>CM048744.1:541012195-546008460 GCA_026315105.1 Locusta migratoria
TAGTTTGTAAGTTTAGGGACTGATGAGCCCGTAATTAAGTCCCATAAGCTAAACAAACATGTGAACATGTGGAAGCACATAAAATATGAAACAAAATACAAACTTCATAAACTCAAGGAAGAAATCCCAGATAGATATAACACTAATTTATGCTACTTTAGGGGAGACATATCAACAAATGGAAAGTCAATCGCTAACTGGCTGCCATACTTAAGACATACGAATTATAAGTAGGATATTAAACTAGAAACACGGAAATAAAAAAGTTGTCAGAATGATGATTGCCCAAAAAGAATGAACAAGTTCATTTACATTATATTCCACTTCGTATGAAAGAATGTGTCTGTAAATTTAGTTCACATAAAATTTCATTCCATTCCACGATGGTGGTGGCGGCGGCTGGTGCAGCAACAGTGGTGAATAATTAAATAATTCGCAGTCTCTGTTGCAATATCCTTTATTGTATTCAATAACTCGTTTCGCGCTGTTAGCGCATCATCAGACTGGAAACAGACAAATGTTTTATTACTTGTCGTGTACCTGGCGGGCAGCGAATCTAAAATGGCTAAAGTGAGTAAATTTTGAAAAGTCTGAACTTACTTGGGTGGAGCTGGAGCCACTGAACTATTTAAAGCTGTCGTGAAAGCAGCTTAACAATTTGTGTTCTGTCTGCAAAGAGGTAAAAGTAAAAATTACGTAACGGCTATTTGAAGTAGAATAACCAGGGACTAAAGGGGTACAGTGTGGAAATTAATAGAACGCTTTTTATAAGATAAAACTCACCATAGCAACAGAAGAGACGCTGTCGCGGCAGGTCCACGTTTGCAACTGGTAGTATTGTTAATAACAGCGGAACATAAATGTGATCGTTAAGCAAAACGACATGGTACAGCCTGCGAGAATGAGCGGCTTGCCGAGCGGCAGCTTAGTAATATCAGAGATGTTTGTGACACGAAGGAAATGGAAGGTGAGGGAAAGGAGGTGGAAGAATATGTCGGGAATCCATTGAATCTTGTGAAATGATACATGGTGGTAGCGAAACAAAAATAAATGAATGAAAACAAATTTATTAGAGGCCTTGGAGTGGGGCGGAAGAAACATGTTGTGATTTGTCAGAAGGGGGGTCATTTTGGAAAAAGATGGATAACATCGTAAAAAGTTTGATTATTTATAATAAGCTGTTCGTTGAAACTGTATTATGGGGACCGTTTATTTCTAATTCTTCCAGAAGTGAGAGTTTTTTTCCTTTGGGGGCGATGTAAAGAATTTGCAATTTGTCTAGGGGGAGGAGGGAGTGAGTGTGTTTTCTTCTCTTGAGATGCTCGGAAAAAGCCCAATTATTTTTGGCAGCTCCTTCCTTAGTTAAAAGATGTTCTTGAAACTAGTTCTGAAAGCTCGCCCAGTTTGGAAAACGTATGATAAGGAGCACTGCAAACATTGTATTTTATAGACGCCTTACTGGCTAAAAGGGTCTTTAACTAGCGTAAAAGCGATACTGGATCTTGTCATTGATCGTGAAGGCTACTTTTATGTGGGTGGTTTTAAGAAGTTCGGCGAGTCTGTAAGAGAGATTTCCTATGAACGGTAAGACATAGATGGACCCAGCAGTGATGGTACTAGGGAGGAGGGAGGTGTTATTTTTAGAGATTTTTCTGCTGTACAATCTGTCTACCAGGCTTGCCTGGTATCTGTTGGTCTAGCAATGTGCCTCAGGTTAGCAAGTTCTTGCTCAACTGTTTCACTGTTTAAAGGGAGGTCGCATAAGCGGTCGATAATTGAAGAACAAAAGCTTGTTTTATAACTGTACGGGTGGCAGGATGTTGAGTGGATGACAGCGTCAAAGGAAGCCCACAACCATAATGTTTGTTTAACCTTTAAAATATCTCGTAGTATTTCCTTTCATAAGTTTCTATCGAACGTTCTTAAATAAAAAATGTTCAAATTTTTGCAGAGCTTATGGGACTTAACTACGGAGTCATCAGTCCCTAAACTTACAAACTACTTATGGACTAGCTAATACTAAGGACAGCACAAATATTCATGCCCGAGGGGGGATTCGAACCCCCGACCGTAGTGGCCTGCAGACCGTGACTGGCGCGCCGCAGACCGCTTGACCACCACGGCCGGCAGTTCATAAATGCGGAAGTCATATTTTAGTATCTGTAATAGAGATACCTTGGATGAAAAGTTTGAGAGGGACATCCTGTATGGTACCGACTCATGCCAATAAATAAATTAATATAAGGAATGAGTTACACGGAAAATTACTGTCTGCGCCGCTATAATTTGTTGTTATTTTTTCGGTAGGGCCTAACAATCCATGGTTACCGTTGACTTACAGAAGATCATATATTGGTAGTTCAACTCTTATCCTCTGTCATCAAAAAATGTTCAAATGTTTGTATAGTCTATGGGACTTAACTACGGGGTTATCAGTCCCTAAACTTACAAACTACTTATGAACTACTTACGAACTAGGACGGCACAAATATCCATGCCCGCGGGGGGATTCGAACCAGTGGCCGTGCAGACCGTGACTGGAGCGCCTCAGTCTCCTCGGCCACCGCGGCCGGCCCTCTGTCATCGTACCGATGCTTTTAGTGTTGTCTGCTCACCAGTGATGTGCGTTAAGTTACTTTAAGAGCAACACGTGACTGTTAAAACCTAAAAATAGAAAATTAAAAGATGGATGCAAGAGATACATATTGACTGTGTGACAAGTAAATTGAAATATATGGTATCTGAATTCTGCGCGCTGGCCGCGGTGGCCGAGGAGACTGAGGCGCTCCAGTCACGGTCTGCACGGTCACTACGGTCGGGGGTTCGAATCCCCCCTCGGGCATGGATATTTGTGCCGTCCTTAATCTTAGGTAGTTCATAAGTAGTTTGTATGTTTAGGGACTAATAGCCCCGTAGTTGAGTCCCATAGACTTTACAAACATTTGAACATTTGAATTCTGCGTTCACTTTTCAGTGTGTATTTAGCGACACAAGAAATTCCATTTTTCGTGTACCTATAACTGGATTACACATTTATTCTTCCCTTGTTGTAGGAGCATCGCTGCACTTTTCATCAAAGTGCAGAATTGTCAACGTCACGATCAACACTGTCAGACAGGTGGCTGAGCATGTATCAGGCAGATACTCTGCTGCCACTGACCACCAGCCGGCTGCAGTGGATAAGCCCGCTGTTTGCGAGCCACGTCACAGACTGTTTACACACAGCAACCGCTGCTCGCGCTGAGTGACAGACCAGATAAAAAAGGAAGAGAAACAAATGCTGCCCGCTACAAGCGACGCGCCGCCAACAAAACAATTTTTTCCGTTGGAATTCCGCTTCCTGCGCTCAGGGAATAAATATTTGGGCATATGTTACTTCCGAAATAAAGCACGCCGAAACATTCGCCAGCTCTGAGTCTGATTTCGAGGTATAGCTTTCAACTCTTGTTAAGACTACTGATGTTGTCATTCTAATTCTTCATGCTAAAAAGTGAAACAAGTACACCGTCTCACAAGGACAGTGTCGTAGCGGAGAAGCCATACTTATTGCCACATTCATGAACAGAATAATAAATTATTAAAATAACTAAATCCTAGCAATATTCAGATACTAAATACTTCAGAAACTAATATTTTTAAAACGTGAAATAATAATGCTATTCCTCATACCCCGAAAAGAATGGGGTTATAATTTTAACAAAATGCAAATCTAGCGACATCAAATAAATTACAGTTCTATAAAAAATATATGGAGGACAACAGACGGTCGTCCTTCAAGCCAAAATTACACATCGGAAACTAATAGTGTTTGTATGTGGTGGTATGTATCAAATGTTTGTAAATCTATCGGGCTCAACTGCTGGGTTATTAGTCCGTAGCATACAAACTACTTAAACTAAAGTAAACTAACCTAAGGACAGCACAAACTCCATGCCTGAAAGGTGACTCGAACCCCCGACGGCGAACAGCATGGCGCCGTAGTACACACGCCTGACCCGCCGCGGCTAGTAGGTATCAATCTCCCATTATGCACTATGTTGGTAGAAGGTTGATAACGATAACGGGGCTGTAAGACCTGGGAGTTTAAAGTTACCGACTTATATAAAATTCTACGTGTGGGTGTCAATATTTTGCTATTCAGCAAAACCTACACAATGGAGACGAACGATCTCTCTGTGTTGTTGTAGTACAAAGTCTCCCATTGTACACCCTAGCAGTTCCGTGTAGATAGCTATAAGAGGGTGGAAGATATAGTGGTTAAAAGACTTCAGCTTATATAAAATTTGGACTGAAGACCAGTGACGACTTTTGATACTATAATAGCAAATTTCGAATGTTTGTAGAGCTTATGTGTCTTAACTACGGGGTCATCAGTCCCTAAACATACAAACTACTTATGAACTATCTTATACTACAGACTGTACATACATCCATGCCCATAGGGGGATTCAAACCCCCAACCGCAGCGGCTGTGTAGACCGTGACTGGCACGCCGCTGATCGCTCGGCCACTGCGGCCGGCCCATAATAGCAAAGAGGTTATATAAAGCGAAATGTGATGCACATTCTTCGGTTGTTTTTCTGCAACAAGCGAAGGAGTAAGTGGATATTAAACTTTGAAAAGTAAAACTACCGAGAAAGATGCCAAAGTATAAGAAAGAAATTTCGCGTTCTCGATCCGTATCTAAAAGACAAAAAAATAGCGCTGAAAAGTAAATCGCCGGCCACGGTGGCCGAGGTGACTGAGGCGCTCAAGTCACGGTCAGCACGGCCACTACGGTCGGGGGTTCGAATCCCCCCTCGGGCATGGATATTTGTGCCGTCCTAGTTCGTAAGTAGTTCATAAGTAGTTTGTAAAATCAAAATGTTCAAATGTTTGTTAAGCTTATGAGACTTAACTACGGGGTCATCAGTCCCTAAACTTACAAACTACTTATGAACTACTTACGAACTAGGACGGCACAAATATCCATGCCCGAGGGGGGATTCGAACCCCCGACCGTAGTGGCCGTGCTGACCGTGACTGGAGCGCCTCAGTCACCTCGGCCACCGCGGCCGGCAAGTAGTTTGTAAGTTTAGGGACTGATGACCCTTAGTTAAGTCCCATAAGCTTAACAAACATTTGAACATTTGAAAAGTGAATCTACAGATAGAAACTTGAAAGTTTTTGACGTTGTGTACGTTACAGTGTAGGCATTAGCGATTTTTCGATATTCCCATCCCTAAGAGAGTAAAATACGGGATGACAGGTTTTCTGAAAATATGTTGCTATTCAGGCAGTTTTGAAGGAAGAAATACAAAACTTCGGGTTAAAATTTTTTATTGGAACTTTAAGAACATGTTTCGATATTTTTGGAAATTCAACAATGAAGCCGGTGAAATAAGGCAAAAATCTTTTAAGGATGCTACTAAGACTTTTTTGATGATAGAAATGCGAAAATTTAGATTTGGAACCATAGTTAGAAGTAAAAAAAAAAATGGGTTTCGGGAAATAATTTTTAAAGCTAAATCTATGAAAATTTATATTTAGAACTAGAAACAACCAACGCAGACCATCCAGTCTACGCGTGCGAAGCAGGGGGCATTAAGCTAGTATTCAAATGTTTAAATGTTTGTCAGGCTTATGGAAGTTAGCGGCGGGGTCATCAGTCCCAAAAGTTACAAACTACTTATGAACTAGCTTATACTAAAGACAGCACAAACAGCCGGCTGCGGTGGCCTAGCGGTCTGCGGCGCGCCAGTCACGGTCTGCACCGCCACTACGGTCGGGGGTTCGAATCCCCCATCGGGCATGGATATTTGTGCCTTCCTTAGTATTAGCTAGTACGTAAGTATTTTTTAAGCTTAGGTACTGATGACCGCGTAGTTAAGTCCCATCAATTCTACAAACATTTGAAGATTTGATTTGGACAGCACAAACATCGACGCCCGGATGGGGACTCGAACCCCCGACGGGGAACGGCCTCGCGCATCGTAGCATAGCGCCTCAATGCGCTCGGCCGTTCCGCCGCGGCCATGACATTATTAAGATATAATTTGATAGTTGCTTCGAGGTTAACAGAACACAATTCAACAGAATACAAGCTAGTAAGGAAACATGTCAAATTACGAAGCAGTGAGTACACAGGTGTGAGACGTAGCTATGTTTACGAGGAGCAGGGTATTTTCTGACACGTGTCGGGAATAAAATTGTAGAAACGAAGGTAATCGCATTATGTTTATTAAACGCCTTGACGAGGAGCTCGGCTGGTGGGGTGCGTGCCCTGCGAAGAGGATTAAAATCAGCGCCCGGGAAGAGACTCCCCAGGGGGACAGGAGCCGAGGTTCAAGGCCGTAACGAGCGCCCCCAAATTGCATCAGCCGGTAGCCGGTAGCCGGTAGCCGGCCCAGGCAGGGCGCCATTTCTGCCGCGAGCGGCTGGGCGCAGACAACGGCGTGGCCAAAGGGGGGGGGGGGTCTTGAGGGTCCGGACCCCCTATCCCCTAAACGATAAAATACTACTCAAAATTATGCTAAGCACAACATACACACCCATGCTCGATGGTGGACTCGAACCTCCGAAGGGACTAAATGAAGTAAGACACGACCTAGCTACCGTGTAGTGAAACTGAATGATATTGTTATCAGTCATAGGCCGAAAAAGGGATACGCAGCATCGACAGTCAACAAAGCCATTTATAGATTTTTAATTATCGATACAACGATAACAGCATCGGCTATTGCCCAGTCCCAGTGGCGTAACTAGGACTTGGCTTGGGGGGGGGGGATAGATCTGCTTAATGAGCAAAATTTTAGTCAGTTTCCAGACTACCATCTACCACTCCAGTTGAAGAAACTAATGCACTCCCATCCAATGAAAGCTTATGGTAAAACACTCCAAGTTTCCAATCTTTACCTTTATCACATTGCTGTTATACGATTTCTTTTTTCTTTTTCCTCTCTCTCTCTCTTTCTCGCTCTCTCTGTCGTTTTTTTTTTTTTTTTTTTTTTTGTGGTCGTGGGGGGTTTTCTCATCCCTCCCCCATAGTTACGCCACTGCCCGGTCCTCCTTTAAGGCCGTTTCATACCGCGGCCACACTATGTCACGTGACAGACGTGCAATTCACACCGCCACCGACGTCTGTGAGCTGTTAGGACATCGTTCCTGCTCTGGTCAGTTCAGTTGAAACAGGTAACATGGCAGGTGGTTCGTGGTGCAACAGCGCGTTTACTATAAGTGTGTCTTAGTAGGGTGATGGCGAAAGTAGTTCGAGTAGTGATGAGGAAGACATGCTGTTGTACTCTGTTAGAAACCGAACGCACTGGGTACAGCCCGTCAATCAGAGACGGGAACAGTGCGGCGAGTATCATCATCTTATAGAGGACTTGAGCAAGATGATTACAGATTCACAACATCATTTTGACTGATTCTTCCGTCGCTTCTTGGTAGAACATAATCAAATAAATTAAAAAACAAAATTTTGTGTGTGTTCTACAAGTTTATTTTTACTTAATTAACCGGTTTTCGGCTTATTAGGCCATCTTCAGAGTATTTACTGCTGTGTTAAAGAGGTTACATTGTTTAGATACAGTATGGGAAGAGATGACAAATGACTACACTTAGTGTGTCATTTGTCATCTCTTCCCATACTGTATATAAACAATGTAACCTCTTTGACACAGCAGTAAATACTCTGAAGATGGCCTAATAAGCCGAAAACCGGTTAATTAAGCAAAAATAAACTTGTAGAACACACACAAAATTTTGTTTTTTTAATTTATTTGATTCACAACATACTTTCGGCTTTCTAAACCTGAGTTTGAAGAGGTATTAACACTGATAAATGACGATATTACTAAAAAAGACACCAACTACAGGAGATCTATTTCCAGCAGAGAGAGATTGGAGCTATTCCTAAGGTAAGTTTACTAATACTGTATACAATTTACTTTTTTGAAATCGTACTGCAGTCGGAACATAATTTTGGTAAAAAAAAAAAAAAAAAAAAAAAAAAAAATGAAACATTAAAACAATTATTGATTTCCTTTGAATATCAGCATCTATTTTTATTTAATTCTCTTTACGTCATAACCAAATACTTTTTTGGTGTAATGGAAAAAATAAATTAACAGTTAATGGTAGTGGTGACCGAGTTCGATTTTTCCCTTAATTTCTAAACGTTCATTAAACTGTCCTCCTATGACCGTAAACCAAAACTAATTCTCTAAGAAATATTGATAGTTTTTAACGTTTTACAAAAGGAAATGACAAGAAAACAGCTTCTTGTTGTAACGAGTTGAAACATGAAACTGAGCGACAGTGCGTGGTCATTCGCGCGGCAGTGTAGTGGGCCACTGCACATGTGCAAGGCAGTATAGTGAGCCACTGCGCATGCACGAGGCAGAGTAGTGGGCCACAGCGCATGCGCAAGGCAGTGTAGTGAGCCACTGCGCATGCGCGAGGCAACAGACGTCGACAGACGTTTTGAAAGGATCGCTCACGGAGCGATCCCGCAGATTCGTCTGTCGACGTCTGTGAGGCTCTGCGATGTCGGTGTGTATTGCCCCATTTGAAACTATCGCAACAGATCTGTAGAAAAGTCTGTCACGTGACCGGGGTTGTGAAACGGCCTTTAGCCGTTGTCCATTTTTGGCCTTGCTCCATTATTGCTATGTTTAGCACTACAGTGGAAAGCTACCACTGTCGATTATTTCTTTTGTGTTATTAAGATAAGTTTCCAATTATGAGTAAGCTCATAACAAGAAAAAAAGAGAAAAACCTACTTTCATTTGTCCAATAGCGTTATGGTAAATTAAAGTACGTAATACGGTAATAGCTTATTTGTCTATTTACAGCAGTGGCGTCATTATTTGGTGTGGCAATATTTCAGAAGGCTACATCGTAAGGCACCTCGCTCAGTACGGCCGGCCGCGGTGGCCGAGGTGACTGAGGCGCTCCAGTCACAGTCAGCACCGCCACTACTGTCGGGCGTTCGAATCCCCCCTCGGGCATGGATATTTGTGCTGTCCCAGTTCGTAAGTAGGTCATAAGTAGTTTGTAAGTTTAGGGACTGATGACCCCGTAGTTAAGTCCCATAAGTTTAACCAACATTTGAACATTTTTTTCACTCAGTACGTGTTAATACTTTTTAAAGTTAGGTTTGTGAGTAATATTTTATCTAGAGGATGGATACGTTGCAATGTCAACAAGAGTAAAAGAACCAATAACCTTGCAAATAAAATTATAGACTTACGCTTCCTAAATCAGTATGCAAGGTATTTATACTGATGGAAAAATTAATGCATGTTTTGCGAAACGCCGGCTGTGGTGGCCGCGGGGACTGAGGCGCTTCAGTCACGGCCTGCACGGCCACTACGGTCGGGGGTTCGAATCCCCCCTCGGGCATGGATATTTGTGCCGTCTTTAGTATAAGGTAGTTCGTAAGTAGTTTGTAAGTTTAGGGACTGATGACCCCGTAGTTAAGTCCCATTAGCTTAACAAACATTTGAAAAGCCGGCCGCGGTGGCCGAGGGGACTAAGGCGCTCCAGTCACGGTCCGCACGGCCACTACGGTCGGGGGTTCGAATCCCCCCTCGGGCATGGATATTTGTGCCGTCCTAGTTCGTAAGTAGTTCATAAGTAGTTTTTAGCCGGCCGCGGTGGCCGAGGAGACTGAGGCGCTCCAGTCACAGTCTGCACGGCCCCTACGGTCGGGGGTTCGAATCCCCCCTCGGGCATGGATATTTGTGCCGTCCTAGTTTGTAAGTAGTTCATAAGTAGTTTGTAAGTTTAGGGACTGATGACCCCGTAGTTAAGTCCCATAGACTATACAAACATTTGAACATTTTTTGCGAAACACCGAGCTACACTTGAGGCTGACGTGCAACCGTGTCGTTGCCAGTGTTCAAATACAGAGCAACACTTCTCATTCTGATAACCTGACTTCGTTTGTAACAACAACTACCGCGGTTGAGTAGCCGAGCGGTTTGGGCGGCGTGGCTCAACGCGACTGGTCAGGGGGTTCAACGCCCTCTGTAATAAAAAAGCTGAGCCAAGAACACTTCGAACATCAACGAACAAATACGATCAGCGTCCGCAATGAACAGAACTACCCACAGAGCAAGAAAAAAAATAAAAATAAATAAAAAGCGGTCTAAAGCTTCTCGATGCGGAGCGCGCGGTTGCTCGCCGTGGAGGTTCGAGGTGTGTGTGTTGTCCTTAGGTTAGTTTACCTAGGATTAAGTAGTTTGTAAGCTACAGACTGATGACCACGCAGTTTGGTCCGATAGAATTACAAACAATTTGAAAATGTTTTGAACAACAACTGAAGGTTCTGCTGGCGTATATTGAAATAATTTTTAAGAAATATTTTCGTCAATTTTGTGTATAAAATATTGCAGTATTTGTAAGGTGTTACAAACGCAAACTATGTGGATAAAATATAAAAAATATGTTAGCCTAAGTTTGTCTTTAGAATAACTGGAAAACGTGAGCGTTTGTAAATTTCTCTTTAACCCCCACCCCCTTTGACAATGTCGTGGCTACGTCACTGGGCTCAGCACGGGAGGCTGCCAGGGCACGACACCGCGCCGCCAGCGCTGGCCGGCACGGTCACGTGACGCGCAGCGAGGGCGCGGGGAGTCCCCGAGCGGCCGCGGGCGTCCCCCACGACGCGCTAATGTGCGAATGGCGCGGCTTACCGACTGCCTAACGAGATAACCGCAGCCCGCCATAAATTAGTCAGCCCCAGGAGTCTTAATCCTTGTCTCCTCCCCTCTTGTTATGGCTGGTGGATACGTGGCAGGGGAAACGAGGCACGGAAATGGCCGTGTGGTTCTAGGCGCCATGTCGACGGTTGAGCGACGCTCCGACTAAACGTTCACGCATGTGTGTTTGTGTATATATGTGTTGCACTTATCGTACGTACTTAGAAATAGGTAAAGCAGTCAAAAATCCGAAGATTGGTTTGAACACCACAGTGGTTTACTAGGCATGGTCCTGTTTGGAGGTGGTATGCCGTTGCCTTCCACCGATCTTCGAACTGACTTACCCAGCCAGTTACAGGGGGACCTACAGTTTAACGTTGGTTCCGAAATACGGTGCTACTCCGTATTTTATCACATCAGGAACACTGCCAGAGGGGAAATAAGTGAAAAGTGACAGATGAAAATCCTAGGACCTGGAGTGGCGGGGATCAAACCCGCGACTTTTGGAACTGTAGTCCTGCCCTCTACGACTGTGCTACAGAGCTGCACACAGAACAAGTGTATTTGGCAATGTATTTCATTTACGTATTGCCTAAAATTCTCAGATGTTCATATGTCTGTAAATCTATCGGACCAAACTGCGTGGTCATCAGTCCGTAGCTTACAAACTACTTAAACCTAGGTGAACTAACCTAAGGACAGCACACACACCCATGCCCAGGGAGGACTCGAACCTCCACGGCGAGCAACCGCGCGCTCTGCAGCGAGGCACCTTAGACCGCTCGGCTACTCCACCGCAGAACTACAATTCTAATTTTGGTGTGAAAGAGTACGACATTTCGCTGTCTCAACTCTGTATTTGACCCCGACGTCTTGCCGTCACAGGAGGAGCTACTTGGACAGTAAAGTAACTAGAGGTTCAGTCATACAAAATCTTATTTCTTAAAATTATGCAGTTCTCTGTGTAACATTCATTATGAATTGACTAGGACATTGATTGTTTTTGAAAACAGTGTATTGATGATCCATGAGCGCAAAGTCTGAAAAATGTATAGAATAAGTAATTTTGAAAAACCCAAAAATTCAACTACTTCTTTACAAGCTGTCTATACAGCTTAATTCTCTCCGTAATCTATGTACTGGCACACAGCTGATAAGTTTTGAACGTGGAAAAAATTACCAGCAGCTGTATATGAATTATGTTTTCGATTACACGGGACCTGTTTCGTCGTTACAATCACACCATCTTTAGGGCCTCAGTCTGCAACTGTCAGTAATAGCACATGTCTAGTGCCAACAAACAAATTGGCAGGCCGTGGTGTTATAGAGTGGTGGTGTTTTTCATGGAGGGGTCTTTCACCCCTTGTTGTTTCGCGTGACACCGTAACAGCAAAGGCCGGCGATTGCATATTCCAACATGATCGAGCATCTGTTCATAATGCACGGCCTGTGACGCAGTGTTTACAGAACAATAAAAAAAAATGTTTGTTAAGCTTATGGGACTTAACTACGGGGTCAGCAGTCCCTAAACTTACAAACTACTTATGACCTACTTACGAACTAGGACGGCACAAATATCCATGCCCGAGGGGGGATTCGAACCCCCGACCGTAGTGGCCGTGCTGACTGTGACTGGAGCACCTCAGTCACCTCGGCCACCGCGGCCGGCTACAGAACAATAACATCCCTGTATTATTCTGACTTGCAAAGTGTTCTGACCCAAATACTCTGCAACAACTTTGGAATGTTTTAAATCGCCGACTGCATGCCAAGCTCCACTGATCTACATCGATACCTGTCCTCAGTGCAGCACTCCGTGAAGAATAGGTTGCCGTTCCCCAATAAACCTTCCAGCTCCTGACTGAACGTATGTCAGCGAGAGTGGGGGCTCTCATCAAGGCCAAGGGTGGGCCAACACCATACTGAATTCTAGAATTACCAATGGAAGGCGCTACGAACCTGTAAGTCATTTTGAGCCAGGTGTCCAGATACATTTGATGACATAGTGCATGTCATACAAGCTTCAAAACACGTAATTATTTCGAATCTATTAATTTTTGCCCAAACGTACTATTCATTTAATCGCAGACATGCCTGTCGCTGCTCTCATGTAGATAGTAAATTATATTAGCACAGCAGCTTGCGTTCGAGACTTTTGAGACACGATTCCCTTATTATATTCCTACATGAACTCGAACATTTAAGAACGCATTTTTTTCTATATCCAATCTACAAAGAGGCAACCGACACTTCGGTATTTCAAAATGTTCAAATGTTTGTAAATCTATCGGACCAAAGAGCGTGGTCATCAGTCCGTAGCTTACAAACTACCTAAACATAGGTAAACTAACCTAAAGACAACATACACACCCATGCCCCAGGGAGGACTCGAACCTCCACGGCGAGCAACCGCGCGCTCCGCAGCGAGACGCTTGAGACCGCTCGGCTACTCCACCGCGGCACTTCGGTATTTCAAAAGGTAGTTCATCATAGGTGTAGTAAATCAAATTCATTTGCTTGTGTACCCATTAATAATGTAAATGCTTTCATATGTGTAACTATTATGTTACCATATGTATACCATATCAAAATTTGCAATAACAATTGAACATCGAAACTGAAGTGTTGCCAATTTGTGGTCTGTATCTCGATCAGGTGCTATGCTAGAAGTGACACACAAGTGTAACAACAATTTTTGATATTCATTATTATGGAGGCTCGTTTACATGGATCATTTTAGTAATGGGCAAACCGAGTATTGAGAATGCTAAGTTCTCGATTCTAATGAGTTCTCGAGAACCTGAGTCTGTTCTCGGTTTTCATTATTCGCTTTTTAGTGTTAGGAAACGGTCGACACAAACATTTATAATCCTACCGTTGACAAATTTAGAAGTAATGTAACATTTAGTTATGTTCTGTAGCATAAGCCACACAGGTTGTTCTCTCTGTATGTAATCGTGTGGTGTAGTGGGTTAAATCGTTATAATGGTATGTTATAGGGTAAGGGTTCGAATCCTCACGGGGTATATAATTTTTTTAAATTATTATCAGAACTACTGTAAAAACTGTTTTGAAACATGATCAGTGATTAGTTTTATTGAAATGAATGGTTTAACGTAGCTTTTTTAATTCTAATTCTTCGCTACATGATTTTAGTCAGCATAGTATCTCCTCATTTCCGCTCATTTATGCTTCTTATCGTTCTTTATTCATCTAGAATATTCGTCTATGAGATTTTAATCATTGTTATGCAGTAACTTCAAAATAATTTATTCCGTTTTATCATTCTATATTTGTGTTTGTTGCAATCGTTATTTATATTCCTCATTTCAATTAACATCTTCGTTATTTTACTCGTAATGAAAAAAGAAGTAATGTTTAAC
The DNA here is from genome assembly GCA_026315105.1 of Locusta migratoria. Lineage (NCBI taxonomy): Eukaryota > Metazoa > Arthropoda > Insecta > Orthoptera > Acrididae > Locusta > Locusta migratoria. The sequence goes on from CM048744.1 coordinate 541,026,264, forward strand.
ATGTTTGAATGACGTTTACTAAACAAAAGTTCTCAGTAGTCACCTCTTAGTTCTCGCTTCTCAGTTCTCGCTTCTGAGGTATCGATTTTTGGGTCTTGCTTTAGATTTCGCTTCTCAGTACTCGCTTCTTAGTTCTCGCATCTAAAGTCTCGGTTTTCGGGTCTCGCTTTAGATCTCGCTTCTCAGTACTCGCTTCTTAGTTCTTGCTTCCAAGGTCTCGGTTTTCGGGTCTCGCTTTTGAATTCTCGCTTCATGGTTCTTATTTCTGCGTTCCTGGTTATGGTATTCATTTCTGTTGAGCAAAGTGAAACGAAAATGTTCGGATTTGCTTGTATTTGTTTCAGTCTTGTGGCCGCTATATTTAGTAATCCAGTCATTGTCACTAATATCCTCATTTGTCAAACAGATGAAAAGGATTAATTTGAGTGTCTATTAAATCACCCATATGTTTCTTATCTGTATATGTGTAAAAGCGAATGATTACTCACTCACTGAACACGGAATCACGAAAACTACTTCACCTATGAAACTGAAATTGGGCAGGTATGTAGTTTATAAGTAGATGAGCCGAGAAAGGATTTTGCATTAGGGCCGAATTAAGGCACATGGCGGAGGGTATCAACGAACTTTCACAAATTTATAGTTTCTTTCCGATATTCTTAAATAAATACAGTCTATTTAGCGGAGGTCCCATTGGTCCCTGAAGTCCCTTTTTTCCAGAAGTACCTAAAAGTTACTTATTTTTTCAATTTGGTCCCTAAAGTACATTTTTTCCAAACTGGAACACACATTTTGTCGTATTTTAATAACTCCAATAAAGCTTAACTGAGGCACCTTTCATGTTCCAGCTGGCTTTAACCTTTGTCTCAGCATTTTTGTCCCTTCTCAGCTCCTGCACGTACAAAAGTGTCCTGTCAAGGGGACTGAAGGGAGTGATTGTAGGACATCGTCGATCGCGGGGCGAGGAAACGAACGCGGAGAGAGTGCTACGCAGTTAGATTAGATTAAATTAGCGCCAGAAACGTTAGCGTGACTTCTTCATTTTTTATGGTAGAAATGGCACATTGAAATAGTTCATATTGTTGGCAGTAGTTCCAACGAGGACGACTTGCGACTCCTACCGACCAAATATCGATCGGAGGAAGGACGTGCTGAGAATTGTGCTACAGACTTCAGCTGCAAATGGTAACGTTCAGCTACTGAGATCGGCGGCATTACTACGTTATTATCGGTCACTGTCTTTATGTGTCAGTCGCGACACACTGAATTTCGTTACTGCATCAAAAGCAGTATGAGAGCAAAATAATTACAACACTATGATAAGCTGTCTAAGCGGTAGGTTGTTAGCTGTGGCTGTGAAAGTCATGAAAATACACTCAAGAGAGTTAATTGGTATAGTAACTACTTTTGGATTGGCATTGTCTTATATTTCACTAATGAATAATTTGTAAAGATGAAATATGCATATGCGAGTACTTTAAAGTTTAGTGTAGCAGGTGAATAATTGAAATTAAAGTTAAAAAATTTTTAACTTGTAGATCACAGACAATGTGGAATACGGTACTTTAGATTTCTAAACAATTTTTTCGTTTTGCTTTTTTTTTTCCAAGAGATGTGCATAAATCAAACCACGAAGTCAAAATGTTCAAGCCCTAAGACTGCTTCGTTTATACATCATTTTGAAGATGCCTCAAAATGGCATAACACATTAGCAGTAAAGAAATAAAGTACAATCAAGACTTCTTTATTAAATAAAGAAAGAACAATGGGTCACTAGGTAGGGTTGTTCATTAAAAACAAATTTATTGATATCTCGTATTTCGTATCCCTGTTGGTCCCTTAAAAAGTTCTTTGGGTTCCTTTTTTTGTAACCAGTTGGACCCTTAAGTCTTATTCATTTTTAGATTTCTGCTAAAAACACTCTAAGTATTGCAAACGCTTATTTCATTTTCAGAACTCGTCCAGAGCGTTTTTTTTATTTGTTTATTTTTTATTTTATTTTTATTATATTATTATTATTATTATTTAGTTCTCAGTTTGGTATTCGATTCCTTTTGGTTCTCTATTCCCTAAAATTCTGGGTTTTGCCCATCTCTAGTTCATTTGCAGTGTCACACACATACCGGGCAGCCGAAATGGCACAACAGCTGCTAGGTCGATGTTATCAGCAGACGGGGGATGCACAGAAGAAGGAGACAGAGGAGATGGACGGGGAGGATGTGGAGAGAGAGAGAGAGAGAGAGAGAGAGAGAGAGAGAGAGAGAGAGAGAGAGAGAGAGAAGCGTAACAGAATGCAGAAATCGATTGTTTTCCTTATACGTCTCATGCTCGAGGGCCAGTAAACCATCTGATCTCTTCATTTGTGCTGGACGAGGACAAACAAACAATGGTGTAAACGAAATATTTTTAAAGTGATTTTTGTGATAAAATTGATTTGATGGATGTTTACAAGAATTCAGTATTTATTTTCCCATTCATTCCATATCAACTGACGAAAGTGAAGCGTGTTGTTGCAATTAGTTTTGAACATTCTATACGGAGAGAAACCTAATGCATTACGTATAGTCAGTGGCGCAGTTAGGGGGGTGGGGGGGCTAATGGGGCGTAAGCCTCTCCCCCAGCACCACCCACACGTTTTTACATTTTATTACTTTTTATTGTTTTCCTTTTTTATTTTTTAAATAGGTCGGCACCCGAAACTTGAACTAGTGCACATTTAATAAATCACAACGTAACTATAGGGACGTTAGAATAAAGGGAGGTGGCATTATCAATGCTGAGAACAGGATTGGTTGAAGCCAGAAGGGCCATGCTTTTGTGCTCAAAATAAAGATTTCTCACTTAAACCCTGTGTGTCTGGGTGCCCAGTTTGCTGGCTTAACGTTTTCAATGTTAGTCATATCCAGAGATTCTAACCACCTTGATTCAAAACTCGCAAGGTTTTTTTTATTTTTATTTTATTTTATTTTTATTTTTTTATTTTTTTATTCTCGAGATGCGAACACATACGTACATACACATATAAATATTATCTCTGCAACAGTTACAGCATTCTAGGTGAGTTCTAGGAGGATAAATATAAATGTTGATGGATGGAATGACGTAATACATGACGTCTTTGGTCAAAGCCGACTGGTGGTATGCTGCTGTTAAGCCAGTTTTGAAGCCAGAACTACAAACGTTGGTATTTGAAGTCTTTGTTACAATTAAAAAAGTACGTGTATATCTCCCCTCACCCTCTTTGTCATTACCTATCATTCCATCTCGTCTTAGAACTCTAACTTAGAACCATGTTTAGTGTTATCATCGAAATCTTATATCTCTTGACCGAATGCTTCGAAATATTGATACAACGTACTACTGGAATGCGCGAATGTTTTACTTACCTATTTTTAAATATATGTCATATATGGATTTCTGTAAATATTATAATGTGGAAAAGTTGTTACCAAAAAACGCGAAATTTTCATATATAAGTTATGTGCAATATATTAAATAACTAGGTAACAAAAACCTTCCTGTGGTACAGTGTGACAAATTTGGAGCTCAGTCGGTGAAGATCTTTTTGAGATTTTGAAAGACGGCTGTCTGCCGCCTTCCCTAAATTTTAATCTTGTATCTTATTTAAAGTCACTTAACGACACACTATTCGTTTTCTGAGGCATGAGGAGTAACGTAGCCTTTCAGTTCTTGTTTTTAAATGTTATTATTAGTAATCGTATTTAACTTCATTTGTGTGAGATTTATGTTATTGATTTATTAGTGTGTCAATCAATGTGGCAACATGAATGGCTTCTCCGTCTCGCCCCGTGCCTATAAGAGTGTAAAATGTTTTGTCTCTGCATGTGTATGAGGATTTTTTGGTGTGCTAGTGTGTCTGGAAGTATGAGAAACTTAGCCTTGGGCGATGCTCTCTGGACCCGCGTCGATAGGTGGCTAGTACCAACCTCTTTTTCTATGCTCTCAAAAGAGGTTTCCACACACTTTCGTAGCAAGTTACGTTGGCAAGAGGCTGGTGTGAGCCTATGCGCGCCTTTGTGTGAATCTTTGCGTTTCCCCCACCACCCCTGGCTCCCTCGGCCTTGCCGGTTTCCGGCCAGAGGCCCACATGGCCCGCGAAAGCCTCACTCGTTCGGTGGCTGTCCTTCTGAATGGTGAGTTAACTCTGTTCTTTCAGCCTGGAGATGGCAGCAATTCGTTATTCAGTTAGTTCAACTTAGGTTTTATAACTTGCATTCATTTTCGGAGTAAGTTTCTCCAAGCATTCATCGAAAGATGCGCGACTACTAAGCAGGATTTTTGCTTGTTGTAGCTCGTGTGCAATTTTACTGTTCTTTTCCCTGTCTGCGAGTAACATGTACTCCACGTGGTGTGTTCTCAGAACAAAGCTTTCAGCGGAACCCGTGTTTGTTCTATGACCTTCAGGTTAGAATAACAGCATATATCCTTCCATTTTCTGGTAGTACTGCATGATCTTTCCTCTTCCGCCTGTTGTAAATTGCTATTTTATTCTCGAACTTGTACTCTGTTCCCAACCGCAGTCTGTAAATTCTTGACTAGCCCTGTACAACCTTTCTTATTTGCTTGCTTATGAAATGCTGCGCATTTCTATAGGTTGCATGGCGTATTTCACATTTGTTTTTCCGTGACTCCGAATTTATTAAACTTTGATGATTTCTGACAGCAGACCTCATCCATCTCTCGAAAGTTCTCCTACCGTGTCGTTTCCTTGTAACATTCTACGCATTTCTATGGGTAATTTTCGTAATATTTTAGTAACTGATTTTCTTCATTTTACTGGATTTCGGAACCACGTGGTGCGCGCCTCAATTAGTTTGCCAGTGCTTGGTTTAGCTTCAAATGCAAACAGATTTTGTTGCTGTACGCGCCATCTCCAGTTAAGAAAGAATAGAACCAGCCACGTACGAAAGCGATTTCTATTGTGTTTTGTCCTTCGCCTTGGATCGCTGAAACTTCCCCTACGAGATCGATGGCCGTTTCTGCCTTGTTCAGCACGCTATTTAAGTAGTGCATTTTTTATTATTTACCAAGAATAACATCAGTTCATTCTAGTAAACAGACAACTACAGTGATTATACTCAGCTAAAATAGCTAAATATCACATTACATCTGCAGTGGTCAACTTTCAGTTTTGAAACACACACAAACCAAAACAATATTTTTATTTATAGAGATTAATGACATAGATAATATTTTACTACAATTACATTGTAGCAACGAGCTTGAACTTCGTAGAGTGGCTAACACACGGGTAACAGCGCTCTTTGCGGCAACCTGTGTAAACTCGACCGCCATATTTTTGGTGGTCAGTACAGTACAGAGGAGTCTGTCTATTGTATGTTCTTGTTCAGCTTGAAGTGTTGTATTTAGTCTATATTGTCTGTACCATCTTTGCTGGTGAAATACGGCTAAAGTGTTCAACCATTTAAATACACGGATCAAAGTGATTAAATGACAAGTATTTCGTGAAGAAACACCAAATATTTTACCTTGATTGATCTCACTCTGTCTATAATCCAATAAAATTTATGACTAACGGCACTTAATTGCCCGAAAAGTGAAGCTTCAATTGACCTATTCTGCAATTCCCTTGAAACATACGCTGTAAAAATGCTGTTTTCCACCTAGTGTTGGTGTGTTTTTGAGATATTTCTTCTTCTGTGGCTCCAGTGGTTGATAGAACCACACTTTTGAGAGCCTAACCCTTCTTCAAACATACTTTCATTTGTTGTTGACAGTAGTTGATGGTGCTGGGTTGACATGTAACCAGTGCAAGTGTGCAAGCAGTAGTGACAGCCAGAATTTTTTCACTTGTATATATCTACGTTCTTTGCAACAAATATGTACTTATTTCAGCGTAGCAACAACGAAAGTTATTAATGACACGTTATTAGTTTGTGGAATGGTTTTGTGGCAGCTGACCCAGGCGCATTTTTATTCCAGTATTCTGTTATCACTTTCTTGTTTTTACCCAAATTTCACGTATCAAACGTCACTTGTTTCAGCATCGCAACAATGACAATTATTTCGACGTGGAATGCTTTTGTGGAAGATAACCTAGGCGCATTTTTAACTGCAGTCTTTTGTGGTCTCTTTCGTCTTTGTACTCAAGTTTCATCCACTAAAGTTCTCAACCAAACCCTTTGACAGCAAAATTACAAGTTTGTAGACTTAATACGTTTAGTAAACACAAGATAAAAGTGTAGTAGACTTCATGAAAGCAGTTTTTGCAACACATTAACAACAGAAGCAAATCTATGGTGATGATTTTTCGTCTTAACAATAACTGTTTACTGTATGTTTCGCAGCTCGTTTGGACCATATACTTGCATTACAATTAACACAAATACTTTCACAGCGACACTATCGTAGTTATTACAAACCTCAGCTAACCGTGAAACTTTGAACTGGAATTGTATTATTGACAGGTTCGTGATATTTCATTGTCGCATTTTTAGGAAATATACTACCACACAGAGGAAATATCCTCAGACTTTTAAGAAAAATGTAATAATCCTCATTCCAAAGAAATCAGGCGCAGACAGGTGTGAAAATTACAGAATCATCAGTTTGATAAGTCATGGTTGCAAAACTAACACGAATTACCTACTGGAGAATGGAAAAGCTGGTAGAAGCTGTTCTCGGGGAAGATCAGTTTGGATTCAGGAGAAATGTAGGAAGACGGGAGTCAATATTCACAATACGACTTACCTTAGATTAAGAAAATGCAAACCTACATTTCTATTCTTGCAGGTTTGGTGAAAGCTCTCGGCAAAGTTGATTGGAATGCACTCTTTCAGAAAAAAATGTTCAAATGTTTGTTAAGCTTATGGGACTTAACTACGGAGTCATCAGTCCCTAAACTTACAAACTACTTATGAACTAACTAATACTAAGGACGGCACAAATATCCATGCCCGAGGGGGGATTCGAACCCCCGACAGTAGTGGCCGTGCAGACCGTGACTAGAGCGCCTCAGTCCCCTCGGCCACCGCGGCCGGCACACTCTTTCAAATTCTGAAATCAGCAGGAGTAAAATATAGGGAACGGAAGGTAATTTACAACTTGTACAAAAACCAGATAGCAGTTATCAGAGTTGAAGGGCATGAAAGGGATGCAGAAGTTGGGGAGTAAGACAAGGTTGTAGCCTTCCCCATTTATTCAATTTGTACATTGAGCAAGCTATAAAGGAAAGCAAGGAGAAATTTGGAGAAGGAATTAAAGTTCAGGATGAAGAAATAAAAACCTTGAGTTTTGCTGATGACATTGTAATTCTGTCAGATACAGCAAAGGACCTGCCTGGAGGAGCAGTTGAACGGAATGGACAGTGTGCTGTAAGGTGCATATAAGATGAACATTAACAAGAGTAAAACTAGGGTAATGGAGTGCAGTGTAAGAAAATCAGGCGTTGCTGAAGGAATTAAATTAGGTAAAGAATCATTAAATGTGGTAAACGAGTTTTGTTACTTGGGCCGTAAAATAACGTATGATGGTCGCAGTACAGATTATATAAAACGCAGTACAAAAGTATTTGCTGTTACACTACACGATTTTAGATGAGTACTATACAAAACATTTTTTGTTACACATCTTCAGGCCAGGTAGTATTAAATAAAACACTGCTGAAAAACAGAGAAATAATTCTTTTTATAGTTCTGTAAACTTTCTTCCTGTTTTCATGATTGATCTGCGTTCAGTTTCAGACGAGCTATCCACTGCCCATCCTTCCACTAAATCTGACGGGGGTGCGATGGGGGAATTCCCTTCTCTTACAAGTGAAGATATCGTCTACAAGGGCTGTATTTTCAGTCACTTCATATTTGAACAACATGTTGTCTTCCAAACGAATTTGTTTATAATATCTTCGATCCTTCTGGGCGTCGCAGGTTTGATGGCCGGGGAATCCCCCCTAGGGCATTGATATTTGTGCCGTCCTTAGTATTAGCTAGTTCATAAGTAGTTTGGAAGTTTAGGGACTGATGAGCGCGTAGTTAAGTCCCATAAGCTATACGAACATTTGAACGTTTGATGGCCGGAAGTTTAGGTTACGGTTGTTGACAGTTCAGAAGCGGGAGCTGTGTATACAGAATTTTCCATTCTATATACCCCTCATACGCGCCATGATGGCAGCGCACCTTCCTTACCGTGCGTGACTCCTCTGGTGCTACTTGACACGACTGGCGACCGGAACTGCCTACCGTGTGCATTATCTTTGCCCTATCGCCGGGCGCTTTTGAATCTTGGCGAGGGCTGTCAGTTGGCGTTTTGGGCGAAAGGGCATGTTTGTTTGGGTGGACCGCTGGTGTTTGTTATGGATGACTGCCGCAGAACGGTCAAGATATTGAGAGAATTGTGGCCATATTAGAATATTGTCTACGCACCTCGCCGAAGTCGACAACTCTGCTGAGATTCCAATCATGTTATCTTGAAAGTTAGAAGAGTTATTTTATGTGAGAACGGCTCCTTGGATTCCAGGAAGGTCCTTACAGAAGATGAGTGTCTTGTAAGTTCTTTTGTTCCTTCTATATTAATTTTAATAACTATACTGTGCGCGTGCTATTTACTGTTGACAGCATTGATGCCGAGTTGTCACTATTTGATTCCCTGAAGTGCTCGGGTCTGAGCTCAAACTGTTGTTGTTGTTATGGTCTTCAGTCCGGAGACTGGTTTGATCCAGCTCTCCACCCTACTCTATCCTGAGCAAGCCTTTTCATCTCATCATAAGAACGACAACCCACATCCACTTGAATCTTACTATACGCGTCTCTTGGTCTCCCTCTGCTCAAATGCTAAATTTACTATTCCTCGATATCTAAGAATATGTCCTACCAAGCGATCCCTTCTTTTAGTCAGGGTATGCCAAAAATTCCTTTTCTCACCAATTCTGTTCAGTACCTCTTCATGAGCTAATGTTCAGCATTCTTCTGTAGCACCACATTTCAAAAGCCTCTATTCTCTTCCTGTCCGCACTGCTTATCGTCCATGTTTCACTCCCGTACAAGGCAACACTCCACACAAATGCCTTCAGAAAAGACTTCCTTACACTCAAATTAATATTAGATGTTAGCAAATTTCTCTTTTTCAAAAATGCTTTTCTTCCCATTGCCATTCTGAATTTTATATCCTCTGTAATGCGACCATCGCATGTTATTTTACTACCCAAGTAACAAAACTCGCCGGCCGCGGTGGCCGAGGAGACTAAGGCGCTCCAGTCACGGTGTGCACGGCCACTACGGTCGGGGGTTCGAATCCCCCCTCGGGCATGGATATTTGTGCCGTCCTAGTTCGTAAGTAGTTCATAAGTAGTTTGTAAGTTTAGGGACTGATGACCCCGTAGTTAAGTCCTATAGACTATACAAACAAACAACAAAACTCGTCTACCACCTTCATTGTTTCGTTACCTAATCTAATTCCTTCAGCATCGCCTAATTTTCTAAGACCGCATTCCATTATTTTTGTTTTGCTCTGGTTAATGTTCATTTTATACGCTCTCTTCAACACACTGTCCATTCCATTCAACTGCTCTTCCAGGTCGTTCGCTGTCTCTGACAGAATTACAATGTCATCAGCAAAACGCAATGTTTTTATTTCTTCCCCCTGAACTTTAATCCCTATTCCAAATTTTTCCTTGCTTTCCTTCACCGCCTGCTCAATGTACAAATTGAATAACATCGGAGAAAGGCTACAACCCTGTCTTACTCCCTTCCCAACTGATGCTTCCCTTTCATGCCCTTCGAGTCTAATAACTGCGGTATGGCTTTTGTACAAGTTGTAAATAACTCTCCTTTCCCTGTATTTTACCCCTGCTGACTTCAGAATTTGAAAGAGTGTATTCCAGTCAATATTGTCAAAAGCTTTCTCCAAATCTACAAAAGCTAAAAATGTAGGTTTGCCTTTTCTTAATCTATCTTCTAAGATAAGACGTGAGGTAAGTATTGCCTCCCGGGTTCCTACGTTCCTTCTGAATCCAAACTGATCTTCCCCGAGGCCAGCTTCTACCAGCTTTTCCATTCTCCTGTAGATAATTCGTGTTAAAATTTTGCAACCATGACTTATCAAACTGATGGTTCTGTAATTTTCACACCTGTCTGCGCCTGATTTCTTTGGAATGGGGATTATTACATTTTTCTTAAAGTCTGAGGGCATTTCGCCTGTCTCATACATCCTACACACCAGTTCAAATAGTCTTGTCATGGCTGGCTCTCCCAGAGACTTTAGTAGCTCTGAGGGTATGTCACCTACTCCTGGGGCCTTGTTCCGACCTAGGTCTTTCAGGGCTCGGTCAAATTCATCTCTCAGTATAGTATCTCCTATTTCATCTTGATCTACTTCCTCTTCCCTGCCTACAACATCGTCTCCAAGTTCATTTCCTTTGTAGAGCTGCTCTATGTACTCTTTCCACCTTTCAGCTTTCCCTTCTTTGCTGAGAACTGGTTTCCCATCTGAGTTCTTGATATTCGTAGAATTGCTTTTCTTGTCCCCAAAGGTCTCTTTGATTTTCCTGTAGGCGGTATCTACTTTTCCCCTTCTTATACATTCTTCTACAGATTTGCATTTGGCTTCTAGCCACTCCTGGTTAGCCATTTTGCACTTCCTGTCAATCTCATTTCTTAGTCGTCTGTACTCCATTTTGCCTGTTTTATTTACTGCATTTTTATGTTTTCCCCTTTCATCAATTAAATTTAGTATTTCCTGTGTTATCCAAGGATTTTTTGTAGGTCTTGCCTTTCTACCTATTTTGTCATCTGCTGCCTTCACTATTTCATCTCTCAATGCTACCCATTCCTCTTCTACTGTTTTATTTCCCCCTGTTTCTGTCAATTGTTGCCTAAATCTCTCTCTGAAATCTAGGTCCCATCTCCTTATTTTCCTACCTTTCTGCAGTTTTTTCAGTTTCAGCCCACAGTTCATGACTAACAAGTTATGGTCAGAGTCTATATCTGCCCCTGGGTATGTCTTGCAGTTTATAACCTGGTTCCGGAATCCATGTTTTACCATTATAAAATCTATCTGATACCTTCTGGTGTCTCCTGGTCTCTTCCAAGTATACAACCTTCTTTTGTGATTCTTAAACCACGTGTTTGTTACAATTAAATCATGTTCCGTGCAAAATTCTACCAGGCGACATCCTCTTTCATTCCTTCTGCCCAGTCCATATTCACCTACTATTTTTCCTTCTCTTCATTTTCCTACTACCGAATTCCAGTCTCCCATCACAATTAAGTTTTCCTCTCCCTTAACTGTCTGAATAATTTCCTTTAGCTCCTCATATATTTATTCGATCTCCTCATCATCGGCAGAGCTAGTTGGCATATAAACCTGTACTACTGTTGTCGGTGTTGGCTTCGTATCTATCTTGACAATGATAATGCGATCACTGTGCTGGTCGTAGTAGTTTACCCGCATTCCCATTTTCTTATTCATTATCAGTCCTACTCCTGTGATACCCCCAACTGATTTTGTATTTATAATCATGTACTCGCCTGACCAGAAATCCTGTTCATCCTGCCACCGAACTTCACTAATCCCCACTATATCTAACTTCAACCTATCCATTTCCCTTTTTGTTGTTGTTATGGTCTTCAGTCCGGAGACTGGTTTGATCCACCTCTGCACCCTACTCTATCCTGAGCAAGCCTTTTCATCTCCTCATAAGAAAGGCAACCCACATCCACTTGAATCTGCCTGTTATACGCGTCTCTTGGCCTCCCTCTGCGATTTTTACCCCACACACTTCCCTCCAATGCTAAATTTACGATTCCTCGATGTCTAAGAATGTGCCCTACCAAGCGATCCCTTCTTTTAGTTAGGGTATGCCAAAAATTCCTTTTCTCGCCAATTCTGTTCAGTACCTCTTCATTAGTTATATGATCTACCCACCTAATCTTTAGCATTCTTCTGTAGCACCACATTTCAAAAGCCTCTATTCTCTTCCTGTCCGCACTGCTTATCGTCCATGTTTCACTACCGTACAAGGCAACACTTCACAAAAATGCCTTCAGAAAAGACTTCCTTACACTTAAGTTAATATTCCCTTTTTAAATTTTCTAATTCTCCTACCCTATTAAGGGATCTAACATTCCACGCTCCGATCCGTAGAATGCCAGTGTTGTCTTTCCTGATGATCACATCCTCCTGAGTAGTCCCCGCCCGGAGATCCGAATGGGGGACTATTTTACCTCCGGAATATTTTACCCGAGAGGATGCCATCATCATATTTTCATACAGTAGAGCTGCATGTCCTCGGGAAAAGTAACGGCTGTAGTTTCCCCTTGCTTTCAGCCGTTCGCAGTAACTGTGTGGGAAAGCCACATTAGCTGATGTTACAAGGCCAGCTCAGTCAATCATCCAGACTGTTGCCCCTGTAACTACTGAAAAGGCTGCTGCCCCTCTTCAGGAACCACACGTTTGTCTGGCCTCTCCACAGATACCCCTCAGCTGTGGTTACACCTACGGTACGGCTATCTGCATCGTTGAGGCACGCAAGCTACCCCACCTCGGCAATGTCTGTGGTTCATTAACAGAATTTGTTTCCAACTATTATTACATGGAACATCGACTAGCTCTGTCCTTGTAGTATTTAGCATTTCATTTTGCTAAGGCTTATGTTGTGGAATTAAAATTGGTGATAACACCTGGGGAAGTGCTGTGCTATGTATGTAGCACGTTTGTGGTACGTGTGCATTTCTAATCTGGAAGAAAAAAATACGATTTAGCAGGAAACTGCTATTTACGAATGCTCTGTGCTTGGGGAATCGAGTACCTTGAGGGAACTCGTAATCGATTTACTGTAGCTGCACTGTTAATTCGTTTTTTTTTTTGTTTTTTTTTTTTTTTTTTTTTATTTTATTTATTTATTTATTTATTTTTTTTTTTTTTTTTTTTTTTTTTTTTTTTGTGGCGTTACAAGTTGTTACCTTTATCATTTAAGTGGATCGGGAGGGCCCTAGTTTTTTAAGAATTTGAGATATGCATGTGATTTTTTTACCCTGGTAAAAAGCTGGCCTCGCTGTAATTATGTTTTCAGGTTGCGGCGCCTGTGTCCAGTTGTTTGTGAGGCCAGCGCCGCGGTTACGCCCTGGCTCGTCCAACCACGCCGAGGTACAGAAGTCTTTCCGCCCACCCTTCGGCGGCTTTTGCTTTTCCTTTCTATCTTTAGATAGCTCGTGGACGACAGTCACGGGCCGCCGAGGCGTGTTTCGTTTTTCGTTTTAAAGATTTTGATATCGGCATTCTGTTGTCTATTTGTTGAACTGATCTTAAGGCAGTGTTTCCTGGCATCGTGAATGTTCACGCTTAATTTAATTTGATGCCGATTGGGCAAGTAAATTCAATTCGAATTTCTTCTATTTATGATATCTTGCTAGTCGTTTTTTTAAACTTGTTTCTTATCAATGAACTTTTACGTTGTGGAAATAAAATCCGCTACCAGTCACAATTATTGGTGGTTTATTAAAATACTACCGGTTTCGGGCTTGTGCCCATTTTCAGGTGTTTACATTAAGTGTTTTTGACTGTTTAAAGAAAACGTAAATTATTTTGTGCTTATCATACAGATATACATATAAAAGTATCACATTGATATACACATACATAAAAAATTATGGTATGTGGTGGAGTGATTGTGTTAAGGCTATAAGTGTAGTCACATGTACTCACTTATAACCTTAACACAATCACTCCACCACATACCATACTTTTTTATGTATAAGGTATGTCTATATGATACTTCTGTATGTATATCTGTATGATAAGCACAATGTAATTTCCGTTTTCCAACAACACTGAATATAAACACCTGAAGATGGGCACAAGCCCGAAACCGGTAGTGTTTAAATAAGCCACCAATAATTGTGATTGTCAGCGGATTTTATGTCCACAACCTATAAGGAACAGTCACGGTGTTCTTCCAACATCCATTATGGATAAAATTCACTTAATGGGATTTTTAAAGTTATCCATTTTGTAAGCAAGGCGGTACCTGGTCTGTGTTTCGGCAAATTGCTGCGTATCATTGTGTTTTCAGGCTGAGTAAATGAAACTATGATTTTAATTTTTTTTTAGCTGACGCCTTGCTGTTTAGCAAATTAAATATAAATTTGTATTGGCGCTCCTTATGGTGTTTGTCAGATTGTATTTTGCTCTGTCCAATTATTGCTTAATCAGGTTTAAATCTAAAATTAAAGTTTATATATAATGTTGATAATTTTCTAATTTTTTATGCTCCGCCCAGTTAATTGTTAATGAAGTTTAAATCTCAGGTTAAAGGGTTGTCAATTATGCTGAATCTGCACTGATTATTGTATATTTACGACCAATTTGCAAAATAAATTGTTAATGAATGTGATGGAACGATAAATGACACGTGCTTGGTCCCGCCCTTCCATGCAGTTCCCTGGTATACCTTCTACAACTACATGGGATAGTCTTCAAATCACATTTATGTGCCTGCCAGAGGCTTCATCGAACCACCATTATACTATTTATCTCCCATTCCATTCTCGAATAGCGCGTGGGAAGAATGAACACCTGAATCACTCCGTTCGGGCTCTGATTTCTCGTATTTTATTCTGATGATCATTTCTACCTATGTAAGTGGGAGTCAACAATATATTTTCGCATTCGGAGGAGAAAGTTGGCGATTGTAGTTTCGTAAGTGGCCCACGCCGCAGCGATAAGCGCCGTTGTTTTAATGATTCCCATCCCAGATCCTTTATCATTTCCGTAACGCTGTCTCCCCTGTATCGTGACAATACGAAACGAGCTGCCCTTCTTTGGACTCTTTCGACGTCCTATGTCAACCCCACCCTATAAGGATCCCACACTGGGCAGCAATACTTCAAAATTGGACGGACAAGCGTAATGTATGCAGTTTCTTTTGTAGTTCTATTGCATGTTTTAAGGGTTCTGCCAATAAAACGCAGTCTCTGGCTCGCCTTTCCCACGACATTATGTACGTATTCTTTCCAGTTTAAGTCTGAAGTAATAGTAATTGCTAGGTATTTCGTGGAGTTTACGGGCTTCACTTTTGATTGATTTATCTTGTAAACAAAGTTTAACGGATTTCTTTTCGTACTCATCTGGACGACTTCACACTTCTCATTATTTACAGTCAATTGCCAATTTTTACACCATACTGATCATCATTAGAGACTAATTATGCCTTTCAGCGTTCAGTCTGAAGCAAAGTACCTCTAATGAAATTCCTTCATGATCCCCTAATCAATGCTGCTATTGATGCCGCGTCTGGTGTTATGCCTTTTACTTCAAAATCATTCTGCACCGAATCTAAATACTTCCTTCTTGGTCTACCTCGACTACTCTTACTCTCCGCTGCCGAGCTCATGAGTCTCTTAGGTAACCTTGCTTCTCCCATGCTTATAACATGACCCCACCATCTCAGTCTGTTACGTTTCCGAAAACGTGAGCTCAGACCACTCCTCCTAACACACTTTGCAGGCCAAAAACATGTGTAATTTTCAGTACGGTATGTGTTGGTGTTTCAGTTTCATTGAGGAGCAGTAGTGGGGGTAGAGGTGCGTGTCTGGGACGCGGCGGCCCCCCAGCGGCCTGGCCCGGCGCCGCTGACGACGGCCGAGAGCTGCCTGCTGCAATATTTAGCCTAAGAGCCGCGCGCGCGCATGCGCTCTCGCCGCCAGCAAACTGATTCCGGCGCCGGGGCCGCATCCATGTTTGATGCGGCTCGCCCGCTCCGGCAGCAAACTGCCATCCACCGCTACTGCCGCTGCCATCCCACTCTGCCCCACGACACTGCGGACCAGGCTAGCCAGCTACACTTGCTGGACACGCGTGCCCTGGCAACCTCTTCATTTTTATCAAATACCGGACAAATTCGTGTTTCCGGTGCAAAGCAAAAAGTGGTTCCTAACTCCATTTTGGAAGTTAAAGAAGACGGGAAGAATTATACCATATGCGGTGGCTAGCGAGGTGTAAGATGGCCGGATAATACTGTGTGATCAAAAAGTCAGTATAAATATGAAAACTTAATAAATCACGGAATAATGTAGATAGAGAGGTAAAAATTAACACAGATGCTCCGAATGACATGGGGTTGCATTGGAAAAAGAATGTCCGATAAATGGCGCCTCATCTCATCAGAAAAGCAATAATTAGCATAACAAATTAAGACAAAGCAAAGACGATGTTCTTTACACGAAATGCTCAATATGTTCACCAACATTCCTGAACAATAGCTGTAGTCGATGAATAATGAGAACAGCTCTGTAAAGCATACCTGGAGTTATGGTGAGGCATTGGCGTCGGATGTTGTTTTTCAGCATCCCTAGAGATGTCAGTCCATCACGATACACTTGCGGCGTCAGGTAACCCCAAAGCCAATGATCTCACGGACTGAGGTCCGGGGACCTGGGAGGCCAAGCGTAACGAAAGTGGCGGCTGAGCACACGATTATCACCAAATGACGTAGGCAAGACATACTTCACGCGTCTAGTAATATTTTTTTTTTTTTTTTTTGTTCTAATATAACTCCATGTCACTCCAAGCATGTGTGTCAATTTTTACCTCTCTATCTACATTATTCCGTGATTAATTAAGTTTTCAATTTTATACTGACTTTTTGATCACCCGGTATGTTCAACTTACGGGAATCAGTTTGCAAAAACAACGAGTTTGAGTTATAATGGGCATCGTAAAGTTGAGAATTTGTATCTGACGGGAGGCGTACTTGCATGTGTGATGACCGCTGTGTGCCCAGTGGTGTAGGGGTCAGCGCAACCGCCTGGAAAGCAGGTGACCAGGTTTCGAATCGCAGCTGGGTACTCATTTGCAATCAATCTCATGCATTTGGCAAAGGTGAATAGATAATAACTGCAGGATCAAAAGTGGCGTCTGTTCTTTCGGACATATGCAAAATTACGGACACCACATACGAAAACTAATATGATAAACTAGGTTGAGTTCTGGTGTAAAGTGTTGCTTGTGATTGTAACGGTGTTTACTTGAGGCATCTGCTGCATTTGCCTATTTCTTATCATTTGTCATTTCGTCAGGATAGCGACGCATCTGTGGGCTGTGAGCTCTACTCAACCTGGGGGAAGGACGACAGTAAAACAGCTGTTTAATCGACAACAATATTTATTGAAATATTCTTACAACCAGAATGCTTGTGGAGAGTGTCCGCGTATTCTCACGCACTGTGCCGGCGGCTCGCTGACGCAGCCGATGACTCCGCTCTGCCCCGCTGGAGGCGGGTGCTGTCGCCTCAGCTCGCTGGCCGCAGCTTACGTAAGCCGATCGGAATCCGCACTAAGTAACGTCGCCTCTGTCCGTGCCGCGGCCAACGGGAAATACAGGCCTGAGCGCGCACATCATGCGACGTATACAAGGTAGTTCCGAGCCGGCGCGACCGCTAGCTCAGTGGCTGCCCGCTATGACGCAGATGGCAGTGCCCCAACGGCCGGCCAATCGGCTAGCGATCGCGCCGGCTCGGAACTACCTTGCTGACGTAACATGAAGTGGTCACGAGAGCGCTCCTAGTACGGCCGCGTCCTTGCGTACGTACTGCACTCTCGGGTCAATGCTGTGCTGCTCGCTGCCGCCTCACTGCGCCCGGTTCTGGTTCGATGCCCGGCAGCACCCCGTTGAGGTCGAGGTACCGCTGCTCGCCGTCCTCATAGACTCTAGACTATACTTCCCGCCAGGGAAACCGTGTAGACCGTAGCGACCCAGCCGCCGCATTGCAAAACTCGCAACCTGCGCCAAACTCAACAAAAGATCAACATTAGCAGCGACGAGTGGCGCAGTCCGGGCGGCAGATATCTGCCCAGCCGTGGCTGATACTCTCTTTCTAGCCGTGGCTGACTCCCTGACTCTGACACTCCTTAGCCTGCCTTTTCCTCCAATATTTATATGCCGGAGTTGACCCCGTTGGTTTGCGTTTGTTCAATGTAGGCTAGCTGACTTGCTACACGTGATCGAGTCCTATTTTTCGGTCACGTAGACCGTGGCTGCTTTTTCCCGTAAGCAACAGTGCTGTTCGGAGTTGTTGCGTAGCACGCGTGGCTGCCGACACACTTGCGACACTTGAAGTTTGCTTTGAGCTACTTAATTTTGCTGAGCGCCCGACCCACTCTGCTTTGCGACACTGCCGGCTTACGTCATCGTAACACTTTCCTATTCGACTACCGAAATCCACTCACCACTTGTTCGATTCATTATATTACATTAAATGTCTAAACTTTTCCTTGTCCCGTACACTCCTCCACGCAGGATAGAGACAGGTATAAGCATTTTACGAAAACTAGTAGTGTGGGCAGCGCATCGAGATTGTCCTGGTTGTGACGCAACCATTGAAATCAGGCATGTTATACGCAACTGTAAGCTGCACCATAGGGTGGTCGACGTTGCTTTTGGCCGCAGATCAACATGCACGTTCATCCTAATGGACAACTTGTTGATAGTCATATCAATAGCTATAGATATCTGTGCAGCGATTCCGGAAAATATAGTAAATCACATTTAGCTTTGACAGGAGTTGCCTAGCCTCCTAAATGCACAAACGTCTGGTCTGGTTCACTTTCATTTACGATGTTTTCATGATTTGGAGTTAGGACCAGCACACCCTGGTCTTCCTCAACCCAGAGTGCCACCATCCTGGGAATTTACATCCACCTCACTGATGGCTCCATCCACAAACCACCAACATGATGTACAATTGAGAGCAAAAATTGCAGGTCCTCTAACCACCAAACCCCTGTGGAGTACAGTCGTTAGACTATACACAATGGGTATCATAAGAAGCACTAGAGAACATTGCTCCTTATGGCAGTCAGTACATGTAATTCAATCCCGTCATGCAACAAATATTAGAATACAAGTTATGAGAGCCGAGACAGCAACGTAAATTCAATTTCATTACAATAAGTGAAAAATGGATACCTTATCAAACTCATTGAATGACACGATGAGTTTTAGTTTGTGCTCTGAATTTGAACGCAAAAAAACTTGCGTTTCTTATCGAGACTCGACTAGGCATAAAGAGATGTAAAACATTAATGTTTTCATTGGTATCGGTTTACAAGGCCAATGTCCGAACCCAGAAATGTATGGTTAACTTTAGCATTGCACCAGGAATTGCATGAAGTTCAAATTGTTACTGATAGGCAACCACTAAAGGTATATAATACAGTGCAATTCACAGGTGTCAAACGTCATAAAATTATGGAATAGAACGCAGTACCTATATGAATCGTTAACTAAGCACGATCACTCGTCAGGTATTAAATAAATTCACAAATAGCGCTATATTTGAACTTGAAATGACGATACATTTGACTTCTTTCCCGTTGGGGACTCAAACCCGGATCCATTCGCTATTTTATTATATATATACGCAAAGAGCTGATCACACACCATATTAAAGGATAACGAGATTGACTTTTTCAATGTTTTGGTCGCCCCATGGAGCCTCGCTGTAAGTAAACGTCATGTAAACCAGAAATAAAAGAGATGCAGCAAAATACCGTACTCTTCACACACATATTACAATTGTAAATAATATTTGAATAAAATACGTTGTCATATTATGCATGTCACCTGATGCCCATAATTCTGTAGTTTTGAGCAGTGTATTGACGCTGATTCCACAGTATCGGAACAAACGCATTGCTTCGATATCTTGACATTTTGTAACCCTGTACACGAAGAAACTGGGGAACTAACGTGTCAGCTCTGCATTCATTACACCCCTCCCCCCAACAAATGCCTGCGCAGAACACGGAATACACCCATGTTATACAACCGTCTTTTAACAAAGTTCTGCCGATGCTTCGACCAAACAGTTGCTATGATGCCTATGTCCCTCTGTCGAACCTTCTAGCAGTTCAGCATAAACCGAACTTTAGCGCCCTCTCACGAGATTGGAATGTAAAAGCTTCTTCTGTAAAACGTTCCCAGTTCAAGAAAACTGACTACTACTAAATTACACTACGTACAAAATTCTAATTACACTGAAGTTCCAAAGAGGCTGGTATATGCAGCAAACACAGAGATATGTAAACAGTCAGAGGACGACGCTGCGTTAGGTAACGCCTGTATAAGACAGCAGGTGTCGGGCACTGGCGTTAGGTCGGTTACTGCTGCTACAATTGCAGGTTATTACGATTTACTGAGTATGAACGTGGTGTTACAGTCGGTGCACGGGAGATGGGATGCAGCATCTCCGAGGTAGCGACGAAGTAGTGTTTTTCCCGTACGATCGTCTGATCGTACCGTGAATATCAGGAATTTGGTGAAACATCCAATTTCGACGTCATGCCAGAACGGGACCAACCACCACTGAAGTCAATCGTTCAGCGTGACAAATCTACATCTACATCTACATGGGATACTTTGAAAATCACATTTAAGTGCCTGGCAGAGGGTCCATCGAACCATCGTTATACTATTTATCTCTCATTCCATTCTCGAATAGCGCGTGGGAAGAAAGAACAACTGAATCTCTCCGTTCCAGCTCTGATTTCTCGTATTTTATTCTACCTATGTAAGTGGGAGTCAACAATATATTTTCGCATTCGGAGGAGAATTTTTGCGATTGTAGTTTCGTAGATATCCCACGCCACAGCGATAAGCACCGTTGTTATAATGATTCCCATCCCAGATCCTGTATCATTTCCGTAAAGTTGTCTCCCCTGTATCGTGACAATACAAAACGAGCTGCCCTTCTTTGGACTCATTCGATGTCGTCCGTCAAACCCACCTGATAAGGATCCCACACTGGGCAGCAATACTCCAAAAAAGGACGGACAAGCGTAGTGTATGCACTAGTGTAGTAGTTCTGTTGCATCTTTTAAGGGTTCTGCCAATAAAACGCAGTCTTTGGTTCACCTTTCCCACATTATCTACGTGTTCTTTCCAGTTTAAGTCTGAATTAATAGTAATTCCTAGGTATTTTGTGGAGTTTACGGCCTCCACTTTTTATTGATTTATCTTGTAAACAACGTTTAACGGATTTCTTTTCGTACTCATGTGGACGACTTCACACTTCTCGTTATTTAGACTCAATTGCCAATTTTTGCACCATAGTGATATCTTATTGAGATCGTTCTGCAGTTGGTTTTGATCTTCAGATGATTTTACTAAACGGTAAATGACGGCGTCATCTGCAAACAACCTAAGAGAGCTACTTAGATTTTCCCCTAAATCATTTGTGTAAATAAGTAACAGCAGAGGACAAATAACACTACCCTGTGGAACGCCTGATGTCACCTCTATGCCTTATCATTGATTACTACGAACTGTGCCCTCTCTGACAGGAAATCTCCTATCCAGTCGCAAATTTGGGGCGATATACTAATACCACAGTCGAAACAATTCAATCAAACGTCATCGATATGGACTTTCGGAGTCGAAGGCCCATTTCTGTAGCCTTTTCACGCCACAAAGCTGTACGCCTGCCGACATTGCTGACTGGAAACATGCTGCCTGGTGTGACGAGTCCCGTTTCCAATTCAGCGAATAGATGTGCACCGCCGTGCGGAAATGGCCGTGCACTCTACGGCGCCTTGCTTCGATGTGCGTAGCTGCTCCCCGTCGCAGTCCTTCCTCGGGCATGCGAATATGTATTGTCGTAAACGTAAGTTAGTTACAGAAATTTGATGATCACTGCAGTTTGGTGCCATAGCTTTACAAACCCACGGCAGAAGATACCTAATTACACAGCAAAAAATTAGCACCAATGTTATATGTTTGAAAAACGTCAGAAAGGCTTGCCAGCAAATGCACCCCAGTCTTTTATAATAGGCACTATTACAAAGTTGCTCTTCAATAGCAAAGACAAGATCCCACCTTTAGAAAAGAGTGGCATATATAGGATTACTTGCAATGTTTGTGGCAAAGTATATGTAAGTCAATCAGGTAGGGAAGACTGACTGAACATGAAAGGTGTTACAGACTAAAAAAAAGAGAGATTCCACCTTTGCAGAACATGGCTTCAATGAATGTCATGCTATTGACATTAAATGTGATGTTTTCCACAGAGCGAATAAAGGCAGAAAGCAACAAACACCAAGCTCAATGATTAAACCCAAATCCAGTATTGATCCTTATTAAAGTAACAGCTATTAAGTATAATAGCGCCACCGTGCTTCATTTCTTGTGCTAGTGAATACAAGCGAATTTTAATGTAGGTTATATACCTTAATATACTCCTTCGTTCTATATTCACATATAAGTAATTCTCCCCCACCCATATTTAATTTTTTGTCTTCCTCAATCACCTGTTCCTCCTTCCTACTTTTTCCGTATATATAATTTAATTTAATATACAATTGTAATAACTGGTACACTCACTGGGTCATATGTTTGTTTCATCTTATTTATTGAAATTTAATTCGTAGTTATTTCTTAGTTACAGTTTAGCTTTAACTGATTGAACGCCTCTGTTTGTTATAAAATACTTAAGGGTTACATAGTCAATGACTAACATATATCCTTGTAAAATCTTTGTACTCCGAACACAGCAGCTGGTGCGATGTGGATAATCTTCAGTATTGCCAGATGATGGCCTAACAAGTCGAAAGCTAGTTTACAACAAAATAGATATTATTATGGAGCAAATATTTAGTGCACCACGATTATTTAATATGTCTATGTTCCATCAAGAACCGGTGGAAGGGACCATGAGTATTGGATTTTATTTATTTATTTACATTTTACGTGTACGGGTCTGGAAACCTTATGAATCCATAAACCCTACATGTCAGCACAGGAACTTTCAAAATGGTGGAGGTTCTATAATCGTATTGGGGCGTGTGCAGTTGAAGTTATACGGGACCCCTGATACCCCAGGATACCACCGTAACAGAAGACACGTACGCCCGCATCCAGGTTGTTCGCCAGCACATGTTCATGTCCACTGTGCACTGCGATGGGATTGGACAATACCAGTGGAAAAATGCGACACCCTGCACGTCTATAATTGCTATAGTGTGGCTCCAGGAACACTCTTCTGAGTTTAAGCACCTCCGATAGCCATCAAACTCCCCAGACACGAATATTGTTGAGAATATCTGGGATGCCTCGCAACGTGCTGTTCATAAGAGATCCCCGACTTCCTCTTACGGACCTATGGGCAGGGCTGCAGAATGAATGGATTCCTCCATAGTTGATCGCAGGGGCTCTACACGATAGTTTCTTTGGTTCTTCAGTCTACAAAGCACTAATTAATCCTCCACAGTGAAATCACCTGAATAAAACAATGTTTTGCCACAGGAGATAAAATTTTAAATTCATATCCTCAGCTTACAGTGCTCTGCCTCACCCTTGTTCGACGTCGCATACTTTTTTTTTCGTATCGACGTTTATTTAACTTATAATGTAGTGCCTATCAGTTGTTGGAGTTTAAGACGGTAACTAAAATATTACGTGAAAGATTTGAATCGGGGAGAAACGGAGGATAAATGGAGGGTATGATTTTAAATATTCTTTGAATAATTTTGTATAACGTCAGAAATAAGGGGAATGTTGGCGGCAACTACATCACAAAAAAGGTTGACAGGCTTTATCTTCATGGTTACGATACATCTTTTTGATGATATCAGAAATCTGTAAATTAAAATAATTGAAGTTAAAGCACCGTCGTCATCAAGAATTGGACGGGTGGAAGATTGATGTGCAGTGGACCATGCGATAAATTTTAGTTGAGGGCACCGCGTTTCCGGTTGGTAAAATATCGCGGGACATAGGAAATTCAGACTTCGTCATATACTATAGCTTAATATAAATGACTGCATGTTCTAAAAAGTTGAATACTATTGTGAAGGGGAAAGATTGAATTCTAATGGTAATAAAATGTTTAACAATCACTGCACTGTTATTCATCAGTCGTAATGGCGTCCAATTCCGTAACACGCAAATAGTAAATCATCTACGCCACTAGGAGGCGGGAAATCAAATAAGAACACCTCCTCCATTTAATTAACGGACTTATATATTTCAATGTATATCTTTTCGAATTTATCAGTATACTTACAGCAATTTTAATAGTGAACAGGGAGAGCTGCTAGTAATGCGTCTTAACTCTTTATCACTTGGTTCATAAAACCATCCATTCTTGTTGGACACGCGACCTTACGTTGGCATGTATGAAAAAAATTGTTGAAATGTCTTGGTGGCAGTTAGCTTTACTTCATGACGCGTTTCGAGAACATCATCATCAGACTGTGGTACAAAAGAAGAAAATTACATTTTTGGATGTATATATAACGTAATAATGATATCTATAAGGAGTATAAACCATATTAATACATGTATACTTACAAAAGATTTTAAAAAACGATGGGAATTACACCATCTTGGTATAGATTCATGAATACAAATTTAAAATACCATCATGGATGTCTGGTGAAGGTGTTCAACCAGACTTACATGCTCAACTGTGGTGAGAGGGGGGAAACACCGTAACAGGTAACCCAGGCCCCATTCGCCACCAGATGGCGCAGGGTTGGCATTGGAAGTTACGTGAATAAAGCTATACATCTTGGGCATACTATACTGTGTGCAGTCATAGAAACTGTGAAAGTTGCGTGAATAAAACTACACATAAAACAATATACTGTGAGCAGTCATAAAAAATGTGAAAGACATTTCTACGAAAATGTGTTAAGTCATATAAAAATATATATAACCGTGAAAGACATTTCTACAAAATGAGTTAAGTCATTTTCGTAGAAATGTCTTTCACATTTTTTATGACTGCTCACATTATATTGTTTTATGTGTAGTTTTATGTGTAGTTTTATTCACGCAACTTTCACAGTTTCTATGACTGCACACAGTATAGTATGCCCAAGATGTATAGCTTTATTCACGTAACTTCCAATGCCAACCCTGCGCCATCTGGTGGCGAATGGGGCCTGGGTTACCTGTTACGGTGTTTCCCCCCTCTCACCACAGTTGAGCATGTAAGTCTGGTTGAACACCTTCACCAGACATCCATGATGGTATTTTAAATTTGTATTCATGAATCTATACCAAGATGGTGTAATTCCCATCGTTTTTTAAAATCTTTTGTAAGTATACATGTATTAATATGGTTTATACTCCTTATAGATATCATTATTACGTTATATATACATCCAAAAATGTAATTTTCTTCTTTTGTACCACAGTCTGATGATGATGTTCTCGAAACGCGTCATGAAGTAAAGCTAACTGCGACCAAGACATTTCAACAATTTTTTCATACATGCGTCTTAACTCGACGGCTGCAAAAGGCAGACAAATGAAGCGGTTCGCTGTTCTTTCACTCCGGCCGTAAAACAAGAGAATGTAGGTTTTTCAAAGATTATTTTTCATTAGAGAGAAAGAAAAACGATCCTTGGTGGTACCTTTAATCTTCGATTCGTGAAGTTAATTTTTGTATATTTATTTATATTTTTATTGGTAGCGTTTCAAACTCAAGATGTGGATATGCACAGCGCGAATAGTACGAGATCCAAGTTTTTTGCACAATTACAAATAATTTTATCTCAAAAATAAAAATTCCGTTGGAGCTCGAGGGTGCCAAGAAATTCTTGGAAAACTGTCTCCTAGAAGAGATTACGAATTTCTTGCGCCTTTCTCTGGGAAAACGGCTGCGTGGCGCCCGAGTGGAAACACTGCAGTCGTCGAGGGGAGATGGGAGAAGCGTTGAGGTAGGGGTGGAGGGGGGGTGGTAGGGGGGGAAGTGGGGGGGAGGGGAGGCGGCCGCCGGCTGTCGGCGTTTATCTTCGACTCCCTCCCACTCCCCGTGCTCTGCGGCAACCACTTCTTTTCCTACCAGCAAACTTACAGGCATTCCTAAATATTTCCGCTCTGTAGCCACTGTTAATTTCACCTTAGCGTTTTTATTTTTCTTATTTTACCACCAGCAGTTACTTCTGGAGCTCCAAAATACCTCACGAACAAGAGTCACGCAACTGCTCCGTATAATTTTTGCTCCTTGTTGTCGATTTTGTATGCGAACTCAAAAGATGAGCACTTGTGAAACTGCGCTTTGCTTTACGGAATGGTTATTTAATAGTCATTTAATAGTGCACATACATAGCCGATTTTTTTAGTGAAGCACGAGACAGATATGTATCATTATACAATTATTATTATTTGACAAAACAATTTTCAAAATTACATACTTGTATCTGAGCAGAGTTATCGCGATCCTGACTTAAATTCAATGTTCTCTAGATCGTTCACATTTCTTAAATGACCGGTGGAAATATAAACAATCCAAAGACTTGTAATGATACAAAATTAAATTAATTTTTTTTATCAATCAGCGACGCTTGTCGTCGTGCTTCCCTCCTTCTCGAAATATTTTATCTGTGGAAAGAGTTTTCGCTCGTCTTTCGTTTCTTCCGTCGTGTCGAGAGGACGAAACCGCGATCATTCACTCTCTTGTTTGAGTTTATTAAGTGTGAACATGTACGCAGACTGCTTTGTGATGTAAGTGTGAGTGCTGTTAAATTTTATTCTAAAATATACCCTCTTTTGTTAAGAGCCATGTCTCCACCCTGTTTTAGTTTAATAATGCCCCATCCTTCGTTAATCATTCATTTTCTTTGATATTTTCAGCTTATCCATATTCCGCCATAACATGATGTTCAGACGCCATAACTTTCACTTCGTGTATTGCCTTCATTAAATCCCTATCGGTTACTTTAAATCATTACCTGTCTTCCTTTTAGAACCTGCATTCGTATAAACAGTTTCGCGAAGTTCTACTGATTTTTTTCTGTTTGTTATTTGCGTAATCAAACTTAAATACACGGTCCGTCAACAATGACTTACGAGTCGAACAGTCTGAACATTACTTTACTGCCGAAGTATCATAAAGTTTATCTAAACCATTCAACAGCTTAACAGTTTTAACTGCTGTGATCAACATTTCTAGAAAGAAGCTACAATGGGTGCTTTCCGTAAGTTTTCTCTGTAAAGTTATTTTTGTGTGTTGCTTCAACCCCAATCTGTATTCCACCATGTCATCTATTCAATCATTTCATGTATTAATTTCATCCACCCTTGCCAAAGTATTTAATCAGATTCATATAACATTTTTCTATGATAGAAATTTTAACAAAAATCCTTAATCTTTTAATCGCGGAGTTTAAGATTAATTCAAACAGGCTACAACACTAAAGTAATTTTACAGACTGACACTGAAGTATTTAACATGGTAATCAGAAATCTGTACCCGATGATGGTGTAAAAGTCAAAAACAAATTTGTCAATGAATTAATATTGTGGGCTATTAAACGAGGTAATAATATATTCTACCAAGTCGGAGCAGATAGTTAATCCATAAGTGAGCTGTCTACCATTACATTAACTCTGCAACAGACACTTTTCATGAAGTGTGTGTGTGTGTGTGTGTGTGAGAAAGAGAGAGAGAGAGAGAGAGAGAGAAAGAGAGAGAGAGAGAGAGAGAGAGAGAGAGAGTGAGTGAGTGAGTGTGTGTTTGTATGTGTGTCAGTGTATGTGTGCGTGATCCTGAAAAATTTGCAGCATAAAAGACAGTAAAGTTGGACGCAAGGTACGTAATCCGATATTCCAACTAATTCACGTCTGAACTTACGACTGCCAATCCATTTCAGAATTTCGTTTCTAGATCATTCTCTCAAACAGGCGGGACACAATACAACGTCAAGGTCAAGAAAACTATCTTCCACATTTACATAATACTTTGCATTTGTCCAATTGAGTGGCAGTTACAGGGTTCTTCAAGCCACTTTCTCACCTTTTCCCTAGCGTTCCACTTTTTAAAAACTCGTGGAAGAAGAGTACCTACATTTTTCTGTGTGATATCTGTATTACATTATTCCAATCATTATTCTTCCTTATGAAACTGCGCGGCAACCACCTCCGGAGGAGAAAGCTGATGACAGTAATTTCGGAATAGATCTCTACGCAAGTAAGAATCCTTCATTTAATTGACTTTGAGCCCACTTTCTTCGCTACTACGAGCAGCGTTTTGAACATTTTCGACGTCTAACGTCAGTCCTATCTAGTGATGGTCCCATAACGCCTAGCAATAATCCAGCATATGGGAACGAGCGTAAAGCAGGCAGCCTCTTTATTGGAGTTGTTGGATCTACGGAGTGTTGTGCTCACCTTCCGAACAACAGGAACGGGACATTAGGGCCTAAAGCGGGAAAGGGAAATGAGCAAAACCCAAATGGAAGTACCTAGATCATATGGCACCATTACAATAGCATTATCCGTTTATTAATTTAAAATACACGACCAATTAATGACATACTGACAAGGCTTCGAAAGTACCTCTTTCATTAAAAGAAATATTCAAATATAGCAGTTTTAGCTAAATCATTGAAATCTGGAAGTCAGTAAAAGAAACAATTACTCGACAATCTTTATCACCTTAAGCCTGAACTCGTCAAGTAAGGAGGAAATTTTATACAGATTCAGACCAAAATATGGGCAAGCAGTTACCAATTTTTTTTTTTTAATTTACACTTTTAGTTACTGTAAGGCAGAAGATCATCAAGAGTAAGGAATATATTAACATTTAAATTAACTACATGCAGTATTGTTGATGAAGAAAGGTAAATACGCTTTAAAGTTCCTTTGTTCCAACACTCGATCCTACAACTCAGAATTTTTTTCTAATATTTTTTAATGAAACTTATTAGAAAAAAGTAGAGCTTCTACTAAAGATTCACCAAAGTAAACATGTGCGCAAAAATGTAGAGCACCTGTTCCACACCACGGAATAAGAAAATGCCGGCCGCGGTGGCCGAGGGGACTGAGGCGCTTCAGTCACGGTCTGCACGGCCACTAAGGTCGGGGGTTCGAATCCCCCCTCGGGCAGGGATATTTGTGCCGTCCTTAGTTGTAGGTAGTTCATAAGTAGTTTGTATGTTTAGGGACTGATGACCCCGTAGTTAAGTCCCTTAAGCTTAAACATTTGAATTTTTGAATAAGAAAACTTTTATACCGACAAGAACGTTGGAGAATCATATCAACTTAGTTCTATAGCTCTGAGAGGTTTTATGTACTAGAACACGGAAACAGTTAATGACGTTCAGTAACTTAACTTGGGTGCTACAAGCTACGTAGTCCCCCGCTATAATCGCCGCCAGTCAGGGGAAAGAAATAGAAAAGGGGGCTTCCATCATCTGAAGCACGATAGCACACCAGTAACGAAAAGTAACGTATCAGGCTAAGCACAAAATACCTGAAGGCCGCTGCAACATTTCCATCGTGGAGTTGATCAATAGCGGCCAGTTAACCAGCAAAATAAATTAAATTAATTAATGCTGCCTCGGCTTGACAAATAGAAGCACGAATAAAACACAACAGCTGCTATGCATTAGGCACAACATTTCACGAAGACTAAATTTAAATTAAATTGCAACCCACCAGGCTCTGCTTACGGTTTGCGCCCTGTTAACTATCACATGTCTGCATAGGATACAGGACTGAGACATGAGCCGCCTCAAGCTCTCGCCAGCGCGGGCAGACTTAGCATATGAAGTAATTCCACTAAAAGACAAGAGCCGCCAACATTAAACAAGCAGACCGAAATACATCTCTCTTAATCTGAGACCACAGTCAGTACAACTTAACATTACGTGCACTGGCCACGCAGCAGTCTGACACTGCAGGAACTCCCAAAAACCCAAAAACATGCTGACTTGTAAATGCAGGATTAAAGATACCACTTAGTGCGAAGCTTGAAACACGTCGACTGAATGTGTGGTCATGTTCCATTTAGTGTTATTCATTACTCTAAATCATTTCTCCGTTATTAATATTGTCTATTTGTGTGTCAACTATTTTATTCCCTTATTAATGATCAATGCCCCATGTTTATATATGTTTCCACCTGTGTGATTGAACTTGTGTGATCATGTGAATGTGGAAGGTTGCTTTTCATATTGACTGACTGCCGCGCAATGGCTTATAGTCGCCGCTTCGCACTTTAGGCCCCCTTTACTTTAGTTGAGAACGCATGGCTTCGTATGTCGTCTGCACCGCCGTCTGCTGAGTGACCAGAGACAAGCTTTCTTGGGAAGATGGCGAGGTGGCCTGTTCAGAGTGCAGTACCAACATAATCAAGGTCGAAAGAGGTGACAAAAGATACCCCTCTGGTTCTCTAGCAAGAGGGTATTATTTCTTCAGGTTGCAAGGGTTGGTAGACAGTATGCTCTGAACGTACCCTGTATCGCTTTTAGCGCGCCCTACATCCGGTGTGTGGAGGGGAAGGCTATTCCGGTGGTCTGAGATCATCCTCGTCGCATCTGCCGAAGTGAGTATATCGTCGAATCATGCTCAGGGGATGGCATGCTGTTAGAACTTAGATTTCTTTGTGATCAGGCAGTCTTGGTTTTCAGTGATAGTTTTTCTTGAGTAATTCTTTCGCTATGCGAGGGGAAGTATTTCTTAATTTACAGTACTCCAGTAATTCAGTTTAAATTTAGTATTTGCATTTTCATTCCAGTGATGATTTTATGTCCGGTTTTTTCAAGTTAGAATACACGTGTATAGCAGTCAGCCTTTGTGTAAACTTAGTATGTTTAAATTTCCTTGCTGTTTTTTACAAAAATATTGTAACTGTGTGTTCTTTTTAATTCCACTGTTTTCCATACAAAAATGTTCAAATGCCTATAAATCTACGAGACTACTCTGGTTATCTATCCCTAGGCTTGCAATCTACTTAAAATTACTTATGCTAAAGTCAACAATTACACCCATGCCCGAGGGAGTACTCGAACCTTCCACGGCGAGCAGCAGCGCTCTCCGCAGCTAAGCACCTTAGAACGCTCGGCCACTCCACCATGCTCCATAAAAAACCCATTTTTTCTTTACAAAAATATGTGGCTTTCTACCAACCCTCTTTCCTGACAGTTAATTATACTATCTTTTACGAATTATTGTGCTTAAAAAAGACCGATAGCACAGAGTAACACATACAGAGGAGAAGCCCCCCCCCCTTAAACCACTGTCCTACGCTCCCCTCGTAGTTCCGTAAGATGCTAGCAGGTGTGAGACGGTTCCCCGGCTTAGTACCGGTAGACGACACTAGAGGCGCTTCTGAGCATAGCGTGGAGGGGAGACTGAGGGGAGAGCTCATGCCGCCTGCCACGAGTCCAGTGTCCGGTGTGCCGGCGTTTGAGGGGAGGTGGTGGTGGGGACAGCCGCTACCTGCCGCCTGCTCTGGCCAGTTTAAAGGGCTGCTTTTGACCGCAGCGCCATCATGGGACATCTTACGGAACCTTCCCTTCCCGCAGCCCTGAGCATGTGACCGGGGCCTTACGGAGGTTTCCCGTCTGTATATATTTGTGTGTGCCGATAGTGAGAGTTTGCACAACGAATTATCGTAACAAATAATCCGTTCCTCCTACTCTGCTCTGTATTGAAATGAACTAATTGAAATTTGGAACAATTAGCGTCAAACACGTATGTACTGAAGTACGTAGCAAACTGGAGCACACAGTAACTACACAAATATTGATAATGCAATTAGTAGGGCACTATCTATGCAACATGAAATTAATGAACTACTAACCTCTTTGTTTGGTGTGACACAACAGAAGATTGTGACATACAAGTTTTCTACGAAAATAATGAAGTTTCATTTGCTGAATTTTAATAAAATTAAAGTAAAATTAAATTTTATAATAGACCTAATCAGTGATCAATCTATTTGACTGATTGACTGAAGGTAAGTAATGCACCCAACAACTGACGACACCTCAGATTAATACTTACTCACCTATTCATTTTACCTCGTCAGCAGGAAAACATTTGAAATAACTTTGACTACCTTGCAGTTAAATTAATACTAAACTCACATACAATTCGTCAAAACCAGTGCAATAGAGTCTCTGCACATGAACAACGCCGAAATACGAACCAACGATCAGGAGAACACACAATCAAAAAATAGTACAAAACATTACAAAATTAATACTAGTAATTTTAAGGTTTATCTTTAAGTTTTCATTAGTGTCAACCTCCAATAACAAAATTGTTAATTTTTCATTAAATTTTAGTCTATTATTGCATCACCAAACTAATGAGATCACACAAGGAAAATGAACATTGTAAAATTAAATTTTACTGGCTTGACACTTGAAATAATTATTTTGTTTTATCAACGATAATGAACGTCTAATTAACTTCAAAAGATCGTTATTATTTCAATCACTAGACGTAAAGAGTTCTGGGTAAATGCCTCACAAACTGCCTAAACTATTGTGTGGTAGAAAATATTGGAGCGGTTCTACAGTACGTTCCCGTTGTTGAGAAGCCGGGCGTGCTGTCGTCGACAATTCTGAAGTTGAAGGCACAGGCACACTTCCATTCAGTGAGCAATTACAGGGCAGGCGCTTGATGAGACGAAAGCCTGTGACATCTGCCCTCACTCATCAGTGGTCAAAAGTGTCACAATTCAGTACACCGCCCACACAGGCCTGGTAACCTGGGACACGTCACTGCCCGTTGCCGCGCGTTGGCTATCATCCCTCCCTCTCGCTTCAAGGGACAGCACACGACTTCCTGTCTCTTACGCACCGCCGCGCTCACTCGCTCGTCAAAGACCACACTACACACAATGCAAATCTCTGACAAAGATATTATCCCTACTTTTCCTAACGACGTAAGACCAGTGCAATTACAATTTTCTTTACGGCAAAATTACTCACGAATAAACAACACATTATTACGAAATATACAAATACATAATTATCAACACATACATAAATTATAAATCAAGAGTTTACACTAGAAAGTTTTTGTCTAGACACATCTGGAATAAAGTGTTACAGCTTGACGTCTTCTTTCCCATGTGTAAAGTCAGCAATTATTTCTTGTTCATTTGCTAATATACTGTCAATCGTCGTCAGCATAATCATTGTCACTATCATCGCTTATTATGAGCCACATACACTTTTCTTGACTAATTGTCTGCAGCGTCAGTAATGT
This sequence comes from Locusta migratoria, assembly GCA_026315105.1. Lineage (NCBI taxonomy): Eukaryota > Metazoa > Arthropoda > Insecta > Orthoptera > Acrididae > Locusta > Locusta migratoria. The sequence goes on from CM048744.1 coordinate 541,059,246, forward strand.
TAAGATCAGAACCCGCATGTTGGTGATTATTTTAGGCCCTAGATTCATTACTGTTCTCTTATAACAACTTTGAACATTGTCTTTGAAACATGTCATTACTGCACCGTAAGCTCTCACGTCTTGGCCATTTTTAGATTTACGAGCTCACGATATATAGTAACATTATTCACCATATCTTCACAAATCAAACGAAGTAATAAAAAACAATTTGCATGTAATACGAAAATACGGTCTGACGGACCGAGCCATTTCATACGTAATGAGGACCATCCGGTTGGAGAGACCTGATTGTTTCTTGAAACTAATGCACACCTGACAATGAGAAGCTACAAGTTGAGCTGCAATGCTTCTGCTACGTTAATAATTATCCAGTGGGGAGATAGTGTAAAGGAGATAGCGTTAAAGAACAGTTTAAAAACTCTTGAAGTTATCTCAGACAGATATTCCCGTGTAAAAGCATACCTGTACAGAGAGAAGCCAGGGACAACTCAATTCTGCGCCCCCACAAGCGGCGCAGCCGTCGCCGGCGCTACGCATCGGCCTCCGTTCCAATGTCGGCAGCGTCGCGGCACTACATCAATTCTATCTTTTCAACGCTCCAAAGATAAAATCACCACCGTTAACACCATGGAGGTAAGAATAATATGGATGGGCTTCTAAAGAAACAAAGTTTCATGTTGTTTTTCTGGCTGTTTTAACCTTGTGTGAACAAGTCATCTCCATTTATTCTGACCTCATTAACGTATTTGTTCCCTCCATTACAGCGTATTTAATCGCTAGGCGAGTAGCGAATCAATAAGCTGATTGTTGGAGAATCTAGAAAATGATTCGAGCTGGAAGTGTACTTCCAGTTTTTCTCAAATTTCTCATATTATCAGGTAATTGCAATTTTTTTTTCATACAAACCTTGTCCTGAGAATTACGAACAGAACAAAGAAAAGATATGCCACATCGGTGAAGCCATTCTCAAGCGATGCGCTTTCATACATGCGGTAATTAATTTTTATTAATATAGATAGTAACGTTCTAAATCCAAGAACAGCGTGTAATCATTCTCGTTCTTAATTTGCGAGTCGTGACACTGACTGAAATTCATCGCCAGTTGAGTGAGACATATGGAGACTGTGTGCTGAATGTGTCAAATGTGCATTCGTGGGTGAGACAGTACACAGATAATATCGGCCTCGCACCATCCAGTTTGACGACATGATCGAACGAGAAATTGTTTTGGATGATCGCCGAAGGACTGTGGAACAGATCGCTTGCAATGTTTATATCTCCGTACGATCCTTGCACACAATCCTGCGTGAGGACCTGAAAATGCGAAAGTATATTCCACGTCGAAGTCGAGAATGTTAATGAATAATAACAAGACTGCGCGCATGGGATATTGGCAGGCAATGTTGACTCATGATGACGGCATGAATAGGACTTCATTTTCATCAACTGTGACAATGGGTGAGATATAGATCCCATTTTCAACCAAGATACTGAGCTCCAAACAGCTCAATTTTCCAGTAGTCAATGTAGACTCCTAAAGAAGCGTTCGCAGCGTCCATAGAATGGTGGCTTTGCCTTTGTGAAACATGTCTGCAGCAGGAGGGAGATTAATCCGAGAAGTGACAGAACGTTGACGGTGTGTGTATCATCAGTTTGTGAGAATAAATTGGGGGGTATCGTAACTTGAAAGCTGTTATGCGGATCGCGACACCGTCGGAAGCGCCACCTACTATCTAAAAGTCACAAGGGATTGAACTCGCGATGATGGATCGCCTTGCGGGAATGGGTGAGTACTCTGCAGCGCTTTGCTGTGGATTACGTGGCTACTTGCCCGTAGGAAGTTCGACTCCTCTCTCTCTGTCTCTGTCTGTGTGTGTGTGTGTGTGTGTGTGTGTGTGTGTGTGTGTGCGTGTTGAAAAAATGACGATCGAATTTTTTTTTTTTTTTTTTTTTTTTTTTTTTTTTTTTTTTTTTTTTTAATCAGAACACTGAGGAACGATTCGATGTGTTTAATTGTTATCGATGTAGACATGCAAGGAACAAATAACAAATCTCTTTTATATACCTACATTTATGCCCCATTCCCTAAGATTTGACTTAAGATCTAATACTTGCATAACTTCTATCAAATACATTTAATATTACATAAGATATTGTCGATACCACAAATGTGTATGTTTTGATTAAATAAGAACACAGGCAATGTAAGCTTTATCGATGTAGATATTGAAAAACAGATTAAATATTCATTTTATATAATTTCTTTTATTATTATGAAGGCTCAGTTAATGTTTTAATTAAGGAGAAGACAAATTATTATCCCTAGAGAATGTAAAAGCTATAATTCTACTTGTATTCATTTAAAATTTAAAGTTTAAAAAGGTAAAACAGTCAACAATCTGAAGATTGTTTCGAACACCACAGTGCTTTACTAGGAGTAGTCCTTTTTCGAGGTGGTACGCTGTTGCCTTCCTCCAACCTTTGAACTGACTTACTCAACTAGTTATAGGGGGGGGGGGCTACAGTTTAACGTGGATGATGAACCACGGTGGTACTCGGTATTTTTCACATCAGCAACACTGAAAGATGCGAAAGAAGTGAAAAGTGTCACATAAAAATTCTATGACTTGGTGGGGATTGAACCTAGTGCCCTTAGATTCACAGTCTGACACTCTACCACTGTGTCCCGAAACTCATTTTTAATTTAAAAAAAAAAGTTTTTAAATCTATCGAACGAAACTGTGTGGTCATCAGACCGTAGCTTACAAACTACTTAAACTAAGGTAAACTAACCTAAGGACAGCACACACACACACACACACACACACACACACACACACACACACACATATGCCATAGGGAGGACTCGAACCTACGACGGCGAGCAACCGCGCGCTCGGCATCGAGGCGCCTTAGATCGCTCGGCTACTCCAATGCGGCACATTTTTAATATTTATATTATTATTACAGAATATGCAGTTCAGTATTAGGAAAGTTGTTTATGACGTAATATTGTTTATGTTATCCTATAGTACATAACAAACGCGAAAAGGGATATATTGTTACAATGGAACAATTACTATTGTTAAAAATGCCATTTACATAAACATACTATTCATACATTAAGACAAACAAAGTTAACTTGCATATTTGTACATTCGTGCTACTCTCAAACAATTATCAAATTAAAATAATGTAAACAACTATAACACTTGCAAATCAAAAGCTATGTATTATCATGAGTTTTGTGAACACTAGCACATTACTGAAATATTAATGTCTATTAAATAAAGATATACTGTATGTTCTCCATAACTTTAATGAAAAGGGTCAATTTCAATTTCCGTAATTGTTGTCTGTTAGAATAAGATTCCAATATAATATTGCTATAATCCTTCATTTTTATATAATGATATGATTAAGTTATATTATTTTTGTTACAATGTGTAAAAGCCGCAGAAAAATAATGATGACTCTTCACAACAGCGGTCCTCTCTACATGATGGGACATGGGCAACGTTGCACTGATCCTCCACTACTAAATGTCTGGACGACCAGTGAAATGGCTAAACCACTAATTGTGAAAAATACGAGACCCTACATTATATAGACAATGAGTCGCAATCAGGCAGCTGTAAAAAAATTGTCTTGGCAGACGTTAGTTTAAGCAGTTGGTAAGTCTAGGGACTGATGACCACTGCCGATCGGTACCATAGCTCTACAAACTTGTCAACATTTGAAGAGCGATCAAAGGCACCCCGCAGGGCCTCAACAACATTATCTGTATGAACGTTACAACTGAAGTTGTGCGTAATTATAATTCCTTGATATTTATTTCGACTAAGTGCATTGACATATTTTGTGTTATTCGTAACACCAAAATTGGATAAAGTCGGGTGTCCGATACCAGTCGTCGGCTTTGAACAATGACGTCATACTTTGTCCATAGACGTTACAGTCACGATACTTTTGATACAAGGATCGCATTATAATAAACAATTGAATGTATTAATTACCGTTTTTCGTTAAGTCACAGACATAAGATATGTCTGTGGTTGGAATATACAACTGTGTATACGACTCGAATTAAATGAAAGTAAGATTACGTAACATTATAAATGTGAAAGAACGACAACGAATATTAGATAACAAATGAAATGTGTAGCGCAATTATAGAAATGTGGCAAGAGAATAACTATCTGAGCGGTATAAAAAGTATCTAAGTAACATAATGAAACTACCGCGAGAAAATTGGAGGTTTTAGCTGGAAAAATGCTAAATTGGACCATTAAAAAATGTTCAAAAAAATAAAGTCCGATAATTACAACACGTTGTAATTAATATTCATAAACGTTAACGGTACTACCGCGGGAAATTGGGGGTTTAGAGTGGAAAAATATTAAATTGGAATAAAATAAAACGCAAAAACACATTTCAGATAAAATTACTTGGTATCACTATGTAGACTTGACCTATATAGGTCAAGTCCAGTTACCGATACCAGTCCTTTATACATTATTGTGAACCAGAAAATATGAAGAACTGGTATCAGTAACTAACCTTGACGTATATAGGTCAAGTCTAGTTACCGATACCAGCCCTTCATATTTTGTAGTTCACCAACACTTATTACGTATCAGTATCTGGAATTGAGCTATATAGGTCAAGTCCAGGTACCGATAGCAGCCCTTAATATTTTTAGTTCACCAGTATTTATTAGATAACACTATCTAATCTTCACCTAAAGTCTATTTTTATTTCAAATATAGATCGTAAATAGCGGTGTCTAGACTTGACCTGTATTAGTATATATCTGAAAAAATTAGAATGGCTGGTATCGGGAACTAAAGTATCCGTATGTACGCATTTAGTAGGTGTCGATATCTACATATGCCCTATAAAATTAGATCTAGTTACCAGTACCAAATCCTCGCACTTTTGTTTCACTTATATATGCAGCTGACAATGATGCCCAGATCAGTTAAATTTTACTTACAAACGTGGCAACGAAAGTTGTTTATGTTGGCAATCATGTGACTTCCCCATTAGACAATCGCGCACAATTGAAATATTTTGTTAGGAAATGGTCATTTTACGAGAACAAATGCTCATTTTATGATAATAACAATTGTGTCTAAATAAATGAATTGTTTACAAAAAATCAAACTCACAGTATACAAACGGACATATCTTAGTTGGAATTAAAAAGAAAAGTTCAATTTTTCTAACGGAAATGAAATTATTATACAAGGACTAAACGAAAAAAAAAGATATAAATCGATATTTTAGCAATTATGAACATTAAAAATCAGTAACACTACATATAAAAATTTCAAAATACATGTAACATAGCCATAAAACAATTTACGCTCAGTTAACGAAGGACAAAATTTAATACATTCCATGCGTTTAATAATCATTATATTACATATTTTAAACTGTAAGAAATCATATATTAAAAAGGGGCTTTTATTATAAGAAATCCACGAAATAGTGACATACACGTACATTCTCATGAAAGTATTATCTGTGGAACAGATTTATCGGCGAAAATATAAATAGAAACGTTGATGGAAATAATGACGTAATAAGTGACGTCCTTGGTCAAAGCCGACGGGTGGTATCGGAGACTAGACTTGACCCCCAAAATTAATAGGATCTTCCATTTGGCTGATAAAATTCTCCATTTATCGGACAAACGACCATAAGTTCGCATGCAATAAAATTTCCTAGAATGTTTTGGTCGAGTATATTTTATTTTTATCATTACGCGTTTATAATCATCATCTTCAGCTCTGTGACAAATTTTAACAGAAATTACATTTCGGATGTATAAAGATTGATATCTAAATAATTACAAAGAGAGCAAACACACTATATGTAAAAGACTGGATATAGTGTTTTTGCTTTCTTTGTAAGTATTTTGATATCAATTTTAATACATGCTAAATGTAATGTAATTTCTTTTAAAAACTGTCACATATCTGAAGATGATGGTTCGAAGCGCGTAATGGTAAAAATTAAATATATGCGTCCAAGTCATTCTAAGATATATATATATATATATATATATATATATATATATATATATATATATATATATATTTTTTTTTTTTTTTTTTTTTTTTTTTTTTTTTTTTTGCATTTACAGGATTGCTTTCAGTACAATCCTGGATGAACTGAACTGTTCCTCAAATGTACACAATAAACAGTGCTGCAATGGCAGATTCAGGGACACGTGCCCCCCCTCTCCCCAGACGGCCCGACTAAAAATGAGAGAGAGAGAAGGAAACAAGAGAGAGAAACAGAGAGAGAGAGAGAGAGAGAGAGAGAGAGAGAGAGAGAGAAGGGAGGGTGAGGAAGAGAGGAACGGAAAGAATCTCAGCATTAGAATACGTAACTTCTACTTAAAGGGTAGCAAGTAATTATGAGTTTAAAATTGCAAAATACCTGTAATTAACATAACGTGATTTGACTTTTTGTGTTAGGCATCAATTTAATTGCTTCTTGTTTTTTTTCCTCAGTAATTTACGATAAAAATAAATAAAAGCTGTTTATTGTTTCGTGATTGCTTGGTAGATAAATGAACTGTTGTGTATGTTTTACTCATACGTAAATAAAGGATTTAATTGTGTGAAAAAACTGTGAATTTCAAGTGCTGCGTTCCGGCGTTTTCGATAAACGGTTCACCTCTCTGGATTCTTTCCCTTGACACTAGAATAGAATACTGCCACCCATTATAAAGTTTTAAAAACACGTTTCGATTTTTCAGTTATTGAAGCAAATTAGAAATTTCAACGGCGTTTTCCCAGACATCAGATACAAAGGATTTTCATGGTAGAAATTCTTCTTAAAACTAAGTCAAATATCATTTTCAATATGAAATTTTCACACTACAGCGGAGTGTGCGCTGATTTGTAACTTCCTGGCAGATTAAAATTGTGTGCTGGAACCGGGGTTCGAACCTTCGATCTTTGCCTTTCGCAGGAAACTGCCCTACCGTCTGAGCTATCCCGGGACGCTTCACAGTCCGTCCTCACACTATTATTTCTGCCAGTTCTCGCCTCCTATTTTGCAAACTTCACAGTTCTGAAAACCTTGCAGAATTCACGACTAGCACTCCTGGGAGAAGTATGTGGCGGAGACATGGCTTAGCCAGAGCCTAAGGGATGTTTTCAGAATGCGGAGTGCTAGTCCTGAAAGGTCCACAGGAGAACTTCCATGAAGTTTCGAAAGTAGCAGGCGAGGTACTGCCAGAAGTAAAGTTGTGAGGACGGACCGTGAAGCGTGCCGGGATAGCTCATATGGTAGAGCGCTTGCCAGCGAAAGGCAAAGGTCCCAGGTTATAATCCCGTTTCTGGCACATAGTTTTAATCTGCCAGGAAGTTTCGAGTCTTGATCACGAAAGCTTTCTTGAAAACTTATCTCGTTTGCCGTAGCAAACAAAGCATGAAGAAGAAATTGATTCAGTACAACGCAAACACAGGAAATCTGATTTTAAGTTTCAGAGGGAATATCAAACTTAGCGCGTCATGTTTACTGGCTGTTTGATTGTTGTTCAGTGGATTGTTTGATAATGAAACAGCTACTCTCCTATTTCTAACTACCAAGTAATACAAAATAAGGTTACTTTAAATGCTTCATTTAATAGAATTGTTATAACTTCTTCACAACAAAAATAGTTTCTTAATAAAAATAGTAACATTGTTATTTAAAAATGATAACACCAAATATGTTATATAATAGTATACAAGCTTCACAAACGTGTCCAAATGACATGTTTTACCTCAGTGATACTGGTGGAATGGTGTATGTATGAAATTGTTGTCGGCCATCCCTGCGAACCAGACAATCTCCCAATTCAACAGATTAACATCGTGGCCGGCTGCGGTGGCGGATGAGACTGAGGCGCTCCAGTCACGGTCTGCACGGCCACTACGGTTGGGGATTCGAATCCCCCTTCGGGCATGGATATTTGTGCCGTCCTAGTTCGTAAGTAGTTCATAAGTAGTTTGTAAGTTTAGGGACTGATGACCCCGTAGTTTAGTGCAAAAAAAAAAAAAAAAAAAATAAATAAATAAATAAATAAAATACAAAAAAAAATAAAAAAATTGTCCTCTGTCTCCGGTCGAACAACGACCTCCTCGAGACAACGATATTAACTGAGCTGCCGTACATCTTTGGCCCAAAGTGCAACCCTTCTTACAGATATGATTATTCGATATATTTTCTGAGCCAATAATATTACCGCCCAACTAACAGGCACGTTTCATCTCCGGATGCAAATAAAAAAACATTAAATACTAAGAGTATTCTCTAAGTTAAGAAAAGCGTTCGATTGTGCTGATAACAATATATTGTTGCAGAAGTTGGAACGTTGTAGAGTAAGAGGAGTAGCTCACAACTGGTTTACTTCTTTAATAACAGAGAGCAGGAGGTGATCCTCTGCAGTGTTGAATACGACTGTGATATGCTTTCTCAATGGGGAACGTTAAGTTTGGGGAGGGGGGGGAGCGGTGAAGTCTCAGGGTTATGTTGTGGGCCACTATTGTTTCTCATTATTTATGTAACCGATATGTCTTCCAGTATAACTGGTAGTTCTAAAATATTTCTTTTTGTTTAAAACAAAAACTTTTTAGTTCGCAATATTCATGCAGTATGAAATAATGCAGTTACAGAAATAAGTACGTGGTTTGTAGAAATTAAATAGTCGCTAAATCACAGTAAGGATCAATTTATACAGTTTGTAACTCACAATTCAACAAAAACTGACATTCAAGTCACGCAGAATAGGGTTATGATAAGTGAACAATTCAAAATTTATTAAGATGTCGTGCAAAACCCATGTGCAGGATCTTGTTCACAAACTAAATACTCCATTGCTTATCATGTGAGACGGGGGCTGTAATTAGTCTATTTTTCATACTAACCTTGTGTTACTGTACCTTTCTCTTTACGTTAATTATTGAAATATGTAACATTTTTCTTTGTAGATCTTTATTTATTTTGTTTTCTGTGCCTTTGCGGACACATCAGGGATGATGGGCTCCTGGGATTGTAGTACATTCTATGTTCATATGAAAATTTTGGGATTTTAATGTTCATTGGCGCAGCTTGGCTGCTAAAAAGTGGTTTTACGTGTTGGGCACGGTCAGGCCACGCAGTGCAGAGACGCTCTTGGAGGTCTACCCCTCCCACTAACTTTCGCTCGCCTTCGGGGATGGACGAGAGGGGCTGGCTTGACCTGTGGCGCCGACGCTACGGGCGGCGGAGTATGTGGAATGCTTTACAATGTTGGCCCGCGGTTTACGGTGGACGATAGCGGGGACTGCCTTTTTAGTCATTCGGCCGTTTCGCAAGAGAGGAAAGCTTTCTGCCCGTCTGGCGCCCCAGGGGTTTCGCTCCAGTGGCTGTATATATAGCACAATGTTAACATTTTTAGGTCGCGTGACCGTAGCTAGGAGCAAGGTGAAATTCCCTGCAGAGCATTCACCCTGGGAACGGTGAAATGCGCGGGAAGCGTTGGTGGCGTGGGCGGAGCCTCTTGGCAGCCGCAGAGAACGCGTCCTGATTAGGCAGAGTATTTTAGTATGACAGCTAAACAATTTGTCAACGGCGCTACGCCATCCGATTGGTTTGACTATTAGCCGTTAGCAGATATTGGTGCGTCTTTTCGCGCGTGGGTGTGGCCGCCCGGCGCTTGCCGTGAGCTGCGGCAGAGCGCGAGGACGTACAAAGACTCGTGTCGGAGCGTCCGAAGTGTACGGACCTCGGGAGGACTCCTGTGTGAGCGTCCGAGGGGTAAGGACCTCGGGACAGTCTCTCGTGTCTGAGCGTCCGAAGTGTACGGACCTCGCTAGTCTCCTGTTTGAGCGTCCGAAGTGTACGGACCTCGGGAGACACGGAATACTCCGTTTAGATTCGCAGGGAGGACATCGTCTTAAACGGTCCTCTGGTTAGACTTGTATGTGATTCCGAAGATTCGGACGTTGTAGAACTTGTGTTTACTTCACGGACGTCACATTGTCCTGTGGTTACGCTGTGAGCGGCCACAGTTTAGTTTTCGTTTTGCTAGAAGTCTCTATTTGAGCATTCGCGCCTTTGCGAATCGGGCATTGATTTCACAGATCTTATTACGCAAGTGACTGATCGATTTGTGCCAAGTGGCCTTTGTGTCACCTATGCAAAATATTGATTAGTCTACTAGCGTGATAGAATCGCGCAGCAACTGCCTTAGCGACGCCGACGCCAGTGACGCTGTGTTAAGTTACATGTCGACCCTGCTTAACAGGTCGCAGCAATTAGGGTCGGATAAAAATTTCAGCTCATCCGCTCCCACCGCCTGCTGTCTGCGAGCCTGAGACGCTGCCGTCAATGATCATCTGTGTGGGTAAGGTGACGCACTTGCTGGAGGTTTATGTGAATCAGACTTGTTGGATTCTGTCCCTTATTTTATTATTTTGAGATCTGCCTATTTACTTTGGGGAGCTTAGGGCTCACGATAATTTTAACCCCCTGTGTAGCCTATCTAATAGCATTCCGTTTTGCAAAACCTCCAACTTTTGACTCAGCCAGTCATTTTTTGTGTCTCAATGTTTTAACATTTGTAAAATATTGTTTGAATACCGTTATCTGCTTTTCATGATACGAAATGTCATCTAATTTATTTTTTTTATGTTTAATCTTAATAAATTGATTTTGAGCAGATCGTCTTTCATTTAACAACATTCCTTTGGAGAGGAAACAGAATAGTTTACAATCATTGGAACAGCTTCTGAAATAAATGATGGTTCAAGACAAAAAATAGTCTAAATTGCGTATTTCACTCGCTTATGACTGGTTAATACTGGACAGAAATCGACTCTACATTTGAATCACATCTTCTGCAAAAAGGTGTGCATTACCCTGACACATCCGTTTTATTAAGCTGCCATAAGAACTCGGAGCTTAATGATAATCCGCACACTTTGAAGGATAAACTGAGTTGTTTCCTAATGGATTACTCTTTCTATTCTGCCGAGGAATTCCTGGAAGAATTAAAAAATGAAGCTGAATTCTGTGTTACGTTGTTGCTTCTTTTATTTACGCTTAAACCTATCTTCTGCTTACCATTGCTTCACCTTTACTTTATCAGTTCAAATGTTCAAATGTTTGTAGAGTCTATGGGACTTAACTACGGGGTCATCAGTCCCTACACTTACAAACTACTTATGAACTAGCTAATACTAAGGACGGCACAAATATCCATGCCTGAGAGGGGATTCGAACCCCCCGACTATAGTGGCCGTGCAGATCGTGACTGGAGCGCCTCAGTCCCCTCGGCTACCGCGGCCGGCGTCGATGGTTCACCACAGTCTATATCACCTAAACGTCGAAGGAGCACACAATCTTCGGTTGCCTTCTGACGGATATGGTGGTCGCAATAAAAACAGGATGATGTCAACATGCTGTGACCTTCGTTTCTTCTCGAAGCACCAAACAACCTAGAAAAATAGTATTGTCGTTGCCAATAGTGGACCACTCATTTATCCCAACTGAAACTGTTTTCAGTAAAATCGAAAGACAATTTCGCAACTTAAGCATCTGGGACAAGATGAAATTTCTAAACTGGAAATGATACACGGAAGGTTGATTGAAAAAAAAATGAAATCCTTTCCAGCAATGTGTCACTTAACACCATATGGCCTGAAGATCTCAAACTATAGTGTGGCAGAAATATATTTTGTGTAGCACTCATCTAAAATTGTATACCCTAAGAGAAAACATTTTTTGTATATTACATAATGAGTTTAAAAGTTTTATTGTTTAAAATTGTATAACTTAACAGGAAACAAAAATTTTGTATAGCACGAAGATATTTATAACTGCATTATTTAAAAAATTCACAGAGAGAGTAAGTGAATGTGCGTGTGTGTGTGTGCGTGTGTGTGTGTGAGAGAGAGAGAGAGAGAGAGAGAGGGGGGGGGGGGGGGGCAGAGACTTAGTACCGCCATCTGACGGATTTTCCACTTAGTAACCTACTGTTAAGCAGACCTCAGTATGCACTTGATCACAGGGATGTTGTATGAGGAATTTTTAACTTCTTTTATGTATGGCATATGTCTATGACAGTAAAAGTTTTAAAGGGAATTTTTTAGTTTCAATTTTTAATAATTTTTGACAGATATGGCGAGTGTAAATATACTGTTACTCATTTGTTATGCTTTATCAAAGTGTTGAATGAATATTAACACCATTGTCTTTTTATAGCCTTTGATAATGACGACATGTCGAAACGCGTAAGGCCTTAATAAATTGCAATTTGTGGTTAAGACAGTAAAGTTATTTTAAGTCATTAAAATAGCCATCACGTCTCTTAAATGCCTTATGCAGGCAGCAAGAAAGACAAAAGTTGTCTAATTCGTGGAGAGCCAATCTACAATTACGAAGCTGGCGAGAGGTAGAGCATCCTGACGAGGGGAAACAATTTCAGCACAGCAGACGACCCAACACCAATCACGGAATTCTGAGACTTTAAAACGCTTCTGAAGGCCCATTTTGGCGGAGACTGGGCGGGAAGTCACTCCTGGATTCTTTCTTCCCGCTGGAAAGGAAAAAGCCTTTGTGATTTTTATTTGATGGCCGCTGTTTAGATCGAGGTCACTTACATGCAGTTTTCCGCCAATTTCATTTTCTAAAACATTTTGTACCTCTTTCAACTAAGAGTCATCTTCGAGTTAATTCTTTTCATTTACTAAAATTTTAAGCTTAATTTTGATCCTACATTTTCTAATGATGTCTAAAGCATGACTGTATATTTTTAAACATATTGTTGAACATTCATTTTTGCTGTCTATTTCACGTTAAGTAGTCAGTTTAGTAAAATATCTTTCGTATTTTTATTTCTCAGTACTGTAGATTTTTCAGACTTTTCTTTAAAAAGGTATGTTGTTTGTTGTGGCGTTAATTAAATTCCTTCCTGCTCTCATTCCTGTTACCGATTAGCGGATTTCGCAAACGAATGTTTCTTTCGTGATCGGTCCGATACGTATGCAGTTCACGCTAACTGCACATATCGGGTGGGAAAAAAACCGCTAAGTCAATATCCCACTTAATAATGTAGCACATAAAATATAATCGCAGATTTCAGCCATTAATACCGAGGAACAATTTCTTAAAATTATTTCTGTAAAAAGAAAAAAATGAAGTACTTAATAGTTTGGATGTGGAGAGCTTTCCGCAATTATCTCAGATTCGCTTATCATGCAGGTAGCGGCATTTGGACCTGGGCTACCCAAATAGAAGACATGTTGATGTTGAATATCAGTAATCAACCGGGAGGTGGCTGTAATTCTGTCCCTATGTTTTTGAGGGGAGAGAGAGAGAGAGAGAGAGAGAGAGAGAGAGAGAGAGAGAGAGAGAGAGAGCAGGATTTCCTGCATAATTCAAGCTGAAACCTTCGTCATATGTCATTCACTAGTAGTTCAGTTTCAACTGATTCCTTCATAATAATAGGATACTATCATCTTCACCTCGTACGTTTGCAGGCCCACGATGTCTTCAAATTTACTGAGAGGGGGGATGGGCCGCAGGAGGAATGGGGGTGAGATGTCTGCAGTGTCAGAGGTTGTAAAGAACGTCGTCCGATGGGTCATCAAAGTGACAACTATCATTTCCGATCGTCAAATGTGTTAGAAACTACGACGAAAGAGAAGAATGGCTTCCCTTGGCAATCGTCATTTCACTTTTTGAGAATTCGAGTTGATTCTGAGTGACAGTGTGTCTGAAACGTTTTCCTCAGCCACCTGTAAGAAACGCGAATGTTCTCAACGTTGGATATAGCCGGTAGGTCTGACCTCCTTCGCAGATGCCTCAATCGAAAGGGTGAAATGTGTATAAGAGTGGGCGTCATCATCTTTCCAAGTAGTGGCACGTAGACGGTTGTTTTGGCATTAATTCTGGCAGAATAAGTGACATCATTAAAGCAAAATACACGTCCCATGGACTACGTTCTGCTGTATCTCACGAGCGTGCTGTTACAGCGTCGCATAGCTCGTGGGTAATTTCACAGGAATAACGCTCTTGCACTACAGAGGTCTACAGAGGTCTCTACCGCCGCATTATAAATACATATGAGACTGCTGCACATTTGCTTAAATATTTACCTTCGTTCGCGGCGTTGGCCCGACGTCTGTTTATTCTAGTCTTGTTAGTCCAACTCATTACGTTTCTGTGCCTCGCCTTCTATCTTACACTTCATCCATTTCAGTTTCGTCTACGTGCAGCTCAATCGTAATGACGTCATACCTTCTGAACTATACAATAATATATATATTCAGGTTCGTAGAGTGGAATATTTGAAAATCACTAAAATGTGTTGCAGATAGATTTGATTGTAAAGACGTAGTGGATTGCATTATCATGCGTATAAGGATAGATTTCATGCATTTCATTGTTTCTGACGTCGTATATCTGCGTGTCATAATACGATGTATTTTAGAAGCTGCAATCGGGTTTTGCGAAATAGACGTAATTTCTCGAAATGTCATGTGTAATGGGGCTCTTTTTCATTAAGATGGCCTGATCTCTCATGAAGTGTGTGTGGTACTATGCTATAATTTTGGAGGTACATTCACTAGTATATGAGCATACGTTCTCTAAAACGTATCGCCAGAGCAATTAGTAGTATAGAAGTAACAATTTCTTATGCAGTAATTTTACTGCATCAACATCAGAAAAGAAGTTAGCGATAAACTTCTTCCTTTCATCACTTTGTCGGCGTTGTCAGCGAGTAAATGTTTGACGTTTTGTCTTAAGTAAGTTGCAAGTCGCTGAGTGCTCTCATTCTAAAATAGAGAATGAATACAGTATTCCCATCCACGCGCAGCACGATAAGAAGTCTTCGTTGTTAAGATGTCATACATCATGTACTATGTCTCATAGTTGGCATTTTCTCTCACAGTGATTGTTTCTTTGATTTTCAAGAAAATTTTTACTAAATTCGTTGAAATCGATGGGTTAATTTAGAAATAGGTGTGAAACATTATCGTATGACGTGGCAGTTCTTCGTGAATTATTTTACATATGACGAACTATCTCCTTAACATTCTGTCATAGGAGGTTTTGTTGTCTGATAGTAACGAGCATGTTCAACAACTTTGGTTGAAAAAGAACTGTTAGTTTAATAGGATATATGTAACACACATACACACTCACAACACACACATTTTTTTATGATGTGTGTACATTTAATCTCTATTCAGAGAACGTCTGGCTTTCAGATTGACGTCCACCACTTTCAGATTGTTACGACGACTGTGATGGCTGTACAAGACTTCTTAGAATGGTTACCAAATGCCTTATATTAATTGTGTTCAATTATTAAAATAAAAATTCACAACAGTCTTCGAAGAAGTTACAGACATGACTTCACAATCCGCTGTTAGCGGGATGATTTTTCTTACGTGATTCACGCTGTATAGCGGTACGAAGGAAGGAAGGTTGTACAGCTCTTATTTAACAGTCTAATTGTAGCACCTTGATTTGTAATGTACGCAACTCGAAAGACTGTAGAGACTTTGTTGCTTCATCACCTATTGTGATACTCAATCACTTTACGGTGTGTGATATGGACTGCTTCGTGTACCAAATTAACTGCATAACAAATTGTTACTTCTATACCACAAATTGCTCTGGCAATACATTTTAGAGAACGTATGCTCTTATGCTGGTGAATGTACCTCCGAAATTATAGCATAGTACCACACACAGTTGATGAGAGATCATGCCATCTTAATGAAAAAGAGCACCATTACACATGACATCGAATTATGACACGCAGATATATGATGTCAGAAACAATGAAATGCATGAAATCCAAGGAGGTTAGAATACAGGGAGAGGGCCTTGCGCTGAAGAAGTGAAGCCTGCCTCCGCCATATTGCTGTGTCTTGGAGACGTGTTGGTATTGTAGAGCTGATGTTTTATCTCACTTAAAACAGGAATAAAGCGTCCGGCGGTTTTGCTGTGATGTAAAACGTGTTAAACGGTTGCAGATTAGCCATAAACAATTACGTTTTCAAGTACATTATGATAAGTATTTATTACTATTTGTTGATCCAGTGAGCAATGGTTTGTGGGAGGCATGATAGCTAGTAAACTTTCGTCTAGGCTAGCCTTTTCGTGAGACATATGTAGAAGGCAGTATACTGATTGACTCATCTGGGATCGTCTGCCATCAGACTATCAACAGCAAAAGCCATTGTAATGTAGAATGCCTCTCCACGAGCGTCTTCGAGCTAGCTTGCTTTCACAATTATAAATCAACCTGCAACAATACATGCCGATCTTCTATGTTTATTCTCCATTTCTTCTACCGAACCTTTCATTTATGAATCGCAGGCAGACAAGCAGTAGTCAAGTATTCTTCGAACATGTGTAAGTCACTACGAAGAATTTCATTGTAGCATCTGCCTCCCCGTGGCTAATTTGATGCAGTCATTCCAACACTGTCTGCCTGTAGACAGCCCCTGCCTAGCAGAATCCCCACAAAACATGCCCGTGTGACTGACAGCGTAACTCGATACCTGCAGGCGTCACTTATTGACAAACAAGCTGAGAAGAAAACAAACAGAACATTCGAGAGACTAATGCGAACCTTTTCGTGCAGGCGTCACCGTTCCTCCACGACAGCTAATGTTCCCACGCCGTGCTATATAGGCGAGTACACCGGTAGTTACTTCCGAGCCAAGGAAGCCGCCGTTCCCTCAAGATCTCCGTATCTCTGGGAAGGACACCGTCGTATGCCAACGGAAGAAACGTGGCCTTACTCCTCGACGGTTTGCTTCAACTTTTACGTCCAGTCTGTACATAGTAGATTCTCTTTGTGCATGTGTTAGTTATAATAATATAATCCACTGAGCATACTTCAGTCGGTTTTGCGTTCATCCGGCCGCGGTGGCCGAGGGGACTGAGGCGCTTCAGTCACGGTCTGCACGGCCACTACGGTCGGGGGTTCGAATCCCCCCTCGGGCATGGATATTTGTGCCGTCCTTAGTCTTAGCTAGTTCATAAGTAGTTTGTAAGCTTAGGACTGATGACCCCGTAGTTAAGTCCCATAAGTTCTACAATCATTTGAACATTTGATTTTGCGTTCAGTTTACTTGCAGGGAGTGGACTGTCTACAGGCAGACAGAGAGTTCCCCTTGATATTTCTCAACATTTGTACGGCCAACTCCTAGATATTTTATTGAACTTAAGAACGTTGATGGCATCCTACTTTCATATTGTAGCGCCTTCAGGCAAAGTTTACGTAATATAACGTACGTTTGCCTATGTTGAGTTTCACTCCTTGCATCTAGTGTCGATGGTCCGCAGGTCTTCGCTTCAGTCCTCCACCACTGCCACTTCTCTGAATGTAAAACCATAAACTGCGAGAAGCGACGCGGGACTACCAATGTTGACTGATAAACAAGTTGGTTTCGAGTTTGAACGTACGGTACCTGTTCCGTTCACTATCTCTGAAAAAAAATGTCAAATGATTGTAAACATGTTGGACAAAAATACTACAGGCATCTGTCGATACATTTACAAACTACTTAAATTAGACTAAGGACAAAACACACACACCAATATATGTGTGTGTGTGTGTGTGTGTGTGTGTGTGTGTGTGTGTGTGTGTGTGTGTGTGTGTGTGTGTTTGTGCTCGAGGGAGGATTCGAACCTCCGGCGGGTAGGACCACTCAGCCCTTATGTAGCATCACAGGCCATTCCACGCGGCCACTATCTCCGTCTACCTCAAATGTAGAGCTGTCGGCAGATGGTCAAAATTTAACTGAAACCGGTCACCATATTAATAAATACCCTTTTACGCGATCAAATTTTATCATTTAAAAATTTTCAATACCTTTATACCCAGGTCATCTATCAATGTCATGGCCTTAAGTGTAGCCCGGCGCATTTCTCTAAGATATCAACAATTTCGTTTCATTACGATTAAAATGGGGCGAAAGAACGTAACAAAAGTTAAGTGCGAATATGATAAAATTTTCATGAGGGCGGAATGCGGACTGAAGCAAGTGAGTCCCGCATTTTAGCCAGGGTTCTGCATCTACAGCCATACTACGCAAGCCACCTTGCGGTGTGTGACGGAGGGTACCGTGTAAATATTGTTAAACAACCAATAAAAAGAATATACCAACCAAAATCATAAACTAATAATACAAGATTAAAACGAATGAATAAATTCACACCAGCAAAAACAAGAGTAGAAGAATGAAGCATCGCGACTTCTTCCTATTCCAGTCGCATGAGATTCGCGGAAAAAATGATTGCATGTATGTATCTGTGTGGGCCCTAACCTCTCTGATTTTACGCTTGTGGTCCGATAAAGCAATACTTTGGTTAACTCTTCATGAAACTTGGGTCTTGGAACTTCGACGGAAGTCCGTGCCGCGATACAAACGTCTCTCTTGCAGCGTCTGCCACTAGAGTGACGCATACGAGCTTACTAAATAAGCCAGTAACAAAGCGCGCTACTCTCTGTTGGATCTTCTCTATGTCCTTTACTAACCCTACCTGGTACGAAACCAACATTGATGAGCAATACTCAAGCGTTGGCGGAAACATAGCTTTGTAACCAACTTCCTTTGTTGACGGCCTACACTTCCTGAGGATTTTTCCAATGAATCTGCCATTTGGTTTATCTATAATTGATTTTACAAGATCGTTCCATTTTAAATCGCCCCTTATGTTTACTCGCGGATACTTTATGGAAATAACTACTTTCAGAGTTTGTCCTGCATTTTCATAGATGTAAAATAAATTATCTTGAACGGTTCCGATGCCATATCGCGAAGCGCAATCCTATCGATCTTATTTTTGATTTCTCCTGTCGTAAGACATCCGATTGCTTTTCGCGCTTGTCTACCAGTGGCCATCTTCGCTGCCCGCGAAAGGGCCTTATCTTCGAGGAACCGCGAGGAAGAGTCAGCGGATCGGCAGCCGGAAGGTGTGGTGTATTCACCGGCGCTACTCCGAACGGACACGTGTCGTGCTTGCTGACTGAGTGTGAAACACGTCCACATAATGTGAACCTGTCCCATATTATATAATGAAGCAATTATATTTGTTGTGTTGCTAGGCGACTCTGTAAATTCGCTTATGCAACTATTTTATGACGCCCTAACATTGCGTCTTATTCCTTTAATTATCCCGTAATATTTTATGTGTTATGTTGTATATTGCCCTGATTAACATTGCCACCGAATGATTGTGTGTGTGTGTGTGTGTGTGTGTGTGTGTGTGTGTGTGTGTGTGTATTGAATGTGTCGCTATCTTGCGTGTTGCAATATCAATGTGGAGTGCTCAAATCAAATGTTTGTAAAGCTTATGGGACTTAACTACGGGGTCATCAGTCCCTAAACTTACAAACTACTTATTTACTAACTAATACTAAGGACGGCACAAATATTCATGCCCGAGGGGGGATTCGAACCCCCGACCGTAGTGGCCGTGCAGACCGTGACTGGAGCGCCTCAGTCTCCTCGGCCACCGCGGTCGGCTGTGGAGTGCTGCCACCGCGCTCTGCAGACGAGCTGGTTACATCTCTGTAACCATGTAATCGTCTACTACAGACCCCTCTGAAGCAACGCTATCTTTGATACCAAAGTATCTCCTGTCCGGTGAGCTGCAGAGATGCTATGATACCGAGACTAATCCTCTGGTTCCGGCCGTTGCTGAAGGGCTCGCTAGCTGGTCACAACCCCCACCCCTCCCGCTAAAGACTCGCAAACGGTGAATCGCTCAGGACAAGCGGCGGCCAAGGCACTCTTCCGTCGGACGCGCTCGAGGAGCATTGCTGAATAATTTCATGGTGTTAGGTTCTGAGTCGAAATTCTCGCAGCAGTCTTAAACTGCTTCAAGATTTCGTTCGTAATACGCGGTGGATATTTCGGTTAGAACTAATGACTTTAGTGTTAAAATTTCTGTTATCTAACGTGTGACTATGATAACCGAACCGCGTGTGCCTTTGTTCCTTTCTTCATGCTAGGATTTCAGCCCTTGAAAATGTTCAGTTTGGTTCGCGATTATAATTAAACAGTGCTATTCTATTATCTTGTTTCCGCGGTAATTTTCCTGTGATTTGTTCAAATTTTAACAAAGTTGCTTTGTCTGTTAGTCATGCCACGTGTGTTAGCTATTATGAATCCGATACCGATCATCAAATTGCTTTAAGGCCCCTCAGGCGATACAGGTTAATAATTTGCTTCTATTTATTCAATTCTTTCGCGTGTCGTGTGTAAGTTCCATGTATTTCAAGTTTGCGAGTTGAGTTGTGAACCAGTCCAGTAGCCTGTGAACAACCACGAGTCCCGATTACGGAATCACAGTCGAGTTTTACATTGATACGTACGCGTACTTCAAGCTCGCTCTTCCCCTCATTTTCTGCTGCAGACGCTGGTCGCTGTTGAGTAAGTGTCGCGAGAGTTTTGATGAGAGTGTGTGAGTGAATGTACGTCTAATCACCCACAATTGTATCCCATTTTCCCAATTGTATCCCATTTTCTGAATTATTAGCTTTATTGATAGGCGGACACTCAAATGGGCCGTTTATCAAGTTCAATGTTAAATTTTATGTGAGATGTGTGCTTTTAATGTTTTAAATTGGTCTCCCCATTTCATAAGCGTTTTCAGAATACATACTTGTTAAACGTATTATCTGTTCCTTAGCACCCCTCTCAAATTTAATTTAAATATTAGTCAGCCTTGGCGCCCCCCGTCTGGGAGTGGCGATGTTTTCCGTTGCGCTTAAGTCTCTGCAGATAGGCTGCTCCTAGACTGTGTTGCGAGAAGGGTTAATTGATTTCGTTGTTCCACTTGCAGAGCAAGTCATTTCATCTACCAACAAGCAATACAAGCATAGGACAGTAAAGTTTCAAGTGGTGTGCCACTTGGCGGGCGATCGCTGTCGCCGAATGTGTTCCATGTGACGACGGCGGCCTCATGTACTCTTGAGCCTTCCACGATACAGCCGTTTCTCCGGACTCTTCAACTTAGATTGAAACAGACTCACATCCGTCCCCGAGTAGTCTACCAAGGCGCTCTGGCACGTTTTGTACAGCTATTATTGGACTTTTTGAGATAAGTAGTTGCTTCGCTTGGTCGTGTCTAATTCTTTGCGTTAGTTGGCGTCCTTCCCTTTCTGTCTTTGTGTTCACGTCTTAGTTTAGTGTGGTTAGCTGAAACCCATGCGGTTTTCCACGCCTATGTCCTTGTGAATACATGTTCTTTGATGAACGATAGGGGTTGTCGTGATTGAAAGCACCGAGGTCTTCTGTTTGAGCGCCTATTCGCACAAGAAATTCGATCTTATATGATTTCTTAGCTGCTATTTTCTGACTGCAACATACTTAATGTCTCTGGGGTTTTCCCTGGTAAAATTTACCCGACTGTTACCTCGTGGCCCCTCCGGGGGACAGCCGTAATCAAGGCGGAGTGTTTTCCTTCTATGGGCAAATTACGCCAACTCGTAGTCGTATTTTTGACAATGCTGTGGGACTTCAGAGCTTCCTTCGGGTCAAGGCTGTAGCTCCTTAATTCGTTCGGACACTCCTTAAGCAGCACCCTTCCCCCCCCCCTCCCTTTTTTCTCGGTAGCCACTCGCCATTCTCTTATTGGGAACGACATTGCTGCTTCGAGTTTGCTGCAATGGGAACTGATTTGCGTTTACCACTGGTGTTGCTTCTCCTCTGCTGTAATTTCAATTGCAAATTTTATTCTGTACCCTTCGGGCAAGTTGAAGACTTTTCGCAAATTTCAGGTATTTTGGCAAGCTTGTGTATGTATCAGGTATTGGCCATTTAAATGGGCTTGTTGGTTTCACGTTTTATGTAACTTTCATTGGTAAAGGCCTATTGTAAATGATTATTTTGCTAATATAATAGCTGCTCTTCAGGCAAGTTGTTTTCTTAAATTTTAATTAACCTGGCTATATTTAAATAGTTTAAAGATTACGTTGTTTGGAAAGCTAGTGTTTATATTGTCATTTGAGTTTCCTGTTGGCTGTTAATAGAGAATGCGTGCTTGAAACACTGAATGCAAGGTAACCCAACCCAGACCTTCCTAATTCCGCATTGGTCTATCCTTATGTATGTAATGCTTATATTAATTCAACAGGAAAATCAGTAACCCCCTGTAATAACAGGAATGTACATTTGTACATTTGTAAAAGGAATACAGTCACATTATGTGGACCTCTTTATTTGCATTAATTATAGTTAACTGGAAATACCAACATTGACACAATGAAAGTACAATTTGCACTGTATCTTACAAAATGTGCTGAAGCTGACGGCTATCAACCTCAATGCAAACATGACATTGACGATCGAGATTCTGACGCAGCACATATCCCTAGTGTGTTTAGAATCCCACCACAAGTAATTACAATTCTGTTACCTTATTCCATTACCATTACCTGACATTTCAGGAAGGAGGCGATGTAATTGAGCTAATCAACAACTCCAATAACGAAATGTATCGAAGATCGCTTATTGAAGTTCTTTAAGTTTCGACTGTCGGTTTCAATGAACTAAATCATCTTCTTCAGATCAAAACATTGGTCATTCATTTGCACTTGTTTGGAGCAATATTAAATATTCGTGTGCGTACATTGCACGAAGATTTTTATGGTACAGTAAGGGTTGCTTATTTATTTTCTTATATCACTTCGTGCAATATTTACACGGGGATATTTTAACGTTACTCGAAACATGTGCAAGTGAATGACCAATATGTTGATCTGAAGATGATGAGTTGGTTCATTGAAACCAGTAGTCAAACAATAAAGGACTGCAATAAGTTATCTTGGCTACATTCCGTTATTGGAGTCGCTGATTAACTAATTTCATCTCCGTCATGTAGTATCCACATTCTCTCGCGACTACCCAAGGGTGCGTTCTACAACAACTCAGGTAGAACTCTGTGCAAGAACATAACGTACAGGTGGCCACTCTGTGACTTCCTAGTAATCAGCCTCGTCCTCCTTGTTTCCATGTGGGAAAAATACATACACAGAACAGAATGAGTTTACTTGTACGAATGTTAGTTGAGACAAAGAGACAAATGTACGTCCATTTATCTGACCCCTAATTGTACGAGGGAGTATTCTGTACGTTATTTAAAATTATTTAACGCACCTAAGGAAACCTCCTTCATATATCGATTTAGGTCGTCGAATCCGGTCATCTATATACATAAAAATGAATGTTCGTCTGTATGTCCCCTATATGTACATAAACCATTAATTCGATTGCAATGAAACTTTGGTGAATTGTTCCCCGTACGCCCACGAAGGTTCCTGACTCAAAAACACGCATAGCTCAGGAGATATGATGCCATAAAATTGAGAGGCCACCGCGTGAGAATACACAGATTTATGCGTCAATTATTGGAAAATGGGAGCAGTTAAGGACCTGCAACAAAGTTTGCATGTAATTACGGACGTTTATGAAGCGGTTTGTAACTGAACCCCCCCCCCCCCCCCCCCCCACACACACACGCATACACGAAATGATGAAACGAAAACAAGATTACCGCTCACAACAGTTTCGCTGTAGATGCCGTAAAACTGTCGCATCAGGCATGAATTTGTATCGAAGTTAGCATTACAGATTTGCATGTTACTATTTATTTTTGTTTGCAAGTCTCCCTTACTTCTCTTGCATCTAAAATTAAGCAATCTGTTTTCTCAATCTCTTTCTATATAAAACCGAAAGGGCACTCACTCACTCAATGACTAAACACGAAATGTCTAAAACTACTTCATCTATGAAGCTGAAATTTGCCAAGAATGTAGTTTTTGGTAGAAAACGTCAGTTAAGAAAGTATTTTGTGATAGCCGCATAGCGGAGCATACTTCTCCTACAGACTCACGAAATCTACAGTTTCATTCCGATTTTCACGAAATTTCGCACGCTTTACTTTCAAAACAAGAGGAACGTCACCGTCTACCTTAAGTTTCATACGGTGCATGGGGGAGTATACTTTACAACATAAAAATGGATCCCTAAATACCTTGGTCGCGCCATAATTTGAGAACGGCTCGACCGATTTCACAGATTCTTTTGTTATTGTTTACGTTATTCTCAGAACAAGGGTTGTATGAAATAAAACTGGAATATTTGCGAACAACAAAGTACGTTTTTCAATGTAACCCTGCTTTTCCATTGCATAGAAATCTATAGTTTTGATCCGATATTGATGGCACACTCTGCCTTAAAAACGAGAGGAATTTCACGGTCTGTATAAAATTTCGTTCGGTGCGTGCTGGAGGGTACTTTACTTACGGAATTTTACAAAATTCATAGTTTTGCTCCAATCTTTAAGAATTTTTACACCCATGACCTTTAAACCAAGAGGAAGATCACTGGGCCGACCGCGGTGGCCGAGCGTACTGAGGCGCGACAGTCACGGTCTGCACGGCCACTACGGTCGCGGGTTCGAATCCCCCCTCGGACATGGATATTTGTGCCGTCCTTAGTCTTAGCTAGTTCATAAGTAGTTTATAAGCTTAGGGACTGATGACCCCGTAGTTAAGTCCCATAAGTTCTACAGACATTTGAACATTTGAAGATCACTGGGTACATAATAGTTTGTATAGTACATAACAGAGGGTACCTTGTAGAAAACTTTGCCGAGAGAGGAAAAGGTGAAACGAACAGAGAGATGTGAGAGCAAGGGGTGGATGCAGAGACGGGGGGGGGGGGGAGGTGTACTATGAGAATGTAGGATAAATAAACACCCAGGTAACGCCGGATTTTCCAGCCAGTAATCAATAATTGATTTACGATTTTGGGTTATATCCTTAAGGAGTACGTTAATGAAAATGATACACAATTAAAAAAAAACACCAAATCCGCAGTTTTGAAGATATGGCAATGTAATTTTGCACCAACCTTTACATGAAAGTAACACATTTACACATAAAGTCCATTGGTTATATATGTTCAATTTTTAAATGAGATTAGAAGTTTCATTTTCAAAAAATAATTTATGTTCCTTTTTCTCAGAAAGTATTCAGGAGATTTGTAAAAAAATTTCTCTGTTTTGTCTCTTTATATGTTGTAAGCTTGTCACATGAGGTTTTTGGACTAGGTCAAATAGGAGAATTTCCATAATTTTTAATTCTAATTCCACAAGTAGAATTTTTAATTCATGCAAAATTCCAAGCATTTCGCCCCATATCCCAGCTTTCAATCAGAATTTCGAAATTTCCTTTTGAGACAACGTTTATTAGGTTTACATAAATATATGTACAAAATTTCATAATTCTAGCATTCATAGAATCTGAGGTAAAGGTACATAATCTTTAAAAAACAAAGTTTTCAGGAACGCAATTTAAAGTTCAACTTAACTTTTTTGCTCATGTCACTTCTTCAGAAGGCACCACATTTGTACTCTGGGTCGTCTTTCCCTTCAAGGCTTCTCTTCTGGTTTCTTGTTGTCTGTCTTCTTTCCTTTACCAGGTGTTTTCAGCTGTAGAGACGCGCTGTAAATCTAGTTTTCTCTGGATATCTTGAGTAAAATTTCCTATCCTGCCGACGTTCCCATCATTAGAAACAAGAACTGCATCATAAGTTGTAATTCTGACAACTGTAGCAAATGCAAATGTGGTTTTAGGGCATCAAAATGTTCAAATGTTTGTACAGGTTATGGGACTTAACTACGGGGTCATCAGTCCCTAAACTTAGAAACTACTTATGAACTACTTAACACTAAGGACAGCAAAAATATCCATGCCCGAGGGGGGATTCGAACCCCCGACCGCAGTGGCCGAGCAGACCGTGACTGGAGCGTCTCAGTGCCGCGGTGGAGTAGCCGAGCGGTCTAAAGCGTCTCGCTGCGGAGCGCCCGGTTGCTCGCCGTGGAGGTTCGAGTCCTCCCTGGGGCATGGGTGTGTGTGTTTGTCCGTAGGTTAGTTTACCTAGGTTTAAGTAGTTTGTAAGCTACGGACTGATGACCACGCATTTTGGTCCGATAGAATTACAAACATTTGAACATTTGAGCGTCTCAGTCCCCTCGGCCACCGCAGCCGGCTTTAGGGCATCGTTTCCGTATGAGTGAATTTAGAGACTCGTTTGGATTCTGGGTTTTAGTTTCTAGGTCAATTAACCTAAATCGATTGTAGTGAGATTCATCACTGTAGTATTTACCATTCACCTCACTAATTTTTTGCTGGCATCTGCTAGGAGACGAGTTAACATTTTCAGCAGATGTTCTTACTTCGGAGGTAGCTTCATTTCTGGTTTGAGTTGTTTGCCACGTCTTCTATTCACTAACGTATTCAAAAGCAGTTTATCCAGTTTTTATACAGTCTTTGTGATTGTGGCATAACTGAATAAAGAAAGAATGGAAGACTTGTATAAATCTCCGTCAGTATCACAAGGCAATGAACTTTTCTGTGAAGTATCGATTTTCTGTGATAACATCTTTGTAAATCGTAACATGTTTGTAATATCTTTGAAAACATGTATGGTACAGTCAGTTGTCACCTGATGATGGCTTAAGAAACCAAAGAGTAAGTATCAATCCATCTAGATGTATTCCGCACATGTTTGGTTGAAAGTAATTCACAGAATTGTTGTTCACAACGCTGCTATTGAAGTGCTGCTTCAAAACGTGGTGTAACGATACACAATTTTTTTTTTTTTTTTTTTTTTTTTTTTTTTTTTTTTTTTTTGTATCTTTGATCAGTTTTGCTTACGCCTCCGGTTCCCTCTGACTCGCAATGCAACTAATTTAATTTCGTTCGCCATTTTATTTTTTACTTGCGAACAAGCGAGAAGACGGAACCGTGATAGTAGTTTTACTCACTCTCTTGTCTGTATCCGACGTGTCAAGATGTCTTTCATACCTGTATCCACTCATTTAAGTAAGAATAATGCAAGCTGTTGCTGAAAATATATTATTTACATTTAAAAGCATTCTATCTCCTTGCTTTTCATTTAAATGAAACTCCTCCGCGTCAAATATTAAACTTTTTAATGTTTTCAGCTCCTCGACGTCCGTAATAGTTTAATTTTCAGACGCCATTACAATCGCTTCGCATTGTCTGCAAAATTTTCAATCACAATCAAACATCCTTATACAATACTTTGCTTGATTTTAGAACCTGCAGTTATTTCTTTTGTAATTTCACGAAGTCGCATCATTTTTTTATTATTATTATTCTACATTAGCAGTAACTTCATGTTCCACCCACGGTCACACAACAATGAAAAGCGAAGTGAACAATCTGAACATTGATCTCCTACGGAAAGTATCTCGAACGTTCACGTATTAAATAAGTAAAAGTTATCATTTCCATCTTCTACAATACGAAGCGCAGGATCCAGCTAGATGCTTTCCGTAAGTCTTATAACGTGCTGTTGGTTGTATGGTACCGGACTTTAATATGCAACCCGCGGTTTATTTGCTTTAATATTCATTTTGTGCTGTACGTTAAGTACATTATTTAAAATTAAAAAATTCGGTACCATCAATTCCTTGTCCAAAATATAATCGCGGAATCTACTTTAACAATTATGATATCATACTAAGCAAGGGCAACGTTATAGTGGGCGCGGCAGGGAGGCCGCGTCACACTTTTAATTAATTTTCAGGCACTTCGGATGCCATTTCAAGATTGAAACTTTGGAACTTATTGTCCATCAGTTGTACTAACAAATACAAAATAAATAAATAATTGATATTTTTGGTCAATTTTATCGATGTTCCCCCTAAAAATTATCGCTTCCGTACGTCCATCTTGGTCTGACTTGGTACGGTTGTATAATTACTTATAAATAGACCAACACACACCTTCAGCCGTTAATGTTGTTACTAGTTTCGGTAACTTATTGTTGTTATCTTCAGACCCCTGCTTATTTGACTGCCATCACGTTAGCAGGGTCCATATAAATGGTCTCATACGTAGACTAACGTTTTATACCTGCCTAACGAAGTTGGACTATCAGTATTAGTCGTCCATCATCTATATAGACCTGGTTACTGGATGGTAATCAACTAATCAGGGATGTGAAGATGATAACAATGAGTAACCGAAACTAGTAATAAAGGATTAAAACATTAACGGCTGAAGGTGTGTTTATAAGTTAAAAATACGGTGTCTGCACTGTAAAGAAGACAGTATGGAACCTCAAATCCGGTTTGTAGAAAGGCTAGCGTTGTGCAACGTGCTTCTCCAGCGGCAGAGCACCTGCCCAGTGGGCTGCTGAAGCCGCGCCACTCGCTGCCTGACGACGTGATTAAAAGGCCGGCGCCTCATCACGCCTGCCACCCCCTCTCACGAGCACCCCTCCACTCCACCCCCACCGCCACCACCACCACTCCCGCCCCCTCCACACAACCCCCTTAGCGGCCGTCATTCACTCGTTTCATCTGCAGCAAACCGCGCCGCACCTTGCCCTGGATGTTTCATTTCGTTGCTCCAGTTCTTCCAAATTGCTGAAGAACAAGGAAACAGCATTTGGCGTCCACCTACGTAGAGGACACTACAGCCTGCAGGTACTGTAATTGTAACTTGCGCCATAAGTCTATTGAACTACTAGTGTTCATATTATTTATGGATCATATGGACTGGCAGGTGAGATTAATACAACCTCTGACAATAAAGTTCGGATAATAGTACTGCAACATTAACGTAGCTGAAGTACGAGCACAGTTACGTTACTGTCCTTCGAAATTGTCACCACTGTTTTACATGTCCTGGAAATTTGGCACGAAGTCTTCCTTTGGGATGGTGTTCCAAAGCCTACGTATATCTTTCCTTTCAAAGCGAGTTTGAGACGAGAAGATGGAAGAAGTCTGGAGGATTGACATCCGGTGACTACTCCTTTTTTGCCACGTATTGTTTCACACGATATTGGCTCTGATGTGTGGGTGATAGGGCGATAGCTGCCGCAAAAAAAAAAAAAAAAAAAAAAAAAAAAAAAAAAAAAAAAAAAAAAAAAAAAAAAAAAAACACATTGTGTGTGCACTGGGGTCCTATCATGCGTAAACGTTGCGTGAATGCGGTAAAATTACAACGTACCTTGCAGCATTTAACAACATTCTCTCAGGTAGAAATTCCTTGTGGATAATATCATGACTATCTAGAAAGTTGACGCGTGATATTTCGGCTTTAATCTTCTTCCGACGAGGTAATATCGAAGAACGCCATTCCGTGCTTTGCCGTTTCGTTGCAGGGTTGTACAGGAGAAACCAAGTTTCATCGACAGTGACAATGCCGTTCAAGAAATTGGGTGTCGCATTCACCATTTCGACAGAATTCTATGCAGCCTTTAAAAGTGCCTGCTTCTGATCGTCAGGCAAGTGATATAGTACAAAAGTACAACACGTTTTCCTCTCCCTAGCTTCTGGGCTTGTTGCACGGATCCACGGTTAATCTGCAGTTCATCCACTATCATGCGCACAGTTAATAGACGATCGTTCGTGACTAATGCCCTCACTTTCTCAATATTTTTGTCAATGACGGCGATCGCTGGTCGTCCGCTACGGGGATAGTCAGAAACACTTTCCTGGCCTCCTCGAAAACGTGGGAACCAGTCGTACACACGCTTCATGGACAGTGCTTCATCCCTATTAACACGTACCAGCATTAAATGCGTTTCTTTAGGTGTCTTGACAAGCTTAAAACAAACATTAAATTGGTACTTTGCTCGTTCATTGCTTTGTTCTCAGTTTAGAACCAACGCACTAAATTACCTCTTTGCTTCCAAGAGGTCTAACACGCAACACACACGGTGCTCAGCTGAACTACAGAATGACTGAACTATAGTGGGGTGCAGGTCTTCAACACCGGCTGCTAAGCAGACGCAGCGTTGTGATTCGCCCTCTTTTCCCTATCGACAGTTCTCACTTCATTCACCGAACTTTAGAGAAGTTGTATATGCAGACGACTTGCTAATCATCATCATGATCACCATCATCGTCGTCGTCGTCATCGTCATCATCATTAGAGACTGATTATGCCTTTCAGCATTCAGTCTGGAGCATAGTACTTCTAATAAAATTCCTCCATGTTCCCCTATTCAATACTAACATTGATGCCTCGTCTAATGTTATGCCTTTTACTTCAAAATCATTCTGCACCGAATCTAAGTACTTTCTTCTTGGTCTACCTCGACTACTCTTACCCTCCGCTGCCGAGCTCATGAGTCTCTTAGATAACCTTGTTTCCCCCCCCCTCCCCCCTTATGCGTGTATGAGTGGCCAAGTATGTGGTCCTGACAGTTGGGATACCAGTTACTTTGGAATAAGATTGGGCATCTCGGACATATTCTGAGTCGCGTCCACCTTTGTGCTCAGACGGCAAAGACTACCAAATCCAACGGTTAGTCCCTCAACCGTTAGGGGTAAAACCCCATGGGACCCTGGGCAAGTAAGGCTAGCAACCTGCTTCCCAGGTACTTCAATATGTTGCTGGCAACAATCAGAGCAAAACGCCTTGCTGGTGATGGCAGATTCAATTGAAAAGTTGTAATCTAATATTTCAGAGCTACATCAGAGAATTAGGCATTATGGTCTGATGAGCATCTCCAAAACTGAAGTAATATATGTGGAAAGAGATTTAAGCTGACAGATCGAAACAGGGGTAACAAAGAACATATAGTCAGTTGTATCTACTTAGGATGTACTATTTCACAGGATGGCAACATAATGAAAGAATTTGAATGAACGTGTAGTAAAGCTAATGCAATGAGTGCTCAGCTACGATCTAATCTCTTCTGAAGGAGGAAGGCAGTAGAAATACTAAATTAACAGTCCAATGTTCAATCTTTCAACCAATTTCGTTGTGAGGGATTGAAATATGAGTTACATTATTAATAAGGTTGAGGTTACTGATATGAAAGTAGCAAGGATGACTGAATGTACAAATAGATAAGAACAATGGCAGGAGGGTCTTCATAATGAGGAATCAAAGAAAAACTGGGAAAACCATAGCAGCATGTAACAAGTTAGAGCGAATAGATTTAGATGGTGGGCATGGGAGAAGAAAGGTTACCTGCAACACTCATCGCTTCAGCAATAGAGCAGGAGGGATCGAGGTAGACCAAGGAGAAAGAAATGGATTGAGTAAAGAACGATGTTCAAGTAACATCAGTCATCAATGTTAGCAATGAAAAGGGGATCAGGGTGGCATTTTACAAGGGCGCTATGTTCCAGACTGAAAGCAGAAAGGCATAATTAAATGATGGTGATGATGTCGGCCAACAAAAATGCAAAATCATAGGCATCGCAGTCACATTTATTTAGAAGGTAACTCGTTTTAAAAACGCCTGAAAATACAGTCATATGTGAATGATGCGAACAATGAAATCGACATAATGGCTTTCAGTATTGCTGATTATAACCGCTGCTACGTGCCTCGGTATTGAATCAAATAATCTATGGTCCTGTTTTTGGGTGACTTAGAATGTTTGGCCGTACATTCTCGTGCTGCAGTGTGCCACTCGACAAGTTCCGTTGATTTGGAGGTACGGAGGTTGGTATGAGTAGGTAATGGGAGGA
Organism: Locusta migratoria; assembly: GCA_026315105.1. NCBI lineage: Eukaryota > Metazoa > Arthropoda > Insecta > Orthoptera > Acrididae > Locusta > Locusta migratoria. The sequence continues at coordinate 541,090,797 of CM048744.1, forward strand.
CAACAGATACTGACAATGGATGACAGCGGGGTGCAGGAATGGAAATGTCGTATTACCAAGAGTAGTAGCGGTACTTCCACGCATAAGGCGGCAGTTAAACAGACTCTCACCACGGAGCCCCATCGGAGCATCATAGTGGCGTAAGCAGAATCGGGATTCGTTAATAAAAATATCCTATGCGATTTTCTATCTCTCTCATTCATCGCAACTTTGCCAGCGCAACCGACTATGGCGTTGAATCAGTGGTAAATGCAGTAAGACTTGTGATATGGTTTGTCATAACTTAGCAAAAGATCGTACTACGAAACAGAGAAAATTCTGCCCTTAAGTAAGACTTATAAGCGGGTCGAAGGCAGGAGGATCATGTAAACATACCGTCGTTTTACCATCCTACAGACTACCAGATGGAGGAAGTAGTAAAGTACATCCGTGGCGTAGAGACGCAGCTGAAAGAGTTGAAAACATTAGCCAGATAGAAACCCAATAAAAAAAAGTTGTTTAAAAAAATCTCTGTGGCAGTGGCGCCTTACTGAGGCTGCATTTGACGTGGATCTTTGGTCCACTACAAATACCAAAGCGACTGAGGGAAAGCGCAGTTGACTCATGTTTGTAAGAAAGATAAAAGAACGGACCCGTACTACTGCAGACCAGTATCATTAACATCAGTCTGCTGTAGAATTTTATTATATTCTCACTTCGAATGTAATTAATTTTCTCGAAACACTAAAGCTTATGTCCATGCCTCAACAAGTCTTAGAAAACATCGCCCTCTTCTCACATATTGCGAGCCAGTGATGCAGAACAACTGACTATTCCTTGATTTTTGGAAGACATTTGTCACGGTTCCGCACTGCAGAATTATAATGAAATTAAGAGCATATAGAACAGATTCCTAGAAATGTGAATGCCTCAAAGACTTCATAACTAATATAAGGCATTACGTAATCCTCGAAGGTGAGTATTCATCAGAGACAAGGGTATCCTCACTACTGACCCAGGGAAGTATGATCTATTAATAATTTTATAGATAAGGTGCGCAGAAATCAGTGGCTGTTAGGTAATGATACTGCGGTATGCGGAACCGTGCTGACGTTGAGCGACTGCACTGACAAAATTTCTAGCAGCTGTAATGAATGACATGTCACTGGAAATGTAGAAAACTTTAACGTGATAAAGATGAGTACCAAAAATTATCCCATAATTTCCGAATATTAAAATTGCTACACCACGAAGATGACGTGCTACAGACGCGAAATTTAACCGACAGGAAGAAGATGCAGTGATATGTAAATGATTAGCTTTTCAGAGCATTCACACTAGTTTGGCGCCGGTGGCGACACTTGCAACGTGCAGACATGAGGAAATTTTCCAACCGATTTCTCTCATACACAAACAGCAGTTGACCGGCGTTGCCTGGTGAAACGTTATTGCCTCGTCTAAGGGAGGAGTAATGCGTGCCAACACGTTTCCGACTTTGATAAGCCTGTCGCGTTTGCGGTTAATCGTATCGCGACAATCTACTCGCAATCCAATGACTGTTAGCAGAATATGGAATCGGTGGCTTCAGGAGGGCTATATGGAACTCCGTGCTGGATCCCAACGGCCTCGTATCACTAGTAGTCGAGATGACAGGCAAGGCTGTAACGGATCGTGCAGCCATATCTCGATCCCTGAGTCAGCAGATGAGGACAACAACAATATGCAGAAACAGTTCGACGACGTTTGCAGCAGCTTGGACTGTCAGCTCGGAGACCATGGCTGCAGCTACCCTTGACGCTGTATAACAGACAGGAGCGCCTGCGATGGTGTACGCAACGACGAACGTGAGTGTGCGAATGACAAAACGTCATGTTTTTGAATGAATCCAGGTTCTGTTTACAGCATCATGATGGTCGCATCCGTGTTTGGCGACATCGCGGTAAACGCACATTGGAAGCCTGTATTCGTCATCATCATACTGGCGTATCACCCGTTGTGATGGTATGGTTACACGTCTCGGTCACCTTTTGTTCGCATCGACGGCATTTTGAACAGTGGCCATTACATTTTAGATGTGTTACGACCTGTATCTCTACCCTTCATTCGATCCCTGCGAAACCCTACATGTCAGCAGGATAATGCAGGACAGCATGTTGCAGGTCCCGTATGGGCCTTTCTGGATACGGAAAATGTTCGACTGCTGCCTAGGCCAGCACAATCTCCAGATCTCTCACCAACTGAAAACGTTTGGTCAATGGTGGCCAAGCAACTGACTCGTCACAATACGCCAGTCACTACTCTTGATGAACTGGGGTATCGAGTTGCAACTGCATGGGCATTTTTACCTGTACACGCCATCCAAGCTCTGTTCGACTCAATGCCCAGGCGTATCAAGGCCGTTATTACGGCCAGAGGTGGGTTGTTATGGTTACTGATTTCTCAGGATCTATGCATCCAATGTAATCACGTGTCAGTTCTAGAATAATATATTTGTCCAATTAATACCTGTTTATCATCTGCACTTTTTCTTGGTGTAGCAATTGTAATGGCTAGTAGTGTATTAATAATGAACTGCTTTACATAATATCTTCGATCAAATATATGGTGTAACTTTGTGTCATAAAATCTCGCTCCAGTTGATATTGACAACTGGTGAGATTTTATGTTACAAATTGAAAAACAGTTGTACGATGGCGGCAATTCGGAATATGGTGTAACGTTGCCGAACGAATGTAAGTTCACTTGTGGGGGAGATGGATGATCGACTTCAATTTATTGCACGATTTTTTGGCAGATGTGGTTCACCTGTTCACCGCGTATAAGACACTAGTACTGTTCACGCGTCTGAGATGCCCACGAAATCGGTTTAAAGGCAGGCATAGAAGCAATGCAGAGGCGGGCTGCTATGTTCGTTGCTGGCAGGTTCTACTAGAAGTCAAAGGGGAATCTAGAAGGGAAGACGACGTTCTTTATGAGAAAAACCTAGCATCTGAAGCTGAATGCAAAACGATTCTATTACTACCAACTAACATTTCTCGTAAAGACCACAACGATAAGACATATAAGGACTCATTGGGAGGCACATAGAAGACTTTTCCCCTCCGTCTATTTCAGAGTAAAGAAGAAAGGAAAATCATGAATAAGAAGTACCCGCCGTCACGAATCATATGGTGGTTTGTGGTGAGTGTGTGTGTGTTTGTGTGAGTCTGTGTGTAAGTATTTATGTTGGTGTAGATGTAGGAGATCAGGCAGAGTGATCCATCACTTCCACGCGCTTAGTATTCCTGTCATTACGTGTAATGCTACAATAAATGGAATGCAATCTGCCCCGTCGATCCGTTGTCCCCTCCAGCATGCAGAAATTTCATATCTGCTTCATGGTTTCCCGATTCCGTCTAACAATATTACTAAACTTTTCCGGTCTATTATGCAGTGGTCTTATGGTTTCAGTAATAAATCCATAAGACCAAGGCATAATAGCCCGGAAAATTATAGTAATTTGCAAATGATAGTTAAAGGAAGGAAAGGAAGAAGGATAGGAAAGAAAGGATTGACAGTGGCCGCATTTGGGCATTGATATTAAGCAATGGTGACAGGTGAAAATGTGCGCTGGACCGGGAATCGAACCGGGGCTTCCCGCTTCGGGTCAGCGATCGCCTTAATCACTTGGCCACCCGTGCTCGCCTCCCATTCGTCTCAAATTCCCACATGTCGCTCGCTATGCTTGTAGCGCCCCTATCGTCCATGCCCTCTTACACTCGCCATTACGGATTCCCGTGCGAGGTCGGACGTATGACCGCATCTGCGGTGAAATAACTGAAGCTAACGCCGTCGTCGCGTTTAAATACTTATTGTATTGGTGTGGTATCTGTTCTTTCCGACGTCCGAAAGAACAGGCACCACACCAATACAATAATTATAGTAATATTGGCGTTTCCGGCACTGAAAGTTTACATTTTACAATTACGTCTAACAATATCATCGATTTCTCCGTAGGTTAATTCAGAATCCTTATGGATAAAAATCTTCCTGTGTCGAACTTCTAAAGCTGTCTAAAGAGATTCTCTATATTCTACGAGGGATACTTAAACTGCTTACGAAAAGCAGTAGCATAGAAGAAGAATTCTAGTTCGTCCAAAAGGTCATCTGTTTTCCCTCTATACTGGTGTTCAACTAAAAGTGTGGAATACTTTGAGAGGTGGTAGTATTGTTCAAAACAACAAATCAGCTATGTTTAAAATAAAAAAAAATTCAAGTCCATATATTAATAACATTTCAGCCTTTGTGGGCGATCTATCTTGTTTCTCAAAATGTTCGTTTTATAATTTATTTCCTTTACCGATTTCGGCAGATCTAAGTAACCGTCACTACAGCTTGCATGTCTGACATCTGATGATAGAAAATTAGTCCTACCGAAATTGATAAAAATTGATTTTAAATTCTTTTATTTCTTTTGTTTTATGTTCCTAAAATCTAGATACGGAAACGCATACTTTCTGAGATAGACACGTGTTTATGTTAAAGACTGCGGCACGCTTGGTTGCAGATATTAGAACAGACGCTATACTGGCGCGTCCGTGAAGAGTATCTGAATAGTCATCATAATATTATTTTTGTTTCCTAAAACTGCTATAAGGGGTAATGTGATGCTGACATATTTGTTGTGGAAACCTTCTGACTGCTTGCTGTAGTTCAGAGCCTGCCTCGCTTCTCTCATGGAGTCCTGGCGCCGCCTCATAAGCCTTTAACCTCCACTCCCCGCTGTGTGTTTTATGTGACGACTGCGAGCCCACGCCCCCAGTTTATCTTCCAGTAACGGTGTTTCTATGGCGGCAGTTCTGAGCGCCAGCTCTGTCATGAGTCCGGGCAGCAAGCCGTTTGTCCACTCAGCGCGTGGACGCGTGGTATCGGCAAACTCATCAATAAGCGTCCTCGTAATCCTAAATATCCTACGCCGCCGCCTGCCGCATTTGGATTCTGTACCACTGGCTCCGACATGTTGACGCAAGCGCGAATTAGCGAGTCGCATCGTGACCCGTTACCCTCTACCCTCTACCTATTCTGAACTGTATCAGATAACACCCAGTTCGCCTTGAAAGTCACTCTTCTGTAAGAAGAGCCGTGTGCAGTTAATAATGTATATCTAGAAATGTTAATGTCTGATCCACAGGACATAAAGAGCTAAAAATTTGTACAATTACTAATGTCTACCCGCGAAAGGCTTTAGGCACGGTTTTATGGCGATCGGATATATATATATATATATATATATATATATATATATATATATATATATATACTAATGTGAATGTCTGTTCGCCTGCCGCGGTGGCCGAGGGGACTGAGGCGCTCCAGTCACGGTCTGCACGGCCACTACGGTCGGGGGTTCGAATCCCCCCTCGGGCATGGATATTTGTGCCGTCCTTAGTCTTAGCTAGTTCATAAGTAGTTTGTAAGCTTAGGGACTGATGACCCCGTAGTTAAGTCCCATAAGTTCTACAAACAATTGAACATTGAATGTCTGTCCGTTGGGCGCTCATCGCCCGAACGACAAGACGCAGATACTTAAATATTTGTACAGTTACTAATTCAGACCTGAGGAAGATTTTAGGCACGGTTTTATATCGATCTGATAGATATTTAGTAATTTGAAGAATATAACGCGAAATGCGGAACAATAATTACTCTTTGAAAATTATATTTACTCTTTGAAAATTATATTTACTCCTTGAAAATGGTTTTATTTGTTGCTCAAGGGTTGATAATGATAAAAGGGTGGAGTATAATGGGATGGAAAGTTATCGGTGTACATAAAATTCTACGTGCGTGTGTGTTAATATTTCGCTCTGCAGCGAAAAGTACAGAACGCAAACGAATGGTTTGTGTGTAATTGTTGCCCGAAGTCTCCCGTTGTACACCATAGCAGCTCCATGCCGTTATCTATAAAGGGGTGGAAGATAGGTGGTTGAAAGTTCTCAAATCATTAAAAAAAATAGGACTGAAGGCCAGTGATGACGTTTGCGACTCTATAGCAAGGAGGTTACAGCGAAACGTAATTCCACAGACCATATCTTTAGTATGTGCGTGCTACAATGTCTTCAGCTCTTTCTCTGTAAGAATAAGCATACGAATAAGGAAATAAAAGAATAAATAAATAAAGCAGCAAGAAAGAATTTTTTAAATACATCTCTTTAAAAAAAGTCGCGGGAATCCATTCACAGCCCACATGTTTTTCACAGGGTCAATTAAACGTCGCGTGCTCAAGGGTGGGAAACCCAAAAATCTTTACAATACTATAAATAACGTAGTTTACCAGAATGCCCTAAAATGAAATTAAAATGAATTTGGACATTACTCTCACCATACGTGTTGAGATATTGCAACACAGGCTATAAGGAATAATGTATGTAATATTTATTGTAAATCATTAAGCACTTTGCATAATTTATTTTTTTATTTGAATGTTGATTAAAATGTTTCTAAAGAATGTATTGTATTTCATTTCATCCTTCAAAACCAGTCTTATAGCACAATATTGAAACATAGCTTATCTATCATAATCAACCAACACGCAAGCGGAGCCGCTGGTTTAAGCTTGTATAGTAATATACGACAAAGGGGGGTTAAGAATTAATTGGTGGATTTGAGTTCGATGAGACTATAAGGTACGGAATCATTTCTAAGACGCCATAGCAGTTTGCTTGTTACTTCTTGTATTTTTCTCCTCTCTACTTGATAGTTTCAACATGTACTAACTAAAGTTACCTGTCGGTGCTAACTACGCAAGTGAATTAATAATCTTTCTAATGGCTCTCTCACTCCTAAATACCTCCTGCTGGAGAGATGCTCATAGCTCAAATAAATACTCTACCAATGGATTCAAATTAACTGTGCTTCAAAATATATTAACAACTTAAAAGTTCAAAGGAAACAACTCTCATTATCTACACATATTATGAAATAGTCTTTCCGTCGAGTCTGTTTGCCCTTGATAAACTCAAAACTCCCTAACATATTTTCGTATAGTTTTGAGTAACGAGCGGTGTGATTAATGATTCATGTGCGGTGGTGGGGCGTCACAGCCAATGTCACCAGCGGTAAGGCGCTGGTGCCCAACTACACATATTATTCTCAAACAAATATTAACATTCCTTCTTACTGCGTAAGTCAACAGTGGCAGTAACACACGTTATTCCTATGCTTCAGGTCAAATTAAGAAATTACAATCAAATAGTTTACCAAGAACGTATTAAGACAACTTTCAAGAAACTAATAGTTACACCTGTTAACACTGTTCCAAGATACGCTTTAGATCTCACTCAACTGAACATGCCAACAAATATATATTACTTTAAATAACTGTGATAGACTGTGTATTTGTTGTATACTAGTTTTCGGCTTCTTAGGCCATCTTCAGATGACTTAATACTGCAGATTATCCACATCATACCAGTTACTATCGTTTGGAGTACAAATATTTTACAAAGATATGTGTCCAGTCATTGATTACGTAACCTTTAACTATTTTATAACAAACAAAGATGCTCAACCAATTAAAACAGTAACTAAGAAATAACTATAAATTTCATTAAATAAGCTGAAACAAACATATGGACCAGTGAGTGACCAGTAAGTACAATTGTATATTAAATTAACTTGTACGTACTAACGAAAGCGGGAGGAGAAACAGGTAGACGATGAAACATAAACAATGAAATGTGGAAGGGTTACGTTTGGAATATGGAACAAAAGAGCATATTAAAGTATATAACCTACATTAAAATTCACGAGAAGGGCGAGAGTAGCACAAGGAAAGAAAACATTGGAATGTGGGTGAGAAATATTACATAATTTCAACAATTATTTTGCTTTAATGTAGTTGGTGTGATGTGGATAATCTGAAATATTACGTTGTCTGATGATGGCCTAATAAGCCTAAACTAGTTTACAACAAAATAAATTTTATTGTGGAACAAATATGTAGTGCATCGCAGTTATTTATTATGTCTATGTTCCATCAGGAACCGACGGAAGAGATCCTGACCAAATTGTTTATTTGATAAATCTCATGGCAGTAAATGAACAATAAATAAATAAATAAATAAATAATGTGGATCTAATCGGGCGTTAGCGGTTCAGTTTAACACCTTAGCAAACAGGTGCTTAACAAATGGAAAATATCTGAAATTACAGTTTAAAAGATAACACATCAGCTACTAATTAGTCTTGAATTGTGACAAATACATTCGAAGTCCGTAAGGCACAAAAGTTTGCAACTGTCAACTGTTTAAACTGTACCTTACATATTCGAATTTCCATTTAGCAGACAGAGAGAAAAAAATTCTATATGGTCAATGGCACAACTCATTTTTGTACTAAAAAGCTCACAAGCGTCACTCAGCCTGCACATAACGAAACGCCGCTCACACCGAAAACTGTGTGCGAGGCACCAGTTAAACTAATCGGGCTACACGATGTTGACCCGAGAGAACACCCATCAATTTAAACTACATCTTTGTATAACAAGTACATAAATCACACTACGATTACCAAAACAATCTGAATGCCTGTGAGGCAAAATTAAATTTGAATCACTACTGGCATATTTAAAAAGAAGAAAGCTTGAAGTTTAATGTTCCCTCGACAGCGTGGTCATCAGAGACGAAGCTTACGCTCTGAATATTTAGGTAAGGATGTGGAAGGAATTCGATCGCTCCCTTTCAAAGGAACCAAGGCGGCATTTTTCTGAAGAGATTTAGGGAAATAACGGACAACCTAAATCTGGGTGGCCGGAGTGGATTTGAAACACAGTCCTCCCTATTGCGAGTCCAGTGTGTTACCACTGCGCCACCTCGCTCGGTGCGTTTATATTAGCCCACACAATAAAGTCATTTCCAAGTTCAAGGTACAATTATACCTTCACTTGTTTACTGAAAAATAGTCTACGATCACTCACATAAGTTACAAGTACACATGGATAAGGATAAGGTGAGAATTGCTCTTTTACAATAATCAGTATCACAGCCCTCCAAAGCCTTACCACACCATCACGGTTACCCCAAATGTACTTCTTTTGGTCTTGCAAATCTTAATTCTAAAGTTTCAGTTAAGTGTGAAATGCCACAGCCAGAAATCAGTGCATGCGGCAGAAAGTTTCAAATGATAAATGAATCGTTCTCAACAGGAAAATGAAACTGACAAAAATTAAACAAAGCCCTAACCCTCACGACAACGTAATTACGTGTGAAATGCCATTAACGTATATCAGAAAGAAAACAATAAATTTAACGGTCCAAAATGCTCTTCGTCTTGCACACCATCGGACAAACAGAAACCGATCTAAGTGCATCAGCAGCGATCACCACAACGACGTGTATCTGGGTTGCTCACCGTACAATCCAGTCTGAGGTACAATCTCTGAAACAATCCTTAATAGTCGGGTGTTCAGCATCAAACTACTGTCCAAAGTGACAGCTACGAGGAATGCATTCTGTTGTGTCATAATAACATCTGCTGTGGCAGGAAATGGAGAACTACATGCACTAAAGGTCTTGAGTGAATGCAATTAACCATGCACCACAAAAATAATGCAATATTAGCAGACGATGACGTGAAATAACAGTTTTTCTTACTTCAGAAAAATTGGCGATGACAGCATCAAAAATTGTTACCAGTTTATTCTACTGCACCACTACATTTTTGTTTAATGTCGTTGTAAAATACATCAAATTTGTATTTCTGATTCTAGCATAGGATGCACAGAGCTGAAAGTCAAACATAGAAAAATATTACAGTTTTGAGTCGATAGGTGGGGAACAAGTATATTTGGACGAAAGCAAAGTTAGCCTTCATTAAAGCGTTATTTGCTGATCGCAAATTCTGGTATGTAGGGCTAAACGTCACATCTTTCACGCACACCAACTACTCAATATTGTTCCATTGTTTGAAGTACATCAGATGCTTAGGAATATATTAATTTTTCTCAGAACCACACTGCTAGAATACCAAAATGTAAGTATTCTTCATATGAAAGTATAAAAAATAAAAGAAGTTCGGGTAACTGAACGGCAATCCTCGGAAGCACGACGGCGTAGGTAGCTTGAAACTTTGGAAAACTGTTTCCTTGAAAACTATGCGACAAGTGCACATAAAAACCTCATAACAGTGCAAGGGAGGCACCAGACACCATACATATCGTAATCTCTACACATAAAAGGTAATAGCTGTTCAAAAATGTTCAAATGTTTGTCGAACTTATGGGACTTAACTACGAGGTCATCAGTCGCTAAGACTAAGGACGGCACAAATATCCATGCCCGAGGGGGGGGGGATTCGGACCCCCGACCGTAGTGGCCGTGCAGACCGTGACTGGAGCGCCTCAGTCCCCTCGGCCACCGCGGCGGGCAAAAGGTAATAGCCGCGTGGCCTGAGACGCCATGTCACGGATTGAGCTGTCGCTCCCGTCGGGGGTTGGAGTCCTCCCTCGGACGTGGGTGTAAGCATTTTCCTCAGCAACAGTTAGCTTTAGGTGAAGTAGTGTGATGAGCCTGATTTACAAACATTTATACATTTTAAAAAGCAATGTTCCGACTGGCTGACTCATCATCACCTACCCGAAATCACTGACGACAGAAACTTCAAATTTTACATTCGATAATATATTATTGGCATCGTATAAGAAGCGATTTTTCGAAATTCCATACCTAATGGTTTCGATAGGGAACGAAAGGATTTATGAATGTTGTCGCTAAAACGACAATTATTAGACTACAATTTTATTGGTAGTAGAAAGAAAAATTTTCCAAATTTTTTGGAAATTCATCCCCTAGGATAGTGAGGCGAATATCTACCGTAATGATAGGTATGTTCGAAAATAAATTATCAGTAATGAAATATTGTAGCATTTTTATGGTGAATCTGTGAGAATCTGTCTTTGAATCTATGTTAGAAAAAAAAAAAGAAATACATATGTAAGTGGTATCAGTCCTTAGTCTCGTTTACGTGCGATCATAGCCGATTACCGTAAAGAGATCGAGATACGTGTGGATCGTCTTGAAATTTAAGTCGTAGCAAAAAAAGGTCCTTACATTTCAGTGCGGGTGCACTGAGGCTCGACCCCTTTACGGGAATAGGCTGACCGTGGTCGCGACTAAACGAGAATAATGGACAGGTTGAGAATTTTATAGACTCCCTCAGAGTTCGATGACGCTGTGTCCACGGACATTTCGGCAGTCCATAGCGGCCAGCCACCACGTTCTATTGTCCAGACTGCTATTTCGTAACTAGCTCATATGTTTTACAACTAACTTCATAAAACATGAGCGCATTTAGCTCTATGTGTAAACGTTTCATGTTTAAGTTTATTTCTGATGAAACGAAATCTAGATAAAGTTCATTTTCTTTAAAGAAAGTTGTCAGGCTACATGTTCCCACGCAGTAAATAAGAAAAAATAACTACGTCAGGAACATCTTTCGTTAACATGTTTCGTTAAAGACGATCCATTGTTATTGTGTTACAAACTTCGATGTTATTCGTCTACACTTAGATTCAAGCACGTAATAAACTAGTATGTTTAGCACAACTGTGCTAGTAATATTAGAATGTAAAAAATTAGTGAATTATAAATGAATATATTGGAGAAGAAATATGGAGAGGGCATTAAAGTGCAGGGAGAAGAAATAAAAACATTACAGTTTGCCGATGACATAGTAATTCTGTCGGAGATCGCAAAAGATCTGGAAGAGCAATTGAAGGGGATGGACAGTGTCTTGAAAGGAAGATATAAGATGAACATTAACAAGAGTAAAACTAAGGTACTGGAATGCAATGTCAGAAAATCTGGCGACGCTGAAGGAATTAGATTAGGTAATGAGACAATAAAAGTAGTAGATGAATTTTCTTATTTGGGTAGCAAGATAACTTCTGATGGCCGAAGTAAAGAAGATATAAAATGCAGAATGGGTATGGGAAGAAAAGCGTTTCTAAAGAAGCGAAACTTGTTAACATCCAATATCAATTTAAATGTTAGAAAGTCCTTTCTGAAAGCATTTGTCTTGAGTGTAGCATTGTATGGGAGTGAAACGTGGACGATAAGGAGTTCAGATAAAAAGATGATAGAAGCTTTTGAAATTTGGTGCTACAGACGAATGATGAAAATTAGATGGGTAGATCACGTAACTAATGAGGAGGTGCTTAAGCGAATCGAGGAAAAAAGGAGTTTCTGGCATATACTGACTAAGAGAAGGGATAGATTGGTTGGACACATTCTGAGACATCAAGGAATTGTCAATTTAGCATTGGAAGGAAGCGTGTGGGGTAAAAATCGTAGAGGGAGACCGAGGGAGGAGTATAGTAAGCAGATTAAAAAGGATGTAGGTTGCCGAACGTATTCTCAGTTGAAGAGACATACACAGGACAGGGTAGCGTGGAGAGCTGCATCAAACCAGTCTGCGGACTGAAGACCACAACAACAACAACATATTGGAGGTAGTCGGGTGGCAAATCAGTAATGAACTTAGCTATAAACTGCTATCTCTTAGAAGTCATTTCCAGTAATCCTAAGTTATTTATTAAAATTGTTAGATTAACCGCTATTCTTTTTCTTTTCTTTGCAGTAGTCCTATTTTGTTTATTCAGTTTATTAATTTATTCAAATTGTTAACTTTATACCTAAGTTCATTTCTTGTTTGCTCCTTCCTTCGCCGACTTTCTGTATGTTCGTTTTACTATTTCGACATAAACTGACATAAGGGAGAATTTTAACAATTAAGAAACAGCAACCAACCACAATTAAATATGGTAATTTTTAAATGCCTAATTTTTACATTTTAATTGTACTACCATAGTAGAGCCAATGTTCCCATTTTACTATGTGATTGAATATTTAAAAAAATAAATAAAGTAAAATAGAAATTAACAGCTGAAGACGGTCATTTAAGCCGCAAGACCTGCTAACTAAAAAAACATATTTGTAGAACATTCCGAAACTTGTGCTTTTAATGCAAAAAGTTGATTTTGCCAGTCGAAAAAACTTATCGTACGAAAGACTTTGGCATACCAAACGGTGCGAACTTTCCAACAAGCGTTCCCATTCTCAGGAGAACCGAATTTTTTCACTTGGGACCAGAAAACCGAGTAGCACTTTCCCAGCCCGGTAACAAGCTGCCATTTCCTTGCGTGCCAGGACTAGCGCCCATTCCCACCGACAGTGAGGGCTGCCGTAATACACGTCAGGCGGTTTACGACCGCGGGGGCGGAGCGCGTGACGTGATGCAGGTGTGGGGTTGGGGTGGGTTTACGGTGGCGCGGCGCACCTGGCGCACCCCCGGCGTTATCTGCCCTCGCAGACGCCCCAGCGCCGCCAAACGCCACCGTGCCTGGGGTGGCGCGCTGTTGCCGCGCCTCTGCCGCGGGCAACGGCGTCTGCCTGCTGCACAACAGGCGTCACGGCCAGCCTTCAGCCCGTTTTAAACGATCAACGAACTTGTAATCGATGGATAATAAGTTGCGTTAATGGAAGCCGTCTGTCATTTGAAGGGCTAGTACCGACCGCGATAATTGAATCGTCACATCGAATAACGCTGTATGGCACAAATTCAAAACTCAAATGTTTGTTAAGCTTATGGGACTTAACTACGGGGCCATCAGTCCCTAAACTTACAAACTACTTATCAACTACCTTATACTAAAGACGGCACAAATATCCATGCCCGAGGGAGGATTCGAACCCCCGACCGTAGTGGCCGTGCAGACCGTGACTGGAGCGCTGTATGCCACATTTTGCAGTTTATGGGAAATCGAAAAAAACTGTTAATTCCAGAGAATTGATGGAAAATAATAATGTACCAGTAGATACGTATTATTTGTGCATACAGACTCTTAAAAATACTTGGTTGTGCTTTCCAAAATTTCACTAGGTAGTAAATTAGTAAATTTTAAAATGGATAAACGCTGTATAGCACTGGATATACAGCTTTATTCCATATCACTCTGTACTCTGCTCTAATGATAAGATTGTCTAGAATCCGAAAAGTGTAAGTAAGAAAATTATTACAAGGTACACAAAAATATTTATTGTAAACTGATTACATTCGTCTTAAAAAATTTGTAGCACATGAGTCTGTTAAAGTTGTGACACAAATCTGGTAGCCAAATTCAGCTGTCACACTGTAGGTTTTCGTAATAATCCCGGTATTTTGTATCCATATATTTTATCATGTCCAACAGATCCTTTTTCTTCTCCTTCTTAAGTTTCAGTGCCTCGTTGTAAAGCAACCGAAAACCAGAAGACAACGGTAAATTTTTTATTTGATGTTCACGGAACCCATACAGCATTATTCCAATCACCAGTGTTGGAGGTTGTTTCCCAAAAACTACCTTTCCTTTCCGTGATTTATATTCCATTCCAGCATCATGAAACCTTTTCCTCTTAATATCCTGCCAATTAGCGATGTTAATTTTCCTTTTCCTTGTGTTATTAGCGTGTTTCAAACCGCTTTCAGTAAGCGTCACCTTGCTACGCTTCGCCATTATTGTAACATACAGCATTGTTCCAGCAGAGGCGCGAAAACTTCTTTGGTCTCCTCCCTGTTTAGTGCTGCCCTCGGACGTTAAACTGGTCAACTTTTACAGCAGGTGATGCAGACTGCCGCTTACATCATTATTCCACGCGATTCTACGAAATGTCAAAATGTTCACGCTCAGCACGGCCACTACGGTCGGGGGTTCGAATCCCCCCCCCCCCCCTCGGGCATGGATATTTGTGCCGTCCTAGTTCGTAAGTAGTTCATAAGTAGTTTGTAAGTTTAGGGACTGATGACCCCGTAGTTAAGTCCCATAAGCTTAACAAACATTTGAACATTTTTTGTCAAAATGTGCCATACAGCGTTATTCGATGCCACGATTCAATTGTTGTCGTTGTTGTGGTGTTCAGTCCGCTGCAAGTCTCTTCATATGAGAATAAGTTCGGCAACCTACATTCTTTTGAATCTGCTTACTGTTCCCTCCCTCGGTCTACCTCTACGATTTTTACCCCCACACACTTCCTTCTAATGCTAAGTTGACAATTCCTTGATGTCTCAGAATGTATCCAACCAATCTACCCTTCTCGTAGACAGGATATGCCACAAACTCATTTTCTCCCCAATTCTGTGAACTATATCGTCATTAGTTACATGATCTACCCATCTAATTTTCATCATTCGTCTATAGCACCACATTTCAAAAGCTTCTATCATATTTTTGTCTGCTTATCGTCCACCTTTCACTGACATACAATGCTACAATCCAGACAAATGCTTTCAGAAAGGACTTCTTAACATTTAAATTAATATTAGATGTTAACAAGTTTCGCTTCTTAGGAAACGCTTTTCTTCGCATAGCCATTCTGCATTTTATATCATCTCTACTTCGGCCATCAGATTTCGCTATCCAAATAACAAAACTCATCTGCTACTATTATTGTCTCATTACCTAATCTAATTCCTTTAGCATCACCAGATTTTCTGTCATTAGTTTCCATTACCCTCGTTTTACTCTTGTTAATGTTCATCTTATATCTTCCTCTCAAGACACTGACCATTCCATTCAATTGCTCTTTCAGATCCTTTGCAATCTCTGACAAAATTACTATGTTATTGGCAAACTGCAAATTTTTATTTCATCTCTCTCAACTTTAATTTCCTCTCCAAACTTCTCCTTGCATTCCTACACAGCTTCTTTGTACAGATTGAACAACATTGGGCAAAGACTACAACCCTGTCTTACTCCCTTCCCAACCCCTGCGGCCATTTCTTGCCCTTCGACTCTAATAACTGCTGTCTTGTTTATGTATCAGTTGAATAAACCCTTCGCTCCCTATATTTTACCCCTGCTACCTTCAATATTTGAAAGAGTGTATGTACACCAGTCGACATTGTTAAAAGATTTCTCCAGTACTACAAACGCCTTTCCTTGGGCAATCTTCTAAGATAAGTCGTAATGTGAGTATTGCCTCCCATGCTCCTACATTTCTTTTAAATCCAAACTGATCTTCCCCAAGGTCGGATTCCACAAGTTTTTGCATTCGCCTGTACATAATTCGTGTTAGTATTTTGCACCCGTGACTTATTAAAATGATAGTTCAGTAATTTTCACATTTGTCTGTAGCTGCTTTCTTTGGAACTGAAATTACACTATTCTACTTGTAGTTTGAAGGTACTTCCCCTCTCTCCTACATCTTGCATACCAGGTTGATATTTTTTTTTTTAATTTTGGCCTGAAACGGGAGAATGGAGGCAATGTAAAGTACTGTATCAAACTGATAAATGCGAATGCGCGACATGATGACTAAAATGGAGTGACTTTCGTTAGGCGTTCTAAACACATTTTGCGAACATGCAAAACAGCTGATTCAGTCAGCAAAATCGCTATTTTTCTTTATTGCAATGGTCGCGTCAGTAGGAGGAACAATGGTGCTCACGTTGTATCTGTGAGTTACAGGGTCAACATAACACCGTTAGCTTTAATTAATCTCAGATGTTGCAGTGAATAAGTAAACAAAACGAGGTGGAAAACATGTAGGTATTACAATAGCAGCAACTGAACAATTATTTTATGAAAATTAACAATAGAATGTTTAGTTCTGCGGACGCGCGGGTTGCCTATTCCGGGAATGTGAGTTAAGTATACAGATACATGTTCACTCTGATATTTATACCTATATTTCAAGGTAGAAAATGTCACTCTGTTCATATGTGCCGAAAATTCGTAACAAGAAAACACAATCTGACAAGCCAAAAAAGCTTTAAAGACGTTTGCGTTAACACGGGCACGAAAATCGATTTACAGAAGTGGATTTCGAGAACCGATTTTGAAGTGTTTACATGATCAACGAAACGCGGAATTTGGAAATCGGTTTACGAAATTAGGTTTGGAAACCCATGTAAACGGAGTGATTGATAGAAGATAATCGATTGTCAACGTGCTGGTGCAACGAAAAAGTCCAAAGTTTGTTAACTTCAACAGCTTCCTGTTTTCTGTTAAAATTATTGCGGTGTTTGTAAATTTCAATGGCTTTTCTATATGAACGAGCATAGTAGTGAGACGTATTTGATAAAACACTGGTCTCCATAAATCTAATTTTATGGTCGCCCTCTCGGTAAACATGTTCAGCTATAACCGATTTCTTTGTATGTATAACAGTAACTTAACAATGTGACTTGATTATACATAAACCAATACAGGCAAAGAAAATAAACCTGAAAAAGAAACAAGGACAAACTACCACGGCGGGAAAAGAAACACCTAAATCTTTCTTTTTCCATCTAGTTTCTCTTATTTTATTATGATGATCGTGTCTCCCTACGTAGGTGGGTGTTAACAATATACGTTCGCTTTCAGAAGAGAAAGTTCGTGAAAGAAATTTCGCAAATAGATATCGCAGCAGCAAATAACGCCTTTCTTTTAATGATTTCCACCCCAACTCGTGCATTATTTACGTGACACCCCCCCCTCCCCATCTCTCTCTCTTATATCGCGGTAAAACAAAACGAGCTGTCCTTTTCTGAATTTTCCTAAATCGTCTGTCCGTCCAACCTAGTGTGGATCCCACAATGCTCAGCAATAGTCCAAAATAGGACACACAACTGTGGTGTGCGTAGTTTCTTTGATAGAACTGTTGCATCTTCTTAGTGTTCAGCCAATGAAACGTAGTCTTTGATTCGCCTTCCTTACAGTATGTGGTCTTTGTTGAATTTTGATGGCCTACTGATTTATCGAGTAATTGAACGGATTTATTTTAGTGGTCGTATGATAGACTTTACACTTATCACGATTAAACATCAATTGCCAATTTTTGTACCATGCAGATATCTTGTATAAATTTTTTTGCAGTTGCCTTTGATCACCTGGTGCCTTAACTATCCGATAAAGGACAGCACCATACGTGAAGAGTCTAAGAAAACTACTCAGATTGTATCCTAAATCTACATATATAAAGATGAATGTTTGTCTGTATGTCCTCTATGTGTTCATAAACCATTCATTCGATTACAATGAAACTTTGGAGAACTGTTAACCGTACGCCCGCGAAGATTTCTGACCCAAAAACAAAAGAGCACGACGCAGATGCTCAGGAGATATGACGTCATAAATAATGAGAGGCCCCTTAGATTTATGCTTCAATTATTGGAAAATGAGTGTAGTTAGGAAACTGCAACAAAGTCTGCATGTAATTTCGGACGTTTATGATGGGTTTTGCAACTCCCCCACACACCCAAAATGATGAAACGAAAAGAAGTCTACTTCTCAAAACAGTTTCGCAATAAATACCCGGGCAACACCCTGTTTTAAGCTAGTCGTTTATATATATATAAAAAAAAGGAAGAGTAGTGGCCCTATAACACTTCCATGTGCAACTCCAGATATCACTCCTGTTCTACTCGATAACTTACCGTCAGTTAGAACATGCTGTGTCCTTTCTCACAGGAAATCATTATTCCAATCGCACAAATGTGGCGATATTACATACTAGCTGCAAGTACCCGGCTTTAAAATAAGGTTTTCTGTAGAAGCTTACAAAATTTCACCAAGATCAGAGCAAAACTGTGGATTTTGGCGAAATCCATAAGTACCCTCCACCATGCACTGAACGAAATTTTATGTAGACAGTGCCCTTACTCTTGTTTTGAAGTTCAATTGTGCAAAATTTCATCAAGCTAGTGCGAAGATAAAGATTTACATGGACACATTGAAAACGCACTTTCACTTTTTCTCAAATTTTCCGATTGGTTTTCCCAAAAGGAGGAACGAAACCTGTTTAAGAACCTTCCCCATGTAATTTTGTGTACGTGTACCAAATTTCACGTTATTTGGTTGTCTGGATCTTGAGTTGTAAGAGAACAGACAGACAGACAACAAATGCGTCTTATAAGTATAGAGTGGCACGCAGTTTGATTAGAAGACGCTTGGACGCTTGTAAGGTACAGTGTCAAAGCCTTCCGTAAATCTAGAATTACGGAATCTATTTGACATCCCTTGTCGGTAGCACTCATCACATCGTGTGAGTAAAGGGGTAAGCTAGCTGTGTTTCACAGGAACGATACTTTCTGAACCCGTGTCGACTATGGGACAGTAGGTAGCTCTCTCCGCGGCACAGCTGTGGATCTCGTAACAGCGCACAGTGGCGGTGATGTGCCTCGCAGCGATTCATAAATCGGCCGGAGGTGTGTGCGATAAAGCCCTGAAAAGGGGCGCCCGCTATCTGCGACGGAAATGGGCCGCCTAAAGGTCAGCAGCGCGCGCTCCCCCGCCTGCCGTAAAGTCAAATTACCGCGGCCGCCCTCCCAACCTCCCACCCCCTGCCGCCGGCGGCACTCGTTGCGAATTACTGCCGGCGAAAGTGAACTCACCAGCCACCGGCACCAGCGCCGCTGTAGTTTCCCCTGCTGCAGCTCTACTGTTATGGGGGTAATTAGAAATCTGCAAGGCTGCAGCCTATCTTACGCACGGTGCCGGAACAGTCCCGGAGCGAAAACGAGGAACAGAAACAAGTGTAATTTTCAGCGTTAGGGTATAACCTATACAAAAAAATTCTTGAGGATATAATTCTCGTTGCTGTTTTTAACCCTTTGAGGCACAGAACATAAAACCAATGAATTTCGAGTGGAAACAGATTGAAATAGTTAAAATACACTATAATGAAATGAAAATAACGTTTTACGAGGCGAGTCCAGAAAGTAAGTTCAGTTTGGTAATAAAATGAAACTGTACACAGATACAGAAGAAATTTTTATTGCACAAAATTCTACAACTCTTAAACTACTTTTCCACATAACTGCCGAAATTTTGGGGGGCACTTGTCATAGCGTGGCACACGTTTCTGCATGCATCCTTCACAGAAGGTTGCCGCCTGTGTATTCAACCATGTGGAAACAGCTCTTTATCATCGTTGAAGTGTTGACCACCAAGGACAGATGTAAGAAGAGATGAAAGTCGCTAGGAGAGAGGTCCGAGCTGTATGGAGGATGCTCAAAAAGGTTCCATTGAAATTTTCGTAAGAATTGTTTGGTCACAGTCGTTGTGTGAGGTCAGGTATCATCGAGAAATAAAAAATCTTTTGACAGTAATCCTCTTCTTACACCTAAAATCTGTCCTCAGTGGACAACACTTCAACGATGATGGCGAGCTGTTACCACATAGTTGAATACACAGGCGGCAACATTATATGAAGAAGGCACACAAAACCTTGTGCCATGCTATGACAATTGCCTGCAAAATTTCGGAAGCGATGTAGAAAAGTTGTAGATTTTTGTACAATCAATATTTTTTCTGTATCTGTACCCGTTAGTTTTATATAACCAAACGGAACTTACTTTCTGGACGTGCCTCGTATTAACTTTTTTGTACACTTGCTTACAAATTATGGGGTAGCTACAATTGAAGCCACTGTGGCGGATAATGATAATACATAGGAAAACACACAACATACCATTTCTCTTTTCTGTTCTATGAATCACTTACGGGGTGGTGTACTATATGATGGACCTTGTAAATCTCTCACATTTCTAGTACCTAGTAGACCTGCTACAACACTCCTTCTTTGAGTCTTACACTTTTATCTCGGTGTTGCACAATATGTACAAATAAATGAATTTGCAACAGATACATCGACAAAGTACCAAAACAACCGTAGCCAGGACCTTTTTGCTTTTCTATCAATGTCAGCATTATCAACACATCCCATACTCGTATGATATGCCTTAGCTACGGCGGGACAAACAATTTGCTTTATACTGCCATCAGCTTCATTTCTGTTTACAACAGAAACATCATCTGGATAACTGATGGTTTACAAAGACATTACAGTGCCTTTGTCTTTCCAATTGACACATGATATTTTATCATTCCTTACTGACCAATCGGAATCCTCTCTCCTGACTTCTTTATCATGCTTCAATTGTGGCAATTCTGGAAGGAAAAGTTTGTTAAGCTTATGGGACTTAACTACGGGGTCATCACTCCCTAAACTTACAAACTACTTATGAACTACTCACGAACTAGGACGTCACAAATACCCATGCCCGAGGGGGGACTCGAACCCCCGACCGTAGTGGCCGTGCTGACCGTGACTGGAGCGCCTCAGTCACCTCGGCCACCGCGGCCGGCTGGCAATTCTGTGTAATCACTTCTGATAGTACCACAGCTAGGCAGACCCTGTTGTTTTAGCTCTCCTACTAATGGCACACAAGCACAATGTCCCCATATGTAGCCACCTTGGAAATGCGGATATTGTGTTAACTACATATATTGTTGTACATTTACAACATTTTCATAAATACCTAGGAACATTTCTTATAAAAGGCCAAGCAATATTTACTGGAGTAAATTCAACAGCAGCCACTATAATTCATGCAAACACAAGTATTAGTGTCGCGGCGGAACGGCCGAGCGCATTGAGGCGTTGTGTTCCGATGTGCGAGGCCGTTCCTTGTCGGGGCTTCGAATCCCCCCCCCTCGCGCATGGATGTTGTGCTGTCTTTAGTATAATTTAGTTCATAATTAGTTTGTAACTTTAGGGACCGATGACCCCGCAGTCCCATGAGATTTACAAACATTTGAACAAGTATTAGCAACTCTCTTATGAATTTTGCTAAGCACAACAGCCAATATTGATTTTAATCCTTATTTAGATCGCCGGCTTCGGCAGTTAAATTGCCATCTTCGGATCTATATGTACACGCGTAAAACCATACTCAAAATGTTATAATAAAACAAGTTAGAGCAATACATGTATTTTAATATAACCACTTTCCACACAAACCTTTCATTTCATTCCTCCTGTCATCACAAATAGAAGCTTTTAAAAACCCACTTATTCCGCAACATTATTGTTAGCTTCTCATCTTATAAATGAAATATCAAAAGCTAAATGACAAGCCAAAAATATTTTGGCGAATAAGTGTGTTTTCAAAGCTGTTATTTGTGATGATCTAAGGAATGAAATGAAAGGTGGGTAAGAAAAGTGATTGCATTCAAAAATATCAATTGTTCTGACTTGTTTTATTAAAACTTTTTGAGTCCGATTTTACATGTCTACTCTTAGATCCAAAGATGGCAGTTAAACTGCTGAAACCGGTAATATAAATAAAAATTAAGAACGAACCTGGGTGTTGTCCTTAGTAAATTAATTGAAAGGTTCGCTCCATCTCAAATATGACAAATTTTAAGGTAAAAATTATTAACAGTCGCTGTCGAAACGTAGACGAGATGGGTCGCAGACGCAACTACAAGATTCTGAAGATGTTCCAGAAAGATTGAAACTTGTAAATGT
Organism: Locusta migratoria; assembly: GCA_026315105.1. Lineage (NCBI taxonomy): Eukaryota > Metazoa > Arthropoda > Insecta > Orthoptera > Acrididae > Locusta > Locusta migratoria. The sequence goes on from CM048744.1 coordinate 541,113,086, forward strand.
AAAAATCCAGTCACAACTGTTGGCTGATAATAAGGCAATAAATTGTACTTTGAAAAAATAATTCTTGTCCCAGAACAAAATCAAATCAAATGTTTGTAGAGCTTATGGGACTCAACTGCGGGGTCATCAGTCTCTAAACTTTCAAACTACTTATGAACTAGCTAATACTAAGGACGGCACAAATATCCATGCCCGAGGGGGGGATTCGAACCCCCGACCTTAGTGGCCGTGCAGACTGTGACTGACGCGCCGCAGAACGCTCGGCCACCGCGGCCGGCGTCCAAGAATAGTAAAATACTTTGATTTCTTATATTCGACCTGTTTTGGTAATTGCTGCCATCAACACGAGAACAGAAAAATATTTTACATGAACAACAACATTTCCTGAATACAGCAACGTCAAGTTTACAGTAAATATTGCGATCGTTTCTAACAATTGTCCATTTTACATCATTTGAAATGAAAGGATACTTACTAAATCCATAACTATTAATAGTTATGGATCAAATGAAGAAATACTTACTAAATGATGTAAAATGGACAGTCTTTCTAGAAGCGCTCGAAATATTTACTGTAAATTTGACGTTGCCTGCATTCAGGAAAAATGTTATCTTGTTGTTAATGTAAAATATTTTGTTGATCTATTGATGGCAATTGCCGAAACCGGTCGAAAGAAGAAAACAGTATTTGCAGCCCTGGCACAAGAAAGATTTTTTCAAAGTACATCACGGCTGTAGACTGTCACCTAAAGACAACATTAACAGTAAATTGTGTCAATTATCAAAAATACTTATATATTTTAACGACTTTACAGCGTTCATCTAATGAAATAAATCGCAATTTGCGATCAGTTATGGCTTCACTGTACTAGGTTTAGATGGAATACCCAAGTGCGACGAATGAAAGTTTGTGCCTGGCCGGGATTTCCTCGTGCGGGAATAAAGTATTGTGGCTGCGAGCATTACAGAATAAACAGGCTGTGATAATAGGAAGAGACAGCGTGGCGAATGGAGATTTGGGTGTGGTGGGAGACGTGCAGGGAAGAGTCCTCTGCAGTCGGACTGGTCAGTGTGTCTTCGGAGGCGGAGTGGTCAACGCGTCTGCCTAGTAAGCAGGAGATCCCGGGTTCGAATCCCGGCCAGGCACAAATTTACATTCGCCTCACGTGAGTATTCCATGTAAACCTAGAACAGTGAAGCCATAACTGATCGCAAATTGCTATTTATGTCATTTAATTATCAAAAAGCCAGCCTGGCGGTTTCATATGTGTGACTTCTCTGAGTCGTCACTTAACCCGACGTAATCGGTGACCCTAAAATGGAACTACTATTATAATTACTAGTATCCGCGAATGGTGTAATAAGAATTTTCTGTCGCGAATAGTGGTAACTCGAAAGCTACACTTACAGTTTGGCGTTTTGTGGTAGGCTGCAGCTATTCACTACAGCCATGAAAAGTCGCGGCTTCCGTCCTGTGAAGTTGATGCGGAATCTCCGTAACTGACAACCTGTGGTGTTGCGTACCAGCCACAGGACTGTGGCCAGCTGACTGTAGATCGAGATGCGCTAGGTGTGACGTAGAGACGAGTTGCGGTGGCTACCAACGGTTAAACCTCGTTACCCGGAACAAAAAAGAATGGACCGAATAATTTGCACAGCGTGATTATGTGCTTCATTTGAAAGCAGTGTGCACGTTCCCATTCTCTAGGAGTTTAGCTACGTGGGTAGCTCGAGGTATCTACATTTTCAACCTTGTATCGTACTGACACTGTGGACAATGGGCCTGGTATTTTCTCATATTATTTTTTACTAGCGTGATTACCCTTACGTATCTTCTTCCTCGCCTTCTGTTCATCGCCTTCTTCCTCACTGATGTCAATTTCAGTTTCACGCAGTTCAATTCTTATGACATGGTCTCTCCCGTTACAACATGTCCCACAGTTACATCATGACGGTCAGTGATTATTACCGTCGGCACAGCTAAACAAAGAATGGCTGCGCAATTTTATATCGCGAGCAGACAAGTCGATCGTAGCGTACTTGTGAAACAGTGTTCACAAGTGTAAATTACCAAGTCAAACTTGCCACACAAAATCTTTATATATGCGCATCATCAAAGTACGGATGCTCTCAAATCGATTCCATATTTCTGGATTTCCGGAAGGCTTTTGATACTGTACCCCACAAGCGGCTTCTAATGAAATTGCGTGCTTATGGAATATCTCCCCAAGTGTGCGATTGGATTCGCGATTTCCTATCAGAAAGGACACAGTTCGTTGTAATTGACGGTAAGTCATCGAGTAAAACAGAAGTGATATCTGGCGTTCCACAGGGAAGCGTTATTGGTCCCCTACTCTTCCTCGTGTTTATAAACGATTTAGGAGATAATCTGAATAGCTCCCTTAGACTGTTCGCGGATGATGCTGTCGTTTATCGGTTAGTGAAGTCAACAGAGGATCAAAAGCAACTGCAAAGCGATTTAGACAAAATTTCTACTTGGTGCGAAAATTGGCAATTGACACTAAATAAAGAAAAGTGTGAAGTAATAAACATGACCACTAAAAGAAATCCGCTGAACTTCAATTACGCGATAAATCAGTCAAACCTTAAGGTCGTAAATTCTACCAAATACCCAGGAGTTACAATTACGAACAACTTTGACTGGAGAGAACACATAGAAAATATTGTGGGGAAGGCGAACCAAATGTTACGTTTCATTGGCAGAACGCTTAGACGATGCACCAGCTCCACCAAAGAGACTGCCTACATCACACTTGTGCGTCCTGTCTTGGAGTACTGTTGCTCCTTGTGGGACCCTCACCAGGTGGGACTGACGGAAGATATTGAGAAGGTTCAGAGAAGGGCAGCTCGTTTTGTTTTATCACGTTACGGGGGGGAAAGCGTCACGGAAATGTTGCACGAATTGGGGTGGAAATCATTAAAAGAAAGACGTTATTCATTGCGGCGTGATCTGTTTGCGAAGTTTCAATCACCGACTTTTAGTTCTGAATGTGAAAATATTTTGCTAGCACCCACCTACTTAGGGAGACATGACCATCCCAATAAAATAAGAGAAATCAGATCGAAAACGGAACGATTTAGGTGTTCTTTCTTCCCGCGCGCTATTAGAGAATGGAACGGTAGAGAAAAGTTATGAAGGTGGTTAATGAACCCTCTGCCAGGCACTTAAATGTGATTTGCAGAGTATCTATGTAGATGTAGATATGTAGATGCTCAAAGTGAGACTTATAAAATATGTAAGTCAACTGTGGCCTCCGGAAGTGAACCTACAGCACAAAAATCAAAGTTCAGGCGACAGCACAAGTAAACCGCGAGACCTAAGTCGAGATGAACACTGCGAAGACCTATAAGCGACTCTTCAAAAAATCTCTCTCTGCACCAGCGTTCCTGGTCGTGACCCGACCTACGCGACCAGAGCGCTCCAATTACCACACACCGCTAATAGCCTGCCCAGTGATATCGGGAGAAGCTGCTGACAAATTAAAAAACTGTCACAATCCTAAGCACACGATCGCAGGATCTCGTCTCTATACCTCCGAGGAGTCAAAATAAGTTCTACGTTATCTAAAGATGAGGGAACGACGACTGTCCGCCTAAATACAAAATCTTGATTCATCTGTGAGCAAAACGCTGCGTCATTGGTTACGTCTCCAATTCTGATGTTGCTCCGAGAATTTCGGACTGTTTGTGTCTGAGACCTCCCAAGGATCCTTTGCAAATTACTTATACTAGCAGTGAAAAGGACGAAGGATTGGAGGCACAGAAAGGTATGTCTGATAGAAGTCTTCACCAGTTCGGCACCAAACAGATTTATTGCAATGACATATCAAATTTAGATTTACAAATTGTGAACTATGTCGTTAGTTCTACATCGATACTCTGCAAATCACATTTAAGTGCCTGGCAGAGGGTTCATTAACCACCTTCATAACTTTTCTCTACCGTTCCATTCTCTAATAGCGCGCGGGAAGAAAGAACACCTAAATCGTTCCGTTTTCGATCTGATTTCTCTTATTTTATTGGGATGGTCATGTCTCCCTAAGTAGGTGGGTGCTAGCAAAATATTTTCACATTCAGAACTAAAAGTCGGTGATTGAAACTTCGCAAACAGATCACGCCGCAATGAATAACGTCTTTCTTTTAATGATTTCCACCCCAATTCGTGCAACATTTCCGTGACGCTTTCCCCCCCGTAACGTGATAAAACAAAACGAGCTGCCCTTCTCTGAACCTTCTCAATATCTTCCGTCAGTCCCACCTGTTTCCAAAATATGGAAATTAAAATGTTACTGATAAACTATGATCTGATCGTATTTTCAAACATATAATAAATATTCCTACTCTATTGCAATGTATCAGTTGTACCAAACAAACAAAAAATGTACTTGAAAAATCATTGGTAAACTGTGGTATTTAACTATTCTGTTTCCCCTCCAAAATAGTGAAAAAAGGAATGTTCTTAAATGAAAGACGATCTGCTCAAAATCTATTTATTACAATTAAACATGAAAAATCCTATCTTGACACAAAATTAGGTGACATTTCCTATCATTAAAAAACAGATAATGGTATTCAAACAATCTTTTACAAATATTAAAATATTGAGACACAAAATTGACTGGCTGAGTCAAAGGTCGGAGGTTTTGCAAAACAGAATGCTATTAGATTGGCTACACAGGGGGTTGAAATTATCGTTAGCCCTAAGCTCCCTAGATTAAATAGGCACATCTCAAAAGAATTAAATAAGGGACAGAATCCAACGAGTCTGATTCATATAACCCTCCAGCAAGTGCGTCACCTTACCCACACAGATGATCATTGACGGCAGCCTCTCAGGCTCGCAGGCAGCAGGCGGTGGGAGTGGATGAGCTGAAATTTTTTTATCCGACCGTATTTGCTGCGACCTGTTAAGCAGGGTCGACATGTAACTTAACACAGCGTCACTGGCGTCGGCGTCGCTAGACAGTTGCTGTACGATTCTATCACGCTAGTAGGCTAATTAATATTTTGCATAGGTGACACAAAGGCCACTTGGCACAAATCTATCAGTCACTTGCGTAATAAGATCTGTAAAAAAAAGTGTCCGATTCGCAAAGGCGCGAATGCTTAAATAGAGACTTCTCCCAAAACGAAAACTAAACTGTGGCAGCTCACAGCGTAACCAGCGGACAATGTAACGTCCGTGAAATAAACACAAGTTCTACAAGGTCCGAATCTTCGGAATCAAACACAAGTCTAACCAGAGGACCGTTTAAGACGATGTCCACCCCCGAATCCAAACGGAGTATTGCTTGTCTTCCGAGGTCCGTACCCCTCGCACGCACCAACAGGAGTCTTCCGACGTCCGTACACTTCGGATACTTAGAAAGGAGTCTCCCAAGGTCCGTAACCCTCGGACGCACAAACAGTCCTCGTGCCCCCTGGCGCTCTGCCGCAGCTCACGGCAAGTGACGGCGGCCACACCCACGCGCGAAAAGACGCACCAATCTCTGCTAACGGCCAATAGTCCAACCAATCGGATGGCGTAGCGCCGTTGACAAATTGTTTAGCTGTCATACTAAAATACTCTGCGAATCAGGACGCGCTCTCTGCGGCTGCCAAGAGGCTCCACCCACGCCACCAAAGCTTCCCGCGGATTTCACCGTTCCCAGGGTGAATGCCCTGCAAGGAATTTCAGCTTGCTCCTAGCTACGGTCACATGACCCAAAAATGTTAACGTTGTGCTATATATACAGCCGCTGGAGCAAAACCCCTGGCATGCCAGACGGGCAGAAAGCTTTCCTTTCAACCTATTTGTCACTCTATGTTCGAACTCTGCGGCTTTCAAGGAATTTTTTTAGATAACGTCTAAGGGCAATACGTCTCCATAAACAGCCCAGGGCCCAGAGCACTCTGCTATTGTTTGTATCCAGAACATTCCTCTCTTGCAAAACGGCCGAATGACTAAAAAGGACCGTAAACCGCGGTCCAGCATTGTGTAAAGCGTCCCACACACTCTAAAAAATTCTGCCAGGTATACTCCGCCACCCCGGTTTGGCTATGGCGCCAAACAGGTCAAGCCAGCCCCTCTTTAACTTTACAATAACTGGCGCCACTACATCCTTTAACAAATCCCTCCAAATTCAGATACCAAGATGGGACAACATTAGTAGGTACAGCCTCGCCACAGCTGACGTCAAAATGAGAGACCACAAGTTGGCATTAAACCTTCCCAGGGGCAACACTCAAAAGGAAGTCGCAACTAACGGTCACGGATCAAAATATCTGCCATGTATATTCATATGACCAGGCCACACAAAAGCATGTGGTATTACCCCACATTGTTCCCTATTTTATTATGGGATTTATTCCATTAATGTTCGTTTCTTGTCGTCTGGCCTGCCTTCTGCAGTCCAGACAGTTTTGTTTCGGATAGCTGGCCGCACACGGAAGCGAGCCGAGCCGGGTCATACCGGCCGTGACATATGGGCAGTCTGCCGGCGGACGGCGAGGAGGAAGGTTGTGCCGTGCTGTGCGCTGCGCCGACGCTGTTTACGAGTGGTGAGTCGCTGCGCTTGCTGTAGCGGTATTCGTTGTGCTGTACAGAAAATGAGAACGATTTCGTGATGACGCAGCCGGTTGTAAAGGATAGGAAAGATACCGTGAGGTTCACGTTTGATAAGAACTTGACTCGACCAAAATCGTTCGAAGTTGAGGAATGGTTAGAGGCTGAATTTAAACTAGGACTAGATGACATAATTGGGCTCCATCTGTCGATTGTAAGCAGCATGGTTTTCGTGAAATTAGCTCGATCTGATTTATGCTCGAAAATTGTCGAATCTTGTGGAGGCGAGGTAAAATTTAAATACAGTGACGGAAAAGTTGGCACTGTTTACGTCTCTCATGCTGGCTTTGGAATACGGACAGTTCGCATATTTGAACTTCCATTTGAAATAACCAGTGAAGAGATCGACGACGTAATTTCGAAGTATGGCAGGGTTATCAGTAACGTTGGCGAGAGATGGTCCAACTCCCATAAATTTCCTGTTTTAAACGGAGTGCGCCAATTGAAAGTCGATCTACGGAGACACATTCCATCGTACATTGAGGTTTGTGGTTACCGTGCGATAGTTATGTACGATGACCAGCCTAAGACGTGTGCAGCTTGTGGCAAAACAGGCCACGTGCGAGCCGAGTGCCTGCAGCGGCGCGTGGCGCAGCTGCCCGCCGGCGAGGCAGACAGGCCCCCCGTGTTGACATCCATGCCCGTGACGTACGCCGTCGCGGCGCGCAGACCAACTGCTACAACTGCGGCCCCCGAATTGAGTACGTTTTCTGAAGTACCTGAGGCAGATAACGTTATGGAGACTGTAGAAATTTCACAACAGAACCCCTCTACGCATATTGAAACTCCAACATCTGTTGTAGTCGTGGAGGAACAGGCTTCAGGTTTAATAATGGACACTAGTCCAGCGATAGTAGCAAACCGTCAAGAAGAAGAGGCTACTGCTGGTACTCAGACGGCACCGAGCGCAGAGTCTAATATTAATCTGAAGGACTTGACCGGAGAAAAAGACAAAAAGCTAGAGGCTTCAACCACAAAAGCCAAAGACCATGTTCGAGATACAACTGTCGCTACAGAAGACAGTGGAGCTTCTCCACAACGAAGTTCCACAAGAAGAAATAAGAAGAGGAGACTTGCTGCTAAGAATGCTGAAGAACTAGCACGTCCCTTGAGAGAAAAAGCTAAGGAGATCAGCAAGAAGCAACGTGAGGAATCACTAAAGACCTCGGTTGCGAGCACGCAGCACAGTTCATTGCGTCATATCCCACCGGAACAGCTGCCACAAGGAAAAATGCAGCAGAAACCCCCTTGCGATGTAAAGCTTTCTTCCGCAATACGAGATTCGAACTCGGACACCCTGAAGAGTAACCAGTACAAAAGCTGGGCAGAGGAGTTGAAAGACAGAAGTGCAGATGAAGAAATGGCGGATATTGTTACAACCGCGAAGCCCATTGATCAGGAAGAAGATGAACTGCGCGTGATGGATACAACTTCCTTGGAACAGATGAGTGGAACAGGGGATGTTTCCGACAGTACCTCATATGACGAATTTTAACATAAATTAATAACAATATGAACGAAACACAAGCTTTCAAAGTCGCCACGCTAAATATTAATAAGATACGCTCTTCCATCCGTCTCCAACACGTGAAAGATTTTGCGCACGCAGCCGATATTGACATACTTCTTTTGCAGGAAGTATCAGATATCAATCTCGAAGCGATACAGGGCTATAACGCAATCACCAACCCTGGCAACGGTGCAGAACTAAGAACCGCAATTCTAACGAAAGAAGGCATTCGAGTCGAAGACATAGAAAAACTTGTAAGCAGCAGAGGACTTGCGGCAACTATCAACAACACGCGCATTATCAATGTGTACGCACCGTCCGGAAATAATAACAGGCGTGCGAGAGCGGAATTTTATAGAAGTGACATCGTTCCTCTTTTCCGTAACCATAAAGATCATATTATCCTAGCCGGTGACTTCAATTGTGTTCTTAACCCCAAAGATCAGATACCGAACTGTAATAAATCCATCGAACTTGAGCGTATAGTACAACAACTGAAATTAACCGACACCTGGGAGCATACCCATGGTGCGGCACCTGGGTTTACTCACTTTACTAGTCATTCAGCCAGCAGGCTGGATAGAATTTATGTATCAGCTGATATGAAGGACCACATTCTCCAGTCTGAAGTGTGGCCCACCTGCTTCTCTGATCATGCGGCTTACATCACTACAATTAATTTGCAGAAACAAGAGACTTACCGAGCTAGAGGCTTATGGAAACTCAACATCTCACATCTGCAAGATGAGGAATGTCGCGTGGTGATCACCAATGTCTGGCAACAATGTGAGAACAGAATACCGTCATACAGCTCGATCACAGCTTGGTGGCTGCAATGTGCGAAGCCAAAGATACGTAAAACGCTGATTGAATACTCACGACAGAGGAACTTTTGGTATTAAAAAACGACTGAATTTTATTTTCAATGTCTAAGGGATTTGTACACCATGGATGAACAAATGATAGACAATTACACAAGGATTCAGAAAATCAAAGCAAAAATTTTAGCTCTAAAACGGAAGCAAGCGGAAGGTTTTAAAATACGGTCTAGAGTGCAGAATAATATAGATGGGGAAGAACCGTCAATATTCCACGTTATGCGTGAAAACAAGAGAGGGAGTAGAAAAATCCTGACAGAACTTAAGTTACCTAATGGATAAACTCTTACGAAACAAAATGAAATTAAAGACGCAGTTCATAACTATATATCGGAACTAATGTCACATAAATCCACTGATGAAAATATGCAGAATGAGCTGACAAGGAACATAACAGGAAGACTCACTGTGGAGGAACGAGGACATCTCACAACGGATATAGAAGAGGAAGAGCTGAAAGATGCAATAGCACGGAGTCCTAAAAATAAATCCCCAGGACCTGATGGGATCCCCATAGAATTTTACCAAGTGTTCTGGCCTATACTGAATAGCAAATTACTAAGTATGTGTAACGAACTTCTGACCGGCTATGTCGACATCCCAAAAGAATTCCCGGAGGGCATTATAGTCCTAATTCCAAAGAATTCAGCAAGCAAAGGAATTGAAAATTTACGTCCGATCACACTATTGAATAGTGACTATAAGATTTTTGCACGCATACTGGCAAGAAGAATGAAACTGATCATGAATTCAATAACTGGCCAGTACCAAAAATGTGTCGGTAAAGACAGAAGTATCTCACAAAATATATGCGAATACTGGGATATCATATCAACTGCTGAAGTCTGTCGAATAAAGTGTGCAATAGTGTCGTTAGACTTTGAGAAGGCGTTTGACAGAGTTAATCATCAATACCTTCTTAATACCATGAAAGTAGTGGGGTTCTCTCCGGGTTTCCTGCGGATAATGGAACAAATATTACGTAATAGCGTAGCACGTATAATGATAAATGGACAATTAAGCCAGCCGACTATGATGGATTCCTCTGTAAGACAAGGATGTCCAATGTCAATGGCGTTATTTGTCATTGCGATCGAACCTCTGCTTGCCACGCTTACACAACAACTACAAGGATTGCAGATAAATAGCCAGAAAATAGTGTGTAACGCATATGCAGACGACGTTGGTTTTCTGGTTATGAACGAGCAAGAACTGGCGCAAGCTCTGCAGATGGTGCACAAGTATGAACTGGCATCCGGAGCGAAGCTAAACAAAAGGAAGTCAGGCATTATGAATATAGGTAAAGGAAATGTACGCCAAGCCTAGAACAGTTACCAGAAGTTGACCAACTCAAGTGCTTAGGGATTGAATTCAGGAATAATATCCAGCATACCATCGCTATAAACTACAGACAACTACTTGCTAAAATACGTGCAGTTATTCAAGAAAACAGACTGAGGCACCTTGACGAACTTCGAAAAACCACGCTTGTTAATGTATACATGACATCGAAACTTAATTATGTTGCACAAGCCTTTCCCGTACCGCACGGCATCGCCAACAGCATTGGGGAACTTTGTCAGCCAAGGCAATATTTTTAAAGTGAAGTTCAGCACACTCACACTTCCTACACAGAAAGGTGGACTGAACCTCACAGATGTCACCTATAAGTTAAGATCTTTGTATGTGTGCAAGGCCTACAAGCTTTGGAAAACGTCGCCCAACAGCCTCATAGCCCATCTGTTAAATAAAATAGCTCCTGTCAGCATACAACCTCCAATTGATGTACATCACATTCCTATTGGCTTCTATCATTTTAGACACTTTTTAGTCGAATATAGCTATCTATCTTCGACAATAACAGGACAGAAGATGATGATCGTGAAGGAAGTTTACAAGGAACTCATGAAAAACAAGGGAAATAATGCCATCGAACAAAAATATCCTGTTTACGACTGGCCAATAATTTGGAAAAATATTCACGACCCCAACCTTCCTTCTAAAGTAAAAGCCACATGGTACAAAACTGTAAACCGGAAAATAACAACTAACGACAAACTTCATGCTATACATCTCGTCAACTCTCCCTTGTATACATCATGCCATCTTACGGATACAGAAGAACACAGGCTGGTATGTGACAGCGTCAAGGACATTTGGCAGTTGGTCACACAGAAATTAGCGATTATCAATAGGACGACGCCTAATGTCTACAAACCATCAGATTTTCTGAATCCACAGGCAAATCCCTACCCCATGACCAAACGAAATGCCGTCAATTGGATAATAGGACACACAGTGCACTATATCATGACGCACGATAAAAAGAGCAAGGAAGATTACTGGCTCTACATCACGACCCAGCACCATACACTAACTCGAAGAAAAAATTACAAAAAGCATTATGCCTGTTTTCTGAGAAGAACAATCATCTGAAACGCTGATTGTACCAATACATTCTTAATGAAATATTAAGCGCTGAAATTTTCGGCCGGTTGCGTAATCGGAGTTAAGAGAAGCCCCAGTTTTGTAATAAATATTGATTAGATGAGAGGATGAACGTTTCGCATTCGATTATCAACGGTAAACTACAAATAAATTTCGAGAAGACGAACTCCGAGGGCATACACCGTGCTGGAAAAGGAACGCCTGTATAAAACGATGTGATTGATATATCACCCTTCTTCAAGACCCCTTTATTTCCAGCTCATGTGCATCCATAGAAGTTCAGGAGGAAGGAGAAAGATCAATTTTATTTATTTTAGGTCCTGTTTATACTTAATTTGGCTTTCGCAGAAGAACGTTAAAAACAAAAACTTCGACGAAGAAGTATCAATTTAGTTTCAGAAAAACATTTTCTTTCACAGACTCTAGAAGAAGGAGTCCTCAAAAAAAAAAAAAAATAAATAAAAAAAATAAATAAAAAATAAATAAATAAATAAATAAAAAATAAAAAAAATATGGTGCAGTACCGTGGGAAGCATTCGTTCGCTGTGGCAGTCAGGGCGGTTCTTCCCGGCCGCTGTCGAGGCGGGATACGCGTGCTTTTCATTTCATTATTTTGCCCATAATATTTTCTGAGACATAACTCCAACCTACCGAAGGATTATGATCATGTCTTATTAGATTAATTACAATTTCAGATTTATTTAAAAGTGCAGCTTTAGCATAAACTAAAAGTTATAGAAAGTGATTTGTTATTGGCTGATACAAATCAGCCAATCGGGTGAAAGCTTCTAACATCTAGGCGCCAAGTCAGAGCGTGGGCTCTGTACCCAGTCTGCGACAGGCCACAGGACGGTCAACACGTATGTGGAAGGCTAGGGTCATAAAGTGTATAATTAGGCGTAATTATCCGCCAGACAAAGTGTTATTAATGAGAATTATCTGCTCTACAGTGACGAGCAGTGCGTGTGAAGTTTTGGTGCTGATATTGTGTGAATTAGACGAGCTACGGCTCCGAGGATAGTCTGCAAAGGAAAAGAAGTTAATATTGTCATTGCGACACAGTTGATAAATTTAATAATTAACAGATTCAATATTGAGAAGGTGCTCAACTGATTTAATTACCGGGATATTTCAGAAGTTTGTAAATCTGGTTCCAACGTAGTTAGCTACACTAAAGTTAATAAACAAAATTGTTCTGAAAGGCCGTTTTCATTTCAGGTAGGCAGAAACATTTTCTCCTTTGATATTAATTTCTAGCAACACACGACGAGATTTAAATTCCGTCAGAGTCCACGGCCGGCGGAGGAAACATCCAATGGGACTTAATCGAGTCTGTATAATCAGGTAAGCAAGCCTGAACGGTGTTTGAACGGGGTAGGAGGAGAGGGCGCACACTGCAGAGAGTTGAAAACTGTTCTTGATATTGACATTTACTCAGAGAGAGAGAGACAGAGAGAGAGAGAGAGAGAGTGTCCGCGTGTAACCCCACTCGACAAATTAATTCAGAGCTACGGCTGCACTTTCCCGTAGCTGGCACATCGCAAAAGAAAACTGTACTGACATTTCATAATTGCCCAATGAGTAACCGTTACAAGCACTAACCACAGAACAGCATATTACGATTCGTGGTCAGCCGCTACGACGACGAGAAGGCACCAAGATGGTACTCTCATGGGAGACGAGATGTGAGAAACGCAGAGTAATTTAACACAACCCAAAGTTACTTAACTTCCACAGGCAGCGGGCACCCAACGACGCGAAACAGAACATGGCGCGACCCACACACCCTGCTGTTCGGTCACGCCGGCAGGCGGAAACAGACGGAGGTAGCGCCACCACCGCAAAGAGGGCACACACAGGCGAGGAACTTTGATTTGGGTGACATGAACTCGATAGGTTTTTACCTGACTGTTCATCTTTAACCAACAAGTTGACCGGACTCAAGATTTCAGTACCTTTAAAGCGGGGAATGAACTTACTAAGGGTTTACCCTGGTCCCTGTTTAGCTGAAAAATTGCGTACGTATACCCCTGATTGCCCACTTTGCCAGAAAAAGGACGTCGACTCCCATTGTAAAGAAAAGAGAGACGGCGATATTTCTCCTGGCTCTACTGCAATTGTTTCTAATAAGATGGGGTGTAACCGGATTAGGCAGCAAATCATGAATGCCCCATTGGTTGGCAAAAGGGGTGGGGAGGGAATTGACTTGATAAGCAAACATTAAAGATGAAGGTGAGGCCTTAGAGGCTTCATGATTAGCATTATGGAAGGAAAAACTCAACCAAGCTAATGTTAGGTCCCATTTACGGGGATGATAAATAAGAGCAGGCTTGAGATTACGATTCACCCTCTCGGTAAACGATCCTTTAGGGTAGTAAGGGGTGGTGCTTAAATTCTTGATACCATTACGGAAACAAAACGCCTTAAAAGGACGCGATCGAAATCCAGGCAAGGTTATGAATGGTGGTACTGGTGGTGACATTACGAGTTGGTAACAGCCAAGTAAACCTAGTGAAGGCATCGATCACTACTAAAACATACTGGTTGCCTCTCATAGTGCGTGGTAATGGGCAAAGGTGTTCAATATAAAGTTTATCTGTGCTGCTTCTCTGTCAGAATGAAGCAATCCGTGCTGAGTTGCATTCAGCCGCCTGTTTCGACCAGCTATTGAGCAGATGTAACTGTCTTCTCTTACCGATGTTACACGTGGACCACCTTGGCCTTGCTTTCTATTAACAGGTGCCGTTATCTTAAATCGCGTCCAGGTCCTGGGAATTGCAATTTGGGACACTCCAACAGCTGCAGCCACCGCCCTCTGTGTCTGCCCCATGGGTCTCCATGCCATAGCTTCGTTGTTGTTGCATTGCACTACCTGCTCACTATCTAAACACAACTGTTTGCGTAATTTGTTTGGTAAACAAAAGTCAATATCAACCTCCTTTGCAGCAACTTTCTTTTATTATCACTATCTCGGTTGCCGTAATGTTGTTGCCTCCACTCCGTACAATCGACAAGAAGACGCCGAACTATCTCAGTTCATTCTGTCGATGACAAAACTACAGAACCTAGACGTCTTAAATGATCCTCTTGTTGTTTTGACCAGTGTATACACAATCCACAACTACATTTCGAATGTGTCCTCGGAATCTTTCACGATGACATTCTTCCATAAAATATTCTCGGTTTACAAGCCACGTCATGTCGGATAAAATCCTCGAGTTTGCGATGGCAAGCCCCGCCATCGTCATCAGGAGTAAAATCACTGACTGCCGGTGTTGGCAAAGCGTCCTGCTTATACAGCTGCAGCGCTGCGTCTGGAAGTTTCTGGAGGGCCGGAGAGCGCCTGCGCGGGAGGAGAGCGCGGGCCGATGGGCCACGGTACTGTGGCCTACGAGAAAGACAGGCCCCAGCGCAGTCGTCATGCCACGTAAGCAAGGTAGTTCCGAGCCGGCGCGATCGCTAGCCGATTGTCCGGCCGCTGGGGCACGGCCCACTGCATCATAGCGGCAGCCACTGAGCTAGCGATCGCGCCGGCTCGGCGCATGACGACTGCGCTGGGGCCTGTCTTTCTCGTAGGCCCGCGCGGTGCCGCGTGACGTCACGTGGAGCGTGCCGTACCGCCGGCGCCACATTTGAACCTGGCGCTCTCGCTTCGCTATTAGCGCGAGACCTCTGTTTCCGCTCTACGTCCAGGGCCCGCCCGCACGCCCTGTTGAGTGTATACGCTTGGTCTCTATTCACATTTTTGCCGCTTAATCTAATTTCAACCACCTCTTTTATAACAGAATCCTAATAATATGATGTTTGGACCCGAATTTTCGTGTTTTCTAATAGTTTGTTATGCCCATTTGTTAGTCAATGTTCTGCCACGGCTGACTTCTCAGGCTCTCTTTGTTTTGTGTGTTGAGTGTGTTCTGCACAATAATCAGCAACAGTTCTAATTAGTTTGTCCAATGTAAATTCTCCAGCACTCACAGGGGACGCAATATACACACAGAACATCACATTATTGGGATTGTGTTATAAAACAAGCAGCTGAAATTAGATTAATCGGACATAGTTTCAACAGAGACCACGGGTATACACTCAGTAGGGCGTGTGGCCGGGCCCTGGACGTAGAGCGGAAACAGAGGTCTCGCGCTAATAGGGAAGCGGCCCGCGCTGTCTTCTTGCATAGACGCTCTCCGGCCCTCCAGAAACTTCAAGACGCAGCTCTGTAGCAATATAAGCAGGACACAGTGATTTTATTCCTGATGACTATGGCAGAGCTTCCCATCGAAAGCGCAAGCATTTCATCCGATATGATGCGGCTTGTAAGCCAAGAATATTTATGGTATATTTGGAATTGCCTCGCACTCGCTTTCAGTAACTAGTAATTTGTAATTTGGTTCCAAATTTGATTGAAAGGTGGTTTAATGTTGATTGACAAGTGAAGTAATTCACCCCCTCTTCCTCCTATCCCTCCCATCCCAATGAACGAGCAATTTTCCACCCCCAATCCCATTCTTGGAAATGAAACCATTTTTCCAAAAAGTAAGCAATACAATGCCACTTTCATCTTCCATATACAATAAGAAACAACTCCATCCACACTATCTACCGTCAGGAAACGAACATAGTTTTCTATGTATTAGGAATGAGCAAAGTTTTCCAAGTAACAGAGAAGTTTTCGTAGAATAATGCAATAAAGAGCATAAAATGATGCAGAAATTGCCCTCCCTTTCCCTCCATAAGCCCCATCGTTCCTGGGTGCTCAGCGGTGAGTACCTCCTCTTCCAAAACTTTTCAGACAATGAGTCCAAGAAGGGGTGTTGGTGTCGAGAGGGGTTTCGCATCTATGATTCGATATTTATTAAATCCTTCTTTAAAACTGTACCAGTTTCTCCAGCCCCTCATTATTAGAATGTTCTGCTTATTATCTGTATTGAATGGAGTTGGGAGGAGGGGGGGTTCGCACTTATAAATAAAAATGACGATGTTTGCCTCATTCTTGGAAAAATGTCCTTGAACTGTGTGGTGGAAGAGGAATCATCCTTCTTGGGGAACATTGACCATTTCCTACAGTGGCAGATGCGATTAACTTTTCTATTGGACCTGTCAGTCACCTACAAGTCATTTCTCTGCTACTTCAAGAATTCCATCTCCTAACATCTTTATTATTCCGCAATTTAATGAATCGAGTGTGTCCACCAAGAATCCAACAATTTGTTACAATAGAAGATGGTATCTTGTCTCTTTCCAGTTTCTTTCTGAATAATACTGACGATACTGTTTTATTTCATGCGCCTGTATCAAGTGCACAATTTACCTCCATGCCTTCTATTTAAACATTTCTTCTACATGAAACAATTGTACATAGATTAAGGTCATGTGCTAACTCTTCACATATGTCCTCCTATCTTTATCACGAAAGGTTTATCTTATTGAGACAGCTCCTGAAACATCTGCAAAATCACGTCGTAAGTGGTTTAATGGTCCTTGTCGGGGAAATTCTGATTATCAACCACTATTATTGGTAACTGACACGGATCAGGGTATGTCGGGGAGAGGTGGATCACTGCGTGCGAGGTTCTACTGGTGTCTCTCACAAATCCACTTGTGCAGTGCAGCTTTCACCACTTGTAAGGAATATTTTTATTTTATTTTTGTTTATTTCTTTATGTTTTGTGAACGAACGTGGTGTAAATGTTTCCCTTTTTTAGTCCTGGGTTTCCAACACACTTCTCCTCCGGTAAGTTGAAATTATTAAAACATATTTAAATAGTTTTCCTATTAAGACATAGATTGCACAATAATTTGCGAGCATTTTGCGAGTATAATTAACCTAAAATGGCCACTGAGATGCCGGCCGCGGTGGCCGAGGGGACTGAGGCGCATCAATCACGGTCTGCACGGCCACTACGGTCGATGGTTCGAATCCCCCCTCGGGCATGGATATTTGTGCCATCCATAGTCTTAGTTAGTTCATAAGTAAGTTTAAGGACTGATGACCCCGTAGTTAAGTCCCATAGACCATACAAACATTTGAAACATTTTGCCACCAAGATTGGTAGCTGCCGATAAAGTTTCCAGACATCTGCCTGAGAGACAGGCTGGTGTTGTTGCGAGAAATGGACAACATTTTTCTACGCAGGACAGATAATTCAATATTGTTCAATATTCAATATTGTTTAGGTTATTATGAAATTTTAATTCCGGAAAGAGACTGAATAATATGTTTTTACGCATCTGGTTTTTCTAAAAATTTCTGGTATTTTAGAAAAACACGAATCAATTACACTCCTGGCCATTAAAATTACTACACCATGAAGATGACGTATTACAGTCGCGAAATTTAACCGACAGGGAGAAGATGCTGTGATATGCAAATGATTAGCTTTCCAGAGCATTCACACAAGGTTTGCGCCGGTGGCGACACCTACAACGTGCTGACAAGAGCCGGCCGCGGTGGCCGAGGGGACTGCGGCGCGTCAGGCACGGTCTGCACGGCTACTACGGTCGGGTTTTCGAATCCCCCCTGGGGCATGGATATTTGTGCCGTCCTTAGTGTTACCTAGTTCATAAGTAGTTTGTAAGTTTAAGGATTGATGACCCAGTAGTTAAGTCCCATAAGCTATGCAAACATTTGAACATTGTGCTGACAAGAGGAAAGTTTCCAACCGATTTCTCATACACAAACAGCGTTACCTGGTGAAAAGTTGTTGTGATACCTCGTGTAAGGAGAACGCGTTCCGTCACGTTTCCGACTTTCGATCCCTGCGAAACCCTACATTTAAGCAGGATAATGCACGACCGCATGTTGCAGGTCCTGTACGGGCCTTTCTGGTTACGGAAAAAGTTCAACTGCTGCCCTGGGCAGCTCATTCTCCAGATCTCTCACCAACTGAAAACGTCTGGTCAATGGTGGGCGAGCAACTGGCTCGTCACAATACGCCAGTCACTACTCTTGATGAACTGTGGTATCGTGTTGAAGCTGCGTGGGCATCTGTACCTGTATACGCCATCCAATCTTTGTTTGACTCAATGCTCAGGCGTATAATGGCCGTTATTACAGGCAGAGGTGTTTGTTTGGGTAATGATTTCTCAGGATCTATGCAAGCAAATTGTGTGAAAATATAAACACATTTCAGTTCTAGTATAATATGAATACCCGTTTATCATCTGTATTTCTTCTTGGTGTAGTAGTTTTAATTGACATTAGTGTAAATTGGAATGGGTCTAGAAGGCGACTTGAATGGACTTAAAATGGATTGATAATAGCCATGAATGCTGTGTGCTAAAATATTATTTTTGTCAGCAATGCAGCTTTTTGTGTATTTCACACCACGCTACATAGAATACTTGTCAAGAAACTAATATGACCGTTGTTTTGTGTCCACTGTTTTACAGTACCACGCTGTAAGAAGCAGCTTCTCCTATAAACTTTGTGGATTTTGTAGTCAGTTTATAGATACACTTGCTGAATGATGAAGGTTTATACAAACTGTTCAAGGAAAAGATAGCATTGTCATGGGTGGAAAAATATGAAGAGGCATTTCCGTGGCTTAAAGAAAAGTTAGTCAGTGCGCGATTACCGCCGTACTCAGACCTTGACACACCCTGTTAGTGGGGTAACGATTGCATATGGCAAGGTGGCCATTTGTGTCTAACTGAGGATGGTGAAAAGCATGAAAAAGACAAGAATACTGATACATTGCGAAGGTATTCAATGGCCGAGAAGGAAGCAGTTGCGGTGTTATTTGGTTGTACTAAAGTCCGCTTCTCCTCGGCTGTGTGAGATTACCGCCCAATAGAAATATTGATAATTAATAGCATTTGATAATTAAACAGTATGAAGTTCACTGCAAACATTGACCATGCCAATGCACTAAATGTTGCTGTGTGCTTGTAGCTGACGGGAGGCCAGCGAGCAGGCCGACGTTGGTGGCTTGTTCCACATTATGATTTTCCATTTCGTTTCCGGTGAGGGGAGAGAGGGACAATGGCGAGTGCCAGGTGCAGTGTAATGCACAGCGTGAAATAAAATATTCTAATACTACTGGCATTTGAAGTAATACGACGCCGTTAGGAACCTTTAAGGCCCTCATTACAAAATAGCCTGTTGATAAATAAACAATACATTAGCTGATATAGTCACATCTGGCGTAATATGTTTAATTTACAATGAAAAGTAATAAATTACCTATGAATACAAGACAGTTACACAACTAGCATGGCAATGTTTGTTATAAAAGTAATATATTAACTATTTCTCATTTTATTTTCAATTAATCTTGTGTATTTTATCTTGAAAAATTCAGTTAAATCACTTATCTGTGATATAAGAAATTGCACGATTGTAATAAATAGTGCAAAGGATGTGTATACCAATAAAAAAACATAAGAAATTTGTTTAATGTGTAGTGTAATTATTTTGATTTTAAGTAAAGTTTTAGAAATGTATTGGCTGAGCGCTGTACGTTGGAAGTCGGTTAGAACAGCTCGCATGGGGAAACTGATGACGTAGGGAAAAAACCCCAGCAGTTGGACTTCTGGCGCGCGCACGCGAGGGCAGGAAGTGACGACTCAGGAGCACGTGGGGTGGCTGGCCGGGCGGCGTCGCGCTGCATCAGTCGGCATGTGGACCTCGAGGTGGAGGTTATAGATTTGTGTGTGGCATTCGCCACGTGTGGTTGCTAGTCGTAGACTGCACCAAGTTGTATCAAGTGCTACTGTGTGTTGGTGAATATTTAGCCGGTAGAAGGAGGTGTGCATCGAATTGAATAAAAGTGACTGTGTTTTATTAATGTAACACGTGTCGTTGCATAGGCATGAACATAAACGGTGTTTGAGACAGGCACATGGTGTGAAAACAAATTGCGACAAATATTCATTTTATCTGGGGGCTCACGAGCTATAACGTTATTTGATAAATGTGTCGACGTACAGACGTATCAGCCACAGGGTTTTAATATAGTGTAATAAACAACATAAAGTGAACTTTCACGTGTTTTCAAAATTAGTAGTTAGTACACCCTTTTCTCTCATGAACTTACTTTATTATGAATTTGTTTTGTTAATTATATGCAGGAAAGGAAAGCTGCAAACGTGTGATATCATCCCCTAGAAAACGAGTCAAACAGTAGCAATCACAGATCCAGTGTTTTTGCATGTTTAGGAATTTGGTTCGCAGATGGTGGTTGTGAGTTTTAAAAATTAAACCTTCCCAATTTTAAACTCTCACCCCGATCTTCACTCTCGCAGCTGGGAGAAAGTCTGCTGCTGATACCGACCACCAGGCCACACCGTCCGTATCGACGAGTAAGTTGCGGCACGCAAGCATAATAACATGGACCGAAGACCTCCAGGAATTTGATTTGGAAGTGCTGTACGTGCCGGGAGAAGAGAATTTAGTCCACGACGCACTCTCAATTTCACCCCAAGGGGTAGAACAGACAAGAAGAGAAGCCGTCTCCACAGGGCACCGTACTAACCACGAGAGGAGTGGGTCGTGAGGGGATGATACGTTGAATACCGAAGAACGTCAACACCTACGAGTGACTTGGCAAAGAAAAAGTATGGATGTACGATATTAACCTATTACTTAGTGAATGAGAGAGAGAGAGAGAGAGAGAGAGAGAGAGAGAGAGCGAGAGAGAGAGAGAGCGCACTATCTCCTAGAATGAATCCGTATGAGAAAAATTGACAAGATGGTTTATTCATGTTCAAATGTTCAAATGTTTGTTAAGCTTAAGGGACTTAACTGCGGAGTCATCACTCCCTAAACGTACAAACTAATTATGAACTACCTTATACTAAAGACGAGACAAACATCCATGCTCGAGGGGGGATTCGAACCGCCGACCGTAGTGACCGTGCAGACCGTGACGGGAGCGCCTCAGTCTCCTCGGCACCGCGGCCGGCCAGAATAAAAATGATGAATAAGAGGTACCCGCCGTCACGAATTATGTGGTGGTTTACGGTATATAAGGAAGGAAGCTTAGAGTTTAACGTCCCATTGACAGCGAGGTCATTAGAGGCGGAGCTAACGCTCGAGCCGGCCGCGGTGGCCGAGGGGACTGAGGCGCTCCAGTCACGGTCTGCACGGCCACTACGCTCGGGGGTTCGAATCCCCCCTCGGGCATGGATATTTGTGCCGTCCTAGTTAGTAAGTAGTTCATAAGTAGTTTCTAAGTTTAGGGACTGATGACTATACAAGCATTTGAACATTTGAACTAACGCTCGAAGCTTTGAGTTAAGGAGTGGGAAGGAAATCGGCCGTGTCCTTTTGAAAGGACCATCCCGGCATTTGCCTGGAGTGATTTAGGGAAATCACGGAAAACCTAAATTTGGATGGCCGGGGTGGATTTGAACCACCGTCGCGAACCCCCGACCGTAGCGGCCGGTTTAAAATACGAGCAAGAAGTTAAGACACTAACTGAAGGGTTGCCCTATATTTAAGAAAACCCTATAACACAAGGCTAATGTCAGACTCCTGTGCTGCCATAGTGACCTTAGAAGGCAGCGGCGGACGGTTTACTAATTGCCCTTTCTCGCTAGGCTGGAGGAGTAGCGCAAGTAGGGGAGATCGGGGCACGTTGGCCATAGGCGCAGGATGGCCTAGTCGAATTAGTTCATACAGTAGACG
Organism: Locusta migratoria; assembly: GCA_026315105.1. NCBI lineage: Eukaryota > Metazoa > Arthropoda > Insecta > Orthoptera > Acrididae > Locusta > Locusta migratoria. The sequence continues at coordinate 541,135,173 of CM048744.1, forward strand.
CTAGATCGTCTTATGAATCAATCAGAAAGTAGGTAGCCCTGTCCCTCTCCTTATACAGGTCCAAAATCGCAGGGGGCGAAGTTTTGGACGAGCTGTAGTCCTTAATTGTTTTTGTGCATGTTTCAGGAAAATTCTACTCCTCGGCTAATGTGTGTTATTTAACTTTTGATTGCTTTAGGCGCAACGTAGTGAGTATTATAATAAAAGGTCGTACTTTTTTCAATTGCCTTCTCAGGTCCTTTACTGTGAATTACAATGTAATCGGCTAAATGCGAAGTTACATGGGTTTATAATTAAACATTGCCCCATATTTTTAGGACGTATTTATTGTGTAGCCATGTAATGTGCAGCGTTCGTGACACATTTCAAAACCATCGTTCCTCTTCTTGTCGTCGTCTGTTTCACTCCCGTACATGGCTACACTCCAAACAAATCCCCACAGAAAAGACTTCCTGACAACGCAATTAATATTCGTTGTAAAAATATTACTCTTCTTCAGAAATATGAGCCTTCCCGTTGCCTTTCTGCATTTTATATAGTCTATACTATCCCACATATGCTATTTTACCGCTCAAGTTACAAAACACACATACCAAAATTATTGTCTTCCTAATATAATTCCCTCATCATCTAGACTAATTGTGTTATTCAGCTTAGAGTCTGGAGCATGGTAAAGCTTATAAAATTATTCCATGCTAACATTGATGCTTCGTCTGATGATAACGCTGTTACTTCAAAATTTTTCATGACTGAATCGAAGTACTTCCTCCTTAGTCTAGCTCGACTTTTCCTACCCTCCACCACTACCTACCCCATGACTCTCTTCAGTAATCTTGCTGTTTCCATTCGTCCAACATGACCCAACCATCTAAGCCGGTTTGTTATAACTACTTCAACTTTGGTGTTAATTTCTAGTTTTTTTTATTTATTCATTATGGACACCCCCTGCCTTTGTTCACATATATTGGTACCTGCAATCAACTTTTCTACTTTGATATCAGTAACATCATCCGTAACAATAAGATAATCTGTATTTTTGTATCCCATCCTCGTCGCTACTTTTGTGTCTCGTTTCCGCCGGTTGTCCTGGGTGTCGGTGGCCGAGTAGAGAGAGACCGACACAGGGAAATAGGTTGCACGCGTGTGCGGGTACAGAGTCTGAGGTGAACAGCCAGTGGGACAGCAGAAACTAGAAACACTAAGCTAAATTAGTACAAGATATGTATTTCGTATTAATATGATGAGACTTAACTTTTATAAGTTTCAAGACTGCAGAATGCTGATACATAGTTTAACTAGGTATTGGACTGCCTACTGAGGAGGGTCATAGTGCTTGTCCTAAAGCCAAGTCTTAACTGGTGCTTATCTGATTCCCAAGTGGCCGATGCAGCTTAGTGGTGGTCACGAGCGGAGTTGCAGCAGAGGGCGCTCGCGGCTGACGTCGTAAGAACGCCGCGCCGTGCTTGCGCGCGGCGAAAGGAAGTGGCGCGCACTTCAGACTTGTGCGACACCACATGTATCCACTCAGCTTTCACTCCCACTTCCATCTAGCACAAGGGAGTAGATCGCAGCGAGTGCCCACTGCATTAGATTTGCTACACTTTGTTTTCAGTTCTTGTGCTATTGCCTGATATAATTCGGCAATATTCTATTACCTTGTTTCGCTCTCGTTAATGGCAATTTGAAACCCTCATTTCAAGACAATGTTCATCCGTTCAACTGCCTTCTCAGGTTTTTTACTGTGTCTGACAGAATTTCGATGAAATGGGCAAAATGCAAAGTTACATGGATTTTTAATTAAATAATCTCCCATATTTTTCACAGGGCGTATTTATTGTTGATAGTCTTAATTTGGTGGTACCCGCTTGGTTAGCCGTGTGGTCTAACGCACCGCTTTCCGAGACGGGGAGGCGTACCGGCCCCCGGTTCGAATCCGCCCGGCGGATTAACGAAGGGGGTCGGAATGCTGGCCAGCCTGGATGTGGTTTTTAGGCGGTTTTCCACATCCCCATAGGTGAATACCGAGCTGATCCCAAAGTCCCGCCTCAGTTACACGATTCGCAAACATTTCATAACACTTTACACTTTCACACATATAACACTATACAAAGACATTTGGGATACACATGTTCTTCCGGGGGGCAGCGGGTGGCGGCAGGAAAGGCATCCGGCCACCCCAACAGTATTAACACGCCAAATCCCAATAACCAAAGCCGACCATGCATGTGCGGGAAAACGGCTGAAGAGAAAGAAAGAAAGAGTCTTAAGGGATGTATTAGGCGTCTTGAGTAACAAAATGAGCATATAAACCCATCCCCAGAAATGCCATTCAATGACGCTACGGAGAGTCCAAGTTACAGGCACCAGCTCCTGCCGCTAGACATCCTCTCCTGCAACTTCGACGTTCTGTAGCGTCATTGGATGACGTTTCCGGGCATGGGTTTCTGTGCTCACTTTGTTCCTCAAGACACCTCCCACATCTCCTAGAAGTTTGTTAGTGTAATTCTGAAACACACTGACTTCTCGGAACACACACCCATCTCAATCTTCGACGTCCATTTACTGCCGGAAATATGCGGAGGACAAAATTTTGTGAGGTACATTTTATTATTGCTAGCATGTGAGGAATTGCGCTGCGAAACCCGAGTACGCGAAATTAGATTCACCCTAAGAGTCGTCAGGTGCATTTTCTCTGGTGTTGGAGCAGATATTTGCAATTTAGTTTTTTCTATGTGTAGCTGAACTCGAGCTAAACAAATTCTGCTCACCACGCCATTCCTGCGACGCCAGGGGTAGGTGTAAGGCATCGGTTTGTATCTCGTCACGAACAAAAAGTTTTTTAATGCGAAATTTTTTGTGTTCAATAGATAGAGCAGTCCAAAATTAGTCTAGTGTGACATTCGGTTTATCGAAATGTGTTAACAGAGACAGTAAAACACGACAGTTAACCAGTACTCCGGAAGCGGCTGTTTAGCTAGGCAGCAGCAGGCAGCGCGAAGCGTGGCGGCACACGCGACGGGGCAACTCGGCCAACGAAAGCGGTGCGGACGCATATTTACCGGTACGACAAGTGTTGCACGACAGTGTAGCTGTACGACATTTTGATAAACCGAATATCACACTAGACTGATTTGGGACTGCTCTATCGATTGAGCACAAAAAATTTCGCTTTAAAACTCTCTTTGCTCGTGACGGGAAACAAACCGACGCTTTACATCTACACAGGGCGTCGCAGGAATAGCGTGAGGAACAGGAGTTGTTTGGCCTGAGTCCAACTACACATTGCAAAAAAGAAATTGCAAATATCTGCTCAAACATAAGAGAATGCGCCTGACGACTCATAGGTGAAATAACCTATATACAGGGTGTTACAAAAGGGTACGGCCAAACTTTCAGGAAACATTCCTCACACACAAAGGAAGAAAATATGTTGACATGTGTCCGGAAACGCTTAATTTCCATGTTAGAGCTCATTTTTCTCTTTAAATGAGGCTTCATTCCAACATGATCAAATTGTAAATTTTCACAATCAACATGTGTGGGCTGACGAGAATCCGCACGCAGTTGTTCAATCAATACAGATTTTCTGTGAACGTTTGGGCAGGAATTGTTGGTGATGTCTTGATTGCGCCTCATGTTCTTCCACCTACGCTCACTGGAGCACGTTATGATTTCATACGAGATACTCTACCTGTGCTGCTAGAATATGTGCCTTTACAAGTACGACACAACATGTAGTTCACGCACGATGGAGCTCGTGCACATTTCAGTCGACGTGTTCGTACATTTCTCAACATCAGATTCGGTGACCGATGGATTGGTAGAGGCGGACCAATTCCATGGCCTCCACGCTCTCCTGACCTCAACCCTCTTGACTTTCATTATGGGAGCATTTGAAAGCACTTTTCTACGCAACCCCGGTACCAAATGTAGAGACTCTTCGAGCTCGTATTGTGGACGGCTGTGATACAATATGCCATTCTCCAGGGCTGCATCAGCGCATCAGGGATTCCATGCGACGGAGGGTGGATGCATGTAACCTCGCTAACGGAGGACATTTTGAACATTTCCTGTAAGAAAGTGGAGCCTCGCTGATACGTTTTGTTGCTGTGTGTTTCCATTCAATGATTAAAGTGATTTGAAGAGAAGTAATAAAATGAGCTCTAACATGGAAATTAATCGTCCACATAACATATTTTCTTTCTTTGTGTGTGAGGAATGTTTCCTGAAAGTTTGGCCGTACCTTTTTGTAACACCATATATATATATATATATATATATATATATATATATATATATATATATATATATATATATATATATATATTCCATTAAGTGTGTTTGTCTCTGTAACTTATAAAATAATAGGTGACGGGATATTTTAATGCGGTAGGTCAACACAAGAAATGTTACACTTTCTGCGGAGCTATGAACATAGTTTATTGTTTCATTTTCCAAAGAGTTGCAGCACAAAGATATAAATTTTTAAATAGAACAATAGTTTTTTCTATCGTGCATTGAATTCCTTGAAACCAGCTGCGTCCAAATCAATTTGAACTACATTCCTATCACAGTTTGGGAGCAACAACCCTTCAAAGTTTAGGGGGCGGAGGCTACGACAGAGTAGCTGACTGGCTGGTGGTCATGAGACAGTGGGCCGTGCCCCAGGGAATAGCCACTCGGCCAGTTAGCTACACTATCGCAGCCTCCGCCCCCGGAACTTTGAAGGGTTGTAGCTCCAAAACTAACAGTGATAGGAATGTATTTCAAATTGATTTGGACGCAGCTAGTTTCAACGATAGAAAAAACCATATATATATATATATATATATATTCAAATTTTTATGAAGCTTATGAGACTTAAATGTGGGGTCACCAATCCCTAAATTTACAAACTACTTATGAACTACCTTATACTAAAAACGACACAAATATATATATATATATATATATATATATATATATATATTGAGAGATAGAGAAAGAGAATATTAATTCCATCCGTGTGAAGACCGGTGGGTCGACAGAAATCAATATAATTCTTGTACTGCACGACAGTTTTTTTATATTTATTTATTTTGTTTTGAATAGATTCATATTGTTAATATCTTAAGGGGTATTTTTAATTTGCCTAAGGGGGAAACATTTGTTTGAAATAATCGAATTCGGTGTCTCTAGAATCGTCCACGAAATGGTAGCGGAGTCGGAGCAAGCCAATCCTTTCCCATTTCCCTCCAGCTGACGCCTGCCAGCCGAGACTCTCGGCTGGGCGTTGACACAGCAGTCACGCTTGAGAGGGCTCCGCCGCGCGACGCCTCGCTCGGGCCGACAATCCCAGAATCCGCCTCCGCCTTCGCCTCGGCCGCCTGCGCGGGCCTTGCGTCGCTGCTCGCCGCGCCGCGCCACTGTGCAGGCTTCCGCCCCCGCCAATGCAGCAGCAGCTCCCGGTTTCGCGTCGCCGAAGACTAAAGCCGCCGCTACGCCGCCTCCACTGCAGAAGAGACGGCGTCTGCACCAGCCAAGGCGCCTTTCGCCGTTTGGCTCTATCCTGCGTCGTCTTCGGCAACCCTAAAGCCTTCGGCTTAAAGGAGAATACTCACTGCTGTCGCTCCTCGCCGTGGCGAAATAATTCCTCGCGGGTAGTCTTAACAGTTATCCCCTTTCGCAGTAAGCGTTATCTGTACGCAATAATCTGCTACAAGCTCTGTACCTAACATCGAAGACGCACTGGCATCCTTAGCACACTGATCGCCACTCAAACTGCAACAGCTTGAAGGTTGTTGTGGTCTTCAGTCCGCAGACTGGTTCGATGAAGTACTCCGTGCTACCCTGTCCTGTGCAAGCTTCTTCATGCGAGAATAAAAACGGCAACCTACTTTATTTTCTAGAATGAAACTTTCAGTCTGTAGCGGAGTGTGCGCTGATATGAAACTCCTTGGCACATTAAAATTGTGTTCCGGAACCGGGACTCGAACCTGGGACCTTTGCCTTTCGCGGGCAATCGCACTACCGACTGTGCTATCCCAACACGACTCACGATACCGCCTCACAACTTTACTTCCGGCAGTACCTCGCCTCCTACTTTCCAAACTTCACAGAAGTTCTCCTGCGAAACTTGCAAGACAAGCACTCCTGGAAGAAAGGATATGGTGGAGACATGGGTTAGTCACAGCCTAAGGGATGTTTCCAGAATGAAACTTTCACTCTGCAGCGGAGTGTGCGCTGATATGAAACTTCGTGGCATTCTTTTCTATCTGCTTACTGTATTCGACCCTCGTTCTCCTTCTACAATTTTTACGCCACACACTTCCTTATAACGCTATACTGACGATTCACTGATGTCTCAAATGTGTCCCACCAACCTAGCCCTCCTCTTAGGATATGGCAGAAACTCTTTTTCTCCTCAATTCTGTTAAGCACCTCCTCATTACTTACATGTTCTACCCATCTAATCTTCATCTTTAGCACCACATTTCGAAAGCTTCTATTATCATTTTGTCTGAGCCTTATCGTCAACGTCAACGTTTCACTCCAATACAGTGCTACATTCCAGACAGATGCTTTCAGGAAGGATTTCCTAACATTTAAATTAATATTGCATGTCAACAAATTTCTCTTCTTCAGAAATGCATTTCTTCCCATAGCCATTCTGCGTTTTATATCTTCTTTACTTCGGACATCATAAGTTATCTTGTGGCCTAAATAACAAAACTCATTTAGTACTGTTATCGTCTACCTTCAGCATCGCCTGATTTTCTGATACTACATTCCATTACCCTCGTTTTATTCTTGTTAATGTTTATTTTATTTCTTCCATGCAAGATAATGTGCATTTCATTTAATTGTTCTCCTAGGTCATTTGCTGTCTCTGTCAGAATTAGAGTCATCTGCAAACCGTAATGTTTCTATTCCCTCTCTCTGAACTTTAATTCCCTTGTCCAAATTTATCCTTGCATTACTTCAAGTTTGCTCAGTGTACAGATAGATCAACACTGGAGAAGGGCTACAACCCTGTTTTACTACTTTCCCAACTACTGAGACCATTTCATGCCCTTCCACTCTAGTAACAGCCTGAATGAATCTTCTAAATCAGGTGAGATTTGCAGCATCCGTTTGCGACGACATGCAGACGACCAGCGTTTAAGTACACATATCACGGGTGCCACTAGCGCTACCTGCAAACACTGCACAGGTTTCCAGAATAAAACTTTCACTCTGCAGCAGAGTGTGCGCTGATATGAAACTTCCTGGCAGATTAAAATTGTGTGCGGGAGCCGGGACTCGAACCTGGGACCTTTGCCAGGAAGTTTCATATGAGCGCACACTCCGCTGCAGAGTGAAATTTTCATTCTGGAAACATCCCTTAGGCTGTGGCTAAGCCATGTCTCTACCATATCCTTTCTTCCAGGACTGCTAGTCTTGCATGGTTCGCAGGAGAGCTTCTGTGAAGTTTGGAAAGTAGGAGGCGAGGTACTGGCGGAAGTAAAGTTGTGAGGCGGCATCGTGAGTCATGTCGGGATAGCACAGTCGGTAGGCAAAGGTCCCAGGTTCGAGTCCCGGTTCCGGCACACAATTTTAATCTGCCAGGAAGTTTCACTGCATAGGTTGTTCAAAAATGTGTGGTGTTAAATTTACCCTATAAATCAACATGTGCACGCGGAATGGAAATACGAGTGTTGGCCGCACGGGAGTAGCCGAGCGGTCTGGAACGCCACGTTGCGGAAGCGGGGCCATCCGCGTCGGTGGTTCGAATCCTCCCTCGTCTTTAGTATAAGTTACTTCATAAGTAGTTTGTAAGTTTAGGGATTGATGAGCCCGCCGTTAAGTACCATAAGCTTTGCAAACAGTTGCACGTTTCACGAGGGTTGGAACTTAAATAGTGGCAACACCGCTGTGGACGCAATATGCAATTGAATCTACTATGGTCGCTGATTGACATACCTACCTTACCTCCAAGCAAATGGCCTCGCACAACCTACGTCACCGGCGTTCGCACAATCAGTTGCAATTTGCCAAGGAGGCAACAGTTTGATATAGTTATTATTTGTGGGGGGTTTGGAAGGGGGGGGGGTTCTTTGTTTTCAATGAGGATGATGTATTTTTATGTATATTGAATGCGCCTGGCAGTGTATGCTGCCCGCATAGACAACATGCCGCAAGTGGCGTGATTACGTAACTAATGACTCAGCTGTTTACTATCTGTTATCGCCTGACCTTGGCTATATAAACACACAGCAGCGTACGCGTGCTGCTAGAGATACTACAGCACGCGTCCGGGATAGCCACTCCGCTGCGGGACTTAGTCTCTGCGCTGCTCAGTGGTCGCGCCGCCTGTGGAAGATGCCGCGCTGCAGAAGAAGCCGTCGAACTCGTGCAGTGGTGTTTAAGGCTATCGACAATTTGGATCTTACCAGTGAAAGTAATATTGGTGCTCAAGAAATATTGAAAGGACCATCGGTGTTTCGAGGATGTGTTGTGAACTTTTCCATATTTCCAAAAGCTGCGAATCCACTACCTGCCAACGGTTGGTTAACTTTGGCTGTTTTGAGGTGTAATGGAGCTACAGTTAAAGCATTGTCTGGACTAGAGAGTGCAAATACACGTGATGTAATTGCTTATCGTACGTGGAGTGTGTATTGTGATGTTAACAAAGACTATGGCAAGAGCTATTTGTCTTCTAATATGCCATTTATTATAAGGACCAGGAATCCACGTAGAATCAATGAGATGGAGTCAGTTTCAATTTGGTATAAAGGATTTGGATGTTGTTCAAATGTTCAAATGTTTGTTAAGCTTATGGGACTTAACTACGGGGTCATCAGTCCGTAAACGTACAAACTACTTATCAACTACCTTATACTAAGGACGGCACAAATATCCATGCCCGAGGGGGGATTCGAATCCCCGACCGTAGTGGCCGTGCAGACCGTGACTGGAGCGCCTCAGTCCCCTCGGCCTCCGCGGCCGGCAAACTTCTTCCATGCCTGGATTCTTCGGTCAAATGTTCAGATGTTTGTAAATCTATGGCACTTAACTATTCGGCCTCGAGGTTGCTTAAACTAACCTAGGAACAACACTGACACGCTCATGCCTAAGGGAGGACCAGACCTCCGACGGAGAAAAACCGCGCGCTCCGCAGCAAGGCGCCTTAGAGCGCTCGACCACTACACCGCGGCTCTTAGGTCAATGGCCTGATCACAAGATGGGTTTCACATCTATGTTTCTGTTTTTTGTACGGTTGGCCCCAAGACATTGATTTCTGTACAATTTACGCGAGATCAATTGTCTGTTGTATTTTCATCAATTTCTTCAATAATTTCGTCTTTATTTGTCTTGAAGTTTCAGCGTCCGCTCTTATACCTTTGTTCTGTGTCGTCTTTGTGTTTTATGGGATTGGCCCAATCTTTACTTGTAGTAGGTCATAAACCTTTCACGTGTACTAATGTTCAAAATTTCTCTTGTATTTTTATCTGTGGTGGCTAGATGATTTAAACTCTGTCCAAATGTTTTAGGTATTTTCCGCGTCGTGAGTTTTCGTGTTTGCATCTGAAATTGTTTTGACATAAGTTTTAAGTTAAACTTCTGACGATAATGTATAATATATCCCAATTCATATTCGTGCATTTGCGTGCTGTGTATGGGCCTGTGGTTTGCTTGTACTTCTTCTCTTTTCCTTGTCTCCTAATACTTTTTGAACTTAATTTGTGGTATTTTGTTCGTTACTTCATCCATGCCTTCTAAAAGTTCTGAACTTCCTTTGGTTTCTTTATGGTGTGTCACTTGTCGCTGCATGCGCGATGATGATTGGGTATAATCTGAAGGTTATTGTGGAGATCCTTTCTGACGTTAAGCAGAAATTTACGATGTTATCAGTAACTGATAATGAACCGCAGATCTTAGAGCCAAACATTGTCGATGTTCCCCTTATGACTGCAGGTTTATCTTAGTATATCTTGCATTTTCCTGTGTTGGTTTTCGTACGTGAAACGCATCTCTTGTATTGCGTCGATTTTGACGTGAAATTTTCCTAGTGTATCCGGAAGTTGTTTATCTTTCCCTAGTTTGACCAGCGTATTCTCACCGAAGTGTTTGCAAAAAAGTTTGAGAATCTTCGACTCTTCTTCTTCTTCTCAACATGTTCCTGGTCCTAGTATATTTACTGGGCCTGGGGTGGTGAACATCTTTCTATTTGTTCCATCAAGATTTTTTTACAGACTTGATTGTTGAGAGCAAGACAGTCGCACCAACTTGGTGATCAGACGCTGCCCACTAACCGCTGGGTGCCAGAACAGACGCTAATGGGTTCATTTCAGTGGTCCACCCTTAGTATTTCATTTCCTTTGTACCACCCATATCGGGGAAGCTTTCCCCTATCAGTGACCTGGAGAAGCTCCCGGTGTAGATTCTAGCAGCCTAACACGGGAATAAGAGTGTGTTATTATTATTACTATTATTTTGTTCATATCCGCCTTGGGCCTCGTTATTTCAACGTAACATGACCTTCATCTTTCACCTAACTTTTTAATTTCTGTACGTCTTCTATCTTGCTACGTTTCAACTTCAGGTTATGATCCTAACGTTACAGTGTTCAAATGCCACTCAACCGGTTTTACGTCATCCACTTTATTACTGGTTTTGTATGGCATGTTTCGATTTCCTTTTCCACGTTAGTCTCTTCAATCAGTATCATAGTTACACTCATTTACATTTTGCATATATTCAAACATTTCTCCTAGAGTTTTCCCCTTTATGTAAGTTATTCGCTCATGTCATCATCCTTCCCTTCTTCTTGCAACTTTGTCACATATTCCCGTTTCCCATGCACAATTCGATTTATAGGGTATAAGCAGAAAGGGTGTCACTTGTTTTGTGACCAGCTGGGGGACGCCCTATCAGCAGTGCTCGACTTACGCGAAAATGTTTACTTTGAATGTCGATGCTAGCATGCCCTTGATCAGGAAACATTGTCACGTTATCGTCAGTGGTGTCACTGACTGTATCCCAGATAGATGAGCAACTATCATTTCTTTGTCAGTTTCTCCTAACTTAATAACTTCGTTTTATTATGGACTACGATTATTTCCAGATACAAGAATCATGTGATTCAACTTTCTTCCAGATTCTGTAAATTACCAACTAAGATTATTTAGGAAAGGATAGATTGCTACTCACCACAGAGACGCCTAATGTGCCGCAGAAAGGCACACACAATAGAATGAACAAAAAATGAAGCTTGCGGCTGTTTTGCCTTTATTTGCCACAGAGAACGTGCATACACTCACACACACACACACACACAAACACACAAACCCAGCAGCTATCTCTGGCTGTTGCGGTTGGACTGCAACACAGCTGAGGCGAGAGCAACCAAATTTTCTACATGGTGCGAAAATTGGCAATTGACACTAAATAAAGAAGAGTGTGAAATAATACACATGACCGCTAAAAGAAATCCGCTGAACTTCAATTTCGCGATAAATCGGTCAAACTTTAAGGTTGTAAATTCTACCAAATACCTAGGAGTTACAATTACGAACAACTTAGACTGGAGAGAACACGTAGAAAATATTTTGGGGAAGGCGAACCGAAGATTACGTTTCATTGGCAGAACGCTTCTAAGATGCACCAGCTCCACCAAAGATACTGCCTACATCACACTTTTGCGTCCTCTCCTGGAGTACTGTTGCCCCTTGTGGGACCCTCACCAGGTGGGACTGACGGACGAGATTGAGAAGGTTCAGAGACGGCAGCTTGTTTTGTTTTATCACGTTACGGGGGGGGGGGGGGGGGCGACACAGAAATGTTGCACGAATTGGGGTGGAAATCATTAAAAGAAAGACGTTATTCATTGCTGCGTGATCTGTTTGCGAAGTTTCAATCACCGACTTTTACTTCTGATAATATTTTGCTAGCACCCACCTACTTAGGGAGACATGACCATCCCAATAAAATAAGAGAAATCAGATCGAAAACGGAACGATTTAGGTCTTCATTCTTCCCGCGCGCTATTAGAGAATGGAACGGTAGAGAAAAGTTATGAAAGTGGTTAATGAATTCTCTGCTTGGCACGTAAATGTGATTTGCAGAGTATCTATGTAGATGTAGATGTAGAATCAGCGGTGGGGTTGAGGAAGCGGCATGGAGAAGGAAGCAGGAAGGAAAGGAAGGGATGTCGGTGGGAATGGAGCAATACGTCAGTGCTGTCTGACAGAAAGGGACGAGTAAATGGCGGAAAGGGAGATGTTCGTAAGCTGGAGTGTGGGTAGGGAAAGGAAGGGGGGAGGAGAGTGGTGGGGGCAGGAACTAGTGAAGATTTAGGCCTGGGGAATTGCAGGAGTGTAGGATGTACTGTAGGGAGAGTTCCCATCCGCGCAATTCAGACAAGTTGGTGGTTGTGGGGAGGATCCGTATGGTACAGGCTGTGCAGCAGTCATGCTCTGCAACAGAATGGCCCAGCTGTCTCCTTGCCATAGTATAACGATGGCCATGCATCAGCACAGACAGCTTGTTGTCATGCCCACGTAGAAATCTGCACAGTGTTTGCAGGTCAGTATGTATGACTGCTATCACAGATTGCCCTGCCTTTTATGGGATAGGAAATGTCTGTTATGGGACTGGCGTAGATGGTGGAGGGATGGTGGATAGGACAGGTTTTGCATCTAGCTCTATTGCAGGGAATGATCCATGCGGTAAGGCATTGGGAGCAGGGAAGGAGGGATGGACAAGGATATTACGTAGATTTGGTGGACGGCGGATAACATTGAACTGAAGCATTCTGCGCTTCTATCCCGGTTTTTAATTTCTCAACTGAGGCATTCTGCGCTTCCATTATGGTACCTACTTCTGCTTTCATTTCTGCTTTCGGTTCCCTCATGAAAGCCCTGATGTCGCTTAGGGTCGTATCAGAAACGCGAGCAAAATGGGGAACCAATTCTTTTAATACAATAAAAATGCAGCTCATTTACATTATCTAATACTGACGATGCCCAACATTGAATTTAACATAAATTACACGGAACTTAAAGCTGCTGGGGGGGAGCATTAAACAACACTCACTCGCTCACACACACGCAATGCAACAGCGAAACTCACCGAAATCAGCGTGCTGTAACAAAGCAGAAGCAGGCGCCGCTATCGTAGGCAAAATTCAGCAAACCCCGAGGTACCACACAACGCAATATACAATGAAACTGCGAAGATGGCTCTGGTCTGTCGTGCCTGATTTGAGATGGTGGGTGAGTATAGCAAAGTTGCATTTAGATTAGACCGCGAGCAAACACGCAAAACGGCGACACACGGCTACGTTACATGATCGCACTCCATTGAAGGTCAAGTGGTTAAAAATCGGATTCATTACACAAAATCACGGCGGGCTCTTAAGTTCCAATCTGAGAGTAAACTATCTAGGCACTGGTTTTATGAGAAGTGGTGTGAACTCAGGCGACTAGCTGCAAACCCCTGAAGTCGAAGTGCGGACTCACGTGGTTCCTAAAACCGATAAAAATGTATAAATTAAATTTCCGAAAAATAAAGAAAAGTAACTACGGCATGCAACTGCGTAGAATTTCATAAGGAAGCTACTGAAATGCAGCATCATGCGATTGGGAGCGCTTCACAGAGACGAAAGGAGTCCAGTCTCAGAACCCGGAAATGTGAAATAATTACAAAGTCGGAAAAATAAAAACTACGGCATACAACTCATACAAATGTTTAGAATTACATAAAGAAGCGAATGAAATGCAGCTACACGCGATAAGGAGCGATTACAGAGACGGATGAAGTCCAATGTCAAAAAACCAGAAAAGTGAAATAATTACAAAGACGGAAAAGTGAGAATAAAAACCACGGCATGCAACCATTAGAAATATATAGAATTTCATAAGCAAGCTATTGAAGGAGGTTGTACAAGGCTCGGAGAGAATTACTGACAAAGACTGAGTCCATACTACAATTTCAGAGAAGAAACGGCAAAATTAAAATCGGCGGGGAGAGAAGATCGCAAAATGTTTGTGGAAATCAGAAGGATACATGCATACATGCATAGTTACTTGCCTGATGGGTATGGAACAAACAATAGTGGAAGCTGAAGGCTATATTCTAAGAACCAACCACGTGGAACACTTATCACTCACGGAAGGAAACGACAAGAAAGATTTTACATGCACTGTAAAAAAAATGAACATATCGTCTGTTAGAAATCGAAGCGCCCACAAAGCTAGAAAGAATTACTACAGAGTTAGTAAACCGGCTCATAATTACAAAAGGTTTGAATATACCAGGCCATTATCAAACTGTAACTAGTAACAGATACACCACGTTTATCTGTTGGAAATCAATGGATTGAAAAACTAGAACATTTCGACGCACGATAAAAAAAAAAAAATAAAAAAAAAAAAAAAAACCTCCGAAAAATGAATCTAAGTTCAAGAGTTTAAGTTAAACATGCTAGACGACGAATCGCTACCATCTCTGCAGACACAAGAGCAGAAACAAGCTTACCTCACCAGGACCCGAGCACAAAGTGAAGACTGAACAGCTAGGGGGCGCGAAGTAGGAGGCGCAAAGCTACCGGAAACTGACTAAACTCACTAAAAACGAGGTGGGAGAGACTCGCCCTGGAGAGAGCACGTCGACTGGCTTGTAACCAGAGGGTGTATAAACCTCTTTTGTAGCACCAGCAGCAGAAGTTGGTAACGACTAACTATCGACTCTGAGCCAGGAAGAACCATGTAAAGCGAGTTATTACTACCCAAATTCAGACAGCCATTAGATTCTCACACATCCACTTAAAAGTAAAACAAGTACACATTCTCACAGGGACAGTGGCGTAGCGGAGAAGCCGTACTTATTGTCACATTCATAAATACAATAATAAATTATTAAAATAACAAAATCCTAGCAGTATTAACTAACATTTCAGAAACTATATTTTAAAACATAAAATAAAAATGTTATTCCTCATGCCTCGAAAAGAGTGTGGTTCTAGTTTTAACAAAATCGTAAACTAGCGACATCAAATAAATTAAAATTTTATAAAAAATATATGGAAGACGACAGACAGTCGTTTTTCAAGCAGAATTGCTAAACACAGCTTTCCGAAATTCATTCACCAAAGAAGACGAAGGGAACACTGCAGAATTCGAACGAAGAACAGCAACGAGCATGCGAAATTTAGATATTCCTGGAATAGTAAAACAACTTGCGTCACTAAACAAAAACAAATATTCCGGCCAGATTGTATACCAACTAGATTCCTCTCAGAGTATGCTGATGGAATAGCTCCATATTTAGCTATCATTTACAACCGATCACTCAGCGAAAGATCCGTATCCAAGGACTGGAAAGTTGCCCAGATCACTCCAATATTCAAGAAAGGCAATAGGAGTGATCCCCAAAACTACAGTCCCATCTCATTGACGTCGATTTGCAATAGGATTCTGGAACATATACTTTGTTCGAACATTATGAACTACCTCGAAGAGAACGACCTATTAACCAATAGTCAAGACGGATTCAGAAAGTATCGCTCTTGCGATACACTGCTTGCCCTTTATTCACATGAAGTGATGAGTGTCATCGACAAGGGATCTCAAATAGATTCCATATTTGTGGATTTCCGGAAGGCTTTTGAAACTGTACCTCACAAGCTGCTTCTAATGAAATTTCGTGCTTATGGAATATCGCCCCAATTGTGCGATTGAATTCACGATCTCCTAACAGAAAGGACACAGTTCGTAGTAACTGACGGTAAGTCATCGAGTAAAACAGAAGTGATATCTGGCTATCCCCATGAAAGCGTTATAGATCCCCTACTCTTCCTTGTTTTTATAAACGATTTAGGAGACAATCTGAATAGCTCCCTTAGCCTGTTAGCTGATGATGCTGTCGTTTATCGGTTAAGTCAACAGAGGATCAAAAGCAACTGCAAAGCTCTTGCGGTCTAAAACAACAGTGATAGAGCCTTTGTTCGCAGGAGGATCATAAGGTCAGGATTGGTTTTAGGTGGTGGATGGCACTTTTTTCTGTGGGGGTGAGGTTGGTATTCACCTTGAGGGATTTGGGAAATGATGGTGAGGCCAGATTGGATATTAAGAAATTCTGAAAAGTTAAAAGTGGATTATTTGTGGCAGTGGGGGTGGTTCTGGACTGGATGGAGGAGTGAACTGGATCGGCAGGGTTTGGTGTTGGGATGTGTTTGGACAGTGGAGTTGGTAGCAAAGTGATGTTTCCATTGTAAGGAGCGGAAGAAGGAGATAAGTCCAGAATGGTTGAATTTGGGATTGGGTCACAAGGTAAGGCCTTTGGAAAGTATTGGAACGTCTGTGCGACTGAGGCTTTTGGAGGAAATGTCCATGACTGTGAGTCTGGTCTGTTTAGGTTGTGGGTTGTTTGTGGTGGTGTGCGGGAGTTTCTGAGGGAGCGGTGAATGTATAAGGTCTGCTAAGCAGGGTTTGTCGGCTATGAGGGGTTGTGAGGTATTTTTGGAGGTTCCTGTTGAGGGTATGGATAATCGTAAACCAAGGTGGGAGTAAGATAATAGGTTTGAGAGTTTTTTAAGGTGGTGTTGTGAATGCTGTCTAGTACTTGGAGGGCAACGGTATTAGTCTGGCATATAGGATGCAGGTAATTTGGGTTGCAGAGCAAGAGAATTTTTCGATTGCAGATGAGGTGCTGCAAGGCTTTTTTGGGCCGGGTTTTCATGGTTTGTAGGGTTAGGATGGTGAGGGCTATTGACTGAAGGGATGTGAAGTAGTGGAGGTCATTGTGGAGGGAGGGAGTGCAGCCAGAGATGAGAAATTTGATGGTTAAGCCATTTAGAGGGATATCATGAGCTAGGCAGCAACGTAGAAATAGTATTTGGGACTGCAGGCTACAGATAGGGAAACTTTCCTGTATTGGCGAAGATAGGAAGGGCAAGGATTCATGATAAGGAATTGGAAACGGATAAAAATCACGCTAAATCACGCTCAGAAACGTAAAACATACAATAAGTCTCTGCGTTGGTGTGGTATTGGGATGTGTTTGAACAGTGGGTTTGGAAGCAAAATAATGTTCCTTTTCTTTTATTTTGTTTAATCTGTTTTTTTCCTTGTTATATATTTTTACATTTTTTTACTTTTTGTTTTGTTTATTCTGTTATGTGTTCCTTTCTGCGGCTCATCGGGCGGCTCTGTTGTTGAATCCTTTACGGTATTTCCATTGTTCAATTACGATTATTCCAAAATATCATATTTTGGTTTTGAATGTGACCTTCAGAATGGATGTAATATTCAATTTTATTTTTTATTTTTTTAGATTCGCTGCCATATTTAAAAATTTCTGCAAAACCTATATTTTGAGTAAATGAATAATAATAGAATTTTTAAAAAGAAGTTTCTGTTAAGATGCCCTACTCTTGGTAATGTTATATGCAAGCGTGTTAGTGTTGATAAGAAATTACTGAACGTTAATTTCAGGTTGTATAACCTATTTAAAAATCAGTACTACCTTAGAAAGTGTGTGGTTACGATACATTGACATCATTTAAGTTGCTTTGTAATTTTTCTAAAGATGGCCCCACCACAGCCTCCCTCGCCCCTCTTAAACCACGTTACGGGAGACGGGTTGGTACTGCAAGGGTTGTGTTCCTGTTCAGTGACCATCAAACACTGCAAGCGTAGTTTACAGCTGTTGCCATCTGGAGAAATTATCCTACAGGCAGGATGCATTGCAGAGAATGTATGCAATTGTAGATTCAATATACCCACATCTGTCAAAAACGCTCATTTTAGCTGTGTTCTAATAGTTTTTCCAGCCAGAAGTGTCGGTTCTGTGTACTATATTTCACACGCAGGAATGTGTGCAATGTAGTAATGTATATTCATGTAATTTACGACCTTAATTGCGAATGGGAAAAGTTGAAACTGTGTATCTAATCAAGATTCAAACCCGGGTCGCCTACTTCCTAAGCAGCTATGTTGACCGTCACACCACTGGGGATACAGATACTCATTCTCAAATTTTCCCTGTCCACTATTACACAAACTAGGGTATTTTCAACTTCATTCCTGCAAGAGTAAGGGCACAATACCGCCGGCCGCGGTGGCCGAGGAGACTGAGGCGCTCCAGTCACGGTCTGCACTGCCACTACGGTCGGGGGTTCGAATCCCCCCTCGGGCATGGATATTTGTGCCGTCTTTAGTATAAGGTAGTTGATAAGTAGTTTGTAAGTTTAGGGACTGATAACCCCGTAGTTAAGTCCCTTAAGCTTAACAAACATTTGAACATTTTTAGCACAATACCGTCTCCCAACTAGAAAGCAGATCATTCATTACCCGTAATTTGTCTATAATATATGCTGTGAATGAGTAAAGTTGAAAATATGTACCAAGACAGGTATCTGCTTGCAAGGCCGCAGCTGTGAGCCCTGACCCATGCGGACACAGTGATCAGCACAACTGCTCGGACTACTTTCCCATGCCTCCCGTCAGGTACAAATCCTCACCTTTTCCCTGTCTACCATTGCTCAAACTGGAAATTGGCATTGAAACTTTTTATTCAGTGTTCAGGAATTCGTATTCCTTACTCTAACGGCATTCAGATGGGAAGAAAAAGCTGTCAGTTTGAGTTATAGTGGGCGAGGAAAAGTTTAGAATTTGTATCTGACTGGAGGCGTGATAGAGCATTTGTGCAACTATCTATCAAGCTTGACAGCCGGGTTCGAATCCCGGCTGCGTAAACAGTTTCAGATGAATCCATTAGCAGTTGACTTCGTAAATTCCGTGAACGTGATTTGATAGTAACTACAAGATGAAAAGTGGAGTCTGTTCTAACATGTCCGAATGAACAGACGCTGTACATGTGTATAACTTACGTAATAATGTATTACTACTACTAAACATAAAAGTAAGAACAATTGTTCCAACTTCTGTCCAGTTTGGTGTTCGGTAATTTGAAAGAATCCGTGTACATGGAAGGAAACAGCATTGCGATCGATATATATCCATCGTTCGACTCTTACTCCACATTCGATATGACAAATGCGAAGTAGTTAATTTAAATTTTATTTTTGAGTGCGTTGAATTTCTGACATTTTCTTGTAGTTTTCCCACTCAATATGTGGCTGCCATTTGAAATACCGAAAGAAATAACGGTAATTTCCAAGAATGGTATAATATATCGAAGTGCAAATGTAAACGATTTAGTGTTTCTGAACCGGAGATTGAGGCGCTATGCGCCCTCACGTACTATAAAAGACCTCCTTGTTTGACATACACCTAGCCTTCTTAAGGCTACGCTACAAATCACTTTCTTTTAATGTGAAAGTTGGGTTAGGTATAGGTTAAACAAGAAGTTTTTATTTTAGCACTTGAGGGCGCGTAGCGCCCTAATCTCCGGTTAAGAAACACTATCGATTTACAGTTGTACGTTAGATATATATCATTTCAGGCCGAGGTTCTTCGATTGCAAGTATTCTTGGAAATTACCGACATATCGGCATAACTAAAGACAGGGATACCACTAGTCAGCTTTGTCCCATGATGTCTCGGAAAACACTTATAGTGTTAGTGATAGTATCTAAATACTTACGTACTGTAGATAATAAATAATCTGTGGTTATCCTAGTAAATTACATATTACAACAGAATGCGCCATCCATGACATACCATCGTCTACAACTCAGCCACAACATAATTACTCACGCCACCTACAAATACGCACGTACACGACAACATGCCAATGCCACGGGTGATATCCCAGTCTTCAGATAAGCCAAAATTTCATAAAATAATCAATTCAAAAAACAACATCGCAATTAGCTACATAAATCAGCTGTTCCGCCATGTCAGTTTTCCGTCATTGATAGCGAAGCGAGAGTGGAACGTTCGATATACGAGGCGCGTCCAGAAAGTAAGTTCCGTTTCAATTTATCTCCGCTGCATCGCTGTGATTGCAGTTCCATACCTGCGCTGTAGACGATGTGTATCAAGGAGAAGAACGTGCGCCATTTGGAGATCGCTGTCAGTTACGTACGCTTTGTTGTGCTTGTTTGAAATGTCGGCGTCGATTGAAAATCCCGCCGCCTGTGTAATATGGTGGGTGATTCGATTTCTGAATGCGAGAAAAGTGAAACGAAGTGAAATTTATCGGAAAATTTGCGATGTTTACGGACCAAATGCGACGAGTGATTAGACGGTGAGAATATGGGTCCGACAGTTCAATGGCGGGCGTAGTGATGTGCACGATGAAGAACGAAGTGGGCGTCCACCTTTGGTTACAGAAGAACATTCATCTGTTCTTACATCTCAAGTTTTTCCTTGGCGGTCATCACTTCACCAATGACGACGAGCTGAAAGAAACTGTTTCCAACTGGTTGAAGAAGATATACAAAACCTGGTGCCACGCTATGACAAATGCCTGCAAAATTTCGGCAGTTATGTGTAAAAGTAGTTTAAGAGTTGTAGAATTTTGTGCAATAAAAATTTCTTCTGTACCTGTGTACAATTTCATTTTATTACCGAACGGAACTTACTTTCTGGACGCGCCTCGTATATCGATCGCACTGCCGTTTCCATTGATGCACACGGATTCTTCCAAATTACCTACATCTACATCTACAACCATACTCCGCAAGCCACCTGACGATGTGTGGCGGAGGGTACCTTGAGTACCACTATCGATTTTCCCTCCTATTCCAGTCACGTATTGTTCGCGGAAAGAAGGATTGTCGGTATGGCTCTGTGTGGGCTCTAATCTCTCTGATTTTATCCTCACGGTCTCTTCGCGAGATATACGTAGAACGCAGCAATATACTGCTAGACTCCTCGGTAAAGGTATGTTCTCGAAACTTCGACAAAGGCCCGTACCGAGCGACAGAGCGTCTCTCCTGCAGAGTCTTCCACTGGAGTTTAGCGATCATCTCCGTAACGCTTTCACGATTACCAAATGATCCTGTAACGAAGCGCGCTGCTCTCCGTTGGATCTTCTCTACCTCCTTTATCAATCCCACCTGGTACGGATCCCACACTGGTGAGCAGTACTCAAGCTGTCGGCGAACAAGTGTACTGTAACCTACTTCCTTTGTTTTCGGACTGCATTTCCTTAGGATTCTGCTAATGAATCTAAGTCTGGCATCTGCTTTACCGACGATTGATTTTATATGGTCGTTCCATTTTAAATCCCTGCTAATGACTACTCCCAGATACTTTATGGGATTAACTGCTTCCAGTTGCTGCCCTGCTATAGTGTAGCTAAATGATAAAGGATCTTTCTTTCTGTGTATTCGCAGCACATTACACTTGTCTACATTGAGATTTAATTGCCATTCCCTGCACCATGTGCAATTCTATGCAGATCCTCCTGCATCTCAATACAATTTTCCATTGTTACAAACTCTCTATATACTACAGCACCATACCTAAAAACCTCAGTGAACTTCCGATGTTATCCGGAAGGTCATAGGATCAATGATCAATCTAATGATCAATAAAGGTACTCTCCAAGTGTTTCTTTTGATGCAGCTGTATAAACATTGCCTCCCTGCTTGCAGATTATGACGTGCTTCAGAGAGGCAGAACCCGGCCGGGCTGCGCCTGCGGGGTATGCCGTCCCGCGGTACGCCGCCGGCTCGCCCGGGGCTGTTTGCGGTCGTCGGCGCTGCTGACGCAGCCGCCAGCCGCAGCCGCTTTGAAGTGCTGAGAGCGTCTCCAGCACCGCTCTGTGTCACACAAATGTTTATCCGCCAGCGCCAACGTCACGAGCCACGACTCCCTCTGCAGGCGGGCCGTGGGAACGCCGCGCTGCTGCAATAACTTCCCGGCTCCTGGAACACGTCACTGCCAGCCCACAAGATACCAACTGGGGACACCGAGCAACTGTTATATCACATCCGTAGTCTGTGGTGGACGAATAACAATTACTACTGAACGCAATAGATTTAAAAAAATAGATTTAAAATGAACACACACACACACACACACACACACACACACACACACACACACACACTCTAGCTCGAGGGAGGACTAGAACCTCCGGAGGGAAAAGCCATGTAGTCCGCGACCATGCTCTTTAACACATCGGATATTCTGCACGGAAGAGAGATTTCTTTGCAAGCCTAATGGATAGGTGGCAGTTCCATTCAGGACGTTTCCGTTTTTCTCAAACGTTCCTGCACCCCACAACATCAATTTCTGGAAATTTCATACAACATTATTTGAGATGCACACTGTAACACGCGTGGTAAGTACACTACAGACTATACAAAATGAAACATCAAGAAGGATTGGAGATCAGTCAAATTTTCTTGTAAGTTGACTCCATAGCGGAAAATGTGCTAGCACACCACAATGTTCAAATGTTTGTACACCTTATGGGACTTAACTTTGGGGTCATCAGTCCCTAAGCTTACAAACTACTTATGAACTAGCTAAGACTAAAGACGGCACAAATATCCATGCACGAGGGAGGATTCGAACCCCCGACCGTAGTGGCCGTGCTGACCGTGACTGAAGCGCCTCAGTCACCTCGGCCACCGCGGCCGGCACACACAATCTATGTGAATGTCTGTTCGGTGTACGTTTATCAAGCCTGAACCGCAAGACATAAAGAGCTAAAAATCTGTACAGTTACTAATCTTTACCCGGGGAAGGCTTTAGGCAGGGTTTTATGGCGATCGGAAATCTATTTATCTATATATATCGATGTGAATGTCTGTTCTATATACGCTTATCACGACAAGACACAGAGACTTAAATATTTGTACAGTTACTAATTTATACCTGAGGAAAGTTTTAGGCACGGTTTTATAGCGATCTGATAGATATTTAGTAATTTGAAGAATATAACGCGAAATGCGGAACAATAATTACTCTTTGAAAATAACATTTACTGTTTGAAAATGGTTTTATTGGTTGCATTGTTGCTCGAGGGTTGATAATGATAAAAGGGTGGAGTATATTGGGATGGAAAGTTATCGGTGTATATAAAATTCTACGTGTGTGTGTGTTAATATTTCGCTCTGCAGCGAAAACTGCAGAACGCATACGAATGGTCTGTGTGTAATTGTTGTCCGAAGTCTCCCGTTGTACACCATAGCAGTTCCATGCCGATTGGTATAAGGAGGTTTGAAAGTCGTCAAGTAATAAAACGAATTCAGACTGAAGGCCAGCGATGACGTTTGCGACTCTATAACAAGGAGGTTACATACAGCGAAACGTGATGCCACAGACCATACCTTTGGTCTATGCGTGCTTCAATGTCTTCGGCTCTTTCTCTGTAAGGATAAGCATACGAGCCGGCCGCGGTGGCCGAGGGGACTAAGGCGCTCCAGTCACGGTCTGCACGGCCACTACGATCGGGGGTTCGAATCCCCCCTCGGGCATGGATATTTGTGCCGTCCTAGTTCGTAAGTAGTTCATAAGCAGTTTGTAAGTTTAGGGACTGATGACCCCGTAGTTAAGTCCCATAGACTATACAAACATTTTAAGCATACGAATAAGGAAATATAAGAATAAATAAATAAATAAAGCAGCAAAAAAGAAATTTCTTTCAATAATCTCTTTACAAAAATCGATTTGATGTTTCGCGCATTACATCAAGTGATCAATCTGTGATATTATTACAATCATTATTGTTGAATTTCGTGATAGGATTCTTCGAAACGTGTGATTTGATCTACTGACATGCGAGCGGAGCCGCGGGTTTAAGCTAATATTGCAATAAAAATAATATGCTGAGTACTTGAGTCCTCATGACACGAAATCTGCACTGATGATGTTCCATCATGAAACAAAATCGATATTTAATTTTTAAAATAAATATATCATGTCGCTCCACCAATCTGGAAAATATTTTTTTCTCTTTAGCCATGTTTATTTGGAATATTTTTCCGTTGAAGAAAATCACATGTTTACAAATACAGTCCCATCATCGGTATTAAGTGTCAACGCCATGGATGCTAATAACCATTGATACCCGCTTTGGCAATACATCAAAGAGGATTGCGGTACAAGAGTTCGTGCTGCTTCCTCTTATTGCCCAAGCTGGTACGGCGCATGTAACTATACGTGCCTTCACGTGTAGACCAAAGTATGCTGTATAGAGAAAAACAGCATGTACACCTCTCTTATAGAAATATTGTATAGGTAAGAGGCCAACCGTAAACCTCTGCTTTCATGCCCAGCAACTACAATTGCTGCAAATAGTAATTTGTAGATGCAATTTTACAGTCAAACACTTTAAGCACAGGCTCAAATTTGCAAAATAATAATCCAATATAAAATAAAGATAAATTATTAATTAATAAAAAAGATGGAATTTTAATGTTTGCAAATGATGAAACCAAAGCCAAGTAAATCAGCTTAATAATGTATATTCAAACAAATGTATTTATTAAAATTAAAACAGTCCAGATCACAGAACTGTTATTTTTATTGTCAAGCGTATATCATCAGATGATTAGCTATGAAAAGCAAAGCAGTAGTTCAGACGACATGTACACTAGTGCAAAACATATTATAGAAAGATATCTATGTTTTGCACTAGTGTACATATCCTCTGAACTACTACGTAGCTTTTCAGTGCTAATCAAGTGATGATGGTCTACGCTTGACTTAAAGCGGTCATGGAATAAAAATAACAATTCTGCGATGTCGACTGTTTTAATTTTAACTCTGTTTTAAGATCGCTGTTTCTCCATCATGTTTTCCAAAATGTATTTATCTATTGTAAGTACTCCTACGTAAACAAAAGTAATAAATTAGAAAGAAACCAGTTATAACTCTTGGAAAAGATGTGTTAACTGCTTCATGAGAATGGTAGTAATATCCTCAACTACGTCATCACTGAAAATACTCAGATGTTAAGTCCATTCCGCGATTACACACTGACTAATCGTCAGCGCAAAATAGTTTAAATCTTAGTCCGACGAACATCATCTCAACACTTGTGAAATCTCGTGTACAGTTACATTCGCTATTAACTTGCAATTCAGTAATGTAATCTGTAAAAGTTACAGTTGTTAAGTTGCACTCACTAGCCCTTGCCAACGCTAAAGTCCCAACAAAGTGGCCATATGCCACGCAGAATCTGACACTGACACAGTCGAAACACTTCAACTATGCTGGCAGGACCTGCAAGACGAGACAGTGTCCCTACAGCCCTAAGGAGATTTCCCCAAGAACAAAAGTAACAGAGTTCTTAACACAAAACATTATTTTGACTTAACTTTGATCACTTCAGCACTTGACTTAACATTTCGACAATATTAAATAGAAAAGTTATCAACATTCAGTCACCTTGGGACTGATCATAAACAATACAAATAATGTATGAAATAAACAAGCGATCTTTCATGAGCTTGATCACTCATACAACACGATATTTACGTAAAGTTACTGGCAGATATTAACAATATGCAATAACATGAGAATATGGTGTAGATATCAAGCTGTTTGCAATTGTTGAACAACTATGTACGATACAACGATCTGACTTTATTTCCATCATAAATTAATATAAATAGTGTAATAAATCCTTAGATCTATATCTACATGGGATACTCTGCAAATCACAAATGCCTGGCAGAAGGTTCATCGAACCACCTTTATACTATTCATCTACGATTCCATTCTCGAATAGCGCGCGGGAAGAAAGAACAACTGAATCTCTCCGTTCGAGCTCTGATTTCTCGTATTTTATTCTGATGATCATTTCTACCTATGTAGGTGGCAGTCAACTATATATTCTCGCATTCGGAAGAGAATGTAGGCGATAGGAGTTACGTAAGTATACCACGCCGCAGAGATAAGCACCGTTATTGTAATGATTCCCATCCCAGATTATCATTTCCGCAACGCTGTCTCCCCTGTGTCGTGACAATACGAAACGGGCTGCCTTCCTTTGGACTCTTTCGATGTCCTCCGTCAAACCCACCTGATAAGGATCCCACTCTGGGCAGCAATACTCCATAAAAGGACGGACAAGCGTAGTGTATGCAGTTTCTTTAGTAGTTCTGTTGCATCTTTTAAGCGTTGTGCCAATAAAACGCAATCTCTGGTTCGCCTTTCCTACGATATTATCTGCGTGTTCTTTCCAGTTTATGTCGATGTAATAGTAATTCCTAGGTATTTATTGGAATTCACGGCCTTCACTTTTGATTTTTTTATCTTGTAAACAAAGTTTAACAAATTTCTTTTCGTACTCATCTGGACGACTTCACACTTCTTTTTATTTAAAATCAGTTGGCAATTTTTACACCATAGTGATATCTTATTTAGATCGTACTACAGTTGGGTTTGATCTTCAGATAATTTTACTAGACGGTAAATGACGGCGTCATCTCCAAATAACCTAAGAGAGCTGCTTAGATTTTGTCCCAAATCGTTTATGTAGATAAGTAACAGGAGAGGACCGATAACACTACCCTGTAGAACGCCGGAGAGTGGATGCCTTACTATCGATTACTGCAAACTGTATCATCTCTGACAGGAAATTAAATAAATAGGTATGACTGTCTTGCTATCAGGTTGATAGATTGAAGTAATAAGCCAGCAATGAAGGTATAGTTTGTTGAAATCGCATGGCGCGTTTAATTTAATTTTTCTATACTCATATATTGTAACATTAATTTTTGAACTTATCAAGATATAAAAAAAATATTGTTTTGACTTTTGTAGATGCCTTCATAATTGATGGCAACATGATTCTAGAGAGAATGACCACGTTTCAAGCATCTGCCAGAGCGGCCATTAGGAGATTTTCCTGTCGACTCAGCTCCCCTAGCAGCACGGGTTCATCCATTTCCGGCTGTTCGCCGCTAGTCTCTCAGCGGTCTTAAGCGGTTTGCCGGGAGAATCCCAGAAGCACGCTAATGACTGGTCTGCCCCCTGAAACTGCAGCCTCACGCCTCGCCTCTGCCTTCCATGCGTTTCCAGAATTAGAATACGTAAGTGACATGTGGACTGTGTATCCGTAATGTGACATACAGCTGATGTGGTGTTACCCAGGCAGTGGCGGCGCGTCGTATGTGTTCACTTGTTCAGTGGACCCCCGGAAAAAAGCACGTCGTTTTTAAACTATCATTATTTGATCGTTTTTTATCATATCATTTTATATGCAGATTCAAAGTATTTTTGTCGTATGAGAAACGTTTTACGTCGCGGAGTCAGCACGTTTACGAGTCGTAGCGCGGCTGCTTAAATATGGGCGGCAGTGGTCGCAGCGTTGTAATGTGCATGCGTGACTGAGGTTCAGATTCTCTTCTGAACCCCCTGCACAGAGCTTTACCTGGAAGCAGCATATGGGCGCTCCCACGGCAGGAAGAGTGGAGGGAAAACGCCGCTTGTAACACTGGCGTTGGAGCTGGTGTGGACGCCAGCTCCTGGCTACTTGAGCTCTGGTGGTTATGCACGAATGGTCCCAAAAAAGGCAATGGAGCTACTGCGCACCTCGCCTTGCGAATCCGCAAATCCTCCATGAAGGCAACATCCGCCCTTCATATTTGTTTTTCGCGCATTCAAGATTAATCAAAAACACGCCATATTTGGTAAAATATAAGGACGCATCAACTGTGAAAGTCTTTAGAAGATCCGACCATGAATAATAATCTAGTCACTACTCTCCAGCTAGCAAGAATAGCCGTGATATTAGCGGCATCAGTCTGCGCTGTCCAAGATTGTGGGTTCGAGACCCACTGCAGGCAATTCTTTTTAAACCCAATCTTTTTTAACATATAAGGAACAACAATGAACTTTTTATTGTTACTTACCACATATACTTTGGACGTTTTTGCAAATGTATCGCGATTTTGAGAGTAAATAACATTTATACTCTTCGATGTAAGAAATATTTAACTGTTTCAATAGGTGTGAGGGAGAGCAGCCTTTGCGCATGCGTAAGGTTAGGACAGGGTGCTGTTTACAGAGCCACGTCAACGGAAGGTAGCTTGACTCTTCATCGTAACAGATTCATTTTGTTACTGTCATTAACAGTGTAATCAGTTACATACTGTGTTTTAGTGTTAATGTGCATATTCATATGTTGTTGGTGTTTATTATCAAAGAAAAGTAAACAACGTTCAGTATCTTTTAGAAAAAAAAATTACTCAGTTTTAACTTTGTAACAGAAATGTGGAATTTGGTAGGCCGACGCCTCAGTTAGAGTTGAAGCAAGCGCAAACAAGCCGAGGTAAGACATTCTAATGCTAATGAATCGCTTTATGAGATCTTTATTTGCCATGCACCAAACTAGATACTTTATTTCAATGTACAAACACTTCGTAATAACTAAATAGACAATACATACATTTTCTCTCAACCTAACATTAAGTACCATGCGACGTAGTTTATATTTTAGCCTCGTCAAAGTACCCACACTTTAAACTTCCTGGTAAATTAAAATTGTGTGCCGGAACCGGGACACGAACCTGAGACCTTTGCCTTTCGCGGGCGAACGCTCTACCGAATGACCTATTCCGGCACGCTTCACCGTCCGTTTTCACAACTTTACTTCTGCCAGTACCTCACCTCCTGTTTTCCAGGGTTCGAGTCCCGGTTCCGGCACACAATTTTAATCTGACAGGAAGTTTTATATCAGCGCACACTCTGTTGCTGAGTGAAAATTTCATTCTATCCACCCTTTGCCCTCCGAACAGCTTCACAAAGTCTTAACATTCTGGAAATAAGATTTTGTAGGGTTTGTGCAGATATTGCAGTCCAACAGCTCTGTAAATTATCCCATAGCTCTTCAACATCAGTCGACCTCAGTTTTCGGACGTCCCTATCAAGTTCATCCCATAGGAGTTCAATGGGATTTAAGTCTGGTGACTGACTTGGTCAAATCATATTTTCAGTTCCCCACCTTTCTCTCTTCTATTGGCATATCCTCTACACAATTTAGAAGACTGTTTTGGGTCATTGTCCTGCTTCAGAGCAAACCCACGGCCAATAAGCGTCTTGCCAAATGCTACTGCATTGTTGATCCGTATCTTGTGATATCCTTCCTTCTTTAATGCTCCATTAATTTGCAAGCGATCAGCGACTATCACCCGCAAAACATCCCCACACCATAAGCAACCCTTCACCATGCTTCACCGTAGGTCGTACACACTGACTATTCATATGTTCCCCACGAAGTTGACGAACAAACATTCGAGAATGCCTCTGAAATACTTCAAACTTCGATTTATAACACTGACCAATGCTGCACGCTCCAGTTTTTATGTTGCTGTACCCATTGCATCCTTTTCATCTAATTTTGTGTCCGTAATAAAGGTTTTTTGGCCGCTATGCATCCCTCGTTCACGATGACGCTGTTGCACTGTTGAGACATAGATTGGACCAGATCGCACATTATTGACTTCCTCGCGAATTTTCGAATTTTCAGGCACCTTACTAGTCCTCTGACTTTTACCTTGTGCACATATGAACTGATCTTCCCTCTATGATGTTACACGGTGTCTTCCAGATCGCGAAACACATTGCCAGTGGTCTGCTTCAACCACTGCAATGTATAAAGCACTGTAGATTGGGCTACGCCAACTTTTCTTCCTATTGTCCTACTAGAATAGTCTTCGTGATGCGGAACTACAATTACAGCTAGTTTTTCAATTCCAGTCTCCTGCTTCCGTCCCATTCGGAGGTAATATAGCAGGCACTTGATCAGATGCACAAACACACTGCTAGCTGCACACAGTGTACTGTAAACTAATTTGAGCTGCTTGGTACACAGACAGCTGAAGGAATGAGGCGTATTTGATTGGACACGTCTTGGGTAAAGACAGGTCAGTGTTGTGGTTACTCATCAACGTCCCACCATACGGAGAACCGGTCAAATATACAACAAAGTCGTACCGTCTTTACATGTTTATACTTGTTTCAGTATCAGAACAGAGCTATGATAGAATATTTAAGACTACATCTCTGTTTAACCACAAATCCAAAGTTAGGTGATCGAAAACTTTTGACCGATAGTGTGAATGACGGTCGTTAGCGCATACATCGTAGACATCGCGAGCGCTTTCGTCCAAGACACACTGGCCCCACATCAGGCCTCGTGGTTCGGAGTGCTATAAACCACAACCCTTGTTCACCTTTAATGTTTGTGGAGCTAATGCTGACCAATTTTGCAACAACGGCTGTGGCGTAGGCCTACCAACAGTATGCCTAATCAGCCGGCAACCCGTCGGGCAGAGATGCGTGGCGTGGCTGCGGAACAACAAGGCTCCTCACCTCCTTAACTGCGACAGGTAGCCAGATCGACGGCGCGGCGTGACAAGCACCGACAGAGATCACCTCTCTTTGTCGTTGTTGTTGTGGTCTTCAGTCCGCAGACTGGTTTGATGCAGCTCTCCAAGATACCCTGTCCTCTGCTAGTCTCTTCATCTGAGAATACGTTCGGCAACCTACATCCTTTTGAATCTTCTTACTGTATTCGTCCCTCGGTCTCCCTCTACGATTTTTCCCCCACACGCTTCCTTCTAATGCTAACAGTTCCTTAAATATCTCAGAAAGTGTCCCACCAACCTACCCCTCCTCTTAGTCAGGATAAGCCAGAAACTCCTTTTCCCACAATTCTGTTGAACATCTCCTCATTAGTCACATGATCTAATCTTCACCATTCGCATGTAGCACCATATTTCAAAAGCTTCTATCATCTTTTAGTTTGAACTTATTATCGTCCACGTTTCACTCCCGTAGAATGCTACACTCCAAACAAATGCTTTCAGAAAGGACTTCCTAACATTTAAGTTAATGTTGGATGTTAACTCGTTTCGCTTCTGTAGAAATGCTTTTCTTCCCATAGCCATTTTGCGTTTTATATCTTCTTTACTTCGGCCATCAGAAGTTATCTCGCTACCCAAATAACAAAATTCATCTACTACTTTTATTGTCTCATTAGCTAATCTAATTCTTCAGAATCGCCTGATTTTCTGACATTACATTGCATTACCTCCGTTTTACTCTTGTTAGTGTTCATCTTATATCTTCCTTTCTAGACACTGTCCATTCCATTCAATTGCTCTTCCAGATCCTTTGCGGTCTCTGTCAGAATTACTATGTCATCGGCAAACCGCAATGTTTTTATTTCTTCTCCCTGCACTTTAATGTCCTCTCCAGATTTCTCCTTCCATTCCTTCACTGCCTGCTCAATGTACAGATTGAACAACATTGGGGAAAGGCTACAACACTGTCATACTCCCTTCCCAACCTCTGCGTCCCTTTCTTGACCTTCGACTCTAATAACCGCTGTCTGGTTTTTGTAAAGGTTGAATATAACTCTTCGCTCCCTATATTTTACCCCTACTATCTTCAGAATTTGAAAGAGTGTATTCCAGTCGACATTGTCAACTGCTTTCTCCAAACCGACACACGCTTAGCCTATCTTCTAAGATAAGTCGTAATGTGAGTATTGTCTCCCGTGTTTCTACATTTCTCCTAAATCCAAACTGATCTTCCCCAAGGTCGGATTCCACAAGTTTTTCCATTCGTCTGTAAATAATTGGTGTTAGTATTTTCCGGCCATAAGTTATTAAACTAACAGCTTTGCAGTTTTCACACTTATCTGCACTTGCTTTCTTTGGAACTGGAATTACCAATCGGCGAGCTATTTTCCTGCGCCAAGTGACGTGCGCGGCAGTAAACACCAGAGTGTATCCTTACGCTCGACTACTTATGACGGCGCGTCCCACAGCTCATCGGTCGGTCCACTGACCCCTCCGAGCCACCTGATGCGCCGGCTAGGAGTAGCACCTTGATCACAGCACGGTCGGGACCACCGCAGCGAAACGTCAGCAATTACGGCGATGCCGTCGGAAGTATCTCTGGCCAGCCTACGTTGAGCTTCTCCTACTTGAATTCGTTGGTACTGGAGTTCTCTCGGTGCTGTACACCAGTGGAGAACAGCAGTAATATATATATATTTTTTATTTTTACCGTACCTTTCGACATGATTTGCCATGTCTTGGCGCACCTTCCTTAGGACAGCAGGAGGCTGATGGCCCCTGCCATACGTTTGCGTCACGCGCGCCACGGTTCCGCTAAGCGCGCATTCCGATATCCCTGGCCAGATTCGATTTGTGCTCGGCAACCGGCACGCGTCGCCGATCTATGCAACTGCGGGCGCGGAACCCGCTGATCAGAGCACCTGTGTCAAAGTCCACACCGCAGATCGCAACCAATCGGAGCGTGAATGTAATGAAGTAGATTCAGCACTACTGCCTAGCTGCGAGATCGTTACAGACGGTAAAGGTCTGTCTGCCGCCGGCTCTCGCCCCGATAGCACGCTCCCCGATCTGCAGCCCCCTGGGCTCGCTCTCCTACTTGAATCATCATAATGATTACTTCTGTTCTATCACTGGTGGCTCTCCTCAGGCCGTAATCTCAGAAACTGTATCCTCTTTTTCTGAAATATTTCCGTTATACCGCAACACTCGTGTCCGAGTATGATTTGCTGGACCTGTCAAACCCTGTCCGGAAAACACCCACAGCCTTTTCCCGTTCGTGCCATACCTGTACAGTGTCAATCACTTCCCGTATAAAATTTGTGTTTTCGTTTATCAATATGTATTTCTTTTGTACCGTAAGGTTACTGTTTGGTTGTCAATAAATCTTCGGTGTTGATCAGAACGTGTCTTTGGATTTTTTCTCCCTACGTGAGATATAGCAAAGGTGGTGCAGTTCCAGTAGCATAACGGTGGCCCACGCTATGCTGTGCAAGACGCGCGGCAGGTTCCCTGGCCAGCAGGATCCACGGAGTTGTGTGCAATCGAACACTTGTGTGGTGAGAAGAGACGACAACTGACTCTTGCCTCTAGTCAACACACAACTTTCGCAGAAGAACGTGAATTAGTCAAGACAACGTGGAATAATGTATCCCAAAACATTATTCCTCATCTGTCTGTTAGAATGATGCTACAATTAGCGCCTGCGTTGCCACCCTTGGAGGCTACAGCATGTACTACATGGGTGTTTCAGCACGTCACCTATACCTCATCACCTACTGATCTGTAAATATAATAATGTACTCCGTATGCACTGTTCAAACAACAAATGTTGATGTTATTTGACATGTTGTCAGGGAGGCGGTTTTAATATTTTTGATTAAAAAGCCGATATCTATAGTCTTCACCGCAAATTTATTAACAATCATGACCGGTTTCAACTAATATCTATGGCCATTCTATGACGTCATAATATGGCGCTAACCACCATGTGCCTCACTTATCTTTAACAGTTCATGGACCTAAAATTCCGACCGAGCGAGGTGGCGCAGTGGTAACGCACTGGACTCGCATTCGGAAGGATGGTGGTTCAAATCCACCTCCGGCCATCCAGATTTAGGTTTTCCGTGATTTCCCTAAATCTCTCCAGGTAAATGCCGGGATGGTTCCCCTTCAAAGGGCACGACCGATTTCCTTCCCCATCCTTACCCAAAAACTCCGAGCGTTAGCTCCGTCTCTAATGGCCAAGCTGTCGACGGGTCGTTAAACCCTAAGCATCCATCCATCCATCCACCTAAAATTCCGAAAAGTAATTTTAAATACCGTGTGGTTCATGTACAAGACACTGTCAATGAAGTTTAGTTACTGTTCTTCAAAAATATTTTAACCAACAAGTGTCATATATGTACAATAACTACTCTGATTTTCTTCAAATGTTGTACTGCAGTTTTTTTTTTTTCATTCATAAATTGATACAACTATTGACAAACACGAAAACTGATCCGAGGATGCCTCAGAAATGAACCCGGTCATCATTGTTAATAAATTTGCGTTCAAGACTATAGATATTGTCTATTTAATCAAAAACTATTGAGTCAAATGAAAAACTCAAAGAGAGTGAACTAATTTGTATTTCTGGTAGTGCATATTACGCTATAATGACCCGATGTTTTATTATAATCTTCTACAAAACTATTCTCCTTTAATTAAAACCACTCGGTCTAACAAAATTTTTTGTTTTCTAAGCAGTACTTTTAATACGACGTGTCGCATTAATTCGCTGTAGTATAAATATCAATCCATCCCTTTCTTTCTTCGAAGTCATTACAAATTTCAGTTTCACCTATTACTGACGATCAATCAACAATTCACAAGAATATATACATGTGGCGTCTGTTCCGAAAGACCAGACGTCACTTTTGATCCTGCAGTTGTTATTATTTATTATTCATATATATATTCTATGAATAATAAATAATAACAACTGCAGGATCAAAAGTGACGTCTGGTCTTTCGGAACAGACGCCACATGTATATATACAATATGCCGGTGACGGGCAATGATCCTATCGTTAGTGGGGAGGGGTGGGCAAGTTTGAAGCCCTTACTCTTACGGGAATCAGTTTCATAACTACGAGTTTGAGTACTGTTGGCAGGGCGAAGCTGGGAATTTGTATCTGACGGGAGGCGTGCCTAGGTAGTCCTTGCAGGTGCGGTGATCACTGTGTCCCCAGTGGCGTAGGGGTCAGCGCAACTGCCTAGAAAGCAGGAGACCCGGGTTCGAATCCCGGCTGGGTACACATTTTCAGCTTTGCCCAATCGCAGTTGATGTCATATATTCTATGAATAATAAAATTCACAAGAACATGCAGTGTTCGTGATTGATTTATAACATACACCATTTAACATATGGGCGTTACTTCAGCTCCGAACAAACCAATTTCATGGTAAATCACAGGATAATGCCAAAATAACGTCGACTCATTTACTTAGTGCATGACTGCCTGTTGACTAACTTCTCGGTTTGCCACACGCACGACAGGGGTTCCAGTCGTCCTTCTGTCCGCTTCCTCAAGATCCTTAAAGATAAAACGCTAAGAAGTCAAACAATTTTTGTAACAGGCGTCATTTTATATCCGCCCAACAGCCTAGACTAATCAACCAAATCAAGCGAAACTTGCAGCATGCGTTTGCGGCTACGAGACGCGCACATAATACGTAGCATTTCAGCGCATGCGTATTGCGCACGTCATGGGCCGCAGTAGCGGCACCTGCAGCTGCGATACAACCACGAATCAGACGGCCGTGTCCACTTCCGTTTCGTTGTTTTGCCTAAGTACCTTTCCTGTATGCAGAATACGACGAGCGTCTTTGGAGCACGTTTCGGGTGTCGAACGTAACCTGGCAGCTGTGATACGGATCTGTAATCGTTGAATTCAGAAAGGAACGACCTACTAACGGAACTGATGGCGCATACGCCATAACACCATTAGACGTGTGCGCCTGGTAGTGAGCCACTGTTGTGCTACTTCACTAGTCACATCACATCGCATTTACTCTGCTGACTAGCAACCAGTGGACGCACGTACAGTGCTACGATGTTTGTGCAAGATTGGGCTGTCTGTAAGGCTTCAATGGTTGCGTTTACAAACGGTCACAAATGGTCGGTTTACAACGGATCGTATTATGAGCCAAGTGGAAAACATTTAGTTACTCAGATAACCGCGAAACAGCGTTTATTGTTGCATGTTTCGATTCGATAGATGCTTGAGCTTCCTAAATCAACAGTGTCTGTCTGGAAGTTAGACAAGTTATAGAATTTAGCAACAGCATTTTCTCAACAACAGAGCATCAAATCATAATTATTTGAGTAGAAATAAATACGCCACTCACATGCGCCTGCCACATAATCCGTTCCCGAGGCAGCCGCTGTTCCTAAGGCCAACGAGAAAGATAAGCATCGGCGCGCATGTCATGTCACGTAAGCAAGGTAGTCCTCAGCTGGCGCGATCCCTTTTATGACTGCAGAAGCTATTATTACATTTGCTTTTACTGTTATTTTTATTTGTGGAAATTATCAATACCAAAGTTCGTCGAATTCCATGAGCGGGAAAGACCCGCTCGTTGTGTTAATCAGCGAACTACAGTACGACAGCAGTTGGCAGACTTAGTTTGTACCTATATTGCCTGCGTGGCTCACTGCTATTCATTAACTGCTCGGAAAATAAACGAAAACATCATTGTGAATATTCGAGAAGTGAAATGTCCCAAGTTGTATCTCTTGGATCAAAAGTATTGATAATTGGATTACCAAAATCGTTCATTTTCCTGAGGAAGCAATTACTAGTTACACTTATCGTAATTATTGCAGAAAAAATCTATCGTTAAAGATTAACATCTTCTCCAAGGATTTCACTATGGAAGTTGGAGATTATCATTTCATTAAATACCAAGTTACGTTAAATTATCATCATATAAATGAAGTTGATTGAGCTCCATATTCACGTACGTAAGTTACAATAAAAATAGCTACAAAACAAAATCGTATTTTTTAAAACTTTTTGATATGTCCTCAAAAAAATCGTAGAACCAACTAACCGAAAATGAAGTCTGCATCAGGAATTCAGTCTTTCTACAATATAATTCTTGTAATGAATCAGATATTCCCACTTTCGTTACTGGGTGTCCTATTTCATAAAAGTTTTCTGTGTGTGAGAAAGACGCATAAGACTTATATTTAACGATTTTAATCATATATTGTCAAAAATTGCAGTAACCGTACTAAATTTACAATAATTGTAGAATAAAGCAGCCCAACAAGTTGCACTTTGTTTAGTTACTTGATCTAGATTTCTGCGACATCTATTGGCTGTCTTATTCTACAATTATTGTAGACTTATATTTGTCATTTTAGAAACAAGCAGCTGGGTCGGAAAAAATTAAAACGTTTTAATTATAAATATATATCGCAGTCCTTTTCCAGTAACGAAACGTTATGGACAACCACTGAAAACATGATGAACACGTGGGCCATAGTGCCTTCATATTTAACTGAAATTAACTGATACATAACTCGGACACTTGCAGTTTGGAGTAAACGAAACTCTGATGTATTCTTAACACTGCCGTTATGAGCTCACTTAATTTCAATAAAAAAAGAAAAAAAAAATTAACGCAAGTCGAAAATTCGTCAACATCGTCTGGAAATGTGTTTTCATAAACTTAATCACGCTGCCACAAATAAAATACAGTGCATGTTCAAGAATAAATGGATACAAGTATCATGTTTTTATGTGGAATGGTTTGCCTATTTGAGCGGTCTGAATGAAATGAGAGATGTGGCACGAGTTCCGCGCGGGATGTGGCATCTATGCCTCTTTTCTCACCTGTCCTGCAGTACTGTCAATCCTGAAGTAATTCTGTGTGTGTGTGTGTGTGTGTGTGTGTGTGTGTGTGTGTATGTATGTTTGTTTGTCGACCTTAACCTTAGTTACTGTAAGTAGTTCGTAAGTTACAGACTGATGTCCTCAGCAGTTTGTCCGTTAGGTTTACAAACTTTGTTATCGACCAATAGCACTGGTTAGTTGCACATTCAAGCTGCCTGAACTAAAGTTCCTAGCCAGGAATAGCACCTTTCATTGAGGCCTCCGGGACAAGCTGGATTCAGACATGGACTCAACTGTACCGAACGAAGTTCTTGTTCTAACAACACACGTCTAAGAAGGTTTTCAAAGACAACTGAAATCAACAGTCGTTTTCATCGACTTGACTGGGGCCCATGAAACGGTTTGAAGTGTAGAGGAATCGTGCAACTAATATCTAGTATGCTTAGTGAAAGACAATTAGAAATGTTCTTAGCCAACACTAATTAAATAACGGTGTACCACAGGGATCTGTTCTAGACCCGTTCAATTTATACATTCATGATATACCTACCAGAACATCAACTAAGTTCATGTATGCGGATGACATCGTACTGGTAGCACAGAGTAATAACTTTAAAGACGGTCAACAATTTCTTACAGAGGATCACAAAAAGATGTCAACTTTCTTTAAGACCTGGAGATTGTTCCAAAGTACTACAAAAACTGAAATCTCCTGTTTCCATTTAGCTACAAACTAGAAAAGAAGAATTCTATTCATTGAACGATTCTTTTGCAAATTATCTTGGAGTCATTATACAGCGCCCTAAGTAACAAAGAGCACATTACTAATCTTTCCCAGAAAGTCGCCACAAGAAGCAACATATTGCAGAAGCTCAGTGGTACATCCTGGGGAGCCTCTGCTGATTGTTTACGCTTATCTGCCATCAGTCTTGTCTACTCGGCTGCCAAGTTCTGTGCACGCCTCTGGCTGGAAAGCGCACGTGTGAAGAAGGTAGACACGAAACTGAATGATATAGTGCGTTGCATTACTGGTACCATCAAATCAACTCCATGTCACTGGTTACCTATGATAAGTAACATTCAAAAAAATATTCAAATGTTTGTTAAGCTTATGGGACTTAACTACGGGGTCATCAGTCCCTAAACTTACAAACTACTTATGAACTACTTACGAACTAGGACGGCACAAATATCCATGCCCGTGGGGGGATTCGAACCCCCGACCGTAGTGGCCGTGCTGACCGTGACTGGAGCGCCTCAGTCACCTCGGCCACCGCGGCCGGCAAACATTCCTCCACCTCACTACACCAAGCTCTATTAACGGAATGTAAGGAAATCTTTTCATCATCCTCTCTGCCACTGCGCCAAGAATTCTGCCATCCGTCACAGCAGCGTCTGCAATCAAGAAGACCAGTAAGTGTCACTGCGGGGCAACGGACCGCTGATGGATTTGACCTAAACGAAAGCTGGAGGCAAGAGTGGTCAACAAAAACATTTGGAACAAGTGCCCACCCGCAAAGAAGCCAAACAGTTTTGACCTACGGAGCAACTTCTGATGCGCATCAACAGGATGAGGACTGGACATGGTTGCTGCAATTATTCCAGGTACACCTGAGGCATTTCCAAAAAAAAACGGATCGTTTAATGAGCCAAGTGGAAAAAATTTAGTTTCTCAGATAACCGCGAAACAGTTTGCGTTTATTATTGCATGTTTAGATTCGATATATGCTTGAGCTTCCTAAATCAACAGTGTTTGTCTGGAAGTTAGACAAGCTGGTCCTTTAGTACTGTCAATCCTGAAGTAATTTTGGATCAAGTATAGAGTGTGCTGCACAGCAAGTAGTTGGCGCAGTACGCTCACCGCTCAGCAGGTAGGGTGGGAAGCGAGAATTCCCCGTTCGTCAGGCGGTGTCGGGATTTACTGGCCGGGCTTGGCGCTGAGTCAGCCGGGAAGCCGCGAGCTGCCCCGGGGAGCCATGCATCTCGCGGCCGGCCACGCCACCGCCGCCCCACGAACAAGGCGACACCGTGCTCTCAGCTATCGACAGCAGCAGCGCGTCTCCAGGGAGGCTCTGGTGAACGCTGCTGGCGCACTTTCTTTGCCTTTCCTTTGTGAAATTCTTAACTATGGCCAAGCAGATGTTAAGAGACGCCGCTGCAGAAAATCTGCTGAACTATTCCGATATTTGCATGTGACATTCCTATCGGTTCTCACCATTAGGACTTGGGAAATACATAACTCAGGGTAGTAAAAGCTTATGGCTCGTTGTCTCTGTTCAAAGGGATGAGTTATGTATGTCAGCTTCTATGCTCTAAACAGCTATCCAATCTAGAATGAAACTTTCACTCTGCAGCGGAGGTGCGCTGATATGAAACTTCCTGGCAGATTAAAATTGTGTGCCGGAACCGGGACTCGAACCTGGGACTTTTGCCTTTCGCGGGCAAGCGCTTTACCACTGAGCTACCTTGACACGACTCACGATGCCGCCTCACAACTTTACTTCCGCTTTCACTCTCCGCTGCAGAGTGAAAGTTTATTTCTGGAAACATCCCTTAGGCAGTGGCTAAGCCATGTCTCCACCATATCCTTTCTTCCAGGAGTGTTAGTCTTGCAAGGTTCGCAGGAGAGCTTCTGTGAAGTTTGGAAAGTAGGAGGCGAGGTACTGGCGGAAGTAAAGTTGTTTGGCGGCGGCTTCAGTCGTGTCGGGGTAGCTAAGTGGGAGAGCACTTGCCCGCGAAAGGCAAAGGTCCCAGGTTCGAGTCCCGGTTCCGGAACACAATTTTAATCTCCCAGGAAGTTTCAGCTATCCAATCTGTTTAAACAATATAAATAATTAGTCTGTAGTTTAACCAGTCTATCAATCTGCATATCATGACGTGAAAATATATTTAACAAACATAAATTAAACCTCTGAATGACCTACAAAATGGATTATAAGGAAAATAAGTGATTCACTTACGAAGTAATTCTTTATAAACGGAGTTTATTAGTCTTATTAGACATGAAACGCGGTGGTGGTCCTACTTTATACATCGGTAAATAACTAAATATTTCCCCAACTATTGTTCATGAGAGGCACAATAAGTATCAAACGCACTCGAGAGTAAAAGTTCCAAATTATCAGTCGTAAATTAGTGAAGTAAATCGAACATTGTAGTTCCTAACTAATCCGCGATTACAGTACTTGTTATAAAACACAGTTTGTCATTACACGTGTACACGATAGCTGAATTATCACAGTTCCACAGCCCTACTACCGTGCATAGTTGATCACTTTTCAAGCAGAGACCAAGTTCTGCAGTCACAGTCCCGTAAATTTTCTAAGTCCACACATGCCCATCTCTTCAAATCACAAGTTCGTAACGCGGCTTCAGACCGCCCAGCGTCACAACCTTTTAACACCACGTCCGAGTTACGAGTCCCCTCTCAAGCTTTCGAAAGCGTGCTCTCACTGCTTCCAAAACTGTATCCTTCAGCGCATCCTAACGCCTCATCTTTAAAATATAATTTCCCTTCTAAAATTTTATACATTTGAATATCACAGAATTAAATGCTTTGACCACCTCCATACAAATATTGCTTACATTTAACAAACAAATACATATTTAACAATACTAAAAATGGTTGAGACCGAAGCTCTTTGCTCAGATAGCCAGTAAGCGTGGCGTCTCAATGTTCAAATATACTGCCGTCGTCGAAATATAGTTACACAATTAAAATGTAATTTATAATGGCTTTTATGCTAATATATTCAGTTCTTGTCCACAAATACATATAATTGTTTATATATAATCTGCTGTATATCTTCTATTTTTAGGTGTCCATGAAATATTTAAGTTACAGTCTTCAACATAAAAAATGAACGTTACAAAGAATATTAAATGTAGTAAAATACATATATAAATGTAATGTGCTTCGCTGGCTTCATGTTTTGTGTTTCTGTGGTGGAATCTATTTTCTGACACAAGAATATTACTACCTCAACGAAAAGCAGAACAAGAGAACTAAATAAAGTTTATTGAAAGAATACGGAAATAATGTGGCACGTCTTTTAAGACAGGAAGCGTGGTGCAATGCTGTCCAATTGCTTCTTAAATTGTAACTGATAAACACTACGTATCAATAATTGTAAATATAAGTCTTATAATATTATTATTATAGTACTGAAATTTGTCGGAGTTTCTTCTGTAAAGGATACTGAAATTATAATTACAGCGTTTGATTCTACAAAGTCTCCTGAATACATTCATGTAATTATATTTTCCGTATGATCATTTTCTGATTTTATATGGATTTCTAGAATAATGTGTTTGGCTACATTGTATTTCAGTTGGATTCTGGGTTAGCCGCCCTTGCTTATTCAAGAGCTTTGCATCCGTTTTCCGACCACATTAGGAAAAACCTGACTACCTGCTGTATCCCAGTCACTAGGTACAAACTGGTAGCCACCCGGCCGGGGAACCCAACACCCTAGCAAAAGCCGCCTTTCACATAGAAACAATCAGCTTACCCCTGTTTCTGTAATATCACACGAGTGAAACTATTACGAAACCTTATCGAAAAACTGAGTACGCAGGGGAACCATACAATGTAACTGATGTTACACTGAAGAGCCAAAGAAACTGGTATAGCCATGCGTATGGAAACAAAGATGTGTAAACACTCAGAGGACAGCGCTGCGGTCGGGGGCTCCTATATAAGGCATTGGCATTGTCTGGTGCAGACGTTAGATCAGTTACTGCTGTTACAGCGGCAGGTAATTACGATTTAAGTGAGTTTCAACCTGGTGTGATAATCTGCATACGAGATATGGGGCACAGCATCCCCGAACTACCGATGAAGTGAGGATATTCCCATGCTTTATTTCACAAGAGCACTATGAATATCAGGAATCCGGTAAAACATCAAATCTGCGACATCGCTACAGCCGGAAAAAAGTTCCTGCAAGAACAGGACCAACGACGACTGAAAATAATTTTTGGACTCGACAAAAACGAACCCTTTCGCTAAATGCTGCGGTTATCAGTGCTGGGCCATCAATATGTGTCAGCGAAACCCCATCGACATGGGCTTGTTTTAAAAGTCGACCACTATCTATTGAAACACTGTTGAAGAAGTACTACAAGTCGGAGAAGAAACAGCAACATTAAAATAGGCGGGGAGAGAAGATCACGAAATATTAGTGGAAATCAGAAGGATACCCGCATAGTTACTTGCCTGATGGGCATGAAACAAACAAGAGTGGAAGCTAAAGGGTTTTTTCTATGAACCAACCACGTGAAACATATATCACTCACGGAAGGAAACAATGAGAAGATTTTTACATGCACTGTACAAAAATAAACATATCACCTATTAGGAATCGGGCCCCACAAAGCTAGAAAGTATTTACACAGAGTTCATACACCACCACCTGATCACAAGAGGTTTTAATATACCAGGCCGTTATCAAACTGCAAGGAGAATCACACACACCACGTTTATCTATTGGAAATCACTAAATTGAAAAACGAGAACATGGTTCTGCACACGTTTGGAGAAAATATTCCAAAAAATGATTCTAAGTTCACGAATCTAAGTGAAACGTGCTAGTCAATGAAACGCTACCATCTCCAAAAACAAGAGAAGAACCAACCTTACCTCACCAGAAGACCAGCACAGAATGGCCTGGCCGAGCGGCCACGAGACGCGGGAAGCCACCGGAAGCCAGAAAATCCAAGATCAGCGGTGGTGGGGACGGAGAGCAAGTAGACTCGCGCTGGAGAGGGAAGGCTCGCCAACTAGCTCGCAACCAAAGGGTATGGAAACCTCTTTGGTAGTACAGCAGCTATCGACACTCAGCCAGAGAGAACGATGCAAAGCGGGCTATCACTCCCCACATTCAAACAGCCATAGATTCTCGCACACACTTAATGGTACAACTGCACATTCTCACACAGACAGTGGCGTAGCGGAGTAGCCATATTTATGCCATATTATTAATATAATAATAAATTATTAACGTAACAAAATAAGAAAAATCTAACAATATTAACTAATATTTTAACACATGAAATAAAAATGATAATTCTCAAGCCTTGAAAAGAGTGGGGTTCAAGTTTTAACAAAATGATAATCTAGCGACATTAAATAAATTATAACTTTACAGAAACATACAAAAAAATATATGGAAGGTGATAGACGGTCGTCTTTCAGTTGTCTAGTCGGACGACTTTCAGGCTGCTCGAAACACTATGCCGTACGCAAAACGAGAATTCCCAACCTAACAGGTGAAGTTCAGAATCGTTCTTTAACAGCAAGGTACAGTCACAACTTCGTTAATGCAAGTTCTATCTAAGCCAACAACTGCTTTGTCTGCAGCACGCCTCTACTTTCCTCCCCTGTGAGGAAGTCCGGTATATGTGCCAGCCAACCATAGACTCAAGTCGGTTCCTCCAGTGGACCCTCTAGAACAAATTTTCCCTTCCACCTTCACTAATCATACGCGTCTTCGGTAGAATCCGCGAGAAAACCTGCCAGTGAGCAAATTG
This sequence comes from Locusta migratoria, assembly GCA_026315105.1. Classification (NCBI taxonomy): domain Eukaryota; kingdom Metazoa; phylum Arthropoda; class Insecta; order Orthoptera; family Acrididae; genus Locusta; species Locusta migratoria. The sequence continues at coordinate 541,178,790 of CM048744.1, forward strand.
TCTAAGGCCGCCGCTGCTGTTCAGTAGGTCGCTTGCAGTTTGTATTGCCAACCTGGCGTCATGTGTCAAGTCCCGTTATTGTATTGTGACACCACTCTCGTTTTGCTACGGTTCTGATTCCGCGAATGTTGGTTCGTGCGCTCATTAGCAATGCTCTCTTTGTCCTTCGTGGAGACGTCCTTCTCTTCTGAAACCCTGCCACTGTCCAATTCCTGTTGCCATGTTGCCGTCCCATAATAACCTATTCCTTAGAAAGTACATAGAACGTAATCAAGGGTGTGGTCTGGTTTTACTAGTATTGTTCAAAATAGTGCCATCTTACAACCTTGTTGCGTGTGTAAATGACCGTTACAAACATTTACTTTTAGGATTTGTCAAAAACACACATTTTAAAACTACATAAAAAAAATAAAAAAAATAAAAAAAAAAAAAACAAGGCTCAGTTTACATTTATTATCTATCGAGCCAGTTAATTGAAGGAAGACTTAGAGTAGTAGGTTAAAGTTGTAGTCATTTTACTACAGTATTCCACAGCAATCGTTTAAAGTTTAAATCAGACGTGATTAATTCTCTGTGAAATCCTCTTAATAAAATTATTCAAGCTGTTATCTGCTCTGAAATAATTGTCTTATTCTTATGTACATGTCATCCACATTATTATGGTGTTAATATAATGTGCAATTGGAAATAACAAAGTGACCACTTTTGGACCCTAAGCTCTGTTCATTTTCCTTGACATCCAAATTCTAAGGATCGAATATGTAACGTTACTTACGTGACTGTTTATAGTTCAGTAGCTGTGCAATAACAGAAACTGTTGATCTGTTAGTTGATACTATTATAAATGTTATTCATTTTCATGAGTAGCAATATTTAAAGATAATTTATACAATTTCAGTAATTTCACACAAGCATTTCCAGGTTAAAAAGCAATTGTAATTTGTTATTTAGTGCCAGAACAGTCACTATTTCACAGACGATTATTAAGCATTGTATATGGAGTCAAACATTTTGATATGTAAAATTTCAATGTATTTGTATGGTCATGTTACATCAACATTTATTAATTACGATTATACTCTCCAAAGACAATTAATTTTAGGCGTAATATGTGCTTTTTGTGTAGTGTGTTCTGTGAGCCAAAAAGTATGATGGATATGAGCGAGAGGAGAAAGATATCAGATGATGTGTGAGTAGTGTTGTATTGACATTTGGTATATTTCATGTTTAAGTGAATAAAGAACGTGAAAATGGAGCTGTTTTTATTTATTTTATTTCTTTCTGTGAAATCTAACTGACCATTTAATGCAAGTTTCCATTACATTCATTAAGAGTGTAGTTTGCGTTTTCTTTCGCAGTTTAAGTCGATGACTGTTTTTTGCCCCAATGAATCGTAAAGTAGCGTCCCATTCTTGGTGAAAAAAGAAATTAAAAAATTAACAGAAAAAGAAAACCTACAGTAGGTAACGAACGAAAATGTAACTGTGAAAGGAAATACTACTCATTACAATTGTCAGCAGTTGAGATTTGCAAGGGAAATGTGGAGTTGCAGGTGATGTGGATTTGCGTGGTTATGGTATATCGCCCCAAATTTGCGACTGGATAGGGGATTTCTTGTCAGAGAGAACACAGATCGTAGTAATCAATGGTAAGGCATCGACTGAAAGAGAGGTGATATCGGGCGTTCCACAGGGTGGTGTTATTGGTCCTCTGCTGTTCGTTATTTACGTACACGATTTAGGGGAAAATCTAAGTATCTCTCTTAGGTTGTTTGCAGATGACACCGTCATTTACCGTCTAATAAAATCATCTGAAGATTAAAACTAACTGCAGAACGATTTAAATATGATATCACTATGGCGTAAAAATTGGCAATTGACCCTAAATAATGAGAAGTGTGAAGTTGTCCACATGAGTATGAAAAGAAATCCGTTAAACTTTGTTTACAAGATAAGTCAATCAAATGTGAAGGCCGTAAACCACACAAAATATCCAGGAAATATAATTACTTCAATGTTCAAATGTTTGTACAACTTACGGGACTTAACTACGGAATCATCAGTCCCTAAACGTACAAACTACTTATGAACTACTTACGAACTAGGACGGCACAAATATCCATGCCCGAAGGGGGATTCGAACCCCCGACCGTAGGGTCCGTGCAGATCGTGACTGAAGCGCCTCAGTCCCCTCGGCCACCGCGGCCGGCACTTCAGACTGAAACTGGAAAGAACACGTAGATAATGTCGTGGGAAAGGCGAACCACAGACTGCGTTTTATTGGCAGAACCCTTAAAATATGGAACAGAACTACAAAAGAAACTGCATACACTAAGGTTTTTCGTCCAGTTTTGGAGTATTACTGCCCAGTGTGAGATCCTTATGAGGAGGATTTGACGGAGGATATCGAAAGAGTCCAAAGAAGGGCAGCTCGTTTCGTATTGTCACGATACAGGGGAGACAGCGTTACGGAAATGATACAGGATCTGGGATGCGAATCATTACAACAACGGGCCGGCCGCGGTGGACGAGGGCACTGAGGCGCTCCAGTCGTGATCTGCACGGCCACTACAGTCGGGGGTTCGAATCCCCCCCTCGGGCATGGATATTTTAGGGACTGATGACCCTGTAGTTAAGTCCCATAAGCTATACAAACAAATCATTACAACAACGGCGCTTATCGTTGCGGCGTGGGCTACTTACGAAACTACAATCGCCAACATTCTCCTCCGAATGCGAAAATATATTGTTGACTCCCACTTACATAGGTAGAAATGATCATCAGAATAAAAGACGAGAGATCTGAGCCCGAACGGAGAGATTCCTGGCCTGTGGCCACTTCATATTTCTGGCCGCTGGCCGTTTCTTTGCTAACATCGTGTCTTAAACGCGGAAGAATGACAGTAGTGCAGCATATGTTGAAATGTGTGGTGGGGAGCAGTAGCATATGGCACAGTAGCTGCTGGTTCCCGTGGGAAAGCCCGCCTATGTTACTGGTGCTCTCCTCGCATTGGCTGCTGCATTTCACGTCACGTGATTTCTTTTGTAATTAGTTTTGTTTATTGTAAACTAAATATTAATTATTCAGAGCTGAGAATTTATGATAAATATCTCTCAAGGACAGACTGGTTTTTGACAGTTTAAAAAGTTTAAGGTGCCTTCTCTTATTGTAACAAGAGAAGAGCGATTTTGCAGAAGGCGCGCGACGGCCCTGTTTTGGCGCGAAATACAGCGTCAGGTGCCCTCTAGTCTCGCAACGCGCCGCAGTTTCAGTCTCGAGCTGACCACTATACGCGCCGGACCGCGCCGGTCATGAGTAAAGATTTTTGTAATGGTCTCAACATGAACTATGGGCAGCTTAGGCCGTATCATATTAACAATAGTTGCTCATTATATTTAATTATTTATTTAGTAAATGGCATCCCTGATAATTAAAAATCTCGCGAGTCGCTTATTATGCTTCCATCATACAGAACTTATTTTAGCCTCACTTGTATGCTGTAGAAGAACCTACGACCTGTGTGCTGTCTTCTGCGCCGGGGACACAACTATAGAAGACAACAGGTTAGTCAGAACTCTATGCTTTCCATAACGACATGGACAGCAACTACGGCACCTCGTGCGTACTGTAGGGCGGTACAAACGCCCACTGCTATGCAACAGCATCCGCAAGGATGCGGAGGTTTTAGGGGACTTGTGGGAGGAAGCAGTACTAACTTCTCCGTCCGCAAATAAAACCCTAGGAAGCTTGTACAGTGATACTGAAAAACATCGGTCAGGGAGTGTTTCATACGATACAACAAAGGGACCCTGACGTCCCATCAACAATACACGTCAGATATAATTTTACGCTTTCTTTTATGACGCTGTAAATGGACTGGGACTTTTTAGTCCCGCTGGGCAGGAAAGGGCTAAGTAGATGACTTTTTCTGGCCCCAATGAATCCTAAAGTAGCGTTCCATCCATAGTGAAAAAAAGAAATAAAAAATTAGTAAGAAAAACCTACAGTAGGTAACGAACGAAATTGTAATAGAACGGAAGAACGTGAAAGAAAATACTACTCATTACAGTTTTCAGTAGTTAAGATTTGCAAGGGAAATGTGCAGTTGCAAGTGATGTGGATTTGCGTGGTTATGGTATATCGCCAAAAATTTGCGACTGAATAGGGAATTGCCGGCCGCGGTGGCCGAGGAGAATGAGGCGCTTCAGTCACGGTCTGCACGGCCACTACGGTCGGGGGTTCGAATCCCCCCTCGGGCATGGATATTTGTGCCGTCCTTAGTTGTAGGTAGTTCATAAGTAGTTTGTAAGTTTAGGGACTGATGACCCCGTAGTTGAGTCCCTTAAGCTTAACAAACATTTGAACAATTTTTTTGAATAGGGATTTTCCTGTCAGAGAGGACACAGTTCATAGTAATCGATGGTAAGGCATCGACTAAAACAGAGGTGATATCGGGCGTTCCACAAGGTAGTTTTCTTTGGTCCTCTGCTGTTGCTTATTGACATAAATGATTTAGGGGAAAATCTAAGCAGCTCTCTTAGGTTGTTTGCAGATGACGGCGTCATTTACCGTCTAGTAAAATCATCTGAAGATCAAAACCAACTGCAGAACGATCTGAATAAGATATCGCTATGGTTTAAAAATTGGCAATTGAGTCTAAATAACGAGAAGTATGAAGTCGTCCACATGAGTACGAAAAGAAATCCGTTAAACTTTGTTTACAAGATAAATCAATCAAAAGTGAAGGTAGTAAACTCCACAAAATACCTAGGAATTACTGTTACTTCAGACTTAAACTGGAAAGAACACGTAGATAATATCGTGGGAAAGGCGAACCAGAGACTGCGTTTTATTGGCAGAACCCTTAAAACATGCAACAGAACTGCAAAAGAAACTGCATACACTACGCTTGTGCGTCCATTTTTGGAGTATTGCAGCCCAGTGTGGGATCCTTATCAGGTGGGTTTGACGGAGGACATCGAAAGAGTCCAAAGAAGGGCAGCTCGTTTCGTATTGTCACGATACAGGGGAGACAGCGTTACGGAAGAGATACAGGATTTGGGATGGCAATCATTTCAACAACGGCGCTTATCGCTGCGGCGTGGGCTACTTACGAAACTACAATCTGCATCATTCTCCTCCGATAGCGAAAACACATTGTTGACACCCACTTACAAAGGTAGAAATCATCATCAGAATAAAATACGAGAAATGAGAGCTCGAACGGAGAGATTCAGGTCTTTCTTTCCGCGCGCTATTCGAGACTGGAATGGGGGATAAATGCGTAAAGGTGGTTCGATGAACCCTCTGCCAGGCACTTAAATGTGATTTTCAGAGTATCTCATGTAGATGTAGATGTAGTAGAGCTGTTTTTATTTTATTTCTTACTCTTTCTGTGAAATATGATTGACCATTTAATGCAAGTTTCCATTATATTCGATAAGAGTGTAGTTTGCTTTTTCTTTTGCAGATTAAGTCGATGACTTTTTCTTGCCCCAATGAATCCTAAAGTAGTGTTCCATCCTCAGTGAAAAAAAGAAATAAAAAATCAATAAGGAAAACCTACAGTAGGTAACGAACGAAAATGTAATAGAACGGAAGAACGTGAAAGAAAATATTACTCATTACAGTTTTTAGTAGTTAAGATTTGCAAGGGAAATGTGCAGTTGCGCCGTGCTCTGAGTGAGAAGTATCCGGCTGGCTTTAACAGTTAGAGAAACTGGAAGTGAGAGTGCAGCCAGGCAGCGCGTGTGCCGGAGGTGGGCGAGGCGATTAGGCGCGCAGCAGTGGCTGGCGAGTGTCGCGGTAAACGCAATTAGCAGGGCGGCCGCCAGAGGCCAGCAGCGCCGCAGCCGCAGGCGCGTCCCTGTCGGCTAACGGCCAACACACACGCCGCAGACCGGCCTCCGCTGCTGCCGCCCCCACCCTTACCAGCAGCTTCTCTGTGCAAACACCACCTATCGACCAAGTAGGCACGCTTCCAAATACGTGCCGAGACACGGAAGCAGAGGGGGGGGGGGGGGGAGATCATGAACCAGGGGCGCACGAGTTTTTTTTTTTTTTTTTTTTTTTTTTTTTTTTTTTTTTTTTTTTTTTTTTCTCCTGGATGGAGGCCCAAATCGGAAATCTAATTTTAACTGACTTTATGTAATTAATAAGAGGTTTTCAGCCAAGATCGCTTTCTTCTTTTCATTACATGGCAGGTTTCGGCGTGCTAGACGCCATCTTCAGATCTAATACCTCAAGGGTTTTTTTTTTTTTTTTTTTTTTTTTTTTTTTTTTTTTTTTTTTTTTTTTTACAAAATGAGCTCATTATTTATAGCAAAAAATTTTATCTGTCGTAATTTTTTTACATCACTGCTATAGCAACAATTTTTAACATAGCAAATTGGTATACATCACATTCATGTGTCATCCAAATAAAATTTACACGTCAATAATAAAATGACTGAATTCATGCTTTCTACTTTACATATATATCTATGGAATGCCTTATGTATTATAATATTATTGGTTATACTGTTACGGTACATAAGCAGTTACTGCGATGTCTGTACTTTACCCGAGATGCTAATAGACCATGCCCCCCCTTTTTCTTATACATGCGAAATGGAGACCATAAAATATTACACTTCGTGCGTCATCCAAATAAAATTTACACGTCAATAATAAAATGACTGAATTCATGCTTTCTACTTTACATATATATCTATGGAATGCCTTATGTATTATAATATTATTGGTTATACTGTTACGGTACATAAGCAGTTACTACGATGTCTGTACTTGACCCGAGACGCTAATAGACCATGCCCCCCCCCCCCTTTTTCTTATACATGTGAAATGGAGACCATAAAATATTACACTTCGTGCGACACTATACCTTATACAGAATCAATCTAGGACAATGAACTAAGCTCTTGTTGCCACTGTCTGCCACACCAAGGGTACAATGTGGATAGCACATTTTATGCAATTGCTTCCTCCTTTACACATCGAAACTATTTTCCAAGGTATATTAAGTTATATGTAATCTGGTTTTATTCACAGATTTATATATAAAAAAAAATTTAAAAATCCCACAACGATTGTCTCACGGGTAAAGACCGTATGTAATATATAATCTATTTTACATGTAACATCTCTGTATATGATTTCCCGCCTAATAGTCAATATTCTGCTTCACTTCAGCCAGTACTGAACTTGATTCTGAAGTACCTCTGACTTAGAACTTGAGAAAGATAAATTCAGTCATTTTGTTATTGACGTGTAAATTTTATTTGGATGACACATGAATGTGATGTATACCAATTTGCTATGTTAAAAATTCTTGCTATAGCAGTGATGTAAAAAATTACGACAGGTATGTAACTATGTAATTGTAGATAGATAAAAATATGTAATGCAGCTCATTGTAAAAAAAAAAAAAAAAAAAAAAAAAAAAAAAAAAAAAAAAAAAAAAAATACCTTGATGTATTAGGTCTTAAGATTGCGTCTAGCATGCCGAAACCGGTCATGTAATTAAAAGAAGAAAGCGATCTTGGCTGAACCTCTTATTCAGTGTTTGTAGATCGCCCCAATAATGTTTTCTTTATGTAATTAGTTATATTTGTATCAGTTACATAATTTGTATCAATTATATTACTTACCTAAAGTATATTACTTATATAATTATACATGTAAATTATATTTTGTGTATCTACATCAATCGTATTGATCACAGGCTCTATCAGACACATACAAAAGACAATCTAAGTTACACACGGATGGGGCCCCTCCACGACCACACCAACGTGGTGACCATCACAAAAGTTCTACTGTCGCCTCCGTATTTGGTTAGTTTGCTAAGGTGGATCACGGTATGTGGGGACTGCGATGTTATCCGTACGTGTGGGCACGATCACCTATTAATACGGTGCATCTGGAGATAGAATTGGTCGAAAGGTATACGAAGGGTATAGGTATGTAAGGGCAGAGGAAAAAACGTACCAAGGCAAGAGCCAAGGGAAAAAAAAATCTGCGACAGTGGGGTAGGTTTTAAGGGCAGTAGCGGTATGCTATCTGCGACAGATGATGCAAGGTTTGGTAATGTTAGTAAAGGGTATATCTCAGTACCGTTAACGTTGCTAGGTTTCTCATAAAGAATCAGTCCGGTTGATGCGAGGTTCTGCTGCAGCTGAGCTCCTGTGAAGTCTCCTAGTGGGCTGCGGCAGAATACCTGTAAACATAGCCAAGTTTGTCATGATAGTTAGACAGTTCGGTCATAGAACTGGCTAAATATGTGGGACTGTATAGGTTTGTTTGTGTTTAGTGCGTTGAATATGGTTTCCCTGCCTTGCCCGTTGGTCGGCTGTGAGCTCAGCTGGCATTGCCAGTCAGTTTGCTGTTCTGTAGGGTTTCGTCATATTCATCGTGATTGCGAGTTGGTGGTCCCTATGAGTGTAGGTGGTTAATCTCTGAGGAAAAGTATTTTGGGTCGTTTATGTTTCGACCTATGGTTGTGATCGTAGTTCCCCAAGCGTAGAATGAAGGGATTGTTCGAGTGTCTCGAGTTTTTGTTCAGTCGTGTGGCGAGTTTCTTGAATACAACCGAGAGGCGCTCTAGGCGGTATTCATTGTGAAGGTCCACGGTGCGTATGTATCGTGGAGAGTTGCTGATGATGTGTAGTACCTTGTTCTGTATGAGCTGCAGGCGGCGCAGCCTTGTTGGCGCCGCGTATGCCCAGCACGGAGCAGCGTACGTCATCAGAGGTCTAATATGTGTCATCTAGAGGTTCCTCGACACCCGGCTACTCAGTTTGCTTTCATCAAACTGAAATTCGGTTATAACCAAGGGCGCACATAGGATTATTTTTCAGGGGGGAGCGGGACGAGTCAGAATGCTAATTTTATCTTCTATAAGTTTTTACATTATAATATAAAGACATATTTGATTTAAACTTTTTACAGGTCAGGTGGGCAAGAACTGATTGGTTGCTTTATTCGCCTTAAGTGGTCCATAAACGTGTTAGAATCTCAGATGTCTGCAAAACTAATAGTTAAATATTTGTCTAATGTACAGACTCAGTGTTACTGGAGTGTCAGTTGAAAAAATAAACACAGAAAAGAATTGAACACACTGACAGAAGGTTTAATACTTCCTGAGCTATATTTTCAATACTTTCTTCTTCTTCTTCTTTTTCCATATAACAATTTTTATATAAAAAATTGGAATTCAATTTCACTCACAGTTTTAAATGTGATAAAATAAATTAAAGGAACCGTTAATCAACAACAGAATCGTGAAAACAATGTTTGGTGCCTGCTGAAATACTAACAATTAGGAAAACAGAATTTTGATATAAATAACAGATTTAAATGCATCTTTAAATGCAGCAGCGACTATTGCTTTTAAGAAACAAGATGATAACTGACGAAATATAAACAGTGTCAGTTAAACAAAACTGTCAGTGGAAGAAACGACCACATAGCAACAAATAAACCAATTTAAGAAGTTACGGCAATGAATAACAGTGAAACCTCATGCACAGGCGTCACTTATAATGTCACGTTAAGAAGTTTTCGTTTACATAGATCCACTTTCTTAAATATAAATAATAGTGAATTTGTAACAATAACTGCAATGTCGAATTAATACGGACCACTTCTTTAATGGCCTGTGCACATTTCATTCAGTAACATCAAAACACAGCAACAGGATAAACAGGATTGAGATTTTAAAAGACAAGCTTAACGATCACAGTCTAATACTTATTTGCAAAATGTCACGACTGCTTTTACATTAAGATTAAGAATAAGGTACCGAACAACTTACGAACACCACCAGGTTTTTTAAACCATAACATTTAAATTACAAAATTCACTTAACTTGTGGTCGAGGTGGTGTACGCGGCCCAATGCGCGTGTGCGGTGACGGCCGCAAACACGCGCGGTCTCGGCAGTCCACGCAGACACGAAAACCAAGTTACACGACTGACGCTCCAGTGCCACGTGAAGAAAATACGAGAACAAACAGATATTAATAACAGGCAGGCAAATATGTTTATATAAAAACACAAACACAAACACTAACTACTAACATATGTAAATGGTGAATAATGACAAAATTAAGGCTGCTTGCAGCTCAATTTAAGACAGTACCAGTGGAAACAAGCTTATTACAATAATGCAACTCAAATAAAATCAGTGATAATGAATAGTAAACCAAGAAATCATAGTCCTTACTTAATAAAAAAACATGAAACAAATACCCATCACCAGTCAGAAGCGCACTACTTGCCAACTTACAACAGTATTGGTACAGCTGCACAAGGCGAATTAACTCCCGGCCCCAAGCAGTTTACACATTACATTGAATAAGTCAACTTTTGATCTGGTAGCAACCTGGACAACAGTCATTAATTAACATTAAAACATATCCATGTGATAACACTTTTAAATCACATACAAGACTATTTGAACTGGTGTGTAGGATGTATGAGACAGGTGAAATACCCTCAGACTTTAAGAAAAATGTAATAATCCCCATTCCAAAGAAATCAGGCGCAGACAGGTGTGAAAACTACAGAACCATAAGTTTGATAAGTCATGGTTGCAAAATTTTAACACGAATTATCGACAGGAGAATGGAAAAGCTGGTAGAAGCTGACCTCGGGGAAGATCAGTTTGGATTCAGGAGGAACGTAGGAACCCGGGAGGCAATACTCACTTTACGTCTTATCTTAGAAGGTAGGTTAAGGAAAAGCAAACCTACCTTTTTAGCTTTTGTAGATTTGGAGAAAGCTTTTGACAATGTTGACTAGAATACACTCTTTCAAATTCTGAAATCAGCAGGGGTAAAATACAGGGAAAGGAGAGTTATTTACAACTTGTAGTTATTAGACTCGAAGGGAATGAAAGGGAAGCATCAGTTGGGAAGGGAGTAAGACAGGGTTGTAGCCTTTCTCCGATGCTATTTAATTTGTACATCGAGCAGGCGGTGAAGGAAAGCAAGGAAAAATTTGGAATAGGGATTAAAGTTCAGGGGGAAGAAATAAAAACATTGCGTTTTGCTGATGACATTGTAATTCTGTTAGAGACAGCAAAGGACCTGGAAGAGCAGTTGAATGGAATGGACAGTGTGTTGAAGAGAGCGTATAAAATGAACATTAACAAGAGCAAAACAAAAATAATGGAATGCGGTCTTAGAAAATCAGGCGATGCTGAAGGAATTAGATTAGGTAACGAAACAATGAAGGTGTTAGATGAGTTTCGTTACTTGGGTAGTAAAATAACATGCGATGGTCGCAGTACAGAGGATATAAAATGCAGAATGGCAATGGGAATAAAAGCATTTTTGAAAAAGAGAAATTTGCTAACATCGAATATTAATTTAAGTGTAAGGAAGTCTTTTCTGAAGGCATTTGTGTGGAGTGTTGCCTTGTACGGGAGTGAAACATGGACGATAAACAGTGCGGACAGGAAGAGGATAGAGGCTTTTGAAATGTGGTGCTACAGAAGAATGCTGAAGATTACGTGGGTAGATCGCATAACTAATAAAGAGGTACTTAACAGAATTGGTGAGAAAAGGAATTTTTGGCACACCCTGACTAAAAGAAGGGATCGCTTGGTAGGACACATTCTTAGACATCGAGAAATCGTAAATTTAGCATTGGAGGGAAGTGTGTGGGGTAAAAATCACAGAGGGAGACCAAGAGACGCGTATAGTAAGCAGATTCAAGTGGATGTGGGTTGTCGTTCTTATGAGGAGATGAAAAGGCTTGCTCAGGATAGAGTAGGGTGGAGAGCTGCATCAAACCAGTCTCCGGACTGAAGACCATAACAACAACACAAATCAAATGAACATAAACCAATCTGGCTCTGGAGACACACGCAAACAGCTTCTTTTGGTAATTCAAGGTGAAACATACGTAAGTATGTGCCGAAGGAAACCCGCAAAGTCGCGGCGGAGCGGCCGAGAGCATTGAGGCGCTAAGCTACGATGCGCGAGGCCATTCCCCGTCGGGGGTTCGCATCCCCCTCGGGCATGGATGTTTGTGCCGTGTTTACAATAAGCTAGTTCATAAGTAGTTTGTAGGCTTAGGGACGATTACCCCGTAGTTAAGTCCCTTAAGCTATACAAAAATTTGAACAAACCCGCGAATTTCATATATCCGGCCAGAAACCAAAGGCCGAAGCAGATTTTGATCCCTCCCGCCGTTACGTCTGTGTCGAGCGCGTGCATCCACAAGTTTTAATCCATCGAGAGGCGCCACCATTGCTGCCGCACTCTTATTTTTCCTTTTTTCTCTCCACAATGCTGCTTACCGACCCGCTCACCGGCGACCCCTCGCCCTCTCGCGTTAGACGGACCTCTAAACTAAGACAAATGACGGAGCCACGCGGGGAACTGAAAAGCAGCCGAGACGTGACACGGTTCACTTCCTTTTGTCGTAATATTATTGTTTATTTATTGGTTTTTTCTGTTCCATACGACCCAATTGAGGAGTGAGACTCCAGTGTGATGGAACAAGTCAATACATTAATTGTTACTCAAGAACGGTAATAGAAATTTTTTAAGTAGTCCTTTGCACACGACAATCTTACGACAAAGTAAAAAGAATCAATAAAGAAAAATGAAGTTCCTCGACAGAATAAAAGAAGTGATAGCCATGAGGTAACTCTTCAATTTAGATTTGAAAGCGTGTGGATTAGTGTTAAGATTCTTTAGTTCTTGTGGCAGCTTATTGAAAATGGATGCCGCAGAATACTGCACAAGTGCACAAGTGTCAAGGTGGTGTGATGCAAATGTAGATTCGACTTCTGTCTAGTATTCACCGGGTGAAAGCTACTAACTCGTGGGAATAAGCTGATATTATTTATAACAAACGACAGTAAAGAAAAATGTATTGTGACGCCTGACTCAAAATTCCCAGGCTACTGAAAAGGGGTCGACATGACGTTCATGAACTTACACCAGATATTGTTCGAACCGCCCGTTTTTGAGCCAGAAATATCCTTTTTGCATCAGGCGAGTTACCCCAAAAAACAAATCCGTACGTCATAAGTGAGTGAAAGTAAGCGTAATAGACTACTTTTCGCGTTGAAAAATCACTTATTCCAGATATTGGTCAAATGGTAAATATAGCAGAATTTAGTTTTGGAAGAAGATCCTAACATGGGCTTTCCATGACAGCTTACTGTCTCTCTGAACACCTAGAAATTTGAACTCTTTAGTCTCACTTATCACTTAATCAAAATGTCAGCTATCGTCAAATTATGTGTTAGAAATTGTAAAAACTGAGTTTTACTGTGATTTAACATCAACTTGTTTTCTACAAGCCATGAACTTATCTCCTGAACTGCATTATTTGATACTGTGTCAATATTACGAGCGACATCCTTCACTAACAAGCAAACAAAAATATTTTACAGTCACCTGTTATACTGGAAGGCATATCATTTATATAAATAAGAAACTGCAATGGTCCCAAAACAGACCCCTGGGGCACCCCACACTTAATTGTGCCCCAATGGGGTTGTACGTCATAGCCATTTTCTACACTGCGGATAATTACCTTCTGTTGTCTATTATTAAAGTAAGAGGTGAACCAATTGTGAGCTAATCCCCGTATTCCATAATATGACATATTATGAAACTGAACATATAACAGCAAAATGTAATGCGGCAAATTACAGTACTTTAGCGTCACAGACTATAAAACAAATGGTCATAGATATTATGCAACGAAAGTGTGATGATACATATGTAATATTGTTCTGAATTTTTAGCTCTATGAATTTACTGCACATTGTCCTTTTCCTGTATTCTGGCTGAACCATTAACGAGTGGACATCAGTTGTCCTTTTTATTTCTCAATAGTTCGCGTTTCTAATATTTGTCATCAGAATATATGTTTAAAGGTTCATCGCCGCGGTGGAGTAGCCGAGCGGTCTAAAGCACCTCGCTGAGGAGCGTGCGGTTGCTCGCCGTGGAGGTTCGAGTCCTCCCTGGGGCATAGGTGTGCGTGTTTGTCCGTAGGTTAGTTTATCTAGGTTTAAGTAGTTCGTAGTTCGGACTGATGACCACGCAGTTTGGTCCGATAGATTTCCAAACATTTGATTTGAAAGGTTCATCTTAGTTTTTATTTCATGATAGTTAAACTCATCCTGTTTTATTTGTTCAGATCTGTACTTAATTTCAGGTAGTAATCTCATCATGAACTATCCTTCAAATAATCTCTCTCTCGGCAATTGCTATTGCTTTCAGATTTATTTTTAAAGTTTTACTGCTGATTTCTTATCGAAATGTCTTGTGAGCATAATAAACTGTTTCACTTATTCACATAGGTCGGTAACGAATTTTCTACATTTAATTAAGGTCTGGAATATAACTAGTATTTTACGAGGCACAAAGCCGCCTCAAGTTTCCACCACGCTAATACTTAACAAGTCTCAAACTTACCAATTTAAGTTATTTCCTACTAGTGCAAAATTAACCACAGTTTTAATATTGCACTCTCTCGTCAGTGGAATCGCTGACGTAAAATAATAAAATGAATTATATAATTAAAACTACCCGTAGACTGAAATAACTCGAGATCCTTCATATTATTATTTTTTCATTCTGTTACAAATTTTACATAGTTTACAAAGAAAAGTCAAGTCGTCGACGGGATCGAGTGAAAATATTCATTATATCGTCTGGGTTCACATATGACGGTTAATAGACGTCGAACGCAAGTAAGTTTTCAGATGACGGAAGCAGCTAAAACTTCCCTCACAATTGCATGTTGACACAGGAAGAACAGAAAATAATTGAAGAAGTGTTCTAATGTTTGGGAAGATTCCGAACATGGCTCTAGTGTTTCTACTGCGTTCTTCGGCTTGATACTCTGGTCAACATTCTCCCCATTTCTTCTTCCACCTCTCGAATTCACCTCTTACAACACTTTCTGAACTTATGAGGTCATTACTATAGGTGCGAATAGTGGACTATATATCAGAAAAGTTCACATTTTTAATGAATTTCGGGATGAGCTGTTGCAACTTAAGACCCTCATTCTGATGCCTGGAAAATGTTCTGACAGTTCACCGTGCAACATCTCAAAGTACGGAATGTAAAGGTTAAAGCAGAAGTTTTCGTCAGGTGTTGCATGACGAGTGTTCTCATGGTGTTGTCTCCCACCTGGATATGGCGGTCGTATGTCGACATCAAGGTCTTCACAAATCTCTGAAACCTGTTGAAATTGTTGGTGGAATTCATCCACAGCATTTGGCCGTTATTCAGCCAGTATGCTGACGACATTTTCAATCTGGAACGAGAGAAATTATATATTTTTACTACTGTAAGTGGCTTTTAAGTCAGAAAAGTAAAAAGTGTTTGAAATGCATTTTGAGAAAATACATAAAAATTCCCAAATTGAATCTTTACTCTGCAGCGGAGTGGGCGCTTCCTGGCAGATTAAAATTGTGTGCCGGAACCGGGACCCGAACCTGGGAACTTTGCCTTTCGCGGGCAAGCGCTCTACCGACTGATCTATCCCGACACGACTCTCGATGCCGCCTCACAACTTTACTTCCGCCAGTACCTCGCCTCATACTTTCCAAACTTCACAGAAGCTCCACTGCGAAACATGCAAGACCAGCACTCCTGGAAGAAAGGATGTGGTGGAGACATTACTTAGCCACAGCCTAAGGGATGTTTCCAGAATGAAACTTTCACTCTGCAGTGGAGTGTGCGCTGAAGTTTGGAAAGTAGGAGGCGAGGTACTGGCGAAAGTAAAGTTGTGAGGCGGCATCGTGAATCTTGTTGGGATAGCTCAGTCGGTAGAGCGCTTGCCCGCGAAAGGCAAGTCCTACTTTACATAAAAATTATTTACGTGAGTATTAAGATAAAAACAGTTTGTTTCATGTTGATATTACATTTTCCATTGTAAGCTACAGAGAAGTAGAATTATGATATGTAAAAAAAAGGGGGTACTTGTATGTGATTTAAATACAAGAAAATGGTGGTGGTGGTGGTGGTGGTGGTGATGGTGGACATGAGGGACCAAACAACGAGGTCATCAGTCCCTTCAACCCCAAATTTTATACGCCACGGAACCCAACGAAAAATAGGTGAAAGCCAAAAGACCATTACACTAGGAAGTAAAATCGACTCGCCAACAAGACTAAGACCAACTCAAGGCAGCAAAGGCTACAGTGTCCGCTCCCACAGCTCTGGAAGCGACCACTACCCTAAACCAAAAGTTACTAATGGCACAGTAGTCAACGTATCACAGCTCCAGAGCAGGGAGAAATAAAACTACGTTAAAATGTAAAAGAGTGGGGGACTGGTGGGGATAAGGCTCTAAACCCCACCAACAGCCAAGAATCACAAACCCACTCACCCCGACCAAGCGAGTCCTAGAGCTGACAATAAAATCTACTTTCACGGAGGAAGGCAAGGACGCGATCAACCATCCGTGGGTCATCCGCCAAAACTGAAGGCATTGCAGGCGGTAGGCCATAGTCGCCACGGAGTGTGGAATGGAGAGGACATTCAGTCAGAATATGAGACACGGATTGTACAGCTCCACAATCACAATGTGGTGGATTGTCATTTTGTAAAAGAAATCCATGGGTCAGCCTGCAGTGTCCAAGACGGAGGCGACAGAGGACAATTGATTCTCTCCGGGAAGGGCGTAAAGATGAACTCCAAGCTGCAGTCGTATCTTTGATGGTGCGGAGTTTATTGGAAGGGGCAGTAGCTTTCCAACTGCTATCCCATGAGGAGTGAAGCAAAGATCTGATCTGCACCCGCAGATCCGCACCCGGAATTTGAAAGGGAGACGGGCAGCGAGTAATTGCCGATCTAGCCAACTGGTCAGCTACTTCATTCCCTGTAATACCAACATGGCTTGGCACCCAGAGAAAGGTAACGGAGCAGGCAGCACGATGAAGGTCAGCAAGGAGTTCATGGATGGAAATAACTAAAGGATGGGAGGGGAAACAACGATCAATGGCCTGCAGACTGCTCATGGAGTCAGCACAGATTAAACCACGTTCCACGGCAGAATGTTTAATAAAACAGAGGGCTCTATAAATCGCCATCAGCTCTGCCGTAAACACACTGCATGCCTCTGGCAGAGAATGGCATTCCGCCTCAACAGGAGATGTAAAAGCATATCCGGAGTGGCCCGCTGTTTTCGAGCCATCAGTGTAGAAGATAGAGGCTCCCTGAAACTCTTGTAGTACGGGGCGCACCAAACGCCGAAAGACCATGGGGGAAATTAAAGCTTTTGGGCCCTGGAAGAGATCCGTCCGAATTAGTGGTCGCGGCACCATCCACGGAGGTGTGCGTGCAGTAAAATGGGGGGGCGCAATCTAGCGAAGGGAAATGGAAATCCCGGCAAAGAGAGGCAAGCCGCAGTCCGACGGGAAGGCCCGCCCGCGGCCGGGTATCAGGGGGTCGAAGCCCTTCATATGCAAAAAGAACCTGGTAAGCGGGATGAGCAGGATATTGCCGGATGGCGATGGCATAAGACGCCAGAAGCTGATGCCGCCTGACCTGAAGAGGGCAGATTCCCGCCTCAACAAGGAGACTATCGACCGGGCTAGTCGGGAATGCACCTGTAGCCAAGCGGACACCATAATGGTGAACTGGGTCTAATAATTTCAGGGCAGAAGGAGCTGACGAGCCATAAACTTGACACCCATAGTCCAATCGGGACAAGATTAGAGCCCGATAGATACGGAGGATAGTTGTTCGGTCTGCACCCCAAGATGAATGAGCAAGGAAACGTAGGGCATTGAGTTTCCTCATACAACTAATCTTTAGGTGGCGAATATGGGGCACCCAAGTCAATTTTTTGTCAAAGAGAAGACCCAGGAAACGATGCTGTGCTACAACTTCCAGGCGCTGATTACCCAAGAACAGTTCTGGATCAGGGTGAACTGTAGTACGACGACAAAAGTGCACCACCCTCGTTTTTGATGAGGAAAACTGGAAACCATGGGACGTCAAGAAAAGGGTCACAAATATATGTGTTTATCTGTTTCGTTGCTTCAATAACGGTAAGTTGTGGAGACTGCAACTCAGCAGCAGCAGAGACTGGAAATAGAAGTGTAGCAAATGATTTGACGACACACAAGGCAGCAATGAATTTACACTTGCAGGTAGCTGTTAGTAGCTCATTTGCATGTGATGAACTAGTCGAGTGTTTTATACTTATATTCTCCAGTGTGGCAAGAATTGACATAAGCAGGTCTTTAAATGTTATTACGCCCGATAGGTAGCACAGTATGGTTTGACACGGTTCTTGGTAACTTCTGGTAGCATTTCAGAAACATTATTTGTGAAACAGGAAATTCGAGCAGAACTGCATGACAGACAATGAAATATTGTGCCAAGTGCATTCCGTATGTAAGGAATTTCACAGCTGTGATCCACTGCAAGGTGGAACACATGGTTCGAACAAGGAAGGTACAATGCTAGTGGACATCTCTTCGTCACTTCTGCTTGAACGCCCTTACATTGTTCACTCATTGCATTCCAGTAGTCCACGCAGATAAGATATGTCAGTGACACAGCCTTGAAGAGTGTCTAGCAAAGTTTCTGTCAAACCTTTGCCTGTTCAGTCAGTGAATTCAACAAATGCGAGAAGTCGTTCATACAGAACATTATCCTTTGTGAAGCGCAAGACAATGGAAAACTGTTCTTTTTTAGAAAAGTCTTGCGTTTAATCTGCTAAGACAGAAAAGAACTTTGCTGCTCTAACTTCAGCAGCTACGTATCCCATTATGCATGTGCTACAAGCTGAAATAACTTCATTCTTTGTTCGCCAACTCAAATAACTTGCGTGTTTAGGGGCTGTATTCAGATGAGACAGCACATCTGTATCACCAGCGTCAATTTTTAATCTGTGAAAAAAGCAATTAGAATGTTAAATACACGAAATGTGTATCTCACTTACAAATGCAGTTATTTTCACTCTAATTCCTTAATTTCTAATTTTACTTGAAAATCGCTAAGTTATTATGGTTTTAGTTGTCCTGGAGAAAGTAATTTCTCTCAAACATTCTGTGTAGCTACAAATATTATAAAATTAGCTGCATGTACGTATGCGTGTGTATGTGTATTCCCCATCTCCACCTTAAATATTGGACCGGTTTCAACCAAACGTGGTTCACATTTTCCTTATTACCAGGCAACAATCACTGTCGAGGTAAGAACCACCAACGACACATACGTCAGGAGATACGGCGTCATAAACAATTGAATTCGCGTAAAACGGCCGCATTGTGCTACAATATTCCACATCTGCTCCTAAACTAATGGACCGATTTGAACAATATTTTGTACAAATATTCATTAATGTCACGTATCATTTATCATAAACAATGAAAACTGTCCCGGATTTCGGTGCATGGTAACATGATTTTACCCGTCCACTATTTCAGAATGAGAGCACTTAGCGAGTTGAAATAAACTTTAAACATAATCTCAAATATTTAGGGAACTTTTTCTCGCTAACGACCCCAAAATAAAAAAAATGTTTATCGCTTACTACTCTTTCGGCGTTCATGGAGTAATACTACGGCATTTGTCATGAGGTTATATTTTATTAGGTGTACACTATTAACTGCATTCGCAAAACATTTTACACACATACACATACACTGAAATTACTCTAGAAATTGCATAATGGTAGGTGACATAGTTTATGAGATGTGAAGTAACAGACAATTACGTTAGTTAAAAACCGCCTCATGACTCAAGACGTTTAGATTTATTACGTCTCTTCTTCTAAATCTATTCACCACGTATTTTGCAGACATTATACTACTACATGGTTGCGTGTCTTTAAAAAGACTACTATTAACAGCTCAAAATGCGACATAACGCCCAATCTGGCCATTCTCATCTGCTGGGCATCTGCATCACTATTTATTTGGTTCGTATTTGCTTTCGGTGATAGAATTGAAGATGTGCTCCGCTCTCGCTAAGTTGTTTGCTATACATGAAAATATCTGAAGTAGGTAGCTGCACTTCAATTTTTGCCCTCGGACCTGGCTTGCTAGTGTGCTTTGACAGTGCTATGAGTGGGACCCTTTCACGTGTACTAATAATTACCTAGTCTATGCCCAACGCCTCTTATGTAATTATCGTTTCATAATTTAATGCAGCCCGAACAGCGTATCTGCGGAAACATGATTCTGAAATATGGTCATGGGAACTAATGTTGTTCGTTGAAATAGAGATAAATTTGTTGACATAGAAAATTAACACAAGTCTTAGGAAGACTTTTCTGAAGGCATTTGTCTGGAATGTGGCCTTGAACGGGTGTGAAATATGAGCGATAAACATTTCAAACTGAAGGAAGATTTGAAATTTGGTGCTACAGGAGAATGCTGAATATTAGAGGGCTAGACCCTTTAACTAATGAGGGGGCACTGCACAGAAATGGAGAGAAAAGATACTTCTGGCATATTTTGACTAAAAGTAGGGAGCAGTTAGTAGGGCACATTCTCAGACATTGAGGAATTGTCAATTACGTATTGTAGGGAAGCGTTGGGGTAAAAATAGCTGAGGTAGACCGCGAAACGAAGACAGTAAGCATATTTAAAGGGATGTGGGTTGCAATTCTCAGTCATGAAGAGGCTTGTGCAATATAGAGTAGCCGGCCGCGGTGGCCGAGGTGACTGAGGCGCTCCAGTCACGGTCAGCACGGCCACTACGGTCGGGGTTTCGAATCCCCCCTCGGGCATGGATATTTGTGACGTCCTAGTTTGTAAGTAGTTCATAAGTAGTTTGTAAGTTTAGGGACTGATGACCCCGTAGTTAAGTCCCATAAGCTTAACAAACATTTGAACATTTTTTGAATATAGAGTAGCGTAGAGAGCCGCATCAAACCAGTCTGAGGACCGAAGACTACAACAACAACAACAACAATGACTGGGTTGATACTTTTACCGTCCGATGTTGTGACTATGAAAAATTAGTTATGATTCATAATTATGAGATATAATTGAAAACTTAGAGCTCCAGGCAGAATTCGATCTGTGATACTCATCTTATACTCAGAACCAATATTAAATAATGAAAAGGACTTTGAGCTTTATAAAACGATTTACTAAACTTGAAATAAAAGATATTTAATTTCGATATTAAATGGCAACATCATATTTATCCAGGACCCAATATCGGGTGTGTGTGTGTGTGTGGGTGGGCGGGTGTGAGGTTGGACGCAGATTGTGTGGGGGGAGGGGGGACTCATTGGCCAGGAGGGGTGGCACCTCTACATGAAAGGTCTCTTTGGGATTCACTGCCCTCTAAAGTAGAAATCCTGAGGAATTCCTTCTCCAAGCCCAATACAACTCAGGCATTAAATATAGAGAAAAAAAGTCAGAGGGATCTACGTCCTTATTCCTTTTTCACACCTTCTCTAATTCCTTGTGCATATCCGTACCTTTCCCGCAATTCCCATCACCCTCTGGTTTCCCCCCCCCCCTCTTCCTTTTGAATCCCAGGCTTCCTACCCTCAACCTCAAGACTCTCCATATCCGAGGGTAATTTCCATCAGCTTCCCCATCCTCCTCCCCAGATCCCGGATGATGGCCTCCGTCCCGACATCTATCCCTCCTACCAGCCTTAAACCTTCCCTGTATATGGTCCTCCTCCTCTCTACCCCACCCCTCCCTCCCACGCTTGTCTCTCCCATCCTCTCCTCTCTCCCCGGAGTCCGTACGACCCATGTTTCTCACCTCTTCCCCTCCCCCCACCCTTTACAATCTCGCACCTTGCTGCTCCCCCCCCCTCCCCCCCCAGCCCTATCTGCCTCTTGCGGGGACACCGACCAGTGTTTTCTGTGCTAATGCTTTGTGTTCTAGTGTTTGTGATATATATAGCCGTGTTTTTAAAACTTCATCGGCCACAGACCAGGCAGAAAAAGTGTCGCCAAGTGATTTTATTCTGTGGTCCCGTATCGTTGCCATTTTCGTTATCAGTGTTGACTTCAATGTGTTTTAGCCACCGTGGCAGTTTTAATTCAGACTATAAGTGTGCAAACATGATTTCCATATCATTTTAAGTCATAATCATTCACATTTGTATTTTTAATTCATCTTTTTCTTCTACGATAATAATAATTAATCTACTGATTGTCACTCGGCTGAAGAGCGGTGTTGACGCTGCTTCCAACCTGCTCCATCAGGGGTTTTACTATATCGATAAAGGAACAAAACTCAGAGGGATCATAGCCGCTATCTGAAGCTCCTGTCTGGCCAGACTTATGGTCTCGACTTCTCCACCATCATTCATACCTCAACGTCCTTGATCTGCACCCATCCTCTGCTCCATCAATGTATCATAGATATCTACCCTTCTCCCAAAAAATCATTTTTTAACAAAAATATCCAAATCCTCGCACGCCATGCCCTCTACCTTGCCTAATACATCCGCCTCCCTTCCTCCATGTCGATACTCTACGATCTCATCTCCTTCCCGCTCTTCCTTCTTTTTCTCGAACACCTACGTATTTCATATACCGTCCGCAAGCTGGACCCTCTCAATTATGTAACCGCCCCTGTACTCACCTCCCCGGTTCGTTTCCGCACCGCCACGAGTGCTACCACCTGGCCTACACCTACACGTCCTCTCCCAGGGCAACTTCCGCCAACTTCCAGAGAATGAGCTCCGTCCTGACATCTCGGCTCCCTTCTCTTTCTCTCTCTCTCTCTCTCTCTCTCTCTCTCTCTCTCCTCGCCGTCGCCACTATGTCAGTGCCCCTCACCCCTTCCCCTCCCCACCTACCTTTTCATTCCAGAGTTCTTGCACTCCCCGATACCTGCCCTTGCTCATCGGGTCAGCTTACACCTTCCTACAGCTTTTCATAACATTTTCCTAGAGTAGCACCCTCGCTCTCACATCATGGCAGTCCCCTCCCCCCCAACCCACATCTGCCACCCGGTAATTACAATGCGGTGAACTTGTGACAGCACTATTTTAACTTCCTATAACTGCGTTAAGAGTTTTGTAAGTTTTTTAATACGGCGGCCCACTACATAGTGGGAAAATCTGAGCAATCGATATATTTTTAACTCTGCCATTTCAGCCTACGTTTTAAATCGTCCATTTATCTGTTTCAATCCTCTGAGCATAGTCTCAGTTTTTTTGGAAATATTTCTCCTCTCCAATCTCTTATTTGTCCATTATGGTCTCTTTTTAAATGTCTATGATAGCAATCTACGATTTTTATTTTCTAGCTTACATGTTTTTACTCTCATTAACTGTCTCCATATGTCTCTCTCTGTCACTGCTCTGACATTGTCTCTTTATTATATTTTTCTGTATGTATTTCCTGAAAGGGAAGTGTGTGGGGGAGAGCCGATTGAGTTATAATATTAGAAGATAATGTTTCAGCAATCAGTCGGAAATGTGAATTTATTTGAAGATTTAGATTTTGACCACTGTATGGTCATTATCAATGCTTAAAACAAAATTGTTAAAACACATAAAATATTTAGACCTCGTTGTTGAAGGTTACGTTGATACAGAAGCGCATCAATATACCTGCAACATTGAGGTCGTGTTTTAACTGTTTTGTTTCAATCTGCGAATGAATTAATATTTACGACTGGTTGCTGAAAAATTTTCTTTAAATAAAACCTAATTGAGTTATAATAGTTCCGTTTAAATACCAAAAGGGAAACGGGATGTGGGTGGCTAGGTGGGCTTACCAAAGAAAGTGAATAATAATAACAATAATGTTAAAATCAAGTAAAGGCACTAAGAATCAGGATAATAAGTAGAAAGATTAACTGGAATTCAAAAATCACATTTAAAAATAAATAACTGTAAACAAGTTCTATAAAATAAGTTAATTCCATAGACAAGTAATGGCTTCAAACACAGATTTAAGAACACTTTAACCGACAGGTTCCTAAATGACAACCAAGATTCCATACAGTTCACAAAACCAGTATCTCAAAATAGTGGAGTAACTAAATCAGGTTCACAATCTCAATAAATTAACCCTGCATAAAAATCACAGAATTTACAGAATTTTAAATGGGGCACATAAACTACAAAATTAGATAAGGTGCATTAAATCTGGCTACCCTGAAAATAAGACACACTGTCACAATCGATGATGATATTAGAATTCGTCATCCGCAATGAAAACTTTGCTCGTGTGACTTTTCGCAATTTCAGTGCCTTACATACCTTAATATCAGACAATATATAAGAGCAATGGGAAATAACGTACAGTGCAACAGACAGAACCAGTTTCAAAACAGTTCAGTGATTACAATATTTAACACATCAAGTTGATTTTAATAGTACATGTTTTAAAACAACTCAACAAATAGGGAAATAAGTTATCAAAAGAGAAACACAGGTCACTCAACAAAGATCAAAACTTCAGACACCACGGCCCATGTTACTGGAAGTAGATATAAGAACGTGAACTGAAATATTAACGGCTCGACAGCGACGACCTGACAGGCAGGATATTGAAGGAACACCGAAGGAAAGCTAACAGGTCAGACAATATGTAAAGTCAAAGGATAAGGTACCTGAACGACAACCGCCAAAAATAAAACTACGGATGGGCAGGAATACCACGCAGAAGGAAAAATACACTGCCTGCAATAACGCCTGTTTCCCGGACAACAAGCGGGTACACATCAGATAAACAACCCAGACGCCCTTACTAAGCGTTAATAGAAAATGAATTAATCATCAGACTTGAATAATATCAGTGGCAACGTACAAACTACCATACAACGACCAGTCGGTAACCACACATTCAGTCCACCAACACGTCAAATGCAGACATTTGGCAATGCCAACTGCTGGGGTTCAACCAACAAGCCTACTCAGCGAGACACAATGGAGACTCCGTACCGGAGAACATGAAGGACCGGAACTAAAAATGGCTACGTAAGGAGAAGCGACCAAGTAACAGCAACAGCAACTTCCATGCATCATATGTAAAACCCTTGGCTGAAGAGGAGCCTGCAGGCTGCTACCAACTCATCCACATTCTCCCCAGTAGAAAAAAAGTAGCAAAAACCACCTGATGCTTCCGGCCCTGTGATCGTTACCTCAAAATCCACAACCATACTCAGTGTAACACACGAAACGATACACGTGAAAAAAGTGTTGCATCACTACGATCTTTTTACATAAAAATGGAGTAGATACGTGCAAAATCGTTTCCGTTCTTTTTGTTGTCCATGTAAACTGAAATTGACAATTGTAAAAAGATATAAAATAGCCAAGATTGCTTATCATCAATTTTTATTAACGACGACCGGTTTCCCTGAACTATGTCAGCATCATCTGGTCAAATAAAATATTTTACAAGGCCATAATTTTGTAATGTCACTGTGATAATTATGTTTTATTATAATGAGATAGTGCACCTATGCACTGTAAATTGTTATATAACAACTGTTTGACATTACAAGATTATGGCCTTGTAAAATATTTTATTTGACTAGATGATGCCGGCATAGTTCAGCGAAACCGGTCGTCGTTAATAAAAATTGATGATAAGCGATCTTGGCTATTTTATATCTTTTTCAATATTATAAGTGGATCGCCTCCTAAAACGTAAACCAACTGAAGTTGACAAGTTGTAGGAGAATAATCTAGACAGGCCGCGGTTGAGTAGCCGAACGGTCTAAGGCGCCTCGCTGCGGAGCGCGCGGTTGCTCGCCGTCGGAAATTCGAGACCTCTCTGGAGCATGGGTGTGTGTGTTGTTCTTAGGTTAGTTTACCTTAGTTTAAGTAATTTGTAAGCTACGGACTGATGAACACGCAGTTTGTTCCGATAGATTTACAAACATTTGAATAGTTTTTTTTTTTTTTTTTTAACCTAGACATTCTACTTTTGTGTTCTAGATAGTAGCATACATCAGTACCCTCAATTCCTGGTAATACATCTTCTTCCGCTGATGGGAGACTGTATTTTGTGGATAAGTTTTCGCTAGAAAATCAGGGCACTGTAGTTCTAAATATTGTCACTCCTCAACGACTATTCATCTGTTTGGTGGATCTTCTCCTCCAAAAACAGCCCTTTTCATTGTATCCCAGGATTGTGCGATAGGGTTCATATCTGGAGAACGTGTTGGCAAGCTAGTAAGGCAGTGGAAGGTGTCCCAATCCTGGGAGGTGAACATTAAGCCTTGTAACTGTCTGACACCAGTCTCGGCTTTTTTTGGCAGTGAGGAGGCTTCACACGTATCGCTGGAGTTGCTGGTCAGGGAGGTGTGTATCCTGGTCACAGGTGCAGAGGAAGGAGTGGTAAAGGTGGCGGGATTCCCGTAAGAGGAGGACAGCCTGTGGAGGAAGGGAGGGGTGGTGGGGCTGAATGAGTATAGGGGAGTGAACAGCGTCAGACAAGGTCTGCTGGATAAGTTTCCAGACATCTGCCTCTGGCAGTTTTGATGCACGCCAAGGATGTATTAATAGAATACGAGGTCACATTCTACCAATGAACTCTATACAGTGGCCGTTGCCTTGGCCATTAAAAAGTTTCATTATTAAGTTTTCGGTAAACATGTCAAAGTATTTTGCGACTGCAAAGCCTTAAGCTTTCTGTTCACTTGTAAGATCAAACGTCAGAGATAGTCTGGATTCTCCTAGAATATGATTCTTAAATGTCATACATTAAAGTAAGATATAATATTGTTGCCGACGCTCTGTTGTCTTCCGCAAGGTCTAACGGAATTTACTGGTTGAACAGGTTACTAATTACCCAGTTTTCCTTATGAAAGATCAGGCACATAGGAAATACTATTTGGAGATGTGTAGGAACATGGCACATTTACAAAACAATTACATACACTGGAAATAAATAACAGGCACCCTAACAGAACCCATATCACAATTTTTCACGACACTATAAAATCCTTCGGAACATTTATTCCTAAGAAAACACAGGAAGTGTACACGAAAATATTTGTCAGAGAGCACTGGCAAAGACACAATCCAGAAAAATACCATTACACGCCATCCAACCCACAAAGCCCAGACAAATCTTAGCAATAGATCGTTGTTGTTGTGGTCTTCAGTCCGCAGACTGGTTTGGTGCAGCTCTCCACGCTACCCTGTCGTGTGCAAGACTCTTCATCCGAAAATACGTTCGGCAACCTACATCTTTTTGAATCTGCTTACTATATTCGTCCCTAGATCTCCCTCTACGATTTTTACCCCACACGCTTCCTTCTAATGCTAAGTTGACAATTCCTTGATGTCTTAGAATGTGTCCAACTGATCTATCCCTTCTCTTAGTCAGGATGTGCCAGAAACTCCTTTTCTCCCCGATTCGGTTAAGCACCTCCTCATTAGTTACGTGATCTACTTATCCAATTTTCATCATTCTTCTGTAGCACCACATTTCAAAAGCTTCTATCATCTTTTTATCTGAACTCCTTATCGTCCACGTTTCACTCCCATATAATGCTACACTCCAGACAAATGCTTTCAGAAAGGACTTTCTAACATTTAAATTAATATTGCCTGTTAACAAGTTTCGCTTCTTTAGAAACGCTTTTCTTCCCGTAGCCATTCTATACTTTATATCTTCTTTACTTCGGCCGTCAGAAGTTATCTCGCTACCCAAATAACAAAATTCATCTACTACTGTCGGCCGCGGTGGCCGAGGGGATAGAGGCGCTCCAGTCACCGTCTGCCCGGTAGAGGTCTGCACCTCGCTCGGTTGCTCGCTCGAATCGCGTGATACACGTCGTTCTCTGACAGTCCGACAGGTGTCGGTACTACAGCTTGCGGCAAGGCGTGTGGCTGCGCTCGACTTCTTCCACGCTGGCCCGACCGTCCACACTGCCCGCTCGCCACTCGGTCGCCCACCGCAGCGCCACTCGAGTCCAAGGCGAGTGTCGGGAGCAAAGTAGACGCTTGAGAATAAATCCTGACTGAGAAATTTGGAATTGTTTCCTTTCGCGGGTGCTTCGAAAGCTGTTCTCTCGATCCAGTTGAACTAGCTATTCAGTTTCGCATTTTGTACTTTACCATAGAAGTTATTATACGTGATTAACATAAAGTTTATGTGCTAAGATCATTTACAGAATGAACTTTCCATGATCTTTCTTACTTTCTTGTTCCCATTTTTTGGTCTGTTAGTTCCTGTTTAGTGGTAGGTGTTACTTACCGTCTTAAAAAGCAAATGATTGTATTTTATATTCGTTCCTCTTATCACTCTCAAGTCCTGGAATACTTTGTCCGTCTTTTATATTGATAATAAGTACTTCGATATTGAGGTATATTCATTAGGTTAGTTTTGTGCATCTCTCTCTCTCTCTGTTGCACCTCGTTAATACAATATTCCCGTAGCATTTTGGCACTGTGCGTGGTTGCTGCGCCTCTACCTTTTCCGAGTGAGTCCTTAACGGGATTTTTTTCAATTGCAACATTCATATATACCTCACTGCTACTGTTGTCTTTCTTATCTACATAATAAAGAACGCATGCAAGCTTTTGTGTAATGTATAGCATCAGCGCTTTCTTCCGTTGTCAGGGTCATATGTCGGTCTAATCCTCATATACCCTCTACCTGTTTTAAATCCTCTTATTCCAACTCTTCACTTTAGACAGCTGTACGAATTACGGTGTTCCTGCTGTTTCAGTGATATCTGTGTTATATTTATTTAGGGCCGTCTGAAGAATGTCACCCAGGTGCACCAGGCAAAAGAAGGAAGTGCTTGTTTTTGGAATGGCTGGACTGTAAAATGCGCGAGGCGCAATCTACCAATGACGTGGACCTTTATTTAGCACGAATTGATGGTGATGACGACGATCTGCTTGAATGGTAGAAACGCAACAGTATTCTCTTACCGAAGATAGCTGTATTGGCAAACAGTATTTTGTGTGCCCGCCTCAAATGCGCCTAGTGAACGCACTTTCAGTGCGGCAGGGAACCTGTTCTCTGATAGAAGAACTCGACTCGATCTACAAAGTGTCAATGATATTTTAACAGTACATTGCAATTACAATGCCACTAATGAATAATAGTTGTGCCGTCTTTAGTATAAGGTAGTTCATAAGTAGTTTGTAAGTTTAGGGACTGATGACCCCGTAGTTAAGTCCCATAAGATTAACAAACATTAACAAACATTTGAACATTTGAAACACGATGGATAGAATTTGTGACACTATTTCAGGAAATCATAGACGACTTATAACATTTGTCCATTGATTTCACACCAAATCAGTTAATGACAGAAAGACAGGAATAAAACAGTTGAACTAAACCATTGCCACTAATTCCAACAGAGAACACATCTTCTGAGGACAGAGTCAGACAGGCTATCATTACTTTAAACGGAAGTGCTGAGAAACGTAAAATAATTAGTGATAAGAAAGTGAATACGGTATAGAAGTACACTTTAGGTTAACTAATATTATTCAGAATCCACCCAAAACCATAACTCAGTAAACGATTGAACAGGAAACGGCAGTTAATGTATACAGGTCCATACAAAATAATCAAAACGCCTCATTAGGCATCTTTCTTTTAGTTCATCCACAGTCAGGTAAGGTGAAGGGTTTATTTCATCACACACATCCACACATGTTTGTAAATCTATCAGATCAAACTGCGTGGTCATCAGTCCGTAGCTTACAAACTACTGAAACCTACATAAACTAACCTAAGGACAACACACACACTCATGCCCCAGGGAGGACTAGAACCTCCGATCGTGAGCAACCGTACGCTCCGCAGCGAGGCGCCTTAGACCGCTCGGTTACTCCATCGCGGCTTTATTTCATCACAGGGATTTGAAAAAGTATATGCCGTGTGCCGAGATAAGTTTTTTTTTCTGATTTTATACAAAGGTCATGCCTGCACAC
Source organism: Locusta migratoria (assembly GCA_026315105.1). Taxonomy (NCBI): domain Eukaryota; kingdom Metazoa; phylum Arthropoda; class Insecta; order Orthoptera; family Acrididae; genus Locusta; species Locusta migratoria. Next base: position 541,208,632 of record CM048744.1, read on the forward strand.
GTTTGAGCTTCAGACTCATTTTTTCCAATTTTTTATGCATATTAGAACAAAGATTTTGGAGAGGAGGGGAATATGTAATATAGGCAGGAGGATGTCATAGATTTTTTTCACAGATGGAACTATGTGTTACAGTAAGTAACATGAAAGCTAGATATATATTTATTTTGACAAGAAAAACGGAGAAATATTTTATTTCATTTTATATGTATCTAGACATTTTCCAATGATATCTTTATTTTAGTGAATAGGTGTTTATCTGTGATGATTAAGCAAGCAACGCTTATACAGAGGAAACTTTTACTATAAAAACATTATGTGTGATTTGTATGAATGTGTCAGTACTATTGCAGAAATGAATAACATATAGAAGGAAGAATTTTATGACAAACAGTTAACAATGAGGACAAGTTTAAAGAGACAGAAATGTGGGACACTGTAAAAGAAACTGAGGACGGTGAATCTATAATTTCAGTGTGACAACAGACATCTTGGATTTTAACTAAAGATGCCACGGTGAATAAAACTATAGCAAAGAGACGCTGGGGCAGTGATCAGTCATCTGTAATTAGTTTACTATAAGGAATGCACAAAAATTTTACTAAGGGAAAGAAGGGTGTCACCTTATGAGTTTCACAGTAAATTTTGGACAGAGGTCCAATACAATTATAATTTTTATTTCTACTACAAGAATAAGTTTTTATGTTTTCATTGAATTGTTAGTGATGTAGATTTTCCATGAACTAATTACCATTCACTTCAACAAAGCATGTCTACAGACCATTTGAGCCAACGTATATTGAAACGTACAACTTCATTTTACACATATTTAAAGAAACGGTTCGATATTCATTAAAATGTTTTTTCCCACAATTTCAGAGTAACATCTGATGCTCGATGCTGCGCTTTCAATTTTACAATTACATTTTACTGTATAATCCACATTATTTTTTCAATTATATTTATATTTCTTTCATTAAGCTATTATGCAGCAGAAAGCGGCAGCGGTTCCAACCATCATGATTAGGAAGGAAGCTAATTGTTGGAGATGTGCTTGATAAATTATTTTCTCTTTCCATTTATGGCTCAGCAAAAACGCCCCTAAAATTTAGTGCTCATTTATTTGATTTATTACATTACTCCGAGCCAGCCGCGGTTAACTTAGAATAAATCGGTAACCATTGTCCCCAATATTTGCGGATACAATCAGCACCAACAGTATAATTACAATCCTCAGCAGTTTAACTAAATGGTGCGTTATTTGCTTTTCTCTTGCAGAGCCGATTCAAGAATTTTAATTGGTTTTAAATTTCAGCCACATAAATTTTAAAGGTTAATTCAATGACACAAGTAATGTGGAATGTATCACTCCGTTTGGATTTTGTGCCTATTGCAATTACAGCCAACTTCGTTTTCTCAATTTTACCCAACTTTTCTGTTTAATTTATTACGGAGCAAATCGTCTTCAGGCACACATAAACTCTGAACACGAACTACGTCTGTCCTATCTAAAGTAGTTCTGAAAGCTATTTACATAATTTAACCAGCTGCAAATTTTCAAATCAACAATTATTAATTATTTTTAGGGAGCTATGTCTCTGGTATTAGAGGTGGGATTGCAAGGAATGTCTATGAAGTCTATGGAAGTCTACGAGTGTGGTCAGGCGTCGTTTATTTGCAGCTCAGGAACGGCAAAATAAAACAAATTAAGTTTTAAAGTTTTTATTCGAGGCAGAGAAAGAAGATCCAACACATTTATACCAGTAAATGTTGAGGTACCAATTACTAAAATATTTAGTTTTACACGTTACTACTTGTATAGTGGGGGTAGAAGGAATTTATTGTTACTGTGCCATTTAATGTAGGATTTGCAGCGCCTCTGCCTCAAATCGTACCCTCAGTTGCTTGTACAGCGACACGTGAAAATGTCTGAACGTATTGGAGAGTATTCGTTAGATACCGTTTCCCAATTGATACACCGGTTCCCGCTGTACCTCCGATGTCAAGCACTGTCGAGCTTGGCTAGCACTTGAATGGGTTACCGTCCTGGCCTCCCGGGCCCCATTGGCAAGCGCGACCCACTCAACCTTTGTGAGGCCAATTCGGAAGCCACTTAATCGAGCAGTGTAGGCTCCGGCCACGAAAACTGACATAACGCCTGCTAGTGCGGTGCGCTGACCACGTCCTCCTCATATCCCATCCTGTGACGCCTACGGACGGGGAATGACACGGCGGTCTGTCGGTACCCAATGGACATTTATAGGCCCAAGAGACGGAGTTTAGCATTTTTTTTATTGGAGACTGTTCAGCAGGAATCCGGAACGCATCATCAGTTTTTATTTTATTTTTTTCCTAAGGGACCGAACTGCTGAGTGCTGATTTTGTAGGTTCCTAAACTTAGACACTATTTAAAGTAATATACATTAAGGAGAACAGACACCCATGCTGGATGGAGGACTCTAACCTCCGCCGGAAGCGACGGCGGTATGCGTGACATAGGAACTCACACCTCGGAGCAATCTCTACGTGGCTGTCAGTGTTTGGAGTGCTATTCGAAGGTGGAATTTTTGCAGATTTTCGCTTGTAACTTCTGGGTATGTTGTGCTGTAATGCGGTCCACATCATTCCTAAAACTCTGTGACAATATCATGCAATCACCTCGTAAAAATATACAGGGTATTTTGTGATGACGTCTTAAAAATTGGAAGATAAAGTTTTGAAAGTTTTGATTCGGAACAGGTCTTCCGAAATGCCATCCAAGGACGCTATTAAAATTGTTTCACCTTTGAAACTATGGAAAGAATTCGTTCTACTACAAGTTCTTTACTTTCCATATTTTGTGAGAACGTCGTAGGGATCAGTCTAAGATTAAAATGAAGGTAAACATATACTCTAATATACATTCCTTAACATCTAGGACCAATTATTCATCTTCGAAGCTGTGAAACACTTCTCTTCTACTGATGAAGTGCTCATAGCTCATAGCTCATAGCTCATAGCTCATAGCTCTCCACTACTGAAAGCTCTTTCATAAGACTCTAGTCTTATGAAAGAGCTTTCAGTAGTCGAGATTTACTTCACAGTGTCGACAAAGTTTTCATATAGTCACTGCATGACGTATCCGGGAACGAGCTCCAATCAAAACTGTATTTACTAAGTCCCTACCTCAATCCGTTATATCGTCATCTGAAACTCTGTGTAGTACATTATACGGGAAACTGAATAACCAATGAAGAAGATACAAATCGACTACGAAAAAAAAATTCTGGAAAATTTTGGACCTAGTTGCAATGTATTGTTGATGAAGTAGAAGAGCCACCCGCTTCAGAATGTAGATTTAATAAAACTTTACTGACAGCGGTTTCGACACATTGAAATCTATCTTCTTCTGAAAAATTATGTTGTCGTTAATTACGTGTAGACGTAGATTCTCACACAGAGCCACAAGAGCCACAAACCTCTGTAATAGCCTCATTCACAGCAACTTCAGGGTCTTTTTTTTTTTTTTACAATTGTATGACAGAACGCATCCTGAAGTATCCAACAGTTTCAAGAACAAGCAAGATGTCGAAAGTAAAAGTTGTGTTTAAGTTTGATAGAGAATGTCAGTAAACCTTGGTAGATGGTTACAATTAAGTTAACATCAGTCTAGATTGCATGTATTTATTTCTTGTCGACTCGTTCGATCCTTTGTAAGATCACCCTAATACTCATGGCTGGAACTGGCAAAGATCAAAATGTGATGGTCAACTGCATTTTCAACATTGCCTGCTTCAGCCATTTTTCTTACGACGTGGATGGAAACTAGCAAACAATAAATAAATAAATACGATTTATATTGGGCTTAAATTAATTTTAATAATTGTAATAATTGGCAACATAAGCCTAAATAATTTTCGGAACTTAAGTAGATAAGATGTTTGCACAGCGTAGTTTAGCGTGGTGAGCTGCATCAGCTTAGATTAAATTAGTTTTTCGTTCCGTATATCCATGTTGAGGGGAACCTCGTGGATGTGGAACATGTCAAGAAACAAAATTTACAAGCTGAATAATAGATAATACTAATAGTATAAATACAGATACATACATATTTTAATTTGAGCATAAAATTAGAAAGTCTTTTAGGCTCCTCTTAAACTGATCTTTATTTCTAGCTATTTTTTTATACTTGATGTTAAATTATTGAAAATGTGTGTTCCTGAGCAGTGGACCCCATTTTGAACTAAAGTAAGCGCTTTTAAGTCCTTGTGTAGATCATTTTTGTTCCTAGTATTGTATGTATGAACTTAGCTGTTTGTTGGGAAAAGGGATATATTATTTATGACAAATTTCGTTAAGGAATAAATATACTGAGAGACATTAGTTAATATACCCAGTTCTTTGAAGAGGCTTCTACAGGACGTCCGTGAATTTACTCCACACATAATACATATTACATGTTTTTGGACTCTGGAGACTTTTGACTGCCTTGTAGAGTTACTCCAAAATATTATACCATATGACATTATGGAATGAAAGTACGTAATTTAAAGTATGCAGGCTTTTATATTTTTATGTCTCCTAATAACACTCGTATTGAAAATACAGATTTGTTAAGTCATTTCTGCTGTTCTGTGGTGTGCTCCTCCAAACTGAATTTCGTATCAGGCTGTAATCCCCGGAATTTAATACTGTCAACCTCTTCTATCTTTTACATGTACTGAACTGAATGTAGTGAGTCTTTCAAAGTTTAATGACAATGAGTTGGCTTTTACATGTACTGAACTGAATGTAGTGAGTCTTTCAAAGTTTAATGACAATGAGTTGGCTTTAAACAATTTATTAACGTTCATGAAAATATCATTAGCAGATCTTTCTATAACTATGCTTGACGTACTTTTCATTCCAATACTTGTATCATCTGCAAACAAAACGAACTCTGCTTCTGGTAGTGTAACTGATGAAAGGTCATTAATGTACACAAGAAAAAGCAATGGCCCTAAGATGGATCCTTGTGGGACACCACATGTAGTTTCTTCCCAATCTGATGATGACTGTTGGCTCAATTCACTAGTCAGTTGCAGTGACACCCTTTGTTTTCTGTTAGTGCAGTACGACTAGAACCATTTTGCAGCATTTCCTGTGACTCCATAGAATTCTAATTTACTTAAAAGGATGTTATGATTCACACAATCAAATGCCTTTGACAAATCACAGAAAATACCTGCTGCTTGGAATTTATTATCTAATGAATTAAGTACATTCTCACTGCAGGTGTAAATAGCCTTCTAGATATCGGAACCTTTCAGAAATCCAAACTGTGTTCTGGACAATATGTTATTCCTGGTTGAGAAGCCGCTTGTACATTACCTTTTCTAGAATTTTTGAGCATACAGGCAAAAGTGAAATCGGACTGTAGATTGATGGTATCTCTGTATCCCCTCTTGAATAGAGGTTTAATATGCGCATATTTTAGCCAGTCGGGAAATGTTCCAGTTATAGTAGACTCGTTGCACAAATAACTTAAAATAGTGCTAAATTCACAAGAACACGCTTTAATTAATTTTGTTGGTAGTTTATCGTAACCACTAGAATGTTTTGTTTTTAAAGATTTTATTATGGAAGTTATTTCTTCTGGTGAAGTTAGTGACATATTCATGTACCTGAAGTTATTTGTAAATGCTAGTTTCAAACATTCGAGGACATTATTTACTGACCCAAACAATCCCATACTATCAGTAACAGATATAACGTACTTGTTATATAGATTTTACACACTATGCCCATCAGTTACTAATCTCTCATCTACTCCTAATGCTACCTGCTCTTGTTTCTTTCTGGTTCTGACAGTCTTCTCTTTCATTATATCGCATATTGTCTTTATTTGGTTTCCTGATGTTGCTATCTTCTTTTCATAGTGCATTTGTTTAGATTTTACAGTATTCCTTATATTTAGCTAAATCATCATCATTGCAACTACTCTTGGCTGATAGATACATTTTCCTTTTTGTCTTACATGAAATCTCAATTCCTTGTGTAATCCATGGTTTTATTGTAGACTTCTGTCTAATTCGAGTTGCTTTTACAGGAAAACAGTTTTCAAACATGATGTTGTTGTTATGGTCTTCAGTCCGGAGACTGGTTTGATGCAGCTCTCCCCCTACTCTATCCTGAGCAAGCCTTTTCATCTCCTCATAAGAACGGCAACCCACATCCACTTGAATCTGCTTACTATACGCGTCTCTTGGTCTCCCTCTGCGATTTTTACCCCACACACTTCCCTCCAATGCTAAATTTACGATTCCCCGATGTCTAAGAGTGTGTCCTACCAAGCTATCACTTCTTTTAGTCAGGGTATGCCAAAAATTCCTTTTCTCACCAATTCTGTTCAGTACCTCTTCATTAGTTATGCGATCAACCCACCTAATCATCAGCATTCTTCTGTAGCACACCATTTCAAAAGCCTCTATCCTCTTCCTGTCCGCACTGCTTATCGTCCATGTTTCACTCCCATACAAGGCAACACTCCACACAAATGCCTTCAGAAAAGATTTCCTTACACTTAAATTAATATTCGATGTCAGAAAATTTCTCTTTTTCAAAAATGCTTTTCTTCCCATTGCCATTCTGCATTTTATATCCACTGTACTGCGACCATCGCATGTTATTTTACTACCGAAGTAACAAAACTCATCTACCACCTTCATTGTTTCGTTACCTAATCTAATTCCTTCACCATCGCCTGATTTTCTAAGACCGCATTCCATTATTTTTGTTTTGCTCTTGTTAATGTTCATTTTGTACGCTCTCTTCAATACACTGTCCATTCCATTCAACTGCTCTTCCAGGTCCTTTGCTGTCTCTGACAGAATTACAATGTCATCAGCAAACCGCTTTTTTTTTATTTCTTCCCCCTGAACTTTAATCCCTATTCCAAATTTTTCCTTGCTTTCCTTCACCGCCTGCTCGATGTACAAATTGAATAACATCGGAGAAAGGCTGCAACCCTGTTTTACTCCCTTCCCAACTGATGCTTCCCTTTCATGCCCTTCGAGTCTAATAACTGCGGGCTGGCTTTTGTACAAGTTGTAAATAACTCTCCTTTCCCTATATTTTACCCCTGCTGACTTCAGAATTTGAAAGAGTGTATTCCAGTCAACATTGTCAAAAGCTTTCTCCAAATCTACAAAAGCTAAAAATGTAGGTTTGCCGTTCCTTAACCTATCTTCTAAGATAAGACGTAAAGTGAGTATTGCCTTCTGGGATCCTATGTTCCTCCTGAATCCAAACTGATCTTCCCCGAGGTCAGCTTCTACCAGCTTTCCCATTCTACTGTAGATAATTCGTGTTAAAATTCTGCAACCATGACTTATCAAACTGATGGTTCTGTAATTTTCACACCTGTCTGCGCCTGATTTCTTTGGAATGGGGATTATTACATTTTTCTTAAAGTCTGAGGGCATTTCGCCTGTCTCATACATCCTACACAGCAGTTCAAATAGTCTTGTCATGGCTGACTCTCCCAGAGACTTTAGTAGCTCTGAGAGTATGTCATCTACTCCTGGGGCCTTGTTCCCACCTAGGTTTTTCAAGGCTCTGTCAAATTCATCTCTCAGTATAGTATCTCCTATTTCATCCTGATCTACTTCCTCTTTCCTTTCTACAACATCGTCTCTAAGTTCATTTCCTTTGTGGAGCTGCTCTATGTACTCTTTCCACCTATCAGCTTTCCCTTCTTTGCTGAGAACTGGTTTCCCATCTGAGTTCTTGATATTCGTAGATTTGCTTTTCTTGTCCCCAAATGTCTCTTTTATTTTTCTGTAGGCAGTATCTACTTTTCCCCTTGTTATACATTCTTCTACAGATTTGCATTTGGCTTCTAGCCACTCCTACTTAGCCATTTTGCACTTCCTGTCAATCTCATTTTTTAGTCGTCTGTACTCTATTTTGCCTGTTTCATTTACTGCATTTTTATATTTTCTCCTTTCATCAATTAGATTTAGTATTTCTTGTGATATCCAAGGATTTTTTGTAGGTCTTGCCTTTCTACTGATTTTGTCCTCTGCTGCCTTCACTATTTCATCTCTCAATGCTACCCATTCCTCTTCTACTGTTTTATTTCCCCCTTTTTCTGTCAATTGTTGCCTAAATCTCTCTCTGAGATTCTCCAGAACTTCACTTTCCTTCAATTTATCTAAGTCCCATCTCCTTATTTTTCTACCTTTCTGCACTTTTTTCAGCTTCATCCTACAGTTCATGACTAACAAGTTATGGTCAGAGTCTACATCTGCCCCTGGGTATGTTTTACAGTTTAAAACCTTGTTCCGGAATCTATGTCTTACCATTATAAAATATATCTGATACCTTCCGGTGTCTCCTGGTCTCTTCCACGTATACAACCTTCTTTTGTGATTTTTACGATTAAATCATGTTCCGTGCAAAATTCTACCAGGCGACTTCCTCTTTCATTCCTTCTGCCCAGTCCACATTCACCTACTATTTTTCCTTCTCTTTCTTTTCCTACTACCGAATTCCAGTTTCCCATCACAATTAAGTTTTCCTCTCCCTTAACTGTCTGAATAATTTCCTTTAGCTTCTCATATATTTTTTCGATCTCCTCATCATCGGCAGAGCTAGTTGTCATATAAACCTGTACTACTGTTGTCGGTGTTGGCTTCGTATCTATCTTGACAATGATAATGCGATCACTTTGCTGCTCATAGTAGTTTCCCCGCATTCCTATTTTCTTATTCATTATCAGTCCTACTCCTGTGATACCCCCAACTGATTTTGTATTTATAATCCTGTACTCACCTGACCAGAAATCCTGTTCATCCTGCAACCGAACTTCACTAATCCTCACTATATCTATCTTCAACCTATTCATTTCCCTTTTTAAATTTTCTAATTTTCCTACCCGATTAAGGGATCTAACATAACACGCTCCGATTCGAAGAATGCCAGTATTGTCTTTCCTGATGACAACATCCTCCTGAGTAGTCCCCGCCCGGAGATCCGAATGGGGGACTATTTTACCTCCGGAATATTTTACCCGAGAGGATGCCATCATAATATTTCCATACAGTAGAGCTGCATGTCCTCGGGAAAAGTAACGGCTGTAGTTCCCCTTGCTTTCAGCCGTTCGCAGTAACTGTGTGGCAAAGCCATATTAGCTGATGTTACAAGGCCAGCTCAGTCAATCATCCAGACTGTTGCGCCTGTAACTACTGAAAAGGCTGCTGCCCCTCTTCAGGAACCACTCGTTTGTCTGGCCTCTCCACAGATACCCCTCCGCTGTGGTTGCACCTACGGTACGGCTATCGGCATCGTTGAGGCACGCAAGCTACCCCACCTCGGCAATGTCTGTGGTTCATGGGGGTGGTCAAACATGATAATAACATTATTAATGAATATGTTATATTCTTCATTCATGCCATGAGCATTACATACATCTTTCCAATTCATGTCTTTGAGAAGTTGTCTAAAACTTTCAATTTTTGTTGGGTTGACTACTGTCCTGTATTCAGATTTTGCAGTCTCCATAATCTGTTTAGAATCTATACCTAAAACAAGGAGCTGCATATTAAGGTCTGATAGGCCATTCTCTTGTCTGAATATCACGACAATATGTTCCTATTATTTCGTATACAGTCACTTATTTTTGTAGTACGATTCGTAACGGCTGCTCATAATGTAGTAACTAAAAAGTTTACGTAAACAACAACTAAATCAAATGCTGCTTTTTCCGTAAGCGAACAGCTCTAATTCGGAACCGGGAGAGAAGTTACTCAATGGGCGTACGACAGTGGGATAACCAAATGGAATAGTTTCCAAATGAAAAGCCAAGATCGCCAACTAAAAATTTATTAAGTGACGACCGGTTTCGGTGCACTGTGTCACCATCATCTGGTCATATATATGTATATAATATTATAATCTGGTCATCTTGTTAAAAAATTGGGTATAAAATAAGAAGTGCAACATTGCACTTAGTCACTATATAAAAAAAATATATATAAATTTTTATATAGTGACTAAGTGCAATGTTGCACTTCTTATTTTATACCCAATTTTTTAACAAGATGACCAGATTATTTTACAATTGTATGACAGGACGCATCCTAAACTATCCAACAGTTTCAAGAACAAGCAAGATGTCGAAAGTAAAAGTTGTGTTTAAGTTTGATAGAGAATGTCAGTGAACCTCTGTATATGGTTACAATTAAGTTAACATCAGTCTAGATAGCATTTATTTATTTCTTGTTGACTCGTTCGATCCTTTATAAGATCACCCTAATACTCATGGCTGGAACTGGCAAAGATCAAAATGTGATGGTCAACTGCATTTTCAACATTGCCTGCTTTAGCCATTTTTCTTACGACGTGGATGGAAACTAGCAAACAATAAATAAATACGATTTATACTGGACTTAAATTAATTTTAATAATTGTAATTGATGGAAACATAAGCCTAAATAATTTTCGGAACTATATATATATATATATGACCAGATGATGGTGACACAGTGCACCGAAACCGGTCGTCACTTAATAAATAGTTAGTTTGCGATCTTGGCTTACCATTTGGAAACTATTAAACATTGATCGCCTCCAGACCAGACGATGTCAGGTAATCTTAACCACATGGAAGTTGGTTCATAGTTCGAGACAGGCATTCGCCCATGCCCATAAAAAAAATGACCAGAAACTTCATCCCCTTACAAAGTCTTTTAAGTACCTATCTGCAAGTCTTTACTATCGCACCTGCTGGACACAGGCTACTGGCGTGTGTGCTGGAGACGGAGAAACCTTTACGACTCGGTGTGTGATACGATAGTGCAGATAATACTCGGCCGGTGGTGCCCCATTACTGGAGTGCCAAATCTGATATTAATACAGCCGTCCGAGCGGCGGCGATAAAAGGCGCCGTAACCCCGGGCTTTATGGGGTGGCGGCGCAGGTCGGGCTGCGTTTCTGGGGGTCTCCGCCTCCACCGGCTGTAACCCGGCGGACAGCCTCTTTCATTAGTCGCCGGCTGTCGCCTACAGATGCCGCCCCACCCGCCGCCAATAAACATTTCACTCCGGCGCTTGCTGCACCTCCTCTGAAACAATAAAACCGTTCCACCAGCTCCGTCGTCGCGTAACTGCAAGCAGTTTCGGAGCGCGGAATTTAATACCGAAAAGTCTGCTTTCAAGATCACGAACTTTCATTGTCGTTTCAAAAGGTAATTTACTAGGGTTGATTAAATGACGATCAGTTTTCGTTGAATCGTCAGTTTTATCACTAGTTCGATACGGTCGCGAATTCCACTGCTCCGCCAACCTCTTCATTTCAGAGTAGGGACGGGGAAAACGGACCGTTTAAAAACGATACCGGTATTTTAGTTTTGAATAACCGGTCTTTTGTATTTATTTCGTGTCGGTTGTAACCGTTTTTTTTTAGTTATTGCCAAGAACCGGGTAAAAAAACCGGTACGACTACTTCCTGTAGTAGTGGTTCAAAATGTGTTTTTTGTAAAAAAATTTAAAATATTAAAACTAGTAGACCCTAGTATTTAGGGCTATTTCTAAAATTTCCAGTGCTGTGAAATATTAGGTCATCGCAGTAACTAAGAAAAGCGATCAGTGATAATTTAAAAACAATCCCGGCGGTCAGAAACGCGCAACAAACGCGTGGCCTAAGAACTTAAGAACTGATGCAGCTATTGAGGCATCGATGCACCTGTTGCCGTGTAGCGTGGCCTATTAGACGACCGGCGTGGACCGGCAGTGTACAAGACTTGCCTCCGTCTGGTCATGCGGCAGTTTTTTTTTTTTTTTTTTTTTTTTTTTTTTTTTTTTTTTTTTTTTTCTATGGGGTTTAACTACGGGGTTATCAGTCCCTAAACTTACAAACTACTTATGAACTACTTACAACTAACGACGGCACAAATATCCATGCCCGAGGGAGGATTCGAACCCCCGACCGTAGTGGCCGTGCAGACCGTGACTGGAGCGCCACAATCCCCTCGGCCACCGCGGCCGGCCATGCGGCAGTTCCTTGCTGTCGTCGGCAGACATCGGTTGTGTGTGGAAGTACTTCACGAAGTAGGGTAGCAGTGAGGTGCAATGCTCCATTTTCTTTAAAAAGCTGAAAACGGGTGGAGGTACTACAAACATTCTGTGTCATTTAAGGTGAAAGCATCCAAAATTTTTCTTGGAAGAGAAGGTAAATTCGATTCATATACCTATTATGTAAGCTAGCAATAATAACATTTAATGTATTATCATATTGTTATGCTTAAGTTTTATTAATGTGATTCCTTGAAAGCGAGGGGCTTTTTTAATAACCAATATGGATTTAGTTAACATTGATCATGTGGTGCCTCGCGAGGTAGCCTTGCGGTCTGAGGCTCCATGTTACGGACTGAGCGGCTGCTCCAGTCGGAGGTTCGAGTCCTCCCTCCTCCCTCGCTCATGGGTGTGTATATTGTCCTTAGCGTAAGTTAGTTTAAGTTAAACTTCCTGGCAGATTAAAATTGTGTGCCGGAACCGGCACTCGAACCTGGTTCGAGTCCCGGTTCCGGCACACAATTTTAATCTGCCAGGAAGTTTCATATCAGCGCACACTCCGCTGCAGAGTGAAAGTTTCATTCTAGTTTAAGTTAGATTCAGTGGTTTTTAAGTCTAGGGGCCGATGACCTAAGCAGTTAGGTCTCATACGAACTAACACCCATTTGAACATTCTTTGATCATGTAGTACACAGCTTTCCTAGTTCAATTTGCATAAATTTACACTGACAACAATCATACTGTTAGTCGGAACTGTGACTTTATTTTTCGAAATACTTCTGCAGCACTGATTGAAGTTCATTTACTGTAACTTATATATAGTGTATATAACGAGATATTCGTATGCGCTGGCTCACAAATCCAACTTACGGAGTGGTCGGATCAATCTTCGCAACTGCCGAATGGAAGTACTAGGCCAGTAAATCTGTATGCTTCGTATATCGACTTCTACGGACTCCTGGCTAGGCTGACACACACCCAAGAAGGCGTAGTGTCGGGAGGGAATCGTGCAAAATATGGAAAGAGTAGTGATTTGTCGTATAATGTAAATTTTAACTAAATTTCGTAAGTTTTGGTTTCGGCCGAAACTAGAAGAAATTCGATTACGGCTGCTGTTTCGGCCGCAAAATTTGTTTCGGTCGAACTCTACTGGAAATAATAGCAATAAAAAACCGAAAACCGGTTATTTAAAAAACCGGTTATCTTGACCAGTTTTTACAGTGCGGTTAAACTGGAGATGAAAAAAACCGGTATAACCGAAAACCGGTTGTTTCAGCAATAACCGCCATCCCTATTTCAGAGTAGCCTTTGCATCCTGCGTCCTCAATCTGTTGGACATATTCCAATCTTTGTCCCCCTCCCCCTACTGTTTTTTCCCTGTAGTATCATGGTAGTTAATTCAAGATGTGTTAATGAATATTCTGTTATCTTTTCCTTTGGTCTTGTACGTGTCAAATGCTTCTTTCTTCGCCGATTCCATAATCTCCAGAATCACTACGTTTACATGCGTAAGGTTATTTACAACTTGTACAAAAACCAGACAGCGGTTGTCAGAGTTGAAGGGCATGAAAGGGATGCAGTGGTTGGAAAGGGAGTAAGACAGGGTTATAGTCTTTCTCCAATGTTATTCAATTTGTACATTGAACAAGCTATAAAGGAAAGCAAGGAGAAATTTGGAGAAGGAATTAAAGTCCAGGGCGAAGAATTGAAAATATTGCGTTTTGCCGACGACATTGTCGTCGCTTGCATAGCGTCAGGTGCTGCCCCCACTTTGGAATTCAGGGGTGATCCAGTTTTTTTTGCTGTCAAGTGTACAAGAGACCCTACTCAGTGAGTTCCCGCCCAATGCCTCGATGACTGGCATCTACCTAAATGGAGTCCTACCGCCCCTTGCGTCTGTTGCCATTGACAGCAGAACACCAACGCTGGTGAGTCGAGTGGTGCCGTGACCGGGAGGCGCTTTCCACGCTACCATATCCTGTGCAAGTGCCTCTAAATAACATCAACAACCTACATTGTTTTGAACCAGCTTACTCTATTCGTCTCTCGGTCTCCCTCTGTGATATTTTAATTCCGACCCTCCTCTCTAGTTCCTTGATTTTCCATAATGTCTTCCACAAACAGATCGCCGGCCGCGGTGGCCGAGGTGACTGAGGCGCTCCAGTCACGGTCTGCACGGCCAATACGGTCGGGGGTTCGAATTCCCCCTCGGGCATGGATATTTGTGCCGTCCTAGTTCGTAAGTAGTTCATAAGTAGTTTGTAAGTTTAGGGACTGATGACCCCGTAGTTAAGTCCCATAAGCTTAACAAACATTTGAACATTTTTTGAACACAAACAGATCCCTTCTTTCAGTCGAAATACGACAGAAATTTCTTTTCTGCCCGATTGTGTTCATTACCTCGTCATTAGTTACGTGATGGACACATCTTCAGCGCTGTACAGTAACATCAAGTTTCACAGGCTATTTTTTTTTATTTATTTATTTATTTATTTATTTATTTTTTTTTTTTTTGTCTGAACTCCTTATAGTCCATGTTACACTACCATACAAGGCTTGACTCCAGACCAATTTCTTAAGGAAGAAGAAAAAATAAAATAAAAAATTCCTAACATTTGAATTGAAATTGGATATCATCAAAATTCTCTTATTCAGAAAAGCTTTTCTTTTCTTATCAATTTTGTGTTCTATATGTTTTCTACATCAATCATCGGAACTTATTTTACTTCCCAAATGGAAAAAAAATACTCATCAACTACTTTACTAATTCCTGCTGCATCGCCTAATATTCTTTGCAGTCCGTTACGCTTGTTTTTCTCTTGTTAATGTTCATTTTATATCCTCCCTTCAAAACACTGTAGTTACCGTTCAATTGCTCCACCAGTTCCTTGACTGATTCTGATAAAATGACAATGTGTTCGGCAACCCGCAAAGTTTGCGTTTCTTCTCTCCGAACTTTAATTCCTTCTCCAAATTTCTCTTTGTTTTCATTCACACCACTCCCATGAACCACAGACATTGCCGAGGTGGGGTGGCTTGCGTGCCTCAACGATGCAGATAGCCGTACCGTAGGTGCAACCACAGCGGAGGGGTATCTGTGGAGAGGCCAGACAAACGTGTGGTTCCTGAAGAGGGGCAGCAGCCTTTTCAGTAGTTACAGGGGCAACAGTCTGGATGATTGACTGAGCTGGCCTTGTAACATCAGCTAATGTGGCTTTGCCACACAGCTACTGCGAACGGCTGAAAGCAAGGGGAATCTACAGCCGTTACCTTTCCCGAGGACATGCAGCTCTACTGTATGAACATATGATGATGGCATCCTCTCGGGTAAAATATTCCGGAGGTAAAATAGTCCCCCATTCGGATCTCCGGGCGGGGACTACTCAGGAGGATGTGATCATCAGGAAAGACAGTACTGGCATTCTACGGGTCGGAGCGTGGAATGTTAGATCCCTTAATAGAGTAGGAAAATTAGAAAATTTAAAAAGGGAAATGGATAGGTTGAAGTTAGATATAGTGCGGATTAGTGAAGTTCGGTGGCAGGATGAACAAGATTTCTGGTCAGGTGAGTACAGAATTATAAATACAAAATCAATTGGGGGTATCACAGGAGTAGGATTGATAATGAATAAGAAAACAGGAATGCGGGTAAACTACTATGAGCACCACAGTGATCGCATTATCATTGTCAAGATAGATACGAAGCCAACACCGACAACAGTAGTACAGGTTTATATGACAACTAGCTCTGCCGATGATGAGGAAATCGAAGAAATATATGAGGAGCTAAAGGAAATTATTCAGACAATTAAGGGAGAGGAAAACTTAATTGTTATGGGAGACTGGAATCCGGTAGTAGGACAAGGAAGGGAAGGGAAGATAGTAGGAGAATATGGTCTGGGCAAAAGGAATGAAAGAGGGAGCCGCCTGGTAGAATTTTGCACGGAACATAATTTAGTTATAACAAACACCTGGTTCAAGAATCACAAAAGAAGGTTGTATACGTGGAAGAGACCAGGAGACACCGGGAGATACCAGATAGATTTTATAATGGTAAGACATAGATTTCGGAACCAGGTTCTACAGTGTAAGACATACCCAGGGGCAGATATAGACTCTGACCATAACTTGTTGGTTATGAACTGTCGGCTGAAACTAAAGAAACTACAAAAAGGTAGGAAAATAAGGAGATGGGACCTGGATAAATTGAAGGAACCTGAGGTTCTTAAGAATTTCAGAGGGAGCTTTAGGCAACAATTGACAGAAACAAGGGAAAATAAAACAGTAGAGGAGGAATGGGTAAAATTGAGAGATGAAATAGTGAAAGTAGCAGAGGACAAAATAGGTAGGAAGGCAAGACCTACAAAAAATCCTTGGATATCACAGGAGATACTAAATTTAATCGATGAAAGGAAAAAATATAAAAATGCAGTAAATGAAACAGGCAAAATGGAGTACTGACGACTAAGAAATGAGATTGACAGGAAGTGCAAAATGGCTAAGCAGGAGTGGCTAGAAGGCAAATGCAAGGATGTAGAAGAATGTATAAATAGGGGAAAAATAGATACTGCTTACAGGAAAATAAAAGAAACATTTGGGGACAAGAAAAGCAAAACTACTAATATCAAGAACTCAGATGGGAAACCAGTTCTCAGCAAAGAAGGGAAAACTGAAAGGTGGAAAGAGTATATAGAGGGGCTCTACAAAGGAAATGAACTCAGAGACAATATTGTAGGAAGGGAGGAGGATGTAGATGAATATGAAATAGGAGATACTGTACTGAGAGAAGAATTTGACAGAGCCCTGAAAGACCTAAGTCGAAACAAGGCCCCTGGAGTAGATGATATTCCCTCAGAGCTACTGAAGTCTCTGGGAGAACCAGCCATGACAAACCTGTTTCACCTGGTGTGTAAGATATATGACACAGGTGAAGTACCCTCAGACTTCAAGAAAAATGTTATAATCCCCATTCCAAAGAAAGCAGGTGCAGACAAGTGTGAAAACTACAGAACCATCAGTTTAATAAGTCATGGTTGCAAAATATTAACACGAATTATATACAGACGGATGGAAAAGCTGGTAGAAGCCGACCTCGGGGAAGATCAGTTTGGGTTCAGGAGAAATGTAGGAACTCGGGAGGCAACACTTACTTTACGGCTTATCCTAGAAGATAGATTAAGAAAAGGCAAACCTACATTTCTAGCTTTTGTAGATTTGGAGAAGGCTTTTGACAATGTTGATTGGAATAAACTCTTTAAAGTTCTGAAGCAAGCAGGAGTAAAATATAGTGAGCGTAAGGTTATTTACAACTTGTACAAAAACCAGAGAGCGGTTGTCAGAGTTGAAGGGCATGAAAGGGATGCAGTGGTTGGGAAGGGAGTGAGACAGGGTTGTAGCCTTTCTCCAATGTTATTCAATTTGTACATTGAACAAGCTATAAAGGAAAGCAAGGAGAAATTTGGTGAAGGAATTAAAGTTCAGGGGGAAGAATTAAAAACATTGCGTTTTGCCGACGACATAGTAATTCTGTCAGATACAGCAAAGGACCTGGAAGAGCAATTGAACGGAATGGACAGTGTGCTGAAAGGTGCATATAAGATGAACATTAACAAGAGCAAAACTAGGGTAATGGAGTGCAGTGTAAGAAAATCAGATGATGCTGAAGGTATTAGATTGGGAAACGAAGCAATAAAGGAGGTAGATGAGTTTTGTTACTTGGGCAGTAAAATAACAAATGATGGTCGCAGTACAGAGGATATAAAATGCAGAATGGCAATGGGTAGAAATGCGTCTTTAAAAAAGAGAAATTTGTTAACATCGAATATTGATTTAAGCCTAAGGAAGTCCTTTCTGAGGGCATTTGTATGGAGTGTTGCCTTGTATGGGAGTGAGACATGGACGATAAACAGTGCGGACAGGAAGAGAATTGAGGCTTTTGAAATATGGTGCTACAGAAGAATGCTGAAGATTAGGTGGGTGGATCGCGTAACTAATGAGGAGGTACTGAACAGAATTGGGGAGAAAAGAAATTTCTGGCATACCTTGACTAAAAGAAGGGATAGATTGGTGGGACACATTCTTAGACATCAAGGAATTGTGAATTTAGCATTAGAGGGAAGTGTGTGGGGTAAAAATCGCAGAGGAAGACCAAGAGATGGATACAGTAAGCAGATTCAGACAGATGTAGGTTGCCGTTCTTATGTAGAGATGAAGAGGCTTGCTCAGGATAGGGTATTGTGGAGAGCTGCATCAAACCAGTCTCCGGACTGAAGACCACAACAACAACAACTTCATTCACAGCTTTTTCAAAGTATACTTTGAACTAAAATGGCATGTTGAAAGGCTACAAGACTTACTCCAGCGTTTACAGCAAGCAGTGGCGGCAACAATATTCAACACAAAAGTTTGTAAGACGAACATCCAGAGCTAAACCTAATCATGATTAATAAAAAAAATTCCGCTCCAGTTATATAAGAACTTTATAAATTAAAGGACGACCGATTTCGTGTCCTGTAGTCACATCATAAGTTTTAAGACTATTAAAACATTATCCAAGGGATACCATGATCATTGAAACATATGTCCCAAATTTTAGTATTTTAGGAATTGGGGGATATATTTTAAAGATAAAGGTACCCCTTTGATAATTTTTTTATACTCATATCATAAGGTTTAAGACTATTAAAACATTATCCAAGGGGTACCATGATCTTTGAAACATAATCCCCAAATTTTAGGATTTTAGTTATTGGGGGATATATATGTTAAAGATAATGGCACCACTTGGATAATTTTTTTTATAGTCTTAAACCTGACGATATCATTACAAAAAATGTTCAAATGTTTGTTAAGCTTAAGGGACTTAACTACGGGGTCATCAGTCCCTAAACTTACAAACTACTTATGAACTACTTACGAACTAGGACGGCACAAATATCCATGCCCGAGGGGGGATTCGAACCCCCGACCGTAGTGGCCGTGCAGACCGTGACTGGAGCGCCTCAGTCTCCTCGGCCACCGCGGCCGGCGATATCATTACAGGTCACGAAACCGGTCTAATAAAGTTGCAATACAGCTGCAACGGTTCTTTTTTTTTATTTTTTTTTTTTTTTTTTTTTTTTATTTCATCGTCTTCCTCGCATCGCATTGGGCTGCACTTTCGATCTTTATACTCTGTGATACCTCCAAAATAAATTTGAAATCCCCCGGCCCTTTGTAATGCTTTCGAGATGACAAGCAGTACGTATAAGAAAAAATTTCACCCGTGAAACATTTCGCTGAACCGGCTCTGAAAATACGTCGCCAAAGTAAACCCACACCGTTTATTTTCTGCAGGCACAACGGATGGTGGTCTGACGCTAAAGCAAAGCTCGGTGCACGCACGCCACCGAGCGCCCTGCTCGTAAGGTGTGAAACAGGAAATTACAGGATGTCGCCGGCACGAAAGCGAAGAGGCGAAGAGGCGACAAAGGCTGGCGGTGTCGCGCCGAGGCAGCACAATGGCGGCTAATCGTGACGCATGCCGCGTGGGCGGCGTGGGCGGCGGCCATTAAAAAGTCTTAATTAGGGGCGGCCCGGCACTTAATGCTGATAAATTGCGATTAGAAGCCGCCGCCATTCTTCATTAGGAAGGCGCCCACGCCGGACGGGACGGCATCCTTGTTAGCCGCAGGCCGTTGTGCGCATCGGCACGGCACGGCACAGCTCACATCCGCCAGGGAATGCCGCCTCTCCTGCTGTTGTCGCGTGTTAGCGCCCGTCGAGATTTCTGACGTTACACGAGTGGCAAATCACCACATATTAGTAGTGCTGAAACGTAATGGACAGTAATGGATCCAGTTCAACGTTGTTTCTACTTATAGCCAAAATATCGGAAAGTACTTGATCAAGTTTACCCAAATTTCCATATAAAGGTAATAAATGTTGAGGCGGATGTAGCCTGCATGCTTTGCTAACATTATTCTTAATGTATCGTATGACATAAATACTTGGATATGTAAGGTACATTAGACAATGACACTTCTCCAGGTGGGAAGCCGAGACGACAAATATCTTATATCAAAATTTAAGTGCCTCAGTTACAAAAGAAGTATACACATATACAGTAAGAAGTACAAGGCGCGCCCAGAAAGTAAGTTCCGTTTGGTTATATAAAACGAACGGGTACAGATACAGAAAAAATATTGATTGTACAAAAATCTACAACTGTTAAACTACTTTTCTACTTAGCTTCCGAAATTTTGTAGGCAATTGTCATAGCATGGATCAAGGTTTTGATGTGCCTTTTTCATAGAGTGTTGCCGCCTGTGTATTCAACCATGTGGTAACATGTTCTTTCAGCTCGTCATCATCATTGAAGTGTTGTCCACCAAGGACAGATTTTAGGTGTAAGAAGAGGATTACTGTCAAAAGATTGACTGACCTCACACGCCGAATGTGACCAAACAATTCTTACGGAAATTTCAATGGGACCTGTTTGATCATCCTCCATACAGCTCAGACCCCTCTCCTAGCGACTTTCATCTCTTCTTACACCTAAAATCTGTCCTTGGTGGTCAACACTTCAACGATCATAAAGAGCTGTTACCACATGGTTGAATACACAGGCGGCAACTTCCTGTGAAGGATGCATGCAAAACTTGTGGCACGCTATGACAAGTGCCTACATAATTTCGGCAGTTATGTGGAAAAGTAGTTTAAGAGTTTTAGAATTTTGTGCAATAAAAATTTCTTCTGTATCTGTACAATTTCATTTTATTACCAAACGGAACTTACTTTCTGGACGCGCCTCGTACATTACAATGTGCGATGCAGTGGAATTTTAAAAGGGTCGGTAACACAATGCTGTATGAAGTGACAGTAAATTTTCACAGTTTAAATAAATTAAGAAAGATGTACAGCGAGCATGATCCTTATATATTAATGTCTGCCGGCCGCGGTGGCCGAGGGGACTGCGGTGCGCCAGTCACGGTCTGCACGGCCACTACGGTCGGTGGTTCGAATCCACCCTCGGGCATGGATATTTTGATATTTGGTATTAGCTAGTTCATGTTTGTAAGTTTAGGGCCTGATGACCCCGTAGTTAAGTCCCATAAGCTCTACAAACATTTGAATTTATTAATGTCTAAACCAATCAGTCATGAAATGGCACCATCTGTCACTTTATATAGGTCTGTTTATGGTCCTGGGTACGATCTGATGTTTGCCTGACGCAAAGCACCACAGTCGCACTGAGTATTTGTCGATATGTCCCACTTATACAGAGAATCCTGACAGACTCCAAGAGATGTTCGGATACTGTTAAGCGCTTTCCATTGTTGGCTGTGAGTTCGAAACCTGTGGGTTTTTTTGCGGGGTCAGGCCTGAGAGATATGGTCAGTGCTCGAGTCAGTCCACCATTGCTCAGTGATGTTGAAATCCACGTCGTGTAGTTGTTGCGCTGAGACTAGTCGAGGCTTCCTGGACTTCAACCTTCTGAATGGTAGGTCTGGGTCACTTTAGATCCTCTTCAACTGTCGTCCTTTCTTCGCAGCGGAGGTGGAGCATTGTGACACAGCATTGCTAGCCATTGCATAGGTGTACTTTTGATGCATCCACTAATGATACGCGTGGTGTCGTGTAGTCTGGTATCTATTTTGCTTACATGGCTGCTGTTCAAACATAATGAGAAGCAGTATTCTGCGGCATAAGTGCTAGAGGAGAACCTCTCAGAGTAGGAACATGTGCTCCCCATCTGATGCAGCATTCCACTTTATACGTGAGCCCTCTTCATCTATAAATACGAACGGCACGTTACATCCTTTTTAACGTTATTGTATTCGTCTCCCGGTCTCCGCCTGCAAATTTTACCTGCAAACCTTCTCTCCACTCAGCCCCACTAATCGATCACCTTTTGGTATAGATATGCCAGAAACTTCTTCTCTCTCCAATTCTGTTCAGTAACTCCTCATTGGTGACGATATGTACCCATCTATCTTCATCATTCTCCTGCAGCATAAAACTTCTAAAGCTTCTACAATCTTGTCCGAACTCCTTATCGTCCACATTTCTGACAAGTACCTTCGAAAACACATCATAAAATTTAAAAAAGTATTAGATGTGAACTAATTTCTCTTCTTCAGAAATGCTTCTCTTAGCACAGCTTTGTTCCAGCCGTAGTAAGTTACTTTACTACCCAAATAACAAAACACATCCACTGCTTTTATTATCTTATTTCCTTACACTATCCTGCAATACGCTTGTTTTGCTCTTGCTAATGTTTATCCTATATCCTGTATCCAACACACTGTCCATTTCATTCAATTTCTGTTTCAGGTCTTTTGCTGTCTCTGACAGAGTTACTACATCAATTCTCTTGCCAAATTACTTCTTGCTTACCTTCACAACTTGCTGAATGTACAGATTGAATACGACTGGGGAAAGACTACAACATTTATTTACTACGGTCCCTAACAGTGATTCCCTTTCATCCCCTTTTATCCTTTCAACTGCTGTCTGCTTTCCTTTAAAAGTTATATACAACTTTTCGGTCCCTATATTTTGCCCATGCTGACTTCAGAATTCGAAAAGTGTATTCCACTCAACATTGTCAAAGCTTTCTGCGCACCTGCAAATGGTATAACTTAGGTTTGCTTTTCCTTAACCTGTCGTATGCTGTAAAGTGAGTCATTAATTAGTTTTAGTATTTAGCAATCATTAAGCTAGTAATCCTATAATTTTTACATCTTTCTGTATTTGAAGCTTAAGGGTGTTTCTCCTGTCTCACAGATCTTGTATTCCTGCTGGAATAGTTTCGTCGAGGCTGGATCCCCCAAGGATATCAGCAGTTCCGATAGAAAATCATCTTCTCCAGTGGCCTCGTTTTGACGCAAATCTTCGAATCGTCTCTCAACTTCTGACTGGAGTTTTGTTTCTTCCTACTCAGATTCATCTATGTTATCTTTCCTTTCTAAAATACAGTTTATTTTCCCTTGTATATGCCTTGCTTATATTTCATCAACTTTCTGCCCTCACTTCTTTGCGTAGTATTGGTTATCCATCTCCAATCTTGATATTAATACAGCTTCTATTATTGTCTCCAAACGTCTGTTTTACTTTCCTGTACGCGATATCTACCTTCTTTCTGGTTATACATTCTTCAACGGTCTTGCATTTGACCTCTAATCACTACTGTTTCATCACTACCTGGCAGCTTCTTTCTTATCCGTCTGTACTCCCTTTTGCCTGCTTCACCTGCTATATTATTATATTTTCTCCTTTCATCAAAGAGGTTCAGTATCTTCAGTTTTATCCATACATTACAACTAAGCCTTGTCCGTCAACCTTCTTGATCCTCCGCAGGCTTCACTATTTCATCTCTCAAAGCTATCCAGTCTCCTACTAAGGTAGCACTTTCCCCTGTTTCAATCAGACGTTGTCTTTAACATCTCTAAGAGTTTTTCTGCTATCGAATTCCAACCTCCCATTACAATCAAGTTTTCCTTTCCATTAAATGTCTGAATAATTACTTTTATCTCATCTTTTCAGTCATCAACAGAATTAAGTGGCAAATGAACTAGCACTACTGTGGAAGGTGTTGGCTTCGAGTCTATCTTGGCTATTACATTACGTTCATTACTCTGTTTGTAGTAACTCAGTCGCATCCATATTCTTCATTCATTATTACTACTCCTGCATTATACCCGGCTGCTTTTGTAACACCGTATCTACCTAACCAAAAAATCTGTGCATCCTGCCAGCGAATTTCATTAATCCAAACTGTTTGTGTTGGCTGTAGTTCTGCCATGACTAGAAATTCACAATCAGAATAGAACTTCAGGAGGGACTCTGAAGGAAAGTTTCCAAAGTGAACCAAACCGACGTTGTTCGGAGGTGGAGGAGGTAATGTAGATGACTTGCTCAGTCTTTCCGCCCAAATTATACCACAATAGCTAATGACCCCTGAGAGCAACGCCATCATGATGAATAATAATTTTCGTACAGGAATAGGATGTAACAGGCTGCACGGCATGCTACTTTACTCCTGAAGTCCATGGCGAGGTACACCTTTGCCAACTAGACATTATGCAGCACGGTACACAGGGACCCAAGAGCATGCTGAATGAACACGGCAGAATAGGCATCAGGTGCTTTTCAGTGATGAGACTCGCACTGCCTTCAACCAGACACTCGTCGGAGACTTTTGGGGACAGCATGGTCAGCCTGAACGTCTTACCGTCCAGTGAGTCCAGCACTGTGGTGGTTGCATGGTGTTTTGAGGTGGCTTTGTGTGAGGACACCGTTCGCCACTGGCGGTTCTAGAAGGCAATCAAACGGGTATATGGTACAGGGTGATATCCTTCGACATACGGTGCAACAATATGGCAGCATGATTTAGGGTAGGAGTTCATCGTTGTTGTGATCTTCAGTCGGCATACTGATGGGCTCTCCACGCTACCCTGTACTGTGCAAGCCTCTTCATCTGTGAATACGAACGGCAACCTACATCCTTTTGTATCTGCTTTCTACATTCGTCCCTCGGTCTCCCTCTACGATTTTTACCCCACACACTTCCTTCTAATGCTAAGTCCACGATACCCTGATGTTTCAGAATGTGACCCACTAACCTGTCCCTTCTCTTAGTCAGGATATGTCAGAAACTCCTTTTCTCCACAATTCGGTTAAGCGCCTCCTTATTACTTACGTGATCTACCCATCTAATTTTCATCATTCGTCTATAGCACCACATTTCAAAAGCTTCTATCATCTTTTTGTCTGAACTCCTTGTCGTCCACGTTTCACTCCCATTCAATGTTAGACTCCAGATAAAAGCTTTCAGAAAGGACTTCCTAACTTTTAAATTAAGTTTGGAAGTTAAGAAGTTTCGCTTCTTTAGAAACGCTTTTCTTCCCATAGCCATTCTGTATTCTATATCTTCTTTGCTTCAGCCATCATAAGTTATTTTGCTACCCAAATAACAAAACTCATCTACTACTTTCATCGTCTCATTACCTAATCTTTCAGTATCACCTGCTTACCCTCGTTTTACTCTATTTAACGTTAATTTTATATCATCCCTTCAAGACAGTGCCCATTCCATTTAATTGCTCTTCCAGGTCCTTTGCTGTCTGACAGAACTACTATTTCATCAGCAAACCGCAAGGTTTTTATTTCTTCTCCCTCTCCAAACTTCTCCTTGCAGACCTTCACAGCTTGCTCAATGTACAGATTGAACAACATTTGGCAAAGGCTACAACCTTGTTTTACTCCCTTCCGTACCACTGCGACCATTCATGCCCTTCAACTCTAATAATTACTGTCTGATTCATCAAACTCTTCGCTCCCTATATTTTCCGCTGATACCTTCAGAATTTGATAGCGTGTATTCAATCAACATTGTAAAATGCTTTATCCACATCCACAAATGCTAAAAACGTGGGTTTCTCTTTCCTTATATCTCCTAAGATTAGTCGTAATGTGAGTATTGCCTCGCGTGTTCCTACATTTCTTCTAAAACCAATCAGAACTTCACCAAAGTCGGATACCATCAGTTTTTCTATTCGTCTATAAATAATTCGTGTTAGTATTTTGCACCCATTACTTTCTAAACTGATAGTTCTGTAATTTTCAAATTTGTCTGCACTTGCTTTCTTTGGAATTGGAATCACTACATTCTTCTTGAGGTCTGAGGGTATTTCCGCTGTGTTATGTAATCCATCATAATGGACAACAATTTCGTGCTCATCGTGCACATCTAGTAAATGTGTTCCTTCATGATAACGATATCGCAAGTTGAGAGTGGTCAGTATATTCTCGATACATGAATCCTATGGAACATGCCTGGGATACAATGAAAAGAGCTGTTATTGGACAAGACCATCCAGTCTGATAGATCTACAGGGAATCGCCATTGAGGGGTTGTACAACCTGGAGCAACAGTACTTTGGACAAGTGGCGTCCTTGTATCAGCGCTATACGACGTGTTGCTTGGTATTAGGACTACATGTGTGTGCTGCTACGTGGAACACAAATTCAGAACCTTCTGTCAATTTATATCTTCAGGTATAAGATGCCTCGTTGTTACGTCTTTTGAGGCGCCTTCCTCTCCAGTATTACTTCCGCTGATATTGGGTTCCGTATTGGCATTTTTGGGTGTTGCTGATGTGTTGCTGCATGCCGTAATATTTGCGGTTCTATTTAAGTAAGCCTTTGCTTTATCTTTCGTTTTTGTTTCGCTTTGCTAAGTGCAACCACTGTATCATCTGCTTAGTAGCAGCTGAAGTGCCAGTCTCATGACCTGGGCGCCAGCGTAAATTGTGGCAGCCTAAATTTCCTCCCCTCGTTCCCAACTGCCCGGCAAGAAGGTGTAATTTAGCAGTCTAGTCTTAATTCGTGTTCATTGTTTTGATCTGTGGCTACCACAACAGAGACGTTATTTCCTTTGTTGCCTTAAATATTGTATCCTTGGGGCAAGTGTTCTCAGCACATTGTTGGAATTGGTGCTTAACCGTTGTGTCACGGTGCAAGTTAAAAAGAAAAACAATGCATGTTATTACATGCCCATTAATGTGTAAATAAAGGTGTTACGAAATGAGGTTCCACGCAGTATATATATATATATGTAGATGCATTTAGTATTTACAATTTTGTCATCAAAGAACATGTTGAAAACATGTCATTGTGGTTG
The DNA here is from genome assembly GCA_026315105.1 of Locusta migratoria. Lineage (NCBI taxonomy): Eukaryota > Metazoa > Arthropoda > Insecta > Orthoptera > Acrididae > Locusta > Locusta migratoria. The sequence goes on from CM048744.1 coordinate 541,235,326, forward strand.
CAAGATCACATGCTCACGTTAGACCGGGAGATTCATTCACAATGACGACGACGAGTCACTACAGGAACAGAACTTGTCCATTTTCGTCCTGACTTTGCAGTAAACTCATCGCCGACATCGAAAACTCCGTCAGACATTTCGCTGGTAATATCACTTTCATCTCAATTCACTTCAATGTTATCTTTTAATTCTGATTCATCTATTTCTGAAGTATAATCCTCGTCAGATTTGCTCAGGAACACTTTCATTTAGCGTCTCAAGAATTTCATCGTCTTAGATTTGCTTGTAGGCCATTTTTTGTAAATGTATACTAGCGTTCTAAGTCTGAAAAATAGAAAAAAATAAATATGTAACGTTGTCTACCAAGCTGGGTTCCATCATTGCCAATGCCTGGAGGGCAGTGAAGGTTGTCTTCATTCCAAAACCAGGGAGAATTGATCATACCAAGGCCAAGGATATGAGACCAATCAGCCTGTCCTCCTTCAGTCTTAAGACATTGGAAAAGCTGGTTAATGTGCATGTTGGAGAAAGGAGGTTAAGTAGGGCTCCTCTACATTTAAACCAACATGCATATCAGCCAGGTAAATCATGTCAGACAGCTCTCCACCAACTCGTTGGGGAGGTGGAGAAAGCACTACACTTTCAGGAAATAGCCCTCTGTATCTTCGTGGACATCGACGGGCCTTTTAGCAACACGACCTTCGATTCCATGGTTAAGGCAGCAGAGATGCATGACCTAGGGACTACTATATGTAGGTGGACTAGCGCCATGCTCAGTGGAAGAAAGGTAGAGGCTAATATGATGAATGAAAAAATGGTAATCAAAACCACTAGGCGTTGCCCGCGAGGAGGTGTTCTTTCCCCTTTATTGTGGAATCTAGTGGTGAATGATCTCATTGGAGAATTAAACTCTAGGCAGTACTTTTGCCAAGGATACGCAGATGAGCTACATAACTGGCTCAGAAGACAGCACGTAGGATATTGGACCAAAGTCTATCAACAAAAACATGGCAAGGTAATGATGCCAAAGCCATGTTTTAAAAGAAGCTCTGCAATCCTGGGCCTGAACAGGAGAGAGATTAGACGCATGGTTGGAGTGCTGACAGGCCATGGGAATTTCAACAACAAAAAAAGAGAGAGAAAGAAAAAGAAAAGAAAAGAAAAAGAAAAGAATAAAACCACCTACATACGATGGGAATAACAGAAGAGGACCCTAAATCTAGGATCTCTGATGACGATGATGAAACTGCATCACATCTAATCTTCGAATGCATTGCATTGGAGAGTAAAAGGCACAGGACATTTGGGACAACCAGAACATGTTCAAATGTCTGTAAATCTATCGGACCAACCTGCGTGGTCATCAGTCCGTAGCTTACAAACTACTTAAACCTGGGTAAACTAACCTACGGACAAACAAACACACCCAGGGAGGACTCGAACCTCCACGGCGAGCAACCGCGTGCTCTGCAGCGAGACGCTTTAGACCGCTCGGCTACTCCACCGCGGCGGTGGGGGGGGGGGGGGGGGCAACCAGACCCGAAGAAATTGTGTCTAATAAAGAACTGGTAAAGGGACTCCTTGCACTGTTCAAGGGCATTGGTTGGCTTACTAGATATACAGGGAGCGATACCGCACAATAAACTTAGTTTCGGTGCGGGAAGTGGCGGGTTGCCCCAGACTGTTTTTGCTTCCCTGAGACAATCAAATCAAGCTGGGTCCCGTCAGGACCCCAAGAACGTCAATTTTTTTTCTTTTTACAGTTTTTAACAAACACATCGTAGATGTAATTATAAAATATGGTCTTAAATGGATTCAAGACACATAAAGAATGAATTGATTTTTATAGTTGCAGAAGTATCATAAAAAACACTCCGGGGTCTCTAGAGGACCTCGAATGGTATTTTAAGGGTTAAAGACAAGCATATTTTGGTAGCCAGGCAGGATGCTCTCACTGATAACGGAGAAGTGTCGCGTTTGACGTCAAATATACTGGATGGAATGGAAAGTTGACCAGGGACGGGACTGTGAGGCTCGGTGACTCGAGCGCGGCGAGAATTTCTCGAGCCGCTAGTCAGTTCTCGAGAAGGTCAGAGCTGACTGGGGCATCGCGTGCTCGCTAATCTGAACTGACTGCTGACGCTGACGACGGTCGCAGCTCGCTGTGATTGTTATTCAAATAGAGATAGACTTGCAACACCAGTTTTAAACATCGCTGTAATGGTGCAAAAATATTACAGAAATGAAAAGATTTAACACAACGTCTCTGGCAATCAAACACAGACCTCCACGGATATAGAAGCGCAGTAAGTCAGACAAAATGCCCAAGTAAGTAGGCCTACGTTTGTTTTCATTCAAACTAAGAATGGAAATTCGGTAAAAAGGTAGGATAGTGCCAGAAACAGTGCGCCAGTATCGGTAAACGTAAATTTGTAATTTGGCTCCGATAACATAGAACATGCATCAAAATCAACTCTACCAAAATTTTTGAACAGTATGCGGATACAAGACGCAATAGTCAACATGTAAATTGTGGCAGCTGTGTTCAGAATGTACAAGAGCTGAAAATGAAATCATAAGCACAGAAACTAAAATCTTTGTAGATACCTAACGTTGGATAAAACCAAGAAACTGTAAGCTCTGCCGAAATTCTACAATGAGTACCTGTATATCGGAAGTTTTTTTAGTGTTTTTTGTTATAGCGTGTCTCTATTAAGGATATTTACACGCGGAATGAATATTTGTCTTTGGTAAGAAAGAAGTTTTTGTATCGTGTGAGACATTTGTTTTCATAACATTCCTACGATTTTTTTGTGTTCTGAGAAACATTCTCTATTCAGCACAAATCAAAGAAACCCCGTACTTAACGCCATCGTGTAAAGTACAAATTCTTCCTTGCACATACGGAAGACAACGACTACGACTGCTCTAGCTAAATGCTTCCTCCTTGTCGACTAGTTTAACAGCCTCCACAGAACGGAGCACTGTCGACAGTTTCTCGAGAGTACGTGAGATTCCCTCCCCCCCCCCCCTTTTTTCTGCCACAATTTCACGATTCTGTCCCCTGTGGGCCGACCGCGAAAACCTACAGCTTCTGATTAGGTAAAAGGATTTATTAATCGTTTTTGGACATAAAAACGCCGTTTCATCATGTTCCGCTTTAAAAAAGTACGAATTTGTTCACATACCAAAATTTTGATCCTGAAAGGAGAAGACGTAGCAGGTGGTTCTCCACTTTCTCCCTATATTTTCAATAGTAATATATTTCCCATTTTTCCTCTAGCAAGAGCATTTTTCATCTGGTATATATTTAGATGATTGTGTTGCCTCATTGTTCTTCCTCGTTTAGACTCGAAGTGTCTGAATCACCTAACAACTGGAAGTACAGTCGCGCCTTGTCATCGTATTCTCCCACATATCGTGGATTTTTGCTCCAGTGCTTCACTTCACTTGCAGGAAACGAATCACCAGTCGTCTGCGATATCTCGTTTTGTTTCCTGCGGTGGCGGGTTATGGAACCCCGACTCGCAGGCCTTAGAGATGACAAAGTTAGATGGTAATTAAATGTTATGAGTGCGGAAACTGATAGGTGAATAAGGAACCTAAGCCAAATTTCCACCAGCTGAATCACTCGTTACGGATTTACTCTTTCACTCTGAGCAACAAAAATTGTTTAAAAGGTAACGGTTAGACTGTGGTATTTTTGACAAAGAGATCTGTAATTTGATTGAGTTAATATGATGAATTATTTATTATGGACTGACAGTGCTATTTGTTGAATAGGAGGTAACATCTGTTTCTACTTTGTTAATTATGCAAGAAGCCAGATGAGTTATTTGTACGGGATTATTATTCACAGGACATTATACCGGTGGTTGCTACATGTCGCACAAACCGCGCAGCAGTGAGGGGTTTACTATATAATTACAGTTCGTTAATCGTATTAAACTTGGTATTTCAATGCACTGACCGCTCATTATGAGCACCAAATTAATTTCCCTAGAAGGGAAACTAATTGTAGCTGACATTGTCTCCTAATGAACGTATGCTATCCAGCCGCATGTTTACTTTCCGTGCAAATGCGTCGCAGAGGCGTCATATTGCCGGCATCATAATATCGTCACAGGTGAATCCAAAGCGCTGGTAACAGAGAATGGTCGCTTTATGTTAGATTATTTTGTCAGAAGTCTTAACACGGAAGTCATGTGTTTGAAGTATATGTGGAAGTAGAAAAATTATATTTGAGAGTCTCGTATTAGAAATCCTAGGTAGAGTGGAGACAGAAATAAAAAGGCTAGAAAGTAATTACAAGAACTCTATCAGCACTTTCTAGTTAATATTGGTATAATGATTAATATGGGAAGATGTTAATAGCTACTTTTAAACAAGGTACAATGAAAGTGATAGGAACATCACATCTAACATTTATGTGATGTTCCTATCACTTTCATTGTAGCTTGTTTAAGAATTTTTTTCTGGATTTTTAAAGTTTAGCTCAGAGTAAGGAAACGGGTGCAAAGGGGACGAAGTGTGATAGAAAAGAAATTTGCGCGTTAATGGACATTCGAATTAGGTATACTATTACTATTAGATCTAGGGACCGAGCGAGGTGGCGCAGTGGTAAGACACTGGACTCGCATTCGGGAGGATGGTGGTTCAAATCCACCTCCTCCGGCCATCCGTGATTTCCCTAAATCGCTCGGGATGGTTCCTTTCAAAGGGCATCGCCGATTTCCTCCCCCATCCTTCCCCGAAAATCCGAGCGTAAGCTTCGTCTCTAAAGACCACGCTGTCGACGGGAGGTTAAATCCTAAGCTTCTTTATAATTACGTAGGCTTCCGCGGCCGGAGTCAGATGACATAAAAATTTTCTGGGTATTGTACCGCGTCATGATGTAAGACTATTACTTAAATAACCGACGTTTCGGCCAACGTTACAGAGGCCTTCATCTGGGTAGAAGGCCATTGTAACGTTGGCCGAAACGTCTGTTATTTAAGTAATAGCCTTACATCATGACGCGGTACAATACCCAGAAAACTTTTATGTCACCTAAGCTTCTTATTATATCTAGGGAACAGGACTACACAGAACGGTGTGTCCAAGGAGGATCCGAGAACTTGATTTACACTGTTTTTCACGTTTATCAGTCAGTAACCATTTGTGGAAAAGTAGGATGGTTCTATACTGCAATTAAGGCCTCTAATAGATTAAACGATCTGTTGGACGTCATTTACGTCTGTATACATATACCGCCATTCACGTAAGGTGCGTGTCGCGGGCCACTACCATTTATTTCTTAATTATCTATTCTGTCCCACTCTCAAACAGAACAAAGGAAAAACGAGTATCTCTATGCCTCTACACGAGCCGTAATTTCTCTTATCTTCGTGGTCTTTACGTGACATGTAAGTCGGCGGGAGTACAATAATTTCGCAATCAGTTAATTCCGGTCCTCATTTTTCGACATGAATGTCGCCTTCCATCCACCGATGCTCAATTGTATGTCCGAAAAGTCCATGTAACACTTGCGTATTCATTAAACCTACAAAAAAAAAGTGTTCAAATGTTTGTTAAGCTTGAGGGACTTAACTACGGGGTCGTAAGTCCCTGAACTTACAAACTACTTATGAAGTACCTTATACTAAGGACGACACAAACATCCATGCCCGACTGGGAACGGCCTCTCGCAAATGAGTATAGCCCCTCTATGTGCTTGGCCACTTCGCCGCGGCCATTGAACCTACAAAATGACGGAGGACATAGATAAGGTTAGACGAGGGCAGCTTGTTTTGCATTATCGCGACAAAGGGGGAAAATGTCACGGAAATGATGCAGATGTTTGGGTAGAAACCATCAAAACAAAGGCATTATTCGCTGCGGCGACATCTATTTGCGAAATTTCTTTCACCAACTGTCACCTCCGAAAGTGAACATATTTTATTAGAACCGAATTACGTAGGGAGACATGATTATCGTAATAAAATAAGAGAAATTAGATCCAAAATCGTAAGGTTTACAGGTTGCATTTTCCCGCGCGCTCTTACAGAATGGAACGCTAGATAAATAATACGAAAACGGTGCGGTAAACTGTGTTCTAGCCCGTATGTGTGATTTTCAGAGTAAAGATGTAGATGTAGAATGAGCTCGTTTCTAATGACCACGCTGTCGACGGGACGTTAAACTCTAAGCTTCCTTCTTGTAGAATGAGTTGATGCACATCCAGTTCAGAACGTAGTGTTCGTCCACTTAAGAAATTTTATAGAACTACTTAAACTAACATATTCTGAGAATAACACACACAACCATGCCGGGAGGACTCGAACTTCAGACGGCGAATGGCCGCGAAGATATTTTTGATGAAGAAGAAACAAAACTGATTTTATTAAAACTACTATTATTTCGATTTAAATCCGTAATTTGGCAGCCTTCAGAAATATTTTAATGTTCAAGAAGACACAGTTGTCAGGAGCTCTGCGTCAATAGTGTGTGTATATTCTGAAAATTTCGTATTTATTTTACTCTTAACTTAGCCCACGTATGCCGCGGCGGAATAGCCGTGCGCACTGAGTCGCCGTGCTGCGATGAGCGCGGCTGTTCACCTTCGGAGGTTCGAGTCCGCCCTCGGGCATGAGTGTGTATGTTGTCCTTAGGTTAGTTTAATTTAGTTTAAGTAGTTTGTGAGCTAGGGACTAATAACCAAGCAGTTAAGTCCCACAGGTTTACAAACATTTGAACAGTTTTGAGCCTGTTTTCTTCCCTTCTCTCTCTCTCTCTCTCTCTCTCTCTCTCTCTGTCCACCACTTATTTCTTTCCCTCTCTCTCCATCTTCTTCTCTTATCTCTGTCTCTCTGTTCATCTCCTCAGCTCACCTCTTTCTGTCCTTCTCTCCTCTCTCTCTCTCTCTCTCTCTCTCTCTCTCTCTCTCTCTCTCTCTGTTGATCTCCTCTTACCCCTTCTCTGCCCATCACCACGTTCCCTTTCCTCTAACAACCACCTCCTCTCTATCAAATATCTCCTCAACTTCCTGAATCCATTGCCTCGTCCACCTGTTAACTTTCATGGTGATTGGTTTAAGTGTATTGCAAGTTACCTCCAACATGCACCGTATAAAATCTTAGAAAAATGATGATTTTCCTCTTGGTTTCAAGTTAAAGTGTTCAAAATGTCATCAAGATCGGAATAATACGTAGAATTTGTCGAATTTCGTGGGTAATGTATCCTCCGCCATACACCATACAAAATTTAACGAAGACAATGGCTTTTAGTTTGAAGATCAAGTGTGGAAAATTCCGTCTAAAACGGAATTGTAGACTTTGACGAAATTCGTAGAGAAAGTAACCTCCTCCATGTTCCACTTGCGTTGAAGTGTGCAAAATATTATGAAGATTGGAACGAAACTGTTGATTTGCATGCAGCCTGTAGTTTCGCTTTCACGTAGCTCAATTCTTATGCTGTAATTTCTCCTAAACAGTGTGTCATACAGTAATGTATTTTTCCACCGGCGCAAAGTGGAGTATTAGACAAACACTTAAAAATTGGTAAATGTATATTATATAACACAGAAGAACTTGTTATTTCTAAAAAGAAACATGTAATTTTGTTATTTTTGTAAAATAAACGTTTTCATTTTCAAACAATTTTAGGTGTATGATTCACAGAACTAAAGACTAAAGAAGTCACATTTAAGTGCCTGATAAAAGGTTTATCGAATCGCTTTCATATTATTTCTCTACCGTTCTATTATTGAGTATCGGGCGGAGAAAGGAACGCCTAAATATTTTAGTTTTCGATGGGATTTCTCTTATTTTATTATGATATCATGTCTCCCTACGTAGGTAGGTGCTACCAAAATTGTTCGCATTCGGAGGACAAAGTTGGTGAAATAAATATCACCCACCAGAAGGAACCCATATCCTATGGCCCCACCATAGGGTACAACAAAAGTCGAACGGCTGCGTCTCTTTGTCCCTGATCAGTGAAAGCAGCATTACGGAGGGTATAGACGTCCGTACGTCAGCCAATACTAACTTCTGCCCAGACCATTCGTCCACCACCATGTTTCCCCTCTGCAGCAACTTTCTGTCATTATCACTACCTCGGTTGTCTTAATGTTATCTACACTCCGTAGAGCCGACAGAAAGACGACGAAGCATTTTAGTTCATTCTGATCCCTTAATTGTTTTGACCAGTCCAGATCTCGCCGCAACGAATGATTTCTACTCCTTTCGCAGCAATACGGTAGGAGGCCTACTGCAAATTATTGTAGTGTAGGCAATTTCTTAAGAATAACTGTTGAATATTGTGTTCTGCCAATGAAACCTTGCCTTCGGTTCGACTTCCCTACGATATTTTGTCTGTGTTCTCTCCAGTTTAAGTTGCTTGTAACTCCCAGGTGCTTATTGAATTGACGGCCTGTAAATTTGACTGATTTATCTTGTAAATGTAGTTCAACTGATTTCTTTCAGTGGTCATATGGATGACTTCACAGGTGACTCTACTAATCGATAAACGACAGCATCTTCCTCGAACAGTCTAACAGAGCTGCTCAGATTGTCTGTTAAATCGTTTATAAAGATAAGGAGTAGTAGGGGTCACTTAACCCCTGGGAAACGCCAGAGTTCACTTAATATAACAATTAAAGGGCTGAGACAAAATGTGGTAAAAGTGACAAAATAGACAAATAACATATGATATGCTGTAAGTGTCCTACGCCACACGAAGAACTCGGGAAAAGTAGTGCAGTTGTATCTTTGAATGGTGTTGACGTCTGGTGTCACAGAACATGAACTCCGTAAAGAAATCCAGAGAACGCTTGGAAAACAAATGGTACATGTGATTTAGCTGTTCGTATGTGGTCTACAAGATGGAGAACAAAGGAGGAAAGCAACTATGTTCTTTTGGAATGAATCAATCGCCTCCCTCAGGTCGCAAGAAGTCGTTTCCTGTTTGAATATGTTTCTGAAATACTAAACAAATGCTAAACATCTCATAGCATATAGTGACTGATGTGGATGGCAGAACAGGAACAAGAACAAGAACGTGGGAACCTTTGGATGTATGTTGTTAAGGAAGGAATTCTGGAGACGATTGATCACAAATTTTTGGAGCCAGACCATACTTCTGTTGAATTTGATAGAGACTTTGGGGTAATAGAGAGAAACAAATAGAGAATTTATTATGTTTTTCTACTTTATCAGTGGGCAAACGCCGTTTCTAATGCTAGCAAAAGCTTCGCAGTGGTAAAATGCAGCAGAGTGATTTTATTTCTATTGACGCAATGAACACCATTGTTTATATCAAGCCACCTACATGCAAGAATACATCAGGCCGCCCACTCAAGTGGTAAGCTATTCCCTGCATGCGTTTTGAGAAACGGAGACCATTAGTTATGTTGAGATAGACTTTCAGAAAACTCTAAAAGAAAGGCCACCTACCATCAAATTAGATAGACTTTATCAAGAGCCCCTTAAAATAAAGGAAACAAAGTGAAAGAACAGGAACTGCTACCTATGATTCCTCCCGTATACAACGAATTTTATACATCCATGACACGTGATGGAAAAGCGAAAAAAGGTACTGCAGCTAGACAGGGGAAGGAAGAGGTGCCCACGAACCCTGACTACAGTCCTATATCTCTGACGCCGGCCTGTTAGAGATTTTTGGAACATGTTTAACGTTCTAGTATTAAATTTCATGAAACAAGAAATCTTCTCTATAAATCCGACTTGGATTCTCAAAACAACGACCGTGTGGAACCCAAGTCATCCTATTCGGTAATGAGCGTCAGCAGGACGTGCAAGTATAGGCTCACCCACCGCCTCGGTTTTCTGGGTTTTTACCGATTTCCGGTGGTGGTGGGTGACACTCTTGCACTCACTCTGCGACTGCGCTTCGACCTGGTAAGATGTTCTGATTTTCTTTCCTCCCTTGAGATGGTAGCGATTCTTTGTCTGGGTTGTTCAAGTTAGACTTCAGAACGTAGATTCATTTTTCCGAATAAGTTTCTACGATCATGTATGGAAGTTCACTTAGTATCATTTCGGTGATTTTGCATAGGTAAACGTGGTGAATATGTAACTAATTCGGTTTGATAACGGCTGGGTATCTGTAACCTCTGTAAGACTGGCTAGCAGTGTACGAACTCTGTTTAATTTCTTTCTAGCTTTGAGTGATGCGACTAATGTGCGGGAATATTTAATTCTGTGTAGTGCATGTGAAATATTCCTTTCCGTTTTCTCCTTCCGCGAGTGATATGGACTCCATGTGGTGTGTTCTTAGAACAAAGACTTCAGCTACCCCTGTGTCTGTTTCTATGTCCTTCAGGTACGAAATTATGCATGTATCTTTCTGATTTCCATTAGTATCTCGTGACCTCCTCTCCATCTACCTTGTACTAAAGACGACACAAACATCCATGCCCAAGGGGGGATTCGAACCTCTGATGAGAAACTGCCTCGCGCATCGGAACACAGCACCTCAATGTGCTCGGCCGCTCCGGCGCGGCGATCTCTTCTTATTTATTTATTTATTTGGCCTTCTGAGTGTTAACTCAATGTGGCTATCTACAACACACAGTCGAAATGTACATCTATTTAAATAAATAGACAAAACAGAAGTACATTTTGTCAAAATGGGAAAGTGGAAACAAAGCGAAAATTGCGTTACTTTATAATTTAAATAATGTTGGAACATTTTCACATATTCACAAGCAAAACCTTATTTTACCAACACACTTGATGCTTATAGATTGTGTCCAGTGATCTTAATAAACTTAATTGTAATATCAAAAAGGAACAACTTCCTGATGTTTTGCAGAACATCAGGAAGTTGTTCCTTTTTGATATTATTATCATGTTCTGTCAAGTACCGACGGAAAAATCAATTAAACTTAATTATGATTTTATATACCGAAAGTCTTTTGTAAACAAAAGGGAAGAAGCTGACTGGGGAAGGGGATATCCTTATTTCATTTGGTTGACATCAGCTTCCGTTTCAGGATCACACTCACTTGCCGCCGAATCGTAGACGTTGATCCGATGTAGATGTTTTGGATAAGAGGCGTGATTGAAGCGAAGACGAATGATGGTAGAAATCGCGGATCGGTGCAGATGAGTCCTCATAAACCACGGCTGCGTAAAAATCCGAGGTTGCAGCACAGCGTAAGAAGCGCCTTTAGTTTCATGGGCAACGTTCCACATCTGTTGCCATTGTTGTTTTGCGTATTCCTTGACCGCAGATAAGAAGTCTGTGTATGGTAGTTGTAGGTCCAAGACAGTGCCTAAGGATGCCGCTTGCTAAGCCAATGGATCAACTTCCTCATTATAGCAGATACCAGCGTGAGAAGGCACCCACAGTAAATTAACTGTCCGCCTGTATTTGTACAGTGAATATATGCCGAAATCACATTCAGAATATAGCTGTTGGTTTTCTTGTTCCATCTCCGGTGTTTAAAGGACACTTTGAGAGTCAGACACAATTAATATTTTCGAGAAGGAAATGGTAGAAACAAACCTAAGTGCTTCCAGAATTGTTTTGTCAGCCACATGAATGTGTAACTGCAGAAATGTAGATGAAGATGTAGATATATGAATAACAACAAGCTGTAGCAGTACAGAATGGTCTCTTTCTTTCTGCTGACTATGCAGTTCGATGTGAAGGAAAGCTACAGACAGTGGTGCGCTGTGTGTCAACATACTGGCTCTCTGCAATGATAAATTACATTAATCCAAATTGAGCACTGAATTCCTTCCGATGTGCTGTAAATGCGCAATGAGTAAACTTTCATTACTTAGTGTCCTCCCTGGTGTCGTTGTTGTGGTCTTCAGTCCGCCGACTGGTTTGATGAAGCTCTCCACGGTACCCCGTCCTTTGCAAGCTTCTTCATCCGAGAATACATACGGCAACCTACATCCTTTTGAATCTGCGCCGGCCGCGGTGGCCGAGGAGACTGAGGCGCTCCAGTCACGGTCTGCACGGCCACTACGGTCGGGGGTTCGAATCCCCCCTCGGGCATAGATATTTGTGCCGTCCTTAGTTGTAAGTTTAGGGACTAATGACCCGTAGTTAAGTCCCATAGACTCTACAAACATTTGAACATTTGAATCTGCTTGCTGTATTCGTCTCTCGGTCTTCCTCTACGATTTTTCCCCCACACAATTCCTTCTAATGCTAAGTTGACGATTACTTGATGTCTCCCCCCAGGGAGCTCACGGTTCTTTCGTGAGTACGTGCGTGGCGAGCACAGGGCCCCGAGCTAATGCAGTCTTCCTTCCTTCTTTACTTCCCGGACAGCATTTCTTTTTTCCCTCCCCTCCTTTCGTATCCTCAGTGCTTCCCCTCCCCACTGGGGGACTCATAACCTCAGTAGTTTTGTCCCCCTATCCCAACCAAACAACCCAATTCAACTTGATGTCTCAGAATGTGTCCAACCAACCTATTACTTCTCTTAGAATATGCCTTCAGCATCGGCTGATTTTCAGACAATACATTCGAGCCGCGGTGGAGTAGCCGAGCGGTCTAAAGCGTCTCGCTGCGGAGCGCGCGGTTGCTCGCCGTGGAGGTTCCAGTCCTCCCTGGAGCATGGGTGTGTGTGTTTGTCCTTAGGTTAGTTTACCTCGGTTTAAGTAGTTTGTAAGCTACGGACTGATGACCACACAGTTTGGTCCAATAGATTTACAAACATTTGAACATTTTGATACATTCGATTACCCTCATTTTACTCTTGTTAATGTTCATGTTACACTTTCCTTTCAAGACACTATCCGTTTAATTGCTCTTCCAGGTCATTTACTGTCTCTGACAGAATTACTATATCACCAGCAAACTGCAAGGTTATTGTGTCTTGTCGCTGAACTTTAATTCCCTCTCCAAATTTCCCCTTATTATCCTTCACAACTTGCTCATTCTATAGAAACAACATTGGGGAAAGGCTACAACCATGTCTTACTCCCTTCACAACCACTGCGACCCTTTCATGATCTTCGACTGTAATAATCGCTGTCTGGTTTTTGTACAAGTTGAATATAACTCTTCGCTCCCTATATTTTACCCCTGCTGCCTTCAGAATTTGTAAGAGAGTATTACAGTCAACTTTGTCAACAGCTTTTTCCAGATCCACAAATGCTAAAAAACGTAGGTTTTCCTTTTCTTAATGTAACAAAGAAAGTACTTGGGCTCGAACACATATAGACCAAAATTGTATGAGAGATAATGTAAAGATCCCTTATTGCACTAGTGATACTCCCGCATCGGCAAAACTCTGCAGTCGTCCGTTAAAGTCCTCTGCGTGTGCCATGCCGCATTGCACTTTGACCTGTCGGTTTGCCAGTAGGGTCGGTGCAGTGTGCCTCCGAAGTTGCGTTTTGCGATGTTACTTGTGTGGTGAAGCGTCAGATGGGGCGGTGATTGCTAATCAATCCTGCTAATGTATTGCGATTAGTTGAGATGAAGTTACGATGAACCCTTCTTCGTGAAGATGGTATTAGTGTAGAAGATGAATCATTTGCATGCTTTCTCGTATCTGTTATGGTACAGAAATATGAGCACAAGTTAGATACTATTGTTGCAAACTCATAATAATGATAATATGGATGATAATGACGAACAACTCATTGCAAGCGGTAGTGCTACGGTAAGTGCGGGAAGAGGCGATGGAAGCAATGGCAGTGAATACCAACAGTCTTTCGGGAAGAAGGTTAAAGTTGCAACTATCATTACGGCTTTTGATGACAATTCGCTAGAGAACATGTACGATGATTATTACATAAGTTATAGTTCAGATATCTGCATTGCGTATGTCGTCTACAGTTACATCTACAGTGCTATCTAGAGCATGGTTGCAGAGCTTTGCAGAAAAACGACACCCCCCAACACATTGAGGTGTACGTAGAGATCCTGTAACCAAACCTTCATACATATATGTTTGTTCAAAAATGTTCAAATGTTTGTAAGGCTTATGGGACATAACTGCGGGGTCATCAGTCCATAAACGTATAAACTACTTATGAACTACCGTGTACTAACGACAACACGAACATCCATGCCCGAGGGGGGATTCGAACCCCCGACGTGTAACGGCCTCGCGCATCGCAGCATAGCACCTCAATGCGCTCGGCCGTTCCGCCGCGGCTCACAATGTGTCGGACAGTATCAAGCATGCCAGATATTCTCAACGTGCGCGTGAACGAGGACCAGTAAGGTGCGAGAACGCTAACGACGACACACCACGTGGCTATCTTGGGAGGAGGCAGCTCTTTTCGGTACAGAGATGAAGACGCCATATTAGTCGTTGTATTTCGTGGGTTTTATGTATATAACTTAGGTCTTATGAATGTATGACATATCAAAGCAAGTAAACATAACTGAGTAAATTGGGAATCTCTCGAAAACCGGTCATTAGAGGTACTATTTGTTGGAATAAATGACTGGAAACGTCTTATAAGTGGTCAAAAATTTCCGTATTAAAAATGTTCAAATGTTTGTATAGTCTATGGGACATAACTACGGGGTCATCAGTCTCTAAGCTTACAAACTACTTATGAACTACTTACGAACTAGGACGGCACAAATATCCATCCCCGAGGGGGGATTCGAACCCCCGACCGTAGTGGCCGTGCAGACCGTGACTGGTGCGCCTCAGTCCCCCTCGGTCACCGCGGCCGGCTATGTTTGTTCGAGCCCATGTATTTTCCTTGTAAGTCGTAATGTGAGTCTTGCCTCTCGTCTTCTTACATTTCTCCTAAATCCAAACCGATCTTTCCCGAGGTCGGATTGCACCAGTTTTTCCATTCTGCTACGGAGTTACAGCTGTAATTAGCTGACGTCCACGCAGGCGTTTTCTGGAGCGCTCCTCGGCCAGTTCCCCGCAGCCCCCGGCGGTCGCGGCTTCTTGCGGCGGCAGCCGTCCGGAACAAGTGTGGGAGTCAGTGCTGGCGCCCCGCCGGCCCGTAATGAAGAAATAATGGCCGCGGCACGAGGCGGCCAATCTGCCGACACACAGTGGCCGGCCGCCAGCCGCCAGCAACCAGCCCCAAGCGTTAATCACGCCACCGCCTGCTGCTGATGCTGGCCTCTGGCCGCACCGCGCCCTCAGGAGCCACCTAGCAACACCAGCCGGCAGCCGGAACCTGCCTCACTGCGACCAACAGCCAGTCAACCAGACCCATTGATTGATTGATTGATTTTTCCAGGGAAGTGAACTTCAAAATTCTCCCGGCGGCTCTTCGTCTTAGTAGCTCTGATCTTTTAGTCAGCCTCGATGTGGTATCTCTTTTTACAAAGGTTCCTCTCACAGATTCTTTGAAACTAATCGATAAAAATTTTCAAGCTGATATCACTGCTCTCTTTCAGCATGTTCTCTCCTCGCAACAAAGAACTTTTCAACGAAGAATACTTTGAGCAAACTGACGGTGTCGCCATGGGTAGCCCTCTTTCTCCCATGGTGGCTAACCTTTTTATGGAGGACTTCGAAGAACGAGCCCTTGAATCAGCACCCCTTAAACCTACGGTGTTTTGGAGGTATGTAGATTATACTTTCATTGTATGGCCTCATGGGGAAGATAATCTAAAGAAGTTTTTACACCATCTCAACTCTCTTCATGATAACATCCGGTTCACTATGGAAGTTCAAATGTTCAAATGTTTGTAGAGTCTATGGGACTTAACTACGGGGTCATCAGTCCCTAAACTTACAAACTACTTATGAACTACTTACAACTAAGGACGGCACAAATATCCATGCCCGAGGGGGGATTCGAACCCCCGACCGTAGTGGCCGTGCGGACCGTGATTGGAGCGCCTCAATCCCCTCGGCCACCGCGGCCGGCCACTATGGAAGTAGAGCAAAATGGATGCTTACCTTTTTTTTGGACGTTTTAATTAAAAGGAAGGATGATGGCTCTTTGGGACACTCAGTTTATCGAACCCCCGACCGTAGTGGCCGTGCGGACCGTGACTGGAGCGCCTCAATCCCCTCGGCCACCGCGGCCGGCCACTATAGAAGTAGAGCAAAATGGATGCTTACCTTTTTTTGGATGTTTTAGTTAAAAGGAATCATGATGGCTCTTTGCGACACTCAGTTTATCGGAAGCCAACTCATACTGATTTATATTTACAGGCTTCAAGTTGTCACCATCCGTCGCAAACCAGTAGTGTCCTTAAAACACTTGTTCACAGAGCCCATACAATCTCAGATGCTGATATTCTGCCACAAGAGCTGGCTCACCTCCAGCAAGTGTTTCGAGACAACGGATATTCTAACCAACAAATAAGTAAGGCACTCTCAGAAAGAAGAACAAGAAAGCGGAGAACGAGGTGGACACACCGGCAAAATCCCGTGCTTTTCTTCCGTTTGTGGGCAATATTTCTTTTAAAATAGCAAGAATTATTCAAAATTTTCAAGTGAAGGTAATTTTCCGCCCACCATCCAAAATTTCAGACTTGTTGGGTTCGGTTAAGGATGACTTGTTGTTACGTAAGGCTGGTGTCTACAAAGTTCCCTGCCAACGTGGTATGGCTTATATAGGCCAGACTACGCGCACTGTTGAAGAACGTTGCAGTCAACACAAACGCAACACACGCCTTTTACAGCCAAGCAAGTCTGCTATTGCTAAACATTGCATTTCCACCGGACACTCTATGGAGTATGATAAAACGGTAATTTTGACAACAGCAACATCTTTTTGAGACTCCATTATCAAAGAATCTGTGGAAATACGTGTCGCCGAAAATTTGATGAATCGCGATAGTGGCTACAATCTTGACAAAGCATGGAATTCCGTCATTACTAAAATTTGCTCAGATCGAAGACGACGGAGAGCGCCGATGTCGGCTGATAGCGGCAGTGGCAGTGCAGAGGACAGCTGAACTCCGCGGCTCCACCAGCGAGTGCGCTGCCGTCCGGCAGTGTGGCCTGTCTCTTTATGTTTTCACGCATGCGCTGTAACCGCCATGTTTTCTATATATAGTGGAACGCTGGACGCACTCTTCAGTCTTCATCGACTCACCTGAAGATGGCTAGCAGGTGTCTGGCCGAAATATCGTGTGATGTTTTAGACGACGACCGGCTGCATACCCGAAACTTCTATGAATTTTCCAGGGAAGCCAAAACAGTCTTGGTCCAACCCGCCACTGCCCGCACCGAAACTAAGTTTATTGTGCGGTATCGCTCCCTGTATATCTAGTAAAGCCAACCAATGACCTTGAACAGTGCAAGGAGTCCCCTTTACCAGCTCTTTATTAGACACAATTTCTTCGGGCCTGGTTGTGCCTTTTATTCTCCAATGCAATGCATTCGAAGATTAGATGTGATGCAGTTTCAACACCGTCATCACAGATCCTACATTTAGGGTCCTCTTCCGTTATTCCCATTGTGTGTTGGTGTTTTTTGAAATTCCCATGGCCTGTCAGCAGTCCTGTTCAGGCCCAGGATTGCAGAGCTTCTTTTAGAACATGGCTTTGGCATCATTACCTTGCCATGTCTTTGTTGATGGACTTTGGTCCAATATTCTACGTGCTGTCTTCTGAGCCAGTTACGTAGCTCCAACCAGACCCATACTCCACACCTTATGTTGTTGTTGTTGTGGTCTTCAGTTCAAATACTTGTTGCCCCCACAAACTGGCGGATGCAAACGTAAGCTTCCGCGGCTGTTGTCACTATCAATAAAATTCTTTCGGGTATGAGACCGCGTCGTCATTTTATAAACTCTACCGACGTTTCGGCCACTGTTGCAGGTGGCCTTCATCAGGGTCTGTCTCTGACTGCTGAAACGATAGCTTGGGGTTAATATAGCAGCGGATGAGGGAGAGGAAGGGTGCGTTGGTTGAACAGGGAGGATGGCTACAGGCTGCCGGCGTCTTGGCTACCAGTAGTTGCAACACTACGTGACGGCAACGTGCGCGGAATGACTCGCGCAGGCGCCCCGTAGACCACAGCGGCCGCGCACACGCAGAGCACCGGCCCGCCGCCGTCTGCGCCACGCGACAAGTCAACAGCGGCACGTCACAACCGCTGTCATTTCTCTCTGGTCCATTCCGCCAATAGCAACTTGTAAAGAAAAGCCAATCGGAAACGTCCATTTTGACCAATAAGGGAGAAGAATGCTACCTCCAATCATATGAAAAACAAGCCTTTAAAACACCAATTATCATAGCCCCTTTCCAGCAATGGCGTGCAATAATACGTCCCCTTCCTCTCCCTCATCCGCTGCTATATAAACCCCAAGCTATCGTATATTCAGCAGTCAGACAAAGACCTTGATGAAGACTGCCTGCAACAGTGGCCGAAACGTCGATGAAGTTTATAAAATGACGACGCGGTCTCATACCCGGAAGAGTTTTATTGAAACTGGCGGATGTTTGGGCGAAAGAAAGAAAGAGAGACAGAGAGACAAAGAGAGAGAGACAGAGAGTGGACATGAGCAAGTTTGCGTAAGATAAACAAGCCAGGGGCTAGAGTTGCAGCCTTGCAGTATAAGTGAGCCTTAAGCCGTCGACACACGGAGCATTTTATTTGAAGTTACACGTTTCGATTTCCCAGTTAATGACCTCACTCGTTCGGTGGCATATGATATGGTCAAACACATTTATTTTATAAATTTCACCCAATGTCACCATCAATGAAGACCTAAGTTACTCGGTACACCCTCACATTAACTAATATCTGGTTGCCCCTCCAAAAATAAGAATGACTGGGTAATTTTCAATTGAAAGAATATACATACTCCGGGTTCAATTTATTTACCACAAACAATTCATCTTGTCACATGACAAAGCCAATGAAACATTACATATACTTTGAAATAAAGAGATACTGTACGCA
The DNA here is from genome assembly GCA_026315105.1 of Locusta migratoria. Classification (NCBI taxonomy): domain Eukaryota; kingdom Metazoa; phylum Arthropoda; class Insecta; order Orthoptera; family Acrididae; genus Locusta; species Locusta migratoria. The sequence continues at coordinate 541,254,143 of CM048744.1, forward strand.
AAAATTAAAAAAATTAAAATTTGCAACATGAATTTACGTTGGCTATTATCATCAGCCGCGGTGGAGTAGCCGAGCGGTCTAAAGCACCTCGCTGCAGAGCGCGCGGTTGCTCGCCGTGGAGGTTCGAGTCCTCCCTGGGGCATGGTTGTGTGTGGGTTTGTCCGTAGGTTAGTTTACCTAGGTTTAAGTAGTTTATAAGCTACGGACTGATGACCACGCAGTTTGGTCCGATAGATTTACAGACATTTGAACATTTATTATCATCATCAAATGACTGGATGAGTCACGAAAGAAGGAAACCCATTGAGGAAGAATAGTTATTCAACCTACTTCCGCAGATACACAAACTCAAAGGTCAGATGAAGTTTCCCAATTTCAACAAATAATCCTGGGTATAAAAATAAAGAGAAAATCCTTCAAAAACAGCAATATACTGGCCCCAGCAATGATGCAGGCGACACATTAGCAAATATTTGGAGCAGGAGATGGGCATGCACAGGAGTCGGCAGCGGCAGGTGATGACTGCAGATCAGAGCTGAAATAAAACACGACCTTTTTCTCAGTTCGTTCTGTGAAGCAAACATAAGCTTCACTAACAGCCTCTCTAGCGTCGGCGCTTCTAGGCAGACAATGGATTTACAGTTTTATATCGTGAGCAGACAAGTCGCTCGTGTGTTCACAAGTGCAAATCACCAAGTCAATCTTGAGACACAAAATCTTAATATATGCGCATCCGTAAAGTGCGAATGCTCAAAGTGAGACTTCCAAAATATCTAAGTCGACTGTGGAAGCAAACCCACAGGGCAAAAACCAAAGTACAGACAACAGCACAAGTAAACGGCGAAATAATGAGGTCCTAACACTTCGGCGTCCTGGACGCGAGACCTAAGTCGATCCGCACACTGGAGAGACCAACCAGCGAATCCCGAAAAACTCTCTCTCCGCGCCAGAGTTCCTCGTCGCGACATGCGACTCCGCTTTCGCGGCCAGAGCGTTCCAGTTACCATAGACAGCTAATAGCGTGCCCAATTATACCGCGAGAAGCAGCTGACAAATTACAAAACTGTCACAATCCTAAGCTTTGGCGAATCACAGAGCATTCTGCAGACGCCTCTACAAGCTCCTCCCACACGAGCAAAGTTCCCACAGAGACGATACCGTACACCGTACATAGCGTGTGTCTGAACGTGTGCGGTCTGCGTGCCGAGTCCAGCGTGCGGCTGAGCGCTCGGAGACGAAGCGACTCGGGCATATGAGAGGTGTGCCTCAACGAGCTATACGCGACCGCAGCGCGCTCCAGCGACAGTTGTCGGCGGCATCAGGTTCTGGAATCACACTGTTTACCAAATCAAAAGAGTCGAATTCCTGCTTTACCTCTATTAAATCAATTCTCTGCTTGTGCAAATGTTCGTAATGATCTGTGATATAGGCCTACATAGTAACAACAAAATGTTTACGAACATAAGACTCTTCCGAAAGTTGCATGTTATGTCAATAAGTGCAGTGAATTGCGAAAGTTTCATGACAAACTCTGCAATATAAAATTAGAAAACACCTTCACATGAGGCAAACATTATTGTAACAGTCTCGCTTTTTAGTAAAACTTGAAGGTCATTCTTCCTCGGTCAATATTTTTCAGTTGAAGAATGTTAAGAACGTGTAAAATGCAATACACGAAACAATAAAGTGCGTATTTTATTCTAAGTAAGGTGCAAACTGTCCTCTTCATAAAACGAATCCAACAAACTTACTCCTGAGAGGATGCACACTTATGTTTAGATAGCACTGAAAAAGAAAAAAAGAAAAAAAACTTGTCATAAAATAACACAAAATATCCTTCTCTTCATACTACCCTGAAGACTCGCCTGCGGCTAATCATCCTTTTCTTCATTCAGTGCACCACAGATCACGTATTAAAGGAATGATCGGTGCACATTAATTGCGTGCTCAGCCGCTAGGCGGCAGCTCTGTTTTAGCAGCAGTAGACACTCAGGGTTCGTTCAAGCAGCTGCCAGTTGCCAGATTCCAGCAAACTGCGCATGCGCAGAGCTCCTGCTGATACTCAATAACAGTTCTTCCCATGTGCAGTTTGCTGGAACTGGCAGCTGCTTGAACGAACCTTCACTGTAGTCTGCTTTCCTTCTCAAAAAGTGCACCTGAGCTTTTTTAATGGATTTATCAAAGCCACGTCACCCTCGGAAGCGTTTCTTACAATTAAATGTCAATCAGTGATACAGTGGCTGTACAAGCTGTCAGAGATTGTTAAAGCAGTCACAATTGTCCACAGACTAAAGCTATTCAGTAGCGATGTTTAGTATGGAGTATGGCCGGGTGATTAACGAAGAGTAGTATTTTAAATGCAGTGATCGTTGGTTCGAACACTGGTAAGCGTTAATATTTTTTTCTCTGATTCCTGTATGTAACAGATTATGGGACCAGAAATGACATTCATATTCTTACTTGTCACAAAGAGTTATCAATTTTTTTTCCGAATGTGTCGGGACTTCCGAGGTCGTGGTGAAGCAAGAATCTAACAATAGAACTTAAATAATAATTCATCACTTGTCATAAATATATCCTCTTTATTTCCGAAAAAAAAATGTGATAATATTGAACTGAAAGGGAACAGCCACTATGCTGTCTAAATCAGAAATCCGAGCAGCTAATTTCCAGATGTCGTTTTCAGTCGATCCAGCAAAACCGTATCTGGCCCTGACATGTACACACGACAATGAAAAACGGTTTCCGAAATTCAGTTTTCGTGTTTCGGAAGTTGGGTCGCATGTAGAAGGCATTGTTGTCTGCGGAGTTACTCTGTTGTACATCTCCGTATTTCCTAATGTTTCTTTTCCTTGCGATGGGTGTACGTAGTTGCTGCAGTCAGGATCAACATTAAACATATCAATGCGTACGAGGATTTCAGATTCGTTTACAAACTACATTTAAGCCATACTTTATTTGCCCCCCCCCCCAAAAAAAACCTTCTAATATCTACCATATGTATTTATATTAGTGAAAGGGTGTCGCGCAAAACTGTAAGCTATAAAGGGGTGTCGCCATGAGGGAAAGTTTGGAAAGCACTAGTCTACACAGGTCGCGGCGATACTATAAGAAGATGCGATAACTCGCTCCACAGTTCTTCGACCGCCGAGGGCACCTCAAGTCTCGTTACCTCTTTGCCTTGCCTCCCGCGCTGGCCAGTCGGAAGACAGGGGCTCGCCAACATATGCCGGCGCACCACAGCCATGACAGTCAGTAGAAGTCGGTGCCAGTCAGTATAGCAGTCAGTACAAAGCAGATGTGAGTAGTCTACATTAGCACTAGCCGGAACACTTTTATTGACTGATATAAAAGTGAAGCATAACAGAATTGTATACTCAAAATAGTACAACCACAAGCACCCAAAAGTTGAGTATTCTCTATATTTGTAATAAAAGTATATGTGGGCTAATTACTTTTTCTTTATTAAAAAAATCAAATGTTTGTACAACTTATGGGACTTAACTACGGGGTCATCAGTCCCTAAGCTTACAAACTACTTATGAACTAGCTAAGACTAAGGACGACACAAATATCCATGCCTGAGGGGGGATTCGAACCCCCGAACGTAGTGGCCGTGCAGACCGTGACTGGAGCGCCTCAATCCCCTCGGCCACCGCGGCCGGCTTTCTTTATTCGCAGATCTTGTCTACTTCTAATATTTCCATGGTAGGATGGTGATCTCCTTACTTTGAAGTGTTAAAATGCCAAGATCGCCATTAATTAATTTATTTTTCTGACGACTAGTATCGATACACTTACGGTACCAGCGTCTGGTCACTTGTGTCCTATGTTTTACATCTTGTGAAGGCGCACGACATTAGAATGGTACGGCAATCATAAAACTTTTAACTTTTACAATTTGTGAAAGTTAAATGTTTTATAATTGACAAACCATTTTAATATCGTGCGCCTTCACAAGATGGAAAACATAGGACACAAGTGACCAGACGCTGGTACCCTAAGTGTATCGATACTAGTCGTCAGAAAAATAAATTAATTAATGGCGATCTTGGCATTTAAATAATTCTTGTCCTCTTTGCTAGTCACGGCCCACCTCCTTCTACTACCACATCCCGGTGATTATAAAAAGGACGGCGAGGAAGAACGTTCCCCCTTTTCAATCATTCGGTCTAGAGGATCCATATGTCCGTACTCGGATCTCCTGGCTACAGTGGGCAACGGCCTTGGGAGACTTAAAGCTTCTCTGGATACAGCACAGTTGTGAGGTGGCAGTAATATTTCGTCAATTTTTTCTATTCCTTTATTTATTTATTGTCTTTGGGCAGCCGGGGAAGTTCAGTATCGTTTTGATACACTATCTTTATATTTGATACCACTTCTGTTTCTATTGGGGCATTTCAGCTAAGGAAAAGTCCTTCAATTACAGCAGTTCCTCAATGAATTTTTCTACGGTTCTTTCCGCTATCTGCTGTCCAGTGCACAAGCTGGCGACGGCAAAGGGGCGGCTGGCGTGCTTTTTCTCACGTAGCCTCGGCAGTTGGCACGTTGTAGTCCATAAATTAGCGTGTCTGCGCATTTGCCTTCGTAGAATTTCTCTGTTGCCAGACTGCTGACTCGACTGTGGAAGGAGGGCGTCCTGTCATGGCCTGGTACCTGTGAGGTCCCGTTCGGTGGGCAGTGGCTGGAGAGAGCGGTCGACAAAGGCCGATCGCAGCTACCTGCGAGGTGTTGTTGAAATTACTGGTAGAGAGGGTCAACGCTCTGAAGATGCACCGCAGGTTGGCCGCCAAACTGTCGCCACTGCCACACAATCAGGGCGAAGTTCGCAGAAATCTGAATAGCACCCTCGCCAGAGCGATGTGTCGTTTACCAAGGTGGGTGGTTGTGGAAACGTTCTTCTGCTTGACGAATATTACGCAATTTGTTAGGCGCATAGTCGGTCGTGGCACATATGGTCATAAAATTTATGTATTTTGAAGCCTGGGAACGAAAGAGCGTCTGAAAATTCGGGGAAGGTCGTGGACCTATGTACGGTAACGTCTCTGTGCGAACTTTGCTCGTGTGGGAGGAGCTTGTAGGGGCGACTGCAGAATGCTCCCTGATTCGCCGAAGCTTAGGATTGTGACAGTTTTGCAATTTGTAACCAGCTTCTCGCGATGTAATTGGGCAGGCTATTAGCTGTCTGTGGTAACTGGTGTGCTCTGTCGGCGTAGGCGGGGTCGCGAGACGCGACCAGGAACTCTGGGAGAGAGAAATTTTTTCGGGATGCGCTGGTAGGTCTCTGCAGTGTGCGGATCGATTTAGGTCTCACGTCGAGGACGCCAAAGTGTTAGAACCTCCTGATTTCGCCGTTTACTTGTCCTGTTGTCTGAACTTTGGTTTTTGCCCTGTGGGTTCGCTTCTGGCGGCCACAGTTGACTTAGATATTTTGGAAGTCTCCCTTTGAGCATTCGCACTTTGCGGATCATGCATATATTAAGATTTTGTGTCGCAAGTTTCACTTAGTGATTTGCACTTGTGAACACTGTTTCACAAGTACAGTACGTGCGACTTGTCTGCTGACAATACAAAACTGTAAAGCCATTGTAATGTCTAGCAGCGCCGACGCTAGAGAGGCTGTTAGTTAAACATAGTGTCTACTTCACAGAAAGAAGTGAGAAAACGGTCGCGTTTTGTTTCAGCTCTGATCCGCAGTCATCACCTGCCGCTGCCGACTGCTGTGCATGCCCACCTTCTGCTCCAAATATTTGGTAATATGTCGCCTGCATCACTGCTTGGGCCAGTATATTGCTGTTTCTCTTTTGTTCAAATTGGGAAAGTTCATCTGCCCTCTGAGTTTGTGTATCTGCGGTAGTAGTTTGAATAATTATTTTTCCTGAATAGGTTTCCTTCTTTCGTCTCTCGGCCAGTCATTTGTTGACGATAATAGCTAACGTAACTTCATGTTGTTAGTTTTAATTTTTTTTAATCGTTGCATACAGGATCTCCTTATTTCAAAGTATCTGTAATGTTTCGTTGACTTGTGGCAGGATGACTTGTTTGTGCTAAATAAATTGCACCTGAAGTATGTATATTCTTTCAATTGAAAGTCATTCTTATTTTTAGGGGCAACCAGATGTTAGTTAACGTGAGAGTGTACCGAGTAGCTTAAGTCTTCATTGATGGTACCTCTCAGTGTGATATTGGATAGGAATTTATGAAATAAATGTGTTTGACCATATCATATGCTACCGAACCAATGAAAATAACTGGGAAATCTAAACGTGTACTTTCAAATAAAACTGTTTGTAATGGGTGGCAGTACTATCTCGTAGTGTCTAGTAAAAGAATGAACACAGCTCATTTCAAATAAAACTGTTTGTAATGGGTGGCAGTACTATCTCGTAGTGTCTAGTAAAGAATGAACACAGCTCACAGCTGGTTACTTTTGATAAAAAAAAAAAAAAATAAAAATAAAAATAAAAAAAGAGAGAGAGAGAGAAGAAGAAGAAGAAAACTTGATTTTTCTAGTGTACATCGTAATGAATATAGATTTTCTAGACGGGGGAAACGTATTTTCTAGATAACAACGTATATATAACATTTAAGTCATTTGTTACTCCACAAGAAACGACTTGGACATTGACGGAACGTTCACGGAGCCGAATAAGACATCATAATGTTGTCAAATGTAAATAAAATTTCGATATGTTATCTACATTCCATACACATCTACGTATGACCAAAAAGCAGCAATTCGAAAAGCTACACAATGTGGTTATTTTACCTTTGCAAACTCTTTACGTTTTGTAGCAGTACTTGACTAAACTGGATGCTGCACTTTAAAGTGATGAATAACGAAAGTAAAATCACCCTTTCGTCAAGCGAAGATATCAATCTGTAAGATGTACAAAAACAAATTATTCAGCGAGTACATTTTTTTTTCCAATCGAATGTTGATTTTGAGGAGGCCTGAACGCCATCTTTCATCACAATACATACTTTTTCTAGGGAAAACATCACGGTTTTTCAGTTATACCTTGATAACGGAGAAAAATGTCAGAAAAATTCCGCATCTAGATAAATGTCTACAGGCAATTTTCTATGTCAGTTATTTGGATATTTGACTTTAGAAAACCGGCTAAAAATTGGGACTTGTGATCTTGTCCAAAAATATAATGAGTTTGAACCTCTCATCTCGGTAATTTTCCGGTATTTACTTTTACAGCAGTCAACATTCAACCTTTTAGGCAGTTCCAGTTGAAAACAACCATGTCAACATTATGGGTACAATTTATTCTTATTTTGAAATACTTACTTTAGAAATAATTTATCCATCTAAGATGGTCATGTAAGTGACCGAAACCGGTTACCATAGAAATAAAATAAAAGAACTTGCAATCTATCCTGACTTTTACATGAATCAATTTGTAATTAATAATATATTATCGAAGACTCTGACCATAACTTGTTGGTTATGAACTGTAGGCTGAAACTGAAGAAACTACAAAAAGGTAGGAAAATAAGGAGATGGGACCTGGATAAATTGAAGGAACCTGATTTCTTAAGAATTTCAGAGGGAGCTTTAGGCAACAATTGACAGAAACGGGGGAAATAAACAGTAGAGGAGGAATGGGTAGCATTGAGAGATGAAATAGTGAAGGCAGCAGAGGACAAAATAGGTAGGAAGGCAAGACCTACAAAAAATCCTTGGATATCACAGGGGATACTAAATTTAATCGATGAAAGGAGAAAATATAAAAATGCAGTAAATGAAACAGGCAAAATGGAGTAACAGACGACTAAGAAATAAGATTGACATGAAGTGCAAAATGGCTAAGCAGGAGTGGCTAGAAGGCAAATGCAAGGATGTAGAAGAATGTATAAATAGGGGAAAAATACATACAGCCTACAGGAAAATAAAGAAACATTTGGAGATAAGAAAAACAGCTCCATGAATCTCAAGGACTCTGATGGAAAACCAGCTCAGCAAAGAAGGGAAAGCTGAAAGGTGGAAAGAGTATATAGAGAGGCTCTATGAAGGAAATGAACTTAGTGGCAATATTGTAGAAAGTGGAGAAGAAGTAGATGAGAACGAAATAGGAGATTACTATACTGAGAGATGAATTTGACAGAGCACTGAAAGACCTAAGTCGAAACAGATGTTATTCCCTCAGAGCTACTGAAGTCTCTGGGAGAACCAGCCATGACAAAATTGTTTCACCCTGGTGTGTAAGATGTATGAGACAGGTGAAGTACCCTCAGACTTCAAGAAAAATGTTATAATCCCCATTCCAAAGAAAGCAGGTGCAGACAGGTGTGAAAACTACAGAACCATCAGTTTAATAAGTCATGGTTGCAAAATATTAACACGAATTATACACAGAAGGATGGAAAAGCTGGTAGAAGCCGACCTCGGGGAAGATCAGTTTGGTTTCAGGAGAAATGTAGGAACACGGGACGCAATACTCACTTTACGGCTTGTCCTAGAAGATAGATTAAGAAAAGGCAAACCAACATTTCTAGCTTTTGTAGATTTGGAGAAGGCTTTTGACAATGTTGATTGGAATAAACTCTTTCAAGTTCTGAAGCAAGCAGGAGTAAAATATAGGGAGCGTAAGGTTATTTACAACCTGTACAAAAACCAGACAGCGGTTGTCAGAGTTGAAGGGCATGAATGGGATGCAGTGGTTGGAAAGGGAGTAAGGCAGGGTTGTATTCTTCCTCCATTGTTGTTCAATTTGTACATTGAGCAAGCTATATAGGAAAGCAAGGAGAAATTTGGAGAATGAATTAAAGTTCAGGGTGAAGAATTAAAAACATTGCGTTTTGCCGACGACATAGTAATTCTGGCAGATACAGCAAAGGACCTGGAAGAGCAATTGAACGGAATGGACAGGGTGCTGAAAGGTGCATATAAGATGAACATTAACAAGAGCAAAACTAGGGTAATGGAGTGCAGTGTAAGAAAATCAGGTGATGCTGAAGGAATTATATTGGGAAACGAAGCAATAATGGAGGTAGATGAGTTTTGTTACTTGGGCAGTAAAATAACAAATGATGGTCGCAGTACAGAGGATAGAAAATGCAGAATGGCAATGGGTAGAAAAGCATTCTTGAAAAAGAGAAATTTGTTAACATCGAATATTGATTTAAGCCTAAGGAAGTCCTTTCTGAAGGCATTTATATGGAGTGTTGCCTTGTATGGGAGTGAAACATGGACGATAAACAGTGCGGACAGGAAGAGGATTGAGGCTTTTGAAATGTGGTGCTACAGAAGAATGCTGAAGATTAGGTGGGTGGATCGCGAAACTAATGAGGAGGTACTGATCAGAATTGGGGAGAAAAGAAATTTCGGCATACCTTGACTAAAAGAAGGGATAGATTGGTAGGGCACATTCTTAGACATCAAGTAATTGTGAATTTAGCGTTGGAGGGAAGTGTGTGGGGTAAAAACCGCAGAAGAAGACCAAGAGGTGGATACAGTAAGCAGATTCAGACAGATGTAGGTTGGCGTTCTTATGTGGAGATGAAGGAGTTTGCTCAGGATAGGGTATTGTGGAGAGCTGCATCAAACCAGTCTCCGGACTGAAGACCACAACAACAACATCGATGTGTCCAACCCCACAAATCGTGCTTTTCGTAATGACACCGTATACTCGCTAAAAACATTCTATTGCGTATAGTAACAAGAAGAGTAAAAGCAGCAGTTTTAAAATTTAAACCGATTAGCATACAAAAATAACTTGAACAGTGTCAAATTAATCATACGACTGAAATTACAGTACACAGCACTTTGCAAGACTTGGGAAAAAGAATAAAATGTTGTGATTAATATAATGTTAACAGTTCAAATGGTTATCATGCAGAGGAACATCTTTAAAACACAAGAATCACAATTGTCGAAGATGAAGTGTATTAAATGTAAGTAGTTGTGATGCCAGAAATATGTCACATTATAAAAACAGCCGTCTTAGAAAGCGGTCATGAAACAAAAGCAAGAATTTTGCTTAATTTTGAATGATACTATGCCTTGTGACAAGTCTTTTGATAAGAGTAGTAAACCGGAAGGTGGTCAGTGTCAGGAAGGAGATGGTGAACAGTACTTGAGGAATAGAAGAGAGCCTTGAAGGGTGGGAAAGCAGGATATAGAACGTTGAAGTTGATTGTATTGTTCAGTGAGTAGAGTACTGGGACGGTTACACTCCTGGCGATTCGGCCGTTTCGACAATGGCGCGCGAGGAGCGGCGTTCTCCATTTAGCGCGCGTCCTCCGCGAGAACTCTTCGACACGGGCGGTTTGACTCCGCGACCCAAAGTGCGCCTGACCGTTTCACACGGGACGTTCTGGTAGAGTGGCTACACTGCATAGGGTGGGATCGACCAGCTCGCCTCGCGTTTGTTAGCCCTTTGCGATTCATGAATCACTTTCATTTTCTCTGCCGTTTCATGAAATATAAATCGCTTTCATGCTGCAAAATCGATTTCTGACTTGAAAATTTTCAGAATTTAAAAAGAGCAGGAAAAAAAAAGAAAAACTGATGTGAGGAATGCCTCAAAAGTATGTACACTTCTGCATCACCTGCAACTATCCTTAAAGTAAAATTGTAAAAAGATATAAAATAGCCAAGATCGCTTATCATCAGTTTTTATTAACAGCGACCGGTTTCACTGAACTATGTCAGCATCATCAGGTCAAATAAAATATTTTACAAGGCCATAATCTTGTGATGTCAAATAGTTGTTATATAAAACGATTTACAGTGCATAGGTGCACTATGTCATTATAATAAAACGTAATTATCACAGTGAGTGACAAAAGCAATAAAGTAACAATTGAGGAAGAGGGCAAATGATTCTGATAGTTAAGATGCTGTTGACTATAATTTTCATAAAGGAATTGCATTCAGTCGGTCCACTTCATAGACCTAGGCCACCCTTCCACCTATCTTATCTGTTCACATTCAAATATTTGTAAACGTCAAGGAAGAAAGTGCTATGGCCATTCTAAACACTCGATCTCCGGCTGGAGCGTCCGCGCAATCTATTACAACATGGCACCCCACACCGCGCGGCCATTCCCGTGCGTCGGCCGCAGTGGCCGAGTGGTCTGCGGCGCGCCAATCCCAGTCTGCACGGCCGCTAGGGTCGGAGGGTTCGAATTCCCCCTCGGGCATGGATATTTATACAGTCCATAGTGTCAGCTAGTGCATAAGTAGTTTGTAAGTTTAGGGACTGATGACCCCGTAGTTAAGTCGCATAAGCTCTACAAACATCTGAACATTTTTTTTCATTCTCGCGCGGCATTATTAACTGATTCATCAGGGCTCACAGATAAATTCTTAGTGTCGCATCATTGTGGAAGAGTTTCTTCATTGTACTGGTTGGTTGAAATGCCCGGAAACACCTTCATAAAATTCAAAAGGAGTAACGAAGTGTGAAACTAAGTCTCTACACATGAGAAAGGAAAAACTTGCAGGCTATAAAAACTCTCACGGCCAAGAAAAGGAAACAATGCGGGGAAAAGGGGGATCTCAACTGGGAATACGTAGGAGGGGCTTAACAGTTTCGGCATACGCCTTACAACCAAGAAAGACCTTTGGAAAACCTTGGTCGGAACCGGGGGATTGGGGTTTCCCGCTTTTCGCGAGCGGTCGCCTTAACCACTAGGCTATCCGAACACCAGGAGCAATCCAAAATTCCATATGCCACACTGATTGCACATATGCGGTAGGTATTCACTATGGCTTGACTGTTCGTGTTGCTCTGGAGATGAATGTCGTGTACTATTTGAAGAGCCTTCAGGTTACGGTTCCTCCTGTCCTTCAAATTCCGTATACTCAGCGTAAAGTCGTGTATGTGTCGCTGCCATTGTAGTTCTCAATTATTATGTTACATAATATATCCATGAAAAAAAAAAATAAATGTTCAAATGTTTGTAAATATATGTGACTTAACTACTCTGGTCATCAATCCTTAGGCTTACAAACTACTTAAACTAAATTATGCTAAGGGCAACAAATACACCCATGCTCGAGGGAGGACTCGAACCTCCGACGGTGAGCAGCGGCGCGCTCCGCAGCAAGGCGCATTGGAACGCGCGCCCACTCCGCCGCGGCCCTGATTTCAATTCCATATTCAGCATGTCGCAACTTGGTCCCTAATATTTGGACCACATGCGTAGGATTAATTCTCTTCATGATATCACCGCATTGTACACCGTTTACACAGTAACTCGCTTGCTAAACTTCAATAGACACGTACCGCAGTTATATCACTCACGCAACTGGAACACTTGTTAGTGCAGCTATACTATGCTACCAGCTAGTGGCGTTAAGAGCCAAGTGCGGCGTTTTTCGTGGAAATGACACACCACACTGTTCGTTTGGAAATTTACGAGTTGAAACCAAGGTGATGAGTTTAGAGATGGTTGTCATGTGAGTGACATAGACTGTGACTTCATTTAAAAGCCGCTGCGGTACGCGCGGCCGTTCGCCGTCGGTGGTTCGAGTCCTCCCTCGGGCCTGGGTGTATGTGTTGCCCTTGCGTTAGTGTAAGTAATTTGGACCAATAACCCAGCAGATAATCCCATACATTTACAAACATTTGAACATTCTTTTTATTTTAATTTTCAGGACTTGAAATATTCCCCATGACGTTTCATCTTCGTCTACGGAAGACATCTTCAGGGGTAAAGTGGCGAACCCTTGAGTATCTCTTACGCAGCAGAGATTTGATCCCGGCAATTTTAAATGATGTTAACGCCGGCCGTGAAAGCGAGGCAAAGGATACCTCGCTCCAGGCTGCGGTTCCTCTAGGGAGACGCTTGTCCACTGCATTTTGGCCGAGTTGATCTCTGCGAGTAGCTCAGGCGCCCAAATTTCGGTTGTCGTCACTGCACATGTGCTATCCTGATAATTATTATTTTAATCCGAGACAACGTCCCAGAAATAAATGCAGTTGATCCAAATGCGGTGAGTTGTGGACTGTCCTTGTTGCTGTATTATTGATTAGAAATGTAGATATAACTGATTTAAACATTCAGCAATTATCAATATTTTCTCGCAATAGCGAATTTCTTTTAGCGTCACTGTATAAGGTATAGATGTTCTACCAAATGGTGTGCCGGGCCGGGACCCGAACCCGGGTTTCCGGCTTTTCGCGAGCGGTCGCCTTAACCACTAGGCTGCCCGAACACGACTCCAGGACCGACTCAAACTTCCATATGCCACAATGACAACACATATGGGTCATAGTGGTTAAGGCGACCGCTCGCGAAAAGCGGGAAACCCGGGTTCGGGTCCCGGCCCGGCACACCATTTGGTAGAACATCTATACCTTATACAGTGACGCTAAAAGAAATTCGCTATTGCGAGAAAATATTGATATTATCATCACTGTAATTCGTCAGCATACAGTAATTCAGCAATTATCTTTTCTTAATTACAGCACTGATTATGACTATTAACATAGCTGAAAGCTAAATGAAAAGTTGAATAAACATGTAACGTACGACCAATGCTGAAATTTCTTTTGGTACGAATTGTGTAGATAATTATTATGGAAGTTATAAAGGAGTGGACAAAGAAAGGATCCTTGAGGAACAAGAACACATGAGTGGAAGTAGTAGGAATTACTGTTGTTGAAGAGGAGGAGGAGGAGGAAGAGTATGTTGCCACTATTTAAGTTACAACCCTCCTATACAGGGTGTTACAAAAAGGTACGGCCAAACTTTCAGGAAACATTACTCACACACACAGAGAAAGAAAATATGTTAGAGCTCATTTCATTACTTCTCTTCAAATCACATTAATCATGGAATGGAAACACACAGCAACAGAATGTACCAGGGTGACTTCAAACACTTTGTTACAGGAAACGTTCAAAATGTCCTCCGTTAGGAGGATACATGCATCCACCCTCCGTCGCATGGAATCCCTGATGCGCTGATGCAGCCCTGGAGAATGGCGTATTGTATCACAGCAGTCCACAATACGAGCACGAAGAGGCTCTACATTTGGTACCAGGGTTGCGTAGACACGAGCTTTCAAATGCCCCCATAAATGAAAGTCAAGAGGGTTGAGGTCAGGAGAGCGTGGAGGCCATAGAAATGGTCCGCCTCTACCAATCCATTGTTGGATGAACTATTCGCAGAAGTGTACCCGTGGAGGCCAATCAGATGCTAATAGTGCCTGCACCCGCTGTACATGGTACGGAAACAACTGGTTCTCCCGTAGCAATCTCCATACAGTGACGTGGTCAACGTTACCTTGTACAGCAGAAACTTCTCTGACGCTGACATTAGGGTTATCGTCAACTTCACGAAGAATTGCCTCGTCCATTGAAGGTGTCCTCGTCGTTCTAGGTCTTCCCCAGTCGAGAGTCATAGGCTAGAATGGTCCGTGCTCCCTAACACGCCGATCCATTGCTTCCAATGTCTTCCTGTCGGGACACCTTCGTTCTGGAAAACTACCTCGATACAAACGTACCGCGCCACGGCTATTGCCCCGTGCTAATCCATACATCAAATGGGTATCTGCCAACTCCGCATTTGTAAACATCGCACCGACTGCAAAACCACGTTCGTTATGAACACTAAACAGTTGATGCTACGTACTGATGTGCTTCATGCTAGTACTGTAGAGCAATGAGTCACATGTCAACACAAGCACTGAAGTCAATATTACCTCTCTTCAATTGGGGCAACTGGTGGTGAATCGAGGAAGTACAGTACATACTAACAAAACAATTGGGCATTTTTACAATTGTCTGCGCGAATGATTTCAATTTACATTTAAAGAGAAATACTAAAATGAGCTCTAACATGGAAATTAAGCGTTTCCGGGCACATGACCACATAACATATTTTCTTTCTTTGTTTGTGAGGAATGTTTCCTGAAAGTTTGGCCGTACCTTTTTGTAACACCCTGTATCTAGAAAAGTGGACACAGTAAAGATCCTTGAGGAACACCGAGAGTAGGGTGGAAGATGACGGCAGCTAGATAGAGCCATTGTAGTAAGAAAAGATAGTTTCTGGCGAATGTAGTGGCTGCAGCAGAGTGGTCGAGCGCATTGAGGCGCTATGCTCCGATGCTCAAGGCCGTTCCCCGGCGGGGGTTCGAATCCTCCCTCGGGCATGGACATTTGTGTTGTATTTAGTATAAAGTTGTAAGTTTAGAGACTGATAATCCCGCAGCCAAGTCCTACAAGCTTAACAAACTTTTGTAATGTAGTGTTGGCTGCGAGTAGGCCTCCATCTCATGGGTATTGTTGCCGTGGGCGGCGTGCTTGGTCGGGCCGGCGTGACGTGGGCGCCGCGGCGCCGCTTCTGCGCATGCGCGAGCAGATCGATAGGCGCCGAGCCTGCCATCTGGCGGCGGCGGCGGCGCGTCTCCAGTGCTGTGTGGTCGGCCGCCGCGGCAACAGCGTAGCCACGGGAGACGCCGCGACAGACACCGCCGACAACGTGAGTACTCGCTGCTCGCGCCTCGCGCGTCCACCAGCATGGAGGACGCCGCCGCATTGCTTGCGCTCCACACAGTCACGTCTCGGGCGTGCGACACTTGAACTACAGAACACACTCCTTTTTTTTTTACCAAACGACAGTGACATTGTCATAACATAGTTAAGAATCTAGTCACTGCTTCAAGAAGACGATGCAGAACACATGGTCGTACTATGACAATTAGGTAGTATGCCGTGGACCAGTCAGACTGTTACCGACATATTATTCCTGAATGATGCAATGTATAATTACCGTGTTATCTGACAGCTGGTTGTCCGATGAGTTGTATTTGCCCGTTTGTTATCGGTATCTCATAACCATTTGCCACATATCTCTACTGAGCTACAGAGACAATTAGATTAGCTAAAAATGGAACAATTTCTGTTTCTCACGGCCTGTTAAGAGATGGGGAATATCAACCTCAATCTTCCCGTGGGTAATGCGAAACATTCGCAGAGTAGCCAGCGATTGCGCTAAATGTGAAGACGGAGAATGCCCGCACGCCGTTGTCACCTGTTTCCGCGCGTAAACAAAGGCCAGCGGGAGGGCCCGGTGTGACGCACCCACAATAATCGTAATCGTGATTTCCTCATACTCCAACACTCTGTTTTTTCGAAACATTTGCTAACAATAAAACATGATATGCTTTATGTGCTTTCCAGTGTGGTTAATATTATATATATGTCCTCGTTTGTGATGCAGTGTTGTGAAGGAGCCCGGCGACTATTATATGAGTCTCTGCACACGCATAACAGCTTAACAGTGCCCAAGGTCACTAATGACTTGAATCTGTTCATTGGCGAGGACAGGGTCTATCAAGAATATACCAGGAAAAAACGTGCGCCAAAGTGTCGCGACTGCAGGTAACAATACTAATATCAGAAACCCAATGAAATTCTTTAGCGACCTAGAGCACTGTCAAGGGCTCCTCAGGAAAAAAAAAAAAAAAAAAAAAAAAAAATCGCATTACATGCAACACGCATTTCTATATGAACTAGTAGTCTTCCGCTGTAGGAGACCTTTTCAGTAAATACCCTGTGCACGTTTTACTGCGTTGTAAGACATTACTATCACTCTTTTCACTGTTGGTAGAAACAGCCTACTCATGATAAACATTGTCCGCAACAGTATCCGAAATATCGGTATTTTCTTTTTCGTAAATGTTATTAAAACTCTGTCTCACAAATTAGTAATAAAGCTCTCCATCGCAGTTCCACTTTTACAAAATGGGAACACGGCAACTGAGGCAGCTCAAATACAAGCAGTAAGAACGACATCTAGTAAGAAAGCAGGTACATCAAGTAACTCAGAGCCATTACGAGTTGCTTATTCTCAGTAACGAGGTGAACTTTTCGTTAATCTTGTTTGGCGTGCCGGCGTTACGGAGCTTTGGCGCGCAGATCCTCTTAGAGGCGTCCTTGTCTTCCAAACTCCGAGGGTCTTTGAACCATTCGCAACACTGGCGTGGCGGCTCCCCAGGGCATTTCAATCTCACCTCTACACTTGCTGTTCCCAATGTCACCTGTTGGCAGCAAGCGACAGAAGGCACATACTAAAAGACGCACGATAACAATGCTTAATGATCTGTTTTAATTTACCGATCAAGAACTGCATCACTTATTTTAATTTGAGCATAGTACCTCACAATTGTGGTCAACACGAAGTAGGAATCAAGTATCGGTACAGCTCCCTCATCGTGTTACTCCAGGAGACCGGCCCATTAGGTTGCTACAGGCGACGCTATCGCTTCCTTAGTTTCCTCTGCAGTAGGAGAGTGATGTTCTACGTTAACTTGTGTCCCGCAACTCGAAGTCTGCAACGTCATCGGCGAACTGAACTTTTCGTCTTTGCTGATAACACACCGAAGTTTCAGTCTCTTAATTCCACTCCACAAACAAAGTGTCGAGTTTGATGTTTCCAGAATGACACTGTTTTAATCCGCCAGAAAAATTTCTTATCAGCGCACACTCCGCTGCAGATTGAAAATATCATTCTGGAAACATCCCCTCGGTTGTGGCTAAGCCATGTCTCCACCATATCCTTTCTTCCAGGAGTACTAGGACTGTAAGTTCCGCAGGAGAAATTCTTTTAAGTTTGGAAAGTTGGAGGCGACGTACCAAAAGTTTGTAAAGTTTATGGGACTTAACTGCGAGGTCATCAGGCCCTAAACTTACAAAGTACTTAGGAACTAGCTTATACTAAAAACGACACAAACAACCATGCCCGAGGGGCGATTCGAACCCCGACGGGGAAGGGCCTCGCGCATCGTAGCATAGCGCCTCAATGCGCTTGGCCGCTCCTCCGCGGCGAGGCGACGTACCGGAGGAAGTAAATTTGTGAGAACGAACCGTGAGACGGGCCGGGATAGCTCAGTCGGTAGAGCGCTTGCCCACGAAAGGAAAACGTCCCATGTTTGAATCCCTTTTCTGGCACACAGTTTTAATCCACCAGAAAAGTTTTGTATCAGGGCACACTCCGCTGCAGAGTGAAAATATCATTAAGGAAAAATTAGCTTCCAAAACGGCATAAAATCCGGGTATTCCACATATGGTTTTTCAAGAACTTGCCTACAGAAACCGACATGAAATAAGTAAATTTTCATTATTTATTATTTAAAAGATAGTTCTCGTCCTGCAATTGTATTTTGTATAGATTTTCCTGACAAATCTGAAGATGGTCATCCTACGCTCACTGACCAAAAAAGGTTATACAACAAGAACGATATGTGAGTAAATGACAAGATTTACACAGCCCTATATCGTGTAGAACGCCCAACAGAATGCATTCGTTTTGTCACCACCTTAGGACAACTTTCTTGCTTCAGTCAGTGAACCTAGACGTGTACGTACTCTACGAAGCACCCGAGGAACCTCGCGTTATACAGCCTATCCACCAAAAAGCATTTGACAGTGGTCGTGAAGCGAGGTGGTCGTATCGTAGGGTTGCCATGCATGTGAGCTATTAAGATGCCAGACTGGCCGGATGTTGGGTACATGGGTGCACTCAGCCACGCCTTGCAGTCTTCGAGGCGACCAGAAATACACCAATCCAAGGGGATAACTTCGTATGGTCCGCTAAGCAATTCGAGATGCCATCAACCACGAAAATGTATTTGAGTCCTAACAACATCCTCTGGGTTTCCGCTCACTGATTAGAAGCCTGGCATATGTCGCTTTGTGATCCAGTTGGCCCACGCTTCCGTTGCCATTAACAGTTAACACTACAATAAAAAAGCCAGTGTGTGTAGCTCGACCCTACTTGAGACGCATGGATGGAGGAGGAATTGCGTTGGATCAAGAAGTTCAGTGATAGGTCCCGTACCTCCATAACGTGAAGAGATCATAGTGTCCGGGGTGATAAGTGTGACCGACAAGGGATCTCAAATCGATTCCATATTTCTGGATTTCCGGAAGGCTTTTGACACTGTACCTCACAAGCGGGTTCTAATGAAATTGCGTGCTTATGGAATATCGCCACAATTGTGCGATTAGATTCACGATTTCCTATCATAAAGGTCACAGTTCGTAGGAACTGAGGGTAAGTCATCGAGTAAAACAGAAGTGATATCTGGCGTTCCCCCAAGGAAGCGTTATAGGTCCTCTACTCTTCCTTGTGTTTATAAACGATTTAGGAAACAATCTAAATAGCTCTCTTAGACTGTTCGCGAATGATGCTGTCGTTAGTAAAGACAACAGAGGATCAAAAGTAACTGCCAGAGGATTTAGAGAAAATTTCTACATCGTGCGAAAATTGGCAATTAACACTAAATAATGAAAAGTGTGAAGTAATATACATGACCACTAAAATAAATCCCCTGAACTTCAATTACACGATAAGTCAAACCTTAAGGTCGTAAATTCTACCAAATACCTAGGAGTTACAATTATGAACAACTTAGACCGGAGAGAACACGTAGAAAATATTGTGGGGAAGGCGAAACAAAGGTTAAGTTTCATTGACAGAACGCTTCGAAGATGCAACAGCTCCACGAAAGAGACTGCTTACATCACACTTGTGCGTCCTCTCCTGGAGTACTGTTGCCCTGTGTGGGATCCTCACCGGGTGGGACTGACGGAAGAAATTGAGAAGGTTCAGAGAAAGACAGCTCGTTTTGTTTTATCATGTTACAGGCGGAGAAGCGTCACGGAAATGTTGCACGATTTGAGGAGGGAAAAAAAAAAAAAAAAAAAAAAAAAAAACCACGGTATTCGTTGCGGCGAGATCTGTTTGCGAAATTTCATTCACCGACTTTTACTTCTGAATGTGAAAATATTTTGCTTGCACATGACCATTCCAATAAAATAAGAGAAATCAGTTCGAAAACGGAACGATTTAGGTGTTCTTTCTTCCCGCGCTCTATTTGCGAATGGAACTGTAGAGAAAGGTTATGAAAGTGGTTAATGAACCCTCTGCCAGGCCCTTAATATGATTTTCATAGTATCTATGCAGACATAGATGTATGTTTATGGTGTGAAATACAGAGAGCACATTTTCCCAGTACTGTGGAGAGACAAAAAGGGCATAAACTTTGCCTTTATGCGATGGTTCGGCACTGTGATATGTCACCGACAGTCTGCATCGAAACAACCTGATGGCACAGCACCCTGTGACAGTGTTCCAAGAAGATATTTCCGTACAGCTTGTCATAGTCTCCGGCTACCGAATTCCCGGATCTCTCCACTACTGAACGCATGTTGAAGGGGCCTATAATCTTTTAGGAATTAAAGTCCAGTCGACAACTTGTTGCTTGGTCATTAGAGACGGAATTTTAGCGCAAATTTTTGGGGAAGGAAGGACAAGGAAATCGGCCGTGCTCCTTCAAAGTAACCATTGCCGTCTTTTTGTGGAGTGGATCAGTGGATCACTGAAAATCTGAATCTGGATGCAATTATTTTTGGAAACTTTGCGAAGTATCAGCGATGTGAATCATTCAATTCACTTAACAGTCAGCCAGGACCGAAATTTATCTGCTGATAACCGGTTTTGGTCATTTAAAGGAGGAGCTCCATGAATGATAGATATCCAATGATCGACATCTATCATTCAGGAAATTCCTCAGCACAACTGGTGGCGCCGCGGCGGAGTTGCCGAGCGCATTGAGGCGCTATGCTCCGATGCGCGAGGCCGTTCCCCGTCGGGGGTTCGAATCCCCCTCTGGCATGGATGTTTTTGTCGTCTTTAGTATAAGGTAGTGCATAAGTACTTTGTAAGTTTATCGACTGATGATCCCGCAGTTAAGTCTCATAAGCTTTACAATCACTTGGACATTTTGAACAACCGTTGGCCAAGTATATTGTCGTAGTGTTCCGAGGATGGCCCTTTAAATGGCCGAAAACGGTTACCATCAAATAAATTGAGACCTAGACTGACTTATAAGTGAATTAAATCTTAATGCCTGGAAGGTGGATTTGAACCACCGTCCACCTGAATCCGATTCCAGTGTCTGACCATTGCGCCACCACTCTCGGTGCCTCCATCCCAGTACCAACTCGCAACAACTGTGTACAAATGTGCCTAGGAGAGAATCCAAGGGCTGTTTGACACCATTCCGTACCGAAGAAGGACATGTATTGCGGCAATTCGAGGTGCGAAACTCTCTAGTCTGGAGCCAACGCTACACCCCTAACTTCCAACGGCCTTGTCTCTTGCACCCCATATTCTAATCCAATAAAATCACGTGGCCTCCATCGTATGAAGATTCAGTCACTCCCAAATACTGGACGCAACGCTATTTAAGACAGCGCACAGCGTGACGCAAAGACTGCAAACAGTCATTTTCTGTCGTCTGAGTGAATTAAAACGAAACAACTTTTGTGCTCCTTCGATCACAGTGTTTATCGGCGACTCTGTTTCAGGCTGTAAAATACCACACACTAAACAGTGAATCTTATGACTGGTGATATCAAAAACTTGTGCCTCAAACATTTAAAAAAAGGAAGGAAGGGATATTACCGTTTAACGCGTCACTTTGACATCGTTGTCATTAGAGATGTCAAACATTGAATGTCTGGCGTGAATCAGTCACCAACGAGGCCTCAAACCACGGGAATAATTTTTTCCCTGGCAAGGGTACTTTTTGGAAACATGAAAGACTGATATCAACGTTTCCCTTAGTAATAATGATTTTAAAAATGCCGCAGATTTCTTGAATATTTATTTTCAGTGCACACCATGATTCGGGCGTAGTCCATCATATGGTGATCTGTCAATAAGATACATATACAGCCAATTAATTATATACACAAAATTATTTGCAATTTATAATTGACATGTTAAATATTTTTATAGTTTTACATAATTTGGAATTACATACCAACATTATATAAATTTAGATTTAATGTATTGACATTTGACATATAAAATACTGTTGTTATGTATTGACAAATAAGAATAAACATCAGGTGTTATTAAGATAATATTTATATAAAATAAAGATAATATATAAGATATTTTAGAAAATAAAGATTCTATGGCGAATTATTATGTAACGTGGAAGTTCAAATGTTCAAATGTTTGTAGAGCGCCGGCCGCGGTGGCCGAGGGGATTGAGGCGCTCCAGTCACGGTCTGCACGGCCACTACGGTCGGAGGTTCGAATCCCCTCGGGCATGGATATTTGTGCCGTCCTTAGTATTAGTTAGTTCATAAGTAGTTTGTAAGTTTAGGGACTGATGACCCCGTAGTTAAGTCCAATAACCTACACAAACATTTGAAACATTTTTTTGTAGAGCTTATGGGACTTATCTACGGGATCATCAGTCCCTAAACTTTCAAACTACTTAGGAACTAGCTAATACTAAGGACGGCACAAATATCCATGCCCAAGAGGGGATTCGAATCCCCGACCGTAGTGGCCGTGCAGACCGTGACTGGCGCGCCGCAGTACGCTCGGCCACCGCGGACGGCACATGGAAGTTAGAGTAGAGGCTCAACAAGATACAAGGTCAAATTTAGTGCATCAGTTTTAAACAAATATCAAAAATAAATAAATACCATATTTGAAAAAAAGTGAAATCCTCAAAATCAATTACTGAAAAATGTTGCTTCGAAAATTTGGAAAAACCAGTCTCTTATGTTGGTAACTTGTTCGTTAAGTAGTTGATCCTTCAAGGTGTATCTATGCACAAAAATTTCTAAATCTTCCAAAATGTCTAAACATGTGATTTCATTCTCATAATGAAGAATTTGCAAATTGTTTCGATATTTAGAAGTTGATGACGATTTTGATGCAAATGGGTACTTAGTGCTTAGTGCACTGCCATGATTCACTTAGTTTCATAGCGACCTCGCGGGTAGAGCTAACGTTTATGAGCCTCTAGCTCTGACAAGCTTTTAGTAATCCGGCTAACCTAACCGACCAGATGCTACGTCACTTGAACATCTCCCTTTCCTCGTATTCGTAGAATTCTGGACGATTTGTAAAACAGTCGTCTATGTTCAACGGTTCTGACACCTTCCTCCATTATAAATGCTGCGACCGCGGAGGAGCGGCCGAGCGCTCAAAGGCGCCCTGCTCCGGAGCTCGCGATTGCTCGCCGTCGAACTTTCGAGTCCTCTCTCGGGCGTGTGTGTTTGTGTGTGTGTTTTGTCCTTAGTTCAAGTATTTCGAAAGCCCAGGGTCTAATAACCGCAGCAGTTAAGTCTCTTAGATTCACAAACATTTGAACATTTTATAAAACGCTGCACTAAAATAAATGTTGCAGTAGTAATATATACTGCACGGATCATTACTGCTTTGTTCAGATATAATGAAGAGATTATCAACTAAAAGCCTAATAGCAGGGAATACTAAAAGCCTACTCAACAAAAATCTCAAGATTTACAGGGCGGTTACGAATAGCAGTTTCCCGCTAAAGTTAACAACATAAATAAATAAACTTGAATAAATCACACGCACAACAGTTCTTCAGAATAATATTTTTGTGATACTATTAGTTATACAAAAGACTGTACGCGTCAGTCTCGAAGTAATGATAATTCGTCGCCCTGTTCTGTGCGATATTTGCCGGAGTATTAACGGTGCGATATGAGTGAAAGCTTCTCTTACACCATCTTTCAGGACGTCAGTGGTCTACCAACAGTTTTGTGAAGCGATACCCTTTGTTAAACAAACCTCTTTGCCTGGTCACAACGAAGCTCCGATCTCGCCACACATTATATCGGTTATGGGAGAATTTGGATATCATAAAGGGTATTATCGTTTCACGCAGCCAATGCGATACTATGAGAACCTGAAGCTTCTGCGAAACAAGCTTTCCGTCATGTTATAACGTACTCATAAAAATGAATGAAACAATAAGTTGTTGTTTGTAAAAACACACGGGGCAATTCGAAAACAGTACTACTACATTGGAAATCGAGAACTCTGCTAAGGCGAACAGGAGATCTAGGGACAGTGATATTTCTTGGTCTATTCCAAATGACCTTTTGAATGAACTAGGTCAGGGGTCGTGAGATCCCTTCGGGTGGGTCGCCAAACAACTTTTGAAGTACGAGTATATACGTAAAGTAGCTTATTGACTTTCGAAATTTTATTACTCTCATTACATAATATTTCTCTCCGACCAACAGAACGACTATCTTTCTGTAAGCCTCAAAAGGAAAACCCCCTCAGAACTACCGTCACTACATCAAACTGAGAAATACATTAGCCAGACGAAAAAAATGTACAAATGTTTGCAAATCTATCGGACCAAACTGCGTGGTCATCAGTCCGTAGCTTACAAACTACTTAAACTAAGGTAAACTAACCTAAGGACAACACACACACACACACACACACACACACACACACACACACACACATGCCCCAGGGAGGACTCGAACCTCCGAAGGCGAGCAACCGCGCGCTCCCCAGCGAGACGCGTTAGACGCTCGGCTACTCCACTACGGCAGGGGAAGGGGTACTTACCTACGGGGTCATCAGTCCCTAAACTTACAAACTAGCTAATACTAAGGACGGCACAAATATCCATGCCCGAGGGGGGATTCGAATCCTCGACCATAGTGGCCGTGCAGACCGTGACTGGCGCACCGCAGACCGCTCGGCCACCGCGACCGGCCAAGACGAAGAACACAGCACCAAGTGAAGAAGGGATAGTAGCTGAGATGTGGAAAGTGGAAGGAAATCGTGCAGCTGAAATCATTTATGTTATTAAAGATGCTACGGGAAAAGAAAGCATACCGAATGATTGGAAACAAGCTTCAGTTCTGCCATTGCGCATGGGAGACAAGACAGACACCAACAACTACCGAGGCTTATCTCTCCCTCCACTCCCATACAGTATTATATCCAAAGCTCTGCTGAATAACACAGAATCACAAGCAGAACGCTCAATTGGTGAGTACCAAGCGAGGTTCTAAAAAGTAAATCGTGCCCAGAGCAAATCTTTAACAGAACAATATTGAACCTTAACAAAGTCCTTACATTCCTTGATTTCAAAACAGCACTGGAAGAACGTGGTATCGATGAAACTGTCAGAAACATAGTTGAGTAGACACACAGACACAACCCCAAAAGTTAATTTTCTTGGAGTTGTTTCTAAATTCTTAAGCATTAACATAGGAGTTCTGCAGGACGATGGACGCTAACCAGTTCTGTTCGATCTGGACAAAGTAGTCATAGAATGAGAAAGAGAACTAAAAGGGAAACGCATTGAAGGAATTCATCTAGAACAAGGAACGGTAAGATTAGAAGTAAAATGTCTCGCTTTTGCTGAAGATCTCTATACTTATAAAACGCATTTGTTGTCTGTCTGTCTGTCTGTTCTTTAATATCTCAAAATCCAGACAACCAAATAAAGTGAAATTTGGTACACGTATACATAATTACTTGGGGGAAAGCTCATAAACAGGTTTTTTGGGGTGGGTGTGGGGTGGGGGTGGGGAACCAACCGGAAAATTCGAGAAAAAGTGAAAGTGCGTTTTCAATATGCCTATGAAAATATATATGCACTGATCATGATGAAATTTTGCACAATTTTTCTTCAAAACAAGAGGAAGGGCACTGTCTACATGAAATTTCGTTCAGTGCATGGTTGAGGGTACTTACGGATTTCACCAAAATCAACAGTTTTGCTCCGATCTTGATGAAATTTTGTACGTTTGACCTTGAAAACAAGATGAACAGTACTGTCTACATAACATGCATGGGGACGGGGGGAGGAGTACTTAACTTACAGACTCCGATTGCAATCTCTATCATATACGACGCATTTGTTGGAAAACCTTATTTTAAACCCGGGTACTTGCAGGTAGTATTGCAATAATTTCTACTGACAAAACTGATGCAAAAATAATGATAGAATACATTGAACATAAACACAACGGAGAGCAATATCTACAAACACAACACGGAAGCATTACAAGAGTTGAGAAGTTTAAGTATTTGGGAGAATGAATACAATCAAATAGACTTGATAATACCAGAAATAAACAAAGATAAAGGAAAATGGAATTAGCGAATGAACTCCCCCAACACATATATAATACAATATCAGTATCATTCCAAGCAAAAATTAAACACTAGACAACAGTAATTAAAATGGAATCACTGAATGGATCTGAATGCCTAACAGTATAGTAAACTATATATACCTCCTGATGGAACTACCATGTGATTCTTTTTTAAAACTTTTCTTAAAGACTAAGATTTTACTCCATTTTGGAACACAATCGAGTATTTGCGAATATAGCTTTGAAGGAATTAATCGGAGTCACGACTTCTTACTTATGCTTGAGTGCCTTTGCTAGCTTTTTTGGTATTGACACACACTTCCCGTGGAAAAAGATTTACGCTTAAATTAACTAGTCCTGATCAAGATACACAACCCATCATTAACACTAAGACTAAACTCACGGGCATAGTGTGCTAGTCTCAAGGCCTTAACGAATATCATTGTTAGATGGCAGGGCATCAATTTCACTGCTGTAGAGGACTTCAAAATAGTTTAAATGTTTGTTAAGCTTAAGGGACTTAACTGCGGGGTCATCATTTCCTAAACTTCCAAATTGGTTGTGAACTTCCGTACACTAACTTCTTTTTATTGCAAGCAGTAACACTCTTAAAGTTTAACACCGGCAAGCGCCCATAGACCTTAATATGTACCATTCATTTAATCGTGTTACCTTTATCAGTTCTCATTGAAAATGCATCTTAACATACAGACAACGAATGCCAAAAACTATAGCGATCATATTACCTTCCACAAGAAAAAAATGTCACACGTCTGTACGAATTTCGAAAGTGGGTATTCAGCAGCAATCAATGATAGTTTCAGTTTTGATATTTATTTATGCAGATTTAAATTTCGCCCAGTAACTAACCATTAACGGTGTTAAAATATACAAGAAATACAACGACAATAACAAGTACGTAAAATGTGACACTAAATTGCGATTGTGTAGGCTCAGATACCAGCACTTAAAAAGAAGATGTTAAATACAGTATTTCGTTGCAAGCCGTAGATATATTTACACACACTTGTCACTGTACGAATACTATTAAAAAAATAATAATAATAAAGGGCCAGATCATAGAACATATTGGTTGGCTATGCGGTACTCTCAAAGGTGTACATGGACATTACTAATACATTTTTGTGTTTCAGGAAATAATGAAATAAAACATCCTAAAATATTAACACAAAAATTTATGAAATTTATTTTTTTCTTAAAATGTAAATGGCTTTATCTGATTCAATCATTTTTTAAATGAAAACCACATACTTAGGCCATATTATAAAAGAGAAAATGTTTAGTGATCTTGTTGTATTATCCTTCAGACTGATTTCATTATATGTAATATTTTAATTTGCATATATCTTTTGTGTTAATTTTAACTGATTACGGTGATTTGTAAGCTAGACACAAACAAGTTTTTATTTTACGATTTCATGAACTACAATAGTGACTTATTAATAATGTTCATGTGTAGACTAGAGGTCACCACATAGCCAACCGACATGTTCTACTTTGTGGCTAGTTTCAATTAAAATAGTATGTGATGTAACTGTGACAAGTGTGTCTTTATCATCTTCTTTTGACATGCTGATATGTACACGATTGTAGTTCCGTTTGTGGTCTTCTTATAGTATTACAACTTAAGTACTTTGATGTTGCACTTCTTCTATATTTTACCTCTGATAATGGCTATCTAGCGGTCGAAATCTAGATCGAAACACTACATATTTTATCGTAGGATATCTGTACGATTACGCAATTTTCGAAGTTTTTCCCTTTACTTTCACTGTATAACCCTTCTTGCCACATTTCAAGATTGTAGATAACGGTACCGTATCGTTTTTGTTAGTGTCTTTTCAATTATAATAATGTGTTTCATTCATGTAACTTATGATTTTACTGAGTTAAAATTCTAAAAAAATTTATTGCACCGAGAAACCACAGATCCTAGTATATGACATTTTTTTTAAATTGAAACGTCATTCCTTTCTCTGGAGGCGACAGGAAGGGCATCCGGCCACCCCGTAACTATTAACACGCCAAATCCGGATGAACGAAGCCGACCCTGCTGGTGCGGGAACGTGGTTCAAGAGAAAGAGAGAGACGGATTGTAGTGATATGTAGAAGAGTTTTTTTATAACCGATAACGAGGACGGACCATAGATGGAATTTGAAACCTGCAGTCAAAAAGTAAAATCATTGAAACAACAATACATTAATAGTGTTAATAAACAGTAACATAAACAAAAACGGGCGGTTCGATCAATATGTGGTGTTAAGTTCACGAACGCCATGTCGACCCCTTTTCAGTAGTCTGGAAATTTTGACACTGGCGTCACAATACGTTTTTTCTTTAAGGTCGTTTTGTTGTTAATAATATCAGCTTATTTCCACGAGTTAGTAGCTTTCACTCGGTGAATACTAGACAGAAGTCGAAACTACATTTGTATCAGACCACCTTCACATTTGTACAGAAAGGTGTACAGTATGTTGCAGCATCCATTTTCAGTAAGCAGCCACAAGAACTAAAGTATCTTAGCACTAACCCACACGCTTTCAAATCTAAATTGATGAGTTACCTCATGGCTCACTCCTTTTATTCTGTCGAGGAACTAGAAAAGTTAAACAATTAAGGTAATTAATTTTTTTCTTCATTGATTCTTTCACTTTGTCTTAAGATTGTCGTGTGCATAGGACTACTTAAAAATTTTCTATTACCATTTTTGTGTTGAATTTCATGTATTGTCTTGTTCCATGATCATGGAGTCTCACTCCTCAATTAGATCCTGTGGAACAGAGAACCATATTATTATTATTATTATTATTATTATTATTATTATTATTACTATTATTATTATGAACACTCTCGGGATCTCCCATTTGGAGCACATAGATTTCGATTCTTCCAAAACCGGCCGGCCGCGGTGGCCGAGGGGACTGAGGCGCTCCAGTCACGGTCTGCACGGCCACTACGGTCGGGGGTTCGAATCACCCCTCGGGCATGGATATTTGTGCCGTCCTTAGTCTTAGTTAGTTCATAAATAGTTTGTATGTTTAGGGACTGATGACCCCGTAGTTAAGTTCCATAAGCTATACAAACATATGAATCACAGTTTTTGAACATTTTCTTCCAAAACATCAATGTGCCCGAGTTTGACGGTTTTGGGATGTTAAAAAATATTCTGAACATGGTACGATTAATCTTCACTAGGCACTTCGAATTCAATCAAATCAAATATCTGTAAATCTATCGGACCAAACTGCGTGGTCATTAGTCCGTAGCTTACAAACTACTTAAACCTAGATAAAGACAACACACACACACACACACACACCCATGCCCCAGGGAGGACTCGAACCTCCACGGCGAGCAACCGCACGCTCCGCACTGCGATTTGCAGAGCAGTTATGTTGACATCCCTAATATCGCAGGGATGAGGTGATCTATAATGATTGATTATCTCCAACAGAAAAAATTGCCAAAATCGAAGTTTGATTTTATTATCGGCTGTTGACCAATTTCGATATGTTAAACCATGATCTTCTGGCAACAATTTTTTATTTTTATTTATTTATTTATTTATTAACAATATGGTCATATTTTTGAAAAGATGGAGGATAACCAGAAAGTGCAACATTTCCCTTTGCCAAGATATAAAAGATTTGGATGCAGAAGTCGATGTGAGTGCCATGGGAGTCAACGGGCCTTAGATTTCATTTCCGTCTCGTTGGTTGTTTTAGAGCGCGGACGCGCCGCTGTGAGTGTGCCTGTCTTCTTTATGAGGCGCGCCCACAAAGAGGACAGGCGGGGGCGGACACGCGGCATCCGCCCAGCCGGCTGACGGCGCGCAATATCCTGGCCGCTGGTGGAGGGGTATGGGGGGGAGGGGAGGTGGCAGTGTTGGCATCGATTGGCAATTAGGCGCGCGCTGTCGGCGAGTGTGTCGCGATCACACGCCGCGAGGACGCCGCCTGCGACGCGGGCTGCCCAATAGCCAGGCGCTCGATACGTCGCGGCGAGGAGGCACCAGCTGTAACTGTGGCTGCGGCCGACGTCACGCTTCCATATGGCTACGGCCACACTTGCGTTTTTGAAGCTGGACGCTCAGCGTCGAAAGGCGCCACAGTTATAGGCAGGCTAGAGAAGGCCGGTAGTGGCCACACACGGCGTCTTTTTCTGCCAGCGTCAGACGGGAATGCCGGCCGCGGTGGCCGAGGTGACTGAGGCGCTCCAGTCACGGTCAGCACGGCCACTACGGTCGGGGGTTCGAATCCCCCCCCCCCCTCGGGCATGGATATTTGTGCCGTCCTAGTTCGTAAGTAGTTCATAAGCAGTTTGTAAGTTTAGGGACTGATGACCCCGTAGTTAAGTCCCATAAGCTTAAAAAACAACATTCATGCGGGAAGGCGCATCCTCAAGGTCAGACGCCAGTCGGATGGGCCGGCGCCCATTCGCTGCGTCAAAAGACGCTTCTCACACTGCGTTCCCACGTGAACTCACTACTGTCTGTGCAGTCTGTCAACGCACAGTAGTGTTATTACAGTTTTCCTCGATGAGTGAGATGGAAAAATTGTACTTGATAGCGTACGTATTATCTTAGAAGTTCAAGCTCGACCATTTTGATACGATATTCAAAATGTGAATCATATAAAAAAACGAGAGAGAGAGAGAGAGACGTTTGGCTAGCTGTCATTTTATGCAATGTAAACAAAAATAAAATAAGTAATAAAACTTCACTTACCTCAGAGTAACTGAGCCCTTCAAAAAATGTTCAAATGTTTGTATAGTCTATGGGACTTAACTACTGGATCATCAGTCCCTAAACGTACAAACTACTTATGAACTACTTACGAACTAGGACGGCACAAATATCCATGCCCGAGGGGGGATTCGAACCCCCGACCGTAGTGGCCGTGCAGACCGTCACTGGAGCGCCTTAGTCTCCTCGGCCACCACGGCCGGCAACTGAGCCCTTATACAATCACGTAGTCGAGTATTTCTTCCAGTAATAGCACTCGATACATTATACAGCAGAGTTTCGTATGACTTAGTAGACATCCTGTAGTACTCAAAAAACCTTTCAGGGTTTTCTTTTAAGTTTGATGAGTATCAGAGTGAATTTTCCCCTCTCTGATCTGTCTTCAATTATTGGATGAATACAAATACGTCTTTTTTGTCTCCATCGAATCAGTAACAACGCAGCACATATTATTGTTGCAGACTGTTTACTTGATACATTCATTTCTCAATGTTGCGAAGTCACCCATGCAGGTCTGAAACACTACTGAGCCAAATATGGCCACATTCACGTCTTTGGTCGGTAGGACGCCTTTATATACGCGGACGAATGTGGCCACCACCTGGCGCCTTTTAAAGCTGCTTCTTTAGACCCTCAGCGTCCAGCTTCAAAAAGCGCAAGTGTGGCCGCAGCCCATGGGCCGCCGGCGAAATAGAAACAGCGCCTCCATCGTATTTTACACGGCGCTGGCCGGCTAGTGTGCGTCTCACCTGTCTCAGCTGGGTCATCACGTCCAGCGGTGAAATGGCCCGACAGTTACCGCAAGAGAGCGCGGATTTCAGGTCCGGTCGGTTATGCCGTCCTCTCACGGCACGTGGAATCGCACGTGGGCGAGCAACTGCTGACGTCACAACGTGGAATTCCACGTTCCACTACCCCGAGAAGTGTGAAATTGTGACATTAGAGATAAATGTGAAGCAATGAATTAAAATTTGTGATGCGGCCAGAAATCGCACCCGAATCTCCATGCTTACTAGGGAGACGTCATACCGTTAGAGCCGGCCGCAGTGGCCGAGGGGACTGAGGGGCGCCAGTCACGGTCTGCATTGCCACTACGGTCGAATCCCCCCTCGGGCATGGATAATTGTGCCGTCCTTAGTGTAAGGTAGTTCATAACTACTTTGTAAGTTTAGGGCACTGATGACCCCGTAGTTTAGTCCCATAAGCTATACAAACATTTGAACATTTGAATCTTACCGTTACACCACAGTACCTCTAACGATAAGGCGCCTCGGAATAGTTCAAGTAGGACTTCCCTCCATGTCACAAACTTTAATTCAGCTTCTGTGTTCCATAGGTAATTGCCACTACTATCAAGGCTCTCCATGCAGCAAAATAGCACCTCGGCAATTGGCATAGTGGAACATTCCCTAAGATGATATAAATATCAGTTTAAATATAAATTCAAGTACCCTGAGACAGAAGCTGAATTACAGTTTGTGACGCGGAAGTCGTAGTTGAACTATTCCGAGGCGCTTTATCGTTAGTGGTGCGATGGTCTAACGCTTTTCGTTTGGGAGCCGTGGCTCAGCGCGCCCGGTCAGGGGGCTGAACGCCCTCTGCAATAAAAAAAAAGTTGGGCCAACTGTTCACTGAACAATAACGAACAAACTGAACGAACGACCGCAAACCATAGACCATAGTTCTACCAGATTAAAAAAAAAAAAAAAAAAAAAAAAAAAAAAAAAAAAAAAAAAAAAAAGGTTAAGACGTCTGCCTAGTAGCATTCATGTCCGGGTTCGATTCTCAGCCCATCACAAATTTTAATTCATTGCTTCACATTTATCTTTAATGTCTTGGACATATTCGATACGAAAAACCGTCTCACGGTCTCTGAATTAATATCCATATTGTGAAATTATGGATCTGGCACGTTAATTTTTTTTTTCCGTAGAGTGGAACCTGGCCAGTGAAATACGACTTGGTTTTTCACGTCACAAGGAAGTCTTTTGAGCCGCCATATTGCTAACCAGTGGCGCAGCCAGGATTTGGTTTTGGGGAGGCTAATTTTTTCTTAAAAAAAGCCTATTGTATTTATTATTCCATGACTTATTTTACACTTTTTCTAATTTAACAAATTATACTACGAAAACAATTGCACAGGAAAAAAAGTGAGTAGGCTCGCATTAATTTGAATATGGAAGAGGAGTAACATGGTGGAAATTGATTGTATATTATCAGCTCGTAAAATAATTAAGCCAGCTTCTATGTTACTAGCTAAAGACAAAGGTCTTTACAGTTTAATTAACATAAGACTATGTGTGAAAATTGTTAGATTCCACTCGGTGGCGTCGCTGACCTGCTAAGCAGTGGGTCGCCGCATATCAAATATCGACTCCTAAATTCAACATAGCAGTAACAATAGCGGCAGCATCAAAGCTGGTCGCGGCGGCATTAAAACCGCTCACAGTAACAGCAGCACACGTTCTCAGTGGCGGCATCACGTTGGCGACCCATTGTCACGTTCACTTTTGCTTGGCAAATTATAGTTACATTATGATTTATTACATCTGTTCTATTTCAGATTTCCAATGCTGGACTGTTTAAAAAATAAAAGCAATAAAATACAATAAAATTAAATCTTGCAGAGGTGCTAAAGCCAGTGGTGGACTATTGTTGTCGGAGGCCTGTAGCGGCAAAACAAAATGAAGCTTCCAAAGTGAGAGCCCAGAGTCGGTCAAAAGAAATAAATTTGAAAAAAAAAGATATATTTGGAGAGCCCCCGGGACGTGGGAATCGCCGACCCCCCCCCCCCCCCCCCCAGTACGCTACTGACTGTAGCGTGCGATGTATGAATATAGTATTTTTTTAAGCGTCAGAAAAGTGAGTCACTTTTGGAAATGCATTTTACATATGATTTGTTACATTAATATTACCGGAAACGACGTGTTGATAACTTTTGAGGTTATCGAGTTTGTCTGTTAAAATTATAATTTGTCTAGTGTGAAATAAAATAGTTTCTAAGCTATCGTACAACGCCATTTTATCAAAGTAACGTCTTTGTAATGCTATGTCACAGCTAAATAACAAATTACAAAACGTTTTAGGTGTTGACTGTAAATCCAAGCGAGGGGAGAAATAACGTACTTGGTAGTGTCACAATTTGAGAAGTAGAGATTGCAAGGATTTGCTTTTCCTTTTTTGTTTCCTAAACGTTTATGGTGCTTTCTTGTATGTAGGTATGTTCCCCATAAACTCCAACACGGCTGGAAGAACTTTTATCAAATTTTCAAGAAATGTTTAGATAAGCCCACCGGGTGGCCCTGTGAAGTTTTGTAGGGATCGGATCAAGATATTTATCAATATTTACGTAAAAGTTTATGTCTGGAATTTCGAACGTCAGTAGCCCCCCCCCCCCCCCCCCTAGCAGAGAAAGAGCAAACCGCCATTCCTCTGTAACTACAACGCTCCCGCTTGGAGCGTCTTCCTGATGAATACTTGCAGTGAACAGATGAAGTTAAGAATTACGACAGCACCCAATAATGATCCAGTTCTCATATGTGCTCTTAGCTGCAGTCGCAGTAACTCTGTAATTTGTAACGTTTTTTAAACTACATAACACATCGTGCGATGACAACTACATGCAAATTAATAATAAAAGCACAACTACCCCTTTATGGGTGTAGTGTCATTAACTACGCAACAGGCGACTGTGATGGTGGATAAGTGGTTGTGTCATGCACTCTGAAATTAACGTATTCGCGTTCTAATCAAATTCAAATGTTCAAATGTTGGTATAGTCTATGGGACTTAGCTACGGGGTCATCAGTCCCTAAACTTAAAAACTACTTATGAACTACTTACGAACTAGGACGGCGGAAATATCCATGCCCGTCGGGGGATTCGAACCCCCGACCGTAGTGGCCGTGCAGACCGTGACTGGAGCGCCTCAGTCCTCTCGGCCACCGCGGCCGGCGCGTTCTAATCCACGTATTGTATATTTTTCTTCCTTATCAAGAGTTGTCCCACTGCATCTGTCATAAAATATAGTAATAACACTACCGTCCCACAATACACCATTGCATTACTTAAGCACACCGCCAGTTTTCAATGCATTCTAGGGTACTGTTTCGCAACAGATTTCACATTGTTTTCGAATATGCATGGCTTAATGAAACCTGAAATTTATCCTAATAATTGTAAACAGAGTCTAAGAAATAATACCTCTTCGTGATGTTGAAATGTTTATTAAGCTTATGGGACTTAACTGTGGTGCCGGCCGCGGTGGCCGAGGTGACTGAGGCGCTCCAGTCAC
Source organism: Locusta migratoria (assembly GCA_026315105.1). Classification (NCBI taxonomy): domain Eukaryota; kingdom Metazoa; phylum Arthropoda; class Insecta; order Orthoptera; family Acrididae; genus Locusta; species Locusta migratoria. The sequence goes on from CM048744.1 coordinate 541,289,143, forward strand.
GGTCAGCACGGCCACTACGGTCGGGGGTTCGAATCCCCCCTCGGGCATGGATATTTGTGCCGTCCTAGTTCGTAAGTAGTTCATAAGTAGTTTGTAAGTTTAGGGACTGATGACCCCGTAGTTCAGTCCCATAAGCTTAACAAACATTTGAACATTTTTTTAACTGTGGTGTCAGTCCCTAAACTTACAAACTACTTATAAACTAATACTAAATACAACACAACACCCATGGCCGAGGGAGGATTCGGACCCCAGACGGGGAACGGCCTCGAGTATCGGAGCATAGCACCTCAATGCGTTCGGCCACTCTGCCGCGGCTACGTTCGTTATCCTTTTTTAAATAGTTTCGTAACGAAGTTTGAAATTCTATCTGTTCCGATAATCAACGGTACTTATTTCGACACCAGAACTTCTCACACCGTAGTATTTGTATCCTTCTTTCCTTTTTATTGTGCCCTTATATTGCCCCAAAACGATTGCTAGAAGTAAATCGTTTTCTCGTTGGGAGAAGCTTCAATAGAGCTCCTTTTCCTGTTTACTTCCTTCCATCTTTATAGCAAGAAAACTACAATAACAAATAATGTGTATCGATTAATATCTGCCGTCGAGATGTCATGATCATGCCGGTAGCCTATTTTTAACGGTGTTGCGAAGCATCTTCCGCGCTCACTCGGATCAACGTTGAACCACCTTCGGCGAATCCAAGTTTAGCATTGTACAACAGAGTAGAGCCCCAGTGGCGTAACAAAGAGAAAAAAAAAGACTCGTCAAGTTGTGCTTGCGTCTTATTTATATGTATTAGCAACCCATTAGTACAACATGGAAAATAGGAATGTAAGAGCAAGAATAATGGAGCTAGTGCAGATGACGTATTTCACCGTTGATTATTTTCTTTATGATTTCTTTTCCTTTTTTTTTTTTTTTTTTTTTTTTTTTTTTTCCAAAAGTGATTTGTCGCACATTATGTGTAAATGCCTTTTAAATGTCCACCGTCTTTGTGTTTCTTGAAAAAAGTTTACGGTTTCTGGAAAAGTATTGCATGCTACCTGGTGTGCATCTCAACTGAAGAATGGATCATTGGTCCTCATAGCCTGATTATATAGTAAGGTAAAGTATTCACGCTCAGTCTTATTTGTAGTAGATCCTGACTTTATAATGAAGGTGATGAACTGTCGATTTTGTTACGTCCAATATTCACGCCACATGACCCAAATGTTTGCGTATAGGGTAAGGTAGTACAATTTCGATCATTTCGGACAAATGTTATTGCAACTGGAAATATATTGAGAAAAGATGTAATTTTAGTTGTAGCACTTAATATGTAACACAAATATTATACAATTACAAATGTCGGTATAGACACACACAAAAGTTACAGAATTGAGAAAAATCGATCGAAAATGTACCACACTAGGTACAATTGTGATCACTTCCTAGTAGAATTTTGACTAAGGGCATCTTCCACATAAAAAGCACTTTTCCCGTCAAGCACCAACGCATACTTCGTTGTACCAAACATTGCATTTTGGGTAGAGAATCTAGTCACGCTTAAATATAAAAATTATAAGAGCTCGTTAGACTAAGTAGCTTCATTTACCTCCTAACGTGAAAAAATGTATCTCTCCTTAGCACGAAGTGGTATATTCTTGGAAAAAACAGGAGGAGCTGTAGAAACCTGCTACGCTACAATGCCACAAAACGAGACATTACGATACTGACAAATGGCGCGAAAATTTATGTTGATCAGAATTGTACTTATATCGAATTTGTACCACCTTACCCTACACAAATTTAAATCCAAAGCAGTGGTTAAAACGCTGACAGGTGTTGTAGTTGACGCGGACAGAAGCATTCAGTCACCGGCGGTACAGTGCAAACACATTGCCACAGTTCCTAGCTGAATGTCGCTAAATGAAGACAGCAGCAAGATCAGTGTGCCGAACACGCAAGTGCACCAGGGGTAGAAAAGGGGGAAAAAAAGAACAATATCAGAGGAGAGCTAACGTTGCATGAAGACGGCAAATCAGATGCCGAAACAGCAACAATCGTTAAGAGTAGCCCTTATACAGTATGTAGGTAAAATAAATACATTAAAGGGCATGGTGTTGGAGGACCATGTCACGTTTCAGAAAGAGAAGAGAGGCACATTGTATTACTAAAGAAACACCTAAAATAAGTTCATCGGAGATTGCTGCACAAATACACGTGACTTCGGGAAACGAGGTATAAGAAGCCGTTGTATCTGATGTGTCCTCAGTACCGCCGATATTGTGCACCAGTCGCACCTGAAGATGGCGGCCAGGTGGACCGCTGAAATATCGTGTCAGCAGAACAATGTAACCCGGCCGCAAACCCGTGAAGGACATCAACAAAAATCTACGAAATTACAAGTTCACCCAAAGACTGTCCGGAAGATATTTAATCGACCCGGCTACAAAGCTCGAGAGAAAACTTCTATAAGCAAGGCAATTAGGAAGAAAAGGTTGCAATTTACAAATCAGTATGTGACAACGGACTCGAGAGTTTTGGAACAGAGTTTTTTCTCTGACGACAGCAGGTTCAACTTTTTCATCGCGATGGACCTATTTTAGAAGAGTTGGAACCTGCTAATACGGTCTGTATGGTGGCGATATCCTGGTCTCACTACGGTCGGGGGTTCGAATCCCCCCTCGGGCATGGATATTTGTGCCGTCTTTAGGATAAGGTAGTTCATAAGTAGTTTGTAAGTTTAGGGACTGATGACCCCGTCGTTAAGTCCCATAAGCTCTACAAACATTTGAACATTTTGATATCCTGGTCTGGGGGTGCATGGCTGCGGCAGTTGTGGGGAAATTGGTATTTACTGATGGAACTATGGAGCAGTATGTAAATATGAAAGTCCGTGCTGAAAAACTAGATTTTAAAAGCACACTTACAGCATACAACGTACGTTTGTGGATTCTGTATAATACCCCCCCTCCCCCCCCCCCCCCACACACACAAAACACTCCCATCCTACAAACACCACCTCAGTCCCTAGACGTGAACCATATAGAAGTCATAAAACATATTTCCACTAAAACACAACTGAAGGTAGTGATTATTGAAGAATTGGGGAAGATTGACGCAGCAGTAACAAGAAAACTAGTACAATCAATGCAGGGCATGCTGAAGCCTGTTGTTAGAAGCAAGGGAACAAATACACACTATTAAATGGAAGAAGCTAAATCAAATATTGCAACATAAGTGACTGAATACTTACGACCGTCCATTATCGTAGTACAGCTTTTTATTTTTCGGAACTGTATTAATGATTATGTTTCAGTTTGGTTAAATGGATATACCTCGGGAATAGATTGTTTCAAATTCATCGGATCCATCTAAGGGCCACTGCTGTTTCTTGTGTACATTAATAACGTCTCATCAGTTACACTGCCAGAAGCAGAGTTCGTTTTGTTTGCAGATGATGCAAGTACTGCGATAAATAGCATGTCGAGCTTAGTTTTAGAAAGGTCTGCTAATGATATTTTCATTAACATTAATAAATGGTTTAAATTCAACTGATTGATATTAAACTTTGAAAAGATCAGAACATGTAAGAGATTCCCATCTAGTATATGCATAAAGTATGAAGAAAAGCAGATAGAAGAAGTTGACAGTATAAAATTCCTGGGATTACAGCTTCATAATAAATTCAGTTGGGAGGAGCACACCACAGAACTGCAGAAACGACTTAACAAATCTGTATTTGCAATACGAGTGGTATCAGACATAGGAGACATAAAAATAAAAAATACTTGCATACTTTGCTTACTTTCGTTCCATAATATCATATGGGCTAACTCTTCAGAGTCCAAAAGCGTGTAATATGTATCATTTGTGGTGAACATTCACGGACATCCTGCAGGAGTCTCTTCAAAGAACTGGGTATATTAACTACTGCCTCTCAGAATATTTATTCCTTAATTAAATTTGTCATAAATAATACATCCCTTTTCCCAACAAACAGCTCAGTTCCTACCTACAATATTAGGAACAAAAATGATCGACACAAGGACTTGAAAGCACATTAGTTCAAAAAGGGGTCCATACTCAGGAAAACACATTTTCAATAATTTACCAACAACCATAAAAATTTAGCTACAAATAAAGATCATTTTTTAGTGGCAAACTCCTCCTACCCCACTGACGAATTCTTAAATAGAACCAAATGATGCATGTATCTGTATTCATACTATTAGTATTACTATATTATCAGCTTGTAAAAGTTTATGTTCCTGCATTAGTAATATTATATTATCAACTTAAAAAATTAAAAAGAAGACATGTTCGACATCCACGAGGATCACGTCAACACGGATGTATGGAACGAACCAACTAATCTAATCTAATCTAATTATCAGTTCATGTACAGTCACAAAGGAATTTGACGTCTGTTTAAAATTGATGTCATCTCTCCTAGTGAACTAGTCTATTTATTTATGTATTTATTCTTTTATTTACTTATCTATTTTGCCCAGTTACATTAACCAAATATTTGCAAAAGACATACGGTTCTAACTTCTACACATGAATAAACTGTCTTCACATTGAGCTGCTCACTTATCGGAAGGCTTAATTGTCAACAAATTCGAATAAAATGACTGTTAAACTGTTCATATTTAAGTTGAAACGTCTATTTCTAGTTCACCTCTTTTCACTAAAGACGTTTCCCGTCGTAGTTCTGTACTTTTATCTACACTGTGTTATTTATTCGTGTTTTGTTTACTCTTCGCTTACTAATTATCTTAACAGCGTTCTGCAGAGAACGTACTGATTCAGTCTATGTCCAAATTACTGCGAGTACGATAATTCTTTGGAATTAACAAGTAAATAAATAAAATAAGTAGTTAATACGCCAAAAGGGGACGGTTAACCCAAAGCGCGGTCTTCCGAAAGAACGAAGCTGCTGAAAACGGTAATAATGTCGGGTAGCGCAGTTTATTTCATTTTTTGATGCTTAAGTTAGTCGGAAGCTAATTGTTCTTTTTCTCTGCATTATAAAAGAGAGTTAAAAACTGAGTAAACTTAGGTGGTTTTTTTAGCAGGCGTCCTTCCTCGTTTTTACATAATTGTTTTGCGCGTTATTACATGATAAGATTTCTTGTTCATAAAAAGAGTCGTAATTGTAACGGTGTTTCCGAGTGCAAAAATTAGAATTAATTGATGCTTTTTATTTTCAAGTATAATTTTATTCGTACAAACAGTCGACTGCCTCCAAATTGGGCAAGTTTAGAGTGGATAGAAACTTCTTGGCCTCGTTACTTGTGACATGAAACGAAGCTCTTCTTCCGTCCTCTAAAGTAGCTTCAAATGATAGTGAAGTGTTAATCTCTTGATGGTACAAGCTCTTTTAAGCTGACGGATCACTATTATACATACCAGGTGAGTCGGTGATGTTACAAAATTTTAGGGATTTTTAGAGGCGGTGAAATTCATTTGTTTCTCGTGTGGAACATTGGTCCGGAAACAGCCGAGACGAAATTTACAAGTGAACATTTTTCTTATACTACTTTTGGAGAACTGGGATCCGCTAAATAAATGTTCAAGTATTTGTAAACTTATGCTACCTAACTTCTACGGTCATCAATCCGAACACTTACAAACTACTTGAAATAAATTAAATTAAATACAACACCATTAAATACAACACCAATGTCCCAGGGAGAACTCGAACCTCCGCCGCGTGGATCCACTGAATGGGTCAGCGTCCACTACACGCAGCAAGCTGCTACACGGGTAGCGGCGGCTGTTTGGCGTGGACTGGATTCTTTCTTTAGGTTAAAAGGACTCGGCAACACCCAAGGAGAGTTTCAGATCCACCCCAAGGGCAACAGGGTGTACTGAACCTTTGACCTCTACTATGCAATCTTTTTTTCACGATACCATCTCCGGAACAGAGTTGAATTCTTAATCCGGAAGTCGTCGCCATTACTGATTATTCGTATACAAAAATAGTGCAGTATTATGAACGAACGCACAGGGCTACAACGCCGGCAGTAGACCCTTGGTACTCGAAAGGTCGCTAAATCAAGCGTATCTGTCATCAGTACAACCCGCGATACTACCGCCTGAAAAATCCATTTGATTGCTTGCGGCTTTTTGTAACATTTTGATGTACTGCACTTCTTGTAAGAATCGATTGATTTCGACTTATTTCCGGAGCACAGTCCGTTACTCTAAAGTGATACCTTTTTTATCATCTCTGGAAGTGCGGAATATTATCATCGAATCCCTCTGTAAGGAAATTGCAACAGAACAGTAGCACCGTTTACGTTAACCAGAAGAAACCTGTAATGAAAGGTTCAGTACGACGGCTGTCTATTAAATATTTATTGCGACAGCTGTTTCAGCAGTTTGCCACTCCCAAGCGCTTGCTCCTGCATAAGAATTACTTATATTAATTTTACAATTTATTACGAAACTTTGGTGAGGAAATTATATATGAAAATTTGACTTACGTCTACGATATTCTGAGGTTCATACTTAACATCTGGCGTTACTGCCATAGTACATTATTCGTGAATATTACAATTCCCTATGTTTCTGCTCCTACTTTCTCTGCAGTTTCACGCTGTGCAATGTTTAGTTTCATATATATAATTTTAAAGAGTATTTTATCCACTACAGCAACTGTTTAATTGGTTAAAAAAGCAACAAATTGCTGGATTGCAGATTTATTTACAACCTGTTACATGCAATTATTGCCCTTCTTCAGGTATACTGCCGGCCGCGGTGACCGAGGGGACTGAGGCGCTCCAGTCACGGTCTGCACGGCCACTACGGTCGGGGGTTCGAATCCCACCTCGGGCATGGATATTTGTGCCGTCCTTAGAATAAGCTAGTTGATAAGTAGTTTGTAAGTTTAGGGACTGATAACCCCGTAGGTAAGTCCCATAAGCTTAACAAACATTTGAACATTTGAACAGGTATACTAATTGTGCACTTTACTTTCAATCAGTGTGATGTCTTTTTTATACAAAAATTTATTTTATTTTATTTTATATGTAACAGCTCAGACAAAGACGTTTTATGTTTATAGCATAATAAACTATTTCAACACAAACTTTTAATGTTTGCACTAATCAGAGAGGATTAGCTATCCCTACTTGTTTTTCATATCTTTGAAAATCAAGGACGTAATATATGACAAACTACCAGAGGTGGTTAGAAAACATAATCCCGTCTGACAACTGTAAACATTACATGTCACTGATAACACAGTTGTTTGCTATATAAATATAAAACATCTTTGGCGGAACTGTTAAACATTACGTAAAAAATAAAACGTTATATTACACGTTTTACATCAAACCACGTCAAGCTGCAGAAAGCAGGAAACACATATAGAATTGGAAAATTCGTGAATAATTCATTAAACGTACTATGACAGTAACGCCAGATGTGGTATATGAAGGTCAGTACATCGTAGCCGTAAGTATAATATTCATATGTATTTTCGTGACTTAAGATTCTTAATTCTTATACAAATCAGGCGCTTGATAGTAGTAAACCACTGAAACAGCTTTTGCAATAAACATGTAACTTACGCCAGTGATATTGGAGTTCTCATTACTTCGCTGAAGGCCCAGCATTCAGAAAGTAACTTCGAAATTACTGGAAATAGAATCTTAAATATTTTCACTTCGCTGTTACACAGTGTACCTAGAAGACAATACTTAGGATGGTAGCTCGAGCAATAAAGATGGGCATTGTGTAACTACCTTTTTTTCATAATATTTTGTTATCCCTTTGATTTGCTTATAATTGTGTATGGAATGTTTTTGCTTTACAAAGTTGTGGAAGATGATATTGACAGATCTTCTTCAGTAATATTTTCCTACGATAAATATTGAATGTAACACTACTTACGGTGAAAGCGTGAAAGTAATAGTTAGTTTGCACTTCGTAACCTGCAGTTTAAGTTTCTATAAAACATACCGACTGCTTTCAGAACTGTCGAACTTCTGCAGTGATGCATTTGACGTAAAATTTAAGTGAATCCATCGACCAGCGACGAACGAAGTACTTGAATTAAATATCGACTCCAGCAGTTTTCGTCTTCTTTCATTCGCTTCTCCCAGGAAGTAACATTCCTTTACTCTTTCCCACTCGTGATGTAATTTGACAGAAAACTTATGCCAGTTTCTCGGGGGGAAGTTGGGAACACTGGCTCGCCAGGGGTAATTGGCAGCGATTTACTGCCGGCGGCAGCTGTGATGGCTCGACGCCTCCAGTCCAGACCGCAGCGTCAGAGCGAGAAGTTCAGATGTCAGGCGTGGGAGGACCACTCTCTAACTCTTGGTTGCGGGTTTAAGCGTAACTTCATTCCAATCAGAACGTAATAAAATACGTCTCACCGATCTTTAAGCTTCTATTTATACTAATGATGAAGATGTGACGCCTGTTAACGTCAGACGGATCTACGAAGTACACGCAGAAAGTAAATTTCCCTACTAAAAAAAAAGAGACATAAAAAATAAAAAACCAAGGCAACATAGTTACATGAAAATTTTTATTAACAACAGTTTCATTAATGTTTGACCCATTTTTCGACATAGTGACTAAAACAATTGAGACACTTGTCTTATGGCCGGATTAAAGTTTGTATTCCTTTATCGTATAAGTCTGCCGCCTGTAAAAAGATCCAGCGCCGCGGTGGAGTGGCCGGAAGTTCTAAGGCACATTGCTTGCGGAGAGCGCGGTTCCTCGCAGTCGAAGGTTCGAGTCTTCATCTACATACTCACTCCGCGCCGTGGGTGCGTGGCGGAGGGCAGGCAGTATCACTACTGGTTACTAGTTCCCCCGTTCCACTCCCATATTGATGCAGGGAAAAATAAATACCTGTATGCACACGTACGAGTCCCGATCCATCTTCAACAGCGCTTCTAGAAAAAAACGTCCCCCCCTACCCCCCCCCCCCCCAAATTTCCAGTTGAGCTCCCGAAGCATTTCGGCAGTTACGAACCTAGCCCCTGCCACTGAACACTGAACTGCCCCTATGTCCTTCTTTAAACCGATCTGGTGGAGATCCCAAATGTTTAAGCAATACTCAAGGCGGGGTAGCACAAGCGTTTTATATGCGGCCTCCCAATAAACCGAAATCGAACATTTGCCTTCCGCACGACTGTTTTTATATGCTCGTTCTATTTCGTATCGCTGTGCAGTGTTACACCTAGATATTTAATTGACGTTGTCAAGTAGCACTCTACTCATGCTGCAATCGAACATTACGGGATTGAATTTCTTACTCATGTGCATCATCTTAGATTTTTCTACATTTAGCGCTAGTTGCCAATACTTACACGACGTAGAAATTTGATCCTACTACAGTCATTCGAAGTCGACACCCTCTTGTACACCACAGAATCATCGCCGGCCGCGGTGGCCGAGGGATTGAGGCGCTCCAGTCACGGTCCGCACGGCCACTACGGTCGGGGGTTCGAATCCCCCCTCGGGCATAGATATTTGTGCCGTCCTTAGTTGTAAGTAGTTCATAAGTAGTTTGTAAGTTTAGGGACTGATGACCCCGTAGTTAAGTCCCATAGACTCTACAAACATTTGAACATTTGAACAGAATCATCAGCAAAGAGCCGCAGATTGTAACTCACCCTGTCCGTCAGATTATTTATACAGATAAAAAATAATAGCGCTCCTATCACCCCAGGGGCACCCCTGGCGATACCCTAGTCTCTGATGAACACTCGCCATCGAGTACAACGTACTGGGTTGTATTACTCAAGTAGTCTTCAAACCACTCACATACTTAGGCACCTATTCCATACGCTAGTACCTTCGTTAGCAGTCTGTGGTGCGATACCGTCTCAAACGCCTTTCCTAAAATCAAGAAATATGTAGTCTGCCTGTTGCCCTTCATCCGTAGCACGCAAGAAGTCGTGAGAGAAAAAGGCCGGCCGCGGTGGCCGAGGGGACTGAGGCGCTCCAGTCACGGTCTGCACGGCCACTACGGTCGGAGGTTCGAATCCTCCCTCGGGCATGGATATTTGTGCCGTCCTTAGTATTAGTTAGTTCATAAGTAGTTTGTAAGTTTAGGGACTGATGACCCCGTAGTTAAGTCCCATAAACTATACAAACATTTGAACAAAAATTTGAGAGAAAAAGGCAACGTGGTTTTCTGAAATCGTCCCAGGGGCATGGGTGTGTGTGTTTGTCGTCCGGGCCGGCCTCAGTGGCCGAGCGGTGCGTCACTCACGGGCTACACGGCTGTTACGGTCGGGGGTTCGAATCCTCCCTCGGGCATGAGTGATTGTGTTGTCCTTAGCGTAAGTTAATTTAATTTAGACAAGTAATAAGTGTATGTCTAGCGACTGATGACCAAGAAGTTTGGTCGCATAAGACCTCACACACATTTGAACATTTTGGCGTCTAGTTTAAGTTCGTTTAAGTAGTTTGTAGATTTACAAACATTTGAAAATTTTTGGAACCAGCGTGTGACAGTCTTCTTCAGTTCTTAGTCGTCAGAAAGCTGGCCAAAGTACAGGAATTTATTGAGATGCAAGAAAAGATGGAAATCCCTGGGAGCAAGATCAGAACAATATGCTGTGTGATAAGACATATTCCAAACGACTTCGTACAAAACTGTTGTTGTGCACAGAGTCCTATAGCGGCCAGCATTGTCATGGAGCTGCAGAATACCTGCAGTAAACATTATACAGCTCTTCTTCTGATTGGGGTTCTCTCTGGTCAGCGTTTTGGCAACAACAAAGAGCTGAAGATGACAGTTACATGCTGGTTCCATTCACAGACGGTAAAATTCTACAATACAAGAAGGAAAAGTTAATCCCACGCATCGAAAAAGTATCACTTCTTTTGACTGTGTCAGACAACTGCTCCATCTTCATTATGCTCGAAATAGCAACATTCTGTTACAGGATATTCCCTGCCCAGGTACTGCCAAAGTTTTTTTACACTATACAGCACAAATTTCGCTGGTAAGCGCTTACACATCAGACATTAGCAATACCTCCCTTACAGATTTTCATATTCTTGCAGTCCCGATGATAGACGTCCGTCGCTGTCAGTTTCCTTCATAAGAAGAAGTACACTCACGCGCAATGTTATGGCTCCGTAGGTAACATTATTGATGATGACTGGGCTGTAGTATTTCACAGTGGGATAAAACAGTGTCAAGTTTTTTATATAATAAAATTTTCACTTAGATTTTTCTCCATCTGTCTCGTGTCATTCTGACTGTTTGTTATACTCCTAGGGACACATTAAAACTGTGTGTCAGGCGATGATTCTGACCCATGACCTCTGCCTTTCGCGTGTAAGTACTCTACCGAGTAAACTACCTGTGCACGACTAACGGCCCACCCTCAAAGTTTTAGATCCGGCGGTACCTCGTCTCCTGTTTTACAAACTTCACAGACAATCTCCTACGAAACTTCCAGGACTAGAACTCGTTGAAGGAAGGATATTGTTAAGACATTGCTTTGACACAGACTAAGGGACGTTCCTATAACGAGTTTTTCACTCTGCAGCGGAGTGTGCGCTTATACAAACTTTGTGGAAGATCGTTATGAAGGAAACAAGATACTGTCAGAACTGAAACTGGGAGAGCCGGCCATCAGTTCAATCGATAAAAAATAAATAAAATAAAATAAAAATAGTTGAGCACTTATCCGCGAAAGCAAAGGTCGTGAGTTGGAAACCCTGTCTGGTACATAGTTTTAATCAGCTATGAAATTTCATATCAGCGCATACTCCACTGCGGAGTCAAAATTTCATTCTACAAATAGTTGCCATTTCTGCGATTTTTCTGTATCGTCTGTAATGTCAACGCCCAGTGCTCGTGTTGGATTCGTCCCGACCTTACACAACGTCGTATCACTGATTAGTTAACCGAAGCAAGCAAACGAAGTGTGTTTTCATATGGAGTGTACCGATTGTAACTCTGGATGCCAAGCTTAAAAGGAGGAGGAGGTTGCAAATTTCAAAAAGTCTGAATAGTTGCTGACAGTACAGCGTTTTCTGAAGACGTAGTTGAGCAAGATTTATACATATTAGGATCAACCGCATAGAGCCTGGTATTATGAATACGCCAAGTGCAGTACAAACAAGTATACGTACAAAAAGTGGTGCGAATGCAGGTGAGCGTAACCAAGTCTAATTATTTTACAGGCAAACCGGAGTACAAACGTTAGGTACATGATCCTAGACCCGACTAGATGGGCAGTAACAGTCAGAAGGGTCGCGACTCTATGAGCGCTCATTTTTGCAAAGTTATGTAAAAATAAAATATGTAAATAAATAAGAGAGCGTCTGTTAGCCAGTGGTGTGGCTTAAATCCGGTCCCAGGAGGTAACAACGTCGAGCAGACTGCTTAGGGGACTTGTTCCCGAAACTCAACACACAGTCAACAATGAACACGCACCTTGTAAGAGATTTTATCCCAATTTCCAAGGAATTGCGAGTAGACATTCGGATACTGTGAGGCCTACAACAATTTGGTAAGGATGAATTGGAGCGTACTGAAACTTGCCTCAAGCAATTAACAAAATATTAAAAATTAAATAAAAAATAAAATAAACACAAAAACATAAACTATTCGATTAACTTCACTGTAAACTCACTTCTAAAAACGGGAAAACTTAAAACGTTAATAAATTTTATAAAACAGAGACTATAATGATAGCAGGACTCGAAGAAACACGGTTAACTAATAAACACCCATTTGATTCAGAAGTATTCAGAATTTTCAAAGAGAAACAAGGAAAAAGAGTTCTGTAGAGTGTACCCCAAATTGTAGTAAAACAAAATTATTAAAATATTTTAAACTCCTAAGAGTATCGTGTGAATAATAATAATAATAATAATAATAATAAAAAGTGACCGACACTGATAATCGCATTTCGAAGTTTTATTGTTATATATAGTCGTAGTACTTTACCATAGTTCAATATGGACGAACGTATAGGACACAATTATACACTTGAAGAAGGCCAATAAGTACCCAAAACCGGGCATATATAAGAACTGCTTGTTGCCTTATCTAATGTTAACCACAGTTTCTAAGCTGTACGAAGTATAAGAGTTGTCTTAAATTGAAAAGGTGCGAAACGACACTGTGGTTGTAACTGAAGTCTTAATTCAAAAGTAATCATTAGAGACCTGAGCACAACTATCACACTGTTTAACGAGCTGAAGGATTTCCTTTGATAGGATCAAACAGATGGAAATCACAGGGCGACGTGTACAGGCTGTAGGGCGGATGATCCAGCTGCTCCTCTTGAACTTGTCCAGCACACTTTGTGTGACCCTGGAGACGTGTGGACGTGCGTTATTATGGAGCAGAAGTACTCATTCCGTGAGCAGCCCAGGTCGTTTGCTTTCGATGGACTTGCGTAGGCCACGGAGTGTCTCATAGTAAACGTCACTGTTGACGGGTTTTCCGTGCTCGAGGAATTTGGTGAGTATCGGACGGTAAAGGTTAGCATTATTTTGCCCGCTGAGGGCACAGCCTCAATGGCGGCGCCTCCTATGTGTTCAATGGTTCAGTGAACCCCCGAAAAAAATGTCGTCGTGAAAAAAGGAAAAAAAAGTTTAAATTGTTATTCTACGCTTCGCTTTTCTAACAAATCATTTTATATGGACATTCAAAGTATTTTTATCGCATAAGAAACGTTTTACGTCGCGGAGACGGCACGTATAGAAGTCGTAGCGCGGCCGCTTAATATTGGCGGCAGTGGCCGCAGCGTAGCAATGCGCATGCGCGGCTGAGGTTCAAATTCTCTTCTAAACCCCCTGGAGGCAGCACATAGGCGTTCCCGCGGCAGGGAGGGGCCAGGAGAACCGCCGCTTTTAATATTAGCGTTAGAACTGGTAGAGACGCCAACTCATGGGTATTCGAGCTCTGGTAGATACGCACGAAAGGTCCCGAAGCAAGACAATAGAGCTACTGCGCACCTCGCCTTGCGCATACGCAAATCTTCCATGAAGGTTTCATCTGCCATATAAGTTTTCGGCGCATTGAAGATTCATCAAAAACATATTTGGCAAAATATAACTCTAAATTAAGGACGCATCAACTGTAAAAGCCTTCAGAAGACCTGGCAAGAATAGACGTGTGGTTAGCGGCATCGAGCTGCGCTGTCGAAGATAGAGTTCCAGACCGACTGCACGCAAATTTTTAAAACCCAATCTTCTTTTTAACAGATGCGGGAACAACAATGACTTTTGTATTATTACCTGGACGTTTTAGCAAATGTGTCGCGACTTTGAGGGTAAATGACATTTATATCCGTCGTTGTAACAAATATTTAACTGCATGAAAAGAGGTGGGGAAAAGCAGGCTTTGTGCGTATATAAGGTTAGGAGGGGTGCTGCTGACAGTGTCACGTGACCCGAAGGTAGCTTGTCTTGTCATCATAATAGATTGATTTTGTTACAATCAGTTGACAGTGTAATCAGTGTAACGGTCGTCCACACGTCTCTGGGGTCACAGAAAGTGTGCTGACCAAGTTCAAGCAGGAGCAGCTGGAGCACCCGCCGTACAGCCGGTACACGTCGCCCGGTGACTTCCATCTGTTTGATGCTATCAAAGGAAAGCGCTTCACCTCGGAGGTCTGGCTCTTGTCACAGCTACAGGAATTCCTTCAGCTCGTTAAACAGTGTGATAGTTGTGCTCATGTCTCTAATGATTAGTTTTGAATGAAGACTTCAGTTAGAACCACAGTGTCGTTTCGTAACTTTTCATTTTAATTAAGACTTCAGTTACAACCATAGTGTCGTTTCGTAACTATTCGTTTTAATTAATATTTCAGTTACAACCACAGTGTCGTTTCGTATCTTTTCATTTTAAGACGACGTAGTTTCCAAAAATCATATCTACTGTGTTTTAGTGTTCCTGTTCATATTCATATGGCCGCGGTGGTGAAGCCGCGCAGTCTAAGGCGCCTCGCTGCGGAGCGCACGGTTGCTCGCCGTCGGAGGTTCAAGTCCTCCCTGGCGCATGGGTGTGTGTGTGTGTGTGTGTGTGTGTGTGTGTGTGTGTGTGTGTGTGTGTGTTTGTCCTTAGATTTGTTTGACTTACTATAAGTAGTTTGTAAGCTACGGACTGATGACCACGCAGTTTGGTCCGATAGATTTACAAACCTTTGAACCATATTCATATGTTCTTGGTGTTTATTATGAAAGAAACACGAACAACGTTCAGTATCTTTTAGAAACAAGTTAGCTCTGAGCTTGGAACAAAAGCGTGAAATAAATAAGCTTGGTAGACCGTCGCCTCAGCTCGAGTTGAAGCAAGGGCAAACAAGCCGATGTAAGACACTCTACACATCTTTTAACGAAAATGTATGTATATATCTAAAGAGTGGAGGGGTAATCGGGGCGCTTTCTCCACTCACAGATGTGCGCGAGATTGTCTCTTTGAACGCTGTTCGGGGAGGAGGGGTGGGGGGGGGGGCAAGACGTTTCGTACCTTTTCATGTGGACGCCCCTCGTGCAGTTTGTTACACATGTTGCAGAGGTTGGAGCTGGTGCAATATGTTAGAGACGCAGCAGTCCATTCATCGGACATTAGGGTGTGAGTCTGTGTAGCGACAGCGCAAGCCAGCAGACTCGCTGTGAATGGTTTGCAGCAGGCCGACGTACAGAGGGAGGCGGGGGGAGCCAGAGAGAGAGAGAGAGAGGAGAGAGAGAGAGAGAGGGAGAGTGTGTCCCTGTGGGCGGCGGATTAGCCTGCCTCGTGTGGCCGCCGTCCCCGCCCTCCCCTTGGCCGCAGCCCACGTGTCCCAGTGTACAGCGCGGCCCACGTGGGCGGCGCCGCCCTGCCTCGCTTCCTGCCGCCTGACATTGCCGCTAATAAGCAAGCCGCCCCGGGCCATCCACTGTGCATCCAGCGCCCACTGCACAGCGCACAGGCGGAAACCAGCACGACACAAAAGGGTCAATTTAATACACAAATAAGAGTACACGGGGAAGCGACGAGGAGAAGAACCGGCACACCTACCCACATCTCAGTCAAAATTAATAAAGCGCACTGCCGGATATGAAAATTAGTATAACCGCTTATACTTTTCTACTGCACTCCAGATTTAGTGTAGAAACAGTACATTAAATAACCACATGTATAGGTTAATAGCTAAAATGTTTCAAATGTTTGTATAGCTTATGGGACTTAACTACGGGGTCATCAGCCCCTAAACTTACAAACTACTTATGAACTAACTAAGGACGGCACAAATATCCATGCCCGAGGGGAGATTCGAACCCACGACCGTAGTGGCCGTGCAGACCGTGACTGGAGCGCCTCAGTCCCCTCGGCCACCGCGGCCGGCGGTTAATAGCTGAAGCGGTTTTGAGGTGCCAGTTGTAGGGCTAGATTTTCGTCTATCTCCAGTTGACAAGGAATTCAAATGTTTGCAGAGCTTATGGGACTTAACAGCGGAGTTATCAGTCCCTAAACTTACAAAACACTTATGAACTAGCTAATACTAGAGATCCTGCCTGCTCAGCAATCTGCTAAAGCGAGATGGCTCGCGATGGCTAACGGTACCGGAAAATAGTTGTCAGGAGCAGTGAAGGAGGCAAGAAACCCAATAAAGTAACTTCCCAACGGAGTATTGTAGGTCTGTCCCCAAATAACCATACTCACCTACTACTTTTATTGTCTCATTACTAATCTAATTGCCGGCCGCGGTGCGCGAGGGGACTGCGGCGCGCCAGTCAAGGTCTGCACGGCCACTACGGTCGGGGGTTCGAATCCCCCCCTCGGGCATGGATATTTGGGCCGTCCTTAGTGTTAGGTAGTTCGTAAGTAGTTTGTAAGTTTAGGGACTGATAACCCCGTAGTTAAGTCCCATAACCTATACAAACATTTGAACATTTGAACCAATCTAATTCCTTCAGCATCGCCTGACTTTCTGACACTACATTCCATTACCCTAGTTTTACTGTAGTTAATCTTATTCTTTCCTTTCAACACATTATCCATTGCTCTTCCAGGTCCGTTGTTGTCTCTGACATTAGTATGTCATCAGCTAACTGCAAGGTTCTTCTCCATGAACTTTAATTCCCTTTCCAATGATGATGATATGACAATATTCAGGAATGACTTACCTTTCCGCACTATACACAAATCCTTCGCTACTTATTTTAACTTCTTGATTAATTATGATGCTGGTTAAACGTCAACAACTCCACGTTCATCGAGCATTGTAATTTCAGCCTTACATGTGTGTTTTTCCTGAACGAACCGTGAATTTTATGATTTGCTCTACGTCCAACTTCACGCAGGCCAATCAACTGCACGGTCTCGCTGGCTCCAGAACACATCGTTTTATTTCCTCTTCAGCAGTTATCTCAAACCGGAGCCATTTCAAAAATTGACTGCAATCGCACACAATGTTTGGCGGTGACGCGGTGTATTTTTAGCCCGGCCCTTCTTCCAATTACCTGTATTAAACCACTGCCGCGGCCGCGACACAAATCTGATGGAACGCTGCAGACCTGCTGCAAAAAACGACCACTCCTCTCTGTCGTTCCGATATAAACGAACAGAGTTTTCCGTTTTGACGCAGTGCTGATGCTGCTCGCGTAGACTACACGCACTTATCAGAGTATCACAACGATTTAGAACACCTCAGTACCATACGGATTGCTTACCTATTGTGAAAATTAACCGTACTTTGCAACATATCAGTCTGTACAGAAATGAGCTGAATTTCGGGAAATGAGCATTACAGTTTTGTTCCTGAATGTATAAATCTGTCTGACAGAAGTGTTACAAGCTGACAAGTGTAAGTTGAACACAAGGTTAAAAGGATTTGACAGTAGTTTAGACATATGATGAAAAAAAAAGTGCCTCGGTTGCACAGTGGTAGAGTGCCAGACTACAAATCCAAAGGTCGCGGGTTCGATCCCCGCCAAGTTCTAGGATTTTTATCTGTCACTTTCCACTTCTTTCACCTCTGGCAGTATTGCTCATGTGAAAAATACCGAGTAGCACCGTGGTTCGGAACCCACGTTAAACTGTAGGTCCCCCTATTTCTGGCTGGGTAAGTCAGTTCGAAGGTCGGAGGAAGGCAACGGCATACAGCTTATGGGACTTAACTACGGGGTCATCAGTCCCTAAACTTACAAACTACCTTTGAACTACTTTCGAACTTGGACGGCACAAATATCCATGCCCGAGGGAGGATTCGAACCCCCGACCGTAGTGGCCGTGCAGACCGTGACTGAAGCGTCTCAGTCCCCTCGGCCACCGCGGCCGGCCTGTGGTGTTCAAACCAATCTTTGGATTGTTGACTGCTTTGGCTTTATGATGAAAAAGAGCAATTGATATAATCAGTTCCAATTTAGAGTTGCATGTCCAGTTTTATACAATTAACAGGCATAATTATTTAAGTGGATTTTTAGTATAACCAATTTTTAGTAACTGCGAATCTTGAAGAGGTAGAAAATCACTAAAGTAATAGGAAATGACTTGAACTGACAAAAATATAAACTTTTGCTGGAAAATTACTAAACTAAATTTCATTCAATAATATTCAGCGGTATTTTTTACAATTTGCTGCCTAATTCTTAAAAAGTACTACTTGTAGGCCTGTAACACCCAATGGTAGTTAAAGAAGAGAGTCCTTACAATATAGTATGTCTCAGAAAATAAATTCATTTTTCCTAGCCACCAATTAAATAAAAGAGACTATTTCATTAATTGTTAGTGAATTCGTTTATCATAGTCAAGTAAATTTCATGTTAATTTGTATTCGTAAAGATTAATTATCTCGCCGACGAAACCTTTCGAAAATTGTCGTCACTGACCTGAAGTGGAAAAAAAAATCCAACAACGTCATTTGTACGTCGTCTGGTAAGCTTCGAAATTAATAGATGGACATGTCCATCTGCTGCAATGGAGTTCCCGCCGAAGCAACACTGAACTTGAAGATGGCCCAGCAATAGGAGGAAACCACTCTCGTACGCACTAATTTTAACGCGAACATCCACTGATATACTTAAATGTGAATTTTATAGTAGTTATTTAGATGCAAATGTTGTGTGCATTTTAGAACCCACGGGTATTGGGGTAGTATTTCTTTCCAAAATGTGGAAAGCAGAGAGGTTGCAAAAGGTTGTTTGACAGTGTTGAAGTTGAAGAGTACTCATAGCGCCATTGGATGACATTTTTTGGACTGGATTCCTTGGTTAAAATTCATCTACTAGTCCACCTTCTTTTATTAATGTTCACCTTGTATTTGTCTTTTCTGTAGATATGACGTGCTGCAAAGAAAGTGATACATCACGAAACATAATTTTGATTCAACGTTAGTCTGGTGTCCCTTGCTTTAGTGGGAACCACTGTGGTCAATATTAATAAAATTTTCCGGGCTATTATGCCGTGGTCTTATGGATTTATTACTCAGACCCACCGTTTCGTCCTCAATTGCGGAGGACATTTTCAAGGGGGATCGTGGCACTTTCGTATGTCCGATGCACACCCTGGTTCGCTACTGACTGCAAACAAACTCCGTTTACTAGGGCTAGCGCGCAGAGGTGTGACGTCAGATGTTTTTGATATGCGCGCGCAATTCGTCGTTGCCGATTGCCGTCGTCCGTTGTTAATATCGTCCCATGGTGGAAGACTGTTACATTTCTTCTTCAATACCGGAGTCCAGATTTCATTTAGTTTCATGTCCTCCTCCATCCTATTGAAATTATTGGGGTGTTTTACAATTTCTATAGCCTCTATGTGCAGTCTTTCGTGGTATCCATTTGTGGCTGCTAGAACCTGAGTCTTATCAAATTGAATAACATGGTCCCCTGGTTGAAAAACATGTTCAGCAACAGCTGATCTGTCAAACTCTCCCCTTCTACAGTTACCCTTGTGCTCTTCTAGTCGCTTTTGGCTGTTCTTTTCGTGATATCCACGTATACGTTTCCACAGCTACACTGGATCTTATAAATTCCTGCTTTTTCCAGCGGTTTGCGAGCATCCTTCGTCGATTTCAGTTGATCCTGTATCTCCAGAGTAGGTTTGTAAATAACAGCAACATTCCGTTTCGTCCAAATTTTATTGATTCGGTTGGTGACGTCGTTAATAAAAGGCAGGAAGACTTAAGATTTCACAGGAACCTTTTCATCGTTTTCAATAAAGTGCCACGATCCCAAACGCTGGTTTGAGTAATAAATTCATGAGACCGTACCACTGTGGTACAGATTGCTCGTATTGTTCTTCACAACGTCTCTTTTTCCTACCGCTAAAAGTCCAGTCATCATTATCAATTTGATGGTAGTTCTCTACAAATGGACTGTCATTAAACTTTGATAAAACACAGTATATACAGTTTCATACAGTAAGTAGCATGACACCATCAATAAATTTAGACTTTCAACGGATTGAGTTGGGCGAAACACTTTGAAGGTCTGCTGAAACGTTTGAGTTTAGGTACTTATGCTATCAGGGTCATTCCAAAATTTGGTGATACACATCTCAGCTTACTATGCCTATTTTCATTCACTGCTTTTCTATGGGATCAATTCTGGAGAAATTCCACATTGAGTAAAAAAAGTATTCATTGCACAAAAGCGTGTAATCAGAATAATTGCTGGAGCAAATGTTCAAATGTCTGTAAAGCTTATGGGACTTAACTGCGGGGCCATCAGTCCCTAAAGTTACAAACTTGTTATGAACTAACTTATACTAAAGACAACACAAACATCCATGCCCGATGGAGGATTCGAACCTCCGACGCAAGAGGCCGCCCGATTCGCAACGTGGTGCCCCAGACCGCTCGGTAACTCCCGAGCGGCAATTACTAGAGCCAACCCAAGATCATCCTGCAGATATTTATTTAGGGATCTGGGATCTAGGGATCTCCCCGTAGCTTAACAATAGAACGGGTGATCAAAAAGTCAGTATAAATTTGAAAACTTAATAAATCACGAAATAATGTAGATAGAGCGGTAAAAATTGACACACACGCTTGAAATGACATGGGGTTTTATTAGAACAAACAAAAAGTTAAAACAAATATCTGTCAGATAGCGCTTCGTCTGATCAGATAAGCAATAATTAGCATAACAAATTAAGACAAAGCAAAGACGATATTCTTTACAGGAAATGCTCAATATGTTCACCATCATTCCTCAACAATGGTTGCAGTCGAGGAATAATGTTGTGAACAGCACTGTAAAGCATGTCCGGCGTTATGGTGAGGTGAGGCATTGGCGTCTGATGTTGTCTTGCAGCACACGATCATCAACAAACGACGCTCGCAAGAGATCTTTCACGCGTCTAGCAATATGCGGTGGAGCACCATCCTGCATAAAGATCGTACGTTCCAGTAGTTGTTTATCAGCCAGGCTGGGGACGATCCGATTCTGTAACATATCGGTGTACCTCTCACCCATCATGGTAGCAGTCACTGACGTTTTGCTGTCCAGCGCCATCTGTCGGACTTTTTTTTTTACTAATAAAACCCCATGTCATTCAAAGCTTGTGTATCTATTTTTACCTCTCTATCTACATTATTCCGTGATTTATAATGAATTTTTGATCACCCGGTACATATGACTCATGAAATTTGTTATTAACAATCCGACCAAATGCAAAAGTAATAGCAGTGTGCATAGCTACAATACTAGGAGAAAGGGCGATATTCACTATCTAAGTTTAGATTTAACTTTGGCACAGAGAGGGGTGAATTATGCTGCCACAAAAGTCTTCGGTAACTTACCAAATAGCATCAAAAGTCTCAAATGTTCAAATGTTTGTTAAGCTTATGGGACTTAACTACGGGGTTATCAGTCCCTAAACTTACAAACTACTTATGAACTACTTACGAACTAGGACGGCACAAATATCCATGCCCGAGGGGGGATTCGAACCCCCGACCGTAGTGGCCGTGCTGACCGTGACTGGAGCGCCTCAGTCACCTCGGCCACCGCGGCCGGCATCAAAAGTCTGACAGATAGCCAACTGGTATTTAAAAATAATTTAAAGGAATTTCTGAATGGTAATTTTTAGATAAAACGTAAAATTAAAATTAAAATAAGAAACCCTTAAAATATTGCTGGTCATGTATAGACAACATTTACTAAACTGACACATTCCACATCATTACGAAATCTAATATATAAAGCAGAGTGTCCGTATGTTTGTACGTGTTGCATAAAAATCTACATTTTTGTTCCAATCTTTATCAAATTTCGTACACGTAAGCTTCAATTCATGCGGACAGTCGCCGTAAGTGTAAGAATCACGTACGATACATAGTTGACGAGATATGACGTCATAAACAATGAGATGTGCCAAAAACTGCTGTATTTAGCGACAATGCTGCTCATTTTCTCCTAAACCAGTGGGCCGAATTAAACCAAATTTGTTGCACACTTTCCTTACTGTGAGGCAACAAATGTTGCAGGGTTAAGAATCAAATACGACACATGGTTCAGAAGATATGACGTCATAAACAATATGAATTGCAAGAAACTGCCATATAACACGACGAGACTTTATAAATATGCTATATGAGACTGAGAGTATTTAGCGACTTTCAGCAAACTTTAAATATGATTTCAAATCTTTATTAAACTTTTCCCAGCTGACAACCATAGTAAAATCATGAAGGGAAAAAAGTTTCTCGCTTACTACTTTTCCGCTGTTTATGGAGTAAAACTACGGCATTCGGTATGATGTTACAATTTATAATTTGTACACTAAAAATTGTAGGCAGTATACACACATACAGTTGAATATAGCTTCTAAATTGTATCACAGTACGACACGTAGTTCATGAGATATGAGCACATAAACAGTAACGTTCATGGAAAACCGTCCCATCATGCACCAAGTTTTAATCTATTACTTCTTTACTACTAATTGTATTCCCAAGACATTTTACAGACATACAGTCCTTATACGAATGAATATATACCTGAAAAGTGGCAGGAATAAATACATAAATACCCGGGCAAGGCCGGGTTTTCAGCTACTGTATATATCTGATCGATTAAACAAGTATTAATCGAATCTTACTATCTGTCCGGAGTCCGAAACCCGTTCGTCAGGCCCACAGCACCATAACTTTCGCTTACGTCATTACCGACAGCAGAGCAGTGGGACGGAATCGGCGGCTTTTGATCAGCGACCAACGCGCAGAGAGAGACAGGGAGCGAGGAAGTCGCGGCGAGGCGCCTCAGCCATTAAGGCGGCCTCTGCTGTCCGCCGCCGGCCGCACAGTGGCTGAGCGAGAGCGAGGGCGAGAGCGAGGTATGCGCCGGCAGTGAGCGGGAGCGAGACAGCGCTGGGCGGCCGGCTGTGTCATCATTACGGGCGCGCTCTCGGCTGCCTCAAAGGCCGGTGGTTGGCTGCTGGCGGCTGGCGGCTGGGCCAGGTATTGGCGATAATGGCCGCCGCCTCATCACCGCAGCCTCCTCAAAAGCAGGCCGCAGCCACACAGGACGCCGAGGGCTGCGAGTTTACCGCCGAAAACTACCGCACCAGCAGCAGCACAGACACGCTTCTAATTCGGTTACTCCGCTCTTTCGTGTCTAATTACTGCAACAGCCTTTTCTACTCCTAATTCAGAAGCTCGGTGATGGAGAGATTTAAGTGGCTTAATGTCGAGGTGTTGTTGGGGAGCACCGCAGTGTCGTGTTGATCATCAGCGACTACGCAGGTGCACTAAGTATTACCCGTCAGGGCGAAGAGGTAACGCGACAGCAGCAGGAAGTAAGTTGGTCATGTGACGAGGTACAGCCGGGCTACGGATACACTAGTGCTTGTTGTTACCATAAGTGCGAGAATGGAAGGTGAGCGTGGAAAGTGTCTTCATCGACAGGCGCGGCGGCTTGCGGTTAACGTAATTAACTTCTATATACACATGTGGCGTCTATTCCGAAAGAACAGACGTCACTTCTGAAGCTGCAGTTGTTATTCTTTCGTATTCATAGAATATATATATCAACTGCGAATGGGAAAAGCTGAAAATGTGTACCCATCCCGGATTTGAACCCACGTCTCCCGCTTTCTAGGCAGTTGCGCTGACCATTATACCCTTGGGAACACAGTGATCACCGCACCTGCAAGGACTACCTAGGTACGCTGTGAAGATACAGGGTTTTAGCTTAGTAACCTCTTTGGTACGTTTTGGTCGAACGAGAGTTATCGTTGGCGTGCAGCGATAGTTGCTGGGCGACAATGCTTAGGTTGGAATGTTTTTTGGCTGTTGGACGGTGTGCGGTAGTCTCCTGCCGACCGCAGAGCGAGGCAGTAGTATGTTGACAGTGCGTCCGTAACCTGCGTTTAGCAGTGGCTAAAGTTTTGCGCTTCAGTCGTCTTGCATATGAGTTTCGGTTGTAATTGCGTATTGAAATGTTTCAGTGTGGTCTTGTAGACATTCATCGTAGTGGCACGCGGTTATTTAATCAGAGTATTTGAGTTTTTAACATTTTTCGTTCCATAATAAAGGAAGTTAACAAAGTTTATTGTTATGGATCAACCCAGTAATTGTCCGCATCCCATACCGTCAGGATTAGGTGGACGCAGCTGTGACGCCTCCCTTCTGTCACAAATTTCCAGCTCTATTCTGCCCACAGTAATCAAACTCATAGTCACTTTATACTAATTCCCATAAGAGTAAGGGTTCCAAACTTGCTGGCCACTCCCCACTAAGATCATTGCCCGTCGCTGGCATATTATACAATATCACTGTGTCCCTAGTGGTGTAGTGGGCAGCACGACTGCCTAGAAAGCCGGAAAGTGGCCGAGGGGACTGAGGCGCTCCAGTCATGGTCTGCACGGCCACTACGATCGGGGGTTCAAATCCCCCATCGGGCATGGATATTTGTGCCGTCCTTAGTGTTAGCTAGTTCGTAAGTAGTTTGTAAGTTTAGAAACTAATGACCCCGTAGTTAAGTCCCATAAGCTATACAAACATTTGAACTTTTTTTTGAAAGTGGGAAACCCTGGTTCGAATTCAGGCTTGGTACACATTTTCAGCTTTTCCCATTTGCAGTTGATGTCACATATTCCATGAAGATGAAATTAAATTCGTTGACGGCGAGAAACAAAAGGGATTAACCATGCCGGTGCAGAAGGCGATGGAACGTGCAGCCAAAATGTTAAAGATGAGCAAGGGAACGTTTCCAAGTTACGGAGAGGAGGACACGATGCCGTGCAGAGTGGAACTCACGTTTCTACGCCGAAGAAGAAGCGAGTACCTCACAATAAGTATGTGATCGATGATGTGGATAATTGTGTTATCAGGCAGCAATTTCAAAGATATTACGAACAGTGTAAAGAAATACTAACTTTCCGAAACTGCAAAACTTTTGAGGAAAGGAACTGATTTTCAAAGCTAGTAAAATTGTTTTGTCCGTGAGATTTCATGCCAAAATAAGAGTATTTGTGCGAGCGAGAGGACATTGTTGCTGAAAGGGCTTACATTCTCAGGTTTTCACGTAAAAACCTAGCATCAAAATCAAAGCGATCAGTGGTTTACTTAGGTGAAACATGGATTCATAGGCATTTTACAGTAAATAAATGTGGGTAAAGTGATAGTGTGCGAGGAGTGTTGTCAAACGATAGTGCCGGTCACCGTTTAATTGTTGTTCATACAGGCGGAGACATAAGTTTCACTCCGGGTGCACTTCTCGTATATGATTCTAAAACCAGAACGTCCGACTATCACTCAGAAATGGATAGCAAAAACTATCAAAATACGTTGAAACTCAACTTATGCCTGTCTTACCTCGAAGAAGTATTGTTCTTTTTGATAATGCTCCATATCACAATAAACAAGAGAATAAGCAGTCTTCCTTTAGGTCTCTAAAAAGTTAATTACAATCCTGGCTTACCAACAACAACATACCGTTATAATTCGCTCTGGGGCCCTTGTGTTCAGTGTCTTTGCTTAGGAGCGTGCAGATAAATGGCGACAATGGACGCAGGGAACAGAGGCCCTTACAACTAAATGGACACAATAGCGTGTGTGCAGAGGAATGTCAAATGTTTGTACAGTTTATGGGACTTAACTTACAAACTACTTATGAACTAGCTAACACAAAGGACGGCACAAATATCCATGCCCGAGGGGGGATTCGAATCCCCAACCGTAGTGGCCGTGCAGACCGTGACTTGGCGCGCAGCAGTCCCCTCGGCCACCGCGGCCGGCGTGCAGAGAAAGCCATTATCTGCAGATACCAGAGGTTTCTAAAAAGCGACGGAATCGCAAATGAACCGTGGACCCCTACACACTAATCCCTTTCAATGTCGGTTTCCGAGTGTTTTAGTCTTCTCACATTATGAAAAAAATTGCGAAGCAATCATTGGTTGAACATTACTGCAGTCAGCCATGTCCATCATCTATTCTGAATGGAATAAGACGTTGTGAGTCCTCAGAAGGGGTAAAGACACATCTAGTAATCAAAACAAAGTATTTCTCCAATTAACAACATTGAAAATCGATTTGTATTAAAAACAATAGCTAGAACACTGATTCAACGACGTATTCATGACAGCACTTTCTTACCGCGCCTGTTCATGGAGCTTCGCTGGCAGTATCTGTAGAACTACCTCCCAAGCTGATCTCGTCTTCATCAGGAGTCTCTGTCGATTCGTCGTCAGCCGATTCGGTCGGTGACGATAATGATTCGTCACTTGAATCCTGCCCGAGTGATATTATTATTTTTTCTATTTCTTCGTCCATCAGAGCATCTCTTCTCCAATAGTCCTAGAACACTTTTTCTACATGACATACTGCCTCTCTCCAATCTTCTAATGTTACTGCAGCAAAAGCATCAGCTGTAATTTTTTTGTGCTGCGTGAGCGAAACGCTTGAGATATTCTGAGTATGAATTTTATTTTTTACAGTATTCCAGGTTAATTCGATGGGATTCGGGTCTGGATGGTACCGAGGTAGTCGTAGGGGTACAAATACATTCCCTTGCGAACTTTTGCAATACAATAAACAGTAGACGTTTGGAGCTCCTTAACTACTGCCAGAAGTTTGGCCTTCCGTGGTTCGAAGTCTTAACGTATTGTGGTAAATCAAAGCTCTCCGCCGGCCGCGGTGGCCGAGGTGACTGAGGCGCTCCACTCACGGTCAGCACGGCCACTACGGTCGGGGGTTCGAATCCCCCCTCGGGCATGGATATTTGTGCCGTCCTAGTTCGTAAGTAGTTCATAAGTAGTTTGTAAGTTTAGGGACTGATGACCCCGTAGTTAAGTCCCAGAAGCTTAACAAACATTTGAACATTTTCAAAGCTCTCCCTCAATAACCCACACACTGCAGTAAAATAAAATAATAATATGAGTAATTATGGAACTAGGCTGGTAGGAACATTTGATTCAAGGAATTGATTTGAGAACATAACTTTACGCAGAGGGTTACCACATGTAATTTACTTATTAAAAGATTTGATAACAATAATCTCTCAG
This sequence comes from Locusta migratoria, assembly GCA_026315105.1. Taxonomy (NCBI): domain Eukaryota; kingdom Metazoa; phylum Arthropoda; class Insecta; order Orthoptera; family Acrididae; genus Locusta; species Locusta migratoria. The sequence continues at coordinate 541,316,567 of CM048744.1, forward strand.
GGTCGGTCTGACTGGCCATGGACACGACTCAGATATGAACTGGTAAGGTAAGTAATTTATTATCTCACCAAAATTAACTTGGGTACATATTTTCAGATTTGCCCATTCGCAGCTGATGTCATATATTGTATGAATATGGAAATTTAAAGAATTGACTTTAGTAGAGACCAAAGCCGTTCCTCGGTTCAGGAGTCTCGTTTGCTATATAACACTCTTCCTAATGTTAGTTTATAACTGATTGTCTAATACAGTTTGGCACATTGCGGAGAAGGAATTGCAACAAAAAGAAATGACTTGTAAAAAGAAAAATTTATTTTCGAAATATTAATTGTTCTTCATAAAATGAAGTGATTTCGTGATATTATTGGATGTAAAATGCCTATGCTTGACTTCAGCATCAGTAATTCTCTGAAAACATATCAGGATTAAGGAAACCAGAAAGAAAACATTGATAGTGATGCTTTTGAAAGAAGTATTGCTTGGCCCAAATTTCGTCTTTCTTGTATAAATAAGTAATGGATTAGCATTAGATAGCAATATATGCGTGTATATAGTCTGAATACTAGAATGTTTCCATGAGAGGTTACGGCGGCCCATCGAAAACTAACATCATTTAGACAGTCAAATTGGAAACATTTACTACTAATTATTACTAATCAAATATCATTTAGACACTACAAATGGAAAAATTTATTAGAACCATTTGAAAAATAAATAATAAATTCAAATTTATCTACTATTGACTTAAAACACCGTTTAAAGAAAATTGATTGTACACAAGTACAATACAACCTTATCGCTAGGCGGGAAGATGTAGACAAAGAGAGTATTCTTTTCGGAACAGAATAATGATTCATATAATGAGCTTTTATTATGACAGAAATACATTGTTTAAATGTATGTGTAGTCATTTCTTGCGTCAATATCTGGGAAGTTATCATCGACGATTATATTTTGGATCCGGTCCTACTTCCTCCTTAAAACCCGAGAGAAAGCAAATAATGAAATTTTACATACTATTATTATTTCAACGTAATAACTGGTAGCGTTCAAGCAATTTTTGGTCTATAACGCTTTTAGAGAGATGATGCTCTCATTGTCGTATTGAGAAATTTAGCACATGAGGTTGTAAAAGTTTAAAAAAAAAAAAAAAAAAAAAAAATCTTATACCTCACATCCCTCAAATAGATATGGTTAGATTATTATTTAAAATTACTTGACAGTTTTATATCGTAATACTTGGTGGAATCGACAGTAAGTAGTTGATTCTATTATTTTTGGCTGCATGCTGTGTGACGAACTGTCACCAATATCTAGCTACAGTTGCAAAACACATATAGACGTGTTGTGGGCTTGTACGACGCATGCTCCTGAAATTTATGTCTCGTTCGTCCTTTATTATACTGAAAGAAACTTGTTTTATTTAATGACTAAATTCGGTTATATTTTTTGTCTGTTTTGTGCTTTTTTGGGGACGTTAATTGACCACTTTCGTTGGAAATACAGTGCATTTCATTCCAAAAAAAATGTTCAAATGTTTGTAGAGCTTATGGGACTTAACTACGGGGCCATCAGTCCCTAAACTTATAAACTACTTATGAACTAGCTACTACTAAGGACGGCACAAATATCCATGCCCGAGGGGGGATTCGAACCCCCGACCGTAGTGGCCCAGCAGACCGTGACTGGAGCACCTCAGTCACCTCGGCCATCGCGGCCGGCCATTTCATTCCATTCCACGATGGTGGTGGTGGCGGCTGGTGCAGCAACAGTGTTGAGTAATTAAATAATTCTCAGTCTCTGTTGCAGTATTCTTTATTACTCCAATTACGCGTTTCGCGCTGTTAGCGCATCGTCAGATTGGGCGGAGATGGAGCCACAGAACTATCTAAAGATGTGGTGGAGGTAGCTTAACAATTTGTGTTCTGTCATTGGGCCCCATAGCAGCAGAGGAGTCGCTGAGTTATTAAGAATACTACCAGTTGTAAACGTGGACCTGCCGCGCCAGCGACTCCTCTGCTGCTATGGGGCCCAATGACAGAACACAAATTGTTAAGCTACCTCCACCACAGCTATAGACAGTTCCGTGGCTCCATCTTCGCCCAATCTGACGATGCGCTAACAGCGCGAAACGCGTAATTGGAGTAGTAAAGAATACTGAAAATACAGTGATTTTATTGGCAGATTAGTTGTTTGCTATTTTGCTATGTATGTAAAAATATAGGAATTTTTTTCCCTCCAATTTCAGTGACATTTTTTGCCGGTTTTTATGGTTTTACTTTTCATATAAGACGTATGTTTTATATTTCGCCAGTATTCTGTAATTTGTAGTGCTTTTATCAGTGGCAATGTAATTTTTGCAATTTTTGGTTTTTAACTTTTGGTAATTTTAGTTTTTTTGCCATACTTTGTATTACTATTAGACAAATTAGGTGTTTATTTCCTTATTCTGCTTTTCTGACATTCTTGGCACTAAATTTTTCCCTTTCGATTTAATTTCTTTATGTATAAAACTTGTGATTTATGAGATTCGGTTTTGAGGGAAAAAGAAGGCAAAATATGACCTTTTGTCCTCATAAAATTTTTGACAACATTGTCAGTGACAGTCAACGAACTTTTCTCCTTGATGGCCTTACTTCTTTGTGTATGATTACTGGTTTCGGCTCATTAACAGACCTAAACTGGTCGTCACATGCATTGACTAATTTATTAATTAATTTTGTCCTCAGATATACATTTTTAACAGCGAAAGTAGCAAATTTCAAGATGTTTAGTAAAACTGAATAGAGTTGTTATTTTTCTTGCGTTAATTTTTAGCGTTTTCGTTTTTGCAAAATTTTCGTCTCCCTACTTATGTAGGGAACCAAGCTCAGTATATTAAATTCATTAAATAAATTGCTACAATCACATTTAATCCTCGCAATGGCTATGACATTCGTACCACGTTCCTTCTCGGAAAATGCGTGAGATAAGCCGGAACTCGATCGCCGTCGTTCCTGGCTTTAACCAGCTTTCCCCTGCAGCGCTGAAGGGTATACCTCCCAGCAACACGTGCGCATGTCGGAATGCTAGAGAATTCAGTCCGCGCGGTCTTGGCGTTAGTTTCTGGGAGAACCTCGACTCCTTCCTGAATTGACTTTGCCTTCGTGTAACTTTGACGCTGCCATGCCAACCTCCTTTCATTCCCTTTCCTTTATTTTTAGTTTCGCTTCGCCGTACTTTCTCCTCAGGCTACGCTCCTTCTCTGGCACGAACAGACGAGAAGCATTCCGAACGGCGCTCGAAGTTTCCACCCGTTTTGAAGTTACCAACAGGATGCACAACTGCTGACGTTTAATTTCCTTAATTCTGTCTCGTGAAAGCCGTAAACTTTCTGAAGTAAATGTTCGGAGATGCGATAACCTTCCTTCATAAATATTCGGCACAGGAAACGCAGGTAAGATCAGTTCTGTCGAGAGATAGAGATCGTCTTTCGCTTATCTCTAAGTGAGACGGTTCTGAAACATTCAAATACAGTAATTTGTATGACATTAGTTTTTTCTTGAAGCTAAGGAGATGAAGCACCTGAAAGGTGTCTTTCAGGTAATCTGCTACTAAAAGTCTGCATCACACGTTTTGCACCTTAAATTAGTGATATTGGATAGAACTTACGACTAGTATTATTCGTAATATTTTGCCGTGGCTTCTGCTGATGAAATGCTTGTGGAGAGGTACTCCGTACTTCATACGACGATCTAATCTGCTTCCTGGATCTCACTTCATTTATTAGTGATATAGTGAGGTGCAGCATATCTCGCAAGTTACTGCCATAACGTAACAATAACCTGAATATTCGTTATTCATCTTCTCTATTACTTATTATGGTAAATTCTTAAGTCACAGATACGACTCTGTGACGTTTACAAACGAAGATAGTAAATTGCATTTTCTTCCATATCCTACGAAGCAAATATTACGGTTTTCAACGTGGTGAATGGTTACCACGACATCGAGATACCATATGAGACAAAGATGTTTACATCATCCTACACATTTTGTTCAAAATGTTCAAATGTTTGTAGAGTCTATGGGACTTAACTATGGGACTTAACTATGGGGTTACAAACTACTTATGAACTAGCTACAACTAAGGACGGCACAAATATCCATGCCCGAGGGGGGATTCGAACCCCCGACCGTAGTGGCCGTGCAGACCGTGACTGAAGCGCCTCAGTCCCCTCGGCCACTGCGGCCGGCTACACATTTTGTTTTGATCCCATAGTCGCTGTCTGCGCTAGACTGCTCAAAGTAAAAAAAGTCTGTAATCTGGCTAACACTTTGTGGTATGGACTGCCGGTCCACTAAAAGCGGTACCAAAATGCTTGTTTTACAACTTTCATGGACAATGCAAGTTCAAACCTGCGACTCCAAATATTGTTTGATGTATTCGAGATAACGTCGGTACCCTCAGTATGTCGGTAAATATAATTTACATTCATCACTGGGAGTAACCAGTTTTACTTTCTAGGGGACAACAATGAAAATTAATTGAGGTTAAGATTATGCTTGAATACTGGAATCTGAACGTAACTGAAAAACAATTCTGACTTTTCGGTCATGATAATCTGTGTTCTTTCTATTTGATCGATATTTTCGGAATCCAAGTTCATAGCATGGGGGAGGATATTTCTTTTTAACTTAAAAGATGTTCTAAAACTGCACAACAAATTATGTCAGTGGTGTTTGCATAACCGATTGGGGCACTGATCTCGCCGGCCGCGGTGGCCGAGGAGACTGAGGCGCTTCAGTCACGGTCTGCACGGTCGCTAAGGTCGGGGGTTCGAATCCCCTCTCGGGCATGGATATTTGTGCCGTCCTAGTTCGTAAGTAGTTTGTAAGTTTAGGGACTGATGTCCCCGTAGTTAAGTCCCATAAGCTTTACAAACATTTGAATTTTTTTGGCACTGATCTCGTCCCAAATCTAACAAAATTCCACTATATCTTAAAATTTCTGCAAGTTTCGTACGTACTACAGAATCGATGTGCATAATTTCACAGCGCAACGCCCGCAACACCACAGGCAGACCGAGTCTGTTCACGGTTTACGCCTCTGACATTGGATTATTAACGTTAAGCGGGTAGACCGGGGCGGAGTTTGCGTAACTGGTATTATTCTTGTACAGTTTCCCTTCCTCCCCCGCCTCGTCATTCGCATTCTCTCTCTCTCTCTCTCTCTCTCTCTCTCTCCCTCCCTCCCTCCCTCTATCTCTCTCTCCCTCTGTGGAAGTTGCGCACTTTGCACCCAGTTTTGAGGTTGCACAGACAAACATTTGCCGTTTTACAGGAACTGAATTGCACTGCTTATGAAGAGCGACCCTCACACTCTTCTTGTTTAGACAATTATATAATCGGGAATTACTGCAACTGATACTGTATCTGCCTCAACTTTGAAAAATAAAAATGTTTGTCTGAAGTTATTTAGCCAAGCTATATTGTAAAGAAAACGCTGAAAATAAAACTCCAAAATATGCCTGCTTGAAACTTTTATGTCTGCCACACTACCATGTTGACTTCAGTTTCCTGTAGAATTTTGGATCATATTCGGAGTTCGAATATATCTTGAGACTCAAAAGCTTCTTTCTGTGAATCGGAACTGGTTTAGGAAAGATCTTTCATGTGAGATATCATCTCACGTGATATCTTGCGAGCCATGGATGAATGGCAAGAGGCCTGTGTTTTGCTCGATTTCAAAAACGCATTTGTCGCGGTGCCGCACTGCAAACTGCTAACGAAAATATGAGTATATGAAATGGGTTCACAGATTTATGACTGGCTACAAGACTTCTTAAGTAATAGAACGCAGTACGTTGTTCTCTACGGCGAGTGTTCATCAGACACGAGTGTATTGTTAGGCGTGCCTCAGGGAAGTGTGATAGGGCCGTATTTTCTTTCTGTATAAATGATCTGATTGACAGAATAACTTGTAATTTGCGGCTGTTTTCTGATGATGCAGTGGTGTATGGGAGAGTGTCGTCTTTAATTGACTGTAATAGCATACAGGAAGACTCGGACCAAATTTATAGTTAGTGTTAAGAATGGCAGCTAGCTCTAAATGTAGAAAAATATAATGCATTAGTAGGAAAGACAATCTCATAAAGTTCGAATATGTCATTAGTAGTTAGCTTCTTGATGCAGTCGCGTCGTTCAAATATCTCGGCGTAACATTGAAGAGCGAAATGAAATGGAACGAACATGTAAGGACATTTGTAAGGCGGACAGCCGACTCGTGTTTATAGGGAGAATTTTGGGAAAATGTACTTCATTTGTAAAGCAGACCGCGTATTAAACGTACGACCACATCTTGAGTATTGTTGAAGTGTTTGGGACCCGCAGCAGATCAGTTTAAAGGAAGACAGGGAAACAGTTCGTTACTGGTAGGTCCGACCAATGTACGAGTGTCAACTGTCATGGAAATGCTCCGGGAAACCAAATGGGGATCGCTGGAGGAAAGGCGACGTTCTTTTCGAGAAATTCTGTTGAGGAAATTTAGAAGGTCGGAATTTGAAGCTGAGTGTAGAACGATCTTCCTGTCTCCTACTTAGATTTCGTGTAATGATCACAAAGACAAGATAAGAGAAATTAAGGCTCGTATGGAGGCATATAAACATTCCTTTTTTCCTCGTTCTATTTGGGAGTGGAATAGGAAAGGAAATGTCTAGTTGTGGTACAGCGTACCCTCCGCCACGCACTTTACGGTGAATTGCGTAGTATGTATGTAGATGTAGAACTCAAAAATGGATCATTATTCCATCAGTTCTACATAAAGAATAAAACGAACTGAAATAGTCTTCACAAAGGAATGGAAAAGCACTAAAAACACTTTTTCAATTATTGGAACTTTCAAGCCTTACAGTGACATTTACGTATCCAAATTGCATTTCACTGAAATCCAAAGGACCGATATAACTGATGTTAGTAGTGCACCTTTACGATAATGATTCATATGTTCCTACACAGAGCAGTAATCCGTCTCTCCGTTATGTTCAGTACGTGTTTAATTTTTCAGAAAAACATCTGTGGTTCTTGATTACTCTGCTCTCTAATAATGTGAGTATTTTCGTTCAAATAACAAAAATAATTTCGTGTGGTTCATTGGTGTGGTGCAAGTCTTTCAGTTTGGCGCTACTTCGGCGACTTGGGTGTCCATGTTCAAATAATAGAAGTTCATATCATTCATTCGGTCCAGGCAGTGTGTTGCAGACATTGCAAGTGATTTTATAAATTCTTCTGTTACTAATAAATTTCCTATATCTTTAGAGTTGAACAAACTGCACATTAAACTTCCTGGCAAATTAAAATTGTGTGCCGTAACCGGGACTCGAACCTGGGCGGAAGTAAAGTTGTGAGGTGGCAACGTCAGTCGTGTCGGGATAGCTCAGTCGATAGAGCGCTTGCTCGCGATAGGCAAAGGTCCCAGGTTCCAGTCCCGGTTCCGGCACACAATTTTAATCTGCCAGGAAGTTTCATATCAGCTCACACTCCGCTGCAGAGTGAAAATTTCATTCTGGAAACTGTATATTCGTAAATAAAGCAGGGCTACAGAAAGTAATCTGACAGTGCATGATTGAAGCTGGAGACTGCAAAAAACGGACTACTTTTGCAGAACATATATTGAAAGGACGACCAAGTGCTCCATGTAGCCAAGAAAGAAAAGCATTGAAAGTAAACAAACATTTAGCTCAAAAACCCTCTCTTACTCTAAATCACCAATCACAGCTGAGCACATACCCGTTATTGAGTTTCACATGATGCAATTCACCCCACATCCTACGACAGACCATCTTAACAACGACATACTGCTACATAAATTTATACAATCCGTTTCCTACCTCGTTTTCCATTCGAACTTTGGCAATGAAACAGCATAAGATATTCTGTTATATAATGTAATTTCAACATATACTGGGTGATCAAAACGTCAGTATAAATTTGAAAACTTAATAAATCACGGATTTTTTAATTATTTTTTGTTCTAATAAAACCCTATGTAATTCCAAGTATGTGTGTCAATTTTTACCTCTGTATCTACATTGTTCCGTGATTTATTAAGTTTTCAAATTTATACTGAGTCTTTGATCACCCGGTATATAGGTACCATGTTTAATCACAATGTAAGAAACATATTTTATGCACAGCAGAAGTGACGAGCGCTAAGTTAGAAAGTTCTCTACAGAGGTCACGACCTCTCACAGATCATCATAGCTATTAATAAAAGAATGTTAATAATTTTAAATATGTAATATTTCATTTTGTTCCTTTGTAAATTATATGTCAGAAAAATGTAGTACATTTATTTCACAGCGTACGTGTCGAGAGATAAATTTGACAACCTCTTAACTAATGTTATAACCATAGACACTGTGCTTAAATGTTCTATCTTTGATTACCACGTATGATAACCATAGAACTTGTGTTTCTTGTCGATCGCTAGTTAGCTGTATTTCTGTTCAATCTTAGATATGGAATTGTTCTACCAAGAAAGTGATGAAAAATCTACACGTAATTTATATCTACTTGTTTTGTTCCTGTCTATGAAAATGTCACTTGAGATAGAATACAAGATTTTGCAAGGAAATAAGACTACTGGTTCTTTATTTTTATTTTTGTTATTATGAAGTAATTACTGGTATGGTTTCCTTCAGTTGTGGCCGTTCAAGATCAAAAGACTCCCCTGTTAGTGTGTGATTGGACGGAGCTTCAATCGTGTATAAAAATCAGTTGCAGCGAGTTACTAGCGATATAACTCGGAAGTAGCTTGATGGATTTAAATAATGGTTTTTTAATACAGGCGTAGTTTTTTTTAAAACAGAAGGGGAAACAGCTGAAAAGCCGAATATAATCGAAATTAGTAACATTGAATGACTATCACTACTTTAGATTAGATTAGTATTTTATGACCTGCCGTACCATTCATCCGACTGCGATAAAATTTTATACACCTGAGCTTCAGAAGAAGAGTAACGTCTCTGTGTACATAATAATTCGTGTGGTGCACGGTGGAAGGTAATTTACAACATACTCTGACACCAATCTACAGTGTTATTCCTATCTGTATGTAAATGGGCACACCTGACCTTTAAAACAGAAGGCAGGTGAGTGTCGAAGTAAACTGTCGTACTGTGTATAGCGGATTCCGACCAAAGCTCACAGTTTTAATCTGAACTTGAAGAAATTTTGTACACTTTACCATCAAAGTGAAACAAATGTGACAATAGAAGTAAGATATCTCGTGTAAAAACCGTCCATGATCACTAATGATCTTTTATTTAGATGATCAGTTCCGGCGGAATGTACTGTCCACAATCAGATCTGGAACTTACACGACACATCATATAGCTACAGTACATGATTAAGTGCTGGATTGCATTATGCTGTAATTGCTGTAATTGCATTATGTACATTATGTATTGAATACACGAACATTATAATTCTGAATTAATCAGCAGCAGAAATTCTTAACATTAACCAATCCGCATTTAATTAGGACATTCACAGAGACCTCGCTCTATCTAGTATGGGGAAAGAAATAAGACTGTCGGATTGACATCGGCGTCTGGAATATCTCATGTGTATACAATTACCCAATTATTTTCACCACTCATTACCTCCCGTGAATCAAGTGATACATTTCCCCTTGTGCAAAAGAGCATGAACTGTCCTCAGTATGTGTACATAACGGCTTCAAGATCAGGCACAATGGACAGCCGTATTCTTTAAAAATGGCGAGATGTCTTTCCCCTAATGTTGGAGAAAATATTGTCTGGTTCTGGATTCATTTGCACCTTGCCAATAGAATCTAATTCCAGATAAACACATAAAAGCAACAGTCGCTCCACCGGGCGCAACGTGTCTCGTTTAACCTTCGCGAGTGGAAAAAAATTCTCTTAACGTTTTTTGCGGGCACATTTAACACGACAATATCTTATTTTTTGACACGTGGTAGTACAGCATCTAATCTTTCTGTTAAAATGTTAACCTTTTCTTAATTCTAAACAATCGTTTTAAAAAGACACTATATGTCAAGTATGTGTAAGTAATTTATTCAAAAAGTTCGATAGCGAGTATCTCACTGTTCGATGCAGTTCAGACCATACATTACAGTGAGTAAAATAGAACTAAAAGTACAGAAAAGATTGTTAAATGTTGTCGCAATGAACCTTTTTCGTTTAACGAGTAATTGCGTGTTAGTATTTCTCTCATAATCACTCTGCCTCTTAGTCCCCTTCCCTCCTCTCTATATAAATTTCCTCCGCCTCCTCTGTCTCCTTTTAGAACTGTATCTAACCTAGAGCTATTGTTTAGTGTTATGTTCAAAATGTTATATCTCCGAAATTTCTTCATCAAATGTTTTAAAATTTTAACCCAATGTTCTACTGCAATATACGCATGTTTTATATACATCTTTTTCAGTGTATGTCATACATGAATTTATATAAATTATATAATGGGCAAACGTTGATACGGCCGGCCGCGGTGGCCGAGGGGACTGAGGCGCGCCTGTCACGGTCAGCACGGCCACTACGGTCGGGGGTTCGAATCCCCCCCTTGGGCATGGGTATTTGTGCCGTCCTTAGGATAAGCTAGTTCATAAGTAGTTTGTACGTTTAGGGACTGATAACCCCGTAGTTAAGTCCCATAGACTCTACAAACATTTGAAACGTTGATACGAAAAATTGCAAAAGTATTATACATATAGGTTTTATACAATATATTCAAGGAATATGTATCTTGCAATGCAACGTTCTCAAAATTTAAATGCAATCGGTCAAGATCCTACGGAGATTAACGGCGATACACAAACCAACAGAACATTTTTATGTATTGAGACTGCCGACAGCGTAGAGGCGCGAGAGGGGGGGGGGGGGGGGGGGGGGTGGTGGAGTAGCCGAGCGGTCTAAAGCGCATCGCTGCGGAGCGCGCGGTTGCTCGCCGTCGGAGGTTAGAGTCCTCCCTAGGGCATGGATGTGTGTGTTGTCCTTAGGTTAGTTTACCTTAGTTTAAGTAGTTTGTAATCTACGGACTGATGACCTCGTAGTTTGGTCCGATAGATTTACAAAACATTTGATTTTTTTTTTTTTTTTTTTTTTTCAGTCGGGGGGGGGGGGACGGACTTTTGGACAACTGCCCACTCTTAAAAAGTATGAACTGCCGGGCCTGGTGTCACAGTACGCGTCATTGTTAATGTTTTTTCCCTACTCCATGGATTCGATGAGTAATGGGCGTCGGATATCGAGAAAGACGGTGAGCATCACCTTGCACAACCTTGAATTTTTAGCGGAAGATGTCGCACTACGTTATATCAAAGCGGCATAACCAAATTACTATCGTCTTGGTTGTTATGATGTTTCGTACCTTTTCATCTGAACATCCCTCGTAGCAATCGGAAAGCAGCGCCGGGTTCGTTCGTTTCACTATCAAAAAGATGTGGCTACCCTATTTTTGCTTGAAGCACGCCGCAACTTGTTAACCCCTTCAGATCCACATTGTGAAATCAGTTTTTTCAGTATTTTCTGTATTAATACAGCGCAGTAAACATCAAAATATGTGTTTTAAAATTTTTGGTCGAACTAATGATTTTTTATATCGTGTTTCATGCACAACACAGACGTTTGTATGGAGGTATTCTATTACTTGGAAGTTATTTTGTTGATCACTGTCAGATCAATAATGCTAGCGTAATCTTTGCCACAGCACTAAAGACAAGACAATTCACTGCTCACACTCTCAGCCACGTACAGGCGGCAACGCAGCACAACCTCCAAGATGGACATATTAATGCCTCATAAGCAGTGGCGGCTACTCCTTGAGAACTCTGGGGCGGCGCCCTCCCAAAGTATCCAACACGGAATACGTACCAATCGTCCATCACAAATCTACTTGAATAATTTTCGTGTAGCAGCAGCCCGTGTAAGTGAATGACCAATGTTGTTAGTCTAGGTAGTCTGCCAGCGAGGGTCAGTGAATGTTTTCAGAATGGACTGACTGTCGGACTCTACACAATCCGTCCGCGCCGTGCAAGGGCTGGCAACGGGCGCTTGGGGTGAGTGGGGATACTGGGGTTGGGTGGGTGTAGTGTGCTGAACCGGGCCGCTTAGGACGGCGTCCGAGCCAAGGGCGCCAAATATACAAAAGCGCACCGGCACGGGTCAGGAAGTTTCTAACAGGTGCAGTGCGTCTGATACTAGTGTCGTTGTTGTGAAGGTGCGTGTTGTTGCCTGTTTTTCTAGTTCCGTATTTAGAATGAATAATATAAATAGCGTTAACTACATTTTAACATTTGGTAGTGAAAAATTGACTTTTGAAGGAAAGTTGGAATTAAAAAGGTTGGGACCACCGAAACCTGATTTGAACATTGTACAGACACAAAATGCATGCAAAAGCAAAAGGAAACTTAATCCTGCTTTATATAAACACACCAATATATAAGCATACCAATGGTATTACTACATTTGTTGGTGACAGTCTTCTAATTTCAGTAACATATGTTTGTCGCTGACGAAGCATTTGCGTTCTCTGAACACTTACTTATATAGTTACACACACAACGAATTTACTTCTTACTTTATATTATTTTAAGGTACAGTTTTGGTTCTCTTGTGAAATCTAATAAAATGGAGTTACAATGTTTTCATTGCCTGTAAAAAATATTAAAAACGACATATTTGTGCGTAAATTTGTTCGTATTTTGGTATAGGAGGAAAAAGTCGTGTTAGATGAAGGGTGAAGTTACGTAACTAGCTAATAAAATTAATGCTATATTCTCCCCGTTCAAGAAATGTTCTGAAGGGACAAAATGTCGTGTACAATTGAAGAGACATGCCGCCCCTCCTAATAAACAGCCCACCAGCCGCCACTGCTCATAAGTGGCTACACGCCGTTCCAAGCGGCAAAATGTCATACTAGAAGCATGTTGTTCATCAACAGAAATGTAACTTTAAGGACTGATGCACAAAATACGGTATAAATGAACGTTAAATACGTAGCCCCACAAACGGCTTGTAGTGAAATTGCGTGGTTATGGAACGTCTCCCCAATTGTGGAATTGGATTCACGATTTCCTATCAGAAAGGACACAGTTCGTTGTAATTGACGGTAAGTCATCGAGTAAAAGAGAAGTGATATCTGGCGTTCCACGGGGAAGCGTTATAGGTCCCCTACTCTTCCTCGTGTTTATAAACGATTTATGAGACAATCTGAATAGCTCCCTTAGACTGTTCGCGGATGATGCTGTCGTTTATCCGTTAGTGAAGTCAACAGAAGATCAAAAGCAACTGCAAAAGCGATTTAGACAAAATTTCTACATGGTGAGAAAATTGGCAATTGACACTAAATAAAGAAAAGTGTGAAGTAATACACATGACCACTAAAAGAAATCCGCTGAACTTCAATTGCGCGATAAATCAGTCAAACCTTAAGGTCGTAAATTCTACCAAATACATAGGAGTTGCAATTACGAACAACTTAGACTGGAGAGAAGACATAGAAAATATTGTGGGGAAGGCGAACCAAAGGTTGCGTTTCATTGGCAGAACGCTTAGAAGATGCACCAGCTCCACCAGACAGACTGCCTATATTACACGTGTGCGTCCTCTCCTGGAGTACTGTTCCCCAGTGTGGGACCAGGTGGTACTGACGGAAGACATTGAGAAGGTTCAGAGAAGGGCAGCTCGTTTTGTTTTATCATGTTATAGGGGGAAAGCGTCGTGGAAATGTTGTACGATTTTAGGTGGAAAACATTAAAAGAAAGACGTTATTCATTGCGGCGTGATCTGTTTGCGAAGTTTCAATCACCGACTTTTACTTCTGGATGTGAAAATATTTTGCTAGCACCCACCTACTAAGGGATACATGACCATCCCAATAAAATAAGAGAAATAAGACCGAAAACGGAACGATTTAGGTGTTCTTTCTTCCCGCGCGCTATTAGAGAATGGAACGGTAGCGAAAAGTTATGAAAATGGTTAATGAACCCTCTGCCAGGCACTTGAATGTGGTTTGCAGAGTATCTATGTAGATGTACATGTAAACGAAGGCTTCCGCGGCCGTTATCATTGTTTATAAAACTCTTCTGGGTGTTAGATCGCATCGTCAATATATCAAATACTTCACCGACGTTTCGGCCACTATTTCAAGCGGCCATCTGCTGGGTGTTATAAAACTCTTCTGGGTGTTAGACCGCATCGCCAATATATCAAATACTTCACCGACGTTTCGGCCACTATTGCAAGCGGCCATCTTCTGGGTGTTATAGAACTCTTCTGGGTGTTAGACCGCATCGTCAATATATCAAATACTTTACCGACGTTTCGGCCACTATTGCAAGCGACCATCTTCTGGGTGTTATAAAACTCTTCTGGGGAATAGACCGCATCGTCAATATATCAAATACTTCACCGAAGTTTCGGACACCCAGAAGATGGCCGCTTGCAATAGTGGCCGATACGTCTGTAAGTATTTGATAGATTGACGATGCGGTCTAACCCCCAGAAGAGTTTTATAAACAATGTAGATGTAGAGTTGTCTAGGAAGAAGACTGGGAATGAAGAGGTCAGCCAGCCAGTGTTTGTGTTGTGTGTTTGCTTGGCTCTGCGGTCTCGGTTTCTGACCGCCCCCGGCAGGAACGCAACATTTGGCCGACTCGGTTCGGTGCAGCGAGGGGCAGGGTTTCCGGCAGAAGCCCTGGGCGCCTCCCTTCGGAAACCCGAGCCGCCGCCGCCGCAGCCGCTGCCCTGCCCTGCCGCCGGCTTCCGCCGCAAACAACAGCCCACCAGGCCGCACCGCGCCGCCCACGCTACAGTACACGGGGCCATGCGCCGCCCGCTGTTTGGCGACACCTGGGATTACGCGCGCTCTCGCGTGTTTGCGTGCTTTGATCTCGCCACGCGCCCCTCGCACTTTGTCTGCGCCGCCCTCGCCCACCGTAATGAATACGGGCCGTCACGCGTGGAGCGTGCCCACTGGCCCACTATAAATTTGTTGTCCACTCCGGACGGCTTAGCTACGCACACTCGTGTTCAGAAAAGCGGATTACCTTGAAAGACTAGACATATGAATGCAAACGTAGGCTTCCGCGGCTGTTGTCACTATCAATAAAATTCTTCCGGGTGTGAGACCGCATCGTCATTTTATAAACTATACCGACGTTTCGACCACTGTTGCAGGCGGCCTTCATCAGGGTCTGATCAACGCCGCGTGCAACAGTGACCAAAACGTCGTTAGAGTTTATAAAAGCCGGCCGCGGTGGCCGAGGGGACTGAAGCGCTTCAGTCACGTTCTGCACGGCCACTACGGTCGGGGGTTCGAATCCCCCCCCCCTCGGGCATGGATATTTGTGCCGTCCATAGTTGTAGGTAGTTCATAAGTAGTTTGTAAGTTTAGGGACTGATGACCCCGTAGTTAAGTCCCATAAACTCTACAAACATTTGAACCATTTTCTGACCCATGACCTCTGCCTTTCGCGTGTAAGTTCTCTACGACTAAGCTACCTGTGCACGACTGACGGCCCACCCTCACAGTTTTAGATCCGGCGGTACCTCGCCTCCTGTTTTCAAACTTCACAGACGCTGTCCTACGAAACTTCCGGGACTAGAACTCGTTCAAGAAAGGATATTGTTAAGACATGGCTTTGACACAAACTAAGGAACGTTCATATAACGAAATTTTCACTCTGCAGCGGAGTGTGCGCATATACAAAGTTTTATACAAGTTTTCACAAGGACTAAAAGTGTTCAAATGTTTGTATAGCTTATGGGACTTAACTACGGGGTCAT
Organism: Locusta migratoria; assembly: GCA_026315105.1. Taxonomy (NCBI): domain Eukaryota; kingdom Metazoa; phylum Arthropoda; class Insecta; order Orthoptera; family Acrididae; genus Locusta; species Locusta migratoria. The sequence continues at coordinate 541,332,376 of CM048744.1, forward strand.
CAGTCCCTAAACTTACAAACAACTTATAACTAGGTAACACTAAGGACGACACAAATACCCATACCCGAGGGGGGATTCGAACCCCCGACCGTAGTGGCCGTGCAGACCGTGACTGGAGCGCCGCAGTCCCCTCGGCCACCGCGGCCGGCCCGCAGTTAAGTCACATAAGCTTAACAAACATTTGAATTTGTTTTGAAGTTTGGAAACTAGGAGGCGAGGTACTGGCAGAATTCAAGTTTTGGGACGGCACCGTGAGTCGTGTCTGGATAGCTCAGTGGTAGAGCGCTTGAACTTTAAAGGCAAAAGTCCCAGGTTCGAGTCCCGGTTCCGGCACACAATTTTAATGTGCCAGGAAGTTTCATATCAGCGCACATTCCACTGCAGACTGAAAGTTTAATTCCAGTTTCATTGTTCTCTAACCTCTCTAATCTCTCAGGAAGTTTCATTCTGTATGTTGTTCAGTTTTATAGATAGTCGTGCAATAATGACTAGGACACGAAACTTAATGATCATTATTTTTTAGTTTATAAAAATATGTTGTATAGCACTCTCTACCACGCACCTTACAAAATTTTATGTACACAGTGACCTTTCTCTTGTTTTGAAGTTCAAGTGTACTAAATTTCATCACGACCAGAGTAAAACTGTGAATTTTGTCTAAATTCGTAAGTACTGTACCCTTAGCCGTGCACCGAACGAAATTATATATTTACAATGATCTTCCTCTTGTCTTGAAGGTTCAGTACGCGAAATTTCGTCTGGATCGGTACAAATGTACAGATTTGTATGCAAGCGAAAAACAAGAACCCATTGAAATCGCGTTTCCTCTTTTTCTCAAAATTTCAAAATTTTACGGTAAATTTATCTAAAATTTTATATCTTAAAAACCTACGCCTCAGAATTAGTAGCTCCCCCCACCCAAAAAAAAAAAAAAAAAAAAAAAAAAAAAAAAAAAAAAAAAAAAAAAAAAAAAGGGCAACGCCATGGTCGTTCACGGGTAACATCAGCAACAGATTGCCGTTATCTCCGGTCAGCCGCCCGTGAGAAAGGAGGCTGAAATGCAATTCAGCTTCAGCGCACCCACAAGGCAGCAACAAGACGTGCAATTTTAAGACACAGTCCGAAATCGCTTTCGGGAATGTGGCCTCTACGTACGGAGGCCTATGGTGTGTGTGCCATTGAAACCATATCACCTTTTAGCCGGCATAAACGTGGAGAAGGAACATCAGGTTTCGAGTCAAAACAAATGGCGCCGGGTTCTGTTCAGTCAGAATCTTGTACTCAACTGGAAAATCGTCGTTCCGTCATCTGGAGAGAACGTGGAACTCGAAACAATCCCGCTTATGTACAGGAAACATCACTGTATCATACTGATGGAAGAATGGTGTGGTCAGGAGTCAGTGTTGGCAGACGTACGGAGCTCTATGTCGTTCAGAATGGCGCTTTGGCTGCTGACAGCTATATACACAAGACCCTTCGACCCTTTGTTGTGCCCTACGCTGGTGCCATAGAACATGGGTTCGTTCTGGTAAACGATAACGCTCGTCCCCACAGGTCTGCACTGGTGTACAACTTGTTAAAGCTGAGGGAATTGAACGAATGGAGTGGCCAGTTTGTTGGCCTTACGTAAACCAGATTCAGCATGCCTGGGATACGCTTGGCAAAGTCATTTCAGCCAGACCTGACACACGCACAACGGTTGCAGAGATGGGTATTGCACTCATGGAAGAATGGCCAAATATCCGTCAGGACCTGACTGATAAACTCACACTGTACATGCCACGACACGCCTTATTAGAGGACAGCGAGAATGACTTTTTTATTATTATGGTACCCCATAGTGCCTTGTTCTAAGTAAGCGCCATGTAAATCTCAAGTAAAATGTTTAGACAGCAAAACATCGTACTGTACATTTGCAACCAAATAAGGTTACAAATCCGAAGATTGGTTTGAACACCGCAGTGCTTTACCAGGTATGGTCCTGTTTGGAGGTGGTATGCCGTTGCCTTCATCCGACCTTCAAACTGACTTACCCAGCCAGTTACAGGGGCACCTACAGTTTAACGTGTGTTCCGAACCACGGTGCTTCTCGGTATTTTTCACATGAGCAGTACTGCCAGAGGTGAAACAAGTGCAAAGTGACAGATTAAAATCCTAGGACTTGGCGGGGATCGAACACGCAACCTTCGGATTCAGAGTCTGGCACTTTACCACTGTGCAACCGAGGTGCAAACATCTGCATAAAATACGTTACCGTATGTCTATTGTGTATTATATCTCACCTGATCCCCTAATTGTTTTGAGGAGTGTACAAAGTGCAAATGGGGTCAAGCGCGATAGGTGTTGCAATCACCTGCTCCCAAAGTTGTGGTATTAGCATTGCTATACATCGCTGCACGCGCCTATCACCCAAAACACATTTTTCAATTGTCGAGAGATCTGGTGATCTCGTGAACCACGACAAAAGGCTGACAACCTGTCACACCCATAAGACGTGTGTTCTGCAGTGTCGCGCAGAAATGAGATGGCTCCTGCTCGCAGGATAAACTTGTCACCCTTTGCTCCGGACACTCACCAAAAGTCTACTATAATCGACATAATCGACTTTCGACAGTCGGTACCTGAATCAATATTTGAAATGGTGTATTGTCTGATTATTAGTCAACAGTAGCAACTGTTTTGATATATATACATTTACATGTTTCGATCCATCAGGATCATTTTCAGAATCTTCGTAGTTGCGACTACAACACGTCTCGTCCATGTTATGACAGTCGTAACTACGAAGATTCTGAAGATGATCCTGAAGGATCGAAACATGTTCATATATAAACAGTTGCAACTGCTGATTGATAATCAGGCAATAAATCATTTCAAAAGTACCTACACCACAGCGACTTGGCACCGCATGTCTTCTGCAAAAACGAATTTTCACATATGTGGTAAACCACGTAGCTCACAGAATATATATCTTGCTGTAACAGTATTTATTGCTCTATTTCGCGTACGTTTCCTCGCAACACCGAGCGGGATGTCACAGTGGTAATACACCGGCCTCGCATTCGGGAGTACGGCAGTTCAAACCCGCCCACGGCAACCCTGATTTAGGTTTCCCGTGATTTCCCTATATTACTCCAGGTAAATAGCGGGATGGTTCCTTTCAAAGGGCACGGTCGATTTCGTTCCCGATCCTTAGGCAAAAATCTATAGGAGCGTTTTCTACGTCTTTAATGACCACGATGTAGACGGGACGCTAAACCCTTATCTTACTTATTTTGTTTGCCACAGTCACCCACTACCACGCACATTAATTAATCATACACATTAAACTTTCTCATTAATCTAACCGTCGATGGGTGAAAACCGTTACGAAACTCGTTCAGTAGATTTTGAATTTGTAGAAAACAGACAGAAAGTAATAGTGTATAATGAAACATATTTTATCATCGTCTATAATGTACATGACACATAATATAATCGGCTGTGGAATGGTGTATATCTATGTCTGAAATCTTGATTCTTAGAACAGATAACCAGTAGTGACAGAACTCAATGTGAGCGTAATTTTTGCCAACTGCAAATAAATTGTGTCTCCAACATATGAAGTATAGAATTCACGGGGCGTTCGTCATATGCCTTAAACTTGGCACTGCAAATGGTAAACATAAAAGTAATACTAGTTCTTCCATTTTTTGCATATATTGGTTCATAATATTCAGCGCCACGCGTTTCCCTTATGCTTATCACTAACAATGTCCACGTTTTTCAAGTGATGTCAGCATCCCACATATAGATTGTGATCTAAAAATGTTTTGAATTTCGTTTGACTGATAATTAGATACAGTAAATCATATGTCAAATTTCGCCTTGAAAGAATACTGCCGGCCGTGGTGGCCGAGGGGACTGAGGCGCTCCAGTCATGGTCTGCACGGCCACTACGGTCGGAGGTTCGAATCCCCCATCGGGCATGGATATTTGTGCCGTCCTTAGTCTTAGCTAGTTCATAAGTAGTTTGTAAGTTTAGAGACTGATGACCCCTTAGTTAAGTCCCATAAGCTATACAAACATTTGAACATTTGAATACTGCTTCACTGACAAGTAAGCCTGCCTGCCACTCTCCGATTATTGTGAAATTTAGATATGATATAATACATGAAAAACTAAATGACACTTATTTATTTTTAGCGGCGGTGAAACATATTTAAGGGGTATAACAGTCCCTCCAAAATTGGGACTAAAATGGAAAAATTGCTATACCTGACATGTTATGCCTCTGTAGAGCGATCTGTTTATACTATTAATATAAATACACCTTCTTCTAGTTTTTTAGCCAAGATCGCCAATAACATTTATTTGCTTCTCTTAACCGGTTTCAATGATTTATATCATCATCTTCAGAAAGGTTTAAAACATCTTCACTCAGGAGAACATATAAAATAAAGGGTTTCTCGTCGAAACGTAAAATGAGTGAAATGTATGGTCAACACGTTAAAATGTACGTCACCAAAATGTATCGTCATATGAGATTAAAAGATAAAATATTACTGTTTTCCACGTAAGTATAAGACAGTATGTCTTATACGTGAGAAATGGCTCTAGCATAGAGTAAGTTGTATTGATTATTCTGTAGTTCTTTTTATTTTTTTATTGAGCCTTATATAAATATAGTCTTTATTAGTAATTTGAATCTTTAATAATAAACTATAAGCTGGGCATGTAAGGAAATTAAAAGATTTTGTTAACTTATCTTCACATTGCCACCGTAAGTTAATGGAATGTGTTTCATTTTAACTATTGTATCTGTAGCACTTCCTCTTGTTTAAAAGAAGCAATCGGGCCTTTTAAGAATCCATTCCTTATTTTTATTTTCAAATTGTAAAACTTGCTCTTGAACTTGTTCCTTTAACATAATTATCAGAATTTTTGCTGTTTAAAACTATGGTTGGCTTACCAGGCATTTTAAGATTACTTTCAACTATGTGAAACCTTAACTTTTCCCGGAATAATGAATGTTCAAACAACTTACGGGTGACGTCGTCGACAACAGCCGATATTTCGGCAGGAGGACACCCTGCCATACTCAAGGTACAACTGCACTTAAGGAAGCAATGTGCAAGCGAATTTCATACCTCGGTTTGCAAAGGCTAAACAAGGAAGATAAGATACACAGTACAGGTCACTGCAGAGTCAACACAACCAAAGATGACCAAACATCAAAAATATCAATAGTGACTTAATCAACAGGTGAGGCAGCATTAATTTTGTCCCTCTGTTTTTTGACGACAGTGCCGGATTCCAAGCAGAATTTAAAGGAAAACACCATATCTGTTTATAAGGTCGCTTGCTAGTTTAATTTCAACAGCTTCCTTACTTAAACTAACAAGCTACCTTAGAAACTGAGATGGTGGTTTTTGTTTAAATTCTGCTTGGAATCCGGCACTGTCTCGTCAAAAAATCAGAGGGACAAAATTAATAGCTGCCTCACCTGTTGATTAAGTCACTATCGATATTTGGTCATCTTTGGTTGTGTTGATTCTGTAGTGACTTGTACTGTGTGTCTTATCTCCCTTGTTTAGCCTTTGCAAACCGAGGTAATAAATTCGCTTGCACATTGTTTCCTTAAGAGCAGTTGTGCCTTGAGAATGGCAGGGTGTCCTCCTGCCGAAATATCGGCGGTTTTCGACGACGTCACCCGGCAGCATACCCGTAAGTTGTTTGAATATTTTAAACTATTTCAACTGTTTCATGAAATATTAATTTTTCAGTATTTGGCTAGTTTGAAAATGCAATCCTTAAAGCCATTTATTTTAATAAATTGTTGTTTAAGTCTCTCTCCTCCCAGGCCTTCCACATCGCTTCCTTGTTCTCTAAATTGTCAAATTTGAGGTCTCAGTAATGTATTAAACATAAGGAGAGGCATTAAATTAAAATTTATGCGGTGGCCGGGATTCGAACCCGGGACCTCCTACTTACTAGGTAGGTGCTTTTGACCACTCAGCGAACACACCGCGTTGTAGCCAAAGCAACTACACGGACTGTCTTAAAGCACTTCTCCCTCCACACCATATACTTTAATTCTGCCTCATGTTCCCTGTGAAATGCGTATCAAATTGCCAGGGCTCTCCTACATTGGGCTAGCACCCCAGAATAGGCAGAATTAAAGTATACGGTGCTTTAAGACAGTCCGTGTAGTTGCTTTGGCTACAACGCGATGTCAGCTGAGTGAAAATGTTGAAATGTTTGTTAAGCTTATGGGACTTAACTACGGGGTCATCAGTCCCTAAACTTACAAACTACTTACGAACTAGGACGGCACAAATATCCATGCCCGAGGGGGGATTCGAACCCCCGACCGTAGTGGCCGTGCAGACCGTGACTGGAGCGCCTCAGTCCCCTCGGCCACCGCGGCCGGCAGGGCAGCTGAGTGGTCCCGGGCGCCGTGGCTCAGCGCGCCCGGTCAGAGGACTGAAGGTTCTCTGTAAAAAAAAAAAAAAAAAAAAAAGCTGAGCCAAAGAACACGTAGAACCAAAACGAACAAACAGGATCAGCGTCCGCAAGGATAAGAATTAACTACCCATAGAGCAAAAAGAAAAAAAAAGTAAGAGGTACCGAGTTCGAATCCAAGCCACCGCATAAATTTTAATTCAATGCCTCTCGTTATGTTTAATACTTTTGGTATAATGTGACAATGTTGTCTCAACGGATTGTATTATTTGTTCGCAGTAATGTGTTGATGAGGACGACGGGTGACGCTATTAAGCCCCCTTCATACCATGGATTTCGTCCCTCATTTCTCGCCGGAGCTTGTAATCGGTAGCAGTGCAGTAACTACTGGTACACGAGGCTCCGCGTTTCGGAAGCGGGAGCACGTGAGTGTGCGTAACGACTTAATACGTACACAGCTAGGCGCGGCGCTCCGAACTAACTGGGAATCCCTTTGGCGCCGACGTTTGTGTCGGCGTGGTGGGCTGGAAAAAGAGGACAAGGGGAAATCCCCGGCAGAAAAAACGACCCGCGGACGGAACGCCGGGGTGCAGCCGGCTACGGTCGGCGTGGGCGGCCTAAGCGGATTGCGGCGCCGCTTTTACCCGGCTGCGCCGAATTTCCAAAAGCGCGCCGCGCCCGCCGTTTCTTTTTTTGTGTTTTCGCCGCTTTTAGACGAGCCGCTTGATCCCGTGACAAGCGCGACCGCGCGCTGCTGCGCTGTGAGCCGAGCCCATCGCAAAAGCGCGGCTGACCGCCGCACCGGGGAACGGAATATGACGCGGCGCGGAGTAGTTCGCGGTTTGGCGTGTGACAGCCACAGTTTGCCTAACACCTTTTGTACTTTACTAAAAGGTATGGAAAGGCCATAACACGTGGAAAAATAAAACAAAATAGGCATATTTCTTGCCGTAGAAATATATCCTACACAACTGACTAAAACATTTCACCCAACCATGCAGTGAAGGCTTTAACGACCGGCTGAAATATATGCTGTTGAAGCTTCCGTGTTATATGGTCGTGGTCGAAGAAACATATCTGCTCCTGACGTTTCGTCCAGAGCTGCGCTGGAAATCTTCAGAAGTGCTACTGGTAGCGGTGAGTCTTGCCGACTGACGAGTCGGGCGTCGGAGAGCTCTACAAATACTGTCTAAAAGGGGGCGTGGTCAAGTGTTATTCTGCGCAGCAGAGATAAGCCTTGTCAAAGATAAAACATAACTTTCGATAGTCGATGGTCAAAGATAAAAGCATAACTACCTACTCTGAAGAGCCACAGTCCATATGTAGGTAGTTACGCTTTTATCTTTGACCATCGACAATCGAAGAGGGCCGGAATTTGAAGCTGAGTGTAGTACGATCTTCCAGCCGCCTACTTACATTTCGCTTAGTGATCATAAAGACAAGATAAGAGAGATTAGGGCTCATACTGAGGCATATAGGCATTATTTATTCCTCGTTCTATTGGCGAGTCGAATAAGAAAGAAAATGCCTAGTAGTGGTACAGTGTACCCTCCGCCACGCACATTACGGTTGATTGCGGAGTGTGTGTGTAGATGTAGACACAGATTCGAGTCCCAAACCGGCACAAGTTCTCACATATCGAAGTTGTTTGGTTCTGAACGTGCCAGCAGCTGAGACGAAAGTAAGACTGATGACCTTGTAGTTTGGTCCCCTATAAACAACAACAACAGAGGAAAGTAGCCCCATTAAATTTTTAAAGACTTCCATTGCTGGAGAGTGGCCTCCATCTCACTGTCTTCCCGAAACGTGCCGCACCACTTCACCCCTGAGCTCGGTGAATATAGGCCTCCAGGCACTACGTATACAACTGTCTTACCAGAAAACGTATGAATGTTAACGGCTATATTTAAAAGTTTTCAATCGAAGTGACACCCTTATATAATGTTGTTCGGTGCAATGTCCTTGCACCGACGTATTTTGACGTGTTGTAGAAGGAACTTAGATTAAGTTGTGCATAGGAACCTATGTCCAGTTACTCTATGACGACTAATATAACGTTTTTCACAATGTTGATTGAGAAATACGCTTTCAAATTTTGAAATGAGCAGGAGTAAAATTTCGGGAAGGATATTTACAACTTGTACCAGAAATGTCCACAGGGAAAGGGTGGGGGGGGGGGAGGGTTCCATGACGCAAACTTCGTCATTGTAATTTCTGGAGAGGGGGGGCGAAAACTTAGTACTTTTGGCCAGACTCGGGCACCTTTATAAAACAATTTACAAAATACGAACTAAAAAACAATAAAATAATGTTTATATACGAAATAAATTTATCTTCCGAATCTATGACCTATTGTCTCGGGTGTGTGTGTAGGAGGGGAGGGGGGAGGTGGGGTTGGTCGCTGATTTTTTTTTTTTTTTTTTTTTTTTTTTTTGTGGTGTGAGAGGTGATTTATTGGCCAAGTGTAGGGGGGCAGTTATCAGAGTTCAAGGATATGAGGGAGATACAGGGGCTTGGAAGGGAGTATGACAGGTTTGTAGCCTTTTTCCAATGTTATTCAATTTGTTCATTTAGCAAGCCATAAAGGAAAGCAAGGAGAAATTTGGATAAGGAATTAAAGTTCAGCGTGAAGAAATAAAAACATTGCGTTGTGCCGATGACATTGTAATTCTGTCAGAGATAGCAAAGGATCTAGAAAAGAAGTTGAACGGAATGGACAGTGAGTTGAAAGGGGCATATAAGATGAACATTAACAAGAGCAAAACAAGGGTAGTGGATTGCAGTCTAAGTAAATCAGGTGAGCCTGAAGGAATTAGATTAAGTAACGAAACAATAAAGGTGTTAGTTGATTTTGTTACTTGGGCAGTAAAATATATGCTGATCGTACTACAGGGGATATAAAATGTAGACTCTCAGTGGGAAGAAAAGCATTTTTGAAAAAGGGAAATTTGTTAACATCGAATACTAGTAATAGCGCAAAGAAGTCCTTTCTGAAACTATTTGTGGGATTTTTACCTTGTATGGAAGTGAAACATTATTATAAACATTGCAGACAGGAAGAGGTTAGTGGTTTTTGAAATATGGTGCTACAGAAGAATGCTGCAGAGTAGGTAGGTGGGTCTCGTAACTAATGAGGAGGTACTGAACAGAACTGAGGAGAAAAGAAGGGATCGATTTCTCAGGATTGAAGACCACAACAATAACAAATTCGACACTGTGAAATAAATTTCTATTACTGCATTCTCTTTACTTTCCGTACTTGCGGTTCTCGCCTGTGTCTCAGTACGTGCGCTAGCCGCGCGTTTCGCGTATTTCAAGCGTCAATTTCGCTTCACATTATCTCGGGATATTATTGGCGTATCGCGATGCAATCAACGTCATTGTTTATGTGATTTGTCGTGCTATAGATTACTGATGAAATAATATAGTTTATCCATTTGAAACACATACGTTTGTGTTAAAAAACACAAATGCTTTCGTTTTAAAATGTTTCAGAATGTTTACATTGATGAGCCCATTCCGGTGAAAGTCGTTTTACAATATCTGTTGTTGTTGCAGAGATATTTTGGGAGTCATGATAACTGAGATACCTGGTATACTGCCGGAAACAACAATTAGTACTCGCACCTACACTTTTCAAATTCACTTAGTATCTTTTGTTGAGCATATGCACATGGAATGATTCCATTTACAGGTCAATGACTCAAGCGCTGATATGAAACTTTCTGGCAGATTAGAACAGTGTATCATACCGGGATTCGCACAAGGGATCGTTGTCGTTGCCTTTCGCAGGCAAGCGTTCTACCGAGAGAACTGCCTGTGAACGTCTCATGGTCTGTCCTTAAGGCTTTAGTTTCGCCAGTCTGGCAAACATTTAATCTGCTTACACTTCGCTGCTTTGAAAATTCCATTCATGACATGCCCACTCGGCTGTACGCAAACCATGTCTCCACAGTATCCTATATTAGTTTAGTGCTTATTCCTTAGATCATTAATACGACATTTCATAATGATATGGAAGTGTCCTGTTGTAAGAAAATTGCCTGTTGGAGGTCGTCAAATAATCTCAAAATTTAGAATGCGTAATAATATACTCTAGTAATAATAATTTCGTTATTGAATGTTGCAGCAAATCACAACTAATGGGTCGCAACAACACTTTCGCAGTGAAAGTTAAAATTTTGAATAAATAAAAAGATATTAATTAACTTAAAACAGTCACTGTGGTAATTAATTAAGCTTGGCCCCATCTGACTTAGCATTGACTACAGCCTCCAACTAGCACCTCTTACGATTCACGAACAGCACAACTTCACTAATAAATGTGTCAGAATTCATGTAGTGGTGATGGCGTGTTGGTGTTATAATCAAAATTATAATAGCAGATAGACTCTGATTGCAATGATAATAGCTCAGTACAGTGAAACTCCGTGGTGCAATGAGCTTCACAAATACTACAGTCAAAGTTCTCAATAATTTTGATATTATTGTTTAAAGCATTCAAGATACTTATAAAACTGTACGTGAACTATTTTTTTTTTTTTTTAATTGCTTACAGGGCCTGGGTAGCGTACGCGTGTAACTGGCTGAGCAGAGTTTGGCATTTAACGTATTTAAAAAAAATTACTTCATTCAAGTCTGGTTAATCAACTATAATACTTTGACTACTGTTAGCCTGGTTACTTTCTACATAAATGACTTTAATTACTAGTCTCTGTGGTTGTAACACGTTTAGCAATTCTTTAACTCGTCTAGCAATTTCTTTAAAACTGATCGTAATTACTTTGAAAATGATTGAACTTGTTAGTCAATGTACAGGCTTGCATAATCAACATAATCTAATAATGGTGATAATGGGGTGACTACAACTACTTACAAAATTAAGACTGGTTTCAAAATAAGTCATGTATAATTGAACCAAAGTTCTGATTGGGTTGGCACTACATTTACATGCATACAAAATAAAATATTACAATAGCACTCATCTGTTTTCTTCGTCTTCGTCGTGAAGTCCATACAAGACAGATATGATTACAATAGGTACTCTTACTACAACGACGATCACACTCGGTAACAATAGACTTGATAACCAAACACTGATCACTTTCGAGTATAAATAAACTTGTTTCGCACTTCCTTCAATACATTAAACAGTACGCCTCTCAGGCTTATTGCAATTGCATTAAACTCGCGCCACACTGCGCCTACCGTGCCTCTGCACCATCAACAAAACATTTACGTGTTTACTATAGCGAGTCCGCTCCGCGACTGCTTTTATGTCTTTACTTTGGCGAGTCCGCACCGCGACTGCTTCAGCAGCGCGACATTCACAGCTACTACTTCTGTACCAAAGACAGTCTTTACAACAGGTTCAACATTTTCTCTGGCGCATTGCTAACTTACAGCATAAGAATGTCCGTGCATTCATGCGGGTGTACACATACAGTACATCTTGACACTAAATGATTCAATATAGAAAATGACGTTACATAAGAAATACATCTAGCATACAACAAATGAAAAATACATGATATAAACGAATTTAAGACTATATATACATTACGTTAAATCAAACAGTAAGATACAGCGACAGGTGTACTCTTACACTGTAAGGTCTGCAGAGGAATTTATTTTGCAAAAAATGTTCAAATGTTTATAAATCTATCGGACCAAACTGCGTTGTCGTCAGTCCGTAGCTTACAAACTACTTAAACTAAGGTAAACTAACCCAAGGACAACACACCCACCAATGCCCAAGGAAGGACTCGAACCCCCGACGGCGAGCAACCGCGCGCTCCCAGCGAGGCGCCTTAGACCGCTCGGCTACTCCATCGCTCCGTGGTGGAGTAGCCGAGCGGTCTAAAGCGTCTCGATGCGGAGCGCGCGGTTGCTCACCGTGAAGGTTCGAGTCCTCCATGGGGCATGGGTGTGTGTGTTCTTCTTAGGTTAATTTAACTAGATTTAAATAGTTTGTAAGCTACGGACTGATGACCACGCAGTTTGGTCCGATAGATTTACAATTTGAATTTTATTTTGAATACTGCACCGCGGCGAATTTATTTTGCGTTTGTAAGGGGAGAGGCGATATATCGGCAGAAATAGAAATTTGAGGATGCGTACCCAGATAGCTCAGTCAGTAGAGCGTTTGCCCGCGAAAGACAACGATCCTGAGTTCGAATACCTGTCCGGCCCACACTTTGAAACTGCAAGGACGTTTCCTATCAACGCGGCGCTGCAAAATGAAAATCTCGTTCTCGACTCTAATATGCCTTTAAAAATAGTAAGTACATAAGTACATTTTTTTACTGTCATGAAGACACTCATGCTTACATGAGTGCGTAGCGTCACTTGAATGGATAACGTTTCAAAGGGTTACATTCGAAATTTTTCGGAGTGGTACCGAACCATGACAAAATGCTGCTTAGAGGAATGTGATGAGTACAGCCTGTCGGTATGCACCACGGAAGTTGCAGGAAAAAAGCCCAACGGCAAGAAGAAGTAAAATTTACAGCGTGGGATGGTACAAGACCGAAGGAAACGGAGACATAGCATCTTCACAGTCGTTACTTTTCCCGAGGACATGCCGCTCTGCTGTATGAATATATGATGATGGCGCCTTCTTGGGTAAAATGTTCCGGAGGTAAAATATTCCCCCATTCGGATCTCCGGGCGGGAACTACTCAGGAGGATGCCGTCATCAAGAAGACTTCAAGGAATCGTGAATTTACCATTGGAGGGAAGTGTTTGGGGTTAAAACCCGCAGAGAGAGACCAAGAGATGAATACAGTAAGCAGATTCAAAAGGATGTAGATTGCGGAACTTATTCTCAGATGAAGAGACTTGCACAGGACAGGGTAACGTGGAGAGCTGCATGAAACCAGTCTGCGGACTGAAGACCGAAACAACATTTTAAAGCTTAATGATAGCTATAATAAATAGTATCAGTGTTTTCAGACATCAGGTAAAATATTGCCTTGAACGAGATTCCGAAAACCGAGCGTGGTGTGGCACTGTTAGCAGACTGTTCACGTATTCGGGAGGACGGTGGTTCACCTCCGACCATCTAGAAATTTTTGTACAGCTTCTGGGACTTAACTACGGGGTCATCAGTCCCTAAACTTACAAACTACTTATGAACTAGGACGGCACAAATATCCATGCCCGAGGGGGGATTCGAACCCCCAACCGTAGTGGCCGTGCAGACCGTGACTGAAGCGCCTCAGTCTCCTCGGCCACCACGGGCGGCGACCATCTAGAAATAGATTTTACGTGATTTCACTAAATCGTACCAAACAAATGCCGGAAAGATAACGGCCGATTTCCTTTCTCGTCCTTCGCCAAAAGTCCTAGCGTGAGCCGGCCGCGGTGGGCGAAGGGACTGAGGCTCTCCAGTCACGGTCTGCACGGCCACTACGGTCGGGGGTTCGAATCCCCCCTCGGGCATGGATATTTGTGCCGGCGTAGATCGTAAGTAGTTCATAATTAGTTTGTAAGTTTAGGGACTGATGACCCCGTAGTTAAGTCCCATAAACTATACAAACATTTGCACATTTTCCTAGCGTGAACTTCGTCTCTAACGATCAAGCTGTCGACGGTACACTGAGCCCTATGTTGCCTTTAAATGTATATTTGTATTTTTGCCATCAGTCACTTGATGTGTTAAGACAGAAGGGAAAGGAGACATCGCATTCTCACAGCAGACCCTGCCATCAGACGGGACAAAAGCGAAGAGAGAGAAAAGTCTAATTACGGCTGAGGCATTGTTCAGGGTACGGGACGACATCCGCCGGCTTTCAGCAGTAATGGTCTGAGAAAGGTCGAGAGCGAGTGGTCCCGGGAGAGCTACGACGTATCCAGCCGGTCCGCTGACCGTGTGCGACAGCAGTTGGAGTGTTCTCGATGGAGCGTCTGAATGTTCTTTCAGCGGGCACTGAGTTGCCGCGCGCAGCTCTTGTTTTACATAATGGCGGCAGAGTTTTTCATTTGATTTTCGATTTATCGCCCCACTTTGTTTCGCATTCAGCGCGCTGCTCCTGGCCATCTGCCAGTACAGCACAGGACGGGGAACAGCGTGGGACAGCAGGGGGCAGCAGGAGAGGGGCGAGGCGCTTCCCGCCCTCTTCACAACCGACACTCTCGCACCGTGGCGCGGACGGCAGTGCTGCCAAATTTACCGTCACTATGAATTTCACATCGCGGCAGAAGCGAACGCCGGAAAAATGGCAAAACCAGAGACGAAAGGACCAGCAATGTGTCACTGGAAGTCTTTTTCCAAGTAGAGGAGATTGGGGTAGCTCCGGTAGGGAGGTAGCCCCGGTAGGTAGATTTACAGCTTTTATTTTTATCTAGAAACTGCATGGTACAGCGCATTGCGCGCCATGTGGTTAAATAACTCCTCAAGCGGCGCCATTTCTGTTCTATCTGTTGTGCAGCTGTGACCGTGGAAGATTTTCATTAGACTTGAGCATAATAGTTCGCGATCGGCAGCGCTCTTTTAGTTCGTCCGCTCCCCTTGATGGCTGAGCGGCGTGTCTGCGCATGCAGGTGGAGGGAGAAGTTCCTCCACCTAGCTGCTTCATGCGCTTGCTGCGTGAGCTGCTAACGATATCACGAAAACCAAAAGAAACAGTTTGTGTATAATTTCTCGCGTTTAAGTTTAATCTCTATATATCGTGCCATTATGGAATTTATTAGTCAGATATTGTAGAGTACAGAATACTTCAAAACAGACATTTTGTAGCACTGAACTAATTGCAGGCAGACGCTCGAATTGGCTATCATCAGCAGAAGACAAATACATGATTTTTAATTTTGCTGCGCGCCCTCTCGCTATTGCCCATCGGTCCTCGGAAAAGAATCCAACGAACTAAGATACGTTTGACATAATAGTTCGCGACCGGTAACGCATGTTTTAGTTCGCGACCGATTGCACATATATTAGTTCGCAGCTCAGCCGCGAAGTAGGTCGCTCTTTTTAGTTCGTCCGCTCTTTTTGGCTTTTGCTATCGCTACTAAAAGAGCTATTTCTTTTGTTATGACAGATTTTTTACATAATGATCAGTGTTGCCCAAGCGTGTGCTATTACCCGTATTTTTGGGCAGTTAGACATCAAATACTTAATCAAATAAACCAGTTATTTACACGATTGGATGATACAACGATATTCAACTACTGTGCATGCAGAGTACTCTTGGTATTTTATTTTCAAAATGGATTTATTTAATAGGTCATTGAAGAAACATTACCTACAAATCAAGCGATGCTGCGAGCTCTCGCGTCCTCTCGCTGTTCTCCGCCAGTCTTCGGAAAAGGTGCGGACGAACTAACAGGCGATGGATCTGCGAACTAGTTCGCGTAATTCGCCTGTGGCAGTGCTCTTCCGAACTAGTTCGTTTGCGAACTATACAAGACTAATTTTCATGTAATTGAATAATTTTCATGTGTTTTCTAGCAACTGTAAGTACCGTTTTTATTAGAATTTATTTACTACATCATTTCAATGAATATAAGTGTTCCACAAGGTTTAATTTACTGTATTATGCAAGCCGCTACATCTACATGTACAAGAGATAATCTCCAAATCATATTCAAGTGCCTGGCAGAGGGTTCATCGAACCACCTTTATACTATTTATCTCCCATTCCATTATCGAATAGCGCGCGGGAAGAAAGAACGTCTGAATCTCTTCGTTCGAGTTCTGATTTCTCGTATTTTATTCTGATGATCATTTCTACCGATGTAAGTGGGAGTCAACAATATATTTTTCTCATTCGGAGGAGAATGTTGGCGATTGGGTTTTCGTAAGTAGCCCACGCCGCAGCGATAAGCGCCGTTGTTGTAATGACTCTCATCCCAGATATGTATCATAGTTATTTATAACCTTTAAGAACGATTTTCCCAAAAATTTGCAAAACTGGTAGCACAAATAGGTAGCAATGGCGTAATAGCAGTAGCCTACTGGCGCTCCCGCACAAGTATTATTGTAATGATCCCTGTTACAAATGCTAAGAACATGGAATAAACCACGAATCCAGGAAGTTGTTCTGAAGAAGCCCTTAAAATGCATTAAATTTTATTGCGCAGGGTAATTCTATCAGTGCAGCTAGCAATTTTCCATTTGGCAGTCTACAAAAACGCAGAAAGAAAGACAAGGTATCTAAACCCCACTTGGGGCGTAATTCAATATTCACTTAACAAGAAGAGCAAGCGCTTGCTAATAGAATAAAGTTGTTATCAAACATTTTGTCTGCACAGGAAGTGCGAAGAACAGCCTTTCAATGTGCCGAAAAAAAAATAAAAAAAAAACAATACAGCTCACAGGTTTTCTCAAAATGTGCGTTTGACGGAAACAGACTGGTTTGAAGGCTTTGTAAAACGAAATCCTACAATCAGCATTAGAAAGCAAGAATCTACTAGTGTTAACGAAATTACTGGTTTTAACCGTGACGATGTGAAAAAGTAGGTCTAGTCTTTAATTACCTTCAAAAATATTATATAATTTTGTGTTCCCTAGAAACACAATTTATATGTGTTTTACCCATATAAAACATGGCTCGGGGAATGCCGGCACATGGAGGTGGTCTGATTTTTCTATGTTAAGATATCATCAGTACTATTTCACAATTTAAGATACATAGCTTCAGTTAAGAGTGTGAATTTCTGCAGGAGGTTTCCTTCAACAGTAATATAAACATTTTTGATTAACCTACTGCCATTCCCCCATTCTCTCCTAATATTTTTTGCGTCTCTGCGAAGTGTACTGGAATTTCCACGCAAGGAGGACATTACACTTCCATCACTTACTTTCCGAATTGTTAGAAGTACAAATAAAAAAAATAAAGAAGCGTAAGTAATTAATTGTAGCCATGATGGCTAGGTTTAGAAACCATAACTGTGTGAAACAATAAATATATATTTGGTTTTTTTTAAGTCATTGTTATTTGTTAGTGTTTAATCTAACACATCACAAAGCGTTTCGAGGATGTTTTGCTCATCATCAGGCGCATTTCTATATCTACAAGGATATTTTGCAAGTCACACTGAAGTGCATGGCAGAGTGTTCATCGAATCACTTTTATGATATTTCTCTATAGGTCCATCCTTTAATAGCTCGCGGAAAAAAGAACACCTAAATCTTTCAGTTTTGGATATGATTTCTCTTATTTTATTATGGCGATCCTGTCTCCCTATGTAGGTGAGTGCTAACAATATATGTTCGCATTCGGAGCCGGTCGCGGTGGCCGAGGAGACTAAGGCGCTCCAGTCACGGTCTGCACGGCCACTACGGTCGGGGGTTCGAATCCCCCCTCGGGCATGGATATTTGTGCGGTCCTAGTTCGTAAGTAGTTCATAAGTAGTTTGTAAGTTTAGGGACTGATGACCCCGTAGTTAAGTCCCATAGACTATACAAACATTTGAACATTTTTTCGCATTCTGATGAGAAAGTTGGTGGAAGAAATTTCGCAAACAGATCTCGCCGGAACAAATAACGCCTTTCTTTTAACGATTTCCACCCCAACTCGTGCATCATTGCCGTCACACTCTCTCCCCTATATTGCGATAATACAAATCGAGCTGCCCTTTTCTGCATTTTTTCTAAATTGTCCGTCAGTCCCACCTGGTGTGGATCCCAAAATGCGCAGCAACATTCCAAAACTGGACGCACGTGTAGGCAGTTTCTTTAGCAGAGCTGTTGCATCTTCTATTTTTTTTTTTTTTTTTTTTTTTTTTTTTTTTTTTTTTTTTGTGAATGTAATGTAGTCTTTGATTTGCCTCCCTACAATATTTTCTGTGTGTTCTTTCCAGTTTAAGTTGTTCATAATTGTTACTCCTATTTATTTAGTAGAATTGAAGGCCTGTAGGTCTGACTCATTTATCGTGTAATTGAAGTTTAACAGATGTCTTTTACTAGCATATTTATCGTTGTTAAGGGTCAATTGCCAATTTTTGCACCACGCAGATATCTAAATCATTATGCAGTTGCTTTTGATTTTCTGCAGAGTTTACTAACCGATAAATGACAGCATTATCTGCGTATAGTCTAAGAGAGCTACTCAGATTTTCTCCTAAATCGTTTATAAAATTAAGGAACAGTAATGGCCCTATAACACTTCCCTGGGAATTGTTTATATTACTTATAATTTATTATTTAAAGTCTATTAGTTATTATAGGTGGTCCGGGTAGTTGGCGGGGGGTGAGGGCAATGGATGACCTTAAACTAAGATGTAGTACTTTCTTCTGCTTGTCTTCCTGTATGGAGCTATTTGTTTCACCACCTGTGTGGGTTGTAGACAGGAATGTTGTGGTGAAATGGTCGTGTGATTCACTAATGTTGATAGTTAGTTGCACAATTAAGATTTTCGTGTTGCAGGGTTTCTTCTACATCTCCGGTGCACTGCTGGAGCTGCTGCATATTGAGTCACTTAATTGAATCACACTACCATTCCTCCACAACATCTGATGCATTCCCGACTACATCCACACACGTGGTGAAAAATCGTACCATACCGGAAGACCAGCAGAAGACAGCACTACATTTTAGTCTGTGGTCATCCACTGCCCATCCCCCCCCCCCCTCCAACCAAGTAACCCCACCAGCAATAACAGCAAATAGACTTTAAATAAGTAAGATAAACTTTTCTGTAAGTATAAAATGCGCCTGATTATGAGCAAAACATACTCCAATCGCATTGTGCTATGTTAAACATTAACAAATAATGTGATAGCAAAAATGCAAATATATATTTAAATGAAGCATAGGGTTTAATATTCCGTCGACATATTGATCGTTAGAGACGAAGCTCACGCTAGGACTTTTGACGAAGGACGAGAAAAAGGAAATCGGTCGTCACTTTCCAAAGCAATCATTCCGGCATTTGATTTAGTGAAATCACGGAAAATCTAATTCTCGACGGTCGGAGGTGAACCACCGCCCACCGAATACGTGAACAGTCCGTTACCAATGCGACACCTTGTTCGGTTTTCGGAATCTCGTTCAAGGCAATATTATTACCCGATGCCTGAAAATACTGATACTCAGTATTTATGATAGCTATCATGATTGATATTTTCATTATTCTACGATGTCTACTGTCAAAAATATAGTCTAGTGGTTTCATATAGTTCTGGTAGGGCCGGGTGGTCGTAAAGCACTCGAATTGAAACCGGAGGGTTCGGAACTCGGATTTTTTCAGTTTGCGTTTTAATCCGGTGTTCACCTCTCAAAGAGTGACAGAAACGAGCCGTGGTTCGGTTTCCGCGTTAAAATGTTGTTTTTGTGGTCTTCAGTACACATACTGCTTTCATGCAGCTCTCCACGTTACCCTGTCCTGTGCAAGTCTCTTCATCTGAGAATAAGTTCGGCAATATACATCCTTTTGAATCTGCTTACTGTATTAATCTCTTTGTCTCCCTGTGCGGGTTTTACCCCAAACACTTCCCTCCAATGCTAAAATCACGATTCCTTGATGTCTTTTCTTGATTAGTTATTATTGGATGTATCATTTGCAGCAGTTATTTATTACTAGCGATCCTCTCCGGTTTAGCATGGTTGAAATTTATATTCTGTATCTACAAAAATCGATTTATTTATTTTATTCCTTGGTTTGTTCAGTATTGTATGCCACGTTTATACAATTCTCAGCTATACAATAATAAAATATCACCAAGATCGCTAATTATTTTATTTTTATTACATCAGGTTCCAACAGAGTTAACGGGCATCATCAGACGTGAATATTCATGTCACTTTCATTTAGAGACATTGTAAAGTGGTAATTCCCAAGACGCTGGTTTTAATAAATTATTTAATTCGACAGGCCTGTTTCGGCTTGAATGTCATCGTCAAGTTAACTGTAAAATACATAGGCGGGTATAGTATTTAATTTGACGTGATAACTGCAACTGAGAAATATGTACTGTAAACATACAGTGGTAGCTCTTCTCATCCTTGTAAGATCGCTATTTATCTGATCTGCCGACGGCAGTGGCCGAGCTGTCTGCAGCGCGCCAGTCACAGTCTGCACGGTCGCAACGTTCGGGGGTCGAATCCCCCTCGGGCATGGATATTCGTTCAAAATGTTCAAATGTTTATAGAGCTTAAGGGACTTAACTACAGGGTCATCAGTCCCTAAACTTACAAACTACTTATGAACTAGCTAATACTAAGGACGGCCCAAATATCCATGCCCGGGCTGGGATTCGAACCCCCGACCGCGGCCGAATGGATGTTCGTGCCGTGTTTAGTATAAGCTAATTCAAAAGTAGTTTGTAAGTATAGGGACTGATGACCCCGCAGTTAAGTCCCTTAGGCTCTACAAAGATTTGAATATTTTTGAAAATTGGTGTCGGACCGGTATTCGAAAAATGTAGTTTCCTACTGACCAGGAAAGTGCGATGAACACTACGCCGCCTGGACGCAGTCACCGCCACTACCAGGACTACGCAGGATGTGCCCCATCAAACTCAACATTCTCACCCACACACTATGGGCGTTGTGTCCCTGTTCGATTTCGGTGCAACTTTTTCATTGTTAAACAAAAATAATAATAATAATAATAATAATAATAATAATAATAATGAGATAGAGAGATGAAATGTTTGTAATCATTTGGGACCAAACTACATTGATCATCAGTCCCTAGTCCTACAAACTATGTAAACTAAGTTAAACTAACCTAAGGACAACACTCACATCTATCCCCGAGAGAGGATTCGAACCTCCGGCGCGGGAGGCCGCGAGATCCGTAACGTGGCGCTCCAGACCGCTCGGCCAATCCCGCACGGCCTTTTCATTGTCGACAAAGTAAATAAGTATACAGGGTGTTACAAAAAGGTACGGTTAAACTTTCAGGAAACATTCCTCACACACAAAGAAAGAAAATATGTTATGAGGACATGTGTCCGGAAACGCTTAATTTCCATGTTAAAGCTCATTTTATTATCTGTCTTTAAATGTAAATTGAAATAATTCGTGCACACAATTGTCAAAATACCCAATTGTTTCGTTAGTATGTACTGTACTTCCGCGATTAAACGCCAGTTGGCTCAATTGAAGGAAATGTTCAAATGTTTGTTAAGCTTATGGGACTTAGCTACGGGGTCATCAGTCCCTAAACTTACAAACTACTTATGAACTACTTACGAACTAGTACGGCACAAATATCCATGCCCGAGGGGGGATTCGAACCCCCGACCGTAGTGGCCGTGCTGACCGTGACTGGATCGCCTCAGTCACCTCGGCCACCGCGGCCGGCCAATTGAAGGAAGGTAATGCTGACTTCAGTGCTTGTGTTGACAAGCGACTCATTGATTAACAGTACTGGTATCAAGCAGATCAGTACGTAGCATCAACTGGTTAGTGTTCATCACGAACGTTGTTTTGCAGTCAGTGCAATGTTTACAAATGCGGAGTTGGCAGATGCCCATTTGATGTATGGATTAGCACTGGGCAACAGCCATGGCGCGGTACGTTTGTATCGAGACAGATTTGCAGAACGAAGGTGTCCCGACAGAAAGACGTTAGAAGCAATTGATCGGCGTCTTAGGGAGCACGGAACATGCCAGCTTATGATTCGCGACTGGGGAAGACCTAGAACGACGAGGACACCTGCAATGGACGAGGCAATTCCTCGTGCAGTTGACGATAAGTCTAATGTCAGCGTAAGAAACGTTGCTGCTGTACAAGGTAACGTTCAGCACGCCACTGTATGGAGAGTACTACGGGAGAACCAGTTGTTTCCGTACCATGTACAGCGTGTGCAGGCACTATCAGCAGCTGATTGGCCTCCACTTTTGCGAATGGTTCATCCAACAATGCAAATACTAAAATGAGCTCTAACGTGGAAATTAAGCGTTTCCGGACACATGTCCACATAACATATTTTCTTTCTTTGAGTGTGATGAATGTTTCCTGAAAGTTTGGCCGTACCTTTTGGTAACACCCTGTATAAATTTAAGTTGCGCATATACTTCAAGACGAGCTGCTAGGGCCCGAAATGCACGGCGTATTGAAATAGGTGACGTTGGTGACAAAATGCGGTTTGCATCTTTATTACGTAAATAGTGTCCATGATTGACGTGCCTCATGTACGCGTGAGCGCCCAGCTCCTTGCGCGGCTAGCGACTTGTGCCCGGGTGGCAGCCGCCACACGCCAGAGCAGACGGCAGGTGCGGTGTCTGCGCGGCGCGGTGCCCCGTGAATAACTGCGGCGCGGCTGCGGGTTCTGGGGCCGCGGGCGTGGCCAGGGCAGCCCGCCACGCCTCTGCTGCTGCTGCTGCGGTTTGGCCGCAGCCGTAATGGCTTCCGCCATTTGCCGCGCCCCATTACGGCTTTTCGCCTGTTATTAGCGGCTACTCCTGCACTCGCTCGTTACCGTTTAGCTGCCACGCCGAGCGCGCCAAATGATGTATTGTCGCTCCTCCCTGCTCCGAAACAAAGTGCTTTTCTTCACTGTCGGGTGCTAGTGTCTGTGTGTGTGTGTGTGTGTGTGTGTGTGTGTGTGTGTGTGTGTGTCTGTGTGAAGCGAGAGAGATAGATAGAATCAGTGTGTTCGCCTTTTAGTACATTATGTAGCTGTAATTTTCGTTCCAGTTGATCCAAATTGAGGATATCCTCTAGGATGTAGAACATGTCAGGAAACATGGTAAAAAATAAACATATAAAAATGCGATCAGATGTGTTAATGTACCTTCCTCAGATCCTCAGATGTAATTGCCCTTGTGGATGTGGAATTGTTCAGAAAAAAAGAAAAAAAGTCTTAAGAACATTTACATTTCAAAGCACACACAACTTATTACTACATACCAACTGCATATAATAATTCTTAGGCTTTCTTTTACAAATATCGCATTTCTCCACAAGTTTAGTACTGAGTTCAGACTGAACACAATATTCACATTTCTGAATATTATATACAACTAGCTGGCACCTGACGCATTGCTGCTGCAGAAGAAATAATTGTGCAAATAAGTTTTGAAATTTGAAAACATCTCCCCTCTCTGTCTCATCTCCCCTCTCTTATTCTCCACCTCTACCCTCTCTTATTCTCCACCTCTCCCCTCTCTTATTCTCCCCCTCTCCCCTCTCTTATTCTCCCCCTCTCCCCTCTCTTATTCTCCACCTCTCCCCTCTCTTATTCTCCACCTCTCCCCTCTCTTATTCTCCACCTCTCCCCTCTCTTATTCTCTCCCTCTCCCCTCTCTTATTCTCTCCCTCTCCCCTCTCTTATTCTCCACCTCTCCCCTTTCTCTGTTTCCTGCTCTCCCCTCTCTCTGTCCGTTTCTTCCGTTCCCTCGCTGTCCGTCTCATCCTCCATCTGCCCCTCTCCCTCCTATATACGAAAACCTACGCAAATGCGCCAGTTTTCACGGTGACTGCCCAAACTCGCAAGATACCCCCTGTCACGCTAAATTCACTAGCTTGCAGATTATAAAAATGTCCATCATAAAAGCATATATTTATGCGCTGACGTTCATGGTGACGAAATAATTTGGATGTTTGTTGTACCCTCCGCCATGCACCTACGTACGTAAGGTAGCGTACGTAAGGTAGCCCACATTAATCGGGGTATAAGCTCACTCTGTTCCAAATTTCATTCATATCGGACGAACCATTTCAGTGTGAAGGCATATATTAGATAACATATATTTATCAGATGAATCAATCAATTCTGCAAGTAAATTCTTCATTGTCGTAGAAGGACTTGGCCACCAAAAAATCTTTTAGACTTTTTACTAACTGAATTATATTGTGAGTCGTTTTTAAGGATGCTCCATTGTTACTGAAAATATGTATTGCTGAATAGTGGACACCTTTCCGAGCTAAAATAAATTTATTGATGTTATGAACTGGACCACTGGTTAAAAAATGATATATTGGATGACAAATTTCATTACAGACTGAACGTATTGGGAAGCAGTAGTTAGTATCCCCAATTCCTTAAATAGCCTTCTGCAGGATGTTCTTCAGTTGATAGCGAAAATGATTCGTATTGCACCTTTTTATGCTCTGAAAAAAAAAAAAAAAGTTCAAATGTTTGTAAATCTATCGGACGAAACTGCGAGGTCATCAGTCCGTAGCTTACAAACTACTTAAACCTAGGTAAACTAACCTAAGGACAACACACACACCCATGCCCCAGGGAGGACTCGAACCTCCACGGCGAGCAACCGCGCGCTCCGCAGCGAGACGCTTTCGACCGCTCGGCTACTCCACCGCGGCTTTATGCTCTGAAAACTTTAGCTTGGCCTCATGAGTTGCTCCAGAAAATGATCCAGTATGGCATTATGGAGTGAAAGTACGCCTAAGTGTGACATTATTCGCGTAGCAAATGTGGTATTGTTTAGGCGCTTCAGCAGTTTTGTAGTATGCTCCTGCCAGTAAGTTTATAAAGTCTTAGCAGTGAAGTTACAGGGCTTGACAAAAAAACTGGTACACCGAGAAGGAATGATTGGGTGTGAATAAAACTACATATGAGGAAAGACTATGTGATTTTATTGAACTGACTGCAATATGGGATAAAAGAGGCATCGCCGATAGCAGTTGCAGGTGGAACTTTGGCGACTTGCAACCCCTCTAGCAGCATTTCATGTTCTCTTGCTGTTCGGAATAGTGCAAAACTCTTTGAATCCTACCATGGGGAATATTTGTCCACAGTTGTTGCGTGCCGTGCCACCAGTACGAGCTGACACAGAATGACTGTGACATTTCTCTGTCCCGCAATGTCTGCTAAAGCACGACTAGAGGCGACCACCCTGTATATCCAGAAATCGATCGTGAAGTAGCTGAAGAAAGTGAAACTCGTCTTGCAGCGACTAATCATAGACGCGCCCACTAGAGATAAATAAATTTGTTCATTTTAGGGAACTGGTGTACTGATAATATTTATTTTGGTAATCGTTCGTTTCTACTCTTTCACCGTTCCTTTTTTTATCCGACCATTATATAATAACATATAATCAAAATAGAAACTAAATTGTTTATGAAATCTGAACAATAATTTCCTAAATAGAACGTAAATATGATTTTGGTACAGTCTGCATCTTTCCTACTCAGCCGATATGACGTATAACTATTTTGTTTTATTTGTTTTCCCAAGATATAATTCACAGTTATAATAGCAACTTTCACAAACTAGATATTATATAAAGTAGATCTAAAAATGTGCGATTAATAATAAAAACCTCGTAAGAATTATGTTTTCTGCCTTTGACTAAAACTACGGAGAAATACGCAAATTTGCCTTTGTGATGCCTGTGAAACGTATGTATTAACACAGAATTCAGTTTTTAAGCGCGTTAAGTTACAAAAGAATAAAATACCTGTAAAATGTAAATTGCTGGTGATGGACGCCAAACAAAACACGCAAAGAATCAGTAGGTCAAAGTTCATAAATAATCTGAATCACAATGAGAACGCGCGAGTGCGGTGAACAAAACGGTCCACAGCTCGATACCGAGCAGTGTGTAGGGATTGCAACAGAGTGGCCAGAACGGGAAACGTCGCGCGACCCACCTGGAACTGGAACTGGAACGGCAACGGCAACGCGACAGTTCCTTGAACTGGAAGTTGCCGAAAGCGTTCCGGACCGGTACCTGGAAGTCGCCGCTACCGTTCCGAACGGGTACCACCAATTTCCCCTACCGTGCCGGCGTTCTCGGCCAGGAACTCCGAATGGAACCGAGTAGGATAACTAAGTGAACGGCGATCTGCCGTTCATCGTATGTAGATCCTCGGTCCCCCACTTCACTTTCGTTAACCGATCCTTTGGAACCGTTCGCTTGCGAACGACCCTTCTCTCAAATGTTCAAATGTTTGTTAAGCTTAAGGGACTTAACTACGGGTCATCAATCCCTAAACTTACAAACTACTCATGAACTACCTACAACTAAGGACGGCACAAATATCCATGCCCGAGGGGGGATTCGAACCCCCGAACGTAGTGGCCGTGCAGACCGTGACTGAAGCGCCTCAGTACCCTCGGCCACCGCGGCCGGCGACCCTTCTCTAGCGCGTAGTACGGTAATGACACTTCTACCCTCAAGCGGAAAAATTGCGAGAGAGAGAGGGGTGATTTTCCTGTGTGCGCTGAGGCGTTTCACACACGCTTTACAGCTACCGTTTTTTTCGCTTGTCCCTTGTCTTGTAGCGTCACTCTACCGTGTGAATTTGTCACTTAGCGGTCGTCACCACTATGGCACTACAGAAAGGAAAGGAGATTAGAAATGGTTGGGGTGGGCGAGACGGAAGTGAAACGGATCGAATACTAGTGGAAAAAATGCGAAAACGAGAGACGAGGAACTGACAGCAGGATATTTATTCCATCGTTAGTAAATGGAATCAAAGAGAAAAAATGGACAACGAAAAGACTGTACAGTGTATCTGAGTCACTGGTAATTGGATTTCGCCCTTTGTCTTTGAGGCAGCACAGAGCGCGATCATTATTACAGAATGCCTCGGTATGGACAGCACAGCCATTGAAGTTCGACAAGCGAACGCTACAAACCCGCCCTTCGTAGAAGAGTGCAGAAAATACTAGACACAGACGGATACGGATACGGCAGTGCGTGGTTGCTGTGCGGTGGCACGGACTCGGGCCATTAACGACGGATACGCCGCCACTGTCGCCAGGGAAACGAGGCAACTGCAAGCTTTCTCGCTCAGGCAAGTTCTCAGGCCGACTCACCATTTCCATGCCAATGAGGATTCCGGCCGAAAACTTGGGTAGGCCGAAAAGCCAGAGTGGCAAGAAAACGTTCCTGACGGTAGGCAGGAGTAGCAGGGTTTAGGCTCAACGGGCAGGGGGGAGGGGGCGGAAGTTGTCTTACAGGGCAAACTTGGTGACTCGCGAGATTCATTATTTCGGAAGTCGCTACATGTATAGAAAGGGAAAAGAAACGGTTCCGAGCAAATCGTAAATTTTTGTCGCCCTTCTGACTTTGCATTCTGGCTAATATTCATGATGTCCGCATGTGAACAAGTAACAGTTTTCTTTCACAAGCGCGACGACCTTGGATCGTACGTAACTACCAGTTCTTTTTTTCGTTCATACGTAAATGTATTATTACTGTACTCTGAAGATCTAATAATTCATTTCGGATTTTAAATAATGTCAACACAAAAAACTGAGATTTCTAAACGAAAGAAAATATTATTTTTCCCAGTATAATCGCTCCACTTCAATTTCGTTCCAACTCACAAAGAGCGTGTTTTGTCACTCGGGCATCGCCGTGCGGTCGGGGACGTCACGTTACGGATAGCGAGGCCGCTCGCGTTGGAGGTTGGAGTCCTTCGGGCATGTGTGGTGTGTGTGTGTGTGTGTGTGTGTGTGTGTGTGTGTGTGTGTATTGTTCTTAGTATAAGTTATTTAAGTAGTTCGTAAGTCTAGGAAACCGATGACTTCAACATCTAGGTCATTTAAGTTTCTACAGCCGCGGTGTAGTAGTCGAGCGGTCTAAGGCGCCTCGCTGCGGACCGCGCGGACCCTCGTCGTCGGAGGTTCTAGTCCTTCCTTGGTCATAGGTGTGTGTATGTGTGTGTGTGTGTGTGTGTGTGTGTGTGTGTGTGTGTGTGTGTGTGTTGTCCAAAGGTTGGTTTACCGTAATTTAAGTAGTTTGTAATTTGTAAGCTGACTGATGACCACGTAGTTTGGTCCGATAGATTTACAAATATACTTTTTTTTTCTTTTTTTTCTCACTTTTTTCTTTTTTACGTGTCTACATCTACATAAAAAATACGCAATTCACTTTGAAGTGTATGGCAGAGGGTTCATCGAAACGCTTTTATGATTTTTCTATACTGTTGTAGTTTTCTAATAACGCGCGGTAAAAGAACACCTATATCTTTCTGTTTTTGACCTGTTTTCCCTTATTTTATTATGCTGATGATCATGTGTCTCTGTGTAAGTGAATGCTAACCAAATATGTTCGCATTCGGAAGAGAACGTTGGTGAATTTCTTTTACTCATTTTCAAGCAAACTCTTTCATCATACATAATACAAAAAGAGTTGCCCTCTCTGAACCTTCTCTGTATCCTCCGTCAGTACCACGAGGTGGAGATCTAACAGTGCGTAGCAATACTCCAAAATGCGACGCACAATTGTAGTGTAGGCAGTTTCTGTAGTAGCTGCATCTTCTATCTGTTCTGCCAATGAATCGGAGGCTTTGGTTCATCTTCCCTGCAATATTATCTCAGAGTTCTTTCTAATTTATGTTGTTCGTAATTGTTATTCCTAAGTATTTAGTTGAATTTAAGGCCTGTAGATTTGACTGATTTATCGTCTAAATGAAGTCTAACGGATACCTTTTAGTGCTCACACATCATTCTTTAGGGTCATTATTATGATGCAGTATTCTGCATAGTGGCAGGTCAATGTCTTCATACGGAGAATTTATTATGCCAATGTTCCCTGCCTTCAGCTTCTTCCTTTACTCTGCTGTGGCATTTTCCATCTTTCAGATCATCTAGGTGTTGAATGCTCCTTCTTCCTCTTCTTACAGTTCGTTAGTCTTCCCTTCGATTACGTCGTATATGAGTCTCTCATGTCTGTGTCCGATCCACTTGGCCTTTCTCTGAAGAATTGTACGTAGTATACTTTTCTTCTCTCCTCCTCTCCTCCTCCGATCTGTCCACTTAATCTTCTCTGTTCTCCTCCAGCACCAAATTTCAAAACTTTCCAAGTATTGTTTTTCCTCAAAGTCCATGTCTCGCCTCCATACAGTGCAGCGCTCCAAATGTATCATGTCACTAGTTTCTTCTCTAATGCCAAGCCGCCAGCCCCGGTGGCCGAGGGGACTGAGGCGCTCCAGTCACGGTCTGCACGGCCACTACGATCGGGGATTCGAATCCCTCCTCAGGCATGGATATTTGTGCCGTCCTATGTCTTAGTTTGTAGAGCTGATGGGACTTAACTACGGTGTCATCAGTCCCTAAACTTACGAACTACTTATGAACTAGCTAATACTAAGGACGGCACAAATATCCATGCCCAAGGGGGGATTCGAACCCCCGACCGTATTGGCCGAGCAAATCGTGACTGACGCGCCGCAGAACGCTCAGCCACCACGGCCGGCGCACGGTTTGAAAAATATCCTGGATAAACCCAGCAATTGATTTGGCCTGACGTTAATGATATCGAAACTAAAACACCTGCAGGTCTCAACAGCAAAGGTGGTGCTATTGGTCGGCCATTTGGTAACCCACGAATTCGAGAAGTCTTTTCCTGCACATGTGCACTGTAGTTTTTAATGTAGGCCCATCACTTGATAATGGCATCAAGTATTGCCTCAACTAGTAGTGAAATAAAGTAATTTTGCTTTAAATGTGATCTAGGCTACTCTTCTTTTAGAAGTGTTTCATTCTAACCATTTAAGATCACTCTCCTACTGAAAAATGTTGGCTGTTATTAAATTGAAATGGGTTGTTGACATCGGCAGATCGCCGCTATTTCCTTAGTGTTTCTTAACGTCGCACAGTGGTTCAGAATGGCCTAATCCCTAGCCAAAAGTCGAAAAGTGAGAATAATAATTTCAAATTTCCCGATTTTATGTTTTTAGGGTCGCTGATTACGAATTTGATAATAGATTCATGATATTTGAAATTCTAAAATGAAAAACAATTTTGTAGAATATATAAATTTCTATTTTATGTACGTAATTCCATACAATTCTAGCACCTTCCTGGTACTAGACTGAATCAAAAATGTTGGCATCTAGTACCAGGAATATAGCTCAACATATCATTTCGCGACGTCTAAGCAATAAACCCTGAACTTGTCGATATAAAACCGCTCATCATTGTCTGCAAAATTACTTTGCAGCTTGCTACGAATTTTTCGTCCAAATTTAAAATATCTGCTGTTAAGGCAGCATTCTCAATAAATAAATAAGTAAATA
Source organism: Locusta migratoria (assembly GCA_026315105.1). NCBI lineage: Eukaryota > Metazoa > Arthropoda > Insecta > Orthoptera > Acrididae > Locusta > Locusta migratoria. Next base: position 541,362,714 of record CM048744.1, read on the forward strand.
AAAGATAAAAAAATAAAAATAAGTCGGGCTCTATTGCCGTCGTTTGTACTGCCAAATCCTTGCTTAGGCATATCGATATGTAAACCTAAAGCAGTCTTAAAATTTCTTTCGTATTTGTTCATTACGATCTTTAACTACTTTATTTCCATCCATTAGTTCCGTCATTCAGTTTATATGCAATATGATACATCCATTCAATAACCTTATCCACGCGTGTAAGGAAGAAATTCCAAAATTTAGTTTCGAGCTATCACATTTTGTTTGTTCCACCAATTGTAAATTGTTGAAATTTTTCGACGTCAAATTACATAAAAACCTCTATGTGCAGATTTAAAGTCAGTAACAGTATTTCTTACGTTTACAACTATAATTGTAAACGGTAAGTCATATTTCGCTTGAACGTTAGTCCCCTCCGTTACCTTAGTGAATGTGACGAGAGATGCTATCTACTTATCGATGATATTTTTTTCATCAACAGTTGACTGACGGTTTCTTTCAAAACTTGCAATCTCAGTGGTCTGCAGTAACAGAATGAAGAAGGCCTTTGGTTCATCCAAACATATTTGTAAACATATTTCTGTAAAAATGGTCATTACGGTTGGAATTTTATTTAAAATCATAATTCACGATGCTACACCGTTGCAATAATATACCGTACTTATCTCCTCAATACTTTAGAAAGAGGTAGAAATCATCTACAAAAAACCCTTCATACGTGGGACCTTTCAAGTCTCAGGTATAGGAAGTTGAGGGGAGAGTATCGCCATTAAGTCACAGTGCGCAATGCGCACGACAGCGTGCACAGTAACACTAAAATCTTTATTATTCTAAATGGGCAACTTTGGAGCAGCTAATTCTTGAAAATTTCATTAATAGATAATTCAACAATCATGTCCCTGTCAATTCCAGCGTTAAAATGTGTTAAAATTTTTTTGTATCGACACAAATGTATTTCTGAAGAAGCGAAAAAACAAGATAATCACGATTACCTTTAGTATAACGTTTCATAAACAACAACATACATTTTCGAACATTGAAGTACATAAACTGTTTCTACGTACCTTCGTAAGCATTTTCTTTTTTGGAAAATTGGAATCGGACGCTTCGTTGTAAAATTCTGTATGATTTTCTTAAGCACTGTATAACTGGGAACTGACGCGTCGCGAGTGTGTTTCTACGAGAGGCAACTTCCGACTGTCGCAGGGAAGCAGGTGGACAATATTGTGAGCTCTGCTAATGAGATCTGAGAGCCTCGAACCCTCCTTAACAAGAATCCATTCCAAAAACATTGATCTTTCAACCTTCATTTTTCGACTTTTGGCCAGGGAATCGGCCGTTCTGAACCACTGTGCGTCGTCGCGTTGAAATGGAAATCGGCTTGACTTCGAAGGCAACTAAACACAGCACTTATACTGAAAGCACGTTTATTACGAACTTAACATACACGCAGCACTGACTGCCTCTCAGGCAGAGTGCTCTATTTATACACAGTAGAGGTCTGCAAAACGCCGGTTTCGCTCGCTCATATTCGGTCGAGTGCGCAACGCTCGGCGGTGGCGCGGCGAGTGAGTTACGCTCGCGGCGAGCGTGTTGACACTCGAACGAGGCTGCGTGGGGCGGGGCGGGCAGAGGCTGCACAGCGTAGTGCTGCCGCTGTACTCACTACGAAACCTACCCAAGTGTCACTCTCCAATTTTTATGAAATTTGCATATGTTATAATACATGAAAAACTATGGGCCATGTTTTTTTTAGCGGCGGAGAAACATATTTAAGGGGTGAAACGGTCCCTCCAAAATTGTCGCTAAAATAGAAACATGGCGATAACTTAGAGATTAGAGAAGCGATTTTAATGATGTTTGGTATGAAAGTATCTTTCGATAAAAGACAGATTCCATACGTTTAACTTCGATAAAATCAAAATATTTTTTTTGAGCTGTCCCCCTAATTCTCACTTCCCCCTGCAATGTACCTAGGCCGTTCTCTTATCAAGACACGGAAGAAAGCGAGGATCCTATATATTGCACAAAAGCTTGCATACATTCTTTATTATGTAGATAAGAAAGACGACAGTGGCAGTGGGGGATATCTGAATGTTGCAACTCGAAAAATTCCCGTTAAGGACTCACTCAGAAAACGTAGAGGCGCAGCAACCACGCACAGTGCCAAAATGCTACGGGAATATATGTTAACGAGGTGCAACAGAGAAAGAGATGCACAAAACTAACCTAAAGTGTGTACATCAATATCGTGTATTTAATATCAATATAAAAGACGGACAAAGTATTCCAGGTCTTGAGAGTGATAAGAGGAATAGATGTAAAATACAATCACTTCCTCGTTAAGACGGCACTGTTAACAGGCACTAACAGCCCACAAAATGGGAACAAGAAAGAAAGATCCTGGAAAACTCATTTAGTAAATGATCTTAGCACAGAAACCTTATGTTAATCACGCATAATAAGATGTATGGTAAAGTATAAAATGTGAAACTGAATGGCTAGTTCAACTGGATCGAGAGAACAGGTTTCCAAGCACCCGGGAAAGGAAACAATTCCAAATTTCGCAGTCTGAATTTATTCTCAAGCGTCTAGTTTGCTCCCGACACTCGCCTTGGACTCGAGTGGCGAGCGGGCAGTGTGGACGGTCGGGCCGGTCGAGCGTGCGCCGCTCGAACGAGCGCGGAAAAAGTCGAGCGCAGCCACACGCCTTGCCGCAAACTGCAGTGCCGACACCTGTCGGACTGCCATAGAACGACGTGTATCACGCGATTCGAGCGAGCAACCGAGCGAGGTGCAGACCTCTAATACACAGATAGAATTTACCAGAAATTAGAAAAACAGTTAACATAAGAAACAAGTAGAACTTACAAGTGAACATAAGAAAGAGGTAGATCCTTCTGGAATTCTTAATTACAAAGAAATAAATTTTTTGCCGGCGGGCGGGATTGAACGGCGCCCTTCTGCATCGCAGTCCGTGACGCTATCCCCTGCGCCACGCCGGCAGTTGGTGTTCGTGGTCTCTCGCGGCATTGCTCCCTCTCCTGGAGAAACAGCGACCCGCTGTTATGATCCCTGTGGAGCCAGCTGCAATGTCCTGGATCTTGACCGTGTCATGGGTCCTCTGTATGACAGTTCAAGAGAATCCGTCCCTTCTCCGCGATTATCGACGACAGACGATCTTGTCGTGGCTTCATCAGGAACATTACTGTCCTTAAAGTCCTTGAACAAGAAGCCATTGTCGTCTACCTGCTCTTCAGAATCGTAGTAAGGCTTCATGCGCAGGACGTGAACAATGTCTCTTCGTTTTTGACGTTTCGACGACGGCTCATAATCCTCAACTTCGTATGTGACGTCTGACAGGCAGCGTACGACACGATACGGACCACAGTATCGCTTCAATAACTTTTCTGACAGTCCAACCTTCCGTACAGGGGTAAAAATCCATACCAGATCTCCTGGGCTGTACACAACAGGTCGGTGCTTGTCGTTATACCACTGACGGTCCTTCTCCTGGGCGTCCAGTGTCCGTATGCGAGCCAGCTGTCTTGCTTCTTCGACCCTGGTGATGAGCCGTTTAACATAGTCATCCTGAGTGTCGTCCGGTTGGAACGGGAACAGCGTATCCATTGTCGTCTCAGCTTCACGGCCATGGAGCAGGAAAAACGGAGTGAAGCCAGTGGTGTCTTGTCGTATTGTAAGCAAATGTCACCACTGGCAGAATTGTATCCCAATCCTCCTGCGCCGCAGTCCGTGACGCTACCCCCTGCGCCACGCCGGCAGTCGCTGTTCGTCGTCTCTCGCGGCAATATGTTCCTCGGCATCCTACGCGCCTTTGAGAATTTCGGCCGTTTGCGTCATCAGTACGAAGGTCGACTCTCTACGACGTGAGCACCTGGTCAGTGTTTTCGTTCCTTTTGCAGCGGTACAGGAAATGAAAGACAGGGAAAGATGCAAACGACCTGCAGCGAGTAGACGGCTGCCGCGGACAGTTTAAAGGTTAACGTGGCAGCAAGGGCGCGCGCGGCCCCGAGGCGCTGTTGGCGCCCGACCAAGGGCTTTAGGCGAGGGCGAGGGAGAGGAAGGGGCGAGAGCCGCGCTAACGAAGGGCCGTGCTCGCTGCTGACGTCGCAGGTGGGGGTGGGGGGTGGGAGGACACAGCGCGCCCTTTGTGGCCGAGTGCGGCCGCAGCCAGCAGCTGAGGGGGCGGCGCGCTCCTGTCTGCCTGCCCCACCCCTCCCTCTCAAAGAGCTTCCCGTGTGACCTTTATTTGAGCGTTTAACCTTATCTGAAACACGGCAGCATCCTCACTAAACAACTGTAATCTCCGCTACTACCCACTGCAATATTACACCTACTTAACAAGAACAAGTCTTCTGGTCTGGATTGTATACCCATTAGATTTCTATCTGATTATGCTGAAACGATAGTTCCTTACTTAATAGTCATATACAACCGCTCTCACATAGAAGGATCTGTACCAAAAGATTGGAAAGTTGCCCAGGTCACACCTATATTCAAGAAAGGTAGTAGGAGTAACCCACTAAACTACAGGCCTACTTCATTGACGTCAACTTGCAGCAGGGTTTTGGAACATATCCTGTACTCAAATATTATGAATTATCTCGAACAGAACGATCTATTGACCGAAGGTCAACACGGATTTAGAAAATATCGTACATGCGAAACACAACTAGCTCTTTGTTCACACGAAGTGATGGGTGCTATCTACAAAGGTTCGCAAATCGATTCCGTATTTCTTGGTTTCCAGAAAGCTTTTGACACCGTGTCTCACAAACGGCTTTTAATCAAATTGCGTGGTTATGGTATATCGCCCCAAATTTGCGATTGGATAGGGGATTTCTTGTCAGAGAGGATAAAGTTCGTAGTAATCGATGGTAAGGCATCGACTAAAACAGACGTGATATCGGGCGTTCCACAGGGTAGTGTATTGGTCCTCTGCTGTTCCTTATTTACATAAACGATTTAGGGGAAAATCTAAGTAGCTCTCTTAGGTTGTTTGCAGATGACGCCGTCATTTACCGTCTAGTACAATCATCTCAAGATCAAAGTCAACTGCTGAACGATCTGAATAACATATCAGTATGGTGTAAAAATTGGCAATTGACTCTAAATAATGAGAAGTGTGAAGTCGTCCACATGAGTACGAAAAGAAAGCCGTTAAACTTTGTTTACAAGATAAATCAATCAAATGTGAAGGCCGTAAACTCCACAAAATACCTAGGAATTACTATTACTTCAGACTTAAATTGGAAAGAACACGTAGATAATATCGTGGGAAAGGCGAACCAGAGACTGCATTTTATTGGCAGAACCCTTAAAACATGCAACAGAACTACAAAAGAAACTGCAACATTACACCTACGACTCTTGCCTCTTACATCATACTCTTATAAACTTTCTTTTCGGTGGTAAAAAGAGTAACCAAACAAGGCATAAAACGTGCCGTTCGACGCTATCATCTGCCGAAAACCGAGTTTCGGTATTTGTGTAACCGTTACTTGACTCACCCTGTATACGAGGATTGCAACTTACATAGTGGCAACACTGATGTGGAGACACTGTGTAGTGGAATCTGCTATTGTCGCTGATAGCCCATTGCACGTCACCGTCGTGCCCACTATCGAAGGAAACACAGTCACTTGTGAGCGAGCGGTCTAACGTAACGCTATTCAAATGTTGAAATGTTTGTTAAGCTTATGGGACTTAACTGCGCGGTCATCCGTCCCTAAACTTACAAACTACTGATAAACTACCATAAACTAAATACAACACAACATCCATGCCCGAAAGAGGATTGCCGGCCGCGGTGGCCGAGGGGACTGAGGCGCTCCAGTCACGGTCTGCACGGCCACTACGGTCGGGGGTTCGAATCCCCCCTCGGGCATGGATATTTGTGCCGTCCGTAGTCTTAGCTAGTTCGTAAGTAGTTTGTAAGCTTAGGGACTGATGACCCTTTAGTTAAGTCCCATAAGTTCTACAAACATTTGAACATTTTCGAAAGAGGATTCAAACCCCAAACGGGGATCGGCCTCGCGCATCGGAGCGGTCTACTGCCTGCCGAACCTCTGGAACAGTTCTAAAGCAAATGTCACGAAGTGGTTCCTTCATCTTCAGAATAAAATCAGTCACAACGACTTCGGGGAGTACTCACGAGCCCCATTGACCGAACCGAACAGCAACAGCTTACGCTGTATGCGCTCGCGCATTGTCGTCCAAAATGATGATAGGTTTCGCAGAAAGTGTAGCCGCTTTTTTCGTAAAGGTGGTCGCAGGTGATGGTCCAAAAACGCTAGGACGATCTGCCCGAAACATGTCTGTCACAGTTTGCCGACCTTCGTTGAAGTCTTTTTTAAATGTTTGTAAATCTATCGGACCAAACTGCGTGGTCATCAGTCCGTGGCTTACAAACTACTTAAACCTAGATAGACTAACTACGGACAACACACACACCCACGCCCCAGGCAGGACTCGAATCTCCACGGCGAGCAACCGCGCGCTCCGCAGCGAGACGCTTTAGACCGCTCGGCTGCTTCGCCGCGGCTGAAGTCTTTTTCTAACGAATCACTGTTCTGTACGGCAATGCCGATTCCCCGCGAGCCCTTTGAAGACGTTGATGACACTATCGTGCTCTACGATCTCTGGCACATTGTCTTGATCCGTTGTTCATGTTTCAAATGTTTGTATAGCTTATGGGACTCGACTACGGGGCCATCAGTCCCTAAACTTACAAACTAACTATGAATAACCTAATACTAAGGACGTCACAAATATCCATGCCCGAGGGGGGATTCGAACCCCCGACCGTAGTGGCCGTGCAGACCGTGACTGGAGCGCCTCAGTCCCCTCGGCCACCGCGGCCGGCTGTTCATGTTTCGAAAAACATAGTGACACTGTTACGACGCGGCAGAGTGGCCGAGCGCATTGAGGCGCTATGCTACTGTGGTGTCGCACAAGTACAAAGTGCGCGCCACCTGCTTTCGCCGCGCGCCGCCAGGCACGCACGGCGCGGCGTTCTCACGACGACAGCCACGAGCGCCCTCTGCGACAACGCCGCTCGTGGCCACCGGTGAACGACACCAGGCACTTCGGACTGAGATAGCAACGAGTTAGGACCTTCGTACTCAGATAGGCACGAGTGAAGACTTTGCTATTGTACAGGCACTAGGCAGGCCTCTAACAACTATTATCAACATTCTGCAGTACTATGTAAAAGTTAAGTATTGTTACATTCTGTGCAATATATATCTTTCTAATTTACTCTAGTGTTTATAGTTTCTGACTGCTCCCCTCCGTACCTGCACCAGCGTGTCGGTCTCATTCCACTCGGCCACCGACACCTACGACGAGGCTGGGACACAAAAGTGGCGACGAGGAGTGATAGAACCTTGGACCAGCCCGCTTGCAGCAGCCAGACAGCAGCAGTCGGAGCACGCAAAAATTGCTCCCGCCCACCCACCCTTAATATAAGAATTTTGGGGGAACATTTTCAGTTACGTGTTTTGTGGACTTTTTTGTTGCAGAGCGAGTCCTCTTTCATATTGCATTTGTGTTTTGTTATAAGTTACTTGTATACGCGGCGCCTAATCGGTCAGCATGGCCACTACCCCGAACCCAAACTTAATGGAAATTATTCAGTTACAGACGGCGCAAATCACCCAACTTCTCCAGGCCGTGTCGCAGTTGACGACACAGGCTGCTCACCAACAACAACAGTCGTCACATCAGCAGCCCACACATGCCGCCGCACCGCTTCCGACGTTCCGCCAGTACAACGAACGTGAGGAAGAATGGAGCGACTATTTCGCACAGTTTCAAGAACTCGTCGCGGCTCATCAAATTACAGGTCAGAGAGTGAAGAACCTTTTCTTATCGATTGTGGGCCCCCAGACTTTCGTACTATTGCAAAAACTTTTCCCTCTCGCATCTCCTCGTGATGTAGACTTTGAACAAATTGTAGATGCACTGAATGCTCATTATGAGAGAAAAGTTCTTGTAGCCGCTGCACGATACCGATTTTTCAGACTTAAAAAATTACCGCAGCAGTCACACCAAGAGTGGATTACGGAATTGAAGGGCTTAACCCGCCAATGTAAATTTACTTGCTCTTGTGGACTTTCGTATAGTGACGTGATGTTGAGGGATGCGATTACGCAGAATATTCAGGACCCCAGAATTAGAGCAGCAATTCTGAAACAGTCTGACCCCTCCTTAGACAGTGTACTGCAGCTTATAGAAGCGCATGATACTTTTGACTTAGCTGATGTAGAAATGCAAAGCCATAGTGTAAATTCAGTGCGCCGTAACGGACGCTTTCCTAGCCGTAGTTCTCAGTGTAGCACTAGTGGTTCTTACAATAGTACAGGCCGTGCTGAACAGACAGTGAACAGTAGCCAGTGTAAAAGTGCGACGCAAAGGTCGCCCCGTAGTGTTAGACACAGTAATTTGCATAACGGGCGCCAACGCTCATTTCAGAAAAATGTACGTAAATCTTGCCCCCAGTGTGTGTCTCGCCACAAGCGTGCTCATTGCCCTAGTCGCAACGCAACCTGTTATCAATGTGGCAAATCAGGTCATGTACAGTCTGTGTGTATGCAAGTTAAAAACTCAAAGAACGGTGCCGTTAGGAATAGTGCTTCGCACAGTGCGAGAACGGTTCATACTGTAAATGTCATACACGCTGTGGATTTGGGCAGTGTTTCTCTTGATTCAACAGTGCAAAACAATTTTTGTGCGCCTATGGCAAAACTATATAGTGCACCACGTAGCAAGCGCCGACGAGCGCGTAAAACAGTGCAACGGAAAAGGGTTCGGGACAAGCAAAATGATTATGAACAGTGCATTCCTGTAGTGAAAATAGTGCCTTCTGCAACTGCTCCTTGTAATAGTGCCCAGTACTGTGTAGCTAGTGACAGTAGACATCAAGTAGCTACTCAAAAGTGTACTGCTGTAGTTAGTGACTCTGTCGTAGCCTCGCATTGCGCCGACGCCGATCCGGCTGTAGTGCCATCTAGTGACAGTGTTGTTAATCCGCTGTGTGCCGAGTATGCGCCGCTTCCTACCGCACGCAACCCGCGCAAGCGCAGAAAACAATATGTATCAGACGTTGCCCACATTCGCGCACCTGTCGAGCGCCGCAAGCAAAAACTGTTTGTGACTCTCTTCGTAGAAAATAAGACGGTGCAATTTCAGCTTGATACTGGTTCCGCTGTCACATTAATAAATAAAGATACTTATGAACTTCTGGGTTCGCCAAAATTGTCGCCGTCACAGCAAGTGTTAACAGCTTATACAGGTCAAAATATTCCCGTGCTAGGAACGTGTAGCCTGCCTGCCTCTTTTCAAGGTGTTACGAAAACAGTTGCTTTTGTTGTTCTTCAGGCCAAATCTACGCAGAACATTTTTGGACTAGATGCATTCGACTTGTTTGGCTTATCGATTCAAAGAGATGTGCTTCAAATTTCGTCAGTAGTGCCTCAGGACAAAATAAATGCATTGTGTGAAAAATACAGTGACTTGTTTTCGCCGGCACTAGGTTGTGCAAAAGACTTTGTGGCACATGTAACTTTAAAAGAATCTGCAGTTCCAAAATTTCGTAAAGCTAGACCAGTGCCTATCGCCTTGCGTGATACAGTTGCCGAAGAACTTAAACGTTGGCAAGATAGTGGGGTGATTTCTCCTGTTTCTGCGAGTCAGTGGGCCTCGCCTATAGTAATTATACCCAAGCCGTCAGGAAAACTTCGTCTCTGTGCGGACTTCAAATCAACAGTGAACAGTCAAACAATTGTCGACACTTATCCCCTGCCCAGACCTGAGGAACTGATGGACAAATTAGGACAGTCTCGCTTCTTTTCCAAGATTGATTTAGCAGAGGCATACTTACAGATTCCACTTGATGACGAGTCAAAAAAGTTTTTCGTCATTAATACTCACATGGGCCTTTTTCAATTTCAACGCCTACCCTTTGGCAGTTCTTCCGCTCCTGCTATTTTTCAGCGTTTTTTGGAACAGCTGACAGTTTCGGTACCTTGTTGCTCGAACTATTTAGATGACATTGTGGTATCCGGACGTACAGTTGAAGAACATTTAGCAAACCTGGAGTGCCTTTTCAAAGTTTTGACTGCAGCAGGTCTACGTTGCAATAAAGCAAAGTGTTCGTTTTTTCAAACTGAAATAGAGTACCTAGGCCATGTGATTAATGCCCAAGGAATTCATCCCTTACAGTCACATCTTCGAGCAATCAAAGACTTGCCTCCTCCTAAGAATGTGCATGAATTGCAAGCAGTAATGGGAAAGCTTAACTATTATTTCAGATTTATTCCCAATGCCTCTCAGATTGCAGCTCCACTGCATCACTTACGTAGGAAGAATGTTCCTTTTGTATGGTCCAAAGATTGTCAGGTTGCCTTTGACAAATTAAAGTCTGCACTACTCAGTGATGCATGTTTGATTCCCTTTGACCCACAGAAGCCTGTAGTGTTAGCAGTTGACGCCTCGTCGTACGGTCTGGGCGCGGTAATTTCACATCGCATTGGATCTCACGATCGTCCTATTGCCTTTGCATCCAAGCTACTGACGCCAACGCAACAGAATTACAGTCAGATAGAAAAGGAGGCCTTAGCAATCATTTACGGCGTCACAAAGTTTCATCATTATCTCTATGGCAGAAAATTCTATTTGTTGACAGACCACAAGCCTCTCACGTCGTTGTTCTCACCCACAAAGCCGATTCCGCCACGTACGGCAAAAAAGCTTGAGAGATGGTCCTTGATATTGTCTAATTATCAGTATGAGATTTTGTACCGACCTACCACTAAACATGCTAACGCGGACACACTTTCCCGACTTCCGGTTGGCCAGGATGTATCATTTGATTCTTCAGAAATGGCATGTTGTCAGATAGACTCCAGAGATGCTTCCGCTGTCGCAGACTTTCCTTTGAACTCTCGTCGGGTTGCACAGGAAACAGCTGCGGATGCAGACCTAAGTGTGGTAGCACGTTTTGTTTGCTCAGGGTGGCCTGCCAGAGCCAAAGACATTGATCGGCCTCTGGTTCGACGTTATTTTGCACAACGTCATGCATTATCTTTAAGTCAGGGTGTACTGTTGTTGCATACCGACAACGACCAAGCAAGAGTGATTGTTCCTCGTTCCCTGCAAAGAGAAGTGTTACGCCTCCTGCATCAAGGACATTGGGGCATTGTTAGGACAAAGCAATTGGCCAGACGTCATTGTACCTGGGTTGGTATGGACGCTCAGATAGAGAGCATGACATCACAGTGTACAGTTTGTGCGGAGCATCAGGCGGCTCCTCCACAGCGTTTCTCAGACTGGCCACGCCCCAAGGGACCATGGCAACGTTTACACATTGACTTTGCCGGACCTTTCTGGAATACGCGCTGGTTAATTGTTGTAGACGCTTTCAGCAAGTTTCCTTTTGTGATTGCCATGAACTCAACGACGGCGTCTAGTACAATCAGTGCCTTAACATCAGTGTTTTGCATCGAAGGCTTGCCTGAAACTATCGTCAGTGACAATGGACCTCAGTTTGTTAGTGCGGAATTTCAACAGTTTTGTCGTGTGAATGGCATTCAGCATATCACCACCGCACCTTTTCACCCTCAGTCCAATGGTGAAGCAGAACGTTTCGTTCGAACATTCAAGTCTCACATGGAGAAGATGAAAGGTCAGCACTCCAGGCAGCAAGCTCTTCAAATTTTCCTGTCTACGTATCGGTGCATGCCACGTGACGGCCCGTCTCCTGCCGAGCTGCTACACGGCCGCCGTCACCGCACTCTCCTTCACCTGCTGCAGCCTCCCACGCACCGAGTCGGTTCGTATGGCGCTACGCGTTTTCAGGTTTCCACGCCGGTGCTGTACAGGGTGTTTGCTGGAAACAAGAAGACATGGTTGCCGGGCACCATTCAACGCGTGCTTGGTCGCAATATGTATGTTGTACGTTCTTCCACAGGGTCGGAGCTGCGGCGCCACGCAAACCAATTGCGTCTGCATAGGCCGCGCGATCCTGTCTCCGGTTTCTTGATTCCAGACCCAGTTCACCGCCAGGGAGCTCAGCCACATCGTTCGTCCCCGGACTACGAGATCGTCCCGATGGAGATCGACGCGACGCCGCCGCTGTCGCCGCCGCAGATGACAGCGTCACCGAGAGGGACTCCGGGACCGTGCGTGCCGCCGCCGCCTGGGCCACGGACCTCAGAAGAAGATGACCTGCTCCCTCTGGGCGGGGGGGTGCGCCCTTCCCCAGGTTTCGGCGGGTTCCCTGGAGGATCTCAAGGCGGATGCCGGGGCGCGGACGGCGTCTCGATCCCGGCCTCAGCTACGACGCCCGTCCCACCAGTAACGCCCCCGTCCAGGCCCTCCTCCCAGTGCCGTCGCCGTGGCCCTCAGCCCTACGCCACGACGGCGCGGCGGTTTGGGGGGGAGGGGTGTGGTGTCGCACAAGTACAAAGTGCGCGCCACCTGCTTTCGCCGCGCGCCGCCAGGCACGCACGGCGCGGCGTTCTCACGACGACAGCCACGAGCGCCCTCTGCGACAACGCCGCTCGTGGCCACCGGTGAACGACACCAGGCACTTCGGACTGAGATAGCAACGAGTTAGGACCTTCGTACTCAGATAGGCACGAGTGAAGACTTTGCTATTGTACAGGCACTAGGCAGGCCTCTAACAACTATTATCAACATTCTGCAGTACTATGTAAAAGTTAAGTATTGTTACATTCTGTGCAATATATATCTTTCTAATTTACTCTAGTGTTTATAGTTTCTGACTGCTCCCCTCCGTACCTGCACCAGCGTGTCGGTCTCATTCCACTCGGCCACCGACACCTACGACGAGGCTGGGACACAAAAGTGGCGACGAAGTCGGGACACAAAAGCTACGATGCTCAAAGCCGCTCCCCGTCGGGGATTCTAGTCCCACCTCAGGCTTGGATGTTTATGCCGTCTTTAGTATAAGCTAGTTCATAAATAGTTTGTAAGTTTAGGGACTTATGACCCCGCAGTTAAGTCCCATAGACTTTACAAACATTTTTTTTTAACCTATATTAACGAACTGTTGGAAGAATTGACTAAAAATCCGAGAAGATTACAATTCAATTTCCTTACATTATGTCTTAGAAAAATCTTTCTTGTTATTATTAAAAAAAATTTCTTACTTTATTCGTTGGGCCATTATTTTTTATTTACGACATTATGTGCGAATGCGTCAAATTGAAAAAAAAATGTATCCGGCCGAGATTTGAAGCCGATTCTCCTGCTTGCTGGGCAGTTGCGCTGACGCCTACAGCACTGGAGACACGGAGATGATCACAACTGCACGGACTGCTCAAATGTTCAAATGTTTGTTATTCTATGGGACCAAACTACGTTGATCGTCATCGATAAACTACTTAAACTAAGTGAAACTAACGTAAGGACAAGACACACATCCATGCCCGAGGGAGGATTCGAACCTCCGACGCAGGAGTCCGCGCGATGCGTAACGTGGCGCTCCAGACCGCTCAGCTACTCCCTCGCTACCGCGGACTGCTCTTGCTCGCCTCCCGTCAGATACAACTTCTCAACTCTTCGATGCGTTCTGTTACTCAAATTCGCAATGGGCAACGATTCTTCAGTGTGGAGGCACTCCTAGTCCCTTAATCGTATTTTTCCAAAACTGGTTTCTGTAAGAGTAATGGTCTCCGCACTCTTTTAGTGCCTCCGCACTAAAGAAAGGATCACTGTTTGTCATCGGCATATTATACAAGTTATATACATGTGGTGTCTGTTCTCTTTTCATCCCGTCACCCTCCCCTCCCTCCCCCCCCCCCGCAACCTTTCTGGCTGGCGACACTCTTGTCTTGATGTTATTGTGACGTGTTACAGGCTTTCTTCTTACGTCAGATACACTTCAAATTTGCAACAAAGCTAAAAATACTCCGTCGGTATGTAGAGTGACAGTCATCGGTTAATGGCGTGACCCCTGTATCCCCAGTAATTAGGTCCGCCGTCTGATAATACCCCGGGCATTTTCCCTCTTTTGTGTTCCGCACGGAGCAATCTCGCTTTATTACATTTCGCAGCCTGCAGCTCAGCGTGCTGACAGCGGCAGATCAAAGTGGTGGCAGGCCGTTCCGCGCCACGTATTTCGTTCTTTTAGCGCTTTCAACAGGTGACACGCGTCAGGCCTGTTCACGTGCCTGCCCTGTGAGCCAGCGTTTCGCTTTGTCCGTTCACGAACCAATCATGAGCCCCGCGCCTGCCATTTTGGTGCCGCTGCTACATCACGCATTTTTCATAATGGAGCGAAGCAGAGAGAGAGAGAGAGAGAGAGAGAGAGAGAGAGAGAGAGAGAGAGAGAGAGAGAGAAAGAAATGGGGGGACAACGATTCGAGAAATGACGACTAATCGATAAACATATTCCAAAGAAAGTTACCAGCAGCGTGACGCAGTTTCGACAAATACGCACTGGAATAAATGGAGCCCACAAAAAGTTCTTAAATATATCGCCAATATGGGTGTTCACAGAAGGTTCGCCTTTGTAGTTATCTGTCAATTAAAAGTTCAGAATTAGGCTTTGATGATATTGCCTTGCTCTCGAGAGGTGACTGTGTAATCACATATTGTCAATCGTCGTTATTCTTGATCAGTAACCGTTATCGAATCTCCGCGATAGCCGAGCGGTCTGGAGCGCCACGTTGTGGATCGCGCGGCCTCCCGCGTCGGTAATTAGAATCTTCCCTTGGGCATGGATGTTTGTGTTGTCTTTACTCTTACTTCATAAGTAGTTTGTAAGTTAAGGGACTGATGACCCCCCCCCCTCCCCCCAGTTAAGTCCCTTAAGCCTTACTTGATGTGATTTCGAATCTCCACGAAATTAAACAATCATTAAGTTGAAATCCGCTCTTCTCAGGTATTCGCATTGAACTTCTTTCGCTATGAACTCTTCTCCCTGACTCAAATGGAATTAAACAATCATTAAGTTAAAATCATAGTATATCCTTATTAAGAACATGTTTAGTCCTTCTATACAACCACAACACCCTTAACATCTGAAAGCAAGTACGAACAACATGGTCTCATAAATGGAGAATTTTTTCGGTTTTCATCCATAATTTACTCATATGATGGGCACCGAATGACAAATATTGAGGAAAATAGGATGGTTAAGATTTAACGTCCTGTCGATACCGTGGTTATTGATACCAATGAAATATTCAAATGTTCAAAGAAACAATCAGGGCATTTTCATGAAGCAGGAAAACCTTACTCTGACCATAGGCGGATTTGAGACACTCGGACATTTCGTTCCTAGTAACCTAGTAAGCAAGACTGGTGTACTCCCAATATAGGACAGTATTTCTTGTTTTTCCAGTAACAGTCTCCTTTTTATTTTAAATTATTTAGAGCTATCTATTGTAGTCGACTTAACTACATTTTCAAAAGACATTTCAATTATGCGAAATGTGGCGTTTTTTTTTTTTTTCTTTTTTTTTTTTTTTTTTTTTTTTTATTTTTTTTTTTTTTTTGGTACGGCAACATATTTCTGTCATGATCGTATCACCTAATACAATTATGCACCTAAAAATCTTCATTTGCCTTATGTTCTTTTATCCAGCTGGATGGATTGACTCATAGTTACTTGAGATTTATTTACATTTACACATTGTTATTTCCTTTTAATTACCAAAAAAAAATGTTCAAATGTTTGTAAATCTATCGGTCTCAACTGCATGGTCATTAGTCCGTAGCTTACAGACTACTTAAACTTAAACTAACCTAAGGACAACACAAACACTCATGCCCTAGAGGGGACTCGAACCCCCGACGGCAAGTAACCATGCGCGCTACACCGAGGAGGCGCCTTAGACCGCTCAGCTACTCCACCGCGACGACATCGTACGGAAAGTACAGTACAGTCAGCTTATGTAAAACTAGCTACTAACTGCTGTCCCCGGCTGGTGGTACCGCGGAATTATTCATGCACTCCGGTGAGCTTATCCGAGGGATACTCCAAGTTCGGCGGGCGGGCACTGCCGGCTCACGCGCTTGGCCAGGATTTTCCTGGAAAGCACTTAACCCCCCGCTGCGATATCGTCTCGGTCGCTGCGCCCCCACCATCCCTCCACTGCGCCACCTCCCCCCACCCCAAACTCTCAGTTCCCCTCTCCCGTGCTTTCCATTGTCTTCTGCTCATTCCAGAATTTTCAAAGGCAGGTCCGACGATGGACTGGTTGCCCTGGCGGTCGATGTCGGAAGCAGCATTGTGAGAGGGGGGAGAGGACTGTGCAGAAACAGAGTTCCCGTATTATTTCACATTAAGTGGCGAAGGGAGCAACCCCCATCTGCTGCGGAAACAGGAAGCTCCTAAAGCGCAGTTAGCAAGTTCCAGAAACACGGCTGTGAGGAACATGGCGAATTAGTCAGATGGGGGACTTTGGGACGCTACTGCGATTAAAATTGTAGGCAGATTTATTACGGCAAGGGGCTTGGCGTGACGAAAGTCTGTGAAGGTCGAGAAGGGTGGAGGAGGCGTCGATTCGCCAGCCAGCCAGCCAGGTAGGGACAGAGTTGGCAACTTGGGCTCGCGCCACGCTGCAACTTGGGGGAGCGCCTTTTAATTGCGCGGAACGCTCGATAACAAATGTGCAACGTTGTGGAAGAGCGCGCAGCTGCGCGGGGATCTAACGAGATGCTGCCGGAATTAAGAAGTAAACACCGGCCAAGTTCAGGCAGCCGCCGTGAATTTAAAACTACAAAAGCTATCGATATGCACCATCACAGGCGACAGTTAGCAACACATTTTTCTTTCTTATGTTTTGCCCGCTTAAGAGCGATATTCAAAATGTTCAAATGTTTGTACAACTTATGGGACTTAACTACGGGGTCATCAGTCCCTAAACTTACAAACTAATTATGAACTAACTAATCCTAAGGACGGCACAAATATCCATGCCCGAGGGGGGGATTCGAACCCCCGACCGTAGTGGCCGTGCAGACCGTGACTGGAGCCCCTCAGTCCCCTCGACCACCGCGGCCGGCGCAGAGGATGCCCCATCAAGTATTCAAATTGAGCTCACAGAACTACAGTACAATTCAATTTCGACAGACCACTATTACCATTAGACTACAGTAGTCTTAAATTCCTTAATATAAAGCATTTGATCAACAAGAATTTGCCGCGGTGGAGCTACCGAGCGCATTGAGGCGCAATGCTACGATGTGCGAGGCTGTTCCCCATCGGGGTTTCGAATCCCCCCTCGGGCATACAAGTTTGTGTCGTCTTTAGTATAAGATAGTTCATAAGTAGTTTGTAAGTTAAGGAACCCCGCTGTTAAGTCCCTTAAGCTTAATACGAAGATTTTTTTAAGCCTGATAGGAAACCACAAAGCTTAATATAACAAAAAAGAAAAAATGTTCAAATGTTTGTAAAGCTTATGGGACTTAACTACGGGGTCATCAGTCCCTAAACTTACAAACTACTTATTAACTACTTACGAACTAGGACGGCACAAATATCAATGCCCGAGGGGGGATTCGAACCCCCGACCGTAGTGGCCGTGCAGACCGTGACTGGAGCGCCTTAGTCCCCTCGGCCACCGCGGCCGGCAAGAGCGATATTACAGTTACTTTTACATACACATTATATGCAAGGTCTTTAAACCAAGATCACAGCCGGCCACGGTGGCCGAGGGGACTGAGGCGCTCCAGTCACGGTCTGCACGGCCACTACAGTCGGGGGTTCGAATCCCCTTCGGGCATGGATATTTGTACCGTCCTTAGTATTAGCTAGTTTGTAAGTTTAGGGACTGATGACCCCGTAGTTAAGTCCCATAAGCTATACAAACATTTGAACATTTTGAACCAGGATCACAATCTATTTATTTATTACTAGTTATCCGCCCCGGTTTAGTATGTTTGAAATTTATATTTGTATCTACAAAAATTTATGTATTTATTTTATTCCTCGCTTTGTTGAATGCCATGGTTATACAATTCTCAGCGTTACAATAATAAAATATCGCCAAGATCGCTAATTATTTTAATTCATGAGGTGACCAGTTCCAGCAGAGTTAACCGGCATCACCAGACCTGAATATTCATGTCAGTTCCATATATAGAGATTCCCAAGACGCTGGATTTAATAAATTATTTAATTCGACATGCCTGTTTCGGCTTGAATGTCAGCAGATCAGTTTAAAGGAAGACATAGAGGCGGTTCAGTGACGAGCAGCTAGATTTGTTACCGGTAGGTTCGAACAATGCGCGAGTGTCACGGAAATGCTCCGGCAACTCAATTGGAGATCACTGGAAGAAATACGACGTTCTTTTCGTGAAATTCTGTTGCGGAAATTTAGAGGGCCGGAATTTGAAGCTGAGTGTAGTACGATTTTGCTGGCGCCTACTTACATTTCGCGTAAAGATCACAAAGACAAGATAAGAGAAATTAGGGCTCGTACAGAGGCATATAGGCATTCTTTTTTTCCTCGTTCAATTTGGGAGTGGAATAGGAAAGGAAATGCCTAGTAGTGGTACAGTGTACCCTCCGCCACGCACCTTACGGTGAATTGCGGAGTATGTATGTAGATGTAACTGTAAAATACATAGGCGGGTATAGTATTTAATTTGACGTGATAAATTGCAGCTCATAAATAGGTACTTTATACATACAGTGGTAGCTCTTCTTATCCTTGTAAGATCGCTATTTATCTGATTTGCCGTAGTGGCCGTGCAGACCGTGCCTGGCGCGCCGCAGTCCCCTCGGCCACCGCAGCCGGCAAATGTTTTCCGATTAAAGCACTCTGTAGTTCTTGCCCTGTTAACTTTCATACATTTAAATGATTGTCGAGCACATATTTGATATAATATACTTTTGTCGAGAAGGGCACTTGCCCCTATTCTAACCTCCTTGGTGAACTACAGATTTCTATGCGTGCCAGCCAAAGATGTTCATATTCTCGCTGATTACCCGAGAAGATTTCATTGATGTTCATATTCTGTTTCTTGACTAATTATCCTTCAACATGGCCGCTATGAAGTATTTTAAGGAAACGAAAAAAAAATATGTTTCGATTCCGTACTCATATGAGTCTTTTAGTTCATATATTGACAGAAATTTCAAATCCACAGTAAATCAAGCAATTATTTGTTACGTAATAACTGACAGAAATTCATTTGACTAATTACAAGATGGTGGACAGTGCAAAATTGAGTGCAAAACATATAAATGTTCAGGCACGCTGCAGTTCTATTCTCAGACACCAGAGTTATACATCCAGTTTGTACAGAGATCACTGGTTACACCACACGTCTAAACGAGCGGATCTATTTCCCCCTACTATTAGTTAATTATTTATGGTAATGGCTTTTAGATTGCAGTATAAACTATTTTGACAAATATAATGAAGTAAAATCAATCTGTCAATTTAGAAATCCGGCCGTCAAATAATATTACAGTTTCTCTCAGTATAAAATAGCCGGACAAAACACGAGTTTTAAACTCAAAGAAACAAGAGAGCCATATTATCCATTATATATGCACCACAGTGTGATAGATAATACGATCACTTGCAAGGAGTCTCCTCCTATTAGGTTTTGCTCGGATTGTTTCTGTCATGGATTGGGAAATAAATTGGCCGTTCCCTTGCAAAGGAACCATCAAGCAATTTGCTTGTATTGACTAAGGGCACTCACAGTAATTATTAATCAGCATGGCTGGAGGCGGGTTCGAACTGCCGTCCTCACGATTGCGAGTCCAGAGTGTTACGCACTGCGCCACCCCGCTGGGTTTACACAGCAGAAATAAATTCATTGCGGGTAGATTAATTTTCTCAACGTATGAATTGAAGATTAATTCTCTATTAAAGGTTGAACGTGACATTGGCCTCGTTATGTGACAGTAATAAGGGGCTAATTATATATAATAACTTTTCGAATTCTGTTATACTGCTGTAATATGTAGTTATTCCAATTTACGATTAACAAGGTGTTATAATCCCGTCCACCCCAATTATACACTGCACGTATGGCGCCTAAATTCCCCTATAAAAACGATAAAACTAGCAGTAATTAATTGTTCGCTGTAATAAAGTTCTGATATTCTTATACAGTAATGCACCAGAAGATGCAATTAAAAATGGTCCGATTCCGGTAATGCGAGTCCACAATGACTTCATTAAATGAAGCTACAGTGAATTAACCGATTTTTATTCAGTCACACGTCCAACATTTTTAATATCCGTTATTTTTATCACCTGCGTTTTACTGTTTGAAAGTTGCAAAATATGTATACACACTTACATAGTACTTAGTAAGTGTTGTATCACCAATTAAATCTTGGTGAATGTGAAATATCATTTACAAAATCTTAGCAACGTTGAATATCCATTATTCATCAATATACGCTATATTCCAATTCAATAAACCAGTGTTCCTGATTTTATTGGTTGTGAAACGCTGAATAAATACGCTACAGTAAAACATGGAGAGCTTGTCTCGGAGCAGCAAATGCGCCCAAACTCACTTTATTAGGTGTAAGATCCATGTGAAGACCGGGTTACGAAATGATTATAATTGCAGGTTCTTGCCTGTGATGTGCAATGTTAAAAGGAAATTCGCACATAGTCTTCGGGTATAAAGTTCGTTTTGCAACAAGTGATTATTTAATAGTCGTAGAATCAAATTTGTGACCTTTTAATATATATTATATCAAAGTCCGAATAATTTAAAATGGAAGAACGTATGTGACTTCCAAAAACTATAATTAACTCAAAAGGACGTGGACAGAATAATAAATAACATTTTAGCAACATTCAGACATTCGGCAAGGAAACCTGTTAAAAATACAACAAACGAATCGAAACATTTTCATGATGCAAAAAACATATTAGTAAACTGGGATGTAAGAGAGACTTGTCTTGAGTACTCTTTCGATTTAATGGATCAGTTCGTAGAATCATAACTAAATATGCAAGTACAGCTCCACCAAAATACAAGTCTACATATCAGTCTCCATATCAAGTATGCATATCAGATGACATTTCCAGCATGCGTTTGCAGACAAGACGTGCAATTCAAATATTTGACATTGAGTTAATGACGATTTAAGGGGATTTGGAATGACGCACAATGATAAAAAAAGTCATTTTCTGTTTTTAATCTTATAAAGTAATTTAAAGTTTTCAGCTTAAAATGGTGAAAAATTTGTTAAGGAATTCTGATAGGAAGTATTTTTATTTCATTTTTAAAAATTATATGTGCGACCAGGAAAATTACCCAGCTTGCGATGTTTACACATTTAAATCTTCACGTTTCCGAAAATGTTAGATATAGAAGGCTGTGGAGTTTGCTCTTCAGTTGTAGAATCTTTTATCATTCCGCTTGTAGTTGATCTTCTGACAAAATACCTAGAATCGAAACGAGTCGTTCAACAACCTCACAATTATGGACTCGTGTAGCTAGGAATGTATTTGTTGGCATAAAAGATTTGAAATTTGGAATCAGTGATTATGTTATTTCATTCATTGATGGCCATTTGGATAGGCTAAAGGTCGTGTAAAGCCTTGTTTCTGGTATCAACACAATCGGAGGTATTCGGCTTCTGGACAACATGCGAGTAAGAAAGGCTTAGTATGCAACTGAATTTAATAATAATAATAATAAAATAAGGGCAGCAAGGTGAAGAAAGCTTCTAGGTAAAGAAGAAAAACTAGAAAATGACTACTCTGCTGGACATTTCTGATAATAGAATAAGAGGTTATATAAAGAACTCATTGTTCAATGGGGCGATCTATAATTGTTTAATAATGATTTTGCAGCCAAGATCGCATTTTTCATTTATTATGTTATTTAATATGTAAAAAATGTTGTGAAGTCATGTAAAATACGATAGGTCTGAAGATGGCGTCGAGCACGCCGAAACCGGTAACATAATAAATGAAAAATGCGATCTTAGCTGCAAAGTCATTATTAATAGAATAAGAGATATTTGTGAATTTTCGTAATAATTTACTTCAATCGCATTTTCTGGCATTTGACACTTTGTTTTACATGTACCTTTATCTCACAAACTACTAAACCAATAACATTCAGATTTTCAGTAATACTATAGAACAGTCAAGAGAGGCCACCGAACTAGAATCAAGAGAAGTTGGTTTATTCTTTGAATCAGTGAAATTAATTTAAATTTATTTTCAATAAAAAATTTCACGGTAAAAAACGTGAAATTTATACCACAAAAAGAAAGCATTGGTTCTAGTTAAGTAATCTAAGAATGTATGCTAAAAATAGCTGCAAAAATTTCAAATTTCTCTATATAACAGTTGCAGAGAAAAAGCTACACATAGTTAGCAAATTTAACATTGGCGAGATAGGGCATGCCGACTCCCCTTCAGGATGTTTGACAATTGCCAGCAATCTGACGATTGTGTCCTAGTATCATCATGAATCGCCTTGGTAAGTAGTAACTCTCCGTTATGACGCTGGTTCATTAGCAGACAATTACAGTGTTACAGCGACAGCGCTGCTTCTCTCTTTGAACGACACGTCTCAGCCGCCTTGTGTACTCGCATGTCACAACGACTGTTGTCTCGTTGCGACACCCATTAAACAAATACAGTTCCTTTTTTTAATCGTTCGCTATTCTTACGACAGACATTTAATTACAGGGCTCAGAATCTCTTAAAGAGAAGTTCCGGGAGCCAATTTCGGTGTTAAATCTCGCGGAACGACTATATAGGCGAACTTGTGACGACAATCTGACATTAAAGCTCTCGCAGCAAACAAACGCCACTTCCGTCTTAATTTAGACGCAATAAGAACTGTCCCGCTTGCCTCTCTGCGTTTCTCTTAATGGGAATGTAATTCTTCTTTTAGGAATCAGTCTACTAAGTAATCATGACCTCCTTAAATTGAAAAGAGGGACAGCACGGAAAACGATCATTTGTATACTGCATCACCGTAATCATGCGTATTTAATTGTTATGAAATCGACGATGTACCCGTCTGTTAAAACCCGATAAATTAGCAGTGGCTGAACATTGTATTAAAAAAAGGCCATATTATATGGATTATGAGAATGTTCAGATATTAACGTCTGTATTTAGAGAAGCCGTTGAAATTCGGATGGGGAGTAATTTAATTAATCAGGATGATGCTTGTATTTTTGATTAAATTTGGAACCCGGCACTCATAATTGCATGCATCAAAGACAACGGCAGTGTGATTACATATTTTCTCAATAGATGGCATAACGGTTTTTTATTTCTCTGCCGTCGAAGTAAACCACCTATTATCATTGTAAAATCTCCAGGGAGGAAATTAACAGCTTTTTACATCTTTTACAGTGTAGAAGATGGACAAATACTGTGCCGACAGTGTAGCTTAGTACAGCACTGATGATAGCTTAACAACACACAGTCGAAATTTATCACTTGGTTCATAAAACATTCCATTCTTGTGGACACGCGACACACAAAAATGTGTGAAAAGTCTTGGTCGCAATTAACTTTATTTCATGACGCGTTTCGAGTTCATCATCATCAGAAAACGATTTTAAAAAACGATGGGAATTACACCATCTTAGTATAGATGCCAGATTACAAATTTAAAATACCATCATGGATGTCTGGTGAAGGTGTTCAACCAGACTTTCATGCTCACACTTGAGCATGTAAGTCTGGTTGAACACCTTCACCAGACATCCATGATGGTATTTTAAATTTGTAATCAGGCATCTATACTAAGATGGTGTAATTCCCATCGTTTTTTAAAATCGTTTTCTGATGATGATGTTCTCGAAACGCGTCATGAAATAAATTTAATTGCGACCAAGACTTTTCACACATTTTTTCATACATACAGAAATTAATGGTTACGGCTGAATACCTGTAATTTTATTACAGGACCATTAAATTTGGTTCCATTTTAAATCACTTTGTGATTATTGGACATGAAAATCAAACATATTTAACTTTTTTGTTATTCGTGTTCAGATGACAGCTATGGAGTGTGATAAGAAAATGGGAGTGATTGACACAACAGCTGTCTCAGAAATACTAATGGATACGGTGCGGACCGTGGTGGAAACTCGATCTAGACCTAAGCCTTGTAATCTTGTGGACTTTAAACAAGAAATTATACATACTTGGAAGTCACTTCTGGAGAAGAAATATTTGAGGAAAAGTCCATTCCTAATAAGGCACATCAGAGAGATACTCATTACAAAAAGACTTTCCTGCCTCATTCAACATCCAGAAACTTACAGTGGAGGTTTGATTGCATCAGTGGTGAAGCTTCTCAGCGACACCAAAGGCAGCAATTCGAAGAATAGCCACCTCTTGCTTATAGAGGTGAAACATAAAAATATAATAAAACAATATTTTTGATAATTTCATATAATGTTAATAATAATGATAAATTATCTTCACATATAATATCGAAAGAAAAGTAAAAGGACCTCTAGGTTTTGAATGGGTATCGCTGACAAATTAGTAAGGTGTTTTATGCAAACCTTCCACACTAAATTGTGAAGTGCATTTTGGGACAAATTGATATTGTGTTTTTTTCTTATTTCCACACACCATAAGTTGAAATTGCGAAGAGAAATAGTTTTACAAGTAGTTTTATTGTTTGTTTTTCATTAAATATACTCAGAAACGTAACGTGGAACAAAAATTATATATTTTTACTTGCATTATATTCTATTCTGCTGTATAGAAGTAACACGTTTTTCCTTAGCAACTCATGAAATTTCTGTAAATATTGTGGCAATACAACTTTAATTGAAAGACTTTAGGTTTGTAACATGTTCTCTCACTTTCCATCAGTTTTCGTTAATTTTTCCATGTTCATCCATTAACATCCGTTTCAATTTTAAAATTGCACTCCTGAAGATTTTGATAATGTGGACAAATCATGTTCTTTTCCTATGCTCTTCTTGTTGAAAAGGGTAAAAAGGTAAGAAAATATCATTGACAGATATCCTCTTCCTCAAAGATATACACTTATCTTGTTGATGTATTTTTATTTCATATTTTTACAAATATAAAGATCAGTCTCCATGGCAAAGTGACATTCATTAGGTATATAAATTTTTCAACATGTGTTGTTCTGGAAAGATGACAACACAAGTACCCATCTGAAAGTGTTGTCTTAACAGTTACAACAGAAATATTAGCTACTGATGAGTCAACATGTACCTCTGGTGGCTAACAGAAATTGAGTGACAGATGTGCAGCGTTCAACCTTCTGTGGGGTGTATGTGTAATGCTTCACTAAATAGACACAGTTGACATCCAAGGAATGTTCCAACAAACTATAAACTTTCACCTTGAACGGAATGAAGTAAAATGAAGTAACGGTGCACTAGAGTAATGACAAAAGTTAGCACCAACAAATGGAAGGCAAATTCTATAGGAGTTACATACTGTGCAGGACGCTCAGGTAAGAATCCACTCTTAAAGAATGCGTATATTATTATTTACGTGGTGATGAGCACTAATGGAAAGCGAACGATTGTCGGATGTTCTTTAAGGCATAGCTGGAGATAAAGCGATAAAATGTTATGTAGGCACAGGTAAAATAGGTTAATGGTTAAAAACATTTCTTGGATGTCGATTATCATTTTGTAAAGTGTTATACAGACAAATGTTTACATCCCTTGAATAGTAGAATGCTAATTGTAGCAAAATACGATATGGCATCTTACTTGCCAAGAGTAAAGCCTCAGTCAGTACGAAAAACAGAACCTAACGTTTTAAAGTGTTTATGTTCTCGAAGCGAAGAGTTATATTTAACCTATACAAAAACCAGGGGGCGGTTATTACAGTCGAAAGGTAAGAAAGAGACGCAGAGATTGGGAAGGGAGTAAGACAGGGTTGTAGCCTTTCCCCAATGTTGTTCAATCTGTACATTGAGCAGGCAGTGAAGGAATGGAAGCAGAAATTTGGAGAGGGCAGTAAAGTGCAGGGAGAAGAAATAAAAACATTGTGGTTTGCCGATGACATAGTAAGTCTGTCAGAGACCGCAAAAAGATCTGGAAGAGCAATTGAATGGGATGGATAGTGTCTTGAAAGGAAGATATAAGATGAACATTAATAAGAGTAAAACGAAGGTAATGGAAGGCAAAGTCAGAAAATCAGGCGATGCGGAAGGAATTAGATTAGGTGATGAGACAATAAAAGTAGTAGATGAATTTTGTTATTTGGGTAGCAAGATAACTTCTGGTGGCCGAAGTAAAGAAGATATAAAATGCAGAATGGCTATGGGAAGAAAAGCGTTTCTAAAGAAGCGAAACTTGTTAACATCCAATATTAATTTGAATGTAAGGAGGTCCTTTCTGAAAGCATTTGTCTAGAGTGTAGCATTGTATGGGAATGAAACGTGGACGATTAGGAGTTCAGATAAAAAGATGATAGAAGCTGGCCGCAGTGGCCGAGCTGTCTGCGGCGCGCCAGTCACGTTCTGCACGACCACCACAGTAGGGGTTCGAATCCCCTCCCCCCCTCGGGCATGGATATTTGTGCCGTCCTTAGTCGTAGCCAGTTCATAAGTAAATTGTAAGTTTAGGGACTGATGACCCCGTAGTTAAGTCCCATAAGCTCTACAAACATTTGAACATTTGGTACATCACGTAAGTAATGAGGAGGTGCTTAACCGAATCGGGGGGAAAAGGAGTTTCTGGCATATACTGACTAAGAGAAGGGATAAAATCAAACGTTTGTAAAGTCTATGGGACTTAACTACGGGGTCATCACTCCCTAAACTTACAAACTACTTACGAACTACCTTATACTAAAGACGGCACAAATATCCATGCCCGAGGGGGGATTCGAACCCCGACCGCAGTAGCCGTGCAGACCGTGACTTGAGCGCCTCAGTCCTCGCGGCCGGCACGGATATAGAAGTAAGCATATTCAAAAGGATGCCGAACGTATTCTCAGATGAAGAGATTTGCACAGGACAGGGTAGCGTGGACAGCTGCATCAAACCAGTCTGCGGACTGAAGACCACAACAACAACAACAACAATATGTTCTCGATTACTAAAGTTCCGACATTTTGGTATAACGACGACCACTGTGTCTAACTACACTTGGTAAAACAGTCTACAATGTTCCTGTAACATCTCCACTGATATGACCTTACAGTATATTGAAAACAAGTTACGGAAGATTTAAATAAAAAGAAAAAAATGTATTCCTAAATGCCACTGGTTGCACAGTTGTACCGTAGTATATTTGTAGTTTGTAATACAAGGTGTCTACGTTTGTCGAATCCCCCCCCCCTCCCCATGAATGGATAAAGCTATAGTACGGGAGTGACACCAAACTAGCGCTTACATTCATCCCGAGATTTAAGCCCCGGTACAGCTTTCAGGTTCTGTCTGCGGGTAGGCCTGTAACTTTGGAGAAGGGCGCGTTCGCTGGAAGCGAACATTCGCAAGAGATCGTTGGCGGGAAGGTCAGTCCGCAAGAAAGCTTCCGCCGGCTTTCAGGGCTTCCAGAAGGCAGAGGGCGGCTTCCGGAACAGAGAGGGGGGGGAAAGGGGGGGGGGGCAATCAGCGGCCTCACAATGGCGGTGATCAATGAGACAAAGGAGCCGCCGCAGCCTCACCGTGAGGGCTCGCCAGCCAGCCAGCGCGACCTGCCACAGCTGGGCGTGTGAGGTGTGAGGCGCGCCTCATGAATTCTTAAGCGCCTCACCAAAGCGGTTCAGTGACGCAGTTGCTCACGCCATCGACCTACACCGACACCGCCTAAGGACGGTGTTAATCGAGTTATTGGACACAGAACTAAACGAAGAAATTAGATGAAATATTTTTTGACAAAGATCTTGGGCGTAGCGACAAAGAGAGTATCACACTGTCATCCAGTAGACATAATTGCTTCAAAATGGCGGAAGATGACCTAGTGTTATGATTAGCTATTTCTTATAAAAGAAACTATATATATATATATATATTAAATCATTTCGACAGTTTGATTTCATTGAAATAAATTCAATGACGAAGTTGAATTTATGCTGGACCGGAAACCATGTGATTTTCCACTTCAGACGATCGGCCTGAACCAATTAGGCTATCCAAACACTTATTGTAGCTTTGTCAGTTTATTCACATATAGGGTGTGTCACTTAAATCGGTTCAGTGGCGCAGTTGCTCACGCCATCGACCTACACCGACACCGCCTAAGGACGGTGTTAATCGAGTTATTGGACACAGAACTAAACGAAGAAATTAGATGAAATATTTTTTGACAAAGATCTTGGGCGTAGCGACAAAGAGAGTATCACACTGTCATCCAGTAGACATAATTGCTTCAAAATGGCGGAAGATGACCTAGTGTTATGATTAGCTATTTCTTATAAAAGAAACTATATATATATATTAAATCATTTCGACAGTTTGATTTCATTGAAATAAATTCAATGACGAAGTTGAATTTGTGCTGGACCGGAAACCATGTGATTTTCCACTTCAGACGATCGGCCTGAACCAATTAGGCTATCCAAACACTTATTGTAACTTTGTCAGTTTATTCACATATAGGGTGTGTCACTTAAATCGGTTCAGTGGCGCAGTTGCTCACGCCATCGACCTACACCGACACCACCTAAGGACGGTGTTAATCGAGTTATTGGACACAGAACTAAACGAAGAAATTAGATGAAATATTTTTTGACAAAGATCTTGGGCGTAGCGACAAAGAGAGTATCACACTGTCATCCAGTAGACATAATTGCTTCAAAATGGCGGAAGATGACCTAGTGTTATGATTAGCTATTTCTTATAAAAGAAACTATATATATATATATATTAAATCATTTCGACAGTTTGATTTCATTGAAATAAATTCAATGACGAAGTTGAATTTATGCTGGACCGGAAACCATGTGATTTTCCACTTCAGACGATCGGCCTGAACCAATTAGGCTATCCAAACACTTATTGTAACTTTGTCAGTTTATTCACATATAGGGTGTGTCACTTAAATCGGTTCAGTGGCGCAGTTGCTCACGCCATCGACCTACACCGACACCGCCTAAGGACGGTGTTAATCGAGTTATTGGACACAGAACTAAACGAAGAAATTAGATGAAATATTTTTTGACAAAGATCTTGGGCGTAGCGACAAAGAGAGTATCACACTGTCATCCAGTAGACATAATTGCTTCAAAATGGCGGAAGATGACCTAGTGTTATGATTAGCTATTTCTTATAAAAGAAACTATATATATATATTAAATCATTTCGACAGTTTGATTTCATTGAAATAAATTCAATGACGAAGTTGAATTTGTGCTGGACCGGAAACCATGTGATTTTCCACTTCAGACGATCGGCCTGAACCAATTAGGCTATCCAAACACTTATTGTAACTTTGTCAGTTTATTCACATATAGGGTGTGTCACTTAAATCGGTTCAGTGGCGCAGTTGCTCACGCCATCGACCTACACCGACACCGCCTAAGGACGGTGTTAATCGAGTTATTGGACACAGAACTAAACGAAGAAATTAGATGAAATATTTTTTGACAAAGATCTTGGGCGTAGCGACAAAGAGAGTATCACACTGTCATCCAGTAGACATAATTGCTTCAAAATGGCGGAAGATGACCTAGTGTTATGATTAGCTATTTCTTATAAAAGAAACTATATATATATATATATATTAAATCATTTCGACAGTTTGATTTCATTGAAATAAATTCAATGACGAAGTTGAATTTATGCTGGACCGGAAACCATGTGATTTTCCACTTCAGACGATCGGCCTGAACCAATTAGGCTATCCAAACACTTATTGTAACTTTGTCAGTTTATTCACATATAGGGTGTGTCACTTAAATCGGTTCAGTGGCGCAGTTGCTCACGCCATCGACCTACACCGACACCGCCTAAGGACGGTGTTAATCGAGTTATTGGACACAGAACTAAACGAAGAAATTAGATGAAATATTTTTTGACAAAGATCTTGGGCGTAGCGACAAAGAGAGTATCACACTGTCATCCAGTAGACATAATTGCTTCAAAATGGCGGAAGATGACCTAGTGTTATGATTAGCTATTTCTTATAAAAGAAACTATATATATATATATTAAATCATTTCGACAGTTTGATTTCATTGAAATAAATTCAATGACGAAGTTGAATTTGTGCTGGAACGGAAACCATGTGATTTTCCACTTCAGACGATCGGCCTGAACCAATTAGGCTATCCAAACACTTATTGTAACTTTGTCAGTTTATTCACATATAGGGTGTGTCACTTAAATCGGTTCAGTGGCGCAGTTGCTCACGCCATCGACCTACACCGACACCGCCTAAGGACGGTGTTAATCGAGTTATTGGACACAGAACTAAACGAAGAAATTAGATGAAATATTTTTTGACAAAGATCTTGGGCGTAGCGACAAAGAGAGTATCACACTGTCATCCAGTAGACATAATTGCTTCAAAATGGCGGAAGATGACCTAGTGTTATGATTAGCTATTTCTTATAAAAGAAACTATATATATATATATATATATATATATATATATTAAATCATTTCGACAGTTTGATTTCATTGAAATAAATTCAATGACGAAGTTGAATTTATGCTGGACCGGAAACCATGTGATTTTCCACTTCAGACGATCGGCCTGAACCAATTAGGCTATCCAAACACTTATTGTAACTTTGTCAGTTTATTCACATATAGGGTGTGTCACTTAAATCGGTTCAGTGGCGCAGTTGCTCACGCCATCGACCTACACCGACACCGCCTAAGGACGGTGTTAATCGAGTTATTGGACACAGAACTAAACGAAGAAATTAGATGAAATATTTTTTGACAAAGATCTTGGGCGTAGCGACAAAGAGAGTATCACACTGTCATCCAGTAGACATAATTGCTTCAAAATGGCGGAAGATGACCTAGTGTAATGATTAGCTATTTCTTATAAAAGAAACTATATATATATATATATATATATATTAAATCATTTCGACAGTTTGATTTCATTGAAATAAATTCAATGACGAAGTTGAATTTATGCTGGACCGGAAACCATGTGATTTTCCACTTCAGACGATCGGCCTGAACCAATTAGGCTATCCAAACACTTATTGTAACTTTGTCAGTTTATTCACATATAGGGTGTGTCACTTAAATCGGTTCAGTGGCGCAGTTGCTCACGCCATCGACCTACACCGACACCGCCTAAGGACGGTGTTAATCGAGTTATTGGACACAGAACTAAACGAAGAAATTAGATGAAATATTTTTTGACAAAGATCTTGGGCGTAGCGACAAAGAGAGTATCACACTGTCATCCAGTAGACATAATTGCTTCAAAATGGCGGAAGATGACCTAGTGTTATGATTAGCTATTTCTTATAAAAGAAACTATATATATATATTAAATCATTTCGACAGTTTGATTTCATTGAAATAAATTCAATGACGAAGTTGAATTTGTGCTGGACCGGAAACCATGTGATTTTCCACTTCAGACGATCGGCCTGAACCAATTAGGCTATCCAAACACTTATTGTAACTTTGTCAGTTTATTCACATATAGGGTGTGTCACTTAAATCGGTTCAGTGGCGCAGTTGCTCACGCCATCGACCTACACCGACACCGCCTAAGGACGGTGTTAATCGAGTTATTGGACACAGAACTAAACGAAGAAATTAGATGAAATATTTTTTGACAAAGATCTTGGGCGTAGCGACAAAGAGAGTATCACACTGTCATCCAGTAGACATAATTGCTTCAAAATGGCGGAAGATGACCTAGTGTTATGATTAGCTATTTCTTATAAAAGAAACTATATATATATATTAAATCATTTCGACAGTTTGATTTCATTGAAATAAATTCAATGACGAAGTTGAATTTGTGCTGGACCGGAAACCATGTGATTTTCCACTTCAGACGATCGGCCTGAACCAATTAGGCTATCCAAACACTTATTGTAACTTTGTCAGTTTATTCACATATAGGGTGTGTCACTTAAATCGGTTCAGTGGCGCAGTTGCTCACGCCATCGACCTACACCGACACCGCCTAAGGACGGTGTTAATCGAGTTATTGGACACAGAACTAAACGAAGAAATTAGATGAAATATTTTTTGACAAAGATCTTGGGCGTAGCGACAAAGAGAGTATCACACTGTCATCCAGTAGACATAATTGCTTCAAAATGGCGGAAGATGACCTAGTGTTATGATTAGCTATTTCTTATAAAAGAAACTATATATATATATATATATATATATATTAAATCATTTCGACAGTTTGATTTCATTGAAATAAATTCAATGACGAAGTTGAATTTATGCTGGACCGGAAACCATGTGATTTTCCACTTCAGACGATCGGCCTGAACCAATTAGGCTATCCAAACACTTATTGTAACTTTGTCAGTTTATTCACATATAGGGTGTGTCACTTAAATCGGTTCAGTGGCGCAGTTGCTCACGCCATCGACCTACACCGACACCGCCTAAGGACGGTGTTAATCGAGTTATTGGACACAGAACTAAACGAAGAAATTAGATGAAATATTTTTTGACAAAGATCTTGGGCGTAGCAACAAAGAGAGTATCACACTGTCATCCAGTAGACATAATTGCTTCAAAATGGCGGAAGATGACCTAGTGTTATGATTAGCTATTTCTTATAAAAGAAACTATATATATATATATATATATTAAATCATTTCGACAGTTTGATTTCATTGAAATAAATTCAATGACGAAGTTGAATTTGTGCTGGACCGGAAACCATGTGATTTTCCACTTCAGACGATCGGCCTGAACCAATTAGGCTATCCAAACACTTATTGTAACTTTGTCAGTTTATTCACATATAGGGTGTGTCACTTAAATCGGTTCAGTGGCGCAGTTGCTCACGCCATCGACCT
This sequence comes from Locusta migratoria, assembly GCA_026315105.1. Classification (NCBI taxonomy): domain Eukaryota; kingdom Metazoa; phylum Arthropoda; class Insecta; order Orthoptera; family Acrididae; genus Locusta; species Locusta migratoria. Next base: position 541,395,644 of record CM048744.1, read on the forward strand.
ACACCGACACCGCCTAAGGACGGTGTTAATCGAGTTATTGGACACAGAACTAAACGAAGAAATTAGATGAAATATTTTTTGACAAAGATCTTGGGCGTAGCGACAAAGAGAGTATCACACTGTCATCCAGTAGACATAATTGCTTCAAAATGGCGGAAGATGACCTAGTGTTATGATTGGCTATTTCGTATAAAAGAAACTATATATATATATATATATTAAATCATTTCGACAGTTTGATTTCATTGAAATAAATTCAATGACGAAGTTGAATTTATGCTGGACCGGAAACCATGTGATTTTCCACTTCAGACGATCGGCCTGAACCAATTAGGCTATCCAAACACTTATTGTAACTTTGTCAGTTTATTCACATATAGGGTGTGTCACTTAAATCGGTTCAGTGGCGCAGTTGCTCACGCCATCGACCTACACCGACACCGCCTAAGGACGGTGTTAATCGAGTTATTGGACACAGAACTAAACGAAGAAATTAGATGAAATATTTTTTGACAAAGATCTTGGGCGTAGCGACAAAGAGAGTATCACACTGTCATCCAGTAGACATAATTGCTTCAAAATGGCGGAAGATGACCTAGTGTTATGATTAGCTATTTCTTATAAAAGAAACTATATATATATATATATTAAATCATTTCGACAGTTTGATTTCATTGAAATAAATTCAATGACGAAGTTGAATTTATGCTGGACCGGAAACCATGTGATTTTCCACTTCAGACGATCGGCCTGAACCAATTAGGCTATCCAAACACTTATTGTAACTTTGTCAGTTTATTCACATATAGGGTGTGTCACTTAAATCGGTTCAGTGGCGCAGTTGCTCACGCCATCGACCTACACCGACACAGCCTAAGGACGGTGTTAATCGAGTTATTGGACACAGAACTAAACGAAGAAATTAGATGAAATATTTTTTGACAAAGATCTTGGGCGTAGCGACAAAGAGAGTATCACACTGTCATCCAGTAGACATAATTGCTTCAAAATGGCGGAAGATGACCTAGTGTTATGATTAGCTATTTCTTATAAAAGAAACTATATATATATATATATTAAATCATTTCGACAGTTTGATTTCATTGAAATAAATTCAATGACGAAGTTGAATTTATGCTGGACCGGAAACCATGTGATTTTCCACTTCAGACGATCGGCCTGAACCAATTAGGCTATCCAAACACTTATTGTAACTTTGTCAGTTTATTCACATATAGGGTGTGTCACTTAAATCGGTTCAGTGGCGCAGTTGCTCACGCCATCGACCTACACCGACACCGCCTAAGGACGGTGTTAATCGAGTTATTGGACACAGAACTAAACGAAGAAATTAGATGAAATATTTTTTGACAAAGATCTTGGGCGTAGCGACAAAGAGAGTATCACACTGTCATCCAGTAGACATAATTGCTTCAAAATGGCGGAAGATGACCTAGTGTTATGATTAGCTATTTCTTATAAAAGAAACTATATATATATATATATATTAAATCATTTCGACAGTTTGATTTCATTGAAATAAATTCAATGACGAAGTTGAATTTGTGCTGGACCGGAAACCATGTGATTTTCCACTTCAGACGATCGGCCTGAACCAATTAGGCTATCCAAACACTTATTGTAACTTTGTCAGTTTATTCACATATAGGGTGTGTCACTTAAATCGGTTCAGTGGCGCAGTTGCTCACGCCATCGACCTACACCGACACCGCCTAAGGACGGTGTTAATCGAGTTATTGGACACAGAACTAAACGAAGAAATTAGATGAAATATTTTTTGACAAAGATCTTGGGCGTAGCGACAAAGAGAGTATCACACTGTCATCCAGTAGACATAATTGCTTCAAAATGGCGGAAGATGACCTAGTGTTATGATTAGCTATTTCTTATAAAAGAAACTATATATATATATATTAAATCATTTCGACAGTTTGATTTCATTGAAATAAATTCAATGACGAAGTTGAATTTATGCTGGACCGGAAACCGTGTGATTTTCCACTTCAGACGATCGGCCTGAACCAATTAGGCTATCCAAACACTTATTGTAACTTTGTCAGTTTATTCACATATAGGGTGTGTCACTTAAATCGGTTCAGTGGCGCAGTTGCTCACGCCATCGACCTACACCGACACCGCCTAAGGACGGTGTTAATCGAGTTATTGGACACAGAACTAAACGAAGAAATTAGATGAAATATTTTTTGACAAAGATCTTGGGCGTAGCGACAAAGAGAGTATCACACTGTCATCCAGTAGACATAATTGCTTCAAAATGGCGGAAGATGACCTAGTGTTATGATTAGCTATTTCTTATAAAAGAAACTATATATATATATTAAATCATTTCGACAGTTTGATTTCATTGAAATAAATTCAATGACGAAGTTGAATTTGTGCTGGACCGGAAACCATGTGATTTTCCACTTCAGACGATCGGCCTGAACCAATTAGGCTATCCAAACACTTATTGTAACTTTGTCAGTTTATTCACATATAGGGTGTGTCACTTAAATCGGTTCAGTGGCGCAGTTGCTCACGCCATCGACCTACACCGACACCGCCTAAGGACGGTGTTAATCGAGTTATTGGACACAGAACTAAACGAAGAAATTAGATGAAATATTTTTTGACAAAGATCTTGGGCGTAGCGACAAAGAGAGTATCACACTGTCATCCAGTAGACATAATTGCTTCAAAATGGCGGAAGATGACCTAGTGTTATGATTAGCTATTTCTTATAAAAGAAACTATATATATATATTAAATCATTTCGACAGTTTGATTTCATTGAAATAAATTCAATGACGAAGTTGAATTTGTGCTGGACCGGAAACCATGTGATTTTCCACTTCAGACGATCGGCCTGAACCAATTAGGCTATCCAAACACTTATTGTAACTTTGTCAGTTTATTCACATATAGGGTGTGTCACTTAAATCGGTTCAGTGGCGCAGTTGCTCACGCCATCGACCTACACCGACACCGCCTAAGGACGGTGTTAATCGAGTTATTGGACACAGAACTAAACGAAGAAATTAGATGAAATATTTTTTGACAAAGATCTTGGGCGTAGCGACAAAGAGAGTATCACACTGTCATCCAGTAGACATAATTGCTTCAAAATGGCGGAAGATGACCTAGTGTTATGATTAGCTATTTCTTATAAATGAAACTATATATATATATTAAATCATTTCGACAGTTTGATTTCATTGAAATAAATTCAATGACGAAGTTGAATTTGTGCTGGACCGGAAACCATGTGATTTTCCACTTCAGACGATCGGCCTGAACCAATTAGGCTATCCAAACACTTATTGTAACTTTGTCAGTTTATTCACATATAGGGTGTGTCACTTAAATCGGTTCAGTGGCGCAGTTGCTCACGCCATCGACCTACACCGACACCGCCTAAGGACGGTGTTAATCGAGTTATTGGACACAGAACTAAACGAAGAAATTAGATGAAATATTTTTTGACAAAGATCTTGGGCGTAGCGACAAAGAGAGTATCACACTGTCATCCAGTAGACATAATTGCTTCAAAATGGCGGAAGATGACCTAGTGTTATGATTAGCTATTTCTTATAAAAGAAACTATATATATATATATATATATATATATATATATTAAATCATTTCGACAGTTTGATTTCATTGAAATAAATTCAATGACGAAGTTGAATTTGTGCTGGACCGGAAACCATGTGATTTTCCACTTCAGACGATCGGCCTGAACCAATTAGGCTATCCAAACACTTATTGTAACTTTGTCAGTTTATTCACATATAGGGTGTGTCACTTAAATCGGTTCAGTGGCGCAGTTGCTCACGCCATCGACCTACACCGACACCGCCTAAGGACGGTGTTAATCGAGTTATTGGACACAGAACTAAACGAAGAAATTAGATGAAATATTTTTTGACAAAGATCTTGGGCGTAGCGACAAAGAGAGTATCACACTGTCATCCAGTAGACATAATTGCTTCAAAATGGCGGAAGATGACCTAGTGTTATGATTAGCTATTTCTTATAAAAGAAACTATATATATATATTAAATCATTTCGACAGTTTGATTTCATTGAAATAAATTCAATGACGAAGTTGAATTTGTGCTGGACCGGAAACCATGTGATTTTCCACTTCAGACGATCGGCCTGAACCAATTAGGCTATCCAAACACTTATTGTAACTTTGTCAGTTTATTCACATATAGGGTGTGTCACTTAAATCGGTTCAGTGGCGCAGTTGCTCACGCCATCGACCTACACCGACACCGCCTAAGGACGGTGTTAATCGAGTTATTGGACACAGAACTAAACGAAGAAATTAGATGAAATATTTTTTGACAAAGATCTTGGGCGTAGCGACAAAGAGAGTATCACACTGTCATCCAGTAGACATAATTGCTTCAAAATGGCGGAAGATGACCTAGTGTTATGATTAGCTATTTCTTATAAAAGAAACTATATATATATATATATATATTAAATCATTTCGACAGTTTGATTTCATTGAAATAAATTCAATGACGAAGTTGAATTTATGCTGGACCGGAAACCATGTGATTTTCCACTTCAGACGATCGGCCTGAACCAATTAGGCTATCCAAACACTTATTGTAACTTTGTCAGTTTATTCACATATAGGGTGTGTCACTTAAATCGGTTCAGTGGCGCAGTTGCTCACGCCATCGACCTACACCGACACCGCCTAAGGACGGTGTTAATCGAGTTATTGGACACAGAACTAAACGAAGAAATTAGATGAAATATTTTTTGACAAAGATCTTGGGCGTAGCGACAAAGAGAGTATCACACTGTCATCCAGTAGACATAATTGCTTCAAAATGGCGGAAGATGACCTAGTGTTATGATTAGCTATTTCTTATAAAAGAAACTATATATATATATTAAATCATTTCGACAGTTTGATTTCATTGAAATAAATTCAATGACGAAGTTGAATTTGTGCTGGACCGGAAACCATGTGATTTTCCACTTCAGACGATCGGCCTGAACCAATTAGGCTATCCAAACACTTATTGTAACTTTGTCAGTTTATTCACATATAGGGTGTGTCACTTAAATCGGTTCAGTGGCGCAGTTGCTCACGCCATCGACCTACACCGACACCGCCTAAGGACGGTGTTAATCGAGTTATTGGACACAGAACTAAACGAAGAAATTAGATGAAATATTTTTTGACAAAGATCTTGGGCGTAGCGACAAAGAGAGTATCACACTGTCATCCAGTAGACATAATTGCTTCAAAATGGCGGAAGATGACCTAGTGTTATGATTAGCTATTTCTTATAAAAGAAACTATATATATATATATATTAAATCATTTCGACAGTTTGATTTCATTGAAATAAATTCAATGACGAAGTTGAATTTATGCTGGACCGGAAACCATGTGATTTTCCACTTCAGACGATCGGCCTGAACCAATTAGGCTATCCAAACACTTATTGTAACTTTGTCAGTTTATTCACATATAGGGTGTGTCACTTAAATCGGTTCAGTGGCGCAGTTGCTCACGCCATCGACCTACACCGACACCGCCTAAGGACGGTGTTAATCGAGTTATTGGACACAGAACTAAACGAAGAAATTAGATGAAATATTTTTTGACAAAGATCTTGGGCGTAGCGACAAAGAGAGTATCACACTGTCATCCAGTAGACATAATTGCTTCAAAATGGCGGAAGATGACCTAGTGTTATGATTAGCTATTTCTTATAAAAGAAACTATATATATATATATATTAAATCATTTCGACAGTTTGATTTCATTGAAATAAATTCAATGACGAAGTTGAATTTGTGCTGGACCGGAAACCATGTGATTTTCCACTTCAGACGATCGGCCTGAACCAATTAGGCTATCCAAACACTTATTGTAACTTTGTCAGTTTATTCACATATAGGGTGTGTCACTTAAATCGGTTCAGTGGCGCAGTTGCTCACGCCATCGACCTACACCGACACCGCCTAAGGACGGTGTTAATCGAGTTATTGGACACAGAACTAAACGAAGAAATTAGATGAAATATTTTTTGACAAAGATCTTGGGCGTAGCGACAAAGAGAGTATCACACTGTCATCCAGTAGACATAATTGCTTCAAAATGGCGGAAGATGACCTAGTGTTATGATTAGCTATTTCTTATAAAAGAAACTATATATATATATATTAAATCATTTCGACAGTTTGATTTCATTGAAATAAATTCAATGACGAAGTTGAATTTATGCTGGACCGGAAACCATGTGATTTTCCACTTCAGACGATCGGCCTGAACCAATTAGGCTATCCAAACACTTATTGTAACTTTGTCAGTTTATTCACATATAGGGTGTGTCACTTAAATCGGTTCAGTGGCGCAGTTGCTCACGCCATCGACCTACACCGACACCGCCTAAGGACGGTGTTAATCGAGTTATTGGACACAGAACTAAACGAAGAAATTAGATGAAATATTTTTTGACAAAGATCTTGGGCGTAGCGACAAAGAGAGTATCACACTGTCATCCAGTAGACATAATTGCTTCAAAATGGCGGAAGATGACCTAGTGTTATGATTAGCTATTTCTTATAAATGAAACTATATATATATATTAAATCATTTCGACAGTTTGATTTCATTGAAATAAATTCAATGACGAAGTTGAATTTGTGCTGGACCGGAAACCATGTGATTTTCCACTTCAGACGATCGGCCTGAACCAATTAGGCTATCCAAACACTTATTGTAACTTTGTCAGTTTATTCACATATAGGGTGTGTCACTTAAATCGGTTCAGTGGCGCAGTTGCTCACGCCATCGACCTACACCGACACCGCCTAAGGACGGTGTTAATCGAGTTATTGGACACAGAACTAAACGAAGAAATTAGATGAAATATTTTTTGACAAAGATCTTGGGCGTAGCGACAAAGAGAGTATCACACTGTCATCCAGTAGACATAATTGCTTCAAAATGGCGGAAGATGACCTAGTGTTATGATTAGCTATTTCTTATAAAAGAAACTATATATATATATATATATATATATATTAAATCATTTCGACAGTTTGATTTCATTGAAATAAATTCAATGACGAAGTTGAATTTATGCTGGACCGGAAACCATGTGATTTTCCACTTCAGACGATCGGCCTGAACCAATTAGGCTATCCAAACACTTATTGTAACTTTGTCAGTTTATTCACATATAGGGTGTGTCACTTAAATCGGTTCAGTGGCGCAGTTGCTCACGCCATCGACCTACACCGACACCGCCTAAGGACGGTGTTAATCGAGTTATTGGACACAGAACTAAACGAAGAAATTAGATGAAATATTTTTTGACAAAGATCTTGGGCGTAGCGACAAAGAGAGTATCACACTGTCATCCAGTAGACATAATTGCTTCAAAATTGCGGAAGATGACCTAGTGTTATGATTAGCTATTTCTTATAAAAGAAACTATATATATATATATATATTAAATCATTTCGACAGTTTGATTTCATTGAAATAAATTCAATGACGAAGTTGAATTTGTGCTGGACCGGAAACCATGTGATTTTCCACTTCAGACGATCGGCCTGAACCAATTAGGCTATCCAAACACTTATTGTAACTTTGTCAGTTTATTCACATATAGGGTGTGTCACTTAAATCGGTTCAGTGGCGCAGTTGCTCACGCCATCGACCTACACCGACACCGCCTAAGGACGGTGTTAATCGAGTTATTGGACACAGAACTAAACGAAGAAATTAGATGAAATATTTTTTGACAAAGATCTTGGGCGTAGCGACAAAGAGAGTATCACACTGTCATCCAGTAGACATAATTGCTTCAAAATGGCGGAAGATGACCTAGTGTTATGATTAGCTATTTCTTATAAAAGAAACTATATATATATATATATATATATTAAATCATTTCGACAGTTTGATTTCATTGAAATAAATTCAATGACGAAGTTGAATTTATGCTGGACCGGAAACCATGTGATTTTCCACTTCAGACGATCGGCCTGAACCAATTAGGCTATCCAAACACTTATTGTAACTTTGTCAGTTTATTCACATATAGGGTGTGTCACTTAAATCGGTTCAGTGGCGCAGTTGCTCACGCCATCGACCTACACCGACACCGCCTAAGGACGGTGTTAATCGAGTTATTGGACACAGAACTAAACGAAGAAATTAGATGAAATATTTTTTGACAAAGATCTTGGGCGTAGCGACAAAGAGAGTATCACACTGTCATCCAGTAGACATAATTGCTTCAAAATGGCGGAAGATGACCTAGTGTTATGATTAGCTATTTCTTATAAAAGAAACTATATATATATATATATTAAATCATTTCGACAGTTTGATTTCATTGAAATAAATTCAATGACGAAGTTGAATTTGTGCTGGACCGGAAACCATGTGATTTTCCACTTCAGACGATCGGCCTGAACCAATTAGGCTATCCAAACACTTATTGTAACTTTGTCAGTTTATTCACATATAGGGTGTGTCACTTAAATCGGTTCAGTGGCGCAGTTGCTCACGCGATCGACCTACACCGACACCGCCTAAGGACGGTGTTAATCGAGTTATTGGACACAGAACTAAACGAAGAAATTAGATGAAATATTTTTTGACAAAGATCTTGGGCGTAGCGACAAAGAGAGTATCACACTGTCATCCAGTAGACATAATTGCTTCAAAATGGCGGAAGATGACCTAGTGTTATGATTAGCTATTTCTTATAAAAGAAACTATATATATATATATTAAATCATTTCGACAGTTTGATTTCATTGAAATAAATTCAATGACGAAGTTGAATTTATGCTGGACCGGAAACCATGTGATTTTCCACTTCAGACGATCGGCCTGAACCAATTAGGCTATCCAAACACTTATTGTAACTTTGTCAGTTTATTCACATATAGGGTGTGTCACTTAAATCGGTTCAGTGGCGCAGTTGCTCACGCGATCGACCTACACCGACACCGCCTAAGGACGGTGTTAATCGAGTTATTGGACACAGAACTAAACGAAGAAATTAGATGAAATATTTTTTGACAAAGATCTTGGGCGTAGCGACAAAGAGAGTATCACACTGTCATCCAGTAGACATAATTGCTTCAAAATGGCGGAAGATGACCTAGTGTTATGATTAGCTATTTCTTATAAAAGAAACTATATATATATATATATATATTAAATCATTTCGACAGTTTGATTTCATTGAAATAAATTCAATGACGAAGTTGAATTTATGCTGGACCGGAAACCATGTGATTTTCCACTTCAGACGATCGGCCTGAACCAATTAGGCTATCCAAACACTTATTGTAACTTTGTCAGTTTATTCACATATAGGGTGTGTCACTTAAATCGGTTCAGTGGCGCAGTTGCTCACGCCATCGACCTACACCGACACCGCCTAAGGACGGTGTTAATCGAGTTATTGGACACAGAACTAAACGAAGAAATTAGATGAAATATTTTTTGACAAAGATCTTGGGCGTAGCGACAAAGAGAGTATCACACTGTCATCCAGTAGACATAATTGCTTCAAAATGGCGGAAGATGACCTAGTGTTATGATTAGCTATTTCTTATAAATGAAACTATATATATATATTAAATCATTTCGACAGTTTGATTTCATTGAAATAAATTCAATGACGAAGTTGAATTTGTGCTGGACCGGAAACCATGTGATTTTCCACTTCAGACGATCGGCCTGAACCAATTAGGCTATCCAAACACTTATTGTAACTTTGTCAGTTTATTCACATATAGGGTGTGTCACTTAAATCGGTTCAGTGGCGCAGTTGCTCACGCCATCGACCTACACCGACACCGCCTAAGGACGGTGTTAATCGAGTTATTGGACACAGAACTAAACGAAGAAATTAGATGAAATATTTTTTGACAAAGATCTTGGGCGTAGCGACAAAGAGAGTATCACACTGTCATCCAGTAGACATAATTGCTTCAAAATGGCGGAAGATGACCTAGTGTTATGATTAGCTATTTCTTATAAAAGAAACTATATATATATATTAAATCATTTCGACAGTTTGATTTCATTGAAATAAATTCAATGACGAAGTTGAATTTGTGCTGGACCGGAAACCATGTGATTTTCCACTTCAGACGATCGGCCTGAACCAATTAGGCTATCCAAACACTTATTGTAACTTTGTCAGTTTATTCACATATAGGGTGTGTCACTTAAATCGGTTCAGTGGCGCAGTTGCTCACGCCATCGACCTACACCGACACCGCCTAAGGACGGTGTTAATCGAGTTATTGGACACAGAACTAAACGAAGAAATTAGATGAAATATTTTTTGACAAAGATCTTGGGCGTAGCGACAAAGAGAGTATCACACTGTCATCCAGTAGACATAATTGCTTCAAAATGGCGGAAGATGACCTAGTGTTATGATTAGCTATTTCTTATAAAAGAAACTATATATATATATATATATATTAAATCATTTCGACAGTTTGATTTCATTGAAATAAATTCAATGACGAAGTTGAATTTATGCTGGACCGGAAACCATGTGATTTTCCACTTCAGACGATCGGCCTGAACCAATTAGGCTATCCAAACACTTATTGTAACTTTGTCAGTTTATTCACATATAGGGTGTGTCACTTAAATCGGTTCAGTGGCGCAGTTGCTCACGCGATCGACCTACACCGACACCGCCTAAGGACGGTGTTAATCGAGTTATTGGACACAGAACTAAACGAAGAAATTAGATGAAATATTTTTTGACAAAGATCTTGGGCGTAGCGACAAAGAGAGTATCACACTGTCATCCAGTAGACATAATTGCTTCAAAATGGCGGAAGATGACCTAGTGTTATGATTAGCTATTTCTTATAAAAGAAACTATATATATATATATATATATATATTAAATCATTTCGACAGTTTGATTTCATTGAAATAAATTCAATGACGAAGTTGAATTTATGCTGGACCGGAAACCATGTGATTTTCCACTTCAGACGATCGGCCTGAACCAATTAGGCTATCCAAACACTTATTGTAACTTTGTCAGTTTATTCACATATAGGGTGTGTCACTTAAATCGGTTCAGTGGCGCAGTTGCTCACGCCATCGACCTACACCGACACCGCCTAAGGACGGTGTTAATCGAGTTATTGGACACAGAACTAAACGAAGAAATTAGATGAAATATTTTTTGACAAAGATCTTGGGCGTAGCGACAAAGAGAGTATCACACTGTCATCCAGTAGACATAATTGCTTCAAAATGGCGGAAGATGACCTAGTGTTATGATTAGCTATTTCTTATAAAAGAAACTATATATATATATATATTAAATCATTTCGACAGTTTGATTTCATTGAAATAAATTCAATGACGAAGTTGAATTTGTGCTGGACCGGAAACCATGTGATTTTCCACTTCAGACGATCGGCCTGAACCAATTAGGCTATCCAAACACTTATTGTAACTTTGTCAGTTTATTCACATATAGGGTGTGTCACTTAAATCGGTTCAGTGGCGCAGTTGCTCACGCCATCGACCTACACCGACACCGCCTAAGGACGGTGTTAATCGAGTTATTGGACACAGAACTAAACGAAGAAATTAGATGAAATATTTTTTGACAAAGATCTTGGGCGTAGCGACAAAGAGAGTATCACACTGTCATCCAGTAGACATAATTGCTTCAAAATGGCGGAAGATGACCTAGTGTTATGATTAGCTATTTCTTATAAAAGAAACTATATATATATATATATATATTAAATCATTTCGACAGTTTGATTTCATTGAAATAAATTCAATGACGAAGTTGAATTTATGCTGGACCGGAAACCATGTGATTTTCCACTTCAGACGATCGGCCTGAACCAATTAGGCTATCCAAACACTTATTGTAACTTTGTCAGTTTATTCACATATAGGGTGATCACTTAAATCGGTTCAGTGGCGCAGTTGCTCACGCCATCGACCTACACCGACACCGCCTAAGGACGGTGTTAATCGAGTTATTGGACACAGAACTAAACGAAGAAATTAGATGAAATATTTTTTGACAAAGATCTTGGGCGTAGCGACAAAGAGAGTATCACACTGTCATCCAGTAGACATAATTGCTTCAAAATGGCGGAAGATGACCTAGTGTTATGATTAGCTATTTCTTATAAAAGAAACTATATATATATATATTAAATCATTTCGACAGTTTGATTTCATTGAAATAAATTCAATGACGAAGTTGAATTTGTGCTGGACCGGAAACCATGTGATTTTCCACTTCAGACGATCGGCCTGAACCAATTAGGCTATCCAAACACTTATTGTAACTTTGTCAGTTTATTCACATATAGGGTGTGTCACTTAAATCGGTTCAGTGGCGCAGTTGCTCACGCGATCGACCTACACCGACACCGCCTAAGGACGGTGTTAATCGAGTTATTGGACACAGAACTAAACGAAGAAATTAGATGAAATATTTTTTGACAAAGATCTTGGGCGTAGCGACAAAGAGAGTATCACACTGTCATCCAGTAGACATAATTGCTTCAAAATGGCGGAAGATGACCTAGTGTTATGATTAGCTATTTCTTATAAAAGAAACTATATATATATATATATATATTAAATCATTTCGACAGTTTGATTTCATTGAAATAAATTCAATGACGAAGTTGAATTTATGCTGGACCGGAAACCATGTGATTTTCCACTTCAGACGATCGGCCTGAACCAATTAGGCTATCCAAACACTTATTGTAACTTTGTCAGTTTATTCACATATAGGGTGTGTCACTTAAATCGGTTCAGTGGCGCAGTTGCTCACGCGATCGACCTACACCGACACCGCCTAAGGACGGTGTTAATCGAGTTATTGGACACAGAACTAAACGAAGAAATTAGATGAAATATTTTTTGACAAAGATCTTGGGCGTAGCGACAAAGAGAGTATCACACTGTCATCCAGTAGACATAATTGCTTCAAAATGGCGGAAGATGACCTAGTGTTATGATTAGCTATTTCTTATAAAAGAAACTATATATATATATATATATTAAATCATTTCGACAGTTTGATTTCATTGAAATAAATTCAATGGCGAAGTTGAATTTATGCTGGACCGGAAACCATGTGATTTTCCACTTCAGACGATCGGCCTGAACCAATTAGGCTATCCAAACACTTATTGTAACTTTGTCAGTTTATTCACATATAGGGTGTGTCACTTAAATCGGTTCAGTGGCGCAGTTGCTCACGCCATCGACCTACACCGACACCGCCTAAGGACGGTGTTAATCGAGTTATTGGACACAGAACTAAACGAAGAAATTAGATGAAATATTTTTTGACAAAGATCTTGGGCGTAGCGACAAAGAGAGTATCACACTGTCATCCAGTAGACATAATTGCTTCAAAATGGCGGAAGATGACCTAGTGTTATGATTAGCTATTTCTTATAAAAGAAACTATATATATATATATATTAAATCATTTCGACAGTTTGATTTCATTGAAATAAATTCAATGACGAAGTTGAATTTGTGCTGGACCGGAAACCATGTGATTTTCCACTTCAGACGATCGGCCTGAACCAATTAGGCTATCCAAACACTTATTGTAACTTTGTCAGTTTATTCACATATAGGGTGTGTCACTTAAATCGGTTCAGTGGCGCAGTTGCTCACGCCATCGACCTACACCGACACCGCCTAAGGACGGTGTTAATCGAGTTATTGGACACAGAACTAAACGAAGAAATTAGATGAAATATTTTTTGACAAAGATCTTGGGCGTAGCGACAAAGAGAGTATCACACTGTCATCCAGTAGACATAATTGCTTCAAAATGGCGGAAGATGACCTAGTGTTATGATTAGCTATTTCTTATAAAAGAAACTATATATATATATTAAATCATTTCGACAGTTTGATTTCATTGAAATAAATTCAATGACGAAGTTGAATTTGTGCTGGACCGGAAACCATGTGATTTTCCACTTCAGACGATCGGCCTGAACCAATTAGGCTATCCAAACACTTATTGTAACTTTGTCAGTTTATTCACATATAGGGTGTGTCACTTAAATCGGTTCAGTGGCGCAGTTGCTCACGCCATCGACCTACACCGACACCGCCTAAGGACGGTGTTAATCGAGTTATTGGACACAGAACTAAACGAAGAAATTAGATGAAATATTTTTTGACAAAGATCTTGGGCGTAGCGACAAAGAGAGTATCACACTGTCATCCAGTAGACATAATTGCTTCAAAATGGCGGAAGATGACCTAGTGTTATGATTAGCTATTTCTTATAAAAGAAACTATATATATATATATATATATATTAAATCATTTCGACAGTTTGATTTCATTGAAATAAATTCAATGACGAAGTTGAATTTATGCTGGACCGGAAACCATGTGATTTTCCACTTCAGACGATCGGCCTGAACCAATTAGGCTATCCAAACACTTATTGTAACTTTGTCAGTTTATTCACATATAGGGTGTGTCACTTAAATCGGTTCAGTGGCGCAGTTGCTCACGCCATCGACCTACACCGACACCGCCTAAGGACGGTGTTAATCGAGTTATTGGACACAGAACTAAACGAAGAAATTAGATGAAATATTTTTTGACAAAGATCTTGGGCGTAGCGACAAAGAGAGTATCACACTGTCATCCAGTAGACATAATTGCTTCAAAATGGCGGAAGATGACCTAGTGTTATGATTAGCTATTTCTTATAAAAGAAACTATATATATATATATATTAAATCATTTCGACAGTTTGATTTCATTGAAATAAATTCAATGACGAAGTTGAATTTGTGCTGGACCGGAAACCATGTGATTTTCCACTTCAGACGATCGGCCTGAACCAATTAGGCTATCCAAACACTTATTGTAACTTTGTCAGTTTATTCACATATAGGGTGTGTCACTTAAATCGGTTCAGTGGCGCAGTTGCTCACGCCATCGACCTACACCGACACCGCCTAAGGACGGTGTTAATCGAGTTATTGGACACAGAACTAAACGAAGAAATTAGATGAAATATTTTTTGACAAAGATCTTGGGCGTAGCGACAAAGAGAGTATCACACTGTCATCCAGTAGACATAATTGCTTCAAAATGGCGGAAGATGACCTAGTGTTATGATTAGCTATTTCTTATAAAAGAAACTATATATATATATTAAATCATTTCGACAGTTTGATTTCATTGAAATAAATTCAATGACGAAGTTGAATTTGTGCTGGACCGGAAACCATGTGATTTTCCACTTCAGACGATCGGCCTGAACCAATTAGGCTATCCAAACACTTATTGTAACTTTGTCAGTTTATTCACATATAGGGTGTGTCACTTAAATCGGTTCAGTGGCGCAGTTGCTCACGCCATCGACCTACACCGACACCGCCTAAGGACGGTGTTAATCGAGTTATTGGACACAGAACTAAACGAAGAAATTAGATGAAATATTTTTTGACAAAGATCTTGGGCGTAGCGACAAAGAGAGTATCACACTGTCATCCAGTAGACATAATTGCTTCAAAATGGCGGAAGATGACCTAGTGTTATGATTAGCTATTTCTTATAAAAGAAACTATATATATATATATATATATATTAAATCATTTCGACAGTTTGATTTCATTGAAATAAATTCAATGACGAAGTTGAATTTATGCTGGACCGGAAACCATGTGATTTTCCACTTCAGACGATCGGCCTGAACCAATTAGGCTATCCAAACACTTATTGTAACTTTGTCAGTTTATTCACATATAGGGTGTGTCACTTAAATCGGTTCAGTGGCGCAGTTGCTCACGCCATCGACCTACACCGACACCGCCTAAGGACGGTGTTAATCGAGTTATTGGACACAGAACTAAACGAAGAAATTAGATGAAATATTTTTTGACAAAGATCTTGGGCGTAGCGACAAAGAGAGTATCACACTGTCATCCAGTAGACATAATTGCTTCAAAATGGCGGAAGATGACCTAGTGTTATGATTAGCTATTTCTTATAAAAGAAACTATATATATATATTAAATCATTTCGACAGTTTGATTTCATTGAAATAAATTCAATGACGAAGTTGAATTTGTGCTGGACCGGAAACCATGTGATTTTCCACTTCAGACGATCGGCCTGAACCAATTAGGCTATCCAAACACTTATTGTAACTTTGTCAGTTTATTCACATATAGGGTGTGTCACTTAAATCGGTTCAGTGGCGCAGTTGCTCACGCCATCGACCTACACCGACACCGCCTAAGGACGGTGTTAATCGAGTTATTGGACACAGAACTAAACGAAGAAATTAGATGAAATATTTTTTGACAAAGATCTTGGGCGTAGCGACAAAGAGAGTATCACACTGTCATCCAGTAGACATAATTGCTTCAAAATGGCGGAAGATGACCTAGTGTTATGATTAGCTATTTCTTATAAAAGAAACTATATATATATATTAAATCATTTCGACAGTTTGATTTCATTGAAATAAATTCAATGACGAAGTTGAATTTATGCTGGACCGGAAACCATGTGATTTTCCACTTCAGACGATCGGCCTGAACCAATTAGGCTATCCAAACACTTATTGTAACTTTGTCAGTTTATTCACATATAGGGTGTGTCACTTAAATCGGTTCAGTGGCGCAGTTGCTCACGCCATCGACCTACACCGACACCGCCTAAGGACGGTGTTAATCGAGTTATTGGACACAGAACTAAACGAAGAAATTAGATGAAATATTTTTTGACAAAGATCTTGGGCGTAGCGACAAAGAGAGTATCACACTGTCATCCTGTAGACATATTTGCTTCAAAATGGCGGAAGATGACCTAGTGTTATGATTAGCTATTTCTTATAAAAGAAACTATATATATATATATATTAAATCATTTCGACAGTTTGATTTCATTGAAATAAATTCAATGACGAAGTTGAATTTGTGCTGGACCGGAAACCATGTGATTTTCCACTTCAGACGATCGGCCTGAACCAATTAGGCTATCCAAACACTTATTGTAACTTTGTCAGTTTATTCACATATAGGGTGTGTCACTTAAATCGGTTCAGTGGCGCAGTTGCTCACGCCATCGACCTACACCGACACCGCCTAAGGACGGTGTTAATCGAGTTATTGGACACAGAACTAAACGAAGAAATTAGATGAAATATTTTTTGACAAAGATCTTGGGCGTAGCGACAAAGAGAGTATCACACTGTCATCCAGTAGACATAATTGCTTCAAAATGGCGGAAGATGACCTAGTGTTATGATTAGCTATTTCTTATAAAAGAAACTATATATATATATTAAATCATTTCGACAGTTTGATTTCATTGAAATAAATTCAATGACGAAGTTGAATTTGTGCTGGACCGGAAACCATGTGATTTTCCACTTCAGACGATCGGCCTGAACCAATTAGGCTATCCAAACACTTATTGTAACTTTGTCAGTTTATTCACATATAGGGTGTGTCACTTAAATCGGCTCAGTGGCGCAGTTGCTCATGCCATCGACCTACACCGACACCGCCTAAGGACGGTGTTAATCGAGTTATTGGACACAGAACTAAACGAAGAAATTAGATGAAATATTTTTTGACAAAGATCTTGGGCGTAGCGACAAAGAGAGTATCACACTGTCATCCAGTAGACATAATTGCTTCAAAATGGCGGAAGATGACCTAGTGTTATGATTAGCTATTTCTTATAAAAGAAACTATATATATATATTAAATCATTTCGACAGTTTGATTTCATTGAAATAAATTCAATGACGAAGTTGAATTTGTGCTGGACCGGAAACCATGTGATTTTCCACTTCAGACGATCGGCCTGAACCAATTAGGCTATCCAAACACTTATTGTAACTTTGTCAGTTTATTCACATATAGGGTGTGTCACTTAAATCGGTTCCGTGGCGCAGTTGCTCACGCCATCGACCTACACCGACACCGCCTAAGGACGGTGTTAATCGAGTTATTGGACACAGAACTAAACGAAGAAATTAGATGAAATATTTTTTGACAAAGATCTTGGGCGTAGCGACAAAGAGAGTATCACACTGTCATCCAGTAGACATAATTGCTTCAAAATGGCGGAAGATGACCTAGTGTTATGATTAGCTATTTCTTATAAAAGAAACTATATATATATATATTAAATCATTTCGACAGTTTGATTTCATTGAAATAAATTCAATGACGAAGTTGAATTTGTGCTGGACCGGAAACCATGTGATTTTCCACTTCAGACGATCGGCCTGAACCAATTAGGCTATCCAAACACTTATTGTAACTTTGTCAGTTTATTCACATATAGGGTGTGTCACTTAAATCGGTTCAGTGGCGCAGTTGCTCACGCCATCGACCTACACCGACACCGCCTAAGGACGGTGTTAATCGAGTTATTGGACACAGAACTAAACGAAGAAATTAGATGAAATATTTTTTGACAAAGATCTTGGGCGTAGCGACAAAGAGAGTATCACACTGTCATCCAGTAGACATAATTGCTTCAAAATGGCGGAAGATGACCTAGTGTTATGATTAGCTATTTCTTATAAAAGAAACTATATATATATATATTAAATCATTTCGACAGTTTGATTTCATTGAAATAAATTCAATGACGAAGTTGAATTTATGCTGGACCGGAAACCATGTGATTTTCCACTTCAGACGATCGGCCTGAACCAATTAGGCTATCCAAACACTTATTGTAACTTTGTCAGTTTATTCACATATAGGGTGTGTCACTTAAATCGGTTCAGTGGCGCAGTTGCTCACGCCATCGACCTACACCGACACCGCCTAAGGACGGTGTTAATCGAGTTATTGGACACAGAACTAAACGAAGAAATTAGATGAAATATTTTTTGACAAAGATCTTGGGCGTAGCGACAAAGAGAGTATCACACTGTCATCCAGTAGACATAATTGCTTCAAAATGGCGGAAGATGACCTAGTGTTATGATTAGCTATTTCTTATAAAAGAAACTATATATATATATTAAATCATTTCGACAGTTTGATTTCATTGAAATAAATTCAATGACGAAGTTGAATTTGTGCTGGACCGGAAACCATGTGATTTTCCACTTCAGACGATCGGCCTGAACCAATTAGGCTATCCAAACACTTATTGTAACTTTGTCAGTTTATTCACATATAGGGTGTGTCACTTAAATCGGTTCAGTGGCGCAGTTGCTCACGCCATCGACCTACACCGACACCGCCTAAGGACGGTGTTAATCGAGTTATTGGACACAGAACTAAACGAAGAAATTAGATGAAATATTTTTTGACAAAGATCTTGGGCGTAGCGACAAAGAGAGTATCACACTGTCATCCAGTAGACATAATTGCTTCAAAATGGCGGAAGATGACCTAGTGTTATGATTAGCTATTTCTTATAAAAGAAACTATATATATATATTAAATCATTTCGACAGTTTGATTTCATTGAAATAAATTCAATGACGAAGTTGAATTTGTGCTGGACCGGAAACCATGTGATTTTCCACTTCAGACGATCGGCCTGAACCAATTAGGCTATCCAAACACTTATTGTAACTTTGTCAGTTTATTCACATATAGGGTGTGTCACTTAAATCGGTTCAGTGGCGCAGTTGCTCACACCATCGACCTACACCGACACCGCCTAAGGACGGTGTTAATCGAGTTATTGGACACAGAACTAAACGAAGAAATTAGATGAAATATTTTTTGACAAAGATCTTGGGCGTAGCGACAAAGAGAGTATCACACTGTCATCCAGTAGACATAATTGCTTCAAAATGGCGGAAGATGACCTAGTGTTATGATTAGCTATTTCTTATAAAAGAAACTATATATATATATATTAAATCATTTCGACAGTTTGATTTCATTGAAATAAATTCAATGACGAAGTTGAATTTATGCTGGACCGGAAACCATGTGATTTTCCACTTCAGACGATCGGCCTGAACCAATTAGGCTATCCAAACACTTATTGTAACTTTGTCAGTTTATTCACATATAGGGTGTGTCACTTAAATCGGTTCAGTGGCGCAGTTGCTCACGCCATCGACCTACACCGACACCGCCTAAGGACGGTGTTAATCGAGTTATTGGACACAGAACTAAACGAAGAAATTAGATGAAATATTTTTTGACAAAGATCTTGGGCGTAGCGACAAAGAGAGTATCACACTGTCATCCAGTAGACATAATTGCTTCAAAATGGCGGAAGATGACCTAGTGTTATGATTAGCTATTTCTTATAAAAGAAACTATATATATATATATATATATATATATATTAAATCATTTCGACAGTTTGATTTCATTGAAATAAATTCAGTGACGAAGTTGAATTTATGCTGGACCGGAAACCATGTGATTTTCCACTTCAGACGATCGGCCTGAACCAATTAGGCTATCCAAACACTTATTGTAACTTTGTCAGTTTATTCACATATAGGGTGTGTCACTTAAATCGGTTCAGTGACGCAGTTGCTCACGCCATCGACCTACACCGACACCGCCTAAGGACGGTGTTAATCGAGTTATTGGACACAGAACTAAACGAAGAAATTAGATGAAATATTTTTTGACAAAGATCTTGGGCGTAGCGACAAAGAGAGTATCACACTGTCATCCAGTAGACATAATTGCTTCAAAATGGCGGAATATGACCTAGTGTTATGATTAGCTATTTCTTATAAAAGAAACTATATATATATATATATATTAAATCATTTCGACAGTTTGATTTCATTGAAATAAATTCAATGACGAAGTTGAATTTATGCTGGACCGGAAACCATGTGATTTTCCACTTCAGACGATCGGCCTGAACCAATTAGGCTATCCAAACACTTATTGTAACTTTGTCAGTTTATTCACATATAGGGTGTGTCACTTAAATCGGTTCAGTGGCGCAGTTGCTCACGCCATCGACCTACACCGACACCGCCTAAGGACGGTGTTAATCGAGTTATTGGACACAGAACTAAACGAAGAAATTAGATGAAATATTTTTTGACAAAGATCTTGGGCGTAGCGACAAAGAGAGTATCACACTGTCATCCAGTAGACATAATTGCTTCAAAATGGCGGAAGATGACCTAGTGTTATGATTAGCTATTTCTTATAAAAGAAACTATATATATATATTAAATCATTTCGACAGTTTGATTTCATTGAAATAAATTCAATGACGAAGTTGAATTTATGCTGGACCGGAAACCATGTGATTTTCCACTTCAGACGATCGGCCTGAACCAATTAGGCTATCCAAACACTTATTGTAACTTTGTCAGTTTATTCACATATAGGGTGTGTCACTTAAATCGGTTCAGTGGCGCAGTTGCTCACGCCATCGACCTACACCGACACCGCCTAAGGACGGTGTTAATCGAGTTATTGGACACAGAACTAAACGAAGAAATTAGATGAAATATTTTTTGACAAAGATCTTGGGCGTAGCGACAAAGAGAGTATCACACTGTCATCCAGTAGACATAATTGCTTCAAAATGGCGGAAGATGACCTAGTGTTATGATTATCTATTTCTTATAAAAGAAACTATATATATATATATTAAATCATTTCGACAGTTTGATTTCATTGAAATAAATTCAATGACGAAGTTGAATTTGTGCTGGACCGGAAACCATGTGATTTTCCACTTCAGACGATCGGCCTGAACCAATTAGGCTATCCAAACACTTATTGTAACTTTGTCAGTTTATTCACATATAGGGTGTGTCACTTAAATCGGTTCAGTGGCGCAGTTGCTCATGCCATCGACCTACACCGACACCGCCTAAGGACGGTGTTAATCGAGTTATTGGACACAGAACTAAACGAAGAAATTAGATGAAATATTTTTTGACAAAGATCTTGGGCGTAGCGACAAAGAGAGTATCACACTGTCATCCAGTAGACATAATTGCTTCAAAATGGCGGAAGATGACCTAGTGTTATGATTAGCTATTTCTTATAAAAGAAACTATATATATATATTAAATCATTTCGACAGTTTGATTTCATTGAAATAAATTCAATGACGAAGTTGAATTTATGCTGGACCGGAAACCATGTGATTTTCCACTTCAGACGATCGGCCTGAACCAATTAGGCTATCCAAACACTTATTGTAACTTTGTCAGTTTATTCACATATAGGGTGTGTCACTTAAATCGGTTCAGTGGCGCAGTTGCTCACGCCATCGACCTACACCGACACCGCCTAAGGACGGTGTTAATCGAGTTATTGGACACAGAACTAAACGAAGAAATTAGATGAAATATTTTTTGACAAAGATCTTGGGCGTAGCGACAAAGAGAGTATCACACTGTCATCCTGTAGACATATTTGCTTCAAAATGGCGGAAGATGACCTAGTGTTATGATTAGCTATTTCTTATAAAAGAAACTATATATATATATATATTAAATCATTTCGACAGTTTGATTTCATTGAAATAAATTCAATGACGAAGTTGAATTTGTGCTGGACCGGAAACCATGTGATTTTCCACTTCAGACGATCGGCCTGAACCAATTAGGCTATCCAAACACTTATTGTAACTTTGTCAGTTTATTCACATATAGGGTGTGTCACTTAAATCGGCTCAGTGGCGCAGTTGCTCATGCCATCGACCTACACCGACACCGCCTAAGGACGGTGTTAATCGAGTTATTGGACACAGAACTAAACGAAGAAATTAGATGAAATATTTTTTGACAAAGATCTTGGGCGTAGCGACAAAGAGAGTATCACACTGTCATCCAGTAGACATAATTGCTTCAAAATGGCGGAAGATGACCTAGTGTTATGATTAGCTATTTCTTATAAAAGAAACTATATATATATATTAAATCATTTCGACAGTTTGATTTCATTGAAATAAATTCAATGACGAAGTTGAATTTGTGCTGGACCGGAAACCATGTGATTTTCCACTTCAGACGATCGGCCTGAACCAATTAGGCTATCCAAACACTTATTGTAACTTTGTCAGTTTATTCACATATAGGGTGTGTCACTTAAATCGGTTCCGTGGCGCAGTTGCTCACGCCATCGACCTACACCGACACCGCCTAAGGACGGTGTTAATCGAGTTATTGGACACAGAACTAAACGAAGAAATTAGATGAAATATTTTTTGACAAAGATCTTGGGCGTAGCGACAAAGAGAGTATCACACTGTCATCCAGTAGACATAATTGCTTCAAAATGGCGGAAGATGACCTAGTGTTATGATTAGCTATTTCTTATAAAAGAAACTATATATATATATATTAAATCATTTCGACAGTTTGATTTCATTGAAATAAATTCAATGACGAAGTTGAATTTGTGCTGGACCGGAAACCATGTGATTTTCCACTTCAGACGATCGGCCTGAACCAATTAGGCTATCCAAACACTTATTGTAACTTTGTCAGTTTATTCACATATAGGGTGTGTCACTTAAATCGGTTCAGTGGCGCAGTTGCTCACGCCATCGACCTACACCGACACCGCCTAAGGACGGTGTTAATCGAGTTATTGGACACAGAACTAAACGAAGAAATTAGATGAAATATTTTTTGACAAAGATCTTGGGCGTAGCGACAAAGAGAGTATCACACTGTCATCCAGTAGACATAATTGCTTCAAAATGGCGGAAGATGACCTAGTGTTATGATTAGCTATTTCTTATAAAAGAAACTATATATATATATATTAAATCATTTCGACAGTTTGATTTCATTGAAATAAATTCAATGACGAAGTTGAATTTATGCTGGACCGGAAACCATGTGATTTTCCACTTCAGACGATCGGCCTGAACCAATTAGGCTATCCAAACACTTATTGTAACTTTGTCAGTTTATTCACATATAGGGTGTGTCACTTAAATCGGTTCAGTGGCGCAGTTGCTCACGCCATCGACCTACACCGACACCGCCTAAGGACGGTGTTAATCGAGTTATTGGACACAGAACTAAACGAAGAAATTAGATGAAATATTTTTTGACAAAGATCTTGGGCGTAGCGACAAAGAGAGTATCACACTGTCATCCAGTAGACATAATTGCTTCAAAATGGCGGAAGATGACCTAGTGTTATGATTAGCTATTTCTTATAAAAGAAACTATATATATATATTAAATCATTTCGACAGTTTGATTTCATTGAAATAAATTCAATGACGAAGTTGAATTTGTGCTGGACCGGAAACCATGTGATTTTCCACTTCAGACGATCGGCCTGAACCAATTAGGCTATCCAAACACTTATTGTAACTTTGTCAGTTTATTCACATATAGGGTGTGTCACTTAAATCGGTTCAGTGGCGCAGTTGCTCACGCCATCGACCTACACCGACACCGCCTAAGGACGGTGTTAATCGAGTTATTGGACACAGAACTAAACGAAGAAATTAGATGAAATATTTTTTGACAAAGATCTTGGGCGTAGCGACAAAGAGAGTATCACACTGTCATCCAGTAGACATAATTGTTTCAAAATGGCGGAAGATGACCTAGTGTTATGATTAGCTATTTCTTATAAAAGAAACTATATATATATATATATTAAATCATTTCGACAGTTTGATTTCATTGAAATAAATTCAATGACGAAGTTGAATTTGTGCTGGACCGGAAACCATGTGATTTTCCACTTCAGACGATCGGCCTGAACCAATTAGGCTATCCAAACACTTATTGTAACTTTGTCAGTTTATTCACATATAGGGTGTGTCACTTAAATCGGTTCAGTGGCGCAGTTGCTCACGCCATCGACCTACACCGACACCGCCTAAGGACGGTGTTAATCGAGTTATTGGACACAGAACTAAACGAAGAAATTAGATGAAATATTTTTTGACAAAGATCTTGGGCGTAGCGACAAAGAGAGTATCACACTGTCATCCAGTAGACATAATTGCTT
Organism: Locusta migratoria; assembly: GCA_026315105.1. Taxonomy (NCBI): domain Eukaryota; kingdom Metazoa; phylum Arthropoda; class Insecta; order Orthoptera; family Acrididae; genus Locusta; species Locusta migratoria. The sequence continues at coordinate 541,420,664 of CM048744.1, forward strand.
CAAAATGGCGGAAGATGACCTAGTGTTATGATTAGCTATTTCTTATAAAAGAAACTATATATATATATTAAATCATTTCGACAGTTTGATTTCATTGAAATAAATTCAATGACGAAGTTGAATTTGTGCTGGACCGGAAACCATGTGATTTTCCACTTCAGACGATCGGCCTGAACCAATTAGGCTATCCAAACACTTATTGTAACTTTGTCAGTTTATTCACATATAGGGTGTGTCACTTAAATCGGTTCAGTGGCGCAGTTGCTCACGCCATCGACCTACACCGACACCGCCTAAGGACGGTGTTAATCGAGTTATTGGACACAGAACTAAACGAAGAAATTAGATGAAATATTTTTTGACAAAGATCTTGGGCGTAGCGACAAAGAGAGTATCACACTGTCATCCAGTAGACATAATTGCTTCAAAATGGCGGAAGATGACCTAGTGTTATGATTAGCTATTTCTTATAAAAGAAACTATATATATATATATTAAATCATTTCGACAGTTTGATTTCATTGAAATAAATTCAATGACGAAGTTGAATTTATGCTGGACCGGAAACCATGTGATTTTCCACTTCAGACGATCGGCCTGAACCAATTAGGCTATCCAAACACTTATTGTAACTTTGTCAGTTTATTCACATATAGGGTGTGTCACTTAAATCGGTTCAGTGGCGCAGTTGCTCACGCCATCGACCTACACCGACACCGCCTAAGGACGGTGTTAATCGAGTTATTGGACACAGAACTAAACGAAGAAATTAGATGAAATATTTTTTGACAAAGATCTTGGGCGTAGCGACAAAGAGAGTATCACACTGTCATCCAGTAGACATAATTGCTTCAAAATGGCGGAAGATGACCTAGTGTTATGATTAGCTATTTCTTATAAAAGAAACTATATATATATATATATATATATATATTAAATCATTTCGACAGTTTGATTTCATTGAAATAAATTCAGTGACGAAGTTGAATTTATGCTGGACCGGAAACCATGTGATTTTCCACTTCAGACGATCGGCCTGAACCAATTAGGCTATCCAAACACTTATTGTAACTTTGTCAGTTTATTCACATATAGGGTGTGTCACTTAAATCGGTTCAGTGACGCAGTTGCTCACGCCATCGACCTACACCGACACCGCCTAAGGACGGTGTTAATCGAGTTATTGGACACAGAACTAAACGAAGAAATTAGATGAAATATTTTTTGACAAAGATCTTGGGCGTAGCGACAAAGAGAGTATCACACTGTCATCCAGTAGACATAATTGCTTCAAAATGGCGGAATATGACCTAGTGTTATGATTAGCTATTTCTTATAAAAGAAACTATATATATATATATATATATATTAAATCATTTCGACAGTTTGATTTCATTGAAATAAATTCAATGACGAAGTTGAATTTATGCTGGACCGGAAACCATGTGATTTTCCACTTCAGACGATCGGCCTGAACCAATTAGGCTATCCAAACACTTATTGTAACTTTGTCAGTTTATTCACATATAGGGTGTGTCACTTAAATCGGTTCAGTGGCGCAGTTGCTCACGCCATCGACCTACACCGACACCGCCTAAGGACGGTGTTAATCGAGTTATTGGACACAGAACTAAACGAAGAAATTAGATGAAATATTTTTTGACAAAGATCTTGGGCGTAGCGACAAAGAGAGTATCACACTGTCATCCAGTAGACATAATTGCTTCAAAATGGCGGAAGATGACCTAGTGTTATGATTAGCTATTTCTTATAAAAGAAACTATATATATATATTAAATCATTTCGACAGTTTGATTTCATTGAAATAAATTCAATGACGAAGTTGAATTTATGCTGGACCGGAAACCATGTGATTTTCCACTTCAGACGATCGGCCTGAACCAATTAGGCTATCCAAACACTTATTGTAACTTTGTCAGTTTATTCACATATAGGGTGTGTCACTTAAATCGGTTCAGTGGCGCAGTTGCTCACGCCATCGACCTACACCGACACCGCCTAAGGACGGTGTTAATCGAGTTATTGGACACAGAACTAAACGAAGAAATTAGATGAAATATTTTTTGACAAAGATCTTGGGCGTAGCGACAAAGAGAGTATCACACTGTCATCCAGTAGACATAATTGCTTCAAAATGGCGGAAGATGACCTAGTGTTATGATTATCTATTTCTTATAAAAGAAACTATATATATATATATTAAATCATTTCGACAGTTTGATTTCATTGAAATAAATTCAATGACGAAGTTGAATTTGTGCTGGACCGGAAACCATGTGATTTTCCACTTCAGACGATCGGCCTGAACCAATTAGGCTATCCAAACACTTATTGTAACTTTGTCAGTTTATTCACATATAGGGTGTGTCACTTAAATCGGTTCAGTGGCGCAGTTGCTCATGCCATCGACCTACACCGACACCGCCTAAGGACGGTGTTAATCGAGTTATTGGACACAGAACTAAACGAAGAAATTAGATGAAATATTTTTTGACAAAGATCTTGGGCGTAGCGACAAAGAGAGTATCACACTGTCATCCAGTAGACATAATTGCTTCAAAATGGCGGAAGATGACCTAGTGTTATGATTAGCTATTTCTTATAAAAGAAACTATATATATATATTAAATCATTTCGACAGTTTGATTTCATTGAAATAAATTCAATGACGAAGTTGAATTTGTGCTGGACCGGAAACCATGTGATTTTCCACTTCAGACGATCGGCCTGAACCAATTAGGCTATCCAAACACTTATTGTAACTTTGTCAGTTTATTCACATATAGGGTGTGTCACTTAAATCGGTTCAGTGGCGCAGTTGCTCACGCCATCGACCTACACCGACACCGCCTAAGGACGGTGTTAATCGAGTTATTGGACACAGAACTAAACGAAGAAATTAGATGAAATATTTTTTGACAAAGATCTTGGGCGTAGCGACAAAGAGAGTATCACACTGTCATCCAGTAGACATAATTGCTTCAAAATGGCGGAAGATGACCTAGTGTTATGATTAGCTATTTCTTATAAAAGAAACTATATATATATATATATATATATATATATATATATATATATATATTAAATCATTTCGACAGTTTGATTTCATTGAAATAAATTCAATGACGAAGTTGAATTTATGCTGGACCGGAAACCGTGTGATTTTCCACTTCAGACGATCGGCCTGAACCAATTAGGCTATCCAAACACTTATTGTAACTTTGTCAGTTTATTCACATATAGGGTGTGTCACTTAAATCGGTTCAGTGGCGCAGTTGCTCACGCCATCGACCTACACCGACACCGCCTAAGGACGGTGTTAATCGAGTTATTGGACACAGAACTAAACGAAGAAATTAGATGAAATATTTTTTGACAAAGATCTTGGGCGTAGCGACAAAGAGAGTATCACACTGTCATCCAGTAGACATAATTGCTTCAAAATGGCGGAAGATGACCTAGTGTTATGAATAGCTATTTCTTATAAAAGAAACTATATATATATATTAAATCATTTCGACAGTTTGATTTCATTGAAATAAATTCAATGACGAAGTTGAATTTGTGCTGGACCGGAAACCATGTGATTTTCCACTTCAGACGATCGGCCTGAACCAATTAGGCTATCCAAACACTTATTGTAACTTTGTCAGTTTATTCACATATAGGGTGTGTCACTTAAATCGGTTCAGTGGCGCAGTTGCTCACGCCATCGACCTACACCGACACCGCCTAAGGACGGTGTTAATCGAGTTATTGGACACAGAACTAAACGAAGAAATTAGATGAAATATTTTTTGACAAAGATCTTGGGCGTAGCGACAAAGAGAGTATCACACTGTCATCCAGTAGACATAATTGCTTCAAAATGGCGGAAGATGACCTAGTGTTATGATTAGCTATTTCTTATAAAAGAAACTATATATATATATATTAAATCATTTCGACAGTTTGATTTCATTGAAATAAATTCAATGACGAAGTTGAATTTATGCTGGACCGGAAACCATGTGATTTTCCACTTCAGACGATCGGCCTGAACCAATTAGGCTATCCAAACACTTATTGTAACTTTGTCAGTTTATTCACATATAGGGTGTGTCACTTAAATCGGTTCAGTGGCGCAGTTGCTCACGCCATCGACCTACACCGACACCGCCTAAGGACGGTGTTAATCGAGTTATTGGACACAGAACTAAACGAAGAAATTAGATGAAATATTTTTTGACAAAGATCTTGGGCGTAGCGACAAAGAGAGTATCACACTGTCATCCAGTAGACATAATTGCTTCAAAATGGCGGAAGATGACCTAGTGTTATGATTATCTATTTCTTATAAAAGAAACTATATATATATATATTAAATCATTTCGACAGTTTGATTTCATTGAAATAAATTCAATGACGAAGTTGAATTTGTGCTGGACCGGAAACCATGTGATTTTCCACTTCAGACGATCGGCCTGAACCAATTAGGCTATCCAAACACTTATTGTAACTTTGTCAGTTTATTCACATATAGGGTGTGTCACTTAAATCGGTTCAGTGGCGCAGTTGCTCATGCCATCGACCTACACCGACACCGCCTAAGGACGGTGTTAATCGAGTTATTGGACACAGAACTAAACGAAGAAATTAGATGAAATATTTTTTGACAAAGATCTTGGGCGTAGCGACAAAGAGAGTATCACACTGTCATCCAGTAGACATAATTGCTTCAAAATGGCGGAAGATGACCTAGTGTTATGATTAGCTATTTCTTATAAAAGAAACTATATATATATATTAAATCATTTCGACAGTTTGATTTCATTGAAATAAATTCAATGACGAAGTTGAATTTGTGCTGGACCGGAAACCATGTGATTTTCCACTTCAGACGATCGGCCTGAACCAATTAGGCTATCCAAACACTTATTGTAACTTTGTCAGTTTATTCACATATAGGGTGTGTCACTTAAATCGGTTCAGTGGCGCAGTTGCTCACGCCATCGACCTACACCGACACCGCCTAAGGACGGTGTTAATCGAGTTATTGGACACAGAACTAAACGAAGAAATTAGATGAAATATTTTTTGACAAAGATCTTGGGCGTAGCGACAAAGAGAGTATCACACTGTCATCCAGTAGACATAATTGCTTCAAAATGGCGGAAGATGACCTAGTGTTATGATTAGCTATTTCTTATAAAAGAAACTATATATATATATATATATATATATATATATATATATATTAAATCATTTCGACAGTTTGATTTCATTGAAATAAATTCAATGACGAAGTTGAATTTATGCTGGACCGGAAACCATGTGATTTTCCACTTCAGACGATCGGCCTGAACCAATTAGGCTATCCAAACACTTATTGTAACTTTGTCAGTTTATTCACATATAGGGTGTGTCACTTAAATCGGTTCAGTGGCGCAGTTGCTCACGCCATCGACCTACACCGACACCGCCTAAGGACGGTGTTAATCGAGTTATTGGACACAGAACTAAACGAAGAAATTAGATGAAATATTTTTTGACAAAGATCTTGGGCGTAGCGACAAAGAGAGTATCACACTGTCATCCAGTAGACATAATTGCTTCAAAATGGCGGAAGATGACCTAGTGTTATGAATAGCTATTTCTTATAAAAGAAACTATATATATATATTAAATCATTTCGACAGTTTGATTTCATTGAAATAAATTCAATGACGAAGTTGAATTTGTGCTGGACCGGAAACCATGTGATTTTCCACTTCAGACGATCGGCCTGAACCAATTAGGCTATCCAAACACTTATTGTAACTTTGTCAGTTTATTCACATATAGGGTGTGTCACTTAAATCGGTTCAGTGGCGCAGTTGCTCACGCCATCGACCTACACCGACACCGCCTAAGGACGGTGTTAATCGAGTTATTGGACACAGAACTAAACGAAGAAATTAGATGAAATATTTTTTGACAAAGATCTTGGGCGTAGCGACAAAGAGAGTATCACACTGTCATCCAGTAGACATAATTGCTTCAAAATGGCGGAAGATGACCTAGTGTTATGATTAGCTATTTCTTATAAAAGAAACTATATATATATATATTAAATCATTTCGACAGTTTGATTTCATTGAAATAAATTCAATGACGAAGTTGAATTTATGCTGGACCGGAAACCATGTGATTTTCCACTTCAGACGATCGGCCTGAACCAATTAGGCTATCCAAACACTTATTGTAACTTTGTCAGTTTATTCACATATAGGGTGTGTCACTTAAATCGGTTCAGTGGCGCAGTTGCTCACGCCATCGACCTACACCGACACCGCCTAAGGACGGTGTTAATCGAGTTATTGGACACAGAACTAAACGAAGAAATTAGATGAAATATTTTTTGACAAAGATCTTGGGCGTAGCGACAAAGAGAGTATCACACTGTCATCCAGTAGACATAATTGCATCAAAATGGCGGAAGATGACCTAGTGTTATGATTAGCTATTTCTTATAAAAGAAACTATATATATATATTAAATCATTTCGACAGTTTGATTTCATTGAAATAAATTCAATGACGAAGTTGAATTTGTGCTGGACCGGAAACCATGTGATTTTCCACTTCAGACGATCGGCCTGAACCAATTAGGCTATCCAAACACTTATTGTAACTTTGTCAGTTTATTCACATATAGGGTGTGTCACTTAAATCGGTTCAGTGACGCAGTTGCTCACGCCATCGACCTACACCGACACCGCCTAAGGACGGTGTTAATCGAGTTATTGGACACAGAACTAAACGAAGAAATTAGATGAAATATTTTTTGACAAAGATCTTGGGCGTAGCGACAAAGAGAGTATCACACTGTCATCCAGTAGACATAATTGCTTCAAAATGGCGGAATATGACCTAGTGTTATGATTAGCTATTTCTTATAAAAGAAACTATATATATATATATATTAAATCATTTCGACAGTTTGATTTCATTGAAATAAATTCAATGACGAAGTTGAATTTATGCTGGACCGGAAACCATGTGATTTTCCACTTCAGACGATCGGCCTGAACCAATTAGGCTATCCAAACACTTATTGTAACTTTGTCAGTTTATTCACATATAGGGTGTGTCACTTAAATCGGTTCAGTGGCGCAGTTGCTCACGCCATCGACCTACACCGACACCGCCTAAGGACGGTGTTAATCGAGTTATTGGACACAGAACTAAACGAAGAAATTAGATGAAATATTTTTTGACAAAGATCTTGGGCGTAGCGACAAAGAGAGTATCACACTGTCATCCAGTAGACATAATTGCTTCAAAATGGCGGAAGATGACCTAGTGTTATGATTAGCTATTTCTTATAAAGGAAACTATATACATTTAATCATTTCGACAGTTTGATGCCACTGAAATAAATTCAGTGACGAAGTTGAATTTGTGCTGGACCGGAAACCATGTGATTTTCCACTTCAGACGATCGGCCTGAACCAATTAGGCTATCCAAACACTTATTGTAACTTTGTCAGTTTATTCACATATAGGGTGTGTCACTTAAATCGGTTCAGTGGCGCAGTTGCTCACGCCATCGACCTACACCGACACCGCCTAAGGACGGTGTTAATCGAGTTATTGGACACAGAACTAAACGAAGAAATTAGATGAAATATTTTTTGACAAAGATCTTGGGCGTAGCGACAAAGAGAGTATCACACTGTCATCCAGTAGACATAATTGCTTCAAAATGGCGGAAGATGACCTAGTGTTATGATTAGCTATTTCTTATAAAGGAAACTATATACTTTTAATCATTTCGACAGTTTGATGCCACTGAAATAAATTAAGTGACGAAGTTGAATTTGTGCTGGACTGGAAACCATGTGATTTTCCACTTCAGACGATCGGCCTGAACCAATTAGGCTATCCAAACACTTATTGTAACTTTGTCAGTTTATTCACATATAGGGTGTGTCACTTAAATCGGTTCAGTGGCGAAGTTGCTCACGCGATCGACCTCCACCAACACCGCCTAAAGCCCGATATTAATCAAGTTATTGGGCACAGAACTGGACGAAGAAACTGGATGAAATATTGGTCCTATTATTTGACAAAGATATTGGACGTAGCGACAAAGAGAGTATCACACTGTCATCCAATAGTCAAAATTGCTTCAAAATGGCGGAAGATGACCTCGTGTTCTGATTAGCTATTTCTTATAAAGGAAACTATATACATTTAATCATTTCGACAGTTTGATGCCACTGAAATAAATTCAGTGACGAAGTTGAATTTGTGCTGGACCGGAAACCATGTGATTTTCCACTTCAGACGATCGGCCTGAACCAATTAGGCTATCCAAACACTTATTGTAACTTTGTCAGTTTATTCACATATAGGGTGTGTCACTTAAATCGGTTCAGTGGCGCAGTTGCTCACGCGATCGACCTCCACCAACACCGCCTAAAGCCCGATATTAATCAAGTTATTCGGCACAGAACTGGACGAAGAAACTGGATGAAATATTGGTCCTATTATTTGACAAAGATATTGGACGTAGCGACAAAGAGAGTATCACACTGTCATCCCATAGTCAAAATTGCTTCAAAATGGCGGAAGATGACCTCGTGTTCTGATTAGCTATTTCTTATAAAGGAAACTATATACATTTAATCATTTCGACAGTTTGATGCCACTGAAATAAATTCAGTGACGAAGTTGAATTTGTGCTGGACCGGAAACCATGTGATTTTCCACTTCAGACGATCGGCCTGAACCAATTAGGCTGTCCAAACACTTATTGTAACTTTGTCAGTTTATTCACATATAGGGTGTGTCACTTAAATCGGTTCAGTGGCGCAGTTGCTCACGCCATCGACCTACACCGACACCGCCTAAGGACGGTGTTAATCGAGTTATTGGACACAGAACTAAACGAAGAAATTAGATGAAATATTTTTTGACAAAGATCTTGGGCGTAGCGACAAAGAGAGTATCACACTGTCATCCAGTAGACATAATTGCTTCAAAATGGCGGAAGATGACCTAGTGTTATGATTAGCTATTTCTTATAAAGGAAACTATATACATTTAATCATTTCGACAGTTTGATGCCACTGAAATAAATTCAGTGACGAAGTTGAATTTGTGCTGGACCGGAAACCATGTGATTTTCCACTTCAGACGATCGGCCTGAACCAATTAGGCTATCCAAACACTTATTGTAACTTTGTCAGTTTATTCACATATAGGGTGTGTCACTTAAATCGGTTCAGTGACGCAGTTGCTCACGCCATCGACCTACACCGACACCGCCTAAGGACGGTGTTAATCGAGTTATTGGACACAGAACTAAACGAAGAAATTAGATGAAATATTTTTTGACAAAGATCTTGGGCGTAGCGACAAAGAGAGTATCACACTGTCATCCAGTAGACATAATTGCTTCAAAATGGCGGAAGATGACCTAGTGTTATGATTAGCTATTTCTTATAAAGGAAACTATATACATTTAATCATTTCGACAGTTTGATGCCACTGAAATAAATTCAGTGACGAAGTTGAATTTGTGCTGGACCGGAAACCATGTGATTTTCCACTTCAGACGATCGGCCTGAACCAATTAGGCTATCCAAACACTTATTGTAACTTTGTCAGTTTATTCACATATAGGGTGTGTCACTTAAATCGGTTCAGTGGCGCAGTTGCTCACGCGATCGACCTCCACCAACACCGCCTAAAGCCCGATATTAATCAAGTTATTGGGCAAAGAACTGGACGAAGAAACTGGATGAAATATTGGTCCTATTATTTGACAAAGATATTGGACGTAGCGACAAAGAGAGTATCACACTGTCATCCAATAGTCAAAATTGCTTCAAAATGGCGGAAGATGACCTCGTGTTCTGATTAGCTATTTCTTATAAAGGAAACTATATACATTTAATCATTTCGACAGTTTGATGCCACTGAAATAAATTCAGTGACGAAGTTGAATTTGTGCTGGACCGGAAACCATGTGATTTTCCACTTCAGACGATCGGCCTGAACCAATTAGGCTATCCAAACACTTATTGTAACTTTGTCAGTTTATTCACATATAGGGTGTGTCACTTAAATCGGTTCAGTGGCGCAGTTGCTCACGCGATCGACCTCCACCAACACCGCCTAAAGCCCGATATTAATCAAGTTATTCGGCACAGAACTGGACGAAGAAACTGGATGAAATATTGGTCCTATTATTTGACAAAGATATTGGACGTAGCGACAAAGAGAGTATCACACTGTCATCCCATAGTCAAAATTGCTTCAAAATGGCGGAAGATAACCTCGTGTTCTGATTAGCTATTTCTTATAAAGGAAATTATATACATTTAATCATTTCGACAGTTTGATGCCACTGAAATAAATTAAGTGACGAAGTTGAATTTGTGCTGGACCGGAAACCATGTGATTTTCCACTTCAGACGATCGGCCTGAACCAATTAGGCTATCCAAACACTTATTGTAACTTTGTCAGTTTATTCACATATAGGGTGTGTCACTTAAATCGGTTCAGTGGCGCAGTTGCTCACGCGATCGAACTCCACCAACACCGCCTAAAGCCCGATATTACTCAAGTAATTGGGCACAGAACTGGACGAAGAAACTGGATGAAATATTGGTCCTATTATTTGACAAAGATATTGGACGTAGCGACAAAGAGAGTATCACACTGTCATCCAATAGTCAAAATTGCTTCAAAATGGCGGAAGATGACCTAGTGTTATGATTAGCTATTTCTTATAAAGGAAACTATATACATTTAATCATTTCGACAGTTTGATGCCACTGAAATAAATTCAGTGACGAAGTTGAATTTGTGCTGGACCGGAAACCATGTGATTTTCCACTTCAGACGATCGGCCTGAACCAATTAGGCTATCCAAACACTTATTGTAACTTTGTCAGTTTATTCACATATAGGGTGTGTCACTTAAATCGGTTCAGTGACGCAGTTGCTCACGCCATCGACCTACACCGACACCGCCTAAGGACGGTGTTAATCGAGTTATTGGACACAGAACTAAACGAAGAAATTAGATGAAATATTTTTTGACAAAGATCTTGGGCGTAGCGACAAAGAGAGTATCACACTGTCATCCAGTAGACATAATTGCTTCAAAATGGCGGAAGATGACCTAGTGTTATGATTAGCTATTTCTTATAAAGGAAACTATATACATTTAATCATTTCGACAGTTTGATGCCATTGAAATAAATTCAGTGACGAAGTTGAATTTGTGCTGGACCGGAAACCATGTGATTTTCCACTTCAGACGATCGGCCTGAACCAATTAGGCTATCCAAACACTTATTGTAACTTTGTCAGTTTATTCACATATAGGGTGTGTCACTTAAATCGGTTCAGTGGCGCAGTTGCTCACGCGATCGACCTCCACCAACACCGCCTAAAGCCCGATATTAATCAAGTTATTGGGCAAAGAACTGGACGAAGAAACTGGATGAAATATTGGTCCTATTATTTGACAAAGATATTGGACGTAGCGACAAAGAGAGTATCACACTGTCATCCAATAGTCAAAATTGCTTCAAAATGGCGGAAGATGACCTCGTGTTCTGATTAGCTATTTCTTATAAAGGAAACTATATACATTTAATCATTTCGACAGTTTGATGCCACTGAAATAAATTCAGTGACGAAGTTGAATTTGTGCTGGACCGGAAACCATGTGATTTTCCACTTCAGACGATCGGCCTGAACCAATTAGGCTATCCAAACACTTATTGTAACTTTGTCAGTTTATTCACATATAGGGTGTGTCACTTAAATCGGTTCAGTGGCGCAGTCGCTCACGCGATCGACCTCCACCAACACCGCCTAAAGCCCGATATTAATCAAGTTATTCGGCACAGAACTGGACGAAGAAACTGGATGAAATATTGGTCCTATTATTTGACAAAGATATTGGACGTAGCGACAAAGAGAGTATCACACTGTCATCCCATAGTCAAAATTGCTTCAAAATGGCGGAAGATGACCTCGTGTTCTGATTAGCTATTTCTTATAAAGGAAATTATATACATTTAATCATTTCGACAGTTTGATGCCACTGAAATAAATTAAGTGACGAAGTTGAATTTGTGCTGGACCGGAAACCATGTGATTTTCCACTTCAGACGATCGGCCTGAACCAATTAGGCTATCCAAACACTTATTGTAACTTTGTCAGTTTATTCACATATAGCGTGTGTCACTTAAATCGGTTCAGTGGCGCAGTTGCTCACGCGATCGACCTCCATCAACACCGTAAAAGCCCGATATTACTCAAGTAATTGGGCACAGAACTGGACGAAGAAACTGGATGAAATATTGGTCCTATTATTTGACAAAGATATTGGACGTAGCGACAAAGAGAGTATCACACTGTCATCCAATAGTCAAAATTGCTTCAAAATGGCGGAAGATGACCTAGTGTTATGATTAGCTATTTCTTATAAAGGAAACTATATACATTTAATCATTTCGACAGTTTGATGCCACTGAAATAAATTCAGTGACGAAGTTGAATTTGTGCTGGACCGGAAACCATGTGATTTTCCACTTCAGACGATCGGCCTGAACCAATTAGGCTATCCAAACACTTATTGTAACTTTGTCAGTTTATTCACATATAGGGTGTGTCACTTAAATCGGTTCAGTGGCGCAGTTGCTCACGCGATCGACCTCCACCAACACCGCCTAAAGCCCGATATTACTCAAGTAATTGGGCACAGAACTGGACGAAGAAACTGGATGAAATATTGGTCCTATTATTTGACAAAGATATTGGACGTAGCGACAAAGAGAGTATCACACTGTCATCCAATAGTCAAAATTGCTTCAAAATGGCGGAAGATGACCTAGTGTTATGATTAGCTATTTCTTATAAAGGAAACTATATACATTTAATCATTTCGACAGTTTGATGCCACTGAAATAAATTCAGTGACGAAGTTGAATTTGTGCTGGACCGGAAACCATGTGATTTTCCACTTCAGACGATCGGCCTGAACCAATTAGGCTATCCAAACACTTATTGTAACTTTGTCAGTTTATTCACATATAGGGTGTGTCACTTAAATCGGTTCAGTGACGCAGTTGCTCACGCCATCGACCTACACCGACACCGCCTAAGGACGGTGTTAATCAAGTTATTGGACACAGAACTAAACGAAGAAATTAGATGAAATATTTTTTGACAAAGATCTTGGGCGTAGCGACAAAGAGAGTATCACACTGTCATCCAGTAGACATAATTGCTTCAAAATGGCGGAAGATGACCTAGTGTTATGATTAGCTATTTCTTATAAAGGAAACTATATACATTTAATCATTTCGACAGTTTGATGCCACTGAAATAAATTCAGTGACGAAGTTGAATTTGTGCTGGACCGGAAACCATGTGATTTTCCACTTCAGACGATCGGCCTGAACCAATTAGGCTATCCAAACACTTATTGTAACTTTGTCAGTTTATTCACATATAGGGTGTGTCACTTAAATCGGTTCAGTGGCGCAGTTGCTCACGCGATCGACCTCCACCAACACCGCCTAAAGCCCGATATTAATCAAGTTATTGGGCAAAGAACTGGACGAAGAAACTGGATGAAATATTGGTCCTATTATTTGACAAAGATATTGGACGTAGCGACAAAGAGAGTATCACACTGTCATCCAATAGTCAAAATTGCTTCAAAATGGCGGAAGATGACCTCGTGTTCTGATTAGCTATTTCTTATAAAGGAAACTATATACATTTAATCATTTCGACAGTTTGATGCCACTGAAATAAATTCAGTGACGAAGTTGAATTTGTGCTGGACCGGAAACCATGTGATTTTCCACTTCAGACGATCGGCCTGAACCAATTAGGCTATCCAAACACTTATTGTAACTTTGTCAGTTTATTCACATATAGGGTGTGTCACTTAAATCGGTTCAGTGGCGCAGTTGCTCACGCGATCGACCTCCACCAACACCGCCTAAAGCCCGATATTAATCAAGTTATTCGGCACAGAACTGGACGAAGAAACTGGATGAAATATTGGTCCTATTATTTGACAAAGATATTGGACGTAGCGACAAAGAGAGTATCACACTGTCATCCCATAGTCAAAATTGCTTCAAAATGGCGGAAGATGACCTCGTGTTCTGATTAGCTATTTCTTATAAAGGAAATTATATACATTTAATCATTTCGACAGTTTGATGCCACTGAAATAAATTAAGTGACGAAGTTGAATTTGTGCTGGACCGGAAACCATGTGATTTTCCACTTCAGACGATCGGCCTGAACCAATTAGGCTATCCAAACACTTATTGTAACTTTGTCAGTTTATTCACATATAGCGTGTGTCACTTAAATCGGTTCAGTGGCGCAGTTGCTCACGCGATCGACCTCCACCAACACCGCAAAAGCCCGATATTACTCAAGTAATTGGGCACAGAACTGGACGAAGAAACTGGATGAAATATTGGTCCTATTATTTGACAAAGATATTGGACGTAGCGACAAAGAGAGTATCACACTGTCATCCAATAGTCAAAATTGCTTCAAAATGGCGGAAGATGACCTAGTGTTATGATTAGCTATTTCTTATAAAGGAAACTATATACATTTAATCATTTCGACAGTTTGATGCCACTGAAATAAATTCAGTGACGAAGTTGAATTTGTGCTGGACCGGAAACCATGTGATTTTCCACTTCAGACGATCGGCCTGAACCAATTAGGCTATCCAAACACTTATTGTAACTTTGTCAGTTTATTCACATATAGGGTGTGTCACTTAAATCGGTTCAGTGGCGCAGTTGCTCACGCGATCGACCTCCACCAACACCGCCTAAAGACCGATATTAATCAAGTTATTGGGCACAGAACTGGACGAAGAAACTGGATGAAATATTGGTACTATTATTTGACAAAGATATTGGACGTAGCGACAAAGAGAGTATCACACTGTCATCCAATAGTCAAAATTGCTTCAAAATGGCGGAAGATGACCTAGTGTTATGATTAGCTATTTCTTATAAAGGAAACTATATACATTTAATCATTTCGACAGTTTGATGCCACTGAAATAAATTCAGTGACGAAGTTGAATTTGTGCTGGACCGGAAACCATGTGATTTTCCACTTCAGACGATCGGCCTGAACCAATTAGGCTATCCAAACACTTATTGTAACTTTGTCAGTTTATTCACATATAGGGTGTGTCACTTAAATCGGTTCAGTGGCGCAGTTGCTCACGCGATCGACCTCCACCAACACCGCCTAAAGCCCGATATTAATCAAGTTATTGGGCACAGAACTGGACGAAGAAATTAGATGAAATATTTTTTGACAAAGATCTTGGGCGTAGCGACAAAGAGAGTATCACACTGTCATCCAGTAGACATAATTGCTTCAAAATGGCGGAAGATGACCTAGTGTTATGATTAGCTATTTCTTATAAAAGAAACTATATATATATATTAAATCATTTCGACAGTTTGATTTCATTGAAATAAATTCAATGACGAAGTTGAATTTGTGCTGGACCGGAAACCATGTGATTTTCCACTTCAGACGATCGGCCTGAACCAATTAGGCTATCCAAACACTTATTGTAACTTTGTCAGTTTATTCACATATAGGGTGTGTCACTTAAATCGGTTCAGTGGCGCAGTTGCTCACGCCATCGACCTACACCGACACCGCCTAAGGACGGTGTTAATCGAGTTATTGGACACAGAACTAAACGAAGAAATTAGATGAAATATTTTTTGACAAAGATCTTGGGCGTAGCGACAAAGAGAGTATCACACTGTCATCCAGTAGACATAATTGCTTCAAAATGGCGGAAGATGACCTAGTGTTATGATTAGCTATTACTTATAAAAGAAACTATATATATATATTAAATCATTTCGACAGTTTGATTTCATTGAAATAAATTCAATGACGAAGTTGAATTTATGCTGGACCGGAAACAATGTGATTTTCCACTTCAGACGATCGGCCTGAACCAATTAGGCTATCCAAACACTTATTGTAACTTTGTCAGTTTATTCATATATAGGGTGTGTCACTTAAATCGGTTCAGTGGCGCAGTTGCTCACGCGATCGACCTCCACCAACACCGCCTAAAGCCCGATATTAATCAAGTTATTGGGCACAGAACTGGACGAAGAAACTGGATGAAATATTGGTCCTATTATTTGACAAAGATATTGGACGTAGCGACAAAGAGAGTATCACACTGTCATCCAATAGTCAAAATTGCTTCAAAATGGCGGAAGATGACCTAGTGTTATGATTAGCTATTTCTTATAAAGGAAACTATATACATTTAATCATTTCGACAGTTTGATGCCACTGAAATAAATTCAGTGACGAAGTTGAATTTGTGCTGGACCGGAAACCATGTGATTTTCCACTTCAGACGATCGGCCTGAACCAATTAGGCTATCCAAACACTTATTGTAACTTTGTCAGTTTATTCACATATAGGGTGTGTCACTTAAATCGGTTCAGTGGCGCAGTTGCTCACGCCATCGACCTACACCGACACCGCCTAAGGACGGTGTTAATCGAGTTATTGGACACAGAACTAAACGAAGAAATTAGATGAAATATTTTTTGACAAAGATCTTGGGCGTAGCGACAAAGAGAGTATCACACTGTCATCCAGTAGACATAATTGCTTCAAAATGGCGGAAGATGACCTAGTGTTATGATTAGCTATTTCTTATAAAAGAAACTATATATATATATATATATTAAATCATTTCGACAGTTTGATTTCATTGAAATAAATTCAATGACGAAGTTGAATTTATGCTGGACCGGAAACCATGTGATTTTCCACTTCAGACGATCGGCCTGAACCAATTAGGCTATCCAAACACTTATTGTAACTTTGTCAGTTTATTCACATATAGGGTGTGTCACTTAAATCGGTTCAGTGGCGCAGTTGCTCACGCCATCGACCTACACCGACACCGCCTAAGGACGGTGTTAATCGAGTTATTGGACACAGAACTAAACGAAGAAATTAGATGAAATATTTTTTGACAAAGATCTTGGGCGTAGCGACAAAGAGAGTATCACACTGTCATCCAGTAGACATAATTGCTTCAAAATGGCGGAAGATGACCTAGTGTTATGATTAGCTATTTCTTATAAAAGAAACTATATATATATATTAAATCATTTCGACAGTTTGATTTCATTGAAATAAATTCAATGATGAAGTTGAATTTGTGCTGGACCGGAAACCATGTGATTTTCCACTTCAGACGATCGGCCTGAACCAATTAGGCTATCCAAACACTTATTGTAACTTTGTCAGTTTATTCACATATAGGGTGTGTCACTTAAATCGGTTCAGTGGCGCAGTTGCTCACGCGATCGACCTCCACCAACACCGCCTAAAGCCCGATATTAATCAAGTTATTGGGCACAGAACTGGACGAAGAAATTAGATGAAATATTTTTTGACAAAGATCTTGGGCGTAGCGACAAAGAGAGTATCACACTGTCATCCAGTAGACATAATTGCTTCAAAATGGCGGAAGATGACCTAGTGTTATGATTAGCTATTTCTTATAAAAGAAACTATATATATATATTAAATCATTTCGACAGTTTGATTTCATTGAAATAAATTCAATGACGAAGTTGAATTTGTGCTGGACCGGAAACCATGTGATTTTCCACTTCAGACGATCGGCCTGAACCAATTAGGCTATCCAAACACTTATTGTAACTTTGTCAGTTTATTCACATATAGGGTGTGTCACTTAAATCGGTTCAGTGGCGCAGTTGCTCACGCCATCGACCTACACCGACACCGCCTAAGGACGGTGTTAATCGAGTTATTGGACACAGAACTAAACGAAGAAATTAGATGAAATATTTTTTGACAAAGATCTTGGGCGTAGCGACAAAGAGAGTATCACACTGTCATCCAGTAGACATAATTGCTTCAAAATGGCGGAAGATGACCTAGTGTTATGATTAGCTATTTCTTATAAAAGAAAATATATATATATATTAAATCATTTCGACAGTTTGATTTCATTGAAATAAATTCAATGACGAAGTTGAATTTATGCTGGACCGGAAACCATGTGATTTTCCACTTCAGACGATCGGCCTGAACCAATTAGGCTATCCAAACACTTATTGTAACTTTGTCAGTTTATTCACATATAGGGTGTGTCACTTAAATCGGTTCAGTGGCGCAGTTGCTCACGCCATCGACCTACACCGACACCGCCTAAGGACGGTGTTAATCGAGTTATTGGACACAGAACTAAACGAAGAAATTAGATGAAATATTTTTTGACAAAGATCTTGGGCGTAGCGACAAAGAGAGTATCACACTGTCATCCAGTAGACATAATTGCTTCAAAATGGCGGAAGATGACCTAGTGTTATGATTAGCTATTTCTTATAAAAGAAACTATATATATATATATATTAAATCATTTCGACAGTTTGATTTCATTGAAATAAATTCAATGACGAAGTTGAATTTATGCTGGACCAGAAACCATGTGATTTTCCACTTCAGACGATCGGCCTGAACCAATCAGGCTATCCAAACACTTATTGCAACTTTGTCAGTTTATTCACATATAGGGTGTGTCACTTAAATCGGTTCAGTGGCGCAGTTGCTCACGCCATCGACCTACACCGACACCGCCTAAGGACGGTGTTAATCGAGTTATTGGACACAGAACTAAACGAAGAAATTAGATGAAATATTTTTTGACAAAGATCTTGGGCGTAGCGACAAAGAGAGTATCACACTGTCATCCAGTAGACATAATTGCTTCAAAATGGCGGAAGATGACCTAGTGTTATGATTAGCTATTTCTTATAAAAGAAACTATATATATATATTAAATCATTTCGACAGTTTGATTTCATTGAAATAAATTCAATGACGAAGTTGAATTTGTGCTGGACCGGAAACCATGTGATTTTCCACTTCAGACGATCGGCCTGAACCAATTAGGCTATCCAAACACTTATTGTAACTTTGTCAGTTTATTCACATATAGGGTGTGTCACTTAAATCGGTTCAGTGACGCAGTTGCTCACGCCATCGACCTACACCGACACCGCCTAAGGACGGTGTTAATCGAGTTATTGGACACAGAACTAAACGATGAAATTAGATGAAATATTTTTTGACAAAGATCTTGGGCGTAGCGACAAAGAGAGTATCACACTGTCATCCAGTAGACATAATTGCTTCAAAATGGCGGAAGATGACCTAGTGTTATGATTAGCTATTTCTTATAAAGGAAACTATATACATTTAATCATTTCGACAGTTTGATTTCATTGAAATAAATTCAATGACGAAGTTGAATTTATGCTGGACCGGAAACCATGTGATTTTCCACTTCAGACGATCGGCCTGAACCAATTAGGCTATCCAAACACTTATTGTAACTTTGTCAGTTTATTCACATATAGGGTGTGTCACTTAAATCGGTTCAGTGGCGCAGTTGCTCACGCCATCGACCTACACCGACACCGCCTAAGGACGGTGTTAATCGAGTTATTGGACACAGAACTAAACGAAGAAATTAGATGAAATATTTTTTGACAAAGATCTTGGGCGTAGCGACAAAGAGAGTATCACACTGTCATCCAGTAGACATAATTGCTTCAAAATATCGGAAGATGACCTAGTGTTATGATTAGCTATTTCTTATAAAAGAAACTATATATATATATTAAATCATTTCGACAGTTTGATTTCATTGAAATAAATTCAATGACGAAGTTGAATTTATGCTGGACCGGAAACCATGTGATTTTCCACTTCAGACGATCGGCCTGAACCAATTAGGCTATCCAAACACTTATTGTAACTTTGTCAGTTTATTCACATATAGGGTGTGTCACTTAAATCGGTTCAGTGGCGCAGTTGCTCACGCCATCGACCTACACCGACACCGCCTAAGGACGGTGTTAATCGAGTTATTGGACACAGAACTAAACGAAGAAATTAGATGAAATATTTTTTGACAAAGATCTTGGGCGTAGCGACAAAGAGAGTATCACACTGTCATCCAGTAGACATAATTGCTTCAAAATGGCGGAAGATGACCTAGTGTTATGATTAGCTATTTCTTATAAAAGAAACTATATATATATATATATTAAATCATTTCGACAGTTTGATTTCATTGAAATAAATTCAATGACGAAGTTGAATTTGTGCTGGACCGGAAACCATGTGATTTTCCACTTCAGACGATCGGCCTGAACCAATTAGGCTATCCAAACACTTATTGTAACTTTGTCAGTTTATTCACATATAGGGTGTGTCACTTAAATCGGTTCAGTGACGCAGTTGCTCACGCCATCGACCTACACCGACACCGCCTAAGGACGGTGTTAATCGAGTTATTGGACACAGAACTAAACGAAGAAATTAGATGAAATATTTTTTGACAAAGATCTTGGGCGTAGCGACAAAGAGAGTATCACACTGTCATCCAGTAGACATAATTGCTTCAAAATGGCGGAAGATGACCTAGTGTTATGATTAGCTATTTCTTATAAAGGAAACTATATACATTTAATCATTTCGACAGTTTGATGCCACTGAAATAAATTCAGTGACGAAGTTGAATTTGTGCTGGACCGGAAACCATGTGATTTTCCACTTCAGACGATCGGCCTGAACCAATTAGGCTATCCAAACACTTATTGTAACTTTGTCAGTTTATTCACATATAGGGTGTGTCACTTAAATCGGTTCAGTGGCGCAGTTGCTCACGCCATCGACCTACACCGACACCGCCTAAGGACGGTGTTAATCGAGTTATTGGACACAGAACTAAACGAAGAAATTAGATGAAATATTTTTTGACAAAGATCTTGGGCGTAGCGACAAAGAGAGTATCACACTGTCATCCAGTAGACATAATTGTTTCAAAATGGCGGAAGATGACCTAGTGTTATGATTAGCTATTTCTTATAAAAGAAACTATATATATATATTAAATCATTTCGACAGTTTGATTTCATTGAAATAAATTCAATGACGAAGTTGAATTTGTGCTGGACCGGAAACCATGTGATTTTCCACTTCAGACGATCGGCCTGAACCAATTAGGCTATCCAAACACTTATTGTAACTTTGTCAGTTTATTCACATATAGGGTGTGTCACTTAAATCGGTTCAGTGGCGCAGTTGCTCACGCCATCGACCTACACCGACACCGCCTAAGGACGGTGTTAATCGAGTTATTGGACACAGAACTAAACGAAGAAATTAGATGAAATATTTTTTGACAAAGATCTTGGGCGTAGCGACAAAGAGAGTATCACACTGTCATCCAGTAGACATAATTGCTTCAAAATGGCGGAAGATGACCTAGTGTTATGATTAGCTATTTCTTATAAAAGAAACTATATATATATATATATATATATATATATATATATATATATATATATATATATTAAATCATTTCGACAGTTTGATTTCATTGAAATAAATTCAATGACGAAGTTGAATTTATGCTGGACCGGAAACCATGTGATTTTCCACTTCAGACGATCGGCCTGAACCAATTAGGCTATCCAAACACTTATTGTAACTTTGTCAGTTTATTCACATATAGGGTGTGTCACTTAAATCGGTTCAGTGGCGCAGTTGCTCACGCCATCGACCTACACCGACACCGCCTAAGGACGGTGTTAATCGAGTTATTGGACACAGAACTAAACGAAGAAATTAGATGAAATATTTTTTGACAAAGATCTTGGGCGTAGCGACAAAGAGAGTATCACACTGTCATCCAGTAGACATAATTGCTTCAAAATGGCGGAAGATGACCTAGTGTTATGATTAGCTATTTCTTATAAAAGAAACTATATATATATATTAAATCATTTCGACAGTTTGATTTCATTGAAATAAATTCAATGACGAAGTTGAATTTATGCTGGACCGGAAACCATGTGATTTTCCATTTCAGACGATCGCCTGAACCAATTAAGCTATCCAAACACTTATTGTAACTTTGTCAGTTTATTCACATATAGGGTGTGTCACTTAAATCGGTTCAGTGGCGCAGTTGCTCACGCCATCGACCTACACCGACACCGCCTAAGGACGGTGTTAATCGAGTTATTGGACACAGAACTAAACGAAGAAATTAGATGAAATATTTTTTGACAAAGATCTTGGGCGTAGCGACAAAGAGAGTATCACACTGTCATCCCGTAGACATAATTGCTTCAAAATGGCGGAAGATGACCTAGTGTTATGATTAGCTATTTCTTATAAAAGAAACTATATATATATATTAAATCATTTCGACAGTTTGATTTCATTGAAATAAATTCAATGACGAAGTTGAATTTGTGCTGGACCGGAAACCATGTGATTTTCCACTTCAGACGATCGGCCTGAACCAATTAGGCTATCCAAACACTTATTGTAACTTTGTCAGTTTATTCACATATAGGGTGTGTCACTTAAATCGGTTCAGTGGCGCAGTTGCTCACGCCATCGACCTACACCGACACCGCCTAAGGACGGTGTTAATCGAGTTATTTGACACAGAACGAAACGAAGAAATTAGATGAAATATTTTTTGACAAAGATCTTGGGCGTAGCGACAAAGAGAGTATCACACTGTCATCCAGTAGACATAATTGCTTCAAAATGGCGGAAGATGACCTAGTGTTATGATTAGCTATTTCTTATAAAAGAAACTATATATATATATATTAAATCATTTCGACAGTTTGATTTCATTGAAATAAATTCAATGACGAAGTTGAATTTATGCTGGACCGGAAACCATGTGATTTTCCACTTCAGACGATCGGCCTGAACCAATTAGGCTATCCAAACACTTATTGTAACTTTGTCAGTTTATTCACATATAGGGTGTGTCACTTAAATCGGTTCAGTGACGCAGTTGCTCACGCCATCGACCTACACCGACACCGCCTAAGGACGGTGTTAATCGAGTTATTGGACACAGAACTAAACGAAGAAATTAGATGAAATATTTTTTGACAAAGATCTTGGGCGTAGCGACAAAGAGAGTATCACACTGTCATCCAGTAGACATAATTGCTTCAAAATGGCGGAAGATGACCTAGTGTTATGATTAGCTATTTCTTATAAAGGAAACTATATATATATATATATTAAATCATTTCGACAGTTTGATTTCATTGAAATAAATTCAATGACGAAGTTGAATTTGTGCTGGACCGGAAACCATGTGATTTTCCACTTCAGACGATCGGCCTGAACCAATTAGGCTATCCAAACACTTATTGTAACTTTGTCAGTTTATTCACATATAGGGTGTGTCACTTAAATCGGTTCAGTGACGCAGTTGCTCACGCCATCGACCTACACCGACACCGCCTAAGGACGGTGTTAATCGAGTTATTGGACACAGAACTAAACGAAGAAATTAGATGAAATATTTTTTGACAAAGATCTTGGGCGTAGCGACAAAGAGAGTATCACACTGTCATCCAGTAGACATAATTGCTTCAAAATGGCGGAAGATGACCTAGTGTTATGATTAGCTATTTCTTATAAAGGAAACTATATACATTTAATCATTTCGACAGTTTGATGCCACTGAAATAAATTCAGTGACGAAGTTGAATTTGTGCTGGACCGGAAACCATGTGATTTTCCACTTCAGACGATCGGCCTGAACCAATTAGGCTATCCAAACACTTATTGTAACTTTGTCAGTTTATTCACATATAGGGTGTGTCACTTAAATCGGTTCAGTGGCGCAGTTGCTCACGCCATCGACCTACACCGACACCGCCTAAGGACGGTGTTAATCGAGTTATTGGACACAGAACTAAACGAAGAAATTAGATGAAATATTTTTTGACAAAGATCTTGGGCGTAGCGACAAAGAGAGTATCACACTGTCATCCAGTAGACATAATTGTTTCAAAATGGCGGAAGATGACCTAGTGTTATGATTAGCTATTTCTTATAAAAGAAACTATATATATATATTAAATCATTTCGACAGTTTGATTTCATTGAAATAAATTCAATGACGAAGTTGAATTTGTGCTGGACCGGAAACCATGTGATTTTCCACTTCAGACGATCGGCCTGAACCAATTAGGCTATCCAAACACTTATTGTAACTTTGTCAGTTTATTCACATATAGGGTGTGTCACTTAAATCGGTTCAGTGGCGCAGTTGCTCACGCCATCGACCTACACCGACACCGCCTAAGGACGGTGTTAATCGAGTTATTGGACACAGAACTAAACGAAGAAATTAGATGAAATATTTTTTGACAAAGATCTTGGGCGTAGCGACAAAGAGAGTATCACACTGTCATCCAGTAGACATAATTGCTTCAAAATGGCGGAAGATGACCTAGTGTTATGATTAGCTATTTCTTATAAAAGAAACTATATATATATATATATATATATATATATATATATATATATATTAAATCATTTCGACAGTTTGATTTCATTGAAATAAATTCAATGACGAAGTTGAATTTATGCTGGACCGGAAACCATGTGATTTTCCACTTCAGACGATCGGCCTGAACCAATTAGGCTATCCAAACACTTATTGTAACTTTGTCAGTTTATTCACATATAGGGTGTGTCACTTAAATCGGTTCAGTGGCGCAGTTGCTCACGCCATCGACCTACACCGACACCGCCTAAGGACGGTGTTAATCGAGTTATTGGACACAGAACTAAACGAAGAAATTAGATGAAATATTTTTTGACAAAGATCTTGGGCGTAGCGACAAAGAGAGTATCACACTGTCATCCAGTAGACATAATTGCTTCAAAATGGCGGAAGATGACCTAGTGTTATGATTAGCTATTTCTTATAAAGGAAACTATATACATTTAATCATTTCGACAGTTTGATGCCACTGAAATAAATTCAGTGACGAAGTTGAATTTGTGCTGGACCGGAAACCATGTGATTTTCCACTTCAGACGATCGGCCTGAACCAATTAGGCTATCCAAACACTTATTGTAACTTTGTCAGTTTATTCACATATAGGGTGTGTCACTTAAATCGGTTCAGTGGCGCAGTTGCTCACGCGATCGACCTCCACCAACACCGCCTAAAGCCCGATATTAATCAAGTTATTGGGCACAGAACTGGACGAAGAAACTGGATGAAATATTGGTCCTATTATTTGACAAAGATATTGGACGTAGCGACAAAGAGAGTATCACACTGTCATCCCATAGTCAAAATTGCTTCAAAATGGCGGAAGATGACCTCGTGTTCTGATTAGCTATTTCTTATAAAGGAAACTATATACATTTAATCATTTCGACAGTTTGATGCCACTGAAATAAATTCAGTGACGAAGTTGAATTTGTGCTGGACCGGAAACCATGTGATTTTCCACTTCAGACGATCGGACTGAACCAATTAGGCTATCCAAACACTTATTGTAACTTTGTCAGTTTATTCACATATAGGGTGTGTCACTTAAATCGGTTCAGTGGCGCAGTTGCTCACGCGATAGACCTCCACCAACACCGCCTAAAGCCCGATATTAATCAAGTTATTGGGCACAGAACTGGACGAAGAAACTGGATGAAATATTGGTCCTATTATTTGACAAAGATATTGGACGTAGCGACAAAGAGAGTATCACACTGTCATCCAATAGTCAAAATTGCTTCAAAATGGCGGAAGATGACCTAGTGTTATGATTAGCTATTTCTTATAAAGGAAACTATATACATTTAATCATTTCGACAGTTTGATGCCACTGAAATAAATTCAGTGACGAAGTTGAATTTGTGCTGGACCGGAAACCATGTGATTTTCCACTTCAGACGATCGGCCTGAACCAATTAGGCTATCCAAACACTTATTGTAACTTTGTCAGTTTATTCACATATAGGGTGTGTCACTTAAATCGGTTCAGTGGCGCAGTTGCTCACGCCATCGACCTACACCTACACCGCCTAAGGACGGTGTTAATCGAGTTATTGGACACAGAACTAAACGAAGAAATTAGATGAAATATTTTTTGACAAAGATCTTGGGCGTAGCGACAAAGAGAGTATCACACTGTCATCCAGTAGACATAATTGCTTCAAAATGGCGGAAGATGACCTAGTGTTATGATTAGCTATTTCGTATAAAAGAAACTATATATATATATATTAAATCATTTCGACAGTTTGATTTCATTGAAATAAATTCAATGACGAAGTTGAATTTATGCTGGACCGGAAACCATGTGATTTTCCACTTCAGACGATCGGCCTGAACCAATTAGGCTATCCAAACACTTATTGTAACTTTGTCAGTTTATTCACATATAGGGTGTGTCACTTAAATCGGTTCAGTGGCGCAGTTGCTCACGCCATCGACCTACACCGACACCGCCTAAGGACGGTGTTAATCGAGTTATTGGACACAGAACTAAACGAAGAAATTAGATGAAATATTTTTTGACAAAGATCTTGGGCGTAGCGACAAAGAGAGTATCACACTGTCATCCAGTAGACATAATTGCTTCAAAATGGCGGAAGATGACCTAGTGTTATGATTAGCTATTTCTTATAAAAGAAACTATATATATATATTAAATCATTTCGACAGTTTGATTTCATTGAAATAAATTCAATGACGAAGTTGAATTTATGCTGGACCGGAAACCATGTGATTTTCCACTTCAGACGATCGGCCTGAACCAATTAGGCTATCCAAACACTTATTGTAACTTTGTCAGTTTATTCACATATAGGGTGTGTCACTTAAATCGGTTCAGTGGCGCAGTTGCTCACGCCATCGACCTACACCGACACTGCCTAAGGACGGTGTTAATCGAGTTATTGGACACAGAACTAAACGAAGAAATTAGATGAAATATTTTTTGACAAAGATCTTGGGCGTAGCGACAAAGAGAGTATCACACTGTCATCCAGTAGACATAATTGCTTCAAAATGGCGGAAGATGACCTAGTGTTATGATTAGCTATTTCTTATAAAAGAAACTATATATATATATATATATATATATATATATATATATATATTAAATCATTTCGACAGTTTGATTTCATTGAAATAAATTCAATGACGAAGTTGAATTTGTGCTGGACCGGAAACCATGTGATTTTCCACTTCAGACGATCGGCCTGAACCAATTAGGCTATCCAAACACTTATTGTAACTTTGTCAGTTTATTCACATATAGGGTGTGTCACTTAAATCGGTTCAGTGACGCAGTTGCTCACGCGATCGACCTACACCGACACCGCCTAAGGACGGTGTTAATCGAGTTATTGGACACAGAACTAAACGAAGAAATTAGATGAAATATTTTTTGACAAAGATCTTGGGCGTAGCGACAAAGAGAGTATCACACTGTCATCCAGTAGACATAATTGCTTCAAAATGGCGGAAGATGACCTAGTGTTATGATTAGCTATTTCTTATAAAAGAAACTATATATATATATATTAAATCATTTCGACAGTTTGATTTCATTGAAATAAATTCAATGACGAAGTTGAATTTGTGCTGGACCGGAAACCATGTGATTTTCCACTTCAGACGATCGGCCTGAACCAATTAGGCTATCCAAACACTTATTGTAACTTTGTCAGTTTATTCACATATAGGGTGTGTCACTTAAATCGGTTCAGTGGCGCAGTTGCTCACGCCATCGACCTACACCGACACCGCCTAAGGACGGTGTTAATCGAGTTATTGGACACAGAACTAAACGAAGAAATTAGATGAAATATTTTTTGACAAAGATCTTGGGCGTAGCGACAAAGAGAGTATCACACTGTCATCCAGTAGACATAATTGCTTCAAAATGGCGGAAGATGACCTAGTGTTATGATTAGCTATTTCTTATAAAAGAAACTATATATATATATTAAATCATTTCGACAGTTTGATTTCATTGAAATAAATTCAATGACGAAGTTGAATTTATGCTGGACCGGAAACCATGTGATTTTCCACTTCAGACGATCGGCCTGAACCAATTAGGCTATCCAAACACTTATTGTAACTTTGTCAGTTTATTCACATATAGGGTGTGTCACTTAAATCGGTTCAGTGGCGCAGTTGCTCACGCCATCGACCTACACCGACACCGCCTAAGGACGGTGTTAATCGAGTTATTGGACACAGAACTAAACGAAGAAATTAGATGAAATATTTTTTGACAAAGATCTTGGGCGTAGCGACAAAGAGAGTATCACACTGTCATCCAGTAGACATAATTGCTTCAAAATGGCGGAAGATGACCTAGTGTTATGATTAGCTATTTCTTATAAAAGAAACTATATATATATATTAAATCATTTCGACAGTTTGATTTCATTGAAATAAATTCAATGACGAAGTTGAATTTATGCTGGACCGGAAACCATGTGATTTTCCACTTCAGACGATCGGCCTGAACCAATTAGGCTATCCAAACACTTATTGTAACTTTGTCAGTTTATTCACATATAGGGTGTGTCACTTAAATCGGTTCAGTGGCACAGTTGCTCACGCCATCGACCTACACCGACACCGCCTAAGGACGGTGTTAATCGAGTTATTGGACACAGAACTAAACGAAGAAATTAGATGAAATATTTTTTGACAAAGATCTTGGGCGTAGCGACAAAGAGAGTATCACACTGTCATCCAGTAGACATAATTGCTTCAAAATGGCGGAAGATGACCTAGTGTTATGATTAGCTATTTCTTATAAAAGAAACTATATATATATATTAAATCATTTCGACAGTTTGATTTCATTGAAATAAATTCAATGACGAAGTTGAATTTGTGCTGGACCGGAAACCATGTGATTTTCCACTTCAGACGATCGGCCTGAACCAATTAGGCTATCCAAACACTTATTGTAACTTTGTCAGTTTATTCACATATAGGGTGTGTCACTTAAATCGGTTCAGTGGCGCAGTTGCTCACGCCATCGACCTACACCGACACCGCCTAAGGACGGTGTTAATCGAGTTATTGGACACAGAACTAAACGAAGAAATTAGATGAAATATTTTTTGACAAAGATCTTGGGCGTAGCGACAAAGAGAGTATCACACTGTCATCCAGTAGACATAATTGCTTCAAAATGGCGGAAGATGACCTAGTGTTATGATTAGCTATTTCTTATAAAAGAAACTATATATATATATATTAAATCATTTCGACAGTTTGATTTCATTGAAATAAATTCAATGACGAAGTTGAATTTATGCTGGACCGGAAACCATGTGATTTTCCACTTCAGACGATCGGCCTGAACCAATTAGGCTATCCAAACACTTATTGTAACTTTGTCAGTTTATTCACATATAGGGTGTGTCACTTAAATCGGTTCAGTGGCGCAGTTGCTCACGCCATCGACCTACACCGACACCGCCTAAGGACGGTGTTAATCGAGTTATTGGACACAGAACTAAACGAAGAAATTAGATGAAATATTTTTTGACAAAGATCTTGGGCGTAGCGACAAAGCGAGTATCACACTGTCATCCAGTAGACATAATTGCTTCAAAATGGCGGAAGATGACCTAGTGTTATGATTAGCTATTTCTTATAAAAGAAACTATATATATATATTAAATCATTTCGACAGTTTGATTTCATTGAAATAAATTCAATGACGAAGTTGAATTTATGCTGGACCGGAAACCATGTGATTTTCCACTTCAGACGATCGGCCTGAACCAATTAGGCTATCCAAACACTTATTGTAACTTTGTCAGTTTATTCACATATAGGGTGTGTCACTTAAATCGGTTCAGTGGCGCAGTTGCTCACGCCATCGACCTACACCGACACCGCCTAAGGACGGTGTTAATCGAGTTATTGGACACAGAACTAAACGAAGAAATTAGATGAAATATTTTTTGACAAAGATCTTGGGCGTAGCGACAAAGAGAGTATCACACTGTCATCCAGTAGACATAATTGCTTCAAAATGGCGGAAGATGACCTAGTGTTATGATTAGCTATTTCTTATAAAGGAAACTATATACATTTAATCATTTCGACAGTTTGATGCCACTGAAATAAATTCAGTGACGAAGTTGAATTTGTGCTGGACCGGAAACCATGTGATTTTCCACTTCAGACGATCGGCCTGAACCAATTAGGCTATCCAAACACTTATTGTAACTTTGTCAGTTTATTCACATATAGTGTGTGTCACTTAAATCGGTTCAGTGGCGCAGTTGCTCACGCCATCGACCTACACCGACACCGCCTAAGGACGGTGTTAATCGAGTTATTGGACACAGAACTAAACGAAGAAATTAGATGAAATATTTTTTGACAAAGATCTTGGGCGTAGCGACAAAGAGAGTATCACACTGTCATCCAGTAGACATAATTGCTTCAAAATGGCGGAAGATGACCTTGTGTTATGATTAGCTATTTCTTATAAAAGAAACTATACATATATATATATATATATTAAATCATTTCGACAGTTTGATTTCATTGAAATAAATTCAATGACGAAGTTGAATTTATGCTGGACCGGAAACCATGTGATTTTCCACTTCAGACGATCGGCCTGAACCAATTAGGCTATCCAAACACTTATTGTAACTTTGTCAGTTTATTCACATATAGGGTGTGTCACTTAAATCGGTTCAGTGACGCAGTTGCTCACGCCATCGACCTACACCGACACCGCCTAAGGACGGTGTTAATCGAGTTATTGGACACAGAACTAAACGAAGAAATTAGATGAAATATTTTTTGACAAAGATCTTGGGCGTAGCGACAAAGAGAGTATCACACTGTCATCCAGTAGACATAATTGCTTCAAAATGGCGGAAGATGACCTAGTGTTATGATAAGCTATTTCTTATAAAGGAAACTATATACATTTAATCATTTCGACAGTTTGATGCCACTGAAATAAATTCAGTGACGAAGTTGAATTTGTGCTGGACCGGAAACCATGTGATTTTCCACTTCAGACGATCGGCCTGAACCAATTAGGCTATCCAAACACTTATTGTAACTTTGTCAGTTTATTCACATATAGGGTGTGTCACTTAAATCGGTTCAGTGGCGCAGTTGCTCACGCCATCGACCTACACCGACACCGCCTAAGGACGGTGTTAATCGAGTTATTGGACACAGAACTAAACGAAGAAATTAGATGAAATATTTTTTGACAAAGATCTTGGGCGTAGCGACAAAGAGAGTATCACACTGTCATCCAGTAGACATAATTGCTTCAAAATGGCGGAAGATGACCTAGTGTTATGATTAGCTATTTCTTATAAAGGAAACTATATACATTTAATCATTTCGACAGTTTGATTTCATTGAAATAAATTCAATGACGAAGTTGAATTTGTGCTGGACCGGAAACCATGTGATTTTCCACTTCAGACGATCGGCCTGAACCAATTAGGCTATCCAAACACTTATTGTAACTTTGTCAGTTTATTCACATATAGGGTGTGTCACTTAAATCGGTTCAGTGGCGCAGTTGCTCACGCCATCGACCTACACCGACACCGCCTAAGGACGGTGTTAATCGAGTTATTGGACACAGAACTAAACGAAGAAATTAGATGAAATATTTTTTGACAAAGATCTTGGGCGTAGCGACAAAGAGAGTATCACACTGTCATCCAGTAGACATAATTGCTTCAAAATGGCGGAAGATGACCTAGTGTTATGATTAGCTATTTCTTATAAAAGAAACTATATATATATATTAAATCATTTCGACAGTTTGATTTCATTGAAATAAATTCAATGACGAAGTTGAATTTATGCTGGACCGGAAACCATGTGATTTTCCACTTCAGACGATCGGCCTGAACCAATTAGGCTATCCAAACACTTATTGTAAATTTGTCAGTTTATTCACATATAGGGTGTGTCACTTAAATCGGTTCAGTGGCGCAGTTGCTCATGCCATCGACCTACACCGACACCGCCTAAGGACGGTGTTAATCGAGTTATTGGACACAGAACTAAACGAAGAAATTAGATGAAATATTTTTTGACAAAGATCTTGGGCGTAGCGACAAAGAGAGTATCACACTGTCATCCAGTAGACATAATTGCTTCAAAATGGCGGAAGATGACCTAGTGTTATGATTAGCTATTTCTTATAAAAGAAACTATATATATATATTAAATCATTTCGACAGTTTGATTTCATTGAAATAAATTCAATGACGAAGTTGAATTTATGCTGGACCGGAAACCATGTGATTTTCCACTTCAGACGATCGGCCTGAACCAATTAGGCTATCCAAACACTTATTGTAACTTTGTCAGTTTATTCACATATAGGGTGTGTCACTTAAATCGGTTCAGTGGCGCAGTTGCTCACGCCATCGACCTACACCGACACCGCCTAAGGACGGTGTTAATCGAGTTATTGGACACAGAACTAAACGAAGAAATTAGATGAAATATTTTTTGACAAAGATCTTGGGCGTAGCGACAAAGAGAGTATCACACTGTCATCCAGTAGACATAATTGCTTCAAAATGGCGGAAGATGACCTAGTGTTATGATTAGCTATTTCTTATAAAAGAAACTATATATATATATTAAATCATTTCGACAGTTTGATTAATTGAAATAAATTCAATGACGAAGTTGAATTTATGCTGGACCGGAAACCATGTGATTTTCCACTTCAGACGATCGGCCTGAACCAATTAGGCTATCCAAACACTTATTGTAACTTTGTCAGTTTATTCACATATAGGGTGTGTCACTTAAATCGGTTCAGTGGCGCAGTTGCTCACGCCATCGACCTACACCGACACCGCCTAAGGACGGTGTTAATCGAGTTATTGGACACAGAACTAAACGAAGAAATTAGATGAAATATTTTTTGACAAAGATCTTGGGCGTAGCGACAAAGAGAGTATCACACTGTCATCCAGTAGACATAATTGCTTCAAAATGGCGGAAGATGACCTAGTGTTATGATTAGCTATTTCTTATAAAGGAAACTATATACATTTAATCATTTCGACAGTTTGATGCCACTGAAATAAATTCAGTGACGAAGTTGAATTTGTGCTGGACCGGAAACCATGTGATTTTCCACTTCAGACGATCGGCCTGAACCAATTAGGCTATCCAAACACTTATTGTAACTTTGTCAGTTTATTCACATATAGTGTGTGTCACTTAAATCGGTTCAGTGGCGCAGTTGCTCACGCCATCGACCTACACCGACACCGCCTAAGGACGGTGTTAATCGAGTTATTGGACACAGAACTAAACGAAGAAATTAGATGAAATATTTTTTGACAAAGATCTTGGGCGTAGCGACAAAGAGAGTATCACACTGTCATCCAGTAGACATAATTGCTTCAAAATGGCGGAAGATGACCTAGTGTTATGATTAGCTATTTCTTATAAAAGAAACTATATATATATATATATATATATATATATATATATATATATATATTAAATCATTTCGACAGTTTGATTTCATTGAAATAAATTCAATGACGAAGTTGAATTTATGCTGGACCGGAAACCATGTGATTTTCCACTTCAGACGATCGGCCTGAACCAATTAGGCTATCCAAACACTTATTGTAACTTTGTCAGTTTATTCACATATAGGGTGTGTCACTTAAATCGGTTCAGTGACGCAGTTGCTCACGCCATCGACCTACACCGACACCGCCTAAGGACGGTGTTAATCGAGTTATTGGACACAGAACTAAACGAAGAAATTAGATGAAATATTTTTTGACAAAGATCTTGGGCGTAGCGACAAAGAGAGTATCACACTGTCATCCAGTAGACATAATTGCTTCAAAATGGCGGAAGATGACCTAGTGTTATGATTAGCTATTTCTTATAAAGGAAACTATATACATTTAATCATTTCGACAGTTTGATGCCACTGAAATAAATTCAGTGACGAAGTTGAATTTGTGCTGGACCGGAAACCATGTGATTTTCCACTTCAGACGATCGGCCTGAACCAATTAGGCTATCCAAACACTTATTGTAACTTTGTCAGTTTATTCACATATAGGGTGTGTCACTTAAATCGGTTCAGTGGCGCAGTTGCTCACGCCATCGACCTACACCGACACCGCCTAAGGACGGTGTTAATCGAGTTATTGGACACAGAACTAAACGAAGAAATTAGATGAAATATTTTTTGACAAAGATCTTGGGCGTAGCGACAAAGAGAGTATCACACTGTCATCCAGTAGACATAATTGCTTCAAAATGGCGGAAGATGACCTAGTGTTATGATTAGCTATTTCTTATAAAGGAAACTATATACATTTAATCATTTCGACAGTTTGATTTCATTGAAATAAATTCAATGACGAAGTTGAATTTGTGCTGGACCGGAAACCATGTGATTTTCCACTTCAGACGATCGGCCTGAACCAATTAGGCTATCCAAACACTTATTGTAACTTTGTCAGTTTATTCACATATAGGGTGTGTCACTTAAATCGGTTCAGTGGCGCAGTTGCTCACGCCATCGACCTACACCGACACCGCCTAAGGACGGTGTTAATCGAGTTATTGGACACAGAACTAAACGAAGAAATTAGATGAAATATTTTTTGACAAAGATCTTGGGCGTAGCGACAAAGAGAGTATCACACTGTCATCCAGTAGACATAATTGCTTCAAAATGGCGGAAGATGACCTAGTGTTATGATTAGCTATTTCTTATAAAAGAAACTATATATATATATTAAATCATTTCGACAGTTTGATTTCATTGAAATAAATTCAATGACGAAGTTGAATTTATGCTGGACCGGAAACCATGTGATTTTCCACTTCAGACGATCGGCCTGAACCAATTAGGCTATCCAAACACTTATTGTAACTTTGTCAGTTTATTCACATATAGGGTGTGTCACTTAAATCGGTTCAGTGGCGCAGTTGCTCACGCCATCGACCTACACCGACACCGCCTAAGGACGGTGTTAATCGAGTTATTGGACACAGAACTAAACGAAGAAATTAGATGAAATATTTTTTGACAAAGATCTTGGGCGTAGCGACAAAGAGAGTATCACACTGTCATCCAGTAGACATAATTGCTTCAAAATGGCGGAAGATGACCTAGTGTTATGATTAGCTATTTCTTATAAAAGAAACTATATATATATATTAAATCATTTCGACAGTTTGATTTCATTGAAATAAATTCAATGACGAAGTTGAATTTATGCTGGACCGGAAACCATGTGATTTTCCACTTCAGACGATCGGCCTGAACCAATTAGGCTATCCAAACACTTATTGTAACTTTGTCAGTTTATTCACATATAGGGTGTGTCACTTAAATCGGTTCAGTGGCGCAGTTGCTCACGCCATCGACCTACACCGACACCGCCTAAGGACGGTGTTAATCGAGTTATTGGACACAGAACTAAACGAAGAAATTAGATGAAATATTTTTTGACAAAGATCTTGGGCGTAGCGACAAAGAGAGTATCACACTGTCATCCAGTAGACATAATTGCTTCAAAATGGCGGAAGATGACCTAGTGTTATGATTAGCTATTTCTTATAAAAGATACTATATATATATATATTAAATCATTTCGACAGTTTGATTTCATTGAAATAAATTCAATGACGAAGTTGAATTTATGCTGGACCGGAAACCATGTGATTTTCCACTTCAGACGATCGGCCTGAACCAATTAGGCTATCCAAACACTTATTGTAACTTTGTCAGTTTATTCACATATAGGGTGTGTCACTTAAATCGGTTCAGTGGCGCAGTTGCTCACGCCATCGACCTACACCGACACCGCCTAAGGACGGTGTTAATCGAGTTATTGGACACAGAACTAAACGAAGAAATTAGATGAAATATTTTTTGACAAAGATCTTGGGCGTAGCGACAAAGAGAGTATCACACTGTCATCCAGTAGACATAATTGCTTCAAAATGGCGGAAGATGACCTAGTGTTATGATTAGCTATTTCTTATAAAGGAAACTATATACATTTAATCATTTCGACAGTTTGATGCCACTGAAATAAATTCAGTGACGAAGTTGAATTTGTGCTGGACCGGAAACCATGTGATTTTCCACTTCAGACGATCGGCCTGAACCAATTAGGCTATCCAAACACTTATTGTAACTTTGTCAGTTTATTCACATATAGGGTGTGTCACTTAAATCGGTTCAGTGGCGCAGTTGCTCACGCCATCGACCTACACCGACACCGCCTAAGGACGGTGTTAATCGAGTTATTGGACACAGAACTAAACGAAGAAATTAGATGAAATATTTTTTGACAAAGATCTTGGGCGTAGCGACAAAGAGAGAATCACACTGTCATCCAGTAGACATAATTGCTTCAAAATGGCGGAAGATGACCTAGTGTTATGATTAGCTATTTCTTATAAAAGAAACTATATATATATATATATATATATATATATATATATATATATATATATTAAATCATTTCGACAGTTTGATTTCATTGAAATAAATTCAATGACGAAGTTGAATTTATGCTGGACCGGAAACCATGTGATTTTCCACTTCAGACGATCGGCCTGAACCAATTAGGCTATCCAAACACTTATTGTAACTTTGTCAGTTTATTCACATATAGGGTGTGTCACTTAAATCGGTTCAGTGACGCAGTTGCTCACGCCATCGACCTACACCGACACCGCCTAAGGACGGTGTTAATCGAGTTATTGGACACAGAACTAAACGAAGAAATTAGATGAAATATTTTTTGACAAAGATCTTGGGCGTAGCGACAAAGAGAGTATCACACTGTCATCCAGTAGACATAATTGCTTCAAAATGGCGGAAGATGACCTAGTGTTATGATTAGCTATTTCTTATAAAGGAAACTATATACATTTAATCATTTCGACAGTTTGATGCCACTGAAATAAATTCAGTGACGAAGTTGAATTTGTGCTGGACCGGAAACCATGTGATTTTCCACTTCAGACGATCGGCCTGAACCAATTAGGCTATCCAAACACTTATTGTAACTTTGTCAGTTTATTCACATATAGGGTGTGTCACTTAAATCGGTTCAGTGGCGCAGTTGCTCACGCGATCGACCTCCACCAACACCGCCTAAAGCCCGATATTAATCAAGTTATTGGGCACAGAACTGGACGAAGAAACTGGATGAAATATTGGTCCTATTATTTGACAAAGATATTGGACGTAGCGACAAAGAGAGTATCACACTGTCATCCAATAGTCAAAATTGCTTCAAAATGGCGGAAGATGACCTAGTGTTATGATTAGCTATTTCTTATAAAGGAAACTATATACATTTAATCATTTCGACAGTTTGATGCCACTGAAATAAATTCAGTGACGAAGTTGAATTTGTGCTGGACCGGAAACCATGTGATTTTCCACTTCAGACGATCGGCCTGAACCAATTAGGCTATCCAAACACTTATTGTAACTTTGTCAGTTTATTCACATATAGGGTGTGTCACTTAAATCGGTTCAGTGGCGCAGTTGCTCACGCCATCGACCTACACCGACACCGGCTAAGGACGGTGTTAATCGAGTTATTGGACACAGAACTAAACGAAGAAATTAGATGAAATATTTTTTGACAAAGATCTTGGGCGTAGCGACAATGAGAGTATCACACTGTCATCCAGTAGACATAATTGCTTCAAAATGGCGGAAGATGACCTAGTGTTATGATTAGCTATTTCTTATAAAAGAAACTATATATATATATATTAAATCATTTCGACAGTTTGATTTCATTGAAATAAATTCAATGACGAAGTTGAATTTATGCTGGACCGGAAACCATGTGATTTTCCACTTCAGACGATCGGCCTGAACCAATTAGGCTATCCAAACACTTATTGTAACTTTGTCAGTTTATTCACATATAGGGTGTGTCACTTAAATCGGTTC
This sequence comes from Locusta migratoria, assembly GCA_026315105.1. Classification (NCBI taxonomy): domain Eukaryota; kingdom Metazoa; phylum Arthropoda; class Insecta; order Orthoptera; family Acrididae; genus Locusta; species Locusta migratoria. The sequence goes on from CM048744.1 coordinate 541,458,643, forward strand.
AGTGACGCAGTTGCTCACGCCATCGACCTACACCGACACCGCCTAAGGACGGTGTTAATCGAGTTATTGGACACAGAACTAAACGAAGAAATTAGATGAAATATTTTTTGACAAAGATCTTGGGCGTAGCGACAAAGAGAGTATCACACTGTCATCCAGTAGACATAATTGCTTCAAAATGGCGGAAGATGACCTAGTGTTATGATTAGCTATTTCTTATAAAGGAAACTATATACATTTAATCATTTCGACAGTTTGATGCCACTGAAATAAATTCAGTGACGAAGTTGAATTTGTGCTGGACCGGAAACCATGTGATTTTCCACTTCAGACGATCGGCCTGAACCAATTAGGCTATCCAAACACTTATTGTAACTTTGTCAGTTTATTCACATATAGGGTGTGTCACTTAAATCGGTTCAGTGGCGCAGTTGCTCACGCGATCGACCTCCACCAACACCGCCTAAAGCCCGATATTAATCAAGTAATTGGGCACAGAACTGGACGAAGAAACTGGATGAAATATTGGTCCTATTATTTGACAAAGATATTGGACGTAGCGACAGAGAGAGTATCACACTGTCATCCAATAGTCAAAATTGTTTCAAAATGGCGGAAGATGACCTAGTGTTATGATTAGCTATTTCTTATAAAGGAAACTATATACATTTAATCATTTCGACAGTTTGATGCCACTGAAATAAATTCAGTGACGAAGTTGAATTTGTGCTGGACCGGAAACCATGTGATTTTCCACTTCAGACGATCGGCCTGAACCAATTAGGCTATCCAAACACTTATTGTAACTTTGTCAGTTTATTCACATATAGGGTGTGTCACTTAAATCGGTTCAGTGGCGCAGTTGCTCACGCGATCGACCTCCACCAACACCGCCTAAAGCCCGATATTAATCAAGTTATTGGGCACAGAACTGGACGAAGAAACTGGATGAAATATTGGTCCTATTATTTGACAAAGATATTGGACGTAGCGACAAAGAGAGTATCACACTGTCATCCAATAGTCAAAATTGCTTCAAAATGTCGGAAGATGACCTAGTGTTATGATTAGCTATTTCTTATAAAGGAAACTATATACATTTAATCATTTCGACAGTTTGATGCCACTGAAATAAATTCAGTGACGAAGTTGAATTTGTGCTGGACCGGAAACCATGTGATTTTCCACTTCAGACGATCGGCCTGAACCAATTAGGCTATCCAAACACTTATTGTAACTTTGTCAGTTTATTCACATATAGGGTGTGTCACTTAAATCGGTTCAGTGGCGCAGTTGCTCACGCCATCGACCTACACCGACACCGCCTAAGGACGGTGTTAATCGAGTTATTGGACACAGAACTAAACGAAGAAATTAGATGAAATATTTTTTGACAAAGATCTTGGGCGTAGCGACAAAGAGAGTATCACACTGTCATCCAGTAGACATAATTGCTTCAAAATGGCGGAAGATGACCTAGTGTTATGATTAGCTATTTCTTATAAAAGAAACTATATATATATATTAAATCATTTCGACAGTTTGATTTCATTGAAATAAATTCAATGACGAAGTTGAATTTATGCTGGACCGGAAACCATGTGATTTTCCACTTCAGACGATCGGCCTGAACCAATTAGGCTATCCAAACACTTATTGTAACTTTGTCAGTTTATTCACATATAGGGTGTGTCACTTAAATCGGTTCAGTGGCGCAGTTGCTCACGCCATCGACCTACACCGACACCGCCTAAGGACGGTGTTAATCGAGTTATTGGACACAGAACTAAACGAAGAAATTAGATGAAATATTTTTTGACAAAGATCTTGGGCGTAGCGACAAAGAGAGTATCACACTGTCATCCAGTAGACATAATTGCTTCAAAATGGCGGAAGATGACCTCGTGTTATGATTAGCTATTTCTTATAAAAGAAACTATATATATATATATTAAATCATTTCGACAGTTTGATTTCATTGAAATAAATTCAATGACGAAGTTGAATTTATGCTGGACCGGAAACCATGTGATTTTCCACTTCAGACGATCGGCCTGAACCAATTAGGCTATCCAAACACGTATTGTAACTTTGTCAGTTTATTCACATATAGGGTGTGTCACTTAAATCGGTTCAGTGGCGCAGTTGCTCACGCCATCGACCTACACCGACACCGCCTAAGGACGGTGTTAATCGAGTTATTGGACACAGAACTAAACGAAGAAATTAGATGAAATATTTTTTGACAAAGATCTTGGGCGTAGCGACAAAGAGAGTATCACACTGTCATCCAGTAGACATAATTGCTTCAAAATGGCGGAAGATGACCTAGTGTTATGATTAGCTATTTCTTATAAAGGAAACTATATACATTTAATCATTTCGACAGTTTGATGCCACTGAAATAAATTCAGTGACGAAGTTGAATTTGTGCTGGACCGGAAACCATGTGATTTTCCACTTCAGACGATCGGCCTGAACCAATTAGGCTATCCAAACACTTATTGTAACTTTGTCAGTTTATTCACATATAGGGTGTGTCACTTAAATCGGTTCAGTGGCGCAGTTGCTCACGCCATCGACCTACACCGACACCGCCTAAGGACGGTGTTAATCGAGTTATTGGACACAGAACTAAACGAAGAAATTAGATGAAATATTTTTTGACAAAGATCTTGGGCGTAGCGACAAAGAGAGTATCACACTGTCATCCAGTAGACATAATTGCTTCAAAATGGCGGAAGATGACCTAGTGTTATGATTAGCTATTTCTTATAAAAGAAACTATATATATATATTAAATCATTTCGACAGTTTGATTTCATTGAAATAAATTCAATGACGAAGTTGAATTTATGCTGGACCGGAAACCATGTGATTTTCCACTTCAGACGATCGGCCTGAACCAATTAGGCTATCCAAACACTTATTGTAACTTTGTCAGTTTATTCACATATAGGGTGTGTCACTTAAATCGGTTCAGTGGCGCAGTTGCTCACGCCATCGACCTACACCGACACCGCCTAAGGACGGTGTTAATCGAGTTATTGGACACAGAACTAAACGAAGAAATTAGATGAAATATTTTTTGACAAAGATCTTGGGCGTAGCGACAAAGAGAGTATCACACTGTCATCCAGTAGACATAATTGCTTCAAAATGGCGGAAGATGACCTAGTGTTATGATTAGCTATTTCTTATAAAAGAAACTATATATATATATTAAATCATTTCGACAGTTTGATTTCATTGAAATAAATTCAATGACGAAGTTGAATTTATGCTGGACCGGAAACCATGTGATTTTCCACTTCAGACGATCGGCCTGAACCAATTAGGCTATCCAAACACTTATTGTAACTTTGTCAGTTTATTCACATATAGGGTGTGTCACTTAAATCGGTTCAGTGGCGCAGTTGCTCACGCCATCGACCTACACCGACACCGCCTAAGGACGGTGTTAATCGAGTTATTGGACACAGAACTAAACGAAGAAATTAGATGAAATATTTTTTGACAAAGATCTTGGGCGTAGCGACAAAGAGAGTATCACACTGTCATCCAGTAGACATAATTGCTTCAAAATGGCGGAAGATGACCTAGTGTTATGATTAGCTATTTCTTATAAAAGATACTATATATATATATATTAAATCATTTCGACAGTTTGATTTCATTGAAATAAATTCAATGACGAAGTTGAATTTATGCTGGACCGGAAACCATGTGATTTTCCACTTCAGACGATCGGCCTGAACCAATTAGGCTATCCAAACACTTATTGTAACTTTGTCAGTTTATTCACATATAGGGTGTGTCACTTAAATCGGTTCAGTGGCGCAGTTGCTCACGCCATCGACCTACACCGACACCGCCTAAGGACGGTGTTAATCGAGTTATTGGACACAGAACTAAACGAAGAAATTAGATGAAATATTTTTTGACAAAGATCTTGGGCGTAGCGACAAAGAGAGTATCACACTGTCATCCAGTAGACATAATTGCTTCAAAATGGCGGAAGATGACCTAGTGTTATGATTAGCTATTTCTTATAAAGGAAACTATATACATTTAATCATTTCGACAGTTTGATGCCACTGAAATAAATTCAGTGACGAAGTTGAATTTGTGCTGGACCGGAAACCATGTGATTTTCCACTTCAGACGATCGGCCTGAACCAATTAGGCTATCCAAACACTTATTGTAACTTTGTCAGTTTATTCACATATAGGGTGTGTCACTTAAATCGGTTCAGTGGCGCAGTTGCTCACGCCATCGACCTACACCGACACCGCCTAAGGACGGTGTTAATCGAGTTATTGGACACAGAACTAAACGAAGAAATTAGATGAAATATTTTTTGACAAAGATCTTGGGCGTAGCGACAAAGAGAGAATCACACTGTCATCCAGTAGACATAATTGCTTCAAAATGGCGGAAGATGACCTAGTGTTATGATTAGCTATTTCTTATAAAAGAAACTATATATATATATATATATATATATATATATATATATATATATATATATTAAATCATTTCGACAGTTTGATTTCATTGAAATAAATTCAATGACGAAGTTGAATTTATGCTGGACCGGAAACCATGTGATTTTCCACTTCAGACGATCGGCCTGAACCAATTAGGCTATCCAAACACTTATTGTAACTTTGTCAGTTTATTCACATATAGGGTGTGTCACTTAAATCGGTTCAGTGACGCAGTTGCTCACGCCATCGACCTACACCGACACCGCCTAAGGACGGTGTTAATCGAGTTATTGGACACAGAACTAAACGAAGAAATTAGATGAAATATTTTTTGACAAAGATCTTGGGCGTAGCGACAAAGAGAGTATCACACTGTCATCCAGTAGACATAATTGCTTCAAAATGGCGGAAGATGACCTAGTGTTATGATTAGCTATTTCTTATAAAGGAAACTATATACATTTAATCATTTCGACAGTTTGATGCCACTGAAATAAATTCAGTGACGAAGTTGAATTTGTGCTGGACCGGAAACCATGTGATTTTCCACTTCAGACGATCGGCCTGAACCAATTAGGCTATCCAAACACTTATTGTAACTTTGTCAGTTTATTCACATATAGGGTGTGTCACTTAAATCGGTTCAGTGGCGCAGTTGCTCACGCGATCGACCTCCACCAACACCGCCTAAAGCCCGATATTAATCAAGTTATTGGGCACAGAACTGGACGAAGAAACTGGATGAAATATTGGTCCTATTATTTGACAAAGATATTGGACGTAGCGACAAAGAGAGTATCACACTGTCATCCAATAGTCAAAATTGCTTCAAAATGGCGGAAGATGACCTAGTGTTATGATTAGCTATTTCTTATAAAGGAAACTATATACATTTAATCATTTCGACAGTTTGATGCCACTGAAATAAATTCAGTGACGAAGTTGAATTTGTGCTGGACCGGAAACCATGTGATTTTCCACTTCAGACGATCGGCCTGAACCAATTAGGCTATCCAAACACTTATTGTAACTTTGTCAGTTTATTCACATATAGGGTGTGTCACTTAAATCGGTTCAGTGGCGCAGTTGCTCACGCCATCGACCTACACCGACACCGGCTAAGGACGGTGTTAATCGAGTTATTGGACACAGAACTAAACGAAGAAATTAGATGAAATATTTTTTGACAAAGATCTTGGGCGTAGCGACAATGAGAGTATCACACTGTCATCCAGTAGACATAATTGCTTCAAAATGGCGGAAGATGACCTAGTGTTATGATTAGCTATTTCTTATAAAAGAAACTATATATATATATATTAAATCATTTCGACAGTTTGATTTCATTGAAATAAATTCAATGACGAAGTTGAATTTATGCTGGACCGGAAACCATGTGATTTTCCACTTCAGACGATCGGCCTGAACCAATTAGGCTATCCAAACACTTATTGTAACTTTGTCAGTTTATTCACATATAGGGTGTGTCACTTAAATCGGTTCAGTGACGCAGTTGCTCACGCCATCGACCTACACCGACACCGCCTAAGGACGGTGTTAATCGAGTTATTGGACACAGAACTAAACGAAGAAATTAGATGAAATATTTTTTGACAAAGATCTTGGGCGTAGCGACAAAGAGAGTATCACACTGTCATCCAGTAGACATAATTGCTTCAAAATGGCGGAAGATGACCTAGTGTTATGATTAGCTATTTCTTATAAAGGAAACTATATACATTTAATCATTTCGACAGTTTGATGCCACTGAAATAAATTCAGTGACGAAGTTGAATTTGTGCTGGACCGGAAACCATGTGATTTTCCACTTCAGACGATCGGCCTGAACCAATTAGGCTATCCAAACACTTATTGTAACTTTGTCAGTTTATTCACATATAGGGTGTGTCACTTAAATCGGTTCAGTGGCGCAGTTGCTCACGCGATCGACCTCCACCAACACCGCCTAAAGCCCGATATTAATCAAGTAATTGGGCACAGAACTGGACGAAGAAACTGGATGAAATATTGGTCCTATTATTTGACAAAGATATTGGACGTAGCGACAGAGAGAGTATCACACTGTCATCCAATAGTCAAAATTGTTTCAAAATGGCGGAAGATGACCTAGTGTTATGATTAGCTATTTCTTATAAAGGAAACTATATACATTTAATCATTTCGACAGTTTGATGCCACTGAAATAAATTCAGTGACGAAGTTGAATTTGTGCTGGACCGGAAACCATGTGATTTTCCACTTCAGACGATCGGCCTGAACCAATTAGGCTATCCAAACACTTATTGTAACTTTGTCAGTTTATTCACATATAGGGTGTGTCACTTAAATCGGTTCAGTGGCGCAGTTGCTCACGCGATCGACCTCCACCAACACCGCCTAAAGCCCGATATTAATCAAGTTATTGGGCACAGAACTGGACGAAGAAACTGGATGAAATATTGGTCCTATTATTTGACAAAGATATTGGACGTAGCGACAAAGAGAGTATCACACTGTCATCCAATAGTCAAAATTGCTTCAAAATGTCGGAAGATGACCTAGTGTTATGATTAGCTATTTCTTATAAAGGAAACTATATACATTTAATCATTTCGACAGTTTGATGCCACTGAAATAAATTCAGTGACGAAGTTGAATTTGTGCTGGACCGGAAACCATGTGATTTTCCACTTCAGACGATCGGCCTGAACCAATTAGGCTATCCAAACACTTATTGTAACTTTGTCAGTTTATTCACATATAGGGTGTGTCACTTAAATCGGTTCAGTGGCGCAGTTGCTCACGCCATCGACCTACACCGACACCGCCTAAGGACGGTGTTAATCGAGTTATTGGACACAGAACTAAACGAAGAAATTAGATGAAATATTTTTTGACAAAGATCTTGGGCGTAGCGACAAAGAGAGTATCACACTGTCATCCAGTAGACATAATTGCTTCAAAATGGCGGAAGATGACCTAGTGTTATGATTAGCTATTTCTTATAAAAGAAACTATATATATATATTAAATCATTTCGACAGTTTGATTTCATTGAAATAAATTCAATGACGAAGTTGAATTTATGCTGGACCGGAAACCATGTGATTTTCCACTTCAGACGATCGGCCTGAACCAATTAGGCTATCCAAACACTTATTGTAACTTTGTCAGTTTATTCACATATAGGGTGTGTCACTTAAATCGGTTCAGTGGCGCAGTTGCTCACGCCATCGACCTACACCGACACCGCCTAAGGACGGTGTTAATCGAGTTATTGGACACAGAACTAAACGAAGAAATTAGATGAAATATTTTTTGACAAAGATCTTGGGCGTAGCGACAAAGAGAGTATCACACTGTCATCCAGTAGACATAATTGCTTCAAAATGGCGGAAGATGACCTCGTGTTATGATTAGCTATTTCTTATAAAAGAAACTATATATATATATATTAAATCATTTCGACAGTTTGATTTCATTGAAATAAATTCAATGACGAAGTTGAATTTATGCTGGACCGGAAACCATGTGATTTTCCACTTCAGACGATCGGCCTGAACCAATTAGGCTATCCAAACACGTATTGTAACTTTGTCAGTTTATTCACATATAGGGTGTGTCACTTAAATCGGTTCAGTGGCGCAGTTGCTCACGCCATCGACCTACACCGACACCGCCTAAGGACGGTGTTAATCGAGTTATTGGACACAGAACTAAACGAAGAAATTAGATGAAATATTTTTTGACAAAGATCTTGGGCGTAGCGACAAAGAGAGTATCACACTGTCATCCAGTAGACATAATTGCTTCAAAATGGCGGAAGATGACCTAGTGTTATGATTAGCTATTTCTTATAAAGGAAACTATATACATTTAATCATTTCGACAGTTTGATGCCACTGAAATAAATTCAGTGACGAAGTTGAATTTGTGCTGGACCGGAAACCATGTGATTTTCCACTTCAGACGATCGGCCTGAACCAATTAGGCTATCCAAACACTTATTGTAACTTTGTCAGTTTATTCACATATAGGGTGTGTCACTTAAATCGGTTCAGTGGCGCAGTTGCTCACGCCATCGACCTACACCGACACCGCCTAAGGACGGTGTTAATCGAGTTATTGGACACAGAACTAAACGAAGAAATTAGATGAAATATTTTTTGACAAAGATCTTGGGCGTAGCGACAAAGAGAGTATCACACTGTCATCCAGTAGACATAATTGCTTCAAAATGGCGGAAGATGACCTAGTGTTATGATTAGCTATTTCTTATAAAAGAAACTATATATATATATTAAATCATTTCGACAGTTTGATTTCATTGAAATAAATTCAATGACGAAGTTGAATTTATGCTGGACCGGAAACCATGTGATTTTCCACTTCAGACGATCGGCCTGAACCAATTAGGCTATCCAAACACTTATTGTAACTTTGTCAGTTTATTCACATATAGGGTGTGTCACTTAAATCGGTTCAGTGGCGCAGTTGCTCACGCCATCGACCTACACCGACACCGCCTAAGGACGGTGTTAATCGAGTTATTGGACACAGAACTAAACGAAGAAATTAGATGAAATATTTTTTGACAAAGATCTTGGGCGTAGCGACAAAGAGAGTATCACACTGTCATCCAGTAGACATAATTGCTTCAAAATGGCGGAAGATGACCTAGTGTTATGATTAGCTATTTCTTATAAAAGAAACTATATATATATATTAAATCATTTCGACAGTTTGATTTCATTGAAATAAATTCAATGACGAAGTTGAATTTATGCTGGACCGGAAACCATGTGATTTTCCACTTCAGACGATCGGCCTGAACCAATTAGGCTATCCAAACACTTATTGTAACTTTGTCAGTTTATTCACATATAGGGTGTGTCACTTAAATCGGTTCAGTGGCGCAGTTGCTCACGCGATCGACCTCCACCAACACCGCCTAAAGCCCGATATTAATCAAGTTATTGGGCACAGAACTGGACGAAGAAACTGGATGAAATATTGGTCCTATTATTTGACAAAGATATTGGACGTAGCGACAAAGAGAGTATCACACTGTCATCCCATAGTCAAAATTGCTTCAAAATGGCGGAAGATGACCTCGTGTTCTGATTAGCTATTTCTTATAAAGGAAACTATATACATTTAATCATTTCGACAGTTTGATGCCACTGAAATAAATTCAGTGACGAAGTTGAATTTGTGCTGGACCGGAAACCATGTGATTTTCCACTTCAGACGATCGGCCTGAACCAATTAGGCTATCCAAACACTTATTGTAACTTTGTCAGTTTATTCACATATAGGGTGTGTCACTTAAATCGGTTCAGTGGCGCAGTTGCTCACGCGATCGACCTCCACCAACACCGCCTAAAGCCCGATATTAATCAAGTTATTGGGCACAGAACTGGACGAAGAAACTGGATGAAATATTGGTCCTATTATTTGACAAAGATATTGGACGTAGCGACAAAGAGAGTATCACACTGTCATCCAATAGTCAAAATTGCTTCAAAATGGCAGAAGATGACCTAGTGTTATGATTAGCTATTTCTTATAAAGGAAACTATATACATTTAATCATTTCGACAGTTTGATGCCACTGAAATAAATTCAGTGACGAAGTTGAATTTGTGCTGGACCGGAAACCATGTGATTTTCCACTTCAGACGATCGGCCTGAACCAATTAGGCTATCCAAACACTTATTGTAACTTTGTCAGTTTATTCACATATAGGGTGTGTCACTTAAATCGGTTCAGTGGCGCAGTTGCTCACGCCATCGACCTACACCGACACCGCCTAAGGACGGTGTTAATCGAGTTATTGGACACAGAACTAAACGAAGAAGTTAGATGAAATATTTTTTGACAAAGATCTTGGGCGTAGCGACAAAGAGAGTATCACACTGTCATCCAGTAGACATAATTGCTTCAAAATGGCGGAAGATGACCTAGTGTTATGATTAGCTATTTCTTATAAAGGAAACTATATACATTTAATCATTTCGACAGTTTGATGCCACTGAAATAAATTCAGTGACGAAGTTGAATTTGTGCTGGACCGGAAACCATGTGATTTTCCACTTCAGACGATCGGCCTGAACCAATTAGGCTATCCAAACACTTATTGTAACTTTGTCAGTTTATTCACATATAGGGTGTGTCACTTAAATCGGTTCAGTGGCGCTGTTGCTCACGCGATCGACCTCCACCAACACCGCCTAAAGCCCGATATTAATCAAGTTATTGGGCACAGAACTGGACGAAGAAACTGGATGAAATATTGGTCCTATTATTTGACAAAGATATTGGACGTAGCGACAAAGAGAGTATCACACTGTCATCCAATAGTCAAAATTGCTTCAAAATGGCGGAAGATGACCTAGTGTTATGATTAGCTATTTCTTATAAAGGAAACTATATACATTTAATCATTTCGACAGTTTGATGCCACTGAAATAAATTCAGTGACGAAGTTGAATTTGTGCTGGACCGGAAACCATGTGATTTTCCACTTCAGACGATCGGCCTGAACCAATTAGGCTATCCAAACACTTATTGTAACTTTGTCAGTTTATTCACATATAGGGTGTGTCACTTAAATCGGTTCAGTGGCGCAGTTGCTCACGCGATCGACCTCCACCAACACCGCCTAAAGCCCGATATTAATCAAGTAATTGGGCACAGAACTGGACGAAGAAACTGGATGAAATATTGGTCCTATTATTTGACAAAGATATTGGACGTAGCGACAAAGAGAGTATCACACTGTCATCCAATAGTCAAAATTGCTTCAAAATGGCGGAAGATGACCTAGTGTTATGATTAGCTATTTCTTATAAAGGAAACTATATACATTTAATCATTTCGACAGTTTGATGCCACTGAAATAAATTCAGTGACGAAGTTGAATTTGTGCTGGACCGGAAACCATGTGATTTTCCACTTCAGACGATCGGCCTGAACCAATTAGGCTATCCAAACACTTATTGTAACTTTGTCAGTTTATTCACATATAGGGTGTGTCACTTAAATCGGTTCAGTGGCGCAGTTGCTCACGCGATCGACCTCCACCAACACCGCCTAAAGCCCGATATTAATCAAGTTATTGGGCACAGAACTGGACGAAGAAACTGGATGAAATATTGGTCCTATTATTTGACAAAGATATTGGACGTAGCGACAAAGAGAGTATCACACTGTCATCCAATAGTCAAAATTGCTTCAAAATGTCGGAAGATGACCTAGTGTTATGATTAGCTATTTCTTATAAAGGAAACTATATACATTTAATCATTTCGACAGTTTGATGCCACTGAAATAAATTCAGTGACGAAGTTGAATTTGTGCTGGACCGGAAACCATGTGATTTTCCACTTCAGACGATCGGCCTGAACCAATTAGGCTATCCAAACACTTATTGTAACTTTGTCAGTTTATTCACATATAGGGTGTGTCACTTAAATCGGTTCAGTGGCGCAGTTGCTCACGCGATCGACCTCCACCAACACCGCCTAAAGCCCGATATTAATCAAGTTATTGGGCACAGAACTGGACGAAGAAACTGGATGAAATATTGGTCCTATTATTTGACAAAGATATTGGACGTAGCGACAAAGAGAGTATCACACTGTCATCCAATAGTCAAAATTGCTTCAAAATGGCGGAAGATGACCTAGTGTTATGATTAGCTATTTCTTATAAAGGAAACTATATACATTTAATCATTTCGACAGTTTGATGCCACTGAAATAAATTCAGTGACGAAGTTGAATTTGTGCTGGACCGGAAACCATGTGATTTTCCACTTCAGACGATCGGCCTGAACCAATTAGGCTATCCAAACACTTATTGTAACTTTGTCAGTTTATTCACATATAGGGTGTGTCACTTAAATCGGTTCAGTGGCGCTGTTGCTCACGCGATCGACCTCCACCAACACCGCCTAAAGCCCGATATTAATCAAGTAATTGGGCACAGAACTGGACGAAGAAACTGGATGAAATATTGGTCCTATTATTTGACAAAGATATTGGACGTAGCGACAAAGAGAGTATCACACTGTCATCCAATAGTCAAAATTGCTTCAAAATGGCGGAAGATGACCTAGTGTTATGATTAGCTATTTCTTATAAAGGAAACTATATACATTTAATCATTTCGACAGTTTGATGCCACTGAAATAAATTCAGTGACGAAGTTGAATTTGTGCTGGACCGGAAACCATGTGATTTTCCACTTCAGACGATCGGCCTGAACCAATTAGGCTATCCAAACACTTATTGTAACTTTGTCAGTTTATTCACATATAGGGTGTGTCACTTAAATCGGTTCAGTGGCGCAGTTGCTCACGCCATCGACCTACACCGACACCGCCTAAGGACGGTGTTAATCGAGTTATTGGACACAGAACTAAACGAAGAAGTTAGATGAAATATTTTTTGACAAAGATCTTGGGCGTAGCGACAAAGAGAGTATCACACTGTCATCCAGTAGACATAATTGCTTCAAAATGGCGGAAGATGACCTAGTGTTATGATTAGCTATTTCTTATAAAGGAAACTATATACATTTAATCATTTCGACAGTTTGATGCCACTGAAATAAATTCAGTGACGAAGTTGAATTTGTGCTGGACCGGAAACCATGTGATTTTCCACTTCAGACGATCGGCCTGAACCAATTAGGCTATCCAAACACTTATTGTAACTTTGTCAGTTTATTCACATATAGGGTGTGTCACTTAAATCGGTTCAGTGGCGCAGTTGCTCACGCGATCGACCTCCACCAACACCGCCTAAAGCCCGATATTAATCAAGTTATTGGGCACAGAACTGGACGAAGAAACTGGATGAAATATTGGTCCTATTATTTGACAAAGATATTGGACGTAGCGACAAAGAGAGTATCACACTGTCATCCAATAGTCAAAATTGCTTCAAAATGGCGGAAGATGACCTAGTGTTATGATTAGCTATTTCTTATAAAGGAAACTATATACATTTAATCATTTCGACAGTTTGATGCCACTGAAATAAATTCAGTGACGAAGTTGAATTTGTGCTGGACCGGAAACCATGTGATTTTCCACTTCAGACGATCGGCCTGAACCAATTAGGCTATCCAAACACTTATTGTAACTTTGTCAGTTTATTCACATATAGGGTGTGTCACTTAAATCGGTTCAGTGGCGCAGTTGCTCACGCGATCGACCTACACCAACACCGCCTAAAGCCCGATATTAATCAAGTAATTGGGCACAGAACTGGACGAAGAAACTGGATGAAATATTGGTCCTATTATTTGACAAAGATATTGGACGTAGCGACAAAGAGAGTATCACACTGTCATCCAATAGTCAAAATTGCTTCAAAATGGCGGAAGATGACCTAGTGTTATGATTAGCTATTTCTTATAAAGGAAACTATATACATTTAATCATTTCGACAGTTTGATGCCACTGAAATAAATTCAGTGACGAAGTTGAATTTGTGCTGGACCGGAAACCATGTGATTTTCCACTTCAGACGATCGGCCTGAACCAATTAGGCTATCCAAACACTTATTGTAACTTTGTCAGTTTATTCACATATAGGGTGTGTCACTTAAATCGGTTCAGTGGCGCAGTTGCTCACGCGATCGACCTCCACCAACACCGCCTAAAGCCCGATATTAATCAAGTTATTGGGCACAGAACTGGACGAAGAAACTGGATGAAATATTGGTCCTATTATTTGACAAAGATATTGGACGTAGCGACAAAGAGAGTATCACACTGTCATCCAATAGTCAAAATTGCTTCAAAATGTCGGAAGATGACCTAGTGTTATGATTAGCTATTTCTTATAAAGGAAACTATATACATTTAATCATTTCGACAGTTTGATGCCACTGAAATAAATTCAGTGACGAAGTTGAATTTGTGCTGGACCGGAAACCATGTGATTTTCCACTTCAGACGATCGGCCTGAACCAATTAGGCTATCCAAACACTTATTGTAACTTTGTCAGTTTATTCACATATAGGGTGTGTCACTTAAATCGGTTCAGTGGCGCAGTTGCTCACGCGATCGACCTCCACCAACACCGCCTAAAGCCCGATATTAATCAAGTTATTGGGCACAGAACTGGACGAAGAAACTGGATGAAATATTGGTCCTATTATTTGACAAAGATATTGGACGTAGCGACAAAGAGAGTATCACACTGTCATCCAATAGTCAAAATTGCTTCAAAATGGCGGAAGATGACCTAGTGTTATGATTAGCTATTTCTTATAAAGGAAACTATATACATTTAATCATTTCGACAGTTTGATGCCACTGAAATAAATTCAGTGACGAAGTTGAATTTGTGCTGGACCGGAAACCATGTGATTTTCCACTTCAGACGATCGGCCTGAACCAATTAGGCTATCCAAACACTTATTGTAACTTTGTCAGTTTATTCACATATAGGGTGTGTCACTTAAATCGGTTCAGTGGCGCTGTTGCTCACGCGATCGACCTCCACCAACACCGCCTAAAGCCCGATATTAATCAAGTAATTGGGCACAGAACTGGACGAAGAAACTGGATGAAATATTGGTCCTATTATTTGACAAAGATATTGGACGTAGCGACAAAGAGAGTATCACACTGTCATCCAATAGTCAAAATTGCTTCAAAATGGCGGAAGATGACCTAGTGTTATGATTAGCTATTTCTTATAAAGGAAACTATATACATTTAATCATTTCGACAGTTTGATGCCACTGAAATAAATTCAGTGACGAAGTTGAATTTGTGCTGGACCGGAAACCATGTGATTTTCCACTTCAGACGATCGGCCTGAACCAATTAGGCTATCCAAACACTTATTGTAACTTTGTCAGTTTATTCACATATAGGGTGTGTCACTTAAATCGGTTCAGTGGCGCTGTTGCTCACGCGATCGACCTCCACCAACACCGCCTAAAGCCCGATATTAATCAAGTTATTGGGCACAGAACTGGACGAAGAAACTGGATGAAATATTGGTCCTATTATTTGACAAAGATATTGGACGTAGCGACAAAGAGAGTATCACACTGTCATCCAATAGTCAAAATTGCTTCAAAATGGCGGAAGATGACCTAGTGTTATGATTAGCTATTTCTTATAAAGGAAACTATATACATTTAATCATTTCGACAGTTTGATGCCACTGAAATAAATTCAGTGACGAAGTTGAATTTGTGCTGGACCGGAAACCATGTGATTTTCCACTTCAGACGATCGGCCTGAACCAATTAGGCTATCCAAACACTTATTGTAACTTTGTCAGTTTATTCAAATATAGGGTGTGTCACTTAAATCGGTTCAGTGGCGCAGTTGCTCACGCCATCGACCTACACCGACACCGCCTAAGGACGGTGTTAATCGAGTTATTGGACACAGAACTAAACGAAGAAGTTAGATGAAATATTTTTTGACAAAGATCTTGGGCGTAGCGACAAAGAGAGTATCACACTGTCATCCAGTAGACATAATTGCTTCAAAATGGCGGAAGATGACCTAGTGTTATGATTAGCTATTTCTTATAAAGGAAACTATATACATTTAATCATTTCGACAGTTTGATGCCACTGAAATAAATTCAGTGACGAAGTTGAATTTGTGCTGGACCGGAAACCATGTGATTTTCCACTTCAGACGATCGGCCTGAACCAATTAGGCTATCCAAACACTTATTGTAACTTTGTCAGTTTATTCACATATAGGGTGTGTCACTTAAATCGGTTCAGTGGCGCAGTTGCTCACGCGATCGACCTCCACCAACACCGCCTAAAGCCCGATATTAATCAAGTTATTGGGCACAGAACTGGACGAAGAAACTGGATGAAATATTGGTCCTATTATTTGACAAAGATATTGGACGTAGCGACAAAGAGAGTATCACACTGTCATCCAATAGTCAAAATTGCTTCAAAATGGCGGAAGATGACCTCGTGTTCTGATTAGCTATTTCTTATAAAGGAAACTATATACATTTAATCATTTCGACAGTTTGATGCCACTGAAATAAATTCAGTGACGAAGTTGAATTTGTGCTGGACCGGAAACCATGTGATTTTCCACTTCAGACGATCGGCCTGAACCAATTAGGCTATCCAAACACTTATTGTAACTTTGTCAGTTTATTCACATATAGGGTGTGTCACTTAAATCGGTTCAGTGGCGCAGTTGCTCACGCCATCGACCTCCACCAACACCGCCTAAAGCCCGATATTAATCAAGTTATTGGGCACAGAACTGGACGAAGAAACTGGATGAAATATTGGTCCTATTATTTGACAAAGATATTGGACGTAGCGACAAAGAGAGTATCACACTGTCATCCAATAGTCAAAATTGCTTCAAAATGGCGGAAGATGACCTAGTGTTATGATTAGCTATTTCTTATAAAGGAAACTATATACATTTAATCATTTCGACAGTTTGATGCCACTGAAATAAATTCAGTGACGAAGTTGAATTTGTGCTGGACCGGAAACCATGTGATTTTCCACTTCAGACGATCGGCCTGAACCAATTAGGCTATCCAAACACTTATTGTAACTTTGTCAGTTTATTCACATATAGGGTGTGTCACTTAAATCGGTTCAGTGGCGCAGTTGCTCACGCGATCGACCTCCACCAACACCGCCTAAAGCCCGATATTAATCAAGTTATTGGGCACAGAACTGGACGAAGAAACTGGATGAAATATTGGTCCTATTATTTGACAAAGATATTGGACGTAGCGACAAAGAGAGTATCACACTGTCATCCAATAGTCAAAATTGCTTCAAAATGGCGGAAGATGACCTCGTGTTCTGATTAGCTATTTCTTATAAAGGAAACTATATACATTTAATCATTTCGACAGTTTGATGCCACTGAAATAAATTCAGTGACGAAGTTGAATTTGTGCTGGACCGGAAACCATGTGATTTTCCACTTCAGACGATCGGCCTGAACCAATTAGGCTATCCAAACACTTATTGTAACTTTGTCAGTTTATTCACATATAGGGTGTGTCACTTAAATCGGTTCAGTGGCGCAGTTGCTCACGCCATCGACCTCCACCAACACCGCCTAAAGCCCGATATTAATCAAGTTATTGGGCACAGAACTGGACGAAGAAACTGGATGAAATATTGGTCCTATTATTTGACAAAGATATTGGACGTAGCGACAAAGAGAGTATCACACTGTCATCCAATAGTCAAAATTGCTTCAAAATGGCGGAAAATGACCTAGTGTTATGATTAGCTATTTCTTATAAAGGAAACTATATACATTTAATCATTTCGACAGTTTGATGCCACTGAAATAAATTCAGTGACGAAGTTGAATTTGTGCTGGACCGGAAACCATGTGATTTTCCACTTCAGACGATCGGCCTGAACCAATTAGGCTATCCAAACACTTATTGTAACTTTGTCAGTTTATTCACATATAGGGTGTGTCACTTAAATCGGTTCAGTGGCGCAGTTGCTCACGCGATCGACCTCCACCAACACCGCCTAAAGCCCGATATTAATCAAGTTATTGGGCACAGAACTGGACGAAGAAACTGGATGAAATATTGGTCCTATTATTTGACAAAGATATTGGACGTAGCGACAAAGAGAGTATCACACTGTCATCCAATAGTCAAAATTGCTTCAAAATGGCGGAAGATGACCTCGTGTTCTGATTAGCTATTTCTTATAAAGGAAACTATATACATTTAATCATTTCGACAGTTTGATGCCACTGAAATAAATTCAGTGACGAAGTTGAATTTGTGCTGGACCGGAAACCATGTGATTTTCCACTTCAGACGATCGGCCTGAACCAATTAGGCTATCCAAACACTTATTGTAACTTTGTCAGTTTATTCACATATAGGGTGTGTCACTTAAATCGGTTCAGTGGCGCAGTTGCTCACGCCATCGACCTCCACCAACACCGCCTAAAGCCCGATATTAATCAAGTTATTGGGCACAGAACTGGACGAAGAAACTGGATGAAATATTGGTCCTATTATTTGACAAAGATATTGGACGTAGCGACAAAGAGAGTATCACACTGTCATCCAATAGTCAAAATTGCTTCAAAATGGCGGAAGATGACCTAGTGTTATGATTAGCTATTTCTTATAAAGGAAACTATATACATTTAATCATTTCGACAGTTTGATGCCACTGAAATAAATTCAGTGACGAAGTTGAATTTGTGCTGGACCGGAAACCATGTTATTTTCCACTTCAGACGATCGGCCTGAACCAATTAGGCTATCCAAACACTTATTGTAACTTTGTCAGTTTATTCACATATAGGGTGTGTCACTTAAATCGGTTCAGTGGCGCAGTTGCTCACGCGATCGACCTCCACCAACACCGCCTAAAGCCCGATATTAATCAAGTTATTGGGCACAGAACTGGACGAAGAAACTGGATGAAATATTGGTCCTATTATTTGACAAAGATATTGGACGTAGCGACAAAGAGAGTATCACACTGTCATCCAATAGTCAAAATTGCTTCAAAATGGCGGAAGATGACCTAGTGTTATGATTAGCTATTTCTTATAAAGGAAACTATATACATTTAATCATTTCGACAGTTTGATGCCACTGAAATAAATTCAGTGACGAAGTTGAATTTGTGCTGGACCGGAAACCATGTGATTTTCCACTTCAGACGATCGGCCTGAACCAATTAGGCTATCCAAACACTTATTGTAACTTTGTCAGTTTATTCACATATAGGGTGTGTCACTTAAATCGGTTCAGTGGCGCAGTTGCTCACGCGATCGACCTCCACCAACACCGCCTAAAGCCCGATATTAATCAAGTTATTGGGCACAGAACTGGACGAAGAAACTGGATGAAATATTGGTCCTATTATTTGACAAAGATATTGGACGTAGCGACAAAGAGAGTATCACACTGTCATCCCATAGTCAAAATTGCTTCAAAATGGCGGAAGATGACCTCGTGTTCTGATTAGCTATTTCTTATAAAAGAAACTATATACAGGGTGTTTTCCTCTGTAACTTATAAAATAATAGGTGACGGGGAATTTTAATGCGGTAGGTCAACACAAGAAATGTTACACTTTCTGCGGAGCTATGAACATAGTTTATTGTATCATTTTCCAAAGAGTTACAGCACAAAGATGTATTTTTTAAATGGAACAATTTTTTTTCTATCGTGCATTGAATTCGTTGAAACGAGCTGCGTTCAAATCAAGTTAAATAACATTCCTATCACTGTTAGTTTGGGAGCTACAACCCTTCAAAGTTTAGGGGGCGGAGGCTACGACAGCTTAGCTGACTGGCTGGTGGTCATGAGACAGTGGGCCGTGCCCCAGGGGATAGCCACTCGGCCAATCAGCTACGCTATCGCAGCCTCCGCCCCCGGAACTTTGAAGGGTTGTAGCTCCCAAACTAACAGTGATAGGAATGTAGTTTAAATTGATTTGGACGCAGCTGGTTTAAACGAATCCAATACACGATAGAAAAAACTATTGTTCCATTTAAAAAATTGTATCTTTGTGGTGTAACTCTTTGGAAAATGATACAATAAACTATGCCCATAGCTCCGCAGAAAATGTAACAATTCTTGTGTTGACCTATTGCATTAAAATTTCCCATCACTTATTATTTTATAAGTTGCACAGGCAAACACACTTAGTGAAAAACCCTGTATATTTAATCATTTCGAGCGTCTGAGGTCACTGAAATAAATTCAACGGCGAAGGACCGGGATTTGAACCATCGGCCTGAACCAAATAGTCTGCCCAAACACTTATTGTAACTTTCTCAGTTTATTCACATATAGGGTGTCCCACTTAAAATCTTCACACCCAAATATCACTGGAATAAAAATAGATATTTAAAAACGACTTTCGTGGGCATGTACAAACGATAGGGGCCAATGAAAGTATTTACCATGAGACATTCCAAGTCGTAAACAAATACAAGTTTCTTTAAATAGATACGTCACATTTTTCTGCTGCAATCAATAGCGTGACAAATCAGCCATGTTGGAATGGCCGAACGTTCTAAGGCGCCTTGATGCGGAGCGCATGATCAGAGGTTCGAGTGCTCCCTTGGTCATGATTGGTTTAAATTAGTTGAAATAGTTTGTAAGCCTAGGGACATAGCCACAGTAGTTAACAACACGTAGCGGCCCAGAAAAACATTTGTTTCTCCCCTTTTCTTGCTCCCCTCCGATGAGGGATATTTATTGCACCCCTGTGGACTGATTTCTGATAAGAGCGGAGGAGAGCCTTTTATCTTTTGTCACTTCTTCTAAGTCAACCGGCATTTGAATCGGACGATCTGATGACGTCCTTCTTCTTTGCTGCAGAAAATGATGTGAGTTGGGCATAGTTTATTTAAATAAATTACTTAGAGATTATTTTCTGGAATTAACAAAATTTTTCCTGCCATTTTTGTCAGTAATTTTGTTTCATAAAAAATTGTAGTTTCGCCGCCATTTTCACACCCTAGATCTTATGCTACAATTATTATCGCAATACGTTATAAATGTCGTGCACTTGACAGCCAGTACTAATGCAACAATCCAGTCAGACCAATATATTTTCCTGCACAATAAAAAGTTAATATGTGCACGTTACGATTGTATAAGCAAGAGGTTTGATAGAAAACGAGCTTATAAAGTGATATCGAGAGAGTCCATGCATTCAAGTGTTGTAGAAGAGGCTTCGATGACACTATTCCCGTCTCCGCCACAGACATACATTACTAGCCTGGCAAATGTGCCTCTGTGACTGAAGCCAGAAGCCGCCATCTTGCCTCACCTCACGCCAAAAAGTTTCTGTAACGAACTACTACGATCTTCTGACACTATATGACGTTGTAAGCTTCACTGCTTGGTTTGAACATCATTTGCGTTTGAGCTAACACTTCCGCAATAGTTAAATTTAACACACAGGCCTACATTGTCGAATCGTGCTACAAGAAAAACATGTTATGTACGGTGAAATTTTACTTACCGTCCTAGCGTGATTGTGTTGTCAATCAGGTGACGTTGGTATTAGTCAATCGCGTGACTGCGAAAAAGCTTTTGTCACGAAATCTTCGTATTACGTGGGCAATAAATTAGTGAACGAGGGGTACATACAACAACCTGTCAACCGGAGATCATGAAAGGCATTATTTATTTCTTCATCGTCTGTACGAAATACTAGTCATGTCACTCTTTGTGGATTTCTAAGAATATCAACATCTTGACAAAGACTTTCTACCGTTTTGTTGATGTTACCAAAATCATCATGAGAGGCTGCAGGAATGGTAGGCAAAATTTTCCCTTACGTACAGTTAAAGCAGTAATAGTTACCTGAAAAACACTAAGAATAATTAAGATGTGCGTTATTCATGACAAATAACACATTCATAACGTTCATACTATTAAAATAGACACCGAAGTTGATCTGAACTTGTAACAGGTTAATAAAAACAGGAAGTGCCACTCAGTGGTGTGTGTGTGTGTGTGTGTGTGTGTGTGTGTGTGTGTGGTGTGTGTGTGTGTCAAAGCAGACTGTGGATCTCGTAAGAATTCTTAAAAGATTAAGAGTACGTGTTATCCACTATAACAAAAATTTTATAATGACGATACTACTGAAAGGAAATCGGAAGTTGAATAAAATTGGTAATAGATTAATAATAACAGCAAATCAATGCAAATAATAACTGTACGTGTCGAAGCTTCAAAACAAAAAAAATGTTCAAATGTTTGTAGAACTTATGGGACTTAACTACGGGGTTATCAGTCCCTAAGCTTACAAACTACTAATGAACTAACTAAGACTAAGGACGGCACAAATATCCATGACCGAGGGGGGATTCGAACCCCCGACCTTAGTGCCGTGCAGACCGTGACTGAAGCGCCTCAGCCCTCTCGGCCACCGCGGCCGGCGTGTCGAAGCTTATTCCAGCTGAAAAACATTACAGCCATGCACAACAAACGAATTCACCATACGTCGAAACTCTAAAGACAGGGTAGTTACCTCATTTCATTCATATTTTACGACTGTTTTCTGTAATAACACACACGTCTGCTCGCACATTTAGTATAGAAATATGGCGGCGAGACTTCATTGACACCAATGATATTGAATACGGCATTGCCAGTCTAGTAATATATGTCTGTGGTCTCCGCTGAAACGATATGTCCTTTGGTCTGTTCTGAAGCTTTACAATCACACAACCGGGGGGAGGGAAGTTGGGGGGGAGAGGGGGAGGGGAAGGGGGTTGTAAGAGTCCCCATTTGTACATTAAGCACTTAGTTCTTCCGTGTTCAGCATTACATTCATTATACATCAGGTTCTTATATGAAGTTGTAACACCTGATATGCTTGTGTTCTTCACGTCCGCAGCGACATATGCTGGTGGTATTTTCTTTTTTTTTTTTTTTCTTCATTCCTCCTTCCAGATCAAAATATGGTAACTGCGTAGTCAAAACTAGAAATATATTTGTCATGACGGCCAAATATCACTTATTAACCAATAGACAACACGGATTCAGAAAGTATCGCTCTTGCGAAACACAGTTTACCCTTCATTCACATGAAGTGATAAGTGTCAGCGACAAGGGATCTCAAATCGATTCCATATTTTTGGATTTCCGGAAGGCTTTTGACACTGTATCCCACAAGCGGCTTCTAATGAAATTGCATGCTTATGGAATATCTCCCCAATTGTGCGATTGGATTCAGGATTTCGTATCAGAAAGGACACAGTTCGTTGTAATTGACGGTAAGTCATCGACTAAAACTGAAGTGATATCTTTCGTTCCACAGGGAAGCGTTATAGTTCCCCTACTCCACCTTGTGTTTATAAACGATTTAGGAGACAATCGAAATAGCTCTCTTACACTGTTCGCGGATGATGCTGTCTTTTATCGGTTAGTTAAGTCAACAGAGTAACTGCAAAGCGATTTACACAAAATTTCTACATGGTGCGAAAATTGGAAATTGAAACTAAATAAAGAAAAGTGTGAAGTAATACACATGACCACTAAAATAAATCCGCTGAACTTCAATTACGCGAAAAATCAGTCAAACCTTAAGGTCGTAAATTCTTCCAAATACCTAGGAGTTTCAATTACGAACAACTTTGACTGGAGAGAACACATAGAAAATATTGTGGGGAAGGCGAACCAAAGGTTACGTTTCATTGGCAGAAGGCTTCGCAGATGCACCAGCTCCACCAGAGAGGCTGCCTACATCACACTTGTGCGTCATCGCCTGGAGTACTGTTGCCCCGTGTGGGACACTCACCAGGTGGGACTGACGGAAGACATTGAGGAAGTTCAGAGAAGGGCAGCTCATTTGTTCTATCACGTTATTGGGGGGAAAACGTCACGGAAATTTGGACGAATTGGGGGTGGAAATCATTAAAAGAAAGACGTTATTCATTGCAGCGTGATCTGTTTGCGAAGTTTCATCACCGACTTTTAGTTCTGAATGTGAAAATATTTTGCTAGCACCCACCTACTTAGGGAGACATGACCATCCCAATAAAATAAGAGAAATCAGATCGAAAACGGAACGATTAAGGTGTTCTTTCTTCCCGTGCGCTATTAGAGAATGGAACGGTAAAGTTATGAAAGTGGTTAATGAACCCTCTGCCAGGCACTTCAATGTGATTTGCAGAGTATCTATGTAGATGTAGATGTAGATCAGTTTAAAGGAAGACATAAAAGGACTTCAGATTCGAGCAGCTAGGTTCGTTACTGGTAGGTTCGATCAACGCGCGAGTGTCCCGGAAATGCTCTACATCTACATCTACATCTACATGGGATACTCTGCAAATCACATTTAAGTGCCTGGCAGAGGGTTCATCGAACCACAATTATACTATTTATCTCCCATTCCATTCTCGAATAGCGCGCGGGAAGAAAGAACACCTGAATCTCTCTGTTCGAGCTCTGATTTCTCTTATTTTATTCTGATGATCATTTCTACCTATGTAAGTGGGAGTCAACAATATATTTTCGCATTCGGAGGAGAATGTTGGCGATTGGAGTTTCGCAAGTAACCCACGCCTCAGCGATAAGCGCCGTTGCTGTAATGAATCCCATCCCAGATCCTGTATTATTTCCGTAACGCTGTCTCCCCTGTATCGTGACAATACGAAACGAGCTGCCCTTCTTTGGACTCTCTCGATGTCCTCCGTCAAACCCACCTAATAAGGATCCCACACAGGGCTGCAATACTCCAAAAATGGACGGACAAGCGCAGTGTATACAGTTTCTTTAGTAGTTCTGTTGAATCTTTTAAGGATTCTGCCAATAAAACGCAGTCTCTGGTTCGCCTTTCCCACGATATTATCTACGTGTTCTTTCCAGTTTAAGTCTGAAGTAATAGTGATTCCTAGGTATTTTGTGGAGTTTACGGCGTTCACATTTGATTGATTTATGTTGTAAACAAAGTTTAACGGATTTCTTTTCGTACTCATGTGGACGACTTCACACTTCTCATTATTTAGAGTCAATTGCCAATTTTTACACCATACTCCGGCGACTCAATTGGGGATGGCAGGAGAAAAGACGACATTTTGTTCAAAAAAATGTTCAAATGTTTGTATAGTCTATGAGACTTAACTACGGGGTCATCAGTCCCTAAACTTACAAACTATTTATGAACTACTTACGAACTAGGACGGCACAAATATCCATGCCCGAGGGGGGATTCGAACCCCCGACCGTAGTGGCCGTGCAGACCGTGACTGGAGCGCCTCAGTCTCCTCGGCCACCGCGGCCGGCGACGTTTTGTAAATGCGACATAAAGTCACTGAGGAGGGAGGCGACCATGATGAAATGATTACGTAGTACTGCTGTGAAGCTGGTTAGGTCGCAAATTCTTTGTTATTGGTCACACTTCATGTACAGCGTGCTCTCAAAAATGAAGCGTTTCGGAATTACCATCATCAGATTAGCATCTCTTCCGTGCCATGTGCACACGTGAACAGATGTAAGATGTTATTTGATATACTTACAAACTAGTCTGCTTTTGTATGTATATCAAATAACATCTTACATCTGCCCACGTCTGCAGATGGCACGGAAGAGATGCTAATCCGATGATGGTAATTCCGAAACGCGACATTTTGAGAGCACGCTTTACATGAAGTGTGACCAATAACAAAGAATTTGCGACCTAACAAGCTTTACAGCAGTACTACCTAATCATAAAGACGACGTTCTTTTCGTGAATTTCTGTTGAGATAAATTAAAGGGCCGGAATTTGAAGCTGCGTGTAGTACGATCTTGCTCCCACCTACTTTTATTTTTGCTATGATGGCCAAATAACACTTGTTTCAAGCTATGTAAATTCGCCCCTGGTCCCACTGTGAGTAAACTAACCCAAGGGATTTCACGCCACGATAGCGAGCACGCGGCCTGATCAAACGCAGTTTAACGATAAGGCAGGCTCATGGCGCGGCCGCTGTTATTCGCGGAAGTGTTTACCCTCGACAGCGGCAGGTGGTGTGTTTGCTCCACGCGGTCCTCCCCCGCGCTACGCGGGTTGCGGGGCTGCCAGGCGGCAGAATAAATTACCCGGCGCGCCCCCCTGGCCTCTCTGCTCGTTTCTAAGAGCCCGCTTCCTCGCCGTTCCCGGAATCCGCATTCCCACCGCCGCCTGCCTTAACGACAAGAGGAAGAAGATACGTGGCCGGTTTCCCAAGTATAACTCACACGCCCCAGACAGGGTGGATGGCGCAAATTTATCTGTCGCGCCAGTCTCACAGAGTAGCTGAAAAGCAGTGAAGAACTTACGCTCACACAGGAATATTCTCGTTTCCGTAGAATTTTTTACTTCGCAGTAGCTCTTTGTCCTGTTTTGGAGATACTAAAGTTTTCGTAAAGTTAAATTTTGAGTACCAACATTTCTCAGAATATAATAAGGAATACAAGTGTATTCTAAGCCACAGTTGCCTGTTAAAAAGAAAAGGAAATTTTTTAATACTTCATGTGTAATGCACAACCAGTTTCGATGCACTATGGCATCATTTTCAAGTGCTCCACAGTAAAGAAATGTTGATAATCCCCAAGGACCGGTGTACATCGAAGTGTCGGCCACGGAGGCCGAGGGGACTGAGGCGCTCCAGTCACGGTCTACACAGCCACTACTGTCGGGGTTTCGAGTCCCCCCTCCGGCATCGATACTTGTGCCGTCCTTAGGATTAGCTAGTTCGTAAGTAGTTTGTCAGTTTAGGGACTGATGACCCCGTAGTTAAGAACCATAAGGTATACAAACATTTGAACATTTTGTACATCGAAGTAGCGGCGTCTGCTGGTGTGAGCCAGCGATATATCTCGAACTGTTCGAATCGCGCAATCGATTGTTCCTAGTTGTAAATAGGAGTCCTTTTATTTCGACACGCAGAAATTGTCTCCGACCAATGAGAACTCGCTAGAAGTCAGCCGATCAGATGGTGCGTGTTTCCTAACCGGAGATTCGGGCGCTACACGCCCTCACGTAATTAAAAACTTTGTTTAACCTATACCTAACTTTCACTGAAAAAAGTGATCTGTAGCGTATCCTTAAGAAGGTTAGGTATCGGTCAAACAAGAAGTTTATTTATTATTTTAACACTCTTTTCACCATTTCCAAAATTGTAATGCATCTTACTTTCCGTTGGGCTTTTATACAAAAATTTCTTTACTGTGGAGCACTTGAAAATGATGCCATAGTGCATCGAGACTGGTTGTGCATTACACATGAAGTATTAAAAAAACCTCCTTTTTTAACAAGCAACTGTGACTTAGAATACACTTGTATTCCTTATTATATGAATAATTCCAGTTGCAGCCTAATTAACATTGTCAAATTGTATTTCTCGGAATAGCAATTAACGTTTCCGAAGCAAACAAAGTTTCCATTACAAGGCCGTAAATTTCACAATCGGCAGCCTTATCGGGATGAGAATGGAGGCAGTTGTCCCTCTGACACACGTTGTTGAATTCTACGTATGCTTTGTGGCTGTAACTGTAAATGCGGGCCGCGGCAGAATGGCCGTGCGTACTAAGGCTCCTAGCTGCGGTGCGCGGGGCCGTTCGCCGTCCTCCCACGGGCATGGGTGTTTGTGTTCTCCTTAGCATAAGTTATTTTAAGTTAAAGTAGTTTTTAAATACGATGTCTACTGCCCATAAGTGCTGATTAATATTCCCAATTGCGAATACATATCTTGCATTTACATTAGCAGCTGTATTCGTCGCAGTGTCCGTTCCTTCAGACATGCATGCATGCATGTGTGAAGGACATTTGCTTAGTTCTATCCATAAACACTGACATTTCACATGATATTTAAAATCAGTCATAGCAAGGCTTGCATCATAGAATGTACGAGCACTCATGGGCAGTAGACAATGTGTGGCATATGAAGGTTTGGGTCGTTCCGAGAAGCGTGCGCTGGTAGCGTAATGGCACGCGACCGTTCGCGATAGCGGGAAATTCGGGTTCGAGTCTCGGCCCGGCACAAATTTTCATATGTCACCGTTACACCATACAGCTGATGATTAATATTCGTAAGAACGAATACATTTCTTGTATATTACAGTAGTTTGTAAACCTAGAAACTAATGACCAACGTAGTTAGGTCCCTTAGGTTTAAAAAAGGAAAGTTAAGTCCCTTACATTTACAAACATTTGAACATTTCATTTTAAAAAAAGGGAAGTTTTGTTTGTATCATATCTTGTAGTAGATGTGTAAAACTGTGAAATATTTCTTAAAGCATCAGTTGTGCAAATTCGACATTACTGCAACCGGTTTCTATTTATAAAACCATCATCACAGAACGGAGTGCCGAACGTTTGTTGGTTTAAGCAGACATTTCAGAAAAATAGCAAGAAGACATTAACGTTCGTCTTTCTTAGTGCAGTATGGTCTCAATATTTCGCGTCTCTTAATTCCGAATTTTCCATATTAATAAAAATATAATAAAAAAGACAAGGAATTTATACGAAGCATTAGCGGGTTAGTATTCCATTCCAGTAAAAACGTACTATACTCTCGTATCACACCTATGGAACCGGGGTTGGAACACTTGCGCGGAGTGACACTTGCGCGGAACCCGGAGCCCTTGGGGCGGCTAATGGCTTTTCCTGGGTACAGGCACACCAACAAGTCTAGCACTGCTGTTGTCAAGTGTCCACACTGTCAACACAACACGAAACTCAGTGAAATTGCACAACACTTTGCAAGCTGAAGAGCAATATAGTAACTTGTTCTAACTACATATTAATCCGTTGAGTGTTCCTCCTGTAAACAAAAAGGTATTTTAATAGTGATAATGTTTGGAGAGTTATTAAGACATTCTCTGCTACTGCAAGACGATGACTTTCCACAGACATACCTCCTAAAAGCATATTATTCAGAACACTAAGCATATCAAGACACCTGCGCAAGCAATAAATATATTAGGCATCCTGCACAGATACGTTGATGTAATTGATCACTATGTAGTTAACCCCACTATCACGCAACTTC
This sequence comes from Locusta migratoria, assembly GCA_026315105.1. Lineage (NCBI taxonomy): Eukaryota > Metazoa > Arthropoda > Insecta > Orthoptera > Acrididae > Locusta > Locusta migratoria. Next base: position 541,487,659 of record CM048744.1, read on the forward strand.
CATCTCTTTAAAAATAGCTACTATGCTTTTTAATAGGAGATGCAACCTTAAACCTTCAATTAAAAAACGTTAATAATAAGTCAATGAGTATTTTACATACTTAAAGCGTTTATTCATAGACCCCAAAACGATTTGGCTGTATTCGAATTAGAAATACATCTAAGAAATATATGAAATACTGAATGTGTAAGGGAATGTCACACACCGAAAAATGCTAAAGATAAATTCTATTTTCCATCACCGTCATATAGAACCATTTATACTCCGAACTTTGCATAAACCAACAGGGAGAGACAAGTTGCAAGACTTCCAGAAAAAATTAAGCGAAATTGGCAGCCAATAGTTGGTTATAAATTACATTGCCTGTTAAATGTATAAATATAGATTACGGAATATGCGGAACTACTGATCAGTACAGTCAAAAAGGTCTAAGGTAATAGGCAGTGGTTTACAATCAGATATCCGTATCACTCTCCTCCTCAAGAAGTCTGTGTGAAGATTTATATTCAGAACATTCAAGAAAAAGGTGTTGAAACTATAAGAAGCAGCTCATTTACTCAGGAAGGGAAAACGTTATGGTGCCCGTAAATTTGAATGGCTGTATCTCTTGTAGTAACATTCATTTTTTGATAAAATGTTAAAATCCAATATACCAGAATTTTGTTTTTCTAAACTCAGTGCCAACTTTTTTTTGTCGAAATTTTTGCAAGAAGTAGTCTTGACGTGATTTCATACTTCTATGCATTAATATTATCAAACATGTAATTTGCGTCACAAATTGCGCGGCCGGTCCGGTCGGATGTTCGAGTCCTTCCTCGGACATAGCTATGTTTGTTTGTACTTTGTACAAGTTGTACAAGTTATTTTTAGTAAGATTAAGTAGTGTGTAAGTCTAGCGACCAATGACCTAAGTAGTTTGGCCGCATAAGACTACACATATACACGTAATTTATTTATTTCATAACCACATTTAAGTAATAATAATTAAAGAAACTTAAAAGAGAAATTTGAAATAAACACTGAAAACAAATGATTGATGTTTCTCATAAGATGAATGCACACAACCGTTGACTTATGTCTTGTGAATGTACCTACAAATTCTGCCATATGAAAATTGTAGTGTGAGTCCCAAGTATGTTTTTTCTGTAATAACATTAAAAACATATTAAAAATTCAGAACTCGAAAATCAGTGAAGTTTTGGACTTCAAGCGTTTTGTGTTGCTACATCTTTACATAGTAGACACGATTTTAAAATTTGGTTGCTATCGCCAAAGTAGACGAAACGTTAAATTCTTTTGGTGTAATCTTCGCCGTGTAGACTGTATGTTGTAGAAGTCTACGTCGAACCTAATCATACCTCTGAGGAGAGAACGTTGTTTGCACTTCTCCTGCGTTTCCAGTCGGCAGTGCTGTGCTATGTAACGACATCGTACCGTTCCATTTTACCGAGAGCTATGTATGTATTGGTGTGATGTCTGTTCTTTCAAAATAAGACATCACACCAATATATGTATCATTTAGACGCAAAGATTCTGGGTTCTGTTTTCATCGCTAACGCGAATAACAACGTTAGATCTCGTGTGTAAACAGTTAAAGGTTATGAGTGCCACTGGAAAAATGCATAAGTAACACCTGTTGTTTGAGACTTGAAGATGACCTGAAATTAGCCGAAATCGATATCTCATAATAAACATAAGGTGTAGCTGTCTATATTTCATAATGCTATTCCTAACATATTTAAAAGCTGCTCAAAACAACCTACAAAAAACCTTTATAATGAGATTGTATATAATTCCACGATCAAATTGTGTTTTAGTTATTTGTAGTAATACACCCAAAGATCTGTCCTTGCTTTTAGTGCCTTGATCAGCGGTTTATTTTTAGAGGTATTACTAGGGACAGGAAAAATTCGCATTTGCGATAAATGCGAATATAGATGCGAATTCTGACTCAAATGCAGTAAATCCGAAATTGTAGTTAGCAACGGTTGCGCTCAATTCCGATTTCATCACATTCCTCTTCACATGGTGCTGTATTGTAAATCGAGTGATATTTGTATGACGTGTTATCTCCCTGTTGAATGAGGCTGTGATATCTCCGGGCCGTTACTACAGCTCCACCTCGCTCGGTGGACCTTTCCCTGAATACGGCACAGGTAGCGGCTGGAGGGCGTGGAGTAGGGGTGGTGTATCCCTACTTCTGGAACATCCTGTTCACTACCTGCAGCGTCCGGGTCTCCCCGCAAGTGTCTACACATTCTCTTTCCGCGCAAGTGTCACTCCCCGCAAGTGTCACAAACTCTATGGAACCACCCACTCCCCTTAGTTAAGTCTGTATCATTGACCTCACGCATGCGTTTCACGCACTTATTGTTTACATCAGCATACCTGTCGTTGAAAGAATTGTTTTAGATTTGTCATTGTCGGTACACTACAGTTGTGTCTCTCGACCTCTTTGTTAACTGTTTTTGTTTGTATCCATTTAAAAAATAGCTGCTGCAACGAAGAAAAGGATATTTGTGCCTATCAAACATTGATAAAACTTGAAAAATAATAAAAAGCAATCTCGAATGCGTTGTCGGAGAAATCACTGACTACAAATTGCAACGGCTTTATTCGTGACCTGTAAGTAGACGGGAATTTAAAAGAAAAAAAACAATATTAAGCGTTTGTTCGTATGGTTTACGCATCAAACACTGAAGCGCACTCTAATTTTTCGCTCAATCTTGTAGGAAAAAGCTATGTTTTCTAGAAACCAGCTGCAGGAAAGAGGTGAAAAGTTGCCCTCCATGTGGAGGTCATTCCGGAATTTATTATCACAGCGTGTAGGAAGTCGTAGTTTTACTGAATTCTTTGATGCCTGTTATCTCTTCGGTGTAGCTTCATTTCATTTTCCCCACCAAAATATTGATGGCCGAATTTTCAGTAGTTTGAGGTGGTGCCGGTCCGTTCACCTCGAACTGTCTAGACTGTGTCGTATACATTTTACCATTATCAGAGTCAGATACTTAAAGTGGTAATAGTTACATAAAATGCACACATCCATATGTTTTATTGCATCACAGCAAACTGCGCAAATTCCCCACTAGCCAACAACGCGGAATAGGTTGGTAACACAGGAAGTAAATTGTTGTGTCGATCATATTACTTTCGAGTTATGATAATTGAATCATCATCATCAGTGTTCTACCCTGAGGCAGGTCTTCACACGCAGCTTTCATACAGTCGTTTTCTCGTAACTGTCTCCTATTCTTATACTGTCAACCATCTGGTTTCTTTTGCGTACCCTTCTTCTTCTTCTTCTTCCATTCACTATTCCCTCCATTGTATCCATCAGCAGAGAATTTATTCTCGTCCATTGCCCAAGCCCATTACGTTTCCTCTTTTCTACGATCTTTAAAATTTCTCTCTCTTCATCCACGTTTCTCAGCACCTCCTTATTACTCAGTTTATCTGCCCACTTTACCTCTTCCATCCTCCTCAAATGCTTCTAATGTTCTTTCATCCTGTTTTCTCAATGTCCATGTCTCAGAGCCATATAGTACCACACTCCATATAAAATATTTCGTCAGTCGCTTCCTCAGTCTGCTGTCCATACATCAGCATAGAAGTCTCCTTATTAAATGCCTCCTTGGCCATTGCTAAGCGGGTTTTCAATTCTATGTGGCATCTCTTCTGTAATTATCATTCCCAGGTACCTGAAAGCACTAACTTAGTATATTACTTCCTAACCTAGTCTTATAGTTGTTCCTACTTTTGTTGAGGTTATAACAACACATTTTGCCATTTTCTTATTCGTTCTCATATGTTCTAAGTTATGGGACCTAACTGAAGTGGTCATCGGTCCCTAAACGTACAAACTACATAAACTTATCCTAAGAAAAAAACACACACAACATACACACTAATGCTCGTGGGAGGACTCGAACCTCCAACGCCGGCCACGGTGGCCGAGGGGACTGAGGCGCTCCAGTCACGGTCTGCACGGCCACTACGGTCGGGGGTTCTAATCCCCCCTCGGGCATGGATATTTGTGCCGTCTTTAGTATTAGCTAGTTCATAATTAGTTTGTAAGTTTAGGGACTGATGACCCCGTAGTTAAGTCCCATAGACTATACAAACATTTGAACATTTGAACATTTGAACCTCCAACGGGAAACGGCCGCGCGCATCGTAACAAGGCGCCTTAGTGCGCATGGCGATTCCGCCGCGGCCATTTTCATTCTCATTCCATAATTGAAACAAGCATAACCGCGAGACGCGGCGTTTATGCGTTTCCTTTTATGTAAGAGTACATTGGGCGATACTATGTATTGACTCCACTGCTTTCCATACCAGGTCAAACCCAATACTCTAACAGAGCTGCTGCGCAAAGCCGGGTGGAATTTCGGTTAATACAGCGATAAGAGCTTCCATTATCGGTGTTTCCCTGTAGTTTGTACAATTAGCCGATCGTTATACCACACTTTGCATTCCTCCCGCAATAATTCGATATCAGCCGTGATCGTTTCACATAGCGGTTCTCTTGGCTTTTAACTGCTGGTCGTACCTACGGATGGATACGCAGTGTGACAAATGATTCTGTGAAGCATCTTACAGTTTTAGGACAGAAACGGAATGAATCAAATTTATTCGTCTTTAGAATTGGAACCACTGATTTCCTGCTGCAAATTTTTTATTTTCTACAGATGCGTTTTGCCCTCTTTTATTTCAGAACATCATCCAGCAGTGGATTGTTTTATATTGAAATTATATTCCACTGGTGATGCCCTAAAATAGAACGAAAAACGTGTGGAGAAAATATAGCAATTGCAGCAGGAATACAGCGTTTTCAATTTCACAGACGAATACGATGGCCGTACAAACAAACTTGTGAATTGAATTATTTTCAAACTACTTTACTGATACATATTGAATATGGTTTTCACCAAATTATGCACATATCTAGTGTCCAACCCAAGAAGTTTCAGACCATCCTGATTGATGTTGCCAGCAGGTACCGTAAAATGCGTTAATCACGACCCTCCTGAACGTAGCAATCCATCGACCGCTTTTCTACAAGTCAGGCTTGTAAGCCAACTGCCTGATTATGCATCTGAAGTCTTTTTAAGTCCCTTTCAGAATTAATACTTACATCAGATACATTAATAATAGTCATTCTCAAGCCAAATAGGAACTGAGGACCAAGTTATAACGTCATATTGCTATCTTAATGACAAGTCAATATACATTAGAGTATACTTTGCATGGTGGCCTAAAATAATACTGAAAAAATTTGGCGACCCAATATGTAATCTTCAAACGGCAACAAATTTGTACAATCAGAAATTTATGTTACACGAATTAAATGGTAAGTCAGTGGGATCTGTTAGATTGGTAACGCATAGTGTTAATAATTACTATACATTCCATAACTATATTGAATCTTTTTGACTATAGACGTAAATCGTTTTCTACACAGTTTATAACTGCCAAAGCAAGAACTAGTTTTAAGTAGTGGCCTACTCGTAGAAAAACAAACAAGTTTCATATGTCCCATAAGCTATACCAACATTTGAATAATCAATACCCATAGCTATGATGCCTGACGGTAAATAATGTGTGTTCCAAATTTTTGTTTAAATCGGTCCATTATTTCAGGTGCATGTTGCGGTAGTTTCGTGTTTTATTCTGTATGACCCCGTATCTCCTGAAATTCGTGTCGCAGGTCATTATTACCCACACAGCGAACGCCCATTAGCAGTAAGGAATATGTGCACCAAGTTTCCTTGAAATAAGTCAAGTGGTTTAGGAGGATATATGTAACACACACACACACACACACACACAAACACATCTAATATATAAAAATTAGCCACGATGCAAAGGAAAGCGCGGTTGCTGTCAGTCGGAGGTTCGAATCCACCTTCGGCAGGGGATGTCGTGCTGCCCTTAGTTTAAGCAGTTTGTAAGCCTAGGGACTGATACCCTCAGTAGTTACGTCACACAAATGTACAAGTATATATGCAGTGTCTTACAAAATTTTGCGGCCAGACTTTCAGGAAACATTCCTCACGCACAAACAAAAATGTTTGTACAGCTAATCGGACTTAACTACGGGGTCATAAGTCCCTAAACGCACAAACTACTTACGAAATAGCTAATACTAAGGACGGCACAAATATCCATGCCCGAGGGGGCATTCGAACCCCAGACCGTAGTGGCCGTGCAGACCGTGACTGGAGCGCCTCAGTCCCCTCAGCCACCGCGGCCGGCCTCACATACAAAGAAAGAAAATATATTATGTGGACATGTGTCCGGAAACGCTTAATTTCCATATTAGAACTCATTTTAGTATTTCTCTTTAAATGTAAATTGAAATAATTCGTGCAGACAATTGTCAAAATACCCAATTGTTTCGTTAATATGTACTGCACTTCCTCGATTCACCACCAGTTGGGCCAATTGAATTGGAATTGTTGGTGATGTCTTGATTGGGCCTCATGTTCTTCCACCTACGCTCACTGGAGCACGTTATGATTTCATACGGGATACACTACCTGTGCTGCTAGAACATGTGCCTTTACAAGTACGACACAGCATGTGGTTCATGCACGATGGAGCTCCTGCACATTTCAGTCGACATGTTCGTACGCTTCTCAACAACAGATTCGGTGACCGATGGATTGGTAGAGGCGGACCAATTCGATGGCTTCCACGCTCTCCTGACCTCAACCCTCGTGACTTTCATTTATGGGGGCATTTGAAAGCTCTTGTGTACGCAACCCCGGTACTAAATGTAGAGACTCTTCGTGCTCGTATTGAGGACGGTTGTGATACAATACGCCATTCACCAGGGCTGCATCAGCGCATCACGGATTCCGTGCGACGGAGGGTGGATGCATGTATCCTCGCTAACGGAGGACATTTTGAACATTTCCTGTAACAAAGTGTTTGTAGTCACGCTGATACGTTCGGTTGCTGTGTGTTTCCAATCAGTGATTAATGTGATTTGAAGAGAAGTAAAAAAATGAGCTCTAACATGGAAATTAAGCGTTTCCGAACACATGTCCACATAACATATTTTCTTTCTTTGTGGGTGAGAAATGTTTCCTGAAAGTTTGGCCGTACCTTTTTGTAATGTGTGTGTGTTTGTATGTTCGTTCGTATTTTGCGCGTTGCCATGCCGTTCATCCGATTGCGACGAAACTTTTTGAAGGTATTGTTTGCACTTTTGTGAATGTTAAAGACTAATTTATATTATCGCGCGGTACACAGATCAGGGGAGATGCCGACGTGAACAACTAGCCGCGTATAAATCTCCCGCACTATGAATGACGTATATTACTTCTTTGCTACAAAATGTATTTGCAACATATTTTGCAGACTGCGTCAGTTTATGCCATTGAATAGTAACAACCCAATTCTGTGAATTTTCAAATGTTTATAAACCTATTGGACGAAACTGCTATGGGCATCGATCCCTAGACTGAAAAACGACGTAAGCTAATCTAAGGGCACAAAAACATACACACACACACACACACACACACACACACACACACACACACGCTCCAGGGAGGATTTGAATTTCCGACGGCGAGCAAGCGCGCGTTCTGCAGCAAGGCGCGACTCCACCACGGCCGCAAACGCGCTTAAGAAATAAACGTAAATAAATGAATAAAACACAAGGTGACAGGAGACGGGTACGCTTTGCTTTTCTGATAAATTTTTCCGGCAAAGTCATGTTTTCCTTCGAGACCATTTGCCACCCTTCTAGGAATGGCGCCCAAGGCATCATAGACCACTTTACACTCTTCTCGCTACACCAATGTGTATAATCTACGATTATCGTTAATGAATCATGATTTGACAGTAAATTTAGCTTAACATTTTCCTGATAAACCTTAAATGTATCTCAGAGTAGACACAGTCTCAAAAATGTTCAAATGTTTGTAGAGCTTATGGGCATTAACTACAGGGTCATCAGTCCCTAAACTTACAAACTACTTATGAACTACCTAATACTAATGGCGGCACAAATATCCATGCCCGAGGGGGAATTCGAACCCCCGACCGTAGTGGCTGTGCAGACCGTGATTGGCGCGCCTCAGTCCCCTCGGCCACCGCGGCCGGCTGACAAAGTCAAGGGGTATGCGTCCTCATACATGAATTTCAATTGTTAAACAGTGCTATTAAGGATGCTGTTACAAATACGAGCATATAGGCCACAGGTGGTGATAGCGGCTGGACTTGTATTTACACATTTTGATGTACCATCATCGTCAGAATGCAGGCCTGGGGTAAAACGTCATACAACACAGGACGTCATAGCCACACGTTAAGTATGAAGTTTTATACCATGCCTAGATTCTGACGATATTATTTCGAAATGCCTAAATAAAAGTACAGCCGCATCACCACCTGGTGTCTATATGTTTTTAGTGCTTAACAGCACTGTTTAACCCTTTCCTGCCCATTTACAGCGTCATAAAAGAAAGCGGAAAATTATATCTGACGTGTATTGCTGATGGGACGTCAGGGTCCCTTTGTTGTATCGTATGAAGCTCTCGCTGGCCGATATTTTTCAGTACCAGTGCTCACAGACAGCAGTAAACTACGGACTGTTTTACGTCTGTGTGCACGATTTGGTCAGGCGAGTTTTGTTGACACAAAAAAGACGCTGATGCGTGTTTTCACGTTGGTAATTTTGTTTTCTACTGTTTTAGCTAATGGAAACTGATATTATTCAATGACTGGAGCTCTTTTTACTTATACATTGTTCAAAACTGTGCCTACAAGTTTTTAGTTCTGACAGTGCGTCAAAGGCATTTTGTGCATTTTATTTCTGTAGTTTTCTTTGTTGCTAGGTGACAGTAATAAATACTTGTAGTTTTCTATTTTTACGAATTACTAAATATGAATTGTGTTCAGGGATAACTACTGTTTGCTTTTTTCCCCTTCATATCAATATCTAAAACGGCATTTCAATATAGAAATTTTGTCTGTTTCTTGCTGGTAAATCCTTTTGTTAACAGAGATAAGCATTTCATAATGTCTCCAAATTACATTATATTCTCGTGAACTTTGAAGACCCATTTTTCAATTTTTTTTTTTAAATTTTGTGTCCCAGCCTCGTCGCCGCTTTTGTGTCTCGTTTCCGTCGTAGGTGTCGGTGGCCGAGTAGAATGAGACCGACACAGGAATAAAGGAAGCACGCTGGTGCAGGTACGGAGGGGAGCAGCCAGAAACTAGAAACACTAGAGTAAATTAGAACGAGATATATATTGCACAGAATTTATACAATACTTAACTTTTACATAGCTCCATAGCTCAGTGCTGCAGAATGCTGATACATAGTTGAGCTAGAGGCCTGCCTAGTGCCTATCCGATAACCAAGTCTTCACTGGTGCCTATCTGATACCGAAGTGTTAACTGATTACTATCTCAGCCCCAAGTGAACGATGTCGTTCAGTGGTGGCCACGAGCGGTGTTCTAGCAGAGGGCGCTCGTGGCTGACGTAAGAACGCCGCGCCGTGCGTGCATGGCGGCGCGCGGCGAAAGTAGGTGGCGCACTCTTTAGACGTACGACACCACATTTAATTTTATATTTTTGCGTCAAATAAGGAAAACAACAATGTTTGAATACACTAATGTGTTTTTATTCACTCTGGTAGCAAAATAACCAAATGTGAAGTTATATGCTCGAATATTTGATAGTTTGGGCAGGAAAGGGTTAATAACTGAAGTTCTAAAATGCTTCTAAGTACAAGAGGCACAGTTTTCGTTGGTGCCTCTGCTAGAGCGTGCCTTCGTAAAATGTCTGCAGTGGTCGTTGGGAGCGCCGCGTTGCAGCGGTTACTGGCAGGCAGTCACTAACGGCAAGTGCGGGTGTCTGTCGGCCGGCTGATGGGGAGTGGTGGGCAGCGGGACAGCGCGACTGCGACTGCGACTCGTCTGCCTATCGATTAACGCCGCTCCTTGGCAACGGCGGCGTTTCCAACAAACACTGCGTTCAGGTGCCGTGGCTGTGTCTGCGGCGGTGCTTTCAAGAGCAACCAGACGCCACACCGACTGTGTCCTTTAGCGAACCGTATAACGTGGCCCGTGCTTCGTGTGATGCCATAATTGTTAAAGTAGATTCCGCGATTGATTGATTTGATTCGAGCTTCGGAATAATATTTTACAAAGCAGGAAGATTGCCATATTTCTTTGATGCAGCACTAGTGCTGTTGTTTCGATAAAACAAGTAAAGGCCCGCTCACGTTGTCCAGACCCACGTTGCCTGTCTGCTACTACAATGCACGCGGACGTATTTCAGCCCCATCTCATCGTACCTGCACCGACGCCAAATGTTTGTAAATCTATTGTGCTATGATCATCATCCCTAGACTTACAAAGTATGGACAATTCACACAGCCATACGCAAGGAAGGACTCGAACCAACGAGAGCGGCCGTGTAGTCCGTTACGCGGCCTCAGGCTGTGTGGCCATTACCGCGGAGCATTCTCTGCAATACCAAGGAGGCGTTGTATTATGCACTGGAAACAACTCCTGCAAACGCACACATATAGTGCACCACTGACATCTGATTAGCGCAATATTATTGCACAAGCTACAGCAAGTATCACAGTTTTAAATCAATAATTAAGAGGTTTTCCAGTGAAGTTTAAGTTTTTGTGGTTCAAGTGCGGTCCACAAATCGTACGGATGAAAACTACTTATGAATCAAAGATTGTTTGATAAAATACAGTGTCAACCACTGGAATTCTTTAATCATTTTTGTTATATTCTCTACTATTTTGTCGAAGCTATATGCTCAGTTAGGTAACAGCCGTGTATCCTTCTACAAGGACGTATAGGAAGGTATGACAAATACATGTCTCATTTCTTGACCTAGTCTGCCTGTTCGACGTGTCTCGCAATCGGCGAGTGGCACTTGAATAGTGTTAGTTACCCCAGAGTCATGATTTCTGCCGTGTAGCCATTTTGAGTGTCTTCAAATTTAAAATTGTGTGACACGCCTCGGCTGCGTATCTTCGTCACATTAATGTACACTTCATTTTACACAACCATTTCTCAATTTATAAAAACATTTAAAAACTGGTAATAAACATCCAGTTGCTAAATTAACGAGCAGGGGCGAAACATGTTAAAAAAAGTAAAATGTTTCCGTTATAATGCATCACCTGTGTTTATGGGTTCATGAGATTGTCTCCATAACCGTTCACGTCCATCCGATCGATACAATTGTAAACGAGGCTCGTAATATCGGGCAACAAGTTTCACGTCATCAACTGTCCAATGTCGGTGTTGACGGGCCCGGCGAAGCGATAAGCTTTCTGTCGTGCAGTCAGCAAGGGTACACGAGTAAGTTTTCGCCTCCGACAGCCCATATTCATGATGTTTCGTTGGATGATTCGTGCGCTCTGAGGGCCAGCATTGTGGAAGGGCTGCACTTCTGTCGCGCTGAACCATTCTTTTTGGTCGTCGTTGGTCCCTTTCTTGTAGGATGCTCTCTCCGGCCGCGGCGGTGTGGGGGATTTGATGTTTTACTGGATGGCCGACATTCACGGGGCAGTCGTGAAATAGTCGTACGGGAAAATACCCACCACTTTGTGTGCCGGAACCGGAACTCGAACCTGGGACCTCTGCCTTTCGCGGGAAGGCACTCTACCACTGAGCTATCCCAACAAGACTCACGGTCCGTCCTAACAACTTTACTTCCGCCAGTACCGCGCCTCCTACTTTCCAAACTTCACCGAAGTTCTCCTGCGAACCTTGCAAGACTAGCACTCCTGGAAGATTTGGTTATGGCTAAGCCATATATCCACCATATCCTTTCTTCCAGGAGTGCTAGTCTTGCAAGGTTCGCAGGAGAGCTTCGGTGAAGTTTGGAAAGTAGGAGGCGAAGTACTGGCGGAAGTTGTGAGGACGGACCGTGAGTCGTGTCGGGATAGCTCAGTGGTAGAGAGCTTGCCCGCGAAAGGCAAAGGCCCCACGTTCGTGTCCCGGTTCCGGCACACAATTTTAATTTGCCAAGAAGTTTCACATCAGCGCACACTCCGCTGCAAAGTGAAAGTTTCATTCTGGCTACCCACCACATCGTTCGCTCGAAGATGCTGTGTCCCATCTCTCGTGCATCGCCTTCAACACCACGTTCAAACTCTTTTAGATCGTGATAACTTGCCACTGTAAGCTTCATCATGAACCTGTTGTCTTATATAGGCGTTGCCGACCACACCGCTGTCCTCTGCGTATGTCTGTGTTTGCATACACATGCTTACATCGGTGTATATTCATTTGTCTGCTAGTGTTGTGAAAGTTTATTGAATTATAATATTATGGAAACCGTAAGAATGCATTTGACTCCATACTCTTCGGGAAGTTTTATTGGAAAAGCGAAAATCAAACAATAAGATATAGGACTTTACCTTTCGTTATCTTAAGATTTCGCCGCGGTGGAGTGGCCGAGTGTTCTAAGGCGCCTTGCTGCGAAGTGCGGTTGCTCATCGTCGGAGGTTCGAGTCCTCACTCGTGAGTGGGTCTGTGTGTTGCCCTTAGCATAAGTTAAAGTAGTTTGTAAGCGAGACTGATAAACCGCAGCGGTTAAGTCCCTTACATTTACAAACATTTGAACATCTTAAGATTTTCTTGGCGAAGTGTTTAGATGAACAAGAGCGGTAACACACTGGACTCGCAGTCGGAAGGACGGTGGTTCGAATCCATCTCCGACCATCCTTATTTAGGTTTTTTGTGATTTCCCTGACTCAATCCAGGCAAAAGCCGGCATGGTTCCATTGAAAGGGCACGACCGATTTCCTGCTCCATCCTTACCCAAATATCTAAGCGTAAGCAGCGTCTCCAATGACCACGCGGTCGATGGGGCGTCAAACCGTAATCTTCCTTCCTTCCTCCAAGAATTATCTGTTTAAATCAAATCCAGGAATCTATTGAAAGTAGGTGATGATATGCTTATAGCTTTCAGCGACAATATTAGCCACAGAATTACCGAACTTGAAAAATAAGATGTAATCTCTAAAATCACGTTACTTTTTTACTAAAAGTGTATGGTCTGATACAACTGTAAATACAATTTAGAGTTCAACGACTATATTAAATGTTTTTATTTAAGTATATTTTTGGACTGGATCCTTTTTCACAACAACAAAGTCAAATTGGTCTCTGGTCTAAAGCGTTTGGGACACACTGCAGTAAGCCACTGTTTTCCGAAAACGCATGCTATCATGGTTGTTGTATAGCCAGTGGGGTACCGAACTAAAATGACGACGCGGGTATGACTTGACATTTTAGTGGCACCCATGCCCCCCTCCCACGGGCTACTCAGGGTAAGATATTATTGTTGGCCCCCCACTCCAGAAAAACACATACACTAATACAATAATAGTACACTCCTAGCCATTAAAACTGAATTGCTACACTACGAAGATGACGTGCTACAGACGCCAAGTTTTACCGACAGGAAGAAGATGCTGTGATATGCAAATGATTAGCTTTTCAGGGCATTCACACAAGGTTGGCGCCGGGGGCGACACCTACAACGTGCTAATATGAGGAAGTTTCCAAACGATTTCTCATACACAAACAGCAGTTGACCGGCGTTGCCGGTTAAAACGTTTTTGTGATGCCTCGTGTAAGGAGGAGAAATGCGAATCATCACGTTTGCGACTTTGATAAAGGTAGGATTGTAGCCTATCGCGATTGCGGTTTATCGTATCGCGACATTGTTGCTCGCGTTGGTCGCGATCCAATGACTGTTAGCAGAATATGGAATCGGTAGGTTCAGGAGGGCAATACGGAACGCCGTGCTGGATCCCAACGGCTTCATATCACTGGCAGTGGAGATAAGACATCCGCATGGCTGTAACGGATCGTGCAGCCAGGTCTCGCTCTCTGAATCAACAAATGGTGATGTTTGCACGATCAGTTCGACGACATTTCCAGCAACAAGAACTACCAGCTCGGAGCGCATGGCTGCGGTTACCCTTGTCGCTTTAGCAAAGACAGGAGCGCCTACGATGGTTTACGCAACGACGAACCTGGGTACAAGAATGGTAAAATGAGCAGAGAGAGAAGGAAATAGAGGGTGGATAAAGAAAGGAAACGAGAGATGGACTTACGTTAGACTGGAATAGATAAGTACCCGAGCAACGTCGACTTTTTAGGTAGTTTATAATATTGAACAAATTCATTGTGAAGGGGGGAATGGATGAAATGATGGCAAAATACCTACAAAGTATTGTAACAAAATCTTCTTGCGTCACTTCCTATGCCTCTGTCAGTAAGCAGAGCGCACTCGCCTTTTTATGTGCCACTACTCCACAGTTTTTACATTTTGACGGGTCACTTTCAACATTTTACGTTTTAATTATTTTTACATGTCGTAATTAGCTGCACTTGTCTGCAGCATTTGGCTCTGTGTTTTTATAATAACTTTTATGTGATTTACGTGTCAGGTACTTTCTGAAGATGACAGATTCCGCTGTAATCTGGTCAAGGTTTTTAGTAAAATAATAGCAATAATAATGTAACGGGTAGGCTGTTATTTGTCTACAGGTTGATGCTGTAACAAACCGCGAACTCGCGGACTTCATAGTGTTCCCGATCTAAGACTGTGCCCGTGTCACTAAAGGTCGCAACGTTTCCAAGGCGCAACTCTGAGTTGCTTTGTCTCTTCCACAGTGCCTCTTCGTCCGAGCCTCAGTCCTAGAAGTTGGCACGACTGAAGCACAGTGATCGCGGTGTCCCGGTGTGGAGCGCGCGCGACCAGTGCCTAGTTTGGGCGCTGGGCCAGGCAGTTGGCTTCAAGACTTCGGCGCCGCCTGCACTGGGCCAGCGCCGGGTGCGCGGAATGCAGAGGCACGCGCCACCGGCCGCCGGCGCCAGCTGCCTTTGAGATCGCGAGCGCCGATATCGGAATACTTTTCCAAGTAGCGGCGGCAGGCGGAAGACGACTCGAGACTCGCCTGCCAGAGGGTGGGGTAGGGTGGCAGCCCTTACTGCAGACGCGCTCGGTGGAGGCGGCGCCGGCTGCCTCGACGCCGGTTGGCGGTTGGCGGTTTCCAAGGCGTCTGTGTTGCGCGTCTGAGAAAGGAGCACTCTGACAAGCCGCCGTGATACCCACAAGCCGAGTCAGAGCTAGCACGAGGCGCAACCAGACCTTCCCTATTTTATTAAGACCAGTTGACATGGCACTTTAAATTAAACAGAAGAAGAGGCAAGTCAGCACTAAAAAATCTAGCTGAAGTAGCAGAAAAGGTTGGGCTAAAGATTAAAAAAAAAAAAAAAAAAAAAAATGTTCAAATGTTTGTAGAACTTATGGGACTTAACTACGGGGTCATCAGTCCCTAAACTTACAAACTACTTATGATCTAGCTAAGACTAAGGACGACACAAATATCCATGCCCGAGGGGGGATTCGAACCCCCGACCGTAGTGGCCGTGCAGACCGTGACTGGAGCGCCTCAGTCCCCTCGGCCACCGTGGTCGACTAAAGATTCCATATAATAAGACCAAGACATTCAACACTGATTCTGACTGGAAGATAGATGCACAAGTGGTTGAGAAAATCAGTGGCGGCGCTAGGCTTCGGCGACGTCGGCCACCGCCGACGGCCTCGCGCCGGTGGGGGCCTCGCGAAACATTGTTAAAATTATAGTTTTTTGGTTTCTTTTTTATATTTGATGTTTAACGGCGCTTTCCAACTGCTAGGTTATGTAGCGACGACCTACATCTAACTTACACTAGCTTGACCAAAGGTCGAACACAACATTCGTCTACGGTCGGGGTTTCGAATCCCCCCTCGGGCATGGATATTTGTGCCGTCCTTAGGATAAGCTACTTGATAAGTAGTTTGTAAATTTATGGACTGATAACCCCGTAGTTAAGTCCCATAAACTTAACAAACATTTGAACAACATTCGTACCCAAGGGTGGGATTCGACCCCCGACGAGAGCGACCTCGCGTACCGTGGTATGACGCCTTTGTGAGCTACGCCATTCTTTCCGGCCGCTATTTAGTTATCAGTATTTATTTCCCGTATGAGTGCAGCAGTGATGCCATTTTTAGTTAATGACTTGCAAAACAATTTCTTCAGTACATTTTACAAAACGATTTGGAAGAAGTATACCGAAATGTTTATATAACAATCAGAATCATGCTCAGTTCCGATCAGTAAGGCTTCGGCCGAGAGAAGCTTCACATTGTTAAAAATTAAGACTAATTTTGAAAGCACAGTGAGCCAAGGAAGACTATCTGCGTTGTCAGTACTATCAATTGCAGTCGAAATAGCGGCTAGTATTACGATGTGATTTTTAAAAAATTCTGTGAGACAAAAAGCTGAAAAGTTTCTCTGATTTGTTTGTTTATGGTAATTTTTGTCATTGCAATAATACTCATATATTATACTAATGTGCGCCTCGGTTGCACAGTGGTAGAGTGCCAGACTACAAATATAAAGGTCCCGGGTTCGATCCCCGCCAGGTCCTAGGATTTTTACCTGTCACTTTCCACTTCTTTCACCTCTGGCAGTATTGCTCATGTGAAAAATACCGAGTAGCACCGTGGTTCGGAACCCACGTTAAACTGTAGGTCCCCCTATAACTGGCTGGGTAAGTCAGTCCGAAGGTCGGAGGAAGGCAACGGCATACCACCTCCAAACAGGACCATGCCTAGTAAAGCACTGTGGTGTTCAAACCAATCTTCGGATTGTTGACTGCTTTACCTTTTTTTTATTATACTAATAGAATTTTAGTATAAAGATTATTGATGTATAAATCAGCTCATTTAACATTTTCTTCATTAATGAAAAAATGAAAGGGGTCTCGCAAAGACGACTTCGCCGACGCCCAGTTTTCGTGTAGCGCCGCCACTGGAGAAAACCGAGAGTTTTCGCTATTTGGGAGAGAAGATAACTGGTGGAATACAGAGCAGCAGTAGCGCAGTAGACAGGGCACAGCTCTTGCAGTAGCTTCGGTACGCAGTGAAAACAACATATGGCAAGAAAAATCTGTCACGGAATGTCAAATTGCGACACTACACAGCAACTGTAAGAAGTGCTGCACTATATGCATCAGAAACGATCACACTCGGTTAGAGAGCTTGTATACAATCGGAGAAGCGGGAAATTTTAAGAGACATATTGGGGCATTAAAAGAAATGGGGAATATATGGATACACAGAACATGAGAGGAACTGTACGAAAATTTTGAACTTATATCGTGCGAGATTCGGAAAAGGAGGTTACGATTTGTTGGGCACATCATGAGGATGGACGATGAGAGGTTGACTAAGAAGATATGGAATGCAACATGTCATACGGCGAACGACTGGGTGAAGGAAGTCAGAGATGACTGGAAGACTATAGGAATAAAAGAAAGGAATCTGCAGGCGCCGGTGCAGGACAGGGAGAAGTATAAACGGTTGGTGGACGGTCACAGGTGGCCGGACACCAAAGTCAAAGTCATCTTAACAGAAGAAGAAAGAAACAGAAGAAGCGAGAGAAGAAAGAAGACGTGCTATACAAGCCACAAGTGATGCTGAAGGGTCCTAACGAAGCAGAAGAAGAAGACCAGTTGTAGTGTCGCTTATAGTAATGATGCCAAAGACATTTTTAATAAGAATAAAAACCATCTAGATCGCTAAAACTGTATTTATTTATAACGTCGTTTCGGTATCTGCCATTATCGGAACTAATAAACCTCTGAAATTTACTATGCAAGTTCAACCTCATTTGAAACTACTATGGTCGCGTAGGAATAGGCAACCCGCGCGTCAGCGGACCTAAACATTCATTTTCAGAAAAAAATCTTCAGCTGCTATAGTCGGCGTCACCTACGAAGGCGGCCCAGTTTTCAGCCGTTCTGCCCTTCCCCTCCATTACCGCAATGACAGCCAATAATGTTCACCCTGTAGGCGCGTGGCTGGCTGGGAGTTAAGGCCATTTCACACCGCGGTCACACTATGTCACGTTACGTAACGTGGCAGATGTCGAGTGACAGATGTGCAGTTCACACCACCACCGACGTCAGTCAGATACTGGCGCATATTTTCTGCTCTGTCAGTCGGTTCATTTGAAGCAAGTAACAAGGCAAGTGGTTCATGGTGCGATAGCACGTTCACTGAAACTTTTCCTTGGTTGGATGACGGCGATAGTAGTTAGAGTAGTGATGGGGAACTCATGCTGTTTACTCCGTTACAGACCGAACGCCGACCGCGGTGGCCGAGGGGACTGAGGCGCTCCAGTCACGGTCTGCACGGCCACTACGGTCGGGGGTTCGAATACCCCCACGGGCATGGATATTTGTGCCGTCCTTAGTATAAGGTAGTTGATAAGTAGTTTGTAAGTTTAGGGACTGATGACCCCGTAGTTAAGTCCCATAAGTTCTAAAAAAAAAACACCGAACCCACTGGGTGCACCCCTACAACCAATGACGGGAACAGTGGGGGCGAGTATCTACACGGGATATTTTGAAAATCACATTTAAGTGCCTGACAAAGGGTTCATCGAACCACCGTTATATTATTTATCTCCCATACCATTCTCGAATAGCGCCCGGGAAGAAAGAATACCTGAATCTCTCCGTTCTGATTTCTCGTATTTTATTCTGATGATCATTTCTACCTATGTAAGCGGAAGTCAACAATATACTTTCGCATTCGGAGGGGAATGTTGGCGATTGGAGTTTCGTAAGTAGTCCATGCCGCAGTGATAAACGCCGTTGTTGTAATGATTCCCATCCCAGATCCTTTATCATTTCCGTGACGCTGCCTCTCCTGTATTGTGACAATAAAGAAGGAGCTGCCCTTCTTTGGACTCTTTCAATGTCCTCCGTCAAACCCACCTGATAGGGATTCCACACTTAGCAGCAATACTCCTAAAAAGGACGGACCAGCATAGTGTATGCAGTTTCTTTAGTAGTTCTGTTACATCTTTTAAGGGTTCTGCCAATAAAACGCAGTATCATCTTATGGAGGACTTGGAGCTAGATGATGACAGATTCACATCATATTTTCGTGTATCTAAACCTGAGTATGAAGAGACCGTAATGTTGACAAGTAACGATATTAGCACAAAAGACACCAACTACAGGAGGTCTGTTTCCAGCAGAGAAAGTTGGGCGCTATGTAAGTGGATTATAATTTTCGTAAAATCTTTATTCCACAGCAGTGGACGCGTTCTGACGGCTTCAATTAACTGCTCTGTAACAAATAATAAAATAGCAATACAGTTTCTTGTAACTAGTTACAGCACGAAACTGCGCGACAGGTGTGGACATGCGCGCGGCGGCGTAGCGGGCCAGTGCGCATGCGCGAGGCCGCAGACGACGATTGACGTTTTGAAAAGATCGGTCCCGGAGCGATCCCGTAGATTCGTCTGTCGACGTCTGTGGCGTCAGTGAGGCTCTGGGAGGTCGGTGTGAACTGCACCATTTGAAACTATGGAAACAAATCTTTTGAAAAGTCTGTCGCGTTACGTAACGTGACGTAGTGTGACCGCGGTGTGAAATGGCCTTTACTCAATGTTTCTCCCGCAGGCGCAACTGTTGTCGCTCGGCCGTAGCACCTCCCCACCACACTTCCGTTATCGCTCCGCCTCTATGCGCGGAAGCGCCTTCTTGTGTGACGCCAGGTATATTATTGTAATACCTACATGTTTTTTCCCCTGGTTTTACTTATTCGCTGCAACAACTGAGGTTTATTAGAGGTAACAGTGCAATGTTGACCCTGTATCTCATAGATACAACGCGACCACCAATGTTCCTCCTAATGTCGGGACTACAGCAGTGTTAAATGGACAAAGGATACGGCCTTTAACCCTTTCATTCGCAGTGTTGTTCCTTAACAACAACGTATTAAAAGCCGACTTATACTGTATTTTGTGTATCAATCCTTAAAGTTACATTGTTGTTGATGAATAATATGCTTCTAGTACTACATTTTGTCTTTTGGTACGGCCTGTAGCCACTTCTCAGGCATTAACCTGTGGTTTTTTTTTTTTTTTTTTTTTTTTTTTTGTGATTTCCATTCCCCTAAAAAGGGGCGGGCTGGCAGCGCTCACAGGCGCTCTTCAGCCTACAGAAATAAAATTTGACAGAGGAGAAAACATACCAACATAAAGGAGATAAAATATTGTAGGTAACACAGACATAAAACGGAGATGTAAAATGGAGAGAAAACAAAGTACATAAAACAGAGGGAAACGGTGGCGACATAAAGATATGTAACGGCGGTAAGCGGTACTGGTGAATAAAAACAGCTGCCCGAAGGTCAGTGGCACACACACAATTAAAACGATCACAGGGCGGCGGCTAAGGGTAGACCGTCCGCTATTGTGGAGTTAAAACGAAAAAACACAACACACAATCGGAGAAAGACACAAGTTAAAAGTGGTGGTGTCGGCTGCGGGTTGGCCGTTTACTGTTGTAAAATAAAACAATGGAACTTAAGGCACCACGCTCGTCGAAGCACGCACTTGTATGCACAAAGAAGGTGCCACAGATGGTGGAGGACTTACGGCAATGAAGATGTGTTGAGGGGGGAAGAGGGGATGAGGGAAGAGGGAGAGGGTGGGGAGGAGACACAGGGCCGGTAGAGAAGGAACGGGGGAGGGGGGGGGGGGGGATGATGTTCCAGGAAGCAACGGGGAAGGAAAAAGGGGAGGTCGGTAAGAGGAGGATCCGGAGGGACAGCTGGGTGGAAATATTCTGTCCATATTGGAGGTTATATTGCGTTGCCGCCTGTACTTGCCTGTGGTCCCCCACACGTCAGTCATGTTTTTCACAAACAGCAAGTTCACAGTTAAACAAGGTACTGGCCAGCTAATCTTTTCATGTGACAATACACTGGCCACAACAATAAGTGGTTCGGTTACACCGTAGGTAGATTGTAGTAAAGTTTTAAGACGTATTCTGTGTTGGCGCCACAGATTTTATTTGTCTTATTGAAAAACTTTCGATAGTAATCGGTAGTAAATGGACTTATGATTTGAATCAGTTTCACTGATGGACTTATTACACTTTGAACCGAAAGTAGAATTTTGCACCTGACTTAAACGGTTAAAAATATCGTTCTGAATGAAAAAAACATCAGAGATCGATGTATCACACTTCGTAGAGTAGAAATTCGCTTCAAACTAATTTATGTCTGCGAGTGGACTTATCGCGTTTTGAAACGTCACTCCTTCCAGCGATCCGCAATAGAATTGCCGGAGCATTTCCGTGACACTCGCTCATTGGTCGAACCTACCAGTAACAAATCTAGCTGCTCGCCTCTGAACTGCTTCAATGTCTTCCTTTAAACTGATCTGCTTGAGCAATATTCAAGACGTGGTCGTACAAGCGTTTTACACGCGGTCTCCTTTACAGGTGAAGTACATCTTCCCAAAATTCTACCAATAAACCGAAGTCGGCTGTCCTCCTTACTCACAACTGTCCTTACATGCTCGTTCCATTTCATATCGCCCTGCAGTATCACGCCTAGATATTTGAACGACGCGACAGCATCAAGAAGCTCACTACTAATGCTGTATTCGAACGTTATGGGATTGTTTTTTTCTACTCATGCGCATCACCTTACATTTTTCTACCTTGAGAGCTAGCTGCCATTCTTCGCACCAACTACAAATTTTGTCTAAGTCATCCTGTATGCTAATACAGTCAGTTACAGACCACAGCATCATCAGCAAACAGTCGCAAATTACAACTTACTCTGTCCATCAGATCATTTATATAGATAGAAAATAATAGCGGTCCTATCACACTCCCCTGGGGCACGCCTGACGATACACTCGTCTCTGATGAACACTCGCCGTCGAGAACAACGTACTGCGTTCTATTACTTATGAAGTCTTCCAGCCAGTCACAAGTCTGTGAACCTATTCCATAAGCTCGTATCTTCGTTAGCAGTCTGCAGTGTGGCACCGCGTCGAACGCCGTTTTGAAGTCGAGAAAAACACAATCTGCCTGTTGCCCTTCATCCATGGCTCGCAATATGTCATGTGAGAAAAGGGCAAACTGAGTACATATTTAGATGCATATGTAGGTGAAGTTGAACTTATCTTATATGCTGGCTGAGGTCCATTGCGTTGTGAGCTGTCTTCGGCATTCACTAAAGCATTTGATTTTACAGGATCTTTTCGTAAATTAAAAACATGTCAGTTGATATGGAAACGATTTTATTTCCACTTAAACAACGTTCAAAGCAATCACATTATTTAACAATCAAAAGATGCAGCGGCAAGCCAACAGAGCTGCTTACAGGCTTGTAGCTGCTAGAAGACTCCTTAAAGACTAACTAAACAATGGTTTCTCTCACACATCTTTCTACGTAACCGCGTAATAAGATTGATGACAAAGTTTTGTAATTCACAATTAAACAATATTCTTTTACATTAAATATGCCAAAATACAGAAATTAAAACATTACATTTAAGCTTTGACTATTTATCTCAACGTATGTACGTGTTTCATGAAATTTATATTTAATGTGGTACACAAATTCAAAGTCATCCTTTTGACTAGTGTTTACTGTGCTCAAATTATTTACATTATTTGTGTTTTCGAAGTGCACACATATTTGTTTTGCCAATATTGTGTAGGCGTAATATTATTGTGACATGGAATTTTAATGTGTTTCAGTTTGCGGTCAAATTATTTATTAATACGGATTTGTATATGGTTGTCGTAGTTTTGTTAATTTCGAAGATAGTTTCTTAGTACCAAACGGATTATTAATTTTAGCGCATGAAAAATTATCAGTATTTAATTTAGGATCTAGTGATATATAAAACATGGTCTGCCCTAATTTATTTAAACAAAAGGTATATATGAAATCATGTTGTGCAATAGTTATAACATGTAGTATTGTTGTTTTTATACAAATTAGTATCTATATAGGTTCAGCAATTTCCGAAACTAAGTGTAATGCATTTTTAGTGTTTGCAGCTATTATTTACGAAAGTGTTAAAAACTGAAAATTACGTAATAGGTCAGCCAAAGTTATATTTAAATCAATGTACTATTTCTTAAAAGCGTTTTACTAATAGTGTTAATAGAATTTCAAACTGAAGGCGAAAATGTGATTTTACATGTCCGGTAATGAAGTTTTATTTTAGGTGTCAGATATTTCGTGTTTCTATGTTGGCAACTGATTTTTAGGAGTTTGCAACATAGCAGAAACGTTACAACATGTATGTTTTCACAAGGACTCTGTTGAACTCCAGGTGACCCATATTTGGGGAGAGCATGTAAATTCTGATCAATGACAGCAAAAGAGGTCCATTTATTGGGGGAGGGGGAGGGGATGATTTCTTTTCTTCGCGGAAGTTAAAGAAGTGAAAAGCTGTGTCCGTCACAAATTGGCCGCCGCCGCGTTCGCTACACGCCACGAGAGTGAGCCTAACTTGGGCCGTTCCGGTCACGTCCGTCCCTGAGATGGCGAGGGCAGCGGCGGCCCGTGGGAGGCCCGGCCGCCGGAGATGAGCTCATCTGG
Source organism: Locusta migratoria (assembly GCA_026315105.1). Lineage (NCBI taxonomy): Eukaryota > Metazoa > Arthropoda > Insecta > Orthoptera > Acrididae > Locusta > Locusta migratoria. The sequence continues at coordinate 541,511,150 of CM048744.1, forward strand.
CGCCAGATTGCCCGCTGGCCGGTAAGTGGCGCCAGCCACTGCCCACTGCCGCGCGGCAGGCGCGGGGCCTACTTATTACGGCGCAAAAAGTTCTGCCGTATAAGTGTGCTCCGTGGGCACACGTGACCACGTAACAGCTCCTTTAGAACTTTGCAACTTTCGCTGCTTTGGATAATGAAAACCTTCGGCTGCTACTGTTGAAGATTTGCGCCGGACTAAGACTCCGACGCCGATTTCCTTCTTCCCGTGAGCGATCGCCTCAACCACCTTCACTATCTGGACGAATATAACGGAAGGAGGGAAGGAATGTTAGGGTTTAACGTCCCGTCGACGGCGTTGTCGTTAGAGACGGAGTTCACACTCGGATTTTTGGGTAAGGATGGGGGAAGGAAATCGGCTGTGCCCTTTGAAAGCAACCATCCCGTCATTTGCCTGGAGTGATTTAGGGAAATCATGGAAAACCTAAATCTGGATGGCCGGAGTTGGATTTGAACCACCATCCTTCCGAATACGAGTCCAGTGTGTTACCACTGCGCCACCTCGCTCGGTACGTCCGACCCAAATTTGCAACTGGTGTCTAGCACTGATGTTGTGACCCCGTTCACTTTCCCCATTGCTTGCAGCCTTACTACACTTCCACAATGGGCTGTTTGATATCAAGCATTGACAACGAGGAAGTCGTATATTCTTATGATACGCATGGTCGTCTTTTCTGACATATCACACCATACACACCGGACACCATACATTTAATCAAATAATTTCCTGATAGTGCATATCAAAACTTGCTGTTCGTTATTGTAGTCTAATTCAGATATAGGTCAACACGAAAATACGAGTTATAACAATCTAGCAGGATTTTAAAAAGGGCTCTGTTACAGCAACGGTGTTAGTTACGACACTGTAGATGAAAGAAATCCAGTTGAAAATCACTTAGTTTATTATATCATCAGCAAGGTATCAACGAAAATAATTTTAAAATCCTTAACATGGCTGTTGTCTGTACGAATTATCATAAACTGAAGCTTAAAGCCAATCAGTCGCAGGTGCTTTTGACACTCTTGACCTAGGTTTCGAGCTACTAAGGATGTCTTTATCAGAAGGGAAACGTAACTCAAATTTGATGGACTGTGGTGCAGGGCGAACAAATTGCTCACTCCGTAAACTGAAAGGGATATTTATTTCATTCGTGTGGTATCTGTTCTTTCCGACATGTCCGAAATAACAGATACCACACTAATATAATAAGTATTTACACGCGAATACGTTAGCTTCAATTACTTCATCGCAGATGCGGCCATATGTTCTAGCTCGCACGGGAATCCATAATGGGGAGTGTAAAAGGTTCATGGACGGTAGGGGCGCTACAACCATAGCGTCCGATTACGGACGCTTTAGACGGACGGGAGGCGAGCACGAGTAGCCTAAAGCGGCAGACCCGGATGCGATTCCCGTCCCGGCTCACATTGTCACTTGTCGCCCTTGTTTCATTTAAATGCCCTATTGCAGCCACTGTCAATCATTTCTTTCCTAATCTGTCTCTTTTCTCCTTCTTTAATTTTCAAATAAAAGGAATATGGCATAATTTATTCTTCGGAAGGATTTGTCGACTGATGAAATCAGAACTAGTCTGAAAACAAAAAGCCGAAGCTCTTGTCCGTATACAACTTACATCGTACATCGTTGTACCAATATTCCAAAATAGGACGCGCAAGGGTAGTGTAGGCAGTTTCTGTAATAGAACTCAGGCATCTTCTAAGTTTCAATGAAACGTAGCGTTACGTAGCTTTATCCACGAGATTTTCTACGTGTTCTTTCTAATTAAAGCTTTTCGTAATTGTAATTCCTATGTATGAAGTGTCGAAGTTTCTTGCAAAGCTTGCCACATCTAAAGTTTCTCGTTCAGAGCACCCGCTCTATCATACAATTAGAGCGATCCTCACTTCTTCCAAAAATCTGTCGAAGCCCATATTATTTCTTGTCTCCTGAAAATAGGTAACGATGTGTAGGAGAGTCTTCCTGTGCCCATACGAGTCACGTGTCCATAAAACATAATCCTTCTTTCCCAGTTCGTATCACTTATCTTCGCCACCTGGGGTTACAGTTTATGGTTATGTCGCCTCTATATTGCCCGGTTTTACTGATGGTACGTTGCGATATCCGAGAGTGTAGTTAGGCAGGACCTAACAGGATAGCTTAGATTTGTGCGACTGAAATGAGTTGCAGTGATATTTCCGTTCTTCCTTGTCACAAAGAAATGGCTGGCCTTCTATTTTAGAATGTGGTGATTTCCGAGTGTGTATTCAGCTAGGAACCTACGAAAAAAAACTTAAATTGCTGAGACTGAAATGAGTAGTCTGCCAGTGAGATATAAAGTCTTCCTTCAAAAAAATAATTGGCAATTTTATAAATCCATCAGGGCCTATTTCTGAGTGTGTAATTATGGAGAAACATAAGGAAACAGCTTGATATGCAGTGACTACTGAGTACCATTGACATTTATATTCTTCATTGTAATTCTTGTCTGTTTGATGATTTTCGTTTGAGGAGGATCACAGCCGAACTCAGTTTCTTTGAAAGACACTAGATGCTCATCAATCATTTTTTAATTTACAATTATGACTCGAGAAACCTATTTTCATGAGTCACATAAAAATATTATATTGTCAGATATGCCTGAAAACATGTCATCCTCAAATAACCATACATCTGGTTTCATAGACCACGTTTTCTAGATCCAAAATTGTGCCTAAATCAAAATATGATACGCCGGCCACGGTGGCCGAGGGGACTGAGGCGCTCCAGTCACGGTCTGCACGGCCACTACGGTCAGGGGTTCGAATCCCTCCTCGGGCATGGATATTTGTGCCGTCCTTAGTCTTGGTTAGTTCATAAGTAGTTTGTAAGTTTAGGGACTGATGACCCCGTAGTTCAGTTCCTTAAGCTAGACAAATATTTGAACATTTTTTTGACAATATGATACATCATTACACAGCAACGAAGTATTACAAAAAATTTAAATCTATTTCATTATCAACACACTGGTATGTGCCTGCTTTGCTTTCGTTCACATTTCATGTAGCATTTACTGTAATTTTACTGTAATAATAGCCGAAATCTTGATTGTGAATTTAAATATGATGATTGTCAAATACTTGGCATTTCCTTAGTATTAGCTAGTTCATAAGTAGTTTGTAAGTTAAGGGACTGATGACCCCGTAGTTAAGTCCCATAAGCTCTACAAACATTTGAACATTTTTGAACAATCTGACAAGCCAAGAACGCTTCAAAAACGGTTGCGTTTACATGGGCATGAAAATCGATTGTGGAACTGGAAAGCCGATTTAGCGAAGCGGATTTCCAGAATCGATTTTGGAGTGTTTACATGACCAACCAGAAGCGAAATTGGAAAATCGGTTTACGAAATCCGGTTTTGGGAGCCCATCCAAACGGGGTGTATGTGTCGAACAAAGGTGCCATCTGTATCACCAGTTCACGAGGAGTGCACACATATTTTCTAACAAACCTCAAGTTTATATCAGTATCAGAGGTTTAAATTTAATCTATATCTATAAATGTGAATGTCTGTTCGGTATACGTTTATCACGTCTGAACCACAAGATATAAAGAGTTAAAATCTGTACAGTTACTAATGTCTCCCGGGGAAGGTTTTAGGCACTGTTTTGTGGCGATCGGATAGCTATTTATCTATATATATATTAATGTGAATGTCTGTTCGTTGTACGCTTATCATGTCCTAACGACAAGACGCAGATACTTAAATATTTGTACAGTTACTAATTTACACCGCATAAAGGTTTTAGGCACGGTTTTGAAGCAATCTGGTAGATATTTAGTAATGTTGAAGAATATAACGCGAAATGAGGAACAGTAATTACTCTTTGAAAATTATATTTACTCTCTGAAAACGGTTTAATTGGTTGCATTGTTGCTTGAGGGTTGATAATGATAAAAGAGTGGTGTATATTGGGATGGAAAGTTATCGGTGTGTATAAAATCCTACGTGTGTTTGTGTGTGTGTGTGTGTGTGTGTGTGTGTGGTACTATTTCGTTCTGCAGCGAAAAGTACAGAACGCAAGACGGCCCGCGTGCAATTGCTGTACACGATAGCAATTCCATGCCGATAGCTATAAGGGGGTGGAAGATATGGTGGCTGAAAGTCGCAAATTATAAAAAAAAATCGGACTGAAGGCCAGCGATGACGTTTGGGACTCTATAACAAGGAGGTTACATATAGCGAAGCGGGATGCCACAGACAATATCTTTGGTCTATGCATGTTACAATGTCTTCAGCTCTTTCGAACGTCTGTAAATCTATCGGACCAAACTGCGTGGTCATCAGTCCGTAGCTTACAAATTACTTAAACCTAGGTAAACTAAACTAAGGACAAACACACACACCCATGCCCCAGGGAGGACTCGAACCTCCACGGCGAGGAACCGCGCGCTCCGCAGCGAGGTGCTTTAGACCGCTCGGCTACTCCACCGCGGCCTTTAGCTCTTTCTCTGTAAGGATAAGCATAAGAATAATTTTACTGTTTTATTTGAATTTTGATTAAAATGTTTGTTTCTAAGGATTGTATTGTATTTGATTTCATCCTTCAAAACCAGTTTCATAGCACACTACTGAAAGATACCTTATCTATCATAATCAATCAACACGCGAGCGGAGCCGCGGGTGTAAGCTAGTAATAACAATAATAGACTTGCGCTGTTTCTCGCCACATTCACGTACTGAGTACGTAAGAGAGAAATATAGTCGGTTTATTGTACCGTGAAGCCATTACCGGAGAAAAATATTCAGCCCGAAATGGAAAGCGCCCTCCGCGAGCGATCTAACGGGCCCGGGCGCATTCCATTTGCGCGCGGCCGTGGCGCGTTCCCATGGCCCGCCCACTTCCGCCGCCCGGCTCGAGAGCGCCGAGGGTGCATATTTTGGCCTCAGTGCGTTGTCAATCAGGCGGCAAGCAGTGGCGCAGCCGCTATAAATATTCAGCCCCGGCAGCCATTCCTCTCCGTTTTTCTTCCTCGACTCTCCCACGGCGAGACATTCCCGACGGGGAGAAAATTTCGGGGCTTCTCGATAGAGGAAGGGGGAGAAAAATAAAAGGAGCGTGGAGGAGCGAGCTACGACTTAAGTTGACTGCGGTGATTACTTTCCCCTCTTTCTGAAGCCTTTGTACGGCGGCAGCCTCTAAGAGCTGTAACGAAGCGTGCGGCCGGGAGGGGAAACCGAGCGTTAAATTGCCGCTGGCAGCCGCGCCGTGCAGAATCGCCGCGCGAATATTTATCAGCCAGCCGCCCGATCGGCGAACCACTCACATCCCCGGCAGTACATCAGAAAACTCTCTGCCTGCCGGTGCCGAGTGACTCCACTTCTTGTGGAATCGAAACTCGGAAGCGGTGTGCGATATTTGCCAGTAAAAGCTCGCAGATAGCGGGAATACTGCGGAGGAGGATCTCCTCGCTCGTCTTCACAACTGGTAACAGAGAGACTGTTTGCTTCTCCGACTGGCGACAGATGATAAATTGAGAAACAGCAGAATAAAAGAGATAATCCTGTGGGCATTGAATTATGTAAAAGGGAAAAGTTGTGACAGTGATGTCAGACTGAAAGGCATTGAATTAAAATTTGTGCCAGGACCGCGATTCTAACCTGAGAGCTTCTGCTTATTATGTGATATTTACATACATTGCCTGTGCCTGGAGCGCAAGGCAGGATCGTTCCCATCAACAATCATTGCTAGGGTGCTATTCCACTATTGTAGAACCTTGACTTCACTGGCACCCACAACACAAAACATAACAAACCAGTAATGTTCCTCTAACTTTAAAATGCACCCGAAGATGGCAGCAGGGCCGGCGCAAGCCCAAGTACCGCCCTGTGCGAGCTGTTAAATTGCCGCCCCCCCCCCAACCTCACGATTTTTTGTTTTTCAAAACGTTTGTGGAATTTCATTTAAACAAATCTATAGGAAATGTCAGCAATCAATCGCAATTTTTGTTTTTACTTTTCAGATCTAACTAGGTTTCGGTAGCTGACTGGCCAGTCTCAAAAGATTTTAATATGTGCTTACATGTAAACCGCCAGATTGACAGTTACGTTCAGCATGACCATGACGGTATATATGTGAACATAAAGCATTGCGAATAGCCACACTGTACCCGAAATATATGTAGATCTGGAAAATAAAAACAAAAAAATGCGACTGATATGTGACATTCTCTACAGATTTGTACAAAACAGTCGCTGGGCACCAGCCCAAAAATAGAGTTAAACCTGATTGAAGAAATATAGCTAATTTTAACAAGCCCTGTGAATTTACGAAACTCTTAAAATCTGTGTGAAATCTTGTGGGACTTAACTGCTAAGGTCATCAGTCCCTAAGCTCACAACACACACACACACACTAAGGTAAAGCAGTCATCAATCCGAAGATTGGTTTGAACACCACAGTGCTTTACTAGGCATGGTCCTGCTGGAGGTGGTATGCCGTTGCCTTCCTCCGACCTTCGAACTAACTTACCCAGCCAGTTATAGGGGGACCTACAGTTTAACGTGGGTTCCGAACCACGGTGCTACTCGGTATTTTTCACATGAGCAATACTGCCAGAGGTGAAAGAAGTGAGAAGTGACAGATAAAAATCCTAGTACCTGGCGGGGATCGAACCCGGGACCTTTGGATTTGTACCACTGTGCTCTCTCTCTCTCTCTCTCTCTCTCTCTCTCTCTCTCAACCTAAATTATCCTAAGGACAAAAACACACACTCATACCGGAGGGAGGGATCCTTCGCCGGGACCAGCCGGACAGTCCATGACTGCAGCGCCTTAGACAGCTCGGTTTAACCCGCGCAACACGAACTTACAAAATTAACGTAAATAAATATTTTTTCAGTTGTTGTGAACAGACAATGTATTCAACGGAAAACCGTATACAGTAAATAAATGTTGGCAAAGTGATAGTGTCAAACAAAACTGCCGGTCAGAGTTTAATTGTTGTTCATGCAGACGCAGACAGGTGTTTAATGGCTCAAAAACCAAGCCGCGGTGGAATAGCCGAGCGGTCTAAAGCGTCTCGCTGCGGAGCGCGCGGTTGGTCGCCGTGGAGGTTCGAGTTCTCCCTGGGGCATGGGTGTGTGTGTTGTCCTTAGGTTAGTTTAGCTAGGTTTAAGTAGTGTGGCGTGTACGCCAGACTCCTTCCCCCTCTGTGTTCCCCCGGCGTAACACGACGGTGCTGCCACAGTGGCGAGCAAGAGATTAGTCCTCCCTCCCCTTATTCAACAGGGGCGGCCGGCAGGTAGTCGAAGCGCCTTTCCACAGTTCCCGAAGCCGCTCCTTGCGAGGTTTGCTTTGGAATCCCCTCTTGTGCATGAATGTTGAGTTTGTCCTACAAAAATAAAAATAAAAGGGGAGGGGGCGACAGATTTGCCGCCCCTCGGAAAGTGCCGCCCCGTGCGGCCGCACGTTTCGCACGTGCCTTGCGCCGGCCCTGGATGGCAGCTTGCTGCCTAAACGCGTCGAGCTAATAACAACATTAGTAAAAACTAACTCCTGCAGTATAAATTAAATCAATAACTTTATTATACAGTCGAAGACCTCACATCAATCCATATGACTCGGGTGAGTTTATAATTAAGATTTTAATAAGAATACTGTTTAGAAGTAAAATATTTCCAAATGTATTTAACAATTCATGTATGAAGATTACTATTCTCTTAACATTTTATATACAAAGTTCGGAGTTATCGTTGGCTATATAAAGTTTATAAATATTCGTTTTAAAATCAAGGATCCAATTTTACAAAAAAATTGTCGAATGCCATCTAACTGCAATGGTCATGGTCCCTAAACTTACAAAGTACTTAAACCAACTTACGCTAACAACCACACATCATACACCCATGTCCGAGGGATGACTCGAAGCTCCGACGGAGAAAGGCCCACACTTCGCATCAAGGCGCCTTAGAACGTACTGTCATTCCCACGCGGCGAACCGGTTTCTTCATGGAAATGCATGGTATAGTATAGTATCGATAGCCTCTTGTATGTGTACAGACAGTCCAGTGCTGCCGACCTTACACGCCCCGCGATGCGAGACACGCGTAGATCGCCACTGCGGACAGACTTTGCGGACACATTGCATATGTGCTGTGCTTAAAAATTTACAGCCCTGTTTCTTGAAACTTTCTGGATGTGTGGACACCCTCGAGGTATTTTACTATAATGCGAACTGAATTTTCCGAGACCGAAAGACATCTTTGTGAGCCTTATGGCTGTAAAAATTAGCTGTTAAAGGGTATACACAGATGTCACTATCTTATTCTTCTTCTTCTTTCTCTTCAGCCCTTTCAAATCAAAAATTCAAATGTTTATTAAGTTTATGGGACTTAACTACGGGGTTATCAGTCCCTAAACTTACAAACTACTTAACAACTAGTTTATCCTAAGGACGGCACAAATATCCATGCCCGAGGGGGGATTCGAACCCCCGACCGCAGTGGCCGTGCAGACTGTGACTGAAGCGCCTCAGTCCCCTCGGCCGCCGCGGCCGGCTCTTCAGCCCTTTCCCACACATGCAGGGTCGGCTTGTTATTCCGGATTTAACATGTGAATATTGACGGGGTGGCCGGATGCCCTTACTGCCGCCACCCCTGCCCCCCGGGAGGAAACGTGTACCCCAAATGTGTGTGTAGAGTTATATGTTTGAAAGTGTTAAGTTTTATGAAATGTTTGCGAATCGTGTAACTGAGAACTTGGGGACCAGCCCGGTATTCACCTCGGTGGATGTGGAAAACCGCCTAAAAACCACATCCAGGATGGCCGGCACTTCGACCCCCTTCGTCAATCCGCCGGGCGGATTCGAATCGGGGTCGGTACGCCTCCCCGTCTCGGAAAGCGGAGCGTTAGACCGCACGGCTAACGGAGCAGGTACACAGATGTCATTATGTTATTTGTTATTATCATTATATCTAATTTAAGTGCCAAATCGACGTTCTCTCTCACATGTACTACGTTTTTTTCCGGAAGTGCTTCTGGTGTCATTTCTAACAAGTCGGAAAGTGGTCTGGAATGGCCGTGTGGTCTAAGGCGTCGTGGTACGTGGTTCGAGTCCTCCCTCGAGTATGTTTGTGTGTGTCGCCCTTAGTCTGTTTGTGTCAATGGATTGATGACCAAAGCAGTTTATTCCAATAGATTTTGTAACTTTTTACCGTGTTGGAAAGAAAAGGAACGAGTTTCTCCTGTCGACTGTGGTCAGAGTTACGAATGAAAGGAAAAACTGGAATGAGGCATTAAAGGTAAGACATTTCTTCATTTTGTACATATTTTTCAAGTACATTGAGACATTTGTTATAAGCTTCAAAATTCCGTCCAGAAAAAAATCAGGACGTTGCGTACGCAAGAAGTGCTGCACGGCTTCCAAAGCGTTCCGCCGAGAGTCTTCTTCAAAACTAGATGAAAGTCACTTGGGGCGAGATCAGGGCTGCATAGCGGCTGGTGTAGGCCCTCCCAACCAAGAGTTCCAATATGGTTTGCGTTCCCGTCGCCGAGTGTGGTCACGCATTGTCATCCAACAACAAAACACTAGATCTGAGAAGGCCCGGCCGCATTTTCCGAATCACCTCTTTCCATTTCGACAGAATGGCACAGTACCGCGCAGCACTGATGGTTGCATCATATAAATAAGTCCAACAGCAAAACTCCTTGAGCGTCCCAGAAAACGGGGAGTAGAACTTTACCTGCAACTTCTTTCGGACAGACGATGACGGATGTTTCCACTCCATGAATGCGGCCTTCGATTCGGACCCGTCTTTCATCTCCCGTCACAATACGAAACAGAAAGACATTGCCATATTCATGATCGACCTCTACCCAATACTGTATCGGTGTTTTGGATGTGCGCATTCAACTGCTGTTTCGTTTTTTGCCAATAGCTGGTCAATGCTTCTTCCGTATGCAACGCCATGATTTTTTACTGGACGGCTTTTTTAAGCTTATAAAGCAGTTTGACAAATATGTACTTGGAAATTATGTAGGAAAATAAAGATATGTCTTATCTTTAATGTCTCGTTCCAAGCCACGGTGGAATAGCCGAGCGGTCTGAGGTGCCTCGCTGCGGAGGTTCGAGTCCTCCCTGGGGCATGGATGTGTGTGTGGTCCTTAGGTTAGTTTACCTTAGTGTAAGTAGTTTATAAGTTACGTACTGATGACCACACAGTTTGGTCCGATAGATTTACAAACATTTGAACATTTTCTCGTTCTATTTTTTTTTTTTTTTTTTTTTCCTTTCATACACAACTCTGCCTATGATCGACAGGGGGAACTTATTTTCAAAGGCTTGATTCCATTGTGGAATTTGTGCTCCACGACTGTATTTTACTTGTAGAAATTTTTCAGCAGTCAGTCGTAAAAATATTTGTTTATTCGAAGGTCTAGATTTCGACCACTGCGTGGTCATTATCAGTGCTTAAAAACAATTAAAATACTTAAAACATCTCGACCTCCATGTTGGAGGTTGCGTTCGTACTGACATATATATAGATAAATTTTGATTTTCTATCCTGGAACATCTTCTGCCCATCAACCCATTTTTTTATGTTTTTAAAGGAAACGCCTTTTGCTACTGCGAATGAAGGGTGAACAGTGTAACCTTTCTACCTGGTTGCCGGAAAGAGACACGAGAAGTAGCAAGTGCAGACACCCACTGATGATGCCTTGAGACAAAGGCGAAACGCGTATGGGTGACTTACAAAAATAAAACCCTTCATTCGCAGTAGCAAAAGGCGTTTCCTTTAAAAACATTACAGTGAAATACAATTCAGCTGCTGCTCAAAATGGCCACTGCCAGCAACCTATTAAAGACAAAAATGTTTAAATGTTTGTAAATCTATCGGACTTAACTGCTGGGTCATTAGTCCGCAGCTTACAAACTACTTAAACTAAGGTAAATTAACCTAAGGACAACACACACCCATGCACAAGGGGGACTCGAATCCCCGACAGCGAACGGCCGCGCGCGCTGCAGAACGGCGCCCCAAAGCGCTCGGCTAATCCGCGACGGCCATGCAGAGACGCGTCACTCCCTTTTATATACGGCCCTGCTCGACGAAGTGCGTGTCGCACAGTACAGCCGGCGCCTAAATCAGTCGCGGCCGCTGTAATGAATTGGGGCTGCAGCCAGCTTTATTGAAATACGCGGAGAGGACGGCGGGAGAGGCCGATAAATAACGGACCACGCGCCACTTGTTATTTAGCGGCGAGCGGGGCGGGTGGAGACCCCACTGGAGAACGCCGCCGCCCAGCCAGCACAAGTTATTTGTCGAGGCAACCAGTCTACACTGCCTGCTGCGACAACAACTTTCTCGTCTCGACTGCAGGATTGTTGTATATGCCACACTGCCGGAGACAGCGTCGCGTATCTTACGACGTCCTCGTAAGAAGCTCAATGACGTGAGGCGGGAATTTCCTGCAACTGAAATATTGCCGCGACCTTTCATGCCCTCGTCTTCGCTGTGTCGCCTTCCTGATGTCAGTCTGATTAATGACGCATTAAAACGAAATAGCACTGCAGGAAAGAGGAAACAAATTTCAAGAGCCAAAATTGGCAACAAGTGTACTGAACGAGGAAGGACTAGCTGTAGCACCCCCTCTCCCAGTCACCACTTCAGTCCCCCATCATCCTACCCCTGACAAAAAATACCTGTTTTCTTAATCATCGTCATTAGAGACTGATTATGCCTTTCAGCGTTTAGTATGGAGCATAGGCCTCCTAATAACATTCCTCCATGATTCCTATTCAATGCTAACACTGATGCTTCGTCTGATGTTAGGCCTTCAAAATCATTCTTCACCGAAATAAAGCCTGTGTAACCATTTGAGACTTGACTTTACACCGAATTTGTCTATTTCCGGCTGCAGACTGCTAAGGAAGACACGAGCTTATGGAATAGGTTTACAGATTTGTGACTGGCTGGAAGATTTCCTAAGTAATTGGACGCAGTACGTTGTTCTCGACGGCGAGTGTTCATCAGAGACTAGTGTATCGTCAGGCGTGCCCCAGGGGAGAGTGATAGGACCGCTATTATTTTCTATCTATATAAATGATCTGATTGACAGAGTAACTTGTAATTTCTGGCTATTTGCTGATGATGCCGTGGTGTATGGGAAGGTGTCATCTTTAACTGACTGTAATAGCATACAGGATGACTTAGACAAATTGCTAGTTGGTGTAAAGAATGTAGAAAATGTAGAAAAATGTAAGGTGATGCGCGTGAGTAGGAAAACCAATCCCATAAAGTTCGAATACAGCATTAGTAGTGAGCTTCTTGATGCTGTCGCGTCGTTCAAATAGCTAGGCGTAACATTGCAGAGTGATATGAAATGGAACGAGCATGTAAGGACAGTTGTGAGAAAGGCGGACAGCCGACTTCGGTTTATTGGGAGAATTTTGGGAAGATGTACTTCACCTGTAAAGGAGACCGCGTATAAAACGCTTGTACGACCACGTCTTGATTATTGCCCAAGTGTTTGGGACCCGCAGCAGTTCAGAGGCGAACAGCTAGGTTTGTTTGTGGTAGGTTTGACCAATGCGCGAATGTCACGGCAATGCTACGGCAACTCAATTGGGGATCGCTGGAGGAAAAACGACGTTCTTTTCGTGAATTTCTGTTGAGGAAATTTAGAGGGCCGGAATTTAAAGCTTAGTGTAGTACGATCTTGCTGCCGCCTATTTATTTTTCGTGTAGTGATCACAAAGACAAGATAAGATATGCCTCGTAAGGAGGCATATAGGCATTCTTTTTTTCCTCGTTCTACTTGTGAGTGGAATAGGAAAGGAAATGCCTAGTAGTGGTACAGTGTACCCTCCGCCACCGCGGTGGATTGCGGAGTATGTATGTATATGCAGATGTAGATAGTCGTCCACAGGACTTGCCTGGGATGGAGGGAGGAGGAGGGGTGAATGAGAGCCACTAACCAGGCAGGCAGGTATTAGGGGATGACAACATTTTCAATTTTGGTAGGGGCCAAAGAGGAATAATAACTTTTTTTTTTAACAGGAGTGGATCCCCTCCACGCTCGCACTAGAGTGGTGACCAACAGGTCTACCGTCACCTCTGCAAGTATTTCTAATGTAGGAGTCAAAAAGGCGGGAACTGCGATGTGTGCTGTACGTGTGGGTAGGATTACCCATTAATACGGTCCATCGGAAGAAGAGTAATTGGTGGAATGCTCTTAAAATGAGCGAATTAAGGCCAGTTGCCAAGGGACAAAAGCCTCTGTGACAGTCATGGAGGGGTAGTAAGAGAAGTAGCGGATTTCTTGCTATCTGCGACAGATCATGCAAGGATTTGGGTAATGTTAGCTATTGGGTATCGTGCAAGCTCGGTACCATTTGCATTGCGTGTTTGTCATACATTGGTCAATCCGGGTGAGTCGCCCCACTGCAGCTGTCTCCCGGGCCACCATATGCGGCCGCTGACTGCAACTAACGAGATTGACGATTGAGTGATCGATTTAGGTATCGACCTCTGCGTATGTGGGTTGCGTGTGGGATTTGTTGGTGTGTCGTACTTGTTCGTGTTCCCTGCTGTCATTAGTTAGTCGGCTGTATTAGCTCGTCTGGCATAGCCAGTCAGTTTGCTTAAGTGCAGGGGCTCGACGAACAATGATTTTGTTTGTGTTAGAAAACATTTTGGCAAGGCTTTACCGTGACTGTTGTTTGAAATTGATTGAAACATAAGGTGTTACTGTCACCAGTCACTTAGTTTATTGTATTCACAACACGTTTCAAGGGTTTAAACCCTCATTATCAGGTCCATATAGGTTATGTTGACATGTTTCTTTGTCTCCAGTGGCCACAGGTTCCACTATGCGGAATAGAAAAATTCTCTGCTCCTATTAGAAATAAACAAAAATGTTGGTTGTGATTTGTTACATGTAAGTGAGCTTATGACAATACAAGGGACCTGTGTCCACTGAAGACAGTGCAACAGGTCAACCTAACCTATATGTCATTTCACGTGATGATGGGGGTTTAAACCCTTGAAACGTGTTGTGAATACAATAAAGTAAGTGACTGGTAACAGTAACACCCTATGTTTCTATCAATGTGTTAGAAAAGCTTACAAATGAAACTCTCTTTGCGGGCGCCTTAGAAAATAGGGAAATTGCTAGTGACATTTTAGCTAACTTATGGTATTTTCTACCATACGCCTACACAATACTTCAAAACACCTACTTGAGATAGAAGACCCCTGCGGAATAGAAAATTTCTATGATAAAGAAATATGATAGCTTGACAATGCAGCCCCACAAGTTGTTTTAAAATATTTTAACTTTATCCAGATTTCGAACAACACTGTGGGTGTCTTATTAGAAATAAAACAACACGAGACGTTTACACATAGATCTACGTGTGATTATATTGTATAAAGTTAGTTATAAAACATATTAGCTAGTTAATGTACTGGCTGGCCGCTATTGGCTGCCGACTCCAGTCTCATGCCGGTTTCACCGCGGACACGACGGCAGCCCATAGCTTGTGTCTATGATAGTAGTTTAAAGCTTCATGTCACTTGCCTAGTCTCTCTTGGGTAAATAATTTTGGAGTGATGTTCTTGAAATTGGCTAACAGCCTTTTAAACAGAAGGTAGGTGCATTCATTGTAGCCAGGCCTAGTGTTGGAACCTTGTTAATGATTGTATTGCTTAATTTTACATTTGTAGCATCTTTATTTATTTTATTTTATTTCTATTCTTTTTGGATTTCGAGTCTATTTAAAATTCATTTTGATAAAGATTCATGTGTCAGTACCTTGAGAAACTATTGTGAGTTCTGACCTGCGATAAAAACAATTTCTTCGCCTTGGTAATAAATGTTGTTTAACGTAAGCTTAGATAACAAATGATATTCAATTTCCTACCGTCCAGTCCTTTCCCAATTGTTTCCTAGTTACGTTAATATCGGCCTGCTGTAATAAAGGTAACAATAGCCTTTTGAATACAGAATGCAAACAAAAACACAGATTACTGAACACGTTTTTTTTAATAAAGGAAATGAATTTCCGATATAAATTCGGGGATATTTTTTTTCTTTTTTTCAATATGATTAAAACAATCTGTATCGTTAAAACTGTCTACACTCCTGAAAATTAAAAACAGAACACAATGAAGTCGTCGCTCCAGCAAAGAGGAATTTATGTAACACATTCTTGAATATGTATACAACACACCATCACACATACTGAATCATGCGCACGAGAGTACAGTCATCACAACATGCTCAATGTCAACGTCAGAATCATGTGTACCCTTCTTTTTCAGTAATGCAAGCTGCAGTTCTGTCATGGAAACGATTGTAGCGGTGTCGATGTAGTTTTGCAGAATGGCCTGCCATGCAGTTTCCAGCGGGTGCGTCGTTTAGGTCAGATTTCGTGCAGACCGCTCCAGATGACGTTTCTTTCGGTCCCAAAGATGGGGAGAGTGCCTGCCATGGTGAAGAGCATATTAAACGGTACGGGATACACGTGGACGTACAGTCTCCTGATGGAAAAGCCCTTGTGGGTGCATGAAGGGTAGCAACATTAATTGAATGATGATTTCAATGTACCGTGCACTGTTCAATGTTACCTCGACGATCACCAGAACAGAAGGGCCACTGTAGGATATGGCTCCAAACAGCATGATGCTATGTGTTTGCCCGATGCGCCTCTGTCGTAAACTCCAGATTTTCGCGCTTCTCTCCACGACAACACACACGCATACGACCCGCATTGGAACCGAGTCAGAAGTGACTCTCATCTGTGAAAACGACACGTATCCATTCGTGCCGCGGTGGAGTAGCCGAGCGGTCTAAAGCATCACGCTGCGGAGCGCGCCGTTGCTCGCCGTGGAGGTTCGAGTCCTCCCTGGGGCATGGGTGTGTGTGTTGTCCTTAGCCGACCGCGGTGGCCGTGGAGATTGAGGCGCTCCAGTCACGGTCTGCACGGCCACTACGGTGGGGGGTTCGAATCCCCCCTCGGGCATGGATATTTGTGCCGTCCTTAGTCTTAGCTAGTTCAGAAGTAGTTTGTAAGCTTAGGGACTGATGACCCCGTAGTTAAGTCCCATAAGTTCTACAAACATTTGAACATTTGTTGTCCTTAGGTTAGTTTAGCTAGGTTTAAGTAGTTTGTAAGCTACGGACTGATGACCACGCAGTTTGGTCCGATAGATTTACAAACATTTGAACTTTTCGTATCCATTCGTCCTTCCGTAAAGCGCCTGTCGTCAGACCACTGAAGGAAGAATTAGTGATATGAGGTGCTGCATTAATAGTAGGCTACTTGAAGAAATAGGCAGACGAAGAAGACGTATTTGTCTGAGGAGGACAAAATAAATACCATAGATGCGACGGGAATGACATTCTGCCGTTTGGTCTAAGCCATCAAGATACGGACTGAACGGTTGTTCCCACCGGAGGTTCAAGTCCTCCCACGGACATGGGTGTGTGTGTCCTTCGTCCTTAATGTTAGTTAGTTTAATTAATTTGTAAGTCTAGAGACTAATGGCCAAAGTAGTTCGTTCCAATAGGTATACAAACATTTGAATTTGAATGACAGGCTGAGAGAGCTGAATCTGGAAGACATCTCTTCTTTTCGTAACTTCACCAAGCTGTCGCCGTCAGATTTTCAAATTATAATGAATATTATAGGGGCAGTTGTTTCAAAGAAAGCCACCAAGCTCAGAAATACAACTCCCGTGAAGACGAGACTTGTTGTAACGTAACTTGTTTCTCAGCAACAGGAAGTGCCTATGAAACCCTTGCATATACGAGGTACGTCCAGAAAGTAAGTTGCGTTTGGTTATATAAAACAAACGTGTACAGATACAGAAAAAAATATTTATTGTACAAAAATCTGCAACTGTTAAACTACTTTTCTACATAGCTGCCGAAATTTTGTAGGCCCTTGTCATAGGGTGGCACAAGTTTTTGTATGCCTTCTTCATAGAAGGTTGCCGCCTGTGTATTCAGCCATAGAAGATTGCCGCCTGTGTATTCAGCCATGTTGTAGCATGTTCTTTCAGCTCGTCATTGTTGAAGTGTTGACAGGACAAATTTAAGGTGTAACAATAGGATTTCCATCAAAAGGTGGTGTTTCTTTCCACGATAGTGCCCTACCTCATGTGGCGAATGTGACCAAACAACTCTTACGGGAATTTCACTGGGACGTGTTTGATCATCATCCGTACAGTCCGGGCCTCGCTCCTAGCCACTTTCACCTCTTCTTACACCTAAACATTTCAACATTTCAACGCTGAGGACGAGCTGAAAGAACATGCTACCACATGGCTGAATACACAGGCGGCAACCTTCTATGAAGAAGGCATACAGAAACTTGTGCCACGCTATGACAAGTGCCTACAAAATTTCGGCAGCTATGTAGAAAATTAGTTTAACAGTTGTAGATTTTTATACAATAAATATTTTTCCTGTATCTGTAAACATTTTATTTTATATAACCAAATGGAACTTACTTTCTGGACGTAACTCGTATATTCCACATTTCAAAGCCAGTCATATCATTACTGTCAGATTGTAAACTTTTGGAAGAAGGCTTGTGTAAACGTAATTCAGTTGTGTTAATAGCACTGAAACATTAATTGATCGTATATTTATTTCTCTTTTAACATTATTCTAAATCGTCATTTTTCAATAAAGGAAACTTCTTTGGCCTCAAAATTATTCACACTACAAATGAATGTGACGAGGAATCTACTGCTGCCGATCCTATTTTCACGGCCACGTGTAGTACACACTATTGCTTCCTACATATATTCATTTCTGCTTCATAAAAAGCGTTGTAATAGCAAATATGCCGGCAAGTAACATAACTTGATAACGAGTCATTTTCTAAAGTAACAAATCCTGTTGTTATTGTTGTGGTGTTTACCTACTTCACATACGGCTGGAGCCAAACGATGAAGCAATTTTATGCCATCGAACATTCCACATGCACCCCTCTGCCTCTTATTAGGTGACTAATTCGTAAATGTTGCTTCTTGTCTACTTTATTGCGTAAAGGAACACACAGAGAAAAATCGAACACTACCGCTGCAAAAAAACTTTGTAGTTTCGACTGCTTGGAATTATTTTCTCACCGCAACAGCAAAAGGAATCATTATTTCCATCCAACCTTAAAATTGCTTCCTACATTCAACGTCGCCATAAGCTGGCCAAGGGATGCGAATGTGTTCGTCCTTCTCCATGTCAAAAGGTATGGAAAATAATCGGAGACTGTACACTGTTTACGTTTTATATACTAATTGACGCATACATAATTATGAAATATAAATGTTATGAATGAACAATATTAAATGTTATAATGGTACTAAAATATATATTTCATACATTTACAACGTACATTGTTGACAAGGTTTAATTTAGAAATATTGTTTCTTTTTTCTCTTCACTAAAATCAAATCTTGGTATTCTGCAGTCTTGAGATTCATACAAAAGATGTTACTTTACTTGCGACAGAAAAGTAATGAGACTTCCGTTAAATCGTTAGTTACAGTTAGTTACTTTGTGCAAATAACTAGCTGAAAACTCGGCGTATTTATTCCTGCAATTTTCCAGGTATATATTCATTTGTATGAGTGCTGTATATCTGTAAAATTTCTTGGCAATGCAGTTAGTAGTAAAGAAGTAATAGATTAAAACTTAATGCGAGAAGGGGCGGTTTTCCGTGAACGTTACTTGTTTACGTGCTCATATCTCATTAACTACGTATCGGAATGTGATACAATTCAAAAGCTACATTCAACTATATATGTGTATACTGTCTGTAAAATTCCCTGTCGCTGCAATTTGTAGTGTTCAAATTATAAATTGTAACGTCATACCGAGAGCCGTAGTTTTACTCCATAAACAGCGGAAAAGTAGGAAGCGAGAAACCTTTTTCCTTTCATCATTTTACTATGGTTTCCAGCGAGAAAAAGTTTAATAAAGGTTTGAAATTATGTTTTAAGTTTGTTGCAAGTCGCTAAGTACTGTCAGTGTATTTCGAAAGTCTCGCCGCATTATATGGCATTTTTTTTTGCGATTTCTATTGGTTATGACGTAATATCTTTTGAGCCATGTGCCGTATGTGATTCTTAACCATGCAGCAATTGTTACCTCACGATAAGGAATGTGTGTACCAAATTTGGTTGAAATCGGTCCAATGGTTTAGGAGAAAATGAGCAGCATTGTCTCAAAATGCAGTAGTTTTTTCGCGCATCTCATTGTTTATGACGTCATATCTCGTGAACTATATACTTACGGCGACCGTCCTCATGGATTGAAGCGTACGTGTATTAAATTTCATAGAGATTGGAACAAAACTGTAGATTTTTATGCAACACGTACAAATATACGGACACTCTGCTTTATATATTAGAAGATAACACCGTTACCATCCGTTACCTTTGAAAAGTATCTGTTACTAGTAACGGCGTTACAAGTAACGCGTTACTCCCCAACTCTGGAATTTTTTCGGTATTCATTCTGTATATGAAAAGCTTTGGCTGTGTTTTCCTAGTACCGGTTTTCCAATCAGCTCGCGGTAGTTTTGGTCCCCGGAGGGCAGGGCTCGCATATTGTACGCGGAAGCGCACAGAAAATTTATTTACATTAAACGTATCGCGCCGGGACCTCGTTTATCGTGTTTTTATGCGGGTCTTGCTACGCCGAATATAGAAATATTTTTCCGCGTCGCGCCTTTCTTTTTTGTATCCGTTTCGCGTCGCGATTATTCGCAGCGTGAAACTGCGGCCGGCGCGGCGGTCGGCTGAACATGGCGGACGTCTGCGGGCGGAAGCGCGCGCCGCGTGTCCAGGATTTATCGAGTCTCCGGGGACCGCTGGAACTGGAGCCTCCAGTCGCACGGCAACTGGAACTGGACAATGAAATACAGCCGCGAGGTAATCCGGCCGACACGACCCGCTCCCTGCCGTGAAATACCAGCTCCGTCCAGTATTCTGCACCTCGCCAATTTACCGACACATATCGACCGAATCTTCACATAATACTTTTATTCCACTCCAAAAATTACGACGCCAATATCCAAGAAAATATATTCTGCTAAGATAATAATATTCCAGGCCGAAATCACTGCCATCAGGGCGTGTGTGGAGGAGAATTTGCGTAGGTGCTACAAAGATCGTAACATCAACATCTATTCAGACAGCCAGGCAGCCCTGAGATCACTGGCAGCTCCTGCAACAAGATCTAAAATTGTTGCAGAATGTCACAGGGTTCTGGTGGAGCTAGGGGAAAGCAATAGAGTAAACCTATTGTGGGTCCCTGGCCACTCGGGGATCAGTGGCAACGAACATGCCAACAGATTAGCCAGGATGGGGGCAGAGTCTCCATTTATTGGACCGGAACCTGTCCTGACAATCACCAAGGCAATGATCAAATTGGAGCTACGTAACTGGCTGAGAAGACAGCAAGTAGAATATTGGACCAAAGTCCATCAACAAAAACATGGCAAGGTAATGATGCCAAAGCCATGTTTTAAAAGAAGCTCTGCAATCCTGGGCCTGAACAGGAGAGAGATTAGACTCATGGTTGGATTGCTGACAGGCCATGGGAATTTAAAAAAACACCTACATGCAATGGAAATAACAGAAGAGGAGCCTAAATGTAGGATCTGTGATGACGGTGATGAAACTGCATCACATCTAATCTTCGAATGCATTGCATTGGAGAGTAAAAGGCTCAGAACATTTGGGACAACCAAACCCGAAGAAATTGTGTCTAATACAGAACCGGTAAAGGGACTCCTTGCACTGTTCAAGGGCAGTGGTTGGCTTTACTAGATATACAGGAAGCGATACCGCACAATAAACTTAGTTTCGGTGCGGGCAGTGGCGGGTTGGACCAAGACTGTTTTGGCTTCCCTGGAAAAATCAAATCAAATCAAGATAATAGTAAAACTTTTTGGATGTTTAAAATTTAAACCGTGCGGCGGATCGGAATTTAGTTCTTTGTCATCTCCGTGAAACGCAGGGTTCACATACCGGTCCAGAGCCAATGCAATTATCGAAGCAGTCCCATGTGTGATAAGGCCGCCTTGATTTTAAATCAAAGCTGGCAATACGTGGCTTAACCCTAGCACCACTAACGGGGGGCAAAAATTTCCCGCGGTATTTGTTTTATTTGTTTAATATATCTAGTTGTTGGAGTAAAGAGGCAAGAATTTAGGTAGTTGTAGAAAAATATCTAGAGTATATGCTGTCACGGTTTTATAAATTTTGTGAATTATTTCAATCTGCCTATTACATTTAATTTACGTTAGGGCAGTTTTTGCCCCTCCCCCCCCCCCCCCCCTTAGACATCGGTGAGACAACTTTTCTCATTAAAATATTTCTCGGTACGACAGAAAGAAATACAGTTTCGGACTGTTGGTACCGCAGTATAACGTTCCCATTGTTTTGAAATAAATCTCTATTGCTGTTAGAGCAGTTCTATATTACTCGCTGTTCTAATAAAATGTCTTGTCAGTATCAGAATTATTGCAACTGTTCAAGTTGTTGAAGTTTATTCAAGAGGAAGATGTCAAATCTGTTTGAACACTAAAAACCCTAAAAGGTAAAAGGACAAATAAATGTTCAAATGTTTGTAGTACTCTACTTAACTACGGGGTCATCAGTCCCTAAGCTTACAAGCTACTTATGATCTACATAAGACTAAGAACGGCACAAATATCCATGCCCGAGGGGAGATTCGAACCCCCGACCGTAGTGGCCGTGCAGATCGTGACTGGAGCGCCTCAGTCTCCTCGGCCACCGCGGCCGGCGGAAAAGTACAAGATGACAAAAGTGTCTATTGTTTGTTGCAGGTGTTCCAAGTATGTGTGTTCCACTCATTCTTCAAAAACAATCATATGCACAAATTGTGAAATTGAAAGTGAAAGTGAAAGTGAGTAGGAAGGAAAATATCAATTGTAATTTTCACTTTCATTTTCTGTTTTCGTATTTGGGGTTTGGTATTGTACGTTCTTTATGATTTCTTAATACTAGTCTGATGTATATCTAAGTGTTAGTTTCATGATAAAATATAATAACATTTCTCATATTCGTTACTTTATTTGTTGTGTTTGCATCTGTTATAATGTTGCTGATAACTATGGAAAGGGTGTTGCAACCTAATAAAGAAATTCCTAGTTCATTAAAGAATAAAAAAATAAATAAACAAATTAAAATAAATTGTTAAAAAGTGAAGAGAACGTGAGGGCAATTTTTGCCCCTCCCCCCTTAGACATCCATGTGACAGATCCGAGCTTAGTGGTGCTAGGGTTAAGGCTGATACCCTGCCACTTCTAGCCTCCTAGCCTCCCATCCTAGCCACCCACCTAACGGTTCCAACTCGTCGAGAACGGAATGGAGAACGAAAGTTAATAGAGGAAATAGGCTTTAATGAAAACCGAATGAGGCACAATTTTCGAATTTCTTTTCAGGCCGTCTCCTTCGCCGACACACTCGTTGGCCACCTGCGCATTTCAGCTGGGAACTTTAATAGAGTTCTCCCACCTTGCATTGGAGACTCACGGCCAAGCTTTCTTATGTTATTCACGGATGCATGTAGATGGGCAGATACCTCCGCTACAACGGGATGGTGTCACCACATACCGCATAGTGACTTTGAGCAACAGAGACGGAAAAAATCTGACCATATATTAGCACGGCTTTAGGCAGCCTCGATCGCGTTATAATCCAGTCCGTTGTTCCCGACGGGGAATATCGTCAGGATTGCACCAGGAAAATGTCATTTATTTCAGTCGGATCAATGTACGAGTTCTGGTAAATCTCATTTCCATTGTTTGAATTATTCTTTGTTTTATAGGGTACATGTTTCTAAACCATATGTAAGGATTAGTAGGAAATAGGTATGTTACATAGTTTTCTTGTTTTTTTTTTTTTTTTTTTTTTTTTTTTTTGCCATTTTCATTCCAAAGAAGATTTCTAATTTGACTGTATAAATTGGATTATTTCTGGGTCCTGCTGAGTACTTCCTGCTTAACGCTGTTGTCTTTCAAGATCATGATTCCTAGGTATTTAAAGTGGGAAATAAATATATCTGAAGTTGTTCCTTGACTGTTGATGGTCATTTCTACTGTCTTTGTTTTACTTATTTCGAAATTTTTGAATGCGTTGTTCCACTTATTCAGTTTCTTCTGTGCTTTAGCCTCTGTCCCCGTACTATCAGATCATCAGGAAAAACAATGGCATTGCTTTCGCTGTCTATTTTCTTCATAGATTTTATGATCTTGTCCATTACTATTACAAACGGGTGTTCCTTGTTGGACACTTCTCTTTTTCTCCGACAACTCTGATCGTCCACTGCCTGTCTGGACAAAGGCATCTTTCGTCAATTAGGTACTTTGGCATCTTTAGGTCTTCCAAACATTCCCATATCTTCTTGTAATTAGATTCCATTTTCTGCCAGCCCGCCACAGAATTATAATGAAATAAAAGGTTTCAGCTTGGTAGGCGATGTGAGATGTTTATTTTATTAAAAATCAAAACATGTCGATTTCGTCCCTATGATGGATCATCAGTGCGTGCAGAATGCAGACTTGTAAGTCATGATGACCTATGTGCTCTGCTCAAAACATTTTTATCCGTCATGTCATAAAATACATTTAAAAGGTCTTGCCGGTACAAGTGATAAGAATATCTTATATGAAGGAGCTCTGTTATACGCTCGCTTTTTCCTCCCTAAACAAAATTCACTTGCAGTCAGAATTCGAAGATCTCCAGACCGCTACTGTTTCCTTAAAATCACTTTCTGCAATTCTGTCGCGCCCTACTTCCTTTGTCACCTTGTCTCATACTTGCCGGGCCTTGCTTGGTGCACCAATAAGCGGGAAATACGTTTTGAGTGCCATTTTGAGTGCGTCAGTAGCTGCACTCTCACTTCTACCTCGCTCTGTACCTCACACACACACACACACACACACACACACACACACACAGGGGTGAGACCCGCAGCTCTCTCCTTTGTCGGCGAGCGTGAGCGAAGAGATTCGCAGGCGCAGAGTGGATGGAGGTGGAGGGCAGTGAGATATCGCCTCACGCACTCACACGCACTAGTGGCAGTAGTGAGATCCGGGATGCGTATTGGCGGCAGGAGAGGGGGGGGGGAGCAGCATGTGCCGCGAGGGAAACATCTCCAGGAAGAGACGAGCAATTTCCTCCGACAGAACTGAAAATCGAGGGAAATAAATTTTTCCTCTCTTTTTTTCCGCCCCACTCGCTGCCTGCGCGCCATTCAGTGGGGCACGCGCCGCGCGGCCTGGCGTGGATATTGGTTCTTTTTAAGCGACAGTCGGGAATTCGCCGTCGCCCCGCGCCGCGCCGTTCTTAAAATAACCGCCGGCCATTATCGAGCTGCGGCGGCTGTCGTGTGGAATTGGCCGACGAGACAGACGAGAAGAGACGAGACCAGACGAGGCAAGGCAGGCGGCCGCTGTGGGTGCGACGCGTTCTGGCTGTGGCTGGTGGGCGCCATGACCAGCTGGCTGACACTGACGCTGACATTAAACGGGCCTCGACCTTGGCCCGATTTGTATAGAGTTTAAGCAAATGGTTGCTGTTCCTCTTTTGTCATTTCTTGATGGTGTAATGTTGCTTGGCTTCTTGGATGGTCTTAGACTTGTTGGTCCCGCAACAGAAGAAAATACGTTCCTGGCTGCTAGCAACAGCTAGCGGTTTGTTTTCCCGCGTGCTCCACTAAGGCGCGGGTCTCTTCTCTCCTCGCGGCAGATGACTTCCCACTGATTAGGGGACAAGATGGGGTGGGAATTGAGCAGTTTGAACTCCTTATTGGACAGGATCGGGGATAGGTGCTCTCTCAGAAGTTGAGAGAGACGGACAGGTTTGTGAGGGAGACTGGGTTTAAGATGGGACGGGAGGAAAGGGTGAGGGTATGTCCTGTCTCGGATGGAGGAGAGGAGCTTGTCAAGAACCTTCTTGACGCTGTGCTTGTCCGAAATGGGCAAGCACTCTTCCGTTTCCGGAGGCTCGTCCTCCATGACTAAAGTTTCTGTGGTCCTCGTGCTCCATCCAGATCCATACGTCCTCCTCCTGTCGAGGAGAAAATATGTCCACCTCCATGTGCGCCCCCTCGGCCTCCTGCATTGCTGCAGCATTTTTGACCCACAGGGGTGTTTCGAGAGCGCTACCCACCACCACATACTCGGGACCAAACCCTCTCGTGACTTGTAATAATTTATAGATTCCCTCTCGGTCATCTAAGTAAAGGTAAAGCAGTCAACAATCCGAAGATGGTTTGAACACCACAGTGCTTTACTAGGCATGATACTGTTTGGAGGTGGTATGCCGTTTCTTTCCTCTGACCTTCGAACTGACGTACCCAGCCAGTTATAGAGGGACCTACAGTTTAACGTGGGTTCCGAACCACAGTGCTACTCGGTTTTTTCACATCAGCAACACTGCCAGAGGGGAAAGAAGTGGAAAGTGATGGATAAAAATGCTAGGGACTGGTGGGGATCGAACCCGCGACCTTTGGATTTGTAACCTGGCACTCTACCACTGTGCTACGGAGCCGCAACTTGGCCATCTATAAGTATGAAAAATATACCAGTTGTACCGGGGGTCATTTTTTACTCATACACAGTTTAAAACAACCTGATATCAGCAACGCCAGTTTTTAACGTCAATCACGACATATAAGAGTAAGTTATGACACTTTAGGCCAAAAATTACGAGAAATACGTAAAATCTGTAGGTCCTTTGAAGCGTTATATCAGTGCGGCTTTCGGTTATCTGCGGACTGGCGCCATGCAGACCTATGAAGTGGAAGTGAGAAGTCACAGAAAAACCACACCTCTGTCTGAGGGACAACTAATAGTTCTGTGACACGATAGCATATGCCAGGCGCGTCGTCCTTACAAAAGTTTCCTGTCTGTGTATCTCTGTCTTTGGTCAAATATTAGGCAGAAATAGGAAACATATGACGCTGACGTCGGTGAAATATGATAGTGACTAGGACTAAATACGACAGAGAAATGGTCGATAAACAATACCGACATGGTCGATAAACGATGCAGACATAGGGAATGAACGATACCAACGTCAGCGATATAACATACAGACATAGGTTAAATACGATGCCGACATCAGTTAAATACGATACCTTCATGCAATACCGAAATTGTCGAGCTAGCAGTAGCGAAATTTTCGAGATATTAGGCAAAAAATAACACGGAAACTCGCAACAAATAACGAAGGAATTGACAAAAATAACGATGGAATTGAGAAAATAACTATGGAATTGACAAAAAGTATAACAAAATAGACAAAAAATCCAGTGAAATTTAGAAACTGGCAAAATAATTAAGACTGAAAGTGGCAAAATCATCGAAATTGGAAAGAACACAGAAACTGAAAAAAAGATAACATCGAAACTGGCCAAAACATGGACCTATCTTTCATGTTCCTACCAATAGGGACTAGAGAAGGAAATTTGCAGCTATAGCTGTAATCCTCAAGCCACCTAACGATGTGTGGCGGAGGGAACATCCAGTAGCAATAATTGATTTCCCCACTCCACTTACGCGTACTTAGAACATCACGCTTATCGAAGGCCAGTCTTTTGTATAAGTTATAATGCCTTGAGTCTGTCAACACAAAATTCCTCTGATAAATCTGAAATTTTTTAACAAATTTTTTGTGCTCGACTGTGCGATACTGCGTTCAGCTGCCTTTGCAAGTACTGCGTCTTCACAATTATTTACTGTTTTTAAGATATCACGTTGGAGTTCAAATATTTGTAAAGCTATGGGACCAAACTGCAGTCGTTATCAATGCATAGAGTTACAAACTACTTTACTTTCCATGGTTTGCGCTCCACGACTGTGATATATTTCCAATACTCTGAGATTTTCAGCTATCAATCGATTTTTTTTTTTTTTTTTTTTTTTTTTTGTTTTTTTTTTTTTTTTTTTTTGTTAGAAGATCATTATTTCGGCCAGTAACTGGCCAAAATGTTACATAAGTACAATTTATGACAGACACAACGATGTTTTTATTAATTATACATACCATGTGTTTAACTGAAGATGTTATTAATATGTATAATTCACACCGCGCCAACTGTACATTTTTACCGTTTGCAATCTACACAAACACTATTTCAAAACCAAAGAGGGTGACGTCATAGAACATCATTTGGGGTCTATAGGATCGATTGTCCGTATTGTGGGGCATATTCTTTTACAGGGTTTACAGGCTATCAAACATGTGGGATTTTTAATGTTTTAACTGGTATGATTTTTAACGGTCATTTTATCTTTCACGCGTAGCTTAACACTTATTGACATCAACGGTGCCGTAAAACAGTAACGCCCAGCGACATCTTGGTGTGAGTTTAAGTATTAACTACAACATCCTGGTCGTTTTTCCATTTGGTTTGTATCAGACGACTATGTACAGTCATTTATTGGCAAATAAGCTGAATACCTATACAGAAATGTTTTTATCTTTCGTAAACGGCTATCGTGGCTTTGAAACTATTTTGTAAAAACAAGTGACAATGTGTTGAACGATTACTTTTAACTGTTTTACTTTTTATGACAACCTTTCATTTTAATTAACTACGGTGATTTGTAAACGAGTCATAAATGAAAGTCATGTTGTTTTATTACTTTGCCTTCTCTAATTTATTCATTCTGTTGATAAAACTGTTATATTCGTTATACTGTAGAGGGCAGCTCATGCCCAAATGATGTTCTATGACGTCGCCCACTTTGGTTTTGAAATACTGTTTGTGCAGATTTGAAACGATAAAAATTTCCAGTTGTCATACTTGGCGTGGTGTGAGTTATCCATATTAATAACATCTTCAGTTAAACACAAGGTATGTATAATTAATAAAAACATTGTTATGTCTGTCATAATTCATAAGTTGTACTTTTGCAACATTTTGATGTAGTAACAGTGTGGTTTTCAGGTACTTTTTAGCATTGATAATGGCCAGTTACTGGCGGAAATCATTATCTGCTAATGAAGAGTTTTTAAGAAAGGTCGACTGATAGCTGAAAATCTCAGAGTATTGGAAACAAACTACTTTAAATTCTCACACTCATTCCCGAGGGAGGAGTCGAAATGTTTAAATTCAAATGTTTGTATAGCTTATGGGACTTAACTACGGGGTCATCAGTCCCTAAACTTGCAAACTACTTACGAACTAGCTAATACTAAGGACGCCACAAATATCCATGCCCGAGGGGGGATTCGAACCCCCGACCGTAGTGGCCGTGCAGACCGTGACTGGAGCGCCTCAGTCCCCTCGGCCACCGCGGCCGGCGGAGGAGTCGAACCTCTGACGGGGAGCAGCTGCTCAGTAAGGCGACTTAGAGCGAACGGACATTACCGCGCGACCATTCAGACGAGTGGTATTTTTGTGATACTATTAAGTGCGAATAAACTTGGAAAGTATTATTTAAAATTAAAGTAATTAAACCGATAAATTTCAAAAGCAAAACCAGGTGAAATGGACCCGTTGTCAACATAAATGTTCAGTTGGCTGTGAAGCGTGGGTCGGTGGATTATCGGAATTGCGTTCTCGCCCCGACTGTTGTTAACTGTCGAAATTTGTTAACTAAAGAGCCAAATCCGTTACAGTCTATTTATCCGGAAGTGTGCGCCGAGAACATAAAGGTTTGCAAACTGCTGTTTACCGCTCATAAACCGTGTGACGGCAAATCGGCCTTTTAATTACTAAGCGAAGCGTCAATAGGCGCGGCGCGCTTCGGACGCAGCGGTGGGTGTGATGCGGTCAATGGCTGGCCACCGCTTGCTTTAGGGGCTGCCATCATCCATAACGGCCCAACTGTGTCATCCGGCGCCAGCTCGATTCCATTAATTACTGTTCGATTATTCAGCGCACCGCTTTCACCCGGCGTGAAAGAAACTCCGTACCACACGGGAAAAATTTGTGAAAGAGCTCCCAACAATGTATATTGCACAATGAATATAGTTTTACGCTTTACGTATTCGATAAAGTGTGTTATTTATTTTCAACGGTGTTTAGAAAAATGTTCAAATGTTTGTAAATCTATCGGACCAAACAGCGTGGTCGTCAGTCCGTAGCTTACAAACTACTTAAACTAAGGTAAACTAACCTACGGACAACACACCCACCCATGCCTCAGGGAGGACTCGAACCTCCGACAGCGAGCAACCGCGCGCTCCGCAGCGACGCGCCTTAGACCGCTCGGCTACTCCCCCACGGCACGGTGTTTAGAGTATATTTCTTTATATTTATTTTTGGAGGCATGCTTACCAAATTCCAGTAATATCTTAGTTAACAAAGTGGTTGAAAATTTCTCGTAACGGAACGGAAAATGTTCAAATGTTAAGGTTATGGGACTTTACTGCGGGCCGGCCGCGGTGGCCGAGGAGACTGCGGCGCTCCAGTCACGGTCTGCACGGCCACTAAAGGCGGGGGTTCGAATCCCCCCTCGGGTATGGATATTTGTGTCGTTCTTAGTGTTACCTAGTTATATGTAGTTTGTAAGTTTAGGGACTGATGACCCCGTAGTTAAGTCCCATAAGCTATACAAACATTTGAATTTTGAACTTTGTATAAGCGCACACTCCGCTGCAGAGTGAAAATTTCGTTATATGAACGTTCCTTAGCCTGTGTCAAAGCCATGTCTTAACAATATCGTTTCTTCAGCGAATTCTAGTCCCGGAAGTTTCGTAGGAGATTGTCTGTAAAGTTTGTAAAACAGGAGACGAGGTACCGCCGGATCTAAAACTTTGAGGGTGGGCCGTCAGTCGTGCACAGGTAGCTTAGTCGTAGAGAACTAACACGCGAAAGGCAGAGGTCATGGGTCAGAAAATGGTTCAAATGTTTGTAGAGTCTATGGGACTTAACTACGGGGTCATCAGTCCCTAAACTTACAAACTACTTATGAACTACCTACAACTAAGGACGGCACAAATATCCATGCCCGAGGGGGGGTTCGAACCCCCGACCGTAGTGGGCGTGCAGACCGTGACTGAAGCGCCTTAATCCCTTCGGCCACCGCGGCCGGCAACGGAACGGTAAAGAGTACTTAGGCCTATATCACAGAAACTATTTTTTCCGATGTAGTTCCCTTGTAGATCAATACACTTGGTCCAACGATAATCCAGTGCCTTGATTCCATCCAGTGCCGCAGCCAGAATTTGGTTCTGTGAGGGGACAATTTTTTAAAAATAAAGGCTATTGAATTTATAATCTATGCTTATTTTACACTTTTTAAAATTTAACCAATTATACTACGACAACAATTGCACAAAAAATAAAATAAGTATGCTCGCATGAGTGGAAGAAGAGCGACGTGGTGGAAATGGGAGTGTATATAAAGAGCCCGTAAAATAATTAAGCAGCTTCTATGTTACTAGCCAAAGAGAAAGGTCTTTACAGTTTAATTAACATGACACTCCATGTGTAAAAATTGAATAACTATTGTCGTTCATAAGATTCCACTCGGTGGCGCGGCTGACCTGCTTAGCAGCGGGTCGCCGCGTATAAACAATCGAGAAAAACCAAGCGAGTCCAGAGATATTTGCATCCAAAACTTTGATGTAACGGGAAAGAACCAGGTAAGTCAATTTATCAGGGGAGAGAAGTATGCAAGTCAGAGCTGACTCTTCGTAAGAAAAAGTCACAAGCGTTTTACGATTTAAAAAGACCTACCAAACTGGACGCAAGCAGAAACAAAAAGAGAGGTGGCTATGTGCACGGACTTCGCAAAAAATATATATCTGCCAAATATAGCAACCAATGACGTTTCCTATAAACGACAACTTTCGATGTACTCATTCAGTATCCATTATCTTGCAAAAGGCCAACTTTTTTTCCCCATGTATATCCTGAATGCATTGCAAAATAGGGCGCAAATGATATGGATTTTTACACTTCATTACTCATTTCTTGGAAGAGGGCACTGAAGGTATCTACATATTTTGAGATTCTGCTGGTGGTCAAAATAAAAACTTCACTGCTTTACGCTTCATTCATAATGTAACTCTCAATCAAATTAGTGACCTGCAGAAGATCAAAATTAAATTCCCTGTGCTTGGCCATTCGTACTTAGAGTGATAAAAATATACGATTGTGGAACACAAAGGCACTGATGGAAACACGTAAATGATCGAAGAATCCAGACGTATCCAATGTTGGAATCTAAGAACACTGCGAAGTGTCCTTTCAAAACGCAGACTATTAAGGTAATAGTATCTGAGTCGAGCCACTGCCGTATGCTGAAATATCGAACAAGTTATCACGGAGGAATGCAGACTGGCTTCATTAGAACAGTACGACAGTGAGCCAATGGATGGGCTATCTGAACTGCCCCCTCCTACTTATACTGGTATGTTTAGATTAGGAATTCCTTACATGCCTAGTGCACAATAGCTTTTCAGTTATCTTCTGTTCGCAGTAATCCAACTTTATTCTAGATCTCCTTCCAATTTCGAAGCTAAAGTTTAGAGATTTGCAAAGCCTTATAAGGTTTTTCGGTCCTGAGCTGCCCCATAGCTAAATACATGAGGTGTGAGTACTATCACTGTATTATCACTAGCAGAAATCCACTCAGCCACGATTCTTATGAATTTATTGCTTATATTTTGCTTGACTTACCTGTTCCTTTCCCCTTACAGAATGACGTTTGACGCCATTTTTGGACATTTTATCAATCTTCCCACACTCTGGACGCCAATGAATCTATTTTTCACATTCAGTGCATTCAAAATGTTTCATTTATTGAGTAAAAGCTTTCACTTGTAATTATATATTCATCTAATCTAAGTTCAAACATTAAAATCGCTTTTTTCTCGAGTTTCATAAAAATTAACTCACCTGGTTTTTTTCCCCTGGCCCTTCATTTGTGGCTTGAAACAATACCAATAAAAAACTAAAAACCGGTTATTTAAAAAAGGATTATTTTGAGTGGATTTTAGAGTAAGGGCGAACTGGAGATAAAAAAAACACTATATACTGTTGTGACCTCGTCGCCTTTTGTTTAGTTCAAATGTTTGTAGAGCTTATGGGACTTAACTACGGGGTCATCAGTCCCTAAACGTACAAACTATTTATGAACGAGCTACAACTAAGGACGGCATTAATATCCATGCCCGAGGGGGGATTCGAACCTCCGACCGTAGTGGCTGTGCAGACCGGACTGAAGCGCCGCAGTCCCCTCGGTCACCGCGGCCGGCTTTTGTTTAGTACTCGTCCCGGTCTAGTTGTCAATAAAGATACTGGTGCAGGATCCTTTGACATCTAAAACATTGATATAGTAAGTATTATGAGATATTTATTAACTGAGAATTAATACTCAATTTTGGAAGTCTGTTTCTTCTCTCTTCTCGCGGCGTTGTCCGTATAATACTAGCTGCGCTGTGACCTAGTTACTGCTAAGTTCGTAGCCGCGTTCTGACTTACAAGGAAAGTACATATCTGTATGAACGTTTGGTTACAGGATCTCTACGTACACCTCAGTGTGTGGTGGGTGTCGTTTTTCTGCAAAGCTCTGCAACCGTGCTCTAGATAGCACTGTAGATGTAATTGTAGACGCCATACGTAATGCAGATATCTTAACTATAACTTATGTAATTATCATCATACATGTTCTCTAGCGAATTGTCATCAAAAGCCGTGATGATAGTTGCAACTTTAACCTTCTTCCCGAAAGATTGTTGGTATTCACTGCCACTGCTTCCATCGCCTATTTCCGCACTTACGGTAGCACTACCGCTTGCAATGAGTTGTTCGTCATTATCATCCCTATTACCATTATTATGAGTTTGTAACAACAGTATCTAACTTATATTTCTGGACCATAACAGATACGAGAAAGCATGCGAATGATTCATCTTCTACACTAATACCATCTTGACGAAGAAGGGTTCTTCGTAACTTCATCTCAACTAATCGCAATACATTAGCAGGATTGATTAGCAATCGCCGCCCCATCTGACGCGTCACCAGACAAATAACATGACAAAACGCAACATCGGAGGCACACTGCACCGTCCCTACTGGCGAACCGACAGGTCAAAGTGCAATGCGGCATGGCACACGCAGGGGCCTCTAACGGACGACTGCAGAGTTTTGCAGATGCGGGAGTATCACTAGTGTAATAAGGGATCTTTACATTAACTCTCATGCGATTTTGGTGTACAGTGAATAACTTTAATTTTCGGACACTGTGATATTTCACACTTGGAACATCATAACGTTATTTATAAAAAAACAAACAAAACATATAACCAATTATTACATTACGTGACGTGTCTTGTAAGTAATAATATAAATTTTATTAAGATAACTTGCATAACTTTCTTAATAATACAATTTAAACACAACTCGGTCCTATATTCACGTTACTTTAATATTCGGACACTTTGCAGAACTAAGTATTTCAAGCCAAATTTTATGGAAAATAAGTGTTTCAATATCCTGTTGGGTAACCATTCTGTTTTATCACTTCTTTCAAACGCTGCGGTATACTGCTAATGATATTTTTTTAAATAGTCCGCAGATAGACCGCCCCATTCTTCTTTTAGTCGACGCTTCAGACGTTCTTTGGCAGATATTGGTGCACTTCTAATACGTCGCTTCAGTTCTCCCCACACATTCTCAATCTGCTTGAGATCTGGTGACTGAGGTGGTGGTTGTAGGACTTTGGGGCAGTTGTACTAAAAATATTCCTGCACAATGCCAGCCTTATGATTGGGGTCATTGTCCTGGTAAAATTTGAAGGTGTTTGATATCCCCATGGTTTCAGCACTTTTTCGTAAATTGTTCTTTAATATCTTCAAATACACATATTTGTAGATAGTATAGTCGATGAACGCCAATTCGACCGGTCCAAATGTCGATATACAGCCCCAAACAAGAACGCTGTCACCTCCATGCTTTACAGTTGGTTTAATATTTGTGACTGTAAAGTCCTCATTCTTCTTCCGCCACACCATTCTTCGTCCATCGGACCCACAAACGTTAAATTTACTTTCGTCCGAAAAAATGACGTCATTCCACCAAATTGCATCCTTCGTAATAAACTCCCTAGCAAAGTCCAATCTTTTCTGTCGATTCTGTTGATTCACATACGGTTTCTTCCTAGCCACTCTTGAATTGTATCCACTTCCTTTCAATGCTCTGCGAATCGTTTTGAGGATGAACCTTCTTGCCAGTCTCGTTTAGAAGCTCACGTGCTAATCTCAGTGCACTGAGTGTAGGATCCTACTTTATTTTTCGTATCAGCTTCCTCTTGTCACGAGTATCCAACTTCTGTGGCTGGCCCATTTGTGGTATGGAGTCCATACAGTCCTCGTTTTTGAAACGCCTAACAATATCTGCCACAGTATTCTTACTCATGTTGAGCATGGCAGCAGTTTGTCGATATGATTTTCCTTTCGCATTGTGAAAAATCACAAGTTGTCGTATCTCAAAGCTGGTATTAGCTTTGCGTGGTATCATACCGTCTGGAAAGTCGACCACGCTTGTAAACACACACCTGCCTTCTGACTAAAAGCAGGCCTACTCACCCCGGCGTGAACGGTGACAAGTGCACACTGCCATGTGTCCGGATATTAAAGTAACGTGACCATCGAAGAGTGGTTTATTCTTATCGCATTCTTTAACAACTGTTTTACTTTATGCAAACAACGTTCATACTGTTATTTACAAGACATGCACCTTCATATAATATTTGGTTATGTTATATTTTTGTTTTTTTTCCGAATGCAGTTATAACGCAGCAAACTAAAAATATCTTGGTGTCCGAATATTAAAGTTATTCACTGTATATGTGTTTGTTCGAGCCCAAGTACTTTCCTTGTTAGTACTGTCCGAGTTCTCGTAGCAGTTCTGAGTTAATAGTAACTAACGAGTTCTCACTAGTAACTGCCCTGAGTCCAGAATAGTAACTGTCGGGTGTCCAGACGGCCTAGATATAGCCGCTTGAAGAGGGCGCGCATCTTCGGTTTCTCCCTGCAGGATGCGCGGCGCCTGCTTGCTATTGGCTTTCGGTCGATCGCTGCCTTCTACATGATCGTTCTCTACGTCTGGTGTGTGGCGCTGACTTTACGCCACAACATATACCTCCTGCATGGGTTTTTCGTAGCTACATTACTCAGAACAGCCACAGTAACGTGTTTGATTACGACAGTGTTACTTTACCTTATGTACTAGCCTATAAATAAAAAATATCGAAGTTCTTTACACGCCATGGAAAAGAGGCTGTGGCATGGACCTGGGGAGGGGTTGAGGAAGGGGCGGCATAATCTGCGCCAAACAGGCTCTCGGCGGGCGTGAACTCTGTTAACTCAGTTTGGCGCAACCCCGAGTTAAGTGCGGCTGCTCCCCAGAGGGGTTATCGCCAGTGCGCAGCGCCCGCGCGCTCCAATCGCCGTGAGCGTATCGCTGGCCGATCCTGCGCGAGATACGGCCTGCGCGTTCATTACACGAGCCGCTGCGCGGAGCGTGGCCCGCCCGATTACCGCCGATTATCGCCGCCGCCGGCCGCGGCGCTGCAGTCGCCGATTGCATTACGCGCGTCCTTTGTTTGCACTTAATGGCGGCCGGCCGCTGTTTACACCGCCTAAGTAGCCGCCATTGGCGGTTGCAGGGGGCGTTTGTCTGCGAGGCCGTGCCACTGACAGCCACTGTTTCCTCCCGCTGCAATATAGGCCCCATAAAGTACACTGCTGGCCATTCAAAACGCGGCACCGAGGAGCAGCGGACATGACACGGCACGTCTACAAACGTTAGAAAAAAAATCGCACTGACGTGTTTTACGGCCCACTTTAGATCTGTTGTTTTATCATTTTTTGCAAACATTTCGGACTCAAATATTAATGTAAATAATAAAAAATTATGGTGATATGATTACGACTCTACTATTGTGATAATATCTATGCACCCAACAATTAATATTCTTTCAAATGTTCAAATGTTTGTAAATCTATCGAATTACTGGGTTATTGGACCTTAGCTTACAAACTACTTAAACTAAGTTACACTAATCTAAGGACAACACACATCCATGTCCGAGGGAGGATTCGAACTTCCGACGCGGGAGGCCGTGTAATCAATATTCTTTCTGGCCGTATTTTAACAAACAGTCAAAATTATATGATAGGCCTATTTGAGTTTATCTTTGACAAACATACTCTTTTATGGACTCTTACCTCTTTAACCCTGCCGGCCACACTATAGTCCTCTGAGGCCCAGATGCTCACTCAGACGTGTCTAATCCCGCTCCAACACAGCTGGAGGGGACGTGATTCTCATGTAAGCCTCCTCTAGTTAGTCGTCTCTGAGCCAGTGTACAGTGCACAACACTTCGGCCCCTGTCGGCCCGTTCAGGCAAACAACTATGCCTCCGAGACCAAGGGAAAGGGAAACACAACGCTCAAACAAAACCATTGTCCCGATTTGAGTTGATGTTGACGCTTTCTGAACACCTTACAGCACCTTGTATGAAGGCTAGGCTTGACACACCAATTCCCCGTGACCTACGGGACAGTGTTTACAGATGCCTAAACATGACCACCTGTAGAGGCAGCTCGTGATGAAATTGAGCAAGGAGATATTCCCAAAAGAACTTACTGTAAGTTTTGTGACTACAAAAAACAAAGGAAACCAAAAATGCAGTGTGATTTCTGTAAGTTACCAGTGTGTGGTCAGCACAACAAAAATATTTGTCCTAATTGTACCGGTAAAAAAATGAGAAACTTCCGCTGAATTTTGTGATACCGATTTTAGTTTTAAACATTATTAATTGTAGGTGGTTTTCGAATATGATTTTTTTTTCATTTTTATTTTTAGTTATATGAAGTTTAGACTACTATTTTTTTATTTATGAGAGTTTGTTTATTTTGTTTTGTGGTTTCTTGAGGAAATATATATTTCTTTTATGTTATTCAAGGTTATTTAATGTTTTATACCTTCATCCTTATCATTACAATGAATTTCTTAGAGTTTTCCATTATTATATATCATGTGGGCCTCTGAAGCCTACGGTGTGGCCCAGACGTAGGAGCCTGATGGTGTGGCCCAAAGAGTTAAACTATCATTTAATATCTCTTCCAATGCTGGTAATATGGCACTTTTAGACGCTAGATTATCATTTATCGTACGAAGAATGACGTATTTTTGTTAATTCTTCAGTGCGCCATTGCTTTGAAATGACAACGTGAAAGTTAGAATAAGAAAATCGTCAAATACGCAACGCAAGAAGGTGTATGCCAGAGGGAACTCTTGGCGAGGAATGTCACTTGACATCTCCGAACGGCTGCTTTTTGGTAGAATCAAAGGACGGTGTCAAATCGCCGTTTTTTTTTTTTTTTTTGCAAATATCATACTATACGATTTGACTCGTTTTATTCTCTGAAGTCAAATGAACGTCAGAGTTGAATGCAAGATACACACAATTGAACACAGAACAAATTATACGAATTTACAAAACATAATGTACACTCCCACAGCAAGTGACTGGCAAGTCGAAGATACGTGTATCTGATACTAAACACTTCTGATAACCCACATTT
Source organism: Locusta migratoria (assembly GCA_026315105.1). Taxonomy (NCBI): domain Eukaryota; kingdom Metazoa; phylum Arthropoda; class Insecta; order Orthoptera; family Acrididae; genus Locusta; species Locusta migratoria. Next base: position 541,548,770 of record CM048744.1, read on the forward strand.
AACTGGAAACCTTGGCGTAATCGAGAGATTTCTGTGAGTTTACCTAACATTTTCAACAGCCCGAAAACGTGAATACCCCTTGAAACACCAGCAAATGCACGCGATACTGTACCAAACTGAGCTGGCTGGCGATGTCAGCAACACGACGGCTGGGCGGCGGCTGTGAGTGTCGATAGCTGCAAGTTGCAGACCCGGAGATAATTCAGCTTCGTATTCCAGAAGCGATATTTAACTATTATCAGCCAACATCGACCCCTGCGGATCTTAGTGACTACGATCTCACTCGTTTGGCTGTGTCTTGCCACTACAAACAACTTACGTTTGAAACACTAATGTACTGTAGGCAGACATGACACCAGAACTGTGACAATCACAATTAGCGCGTCGGTGCGTCTAATATCAGGCAGGCTGACCTTGCTCTCGGCTTTCCAATACTCAGCAGTATTAGCACAAGTTTTGGAGCAACTCCAAAACTGTATCAGAAACTCTAAGTATAGCTGCTCGACGACGAGTATAAGCCGAGAGCAGAAGAGAGGCGTCTGCTCTCCTCGGCTGCTCAAACACCAGTCTTCTTCTCTCCCCTTCTAAAATTTCCATCTCCTCTCTGCAAAGCCTCCAGACTCCGCCTATCTCTACTGAAACGCCAATCCACAGCTAGGCGCCCAAGTACGGCCAATCACGGCTTGCGTTCGGGAGTCGGACAGCCGAATCCCCTTACTATAAAACAGCAGCCAGCCAATGGCCAGATCTCTCGCGTCTCCACCGGTCGGGCCTCGCCCTTACGTCCAGCGTTCTCACGGTAGCGGCGGATGGCCTTCAGGTACAATCGAAAAAACGGTCACCAAGTTGTTCCCAGCAAACGGCCAACTCCCTCGCTATTGTGTAATTATGGCGCCCACAGCTTGGCGCCAGAGACGTACAATGTCCTAGCAGGTGCCACCCTGGCGTTCGCCAACTTGGCGCCAGACGTCTCAGCTCTCCCTTCGCAAAGCACCGTAAACCGCCCATTGTATTGCTCCAGAAGCTCCCGCCTAGACGACGCCAGCGTCGGTGGCGCCAGCCAGATACTTGGTAGGCTCACGCCTCAGTCCTACCTACCTACTGAGGCCTTCGGCCGTAAGGCGTCTTACGGGAACCGCTTACCCTCCGAATAACAGAGCCACCCTCGTGCTCGCCACCGGTCGCCGTTAGCTCTGAATGCGTGTTTTCCCCCCTGCTACAGGCCTTGCACAACCAAGTAACAGAATATTTCTCTTTCGCCACAAGTTATTAAATCGATAACCTACGAATAATTTAATTAAATTATCAAGGTTGCATTGTCCTTTTACTATTGGAAAGCATCTTGGCAATACAGAGATCTCTCAAATTAAACCCTACAAATAAAAGATTAAGGATTTTTGTTAAAATGTCGTTGATAGAAAAGTCGGATAAAAATCTAAGCAGATAATTTAGACAATGTTCAAAAATGTTCAAATGTTTGTATAGCTTATGGGACTTGACTACGGGGTCATCAGTCCCTAAACTTACAAACTACTTATGAACTAGCTAAGACTAAGGACGGCACAAATATCCATGCCCAAGGGAGGATTCGATCCCCCGACCGTAGTGGCCGTGCGGACCGTGACTGGAGCGCCTCAATCCCCTCGGCCACCGCGGTCGGCCATTTAGAAAATGCTGTATGAAATTAATACACAAATGACTGAATAGAACGAAAGGCGGAATACAGATTGGGGTTGAGGCAACACACAAAAACAACATTACAGAGAAAACTTACGGAAAGTACCCTTTGTAGCTTCATTCTGGAGATCTTGATCACAGCCGCTGAAAATGTTTAGTTGTTAAATGGTTTAGATAAATTTTATGATACTTTCCGCAATAAATTAAGGTTCACACTGCTCACTTCGCAAGTCATTGTTGCTGGACAGTGTACTAAATTTTGATAAAGAAAATAACAAACAGAAAAATGTATAGGAGTTCGCGAAGCTGTTAATACGAAAGCAGATTCTAAAAGGAAAAGAGGTAATTATATAAAGGAACTGATCCGGATTTTATCAAGGAAATACGCGAAGCGAAAGTGATGGCGTCTTAAAAAATCGTGTTATGACGGAATATCGAGGAGCTGAAAACCTCAAAGAAAATGAATAATTAAGAAAGGTCGGGACATTCTTAAATGATAACAGGGTGGATACATTGCTCTTCAAAATAAAATGTAACAGCATTCACACATCTTCTCAATATCCCCCGTATCTCTCACTATCCCAGACCATGATCCGATAACAGGATAGTTCGACAACTATTTCTGAAGGTGGAGGGACATTTAAGAATAGCTACTGCCGGCAATTAGCACCTTAGAGACCAAGCACAAGGATGACTCGACAAGGAATTACGGTGTCTTTTTCAAAATATTGATCGTGATATTTGGCTTAAGAGATCTTCGGACCCCACAGAAATCCGAAATCTAGGGTGGACTTTGCATATGGTCTTCGTTGTCACCTCCTTTCGTGGTCAAAGTCGGCTGATACAGAGATCTGTGTGAATGAAGAGCTGCTCAACAATGGAAATGGTCGCGCGGTTCGGGACACCATGTTATGGAATGCGCAGCTGCTCCGGTCGGAGGTTCGAGTTCTCCGTTGGGCATGGCTTTGTGTGTTGTCCTTAGCAGTTTGGGCCTTAGGTTTACAACGATTTGAATTTGAATCGGCAGTTGTTTGTATCTAAAATCCTCCCCAATATATGTCTTGTGTCAGAGACATTTAGATTTACGTTTGGTAGAATGGTATGAAGTTGCTAAGTGGAATACTAAACTACACAGGTCCAACCGGTTATCAGCAGTGGATACAAACAGTTACGATAGAATATAAAACAAGTAGAGTTATTTAAAGAAGCAAGACAAATATTTAATATAGTAAGACGATTCTGTTCATATCAACAGTCCAGAATTTGAAAAGTGCTATCGTATTAGAATTGTAGCTAGTTATTTATCTCCATCAGGTATTGCAGTATTTTCCCTAACATGTTACTGAGACGCTTCACTTTACTGAAAATGAATAATTACACAGAAATTCATGATATATGACTTTATATTGTTTCGTAGCTTAAATATTAACCAAATTTTATGATTTTATTTCCTTACAACGAGTGTTGTCTGTCTTTCTAGAAAAACCATGATGATGTGGAAAAGCGTCTTGCTGCTCGGAGCCCTTTTCGCTGCAGTTGAAGCCAAGGTAAGAGTATGTTTCACTCAATGTATTTTATATTTTACATGAAGTAGTATTTATAATATAATATCAATGAAAATTTATCAGATAAAGACATGGCTGGAATCACAGCAATAACACACGTCATTTTTACTTCTTTTTTTTTTCAGTAAGAACCGCTACTAGTTTCGTATTTATATAATTTATATTCAGACGATAGTATGCTTTCCACAGAACATTTGAAACGTGTTAAAGCAGCTAGAGATCTGTCAACTGTTTTTGTTTAACTTTTATTTGACACTCCCCACCAAGTGGGCGACCAAAAATTAAATTTAACGAGACCAGTGTTTTATCAAAAACTTCTCACTATTACGCTCGTACATACAGCGAAGCCATTGAAATTAACAAACATCGTAATAATTTCAACAGAAGGGAGGAAACTGTTAAATTAGACAAGATTTGGAATTCAACGTTGCACAAGCACGTTAACAATCGATCTTCCTATAGTAATAAGGTTGGCGTCACCAGAGATAGTGGCTTAGCCGACGTCACGTGATATGCTGTGGCGCCCCCTGCACTACCTACATATGCGGCGCTCCCACGAGGTCCCAACGCAGTTGCCAATTAGACTCCGAAGATGTCTTCCGCAGCTGAAGACGAAACGTTAGGGAAGAGTTTTATCCATCGACCACAGCCTACCAGCCAGGAAGTTTTAAGCAAAATCAAGTAGAGTATGTTTGATCTTAATAGGCTTTATTTTATATATTTATTTATTTTTTCTCTGAGAAGTGAACTTGCACTATATAAAGTAAAATATGTAACACTTTCTTGTTTAAAGTCCTCAGATGTTTTGAAGATTCTGATACTAAAAATGAACAGTGATCACTTGGATGCGCTAGGGCGTTACTAAACATTAGAAACGGAGAAATAAGTTTTATCTTACGTGGAGGCCTGTTGCAAACTGGTATTGCAATATTTGTATTGCAACTTTCATAAATCAAATTTCCTTATTGAAGTTTTCATACAAGTATATAGTAGGCAGAACTACATTGCAAGCATACGGACAAGGGGGAAATGGGTGTTGTAATGAATGTGGGAGTTATACATCCGTCCACTTCATCTGCAGTAAGACTGGCAAACCCACAATTAGCCACTCCTGGACCACTCTGAGGCATACATAACGTAGGCGAAAGCGGCAGAGTTTGTGAGCGTTTAGCAGCGCGGTGGAATCCACAGTCTCAACACTGGCTTTGGAACGCACGACACGTGTGTCAACGAGAGGCACTAGAGGCGGCATGTTGTGACAGTGCTAATGAGCGAATACAATGCTAGCACCGGCGCAAGGCATCCTGAATACAGCACCATCGCAATTAGGCGATACAGGACTCCGCAGAGGAGGAAGTCTGGTTGCCCCACGTTTACCACCGCCACTGTCAATTACGACTGCAGTGTATCAGGGATAATCGAGAGTGCACCGTGTTTCAGAGGAGTCTGGTGAGATGAATCGCGACTTCTGTTGTATCATGTCAATGCTCGAGTTCGGATACGCCAGCACCCAGCAGAACGGCATGAACTTTGCCACACGCACCGGTGGGGACAATACCACAGTCTAATGTACACAGTCACAACATTGCCACTGGTTTTTGTTATACACAAAAGCATCAGCGTTCCAAACAGTCAGCAAGGAATATTTGTGAGTACGATATCGTATGGGTGTGAATAGTTAGTTTCGTTTAAATTGATTTTACGTACTTTTTGCAATAGGGAAGGCCGAAGGGACTGAGGCGCTTCAGTCACGGTCTGCACGGCCACTACGGTCGGGGGTTCGAATCCCCCCTCGGGCATGGATATTTGTGCCGTCCTTAGAATAAGGTAGTTGATAAGTAGTTTGTAAGTTTAGGGACTGATGACCCCGTAGTTAAGTCCCATAAGCTTAACAAACATTTGAACTAACGGTAGTGACACTTTTCAAAATATTGTGCTCCATGTCACCAGGTCAGGAGTATCATACAGTGGTTCCAGGAACTCAGTGGCGAGTTGCAGTTGAAGTTCCCCAAACTCGCCCGATACGAACCCGATCTGATCCATCTTGGATGTGATTGAATGGCCGGCCGCGGTGGCCGAGGGGACTGCGGCGCGCCAGTCCCGATCTTCACGGCCACTACGGTCGGGGATTCGAATCTACCCTCGGGCATGGATATTTGTGCCGTCTTTAGTATTAGATAGTTCATAAGTTTAGGGACTGATGACCCCGTAGTTAAGTTTCATAAGCTCTACAAACATTTGAACATTTTTGTGATTGAATGTGGCCTTAGAGTCATCGTCCCCCGGAATTTACAAGTATTAGGTGACGTGTTTGCAGAGATGGTTCCAACCTACCTAAGCCTCATTGATTCCATGCTAAGAAGCGCCACCGCGGTTATCTGAACCAAAGGTGGATTCTGGCTAGTATGTAGGTGGTAATAATGTTCTGCCTAATCAGTGACTCTACACACTGTTGTAAACAGGTAAGTATATTTTCTATAACATTCACAAAATACTACAAAATGCGTATTGCTTCATAAATATCAATAATGAGTGTCAAAATGAAAGTTAAACAAAAATAGTTAATAGATGTAGAGCCATAAAAAGGTAATAGCTATAAAGTACTTTAAAATAGCCATATAATGAACCATCAGCTATTTATTATACTTGCAACTTTAGCGGTTTCGGTTATTAACCATCATCAGAAAAGTAAATTAAACAGACTGATTACTTTAGTACACTATATCCACGTCAAACAATAGAACATAAGTAAAAAGTCACTTGACATTAGGTTTTGATGATAAATAAGAACTAATGACAAGTGACTTTTTACGTATCGTCTCTTGTTTGACGTGGATATGGTGACAGACAACGTACTAACGTTATCAGTCTGTTTAATTTATTTCTCTGATGATAGTTAATAACTGAAAGAGTTAACGTTGTAAATATAATAAATAGCTGATGGTTGGCAATATGCATTTTTAAAATATATTACGGCTGTTACCACACATCTCAGTAAAGATTTGAAGCTAACAGATAGCTCCACGTTTATTTTCATTAGGTTTCCTAAGAACCTTTGGAAGGTATGAAACGTTACATAGTTCGACGGTTCTCTTGAAATTTACTACTTTCTAATGAAGATTATCATTTTCTATTTAGAACAAAAATTGTATAATCAACACAAGCCCTAACTTTATTTTCAGAAAGTCTTCGGTTTTCTTCTCAGAAACGATAAGGTTTCTTCACTACAATTAAAATCAAATCAGTGAGTGTTGAGCGAAAGAAACCTATATAGAATGCAATAGATTTATTATTTAATGGACCAGATTAACCATCTCAGCTGTAGCTGAAGGAAACACTAAACAAGCGTGACATTACACAAAAAAAGATGCCACTACACAATTGTTCCTACATCTGAATCACAAACGGCAAGAATCTTCATGACATTCGTATCATAAACAAATGTAATTACACTCAAGAGTGAAGATGAGTGAAATATTAGAATGTATACTAAATTATTACACATCAAAGCCACACATTCCTAAATATTTCCTGATAAATAAGTTGTTATTTATATCACTTAATCATTTCACGATTATTTATGTCTCTCGACATATTAATAATGTAGGAGCGCTGGTCATCAGAGCCGCCGCCATGGCCGCGGCGGACGCGAACCTTACTGCAGGTCACCCGCATCCCTTCATATAGTGAATGCAGTCAAAGATCAAAGTTTACTGTTAGTTACTTCTGTTTTTATACTTTATACGAATATTTTTCGCAGAAAATAGAAAGTTTATTCCCTATCGCAGCTGACTCTATAGATTTTCTGTGCGTGCGTGCGTGTGTGTGTGTGTGTGTGTGTGTGATTTCAAGCAGACTTCTTACCTTACACACATCACCTACTATGATCAATGTTGGAGAATGAGAGCACTTACCAACGAACTAAAAACTACACAGACAATTTCAGTGCTTCATGAAACACGAAATGTTTTCTCGTTGATGGCGAAACTAAAGGCGTTTATCGCTCACTGCGAGGGTGAGTCACTTAAGTAAGTCGCAAACTGAGGTAGACACACGTCAGTACTGCGCGCTGTGTAGGGGTATTTCTCCACCACCGAAACATCCGTCTCGTAGGGTGCAGCATTTTAAGGAACCACATGAAGTTACAGTTCAAGAGCTTCACGTATAGGATGCAAACGCTGCTACAAAAATTCCGAGCTGCAAGCTATGAAAGCTATCTCGATGGGACGAATGTTTAAATATACAGGTGGAGTCATCTGAAAAGTAAAGCAATTTTCAGTCTTGTAAACGCAGTACTGGCGTGTCTGCCTCAGTTTGTGATTTATTTACTGACTCACCAAGGTACCTTTCCACTAAACATACAGTTAAACTACTGCATTTCCCATTATGTCACTAGTCATTACTTCTACAATACTAATTGTATTCGCGAGACAGTATACACATATACCACTGAATGTAACGAAACAAATGTCTGTAAACCAAAGGGACCAAACTGCTGAGGTCATCGTTTCTTGGCTCTAGAAATTACTTAAACTAACGTACGTTAAGGACAGCACAAACATCCACGTACGAGGGAGAGCTTGTACCTCCGACGGGAGCGCCTGCGCAATCCGTAGGATGGCTCCAAACACCACGCCTCACACCGCGCTACACTGAATGTCCTTCGAAAGTATACCACAGTATGACACATAGTTGATGTGGTCATACAAAATAAAACTCATTAAAATGCGGCGTATTGTTTCAATTTATTATGTCTTTACTACTAACTCTAAGTGTTCTCTAGGGGGCTCACGGTTCTTTCGTGAGTACGTGCGTGGCGAGCTCGGGGCCCTAAGCTAATGCAGTCTTCCTTCATTCTTCAATTCCCGAACTGCTTTTCCTTTTTCCTATCCTCACTCCTTCCCCTCCCCACCGAGGGACTGATAACCTTAGCAGCTTAGTCCCCCTTCCAATCAAACAACCCAACCCAACCCTAACTATGTGAAAAATACTTTGCAGTCAGTTCAAATGTTCAAATGTTTGTAAACCTTTTGGACCAAACTGCCTCGTTCATTATCCCCTAGACTTAAAACTACTTAAACTTACACTGAGGACAAGACAGACACCCATACATGAGGGAAGAATCGAACCTCCGGCGGGAACGGGCGTTGCAGGTAGACAGATACACCACTCAATGCACTTTGAAAATATATCATAGTAAGACACATGTCCGGGGCACATGTGGCATAAAAAATGAAATTTATGAAAAATACGACCCATTACGCGGGAGGTAATTTATTACCTCTACCACCTATATTCAACAGATTTCATAGACAGTTTCCTGATATTCCATTTTGTGTAACTGCAAATTTATAGTATTGTAGGACACAGTATTCATCATAAGTATGACGTCGTAAGGACTGAGCTGCAATATAACGAACCTGGAATAAATGGACAAACAGGGGGTGGGTGACAGAATGTACTGGAGTAACATGAGGTTGGAATACATCCGGACTAAGGCAGCGCCAGGAACTAGCGATAGTTAATAGACTTGCGCATAATAGTTCACGATCAGGAGCGATGACTTTAGTTCGTGGCTCTGCCGTGAACCAGTTCGTTCTTTTAGTTCGTCCCCTCCCAGTGGCGACTGAGCGGCGTGGTCGGCGCGTGCAGGTGGAGGGAGAAGTTCCCCCACCTAGCTGCTTCATGCGCTTGCTGCTTGAGCCGCTAACGATATCACGCAAACCAAAAGAAACAGTTTGTGGATCATTTCTCGCGTTTAAGTTTACAATTATCTCTATATCTTGGCATTATGGAATTTATTAGTCAGATATTGCAGAGTGCAGAATACTTCAAAGCAGAAATTTTGTATTACTGAACTATGTAATCTAGCAGGCAGACGCTAACCTCGAAATGGCTTTTATCAGCAGAAGGCAACACGTGATTTTTAACTCTGTTCGAGACCTATCACGCATATTTTAGTTCGCGACCTATCACGCATATTGTAGTTCGCGACCTATCGCGCATATTTTAGTTCTCATTTCAGTGCGCAGCTCGGCCGCGAAGTAGGACGCTCTTTTTAGTTTGTCCGCTCGTTTTGGCTTTTGCTACCGTTACTAAAACTACAGCTGAACTGCATCTCAGCTAGAAATATCGGCAACTGGCAGAAGGGAATCACACGATTCTGCGCGCTCTCGCGTCCTCTCGCTGTTACCCGTCAGTCTTCGGAAAAGCAGCGGACGAACTAATAGGCGAGGAATCTGCGAACTAGTTCGCGTAGTTGTCCTGTTCGTTCGCGAACTACACAAGACTACTAGTTATACTCACCCACAGGGTCGATAACGATCTTGCTGACACTTGAAAAGGTTAGCTGGACAGGCTGACCCGCAAACCACTTGCAGCAAGTGGGAAGCAGTGAGCAACCTCTAGGCGCACCGTAACCGCAGGTCTGGATTATCATTACCTCTGACACCAAAGACAGCACAGCGTCGTCTCGCAAATGAGTCATTAAATGAAGAGAGATGCGCTTCTCCAGCAGGGTGCATTCAAAGCAAGTAGCTCTCTCATTCCAACAGCAGAGTTACACGGTCGTCTAATGAGTTCGGAGTACATCGCATTGAAGAAGCACGCCGATACTGTAGCTACACAGAAAATTGATACCGATCAGTCATACCTTGTAAATCATTAAAATCGGTTTATATGATGGATTCGACAGACTGGATGCTATTGCAGCCATTTACCAGCTGCAGTAAGAAGCAAAAATATGGTGTATTACTATATTGATGGTAGTACTTGACGTTAACGAATCCACATCTTTCTATACAACTCGAAACGAACATAGCACATACAATTACACATATTTATTGAAAGTTATTAAAAATATATGGCCTTGTTGCAACTCAGCCCTGGTCACAGCGAAAAATGACGATTGTGCCTGTATGGGTTCTAAAACATTGTCAGGTCAGAAGAAAAACTTTCAATATGGGCCTCAAATACAACGTAAATTCGCTTGACAATTGCTTCTCAGAGTTTAATACAAAATGATGTTTAATTTTCCTTAATAAATAATTGATAACTTTTAGTAATAAACAGTGATTATTAAATTTCTAATACTAACGGTTCATTATCGTGAAATATGTTTTATTTTCCTACTAGCCTCAGTTTCTCGCATTTATTCATTCTGTTGTTAGTCCATCTTCTTCTCCCCCCCCCCCCCCCCCCACCGTTTGTCCGTCACCTTCTGCCCAAACCTCTGTCCACTTAAATTTCGTTTTCACGCAGCTGAATCATCCTAACGCCGTCATATCTCGTGAACAATATTATTGTATTTCCAGTTATGCCTGGAATGTTGTAAATACTGTCTGCGATATATACTACGAATACATTTGGCAGTAAACTTCAGGCCCATTTATCATGCATGATCATGCATTTCATTGTTCATGACACTCTTCCTGAACAATGTGTCGGATTTACCACATTTCGCAACCGGGTCACACAATTCCCCGCTCGGCACCTCTCTCTCTCTCTCTCTCTCTCTCTCTCTCTTAATTTTTACCCCGCACCCCTCCCTTAACACACACACATATTTTTGTAATAATTTTAGACACCTTTTCGACAGTAGACAGCACGACAAGTGTTCAGGTGGGTCATTGTCATATAATTGAAAAGTATTTCTTTTCAAAACTGATACCTGCACATTACAGTTACATCTATTTTGTTGTTGTTGATGATGACGTATCTATAATTAACAATCGCACTCGCTCGTTTTACTTCCCACATTAGATTTTCCTGTAGTTTTATGATTTTTGTAAAGATATCGGACCAAATAATAAAAAAAAATTATGGACGACATTATTAAGACTCTACTATTTGATAATTCATATGCACTCAACCCGTAATATTCTCTCTAAGCGTATTTTAACAAACAGCCAAGATTATTAGATATGAGTTTAGATTTGACAAACATTCTTTTTTTTTTTTTTGAACTGTAACTTCTTGAAACTAATATTTTAATTTCTCTCGCATATTTTCATTATCTTTTTCCGTTAAAATATTATCAACCAGTTTCCGTGGGAGTTTGTCCTCTTTCTCAAGTTTATTTTCTTTGTCTGCACTGGTTTACGTAAAATAAAGCGACAGTGCAGAACGCCGTTATTTCTGCAAAGTCGGCCGCGGTGGCCGAGGGGACTAAGGCGCTTCACTCACGGTCCGCACGGCCACTACGGTCGGGGGTTCGAATCCCCCCTCGGGCATGGATATTTGTGCCGTCCTAGTTCGTAAGCAGTTCATAAGTATGATTTCATGCTTTCCCGGCGAAATGTTGACATTCTGGAGTAGTCGGGTGTTCTGCCGGATGTTTGTGTCAAACTTGCACAATATTTCGACACTGTGCCTCACTGTCTTCCTCTGCCGTCTGCAACGTGCCAGGTGCTCTCCTAGTCGTTTTTCGTTGCGATTTTAGAAGTTCCAGAGCTGGGTTCCATGCTGCACTGAGTTGGTATCCAGTGTCACGGTTGATGAGGTTTTTCACTGACCTCATCAACCGTGACACTGGATACCAACTCAGTGCAGCATGGAACCCAGCTCTGGAACTTCTAAAATCGCAACGAAAAACGACTAGGAGAGCACCTGGCACGTTGCAGACGGCAGAGGGAACCCCCAGCGCGGCGCAGACGATGGAGGAAGCACCTGCAGCGGCGCAGACGGCAGAGGAAGCGCCTACAACAGCGCGGACGGCGCAGGGAGCGCCTGGCGCGGTGCGAACGTCGCAGGGAGCGTCTGGCGCGGCGCGGACGGTGCAGGGAGCACCTGGCGCGGCGCGGACGGTGCAGGGAGCACCTGGCGCGGCGCGGACGGCTCAGGGAGCACCAGGCAGCAACCAGACACCCCCTCTCGGGAATGGACCTATCACAGAGCAACTGACTCGGCGCGGACCGCATATGGAACGCCTAACGCCTAGGCATAAATACTGGACGCGTTCCAAACAGGGACAAGTCCCAGGAAGCACCTGAGGAAGACAGTGAGGCACACTGTCGAAATATTGTGCAAGTTTGACACAAACATCCGGCAGAACACCCGATTACTCCAGAATGTCAGTTCATAAGTAGTTTGTAAGTTTAGGGACTGATGACCCCGTAGTTAAGTCCCATAGACTTTACGGACATTTTAACATTTGAATTTTGAACATTTCTGCAAAGATCTCTGAAACGGTGCGAGCTATGGAAATAACGCAACAGAGCAGAGTTGTAGAGAGTCCTCATCTACAAAATCGTTTATTCAATTAAAAACCATTATTTTCATTCAAATTTCGAGCTGTCGCGATTCCAAAGGCCCACTTTTCGTGTTACTATCATAACCTAATGTGGGCCAAAAATCAGTTGGTTGAGCTATTATGATGTGAGATAGGTACGCAAATTGGACTCAGTTTGGAGAAAATATTTCCCACGATTGCCTATACTTCCATTAACATGTCTGAGAAACATATACATATCACTCTGTCATCAAGCATAAACGATTGTTACATTAGGTTAAATATAAAACCATAGTTTCGTGCCCTGATGCACAGAGCTGACGTTTACAATATCTGCCGCCGAACTTTCATATTCATCCTACAGTTCTGTCACAATTGCGTCTTACCAAAGTCTGCAACGAGATACCGATATAGACGAAGACTGTACGAAAAGGTCTGGGACAAAAGACACCTGAAATAAGTGAAACTATATCAGGAGCGGTAATGAAGATTCCATCTCTTCTCTGTCACACTAATGTTTTCGTTGAATGGTTGCGAATAGCGTCCTGTCTTATTTCTCGTCATAAAATATGCGGGTCCTGCACAGAACGGTTCTGAAACTGGCAAATGAGAACATGTTTTTACATCTCGTCACGACATCTGCAAACGGCAACGGTTCTCATTGAACGTGCGCAGTTTCTCACGTACTTCAAAGGGCGATACTATCTAGTTCTTCCCGAATTTAAAAGGTCTTTAGAAGTTCCTTCTATTCAACAATCTCTCCGTACCGTAGCTACAAAATAGCCGTGTCCCCCAACTCTGAAACTGACAAAGTGGAGTGGGTGCGGCTTTCAAAAGGAAGCAGCCTTTCCGTTTACAACCCTTGAGTTACCGAATGAGCCCTCCCATCCCTCTACGCTCAGACGCTGACAAATTCTAAAAACAAACCTGCACACAATGGCTACGCTACGCAGTTCTCTGCCGAAGTACCTTGCACTGACAGTCTGCTTTTATCATTACCACGACTAAATTCTCTGCATATATTTTTGTGTATTTGTGTATCTTTCTTTGGTTGGTCATAGACTGATAACGAAGTAAATCAATTTTATGCCAAGATCGTAAAAATTATATTTCTTTTGACGAGCGGTTCCGGCAGACAGGGGTACCATCTGCTGTCCTGGTATCTTACAGCATTTTTGTCTTTACAGAAGTGCTGAACATTTCAGTTGTTGTCAGTGTAAATGGTGACCCATACATAAAATCAGTGCGCCTCGGTTGCACAGTGGCAGAGTGCCATACTGCAAATCTAAAGGTCACGGGTTCGATCCCCGCCAGGTCCTGGGATTTTTATTTGTCACTTTCCACTTCTTTCACTTCTGGAAGTATTGCTCATGTGAAAAATACCGTGGTTAGTAACCCACGTTAAACTGTAGGTCCCCCTATAACTGGCTGGGTAAGTCAGTTCGAAGGTCGGAGGAAGGCAACGGCATACCACCTCCAAACAGGACCATGCCTAGTAAAGCACTGTGGTGTTCAAACCAATCTTCGGATTGTCGACTGCTTTACCTTTTACATAAAATCAATAAATATATACCACTCTTGGTTGGCCTGACTCAGCAACAGTAAATCCATTTTTGTAATAATGACAGTCTCTGTTGCAAATTAATACTGTTTATTAACGCGTTTCGCGCGTCATCAGAATACTGTAACAAGAGCAAATATATAAACAAACCATGATAGTTTTAGGGCGCGAACCTATCCACAGCTTTAAAAACAAAACAAATAGGGGAGTCGGGGCCTACCTAACGGACAGAAAGTACACGATGGTAAACATCATTAGTCATAAACAAAACTTAAAGGCTTAGGCATATCCCGCTGATCAAACGTCGACATGAAAGGAAATCCTGAAACAACAGCGATGTAAGTAAAGGCGTACATGAAAATTGTTGACAGCGGTGGACATGGTCGGTGAGGAAGAAGTAACTCTCTACATAAACAGCACTGCAGTGGATAGGTCCGCGTTCATATTTGAAACACATTACATGCACTGCGTTAGCCAGACAGGTGCTGGTGCGCGGACGGCTGGAGGCAAAGCGGTGCGAGGAGTTGCGGCCGATACGAAGCGCCGGGAGGGGGCGCTGGTAAACGCCTGGGCACCTCGTGTGAGCGGCTATGATTTGAATTTGAAAATCGACCGAAACTGTCGGAAGAAGCTCGAAGTGGAGAGTATGTCTATGTTGTGGAGTAGTAAGGGCAGCATAAGGGGGTTAAAAAGGAAACGATCATAGTGGGGTGAAGTGCGAAACAATTGTATAATAGCACTGAAGATGCTTCTTACGCAGGTTCAGGCGTTAAGATAGGATTACTGTTGAACCACAACATTAAGATCACCTTCCTGCTATAGATATTAATCCGTCCTGGCGGTATCTGCTTCTCATTGCAGTGAATGAGTGATAGTGACAGGCGCTCGGTGCGTATAGTATTAGTGAGCGTGCTGCCCTTGTGTAGGAGGGTATATTATGATGTTCAAAATCATTAATTAAAACTTCCGGGCTAAGTTGCCGTGGCCCATCAATAAAACTTCTTACTCCCGACGTTTCGTTGCCTACTGCGGGCAACATCTTCAAGGGTGAGTCGACGACTGCCTACTAGACGCTGGAGGTCCTGCTTATATAGAGGGCATAAATGGCGCTACCACTTATCACGTGCTGCCGACTATTAAGCATGTACAGAGAAGCTATAGAAATACAGAAACACCACAATAATTTCAACAGGAAAGAAGAAGGTTTGAAATTAGATAAGAATTGGCGGCCGACTTTGAGCCAAAAATATGGCAATCGATTACCTGTAATCGAGAGAGATGACGTTGGTCAAAGATAGCTTCATAGCCGGAAGCACGTGACAAGTGGTGGCGCCATCTAAGCCCTCTATATAAGCAGGACCTCCTGCGCCTAGTAGGCAGTCGTCGACTCACCCTTGAAAATGTTGCCCGCAGTAGGCAACGAAACGTCGGGAGTAAGAAGTTTCATTGATGACCCACGGCAATTTAGCCCGGAAGTTTTAATTAATGAAGACGCCGGCCGTGAAAGCCTACATGTTCAAAATGTTCAAATGTTTGTTGGACTTATGGACTTACCAATGGGATCATCAATCCCTACACTTACAAACTACTTATGAACTAACCTGCACTAAAGACAACCCAAACATCCATCCCGGGGGAGGATTACGAAGACCTGGAGGCTCGGCACGCGCGTTTCAGAAACTACACGACTTGTCAAGTGTTCTATTACTGCTGTAGCCTCTTCAAAAAGTAGCGTTGCCAAGGTTAAACCACGTCCAAACACCTAGGGCTGGGCGGCCACTTCAAATTACAGATGTCGGGCATGATAGGCAGTCTGGTAAAAGAGCGCATGTGGCGAACCGTAGCGGAACTAACAACACACCTTAACCCCTACGACATCTGTCAATGGTTAACACCACGACAACGGCACCTAAACTATAACGGGCACGTGACCATCTCCACTGGAATCGGCGCAGTAGCAATACTGAAAAACTCGTTACCATCCACCTACCTCGACCAATCACTTCATTGGCTAGGCCAAATTAAACGAAAAAACGTGGAAAACACCATTCCGAAATAGAAGACAATACTCCTAAAATAAAACATTCCATTACGCAGAAAGAAACTTTCCTTTGCAATAGTGTTCTGGCAAGGAGTTGCTATTAGGAATAATCATAATAATTGTTTTTTAATTAAAACATTGGGCATGGGCAGGTTGACGGATGAATCTAAATTAATCTCTTCGTATTGTAAAAGGTAATTTCACATTCGTATTTTGAAAGGAATGTGATCAATATTTCGAGTCATGCAACACAACACGCAAACGTCAGAGGTCAAAGCCAACGGTGGTATCGCCTATTTCAGTTGACCCAGTGTCAGAGCTTTGCGTGGGCTGCTGAAACCTGATGCTGCGGATCCGACGTCTTCCAGGGGAACAGCTTCATTACACTCATTTCCATATTCCTGTCTACCCCCTAAAATTTTATAAAACTGTCTAAATCAGATATTTAAATACACTAAAATAATAGCAGTTTTGCAGAACGACAGTACTAAGAAGACAGCCATGAAAGGCTGAGGATAAAGCCCGAAAGGAAGTATTTCAGACCTGAGCTTTCGATTGAAAGTATGTGAAGCAAAAACATTGTTAGCTGTAAGTAACAAACTGTCCTAGAAACCAAACATTATCAGCTGGCAAGGATTTTTTTCATTTATTTATTTCTGTAAAAACTGTTATTGACAGTAATGATCATGTAGTAAATCAAAAGGACTGTCATTTAAATGTTCCACACTTTCTGTAGAGGATAAACAATATTGTACATCAGTGTTACGTTGTTGTAGAAAAAATGACGGCAGAATGAGTCAATGTGAACATTTTCATTTCATTTCACAGATTCATTTTTTTTATGTTAAAATGACCAGAAACCCCTTGAGGACGGTGTAACAGTACCAGACTGAAACTGTGAATAACAACACAATTTATTCCAAATATACGAGGCGCGTCCAGAAAGTAAGTTCCGCTAAGATTTATCTCCGCTGCAGCGCTGCGACTGCAGTTCCGCATATGCGCTGTAGACGATGTGTATCAAGGAGAAGAACGTGCGCCATTTGGAGATCGCTGTCAGTTACGTACGCTTTGTTGTGATTGTTTGAAATGTCGGCGTTGATTGAAAATCCCGCCGCCTGTGAAATCAGGTCGGTGATTCGGTTTCTGAATGCGAGGAAAGTGAAACCAAGTTAAATTTATCGGCAAATTTGCGATGTTTACGGACCAAATGCGATGAGTGATTCTATGGTGAGAAGACGGATCCGACAGTTCAATGGCGGGCGTAGTGATGTGCACGATGAAGAACGGAGTGGACGTCCACATTTGGTTACAGAAGAACTGGTTCACGCGATTGATGACAAGATCCAGGAAAACCGTAGGTTTACAATTGGTGCTCTCGCTATGGATCCAGGAAAGAAACTGTTTCCAACTGGTGGAAGACACAGGCGGCAGATTTCTATGAAGAAGGTATACAAAACCTGGTGCCACGCTATGACAAATGCCTGCAAAATTCCGGCAGTTATGTGGAAAAGTAGTTTAAGAGTTATAGAATTTCGTGCAATAAAAATTTCTTCTGCATCTGTGTACAATTTCATTTTATTACCAAACGGAACTTACTTTCTGGACGCGCATCGTATATTTATTGTTTAAAAATTCAAGAGCGCAAAGCCTTCCGATAAACATTATATATGCGTATTTTCTGTCTTATTTTCATTTTCTGTTATTCGTTTTTCCGTAGTGTAGAACGAAAAACAGTTTTGCAAACTCATAGCAGTTGACGAAAGGAAGACACTGTAATAAAATATTGGGTTGAACGGTCCGTACAAGGTTTTATAAAATGAGAGGCTCCTTCACTCAGTCAACAAAGAGCTGCAGCTGTATTAGCCTTTTCCAGACCGGCGCCGTTTCGCTAGAGAATATTATCCTTTCTTTTATCAGAACCCTCGTAAAATCACCACTATACTGTCCCTAAAACACCGCGTTCGTTTGGACAAAAGGACTGTGTTTCTGGCTTTATTATTCCAGTAAATATTGCCTTAATTCCGTGTAGATGTAGAAATTCTCTTGCTCAGAAAATATCTCTGTCGTTAATCGCCAGGGTTTTCTCGTGTAGTAGGTAATCACTGGGATTTTAGGTCTGGAAAATGTGCTTTAATTCTGTATCTTTCTCGTTGCTTACGGTTAAAAATTGTTAACATTCTAGTGCGACAATAGCCTTTAAATTGCTCAAGTGTGTGTATGTGTGTGTGTGGAGTTCGTAGAAAAGTCATCAACGGAAGAA
Organism: Locusta migratoria; assembly: GCA_026315105.1. Taxonomy (NCBI): domain Eukaryota; kingdom Metazoa; phylum Arthropoda; class Insecta; order Orthoptera; family Acrididae; genus Locusta; species Locusta migratoria. Next base: position 541,567,106 of record CM048744.1, read on the forward strand.
AATTACATGAAGTTAGATTCCATAATTTCTCACCCACAGTCCAGAAGTCTCTCCAGAGTTAACACATAAAAACTGCGCCAACACTAAAATCGTTTGAAAGTCACAAACTGTCTTGGTCAGAACGAATCAGGTGATACATCAAATTCATTTATTACCACTATCTCGGTTGCCATAATGTTGTTGTCTCCACTCCGTAGAACCGACACAAGGACGTCGAACCATTTTAGTTCATTCTACAGATGACAGTACTTCAGAACCTAGATATCCTGAGGTACAATAATTAGTTACCTGTCACTAGACAATTTCAGAAAGTCATCAGCACTAAAATATACTATATAATATGGACGTTACAATAAGATAGTATGAATGTCATTATTTATAAAAGGTATTCTAATGAATGTAAAACGCAAATGCAATTGTTTTAAATTATTGTTGAAGTCGAAACACAAATCAAATCAAATGTTTGTATAGCTTATGGGACTTAACTACGGGGTCATAAGTCCCTAAACTTACAAACTACTTATGAACTAAGACTAAGGACGGCACAAATATCCGTGCCCGAGGGCGGATTCGAACCCCCGACCGTAGTGGCCGTGCAGACCGTGACTGGAGCGCCTTAGTCCCCTCGGCCACCGCGGCCGGCGTCGAAACACAGAGAAGTTTAGTAATGTAATGATTTGTCTTTAATTATGTACATTGGAATATGTAAGATACTAGAAAATTGGCTCATAACTTGAAACCTAGGTCGTGTAAAATAAAAATAAAAAAATTGTGTGATATGTGTGGTTTAGTTTATTTAAGCAAAACTTGCAATGTGAAAGGAACACTTACATAATTATCAAGTGATTCTTTTTTGAAAACTTTTCTTCCGTTTTGTATTGGAATACAGGGCGACAACGAGAATATGGGATTTGATGGATCAACGAGTAGTTACAACAGTGCAAACACAGAAACACATTTTGCGTGGAAGAGAATTGCGCTTTTACTGGGTGGCAAAAAAATTTCCAGATTCAGTATAAGTGTCACAGCGAAAAGGAGTGTGAACTCCGGGAATGACACGCGCAATTTTAGTGATGTACACAAGCTTATCTTAATTGTAAGAATTCTTTACACGATTTTTAGGCCCAAGTTTCTGGTTTTCGACAAAATTTGGGTGTCCAAAGCTGTTGCAAGATTAGCATTCCGCAGCCGGGGGGGTGTAGGAAGAGACAGAATCTCACAACATGGGACGGGCATGGATAGGATTGGAGCTGCCGGCCAGAAGCGGCACCGAACTGGTGCTCCGCTGCGTGCGGCAGTGAGTCACGACCCGACAGATGGGAAGCGGGCCGAGTGGAGTGGAGTGTAGCGCGAATGACTCAGCGCTCAGCGCCCTATGGCGCGCCGCGACGCGCAGCTCGATAAACCAAACGCGCCAAAGCCCTTCGCCAGAGGGGAGCAGCCGAGCACTTGTTATTCCAGTCCTACCAACAAACGTCGACCCAAAAAAGAAGGGAGTGTGAGAGAGAGACAGAGAGGAAGAGAGAGAGAGAGAGAGAGAGAGAGAGAGAGAGAGCGTCTATCACAGCATTGCCTAGAGAGCTACGTTGTGCAGTCACTTACGTAGATGGCAGTGACTTTCATGTGAATCTCACCTTGTGCTGTAGTTGAGCTGTGGGACGTTGGCCTTTGACAGTTGCAGTAAGTGGGTCACAGCAGCTTCATGCACTTACTGTTACCAGTCTACTATGCCATAATATGACTGTCTCTGTGGCAACGACAGATTATAGTGTTTGTTTCAAGGGGGGGGGGGGGGGGACGTGAGTGAAACGCGTATGGTGATTAGCATTAGTGTAAGCTACATTAAAGTTAGCCGGCCGCGGTGGCCGAGGGTACTGAGGCGCTCCAGTCACGGTCTGCACCGTCACTACGGTCGGGGTTCGAATCCCCCTCGGGCATGAAAATTTGTGCCGTCCTTAGTATTAGCTAGTTCAAAAGTAGTTTGTAACTTTAGGGACTGATGACCCCGTACTTAAGTCCCATAAGCTATTTGAACATTTTACATTAAAGTCAGTTTTCAAAGTTTTTACTCGTATTTTGAAATTTGTACAAATTTATAAATTTTAATACATCTATAATTATTTACATGTGGTGTTTGTTGGTCTTCCATCGGGCGCCTCCCCAGGTGGCGGATAGGGAAATGCTCATCAGATATGGTGGGTACCGGGAAAATAAAATACCCGGGGTGGACCAAAACTAGCATCCCAAGGTCATTGCGAAGCTCAACTCAATCCTATGTCACAGAAGTGTAATGAACAGAACAAAAAAGTCATATATAAATCTATATCCGAGAGTATGGTTCTGTACGGAGCAGAAAGCTGGACCATTAACCTGAGGCACACTCAGAAACTACAAGCTTTAGAGATGGAGTTCTGGAGAAGATCGGCCATAATTTCCAGGAAAGAAAACAGAAGAAACGCCGAGGTAATAAAGAGGGTGGAAATAAAAGAAAGAATAGATGAAGTGATGGATAGAAAGAAATTACGGTGGTACGAGCATGTGCGAAGAATGGAGGACACCAGAATACCGAAACTGGTATTGGAGTGACAACCTGAGGGAAGAAGGAGAGGACGACCTGTGACCACCTGGATCCAAAATGTGCAGCTCACAATGACTAGACTGGGCGCAGAAGAAGACACACAAGATGGAGACACATGGAGGAATATATTGAATAATTAGCGTAAAACGTTATGTACTAGGTGTACTCATTTCTGGGCGCATTATTATGTTGGAGGTAAACCTCTGTAATGAGGAAAACCTCAATAAATATTATACATATGAGCAAGCCTCTTCATCTCCTCATAAGACCTGTAACCCTCGTCCATTTGAATCTGCTTACTGTATTCATCTCTTGGTCTCCTGCGATTTTTATTCCACACTCTTCCATCCATTGCTAAATTTACGATTCCTTGATGTCTAAGAATTTGTCCTACCAATCTATTCCTTCTTTTAGTCAAGGTATGGTAGAAATTCCTTTTCTCCCCAATTCTGTTCAGTACATCTTCATTAGTTATCCGATCCACCCACCTAATTTTCAGCATTCTTCTGTAACACCACATTTCAAAAGACACTATCCTCTTCCTGTCCACACAGTTTATCGTCAATGTTCCGCTTTCATACAAGGCCACACTTACAAAAGACTTCCTTACAGTTAAATTAATATTCGATTTTAACAAATTTCTCTTTTTCAAAACCGCCTTTCTTCCCATTGTCATTCTACATTTTATATCCTCTGTACTGCAACCATCTTATGTTATTTTACTGCCCAAGTAACAAACCTCATCTACCATCTGGCCATTATATCATTAGAGGCGGAGCTTACACTGCAGATTTGGGTTAGGATGAGGAAGGAAATCGGCCGTGCCCTTTGAAAGGAACCATTCCAGCATTTGCTTAGAATGATTTACGGAAATCACGGAAAACCTAAATCTGGATGGCCGGAGGTGGATTTGAACCACCGTCGTACCGAATGCGAGTTCAGTGTGTTACCACTGCGCCAACCTGCTCGGAATGTCACTTAAGGTGGCTTTGACACACAGTTACTGCCAACGGCTGAAAGCAAGGCGAAACTGCAGTTGTTAATTTTTCCGAAAAGATCTACATACTTTTTAAGTCTACGCTACTCCTGTCGCAACTTTTGTTGTTATCTGGTGTGGATCTTTTAATTTTTACGTGCGTTTGGCAATTACATCTTGGAACAAAACTCTGGTCTAATTTGCGGTCACTGAACAGCTTATTTCGATAGCTGTGCCCTGTGGAATTGTTTGTTGTCATTTGTCTCCTAAAAACGTGTATACTTCTTTGAATCAAATTTGTGACTTATGTGGTCAAAGGTGTGGAAAGGAAAGGAAGAAATTTTCTGCATGGGATACTGAATATGCAGCCACCATGTCACAGATATGAATAATGAATTACTGACGGCAGCTACAGTGAGATAACAATTCCTCCACCCACAGGAAATGCATTCCTGAATGTATCATGAATGCTGTCAAGCCCACGTTTGGGATCCCGGCAGTTCCTGACCTAATAAGGGTGTACGTTCATGGCGAAACACAAAAAACGAACCTGCCTCTGAATGCTTATCTGGAAGTGTTGACCCATGACAACACTGTCATCATCTACAGTTGTAGATGGTGCTGTGATTGTTTCTAATGACGGAAACGTAGGGACAGAGAAATTGTTACTGCGTTTGGTCTTCAGTGATGGTGCATCTACTCTACTGATTTTAAAGACATCGACTCTCACCGTGTGGCTTGAAGGGAAATGTCTATGCAGTAGTTACAGGACAAGTTTTGAGAACAGAAGTTCCTGAGTGCGGTCCTGGAACATTCTGAGAAGGTATATTTAAACAAATATGTCTTTAATCTTTAAATTCATTTTCCCGGGAACTACATATGTACACTAATGTACCTTTTCTTCACTACATCCGTAACACAATGCCTTCATATTTGGTCCATACATTTCTCATAGTACAACAAATAGACACACAAAACTAAATATTCAAATGTTTCAAAAAAATGTTCAAATGTTTGGTAAGCTTAAGGGACTTAACTACGGGGTCATCAGTCCCTAAACGTACAAACTACTTATGAACTACCTACAACTAAGGACGGCACAAATATCCATGCCCGAGGGGGGATTCGAACCCCCGACCGTAGTGGCCGTGCAGACCGTGACTGAAGCGCCTCAGTCCCCTCGCCACCGCGGCCGGCTCAAATGTTTCGATTAAGTTGAGATACAGAGAAAATTTATTGAAAATATTGCATCGATTCGCACCCAAAATATGTAAAATGCTGTAAATAAGTGTCTATCAAAGATATTCAAAATTGCTAATGTATAATTGTTTTTATGGATGTAAACATAACAGATAAATTTTGGTAGCGATTAGTTTAATATATATATATATATATATATATATATACGGAAAGCAAGTTGATATTTTATGAAATTAATCGCAATTTGCGATCTGTTATGGCTTCACTGTACTAGGTTTAGATGGAACAAGTGAACGCTGTAACATCGTCAAAAATAATTGTATACAAGCCGAGGCTGGGCCCCTGACGACAATCAGTTGTATCGATACCTCATGGTCTATCCTCCCTGATGCGGAAATACAGTATTGTGGCTGCGAGCATTACAGAACAAATAGGCTGTGGTATAGGAAAGAGACAGCGTGGCGAATGGAGATTGGGGTGTGGCTGGAGACGTGCAGGGAAGAATCCTCTGCAGTCGGGCTGGTCGCTGTGTCCTCGGTGGCGGAGTGGTCAACGCGTCTATCTAGTAAATCTAGTAAGCAGGAGATCCAATCCCGGCCGGGCACAAATTTTCATTCGCTGCACTATGGTATTCCAACTAAACCTAGTACAGTGAAGCCATAACAGATCGCAAATTGCGATTTATTTCATAAAATGAACGCTGTAACGTTGTCAAAAATATATAAATATATAAGTTGATATTTCTAGGGTTAGAGGAGGGCATGTAGTTCGTCTCCTTCTTACGATTCGCAAATGGATGGATACTCCGGCACATAAGTCATAGAGTAAAACAGAAGTGATATCTGGCGTTCCACAGGGAAGCGTTATAGGTCCCCTACTCTTCCTCGTGTTTCTAAACGATTTAGGAGACAATCTGAATAGCTCCCTTAGACTGTTCGCGGATGATGCTGTCGTTTATCGGTTAGTGAAGTCAACAGAGGATCAAACGCAACTGCAAAGTGATTTAGACAAAATTTTTGTATAGAGCGAAAATTTGCAATTGACACTAAATAAAGAAAAGTGTGAAGTAATACACATGACCACTAAAAGAAATCCGCTGAACTTCAATTACGCGATAATCAGTCAAACCTTAAGGTCGCAGATTCTACCAAATACCTAGGAGCTACAATTACGAACGACTTTGACTGGAGAGAACACATAGAAAATATTATGGGGAAGGCAAACCTAACGTTACGTTTCATCGTCAGAACGCTTCGAAGATGCACCAGCTCCACCAAAGAGATTGCCTATATCACACTTGTACGTCTTCTTCTGGAGTACTGTTGCCCCTTGCGGGACCCGCACCAGGTGGGACTGACGGAAGACATTGAGAAGGTTCAGAGAAGGGCAGCTCGTTTTGTTCTATCACGTTACGGGGGGGGGGGGGGGGGGAAGCGTCACGGGAATGTTGCACTAATTGGGGTGGAAATCATTAAAAGAAAGACGTTATTCATTGCGGCGTGATCTGTTTGCGAAGTTTCAATCACCGACTTTTAGTTCTGAATGTGAAAATATCTTGCTAGCACCCACCTACTTAGGGAGACATGACCATCCCAATAAAATAAGAGAAATCAGATCGAAAACGGAACGATTTAGGTGTTCTTTCTTCCCGCGCGCTATTAGAGAATGGAACGGTAGAGAAAAGTTATGAAAGTGGTTAATGAACCCTCTGCCAGGCACTTGAATGTGATTTGCAGAGTATCTATGTAGATGTAGATAAAGTACGAGTACGGTAAAACAGACGTCGATGGCTAAGCTACTGGCCATGAAGCACGTGCCGGAAACGCAAAGAGAAAAGCCTATTGGCAAGCGTCGGGCCGAGACCGCCATAAAGGCAACAGCAGTGGGATCGGCGCGACGTGCAAATAACGATTAGGGGGCTGTTTGAGAGCGGGCAGGGGGCGGGGAGAGCACGCACATGAATCAGCCGCGACATTACTGCTGGCTGGCAGCGGCCAATGATCTCCGGAATCGAATTACCGGCAATGGCAATGGCAGTGCGAGCGGTCGTAACGCTGAGCCGGCGGTGATGGCGCTGAATGACCGCGGTCGCCACTCACTCACTGCCTCTCTTCTGGCTCAACACAGCGGCGAGGCTGGGTGTAGTTGATTGCCGCGCTGACGACAAAAGTAAACAATGCCGCACCAGAATGCCGGTCTGTTAGCGTCAAGCAAATGTTGTTCAAATGTTCTTAAGCTTATTGGACTTAACTACGGCGTCATCAGTCCATAAACTTACAAACTACTTATGAACTAGCTAAGACTAAGGACGGCACAAATATCCATGCCTGAGAGGGGATTCGAACCCCCGACCGTAGTGGCCGTGCAGACCGCGACTGGAGCGCCTCAGTCCCCTCGGCCACCGCGGCCGACTGCAATAATCCCTACTATGTAAAAGTGAAAGTTAAAGCAGAACAGGAAATCAGAGATCATAAAGCAGTTACAGCGTCGATAATTTCAGCCTTAAATAGAAATATTAAAAAATCTAGGAAGATTTTTGTGTTCGGAAAAAGTGAAAAAAAGAGAATTTCAGAATACTTGACGGCTCAATACGGAAGTTTTATCTCAAGTACAGATAGTGTTGAGGAACACTGGTCAAAGTTCAAAGCCATCATACAATATGCATTAAATGAGTATGTACCAAGCAAGATCGTAAGAGATGGAAAGGAGTCACCATGGTACAACAACTTATTTATAAAACTGCTACGGAAGCAAAGGGAACTTCACTGCAAACATAAACATAGCCAAAGCCTTGAAGATAAACAAAAATTAAACGTAGCGAAACGTAGCGTGAGGAGGGCTATGCGAGAGGCGTTCAATGAGTTCGAAAGTAAAGTTCTATGTACTGACTTGGCTGAGAATCCTAAAAAGTTTGGTCTTATGTCAAAGCGGTAGGTGAAGCAAAACAAAACCTGTGAACATTCTGTGAAGAAAGTGGCATTGAAACAGAGGATGAATTACTAAAAGACTTTTTTTCAAAGCTGTTTCACAGAAGAAGATTGCGCTGAAGTTCCTTCTCTAGATTGCCGCACAAATTGCAAAATGGCAGATATCGAAATAATTGACAAAGGGATAGAAAAAATCGCTCAAAAGAGTAAAGGCCGCAGGACCAGATGGGATACCAGTTCGTTTTTGCACAGAGTACGCGAAGGAACTTACCCCCCTTCTCGCAGTGGTGTACTGTAGAAGAGCGTAGTGTTCCGAAAGATTGGAAAAATGGCGCAGGTCATCCCCGTTTTTAAGAAGGTACGTCGAACAGATATGCAGAACTATAGGCCTATATCTCTAACGTCGGTCAGTTGTAGAATTTTGGAACATTTATTGTCTTCGAGTATAATTACATTTCTGGAAACTAGAAATCTGTTCTGTAGGAATCAGCATGCGTTTCGAAAACGGCGATCGTGTAAAACCCAGCTTGCGCTATTCGTCCACGAGACTCAGAGGGCCATATACACGGTTTTACAGGTAGATGCTGTGTTTCTTCACTTCCGCAAGGCGTTTGATACAATTCCCCACAGACGTTTAATGAACAAAGTAAGAGCATATGGTATATCAGAACAATTGTGTGATTGAATTGAAGAGTTCTTAGATAACAGAATGCAGTATGTCATTCTCAATGTAGAGAATTCTTCCGAAGTAAGAGTGATGTCAGGTGCCACAGGGGAGTGTCGTGGGTCCGTTGCTGTTCACGATATATATAAATGACCTTGCGGATTACATCGGAAGTTCATTGAGGCTTTTTCGGATGATGCTGTAGTATATAGAGAGGTTGTAACAATGTAAAATTGTATTGAAATTCAGGAGTATCTGCATCGAATTGACGCATGGTGCAGGGAATGATGGCAATTGAATCTCAGTGTAGACAGGTGTAATGTGCTGCTTTTTTTTTTTTTTGTGGTTTTAGGGCGCACAACTTCTATGGTCATTAGCGCCCAGACAAGAACTTAGATTCACTAGATGTCAAAAAAATTTGGTGACTGTCAGAAAATCAAGAAGAGGCTAAAAACGAAAGATAAAGGACAATGAAAAGGGTTAAATATCCTTCGATAACTTGGCCAATTTGATAAAACGCAAAACTCGAGCAGCTGCTCGGGTGTCATCAGCTAAAATTTCCTCCAGAGTAGACGGAAAGTTAAGGGCTACACGGAGATGATTAAAATTAACACAAGTCAGTAAAACATGTCGCACTGTCAGCAGTTCACCGCAGGAGCACAGCGGTGCAGGGTCGGCGGATAGCAGGTGACGGTGGCTGAAACGGCAGTGACCGATCCGCAGCCGGGCCAGGATGATCTCCTCCCGCCGAGAGGGGCGTGAGGAGGTCCTCCAAGCGGTCGGGATCGGTTTGACAGTTCGCAATTTATTGTTGTTCAGTGAAAGCCACGCACTGTGCCGTGACGACACGATACTCCGGCGAAGATCCCGTTGAACATCGTCCGGTAGGATGCAAAAGGTAGCCATGCGAGGCAAAAGAGCTGCGGCCTTGGCTGCTATGTCGGCGGCCTCATTCCCGGGCACACCCACGTGGCCAGGGACCCACAGGAAGGAAACGTGACAGCTGTCATCTGCTAGCAACTGGAGGGAGCGTTGGATCCAATACACGAGAGGATGGTTCGAGAAAGGGTCCTTAAGACTCTGCAGGTCACTAAGGGAGTCCGAACATATGGCATAGAAAGGTTCGCGGTGGCGGCAGGTATACAAAACGGCCTGGTGGAGGGCAAAAAGCTCAGCCGTGAAGTTCGAGCACCGGTCAGGGAGCTTGTATTGGAAACGGTTGTCCCCGACGACGAAGGCAAATCCGACACCGGCAGTGCTCTTGGAACCATCAGTGTAAATAAATATGGCATTATCGAACCGCGAACGGAGTTAGACAAGCCTCGAGCGGTATACCAAATCCGGAGTGCTCTCCTTGGGGAGCGAGCTAAGTTCAAGGTGAGTGTGAACCTGGGCCTGATGCCACGGTGGCAATGGGATTTCGCTCAACCGAAGGGTGGAAGGAAGGGTAAAATCGAGCCGCTGTAGCAGGCGGCGAAACCGAACTCCAGGTGGAAGCAAGGCAATCGCAGACAACTGATATTGGCGATCGAGTGAGTCGTCAAAAAATAATCTGTAAGATTGTACCGACACAAGAGTATTCAAATGTTCAAATGTTTGTTAAGCTTATGGGACGTAACTACGGGGTCATCAGTCCCTAAACTTACAAACTACTTATGAACTACTTACAAACTAGGACGGCACAAATATCCATGCCCGAGGAGGGATTCGAACCCCCGACCGTAGGGGCCGTGCTGACCGTGACTGGAGCGCCTCAGTCACCTCGGCCACCGCGGCCGGCGACACAAGAGTATGTCACGTCGAGTAGTCAAGGGTAATACAGCAGCCTCGGCATACAGACTTTCAACAGGGCTGGTATAAAATGCACCGGTCGCCAGACGTAATCCCCGATGGTGGATAGAGTTGAGACGGCGGAGAATCGACGGCCGTGCAGAAGAGTATACAAGGCTTCCGTAGTCGAGCTTCGACTGAACAATGGCTTGGTAAAGGTGAAGCAGGACGGTACGATCCGCTCCCCATGACGTGCCACTGAGGACACGAAGAACGTTTAGGGATCGGGCACAACGGGCAGCCAGGTAGGACACGTGTGTGGACCAGCAAAGTTTACGATCCAACATGAGTCCCAAGAATTTCGTAGTCTCCACGAAAGAGAGAGCAACAGGGTCGAGACGTAGAGAAGGTGGAAGAAATTCCTTGTATCTCCAGAAGTTTATACACACAGTTTTCTCAGTGGAGAATCGGAAGCCGTTTGCGATGCTCCAGGAATATAGTCGGTCAAGAGAGCGTTGAAGAGAACGCTCCAAGAGACACGTCCGCTGGGCGCTGCAATAAATTGCGAAATCGTCAACAAAAAGAGATCCGGAGACGTCGGCTGAAAGGCAATCTACGATCGGATTGATTGCAATGGCAAAGAGCGCCACACTCAAGACGGAGCCCTGTGGTACCCCATTCTCCTGGCAAAAGGTATCTGACAGAACAGAGCCCACCCGTACCCAGAACTTGTGATCCGCCAAAAACGCTTGAATGAAAAGAGGAAGGCGGCCCCGAAGGCCCCATGTGTGCAATGTGCAGAGAATGCCCCCTCTCCAACAGGTATCGTATGCCTTCTCCAAGTCGAAGAACACTGCTACTGTTTGACGCTTCTTTAGAAAGTTGTTCATAATGAAGGTCGACAACGTAACGAGGTGATCAGCAGCAGAGCGGTGTTGACGAAACCCGCATTGGATATTAGTCAGGAGGCGGCGAGATTCGAGGAGCCAGACCAACCGAGCGTTAACCATGCGTTCCATCACCTTACAGACGCAGCTCGTCAGAGAAATGGGGCGATAACTGGAAGGAAGGTGTTTGTCCTTCCCTGGTTTGGGGATGGGGACAACAATGGCTTCACGCCAAATTGTGGGAACATGACCTTCAGCGCAGGAGAGAGGTTCTTCAGCATCTCAATATGAATGGAATCTGGCCCGGGAGTAGAAGATCGGGACAGGGCGAGAGCACGGTCTAGCTCCTGCATGGTGAAGGCGACGTTATAATTTTCACGATTAAAAGAGTGGAAAGTAGGCGGCCGTGCCTCCTCTACCTGTTTGCGAGGGAGAAAGGCAGGGTGGTAATGGGCAGAGCTCGAAACCTCCGCAAAGAAACGGCCCAATGCGTTGGAAACAGCAGCGGGGTCCACGAGGACTGCGTTCTCCACGGTCAGGCCAGGAATCGGGGAGTGGACCTTGATGCCGGATAAACGGCGTAGGCCACCCCAAACAACCGTGGAGGGAGTAAAACGGTTAAAAGAACTAGTAAAAGCAGTCCAGCAAGCTTTCTTGCTGTCGTTTATGATACGACGACATTGCGCTCTCATACGTTTATAATTGATGCAATTCTCCAAAGTTGGGTGGCGGCGGAAGGTGCGTAAAGCACGGCGCCGGGCTCTAAGCGCGTCGCGGCAGGCTGCAGTCCACCAAGGGACCTGCACACGACGTGGAGAAGAGGATGTACGAGGCAGTTAATTCCATAAATTATCTGGGAGTAGGCGTTAGGAGTTATTTAAAATGAAATGACCATATAAAATCAGTCGTCGGTAAAGCATATGCCAGACTTAGATACATTGGAAGAATCCTAAGGAAATGCAGTCCGAAAACAAAGAAAGTAGGTTACAGTACACTTGTTCGTCCACAGCTTGGATACTGCTCATCGGGGTGGGATCCGTACGAGGTGCGGTTGATAGAGGAAGTAGAAAAGATCCAACGGAGAGCAGCGCGCTTCGTTGCAGGATTTGGTAATCGTGAAAGCGTTACGGAGATGGTCGATAAACTCCAGTGGAAGACTATGCAGGAGAGACGCTCTGTCGCTCAGTACGGGCTTTTGTAAAAGTTTCGAGAACATACCTTTACCGAGGAGTCTAGCAGTATATTGCTCCCTCCTACGTATACCTCCCGAAGAGAACATGAAGATAAAATCAGAGAGATTAGAGCCCACACAGAGGCATACCGACAATCTTTCTTTCCGCGACCAACACGTGACTGGAACAGGAAGGAGAACCGATAGTAGTACTCAAGGTATCCTCCGCCACACACCTATCGGGTGGCTTGCGGAGTATGCATGTAGATGTAGATTCTCTCACTCACTTACTAAACACAAAATCTAGAAAACTACTTCACCTATGAAGCTGAAACTTGGCAGGAATGCAGTTCACAGGTAGAAGACGTTAGCTAAGAAGGGATTCTGCGATACGGTCGTTAGTTCAGGGAATATGAGGTCATGAACAATGAAAACTTCCCCGTCTTGCGGCAGCTGATAGTATGACTTTATCAGTCCACTATTTGAGAAGGAGAGCATTTAGCGACTTGCACCAAACTTCAAACATAATTTCAAACCTTTATGAAACTTTTCTCGTTGACAACCACAGCAAGGAAAGAAGTTTCCCGCTTACTAATTTACCGCTGTTCATGGAGCAAAACTGCAGCATTCCGTATAAAGTTCCAATTTATAAATTCTGCACTACAAATTGTAGCCGCAGGAAATTTTACAGACAGTATACACACATACAGCTCAATGTACCTTCGAAATTATATTACAGTACGACACGTAGTTGAGATATGAGGATATAAGAATATTCATGGACAACCGCCCCATCACGAACCAGGTTTTTATCTATTCCTTCTTTACTACTAACTGTATTCGTAACAGATTTTACCGAGATGCAGCATTTATACAAATGAATACACAGGGTGTACCACTCAACTCTCACCCCAAATATCTGGAGATATTGAAAAACGACTTTCACGGTCAGGAACGTACGGTAGGGACTTATGAAACTAGGTACTATCAGACAGTCTAAAACGTAAAGAAGTATTACTTTCAACGCAAACTTAATATTTTAAATAGATACCCCATATTTTTTTCTTAAGCAATCAATAGCATGAAACCTCACAAAAAGAATGGCGTTGGTTGCATCGCGATGCGTCAATTACATCCGGAGGAACTGCGATGCGAAGTTGACGTTAGAAATACATGAGGCGCGGCGCTAGCGCGAGAATCTCGGACATGGGCTAACAGCGCGCCTCATGTATTTCTAACATCAACTTCGCAACGCAGTTCCTCCGGATGTAATTGACGCATCGCGATGCAACCAACGCCATTCTTTTTGTGATTTTCGTGCTATTGATCGCTTAAGAAATAAATAAGGGATATCCATTTAAAAACATAAGTTTGTGTTGAAAGTAATACTTCTTTACGTTTTAAGATGTCCCGTAGTGCCTAGTTTCAAGCCCCTACCGTACGTTCCTGACCGTGAAAGTCGTTTTTCATCATCTCGTATAGTTCCAGAGAATGATTTCAGTTGGACACCCTTTACAAAATACAAAAAAGTTTACAACATATGGACGGTGTTATGCATCACTAGTCCAAGAGCCATATGTCATAACTGACATAATGGAACCTAAATTTTACATGTTATGAAAATATATTTATTTATGAACGTTTCTCAACTTTTTGTACCATATAAGGGTTAGTGTTCTTTCAGTTAGTTGTGTTATCTCACAGCAAATAACTACTAAACAGCACTAATTGCGCTCACATTAGAAATATGAAGTAACGGCGCTTGGTCTTGTGATGCATAACACGGTCCATATAATTCAATAAATGTAAGCTCGTACGTACTACGAAGGGGATAAACCTTTCACACCATGTATCACGCCGGCCGCGGTGGCCGAGGGAAAGTCCGCTTTCGGCTGTGGTGGGGCGAGGACGTCCGCTGAGCCCCGCCTGTTGTGCTGCGAGCGAGCGCCCGTTTGTTTACTTCCACGTAGCGGCGTGCCTTAGAGTCCGCAGTCAACGACCGACATGGCGTTTTCATACCGCCATTCTACGATCAAATTAACGTTCCCTACTGATCATGTACGACCAAGAGCGCATGAAGTCGAACATTTTATGCGTGAAGAAATGCGTCTCCCACCACAAGACGTTATAGGAATTCATTTTTCGATCCTTAGTACCACAGTGTACATCAAGTTGGCGAACGAAGAGATGTGCGCCGACGTAGTATGGCGCCATGCTAATGATCTCAAGTTCCGATACTCTGATGGCCATATTGGGTCCGTCGAGATTGATCATGCAGGTTTTGGCCTGAGAACGTTGCGAGTTTTCGAACTTCCGTTTGAGGTGCCGTCGTACGAGGTGGTGGCCGCCTTTCAACCCTACGGCAACGTACTTAGTCACGTTGCAGAAACATGGAAGACCCTTGAAACGTACCGTGTCCTCAACGGCGTCCGACAGATAAAAATTGAACTTCGAAAGCATGTGCCTTCGTACCTCGTCATATCCGGCTGTAGGGCTGTCGTAATGTACGATGGCCAGCCTCGCACTTGCTCCTGTTGTGGACAAGAAGGCCACGTCCGTTCAGAATGCCTCCGACGCAGACTGATCGGAGACGACGCTCGCCCAGCAGCGCCCAGTGCGCTACCTCTTGACGTACGCGCACGCGGCTAGGCGGCCTGTTACGCCCAAGCTAATCCAGTCCGCACCGGCGTCGAACCAACTCGAAGATGAGATGGAAGCTGCATCTGTCTCCTACACACCAGCACTGGACACAGTACTAACAGGTGATGCCCAATCAGCAACACAAGACGTTTGTTCCGATTCCATGGAAGTTGAAACTGGGACTGTACCGCCATCTGATGTTATGGAATCCAGCCAGATGTCAGACGACAGTCGTACAACATCCGACACGGAGCAGCATGTACGGAAGCAACGTTCACCAAAGAAACGGAAGAGAGAGCGCCGTATTTCATCAGACGACAGCCTTAAACAGTTGAATTTTCAAGATGGCGACTCTACTCCCGATAATGCGCAATCCACCAATGCCATGGCACCTGACGAAGAGCCACCCATATCTTTCAACAGCCAACAACCAACTAAATATTTTACATCGATACTGTCTGACAGAGTTTCATCCCTTCCAGGGTCTGATGATACTTCTGTGCCCACCAAGGAACCTATTCTACCGACCAATCATGGAGAGGCACCCATCAACTGGGGAGACACTGTTCCTGAAGAAGACGGATGTTCTGGTAGTGTAGAGGGAGGAGGAACACATTAAACGACGTCGGCCCCATCCCAGTTGGAGTGATGTGCTTCCCCATAGTGCATCACACATTCTTCTGACGATGGCAGCGTTTCAAACTTATCGCATAGCTACGATCAACATCAATACCATTCGTGCGCGCCATAAACTGACATTACTTCACGACATGATATACGCTGCGGATGTTGACATTGTCCTGCTTCAGGAGGTATTTGTTGCCGCCTTCTACGCTCCCCATGGATTTACAGCACACGTCTCCCACGCCTCCCATACAGGTAGTGGGGTGGCGGTCCTCTTACGTGACGACATTGACGCTAATGAAATTATATACCTCCCTGATGCCAGAGGTATGGCTCTCACGTATGGTGGCGTAAGAATCATCAACGTCTATGCACCATCTGGTTCAGGTCGGCGCCATGAACGCTCTACTTTCTTCTCTGAGGGAGTAACGCCTCTCTTCGTGGGTCGGCAAGATTCCTTGATCATAGGAGGCGACTTCAACTCCACCCAGGCGCCCAAAGACCAACTGCCACGCCACTCTCCGTGCGCGGCACTAGCAAGAATTATTCAGAACCTCAATCTAGTGGACTCGTGGGAACATGTTCATGGCAATCGTCCGGGATTTACACATTTCACTAGCCATTCATCCAGTCGCCTTGATCGGGTCTACATCTCCCGAGACATTGTCGGTGGCACTCAGGCTGCTGAAATCTGGCCAACTGCATTCTCCAACCATGAAGCATATATTTGTACCGTAAACATCTGCTAACAAAAGGTGTGGCGCAGCAAGGGACTATGGAAACTGAACATAAAACATCTTACTTCACTGAACTGTCGGCAACAGATTGAGACATCATGGACGGCTTGTCTTCAACGCCGCAACAGATATCAGTCTGCCATATCGTGGTGGGTCCTTTGTGCAAAGCGTACACTACGCAAAACCTTGATTAAACACGGAAGAGAGATCGCGGAATGGCGACGACACACTCAGGAGTTCTAGTTCACCATCCTCCGAGAATGTACGACAATGCCTTATTCACCAGAACGTCAGGTGATAGTGAATCGAGCAAAGGCACAGCTCGTTGCCCTCTCCCGCCGACAAGTTGAAGGAACTATGGTCAGGGCGCGCACACAAGAAGATTTAACGCAGGAACGTCCAAGTATGTATCATGTGATAGCTGAAAGGCGCCACCGACGGAAAAATTTGATTACTGTTCTGAAAACTGAGGATGGAAGACGCGTAGATAACCAAGCTGAAATAGGGTGTGCCCTTCACACGCATTACACCACACTGTACTCTGCACACCGTCGTCACCCTGATAACATTGCGGAGGTATCCCGACTTACATTTGGCTCGGTTCCTGAGGATGCAAAACTGGATATGCTCGCTGACGTCACAGAGGAAGAAGTCAATGATGCTATCAAAGCAGGATCTACCAACAAGTCACCTGGCCCTGACGGCATCCCACTTGAGTTTTATCGAACATTTAGCCACCTGCTAGCACCAATGTGGACAGAAATTTGTCGGGACCTTATGTCACCCCAGGTGCAGATCCCTGAAGGTTTCCTCGACGGTATCGTTGTTTCCATACATAAACCTCATGGTACATCGTCCATTGACGTTGCTCAATAGCGATACGAAGATCTTTACTCGACTTCTGGCTGCACGGCTCAAACGCACGGCAAGATACGTGGTTTCTCCTGATCAAACTTCCTTGGGTGGTGTTAACAACATGCGCACCGCCCTTGCTCGCTATAGAGACATAATCGTTCTAGCACATGCTCAACGTATGCCGGGGTTTTTGGCCAGTCTTGACTTCAGCCAAGCTTTCGATAGAATTGATCACAAGTACTTGGAAGAGGTACTTCGTAATATGAAATACCATGATACTACCGTTAACGTCATAATGCGCCTTCTTCGAGGAGCGACGTCCCATGTACTATACAATGGTCGCCTTACTCAGCCACTATCGATACAGCGTTCGGTGTGTCAAGGCTGTCCGCTCTCTGCATTGTTGTATGCTTATGCAATGGAACCGTTGCTTTGTAGCCTCAGTCAGTGGCTGTCAGGGATCTCTCTCGGTGGCCATCTATTTTGCTGCACTGCTTATTCTGACGATCTCGTCCTCGTTCTACGCAGCGATGCAGAGGAAAGAGACTCACTGGCATGGGTGAGCACATATGGTGAAGCATCTGGCAGCTGTCTTAATGTCCGAAAATCATGTGCCATTTCTATAGGTGTGGGGCTTCCTGCAGACAACGCTGCTCCTTTGCGAGTAACTACAGCTATCCGATGCTTAGGACTCGAATTCACAGGGGACATGCGCCGTACGATCGCCCTCAACTGCCGGCGCCTACTAAACCAGTTACGCGCTGGTCTTCTCGATCATCATCTCAGGACTCTCGACCTTCTACAGTGGACACAGTCTGTTAATATATATTTGGCGTCACGTATCCCTCACGTTGCACAAACCCTACCCATTCCACCATCCATGGCATCACGCATGTTAGCTGCACTGGGTTCATATGTTTGCCATGGCTTGCTGTTCAAGATAAGATACGAGACTCTCACTCTACCGAGAACAGAGGCGGACTAGGCCTGTACCATGTGCCTGACAGAGCGACAGCCCTCTTCCTCAGCTCTCACATTATGTTGTGGCGCCGTAATCCCACATGCCTTACCAGCCTGTTGCTGGAGGCTATTGCACCGCGCTCTCTCGCGGCTCCTTATCATGCTTTCAGATGTTCCGGCGCCATTCTTTTACTTCCGCCGCTTTTTCCTCGAACTGAGCTATATCCACACTGCGATAGTGCCGACACGCTTGATGTCTACGAAGGCGATCTACGGCTTTCTTCAGAAGAACCGATCACCAAATGTGATTGAAGGGAAGCATCCTAGCGTCAACTGGAGTGTCGTTTGGCGCTCGGTGAGTGCTCCTTACCTTGGCACTGACGTCCAGTCGACATGGTACCTGACAGTCAACGGGAAACAAGTGTGCCAGTCACGACTTCACAGAATTCACCTCGCAGACACACCACTGTGCGTCGCCTGTGATGTAATGGACACGGACGAGCATCGACTCGTATGCGGATCGGCGGAAGGCGTCTGGATGTTATTGCGACAGATGCTGTCTTTGATTACCCGTACGACACCTCATCACATACTTTCCCATTTGCTCCTCTTTCCAGACTCGGGACATTACCCACAAACGAAGACAAACGCTGTGAAATGGATATGTGGACATGCGGTTCACTACTTGTTTGTACATGGAGAGAAAAACGAACTTGATTTTTAGAACTTTCTGAACGAACGACATTGCACAGTTGTCCGTAATCCAAAATACGGGCAATATTTCTCAAATTTTCTTTATAGTGTTTTTCGTAATCCACCCAGAAGTTGGGGTGTTCCTGCCATGAAGTAGTAGATCCTTACATTTTCTTTTACAGGTAAAATTAAAAAAAACTAAAAAAAATTAAAAAACTAAATAAATTGAATAAAATGAACTTCAAATGAAAAAAAAAGGGACTGAGGCGCTTCAGTCGCGGTCTGCACGGCCACTACTGTCGGGGGTTCGAATCCCCCCTCGGGCATGGATATTTGTGACGTCATAGTTCGTAAGTAGTTCATAAGTAGTTTGTAAGTTTAGGGACTCATGGCTCCGTAGTTAAGTCCCATAAGCTTTACAAACATTTGATTTCATGTATCACGTTTTAAAATATTTACATATTTACTACTAAGACACTTCTTTATTCCAGTCATCTGAAAGAAATTTCTGAAAGCTGACAGTGCTGTTGACAACTGTGAAGCGTACTTGTCTGCAGGCGAAAGCAAGAGACTTCTATAGAGCTACATAGAAAGGAAGAAAAAGAAACAGTGTACATCCAGCGAATACCCATTATTTTCGGCACATCTACAACTTCAAAAGACTGTAGTTTCCACTGAGACTTACATTTTCTATTGCGATTAATAAATCACAGGGCAGCTTATTAAATACTGCAGAGTGGTTTTCACATCTCCACGTTCCTCACACAGACAACTACATGTCGCTTGCCCAGGGGTGTCCTCCACAAAGAATTTATTCACATTAGAGTTTTGGACAACTAACCAGAAATATTGTTTATAATCAAATTTTGAATTAATATATTAAGCTTACATATCATTTGCTTCTTGATGACTATCTTTCTTTGTTTGGATACTGCAGTTATTATTTTTCAATTACGCAAGATGGTCTTATACTCCCCCATAAATAAGACATGTTAATAAAAAAATGGACTCAATCCTTCAGATTTTTTGGATGACTTTTCGCCAGTTACTACACACTGTTCCTTTCTGAGCGGAAACCGCGAATCCAATCGCACAACTACGACGATATTCCAAAAGCACGCTTGTGAGGTACAGAGTCAGAAGCCTTCCTACGTATCAGCGACTGGCAAACGTATCTCTTAGAGCCAGTTAGTGTACACTGCCTGGTACAGTAAAGAATCCTATTTTGCAACCCCACGAGGTTATGCGATAAAGAAATTTAATACTGTAGCAGCGAGTAGCTTGCCAACGCAGAAAGCAGAGAAAGGGCGCCAGCCGCTTTGTGTTGGGGATGCGGCATTCGGGCCAAAGCTTAGGCCGGGATGAAAGCGACAGCGCTGTGATGCGGCCGTCCGCCGCGGGCTGCGAAATTACCCGCTGCCGGCTTATTAAGGCAACGCTATCGCAGCCGGCGGTACACTGGAGCACGCGGGGGCGGAGAACGGGGTCAACAGGTAGACACAGCCGCTGCGAAGCGCGCACCGCCTGCCACTCTGCTTATCTCGAGCTGCTGCCCGACACACGGGCAGCTTCACTTGACAGCGGTCTCTCAGGTGGAAAATGGCGGGCTTTTACTGAATAATGCTCCAGCAGGTTGTAACTTAACTGCTGTTACTGTTAAGGGGGCCACACCCTGCCTATACAGGGTATTACAAAAAGGTACGGCCAAACTTCCAGGAGCCGGCCGCGGTGGCTGTGGGGACTGAGGCGCTCCAGTCACGGTCTGCACGACCACTACGGTCGGGAGTTCGATTCCCCCCCTCGGGCATGGATATTTGTGCCGTCCTTAGTAAAAGGTAGTTCGTAAGTAGTTTGTAAGTTTAGGGACTGATGACCCCGTAGTTAAGTCCCATAAGCTTAACAAACATTTGAACAATTGAAACTTTCAAAAAATGTTCAAATGTTTGTTAAGCTTATGGGACTTAACTACGGGGTCATCAGACCCTAAACTTACAAACTACTTATGAACTACTTACAACTAAGGACGGCACAAATATCCATGCCCTAGGGGGGATTCGAACCCCCGACCGTAGTGGTCGTGCAGACTGAAGCGCCTCAGTCTCCTCGGCCACCGCGGCCGGCTTGAAACTTTCAGGAAACATTCCTCACACACAAAGAAAGAAAATATGTTATGTGGACATGTGTCCGGAAACGATTAATTTTTATTTTGGAGCACATTTTAGTATTTACGGATGAGGCTTCATTTCAAGGTGATCAAATTGTAAATTTCCACAATCAATATGTGTGGGCTGACGAGAATCCGCACGCAGTTGTGCAATCACGTCATCAACACAGATTTTCTGTGGTCGTTTGACGCAGGAATTGTTGGTGATGTCTTGATTGGTCCTCATGTTCTTCCACCTATGGTCACTGGAGCACGTTATCATGATTTCATACGGGATACTCTACCTGTGCTGCTAGAACATGTGCCTTTACAACATATGATTCATGCACGATGGAGCTCCTGCACATTTCAGTCGACGTGTTCGTACGCTTCTCAACAACAGATTCGGTGACCGATTGATTGGTAGAGGCGGATCAATTCCATGGCCTCCACGCTCTCCTGACCTCAACCCTCGTGACTTTCATTTATGGGGGCATTTGAAAGCCCTTGTCTACGCAACACCGGTATTGTGGACGGCTGTGATACAATACGCAATTCTGCAGGGCTGCATCAGCGCATCAGGGATTCCATGCGACGGAGAGTGGATGCATGTATCCTCGCTAACGGAGGACATTTTGAACATTTCCTGTAACAAAGTAAGTCACGGAGGTACGTTGTGTTGCTGTGTGTCTCCATTCCATGATTAATGTAATTTCAAGAGAAGTAATAAAATGAGCTCTAACATGGAAATTAAGCGTTTCCGGACACATGTCCACATAACATATTTTCTTTCTTTGTGTGTGAGAAATGTTTCCTGAAAGTTTGGCCTTACCTTTTTGTAACACCCTGTATAAGCCATATTAATTTAGCTAGTATTTGACCCATTTCTGAAAAACACTATTTGATGCAGGACCTTAGTCTAATACTTGTACTGTATATTACATGATGCTAATATTCAACTGTACTAAAATCTACTTTATCCATTTTACAGTTTATAGAAATACTTTTTTAAATTTGTTAACAAAAACAAAGATTTTTCTGCAGAAAATATTTTTGTGAACTTCCAAATGGAGGAATATTAATGAATGTAGTACCAGAGGTGGCTTTTTATGTTATGCAGAGTCTCTGAAAATTTGATTCATTTATCTATGATAGTTTTACAGTTAATGAAAACTGTCCTGCTGCATATGATTGTCATTATTTGGCCTTTAGCAGGTCTTACAGCTTCTTTTTCACCTTCCTGGATGTTTGTCTTGCTTTCTTGTCCATATTGGATGCAGACCTGTCTGCATCGACTGTCCTCATTTTATCACAATGTTGCAGCCCAGCGGTAATATTTTCACTAGGATTAATTCCCAGCTTCTTCAGTACCCAACACTTTCCAATATTACCACAATTGAATGTAATAACAGCATCGCGAACTCTTAGTTTAATTGCATGCATGCCTACAAATACAGGTTTAGGAAGGCGGTTCCAAATAATGCTGCTGAAACATTCATTTGGGTACTGTGTCTGCCCATGCAGACATTTTCTTCCAAGGTCAGGATGAGCGAAGTATCTGAAAATAGGTTTAATTGCATGCATCCATCGTCACTTACAGCAAATTTGTTGTAACTCTCTTGAAGTAGTGAGAGCTTCTTTGATGATGCACTTGTTGAAGAATTACAATTAGAAACATCGTTGCCGGGCTACATAACCTCTTGTACATAAAGCTTTCTAAACTTGTTTCCTGTAAATTGTCGTTTCTTGAAAACGCCTTTACGTTTCGTCATCTTCAATAAGCACAACAAAACGCACGTAAAAAAGCGCTGCAAACAACTAATCGCAATCACATTTGAACAAAACTAACCGCGTATCTGAAAGCGTGCCGTTTACAAACAGCGGAAACAAAACAATACCGACCGCTGTAGTCCAAGGATAGCAAAAAAATGTTCAAATGTTTGTAGAACTTATGGGACTTAACTACGGGGTCATCAGTCCCTAAGCTTACAATACTTATGAACTAGCTAAGACTAAGGACGGCACAAATATCCATGCCCGAGGGGGGATTCGAATCCCCGACCGTAGTGGCCGTGCAGACCGTGACTGGAGCGCCTCAGTCCCTTCGGCCACCGCGGCCGGCGATAGCCAACACACTCAGGAGTAAAAAAAATCCCTAACTTGCAATGTAGGGGATATAAAGATCTAAAATATGTGCAGAAAAGTGGGCGTGACACATAAACACACGAGGTAGGAAAATATTCTTTAAATGCTCGAAACAATTTTTTCACCGAAATCCTTTTCAGAGTACTTAAATAAAACCTCAATCTTTCGAAATATGATGAAAACCGAAAAACTATTTTTTCGACCTGAACCACCGTGTGGCCCCCTTAATAAAATCTTGGCAGTGGTAGCCAAGTGAAACTGGTGTACAGTGACGTAAAATTAATCCTGGCTGAGATAGCATAAGTAAACAAGCCTATAGCCACTGTTTGAGGAATCCTGTTAGTGGATCATCAAGTAAAACGGAACGTACGTAGATGACGATTCCTAGCAGTGGACCGTCTTCAATAAATAAAAAATTTGTAAAAATATGGCAAGGGAAACGCTACTAGTTTTCTCTCCTCCGGGAGGGATCGAGAAAAAGGTTAAAGATCTGACTTTGACTCAAACATTAAATATAAAACATATGGTGTGGGGAGAATCAATTAGGACAAGGGATCCATGTTTAACAAAATGATTTATTGTCCAAAGAGGCTTGTGGCAGACCAATTTAAATGCAATAAACACACGCGTTACAAAAGAGTAAAAAATGTATACTTATATTACATGGCCCTAAACCTGCCCAACTTCAAGAGTAGTTAATGCGTAAAGTGATTATTTTTCAGAGGGTGAAGGGAGGAATTAATGCACATTCTCGCTCAGATTCAAGCGGCAACAAATGCAGGTACTTACCAAGCACCGAACACACAATGGCAGCAACGCCAGCAAAAGAACGCTGATCGGAACAGCGAGTCGAAAGTTTCTCACTGGGGCAGCATTAAAACAAATACTTTATTCCGCGCCGTATGCGCTTGAGGCGTAAACTCTGGGAAGTGACATCTATCTAATAAGCAAGTTTGCAGAATGATGCAACGTGCTACAGGGTCGGATCACAAACTTCGAACAAACTGAAAAAAATTCAATTTCTGAAGAAATAAAAACGCGAAAAAAGTCGTGTAATCATTTTTTCTACTCAGGGAACTTTCTTTAACCATCAGAAGCTTCTGCCTTAATAACATCACGCACAAAAAATAAAGGATGACATTTTAGAAATTTCTAAATTCTCTCTCATTATAAACAAGAAATTTGAAATTTGACTCAAAGGTGCCAACAACTTCCCTCTGCTGATAAATACGTAATCGCAGTACTCTGGGCTTGTTTTCAAACCCGCTAGAAACGCTATCATTTTCATTAGATTTACACTGGGATAAAAAAACGTCACAGGGATTTGCGCAAATGCAGATGGCGCCTGTAACGTGTATACAATGTGTAAAAACGGCAATACAGTGGTTGAGCTGATGTTTCTACTCTGATAAGTCACGTGAAGTCATTTCCGACCTGATTATGGCAGCACGACTGGAATTCGTATACTTTGAGTGTGGAAAGGCAGTTCATGCTAGACACATATGACAGTCTGATTCCGAAAGTAATTTTAGAAAGCATAATGGAGAACAGCGATCTGAAAATAAAGGTTAAAATGAAAATTAAAACAGTTTGTAGAATTGTTGTCATATAGGGTGGTCGGAAATGTTTCAAATGTTTGTATAGTCTATGGGACTTAACTACGGAGTCATCAGTCCCTAAACTTACAAACTACTTATGAACTACTTACGAACTAAGAAGGCACAAATATCCATGCCCGAGGGGGGATTCGAACCCCCGACCGTCGTGGCCGTGCAGACCGTGACTGGAGCGCCTCAGTCTCCTCGGCCACCGCGGCCGGCTAGGGTGGTCGTAAATTCCCGTTACAAACTTCTAGGACTTGTAGAGGGTAGTGAGTACATAACATTTTGAATAGCAGCCCATGTCCGGAAACGTATCGTTTCCGTTCTACGACGGTTTCAATTCAGATGATTATGTCGTCCACTCCTACTTGAGGAATGTAATTAGGCGTAACCCAGTACAATTGTCGCAATCAGTTTGAAAAGAATACTGAATCGTTCCGTTATTACTTACGAATTTTCATTGCAACTTAGACCGTATGGTTTACACTAGTCGAAGACAACAACAAGAACCCAGCATTTACGGCATCAGCCGCAACGTACCGATGCATTACAACAGCAGCTTGATGTGGCGACGCGGTTGTTCGCAGTGGACGTTCAAGTCCTCCCTGGGGCATGGGTGTGTGTGTCTGTTGTCCTTAGGTTAGTTTACCTAGGTTTAAGTAGTTTGTAAGTTACGGACTGACGACCACGCAGTTTGTGCAAACATTTGAATATATATATTCAAATGTTTGCACCGTATCATGGTGGAACATGGTGAGGACAGGAGGTGCGGACGTACGTCTCATTTACATAGTTCAGAATGGCGCTTTGACTGCCCAGAGAGATAGAGACTCTCGTCCCCCCAGAGCTGCTCAGGTGTACAGCACGATTGAAGCTGAGGGAATTGAACGAATGGAGTGGCCAGCTTGTTCACCGTACTTAATCGCGACTGAACATGACTCTAAACGTGGCAAAAGCAACCGTTTACCGCACTGTGACCGAAGATTTGAACATGAGAACGGTGTGTGCCAAACTCGTCCCAAAAGTGTTGACCGACGAACACAAGATCATGCGAGTGCTTCGGTGCCGAGAAATGTTGGAAATGTGTGAAAATGAACGTCATTTTTTTAAAAACTCGGTTATCACTGGTGGATTTTTGAGTATGACCCTAAGACAAAAAGGCAGAGTTCGGAGTGGCACACCCCGACGTTGCCCTGTCCCGAGAAGGCGCACACGAGGAAGTCCATGACGAATCCGTGCTCATTGTTTTCTTTGACATCAAAGGCATTGTCCAATACGAATTCGTACCTACGAGGACTACTGTGAACTCTGCTTCCTACTCGGAAGTGCTCAAAAGACTGAAAAGGAGGGTCTCGCTCTGCCGAAGTGGCATTAGGGACTTCACCACGACACCGCGCCGAGTCACAGAGTTTTCATTGTCAACGAGTTCCTGGTCAGGACCGACACCCCATCGGTTCACCAGCCTACCTACAGTCCTGACCTTGCTCCCACTGACTTGTTTTTGTTTCCTCGGTTAAAAGGAGTCGTTTGAAAGGAAAACAATGGGACACGACTGAAAGCATCGAGGCGCACGTTACATCAGCTCTAAAGGACATTCCGGAAAAGGCCTTCCAGGCACTGAAACACCGCTTCCAGAAGTGTATCGACGCAAGAGGGTGCTTTTTTGAAAATTTTTGATTATTTGTACGAATATATTCAATGAATGACTTTTTTTAAATTCGGTTGCATTACTTATGGAACGCACTTTGTATAGTGTGTATGATATGTCACCTAATCCCTTAATGACAAAGTAACATTGGCCTTTAAAAATGTATATATAAAGAACAGTGTAGAGTGCACAAATTTGTTTTCGGCTAGTTTCGGTCTTGTCTTAGACCATCTTCAGGAAATATAGCTCTGAAATATATCAGTTACATTTAGAGGACTTTCAGTAACATACATTAGTGTCAAACTTAAACTAAATTAATAAAGAGAAATAAAACGATGTTATACCCGTTGATGTTGTGGAGCTGGCAGGAAACTTGGAGTCTTCCAGTGCGTCACTGCTGGCTGGAGCAGTACAAGATTTGCTGCTCTTAAATAGCTGAGTCTCCGCCCCTTTGCCAGCTCTACCCATCTTTGATAGCCAATGAAAAAACTACATAGATGAATTTAGCCAAAAAATATAAAATTATAATTAGCCTCACATTTCTTTGTCAATTTCTAAAATAAAATAACTGTAGTTATCATTCTGATATAAAAATAAAGATTAAAAAATTAAAATACTGACAATAAATTGTATCACGTTCTTATTAATATATTCAAAGATGTTCTATGAGTGGTACTACAGCGCTGTATGTAATTTTACTGGTATTACAAAATATTAAATATAAAATTTATTTAAGGTACATGGAAAAACAATTCAGGATATGATACCTTGCAGAAAACCATTTGGTTCATTTGTCGTTGAAAATTGTGTAAAGCTATTCACCTATGTAGTCTTTTCATTGGCTATCAAAGATGGGTGGAGCTGGCAAATGGGCGGAGCCTCAACTATTTAAGAGCAGCAAACCTTGTACTGCTCCAGCCAGCAGTGAAGCACTAGAAGGCTGCAAGTTTCCTGCCAGCTCCACCACATCAATGGGTATAACATCGTTTTATTTCTCTTTATTCATATATATATATATATATATATATATATATATATATATATATATATATATATTTCAGAGCTATGTTTCCTGAAGGTGGTCTAAGAGAAGACCGAAACTTGTCGGAAAAAAATAAATTTTTGCACCGTAGACTGATCTTTATATATAAACTAGCTGAAAACCCGGCGTTGCCCATGTATTTAGTTATTTATTTATTCCTGCCATTTTCAGGTATATATTCATTTGTATAAGAGCTGTATGCCTGTAAAATCTCTTGGAAATACAATTAGTAGTAAAGAAGTAATAGATCAAAGCTTGGTGCGTGATAGGGCGGTTTTCCATGAACGTTACTGTTTATGTGCTCATGAACTACATGTCGTACTGTGATACAATTTAGAAGGTACACTCAACTGTATATGTGTAATACTGTCTGTAAAATTTCCTTCAGCTACAATTTTTAGTGTACAAATTATAAATTGTGTCGTCGTGTCGAATGCCACAGTTTTACTACATAAACAGCGGAAAGGTAGTAAGCAAGAAACTATATCCTCCCATCATTTGGATACGGTTGACAGCGAGAAAAAGTTTAATAAAGGTTTGAAATTATGTTTAAAGTTTGTTACAAGTTGCTAAGTACTATCATTCTCATAATTATAGCTTATCTAGAAAGTCTCGCCCCATTATATAACATTTTTTGCGATTTCTATTGCTTATGACGTAATATCTTTTGAACCATGTGCCGTATGTGATTCTTAACCATGCAGCGATTGTTACCTCTCGGTAAGGAATGTGTGTACCAAATTTGGTTGAAATAGGTTCAATGGTTTTGGAGAAAATGAGCAGCATTGTCGCAGACTGTAGCAGTTTTTCGCGCATCTCATTGTTTCTGACGTCATATCTCGTGAACTACATATATCGTATGTGATTCTTACGTTTACAGCGACCCTCCTCATGGATTGAAGCTTATGTGTACAAAATTTCATAAAGATTGGAACAAAACTGTAGATGTGTAAGCAACACGTACAAACATACAGACACTCTGCTTTATATATTAGATTCAAATAAGCGTGCTGTTGCCCAATAAATGAAACAAAAATGTTTCCGAAAATTTGTGCTTTAAAAATCTATTCTGAAATGTTGGTGTCCATGTGTTAATAACATGATTTTGTGGCTTGAGACGAGCCTGAAATCTCTTACAAGAGGCGCGGAAACGAAGAATCCTCAGCAATGCAGGCCGAATCAGAGATAAACCCGCGAACGCCGCCGTTAAACTGATTCCAAGTTTGGAGGAGAACAGCGTAAGCCGGGGCAGCAGCAGCAGCAGGACATTAGCGGCCGTCTGGCCGGCCTCCAAGTTCCGCTGGCCTTTTTGTCCGCCGGATAATCCTGTGCTGCGGCGCCCCCTGGGACTCGATTATCCGGCACAACGCCGCACTGCCCGCCGCCGATAATCTGAGCGGACGAGGGGGTAGGGGGTAGCACAGCAGCTGCCCTGCCGCCTAATCACGACCACCGCCTGCAGCCAACTTGTTGCCACTGGCCAAGAGAGACGCTGTCCACAAGCTGCCGCAGCGAGGCACGACTAGTACCGAAGGAGGAAGGAAGCTTAGGGTTTAACGTCCCATCGACAGCTTGGTCATTAGATACGGAGCTAACGCTCGGAGTTTTGGGTAAGGACGGGGAAAGAAATCGGCCGTGCCCTTTGAAAGGAACCATCCAGGCATTTGCCGAGAGTGATTTAGAGAAATCACGGAAAACCTAAGTCTGGATGGCCGGGGGTGGATTTCAACCACCGCCCTTCTGAATACGAGTCCAGTGCGTTACCACTGCGCCACCTCGCTCGGTGCCTACAGTCGGGCCGCCGAAAGAACGACCCTGACAGTTCTCTCACGTGGGCCGCAGAGGGTGGGGGGGGGGGGGGCACTCGAGCACCAACCTGAGCTCTGGAATTCGTAAACGTTGCCAGGGTAACGGTGCCGCGTTGCCACCCTGCCACTCAAGGTCGCGCGGGGTGGCGTGCTTCAGTCGCTGCAAGGCATCTGTCGTGTGTTCATCGCTACCGGTTTTGTTCGTGCCGAGTTACGTGTCGTTAATTTCAGACGTGTGTGTGGTGGCTTCTTCCTATAACCGTAACAAAGTCACTTCTGTGACCAATAGACTGGCTGTCTAAACTGATGTGATGATATTACTGACACTATACTATGTCAGTCAACAGCGACCGTAAACGAATGAGGCAAAACTCTTTTTTACGTAAGAAGACAAATCATTTCACTGGAAGATGCGATTTTACTACTTGTATAGTGATAGTCTTTATTTGGTTACCCTCTCGGCAGACTGCCACAATACAGTGTCCGAGTAATATCACCGAGTTAGTGGAAAATTGTTATAGAAGATGAAATATATAAACAAAATTCTTCAGCTAGCGACCTTTGGCTGAACACTAAATTATACATTATATTTAATTGAATACTGGAATATATGAAGCTTTACTTTAACTCAACATATATTTCTAAACCTTTCTTTTAACTGCAAAAAAAAAAAAAAAAAAAAAAAAAAAAAAAATCATTTCGTAGTTGTTATCGTTCGTTCACACTCTAGTAGTACATAGCAACGGTTTCAAAATATTTGAACGTGACATTCGTATGCCGGCAACTGGCACGGCGTAACAACAAAGAGCCACAGCCGCGTAGCAGCATTGGCAACATAGCCGCTAGCTGTCAGAGTCGTTCTTTCGGCGGCTGGACTATAGTACCTAGTACCTCAGTACCTAGTGAGTTTGTGACACTTGCGGGGAGTAGACCCTTGCGGGGAAAGGGAATGTGCAGACACTTGCGGGGAGACCCGGACGCTGCAGGTAGTGAACAGGGTGTTCCAGAAGTAGGGATACACCACCCCTACTCCACGCCCTCCAGCCGCTAACTGTGCCGTATTCAGGGAAAGGTGAAGCAGTAGCTGCCAATTTCGCTTCATTTTTCCTGGAAGTCTTGCAACTTGTTTCACCCTGTTGGTTTGTGCCAAGTTCGGAGTAAAAATGGTTCTATATGACGGTTCATAGAAAATCGAATTTATTTTTAGCATTTTTCGGTGTGTAACATTCCCTTACATATTGTATTTGTAATTCGAATACAGCCAAATCGTTTTGGGGTCTACAAATAACGCTTCAAGTATGTAAAATACTCATTGACTTATTATTAACATTTTTAATTGAAGGTTTAAGGTTGCGTCTCCTATTAAAAAGCATAGTAGCTATTTTTAAAGAGATGGACGTTGCGTGGTAGTGGGGTTAACTACATAGCGGTCAATTACATCAACGTATCTGTGCAGGATGCCTGATATATTTATTGCTTGCGCAGGAGTCTTGATATGCTTAGTGTTCTGAATAATATGCTTTTGGGAGGTATGACTGTGGAAAGTCATCGTCTTGTAGTAGCAGAGAATGTCTTAATAACTCTCCAAACATTATCACTATTAAAATACCTTTTTGTTTTCAGGAGGAACACTCAACGAATTAATATGTAGTTAGAACAAGTTGCTATATTGCTCTTCAGCTAGCAAAGGGTTGTCCAATTTCACTGAGTTTCGTGTAATGTTGACAGTGTGGAAACTTGACAACAGCAGTGCTAGATTTCTTGGTGTGCCTGTACCCAGCAAAAGCCATTAGCCGTCCTAAGGGCCCCGAGTTTCCCGCAAGTATCACTCCCCGCAAGTGTTCCAACCCCGTACCTAGTACTGCCATAAGCGACCGGTCGCGCTTAGCTGGTAATCTGTTATGAGTGCGAAAGTGAAAAGAAAAGTACAAATAATGAAGGAAATAGCTCTGGTCGCGTGAAATCTTTATTGCTTTCAAATATTGCATATCGATTTCAGTCACTGAGTGATCATCTTCCTTGCTGTAATGTAATAATACCAAACACCAAATTAACACACGCAAGTCCTTGCAGTTCATGAACAGAAATCTTTTTAACATACGTAGAAAGGAAGCCCAGTGGGCCGATATCTACACTTCCTGAGGATTGTTCCAATTAATGTTTCTGGCGTCTGCCCGATCCACGACTGATTTTATACGGTCGTTCTATTTCAAATCGCTCCCTTATGTCTACTCTGATATTTTATGGAAGTAACAGTTTCCATTGTTTGTTCTGCTGTTGCTTTCTTTGTACGTAAACGCAGCACTTTACACTTGTTTATGTTGAGGTTCAGTTGCCGTCCCCTGCACCAAGCGTCGATACGCTGCAGATCATCCTACATTTCGTTACACTTTTCCAGTATCAGGACTTCTCGATAAATTACTGCGTCATCCGCAAAAAGCCTCCGAAGTTGTGATGACTTTTATAAGTACCGGGTGTTTATAAATCAATATCGTGCTTGTAACATTTATAAATACCGGGTGTTTATAAATCAATATCGTGGTTTTAACGCTTTATAATACTTATTATATTAAACTTACAGTCATAAATGTTATGTTAACTGAAAGAGCAACTCAGTTTTGTTTGATACCAGTGCATTCTCCTAATGACTCTTTGTGTCGTATCCCGGCGGAAAGTGTAACGGCCTTTTGTTTGTGAACCTTCTGTAACTGTTACTTTTTACCTTGATACAATAGAGCAATGGCTCTTCTCTCAGTTGGAAGAAAATGAGCCATTGAACTTCATTTCCCAGCAAGATGCTGCGCCACCTCACTGGCATATCAAGTGCTGGATAGTGACAGGGCTTGCTTTGCATGGCCTCCACGTACACCCGACCTAACGCCATGCGATTTTTTCCTTTGGAGATTCATCAAAAATCGTCCGTACGTGCATCCGCGACCAGTGGACTTACCTGAATTAAGAAACCGGATTGAAGCAGCTCTTGCTGCAATCACTGTAGACGCACTCATCAGCGTTTGGGAAGAACTAGGCCGTGTGACAAATGGTGCCCACATTGAACATTTACAAGGTACTTGGTAAAACTGTTTTAATCGCTCTTTCATTTCACAAATTAATTATAACTGTAAGTTTAATATAACACATAAAGCTTTAAAATCCAGATGTTCAACTTTTCTCATCAGGCGACGTTTTGGTACGGCATCGAACGCCTTGCGGAAGTCAAGAAACACGGCGTCTGCTTGCGATCCTATATCTATTGCCTTCTTTATTCCGTGGATGAATAGCACGAGTTGTGTTTCACATGATAGTTGCTTTCGGAAACAATGTTGATTCCTACGAAGGAGATTTTCGGTCTACAGAAAACATATAATACTTCAACATAAAATTTGTTCCAAAACTGTGCAACTGACCGATGTCAGGGATTTAGTCCTATAGTTTTGGCATCAGATCTTGTAAACGGAAATCACCTGCCCATTTTTCCAATTTTTAGGAACGCGTAGCTCCACTAGAGACCTGCGGTACACTGCTGCTAGAAAGGAGGGGGCAAGTTCCTTTTTATGTACCGTGTAAAATCTAACTGGTATCCCATCAGGTCCAGCAGCCTTTCCTCCGCTGAGCGATTTTAATTGCTTTTCTGTCCCTCTGACATTTCAATATCTGCCATTTTGTCGTTGGTGCGATGGCCTAGGGGGGGGGGGGGGGATTGCAGAGATGTAGATGGTGCTCGCGAAGACTTTTTCGTTATCGTTTCGCACTTTCCATTACAATCTACCAATATTAATAAAAAAAAACCTCCTTCTGGTTGTTAAACCAAGATATATATATTTTTCTCTTAACCATTTTCAATGATTCATATAATCATCTTCAGAACGATTTAAACATCTTCACTTAGGAAAAGGCGTGAAATAAAATTCGACGAGAAACCGTTTATTTCACATCTTCTCCTAAGTGAAGATGTTTAAACCCTTCCGAAGATGCTGTTATAAATCATTGGACCGGTTAAGAGAAATAAATATATTTCATTAGCGATCTTGGCTTAATAACCTGAAGATGTATTTTTATTAATATTATAAGCCGATAGCTCTCCACAGGCATAACATGCCACGTAACTATAACAACCTAACAACGCTCTGGTTTGAACTGTGTATGGTTGTAACTAAGTTAGGTAACCAGGTTATCCTCCCCTACGGCTGAGTCTACATTTCACTGGCAATGTTTGTGAACAGCATACGTTAAAGATGCGAAGTACAGCAAATATTTCGACCTGCATAAACGCTTCGAAACTGTAAACTTACACATGCTTTTCGCTGTATCCTTTAGTGGAGAAAGGAAAGGGCAGGGTAGGAAATCGCCCGTGTCCTTTCTAAGAAACCATCCCTGCATTATTCATCTTCTTTTTCTGCAGCTCTTATTATTGCCATGTTTGTTGCAGTAAAAACTTCAGGGTATGAGGTATATGCACAACACAATTTTTACTTTACACCCAAAAAAGTTTCAGCACCTCTGTGTTATCATCAGTGGATTTTTTATTTATTTATGGCTGGTTTTAAGTTCTGTGGTCGTGTAGGGCCCTTTATACATAATTACATAATTACATTCAACACTTCAACGAGCGTATAAAATGAACATTAACAAGAGCAAAACAAAAATAATGGAATGCGGTCTTAGAAAATCAGGCGATGGTGAAGGAATTAGATTAGGTAACGAAACAATGAAGGTGGTAGATGAGTTTTGTTACTTGGGTAGTAAAATAACATGCGATGGTCGTAGTACAGAGGATACAAAATGCAGAATGGCAATGGGAAGAAAAGCATTTTTGAAAAAGAGAAATTTGCTAACATCGAATATTAATTTAAGGGTAAGGAAGTCTTTTCTGAAGGCATTTGTGTGGAGTGTTGCCTTGTACGGGAGTGAAACATGGACGATAAGCAGTGCGGACAGGAAGAGAATAGAGGCCTTCGAAATGTGGTGCTACAGAAGAATGCTGAAGATTAGGTGGGTAGATCGCATAACTAATGAAGAGGTACTGAACAGAATTGGTGAGAAAAGGAATTTTTGGCATACCCTGACTAAAAGAAGGGATCGCTTGGTAGGACACATTCTTAGACATCAGGGAATCGTAAATTTAGCATTGGAGGGAAGTGTATGGGGTAAAAATCGCAGAGGGAGACCAAGAGACTCGTATAGTAAGCAGATTCAAGTGGATGTGGGTTGCCGTTCTTATGAGGAGATGAAAAGGCTTGCTCAAGATAGGGTAGGGTGGAGGGCTGCATCAAACCAGTCTCCGGACTGAAGACCATAACAACAACAATTTGACTCTGTACACTTTTTAGTATGTACATTACCAAACTGTACACAGTGGACTTTACTACAGTGGGAAGTGATCGTGAAGAAAGAAGTCCGCAAAATATGTGTATTGTCCACAAAAACGCGGAAGAGAAAGTGTGCGCCAAAAGAAACCATGCGAACGCTACCATTAAGTAATTATGCAGAAAGAATCCTATATGACCACAAAATGTAAGCAACAAGCAATAAATAAATAAATGAAAAATCCACACTGAAGATGGCACAGAGGTGCTGAAACTTGTTCGTGTGTTAAGTTAAATAGTGTTTTGCATATCAGGTGGACCTCATTCCCAAAACCATCCCTGCATTTCTTGGAGTCAGTTAAGGATCGCTGGCCACGGGTTGTAACGTCGGTTCCCGTATGCTAACCGCTGCTCCAGCGCCAGTTTCGAGTCCTTTATTTCGTATTCGCTACAGCGAAGTTCCGAAACATTTCCTCTGCGTGTTCTTCTGGTTTCATTGCTATACAGATTTATGCGTCGGAGAAAGCCCTCCAACTTGGCTAACCGCTATCGCCTATCCTTTACATTGAATAACGACCGTATTTCTTCGCTGAAATTGACAACACATAACCGTATTTCACTTGTTCCATATCGGAAGACCGTTCTGCGTGAACCGAATCTCCATGGGAATGAGACACGCGCGATACACGCTCGTTTATCTTTCCGGAAAAATTCACTTCTCACACATTACTTCAGACCCTTGTAGCCAATCTACCACCGCCAGCGAAGCATCTACAGCCAAACACTTTCCATCCTTTTTTTTATTATTTTATAGTTACGATAATCATGCTTTAGGTCAATATCGCAATAAAATTTTGTTTGGTATATTATTAGTGTCGGGTCCTTCGAATTATTTTGAGATTACTGAAATATTTCGACGACTTAACAATTTAGAAAAGTTACAAGTTTGTTTGTATGGCCACTTTCCACATCAAATTTGGAAATAAAAACGCTGTTGTCTTGCTGCAAAGTAGTCGTTAAGTCCTTTTTAACCTGACAAGGAATCATCGCTGAGTTATAGAAACAACTGTGTGTGTTTTTTTTTTTTTAGTGTAATTTTTTTGCAGGATGAATCACCTAACACTTGCACCGCAAATATTGCGGAAACTGAAAGTGCGATTGATGGGCGGTTTTCATAGAATGGATTGGTAGGGGCTCGTATTTTTA
The DNA here is from genome assembly GCA_026315105.1 of Locusta migratoria. Taxonomy (NCBI): domain Eukaryota; kingdom Metazoa; phylum Arthropoda; class Insecta; order Orthoptera; family Acrididae; genus Locusta; species Locusta migratoria. The sequence continues at coordinate 541,602,687 of CM048744.1, forward strand.
CCCAACAAACAGATTGTAATATTTGAACTCATTGTTTCGCGGCGAGTTATGATGATAAAATGTTCTCGGACTTCAAGCCGCGTCATGTGGTTTACTGGCCACGACGTTTCGGCCGATATCTCCTCGGACATTGTCGTTCTCGACTGTGGAGTGATTGCCGCTGTACTTATATAGCTACACTGCGGGCTGTGACGTAACTGGTGCTCCGCGACATGACCATAAAAGGCAATGTTTTGGTCGCGTACGTTGATGACATGTTCTTTGTCTAGCCTCATGGACGTGAAAAACTCTGTGAATTCCTGGACCACATCAACAGTATCCATGACAAGATCAAGTTCACGATGGAGGTGGAGAAAGAGGGAGTGCCTTGCCGTTCCTTGACGTCCTCGTCAAATGGATATCTCAGCCATGGTGTTTACAGAAAATCCCACACGCACAGCGGCACCGGCACGCCACAAGCCATCATCATCCATCGATTCGTTCAATTGTTTGTGTAGCTTATGGGACTTAACTACGGGGTCATCAGTCCCTAAACTTACAAACTACTTACGAACTAACTTACACTAAGGACGGCGCAAATATCCATGCCCGAGGGGGGATTCGAATCATCCATCGCAGAAACAGTCTGTTTAAGGACCGTGGCCTACCTAGCGGAAGTAGTGCCGGACAGTGAAAATCTGCAAAAGGAACTGGGCCACCTACGGAAAGTTTTTAGGAACAATGGCTACAGCAACAGCCAGAAAGCTATCTTCCCGAAGAAACAGAAGCAGAAGACCCACGAGGAGGACTCGAAGAAACTTGCCTTTTTGCCGTTTTGTGACTCAATCACTGGGAAGATTAGCCGACTCCTTAAGAGACAAGATGGACTCGGTCTTCAGGGCTCCTTAAAAAAATACGTCAGTTGATGAGATGTAGGCCTAAGAACACCGGGAGTATATAAAATACCTTGTGGACAATTTTACATAGGACAAACAGTGCGCACTATTGAGACCAGTTGTGGATGAAATACAGTTAATCCTAAAAAATTAATATGTTTAGGAATTCATATATTTTCTTAACCTTGCTATCCAAGAATATTAAAATTTATTAAGTACTTGTTCAAACAAGAAGAAAAACTTCATAATCTTTTTTGTCATGGATGTGACAGTATTCCCTGTCACTTTCAATAAAAGAGGAAAAAGCAAAAACAGCTTGTACAAATACCTTATTACTTGTGTGTGTGTTGTGGTCTTCAGTCCTGAGACTGGTTTGATGCCGCTCTCCACAATACCCTGTCCTGAGCAAGCCTCTTCATCTCCACATAAGAACGGCAACCTACATCTGTCTGAATCTGCTTACTGTATCCATCTCTTGGTCTTCCTCTGCGGTTTTTACCCAACACACTTCCCTCCAACGCTAAATTCACAATTACTTGATGTCTAAGAGTGTGTCCTACCAATCTATCCCTTCTTTTAGTCAAGGTATGCCAGAATTTTTTTTCCTCCCCAATTCTGTTCAGTACCTCCTCATTAGTTACGCGATCCACCCACGATATGCACACATTATTACTTAAAATATTAAATTAAAATATTATTAAAAATATTTATTTTTCAATTATTATTAAATTAAAGTATTATTAGAATTATTATTATAAAATTTATTATTCTTAAATTAAATTATTAAAAATTATGAAGTACTTGTTTTAACAAGAAGCAACTTTATCATCATTTTTGTCACGGATGTGACAGTATTCCTTATCACTTGCAATAAAAGAGGAAAAAAATCAAAAGATAGCTTATACAAATAAATTATTCGGTGTAGAATACTGAGGAAGCCTATTGTTCATAGTAAGTTGTTCACTGTTATATCATCTCATTCACAGAGAGCGTATCAGTTCAGCCAATATCATAAAGCTTCTTGATGCTAATGGAGTGTACTCATTTGCAATCTTTGGGATGGCTATTCATAAGTAAATGTCTTGAATGAAATAAAAATGAGTTTCATTTTATTAAATTTCATGTTTTATTAATGCTTTGACTTCTCTAAATGTGTACTTTCCTGATTTTCTAAAAATTACCATTTGGCTCACTCCATGTCAAATGAGCCTAATGCTCAATGAGGAAACTGTAGTTCATAAAGGTTTGTCATGTTTGGGGGCGATGTTTTAATAAATTTATTGAAGACAAGAGTTAAGATCGCTTTTATATTTTTTATTAAGATTGTCGGTTTTGACAGTTTAGCTGCCATCTTCGGGTCTTAGAATTCTTTCTTCAGAACATTATTATTAAAAGTGTATCCCCAGTGGTGTAGCGGTCAGCGCAACTGCCTAGGAAGCAGGAGACCCGGGTTCGAATCCCGGCTGGGTACACATTTTCAGCTTTGCCCATTCGCAGTTAACGTCATCTTTCTGTGAATTTGAAAGAATAACAAGTGCAGGATCAGAAGTGACGTCTGTTCTTTCGGTACGCCACATGTATATCTTATTATTAAAAGTTTTGATAAACACATTTACTCGTATGTGGTCACTAAGGTGTGGTCACTAAGTTCGAAAAAAGTGACCACATCTTATTAATGAATATTAACGTTCATGTTTTATTTATATGTTGACAAGCCAACAATTAATTTGTCGAGTAAATGTGTTTTTAAAAACAATTAATAATCACGTTCTGAAGAATTAATTCTAAGTTCCGAAGATGGCAGTTAAACTGCCGAAGCCGGTAACCTTAATAAAAATATAAAGATCGATCTTACCTCTTGTCTTCAATAAATTGATTAAAACATTGCCCCCAAAGATGACAAACCTTTATGAACAAGAACTTCCTCATTGAGTATTAGGCTCATTTCACATGGAGAGAGCCGATGGTAATTTTTAGAAAATCGGGAAAGTACAGATTGAGACAAGTCAAAGCACTAATAAAACATGAAATTTAATAAACTGAAACTCATTTTTATTTTAATCAAGATATTTACTTATGAATAGCCATGCGAAAGATTGCAATTGACTACACTCCATCAGGATCAAGAAACTTTATGAGCTTGGCTCTTGTCTTCAATAAAAAGAAATTGCAGCTGAAAAACTAAAGAATGAAATTCTCACGGCCACTACGGTCGGGGGTTCGAATCCCCCCTCGGGCATGGATATTTGTGCCGTCCTTAGGATAAGCTAGTTGATAAGTAGTTTGTAATTTTAGGGACTTATAACCCCGTAGTTAAGTCCCATAAGCTTAACAAACATTTGAACATTTTGAATGAAATTATCTCTTTAAATGCATACGAAGAGATCGATACGAAATGGTATCGTATAATTCATAAGGTGTATCAGGCTTATTGCATCACGCACGAAAGATAAAATTTTGTTCATCTAGGTGTCGAGTCGTTTCACGAGAGCTGTTATATTAAACGGTAAAGTTTCGCCAGGGGAGCAAAGTCTTGCGCTCTGCCGGTTGATTAAACGCGGTGAGTAAATGTGTTTTTAAAAACTTTTAATAATCACATTCTGAATAATTAATTCTAAGTTCCGAAGATTGAAGTTAGGCTGTCAAAGCCGGTAATCTTAATAAAAATATAAAAATCGATCTTACCTCTTGTCTTCAATAAATTGATTAAAACATTGCCCCCAAAGATGACAAACCTTTATGAACAAGAACTTCCTCATTGCGTATTAGGCTCATTTCACATGGAGAGAGCCAATGGTAATTTTTAGAAAATCGGGAAAGTACAGATTGAGACAAGTCAAAGTATTAATAAAACATGAAATTTAATAAACTGAAACTCATTTTATTTTAATCAAGATATTTACTTATGAATAGCCATGCCAAAGATTGAATTGACTACACTCCATCAGGATCAAGAAACTTTATGAGCTTGGCTCTTGTCTTCAATAAAAAAGAAATTGTAGCTGAAAAGCTAAAGATTGAAATTCTCTTTAAATGCATACGAAGAGATCGATACGCAATGGCATCGTATAATTCATAAGGTGTATCAGGCTTATTGCATCACGCACGAAAGATAGAAATTTTGTTCATCTAGGTGTCGAGTCGTTTCGCGAAAGCTGTTATACTGAACGGTAAAGTTTCTCCAGGGGAGCAGAGTCTCGCGCTCTGCCGGTTGATTAAACGCGGCGCGTAACGAGCAGCGGCCGCACACGGTAAATACGGCACCGCGCCGTAAGCGGCGCCACCGGCTCTGTACGGCAAGGTAAAGCGCGCGCCAAGTTTCCCCGGGGGGCGAGTTTGCGCACCTAGACCTACCACCCCCGCTGCTGCCGGCGCTTCGTCCGTCGGCGCACCTTATTGGCCACGGGCGCACCTGGCTGCAGCGCATTAGCCATTCCAGCCGCGGGGAAGAACCGCCGGGCGGGGAAGAACCGCCAGGCGTGAAGATCGCCGCCGCGCGCAGCGTAACTTGGCGTTTAATTTGTCCTCGACTGGCTGACAAGCCGGCCGCATTAAGGCGGGCCTGGCGGCACCTGCGCCCGTTTATACGCGCGATTCGGGGCCGCAGGCGCCGTAATGCCGCCGCTGTCAGGCGGAACGCTGTTTGCGGGGGCGTCGCGTGGAACGTGACGGGAGCGACAAGCAGCCCTGCAGTCGGCAGCCGGGGGAACTCATCTGCTACCGCTGCCGCCAATGGACGCGTAGGAGGTTATTTCGTTACTTATCGGGTTTTGAAGTGAGCGATATACAGGGTGTTACAAAAAGGTACGGCCAAACTTTCAGGAAACATTCGTCACACACAAAGAAAGAAAATATGTTATGTGGACATGTGTCCGGAAACGCTTAATTTTCATGTTAGAGCTCATTTTAGTATTTACGGATGAGGCTTCATTCCAACGTGATCAAATTGTAAATTTTCACCATCAGCACGTGTGGACTGACGAGAATCCGCACGCAATTGTGCAATCACGTCCTCAACACAGTTTTTCTGTGAACATTTGGGCAGTAAATGTTCGTGATGTCTTGAGTGGACCTCATGTCCTTCCACCTACGCTCACTGGAGCACGTTATCATGGCCTTGTAAAATATTTTATTTGACCAGATGATACTGACAAAGTTCAGCGAAACCGGTCGTCGTAAATAAAAATTGATGATCAGCGATCTTGGCTTTTTTATATCTTTCTACATTATCATAATTGGATCGCCTCCTAGAACGTAAACCAACTTATCATGATTTCATACAGGGAACTCTACCTGTGCTGCTAGAACATGTGCCTTTACAAGTACAACATGCGATTCATGCACGATGGAGCTCCTGCACATTTCACTCGACGTGTTAGTACGCTCCTCAACAAGAGATTCGGTGACCGATGGATTGGTAGAGGCGGGCCAGTTCCATTGCCTCCACGCTCTCCTGACCTCATCCCTCTTCACTTTCATTTATGGGGGCATTTGAAAGCTCTTGTCTACGCAACCCCGGTACTAAATGTAGAGACTCTTCGTGCTCGTATTGTGGACGGCCGTGATACAATACGCCATTCTCCAGGGCTGCATCAGCGCATCAGGGATTCCATGCGACGGAGGGTGGATGCATGTATCCTCGCTAACGGAGGACATTTTAAACATTTCCTGTAACAAAGTATTTGAAGTCACGCTCGTACGTTCTGTTGCTGTGTGTTTCCATTCCTTGATTAATGCGATTTGAAAAGAAGTAATAAAAAGATCTATAATGGAAATTAAGCGATTCCGGACACATGTCCACATAACATTTTTCTTTCTTTGTGTGTGAGGAATGTTTCCTGAAAGTTTGGCTGTACCTATTTGTAACATCCTGTAATCTTGCAGACTGACGACTATTGAACTACATGAAGTAAAATCGTCACAACATCTGAAAAGTTTGCGTTAGCCCTCCAATGCATTACTTTTTATTTGATGTTATAAAAACTAGCACGATTAATGTATAGTGCCTATATACTGAGAAAATATTTAAAAAAAAATCCAGCTGGTCAGCTATGTAATGCTTCCATGATGTACCCGTTGCAGTAAATGTCGCTATTATGCCTCTAATCTTTCCAAAAAGTAACTCACAAATGCAACAAAAAAATTAGAATGCCAATTACATCATACTGAAACTTTAGGATAGTCAATCCATGAAAATTGTGTGTTTTATCCATGGTAGATGTGTTTGAATTCCGTGACTGTTCCAAGAATAGGATTCAGAATAAAAACTGCTACCAGTCACATTAACCATCGTGTTATTTATTAGTACACGACCGGTTTCGGGCTTGTGCCCATCTTCAGGTGCTTAAACATTCAGAATTTTGCATGTGTAGCATGTTGCTGGTGTTCACTGTTCACTGTTTGAAAAAAAAAATTATTTGGGATTAATAATAGCGAAACCAACTGCAGGTGGCGTTATGACACGAACAAAAACACTGTTTATTTAAATTTAATTTTGCATCGAAATCGCTACTGTCCATATGACGTACTTTCTATACACTTATGCGAACACACTTTCTTAATCTCCTTACTTTTATTATTATTCTATTTTTTTAGTAGAATTTATCACCACAACTGCACAGAAATGTGAACTCACACCATACACTTTGTTTTCATTTGGACACAGAGTTTCTGGTCAAAAAGATTGGGTCCTTTGGAGTAGGGGACTTCTGAGGTTATCAGTCCCCCGGTGGGGAGGGGAAGGAGTGAGGGTAGGAAAGGAGGGGAGAGGAAAAGAAATGCAGTCCGGGAAGAAAAGAAGGACGGAAGACTGCATTAGCTCGGGGCCCCGTGCTCGACACCAAAGAACCGTTGAGCCCCCTGGGAGCTCTGGTCAAAAATCTGAAATCTAAGAAGCACAAAGATAACACAGTTAAGTTTTACTACATGTGAATTAGATAGGCATTACATGTATCTAGGGACAGAAAGGTATTACAAGATATAAAAATGAAGATTTTTACATAATTGCAATTTCTAAACATATTCAGTGAAATATTTAAAAGCAATGAAAATCAACATTCTAAATAACCCACCTAGCAGTCAAACCCAATTTTTTTCCACTGACTAAATAATATAGTTAACTTGTGATTATTTTATGTTTTATAAATTACAGTGTGGCTCTACAATTATGTAAAAATCTTCATTTTCATATCTTGTAATACTTTTCTCTCCCTAGACACATGTAATGCCTTTGTAATTAATATGTTGTAAAACCTCTGTTATAACATCTCTTTGCTTCTTAGATATAAGTTCTTTGATGAGAAACTCTGTATCCAAATGTAAATAAAGTGTATAATGTGAGTTCACATTTCTGTGCATTTATGGTGTCAAATTCTACTCAAAAAATGGAAAGCAGAATAATAATAAAAGTAAGGAGGTCAACAAAGAAAAGTGTGTAAAAAGTACGTCACGTGGACAATAGCGTTTTCGATACAAAATTAAATGTAAGTAAACAGTGTTTTTATTCATGTCATCTCGCCACCAGCGGTTGGTTTTGCTATTACTAATACCAAATAATGTTTTCAAAGAGTTAACTCCTCCAACATGCTACACATATAAAATTCTGAATGTTTATGCACCTGAAGGTCGGAACAAGCCCGAAACCGGTCGTGACACAAATAAATAATACTATTTCAACCCTAATAAAATATTTGTTGGCAGGAAGGTGGACTTTATCATGGCTATGAAAAATGTTACCTCAATTGATAACTCTCATTGTGCATTAACGATGTATTCAAATGTTTGTAGAGCTTATGGGAATTAACTACGGGATCATCAGTCCCTAAACTTACACTTATGAACTAGCTAATACTAAGGACGGCACAAATATCCATGCCCGAGGGGGATTTGAACCCCCGACCGTAGCGGCCGTGCAGAACGTGACTAGTGCACCGCAGACCTCTGGGATACCGCGGTCGGCATTAACGATGTAATACGAATTAGATTCATAGATGTTTGAACCAGTACACTCGTCAACCACTTCTCCAGGTGCATCGGCGAAAATGGTAAAGTATACGCCAGACAACTGCTCCACACACAGACAAACATTCAGTAAAGAAGAATACGAGTTACCAATTTTGGTGTCGGATTTATTCAGTATTTTCAATCAGCATGATAAAGTCCACATTCCTGTAACTGGCACTCTAATATTTTATCCGTCCATTGTCTGTGGTTTGAAAATGACTATAAAGTCGGAACTAATAACCACTCTGTGAGACTTTACGTTCTTCTGCGATGTAGGCCTTTAAAGAAAGTATTCAATTTTCTTTAATTTTTAACAATTTGATATAAAATAAGTGAAAACAAAATCAGCAGTTCCGCATATGTGAAGGACTTCGTTGTGACGGCAGGTTTGATTGAAAGGTTCCAAAGATTTCAGTGGTAGATCTGACATGTATGAGCTATGGTACGAACATCATCATCTCAAAAACGAAAGTTATGTTTGTGGGAAACAGAGGTAAACAAATTGAGTGTCAAATAGCAGGAACAAAATTATAACAAATACATAGTTTCAAAGATTTAGGATGTATTTTCTCACAGGATGTGAAAGAACTGGAATGAAGGTGTAGCAAAGCTAATCCAGTGAGTGCTCAGCTTTTTTCTGCAAGAAAGAAGTCAGCACCAAGACTAACTCTGTTGTATAGGAGTGAAGGCTGGGTTGATACAGGTCACCTAATTAATAAAGTTTGAGAGTTGCTGTCACGTGGGTCACACATATTTATGTAAGTCATATATGTGTGGTGTCAATTGTTATCCTGCAGTTATTATCTATTCATATTCACGCACTATATGGCATTAAGTGAGAGTGGGTAAAGTTGAAAACGTGTAACCAGACGGTATTGGAACCCGGGACTCCTGCTTTCTAGACAGAGACGCTGACCGCTACACCACTGGGACCACAGCCATCACCATTCCTGCAATGGATTCCTCAAGCATGCCTCTCGTCAGATACAAATTCTCAACTTTACGCTACCCACTGTTACTCAAACTTTTAGTTATTTATACTGATTTCGCAGTAGTAAGGGCCTAGGAGTGCCTCCGCACTGAAGTAAGGACCATTGCCCGTCATCGAAATATTGTATAAGTTATATACAGGGTGTCGCAGCTATCTTGTCCACCCAAAATATCTCAGGAACAATAACAGCTATTGGAAAACGACTTTCACCGATATCAATGTACGGCTGGGGCCCATGAATGTACATATTTGGAAACATTCTAATACGAAAACAAACGTGTCTTTAACACAAAACTTATGTTTTTTTAAATGGATACCCTATATTTTTTTCTTCAGCAATCCATAGCATGACAAATTACATAAACAATAGCGTTGATTGCATCGCAATATTCCAATTACATCCCGAGATATTGCGACGCGAAGTGGACGCATGAAAAATCCGAAATGCGCTGCTAGCGTACGTCCTGAGGCTCAGGCGTGAACCCCATGCTGCCCGTAATCGAGATGTGATTGACATGCGTAATCGTACTTCCATACTTAATTTATTCCTATACTTTTTGTTGCATGTGTAAAAATTAACAATAACTAGGAAAATAAAAAAGGTTAGATAACAATGAAACTGTCTACATGACATGTTATTTACATGACTCATCATTTATGGACACTGAGGAACACAATATGAAAAATATCACGGAATTATGCATCCTTACCCTGGATATGATACTTCACGTGATTACCTGATTATTCTGAGCAGTGTATTATAGCACTCGTATTTTCCGAGGTAACCACCAGTCTGAATATCAACAGACCGCTAGAGTTGGGAATCTGGTGGCGTCCTGTTCCTAAAATCTATATTACTCGGCCCGGACAATCTTTTTTCCTCTCACGGTACATAAGTCGTCATTCACTGTCTTGACCTAAGTCAGTGGTGGGGGTGCCAGCACTGCACCATCTACAGGACTGACTGGTGCACAGTTTTCAGTAGGTGCTTAGCATTTTGGCCAGTGACCTTGGTGATGTGAACTATAGGAAACTGTTTATCAGTAAGCTAAGCAGTGCGCCCGCCGTGCGCCTGTTGCAGAGGTCCCGCCACCACCGGGAGTTCGCGTCGGCGCAGCAGCAGCTGCAGCAGCCGCCGGCCGCCACCACGCCGCCGCCCCCGCGCGCCCCCGGCAACCCGGAGGCCGCCGACGCCGACGACTACGACGAGGACCTGCTCGCCAGGGAGAGTGAGTACTCGCCGCTGCACGGCTGGACTCTACAACCTCATGTCTTCCAGAATACAGCCCATCTTCATAGTCTGTTACTAACAGCAATTATGCATCCTCTGAGGCTCCTATAGCTAATGCCTAATTAGTTGACATTTAACAAAGGATAATCCGATGGAAAGTCAGTAATGGAGGTTAGATAACAACTCACCGTGCAGAGGCTGACATTCACATAAATTTTCGTCCATGGCCTTCACCAGAAAATGAAACACAGATATTCACACAATCACTAAATCACTATGTGAAGTCCATAATCCCCCGTAGTCGCCAATTTATTTATGGAGGGCTTTGAAGACAGGGAACTGAGGACAGCTTGTCTGAAACCTACCTGTTTCTGGAGATACGTGGATGACACGTTCACGGTGTGGCCTCACGGACCGGATGCTCTTAACCGGTTCCTGGATCATTTTAATTGCCTCCACCCCAACATCAAATTTACGATGGAAGTGGAGAGGGATGGGATGCTTCCATTTTCGGATGTATTAGTGTACAGAAAGGACGATGGAACCGTAGCACACAGTGTGTACAGAAAAACCCCTGCATTCAACGAGTTGCCACCCACCGAACCAATGCACAGGTTTCTTGAGAACTTTGGTAAGAAGAGCTTTGCCATATCGGATTCAGATACCTTAACACTGGAACTACAACATCTGAGTTGGTGTTTAAGGAGAACGGGTACACAGAGAGACAGATCCGTCATGCCATGCAGATTGGGCCATCGCCAGAACCAGAAGAGGACCAATGCAGATCAGTTGCTTTCCTTCCATACGCCGGAAGTTTGTCTTCAAAAATAGGAAGGATTTTACAAAGTTTAATATCAAAAATGTGATTCGACCACCTGCTAAGACTAGGGCGCTTCTTGGCTCAGTTAAAGACGATTTCGGGCTGAGAAAACCCTGTGTTTATAAGATTCCTTGCCACTGTGGGAGGGCATATATAGGACAAACCATCGCACCGTTAATGATCGACGCACCGAGCACCACAGACATACACGGTTGTTACAACCTGACAAGTCTGCAGCAGCGGAGCATTGTCTAACCGAAGGAAACAGAATGAACTATGACGATACACGTGTACTTGCTTCTGCGTCTCGCTATTGAGATTGCATTTTAAAGGAATCGATTAAGATTAGGTTGGCGGACGATTTAATGAATCGAGGTAAGGGGTTGCCTCTAAGTAACATGTGGAATCCGGTTTTGTCTAATATTAAAAAGCAGCACCTCTTTTCTCCACCTGTGACAACTAGCGCATGTAAGCGATACATCGTTCCTGCCAGTTTTCTCCACTGAGGCGCTGCACCGGCTGCTTGCGGCAGAGGACGCAGCCACGACTCTCTGGCGCACGCGCCGTTAGTACTTCGCGGCGTATATAAGGCCGCCGATCACGGCAAGATTTCAGTTCCCTACGAGACTCAGCAGCGTCCATATCACCTGAAGATGGCGGCCAGGTGGTCCGTAGAAATACTGTGTCAAGATGACTCTACGATTCGGCTGGAAACTCCGACATGAATATCATCACTCAGACAACTATACACACACACAACCACCATATCCGGCCGCTCCATCGCCACAAGCATCTACACTGTGAGTGAGGTGGGGAGTGGAGGGGGAAGGATTCCGGGTAAAAGTGGGGATGGAAAGTTCCGCAATGCATGATAGATTGTAAAGGCTCAGTGAAGGGAAGGAACGGGAAGGAATAAAGGGGGAGGGGAGGGGAGTGTGGAGATTTGAAACGATAATATAATAAGGAAAAAATAACAATAGGAAGAAACAGGAAAATAGTTGGAAAAATAAAAGTAAAAAATGCTTAATTAATATTCATACTGCCAATGGACAAAGCTGAAAATGTGTACCCATCCGGGATTCGAACCCGCGTCTCCTGTTTTCTAGGCAGTTGCGCTGATTCCTACACCACTGGGGACACAGTGATCACCGCACCTGCAAGCACTACCTAAGCACGCCTCCCGTCAGACACAAATTTCCAGCTTTCCCCTGCCCACAATACTCACACTCGTAGTCCCTATGTACTAATTCCCGTTAGGGTAAGGCCTCCAAACCTGCCCACCCGTCCCCACTAATGAAAAGATCATTGCCTGTCAGTGACAGGGTACAGCCGGAAATTTGTATCTGACGGGAGGTGTGCTTAGGTAGTCCTTGCAGGTGCGGTGATCACTGTGTCCCCAGTGGTGTAGGGGTCAGCGCAGCTGCCTAGAAAGTAGGAGAAGCGGGTTCGAATCCCTGCTGGGTACACATTTCCAGCTTTGCCCATTCGCAGTTGAAGTCATATATTCTGTGAATATGAAAACAGTAACAACTGCAGGATCAGAAGTGACGTTTGTTCTTTCGGAACAGACGCCACATGTAAAATGTACTTAATTAAAGTGATATTGTAAAGAGCGACACACAGTTGCAAGGAAGACATGAATTGGAGAGATACAGGTAATGAGTGGAGAACAAAAGGTGGGTGGGGTTAGGCATAGGGTGAAGGGATGGGAAGTTATCTTACGTTTAGGCCAGGATGATTGCGGGGGTTGAAGGGACAGCTCCCATCTGGTCAGTTCAGAAGAGCTGATGGTGGAGGGGAGGATACAGATGGCTCGGACAGTGAAGCTGCCATTGAAATCCAGAGTGCTGTGCTCAGCTGCCTGCTGTGCCACAGGGTGGTCCATTTTGCTTTTTGCCACAGTTTGGCGGTGGCCGTTCATCTTGACGGACAACTGAGTCGTCGTCATACCAATATAAAACGCTGTGCAATGATTGCAGCAGAGTTGCTATATCACCAAATCCGACCCCTCCAAAAGTGGTGTTCCGTTGCCCAGCCAACCTCTACAACATCCTAGCTCATACATATGCCGCTCCCATTGACTTACCACAGGGATCATATCCCTGTGGATGACCTGTCAGCTCAGCCAACCTCTTTACGGTTAGTATTTATCTGTCCTCCATTACTGACATTAGTTGACATTTAGTTAGAAGAATTTTTTTTCCAAATATTATAAAATGTTCATGAAAATGTTATATGTTTATCTATTCACAATTTGGCGTGATATTAATAAGACACCATTATCAACGGGACTGACTGATTTCTCTGTTTTACTGTCTTTATCTTTCAGATGTAATACCATTATGGCCCTCTAAAGATACCAGAAATGAATACTTCATGAAAGTTTTGGTAGATGCTTCTGTACCGTTACACAAAGTATGGATTTAACAATGGCTTGTACTGTACTTTGACTTAGCGCTAATGATGTAAATGCACTCTGCTCAAATTGTGACCGTTATGATGAAAAATCATGAAAATAATTGCTATCAAAAGTAGAAAGGTACAGACGTATTGATCTTTTGAGAAGTAACTATTGGTTGATTAGTATAAACGTTGGCAACGTGTGTAGCGTTTATCTGTAACTAACATTGGTATCAATAAAAAATCTATTTTAACGATTCAACTAGCCGCAAGTCGTAAATCCTTATATAATTGCAAAGCAACGACATTGCTCCAAATCAGAATTAAATCTGCAGGACAGATGAACTACTAATCTCACTCACTGCAATGTGAGATTGTGGTAACAAGTATTTTCAAACAGGGTCAGGTTCTGATAAACCATAAAAGATTTGGCAGCGAAGAAAAAATCATGTACGCTCCACTGGTTGGGTTTGATTTTCTAAACTGTATTTTGGTAATTTCAAGATTTGCACAAAACATGAAGAATAACTTCCTCAATTCGATATAAAGTGACACCACAATATTCAATCAAGACATTTAAGAACAATAATGAAAAAATCATATTAGTTTCTTGAAAAAAAAACTATAACTTCCTCATCTTAGGTAAGTTTTTTGTCTGGAGAGCATAGAACGAATTATTAAGAGACGTCCATTATTTTGCTATGAAATCTTCAAGGGTTGTCAATCGAGAGGCATCGTCTGCTCATTGCCCGTGATGATTTCATAGCAGAAATACGCCGAAAAAGCCTGCAGTCACGTAAGTTATGTCCATTCTGTTAACAATGTCTGTCTGAGAAGTTCACCTTGTCAGCATGAAATCGTCATTCCGTCTGAATCATCTCATCAAAAAGATCAAATAAAAGTCCAGAATCATCTAACCAAAGAAAATCAAAGGTATCCATAACTCGTGCTCTGCATTTCCGGAGCCAACACTTAATGCGCTTTCTCGGAGAGCATTTCTAACCAGGACTTCACGCGATCACGTACAGCGTTATTCTATTGCTTAAGCCGTCCACCGCAGCAATACCGCGACAATCAAAGAGTAGGTCAGGCAGACATGCCACCCCTTCTTAACCAGTGAATACATATTTTCGTAAGATGTGATGAAGACCTATTCCAATATATATGTTTCTGATAAATTTTCAATGTGCAACAACCAGTGGTAAGGAGCGGATGTTGCCTTGAGGGAGGTTTTGCGCATGCGCATGGTGACGTGCAGGCGCTACGTTCACCGAAGCGAAACACTCACTGTGAACGCTCCAAGGCGCGTGGACATGGTAGGACAAATCGGGGGCGCTCGGTCTGTCGCCGCATCCGTTTCACGTGTAACGTCGATGTGTTACATTGCGGTGATATTAGAAGCTTACTGACTGTAAACTACATCTTACATGATCGGCTGCTGAATAGCAGCGTAAGTTCGGATCCCGGCGGGGGTTCGAATCCCGGCGGGCACAAATTTTCACTCGCCGCACTTTGGTATTCCATCTAAATCTAGTACAGTGAAGCCATAACTGATCGCAAATTGCGATTTATTTCATAGTGTTGTTGGTTTTGTAGGGGACTAAACAGCTAGGTCATCGGTTCCAATATTAGTGTTTAGTATCACTTAAGGGTAAGCTCAATATATAGTCCTTCATTTTGCGTCCACCCAAGAAGCAAATCATCAGCCAAGCGGGAATGGCCGTGCGGTCTAGGATGTCCGATTCCTGCCTCGGGCATGTGTGTGTGTGTGTGTGTGTGTGTGTGTGTGTGAGGGGGGGGGGTGTCCTTAGGATTGGTTAAAGTTAGGTTAAGAAGAACGTAAGTCTAGGGACTCATGACCAGTAGTTTGCTTTCAATGTTTACAAACATTTTATTTTTATTTTTATTTTAAGTACTCATTAAATTCTTCAGAGAAAAACATTTTTAGAAGCTTTTGTGTCGTGAAAAGTCAGTGACGCACCCTATACAGGCTCTCTAGTACAGGTCAAGCGTGAGAGCCATCTAACGGTAGAACGGGTGGAACAACGAGGACGACCGTATTGTCAGCGGTGGAAATCAAAGAACCGTAGTAACGAACTTATGTTATTTCTTGGCGTTATATAAATATAGAAACACGAAATTGAAGTACCATTTTTATACATTAATTAAACAAAGAGGCCAATGAAACTTTTTATAATTCGAGAGGTGCTTTGCCACAGACGTAGACAAACAAAGATCATGTGTGTAAGGAGCCGTTAGGTATGGTTAAAGAAATTGGATGTTCTCCTATCTACAGGGGGTATTTAGAAGACGATAACGAAAGGTAGAAATATCGTGACAGCCATCTAGTGGATGATAAAGTGTAATTATGAGGTGGACCATATCGTCAGCAGTGGAGATCAAATTTTGATGGTAATGGAATAACGTTATTTCACGTAATTCTACTGGTCATCCGCTGCTACTACCAGAGAATACAAGTAAGATCCTAATTTCGAATAGCTACGACTTCCTACTTCTCTTATTACAAGCAAACTAAATTTCTTGTAGGCTACGTCTAGAAATAGCTCTAGCACAGACACAATTTTTGCATAGAGGAAGTAATAGGAATGTTAATGTAACCTCTTTGTTGATTCCAAATAACTTTGACAGATACAGTCGCGGTTTAATGAATTTACCGTGCAGGTTTTGTAAAGCAAAACATTTCATATCTGAAATAACCTATAAAGAAGGAACTAAAAATCCGCATACTAATAAATTCCAAATACATTAAAACTTTTGAGTGTAGTTACATTGTAAATACAGTTGGTCGAATTTGCCCACAGATAATACTAACAGATTTAAATCGGAATACGTGGAGAACATCCAGTAGATGATGATAAGGAGGAGAATAATGAAGTACTGAATTCGCCCCACTTCTTTTCGCTAAAATCTTACAAATGTTATCATAACTATTAAAAATTTACAGTCGTAGGTTTCCAGGACTATCGGTATGGAGTTTCTAATGTGTATGGACGTAGGAGAAGTTACTTTATACTTTTTAGTGCTATTTGAAAACGTTGTACACAAAAAACTCATATTTTTTATTGAAATAATAATTATCATTGTATTGATTTGGCTTCTAGCTGCATAGTTACGTGATTGCATCTTAATTTATTGTATTTTAATGGACTATGTAAATGGAGGATTTTTATGTCAAGCGAATTTTCAAATCACCTCATTAATTGTTAATTACATATTATCACTCCAAATGATACAAACATGAACGATGATATTTCAATCGAGGAAGTTCTTCGGAACTAAAAATGTAATTTTTACTGCAAAGTGTCGACCTCCGTGGCTCGGGTTACAGCATCGCTATCATGCTGGAGGTCTCAGCTCGATTCCTGGCTGGGGACTGTGTGTTGTGAGAGACGTCAAACGAGGAGACTTGCACTATGCGTTCCAACTACCCAAAATGGGTCTCCATGTCAATAATGCCATACGGTCAAAACGACACATACTTCATACCACATTCAAGTTTGGAAAGAAAGACACCTTGAAAGACAAGTGATAGGAAGTCGAAATTCAAGGGACATGGGCAGTACAGAAATTATTAGACTTTAAACCATGGCGGCACGGAGATTAGAGATCAGCCTCAATATCGTGTCATAACATCACTTACCGATAATTGATCAGTATTATGTACATACCGATATATAAGTATTAATGCGACTACGGGGAAAAAAGGTCTTTACATATCAGTGCAAATTGATACTAAGCAAGATCTCTTTATGAGCATCGCCTGACACGGCCACGAGTAAAAAATAATTGGCAAGGGACACTAGGATAATAGTGTAGCAAATGTTAAAATGTTTTTGAGGCTTATAGGACTTAACTACGGGGTGATCAGTCCCTAAACTTACAAACTACTTATCAACTACCTTATACTAAAGACGGCACAAATATCCATGCCCGAGGGGGGATTCGAACCCCCGACCGTAGTGGCCGTGCAGACCATGACTGGAGCGCCTCAGTCTCCTCGGCCACCGCGACCAGCGGGATATAACACCTGCCCGGTAAGCGGAAGACACGGGTTCGTTCCCCTGTATAGGTACAATTTTATTCGTCAGGCTCAATTGATTCAATAAACTTAATTGTAATTGGTTGGTCCAAAATAGCGTAATATATTATTTATTTATATATTCACTAGATGTCGTTCGGCGCAAGTGCCGTTGTCTTTCTGCAAAAACATTTTCTGCTATCAGTATGCACCCAAGTACTATATAAATGAAATTTACATAAACGAAATTTAAAAATTTCAATTATATGGTGTCAAAAACTTGTTGGCATTAATTAAATTCAGTAGCTAAAAAAAAGCAGGTAAAACAGCTGTGACATCCTTGATTGCAATTGCATTATTTGATGAATAATAAGATCACAATCGACATTTACTTTTCTGCAATTCGCACTTAAACTGCATGGCAAACATATCATCCCACCATTTTCAGATTTCTATTTCTCTACCATCCCAATTTCAAATAGAGCGCATGAAGAAACGAACAGTTCAGTATTTCCATTCGTATTCTCATTTCTCACACTTTCTTCCCATGATCCTTCCTTTCTGTATTGGTGGGCGTCAACAATAGACGCCCATGTTCGGAAAAAACACCTTGGAGGACTAGATTTGGACAGTTCATATTCACTGGACAAGTTTCTCGGTGTTTTCTGCAGAAATGCTTTAACACTTCAGTTACTTTGTTCAGCATGTGTCCTGTTGCCCAACAGGCACAGGTCCGCCATGGGCCCTCACAATGTGTTCCACGCTTGATGGCATCAACACGTATAAGGCGCGAATGTCATCCTGTGGTGTAGCCAGCGATCCATGCTGTGATTCCAAGGTTCGTCTGTGGTGGTTGGCATTCGGTCACATCGGAGCTGCATCCGCCGTTTTATCATATCCAAAATATATTTTTAGATCGGTAAGTCTAGTGAACTGGAAGGCCAGGGAAAAAGGCTGACATGCCGTGACACCAACAAGGCACGTGTTCATGCTCCAAAATGTCGTCGTGCACAGTTTTGCAAAAACAAATGAATAAATAAATAAATAAAATAAAAAATAAGGTGTCTGGGGTATGTTGCAGGAAAGGCTGTGGCTACGAGTGGAAGGATGTCATTCACGTAGGTCAGACTGGTCACGTACCCTTGAGTCCCATCAACTGTGATCTGTGGTTGCACCCAAACCCTAAGGCCTTGAGTTAGCGCTGTATGTCTTGTGTGAGTGCAGTCGCTTCCCCCTGTCTGCGGCGAAGCAAACTGCGGACATCATTTTCTAACTGACAGAACCTGGATCGTCCAAAAATGCTATCTGATGCCATTCGTGACCTAAGTGACGCTGATCCATACACCATTGCCGTCTAGCACGTTTCTACACATTATCAAAGGGAGACGAGTACAGAAATGTGCTAAATTATTTCTTCTCCAGTAGATTTATTGGAGCTGGGAAAGGTGTGGAGAATATTAGTGTGTGTTTTCTGAAAGAGCTTGTACAGCTTTCGCCAGGACCGCTTTTCGGTATGTGCAAACGGTGCAGGCGCTCAGTGCACCCCGCAACACATTACGACGTAATTTCAAAACTGTGATCTGTAATATTGTTTGTGAAACTACTTTTAATGCACTTTAAGTACATACCCATTATCACACGAGTAGGGCCACTGGAGTACGTCTCAGATTTAGAAAATCATGCGTGTACCGGTGTCGAAGGAACCAGTAATATCCAGTACCAACACGTGCTTACGTGGTAAGCGATTCATTGTTTCTCAGCGCCTCTCGGCGCCCTTTCCAGTTATCGCTGTGACTAATAACCAAGCACTACATTCGCCCATCAGCAGATGTTTCCCACAAGACGGGCTGTACCAGCTTCAGCTGAGCAACGCAACAATCCCTGCTTCGCTCGCTGTGAACGAATGGGACGACGAGGCACTTGGCACAAAGACATACGCGACGAAGAACTTTGTGCAGACCTCGAGAACATAAATGGTGACGCTTCGAAAGGCATAGTTGCATCAGACCTTTTGGCAGAAATTAAAGTGTGCAGAGAAATGGTGCCTGATAGTGTAAAAACGCCTATATCAATACTGAAACACTTAAGTTACATTGGAAATCCGTTGCCCAAATTTTATGCTGCCAACAGTATTTTTCTAACATAGCCAGTGCTGCCGCCTCCGCTGAGGGGAGCTTTCTCTTTTAAAGCTTACGAAGAATTATTTCAGAAGCAGCACCTCTCAAAAACGCCTGTCTTCCCTTGCCATGTTGTCAGTGCAACACGACAAGGTTCCAAAATTGAGTTTTCAAGATATTACTGACGAATTTTCTCGTCAAAATGCAAGCTAAACATATTTTGCATCAGGCGTGAAAAGGAGAAGACCTTCAAGGTTCATAAACTACAAATAATTTAATCTATATATCTTGGCTGTATTTGTGTATGGGGGGTATGTATATAGTGGGTATGTGCCTATGTGGGTATGTGCTTATGAGTGTATGTTCCACATCTCCTCCTAAACTACTGAACTGATTTCAACCACATGGTACACATGTTCCTCACTATCAGGTAACAATCGCTGTCGGGGTAAGAACCACCTACGAAACATACGTAAGAAGATATGACGTCATAAACAATGACTGTCGTTAAAAAAGGGTGCGTCATGCGATAATATTTTACATCTGCTCCTAAACCAATCGATCGATTTCAATGAAATTTGGTACAAATATTCTTTAAGGGCAGCAGTCATTTTCTATGTGGTAAAAACAACCTACGATACCCAGTTCATACGTTACCTTGCCATGAACAGTGAAAACCGCACTATCTTGGGGCATGTGATAGCGTGATTTTATTCATCAACTATTTGACAATGAAGCACTTAGCGACTTGCAATAAATTTTGAACAAAATTTCAAATCTTTACGAAACTTTTTCTCGCTAACAACCCCAACAAAATCTTGAAAGGAAAAAACGTTTATCGCTTATTACTTTTTCGATGTCCATAATATACATTTGCGGCGTTTGGCAGGACGTTACAAGTTATTACTTCTAGACTGTAAATTGTATTCGCGAGACATTTCACAGACAGTACACATACACACCACTGAATGTTCCTTCGATATTATATCACAGTTTGACATACAGGTCTTGAGATATGAAGTCGTAAACAATTTGGTTCATGAAAACCGCATGATCACACAGGAGGTTCCTATTTATTATGTCTTTACTACTAGCACCATTCATGACATATTTTGCACAAATTAGTCACATATACCACTGAATGTACCTTCAAATTTCCACCGTGATACGACACATATTTCTAGAGATATGACGTTCCGAATAACTGCCACATCATGCGCTACTTTTACACATCTCCTCCTAAAATAAAGGACCGTTTTGAACTAAACTTACTATCAGACAACAATCGCTACGAGACAGTTCAGGAGATTTGTCATTGTAAACAATGAGTCACAAAAACTTTCCCATCACGAGACGCGTGATTTACGAGACTTCATTCATTCATTGTTTATTCATTGCGTGCAGTTTCCTAATATTACCTTCTACAGACCTGGAAAATTACATTATCGTAGGATCCATAGTAAAGCTTATATAATTATTGAGCTGCATTTTTCTTTGTTTTACTATTTTATAATTTCTACAGTGTTTTCATCAGTACATGAAGATGAAATCTTTTTCGAATTTTTATTTTCGTTTCTGATATAAGGCTGGAAAAATGCATATATACCAGGGAAAAAAACAAGGTTTATCAGCTAGTTCCTTATAAATATAGAGCATGTCAAGTGGTGATAAACATGTAAATGTATATCTTAAAAAATATTTCTGAACCTCTTTTCGATTTTGAATTTCATTAAATTGGAAGGATTACGACAGGTAATACATCTTTTATTATTAACATTTTAGTAATTGCCATACTTACTGAGATTACTACACCTGTTAATTATTTACAGATAAAGGAGAAGCAATGAATTAAAATTTGTGATGCGGCCGGGAATTGAAACCGGACCTCCATTCTTACTAGGCAGACATCTTACCGTTAGACCACTAAACCACTAACGATTTAAGCGCCTCGGAATAGTCTAAGTACGACTTGCCTCCACGTCACAAACTTTAATTCAGCTACTTTGTTCCTATTGCCAAGGCTCTCCATGCAGCGGAATAGCATTTCGGCAAAGGACATTGTGGAACATTCCTAATATGACGATATAAATATAAATTCAGTAACCCTGAGACGGTTTAATTATTTTCCTACCATAAGAAGTGGGTCTGCTGTAGTAAGTCTTTTAATATATTTGTTGTACATCAATGTAGAATCTTTGAATTCTTTTGAACGTGACGAAAGTGTATAACGTCCGCTGGAGGGGAAAGATGCTGGAAAGCCCCGCGCAGAAGTTTTGCAGGGGCCCCACGCTAGCTGGTGTCGGCTCTGAGCTTCGTCCTGTTTCACAGTTCACGCAAATCGAACAGGGGTGCGTGGCAGATGTAATCCGGTGCCAGCGCCGACTGCTGAATAAGCGGGTCCCTCTTCTCTCTAGTTTACCCTACGAAAAAAAATGTTAGCCTCCACCGTGTGTCCCCTGCTGTCGCGATAAAAAGAAACGAGTCGAGGTTCCCGCTTGGCGACCGCCCCACTTCCTCAGCAGTTTCCGCCGGCTGTACTGGAGGGCGGCGCCGCCCCTCTTGGGGGTGGATGGGACGCGCTGTGGCTCTTCTGAGGGGTAGCCGCGTCTGCCGGCAAGCCGCCGCTGGCGAGCAGCCAGACCACGTGGCCTGCGGTCACGTGGCACCAGCTTCTGTCCCGCCCAGCGATCGTAAACAAGCTGCCGCGTCCCCACTGCGCTCTCTTATCTCCTCAGTACACGTGCCGAGGGCCCTGCTGTCCGTGACACTGCTCTGCAAATGATTGGTGTGTTCTTGTTGTTGGTTATTGATGGGACTAAACAGCAAGGTCATCAGTCCCCTGTTCCTAGCTCAGAGTCCACTGTCAAGAACGTAAAAAGTAAAACAAAGCTCTGAAAATGGGAACGCTTAATGATTACATTTTATTTTTAAGTACTCACTAAATTCTTCAGAGAAAAACATTTTTTAGAAGCTTTTGTGTCGTGAAAAGTCAGTGACGGACCCTACACAGGCTCTCTAGTATAGGTGAAGCGTGAGAGCCATCTAACGGTAGAACGGGTGGCACAACGAGGACTACCATATTGTCAGCGGTGGAAATCAAAGAACCGTAGTAACGAACTAATGTTATTTCTTGGCGTTATATAAATACAGAAACACGAAATTGAAGTACCATTTTTATACATTAATTAAACAAAGAGGCCAATGAAACTTTTTATAATTCGAGAGGTGCTTTGCCATAGACGTACACAAACAAAGATCATGTGTGTAAATAGCCGTTAGGTATGGTTAAAGAAATTGGATGTTCTCCTATCTACAGGGGGTATTTAGAAGACGATAACGAAAAGTAGAAATATCGTGACAGCCATCTAGTGGATGATAAAGTGTAATTATGAGGTGGACCAAATCTTCAGCAGTGGAAATCAAATTTTGATGGTAATGGAATAACGTTATTTCACGTAATTCTGCTGGTCATCTGTTGCTGCTACCAGAGAATACAAGTAATATCCTAATTTCGAATAGCTACAACTTCCCACTTCTTTTATTATAAGGAATCTAATTTTCTTCTAGGCTACGTCTAGAAATAACTTTAGCACAGAGACAATAATTGCATAGAGGAAGTAATAGGAATGGGGACATTCATGTTGTTAATGTAACCTCTTTGTTGATTCCAAATAATTTTGACAGTTACAGTCGCGGTTTAATGAATTTACCGTGCAGGTTTTGTAAAACAAAACATTTCATATCTGAAATAACCTATAAAGAAGGGACTAAAAATCCGCATACCAATAAATTCCAAATACATTAAAATTTTTGAGTGAAGTTACATTGTAAACACAGTTGGTCGAATTTGCCCACAGATAATACTAACAGATTTAAATTGGAATACGTGGAAAACATCCAGTAGTTGATAAGGAGCCGAATAATGAAGTGCTGAATTCGCCCCACTTCTTTTCAATAAAATGGACAAGTCGCTGACAATACAAAACGAAGACACACACATTTTCAGGAAGGCTTTTCACACTGTACCCCACAAGCGGCTTCTTATGAAATTGCGTGTTTATGGAATATCTCCCCAATTGTGCGATTGGATTCACGATTTCCTATCAGAAAGAACACAGTTCGTTGTAATTGACGGTAAGTCATCGAGTAAAACAGAAGTGATTTCTGGCGTTCCGTAGGGAAGCGTTATAGGTCCCCTACTCTTCCTCGTGTTTATAAACGATTTAGGAGACAATCTGAATAGCTCCCTTAGACTGTTCGCGGATGATGCTGTCGTTTATCGGTTAGTGAAGTCAACAGAGGATCAAAAGCAACTGCAAAGCGATTTAGACAAAATTTCTGCATGGTGCGAAAATTGGCAATTGACACTAAATAAAGAAAAGTGTGAAGTAATACACATGACCACTAAAAGAAATCCACTGAACTTTAATTACGCGATAACTCAGTCAAACCTTAAGGTTGTAGATTCTACCAAATACCTAGGAGTTACGTTTACGAACATCTTTGACTGGAGATGATACATAGAAAATATTGTGGGGAAGGCGAACCAAAGATTACGTTTCATCGGCAGAACGCTTCGAAGATGCACCAGCTCCACCAAAGAGACTGGCTACATCACACTTGTGCGTCCTCTCCTGGAGTACTGTTGCCCCTTGTGGGACCCTCACCAGGTGGGACTGACGGAAGATATTGAGAAGGTTCAGAGAAGGGCAGCTCGTTTTGTTTTATCACGTTACGGGGGGAGAAAGCGTCACGGAAATGTTACAAGAATTGGGGTGGAAATCATTAAAAGAAAGACGTTATTCATTGCGGCGTGATCTGTTTGCGAAGTTTCAATCACCGACTTTTAGTTCTGAATGTGAAAATATTTTGCTAGCACCCACCTACTTAGGGAGACATGACCATCCCAATAAAATAAGAGAAATCAGATCGAAAACGGAACGATTTAGGTGTTCTTTCTTCCCGCGCGCTATTAGAGAATGTAACGGTAGAGAAAAATTATGAAAGTGGTTAATAAACCCTCTGCCAGGCACTTGAATGTGATTTGCAGAGTATCTATCTAGACAATTGGTAAAACAAAGTCAGGAACTCAGCTAAAACTGAATAGCAGAGTCCGACGGCTGGCTGATCACAAAGATAAAACAGGATGAGCCAGCCATACTGCACACACTAAGAACCCGTAGGTATTGCACATAAGGGTCTGATAAAGTCTTTAAAAGTGCTGGATTGGTGGTGGCCTAAGATATCAGGCTACAGCACCCACCACTAGATAGTCATAAAAACCAGCAGCGCGGATAAAACTTAAAACTGCGTCAGACATAGAGGCATCGTCGCCTAAAACTATGGGTAGCGCGTCTGGGAGATTAAAAGATTGCCGCAAGTTGGCTAAAATCGGACAGTCCATCAAAAGATGGGCCACTGTCAACACTGCACCACATCACGGCGAAGGAGATGGCCGTGGATTAACCACGTGTGCCCAATACGGAGGCGGCAGAGGACAACCGACTCTCGGCGGATAAATAATTCGTAAAGGAAGGGAAGGAAGAAGGATAGGAAAGGAAGGATTGACAATGGCCGCATTTGGGCATTGAAATTAAGCAATGGCGACAACTGAAATTGTGAGCCGGGCCGGGAATCGAACCCGGCGTCTCCCACTTCATGCCAGCGTCGCCTTAACCACTTGGCCACCCGTACTCGCCTCCCGACCGTCTCAAATTCTCACAAGTCGCACGCTACGGTTGTAGCGCCCCTATCGTCCATGCCATCTTACAGTCGCCATTACGGATTCCCGAGCGAGGTCGGACGTATGACCGCATCTGCGATGAAGTAGCTGAAGCTAACGCTTCTTCGCGTATAAAAACTTATTGTATTGGTGCGGTGCCTGTTTTTTCGGCCGGCCGAAGGGCAGACAACAGACCAATAACTACACTGCTCTGCTGCTACAAATTGCTACACATGCCTAATATCATGTAGGATCCCCACGAGCACGAAGAAGTGCCGCAACACGACACATTATGGACTCCATTAATGTCTGAAGTGGTGCTGGAGGAAACTGACCAGACTTGCGCATAATAGTTCGCGATCGGGAGCACTCACTTTAGTTCGCGGCTCTGCCACGAACTAGTTCGTTCTTCCGTTCATCCGCTCCCAGTGACGGCTGAGCGGCTTGGTCTGCGCTTGCAGGTGGCGGGATAAGTTCCCCCACCTAGCTGCGTCATGCGCTTTCTGCGTGAGCTTCTAACGATATCACGCAAACCAAGAAAGAGTTTGTGTATAATTTCTCGTGTTTAAGTTTAGGCTTATCTCTATATCTTGGCATTATGGAATTTATTAGTCAGATATTGCAGAGTGCAGAATACTTCTATACAGAAATTCTGTAGCACTGAACTATGTACTGTAGCAGGTAGACACTCACCTCGAAATGGCTCTCATAAGCAGAAGGCAAAAACGTAATTTTTAATTCTGCTGCGCGGCCTCTCGCTACTGCTCGTCGGGCTTCGGAAAAGAATCCAACGAACTAAGAACCGAGATACCTTTCGCATAATAGTTCGCGACCGGTAACACATGTTTTAGTTAGAGACCGATTGCACATGTTTTAGTTCGCGACCGATTGCACATATTTTAGTTCGCGACCGATTGCACATATTTTAGTTCGCGACCGATTGCGCATATTTTAGTTCGCGACAGATCGCGCATATTTTAGTTCGCGACAGATCGCGCATATTTTAGTTCGCGACAGATCGCGCATATTTTAGTTCGCGACTAGCAGCTCTCGTTTTAGTTCGCAGCTCGGCCGCGAAGTAGATCGCTCTTTTTAGTTCGTCCGCTCTTTTTGGCTTTTGCTCCCGCTACTAAAAGAGCTCTTTCTTTTGTTAAGACACTGCTGAATACCTCAGAAAATAAAATTTGTCTCAGTGAACTATGAAACTACAGCTGAGTTGCATCTAAGCTCGAAATGACGGTAACTGGCAGAAGATCACGCGATTCTGCGCGCTCTCGCGTCCTCTCGCTGCTTTCCGCCAGTCTTCGGAAAAGGAGCGAACGAACTAAGAGGCGAGGGATCTGCGAACTAGTTCGCGTAGTTCGCGAACTACACAAGACTAGAACTGACGCTATGAAGCCTGCAGGACTGCTCAAAAATCCGTAAGAGTAAGGGGTGGTTGGAAATTTCAGATATGCTGAATAATGTCAATGTCTGTAGAGTTTGGTGGCCTGCTGACGTGTTTAAACCCAGAAGTGTGTTCCTGGAGCCACTTTGTACAAATTCTGCACGTGTGGGTTTGTGCATTATCTTGCTGGAATTGCCCAAGTCCGTCGGAATGCACAATGTCTGACCATCCTCAGTGCTGCCAAAAAGTCAAAAGAACACAAAATCAGCTTCTAAAAGTCATACAAAAATTGAAAAACGTAATTTACGGACGTTAGGCTATCACAATATGAAGAGAAAAAATACAACACAGTGTCATACCATGAATCCAAGCCCTTTTGTAACATAAATTTTCTATAGTGGGTGCTGGGTGCTATCAGCACACACGCAGGTTGGTTTGTTAGCTAAGAAATCAGTTTATGTTTGACATTATACTGATGTACTGCCTACTCGATGTTAATATGAAAAGTGCAAGTTTTTGTGGGCCCACAGGGCTTGGATTCATGGTATCACACTGTGTTGTATTTATTCTCTTCATATTGTGATAGCCTATGCGTCAGAATATTGTCAATTACGTTTTTCAATTTTTGTATGACTTTTAGAAGCTGATTTTGTGTTCTTTTGACTTTTTTGCAGCACTGAGGATGGTTAG
Source organism: Locusta migratoria (assembly GCA_026315105.1). Taxonomy (NCBI): domain Eukaryota; kingdom Metazoa; phylum Arthropoda; class Insecta; order Orthoptera; family Acrididae; genus Locusta; species Locusta migratoria. The sequence continues at coordinate 541,629,961 of CM048744.1, forward strand.
ACACTGACCGAAATCGATATGTATTGCCTAAAAAAAATTAAAAAAAAAATTAAATGCGACCAAAGCTGGTTCTTCCAATTTTAATGTGGTCGCTCTGCACCAGATTCCGGATGGAGTTGCCTACATACAAAGAGTACTGTTCTTATTTTCAACCAGGCGTATTTCAATTTTGTTGTACATTGATCAATGGGAATTATGTTTTTAGTCCCTGATATTTTCTTGAAATCCTTGCAACGCTAGCCCAGCTATACTGCGATAGAATGTCAATTTTTATACATTGATGCTGTCACTGAAATTTATTCTCGCTGCTGTTATGTTCGCTTGAGCACATTCACTTTCGAAAACAAAATCATTTAAATCGTGTGTCCGTTTTGTTGCCGTCTGTGATCATACGGAAGTGGCACAACTGCACTCAGTAAGAAACCGGTTTTTGAAACGTTCATTTATGTGGATATGACATTACATTTGCTGTCTATACACATTAATCTACGCAGCAACAGTTTAATGGGAATGTAAATAAATGATTTATTAACACCTGGCATAAATAGTTGCTCTCTATGACAAGCAAAAACGAGCTTCTCTTAGGAACAGTTAGCATTGACACTTATGTCCAAATGAAAAGATTCGCATGAAAAGTGCATCAATTTTAATGATGTATAGACGAAATCAAAATTAAAATATCGGAATGTCTAGCTGAGGTGTGAAGTTAAAGAAGAATTTTCTTCGCCGGGTGTACAATATACCCATTTGAATTGATGAACTCCTACCTGCACACGGCTCTAGTGACAGCCTAATGGATGTTTCCATAATGAAACTTTCACCCTGCAGCGGAGTGCGCGCTGATATGAATGAATGCAGGTGAACAGCCAGTATGGGTACGTGTCACCTGTCAGACTCGTTCCATATCACTCCAATTGTACTCATCCAACTCCTCCACCAACTTAAAAAGTCCCCTGTAGACACGCTGGGTTCATGGATTCATGATGTTGTCTCTGTACCCGAACACGTCCATCCTCTTGATGGCTCGTCAGACTAGGTAACACGTTTCCAGTCATCAACAGTCCATTTTCAGTGTTGACAGGCGCACGCGAAGCGTGTCTCGTCCAGTCAGCAACGGTACACGAATGGGCCTTCGGCTCCGAAAGCCCATTTCGATGATATTTCGTTCAATGATTCGTACTCTCAAACTTGTTGGTGGCCTAGCATTGAAATCTGCAGAAATTTGCGAAAGCGTTGCACTTCTGTTACGCTAAACGATTATCTGCAGTCTCGTTATTCCCGTTCTTGCAGATCTTTTTCTATCAGCACCAATTTCGGGGATTTCATGTTTTACCGGATTCCATATGTTAATGGTGTACTTGTGAAAAGGTCATACGGGAAAATACTCAACTCATCGCTTCCTGGGAGATTCTGTGTCCCATCTCTCGTGCGCTGACTACAACACCATGTTAAAACTCACTTAAGTAGTGATAATCGACCAAACGCCTGCGCCAGACACCTGTTGTCACAATAGCCGTTGCTGATCGCAGCGCCGTCCTTAGAGAGTTTATATAAGCATGTCTGTACCACTTTCTTTGCATCTTCAGTATATTTCTTCCGCGGTACGAAAGTAATGACGAAATTGGAAAAACCAAAAAGCGCTGTAACACCTATGTAACACCAGGTGGTTATACTTAAACTTCGTAACATGGAAACTAATTACTGTACCAGTAACAAACTTGGTAGCATTAATGTCCAGAGTACGGGGTGCATGATTTCGATCTATGTAAACGCCACCTGCGAGTTCCAACTATGGCTACGAGATACCGTAATCAAGCATCTTGATCCACAGTATCACACACCTGCCTAATCGCAGTGGCTCAAAATGAGCTTGGACAAAATAAGCAGAGCGTTGTTGGCGGAGCTCTATTAACAAAGCGACAGAAATGCTGCAGCTGCGCTTCGAGAGTATCACTCGCTGAAATGATTACGGAACGGTTATCTTTCTCCACCGGTTGAGTGGAGAATAATCAATGAGTTAGAATCAACTGGAGAGCGTCGTTCCGCGAAGAGGCCGAGGGCTGGTTGCCCCACACTTGGTTGATGAAATCACTGTTTCTATAGTACATATCACTGCGTTCAATTCCTTATCGTCAAGCAGTGCGCGTGCTTTGTCACGACAGCTGATTATCCTGTGGTCCACTGCAAGAAAGGTGCTTCGAACCATTCTCAAATGGTATCCGTACAAGATCCATGTCGTTCAGCAGCTTGCACCACGAAATACGCAACGACGTTAGAAATTCGTTCCTCGCTCGCTCTCTCAAGGATTTAAATTGATGAGAGCTCTGGACCGTCCTAAGGCCAGACTAACAGCATTCTTCTCTGACAGGTGAGGTGAACAAATAAAATTTCCGTGTGGAGGTCTTCACCTCAAGTCACTGTGCATGAAGTACCTTTGTATCATGAACCTGTCGGCGTATGGTGTCATTTCTCAGCTACGTTCATCATTGGCCCATTCCTTTTTGAACAGGTTGGTGTCCAAGGACCATAGGCGTGCCGTGTAACTGGCCAGTGTTACGGCGAAAAGTCTTAGCCCTATTAAATACATGTTACCTGTAATATGTATGAAGAGACTAACAAACCTATATATCCGATGTCTATTTACTGTACATATATAGTTTGATGCTTCTGACACGACTGAAATGAAACTGTGATATGCTTCGCAAGCACGTCATAGCCGCCCTACTGGAGTGAGACGCATTGAACTCGGCAGTTTTCACCCAGGATAGGCCGCAACCTCACATCGCTCGTGAAGTTCAACTCTGAAACACATTTGGAAACGAACAAACTATCAGCCAATCGTGTCCAAATGTTTGACTGGGACCATCGCATGATCTCACTCTCTGTCATTTCTGGTTGTGAGACTACCTAAAGAAAGAACTTTACTAAGGGAAATATGCACATTTGTGCTAATCTGAAGGGTAGCATTAATACATAATACTTTGGAATGAGGACGGAAGGATGTCAAATGTACGTTCGTGTAATTGTTCCAAAATACTGCGCCATGGTGCTGTAGTGGTTAGCACATGTGCTTGCAATATACCTAGTTTAAAATTCTAGTCTGGGTGCACATTTTCCATTTCAGTCTACATATACACGTGATCCGTTGCAAGAGATTGCCTGCAATGCTGTCTTGCAGAGCTCTCTGTTTTCCTATAGCTTCACCTGTAAGAAATATAATACGTTAGATATGTTGTTGATGATGTTGTCATCCTTGACGGTCCTGGAGATGGCTAGGCTTCGCGATTGAACGTGTGCAGCTTGAGGTACGCCTTCGGCTCAGGCTGTCAGGAACACTTGTTGGTTAATCGGTTTGCCGGCCAACAGGGGCCATTCTGGAGCCGACATAACACATGCGCACTAGCGCTCATTACGGCCGTCGTCTCCAGCTGGGTGCGGCGTTACTGTAGTCAACAGCAGGGCCGCCGACCGCCTTCGGCCTTTCGCAAGACGTCAACACGAGCGATGTCAATGTCAACAAAACACCGAGCTACCGCCGATGGTTTCTTTCAACGACGGCTTTCTTGAAAAGAGGCTGCAACGTTTCTTTAATTTTAGAGACCCACGTCATGATCTGCTAATCTTGATGACGTTTCAATAAGGGATACCACCTACACCTGCAACATATAGGAGCTAAATGTTTATTACTTTTCGCTGTATTGCGGACACATATCAAACACTTATCAGTGTTTAGTAATAAAAGAAAGTCGTGGTTGCAACTTTTTTATTCATTTTTGAGTCTTTCGCTGTTTAAAAATCTTGATTTGTTGGAAGAGCTTGAAGCTGTTAAATATACTTGCAAATCAAATGTTTGTAAATCTATCGGACAAAACTGCGTGGTCAACAGTCTGTAGCTTACAAACTACTTAAACTAAGGATAAACACACACACACACACCCATTGCCCAAGGAGGACTCGAATCTCCGGCGTCGAGCAACCGCGCGCTCCGCAGCGAGGCGCGTTAGACCGCTCGGTTACTCCACCGCGGCAATATACTTGTAGATCTGATGAACGGGTACTTATCAGCTGATTAGCTCTAACCAGTGGTATTTTGACCCTATGATGTCAGTTATAAAAATGTTCAATTACTTATGATGGTACCATATGACTGCTTATATTTTGAATGCTATTGGGTAACACATAACTTAATGTTTATCTGTTTGGTAGTCGTCTTTAAGCTTGGTATTTCTGCTAGAGGTCTGTCTGTTGGGCTACAGCTTCTCCAGGACAGTGAAAGCTTACTAGTTTATTGTCTGTTTTAATCCTATGGCGTATGAGAGAGGAGATTTTTTAAATTTTCTAACATATTTTATTAAATTAAAAAAAATTAACTTGTTAGAAGCAGAGATAATTTATCCTGGTGCAAAAACATCAGTGATCTGTATCAGCTTCTTTTGTCGTATGATTTTAGCAGTTTTCCTACTATTTTCAAATTAAGCTGCTCGACATATTGTAAATGAGTGCCACCACCGGACCTTCGCCGTATTAAGTTTATAATAAGCCCATTCTATGATTCAACAGCAAGCCGGCCTGGCGGTAAACATAATATTGTAAACATCGGCATGTTGAGCAGTTGTGTGAATGTGCCCCTATCATTGCATTATCGTGACCGCCACTGCAGCTCTGTTTAAGTAAATTCATTTTTTCTGCCCTTTATCTGTTTTTACTGCTTCATACTAAGCTCCTTTTTTCTTTGCTTTCGATGCCTAAAATCAATAAATTTAAAATTTTTAATGTATCTTTATAACGATCGTGCAGGATAGGACAGAATCTTAATGTCTTTTGTATTTCCTATGTTATTTATAGAATTCTGATGGGTCTTGTCGACCGTATCCTAGTTTTAATGATTTGACGCTGCCAGATTGTGGCTAGCAAGGGTTTTAGTTCAAGTCATCCGATGTGATATTTTAAGGTCAATTAACATTCTCTTAATTTTTTTAGTGGGATTGTGAACGCTAAGATTGCTCTTTTAAGTTTCATGCCCCCTCATTTCTTTTAGTTTCCAGATTTTCTGAGGATGCCCCAAAATGGTGAAATGCGTTAAAAATTAAAAAAAAAAGTTGCAACCATGACCGTCTTATATTACTAAATAATCTAACTGGTTGCTGTACCAGCCGGCCATAATGGAGTGGAGAGTATTTTATGACTTATCAATATCACAAATTCTTTCCAGTTCAGCATGGCGTATGCCCTCTCCCACTAACTCATTCATCAACACAGTTGAGGATTGCTTACCTGCTGTCAGTTTAATGACTCCCATTGGGAACTCTTCTCCTCAGGCCGCGGACTCCATCGATGTGCAGCTCATACAGCATGTTGCTATAATATGACACAGTGAGTCATAAAAGCAGTTTTTTAACACTCTGCCGACCGCGGTGGCCGCGGGGACTGAGGCGCTTCAGTCACGGTCTGCACGGCCACTACGGTCGGGGGTTCGAATCCCCCCTCGGGCATGGATATTTGTGCCGTCATTAGTCTTAGTTAGTTCATAAGTAGTTTGTAAGTTTAGGGACTGATGACCCCGTAGTTAAGTCCCAGAGACTATACAAAAATTTGATTTTTAACACTCTTCTGCATGGCAGCTGAATATGGAGCCAGATGCTTATGACACTACTTTTCCACATAGTCACCAAACAAATTGAGGCCTTTGCGGTGGACAAGCTTTGAAATTCCTTACTCTTAAAATTTTGCCGCCTGAGACTTCAACCAGTGAGTCACGTCTTCAAAGCTTGTGGTATTCAGTTAACGCTTTAGTTAAAGTTGCTTTTAAAATAATTTTAAAATTTTCTATGACTTCTGCAAATATGACTATGATCTACAGTAATGCTAGACGTATTACATACATTCGTAAATAAAATTTGGCAGTCTCCTCCACTCAGAAAGACAGTGAAAACCTGCTCTAGATACGCTGCGTAGAGGGGGGCAGCCCTTTCTTTTCCAACGGTGTAGCAGACCATCTGTCACCGCCGCAACGGTCCAGCCCGAGGCTGCATACACTCTGCTTTGGATTGCCAACGGCTGCCATACGAAAAAATTTTCGCAATAAATATAAGCAAAAATGGGGAGGGGGGGGGGGGCAACACCACAAAGTGTATGATAGGAAAATAAAGATCAGGCGCCCTCTCTCTTCACTACCATAGCCAACCACCAGTACTAACAGGACACAGAGAAACTGAAAACTACAGTTGCATCTACGAGGGTTCGAACTTAAATAGTGCCAACACTGCTGATAGCACACGTTGTTGACATACCTACCTCCCCTCTGAGCAAATGGACTCGTCCGTCCCAAGTCGCCGCGGCGGAGAGGCCGAGAGCATTAAGGCGCTATGTTCCGATGCAGCGAGGCCGTTCCCCGTCGGGGGTTAGAATTCCCCCTCGGGCATGGATGTTGGTGGTGTCTTTAGTATAAGGAAGTTCATAAGTAGTTTGTAAGTTTAAGGACTGATGACCCCACAGTTAAGACCATTAAGCTTTACAAACATTTGAACATATTTCGTCCCAAGTCACCGGCGAGTTCACAATCGAGGGAAACACAGTGCAGTTACTTGAGAGCGAGTGGTCTAACGTAACGGTGTCACTGCTTCTTGGAAACAGGAATAATGCAGTTGAATCAATATTGAATGTGTCAGAGGTCGTACACCACGACAGTGTCATCAAGGTCTTCAAGAGGCGCGCGGGGGAATCGGCATTGCCGTACAGAACAGCGGCACGTGTTATCCTAACGCATTACGTTCATCCACGGTAGATCGTCAATGCACAGTATTACTGTTCGTTTTTGGTGCATCACCAGCTTTGCGAAAGAAGCGGCAATACTTTCTGCGCAACGCATCGATCATTTTGCACGATAATGCGCGGGCGTATGCAGCGCAAGCTGTGGCTGCTCTGTTCGGTCGATGGGACTGGGAAGTACTATACCACCGACCATACTCCACATTCAGTTCTTGCGACTGTGATTCGTTTCCGAATATAAAGGAACCACTTCGTGGCATTCGCTTCAGAACTGTTCCAGAGATTCGACAGGCGCTCCATTCGCACCATCAACAAAATAGGCTCCGCTAAAGGTATACTACGCCTTCCACATCGCTGGCAACGGGTTCTACACAACGCTGGTGACTACTTTGAAGGACAGTACCAGGTGCAAACATGAAACGCTTTTTTATCGGCTGTGAGTAAATAGTTGTCACTATTTTAGTTCTAACCCTCGTAGTACGTCATGCGCTGGTATCGCTTCTCCAAAGAGCCTCAGCACTGGAGTAATGCAGTTGCTAAGTTCACTTTGGAGTGAGTGGTTCTGTAATAGGCGAGCCGTTTGCGCTTCGGGTAGTTGGCGACAAGGTATGCCGCGGATCAATGGGAGGACGCGCGGAGTATCAAATGTTCAAATGTTTGTACAGCTTATGGGACTTAACTACGGGGTCATCAGTCCCTAAACTTACAAACTACTTATCAACTACTTACGAACTAGGACGGCCCAAATATCCATGCCCGAGGGGGGATTCGAACCCCCGACCGTAGTGGCCGTGCAGACCGTGACTGAAGCGCCTCAGTCCCCTCGGTCACCGCGGCCGGCTCGCGGAGTATCACCGAGCCGAAGCTGACGCAGTCAAGTCGCGCTGCTGAGGACAAGGGGTGCAGAGGCGACTGCAGCTTGGGTTGTGGGCTCTCTCGAGGTTGTCGTTGGAGGTTTTATTTGTATTTATCCTGTTCCGGAGGACCCAACTGAGGAACAAGTCTCTGTGGTCATGGATTCTGTAAGTTTGGTGTCACTAGATGACCCCTTTAAGACAAGCCGGTTACAATAGCACAGGGTAGGGAACAGAGTGGTAAGGTTCTGGTACAACACAATTAATGTGTCAATTTTTTAATATAAAACAGCTTAAAAGTAGAATTAAGTGTAACAAAGTGTTATTGTTATGGTTAGAGGTCTGCGCGGATGCGGCTTTCCGCTGATATATCCGTGGATATACGCAGTATTTCTTACTTTGCGGATATAATTGTGAGCGACGCGGATATCCACGTGTTAGATGCGGATAAAGAGCGAGGTATCTGCCCAGTACTTCAAGCAAGTGGACATTCTTGGAATTCTTGCAGCGCACAGGTAGCGCGAAAGTCTGTTGTCATCCCATGGCCACAGCGGACGTAGCTGTATCCGAGACGCCTGCGCCTAACATACAAACAAACATTCATCTTTATAAATATTAACAAAGAATACAATTCCTAGAGACAAAATTGTCTCGTTATGCCAAAGAGACAGAATTAAAGTGTGTGGTGTGAAGGGAGACGTGCTTTAACTCTTTCAGTCTTGGTGGTTAGTGTTACTAACCACCTCTTTTCGATCACGGTACTTCTATTCCACGCCATCTAGCGATAAACGGTTGAATTAGTATGCCCGTTTGGACTGTGCTTCAAAACAAACGACAGATTCCGGGTACATTGCATGAATGTCAGTGGATACCAGTTGCATTGAATATAGCGCTAACGTACATTGTCTCGAGTGTCTGATAAAAACATCAATACAACGGGTACGTAACATGTTTTCTGTAATGTATTTAATTCGACGTATTCTCATAGACCTATTTTATGTGTGTTTTCACTGAGTAGTTACAAAGGGAATGTAAGCAAACTGGGAACTGCAGTCGTCTTCACGCCCAGACCTCGACAAGCTGATTCTGAAAGACTTCCGGAGAGAAGTATATCGGGGCCTACTGGCACCAGCATATGTCAAACACAGGCCGGATTCAGTGAACAGCAGCCGTAATTCCGCGGCCTCATCTCCAGGACCTGCATTTATAAAACGTCACAAACCTACAGTCCCGCAGGAAATTCGTCTAGAATCAATCGCCATCAACCTGAAAGAAGCACACCAAGAATATGCTGAAATTGTACCACTAAAATATCTCCCGTGCGTACTGTATGGCAGTGTAGTACATGTAAAGTGCCTCTTTGCTTACGCAATGGTAAAGCATGTTTTGCAGGTTTACATAAAAAAATAATTTGCTTTTGTTAGTTTTGTACGTTTGTATGATGATTCGTCTAATAACGTTCACAATCATCCTAGTATTATTTATAGCAATAGTCATGGTGGTTAGCGTTAGTGACAACCTCAGTCCTTGAAAGCCTGAATACCTATATTATTGTCCGTGATATTTCAGTTGTAACAGTTGCTTCAATGAACAGACATTGATAATTATGTTCCTATTGTAAAAGTGTGACTGAAAGAGTTAAGACAGTCCGTGTAGTCACTTGGGCTGCAATGCTGTGTTAGCTGAGTGGTCTAAAGCGCCTTCCTAGTAAGTAGGAGGTACTGGGCTCGAATCCCGGCCACAACACAAATTTTAATTCAATGCCTCTCCTTATATTTGATACTCTCATCTTTATGTGTTAGATAAATGGTAACGGAAGTAATAAAGACTGACAATAGCATTTTAAAGCAACTTTCATAATCAGATACGGTGTCCAGTGAAAGTAACGTATTTAGGAAGATACACAATGTTTGTTGTATAGCTTGGCAATAGCTGCAGCCGTCATTCTCTTTCTGCTGGCAGTTACCATTCAGAAGTAGACGGCAGTTTTAACACTTGAAATGACATGCTTTGCTTTGTGTCACGTAACCTCTTGTGCATTAATATGGGGAAAATAAAGTGTCCCTCTTCTAAAACTCCGAAAGAACCGTTTCTTTTTTTTTTTTTTTTTTAATTTTAACACTATAAAATCTCCTCTATGCCGGTCAGTTTTAACCATTGAAATTTAAGAAGATGCCTATATTAAACAGCTGACGTAATGCTCCGACCACACGGGCCCCGAAGAGCTACTGTGTGTGTCGGGAGCGCCAATGTTTTCCTGTTTAGAATAGCCTGTTGTGGAGTAGGTATAGAAGTTACCGTGATTCGAAAAATTAAATGTAGTTAGGTTGCCGCAGAAATTACATTCTATCAACAATTATATCATTATATACCATGATTTTAAATATTACTATTACTCATTCAAAATTTTAATATCTGCAGATGCGGATAACGCAATTGCGGATGCGAATAAAGTGCCGCAGATGCGGTTGCAGATATGGGCCTTGCGGATGTGGTGCGGATGCGGACAACACTTTTCTTATCCGCACAGATTTCTAGTCATGGTCTTTAGTCTACAGATTGGTTTGATGTAGCTCTCCACCCTAATCTATACTGAGGAAGCCTCTTCATCTTCTCATGAGAACTGCAACCCCCATCCATCTGAATCTGCTTACTATATTCGTCCCTTGGTCTCCCTCTGAGATTTTTCTCCCAAACACTTCTCCACAGTGCAAAATTTATGATTCCTTGATGTCTAAAATACTTTCTCTTAGTCAAGGTATTCCAAACATTCCTTTTCATTAGTTACACTATCTACCCAGATACGCTTCAGCATTCTTCTGTAGCACCACGTTTCAAAACTCTCCATCATCTTCTTATCTAAACTATTTATCGACCAAGTTTCACTCCCATACAATGCCTTCAGAAGCGACTCCCTTACACTTAATACTTCATGTCAGGAAATTTCTCCTTTTCTTAAACGTTTTTCTTCACATTACCAACTGCATTTTATATCCTCTGTACTGCGACCGGCATATGTTATTTTACTACCCAAGTAACAAACATCATCTACCACTTTCATTGTTTCGTTATCAAATCTAATTCCTTCAGCATCGCCTGATTTTCTAATACTGCATTCCATTACCCTTGTTTTGTTTTTGTCAATGTTCATCTTATACGCTCATTTCAACACACTGTCCATTCTGTTCAACTGTTATACCAGGTCCTTTGCTGTCTCTGATAGAATTACAATGTCATCAGCAAATTTTACTTCTTCATGATGAACTCTCCAATTCTTTCTCCAAATTATCTTTGCTTTTCTTCGCAGCTTTCTCAATATACACGTGGAATAACATTGGAGAAAGGCTACAACCCTGTCTTACTCCCCTCTCAACTACTACGTCCCTTTCATACCCTTCAACTCTAATTACAGCTGTTTGGTTAATGTACAAGTTGTAAATATCCCTTCGTTCCCTATATTTTACACTTGCTGACTTCAGAATTTGAAAGAATTTAACGTAGCTCAATCCATTTCTGAAAAGCTATCTTAACCAAATCACATTCCGATCTACCAAGTTAAAAAAAATAAAGACTCATGTAAAACACCCAAAAGCATTCCTTTATTCAGTAAAAAGTTTAATACCTCTCTATTTTAACATTCTTTCCGAAACGTGTAGTATCTTATTAAAGAAGTCAGCAAGAATATCTACAATTTTATCTCTGCAACCTTCTCTAGTACATTATCTACACCAGACGACTTCTATGCTAATTGAACGATTACCTAAAGATCGTGTTAAAATGGATATGAACTGTTCAGTACACACAACAGAATACTGAACAAAGATTAAAAGTGGTTCACTGAACATGTTGCAAATGGATATATAAATTTCAATATAGGCTATCCTATAGATTTCTAAGCAAGTCCAGAGTAATACTGGTTCAGTGACCATTTGACTTATTTAACTACCTAAAATGTTGGACAAAGTAGCAGAACTTTTTTACAACGCAACCCTTCAAGTATCTAGTAAAACAACGGAATAAGAAAACACTGGCAGAACATATGATATCACGTTGCTGCTTTGGTGTCAGGGCGTGAATATCAAAGTTATTTCTACTATCAAAATAGCACAGCAACGCCCATTGGAAAACACAAAAATAGATATGACATTGAAATACAAATAAATAACTTTGCTCGCAGTGTAGGCGTGGGGACGCTTCCACGTCAACAATTATCAACAAGGCCTCCTTGACATTCATGAATACATTTCGCAGTAATGCAGCTACATTATTCAGGGAAGTCCAGTGAAACACGATGTTTAGGTTAATCATTAGAGACTGAAAAATTATTCCTCCAACAATAAAGCCAACGAGGTCACTTAAAATCTAGGACGACAGACACAATCACCAACTTTATTTTAAACAAGCTTATGTCATATGTCCAACAGCCACACACACATTCCTCATTGCAAGTAGTCATCATTAACAAAAAACAAACTTTAGTTAAGTCAACTGGGCAGCTGCGTAATTCTAGAAAGCTCTGAATTCGAGTTTTAACAGAATCGGCGAAGTGGTTTTCAATTGAAACACTTCAATGAGCTGGTTTACGTTCTAGGAGGCGATCCAATTATGATATTGTAAAAAGATATTAAAAAAATCCAAGATCGCTGTTCATCAATTTTTATTTACGACGACCGGTTTCGCTGAACTATGTCAGCATCATCTGGTCAAATAAAATATTTTACAAGGCCATAATCTTGAAATATCAGTCAATTGTTATATAACAATTTACAGTGCATAGGTGCACTATGTCATTATAATAAAACACAATTATCACAGTGAGTGACAATAGCAATCTCACTGTGATAATTATGTTTTATTATAATGACATAGTGCACCTATGCACTGTAAATTGTTATATAACAACTGATTGACATTACAAGATTATGGCCTTGTAAAATATTTTATTTGACTAGATGATGCTGACATAGTTCAGCGAAACCGGTCGTCGTAAATAAAAATTGATGATCAGCGATCTTGGCTTTTTTATATCTTTTTACAACTTCAATGAGCCACTCGAAAAATTATTATTATTATTATTATTAACAGAATTTACGTCTCTGACAGATCGGTAATCAAACAAAGGTTCCATCATAGTGAAATACAGCAATCGTATCTGTTGGCGCACTTACAGTCTCGCAGAATAGCCGCGTTGTCTGAAACTGAGTGGCTGTTCCCACCGGAGGTTCGAGTCCTCCCCCGGGCAAGAATGATTGTGTTGTCCTGAGCGTGAAAGTTTAAGTAGAGTCCGCGCAGGATACGGTGAACGATGCGCAGAGACGAGATTTCGTCCGTAGTGCCGGGCGAGTCCATTCCTTCGTTCGAAAGGGGAGGCCGCGTCAGTTCACTTCCGCCTGCCGATCTGTGCACATCGAGTGAGCGCACCGCTATAAATGGCGTGGCAGCAAAGTCTCCAAGCGCTGTAGGTGCAGGTAGCGTTCTGCGTAGTCAGGCACGAGAAATTGTTTTCAGTGTAATTAAATGTATGTCGGAAGAGGCAAAAGAGGGGTGTAAAACTCCCATTAAAAGTGTCTTTGAAAGAGTGCAGGCTGCTGGTGGTGTTTCACTTCGGATAAGAAAAGAAAAAGAGAGATATTAATTGCCGGTAGTTCTGAACGTTTCTCTACTTCAGGAATAAAACCGGAATAAAGAGGAAATGGCCTTAGATTTAGATGATTTTCATGAACAAAATATGCGGAGATTGAGAAACAATTTCCACGTCACAAACAAACACCACCTCACAATAAAGTAGCTTTTTCCCGTAATAAGGGAAAATACGTCTTTCAAAGGAAGTATTTCTTCATTGCGGTACATAATTCAAAAGTTAAGCTTCAGGTACATTGTGTGTGTGTGGTTCTTTATTTTATTTTTTATTTTTTTCAGTGTAGTACTTACGTGCTTTATTTTTCGTGCAATTAACACGCTCAATATTTACCAGGTGGCGCAAAAAAACAGATTACAGGAATGTGCTTTGGAGCGTTTAAAAATACGCAGTAAACATGTCGATTATTTAAATAGGATAAAATAGTACGTGTTGATTATCTAAATAAAATAAAATAGTCCGTGAATGTCGATGAAACATGCGTTAACAGTTCGCCCAGTGAGTGGACAGGTGGAAAGTAATGGCGTAAATTCGCCACTTTCAAAAGGACAACGTCTGATTATAGCACACGCAGACTATAACGTATTAATGTGTCTAAAGACTAAAGGAAACATTTACGTTTTCTGGTGTACAATACTGTAGGATAAAGTGAGCATTCCTTTTAAATTTAAACACATTCTATAATGAATCGACTGAAATCCCATCGGTTTTATTAACGTGTTTCGTATGGAGGGTGTCAGATTTAGTACTGTTTCTGACATTGTTTAAGCTCTATCCAGATGACTGCAATAAATTGAAGACTAATGAAAATTTTTCTATTTGCAAGTTAAACAGAAACACCATACTTCCTGCATGCACACCATCAATACTAACAAATCAGTCCATGTCCTGTATCGCAAATATTACATAACTTCCAAGTAAGATAGGTCACTTTATAAAAATGATAAAAGTAATGAAACATTAATAAGACTGAGTTGATTATTTAGAAAAAGGCACTTTTGGTGGTTACGTACAGAAGAGTGAATTTATGAAACGCCGGCAGGTAGCGGAATGCAGGCTTCAGTTTAGAGTGGCGCTTCAGCTCCCCTTCAGCGCGGGTCTCTTCCCCTCACTGCTCCCGCGGCTACCCCCACCACTACCTCACACTTGCCCAGCCATTTGCGCATCTACCGGCCAATTTATCCTGCGTGCACACTACTTGCAAGTCTAGGGACTGATGACCATAGCACTGTGGTCCAATAGATTTACGAACATTTGTTGCACTTACACTAGGCGGTGGACAGGTCACGACCGGAACAACCACTACAACTCATGCGTCTGTCATTACAACCGGGAAACGCTTATGAATGGAAACCACCCAACAGACGTAAGCGTGGAAGAGCACGACGCTCTTGGACAGACCAGATAAATGGAGTGATGGAACATCGCTGCATCAACGAGAAAGAAGCGCTGGATGTTGTTATTAATTAATCTTTGTATTGATTAATCCTCTAATAATAATAACAATAATAAGGCTCTCAACACATCGGCTGCTGTCTCCAGTTCATCAGCCCTGTTAGCACACACAACACAATCCCAGGGGGCGCAGGCCACGGCCAGCACCAACAGCTGCCGCCTTCTTCTCCTGCTCTGCTCTACAAAACCACTTCCTGCTCCTGCACCACATGTATAGCTCGGATCTTGTTTAACCTGCCTGGTGCAAGTCTTTAGGTGACGCCAGTTGGACGACATGCACGTCAATGTTGACGGAATAAGGACGACACAACATCCAGTCCCCGAGCAGAGAAATTCTAAGAACCGATCGGAAATCGAACCCAGACGCCTTGCGAGCCAACTATCCATGCTGTCACCTGGATTATGTTGAGCCGGCCGCAGTGGCCGAGGGGACTGAGGCGCTCCAGTCACGGTCTGCACGGCCACTGCGGTCGGGGGTTCGAATCCCCCCCGGGCATGGATATTTGTGCCGTCCTTCGTCTTAGCTAGTTCATAAGTAGTTTGTAAGCTTAGGGACTGATGATCCCGTAGTTAAGTCCCATAAGTTCTACAAACATTTGAACATTTTGATTATGTTGATGTATCTCCGATCAGAAGGACATGATGTGTTTGCTAGGAGCTGTATCGTACAGTTTGTTTGCCATTCTGTACCCTCTATATAACCGCAAATTATTGGAAATTTTGTACTTGACTTAACACAGAGAGTAAACACCCTCTGTAATCGTCGCAAAGTACTTGCGCCCTGGCACGGCTCGCCACCGCTCACTTGGGACTGGACGCGGTGGCCGAAACATGGAATTCGACAACAAGAAGGATACCGCCGCTGCGGCAAGATTGATTGGTCGGGGGACCTGCCGCGGGCGCGCTGGGAATTCCCGGTGACAGATTGATGGATGGCCGCAGATAGCAGCAAGAGCGGCTCCCCTTCCGGTCGCAGGTTATCTCCGCACACCGCGCCGGGCTGAAGCGAGCAGTCCACGCGTCCACGCGATCACCGGAAACGCGTCTCTCTGCGCCATCGCATTTTTCCAGCCCGTTTCCAATCGACAACAGTATCTAGCTAGTATAAAAGGTACTCGGACGTAGCATTGGTACTCTGTCCAAACAAGCTAACCGATATTTCAGATTTCTTCTCCCGTATCTCGCTATTCGTCGAAAGAGAAATAAATCATTATTTTATACATTTAATCCATCAATCCGTTGAACTTTATTAACACCATAAAACAGTCAAATGTAGGGGGCGGGAAATTCAACTAAGCCGTGCGGGAGCAGCCGAGTGGTCTGGAGCGCCATGTTACGGATCGCGAGGCCTCCCGCGTTGGAGGTTCGAATCCTCTCTCTGCCATGCATGTGTGTGTTGTCCTTAGGTTAGTTTAACTTAGTCTAAGTAGTTTGTAAGTTAGGGACTAATAACCCAGCAGTTAACTCCCATAGATTCACACACATTTGAACATTTGAAATTCAACTAAATACCTAGGAATTACTATCAAGTACAACAACTGGAAATAGCAAAAAAATGTTCAAATGTTTGTAGAGCTTATGGGACTTAACTACGGGGTCATCAGTCCCTAAACTTACAAACTACTTACGAACTAGCTAACTCTACGGACGGCACAAATATCCACGCCCGAGGGGGGATTCGTACCCCCGACCGTAAGTGGCCGTGGAGACCGTGACTGGAGCGCCTCAGTCCCCTCGGTCACCGCGGCTGGCGTAAAAAATGCGACACTCAAATAACAACTTTTCGTGGAAACGCATTTTAGGTGCGTTCATATTTAATGATTAAGTTTCATTGAGCTCGATCATTATAGTAGCAGTGGAAATCAAAACACCATAGAAACGAATTATAAACAAAACGTTGTTTATGGGCCTCGCTATTTCATTTCATTTTATTTGACAGTATCTTTGTGACAGTTTCTAGCAGATAACACATAATTTGAAGCAATTCCCTAATTTTTACTTTCTCCATTTCATATAGATACGACGAGTGAAGGACGAAAAGTGCGTAGATATAGATGGAGGAGGAGATGGAAGATGGACGGAAGGAAAGGGAGTGATGAACAGAGGCCGGGGGTTAAATAGAGGGAGGATGAAGAGGTAGATAACGGGGAAGAAGGAGTAGCTATAGGGGATTGGAAATAAATGGCACAAATGTAGAAAACAATAGCTTTTTACTAAGGTAAATTATACGTCACATGCTGCAAAGTCAGTAAACTGATCTGCATATGAACTTTCGTTTCATATAGGCACAGTAGCGTAACGAACGATATTGATATGATTGAAGTATTGTCTCGGTGATTCTCTGTTCACACGAATTGCAGTATTTCCTTTTCTATTTATTTAATACTAGCTGAAAACCGACGTTGCCCGGGTATTTATTTATTACTGCCATTTTTCAGTGGCAGTTACCTAGGAATTACTATCAAGTACAACAACTGGAAATAGCAAAAAATGTTCAAATGTTTCTTAAGCTTATGGGACTTAACTACGGGGTCATCAGTCCCTAAACTTAAAAACTAGTTATCAACTAGCTTATACTAAGGACGGCACAAATATCCATGCCCGGGGGGGGGATTCGAACCCCCGACCGTAGTGGCCGTGCAGACCGTGACTCAAGCGCCTCAGTCCCCTCGGCCACCGCGGCCGGCTGGAAATTGCATACGGCAAATGTTGTAGGGAATGCAAACTAAAGCTCGCATTTCATTAGCAGAACTCTTAGAGCATGCAACAGATCGACTAATGCAATGTTTCTCAACTTGTGGGTCACGATCAGCCGGCCGCATAAGGTACAAAGAACAAAAAAGGGTACTGATGTACATAAATCAATTTTTTCAGAACATCTGTTGATCAGAGGACACAATCCCAAAAGCTTAAACGACATAACGATTCTGCATAAAAGAAAGAACGGGTGGAAACTTGACGTCTTAGAACAATTAGAAATATTTTGACGCATGTCAAACGAAGATAAATTGCTGAATGAACAATTTCTGTTGAAACATAAACATTCCTTGAACGCTTTCAAGCCTTTGCTCATGTCTGTGTGATGCTTGTGTCGGGGTTTCTCTCCTCCTTTCCGGTAGCATTATTTAGCTACTTGAGTGGTTGTGCTTTGTGCACTGAATTATGTTGTCCCCTGTACACTTTTTTGCGGTCTTTTGTATATTTCCTTATATTCTACCTGAACACTAATATCTATTGTCATCTGTAAGTACGTTTGTTTCTACATACGTTGCAACGAAGTTATATATATTTTTTTCTATTTGGAGCTTACATTTGAACTACGAATTCCATATTATAAAGAAACTTTGGCCTAATTTTTCACAATGTAACCTCTTGACTACGTTCATAATTACGTAATTTTTCAAATTTGTATTGCTGGCGTGACTAGTAGCCTGTGCCGCGGTGGAGTAGCCGAGCGGTCTAAGGCGCCTCGCTGCGGAGCGCGCGATTGCTCGCCGTCGGAAGTTCGAGACCTCCCTGGGGCATGGGTGTGTGTTGTCCTTAGATTAGTTTACCTTGATTGATTGATTGATTTTTCCAGGGAAGCCAAAACAGTCTTGGACCAACCCGCCACTGCCTGCACCGAAACTAAGTTTATTGTCCGGTATCGCTCCCTGTATATCTAGTAAAGCCAACCAATGCCCTTGAACAGTGCAAGAAGTCCCTTTACCAGTTCTTTATTAGACACAATTTCTTTGGGTCTGGTTATCCCAAATGTTCTGTGCCTTTTACTCTCCAATGCAATGCATTCGAAGATTAGATGTGATGTAGTTTCATCACCGTCATCACAGATCCTACTTTTAGGGTCCTCTTCTGTTATTTCCATTGTATGTAGGTGTTTTTTGAAATTCCCATGCCCTGTCAGCAATCCAACCATGAGTCTAATCTATCTCCTGTTCAGACCCAGGATTGCAGAGCGTCTTTTAAAACATGGCTTTGGCATCATTACTTTGCCATGTTTTTGTTGATGGACTTTGGTCCAATATTCTACTTGCTGTCTTCTGAGCCAGTTACGTAGCTCCAATTTGATCATTGCCTTGGTGATTGTCAGGACAGGTTACGGTCCAATAAATGGAGTCTCTGCCCCCATCGTGGCTAATCTGTCGGCATGTTTGTTGCCACTGATCCCCGAGTGGCCAGGGACCCACAATAGGTTTACTCTATTGCTTTCCCCTAGCTCCACCAGAACCCTGTGACATTCTGCAACAATTTTAGACCTTGTTGCAGGAGCTGCCAGTGATCTCAGGGCTGCCTGGCTGTCTGAATAGATATAGATGCTACGATCTTTGTAGCACCTACGCAAATTCTCCTCCACACACGCCCTGATGGCAGTGATTTCGGCCTGGAATACTGAGGCCAGTTTTCCTAGAGAGATGACACCATCCAGTCTTGGCTGCACCCCATATACCCCGGCCCCAACACCTTGGTCCGATTTTGACCCGTCAGTGAACCAGACAATATCCCCCGTACGGTGTCGAATAGTTTACCATAGTTTAATTAATTTGTAAGCTACGGACTGATGACCACGCAGTTTGGTCCGATAGATTTACAAACATTATACTAGTAGCCTGCGAGTGGCGCGCCCTAGTACACATTTACGAGTCTGCGTATTCAGTGCCGCATCGCCCGTTCCTTCATGTCCTTCGTACCACAATGGTGGTGTGATTTTTATTGTTTTACTAGCTAACCCCGGCCACGCTTCGCTGAGGCTCGCTCTCATCTTCTAAATATATAAAGCAGAGTCTCCGCATGTTTTTACGTGTTGCATACAAATCTACAGTTTTGTTCCAATGTTTATGAAATTTCGTACACGTAAGCTTCAATCCATGGGAACGGTAGCCGTAAGTGTAAGAATCACATACGATATATAGTTTACGAGATATGACGTCTTAAACAATGAGATGCACGAAAAAATGCTGCTTTTGCGACAATGCTGCTCATTTTCTCCTAAACCATTAGACCGATTTCAACCAAATTCGGTACACACATTCCTTACCGTGAGGTAACAATTGCTGCACTGTAAAGAATCACATAAGGCACATGGTTCAAAAGATATTACGTCATAACCAATAAAATGCGGCGAGACTTTCGAAATACACTGTATGAGAATGACAGTACTTAGCGACTTGCAACAAACTTTAAACATAATTTCAAACTTTTATTGAACTTTTTCTCGCTGACAACCATAGCAAAATGACGAAAGGAAAACAGTTTCTCGCTTACTACTTTTCCGCTGTTCATGGATTAAAACTACAGCATTCGCTATGACGGCACAAGTTATAATTTGTACACTGCAAATTGTAGCCGCAGGAAATTTTACGGTTAGTATACCAGCATATAGCTGGATGTACCTTCTAAATTTTATCACAGTACGACACGTAGTTCATGAGATATGAGCACATAAACAGTATTTTTCCGCTGTTCGTGGACTAAAACTACGGCATTCAGTATGACGTTACAATTTATAATTTCTATACTATAAATTGCAGCTGCATGAAATTTTACAGGCAGTATACGCACATATAGTTGAGTGTACCTTCTAAATTGTATCACAGTAGGATACATAGTTCATGAGCTACGAGCACATAAACAGTAACGTTCATGGAAAACCGATTCATCACGCAACAAGTTTTAATCTGTTAGTTCTTTACTATTAATTGCATTCCCAAGAGATTTTAAAGACATACAGCCCCTATACAAATGAATGTATTACTGAAAAATGGCAGTAATAAATAAATACCCGGGCAACGTCGGTTTTCAGCTAGTATTAAATAAATAGAAAAGGAAATAATGCAATTCGTGTGAACAGAGAATCACCGTGACAATACTTCAATCATATCAATATCGTTCGTGCCTATATGAAACGAAAGTTCATATGCAGATCAGTTTACTGACTTTGCAGCATGTGACGTATATTTACCTTAGTAAAAAGCTATTGTTTTCTACATTTGTGCCATTTATTTCCAATCCGCTATAGCTATCTCCTTCTTCCCCGTTATCTACCTCTTCATCCTCCCTCTATTTAACCCCCGGCCTCTGTTCATCACTCCCTTTCCTTCCGTCCATCTTCCATCTCCTCCTCCATCTATATCTACGCACTTTTCGTCCTTCACTCGTCGTATCTATATGAAATGGAGAAAGTAAAAATTAGGGAATTGCTTCAAATTATGTGTTATCTGCTAGAAACTATCACAAAGTTACTATCAAATAAAATTAAATGAAATAGTGACGCCCATAAACAACCTTTTGTTCAGAATTCGTTTCTATGGTGTTTTGATTTCCACTGCTAATATCATGATCGAGCTCACTGAAAATTAATCATTAAACATGAACGTACCTAATATGCGTTTCCACGAAAAGATGTTATTTGAGTGTCGCATTTTTACGCCGGCGGCGGTGGCCGAAGGGACTGAGGCGCGCCTGTCACGGTCTGCACGGCCACTACGGTCGGGGGTACGAATCCCCCCTCGGGCATGGATATTTGTGCCGTCCGTAGTGTTAGCTATTTCGTAAGTAGTTTGTAAGTTTAGGCACTGATGAACCCGTAGTTAAGTCCCATAAGCTATACAAACATTTGAACATTTGATTTTCGCATTTTTACCGTGACACTTCACCAGTACGAAGGCAGAAGTTGGTACCACTTCAATTTTCGACTCTCACTTATTTGGCTTCTGGAGAATTTAAACCATGACCATAGCTATAGATATGAAAACATCTGCTTCCTATTTCCTCTCTTAATGGCTACGTATACACATGATTTTCGTTTTGCACGCATCTTGAATTGTGTATGTTTCATTGGCCTCCTTGTATAATTATAATCGAAAGTCGATACGTCATTTTTGATGTTGATGTATTTGTATAATGATTTCGGTAAAATTTCACTTGTGGCAGCAGCTGAGGTTAACAAAATTTCTTGAGTGCTCTTTGAGAACTCAGTTACATACAATGAGGCTACTAATCTTCCGTGTTTACCCTGAAATATTACATTAGCACCGAATGCCGCAGCTGTCGTAAGTAAAATTAAACCTTCATTTCCAAGTAATTCTACAATGTCCATCTTTTGTCGGCAGGGATTTAGAAGCGCACTTTCGACATATATCATTAGAGGACCAGCTACCTCAATTGCAAACATCTGGTTCTCGAGCGTAACTCGGGTCAATGTTGTTTTCTGTAACGCAGTGGTAATTCGAAGGAAAGTCTCATCTGATTGAATATTTTGAATATATATATATATATATATATAGACGAGACTTTCCTTCGAATTACACCACAGAATAGAAACTTTGTTAAATGGTTATTTAACTCTCAAATGTTCAAATGTTTGTATAGCTTATGGGAAATAACTACGGGGTCATCAGTCCCTAAACTTACAAACTACTTATCAACTAGCTAACACTAAGGACGTCACAAATATCCATGCCCGAGGAGGGGGGGATTCGAACCCCCGACCGTAGTGGCCGTGCAGACCGTGAGTGGAGCGCCTCAGTCCCCTCGGTCACCGCGGCCGGCTTTAATTCTCATTATATATATATAAACTGATAATTTATCGTTTATCCTTGTAAACTTAACATTTCGTTGTCAACAATACTACTCTGCGCTGGTAGCACCGTAAGTGAAATTTAGCCGACCAACCAATAAAAGAGGCTCAGTGCTTGCTCTCTGATTGACAGGTTATCGTGAGGGAAAATTAAATTTCCTCATGAAGTGAACATACCGTTGCCAACATTAGAAAGCTGTGCCGCCGCCTTAGGTAAAATTGATCGTTAGCACCAACTTGTGAACAAAATGAAATTTAATGTTCAACCATAACTCTGACGTTTGTGTTATCCAGACGGAGTATATAACAGGGGAGACTGCATGGACCACCTTCGAGAGAGATAAAAGGCAATGTTCCGAGAGACTGACTGAAAGACTGATTAAATAAATGACTCATCAACGCCCAGCCCAAACCAGTGATGATAAAAACTTGAATATTGCAGACGGTGTTCATCTTACACAGTTGGCGTCGTTAAGAAGCGATTTTTCGATATTCATCCCTAAGGGAGTGAAATAGGGGATGAAAAGGTCTTTGAAAAATGCTGTTATTAAGCCAGTTTTGAAGCCTGAAGTACAAAAGTTGGTATTTGGAGTCTTGGTTACAATTAAAAAAGTACGTGTACATCTACCCTCCCCCTCTTTGTCATTGCCTACCCTTCCTGTATCTTGATTTATAAATCTAACTTAGAATCAAGTTTAGTTTTATCTTCAAATTTCTTGTGCAATAAATATCACGAAAAATCTTGAAAGGAATGGCGTTGGATGCAACCCAATAAGTCGATTACATCCGAAGAAAATGAGAAACAAAGATGACGCTTGGAACAAGTGAAGCGCGCGCCAAGCGCGTCTCGAGTCTCACGGCGTGCTATCGTCACAGAAACTCCTTATTCTGTGCTATTGTCGTGCTTCATTTGTCTTAAACGACAAATTAGTTTCGCATTTTCACTGGATGTAAAAAATAATTGAATAAAAAATAATATGCGGGTATCCTTTAAAAGGAAACTTATGTTTGTATTGGAAATAATATTTGTTTAGGTTTTGGAGTTTTAGACTGTCTCTTAGTACTTACTTTCATAATACCCGGTCGTAAGTTCATGCCCGTTTTTGAGCTACAGAGATATTAGGGGTGAAAAGTGTATATAATAATTTCGTTTATTTTCTAAGACCATCAAGCTATTATTATTAATAATAATATTCTAATCATCTTTATCTGTAGGAAAATAGATTTTTGTGTTTAGAAACTCATTTTCAGATCCAGAAGAAATAGGGATTGGAAAGGAGTTACAAACAAGAAATGAAGAAAGGTAAAATTTTAAACATAGCTGCGTTTCTTCACTGACCGTTTACGAATTCAAATGGTAGTAATACAATGTATCTTACCAGGTTTTGGCAACCACTGAGAGATCCTACATCAAAAATAGCTAAAACTGCATCTAAAGTGATACACATGTAAGCGATATAGGTTAAGTCCCTTGGGTTTTTTATTTATTTATTTATTTATTTATTTATTTATTTATTTATTTTTGATAAAAGGAGGCCTCCTTCACGCTTCTTAGCAGTCCTTAGTAGATAGTCTTTCATTTTATAACAAATGCGTCTTAAGCTTTATTGCTTACATGTTTATTTCATCAGGTGACGGATTTGTAGTAATTACTGATGTAGGCATTCTTAGCAGTTAGCGAAACTGTCTATCTACCATTTGAAATGAAGAACG
This sequence comes from Locusta migratoria, assembly GCA_026315105.1. Taxonomy (NCBI): domain Eukaryota; kingdom Metazoa; phylum Arthropoda; class Insecta; order Orthoptera; family Acrididae; genus Locusta; species Locusta migratoria. Next base: position 541,653,965 of record CM048744.1, read on the forward strand.
GGTCTAAAGAAAGTAATTAGGAGGGATAGTCAGGTGAAATATTGTAGGATTCTTATAACACAGTAAAGTAGAGAAGAAAACCAGTCGAATCGTTTGCATTGACAGTGTGGATGCCTTAAGCAGTGCTCTGAAAAGTACTTCAGAAATTTAATTAGATTCAATTACAATTATATGGAGAAATACGTAGTCAACTTACAAATTACTTTTCAAAAAATTAATTAGCGAAATTAGAATTATAAATTACGAATATTTTCTAGTTTGGTGGAATTACTGACTAACTAAAGCAGAAAAGAAATAGGACTGCAAAGAGTCACAATGATATACGTTAAAATAAAACGGATAACTTAACACAGGAAGCAATTCAACGTCCTCTGCTGCAAACCATTCAGGTCGATTTCACTTACGCTCTCACATCTAATGACGGATGTCATTCTCTCAACAACTGTGTTGTGCCCAATCGAAAAGTGAAGCAACACATCCTGAACTTGATTATTAGTGGTGTGAATAACAAAGAACGGCCATTCTGAAAAGAATCACTGGCACAGGAAGATGCGGAGGATCATTGTACGTGAATAAGACACACGACTACAGATAACAGAGATGAATAAAATATATTACGGCGAATTGCAAATATTTTGTTACTAAGAAAGTGAAACAAAGAACAAAAAACTCTCGCCTTCGTCCAAAACACTCGATTTCAAGAATCGACCATTGATACTACGAATAAAGATGGCACCAACGGACATCGAAGTGACCTTTCACCGGCTGCGAAATACCTACAAAAGATCAGGGCCGAATCTAGGGGGGGACAAAGGGGGCAGTTGCCCCGGGCGGCAGAATTTAGAGGGCGGCTAATTTTGACCGACTCTCCTTTTGTTTACAGAATGAATCTTTTTGGTATAATTTTATAAAATTAACTGACACAGAATTATTAAAACTAAGTACTTCAGCTAATCAAACTTTAAAAATCTACTAGGTATTAGCCAGAATGAGGGAGATGTTTGCGTTATTGCTTAAGTAAAAGCACAATGTTTATTAATTTGCATAGATTTCCTTTTTTAGATAATTGAATATTCATATTTCATATGATTCTTGTACCTCTGAAGCTATTTCTGAGGCCAAAGTGCTAGCAGAAGATAATGAGGTATCAACGGTATTCTCCGAAAAAAGGATTCGAAAAAAGAAGAAAATGGCGGATGAGATTTGTGAGGATGAAGTATCCAACATTCACAGAAACAATAAGGATTAATTGACAGATTACGAGGTTTACCGCACTTGAGAAAATTGGTGCAAATTCGAAAAATGGAAATGGAGGAATTGAAGGCCAAAGCAGCGGTACTGGCATAAGATTTTAGCGAGGAAGAACTTGAAGTTGAAAGTTTCAGACAACATGTGCTGACAGTAGACAGAGTCTTGCAAGATTCCACTGCATCATCAACATCAAGTTCAATTTATACAAATAAATTGGTAGAGGGGTATCCCAACCTTACTACAGCTTCAAAATATATCTTACCATTCTAGTTTCTGTTTCGTCTAGAGAAAGAAGTTTCAGCAAGCTGAAACTAATTAAATACACTTGAGGAGCACGATTGCTTAACAAATCTGAGTATAATATCCATAGAGCAAAAAGAGCTGCTTCTCTAAACTATGATGATATCAAAAACAGTTTTGCGGCAAAAAAAGCTCGAAAAGCGAAATTTTGAATTGATTTTTACACGATGAGTAATCTTGTAACAATTTTGTATGTATTAAAATTGTTCTGTTTTCCTTTGACCTTAATTCAGTCAATAAAATAAGTTCCTGTTGTGAGATTGTGACATTTATTTAGAAATATGTAACCCAATTAGCGTCAAAAAGTCGATTCTTACGGGGGGAGGGTGAAAGAAGGGGCGGCAAATTTAAGCTTGCCCCCCCTTGGCAAATGTCCTAGATCCGGCCCTGCAAAAGATGACGTTCTGATGTAAAGTAACGGTTACTGTTTTATTAAAATAAGTAAATAAAAAGTACATTTTACATTTCAGAAAATGTATCAACTACAACGAAAAGTTACATAACGGACCGTATGAACAAGAAAGAGCACACGGTCCAGAGAAGATTGTGATAGCAAGAGAACGTTCTCTGAGTACTTATAACAAATGAATCCACATGCAGTAAAAATTTTCTCTCTCTATTTCCAGTACTTTGTGAGAAAATGATCCCTATAGTAGTATGGTTATTGTTTGTGTACAAGGTTCATAAAATGAGAGAAAGGATGAGTTTATAACTTTTAATTGTCACTCAAAACATTGCAGACAAGACACAATAACAAACAAACGAATTAAAAACATTTGAAGTAATAAAAATTGAATGAAGTTCAGAGATATAATTTACATAGCTTAACACTCGGGTCCGCAACACACACTCCCTCCGCAGTGACAGCGTCCATGTATTTTCGAGGGAAGGTGAGCTGTCGACCTGATCTGGTGACCCGTGGTGAAGGTGCACTGGGTTGATTGCTGTCTGTTATCTTCTGAAGGTTGATAGTCTTTGGGATGGAATGTGACGGAATGTCCGGAGTGGTTTCTCTTGATGTGTCTTCCATGTTATTCGATGAATAGTCTGTCAGAAGAAAGGCAGGTTTCAATCTGCCAATGCTAATAGTTTGTTTTCCTGTTGGCATCTCCACCTCAAAATGCTTGGCACTGCGAGACAAGACTGGATATGGCCCGTCATATGTTGGTTGAAGCGGTGTTCGGATAGAATCATGTCGCACAAAAACAAACTTGCTTGTCGTCAGTTGAGGGTGAATAAAGATCTTTTTGTGGGACCAAAGACGTGAATGTGGCCACGTTTGGCTCAGTAGCGTTTCAGACCTACATGGGTGACATCGCAGCATTGAGAAATGAATGTTTTAAGTAAACAGTCTGCAACAATAATATGTGCTGCATTGTTACAAATTACTGCTTCAGATATATAGACACGAGGGAGATTCAAACATCCTGAAAAATACTAATTTTGGCAAGAAACTCTATTCTTACAATTTACCATTACCACCACCAGCCCCCTTACCAAACGATACATCTGGTCGATTACTGCCATGTTTTTCTGGCAGATGAAGCCTTTGCTCTGTGTGAAAACCTTCCGAGACCATACCCCGGCAAGGACGTGACTAACATTAAAAGAATTTTTAACTACCGTTTATCGAATGTGCATTTGGTATTTTAGCCAGTAAATGGCGTATATTCCACCGCCCGATTGACGTCAGTATCGATTTGCTGGAACTGGTCTTAGGCTTCTCATCTGTTCCTTCAATTTGAAGACAACAGACAGCAATCAACCCAGATCGGAACGTTGCGTGTTCAAATCACGTCGGGGTCACCAATACGGTTACTGTTTGTGTACAAGATTCATAAAATGGGAGAAAGGATGTGTTTGTAACTTTTAAGTGTCACTCAAAACATTGCAGAGAAGAAACAAGAATAATAAAAACGAATTAAAAACATTTGAAGTAATAAAAATTGAATGAAGTTCAGAGATATAATTTACATAGCTTAACACTCGGGTCCGCCACAGTAGGCATATTTCCGTATCCCCTTAAAAATGACGCGGCCTGAGAGCCAAAATCTACATCTACATCTACATGGGATACTCTGCAAATCACATTTAAGTGCCTGGCAGAGGGTTCATCGAACCACAATTATACTATTTATCTCCCATTCCATTCTCGAATAGCGCGCGGGAAGAAAGAACACCTGAATCTCTCTGTTCGAGCTCTGATTTCTCGTATTTTATTCTGATGACCATTTCTACCTATGTAAGTGGGAGTCAACAATATATTTTCGCATTCGGAGGAGAATGTTGGCGACTGGAGTTTCGCAAGTAGCCCACGCCGCAGCGATAAGCGCCGTTGTTGTAATGATTCCCATCCCAGATCCTGTATCATTTCCGTAACGCTGTCTCCCCTGTATCGTGGCAATACGAAACGAGCTGCCCTTCTTGTTTTAATCAAAAAGATTCACGAGTGCAGAGCGAAAAGTAACGACGGAAGCCTTGTTCGCAGGCGACGCCGTGTTTTCGTGGCGTGGGACCGGCGCTGGGTTTGCACCTCGCTGAGCGTATCACCTGGCCGGCAGACACGCGAGCTCGAGTGGCTCCGTGGTGGGGGTAGGGGGTGGCGGTGGTGAGTCAGCGCGCGTGACGCCGCGTGCTAATTACGAGAGGGGAGGGGGCGGCCGCTCCCGTGGGAGAGAACAGCGCAGCGCAGGAGGCTGCCAGATATCGCTAGGCCCGCTACCCCAGTGGCCACTCGAGCCGCGGCACCCTGCCGTGGTCGTGGCCGTCTATACACCGCCACAATTACTCACGTCGACAGTTCTGCCGCAGCACGTGCCGCCACCACGCACAGTTGCCACCGAACTCGTGCGCCATCTGACGTCTCATTCTTCACGCACAAACACGCAAACTAGTCCCAGTATAAACACATGAAGCGATAGCTCCTTACTTAAGAGTCATATACAACTGCTCCCTCACAGAAGGATCTGTACCAAAAGATTGAAAAGTTGCACAGCTCACACCTATATTCAAGAAAGGCAGTAGGAGTAACCCACTAAACTGCAGGCCTATTTCATTGACGTCAATTTGCACCAGGGTTTTGGAACATATCCTGTATTCAAGTATTATGAAATATCTCGAACAGCCGCGGTGGAGTAGCCGAGCGGTTTAAAGCACCTCGCTGCGGAGCGCGCTGTTGCTCGCCGTCAAGGTTCAAGTCTTCCCTGGCGCATGAGTGCGTGTGTTGTCCTTAGGTTAGTTTACCTAGTTTTAAGTAGTTTGTAAGCTACGGACTGATGACCACGCAGTTTGGTCCGATGGATTTACAGACATTTGAACATATCTCGAACAGAACGATCTATTGACCCAAGGTCAACACAAATTTAGAAAATATCGTTCATGCGATACACAACTAGCTCTTTATTTCACACGAAGTGATGGGTGCTATCGACAAGGGTTCGCAAATCGATTCCGTATTTCTTGATTTCCAAATTGTATGGTTATGGTATATCTCCTCAAATTTGCGATTGGATAGGGGATTCCCTGTCAGAGAGGACTCAGTTCGTAGTAATCGATCGTAAGGCATCGACTAAAAAAGAGGTGATATCGGGCGTTCCACAGGGTAGTGTTATTGGTCCTCTGCTGCTCCTTATTTACACAAACGATTTAGGGGAAAATCTAAGTAGCTCTCTTAGGTTGTTTGCAGATGACGCCGTCATTTACCGTCTAGTAACATCATCTGAACATCAAAACCAACTGCAGAACAATTTAAATAAGATATCACTATGGTATAAAAATTGGGAATTGACTCTAAATAATGATAAGTGTGAAATCGTCCACAAGAGTACGAAAAGAAATCCGTTAAACTTTGTTTAAAAGATAAATTAATCAAAAGTGAAGGCCGTAAACTCCACTAAATATCTAGGAATTACAATTACTTCAGACTTAAATTTGAAAGAACACGTAGAAAATGTCGTGGGAAAGGCGAACCAAAGACTGCGTTTAATGGCAGAAACCTTAAAACATGCAACAGAACTTCAAAAGAAAATGCATACACTACACTTGTCCGTCCATTCTTGGAGTATTGCTGCCCAGTGTGGGATCCTTATCAGGTACGTTTGACGGAGAACATCGAAAGAGTCCAAAGAAGGGCAGCTCGTTTTGTATTGTCACGATACAGGGGAGACAGCGTTACGGAAATGATACAGGATCTGGGATGGGAATCATTACAACAACGGCGCTTATCGCTGCGGCGTGGGCTACTTACGAAACTCCAATCGCCAACATTCTCCTCCGAATGCGAAAATATATTGCTGAGTCCCACTTACATAGGTAGAAATTATCATCAGAAAAAAAAATCGAGAAATCAGAGCTCGAACGGATAGATTCAGGTGTTCTCTCTTAACGCGCGCTATTCGAGAATGGAATGGGAGGTAAATAGTATAATGTTGGTTTGATGAACCCTCTGCCAGGCAATTAAATATGATTTGCGGAGTATCGCATGTAGATGCAGAATTTACTTCCGTGTTCTCTGGAACAAATAGACTACATATTCATGTACTTTTATTTGCGACAGCTAGCGCTAAAAATACACAATCTGTCAACGACCTAGAACTAGCTTGTTTATTGTTATGGTCTTCAGTCCGGAGACTGGTTTGATGCAGCTCTCCACCCTACTCTATCCTGAGCAAGCTTTTTCATCTCCCCATAAGAACGGCAATCCACATCCACTTGAATCTGCTTACTATACGCGTCTCTTGGTCTCCCTCTGCGATTTTTACCCCACACACTTCCCTCCAATGCTAAATTTACGATTCCTCGATGTCTAAGAATGTGTCCTACCAAGCGATCCCTTCTTTTGGTCAGGGTATGCCAAATATTCCTTTTCTCACCAATTCTATTCAGTACCTCTTCATCAGTTATGCGATCTACACACCTAATCTTCAGCATTCTTCTGTAGCACCACATTTCAAAAGCCTCTATTCTCTTCCTATCCGCACTGCTTATCGTCCATGTTTCACTCCTGTACAAAACAACACTCCACACATATGCCTTCAGAAAAGATTTCGTTACACTTAAATTAATATTCGATGTTAGCAAATTTCTCTTTTTCAAACATGCTTTTCTTCCCATTGCCATTCTGCATTTTGTATCCTCTGTACTGCGAACATCGCATGTTATTTTACTGTCCAAGTAACAAAACTCATCTACCACCTACATTGTTTCGTTACCTAATCTAATTCTTTCAGCATAGCCTGATTTTCTAAGACCGCATTCCATTATTTTTGTTTTGCTCTTGTTAATGTTCATTTTATACGCTCTCTTCAACACACTGTCCATTCCATTCAACTGCTCTTTTAAGTCCTTTGCTGTCTCTGACAGAATTACAATGTCATCAGCAAAACGCAAAGTTTTTATTTCTTCCCCCTAAACTTTAATCCCTATTCCAAATTTTTCCTTGCTTTCCTTCACCGCCTACTCGATGTACAAATTGAATAACATCGAAGAAAGGCTACAACCCTCTCTTACTCCCTTTCCAACTGATGCTTTCCTTTCATGCCCTTCGAGTCTAATAACTGCAGTCTGGCTTTTGTACTAGTTGTAAATAACTCTCCCTTCCCTGTATTTTACCCCTGCTGACTTCATAACTTGAAAGAGTGTATTCCAGTCAACATTGTCAAACGCTTTCTCCAAATCTACAAAAACGAAAAATGTAGGTTTGCCTTTCCTTAATCTAAGATAAGACGTAAAGTGAGTATTGCCTCCCGGGTTCCTACGTTCCTCCTGAATCCAAACTGATCTTCCCCGAGGTCAGCTTCAACCAGCTTTTCCATTCTCCTGTAGATAATTCGTGATAAAATTTTGCAACCATGACTTATCAAACTGATGGTTCTGTAATTTTCACACCTGTCTTCGCCTGATTTCTTTGGAATGGGGATTATTACATTTTTCTTAAAGTCTGAGTGTATTTCGCCTGTCTCATACATCCTACACACCAGTCCAAATAGTTTTGTCATGGCTGGCTCTCCCAGAGACTGTAGTAGCTCTGAGGGTATGTCCTCTACTCCTGGGGCCTTGTTCCGACCTAGGTCTTTCAGGGCTCTGTCAAATTCATCTCTCAGTATAGTATCTCCTATTTCATCTTGATCTACTTCCTCTTCCCTTCCTACAACATCGTCTCTACGTTCATTTCCTTTGTAGAGCTGCTCTATGTACTCTTTCCACCTTTCAGTTTTCCCTTCTTTGCTGAGAAATGGTTTTCCATCTGAGTTCTTGATATTCATAGAGTTGCTTTTCTTGTCCCCAAATGTCTCTCTTATTTTCCTGTAGGCGGTATCTACTTTTCCCCTTCTTATACATTCTTCTACAGATTTGCATTTGGCTTCTAGCCACTCCTGCTTAGCCATTTTGCACTTCGTGTCAATCTCATTTCTTAGTCGTCTGTATACTAGCTTATGAAGCAAGAAAGCTGGAACAGTGTGAGGGAACCCTGACTTGTGCCTAACAAGCGTCTTCTAATCAAATTTCGTGCTTATGGAATACCGCGACAGTTGTGCGATTGGAATCGTGATTTCCTGCCAGAAAGAACACAGTACGTTATAATTGGCGGTAAATCATAGAGTAGAACAGAAGTGATATCTAGTTTTCCCCAGGGAAGTGTTATAGTGCCCCTACTGTTCCTTATTTTCATAAACGATTTAGGGGACAACCTGAGTAGTTCTCTTAGAGTGTTCGCGAATGCTGCTGTCATTTATCGGATAGTAAAGTCTCCAGAACATCAAAAGCAACTGCAAAATGATTTAGATAAGATATCTGCATGGTGCAAATATTGGCAACTGACCCTTAATAATGAGAAGCGTGAAGTCATCCATATTAGCACTAAAAGAAATCCGTTAAATTTCATTTAGGCGATAAATCAGTCAAACCTTGAGGCCGTAAATTCAACTATATACTTAGGAGTAACAGTTATGCTAGTATTGGAGAGTGAGACCATAGAGAACTATCATACAAGTGGTTCGATGAACTCTCTGCCATGCACTTCAGTGTGATTTGCAGAGTATCCGTGCAGATGTACATGACTACAGATTTACACATAATGGGCGAATGCCTCAACAGCTGGAGACTGAAGCCAAATCCAACTAAAACAGAGGTAAACGCTTACCACTTTAAAAACCGCGAGGCAAATCACAAATTGAATGTGGTCTTAGAAAATGTCCCCATGTAACATAACCCATACCCAAAAATACTTGAGGGTCATTTTAGATCGGGCTCTTACGTTTAAGAACCCTGTAGAATACGTAGCAAGAATAGTGTACACCAGAATCGACGTTGTCAGAAAACGACTGGGTCAGTATGGGATGAAAATACTACATTTGCATTAGTTTACGGCAGAATACTGTGTTCCGGTATGGAAGAACAGTGCACATGTACGTAACGTCGACATCAAGCAATGAGAATAATCAGTGGCACTACAAACTCTACACCACTTCCATGACTCCCTGTATTGTGTAATATTCCACCTCCATCAATAAGACGGGAAGCAGCAGAAATAAGATAGTTCCACAAGAGCTCCACCCACAAGAACTCACTTATATACAATCATCTGCAGAATATACCTACCAGCAGACTCAAGTCCAGAAAACCACCATGGCCAATGCAAGATGCGACACTTGTTTACAAGGTCTGTCAAGAATGCAAAGATGTTTGGAAAAAGTTTCCTCCGACTAACTCTCGTCTTATAACTGACCCTACAAAACGTGTGAATAAATTCGGTCTTCACAGAAAACTGTAGACGTCTCTGAACCGATTCCGCACAAGGCATGGAAGATGTAGTGCCTGCTTTGTATGAATGGGGATACAAAAATACCCTGGCGTATGACTGTGGCGCTCCTGTGCAAAGTGTGCAGCACCTAATTGAGGAGAGAGCACTACGGAAATTTCCTGGAGGACTCAGTGAGCTGAATTTGGTGACAACAAGAGCTGTAGACTGCTTAAGAGAACCAGATATTCAATCATAGTTTTTATGAGGAGGTAGTGAACAGAATTGGGGAGAAATGTAATTTCTGGCATACCTTGACTAAAAGAAGGAATCGATTGGTAGGAAACATTCTTAGACATCAAGGAATTGTGAATTTAGTGTTGGAGGGAAGTGTGTGGGGTAAAAACCGCAGAGGAAAACCAAGAGATGGATCCAGTAAGCAGATTTAGACAGATGTAGGTCGCCTTTCTTATGTGAAGAGGTTTGCAGGATAAGGTATTGTGGAGAGCTGCATCAAACCAGTCTCCTGACTGAAGACCACAGCAACAACAAATTTTTCTCTGGTTTTTTTGCTTGTTTGTTTTTACTATGCGTATCTGTACATAGTTTTTCTTTGTATACCAAAATTTTCAAATAAGACTGTAATATGACTAGAGGCCGTCAAACGCGGCCTGGCTCCCGCTCGTTCCCGCCAGCGAGAACGGCTAGCGAGACCGCCACACCCGGGAGCCGGCCGTGCCGATAATGCAGTCTCGGGAGCGAGAAGACTCGGTACTCCCGGCTGTAGAACTAGTCCAGTCAAATGGTAGTTTGAAGTCGAAAATTTTGGTGTAATTGTTTTCAGTGGTTTATTTTAAGTTTTTTTGGGTGATGAACACGAATCTGAAGTCTTCCAACAAAAATTCCCTCGGCAAATATGATAAATCAACAAAAAATCACATTTGTTTGCGGTTATCAACTTATATCTCATAAAGCAAGCTATATACACAAAACGTGGTCCAGTATTAAAATAAAGAGGAGAAAATTACCTACAATTTATGTCTGTAACATTTTTCTGTAAGTCATTTTTTGAAAACAGCAAAAATGAACATAAATATATAGTTTTTATTTCATGAAATTAAACATTATTGTAAATCCTTATAAGAGAGACGAATTTCTGTACAATTTTATATGATTTATGTGCTGATACGGGCCTTCTTAGACACGGGTTGCGTAATTTCTTCGGAACAGCCCTTCATGTCTTCAACGCATAAAACAATCAATGCCGTAATCCAAAATACTTCATAATTCACTGAATAGGTATGAAAGCAATACTTATTATGAAACCTTTTTTTTTTTTTTTTTTTTTCAATGACAAATCTGTAGTAAGTGGAGAAATAAAGGTGCGACAGAATTATTTCTGTATAGTGCCTAATGGCTCTCAAATAGGCGTGTCCTGTCAGGATTTTCTCTGTTGACTTCCGGGCATAAGTAGAATTGAACAACTCCTTCAATACACTACCATCCATGAAGTAGCCCATAGCCTTCAAGAACGACATCAGGAGATGAAACCCACATATTCTAATGATGACATTATCAAAATCGGGATCTCATTGTTGGCAAGCTACAATAAATCTTCCCTTTAGAGGCTGGTCGAAGGTCTTCACGGTTGCTTATTGATTCATTGATTTGCTCTGTTCTATGGATGCGACTAAAGCTATATATATTGATTTGTGATCAGATGGTGAAGCGTTTATAAAAGGTAGACAAGCAACATCGGCTGTATGAAAGGGGAGACTACTTGTGATTTGCTCCATGAAGCCACCCCATCCTGAAATTCCAGGCAGATCTTTCCACTTGCCATAAAGCCAAAGTAGATCTGATAAAGAGGGTATTATTGTATCAGGTGATACAAATAGCTGTTTGAGATCCTCAATGTTGATATGATTTAACCCAGGAGAAATTGTCTTGTCAAAATGTTTTTAGGAAACATCTCACCAATTAGTGGAGCTGGTATTGGTTTCTTTGCTCGGACAATTCTTTGATCCGTAGCAATGGCATTTCCAGGAGAAATCAAATGTATTCCTCCCATTGCATGGAAGGTATTATATCCATCCAATGTACGTGTGTTAAAATCAGCGTTGTCAGAACAAATTGATGGAAAGCTGTCGGATCTATTTGTAGTGGTGGCCTCAAGAATGCTGACACTTCAAGACGAACAGCTTCGGAATAAGAGGCGCAAAATCCCAAGGATGACACAACATCAATCAGTTTTCGTGATCCGCCGGCCGCGGTGGCCGAGGAGGCTAAGGCGCTCTAGTCACGGTCTGCACGGCCACTACGGTCGGGGTTCGAATCCCCCCTCGGGCATGGATATTTGTGCCGTCCTTAGTCTTAGCTAGTTCATAAGTAGTTTGTAAGCTTAGGGACTGATGACCCCGTAGTTAAGTCCCATAAGTTCTACAAACATTTGAACATTTTTTCGTGATCCATACTTATAAAAGAAAGCTGATAGCCCAATTTGTAACGGAGAAAGGAAAGAATTTGGCCTGACATCACTAATAATACTGTGTGGAATGGCTAAAACTTTTTTTTTTTTTTTTTCATTTTCGTCCATGAAGGAGTCTTGAGGAGGATAGTCGTCCACAGCATACGGTATTGATCGTATCTCTTCAAGAAATACATCAGCTGCTGTCTCAACTAATCGAAGACGTTCTTCCCGTTCTGACGAACGTCTTTCCATGTACCACGCTTCAGTCAAAATCTTATGATTTTTGAAAAATACGACTGTATTCTGTTTGATCTTTGATACGATAATATCTTCCTCATATCTATCTAATAAATGTTTTATTGCAGTTCTTCTTTCAGGAATGAAGTTGCCCTCTGAGTTATTAGCTGATCTAATGAAAACTGACATTCCTCATCATTCATTTCCATAAAATTGAAAATGTTATTCATAGCCCTCTGAATCTCTTCAGCATAAGAGCCAACGGTTTTCTTTTTATCAGCCTTGGGCCTACTAATGTAAATATTTTTTAAACATTTATCGTGGTACTTACAGTCAGCAGCCACCATGTCTTTTATCGACTGGATCCTGTTAATAACTGCTGCACCGAAATCATCTCCACGTAGTTGAGCCTGTTTCACAACTGAGTCTTTCATCTCAATTTTTGTCTCCAGATGCACCAAATTACGTTTATGAGGAGGCAGTCATTGTTGTGACCTTGCGTAATCTTCAGGAATACCTGTTCCACACACAAAACAATGTGTTTTCCGATGGAAATAGTCAGAGGATAATCTTAATTTTCCTGAAGATGTGCTTGATTCAGCAGCTTTCTTCAAGTAGGCGGCTATCATTCTTTCATTTATGTAACTTTTCTGGCATGAAACATGTACGCTGACAGATGTTTTACCCACTAAACCAGCCACCTTCCTGTCATTTCTTTTTTTACTACCATCACGTAAAGTTTCTATTCCTTTTTCCTTGACCATTATCACTAACCCTCACCTAAATCTTTTTAGCAAATAAAACAATTATCACTCGAAATTGCGCCCGAGTTGTTGCGCTATATCTCAACGAAAACATTCAAACATGGCTTCACGTCTTTGAGAGAAAGGGAAATAACACGATCACGGCAGTGAACGTACACAAACTGGAGGATTGAGGACAGTCCGGTGTTTCGGCAGGGAGACCCCCTTCGTCTGTCACAAATGTAAGGGCAGCGGCCGCAAAGGTGGGACGGAGGGGCGGGCCGCAGCCACGGGTAGACGGACAGCGTGGGCGCGCAGCTGAGTACGTGGCCACAAAGGACAAGAAGAAGAGCTGCTACCATGCTTCGCGAGGTAAACACGTTGAAAGGCAAGGAACCGCTGATGAAATGATCCACCTGAAAAAACATGCAGTTTTTTTTTTCTATTTCTCAAAATTTACTGATTTCACCGCTTTTTCAACGCTGTTTAACATGGAAACCATACGACGTAGAAAAAAATGTTACAGACATAAATTGTGGGTAATTTTCTCCTCTTCATTTCATTACTGGGCCACTTTTTGTGTAAATAGCTTGCTTTGCAAGTTGTAAGCTGAAAACCACTGACAGTTGTGATTTTTAGTTGTTTTTTGATGATTTCTCATATTTGCCGATGGAATTTTTGTTGGGAAACTTCAGATTCGTATTCAGCACTCCAAAAAACATAAAACACGCCACTAAAAACAATTACACCAAATTTTTCGACTTTGAGCCCTTTTTGTGCACGATTTGACTGGACTAAACAGCCGACAGCAGTGCGCATGCGCACGGCCAGCCCCCCTCACGACGCCGTTAATTATTGCGCCAGTCCGGCACACGACTACGGCGGTGCGTTCACACTGCCGGCCGGGCCGAGCCGAGCGGGGATGTGCCAAGAGGAAAAAGAGGGGGGAAAACAAGTTTTTCGATTTTCAAGTTGTAAGAAATTTTGACGTTATATAAGACCACATCTCATCGTTTCATCAACTTATTTTTTCCGTACAAGCTTTGCCATGCCTGTGAAAAAATAAAAAGTCTACTTTTCATTCCGCAAGAGTTTTCAGTTTCGTAAAGCTCCTCACTCGATTTTGATGAAAGTATTTGGTTAAAAAATCTGATTTTTGGACACAGGGTAGTACAACATCTTAGCTTTCCAATAAAACATTCACCTTTTCGAAATTCGTAACAATCGTTTTCAAATGATGCTTTTTGTCAGGTATGCGCGCTTGATTTACAAATCGTGTATTGAAAAAGTTCAATAGCGGGCAGCTTACTGTACTATGTATTTTAAGCCATACATTACAGCGAGTGGAATTGAGCTAAAAGAACAGAAAAGTTTTTGAAATGGTAGTCGCACTGATATCTACCTCCTTTCACAAGTAATTGTGAGTTATCTGAGCGGCATCATGCCGCGTCCGCAAGCCTACGAACTCGGCGTGTGTTGAGCGTGGCGTAAAGCACTGCAGTGCCGAAAAAATTATTTGCTGGCCACGTATGTTGGTCCCTCGTGATGTGTTAATCTATATAAATGTGAATGTCTGTTCGGTGTACGCTTATCACGTCTGAACGACAAGACGCAGAGACTAAAATATTTGTACACTTACTAATTCATACCCGAGAAAGGTTTTAGGCACGGTTTTATAGCGATCTGATAGATATTTAGTAATTTGAAGAATATAACGCGAAATGCGGAACAATAATTACTCTTTGAAAATTATATTTACTCTTTGAAAATGGTTTTATTGGTTGCAGTGTTGCTTGAGGGTTGATAATGATAAAAGGGTGGAGTATATTGGGATGGAAAGTTATCGGTGTATATAAAATTCTACGTGTCTCTGTGTGTGTTAATATTTCGGTCTACAGCGAAAACTACAGAACGCAAACGAATGGTCTGTGTGTAATTGTCAGAAGTCTCCCGTTCTGCACCATAGCAGTTCCATGTCGATAGCTATAAGGGGTGAAAGGTATGGTGGTTGAAAGTCGTCAGATTATAAAACAATTCGGACTGAAGGCCAGCGATGGCGTTTGCGACTCTATAGCAAGGAGGTTACATACAGCCAAACGTGATGCCACAGACCATATTTTTGGTCTATGTGTGCTACAATGTCTTCAGCTCTTTTTCTGTAAGGATAAGCATACGAATAAGGAAATACAAGAATAAATAAATAAAGTAGTAAAAAAGAAATTTCTTTTAATACATCTCTTTAAAAAAAATCGATTTGACGTTTCGCACATTATGTATCATAGTCAACCAACACGCGAGCGGAGCCGCGGGTTTAAGCTAGTAATTCATAACCAGAAAATAGCTATACCCTCATTTTTCGCGGGTGGCAACCGATTACAATCGACAATGATCTGCTATGGTTTTATGTAAGGTAATACTCACTTAAGAGGTATACAAGTAGTTTGTTGTCCACATTGTACAATTGATGGAATACATATTTCGTGTTTCAAACTACAAGAGAAGAAACAATTAATGTTAACTGCGAATTTGCTGTTGATGGACTGAAATAAAATTTCTGAAATTCTACTCAATGACTTTGTAGTTGAGGATAATAAACGGAAGAAACCCAAAAAATATACTTACATTTATTGATGCATCTACACCTTAGATTACACTATTTAGCCTTCTCTTAAGCCGGCCGCAGTGACCGAGGGGACTGCGGCGCGCCAGTCACAGTCTGCACGGCCACTACGGTCGGGAGTTCGAATCCCCCCCTCGGGCATGGATATTTGTGTCGTCTTTAGTATAAGGTAGTTCATAAGTAGTTTGTAAAGTTTAGGGACTGTTGACCCCGCTGTTAAGTCCCTTAAGCTTAACAAACATTTGAAACTTCTCTTAATTTTCGCTTTTGTAACTCCTAGAAAATGTTCTACCACAAGGTGAAACAATTTATATACAGTGTCTCACATAAAAGCGCTATACCTCAGATCGAGACTAAAGTAGGAGTACATAACAGTAAAATTAAAGACATTTAGTTACCTCCTGATAAGGGATTCTGCAAATTATGGCCATGGGGGTACGTCAGGTGTGCCAGACTTACGTGGTACACGCTGTACTATGTTTCAGCTCATCTCCACTTTCAAAGAACTCTACACGGTTCTCAGAATTTTTATTTATTTTGTTAGGAAGCTGTCTGATGGGAACTGCTTTTCTATGAACATTTCCTGAATTTCACAATTTTCCTTGTCTCTATGGTATTTTCATATCGATTTTTATACTTTAAATGAAAGGAAAACGCGCAGATTTAGTTTAGCCTCAGACACTGCAGATCAGTAAAGGATGAGAAGCAGGTGTCATTTGTTTCATGTTGTAATTTGGTTTTTCGTTCTTAGTGGGCTTGTGGCCAGCAACAAGGGATCGTCACCCACTGTCAGTGGAAGATCGAAGGAAACAGGTGTTCACTGCCATCTACTTTGAGCCAGCTAACTGTTAATTGATTTTGTAATTTTATTACTATTGTTTGCACACTGCAGTGACTCATAGAATTATAAACACATTAGAAATATGTGGTATGGACCCATCCCATTAATTTCGACTAACATCTAGGAGAGTTTTTCCTTATGTGAAAAACTAAACATTTCTTAATTTTTAAATTCATATTACAGAATTAATTGTAATAGAAGAAAAATAAACATATTATCATAAGTATAATTAAAAAAAAACATGCAGAGAAGCTTCTGCTGAAAGCAGGCTGGAGACTAGTGATACTTGTGCTGCAGAAGCAACACCATACCCCAATCGGTTCGTGTCGGCGCCGACTCGCGCCGGGAACATTAAAGATATCGAATGTTAAGGGAAAGAAATACTCTCCTAATTGTTAGTCTATATGGATGGAATGAGTGCATTACCACTTATTTCTTATGTTCATAAAATTCGACGGTTCACTACAGTGTGAGAACAATAGTAATAAAACTAGGCGACATATGCAAATACTTTGCAGCATTAGTGGCCAGTCATGTGAAATGGAAATAAGTAAAATTAAATATTAATCATTTAAAAATATTTATTATAGATAGTAACAGTATACAGAATATTATATAAGATTGCGTTTTCTTAAATTAATATCAAAACACTTATAAATAGATTCTTTTAATACATAAGAAAGATAGAGGACCCGTGCGAATAAGACCCGTGCGAATACTTCGCACCGTTGGAATGACTAAAACGATGGGAAGACATGGAAGTAAAGTTGAATGTTCACGCATAGCTTTCTTCAGAATCAATCCGTGCAAGTGTTTAAAAGCACAAGTAAAAGATCTTGATCCGTTGAGTGAAAAAAAAAATTAGAAAAAGTGACAGACGCTTCTCATCCTTTACTGACCTGTCCTGCAGTGTCTGGGGCTAAAGTAAACCAGCGTATGTTGAAAATTCGAAAGTACCATCTTGCAGA
Source organism: Locusta migratoria (assembly GCA_026315105.1). Classification (NCBI taxonomy): domain Eukaryota; kingdom Metazoa; phylum Arthropoda; class Insecta; order Orthoptera; family Acrididae; genus Locusta; species Locusta migratoria. The sequence goes on from CM048744.1 coordinate 541,671,133, forward strand.
CAAAGAAAATTGTCTTCAAATGATACAGCAAAATGTTCGTAGAAACGTTGTTCGTCTCAGACAGGTTACTAAAAGCAACTCAGTTCATTCTTACTTTCATCTCAGACGTGAAAGTACCGCATTTATGGTGGACACACTGTATACAATTATTTTCACCCTGTGGGAACACATTTTCCGAAAGCTACAAAAACGAAAAGGTATATATTGTGTCTTAGGAGTAGATGCATCAATAAATATAAATATCTTTTGACTTTCTCGTTCATCTGCAACTAGAAAGCCGTTAACTGTAATGTCACAAAATTTTATTTCAGTCCATTAGGAGCAAAGTCGCAGTTTACATTACTTTGTTCTTCTCTTCTAGTTCCAAACACGAAATATAAATTCCATGAATTGTATTACGTGGAAAAAACCAGAAGTATGCCTCTCAAAGTCAAGTATGATCTGCTGTGAAACCGTATCAGATAGTTGTCCATTGTAATCGGTTGCCACCCAAGAAAAATTAGTTCATTATTGTTCTCTGATTATGGATCTTTAACACATCACGAGGGACAGACAAACGTAGCCAGCAGGTCAGATTTTTCGGCACTGCAGTGCTTCACGCTACGCTCAACACAGGCTGAGTTCGTAGACCTGTGATCGCGGCCCGAGGGCGCTCAGATAACTCGCGATTACTTGTGAAAGGAGGTAGATATCAGTGTGATTACCATTTCAAAAACTTTTTTGTTCTTTTAGCTCCATTTCACCCGCTGTAATATATGGTCAAAAAGTCATAGAACAGTAACCTGCCCGCTATCTAACTTTTTCAATACACGATTCGTAAATCAAGTGCATATACCTGAGAGATAGCGTCATTTGAAAAAGACTGTTAGGAATTACGAAAAGGTGAATGACTTATACGAAAGCTAAGATGTTTTACTATAATTTGTCCAAAAATCAGATTTTTTAAACGCATACTTTCATCAAAATCGAGTGAGGAGCGTTACGGAGCTAAAAACTCGTGCGGAATGAAAATTAGTGTTTTTATTTTTTCACAGGCAAGGCAAAGCTAGTAAGGAAAAACTAATTTCATAAAACGCTGTAGCGTGATCGTGTATACCATCAACAATTTTTACAACATGAAAATCGAAAACGTGTATTTTCGCCATTTTTTCGTCTCTGGGCCGGCGCATTGTGTGAACACGCAGCCGGCGGCGTGCGCCGACTAGGCTGAGGCGGCTCAGCCAAGCTCAGCTAGGCCCGGCGGGCGCGACGTGAACCCGGGAGTATTCGTGACTCGTCCTGCCCGAAACGTCTCGCTCTCGCGAGTGTGACGTCATCGCTCCCCCTCTACCAACCCTTTACCCGCCGTCAGCTGTCGAGAGCGACGTTTTGCGGGAACCGAGCGGGAGTGGCGGCCGTTTTGACCATGTAAACCATACGAATAAATAAATTCGAGACAGCAGATTATTAAGACGATAAACTGAGACTTCACATATCAACGCAGTTTCTGACGATTAAAGTCACTAAAATACTCCGGGCAGTTAATTACTGTTAAAATCCAACTTACGTCTCCATCTGCTGAGGATCGTCGCTTCTTTCTATGTCAGAATCACAGCCTGGCTCGCTACTGATCTAAGCCAAACTTCGTTTTCATAAATAGTGAAACGAGCAACATTGGTCGTAAAAATCTTCTGCTTCTATTGTAGGAAATCGATTTCGGTTACTGAGTAACCATTTTCAGTGCTGAAGCTAAAGGGAAAAGAATATAGAAAATCAAATCTGTGGTAAAAATAATTGCAATTTCTATTGAGCACGAATGTCGAAAATTATTGATATGGAGACTGTTATTTTTGGACCGGTCCGAAATAACAGACACAGGGTGTTGAAATAAAATCAACGACAAAGCTGAAAATTTGTGCTGGACCGGGACTCGAACTCGGATTTCCCACTTTGGACAAGCGCACGCCTTAACCAATTACGCTATCCAGGCACGCTTCCCTTCCAACCAAAATTCTCAACTTACAGCACACTACGATTGCAATGTCCCCTAGCCACTGGTACCTCTTGCTCGCAGCTTATACTGTATTCCCACAACAAGGGACCAAATGTTCAAAGGTTTGTGAAGATTATGGGACTTAACTGTGGGGTCATCAGTCCCTAAACTTACAAACTACTTTAACTTATATTACAGACAACACAAACATCCATGCCCGAGGGAGGATTCGAAGCTCCGATGCGGTAGGTCGCGCGATCCGCAACGTAGCGCTCCAGACCGCTCGGCTACTCCCGCGCGGCCACAAGGGACCGAGCGTACGAATGCGTCCGCATTGAAACTGTCATTGCTTGTTGTGGGCATATTTCCAATTATTGATATGGTGTCTGTTCTTTTCGGAGATATCGTTGTATTTATTTCAAGGCCCAGAAACGGTCATAATGTTTAAATACTTTCATTTCGTAAACTTAAGGGCCGTTACTGTCAACTGATGGTGTATATTCTTTCGGACATGTCCGAAAAGAGCAGACACCGTATCAATAATTGTAAATATGCACACAACAGGCAATGACAATTTCAGTGTGGACTCATTCGTACGCTCGGTCCCTTGAGGCAATACAGAATAAGCTGGCAGCAAGAACAACCAATGGCCAGGGGGCACTACAATCGTAGTGTGCTAAAAGTTGAGAATTTGGGTGGGAAGGGAAGCGTGCCTGGATAGCCTAATTGGTTAATTTAGGAAAGTGTAAAGGTGGGATTAACAGCTTTTAAATATTTGTAGAATGTCAAGTTGACCACAGCTGTTTAATTTATTAGCTTAAAGCTACCGGTTTCGCGTAATACCCCTTTATCAAGCGCCATCAGAGCTTTGCCAGTTGATTAATGTTAATCAACTGGATAAGCTCTCCTGGCGCTTTTTAATGGGTACTAACCGAAACCGGTAGCTTTGAGTTAATAAATTAAACAGCTGTTGTCAACATGACATTCTAATTGGTTAAGGCGACCTCTGGCCCGAAGTGGGCAATCTGGATTCGAATCCCAGTCCAGCATAAAAAATTTCAACTTTGTCACTGAATTATATTTTAACACCCCGAAACGGTCGAAATGTTTCAATATTTCTGTTTCGCAATGTTGTAAATGGCTGATGTGTGTTCATTGGAAATTGCAATTATTCGCTTTTGTATATTCTTTTTCGTTTAGCTTCAGCACTGAAGTTGGTTACTCTGTAACCGAAATCGATTTGCTAAAATAAAAGCAAAAGATTTTTACGATCAATGCTGCCCGTTTCACTGTTCATAAAAATTGTTATATGCTCGTTGAGCACATCCTTTCTTATAATGGAATCGAATCTTAAAAAATTTCGTTTTACCATGCACCCCAACAGAAACGTGACGTCATGATTGTGTTTTGAACATTATCTGAGAATTCCAGAAAATTCAGGAAGACATGGACCTACGTGTTCATGACGATGTACCGGTTCTGTATCGAAAGAGACGCCGCTCAAGAAAACCACCACCGAGTAAAGTTGAGCAGTTAGCACCTAACAACATAAAAATAAGTGCATTTAGGTGCAGAAATGCCAAAACATTGAAAATCTCGAGATACGTAAGTGGTTTTACGATTACAATCACGACACTACGGCGCAAAATTAGAAAGGAACCTCTTCGTGAAATTAAACAGAATATGTACGGGACAGGGTTGCTGTGAAGACTCGCTGCATAAATGAGGTTGTGTGGAGTCTTCAGAAAATGACTGTGGAGCCTCGGAACAGACAAACACTTACTGTTGGGAAGACTACCCTCTGCGAACCTTTCAAGGGAACTGGAGTCATTTCATGACGGCTGACCCTGCAGCACACACCTGGATTAAAAATTACCTATTAAAATTTAGATAATTACTTGTGCTTGTGTATATATTAAAAGGTAAAGTAGTCAGCAATCCGAAGATTGGTTTGAACACCATAGTGCTCTAATAGGGATTGTTCTGATAGGAGTTGGTACGTCGTTGCCTTCTTCCGATATATACAGTTATAGTGAGACTTACATTTTAACGTGGTTTCCTATGACCTTTAATCGGTAAAAGCATTATCTTTTTTATTTTAAACGCTACATGTAAGCCATACATCATACGACACATAATAAATAAATAAATCGCCCTATGGCGAAAGACTTGTACACCTGTTCGTCAGCACCAGAATGAGAAATCGGTAAGTTTCACGCCGTCGTCTTTTCTATTGAAATTCTTGTGGTGTTGAGCAATTTCTATGGCCCATCTGTACAGCCTTTCATGGTATTCTCTTGTGGCTGCCTGATTAGAAAAGAAAAGGGCAATTGTAGAAGGGGAGAGAGTGACTATTTTGGAACACACTTTACAGCTAGGACATCATCATATTCCTTTTCTAATCGTTTTGTTAAAGATCCCAAGAATTTCAGTAGGAAAGAAGACGGTTTGGAACTTAATAACGTCTGATTTCCAATTCTAAAGAAGAGGTGTACTTGACATGCATCATGAGACGATGGTGAATGGCGCTCGAATTTTCGAAAACATGTAACGTCACGCCTCTACGCGGGAGAATACGAAAATGAAATTTGATTGCAGTCAGTTGCGAGCCAGGGTGCGACCCGGACATGCAAAACAGCTAAGATCCTCGTTAAAAATGCAGAAGGGGACGAAACGTTGGGTTTTAATAATATGTCAACACGGCTAAAGAGCCTGCAATATTTTAAAATTTTAGCTTTACCGGCCGTGAAAGTTTGCTTTTCACAGATTCTTACCGATTTTTGCGGAAAATCTTTTTGCTATTGAAGTGAAGTGAAATGTTAAGAATACTTCAAATTTTCCTCCACTCCAAACCGAACCTCTGTCCGAATTTTGTAATAACAGATAATGTCAGTTACATATGAGGTTCTATGGCCCTCTCGCGTCGGTGGTCACCCGTATGGTCTCGTTACGAGAAAAGAATCGCGATGTTTATAATTAAAGTGTTTCTCATTTTTCCAATGTTCAAATGTTTGTTAAGCTTATGGGACTTAACTACGGGGTCATCAGTTCCTAAACTTACAAACTTCTTATAAACTAACTTATACTACAGGTAGCACAAACATCCATGCCCGAGGGAGGAGTCGAACCCTCGATGGGGAACGGCCTCGCGCATCGTAGCATAGCGCCTGAATGCGCTCGGTCACTCGGCCGCAGCATATCATTTTTCTGACCCTGCTATGCATTTCTAAAATAACATTCATGCGCCTTTGTCGTAGTGGTAAGACTAACTTTATTAGGCTACCCAGCAACTGAAAGAGATCTGCGGTTTGTGAAATGCTTTCTGGGTGGCAAACCACCCAGAGGTGCCACGCCTTTAGTTTGCTTTGTAGTGACCGAGTGACAACGTATATCGTAGTGAATACAGTGGCAGTTCTTTCTTAAAATGAACACATCAATGGATACTATATCGTATCTTCCTCACATCAACAGTCCATTGCCTCCTCCAACTGTTAAAAATTACATAACTGTGTTAACTTTCATGGTGATTGGCAAGGTACCCACCGCTAAGCACCGTTTGAAATCTTGGGTAGAAAGATCACTTGAGCAAATTTTCATGAAGATTGGAGGGTGAATAAAGTGTCCTTATTCAAGCTTTGCATGTTGCCGAAGTTTTTTTAACCAAACAATTTTTTATGACATCATATCTCCTGAACGATGTGTCGCGGTTCTTGCCCTTACATCGATTGTTATCTCAGGAAAGGAACATGTGCACCAAATTTGGTTAAAATCGGTCCAGTGGTTTAGCATGAGGTGTATAACATGTCACGTGATGCAGCGATTTACTGTGCATTTCATTTTTATTATGTCATATCTCTTGAACTATGTGTCTTACAGTCATTTAATTATGTCAGTAACCGTCGCGAAAGTGAAAGAAATATGTTGACAAAGTTTCATCGCAACCGAATGAACGGTACAGACACGCGTAAAATACGGACAAACATACAAACAAACATGCATGTTCATGTATTAGATAAATGGTGACGGAAGTAATAAAGATTGAAAATAGCCGTTTATAGCAACTTCCATAATCAGATACGGTGTACAGTGAAAGTAACGTATTTAGGAAGGTACACAATCTTAGATTGTATATGCATGCCGTAGCTGCAGCCGACATTGTCTCTTTTTGCTGACAGTTACCAGTTAGAAGTAGACGGTAGTTTTAACACTTGAAATGACATGCTTTGCATTGTGTCACATAACTTCTCGTACGTTTATATGGGGAAAATGAAGTGTCCCTTTTATAAAAATGCCGAAAGAACCGATTCTTTTTTTTTAAATCTAAACACAGTAAAATTTCATCTTTGCCGATCAGTTTTAACCACTGAAATTTAAGAAGATGCCCGTTTTAAACAGCTGACGTAGTGCTCCGAGGAAGGGCTCCGAAGCTCTACTGTGTGTTTCCGGAGCGCCAATGTTTTCCTGTTTGGAATAACCTGTTTTGGTGTAGGTATAGAACAGTTACCGTGATTCGGAAAGTCAAAAGTAGTTAAGCTGTGGCAGAAACGACACTCTAACAATAATTATATCACTACATACTATCGTTTTAAATACTGCTATTACTATTACCCATTCAAACTTTAATATCTGCGGATGCGGGTTAAGTGCCGCGGATGCGGTTGCGGATAGGGGCCTTGCGGATGTGGTGCAGATGCAGATAACACTTTTCTTATCCGCGCAGATCTTCAGTTATGGCACTTCATGAGGCTAAAGGAGTTCCAACACTTCATTACGAAGCATCCATGGCCTTTGTCACTATCAGCATATAAAAACTAGCCGCGGTGGAGTAGCCGAGCAGTCTAAGGCACCTCGCTGCGGAGCGCGCGGTTGCTCACCGTCGGAGGTTCGAGTCCTCCCTGGGGCTTGGGGGGGGGGGTTGTCCTTAGGTTAGTTTACCTTAGTTTAAGTAGTTTGTAAGCTACGGACTGATGACCAATCAGTTTGGTCCGATAGATTTACAAACATTTGCAATTTTGTATAAAAACTAAACATCATATTATTTAACCCTTTGGAATCCACGTGTGCGGCAGAACAGCTACAAATTTAATCACTAAAAAAAATTATCAGTTCGTGGAGAAAGCGAGCTATCAGTTATTGTCAAATCAAAGTGTTTGGTATGTGGATTTGTTAAGGTCATCCGATATTTACTGCTGATACAGCGCTAGCAACAGACGTGCCGACACGCGGTAACCTGAAGTAACGTAACGGTGGAGCGACCGAGCGTTCTAGGGCGCCTTGATGAGGAGCACGCGGTTACTCTACGTAGGAGGTTTGAGTCCTCCTTCGGACACGGATGTTTGTGTTGTTCTTAGCATAAATAGTTTATAATCCTAGGGACTGATGACCAACGTAGTTAAGTCCCTTAGTACATTTGAACATATTTGAATCTTCTGAAAATGGTGTGTGGAGGTTCTCAGATAACAATTGTTATGAAACTTCCTCGCAGATTAAAATTGTGTGCCGGAACCGGGACTCGAACCTGGAACCTTTGCCTTTCGCGGGCAAGCGCACTACCTACTCAGCTATCCCGACACGACTCACGATGCCGCCTCACAACTTTACTTCCGCCAGTACCTCGCCTCCTACTTTCCAAACTTCACAGAAGCTCTCCTGCGAACCATGCCAGACTAACACTCCTGGAAGAAAGGATCTGGTGGAGACATGGCTTAGCCACAGCCTAAGGGATGTCTCCAGAATGTAACTTTCACTCTGCAGCGGAGTGTGCGCTGATATGAAACTTCCTGGCAGATTAAAAACTGCCAGGAAGTTTCATATCAGCGCACACTCCGCTGCAGAGTGAAAGTTTCATTCTGGTAACAATTGTTCTATATGTTTGTATAGATAAGGAACCAAACTGCAGTCGTCGTCAGTCCTTAGACTCGCAAGCTATTTAAACTGATACTAAGAACGACACATGCACTCAAGCCCGAAGAAGGACTCGAACCTCCGTCGGGGAGCAACCGCGGACTTCGCAGCAAGGCGTCACCCGGCCACTCCCTTGCGCCTCTTAGATAAGAACCATCAATTTCTTTCTCTGGTATTCTAATATTCTGGTTGGAGAATGAGTGTTAGAACTTATAAATGCGCTAGAAAAGTTATGATGTTTGTAATTATTTTTTTATTAACCATTATGTTAGGAATTATTTTTTCTATCTTTCACATCCAGAATGACCACTATTATCGTGTGACGATGGAACAGGTAACTGATTGGAAATTATAGCCACAAAAGTATTTATTTTCATCTGTGAAATATTCGCTCCAATTACAGGGCTGGCAGACTTCGTGTCGAAGAGGACACGCATCATTGTTTACGTGAATTGCCTATAGATGAGGAAGATGGGCACAATGAGCGTCAAGATAGTAATGTTCATTACGAACCCTAGAAAATAGAGCATTACGATACTAGCACAGATTCTGTTCAATAGTTACAACAAGGAATGAAGTATACTGGCCAGCCGCAGTGGCCGAGTTGTCTGCTTCGCGCCAGTCACAGTCTGCACGGCCGCTACGGTCGGGGGTTTGAATCACTCTCGGCCATGGATGTTTGTGTCGTCTTTAGTATAAGGTAGTAGTATGTAAGTTTTGGGACTGATGACCCCGCTGTTAAGTCTAATAAGCTTAACAAACATTTAAAGTATACAGGTCGGTTAAAGAATGTCTACAATAATTTACTTCAAAAAATGTTACACTTTTCTGCAACTCAGTATAACAATATTGCACTGTCAAAATTTATGCAGTTTCCAAAGATAAAGAATCTTTATCTCATGCGTAACAAAGCTTCAAAAAATCAGATTACAAGTAAGCGAAGAAAAATTCGAGAAAATCATAGAATGCAGGGAGTCCACAAGAAAAAAAAATCCGCAACTGCAATGTTTTCTTGTTATAGGACGTGATCATCGCACTAATTCAATGCCTAGTGTTCATCTTAAATTTCTCGAGCGGCTTAAGGACTCGGACAACAGTTACACGTTCGAAAATCAAATGTTCAAATGTTTGTTAAGCTTATGGGACTTAACTGTTGGCTCATCAGTCCCTAAACTTATAAACTACTTATGAACTAATTTATACTAAAGACAGCACAAACACCCATGTACGAGGGAGGATTCGAATCCCCGACGGGGAGCGGCCTCGCGTATCGGAACATAGCGCCTCGATCCATTCGGCCAATCTGAAGCGGATACACGTTCGAAACAGATCAGCAAACAGAACTCTTCATGCATGCAACGGTCGGTTCGTAGCATCTTCACACCCCATTGTATTGACTACCAGGTCATCCACCAGGACCGAGAAACCACCGAATTCGTTTCCCTGACACTATAGCGTATACCGTACAGCGTATATATATATATATATATATATATATATATATATATATATATATATATATATATATATGAACAACATTCGTGGTTGCAGCTAGTCTAGCATAGACATTTACATCCTAATAAAGTGTACATCATTTTGTTAAGTGTTCTTAAATATGTTGAAATACATCTGAAAGTCAACTATAAAAAAAAATTGTAGTTCGATGTTCACAATCGAAATTCCAAATCTCTTTCCTGAGATATGATACAATGTAGTTGTGATTTTTGTTTCTCAGAGTACGCTGACTGTCTAATAACAAAGAAAATCTTTGGTGTCGTGATTAAATTTGCTGGGGGAAAAAATTAAAACTCAATTAACGCACTTCTTTCAAAGGATGTGGAATACAAAATTGAAAAGACTGTTCGGGCCTTTAATCAGAGATTAAATTAAATCTTTTTTACCTGATAATTCCCCAAGTTATTACACACAGCCTTCGTGATCCGTGTGGTGTACCAGATACATTCTGACGCGTGACTAGATCACTGCCAGTGTAGGAAGTTACTAGCGAACTTAAATGTGTACTGCTTGTGTTTTGGGGGGGGGGGGGGTGGCGTCTTCCGACAATAAATCTTGATACCAGAGTTTTAAAACATCGACTAACATTCGGAAGAAGTGGACCAGCTCCAGCAGACTGGACTCGCTTCCAATCAGCCTCCGGCCATCCGTGATTTCCCTAAATCACTCCAGGAAAGTGGCGAAATGGTTCCTTTCAACGAGTGTGGCCGCTTTGTTTAGCAAAAAACAATACGGGCATGTGCCGCGTCTCCAGGGGCCACGTTCTCGACGGGACGTCAAACTATTTTCTTCCTTCATTACTTCTGGGACTCGGACCGAGACCCTCCTTTCAGTGGACAATGTCTTTTCATTGAATTTAGGCTTTCACGGTCGATTGTTGAAGTATTGCCGATATTAGATTCCTGGGAGTAGGGTCGTTGTCCATGGCATAATCCGCTGCCTTACTTTTCCTCTTCCACTGCTGAAGACGTCATCGAACGCTTTGCAGACGCAAAATGCTGGTTCACACTTAGGTCACCTCGTCAGCCCTACTGTCTACGCGTATCCATACAATGGTCGGCGCGTGGCATCATGAGACCACTGCCTACGTATATTATGCATTTTTGGTGAAGAGTTAGTAGATCTACTATTTATTTTATCACAAAGCCCCACAAAATTTTCCAGTTACAGCTTCTCTGTATTTCCTAGCGTAGTAATTAATTTGTTTTGCTAGAACTACGGTGTCAGTGAAAATGACGGATGATACTATACAACGGTTAAGACAAAACAGAGTAAACTCGGTGAGAAATGCCATTATTCATTGACTCCAAATTTCGTATTAGGCCTGTTACTTCAAAATCATTCTTGACCACATCCAAGTACTTACTCATTCGTCTACTACGGATGGGAAGAACCGAACGGTTAAACCCGTTTCTGAAGAACTGGTTTTTCCAGTATTTTTGTTGTTATTGGCATTCACCGTTTAAAAATACCGGTATAACTACTTTCTGTAGTACTGCTTGTAAAAGTTGGTTGTTTTTTATTTTAAATTTGTCTCACGAACAAATGAAGGGCGCTGAGAGATATTAACGCAGATACCAACATCATGGTTCTCACCGCAGATAAAGGAAATGCAACCGTCGTATTGAGGAGTGAGGACTATCATAACAAGATTAAGGATATTTTGGACCCAGCCAACTATAAAAAAACTGCAGAAGGATCCAACTACGAAGATTTTAAAGACGACTAATCAACTGTTGAAAGCATCTTCCTTCTCTTCTGACGACAAGAAGTTGCTCTGCAAAACGGAAGCGTATCCACCAAGGCTCTATGGACTCCCAAAGGTGCATAAAGAACAGACTCCGCTAAGGCCAATTGTGTGTGCCATTGGGTCACCCACTCACGAGTTAGCTAGACATCTCGCCTCGTTCTTGCAACCCTATGTTGGAAAAACTGACAACCATATAAAAAATTCGGCTCATTTCATTGAAAACTAAAAGAGATGAACGTTGCCCATAGCGATATTCTTGTTAGCTTTGGCGTAGTGTCTCTGTTTACGATGATTCCAGTAAACGAAGTTATCTCTTGCTTAGCGGATCTTTTTCCACCTGACATAGTATCATTGTTTAGACACTGCCTCACCACTACTTATTTTCAGTACAATAACGAGTTCTATGAACAGATTGACGGAGTGGCTATGGGCAGTCCACTGAGTCCAGCGGTGCCCAATCTATTTATGGAGTCGTTCGAACAACAGGCGTTGCAGACTGCTAATAAAAAGCCAGCTAGGTGGTATCGATATGTCGATGACACTTTTGTGCTATGGAAACACGGTGCAGTGGAATTAGATGCCTTCTTAACGCATCTGAATGGTATCAACCCCAGAATAAATTTACGATGGAAACAGAGAGCAACGGGCAGCTGAATTTTCTCGATGTGTCTGTAATCAAGCACGTGGACGGGACGTTGGGCCACAAGGTCTACAGGAAGGCTACTCATACTGACCGTTACCTGAATAAAGACTCTAAACACCATCCCAGACAAAAAAGAGGTGTGGTTAAAACATTGGTTGACAGGGCGCATAAAATTTGTGAACCTACTTATTTAAAAGATGAGTTGGAGCATTTACGATCCACCTTCCAGAAGAACGGTTATTCTACCAAAGAAATAGACAGAGCCCTTCGTCCCAGGGAGAAATTTAATGTTAACAAGGAACAACAACCGCCTAAGGGGAAAGTTTTTCTTCCGTTCATAAATAAGGTTACAGACCGTATTGGAAAAGTGCTGGACAAGTATGGGGTAGAAACCATTTTCAGACCTACAAGGAAGATAAAAGAATATTTAAGATCTGCAAAAGATGTACGACATCCGTTGAATACACCAGGTGTATATAAAATTCCCTGCAGCTGTGGTTCAGTCTACATTGGAACTACAAAAAGGAGCGTCAATACTCGTCTGGTCGAACATAAAAGGAATTGCCGCCTGGGGCACATGGAGAAATCGGCCGTAGCGGAACATGTATACCAAGATGGCAGTCATGAAATTAAATTTAATGAGACTAGTGTCATCTCAAAAACTTCGCACTATCATGTGCACACATATAGAGAAGCAATCGAGATCTATAAACATCGTAATAACTTTAACAGGAAAGAGGAAGCTGTTAAATTAGACAGAATTTGGACTTCTGCTTTACACCAGCGAAATGACAATCGATTCTTCTCTGCCAAGAATGTTGGCAATACCAGAGATAGTGTCTTAGCAGACGTCACGTGATGTCTTGTGGTGCCCTCTACATTGCCTGTATATACGGCGCTCCCTCAAGTTCTTATCGCAGTTCGCCATTCTACCTCTGAAGATGTCTTCCGCAGCCGAAGATGAAACGTTAGGGAAAAGTTTTATAAATCGACCACGGCTTATGAGCCCGGAAGTTTTAAATGAAGTTGACGCCGGCCGTGAAAGCTTACATTGTATACTTATGAACTACTTACGAACTAGGACGGCACAAATATCCATGCCCGAGGGGGGATTCGAACCCCCGACCGTAGTGGCCGTGCAGACCGTGACTGGAGCGCCTTAGTCCCCTCGGCCACCGCGGTCGGCTCTACGGAATAATATCAGGTAAGGATATCACGGAAACAGTAGTAAATTACATACAAAGGAAATAATTCATAGTTTATAACATAAATAGAAAAAAAAATCAAGTAGTAAAAACAATCAGATCACAAAAATCTTATTTATTAAAATGAACAGTTTCAGCGCATTTATTCTGCCATCTTCAGATTACAACATCATTTGGTTGGAAATGGTGGTCTCAATCAGATGATGACTGACTAAATATGCCGAAAGCGGCCATTTTAATAGATGTGTTTTCTTGTGATCTTGACCTTTTTTTTTTTTTTTTTTTTTTTCATTGGAGCATCAAGAACGAAGTATTGTTATATCCATCTCAGGTTGGTTAAAACATGAAATAGACAAAAGCTGTTCTGTTGCATGTGACAGCATAATTTTCCTGTTATTGTTTATAGCTCTTGAAAACGACCAACATAACACAACAGACAGAATTCGCCAGCCTCAGTTTTCACCCTTTAGTACTGACTATTCGCAGTGCCCAAATGGTGATGTAGTTCTTAATTACAACATAATTTTTCAGCTGAGAGTCAGAATCAATAGGAGAAAACCGGTAATTTTTTGTAGTATTCAACCCTACATTACATTAGTTTTCGATAAAAGCAAAGGACGAAGACGGTCTAAGTACTGTTTCAGTTCCCTATTTTACCAGATTTTTGGTCCTACATATCTTGAAGAAAAGTATTATGCAGAAGTCCGAGAAAGTCGTAATTTTTTTCAACTTTTGGTTTCTGTATTTTTACTGGAAGTAATAGCAATAAAAAAAACGAAAACCGGTTATTTAAAAAAAACTGTTACATTGAGTGGCTTTTACAAGAAGGTTAAATCGGAGACATTCAACCCAAACAGAAACAGTTTCTTGTCCATTAATCTTCCTATGATTCCTCGTTCTTACAACAAAAGGCATAAGCTAGCGAAATAAGATTTACCAAGATCGTTATTGTACACTTCATTAACTTGCAATGTTATTAAAACTCTCCAGACCATCTACTCCCGTAACAGTAGTACCATTAGTGCAGTAATGCAACCATTACCATGACCTGCAGCATCTAGATTAGTAACAGTGAAACGAAAGACACATCCACAAAGCATATATGGACCTTGAACTTAAGCATCCAATCAGTAGAACGTGAACCTCTCCTTCTGTAACGTGGTATCTTTAAAGCTCTTGCTCCCTAGTCTAATACAGCAATAAATAGTTACGTACATAGGATGGGAAAAACTTTGATTGAAGTACACATTGGTTTCCTTGGTTCTATAACAAAAGATGTAAAACACTAAAGCCTACGCCTCGTCCGTCGATACTTGACAGACTTCCTGTACGAAGAGGCGGTGCGACGGAGAACTTTAAAGATGGCACGTCATAGAAAGAGAAGCAGGCGTCACGTGCTACTGTGTATAAAGGAATAGATAGTGTAGAGATTAGGACAACAGCTGGGTTTGGTGCTCAAGTTATACTTCAAGGTCCATCTATGTTTTGTGGCTGTGTCTTTAGATTCACTGTTACTAATCTCGATGCTGCAGGTCATAGTAATGGTTGGATTACTACTACTATTGTTAGAGGAATCATAATGGACTAAAGAGAATAGCTTGCTTGGAGAGTTTTAAGAAGAGACATGTGATTGCTTTCAAGACATTTCAAGTAAGTGAAGTGTACAATAAGAAACATTGTACATCTTATTTCGCCACTGTTGTAAGAAGGAATCATAGAAAAATTAATGAACAACAAGCTGTGTGAGTTAATGATTCTGGTAACTGATACAAGATTAAATTTGTTGGTGATGTTGTGTATTACTATCGTAATTAAATAAGTCTCGTGACTAGTTTTTTGAAATATGATAATAAGCACACATAGCAAAAAAAAGACCAATTGGATCTTGGGTAAGGATCCATCCCAAACATCCCAGATACTGACTCGGCAACAGTTACTGGAATTCAGGTATAAAACCGATATAACCGAAAACCGGCTGTTTCAGCTATAACTGCATCCCTGTCGTCTACCTCGACTCGTCCTACTATCTACTACCAAACCCACGAGACTCATAAATAATTTTTCTTCTATTCACTTTGGACACCTCCTGCCATTGTTCCCATGTCTTGGTATCTGCAATCTCTCCTTCCTACTTTCATATCAGTAACCTCCACCTTATTAACGTCTGCACGGCCGCTACGGTCGGGGGTTCGAATCCCCCCCTCGGGCATGGATATTTGTGCCGTCTTTAGTCTTAGCTACTTCATAAGTAGTTTTCAAGTTTAGGGACTGATGACCCCGTGGTTAAGTCCCATAAGGTCTACAAACATTTGAACTTTTTGAATAAGGTAACATTCATCCGCTCAGTTTTCATGCACACAAAAAAATTGCCTAAAAATTGAACGATGCAGTGCTAACTTAGTCTTGGTACTGACTTGCTTCTTGCAGAAGAGATCAATTCGTAGTTTAGCGCTCACTGCATTAGCTTTGCTAGACCTTGATTCCAGTTCTTTTACTATGTTGATGGCATCATAACAAAATAAACGTAACATCAGCAATTCTATTAATTTGTGACGATGTCAACATGTCTCCACTGTATTAAGACATGTCCTGAAAATTACACATCAGACTATGAACGTAACAGATCGAAACTGGTTGTCTAATAATCAAAAAATTTAATCGTTGATGTAAATAAGGAAAATAATTTATGCTTGCGGGTGGCTGTTCTGTTCAGGACCATTTCGCATCTCGTGTAAAAATTTTTCTTCACAATTTGTTGTAATGTTAGTTTTTATTTACTTACTAGCTTAATTCCCGCTGCTTCGCACGCGTAGACTGGGTGTTTCTGCTTATAAATAAAAAAATTCATTCATTTAGCTTTAAAAATGCTTTCCTAATCAAGTATTTTAATACAACTTGCCATCCCCTATTGCACCATTGATATTATAATTCAAAAAAACCAGAAACACATTTCTTTTAAATTCTAACCATGGTTCCAAATCCAAATATTCGCATTTCTAGCATCAAAATAGTCTTAGTAGCACACTTAAATGATTTTCTCTTATTTCACCCGCTTAATGGGCGAATTTCCAAAAATATCTAAACACGTGTTGTTTTTTAATTCCAATCAAAATTCTAAATCCGAAGTTTTGTATTTCTTATTTCGAAATTGTCTTAATAGCAACGTATTTTCAAAAATCGTTCATCCCCTATTTCTCCCCCTTAGGGATGGAAATATCTCGGATGCTTACAGTGCAAGATGAACAAAGTCTACAAATTTCAAATTTCTATTGTCTGTAAATTCACTTTTCAGCGTCGTATTCTGTCTTTTAGAAACGGATCGAGAAGGCAGAATTTCTTTCTTACGCTTTAGTGTCTTCCTTGGTAGTTTTACTTTTCAAACGGCAAGATTTACTTATTTTTCTTTATTCGTACGCTTACTGCAGTAAAACAACTGAAGAATGTGTATCACATTTCGCTTTATATAACCTCTTTGCTGTTATAGTGTCAAAAGTCATCGCTGGTCTTCAGTTCGAATTTTATATAAGCTGGCTACTTTCAACCACTATATCTTCCACCCTATTGTAGCTATCGACACGGAACTGCTACGTGTACAACGGGAGACTTTGTACTAGAACAACACAGAGAGATCGTCCATCTCCATTGTGTAGTTTTTACTGAAGATCAAAATATTGACAGCCACACGTAGAATTTTATATAAGTCGGTAACTATCAACTCCCACATCTTCCACCCCTTATCGCTATCAACCCTGTATCAGCATAGTGCATAATGGGAGACTGATACCAACAAATAAATGCAAAGACTATTCGTTTGCGATGTGTAGTTATGGCTGCAGACTGAAATATAGGCACAAACACCTCAATTTTTATGTATATTAAGATTTTATGTAGCGGCTGCAAATTTTTTTTTTTTTTTTCTTGGAAAGTCTAGACTTAAATGAGAGTCCCATTTTTTTCGTAATTTATTCAGACATCAGAAATTATCGCTGACAATGGTATAAGCCGGCGAGTTACTATGAGGCCCTATTTTCGTGATGGCCAGTATAGTGGCCGCTAGCTATGCCGTATACGTGTAGTGTTTCTCCGCATCGCGCTTTGCGCCTGTGATGTCGGCTGTCTGAGGCACAGCTACGAGCTCGACCTGTGGCTGGCAGATAAGAGAAAAAGACGTTCGCCAGCCCCTCACTTACAACGCGGCAAGTGTATCAGCCGGTCATCTCGATTTCTTATTGGATTATTTATAGTTGCCATTTTTGTTTTGGTTTCGTGCAGACCAGAAGATGGATTCATAACACTGTGTTTCTGATTACGATTTTTTGTGTGTATTACACTGTGAATTCCATTTTAATACGTTACTCGTACTCTGCTTGATATTCGCTCGCATTGGTAATATTGGGTGGAATAAAAGATTTTTTGTATGTATTTTATATAACAGAATCTTCTATTGTCGCATATTGTTCTGTATACATTTTTTGCTGCGTGTATGAACAGCTCGATTTAAATGCGCTGTAAATGTATTATTTGTATACCGCTTCATTTTCGTTCGTTTTTCATAATTTCTCGCATTTAATGAGAACTCCACGTTGGCAGCTGTTGATAGAAATGTTATTCATCTTTTTACTCACATATTGTCACGGAATAAGTGTTGATGCTTCCAGTGGCGTGTACATTTTCATTACAATGGAAGGATGAATCTTAGTTACTAAGGCTACAAGGCGTAGTCAGTCACAAGAAGAGAATTATATACTCATACTGTGGCAAGTTCTAACGAAGTAGAATACGCATTCTATTAAAGGTTATTAATATGCAGTTCTCCATTAAATGCGAGAATTTTGAACGGACAGTTTACATAGATTCGCAACAACAAATGTACATGATCCCCAATTTACGTAATGAAAGCATCCTACGTTCTTATGTCTTATGAGAAAAAAATTGAACATTTTACTCCACACAATATTACGTGTTCGTGAAAAAAATAAAGCAATATATTCTCAATGCATTTCAAATCCAAAGTGCTACACACACAAGAAGCCGTAATATGTATCATAATGCTATAGAACTAGCTTATGTGTGCCAGGTGATTTGAGGTTTGGACATGAGCTAAATCACAAGTATGTCCACTTAATAAAGGCCATGCGGTATAAATTGCAATACTTGATCTCACAAATAGATTACTTAGCAAACAAAAGCTACAGGAAATTAATGTTATTTTAATGCCGATTTTCGAATATATTACTTTGAAAGGTCTCAAAACTTTTCAGATTTTATATAACCAATAGGCATAATACTAGACATAGTGTAGCCTATAGAGTATAAATTAAAAACATTTCGCATTAACAGTGCGATACTTTAAGATATGTTTTCGTGTTCGAAGTGCAGTTACCCCCTACTTTAAGCGCTAGTTCCATGATCTGTTTCCGTATCGTAACCAGTGAGCTCAGAAATAATCTGCGGGCTGTACTGTGTAGTACGTAATCGTGAAGCTCGACGTTATGATGGGGCACGTATATCTCTCACGTTCTATCCAGTTATTAATATTATATGTTTACAACGAATTTTAAATTATGAAATTTCTAATCTTGGTTTTTAGTTGCTTTCATAGTAACCAACTCATTTACAATGGCCACTACATGCTGTGACAATTTTAATACTATTTACAAAATAATTGCGACATGGAATAAACCGTACTCCTTCAATAAAACAACAAAGTTGTATAAAAACTTATGTTTTTATTCAGAGCTAGTGTTTCTACAGCAATGCATTTAATGAACTGTAGACACATAAATAAAGGTGTGAAAATAGTAATTTCAAGGGGTCTGAAAAAAGCTTGATTGTTCACACGGAGTGCATATCCAGGCACTGAACGTGAAACTGGAGTCAGTATAAACAAGAGGCAAGTATAGAAGTACCGTCTACGTCAGTGCAATTTATTCATTGAATAGAAGGTGCTAGAAACACGAGCTCTGATTAAAAATCGCCTCTGCCCATGAACTCTACTTCATTTTCCTTTTGTTTTCTCTACAACCATAAGAGAAATAGAAATCGTAATGGCTTGTTTTACGGTCCACTTTAGTTTTTATGTAGTTTTATGATTTTTATCAATATCTCGGACAGAAATAAAATAAACTTTAAATAATATAAAATTAAATATATAACAAATGAAAATACATAACATTTATTCAGGAATAGAAAAAATATATAATATCTAATATTTTAAATTATTTTTAAAAAAAAATGCAGAAATGTGCCGAAAAGCAGGACAGTGCGAATTTCATATTTAAAATTTCTTTTAGTTTGGGTCTTTCCAAAGATTTTATTTACGACAAACATTCATGTATTTGGAGAAGCATAAGAAAAGGACGAAACCAATACCAAATATCATGCATAATTATTATTACTTATGATTCATTGATTTTATAAATTTTTATTTCTTCCTAAAATGATCTTTTTCTGTGATATATTCATCCCTATGTGAAATATCAACCTCAAACCATTCTTCCAACCTCTATTGACTTACAGAAAAAAATAGTACGGTAGAGTCACATGAAAAACTATTTCTTTAGAATTGTGTACCAATTTTCAGAGTGAAAATATCTAGAAAAGAGTCGAAATAAAAGTAACCTGATTTAAATTCTGAACAACTATTACTTGGAATTTTTTTTCAGTGCGACGCATAATTTTCTTTCAGATGAACGTTTATTATTTGCTGTTAAATTTACAGTCGTCAAAAGACCATCGTAAACGACCCATTTTTGGTGTTAAGTATTTTTCAATAGTCGCAAAGTATAAAATAACAACACGAATTATACGTTCCGTGTTGTCACCGCAACAGTAAGAGACCATGAGAGGCACAGTGTGTTAACGTAGTCAGGGAAATCTGTGTGAAATGAAATTGTCACCTCGTTATGTAAGGCGAGACAAAAAGACTCCTTTGGGGCTATGACACTTAATAATGCACAACAGATTTTTACCAGGACTAAATCTGCGCCGCGGTGGAGTAGCCGAGCGGTCTAAAGCGTCTCGCTGCGGAGCGCGCGGTTGCTCGCCGTGGAGGTTCGAGTCCTCCCTGGGGCATGGGTGTGTGTGTTTGTCCGTAGGTTAGTTTACCTTGGTTTAAGTAGTTTGTAAGCTACGGACTGATGACCACGCAGTTTGGTGCGATAGATTTACAAACATTGGAAACATTGGAACTAAATCTGTAAACGGGCGCTTGGTCAACTGCACGGATATCGCACTGTTATTACAAGCTGTAATTGGTACGTGTAAAATCTCCCAAAATGGTTTGAAAAAGGAAATAAGAGTACGATATTATGTCTACGACTGACAGAATGAAGTTGGAGGTAATTAACTCATTTTATCCTTAAAACAACACGTTTTAAATGAATTCCGGAGTTCGGTGTACGCAAGTGGGACATGCCAGACAACACATAAGTAGAAAAGCAGTATCTATAGGCGCTGTACTGGGCAGTGGACGTTCGGGGAACGCAGAATGCCGTGAGGGGAGTGTCTCTACGCTGGATGTCGCCGCCGCGACTTAAGAGGGCAGCACGCCACCGAATTGGGCGTCTCTGACAGGCCTCTATTCCTCCGACGTCATCACGCGTGCCGGGCTAGCGGCGGGGTTTCCACAGCGAGCGCCGCCAGACACCACGACGCCGGTAGGCAAACATGACGTCGTCAGCCTAGACCTAGGCGGATTGGCGCCCCGGGGCGTACAACCAACACCACCTAGAAGACAAGGCCTTACAACAGGCCGTGGCTACGTCACACTTAGAGGCCCCGGCCGCCACCTCACTGGCCGGCCGCTGCGCGTCGGTAGGCGTGCCCCAGCTAACAGCCAGTGAGGTGGCGGCCGCGGCCTCTAAGTGTGACGTAGCCACGGCCTGTTGTAAGGCTTTGTCTTCTAGGTGGTGTTGGTACAGCAGAGGCGGCACGTTTCCCCAACGGCAACCTCAGCCGGTGCGGTGCTGTCCGCTCGACTCAGCGGAATCCGAGCTGCGTCTGCCGGTCGGCCTGGCGCCGTAGCTGGCGCTTCCACCTGCCACTTGCAACGCCTGCCCGAGCCATGGGCAGAGGAGCTATACAACCACAAGAGACTAATAAAGAAATAAATCGTATTTTCCCAGGCACCACGAGTCTTAATCTGCCACTTCCACACACCCATCAATCCGCTACGGCCGTCCGCGTTACAGCAGTATCGCGCATAACCCATCTTTCCCTTCACAGGCTCTGTAACTGCTACATACCGTTGTCGCCAACTGCCGGCCGCGGTGGCCGAGGTGACTGAGGCGCTTCAGTCACGGTCAGCACGGCCACTACGGTCGGGGGTTCGAATCCCCCCTCGGGCATGGATATTTGTGCCGTCCTAGTTTGTAAGTGGTTCATAAGTAGTTTGTAAGTTTAGGGACTGATGACCCCGTAGTTAAGTCCCATAAGCTTAACAAACATTTGAACATTTGTCGCCAACTATCGTCAAACGGCGGAAGCAAAGTTGTGCACCTTGTATTTATACAGCATTTTGAAAGTTTAATTTAAACAATAATATATATAACGAACACATTGTTGGGGCGATCTAGAATTGTGTAATAAGAGGTTTTCAGCCAAGATCGCTTTCTTCTTTTAATTATATGACCGGTTTCGGCGTGCTAGACGCCATCTTCAGACCTAATAGATCGAGCTTTTCTTATAATATGAGCTGCATTATAAATAGTAAATAAAATTTACATGTCAATAATAAAATGACAGAATCCATCCTTCTCAAAATTTACGTTAGAGGCACTTCAGAATCAAGCTCAGTACTGATTTAAGTGAAGCACAGTATTGAC
The DNA here is from genome assembly GCA_026315105.1 of Locusta migratoria. NCBI lineage: Eukaryota > Metazoa > Arthropoda > Insecta > Orthoptera > Acrididae > Locusta > Locusta migratoria. Next base: position 541,692,947 of record CM048744.1, read on the forward strand.
TATTAGGCGGGAAATCATATACAGAGATGTTACATGTACAATAGATTATCTATTACCTATCTATTGTACATGTAACATCTCTGTATATGATTTCCCGCCTAATAGTCAATACTGTGCTTCACGTAAGTCAGTACTGAGCTTGATTCTGAAGTGACTCTAACGTAAATCTTGAAAAGGATGGATCCTGTCATTTTATTACTGACATGTCAATTCTATTTGCGTGCCACATCAATATGGATCTATACCAATGTGCTATATTAGAAATTGTTGTTACATCAGTGATGTAAAAAATTACGACAGGTATGTAATTATGTAATTGTAGTTTTTTTGCTATATATAATGCAGCTCATATTTAAAAAAAAAACTCGATGTATTAGATCTGAAGATGGCGTCTGGCACGCCGAAACCGGTCGTATAATTAAAAGAAGAAAGCGATCTTGGCTGAAAACGTCTTATTAAGTAATATATATATTAAACTAGATTCCATTTTGTGCCAGCCCACCACAGAATTATAATGAAATAAAAGATTTCCGCTTGGTAGGCGATGTGAGATGTTTCTTTTATTAAACTTCAAAACATATCGATTTCGTCCCTATGATGGGACATCATCAGTGCAGAATTGCAAGTCATGATGACCTATGTGCTCTGCTGCAAACATTTTTATCAGTCATGTCATAAAAAAACATTTAAAAGGTCTTGCCGGTACAAGTCACAAGAATAAAATCAGGTAGCTGCTTACGATTTTATTCTTGTGACTTGTGCCGGCAAGACCTTTTAAATGTTTATGACATGAGTGATAAAAATGTTTTAAGCAGAGCACATAGGTCATCATGACTTGCAATTCTGCACTGATGATGTCCCATCATAGGGACGAAATCGATATGTTTTGAAGTTTAATAAAAGAAACATCTCACATCGCCTACCAAGCGGAAACCTTTTATTTCATGTATATTTAGATTTTTTTCCAAAAATATTACGGGACGCATTACGATAGAGATGGAGAACCACTGATCTGAAATGTAAGACGATCACGGTTGAGTAGACTTGCGACGTTTGATCATTGATCTTTTTTGGTGGTAGTAGCAAAGTGTGTGTGGTGTTGCAGACCCGTGCCTGGTGCAGTTCTGCGGCGCGGGCCGCGAGTGCGTGCTGGAGCGCGGCGTGGCGGTGTGCGTGTGCGTGCGGCGCTGCCCGCGGCACGCGCGCCTGCACCTGCAGCGGCCCGTCTGCGGCTCCGACGGACACCTCTACCCCACTCACTGCGACCTGCACCGCGCCGCCTGCCTCGAGGGCCGCGCCATCGCCGTACACCACTCGCTCGCCTGCGTCCCCCACCACATAGGTGAGCACAGCGCTGGCTGCCAAAGTTATTACCTGACACTACAGCAAATTAAATTTCAAATAGCGTGCCTATTTCACGAAACTCGAGCAAAGTTGGCGGATTTCGCAAAAAAAAAAAAAGCTTCGCAAAGTTTCAAAACACGATTTTTCTTAAATAAATAAAAAAACGATAGATCCGCTAGGAAAATGTTATATTACAAAGTTATAGGCCTCAAGATTATTAATTGATTTTTTTGCACCCATCGATTGCTTTGTAACTTTTCGAAATGTATAAAATAAAAAGAAAAAAAATTTGCAAAGTTTCAAAACACGATTTTTCTTAAATAAATAAAGAAAACGATAAGTCCGCTGGGAAAACGTTAAATTACGAAGTTATAGGCCTTAAGATTATTAATTGATTGTTTTTTTTTCACCTTTCGATTGCTTTGTAACTTTTCGTAATATATAGAAAAAAAACGCTTAAAAACCTTTAAAAACTAGATTCCGTATACCTTGTAAACATTCACATTTACAAACTTATTACTTGCTGTATATATGGTACAAAATAATTAAAAAAAGGACGATTTCGAAAAAATTTAAAATATTCCGGTTTTTTTTTTTTCGAGATATATCAATTTTTTGTGGAAAAACATGGCTTTCTAGAAAATTCGCTAGAATTCCTCAAAGGATCCACCTAGAGTAACGGTTTTTAGTCTCCTTTCTTCCTGAATATCATGCTATTAAATAGTTTTTAGTTTTTGGTAATTATAAGTATCAAACAATTACTTTGAAAAACTTGCATTTTCTTGGACCTGTTTTCTTCAACAGACTATTTCTATTTTTATAAAAGTGTTAAATATATTTACGATATTTTGTTACGGATTTGCTCTAGGACGTTCTGGAGGTGAGATAAATATTTTCCTTAGAAAAAATCTATAGGACGTAATTAACATTTTATAGCGATGTGCTTCATGGAGTGTAACATTGACTACCTATACTAGTAAGAAAAAAAAAACTTGAATATGTTGCATTGTTTTCTAGTGTTACTAAGTGAATGGTTACGTGAACTGTGCAAGGTCGTAGAAACGGAAGGGGGGTGGAGGGATAGTTCAAGCATTCTGTGACGGCGTAATGTAAAATTTTCAAACAAAAAATATGAGCATAAGAAATTAAATTTAAAACAGATTTTCTGTTCAACGAAATTTCATGTTTTTCATTTTTACAACTTGATATTTTTAATTGCCGTAGCTATTTTGAATTATAGACAATGAAGACGACTTTTAAGCTAAATTGGTGAAAATCACCATACTTTGCAAACTCGTTGCTACCAAATGGTTGTACCGGCTGTGACATATGAATAGATCATTCGACGTGAAGTGGAATGCGTTTTCATTTGGGTAAGGATAACATAATTTCCGAGTAATAGGAGAAAATCTGTAGAAACTGCCAGAATTTCGCATTTTTTTTTTACCACAAAAAGTTGTTCCGAGGTATGTGAAGGTCGAAAACGTGGATTCTACATACTCTCAACCCTACACACAAGATTAGAAAACTCTACGCCACGTTTTGAAACAAAAGTCCTGTTTTGTGACGCTGTTACTGGGTTATCCAGGCCGCTCTTGACTCAAATGTTCAAGTGTTTGTTAATCTATCGGAGCAAACTGCGTGGTGATCAGTCCGTAGCTTACAAACTACTTAAACCTAGGTAAACTAACCTAAGGACACACACACTCATGCCCCAGGGAGGACTCGAATCTCCACGAGACGCTTTAGACCGCTCGGCTACTCCACCGCGGTGGCTCTTGACTGATTTTATACAAAAAAAAAGGGGGGGGGGGGGTGATGTTCCCCCATCGCTTTCCCACGATCGCTCGCCCGCTCACCCACCCTAGTGCAATGCACTACGCGCTTATACGCTTCACTTTACTAGTCGGTTAGTAATACTAGAAAACAAAGCAACGTATCCAAGTATTTTTTTCTCTCCTTTTCAATGTTACGCTCTATGGAGCATATCGCTGTAAAGAAATAAAAGGTTTCCGCTTGGTAGGCGATGTGAGATGTTTCTTTTATTAAACTTCAAAACATGTCGATTTCGTCCTTATGATGGGACATCATCAATGCAGAATTGCAAGTCATGATGACCTATGTGCTCTGCTTAAAACATTTTTATCAGTCATGTCATATAAAAATGTTTTAAGCAGAGCACATAGGTCATCATGACTTGCAATTCTGCACTGATGATGTCCCATCATAGGGACGAAATCGATATGTTTTGAAGTTTAATAAAAGAAACATCTCACATCGCCTACCAAGCGGAAACCTTTTATTTCATTATAATTCTGTGGTAGGCTGGCACAAAATGGAATCTAGTTACAATATCGCTATAAAATTTTAATTACGTCCTATAGAACTTTTCTAAAAAAAAAAAATTAAAAATAAAATAAAATAAAATCTCCGCTCCAGAAGGTCGTAGAGCAACAATATTAGTTTGAAAATCTATAATAAAATGTCGGTAATGTATTTAACAGTTTCTTTCGTAACATAAAAATATAGTCAGTTGAAGAAAACAGGTACAAAAACAAATCGTTTTCCCAAGAAATATTTTGATACTTACATTTTTTGTGACATCGACTTTAAATTTAAGCAGTCTTCAGCAGTAAATATGACCGCTTCATTGCAGCTACGACTAGTATTACACAGAATATTTTCGCGCATCGATCTTTTTTTCCGGACATTGCAAGTCTTTAATTTCCAAACTCAGGAGTATCAAATGGAGCCAGCCCTGGGCCGTTTGCTCGTGGTGTTTTTCCGCGGAGTCCAGCAGCTACAGGGAGGGCGGGTGGTGGTGAACAGAGAGCGGCCACCTGTTGGCTGGTGTGTATCCAGCGGGGGTTGAGGGCAAGGGGGGGGGGGCATAGGGGAGGAGGAAAGGAAAAAAGGACAGCCGAGGGGCCCTGCTCTCAGCCTGCCGCGCCAGCGACCAGCGCGGACTCACAACTCCTCACAACTGACACTCACACACACTTCCAGTATGTTGTAGTCCAGGTGAAAATATGAGACACGAATTTCTTTCCGTGCCCATACGGCCGATGAAGTGCTGAAAACCCTCCCGAAGAAAACTCCGTTATCTTTCTGAGCACGTATCGTCGAAACAGTAGGGGATATAACAAAAATATTGAAACAGAATACCCGTGAATAATATAGTAGAAAAATTAAACAAAAAAAAACAGATACGGGCAAAAAAACGTACAGACCCACAGACAACAACACAGCAAAGCAGCACACAAACACACACAACGCAAACTGCAGTACAAAGAACACATGAAAGCAAAAAAGAAAATTCAAGATGGTACACAATGACATACAAACACACACTAACACATAAAATAATAAATATTTTCAAAAGACAAGGCATAAAAATAGCTCTCAAAACAGAAGAAAACGCCGTTATCTTTCTGGGCACGTATCGTCAAAACAGTAGGGGATATAACAAAAATATTGAAATAGAATACCCGCGAATAATATAATAGAAAAACTAAACAAAAAAACAGATACCGGCAAAAAAACGTACAGACCCACAGACAACAACACAGCAAAGTAACACAAACTGCAGTACAAAGAACACATGAAAACAAAAAAGAAAATTCAAGATGGTACACAATGACATACAAACACTAACACATAAAATAATAAATATTTTCAAAAGACAAGGCATAAAAATAGCTCTCAAAACAGAAGAAAACGCCGTTATCTTTATGAGCACGTATCGTCAAAACAGTAGAGGATATAACAAAAATATTGAAATAGAATACCCGTGAATAATATAGTAGAAAAATGAAACAAAAAAAATAAAAAACAGATACGGGCAAAAAAAAACGTACAAACCCACAGACAACGACACAGCAAAGCAGTACACAAACACACACAACACAAACTGCAGTACAAAGAACACATGAAAGCAAAAAAGAAAATTCGAGATGGTACACAATGACATACAAACATAAACTAACACATAAAATAATAAATATTTTCAAAAGACAAAGCATAAAAATAGCTCTCAAAACAGAAGAAAACGCCGTTATCTTTCTGAGCACGTATCGTCAAAACAGTAGGGGATATAACAAAAATATTGAAATAGAATACCCGTGAATAATATAATAGAAAAACTAAACAAAAAAAAACAGATACCGGCAAAAAAACGTACAGACCCACAGACAACAACACAGCAAAGTAACACAAACTGCAGTACAAAGAACACATGAAAACAAAAAAGAAAATTCAAGATGGTACACAATGACATACAAACACTAACACATAAAATAATAAATATTTTCAAAAGACAAGGCATAAAAATAGCTCTCAAAACAGAAGAAAACGCCGTTATCTTTATGAGCACGTATCGTCAAAACAGTAGGGGATATAACAAAAATATTGAAATAGAATACCCGTGAATAATATAGTAGAAAAATTAAACAAAAAAAAATAAAAAACAGATACGGGCAAAAAAACGTACAAACCCACAGACAACAACACAGCAAAGCAGCACACAAACACACACAACACAAACTGCAGTACAAAGAACACATGAAAGCAAAAAAGAAAATTCGAGATGGTACACAATGACATACAAACATAAACTAACACATAAAATAATAAATATTTTCAAAAGACAAGGCATAAAAATAGCTCTCAAAACAGATAACCCAATCCGAAAATATATCCCAAAAATCAAAACAGACACAGATATCTACCAAAGAGCAGGAATATACCAACTGCAATGCAACTCATGTGGAAGGTATGTAGGACAAACCAGCAGAACATTCAATACCCGATACAAGGAACACATCAGGGCATGGAAATACGGAACAAACCAGTCCACTTTTGCAGAACATCTAAAAGCATATAACCACAAACCCACCACAATAGAAAAAGATAGGAAGGTAATTAGAATAAATAATGAAAAACATCTCCTAACATTACAAGAAAATTACCACATATATAAAACAAAAGCTGAGGAAAAGTTGCTACTGAATGACCAAATAAAACTGACCAATCAGTCATTGTTCTCACTGATTGATCATATGATAGACACAAATCCCAACACATAATCACAAGACCCCCCCCCCCCCACCGCACACACACACACAAACACACACACACACACACACACACACACATACACAAACAGAGATAATAATAATAATAATAATAATTTAAAAAATTGCAAACTCTCTCTCTCTCTCTCTCACACACACACACACGCACACACATGCATACACACAAAGATACCTTCAACACACTTTCAATGAACTTCAAATAAGCTAAGGTTGGCAACACAAACAGCAGTGGACACAGTATGGCAGCAGGTGACAGTGGAACCAGAAAACTGCAATATGTTTCAAAAAACAGTGTAACATTTCGACCTGGTTGCCAGAAAGAGACTGGCGTGGAGTAACAAGTGCTGTAAGTACACTATTTTATAGCAAACAACGAACTGTTTTAAATCAAAAATGGAATGTTTTGTACATATGTAAGAAACCTAACCTATATGTGTAAACAGAAACATGTAAATATTTCAGGACACCCACTGATGATGCCTTGAGAGAAAGGCGAAACGCGTATGGGTGATTTAAAAATATAAAAATAAAACCCTTCATTCGCAGTAGCAAAAGGCGTTTACTTAAAAACCTTACAGTGAAATATAATCATTGTGGCAGTCCAGATCGCAATATGATATTTATTTTATTGTGATGACCGGTTTCGGTCAATATACATCATCCTCACATCAGGAACAGGAACAAATATGTGCTAAACAATTATAAAATAATAATAAGACTAATAGCATTAATAAAATTATAGCTGGTATACCCTTGCTGAGGAGCTGGATCACCTCTTGAGACGCTTGCTGTAGCTGGTTGTAGCTTCCTTGCTCGGACCTTTATAGTGTAGACCACACATACCGTCTTTAGGTTGCCGCCAATTGCAGCCAATGAGTGTCAATATGCGTTACATTGATTAAAAAATGTGCTATTTCTTTAATATTAGTTTAGACAATAGGAAGGAACCACTTACATATGTTGTAGGGTGAAAACATATTGGAAAAATGAATAACGTACATAACTGTAAATGACCAATGACAGGGCTCATTTGAACAGCAGACTGCCCTCTGTGGGGCTATCGAGACAACGTAGGCAAAACAAAGATCGTCTGCAGGACGCCACTTCAATAACCATGGCAACGGTGTATAACCGTTGCAAAGATGGTTGATAGGATGCCAGCATTGGTAACCATGGAGACAAAGCATATTCTGTTTGTTAGTCAAAGATGTTGTAATATCTCCTTGGTTGTATAATGTATATACGCTGACTAGTAACCATGTTTAATCATCATTTTAAAACTTCGATGACAACTCGAATGATTGAATTTATCATACTTGTCAATGCGTATTTTTTCCATGAAGTTTAATTAATCACGTTCAAATGGCGGAGTCATTGTTTACAGAGAAACTACATGCTCAAGATTAGTTATAGTAAAATACTTTGTAGCAGATGATGTTGCAGATGTCAAAAAAGGAACTTAATATGCAATCGTGCAAAGATAAACAAAAATTATTTGTCCTACGATCAAAAAGATAGGAGTAACGGAGAAAACGCATTAAAAAGGCATCTAAACGACAATTAGTAATAAATGACCAGGCCCATTTAGAGATTTACTTCCCTCTATAGCGATTACCAGCAACCATTAGGATACATAATAGTTTGGTATCCTCCCCGGTTTTTTTAATGAACTTTTTTTTCGCATAAATAGGTTATGACATCATTCCTACTGTATTTCACAACTGTGCAATCACGTCTTTAGCGTAGGTAAATATATATTTCCAAATACTTTCTCACAATTTTTTCTTAAAACGGTAATAATTTTATGTGTAATAAATCTAATAATATATTTCACAATACATTCAACCACGTGTAATAAAGTTACATCCCTGATTCGCAGTAGTGAGATGGAAATACACTTACATACCACTAAATGTGCGTAGTGTTCGTCGTATGACGCTTCATGGCGATAGTTCACAATTTCACAGCGCAACCATGAAATCAAGACTCCTGAATTATTTAATGCAAACAATAAGATTTTGCTCTCTGCCGAGTCCTGGAATAACCATCGTGGAGGTGAAATTCCAAACAGTCGTCATGTGTGACAACCGTCTTACGAAGAACAAAGCGCGCATGTAGCTTGTTGTTTGTTGTTGTTGTTGTTGTTGTTGTTGTCTTGATTCCGGAGACTAGTTGAATGTAACTCTCCACCCTACTCTATTCTTTGCACGCCACCTCATCTGATAACAACGACAACCCACATCATTTTTAATCTTCTTGCAGTATTCATCTTTAGGTCTCCCTCTGCGATTCATACCTCACGCATTTTCCTCTACTGCTAAACTCTCGATTCCATTATGTCTCAGAATGTGTCCCATCAATCTGTCACTTCTCGTTGCCACCTCCTCATTACTTACGTGCTCTACACACATAATCTTCGCATTCGTCTGTAGCAGCAGATTTAAAAAGCACTTATCACCTTTTTTGTCTGATCTCCTTGTCGACCACGTTTCACTAACGTACTAACTACACTCCAGAAAAATACTTTCAGAAAAAGTTTCGTTACATTTACATTAATTTTGGATGTCAACAAATTTCGCTTCCTCAGAAATGCTTTTCTTTCTATAGCCATTCCGCAATTTATATCTTCTTTACTTCGTCCATCAGAAGTTTTTTGCTACCCAAATGAAAAACACATCTACTACTTTTATTGCCTCATTACCTAATCTAATTACATCAGCACTGCCTGATTTTCTTAGACGATATTCCATATCCTACTTTTCCCCTTGTTAATGTTCATCAAATTCTCTCCTAGCAAGGCACTGTTCATTCTATTCAATTGCTCTTCCCCGTCCTTTGCTGTCTCTGACAGAATTGCAATGTCATCAGCAAACCGCAGTGTTTTTATTTCTTCTCACTGAACTTCAATTCCAACTCCAAATTTCTCCTTTCATTCTTTTACAGCTTGCTCAGTTTACAGACTGAATGGCATTTTGAAAAGGTCACAACTCTGTGTTACTCCCTTCGCAACTTCTGCACCCCTTCATGCTCTTCGACATTTATAAACATTGTATGGGCTTTCTACAAGTTCAATATAACTTGTCGTTCCCGATATTTTATCCCTGCTACCTTCAGAATTGAAAGAAAGAGCATTCTAGTCAATACTATCAAAAGCTTGTTTGCCGTCCCTTAACCTGTTTTCTAGGATAACTTGTATCATCTTGCGTGTTCCTACATTTCTCTTAAATCCGGTCTGATCTTCCTCGAGGTCAGATTCGATCAGTTTTTCCATTCTTCTGTAAATAACCGGAGATAGTATTTCGCAACTGTGACTCATTAAACTGATAGTTTTGTAATTTTCGCAATTCTCATTTGCTTTCTTTGGAATTGAAATCATTATATTTTTCTTGAAGTCTGAGGGTATTTTCCCTGTCTCATAAATCTTGCACACCAGGTGGAACAGTTTGACTGGTTCTCCCATCGATGTCAGCAGTTCAGAGCGATCATCATCTACTCCAGTAACCTCTAATAACTCAAATCTTTCAGTGCTGTGTCAAAATGTATGTATGTACGCAGAATCGTATCTTCTATCTCATCTTCATTTACTTACTCTTACATTTCTACAATACAGCCTTCAAGTTCATTTCACTTGTGTAGACCTTCTATATATTCCTTCAACCTTTCAGCTTTCCCCTCTTTGCTTGCTACTGGTTTTCAATCTGAGATTTTGATACTCTTACAACTGGTTTGTCTCCATATGCCTCTTTTATTTTCCTGTAGGTGGTATCTATCTTTCCCCTAGTTATACATTCTTCTACAGATTTGTATTGTTCTTCTAGCCACTCCTGCTGGGCCAGTCTGCACTTCCTGTCAACTTCATTTTTTGCCGTCTGTGCTCTCTTTTGCCTGCTTCACTTGCTGCATTTTTATGTCTTCTCCTTTCATCATTTAAGTTCAGTATCTCCCGTGTTTCCCAAGGCCTTGTCCTCCTACCTACATGATCCCCTGCTGTCTCCTCTCAAATCTATCCATATCTCTTCTACTGTATTACTAACCTACCTCCCAGTTCGGTCTAATGTTCCCTCTGAAACTCCCGACAACATCAGATTCCTTCAGTGTATCCAGGTTAAATTTCCTTATTTCCTACCGTTTTGTAGTATCTAAAGTTTTAATCTGTAGTTCATAACCAGTAAGTTATTGCCAGAGTCTATAATTGCCCATGGCTATGCCTTACAGTTTAAAACCTGGTTTCTAAAACTTTGCCTTACCATTATAAGGTCAATTCGATACTTTTCGGCTTCTTCTGATCACGTCCAAGTATCCAACCTTGTTTTATGATGCTTATACAAACTGTTTGTGACGGTTAAATTGTGTTCTGCGCAATATCCTACAAGGCGATCTCCTATTTCATTCCTTTTCCCCACTTCGTCTTCACCGACTATTTGTTCTTCTCTTCCTTTTCCTACTACCGAGTTCCAGTCACTCATTACAACTACGTTTTTTCTCCAACTGCCTGACTAACTTCGTTTATCTCGTCTTAATTTTTTTCGATCTTATCATCGGCAGAGCTAGTTGGCAAAAAAAAAAAAAAAAAAAAAAAAAAAAAAAAAGAACTTGTTTAGTCGGTGCTGGTTTTGTGTCCGTCTTTTCTACGATAATGCGTTCACTGCACTGTTAATAGTAGGTTACGTACATTCCTATTTTCTTCTACATCCACATCTACGTGGGATAATCTGCAAATCACATTTAAGTGCCTATTGTTGAAAGTGCCTGGCAGAGGGTTCGTCGAACCACCTTTATACTATTTATCTCCCATTCAGTTCTTGAATAGCGCGCGGGAACAAAGAACACCTGAATCTCTCCGATCTGGTATTTTATTCTGATGATCTTTTCTACCTATGTAAGTGGGAGTCAACAATATATTTTCGCATTCGGAGGAGAATCTTGGCGATTGGAGTTTCGCAAGCAGTCCACAGCGCAGCGATAAACGCTGTTGATGTAATGATTCCCATCCCAGATCCTGTATCATTTCCGTAACACTGTCTCCCCTGTATCGTGACAATACAGAACGAGCTGCCCTTTTCTGGACTCTTTCGATGTCCTCCGTCAAATCCACCTGATAAGGATCCCACACTGAGCAGCAATACTCCAAAAAATGACGGACAAGCGTAGTGTATGTAGTTACTTTAGTAGTTCTGTTGCATCTTTTAAAGGTTCTGCCAATAAAACGCAGTCGCTGGTTCGCCTTTCCCACGACATTATCTACGTGTCCTTTCCAGTAATAGTAATTCCGAGGTATTTAGTGGAATTTACGGCCTTCACTTTTGATTTATTTATCCTGTAAACAAAGTTTGACGGATTTCTTTTCGTATTCATGTGGACGACTTTACACTTCTCATTATTTACAGTCAATTGCCAATTTTTAGACATAGCGATATCTTATTTAGATCGTTCTGCAGTTGGTTTTCATCTTCAGATGATTTTGCTAAACGATAAATGTCGGCGTCATCTGCAAACAACCTAAGAGAGCTGCTTGGATTTTCTCCCAAATCGTTTATGTAAATAAGGACCAGCAGAGGACCAATGACACTACCCTGTGGAACGCTCGATGCCTTACCATCGATTATTACAAACTGTGTCCTCTCTGACAGTAAATCCACCAATCCAGTCGCAAATTTGGGGCGATATACCATAACTACGCAATTTGATTAAAAGACGTTTGTGAAGTACGGTGTCGAAATCCATCTGAAAATTAAGAAATACGGAATCGATTTACGAAATCTTGTCGATACCACTCATCACTTCGTGTGAGTAAACAGCTACTTGTGTTTCGCATTAACGATATTTTCTAAATCCTTGTTGCGATCAGTAGATCATTCGGTTCGAGATAATTAATAATATTTGGACACAAACCCTGTTGCAAATCGATGACAATAAAATAGGCCTGTAGTTTAGTGGGTTACTCCTACTGCCTCTCTTCAATATAGGTGTGACCAGTGCAACTTTCCAGTCTTTTGTTACACATCCTTCTTATTCGTTATTAAACCGTTTACTGCGTTTCCCCAACTAATTTTCTTTTTATAATTCACTATTCAGCTGTACAAAAATCATGTTCATCCAGATTGTTGCCCCTGTCACTATTGAAAAGGCTGCTGCCCCTCTTCAGGAACCACACGTTTGTCTGGCCTCTCCATAGACACCCCTCCGCTGTGGTTGCACCTCAATTACGGCTATTTGTATCATTACGCCACGCAAGGTATCTCACGTACGCAAAGTCTGTGGTTCATGATGGGTGAGTATGTAAGTATATAGCTTATATAAGTAGGTACAGTACCGCCTAAAGGGAAGTAAAAGAGACGCTTGGAGACAAGAAACGCTGCCGTATGAATATCAAGAACTCAGATCGAAAACCAGTTCTGAGCAAAGAAGGGAAAGTTGAGAGGTAGAAGGAATATTAGGGAAGGAGTAAGACAGCGTTGTAGTTTTTCCCCAAAGTACTGTACTTTGAGCAAGCTATGAAGGAAAGCAAAGAAAAATTTGGAAAATGAAATGAAGTTATGCTCCCCGTCGGAGGATTGAATCCTCTCCCGGACAAGGGTGTGTCTATTGTCCTTAGAAAAAATTAGTTTAAGTAGTTAGTAATTCTAGGAACTGATAACCGCAGTAGTTGAGTCACATAGTTACAAAAAAATTAAAGTTTTTGGCAAAGACATAAAAAGTTTGAGGTTTGCCGATGACATTGTAATTCTTTCAGAGAAAGCAAAGGACGTGTAACAGAAGTTGAACGGAATGTACGGTGTCTAGAAACGAGCATATAAGATGCATATTAACAAAAGTAAAACAAGCGAAAGGGAATGTCGTCTAAGAAAATCAGGCGATGCTGAAAGAATTAGGTTAGCTAACGAGACAATAAATGTGGTCGTTACGTTTTATTACTTGGGCAGTAAAATAAAATATGATGGTCGCAGTACAGATGATATAAAATGCAGAATGACAATGTAAAGAATCTCATTTCTAAAAGAGTGAAATTTGTAAACATCTAATATTAAGTGGTGGGGAGACTATTCCGAAGGAATTTTGTTGAGTGTTGTTTGTACGAGAGTGAAACATGTACGTTAAACAGTTCAGACAGAAAGACCATAGGAATTTTTGAAATGTGATGCTGCAGTCGAATGCCGAAGATTAGGCGGGTAGATCGTTGAAGTACAGAGGAGGTACAGATCAGAATTGGGCCGAAGAAGAAATTTCTACCATACCCTGACTAGAAGAAGAGGTCGACTGATAGATTTATAGAGATCAAGCAATCTTTAGCTGTCTTAGGTTGTTTGCAGATGACGCCGACATTTACCGTCTAGTAAAATAATCTGAATATCGGAATAATATATCGCTATGGTGTAAAAATTGGCAATTGCCTCTAAATAATGGGAAGTGTAAAGTCGTCCACATGAGTGCGAAAAGAAATGCGTTAAATTTTGTTTACAAGATAAATCAACCAAAAGTGAATACCGTAAACTCCATAAAATACCTAGTAATTACTATTACTTCAGACTTAAACTGGAAGTAACACGTAGATAATGTCGTGGGAAAGGCGAACCAGAGACTGCGTTTCATTGGTAGAACCCTTAAAAGATGCAACAGAACTACTAAATAAGCTGCATACACTATGCTTGCCCGTCTTTTTTGTGGGATCCTTATCAGGTGAGTTTGACGGAAGACATCGAAAGAGTCCAAAGAAGGGCAGCTCGTTTTGTACTGTCACGACACAGGGGAGACAGCGTTACGGAAATGACACAGGATCTGGGATGGGAATCATTACAACAACGGCGCTTATCGCTGCGGCGTGGGCTACTTACCAAATTCCAATCGCCAAGATTCTCCTCCGAATGCGAAAATATATTGTTGACTCCCACTTACATAGGTAGAAAAGATCATCAGATTAAAATACGAGAAATGAAGAACTCTAACGAGAAGATTCAGGTTTTCTTTCTTCCCACGCGCTATTCAAGAACTGATTGGGAGATAAATAGTATACAGGTGGTTCGACGAACCCTCTCCCAGGCACTTAAATGTGATTTGCAGAGTATACCATGTATATGTAGCTTAGCATGGAAGGGACGAAGGAATATCAAAGAATATATATATATAATATATATATATATATATATATGTGTGTGTGTGTGTGTGTGTGTGTGTGTGTGTGGCGTCTGGTCGGGAAGAACAGACGTCACTTCTCATCCTGCGGTTATTATTATTTCATATTCAAAGAATAAAAAAAAATTTTTGTACAGCTTATGGGACTTAACTACGGGGTCATCAGTCCCTAAACTTACAAACTACTTATGAACTACTTACGAACTAGGACGGCACAAATATCCATGCCCGAGGGGGGATTCGAACCCCTGACCGTAGTGGCCGTGCAGACCGTGACTGAAGCGCCTCAGTCCCCTCGGCCACCGCGGCCGGCTATTCAAAGAATATATGACATCAACTGTGAATGGAAAAAGCTGAAAATGTGTACCCCGCCGGGATTCGAATACGTGTCTTCCGTTTTCTAGGCATTTGCGCTGACCACTACACCATTGGGGACACAGTGATCACCGCACCTGCAAGGACTACCTGAGCACGCCTCCCGTCAGACACAAATTCCCAACTTTACCCTGCTCACAGTACTCAAATCCATAGTTTTGAAACCAATTCCAGTAAGTGTAAGGGTCCCAAACTTGATCACCCCTCCCCAATAACGAAAGAATCATTGCCCGTCACCGGCATATTTCACGTCTGAGCACGGTAAAGCTGGGAATTTGTATCTGACGGAAGGCGTGCTCAGGTATTCCTTGCAAGTGCGGTGATCACTGTGTCCCCAGTGGTGTAGTGGTTAGCGCAACTGCCTAGAAAGCGGGAGACCCCGATTCGGATCCCGGTTGGGTACACATTTTCACATTTGCCCAATCGCAGTTGATGTCATATATTCTTTGAATATGAAATAATAACAACTGCAGGATCAGAAGTGACGTCTGTTCTTTCTCGGAACAGACGCCACATGTATATACAACGGTGTCAGAACCGTTGCTGGTACCGTCCCATTTAACAATGCCATAAATACGACGACACTTCTTTGCTTAAAGATGAGTGCTCCAGTGCAGTTTTTGCTAGAAGTAAAGGTATCGAACGCATGTGAATAGGATACCCCTGCCTCTAAAAGAATGTGGCGAGTTCTGCTCGCTATGCCCTCGGTTAATTAAATTAACAGAAAAATTTCAGGAGTATACGAGACGCATCCAGAAAGTTAATTTCCCTATTTGAAGAAAAAGAAAACATCGTTAATGAAAAACATTTCCGAAAACAGTTTCGACTATATTTGAACTGTTTTTGACATAGTCACCAAAAGAAATGAAACATTTTTCATATGGTGGAATCAG
This sequence comes from Locusta migratoria, assembly GCA_026315105.1. Lineage (NCBI taxonomy): Eukaryota > Metazoa > Arthropoda > Insecta > Orthoptera > Acrididae > Locusta > Locusta migratoria. Next base: position 541,708,782 of record CM048744.1, read on the forward strand.
CTTTTGTGTTTCTCTGTAGTAGAAGCCAGCCATCAACGTGTGACGGGAGTATTCAGCTCTCTGACGTTCTCAAAAAGCAGGCCAGAGAACCGGCCATGAGGAACAACAGGCGTGGAATGCTTTCTGCCGCTGTTGTGCTGCTCTGTGACAATGCTCGTCCCCATTCGGCTCGGCGCACAGCAACATTTTTGGCAGTAGTTCAGCCGGGAGCATACAGTACTGATATTGCTCCCAGCGAATTCCATCTCTTCTTACACCTCCAGAAACTCATTTCCTCCGCCCAGCGTTTTGACAAAGATTAAAACCTCACGACGTCTGGTTCCATTCTACGACAGAACAATATAAAAGCTGACCTCACGATATGACAAGTGTCTCAATTCTTTTGTTGACTATGTCGAAAACTAGCTCAGACACTGCTGTAGCGAAGCCAATACAGTTTTTTCTGTAACTAAGAGTCTTTGTTTTTGAAAACTAGCGAAACTTACATTCTGGATGCGCCTCTATCAGGTGCTTTACACTAAAGGTAGTAACGTTCCGTTACAAACGGATGATATTGCACTGTGACATTGAAAAACGAGACTACAAACTAAACTGTTGAATTCATTTGAAGCTGTGCAGACATACGTCAGTTAACCGTAATGATTTAAATAATGAGAAACTGCACCAGTTACACGTCATACCCAAACATGTTTCGGCACTTATTGTGCCATCTTCAGGGGGTTTTTGCTTTTATTTTCTAGAATGCGAGTTATAGGATTTGATTATGCAGTGATTTGGACGAGTTATTTGATTTGACAGTTGTGTTGTTGTGGTCTTCAGTCCGGTGACTGGTTTGATGCAGCTCTCCACAATACCCTATCCTGAGCAAGCCTCTTCATCTCCACATAAGAACGACAACCTACATCTGTCTGAATCTGCTTACTGTATCCATCTCTTGGTCTTCCCCTGCGATTTTTTCCCCACACACTTCCCTCCAACGCTAAATTCACAATTCCTTGATGTCTAAAAATGTGTCCTACCAATCTATCCCTTCTTTTAGTCAAGGTATGCCAGAAATTCCTTTTCTCCCCAATTCTGTTCAGTACCTCATCATTAGTTACGCGATCCACCCACCTAATCTTCAGCATTCTTCTGTAGCACCATATTTCAAAAGCCTCAATCCTCTTCCTGTCCGCACTGTTTATCGTCCATGTCTCACTCCCATACAAGGCAACACTCCATACAAATGCCTTCAGAAAGGACTTCCTTAGGTTTAAATCAATATTCGATGTTAACAAATTTCTCTTTTTCAAGAACGCTTTTCTACCCATTGCCATTCTGCATTTTATATCTTCTGTACTGCGACCATCATTTGTTATTTTACTGCCCAAGTAACAGAACTCATCTACCTCCTTTATTGCTTCGTTTCCCAATCTAATTCCTTCAGCATCACCTGATTTTCTTAGACTGCACTCCATTACCCTAGTTTTGCTCTTGTTAATGTTCATCTTATATGCACCTTTCAGCACACTGTCCATTCCGTTCAATTGCTCCTCCAGGTCCTTTGCTGTATCTGACAGAATTACTATGTCGTCGCAAAACGCAATGTTTTTAATTCTTCACCCTGAACTTTAATTCCTTCTCCAAATTTCTCCTTGCTTTCCTTTATAGCTTGCTCAATGTACAAATTGAACAACAATGGAGAAAGACTACAACCCTGTCTGATTTGACAGTATTGTTCGATATATTAGGTCTAATTTATTACGATACTTACATTATGTCATTCGGAGTGTTTGCATCTGCTTTAGTTGAGGAATGACAGATTTTTACAGCTTGTCATCTGCAAGCTATTGAGAAACTATTGTATATGCACCTGGAAGTTATGTGGAAAGATAGATATTTGTGGCTGTTTAGTGGCTACTTACATTTGCTGTTTGCTTGTTTGTGGCGTGTTCTTAATGTTATGTGATATTTAGTGCGCTGACACTATTTATATCGCCATTTCTCTTGTTGTGGTGGCTGATCCGTAATCACATTTTTTTTTTTTTTTTTTGTGTGTGTCTGTCATGTGGCGCGCGAATTTTGAATAGGTGTGTGTGTGTGTGTGTGTGTGTGTGTGTGTGTGTGTGTGTGTGTGTGTGGAGAGACAGATATTTATTTCGCGTGTGTGTGAAACAGAGTGAGTGTGTGAAATATTGTGTATGTGTGGAAAGGGGGAGGGGGCTGTAAGATGTGATGTGGTGGTGGGATTTATTTATATACTTCTTTTATGGTCTCAAAGAGGGTTTTGTTGCATAGTTATGTGTATTCGTTAAGTACTTTCTTACGTCGGGCTATTGCTTTCTGGTTGTGGTGGTTTTCCTTTATTGTTAGTTTTTGGAATAAGCTGTTGCTGGTTTTGAGGATTTGTTGGTCAGTTTCTATGTTTGTTGGGGTATGATTCTGTTTTATTAAATGTTCAGCTAACGTTGAGTTACAGCTGCTACTTTTTAGTGCTCTGAGGTGTTCAGAGTATCATGTTTTGAAATTTCTGCATGTCTGACTCACATATACAGTTTTGCAGTTATTGCAAGTAAGCTGATATATACCTGATTGGTTGTCCTTGTCAGTGTTGGCGGAATATTACCCTAGTCTTTTCTGTATTGTGTTGTTGGTTGTATATCCTATGTTCAGCCCATGTTTACTAAGTATTTTGCCCATTCTGTGTGTGATTTTGTTGTTGTAAGTCATAATGTGCCATTTGTTGCTTACTGTGTGTTGGTCTGTTGTGTGCAGAGTTTCATCCCTGCGTGTGGAATTTTCTTGACTGTGTGTTCCTGTTTTTGTAATTTTCAGTGTATTCTGTCCACAGTTTTTGTGTCATACCCATTCTCTTGTGCAATTTGTTTTTTTGTGTCCGGTTCTTCTGGGAAGTCTTGTTCGGTCATTGGTGTTCTGATTAATCGGTGTAGTATAAATCTGAAACTTGCTTCCTTTGGTTTGTTGGATGATTGGATTGGTTGTGAATCACAGTGCTGGTCATTGTGGGCTTCCTGCAGATTGTAAATTCATGTTTGTTGTTTCTGTTATTTATGGTAAGATCTAAAAAGCTTAGTTTTCCATCTGTTTATGTTTCGATAGTAAACTGTATTTGTGGGTGTATGGTGTTTATGTCATTGTGGAGATCTTTTATACGGGAGTGTGGTTCATCTATCAGGCATATTATATCATCCACTGTTTTTGTTTGACAATCTAGTCAAATATTTGGTTTTCTATGTGGTTCATGAACATATCTGTTAACAGGCCTTCCAGTTGGGAGTAAAATTTTTTGTTGAAAGTAATTTTGTTCAGTAATGGGCACTAAAAACTAGCAGCTGTCACTCAACATTTGCTGAACATTTAATAAAACAGAATCATACTCCAACAAACATAGAAACTGGCCTACAAATCCTCAAAACCAGCAACAGCTTATTCCAAAAACTAACAATAGAGCCGCTGCGGAACGGCCGAGCGCATTGTGGAGCTATGCTACGATGCACGAGGCCGTTCCCCGTCGGGGGTTCGAATCCCCCCTCGGGCATGGATGTTTGTGCGTCTTTAGTATAAGCTAGTTCATAAGTAGTTTGTAAGTTTAGGGACTGATGACCACGTAGTTAAGTCCCATAAGCTCTACAAACATTTGGACATTTGATTTAACAATAGAGGAAAACTATCACATCCAGAAAGCAATAGGCCAAGGTAAGAAAGTACTTAACGAATACTCATCACTATGCAACAAAACCATGTTTGAGACCATAAAAGAAGTATATAAATAAATCCCACCACCACATCACATCTCACAGCCCCCCCTTCCACACGTACACAATATTTCACACACTCTCTCTTACACACACACACACACACACACACACACACACACACAGAAACACACAGGAAATAAATCTCCCTCTCCACACACACACAGGAAATAAATACGCGCACCACAAGGCAGACATATCACACAAAACAAGTTAATACTATATAGCCACCACAACAAGAGAAATGGCGATATAAACATTGCCAGTATACAACAAGAAGCGCACTAAATATCACATAACATTAAGAATACGCCACAAACAAGCAACACCATAGCTCGAATGTAAGTAGCCACAAACAGCCACATAACTTCCAGGTGCATGTACAGCAGTGTCGTAAATAAAAACGTCTTGTTTCTTGCAGATGACAAGCTGTAAAAACCTGTCAGTCCTCAACTAACGCAGATACAAATACAGCGAAGGACATGATGCAAGTATCGTAATAATTTAAGCCTAATATATCCAACAAAATTGTCAAATCAAATAACTCGTCCAAATCACTGTATAATCAATTCCTGTAAGTCGCTTTCTAGAAAATAAAAGCAAAAACCCACGGAGGATGGCACAGTTAGTGCTGAAACGTGTTTGGATACAAAAATAAAACTAGGTGTCTTGCATAAGGCGGGTTTAACCACAAAAAGCTTTTATGGTTTTCCTCTACAGTTCCATTCTCTAACAGCTCATGGAAGAAATGGGACACCTAAATCTTCCCGTTGTCGATCTGATTTCTCTTATTTTATTTTGATGGTCATGTCTTCCTATGTAGATGGGGCTAATAAATGTTCGCATTCGGAAGAGAGAAACTTGGTGAAAGAAATTTCGCAAATAGATCTCGTCGAAACGAATAACTCCTTTGTTTCAATGATTTCCTCCCCCCCCCCCCCCCAACTCGTGTATAGTTTCCGTGTCACTCTCTCTCCTATAGCGCGGCATTAAAAAACGAGCTGCCCTTCTTTGTACTTCCTCTGACAGCCCCACTTGGTATAGATACCACAATGGGCATCAATACTCCAAACTAAGACACACACGTGTGGGGAAGACAGTGTCTTCAATTGAACTGATCAATCTTCTAACTGTTCTGCCAACGAAACGTAGTCTTTGATTCGCTTTCCCTACTTATTTTCTTCTTTCCAATTTAAGTTGTTTCTAATTGTTAATTCTAGGTATTTAGTTGAATTTATGGCCTATAATTTTGACTGATTTGCCATGTAAATGAAGTGCAACGTGTTTCTATTTGTCGTCATATGGATGACTTCGCACATTTCATTACTAATGGTTAATTGCCATTTTTTGCACCATGCAGATATCTAAATCATTTTGAAGTTACTTTTGATCTTCTGGTGAATTTACAAACAGATAAGTGACAGCATCATCCACGAATAGTGTAAGTGATTTAATTAGATCTCCTAAATCGTTATTAAAAATAAGGAACAGTAGGGGCCCTATAATACTTACCTGGGGAGCACCAGATATCACTTCTGTTCTACTCGATTACTTACCGTCAATTACAACGTACTGTGTCCTTTCTGACAGGAAATCAAGAAATCAATCGTATAACTGTGGCGATATTCCTTAATCATGCAGTTTCATTCAAAGTCCTTACTACCTGCAGAGAACTACAGGTAATACATAGAGACATGAAATTATGTGATACATGGGAACGGATCCACGGGAATAAGGAAGGCTTTACTTTCATGACTGGCCATTCAGCAAGCCACATTGACATTTCTGGTTGAATTATAGCCGACGGCTTTCACCGACCATGACGCCTATTTATGCACAATCAACCTTCCACGGCAGAGCAGAATGGTGCAGTCGAGGGTCTTGGAAATTAAATGTTTCCTTGCTTTCAGACAGTGAATGTCGGGAATGAATAAAGGAGACTTGCACCATATGCAAGCGGCGAATACAAGCTTACACATCGATGATACAGCGGTGGTTAGAATACGCAAAACCTACTCTGCGACATGCACTTATAACATACGGCTGAGAGAAAATGTAGTGACACAGGGACACGATGGAATATCACTACACAATGCTCCGTGAGATGACCTTGCAAGCCCCGAGTTCAGACCACGCATCATAGCGTGGATAATACAACTGACGCGCCAAAAGATGGAAGGAATATCCATACGGGTAAAGTGCTCGGATAGCATTAAAAGGAAACCACCATCAGTGCACCATGTGAAAACTACGATATCGCCGAAAGTTATTTCCAAAAAATGTTCAAAAATCTATTGGACCAAACTGCGTGGTCATCAGTCCGTAGCTTACAAACTACTTAAACGTAGAATGAATCTTTCACTCTGCAGCGGAGTGTGCGCTGATATGAAACTTCCTGGCAGATTAAAATTGTGTGCCGGAACCGGGACTCGAACCTGGGACCTTTGCCTTTCGCGGGCAAGCGCTCTACCGACTGAGCTACCCCGACACGACTCACGATGCCGCCTCACAACTGGCGGAAGTAAAGTTGTGAGGCGGCATCGTGAGTCGTGTCGGGGTAGCTCAGTCGGTAGAGCGCTTGCCCGCGAAAGGCAAAGGTCCCAGGTTCGAGTCCCGGTTCCGGCACACAAATTTAATCTGCCAGGAAGTTTCATACTTAAACATAGGTAAACTAACCTAAGGACACACACACACCCATGCACCAGAGAAGACTCGAACCTCCACGGAAAGCAACCGCGCGCTCCGCAGCGAGACGCTTTAGACCGCTCGGCTACTCCACCGCGGCAAAGTTATATCCTTTATATTGAAAATGGTCAGCAGCTGCCATGACAAAAGTACTTAGCTTTAGCAATTCTAATCAGATTCCAACGATTATTTCAAGAAACTCGACGAGAAATGCCCATAGAGGAAGAGATGCCTCTACTGACGCACGCACAACTGACCTGGACGGATGAGGAAATGTTTTGGAAGAGGTAACAGAACACAAAATATCCGAAGCGCCAAAAAAGGGGCGCTCAACAAGTCGCCAGCACCGAACGGCTTACTATCGAATTTTACAGAGCCTCCAAATAACTGATTTTTTACACGAATTTTTGACATAATTTTTGTTTTTCATTTTTTTCTGTGTGATCCTTCTTGAAACACTCGAAAGTTGTGCATTTTCAACTTTTCACGGCGTAATGTATAGTCCAATAGATTTCGGGAATGCAGCCGCGTAAAATTCACTTCTTCTGCTGATATTTCGGCCGCGTACCTTCCGGCCATCTTCAGAGTGAGTCGAAGACTGTCGACGAGGTGCCGGGTGCGGCCTTATAAGCCTGATCGCGGTGGCAATGCGCGTGCGCGTCACAGATGGTGGTATACTGCATATCGAAGTACTCACACGTGGGGGGCGCACGCGTGTGATGAAGATGGCCGGAAGGTACGCGGCCGAAATATCAGCAGAAGAAGTGAATTTTACGCGGCTTTATTCCCGAAATCTATTGGACTCGAAAGTTGTTTTTCTTCCTCCTTTCTCCTTTGCTTTTGCTGCAGACCAAGCAGTCCTACGTAGGGCTTTTCTTTCCATTTTCCATTATAAAATCCGTCAACCTGTTATAGTCTCTGCTCAGTCTCAGACGATGACAGTTCTCCCTTGTTCTTTGCATTTGTATTTCTCACCTGGCCGACGATCTGTCTGATTAGATTTCTTCTGTAGGAAAGGTGAGATCGCAGCTTTTCTCCAGATTCCCTTTCAGCTATTGTGTAAAGAATATAACAATTTACAAATGTAACTTCTTTTTTTTTTTTAATATTGAGAAACCCTGAGACGGTTTTTCGTCTCGAATATGCCCAAGACATTAAAGACAAACGTGAAGAAATGAAGTAAAATTTGTGGTGCAGCCGGGAATCTAACCCAGACCTTCATGCTTACTAGGCAGACGTCTTACCGTTTTTTTTTTTTTTTTTTTTTTTTTTTTTTTTTTTTTTTTTTGTTCTTCAGGTAGATCTATTATGTGCGGTCGTTTTTCATTGTTCGTTCTTGGTCGTTCGTTGATCAGGTGGCTCAGCTTTTTTATTGCAGAGGACGTTCAGCCCTCTGACCGGGCGCGCTGAGCCACGGCGCCCGGCAACCGTTAGACCACCGCACCTCTAACGACTAAGACGCCTCGGAATAGTCTATGTACGACTTCCCTCCACGTCACAAATTTTAATTCTGCTTCTGTGTTCCAAAGATTTAAAAGAATTAAAATTTGTGACTTGTAGGGAAGTCGTACTTAGACTATTCCGAGGCACCTTAGTCGTTACAGGTGCGGTGGTCTAACAGTAAGACGTATGCCTCATAAGCATGGAGGTCCGGGTTCGATTCCCCGCCGCAACACAAATTTTAATTCATTGCTTAGCGTTTATCTTTACATGTAACTTCAATCAGTCAGAAGAACAATTTTTTCACCACTTGTATGACCGCCTTGTAAAACCATAGCAGCCACAGTACTCATAACCTTTATCGACTCGTCCCATAAACTTGGTGTATTCCACAATAACAGTAGGTTTCAGGAACTGCACAAGCTCTCGTCCGTTTATGGGAACTGGCGCCTGCCGAGCTGGCCACCTGTGGCGTCGCTCCGTCGGCAGGTTAGCCGATACGGCAGGCGTTCAGTCCCGGGGCAGTAGCAGAAACGTGTGGGACACACAGCCCGATATTGGAACCATAGCAACATCGTAATGTCGGACATAGTCCAATAGTGGAGTGGAAAAAGTTAATAGTAAAGAGGCACTGAACTGTTATTTACGTCATTCTAATGACCTACGTTGTCGATGCTATCCTTCCTTGCTTTTCCCAATTACTCCTCCTTCAGATTTAGTGCTAACGCGGTCCAATGGATAGCCCGGCACAACTAAACACAGATTAAGCATGAAAACGGAAATACGAAAAAAGAAGCAATGCAGAAACAGTGAGCGGTCCATGGTAAAGATTTGCAACACTGAGGACTCTCAGCCGAAGGGTCGTAGTTATGTGGCCACAGGTTTGAAATGAGAAGCCACGTGTGGAGTTACCACATTAATAACATGAATAATGCAAGAAACAGATTTTGTCGCATGAAATCCTTATTTCACTATTGCAAATCGATTTCGCTCACTGAGTGCTCATGTTCAGTGCTACACACGAAGCCCACATAGACTATCAATTTGCATTTTAACATGGAAGTGTGACTATATACAGTCAATCTCAAGCATAATACTGCATACAGTCAATATACAGTCAATCTCAATACAGTCAATCTCAAGCATAATACTGCATACAGTCACACTTCCACGTTAAAATGCAAATTGCTAGTCTATCTGGGCCCACAGGGCTTCGTCTCTGGTAGATGGCCACTCAGTGAACAAAATCGATTGTCAATAGTGAAATAAAGTTTCATGCGACCAAAGCTGTTTCTTGCATTATTAATATTTTTTGTTTGCTATAAATTTGTGAATTAAAACTTTTATTCATTATGGATGTGGATGATTCGACTGCAACTTCAGAAATTACTGCAACAAGTCTCCTTTTCTTCGATTGAGTTATTTGTTAGACAAAAATCGGAGATGCCTAGTAGGTCATCATCAGATGGTAGATACAATACATTTCTGTGCAATTAAGTTTCTTTGCGACGATTGCTGTGTATCTGTGGCAGGACACAACACGAGAACATGTAAACACTACATGTGGTATGTTACACTGAATATTTATAAGTTTGTCTTCAAATTGTTACTTACAGTTAGAAGTTTAATTATAACTACATCCATATGAGTGTCGCTTCTGGAAAACATTTTGCAAATTCCAGTACACTGCATTAACATTCCCATAGGCAGCAACAAAACTGTAAACAAACCACAGAATATAGTCAGACTACAGGCTAAGATATATCGTATGAATCCAAAGATTTACGAAAGTTTTATGTTATTTATAGCCGTCGGAGGTTCGAGTCCTCCCTGGGGCATGGGTGTGTGTCTGTGTTTGTACGAAGGTTAGTTTACCTTCGTTTAAGTAGTTTGTAAGCTACGGACTGATGAACACGCAGTTTGGTCCGATAGATCTACTTGAACACACTTGAACAAATTTAACATGTGCATTTTGCAAAGCGTATGAAATAAGATTTCTGAATTATATTTACGTTAATATTAGGAGTATTAGTTTTAAGGTTACTTTTATCAGCAGTTTTCATGAGTCACATATATTGTTTGAAATGGCACAAAATTCATTTTAGTTTGGTATGTTAATCCTTAATTAAAAACAAAACGTATTGTGATCTTTGGTAGGGAGTGGTGTAGGTGGTGCTGAGAGGGGGTCGGGGAGAAGAGGATGAGAGTACTACTGTAAACTATATTTTGGGATGAACTATGTATAGTTTGTCAGCTGAGGTTTCCATTATATAGCATTAAGGTGTCATCAACATACCTTTTATAACAAATGATTTGGTCTTTTCCAATTGGGTTAGCTTTAAAGAACTTGTTTACAAAATCATTGATGAAGATCTCAGCAAGAAGACAAGCTAGTCTACTTCCTATTGCTAGACCATCATGCTGAATAAATATTTTACTGTTGGAGCTACAGTAATTGTGTGACAGCACTAATTCATAGATTTCAGTGTTACTCAAACTTTTATGGTGTTTACTTATTCTCGTTTTTTGTGCTGCCACAGACACGCACAAAGGAACTTAATTGCACTGAAATGTATTGCATGTACAATTTGATGATCAGTTGCTAGGCAGCTGGAAACCGGTTATGGGCAATAAATAACTCCAACGAAAAAAAGGCGACTGCTGTCAGTCCTAGAAGATGGCGTTTGTGTTGCACACGTCCATGTAGTTACAGCAACAAAGTGTGATTCGTTTTCGATGGAGCAAGCGACGAACGCACACTGTGCTATAAAGAGAAACATTGCCCACATACGGATAAAATTGTCTCGTATCAAATTTCGAAATATTCATTTTGGATTACGAACTGCAGTTGTGGTGTAAACTGGCGATTTATTATGATAGAAATATGGATATTTTTTTTAAATTCATCCATAACTAGTTTCCGAACCACTACAGGCTCATCATCACTGGATTCATTACACGAGCATCATATTATGTTGCAGCAAGTGTGGGTTCACGTTGTGATGCTGGTTTTTTGTTTTACTGTATGTTAGACCATATTCGTGCTGTACCTGTCAATGTTCCCCTAAGGAGAATGTTACTACACATGGAGTCCCATTTTTTTACTTATCGTAAACATTTGTTTTGAGTAAAAAATTGTGACGCCAACTGCAGCAACATGTGTGAACATTATCAGTGCCCTAAGTACAACATGGATATGCTCTTACGTACAGTAAAAACACAAACCACTATCACAACGTGAACCCACACTTGGTGCAAAGTAATGTAATGGTCCTGTAACTTATCCACTGATGATGAACTTGCTGTGTCTCGAAGAATAGTTATAGGTGAACGAAGAAACATTCATAAAAGCAGTTGGTTGCATATTTTACCAAAATAAATTGCCAAAACTCTCGGGAGTTTGACGTTTTGCATGGATGTGCTTACGACATTGGTTATGGTTCTTTGTGGTTGTCGAAGTTTTCTTGATGGTGGGCGCCTAAACAGTTGGATGACATAATGAAAGGCATGCGAATGCAAGCAAGATGTTTTCCTGGACTACATTGTTAATTACGATGAAACGTGGAATTCAAGCAGCAGGGCGTGGTGTGGAAACAATCCGGATTCAACTGGGACAAAAAATCCGTTCACCACCATTCTGTTGGGAAAGTGATATCAACAGCCTTCTGGGATAACCGTGACCCACTCCTGCAGGATTTCGTGCCACCAATGCCGACAGCTATTGTTTCACACAGTCACGTCTGAGGATTGCCATCAGCAGAAATCAAGGGATTTTCGATGTCTACAACGTGGTTCTGCTCCACGACAACGCGAGACTACGTGTGGCAATCAGAATTGCCGAAAAGCTCCGGGAATTCTGGATTCCACATCACACAGTCCAGACCTCGCCCCTGTTGATTTCCATGTTTTCGGATCGCTCAAGAAGTTCCTTGCGTCATTCGGACAAATTAAACCGCAGGGGCATCTCAAATATTGTACTGCTATACGAAAAATATGTGAATAGGTGTGCGGACTGCGCGAAAAAATAGTATAAGGTCCGTAGAATAGACTGTATGAGCACCTTATTTTGCTCTATATAAAAATTAGGGTCTGTACGCATTGCCCTCGTGTTTCAAGAGAAATACTAAATATTTTAGATGGTAATACAGAGGAATTGCAATAAAAACGCCATATAACATGAATCGAATTTATATCGAGTACAGCGATACAGCTGTTAGTATCAGTGGGTATGGCTTCATCAGTGAAGAGTAGAAATACGATTACTTGGCTATGTTCAAGTACCCAACGACAAAATTCCAACTGCCTATCTTCATCTCCCCTTCCAAGGTGTTAAATGAGCTGTAAATGCTACGGATGAAACCGGTACATACTTAATGTCGTCCATAGCTTCGTAAATGGAACACCAATACATGTTCTTGTTGAAGGGCTGTGTTCTATCGACTGAATAATTTCTTCTACTTTGTCCACAGTCTCCTCGTTGCACGTTGACGTGCAGTATGACTGCTGGTCACTGTATCGCTAGTGTGTATTGAACACGTGATTAAACACTTGTGACTCTCTTAGTCTGCAGCTGGAAAATCGTATGCCACATTCTCTACAAGCAGGAGTGGTGTTCCCATTACAAAACCCACATACAAATACCATACCATACTCAACATCTGGAAGTACCTGTGGCATATTTACAAGCAATAGTGTAGTTGGTTTGACCAACAAATCACGATGGAAACTTCAATGTAAAGTGCAGCAGGATGACTTGAACATCAACACCATAGTATTGACATTCGCAAAATACGTCCATAGCAACAGGTGTACCAACACACGAAAATAAACTGCATTGAATTCAGCTGTACCTCTGTACTGAATAAAAATTGGACACACGCGGCATTTTAATTGCATTTCGTCCATTCTACTAGCTTGTAAAATATGTACTAGTAGCCGAAAGCCGGCGTCACCAAGGTAAATTTCATTCAATACTAATTTTGTTTCTTTCTCAGTCCACCTTCTCTATGCTTCTCTCAGTATCCATGTACTTCACGCCCTCCCCTTCTCTCTCTCTCTCTCTTCTCCTGTGTGTGTGTTTGTGTGGGTGTGTGTTTTCGTCATTTCCTTGTCTCTGTTCATGTCGTCTTGCACCTCTTTACCTTCTCTACCTTCCCCTTCCCCTTTCTCTGGTGTTTGCAATGACGAGTGATTGAATTGGAATAAACACAGTGAAGATCTGCTGAAACGCTTGAGTTCAGCTACTTATGCTATCAGGGTCATCGCAAAATTTTGTGATATACGTCTCAGTAAATTACCTTACTACGCCTATTTTCATTGCTTTCATATGGGATCATATCATATTCTGGGGCAGTTCAACATTGCGTAAAAAATATTCATTGTACAGAAGCGTGTAATCACAATAAATGCTGAAGCCCACCCAAGATTATCCTGCAGACATTTATTTGAGGATCTAGGGATCTTCACTGTAGCTTCAAACAATCCGACCCGGAGAAAGGGTGATATTCACTATTCAAGGTTAAACCTAACTTTGGTACAGAAAGGGGTGAATTAAGGTGCCACAAAATTCTTCGGTCACTTGCCAAGTAACAGCAAAAGTCTGACAGATAGGCAACTGGTATTTAAAAAGAAATTAAAGGAATTTCTTAACGTTAACTCCTTGTACACTTTTGATTCATTTTTAGGTAAAACTTAGTAATTTCACTAAAAAAAATAATAATAAAAATACTGTCATGTATAGACATCATTTACTAAAGTGGCACGTTCCACATCATTGGGAAATGTCGTATATATGATCTGTGGAAGAAGTATTAATCTAATCTAATCTGCCAATCACCTATTCGTTTCTCTATCGAACTGCTCTTCCACCTCTTCCTCCATTTGTGAAAAGTTATAGATTTTAACTTTTATGGTGATCGGTGCTGTCTTATTTAATCGCACGGTAATCTCTGCCATTCACCGTAAGAAATCTTACGTAGACGGTGGTGTTCTTCTGGTTTTGGAGGGTACGTGTGCGAAATTTCAAAAGATCGGAATAAAACCACAGATTTCGCCGAGTTCTGTAGTACCCTCCGCCGTACACCATGCGAAATATTACGTAGAAATCAAATCACTGTAATCTTAAGCGGCCAAACGTCTGTCGTTATAGGTCCTTAGACTAACGAAATACTTGAACAAATTTATTTTAAGAGCAATACACGCACGCACACACACACAAACATACGCACGCGTGTCCGTAAAATGGCACTCCAGACGTTACGGCCATTCCCACGTGGCTATTATGTAGACCAGAGCTTTCCAATCTGGGTGTCGTGACACCCTCGGGTGTCGCGTAGTAGTATCAAGGGTGTCACGAGACTAAGAAATTTGGACTCTAAACAAAAAAACTTGTCATAAAATAACACAAATATCCTTCTCTTCATACTACTCTGAAGGCTTGCCTGCAGTTAATCATCCTTCTCTTCATTGAGTGCACCACAGATCACGTACTAAAGGAATGATCGGTCACTCGATTATCCGGTCTAATACACAACGATGTGAGAGGGAAGGAGCACATTAATTGCTTGCTCAGCCGCTAGGCGGCAGCTCTGCTTCAGCAGCAGTTGACACTCAGGGTTCGTTCAAGCAGCTGCCAGTTGCCAGATTCCAGCAACCAGCGCATGCGCAGAGCTGGTGCTGCTACTCGATAACAGATCTTCCCATGCGCAGTTTGCTGGAACTGGCAGCTGCTTGAACGAACCTTCACTGTAGTCTGCTTTCCTTTTCAAAAATCTGCACATGAGCGTTATTTAATGGCTGTTTGGAAGCCACGTCACCCTCGGTAGCGTTTCTTACAATTAAATGTCAATCAATGACACAGATTGTAAAAACCGTCGCAATTGTCCATTGACTAAAGCTATTCAGTAGCGATGTTTAGTATGGAGTAAGGTCGGGTGATTAACGGAGAGTATATTTTAAATGCAGTGATCGTTAGTTAGAACCCTGCGTTAATAATGCGTTAATATTTTTTTTCTCTCAGTTTCCTGTATGTAACAGATTCTGGAATCAGAAATGACATTCATATTTTTTACTTGTCACAAATAATTATCCATTTTTTCCGGATATGTCGGGACTTCCGAGGTCGTGGTAATGCAAGAACCTAACGACAGAACTTAAATAATAATTCATCACTTGTCATAAATATATCCTGTTCATTTCTGAAAAACTGTGATAATATTGAACTGAAAGGGAATAGCCACTGTGCTGTCTAAATCAGAAATCGAAGCAGCTGAATACCAGATGCCCTTTTGCAATCGATCCAGCAAAACATCTGGCCCTGAGATGTACATACGACAGCGAAAAACTGTTTCCGAAATTCAGTTTTCGTGTTTCGAAAGTTGGGTCGCATGTTGAAGAAGCAAGTATTACTGTGTGAGTTAGGCATTGTTGTCTGCGGTGTTACTCTTTTGTACATCTCCATAGTTCCTAATGTCTCCTTTTCTTGCGAAGAGTGTACGTAATTACTGCAGTCAGGATCAAGATTAAACATGTCAATGCCTACGAGGATTTCTGTTTCGTTTACAAACTGCATTTAAGCGATACTTTATTTGCTTCTCTCCCCCCCCCCCTTTCTAGAACCATCTAAATTCTACCATATGTATTAGTGAAAGGTTGTCGCGCAACACTGTAAAAATGTTCAAATGTTTGTAAAATATCGGACCAAATTGCGTGGTCATCAGTCCGTAGCTTACAAACTACTTAAACCTAGGTAAACTAACCTAAGGATAACACACACACACACACACACACACACACACACACACACACACACACACATCCATGCCCCAGGGAGGACTCGAACCTCCACGACGAGCAACCGCGCGCTTTAGACCGCTCGGCTACTCCACCGCGGCGCAACACTGTAAGCTGTAAAAGGGTGTCGCCATGAGAGAACGTTTGGAAAGCAGTAGAGATGGGAAAACTGAAACATCTGACGGTTTCGAAACGAATGAAACCGTACCATCGGTGGTTTCGAAACACTGTTTCGAAACCATGAAACCGTGAAGCAATGTATGTTTTGTCATGAAATCTTCGTTCTAGGAGGGCAATATTTTTCACTATGTGGACAAGGGTACATACAAGAACCTGTCAACCATAGAGTATATATTTACTTCTTGTTCTGTACGGAACATGTTGATAAAGATTTTCTCCCGTGTTGTTGATGTTGCCAACATAGTCACACGAGGCCGCCGATATGGTAGGTAAAAGTTTACCCCGTTAGGAACTCACAAACTGCAATACGGTTTGCATATTACAGCGATGGATCATAAATGCTACCTTCTATAAATGCGAAATAAATTATAGGTAATAAAGGGCACACTAAATAATCACAAGTAACGCTATGGAATTACAAAAATAATAAAGAGGCAAGTTCACCACTTGTACGTCTTGACCGTTACACCACCGCCACAATTCTTTTAACATGAGTGTCGAAAAATTATAACGACAGTAGGTAACTTCGTTTTCGCTCATAAGAAACTAACTCTTTAACACGAGATTAAATATGCGATCTATCCTTGTTAGTATAAAAAATATCTTATTTTAAAGAATGTAGTTTCACTCGTGTGTCTTTAATATGGTAGATGAACCTAGAATTTAACTGGTTTTTCAACGCAAATAGTGAACGTCGTTTTATTGTTCTTTTACATTTATAAAGCAGACATTATGTCATTTCGGAATACAGCAGTCTCTTGCAAACGAATCTTGATATCAGTAATCATAAGGTGCAGATTCAAGAGTGACAACTATTATTTGACACTCTCTAAATGGTTTATATACTAGCAAGTTATAGTGTATCTGTGTGGAGCTTCAATAAAATGAAACACCACATTTCGATACCATTAGTCTGTTCCGCGTTTCTGCATTAGTGGTTTGAAACACCGGTGTTGTGAAACCGACATGAAATCGTGAAACCGCCATGAAACCGTGAAACCGACACGATACCGTGAAACCGACAGGAAGAAACGGTTTCAGTGTATCGAAGATCGACCGCGAATGTGATCCTAAACAGAACGGAATGAAACCGCATGGTTTCGAAACGGTGAAAGATGCCGGTTTTGAAACACTGAAACTGCTGTGTGTACCGAAACCTGGTTTCGAAACCATGAAACCGTAGCCAACTCTAGAAAGCAGTTTTGAAGATTAAGTGTTCATAATTTCTTGTAGATTGGAAGAGAAATAGACACTGTAGACTACATGTAAAGAAAGAAGTAGCTTTGCCCCTGTGAGACGCTGTGGGGTGCTGACACGTTTAGCCTGGTCGGTTGCAGACAACTCGTCCGGCGAGGATGGCAACGACAGCTGGCCGTGGCCGTGGCTGGAGGCCGGCAGCAGCCCGCCGCCGCCGCCGCCCCCCGACGCCCCCGCGGCGTCGCCCGCCGCCCCCGCCGTCCCCGCCTCACCATCCTCCGCCACCGCGGCCGCAGCCTCCCCAGCCAGCAGCAGCGCGCCGGACGCCGTGGTGACGCCGCTGCCCGCCGCAGACCCCGCAGACAACGAGGCCGAGTCCGACGCAGAGCTCGACTTCGACCAGCGGCCCTGCTCGCTGCAGGAGTACGAGATCATGAAGGTCAGCAATCGTGTGTTTTGGCTCTCTCTGCAGACATCCGGAACTCCTGGCAGATTACAACTGTTTTTCTCGTGAAAAATTTGTAAAACCTATATGTTTCGAATACATAATATTTCAGAATGAACAGCCAATACTTTAGGACGTAGTAGAATAGACGAAGTGTAATAAAAATGCCATATAACATGTGTCTGTTTTACTGAGTGCAGAGGTACAGCGGCTAGTATGTAACCCAAACAAACTTAAAGCAAAGGCAAATGAGGACCATTCCGTCGGTTACTGATAGAACATCATAATATTGAATTGAAAGCACAGTTTTGTGCATGTTTTACAAATTTATTTTTATTTAATTGAGCCATAAAAATCTCAAGATGGCCTGGAGCCGAAAGACGGTTAGAAAACATGAGGGGAGGGGAAAAAAAACTACTTCAAGGACGTGACTTCTGAGGCTTTCCCGGCGTATTTCTTCATCCAGTAACTTTCGGGTGTGCGGCCGGATCCCGTCGTCATTCATATGGCACATCGGACACAGAACAAAGATCAGTAATCATATACGAACCGAGGCTCGCAACAACCATTCGGAGCTACGAATTGGCATTGCAGCTTCTTATTCAGTAGCTAGAAGTGGACACTCACTACAGGAGATGCTCAAAGTTTCGTCAAGCTGCATCCAGACACGTCTGACATGGAAGCTGCATACCACGAAGCACAGTCTCTAAGAGGCCTGTCGAACCTCGAAGACATGCTGATGCTGCAACTATTCTGCAAACTAGGACCTCCAGCGCTGTAAGAGATGTTGCATAGACAAGGCTCTTCACAAACCTCCATCAGAAAAAGTCAAAAAGCGACAGATCGAGAAATGGTAGACGTGCCCCCGGCCCGCTACGACCTATATTGCGACCGGGAAACGTGCCTACAGATATGCCCTCACTTGTCTGCCGAAATGCGCGGGAGATCCGTCGTGCTGAAAGAGAATGCGACGACGAGTAGGCACGACATCATTCAGCATGTCCGGAAGAGCCTCTCGCAGGAACACAAGGTACGTGCGACCATCAAGTCCGTCCGGTAGAATGGTTGGTTGGTTGGAACAGGGGGACAATCAACTAAGTTCATCAGTCCCCCGGGGGTGGGGGAACGGGTGCCGCGGTGGAGTAGCCGAGCGGTCTAAAGCGTCTCGCTGCGGAGCGTGCGGTTACTCGCCGTGGAGGTTCGAGTCCTCCCTGGGGCATGGGTGTGTGTGTTTGTCCATAGGTTAGTTTACCTAGGTTTAAGTAGTTTGTAAGCTACGGACTGATGACCACGCAGTTTGGTCCGATAGATTTACAAACATTTGAACATTTTGGGGGAACGAGTTACGATTGGACAGATGAGGAAAGGAAAGGAAATGCATTCCAAGGAGAAAAGGAAGAACATTTTTGTTTCATCAAAATTAGTTTATAGCTTACTTTAACTACATAACAAACGAAGAAATAACAATTCTTCCTAAATGCGTGAAGTATGGTATGAAATGCGAAGAGAAATTCCAGCTGAAAAAGAAAGCCTTGTCGAAGATTGCTGTCCTACCGAACACACTGTGCACAATACTTCTCAATGCGGTAAGGCGTTCAACTGCACTTGAGTTCAACTACCCCCACACTCTAACACACTGAACTGCCAGCTGACAATAAAATGCCGACACATTAGATAGCTTCGATCGTGCGACGAAATTGGCGCCAATAAATACCGATACATTAGACTGAATTAGCTCAGGACCCCGTGCTCGCCAAGGACTTACGAAATAACCGTGAGCCCCCATAGAAGACAGGTAGAATGTACCGCCTAATTAGTCTGTAACAACGCCAGTGACCATAGGGCCCTCTCGTCTCGTCGCATTTGTGACCTCCGGTTGCTATGTGATTACTGATTCTTGTTGCCTGTCCAATGTGCAGTGTTAGTTTAATGGCAGTACCGCAGCGTAACTGATTGATCCCCGAAATTAAGCACAGTCGGGGTTGGTTTGCACTTGGATCACTAATGGTCCGAGTCTGCCGAGCGTTGTTGGCAAGCGGGGTGCACTCAGCCCTCCTGAGACCAATTGAGGAGCTACTGGGTTGAGAAGTAGCGACTTGGGGCACGAAGACTGGCCAACGGCCGGGAGTGTAGGACGCTGACCACGCCCCCCCCCCCCCGCCCCGCCCTCCTTACTGCATCCGTTGTCGCCTCCGGGCGGAGGATGGCACTGTGACTGACCCATGGTATTACGTCATCTACATAAAAACTATTATTATTATACTTTAGTAAAATACATTAGTGTGTAATTAGTAAGATTTATCTCTGTCACGAAGTCCAGCTCCTTTAACCTCTAGACAGCTTCCTGACAGACAGTTGTCGTTTGATACCTGTCATGCATGGACAGAAGATATTTACGGATACAGGAGATAACGGCCACTCCTTCTGAATGTACTATAACTTGCAACAGTTACATAACGGGGTCCTGAAGATGATGCTAGTAAAGCACTTATACCGGTCGCTTTACTAATTAAAAAGATATTAACACAGCTGTTAGAATTTTCTTCATTGTAACACTGTGAAACAGCTGTTGACCCAACCATTAAATATAGAGAGAATTAGATGGATTCCGTCATCCCTACTGAAAATGATCGTAATTGACAGTTACTAAGTGTGTGGGCCATTGTTTGCACGTCCGTTCCACAATCACAAGGTTGATCATCTGCCTTTCCCCCATTTGAATTTCCAATAGCTGCACAGACCAACTCCAGTACGGGAGCGGCTGGTCAAAGACCATTCCCTCCTGGATAGATCCATTCCTTGAAGTTCCTTCGAGAACAAATCTCAAGTTATTCCCCAGTTGGATTTATGGTGAAAAGTTACCCTCATGTAGTTGGACTGCTGTTTTAACAGCTTGTTTACGTGATTTCAACCGCTTATCTGTGACCGAAGATCTTGAAAAATAGGAAGCTTACGAGTAGACTAAATCTTATCTCATTAAGGCTTTCCTGCGTCTTTTATCAGGAGTATAAAGCACATAAATTTTTTGAAAAGATAAGTTTGGGAAAACAGCGATTCATGTATAGTATTTATAAATAAAAAGAGTCACAAAACGCAAGAACTATCATTTATACAAAAATGTTGTTTCGGCCTGTTTACAGGGCCATCTTCAGATCCATGTGGCGTAGCAGTTACCGCTTGGGACAAGCGCCTTCTCCGTGGGCTTCAAGCCTACGCCACATGGCTCTGAAGATGGCCCTGTAAACAGGCCGAAACCGGTCAACATTTTTGTACAAATGATAGTTTTTTTGCGATTTGTGACAGTTTTTATTGATAAAAGGTATAAAATATAGAACTGGGAGTCATTGAAGGGGTTTATCGATCAGAGTACCGCTGATCAACCTCATTGTCCTGTTTAATTGTACTTCAACGTCTCTTATATGAACACTGTTGAGCCAGACAGGAACGCTATTCAACTGCGAAGTAAACTAGGAGCAAAGCTTTGTACGCAAAAACTTAGTACCGACTCCCCAAGTCGATCCTGCTAAGTGCTGCAATATACTATTCCTAGTTTTAACTTTGTCTGGTGTTTTTTTGAAAGAGGTACTTAACCCTGCAGTAGGCGCGTGGATTATTGTAACACGGTTAGGTGCGCGGGATACTCCTGTACCCCATTTCATTTTTTTAAATACGCATCGAAGAAATTATCAAATTAAGTTTTTAATGTTTTTCTGCCTTTGTACGAGTATGAGGATGGAAATAAAACACTCATTTTCTAAACAAAATTTTAATTATTTATTCCAGACACAGTTTACACATACAGTATACAAATGAGCCAAACACATCCACCTTTTACACTTATGACACCATTTTCTGGTTGACTTATTTTTTTGCCTTCCACACTCGTAACAGCGTCCCTTGGAACCTTCTCTGGGATTGTCTTGAGGTGTAATTTCTGAATTTATGCCCAGTAGAGCACGTGCACGCAACCGTAATTCGATGGGAATTTGAGGTATAGCAGATCGGTACTGAATTTGCGGCTTCGTCATTTCCCAGGCCAACCTCTGCAGAAATTCCGTTCTTTTCACTGGTTTTGGTGTCCTACAGTTTTATCGGTATATGCACAGTGCGTTCATGGCAGACACATTCAGTAAATTATAGAAAACAACCATAGGCCACCTACGAGTGTTTCGGGAAACATCATTTTTTTTAATTAGTTGATCAAGTAAATTAACTCCAATCTTTGTCATATTGTAAAAAGTTACAATTTCTGATTTCAGTGACTCTCTTGAATCCTTATCAATGGAATTATCATGATGTAATATAGATATCAAGAGGACAGCTTGGTTCACTTTAGGGCAGTATGAAAGTAGGGTGCAATTCTCCTGGAAGCCAAAAATAGAATAATATTGATATCTTTGTTTATTAGGTAAGAATTCTTTGGGGATCTCCTTCTTGTTTTTTTCTGAGTGTTCCAACGTATGTCAGTCCCTTGTCTTGCAGTAGCATCTTAGCTAATGGTATACTGCTGAACCAATTGTCACCTGTAATGTTTCGGTGAGTCCCATTGACATCAGTTAACGTAGTTATATGCCAGCTTAATAAAAATAATTCAAATATTGTACTTTCAATGCATTTAGTATGAAATCAGTATTAAGAAAAAGGAGAATGCCTACCTTCAGAAATGTTACGTGGTTAGGCGCGTGGTGGACAGTTGTACCCCAGCTCAATTCGACGTCCTGCTGCTACAAGTTTAGCTGCGCAACTGAGGTTAAATCAAAACGAATCTTCAACAATGAACCTGTTTGAAAGGTACTGAGCGCGGGAACGCTGCAACTGTAACCGTAACGGAAATAATTGCAATGTAAATCCGCTGGGTGACAGGGGTACCCCACGCGCCCACTCCAGGGTTAAGAGTGAGAGATATCCAAGACGACTCCTAGGTACTTTGGATGTTCGCTGTGCTGGACTTTAACAGCATCAAATGAGATCTTTAGCTTATAGCCTGCCATCCTATTACTGAGGCGGAAGGAAGCTACTTCTCTTTGATTTGGGTTAGGCTTTAGTTTCTACATTGCAAAGTAATTTTTGAGAAGCGTTATCTCAGATATTATGGTAGTTTAGATCAGATGGATGTCTCTGTGTTTTGACGCAATATCATCGGGCATAAATATACTTTGCGTAGCTTGAATATCAGCGGTGTAAACATTAATAAGAATAGGAGTAAGAACTGAACCCTGGAGGATGCCATCGTGAAGCTGTGTAAAACCACTTTCTGTGTTGCCGAGGTAGATCTTGATTAGACGGCCACTTAACGTAAAGTTCAGAAGTTGTCATAAAATTGTTTTTCAACCTTTCCTAATATGCGACCCCCTTTCAGCTAAAATTATTCTGGCCACCCCGTTCAAAATAAAATTATTCTGGCCAATCCCCCTCCTCCTCCTCACGAACAATAACAAAATTGTATTACCTCAAAGAAAACAAATTTTGTGTTCCTTATTTTGCTACAATTTTGTTTTAAATTGTTGGCCAAATATTTTTCTCTTTTTTTCGGAGTGCAACACATTATGGTATTTTTACATGATTTATGACAGAAAAATACATTTTGCTTAATGAGTGTTTCGTATTTCAGGCAAAACTAGACAATTTGTAAATAATACCTTATTTTCGAATTTTTGAGAATTACTTATGGTATCATATTCTTGTACCTGGCAACAGTATTCACGATTTGCGCTTATTCATCATCAACACACTGTATTATAAGACAACCTGTGATCTACTCAATTCATAATTAATGTTACACAAGAAACTACGCAATTTTAACGTTAAATAAATGTCACTTAGGCATATCTCTTTTTATATTACTGAAGCCGTTTCATGGTTCAGGTACTTCCTCATGCGACTGTGACTCCTCCAACAAGAATGGATCCCTCTGGGGGTTGAAAGAAACTGAAATAGGAGAAGGAATGAGATTATAAAGCTTCATTAGGCGGCCATTCTTACAAACGGTATCATAAGCTGCTGAAGGATCCATAAAAGCAATGGAAGTGGCAAACTTATTTTTGTAACCAATTAAAGATGTTAGTGCTAGGACTTGGTGGCAGCAACTACGATCTTGTTTGAATCCAGCTTGTACGACAGGAATACTGGCAGTAAGAATGGGAACATCACGATTGTAGATGGGTCTCTCGAGCACCTTTTAAGATACACTGAGATGTACAATTGCAACAGCTATCTGCACGGCCGGCTGGCATAAAGGGCTTCAAACCAGCCCTTACGTCTCTTAAAAGCGCTTTTTTTTTCTTTTCTTTTTTTTTTTTTTTTTTTTTTTTTTTTTTTTGAGAGTTGTGTTTAAGAAATTGAATAAATGCCTGATGTAGATTTAGTATAGTTATATTAAGTTCTCTCCAACATGACGTACTGTTAAGTAGTAGCTATTAAAATTACCGCCTAAAATCAGTTGCGGTGTAGGACGCTACCGACGAGAAGAACAGTTGCTGGTGTTGTTGCAGGATAACTTGCTGCTGTACAACCACGCCAAGCAGCTGGCGGAGGAGATGCGCAACACGGGCAAGGAGTACCTGGTGAGCCGCATGTTCAGCCACTACGACCACGACAACGACGGCGCCCTCGAGAAGGCCGAGCTCGAGCAGGTGAGTGCTCGCGGACACCTCACAGCTCACAGGAGGCGGCAACGATCTTAAGATAACTAAAATGCATTAATGTTCTTTCTCCCAATATCTAAAAAGTATATTTATTTTCTTAAAATTGGAAGAACCAGCTTTGGCCGCATTGAAATAAATATTTTATTATTATTATTATTATTTAATACAATACAGATCGATTTCGGTCAGTGTCTGACCATCCTCAGTGCATGAATACAACCCCTGTGGGCACACAAAAACTTGCACTTTGCATATTGAGTTTATGTTTGACATTCTACTTATGTACTGCCTACTTGATGTTAATATGCGTAATAATAATTTCGTTTGGCTCATTGGCCTGGTGCAAGCCTTTCAATTGGGCGCCACCTCTGCGACTTACACGGGTCCCTAGCCTACCCTAGTTATCCAACCGGAGAAAGGGGACCTACAGCTTAACGTGGAATCCGAACCACGTGTCGTTTCTGGCGACTCCTCACATCATTGAGAGGTGAAGGATGGGTTAAAGTGCACACTGAAAACATCCGAGGTTCGACCGGGTTTCGAACCCGTGACCCTTCGGTTTCCAGTCGAGCACTTTACCCCAAGACCACCGGGCTGTTAATATGCAAAGTGCAAGTTTTTGCGGGCCCGCAGGGCTTGGATTCATGCACTGAGGATGGTCAGACACTGACCGAAATCGATCTGTATTGTATATAAAAAAAATAAAGATTTCAATGCGGCCAAAGCTGGTTCTTCCAATTTTAATAATTTTAATGTGGTCGCTCTGCACCAGATTTCGGATGGAGTCGCCTACATATTTATTTTCATTATCCACCAGTTTCGTCATGCAGAGGTACCATGTTCTAGTCGCAGGATATTGAATTTACGTTGTTACTGAAGAGCTGGACATTATCACTGTTGAATCGACAAATAGTAAGTAATAGATAAAACATCTTTCACTTACTATTTGTACATCCATCATTCATAATGTCGAGCTCTTCAGTAACAACATGAATTTATTAACGATTACGGCAAAGATGACTTACAATTATTATTTCCGTTGCCGATTTCAGCAGATTAAACTGCCATCTTCGCATCTTTCACTTCATTTACCACACCACTGTCCGCCTCCTTAGTCCAGCAGACAGCGTGGTGGGTCGCCACGCAGGTGCCCGGCTTCGATTTCCGGACGGAGACTGGGTATTGTGTCGTCCTCATCATCATTTCATCATCATCATCACGCAAGTCACTCAAAGACTTGCATCAGGCAGGCCGAACACGATCCCAGCTGGGGTCTAGGACCCAAAAATGCCACAAGGGATCACCATCATCGTCACACCATTGTGATGAATAAAATGAAATATAGCAGTTTTATCTGCCGAAAACGACAATCGAAATAAAAATTCTTAGCGATCTTGTCCTTAATAAATTGATTGAAAAGATCGCCCTCAAATATGACAAACTTGTATGTCAACATAAATGTAACATCCTATAGCCAAAGAAAATTAAAAAGCTTTTGGGATTTTGGCAAATATTATTTCAGGTAACAACTCGTCTGATGTTTTCTCTTCCGCATAGCTGTATAGCTTCGTTGGGCGTCGATGGTTGGTTGGTTCGTTGTTCGGGACAGGGGGATCAAACTGCTAAGGTAATCATTCCCACCGATGGGGAGGGGAAGGAGTGGAAAGGAGGGGAAGTAAATGGAATGCATTCCAGGGAGGTGCCCCGTGTGTTATACTGCGCTTTCTTTCTTCCGATCAGGTGTTGGAGTAGTAGTTACTGTTCTTAGCCGCTATTGAAATTCACTAACATTTCAATATTACAGGAAAATAATTTGGTGGATCTGATACATTTAGGTAACTTTATACATGACTCAAAAAACGAGGCGCAATCTGACTTTAAAGTTTAGCGGCGGTATAAAATGGAATGGATGTAGCAGATGAGAATGTAAAACTCTTGCTGCATTGTGTAAAATGATGCTTGGTTTGCTTAGAGCGGATTGTTCTAACTGAATGACCGTGAAGAAAGAAAAAAATATATATGAAGTTATCTTTTGTGACGAAAGACTGTTTAAATCGATCGTATTTCGTTTAATTCCGAAGATTTCCTTGCAGGCATTACTATCAAGTCGCGTTCATAAAAGTTACATGTAAGGGCATCTAGAAGTTTCTAGTAAATTATAGATACAATTCCAACAATGGCTCCAAGCATCATGTTACATAATCAAGATTATTGCTGGAAAAATAGAAACACTTCATGAATCATTAAAAGGTGGGTCATTTTAAATAAGTAAAAGGTTTTAATTGTACCAATTATATTTTCATCATATTTAAAGAGAAAACGAACTCACACACTTACATTTGGTAGTAAGGAAGTCCCTGACGTACGTCTAATCTTAGCGAAGGGTAAAACATAAAACACGATGTGCACAACTGCGTCTGGGTAGCTCGTAAAAGATAGATGAACATAAAAAAATATATGAAGAACTTAATTAGCTGTCAGAGAAAGCGGTGGTCAGCGATAAGCATCGTAAATAAATTATTTATCGAATGAAAATTTTTAATGTAATACTACACGTGCTCTCCACGCACGTACGAAAGAACCGTGAGCCCCCTGCGGGGAGGTGTCGAATACTGCTACTATTTCGATAGGTGCGTAGTAACGGTTGACCAATTTCACGATAACAGCTTACCTGCCATGTTCTTGTAAGCCTCCTCCGGCAATCGGTAGAGGAGCTTCGACGCGCCTATTCCTGGCAACGTCGGTTTTCCAGGTACTACGACACCTACTACTGGGGACATCGTCAGAGACAATGGAAGTTAGATAGCCAATTGTCCACCGTAAACCGGTTTGAAAAGACGGATCGACCTACATTCTTCGGTAGCCAAGAGTTCCTGTTTACTCGAATCGAGAAATGTTAGCTGTGGGCGTCATCCCACCGTCTCCTAAGATCCTGGCTTAGTGGCGACATAAAAGTTGCATCTGAAAACTTCAATGAATGCTCTCAGGAAATATAGAAAACAACAGTTACAAACAAAATACCTGCTCCGGCTTTCAAATTAATCGCCATTGGTTACAATACACTTCTGTCATAGGTTATACAGTTGTTAGAAACTGTCAGCAAATGCGGAATCGCTCGCAACACGGAAGACACGAGATGTTGGATCTTCGCAACCGTTGCAAAGCGTAAGCCTTTCTTCAATTCGTCTTGTATCACAACTCGCACTCGCTCGATGTTGTCTGGACTGTGACTGTGGACGATCGACCAGAATGTGACTCACCACAACACCTTCCTTTCCGTCTCTAAAGCGTTTAAATCGCTCACACACACACATTTTACTCACTGTTTCGACACCATACACTTGCTCTAACATCACATGGGGCTTCCTCGCCGTTTTGCCTAATTTGAAACAAAATTTGATGTTAACGCGTTGCTCCATATTGTAATGAGGCGAGTTCTCACACTGAAACTGTTAGCTGGTCGCAGCGTATACCACCGCTTCACTGCAGTACTTTGCACGATAGGGGGCGTTTACTGACATGCCATGCCCCTCAATGTGTATGTGCGAGCACCTCATTCTCGCTATGGGACCATTCACCCAACTTTTCAGACGCACCTTGTATTTGGACGGGGACATGAAACCCCGAGACCAATGCCTTATCATTTCACCACCTCGTTCCGCTTATTTTATTGATATAAAATTCCACCTTTGCACAATTTTTTTTCAAAAATTATTCGCTTTGTTAACTAAAATTGGGAAGGAAACCGAGCGAGGTGGCGCAGTGGTAACGCACTGGACTCGCATTCGGGAGGATGGTGGTTCAAATCCACCTCCGGCCATCCAGATTTAGGTTTCCCGTGATTTCCCTAAATCAATCCAGGCATATGCCGGGATGGTTCCTTTCAAAGGGCACGGCCGATTTCCTTCCTCATCATAATCCAAAAACTCCGAGCGTTAGCTCTGTCTCTAATGGCCAAGCTGTCGACGGGACGTTAAACCCTAAGCATCCATCCATCCATCCATCCATAAAATTGGGAATTCTGAAAAGTCTGTTTTAGCCCCATATAAAATTACGCAATCATGTTACCTTTTGT
This sequence comes from Locusta migratoria, assembly GCA_026315105.1. NCBI lineage: Eukaryota > Metazoa > Arthropoda > Insecta > Orthoptera > Acrididae > Locusta > Locusta migratoria. The sequence goes on from CM048744.1 coordinate 541,736,994, forward strand.
ATGGAACGAGGAATGTTATAAAATTAAGCAGTACGGGGCGTCATGTTACGGATCTCGCCGCTGCCCCCGTCGGAGGCTCGAGTCTCCTCTAGTGCAGCCAGCTGCGGTGGCCGAGGTGACTGAGGCGCTCCAGTCACGGTCTGCACGGCCACTACGGTCGGGGGTTCGAATCCCTCCTCGGGCATGGATATTTGTGCCGTCCTTAGTCTTAGTTCATAAGTAGTTTGTGAATTTAGGGACTGATGACCCCGTAGTTAAGTCCCATAGACTATACAAACATTTCCTCTACGGCATGGTCGTATGTGCTGACCATTTGAACATTTATAAATTTATTCCACACCTTCGATCGTCTATAGATGTGATTCTAGCACCATACATTGCGCAACAGAAAAATAAACTATTTCACATTTCTAAAACCACACAACTTTACTAGAATGGTAAATTTGCCCGAAAGAGGCCTACAATGTTCCTACGTAATGGAGCAAAAGTATAGCTTGAAATAACACAGTGTCGATATATTCGAAAAAGAGCAACCTCAGAATTAGTGTGCTTTAAGATGAGTTAGTGATGACACAGCAGTAGCACATTTCACCAAAACGATGCAGAATGCTACAGCGTTTGTCTGACAATGTATGGACGACGTCGCGACACTCCCCATCCTCTTTTCCGCATGCCTCTGCGATTGCGGACAGAAAGGGTACACCCAGTACACGCGGTTTTTTTTATGTGTGGCGTAGGACAGTATTTCAGATGCACCACCGCATAGAATTGACACGAAAAGATTTCACGAGTGTGTTAGGATGGTGTAAGCGGTGTCAATGAAATCAACACTTCCCTTGAGTCGTTCATTACCACACGTTTTCCAGTGTAATGGGCAACATAACGAGATTCTTCACATCCTTCGTCACTCTTGGCATCTTCGCTTTCCCTTTGGGCGAATGAATTAATATAATCGCACTCTTTTGGGTTGAACACGACCGTAGTGTTTGGTATACAGGGAGGAACCACTGGGGACCGATGAAAAACGTTTGATAACATTTGTACATCATCCGAAACGTCAAAGGCATTTTACGATTTTGCAACCCTCCAATTTCCCGCCTCTCTGTGAGATGATGCTGTAAGGCGCGGAAGATTGACTCATGCATGTATGAAACGGCAAAGCATCCCTCCCCAACTCAGCAGCACCCTCGCTTCCATCTGAGCACCATTCTTTAGCTCTGTACAAACGTAACTGTAATCGATTTCGACGTCCTTTCAGCTCTGCTGCAGAGGATGCGCCAGAAGGCAAGCAACCCCACCGTATCCCATACGGCTCGCTTGATTGCTTTCTTTCTAGGTTTCAAAGCGACATTCAGATGCCAACGCCGGTTTCACCCGCGAAATGTCTCATAATCAAGGAAAGGGGTGGTTCCCTTGTCGCCCTTCATACTACGCCGCGAGTCGCGATGCGTCTGAAATCTTGTCCTCAGCCGCAAATAAGAAAACCGCCTGATTTCAGTGCTGGTCGTCACGGTTCTGTCCACAAACGCAGAGGCGCAAACGAAGGGCTTAAATATGGGTAAGTGGTATTTCCTATCGTGGTAGCGGTGGAGAACATTGTGGTCCGATTGGTGCTAATGTATCACCCGCCTTAAAACTCACATGAAACTCTGAGCTCTTTTTTCCTCATTTCTGAGACCGTATTGTCCCAATTTCAAACTTGAAAACTTGTAATGGACGAAAATGAGGAAGTTACGAAATAGCCTTCCTTAGACTATGTTCAGCAATGAGAACAACTTTCTCCGCTAAGAAAGCACAAAAGATATGAAGGTTATTAATAAATCACTTTCCACCTGATTTATTATTTATCTGAGTATCAGAATAACATTCCAAGTGTAAGTTCCCTTGCATTTCTTCATATACCGCAGAAATGTACCGGTACATCACAATTTTTTCATAATAATTAACACATATATGAGGTGATGACGGAAGCCGGCAAAGTTCAAAAAAATGTTCAAATGTTTGTAAAGTCTATGGGACTTAACTACGGGGTTATCAGTCCCCAAAACTTACAATCTACTTATGAACTAACTAAGACTAAGGACGGTACAAATATCCATACCCGAGGGGGGATTCGAACCCCCGACCGCAGTAGCCGTGCAAACCGTGACTGAAGCGCCTCAGTCCCCTCGACCACCGCGGCGAGCCCGGCAAAGTTCAAATGCATTTCTGCAAGCCATATTAATGATATTAATGTACACTGACTGTGAATATGAACTTGCTGTCTGGTCTTTCGAGATGATCTGTTTTTTGTTTGTTTTTTTTTTTTTTTTTTTCATTGAACATAAGGATATAAAGGATGATTCCGTGATAATGTTACAGCTTAAGAAATGAATCAATGTGAGGTAACGAAACCTAATCCTTAAACAACCGAGTAAAGAGGTAGAAGCAAGACTGTCAAGTTCCAGCTCTCTTGTGGGTGGGGAGTTGAATCCCCTTTTTTGGGGGGGAGGGGGGGGAAATCAGAGGGGGGGGCGGAGTTCGGTCAGGTGCAATAAATACTTGCAGGTGAACCGTCAAGCTTTTTTATCTATCATAACAGGAACTAATATCGATTGGTAAGCGTTCAAAAAGTTAAATTAAAAACCGTGGGTATGGCTCTCTCTCAAATCGTGATCAACGCCCCTGGACGGCAGGCTACTACAGAACAGACATGTGCCACAATCCATTTGCTCACAATAGAGGACAGTGCCTCATTTGCTCAGGATCAGTCGTTATCCCAACCTCTACACTTAATAAGGAACACCGTTGGCATCGAACGTTCTGATCTTCACAAAACCATGCTGGTAACAACAGGCAATCATAAACCAGTCGTGTGCATCATTTCCTTGCAAAACGTTACATTGTACCTCGAGTACTGTTTTAACTGAGAGAAACAAAGTAAGAAGATATTAGTGCCATTGAAAGGAAATTGTATATAATTTAATGGTGTCAGTGTATCATTACATATGCAATCAGCAGCGTCAAACTCATCTGCTTCAACTACTTATAAAAGCGCAAAAGACACATCTATACCAGTACCACACACCTGACACCTGATAGTACTTGTATTAGATCTCTAAGTACAGATACAGAATTTGAATGAAGTGGTTAAAACGAAGTGGGCAGATCAATGCGCACGCCTCAGTAAAGCCACGTTATCACATTCCAAATCACTTTCGCATCCACACAGTCCAATATCAAAAGCCAATGGCGCTTAGTGCTTCAAGAGCTACCCTCAGGTTCAGGTTCCTCCTGTCCTTCAAATTCCGTACATCTATCCATCGTAACGCCGTATATTTTTGTATCGTCGCCATTAGATTTTTGAATAATTTTTTTATCTAATATACCCGCGAACTCCATATTTTCGGTCCCCATGTCATTTACATAGCACGTCTCAACTTGGACCATACGTGTAGGAATAATTATCTTCATGGTATCACTGCATTGTACACATTTTACACAGTACCTCGCTTGCGAACATTCCAAGAGACAAATACGTACTGCAGCTATACCACTCACGCGACACTGTGCCACCATCTGGTGGCGCTAGCTGACAAGTGCGGCGTTTTGCATTTAAATGACGCACACCACTGTTTCGCTTATGATTGCTTGTTATTCTATGCATGGTTTCGCGCGATTCGAGGTCAAAGGTGTCCCTTGTAACTGCTCGTTGGGACTGTCTATGGTACTCTATAATCGTTGTACTATCAGAGGTATAATTACGACTTTCTTTTATACCTTGCGGCGTACGTCGCTTCCAAGACGCTATACGTCAGTCTACAACTACGTAAATATTCTGCAAGTCGCAGTGAAGTGCATGGCAGAGGATTAATCGAACCGCTTTTATGATATTTCTCTAGAGTTCCATTCTATAATAGCTCGCGGGAAAAAGGAACACCTAAATCTTCGGTTTTCGGTCTGATTTCTCTTATTTTATTTTAATGAGCATGTCGTCCTATGTAGGTGGGCGCTAAGAGAAAGTTGTTGAGAGAAATTTCGCAAATAGATCTCGTCGCAACGAATAATGCTTTTCTTTTAATGCTTTCGTGCTTCATTTATGTGACAGTCTCCCCTCCCCCCCTCCTTCTATACCCCCACTATATCCCGATAATACAAAACGAACTGCTCTTCTCTTAACTTTTTCTAAATCGTCTGTCAGTGCCACTTGCTGGGGATCCCACAATGTGTAACAATACTCCAAAATAGGACGCACAAATGTAATGTAGGCAGCTTCTTTATTAGAACTGTTGCATGTACTAAGTGTTCTGCCAACGAAATGTACTCTTTGGATCGCTTTTCCTACAATACTTTCTGTTTTATTTCCAATTTAAGTTGTTCGTAATATTTACTCCTACGTATTTAGTTGAATTGACGGCCGGTAGATTTGACTGATTTTTCGTATTTGAGTCATTTTGTAGTTGCTTTGGTATTCTGGCGACTTTACTAGCCGATAAATGACAGTATCATCCGCGAACAGCCCAAGAGAGCTACTTACAGGGTCTTCTAAATCGTTTATAACAATAAGGAACGGTAGGAGCGCTATAACACTTCTCTACGGAATGCCAGATATCACTTCTGTTCTACTCTATGACTTTCCGACAGTTACAACGTACTGTGTCCTTTCTGACAGAAAATCACAAATTAAATCGCACAACTGTGTTGCTATTTTCATTCGCACGCAATTTGATTAGAAGGCGCTTGTGAGGTACAGTGTCACTCTAGAAATACTGAATGTATTTGACATTACTTGTCGATAGTACTCATCACATCATATGAGTAAAAAGCTAGCTGCGTTTTACAAGAACGATACTCTCTGAATCCTTGTTGACAATGGGTCAATGGGTCGTTCACATCGCCACAGAATCGGCCTGTGGACTGCTGCTGCCACGCTCGGGACGTCACCCACGCTGCCCTTCCACTTGCTGACGTGGGTGCTGGCTTGTCGGAGAAGTAGCGAGCAGGTGTTGATCGCGGGCGCCGTGTTTGGTGTGTTGCAGATGGCGGCCAAGGAGCAGCTGAGCCAGCTGTCCAAGGGCTGCAGCCTGGCCGACATGCTGCAGTTCGACGACGCCAGCAAGGACGGCCGGCTCGACATCAACGAGTTCTACAGCGCGTTCAGTAAGTTATACAGTAAGTTGCCAGCGGCCCCTTCTGGACGGGACTGCCGCCTCGGCCGCCGCTCCGTCCCGCTGCCCGCTCCCCTTTACAGCAGCAGCATACATATGTATAATGCGACCACTTCAGTCACTCTGCTGGACATCCAAAATGCAGGACAAGGAAACACATTTGAAACTTACTGCCAGATTAAAATTGTGTGTGGGAACCGGGACTTGAACCTCGGACCTTTACCGTCCGCGGGCAAGCGCTCTACCGCTGACCTATCCCGACACGACTCACGATGCCGCCTCACAACTGTACTTCTGCCAGTACCTCGCCTCCTACTTTCCAAACTCCTGCGAAGCTTTCAAGACTAGCACTCCTGGAAGAAAGGTTATGGTGGAGACATGGCTTAGCTATAGCCTAAAGGATGTTTCCAGAATGAAATTTTCACTCTGCAGCGGCGTCTGCGGACACTCCACTGCAGAGTGAAAGTTTCATTCTCGAACCACATTTGTTTCGGAGATAAAACTTTCCCCCATATCAACAGACTAAAATAGTTAAACCATTATCGAGTGTTGGTTCGAATGCTGGCTACAACCGCTGCTTTACTCCACGTCATTACATGAAAAAAGAGAGATGTGCCGACAAAGCCGATTAAGGGCGTGAAAAACTCACCATGGTTTAATAATACGAGGGGGAGTTGGAAAATACGTTTCCCCGGTCGACTGAGGTCATAGTTGCGTATGAAAGGAGAAAAATAGAATGAGACATTGAAGATAAAACATATCTTTATTTTTCTACATACACACCTGGCCATTAAAAATGCTACACCAAGAAGATGGCGTGCTACAGAGGCGAAATTTAACCGACAGGAAGAAGGTGCTGTGATATGCAAATGATTAGATTTTCAGAGCATTCACTCAAGGTTGGCGCTGGTGACAACACCTACGACGTACTGACATGAGAAAAGTTTCCAACCGATTTCTCATAAGCAAACAGTAGTTGACCGGCGTTGCCTGGTGAAACGTTGTTGTGATGCCTCGTGTAAGGAGAAGAATACGCGCCATCAGGTTTACGACTTTCATAAATGTAGGATTGTAGCCTATCGCGATTGCAGTTTATCGTATCGCGACATTGCTGCTCTCGTTGGTCGCGATACAATGATTGTTAGCAGAATATGGAATCGCTGTCTTCAGCAGGGCAATATGGAACGCCGTGCTGGATCCCAACGGCCTCATATCTCTAGCAGTCAAGATGACAGCATCTTATCCGCGTGCCTGTAACGGATCGTGCAGCCATCTCTCGATCCCTGAGTCAACAGATGGAGAATTTTGCAAGACAACAACCATCTGACGTTCTACGACGTTTGCAGCAGCATTGACTATCAGCTCGGAGACCACGGCCACAGAATAAGGAGTACTCCCTATTCTGTGCCACGGCTGCGGTTACCCTTGACGCTGCATCACAGACAGTAGCGCCTGCGATGGTGTACGCAACGATGAACCTGGGTGCGCGAATGGCAAAACGTCATTTTTTCCAATGAATCCAGGTTCTGTCAGCAACATCATGATGATCGCATCCGTGTTTGGCTTAATCGCGCTGAACGCACATTGGAAGCGTGTATTCGCCATCGCCATACTGGCGTATCACCCGGCATGATGGTATAGGGTGCCATTGGTTACACGTCTCGGTCACCTCTTGTTCGCATCGACGGCACTTCGAACAGTGGCCGTTACATTTCAGATGTGTTACGACACGTGGCTCTACGCTTCATTCGATCCCCGCGAAACCCTACATTTCAGCACGATTATGCACGACCGCATGTTGCAGGTCCTGTACGGGCCTTTCTGGATACGGAAAATGTCCGACTACTGCCCTGGCCAGCACATTCTCCAGATCTCTCACCAATTGGAAACGTCTGGTCAATGGTGTCCGAGCAACTGGCTCGTCACAATACGCCAGTCACTAATCTTGATGAACTGTGGTATGGTGTTGAAGCTGCATGGGCATCTGTACCTGTACACGCCATCCAAGCTCTGTTTGATTCAAAGCCCAGGCGTTTCTGTTGTTCTGTGTATTGATTTCTCAGGATCTATGCACCCAAAATGCGTGAAAATGAAATTACCTGTCAGTTATAGTGTAGTATATTTGTCCAATGAATACCCGTTTATCATCTGCATTTCTTCTTGGTGTAGCAATTTTAATGGCCAGTAGTGTACTTTCCAAAAACTTTGAGACATTTATCATATCACTTTATAAGCATCAAAAAGCCGTCCAGGAAAGAATCAGGGCATTGCATACGGAAGAAGCATTGAGCTGCATGTTTGACGTCAGCATTGCTTCCAAAGCGCCTTCCGACGAGAGTCTTCTGCAGAGCTGGAAGTCACTTGGTGCGAGACCATGACTATATGGCGGATGATGTAGCCGTTTCCAATCAAGAGTTGCAGTATGGTTTTGCTTTGCCGTCGCCGAGTGTGGTCTCGTATTGTCATCCAACAGCAGAACGCCAGATCTGGGATAGCGAGGCCGCTTTTCCCGAATTACCTCTTTCAGTTTCGACAGAGTGAGCACAGTACCTAGCAGCAGTGATGGTTGCATCCTCCAAATAAGTCCAGCAGCAAAACTCCTTGGGCGGTCCAGAAAACGGTGAGTAGCACTTTACCTGCAGACGGAGTGCTTTGGAACTTCTTTCGGACAGGTGATGACTGATGTTTCTACTCCTTAGATGCGGCCTTCCATTCGGGTGTGTAATTGTGGATACAAGTTTCACGCCCCGTCACAATCCGAAACAGAAAGCCATTGCCATATTCATGGTCGACCTCTGCCGAATACTATATCGGTATCTTGCACGCGCGCGTTCACTTGCTGTGTAGTGTATCGGCCCATAGTCGTTCAACGCTTCTTCCGCATGCAACGTCCTGATTTCTTCCTGGACGGCTTTTTTTTTAAGCTTATAGAGCGGCTTATCAAATGTCTCAACGTACTTGGAAATTAAGTAGAAAAATAAAAAAAAATCTCATCTTTAATGTCTCATTCTATTTTCCCCCCTCATACACAACTCTAGCCACTTATTTTCTAACTCCCTCTCGTAATATTCGAAAAATGCTGAGAAAGGAAAGGCAGTTGTGCCCTCGGTGCAAAATGGCCAAGCAAATCAAATCGGCAACCGTTAGTACAGATTCGCGCGTCTATAAAAAGATCGATGTGCGAAGCATGCATAACTACCACCGTCATACCTTAGCAAAAGATCTTGCCACTAACCCGAAAAACTTCTGGTCCAATGTAAAATAGATAAGCGGATTATAGGCCTCTATCCAGTCACTTGTTCATCATTCTGTTGTGCTGATACAAGCCGGCCGAGGGGACTGAGGCGCGCCAATCACGGTCTGCACGGCCGCTACGGTCGGGGGTTTGAATATTTGTGCTGTCCTTAGTGTTAGCTAGTTCATATTGTTGTTGTTATTGTTGTTGAGAGGGGACTAGACTGCGCGGTCATCAGTCCCAGCTAGTTGATAAGTAGTTTGTAAGTTTAGGGACATATGACCCCGTAGTTAAGTCCCATAAGCTCTACAATCATTTGAACATTTGATTTTTGCTGATACAAGTCAGCAAAATGAAGGCCGAAGTTTTAAATGAAACATTTACGAAATCATTCACGCAGGAAGACCACGCAAACATACCCTAATTTTATTCGGATAATCGCACTTACTCCCCAATGGAGAACATGTCGGAGTAGAGAAAGATCTGAGGGTATTGCAAACAAGTCGAGAGGTCCAGAAGGAGTACCAATTTGGAGTACTCTGCGGCATTGGCCACTTACTTAGGGGTGTAACGCGCCACAGCGATATGAAGTGGAACGTGTCGTGGGGAAAGCGAATGGTCGACATTGGCTTGTTATTGTTGTGGTGTTCAGTCCGGAGACTGGTTTGATGCAGCTCTCCATAATACCCTATCCTGAGCAAGCCTCTTCACTTCCTCATAAGAACGATAACCCACATCCATCTGAATTTGCTTACTGTATTCGTCCCTTGGTCTCCATCAGCGATTTTTCTCCCACACACTTCCCTCCAATGCTAAATTTAGGATACCTTCATGTATAAGAATGTGTCCTACCAAACGATCCCTTTCTTTAGTCAAGATATGGCAAAAATTCCTTTTCTCCCCAATTCTTGTTTGTAATAATAACCGAGCCCTTAATTTTGTGGTTAAGTGCAAAACTGATAACAACTGCATGTGACGATTTACGACCTTGTGAACGTACGTTCTCGCCATCGACAATCTGGAAAATGTTCAAATGTTTGTAGAGCTTATGGGACTTAACTACGGGGTCATCAGTCCCTAAACGTACAAACTACTTATGAACTAGCTAACAATAAGGACGGCACAAATACCCATGCCCGAGGGGGGATTCGAACCCCCGACCGTAGTGGCCATGCAGACCGTGATTGCCGCGCCGCAGATCCCTCGGCCACCGCGGCCGGCTCGACAATCTCGGGTTTCACCCTTTAGTCACTAATCACTGTGCCAAAATAGTTCGGTGGTCCTTGATTGAGAGATAATTTTTCAGTCGAGATTCAGAACCAGTACGAGACAACTGGGGATTTTTTGCAGTATTCAACCCCGTGTTACTTTTCGATAAAAGCGGTACACGGATCAGGTTCTGTTTGATATCCCTATTTCACCAGATATTTTGATTCTACGTATCTTGAAAAAAAAGTATAACCTAAAAATGTCATAAAATTTTTCAACTTTTGATTTATACATTTGTTACTGGAAATAATAGCAATAACAATCGAAAAGCGGTTATTTAAAAAAAACGGTAATCTTGATCGGTTTTTACAGTAAGGGAGAACTGGCGATGAAAAAAAACTGTATAACCGAAAACATTGTTTTAGCGATAACCGCCGACGCTGCCTAATGGTTGACAGCTGCTTCTTGATCATTAGCGAACAGTCAAAATGGACAGCAGAGCTGTTGTCATAGGTCTGAGTAACAAGTTTGAGGTATTGCCCAGAGCTTATAGTACATCTGAGCCAGCAAGGGCTGCCTAAAGTTCTGGAAAGTCCGGACAATTGCAAAGGGTAGGACTGTTTCTCATTTGGAGCTTCAGTGTCAAACGAATGATGGAGATATTAGGTAATTAATGGACATTCCGGAAAAGAAGACCGGTGTGCACTCTGTTTTATTGCCGGGGATGCCATAGAGACCCAGAAGAGGGTCTGCAGGAAGAAAGTGGTGTTTCAAGGTTCACAGGAGAGCTTATGTGAAGTCTGGAAAGCAGGAGACGAGCTGCTGACGCAACTGTGCATTCAGGACTGGCCGTGAAGCGTGCACAGGTAGCTTAATCGGTAGAGAGCTTGCCCATGAAAGGCAAAGATCCTCGGCTCGAATAAGGGTCTGGCAGACATTTTCGTGTGGCAGGAAGTTTCATAAGCTACATAATTGAAGCGTAAAACGTCTCTTGCTATTTTCTCGGTAACTACTTTTTTAATGGCATTCGCTCGACCTCCACCCCCCGAGATACCCCATTCTCCCGCTGTTCGTTAATAACTAAGACGCAGCTGTCGACAGTCAGGCTCGTAGGAACTGCAAGACTCATCTGCGTCATGGACGCTATATGCTCCAGAGGTTAAAAGCATTCACCTGAGGTGACCCAACGCCACCGCAGCCAACGGCATCAGCATGAAGCCTCTCGATCGAAGCCAGCACAGCATCCAGATGTTTACAAATGATGACCAGTTTCCCCCTGAACAAGAGGGCAATCCGTTTTCATCTCCATCCAGCTTTTTCCCCTCAGACTAGCTAGACGAAGCAAGGAACTTGGACTCTTCAAAAGAAACAAATTACTGATCATTGCAATCCAGGCTTCCTGTATAACACAGAAAAGTTAAGACTGGGGTCAAGGGCATTTAAATCCTACTTGTCACTACCACGTATCTGGGGATTTCCATTGAGTGCGCGTACAGCAGCTACAAGTACTTCATTCGCTTTATTGTTTTGTTTATTTTCTATCAAAGTAGCAAATTAAAATATTCTTATTACTGGTTACTAGTATCATCACATGAGAAATGCCTTACAAGCAAGTGTCAAATACCTGATCAGGCACTGACTTACAATAAAATATTCACCCAACTGCCATACATTACATTTTTTCATGTCTACAACTGAATTGAATCTGTGGCTGATCAGATATTCAGCACTTGCTTGTAAGGCATGAGATATGCGATGAGCGAAAACCGGTAGTAATAACTAATAATAAAAAGATTTTAATTTGAAATTTTGACGGAAAAATTGGAAAACAATAAACATTACCTGATGTGTACCACACAATTCTGTGTAAGTAACTACAAACTTTCTGGGCTAAATCCATATGTTACCTAAGTGCCTGAGTAGTGGGGCAGGTGTGATCTGTCACTATATGTGACGGCATCAGTGGCTTTGAAATGGAATCGTATGCTTCCTTTGATTGCATGAACGTTGCTGCCATGGTATTAAATTGACATTTTGGTCAAAGTCTCTCTGTATTCCCACACGAATGTCAAGAGATTTTCTGCTATAGACTGCAGAATCGTCAGATAATGTTGCGATAAGTGCTCATAACTCTGATAAATCATTTATGTAGGATCAGGACATTATAGGTCGTAATAATCTTATGGTAGAAAGATATAAAAAAGCCAAGATCGCTGATCATCAATTTTTATTTAAGACGACCGGTTTCGCTGAACTATGTCAGCATCATCTGGTCCAATAAAATCATTTTACTAGGCCATAATCTTGTAATGTCATTCAGTTGCTATATAGCATCATTTACAGTGCACAGGTACACTATGTCATTATAATAAAACATAATTATCACAGTGAGTGACGCCTCAATGCGCTCAGCCGCTCCACCGCGGCACACGAAAGGGCGTCCACGAAATAACTTACTTGGTTGTCAGACTTTGAAGAATGCTGACTCTTATGTGAGGCGCAGACGTCATCAAAGGCACGAAGAGCAGGACTGGCTGGCGTAGTCAGGCAAAACAAAAACTCCAGTTTGATTACGTTGTTGTAATGGCCTACTGAAGGCATACAGAAGTTGAAGTACATCCCGGAGCCCAACGTCGTGGCGGGAATAATATGCTAGGCTACAGGCTTGCGTGTTTCGTGTAGTCAATTGAGACAAGAAAGTCTTTCGTGTAAAAGGGGGCGCTAGGGTTCTATTTTCAACGCTTGAGGGCCGGAACCGTAAAAATCGAGAAAGCATGCCTTCATTGTGTTTCCCAAATAGGCCTCAACTGGTAACACCTTTGTTGTGGTATAACGTCACTGAATTCCGCACTCCTTTTTAGGGGGTCAAAGGAGGCTGTGATTAATAGCTTAGAGCGTTGCCCCAACGCCGCAGTCGGTTTAGAAGACTCCCCGTCCTCTTACAGGGGTTGGCAGTGAAAGTAAGATGGTCTGCGAGGATAACGGTGTAACGACCCGGCAGGACATGACGGGCAGCCGGCTTGTTCTCTGGCGCTGCCCCCTTTTGTGTGGGCCGCGGTGGCTCTGCGGTCCGTCCACAGCCGCTCGCTGCTCCTCAGAGAGCAGAGGCCTGGGCTGGGGCTGGTCCATGGGGCGGCGTTAACCCCGCCTTTGACAAATGGTGGCCCGGGGCCGCTAGCGCGCCGGTTATCCATCACGCCCGCCTCAGCCACCGCCGCGACTCACCCTGTTGATTAAAGCGCTTTGTCTCGCCGAAGGCGACACCCGAGGTCGCCCTGTCCGGTAACTTTAGCCATCACTGACATTCGCGCCGCGGCTCGCCAATTTAGAACTTTTATTTTGTACAGTGTCTTCGCGAGCGTGTCTCCGGACTTTTCTGCCAGCAAAAGTTGGCCGACACAGCGAGCGAACACTTTCTCGAACAATGTACATATTTTACCTTTAAATATCCGCTTCCTAGAATTATTTTCTGTACTTTCAAGTAAAACGTCACCATGTTGTTGAAGCAGTTTTTACCCATGGATGCTTTATAAAAATTTCGTTTCTGCTCTAAGAGGATTTGTCTTGAGAAAAACACTGGTTTCTATTATTATTTTCATACCTATACATCTAACACTACAAATGTTCAAATGTTTGTGAAGCTTATGGGACAACTGCGAGGTCATCAGTCCCTAAACTTACAAACTACTTACGAAAAGAGATAGATTGGCTGGCCAGTACTTACCTTTGTGCTGTACCGCCGATAGTTATACAAATGAAGAAAAAGAAAGAAAAAAAGGGGGGCGAAAAAGGACAAGGTTTCGCAACCCGGTTCCTTCCTCAGATGGGAGAGAAAAGAAGAAAAAAGGGATGGGAACGGAAGGGGGAGGTAATTCACGACATAGGTCATGAAGGTGGTGTTGAGGAGTGTGGAAGTCAGAGATACTGCATGTTAGTACTTAGGCAAGCCAGAGAGGATATATATAACCAAAGAGGAAAGATCAAGTAGTAAAGAGTAGAGAAGATGAGTGAACTAATTGATGCTGAGGGGTGTAGGAGGGGCGGGGTGTTGTCTAAAACGTTTTTGATTAACAAGGAAAGATGGACACACACACACACACACACACACACACACACACACACACACACACACACAGAAGGGGGGAGACAGAGAGAGAGAGAGAGAGAGGGGGGTAAGGAAGGGATAATGAATAGGTGAGCTGAGGATGGACGAAGGGGAGGGGTTAGCGTAGATTTAGGCTAGGGGGTGGCGGGAGGAGAGGGTATGTTGGACGGCAAGTTCCCACCTCCGTACTTCACCCACCCTTGGCCTAAATCTACGCTAACCCCTCCCCCTCCTCCATCCTCAGCTCACCTATTCATTACCCCTTCCTTACCTTCCTTACCTCTCTCTCCCCCTCTCTCCCTACCTCTCCCCGTGTGTATGTGTGTGTGTGTGTGTGTGTGTGTGTGTGTGTGTGTCCATCTTTCCCTGTTAATCAAAAACGTTTTAGACAACTCCCCACCACTCCTACACCCCTCAGCATCATTCAGTTCATTCATTCTCTCTGGCTTGCCTCAGTACTAACATGCAGTGTCTCTGACTTCCACACTCCTCAAACACCACCTTCATGACCTATGTCGTGAATTACCTTTCCCTTCCGTTCCCATCCTTTTTTCTTCCCTTCTCTCCCACCTGAGGAAGGCACTGTTTTCCGAAAGCTTGTCTTTCTTCGTCCCCTTTCTTTCTTTTTCTTCATTTGTCTATCGGCGGTACAGCACAAAGGTAAGTACTGGTCAGCCAATCTATCTCTTTTGAAAAATAATTTATCATCTCTGAGTAGACTTTCCATCATTAATCAAACTACTCATGAACTAGCTTATACTAAAGATGGCACAAACATCCAAGCCCGACGGGGGGGGGGATTCGAACCCCCGACGAGGAGCGGGGTACGCATTGCCTCAATGCTCTCGGCTGCTCGGCCGCAGCTGTATCGCTACAGGCGTAGCATCTTGAGTGAGACTTTTTATGGCTTTCAATTGAATAACAGATATATGTTAGTTTGTGCAGGTTATTATAATTTCATGTTGTTAAATAAAATTGTATAAAAGCTATATATATATATATATATATATATATATATATATATATATATATATATATATATAAGGCGTTTGTGCCTATATTTCACTCTGCAGCCAAACTACACATCGCAAACGAGTCGTGTTTGTAATTCGTAGTAGGTACGTCTCCCATTGTGCACTATGGTGGTAAAAGGTTGATAAGGGGGTGGAAGATATGGGAGTTGAAAGTTACCGACTTACATAAAATTCTACGTGTGGGTGTCAATATCTTGCTCTTCAGCAAAAACTACACAATGGAGACGAACGATCTGTCTGGTTTGTAGTACAAATTCTCCCGTTGTACACGATAGCAGTTCCGTGTCGATAGCTAGAAGAGGGTGGATGATATAGTGGTTGAAAGTCGTCAGCTCTTATAAAATTCGGACTGAAGACCAACGAAACGTGATGCACATTATCCAGTTGTTTTTTCTGCAACAAGTGTACGAATAAATAAAAGTAAGTGCATATTGCAGTCCGAAAAGTAAAACTGCAAGAAAGATGCCAAAGCGTAAGAAAGAAATTTTCGCTTTCTCGATCCGTTTCTAAAAGACATAAAACGGCGCTGAAAAGTGAATCTACAGACGATAGGAACTTGAAATTTGTAGACGTTGTTTATCTTACACTGTAAGCATCTTCGATTTTTCTATATTCCGATCCCTAAGGGGGTGAAAAGGGGGTGAATGGTATTTTTCTTTCTTTTTTTTCAATATCTTACTATTAAGGCAATTTTAAAGCAAGAAATATACAACTTCGGATTTAGATTATTGAATGGTATTTTTAAAACACATATTTTGATATATTTAGAAATTCAACCATTAAGCGGATGAAATAAGGGAAAATCTTTTAAGGGTGCTACTGAGACTATTTTGATGCTACAAATGCGAAAATTTGGATTTGGAACTATGGCTAGAATTTAAAAAAAAAAAAAAAAGTGTTTCGTGATGTTTTGAATTCTGCCATTAGTGGTGTAATAGGGGGCGGCTAATTGTATCAAAAAACTTGATTAGGAAAGAATTTTTAAAGTTAAATCTATGAAAATTTATGACTAGAAACAACTGATGTAGACAATTTAGTCTACGCGTGTGAAGCAGCGGTATCTGCATATACTGCATATACAGCTCGTTTTCACATATTGGAATGGTTACAGTTTCTACATTATTTGTGTATGGATATGAAAATAAAAATAAAAACTAATGTTTTGCTCAAGGCAGATCCTCATAGAGAAGAAACGAAAAGCAATATTTCCTTTATTTTTTCAATCCTGTAATAAAACATTGCCAGAAACAAAAAATTTTACACTCTCTTACAGTTTTCCAATTCACTCGTAATTTGTTGTCAAATTGCTGTCCAAGGGTTCGGTTGTGAACTTTTGTGGACGAAATTTGAGTACAAAAACGAAAGTGACAATAAAATACTGCAGTTAAAAATTCGCCTACCTCATCTGCCACAAAAGCATTCCACGTCGAAATAACATATCATTAATTAATTTTGATGTTGCCACGCTGAAATAAGTACATATTTGTTGGAAAGAATACACACATCTACAAGTAAAAAAAAAAATCTGGCTGTCACTACTGCTTCCACACTTCACACTGTCAGCCATGCTCGATCAGGTATTGTCAACAACAAATGAAAATATTTTTAAAGAAGGCGTACACACTTAAAAGTGTGGTTTCATCAACAACAGGAGCGATAGAAGAAGAAATGTCTCAAAAACACACCAACACTAGGTAGAAAACTAAGAATTTTCTATGGTGTGTACTTCAAGGGAATTGCAGGATAGCTCATCTGTGGTGTATGGGAGGGTGTCGTCTGTAACTGACTGTAATAGCATACAGGTTGATTTAGACAAAATTTCTAGTTGGTGCGAAGAATGGCAGCTAGCTCTCAATGTAGAAAAATGTAAGGTGATGCGCATGAGTAGAAAAAACAATCCTATAATTTTCGAATACAGCATCAGTAGTGAGCTTCTTGATGCGGTCGCGTCGTTCAAATATCTAGGCGTAACATTGCAGAGCGATATGAAATGGAACGAGCATGTAAGGACAGTTGTGAGTAAGGCAGACAGCCGACTTCGGTTTATTGGGAGAATTTTGGGAAGATGTACTTCACCTTTAAAAGAGACCGCGTATAAAACGCTTGTACGACCACGTCTTGAGTATTGCTCAAGTATTTGGGACCCGCAGCAGATCGGTTTGAAAGAAGACATAGAGGCGGTTCAGAGGCGAGCAGCTAGATTTGTTACCGGTAGGTTCGACCAATGCGCGAGTGTCACGGAAATGCTCCGGCAACTCAATTGGGGATCGCTGGAAGAAAGACGACGCTCTTTTCGTGAATTTCTGTTAAGTAAATTTAGAGGGCCGGAATTTGAAGCTGAGTGTAGTACGATCTTGCTGCCGCCTACTTACATTTCGCGTAAAGATCACAAAGACAAGATAAGAGAAATTAGGGCTCGTACGGAGGCATATAGGCATTCTTTTTTTCCTCGTTCAATTTGGGAGTGGAATAGGAAAGGAAATGCCTAGTAGTGGTACAGTGTACCCTCCGCCACGCACCTTACGGTGAATTGCGGAGTATGTATGTAGATGTAGATGTAGATCTGAAGCTTCACTCTTTGGGCAGCTAAGTCCCATTAGTCAGTAATTTTGTTTGACTATAGACAGACTAAGATCAAACAAGGCAAAAATTTTGTTTCCTTGCACGACGTACTTGTTGTTTATCACTTCGATTTGTGCATTTAAATGCTGAACACATTTCAGCAGAAAAAATTGTACAGGCAATACATAATAAATACAATATATACTAAATACAACACTTTAAGGTCATCAACAATAGACTAGAGTAGACCGGGGCACGTTGGCCATAGGGGCAGGATTCCCAGTCGATTAATTCATACAATAGACGCTAGATCGTCTTAGAAATCAATCAGAAAGAAGTTAGCATTGTCCCTCTCCTTATACAGGGCAAAAATCGCAGGCGGCGAAGTTTTGGACAAGCTGTAGTCCTTAATTGTTTTTGTGCGTGTTCCAGTAAAATTTAAAATTCTACTCGTCGGTTAATGAGTGTTATTTAACTTTTGCTTGCTTTATTTAGGCGCAACGGGATGAGTAGCATAACAAAAGGTGGTACTTTAAGGATTATTTGTGTATGACATACAGACTTAATTGCTTCGGTGAGTTTTCTAAAGAACAGAATTTCTTGTAAAGATGACGATGGGACAGGTTGACCCAGAGAGGAAATGGCACGTTGGGCTTTTAACGATAACAACGCTCATAATTCTTAGAGTTTACTAAATTATTAATATAATTGTCGAAGTAAACATATTTTGATACGTTTCAGAGGTCAAAAGATTGTCTTATTCACGAGATAAAAAGCGTTGAATAAATGTCAACCAGTAAAATTTATTTTAATCTTAAACAGTGATCTGAGAAGTCAGAATCTCGTTCATTTCCTTGTTTTTAAAACATGAGTTACGGCTCTGGTTTAAACCTTTGTTTTACTTGTAGTATCATAAAAATGATCCGAAATTATAAAAGAATGAAAGGGGAATGATTTCTGAAGATACGATGCTAACAACAGGTACTGTGCTAAGTACAGACAGACCTCATGTCAGTTTGCACAGGTAATTGAAACTCAGGAAACAAATTGAATTTCAACCCTTCCCATTGGACCAAAGCATTGGAAAGAAATATTGAAGAAAAATTAGATCACAGGTTGGAAAAGCCTTTTTTCAAAAAGGAAAGATGGTGATAATAATGACGATGAGGAAGAGTCACAGTGCCTTTTTGAAACAGTCAACTGGAGTAAAAGGAATTCAGTTCGCGAACTGTAAGCGTTGGGCTCATCAGAGACACGCGGGAAAAGAAACCCGTGGACTATTTTATGAGTGTTAAAACTGTGCTGATCCTTTGGAGGTGGACATTGATTAAAGTCGACTGGTTTGTATTAAGACACTATAAATCGTAATAAGTTTAACCTGTCCTGTTGTCACGGTTAAGCATGTAACTCAATACTCAACTTGATATTACGTACATTAAAGTATATTTATTGAGAACTGTTACTTTTATTTTGATTTACTAGTTATACTTACCAAAAGACTACATGGGTCAACGTGCCAAACTTACCCAGAGGTAGGGGCAGATTGGCCAACTTGACATATGTCCAGTAATTAATTTTTTCTAACAGTTAAACTGATGTGATTTTCCAAATTTTCCCGGCGTACTTCATATTGAAATTATTCGCGGATGAACTGCAGCGTTTCAGTGTCCATCGGACACAATATCTCGGCAAACGACCACGTTGCCATCATCAGGTGCGCTGATGAACTGACTGATGTGGGGGTCTGATAGACCTGGGACTGCCAATGTGGTGCAACATCTATATAGGTCAGACAGTGCGTAATGCCGAGGATCGGTGCCGAGAACACAAACGGCACACGAGATTACAGCAACGTAACAAGTCGGCAGTCGCAGAACATTGTCTGACGGAAATACACGGAACGGATTACGATCGCACCGAGGTTCTGACACAAGCGTCCGACTTCTGGGACTGTGTCAGCAGGGAATCTGTTGAGATACGTGTAAGGGAACCGCAAGTAAATCGTGATAGCAGATTGATGAACTGACTTTGGGGATAGGTGGAGGAACAGCTGAAGAGCCGCCAGCACGCGCACCTGGGCGCGGACCTCGGGTTGAGCACTCGGTCGGCGGGGAAGCGAGGGCAGGGTGCTGGGCGCGGACCGCCGATACAGCGGATGGCGGTAAGAGCGCGGCGTGGTCGTTTGCCGAAATATTGGGTCCGTTGGACACTGAAACCCGGCAGTTTACCGCGAATTATTTCAACTTAAACTGATATTTTCAAGCTTAATAACTGCCATCCAGATTCAGTAAAGACCTGTCTAATGTTTAACAATAATTTCATAAACTTAAATATGTCATATAAATTAGCCCTTAACTACTATCTGCGGTCTCTCAGACCGCTACGACTTTTTTAGGCGAGATATCTCACACACCCCTGCCAAGCTAAAAGGACTCTTCCGTGTACCTTCCTGGTGGCCGACAAGGTCCACGTGCCAGCATTCTTGCAGTGTTGCTGCTCTTTGTTTCGTAATTATGAGCCTTGCGCGGCCTCACTGACCGACCACAGTGTCTGCGTGCCGATGGCGCAGGCTCTGCCTCGTAGCGCCTGGCCAGTCAGCTTCGTGAGCGCGGCCAGCTAAGCACGAAGTGTATGCGGGGTCAAAGCGACTAAAAGAGTATTTAGTGGCACACAGAAGACTATCTTTAGTTTGTACTTTTTGTTTTATAAGGAAAATGTGGCAACCTTTCTGGGAGAATCGTAAATGGAAAGGAGATTTCGCATACAATTCACTATAATTCAAATTGGATTTTTTTTTATCTAATCACGCTTTGAATTTGTAATATAATCACTATAATGATTGTTAGTGTGTAGAGAAATAATTACTTGCCGTTCTTTTCGTAGCACAAAAATAAAAATGTACTGCAAATTGCGCTGTGTTTTACTTGTCTTGTTACTCATACTAAATTGTTAAAAAGAGTCAAATTTCTACTAATGCCACCTCTACGATGTGTAATGAACGACAGGAAGTCATCAAAATATATATTTAGCAAAACACTAGTTTAATATATGGAAAATAAGAGATCAGTCTGAGAGACCTCTCCGTAGCAGTTGCGTTCCTGTCAACGTCTATAGTAGTTAAGGGTTAATATTAACAAAAATAAAAAAATATGGCCAATGTGTCCCAGTTTCCCCTACTCTCAAGTCTAGTGACCACCAAAAATATGGCGGCTGACTTTACGCAGGTAGCGCTGTAGGTGGTGTGTTAAGCTCGTTCGTGAGAGCAGACTGTGCGTGCCGGCAGGCGTGTCGGTGGTGTCGCTGGACACGGCGCTGCAGGTGAACCACCTGTCGGCGCGCGTGGGCGACAACGTGGACATCAAGTGCGACGTGACGGGCACGCCGCCGCCGCCCATCGTGTGGCGCCGCTACGGCGCCGACCTGGCCGACCTGGGCGAGCCCGACGTGCGCGTCTTCAGCGACGGCTCGCTCTACCTGACGCGCATCCAGCTCGTGCACGCCGGCAACTACACCTGCCACGCGCAGCGCAACCAGGACGTCGTCCAGACCCACGTCCTCACCGTGCACAGTGAGTACTCGCCGCGCGCGCGTAACATTTACAAACAAATTAAACTGGAAAGTTGTTGTTATGGTCTTCAGTCCTAACACTGGTTTGATGCAGCTCTCCACCCTACTCTATCCTGAGCAAGTCTTTCCATCTCCTCATAAGAACGGCAACCTACATTCATTCAAATCTGCTTACTGTAAGGTGATCCGCATGAGTAGGAAAAACAATCCCATAATCTTCGAATACAGCATTAGTAGTGAGCTTCTCGATACAGTCACGTCGTTCAAATATCTAGGCGTAACATTGCAGAGTGATATGAAATGGAACGAACAAGTAACGACAGTTGGGAGTAAGGCGAATAGCCGACTTCGGTTTATGGGGAGAATTCTGGTAAGATGTATCTCATCTGTAAAGGAGACCGCGTATAAAACGCTTGTACGACCACGTCTTGAGTATTGCTCAGGTGTTTGGGACCCGCAGCAGATCAGTTTAAAGGAAGACATAGAAGCAGTTCAGAGGCGAAACGCTAGGTTTGTTACTGGTAGGTTCGACCAATGCGCGAGTATCACGAAAATGCTCCGGCTGGAGGAAAGACGACGTTCTTTTCGTGAATTTCTGTTGAGGAAATTTAGAGGGCCGGAATTTGAAGCTGAGTGTATTACGATCTTGCTGCCACCTACTTACATTTCGAGTAGTGATCACAATGACAAGATAAGAGAAATTAGGGCTCCTACGGAGGCATACAGGCATTCTGTTTTTCCTCGTTCTATTTCGGAGTGGAACAGGAAAGGAAATGCGTAGTAGTGGTACAGTGTACCCTCCGCCACGCACTTTACGGAGTATGTATGTAGATTCGTCTCTTGGTGTCCCTCTTCGATGTCTAAGAATGTGTCCTACCCAGCGATTCCTTCTTCCAGTCAAGATATGCCAAAAATACCTTTTCTCTCCAATTCTGTTCAGTACCTCTTCATTAGTTATGCGAACTACCCACCTAACCTTTAGCATTCTTCTGTAGCACCACATTTCAAAAGCCTCTATCTTCCTCTCTAAACACTTTTATCATCCAAGTTTCACTCCCTTACAAGGCAATACTTCACACAAATGCCTTCAGAGAATACTTCCTTAAAAATATTTTATCTAGCAAGATTCTCGTGTTTTAGAAACGCTTTTCTTACTATTGTCATTCTGCATTTTATATCCTCTGTACTACGACCGTCATAAAAAAATGTTCAAATGTTTGTACAGCTTATGGGACTTAACTACGGGGTCATCAGTCCCTAAACTTACAAACTACTTATGAACTACTTACGAACTAGGACGGCACAAATATCCATGCCCGAGGGGGGATTCGAACCCCCGTCCATAGTGGCCGTGCAGACCGTGACTGGAGCGCCTCAGTCTCCTCGGCCACCGCGGCCGGCACGACCGTCATACATTATTTTACTACCCAAATAACAAAACTCATCTACTACCTTTATTGTTTCGTTGCATCGCCTGATTTTCTAAGTCTGCATTCCATTATGTTTCTTTTGCTCTTGCTAATGTTCATTTTATACGCTGTCTTCAACACACTGTCCATTTCTTTCAACTGCTCTGCCACGTCCTTTGCTGTCTCTGACAGAATTACAATGTCATCGGCAAAACGCAGTGTTTTTATTTCTTCATCCTGAACTTTAATCCCTATTAAACATAAGAAATATTGTAGAGAAAGCTAACCAAAGACTACGTTGTGTGTGTGTGTGTGTGTGTGTGTGTGTGTGTGTGTGTGCGTGCGTGCGTGCGTGTGTGTGGAGAATTTTTGTTCAGAATCACGAATAGTATCACCACTCAAAGCACGTACCTCTTTTTCATGACTTACTGTGAGTGAATGAATATATGTTTTGGTGTCACCTAAGCCCCTATCAGAGACAATATGTGTGACACTTTTATATTCATTGGAACGTGCCGATTATGGCATTAGCGATGTACCTGATGTTTATTACGGGCAGCACCTTTTCTATTTGCTGAAAGTACTACGGGTGATCGCAGTACGACTTGCTAAGACCGGTCATCTTAATTGAAAAATCAGTTGTATTGCTAAAATATTCCCTCTGCCATGCTTTGTACTCTGACCTCATAAGTACGTATGATAATGCAAATGAAGCTTCGTAAGACAGTCTAATTCAATTACTGGGAAGGATAACATATTTCCTTCTGCTTTTGCAATTAAGTAATAAGACTGGACTTTTGTGACCATAAAGTTGTAATAGAGTACTTCCAACAACTTAAGCCGAACTTTGTGTCTACCGATAAATAATTTCTTACACTTCCATTTGACAAAGTTACTTCCATTATCAACAAGATCATTTTCATTAATCCGGTCGTATTTGCATCTAAACCATCACTACGATATTGTTTAACATTGCTCCTAGGTCATCTCTAACAGTACTAATGGTTTCTAACAACATACTCCTTCTTGAAATTTTAGAGAGATAACACATGCAAATGCAAGGTTTTGGAACTTCTAATTGATTCTGTTTGAATTTTATATATGTAAACCACAGCAAATATTACTTTTATTTGTTACAGCTATACCTGAAGTGAAGGTTACACCACGAATACAATCCAGAAGACCGGGTGAAGACGCTTCTATGTTTTGCCACGTCGTTGGTGAACCGTTTCCAAAGGTGCGCATAACGAACTTTTATTCTTGCCTCTGTCTTTGTATTATTTCGATATTAATTTATTTCCCCCTCAAGTTACTTAGCGAACTTAAGATTGTTGTATGCATATCAGATTACTTTCGCCGCTTTGTAAACCTCAGCATTTTAATATTCCCATAAAGTAATCATAATTACAAAAGGTAACATTTCTATGCCTACATTCACATCGCATTGCAATTAATTGACAACGAAGAATATAAGTTATCAATGTCTTACTAAATTGGGCTGTAAAACGTTTCATCAGAGATCTAAAAACCGTAATGTTGTTAACATTTGCCGCCACTTCTGCTGAATTGCCATACCGTAAAGGGAAGAAAAATTCCGTCTTTTGCCAATGAATCCTTTATTTACGTACACCAAAAATGTGTTGCATGTTCAACGCCTGGACTGAGCAGACTGGCAGCAGCATATCGTGCTGCTCTTCAGCTATACGAACATTTTTTCTTCGAATGTATGGTACAAAATATATAAGGAGACGAAATATGTGAGTTTATATACAACGAAGGGTGCAGTTTATGGATGAAAATTAAAATACACAAAAGACGTGTGCCAAAACTATTTACTTTCCCAGCATTCGTTTACATTAATATTATACCTTGGCTGACAAATGAAAGGAAAACTTTTCCGAATAAATTTCAGTATACTAGAACAGAAATTACAGAACGTCAAATTTTTTAGGCATTTTCGTCAATATCTCCTTCATCTGATATTTTATCTGCATTGAAAGGAATGAACACTAGTGTTAATTCATTATCTTCATATTCACTTACTTCCTCCTTATGCGCCGGCCGCGGTGACCAAGGGGACTGAGGCGCTTCAGTCACGGTCTGCACGGCCACTACGGTCGGGGGTTTGAATTCCCCCTCGGGCATGAATATTTGTGCCGTCCTAGTTCGTAAGTAGTTCATAAGTAGTTTGTAAGTTTAGGGACTGATGACCCCGTAGTTAAGTCCCATAAGCTTAACAAACATTTGAACATTTTTGAACCTCCTTATGCAGTTCCGCTAGAATTTCTTCAAATGTAAGTCCATGCTGTGTGTATTCATGCTCTTGAAATCGTAAAATGTTGATGAGGGAAAATCTCATACTACATAAACAAATCAGATCTCAAGAATGCGTACAGTAATTTTTGCATAATATAAGACGTGTATTCCCTAATAAGGCACTTCAAGAAAGTACTTACAATGCAATAAGCTAAATTGATATTGCATTTACTTCTGTATATCTGAGAAATATTGTATTTTACATGGATGTCCGTACACTCATAAACACACCCAAACCACTAAATAACAATTCATTTTTGTACAGGAGCCACTAGCAGACAAACGGTGTAGCTAAGAGAAAGTGCAGAAAACAGGCAAATAAATCCCTTTCCTAAACCAAACCAATTAAAGAAAAAGTATTTATTGCATATTTCCAGGCATTATACAAGTCAATTCATTCTACGCGTACCACAATTAAAGATTAAACTTACATTACTCATGTAGAATTAAATAAAATACTTGCGTTCCAAAAACGGGGCAATGGCCAGTAATGCGTTAAAATTATATGCAAGAACCATGGTGTAAATTCTCATTTACATTGGGACGGACGACGTTAACTCACGATGAAACACGAGAGGGACAACGCTCTAAACCAACACAGGCGACTGGGTTATTCTTCCGTAATCGGCGGGCGCAACAAGTTACAACTACATAAAGGCACTGTCGTAGCAATACTGTTAAAAAGCACCAACCACACTGTTGCGATGCGGACCTGCTACGGAAAGAGGAGGGGGGCGAGTAGTTCTGACAGCTGAGTGAACGGGTGGAGGAGGAGGTCGAGAGGGGAAGAGCAAGGACTCCGGGGCGGAAGGAGGAACGGAGGGGGGAGGGGGACGGGAAGAGGGGGCTGGTCTACGAAGCGCAGGAAAGGGGCGAGGCGGGATCAGAATTGGTAAGACTGGGGAGGTGACTTGACTTGCCTTTGGATAGGACATGGAGGGTGTGAAGATACAGGAGAGATACAGGGACGCAGATGTGGCAGAGGCCTAGGATTGGTTTGGCTAGAGTACACCAAGGGTTTGTGGGAGTCTATTTTTCGATTGTTGTAGCGGATGCGGACGTGTTCAAGGAATTGGACAAGGTTGAGAAATGGGATGAGGTCATACACGATCAGCGTGGAGGATGGGAGCCGGGTGCGGTAAGCGCGGCAGATTGCGTAGCCTTCGAGGACTTGTGGGCTTCAGAGAAGGCGAGGCAGGAATAGATCGAGGCGGTGTTGAAGCTGCAGAGAACAGGGAGCATGAGGGAAAGGCAGGTGGTTGGCTGAAGACCACATGTCCGACCAGCAAGGAATTTAAGGAACGCAGTCGGATGTGGGCTTTCTGTTGGATCGTCTTTAGGTGGGGAGTCCTGGAGAGGGAGTGATCTAGTGTGGGGCCGAGGTATTCGAGGGGTGGGGGGAGGGGGGGAGGCGGATAGCATGGCTATATAAAATGAAAGGAAGAGAAGGTGCGACCTGTGAGGATGGCCTGAAATTTATCGGGATTGGCGGTGACGATGTAAAGCACTTGTCACCAAGTAGTTGAGGTGCGAATAAAGTCATAATTAATTGGAATAAATTGTTATAACCACACGACGTGCACAGTAACGGTCAATACATGCGTCATTTTTGGCTGTAATTTTTCGTATCACACACAAACCTCTTGAGATACATGTAGCTAGCTTCGTTACAACCTGCTTGTCTGCCAGTCCAGTTAGTGCGGTGCCTCGCCTATCAGTGTGTGTGTCGTGCCGGCAGGTGGAGTGGCTGAAGAACGACGAAGCGCTGCCGCTGCAGGGCGCGCCGGGCCACGAGCGCTACCAGGTGGTGGGCAACGGCACCGAGCTCACCCTGCGGCGGCTCGCCTACGCCGACACCGGCGCCTACATGTGCCAGGCGAGCAACGTGGGCGGCCTCACCAGGGACATCTCCTCGCTCGTCGTCCAGGACGAGCCCACGCCCAGTGAGTGCCCCACCGCCCGAACCGTCACGTACACAAGTAGCTAACAAGTAAACATATGGCAGTGTCACTGACCGATTTTTCCGATATTTTTTATAATTCATGAAAAGTTAAGCGATACGTTTTATTTTATAGGCGGTAAAAATATTTAACGGTTTAAACGGTCCCTCCAAACCGGATGCCAAAAGAAAAAAAAAAAAAAAAAAAAAAAAAAAAAAAAAAAAAAAAAAAAAAAAAACCGATAACTCAGAGAGTAGCGAAGCAATTTCAACAATTTCTTACGTAAGTATCTTTCGCTAAAAGTCAACAATCGGCCTAAGTCAGGCTTGGCCAACACTGGCGCCTGGGGGGGGGGGGCGCCCCCGCCCTGCCCCGCACGCGGAGTACAGTGTAGTTGACGGCCCCGGGCGCGACCGCGTGTCGCTAGTGCCCCACTACACACTCCGCTGCGCACAGTGCGCGGGGTAGGGAAGCGCCAAAGATCGCCCGCAGGCGTCGGCGCGGGCACGGCGCGGGAATGAGAATTATGGGGTCAGCTTCTACGAAAGAGACGATTTCTTTTGCTACAAATATTAGTTTAGTCGAAGTGGAATCTAGGACGACTGTGTGTACTAAATAGGATGATGTTGCGTGGTTAGCGAGGAAGACAGGCCTGGGCACTCAGCCAGGTGACGTGGCAAGAGTAGTGCTGCGCCGACGCGATCGCGGATTTGACCGG
Source organism: Locusta migratoria (assembly GCA_026315105.1). NCBI lineage: Eukaryota > Metazoa > Arthropoda > Insecta > Orthoptera > Acrididae > Locusta > Locusta migratoria. The sequence continues at coordinate 541,764,236 of CM048744.1, forward strand.
TTAGCCGCTGGGGCACGGCCCACTGCCTCTTAGTGGCTAACCAGTCAAGTCCGCGATCGCGTCGGCGAAGAACTACTCTTGCCACGTCACCTGGCTGAGTGCCCAGGCCTGTCTTCCTCGCCGGCTACGATAATGTTTTCAATGACGTTAGTGGCGGCTTGGAACCATAATTCGTAATTATATTGAAAAGGCTCGTTAGCGAATCCTTGTTTACTTAGACTGCTTCTATTATTGTGTACTTTTAAGTCTGTGCAACTCTTTTTGATACATTGTGTGTGTGTGTGTGTGTGTGTGTGTGTGTAAGGATAACATTTTAATCGACGCCCAATTGTACAACATGAGATGACCAGCGAGCTTAAGTAACTATCTGAAAGCAGCCCGCGGGTCAAGAACGGTTGCCCAGATTTTATTTAAAGCATGGAGGTGAGCAGTAACATTTGTACGTTTAGTCAGTACAAAGTACAGGGCGTTTGTAGACATTACGATAATGGTCTGCAATGGCAAGAAGTATCAACGTTTTATCGCACACGGACTGTTATTGTTATGCCTATAAGGTCTTTAGGGAGGACTTGCACCATTAAGTGACGTGAGTGAGAGTGATGTAACGGTCTGTAATTGTTTCCAAGAAACTGCAAATAGTGTTCGTTAGCCGTCTCGTTCCGGTCGAACTGCGACGTACAACCGATATCTGCTTCTTCTCGCCCGAAGAAAACGCAGATACGCTGCCACTGTGGAAGCCACCAGAAGGTAAGTGTTAAACCAGACTGTAGGAAATTATCTAATTTAAAATAAAACACAGTATTGTTTGCAACAATTTACTTTTATTAAGACGTGTCTCCTTTTGGGGGTATCATCAGAATCTTAAAACAATGCTTTACATCAGTGAGCATTAAAATCATTTCACACCGAAGCCTGACACCCAATGCTACTTTTAAATACTGAGCTGCCACGCTTTGGCGCAAAATCTTTTTAACACTGATTGATATAAAGCTTAAGATTCTGATGAAGCCCAAAAACATGAAACGCGTTAATAAACATAAATTACTGCTACCAAGAATGTGTTTCATCAGAAATTATATTGAACTGGTTGCTGTGCCAGACGGCGAGAGGAAGTGGAATATACTTTAGAAATCTCTGTATTCCAGACTGCCATGGAGGGGCACAATCCTTAATACCTAGACCCTATGGCCGGCCGCGGTGGCCGCGGGGACTGAGGCGCTCCAGTCACGGTCTGCACGGCCTCTACGGTCGGGGGTTCGAATCCCCCCTCGGGCATGGATATTTGTCCCGTCGTTAGTCTAAGGTAGTTCGTAAGTAGTTTGTAAGTTTAGGGACTGATGACCCCGTAGTTAAGTCCCATAAGCTTAACAAACATTTGAACATTTAGACCCTATGCTGCGCGCTACAGTTGAGCCCACTATCACGAACAGTACCTACAGAATATTGGCGAAAAGTTTATAGTCGAATGCCGCGTATGTCTTACACCATATGACCATTGAGACCGTTTTTGCAGGGAACCTGGTAATTTAATACTTCATATGTAGGCGAACCACAGTGTAGAAATAGCATTATTTCTGAAATTGGGTCCACTGCGACTGTTAAAATTCCGCAAAATAAATTTACCTCTTCGGGTGCTTTCTGGCCAGCTCATTAGAAAGCTCCACAAAAATGAATATAACTCACACCTCAACAATAAGATCCAGGTTCTTAGAATCATTTCTATAAAATTTCTTTTATTCATGACTTGCGAGCGTCCGTAAGTCCGTAATACAACTAGTAACAGGGGCCACAGCCATTGCGGAATCTCCTATAGAGACAGCCAGGCAAGGAAACTAATGCCGACAGTAACAGTATCCCCTCCGCCGGCTGTCTCCATAGGAGGTACGACGATGGCTGTGGCCCCTGTTACTAATGGCCCAAGCCATCGCCGTACAGCAGATGAACCTATTATCACATCATTTCACTTACGAGCCATAATGTACTACATTACCATGGTTATCAGCTCCAGGTCTCTAGCTGGGTTCAGTAGTAATACGAAAGGGAAAGGCCTTATTGCTCCCGTAGTTTAACAGGCTGTACTATTTGCTTCAAGTACGTCATATTCTGCTTATTGGTATAAATCTTTTACTTCCTTCTTTCGCTATCAAGGATCTACGGATAAACAACAAGAACGAGAGAAACAAAGAAGACAAAAAGATTTACGATTAAACTATAAAAGTACAATCATACCAAATCACGCCCATAGGAAATTTGTCCACGAGCGTCCTCAATACGACTTCACAAAATGACTTCACAAAAAAATCATATAAATTCATTCGAAGAACCAACAAAGCTGCCTGCAGTGTCAATTTGCCGAGAAAAACAAGTTTTGACTGACTCAGTTCGCTAGTACTGAATAGCACCGTAAGGAGCGCTAGAGGCACTTGCATTAAATATGATTATCGTCACTGGATCCGAGCGTGTTAGGTGAATGGTTTGAAGAATTTCACAGATCGATGAACAAAGAACGTCATGCAAAAAAAAGGCGCACCACTCTACATGATGTCTGTGGTTGTTGTTGTTGTGTTTTTTTTTTTTGTTTTTTTTTTTTTTTGTTTTTGTTTTTTGTTTTTTTTTTTTTTTTTTTACAAACAAGTCAATAGACTGGCTCTAATGCGACGATTGCATGTCCCCCACGTTCTCCAGACATGTCACATCATGAATTTTTCCTGTGGTGATTCGTAAAAGTATCGTGTTTGTACCTTCTTTGGCGACACTCAATCTGAGATCAGAGCGTGAATTTACGCCGCAGCTGAGAAAACTACACCTACAATGCTACAGTGAGTTAGGGAAGAAATTGACTACAAAATCAAATGTTTGTAAACCTATTGGAACAATTTCACCACTAGGCTACCCGAACACGACTCCAGGACCGTCCCAAACTTCCATATGCCACACTGACCGGACTTATGTCCTGGAGTCGTGTTCGGGTAGCCTAGTGGTTAAAGCGACCGGTCGCGAAAAGCGGGAAACCCGGGCGAGTCCCGACCCGGCACAAATTTTCACTTGTCACCATTTGGTAGAACATCTATACCTTATACAGTGACGCAAAGTGAAATTAGATACTGCGAAAAAATATAAATATATAAACACTGTAAATCGTCACCATACAGTAATATATTGGAGCAAACTGTCATGTTCATCAGTCCCTAGAGCTACAATATACTTAAACTGGCTTACACTAAGGGAATACTCGAACCTCAGGTGGGAGTGGTCACCGAGTCCACACTAAAACCAGCTCTGTAGGTTCTTTGAAAACATTTATACAATTTTCAAAAGATGTCCTTTTTGAATCACCATGATAACTGTCACACAGATAACAGGCGAGACGATGTAAGACGGCACCTGTGTCCACAGCGGCCCTGAATGAGGAGCACCGGTTCTTCGCGTTCCACGACTGGGGCGTGTCGGTGTACGAGCCGACTGCCTGCCGCCTCTACCACCAGATACAGGCCACCGACATCATACCCGGCACCCAGGTAAGCCACCTCTGTCTATAATGTACTGCGAGAGGCAAAAAGATTGACCAGCCTTAATAATTTAGAATCAAAGAACAAATCATTGCCCATACCCAAGATCAGATGTGCCAGAAGTCCTGTGGAGTTTCAGTTTGGCGTTTACATCGTCAAATTCAATCAATATACACTCCTGGCCATTCAAATTGCTACACCACGAAGATGACGTGCTACAGACGCGAAATTTAACCGACAGGAAAAAGATGCTGTAATATGCAAATGATTAGCTTCTCGGAGCATTCACACAAGGTTGGCGCCGTGGCGACACCTACAACGTGCTGACATGAGGAAAGTTTCCAACCGATTTCTCATATACAAACACCAGTTGACCGGCGTTGCCTGGTGAAACGTTGTTATGATGCCTCGTATAACGACCAGACAGGCGTACCATCACGTTTCCAAATTTGATAAACGTCGGATTGTAGCCTATCGCAATTTCGGTTTATCGTATCGCGACATTGCTGCTCTCGTTGGTCGCAATCCAATGACTGTTAACAGAATATGGAATCGGTGGGTGCAGGAGGGCAATACGGAATGCTTTGCTGCATCATAACGGCATTGTATCACTAACAGTCGAGATGACAGCCATCTTATCCGTGTGGTTGTAACGGATCGTGCAGCCGCGTCTCGATCCCTGAGTCAACAGATGGGGACGTTAGCAAGACAAAAACCATCTGCACGAACAGTTCGACGTTTGCAGCAGCATGGACTATCAGCTCGGAGACCATGGCTGCGGTTACCCTTGGCGCTGCATCACAGACAGGAGCCTGCGAAGGTGTACGCAATGACGAATGGCAAAAAAAATTTTCGGATGTATCCAAGTTTACAGCATCATAATGGTCGCATCGCGATGAACGCACATTGGAAGCGTGTATTCGTCATCGCTATACTGGTGTATCACCCGGCGTGATGGTATGGGGTGCCACTGGTTACACGTCTCGGTCACCTCTTGTTCGCATCTACGGCACTTTGAACAGTTGCCGTTACATTTCAGATGTACTACGACCCGTGGGTCTACCCTTCATTGGATCCCTTGCGAAATCCTACATTTCAGCAGGATAATGCAGGTCCTGTACGGGCCTTTCTGGATACGTAAAATGTTCGACTGCTACCCTGGCCATCACATACTGCAGATCTCTCACCAATTGGGAACGTCTGGTCAATGGTGGGCGAGCAACTGGCTCGTCACAATACGCCAGTCACTACTCTTGATGAACCGTGGCACCGTGTTGAAGCTGCATGGGCATCTGTACCTGTACACGCCATCCAAGCTCTGTTTGACTCAATGCCCAGGCGTATCAAGGCCGTTATTCCGGCCAGAGGTGGTTGTTCTGGGTACTGACTTCAAATTGCGTGAAAATGTAATCACATCAGTTCTAGTATATTTGTCCAGTGTATACCAGTTCATCATATGCATTTCTTCATGGTGTAGCAATTTTAATGGCCAATAGTGTAAATTGGTGCCTTTTGTTAGACCTTTTTGTGCGAGCAGTGTGCAGACCAGTGCCAGAGGAGGTGGAGGACTTTTAGAGGAGTCAACGAAGTTGCAGGAGTCTGCAGACCAGTGCCAGAGGAGGTGGAGGACTTTTAGATGAGTCAACGAAATACAGTGGCGTTCCTTTGTTGTGCAGCAAGAGTACGTGTGCGGCGACAAGGGCGTCAACTGCAGCTGGGGCCAGGCCATCAACGTGGCCAACCGCTACGTGTACGTGGCGCAGCCGCGCAAGGACCGCGTGCTCGTCATCAGCAAGATCCAGATGGTCGTCGTCGACGTGAGTATGCGCACTACTTGCACTTTCACTCTTGCTCTCTCATCTGCATCCCGTAAGCTTTGTATTATTAGCTTTTGATAGAGACGCAGAAGGAACACACTTTTTGTCATTTGTTGTTGTTGTTGTTGTTGTTGTTGTTGCTCGGTTGTTTAAGGGGGACAAAACTACAATGGTCATCAGTCCCCCCATTCCATCTCTAAGCGTCAAAAGTAAAACCGTGGACATGAAAGACATACGCCCAGAGTTTAAGGTTGCAAGACACAAAACGAAAAGAGACGATCACACAAAGACACCTTACAACGAAGAAGCCGATATCTGTTGTTGACCGACCATAAGAATAAAAAAGGAAAAGTCAACCCCTCGTTAACACAAAGAAATCTCCAGCTAGAGAGAATGATATGAATAAAATTCCGCCGCAAGGCGGCTAAAACGGGGCAGTCCAGCAGGATGTGGACTATTGTCAGACGGGAGCCACACTGACATTGGGGCGCGTCCTCACCACGAAAGAAATGTTCATGGGTGAGCCTCGTATGCCCAATGCGGAGCTGTCATTATTTGGACTCGATCTTGAAATGAACGAGAGTATCGTCAAAATGTACAGTTTAACGACTTACAGATGGCTAATAGTGCAAAAGATTAAATTATCTTGACAACAATACTTGCAACATATATGGTATTAATGCCATGGACGTTGAAGTACTGTCAAGAGAATGTTTGACCTTCAGCGTTGTCAATGTCATCCTGCAACAAACGTACTTTAAACGTAAGTTACAACTGCAGTTACACAGCCACCATAATGTTTCTGTGATGTCAGCCTATTACGGTACTTCGAAATGCCCATTATGACTCTTGTTTATTTGATTATTGGAAATGATAAATAAATAATTAAAAAATAAATACTAAGCGCGACCTGTTATTGTAGCCAAAAATTTAGTTTTAACATTCGTTTTCTCCTGTAGAACATTTTTTTTTAACATTAACATTTGCCGCTTCTTTTCACATGCTTATTTCTGTCATAATAGCCCTCTCCTTACAATCTTTTCCTCGTCTTTTAACAGCATAAAAGAAGAAACAGCAGTAAATAAAAAACACGATAGTAATAAATAACACTTACTTAAATCGCAATTTTGTGTATATTCAACAATTTTTTTTTTTTTTTTAGTTCAGTAGTTTTCGGATTATAAGGCCATTTAAAACTCGTAAGCCTTGTAAGCCGAAAACCGGATAACTAAATAAGAATAAACTAGTACAACATACACAATTGCGAAAGTAATTTAATCCTAGCTGAAAACCCAGCGTTGGCTGCGTTCTTATTTATTCCAAAGATAGTCCATCTCTCCTTCCCTTTTCTCTCTATTCACTTCATCTCTCTCTCTCTCTCTCTCTCTCTCTCTCTCTCTCTCTCTCTCTCTCTCTTCATCTCCCCTCTCTCTGTTCATCTCCTCCTACCCCGACTCGGCCTACCTTCTCCTTTCTCCGCCAACCACCTCCTCATCTTTCTGTCCAATTCCTCCTCTGTCTCCTCAGTCCAATGCCTCCTCCATTTGTGAAGGATATATAATCCTTCCGTAGTGATCAGTTAAGTGGTTCCCCCCGTCATCTACCGTCTGGAATCTTAGGTAGACGGTGGTCTTCCTTTTGTTTTGAAGGTTGTGTGCAAAATTTTATCAATATCGAAAAAAAAGTAGATTTTGTCGAGGTCTGTAGGTAAAGTACCCTCTGCCATGCACCATACAAAATGTTGGTAACCTTCCTCTTGTTTTGAAGATCATCATTTCAGCCTTTTCCCACGTCATGTGGGGTCGGCGAAACTTCGCTGGATCCTTCTCTTCCACAAACGTCTATTCTGTGCTTCTTCTGTGACATCCTTTCTCTCTGCCTCTGGTTTTGAAGATCTAGTGTGCAAAGTTGCAAAATCAAATGTTGAAATTTTTGTAATGCTATGGCACCAAACTACAGCGTTCGTCGATGACACTACAGGAGAACGACCTCGAGCAACCATCAGCCTTTCTTAATCCAGTTGTCGTTCCGTGCAGCTGCTGTTCTTTTACCATCTAATTCGAAAATAGTGTTGAGCACCTGCAAGACGCTGGGTAAACGTCACGCTCTGAAATGAATTACAAGGTGTCAAATGAGAATCACTTGACAGCTACCCTATCCTCATAAACAGTGCTGGACTGTAGACCACACTGAAAAGACAGAACATTGTGACCAACTACCTACTGTCCAGGCGACAGCAGCGTCACCTTACGAGGAATGGTTGATGGTCAGACACAGGAGCAGTGCATGTTGTATCAGTGAGCGTGCTGTCTTTGTGTAGAATGGGGAAGGCACACGACCCATCTGAGTTTCAGTAAAGACAGACTGTGATGTCCCATAGGCTCGTAGGATCATTTTCGGGTGTTCGACAAATACTGTCGTGTAATCAAAAAAGTAAATAAATAAAAACGGTGAAACAATGATGAAAACAGTCTAGAAGTCGTGAGGTTGAGCTGCTACCTCTCATTATATATGCCGGACTCGTATGCTGTGCATACTGCTAAAACAGGATCCATCTGTGATGGACCTAACATCAGACTTTAATGTTGAAGTGTGCACAGTGCAGCGAACACTCATAACGATGGGTCTCCGCATAAGTGTGTGAACCTTAACAAGACATCGGCAAATGAGAGGTCTGAAATGATCTGGACGGTGCTAAAGTTGCAGAGCGTAGCATGATCTGATGAAGCCCGATGCTTGCATGATCGTGCCGATGTGAGGGAGCGAATTCGTCCTCTTCCTGGGGAAAAGCTCTTGAACTCTGTGCTGCGGGACGACGATAAGCATCCAGCGGCTGAAGTATGCTCTGGGGAAGATTCACGTGGGCGTCCATTGGTCCAGTGGAGTTCGTGCAAGGCACTACAATCCCGAAGAAGTATCCCACAGTAGTTTCAGGCCACGTAGTCCCTAAATGACGATCATGTTTCTCAAGGGCAATCGCATTTTCCATCATGAATGCGCCTTGTCACAAGGCCAGAATTGTTATGGAGTGCCAATACCCTTTGACGTTGTTATCCATGACAAAGGTAGATATATCGATTATGAGGTTAGTTGATCATAATGCATGCATGCATGCTGACATCAAGGAATTGTCAACTTAGCATTAGAAGGAAGCGTGTGGGGTAAAAATCGTAGAGGGAGACCGAGGGACGAATATAGTAAGCAGATTCAAAAGGATGTAGGTTGCTGAACGTATTCTCAGATGAAGAGACTTGCACGGAACCGAGTAGCGTGGAGAGCTGCATCAAACCAGTCTACGGACTGAAGACCACAACAACAACAATGTACTGTGATCGTACAGTGTCTATCGATTGTTGCTATAACGTCGTAGCACATCTAAAATTGCGTTCGCTACATTGGTTCGGCGTTATCTTTTTCCTTTGCTCAGAAAGAACATGACGGAACGTCGATTGAATTTCTGACTAAGCTGGACTGTTCATGAAGTAGGCCAACTGATACGAAAACATTTTCTTAAGAGCCTCACTGCCATTTGGATTAGACAGGTTCCAGAGTATTCGTAAGACCCTACAGTGATGAATGTTCTCTCGAAAGGTGGTACTGTTCACACTCATACCGAACTAATGTTATAAGTTGCAGCTGACTACAGATTCTTTCAACAGCGATTTCTTTCATATAGACACTGAAATAGTATGATTTATTGAACGCTTTCGTTGAGTTGTATCCAGACTGTATTACGCTCGTCCACATCATGAAAGGAATGTTTACCAGGCCTCTGCACAGCAGATACTGATTTCTACTGAGACCAAAGACGTTATGTAAAATGTCATGTCTCATAGAAAACTTCAAATACGTTGACTTCGATACAACGACGTATAGGATTATGATATGAGACAGTGACTGAGGTTTGTGACAGAGGTGTTAATGAGGACATGAACTTCTTTGTTTCTTTGCCTATTTATAAATCATTATTATCATTGAAACGTAGTGTTTCTTGTGATTAAATGAGAGCATGATGTTTCTCCGGCAGGTGGTGACGACGGACAAGATGCCGGTGGAGCTGCACTACGTGCCGCACCTGGACCAGGTGTGGGTGCTCAACTGGCGGTCCGAGCACGACCGCGGCGTCAAGACGGTGCAGGTCATCCGGGACGCCGCCCAGAAGCGCAAGCATCACACCGTGCACCCGGAGCCCATCGACGGACAGTTCGACCTCGTCAGCGGTCTCTTCATGCCGCCAGTGCAGGTACGTCTGACACTTCCGAATCCAGTGACATGGGAGCAGGTACCACTCCACTACCTAAAAGTTAACCCCCACCTTATAAGCCTACTTGCTGACAATGAACCCACCCCTGTAATTTCGAACAGCAAGGATTTGCTGGTGGAGGGGCCTTACTGTCAGATTCCTCCACCTACGAACACTGTCCAAGTGGCCCAATTCTACAATTCCAGCAGCATTTTCAAGCCCTCCTCATACCTTTAGCACTATCCCTGAACCTCCCCACTATACTCTTTTCTCCAGTCCCCTCACTCCTACGTTCCACGTGTTACCTAAAATCCATAATCACCTGTTGCATCTCACTGTAGCTGATTAATGGGTCCCCACTAAGAGAATGCTCTCACAGGCCACCATTTTCAGTCCATTAGTGGTAGCCTACCTTCCTACATAATAAACTAACTCTCCCTCCATCGACTCTCCATGGTTCTGTCCCATTACCAGCAGCATGCATGCCTCTGTTGGTGCTACTTCCCTACCGTGGCCAATACTCAGGGTCTTACTGCTATTGAACACTACCTTTTTCAACACCTCACTGAATCCAAAACCGCAGCCACAATAAAGTGGCCGAGCGGTCTAAGACGCCTTTCTGCGGCGCGCGCGGTTGTTCGCCGTCGGAGGTTCGAGTCCTCCCTCGGGCGTGTATGTGTATATATGTGTGTGTGTGTGTGTGTGTGTGTGTGTGTGTGTGTGTGTGTGTCTGTGTTATTCTTAGCATTAGTTAGTTTGTAAGCCTAGGGACTGATAACTACAGCAGTTAAGCCCCTTAGATTTATAAACATTTGAACCCACAACCTTGATCCTACTCATCACGATCAACATCATCCTCAACACAATAACGACTTATTTGAGTGCTTCACCTATTGCAATCGCCACAGAGGCATTAACTGTCCTGGATTCAACATGAACATCGGCCGAATGTGTCACTGCTGCTTCAGTGAGCTTGAAGACTACTAAAGGGCTGTTTAAACAAAAGGCGTTCAGCTCATAGCGCCCCTTGCGGCTACTATCTCTGACCTCTGGACAGCAACAAGAGCGTCTGCAGTGGTGTCTGGCGCATTCGGCCTGAAAACTCACTTACTTAAGAAGAATTGGCTTCAGAGATGAGTCCCGCTTCGAACAATGACCGAGAAGACCTGTCTGGAGCCGCCCCAATCCTCCGCTGACGACAAGTGCTATCAAAACTTTACTTTCGCCATCTAGGTCATCGGCTTTCTCTGCAGTTGAGAACGTTTAGCGCGTTAATGGCAGAGCCCTCCAAACAGCTCATGAGTCTGACTATCTAACGTGCTAATAGTACAGACTTTGGCACGATGTTGCACAGTGATATATCCAGTAACTATATCAATAGCAGACTAAATAACTCTTTCCATAAGAATAGACGAAAGCGTTATTCACTTGGTCTGTTTGTATCTTTTCTCTTGACCAAGTGATAAACGTTTTTTTCATCCCATTTGGATAATTCCTTCGTAGTGCGACTTCTTAAGGTGTACTTTCACTCCTGCAGGTAGAGTATGATTTCTCTCGCTTCTTCATCTCCACAGGCTGTAATCACTGTACTCGGTGTGTTCGGCAGGACATGAATCAGCTGTTCAAGTACGCATACGTGACGCACACCAACCAGCGCGGGCTGTACAAGCTGGACCTGGCCAGCATGCGCTACATCCGCAGCATCGACCTCACGCCCTACAACTGCGTGCCCAGGCACATCGAGTTCTCCGCTCTCTGTAAGTTGGATTCACGTCACGTGGTAACCACAATCACTGCCGTTGTTTAGTCTGCTTGGAAACTATTTGGTAGACTATCAAATGCATAACATTGTTGAGTTGAAACATATTTCACATATGTAGTACATGACTAGACTTTCGACAATCCAAAGCTCCTTGATGCATGTTTCAGAATGACATTCACAGTTGAATAACTTTTGTATTGCACCATTATACTGTGGCTGTAAGGTTTCTGACATGTAACTGAAAGTGTATTATTAAACTGTAATATTTTTCAAGTTTAAAGGTAGAACAATGAAATGCGGGTGTGTGACGATTGGTACATACTTTCTACAATTTCCAACCCACAAAATCTAATTAGACCTCAAAATGATCCGTTAAAGTCACTTGTCTTCGACTTATTTGACTGGTGGCACAGAAGACAGGTACCAGGACTGGTGCTACCCGTGATGCGTGCGATGTAGCCAGATTTTGGTCTGGCATAGTTTAATCCTGGAGAATATACTTTTGTATTTTTAAAACTGGACTTGTAAATATGTGTACTATTAATAGTTAATATGTATTTACATTTCTTGATTTTCATTCTTGTATTTGTGTTCCAGCTATGTTTTGTGACACATGTACGTTATAAGTAGACCTCGGATTTTAGGTAAAAACCTACAATGTTCCTCATTAAATAAAGGCAATAAACGTTGTACAGACACGAATTTATGATCGAAAATGCTAATTTTATAGCATCTAAAATACCTAATTTTACGTTAGTACCGGCCGCGGTGGCCGAGGAGACTGAGGCGCTTCAGTCACGGTCTGCACGGCCACTACGGTCGGGGGTTCGAATCCCCCCTCGGGCATGGATATTTGTGCCGTCCTAGTTCGTAAGTAGTTCATAAGTACTTTGTAAGTTTAGGGACTGATGACCCCGTAGTTAAGTCCCATAAGCCTTACAAACATTTGATTTTAGGTTAGTACCTGATTGTACCTAAATTTTAAAAATCGAATTATATAAAAAATTTTATTCCAAAAATTCTCTCGTGGTCTTCTCGGCAAAGAATTATGCAAATATTTTATCGGAAATTGTAATTTTATAGTACCTAAAGTACCGTACCTTAATTCATATTAGAACCTGACTGTATCTATTTTTTTTAATCCAGTCAAATGAAATTTGTATGCCTAAAAATACTCTTCTGGTCTTCCCGGTTTATTTGTTTACATGCGTGAACAGTCGTGAGTCAGACGACGGCGGCATACGCCAAGGTGTTCTATAATAGCCCGCACTGCCCCGCAGAGCGTTGTCGCTCGCTGTGAAACGTCAAATGGGCCGGCAGCGACAAGGCACGGAAGAGAGGAGCCTTGTGATCTGCCTCCGGTGCTTGCCTGCCCTATCAGCCTGTGTGATACACCTGTTGATATTAAAGTTAGTAAAAAACTAATGACAGTGCTACAAAAAAAAGTGGACTGACCACCCGCTTCACAGTGACTGACATCTTATCAGGTAAATCAACAGAACATGAGTGTGTTGTCTCATTGCGCCAAATACCGTCATTTAAATATGCTGCGGTGACATCCGTTGACGTAGAACGCTCATTCTCAGTATATAAGATGCTATTAACAGAAAAGAGATGCAGTTTCTCAACGGAAAATCTGGAGAAAGTGTTAGTTATTTACTGCATTTTAATGAACATTCAAGTAAAAAAATAAAATTATTCGTATGCTTATCCGAACAGAGAAAGAGCTGAAGACATTGCAGCACGCATAGACCAAAGATATGGTCTGTGGCATCACGTTTCACTATATGTAACCTACTTGCTATAGAGTAGCAAACGTCATCGCTGGCCTTCAGTCCGAATATTTTTATAATTTGACAACTTTCGACCACCATATCTTCCACCCCCTTACAGCTATCGGCATGGAACTGTTATGGTGTGCAACGGGAGAATTCGGACAACAATTACACGCAGACCATTCGTTTGCGTTCTGTACTTTTCGCTGCAGAGCGAAATATTAACACACACACACGCTCGCGCGTAGAATTTTATATACACCGACAACTTTCCATCCCAATGTCCTCCAGCCTTTTATCATTATCAACCCTCAAGCAACAATGCCACCAATAAAACTAATTGCAAAGAGAAAATATAATTTTCGAAGAGTAAATATTGTTCCGTATTTCGCGTTATGTTCTTCAAATTACTAAATATCTATCAGATCGCTATAAAACCAAGCCTGAAACCTACCTCAGGTATAAATTAGTAACTATACAAATATTTAAGTCTCTGCGTCTTGTCTTTCGGACGTGATAAGCGTACACCGAACAGTATATATATATATATATATATATATATATATATATATATATATATATATATATATATGTGTGTGTGTGTGTGTGTGTGTGTGAGAGAGAGAGAGAGAGAGAGAGAGAGAGAGAGAGAGAGAGAGAGAGATAGATATATATAGCTATCCGATCGCCATAAAACCGTGCCTAAATCCTTTAGGCATTAGTAACTGTACAAATTTTTAGCTCTTTATGTCTTGTGGTTCAGACGTGATAAACGTACAACGAACAGACATTCACATTTATAGATATTTAGATTAGTTTTTCGTTCCGTAGATCAATGTTGAGGAGATCCTTGTGGATGTGGAACATGTCAAGAAACAAAATTTACAAGTTGAATAATAGATAATACTAATAATATAAATACAGATACATACATTTGTAAGTTTTTTTATATAGCTGATAATTTAATATAGTATGAGTACATGCATCATTTGGTACAATTTAGAAATTCACTACTGTAGTAGAAGGAGTTGGCCACTAGAGAGTCTTTTAGGTTCCTCTTAAACTGATCTTTATTTGTAGCTAAATTTTTTATACTTGATGGTAAATTACTGAAAATGTGTGTTCCTGAGTAGTGGACCCCTTTTTGAACTAAAGTGCTTTTAAGTTGTTATGTAGATCATTTTTATTCCTAATATTGTAAGTATGAACTGAGCTGTTTGTTTAATAGATATAGAATACTACGGTCGGGGGTTCGAATCCCCCCCTCGGGCATGGATATTTGTGCCGTCCTAGTTAGTAAGTAGTTCATAAGTATGACATAAAAGTTTTCTGGGTATGGTACCGCGTCATGATGTAAGGCTATTACTTAAATAACCAACGTTTCGGCCAACGTTACAGTGGCCTTCATCTGGGTAACTGTAGTAGTTTGTAAGTTTAGGGACTGATGACCCCGTAGTTAAGTCCCATAGATTATTATCGTAATTGATAGAACCTATTTTACGTACTTCATTTAATATTTTTAAAACTTAATAATCCGAGGTCTGGTAAGGAGATACTTCTGACGGGAATAAATGCAGCTGCCTATGACACATTAAAAGTTAGTGTTACAGGAGTGTTGTGTGGTGAGCAGCGTGTTGTTGTGCAGACGGGTACGCGGTGCTGGAGTGCGAGGAGCCGGTGACGGGTCGCGCGGCGGGCCAGGTGGTGCTGGACCACCTGTCGGACACGGTGCTGGCGCGCAAGCCCGCGCTGCACGGACGGCCCAGCGCCGCGCCGGACAGCCGCGTCGTCGTCACCGTAGACCACGGCCGCGACGGCGTCACGCTCGTCGTGCAGCGAGTCACCGGTAACGACCGCACTAAACTTGTAAACATGCCACGTTTTACTGCTGCTGCTCTCGTCCAAACACTGGTGTTGTGTTCCTCCGCGTTGCCATCTGCAGTTACGGACTCGCTCTCGTAACGGAACAACTGACTGGGGGGCCGAGGACATGGGAGTACGGCCTATAGGATTGATTGATTGATTTTTCCAGGGAAGCCAAAACAGTCTCGGCCCAACACGCCACTGCCCGCACCGAAACTAAGTTTATTGTGCGGTATCGCCCCCTGTATATCTAGTAAAGCCAACCAATGCCCTTGAACAGTGCAAGGAGTCCCTTTACCAGTTCTTTATTAGACACAATTTCTTCGGGTCTGGTTGCCCCAAATGTTCTGTGCCTTTTATTCTCCAATGCAATGCATTCGAAGATTAGATGTGATGCAGTTTCATCACCGTCATCACAGATCCTACATTTAGGGTCCTCTTCTGTTATTCCCATTGTACGTAGGTGTTTTTTGAAATTCCCATGGCCTGTCAGCAATCCAACCATGAGTCTAATCTCTCTCCTGTTCAGACCCAGGATTGTAGAGCTTCTTTTAAAACATGGCTTTGGCATCATTACCTTGCCATGTTTTTGTTGATGGATTACGTGCTGTCTTCTGAGCCAGTTACGTAGCTCCAATTTGATAATTGCCTTGGTGATTGTGAGGACAGGTTCCGGTCCAATAAATGGAGTCCCTGCCCCCATCCTGGCTAATCTGTCGGCATGTTCGTTGCCACTGATCCCCGAGTGGCCAGGGACCCACAATAGGTTTACTCTATTGCTTTCCCCTAGCTCCACCAGATCCCTGTGACATTCTGCAACAATTTTAGACCTTGTTGCAGGAGCTGCCAGTGATCTCAGGGCTGCCTGGCTGTCTGAATAGATATAGATGCTACGATCTTTGTAGCACCTACGCAAATTCTCCTCCACACACGCCCTGATGGCAGCGATTTCGACCTGGAATACTGAGGCCAGTTAGGGCCTATAGGAACTCTGCAACCTCAAGAGTATTAACAGATGATAATAATTTATTGGACAAACACTTAACTTACGATTTACACTGTCGGCGGCGACTGGTTCCACTTCAACATAACTTAAAGTGCTCCCAAATTATCACATCACTGTCCACGAACGAAGCTCTAGCCAGTACGGCCGGAGTAGTATGCAACGTTATTACAAGCCTCAGATCAGTCCACAAAACAGGCACACTAAACCAAGTCACCAGTCGGAGTCTCATGCCAAAAGTGACCGCGGCACTGTCCAACGTTTCTCCACTTCCTCTAGAGGGCGCACCTGCTCCACTCGTCTTTCATGTGGCGCCTCTATATGACGACTCCGTCGGCGATGATGTCTGTGGTGCGCGCGCGTTCAAACTTGGAACGCCACAACTGATTTCAATCACCTCCCCACTCCGTCCTTTACAGTGCAAGTATCTTGATCTACATATACATGGGATACTCCAATCACATTTAAGTGCCTGGCAGAGGGTTCATCGAACCACATTTATGCTATTTATCTCCCATTACATTCTCGAAAAGCGCGCGGGAAGAAAGAACACCTGAATCTCCCCGTTTCAGCTCTGGTTGCTCTTATTTTATTTTCATGATCATTTCTACCTATGTAGGTGGGAGTGAACAATATATTTTCGCATTCGGAGGAAAATGTTGGCGATTGGAGTTTCCTAAGTAGCCTGGACCGCAGCGATACCTGCCGATGTTGTAATGATTCTCATTCCAGATCCTCTATCATTTCCGTGATGCTGTCTCCCCTGTATCGTGACAATACAAACCGAGCTTTCCGTCTTTGGACTCTTTCCATGTCCTCCGTCAAACCCACCCGATAAGGGTCCCACACTGGGCAGCAATACTCCAAATGAGGAAGGACAAGCGTAGTGTATGCAGTCTCTCTAGTTGTTCTGTTGTCTCTTTTAGGCTTCTGCCAATAAAACGCAGTCTCTGGTTCGCCATTCCCACGACATTATCTACATGTTCTTTCCAGTTTAGGTCTGAAGTAATAGTAATTCCTAGGTATTTTGTGGAGTTTACAGCATTCACTTTTGGTTCTTCTTGTTTTGTGGTCTTCAGTCCGGAGACTGGTTTGATGCAGCTCTCCACCCTACTCTACCTGAGCAGGCCTCTTCATTTTCTCATAAGAACAGCAGCCCACATCCATTGAATCTGTTTACTATCTTAGTCTATTGGACTCCCTCTGTGGCTTCTCCCCCACACACTTCCCTCCAACGCTAAATTCACAATTCCTTGATGTCTAAGAATGTGTCCTATTAATCGATCCCACCTTTTGGTCAAGGTATGCCAGAAATTCCTTTTCTCCCCAATTCTGTTCAGTACCTCTTCATTAGTTACGCGTTCCACCCACCTAATCTTCAGCATTCTTCTGTAGCACCACATTTCAAAATATCCTCTTCCTTTCCAAACTGTTTATCGTCTATTTTTCACTCCCATACAATGCCACACTCCATCCAAATGCTTTGAGCAAGGACTTCCTTACACTTAAATTAATATTCGATGTTAAGAAATTTCTCATTTTCAAAAACGCCTTTTTGCCTATTGGCATTCTGCATTTTATATCCTCTGTACTACGACCATCACATGTTATTTTACTGCCCAAGTAACGAAACTCTCGCCGCGGTGTAGTAGCCGAGCGGTCTAAAGCGTCTCGCTGCGGAGCGCGCGGTTGCCCGCCGTGGAGGTTCGAGTCATCCGTGGGGCATGGATGTGTGTGTTGTCCTTAGGTTAGTTTACCTAGGTTTAAGTAGTTTGTAAGCTACGGACTGATGACCACGCAGTTTGGTCCGACAGATTTACGAACATTTGTTGTTGTTTGTTAACAAAACTCATCTACCACCTTTACTGTTTCGTTAACTAATCTAGTTCCTTCAGCATCGCCCGATTTTCTTAGACTGCACTCCTTAACCCTCGTTTTACAATTGTTAATGTTCATTTTATACGCAACTTTGAACAAACTGTCAATTCCATTCAACTGCTCTTCCATGTCCTTTGCTGTCCCTGATAAAATTACAATGTCATCGGCAAAACTCAATGTTTTTATTCCTTCTCCAAATTTCTCCTTCCTCAATAAACAAATTGTATAGCATTGGGGAAAGGCTACAGCCCTGTCTTACTCCCTTCCCAAACTCTGCATCCCTTTCATACCCTTCAACTCTCATAACTCCTCTCTGGTTTTTGTACAAGTTGTAAATAACCTTCTGTTCCCTTTACTCTTGCCGATTTCAAAATTTGAAAGAGTATATTCCAATCAATAGTGTCAAAAGCTTTCTCCCAATCTACAAAAGCTAGAAATGTAGGTTTCCCTATCCTTAAAGCCGTAAAGTGAGTATTGCTTCCCGTGTTCTTAGATTTCTCCCGAATCCAAACTGATCTTCCCCGAGGTCAGCTTCTACCAGCTTTTCCATCCTTCTGCAAATAATTCGTGTAAAAATTTTGCAACCATGACATGTTAAACTGATGGTTCTGTAATTTTCACACCTGTCTGCACCTGATTTCTTTGGAATGGGGATTATAACATTTTTCTTAAATTCCGATGGTATGTCGCCTGTCTCATACATCTTACGCATCTTACTTCTCATCATTTAGAGTCAACTGCCAATTTTTACACCTTAGTTATATTTAGATCGTTCTGCATTTGGTTTTGCTCTTCAGATGATTTTACTAGACAGTAAATAATAGCGTCATTTCCATCAGCCTAAGAGAGCTGCTTAGATTTTATCCCTCTGAATAAGAATGGAAACCCACATCCATTTGAATCTGCTTACTATATTTGCCTCTCGTTCTCCCTTTGACAGTTTTACCCCACGCACTTCCCTCCTGACAATACTTTTATGGCTCATAATCCATCCATCCATCCATTCTTTTACTGAAGATACGACAGATTTTTTTCCTCAATAATTCTTTACTTCTGCTCAGTAATTCCTCATTAGTTACATGATCACCCCATCTAATCTTCGGCAGTCCATTTCCTAAGTTCCAACCCTCTTCTTTTCTTAACTACGCTGCTCAAAACAATTAAGGGATCAGATGAGATATCATACACAATACACATATTGTAACGTATTTTATTCAGATATAGGTTACAATTCTAATTTATGTTTGATACAGTTCGATATTTTGCTATCTCAACCCCTTACTTGAGGTTAGCATAGCGTTTACTTACAACGAGGCACCATGGGGCTACCGTAATGGTGAAAAAGTCACTCGTTGCCGTCTAATTGGTGTGTGATCACCTCGAGATAGAGCGTTATCGTCCACCGGAAGGAACCCATTTGCTACGGCACCGGAAAGATCGACGAATCTCTATAACTCTAGGCAGTCAAAGCGCTATTGTGAACTACATACAGGTCCGTACGTCCTCCAATACTGATTCCTGTTCACACCATTCGTACACCACCATGATACGTTGATGTTTCTTGCATTTAATCAGGATTGTTCCATGTTCTCTTCAGATGAGAAGACGAAGATTCTCCGGCTGAAAACAAAATCGTGACTCATCTCTGAACAGAACCCCGCGCCATTCGTTACGACTCCATAGGCCTCCGTGTGCAGAGGCCACATTCTCGAAGGCAATTTCGGAGTGTTTGTGTTGGTATTGTTCATCCTGTGAGATTTTACGTTTACCCGGCGTATCGAAATCTTGAAAATATTTTTCGGGCATTCAGCCGGGTGAAAGTGTATGAACACTTCCGAGAAGTTTTCGAGGTTGTTCGTCCTGTTTCAGCCTGGAGGGTGCGTCGCAGCGGAGTTGCATTCAATCTCCTGTCGACGGGGCTTAGCCGGAGATAACGGACGTCATTTGCTAATGTCAGCAACGGATGACCTTTGCCTTGCCTTCCTTTAACGGTTCCTGTCGTCGGAAATCGCATCCAGGTCCTGCAACTTACACTGGAACATTCCAACAGCTGCAGTAACCTTCCTCTGTGTTCAATTTCCATTCCTCCTGTGGCTCTCCATGCCATAGCTTTGGCTTAACCCAACTGCTTGTGTAATTAGTTTGGTAGAGTAAACACGCCGGCCGCGGTGGCCGAGGAGACTGAGGCGCTCCAGTCACGGTCTGCACGGCCACTACGGTCGGGGGTTCGAATCCCCCCTCGGGCATGGATATTTGTGCCGTCCTAGTTCGTAAGTAGTTTGTAAGTTTAGGGACTGATGACCCCGTAGTTAAGTCCCATAGACTTTACAAACATTTGAACATTTGTTTAGAGTAAACACAAATCAACAACAACCCCCTCTGCAGCAACTTTCTGTTACTACCATTATCTCGGCTGCCATAATATTGTTATCTCCACTCCATAAAACCTAAAGAAAGCCGTCGAACCATTTTACTTCATTCTGCCGCTGATAATGCTTCAGAACTTAGATAGCTCAAGTGATATTCTAATTGTTTTGTTCAGTGTATTTGCCGTCCACGTTTCAGAGCCATACAACGCTACACTCAAGACAAATGACTTCACGTAGATTTCCTAATATTTAAATTAATATTCGATGTCAACAAATTCTTTTCTTCAGAAACGCTTTTCTTGACAAACCCTCCTCAATTTTTTATCGTTTTTTTCTTCAGCAATCATAACATAATTAATCGACTACTTTTTCTCTCGTTTTTCCTAATTTAATTCTTCCAGCATCGCCCAGTTTTCTGAGGCTACATTGCATTGCACTTATTTTGTTCTTGTTAATGTTCATCTCATACCCTCCTTTGTCCATTCCGTTCAGTTTCTCGTCCAGATCCTTTGCTGTCTCTGACAGAATTACAGTGCCATCACAAAAATAAAGCCGGCCGCGGTGGCCGAGGTGACTGAGGCACTCCAGTCACGGTCAGCACGGCCATTACGGTCGGGGGTTCGAATCCCCCCTCGGGCATGGATAATTGTGCCGTCCTAGTTCGTAAGTAGTTCATAAGTAGTTTGTAAGTTTAGGGACTGATGACCCCGTAGTTAAGTCCCATAAGCTTAACAAACATTTGAACATTTTGAACAAAAATAAAATTCCTTCATCTTTCTGATTTCCCTTCTTTGGTTAGTACTGGTTTTCGACCTGAGCTCTTCATATTAATGCAGCTGATTTTATTGCCTCCAAACGTCTCTTTTTATTTTTCTGTTGGCAGTATCTATTTTCCCCCCAATTCAACAATCTTCTCTGTATTTGGCATTTGTCCTCCAACCACTCTAGCTTTGCCAATTTGAAGTTCCTGACAACCTACTTTTCAAGTCGCCTGTACTTTCGTTTGCCTCCTTAATTTGTCGCATTTTTATATATTCTTCTTCAATCAGTTACATTCAGTATCTCCTCCGTTACCCGGGGGTTTCTACGAGGCCTAGTCTCTCTCTACTTATGTGATCCTCTTCGACTTACACTACTTTGTCTCTCAAAGCTACCCATTCTCTTTTTTCAGTCAATATCTGCCTAATGTTCCTTCAGCATCTGTCAGCAACCGGAGATTCTTTCATTTTATCCAAGTTACATCTCCTCACTTTTCTACATTTTTAATCTACAAGTCATAACCATTAAGTTACAGTTACAGGCTACATTTGCCCCTGGATACGTCTTACAGTTTAGAACTTGGTTCCGAATTTTATGTCTTAGTATCATGAAATCAGTATATTTTATTACGTCCGCATATTTACTTATATCTTTATCTAATGTGTAAAACGAACCATGTCTCATATTCACTTACGATTTCTGATTCTGATTCATGAACATGTCCTAAAACTGTCACTCGCCCTGTATCCCACAAATGACTAAATCACTAACAGACATGCAAAGCAAAAAAAGTGTATTGGGAATATCACATCCACATATCCAATTGTGTTCACACACTTTCAAATTACATTTACATTTTAACCATTTTTTTACTACCAGCTATTCCGTTCCCATGTGAAGAGCAGTAATCATAATTAATGTCATTATTTTAAATTGGTCTCTATCAACTGACCTGTTTAAATATAATTGAACTTTTTTATCAACATTTTTACATTCTGAGGATTAAAATTCGCTCTGGTGGTAATCGAGCTCAGATCAACAAAGACCAACAAACAATATGTGAGCTTAACAAGTACACCACACCACTCGGTTGACAGAAGTTGTTATAAAATTGTACACACCACTTTACGAAGAGTTTTACTTATTCCTGCCAGCCTTCTCACGAGTACAACTAACTTGAAAGGGGCGTCTAGCTACTACTACTGGCTTAGTTTGAGCCAAGTAAGTAAGCTCCATCTCACGCCCTTGTTTAAATATGGAATAGACTTACTTAACTCTTTAAAATAAGGTTTCCATTAGATTCATTATTAATACGTGACTGAGTAATTAGGAAAAAACTGTCAGGTTACATGTTCACTGCAGCACTAAAGAGTGGGAGATGACATATGTTGGCATAGTTTACAAAAGGCAGGTAACGCTACGAATTATCGACGAGCTTCGATCGTAACTATGGGACTCAAGGACCAATTACATATAAAAAGACAACAGCTTTTCAGATAGAACCTCCCAACAATTTGTATTCAGAGCCTATTTTTATGTTAGTCCAAGCAGACGTAGGCCTACTTTACAGAAGATCTTTATTAAATATTCATGTTTGCTCTGTAGGAACTGACAGACCATTGTACACTGATATTCGAATTTTATTTATTTATTTTCGTTTTTTGCTTCTAAAGGGCTTTTCACCTGACGAATGTATATTTCAAGTGTTGTGTAGGTCCATAGTTTAAAATGAGTAACACTGCGACTAGGAAACTGCACTACAGGGTGTCAGGGAAGTAAGGATAAATTTGAATATTGCGCCATTGTCTCATATGGCAGTTGGCAGCCGTTGTTTTTTCGTATTTGTTATCTACGATCCTTCTCATTAGTAGCCTGATAGCTTTTGCGTGGTCTGATCATTGTTGTTTGATGTTTATTTACGTCTTGGTGCAGGTGACAACAGAGCTACGTAGTAAAGTGGTAAAATGTTATTACGAAAGTCCCACTGCTACTGTTCATGAATTGAGTGTGTGAGTCGGTCGAAATCCAGTTCCAACCGAATCATTAGTTCGGATGTTGATCCGAAAGTTTGGGACCACACGTTATGTTTCTGTACCGAAACACGTTTCATGATTGGTTTTCTCCCCTCTTATTGAGGAAAATGGCGCTTTAAGTTTCCAACAAGATGGTGTGATATGTCATTACATCGTGTGAAACGATTGCTCTGCTGAATGAAAAGTTTCCTCAAAACATTACGTCTATGCATGGCAACCAGGAATGGTATGGCGGATCATGCCATGTGGCCTTGTGGCTTTTTCGTGGGGATTTTTGTGAATCAAAAGTGTACGTGAACAAATTGCAAACGATGCACCATTTAACTGATGAAATGAAAAGGGTTATTAACGGCATCCCACCAGATGTTTGTCATCGTAGCATCGAGATCTTCAATGAACGCATTGCTTGTTGCCGCGTAGCCTTAGGTGAGCATGTGAGGAATATAATTCTTCGTACATAAATATGAGAATTAACTGAATGTGTTCATAAAGAAACATAACATTTTAAATATATTTTGTATGTTCTATAGCACATTAACATTCGTTCCTACTTTCTGGGCACCCTCTATTTTGAAATGCGCACCCAGGGTGGCCAACTTCAACACTTGTAATACATTTTATAATAATGTAAACATTTTCTTGTAAATCAGTAGATTTTGTGAACTGTTTGTATTTCCAACTTATTCTTACACGTCTTAATATATGCAGTAGTTTTACCCTCTTGTTTATGCTATGTATTTAAATGGTTAATTCAAGTAATGCCAAAATGCTGCTTTATTTTATAGTTGTTAAATACAGTTTATTAATATAGCAATAGGCCTATTTCGGCAATGTGGCCATCATCAGGCTCTGTCCATATGGCATCGTGGAGGTATAATTTACTATAATAACTGCATATAATTGCAGTATAAATGCTCTTTAGATGGTGTATATATTATTTTATGCTTATCAGGTATTAATTCATTACTGCTATTCTATCAGTTTGACATATCAAACCGACAAAATAGCAGTAATTAATTAATACCTGATAAGCATAAAATAATATATATACCATTTAAATAGCATTTATACTGCAATTATATGCAGTTATTATAGTAAATTATACCTCTACGATGCCATATGGACATAGGCTGTTGATAGCCACAGTGCCGAAATAGGCCTATTGCTATATTAATAAACAATATTTAACATCTATGAAGTAAAGCAGCATTTTGGCATTACTTGGATAAACAATATGTCCTTAAAAGACATACACAATGCTGCAGGCCCAAATGAAATTATCTATTTAAAAATGTATTAAAGTAAGATTCAGCCGCCCGAAAAAAAAATACCTGCTGTCCTAGCTGGTGACACGATTGCCCCACCCCCTCCCTGCTCTTCAGCCTGGAGTCGGCCCTAGTGCAGCAGTTTTATGAGTTTGAATGAGCGAAGTGGTGCATTCCACTTCCACATTCATGCAACGTCGCCCTTCAGACGTGGACTTCCAGAAATAACTTTTCCAGATCAATATTGGCAGCAGCTTACTGTTCGTGTCCGGCCTACTTCTGACGTCCGCCTTGCTAATGGGCTGCTATACCTGATCGGAAAACTGATACGCCGCTTTATCGTTTTCAGAGAACGGCCTGAAGTTCATGTTCGACGTGAAGACGACGCTGAACATCAGCGACATCACGTTCTACCCGTCGCAGACGACGCACGGCTACGACCTGTACGCCAGCGCCACCGACAAGGAGGACATCCTGTTCCTCAACCTGCTCACAGGCAAGTACCACGGCAACGGTGTCCGCGACGTCTGACCACCCACACTGTTTCGTTCTATCACAAGTGTGGATCAGTTCGAATAAGCTGCACAACATAGACTCAATATCATGGGAGTATAGCGCATTTGACTGCGTACTCGTGCTTTTAAGCCATCTCTGTTTGTTAAGCTTATGGGACTTAATTACGGGGTCATCAGTCCCTAAACTTACAAACTACTTATCAACTACCTAATACTAAAGACGGCACAAATATCCATGCCCGAGGGGGGATTCGAACCCCCGATCGTAGTGACCGTGCAGACCGTGACTGGAGCGCCTCAGTCTCCTCGGCCACCGCGGCCGGCTTAAGCCATCTATGATATTCCAAATCTCGTAATTAAAAGACAGATTCAACTTTCGTGGCTTATTTCAATGAAACCAGAATTCTTCATTGTGCACTGTCCGTATTCATGACAGCACATTATTACCATCGGTGTGGTAGAGTAGTAAACAGTTTAGGAATTGGTAGTATAGACGAAATGCAATAAAAATAACAGACAACAGATGAACACATTTTACTGAGTGCAGAGACACGGCTATTAGTATATGAGCCTACCAAACTTAAGGCAACTTTCGTCGATTCTTGGTAGATCATCATCACACCTAATAAAAAGCACAATTTTGCGATTCTCCTACAAGGGTTTCTTTTTCATTTTTTTTTATTTCTTTTTTTTTTATTTATTTTTTTATTTTTAATTAACCCGTTTTTGGCCTACATACTTTAAAGTCTGAAGATGACCTTGTAAGCCAAAAACCGGTTAACTCAATAAAAATAAACTTTTAGAACACAAAATTGTGCTAACAATTCACTATGGTGACGTTCTACCAAGAAGCAGGATGACTTGCACCAAATTTCTAGGTGGTGTGAGGCATGGCAATTAGCACTAAATATAGAAAAATGTAAGGTGATGCAGACGAGTAGGAGAAACTATCCCGTAATGTTCGAATACAGCAGTAGTAGTGTGCTGCTTGACAGAGTCGCTTTATTTAAATACCTAAGGGTAACGCTGTACAGCGACCTGAAATGGAACGATCATGTAACGACAGTCGTGGGGAAGGCGAATGGTCCACTTCGCTTTATTGGGAGACGTTCGGGAAGGTGTGATTCGTCTGTAAAGGAGACCGTATATAAAACGCTTGCACAACCCCGTCTTGAGTGTTGCTAAACCGTTTGGGATCCCCACGAGATCGGTTTAAAGGAGGATCAGTTTAGAGGCAGTTCAGAGGTGGGCGGCTAGGTTTGTAACTGGTAGATTCGATCAATGCGCTAGGGTTACTTAAATGCTTCGGAAACTCAATGGGAGTCGCTATAAGAAACGAGGCATTCTTTTCGTGAAGCACTTTTGAAGAAATTTAGACAACCGGAATGTGAGACGGACTGCAGAACGATTCTATTGTTGCCAACCGGCATTTCGCATAATGACAAGTAAGATAATATTAGAGAGTTTAGGGCTCGTACAAGTATTCGTTTTACCCTCGTGGACCAGGAATGCAAGAACGAGAAGTGGTACTGAGTATGCATGTAGATGTAGATGTACTACCCGACATAAGAATCAGTGGATGCGTCCTCATTTGCCTTTGCTTTCATTTTGTTTAGATTACATGCTAACAGTTGCATCTCTGTACTCAATCAAAATTGGACCCATGTTGTATGTCATTATTGATTGATATTCGTCTATACTACCATCTTCTAAAATACTTACTATTCCCCCTGAAACACACAAACACACTATAGAATGGGACAATAAATGTTTCATTAGCAAGTGTCCATCATTCAGTCTGTCCTGTACTCTATACACGATGTATGTTTCAAAAAATACTCATTCATGTAAACCATAAAAAAGTATCATCAACGATCGTCCGAAAATCCTTTGCTTAGAATTACAGGAAAACTTGTTTACATTCATCACTGGTGTCCATACAGTGTATCTTAACTGAAAGTGCTCCGTTCAAACAGGGAAGGATATTCACATCGAGAGGAGGCACGCATGACTTATATTCGAGTTTGTGACACTTGCGGGGAGTGACACTTGCGGGGAAAGGGAATGTGTAGACACTTGCGGGGAGATCCGGACGCTGCAGGTAGTGAACAGGGTGTTCCAGAAGTAGGGATACACCACCCCTACTCCAAGCCCTCCAGCCGCTACCTGTGCCGTATTCTTCAGACAAACTTCTTGAGAATGAGAGTGATACGGATATCTGATTGTAAACCACTGCCTATTACCTTAGACCTTTCTGATTGTACTGAACAGGAGTTCCGCGTATCCCGTAATTTATATTTATACAGTTAACAGGCAATGTAATTTATAGCCAACTATTGGCTGCCAATTTCGCTTCATTTTTACTGGAAGTCTTGCAACTTGTTTCTCCCTGTTGGTTTATGCCATGTTCGGAGTAAAAATGGTTCTACATGACGGTGATGGAAAATTAATCTTTAGCGTTTTTCGGAGTGTGATAGGTGTATTTGTAATTCTAATACAGCCAAATCGTTTTGGGGTCTACGAATAAACGCTTCAAGTATGTAAAATACTCATTGACTTATTATTAACGTTTTTTAATTGAAGGCTTAAGGTTGCGTCTCCTATTAAAAAGCATAGTAGCTATTTTTAAAGAGATGTAAGTTGCGTGATAGTGGGGTTAACTACATAGCGGTCAATTACATAAACGTATCTGTGCAGGACGCCTAATATATTTATTGCTTGCGCAGGTGTCTTTATATGCTTAGTGTTCTGAATAATATGCTTTTAGGAGGTATGACTGTGGAAAGTCATCGTCTTGTAGTAGCAGAGAATGTCTTAATAACTCTCCAAACATTATCACTATTAAAATACCTTTTTGTTTTCAGGAGGAACACTCAACGAATTAATATGTAGTTAGAACAAGTTACTATTGCATGAGTCAAGTGTGTCCCTATCGTTAATGTCCTGTTCATTATCGCAGTCCGCAAGATGAAGGTTGCAGGAGCCTGGCGAGACAGATTGTTTAAAGTAATAATTTTTCTTCTTCTGGGGCACATTAGCCCTCCAACTTTCGCCCCCAGGGCGGCCTCTAGCCCCCAAAATCCTTAATGACCTCTTATTCGATGCACTTTTGTCAAGCGATTTTGTAAATTGATCTTTATACGGCGTTCCAGTGACAAGGCAGGCGTAAGCTGCTTTGCGTCCCCGAGTGGTGGTTCTCTTCTTGCTGGGAACAGGGAAGATGTCGAACGGTGAAACTGCATTTGTTGAAGTGTCTACAGAACTTTCTGGTGTTTCAGAGGCCTCATCAACTGGCAGAGCAAGTGGGTAACGTGACTGTACATCGGGGTAAGTCGAAGGAGAGGTTGAAGGTCCAGGGATAGCAAATGGAGCAGCACGTGATTCAGAAACACTAGGCCTGCTTTCTGCTGTGGAGCAAGTTTTTCCTGGTGCCAACTCAGCAGTTATGAAGTCATCGTCGGGGAAGATGTAGCGTTTCATAGTATACAACACAGTCACTTTGAACCCATTTATTGTAATCTCAGCTGTTTGAACACGAATGTAGACTTGGCTAAAAACTTCCATAACGCAGTAAGGTGTGAGAGGACGCCCAATTCTGATATAAGCATACTCTCACTGCCTCGCTGTAGTACGTCTTCAGAGGACCCATGAACGTCGTATCTAGAGGCTGCAGTTTGTTGGTGGAATGGAGAGGAAGTGAAATGCTAGTCACGTCGTGCTCTCTGTCTAAGTCAATCACATCTGGATTTCGAACATAGCTATTATGTTCATCCAAGATGAGTAAAACAGGCCTTTGTTCAGCAGGGTATGTTTTCTCAATGTTCAAATCAAATGTTTGTGTAGTTTATGGGTCTTAACTACGGGGTCATCAGTCCCTAAACTTACATACTACTTATGAACCAGCTAACACTAAGGGCGGCACATATGTCCATGCCCGAGGGGCAGACCGTGACTGATGCGCCTCAGTCCCCTGGGCCACCGCGGCCGGCTTTTCTCAGTGAAATGAGCAAACCATTCAGTGTACAAATTGTTCTGAACCCATCCTGAAGAAAGCTCCACCAACTGCACCAGCAGGGCAGCCTCTCATTAGAGCTTGCGACATGTTGCTTCTAGGTAAAATCATCATTGGCAGAACATAATGTCCCGAAGCACTCATGCATGCGATAATTATTGTGATCGTAGCTCCTCTTTCTGCAGACGTTAGAGATGCAATTTGTTTTTCCC
The DNA here is from genome assembly GCA_026315105.1 of Locusta migratoria. Classification (NCBI taxonomy): domain Eukaryota; kingdom Metazoa; phylum Arthropoda; class Insecta; order Orthoptera; family Acrididae; genus Locusta; species Locusta migratoria. Next base: position 541,793,251 of record CM048744.1, read on the forward strand.
CTTTCATACGTGTCACTTTGGGAATTTTGCTCTGGCCAATAGACAAGCCTGTCTCATTCATGTTATAGACTCGGTCTGCTGGATATGAGTGTTCTTTGAAAACATCTGCCAATAAATCAAAGAAAGCCATTAAATTCTTCTTATTGACGTCTAGCTAATGATGTTCCACAATGTTTGCAAATTGATAGCTGATCCTTACGTCTCTCAAGAAAAAGGTCAGCCAAAGCTCGACCTGCTTCTCCTCCACAGAAAGGGGTTTTCACGTTATTTCTCTAAGCAAATAAAAATGCCATCCTTCTCATATCTGCTAAAGTGCATCCAAATAAGTTTTGCTCCATCTCTAGGAGGTAAGGAACTAACTTCTTTCGAGTTCTGCATTTAAAAATGGTTTTCTTCCGAGTCTTGTCTCCTGAACTGCTTGCCCAGGGGTCTTATCAAGTGTAAGGTATCTCTGGTACCAGGCACTTCGAACTTTTTTGCAGTACCTTTCACAGAAGTCGCCTTGGCTTTCACAGATGCTATGCTATGTACCATTTGAGATTTATTCCACTGATGCCTCTGATTCTTACATTCATAACACTTCTTCGATCTCGACTTTCTGGAACGATAAAAAAAAACACTACTAACTCAATTTAAAAATTAATCTATTCTTTTGTTGCTGTGTGATTTGTATATATCAGCTTTAAAAATTAATTGGCAATTTGTATCCCCACAAAATTTACTTATAAGTTTTGTTTTGTTTAAAAGATAAGATGGTGTAATTATGGCCCCCCTTTAAATAGGGACCCATATTTACACCATCACCACGGGCCCATATTTACACCAAACACACTTACGCAACTTGGCCACCATCAAGTATAACCTAGAGGCGTCAGTAAGTAAAAATGTGCTTCTAAGAGTAGCTTAGGATTCTGTTTACCTGAATCACTGAGGAATTGTTTAAAGCCAGTCACAACAACATGAAAAGAAAACTGATTCACATACCTGCAAAATTTTTGCACTCCAGAACAAACAGGAATTCACAGAATAATAGACACTGCAAACGCACTGCTTGAAACAATGGTCCCAACTGCTCACTGCTGCCTTTTATCAACAACAGGCACAGTTTATAGTCTTTTTTGCCAGAGTGCAGCACTTGCAATACTCTCTTAATGAGGGAGGGGTGGAGGGAATGTTCATATTTACACCTGTGCCCAATTTTACTCCTTTTCCACTACTAATATAAAAAACTATAGTATGTAAACTACATTTTGTTAACTGTTTTCCCTAATTTGTCAATGTTACATTTCATGTAATGTATTTATATTGACGGTGACTTCTTCTTATTTTAGCATTGATAATGGCAAATCACTTGCCGAAATCTAAATCTGCAAAATAAAGCAGTTACTTACAAAAAAGACTGACTGCTACAATGCTACAAAACAACCATTTGAATAAGGCCGGTATTACACTATCAAATTTGCTTTGACAAAGAATCTTTGTCCAATATTCTTTGACAAAGAATCTGTCGCAGTGCATCGAAAATGGCGGATGAATGTTTGTTATTAACCTTAGTTGTTGATTACATAATTATAAATACCTATTTATACACTTTGATTGCATGTACGCCTACAACAATTGCAACGACTAGACATCTGGATACGTGCCTTTATTCACAGAACTGTTTTCGATTTGTACGGCGGCTCTCGCCTCAGGTGTATCGTGTAATAAGGCCTAATATCAGATATTTGTAGAAAAGGGCGCAGTACTTTTGACAAGCTAGACTGTAGATATCATCGCTGCTTGTTCACTCACAACAATTTAAGCTGTACTCTTAAGACATAGGCGTAAAAAAATAGTGAAGTACTTTTGTTAATCATAATAGACATCTACAGTGTAGCTTGTCAAAGTACTTCGTCGTTTTCTACAAATATGTAATATTAGGCTGCATTACACGATACACCTGAGGCGAGAGCTGCTGTACCACTGGAAAACGGTTCTTCTCGTCGTTTGGAAGACTGCCAATAATGGTGACGCCTGAGTCTGCAGTGGTGTTCTGCTCTAAATATTGCAGTACATTTGTCGCTGGTAAGAATCGTGTGCCCTGTTTCCGGTTTTGCTAGTACTCGGCCGCGCTTACAGTAAACAAAAACTTTTGAAATATTTATATTTTGTGTATTATATATCGTGTAAATAGTATTTGTCTGACTAAATATATGTAGGGAATTAAACAGTCATTATGTGCTTTTGCTTTCTCTGCTGCAAAACTGGTGCAGAGACAATTAATGCTCTTTTTTACGTCGTCTGCCGTGCAAACAGTACTCACTTGATCGCTAATGAATCCCGCAATTATCTAGCTTTCGGCTCGATGCAGCCGGTGTTTATAATCAACCTTACACAATTGAATAAATTTAGTTGTTGCGAAGACACGCAATACGAATTACGCGGTCGTGTTTTCAAACAGTACGTCAAAAATTGCTACAGCAATGCTAGCGCTTCAAGCGGTCATATTTCTCGCCGCAGTTAACGTAAGACGAACGCTTTCTTTGATCAAATCTACGGTGAGCTGCTAGATTTGATCAAAGAATTTTTGACGAAAGGCAACATTGACCAGAGTTCCATATTACACTGACAAAAAATCTCGGCCTAATATAGCAGCTTGATCTTGTGAAGGGGCTTCAGCGCAAATTATCCTCTGAATATGAGCAGTAAAACTGATACAAAATATCATGACGTGTCTACTTAAAATTATTTGACTTATCTTCACATTAAGCTTGCCCCTCCCCGCCCCGCCCCCACTCCCCCCCCCCCCCCCCAAAAAAAAAAGCTATATTCGACACAGCCTCCTATGCGATACTTTATCTATATTTATCTCAGCATTTTGGCGTTTACGACTGGTCGCCTCTGTGTATGTGGTCTTGTTAGTTAACGCTGACTGACTGCAGCGGGTGTGTGCTGTTGCAGGCAAGGTGGAGATGATCACGGGCGTGGGTCGCGCCATGTCGCCCGCGCTGGCGCAGTGGGGCGCGCCCAACCGGCCGATCGCCTCGTCGGCGGTGTTCGGCCACTACATGGTCACCACGGCCAACGAGGCGCTGTTCGTCGTCAACGGCGAGACGCGCACCGTCAACTGCGAGATCGGCGGGCTCGTGCACCCGCGCGCCGTCGTCTGGGTCACCATGCGCCTGCAGTAGCCGCCGCCGCCGCTGCCGGTGCCACACCACAATCACCTGGACGCTCACCACCGGACTCATCCCACAAGGACAGTGACGCGTGGGACGCTTAGAGAGACACGGCGTCACGTCACATTCCTCCCGGAGTACCTTTAGTCCGCCAACTGCTTGCTACTTGTTGTGTACTGTTCCGTATATCTGTCACTGTCGGTAATCGCCGTTTTCTGTACTGGTATACCTTCTGCACTCCACTCATCAGTTGTAGGCCTCTGCGTGGGATGAACTGATCACATTCCACACACATATATCATACACAGCTTCCGAGATGCAAGAGCAGCGAAAACTTTATGATTTGATGTACCCTGGTTAACATGCCGAGGATGCAAAACAGCTGGAATTTAGAAATATCCCTGCGTACTGATTTCTCTATTAAATTTCGGGAATACTGCCAGATGTTCGTAGTCGACAAGGAATCATCAGGTGTTAGGTGGAGAGGAAAAAAAAAAAAAAAAAAAGGAAAAGAACTCTTTATTCTTATTATTGAAATTTTTACTTTACAGTATACATAGTCAAAAATCATTGTACTTTTGATACATTTTAAAAAGCACATTTGATTGAGGAACTGAAGCAAATCTGCATAAATGAATCTATTGGACTCTCAACCGGCTGCTATATACAAGCCATATAATATCAAACCATTTTCGATCTCAAGTCAATCCACACCGTAACTAAGCAAGGAATGCTGTATTGGTATAACGGGTGGTACTATACTGGTGCTCTACTAATAAGTACTATCATTGCACTTTTTATACATTTTAAAAAGCACATTTGATTCAGGAACTGGAGCAAAGCTGCATAAAGGAATCCATTGGACTCTCAACTGACTGCTATATACAAGGCAAATAATATCAAACGATTTTCGATCACAAGTCAATCCACACCGTAACTCAGCAAGGAGTGCTGTATTGGTATAATGGGTGGTACTGTACTGGTGCTCTACTGCGTTGATCATTCGATCATTTGGCATGCAAAAACAAGCTTGTCGAAAGTTTGTAAAATGCATCATTTTTAGGAATCGATCTAGAATACAGTACGAACTTGCACTGTGTTCTGTACGCAAGATGTCGAAATATCGATCGAAACCCACCAGAAGCTGTCAGTAGACTATTCTTTTCATTCTCCACTTCGAGAAGAGGAGCTAGCTGTTTGAGATCCGGCCCATAAACAGTCGCGGTATTATTCAGCCATGTATCAGATAAGCTGATAGTGGGGCGAAGGGGGATTCCAATTGGGAATAAGTGAATGAGACTTAAACCAGTTCCAGCATATGCCTTAAAACCAAAACAAATCTATCAGCTTGACGAGATTACGATGCACGCCTCTCTCTCCCTGGAGGGACAGCACTCGGGTATCCTCTGCGTCGACGAGCGACGCCCTGAGCTCATGTATTTAAATCTGCGTTTATAGACAGCGGTTCCTCCGCGGCGGAGCAACCGCTGGGATTTCGCGGAGGCACCGGTCATGTGCCTGCGGGTTGTTGAATACATGATCTCATGGCGACTTTCGTCTGTTATCTGAACATGGCCAGAAATATCATGCCAGAAATTTACTGGCATTCGGCAGTATTTCCGAAATTTTGTAAGAGCAACTGTCTGACTTTTGAATTTAGCCTCGTCAGACTGCAGTTTCTGCGTGGATATTATGATACGATGATACATACGTCTTTCTGTTAGCTTCAGGTAAAATAGCAGACTAATCCAATACTTTTCCAATAGGCAGAAGTATGCAGATCTTAAAATGATTGGCAGTTTAATGCAGAAGAAGGTCCAAATAAGTGATGCAGATCATCCTCAAATCATGCTGGTGTAAACATCTGTTGTTGTTGCAAGAGAGTTATTTCAAACTGCGTGAGTTGTATTTTGGTGAAACTCACACACTAGGCTCCTTTCAAGTCAAGTAATTGCAGTGTTAAACACCCCATGTCAAGGAAATGCCTAGTTTTTTTAACAATGAAGCCATGCAATCGTGAACAGCGTGTTCGATTTGCAGACAAACGACAGCGCAGATAAGAAAAAAACAACTAATGGTAAGCGATGAAAATAAACGTCTCCGTTAGTGTTTTAATATTTTTTCGTTAAGTAGTGAATAACACTTATGTTTGCTGCAAAATAACATAATTGTACCTCATCACTGCATGGCATTATTGCTCGTTTAGGCATTTCCGTAACGGGGGATGTTTACCATTGTATTCACCGACTCTAAAGTAGCCTGATATAAGTTCCGGCCATACATTACTCACAGAGTTCCAACACCTCCCTTACAAGGTAAAAAATGTCACAATATTGTAACTATCGCCAACTCTCTCTGTAGATCAGGTAATAGCCAAAGTCAGAAATCTGTTGTCCTCTTTACCAGTCAAATAAGAATTGTCATCTAGCTATAAACTATTCCATCGTGGTCTGGCCTTACAGAAGTCATTGGGGTGTTCAGGAGTATCTACTTAGGTATTTATTACCGATACACTTGATTCAAATCTGTCATAGAAGGAACAACCACCTACTTTTTTTATAAAGCGAGTTTTGGAAAAGTTTATAAAATACCGAAAAGCAAAGATGTACCTACCGCTCAGAAGATGATAATTCTCACAGTCTGTAACATAGAATATTGGAACAGAACAAAGGCGTATATCACACGGGAACCACCTCACACACTGTGTGTAAATGCCCTCGCGAATGATACTCCCAAGTGGAACCTTCACAAGCCTCAGCCGTCGGCTGAAAACCACTGTTACAAGAATGGGGTTAGAATAAAATAATTCGGCTCAGGATTTTCGATGCATCGGTACATTAAATCGTAAAACAATTTGATTTATTTCAAGTGTTACGTATTGCAATTCACTGTTGGTTCTGGGAGCGATAAATATTCCCACGTAGTTTGGACATACGAGGAGGATAAATATCTAAAAATACTTTTCATTTGCCGTAAGGATATTTTGTAATTCTAGGCACTACATATTCCCTCCGTAGTGTCGCGTGTAAGGCGAACACCACTTACGGCATAGGCTCTATGGTAAACCCGCTTCGACGTATATACAAATAACGTTTTTATTTAGCAAATGGGAGTCATACTTCCCTCTAATTACTCAGTTAAAATTCACTGTAGACCTATTAACTCCTATAAGGTAAGCTGAACCGTTTTGTCTTTCAGTAAACGTAAGTTTATGAGAAAAAGGTGGCGCTATCTTCTACAAAGAAGGGTATATGGAATTGTGAAAGAAGTGGTTGATGTGAAAGGCCTGATTCAGCATTTTGTAAAATTAAATGTGTAACTTTAATCAATTATTTGATTATTAAGATGTAATGGGAAAGATATTACATGTTACTTCATTCAACAACCAAATATCGAGTAATAAATGTAACATCATCATTTTTAAAACATTTAATAATTGCTTGTGAACGTGGACTGCTCAAACGCACAAAACAGTTTCTTGTTCAACAAATCTCTCTTTTTTTTTTTTTTTTTTTTTTTTTTTTTTTTTTTTTTTTTTTTTTTAAGATTCATAACAGTTTCAGTGTCCTTCATGCACTGACAATGAGACTAGATACTTTGTACAACAAACAAATCATACTCAGAAGTAGTACTGACTGGCACAGTTCAAAACTTGTTTCTTCATATTACTTGTTCAGTCCTGCGAGCTGATACATGTTGTGCCGCCGGCAGTCCACGAACTCAGATGTGTTTAAGGCAACGTATGTGTAATTTTTGCTGTTTGATGTGTGTGTCGCTTGCGTGTGTATGTGTACAAATAACAGAGCAGTGTTGGTATGTATTTTTTAATAAAACAAAGAAAATTTCTAGTCTTTCTAATTTACCAAACGATATTTAATGAGAATCTCCATGATGTATAAATAATCTTTTTGTACACTTTTTGTAACTTCCCTCTCTAATGTAGTCTCATAGTACATCTTATAGAAGTAGTAACTATGTAATCACTTTGTTGCTAAAATACATTTCCATAACAGGTCTAACCCTGTCTATCCACCGTGTTTCTAAATGAATCTAAAATGTGCAGCAGTTCCTTTACTAAAAGCTGTCATTCTTCCTTCTTTGTTCCTTCTTGCATCTCTTTTCCTATTTTAATCCAGAGTGATTTGATCCTTCCATGAAAGACCATAGTATCCTTAAAAAAGCTGAAAAATATTTGCGTCTCACTGCCCTACTCCTACGAACATCTTCATAGTTCCTAAAATTATTTCCTGAACCGAATGATATGGCACAGTTGTCAAGACACTGACATCCTACGTTATCTGGAAGGTGTTGAACTCAAATTATCCTGCAGGAATTCCATAAAACACTCCGTGTGAATACTGAGATATTCCTTAGCCTATAATATGACTTGTAAACTCCCCCACCCCTGTTAGTCTGAGCTAGCATTTTGGTTAAATGATTTGGATGTTGGCGGGGTCTTTTTTAGCCCACCTTAGCTTGCGGTGGTAACACTAAAAGTGGGCCTTTGCGATCGCCTTTTGACATAGCGAAATTTAAATGAGAATAACGGCTTAACCGTTCACCTGACACAAGAACTGACTAAAGGAATTTGTAGAGGAGAAAATTCTCTACAAGCGTTCTCTGATGTGTGTGTGATTTTTTTTCATATCTCGGATAGTTTCAGAGATAATTGTAAAAATGACGGTGATTTGACACCGTGACTTGATTTTACGTAAACCAGGCGTTCGGGAGCGTCACGTGACATTCCACGACCAGAACTCGCTCTGGCATTCGCCCTCTTGCTTTCTGTACTTTATTATATTACTGTAATTTACGACTTGTAATTTCAAAGCAATGGAGCATAGAAGAAGTAAGAGCGACTCGTCGTTCTAAGTAGGATAAATTATAATGTAGTGTCTAAAAATGCCATATTAACAGTTACCAACTGTCATCAATAACACGTGAATTAATGAACAGTTTTATAATTGTTCGCCGTAGTGTAGTGGGCAGCGCATGGTGGATGGTTCGAAACTCTCAGGTATCAGTTTATTTTTCTCCTTTGCTCATAAATGTGTTTCACGCACTTTAAAAGTTGTGTTCGTGATGTTTAATGTTGAATCTATCGTTTAATCCAAAAATGTAGTTTATTTTAAAGTTACTCATTCAAAACCTGATTTGGTATTAGTTGCAGTCCAAATAGTTGTCATATATTGATGTTTAACAGTCAAGATCACTAAGTCATCAGATAACTTCATCAAAATTTAACTGAACATATACATTGTTCATTAACACAGTAATTTGATTTGTTTATGGCCCTGATATTGATGTATATACTGTTAAATGAGAAAAAGTACATTAAACTGATTGTGTGTGCAACGGATGTTTTAACAAAACAATTGACATGTAACCTGCATGACACACACACTGACTACATCAAAAAATTTGACTGCGAGAAAGATATTAAAAACACAAACCACTTTCTTAATGTTCGACTACGAGAATTTTATGCAGATCAGTACCTGATTATCAAAACTCAGTATCATACTGAATTAACTGCAGTGTTGCATAACAATGATTTACTACGGTACCAATAAAGAAATCTGTTCAATAAGCTTACCAAAATCAATACTGCACTTTAAATCCACAATTAACTAATTATCAAATAAAGGAAGTAGGTTAATCTTCTATGTACGTAAATGCAATAGGAAAGAAAGATCAACTTTGTTACTTATTATTAATAATCACCATTACATTACCTAAATGATACAACCTTTTCATAATTACATGCAATGCTATTACCTTCATTCCAGGGATGGTACAACCTTTTTCACAACTATATGAAATGCAATATATACTTGCCGGCACTGCAGCCTCTGCTCTACATCGGAGCCATATACACAACACAACTGCTCTCCAAGCGAGCTGAACCACAAGTCTGACTCTCTGTCTCTCCCTCTGCACGAGCTACAATGCTATGCGATACATAATCTTTGCCAAAGATGAAACTTCACAGATTCATGTACACACATCGATACACACCGTAGAATCAATATTATACATTTGCTTCCAAGCAAGTTACTCGACACAAAACAAGAGGCACAATATTAGACATTTTCTTACAAATTCAGCAATATACATTTTCTATGGACACGTTTCAACTTTTATTAATTAAATAGAATTAAGTTCTGCAATATTTAGAGGTGTGCATGTGTATGATACAATGTGTGTTTATTATATGTTTGCATTTTGTTGGTAAGTATATCATGGCATATTCACCTTTGAACAATTCGGAATGTTGCATCATATAGTTGTGTTCAGTTAACAGAGTGTGCGAAAACCTTTTTAGGAAGCAAGATGAAAAAAATTGACAGCGGTGGTCTTTTTTTTTTTTTTTTTTTTTCAGGTAAATCAATGCTTTGCGGTCGTTTGTTCATGTTCGTTCTTGGTTGTATGTTGAAAATTTTGCTCAGTTTTTATTACAAATGGCGTTGAGCCCTGTTTCTCTTTTCATTGGTTCTTCGGTTTAATCGGTCCTTTGCCGACTTTGTTTTTTATCGTTTCGTCCTGTCATGCACTCAGAGTTTTAGTAGGAGAGGGCGTCGAACCCTCTGACCGTGCACGCTAAGCCACCGCGCCCGGCAAGTTTCGAACCACCGTCTAACATATTCGTGCATCACAAACTAATTCGCCGCCCATTATGCTACGGCGAACAGCTGCGAGAGTAGTCCTTAATTCTCGTACAATGGATGGCAGGTGTTAAGTGCTAAAATTGCAGTTTTAGACATTACATTGTAACTCGTCCTACGAAGGACGTGTTTTTGATCATTTTCAGTAAGCTATTGCTTTGCAAAGACAACGCTTGAGTTATAGTAAGACAATCGTAAATTACAGACAGGAAGATTGCGAATGCAAAAGAGAGTTTCGGGGAAGGTTTCTGGCGAGGGATGTCACGTGACTGATTTCCGAACGCCAAATGTCCGCTGTGTTCCTTCAGGCTATAGTCACTCGTCTCAATACCAAATGTACGCTACATTCTTTCCAGGCTAAATTCATTCGTAACCAGTACAGGCAAAGAAAATAAAATTAGAACAAACTTCCAAGTCAAGACAGGTGATAATATTTTAACGGAAAAAGATAATGGAAATGTGGGAGAGATATTAAAATAATAGTTTAGAGAAGTGAAAGTTAAAAAAAATAGTAAGTTTGTCAATGTTAAACTCAAATCTCAAATAGTTTTGACTGTTTGTTAAAATATGGCCAGAAAGAATATTACGTGTTTGGGTGCATATATATTATCAAAATAGTAGAGTCGTAATCGTATCCTCCATAATTTTTTGTTATCCATATTTTTAATATTTTTGTCCTAAATGTTCGCAAAAAAATCCTAAAACTGCCAGCAAATCTAAATTGGGTCGAAAAAGACGCCATTGCTATTTTTTTTAACAAGAATGTGTGTGATGTTCGTTTATGTCATGTATTGTTATGAGAGAAAATAGTTGTAACAGTAATTTGCATCTGTTAGATACGAAGTAAGGGTGTTTTTTTTTTTCCAATTGATTGACAATGATCCGATGCCCAGAAGACGGCCAATTGCAACAGTGGCCGAAACGTCGGTGGAATTTTATATATTGAGATGAGGTATGAGGTGCTCAGAAGAATGTTTATTGACAATGATAACGGTGCGGAAGACTTTTTTTTTACGCAGGATGAATTAAATTATGGTTTACTTTGTGCTAAACATGGTTTATTACGAGGAATTTGATAAACAGTCTTCATTATTACTAGTATGAGCCCTTACCTAATCTTAATAGATAGGTATGAATCATTTAATATAAATATGCATGAAAATCTACAAAGGATTTGATCAGTGGCGTAGCTATGTCACCAAGGGCCCCGGGGCAAAAATGACATTGGGGCCCTCTTTAAACTAAAACTATACAGATGCAAATCTACTTCATCATCAGCTCCTTACCGCCCACTGGAAGACGTAATAAGGCAAACCTAAATACTACTACATAAATTATTGTGTGTCACGCAGCAGATAATATTTAATCGTACTCTCTAATATAATTGTGAAAGTTAGTTTGTTTGTTATGTTTCCACGCAAAAATTACTATGTGTTTTCAATGAAATTTTGCAGAGGGATAGAGATAGAGTTGGACCTAGGTAGGACATACAGATGAAAATGCCCCATGGGATATTTTTCGTCAGCGGTGACAGCAGGCAGACTTTTGTCAGTGCCGACAACTCACTCTCGCTAAACTACTGCACTGTTAGCTCATTTCGTTGATAGCCCAGTCAAAGAAGGAAAATAGGGAAAATATTCGTGTAGGATGGTTTCATCAACAGTAAGTTGCCGGATTTTGTTTGATGAAACACTTTGGATTGAGCGGTGCCCCTGCCAGGCTTCCTGAAGTATATGTTAGTGTCTGGCCAGGAAAAAAGTAAATAAAATAACTAAGTCCATATCTTCGCTTATTATCGTGACAATGGGGTAGAGGGCAGCCTCTCGATGCACAATTCACTATTGAGACAAAGTAATTATTACATGATAATTCTGATCCGTGAATGTAATTAAACCTTTAAATGGCAGAATAAACAAGTAGTGTGCGAGTCGAAACGTACCTTAAAAGTTTGCGTGAAGTGCTGAATTCTCACCATTACTTTAAAACACAATGAAGTTGTTTGTTTTTCACATAGAAGAACTGAGCAGAATGCGGCGGAGGGTATAGTGTTAGTATGAATGTAAACTGAAGAGCGAATAGTTCTTACGGTATGGGAAGGCGCCGTTACCAGAAAAAAAAAAAAAAAAAAAAAAAAAAAAAAAAAAAAAAAAAAAAAACACACACACACACACAGAATGCCGAATCCATTTCCCGCCTACCATTGCAGGGTAGTGTGTAGAAAGTGTGTAGATTTTTTTCGGTTTTTCTTTCAGTATTAACGCATTTGTGGAAAATAAACTTGTCTGTTCCTGGCGCAACGCATTTTGTGGAAAATGCGCACTCTCCAGGTCTGTCTGCGCAGTACGTCATCTGTGATTCGGTTTAACTTTGTATAACACCTTGTAATTTCCTTTTGCGACGTAATGGAGTAGACAGAGTGGGGCCTCGCTTTCTTGCTATTCGTTTTGCAGGCGCACAATGAACGGCAGTGCTTGGCCATTCCAGCAATCTGTCCTTTCTCGCACCTTCTGTCCTCCAACCCCTCCCCACCCTTTCCTGCTGTCACCTGTCACATCCCCACAACAAATGATATGCCCAATACTGTTATACTGTACTTAAATATGCTGTATAATTTAATATTTTGTCTTAGTCCATTTTGTTTAACAATAACTATATTAACATATTGGCTGCCAAAGTATACTTGGGTTACTGATCCCCAGGGACCATTTACTTTTTTTTCCATATTCTGCTTTAGTTTGCTCGAAGTGAGCTATTTAAGTACAAATAAGTTGAAAATATTTCAATGAAGTACCTTAGTTTTTATTTTCTTTATTTTTTTAATATATGACTCTTATGGCGCCATAGTAAAGTGCCAGGTGTGTCATTAGTTATAATTTTGGGTTGGTACTCTTGTAAGTCTTTCATTCCAGAACATAATTTGCGTACAGTTCCATTATTGTTTTTGTGCATTGTTACTACACTCTGTTCAGTGTTGTTTGCTCCGTAAGGTAAGGTAAGTCACAATCCGAAGATTGTGGTTTACTAGGCATGGTCTTGGTTGAAGGTGGTATGCCGTTGCCTTCCTCCGACCTGACTTACCCAGCCAGTTATAGGGGGACCTACAGTTTAACGTGGGTTCCGAACCACAGTGCTACTCGGTATTTTTCACATGAGCAATACTGCCAGAGGTGAAAGAAGTGGAAAGTGAGAGATAAAAATCCTAAGACATGGCGGGGATCGAACCCAGGACCTTTGGATTAGTAGTCTGGCACTCTACCACTGCGCAACCGAGGCGCACATAACACATCGATATTTTAGCAGGAGAAAGTGTCTCGCAGAAGTTATGTAGACGAACAAAGGCATGTACAAAAGCTTTTAGATGAAGTTATGGACATAAGTGAAGAAGGTGAAGATACTACTGAAATGGAAATATAAGAGGAATTTGTTGATGCTGAGTACTGTTCATGGAGAGGAAGAAGTTGAAGTTCAAAACAAAACAAAAAATGTTCAAATGTTTGTATAGTCTATGGGACTTAACTACGGGGTTATCAGTCCCTAAACTTACAAACTACCTATGAACTACTTACAAACTAGGACAGCACAAATATCCATGCCCGAGGGGGGATTCGAACCCCCGACCGTAGTGGCCTTGCAGACCGTGACTATAGCGCCTTAGTCCCCTCGGCCACCGCGGCCGGCAGTTGAAGTTCAAACCAAAAGGGGGCACAAAGAAAAAAAAAACAGCAATGATAACTGACTATAAGAAGTCATTTATAGATCTCTCCCACCAAATGTTCTATATTGTCTAAGGCGGGGTGTGAAATGGTACAAGAAGCTTGCAATTGAACTGTTGACAGGGTCAGCACTGGTCAATGCTCTTGTGATTTACTGATCCATCAACAACAAGATCATATCAATCACAGAATTCAAAGAGGAAGTGACTTTGAGATTACTCCATACAGAAGATGCCGATGCCCCTGAGAAATCTCTTACCGTAGCCATCGAGCTGCCTGCAGATTGTGCTCTTGTGAACATGGGAGCAGCAAGTCCTAGGTGTACGGATGCCAGGAAAAAGTGAAGAATGAATTTGGACGAGAGCAAGCTGTCAAGAAATGCAAACAAACTACATGGAAATGTAAGAAATTGTGACTAATATTTTTGCGAAGAGTGTTTCTTCATGAAGCACAGTGCATGCAGGTGTTAGAGATACAAAGTGGAATTACCCATTTTTTCAGTCTGTTTCATTGCTGTTGGAATTATAGTTGGAGAATGTAATTAAACTGTATGTAATATACAATCTACTGTATAAGTAATTTGTAACACCAAATAATAGATTATAAAAAAAAAAAAAAAACAAGTAAACTCCAATATGACTGGGCCATGTGAGTTATATATAATTCAGGATTTAAAGCGTCAATAACTACTCTTGAGCTCTTGAAAACTGGAGGCCACGAACATGATTTGTTACTGGGGCCATAACGTACTGTAACACCAAGTCACAGCACGCTACTGTGAGTTACAACTGCACCACGGAGCTTTAAATGGAAAAATGTCCGTGAGTTGTATTTACTTCACGTAGCCCGAAGAGAAGACTTCCTGTGACTATATTTAACTCACGTGGCAGTCAATGTCTGAAAACATTCTTTTCTAAAACTTGGAAATTTTTCTATTTCTTGTAACACGAATACTATTAGTCCTTGAAAAAATTCATAATTATTTTTCGCGCCTCACTGTGTACCACGAACTTAATGAGTGGCGTTTTCCAGTCGTGGGGATTTCGTTCGTGTTTCCTCAAGCACCAAAGTCAGAATGAAAGAATACCTACTGGAGTAATACACCGCTTCGAACTGTTAGATTGCAGATGTTAGCAAGAATATGATTTCTGATCGGTAATTATTGGTAAACGTTTTCGTGACTGCAGTATATTATAGTAATAATATGGGTATTCAATTAAAAAGTAGTCAATTTTATTTTAACAATTATTTTACAATCTTTTCCTGGCTTTGGTTTTTGCAAAATCATCAATAAGGTCTGTTAAATCTAGACTTGATGCAGCCTTGTTTTCGATTGCTATGAGTCCCAAATGTTCGAGTCGAGCTTGAGCCATACTGTACCTCAGATGCGTTTTGTTCAAAATGTTCAAATGTTTGTGCAACTTATGGGACTTAACTACGGGGTCATCAGCCCCTAACCTTACAAACTACTTATGAACTAGCTAAGACTAAAGACGGCACAAATATCCATGCCCTAGGGGGGATTCGAACCCCCGACCGTAGTGGCCGTGCTGACCGTGACTGGAGCGCCTCAGTCACCGCGGCCGGCTGATGCGTTTTGATAATTTTTAATTTGCTGAACGACCTTTCGGCTACTGCAGAGCGTTTTGATAATTTTTAATTTGCTGAACGACCTTTCGGCTACTGCAGAAGAATAAAACTGCGCTAAATACTTCCGTAATCTCACATTCTAATAATGTACATTTTGTCATAATTTTCTTACACAATTGGTGAACTTCCATGTTGGGGTCAATTTCGGCAGGAGAAATTAAAAGTAGAAATTCCTCCATTCAACTAAAATATTTTATACAGTATAACGTCTATTATCCGAAGTAATTTGAGGACATGGATATTCGGAAAACTGTTTTATTCGGACATTGGAACTGTACACTTCTATTTGCCAAGAAGAAGTACTGTATTTGGAGGAGCGCGATTCTTAACATTGCACGCCGCAACACTTAGAAGACGCAGCGGTTGCTGTGAGCAGCTTTGATGCTGCCGCTACTTCTGCCGCTACGTCGACTGAAGTGTGCCGATTGTTGGACACAGCAGCGCCACATAGTGGCGTCTTGTGAAGGTCTAATTAGAAGTATTGTTCCACCAGCCGGTGGCCCAGTGCGGCTATGTGGGAAACTTAGTTTGAGGGGAAGGGATATGATGGACGATGGGGTGGGAGGGTTAAAAAAATTTAAATAGAAAATTCGACGCTCTACTGTAACTTTTTTCGATCGTCGCTCACGAAGGCCGAGGGGCCCCTCAAGGATGGGGCCCCTCCACGCCCACACCAACGTGGTGACCATCACAAAAGTTCTACTGTCACCTCCGTAATTAAGTTAGTTTGCTAAGGTGGATCACGGGATGTGGGAACCGCGATGTTATCCGTACGTGTGGGCGCGATCACCCATTAATACGGTGCATCTGGAGATAGAATTGGTCGAAAGGTATACGAAGGGTAAAGGTATGTAAGGGCAGAGGAAAAAAAAGTGCCAAGGCAAGAGCCAAGGGAAAAAAACCTCTGCGACAGTGGGGTAGGTATGAAGGGCAGTAGCGGTATGCTATCTGCGACAGATCATGCAAGGGTTGGTAATGTTAGTGATGGGTATTTTCTCAGTACCATTAACTTTGCTAGGTTTGTCATAAAGAATCAGTCCGTTTAGATGCGAGGTTCTGCTGCAGCTGAGCTCCAATGATGCCTCCTGGGTCGGCTGTGGCAGAATACCTGTAACATAGCCAAGTCTGTCAAGGTGGTTAGGCAGTTCGGTCATAGAACTGGCTAAGTGTGCGGGACTGTTTAGGTTTGTTTGTGTTTAGTGCGATGAATATGGTTTCCCTGCCTTGCCTGTAGGTCGGCTGTGGGCTCAGCTGGCATTGCCAGTCAGATTGCTGTTTTGCAGGGGTTTGCCATGTTCATCGTGTTTGTGAGTTGGTGTTCCCTACGGCCGTAGGTGGTTAGTCTCTGAGGAGAAGTGTTTTTGGGAGGGGCCCCTGGAGCTCGGGGGCCCCGGGGCACTGCCCCGTCTAGCCCTATGATAGCTACGCCACTGGATTTGATATCAAAATTTACGTTACATTTGCGGCACATTTCAACGGTTTAACTGCGTGGATGAAACAAAAGAAGAGAAGAGAGTTCTAGGGTACAAAGAAACACAGCGGAGGAAAGGAAATACAATACTGACTTGAGTACAGAAGGTGTTGAAAGACTTGAGAGCAGCCCACACAAAGTAATCGTACACTGACAGTTGAGTTAACCCTGGTGTAGCTAACGTGCTGTTCTTCTTTTCTTTAGTGGGTAAGTTGGTTTCCTGCAAATAGCTCAATGAAGGAAACAAGGATACAAATTACAGGCCCATGTCACAGTCGTCGGTTTGCAGAATAATTTTAGAACATACACGTTATCCGAACATTATGAACGACCTATTGACCAATAATCAACACGAATGCAGAAAATATAGTTCTTGCGGAACACAGCTAGCTCTCTCCTCACATGAAGTGATGAGTGCTTTCGACAAGGGATCTCGTATGTCCCATGTTTCTCGATTTTCAGAAGCCTTTTGACACTGTACCTCAGGAGCGAATTCTAATCCGTTTGCGTGGTTATGGAATATCGCCACAGTTGTGCGATTGTAATCGCGATTACCTATCATAAAGGATGCAATACACACTAACTGACGGAAAACCAGCGAGCAAAACACAAGTGATATCTGCCTTTCCCCAGGGAAGTGGTATAGAGCCTCTACTGTGACTTTGATAAGATATCTGCATGGCGCAAAAACTGGCAATTTACACTACATGTCGAAAAGTGTTAATTAATCCATGTGTAAATAAGCTAGAAATTAAAGATACGAACAATTTTAACTGGAAAGAACGCATATAAAATATCATAGGGAAGTGAACCAAAGACTACATTTCATTGAGAGAACATTTAGAAAATGCAACAGTTCTACAAAAGAAACTACCTACACCACATATTGTCCATAATATTTTGGAGTATTGCTGCACACTGTGGGATCCCCACCAAGTGGGACTGACGGAGGATTTAGAGAAGGTTCAGAGAAGGGCAGCTCATTTTTTATTACCGCGATACAGGGGGGAGAGAGTATGACGGAAATGATGCACTAGGTGGGTTGGAAGTCATTAAAAGAAAGGCGTTATTCGTTGCAGTGAGATCTATTTGCAAAATTTCTTCCACATATTTTCTCCTCACAATTCGATCATTTTTTGCATCATAACAAAATAAGAGAAATCATATCGAAAACGGAAAGATTGATGTGTTACTTCTTCCCGCGCGCTATTAGAGAATAGAACTGCAGATAAAGATCATGAAACCTGTTAGCTAAGCTCTCTGCCAGGCACTTTAACGTAATTTGCAACGTGATTATGTAGGTGTAGCTGAATGTGACACCGAATTACGTAGTTTGTTATAGCTCGGGTCGTTGTGTACTCCTTGGAACATAAACCCTTCATTTAGTGAGTCCGTTTGGAAAGAGAGGTGGTCGTACGATATTTGGTGAGTGCGAACAGTATTGTTTATATTGATTTTAATATACATTTTGCACTAGGGAATGTACTGCCATAAAAATAGATAATAATTTAAAAAATAGCTCCATGTTTGTCATTATTAGGCTTCCCAAGATCCCTGACAAGGTATGAAATGGTAATTACAAGACAGTTTATTTATAATTTTCTTGTAATCAGAAGTTTTTACCGAAGAATTTAATTTTTCTTAAAAATAAAAAAAAGTGGCTAAGTAACACCACACGACCCGCCCTTTGCCAGAAAGAAGTCGCTTTTCTACTCAGAAACGTTAATGTTTCTTCACCATAACTCCAGTAAAAACGGTGAGGGTATAACATAGGAAGTGTAATAACTACAGTATTTGGCGTTCCAAATCAGCCATCACAGCTGTAAATGAAGGAAAAACGTCACAGACACGTCAATAAAACGGGGAAAATGTTTCCCAACAGAGAAAGAAACTAGTTCCACAATTTTTGCTACTGTTGAAGCACAAACGGCAAGAATCTACAAAACATAGGTTTTTTAAACAAAAGTAATTACACCAAAACCATATTCGTGTGTGAGAAAGATAAGTGTAAAAATAAGTGAATCATTAGACTCCATACCTAATTGATATGCGTCATCTGTATCTACACCTACATGGGATACTCTGCAAATCACATTTTGGTGCCTGGAAGAGGGTTCATCGAACCGCCTTTATACTATTTATCGCCCATTCTTTTCTCGAATAGCGCGCAGGAAGAAAGAAGAACTGAATCTCTCCGTTCGAGCTCTGACTTTTCGTATTTTATTCTGAAGATCTTTTATACTTATGTAAGTGGCAGTCAACAATATACTTTCGCATTCGGAGGAGAATGCTGGCGATTGGAATTTCGTAAATAGCCCACGCCGCAGCGATAAGCGCCGTTGTTGTAATGATTCCCATCCCAGATCCTGTCTCCCCTGTATCGTGACAATACAAAACGAGCTGCCCTTCTTTGGACTCTTTCGATGTCCTCCGTCAAACCCACACTGGGCAGCAGTACTCCGAAAAAGGACGAACAAGCGTAGTGTATGCAATCTCTTTAGAAGTTCTGTTGCAGCTTTTAAGGGTTCTGCCAATAAAACGCAGTCCCCGGTTAGTCTTTCCCACGACATTATCTACGTGTTCTTTCCATTTTAGGTCTGAAGTAATAGTAATTCCTAGGTATGTTGTAGAGTTTACGCTCTTCACATTTGATTGATTTATCTCGTAAACAAAATTTAACAGATTTCTTTTCGCACTCATGTGGATGACTTCACACTTCTCAACATTTAGAGTCAAAGAAACTGCTCGTCATAGTAAGAATAGACCATACCAGAAATTTACGTTTCCCTTATGTTTATATTTTATTTACTTCCAGGGGAATAAGCTGCAAATATACACATATTAGTAGTTCTTCATGATGAAATTGTTATTTGTACCACTGAATCAGTGAAATTCAGCTGTTTCTACATTAATTTCCCGATTATGTATCTCATTCGATATTTTACTAATGCCTGTAACACAAAAATTATAGCAACTGTTTCGTTAATTACGTACAATAATACTCATAAACAAACATCACTCTTTCGGCGGCTTGCCCACCGTTAGGAGCGCTAGTGTCGTCGCAACTGTCAGTTGGTAACAACTTTCACAGCAGTGTGTGTCGTGACTGTATATGTTATATTGTGTTAATACATAGTTGCATATCATCGAGTGTTGATGGTATGTCTAGGTAGGTAACGCCTTTCAGCTTTCCCTACAGAAAAAAGTCTACAGGAGTCAAATCCAGGAAATGGGCCGGCGAAGGTACAGATCCTCTGCTTCGAATCCAACGATTTACAAACAGTTTGTGAAGACATGCTGTAATAATCCATGTACCATGGGTTGGACAGCCATTTTCTTGGTATCACACGTTCCTCCTACTCAGCAGAGGAACGTTTTCTAAAAACCGTGGCAAAATCGTCTGTTAGGAGGTTGAGGTACTTATGCGCGTTCAGTGTACCATCTTTCAAAAATGGGCCTATGAGCTGATAGTTAACTAACGCACATCACGCATTTACAATCCATGGACGCTCTCGTTCCACGTGAAGAAGCAAACAGGGTTGTCAACAGACTATAAATTCATGTTTTGGCGGTTTACCTGGGCATGATAGGTGAATGTGGCTGTATCACTAAGTAAGATACATGATGCATCTGGAGTATTCCTGTCGTAATGTCCACGTACAGGTTATACGATTCTCATAATCGTTTCCACGAAGCTTTTAATGAAGAGAGATGTGACACGAATAAAATTTCTGTCAATAGAGAACGAACCACTTAATTCAACTTTCCACTCTCTTCCAGTTAGAATTAAACCAATAGTGAACTATCCCACTCGTACCACAGTCCTTGGACTTATCTAGAAGAATTCCATGATTTACAAAACGAAGACTTTAGAGATCACGAAAAATCCCATTGTGTTATGTCCGGTTGTTCAGACCATTTAACGTTTGATCAGTAAAAGCATATATAGAATTTTCTGTAGAAAAACCTTTCTTAAAATCAAACAGACATTTTTAGTACTTTATTTTTACAAATATGTGAAGCTACTCCTTATTGGTTATGAACTGTAGACCGAAACTGAAGAAACCAGAAAGGTTATATTCATAAGGGGACCTGGATAAACTGAAGGAATCTGAAGTTCTTGAGAATTTCAGAGGGAGATTTAGGCAACAATTGACAGAAACTGGGGAAAATAAAACAGTAGAAAAGAATGGGGTAGCTTTAAGAGATGAAATAGTAAAGGAAGCAGAGGACCCAATAGGTAAAAAGGCAAGAGCTACAAAAAAATCCTTGGATATCACAGGAAATATTAAATTTAATTGATGAAAGGAGAAGATATAAAATGCAGTAAATGAATCAGGTAAAATGGAGTATAGACGACTAATAAATGAATTTACAGGAAGTGCAAATTGGCTAAGCAGGAGAGGCTAGAAGCAAAATGCAAATATGTAGAACATTGTATAACAACGGGAAAAGTAGATACCGCCTACCTTTATCTTGGAGACAAGATAAAGGTAGCTTTATGAATATCGACAACTCGGATGGAAAACCAGTTCTGAGTAAAGAAGAGAAAGCTGAAAGGTGGAAAGAGTATGTTATAGAGGGGCTCTACAAAGGAAATGAACTTCGAGACAATATTGTAGGAAGGGAATAGGAAGTAGATGAAGATGAAACGGAAGATACTATAATGAGAGACGAATCTGACAGAGCACTGAAAAACCAAAGTCGAAACAAGACCCCTGGGAGAACCAGCCATGGAAAAACTGATTCACAGGATGAGTAAGATGTATAAGACAGGCTAAATACCCTCAGACTTTAAGAAAAATGTAATAACTTCCATTCTAAAGAAATACAGAATCATCAGTTTAATAAGTCATGGTTGCAAAATTTTAACATGACTTATTTACAGAAGGATGAAAAGGCCTCGGGGAAAATCAGTTCGGATTCGGGAGAAATGTAGGAACACGGGAGGCAATACTCACCTTACGACATCTTAGATTAAGGAAAAGCAAACCTTCACTTCTAGCTTTTTTTAGATTTAGAGAAAGCTTTTGACAATGTTGATTGGAATACATTCTTTCAATTTCTGAAGGAGGGTTATTAACAACTTGTACATTAACCAAACAGCTGTTATTAGAGTTGAAAGGCGTTTCTGCAATGTTATTCAATTTGTACACTGAGCAAGCTGTGAAGAAAAGAGAAATTTGGGAAAGGAATCATAAGAGTTCAGGGTGAAGAAATAAAATAATTTCGTTTTTCTGATGACATTGTAATTCTATGAGAGACAGCAAAGGACCTGCAAGAGCAAATGAACGGAATGGACAATGTGTTGAAAGGAACGTATAAGATGGACATTAACAAGAGCAAAATAAGGATAATAGAATGCATAGAAAAAGAGGCGATTCTGAAGGAATTAGATTAGGTAACGAAACAATAAAGACGGTAGATGAGTTTTGTTACTTGGCCAGTAAAATAACATATGATGGTCGCAGTACAGATGATGTAAAATGCAGAATGGCAATGGATCGGAAAGCGGTTTTGAAAGGAGAAATTTGCTAACATCGAATATTAATTTAATTGTCAAAAAGTCTTTCCTGAAGACATTACCTTGTACGGGAGTGAGACTAGGACGACAAATAGGTCAGAGGGGAAGAGGATAGAGACTTTTGAAATGTGGTGGTACAGGAGAATGCTGACGATTAAGTGGGTAGATCGTGTAACTAATGAGGAGGTACTGAACAGAATTGGGAAGAAAAGGAATTTGTGGCATACATTGCTACACTTTCATGCCTCACCACGCCCTACATGTACCATAAATTAAGACGAATTCGGCGATGACCAGTAGGTATCCTCTCCTTGTTAGTGGGGTCTGCACACATTCTAACTGTACTACCAGTTCTTACTAACTGCAATCGGGACTCGTCTGACCAAGACATGGTTTCTAGTCGTCTAAGGTCCAATCGAAACGGTCAGGACTCCAGGACAGTCGCTGCAAGCCATTTCGCGGTATACTACCGGCCATTAAAATTGCTAACCAAGAAGAAATGCAGATCATAAACGGGTATTCATTGGACAAATATACTAGAACTGACATGTGATTACAATTTCACGCAATTTGGGTGCATAGATCCTGAAAAATCAGTACCCAGAACAACCACCTCTGGCCGTAATAACGTCCTTGATACGTCTGGGCATTGAGTCAAACAGAGCTTAGATGGCGTGTACAGTTACAGACGCCCATGCAGCTTCAACACGATACCACAGTTTATCAAGAGTAGTGACTGGCGTATTGTGACGAGTCAGTTGCTCAGCCACCATTGACTAGACGTTTTCAGTTGGTGAGAGATCTGGAGAATGTGCTGGCCAGGACAGCAGTCGAACATTTTCCGTATCTAGAAAGGCACCTACAGGACCTACAACATGTGGTCGTGCATTATCCTGCAGAAATGTAGGGTTTCGCACGGATCGAGCCACGGGTCGTAACACATCTGAAATGTAACGGCTACTGTTCAAAGTGCCGTCGATGCGAACAAGAGGTGACCGAGACGTATAACCAATGGGCACCCCATACCATCACACTGGGTGATACACCAGCATGGCGATGACAAATACACGCTTCCAAAGTGCGTTCACCGTGGTGTCGCCAAACACGGATGCGGCCATCATGATGCTAAAAACAGAACCTGGATTCAAACAAAAAAAGACGTTTTGCCATTCGTGCACCCAGGTTCGTCGTTGCGTACACCATCACAGGCGTTCCTGTCTGTGATGCAGCGTCAAGGGTAACCACAGCCATGGTCTCCGAGCTGATAGTCCATGCTGCTGCAAACGTCGTCGAACTGTTCTTGCAGATGATTGTTGTCTTGCAAACGTCTCCATCTGTTGACTCAGGGGTCGAGACATGGCTGCACGATCTGTTGCAGCCATGCGGATAAGATGTCTGTCATCTCGACTGCTAGTGATACGAGGCCGTTGGGATCCAGCAAGGCGTTCTGTATTGCCCTCCTGATTCCACCGATTCCATATTCTGCTAACAGTCATTGGATCGCGAGCAACGCGAGCAGCAATGTCGCGATACGATAAACCACATTTGCGATACGCTACAATCCGATCTTTATCGAAGTAGGAAACGTGATGGTACACATTTCTCCTCCTTACACGAGGCATCACAACAACGTTTCACCAGGCAACGCCGATCAACTGCTGTTTGTGTATGAGAAATCGGCTGGAAACGTTCTTCATGTCTGATCGTTGTAGGTTTCGCAACCGGCGCCAAGCTTGTGTGAATGCTCTGAAAAGCTGATCATTTGCATATCACAGCATCTTCTTCCTGTCGATTAAGTTTCGCGTCTGTAACATGTCATCTTCGTGGTGTAGCAATTTTAATGACCAGGAGTGAATTAATAAAGGCATTCGAGACACTAGTATGCTGTCATAACTTGTTAACACCGAAATGCGTCCCACTATCGTAACGGATAGCTCCGTTGCCTGTCTCAGTTTGATATATGCGGTCATTTCACGCAGTGTTGCTTGTTGGTTATTACTGAAAACTCTAAACGATAAGTGCAGGTTGTCTCTGTGAATACCGAAGTAATAAATTCCCTAACGAGTCCCGAAACGGAACATCCTAATGCGTCTAGCTCCAAACACTATTCCACACGCAATGTCTGTTAATTACTGTACTGCTTCCATTATGACCCCAGAAAACGTCACATCGATCACCGGAGTACAAATGACACCTCTACCTAGGCGCCACACTGTTATACCTCGGGTGCACGATACTAACGACGTCTGTATCTATGCATATCTCTGTCTCAAGAGTTTTGCAACTCACTGCATTCACGACAGTCCAAACTTGTGTGCGCTGTCAAATGCCTTCATCAAAAACGCGCCGACTGTCTTGCATCGAGCTCTACATTTTTGGTACTGCATTTAAAACAGACATTTGTACGTAAACATTAATATATTAATTTTCGTGCCTAGGTAAACGACTGAAGCTCTGACACAGCCTTAAGTGTGTACCAGACTAAGAAGAACACTATATTTTATTTACTCATCCCTGTTCACGCTAAAACCAGAAAATGTAGTCAAACAACCTTTCGTAAACAACTGGTTGTCATGTAGCTCCTAAAAGTAGCCCCTTTGGCAATATTAATATTATTTTTTCTGACTCTCAACATTTAGAGCTTCTTCTTTAACACTGCATGTTTTAAAGTTAGATAATATTATTAAATTGCAATGTAAGCCACTTCTCATGGTACCTAAAAGGTATTTAGATGCAACTAACGGCAGTGGCGACTGGTGTGTAAGAGCTCAAGAACATATGGACACCCTGATTTCTGACTCTTTGTGCATTTATTTATTATTTTTGTTTCAATATTGGTAATACAGATGCGGTAATTGTAAATCTACCGCACTGCGCTACATCGCTGCTTGTGTAGACTCCAACAAACTTGGCATCAGCGTCAGGAGCACATTGCATGGTGTGCTCCTTTTTAGGAGTTTCTGCACATGCACGATTTGGCATGACGTCATTGCCTTATGGGTCCAATCCGTTTAGACACAAGGCCTCAGGGCCGTTCGTGTAACGTCACACCGATAGGCCGCGTGGCCGGCGAGAAAGACAGGCCTCAACGCACATTGTAAGCAACGTATTTCCCAGCCGGCGTGAAAGCTAGCCGATTGGCCGGCCGCTGGGGCACACCCCACTGCCTCATAGTGGGCAGCCACTAAGCTAGCGATCGCTCCGGCTCAGAACTACCTTGTTTATGTGACATTTCATCTGCGCTGGGGCCTGTATTTCCCATTGGCCGCGAATAGGCGGCGACAGCTAGCTGAATGGCTGGTCACTACAAGGCAGTGTCCCAAGGCTGTGCCCCAGCGGTCAACCAGTCAGCTGGCGGTTGTGGCCTACTCGCTGTGACATTACAGGGACTGTTGTGAGCTCATATCTCTAGACCAGCTGTCGGCAACTGGCGGACCGCGGTCCAGGTCCGGACCGCGGGAGACGCAAAACTAGACCGCCAAAGATATGTTATTCACATTATTAAAAAAATAATAATAATAAAATAAAAACCTTTTTTCTGTGGATAGCAATTCGTATGCGAGCCATCCTTATATTTTTTTCTAGAATTTTACAGTTATCTGCTAAATTATTAGAACCCTTAGTGATAATTATATGTAGATTTTAATCTACCTCCAGCGTCATGTGACGCTGGAGAGTACGTTTAAGATGTTTGTTAAGCTCATGGGACTTAACTACGGGGTCATCAGTCCCTAAACTTACAAACTACTTATGAACTAGCTTAAACTAAGGACGGCACAAATATCCATGCCCGAGGGAGGATTCGAACCCCCGACCGCAGTGGCCGTGCAGACTGTGACTGGAGCGTCTCAGTCCCCGCGGCCACCGCGGCAGGCAGTACGCTTAAGAGCCCTGTGCATACTCTGGAGTCTCTGAAACCTCTATTTAAGCTGTCAGGGCATATCCGTTTAAACACCATTTTTGTGCTCTTATAAATCACCTTCTGAGATTTCTCCAGCAGCAGAACGGACGGATGTACCTGCGAAGTTGTTCCACCTTTCAAAGCCTTTACTCCAAATGGAAATAACAGACTGGCACGACGACATTTCCTTGCAAACTTATAAAAATTAATCCACTGACGAATTGTGGAGTGAACATGCCCCCGGAAAAATATGAAAATTGCAAAGCATTAGGCATCTACCTCGGTACTATGTTTGACTGCACATATATTTGTCAAATTTCATTAAATAACTAATTTGTTGAAGAATAAGTAACGCTGAAGATTAATGGCAGCCCACTTTGGAGACACTATTAGCATAAGCTGCTCCGCCTGTGAACCTAACTTTAAGAAACTATCTGAAGACTGCAAATGCAATTTCTTCCATTGATTTTTTTTAACACAGATACCTACAGTTCTATGTATTTCGTAATTTTTTGGTGAAAATGAAGCAAAATATAGTATGTTTAATGTATTACCTGTTACTGGATTTTTCAGTAGAAATTTGACTACACATTTTATTTAATACTTTTTGTGAGTAAAAATATAAAAAAAATAATGGCAAATAATATAAGTTTCACTGGATTATTATACATTTTTATTTCACATCTTTTGTATCTCATATTAGTTTGACACTGAAAATTGAAATTTAAAAAAATGATAAAGATTATGTGGTTTTTATATCTGGACCTCAATAAAAATTTTCAAAAGTATCCGGACCCTAGCCAAGATTACTTGCCGACCTCTGCACTAGACGGTGTTGCTCAATAAGCGCGAATTTTATAGCCAATGAGCACGCTTCAGTTTGCGGTCAACCGCACCGCGCCGCTTCAAGCTCAGGAGACACTGTAGCCTCCTTTCCTTCTCAAATAGCTGCAAATAACCGTTTTTAAGGACAAACGATTTATCGAAACCATGTTAATCTTGGTAAGATTTCTTACAATTAAGCCGCGGTGGAGTAGCCGAGCGGTCTAAAGCGTCTCGCTGCGGAGCGCGCGGTTGCTCACCGTGGAGGTTCGAGTCCTCCCTGGGGCATGTGTGTGTGTGTGTGTGTGTGTTTGTCCTTAGGTTAGTTTACCTAGTTTTAAGTAGTTTGTAAGCAACGGACTGATAACCACGCAGTTTGGTTCGATAGATTTACAAACATTTGAACATTCTTACCAATAAAAGTCAGTTCCTGACACACTTACTGTAGAAGCTGTCACCAGTTCTAAACTAAGGAGAACTCTCGGGCAGTGATGTTCAGTATAGCCTGATTGTTAAGGGTCCGTGGTGTTTCAAACGCTATGATCGCTGATTACAGTCCAGATATGCATTAACATTTTTCTCTTAGCTTCCTGTCTGAAACAGACTCTGGGACCAGCAGTGACAGTCATATTCTTGAAACTTCCTGGCAGATTAAAATTGTGTGCCGGAACCGGAACTCGAACCTGAGACCTTTGCCTTTCGCGGGCATCGTGAGTCGTATCGGGATAGCTCAGTCGATAGAGCGCTTGCCCGCCAAAGGCAAAGGTCACAGGTTCGAGTTCCGGTTAATCTGCCAGGAAGTTTCATATCAGCGCTCACTCCGCTGCAGAGTTTCATTCTGGAGTCATATTCTTACTTATCGCAAATATTTACCCAATTTTTTTCAGAATATGTCACGATTTCAGAAGCTGTGGTGAGGCAAGAACCTATGAATACAGCTTAAATAACATTTATAATTCATCATTTGTCAAAAATATTTTTTCTTTATTTCCGAACAGATAGCGATTACCTAAGTTGTGGATAGACAGAAAGCTGATAGTACAGCTTAGATTACACTGAGTGAAATGAGCAGAGAAGAAATTTTCTTATTGTTCTTCGTTGTTCAGAAATAGCTGACTGTTTGAGACGAGGAATGGAGGATAGGCTTTGCACATGAGCAAAATGAGCTGCTAGTACTATGTATAAGAGTCTCAGCGGTGTGAATGTTCTCTCTAGATAGTATCTTGTTAAAGAAGAACGCATAAATATTGAACTTCTACGACATACTAACGTTTTCGTAAGTCATACATGTGGACAGGATTCTTCATAAAATTAAATTATGTGGTTTCTTACTTCAGGATAGGGGATCTCGTGAGCGATAACACTTCGGTAATATTAATATATCACTGACAAAACAGTAGCGAAAGGTTATACAATATTTCGTTCTTGCCATGAACTGTACTTAATTATGTACAAAACAAAATCCTTCGTCAGAAAACTTACGCTTATTATTATTAATAATATGACTCCGTCGACCACCAATCATTGTTCAACATCCTACACGAACACGGTTTGGATGGCAAGACACTGCGACTGAACAAACAAACACTGACAGACACGACATCTAAGGTGAAATTCAAGGGAAAAATCTCCGAACCTTTCTAAATCAGGCGTTCGCCAAGGTGACGGATTGTCACCGCTCCTCTTCAACAAAGTGCTCGATAAAGTCGTCAAGGAGTGGGAGAAAGAGCTGAAAACACAAGGACACTGGAAGCCAGTGCGACTTGGCCGACCAAAGGACAAGCTACAGGTTGGCTGTCTAGCCTTCGCGGTTGATCTGGCACTACTCACGGATAACGAAACCACAGCAATCAGACAGACAGAAATACTGAAAGAGTGCGCGGAAAAAGTAGGGTTACACATCTCCTTCCAAAAACTTCTTCTGCGCGAAGCTAAACACACCAAATTTGAACACAAAGTATGGCAAGATTAACAGGGTTTCACACTTTAATTACCTAGATGAAGTGATCGAACCTACAGGAAAAGAGAAAATTGCGCAGAATACTAGAGTATTGAAAATGAAGAGAGCTTTATACAAAACGCAGGATATCTATAATAGGAAATGTCTTTCCATCTTCACCAAAATTCGTCACTACAACACAGTAACCAAACAGGAGGTGCCACATGCCAGTGAGATAGTGATGCTACACACAGAGACCGACCTTGAGAACATCCTCACACAGGAAAGAAAAATCATTAGGAAAATTATTGGACCAAAATTTACAGACGAAGGATATACAGGGTGTTACAAAAAGATGTCTTGATTGGGCCTCATGTTCTTCGACCTACGCTACGTTATCATGATTTCTTACGGGATACTCTATCTGTGCTGCTAGAACATGTGCCTTTACAAATATGACACAACATGTGGTTCATGATGCACGATGGAGCTCCTGCACATTTCAGTCGACGTGTTCGTACGCTTCTCAACAATAGATTCGGTGATTGATGGATTGGTAAAGGCGGACCAATTCCATGGCCTCCACGCTCTCCTGACCTCAACCCTCTTGACTTTCATTTATGGGGGCATTTGAAAGCTCTTGTCTACGCAACCCCGGTACCAAATGTAGAGACTCTTCGTGCATGTATTGTGGACGGCTGTGATACAAAACGCCATTCTCCAGGGCTGCGTCAGCGCATCAGGGATTCCATGCGACGGAGGGTGGATGCATGTATCCTCGCTAACGGAGGACATTTTGAACATCTCCTGTAACAAAGTGTTTGAAGTCACGCTAGTACGTTCTGTTGCTGTGTGTTTCCATTCCTTGATTAATGTGATTTGAAGAGAAGTAATAAAATGAGCTCTAACAGAGAAATTAAGCATTTCCGGACACATGTCCACATAACGTATTTTCTTTCTTTGTGTGTGAGGAATGTTTCCTGAAAGTTTGGCCGTACCTTTTTGTAACATCCTGTAGACTTCACTCCAGGGATACGACAGAGAAGTTCTTTAACATCGCAGCGGACATTAGAAAGAGGCGACTAATATTTTATGGACACATCAGCAGACTTCCGCAGACTAGACTCACCAACAGAATCCTCAGTTACATCCAGGGTCTCAAGACCCCTACACCCTGGATGATACAAGTCAAAATTGATCTGGAAAGGTTACATATAGATACAGAAGACATCATAGAAAAAGACGTCTTTAGACACAAGGTGTACAAGTGGGAAGTGATGTCAGAGAAAACAGCACCTAAAGCCCAACAACCAAAGTGGTCTGAAGATAGGAAGAGAGCCTTTAGTGAAAGAATGAAGGAATACTGGAAGAACATGAAGAACAAGTAGTTATGGATGTTTCGCGTGGTCTGATAAAAGGCCTGTAACGTGTGTAATAATGATAATATTAATAATAATAATATCTCGCGGCATAAATTTTAATTCAGTCTAATATCTTTAACAGATAGCGATACAAAATACGTCTCTGAACATGTTTAATTGATATTTTATTTCTGTTTATCTGAATCTGTGAACACCCAAAATGTATTCTCACGAGCCGCCACTGAGTAGCGACACGCCTCAGTCACACGACTGGCCACAACTTGAGCAACGTTTTGAGCATTTACTAGGCGAGCGACTGCTGCACTGTGTTCCCAGAGAGCTTTCCGAAGGCCGTCGGCGATAAAGACGGCAAAGAGGAGCGTGCCTTGGACGATAGCCAGGAGGCGGCTCTCACACGACAAAGCGCCCTGATTTATATCCGATAATGGGGCACAAAGCTGCTCGAGTATTTGGAGGCCGGCGCTAAAGGGAGCCGAAGCGACCACGCTCGACGACCTATCGATTCCGAAACCTGACCAAAGTCAGCACAAAAAAGCGTCTTCTCATTGTTAATATTTTTTATTATAGCAGAACCAATTTATCAGATAAATAACTGCTAGATCTCGTGTCTAAGCATCGATAACAACAACAAATAAAGCAAAGCTGATAGTTAAGCTTGAATGAGAGCAGTTTATTTACATGAAGGGAGGCACAAAAAACACCGACAAACTTTGGGTATAGTTTCCTTATAGGAAAACTAGCTGAAACCCGGCGTTGCCCGGGTATTTATTTATTTATTCCTGCCATTTTCAGGTATATATTTGTATTATTGCTGTATGTCTGTAAAATCACTTGGGAATACAATTAGTAAAGAAGTAATAGATTAAAACTAGGTGCGTCATGGGACAGTTTTCCATGAACGTTACTGTTTATGTGCTCATATCTCATGAGCTATGTGTCGTGCTGCGATATAATTCAGAAAGTACACTCAACTAAATGCTTGTATACTCTCTGTAAAATTTCCTGTAGCTACAATTAAAAATTGTAACGTCATACCGAATGCCGTAGTTTTAGTCCATGAACAGAGGAACGTTACTGTTTATGTGAACATATTTCATTAACTACGTGTAGTACTGTGATACAATTTAGAAGGTACATTCAACAACATGTTAGTATACTGTCTGTAAAATTTCCTGTCGCTACAATTTTTAGTGTTCAAATTATAAATTGTAACATCATACCGAGAGCCGTAGTTTTACTCCATAAACAGCGGAAAAGTAGTAACCGAGAAACTTTTTATTTTCCTTTCATCGTTTTACTATGGTTGTGAGCGAGAAAAAGTTTAATAAATGTTTGAAATTATGTTTAAAGTTTGGTGCAAGTCGCTAAGTACTGTCATTCTCATACAGTGTATTTCGAAAGTCTCACCGCATTATATGGCATTTTTTTGCGATTTCTATTGGTTGTTGTTGTTATGGTCTACAGTCCGGAGACTGGTTTGATGCAGCTCTCCACCCTACTCTATCCTGAGCAAGCCTTTTCATCTTCTCATAAGAACGGCAACCCACATCCACTTGAATCTGCTTACTATTCGCGTCTCTTGGTCTCCCTCTGCGATTTTTACCCCACACACTTCCCTCCAATGCTAAATTTACGATTCCCCGATGTCTAAGAATGTGTCCTACCAAGCGATCCCTTCTTTTAGTCAGGGTATGCCAGAAATTCCTTTTCTCACCAATTCTGTTCAGTACCTCTTCATTAGTTATGCAATCTACCCACCTAATCTTCAGCATTCTTCTGTAACACCACATTTCAAAAGCCTCTATTCTCTTCCTGTCCGCACTGCTTATCGTCCATGTTTCACTCCCGTACAAGGCAACACTCCACACAAATGCCTTCAGAAAAGACTTCCTTACCCTTAAATTAATATTCGATGTTAGCAAATTTCTCTTTTTCAAAAATGCTTTTCTTCCCATTGCCATTCTGCATTTTATATCCTCTGTACTGCGACCATCGCATGTTATTTTACTACCCAAGTAACAAAACTCATCTACCACCTTCAATGTTTCGTTACCTAATCTAATTCCATCAGCATCGCCTGATTTTCTAAGACCGCATTCCATTATTTTTGTTTTGCTCTTGTTAATGTTCATTTTATATGCTGTCTTCGACACGCTGTCCATTCCATTCAACTGCTCTTCCAGGTCCTTTGCTGTCTCTGACAGAATTACAATGTCATCAGCAAAACGCAATGTTTTTATTTCTTCCCCCTGAACTTTAATCCCTATTCCAAATTTTTCCTTGCTTTCCTTCACTGCCTGCTCGATGTACAAATTGAATAACATCGGAGAAAGGCTACAACCCTGTCTTACTCCCTTCCCAACTGATGCTTCCCTTTCATGCCCTTCGAGTCTAATAACTGTGGTCTGGCGTTTGTACAAATTGTAAATAACTCTCCTTTCCCTGTATTTCACCCCTGCTGACTTCAGAATTTGAAAGAGTGTATTCCAGTCAACATTGTCAAATGCTTTCTCCAAATCTACAAAAGCTAAAAATGTAGGTTTGCCTTTCCTTAATCTATCTTCTAAGATAAGACGTAAAGTGAGTATTGCCTCCCGGGTTCCTATGTTCCTCCTGAATCCAAACTGATCTTCCCCGAGGTCAGCTTCTACCAGCCTTTCCATTCTCCTGTAGATAATTCGTGTTAAAATTTTGCAACCATGACTTATCAAACTGATGGTTCTGTAATTTTCACACCTGTCTGCACCTGATTTCTTTGGAATGGGGATTATTACATTTTTCTTAAAGTCTGAGGGCATTTCGCCTGTCTCATACATCCTACACACGAGTTCAAATAGTCTTGTCATGGTTGGCTCTCCCAGAGACCTTAGTAGCTCTGAGGGTATGTCATCTACTCCTGGGGCCTTGTTCCGACCTAGATCTTTCAGGGCTCTGTCAAATTCATCTCTCAGTATAGTGTCTCCTATTTCATCTTGATCTACTTCCTCTTCCCTTCCTACAACATCGTCTCTAAGTTCATTTCCTTTGTAGAGCTGCTCTATGTACTCTTTCCACCTTTCAGCTTTTCCTTCTTTGCTGAGAACTGGTTTCCCATCTGAGTTCTTGATATTTGTAGAGTTGCTTTTCTTGTCCCCAAATGTCTCTTTTATTTTCCTGTAGGCGGTATCTACTTTTCCCCTTGCTATACATTCTTCTACAGATTTGCATTTGGCTTCTAGCCACTCCTGCTTAGCCATTTTGCACTTCCTGTCAATCTCATTTTTTAGTCGTCTGTACTCCATTTTGCCTGTTTCATTTACTGCATTTTTATATTTTCTCCTTTCATCAATTAACTGTAGTATTTCCTGTGATATCCATGGATTTTTTGTAGGTCTTTCCTTTCTACCTATTTTGTCCTCTGCTGCCTTCACTATTTCATCTCTCAATGCTACCCATTCCTCTTCTACTGTTTTATCTCCCCCTGTTTCTGTCAATTGTTGCCTAAATCTCCCTCTGAAATTCTCCAGAACTTCACTTTCCTTCAATTTATCTAAGTCCCATCTCCTTATTTTCCTACCTTTCTGCAGTTTTTTTGGTTACGACGTAATATCTTTTGAACCATGTGCCGTATGTGATTCTTAACCAAGCAGCAATTGTTACCTCACGGTAAGGAATGCGTGTACCAAATTTGGTTGAAATCGCCCCAATGGTTCAGGAGAAAATGAGCAGCATTGTCACAAAATGCATCAGTTTTTCGCGCATCTCATTGTTTATGACATCATATCTCGTGAACTATATATCGTATGTGATTCTTCCACTTACGGCGGCCGTCCTCGTGGATTGAAGCTTACGTGTACAAAATTTCATAAAGATTGGAATAAAACTGTAGATTTGTATGCAACACGTACAAACATACGGACACTCTATATATTAGACAAGGGTAAAATATGCAGTAAGGTTGGGCTGTAACACATATAAACTCTATGCTATTGGCAGTTGTTCACATCAGATACCGGAAAAAATCTCTTCTACTACAAGGTCTTTGCTTTCCGTATTTTGTATTCAGACAGTATGGAAAAAAGAGATGTGAAAAAAGATCCAGTAAACTTGAGCAGTAAAATGAATACCTCAAAACCTACGAGTACTTGTTCATCTTGGGTACTGCGAAAGAGAGATCCTCTATTAAAGAAGTGTTCAAAGCTCGTAAGTTATGCATTTTTGAATCCATAATTCCCGAAGTCTTTTTGTTTCAAAACGTGGCAAAGAACACACTAGAAGGGATGAATTTCTCAATATCTGAGATAAAGTGCACATAGCTCTTGATGTCAAGAGCAGCCATGTCCGGGACAAAGGGTAGTGAAAGCTGGCTTAAAGCCTGACATAACTTCAGCCAATATTCTCCCAAAGGGCCAAATGGTGTTTAGAAAGGGCAGCTCTAATAAAATATGCATATTTATTGCTGTTACAGGCTATTTATACCGAAGCGATATTCAATAGGATAGTTCTTGCGAGGTGGTATGGGCCGAGATTATACTTGATTACCCGAATAAATTATCAATCGGTTCTTTTACTGACTCAGACGATACAATTGCTGGAAAGTTAAAAGAAAGCTTGAATCACATTTCAAACACTTACCCGAAACAGACAATTTTAATTGGTGGTGACTTTTACTTACCCTCGATATGTTGCCAAAAATACATGTTCAAAACCGGAGGCAATCATACAACTTCGTCCTAAATTATACTTAACGCAATCCCTTCAAACTACTTGCAGAAATTCGTTCATTAACGCAGTAGAATAGACAATGATTGTCACAATACTCTTGACCTCCTAACAACCAACACCCTTGAGCTGATCGCAAAGTTTATAATTGTTTCCACAACGAAGACCTGTCACGTAGCTTGGTAGAAAATCCTACCAACTTCTGGTCATATATGAAGTATACTAGTGGCAAATCAAAATCAATTCCTTCACTACGCGATAGTGATGGTGATGCTAATTATAACAGTTCTGCTGAAGCAAAATTGCTAAACATAGCTTTCCAAAATTCCTTCACCAAGGAAGAGGAAGCAAATACTCCAGAATTCGAATGAAGAACACCTGCCAGAATGTGTAATTTAGAAGTAGATATCCCTGGATTATTATAGAAACTAAAATCATTTAACAAAAGCAAATTTCCTGGTCCAGCTTTTATACCAGTTAGGTTCCTTGCCATATCATATACAACTGCTCGCTCAGAGAAAGTTCCGTACCCAAAGATTGGAAAGTTGCATATTCAAGAAAGGCAATAGCAGTGATCCGCAAAATTACAGGCCTGTATTATTGACGTTGGTTTTCAGCAGAATATTAGAACATACACGTATCTCAAACATTATGAACTACCTCGAAGAGAACGATCTATTGATACATAGTCAACATGGATTCAGATCGTTCTTGTGGAACGTCATTCAGATGACGTAATGAGTGCTACCGACAAGCGATCTCAAATCGATCACATACTTCTAGATTTTTGTAAGGTTTTTGACACTGTCGAGCGTCTTCTAATTAAATTGCGTGCTTATGGAATATCACCGCAGTTGTGCGATTGGATTCGCGATTTTCTGTCAGAAAGTACACAGTACAGTACGTTGTAATTGACAGAAAGTCATCAACATAAACAAAGTGATATCTGGCGCTTCCCAGGGAAGTGTTCCTTCTTTGCAAATGATTTAGGAGAAAATGTGATCAGGTTTCTTAGAATGTTCGCGGATGATGCTGTCAATTATCGGTTAGGAAAGTCACCAGAAGATCAAAATCAACTGCAAAACAAATTAAGGACGAAAATCGGTAATTGATCCTAAATAATAAAAATTGTGAAGTCATCAATATGAACACTAAAATAAATGCGTTAAAATTCATTTACATGATAAATCAATGAAAGTCAACTAAATATCTATTGGACCCAGCCGCGGTGGCCGAGGTGACTGAGGCGCTCCAGTCACGGTCAGCACGGCCGCTACGGTCTGGGGTTCGAATCCCCCCTCGGGCATGGATATTTGTGCCGTCCTAGTTCGTAAGTAGTTCATAAGTAGTTTGTAAGTTTAGGGACTGATGACCCCGTAGTTAAGTCCCATAGACTATACAAACATTTGAACATTTGATATCTATTGGAAACAACGCACAGAAAATGTAGGGAAGGCGAACCAGAGGCTACGCTTCATTGGAAGATGCAACAGTTCAATTAAATAAACTCCCTAGACAAAATGTGTACGTCCTATTTTGGAGTACTGCTGTGCATTGTAGTATCCGCACCAAGTGGAACTGATGGAGGATGTAGGGAAAGTTCAGAGAAGGGGAGACTGTTTTGTATTATTTCGTTACAGGGGAGAGACTTTCACGGAAATGATGCGCGAGTTGGGGTGAAAATCAGTAAAAGAAAAGCGTTAATCTGCGGCAAAATGTATGTGCATAATTTCTTCCACCAACTTTCATCTCGGGATGTTAACATACTTTGTTAGCACCCACCTATATACAGAGACATGATCATCATAATAAAATAAGAGAAATCAGATCGAAAATGGGGAGATTTAGGTGTTCTTTTTTTCCCGAGAGCTATAACAGGATGGAACGGAAGGGAAGTATCAAAAATGCAGTTCTGTGAACCCGCTGCGATGCACTTAAATGTAATTTATAGAATATTTAAGCACATACATGTCGATGAATGGATACAGAGATTACTGAACACAGAGTTGTCGTAGCGAAAATGAATATAGAAATTCTCAAATCTACCGAAATAAAACGAAAAAAATATATATTTAAAGAAGTCGATAAAAATTCGCTTCACGCTTTCCTGAGTAACAGTCTTCAATCTTTCGACAGTAAAAATGTGAGTTTAGATCAGATGTGGCTTACATTCAAAGAAATAATATCGATAGTAATTGAGAGATTTATACCAAACAAATTAACAGAAGAGTGGGCTTGACCTCCGTGATAAAAAAAAAAGTCACATTTGCAGAAGGAAGGAGAAAAAACATGTCAAATTTAAACAGAGACAAAATCCCCAAGATTGCCAATCTTTTACAGAAACCCGAAATTTATTGTGGACTCCAATGCGAAAAGGTTATAATACTTTCCACAACGAAACTGTGTGTCGTAATCTTCTTCTTATATATATAGTATCCGTGTGTTTGTGTGTACGTGTTGCACACAAATCTACAGTTTTGTTCCAATCTTTATGAACTTTTGTGCACATAAGGTTCAAGCCATGAGGGCGGCCACCATAAGTGTACGAATCACGTACAACACATTGTTCACGAGATGTAACGTCATAAACAATGAGATGCGCAAAAAACTGTTGCATTAAGCGACAATGCTGCTCATTTTCTCCTAAATCACTGGACCGATTTCAACCAAATTTGGTACAAATATTCCTTGCTTGAGATAACAATTGCTGTAGGAATAAGAACCATATACGACACATGGTTCAGAAGATATAACGTCATAAACAATACACTTCCATGACAGTACTTAAGACTTGCAACAAACTAAAGTACACAAAAAATTCTTATTTTACTGTAAAGTTCTCTTTCTCGTCCACAAATCGTACTCCTACGGACAGTTGCTCTTTCCTACTAATGTCAGCTGTTATCTGCCATTAATGAACGCTGATGATCTGTTTACCTCAACAACAATCCCGTTTTATAGAGCCACATGTATTTATTAAATCGTTTTGTACTCTATGTAATGTATATTTTTCTTTTCCAAAATAGTTTTTCAAATGATGCTCCAACACATTGTCCCCTACACTTACTCGACTATAAACTGAAGGGTCGCGGGTTCGAAACCCGGTCGGATCTCGAATTTTTCCAGTCTGCGTTTTAACCCACTCTTCACCTCTCAACGATGTGAGGAGTCACCAGAAACGACACGTGGTTCAGATTCCACATTAAACTGTAGGTCCCCTTTCCCCGGTTGGATATTGGGGTTGTCTAGGGACACGCAAGTCGCCGAAGTGATGACCAATTTGTGACGAGACTGCTGGCCCTCTCATCTCAATGTTATCGTGCGATACCGTCTGCCTGGTCCTCCCATCTCAATGTTACCGTACGATACCGTCTGCGTCGGACCCAGAATCGTGTGGTCCAATAGTGATATATGTTGCTTGTGAAGTTAAAAACGAAATAGCCAGCCTAGGAATCAGTGTAGGACAGTGTCTCAGTGATACTGTGATTAAAACAAGCGATAGATTTCATTAATTAAGAGATTTGTATAAGACGTTTCCAGATAATTATATAAACAATACTTTTGTCATTGTACATTATTTCAATTAATAGACAGACGAAGGGTAAAAACTTTTGTAAAACATAAGGAAATGAAAATAAATAGCATTGTATATATGTTAGGCTCATAAACAAGTTGTGTTGACCAGCTAATTGTGTTATTTCGACTATTATATTAATTATCAATATTGAATTCTTTGTATATATTGACTGACGTGAGATTTTGAGTATATTTTGTGAATGGCCATGAGATTTGATAGTTCAATATATGTTAGGAACATGTATGATGTACTCATTAACAAATTAATTGACATTTATCAGTATTCTTTGTTGTGAAACAAATAGTACCGCGATTTCGTCTTAAAAAGATGTGCCATCTAAAATTATTGTATGCATAGTTTTCATTTTATATTGTGATTATTCTTGTGTACATGAAATGTTTTCTTTGTGTTTGTTCATTGTAAATTAGTATATTCAATTGTTATCAACAATGCATAATGTAAGGTCATTATTGCCGATGTTATATATTTGCCTCACCGCCTTGCGTGGGGGAGTTCGAGTTTCAGGTATTTGTCAAGTGCTCTGGAAGCTATGTCAGTCTGTTGTTTTATAATGGAAGTTCTGTCAGCGAAGTTCTGAAGCTTTGTTATGAAGTTGTAATATTTTGATGGAGAAGAAGTTTGATTTAAATTAAAGAAGAAGTGAAAAATTGTACATATAGAGTATTTATTTCTACCAAGACGCCCCAGGAGAATAATGTTGCAGCGAGCAGAACCACCATACATCGAAATCTTGAACAGCTGAGTATTATGTTGGAAAGTGGTAGAAAGGAACTGTAATATACTTAGAAGCTATTAAAACGTTATAAATTGAAAGACTTGCACCAGGCCAATTAGCCATTTTCCAAGGAGCACCAATGGTTAATGGTGGCAACTCAGATGACCAATAAAGGTTTTGTCTTGACAACTTCAATTAAAATGAAAAAAAAAATTTCTTAACGCATAAGGGTACATGACACAACCTGTCAACCATAGAGCAGGTACAGTATTAATTTTGATGCGAATGAAACGAGCAGCAAATCACCCTGTAGTTGGTGAAAAATATTAACGCAATTCTACACTTCATTTTTCATCTCTTGCCAACTGGATCCCCACGAGAAGCATCGTGAAGTTTTACCCTGTATATTTCTTTATACTGTATATTATTTATTGTTGAACCACTTCCACATAGTCCCAACTTTTATATCTTTCCTTTAAACAAAAACTTGTTACCACATGTTCTCTCTCTCTCTCTCTCTCTCTCTCTCTCTCTCTCTCTCTCTCTAGCTAGGGGTCAGCAGTGCCCCCTCCCCACCCTGCCCATGGGCATGGACGCCCTTAAGTAAATGTCACTATTGTGCCGCTGATCTTTTCATCTACATCTACATAGATACTCTGTAAATCCCATTCAAGCGCTGGCAGAGGGTTCATTAACCACTTTCATAACTTTTCTCTACCGTTTCATTCTCTAACAGCGCGCTGGAAGAAAGAACACCAAAATCGTTCCGTTTTCGATCTGATTTCTCTTATTTTATTGGGATAGCCATGTTTCCCTAAGTACGTGGGTGCCAGCAAAATATTTTCACATTCAGAACCAAAAGTCGGTGATTGAAACTTCGCAAACAGAACACGCCGCAATGAATAAAACTTTCTTTTAATGATTTCCACCCCAATTCGTGCAACATTTCCGTGACGTGATAGAACAAAACGAGCTGCCCTTCTCCCTTCTCTCGACCTTCTCAATGTCTTCCGTCAGTCCCACCTGGTGAGGGTCTCACAAGGGGCAACAGTACTCCAGGAGAGGACGCACAAGTGTGATGTAGGCAGTCTCTTTGATGGAGCTGGTGCATCTTCGAAGCGTTCTGCCAATGAAACGTAACCTTTGGTTCGCCTTCCCCACAATATTTTCTGTGTGTTCTCTCCAGTCAAAGTTGTTCGTAATTGTAACTCCTAGGTATTTGGTAGAATCTACGACCTTAAGGTTTGACTGATTTATCGCGTAATTGAAGTTCAGCGGATTTCTTTTGGTGGTCATGTGTATTACTTCACACTTTTCTTTATTTAGTGTCAAGTGCAAATTTTCGCACCATGCAGAAATTTTGTCTAAATCGCTTTGCAGTTGCTTTTGATCCTCTGCTGACTTCACTAACCGATAAACAACACCATCCGCGAACAGTCTAAGAGAGCTATTTCGATTGTCTCCTAAATTGTTTATAAACACAAGGTAGAGTAGGGAACCTATTACGCTTCACTGTGGAACGCCAGATATCACTTCAGTTTTAGTCGATGACTTACCGTCAGTTACAACGAACTGTGTCCTTCCTGATACGAAATCCTGAATCCAAGCGTACAAGTTGGGAGATATTCCATAAGCATGCAATTTCATTAGAAGCCGCTTGTGGGGTACAGTGTCAAAAGCCTTCCTGAAATCCAGAAATATGGAATCGATTTGAGATCCCTTGTCGATGGCACTTAACACTTCATGTGAATAAAGGGCAAACTGTGTTTCGCAAGAGTGATACTTCCTGAATCTGTGTTGACTACTGGTTAATAGGTCGTTCTCTTCGGAGTAGTTCATAATAGTAGTTCACAAAGTTGTTGTTATGGTCTTCAGTCCAGAGACTGGTTTGATGCAGCTCTCCACCCTACTCTATCCTGAGCAAGCCTTTTCATCTCCTCATAAGAACGACAACCCACATCCACTTGAATCTGCTTACTATACGCGTCTCTTGGTCTCCCTCTGCGATTTTTACCCCACACACTTCCCTCCAATGCTAAATTTACGATTCCCCGATGTCTGAGAATGTGTCCTACCAAGCGATCCCTTCTTCTAGTCAGGGTATGCCAAAAATTCCTTTTCTCACCAATTCTGTTCAGTACCTCTTCATTAGTTATGCGATCTACCCACCTAATCTTCAGCATTCTTCTGTAGCACCACATTTCAAAAGCCTCTATTCTCTTCCTGTCCGCACTGCTTATCGTCCATGTTTCACTCCTGTACAAGGCAACACTCCACACAAATGCCTTCAGAAAAGATTTCCTTACACTTAAATTAATATTCGATGTTAGCAAATTTCTCTTTATCAAAAATGCTTTTCTTCCCATTGACATTCTGCATTTTATATCCTCTGTACTGCGACCATCGCATGTTATTTTACTACCCAAGTAACAAAACTCATCTATCACCTTCATTGTTTCGTTACCTAATCTAACCTGATTTTCTAAGACCACATTCCATTATTTTTGTTTTGCTCTTGTTAATGTTCATTTTATACGCTCTCTTCAATACACTGTCCATTCCATTCAACTGCTCTTCCAGATCCTTTGCTGTCTCTAACAGAATTACAATTTCATCACCAAAACGCAATGTTTTTATTTCTTCTCCCTGAACTTTAATCCCTATTCCAAATTTTTCCTTGCTTTCCTTCACTGCCTGCTCGATGTACAAATTGAATAACATCAGAGAAGGGCTACAACCCTGTCTTACTCCCTTCCCAACTGATGCTTCCCTTTCATGCCCTTCGAGTCTAATAACTGTGGTCTGGCTTTTGTAAAAGTTGTAAATAACTCTCCTTTCCCTATATTCTACCCCTGCTGATTTCAGAATTTGAAAGAGTGTATTCCAGTCAACATTGTCAAACGCTTTCTCAAAATCTACAAAAGCTAAAAATGTAGGTTTGCCTTTCCTTAATCTATCTTCTAAGATAAGACGTAAAGTGAGTATTGCCTCCCGGGTTCCTATGTTCCTCCTGAATCCAAACTCATTTTCCCAGAGGTCAGCTTCTACCAGCTTTTCCATTCTCCTGTAGATAATTCGTGTTAAAATTTTGCAACCATGACTTATCAAGCTGATGGTACTGTAATTTTCACACCTGTCTGTGCCTGATTTCTTTGGAATTGGGATTATTACATTTTTCTTAAAGTCTGAGGGCATTTCGCCTGTCTCATACATCCTACACACCAGTTCAAATAGTCTTGTCATGGCTGGCTCTCCCAGAGACTTTAGTAGCTCTGAGGGTATGTCATCTACTCCTGGGGCCTTGTTCCCACCTAGGTCTTTCAAGGCTCTGTCAAATTCATCTCTCAGTATAGTATCTCCTATTTCATCTTGATCTACTTCCTCTTCCCTTCCTACAACATCGTCTCTAAATTCATTTTCTTTGTAGAGCTGCTCTATGTACTCTTTCCACCTTTCAGCTTCCCCTTCTTTGCTGAGAACTGGTTTCCCATCTGAGTTCTTGATATTCATAGAGTTGCTTTTCTTGTCCCCAAGTGTCTCTTTTATTTTTCTGTAGGCAGTATCTACTTTTCCCCTTGTTATAAATTCTTCTACAGATTTGCATTTGGCTTCTAGCCACTCCTGCTTAGCCATTTTGCACTTCCTGTCAATCTCATTTTTTAGTCGTATGTACTCCATTTTGCCTGTTTCGTTTACTGCATTTTTATATTTTTTCCTTTCATCAATTAAATTTAGTGTTTCCTGTGATATCCAAGGATTTTTTGTAGGTCTTTCCTTTCTACCGATTTTGTCCTCTGCTGCCTTCACTATTTCATCTCTCAATGCTACCCATTCCTCTTCTACTGTTTTATTTCCCCCTGTTTCTGTCAATTGTTGCCTAAATCTTCCTCTGAAATTCTCCAGAACTTCACGTTCCTTCAATTTATCTAGGTCCCATCTCCTTATTTTTCTACCTTTCTGCAGTTTTTTCAGCTTTAGCCTACAGTTCATGACTAACAAGTTATGGTCAGAGTCTATATCTGCCCCTGGGTATGTTTTATAGTTTAAAACCTGGTTCCGGAATCTATGTCTTTCCATTATAAAATCTATCTGATACCTTCCGGTGTCTCCTGGTCTCTTCCACGTATACAACCTTCTTTTGTGATTTTTAAACCACGTGTTTGTTACAATTAAATCATGTTCCGTGCAAAATTCTACCAGGCGACTTCCTCTTTCACTCCTCCTGCCCAGTCCATATTCATCTACTATTTTTCCTTCTCTTCCTTTTCCTACTACCGAATTCCAGTCTCCCATAACAATTAAGTTTTTCTCTTCCTTAACTGTCTGAATAATGTCCTTTAGGTACTCATATATTTCTTCGATCTCCTCATCATCGGCAGAGCTAGTTGGCATATAAACCTGTACTACTGTTGTCGGTGTTGGCTTCGTATCTATCTTGACAATGATAATGCGATCACTTTGCTGCTCATAGTAGTTTACCCGCATTCCTATTTTCTTATTAATTATCAGTCCTACTCCTGTGATACCCCCAACTGATTTTGTATTTATAATCCTGTACTCACCTGACCAGAAATCCTGTTCATCCTGCCACCGAACTTCACTAATCCCCACTATATCTATCTTCAACCTATCCATTTCCCTTTTTAAATTTTCTTATTTTCCTACCCGATTAAGGGATCTAACATTCCATGCTCCAATCCGTAGAATGCCAGTATTGTCTTTCCTGATGACAACATCCTCCTGAGTAGTCCCTGCCCGGAGATCTGAATGCGGGACTATTTTACCTCCAGAATATTTTACCCGAGAGGATGCCATCATCATATTTCCATACAATAGAGCTGCATGTCCTCAGGAAAAGTAACGGCTGTAGTTTCCCCTTGCTTTCAGCCGTTCGCAGTAGCTGTGTGGCAAAGCCACTTTAGCTGATGTTACAAGGCCAGCTCAGTCAATAATCCAGACTGTTGCCCCTGTAACTACTGAAAGGCTGCTGCCCCTCTTCAGGAACTACATGTTTGTCTGGCCTCTCCACAGATACCCCTCCGCTGTGGTTGCACCTACGGTACGGCTATCTGCATCGTTGAGGCACGCAAGCCACCCCACCTCGGCAATGTCTGTGGTTCATGGGAGTATCTCATATTAGGTATAGTATTACCGTTAGGCATAATGTTAATCTGGGAGCAGTTTACTCTTTAACTGCTAAGCTATTGATGCCAGTTCTGGTCCTCATTTGTGTGCTGTGTTCTTCTTTACAAATCATTTTCACAGTACAGCACAAGTTAGTCTTTGGGTCATTCCATGTAAATTCAACACAGTAACATAACATTTCCAACCTGATCATTTCATATTTCTTTCAAATTTGGTGTATTCAATGACCCAGGTAAGAGATGGAAAAATACCAATTTGCAGGGCTGTATTACAGTTGTGAAGAAAGTTAGAGGTCTGGAAAGTTTGGTATTTGTACGAAATTTACCTGAATCTGTCTCAACATGAGATACTATAATTCTTGTTCTAATTAATAATGAAAATGGCAACATTGGAAAGC
The DNA here is from genome assembly GCA_026315105.1 of Locusta migratoria. Classification (NCBI taxonomy): domain Eukaryota; kingdom Metazoa; phylum Arthropoda; class Insecta; order Orthoptera; family Acrididae; genus Locusta; species Locusta migratoria. Next base: position 541,838,035 of record CM048744.1, read on the forward strand.
TAATGAATAGACCATTACACTGATATGCCATATGGCAGGTTTCTGAATATTTTTATTCTAACGTCATTGACCTTGACTTTTCACCTTGAATATCTCACAATACCCCATCTTCAAAATGTTCTGCAAAAATATATTTTATTGTTCCATTATTTTACTACAATTGTGGTAAATATCAAGATGGCACACCAAAGGCATCATTCACAAAAAAATATTTTGTCAGTACACTACTGAAATGAAGAAGGTCACTCACATATATGAAATACATATTATGATAATATACAATCCATAAGTGGTACTCTACAAAAACATAGTTTGCATTATTATGATGGTATTATGAACCATGTACATTACAATTTTAATGAAAAGTGATTAGATCTCTCCTCACAATTCTACAACTAAATTGTTGATGTTCGACAGACCTGATGCAGGGAGATTGTATGTCCTTCTAGTTGGTGTCACTGGATTGACTCTTGTGATAATGTCACATTTTCTGATGACACAAGTGTTTGGTTTGGCAGGAAACACAAATGACGGAGACAGTCCAAGTGGCTGTGTGTTTCTTCACAAGTTTGTAAGACATATGCAACCCACCAATGATTGTCATACATACAGGCAACAAATCCAGAAATTGATGTATATTGGTGTTCAGCTTTTCATTTGGCATAGCAATCACTGACTCTTCTCTACTAAGTGAAGAAGCAAAATATGTCTTTGTCCTTACTAAACCTTTGTTAACAGGTATTACAGAATGAAGCTGATGGGTACGTGGAATTTTTGAAACCTTGTTTCAGCTTGGCTGAATCTTCATTATGATGGGAAGCTGATGTATAATGGAAGGTACATGAAAGAATATTTTCCTTGGACCACTCAAACAACTGTCTTGATGTCAGAATATGATTTTCATTAGGTCACTTGAGGCTAGCAAGTCTTACTAATCTCTTTATAGTCCCTGCCTGCTACTCCATCACAAGGTCTTTTAGCATGCGCTGTACAAGAAAAGAGAGAGAGAGAGAGAGAGAGAGAGAGAGAGAGAGAGAGAGAGAGAGAGAGAGAGAAATACTATTCTGCTGTAACATTAAAAACTTCCTGATTGTAGGACAGTTCATAAAGTTCTTGCTGTTTCTGTATTGGGCAGTACATCCATCTGAAAAGTAATAAATGTGCTTTGGATTTAAAAACTGACATTTTTCTGGAAAGAATAAACGCACACTGTATCACGCTGAAGGCAGTCAGATATTTCACTGTATGATACATGTTGTATTTCCTTAGTGCTTGAGTCTCTGTAGTAAGCTACAAATGTGTGAACTGTACCCTGTGAATTATTCCAGTGGAATCCCTGTCTTATCCTGAATGGTGAAGGAGTAATTTTCTGCAGAGTCACAATGAACAAGATACTCATTTAATTACTTTGAGACCTTTTTTAGTGATTTTGCAGAAATGTGACTGCTGCTGGGAGATAAATGAGTGTGCCAGGACCTGTTGTAACCTTGATGTAAGCCTGCCCATAGTTAACCAACATGTAATTTTATCAATGCAGTTCTTACTAAACAGATCATACCATAGATACTCAGTTACTCTTGTCACACTTGGACAATAGGAACATGAACCCAAGAAACATGCCAGTAGTGCAGGATTGCATGTAACAACTGCTATACAGTGCTTGTATGATTGTAATTTGTGTTCTTCACACTTTGTTAGCGCTTTCAATTTACACCCTTCAATCATTGACTTGAAATTCTGGTGTGAGACACACACACACAAACAGTATTGGTCCCACAAGTGCTTTGGCCACAACTCACAAAACTTTTGAGAATCCAATATTTATATCTGGGTATTTATCTTTGAAATAGGAATGCAGTTCCTTAAAGTTGTGCAACACTAGCTGCTTCTGCTTATGTAATTCCATTTTCTTTCACAGACACAAAGTATTTCCTTTCTAGCATCATACGGCTCACATCATGATCACATTAAAAATCATGCACACGCTGAATGGTTTTCTGTCATAATCTCTTAACTGGCTTTGGATTTGGTGTCACCAATATATCATGTACTGCTATTAACTGTTTTGCTTTCTGTACCATGTAATCTGAAGCAGAAAATTCTTTCATATTTTTCCTTATACTCCAACTCTTTGGAAGTACAGTTAAAATTTGTATTTTGTCACACGTATGGTCTGAATTGTGAAACTTATCTTTCAGCTGGGCGATGATTTCACTTTCTCCAGTTTCACTCTCTTCTTTTTCCAGTTGTACCTCATAAGTATGCTCCATCAGTGAAGCTATTTTTTTTTTTTTCAGTTTTTGCTTTGGGTACTTTTTCTCACTCTGAAGCCTGTTTTTCTTCATGGGAGATTCACCTAAATACTGAAGCTAATTCATCTTCACTTAAATCTTCTCTGGAAGTACCTGGTTCAACTGAGGCGATATCTGCAGTGCTTGTTGGGATTTCTGGTATTTTCTTTCTAGATTTACTGCTAATTTGTCCACCTAAAAATACATTAGGAGTTAGGACATTTGTGTATCATCCACTTCTGAACATTCCTTAAATTCTTTTGCATTCTTGCATGACTCACTTTTGTAAATTGACTGCAACAATACAATTTTGACTTGAAATCCATTTTTTACAAACTATTACTAAATGTTTCTTCACAACACATGTACACAGCACTTTGATTAAACAACCCACAGCCATAAAACAGTCTAATGGGGATTAAAGAAGTCTCTCTGATTGGCTGTTCACTAAAACAGTCTAATGTTAATTGGTTGAAATAAAAGTCTCTCTTATTAGCTATTCACAGCTAGAAATATTACAGAATTGGTCAGAATAAAAGTAACTGCTATTGGCTGGTTTTCTAGAGAGAGAAAAAATGGTTCTAGGCTAATAGCTGCTTAGTGCATGTTGATGGTGTACTAAAGTTGACAACATAATTTATTGTGAATGATGCCTTTGGTGTGCCATCTTGATATTTACCATATTTGTAGTAACATAATGCAACAATAAAATATATTTTCTTCAGAAAATTTGAAGCTTGGGTGTTTTGAGATAGTCAAGGCCAAAAGACAAGATCAATGACCTTTAAAATAAAAATATTCAGAAACCTGTCATGTGGCATATCAGTGTAAAGGTCTATTCATTAGCTTTCCAATGATACCACTTTCATTGCTGTAACTTGATTAGAACCAGAATTACAGTATTTTATGTTGAGACGAATGCATGCAAATTTTGCACAAATTCCAAACTTTCCAGACCTGTAAGTTTCTTTGCAGTTTTAATACAGCCCTGCAAATTAGTGTTTGAAAGAAATCTGAGGGGGTCAGGTTGAGAAATGCAATGAATTGACATGGAATGACCCCTTCATTTACATATCTAGAAATATTTAAAAATTCTGAGTGTGACTTATAATCAAAAAAACACTTGATATATACATGTTGATTTGCTCTATACCTTCATTTGAAGTGTCAAATGAGGATTCTGAACTTTTTTACCATTTAGAATTTTTGAAAATAGCAATAGGCCTAGATGATAGGTAGGTGGATTTGACATCCACTCAGAAAAACTTCATACGTAATCTAGGTAACTATAATCATCTTGGTTGGGGGTTTCAATATGAGAGTTTCTACTGGTGACAATGTATGGGCCAAGACTTAGAATTAAGAGGTAATAATACTGATATATAAGGTCAGCTAACTAAGGAACTTAGTTTAAAAATTAACTCAGTTGCAGTGGATAACAAGTTTCGAGAAGAATTTTGGAATTTAAATGCTATAAGTAATAAATTAAGTGCAGAAGAAGATGAATATCAGGTAGATGATAGTGCTTTATCAGGAATTTGGAGTGAAAGATTACAATGTTTTTGAACCGCTATCTATTCATAAATTCTTTAAGCAGTCAACAGATATGACAGGTGGAAAGACAGTGAGTGATGTATATGAAAAATGTGAACACACTACTTTAAGTACTGAACAAATAGTTTACAAGGTAAGGCAGTGTTGTAATCTAAGTAAAACACTTCATATGTTTAAAAGAAGAATTAAAATGTAATGACAGAAATACAGAGTTCATAGAGGAATTTAATATAGAAGCTAAGGATAGCATTTTATTTGAACAGTTGCTTTAATTAAGATCTAAGATATTAAAATTGTTTGGGTCTGCTCAGGTATCTTTAAGTAATAGTGCTAAATGAACTGTAAATATTAACTCCAATACTGTTATGAATATTAAGTCATCTGCTGAAGTGGTTGTTAAAGAAGTAAGTGAAAGTTTACCGTCTGTACAGTATTTGGTGGTTTTACTAGGTCCACAACCCCTCTAAATCCCATAGAGGTGACCATGACCACTTTATTCTGCTCCCAAGCATATGTTTTAGTGTGTTTTTCAAATTTTACGATGAGTAGTGAACTAACTGCATCCCACCACAATGACTTCGCCAGTTCAATCCACTCTGAGCTACAGTCCAGCCCTGCAAACATTCATGACCTTGTCTCAACTGCAAGATATGTCAAATTCCTTCACTTCAATACCTCTACAACTGGCCCGGCAATTTTTGCAAGGTCCTTTTTCTTCAGTTCTTCATAACAGTGGACTTGGGCTTTTTTAATCTGAACATTACAGGCAGTGCCCAGAATTTTAACAGTTTCCATCCTCTGCAGAACTATTTCACATATGCTCAACATCTGCCTGTGTCGAAGGCTAATAGTGCAAATTTCAGTGTTTTGAATTTGAATTCTCAGCCCGTCCCTGCACCACCATGTGCTTCAGTGTATCACTTTGTGACCCACATGCCTGACCAACATTTGCACAATACTTTATTTCAGAAAGATCTTATTCAATCTGCCATACCTTGTGCCACTGTTAATGAACACATTCTACACTCTTCTTCGAATTCGGTCTATGGCTCAAGTTCCTGTTCACAAGTTTCTGATGCAATTTTTTCTTCGCACACAGTGTTTGTGATGAGCAGCAACGTCCCATCATCCTTTGTGAAACCTCCAGTGCAGTTTCTCAGCAGTGCTCTGAACAATCAAAATCTCATGAGTGCTTTTCTGCATATGAACTTTTTGAACAATGACAATTTTCAGAATGTGCAGTCATTCTCGGCATCCTGGGATGCACCTACCGCACTGTGAACACAAGTGCCTCCCTCTTCCGCTCTTATGACTGGCGCATCTCAGAACTCTCATTTTCGCTCACAATCAAATGCCTGTTTCTCCAGAAAATTTTGATGCTGCTGCTACATCGGCCTACCGTGTCTCCCCACAACACCATGTCGACACACATTTGCTCGCCTTGCCGGTCGCACCAGGCACTTCTGCCATGCCACGTGATGCCAATGCATTGCCACAACAAAAACTGACAGACACCGCCACCACAGGGTCTGACACTCAGGTGCAATGATTATCTCCTCTCCTCCCGTCTGCCTGGGCATCTATCGAAGCTGACACCCTTCTCATTCAATGCACTGATGAAGTGGTTCACATTAGTGGAACAAATTTTCGACCACTACTCACTCGACAACAAGGTTCATTACCTGTACTTAACAACACACCTGCTCGAGCACATCGACCTCATCTGTGACTTAATCACTTCGCTTCCTGCCTCTCCCCACTATTAAGCAGGCAAGCAGACTATCCTCAAGAGGGTAACCCACACACCTGATGAAACTATCCATCACGTCCTACACGAGTAACATCTCAGTGACAAGAAACCATCACAACTGTGGCAGCGCCTCCACCTTTTAGTCAGCAAACACACTATGCCTGACTCAACACTCATGGCACTTTGGACCAGCAAGTTGCCATTCCCGGTCCAGTCAGCTCTCATCTACAACATACACGAGTCACTCAGCGAGTGCATTCACATTGCGGATTGAGTGCATGTTGCATATGTTCAGGAGGCTCGTCTCAAGCTGCAATATCAGGCTCACAATAAAAGCATGGCCTCGCACCTTTGTCCAAGGACATTCCTGGGTATCTGATCAATTGACGAGGGCCCGCCTCTGCTCATCCGCTATCCACTGGAACAGTCTCTACATTATCCTCTCTGCTACTTCCACACACGTTTTGGGGACACTGCTCAGGAGTGCCGCCATGCCTTCACCCAAATGCACAGCGCAGGATGACTTAGGTGCCACATCTTGGGCAGCATAAAACCGGTGCCTACAAATGATGCATTCTGTATGAGGGTCTCTGCCTTCTGGTGGTTGCCTGTAATTCTGACACTAGTTTCCTGATCAACACGGGTACCAACGTCTCGCTTCTTCCATCACCCCTGGTGACTGGCACTCTACAACCTCATCGAGCAGTTCTTTGAGCTGTCAATACTTCTCAACTTCTGTGTGCTATTTCAACATCATTCTGTGTTCACCTGTCCTTCAAGTGCATGTTAAAGTGGAACATTTTTGTGGCTGCCATTCTGGAACCTACATTAGGCATGTATTTTCTGATTTACCACAAACTTTCTCCTGAAGTTGTGCATCGTGCTGTCTTTCACCATACTTCCCATGTGATTTGTCGAGCTCTACCCCTCCTGTCGCATGTGTAAAGACAGTTTACAAGTGTGTGAGAACAATAAACAAGTTCAACAAACTTTTTGTGGAAGTAGTTTAGTGAACACGGTGAAGTGATTAAATTATGCCACAAAAGGGAAAACATTGTCCATGAGTCCTTTGACACCAACGGTACTGAACACAAGCTGTGACTGACAGATGACATTACCGTCATTAGTAAACCATGCCATCTATGCACAGAGAAGTTTGTGGTGGTAGAGGCACAGATTTTGGAGCTGCTTGATTCCAGCATTCTCAAACATTATTGAGCAATTGGTCTTCTCCCATCCACTTAGCTAAAAAAGGTGACAGTTCTTGTCATATGTGTGGGGACTATGTGAAGCTCAACGTCATGACAATCGTGGACTGGTATCCAATTCCAAATGTTGCAAACTTTACCCATGCACTCACAAGTGCGAAGGTTTTTCCTGTCATGGACTGCAAACAAGCATATCATCAAATTCCGATGACTCCAGAGGACATTGAAGAAACTGCCACCATGATTCTAATCGGTTTACATCATTACCACTTCATGCCCTTTGAACTTAATATAGCCACACAAACTTGACAATGCTTTATAACTAAGGTTCTCTTTCCCCTTAAAATCTGATTTCTTTACCTGGATGACATCCTAATTTTTAGTGCTTCTGTCAAAGAAAATAACACCTGCAGATCCTATGTGACACTCTAGCTGGGGCAGACTTTGAGTTAAAGTACAAGTACCAACTTCATCAAACCTCTGCCCACTTTCTAGGCTACACTGATTCTGCAGGTGGCTTCTCCCCTCCAGTTGAGAAAGTTAACTCTGTTAAGGACCTAGCTCACCTGTTAAACTTCAAGGAACTTAGACGTTTCCTGGGCACAATAAACTATTACTGACATTTGTCGGGTGCTGACATTCAGACTCCACTTACAAACGCACCTCTGGCACTCACCCCATGCCATGGACCCCTGAAATGACTGATGTGTTCAAGGCACATGCTGTCTCTATTGCTCACCTCCACCCAGATGCCATCACAAAAGATGCTATCAGCGTGGTTCTCAGCCAGTCCCTCACTACTGACATTTCACCCCTATAATTTTTCTCTAAAAACCTAAACAGTGCACAAATAAAGTAGGCTATTTGGCCTTTGATCATGAACTGTTATCCATTTACAAGGCAATCAAATACATTCATTCTGACATTGAGGGTGATCTTTTTTATGTACTCACCGGCCGACGCCCTCATCATCACTTTCGCTTCCTTGACTTCATCTCACAATTCACAACTGACATCAGGTACTTCAAGATAATGGACAATGTTGTAGCTGACTTTCTGTCTTGGCTTGATGCTGTACCCTCACTAATCTACTTTTACAACCTTGCCTCATTACAAGCAGATGGTGACCTCATACAACTCAGTTTTGACCACACTTCCTCTCTTCACCCCATCCGCACCTCTTTCCCGGGTGTCTGGGCGAAATTTGGTATGGTGATTCAGCAGGCAAACTTCGCCCTCTAATACCTCGGCCATTCCAACACGAGATCTTTCAAAGCTACATGACCTGGCATGCCATGGCATTCACACTTTCACCAGACTAGTTGAACAGTTTGTCTGTCAGTATATGAAACGTGACAGCCAAGTGTGGGCAAGCACCTGCCTACCCTGTCAATGCAACAAAATCTCAACACACACTTCCCCTCCATTGGATCTCTTTCCTTTTCCTGCAGGTAGATTTCAACATGTTCACATTGACCTAGTTGGCCCCCTTCCTCATATGCAAAAACTGATTACTCCAAGCTTTACTACTTTATGTAGTACATTAGTAGTGAGGTTTCCTGCTACCAAGAAATATTAGCCTGTCTATTTTATGCCACAGAACAATGATAGTGAGTGATACAGTAAAAATTATGTTGCTTAAGCAAAATTTTAAGGGCAAAGTATGTTCTTGGGCTTACCAGATCCAACCATTTGTATTTAATTTTGGACCTAATTGTAGTATACTACTGCCTATTCTACCAGATGATAGACAAAGTGGGAAGCATCAGATTATGCACTAATAAAAAAAACCTTACTCTTTAATTGTGAAATTGCTAACACCAGTTCAGGTCCCAGTTGTGTGCTGTGTTCTTCCTTACAAATCAATTTCACAGTACAGAAAAAATTATAGTCTTTAAGTTTGCCTTTAATGTAAATATTAATTATTATTTAAGAACCTTTTTTAAGTGCCACTGATAATTGAAAATAGCGGATATGTACTTATTGACAAATTTGGTTTACTCTATGCCTATTGAAACTTTAAAAATGTGGATCCTAAACTTTATTACCATTTACAATATTTGAAAATATGGACACATAATGTGTAGGTGAATTTTTACTTTCAGTTCAGATTAACATTATGCCTAACGGTAATACTATACCTAATATGAGATACTCCCATGAACCACAGACATTGCCGAGGTGGGGTGGCTTGCGTCCTTCAACGATGCAGATAGATGTACCGTAGGTGCAACCACAGCGGAGGGGTATCTGTGGAGAGGCCAGACAAATGTGTGGTTCCTGAAGAGGGGCAGCAGCCTTTTCAGTAGTTACAGGGGCAACAGTCTGGATGATTGACTGAGCTGGCCTTGTAACATCAGCTAATGTGGCTTTGCCACACATTTACTGCAAACGGCAGACAGCAAGGGGAAACTACAGCTGTTACTTTTCCCGAGGACGTGCAGCTCTACTGTATGAACATATGATAATGGCATCCTCTCAGGTAAAATATTCTGGAGGTAAAATAGTCCCCCATTCGGATCTCTGGGCAGGGACTACTCAGGAGGATGTGATCATCAGGAAAGACAACACTGGCATTCTACGGATCGGAGTGTGGAATGTTAGATACCTTAATCGGGTAGGGAAGCTAGAAAATTTAAAAAGGGAAATGGATAGATTGAAGTTAGATATAGTGGGGATTAGTGAAGTTCGGTGGAAAGAGGAACAGGATTTCTGGTCAGGCGAGTACAGGATTATAAATACAAAATCAGTTGGGGGTATTACAGGAGTAGGTCTGATAATGAATAAGAAAATAGGAATGCAGGTAAACTACCATTAGCATCACAGTGATCGCATTATCGTAGTCAAGATAGATATGAAGCCAACACCGATCACAGTAGTACAGGTTTATATGCTAACTAGCTCTGCCGATGATGAGGAAATTGAAGAAGTGTATGAGGAGCTAAAGGAAATTATTCAGACAATTAAGGGAGAGGAAAACTTAATTGTTATGGGAGACTGGAATTCGGAGGTATGACAAGGAAGGGAAGGGAAGATAGTAGGTGAATATGGTCTGGGCAAAAGGAATGAAAGAGGAACCCACCAGGTAGAATTTTGCACGAAACATAATTTAGTTATAACAAAAACATCTGGTTTAAGAATAATGAAAGAAGATTGTATACGTGGAAGAGACCAGGAGACACCAGGAGATACCAGATAGGTTTTACAATGGTAAGACATAGATTTTGGAATCAGGTTTTAAACTGTAAGACATACCCAGGGGCAGATACAGACTCTGATCGTAACTAGTTGTTTATGAACTGTAGGCTGAAACTGAAGAAACTACAAAAAGGAAGGAAAATGATGAGATGGGACCTGGATAAATTAAAGGAGCCTGAAGTTCTTGAGAATTTCAGAGGGAGCTTTAAGCAACAATTGACAGAAACGGTGGGAAATAAAACAGTAGAGGAGGAATCGGTAGCATTGAGAGATGAAATAGTGAAGGCAGCAGAGGACAAAATAGGTAGGAAGGCAAGACCTACAAAAAATCCTTGGATATCACAGGAGATACTAAATTTAATCAATGAAAGGAGAAAATATAAAAATGCAGTAAATGAAACATGCAAAATGGAGTACAGACGACTAAGAAATGAGATTGACAAAAAGTGCAAAATGGCTAAGCAGGAGTGGCTAGAAGGCAAATGCAAGGATGTAGAAGAATGTATAAATAGGGGAAAAATAGATACAGCCTACAGGAAAACAAAAGAAACCTTTGTAGATAAGAAAAACAGCTCTATGAATATCAAGGACTCTGGTGGAAAACCAGTTCTCAGCAAAGAAGGGAAAGCTGAAAGGTGGAAAGAGTATATAGAGAGACTCTATAGAGGAAATGAACGTAACGACAATATTGTAGAAAGAGGAGAAGACGATGAGGATGAAATAGGAGATACTATACTGAGAGATGAATTTGACAGAGCACTGAAAGACTTAAATCGAAACAAGGCCTCTGGAGTAGATGATATTCCCCCAGAGCTACTGAAGTCCCTGGGAGAATCAGCCATGACAAAATTGTTTCACCTGGTGTGTAAGATGTAAGACATTTGAAGTTCCCTCAGACTTTAAGAAAAATGTTATAATCCCCATTCCAAAGAAAGCAGGTGCAGTCAGCTGTGAAAACTACAGAACCATCAGTTTAATAATCCATGGTTGCAAAATATTAACATAAATTATTTGCAGAAGGATGGAAAAGCTGGTAGAAGCCGACCTCGGGGAAGATCAGTTTGAATTCAGGAGAAATGTTGGAACTCAGGAGGCAATACTCACTTTACGGGTTATACTAGAAGATAGATTAAGAAAAGGCAAACCTACATTTCTAGCTTTTGTAGATTTGGAGAAGGCTTTTGACAATGTTGATTGGAATAAACTCTTTCAAGTTCTGAAGCAAGCAGGAGTAAAATATAGGGAGCGTAAGGTTATTTACAACTTGTACAAAAACCAGACAGCGGTTGTCAGAGTTGAAGGGCATGAAAGGGATGCATTGGTTGGAAAGGGAGTAAGACAGGGTTGTACCCTTTCTCCAATGTTGTTCAATTTGTACATTGAGCAAGCTATAAAGGAAAGCAAGGAGAAATTTGGTGAAGGAATTAAAGTTCAGGGGGAAGAATTAAAAGCATTGCGTTTTGCCGATGACATAGTAATTCTGTCAGATACAGCAAAGGACCTGGAAGAGCAATTGAACGGAATGGACAGTGTGCTGAAAGGTGCATATAAGATGAACATTAACAAGAGGAAAACTGGGGTAATGGAGTGCAGTCTATGAAAATCAGGTGATGCTGAAGGAATTAGATTAGGTAACGAAGCAATAAAGGAGGTAGATGAGTTTTGTTACTTGGGCAGTAAAATAACAAATGATGGTCGCAGTACAGAGGATGGTCGCAGTACAGAGGATATAAAATGCAGAATGGTAATGGGAAGAAAAGCGTTCTTGAAAAAGAGAAATTTGTTAACATCGAATATTTATTTAAGCCTAAGGAAGTCCTTTCTGAAGTGAAGGCATTTGTATGGAGTGTTACCTTGTATGGGAGTGAAACATGGACGATAAACAGTGCAGACAGGAAGAGGATTGAGGCTTTTGAAATGTGGTGCTACAGAAGAATGCTGAAGACTAGGTGGGTGGATCGCGTAACTAATGAGGTGGTAGTGAACAGAATTGGGGAGAAAAGAAATTTCTGGCATATCTTGACTAAAAGAAGGGATAGATTGGTAGGGCACATTCTTAGACATCAAGGAATTGTGTATTTAGCATTGGAGGGAAGTGTGTGGGGTAAAAACCACAGAGGAAGAAGACCAAGAGATGGATACAGTAAGCAGATTCAGACAGATGTAGGTAGCCGTTCTTATGTGGAGATGAAGAGGCTTGCTCAGGATAGGGTATTGTGGAGAGCTGCATCAAACCAGTCTCCGGACTGAAGACCACAACAACAACAACAACAACAACAACAACAACAATAACAACAGAGTCATCTTAGTTGGGGGTTTTCAATATGAGATTTTCTACTTACGACAATGTATACGCCAATGGACTTAAGAAGTAATTATACTGATGTAGAGTTTCAACTAAATAAGGAATTCATGCTTACAGTTAATAAATTAGCAAATAATAACAAGCTTTGAGAAGGATTTTGAATTTAAATACCATGTGAAATTAAGCATAGAAAATGAATAAGAGGTACATGATGGGGGTTTAATGCATGTATTTTAACATTATTTGGACTTTGCTTTGATGTTTACCAACCACTAACTAATGTGGAGGTCTATGTGTAGTCAACAGAAATGATAGAAACAGAGTACCTAAGTGATGTTTAAGAGAAATATGTTAGGTTAAGAATTGTCAGTGGAAATACTGAACAAATAGTTATTAAATAATGGAAGTAAAAATGCTTCATATGTTGAAAAAGAAGATTTAATATTTCATGATGAAAATGAAAAATGAATATTTAATGATGATAAGAAGCAGCTAATGTAGTGTTAAGAGTAGTGTATTATCTGAACAGAAGCTTTACTTGAAGTGTAAGATGTTAAAATTGCTTGATACTGCTCAGGAATCTTAAAATGATAGTGCTCCAAACCCTGATATAAATATTAAGTCATGTACTGAAGTGCTAGTTAAAGAAGTAAATGAAAGCTAATATGAAAATGTAGCCTACTTCCTGTCAGTGTCAAGTTGTGATCCTAGTGACATGAATAATTTTTAAGTAGTGGTTTGTTGTTGTTGTTTTTATCTATTAACTGAACCTCCAGCTGGAGTGGCTGGACATGATAGTTGTGTGTGCATAGTTGTCCGAGTGATTGCTTGAATGTATGTGTTTCATTTTTTGATAAAGGCAATAGCCGAAAATTTTAGTTGTGTGAATGTGATTCTATTTTCACGTCTGTCAGCAGCTCGGCGAGCCTCTTTACAGTGAGTTGTTACCTATCCTCAATTACTGACATTCCTATTTACTATGTTAGTAGTCCATTTGTTAAGATCAGAGTTACAGATTTGAGCCTCTTAAAGGTATTGAAACCCTTAGCCACATGCTATATGGTTTTGTTTATCCATGATCCAGAAAGTTGATCAGTCTCAGAAAAATTACTGCATTTAAACTATACATACAGAATGCTAATTGATATCTTGCAAATTTTTATCTTGCTCTTACCCAGAACCTATAGGGAAGATATTGCAGATAATTTTGATACCATTTATGAACATAGCATACAGATAGTGTGTATACCATATCATGATGTACAGATTGGTGTACCATAATTATTTTATTAATTTCATAAGTATAATCGAAGGTATGTTAAAATATTTATTATTTATTTATGTCTTCAAATTTTAGTGTATATAAGTAACAGTTTTACACAAATGGATAGTTTACTCTTTGGCTGTAAAGTCATTGACAATGACTGTGGTCCTCAGTCATTTACTGTGATTTTTCTGTGAATCATGTCTGCAGTGCATTACAATTCTAATTCTTTAGCCTTTTTCAAACTTTTAACTGCTAAGCATTTGGTAGTACGGGGTGTTTCACGAAAGACGCCTGCCAGGCGTCCGCGGATTGCGCGGTATGACTCACTGCCGCCGCCACCACATACGCCGGGCGAGGCAGCGCCCGTGCTGCGGGCTCATACACTGAGTTAAAGTCTAAAAAACATTGCCATTTGAGTAACCTAAGCTTACCTTTATTTATAGTAGATGTTCAAAATGATGTCCCTCTATGGAAAGAGTAGCTTGACATCTCTTGAACACATTTGCAAACACTCAACGAATTTCGGATGCTGAAATCTGGGAAATGACTAGTCAAATCCTGTCTTCCCAGTCTTCGAGTGTATGGGGATTGCTTGCATACACCTTGTCTTTTAAAATTCCCCAAAGATAAAAGTGACAGGGATTTAGACCTGGAGAACATGGAGGCCAGTCAACTATCATATCATCAAAAACACTTTGTATTGCTGCCATAGAAGTAATGGAAATGTGTGGTCTTGCATTGTCCTGCATGAAATAACCGTACAGCATTTCGTTGGGTGAAAGTTCTTGAAAAAATGGATACCGGATATTGTTCACATACCTGTCAGAATTTATTGGTTCGTGAAAAAATATTGGCCCAATTAATCTCCTCGCACTAATTGTACACCACAATCCTGTTTTCATGTTATGAAGAGGTTGTTGATGTAACTCCGCACAAGAAACACTCATTGATCCTTCATGTAAACCATACTGAAAGGGAACTTGACAGCAAACTCAAAACAAAACACCTGAACACACTGTCATGCAGTACAGAACACAAGAGCACCGTGTTTCTACCTGACAACAATAGGGCCGGACTCGGTGCTGTCGCCAAGTGTCCCAGAATATGCACAGCGGTGACCATCAGGTGGAGCAGCAGCAGCCGGGAAACATGCCGCGCAACTCGCGGACCTCTCCCAGGTGTCTTTAGTGAGGCACACTGTACTTTTTTATTATTGGTTGAAGATGTGTTGTACTTTGATGTGTCAAGAGGGACTTGCTATTAAATAGTACAAAAGTGACTAAAAGCATGGGAGGACACACAGAACACACAGTTTGGACTGATGTAAATTCAATTTCTATCCTTGAGATTAAAGCTTAATATGAAAATTCCGAATACTGAATTAAGATTACCATATTATATTGTACATATGACACAGTTTTCAACTGATGCAAAACTTAATTTTCATTTTATTCTTCCAGTTAAAGAAATCATACAAAAGTTTGTCAAATTTATTACATGTTAAAACTACTTTTGTTTTACAAGTTTCATACTTTGAATATTTTGTCATGCATACTTGTGCATATACATGGTATAAAGCCATATTGTCCTGTGTACAGGAGTGCAAAAGGTAAATATCATGCAAAGTCTCAATACCTTAATATGCAAGGACACAGCACTTACGTTTGTGTTTCATCTATGTTACTTACTATGATGTGTGAAAAGGCATTTAAGCAGTTGCTGAAAATTTTAATTCAGTTATGATACAAACAATGAAACATTATAGATTACACATTACTCTTTACTATTATTGTCAAACTTCTTATGTATTTTTATGTAGAACACCAGTGTAGTTCATGTCACACTTCTTGACTTATGCATGCAAGCTTAATGTATCAACTTACTGTTGATTACAAGTTGTTTGCTTCTGATATAGTACTGTTTCTGAAAATGATCAGACAGACCGTATGCCTAATTTGAACTTTGTGTAGGATATAATTTTGAGGTTTTACACTGTTAACATATACGTGTACAGACTTTCAGAATACGGGTACATAAGATAGCTCTCATTTGTGTCCACTTCTATTATAAGATTGTCCTTCACTGTCCAAACACTACTAGAACAGTTATCACTTTATTGTTTTATGCTTTGAGATATTGGAGAGGTTTTACCTGTTTTCCTTTTGACAACACAGTGGCACTCTGGGCTGTGTTATATTGATGGAAACAGTTGGTTTAAATATGAACATGAGAGTTGATACCTTTACTTCTGCGGAACTAAATAGTCAAGTTGCCAGGTGCACCTTGTAGCTCTTTGTAATGTGTTTACTGTTAATACATAAGTTCTATTTAGAAGTTGTATCTATAAAACTTTATGGTGTATCATAATACCTTAAGAGCACTATAGTTGTCTTAATTAAAAATAGTAAATGCAACCAGAGTTCTTTCTGCTTTTGTAGCTATTTGCTAGTCAGTTACGTGCCCTAGCCGTAGACATAATTTAATGACAATGTACTTTTCCGCCTCTCTATTGATTACTACCTCGGGAGTGTGTGTATTTGGCAGTTTTTATCTGTTTTTCATTTCATGGGAAACATTTTTTTTTATGTTTTATGCAATTTACAATGGAAACTTGACTTGAACATGATATGGTATTTAACCATTTCCACTGCTAACTACTTGCAGGGGTTTTTTGAATTTTCATTTATGCCTATCTCTTATCACTAAGGAAGAAATTTGTGTAATATTGTTTTAGTTGATTTCCTTACTTCTACTCACACTCACAGTCTCTCAAAATTCATGTTATAAAACGAGACAAATATTCAATACACACAGTACTTTAAACTTTTTAAAACCATGACATATTGTTTATCTTTATAGCAATCTTAACTACACCGTAATACTTGGATGATTAATATTTGTGGTGCTCATTGAGAGCTGATTCCATCCACTGTTTAGTATTTAATTGTACTAGCCATTTCACTCAGTTCATTTAAATGTAAATTTGAAATGATTACAAGCTTTATATGTACTCAACGCCCTTTTGTGAGGAATTAGGAACTTAGTGCTCACATAATGGCATTTACATATACATACACATAAAAAAAGTACCGTATGTGAGAAAACAATTTTCATAATAAATCATACCATGCACAACTGTTCTGTTTACAATATGAAAATCAGTGCTCTACTTAACAAAAACTTAAGATTTAAAAGCTTGCTATTACATTTTTGAGCTCAAGTAAAAGTGAGAGATTTCTCATTAAATTCATTGACATCAAGGGTTAATTTGAGCTCATAGTTTGAATTTGCTTAGACTACCGTAATGAAAAATTGATTACTCTTTCCCAAAGTCTGATAACAGTGTGGTTATTTATGTATGTAGTTAGGGAAATATAGTATGTGGTTCTGAGAAAGATAAAACCATGTTTTAGGAACTGTACTGAATGCCTGTAAATATATTCAGCTGAAGCTGATAGCCTCTAAGTCATCAACAGCAGTTAGCGGTTGCACAGCTGTCAGTGAATCATGCACAATCAACAACCACCGGCATTCGCAAGACTACAATATAAAAGAAGAATATTTTTGTGAAAGTGTTATAACATAAAATAATTCTGACTCGCACACGCCGCAGACTATTATTATTATTTTATTATTGTTATTAATACCATATTTCCTTTAAACCTGATGTAAAATTAGTATGAGGATTAGATATAGGAAAACACAGTAGTTCAGAAACACTGCTGGAGGATCAGAGAATCATCATGATCTGGATTGTGAAGTAGCTATTTAAATTCAGCATGTAATGTTCAGTTGCAAATTCTGAGACGGGATGGCCTACTTGGCCGTTGGCCACAGTTTGGCAGTGGTCATTCATCCTAGTGGACAGCTGGTTGAGAGTCATAGCAAATATGCATTCACTCTATATTCATCACTGTTACAATCACAGGATAGTACACCTTTTTTTAGGAACATTTACAGTTTCTTATTGTCAGATACATTTTATGCTATTTCATTTTCTGCTTTTCCCAAATATCAAGGCAGTTAGGAATTTATTTGTAGCACAATCAAACCTTCATGTCTTGAAATATATTCACCTTATTCTCCGTGCTATTATAGATTAATTGGGAATCTGTTACCAGACATTTGATCTAGATTTGACAAACCACTCTGTGGCAAATAATATTTTTAGATGTGGACTATTACTTACACATCAGGTAAAAGTCAATGTTCATCACTACTCCCAGAATTTCAATGAGTGTTATTTTCATCCTATACTATGAAACACAAACAAATTATTCATCCATTTTCTATACTGAAAAAATTCACACAATTTTATTTTATCCATAGCTGCAGTGTCCACTACAATATTAGACTATGACTAAGGCAGTTTACTGATTAAATAATATATTATATAAATAATATATTATATATTAATATATTTATTAAATAATATATTATTTATTCCAACCTGGGCTTTCCATTATTGTAGTTTACTGATTCATTGATAGTTTTCCTACAAGAAACAAACCATTAATACTGGATTTTCCCATTACCTTCATGTCACATTGTGCAGTTACCTGGTCATAGATTGTTGATTCTCAATTTTGTCGATCGTTGCTCTCGGTAGCGGCTGGCTGAAATCTCGTGGGGCAAGAACTAATTCACTAGAAACAACATAAGCAACACACAGAACTGCAGTTCTTTGACACTGTGACAATTTATTATTAGTGCCCAGTTGTCCCCATTTATGGTCATTATACAAGTCTTACCAATTACAACCATTATTGTTGTATATCAAGTACAAGAATTTAAATGTTCCACTGCGCCTGTTGGCGCTGCGGTACAATTGTGGAAGTTTG
Source organism: Locusta migratoria (assembly GCA_026315105.1). Taxonomy (NCBI): domain Eukaryota; kingdom Metazoa; phylum Arthropoda; class Insecta; order Orthoptera; family Acrididae; genus Locusta; species Locusta migratoria. The sequence goes on from CM048744.1 coordinate 541,856,449, forward strand.
CAAGCGCCACCTGGCCAGCTGGTGGTGCAATGACTGTAAGGAATATGGGGACAGGCAGTTCATATTCAGACTTTTAAGTCTAATGGACTATTCTTATCTTAATTGTGTTGTGAGTGTTCATGTTGTTACAACATTTGGCAATGAGTAGTGATTTTTTGCAATTATTAAGCTACAAACAACATTCGATATGTCAATGCTTGAGCAGATTCTGCAAATCCTCGTCAAACAGCAAAAGTTACTGGCTGACCACCTCACCGAACATCAGAAGTTCATCACAACGGCTCTACAACAGCTTCTCACAGCAACACGCAACAATCACACTTTGACGTTGTTCGTACCCACTTTTCTGCAGAAGATTGTACAGACTATGAGAAGCGGCTTTGACAACACTTCATAGCTTTCAGCACTGTTGATGCTAATCTTTGTAAGTCACTGTCTCTTCCATGGATTTCTCCAAAATTCTACCAACTTTTTTCTCAATTAGCACCTGTCAAAGAACCATCTTTACTGTTATTGGATGAAATGTGCTGCTTCTCACTTCATATTATAAGAAGCAAACACCATTGTTGCATCACATGTAGCATTTTATCACTATAAAAAACAGCCCATCAGTCGTACGGAGCATGGGCTACAGAACTGCAAGACATTAGTAGAAAGTGCAAATTCATTACTACTGTTCATTAAGAATCTTACACCAGTTCGATGGTCAGGGATGCAATTTTGAGGTTCACTCCTGACAAGGAAGTTTGTTGGAAGGCTCTTCAATTAAATTACCCATTCTTATCAAATATTGGCCATAGCAGAGTCTTTTGAAATTACTTGCACTGCAGGTGCACAACTGGATGCATAGGGTGATGTAGAGGAAATCACAGCAGACAGTGCATTCGTCTATGTGCCAAGCAGTGTCGTGAACGACGAAGTAGCGGCGGTGTACACTCACAAGCAACCCAAGCAAAGCAAAGCAAGCAGCACACTAGTTCTAAACAGAAGCAAACTCTTGCTGCCTTACCCACTTGTCCCCCATTTCCCCAGCATTCATGAGATGATTGTCCCCTATGTTGGGGTACATGTCACATATGTAAGAAAAAGGGTCACATCTCTTCCGTTTGCCGATCTAACCAAGTGCAGGCTATACACAATACTGACTTAGATACAGGCTCTATATTATATGTCAACTGCACCACATGGTGCAGATGTTTGGAAAACACATACTGATGCAAACAGATACTGGCTAAGTAGCCACAATAACTACATCACAAACTTATCTTCGCCTGGGTTCACCACCCATTTCACCGGTCTTGTGCTGTTTACGCACATACAATCAGCAACAACTCTCTATTTTGGGATAAATGGATTTCCAAATCACATATAGGTCAGTTGTACAAACGGTCACTGTGTATGTTGTTGACCACGCGGCGACAGCTGACTTGTTCGGCTATGATGCCTTCTGCATATTTGGATTCTCTGTCAATGTTGTATCCGACATCATTCCTTACACTCAGATACCTTGTCTACAGACTTTTCTGCTCTCTCTCTCTCTCTCTCTCTCTCTCTCTCTCTCTCTCTCTCTCTCTCTCTCTCTCTCTCTCTCCCTCTCTCCCTCCCTCTCTCTCTCTCCCTCCCTCCCTCTCTCTCTCTCCCTCCCTCCCTCTCTCTCTCTCCCCCCCTTCCTTTCTCTCTCTCTCTCTCTCTCTCTCTCTCTCCCTTCCTTTCTCTCCCCCCTCCCTTCCTTTCTCTCTCCCTCCCTTTCTCTCTCCCTCCCTTTCTCTCTCTCTCTCTCTCTCCCCCCTCCCTCCCTTTCTCTCTCCCTCCCTTTCTCTCTCTCTCTCTCCCCCCCTCCCTCCCTTTCTCTCTCTCTCTCCCCCCCTCCCTCCCTTTCTCTCTCTCTCTCTCTCTCTCTCTCTCTCTCTCTCTCTCTCTCTCTCTCTCTCTCTCTCTCTCCCTTTCTCTCTCTCCCCCTTTCTCTCTCTCCCCCCCTTTCTCTCTCTCTCTCTCTCTCTCTCTCTCTCTCTCTCTCTCTCTCTCTCTCTCTCTCTCCCCCCTTTCTCTCTTTTTCTCTCTCTCTCTCTCCCCCTTTCTCTCTCTCTCTCTCTCTCTCTCTCTCTCCCCCCCCCCCTTTTTTTTTTTTTGCCCAGCCTTGGTTGTACCACAGCTTACGAAGCTCATGTCTCTCTCAAACTGGTAGCCAGGCCAAGTTTTTTCGAGCCTGCCCCATTCCTGTAGTGTTGTGTGACACTGTAAAATGGGAGTTAGATCAGCTTACAACCTCAAGAGCTTTGCTTACCGTTCCTTCTAGCAAATGGGCCGTGCCGATTGTCATTGTCAGCACACATAACGGCAGTCTCAGGCTTTGTGGCAACTTCAAACTGTCATCAATGCTCAGTGTCTTATTGATACATATCCTATGCCGTGACCTGAAGAACTGTTTTCCAAACTTGAGGGAGCCTCTCTGAGGCTTATAATCAGTTACCATTTGATGAGTTATTGCATCAATTTCTTGTTCTCAATACACCTTTTGGCCTTTATCGTTAGCAACGGTTGCCATTTGGCATGGCCAGTGTGCCAGCCATATTTCAAAGGTTTCTTGAACAACTTCTTAGCTCTGTTGCAGGAAGCATTAACTATCAGGATGACATTGTTGTTACCTGGGCTACCATGGATGAACATCTATAAAATCTACATACTCTTCTCAGTCCTATAACAGGCTGTTCTTAAGTGCAATTTAACAAATCTCAATTTCGTACTGTCCTCCTGGAAAAGCTTTGGGTTCCCTCTGGAAATACTTCCATCTGTGGCTGCATCTCTCCTCCCACAATCGAGTTATCCTGCTGGCTACCGACAGCATCTCTCTCCAAGTTGTCGTTCTGGCAATGTTGTGGCCTGCGGTCCTACGTCTTCTACACCAGGGACACTGGGGCATCTCTAGGACAAAGAATCTTTCTAGAAAGCATGTCTACTGGCCCAGACTCAATGCGGAAATAGCACACATGGAGGCTGCTTGTCAAACGTGTGGCACAAGCACCTGCGCTTAAGTCCTCACTTTCTCCATGGCCCACACCTGAAAAACCATGGGACTGCATTCATATAGATTTTGCTGGACCCTTCCTCAACACTTATTGGCTCCTACTCATTGACACCTATTCCAATTTTCCTTTTGTGCTTTGCTGTGCTTAACCAACCACAGCTGCTACCACCACTATTTTGGCCAAAATCTTTGCCCTGGAAGGATTACCCACTAACATTGTTTCTGATAATGGGCCTCAATTCACCTCCTCCATATTTTCTGACTTTTGTGCCCAGAGGGACATATCCCACCCCAGTCCAACAGGAAAGTGAAACCTTTAAATCCCAAATGAAGAAAAATCTCACATCCTCTTCCACTGATGACGCACTCTTGCAATTCCTAGCATCATATCACTTCACTCCGTCCGGGGACCATAGCCTGGCAGAGCTTTTGCAACCTCATACTCTCCTTCACTTCCTCACACCCCCACCTTCTAAAGGCACTATCAGCACTCAAGAACAAATTGTGGAGGGTGCTCCTTTGTGGGTGTGAGGCTATGGAAAGCAACCCAAATGGTCACAAAGCCATGTTGATGCACAAAAGGGCCGACAGTTTTACACCATCAGCACTTCTGTGGGGAGATGTCTCGCCACTTCGACCAACTTTGCCCAAGAGTCACCACAAAACTGGTACCGTCTGGCAAGAAGGACTTGAAGATGTATATGACACGGACCTTCCTACAATGAGAAATCAAACTGACACTTCCGACATCCTAATGGATTGGACACCACCGCAGTAGATGGAACAAGACGAACATGTCTTCTTGTGCAGCCACATTCCTAGTAGTGGGCATTGGTTGCATTGAATTTATGATAAACACTTCCCTTATTTCAACACCAACTGTGCTCGTCGGTCTGCGTCGCTGTAGGCGGCGAGTAGCGGCGTCGTAGCGGCCCTCTCTGCGACTCAGCGTTGTCTCGGAAGTCGGAATGGCATCGAAAGCCGGAATGGCATCGAAAGCCGGAATGGCATCGAAAGCCGGAATGGCATCGAAAGCCGGAATGGCATCGAAAGTCTTGGCTTTGTCATTGCAGTCCCTCCGATCACGGCACAAACTTTGTATTTTCCTCTTTCCATCGTCCAGTGTTTTTTCCTTCAGTGACTTTTAGATATAGTCACCGAAGAACTATTGACCATTTAGTTTCTCTCTTGTAATCAGATCTCATTACATTGGTTGCTAGGAGCAATGATTACATCTTCCATACAGTATTTATTTTCTTTCTTAGTTATTTAGTACAAAAAATTTTCCAAATTTCTGTGTGGGTTTTTTTTTTTTTTTTGTAATTATTATTCACTTATTTTCTCTATCTCCCAGCCTCTTTTTTCTGTCCTGTCATGGTCACCATATGCAGCGTTACTGCTTAATTATGACCGTGCTGGTAGCAGTTCACTCCCATTTAGCTGATTATCTGAGTGTGTGGTATACCAGCCTACTTTAGGATGTAGAGGACCACCTATGCTGTGCCTCTGTCAATGAGTGTGGATCCTCAGACTCCGTCACTGAAGTTCTTACTGCAGGAACAGAATGCTGGAGAGGGCTGAAATATCCTTCAATACTACTACTCTATTTCTATGGAAGGAGAAGTCTTGATGTTTTTATGCTATACAATCACCTTCATTTATTGCACCATTTTTATACAAAAGAGAGAGTGCAATATTCCACACATGTCTCTGACTAACAAACTATACAGAATGAATACCAGAATCATAATGAACACACAAACATAGGTTTTTAACAATGAAATAAATGTATTCACAGAAGTCCTTATATCTTCTTTGACTTGCACAGAACTTCACACTTTCAGTATTATCTGTGCTACTTGCTGTAACTGCCTGGCCATTAGACCTGTACAAAAGGAAAAATCCAGGGCAGTACCAGACCAATTCTATATCTAATTGACCTTAAATAAATACCTTGGTCATCTTGTATTGGTACTGGAGCATGTAGTGTAACTCTTTACACTACAGCGTGTTAAGTGTTTAGCTTATAATAATGTCAATATAATGTTCTACTCTCAACCTGAGAATTTTTCATAGAAAGAAGACACTTTATTTCCAGGAATTCTTCCAATGAATAGAAGTAGTGCTCTGTCATAAAAGCCTTTTGTTTATTTTTAAATTTTGTATCTGGAGCAAGTTGCATTTGATCTGGAATCTTAAGTGTAATTTAACACCAAGATGAATTATAGTTTTTGGTATGATGATATCCTTGAAAAGTTTTGGTGGATACTTGTTGATTCTCTGGTAAAATGAGTGTGAATACCCTTGTTTTGGATTAATTTTGCTGTTCTGATAAGGTATTTCCTGGCGAATATGATTGTTCCTTTGATTTACAGGATTCCATCTTTTTGAGACCACAAATTTCACATAGTAATCATTTTTTGTAGTTTAAATATATTTGTGTTGTAAGTTAAATTTCTCCTGTAGATAACTCCATAGAAGAGCAAGGAGTGGAACTGTGCATGGTACATATTCTACATTTGCATTGCTGTAGATTTACTTGCAGTAGATTTCAATATTTTTAGTCCATAGCACAATGAAGAGTGTTTCTTCGATAAGTTGTTTATATTTGTACCACATTTTAAATTCTTTTGAACCCATACACCCCAAAACTTGTTTTTTATGACTAGATCCAGTCAAAACTGCTTGTACAAGAGCAAACAAAATAAATGTTTGTGGGCTCATATGATCAACAAAGTCATCTTCATAAACGAGGAAAAGTTGTTATGATCTTCAGTCCAGAGACTGGTTTATGCAGCTCTCCATCCTCTTCTATCCTGAGCAAGCCTCTTCGCCTCCACATAAGAATGGCAACCTACATCCATGTGAGTTTGCTTACTATATTCATCTCTTGGTCTTCCTGTGCGGTTTTTAACCCAAACACTTCCCTCCAATGGTAAATTCACAATTCCTTGATGTCTAAGAATGTGTCCTACCAATTGATCCTTCATTCCTTGATGTCTAAGAATGTGTCCTACCAATTGATCCCTTCTTTTAGTTAAGGTATGCCAGAAATTCCTTTTCTTCCCAATTCTGTCCAGTACCACCTCATTAGTTTACATGATCCACCCACCTAATCTTCAGTATTCTTCTGTAACACCACATTTCAAAAGCCTCTACCTCTTCCTGTCTGCACTGTTTATCGTCGATGTTTCACTCCCATACAAGGCAACACTCCATGCAAATGCCTTCAGAAAGGACTTTCTTGTGCTTAAATTAATATTCAATGTTAATAGATTTCTCTTTTTCAAAAACACTTTTCTTCCCATTGCCATTCTGGATTTGATATCCTCTGTATTGTGATCATCATATGTTATTTTACTGCCCAAGTAACAAAGCTTATTTACCACCTTTATTGATTCATTACCTAATTTAATTCCTTCAGCATCACCTGATTTTCTAAGACTGCATTCCATTTTCATCTTACATGCTCTTTTCAACACACTGCCATTCTGTTCAATTACTCTTCCAAGTCCTTTGCTGTCTCTCACAGAATTACAATGTCATCAGTAAAACAAATTTTTTATTTCCTCATCCTGAACTTTAATTCCCCCTCCAAACTTCTCATTGCTTTCCTTTATAGCTTGCACAAGGTACAAATTGAAAAACATAGCCGGCCGTGGTGGCCGAGGGGACTGAGACGCTCCAGTCATGGTCTGCAAGGCCACTGCGGTCGGGGGTTCGAATCCCCCCTCGGGCATGGATATTTGTGCCGTCCTAGTTCATAAGTAGTTTGTAAGTTTAGGGACTGATGACCTCGTAGTTAAGTCCCATAAGCTAAACAAACATTTGAACATTTTGAAAAACATTGGGGAAAGGCTACAACAACCCTGTCTTAATATTCATAGAATATATGACTTCAACTGCTATTGGGCCCTGCCCATAGTACTCAAACTCGTAGTTTAACTAATTCCCGTAAGAGTAAGGGCTTCAAACTTGCCCACCCCTCCCCACTACCGATAGGATCATTGCCCGTTAAACTACGAGTTTGAGTACTATGGGCAGGGCGAAGCTGGGAATTTGTATCTGACGGGAGGCGTGCATGGGTAGTCCTTGCAGGTGCGGTGATCACTGTGTCCCCAGTGGTGTAGGGGTCAGCGCAACTGCCTAGAAAGCAGGAGACCCGGGTTCGAATCCCGGCTGGGTACACATTTTCAGCTTTGCCCAATAGCAGTTGAAGTCATATATTCTATGAATATTAAATAATAACAGCTGCAGGATCAGAATGTGACGTCTGTTCTTTCCGAACAGACGCCACATGTATATATATAATATGCCGGTGACGGGCAATGATCCTATCGTTAGTGGGGAGGGGTGGGCAAGTTTGAAGCCCTTACTCTTACGGGAATTAGTTAAACTACGAGTTTGAGTACTATGGGCAGGGCGAAGCTGGGAATTTGTATCTGACGGGAGGCGTGCATGGGTAGTCCTTGCAGGTGCGGTGATCACTGTGTCCCCAGTGGTGTAGGGGTCAGCGCAACTGCCTAGAAAGCAGGAGACCCGGGTTCGAATCCCGGCTGGGTACACATTTTCAGCTTTGCCCAATAGCAGTTGAAGTCATATATTCTATGAATATTAAATAATAACAGCTGCAGGATCAGAATGTGACGTCTGTTCTTTCCGAACAGACGCCACATGTATATATAACCCTGTCTTACTTCCTCCCCAACCTCCTTTTATGCCCTTTGATTCGGATAACTGCTGTCTGGATTTTGTACAAGTTGTAAATAACTTTCTATATTTTACTCCTGCTGATTTCAGAATTTGAAAGAGTGTATTCCAATCAACATTGTCAAAAGCTTTCTCCAAATCTACAAAAGCTAGCAATGTAGATTTGTCTTTCCTTAATCTAAGATAAGCCTTAAAGTGAGGACTGCCTCCCGTGTTCCTACATTTCTACTGAATCCAAACTGGTCTTCCCCAAGGTCAGCTTCTACCAGCTTTTCCATCCTTCTGCAAATAATTTGTGGTAAAATTTTGCAACCATGACTTATTAAACTGATGGTTCTGTAATTTTCACACCTGTCTGCTCCTGCTTTCTTTGGAATTGGGATTATTACATTTTTCTTAAAAGTCTGAGGGTATTTCCCGTCTCATACATCTTACGCTCCAGGTGAAATAATTTTGTTATGGCTGACTCTCTAAGAGACTTCAGTAGTTCTGAGGGAATGTCTTCCACTCCAGGGGACTCGTTTCAACTTAGGTCTTTCAGTGCTCTGTCAAATTCTTCTCTCAGTATAGTATCTCCTATTTCATCTTCATCTACATCCTCTTCCCTTCCTACAATATTGTCTCCAAGTTCAATTCCTTTGTAGAGCCCCTCTATATACTCTTTCCACTCTTCAGCTTTCCCTTCTTTGCTGAAAACTGGTTTTCCATTTGAGTTCTTTATATTCATACAGCTGCTTCTCTTGTCTCCAAATGTTTCTTTCAATTTCCTGTAGATGGCATCTATTTTTCTCCTTTTTATAAATTCTTCTACAGACTTGCATTTGCCTTCTAGGAAAAGAAACAGTCCTAAAACCATATTTAACGATCTATCATTGGAGATGAAAACACTGTTAATGAAATTGTTTTGAGCATTAATATCAAATTAAAGTGATACCTCCTGAATGCGGTTTTGTAAGTAAGAGCATCGCTAGCTAGCTAGCTAGCTAGCTATTTGCCACACCTCTTATTTCTCTTCTTTCTAGTTTATCAAGCAGTATTTTATAATCTATTATATCAAAACCTTTAGAAAGTTCTATGAAGATACTTGCAGCTACATTATTTTGGTTGATTGATTTTAATGTGTGGTCCAATAGTGCAAAAATTGTTGTATTGATGGACATAGATTTTTTAGTCACATTGTTTATTGTGTGTAATTTAGAAGTCTATTATGAAAAAGATTCTCTAGGATTTTTGAAAAGATGTTTAATATGGACAATGGTAAATAACTGGAGAGTAAATCAAGTGCACCTTTCTTCAGTATGGTGAGACAATAGTTATTTTTAGGGCACCTGGAAAGATTACTATTTTTAGTGAATGGTTGAATAAGGTTGATAATGGGTTTACTATGAGGTAGCACACACTTTTAATATGAAGTAAGATACTTCATAATAACTGCTAGAGGATTTATTGCTCAACAATTTCATTATTTTAGAAAACATTTTAGGAGAAAACTGCAATCATTAATGAAATCTTAATTTTAAAAACACAATCTTGGTCTCAAGAGATCTTTTATTTGACAACCAGGTTCAGTCTGCTTATGAGACCATCTTCAGGCCTAACATGGCAGCCGACTGCAGGCAGGTCAGGAACTGCTGGCCTCAGTGTGTGTTTCATAAACTATCATCTAAGTACTAATGGTGTTTGAAGTATTGGTGGAACCTGATAATAGTATCTTGCAGTTTGCTTCATGAGATCTTTGGCTAATGAGGTGAAATATTCATTTAATTTATTTACAACTGTATTTGGTTCTGCGACCTTAGAAGCATAATTTTTTTTGTGTTGAACTAAGTTTCTTTTTTAATAACCTTCCACATGGCTATCATTTTGTTTTAAGAGTTTCTTATTAACTTGTTTTTCCATATAAGTTTTGCCTGTGTAATAACTCTCAGATAGCTTTCTTGTAGGGAAAAAACAACTTTTTTCTTTGCAGACTTTACAATAGACAAAAGTTTTGTATAACTTTTTTCCAGAAATCTATTCCTCTCACTGGAGATTTTTATTCCTTTTGTTACCCGTGACTCTGTTGTTATTGTCCAAAATTTTAGTTTCAAGAGGAAATGCTGTATTAAAATAATGAAGGTAGGATTTATGAAAGCTTGAGAACATACTATCAAAAAGTGGTTTGTTTATAAATATTTTCCAGTTTTCCTTGGCTAATATGAAATTAAAAATCACAATACTGTCATCAGAAAATGTTCTTTTTTGAATTTTTTTATTTCAATTTTACCATATCAGTTCTCAGTAACTGCACATCATAGTCACTGAACCTCATGCTCTGTACTTCACCACTGAATCTGGAGCTAGTGTAAGTTATGAAGATTTGCTCACTTCTTGAATCTGTGTGTTCAGTTGATCTTGTTGAAGTGTGTATTGTGGGGATCATAATGAATGATTTGATCATATTTATCATAATATTTGTGACATTAGGGCTTTGATTATTGAAAAACTCTAAATCGAGGCACCTCTAACCCAACATACTTACTACCCTTCTTAAAGTGGTATCCTATTGTCCACCGAGTATCTGAAACACTGCAGGTCACCCTTACGATATTGTCGCGAGTCCTCTGACGGAATGCGTGGTGCAGTGATTAGCATGGCAGATTGCTGTGCTTGCGGTCTGCAGTTCAAATCCTGCCACAGGCAGAAAATTTTTTATTTCTTTGTATTTACTATTTATAGAATGTTGTACATATTTCTTATGTATGATGTACTTTTAAGTTTCAGAAAATACTTTCTGTGTATAAATAGCGGAGCACTCTAAGCAGGAGGCAGTCTGTACTGAGTGTACGCTTGTGTTTGCAATATACAGGGTGTTTCACTAAGAGTGTTTGCCTCTGTAACTTATAAAATAATAGGTGACAGGAAATTTTAATGTGGTAGGTCAACACAAGAAATGTTACACTTCCTGCGGAGCTATGAACATAGTTTATTGTATCATTTTCCAAAGAGTTACAGCACAAAGATATAATTTTTTTAAATGGAACAATAGTTTTTTTTTCTATCTTGCATTGTATTCTTTAAAACCAGCTGCGTCCAAATCAATTTAAACTACATTCCTATCATTGTTAGTTTGGGAGCTACAACCCTTCAAAGTTTATGGGGCGGAGGCTACGACAGTGTAGCTGACTGGCTGGTGGTCATGAGACAGTGGGCCGTGCCCCAGGGGATAGCCACTCGGCCAGTCAGCAACGCTATCACAGCCTCCGCCCCCTAAACTTTGAAGGGTTGTAGCTCCCAAACTAACAGTGATAGGAATGTAGTTTAAATTGATTTGGACACAGCTGGTTTAAACAAATCCAATACACGATAGCAAAAACTATTGCTCCATTTAAAAATTTATATCTTTGTGGTGTAACTCTTTGGAAAATGATACAATAAACTATGTTCATAGGTCCGCAGGAAGTGTAACATTTCTTGTGTTGACCTACCACATTAAAATTTCCTGTCACCTATTATTTTATAAGTAACAGACGCAAACACACTTAGTGATACACCCTGTATGTGTTCGAAGTGTAAAGTGTTGTGCTCTATTAATGACCAGCCTTCAAATTCTGGACCAGCTCCAGTTTTCGATGTGACACTGTCTGGTGGAAGCACCGGGTATCCTGCAATACATCTGCATTATCGTGGCTCTGATTAGGCAGCCCTCACCTACATGGACAAGAACTGGAACACAAAGGGTATACTGACTACCTCCGTCCAAGGGTCCATGTCATCAAATGAACCATGGATATGAAAACAGTGGTTGTCAGCTGCACATCAGACACCCATTGGTGTTCTCTGGAGATTCAGGATAGTACCCAAATAATTGGCTGAAAGTATTTGACTGAGTCACCAAGTATAATTGGTGGGATCACATTATGTGCTTGGCAAACATATATTTCTATCTGGATGGGATGGCCCAGGAGTGGTTTGACAATAATGAGACCAAGCTGAATAGCTAGGAAAAATTCCAGACAGAACTTAAGAAGATGTTCGGAGACCACCAGCGGCAAGTCCATTTATCAGAAGAGCAATTGAAGAACAGGGACCAATGACATGGTGAGTCAACAAAGTCATATATACAGTGAGTTTTGGCCCTGTGTCATGTAGTTAAGCTAGATATGACTTAGGCTGATAAAATTTCACTCCTGATGAAGGACATTGCAGAAGACATATATTGAGCTCTTCTGTTAAAAGATGTTTCAACGACAAGAGTATCCAATGGTTTCAGAAACATGAAGAGATGCAACAGAGGAGGGTTGGACAAATGTAGTCCCTATGGCCATTGTAGAAGATGAGCATGATTTTGCTTATCTCATATGGCAAATTGTGAGAGAAGAATTAAAAGAGTTAATGGCAGCTGGGACTATTGGAGCAAGGGAACACCAGATTATGGCCATGGATGCTGGTCCTGTATGTCATGAGGGAGCTGACGCATCTGAAGGAAAGGTATTTCAAACAAGCGCTCCTGTCAGCCCCATCAGTAGCACCCAACTTGAAGAATGGCGTCGCCCTACTGTGACTTATGCTGCAGCCGCCAAATGACAGCCAAGGAATCGAGTGATACGGTCACAACTATTCCTCTGGCAACTATGACGCCTCCCAGGAGGACATATCTGGAGGACACAAGACAACAATGCAATTGTGTTTTCATTGTGAACTTCCTGGACATGTCATACAATACTGTAGGGAGAGAAGATGAGTATTTGACAATTATTATGCCATAGACACCAAACATGGAGCAGTCCTTTCAATAGTAGTCAACTGCAGACTATTACTGTCAACCTGTGGGGTGAGGCCCGTCGGCGTATCCTGGACTTGCACTCTCCAACACACCGCCATCATTCACCGTCACCTTATACAGATACCAGCTGTTCAACTAGCCACCATGTTCAGGAAAACTAATTGAGGCAACCATCTATGGAGGTGAGGCCGCCACAGATGAAAATCCTCTATGGCCACTGGTCACTAAGATATCGGGAAATCTCATTGACATCATCATCAACGGCCAACCTGTCCTCTCTGTACTGTCAATTGTTCACTGCCACAGACTAAGGAAGATAATGTTCTGTGACACAAGAATAGCTGTGCTGAAGCTCGCAAATGAAAAATTTGTCCGGCTGACAGGAACATGTGTCACAAGAATATGTATCAACAACAGGACGCAGCATTTTTAATTTGGCATTTTAACAAAATGTAGCCATAATGCTATCCTTGGATGGGGCTTCCTTCAGGCATCCCAGGCTATCAATGACAGTAGAAGATTTAAGCTAAAACATTGATAAAACTGTTCAGTCGAGCACACATAACACGAACTCCCCTGGGAGGTTGTTTGCTGTCGAGAATGTTAAGATCCTGCCCTTAACAATGAGAAGAGTTCCAGTCAGCAGCCAAGATGACCAGCTGAACTGTGAAGTGCTTGTCAATTACAGAAAACTACTCAGTACAACAAAGGAAATCTACACACCAGCGGTTATTGTAAGCATTACAGGTGGTCGAGGAGAACTTCGTATCACTAATTTTCATGAGAAATCTCAACTTATTCCTAAAGGAATGTGTATTGGAACAGCTGAACCAGTCCAGGATGGCGAGCTCAATGTCATCAACAAAGTCTCATGCTCTGCTGTTACTGCTGACAACACACTAGAGGAAGCTACTGTGGAATTGCATATAGGGCCCGGTCAGACCCAGCAACAGCTTCAGCAGGTGTTAACCACACTACACCAATTTTCAGTGCATTCCAGGGCTGGCAGGAGAAGAGCCATATGAAAAGGCCCACGATGATACACTGTATCAATACTGGGGATCATCCACCAATTAGCCAGCATTCATACAGAGTGTCATCAGCTGAAAGATGGATAATTCGGGAAGAAGTGGAGAAGATGTTGCATGATGACATTATTCAACCATCAGGGAGTCCCTTGTTGTCTCCTGTGGTCCTTGTGAAGAAGGATGGCAAGTGGCATGTCTGTGTCAACGATTAGCAGCTGAGACAAATCACAAAGAAAGATGTCTACCCATTGCCACACACTGATGACACCTTGGACTATTTGAAAGGAGCTACATACTTCTCAACCATGGATATGCAGACAGGTTACTGGTAAATCAAGTTTGACGAAGCTGACAGAGAGAAGACTGCTTTTATTACACCTTAAGACCTCTAATAATTCAAAGTCATGCCGTTTGGACTATGTAATGCCCTAGACACATTCAAATTTATGATGGACAACTTGCTTTGACATCTTAAATGGAGGACATGTCTTTGTTATCTAGATGACATTGTCATTTTCTCAAGGACATTTGGGCAACATTTAAGCTGCCTGTCAGCTGTGTTGAAGTGTGTTCAGACAGCAGGACTCTGCCTCAATCCAAAGAAGTGCCTCTTTGTTGCCAAAGATATAAAAATCCTTAGGCACCTAGTGAACAGAGATTATATCTGTCCTGATCTAGATAAAGTAAGGGCAGTCATAGAATCCCCAGTCGTTTCATAGGTTTTTGTAACAATGCACGTCCAGTGCAAGACCTTCTGCATTCTGCAGGGAGACACCAAGTTTTACTGGGATGAGATGAAAGAAAGCCCTTTCCAGGCACTTAAGGAGGCTCTAACTTCCACACCAGTTCTATCCTTGTACAACGAGAATCCGGAAACTGAACTTTACACAGACTCCAGCAGTTATAGTATTGGTGCAGTGCTTGTAAAAATTCATGAAGGTGCTGAAAAGGTGATAGCCTATGCATCAACAGTTCTCTCAAAGTCCAAGATAAACTACTCTACAACCATGAAGGTGTGTTTCACCATTAACTGGGCTATCAACAAGTTCCAGCCATATTTATTTGGTAAACCATTCATCGTCGTGACAGGCCACCATTCTTTTTGTTGGCTGACCAATTTGAAGGACCCATCAAGTCAACTAGCAATATGGGCACTAAGATTCCAAGAGTACCATGTCACAGTAGTATTCAAAACGGGCGCAAACAAGAGTGCCACTGCCTTATGAGGAATCCATTAGCCAAACACAAGAGCATGGATGAAATTACAGCTGAACAGACGGAAGCTCCAGCATTATTACAAACCACAGAGGTCTTGGAGAAAGGAGAACAAAACAAAGGGGAGTTTCAACTTATGAACAGGATGTTGTATAATAGCAACAACGATCCACTGGGCCCCAAATGGCTACTGGTTGTTTCAGCACATCTCTGGCCAGGTTGTCTCAAGTATTTCCACGATTCTCCAGTATCTGGTCATCTGGGATGCGTGAAGACCCTAGACAGAATCAGACACTGACAAGGCTCTACTGATCTGTCAAGCGCTATATGAGTCACTGTAAGAAATGCCAGAGATGGAAATATGTGCTGAAATTACCTCCAGGTCATCTGGTACCAATTCCACCTGCAGCTGCTCCTTTCCACTGGAGTGGATATCATCTTTTAGGTAGTTTCCCAAAGTCGACAACTAGTAACCAATGGAAAATAGTCTGCACTGACTACCTCACCCACAACTCAGAAGCTGCAGAGATAACAAAAATTATTTTGAAGCATGGGGCACCACTTGTGATGATATCTGATTGAGGAAAAGTATTCATCTCAAAACTAGTATTGGAGGTAATGTCATGTTGCGGCATTGTCCACCGAATCACAACTGCCTACCATCCTCACACAAATGGTCATACAGAACATTTTAACAAGACATTAGCAGATATGCTGTCGATGTACATTGATGTTGAGTAGAAGGATTGGGATACAATACTGCCAGTCATGACATTTTCTTATAATACAGCAAGACAAGACACCACAGGCTTCAAGTTGTTTTTCCTGGTCCATGGTTGTGAAGCTGAGACAACAATGGGTATGCTGTTCCCGTTCCAACCAGATGACGCTCAGGATGACTACGTGAAACAGCTCATCATCAAGGTTGAAGAAGCAAGACAGCTCTCTCACATACGGACACTGGACATGCAGAAGAAGGACCACCAGTGGTGTTAATGACAAGCACCGAACTGTCTGTACAGTTCAGGAAATCTGCATGGATTTTTACCCCTATGCAGAAAGTTGGGCTATTGGAAAAGTTACTGAAGCGATACTTTTGTCTGTATCATGTCATACGCCGCCTGTCAGATGCTACATATGAAGTTGAGGATTATGAGCTGTCTTCACAACAAAACATATTTTGCATGTCCTTTGTATGAAGCCTTACCATGATCCCAAAGAACAGATAAATAGGAACTGCCTCTTGTTCAAGGACTCTGAAAACTATTATGATAATGGTGAAACCACAACAGGAGGGTCTGGCACTGGTCATCTCCACCGTAACGAAGACGTACAGGCAGAATGGAAGGATTCTCCAGAACTGCAATACAGATGTCCCATGACAAGATCAAGGATGTTGCAGCTGGCTTCAAAAGGGACCCTAACAGCAGATTGCTGTTATTTCAGGAAGAGAAGCAATGTCGCGAGTCTTCCAACAGA
The DNA here is from genome assembly GCA_026315105.1 of Locusta migratoria. Lineage (NCBI taxonomy): Eukaryota > Metazoa > Arthropoda > Insecta > Orthoptera > Acrididae > Locusta > Locusta migratoria. The sequence goes on from CM048744.1 coordinate 541,872,671, forward strand.
ACATGTGGTGCCGTGGTTAGCATTACAGATTATTGTGCTTGCGGTTCCCAGTTCAAATCCTGCCACAGGTAGAAAAAATTTATTTCTTTGTATTTAATATATCTAGAAGGTTGGACATGTTTATGTTTGCTGTACTTTTAAGTTCCAGAAAATTCTCTCTCTGTATAAATAGTGAAGCACTCCAAGCAGGAGGCAGTCTGTACTGAGTGTATGCTTGTGTTAGCAATAAATGATAAATGTAAATAAGTATAAAGTGTTGCCCTCTATTAATGACCAGACTTTGAATTCTGTACCACCTGCAGTTTACAACAGGACAATATTTACAAGCCCTAAACCCTTGCCACAGGCATCATATCTCTTTATAGTTCACTTCATTAATACTATTTTTTAATATTTCCTTAACGTGTAGTATCTGAGCATGAAAGATGTGCTGGAGGGTCTTTTTTATGTATTTTTTCTTGATAATAAGACAATAATTTCTTTGATTGGAGGGATTATGTGTGATTTTTGTTAATGAGCAATCAGTCGATAATTAGATCTCACTCAGATTGGATGTAGAGTAAATATCTGTAAGAATAAAAGTGTTTTACTCTATCTTGAAGTGATATAGGTTTAGTTAATTAACCTAACTGATTATCAATAAATGGAGGTCAGTAAACCATCCAGCATTTTCTATTCTAGTCCTGTCACAAGCTTATCCTACCCCATCACAGGTGTTTTACAGCAGCCACGTTGTAGCAGCCACATGATGCATTGCTTTTTCAATTGGTAGGACTAACTTTGGTTATAGGCGGAGGTGACAATGTTAAAGTGCAATGGGAATCCCACTGTTAAATGCTGAGGAGGGAGGAGACAGGTGGCAAGAGTATGATTACTTCTGCGACCACAGGCTACAGTGTGGACTTCCGAGCCATCGAAGAGCGAGTCGAATGGCGACAGTTGTCATTCTGCACCCACCGCTGGGAACCCTACAATACCCCATTCAGTGAGTGGGAGTTCCAGACTGCCCTTACTGCTTGCCCTGATTCCTCTCCAGGACCCAATAGGATCCATAGTCAGTTCATTTGACACCTTTCAGCAGAGTTTCAACAGCAGCTTCTCGTCCTGTTTAACCATCTATGGGCATAAGGAGTTTGTCCATCACACTGGCGAGAAAGCACTCGTCGTTGAAACCTGGAGCAGATCCGCTGGTAGCTGACAGTTACCACCCAATCAGCCTGACCAATGATGCTCTTTGAACATATGGTGAGTCGAAGGCTCATGTGGATCCTTGAGGATAGGGGACTCTTGGCCCCACAACAGGGGGATTTCCATCAGGGCCGCTCCACCACTGATAATCTTGGGTCACTGGAGTCTGCAATCCATACAGTGTTTTCTAGGAGGGAACACGTTGTTGTGGTCTTTTTTGACCTTCGCAAGGCATAAGACACCACCTGGCACCACCATATTCTTGCTACATTATACAAATGGGCAGACAGGGTCCACTTCCCATTTTTGTTCAAAATTTTCTTTCCTACGGCTCTTTTCGGGTTAGGATAGCCCCCCCCCCCTTTTTTTTTTTTTTTTTTTTTAGCTCAGATCATATTCAAGAGAACAGTGTCCCACAGAGCTCTGTCCTCAGTGTGCCGTTATTTTTAATTGCTATAAATGCTCTTGCTTCCGCAGTGGGGTCATCGGTATTTTCTTCATTCTTTGCGATGACTTTTGTTTGTATTTTAGCCCGTTTAATATTGGGTTGCAGAAGGGCGACTTCAGGAAGCCATCCAAAAGGCCCAATCATGGGCTTCCACGAGTGGTTTCCAGGTCTCTGCTTCTAAAACCAGGGTGATGCACTTCTGTCGCCATTGGGCGGTGCACCCAGACCCTGAACTGTATTTGGGTGATGAACTACTCAACGTTGTAGCAACACATCATTTCTTAGACATGCTGTTTGATGCAGGACTCATGTAGGTCCCACACCTTCAACAGCTACAGAAAATGTGTTGGCACCACATAAACATTCTTTGCTGCCTCAGCCGTATAAGCTGGGGAGCCGCCTTTCGATCTCTTGTGCAACTATGTAAGGCTCTCATCCAATCCCGTTTGGTTTACGGTAGCTTGGTATATGATTCTGTGCCACCTTCTACATTGCATGTCTTTGACCCAGTCCATCATAGTGGCATCCGATTAGTGACAGGGGCCTTTCATACAAGTCCAGTGACAAGTCTACTTGCTGAAGCTGGGGATTCCTCCCCCTCCCCCCCATGCGGATCTGCTGGCAGCAGCTACTTGCTTCTCATGTTGCCTGTATTCACACCACACCTCACCACCCAGTTCATAGGTTTCTCTTCCCAGCTGCTGTCTCCCACATAACGACGGCAAAGGACTGGTTTTCTGATTGCGGTTCGTGTGTGTTCCCTTCTTTCATCCGTTTCTATACCTCCCGCTTTTCACTACCATTCCTGTACATCTCTATGGTCTATTCCTCACCTACAGCTTTGGTTAGACTTGTCCAGTGATTCAAAAGCCTCAGTTTTATGTTGGCCCTCTGTCACCAGTTCCAGTCACTCACTGAATCATTGTGTGGTGCAGAAGTAGTATACACAGATGTTTCCATTATACAGCCATGCCGGGTATGCCTATGTTCATGGTAGCCATGTTGAGAAGCATTTCTTGCCCTATGGGAGTAGTGTTGGTAGTGTTTTACAGCTGAGCTGGTGGCTATCTCTCGCACTCTTAAACATTTCTGCAACTGCCCTGGGGAGTCCATAGTCATCTGTAGTGACTCCCTGAGTAACCTGCTTGCCCTTCACAAGTTTATGCAAAGACACCACTTGATTTGGTCCATTCAAGATGCTGTTTTCACCCTTGGCAAATCATGCTGTTTGGTGGTTTTCGTTTCGACCCGAGGTCACATTGGCATTCCGAGAAATGAACTAATTGATCACTTGGCCTAGCAGGCCACCACGTCTTGGCCCTTTCAGATTGGTCTCCAGGACAGGGATCTCTGACTGCAACTGACCCACAAGGTCCTAGGACTTTGGACCTTGGAATGGGCAGCCTTGAATGAACCGAATAAGTCAAGTCCTCTACAGCTGTGTGGAGATCCTCCCTGCAAGCCTCTCGTAGGGTCTGTAGTTCTCTGCAGACTACATATTGGCCATACATGGTTAACACACCAACACCTTCTACATTTAGAGGACCCGCCAAATTGCCGTTGTGATGCACTATTGGCTGTGGTCCACATCCTGGTGGACTGTCCACTCTTGGCCACCTAGAGGCAGTCTTTTACCATGCCTTCTGCACTTTCTTTGATTTTATCTGATGATACCTCTATGGTTGACCATGCCTTAAGTTTTATTTGTACAGCTGGCTTTTATTGTTCTATTTAGTGGTGGGGCTCAGTTGCCTGCTTTCTCGGGCCACCACCCCTCCAGAACTTCAAGCTGTTGCCTCTTTTATGGGATACGACTTGTTTTTAAATAAAGGCTTTTAGTGTGTGCAGAGTGTCTGGCTCATCCTGTATTATCCTTGTAACCAGCCAGCCAGCCACCCGGAGTGGAGTACTACAAAACAAATGGCTAAGTTTTAAGCTGTGACCTCTTAGCTGGGAACAGGGGACTGATAACCCAGCAGTTTAAACTCATTTAAACACCCAACAACAACAACAACAACAACAACAACAACAACAACAAAAGTGTGAATGGGTGGCTTGGGGGGGGGGGTCTCCAAATACTGCAAGCAGTGGCGAGAACCACAAACCCACTCTTGTCAAGGACATAATCTTGTAACTGAGAATGAAAACTGCTCTCATGAAGACAACCAAGGACTATCAACCATCCATGGATCATCTACCGAAAGTAGAAACAATGAGTACAGAAGTCCATATTTAGCATGAAGGGTCAAAAGGAGAGGACTTTCCACTAAGATATGAGCCACTGATTGTAGGGCTCCACAACCACAATGTGGGGGAGGCTCATTACACAAAATAAAACTATGTCACCCTGATGTTTCCAATGCACATACAACAAAAAAACAGTGGATTCTCTTATGAAGAGTGTAAGGAAGAACTCCAAGCTGCAGTGGTCTCCTTTATTGTGGGGAGTTTATTAGATGGGGCCATTGTCTACCAATTGCTGTCCCATTTTTGTACAAGTAGATATCTTATCTGCACCCACAAATCCACACTCATGATTGTTAAGACAGACAGATAGTGAGTAACTGCTTTTCTACCAAGTGGTCAGTCTGTTCATTTCCTAGGATACCTCTGTGATTGGGGACCCAGAGAAAGGCAATGGAGCAGGCAACATGTCAAAGGTCAGCAAGGAGATCATCAACAGAAGTGACCAGAGGATTGGAAGAGTAGCATTGGTCAATAGTCTGCCTGCTTCTCATTGAGTCGGTACAGATTAAAACATGGTCTGGGGTGATCTGTTTAATACAATGGCCATTAGTTCTGCCATACACACACACACACACACACACACACACACACACACACACACACTTGTCTGGCTGAGAAAGGCATTCCATACTGACAAGAGATGTGAAAGCATATTCCGTATGACAATAGTTTTTGAGCCGTCAGTGTAGGAGATGGTTGCACACTGAAACACTTCAAGTACTAGGTGCAACAAATGCAGGAAGATTATGGGGGTGACTGAAGCTTTTGGACTTTGGAAGAGATCCATTAAAATTTGTGGCTGGGGCACCATCCAAGGAATGTGCACAGTATAAGGTGAGAAGTACAGTCCAGGGAAGGAAAATGGAAGTCACTGAAGGAAGGTGAGCCACAGTTCGATGGGTAATCCCACTCAGGGGCAGGTAACAGGAGGTTGAGCCCATCACATGCAAAAAGAACATGATATGTGCATTGAGCAGGAAATTTTTGAATGGCAATGGGTGAAACATCAAAAACTGATGATACCTAATCTGAAGAGGTACAATTCCTACTGTGGAAAGGAAACAGTGACCAGGGCTGATCCAGAAGGCACCCCTAGCCAAGAAACTACCACAATGGTGAACTGGTTCTAACAGTTTCAAGGCAGAAGGAGCTGGCAAGCTATAAACCTGGAAACTATTATCCAATTAGGACAAAATCAGAGCCCAATACAAATGAAGGAGAGTTGCATGATTTGCACCCTCATGCAGGTAGACTTCAAGTGTCAAATACAGGGCAGGCAAGTTAGTTTTTTTATCAAATAGGAGACCCAAGAAATGGTGCTGTGCCACAACTTTCAGGTGCTGAGTGCACAAAAAGAGTTCTGGATCAGGGTGAACTGTAGTGTGACAACAAAAATGCATAACTCTTCTTTTGCTAGGAGAGAATTAGAAACCCTGGGAAAGAGCTCATGTGGAAGCCTTCCAAATAGTACCTCAGAGTTAGCATTCAGTGAAGGCTACCGAGGGGGAGCTGTACTGTACGCAAGAAAACATTGACATACAGCACAGGTGTGACCAGCGGCCCAATACAGCTCACCAGCCCAATGATTGTGATTAGGAAGAGTAATACTTAACTGTGAACCCTGTGGTATGTCATTCTCCTGCATTTTTGGGGCTAAATGAAGAGCTGCGCAGCAAAAATTAAGAAAAATAGAGAGCTCATAGGTCTCAGTCATGGAAGGAATGTAGAAGTGTTGCAAACCTTACATAGATCAAAGCAGACTGCAATAGAGCATTGACAGTTAGAGAAGGCTTGTCTGATTGCTTTTTCCAGTTTAAGTAGATGGTCTCTTGTAGATCACCCCTTCCATAACCCACCCTGATAAGGTGACAGAAGTCCCCAGTTTTGAGAAACCAGCGTAAGCCACAGGCAACCATACTTTCAAACAATCTACAGTGTACATTTGTCAGGCTAATCAGCTGATAACTGTAAAGGAAAGATAGATCCTTGCCAGACTTATGGACAGGAATCACAATACTGTCAACAGTTCCAACAGATAAGAACAGAACCCACAGAGTGTCAGTGATTACAGGTGAATCTGCATCAATAAAATAAAATTCCTGTATCAAGACACCAGTGGCTGAGTAATGATAAATAAGCTGTTTTAACTCCAGGAGTTGATGGTAATACCTGTTACAGTTCCGTTGAATTAGTAAAGCAAGAGGATTCAGATGGGAGGTGAATGGGATGAAACATTATGCCACTGGATCAGCATCTATTACCAATGAGGAAGAGAGAACATGCATAAACAAAAGATCAGACACGATCTCAGTGTGATAAGTGTATTGCGAGGAGAAAGTTGTCACCTCAGGCACTACCAGAGGGACCTCATCCTGCTACTTTTGTTTCTTTTCCTTCTCCTCCTCCCTCACAGGCATAGGCAGATCCAGGGGTTGGGGGGAGGAATTTTTATTTATTTATTAGAATTCGTAGCTAGTGTGCTATCACTGCACCGAGTCTTCAAAGATGTGAGACTTTTGTTTGATTGGGCATGGGGTAAAATGGGGTGGTCCATACGAGAGTCTTTCTACTGAGCCAGAGTTTAGCTGATGATGAAAAATTCTTTCATGGAAGGGATGGGAGTCTGCGCTGTAGTGACTAGGAAGTTTTTTTTTTCCCACAAATGAAATTTTGCAATGGCGGTCAAACCCTTGAAAGGGACAAAATTGGGCCACAAAAATGGGGAAAACAGCAAAGAAATTCATCATCAACCATGGGATTAGCCAGGCTACTTAAAGGGAAACACCTAAGAGGGGAAATGAGCAAATAGGAATTAGGATGGGAAGGAGGGGAACTAAGAGAAGGATACAGTTGAGAAAACAGGAAGAAAGGCTGAAATCACTCAAGACCTGTGCATACCACACACACTGAGAAAAGACCTGTGGGCCCCCGGGGGAGGGGGTCCCTGAAATAATATTGCAAATATAAAAACTAATTATACTATTATACTAGTAATAAAATACCACACCATCTCATTATATACACAAATCTTATTTATCTGTTATATAAATTAGCAAAATACTAATGTACTATTGATTCACTTGTTGCTTCCTTTTGGCAAAGTCATAAATATCATGTTCAGAACATAGTTCAAAAAGTAATTTAGAAGCCTAAACCACAACAGATACAAACTACAATAAATAAATTTGAAAGTTCATTTATAATGACTATTCTTGTCATATTCATTCAATATCTTTACTCTTAAAAATGTTGGTTATAATAATGTAATAAACAGGAAAAGAAAGGTATACATTTTTGTCACTGAATGTATTGAAGTTTAGATGACAGGTTGTCGTTTTGTGTGGACTGTGTGCAGTCCCATCACATTGACTGCTTTCTGAGCAGCACAGCAATGCCGAAACATGAGAACGATGTCTATTAGGGACTGCAACATGCGCTAATTAAAACAACACACTTTTCCACACCCACAGCTGCCACAGGGAGTAGCTACCTCTATGATACAAAGTTAACCAGTCACACTTGCTGTTCACTGAGTCAGCCAGCCACTGGACCCATGAGTAGCAGCCGGAAGAATCTAGCCAACTTACGTTATTATTATTATTATTATTATTATTATTATTATTATTATTATTATTATTTTAACAATAGAAAATCCTAAATGAATGTTAATAATGGAGGATAGATAACACCTCACCATAAAGAGGCTCACTGAGCTGCTGACAGACATGAAAGTAGATATCACATTCAGACAAATTTTTGGCCATGGGCTTCCTCAGAGAAAGAAACACAAACATTCACGTAATCATTAAGACAACTATACACACAGAACCACCATATCCAGCCACTCCAGTACTACAAGCATCTAGACTGTGAGAGGTGGGGAGTGAAGGGGAGGAAGGATGCCAGGTAAACGTGGCAATGGAAAGTTCAGTGTTGTCTGATGGATTTTAAAGGCTCTGATAGGTGGGAATTTGAATTGTGGCAGTGAACACAGTGAAAGGAAGGGGTGGAAAGGATAAAAGGGAGGTGTAGAGGAATGTGGGGAGGGAGTGAGGGGATTTGAAATGATAAGAATAGTAAGGAAAAATAAAAATAGGTAAAAAAGGAAAAAATAAAAATAGGAAAAAACAGGAAAAGGTAGAAGAAAATAAAAAAATAAGTAAAAATAAAAAGTAATTAATTAAGGGGATATTTTAAGTGGCAACACACAGTTGCAAGGAAGACATGACACAGGCTTATCCTACCCCATCAGAGGTCAGGCTACCTGTGAAAGCAGCCATGTGATACCAACTCTGCTGCAATCATAGCACAGTGTTTTCTATTGGTAGGACTACAAACCAGCTGTCTGTCCAGATGAATGGCCACTGCCATACTGTGGCAAAAATGAAGCTGGACCACAGCACTCAATTTCAATGGCTGCTTCAGTACCCGAAACATCTGGGTCTTCCCTTCCACCACCAGCTCTTCTGAAATGCGCGGATGGGAGTTGTCCCTTCAACACATTCTGTGGTCCCGCAACCATCCTGGCCTTAACCTGAGATAACTTACTATCCCTGCACTCTATGCCTAACATCTTTCTCTCCTCTTCCTTCCCCACTCATTATCCTGTATGTCATATGTCTTCCTTGAAACTGTATGTCGTCACTTAGATTATGTTTCTTAGTCAAGAGTCAAAGAAAGTTAAATACAAGGAGTGTCCAGAAAGTAAGTTCCGTTTGGTAATAAAATGAAATTGTACACAGATACAGAAGAAATTTTTATTGCACAAAATTCTACAACTCTTAAACTACTTTTCAACATAACTGCCGAAATTTTGCAGGTATTTGTCATAACGTGGCCCCAGGTTTTGTATACCTTCTTCATAGAAATCTGCTGCCTGTGTCATCAACCAGTTGGGAACAGTGAAATTTGGGGGATTTCCATAGTGAGAGCACTAATTTTAAACCTACGGTTTTCCTGGATCTTGTCATCAATCGCGTGAACCAGTTCTTCTGTAACCAAAGGTGAACGCCCACTTCGTTCTTCATCGTGCGCATCACTACGCCCGCCATTGAACTGTCGGACCCATCTTCTCACCATCGAATCACATTTGGTCCTTAACATTGCAAATTTGCTGATATATTTCACTTGGTTTCACTTTCCTCGCATTCAGAAACCGAATCACCGACCTGATTTCACAGGCGGCGGGATTTTCAATCAATGCCGACATTTCAAACAAGCACAACAAAGCGTACGTAAGTGACAATGATCTCCAAATGGCGCACATTTTTCTCCTTGATACATATCATCTACAGTGCATGTGTGGAACTCCAATTGCAGTGCTGCAGCAGAGATAAATTGAAACGGAACTTACTTTCTGAACGCACCTCATATTTGTTCTGTGACTAAATTGTTCTTGTAAACAGAATCGCTCTTCTAGTAAGGCACCTGATCAACATTGTTATATGTGTGCCAGTTACTGTTACAGTCCTCAGTAGTTGACAACATATGATGAGAATATACAACGGACTGGGTGTTAAAGCAACAATCTCCTTAGCTTCATTTTATGTACTGTGTAGAGTCAAGGGAGACTTTGTATGTGCACAGTATGAAGACAAGATAAGAACTTGTGAATAAACCAGCATATACAAAAGAAAAAATGACTACAATTCATCCACAAAAGAAAAAAACTGTCATTAAATGGGGGGGGGGGGGGGGGGAAGAAAAAAGAATTATGCAGATGCAGTTGTCAAGTACAAGGAGTTTTGAAGTCTACACTTAACAAATAAAACAAAAAGAAAAGATATTAATAACAACAAAATAAAAATACTAAGTAACTATACTTTCTAATTTAATTTTTGTCAAGTGGACCCTTCTGGCACAGTTTTCCGTGAAGAGATTTCTCATTGAACCCCACACATTATTAGGTACATACCATAAATGGAAATGTTCTAGAAAACAACAAACCAGAAGTGAAAATTTTGTCAGTCTGAAGTAGGAATGACTCTTGTGATGCCAAGGCCAGAATACAGTCAGTGCATCTATTAATATTTTCATTTTTCAGGAATCCAAAAGAAATACTTTCGAAAGAATGAGATGTAACAAAGGAACAGAATGGTTGATTATGGATTGATGGAAGGGACATAATATCACGTAGTAGTATTCGGATGGATAATTGATTTCCAAAGATGTCACACAAGTATTTTCTCTTTTTTTCAGTGCAAACCTATTTATTTATTTTTGTTACTTTAGACTTGTCATTAACAAAGAAAGTAAAAAATGTAGATTCATCATTAACTAAGAAAGAAAATCAGTGAATTGCTGATATTGCAGACTTGGATGCAAAAGTAACACAGTCAATTGCCCAATTAACCGTGAAACTTAGCATTTAGCTTCAGGAGGAGAATAGCGAGTTATCGGTTGCCTTTGCACAAGAGTCATAAGTTCATGAATGTGTGGAAAAAGTGAAATACAAGGTAAATTTAGTAGAATCCAAGGTCCAGATCACAAAATTAGAACTCTGTGATGATATATGAGAAGTAGAGTTAAAATGTAATAGTGCTCTTGAGGAATATGACAAAGTTAAGAGTTTGTATTAATTTACTTAATGATACAGTTGAGAGGGCATTAAAGGACACAAAAGAAATTATTACAGCTACTCCAACTAACATTACTGAACTACCTACATCAAAATCTTCTACTCCTTCCCTTGTTAGATATCTGCAATTCTTCTCTATCAAGTAGTTTTTTTCCCTAAACAGCAAAAACGAGCAAAAGTTGAACCACTGTATAAAAAAAGGATATCAGACCTGTATGAATAACTATAGGCCAGTTTCACTACTGTCAGGATTTTCAAAAATTATAGAAAAACTGTTTCTTTCACAACTAACTTCATTCTTCACCAAAAGTAATATTTCTGAATGCCAACATGGCTGCAGACCTCAGTGCTCAACAGAAACAGCCACTTTCACTCTGATAAGTCATGTATTAAATGCAGGGGACAATCACAAAAAAATCTCAGGTTTATTCTTAGACCTTACAAAAGCTTTCAATGTCATCGATCATTCTTTACTCTTGAGGAAGCATTAGCGTTATGGTGTGAGAGGTGTTCCAAATGAGGGGATTAAATCATATTGGGAAAATTGCTCACAGGTAACCGAAATAAAGCATATTGATGGAAATGAACTCCAGACACACCTTTCAGAACCATGCATTTTGAGTCATGGCATTCCACAGGGCTCAATTTTAGGTCCATATCTTTACTTGGTATTTATTTATGATTTCCCAATACACGGGTCCAGAGCCAGGACTGTTTGCAGATGACACTAGTCTACTGATTGAAGCAAATACCGAAGAAAATCTTACTACATCTGCAAAGGACATCGCAAATGATGCATATGAATGGTTTAGTAGAAATAAACTAATAGTAAATCTTCAGAAAACAGTACTCATAAATTTTCATATAGATCAGAATAAAAATGTTGTACAACCAAAAGTACATATGGATAACCAAAATATTAGTGCTGCTTCTGAAACAAAATTGCTTGGGATTCACATTCAAGAAAATCTCAAATTGAGCACTCATATTGCATCCCTAAATTCAAAATTATCTAAAATGAAGTATGTACTCAAAATTATCTGCAACAACATGTCTGCTGATACAGTTAGGTATGTATATTTTGTGCATGTACATTCATACTATTGGTACTATTTTCTGGGGAAGTGCTGACCAGGCCATAACCATTTTCAGGAGTCAAAAATCAATCATAAGAATAATTAAACAAGCTAGCCGCAGAAAATCCTGCAAACCTTTCTTTAAGGACCTGGAAATCCTACCCCTTCCCTGTGTGTACATTATGGAAGTAGTCATATTTGTAAAAAGAAAAAAAGAAAAAAAGTCTACTGAGGAGAAAAAAAAAATCATTTTCATCAAAATAATATCCTCCATGATTACAGTACAAGGACAAACAATGACATACACATTAATCACTGCAACACTACATGGTACCAAAAAGATGTATATCATGCAGGTACAAAATTGAACAACAGATTACCCAGACACATCAAATCTTCTCCTGGCATACTAAACTTTTGTTTGTTATTGTATTAATATTAGTGTGCAGTTATTGTTAAGTGCATACTATGCTCAATTTATGTTAAAATATGTGTAATCTGATCACAGTGGTTAGATTCATTTTATTGTGATGCAAATCTTGTAATTTTGATGCTGTCTGTCCAGCCATGGCTGGTGAATGACAAAGATTTGGTAATAATAAACTTCAAAAAGTTTGTGACAGCCTACCTACTAGAAAACTGCTTTTACTCAGACAGAGTATCTTATGCATGAGGAAATGTAATTAATTTTGTAATTGTTGAAATAAGTTTGTAAAGATTTGGTGTATACCCAATCTACTTATTATTAATTATGTAAATCAAGTTACTATTGAAATTTAACTAACATGTGTATCTTCTGCAAATTGTAAATCCAAAAGATAATTTTATGTCCAATCTCTTGTGTACAACAAATGTACTGAAATAGATTATAAGGACAAATAAATAAACTTCATTAATGCACATAAACTTGTACAAGATGGTACTAAACACAAAACCATTCTAAATAGGCCTACTAGTTATACCAATTTTACTAATGTATCAGTGAGAAGTTTCCATGGAGAGAAAAACTTTCACCCTGTGGATTCTCTTCAACACGGTGAAAACAGTTTTTAACAAACCACCAACTATGATTTAAAAATTAATTTTATCAAGAGATTTCTGGATGGGGAAGCATTATCTTCAGCAAGCCAACCTCATTGCATCAGTTTGACTTTTAGTGAATTTGAGACAAGTTTTTAAAAGTAAATTTGGTCTGAGGCTAAACAACCTCAGATCAAAAGAGAGTTTTAAACTGGGCCAATGTACATAGGCCAAAAGGGGGGTATGAAGGAATTTTGCAGTGCTCAGTATAGAAAACTAGCACATTTAGGCAAAACTTTGGATAAAATAACACAAATCAATGCACTTAAGAGGAGGTGACCTGCAAGAATACAGTCTATAGACCAGACGTTTCCACTGAACAATTTTTGAAATATGTGGACAAACTGAATATGGTTTTTGAAAGAAGTGACACCTAATGGTAATCCTATGGCAGACAAAATTGGGAAACAGTAACAATAACCAAAACCAACAGTTTAACTCAAAATTCAATAAAAATGATAACCAGAACTTCAATCCAAATTTAACCAAAATTTCCAAAACAGTCACAATTTTCAAAATAGAGGTGGTGGAAACAATTTTAGGCAGAACTTTGACAGGGGACCTGGAAGAGGAAATCAACAAAGGAGGCCACAGAAACTTTGCAAACAGAAACAGACAGTGGGAGAATGGTAATCAACAACAGCAGAACTTCATACAATTTAATTCCAAATCAAATTAGGAAAACTAAGCAACTCTCAGTTGGAGGTCCTCAATGGGAGTAAATCTTCAGAAGAAAAAGCAGGGGCCAGTGATACAAATCACCATTGTATGAAATCAGTGAACGGACTGAGCCTGCAACAGGCAATGTTTTTAAAGTTAATACAGTTACCATGGATGAAAAGTTTTGGAAGGGCTATTGGAAATAAAATGTATCTAGTGAAAATGTAAACATAATAAGTGATAAAGAAAAGTTTAGTTGAAAAATGTTTTTGTTCAGAATAAGGGGGGGGGGGGGCGGAGTAAGTGAAAATAATTATGTAGAGGAGAAAGACAGCTTTGAAGGATTAGGCAATTGATAAAGTATATGAGAAGGTGAAATATTTCTAAAATTGGGTGTATTTTTAGTGATAATGATGGTGATGGTGATGACGTTAAGGATGATGATGAAGTAGTAGTATTTAAGTATTTTATACAGTAAGTTTAAAGGAAGAGATTAACTTTGATAAAAGTGGAGGCAAATTTTTAGTGGTATTTGATATGAAGGATAGCAAGGGAGTTTTTCAGAACATTTAATTTACTTGAAAACTAAAATGCTAAAGATGCTGAAATCTGGTCAAAGTTCATTAGAAGATGGGGGTAATAATAAAGTAAAGCTAAATGGGAATTATGATGTTAATATTACTACAATGAGATCTAAATAGAATTTTAAAAATACCTGCAAGTAAGACAAGTGGAAGTAAATCTGAAGCAATTGTAAAATTATATATGAAATAAATGATGTAAACTTTGATAAAATTGAAAGTATCTTTTAGGTGATCATCTTATCAATGCCAAGTGGGAAATTGTATGAAGTCTATTTATTAAAGTGAAAGTGGGAGTATGGGAAAGAAGAAGCATACTAGACAGTGGTAGCCAAATCCCTGTAATAGCTGAATTACTCAGTAAAGATTTAAAAGGGAATAAGAATTATTTAGAGGCACTTGTTGGTGTAAAAGTGAAAATTTCTAAAGAAAAACAAAAACATATTTAATATCAAGCTTTAGTTACATTGCAGATAGGTGGCATGTGTTTTGACAATGTTTTCCTAGTTATAACAGATTTTGTTACAATTAGGCTGGCTACTTGAGAGAAATGCAGTAATTAATGGGAAAGAAAACTTAATGTTATGTCAGAGTGGTGAAAATTCATGAACTAACAAGTTCTGCATGAGGATAATAAATGTCCAAAAGGTAAGGTTTGTAAATTATCATGTACTGTAGAAAACATTTGTGTAAAAGTAAAGAGTGGAAACAGAGGTGATATAATGGATTTTGTGCAGTTAGTTAATGAAGAAGTATCAAAAGCTGATGGTTTAAATAAACAGTAAAAGAAAGAAATGAAGTCTTTGATAAGTAAATAGCATGAAGTATTTAGTGATGTACCAGTATAGTTAAGATCTCTGACTGTGAACTTAAGCTAAAACTACATGTTCAAATGTTTGTAAATCTATCAGACCAAACTGCATGGTCATCAGTCCGTAGCTTAAAAAATACTTAAACTTAGGTGAACTAACCTAAGGACAAACACACACACCCATGCCCCAGGGAGGACTCTAACCTCCACGGCGAGCAACCGCGCGCTCCGCAGCAAGCCGCTTGAGACCGCTCGACTACTCCACTGCAGCGCTAAAACTACACATACATTTCTTTCAAAAACTATGATTTCCCAATAGGCAAAAGATCTGCAGTTGAGAAAGAGTTACAAAAATTAAGTGATTACACAAACACACAACAGCAAATACAATATAGTTACTGTTGCAAAAGCCAATGGAAATGTATGAATAAAATAAGACTCTAGACTACTATAAAAGTGAATCCAGAGACAAAATTACTGCCCTTAAAGATGGACAAGTTATTACATACATTTGCAAGTGTTATAATACTGTCAGATTAAGATTTAATGTCTGGTTTCTGTCAAGTTCTTTTAATACATGAATCCAGAAAGTACTCTGCTTTTTTTATACAATTGTACATGTTACCAATTCTGAGTTGTTCCATGTGGACTTACTGTATGTCTTGCAGTATTTATAAGAGCTTAAGATAGCATACTTGGATTCAGCTCTATCAATTTATGTAGATGATATACTTGTAGAACTGTTAATTATGAAGACCTATACAGTCTACTGAAGAAATCATTTGTAAATTAAAAGAAGGTGGTATGATGTTGAAACTAGAAAAGTGCCATTTTGGACTGAATGAGATTAAATATTTTGGGACACCTTATTTTGGAAACAGGCATAGTCCTGATCTGGATGCCATTTCTTAATTACTTGCCCCTTAAATATAGAAAAAAGTTAAAATCTTTTTTCTGACAAACTGGTAGCTATAGTAAATTCATAAATGGACAGTATATGAACTCGCTCTGTTGAAGTAACTTGCTCAAAAAGAATGCATTGTGTACATGAGGTTCAGAGTCTAAAAAGGCATTTGAAAACGGCAAATGTGCATTATGTACTTGTAATATTCTACCCAGGCCCCATTTTGATTTACTAGTTTAAGTTGTAACTCTAGTTGTAATGTTTCTGCTACCGGTATGTTGCGCGCCCCCTACAATCTGTTGCCAACATCACAAACACGAACTATCGGACACCTAAATAAAACTTCACTACTGGACATTAAAATATTACATTTTCACGTTCAGTTTGAAATACTATTAACACTATTAGTAGAACAGGTTTAAGTAATAGTATGTTAATTTAAACATAACTTTGGCTGTCATTTGTTAGGTAATTTTCAGTTTTTATACTTTCCTAAATAATAACTACAAACACTAAAAATGCATTACACATGCTTATGGAATATGCTGTTCTCATAAACTTACAAAACAATATTATTACATGTTATAACTATTGCACAATGTTATCACATATTTACCTTTTGTTTAAATAAATTAGGTCAGACCACGTTTTATATATCACTAGATCTTAAATTAAATACTGATCAATTTTCATGCACTAAAATTAATAATCCGCTTGGTATTAAGAAACTATCCTTGAAATTAACAAAACTACCATGACTTTATACAAATCTGTATTTATAAAAAAATTAGACCAGAAATTTAAATACATTAAAATTAGATGTCTCAATAATATTACACCTACACAATATTGTCAAAACAGAAGTGTGCACTTCAAAACCACAAATAATCTAAATAAATTTTGTGTATACTATTAAGTTAAATACAAATTTCATAAAACACATACATACATTGAGATAAATAGTTAAAGCCTAAATGTAATATTTTAATCTATGTATTTTGGTATATTTAAAGTAAAAGAATATTGTTTAATTGTGAATTTCAAAACATTGTTATTAGTCTTAATATGTGATTAAGCAGAAAATGTTTGAGTGGAAGTCATGTTCTGATGCTCTGTTCATAGTTTCGAACCTGTTAACATCTCTGTTACCTGCTACTGGATTTTTAAACATTGTGAAACATTAAAAAAGGAAATAAAACATTTATTCAGAAACATTTAAATAAGTGAGTTCATCATTTAATGTTGACCACCATTTCATTTAAGTGAATGTAGCTCCGTAGAAAACCTGGATCAACGGACTTCAACTACAACACAGACCAGCCATCTAACCCAAGCTAAGTGGATTTTTGTTTTATAATGTGTACCCCACCACCCCCCAGTGTCCTGTTAATAGAACTTTGTCCTGCAATAGAGACACAGTTCATCTGGACACACATTCCAGGGATTGGCAACTAGAGGGATTCATCACATAGTGACTATTGACAAAAGTGCTCATTTATTTCAAACATGTGAAGATGGTATAAAGAAAATATTTACCATTGCATTTGCTAGTAGATTAATGCTGCAATATTAATGCTACATGGTCACAGAGAAAGAGCTACTTCTTGTGGAATGGGTCTTTACTAAATTTAACAATTATTTACTTGAATGAAACTTTCACTCTGCAGCAGAGTGTGTGCTGATACGAAACTTCCTGGCAGATTAAAATTGTGTGCCGGAACTAGGACTTGAACCTGGGACCTTTGCCTTTCATGGGCAAGCGCTCTACTGACCGAGTTATCCTGACACGACTCAAATCCCGCCTCACAACTTTACTTCTGCCAGTACCTCGCTTCCTACTTTCCAAACTTCACAGAAGCTCTTCTGCAAACTTTGCAAGACTAGCATTCCTGGAAGACTGCCTAAGGGATGTTTCCAGAATGAAACTTTCACTCTGCAGCGGAGTGTGCGCTGATATGAAACTTCCTGGTAGATTAAAATTGTGTGCCAGAACTGGGACTCTAAACTGTCTTGTTGCAACCAATTTGTATGGGCTGTTGCCCACATAAAAAGGTGTCTATTATTTCACTTCAGTTTTAGTTGATGTGTTCTCAAAATTTATCAAATTGTATCCAATAAGAAAAGCTACAGGTCAAGCTCCTGCATCCCCAGTTGAGAATAATTACACAAGTTAAAAAACCTTAACAAATCATGTTCAATAATGGTTCACAATTCTTCTCAATATGTGGAAGTATTTGTCAGATAGAACAAAAATCAAGCACATTTTAATTTCAGCATATAATCCATCCAACAACCCAACTGATATATATCTTGAACTTCTTTGCTTTCTACAGTATATCTGCCTAAGTGTACTTGTGCTGTGTAAATGTGTGGGTGTGTGTGTATTTGTTTACCCTCCTTTTTCCCCCCAAGGTAAGTCTTTCCTGTCCCGGGATTGGAATGAATCCTTACCCACTCCCTTAAAACCCTCATCATTTCCTTTTCCCTCTCCTTCCCTTCTGCCTGACGAAGCAGCTAGGCTGCGAAAGCTAGCATTTGTGTGTGTGTGTGTGTGTGTGTGTGTGTGTGTGTGTGTGTGTGTGTGTGTGTGTGTGTGTGTGTGTGTTTATTTGTTGCTATCACTGCCTGTGCTCCTTCACCTGGTAAGTGGACTTCATCTATTTTTACGTATATTTTTCCGAGGGAGATAGGCAAACAGCATAGAACAGTGTAATCACAAACACGGAACTTGGATTCAATACATACCTAGTTTTGAAAATGATGTTAATAGTTTACAGCACATATCCCTAGCAGTTAGACTTTTCGAAATAATATTTAATGAGAAACCTGATAACTGTTTTACTGATAACACTGATTAACTCGCATGTACACCAATATCAGGACAAGGCAGAGAAGGAATAGTTAAAATTACTATGGAAAAACAAGGGGATGTCAGAAAACAGACAATTACAAAATAAAACATTGTCCTAGGAGAAAACAGCAGTCTTCCTCGGTGATATTTGTATTCTAGTAACAGTCTTGATTGCAGAGGTAAAAAAAAAAAAAAGTTTATTTTACCGGTTTCAACCTAATACATGACATCTTCAGAAATAATAATAATTCTGCCCATGTAGCCAATGCTAGACACTGTAGGACTGCTGTGGCTGTTTTGTAACTGCTCAAGACTTATTACAATACAAACAAAGTAAAATGGATGTCAGAGACTGATTTCAGTAAAAACACATGAAAAATCTAACTTACTTACCTCAGAGTCATAGATTTCCAGCAAGTCACTCTATTGGCAAAACATCTTACTTTGAAGAGGAAAATCAGGGAAGCTTTAAAAATAGCTAAGCAATCCAGAAATGTGAACAGAGAAGATGGGTACAGACTTCCAGCATCCAGGCTGCCTGCAGTAGCAGCACTGTATGACGACACCGCACCCAATGCAGTCCATAGGGGCCCATCCAGAGACAACAGAGGCTGCGCATACACAGAGCAAATAGCACACCCAAGCTGTCACAAGGTAACACTGCTACCACCCACTTCTCATTCGGTACTATCAACCTATAGAATATTATAGACGAAAAATTCCTAGCAGGAAAAATATATATTAAAAAATAGATGAAGATTACTCACCAGGCGAAGCACCACAGGTGGAGATAGTAGCACAAATAAATAAAACAAACACAAACACAAACACAAACACAAACACAAACACAAACACAAACACAAACACAAACACAAACACAAACACAAACACAAACACAAACACAAACACAAACACAAACACAAACACAAACACAAACACAAACACAAACACAAACACAAACACAAACACAAACACAAACACAAACACAAACACACACACACACACAAACACACACACAAACACACACACACACACAAACACACACACAAACACAAACACAAACACACACACAAACACAAACACACACACAAACACAAACACAAACACAAACACACACACACAAACACAAACACACACACAAACACAAACACAAACACAAACACAAACACAAACACAAACACACACACAAACACAAACACAAACACAAACACAAACACAAACACAAACACAAACACACACACAAACACAAACACAAACACAAACACAAACACAAACACAAACACAAACACAAACACAAACACACACACAAACACACACACAAACACACACACAAACACAAACACAAACACAAACACAAACACAAACACAAACACAAACACACACACAAACACACACACAAACACAAACACAAACACAAACACAAACACAAACACAAACACAAACACACACACACACACACACACACACACACACACACACACACACGTAGACATACTGTAGAAAGCAAAGAAGTTAAGGAGTTAGACAGAGATACCACTTGAGGCAGAGGCTCTGTCCAGAGAACCAAGGCAAAGATGTTGAGATGTTAAAGATGGTGGGCGGGAATTCAAATTTAGTGGAGTGTGAGACCAGGTGGGCAACGGGAAGAGAGAATATGCTGAAGGGCTAGTTCCCATCTCCGGAGTTCTGAAGGATCGGTGTCGGTGGGAAGTATCCAGATAACCCGGACGGTGTAACACTGTGCCAAGATGTGTTGGCCATGCACCAAGGCGTGTTTAGCCACAGGGTAATCCTCATTACCAAAAAATACTGTCTGCCGGTGACCGTTCATGCGAATGGGCAGTTCGTTGCTGGTCATTCCCACATAGAACGCTTCACAGTGCACGCATGTCAGCTGGTAAATCACATGGGTACTATCGCAAGTGGCTCTGTCTTTGATTGTGTACACCTCCCGGGTCACGGGACTGGAGTAAGTGGTGGTGGAAGGGTGCATAGGGCAGGTTTAACAATGGGGGCAGTCACAGGGGTAGGAGCTAGAAAGTAGGAAAGGTGGTTTGGGGGTTTCATAGAGATGGACTAGGAGGTTACGGAGGTTAGGTGGGCGGCAGAAAGACACTCTCAGTGGAGTGGGAAGGATGTCGTGAAGGACGGATCTCATTTTGGGGCAGGATTTAAGGAAGTTGTATCCTTGCTGGAGAGCCACATTCAGAGTCCGCTCCAGTCCCGGAAAGTATCCGGTGACAATAGGGGCACTTCTAGGATTCTTCTGTTGAAGGTTCTGAATTTGGGGGGATGAGGAAGTGGCTCTGGCAATTTTCTTCTGTACCAGATTAGGAGGACAGCTGCGGGATGTGAAAGCTGTTATTAGGTTATTGGTGTACTAGTTCTTTGCCACAAAGACCTAAGCAGTAGGGAAGGGAACGTTTTATGTGGAATGGATGGCAGCTGTCATAATGCAGGTACTATTGTTTATTGGTAGGTTTGGTGTGGACGGATGTGTGAAGTTGGCCGTTGGACAGATGGAGGTCGACATCGAGGAAAGTGGCATGTGTTTTTGGAATAGGACCAGGTAAATTTTATGGGACCAAAGGAGTTTAGGTTGAAGAGGAAATTCTGGAGTTGTTGTTTACTGTGAGTTCAGGTCATGAAGATGTCATCAATGAATTTGTACCAAACTTTGGGTTGACAGGCTTGGGCATCCAGGAAGGCTTCCTCTAAGCGTCCCATGAATAAGTTTGTGTACAAGGGGGCCATCCTGGTCCCCATGGCTGTTCCCTTTAGTTGTTGGTATGTTTGGACCCCAGAAGTGAAGAAGTTGTGGGTTAGGATGAAGCAGGCTAGGGTATTAAGGAAAGAGGTTTAAGGTAGGGAAGTGGGTGGTTGGCGTGAAAGGAAATATTCCATCGCAGTGAGGCCCTGGGCATGTGGGATATTTGTGTATAAGGAAGTGGCATCAATGGTTACAAGGATGGTTTCTGGAGGTAACATGCTGGGTAAGGATTTCAGGTGATCGAGGAAGTGGTTGGTGTATTTGATGAAGGATGGGAGACTGCACATGATGGGTTGAAGGTGTTGGTCTATGTAGGCAGAGATTCGTTCTGTAGGGGCTTGGTGACCTGCCACAATGGGGCGACCAGGATGATTGGGTTTGTGAATCTTGGGAAGTAGGTAGAAGGTGGGGGTTCGGGGTGTAGGTGGGATCATGAGGTTAATAGAGTTAGGTGAAACATTTTGTAGGGGGCCTAAGGTTTTGAGGATTCCTTTAAGCTCTGCCTGGACATTAGGGATGGGACTGCCATGAAAGACTTTATATGTGGTACTATCTGAAAGCTGACACTGTCCCTCAGCCACATACTCCCGCCAATCAAGTACCACGGTCGTGGATCCCTTGTCGGCTGGGAGAATGATGATGGAATGGTCAGCCTTCAGATCACGGATAGCTCGGGATTCAGCTGTGGAAATGTTGGGAGTAGGATTAAGGTTTCTCAGGAAAGACAGAGGCAAGGTTGGAAGTAAGGAATTCCTGGAAGGTTTGAAGAGGGCGATTTGAGGAAGAGCAGGTGGGTCTCGCTGTGACAGAGGACGGAACTGTTCCAGGCAGGGTTCAATTTGAATGATGTCTTGGGGAGCTGGATCATTAGGAGTAGGATTATTTTTCTTTGTGGCAAAGTGGTATCTCCAGCAAAGACTACGAGTATAGGAAAGTAAACAGTTCTTGTCAAAGATTTATTTTCCTACAGTCTTTGCTGGAGATACCACTTTGCCACGAAGTCCATCCCTATGAAACCCCCAAACCACCTTCCCTACCTTCTGGCTCCTACCCCTGTGACTGCCCCCGTCGTTAAACCAGCCCTATGCACCCTTCCACCACCACTTACTCCAGTCCCGTGACCCGGGAGGTGTACACAATCAAAGACAGAGCCACTTGCGATAGTACCCATGTGATTTACCAGCTGACATGCGTGCACTGTGAAGCGTTCTATGTGGGAATGACCAGCAACGAACTGCCCATTCGCATGAACGGTCACCGGCAGACAGTATTTTTTGGTAATGAGGATTACCGTGTGGCTAAACACGCCTTGGTGCATGGCCAACACATCTTGGCACAGTGTTACACCGTCCGGGTTATCTGGATACTTCCTACCGACAACAAGCCTTCAGAACTCCGGAGATGGGAACTAGCCCTTCAGCATATTCTCTCTTCTCGTTGCCCACCTGGTCTCAACCTCCGCTAAATTTGAATTCCCGCCCACCATCTTTAACATCGTAACATCTTTGCCTTGGTTCTCTGGACAGAGCCTCTGCCTCAAGTGGCGTCTCTGTCTAACTCCTTAACTTCTTTGCTTTCCACAGTATGTCTGCCTAGGTGTGTTTGCATGTGTGTGAATGTGTGTGTGTGTGTGTGTGTGTGTGTGTGTGTGTGTGTGTGTGTGTGTATGTGTGGGCGCGCACGTGTTTTATTTATTTGTGCTACTATCGCCACCTGTGCTGCTTTGCCTGGTGAGTAATCTTCATCTATTTTTTAATATATATCAACCTATAGAAAACAATAATGCAAACAGCAATCCCGAACTTCCTTTACCACCAATAGGAAGAAATAAAGCAAACAGAAGTAACAGAAAGTCGCTCTCACTTCTTCCAAAACAGAAACCTCCAAGTACAATCTGCAACAGTTACTACCACCAGTATGTAAGTTTCCAGCTTTCCCTCATTCAGCAGTTCACACAACACCCAGACGTAGTCTGGATGCAACAGTGGCCAAAATGTCTGTGGAATTTAATATATTGAAGATGCAGACACATGCTCAGAAGAATGTTATAGACATGGACAACGCCTGCAGAAGCCTTTGTTTACATTCACTATTATTATATTGTTGACTTCACACCTCAAAATATATGTGAGATAAGGATTCTACCAACAATTATCTACAATCAAACTGAAAGAATTTGTTTACGTATACCAGTGTCTTATGTATGTTTTAAATAGTACATTTTATGGGAAAGAAGGGGACTAATCTCCTATGGTCAAGAGTCACAAAACTATTTATTTACTCAGTAACCCTTATTACTAGGGCAATATGACAAAATATCTGGTCAATATAAACACGTAGTACAGATGTGAACACAAATATTACAATTTGTAATATTGTTGATAGAAATACTTAAAAATAAACCACAAATCTGAACATAAAATAGTTATTTATCTGAAGCTTCTAAAATAACATCACAAGCTTTCTGAGGCAGGGGAGGTGGCAAACTCTTTGCTTCCACTGTAAATGTATCTGTTGTGTTGCAAAAGAAAAACAACATTCACAATGTTGTAATATATTTTTGGGGTTCATAGTTAAGTTTCTCACTTGCTCTGTGTTCATTGGTAAACTTATTCCATTTTCAGCCCTGTTAATTTTTCATGAATAGCAAATAGCATAGGCATCTGTGGGAAATGTATCTGCTCCAGTAATAAATCCCTCACCACCTACAACAAAAATCTATCTAATGCTTTCCTCTCCCGTAACTACCCTGCAGACCTGATCCACAAGCAGATCTCCCAAGGTGTCCATTCCTCCCCTTCCAACAACAATGTTCCTAACCCAAGACCATCCAGAAGCACCCCCCCCCCCTCAGTCACCCAATACCATCCTGGCCTGGAATGCCTTAACAAACTGCTCCAACAGGGCTATGACTTTCTCAAGTCATGCCCTGAGGTGAGATCATCACTCCAAAGTGTTCTGCCCACACCACCCAGAGTAGCCTTCCGCCGTCCTCCCAACTTCCACAACATCCTTGTCCAACCTTACAACATCCCAAAACCACCCTCTGACCTAATGCTTCCTATCCCTGCAACCGATCCCACTGCAAAACCTGTCCAATGCATAGAAACGTAATAGTTATGAATGTCCCCAACAGATTTGATTTGGAGGACATTTTGTGTGTGAACCATGAAATCCAATAAACAAATTAAAAAATAAAATTTTTCTGTTCAAATTTAAAAGTATAAGACTTCTTGACATTGGCAATTACAAGAAAGCTAACTTTATAATGTATGGTCAGCATCTCAATCAATCTGTTAAGGGAAGACTTATCAGATACAAACCAAGCTTTGTGTGAAATAATGCAAAATAGCAGCTGTGTAGATAAATAAGCAATTGCTGTAAATGTTCACACACACAGGAAAATCAATGGAAATGGACAATTTCTTCTGAATTTGGCCTCATGACTGCAACACGAAACAAGCACTCAGGTGGACAATTCAGTACTCTAATCAGTCATACAGAAATGAACATCCTATCAGTTTCAGTATAAACAATCATGGTGTATGTAATTCTAAACTTCCACTTACAGATGAGTACTTGCCTTAAGAAGATAGTGGTGATAAAATATTGACAATGTTCCAAGTCAATATTTGTTGTACAAGAAAAAAACATTTCAGTTAGGATGATTTTGTAGCATTAAAAATGTGGATTTGATTTGTGTAACAGAACATTGACTAAAAGACTATCACATTGACTGCTTCATTCCTCAAGGATATCTTGTACCTGATGTGTTCTGTAGGGAGCACAGAAAAAACAGGGGGGGGGGGGGTGCAATTTATTAATGTACTTTTTTTTAGATGTCCGAATTAGAAGTGAAGCAACTTCTTAGGTTTAAAACAATAGTTAATATTTGTGGGGCTTTCTTATTGAAATGGAAAACAGCATCAGGAGTCTAGCGGTTAAAAAAAAATATGATTCTCAAACTAGCATTTCATGAACAAGTGTCCTACTAATAATAAGGTGTGTCTGGATAATGCACTGGTCAAAACAATTAGGGGAGACAAAATTCCTATAAGCTCAGACACCACCACCTCCTCCTCCTGCCCCCCCCCCCCCCCCCCCCCCGTCTCCAATCCTGGCTTCGACACTGACACTATGAGGTACATAGTTGTTAATTAACAAAATATTATTTGAACAACGCTATTGCAATACATGCTTTTCATCTGGAAGAAGTACAATTATTAACTTACAAATTTTCTCATTAAATGTTTTCCTTATTCATAATAAGAGTGGAATATCTAACTCTTAATCAATATTTAAACATACAGCTCTAAAACCAGTAGTATATTCACAATGTGCAGCTGATATTTATGTAGGCCAATTTTTCATTATTTTAGTCCGAAATATCGATATTTTTCTTCGATATATATCGGTCCGATATTAATATTTTTTAAATATTCATATATCGAATTCTCGATATTAAAAAAAATCAACAGTCCTACTGCTGAGCAAGGCAGTCTCATGCCGACCGTGAGTTAGTAACACGCGTTTAGTGGTGGCTAAAGTTGTACCCAACGATAGTACCGTATGTAATTTTCGGTCGCGGTAGCGTACAGAAACGTTTCATTGAGGATTGGCAGACACTTATCACAGTGGCAGGGCCCGGACGTTCGTATCCTCCCTTGGACATGGATGTTTCAAAATGTTCAAATGTTGGTAAATCTATTGGACCAAACTGCGTGGTCATCAGTCCGTAGCTTACAAACTACTTAAACTAAGGTAAACTAACCTAAGGACAAACACACACATCCATGCCCTCCCGCGCGCTCCGCAGCGTGGCGCCTTAGAACGCTCGACTACTCCACCGCGGCCATGGGTGTTTCTGTCGTCATTAGAATAAGTTAGTGTAAACTATTTTAAGTGGTATGTAAGAGTAGGCACCAGTTTTATTCCATAAATACTCTCACACATTTCGCCTGGCGAGCGACTTCTACCGCGTGCAGTCTACCAGTTTTGAAAATCACTAAACAAACATTTATTACTCCTTTAAAAAGGCACCGATTTTATTTACAAAAACGCCTCATGGAGCTTTCGGTACTGTTTTAACGTTCAATGGGCAAGTATAAGTGGCGCACACGAACACACTTTCTGTAGCTGAATGTCATTCGGAAACGAATGATAGATTACAACCGAATGTTTTCCATTTCTACTGTGTGGCAGATTTATTACAACAGCCAAGTATATTAAGACGGTACTTCACACCGCAAAAACACCAGAAACTAAAATAAAAGAACAGAATATAAAAAAAAAAAAATTTCTCTCTTCCTTTTGTGGTAAGAAATGGAGGGGGGGGGGGGGCGCTAACTGATTTTACGAACCCCGGCGCCCAATAACATTAAGACGGCCCTGGTAGTGGCGAGCGGTAATTTAATCAATGTGCTCGATGACAGAGCTATTAACATTTGTCGTTCAGTAATAAAGGAAGTTTTAAGAAGTTTATTGTTATCGATCAATCCTGTCATTGTCTGCATCCCATGAAGTCAAACCATTGGAGCTGTTATTGAATTTTCAAGGATTAATTAAGAAGCAATCGTAGGATATAATGGTACCTTCGCCCATCAAGTACTAGGTGGACACAGTCATGCTGTTATACAGTGTCAACCCATAACCATTTTCTTGAGAGGTGATTGTCCTTGAGGCAGGCACAATCAACATAGAAGAGAACTAGAGTGTCAAAGAATTGAAAATGGAAATAAATTGTAGACATGCGAATTGGATTAACAGAAGGAACTTTTAAAAACGATTCGCAGTGAAAAATATACAGTGGGCATGATTCCTGATGTAATACAGATATGTGTGATTTGTATAACATTTTTGGTTTCTTGTGTATCTAATGAATTTAAAATATGTAAGTGACCTTATTTTTCATCCTAAAATATACAAAGTGTTCGCATTTTTGCATTCCAAAATCTGGTAACCCTATGTTAAGTGGGCATTCAGTATTGAGAAATACGTGTTTTAATGGTATACGTCATTAAAAAAAAAGGCACTGTCGTGTTTACGGCCCACTTTCTGTTTTCCCTTAGTTTTATGGTTTTATGTAAATATTTCGGACCAGGTAAGAAATATGGACGATACGATTACGACTTTACTACTGTCATAATATTTAGGCACTCAACTCTTAATATTCTCTCTGACCATAAAATTGATATTTAAGTGTAGCTCAAACAATTATTTTAATATATATCTCTCGTATTGTTATTATCTTTTACCGTTAAAATATCATCACCTGTGTTGTGTTAGTTTGTCATCTTTTTCAAGTTTATTATCTTTGCCTGTACTGGTTTTCATAAAATCAACTGACCTTGTCAATCACCGTTATTTTTGCAGTCATCTCTAAAACGATGCGAGTTATGAAAATAAACTAACAGAGCAAAGTTTGAGAATTTTCTCCTCTACAAACACGTTTATTCAATTTTCGTCTCGGATGAGCGGTTAAAGGCGAGTCAACAGGCAACGATCTGTCTGCGCACACCTAGCAAATCATTGCCTGTGGGCAGCACTTTTGCGCAGATTTAGATGTGCGTACACCTGGAAGTTGCATTTGGAGGTTTGAGCAAAATTGCTCAAATCTGTGGGTTCAAATCACACCTGCGCACACAAGTTTTAACGTGTGGACAAGAGATAGCTGCAAATTCGAGTCATTGTAGACGTTTCTCGTGTTGGGTGTGCACCACTGATCTCTATACTACCTGGATGTTGAACTTCTGCAGTCTTAGCGTGCCAGGCTAAGATATTCATATTCAGTTTCTTGCCAAATTCAAACGTGGCTGCTAAGCAGCATTTCAAGAAAATGAGAAGAAAATATGTTTCGATTCCGCTCCCATATCAGCCTATAACATCGAATAATGAATTAAATTTCAAATCAAGAGGTAAGCAAGCAATTCGTTGTCACGCGAAATCGTGTGCAAAACATATGAATGTGCAGGCACGCTGCAATTATATGTTCAGACACCAGAGTTATACATCCAGTTTGTATAGAGATCACTGGTGTGCACAAATGAACGAGAATGGCTGACATATGTCAATGATGTGGGGAATTCACTGCCGAGTTTATTGATATTTATAGAAGCCGTACTTGGTTATTGTTAAGAGAAAAGTAAAGAATATAGTGATAGAGACAAATCAAGCAGCTGCCTACAATTCTCTCGAAGAGAAATTACAATTGGTTGATTCTGCTGCTAACGGGGAATCTGTTATTAAAATAATAATAAATAAAATTCATTCTGAACTGTGCATTGTAAAAAATTTTCGAAAGCTTCAAAATCTCTTCGATCTGGTGTAGGATGATACGAAGTTTACGGACCAAGTTTAGCCCTATTGTATTTTGATAGCCACTGCCAAATAATTTAGTTCGGATTTTCCGTTTCTGGCGTTTGCATTTTAATTTTTTTTTAAGTTTTTTCTATTTATTTATTTTGCAAGACATGTTGCATCGCTAATCAAAATAAATATGCTTTGCAGAAGAGCATATTCGCTTGCCAGTGTGACTATTGTCTGTTCAGTTGAAGGCAGTGGTTGAAGTGTTTTCTCAACCGACAGATGGCGAGCGGGAATATTAGCAGCTATCTGAAAACCCGTCCACAAACGATTGGTGTGCGCAGACATTTGCACAGATATTAGCGCAGACAGATCGTTGCGTTCGGGCCTGCCTTAAGGCGTTATTTGCAATTCAACTTTCTGCTGTCAAAAGGGCATCACAGACGCTCTATTTATGGTGTTACTAACGTATTTTTTGTCCGAAATATTTGAAAAATGGCGGCCAAATGTTACTTCTGTAAAATTTGCTGCCGTTAGGTTGAACAGCGCGACCTAAAAAGTGGGAATACTTAACGAGAATTTGACAATGACTGTCTGTAATTTTTGCAAATATCTCTAAAACAATGCGATATATGAAAAAAAATTATAAGAACAAAGGTGTAGATCATTTTCTTCTTTACAAATTCGTTCATTCATTTTTGGTGTCAGACGAACGATTAAGCTGATATTTTCTTTTAAATTTCGAGTTGTCAAAAGGCAATCGCAAAGGCCCACGTTTAGTGTTACTACCATAACGTAAGGTGGGCCAATATAGAACTATCCGCGGAAATGAGTACGTACAGTCTGGAAGAATATAGCACCAACTAAGTTTGATATCTGCTCTCAAAGATTTCCTGGTAGTATCATCTGAGTAAGCGAAAACTAGAAACCAACGAAAGTATCATTCTGAGATAGTAATTATGTATTCGTCGAGCTCAGGTGTCTAATATCTGTGGTCCTTGTCTAGCTTGTGCATTGAAATGTAGTATGAGATTTTCATTTAATTTTATGGGAACAATAAATGAAATTTTAAGAGTGGAACATTTTATTTTGTGAATATTGCAAGAAACACCATGTTCCCACTTGAAATGCCACAGAACGTAAGTAAATATGGTGATATTTTACTGTACCGGTATGTAAATGTCACTTCTAGGTACTTTACCTCAACATACCTTGTCTTAAAATGCTTGTATTGGAAATATCTTGGTTAAATTGTACGACGCTTCTCGCCGGACTGCAGTGCTTATGTTTGCAACAGATGATCAATGAAGTGTAGAATTGTGTTAATATTTTTCACGAGCTACAGAGTAAATGTTATTGCTGCTCGTTTCACTCGCAGCAAAATTAATACTGTACCTGCTCTATGGTTGACAGGTTCTTGTATGTACCCTTGTCCGTTGAGAAACAAATAATTTTCGTTTTAATTGAAGTTGTCATTACATAAGCACTGCAGCCCGGCGAGAAGTATCGTACAATTTAACCAATATCTTTAATGGGATGTTTCATTTTCCTTCCAAATAATCGTAGTAAGGAATATCAAATACGAAAGTTGTAAATACGGTACCTTTAAGGTACAGTAATTCGTTACAGTAAATTGCATTTCTGTATGCTTAATACAGGTTAGTTGCTATCTTTATTTTCAATAAGAGAACTGATTTTGTCCTTTAAACTGTGTGGTTTTTGTTCTTTGAAATTTAACTACAACTACCGGCACAGTCTAACATATACAGTCGCGACACTGGATAAAGTCGGGTGTCCGATACCGGTCGTCGGCTTTGAACAATGACGTCATACTTTGTCCATAGACGTTACGGTCACGATACTTTTGATACAAGGATCGCATTATAATAAACAATTGAATGTATTAATTACCGTTTTTCGTTTGAGTCACAGATATAATGTATGTCTGTGGATGGAGTATACAAACGTGCATGCGACTCGAATTAAATGAAAGTGAGATTACGTAACATTATAAACATTAAAGAACGACAACTAATATTAGGTAACAAATGAAATATGCAGCGAAATTATAGAAATGTGACAAGAGAATAACTATTTGAGCGGGAAAAAAGTATCTAAGAAAAATAATGAGACTACCGCGAAAAAATTGGAGATTTTGGCTGGAAAATTGATAAATTGGAACATATAAAAAATGTTCAAAAAATAAAGTCCCATAATTACAACACGTTGTAATTAATATTAATATTCATAAACCTGAACGGGACTACCGCTGGAAATAGGGGG
Source organism: Locusta migratoria (assembly GCA_026315105.1). Lineage (NCBI taxonomy): Eukaryota > Metazoa > Arthropoda > Insecta > Orthoptera > Acrididae > Locusta > Locusta migratoria. The sequence continues at coordinate 541,903,449 of CM048744.1, forward strand.
TTTAGAGTGGGAACATATTAAATTGGAACAAAATAAAACGTTAAAACATATTTAGATAAAATTACTTTGTATCGCTATCTGGACTTGACCTATATAGGTCAAGTCTAGTTACCGATACCAGCCCTTTATTGTGAACCAGTTTTATTAGGTATCGCTATCTGGACTTGGCCTATATAGGTCAAGTTCAGATACCGATACCTATTAGGTATTGGTGAACCACAAAATATGAAGGGCTGGTATCGGTAACTAGACTTTACCTATATAGGTCAAGTCTAGATAGCGATAGCGATAGCTAGATAGCGATACCAACCCTTCATATTACCGATACCTATTAGGTATTGGTGAACCACAAAATATGAAGGGCTGGTATCGGTAACTAGACTTTACCTATATAGGTCAAGTCTAGATAGCGATACCAACCCTTCATATTTTCCTTTCACATATAGGTATTGCATATAGGTGCATATAGGGTAAAATATGAAGATCTGGTATCGCTATCTAGACTTGACCTATATAGGTCAAGTCTATTTACCGATACCAGTCCTTTATACTTTTGGTGAACGACAAAATATGAAGAGCTGGTATCGGTATCTGGACTTGACCTATATAGGTAAAGTCTAGTTACCGATACCAGCCTTTCATATTTTGTGGTTCACCAATACCTAATAGGTATCGATATCTGGAATTGAGCTATATAGGTCAAGTCCAGGTACCGATAGCAGCCCTTAATATTTTCTAGTTCACCAGTATTTATTAGATAACACTATCTAAGCTACACTTATGTAAGTAAAGTCTATTTTTATTTGAAATATAGATCGTAAATATCGGTGTCTAGACTTGACCTGTATTGGTATATATCTGAAAAAATTCGGATAGATGGTATCGGGAACTAAAGTATCCGTATGTACGCATTTAGTAGGTGTCAATATCTGCACGTGCGCTGTAAAATTAGGTCTAGTTGCCAGTACCAAATCCTCGCACTTTTGTTTCACTTATATATGCAGCTGACAATGATGCCCAGATCAGTTAAATTTTACTTACAGACGTGGCAACGAAAGTTGTTTATGTTGGCAATCATGTGACTTCCGCATTAGACAATCGCGCACAAATGAAATGTTTTGTTAGGAAATCGTCATTTTACAAAAACAGATGCGCATTTTACGATAATAACAATGATGTCTCAATAAATGTATTGTTTACAAAAAATCAAACTCACAGTATACAAACGGACATATCGTAATTAGAATTAAAAAATATAGTTCAATTTTTCTAACGGAAATGAAATTATTATACAAGGACTAAACGAAGAAAAGGTATAAATCGATGTTGTAGCAATTAAGAAAATTAAAAATTAGGAACACTACACATAAAAAAAATATCAAAATGCACGTTATAAAGCCATAAAACAATTTACGCTCGAATAACAAATGACAAAATTTAATACATTCCATGCTTTTAATAATCATTATATTACATATTTTAAACCTGTAAGAAATCATTGATTAAAAAGGGGCTTTTATTATAAAAGATTCACGAAATAGCGACATATACGTACATTCTCTTGTAAGTATTATCTGTGGAACATATTTATCAGCGAAAATATAAATAGAAACGTTGATGGAAATAATGACGTAATAAGTGACGTCCTTGGTCAAAGCCGATGGGTGGTATCGGAGACTAGACTTGACCCGCGACACTCACTGCTGTAAAAGCTGTTACCAACCGACAGTTGCAACCACACTAGCGCTCCAGCGGTGGGCGAGCCGCCAAAAGAATGGTGTTTGTTTATAATTATTTGAGTACGTAATTAACGAAATAGTTTAATTTTTGCGTTACAAGCATTATTAAAGTACCAAGAGATTTACATAAAACGGAAATTAATGTAAAAACTGCCGAACTTAAGTGATTCAGTGGCATAACGAAGAACTTTGTCATGAACCAACAAATTTCTATAATCTGTTCTTACTATGACAGTTTTTTGACACGTTTCAATTTGGTATGGATTCTAATGAATCGCACCTTTTTAGGCTTCTCTCGTGTTTCTTATACACGCACATTCTTTGAGTGTGATTGCTTTAGCTTAAAGACAATGCCTTGAAGATTCTTGCCGCTTGTGGGTCTGAGGTAGCAACAATTGTGAGATTGGGTTGTTCTTTGTTGAAAACAGTTTGTTTGCTTTTCCAGTTTTCTTGCCACGTCTGTGTCGTTTTGCCTTCAGCTGCAGCTATGATGGCTAATTTGGTACGTTAAATACGGCACTGTAGTTATTACTTTTATATTTGTTTCCTACGTTCCACCCTCGCGTGTCAGAGCGAGATTTTTTAAATTTTTATTTATTTATTTATTTATTTTACGGGACTATACACAGCTCAACGATCGTTTTTGCCGCAAGTTGTCAGACGTCCAGATTTTCAAGGATGTGTTAACACGAGTCATCCTCAAGCCGGACGCCGAATGACCTGATTTTGGGTCAATCGAAACGTGTAAGTTCGAAAGCGAAAAACAAAGGTCCGATACAGGTATCTCCTTGTTTCGTTCTTCTCGCTGACGCGCCGCTAACGACATTGTGCACGCGTTCTGCGTCGCTCACGTTTCACTCGTGTGTTTGGTGTAAGTTTAATGACAAAATGAAATTGTTTTACGTTCTTTCTCTATATGATGTTTCCTTATTTTAAGTCCAGATCACATTCTTATGTGTTCTGGGACGTAAGTTTCAGTTGTTAATATTACTGAACAAACTTACTATTGACACATATTTTCAAATGGACGATCTTTGTGAGGTGGTTTTAAATGTCAAATATTTATTAAGGGCAACAGTATAGAACAGTGTTATCAACACTACAAAAATGGTACGCATTACTCGATAACCTTTCCTAATTTGCAGAATTAGTTTCCATGGCGTCTATACCTGTTTCAAATGCTTCAACAGAGAAATTTTTTCCTCTGCCAAATATTGTTTGGTCGAGTAACTAAGTCGATTGTCTCTTGAACACGTAGCCAACTGAAACTTCATGCACATTCATTTGATAATTATGCTATAACAGGGGCATAGAGAATTTCTTCTTCCGGGAAGGGGGGGGGGGTGACTTCAGATCTAAGATAGAAGAGAATATCTGCAGTTGAACTGTCAAGCTGTTTCAACGTTTAAAACTGGAACACAGATCGCATTCTGAACAACTTAAAAATCGAATTAAATATATAATTTTCATAAAAAATATTGTTTTCATAACCAGGTATTGTTCATTTTAATAAGACAAATGTAATAATCTGTATGAATACATATGTGGCAAGCATTAAAATTGGTTAAATTATTAATGCACTGAAGGATGTTGTGATATTCAAATATTTGTATAGCTTATGGGACTTAACTTCGGGGCCATCAGTCCCTAAACTTACAAACTACTTATGGACTAGCTAACACGGCACAAATATCCATCCCCGAGGGGGGATTCGAACCCCCGACCGTAGCGGCCGTGCAGACCGTGACTGGCGCGCCACAGTCCCCTCGGCCACCGCGGCCGGCGTATGTTGTGATTTCTTGAAAAACGTACTACGAATATAAAAAAAATAAAACTGTTTAGTTTGACACATTCTTAAGAGCAAATTATGCCTGTAAAAATATTTAAAATTGGTTATGGCGTTTCAATAGTTGGCATTTGTTACGTTAAAAAATATGTCGGGGTTCCTCACTAAATGGGTACTAATTGTTTTCCTGATGTAACTTGTCTCTAATGATAGGAAAAGAAATACCGGTACTAATTGCCGCGGTGGAGTGGCTGAGTGTTCTAAGGCGCTTCGTTGCGGAGAGCACAGTGGCCGTCGTCGGAGGTTCGAATCCTCCCTCGGGCGTGGGTGGGTGTGTTGTCTTTAGTATAAGATACTTTAAGTAGTTTATAAGTCTAGGGACCGATGACCGGCTTAGTTAACCCTTTCGCTACGGTGAACTTCTTCATAAGTCGGGAGCGAATGTGCTCCACACAGCCGGTGGACTGCTGCAGCAGTTCTGCCTCGCGTCATACATCGTAATGTAATGCTACTGATATGTAACGTAAAGCAATTGTAAATAAATATTATTTAACAAGCGAAATATGCGTTTATAATAATAACGTCCACATCCCACCAGAGCTGAATCCAAAACTTGGATCTTTTAGAATTTACGAAAAAATTACGCGAATTAAATGAAAGAAGGAAGAAAACTGTTTCTATTCCAAATGAATTTTCCCTAATAAATATATAGTATAAAGTCCAATAATTGCGATAACACAGAGTGTGAAAGCAGGACAGAGTAGCGCCGTGGGGAGTGCGGAAAATGCGCCGTACAGCGGGCACGGCCGGGCGCGACTGGCGCTCGTCCACAGCGCACGGCGCGACCATCACGGCGCCGGAGTGAAAGGGTTAAGTCCTTTGGATTTACAAACATATGAACATTTGGTACTGTTATTTATTTTAATTGACTATTTGAAAATCAATGTCCCGATTTCTGAAACCCACTACCCCGAAAATTAATATACTCGCCCTGGCAATAGCAGTTTTATGTTCTAACTGTACCGTTGAATGGCAACTTGGACTTTCCATTATTAGAAATCGAATTTTAATGTGTAATATGTTAGATACAGTATATGACGTTTACAGTGGGTATATGATAGAAGCCGCGGCAGAGTGGCCGAGCGCATTGAGGCGCTATGGTACGATGCGCGAGGCCGCTTCCCGTCGGGGGTTCGAATGCCCCCTCGAACATGAATGTTTGTGTCGTCTTTAGTATATGGTATTTCATAAGTAGTTTGTAAGTTTAGGAACTGATGACCCCGCAGTTAAGTGCCTTAAGTTTAACAAACAACATCTGATAAAAAGCTACCAATGTTGAAACAAAAGTTTGAAATAACGCAATACATAACAGATGTGCCCTTAGGAAAGACATCACTTTAGATAGCAGGGTGTTTATTTGCAACCAGCGTTAACCACTCGTTATCGCTCCGAGAGTTCATTCCTTACATAGTTACACGCCAGACTCCAGAAGGTAGCTGATATATCGGTACTCCGTAAGACGGATCAACTTTCCAAATAACTGGCCTAGGCTTTTTCTTCGGGCTCACATTTGTGGCCTGCTGAGAAGGTAATCGCTCGCCTGTTCCTCTTGTGCCATCAGCTAAAAAGCGGATATTCATACACTTTCAAAAATCCGGTCGTTAAAATAGGTACTTTCAATGATAAGGTATAACTGACAAGCGTAACTGTCGTTGCCGGCTAGTCTGAACAAGCACGCAGCAATGTACACAATATAACTGTCAAAGACTGGTACAGTTGTACAGTAAAGAGTCTCACTTTCGCAACTCGTACTTGTGATGATCTAAGCATTCATTTAGCAGCTAGTTAATGATCACTTTAAAAAGCGTTAAACTCTAAATCCGTCACTTAAAATCAGCTTCTATGGAGTCAGCTTTTCTCCTTATAAAGAATACGTTCTCCGTTTTCAGCCACGGATAAACGCGAAAACTTTTATTACATGTGTATTAAGTGAGTGGTTGGTCATTTTTGCGAGAGGGTCTCTAGGGCGCTAAGCTGCAGAGGTCATAAGCGCCCATGTCCGTGCTGTTAAGAACAAGAACTAAAAGGAGGCAGAGATGAATAGGCGATACAATTATGATACGAGAAAAGGTTGAAGTAACAAGGGCACAACACAATACCTCAAGCGAAGGATTTTAAACTTCTTTCGCTATATTGGTACGATGTATAAAAAGTAAAACGCGATCATCAGAACGCTTGTCATCCGCTTAAACGACAAACAGTTCTGAAGATAACACAGACTCTGTCGTACTCAAAAAAGGGCACTGGAGCAGAAGGTGGCGTACAGTCAACGGTTGAGAACAGTAACTACACAGTGGAGCAGGGTCGCCCCTTAGTAAGTGGCGGTGGCTGAAACGATAGTGGCCTACGCGCAGCCGGGTGAGAATGACCTCGCGGTGAGAGGGCCGACAGGAGATCGACCAGACAATAGGGAGAGTCTTAACTCAAGTTTATTTCTATATCTACATCTACATCGATACTCTGCAAATCACATTTAAGTGCCTGGCAGAGGGTTCATTAACCACCTTCATAACTTTTCTCTACCGTTCCATTCTCTAATAGCGCGCGGGAAGAAAGAACACCTAAATCGTTCCGTTTTCGATCTGATTTCTCTTATTTTATTGGGATGGTCATGTCTCCCTAAGTAGGTGGGTGCTAGCAAAATATTTTCACATTCAGAACTAAAAGTCGGTGATTGAAACTTCGCAAACAGATCACGCCGCAATGAATAACGTCTTTCTTTTAATGATTTTCACCCCAATTCGTGCAACATTTCCGTGACGCTTTCCCCCCCGTAACGTGATAAAACAAAACGAGCTGCCCTTCTCTGAACCTTCTCAATATCTTCCGTCAGTCCCACCTGGTGAGGGTCCCACAAGGGGCAACAGTACTCCAAGAGAGGACGCACAAGTGTGATGTAGGCAGTCTCTTTGGTGGAGCTGGTGCATCGTCTAAGCGTTCTGCCAATGAAACGTAACCTTTGGTTCGCCTTCCCCACAATATTTTCTGTGTGTTCTCTCCAGTCAAAGTTGTTCGTAATTGTAACTCCTAGGTATTTGGTAGAATTTACGACCTTAAGGTTTGACTGATTTTCCTTGAAGGGAAGATCAATGCGCATGCCAGAGTGAGACCACGAGTCCTAAAAGGATGGCACGAAGATCAGCTGAAAGGACAGAATACGAAGCAGGACGAGGGAGGAGAGCTGCATCCTTTGCGGCAGCCTCATTCCCTGACACACCAACCCAAAGAGACAGTGGAGTGGCGCTATTGGCAGTAAGTGAGTGAAGGCACTGTTCGATTCGTTGCACTATGTGGTAGACGGAATAGAGCACGCGTTGGTAAGCGCACGGTGCATATAAAATTTAAAACCTTCAAAGTTTTTGGAGTTGCACTGTTTTGGTGGATTATAATATTAACACGTGAACACGAAAATGAAGGTGCACAATTTAATATTAGACTAACTGTAAAAGATCAATGAACACACACAATTGAAAATGTGCTTTGTTACAGATGTGTACAAAATACAAAATGTTCTAATGTGTATGAGGTCTTACGCGACCAAACTTCGTAGTCATCAGTCGCTAGACTTACACGCTAATTACTTAACTAACTTTAACTTACGCTAAGGACAACACAAACACCCATGCCCCAGGGAGGATTCGAACCCCCGATCGCAGCGGCCATGCAGACCGTGACTGGAGCGCCGCAGACCACTTGGCCACTGCGGCCGGCTACAAAATACATATCATGTGTGTACGTCGTCATTAAGAATAGTTAAAGTAAGCAGGTGCTTTCGTGTTTGTAACTTTGACTACCTACTCTACCACGCATTATAATATCCACTAATAAGACGGGAACATCGGAAACTGAAGTGCTACCAATAACAGTCTTGTTTGTCGATCCAGAGCAAAGATAGAATGACAAAGAAGTAACGACGTTTCATGAGAGCACATACGAGGAACGTTTGCAGTAAAGCACGCGTACCGGGCAACTAAATCGCCGCAACTGCGTCGTCGACGATGATACAGCAGCAGAAATTAAAAAAAGAAAAAATAGTAACGAGGGTCATTTTTGGAACCATTTGTGTTCTCTTTTCTGTGAGAGTAACTTTCTGATCATTCGCCACCGTTACCACAAAATTTGTGTAAATTTAAGTAGTTTTTAAGTCTAGGGACTGATGACCATAGCAGTTTGGTCCAATATGTTTACAAGTACATTTTAATTACAAAATTCGAAGCAAGATCCAAATTTTTAGTTCTGACGACAATAAGATGAAATGAAGGAAGGGAGCAGAAGGTGGTGGTGGTGGTGGTGGTGGTGGTGGAGGAGGAGGAGGAGGAGGTGGAGGAGGGCAGAGAGATGGGATGATGAGTATGTGGACAGAATCAAGGGAAAAAATTGTTTTCTCCAGGCCAATTATACGTCACAAGCTCCAGAGTTTGTATCATCCTTACGTATATGCAACAAAAAAGCACAAACAATTTTGTAATTCCACTAGCTTTACAATAAATTACTTTCTGAGAAAACGTGTTTTACCTACTGTCCTTTAGTTCATATCGCTTCAGTAACACAAAGTAAGGTACTGATTTAAGTGATGTTATTTTCTCAATACGTCTATGTTTGCAAGAAATCTCGTATTTACTTTCCTCATCATTTTGATATCACAGCGAAGCGTGGACGGTTTAACTAGTGCACCATAAAATTGGGAATTCCCAAGCAAATTCGCCTGGCTGTACAGAGAACAAGCTTCGGGTCGAAAACACGTTTGTGATTAAGCATTTTCAACCATGGATCATAGTACGCCGTCTTTCTTCACTGGTGCAGGAACCATTTAGTAACTACTTTCCTTTTTTGTTTGAATTAGCGGGCAAGAGTGATTTTACACGTGTTGTCACCCTGCCCGAATCCTCATCGGTGTTCCATCGTGTCAGTTTTCTCAGTTTCATTGATTAATTGCGTGCTTCAGTCTCGTCACCGGAGTTGTTTGTACCCAATGCATGCGAGTCCAGTGTATTACCACTGCGCCACCTCGCTCGGTGTCTCAAGATCAGTCGTAAATATTTTAGGAGCTGATACTATAGACGAATTGCAATAAAAATTTCATATAATACGTGTACAGTTTTTATTGAATACAGATATATAACTTAATATACTCATAAAAACTTAGAGCAAATGTAAATGAATACATTTTCACTGATTTTTGTGTCGGTTCTTGGTAGAACAACCTCATACTGATTTCAAAATACAATTTAGTGATTGTTCAAGTTAGTTTCCACTTAGAAAAACCGGTCATCTTCAGACTTTAAAGTAAGTCGAAAACCGGTTAATATGTTGATCTTACCAGAAGCGACGAAAGAATCAGTCAAAATATCCAAGTTTGCATTAAGTATGTTTGGGTTACATACTGAAAGCTATATCTTAGAAACACGTTGTACAGCTTTTGTATTACAATTCGTCTTTATTACCATCATCTAAAATATTTGCTGTTTCTCCTGAAACAGGTGAAATGTTTGTATACAGTTAGCATTATTTGAAGCTTTATTTTATCGAAAGGTCTATGTACAGACGGATTTTCATAGGCACCTGAGCTTGTTCATCATATATATAGGCGCCTCAAACCGCGCGGCCTGGAAGTATTTAATCGCATTTTATAAATCAGATCGTTTACACATGTGAGCGATGCAGTTTCGCATGAACTGCACGGAAACAAATAATCACAAATGTCATAATCATTACTATAATCACACTATATATGACAGTCTCGAAAAGTGACTGTAACTCGGCGATTCATTTGCTCTTACGAAACGAAGTAGACACTTGAAGCAGACGACTCGACAAACGCGTACCGTGTAAATGCTTCTTTGCAGTTCGATAGTCTATCGCAAGGACCGCTGCAGCTGACAATGACCTTCTTGTGCGTGTCGCACGTCTCTTACAGAAAGGACTTCGCTACTTCTGTTCTCTGCATTGTTCAAAATCAGATGTTTGTAAATCTATCGGACCAAACTGCGTGGTCATCAGTCCGTAGCTTACAAACTACTTAAACTAAGGTAAGCTAACCTAAGGACGACACACACACACACACACACACACACACACACACACACACACACACACACACACGCACGCGCGCGCGCGCGCGCGCGCTCCCCAGAGAGGATTCGAACCTCCGACGGTGAGCAACCGCGCGCTCCGCAGCTAGGCGCCTTAGAACGCTCGGTTACTCCACCGCGGCTCTCTGCATTGTACTCATGGAAGTGACAGTAACAACGAAAGGGAATGCGTGTCTTGTCAAGGATGGTCACCACAATCGTATCCACAGAAATATGAAGAGTATACAAACTAGGCGTGCATCACCTCCGAACGCACTATGCGCAGAGGCCGTTTAAAAGTAGCAAATGGTGAAATCGTTGATCAACAATAACATTCTTGTCCACCTGACAAAACGGATGTGGAGATGACTAAAATAACGCATAATTGCAGAAAAATAGTTCGCGAAGAAACGGAAGTACCCATTTCCCAAATTTTAAATAGCAGTTTCAGGATCTCAAAGACGTTGAATTCTTTGCAAATGTTCCGAATAATGACAGCTCTAAGACACAATTGTGTAAGACGAGAGGAGGAGCTATTTGGACAACCCAGAATCCTCGCTGTAGTTCGGAAATTAACGCAAGGTAACAGTTTTTTGTAGATCTATGATGGGTCAGTAAAAGGCAATAGAATTCTAGTGTTTTCTTGTTATTAAGCAGAGAAAATACTTTGCGAAAAAGGAACTGTGCTTATGGATGGGCCATTTGATAGCTTTTCGAAAAAATTCAAACAATTTTACACAATTGCTGTCAATATCGGAATAACAGAAGAGAGAACGAAGATATTTCCTGTTTTATTTGTTTTGATCTTAGACGAAAATCAAAATTCATAAGAAAGAGTTTCTTCTGGATTGAAAATAAGATGCCTGGGTGGTCACCAAAAAATGCAGCGTAATTTCCTAGAATCCGGGTACATCGAAAGAATCGGCATTGCGATCGATATAAATCTAACTTTCGACTCTCGCTTCGCTACCAGTGACGAAAAACTGACATGGCGGAACAGCTGTTTGATATAGCTAATTACAATGTTTATTTTGACGTGATTTTATGAAATTTTGGCTTATATGAAGACTGGGATATTACCCTTTAGATTTGACCCGTGGCATTGGCACGTTGTACGTGCGTATTTGTAGGTGGCGTGAGTAATTACATTGTGGCTGAGTTGTAGACGATGGTATGTCGTGGATGGTGCATTCTGTTGTTATATGTAATTTACGAGGATAACCACAGATTATTATCTACAATATGTAAGTATTAAGATATTATCCCGTATGCTTTCCGAGATTGTGATTACAGCATGGGTTGAAGCTGACGGCTGGTACTCCTGTTTTCAGTTATGCCGATATTTCGGTAATTTCCAAGAATGCTTGCAATCGAAGAACATCGGCCGAAATGATATCTATCTAACGTACAACTGTAAATCGATTGAGTGTATCTTAACCGGAGATTCGGGCGCTAAGCGCCCTCACGTACTAAGAAAACTTCTTTAACCTATACCTAACTTTCAATTTAAAAAAAAAAGTGATCTGTAGCGTAGCCTTAAGAAGGTTAGGTATAGGTCAAACGAAGTTTTTTTTTAAGTACCTATGTGAGGGCGCGAAGCGTTCGGATCTCGGGTTCAGAAACACTAATGCGATTTATAGTTGCACGTTCGATATATACTATTCTTGGAAATTACCGATATTTCTTTCGGTATTTCAAATGGCAGCCACTAATGAGTCGGAAAACTACAAGAAAATATCACAAATTCAACGCAATCAAAAATACAATTTAAATCAACCGCTTCGTTTTTGTCATATCGAATGTGGATCAAGAATCGAACGTTCGATATATATCGATCGCAGTGCCGTTTCCTTCGACGTAAACGGGTCAGCTTACCAAATGCAGTGATCGATTTTCAAATGACTGCAAATAAACCAATGAATAGTGTTCCCTGAAATATCACTTTCCAGTTGTAATATCCACTTCAACCTGTGTCTATGGAAGTTGACACAAGAACTGGGATTAACGGAAAACTATAGGGACAGGGAGGGAGTCTATTGTTTTGTAGCATGTGTGTTGCCTTGGCACATATTCCACACAACACTGTTGATGAAACGTGGATTTTAATAATGGAACAAATGCCTAATGGAGAGAAGAGCAGAGCTTTTGCAGACTATGGTAGATAAGTCGATGGAAAATTTTAGTATACCTATTTAAATGTGGATTATTTTTAACCAACGACACAGAACGACGATCGCTGTCGGCATAAAAAACTGAACTACTCAATCAGAAACATTCAAATGATTTTTATACAAAAGCTGTAAAAAGAGGCCGTAAATACTACTTTGATATTGAAAGATTCCATTGGCTAGTCCCTTCAAAACAAGAAAGTAAATAGTTCTTGACAAACATTGAAAGGCATAAACATCTATGAAGACTATGGGGATTTAAAAAGGAGTAAATTATTATTATTATTATTATATTTTTTACAAAAATCGAATATGAATTCACAATTGATAAAATCAGAAAAGTTTTATAATTTTATTAGTCTAATGTTCAACAATAACAAAAATAAAAATTTAGGCAGAAAATTTAAACTTGTCGATGCACCAAGTGCATAGCCAGTTCTTAGCCTGGATAAATTGTGAAGAGATGTTCGTATTACCATGTCAATCGGGAAATTCACTTATATTTATACCCCCACCCCACTCCGAGTCTCTCTAGATTCGAAAAGCTCCTCGATACAAAAATTTATCACGATGTTCTGTGTGTGAATTTGTTTTTCCCTTCTATAAGTCTTATGAAGGTTATTTGAAAACGGTATATGTAAAGACAGCACACATTTAACGAGCATAAATAATTTCACAAAGCCAACTTACCGGTTCTGGATTTTCATCAGATATGTCGCACGAAACTAATTTATTTTGGCGTCTCTCCTTCATGAAAATGCGCTTATAACGTTTTCTCTAAGGTTCTCATAAGAAATCTGGTGTTTACTGAATTTTTAACTCAACAAAACTAATTTTACGTGGTAAAATTTGTGACAGTGATATAGAGACGGAACTCACGCTCAGATTGAGTAAGGATGTGGAAGAAAATCGGTCGTGCCCTTTCTAAGGAACGATACCGGCATTTACTTAGAAATCATGGAAAACCTATATCTGGATGGCCGTTGGTGGATCTGTACCACAGTTCTCCGACTGCGAATCCAATGTGTCACCATTGCGCCACCTCGCTCGGTACCTAGTAAGCAGGAGTACCTCGGTTCGAATCTCGACTAGGTACAATTTTTCAACTTTCCCCACTGATTTATTTCAATGCCCATAGCAGCGAACGTCGTACATTCTTTTGTTATATATAATAAAACTTTACGATTATGCTTCCTCGGAAAAAAATTATGGGGTTTGAAAATTTTATGAGCGTTTAAAAATTTTGTGTGTGGTCAGTCATGAACTGATGAAAATTAAAATTTTATTTTTCCTAGAAGCCGTGAGATATGTGACAGACAAGAGATACGGGCCCTGTACTGGTGTGGTCTTACTACTGTAGCTACAAAGGATTGTTGCCATACAAGCCGATTTTGGTAATTCTGTAAACGTATTATTTATCTCGCCCTCTAAAAGAAACAACTTCCTGGTGAGTGCTTTTCCTATTTTTTGACCAGTCCAAACAATTTCTTCGTCCACACTAACCAACTTTTAAAAATAATGTAGTTACCAGACTATCCAGTCAAGACTAATGCAGTAAGCCAGTGTTTCTCACTCACCCTGTGGATCGCGACCTCCAGAGTTGTCGCCAAGTCCTGCTAGGGTGTGTGCGTGGTAGGGGAGGTGTCGGTTACAGGAGAAGGTATTTGCACCGCAAAACAATCAGCCCGCTGTATGTCTGAATATAAGCGGTTTCATTATGCCGCTTGGTCTAAGATGTCATGATACGGAGTGGGCGACGATTCCCGTCAGAGGTTAGATTCCTCCCTCGGGCATGGGTGTGTTCTTAATGTAAGTTAAAGTAGTAAGTCAAGGACTGATGACCAGAGCAGTTTGATACAACAGATTTAAAAACATTTGAACATTTCGTTGCGATAAAGTAGGTCTAAGAAAACAAATTTCTTTTATTTAATTTTGAATTTCAAAGTAAGTAGACTGTTTTATGATTAATACGCTTAATTTTCAAATGTTTGTAAATGTATGGGAGTTAACTATTGTGATTATCAGTCCCTATGCATACAAGCTACTATAAGTTAAACTGACCTAAGGACAAGACACACCCCATGCCCGAGGGAGGACTCGAACCTCCGACGGGGAGCAAACGCGAGCTCTACAGCAATGCGCCTTGGGGCTCTCGGCCATTTCACCGCGGCAAATATGCTTCCTTAACGATGAATAAACGGGAAACCTGGTAACTGTTTTTAGTAGCCAATCTATAGTTAAATGAGCGTGATGCAGCATGTAATTAAAAAAAACTACTTTCCTACCAATTGACTTTACATCGGGACCTTTCTTGAGTAAATTCACTTCTAGGTGTCAACTGAATTCGAAACTTATTTTTTTTTAATGGAAAATGTATGTTTTTATATTTGAAATCGTGTAAAAATTGATTTGTATCATTCCGAAAAATACATTAAAAATTCATCCCGTAACGCTTACTGCAAATGTTCTAAAGTTTGTAAAGCTGATGGGACTTAATTGCGGGGTCATCAGTCCCTAAACTTACAAACTAACTTATACTAAAAACAACACAAACATCCATGCCCGAGGGAGGATTCGAACCTCCGACGCTGGAGGCCGGGCTCCAGACCGCTCGGCTACTCTTATGCGGCAATGTATACTGCTGTACGGTCTTTTTTATGTAAGAAAAAGTTCAAATGTTTGTAAATCTAAGGGACGTAACTACGTCGGTCACGAGTCCCTTGGGTTACAAACTACTTACACTAACTTACAGTAACTTACACTAAAAACACCTAGGCACGAGGGAGGCCTCTAAACCTCGACGGCTAACGGCCGTGCGCACCGTAGCAAGGTGCCTCAGTGCGCACGGCTATATAAGGAAGTAATCTCAACAGAAATATTTTAAATGTGTTTATTTCCGTCAACAATGGCAATATAATTGTTTAATTACATGTTTCGATCACTTGGATCATCTTCAGATCTTATAGTTGCGTCCGCAACTCGTCTGGCTGAGTACTAATTGGTACTACTCAGCCAGATGAGTTGCGGACGCAACTGTAAGATCTGAAGATGATCCAAGTGATCGAAACATGTAATTAAACAATTTTATTGTAACTGTTGACGGAAATAAACACATTTAAAATAACACAGTGCAGTTGCGGACACTCTCCAGTCGATCATGTCGACTATAATATCAACAGAAATAAATTTAAATATGTCTTCAGATTACACACTTACCTGTTTACGGTTCGGGGGAGGGTCGTCGTTACATTTTTGCTTCGAAGGGTTTCTGTAATCGGAAAGGTTGAAAATGTTCAAATGTTTGTATAGTCTATGGGACTTAACGGCGGGGTCATCAGTCCCTAAACTTACAAACTACTTATGAACTACTTACGAACTAGGACGGCACAAATATCTATGCCCGAGGGGGGATTCGAACCCTCGACCGTAGTGGCCGTGCAGACCGTGACTGGAGCGCCTCAGTTTCCTCGGGAAAGGTTGACAAACACTGTAATAATCCATTATGGAAGGTGAAAACGAGCGTCCATAACTGTATTACAGAAACCTGTAATGGAATGTTTACAGCCGGCCGCGGTGGCCTAGGGGACTGAGGCGCTCCAGTCACGGTCTGCGCGGCCACTACGGTCGGGGGTTCGAATCCCCCCTCGGGCATGGATTTTTGTGCCGTTCACAAGTAGTTTGTAAGTAGTTTGTAAGTTTAGGGACTGATGACCCCGTAGTTAAGTCCCATAAGCTATACAAACATTTGATTTGAATGTTTACCTGTCCTAGCAGAAGTGAAATCGGGAAATCGCGTTGTGATAAGTGATCCGCGTGCGTACGTAGTGACTGTTCTGTGAGCAGTGCATTAGTCACAGTTTGCGCTGTCGCTGTGCAGGGAGGAAAGCACGGGCAGGGGCACGGGACTGGAGAAGCAGGGAGCGCTGTGCTGGCGGCGTGTGGCACGCGTCACTCGGCTGCGCGGCCCAGCCATAGCGGGCCGACATGTCTGCTCACGCCACCATCGCCAAGGAGTTGGAGGAATCCGACAGCGACAGCGACCAGAGCTGGTCCTGCGAACGCTGCTGCCTGCCCAAGAGCTACTTCCACCACGGTTAGTTACGCACGCGATGGCTGCCGGCAGGAAAGGTAGCTTGTGTTTCCATCACTACGTTTCCATGCAACACATCTTCCGGAAGACGAAAACCGATTTTCGTAAACCGTTTTTCGCTGACGTGTTTACATGGCATAGCCTGAATCGGATTTCCTAGCTCACTTAACATGGCGGCTGGAAAACAGCTGATTCTGTTCCTTATTTAGTCTGCACAATCGCTATTTTTCTTTATTTAAATTCACAGATTTATGTTCACTCTAATATTTATACATTTATTTTACATTAGAGAATATCACTCTTTCCATATGTGCCGGAAATTCTTAACAAGAAAACACAATCTGACAAGCCAAGAACGCTTCAAAAACGGTTGCGTTTACATGGACAGGAAAATCGATTGTGAAACTGGAAAACCGCTTTAGAGAAGCGGATTTCCAGAATCGATTTTGGAGTGTTTACATGACCAACCAAAAGCGGAATTGGGAAATCGGTTTACGAAATCCGATTTTGGGAGCCCATGTAAACGGGGTGCATGTGCAACTTCGTAATTTCCGTAAATGTCTCTGAAATGGTGAATAAAGTGTAATACGGCAAGTTCTCGATTGATCGGCGTTAATATGGACGCATCAGTACCAAAAAACACGGTTAAAACTACACTCCTTTTTTTTTGAATATGAACCTGTTTACTGTTATTTACCGAAACAGGGTAGACGAGATCGTAAAATTTTACTTGTGGCAGCGGCGGCGGAGTGTGCTGATGTTGGCGACGGCCGTTGAATACTCTTTGTGATCCCAACCACATAGAATTAGAGTAAAATTCTTGTGTGTTGTCGATGAAATAATTTTCCTGTATGTATCCGCGTTCGTTCAGTAACTTCATTGGGCGCACCTGTAGACGGGGATACCGCCAGTCAGCTTTGAACCGTGACGTTATCGCAGCGCGGTAGTCTTGAGGTGCGTGCGTGTTTGTAGAAGGCGTGAGTGATTATGTGGTGCTTGAGTTGAAGACGATAGTTTGTTTACAAACAAAACACATTAACATTTTGTATTTTAAAAGTAATCTGTAGCTTCTCTCTGATGGTTAGGTGTAAGTTAACCGACAGATTTTTTTTCTCGTATGTGAACGCCCAAGGCGTGAACTTTATGGCTAAGACCTGTGATCGATGGTACATTCTGTTATCTTTAATAATTACAGATTATTTACATCTACAATACAGAAGTATTAAGATATCCCGTATACTGGTTTTCCGACAACTTGATGTTATGGTCAAAGCAGACGGGTGGTATCGAAATCTACAGTTATGCCCTTAATTGTTATAAACATCGCGTTTACATGGGCTCCCAAAATCGGATTTCGTAAACCGATTTCCCAATTCCGCTTTTGGTTGGTCATGTGAACACTCCCAAATCGATTCTGGAAATCCGCTTCTCTAAAGCGGTTTTCCAGTTCCACAATCGATTTTCGTGCCCATCTAAAAGCAACCGTTTTTGAAGTGTTCTTGGCTTTTCAAATTGTGTTTTCTTAAGAATTTTCGGCACATTTTCTAATGTGAAATAAAAGTATAAATATTAGAGTGGACATAAAACTGTGTATTTAAGTAAAGAAAAATAGCGATTGTGTTGACGAAATCAGGAACTGAATCGGCTGTTTTTCAGGCGCCATATTAAGTGGGTTAGGGAATCAGATTCAGGCTATGCCATGTAAACACGAAAGCGAAAAACGGTTTACGAAAATCGGTTTTCGTCTTTCGAAAGTGCGTTGCATGTAAATGTAGCAAAAGTGAGTTTTGTTGCCAACCTTGGTACACTACGCTGCCGATGCCGCAAGCAAAATTTAACCCACGTGATGTTTAAAAGTACACTGGATTATTCGCGGAAACCGAAAACTTGCAAAAAAAAGTACGTGATTCGCAACGGAAGTTAACGAATTGCCTTCGTCAATACTGTGGCTTTTCGTAGGATCAGCTGAACACTAAATATCCGGGCATAATTGAACACCGCGATACAACCCGTCGGCTGTGACCAATGTCATATCCGAATCACAATACGCTACGTAGACATGTCAACTAGAAAAACACACTATCAACGAATATAAACATAAGGCATACTATCGTAATATTTTTGTATTGTACATAATAATCTGTGGTTATCCTCGTAAATTACAGATTACCAAAACAGAATGTTCCATCGATCTCAAGTTTCAATTAAAAATGTAACGCTTTCGTCGCTCGCTTGCGGGGTGCGGGGAGAGGGACTGTCATCTTCAACTTATATGACGTCAATCGTCAATGGTGAACGCCGACGGGTCGTATCGCGGACTTCGTTTTAGAACTGTCTAAAGGTTATTTTGGATTAAATTGTACGACGCTTTTCGCCGGACTCCAGTGGTTATGTTAGCACTAATGGTTAATGGCAGCAGCTCACACGACGAATAAATGTGAAGTCTTGACAACTAATATTTTTTCTGAACAGACAAGGGTACATACAAGAACCTGTAAACCATAGAGCAGATACAGTACTAATTTTGCCGCGAGTGAAACGAGCTGCAATAACACTCTACAAGTCGTGAAAAATATTAACGCAATTCTAAACTAAATTGTTCATCTATTGCCAACATAAGCACCGGAGCCCGGCGAGAAGCGTCGTAAAGTTTTCAGTTATTTTGTTTTATGTATTAGCCTGTTACTTTTTTATATGTAAGTGTAACCTTCTTTAAACATTCGTAGAGAGAGAGAGAGAGAGAGAGAGAGAGAGAGAGAGAGAGAGAGAGAGAGATATGTTGGTGCACTATACCCGAGAAACTGAACAATTACCTTTTATCCTTGCTGATGCCTGACTAAACTTCTGTCTTGCATTCGACTAAAGTTCTGTATTTGTTTACTATAAAACTTATTCTGGAATGGGTTATTATAACAGACGTATCAAGTTTGTTACATGGCTTACTCAATTTGTAGTAAATTTTACCGTTTCACATAAAATACCATACAACACTGCGCCTGTTAGTTCATTAATTTACGTACTTAGCAATCTCTGTATTAACTTCAAAAGCACAAACGATCGTTTCAGAAATCTTCAAGGAGTTCTAACAGTCAGAACGATAAAATCTACTAAATTTCGTATTTGGGGAGTTACTTTCCTCAACGTGGTAACTGTTGAAGTTTTGCTTTCGTAAATCTTCATCGAAATAGCTAGTGTGTTTTCTTGTTTGTTATCCCACACAGAGACCTGGTAAATAGCACGTGGTAAGGGAGGGAGGAAACAGTGTAAGTAGTGGCGACTGGAGATCTCCACTTCCCCACCGCGAGCCATTTGTGTGCGCGCAGTTTGAAGACAGCCACTCAACTCCGTTATCGCTTGTACAACCGTTAGCCATAATCGCAGGGACGTAACTGAGTTTGGTACTGCTCTATCAACAAACCACCTTACAGCACGAGTTGACTGTGTACAGACCAGAACGTTTGGCTCCCGTTGTGAAGTCAGTCACGGGACCACCCCTTCACCCCCCGCCGAATTGTACGTAGCGTGTTTCTGAACCGGAGATCCGGGCACTACGCGCTCTCACGTACTAAAAGGGGAAATGAAAAACTTCTTGTGTAACCTATACCTACCTTTAAGACTACGCTGGCTGGCCTGTTGTTGATTTTGACGTTATTGATAGTGTGTTAAAGAATAGTCTGAAAGGAGGAGACATCCAAACTTCCACTTAGTTATCTGTAGCGCAGCCTGAAGGAGGTTAGGTATGTTATCATTATCATCATCATCATTAGACTGATTATGCCTTTCAGCGTTCAGTCTGGAGCATCGTATCTCTAATAAAATTCCTCCATGATCCCCTATTCAATGCTTAACATTGATGCTTCGTCTGATGTTATGCCTTTTACTTCAAAATCATTCTGCACCGAATCTAAGTACCTCATTCTTGGTCTACCTTGACTCCTCTTACCCTCCGCTGCCGAGCTAATGAGTCTCTTAGGTAACCTTGCTTCTCCCATGCGTGTAAAATGATCCCACCATCTGTCTGTTCGTTCTAACTGCTTCATCTATGGTGTTCATACCCAGTTTTTCCTTGATTTCCTCATTATGGACACTCTACTGCCATTGTTCCCATCTATTAGTGCCTGCAATCATTCTTGCTACTTTCATATCTGTAACCTCTACCTTGTGAATAAGGTAACCTGTATCCACCCAACTTTCACTCCCATACAACAAAGTTGGTCGAAAGATAGAGCGGTGTACTGCTAACTTAGTCTTGGTACTTACTTCCTTCTTGCAGAAGAGAGTAGATATTAGCTGAGCACTCACTGCATTAGCTTTTCTGCACCTCGATTCCAGTTCTTTCACTATGTTGCCATCCTGTGAGAAAACACCTCAGGTACTTGAAACTGTTTACCTGTTCTTTGTTCCTCCTATTTGGCACTCAATCTGTTTAAATCTCTTTCCCACTGACATTACTTTAGTTTTGGAGACGCTGATCTTCATATCATAATCCTTGCACCTCTGATCGAGCTCTGAAATATTAGTTTGCAACCTTTCAATTGAATCGGCCATTACAACTAAGTCATGCGCATATGCGAGACTGCTTATTTTGTTTTCATCTATTTTAATCTCGCCCTGCCAGTCCACTGTTTTCAACATATGATCCATGAATACTATGAACAACAGTGGTGACAGGTTACAGCCTTGTCTTACCCCTGAAACTACCCTGAACCATGAGCTTAATTTGCCATCTACTCTGCTGCCTGACAGTTTACAAAGAGCCCTTTAATTGCCTGCAGAAGTTTGCCTCCTATACCATAATCTTGTAGAACTGACAGTAGCTTCCTCCTAGGGTCATAAGCCTTTTCTAGATCTATGAAACATAGATAAAATTCCCTGTTCCACTCATAGCACTTTTCCATTACCTGCCGTAAGCTAAAGATCTGGTCCTGACAGCCTCTAAGAGGCCTAAACCCACACTGATTTTCATCTAACTTGTCCTCAATTAATACTCGCACTCTCCTTTCAACAATACCTGAGAATGTTTTGCCTACAACGCTAATTAGAGAGATAACTCGATAGTTGTTACAATCTTTTCTGTTTCCATGTTTGAAAATTGGCATGATTACCGCTTTTGTCTAGTCAGACGGAACCTGTTCCGATTCCCACGCCTTCTCAATTACCCTGTGTAATCATTTGAGACCTGATATTCCCCTGTCTTTGACGAGTTCCGGCTTAATTTGATCCAGCCCAGCCGCTTTATTGCACTGTAATTTACTGACCATTTTCTCCGCTTCCTCAAATGAGATCATGTTTTCATCGTCGTTCCTATCCCATTCCACCTGAAATCTGACACATCATTGAATATTTCACCTATATTGACCAATTCTTTGAAATATTCCCTCCATCTGCTCAAGGCTTCGGCAGGATTGACTAGCAGCTTTCCTGACCTGTCCAAAACACTTGTTAATTCCTTCTTCCCTCCCTTTCGAAGATTGCTGATTACGCTCCAAAATTGTTTTCCTTCGGCTTGACCCAGAGTTTCTAGCTTATTTCCAAAGCCTTCCCATGATTTCTGCTTGGAGTCTGCAATTATCCGTTTGGCTTTGTTTCTTTCTTCAACATAACTTTCTCTTTCTACCTGATTTCTAGTATGGAGCCATTTTTGAAATGCCTTTTTCTTTTTACAGGATGCCTTGACTGTGTCATTCCACCAGGGTGTCTGCTTCTTTCTACCTTTACACACTACTGTTCTAAGACATTCTGTGGCTGC
Organism: Locusta migratoria; assembly: GCA_026315105.1. Lineage (NCBI taxonomy): Eukaryota > Metazoa > Arthropoda > Insecta > Orthoptera > Acrididae > Locusta > Locusta migratoria. The sequence goes on from CM048744.1 coordinate 541,925,112, forward strand.
TTCCAGTAATGTGTCCCTGTACCTTGACCATTCCTCTTCCAGTGACTGTAAATCATTACAATCAACTAACTAGTACCTTTCCGAGATCATTGCTATGTATTTCTGCCTAATTTCCTTGTCATGAAGCTTCTCAACTCTTATCCTTCTACACATGGACTTGACTTTCTGCTATTTTGGCCTCACAAAACAAATTTCACTGCAGATTAAATAATGATCAGTATCATCAAAGAACCCCCTGAAAACACGTATGTCCTTGACGGCATTCCTGAATTCATGGTCTGTTACATACTCAATGACAGATCTGGTTCCCCTTCCTTCCCAAGTATAGCGGCGAATGTCTTTATGCTTAAAGGAGTAGTTTGTGATAAATAAGCCCATACTGGAACAGAAATCGAAGAGCTGTTTTCTGTTCCTGTTGGCCTCCATATCCTCTCCAAACTTACCCATAACCTTTTCATAACCTTCAATTTGATTTCCTATCCGGGCGTTAAAATCACCCATGAGTAAAACACTATCCTTATCCTTCACTGTAACTACATCACTAAGTGCGTTGTAAAATCTGTCCATCTCATCTTGATCAGTCCCTTCACAGGTTGAATATACTGCCACAATCCTAATTTTCTTGCTGGAGATGGTCAAATCTATCCACATCAATCGTTCATTTACATACCTTATTGCAATTATGCTGGGTTCGATTGCTTTCCTGATGTAAAACCCTACACCCATTGTGCTCTTCCTACTTTGACTCCTCACTGGTAGACCTTGTATTCTGCGACTTCGTCCTCTGTCTCTGCCCTTACTCTAACGTCACTAACAGCTAAAACATCTAACCCCATCTTACTTGAAGCCTCCGCCAGCTATACCTTCTTCCCAGTGTAATCCCCATTGATATTAATAGCTCCCCATCTCATTCCAGATAGTTTGCCAAGTCGTATCGGAGGAGTCCCTGGTCTGTCAATTAGAGGTGGGACGCCATCACCTCCAAAGGTCCGAGGCATTTTGCTCTGATTGTTGTCAGCATGATACTGAAGTACCTGGGAAGCAGGTTTCTAGCCTTACTTGCCCAGGGCCCCATTGGGTTTTACCCCTAACAGTTGAGGGACTAACCGGTGGATTTGGTAGTCTTTGCCGTCTGAGCACAAAGGTGGCCACGACTCAGAATATGTCCGAGATGCCCAACCTTATTCCAAAGTAACTGGTATCCCAACTGTCAGGACCTCTTACTTGGCCACTCATACGTTGCCCGTAGTTCATGAACTAGGACATGACTACAGGAACCCACACCATGAACCACACTATAGTACAATGCGCACCAAAATGAATATTGGGGTTTTAAGGCTTTCTAGAATTTGACAGTGACCTTACCATTTATAAATTATAACATCAAATGAACGAGCAACTCAGTTTGTCCTATAAGTGTCCGTGCGCACGCTCTCGTTCCTCCGTCTTCCTGTAGAAACGACAGTAGCCAAGATGGCCACGGCGCAACAGAAAGCTTTTTGTGTGACGGGGCATTCCACGTCAAGTGTCAATTTTGATGAAATTTGTACAGTATGTACCTGAGGGCTCGAAATGAAGGTATGCAAAGTTTCAGGCTCACCTGTCACTTGGTTCACGTACTAAAGCCTTTTTTGTGAAAACAAATTTTACCCACACAGAAAAGCCGCGAAAAAATCTTTAGGTTTAACATTACTCTGTTCCCAATGTAAAAGAGCAAGACCCTTGGTTCGTGGTATAGTGGTAAAACTTTGTGTGCTCTGCAAGATAGAGTTCAGAAAGCAATGCATTTAGCATGATCTCAGTTCAAAGTGGGCAACAAATCATGCAGCGAGAAATTTTTCCCATAGTTTAACGAGGCATAAGTAGTGGAGAAAATGCGCTGCAGACCTGGTATTTTGCCAAACTACTGTCTGTATGGGTGTTAAGTATATCAAAAATTAGGTCCTGACTTCGGTGTTTAATTACTCTGCTACTATCCTGTAAACTTGCTAAAAATCATGTATGTATCAAGCTACCAGTGTTCAAAGTCATTTATGGGGCCTTCTGAACTCTATCTGCAGCATCTGTGTGAAGAGCACAAAACGTTTTACCACTATACCAAGAACCAAGGGTCTTGCTCTTTTACATTGGTAACAGTGTAATGTTAAATTTGAAGATGTTTTTGCGACTTTTCGGTGTCGGTAAAAGTGGTCTTCATAAAAATGGCTTTAGTACGTGAACAAAGTTAAAGGTGAGCCTGAAACTTTGCATACGTGCATTTCGGGTCCTCAGGTACATACTGTACAAATTTCATGAAAATTGGAGACGGTAGAGTTGGGAGATTCATCTAAGCTGGAACACTTGACGTGGAATGACCCTGTTACAGTTTGCGAAGACTGAATCTGTACTGTAGTCATAGTGCAACGTGGCGTTCTGTATGAAGTTCCATCGTACTACTCAAAGTTATATAACAATATCCGAAGACGGTATCATCAATTTTGAAGACACAAGCTGTCTTTGCAAAGGGAAGAGTAGCGCACGACAAGTCATGATTGTACAACGCGTCGAAAGAGTGAAAGATGCTTTTGCGCATAAAGCCAAGAAATAGGTTGGTTGGTTGGTTGGTTGGTTGGTTGGTTTGATGTTTTAGGGGGACAAAACTGCGGAGGTCATCAGTCCCCCAAGAAATGAGTTCGGGCAGCTAGTCACAAATTAGCAAGTCCATTGATATCTAAGTAGATAATATCACCTTGGTGCATGTTCTGCACTGCATACCGATGATAATTTTCTGGGTAGTAAGTGATTAATCGATATTTCATCTAAGTGGACTTGTGAACATTCATAATGCGCATATCAGGGGTTTAGCAAAACCCAAGAGATGGTACAGTTCTAATGAGACTCCCCTAAATTAAATGCCTTTTGTGTCGTATCCCGGCGGAAAGTGTGTGGGCCTTCTACGCTGAACCAACTTGAATGGTGTCTATCTTGATGTGCTACAACAATTACACGAAGTTGAAACAGATAACTTTATTCTGCATAAACATGGTGCGCCGCCTCTTTTGCATGTATTCGTATGCGGTTGGTTAATCAACGTTGTTACCGACAGCTGGGTTGGCCGAAAGGGGCTGGCTGACTAAGCTTGTTACGCTTGGAGTGTAGGTTTGAGTGTGTGCGCCTTCACTACCAGCAAATCTAAGCGACCTTCGGCATAGGATTGAAGCTGCTGTTCCATCTACTACTCCAGTCACACCAAACAAGCATTGGCACGAACCCGGCTATCGACTCCACGTGTGCTGTGTGACGAAGGGTGCTCACGTGAAGGACAAAATGAGTTGCTCCTTTATTTAATGTATAATTTGTAACGGTAAGGTCATCGTAATAAATTCTACGAATTATTCATTTTGATACACGTTGTCTAATAAAAATACTGAAATACGTAGGTACAGTGCAGGAGGCTTTTAAAAAATACGCAAAAGTATGCACAGAAAAAGTCTTAAATCTCTCATACACGAACTTTTTATTTGGGGAGAGGGGAATAAGGCATCTTAAATGTGGAACAGGGACAGTAGCTTTCACATACACAGGGATATAAATGCGTGTCTACCAGGTATTTGAAAACAATACAGTTCCATTAGCCAACCAATCCTCTTAATTTCTCAGTCCTTAGTAAAATTTTTTTACCCACTTGACAAGTTGGTTCTGTTGATATTGCTGTTGACTACTAAGTTGTGTTGTTGTTATGGTCTTCAGTCCAGAGACTGGTTTGATGCAGCTCTCCACCCTACTCTATCCTGAGCAAGCCTTTTCATCTCCTCATAAGAACGGCAACCAACATCCACTTGAATCTGCTTACTATACGCGTCTCTTGGTCTCCCTCTGCGATTTTTACCCCACACACTTCCCTCCAATCCTAAATTCACCATTCCTTGATGTCTAAGAATGTGTCCTACCAATCTATCCCTTCTTTTAGTCAAGGTATGCCAGAAATTTCTTTTCTCCCCAATTCTGTTCAGTACCTCTTCATTAGTTATGCGATCTACCCACCTAATCTTCAGCATTCTTCTGTAGCACCACATTTCAAAACCCTCTATTCTCTTCCTGTCAGTACTGCTTATCGTCCATGTTTCACTCCCGTACAAGGCATCACTCCACACAAATGCCTTCAGAAAAGACTTCCTTACCCTTAAATTAATATTCGATGTTAACAAATTTCTCTTTTTCAAAAATGCTTTTCTTCCCATTGCCATTCTGCATTTTATATCCTCTGTACTGCGACAATCGCATGTTATTTTACTACCCAAGTAACAAAACTCATCTACCACCTTCATTGTTTCATTACCTAATCTAATTCCTTCAGCATCGCCCGATTTTCTAAGACCGCATTCCATTATTTTTGTTTTGCTCTTGTTAATGTTCATTTTATACGCTCTCTTCAACACGCTGTCCATTCCATTCAACTGCTCTTCCAGGTCCTTTGCTGTCTCTGACAGAATTACTATATCAGCAAAACGCAATGTTTTTATTTGTTCCCCCTGAACTTTAATCCCTATTCCAAATTTTTCCTTGCTTTCCTTCACCGCCTGCTCGATGTACAAATTAAACAACATCGGAGAGAGGCTACACCCCTGTCTTACTCCCTTCCCAACTAATGCTTTCCTTTCATGCCCTTCAAGTCTAATAATCGCGGTCTGGCTTTTGTACAAGTTGTAAATAACTCTCCTTTCCCTGTATTTTACCCCTGCTGACTTCAGAATATGAAAGAGTGTATTCCAGTCAACATTGTCAAATGCTTTCTCCAAATCTACAAAAGCTAAAAATGTAGGTTTGCCCTTCCTTAATCTATCTTCTAAGATAAGACGTAAAGTGAGTATTGCCTCCCGGGTTCCTATGTTCCTCCTGAATCCAAACTGATCTTCCCCGAGGTCAGCTTCTACCAGCTTTTCCATTCTCCTGTAGATAATTCCTGTTAAAATTTTGCAACCATGACTTATCAAACTGATGGTTCTGTAATTTTCACACCTGTCTGCGCCTGATTTCTTTGGAATGGGGATTATTATATTTTTCTTAAAGTCTGAGGGCATTTCACCTGTCTCGTACATCCTACACACCAGTTCAAATAGTCTTGTCATGGCTGGCTCTCCCAGAGACTTAAGTAGCTCTGAGGGTATGTCATCTACTCCTGGGGCCTTGTTCCGACCTAGATCTTTCAAGGCTCTGTCAAATTCATCTCTCAGTATAGTATCTCCTATTTCATCTTTATCTACTTCCTCTTCCCTTCCTACAACATCGTCTCTAAGTTCATTTCCTTTGTAGAGCTGCTCTATGTACTCTTTCCACCTTTCAGCTTTCCCTTCTTTGCTGAGAACTGGTTTCCCATCTGAGTTCTTGATATTCGTAGAGTTGCTTTTCTTGTCCCCAAATGTCTCTTTTATTTTCCTGTAGGCGGTATCTACTTTTCCCCTTGCTATACATTCTTCTACAGATTTGCATTTGGCTTCTAGCCACTCCTGCTTAGCCATTTTGCACTTCCTGTCAATCTCATTTTTTAGTCGTCTGTACTCCATTTTGCATGTTTCATTTACTGCATTTTTATATTTTCTCCTTTCATCAATTAACTGTAGTATTTCCTGTGATATCCAAGGATTTTTTGTAGGTCTTGCCTTTCTACCTATTTTGTCCTCTGCTGCCTTCACTATTTCATCTCTCAATGCTACCCATTCCTCTTCTACTGTTTTATTTCCCCCTGTTTCTTTCAATTGTTGCCTAAATCTCCCTCTGAAATTCTCCAGAACTTCACTTTCCTTCAATTTATCTAAGTCCCATCTCCTTATTTTCCTACCTTTCTGCAGTTTTTTCAGCTTCAGCCTACAGTTCATGACAAGTTATGGTCAGAGTCTATATCTGCCCCTGGGTATGTCCTGCAGTTTATAACCTGGTTCCGGTACCTATGTCTTACCATTATAAAATCTATCTGATACCTTCCGGTGTCTCCTGGTCTCTTCCACGTATACAACCTTCTTTTGTGATTCTTAAACCACGTGTTTGTTACGATTAAATCATGTTCCGTGCAAAATTCTACCAGGCGACTTCCCCTTTCATTCCTTCTGCCCAGTCCATATTCACCTATTATTTTTCCTTCTCTTCCTTTTCCTACTACCGAATTCCAGTCTCCCATCACAATTAAGTTTTCCTCTCCCTTAACTTTCTGAATAATTTCCTTTAGCTCCTCATATATTTCTTCGATCTCATCATCGGCAGAGCTAGTTGGCATATAAACCTGTACTACTGTTGTCGGTGTTGGCTTCGTATTTATCTTGACAATGATAATTCGATCACTGTGCTGCTCATAGTAGTTTACCCGCATTCCTATTTTCTTCTTCATTATCAGTCCTACTCCTGTGATACCCCCAACTGATTTTGTATTTATAATCCTGTACTCACCTGACCAGAAATCCTGTTCATCCTGCCACCGAACTTCACTAATCCCCACTATATCTAACTTCAACCTATCCATTTCCCTTTTTAAATTTTCTAATTTTCCTACCCGATTAAGGGATCTAACATTCCACGCTCCGATCCGTAGAATGCCAGTATTGTCTTTCCTGATGACAACATCCTCCTGAGTAGTCCCCGCCCGGAGATCCGAATGGGGGACTATTTTACCTCCGGAATATTTTACTCGAGAGGATGCCATCATCATATTTCCATACAGTAGAGCTGCATGTCCTCGGGAAAAGTAACGGCTGTAGTTTCCCCTTGCTTTCAGCCGTTCGCAGTAGCTGTGTGGCAAAGCCACATTAGCTGATGTTACAAGGCCAGCTCAGTCAATCATCCAGACTGTTGCCCTTGTAACTACTGAAAAGGCTGCTGCCCCTCTTCAGGAACCACACGTTTGTCTGGCCTCTCCACAGATACCCCTCCGCTGTGGTTGTACCTACGGTACGGCTATCTGTATCGTTGAGGCACGCAAGCCACCCCACCTCGGCAATGTCTGTGGTTCATGGGGGTGGGACTACTAAGAGAAACAGTATTTACTCGCACGCTGCCTGAAAACGTATGTCGCTAACCGAAACCACAATATTTGACTTAGATCGGCTGATCTCTTTTGACGAAACCAGAAATCAAATGTGGCGTTTCCTCTTACTGAATTTTTTTTTGCAACCTATTTTTCCACGTGTGAATATTTGTAATTAACCTGAATGAAAGTATCAATGATTGCATTCACAAACTAATACAGTACCAGATACTATATCTCGCAAAGTATTGTTGAATACAAAAAAAATGTAACTATGTGACGGAAAAATATCTTGTATTGATGCATTTCCGTCTCAAAGTTCACTGTTTCTTCTTAGTTATTAGCAAAAACTTGAGCGGTGAAGTACGTACCGTAGTTTTGCAGTAATCAACTGTACTGATAGGGTATAGCCTTCAAAGTAGTAATCTATTTGGGTCCTCGTATGTCTGCATTCGTTCATTGCACAACTGAAAATACTCAATATTGCTTTTCGCGAAGTCACTGACTTCGATATTTACTATATTAGAATAGCACTGTAGTAAATGCATCGACCACTGGTAACGGCCGCGGCGGAGTGGAGAAGCGCATCGAGGAGCTATGCTGCGATGCGCGCGGCTGTTCCCTGTCGAGGGTTCGAATCCTCCCTCGGGCATGGATGTTTCTGCCGTGTTTACTATAAGGCAGTTAATAAGTAGATTGTACGTTTAGGGACTGATGACCCCGCAGTAAAGTCCCATAAGCTTTACAAACATTTTTGACTGATAACGGAGCTCATCAGTTTTAATTAAACCTGTCCTATGACATCCTTCAGGGTCGGAAAACAGGTACACACCGATAAAACAATAAAAAGTATTATTTAGCAATGAAGGTAGAATAGTTTCAGATTTTTTTTTTTGGAGGGGGAGGGGCGACAAAACTTTTCGGCTACCTTTGTGATAGGTCTTGAAATTAGTGCTCCGAAAGTGTAAGTTACTTTCATAGCAGTTGAAAAACTTGTCAAGGTGGCGCAGTGGTTAAGACAATGGACTTGCATTCGGAACGACAGAGTTTCAAATCCCCCTTCGACTATCTGTATTAAGGTTTCCCGTGATTTTTATGAATTACTCCAGGCCAATGGTGGAATAGCTTCTTTCAAAGGGCGCAGCAAGTTACCTTCCCCATCATCAGCAAAAACAATCAAAGCTGTCCTAACAAGCGATTATGAGGTTTAAGAGAATTGTGTGTGTGTGTGTGTGTGTGTGTGTGTGTGTGTGTGTGTGTGTGTGTGTGTGTGTGTGTGTAAAAATTCTGCTGTACTTCTTCAAACTGCAAATTAGTCATATGAACAAACACTCGACTGCACAACAATGACAGATATACGCCAGAGACGCGACCAAGACAGTGCCAAAATACCTCGTGTTACGCTACTTGTTTCTCTTGTGTAACTTCTGCATTCCTCTGCATACGCGGAAGAACTGAAGTTCATCCACTAAAACGTGTCGAGGCATTACATTTGTACGGGGGATTATTAAGAAATTATTTACCATGTTTGAGCAGGGCAAAATGATATATATTGAAATTTAACTTTGCTTCAAATTGAATAAAACATGAATAGCTGGGCCCCAAACCCCTGTAATAAAAGATTGAATGAATGTAAATGACATCGGGAAAAATGACAGCACTTCAAAGTCGGAGACAGGATAGGGGAGGCGCTATGTTTGGCTGTAATTACAAAATTTGTTCGCAAGAATGTTTCCGAACGAAAACTTTAATGTACAAAACTTCAAGCAGATCTCATCTAATGAATCGCGGTAGAGACTGCAAGATGAATAAGAAATCGATAAATCGTTGACGACTCACGTGTGAATGTAAATGTACATGCACATCTACATCCCGCAAACCACTTCACGGAGTGTGGTGCAGTCCATGCGCGCGCTTGTAAGATGGAATGAATTACATAAACTCGAAGGCCATTTATTGAACACATCCTTCCAGTAGGAACGTTATCGTTCATGTCTCTGCCACTACTGTGCTTCATCTTTTCGAGTGACTTCTCAGGAAACACCTACGTTTCGAAAGGGATTTGTAAGTGGAGAATGAGTAGTTTTTTTTTTAAGAAAACATTTTAGGCATAGGATTGAAATCGATTAGAGAAAGGATGCCGTTACATTTTAAAAAACAAAATCCCAAATGTTTATAAGCGGTGGACAGTTGATCTGAAACACCCTGTAGATATTTACTTACGAGCTTTATTAATAACCCAACCCTTGTACTATTACTGGTGTGCTGCCGATGACCCTGTGTTGAATGTCTTCCAACATAGACGAACAATAGTTCAATATCTGTAGATGCTTGGCAATTCACCCTTTAATGAGAACTAAGCTAACAGCTCTTCAAGAGAGTGGAATTTTAACTTGCATTTTTCCTTCATGTTTTAAAGTATCAAAATATTTAAAGATGAGATCCAGCAATAGCTATGCCTCAAAACAGTATTATTCATTAGTTAAACTTCAGAAAAATCTGTCAAGCCTCTTCTGCTGTGCACTTAACAAATTAAAGAGTCTTTTAAACTTTCAACTCCATATTTATTACTATTCAAGAAGTCATCTTCATAAGTACATTGGTATGTGTTATACATCTCATAAGATTTCAGTCTTGGAATGGAATACAAAATCAACAACCACAATAGCAACTTTCATGACACACATTCTTCTATGGAATACTAAATTTCTTTGGCTGGGTAGACATAATGAGGCCCCTTGCTGCTGCCACCACCTCGAGGATCTGAAACAGATACTGGCGACAGCTACTGTTCTTATCATGCCTAATTAATTTACTAAATAAATTGATAAATATTTGGGTATCTCAAGGTATTGAAGTGGGGAAAAGTGGCTTGTACCACTACACCCTATTCAAAAGTGACAGAAATGTGCATAGCTACAACACTCGGAGAAAGAATGATCTACACTAGTCAACTTTAAATCTTTGGCAAAGAAGCGAGTGAATTATGTTGCCACAAGTCTCTGGTCACTTACCAAATAGCATCAAATGTATGGCATATAGCCAACCAGCATTTAAAAATAAATTGAAAGAATTCCTAAATTTCAACTCCTTCTACTGAGTAAATTAATTTGTACATAGAAATAAGTAATTTTACAAAGTCATTTAATTACTAAAATACATATTCATGATCTATGGAACAAGTATTAATCTGCGATGTGTTTTTACGACCCAGCCGCAGTTGCGAAGTTTCGTGGCTGTTATGTGAGGCTCCCGCTGTATGTTTGCAGTGTCGGAGAATCTGAGCTGGAGGCCGGAGCGCATGTCGTGCCCCAACTGCCGGTCCGTCATCACCACGCAGCTGCACCGCACCACCACCAAGCGCACCTGGGTCATCGCAGCCGCGCTCCTGCTCATAGGGTGAGTCTGCCTCAACAACACGCAGCAGCAGGTAACTTTCAGCAGTGTTAAAAAACGCCGCGATATACACTTTGGGGAGCCGTTAAGAGTGGGGATGGGAGCCCCAGGGGTCTGTTCTGGGACCGCTGTTAAATGATATACCTTCCATATGACAGGTAATTCTAAAGTATTCCTGTTTGATGGTGACACCTGCTTGGTAGTGAAGGACGTTGTTCGCAATTTTGAAACGCTATCAAATAATGTAGTTAATGACACAATTACATGGCATTTAGAAAATAAGTTTATGGTCGCTTCTCACAGTTTCTAACACAATTAGACCAAAAGTGACTTTTTGATTACACATAATGGCATGCAAGTCAGACTTGAACAGTTCAAATTTCTAGGCGTTCACATAGGTAGTAAGCTGTCATGGAGAGCGTTGTTCTCGGCGACGAGTGTTCATCAGAGACGACTGTATCGTCAGGCGTGTCCCAGGGGAATGTGATAGGACCGCGCTATCATTTTTTATTTATGTAAATTATCTGATGAATAAATTGTATTTTGCGGCTGTTTGCTGATGATGCTGTGGTGTATGGGAGGGTGTCGTCATTAATTGACTGTAATAGCATACAGGATGACTGAGACAAAATTTCTAGTTGTGAAGAATGGTAGCTAGCTCGAAAAGTAGAAAAATGTAAGGTATTGCACATGAGTAGGAAAAACAATCCCATAATGTTCTAATACAGCATTAGTAATAAGCTTCTTGAAGTAATCGGGTCGTTCAAATAGCTAGGTGCTTCACTGCAAAGAGATATGAAATGGAACGAACATGTAAGGACAGTTGTGAGTAAGGCGGACAGCAGACTTCGGTTTATTGGGAGAATTTTGGGAAGATGTAAAGGAGACCACGTATAACGCCTTAGCACGACCACATCTTGAGTATTGCTCAAGTGTTTGGAACCCGCAGCAGATCAGTTTAAAGGAAGACATGGAGGCAGTTCAGAGGCAAACAGCTAGGTTCGTTACTGGTAGGTTCGACAAATGCGCGAGTGTAACAGAAATGCTCCGGGAACTCAAATGGAATAGCTGAAGGAGAGACTTAAATTTCGCGTAAAGATCACAGAGAGACATTAGGGCTCATACTGAGGCATACATTATTTTTTCCCCGTTAATCAACCACAGACATTGCCTAGGGGGGGTGACTTGCGTGCCTCAATGATACCAATAGCCGTACCGTAGGTGCAACCACAGCAGAAGAGTATCTGTGGAGAGGCCATACAAACGTGTGGTTCCTGAAGAGGGGTAGCAGCCTTTTCAATACTTACAGGGGCAACAGTCTGGATGATTGATTGAGCTGGCCTTGTAAAATAGTCTATCCCCGGGCGAGAACTACTCAGGAGGATGTCATCATCAAGAAAAACAAAACAGGCATTCTACGGATCGGAGTGTGGAATGTTCTAACCGTTAATCGGGTAGGTAAGTTAGAAAATTTGAAAAGAGAAATAGATAGGTTAAAGTTAGGTATGATTTCGATTAATGAAGTTCGTTGGCAGGCTGAACAGGATTTTTGGTCAGGCGAGTACAGGATTATAAATAGAAAATCAGTTGATGGTAACGCAGGAGTAGATCTGATAATGCGTAACAACACAGGAATGCGGGTAAGTTACTACGAACAGGATAGGAAACGCATTATTTTGTAGCAAAGATACACTAAGCCAACACCAACCACCTTAGTACAAGTTTATATGCAACTAGCTCTTCCGATGATGAGGAGATCGAAGAAATTTGAGGAGATCGAAGAAATTTGAGGAGATCGAAGAAATTTGAGGAGATCGAAGAAATTTGAGGAGATCGAAGAAATTTGAGGAGATCGAAGAAATTTGAGGAGATCGAAGAAATTTGAGGAGATCGAAGAAATTTGAGGAGATCGAAGAAATTTGAGGAGATCGAAGAAATTTGAGGAGATCGAAGAAATTTGAGGAGATCGAAGAAATTTGAGGAGATCGAAGAAATTTGAGGAGATCGAAGAAATTTGAGGAGATCGAAGAAATTTGAGGAGATCGAAGAAATTTGAGGAGATCGAAGAAATTTGAGGAGATCGAAGAAATTTGAGGAGATCGAAGAAATTTGAGGAGATCGAAGAAATTTGAGGAGATCGAAGAAATTTGAGGAGATCGAAGAAATTTGAGGAGATCGAAGAAATTTGAGGAGATCGAAGAAATTTGAGGAGATCGAAGAAATTTGAGGAGATCGAAGAAATTTGAGGAGATCGAAGAAATTTGTCAGACCGTTAAAGGAAAAGAAAACTTAATTGTGATGGGGGACTGGAACTCTGTAGTAGGAAAGGGAAGAGAAGGAAATGTCGCAGGTAAATATGAACTGGGGAAGAGGAATGAAAGAGGATATCGCCTGATATAATTTTGTGCAGAGCACAATTTAATCATCACAAACACTTGGTTTGTACGTGGAAGAGACCGGTTGACACAGGGCGGTACCAGATTGACTTTATAATGGTAAGGCAATGGTTTAGAAACTAGGTTTTAAAAAGTAAGACACATCCAGGAGAAGATATAGATTCCGATAATAACTTATTGGTTATGAACTGTAGATTAAAACTTAAGAGACTGCAAAAACGTACAAAATTAAGGAGATGTAATCTGGACAGATTAAAGAAACCAGAGGTGGTTGAGTTTTAGAGGGAGCATTAGGCCAGGATTGTCTGAAAAGGGGGAAAGTAATACAGTACAAGAAGAATGATGGGTAGCTCTGAGAGAATTGTGAAGTCTGCAGAGGATCATATAGGCAGTACAAGGCCTAATAGAAATCCCTGGATAACACAGGATATACTGAACTTAATTGATGAAAGGAGAAAATATAAAAATGCATCAAGTGAAGCAGGCAAAAGGGTGTACAGACGTCTAAAAAACGACTAAGCAGGAGTGGCTAGAAGAATGCAAGGCCTTAGAAGAACGTATAACTAAGGGAAAGATAGATACCACCTACAGGAAAATAAGACATTTGGAGACAAGAAAAGCAGCGGTATGAATATCAAGAACTCAGATGGAAAATCAGTTCTAAGCAAAGAAGGGAATGCTGAAAGATCGAAGGAATATATAGGTCTGTACAAAGGAAATGAAGATAGTATTCTAGAAATTGAAGACGAAGTAGAGGAAGATGAGATAGGAAATAAGATACTGCGAGAAGAATTTGACAGAGCACTAAAAGATTTGAGTCAGTGTGGCTATGAACTTAAATGCTGTTAATGCACGGAAGGAATTGGAAACTACCTTTAACACATGTAATAAAGGGACTTCACCGCTGGATTATTACAGCCACCTCTTTCCGGGGGAGCGATTTTTTTCCCACAGATGAGGTCTCGTTCTATTACTTAGGAAGTCACAGATCTGTGAACCTATTCCATATGCTTGTATCTTCGTTAGAAGTCTACAGTGCGGCACCGGGTCAAATGCCATTTTGAAATCGAGAAAAAACACAATCTGCCTGTTGTCCTTCATCCATGGTTCGCAAGATGTCACGTGAGAAAAGGACAGGCTGAGTTTAACATGAACGATGTTTCATAAAACCGCGCTGATTCATAGAAAGCTTATCCGTCTCGAGGAAATGATCTATATTCGAGCTGAGAATATGCTCCAAAATTCCGCTTTGACTACGTAGCGTGTTTCATGCTGTTGGAAGCCAGAATACACTAGGTTGTGGCTTATGTAATGGGTTTCGTACAACTTTTTACTGTAATTTAAGTGATATTGGGTATGGTACTAGCGTTGGGGTAGTAAAGTATATTAGAGGCAAGTTTACGATAATGTTAAATCTTAACATGGTTTCACATTGAAAGCAGTTTCCTTAAGTCTACTTCCGGCATTTTTGCTACAAAAGGAATTTAGTTTAGGGTTCTGTAGGCTTTTAAAGTGTGCATTGTATATAAAATACACAAATTTTCGATCTGCTTTACTTGAAACTAATTTAGGCATCAGTAGCCTTTACGCCGGCCGCGGTGGCCGCTTGAACTGAGGCGCTCCAGTCACGGTCTGCACGGCCACTACGGTCGGGGGTTCGAATCCCCCCTCGGGCATGTATATTTGTACCGTCCTTAGTATAAGGTAGTTAGTAAGTAGTTTGTAAGTTTAGGGACTGATGACCCCGTAGTGAAGTCCCATAAGCTATACAAACAGTAGCCTTTACATTGCTAGGTCAATTCAGTGCTGCCATCTCGTGGTTCTATGAAGTTGGGACACCTGTTAAGTAATTTTAAATTTGATTTAGCGCGAAGCGATGTCTTTGGTATTTAGAACCTCTGTTACTTTCGTCAGCTTTTAAGCCTGTACAATTAGAGTTGCATTCTAATAAAAAAAATCATCTCTTTCTGTACTACAAAATTAGATTCATCCTTGTATTGTTTTAGCTACCTTGGATTTCCTGCCCTTATACAGGACACAAAGAAAGGTTAGTTTCTCACACTGAGGATATTGTTTCCACGAGGAACATTGTCTTCTCATAAAAAATCCATCATTTAGCATAGTAAAATATGTTAGAATAGGCATCAGTTTCTTGTAATACATTGAATACCCTACTCGCATGTGGAGAGTCTATTCTCCTTATGTGAAGGTTGGGTTGTCACGACTGTTGGTTATGATTTCAAATTATTATTAGCTCTGTTGGGCCTGGATGTAGCTAGAGGGTACTTAATTTAGGGGATATTAGCATTAATTTATATTTGCTGTAAATATCATGGTTTGTAGCGTGTATTTCATCCTGTAAAAAGCTAGGCCATACGCTATGAAAAAGATAATTTCACCTCCTCGTCAAAAATTTAAACTGTTATTAGGTTTGTTGGCCTGGAAACACCTAGGGCGTGTTTACTTTAGGGATGGTAGGCATTAATTATAAGATTACTTTGTGATCTTTGAAAAAAAAATCAATTTTTAGAGTCAGCATTTTTAACAGCAAATCACATTTTTTGACATAGATATCGCTTTTTCTCCATGTGTTCTACACTACTATGGGATTTGGATTGAATGAATTTATTAATTTAGCGTATTACTGGGTCTTAAACAATGCAAGAAAGTGTTATTTGTTATGGTGTGATACAAAGATTGAACTTTCGGTGCTATTTTATATAGTTTAGGTTAATACAGCAACAGCAGAGTCGGCGACATTATTGTAAATACTACAGTGACATTTAACTAGCGTCAAAAATGTGGGAAATAGGGAACATCAGCGTCAATGGAGAGTTAACGTCTGGGCAGGATGCTTGGTGCTACATTTATTGGCCCTTATTTCATCATTGGTAGTCTAAACGGCGCACTGTATGCCAACTTCCCCAGACGAATTCTTCTTCCTCTTCTGAAGTGCTACCAAGAACCAGAATGTGTATTGGTATCTACACGATGAATGTCCAGCACATGCGTGCACGTCGTAGTCTGGTCCGAAGGTATCCTGCCAGATGCATTGGTCCAGGAGGAACAGATCCTAGGCCTGCTAGGTCTCCTGATTTAAATCCTTTGGAGTTTCTTCTTTGGGGATGCATTAAAAACGTTGTATATCGCGATGTTCCAACAACTCTAGAGGACACGCAGGAACATATTGTGCTAGCTTGTAATTTCTTCAGCAGGCGACACTGGAAGCACTAAATAATTCTTTCATTCAGTATATCGGTGTCTAGGGTCACCACTTTGAGCACCTTTGTATGTTCTACTTTAGGGCTATGGTACAGGAGAATCAGTCAATTTTATGTTTTTACTTGGTTTTCATTTGTTTTCTAGCGCCAGCAAGTAGACGAGTTTGTGATTCCGGGCTCAAAGTCAGAGTTGTGTTGCGTAATTAATAACGTTATTTCAGTGAATGGTACAATGTGATACATATTTGAATAGGTCTTCAGGAAATTTGATCACGGAACGCAAAATTTGTAATCCAAGACTCCATCCGTTGCGCATCCAGACAGCTAATCTATCTACTGCCCAAGCAGATAACCTGACTTCACAGATGTAGACAATACAAAACTTCATTTGTCATTTTTCCTCTAAAATATCTATTGTTGGCAAGTACGAAAAAAAAATTGTTCTTATTTTCACTCTTCTTTAGCGTCCCAAGTTACGATTTAATCCGAAAAGTTTCTTGATGATTCCGTGTGACTGTTACACCCCAACTGGGTCCCTCTTCGGCCTTCCTAGTGGTGGTCTTTTTAGCTGACGCCACTTCGGCGACTTGCGTGTCAGTGATGATGAAATGATGTCGATGACACAACACCCAGTCCCGGAGCGTAGAAAATCTCCGACCGGGCCGCCTGCCGCCACGCTGTTCACTAGACTATGGAGGTGGACAACAGTTTTTTTTTATAGCCAATCACCACGAGAGAAATGCATACTGATATGTGGGAAGCGCAAGATTAATTTACGTATATACAAGAATTAATCTTAATCGGAATTATTACATAGTTGCGCACATACCATGTAATTTTTGCACAGGCCACCAATAAATGTTAATTTAAAAGGAAAATGTATTTGGTAAAAAAGAAAAAAGATTGAATCTTAGAAGAAATATTTATTTACACACGTTTATCATTTATAATAGTTCGTATTTTTAAACAAGAGGCAGTCTTACAATACAAACAGCATGATTTAAAGGTGGGTGTATTTTACTTCAAACGCAGATTTTACCTTTTCCCGGTACGTCAATAGCTGGGGTGTTTTCGAAAAACTAAGATATTCTAAACGCATATGATTTCAGAACGTTTTCACTAACGGAATTCACAGAATTCTTTTCCATTCTTACATAAAAGTTGTAAATGCGTTTTCCACTTCAAATTATACGCAGAAAAAGTGAGGAAAATTTAGTAACTTTCGCTAACAATGCTATAACACACATGCAGCTTCTTCTTTCTGTTATGTAACGTCACCAGAGCTTCAGCCAATGACAGATGTTCTGTGAGAATAATGATCGCCGGCTGCAGTTGCCGAGTGGTCTGCGGCGTGCCAGTCACGGTCTGCACGGCCACTACGATCGGGGGTTCGAATCCCCCCTCGGGCATGGTTGTTTGTGCCGTCTTTAGTATAAGCTAGTTCATAAGTAGCTTGTAAGTTTAGGGACTGATGACCCCGTAGTTAAGTCCCATAAGCTCTACAAACATTTGAACATTTTTTAATAATGATCGAAAAATGCTATTTGAACGTATAATCATTCAAAAGAACAATAATACGAATCATAGTTTTAACACGAGAATAGCCTATTTATAGCTCACTCAAAACCTTCGAGCAGGAGATGAAGATAGAAGACTGTAATTTCGTTGTTAGATACTTGAAAATTGCCAAGTAATCCGTTTCTACTCTTCACTGATGGAGCAAATTTCACTCGTGATGACATAAATAACACTCGCAGTTAACGTCAGTGGTCCGAAGAAAACCCACATGCCATTGTTCAAATGTTCAAATGTTTGTTAAGCTTATGGGACTTAACTACGGGGTCATCAGTCCCTAAACTTATGAACTACTTACAAACTAGGACGGCACAAATATCCATGCCCGAGGGGGGATTCGAACCCCCGACCGTAGTGGCCGTGCTGACCGTGACTGGAGCGCCTCAGTCACCCATGCCATTGTGGACTCACAGTTTCAAGAAGGCTTTTGTGTAAATGTGTGGTGCAGTGTGTTTTGATAGGCAATCAGTTGACTGGGCCTGTCATGTTACAGCTTGGTCTTGCAGGACCCCGTTATCTAAATTTTATTGAAACTGAGTTCCCAGGGTTATTGAGAGATTACTTTGGCTGCAAGAAAGCACATGTTCTTCCAGCATGAGGGGTCTCTTGCACACCGTAGTCGTCAGGCGACACATTATGTAAATCTAAAATTCCCCTGAAGATGGATCTTTAAATATGGGCACCCATATACATTTTATGCCTTTGTGGGTGGTTGAAAGGCGAAGTGAACAATGTTGACAAGAGCCTATTTGATCGTTCGGATAATGAATAGTGCAGCTCTCATATAAGAACGCAAGGTGATGCGCATGAGTAGAAAAAACAATCCTATAATGTTCGAATACAGCATCAGTAGTGAGCTTCTTGATGCGGTCGCGTCGTTAAAATATCTAGGCGTAACATTGCAGAGCGATATGAAATGGAACGAGCATGTAAGGACAGTTGTGAGTAAGGCAGACAGCCGACTTCGGTTTATTGGGAGAATTTTGGGAAGATGTACTTCACCTGTAAAGGAGACCGCGTATAAAACGCTTGTACGACCACGTCTTGAGTATTGCTCAAGTATTTGGGACCCGCAGCAGATCGGTTTGAAGGAAGACATAGAGGCGGTTCAGAGGCGAGCAGCTAGATTTGTTACCGGTAGGTTCGACCAATGCGCGAGTGTCACGGAAATGCTCCGGCAACTCAATTGGGGATCGCTGGAAGAAAGACGTTCTTTTCGTGAATTTCTGTTAAGTAAATTTAGAGGGCCGGAATTTGAAGCTGAGTGTAGTACGATCTTGCTGCCTCCTACTTACATTTCGCGTAAAGATCACAAAGATAAGAGAAATTAGGGCTCGTACGGAGGCATATAGGCATTCTTTTTTTCCTCGTTCAATTTGGGAGTGGAATAGGAAAGGAAATGCCTAGTAGTGGTACAGTGTACCCTCCGCCACGCACCTTACGGTGAATTGCGGAATATGTATGTAGATGTAGATGTACATCATCAGAAGAGGTACACGTTATGTTATTAAGAGAAGTGAAAAGTGCATTGAAGTTTGTAGTGGAACTTTCGAAACTGAACATTGAACGTTCTCATTTGCCTTTGTTTTCGGTTTGTTTTACATACTAACAGCTGTTTCTCTGTACGCAGTAACAATTGACACATGTTTTATAGGATTTTATTGCGACTCTTCTATTCTAGGACCTCCTAGAATTTGCTGAAGATGATTTCCTGCCTTGAGCAAACACTATTTTACTTTTTTATTCACCCAAACATGTTTGGGATTTTTTATTCTATTGCTGAATCTGGTAAATGACAAGAGTTTTAGCATTGTGACATCTGACAGTTTTTTGAGACTAAGCTACTTACATCAATGATCATTTACAGAGATAACACGAAGTATAACACGCACCTTAAACCCACATTTCGTGTTTCTCGTGACTGAATTATCTGTAGATGTGTGTTAAATGGCATCTAGTACGTCACCTGAAATTTTGAAGGTTTTGTTACATGCCAGTGAGTTAATTACATTGAGACATGACCTGATCATAGATCTCCTTCTGCTCCTCTTTATATCTCAGATAATTTGTCGTGGGTATTTTTTTTTTTTTTGAGGACTGCTACGGAGTTGGAACTTACGCCTGAAGAAATAAGTGTACTTACTGTTTGTGGTTTTCTTGAATTAATACTTCAGTTAGTTAATAGCACTGCGTTTGTTGATATGCTATTTCACTGTTTATAAGGCTCACTCTTTGTGTAATGTTCACTAGTTCAAAAATGTTTTGTGTGTTCTGCGCGGGAATTACGAATATCACCGTGACATAAGACTATGAATGGGGTACAGTGTGGTTGTGTGTGTGTGTGTGTGTGTGTGTGTGTGTGTGTGTGTGTGTGTGTGTGTCCAAACAAAGGAATGAAAAGATCGGACAAGAAAATGATGGCCTCCTAGAATATTTACCGTACCACATGTGTTTGTAACTTGTTACAGCAGCCCTAGTTTGTAGCTGCCGCCTGCTGCGGTGACACGAGTGCAGTGCTGTGGTCCTGGTGTGGTTTGCAGGTGCTGCTGGGTGCCGTTCTGGCGCGGCTGGTACTGCATGCTGCGCCACTACTGCCCGGTCTGCCAGACCATGATCGGCTTCGCGCCGCGCACGCGCGCCGGCTTCCGCCAGGGCACCTGACTCCGGCCTACCTCCTCCACACATACCAGGCGTCAAATTTTCTAGTTCTTTTTCTGTATCGTCTTGTGGAGTTTTGCTATTAAAGGCACACCAGAGGCATTGATTCTCCTATTTATGTAGCCAAAATGTTGCCCATAATGTATACAAGCCGAAAACACGGAGTTGGCTACTTACTACCCCACCCTCCCTCCGTTCATCTCCACGTTCTCCTTCACTCACATCTACTTCTTTTCCTTGTTTAATTTATAGCTCTAGCCTATTCCATTCCCCCATCTTTGTCCATCTATTCCCCCCTTCCACTATCTTCATCTCATCCTAGCACTAGAGTTGCCACCATGAAATTAAGACCCCTCAAGGGTACACTCGTTTACTGTCGGCAAGAGCAGTAATACTCAATCTTTTTTATAATGGGAACTCACAGTATTTCTGGGAAATGTCACGAAACAGTTTATGTATGTATATATACAAATATTACAGACTTCACAGCACTTAATACTAATTAAAAACTACATGTAATATGAAACTGAAGTTATTAAATGAGGAAATGTTTTGCTGAGGAAGAGTTTTGAAAATTGTGAAGGAAATATTATTGAAATAGTTTGTTTCTACATAAAAAAAACTAAAAGTAAACAATTGGCAAGTAGGTAGTTCAAAATACCATTAATCACATCCAAGCTGTATTAGCAATTACATGATTATCAAAATATCTACGGGTGTACTGCCGGTCTATAGTATCCAACGGGACACTATAGACCGGCAGTACACCCGTGGATATTTTGATTATCAAATATGCCAGGAGAAACTGAAGAATCACAATTACATGATTGTTTATTAGAGTTATGTAAGTTTGCAGCGAAAAATCACATACTAGCCCCATCTAAAAGTTGATCTTTACTAATGAATTTGTTATAAATGCAGTACAAAATAAAACGGCCAACGTAAGTAGATGGAACCTGGACAAATGGAAGGAACCAGAGGTGGTGGATAGTTTCAGGAGGAGCATTAGGTAAGGATTAGCTTAAATGGAGGAAAGTAATACAGTAAAAGAATGGATTAGAGAGAGAGAGAGAGAGAGAGAGAGAGAGAGAGAGAGAGAGAGAGAGAGAGAGAGAGAGAGAGAGAGAGAGAGCGCTCAAGTATCGATGTAAATAGAAATATACAGTCCCTGAGGCGTTTATTTGTCTCGAATATGTCAGACATTTAAAGATAAATCTGAATCATTGAACTAAAATTTGTAATGCGACCGGGAATCGAACCCGGGCCTCCATGCTTACTAGGCAAACGTTTTACCTCTTTTTTTTTTTTTTAAGCTTTATTTACATGAAGTATTTACATCATGGTTGTGAGAAAAATTACAATTTCCTTTTATCTGGTTGTAAAATTACCAGCAATCTTAAGGTAACCAATGTTTTCTCATCGTTGAACTACAGGAATGTAATTATGCTGCTGCAAATCTTAAAACTATACAGAAGTGTTATGGTCATACAAAAGTAACATACAGAACTTAAAAGAGTATTTCTATCTGCATAAAAGAAACCACAACAGAACAATTCTGCACATTTTCAATACTGGAACACTAATAATCAAAATGCCCTAAATCCACTGAATTGTGCATCTTGTTTTCAACTGCAAAATTTGAAAAGTCTGAAGTGAAAACTCACTTTTTAAACAAAAGTATATACTTTTATAACAAATACAACTGCCCTGTAACATGCAATATCAACATATTTTCATATAAACTTAAGATTATTTTAGTGCTATAATTATTATCTATAATACACATTTACAATTAAATCCCTTAAAACTTTCAACCTTTGAAAAACAAACCTCACTAACATCCTTAAACCTATTTATATACGACTTCTTGTAAGCATCTCACTTTTTTTTAACATTTAGGTATCTTTATTTCAATTTTATTTAATTTTTTATTTGCTTTTTTTTTGGATTTTTTTTTTCATTTTACTTTTTCTTAATTTTTTTATTTGTTTATTCAACTGTAGAATACTCATACACACAGAAAAAAAATAAAAGGTAAGTTTTACAATTTGTCTTATCATCTTCTGTGTTGAACAAAAAACTTAAGTAAATTCCTTGATACTGGGGAGTGCATTCTCCGTGGTTGAACTTTAACCTACTCCTTGTTTCTCAAATATGATGTCTAACATGTTGCCGAAGAACTTTTTCACATTAGGGTATTTTTTAGTGTGCCACTGCGCTGTCTTCATATAGGCTTCAAAGCTAATCAGATTGTCCTCGCTGGTGTAGCTGACGTTGTAAGCTACGTAATGCCCTAACATCCACATAATGGTGTTGTTTTTGGTTGCTGGAAAAAATTTTCTGTCCGGCCAGAGGAGTATGTCAGGGGAATAACTTGCAGCCGCACTGCGTGTTAACAGTCCCAGCCGTTGCTGGACCCATCTCCAGTTAGTGAGATGGCCGCCGCACGTGAACCTGTGGCGTAAGCTGTCGATCAGGCCACAGCGGGTGCATTTATCAGTCACACTTAAACCAATGCGGTGTAACCTTTCATTTGTGGCCAGGACGTTGTTCACTACCTTAAACCACGTCGATGCCACTTCGGATGTATGAATCGGGAGGCTGATGTTATTCCACACCGTTTTCCATTCTACTCCTGGGTACTTGAGTTCCACTGGATTACGAGTTGGTGACTGACTCATTTTTTCGAGGAGATATTTCGTCGTTAGAAATGTGCGGTTTAAAATGTGGTCTCCCACGTAG
Organism: Locusta migratoria; assembly: GCA_026315105.1. Classification (NCBI taxonomy): domain Eukaryota; kingdom Metazoa; phylum Arthropoda; class Insecta; order Orthoptera; family Acrididae; genus Locusta; species Locusta migratoria. The sequence goes on from CM048744.1 coordinate 541,948,094, forward strand.
CTCATTTCGAGATAAAATCGCCGGATATGTTCCAAATTTGAATTAAGTTTTCCCACATCAATCGGAGGTCGAGTGTCGACTGGTCGCAGAATTTTGAAGAGCCAACTCGTGACACTGTGAGGTTCCTGCTTCAACATAGTGGCGGTCCTCTTCATGTACAAGGCGGTGCACTTCTTCTCGAAGTCGGGTACTTGAACCCCTCCTGCCTGTCTGGGAGAGGTCATCACACTGTATTTCACTGTAAACAAGTGACCCTTCCAGATGAATTTTCTGGAGACATTCGCTACGTGCAGCGCCTGTAGCCTCGGGACTGGAAATATTTGTGCCATATAATAGGCTCTGCTGAAGACGAAAGTGTCGAGGAGACGAATGCGTTGGATAAGATCTAAGGATCTCCAACCGTTTTCAGAAACTGCTCCTTGCATGGCACCTATGACCTGATGCCAGTTTTTGGCACATATCGCAAGTGGGCATTTATCAATAATTAACCCGAGGGTTTTGTGATTGTCTTCTACTTTCGTCCACGAGACATTGACTGAATCGAATCCTTGGATGTTTACTAGGGTGCATTTATTTTCGTTGATTTTTGCACCTGAAGCACTACAGTAGTCGTCAATTATCCCCTTGAGAGTCGAAATCTCATCTTCATTTCGTATTAAGACCCCGACATCATCGGCGTAAGCACGAACTGCGATGGATGTTCCTGCTAACGTCAGTCCAGTCATTCGGTCGTCAATTGAGCGTAATAACGGCTCCAGCGACAGGACGAATAACATCATGGAGAGGGGGCTCCCCTGCGGAATCCCTCGTTGAATCTCAATGGGCTGCGTCAGCTGTCCATTCACACTGATCGTTGTTGTGATTCCTATTATCAAGTTTTTCACAACATTTATTACTGTGTTGTCCAGCCCACATTGTGATAAGACAGCTATCAAATAGTCGTGTCTTACCCGCTCGAAGGCTTTACAAAAGTCAAGAAACAGGAGTGCCAGTTTCAAGTTGGTCACCGACACGATAGATATATCTCTGTATTCGGAGACGGGTGTCATGATTGACCGGCCAGGCACACAGGACTGATGCTTCTTGATGACGTTTTTTATCACAGGTGTTAATCGGCTGTTGAGCGCCCTAGCGAACGTTTTGTAGTCAAAGTTTAATAAAGCTATAGGACGATAATTGTCCAGACTTTGACGGTTGTGCGACTTTGGTATCAAAACTGTCCTGCCTTCCTTTAGTTGTGACGGAATTTCATAACCCCGCATCACTTCATTCACAACTTCCGTAAAGGTTTGTCCTATGATCGGCCAGAAGCGCACATAAAACTCCTTCGGGAGCCCGTCAGGCCCGGGAGATTTGTGAGATGGTGAACGCTTAATCAGGTCCAGGATGTCATCCGCCTCAAAATCTTCCACGATCGCACAGTTTTCAATGTGCGTGATGACAGGAGTTATCGTCTGGACGATCTCATCGGCGAAACTGTCACGGTTATCTGGTCGCGAGTAGATGTCACTGAAGTATCGGTGAGTGGCGTGCAGTATGTCTCTCTGCTGGCAAAGAAGAGTCCCATCAGCCGTTTTAAGTTCATTTATAAAAGCCCGCTTGCGATTTTGACGGTGTTTAAGCAGGTGGTACAACGATGTGACTTCGTCGGCCTTAATCGAAGTGGTTTTCGCTTTGACCTTCAGGCCGTCAAGTTGTTGACGCTTGATGCTTATTAGTTTGGCCTTCACTTTTTTGATGTCCTGTAGGTACTTGTTACTAGAAGACACTTTCGAGTACAACTCACGCAATACCGTCTCGTAAAAGTCAATCGTCCGCCTGGTGTCCTGGGCTTTTTGCCATCCATAGTTTTTCAGAGTACGTTGCATCTTCCTTTTCACTACAGAGGCCCACCATGCTATCTTGCTGGGATATCTACTGCACTGTTGCAGACAGACTGTCCACGTCGCTCGGATGAGGTCTTCCAATTCATCATCCATAAGTAGGGAAACATTGAGGCTCCATGGATTTTTGAAACGGTGGCACGGCTGTTTGTCGAGATTAATTGTAACCGAGAGGGCACAGTGATCCGAAAAGCTGGCCGGAATCACGTCGACGTCAAGAAAGCGATGGCAAATATTGTCGGTTACGTACATTCGGTCCAGGCGGCTACAGGAAGTTGAAGTGAAGTAGGTGAATTTTACCAAGGTGGGATACTTCAATTCCCACGCATCCTTCATCTTCATATTGTGGATCAAGTCATACAGTTCCTTGCAAAAATTAAAATTCGGGGATTGATCTTTTTTATTGAGTACACAGTTAAAATCACCACTAACGATTAACTGAGATGGGTTACGTCGTAGCAAATAAATTATCTCCTCCTTAAAAAACTTGGCTCTTTCAGTCCTGTTGGATGTACCGGATGGGGCATAAATATTGATAAGAACAACGTCAAAAATTTGACAAGCTATGCCTCTGCCCGACGTCAGAGTCTCGACGCTGTGGACAGGAATTCCCTCACGGGAGAGAATGGCAGTGCCTGTGCCTTCCGTGTTGGCTGTGTTTGCAATAGTCTTAAAACTAGCGATGTATAGGTTGAACAGATACACTTCCTGCAAAAGAACTATGTCGGCCTCGGACGCATATATAAAATGTTTTAACAGAGCTACTTTTAAATCAGACCTGATTTTATTTATATTCAACGTTAGAAACTTATAAGCTTGAGTCTGCGTCATTGGAGGTCACAGGTGGTGGAGACGTATTCATCGCACCGACAGACTGTGCCGCTGCAGCGGCGGCTCCTGAGACAGGATCTCCCGTATTTTTAGTTTTCTTACGAGGCGCCGAGAGATTCTGTTTCGCCTTGGTTTGGCGTCGTCTGTTGAGTTTGTGACACTTGCGGGGAGTGACACTTGCGCGGAAAGGGAATGTGTAGACACTTGCGCGGAGACCCGGACGCTGCAGGTAGTGAACAGGGTGTTCCAGAAGTAGCGATACGCCACCCCTACTCCACGCCCTGCAGCCGCTACCTGTGCCGTATTCAGGGAAAGGCCCACCGAGCGAGTTGGAGCAGTAGTAACGGGACGTTCGCTAAAATTAGGTTATATTACAAGATTCATGTCTCTCGCATTCCGGCCCAAAATTAGCATGGGCCTATATTTCGCATTCATTGAAAAATGCGAATTTTTCCGGTACCTACTGTTTACTTTGTACATATTTAAGGGCAGAAAATAAAGTTATCTCCCAATATTTCTGATTAAAAATGTTCAAATGTTTGTAATGTCTATGGGACTTAACTACGGGGTCATCAGTCCCTAAACTTACAAACTACTTATGAACTACTTACAAACTAGCACGGCACAAATATCCATGCCCGAGGGGGGATTCGAACCCCCGACCGTAGTGGCCGTGGAGACCGTGACTGGAGCGCCTTAGTCTCCTCGGCCACCGCGGCCGGCATTTCTGATTAAATAGTGTTTCACACCAAAATACCATTTATGACAATTTCGGATTTACTGCATTTTGAGTCAGAATTCGCATCTATATTCGAATTTATCGCAAATACGAATTTTTCCTGTCCCAAGAATTACCTCTAAAAATAAACAGCTGATCAAGGCACTAAAAGCAAGGGCAGATCTTTAGGTGTATTTCTACAAATAACTAAAACACAATTTGATCGTGGAATTATATACAATCTCATTATAAAGGTTTTTTGTAGGTGGTTTTGAGCAGCTTTTAAATATGTTAGAAATTACATTATGAAATATAGACAGCTACACGTTATGTTTATTATGAGATATCGATTTCGGCTAATTTGAGGTCATCTTCAAGTCTCAAACAGGTGTTACTTATGCATTTTTCCAGTGGCACTCATAACCTTTAACTGTTTACACACAAGGTCTAACGTTGTTAATCGCGTTAGCGATGAAAAGAGAACCCAGAATCTTTGCGTCTAAATGATACATATATTGGTGTGATGTCTTATTTCGAAAGAACAGACATCACACCAATACATATATAGCTCTCGGTGAAATGGAACGGTATGATGTCGTTACGTACCACAGCACGGCCGACTAGAAACGCAGGAGAAGTGCAAACAACGTTCTCTCCTCAGAGGTATGATTATAATTGGGTTCGGCGTAGACTTCTACAACATACAATCTACACGGCGAAGATTACACCAAAAAATTTAACTTTTCGTCTACTTTGGCGATAGCAACCAAATTTTAGAATCGTGTCTACTATGTAAAGATTTAGCAACACAAAACCCTTCAAGTACATAACTTCACTGGTTTTCGAGTTCTGAATTTTTAATATGGTTTTAATGTTATTATAGAAAAAACGAATTTGGGACTCACACTAAAATTTTCATATGGCAGATTTTGTAGGTACATTCACAAGACATAATTCAACGGTTGTGTGCATTCATCTTATGAGAAATATCAATCATTTGTTTTCAGTGTTTATGTCAAATTTCTACATTTAAGTTTCTTTAATTATTAGTGCTTAAATGTGGTTATGAAATAAATAAATTACGTGTATATGTGTAGTCTTAAGCGGCCAAACTACTTAGGTCATTGGTCGCTAGAGTTACACACTACTTAATCTTACTTAAAATGACTTAGGGAAAGTACAAACAAATATACCCATGTCCGAGGAAGGACTCGAACCTCCGACCGGACCGGCCGCGCAATTTGTGACACAAATTACATGTTTGATAATATTAATGCATAGAAGTATGAAATCACGTCAAGACTACTTCCTGCAAAAATTTTGACAAAAAAAGTTGGCACTGAGTTTAGAAAAACAAAATTCTGGTATATTGGATTTTAACATTTTATCTACAAATGAATGTTACTTTTTTTATTACAAGAGATACAGCCATTCAAATTTACGGCCACCATAACGTTTTCCCTTCCTGAGTAAATGAGTTGCTTCTTGCAGTTTCAACACATTTTTCTTGAATGTTCTGAATATAAATCTTCACACAGACTTCTTGAGGAGGAGAGTGATACGGATATCTGATTGTAAACCACTGCCCATTACCTTAGACCTTTTTGACTGTACTGAACAGTAATTCCGCGTATTCCGTAATTTATATTTATACAGTTAACAGGCAATGTAATTTATAACCAACTATTCGCTGCCAATTTCGCTACATTTTTCCTGGACCTCTTGCAACTTGTTTCTCCCTGTTGGGTTATGCCAAGTTCGGAGTAAAAATGGTTCTATATGACGGTGATAGAAAATAGAATTTATCATTAGCATTTTTCGGTGTGTGACATTCCCTTACACATTCCGTATTTCATATATTTCTTAAATGTATTTGTAATTCGAATACAGCCAAATCGTTTTGGGGTCTACGAATAAACACTTCAAGTATGTAAAATACTCATTGACTTATTATTAATGTTTTTTTAATTGAAGGTTTAAGGTTGCGTCTCCTATTAAAAAGCATAGTAGCTATTTTTAAAGAGATGGAAGTTGCGTGATAGTAGGGTTAACTACATAGCGGTCAATTACATCAACGTATCTGTGCAGGATGCCTAATATATTTATTGCTTGCGCAGGTGTCTTGATATGCTTAGTGTTCTGAATAATATGCTTTTAGGAGGTATGACTGTGGAAAGTCATCGTCTTGTAGTAGCAGAGACTGTCTTAATAACTCTCCAAACATTATCACTATTAAAATACCTTTTTGTTTACAGGAGGAACACTCAACGGATTAATATGTAGTTAGAACAAGTTACTATATTGCTCTTCAGCTCTGAAAGGGTTGTGCAATTTCACTGATTTTCGTATTATGTTGACAGTGTGGAAACTTGACCACAGCAGTGCTAGACTTCTTGGTGCGCCTGTACCCAGGAAAAGCCATCAGCCGCCCCAAGGGCCCCGGGTTCCGCGCAAGTGTCACTCCGCGCAAGTGTCACCCCGCGCAAGTGTTCCAACCCCTCGTCTGTTTGTCTTGACGGCCATAACAGATGGCGGAGTGGGTAGTTCCAGGGAGTCGTCGGACATCAGTAACTGTTCTCGTACTGACGGCTGCGTATTCGGATCCCCAAGTCCCGGAGCCGAAGTGTTGCTGTGCGGCTCCGTAACACACATTTGTAAACTCGCCGGCTCTGTATGGTGTTTGGTTTCCTGTTGGAGTTTGGCAGTGGTTACGTTGTTGTCATAATTGTCTTCCTCGTTACGGCTGTTTGTTTCTGCGCTGCATGTTTGTACACTGATTGCTGACAACACAAGCGGCGTGCTTTCCTCGTGGGGCTCAGCAGTGTTTACGTTACGGCTGGCACCGGCTTCCTCGGCGAGGTCGTGGCCCGGCGTGCGCGGCTGCGGCTCCTCAGCCGCGTGCTGTGAACACAAGTCCGCGCCCGCTTCCGCTGCTGTCACTGCTGCAGTGGTCGGGGTTTGTGTCCCGGCGGCAGTGTCTTCCACTTGATATTCTGCCTCAGAAACGTCTCCTGTTGCAGGAGATTGCTCCTCGTGTTCCTCCTCTTCGCTGCTGTCGGCAGAAGCTCGGCGTGTTTTAGTGCCAACCGATGACACTGCGAAGAGGCTCTGTGTTACACTCATTTCCACCTGTTTCTGTGGCAAGGGAGGGAAATGATCCTTGTTACCATCGGGTTGTTCACTCGCTGACGTACCCGGCTGTTGTTGTTCGTCGACAACTCTTTCCGGAGTCTTGAAAAGATCTGCCATTGTTAACTTTCTTCTTTGTTGGAGAGTCGGTTTCAACACGGTGACACGCCTAGGGCAATCACCACGTTGGTGCCCACTCTCATTGCAAATGAAACATGTCCCTACTTGATCCTTGTACATCACATGAGCTTTATAGCCGCATACCATAATATATGACGGAATATTAACCTTGATATGCATGTCGATCGATCGAACGCCGTTATAACACTGAAGCTTGTGTTGCGCCGACCACTTCTCATGTCTAATTTGCTTAATGTCACCGTATGTGGCGAGCACGGCTTTTAGATAACAGTCATCAACTTCGGGAGGCAAATTGAACACCCGAACTTGCTTGTATTCGACACCAGCATGACTGACGATAACTTTACTCACTGATCCGTCACGATGACGAAATTGTGCTGTTCCTCCGGTTTTGTGCAGGACTTTGTCCACATTTAACGGGTTGAAAAACTTTACAAAAAAGCAGTACAAAGTCAGGACGTAGTACGCGTAATAGCACTGGTCCGACGTTATTCCAAACTCACTGTCAAGCCAATCGTGGATTTCAAAGGAGCTGGGTTGAACCTTCCGGGAATCTTTTTCAAATTCGAAACAAACTGTATGCTTGCGCGGAACTGTTGGAACTGAAACTGCAGCTGCACTAACTGAAGCAGACATTTTCGTGATTGAAGCGGCCAAGCCGCTAGTCACGAAAAACAAAGAACACTCACAAAAGTATGATGCGTGTAGACGCTAAGAATAACTCGGAGAACCACGTGAAACAAGTTGTAAACAAGCGCTGCGAATGCTACGGCGGAGCGGTTAGACAGGACGTGCTTACAGCTCGGCGTCTCGAGCGCAACTAGACCACCACATCACTAGCAACTAACGCACCTCGGAATAGCCTAAACACAATTTCCATCACATTACAAACTTTAATTCTGCTTTTGTGTTCCAGAGAATATTGCCACTACTGCCAAGGCTGTATATTTCTATTTACATCGATATTTATATCACCTTAGACAGGATTGTTCCAACATGTCCATTGACGAGGCGCTATTCCGCTGCATGGAGAGCCTTGGCAGTCGTGGCAATATTCTGTGGAACACAGAAGCTGGATTATTTAGGCAGAGGAACAAGGCCTAATACAAATCGTTGGATAACACAGTGAAAGACGGCTGTCTGCCGTATTTCTTTTATTATGATAAACTTCACATAAGTGTTGCTACAATCAGGGTGAAACTGATATTCAAATATCACTCCTGTAGGCTTTACTAAGGGTTTTATGTACTCATTGTGTATTTCCATGCTTTATTCACCTTTACATATATTAATTTCGTGAAATATGTTTCCCAAATTTAGTGTTCAATATGTGTTAATATCCCCCAAAGTCCTGTGTGTGTGTGTGAGATATTTTGTGTTTGAATGAACATTTGTGCGTGTAAGAGATGGATTATGATGGCGCTTGGATTTTCATACTCCTCTGCGACTATGCTCCAGCGAGCCTACTAACAGTCGCATAAGGAGTGTCAGCACTGCTGCTGGCATATCTTTCATGCTTTCCACATGACCTTTGACCGGTTCAGCCCTAAGCGTGCTCAGCGGTCGTATTAATTCTAACCTCAGCCACATGTCACATGAGCGGCTACGCTCGTTTCTAGCGAAAGCATTCGGTGTTCACGTGATAAGTAGGGGTGTGCAAAATTCTTGGCGCACGCTTTGCAGCTGGCGGCGTTGGCTGGCTGCTGAGCTGACGTCACAGCAGACCGTGAGAAACCACGGCAACAATATAACGAAATAAAGCGTAAAAAAAGATGGCATTGAAGATTCAAAGCCAGCTACAATAATGTTAAAAGTACGATGAAACTGAGTTCTTTCTGTCGAAGTAGATTTGTTTTCATTCAGGTTGCTAACAAAACGCTCCATTCCAACAAAATAAATTCTTAATAACAATATCAGTAATAATAATGTTAATGGACAACGAAACAAGGTTCACTCTGTCGAACTTGAACAGTTTTCATTGAGGTTTATAACAAACCGCTCCTCTCTCTCCTCTATAATGCAGTCTAATTTCCACATTTGAAGTTCAACTTTTTCTATAACATGGACACACTAGTTCCAATCTTCTACAGTATCTGTTCTTACTGCTTCTTATAGCAATTCTTTAACTTCCGGCATTTTATATGTTTTGTTTTTCGCTGCAACGTAACCTTTGATTCTGACCCACACTAACTCGATGGCATTTAATTCAGTGGTATGGGGGAATTCTGAGAACAGTTTTCCCTGTATTCTTCGCCATTTCACCTATCGTGTATTCTTTGTGCGCTGTTATGTGGTTTTTAACTATATCTCAGTTTTTTCTTCAGCATACTGTGTTCAAAATAGATATTTTTAGATTTTAGCCATTTTCATATTTCGTGCTTATTGGAATTAGCATTGAGAAATTTTTCTTTACTACGAGAATGGTACGGCGCGTTATCAAGAACAATAACTGCGTTTTCCTGAAGGCGAGGAAGAACATCTTGAAACCACTTCTGGAAGGTTTCAGCGCACTTCTCCTCATGATAACCTCCACTTTTCTTGGATTCGAAAGTCCACAAACATCCTTCAACAAACGCTGTTTTGCTGCCAATGTGTGCGATAATCAGACGTTTCCCTTGACCTGATGGGCCCTTGCTTCCGGTGGATAATCCGGACACAAACGCTTGTTTTGGGGACTTTATGGTGTCATCTTCCCAGACGTTACTTCGGGTATGAACTTAAGAGTTTCACGCACTAACGCGCACTGCCTTGTACACCCCTCGACGGCAGCGCTGTGGTCACGCGCCTTGCCGTGTTTACAGTACGTTTCTTGTTTCGGTGAATGGCGTATAGATGGTCGCGGAAATGATAATTTTACTTAATTTTTAATTTCTGATGGTGTTACCTTTTATTAGTCATAGCCATGTGCGTGCTGGCCAGGACAAAGGCATTACCATGTGCTAACCGTATTTGCCCTTCAGGCCACTAGCATTGCTTTCTTGCTGAATAATTCCAGTAAACTCTCCCCCGAATTTTTTGAATGTTAATTTCTGAACGCGCAATTTTTTTTTTTCAGGTAGGCTCTTCAAGCAGTCGGTAATGTGTGTAATCGCGATTTTCCACGTCTTTAGATGAATTTTAGGTAGTTAAATGTGGTATTGAATTTCTCTAATTTTCCGATTTTTGAATTTCTTGTACTTAATATAATTTTGCAACCACGCAGGTTTCCACTACTCGGTAATCTTTCCGTTTACTTTACTTTCCACTAGTAAAAAAACAATGTATAACAAACACCAACCACATATTTGTTCCGCAACATCCAAGCTCCCCACATGCATCACTTTCGCAACTTCGCCTCGTCTTTCTTTCGTTATACTTCGCGTATGATTGTGTGTGTGTGTGTGTGTGTGTGTGTGTGTGTGTGTGTGTGTCATGTGAAGAGTATATCTGGCCAAATCACGCCTTTCCAGTTTTTTCTTAGTTTTTAAAACTTGATTTTTCTTCCAGGGAAAATCTATTACACGCTGTTTAATAAAAGGACCAACAAGTGGCATGTGTTTTCCCTTATATTTAAGAAATCAGTGCCCCCTTATTTGTATTAACCAGAAATAAATGCCGTTTAAATTTGGCAGTATAATTTAACAAACCCCCCTCTTTTGTTTAAATAATTTTGTATGTGTTTGCCTTTATCAACATACAAATGCTGTTCTATATTTCCAATGCACTATAGAAAGTTCACTATCGTTTCATGTCTTAGACTACATGAAAAACAGCTCTTACTTTCAAATCTGTTCTGCCCAAAGTTTTGTCTGAATTTATTCTATTTTTAATGCCAGTACAGATAACAAAGTTTTTAATTAGCTTCTCTTGATGCTAAGTTGTTCTGCTTCCCCAATCCAACTTTCCTCTGGGCCAAGAAACTAGTCTTTAAAAGTAAAATTGCATTTTATTTAGGTTCCATGTAACCAGATTTTGATTTAATTAGCGACTTTTTTTTTAGGGGGGGGGGGCTGGGGCAGTCAGTAATTATGTGGCTAACTTCAGGCAGAAACTATTTACTGTTAGCTTACCACAGGAGATACTCAACTTTATGGATGAAAGGAGAAAATATAAAAATGCATCAAGTGAAGCAGGCAAAAGAAAGTAGACACTTGAAAAAAATGAGACTGACAGGAAGTGCAGAATTGCTCATCAGAAGTGGCTCGAGGAGAAAATGAAGATGGTAGGATGTATAACTAGGGGAGATAGATACCGCCTACTGGAAAATAAGACATTTGGAGACAAGAAAAGTAGCAGTATGACTATCAAGAACTCAGGTGGAAAACCAGTAATAGGCAAAGAAGGGAAAGCTTAAAGATGGAACGAATATGTAGGCCTGTAGAAAGGAAATAAACTTGAAGACAGTTTTCTAGAAATGGAAGAGGAAGCTGAGATAGGAGATACTATACTGCAAGAAGAATTTGACAGAGCAGTAAAAGATTGGAGTCGAAACAAGGCCCCTGGAGTAGATGATGTCCGGTCTGAACTGCTGTTATCGTTAGGAGAGCCAGTCATGAAAAATTGTTCCACTTGGTGTGCAACATAAGAGACAGGGAAAATAACCTCCGTTTTCAAGAAGAATATACTGATTCCAATTCCGAAGAAAGCAAGTTCAGGCAAATATGAAAATTACAGAACTATCAGCTTACAAAGACATGGCCGCAAAATACTAACACCAATTATTTACAGACGAGTGTAAAAACGGGTGGAATCTGACCTTGGGGAAGATTACTTTGGATTGAGGAGAAATGTAGGAACACATGAGGCAATACATTACGACTTATCTTAGAAGATAGGTTAAGGAAAGGCAAACCTAAGTTTTTAGCATTTGTGAATCTGGGGAAAGCTTTTGACAATGTTAATTGTAATACACTTTCCAGATTCTGAAGGTAGCCGGGGTAAAAAATAGGGACTGAAGAGTTAGTCAACTTATACACTGACCAGACAGCATGAAAGGTTCGTAGTGGTTGGGAAGGGAGTAAGACAGAATTGTAGCCTATCCATCATGTTGTTCAATCTGTACAATGAGCAAGCTGTGAAGGAATGTAAGGAGAAATTCGTAGATGGAATTAAAGTTCAGGGAGAAGAAATAAAATCCTTTAAGTTTGCTGATGACATAGCAAAGGACCTGGAAGAGCAATTAAATGGAATGGACAGTGTGTTGAAAGGATTGTATAAGATGAGCATTATCAAGAGTAAATTAGAGCAATAGAATGTAGTGTCAGAAAATCAGACGATGATGAAGGAATTGGATTAGGGAATGAGACAATAATAGTAAATAAATTTTGTTATTTGGGTAGCATAACTTCTGATGGCCGAAGTAAAGAAAATATAAAATGCAGAATGGCTATGGGAAGAAATGCGTTTCTTAATAAACCAAATGTGACATCCAATATTAATTTAAATGTTAGGAAGTCCTTTATGAAAGCATTTGTCTGCAGTGTAGCACCGTATGGGAGTGAAACGTGGACGTTGAGTTCAGACAAAATGATGATAAAAGCTTTTGAAATGTGGCGCTACAGATGAATGATTAGATGGGTAGATAATGTAACTAATGAGGTGCTCAACAGAATTGGTGTGAAAAGGAATTCATGGCATTTTCTGACTAAAAGAAGAGGTAGGTTGGTGGGACACATTCTGAGACATCAAGGAATCGTCAACTTAATTTTAAGAGTGTGGAGTACAAATCGCAGAGTTAGACCAATGTACGAATACAGAAAGCAGATTTAAAAGAATGTAGGTTGTCGTTCGTATTCTCAGAAGAAGAGTCTTGCACTGGACAGGGTAGTGGTGAGAGCTGCATCAAATCAGTCTGTGGACTGAAGATACAACACAGGCTGTAACGGGACAAAATATTTTTCTAGTTCGTTACTGACTTCTAGAATGGTTTCGTTTCAATTTGACGAAAATATATTAATGATTTTTTAAAAATTTTCCATTAAAATATAACTTTATGTAATATTTATAAAATTATGGTGTATTTGTTTGATATGTGTTCTAGATTTTACAACAAAGAAACGCCAAAGATGTCTCCAGGAGAGAGCTCATAGATATATTTTAAATGAAGATGAGAAGACAAAGTATGCCAAAGAAGAAAACACTGAAAAGAGTACTTCCATTTTTTTAAAAAGAATATTAATTATTGTTCTATGAAAGATGATTTCCCAGTGACTTATTGGTTCCTAAGATTGTTCATAGTTAATTGCTTGTGAGCTACCGATCTAACTGCTTTGAGAGGCAAAATAACATGTTTGTGGTCGCGTATGTTTAGATCTGTCACGAATATTACATCATTTGCGAAACAGTAAGGAATTTTTCCTGAGTGGATAGGTTTGTGGATGATAAGTGTCATAATCACTACTGATAATAGTGGAATTTGACGAGATTTGTAGAATCAGGGTAGTCGCAGTTGATTGGAAGTGTTAGTTGGTTTTATGGTTATTGAAGTTAATGCTGTGTAGCATATCAATTTGAACAGAGCAGTCTTACTGTTTTTTTATGAATCCTGAGGCATTTCATTGAGCCACGTGTGGATCGTGAGATTTATTTTTATGATTAGACTAGCTCTGGTTAAAACTGCAGTGTGCAGTTGTGTTCCGTGAGTATAATAGGCCAACTTAGGTTCGTTCCAGCAGCTGCAAGACGACTAGTTTCAAGCGCTAAGAAACATGTTACTGCGCATGCGCAGCTACTGTGACGTAAAAACCCTTGTTTGATACTTATACTGCTGGAACGCTTTCTGGCTGCAGGCAAAGGTGAGGTTAAAGGAATAATTAAAATAATTTCCTTCCTAATAACGAAGAAGTGTAAACAAGAAATATCTGAACTCAAATCGGATTGCAGTGACTTCGGAATAACCGAAAAACACGCTACAAACACGCACGTATCACGTGTTGGCTACTCCCCACTCCAGCTCAGACCTTTCTGCGCATGCGCAAATTGGCAGCTTGAGCGCGCCTGAAATATTTTTCCGGGTAGCGTCTGGCTGCTTGCGGCAACTGCTGGAACACCAAACAGCCATACTCCAAGTAGCCAGAAGCGGGAGAAGGCACTGCTGGAACACAATTTCAGCATTGCGCATGCGCGTAAAGCAGTCTGGCAGCTGCTGGAACGAACCTCTTAATTCAGATACTTAACTGAAAATTTTGAGTGACGGATAGATTGGTAACAACTTTACCCATTTCTTCCCAGTGTTGCGTACACGCAACACAAAATTTATCCTTATGCAGTAGAAATGGACTTACTATACAAAACTCATCACACGTGTTAAAAGGCATTCACGAGCTCTCTGTATGTGTTAAAGGTTCACAATTAACACTTCGTAAAAAAATGTAAGATTTACAAAAGAAATGACAAGTTCAGCTTCACACAGTGTTTTTCAATATTTCATGAGTGATACCATCAATGTAAGTCAGTTATCATATAATAGACATTATTGCACAGTTTGAACAAATAGAATGCGATCACAAAAACTAAATTTTTCTATTTTTTTTACTAGGAAACAGCGCAACATTATGGGTGGTGCAAATTACAACACATACTGCTAGTTTGTAATATTTGTAATGTTATTTCAATTATTTTAAAGAGAACCTGATTACTAAATATAACACTTTATCACAATTTCTATTTTTGGGAAGAAATGGGTTAAGGCTCGGAACCAACAAAACTATTTGGAAACCTCGCAAGTAACCATCTACCAGCCTAAAGTGACTTAGGTTCGGTGAAAAAGTTATAAGAGTAATAACATTAGAGGTGTTCGATGCAAACACTTGTAGTAGACTCCAAGCTTTCTTCAAGATTAAATGTAAATGAGCTAAGATTGGTGGTGCCATAGGATTTATTTTTCTTTGATTTTTTGAACCTAATTAAAAAGATAGTCAGAAGGGACAGTTAGTTAGCAGTTACTCTACAGCTAAGATTTGTATGTGGCATACATAAATATCAATAAAACAGAAATAAGCCTGGAGGCGTAATGAAAATAAAAGGAATTTAGTTGATTTATTTATTATCTTGTTCAAGAGTTTTTCTTAAACAAGGAAAAGATGTACTTAATGAATTATAACTACTATCGTAATCTGAAAATATCTAATGAAGAGATTAATACCTCTGGACTATTAATAAAATATAAATAAGCTATCAGAGTAAGGGAACAATAAAAATATACATTTGTTCTTTGGGGCTAAATATAGTAGAAAGTCAACCATATCGCCAAAAATGTTTAAAAATTAAAAGATTTTAATTTGACATAAAGAAAATATTGAAGTTTAGTAAACGAATCGATGGGGACTGTTACAAATATTACCGTTGACGAATAATTTTTTTTATTATTATTTCGGAGTGTCTTTGCTAATATTCTGAACTGTCGGCTAAAAGGGTGAAAGGAAATATTACTTTTTTAAGGAAGCTTATTGAGAAGTCTTTCAATAAATTACTTAAATAGAAAGGATATTTTAGATTAAAGGTTTGTAATAAACCCGGAAGAAAGATAAAACGGAAGTATCGTCCCATTTACTGATATCTATATATTCAATGAATATGAAGGGTAATTTTAATTTGTTTTTATTGTGAAGTAGCTTGATTTCCTACATATAATAGGAATATACAATTTACAGATAGTTGTTTTGTATTCGTTGATTACAGACAGTGTTTATGTGGGTGAGTAAACTTTACTTACGGCGTCGCCCGCATATACGTTGTAGTCGCTACGTATTTGACTCCGCTCCGCCATGCTCCCCCCCCCCCCCCTCCCCCGCTCTTGTTTTATGGATCTCTGTATTACACGACAGTCTACGTTGTCACTTTCTAACAATAACTCGTTTTAAAGTTCACTGCATGATAGCTGTGCTACATTAGTCTTACCTATAGTTGGCTACACACAGTAAAATAGATCTACACACAATACAATAAATCTTAATTACTGAATGACAGAAATTGTTGTGTTGACATGAACAGTGGTCCAATCAGAAAAGCCTATGTTGTAAATGATGAAAATTTCCGTAATCGCAGTAATTTGAAAGATTTGTCAGTGGACAAGATAGAAATAAAATTTACGACTGAGGATCGAGTGTTACGCTGAACTCTGCAATACTGAATTTCATTATACTTTGCTCTTTCACAGGAAGAAACATTTCATAACTCAATGTCCAGTCACATCGGTTAGTCATCTTCTAGTAGCTCGACACGTTATGATTTCTCCAGGTCTTCTGTGTTGACTGGTAGACACTTACTTAAGCAGCTTTTGCTGTGTAAAGTTCCATAAATGGAACATTCGAAATTGTGGGGAGTTCCTTCACTGTTCCATAATTCATATAATTTTTATTTCTATGCAGTCTTAAAGGCATTGTTTTGAATTCTCTTGAATGGGTGCATTTCCTAAACATATAAGGCCTTTCCATTTGATGCCACCTGCATGTCGATCAAACAGGTTAAAAGCTCAGAAAAAATTTGACTAATTTTTGGGTATTTTAAAAGGAATAAGTTTAAGAAAGTAATTAAGATATTTTTGTATGTTTATTGTCAAGTTCCAATTATTAAAAATAGAATATGAGCTTGTTGTCCTGGGAGTTTAGAATCTGATGGTCTAAAGTTCTGTCTTTCTTTCTTTTTTTTTTTTTTTTTTTTTCAAAAATGTGTGAATTTCTCCCCATAATACTATATTAAAGGAAAGGCAACCACTAATCGATGAATGGCACATACAGACAGACAGGAGTATTTGTATTAGCTTTACAGGTCTCATTCTCTTTCTAGAAATGCACATATTTGAAAGTTGTGGCATATGTTGTATTTTGTTCCACATCACACACAAAAAGCTAGCTGTGGGTCAGTGGTTGACTTTATTTTATTGAGACTGTTTGTGTGTCCTTCATTTCTACAGTTGTTGGTAAAAATATAAACGTTGATATGTTTTGGACATACATTTATTCAGAAGATTCATTTTATGTACATTTAAAACATGTGAAATTAAATTATTTATACATCTATATCTATATATAAAAGGCTTGTATTTGTACGTGCTGACAGACTTTTCTCCAAGACCACATACTGCCACCCACTCGTGGTTGTGGTGGTAGATAGCCCTTGGTCTAATGATGTTAGTAAGGGAGTTTAGTCACGGTGCGTGGCAGTGGGCGAGTGTGACGAGCTAAAATGCACAAAATATGCAATAAATACTCTTAGGAAAAGCTATATACTCTGTGACTTACGAACTTTCTGTACGAGTCAAAATCTGTTTAGTCTTTCAATCGTCAGACAATGCGGTCCTTTCAGACTAATAACGAGGAATATCAATTACGCAATTTTTTAAATAGATCACATTTTTCCGTCAACCACACATTATCGACTATGAACAGAGACACAAAACAAAGATAAAAATCCAGATAGACTCAAAGATAAAAAATACTCGTCGAACATTGATCACTGTCGTGGAACATAGAGTAGAAATATCTCTGGAGTGAGCATTGCATTCTGCACATGTTCTCAACATTAAGCTGGAATTATCACGTGATCTGGGGACGAAGCTGTTCGTTAATTCACACTAAGTATCACGTCATGTCATGTTAGGGTTTTTCGGTAGCAAAGTTTTAACAACATCGTCTTCTGGTGACTTGGAAATTTAATTTCGCCGCGCTCTGTAGTTGATTTTGTGCTTTTGTTGTATCTTAATTTCAGTTTATGACTGTGATTTGCAAATGTAACATTACGAATTGCATTTTTTTTTTCATTGAGTTGTTCCAGAAGCAATGTCGGAATGTCAGATATCTCAAAATGAAAACTCACTGAGGTGAACAAAGCTGAGTTTTGAGTTTTTGATTTGTGTGTTTGAATATTGGTCAATGGTTTCATATTGGTAATCTGTAATGATGTTTTCCTTCTCAGTACTTTCCCACATATAACTGACCAAGAGCACGACCTTTAATATGGTCATTAAATAATTTCATAGTTGTTATTTTCTCAGATTTGACACTATACTCAAAATATTTTATCATGGATAGTAGTTATAGCTCCACTTCCATTACTCGGTACAGGACTAAGCAAGTTGACGTGACGTAACGTACAACTTAACATGACGGCCATTGTGAATTAGCCTTTTGCTTATGCTCAAAGGTTATGTTGCGTGTGATCCATTTGTTTACTCATAATGTTGTTGTTGTTGTTGTCTTCAGTCCGGAGACTGGTTTGATGCAGCTCTCCACAATACCCTATCCTGAGCAAGTCTCTTCATCTCCACATAAGAACGGCAACCTACATCTGTCTGAATCTGCTTACTGTATCCATCTCTTGGTATTCCTCTGCGATTTTTACCCCACACACTTCCCTCCAACGCTAAATTCACAATTCCTTGATGTCTAAGAATGTGTCCTACCAATCTATCCCTTCTTTTAGTCAAGGTATGCCAGAAATTTCTTTTCTCCCGAATTCTGTTCAGTACTTCCTCATTAGTTACGCGATCCATCCACCTAATCTTTAGCATTCTTCTGTAGCACCATATTTCAAAAGCCTCAATCCTCTTCCTGTCCGCACTGTACTCCCATACAAGGCAACACTCCATACAAATGCCTTTAGAAAGGACTTCCTTACGCTTAAATCAATATTCGATGTTAACACATTTCTCTTTTTCAAGAATGCTTTCCTACCCATTGCCATTCTGCATTTTATATCCTCTGTACTGTGACCTTCATTTGTTATTTTACTGCCCAAGTAACAAAACTCATCTACCTCCTTTATTGCTTGGTTTCCCAATCTAATTCCTTCAGCATCACCTGATTTTCTTACACTGCACTCCATTACCCTAGTTTTGCTCTTGTTAATGTTCATCTTATATGCGCCTTTCAGCACACTGTCCATTCCGTTCAATTGCTCTTCCAGGTCCTTTGCTGTATCTGACAGAATTACTATGTCGTCGGCAGAACGCAATGTTTTTAATTCTTCGCCCTGAACTTTAATTCCTTCTCCAAATTTCTCTTTCCTTTCCTTTATAGCTTGCTCAATGTACAAATTGAATAACATTGGAGAAAGGCTACAACCCTGTCTTACTCCCTTCCCAACCACTGCATCCCTTTCATGCCCTTCAACTCTGACAACCGTTGTCTGGTTTTTGTACAAGTTGTAAATAACCTTACTGTCCCTATATTTAACTCCTGCTTGCTTCAGAACTTGAAAGAGTTTATTCCAATCAACATTGTCAAAAGCCTTCTCCAAATCTACAAAAGCTAGAAATGTAGGTTTGCCTTTTCTTAATCTATCTTCTAGGATAAGCCGTAAAGTGAGTATTGCCTCCCGAGTTCCAACATTTCTCCTGAACCCAAACTGATCTTCCCCGAGGTCGGCTTCTACCAGCTTTTGCATCCTTCTGTAAATAATTCGTGTTAATATTTTGCAACCACGACTTATAAAACTGATGGTTCTGTAGTTTTCACACTTGTCTGCACCTGCTTTCTTTGGAATGGGGATTATAACATTTTTCTTAAAGTCTGAGGGTACTTCGCCTGTCTCATACATCTTACACACCAGGTGAAACAGGTTTGTCATGGCTGGTTCTCCCAGAGACTTCAGTAGCTCTGAGGGCTATATCATCTACTCCAGGGTCCTTGTTTCGACTTAGGTCTTTCAGGGCTCTGCCAAATTCTTCTCTCAGTACAGTATCTCCTATTTCATCTCCATCTACATCCTCTTCCCTTCCTACAATATTGTCTTGAAGTTCATTTCCTTTGTAGAGCCCCTCTATATACTCTTTCCACCTTTCAGCTTTCCCTTCTTTGCTGAAAACTGGTTTTCCATCAGTGTCCTTGATATTCATAGAGCTGTATTTCTTATCTTTAAATGTTTCTTTTATTTTCCTGTAGGCTCTATCTATTTTTCCCCTATTTATACATTCTTCTACATCCTTGCATTTGCCTTCTAGCCACTCCTGCTTAGCCATTTTGCACTTCCTGTCAATCTCATTTCTTAGTCGTCTGTACTCCATTTTGCCCGTTTCATTTACGGTATTTCTATGTTTTCTCCTTTCATTGATTAAATTTAGTATCTCCTGTGATATCCAAGGATTTTTTGTAGGTCTTGCCTTCCTATCTATTTTGTCCTCTGCTACCTTCACTATTTCATCTCTCAATTTTACCCATTCCTCCTCTACTGTTTTATTTTCCCTTGTTTCTGTCAATTGTTGCCTAAAGCTCCATCTGAAATTCTTAAGAACTTCAGGTTCCTTCAATTTATCCATGTCCCATCTCCTCATTTTCCTACCTTTTTGTAGTTTCTTCAGTTTCAGCCTACAGTTCATAACCAACAAGTTATGGTCAGAGTCTATATCTGCCCCTGGGTATGTTTTACACTGTAAAACCTGGTTCCGAAATCTATGTCTGACCATAATAAAATCAATTACTCATAATAACACAGGTGAATTACATTTGTTGTTATATGTGTTACAGAATTTTTTTGTAGCCCATTCATCCAATTGTCTGATTTTCTCTTGCTTGAGGTTTCACCTGTTAATTACTAAGGGACTGTACATAGAATGCGCAATGTATATACGTAGGAGTGTTACCAGCAAGTAAATTTGAGTGCCAGATTCAAAAATAAATAAATAAATAAAAAATAAAATAAAAAACCGAAAAAAGTAATGAATAATCAGTTCCATCTGTAATTTTTCCAGACCTATTGAAGATCAAGGTTTACCACCATGTCATTTTGCAGCACCCTGGAATTTTGGTTGTGTTCCATTATATGAGGGTGAAACAGGATACCTCATTTGAGAATTGCTGAAGACAGCAAATCTGAATCTCGAATCAAGTTTGTTGCATGAGATTCAGGTATAGCATAGCCTATGTTCACGACAAAGTCTGAAACACTTTACCAAATTAGCACTTTTTTCATTTGCATATTAGCTGCTGTGAAGTAAATAATCAATGCCTATCAATAATGATAGAAAACTGCAAAATATGGAATGGCTTTGACAAGAGACTGGACTTTTCAACCTTTTAAATTGCTTAATGACTAACAATATGCTATTCAAATTTTCATTTTTCACACTTTACAGGCAAGAACATATCACCGACACCTGAACAGAGATACTGTTAAATTTTACTTATGGCCTCGGCCACTTAGTGTGGTAATGTTGGCAACAAAATGTTAACAATACGAGGATAATAAATCTGCTGGTCACAGATGAGTACATACAAGAATATGTTGATCATAGAGCAGGAACATCATTAATTATTTATTTCACGGTCAACATGATTCCCTCTTATTCTATGTGATTGAGTTTTCAAACACACCAACCTCGGCACACTACGCCGCCAAAGTTGCAAATAAAATTTTACCCAGAATTACCGGTTAGCATATATATTCGCCAGTGACTGCCATTTGCTACCTGTGAATGTGTCACCTTGAAGTAGCATATAAGGTGAGGCATAGTAGATTCGCAGAATTGGAGAAATCGTAATTGGTAAAGTTTTGAAAGGACAAGCTGTGAATTCGTAAACTTCTGATTTAAGCCGTGACAAATCACAAGTAATGCGACAGCTACCGAAAAGTAGCATTCACATAAGTCACTGTTATCGGAACATCACTGTTTAGGTCATTCCCTTTACAGACAAACATACTTCGTTCCGAGATCACGAGACCATAACGGCAATAGATGTTGACGACACAAGATCTCTTCTGCGCATCTGAATGCTCACTCCAGAGATATTTCTACTCTGTCGTGGAAGCGTGATGGAAACAAAGACATACCTTAATGAATATCTCTTAGACCATAGACATTTATATGCCTGTGCCAGTAAGCTCACTGGTCTGTGCTAATCGGGGATCTCTTATACATATAGCCGCGACACTCTGCTGTGAAAGGTGTTATCGTTTGACAGCTGGGTCTTCTATGCGACGTAGTCCTACTCATATCCCGGCGCCCTCCTTTGATAATGTTGGCAACAGATGTTGAATAACGAGAATCATGTGACATCGTCATAAGCCAATCGAGTGACACGCAAATATTTAGCCGTGAAATCAAGCATACATCAGGAACAGCAGTATTTATCTACACTTTATGTGGTTCGGTCATCTTTGCAACGATTTTATATCGTGTTATTGATGTTGCCAACATAAAAACACGAGGCCGCCAGGATAGAAAGTAAAATTTTACCGAATCAGATACATCCGTTTTCACATCTCATTGTGACCAGCACTTTCACGCGAAACTCTTTTGTATAGAGTCTCATGATTCACACAGTCTTACAATTCATTCCAAATTCCTATTCAAGAAGATATTTCTGAAATGTAATTTGCCAGCCGCTTTCGGCGCTGCTGTTGCAATGTGTAACTTTATGAACACAACCTAATATTGAATTTACATTGTTCCGAAGCACGGACTTAATTTCACTCTTAGTATGAAAAACTTTATGAACATTCATCGTTTTCGACAATGACTTCTACTTAAATTTGACATATTGACTAGGAGAACTGACTTTATTCACAGATATCCAACAAGGATTGTGTTTTTGCTGACCTGCGTGCGGAACCCAAACAACCATGATATACACAGGACCTTCTTTAACAAACGGTGCGAAGGACGGGCATATAAGCTAGTGAAATATATATTTTTTCCTTTTTTTGTTTTTTGTTTTTACTGTAACTCTAAAATCTTTTAAAGTAGCAATAGTTGTTTAACGTGCATCAAAATCCCGCTGATGGTTACTCACAGCATTTATAACAATGATTCACTCAACAGGCCTACCAATCTAAAAAGGTATAATAATGATACATTTTTACAATGACAAAATCTGAACCTATAAATAAGGTTATACTTTTAACACCTAAATTACAGCACTTTACACGACTCTAAATTTATAAAACTGATGATCATACCAGAACAGCAAACAATGACAAAATCTATTAAAACAGCAAAATTCGACTGTTTTACAGTTTCTTACTCAGCACTAGTAGACTACCATTTAATGAAGGTCATTCAATCAGTGCCTCGCTATATCGGACCCCTGCGAAACCTGTAATATTGAAAGCGAATATAACGTCTGCACAAGAGGTGATGCTAGATATGAAAATACAAGTACGCTTTAGCTGCATGCCGTTTATGTGATGAATGGTGCAAGCTGTCTGGCGCTTATAAGCGTCATGTGCATATATTGCAAACAACTGTAACAACGCCTTTGATAGGGCCTATATTGATTTGATTGCAAACTGGAAAGAAAATGAAATTCAAGCAAGCGACAAATCCACTTCATTGAGAAAGAATGTCTGAAAACACCAAAAGGTTTATCAAACGGAGATAAAGAAACAGGTCTCATCTGCAATTTGATGCAATGGAAACCCAATCCCATATAACAAATAAGTTCGCAAGGTGATGTTTTTATAGCAAACCACTAAAGACGAAAAAACACGACTGCAGACGGAAACGTTACGTGATTTTTTTGGTGGCTTGTACTAACACGAGTGCACAGTCAAACATACTAAACTGAGCTGAGGTAGCGAAAGCACCGCTTATAAGCGTTACCCACTCTGGCGTGTTGATCGCGGAAACGCTTATAAGCTTCAGTCGCAGCGACCGTGTTAAGTAGTTCGTAAGGCTAGGGACTGCTGACCAGCGTAGTTAAGGCCCATATATTTACAAACATTTGAACATTTGCTATATGAAGCTGGCGTCGGCGGTGAGATGTGTACGACATATACCAGAAGATACTAACTGAACCTTGTTTGTCAGAACTATTGAGTGTGAGTGAGTCCGTAAACTGCGTGCCGCACAGTTCTGTCCATTGGAAAACTACACATGAGCGAACGAGTCTACATCTACATCTACATCGATACTCTGCAAATCACATTTAAGTGCCTGGCAGAGGGTTCATTAACCACCTTCATAACTTTTCTCTACCGTTCCATTCTCTAATAGCGCGCGGGAAGAGAGAACACCTAAATCGTTCCGTTTTCGATCTGATTTCTCTTATTTTATTGGGATGGTCATGTCTCCCTAAGTAGGTGGGTGCTAGCAAAATATTTTCACATTCAGAACTAAAAGTCGGTGATTGAAACTTCGCAAACAGATCACGCCGCAATGAATAACGTCTTTCTTTTAATGATTTCCACCCCAATTCGTGCAACATTTCCGTGACGCTTCCCCCCCCCCCCCCCCGTAACGTGATAAAACAAAACGAGCTGCCCTTCTCTGAACCTTCTCAATATCTTCCGTCAGTCCCACCTGGTGAGGGTCCCACAAGGGGCAACAGTACTCCAAGAGAGGACGCACAAGTGTGATGTAGGCAGTCTCTTTGGTGGAGCTGGTGCATCGTCTAAGCGTTCTGCCAATGAAACGTAACCTTTGGTTCGCCTTCCCCACAATATTGCCTATGTGTTCTCTCCAGTCAAAGTTGTTCGTAATTGTAACTCCTAGGTATTTGGTAGAATTTACGACCTTAAGGTTTGACTGATTTATCGCGTAATTGAAGTTCAGCGGATTTCTTTTAGTGGTCATGTGTATTACTTCACACTTTTCTTTATTTAGTGTCAATTGCCAATTTTCGCACCAAGTAGAAATTTTGTCTAAATCGCTTTGCAGTTGCTTTTGATCCTCTGTTGACTTCACTAACCGATAAACGACAGCATCATCCGCGAACAGTCTAAGGGAGCTATTCAGATTATCTCCTAAATCGTTTATAAACACGAGGAAGAGTAGGGGACCAATAACGCTTCCCTGTGGAACGCCAGATATCACTTCTGTTTTACTCGATGACTTACCGTCAATTACAACGAACTGTGTCCTTTCTGACAGGAAATCGTGAATCCAATCGCACAATTGGGGAGATATTCCATAAGCACGCAATTTCATTAGAAGCCGCTTGTGGGGTACAGTATCAAAAGCCTTCCGGAAATCCAGAAATATGGAATCGATTTGAGATCCCTTGTCGATGGCACTTAACACTTCATGTGAATAAAGGGCAAGCTGTGTTTCGCAAGAGCGATACTTTCTGAATCCGTGCTGACTATTGGTTAATAGGTCGTTCTCTTCGAGGTAGTACATAATATTCGAACAAAGTATATGTTCCAAAATCCTACTGCAAATCGACGTCAATGAGATAGGCCTGTAATTTTGGGGATCACTCCTATTGCCTTTCTTGAATATTGGAGTAATTTGGGCAACTTTCCAGTCTTTGGGTACGGATCTTTCGCTGAGTGATCGGTTGTAAATTATAGCTAAGTACGGAGCTATTTCATCAGCATACTCTGAGAGGAATCTAGTTGGTATACAATCTGGCCCGGAAGATTTATTTTTGTTTAGTGACTTAAGTTGTTTTACTACTCCAGGAACATCTACTTCTAAGTTTCGCATGCTGGCAGCTGTTCTTGGATTGAATACTGGAGTGTTCACTTCGTCTTCTTTGGTGAAAGAATTTCGGAAAGCTGTGTTTAGTAATTCTGCCTTAGCAGTACTGTCGTCGGTAGTATTACCATTGCTATCGCGTAGTGAAGGTATTGTTTGTGTTTTGCCGTTAGTGTACTTCACATATGACCAGAATTTCTTTGGATTTTCTGCAAGATTACGAGACAGGATTTCGTTGTGGAAACAACTATAAGATTCTCGCATTGAAGTCCGCGCTAGGTTGCGAGTTTCAGTAAAAGATTGCCAGTCTTGCGGATTCTGTGTCTTTTTAAATTTTGCATGCGTTTTTCTTTGTTTCTGCAACAGTGATTTTGGTATAAATCTCTCGATTGCTACTGATATTATGTCTTTGAATGTAAGCCACAACTGATCTACACTCGCATTTTTAGTTTTGAAGGACTGGAGACTATCACTCAGGAAAGCGTGAAGCGAATTTTTATCTGCTTTATTGAATAGATATATTTTTCGTTTATTTTTGGTGCATTTGGGAATTTCGATATTCAGTCTCGCTACTACAACTCGATGTTCGCTAATCCCTGTATCTGTTTTGATGCTCTTTACTATCTCGGGATTATTTGTTGCTAGGAGATCAAGAGTATTTTCGCAACCACGTACTATTCTAGTGGGTTCATGAACTAACTGTTCGAAGTAGTTTTCAGAAAAAGCATTCAGAACTAGTTCGGACGATGTTTTATATTTGCCCCCGGTTTTGAATACGTAATTATGCCAACATATCGAGGGTAAATTAAAGTCGCCACCGATTATAACAGTATGCTTCGGATACCTATTTGAAATATGATTCAAGCTTTCTTTGAACATTTCTGCAACCGCATCGTCTGAGTCAGGGGGCCGATAAAAAGATCCAATTATTAATTTATTTCGGTGGTCAGGTATAACCTCTACCCAGACCAATTCACATGAAGTATCTGCCTCAATTTCGTTGCAGGATAACCAGTGTATGGTTAACTGCAAATTTTGGGGCATAACCGTGTCGTAAACAATTTTTCAGCAAATTTATCAGGGCCATAATGACCCCAAACAAAATGTGTACGGCACACAAATTTAAATGCTCTCTTGGTAAGCACAAATACCAATTATGCACTCTTCTCGCATCTACATCTACATTTATACTCCACAATCCACCGTTAAGTGCGTGGCGGAGGGTACACAGTATCACTAATAGGCATTTCCTTTCCTATTCCACTCCAAAATAGAACGAGGGAAAAAAGAATGTTTATTTGCCCGAGTATGAGCCCTAATTTCTCTTATCTTTGTGCTCTTCACGTGAAATGTAAGCTGGCAGCAGGGCCATCGTTCTACATTAAGCTTACCTTTACAATGTAGGATGTTATCACTCAATTAATAATTAAAATTATTTGTCGCCGTTCTGGATACAATTGCTTTCCTAACTTTTCGTCAGTGTCAATCATTATCTTGCATCTTTACAATGTTTTTAAAAAATAAAAATAAAATCTTTCCTATAGGGTGACTCTTGAAAGACGACCGTCTGTCGTCTTCCATATATTTTTGGTATATTTCTATAAAGTTATAATTTATTTAATGTCGCTAGATTATCATTTTGTTAAAACGTGAACCCCACTCTTTTCAAGGCTTGAGGAAATGCATTTTTATTTCATGTGCTAAAATTAGTTAAAATTGATCGTGTGCGGAAATGTGTTCTCGTTTTTCAATTCAGTGATTTACAACAGATAAACGCGGTGTGTGTGATTTTAGTTGCAGTTTGATAACAGCTTGGTATGTTAAAACTGTGGTGGCGGTGTATGAACTCTGTGTAAATACTTTCTAGCTTTGTGGGACCCGATTTCTAATAGGTGATACGTTCATGTTTGTACAGTGCATGTAAAAATCTTCCCATCGTTTCCTTTCGTGAGTGATATGTGTTACATGTGGTTGGTTCATAGAAAAAAACCTTGAGCTTCCACTCTTGTTTGTTCCATGCCCATCAGGCAAGTAACTATGCGGGTATCCTTCTGATTTCCACTAATATTTCGCGATCTTCTCTCCCCACCTATTTTGATTTTGCCGTTTCTTCTCCGACTTGTAGTACGTACTCTGTCTTTGTCTGTAATTCTCTCTGAGCCTTATACAACCTCCTTCAATAGCTTCCTTATGTAATTCGAAAAGTTTCTATGGGTTACATACTGTAATTCTTAATTTTATTTTTCCGACTTTGTAATTATTTCATTTTTGTGGTTTTTCTGAGACAGGACCTCATCCATCTTGTAATCGCCCCCTATCGCGTGTAGCTTTATTTCATTCGCTTCCTTATATAATTCTAAGTATTTATAAGTGTTGCATGCTATAGTTAATTTTCTTTATTTTTAGGAAACACTTTATTCAATTTTATCGATTTTCGGAACTACGTGGGTCAGAGTTCCGACTTCCGGGGTTTGCAGCTAGTCGCTTGAATTGACGCCACTTCTCATATAAAACCAGTTCCTAGATCCATTTCTAACAGATTTTGTATAATGAATCCGATTTTCAACCACTTCACCTTCAGTGGAGTGCGTTCATGTAACGTAGCCGTGTGTCGCCGTTAGCTTGTTTGCTCGCGGTCCAATTCAGATGTAATTTAACTTGCCTATACACGCGCACCATTTCAAAACAGGCACGACAGACCAGAGCCAGCTTCAAAGTGTTCTTGTATATTGTGTTTTGCGCTATCTGCGACTTGCTGAATGTCGCCTACGATTGCGGCGCCTGCTTCCGCCTCGTCTCAGCACGCTGATTTTGGTGAGTTTCGCTGTGGCATTGCGTTTGAGAGAATGAGTGTTGTTTGTGAATCCTTCCCCCTCAGTAGCGTTAAATCATGTATAATTTAGGCTGGGCACCGTCCGCATTAATCCATGTAAGAGTTGCATTTTTATTGTATTAACAAAATTGGTTCCCCATTTTGCTTGTTTTCTATGTGAATAAAAAAGTTTAAGTTCAGCATAATCCGTAAGTTACCTATAAATTGTAGTTTTAGAGCACATTTCCTCTTTTATTTAACATTGTTCTTCACAAGTGCTGAAAATAAGATCAGATGCAATTTTTCTTACGTCTAAATTCCGTTGCGCCATTGTTTTTTCTTAGCCACCTTCTAACGACCGTCACCCCTTTTGGGAATGACTCAAACTGAGCCCTAATATTTTCCTAAATCACGGAAAGTTTTATTAGTTCACAGTCTCTATAACAAAGTAATTCCACTTTAGGTGAAGTTGACTTTTAAAAAAAACTTATATGCTGGCTGTAGTCCATTGCGTTGTGAGCTGTCTTCGGCAGTCACTAAAATATTTGACGTTACAGGATCTTTTCGTAAATCATAAACATGTCAGTTGATTTTATTTCCATTTAAATAAAGTTTAATTCAATCACATTGTTGCACAATCAAAAATAAAAAAAAATGCAGCGGCAAGCCAAAAGAGCTGCTTACAGGTTTTTGACTGCTAGAAGACTAACAAAACATGGTTTCTCTCAAACATCTTTCTACGTAACCGTGTAATAAGATTGATGACAAAGTTTTGTAATTCACAATTAAACAATATTCTTTTACATTAAACATGCCAAAATACAGAAATTAAAACATTACATTTAAGCTTTGACTATTTATCTCAATGTATGTACATGTTTCATGAAATTTATATTTAATGTGGTACACAAATTTAAAGTCATCCTTTGACTAGTGCTTACAGTGCTCAAATTATTTACATTATTTGTGTTTTCAAAGTGCACACATATTTGTTTTGCCAATATTGTGTAGGCGTACTATTATTGTGACATGGAATTTTAATGTATTTCAGTTTGCGGTCAAATTATTTATTAATACGGAGATAGTTTCTTAATACCAAACGGATTATTAATTTTAGTGCATGAAAAATTATCAGTATTTAATTTAGGATCCAGTGATATATAAAACATTTTCTGCCCTAATTTATTTAAACAAAAGGTATATATGAAATCATGTTGTGCAATAGTTATAACATGTAGTATTGTTGTTTTTATACAAATTAGTATCTATATAGGTTCAGCAATTTCCGGAACTAAGTGTAACGCATTTTTAGTGTTTGCAGCTATTATTTACGAAAGTATTAAAAATTGAAAATTATGTAAGGGACAGCCAAAGTTATGTTTAAATCAACGTACTATTTCTTAAAAGTGTTTTACTAATAGTGTTAATAGAATTTCAAACTGAAGGCGAAACTGTGATATTTTACATGTCCGGTAGTGAAATTTTATTTTAGGTGTCAGATATTTCGTGTTTATAATGTTGGCAACTGATTTTTGTATGGAGTGTGCAACATAGCAGAAACTTTACAACCTCTCTAAGATAACTTTAATTGTGGTGGCTTGTTTAATAATGTCTGTGTGTAATAACGTGTGAGCTGCTATGTATATTGACCACTGTTGTTATAACGTCCTGTTATTGAAGTAATTTGAAACGAGTCAGTTCTCAGTTTGGCCAGGGAGCAAGGCTTTGTAGCAGGGAGTAACCAGTAGTTCACACGGACCTCATTTGCTAATTTTAGTGATAAAATAAAGCTCTTCTTTGGTACAGTGATAGACTTTTACTCTTTACTAAATAGAATTCTAAAGGTATTACCTTTATGTGATAAAGCAGAATAGGTACCTGATAAGACGTAGGCTACAATTTTGTCTCTTCCTTTAATGTGTATTGATTCTAAACCAGACGACTCAAGAACCATAGCCTGATGATAACAGCAGACGTTGATTCTTTTTGCTTACACAAAATAATTCAACTTCTCTAAGCCTCATTTGACAAATGAAACTTATAATTTGGTAGTATAATAATTTGCGATAAAATTCATATGGCAAAACTGATAATCCTCATTTATATTCCCCCTTCAAATTCTTCCCATGGAAATAGACAAGACTCCAAACCTCTAGTCGAAGTGTACCTATATAAACAAAATTCTTTACTTGTGTCTGGATATTACAAAATAATTGCGTTCATCAAAGCGTTTTTAATTTCGTCATATATTTGACACCACTTGTTTCTGTTGACAAGGAACATTCCTTAGCAAAAGTTTTAATAAAACCTAAGTGAAATGTTCAAATGTTTGTAAATCTATTGGAGCAAACTGCTTTGGTTATCAGTCTCTAGACTTACAAACTACTTAAACTAACTTACACTAAGGACAACAAACACGCCCATGACCGAGGGAGGACTCGAATCTCTGACAGCGAGCAAATGCGCCCTTTGCAGCATGGTGCCTTAAACCACTCGGTCACTCCACCGCGGCAAAGCATAATTGTTGAAAAAATTATTGGGTAAATATTTATGAAAGAAATATATAAAACCAATAAAGAATGTAACTGACGTTTCTTACTAGCGTAAGGAAAAACAATAATAGCTTTTTTGCCTTGGAAAGACCAAGTAAATTCTTCAGTGCAAATTTCGATTATTTTGTAAATTTATTGTTGCAACAAATTCTGTAAAACGGCATAGCACAGAAGTAAAAATTCTAAGAAGCTCTGGCCAGATCTGTCTTGCTATGAGATCAACAACATACATCATAACATTAAAATTAAGGTCTGGCCACATCACATTGTCCAGAGCTTGAATAAAGACACCTCCGCTCACGCTCAAGCCGAAAGGCATTACCCTAAACTGGTTTCACCTCCCGGCGAACATGAATGTAGTATATTTACGTGACTGCTCGCTCAATACCACCTGCCAATACGAACTTGGCAGATCTATAGATGACAGGTACTGTACTCCACATAAACGTTGCAGTAATTTATCTAAGTTTTCTGGGTGCGTCCTAATAAGTTTGTCTTGTTTTAGACGCTAGAGAGATAAACAAGGCGTACACTGCCATAATTCTTTAAAAGAGCTAATAACGGACTCGTGTATGTTGAATGTAACGGCTCACTAATTTTCCATTCAAGCATTTGTCTTAATTCAGCTGATAGTTTCTCTCGCTTAATCCATGGAATGGAGTAAGAGGACCAACAATAAGGATTGTGGGGATAGACTTCAATGTTGTACACACAACATTTAATTATTCCTACATTTTTAAATCAAAAACAGTAAAATACTTTAACGATACTCTTACTTATTCATGTTGCTGATGTGCTTTAAAACTACCCGATTCAGAAGACTTTTCATTAAGTAACTATAGATTATCCTTATTTCCAGTCCCTGGACTAACATTTGAAATAGTATGACGTTGCTGTTCCACAAGTTCTAAATAATTACTCTGTATTGATTACCATTTGCACAGCTGTCCATCCTTAACACCTTCTAGTGAACCTCTACGCGACCTCTAGAGCCGTCTAATGTTAATCTCGCTGTAGAGAGCTAGATTGTGTCCCTTCATCAGAGTAGATTCAATCCCCAAATAACTGGCATGGCTAATTTTGGTACACTGAGGTAATCATTATCATCATGTTCGTCTTCCTGTATTACCGTTTATAGCCAGCGCTGGTCCTTAATTTTCTTCTTTGCAGAACCTACAGATAAGATAAATATTTGTTCCATAAATCGTACATATGGCATTTCGCAATGATGTGGAATGTGTCCGTTAAATAAATGGTGTCTATACGTGACATTTTAAGAATGTCTAGAGTGTAGAAGGTGTTCCTATTCAGAAATTCTTTTAATATCTTTTTAAATAGTAGTTGGCTGTCTGTCAGACTTTGATGCTACTTGTTAAGTGACCAAAGACTTTTGTGACAGCATAATTCACCCATTTCTAATAGTGAATATCAACCATTCTCCTAGTGTTGTAGCTATGTCACCGTACGCTCATGAAGGTTCCTGACCAAAAAACAAAATGGCACGACACATAGCTCAGGAGATATGACGTCATAAATAATGAGAGGCCACCGCGTGATAATATCCAGATTTATGCTTTATTTCTTGGAAAATGGGAGTAGTAAGGGCCTGCAATAAAGTTTGTATGTAATTTCGGACTTTTATGAAGCATTTTGTAACTGACCCCCCCCCCCCCCCCCCCCCCCACACACACACACACAAAAGGTTGAAACGAAGTCTACCGCTCACAACAGTTTCGCTGTGGATGCCGTAAAACTGGCGCATCACGCATGACCTTGTGAAGTCATGAAGAATAAAAGGCATTATAAACCACCGACTCACGAAAAATATTTTAATTTGCAACGTCTTCATTACTAATTCTATTATCAGAAAATTGCACTCGCAGTTTCTAACATACCACTCAACGTCCGTGGAAAATTATTTTGTGTCACATTGCCCGGGTGAAATTACGTCATAAGGATTCAGCTACGTGAAACCAAAACTACAGTTCACTGCAGATACAGTTGAAATGGACAGAGTGGGACAGAAGCGATGGACTGAGGGGTAAGAAGGGGATGAACTGACATAAGAATTGATGAATACATACCCGGGCAACGCCGTGGTTTTAGGTAGTTACTTACTTACATCGTGAAGCTACAGTGAAGATATTTAGATCCTTAAATATCTGACTGCAGTAAGATTCCAGCAATTATTCTGATTACAATCTTTTGTGCAATGAATACTTTTTTACTCAATGTTGAATTACTCCGTGACATGATCCCATATGAAGGCAGTGAATGAAAACAGGCATAGTAAGCTAATTTAGTGAGATTCATATCATGAGTCTGATACCATAATTGCTGAACTCAAACGTTTCAGCAGATATTCCTACAGTTCAATACCTCATTAATGCAAATCCCTAAAATTTTGAATATTCTACCTTATGTACTGATTTTTATTCAAAGTCTGTATTTATTCATGGTGTCATGCTGTTTATGAAACCGTATATTCTGGGTTTTTATCAAAGTTTAGTGAGAGTCCATTTGTAGAGAACCACTTAATAATTTTCTGAAAGACATGACTTATAATTTAATCAGTTAGTTCATGTTAGTCAGGCGTGACAACTATACTTATATCGTCAGCAAAAGGACTAGCTTAGTATCTTCGTTGATGTACAACGGCAAGTCACTAATATATGTTAAAAACAGCAAAGGATCCAAGACCAAACCTCGTGGGACCCCAGTTAGAGGAATTAGCTATTTCTTGCATATTATGTGAACTCCTTATTTGAACGTTCTGTCATCTTCCAGTTAAGTATGATTTCAGCCATTTGTGCACTGTCCCACTCATACCATGATTTGACAGCTTATCTAGAAGTAAGCCATGAGTTACACAATCAAAAGCCTTTGAAAGATCACAAAAAATCAGGTTATTCAGAGCATTCGATATTTCATCAATGAATGTAAACATAGCATTTTCTGCTGAAATTCTTTTTTGAAAACCAAACTGACATTTTGTTAGAACTTTCTTTCTACTAAAATATTGCCGGCCGAGGGGACTGAGGCGCTTCAGTCACGGTCTGCATGGCCACTACGGTCGAGGGTTCGAATTCCCCCCTTGGGCATGGATATTTGTGCCGTCCTTAGTTGTAGCTAGTTCATAAGTAGTTTGTAAGTTTAGGGACTGATAACCCCGTAGTTAAGTCCCATAAGCTCTACAAACATTTGAATTTTTTTTGAATTTACTAAAATATTATAAATTAACTCTAACAGAATGATCTATTGGTCCAAGGTCAACACGGATTTAGAAAATATCGTTCATGCGAAACATAACTAGCTCTTTACTCACAGGAAGTGATGAGTGCTACCGACTAGGGTTCGCAAATTGATTCCATATCTCTTGATTTCCAGAAGGCTTTTGACACCGTACCTCAGAAACGGCTTTTAATCAGATTGCGTGGTTATGGTATATCGCCACAAATTTGCGACTGGGTAGGGGATTTCCTGTCTGAGTGGACACAGTTCGTAGTAATCGATGGTAAGGCATCAACTAAAACAGAGGTGATATCGGGCGTTCCACAGGGTAGTGTTATTGGTCCTCTGCTGTTCCTTGTTTACATAAACGATGTAGGGGAAAATATAAGTAGATCTGTTATGTTGTTTGCAGATGACGCCATCATTTACCGTCGACTAAAAATCATCTGAAGATCAAAACGAACTGCAGAACGATCTGAATAAGATGTCACCACGGTGTAAAATTGGCAATTGACTCTAAATAATGAGAAGTGTGAAGTTGTCCACATGAGTACGGAAAGAAATCTGTTAAACTTTGTTTACAAGATAAATCAAACGAATGTGAAGGCCGTAAACTCCACTATATACCTAGGAATTACTATTACTTCAGACTTAAATTGGAAAGAACACGTAGATAATGTCGTGGGAAAGGCGAACCACAGACTGCGTTTTATTGGCAGAACCCTTAAAAGATGCAATAGAACTACTAAAGAAACTGCATACACTACGCTTGTCCGTCCGTTTTTTGATGCCCAGTGTGGGATCCTTATCAAGTGGGTTTGCCAGAGGACATAGAAAGAATCCAAAGAAGGGCAGCTCGTTTCGTATTGTCACGATCCAAGGGAGACAGCGTCACGGAAATGATACAGGATCTGGGATGGGATTCATTACAACGGCGCTTATCGCTGCGGCGTGGGCTTCTTACGAAACTCCAATCGCCAACATTCTCCTCCGAATGCGAAAATATATTGTTGACTGCCACTTACATCTACGGTCGGGGGTTTGAATCCCCCCTCGGGCATGGATATTTGTGCCGTCCTAGTTCGTAAGTAGTTTGTAAGTTTAGGGACTGATGACCCCGTAGTTAAGTCCCATAAGCTTAACAAACATTTGAACATTTTTTTGAGCCACTTACATAAGTAGAAAAGATCATCTGAATTAAATACGAGAAAACAGAGCTCGAACGGAGAGATTCAGATGTTCTTTCTTCCCGCGCGCTATTCGAGAATGGAATGGGAGATAAAATAGTATAACGGTGGTTCGATGAACCCTCTGCCAGGCACTTAAATGTGATTTGCAGAGTATCCCATGTAGATATAGATTATGTGAAGCTACTCAAGAATACGTAGCCTTTAAGAAAATTTTGGATAAAGCCGTGAGAAGTGAGATTGGGCAGTAGTTGTTGAAATCAGACGCATCCCCCTTTTTCATGCAATGGTATAACGATTGCACATTTCTGTCTATCAGGGAAAATACCCTATTACATATATGTATAAGTAACCTACTTATCTCTTGAATGAAACTTTCACTCTGCAGCGGAGTGCGCGCTGATATGAAACTTCCTGGCAGATTAAAATTGTGTGCCGGTACCGGGACTCGAACCTAGCATACTAATTGTCTGGTTATGTGTGTGGTACCACACTGTATATGGTTATACACCGACTGCTGAGAAATTCTTTCACGGGCAGAAAATAAGTCCTACAATTCGACGTAGTTGAGCGTCAAGAACCAGTAACGTGTGGTAGTCTCTAAAAGATCCGTCTGCCTGTCTGTGCCGTCATACTAAACGCCTCTACAGCCCAGTCAACGAAGACCGCAAAATGGCGATTAGGGGAAAATATTCGTGTGGTTGCTCCTGCAACCTAATGGGGTAGATGGAGTGGGGACTCACTAGCTCGCTCCTCGTGTTGCAGAAGCACAAATAAGGGAAGTGCTTGACATCATTCCAGCGTCATGCTTTCCCTCATCTCCTATCCCCACACCCCACCACCCAAAACCCGCCCCCTCATGCTGTCACCTAGCACATCCTCAGCACAAAATTTATGCTTTAGTGCTGTTCTACTGTACTTAATTGAGGTATAGGCTTTTAATATTTGGTCTTACTCCACTTTATTGTTAAATGAACATTAATTTTGTACTATTAAAAGATTGTTTTCATAAATTGCCATGTTATCACCCCTTGTAATGAGAAAACTATTGGTCATAGAGAAAAAATGAATAGCACCTTTTCTGTAGGAAATTTAACGTACTTTGATTTTTTACTGGGAAATATTTTCACAAGAATCCATGGTTTTAGAGTTATTGAAGGAAAACGTGAAGTGACTTTTAAACGTGCCCCCACAACAACGCTCAGAATCCTACAGGTCAGGATTTTTAATATGTTGTTCATGACACTTCCCACTACCACCATACAAAAATTTGCGACTACACGAATTTTTTTCCCCTAATTTTGCTTCTTTGACTGGGCTAATAATTATTATTTGAATATTGTGACATGGTGGAGACATCGTTCAAAATTGGAGTCAGGTAACTGCATTCTATGGAAAATGAGCACATCGCTCAGCTCGTTTAACATATTGCAATGTCGCTAAGTCTTGTTTTGAGCGCTGTGCAAGTTCGAGAGCTCTTTGGCACTGGCGTAACCGCTGAGTTACTTCTGGTATGACACAGTAACATGATAACAAATTCACTTAATATTTACCTGTCTAGTTGAATAATCTCAGTTACTTTCTTTAAAGGTGTGACATCGGCGCATTAGTTTCTACTACAAGTGCAAGGAGGTCACACCATGCGGAAATTCGCGATTAGCTGTGCCACCAGTGGAACAAGCAGGAATAGAGACGTAGCAGCGTGTCATTAGCTCTGAGATGGCGTCTCTGCTTATTAAGCGAGGGCTGCTTTGAGTCATGGTTCCAGTTCCTCTGCAGATCACAATTTTAACCCTCTTTTGATAAAGCTACAGGCAGTTATGATGGACAAACCACTGATGAACAGTGCACAACATTCTTTTGGATCACCAGATGTAAAGCATCACGTTCACAAAGCCATTGTCTTCCGTTTGGACTCAGCCATTTAAGAACATAATATAAAGGCTAGAGATTGAGTCACTAATAACAGCGTTATAGTCACACGTAATGAGTGAACTAATGACGTTTATGCAAAAACGCAATAATTTGGATTTTGTCGCTTTGAAACTGTGTGTGCAGTAATCCTGCTCCAAACTTTTGAATCCAGTCTGACCAGTGAAAACGTCGCACGATGGTCAACTCATCATAGTTCACGACTAACGTGAGTTATAGAGTCTTCCTTCATGTGTAAAATCGTGATTACCGGAAAGATATTTTTTGAAACAGGAAATTTCTTTTGTGAGGTGGTTTGCACAAAAGCACTCGCACCATACATACGTTTCGAGCTATCTCCACTGCTATAATACCTATATGAGACCCAATGAAAGTACGTTATATAAAACGTGAAGCATATTGAATATTATTTGCATAAATAGCGGAGGCAATTCTTCCAGCTCGCTCAGCCAAAGGAGTAACCGCACCTGTAATTTTTTTAAGGGAGGGAAACTGAGATCATTCTTAGCAGTCAACACAGAACAAAAACTATCCAAAGATCGCAAAGAATTGATCTACTAGGGAAAAGAAAGCAGGGTTCCAGCCCCGCTCCGGCACAAATTTTCAATATTAGTGCTGTCTATCTGAATTCACTATCCCACAACTACCGAAAAGTTTAAAGAATTCGATTAATAAAAAGGATGTCGTAAAGCCCCTTTAATCAGTCTCAGACAACGAATATCATACTGAAAGTGATTGCCAACACGGCGATAATCGACGGAGTTCCAGGACCTGTTATACTAATGAAATACTCGCATGTTTTATCCCTTCTGTAGTGCAAGTGATATCGATAAAAACAAAAATAGGGCCTAAGTAATTATTTCTGTGAAATCCAAAAATTTGTATTGCAGTGGTTTGTAAGTCAAGAAAGTATTTTACATGTTCTTCCGATGGAGTTTGTAAACTTCCATTAAATGTTATTCATTTTTATTTATTGGCATATAGACGCTTTTTATTCGCTTAGTTCCACCATTTTTTTTGTTTGTGGAACTGAAATGGACACCACAGATATTTAGCCAACTGAATATTAGTATTTACATCGAGTATTCATCTTCAGAACCATGGCAGGATACTGTGAGGAAAACTGACATCAACAACCCCATCAATGTAGGTATAAATCTGTATTTTGTGTCACAATTTATTAGACGTCTACAGTGGGTGTAGGAGTGAGAGCAGGAAGTGGACGTGAACGATAAGTGATAGACTCATGCTTGTTGAACACTTTCGATGAGTAATATCACTGTTCTGAAAGAAATTAAATCATTCGTAGCAAGATCAAGTCACAGAATTACAGCTGTGTATAATTGGCAACTGATGGGTTTGTGTTACGTGCAGGTGTGTCGATACTCATCACCAACTGTTGAGCAATTCTTTCACAGACAGAACTTAATCTGAGACATGTTCCGACATAGTAACAATTTGGCGTTATCCGTTTACAGCATAAAAAGTCACTACAATTTCTATAACCGTCTGATCAACTGTGTCATCATATTAAGGCCCGATGGTTCTGATATGAAGAAAAAAAACCACTGTGCAACTGCTGCATATAATGTCAGCATTATGCTCTGCTTCGTTAACCCATAGTTATTTTTGGTTGTTTCTGCCCGTATTGTTCTCCACAGTCAAAAGGGTTTTAGAACATCCGCTGCTCGTTTTTGTTAGCAGATATAATGGGACTCTAACCAACGGGTGATATGTTTCATTTTTGCAATATTTGTAGACTGGATGACAGTTTGGCTTAAAGATAAATTAATCTACACATTACTGTCTCTGATTCTACGTCCGGAGAAGCTCTTAATATTCTGAACTCCATGTTACGAAGCCTTCCCAGAGATGTTCACATCTTGAAAACAATGCTGAATTGATTTCTCTTCGTTTGTTTGCCTCTCTTCGTTTGTTTGTACCACTGTCAACAATATCAAGACAAATATTTTTTGATTCTATAATTATAAAGAAAACTGTTGTTTACATCTAATGTTTTCAGTATAATCAATGGCAAACCTCGGAGAAATGTGAAACAGCACTGGTGAATGACTTTTGTTCTCATTGTGCTTAA
Source organism: Locusta migratoria (assembly GCA_026315105.1). Classification (NCBI taxonomy): domain Eukaryota; kingdom Metazoa; phylum Arthropoda; class Insecta; order Orthoptera; family Acrididae; genus Locusta; species Locusta migratoria. Next base: position 541,986,939 of record CM048744.1, read on the forward strand.
GAAAGAATACGCAAATAATTGAGACACTTATTAATATGTTTGCTGTCGGCGCATCTGTGAATATTTCACTACGCTCGACTCATTGAAGCTAGTTACGGAATTGCGAGCAGGGCTCATTGACGTATACTTCAGGTGACCGAACCCTCAGCAGGCGCTCGAAGCGCGAGCTGAGTCTCTGTCGAGCCCGCTTGGCAATCACATTCTCTTATTCTTCCTGTTGATAGTGTGAATGAAGCTTGGCAACATCTCAGTGTAAGTCTGTCAACGCTGGTACCGAGATCTTACTTCCGGGATGGCACAGAACTGTGCTCATAAATTCACTTGATGTTTCTTGTAATTTCCATTGAACTATATGACTGCTTTCTCACTCTAGAGGCACATAAGGCTATTAGTTGAGTCTAGTTGTGAAATTAACTGGAACTGTTATGGTGAAGTACTAAGACATGATGTAATTTTGTAGGTTGTTTGTCCTTACAGTGCGACTAAATGGTTTCTCAATAGTTTGCACAAAATGGGCGCACCGGCATTGTGGTTGCACTTTGTTGTTGTTTGGATGTTTTAGGGGGACAAAACTATGGACGTTGCACTTTGCTCAGTATAAAAAAATCTTTTAGTACTCAGTTATTAATTACTTCTTAATATGTCAGCATAGTACTCGTCACTAGTTACAATCGAGAGAAGGAATTCTGAATGAGCGGCCTGATGACGTTCAAGAAAAATGTGGTAATAGTGTGAGATTACCGCCCAATAGAAATATTGCTAATTAATAGCATTTGATAATTAAACAGTATGAAGTTCACTGCAAACATTGACCATGCCAATGCACTAAATGTTACACGATTTTAACCTTATTAATTATTGTAGCAATGCATGTACACAGTTGGGTGACAACATTTATAGTTAGGCCATAGGTAGAAATTCTCCACGTTGAGATTTGCTGTGTGCTTGTAGCTGACGGGAGGCCAGCGAGCAGGCCGACGTTGGTGGCTTGTTCCAACTTGGGATTTTCCAGTTCGTTTCCCGTGAGGGGAGAGAGGGACAATGGCGAGCGCCAGCCACAGTGCAATGCACAAATATTGTAATACTACTGGCATTTGAAGTAATACGATGCAGTTAGAAACCTTTAAGGCCCTCATTACAAAATAGCCTGTTGATAAATAAACAATACATTAGCTGATATAGTCACTTCTAACGTAATATGTTTAATTGACAATGAAAAGTAATAAATTACCAACGAAGACAAGACAGTTACACAACTAGCATGGAAATGTTTGTTTATAAAAATAATATATTAACTATTTCTCATTTTATTTTTAATTAATCTTGTGTATTTTATCTTAAGGTATTCAGTTAAATCACTTATCTGTGACATAAGAAATTGCACGATTATGATAAATAGTACAAAGGATGTTTATACTAATATAAAAACGTAAGAAAATATTTGTTTAATGTGTAGTGTAATTATTTTGATTTTAAGTAAAGTTTTAGAAATGTATTGGCTGAGCGCCGTACGTTGGCAAATCGGTTACAACAGATCACATGGGGAAGTTGATGACGTAGGGGAAAAAACCCCGGCAGTTGAGTTTTGGCGTGCGCGCGAGGGCAGGAAGTGAGGAGACGAGAGCACGTGGTGTGGCTGGCCGGGCGGCGTTGCTCGGCATCCAGTCGGCATGTGGATCTCGAGGTGGTGACTTGGGATTTGTCTGTGGCAATCGCCACGTGTGGTTGCTCGTCGTAGACTGCACCAAGTTAAATCGAGTGCTACTGTGTGTTTGTGAATATTTAGCCGGTGGAACAAGGTGTGCATCGCATTGAATTAAAGTGACTGTGATTTGTTAATGTAACACGTGTCGTCGCATAGGCATGAACATAAACGGTGTTTGAGACAGGCACGTGGTGTGAAAACAATTCGCGACAAATATTCATTTTGTCTGGGGGCTCTCGAGCTATAACTTTATTTGATAAATGTGCCGACGTACAGACGTATCAGCCACAGGGTTCTGAGATTGTGAAATAAACAACATAAAGTGAATTTTCACGTGTTTCCAAAAATAGTAGTTAGTACCCTTTTCTCTCATGAACTTGATTTTATTATGAATTTGTTTTGTTAATCATATGCAGGGAAGGAAAGCTGCAAACGTGTGATATCATCCCCTAGAAAACGAGTCAAACAGTCGCAATAACAGTTCCAGTGTTTTTGCGTATTTAGGAATTTGGTTCGCAGCTGGTGGTTGTGAGTTTTAGAACTTAATCTTTCCCTATTTTAAACTCTCACCCCGACCTTCACGCTCGCAATAGTCCCCCTATGACCCCTTTTTTCCGATTCTACTTTACGACATTTAGATTATGTACATATGTATATGATGGCAGAAAAAAATCCAACACGTGACTGGAATATAAGTACCAGAACTTGAAGTAAGGATGCAACTGCCGGTAAATAGACTCACAGCAGCGCGCCACTGTCACTGAATCCGCAGGCGGCTGCCGCGATGCGACCGCTGACGCGTCGCCGTAGCCGGTGCCCACTACTCTAGAGAGTAAACAGTTCATTATTGATGCAGCAGCGAGCTCTTTTGTGTAATTATTTCTGGGAGTTTTCGCTGTTACATCTGAGGTTTTTCCACACTGATAACAAAGGCAGCCGTTATGCGGCTAAAAAAAGATTGAAGGTTGTTGGATTTGATGTCATGACTGCTTACATATACATTTGTAGAGGCGACTTTTACCACAAGACCACACGCTCATCAGTACAGACCAGTCTCCCTCGAGAAGGAGATAACACTTCCTCCTGACGGTACTGCATTCTATAGTGTTGCCACATTGTGCATATCGCCGGACAGAGAAAGAAAGAATTGGTGGATGGGTGGAAGGGGAGGAATAGTACCAGGTGGCTGACAAGGAAGAGGAGAAGAATGCAGACGTTGATGGAGGGAAATCAGGTGATGGACAGAGAGGAGGTAGAGAGGGAGAGGAGGGAGGAGTACAGGGACTGACAGAATGTTTGAATAAAATGTACGTGAGCAGTGCTGGGTTTTAGCTAGCTAATACAGAGAGAGGCCTAATAGGACAAGGCGGAAGGTAGGTAATTGGCATACTCCACGTCAGATGTTTAATGGGGGAAGTCATTGGGAGCGAGACTAAGATAAGGAGTGTATATTCGATTCCCATCCATATTTAGGAATTGTGAATCATTGCTGGGTTAGCTTCCCAGGGTGGAGAAAAATAGTGTCACGAAATTTTAACCCTGGATAGCTGTTACCAGTAGGAACTGGAATTACGGATGTAGTTTAGATCGAAAACGAACCATTTTCAAAATAAGAAACTTAGCGTCACATTGTTCGATTGTATGCAAGATTGACCTGTTGCCAGATTATCTGGACAACGCAGTCCACAGCCAATTTGGTTTCCGCAGTTCAAAAATGTTGCTTTTGCAGTCTACACAACGTTAATAATTTCGCTTCCTACTGGCATCAGTTATCCATGGTTAAAATTTCGTGACACAATTTTTCACCACCCTGTTTGTATCATCAGCCAGTTCTGTCACTTAATAATGTGCCCCCTCAGTCGATGTGGAAGATAGGAGGAAGATAGGATGCCAGTAGATTCTTCCATTTCCAGCTGATCGCGATTTACACGGCTTATTTCATTCACGTCAAACGATGGTTATACTTTGTTCCACAAGCACACGATGTGTTTTCTTAATTGATTGGACATTTTAGCCGCAAACAAAGAAGCCAAATCATAAGCCTCGAACGCAAACACACTGATACGAAGTAACAGGGGCGCTGACTTTTGAAAATCAGTGTGGGTGCTCGTGGTTTCATTTTTCATTACCTTTTCGGCCACAAGGTTTAAAGAATGGGCGAAGCAGTGCTCAATTTCTGATTTTTGCTTGCAACCTAGAAAACGTACCAGTCATATTTGTCGCTCTGTCAGTAGTAATGATATCATTACATGATTTGATATCTAGAGAAAAACGAGAGAGAACGGCCACTGATATTATTAACAGTACTTCAACTGTGGTAGATTCAATATTATAGGAAACAAAATAAGGAAAAAAATCATTAATTTAAAAATTAGCATCACTGGTATGTTTAGGAAATTTTAAGGAGTTTAAAACGAATCAGACGAAACTCTTTCATAAACACTTTGATTTCGTCCTTCATCTGTATTATTAGATGTTCTTTGCACTGCAATGATTAATTTTGTAAAGTGCATAGTTATGCGAGTAAGGAACGTTAGATTTACTATCCAGTTTTAATCTATTCGAGAATTAATTTTGCCCCTGTCATATAGAGAGACATATTTGCTCATGACTGAGAAACAAAGTAAAGACAACTAAGCCAACGAACTGTACTGTGCTAATGTATATACCCATGCTCCACTTGTATAACTTTCAGGAAACCTTGGAAAAGGCTGTTATTCATATGGTGACATAGCACAGATCCCACACATGTGACGTCTTTTATTACGGCGCCTCTTTCCTAGATTCACTTTTCAGTTCATTTCTGTATATGTGTCATCATTAAGCTCGGCTACTAGCACTGCAGGTGCTTCACCCGTACCTGCCCACGATGTTTTACGTGAAGTTGTGTGTAACGGCACTATACTAGTATGCTGTACTTGTTAGCAGAATTAAATACTTTGACGTAAAAGACAGCATGGATGACAATCTATCTTAACGAACAGAATTAATGGAGCTACCACAGCAAACTATGGCTGTCAGTGAACACTGATTGTTGCATCGGTTACAACATCATGCGGCCAGGAGTCAGTGGTCTCACCCCTCCCCCCTCATCCCCCACGCCTCTGAATGGGCTTGAAGCCTCTGCAAAGAGTGCTCCTTGGGGCGCTGATGGAACATCCTAGCTGCACAGAGTAACATATACAGAGAAGAAGCCCCCCCCCCCAAACCACTGTCCTATGCACCCCTCGTAGTTCTGTAAGATGCTAGCAGGTGTCAAGGGGTTCTCTGTCTTAGTACCGGTAGACCACACTAGAGGCACTTCTGGGGGTGCCTCTCGCACCTCACAGGGTAGCGTGGAGGGGAGGCTGAGGGGAGAGCTCGTGCTGCCTGCCACGAGGTCACGGCTGTGTCTGGCTTGCTGGTGTTTGAGGGGAGGTGGTGGTGGGGACAGCCGCTACGTGCCGCCTGCTCTGGCCAGTTTAAAGGGCTACTTCTGACCGCAGTGCCATCATGGGACATCTAACAGAACTGCTTCAGCACCCCTCGCCCCGCACCCCTGAGCGTTGGACTGGACCCTTAAGGAGGTTTCCCGTCTGTATATATTGGTTTGTGCTAGCGGCTAGGTCGTGATTGCTACACTGCGATGTCAAAAATGCATAATTGATAGCTGCGATTTTTCCCCATTTATGTGCTACTTTATTTTCCTCCCTTATTTTGAGTGGGTGCTGAGCACCACCAAAAATTTCGTGGGGGGTGCACCAGAAATGGAGCACCCACAGAGTCGGCGCCCCTGCGAAGTGAAATGGTTCGATATACCCCGTGAGGTGACAGTCGAATGTCGATATTTGGTGGTGGGGGAAGAAAGTGGCGAAACAAAGTAGAACGAAGTTGAACTTTTTGTTGTGTGGAAAACTTAGCGCTTGTTAAGTGGCACTACTAAAACAAGGAGGTTCACTCTTGCTACTGAACTACAACTTCCCTATGCAACTAGCTGTTGCACGCCATTAATTGTTTGTCTGAACCCGGTGTAACGATACACAAAATTTTTTATTTTTTTGTTTATCTTTGATCAGCGATGCTTATCGCCTCCGGTTTCCTCTAACTCGCAATGCAACTAATTTAATTTTCGGTTCCCTCTGACTCGCAATGCAACTAATTTAATTTTGTTCGTCATTTTTTACTTCCGAACAAGGGAGAAGACGGAACCGTGATAGCAGTTTTACTCACACTCTTGTTTGTATCTGAAGCGTGAAGACGTCTTTCATACCTGTATCTACCGATGTAAGTAAGAATAATGAAAGCTGTTGCTGAAAATATATTATTTAAATTTAAAAGCATTCCCTCTCCGTGGTTTTCATTCAAATCAAACTCCTCCACGTCAGATGTTTAATTTATTAATGTTTTCAGCTCCTTCGCATCTGTAATAGTTAAATGTTCAGACGCCATTACAATCGCTTCGCATTGTGTGCAAAATTTCAATCACAATCAATCATCCTTATACAATACTTTGCTTGATTTTAGAACCTGCAGTCATTTCTTTGTGAAATTACAAAAGTCCGATCATTTTTTTTTTTAAATTATTCTATCATTGACAGTAACTTCATGTTCCACCCACGGTCACACAACAATGAAAAGCGAAGTGAACAGTCTGAACATTAATCTCATACGGAAAATATCTCGAACTTTCACGCATTAAATAAATAAAAGATATCATTTCCAGTTTCTACTATACGAAGCGCAGGATCCAGCTAGATGCTTTCCGTAAGCCTTATAACGTACTGTTGCTTGTATTGCGTCACACTTTAATATGCAACCCCCGTTTTATTCGCTTTAACGTTCATTTTGTGATGTACTTTAACTAAATTATTTCAAATTCAAAAATTCGGTACCATCAACTCCTTGTCCAAAAATAGTGGAATCTACTTTAACAATTATGGCATCATACGAAGCAAGGGCAACGTTATACCGGCTTAAGTTCGCTGCCGTTCACGCCCTGGCGCGATGATGCTAGGTGCCACTTTACGCTCTGGCGCGTGATCGTATTTTGACAGTATCTTTTCATAGTTTTGAGCCTCTGAATGTTTTGGTTTTAGTTTTCAGTTTTCTTGATATGCTTTTATTATTTGCATTTGTATTTTTGTGAAAACAACGAATGAACAATATAAATACTACATACAAGGTATTTCATAAAACATATGCATATTTCTATATCATCAGCAATATAAGTATGAATAATATCAAAACTAAGAAGTATTTTTTTTATAAACTGGTAACTAATAGAAATAAAATTAAAATAAACAGAAGCTTGCTTGCTTGCTTGTTTACATAAGACTCGAATAAATTTATCATGACATCATGAGAAGCGTATGTGGCTCGTAGCCGGTAATGCAAACGCGGAAATCTGGAACCACGTACGTGGGCATATCACTGATACCAGGGCCGGCGCAAGCCCAAATGCCGCCCCGCGCGAGCTGCTAAATTGCCGCCCCCAACCGCCCCCTTCCCCGGCCAGCCTCAGAGCTTCTAATATGTGATTACATCTAAACCGCCATGTTGGCAGTTACGTTCAGCATGACTATATAGATGTAAACATAACTCAAAGCACTGAGAATAGCCACTCTGTGTCCGAAATTATGTAGATCTGGAAAATTAAAAACATTGCGACTGATTGGTGACATTCTCTATAGATTTGTACAATACAGTCGCTGGGAACCTGATTGAAGAAATCTAGCTAATTTTAATAAGCCTTGTGAATTAAAAGAAATATTCAAATGTGTGTGAAATCGTATGGGACTTAACTGCCAAGATCATCAGTCCCTAAGCTTACGCACACTCAACCTAAATTATCCTAACGACAAACACACACACCCATGCCCGAGGGAGGACTCTAAAACTCCGCCGGGACCAGCCACACAATACATGACTGCAGCGCGTAGACCGCTCGGCTAATCCCACGCGGCATGAACTTACAGTCGACGTAAATGAACATTTGTCAATGGTTGTGAACGGATAATGTATTCAACGGAAAACAGTAAATAAATGTTGGCAAAGTGATAGTGTGCGAGTACTATTGTCAAACAAGAGTGCCGGTCAGAGTTTAATTGTTGTTCGTGTAGGCGGATACAGGTGTTTCATGGTTCAAAATGAAAACGTCCGACGATCACTCAGAAACGGATAGCAAAAATTTTAAAAAATACGTTAAACCGAACTTATGCCAGGCTTTCAACGAATGTCTTTATACCTTGTAATTACTCGCAGCGTATTTACCCATTCGGAATACTTCTAGCCATTGTAGGTGTTGGATATGTTTGACTATAGTAATGTTCAACGATTTTTTTTCCATAATGCGGGAAGAATAAAACGCTTAGAAACTGCCATTGAAGGGCTTAGCAAAATTGCTTCAGGCTTAACACATAATCGCAGCATCGAACATTGCATTCGAATTTCGAATTAGATTTCATCTTCTGCAAAATTAGTTGTCAGTAAACGCACGGCGCGTAACAGACTGGCAGCGCTCCACCCATAAGAATACTCGCGTGTGCTGCCACAGTGGCGAGCAAGAAATTAGTCCTCCTGCCTCCCTTGTTCAACAGGGGCAGTCGGCAGGTATACCCGGGCCGCTGAAACTTTGCACTTGACGTTTACAAATAACAAGTGAAGAGCAAGACGCGCGAGGCGCTAGTCGCCGGGAACGATCCAATCACAGCGCGATAAACACTTCCAGTGATCACGTGCCGTGACGTCAACGTTCCCTCGTTGCCGGCTTTGTTCAGTTCTATCGTAAACAAAGTTGTGTATCGTGTTTATCGCGTGTTTATGTTGTGCGTGCTTTTTCGCTGCCATTTGTTTTACTGTGAGTGGTTTAACTTGACTTTCCGAGTTCAAGTAATTTGATGATGTCACCGAAAAGACGTTTGTCTAGTGACGTTTTCTGAGTAAGTTCTCAATTTCGTATGAATAAAAACTTGCAAGCTTATGCTCTGAGCAGGAAGTTCATTCTCGCTTCAAACGATCGGAAAGAAGTTATGGTGCAGTGGTTACAAGAAAGAAATATTGCTGCAGATATGTCAATGTCAAAACTTCTTTTATATTCACTCGTGAATCAAAATAAGCCAATTACACCCCACATATGCAGTAGACGAAATCGCAAAGGAGCAGCGTCACAATGAAATAAATCTGCCCCCATTTCACTGTCGTTTTAACCCTATAAAATTGGTATGGCGTGACGTGAAGAATTACTTAAGGAACAATAAATCTTTCACAATAATAGAGGTGTGAAAGCTGTTGCCAATGTGGATGCTGCATGTTGGAAAAAAAAGGTCGAGCACATTGAAATACTGATTCGGGCAGCGCAAACAATGGAAGGGATCATGAACAGTTAATGATTTGTCTTGGTGACGACGACGATTTTGGCAGTGAAAACAGTGAAGATGGCGAGCTGGATGTAATTATACTATTGTCGCCGTAAATTGGTGAGTGAAAAGCATTGTGAGTATAAAACGTAGAGAGAGAAGTTACTATCTTGATTATTGTTTATTTCGTATCTGTCGTGATCCAATGCTAATTTTCTATATTGCTTTACTCCGTTACTGAAAGCGTGTGCATTGTTGTGCTCTGGTCTTCATTAACATGCCGTTAATTAATTGCTGCCCAAGAACGAATTATTATATGCACTTTTATTGCTCAATAGCTTACATTTATGAGATGAAACTGAAACCCGTTTCGTCTGCTGTGTGTATAGAGACTAGTGTTGCAACGTCGCTAAAGCAGTGTAGCCAACTTAATTCGCCGAAATGCGAAACGTCAAGTGCAATGTTTCAGCGGCCCGGGTATAGTCGAGGCGCCATGCCACAGTTCCCGAAGCCGCTCTCTCCAAGGTTAGGCTTCTAATCCCCTCTTGGGCATGAATGTTGAGTTTAGTACTAAGAAAATAAGAATAGGGGTGCGGCACTTCCGCCGCCCCCTGGAAAGTGCCGCCCTGTGCGGCCGCACGTTTCGCACGTGCCTTGCGCCGTCCCTGACTGATACTCTTCCCTGAGTGCCTACCAGAGTATACAGCCAGTTTACAACAACCCATAATAGGATGCTAGGTCGCAGCACGCGCCACAGTAACGTTTACACGCGCCAGAGCGTGAACGGCGGCGAACGTGTTAAGTAATGAAATGTAGTGAGTATTTTGACAGCAGTGGACATAGCACACAGACGAATTTTATTACGAGAGACGAGACAGTGACAGCGACAGAGACAGAGGTTAGGACTGCGGCGTGGTGGGCACGCTGGGCGCCGAGGTGGCCTTGGGCCTGCCTTCTGGGGGCGCGCGCTGCCCGCCGTCTGCCGGCGGCGCAGTGGGGACGGGGGGCGCGGCGGAGCGCGGGAACTGCGCGGCGTCGGCGTGCAGCGGCTTGGGCTCACCCGTGCGCGGGTCGTACGAGCCCAGGTAGCGCGAGCAGTGCGCGCAGAACAGCTGCGCCTCCTCCGCGCACAGCATCAGCAGCGGCAGCAGGCAGAACGGCCAGCACCTGCATGGATTCAGAAAGTATCGCTCTTGCGAAACACAGCTTGCCCTTTATTCACATGAAGTGTTAAGTGCCATCGACAAGGGATCTCAAATCGATTCCATATTTCTGGATTTCCGGAAGGCTTTTGATACTGTACCCCACAAGCGGCTTCTAATGAAATTGCGTGCTTATGGAATATCTCCCCAATTGTGCGGTTGGATTCACGATTTCCTGTCAGAAAGGACACAGTTCGTTGTAATTGACGGTAAGTCATCGAGTAAAACAGAAGTGATATCTGGCGTTCCACAGGGAAGCGTTATTGGTCCCCTACTCTTCCTCGTGTTTATAAACGATTTAGGAGATAATCTGAATAGCTCCCTTAGAATGTTCGCGGATGATGCTGTCGTTTATCGGTTAGTGAAGTCAACAGAGGATCAAAAGCAACTGCAAAGCGATTTAGACAAAATTTCTACTTGGTGCGAAAATTGGCAATTGGCACTAAATAAAGAAAAGTGTGAAGTAATACACATGACCACTAAAAGAAATCCGCTGAACTTCAATTACGCGATAAATCAGTCAAACCTTAAGGTCGTAAATTCTACCAAATACCTAGGAGCTACAATTACGAACAACTTTGACTGGAGAGAACACATAGAAAATATTGTGGGGAAGGCGAACCAAAGGTTACGTTTCATTGGCAGAACGCTTAGACGATGCACCAGCTCCACCAAAGAGACTGCCTACATCACACTTGTGCGTCCTCTCTTGGAGTACTGTTGCCCCTTGTGCGACCCTCACCAGGTGGGACTGACGGAAGACATTGAGAAGGTTCAGAGAAGGGCAGCTCGTTTTGTTTTATCACGTTACGGGGGGGAAAGCGTCACGGAAATGTTGCACGAATTGGGGTGGAAATCATTAAAAGAAAGACGTTATTCACTGCGGCGTGATCTGTTTGCGAAGTTTCAATCACCGACTTTTACTTCTGAATGTGAAAATATTTTGCTAGCACCCACCTACTTAGGGAGACATGACCATCCCAATAAAATAAGAGAAATCAGATCGAAAACGGAACGATTTAGGTGTTCTTTCTTCCCGCGCGCTATTAGAGAATGGAACAGTAGAGAAAAGTTATGAAGGTGGTTAATGAACCCTCTGCCAGGCACTTAAATGTGATTTGCAGAGTATCTCTGTAGATGTAGATGAAGCGAGTCCTGCAGGCCGGCTCACCTCTGCTGCTACTCACGGCCTTACTTTACTTTCGATTAGATTAACACTTGATGCGGAATATCGTAATGACATGGAACGTGTCAGGTTAGTAAAAGATAACATTACATCACATCCATTTATATATACACAGGGTGAATCCCCTAACACTTGCACCGCAAATATTGCGGAAACTAAAAGTGCGATTGATGTGCGGTATTCACAGAATGGATTGGTAGTAAAGGACTCGTTTTGTTAGCCAATAAACATATTGTAAAAATACCTAGAAAGTGTATTTTTATGCAAACATACAATTTGTCAAATGGAACAATGATTGTTTCTATCATGCACTGGAATTTTTGGCACCTGCTGTGTACAAAGAATTTTGAATGACATTTTTATCACGTTTAGTTTGGCAGCTACAACCGTTCAAAGTTTTGGGGACGAAGGCTACTACAGCGTAGTTGACTGGCTGGTGTTCATGAGACAGAGGGCCGTGCCCCAGCGGCTAGCCACTCGGCCAGTTAGCTACGCTTTCCAGCCTCCACCCCCAAAACTTTGATCGGTTGTAGCTGCCAAACTGAACGTGGTAAAAAGTCATTCAAAATTCTTTGTACACACTTGGTATCAAAAATTTCAGTGCATGATAGAGACAATGGTTCCATTTAAAAACTGTATGTTTGCATAAAAATGCATTTGTAAGTAATATTACAATCTGTTTATTGGCTAAAAATACGAGCCCCTGACTACCAATCCGTTCTGTGAAAACCGCTTATCAATCGCACTTTACGTTTCCACAATACTTGCGGTGCAAGTCTTAGGTGATTCACCCTGTGTATATATAATATAGGGTTGGAACTTGATTAGTAGCAACTATTTACTCACAGCCGATACAAAAGCATTACATCTTTGGACCTGTCACTGTCCTTCAAACCAGTCATGAGCATAGCGTACTGCCCATTGCCAGCGATGTATATAGGGCTGGAACTTGATTAGTGGCAACTATTTATTCATAGCCAACAAAAAAGCGTTGTGATATTACATATACAGGGGAAGCTGATTGTTTCCATGTGAAAGGCGGATTTTGCCAGGGTGAAGGGTTCCCCAGCCTGCCAGCTACCAGTTTGTATCTAGTGAATGAGATACAGCAGGTAGTCAGGATTGCCCTAATGTGGTCGGAAACTGGAAACGGTTGGCTGAGTGAAGCCGAGTATTGCAGATTGCAAATGAAATACAATATAGCCACAAACATTACTCAAAAAATCCATATAAAATTAGGAAATGATCATACAAAGAAGGAAGCTTAGGTTTCAATGTCCCATCGGCAGCTTGGTCAAAGAGACGGAGCTAATGCTCAGAGTTTTTGGGTAAGGAGTCAGAAGGAAATTGGCCGTGCCCTTTGAAAGGAACCATCCCGGTATTTGCCTGGAGTGATTTAGGGAAATCATGGAAAACCTAAATCTGGATGGCCGGAGGTGAATTTGAACCACCGTCCTCCCGAATATGAGTTCAGTGCGTTACCAGTGAGCCACCTCGCTCGGTAAATGATCATACGGAAAATATAATTATATGAATGGATTCAGGAGACTTGAGAGACTCAGACGCCGTAATTACAATTTCAGTATCCCTTACAGATAAAAAGCTGATGAATTTCAGTACTATAATAATAATAATATTATAAGACTTATATTTACAATTATTGATACATAGTTCTTATCAGTAACAATTTAAGAAGCAAATGGGCAGCATTGTACCACGCTACCTTTCTGAAACGACATACCACGTAATTTCCGTATTCTTTCAGTAAACTTTGTTTTACTCTCTTGTTCTGCTTTTCGTTGAGGTAGTAATATTCTTGTGCCAGAACATAGATTCCACCACAGAAACACAAAACATGAACCCAGCAAAGTGCATTACATTTATATATGTATTTTATTATATTTAATATTATTCTTAGTAACGTTCATTTTTATAATGTAGACTGTCACTTAAATATTTAATGGCCGACTAAAAATAGTATATATACAGCAGATAATTTATTTATAAAATGTTATATATATTTGTGAACAAGAACTCAATATTTACATAAAAGCCATGATAAATTAAAAATTAATTGAATAACTATATTTTGACGGCGGCAGTATATTTCAACCTTGACACCCCATGCTTAATGGCCATCTGAGCAAAGAGCTTCAGTCTTAACCGATTTTTAGTATTGTTAAATATATATTTTTGTTAAATATAAACAACATTTGAAGGGAGGTGGTCAAAGCATTTAATTCTGTGATATTCAAATGTATAATATTTTGGAAAGGGAAATTGTATTTTAAAGATGAGGCGTTAGGATGCGCGGAAGGATAAAATTTTGGGAGCGAAGGGACCACGCTTTCGATCGCTTGGGAAGGGACTCGTAACTTGGAAAGGTGATGAAAGTTTGTGACGCTGGGCGGTCTGAAGCCGTGTTACTAACTTGTGATTTGAAGAGATAGGCATGTGTGGACTTGGAAAAGTTATGGGACTCTGACTGCAGAACTTAGTCTCTGCTTCAAAAGTGATAAACTAAGCACAATAGTAGGGCTGTGGAACTATGATAATTCAGCAATCGTGTACTTGTGTGATGACAAACTGTGTTTCATAACAAATACTTTTATCGCGGATTAACTTGGAACTGCAAAGCTCGATGGACTACTCTAACTTACGAGTGATATTTTAGAACTTTTACTCTCGAGAGCGTGTAATTATTATTGTGCCTCTCATAAACAGTAGTAGGAGAAATATTCAGTTATTTAGCGATGTATAACGTAGGACCACCTCCGCGTTTCATGTCTAATAAGAGTAATAAATTCCATTTATAAAGAATTACTTCGTGAGTGAATCACTTCTTTATCTTAGAATTCATTTTGTTGGTCATTCAGAGGTTTAATTTATGTTTGTTTCAATATATTTTCACGTCATCATACGCAGATTAATAGACTGGCTAAACTACAGATTAATTATTGATCTTGTCTAAACAGATTGGGTAGCTGTTTAGGGCATAGAAACTGACGTACATAACTCACCCCTATGTACAGAGACAACGAGCCACAAACTTTTACTACCCTGAGTTACGTATTGCCCAAGTCTTATTGGTGAGAACCGATAGGAAGGTCGGAGCGTTACATGTTTGCACCTGTTGCTGTCCTTCAAACTAGTCATCAGCGTAGTGTAGTGCCCATTGCCAGCGATGTGGACCATTAGCAGAGCCTGTTCTGTTCATGGTGCGAAAGGAACGTTCTACTGTTGTCGAATCTCTGGAACAGTTGTTCAAAATCAAATCAAAGTCATAAGGACTGATGTCTGGGGAGTATGGTGGATGGTACAGTTCTTCACAGTCCCATGGACCGAACGGAGCAGCCACAACTTGCGCTGTATGCGCCCGCACATTGTCAAGCACAATAATGGGTGTGTTGAACAGAAAGTGTCGCTTCTTTGCAAAGCTGGTCGCTGTTGATGCTCCAAAAACGAATAGTAATACTGTACATTGACGTTAGAATAACATCATCACAATCTTACATAGTGAAACCATAATCTTTGACCTCTCGGTCACAGATGACCGTTCAAATGTCCAAATGTTTGTAAAGTTTATGGGACTTAACTACGGGGTCATCAGTCCCTAAACTTACAAACTACTTATGAACTAGCTAATCCTAAGGACGGCACAAATATCCATGCCCGAGGGGGGATTCGAACCCCCGACCGTAGTGGCCATGCAGACCGTGACTGGAGCGCCTCAGTCTCCTCGGCCACCGCGGCCGGCAGATGACCGTGTTTGCCTTGATTGTGCACAAGGCGGTGACGTGGGCCGGGCGAGTCCATTTGCTCAGACGTAAGGTAGGTATGTCAACAACGTGTGCTGTCAGCGACAACAGTAGATTCCATTGCATAGTGTCTCCACAGCAGTGTTGGCACTATAAAGTTCAAACCCTCGTGTGTATATATATATATTATGGTATGTGTGTGTGTGTGTGTGTGTGTGTGTGTGTGTGTGTGTCATGTAATATTATCTTACCGGCTAAACTCGATTTTAGGATGAACTATTTTCCCCTAGGCCAAACCAGTTCGCCCTACACGTGACAGAACTAACCTGTTTAGTCTCGGTCGAATCGGTTTATTCTACTTAGAATTTAAATGCTTTATGAAAAACTGGTACGGCCTAGTCTGAACTAATTTTGCCTGGTCGGAACGCATGTCACTGCCCCGAATGATCTCTGGCTCGCTGCCTGTATGATTGGGGAAACCTTGCTCATCTCTGGCTCGCCATTCAACAGCTCTTCGCTCGCCCTGTTCGTTGATATGAACGGTATTTTGCATCGATGAGTGCGCGTGTTACGCTGCCGGTTGCGTTTAAAACAGTTTATTATAATCCTTGTGTAATTATTGTTTCGCGTGGATGAGGCTTTGTGTAATAGACAAACCAATTAAAAGTTGAGCAGAAAAAGTTTTTGGAGGAAATTTGGCAAAGCGAAATGAAACACTCTTCTCATTATAATGTGTTAACAGTAGACGAATATGATGTTGTTGTTAAACAAGTAGAAGCGGCTTAAAAGTTGAGAAAAAAATACAAAACGATTTGCTGTTATGAAAATTGGTGATATGACAAAACTCATTTCACGGTGTGAAGGGAATATAAAATACTTTCTTCCAACTCATGAACTCATGTGTCTGACGCAGCTCATGTATAACTCGTGCAAGAAGTAGTGGCCCCTGCCTTCTCAACTTGGACGCTGGGCGAGTCCATTCCTTTGTTTTGAAGGGGCGGCCGCCTCAGTTGTCTACTGGTTGCGGGATGCAGTTGACTGCTGGCTTAACAGATGAAGTGTACCAGCCGGTAGGCAATGTGCAATAGAGCCGGCTCCCTCGGAAACATGAGAATGGACTCGCCCTGCGCATAACTTGAGAATGTGTTTCTGTGCACGGGCCACGACTTCTTAACGAGCTTTTCTATGTCCACCAAGGAGGTTAGAATAAAGGGAGATCGCATTATCTGTGCCTAGCACATACGTCAGTTGAAGCCTGTCCGCTATCTTGGTCAGTTTTGGAATGTCATTTATCTGTTAAAACTATGCGTTAAGTCGCCCCTCTTACTGTTAATGCATTGAACTGGCAGTCAGAGCAAAGTATATACTTTCAAACAATATACTTTCTTGAATAAATACATACCGTAATATATTTGAATACTTAATTTTTAACGGCTAATTTCACTATTTTAACACGTTGTACGTCACGGAAAAACCGTTAGACATTTTATCCCTATTTTAAGTAACATAAAAAAACATCAGCTATACAATAAGAACATTTCTCCAACACTTACAAATATGACGGAGGTAGGGTTCACTTTTTCAGCGTAAGGGCGTATTCTAACTTGCTTGATGTCCACGATAACTTGATGAAGGAGAATAGCATTACGACAAACAGACCAAATAAAATGTACGATTGTTACTCTTTAAACACATATAATAGGTAGGACAACCATTGGACGAAGTGGTTGGAAGGATTAAGGTATGTCCAATTCATGAAAAATCGAGCTTATCACAATGACATTAAACAATCACCTTAAAAAACAATATTCGGAGTCGAACCTGGAGTAATACTTAACAGTTCCTCATTGCGTCAAGAAATCATAAATGATATTCAGGATGAAGATGACCTAAAGAAGGTAATCGAAAATGACAGAGCCGCGGCGGAGCGGCCGAGCGCATTGAGGCCGATCCCCGTCGGGGGTTCGAATCCCCTGTCGGGCATGGATGTTAGTGATGTGTTTAGTATAAGCTAGTTCATAAGTAGTTTGTAAGTTTAGGGACTGATGACACTGTAGTTAAGTCCCATAAGCTTTACAAACATTTGATTTGAAGATGACAGCAGTACTGAACAGTACTAAGACAGTGATGATGATAACATTCTGGAAATGGACACAAACGACATTCAAGATGGTAGAAAAATTGCGACAGAAAATTTAGAAAAACAAGATAAAAGAATGAAAGCTAAAAAAAAAAAAAAAATGAAAACTTCCCATGACAAAGCCCATTCACCGGCTAACATTGGAGACAAAGTAACCACAACTATTCAAGATGTAGGCAAAGGCAGAGGCTACCTTCCAAACCTGACTGGAGTAATACTTCAAAAGACTGATGAGGGTCTTTACAAAGTTGGCACCAAACATGGCATACTTCAAAAACATTATTTCATGTATAATTTTATTAAAATTTTCTATAATTTTCTGTAAGAAAATATTAAAGTATTTGTTTTAACTTTTCTATTTTGTTAGTACTGATTTCGAAGTCTGCATTCAGAAGTTTTTAGATGTGGGAGATATTAATCAGGATATTGAATTATCTTTAAGGACTACAGGGACAAAAGTTTCTGCTGAATCAGGATAAGGCTTCGTGAATTGCAGTTGCATGAAAGACTGTAAAACAAAGACATGCTATTGTAAGAAAAACAAAGTACAATTCTAAGTGTCGCCGGAGTAAACCTTGCAAAAATAAGTGATAAGCCGGCAGCACTATATGGGTGGATTGAGTAACCCTGAAGTGCTGCTGCCGGTCCCAAGCCCGGATAAAGGAGGAGGGTTGGAAGCCAAAGAAGCCATGAAAGTAAAGCCGGGTCACATCTAAAGGCACCTCTGAGGCTAACTACCACAGTTGTAATCACGTTGACGCCCAGGCGTCAACCCCCAATACAAATAATCCATTTCAGCATGATGGCAAGTTCGCTCAAAGGAAACACTACCCCAGGTGGTAACCAGTCCACCATTGTCAAGGACAATGTTAGTGAGCCAACGGATTCTGGGGAGCTCACACCAACATGCAAGAGATTGAAAAGCAAGAAAGTTTCATACTTTGCAACCTTCAACGTTAACTCACTCCTCAAAATTGGAAAACTGAAACATCTTACTGACACTCTGACCAATCAAAATATCGCTATAACAGCACTAAAAGATACGAGATATACAGATGAAGCAGCATTTGAATCAGAAGGATTTCGGATTCTGAAAGAAAAATATGGCAAGAGAGTAATGACGAACGCACCTCAACTCGGCACAGGTTTTATCGTCAATAGACAAATCCTTGGAGCCATCACCGACTTCAGATCTGAAAGCAGTAGACTCTCCACACCTACCTTTAGAGGAGCAAATAAGATGTATACTATGGTCAATGTGCATGCTCCCATAAATGAGACTAATGTTTGTTAAGATTATGGGACTTAACTACGGGGTCATCAGTCCCTAAACTTACAAACTACTTATCAACTACCTTATACTAAGGACGGCACAAATATCCATGCCCGAGGGAGGATTCGAACCCCCGACCGTAGTGGCCGTGCAGACCGTGACTGTACCGCCTCAGTCCCCTCGGCCACCGCGGCCGGCAAATGAGACTAATAAAACAGACCTGGAGTAAGTGGAAGAATTTTGGGAAGTCCTGGAGGAAAAACTATCCAAGATTCCAACCAAGAATGCTATTATACTTCTTGGTGACTTCAATGCTCAACTCGGCAAAGAAAGAAAATACAGAAACATCATTGGGAACTATCCAGCTCACAACAGGACTGATGGAAATGGTGAACGACTGGTGGAAACTTGTAAGACCTTCGATCTGATAATGAAATCGATGGCATTTAAATGACTTCCTAGAAAACATATGACATGGGTATGCCCAAATTCTCTGTTAGGAGAGTTCCAGCTAGATCATGTAGCAATATCAAAACGTGCAGGGAAGGAAATTCAAAATGTAAAAGTCCTCAGGGGTGCAAACGTAGACTGAGATCACTTTCTGTCCAAAATTAAGATGGAAATTATACCGAAAGTCCATCAGCCTAGAAACACTATCCGTGCCGTGAAGTACGATACAGGAAAACTTAAAACAAGCACAGATTTTAAAACGAGCCTGAGTCAGGAGGACTATCAAGGGTGGGAACAGCTGAAAGATGCACTGATTTACAGCGCGAAGGAAACTGTTCGCTGGGAGAAGAGGAGGAAACACGCCTGGTGGTCGGCAGAAGGGGATCAAGCGATCGAAAAACGTCGGAAAGCATGGGCTGATTGGTGCTCCCATAAAACACTAGAAAATCTAAATAAGTTCCAAGAAGTAAGAAAAAATACTGCCAAAACATTGACAGGTCGTATAGGATAGACCCGCAAAATAAACTATCCTATACGACCTGTCATTAATGGAATCCGAAATCCGGGAGAACCTGCCTCTAAATTTCTGTTAAGTTTGTTGAAGAAGCTTCTACTCCCTGAAGAAAGTTTTACTTTGCGCAATAGAAAACAATTAGTGGATTTATTGAATAACCAAATGTTTCCGGGTCGTTGCTATCTCTTGTCATCGGACATAAAAAATTTATATACCAATGTACCTCTGGAATAAACCATCGACATCATCCAGCGAAACCTCTCCATGAAAGAAAACCTTCTTCCAGACGAAATTACTGAAATTGTGTCACTATTACGACTACTTATCACATACAACTACTTTTCTTTTAACAACTCCTTTTATATAAAAAAAAAAAAAAAAAAAAAAAAAAAAAACCGACGGTTTAGCCATGGGTAGTTGTCTGTCAGGTTTCCTTGCCGATATATTTGTCAATCAATTGAATCTCAATACTTCCAACAAAAAACTCCAATAAGCAGAAAAATAATCTTCTACAAGAGATAAGTCGATGACATCCTGATTATTTTCAATGGCACCCTAGCTGATGTAACAGTTCTAGTTTATGAATTCAACAACTTACACCCGAAACTAACCTTTACACATGAAATAATGAACTCCTCCAGTGTCTTAAATTTTTTGGACCTACAGTTACAGTTAGCTGAAAACAAAGTGGTATTCCACAAGTGACTCAGTCATACATGTATCTTCATGCCATCCATGGCAATACAAAATGAGATTTTTTAAATCAATGATTAACAGAATTTTTGAGATTTCCCTTTCTGAAACTTACGTCAATAAAGAAATAAATAATCTGGAATACATCGCCGAAATGAATGGTTACAACCCATCCTTGGTTCGCAAAATGTACAATAAAAAACGTTCTAAAGATGTACCACAGCTTCACTCGGTAACACCTGACGATGAAGTTAAACGTATCCCCATTCCTTTCATGGGATATTTTTCTTATGACTAAACTCTTTCGTGGCACAAATGTACAAGTCGTATTTAGTAGCCCTTTGAGCACACAGCAAATTCTCCCACACAACGAACAAACCAATGACAGATACCTTTCCTCAGGAGTCTACAAACTACAATGTCTCGAATGCCCACCTGAATATATAGGACAGACAGGTCAGACCTTTAAAGTACGTTTTACTGAGCACCTTCTTACAAAAAAAAAAGGCCAAAAACATTCCCCTTTTGCGGAGCACACTAAAGCATCCGATCATCAACAACCTACCATTGACAACATGCAAATATTACATATAGCGCAGAAGGGGCGTAAGCTAAATTTACTGGAAGAGTTTGAGATAGCGAAGCGCGCTTACTTTGGACACCCACACCTCCTAAACGATCAGTTGGCAAGCAAAGATCAAACATTCCTAGATACTATGTTGTCTCTGTTCAAATAAAATTCCTCTCATTTACAAATACCAACATAAATTATAAACTTCTGTCCTGCTTAATAACCTCCCTTTCGTTAAATTTGTATTCAGATAGCTAGATTTCATCCGTCCCGTCTTATACATCGGTTTCCTATGTCACTCCCTACCCACATTCCATTAGTCGGTACAAGTCGGCGGAGCAGCACACCACGCCCGCCCACCGGCCGTGAGCTCAATTGTAAACATGGGCTTATCTTGTGTCATCAGAGACCACCGCTTCGATTAAGGGCGACAAGGAAATCAAAAAAACATTCCAGAAAAATAGAAACACCGTAATAACAACTTACGGAGTCACACCACGGAGAGCGTATTGTAAGCTTTGTTTACCATTTATACTGTCTTCTTAACACAAAATAAGCCCATGTACCATTATAACCGTTTGTAATTCCGCCTTGTAATTTTGTGTAAATTCTGTCACGCAGATAATCTGAAGATGCCCTGCTAAAGGGCGAAACGCGTCATTAACTAATAAAAAATTTGCAATCAAGACGGTTTGAAGGAATATAAAATTTGTCCTGTCAACACTTCAACGATGACGAGCTGAAAGAACATGCTACCACATGGCTGAATGCACAGGCGGCAACCTTGTATGAAGAAGGCATAGAGAAACTTGTGCCACGCTATTACAAGTGCCTACAAAATTTCGGCAGCTATGTAGCTAAGTAGTTTAACAGTTGTAGATTTTTGTACAATAAATGATTTTTCTGTATCTGTGCACGTTTGTTTTATATAACCAAACGGAACTTATTTTCTGGACGTACCTCGTATGTTATAGCTTACGTCATTGAGACAGCGATATTTGTCGCTTTTTACATTTAATTCATGGTGATTCATATCTCCTAACGATTTACTACCGCTTGGAAAGATAAGTATCATACGAATTTCTTTAATTAAGCAGAAATGTTTTTACAATCATTCGGTAAAAGTTTAATCAGCTGTAGCGACAAACTGTACTTAACGTGAAGGGGCGTGGCAATGTTGGCAGAGTTCGTTGTGCGTACAGGGATTAAGTTGTGCGAGTCCTGTATTTGTTTATGAGAATCAAGTGTTTCTCGAAAATATGTTTCTATTTAGACAATTTTGACGTTAGAACTACAAATTTTCGGATTTGGATTCGGGGTTCAAATTTAAAAGACACGTGTTTCGGTATTTTTGGAAATTCGACCAATAAGGGGGGTGAAATATGAGATGCAAAAATTGATTTTCAAAATGGTGCTGTTAACTCAAATTTCTAGCTATAGCTACCGAACTTAAGATATGGATTCTTCATCAGGATTAAAAAGAAACAACTTGCGCAGACCAACCAGCCTACGCATGCGAAGCAGCGGGGGGTTCAGCTAGTTTAGAAATATGGGAAACTACTCTTGAATACGCTACTTTGTTAAGAACTTTGGATAAAGCTGTTAGAAGTGAGACTGGTTGGTAGTTGTTGATATCAGCCGGCCGCGTTGGCCGAGGGGACTAAGGCGCTTCAGTCACGGTCTGCAGGGCCACTACGGTCGGGGGTTCGAATCCCCCCTCGGGCATGGATATTTGTGCCGTCCTAGTTCGTAAGTAGTTCATAAGTAGTGTGTAAGTTTAGGGACTGATGACCCCATAGTTAAGCCCCATAGACTATACAAACATTTGAACATTTTTTTAATATCAGTAGTAACTCCTTTTTTATGCAATGGTTTAAGAATAACATCTTTTAGTGTTTCTGGAAAAATACCCTGCTTTAGAGAGCTGTTACATATGTTGCTGAGAATCCTACTAAACTGTTGGGAAGAAGCTTATAGTAATCTGCTGGAAAATCCATCGATTTTATATGGTCTTTTACTTTTGACTGAATTTATTATTATGGGTAGGTAAAATTTCAGTAGTATCACATTGAGCAGTGTAGTGTAAAGGGTTTACAGTATGAAATGATACAGGATCTGGGATGGGAATCATTACAACAACGGCGCTTACCGTTGCGGCGGGGGCTAATGACGAAACTCCAATCACCAACATTCTCCTCCGAATGCGAAAGTTTATTGTTGACTGCCACATATATAGTAGAAAAGATCATCCGAATAAATACGAGAAATGGGAGCTCGAACGGAGAGATTCAGGTGTTCTTTCTTTCCTCGTGCAATTCGAGAATGGAATGGGAGATGAATAGTATAGTAGTGGTTCGATGAACCCTCTGCCAGGCACTTAAAGGTGATTTGCAGAGTATGGCACGTAGATGTAGAATATTCGGTCGGTCCTCTGTATTGTTGGTTTAACAGGTGGTGGTCAGGTGTAGCGGTGTTGTAACAGGAGCGCGAGTAGAGTAGAGTAGGGTGGAGAGTGAGTAGTTAGTTACGTTACAGCGCAGAGCGCGCCCAGCGGCGTCCTGGAGCGGTCGGTGCGCGCCCTGCGGATGACGGGCGGCGCCTCCATGCCGCACGCGGGGCACGCCACCGTCGCCTTGCCCGGCCGCCACATCTCCACTGCAACACGCGCCACACCACCACAACACTCAACACCAGCTGCATCTGTCGCACGCTGCTGCATCACGTACATCACACACTTGTTAGCTATATTCGGTGCTAGCTTACAAAAAGGTACGGCCAAACTTTCAGGAAACATTCCTCACACACAAAGAAAGAAAATATGTTTATGTGGACACGTGTCCGGAAATGCATAATTTCCATGTTAGAGCTCATTTTAGTATTTACGGATGACGCTTCATTCCAATGGGATAAATTGTAAATTTTCACAATCAACACGTGTGGGCTGACGAGAATCCGCATGCAATTGTGCAATCACGTCATCAACATAGATTTTCTGTGAACGTTTGGGCAGGAATTGTTGGTGATGTCTTGATTGGGCCTCATGTTCTTCCATCTACGGTCACTGGAGCACGTTATCATGAATTCATACGGGATACTCTACCTGTGCTTCTAGAACATGTCTTAACAAGTACGACGCAACATGTGGTTCATGCACGATGGAGCTCCTGCACATTTCAGTCGACGTGTTCGTACGCTTCTCAACAACAGATTCGGGCCGGCCGCGGTGGCCGAGGGGACTGAGGCGCTCCAGTCACGGTCTGCACGGCCACTACGGTCGGGGGTTCGAATCCCCACTCGGGCATAGATATTTGTGCCGTCCTTAGTCTTAGGTAGTTCATAAGTAGTTTGTAAGCTTAGGGACTGATGACCCCGTAGTTAAGTCCCATACGTTCTACAAACATTTGAACATTTTTGAATAGATTCGGTGACCGATGGATTGGTAGAGGCGTACCAATTCCATGGCTTCCACGCTCTCCTGACCTCAATCCTCTTGACTTTCTTTTATGGGGGCATTTGAAAGCTCTTGTCTACGCAACCCCGGTACCAAATGTAGAGACTCTTCGTGCTCGTATTGTGGACGGCTGTGATACAATACGCCATTCTCCAGGGCTGCATCAGCGAATCAGGGATTCAATGCGAAGGAGAGTGGATGCATGTATCCTCTCTAACGGAGGACATTTTGAACATTTCCTGTAACAAAGTGTTTGAACTCACGCTGGTATGTTCTGTTGCTGTATGTTTCCATTCCATGATTAATGTGATTTGTAGAGAAGTAATAAAATGAGCTCTAACATGGAAATTAAGCGTTTCCGGACACATGTCCACGTAAAATATTTTCTTTCTTTGTGTGTGAGGAATGTTTCCAGAAAGTTTGGCCGTACCTTTTTGTAACACTCTGTATGCCCATGCTTCGCAACGGTTGTTAAAAAGGGCCTGTGCGTATCATGGCTTTTTAGGATTCCTAACCGCAGTCAGTTTTAAACATAAATGAAATATGCAGAAAGAACCAAAGAAATGTTGTTAAGTAATAGTACACAAAGCGAAATCAGTAACACTATGTTAAATGTTTGTTGGTGTTCTTTAGATTGTGTCGCTTAATTCTGACAAAGACGTACGGTTCCTTCCTGTACTACGCCATACTTAATACGCACCAGCGGCGTCTATTAGATCTTTGGTGCACAAAAGCGACTCTCTAGTTTCAATGTACCCGCGAAACCCTATCAAAGCTCGTGAAGTACTTTTGGAGATTAGCCTCTGCAGATATGGTTGATTGCTTTTAGGCAAATGTTTAAGTTATGATATCTTTATTTTCTCTGATCCGATTTTGATGAAATGAAGCGTGTATCTAACCAAACGATATTCTCAAGTTACGGCTGAAAACCCCATGAAAATTCCTCAAGTAGTTTTGGCGATAAACGGGTTCAAAGAGAGAGACAGACATGATTGTCGTAGATAAAAAATTTCAAATTACGATTTTTATGAAACGAAATCTACATGTTGTTCAAAGTTACGCTCAAATTACCTGTGAAAACCTCCATGCAAATTCATGAAGTAGTTTTGGAGATAAGAGGTTTTTAATAGTTGAACAAACAATCACGACGGTTACTGAAAACACTTAAAATTATGATTTTTTTTCGAGATCCGATCTCGATAAAAATTATGCCTACATGTTGACGCAAACTTTCTCGTGTTTCCTGTGAAAACCGCATGAAGATTCGTCCAGTACTTTTGAAGATGAAAGTGAACAGCGTCAGGCTTACATATACAGATTTATTATTAGTATAGGTAGTTGAAGGGAGTATCTTGATTTGATTGATTTGATTTGATTTTTTTAGAGAAGCCAAAACAGTCTTGGTCCAACCCGCCACTGCCCGCACCGAAACTAAGTTTATTGTGCGGTATCGCTCCCTGTATATCTAGTAAAGCCAACCAATGCCCTTGAACAGTGCAAAGAGTCCCTTTACCAGTTCTTTATTAGACACAATTTCCTCGGGTCTGGTTGTCCCAAATGTTCTGTGCCTTTTACTCTCCAATGCAATGCATTCGAAGATTAGATGTGATGCAGTTTCATCACCGTCATCACAGATCCTACATTTAGGGTCCTCTTCTGTTATTCCCATTGTATGTACGTGTATTTTGAAATTCCCATGGCCTGTCAGCCATCCAACCATGAGTCTGATCTCTCTCCTGTTCAGACCCAGGATTGCATAGCTTCTTTTAAAACATGGCTTTGGCATCATTACCTTGCCATGTTTTTGTTGATGGACTTTGGTCCAGTATTCTACGTGCTGTCTTCTGAGCCAGTTACGTAGCTCCAAGGGAATGTCTTACACAGACGATCTCTTTGAAGGAGGCTAGAATCGCTGGAGAGTCCCTAACACTGGAGAGGGGGGGGGAGGTGAAACATTAGTACTTTTGGCCAGCCTGGAGGGGGAGGGGCTTTATAAAACAATTTACAAAAAGTGAAATAAAAGATATTTAATTTCAATATTAAATGGCAAAGCACGGCCTAATATCACGGGGGTGTCTAAGAGGGGGGTGGGGGCTGAGTCATTGGCCAAGAGGGGGGGGGGCACCTTTGGGTTGTAGTGTGTATATAGTAGTCCCAGCCGTTGAAATGTACATCAAATACAAGTAAATATTCCGATGTGACAGCTAATTTAGTTGCTTTAAATAAAGAGGGCAATATTCAAACAGGGTTTTAAGCGAGAAATCTTGGTTTTGTTCACAAAAGCGTGGTTCCTTGGCTTCAACCAATGCCTGTTTCTTTCCCCGTATATGTAACCTCGCTATCCAGACAAGCGTCTAGCGACAGCGACTGAAGGGAACTGCTGACTATCGATAAATGTCGCCACAGTCCACAGACAAACATTAAGTAGTTAGCCAAAGTTTCTGGTTTAGTGAGACCTGACCAGTGAGCTCGAAGACATTCTGGAGTTATTACTGTGTATTACGAAGCCGAGACGCTTGACGCCATATTGGTGAACGTACCTCTGTCATACACTATGCAGTTGTCAGTATTACGTACCTACAAAGAATTGACCATTTTGAAATTTCTAATCCTTTGTTACGGTTGCTTTCGTAGAAACTAGCTCATATACAATGAACCGATAACTGTTCTTAAAATATTAATACTGTTTACAAAATAGTTCAGATATGGAATGAACTATACTTCTGTCTTAAACTGACTTATCATTTGAATCCAAAAGTTAAATAAAAACGCACCACTTGGGAGTTATCCAAATGGGATGGGTATCCATAAATGTAAGGTAACGTACTCTATCGTCCAAAGTTGAAGGAACGATTGTAAATTTGCAAGTATGCGTTTATTTTGCCACAAAATAATATAAACACGTGACGGCAAAAGTACAATAGGTATAAAGAATACAGAACGGTAGCATTCACAACATGCATAACGGTAGAAAACTGGTAAATGTGCTCAGTATGGGGTATAACCATCTTCGCCAGCAATACAGGTCTAACAAATTCGAGGCATGTTATGAATGATGTCATAAATCTTATGTTGAGGCAATAACGCCAATGCTTCCTGCAGAAACTCTCGCAAGTATTGGCGCCAAGTGTCTACTTCAAATGTGGTGCTTTTTTGACCTAAACATTAGTAATTGTGGTTACTACTGGCATCAGCTATCCAAGGTTAAAATTTCGTGGCACGATTTGTCATACGATCTACCATCGTATGGAGGTGAATATTTCGTCCTGATATTTATTTCAAGATCATAAGTTCCTGTTCCATATTGTTATCATTTAAGAACAATTGTAACATTCTGTGCACCCTTGTATATAAATATACTAATTTGTATCTCATTGGATGATTTGAAATTTAGGTTAGATTAGTAGTTTGTAAACCTAGGGACTGATAACCAGATTAGTGAAGTCCTGTAGAGTTAGAAACATTTGAACATTTTTTACTATGGTAATCAGTCCCTAGATTTACGAACTACTTCAGCCAGCTTACACTAGGGAGAACACACACACCCACCCATGACCGAGCATGACGCCTTAGACAACACGGCGAATGATTTGAAGTTGAATGTATTACAATCTCTGTATTAGTTGGTTTCCTATATATCACAGAAACGTGTTAGCCTTCTTTCTTCCTAACTGTCAAATCTAAATAATTTATGGGTTTTCCTTTTCTGTCTGTTAATTAAACTTGATCTTCGGATACATTGTATTTAGTGTCTTGACATAATCCCTTAATCAAAACCAAAATATCCGCCTCATATCTTTTGAAATCTATTGTATTGAAACTTCCTGGCAGATTAAAACTGTGTGCCGGAACCGAGACTCGAACCTGGGACCCTAGCCTTTCGCGGGAAAGCGCTCTACCGACTGAGCTATCCCGACACGACTCGCGATGCCTCATTACAATTTTACTTCCGCCAGTACCTCGCCTCCTACTTTCCAAACTTCACAGAAGCTCTCCTGTAAACACGCAAGACTAGCACTCCTGGAAGAAAGGATATGGTGGAGACATGGCTTAGCCACAGCCTAAGGGATGTTCCAGAATGAAACTTTCACTCTTCAGCGGAGTGTGCGCTGATTGTATTATCTACAGGGTCTCTATTTCAGTGAAAAATTCTCAAGAACATTAAAAAATTTATCAGCTACAATTGATACCAAACTAATGCCCGTCGATAATTGTTCCTTTTATTTCTTATTAGTTTTAGACACTCATCAATTGGAACATTCGTTTAAAGATTAGTTACATAAAAAATACTAAAACCGATTCCTCAGCATCTACCAATTTTTTGGCGCATGATCGATTTTGCATATGTGCTTACAGATGCGACGAGAGTAGTATAGTCTTGCGAAACTTGTCATCAAAACAAATCACAATTAGCGATCTTAGCTATTTTCTTGCGTAATAAATCTATTCAACAGATCGTCTCCAAGAATGATAAACTTAAATTTTGTTAACTGTAAACATAAACAAATATCTCGGAAGAAATTGGACATTTCTCAAAATGTTTGTAAAATTATGGGACCTAACTGCGTTGGTCATCAGTCCCTAAACTGACAAACTACTTAAGTGGTAATTCTTTCAACAATCAGTCGTAAAAAATTTATATTTATTTGAAACTTACTGGCAGATTAAAATTGTGTGCCGGAACCGGGACTCGAACTGGGACCTTTGCCTTTCACGGGCAAGCGCACTACCGACTGTGCTATCCCGACACTACTCACGATGCCGCCTCACAACTTTACTTCCGCCAGTACCTCACCTCCTACTTTTCAAACTTCACAGAAGCTCTCCTGCGAACCATGCAAGACTAGCACTCCTGGAAGAAAGGATATGGTGGAGACATGGCTTAGCCACAGCTTAAGGGACGTTTCCAGAATGAAACTTACACTCTGCAGCGGAGTGTGCGCTGATATGAAACTTCCTGCAGATTAAAATTGTGTGCCGGAACCGGGACTCGAACCTGGGACCTTTGCCTTTCGCGAGCAAGTGCACTACAGACTGTGCACAGTCGGCTGCAGAGTGAAAGTTTCATTCTGGAAACGCCCCTTAGGCTGTGGCTAAGCCATGTCTCCACCATATCCTTTCTTCCAGGAGTGCTAGTCTTGCATGGTTCGCAGGAGAGCTTCTGTGAAGTTTGGAAAGTAGGAGGCGAGGTACTGGCGGAAGTAAAGTTGTGATGCGGCATAGTGAATCGTGTCGAGATAGGACAGTCGGTAGTGCGCTTGCCCGAGAAAGGCAAAGGTGCCAGTTTCGAGTCCCGGTTCCGGCACATAATTTTAATCTGCCAGGAAGTTTCATATATTTATTTGTTCGCAAATCTAGATTTCGATCACTGTGTGATCATTGTCAATGCTTAAAACCAATTAAAATTCTTAAAACATCTCGACCTCCATGTTGGAGGTTGCGTTCGTACTGACGCAGCTGCGTACATGTGTTTGCACTTTGAAAAATATTGACAAAGTTGCGTGTTTAATCTCTTATTGAATATTTCCAAATTAACGTTATTAATTCTGTATACAGTCTACTGTACAATATACGACGTAGAGAGACGGCAGGAGAGTACTCACGCGTGGTGCGGTACCTCTTCTGGCGCTGCTGCAACTCTGCGTCGGCACTGCCCAGGAGGGCCGCCGACCTGGCTTGCTGCAACACAATACCTCCAGTTGCACAACTGCTTTACTTTACTTACAGCACGTGATGATCAACCGTATCAGCTCGCGGTGTACCATACCACTATCTGGTTTGATGTAATTTTTAATGATAATAAGCAATGTTGTATCCAGGATC
Source organism: Locusta migratoria (assembly GCA_026315105.1). Taxonomy (NCBI): domain Eukaryota; kingdom Metazoa; phylum Arthropoda; class Insecta; order Orthoptera; family Acrididae; genus Locusta; species Locusta migratoria. The sequence goes on from CM048744.1 coordinate 542,017,039, forward strand.
GTGGTCTGTTGGGGGGGGGGGGGAGGGAAGGGGGCTGAGGTCAGTCACCGGGTTGACATGATTTCAGAAGGAGAAAAAAGATGAGGGTCTGCACCTTTACCACAGAGTAACATATACAGAGGAGAAGCCCCCCCCAAACCACTGTCCTACGCTCCCCTCGTAGTTCCGTAAGATGCTAGCACATCAGACGGTAGCGTGGAGGGGAGGCTGAGAGGAGAGCTCGTGCCGCCTGCCACGAGGCCACGGCTGTGTCCATTGTGCCGGCGTTTGAGGGGAGGTGGTGATGGGGGCAGCCGCCACCTGCCGCCTGCTCTGGCCAGTGTAAAGGGCTGCTTCTGTCCGCAGCGCCATCATGGGACATCTTAAGGAACTGCTGGAAACCCTCCCTCCCCGCACCCCTGAGCGTAGGATCGGGCCCTTACGGAGGTTTCCCGTCTGTATATATTGGTCTGTGCCTTTACTCATATTGAGAGGATTGATCCTTTTTTCTCTCCTCTCTCTCTCTCTCTCTCTCTCTCTCTCTCTTGCTCCTAGTGCAGCAAGGTGCTAGGTCTGCGCGGGAGGGGGGGCCTCCAGGAGGGTCTGGGGAGGGTTGGTGGCTGCAACCCGGCACCCCCCCCCACTTCTTGTACGTAATGTATATCAGGTCTTTCCCAAGAGCGTACAAAAATTTAACAAGACCGTGGAAGATGCTTCACTGAACAATATGAGATATACAACCTCGGGTCGGAGATGTCGCCTTAAGGCGACTTGCCTACCGCTTTGTCTCTCATTGCTGTTTTCCACTAACACACATACAAGTTTACATGTACTATTGTAATTATTTGCATTTACATTCTTTATGTCCTGTAGGGAAAAAATTAGTACGAACCTGATTACAAGGAAGTTATGTAATATTCACAGAATTTATGACATCAACTGCGATTGGGAAAACCTGATAATGGGTACCCAGCCAGGATTCGAACAAGGGTCTCCTGCTTTCTAGGCAGTTGCGCTGACCCCTACACCACTGGGGACACAGTGATCACCGCCCCTGCAAGGACTACCTAAGCACGCCTCCCGTCAGGTACACATACCCAGCTTCACCCTGCCCACAGTACTCAAACTCGTAGTTATAAAACTAATTTCCGTAAGAGTAAGGGCTTCAAACTTGCCCACCCCTGCCCTTACTCTTACGGGAATTAGTTTTATAACTACGAGTTTGAGTACTGTGGGCAGCATGAAGCTGGAAATGTGTATCTGACGGGAGGCGTGCTTAGGTAGTCCTTGCAGGGGCGGTGATCACTGTGTCCCCAGTGGTGTAGGGGTCAGCGCAACTGCCTAGAAAGCAGGAGACCCGGGTTCGAATCCCGGCTGGGTACACATTTGCAGGTTTGCCCAATCGCAGTTGATGTCATATATTCTGTGAATATTAAAGAATAACAACTGTAGGATCAGAAGTGACGTCTGTTCTTTCGGAACAGACGCCACATGTATATATATACAAGGAAGTTATGATACAGGGGATGTGATTCGAAACTCTGTCGAGATTGCTGACTGTCAGTTTCAATACATTTTGTAAGATACAATGCAAATGGTACGTTCATTATGTCATTGATAGTATTTGCAGTTACCTGTAACTAATGTAATTTAAAAAAAGTACAAAGTAGTACTTAAACTGAGTTCCCTACCTGAAATTGTTCAGTGGAGCATACCCTGCGTCCTGTTAAATCTTTCTCGCTCTTACGGAAACACCATGAATATTGATGTGGTGTCTCTTCTTCGACCATGTTCAAAAGGACAATGACCATACCAATATATGCGCATGTCTAAGCGATGACGATGTTAGGTTTATTTGTTCAACGCAGATGCAGTAACTTCGTTCGAGATTATGGGGCAATCTGTTATGGCGTACACAAGAGGACTATGAACGATAAGGCCGCTATTTCCATAGCACGCCACGTGTGGTGATTTGGGATGGACGAGCAGCGTGTTTGGGCAGGCAAATGCTTAATGCGACCTCTGACCCAAAACGGAAAACCGAAATTCGAATCCCTGTCTGGCATGAATTTTCACTTGTCATCGTTGAACTGTCTGAAGTAGGTAAACCTGCCTACGCTTCGCTGTTGCACAGTCTGATATCAAATCAATGGGCCAGAAAATAAAGGAATTCTTGTGGATAAAGACTCACCTAGAAAATATATCAATGAAATCAATAACGAATCTGATTTGCCTTGGTGTGACTATGTGAAATCAGGAAATAAGAAATTAGGAACTTGTGGTAATGACGAAAAATGACCACAAATCGGGAAATTTTACAGCATTATACTAATGTACAGCTTTCGAAATTGTACCACAGTATTACTCGTAGTTCATGAGATATGACAACATAAACAATAACGTTCATGGAAAACCGCCCCGTCACGCATCAGCTTTAAATCTATTACTTCTATAATGCTAACTGTATTTGCAACAGATTTTACCGACATACAGCACTTATAAAAATGAATATATACCTACAAAATTATACAACCGTACAACATATAATTCAATAAATATGAGATCATATATACTTCTATGGATGAAAACATTTACGTATTTTCTATTAGGACACTCACGTATTCAGGAAATTCCTGAAAGCTGACAATGCTGTTGACAACTCTGAACGAACTTTAAACTGTGAAGCGCATACGGCTATTGGCGAAAGCGATACACTTCTACAGAGCTATAAGGAAAAGACGGGAATGAAACAGTGTACATACAACGATGACCCATTATTTCCGACAGATCTACGTATTAACTTCAAGTGACTGCAGTTTACTGTGAGACTTGTATTTTATATTACGATTAATAAATCACAGGACAAATGTTCAAATGTTTGTACAGCTTTATGGGACTTAACTACGGGGTTATCGGTCCCTAAACTTACAAAATACTTACGAACTGACTAATTCTAAGGACGGCACAAATATCCATGCCCGAGGGGGGATTCGAACCCCCGTCCGTAGTGGCCGTGCAGACCGTGACTGGAGCGCCTCAGTCCCTTTTTTTTATTTATTTTTTTAAGCGCGCCTCAGTGTCCTCTTTTTTTGTTTTTTTGGGGCCTCCTTCCTCCCCTTCAGCCCCGCCTTTCGCTCGCCATTTTCTGCCTTCTCGGCCTGGCTTCAATGCCGTTTTAGTCTTCTCAGTAAGAAAATTAAAATTTGTACTTCTCTAAACACAGAAATTATAGTTAAATGTCTTCTTCAAACAAAAATCATATAAACATAGTTGAAATGAAAGTAATAACGCTGTGTAACACAGTTCTTTTATTGCACTGTGGCTGGCTGCTAAACTAATATTAGAAGTGCACCTCGCCGATCCCCAACGCGCCTTGCGTTGGAGTCGGGCACGTCTTCTCGATAGATTTTAGAGTAAGTTCCATTTTCCTTTAGTTCTAGCTCTAAGTCGGCGAATATAGAAATTAACTTCTCAAACCCGGTACTCCCCAACTGCGCAAGGGATCGCTCATAACACTTCCTAGAAAGTTAGCAAAGTGAAGTTTGTATTTCTTGTGGTTCTTGATCGTAGAATGCAGTTCTTGTAGAAATGTCCATAAGTCAAGTGCGTTCTTGGGGCCTTCTCTGAAAAGGTAGAGGACTGTCAATCCTCGAATCCAAGTTACTGCATTGGTCTTTGTTCGGGGGTAGTATGTCTCGTCCGGGTAGAGTAATATCCGTGGTTCGATATCTTGCGGAGCAACTCGAAGGAAAAAAGCTATAATTTTTTTGCGCCAAACTCCACGCTTCTGCGGAAGTGCCGCATTTCAGGCGATGTACTTCATTATCCAATTCATTGCACTGAGTACACAGAGGAGTGTCCACTCTATGTATAGCATGTAATCGGGCACGCGTCATGAATTTTCCATTGACGATCTGATACCACAGCGTACGTGTCTCTGTGTCAAGAAACGCATGGTGCACTGCCCGCCATACCACTGTCCACGTTACTGTCGGATGCCGTCTCTCTATCACGTTGCCTGGTCGTCCTCGTAACAGTAAACAATATATGTCTCGTGATGTTGTGGTCCTGGTAGTCGGTAGGTCCGCTTGTACATAACTGTATTCGACGAAAAACGTACGAATATGGGCAAGAGACGGTGATATGTGACCGACAAAAACTGGCGCTCTTTGAGAAGGTGGCGCTAATTCCTCTATCAAAGTGCCGGACAGACTTGACTGGTGTCGACGCCACATCTTGGCCATCGTACTGACATAGAGAGCCACAGCGCGGTCGCGGACGTGGACAAGTCCGAGGTCCCCTCGCATAATGGGGAGAGTGAGAGTTTCGAATCGCACTTTGAAAATTAGTCCTGCGTTCACGAAGTATCCAAAGGCCGCTAGGAGGCAGCGTGCCATAACCACCGGCATCGGGAGCACTTGCGCCAAGTGTGGAATGCGCGATGCCAGGTGAATGTTCACAAAAGTGACCCGTTGCATCATGTCTAATGCTCTTAACATGTTATCTCGAACACTCGTTCTGATAGACTGCAGGAGCTGTCTAGAGTTGAGCGCTGCCGTGCGTCTGACGTCGTTGGTGAATGTGGGTGGTGCCATGTCGAAGTCCATTCGTGCTTCCGGCTCTTTCTCTTCAGCCGTCGATGTCGACAGAGAAGTTGTGCTCTGGTTTTTCGGAAGCACATCTGTGTCAGCGGCCACCAATTCTGACGATTCTGGTATCTGTTCTTGTGTAATGGGTGGGTCAATATTCGGCGTAGCGCCTCTCCGGAGCACATTGACGTATGACAGTGGGAGTGACGTCGTCGCGGGCGTTAGCACAGCTTCTCCTGTTGGTACTTGTGCGATCCTCCGCTGCATGCACTCAGAGCGAACGTGACCTTCTTTACCACATCCTGAGCATGTCTTCGGCCGGTCGTCGTATATGACTACGGCCCTGCAACCTCCTATGAATAGGTAGGACGAGACGTGTTTGGTAAGTTCGATGCGGATTTGCCGAACCCCGTTAAGAAATGGGTACGTCATAAAAGTGGACCACTTTTCCGCAACATGACTGAGCACCGTACCATAAAGTTGGAGCGCTTCAATCACGAGTTCAGATGGCACTTCGAACGGGAGTTCAAAAATGCGTATTGTACGTAGTCCGAGTCCTGCATGATCAATAACCACATCGCCGACATGGCCGTCAGCGTGCTTAAATTTGAGTCCATGCTTATTAGCTCGAATTATTCTTTCACACACTTCTTCGCTGACATTTTCAAGTAGACAACACTACTCAAGATAGAGAGGTGTATGCCTATGAGATCTTGTGGATCGATTTTAACCTCTTCTCGTATAAAGCGTTCGATTTCGTGAGCCTTAGGTCGGGCATATTCGTTCGAAAAGCTGATCTTTATCGTTGACTTGCGCCATGAGTGAGCCATTCTATAATAGGAAATACTACACCCGCGAGAGCGACCGAACATGTAAACAAGCGCGCGCGCGAGTAGCTCTGCGGCGGGACGTAAACACGCGTCGCTGCCTGACGCAGACAGTCCTGTGAAGTTGGCACCCCTTTTTTTGGAAAATGTAGATTTTTTTCAGAGTTCTAGACAGATATGCAATAGTTCTGGAGTTCTCTGTACAAAATTCAAATAGTTCTGCAGAATTTCGCCGAAAAAATAGTAAAAATTACCACAAACTTGAGTTTTTTTAGTTTTTTTAAAATAATTATTTGCCTATTAGCACAAACATAGTTCTGATCACAGTTCTGAAAAGCTCTCAAAGAGTTCTACAGGAAATTCTAATAACATTTTTCTGTGAAGATTATACTTTATCAGATAAATGCAGTAATGTGGAATTCATTTTCACGTTACTGTAAATTGGCACCATTTTTTTCGAGAAATACACATTGTTTTTGGGGTTCTGTGTACATATACTATAGTTCTAGAGTTCATGTGAATATTTCTATGTAATTGCCTGAAAAAAAATTATGTTCACAATTTTGAATATCTGATAAGTTGTCTTATTTGTGCCCCTTATTCGAGAAATATTCATTTTTGTTAGGTCTTGACAGATATTCTATCCGCTGCACATTCAATTTGTTGTTTTTACGTATGAGTGATTACTGCTTATCGTAAACAAGAACTATTGCACATGTCCATAGAACTCTGGAAAAAAGTTTAATTTTTTGAAAAAATCTGGTGCAAATTCCACAGTAGCATGTAAATGGATACTCCATTATTGTAATTATCTCATAAAGTATAATCTGCACAGAAAAATGCTATTAGGATTTCCTGTAGAACTCTTTGACAGCTATTTAGAACTGTGATCAGAACTATGTTTGTGCTAATAGGCAAATAATTATTTTAAAAAAACTAAAAAAACTCAAGTTTGTGGTAATTTTTACTATTTTTCGGCGAAATTCAACAGAACTATTTAAATTTTGTACAGAGAACTCCAGAACTATTGCATATCTGTCTAGAACTCTGAAAAAATCTACATTTTCCAAAAAAGGGGTGCCAACTTCACAGGACTGACGAAGACTGTCCCCTCGGCCACTGCGGCCGGCAATCACAGGACAATCTATTAGAGAGGATTTGACATCTACATGTTCATCACACGGGCACCTTTATGTCGCTGCCTCGGGGGTTGGCTCATCAATGAAATTATTCATATTAGGTGCTGGACAAGTAATAAGAACTGTAGTTCATAGTCAAGTTTTGAATTAAATGATTGTGAATGTTACATATAATTTGTATTTCGATTACTATCTTTCTTTGTTTGGGTACTGATAACTTTGTACATTATGCAAGACAACCTTATTTCTTATATATTCTCCGATAAATATAACTCGTTATCAGAAAAAAAGGTGGACAGAGAAAGAGAGAGAGAGAGAGAGAGATGGGATAGGGGAAGTACAAACTCAAGGCTTTAATAAATAAATAAAATAAATACAGGGTGTTCAGAAAAGGGCTCCCTGATTACAAAATTAAATATCTCGAAAACAAAGATCGATAGAGGAATGCAGTAAGCGGTATGTTTATTGTGAAAGCTGTAAGAAGTTTATACATCAGTTTGAAATAATAGTTACAAAAGCTGCTAACAGATGGCGGTGTACGCTGTACAGCTCATATCAGCATACATAAGTGAAATAATCGTATGAAAACACTCTTTGCAAACAATCACGTCACAATGTTTTCAAAATGTTCACCATTGGCACTACAGAGGTGGCGCAAACGAAGAATGAAATTCGCCATCACATTTCGTAGTGTCTCAACCGAAATAGATTCACATGCCACATAGATCGCCGATTCAAGCTCGTCCAGCGTGGCGGGATGCTTCGGGTAGACCACGTCTTTCACTGTGCCCCACAAAAAAAGTCACAGGGAGTCAAATCCGGAGAATATGGAGGCCAATCCATGCCTGCACCAGTAAATTTGGGATATTCCAAAGCAATGACTCGTTTCCCGAAGTATTCCTCAAGAAAGCGAAACACTTGTTCGGTCCGATGTGGTCGGGCTCCATCTTGCATAAATCATTCAGTACCTGGTCGATCCTCTAACGCTTTCCCTGTGTGGCGACAAATTGTTCCAAAATTGCAACGTAACGTGCACCAGTGACCGTTTCTCGAATGAAAAAAGGGCCAATAATGCATCTGCTGCATACTGCAGCCCACATAGTAACTTTAGGAGAATACAGGGGTTTCGCTTCACACCAATATGGCTTTTCTGAACCCCAAAATCGCCCGCTCTACTTATTCACGTATCCATTCAGGTGGAAGTGTGTTTTATCTGTAATCCAGATGCAGCCAACATCAAATCCTTCACTATCAATCATTGTGAGCATCTGATTAGCAAAGGCAACCCTTTGTTGCACAGCTCGTGCAGGTATGGCCTGGTGCGTTTGAATTTTGAACGGAAACATGTGTAGGCTCTTTCTCAGTATTTTCTGCGTGCTGGAACGCTTCAAACCAGTCTCACATGGAATTCTACGGTCGGATGACATTGGATTTCGCTGAATAATTCCAGAAACTGTGGCGATATTTTCAGGCATAACTGCGGTTTGCTTGCGGCCAACATGCCCCACTAGATCATCAGTTACGCTGCCTGTTCGTTGAAATTTTGCGAAGAGCGTACGAATGGTTTTCGCATCGGGTCCTTTTGGAACATTAAATCGTGCTTGAAAACTTCGCCTTGTTGCCGTAGGACTGTCTTCTAACCTGTGGTACTCTAGCACCAGAAAAACGCGTTGTTCAATGGAGTACATGGTTTAAATCTCTTCCTTCGGTACTCTAACCTCCTTTCACGTTTCAATAGTGGAACTGAACGCTCTGGGCTTCGGATCACTATTTATACTAGGCATTACGTATGGCGATTACAGCGCCATCTGTTAGCAGCTTTTGTAACTATTATTTCAAACTGCTGTATAAACTTCTTACAGCTTTCACAATAAACATTCCTCTATCGATCTTTGTTTTCGAGATATTTAATTTTGAAATCAGGAAGTCCTTTTCTTGACGCCCTGTACCTGGGCGACGCTGGGTTTTCAGCTAGTTAATTTCAAAATTACATTGATTGTTGTTCGTATTAAGCTAATTGAATTAAGTTGTAATTTGCTGTTATATATGTCTCATAATACTTTTCATCCTATGATTCTGTTTTTTCCTGTATTAGCTCATAGAGGTAAGTTTTATTCGCCGTGAAGGAAGAAATCATGATGTTAGTTCTGCTGGAGATGGTTGAACACTTATTTGCCGGATACATAGTGCATCGTGTTTGGTTAGGTTAAAACAGACGATTCATTTGAGAACTAAAAAACGCTTCTTCTGCTGCAGTCCAGTCAGCGGTCACTTGAAATTAGCTGTGGACAGAGCTTTTCGCACTGCCACCATTAACACTTGTCGGTCTCAAGTTACGAAATAATATTAACAGAATGAAACTTCCACTCTGCAGCGGAGTGTGGGCTGATACTAAACTTCCTGGCAGATTAAAATTGTGTGCGGAACCGGGATATGAACCTGAGAACTTTGCCTTTCGCCATGTTTTTTAAGGCATACAGTGACAGGATGATATCAATGAAATTCAAAATATCCACGGGTGTACTGCCGGTCTATAGTGTCCAACGAGCACAATATTTCGGCGATCATACATGTCGCAATCATCAGGTGAACTGACGGACTGAGCTCCTGGAAACGCGCCGGCACGGAGATCCGCACGCTACGGCTGCTCGAAGGGAACTGGGTTCTAGCCCGGTAGCGGGCCATTTAAATACCCTCGGCCCTCGGAGCGACCCCTCCGCGGTCCGCGCCCCGCGCCGCGGCCGCGGCCGCGCAGTGGAACCGAATGCGACGGCGTCTGAGATGACGTCGGTGTGAGGGCTCTGTCCGCCGTGGTCGTAACTTCGTTACGTTTGCTAGATTTACTCTTAATTAACCCAATCGTTGGTTCCGCAATTCACCGTAAGGTGCGTGGCGGAGGGTACACTGTACCACTACTAGGCATTTCCTTTCCTATTCCACTCCCAAATTGAACGAGGAAAACAAGAATGGCTATATGCCTCCGTACGAGCCCTAATTTCTCTTATCTTGTCTTTGTGATCTTTACGCGAAATGTAAGTAGGCGGCAGCAAGATCGTACTAGACTCAGCTTCAAATTCCGGCCCTCTAAATTTACTTAACAGAAATTCACGAAAAGAACGTCGTCTTTCTTCCAGCGATCCCCAACTGAGTTGCCGGAGCATTTCCGTGACACTCGCGCATTGGTCGAACCTACCGGTAACAAATCTAGCTGCTCGCCTCTGAACCGCCTCTATGTCTTCCTTCAAACCGATCTGCTGCGGGTCCCAAATACTTGAGCAGTACTCAAGACGTGGTCGTACAAGCGTTTTATACGCGGTCTCCTTTACAGGTGAAGTACATCTTCCCAAAATTCTCCCAATAAACCGAAGTCGGCTATCTGCCTTACTCACAACTGTCCTTACATGCTCGTTCCATTTCATATCGCTCTGCAATGTTACGCCTAGATATTTGAACGACGCGACAGCATCAAGAAGCTCACTACTGATGCTGTATTCTAACATTATAGGATTGTTTTTTCTACTCATGCGCATCACCTTACATTTTTCTACATTGAGAGCTAGCTGCCATTCTTCGCACCAACTAGAAATTTTGTCTAAGTCAACCTGTATGCTATTACAGTCAGTTACAGACGACACCCTCCCATACACCACAGCATCATCAGCAAACAGCCGCAAATTACAACTTACTCTGTCCATCAGGTCATTTATATAGATAGAAAATAATAGCGGTCCTATCACACTCCCCTGGGGCACGCCTGACGATACACTCGTCTCTGATGAACACTCGCCGTCGAGAACAACGTACTGCGTTCTATTACTTAGGAAGTCTTCCAGCCAGTCACAAATCTGTGAACCTATTCCATAAGCTCGTATCTTCGTTAGCAGTCTGCAGTGTGGCACCGTGTCGAACGCCTTTTTGAAGTCGAGAAAAACACAATCCGCCTGTTGCCCTTCGTCCATGGCTCGCAAGATGTCATGTGAGAAAAGGGCAAGCTGAGTTTCACATGAACGATGCATGCAAGAACTGTCTACTGCAAAGGATAATGGAGGGAAAATGGAAGGAAAAAGAGGGAGAGGAAGAAGAAGGTTTGGAATGCTATGAAATGTGAAGAAAGGAAGAAGTTACAAGCAAATGAAGGAGGATGCGCAAGACATAAAGACATGACTGATGTCCGGTTGATACCTGTCTGAGGACAGATTTACTGAAAAAAGAAGAGTAGCGGAAAGTAGCGACACTGACTGCCTATGTGAGAACACTGTAGTGCGAACATCAACCAGCAAGTAATTCTAATGAGATGAAAGTGTCAGGACTTAAGAGCTGAGTTGGCTGGTGGCAGTGTCTGGTGCAGACCTTCCACGTGCTGGAGTCGACGTGGCAGCGGCTCTCGAAGGGCGCGACGCTGAGGTCGGGGTGCTGGTCGACGAGGTGCCGCAGCAGCGGCGTGGTGTCCTGCAGCGCGTACGGCACCAGCTGCTGGCACAGCAGGCAGCGCGCCTTGCGCTCCTCGCTCGCCATCCGCCGCGCCTGCCTCTGCAACTGGCTCTTCTGCGCACCGCAACCGTACGGCTGTTACACTGCTGCAAACACATCCTGTACATCATCAGCGCCATATACACAGTGGCGGACAAATGCCTAGTTTACACGGCGATCTAAAGTTCACAAGGAAGCTAACTGTCTGCTGCAGCGCTCCAAGCGGACTAACTCGGTACTAGAGCGCGCGCCACATAACTTGGCGGTAAAGCTCTGTATAAGGAAAGTATGGCCACTACGGGTCGGAGCGTGGAATGTTAGATCCCTTAATCGAGTAGGAAAATTAGAAAATTTAAAAAGGGAAATGGATAGGTTGAAGTTAGATATAGTGGGGATTAGTGAAGTTCGGTGGCAGGATGAACAGGATTTCTGGTCAGGTGAGTATAGGATTATAAATACAAAATCAATTGGGGGTATCACAGGAGTAGGATTGATAATGAATAAGAAAATAGGAATGAGGGTAAACTACTATGACCAGCACAGTGATCGCATTATCGTTGTCAAGATAGATACGAAGCCAACACCGACAACTGTAGTACAGGTTTATATGCCAACTAGCTCTGCCGATGATGAGGAAATCGAAGAAATATATGAGGAGCTAAAGGAAATTATTCAGACAATCAAGGGAGAGGAAAACTTAATTGTTATGGGAGACTGGAATTCGGTAGTAGGACAAGGAAGGGAAGGGAAGATAGTAGGTGAATATGGTCTGGGCAAAAGGAATGAAAGAGGAAGCCGCCTGGTAGAATTTTGCACAGAACATAATTTAGTTATAACAAACACTTGGTTTAAAAATCACAAAAGAAGATTGTATACGTGGAAGAGACCAGGAGACACCGGGAGATACCAGATAGATTTTATAATGGTAAGACATAGATTTCGGAACCAGGTTTTAAAGTGTAGGACATACCCAGGGGCAGATATAGACTCTGACCATAACTTGTTGGTTATGAACTGTAGGCTGAAACTGAAGAAACTACAAAAAGGTAGGAAAATAAGGAGATGGGACCTGGATAAATTGAAGGAACCTGAGGTTCTTAAGAGTTTCAGAGGGAGCTTTAGGCAACAATTGACAGAAACAGGGGAAAATAAAACAGTAGAGGAGGAATGGGTAAAATTGAGAGATGAAATAGTGAAGGCAGCAGAGGACAAAATAGGTAGGAAGGCAAGACCTACAAAAAATCCTTGGATATCACAGGAGATACTACATTTAATCGATGAAAGGAGAAAATATAAAAATGCAGTAAATGAAACAGGCAAAATGGAGTACAGACGACTTAGAAATGAGATCGACAGGAAGTGCAAAATGGCTAAGACGGAGTGGCTAGAAGGGAAATGCAAGGATGTAGAAGAATGTATAAATAGGGGAGAAATAGATACAGCCTACAGGAAAATAAAAGAAACATTTGGAGATAAGAAAAACAGCTCTATGAATATCAAGGACACTGATGGAAAACCAGTTCTCAGCAAAGAAGGGAAAGCTGAAAGGTGGAAAGAGTATATAGAGGGGCTCTACAAAGGAAATGAACTTCGAGACAATATTGTAGGAAGGGAAGAGGATGTAGATGAAGATGAAATAGGAGATACTGTACTGAGAGAAGAATTTGACAGAGCACTGAAAGACCTAAGTCAAAACAAGGCCCCTGGAGTAGATGATATTCCCTCAGAGCTACTGAAGTCTCTGGGAGAACCAGCCATGACAAAATTGTTTCACCTGGTGTGTAAGATGTATGAGACAGGTGAAGTACCCTCAGACTTTAAGAAAAATGTTATAATTCCCATTCCAAAGAAAGCAGGTGCAGACAGGTGTGAAAACTACAGAACCATCAGTTTAATAAGTCATGGTTGCAAAATATTAACACGAATTATATACAGAAGGCTGGAAAAGCTGGTAGAAGCCGACCTCGGGGAAGACCAGTTTGGGTTCAGGAGAAATGTAGGAACACGGGAGGCAATACTCACTTTACGGCTTATCCTAGAAGATAGATTAAGAAAAGGCAAACCTACATTTCTAGCTTTTGTAGATTTGGAGAAGGCTTTTGACAATGTTGATTGGAATAAACTCTTTCAAGTTCTGAAGCAAGCAGGAGTAAAATATAGGGAACGTAAGGTTATTTACAACTTGTACAAAAACCAGACAGCGGTAGTCAGAGTTGAAGGGCATGAAAGGGATGCAGTGGTTGGGAAGGGTGTAAGACAGGGTTGTAGCCTTTCTCCAATGTTATTCAATTTGTACATTGAGGAAGCTATAAAGGAAAGCAAGGAGAAATTTGGAGAAGGAATTAAAGTTCAGGGTGAGGAAATAATAACATTGCGTTTTGCCGACGACATAGTAATTCTGGCAGAGACAGCAAAGGACCTGGAAGAGCAGTTAAACGGAATGGACAGTGTGCTGAAAGGTGCATATAAGATGAACATTAACAAGAGCAAAACTAGGGTAATGGAGTGCAGTGTTAGAAAATCAGGTGATGCTGAAGGAATTAGATTTGGTAACGAAGCAATAAAGGAGGTAGAGGAGTTTTGTTACTTGGGCAGTAAAATAACAAATGATGGTCGCAGTACAGGGGATATAAAATTCAGAATGGCAATGGGTAGAAAAGCATTCTTGAAAAAGAGAAATTTGTTAACATCGAATTTTGATTTAAGCCTAAGGAAGTCCTTTCTGAAGGCATTTGTGTGGAGTGTTGCCTTGTATGGGAGTGAGACATGGACGATAAACAATGCGGACAGGAAGAGGATTGAGGCTTTTGAAATATGGTGCTACAGAAGAATTCTGAAGATTAGGTGGGTTGATCGCGTAACTAATGAGGATGTACTGAACAGAATGGGGGAGAAAAGAAAACTCTGGCATACGTTGACTAAAAGAAGGGATAGATTGGTAGGACACATTCTTAGACATCAAGGAATTGTGAATTTAGCGTTGGAGGGAAGTGTGTGGGGTAAAAACCGCAGAGGAAGACCAAGAGATGGATACAGTAAGCAGATTCAGACAGATGTAGGTTGCCGTTCTTATGTGGAGATGAAGAGGCTGGCTCAGAATAGGGTACTGTGGAGAGCTGCATCAAACCAGTCTCCGGACTGAAGACCACAACAACAACAACAGATTAAAGATTCACTAATGATTGGATCACGCAGCAGATATCTATATAATTTTAACTTGAATAAATTTGTGAAGAAAATTCCTGCATAATCTCGTGAGGTTAAATTATTCACGCGTCATTGTTTTATCTGCGGGTAGTTGCCGAAAACATGCAGATTTTGAACAAATTAGAGAGTGAACTAGATTCTCGTGTAGGTATGAAATTAATATATAGTTCCTGAAGCAAGCTTTTCTTTTCTTTTTTTTTTTTTTCATGTGTCATTACGGCAAACATGGAATTGAAACAAGACAAATGTTAGACATCCAAATGAAATTGACGTTGTAATTCATTTCTCTTCTTGGTAAGCGTCATGTAGTGGGTATCCTCTTGAATTTATCGTAGTTCATGTAAGATATAAGTACATAATACGCAAGAAAATACTCATCAAAGTCTTATCCATAATCTAAATGGTTTTCTTCATTTACGCTATGCTCCGATGATGATATATCGCGGTCTATTTGAATAGTTGGCTACGGTACACGTCAGTCTGAATTTATTGGTGAACTCTTTAGATCTGGAGCCACAAACCGACCAGTTTTCTTAAAATCGGACGATAAGTATTTCATAGAGCGGCCAGGCCCGCATGGAGAGAACTACGCGGAGTTCTCGCATCTGTCCGTCGGATATAACACCCTGTATCTCGAGAATGAAAAGAGTTATCGTTATGCTCTCAACCTTAAATAAAATTTCGATATCTTACCTACATTTCGTCCGCAGCATTGTATGTGCTAAAATCAACCATACACAAAGTCTGCGCAATGCGATTTTTTCTCTGCAAACTCTTCAAAGTTTTGCGCAGTAGCTTACTTAATTTGATGTAGCACGTAAACTATACGGAATAATGAATAGAAAATCCGATAATTATCGAGTTAATATATCACACTATAACACGTGAAAAAGTTAATTTTTTTTTCATTGAATAGTTTTCTCAAAATCGGCTGATAAGTATTGTGAAGCTCTGGGAACGTTGCAGCGGTCGGTGCGTAAGCAGCAGCGGAATAGGCCCAGCATGGCTGCCGCTGGCAGGCTGGCCATACTTTCCCTATACAGAGCTTTACTTGGCGGGTGAGGTCTGGTTGCGCAGAAGCACAGGTCACGTGACCTGCTGGCCAACAGCCGTCAGTCAGCCGTTGCGCGCGGTCGAGTTTGTGTCATATTGTGCGGAGCGACAACTGGTTTTGGCATTCTGCGTTGTTGTTGTTGTTGTTTTTTTGCGAGTTATTTCGGAGCATTCAGTTGACTATGAGTAGCAACAGCAAATCTCAACCTGTATTACACAAACAGGCAAGAGAAATAGTGTTTCGCGTATATCAGTTCTTTAGACGGGAGTCGGAAGTGGCTGATCACAAAGCCTCTACCGGCGTTGCCAAGTGCCAGGAATGAACAGTTGCAGCGTGCGGCATCTGGTAGAGAACTGTTCAACGAATCGCGAGTGAAGCCAAGGCATCTGTTGAAGACAATGGATCACCTATTTTTAGGTCGCGTGGGAAGTGCCGAAATCGAAAGAAATGTGCCAGTGAGCTCGACGAAATGTTCAAATGTTTGTAAAGTCTATGGGACTTAACTACGGGGTTATCAGTCTCTAAACTTACAAACTACTTATGAACTAAGACTAAGGACGGCACAAATATCCATGCCCGAGAGGGGATTCGAACCCCCGACCGCAGTGGCCGTGCAGACCGTGACTGAAGCGCCTCAGAAATGCGGAACACTAATGATTCTTTGAGAATTATATTAACTCTTTGAAAATGGTTTTAAAATGCAAATGTTTGTAGAACTTATGGGACTTAACTGCGGGGTCATCAGTCCCTAAGCTTACAAACTACTTATGAACTAGCTAAGACTAAGGACGGCACAAATATCCATGCCCGAGGGGGGATTCGAACCCCCGACCGCAGCAGCCGTGCAGACCGTGGAAAATGGTTTTATTGGTTGCATTGCTGCTTGAAGGTTAATAATGACAAAAGGGTGGAGTATATTGGGATGGAAAGTTATCGGTGTATATAAAATTCTACGGTGTGTGTGTTAATATTTCGCTCTGCAACGTGAACTACAGAACGCAAACGAATGGTGTGAGTGTGTAATTGTTGTCCGAAGTCTCCCGTTGTACAACATAGCAGTTCCATGCCGACAGCTATTAGGGAGTGGAAGATATGGTGGTTGTGAGTCGTCATATTATAAAAAATTTCGGACTGAAGGCCAGCGATGACGTTTGCGACTCTATAGCAAGGAGGATACGTACAGCGAAACGTCATGCCACAGACCATATCTTTGGTCTATGCGTGCTACAATGTCTTCAGCTCTTTCTCTGTAAGGATAAGCATACGAATAAGGAAATATAAGAATCAATAAATAAAGCAGTAAAAAAGAAATTTCTTTTAATACGTCTCTGTAAAAAAATCGATTTGTCGTTTCGCGCATTACATAAAGTGATCCATCTGTGATATTATTACAATCATTATTGTAAAATTCGTGATTGGATTCTTCAAAACGAGTGCATTTTACCTGTGATTTCGTATATATATTCTCTGATAAATGTAACATGTTTTTAGAAAAAAGGAGATGGAAAGAGAGAGAGTGGATAGGAAAAGTACTAACTCAAGGTTCGAATAAATAAAAACCCGGGCAACGCCGGGTTTTCAGCTAGTAGCTGAAAATATACAACTTAAGAAGCTTACACTGTCGGCGGTGGCATGAGCTGTGGTAACGTTTGTTAGAACACTACAGTGGAGAAGAAATAGAAGTTGGATGTGTCCTTGGTTGAGAGGAAGAGACGAAGAATGAGATGTGTACTGCCTGCAGATAATGAAGTAACTCATATCAGAGGACCTCAATGAATTCAGTTTTTTTTTCTTTTACGAATATTAAGGGCTGAGTGTTTTATCAAGTTGCTTTCGTTCGTCCAAGGACAAAAATACGGCGCTGAGAGAGACAGAGAGAGAGAGAGAGAGAGAGAGAATTTCGCCAAGCTGAAGGTACGAAATACTTTTTACACTTGAGTTACATTTTCAGCTTTGTTAAAGTTATGCGTCAGTTACTTTCTGTAATTGTTATTTTCTGCAGGTTCGCTTGCGGTTTCTGGCGACAGGAGAATCTTTCGAAAGCCTAGCCTTTGCACAAAGAATTTCTGTACCGACTCTTACAAATATTGCTGATGAAGTCTGCACAGCAGTTTCAATTTCCGATCCATAATGGTGCCTCAATCAAATAAATTTTGCTTTACTTTTAGCATCACACTTTCGACGTTATGTGCAACTGACTTTCTGACATACTAAAAATTATAGAATTTTTTTCGTACATGAGTACGAAAACAAATCCGTTAAACTTTGTTTACGAGATAAATCAATCAAAAGTGAAGGTCGTAAATACACAAAATACCTGGGAATTACTATTACTTCAGGCTTAAACTGGAATGAACACGTAAATAATGTCGTGAGAAAGGGGAACCACAGACTCCGTTTTATTGGCAGAACCCTTAAAAAATGGAACAGAACTACTAAAGAAACTGCATACACTACGTTTGTTCGCCCTTTTTTGGAGTATTGCTGCCCAGTGTGGGATCCTTATCAGTTGGGTTTGACGGAGGACATCGAAAGAGTCAAAAGAAGGTCAGCTCGTTTTGTATTGTAACGATACAGGGGAGACAGCGTCACGGAAAAGATACAGGGTCTGAGATAGAAATCATTACAACAAGCGGTGTGGGCTACTTACGAAACTCCAATCGCCAACATACTCTTCCGAATACAAAAATATATTGTTGGAGCGAGAGATTCAGGTGTCCTTCCTTCCCGCGCGCTAGAATGGGACATAAATAGTATAACGGCGGTTGGATTAACCCTCTGCCAGACAGTTAAATGTGATTCGCAGAGTATCCGATGTAGTTGTAGATGTAAACTAGGTACAGGGTTTGCGATGGGCCCAAATGAGGAATGGAAGATTAGGGCTGAACGTCACGTCGACATAGTGGTCATTAGATACTGAGCACAAGCTCGCACTGATTTTTTTCTAATGATAGGGAAGGAAATCGGCCATTTTATTTGCAAGAAACCAACCCAGCTTCGCCTGCAGTTATTTAAGGATATCACGGAAAATCCAAATCAGGATGGCTGGTGGTTGGTTAACTGCCTCATTCCTGAACACAAGTCCTATGTGCTACCATTGCACCACTTCGCCCACTGCCATGGGCCCTCATAACCTGTTGTATGGGTATTTGCGTCGATGAGTTGGAGGCCCTAATGGAACCCTGAGGTGCTGAGGTGCAGCCATCCATGCTGCGTTCACCTGGTTCCAAAGCTCATCTTTAGTGTTTGGCATCGGGTCACAGCACTGCAGCTGTACTTTCTCCATATCCCAAACATTTTTGACTGTCAACAGGGCTTATTATCTGGATGGAGGCTGATATTCTGTTTCTCCAGTAAGGAATATATTAGTGCTGCAACATGTATTGTCTTCATGACAATTGGTGTCTGGGGTTTCGTGCAGTAAGGATGTGGCTACCAGTCGCAGGATGTCATTCACGTAGGTCAAACTGGTGAAAGTGCACTGGACGCAGAACAACTGCAATTTGTGGCGATACCATAAAACACACAAACATTATAAGGCCTTTAGCACTCACTGTGTATCTTGTGCGAATGAAGTTACTGTGATGCCGCTCGCCCCATCTGTGGAGAACCAAAATGGGACTATCATTTTCAAACAAACAGAACGTGGATTGGTCTGAAATCACTATCCGATTTCATCACTCTCAACAGTAACGTCGTTCCATACATCAATACCTGGCTAGCCTGTTTCTTCACATTACAAAAATGTAGGCGGAGGAGTGGATGACTCGCATGTAACGCTTGCCTTAATAAATGGTGATGGATTGTCACCCCTTTTAGTGTACGATAGTTTACACTATTACACTATTCCTCCAGTACTAAATAAGACTCAAATCCTTCCTACAATACCATTCACATGCGGTGTCAACCTCCTCGGGGACCGGAGTCAAAGATTCGGGGATTGGTCTGTTTGATACGATATGACCCCTCCTGTCGTGTTGTGCTGCCTTCCGTGAACATTCTGCACACATCCGTTTCACTACCGAAATACTCCATGGCATACAAGCTGAAATTTCCCCGATGCATGCTATACATTCTCTCATGCCAATAATCAAGTTGATGGAAGGTTCTCCGAGGAATAGTTCACGTCTGTTCATGTCAGACTGATCCGTTACCTTCAGCTTGTAGCGACGACGAAAGGCTTAGCCACATTTTACAGATAGCTTAGTTGACCTTCAACCCGCGGGTTGACAAGATTCATATGCTAATACTTTCTGAAGAATACACTAATATGCGTGTGCTGTAAATATTAACTTTCTATCTCTAGCCTTTCAAGGTGTTCTGTTTTTCATGAACATGAGTGTGAAAACGGTATGCCTCATGTCAAATTAAGTAATTGTAGAATTGTTATGAGAACTCCGCAAGTCGGTAACAGGGTTATCCCAGCAGATTGTTGTATCTCGTAGATTGTGTCATCGTTCATTAAAATGTATGAAATTAAGAAAATCTGTCGTGTGAGTGTGGTGCAAGAGTTAAACTATGAGGATCAGAGAAAAGTTCTTTATTGTAACTGGTTGTTAATACCAATTGCTGATAACAACTTAGACCACTTTCTTTGTTTCGTATCAGATGGGGCGTGGTTTCATTCTCAGGTTACGTAAACACAAAGAATTGCAGACACAGGTCTCAGGACATTCCACATGTTATGTATGAAGAACCTCGTAAGCCACAGAAGATGGGTGTAACGTGTGCGATGTCCATCATGGGCACATTTTCCTCCATATTTTTTTCATTTATATCTTAAACAGTGCCCGACATATTCGGCTCATTCTACGTATATTTGAGATGTACAGAGAATCTGTATGCGCTATTCCAACAAGATCGAGCAATTGCTTAGATATCCAAAAAATGTATGGTACACAACACCAACGTGTGCCATGGATGGATGGATGGATGGATGGATGGATGGTTTGATTTTTAAATGGACTAAACCGTGTGCCATGAATACAGGCTTCTTATTAGAGGTCTCTGACTCCCAAAGACCCCAGATGCAAAATCGGGTAATTTTATTTATGGGGCACACTGGAAACGAAAGTGTATGGTGATAATCCGTTCACAGTAGACTATCTTAAACGGTATCTTACTAGAGACATAAATAATATCACGCCCACATAATTAAAAACTTGTAGTTGATGTCATCACACGGAGTCAGCGATGCAAACATGCCAATGGCCGTTTTCAAAAATGTTTAAATATTTGTAAAGCTTATGGTACTTAACTGCGGGGTCATCAGTCCCAAAACTACAAAATACTTACGAGCTAGCGTATACTAAAGACGGCACAAACATCCATGCCCGAGGGGGGATTCGAATCTCCGACGGGGAACGGCCTCGCGCATCGTAGCATGGCGCCTCAATGCGCTCGGTTATTTCCAGCATCTCTAGTAAACAGCAACTACATTTTTTCACATTACTACTACCTATTGTATTTTAGATAGTACATTTTTACTGTTAAAGAGTTACGTAAGTATCCGGCGCGAGGTATACCGGTTTTTAAGTGGGATATCCTGTATAATAAAAATGTTGATTGCCACCTCAACCCGTTTTCGACTTTAGTGACACTATGTCTCTTAGTTTACGATAATACAAAACGAATCGCCCTTCTTCCAACGTCTTCAGTTTCCTCCAGCAATCGGATCGGGAAAGGACGCTATACAATGCAACAATATTCGTACAAGAAAACAGCTTTTTGTCCGTCATTTCCCCTAATTTTTTCTACGAAGTGGTTAATTCGAGTTGTTTGCAAGGCTGCCGATTCATTTGAATAAGTATCGATTACAATTATTGAAACAGCTTAACTTGGAGCCGCGGCTTAGTCGAATCAACAGCCGTTTTATCTGGGTGATCTATGGGGTAATCGATATAACTGTTTTGTAATTCCTCTTGAATTTCTGATAAATATCATTTCTGTGAACAAGTAACAAGTCTCCTAAAACAATGAACACCAGAAGTTACCTTAGGTAACGACAGAGTCAACTTTGGTTCAACCATAATGAAGTTCCTATGAATTGCTACGAACTGTGGCCCATCTCGCTAAGTGTGACGCTTACAGCTGAGCAGTTGAGACAATACTTCACACGTATAAAATTTCATTAAAAGCTAATTGTTATGAACAATGTCTAAAGCATTACAGGAATCTAGAAATATTAGATCTACTTGAGGTTCCCTGGCGATGCCACTTTATTCATTTCGAGGCATTTCATGATATTAGATCACATAGTACACCCGAAAATTCTACTACTGAAATCGCGGTATGTATTTACACTTCAGTAAAAAGTAGTACACCTGGAAAGACGACGCCCTTTTTGATCCGATTACGGCAAATGCCAGATGTACTAAAAACGATTTCAACGTCAAAAAAAAAAAAAAAAAAAAAAAAAAAAAAAAAAAAAAGTTCAAATGTTTGTTAAGTCTATGGGACTTAACTACGGGGTCATCAATCCCTAAACTTACAAACTACTTATGAACTAACTAAGACTAAGGACGGCACAAATATCCATGCCCGAGGGGGGATTCGAACCCCCGACCGTAGTGGCCGTGCAGACCGTGACTGGAGCGCCTCAGTCTCCTCGGCCACCGCGGCCGGCGATTTCAACGTCGTTCGCCTTCAGATAGCGTAGTGACATAGCTGGCGAAGAGTCATCAGTGTGAGTCCTTTCATAGAGAATGTTTACAGCTGTAAGGTCCAGTTTAACACCAATGTTTGAAGCAAACTAGCGTAGTTCTTCCTACAGCCAACGGTGACAATCTGAAAAGGGTCAAATTATTGCCATCCAAGTGGTGGGATGGCTCTTTCGGATCACTGCCGCATAAGTTGGTGTTGCGACAGTTCTGGAACAACGCTGGTTGCAAAAGGCCACGAGAATATTTTCACACCCGTCGACGAGGTCCCAGACGACAAAGCCGTACAATCGACCGTCAAGATCGTTGTATTGTTAAGGGCAGGAATGGCAGATCCTACAGTACCACAGCACGGATAAGGGTCTTTTGGGAGCCCAGCAAGTGTCAAAACGACCTGTTGCCACTGAATATCAGCAGTAGGGTTGCGGGCACGCACACCTCTAGCCCATCTTCCGCTGACGCCACAGCATCGACGTGCACGACTAGAATGGTGTCGCCAGTTGATCACTTGGAAGATGGGATATCGAATCATCATCGTCCTCAAAGATGAAAGCAGATTCAGCCTGTAGACATGGTGAGCACTGACTTGTTGAATGCATTCGTCCAAGACAGACTCGCTCCACCCCAGGTCTCATGGTCTGGTCTTCCAGAAGAACAACACCAGAAGCTTCTATCAGACATTTAAATCAAAACTTAGAGGATACTCTTCACCCAGCATCTGTTTGAAAAATAATCAGGGCTAATTGATTATGAACAACAAACATAATTGTGAACACTTAGCTAGATACTTCAAAGAGTTGCTCAACTGTGACCTACCACCAGAAAAACTAACCTTCCAGAAGCCACAAAACAAACTTCCTTATTCCATCCCCGCCAAACGGAAAAGAAACCCGGGAGATCATCAGGGGCTTGAATAACAACAAAGTGTCGGGCAAAGATTCAGTTGTTGCAGAACTTTTGAAGTACGCAGGAGACAGTATCCTGGAACGACTTGAAGCACTCTTTCAAAAAATCTGGCTCACGGGAGAGATCCCAGAAGAATGGAGAGATGCAGTCATCCACCCGTTGCACAAGAAATGTGACAAATCCAATGTCAATAATTGCAAAGAAATATCACTTCTACCAGAAGCATGCAAGATCCTTGCCATTGCTCTCGAACATAGAATAGAACAACACGGAGATCAACACCTAGGTGAATATCAAGCCGGCTTTAGGACAGGGAGTTCGTGTGCAGACCAGATATTTACCATAAAAAAAGGCTCTAGCAGCTGATAAGAAAGTGATCATGACATTTGCGGACTTTAAAAAGGCATACGATTCCGTAGATAGAGACATATTAATAGAAGTGCTGAAAGACTTTGGAATAGATGATAAAACAGCAAATACTAACAAACACCCGATCACAAATTAAATTTTTAGGAGAACTGTCAGAGTTCTTTGAAATAAAAACATGTTTGAGACAAGGAGACAGTCCCACTCCGATCTTGTTCAACTGTGTTTTAAAGAAGGTTATCAGGGAATGACGAAAATAAATGAGTCAGTTCAACTTTCCAAATGGAATCAGGCTTGGCCGCAAACAGTTTCAGTTTACATTTGAATACCTCGCATTTTGTGGATAGTATAGTGTTTTTGCAGATGATCTGCAAACTGCAACTAAACAGATTGCAGTCCTCGAGGAAACAGCATTGAAGGCAGGATTGCAAATATATTTTGAGAAAATACAGTATGACAATGAGAACCAAGTATGGCGGCATCTAAAGAGTTCAGAGGTAACACATACAAATCTAAATCACTCTCATACCAGGCCAAATTCCGACACTACAGCTCAGTCGTCGAACCTGAATGTTTATATGTATCTGAGACTACAGCCAGGAAGGGACTTTCAGACTTGGAAAAGAGAGAAAGGAAATTCCTAAGAAAAATTCTGGGGCCCAGAAAAATATCAAATGAATTTACCTTCCGCCTAAGATGAAATGAAGAACTTTATCAACGATTTGAAACTATCACCATGACAATGAAGAAAAGAAGACTGTCTCTCTTTGGACATGTTGAAAGAATGAAATCAGAGAGGCTCGCTAACAAGATTCTTCTCTTCTAGGAGAACAGGAAGACACAATTTCCATGAAGGATTTCTTCGAGGAGAAAACGAGGAAGAACAGAGTATTCTCAGCAGAAGAACATGCACGAGTGAGCCAACGGATGAAGGAGTACTGGCGAAAGAGGAAGGAAGAGAAGTCTAGAAAGTGAGGGAAGTTCTGTAAACGTAACCCATAGATGAGTGTAACGAAAATAAATAAAAAAATAATTATGGTTTCAAGCAAAAACATAAATTACATTTTTTACTGTTCTGGCTTCACTATTATTTGACGACGGTAGTCTTTGATTGTTCAGTTTGTGGAGAGCTACGACGCTATTTTTGGAGAGTCATTTCCATAGCTACTACTAGCTTTCCAAGCAGCTAACCTATTGAACCATCGTTTTAAGTGACAAGGTCTTTAGCTCGTCTACATACACATAACAAGAACTGTCAGAACATGTGGAATTAGAGAACCCACAATGTTCTGTATAAATGAATTAAAAAACGAATATTGTCCACAAAGTAAGTTCCGTTTGGTTATATAAAGAAAACGTGTACAGATAAAGAAAAATTATTTATTGTACAAAAATATACAACTATTAAACTACTTTTCTACGTAGCTTCCAAAATTTTTAGGCATTTCTCATAGCGTGGCACAGGTTTTTG
Organism: Locusta migratoria; assembly: GCA_026315105.1. Classification (NCBI taxonomy): domain Eukaryota; kingdom Metazoa; phylum Arthropoda; class Insecta; order Orthoptera; family Acrididae; genus Locusta; species Locusta migratoria. The sequence goes on from CM048744.1 coordinate 542,041,706, forward strand.
TATGCCTTCTTCGTAGAAGGTTGCCGCCTGTGTATTCAACCATGTGGTAACATGTTCTTTCAGCTCGTCATCATCGTTGAAGTATTGACCACCATGGGTAGATTTTAGGTGTAAGAAGAAAGTTGCTAGGAGCGAGACTGTATGGAGGATGATCAAACACGTCCCAGTGAAATTCCCATAAGAGTTGTTTGGTCACATTCGCCTTATGAGGTCGGGCGGTAACGTGAAGGAAAAAGAAAACTCCTTTCATCTCTTATTACACCTAAAATCTGTCCTTGGTGGTGAACACTTCAACGATGATGAGCTGAAAGAAATAATAACGATAAATATAAAGAAATTCTAAAATCCGACACCCATGTGGTCTTGTAATTTACTGTGTCAACTCCCAGCAGGACTGACAACAACCACACAGAAACCTATGCACCACAGGTAAATCCGCTTACGAGTTACGAAAAGCTGTGCACGAGCCAAAAATCGAATACCGATATATAAAACCAAACATCCTTCACCTCATATGTTTCAAATATGTCACTTCTTTCAAAACACGATAACTCTCCTCACTAGCGCGTATACTTGCAAATTAACACGACCATGAAAATTCAAGCATACCTCGTTATAAGCAATCTCGAAGAGTTACTTCAATTCCCAGCAGGAAAGAAGTATTCTGGTGAGAGAATAAACTGGAAATTTTCCGAAAAAGTCACAAAATCTTTTAATAAACTGAAAATTTACCGAAAAATATCACAACATCTTTCAAATCACCTGGATTAAGACGTTCTAAATTATTTAGTCCCAAAACAGTAGCATACAACATTGCTAAACATACGTATTCGGCCATGTGGAGGCAGATATGACACTGTAACCTCAGTTTTAGCAGCACAGTAAGTTAAAGATTTTGATAATTTCAATTCTGAACAAAAACTCCTGGAAATGTCACGTTAATATTCAGTAACAAAACTGTATTATAAAGGCAGGTGTTTACTGCAGTTCTGTATCATAGGACGTTTAACGCCATCCGCAGACACTAACGCTGCTACCAAATTCAACATAAGAGTCAATACAACGTACTAAACGTGGCTAACTTTATGTTCTACCTAAAAATAATTGACCAATGGAAGCCCCGATTATTGTGAAAGTTAAAGGCAAAAAAATTTAGTAGAAGCACGATCAAGTGCGCCTCTTACCTTATATGCATAAACTGCGTCACTTAACATTGACAAATTTGATTTTCCACTCCGTTCCACTCCATTCTTCGTGAATGTTTCCACGGCAACGAACAACACGGTGGGCCGGCGCTTTAAAGGACTCTTGGACCGGGTGAGTTGCAGACACACAAGTGCTTACGAAACACATAAATGAAATGAAAATGAATTTATTGAACTGAAAGAATTCAAAATACAGTTTTTACAGTAAAAAATTTATCTATATCAGTTTCAAAATGGCACGTCTTATCTGACGAGCTGACCAAAGTCGACTTCATTCTTCCGTGAAACGAAATCATATTATCGAAGCGATGGCGCAGTTCAACGGAGAAAATGTGTTCTTTAACTCAAATCATTTGTGTCTTGTATGCCGAACTAAGAGTATATGAGATATTTTTTCGTACCCTGTAAGACCAATACTTCGAGGCAATAGAACTGTATCATTGTAGTGAGTGTTTATACTTTATGACTCTTAACTGATCGGTGTAGCAGTTCGACAAACTACAGTTCTCTACAGCTCTCATGTCGGGGTCATCACCGCCGTAATTCCAGTACTGATGAGTTCTACATCAATTGGAAAGCAATACAACTATGAGGAAACACAATTTATTGATGCTAATCACAAGAAGGGCCAAAAACAGTAGAGATGAGCAATTCCTAAAGTTCTGAGTCAATTGTTGACTATAATATACGATGTGTTGAGAATTCTACAGCTTCATCAGGCAGTCTAAAGAATGGTGGCATAAAATGTTTTGTCTGGCTATTGGTAACAGCATCAGACAACAGCTTCATTCTCTGCAATCACAGTGCTACTTTCAACCACAATCACAATGCCCAAGTTGAACTATACAGTGGATAAAGACTGATACTTCTAAAAGCTTTGGTTGGAAATGTACGGAACACAAATGGCGGAAAGAGAAGAAAATCAGCTACTTTCGGCGACGAAGTGTGACTATCAGTCAGTCACGATTCAGTTGCTCCAATAAAAAAATAAAAATAAAAGAGAGGAACTGTTTATTACTTCAACACTTGTGCCAGAATACTACACTGTTGAAAACAGAGAATCAGGTGAGATATCGCACACAGTATACATATGGTAACGTATTTTTTCATATATTCCAGAATGAAATTTTCACTCTGCAGCGGAGTGTGCGCTGATATGAAACTTCCTGGCAGATTAAAATTGTGTGCCGGAACCGAGACTCGAACCTGGGACCTTTGCCTTTCGCGGGCAAGCGCACTACCGACTATGCTATCCCGACACGACTCACGATGCCGCCTCACAACTTTACTTCCGCCAGTACCTCGCCTCCTACTTTCCAAACTTCACAGAAGCTCTCCTGCGAACCATGCAAGACTAGCACTCCTGGAAGAAAGGATATGGTGGAGACATGGCTTAGCCACAGCCTAAGGGATGTTTCCAGAATTAAATTTTCACTCTGCAGCGGAGTGTGCGCTGATATGAAACTTCCTGGCAGATTAAAATTGTGTGCCGGAACCGAGACTCGAACCTGGGACCTTTGCCTTTCGCGGGCAAGCGCACTACCGACTATGCTATCCCGACACGACTCACGATGCCGCCTCACAACTTTACTTCCGCCAGTACCTCGCCTCCTACTTTCCAAACTTCACAGAAGCTCTCCTGCGAACCATGCAAGACTAGCACTCCTGGAAGAAAGGACATGGCGGAGACATGGCTTAGCCACAGCCTAAGGGATGTTTCCAGAATGAAATTTTCACTCTGCAGCGGAGTGTGCGCTGATATATTGGTTACAATTTGAATTTGTCTGTATACAATACGATTCTTTGCTGTCTCAACTCTTTACTTGAGGTTTACATGGCGTTTACATAAGGCGAGGAACCATGGGGCTCTCTAAATATGGTGTGTGATCACCTCGGATGGCCAGTACAGTTGCACACCTGCGGGGCATAGACAGTATGAGGTTATCAATCAGCCCTTGAGGAATATTTGACCTTTCTTCCATGAGTGTCATATCCAGCTCTGCAACCGATGTGGGAGGTACTGGTCCGGCTGCAATGCGGCTGGCGAGTGCATCCCAGACATTCTCAATCGAGTTCGGGTCCAACGAACAAGCTGGCCTCTCCATTCGTTCAATTACCTCAGCTTCAAGCATGTTCAGCTTCAAACATGTTGTCCACTAGTGCAGTTCTGAAGGTCCCCATCTCCTATTGCACTGGCGTAGGGCACAACAAAAGGTCCAAGGATCTCGTCTCTATATCTCTCAAAGCGCCATAGAGGCCCGTACGTCCGACAGTACTGAACCTGCCGACGCCGTTCGTCCACCAGAATGATATGGTGATGTTTCCTGCACATAAACAGGATTGTTCCGAGTTCCACATTCTCTCCAGATGATGGAACGGCTATTGTCCTGCTGAGCACAAAATCTTTTCTCGTCTGACAACAGAAACCGGCGCCGTTCGTTTCGACTCCAATCATGATGTTCCTCCTCCTAGTTTCTGCGGGCTAAACGATGTCGTGGTTTCAAAAGGGACACACGCACCATAGGCCTCCGCGCGTTGAGGGCACATTCCGGAAGTAGATTTCGTACTATTTGTGTTGATATTGCGCGTACTCTTGCTGTCTCGAGGGTGCCTTGCAGCTGAGTTGTATTTAGCTTTCTATCTCGACGGGCTTTTAACTGGATATAAAGGTCCTCTCTTGCTAATGTCACCCGTGGTGACGTTGGCCTTACCTTCGTTTAACTGTTCCTGTTGTCTGAAATTGCGTCAAGGTCCTGGAAATTACACTTTGGGTCACTTCAATAGATGTAGCCATCTCCCTCTGTGTCTCGCTTCCTCCCTTCGTGTGGCTCTCCATGCCATAGCTTTTAGTTAAGTCACGTTCTTGTTGTATTTGACCACATGCTCACTACACTATATGAACACAAATACTTGTGTAATTCGTTTGGCAGGGTGAACAAAAGTCAACACCAACCTTCTCTGCAGAAACTTTCTGTTCTTACCATTATCTCGGTTGCCGTAATGTTGTTGTCTCCACTCCGCAGACCGACTAAAAGACGTCGAACTATTTTAGTTCATTTTTCTGATGTCAGTACTTCAGTACGTCAGTAGGCAAGAAGCAAGGTCTAGTTCTATAAACTGTTCAATTTTTCGAGGTACAATAATGATCAGTAATTTCACTAATAGATAACATCATTAAACACAATATTAGTACAGTAGATAATTAAGGTTATTCTAATAAGGTAATGCAAGTGTAATAGTTCCTAAATTCAAGGTAAAAGTATTTTCTTCCGATGTTAAAATCGATAAACAGAGACCTGTAGTATCATAATAGTTTGTCTTCACTGGTGTAACAAGTTTGGAACCAGTAAAGTACTTGAAAATGGGACGTAACCCGAAACCTAGGTCGTAAAAATAAAGTTTTGTGAAACAAGGCATTAACAAGTGTCCAGTCATTTAATTTGAAATGTTTCACCAAGAACCGACAGTATAATCAATCAATATGATTGTTTCCTTAGCCTAGTTTGCCATAGTTACTTTATAACTCTATAAAACACTTGGAATATGTAACCATTAGATCACTTAGTGTACCACAGTCAGATGATTCAAGTAAACAGCAGTATCAACAATTTAAGTTTTGCCTTTACTATTCCTAGCAGCGATATGATGATATCAATTCAGACAAAAAGTAAACAACAGTGATAATTGTTAACTGTAATATTCTCGATTTAAACTATGTGTCAAAGTATCATTAGCACACTGACCCTCTGTTTGATGATGATGATGATGATGATCGCTACAGTAAGGGGTTCGAATCCACCCTCGGGCTTGGATGATTGTGTCGTCTTTAGTATAAGGTAGTTCATAAGTAGTTTGTAAGTTCAGGGACTGATGACCCCCTCAGTTAAGTCCCTTAAGATTAACAAACATTTGAACATTTTGATTTGATGATGATGACATTCCCTAATTACTAGGCTCATGCTAGTTGTACAAGTTTCAGCTTACCGTCACTACCTAAAAGTACCAGTCTGGCGACTACTCTCATGTCTGCTACCTCCGTCATGCCACCAAACCTCAGACGCTGTTCATCACTCAAAAATGTTATTGTTAATGTTGCTTTGATGCCCTCCAAAAATAGTAAATTATGAATGTAAATGAAACGTCCTGGCAGATTAAAATTGTGTGCCGGAACCGGGACTGGGACTTTTGCCTTTCGCGGGCAAGCGCTCTACCACTGAGCTATCCCGACACGACTCACTGTCCACCCTCACAACTTCAATTCTTCCAGTATCTCGCCTCCTACTTTCCAAACTTCATAGAAGCTCTCCTGCGAACCTTGCAAGAGTATGTACGAATGTAAATGTTTTGATTTTGTTATACTCAGAGTTGTCTCTTTAGTTGTAAGTCCTTAGCGTAACAAAATTATTACGTCACGTGGACCTTTATAAAAGGGGAGGAGTGTATGGCGAAGATTTGTTATTAATTCCGTAACGGGAATTATTCTGAGCCTTTTTCACGGCCAGAGCAGTGGGGCGAAGGCCCACGTGCTGGACCAAAAATGTTCAAATGTTTGTAAGGCTTATGGGACTTAACTACGAGGTCATCAGTCCCCTAAACTTACAAACTACTTATGAACTACTTACGAACTAGGACGGCACAAATATCCATGCCCGAGGGGGGATTCGAGCCCCCGACCGTAGTGGCCGTGCAGACCGTGTCTGGAGCGCCTCAGTCACCTCGGCCACCGCGGCCAGCCGTGCTGGACCGTCGGTGCAGATGCTGCATATCAGTGTAGTTGCGACGCACGGGGCCCAGGCGCACAGTCAGCTTTTTCCGGATCTTTTAAAAAATGTTCAAATGTTTGTATAGCTTATGGGACTTAACTACGGGGTCATCAGTCCCTAAACTTACAAACTACTTACAAACTACTTATCAACTAGCTTATCCTAGGGACGGCACAAATATCCATGCCCGAGGGGGGATTCGAGCCCCCGACCGTAGTGGCCGTGCAGACCGTGTCTGGAGCGCCTCAGTCCGCTCGGCCCCGCAGCCGGCCCGGATTTTTTATACCGGTAGCGGAGCCAGGAGCCGCGCTCTCTGTTGCTAGCCACGGTAAGCGTCAGAGCGGTCCTGCAGAGACACAAGACTACCGCACTTCCTTCCGCTGTGTAGCCCCGTATTGCTTTTCCTAAGTAAATTACTTCAACGTCAATCATGACTCTGTCATCCTGACATTCACCCCATCCAGTAGCCCACAATCCTAGCTTGGCTATTCTGTACAGTAAAAACTGTATATGTGAATAAAGTTAATATATAAAATTTTCCGGTAAACAAAGCTAATCTTGGGAGGCAGAAAACGTAGCAGATGTTGAGCATTTAACTTTTTTTTTTACTCAAGCAGACACCGGTGGAAACATTCTTCTCCTGGTGGAGGGGGCATGCCTTAATTGTACAGTACCATCTACATACCATGCACATTCTACATCTACATGGGATACTCTGTAAATCACATTTAAGTGCCTGGCAGAGTGTTCATCGAACCACCATTACACTATTTATCTCGCACTCCATTCTAGAATAGCGCGCAGGAAGAAAGAACATCTGAATCTCTACGTTCTAGGTCTGATTTCTCGTATTTTATTCTGATGATGTATTCTACCTATGTATGTGGAAGTCAACAATATTTTTTTTTTTTTGCATTCGGAGGAGAATTTTGGCGATTAGGGTTTCGTAAGTAGCCCCGCAGCTGCGATAAGAGCCGTTGTTGTAATGATTCCCATCCCAGGTCCTGTATCATTTCCGTAACGCTGTCTCCCCTGTATCGTGACAATACGAAACGAGCTGCCCTTCTCTGGACTCTTTCGATGTCCTCCTGATAAGGATCCCACACTGGGCAGAAATACTCCAAAAATGGATGGACAAGCGTAGTGTATGGAGTTTCTTTTGTAGTTCTGTTGCATCTTTTAAGGGCTCTGCCTATAAAACGCAGTCTCTGATGCGCCTTTCCCACGACATTATTTACGTGTTGTTTCCAGTTAGGTCTGAAGTAATAGTAATTCCTAGATATTTTGTGGAGTTTACGGTCTTCACTTTTGATTGATTTGTCTTGTACACGAAGTTTAACGGATTTCTTTTCGTACTCATGTGGACGACTTCACACTTATCATTAATTATAGTCAATTGACAATTTTTACACCATAGTGATATCTTATTCAGATCGTTCTGCAGTTGTTTTTGATCTTCAGATGATTTTACTAGACGGTAAATGACTGCGACATCTGCAAACAACCTAAGAGAGCTACTTAGATTTTCCCCTAAATCGTTTATGTAAATAAGGAACAGCAGAGGACCAATAACACTACCCGAAATCACTTCTGTTTTAGTCGATGCCTTACCATCGATTACTACGAACTGTGTCCTGTCTGAGTGGAAATCCCCTATCCAATCTCAAATTTTGGGCGATATACCATAACCACGCAATTTGATTAAAAGCCGTTTGTGAGGTACGGTGTCAAAAGCCTTCCGGAAATCAAGAAATATGGAATCGATTTGCGAACCCTTGTCGATTGCACTCATCACTTCATGTGAATAAATAGCTAGTTGTGTTTCGTAAGAACAATACTTTCTGTTTTTGCACTGACACTTTACAAACCTAGAACTCTCAGTAATTTAAGCACTTTTAAAATGTGGCCGATATTATGATGGTTGCCGCAAGTAGCGTTTTAACTCCTGTGTGAGACACACTACGAAATTCAAGATCGTTCTTGATAATGAATATAATAACAAACAATGTATGTCGGACTGTGTTTATAACCAGGTAATAGTATCGTACATATTATCGTCGCAGTTACTAGCGGGGAGATGTTTGGTTCTGTAATCTTTGAAGTTACCAGTAGTGATCGGCCATGTCTATCGCTTTTATAGTACTGCCAACCATTATTCGATTATGTTTTGCTTTGTGCTGTGCATTTATTGTTGTTTCGTATTTTGAAACGAATGAAGACGTAACTGCAGGTCTGTTGCGGTATCCTAAATGATACACACAAAATTACGCACAATGTACTGAAGTGTTGCGAAGTGGAGAAACGCAGAAAGCTTTTATATTCTGTCGCTCAATCCACCGGCAAAAGTTTCGAACCCTCGATGGGATTATGACGTTTACAAGCTCTCATTCTCCCATCCAGTGAATCGCGCCTCTAGTGCTACCAGTATATGGCGCTAACCTATTTAGTAAAATGTTCGTCATTGGATGGGAATCGTGTGGAGTCTGTACTGGAGTTTTTTTTTTTTTTTTGTGACTTTGTTACTTGACGTTCACATTTGCTCTTCACACATTTTACAGGAAAGGTAAAAATTGTTTTGCACAAATACCTTGTATGTTGGAACCCGACAAAACAGTTCTGTTATCTTTACGAATCATGGATTAACAGCAATCTACCACGCGGCAAATTCTGCAGAAACTGCAAGATATGTTAAGTGTTATGACGTAGATAAGTGTTGAGTTGTAAAACAGGTTTGTCCAGGAAGCAGTAGACGAGGCAGCCCATCGTCTCTGATGACAAGTGTACAGAGAATCTCAAAAAATCCACAGGTGATGCTTTTAATTCTGTCACTCCAAACGACTGGGAAGCGTACTCTGCAGAAAATTGCATGATGTGGAGCACTATTGTAGACGCCGTGATGGTATCACGGAAATTGTAATTGACGATATTATATCACGAGCTAATGACTCCAGCGACGATTCATCGAATACAGAAACAGCAGAATATGAGGGACCATCTCATACGGACACAGCTCAGAGTCGATCTTCGAGTACCTAAACGGCCAAGAGTGACAGTGAAAGTAACCAACATACATCGCGAAACTTCTTATGCAAAATGTTAATGTTTTAAATATTGAACCTATTTTATTACACTGTTTCTTATCATTTAATACCACTTCTAATAAGTATTGCGCCCTTTGTAGCAACAGAAGCCTTTGTTGAATGTTTGTCCGACAGTGTGTTAGCTTGTATTGAACACCACTCTTCAGATCTGGTTTCGCTGATGCAAAGACACTGACATACCGAGCCAGCACTGCGAGAGGGAGGCGGAGCCTGTCCACTGTATCTTTCATTTGTTTATGCTCGCGGTCGACTTCCATGAGTTTGTGTCAGTATAATATCTCTGACTTAAGTCTCACAACATTAAAACACAGTCTAACACAGACAGTCGCGAAACTCCCTAGGAAAAAATTGCGACTGAAGCGATACTAGCGCTCCAAGCGGCCAGTAGGGGATAACAGTGTAATGACATGATACGAAATGAGAAGTTGCTGTTTTTAATGCTGTTACTTTCATATTTCCTACTCACTGAACGTTGTTATGAACTTTCTAATACAAATATGAAAACATAATTAAAGTAATATCACTGCTTCTGTTAATGGCAGTCTATAATAACAAATTATCAGTGCAGTGTAATTCATACAGTTCACAATACGCGAGTCATATTGATAACGTCCAAAAGTTTTTGAAAGAAGAAATGAATTGCAACTTGATATGCTGAAGTATATAAAAGGAACTGATTATGTTTAGTTCGCGTGCTCGTTGCGTATTGACATGTTGCAGGAGTTTTGTTTTGGCGAATTTCGGACATTGTAATATTTTCGAAAGTACACACGATTTTTATATCGTAGGGGACTACATTCTACATCGCCGAATAAACCATCTTTTCACCTTGTCCTTGCTTCTCTGCCTTTCATGTAACTATATTTTTTTAGCTACTTGTCAGATATCGAACTGAATATCTTCAAGAATGTGATGTGCTAGCATTAACAGTTTACGTATGGAAATATTATTTATCAAACTAGTAGTTAACCGCCAAAATATTTTAGTATACAAGCTTGTCATTTTTGTGAAACTGAGGTACCAACCTAAGCATGTTCTACTGAAATAGTTGATTAACTGCTACTGGAAGTATTCAGATATAACTTTTATACAGCAGTAATGTTACCAAATAGTGGTCAAGTATTTTATTTTGATTAAGAGCAGAAATTTGGGCATGAATTAGTTGTTAAAGGTTTACTTCTATGCCTAAAAGTATAACTAACCGCCGTAAACGAACACTTATTCATGACATTATTCTGTCACTTCTGAGCATCCTTTGCAAATGAGAGATTGCCGAATTATATTTTAAATAGTTGCTACAATTTATAGAGCCACAAAAGCTCGTAAATACGAAGGTATTTTGAATGTGCTGCTTCACTACAAAAAGCCATTCAATACACAATCGTTTCACGGTGTGTTTCTGCGACCCAGCCGCTTGGCAGCGCTGCAGTCGGGGGTTGCAGAAATACTCTGGGAGTTTCGTGACTCTTATGTTCGACTCTGATTAAAAGTTCACGTAGTACATGGTGGTGGCTATTAGGAGGCGGGAAAAATGGCCGGTGGAGAAAACACATAATTTCGAATAACTGGAGTTGGAAGGCACACAAGTAGATGATCTGAGAAGAGAATATTTGGTTCGAACATACAGGTAAGCACGGAAATGACACTTCTGTTTACAATATCTACGAGGTATAAATGGACGTATTTATTGAGTTGTTGTTGAGACATAAATAGACTCTTCATGCAAGTAACAGCCACGAAATAATGTCAGAAATTTGTTATATTTTGGACCTATAGTGTTACAGATATCTTAGACTGATATAATTTGGTAATTTCCAAGAAAGCTTACCCTCGAAGTTGTACGGCCGAAATCGATTTATATAATGTCGATTATGTCAGTATTGGCACACGACTTATTAAGCGTGGAGAACGTATTTCAGTAGTGTGATCTACTTTAGTAAGTGGATATACGACTGATAGAGTACTTCAAGACGAATACTTCGCTCATTAATAAAGTGAAGCAACTTCTTTGTTATCAGTAGATTTCTCGCAATAAAATTTATTTGTACGTTATGATACATTAGTAAATATCGGTCTTTATTCACCTCGCGAGTGAAGTAATTTTTTTTTATTATCGGTAGATTTCTAGTACGAAAATGTATTTTTACATTATGATACATTAGTAAAGACCCATATTTACACTTCCCGAGCGTGAATAGTCGCGTAATTGACATTCAATATATATCGATTCCGACTGTACCACTTCGAGTGTAAGCTTTCTTGGTTGGTCCAAAAAACTGTAAATTTATTTAATTACGAGATATCTTTCGGCGTAAGTGCCGTCGTCAGGTTATCACGCGAACGTTAACTCCGAAAGGTATCTCGTGAATCAATAAATGAATAATTTATTACAGTGGTTTGGACCAACCTTTTACAATAATGTGAGAAACGTTCATTAAAAAATTACCATGGGTGTGAACATTACGTTTTGCTTCAGAGCTTTAAATTACTTGTACGTGAATGTAAGAAAAATATGCATGGAAATAATTAAATCGCTGTGTGCTAAAAGTCCCAAAATCGTGATTTCACAGGAGAGGCATAAAACTGTTTTGCACCAATACCTTGCATTTTGGAAGTTTGTTTTTGGTCTTTAAAATTTGTTTTGGAATATAGTTCGTCTAAGAAATAAGTTTTCTTGGAACTCAACATAAACCACATTTTATTTGTAAAAATTTAATTAATTAGAAATAACTTAATGTTATATATATTGTTTCTTCAAGGTAAGCCACTAAATGTGGGAGGTGAGTTGTAATATGGAAATAGTGACTAAGTATTAACATGTTTGCAGTTAATTCATTAATGAAATGCCTTGTAAGAACATTCCATGGATTTTGATTACTGTGCACAAAATGGTACAAATTACTAACTACAATGAGTACTTTCTTGGTGAGAACCTTGTCATGAACACAGTAAACAGATGCAAAATGTTTTCTTTAGTATTTCGGCCCCAATCCTTGAAACTGTACATTATAGTGTTGTTTGTACCAAATTTGACCATTGTGAATTTAAGAGACGCACTACTGTAAGTTATCAGCTCGGTGAATTGATGAACTGAGTAAATTCTTTCTTTTGGAGACATGGACTGAAAATGGCGAAATTTCGGTCACAGTCCAAGAAGTCGTTCCCATTATTGGGAAGAAAAGCTGAATTTTCTTGAATCTGTGTGTATCTATTAGACAGAAAAATTAATATCATTTAATTGCGCACTTACCCGAAATCATTCCCAAAGCTTTGTGCTGTGGTTCCTAGCTTTTTTAGCAAATTTCGTTTATATCCAATTCGATTTGCTTTTCGTTTTCTAATAGAAATCTGATCTGTAACTACCGATCTATCAAACATTTTGAAGAAAAACTTGTAATATCTCTGACACTGAATGTGAAGAAATCAAAACGAACAGTCGGTCCTACTTCATTGTTATGGTCAACTTAATGATATGTTTCAGCACGTTTACGAACTTGAAAATGTAAGGAGAAATGATATTTTTGTTAAAATATCAACATATATTATTAAATTTTATACAAGAATTTAATGGGACTTCCAAAGTCCTCTTAACATAAAATGATGTGTCTACAGTAGGGGAAAGCACATCAGCAAAAAAGTGGATTTAGGATAAAACTGTGACCTACGCCCATTTAACAAATAAAAATTTTTCCGAGTACAATTGTATTTATGGCGTCGGCTGCGTAGTGTGTTGCTGTTGGCAACGACCTTTGAATGCTCTTTGAAAACAATCACATAGAATAAGAAGGAATAATTTTTCGTGTTGACCTGAAATAAATAATTAATTCTGTTCTTGATGGACTGGTTCTTGTATAAATTAACTATCCTCGTAAGCGAACATTCATTTGCCAACATTGGCACACGACCCAGCCGATGCCGTAAGTAAAATTTAACAATTTTCTGAAAAGCGTCATATAACAAATATATAAAAAGAATGCTGTATAAAATTTATTTCATAAAGAAATACACTCTAGTTTTTCAATAACTTTTCATAATTAGTATAATAAAATATATATAATTTATTTAATTAATGTAGCGACGATGGCACCCTGCGCAAAATACAGTCCGTTTATAGCTAGATACCTCAGTGATGAAAATGTTTCGTATGTAATAATGACAGTAAAGTTTAAAATGTAGCTTGCAATACGGCGGAATCTGCTTAACGTGTAGACGTTGGGAACGGCGACATGAATGATGAGAAGTGAAGAAAGCCGATAAGAAGTCGTTCAGACCGGCAATCAGATTCTTGGAGCTATACGTCCATGATTAGAATGTCTCTTTTGATTTACTTCCTATCACATGCCATGAATTATTCTCGAAATTTTGTACTGTTGGTAAGTGTGTAGTATTTTTCTGGGAATACAAATTGCTACCAGATTTTGAACGGGAAAAAATACATCGCGAATCAGTCACTACATGGGTGTGAGTTTTTCTATTTAATATAAGCTGAGCACATTCCATTGAGTTATAACATTTATTGGATATCATTTAAAATCCAATTTCTATTAGAAAACTGCGGATTGAAAATCTGGGAAAATTTTGCATTAAATTGGAAAAATCGAAAAAAAACTTGAAGTTTGTTTTTCTTTGGAATTTTTGTATGAAATCAAAACCACACATTCACGTTTCAAACGATGGATTTTGGTGATCATATTTTTGTTTTGTTCATTATGCTTCTACAACAGTTTTAGGAATGACAGTCCAAAAGTTTGTATAAACTACAAAAATCGTGTTTTGAATGTACTCTAGATCATAACTGATGATAGATACGACTTATATGGCAGTTCACGATGTTGAGTGGTCTTCAGTTCGGAGACTGGTAGTCAGGGGCTCGTACTTTTAGCCAACAAACAATCTATTATTTAGAAAGTGTATTTTTTATACAAATATACTTTTTTTAATGGAATAGTGGTTGTTTCTATCAGGCACTGGAATTTTTGACACCAGCTATGTTCAAAGAATTTTGAATGACTTTTTATCACGGTTAGTTTGGCAGCTACAACGGTTTGAAGTTTTGGGGGCGAAGGCTACGACAGCGGAGCTAACTGGCTGGAGGTCATGATACAATGGGCCGTGCCCCAGTGGCTAGGCACTCGGCCAGTGAGCTACGCTGTCGCAGCCTCCGCCTCAGAAACTTTGAGCGGTTGTAGCTGCGAAAATAAACGGGATAGAAATGTCATTCAAAATTCTTTGTACAAAGCTGGTGTCAAAAATATCAGTCCATGATAGAAACAAACATCGTTCCATTAAAAAAAAAAAAAAAAAAAAAAAAAAAAAAAAAAAAAAAAAAAAAAAATGTATGTTTGCATAAAAATACACCTTATAAGAAATATTACAATCTGTTTGTTGGCTAAAAAATACGTGCCCCTGACTACCAATCCATTCTGTGAAAATCGCACTTTCCGTTTCCGCAATATTTGCTGTGCAAGTGTTAAGTGATTCACCCTGTATACAAATGACCTGACCTCGTAGATTACATTGGAACTTCAATGAGGCTTTTTGCAGATGAAGTAGTAATTTATCGAGAATTCCCAACACTGGGAAAGGGTAGCTAAATAATGGAGAATCTGCAGTGCATCAACGATTGGTGCAGGGAATGGTAAGTGTAAAGTGCTCCGTTTAGGTAGAAAGAATGATCGTTTATTATATAACTACGCAATAGCAGAACACTGGACGCAGTTTCTTCCATAAAGTATCTGGCAGTAAACATAAGGTGCGATTTGCAATGGAACGAACCACATAAAATCAGTCTTGGGTAAGGCAGATTCAAGACTGAGATTCATAATAAGCATCCTCTGGCAGTGTACTTCGTCAACGGAGGATGTAGGTTACAAAACTCTCGTCCGTCAGCACTTGAATATTGCTCATCAAACATGTTCAAATTTTTGTAAATCTATGGGACTCTACTACTGATGTTATCAATCCCTACGCTTTCAAATTACTTAAACTGACCTAAGGACAATACATACACGCCCATGCTCGAAGGAGGACTCGAATCTCCGACGGTGAACAACTGCGCACTTCGAAGTAAGGCACCGTTGAGCGCTCGGCCGCTCAACCGCGCCATTGCTGATCAGTGTGGAATCCGTACAAGTAGGGTTAATAGAAGACATAACGAAGAACCAATTGAGAGCAGCATGCTGCGTTAATGGGTCATTTAGTAAACGTGAATGCTCCATATTACGAATTATCCTAGAATATTTGCACAATTGATCAGCAAAACAAGAGAAATTTACTATCTACATAATACTTTGTTCGGTATATGGCAGAGAATACCTAAGAACAAACTTTGACACCGTTTTGATCTTGTTGTTATTATGGTTTTTTTTGTGTCCCAGCCTCGTCGCCGCTTTTGTGTCTCGTTTCCGTCGTAGGTGTCGGTGGCCGAGTGGAATGAGACCGACACAGGAATAAAGATAGCACGCTGGTGCAGGTACGGAAGGGAGCAGCCAGAAACTAGAAACACTAGAGTAAATTAGAACGAGATATATATTGCACAGAATTTATACAATACTTAACTTTTACATAGTACTGCAGAATGTTGATACATAGTTGAGCTAGAGTCCTGCCTAGTGCCTAACTGATAGCCAAGTCTTCACTGGTGCCTATCGGATTCCGAAGTCTTTACTGGTTCTTAACTCAGTCCCAAGTGAACGATGTCGTTCACTGGTGGCCAGGAGCGGAGTTGCCGCAGAGGGCGCTCGTGGCTGGCGTCGTAAGAACGCCGCGCCGTGTGTGCATGGCGGCGCGCGGCGAAAGTAGGTGGCGCGCACTTTGGTCTTGTGCGACACCACAGTTTTCTGTTCGGGGACTGTTTTTATGTAGCTCTCCTCCCTAGTCTATCCTGTACCATCGCCCGCTAGTATACTCCCAGCCTCCCTACTCCGGGAAAATCACCGAAAGTCAGGAAGTACTCACATTCGCCACTGGAGCGCTGCAAGCGTGCCCTAATCTGGCCTTCCGCCGCTATACGCACTTACGACATTTATTGCATTCGGATTATTTTTCTGTTTCTGGGTTTGCTATTTAGATACTTCGCCCGTTCCAAACGTTGTCACTTCTGCTCCAATGTTTTTAAGACGACTGGTATAACTGTTTTACATATTACCTCGCTTAATTTTTCCGTATGTTCTGAAGTTTCACTCGTGCACTGTAAAATCTTCGCAGTGTTCAACACAGTGACAACTGAAGAAGTTAATGTTGTACAAGCTTGAGTGCTGACAAATTTGGCAGCTCATGAGTGATTTCATTCAGTTTCTTTTCAAGATGTCAAAGTTTAACTCTAGACCTCCACAATTTAACACGCAATTTATTTTGTTCTATTTTTATCAGCTTTTCGTCTAAAATATCACACTGTATGTGACTAGAAGAACGGCAACTATTACTGTCATGATTTTCGAGCAGTTGGACATTGGAATTAATACTCTGATCATGGGTTTCCTCAGTGCTTTCATATTTCCGTTTTTTTAGTGTGATGTTCATTGTTTTTAATAGTTCTACGTACTTCTTTTGCTTGTACAACTTTATAAGCTCGATAAGAAGGAACAACAGAGGGAACAGCAGCATCCAGCGATTTCTTAATTTTTAACCCAGACCGATAATCAGCCTCTCGGAAATGAAGGCTACATACCACACACGATCTAAAGTTGAAACTGGGCGAAAAATCTGCTCTTGATATTGCTTTCAGCCACTGTTCTCTGACATCATTGTTGCTGGGAAATTCGTGAAATGAATCTCCTTTCGCTTTACCACTTCGGTTTGTGCCACAATACACCATTGATATTGACAAATAAAAACCTGTAATGAGACATTATTGTGTTAAAGTAATATACATATGGTAATATCGTAAAAAGTAACTAATTAAACCAGATATACCGATGGGGTAGAAAATTAGAGAGCGCGTGAGAAGAAAAATGTAGATGGATTATTGCAAACTCTGTAATGGAGTTCTAATAACAACTACTACGATTTCATACCTTCTAATTATGGAATCAATCCATCGTAATTCCCTGATCGTACCTCAGGATACTCTTGCTAGTCTGGCAGTCAAACGACAAGAAATTACATTGTTTACTTAGTTTTTACTGCTGATTACAATGTTCGTGCAGCGCGGGTTTAGGGCACGCTACTAGCGCCGCAGCGGCCAAGACGCTAACTTCTTGATGTACGCTTCAAAAGACGCAAGCAGAGCGAAGTGGGAAGGCTGTGGGAGTATACTAGCGGGCGATGCCTGTACAAACCTGTTCGTATCCTCATAAGAAGGCAATCAACATCCATTTGAATCTGATTACTGGTTTCGTCTCTCGCTCTCCCTTTTCTATTTTTATCCAACACACTTCCTTCCAGTGGTAAATTGACGATTCCACGATGTCTCAGAATGTATGTGTCGAGTCGATCCCTTCTCATAGTCGAAATATGCCGGAAATATCTTTTCTCCCCAATTCTGTTCAGCATCTCCTCATTAGTTATCCGATCTACCCATCTCATCTTCGTCAAGTGTTCAAATGTTTGTAACGGTATGGATCAAACCGCAGTGGTCGTCACTCTCTACGAACTACTTCAACTTATTTATACTAAGCACAACACACTCACCCACACCCGAGGAAGGAGTCGAACCTCCGACGCGGAGCAAATGCGCACTCCGCAGCAAGGCGACTTAGAGCGCACGGCCACCCTAATTTTCATCATTCGTTTGTATCGCCTCATTTCAAAAGTTTCCTGAACTCCTTATCGGACACGTTTCACTCTAGTACAATGCTATTCTTCCGACAAATGCCTTCAGAATGGACTTCCTATATTTTAATTTTCGATGTCAACAAATTTGCCTTATTTAGAAATACTTTTCTTCCCATAGCCAATCTGCATTTTACGTCATCCTTACTTCGACCATCAGAAATTACTTTGCTATCCAAATAACAACACTTATCTAATACTTTTATTGTATCCTTACATAATCTAATTCCTTCTGCATCGCCTGATTTTCTTATACTACATTTCATTAACCTTGATTTGCTCTTGTTACTGTTCATCTTATTACCTAGTTTCAAGACACTGTCAATCCCGTCAACTGGCCTCCCAGATCCTCTGACGCCTCTGAAAGGTTTATAATGTCATCGGTAAAAAGCATGGTTTTTATTTCTTCTTCTTGAGCGTTAATTCCTTCTACAAATTTCTCCTTGTATTTCTTCATCATGCTCATTGTACAGATTGGGGAAAGTCTGTAACTCTGTCTCAGTCCCTTCTCAACCATTGCGTCCCTGTCATGCACGTCGACTCTAATAACATCTGTCTGGTCTTTGTAGAAGTTGTATATGTTACTCTTGTCACGTTCAGAATTCGAAAAACTGTGTTCCAATCAACGATGTGAAAATTTTTCTCCAGATCTACAAAAGCTCCAAATATAAATTTGCAATTCTTCTAAGGTAAGTCGTAATCTGAGGATTGTAACGAAATACGCTGTTTTGAACACCAGTTGACTGGACTATGTGTGTGAGAGCAGCATAGGTACCAGAGGCTGTATTTTGCATACATACGGGGCCTCAAACTCCACACGACCTCTTATCCTATGAACGTATTTTGCCATTGTTTAGAATCTGATTAGAAATGGTCAGGTCTTCCACACCTCCAAGCGCTCGAGATTTGGAGGACTCCAAGAAGAGAGATCCGGGTCGGTCCGCTACTGTTGATTGATTTGATTTTTTCAGGGAAGCCAAAACAGTCTTGGTCCAACCTGCCACTTCCCGCACCGAAACTAAGTTTATTCTGCGGTATCGCTCCCTGTATGTCTAGTAAAGCCAACCAATGCCCTTGAACAGTGCAAGGAGTCCCATTACCAGTTCTTTATTAGACACTATTTCTTCGAGTCTGATTGTCCCAAATGTTCTGTGCCTTTTACTCTTCAATGCAATGCATTCGAAGATTAGATGTGATGCAGTTTCATCACCGTCATCACAGATCCTACATTTAGTGTCCTCTTCTGATATTCCCATTGTATGTAGGTGTTTTTTGAAATTCCCATGGCCTGTCAGCAATCCAACCATGAGTCTAATCTCTCTCCTGTTCAGGCCCAGGATTGCAGAGCTTCTTTTAAAACATGGCTTTGGCATCATTACCTTGCCATGTTTTTGTTGATAGACTTTGGTCCTATATTCTACGTGCTGTCTTCTGAGCCAGTTACGTAGCTCCAATTTGATCATTGCCTTGGTGATTGTCAGGACAGGTTCCGGTCCAATAAATGGAGTCTCTGCCCCCATCCTGGCTAATCTGTCGGCATGTTCATTGCCACTGATCCCCGAGTGGCCAGGGACCCACAATAGGTTTACTCTATTGCTTTCCCTTAGCTCCGCCAGAACCCTGTGACATTCTGCAACAATTTTAGACCTTGTTGCGGCAGCAGCCAGTGATCTCAGGGCTGCCTGGCTGTATGAATAGATATAGATGCTACGATGTTTGTAGCATCTACGCAAATTCTCCCCAACACACGACCTGATGGCAGTGATTTCGGCCTGGAATACTGAGGCCAGTTTCCCTAGAGAGATGACGCCCTCCAGTCTTGGCTGCATCCCGTATACCCTGGCCCCAACTCCTTGGTCTGATTTTGACCCGTCAGCTACTGTTGTTAGTGATCAACAATCTTGGATATTGTGTTTCAGTTTAATTACATAGTTCCTTTGGAAAGATTATCTTGAGAGTACCTGCATGCTATGGATAAATATTACGTATTCAGACAGGTTAATGTTAAAACTTCCTGGCAAATTCAAATTGTGTTCAAGAACCGGGAATCGAACATGGGGCCTTTGCCTTTAGCGTGCAAGCGCTCTACTACTGAACAACCCCGACACGACTCACGGTCCACCCTTACAACTTCAATTCTGCCAGTACCTCGCCTCCTACTTTCCAAGCTTCACATAAGTTCTCTGCCAGGAAGTGTCATATCAGCGCACACTCCGCTGCAGAGTGGAAGTTTCATTGAGGCTTATGTTGCAGCTCGTAGTGCTGATGGCCAGCAGGGGGCGGCCGCACGATGTCTTCGTCGCCGCCGCCGCCGTCGCCGCCGCCGCCACCGCCGCCGTCGTCACCGACTCCCCCGCAGCAGCAGTCGAGACGACAGTCCAGACGCACGTCGCAGCCTGCTTCATATGAAGAGGCCTTCGAACGCGGACGGCGTTCAATACACATCCAGGAGGGCCGTCCGGTCACTGTCGTCGTTAATACCAGGCGAGGTAGTGACCGCGGAATCTGCGATAAAGTGCTAATAACACACATAAGAAAAGTGTTGCATCACCAAGATTCTTGGTGACCCTTTACCTAAGGATCGAATAGAGATATACAAAAACAACATTTCAGTTCTCCTTATTTCTCACGAAAACAGACACTGACAAGTTTTACAACAATAACTGAGACATTCGGAATTTGTATTCCAGATTGCAGCATACACCAGTAATCTTAATACGCGGTAACACGGCCCTCATTCTCCGATGCATGCCTGAATTCGCAGTGGCGTCACAGGTCATGAAGGGACTGTTGAGTGTTGGTCCAATTGTGACACTCTGTCATATATTGATTTTACTGTTGGAACAATTGAGAGGCTGTGTGAGCCACAGAGACGCACTCCAGGCTGAGAAATAGAGACCATTGCAGATAATAGGCTAAAACAGACATGTATATCTTACGAGATGTAGGCACTAAAGAAATCTCCTAGCGAACTGCTGATGCCCTCGGCCACCGTCCCAGGGTGGAGGTTACGTTTCGGAGAAGATGGGCGTAACTTCATATAGCGTCTAGACGCTGTTGTAAGACGTTACATTAGTACTTGGTGGCCAACAGGCACGTTTTAATGTACGTAGCAAAGTTGATACCAGTCACTTGGAAACAGCAACGTCAGTGGTTCCACGAGGCTAGAGTGAGAGGGTAAAGAAGAAAAACTGCAAGTTAGCAGCTCCCCTGAGGCGTAGCCTAAGGCGGAGCCTAAGGTGTGGCCAACTGACGTAAAACATTGTTGTTGCCCATATTGGGTAGCATCGTGACGTTTTACTTTCAGCTGAACAATGTTGCTACCAAGTATGGATTTTGTTAGTGCACAAACAAGCCACCTCCCCACCCGGGGAATGGTAGAAAGGACAGGGCTGAAACGTGGTTTCGTTAGAGGACTCAGAGAGAGGGCAAACCACAATAGGAAATTCTTAACTGTCGGAAAGTGGGGAAAAGAGGTGCGCCCACATCGGCCGTTAAAACCCCCGGTTTTTGGATCAAGAGGGGAGTTCTCAGTCAGACGAGTCTGGCGCCAGCCCGTGACTATCGCCGTCGGCCTCAGGGTGCTCCATGACAGTCTGTTTCTCGCAGGGAGTGCGTCTGTGTAGGGGATGCTGCTAGGGAACGTAATTACTGGCTTCTGTTGTGACAAACGATTTATACTTCTTGTTTTTTTAAATATCTAACTCCAGTGTAATAGACTTAGAATGTGATGCAATAAATTCAATGCAAGGTACCTAGGAGTCCCATAAAGTTTCCTAAACAAGTATCCTCTCGAGTCCCGAAATCCGCATCTCTAGTAGATGCCTGTAATGTCTCTCTGCAATCACTCCTTTCCGCTCGGGATTTGCAGACTGACCTTGCTACCTCTTCCCTCTTTCCTATGTAGGACACGACAACTCCTCAACAGCGATTCGGCGTAGATCTCAGATTGGGTGGTGAATCATCTCATCCAAAAACAGCCCTGTTCAGTGTACCCCACGTATGTCCGATAGAGATCACGTCTAGACAGCATACTGGCCACACGTTGATCTTAGGCACTCGGGGATGCACTCTGTGTGAGGCGTCTGTGAATAAACAGTGACACATTGGTCTTGCCAAAAGCCGAGAAGCATTTTTCTTGGTGTTGTAGCTCTGTGGGGCAGTCTGGAATGCACAGTGTGTGAGGTACGTCTGTGAATAAAGATTAATCTTGCGATTTCATTATAATGAAGGAAAACGTTCCAAGATGTGCACTGTGAACGCGAGAACTTACGCCCATCAAGGCGAATCACTCACGGAAATGCTGCTAATGGATTGCACTGTTTGTCAGAGGATTTCATACCCTCTACGACCACCAGCGTGGTAAAGTGGCCCCACATAATGCCATCCCAAAACATCAAGAAACCACCACCTTACCCCACTCGCTGGACGGAGTATCAATGACGTTAACGATCGACAGACTGCCTCCAAACACGTCACTGGCATTTGTCTGGATAAAGGCAGATGCGAGGCTCATCTGTGAAAAGCGCTTGATGCCAACTATTACGAGTCCGTTCAGAATGCTTTTGGGCCCATCTGTACCATGCTGCATGTTGTCTCGGTGTCGGGAGTCAAGCTGCACGCCATACAGCCTATTTCGTTCAGGTTGAGTCGAAACAGGACTTCCCCTGGCTGCACGAAAATCATTATTCAGTATGGTAACCTTCCTCTCAGTGTTCCTTCGAACTGAAGTCCATAAGTCCTGGAATCAGCTACTGTGGACGTCTTTGGGCGGCCAGAAAGGGAGAATTCAACGACAGCTCTTGCATCTCTGTACGTATTCCACGTCCGTACAACATCGCTTTGGTTCACCCGGGCACGCTGTAAAATTCCCTTGATGAGAGTCACTCCTGACGCAATTTGAATACGATCCAGGTTGGGCATTGACCTTCTAGGTATGACAGAACCACAGTCAACACAAGCAGTGAATTTATTCCTGGCGTTATGACAGGAACTGATCGGCCATATTATTACTTTGTCCCAATGGCACTGGTCAGGCGTGATTGTTTATATCTTTCTGTGGCTTCAGTGACATATATGGACGACGTAAGAAACTGTGTTCTTTACGCACCTTGAACGTCAGTGTTCAGGAGACCTTGGAACCAATGTGATGCAACACTTTTCTTACAAATTTTTTTTTTTTTTTTTTTTTTTTTTTTTTTTTTTTTTTTTTTTTTTTTTTTTTAATGAAAACAGTGAAAGTTGTTTTCTTTAGCTTGGTTGTAGTATTACTGTAGTATATCGCTTGAGAGGCATTGCTTTTGTCTAATATAACACGAACAATATTTACACGCGCTGTAAATCACGTAAATACAATCAATGAAAAGTTTACTTCGTTTTTTCCTCGGTTAAGTAATATATAGTTGACTGTCAGATTATCGACTGATGTACTGAGTGTTAAGTGCCGTCAACAATTTTAAGCTTCCTTGTAGCAGGTGGGGTCAGCATGGTCTACTATTGGTGAAATCCGTTAAATGTAGCGGAATTTTTTAAATTCTCGCAGCAATTCAGCGAAATTTAGAAATTGTTAAAAATGTTGCGGATTTTGTCTTTCCGTGGCTGAATCTCTTAAATTTCGTTTCCCATTTACAAAAAATATTAAATTAAATATTACATGAATTTTAAGACGGTTGTATTTTAGATATTAGAGTAATTTTAATGCTTACTGTGTATGCTGCATACTATGATATCTGCACACTTTCACGTTCTTTCGAATATGATTGATCTGATGACATCTGAGAAAATAGCATGTAAGATATGCCATACACTGAAGTAATGAATCAGTTGATTCACGATATATTAAATCATTGATCAAGGTTAGGTGTCTTTCATAGGCTAAGCCAGAATTTAGACCAATATGTGCCCCATGAAATAAAAAGGCCATATGTTAAAATATGCCTCAGGAAAAACATAGATCAAATAGTCCCTATCAATCTGCAGCCTCATCTAAATCTAAAACTGAAAGTAGTTTGCGGACGGTGCAACAGGACTGATTGGTACAGAGTACCACTTCTATTTAATGCTAAGTAAAATGGGTCATGTCGCACACACTTTCCTAGCGTGACAAACACCAAGGCACCATAGTGTAGCTCAACTGCCCACATAAATCACATGATCATTAGTACATCATACCGATGCCAGTCTATCCTTTAACCCTTTCGCGGCTAAAGGGGCGAGCGCCCTGGCTGCCCGCCCGGCGAAGGCGCGAGAAGGCGCGAAGCCATCTGTGGGCCTGAGCGGCGGCGGCTGACCCGGCCCCACGGCCGCTGTGGGCTACGGCCGCTGCAGCTGCACGCTAGTCGCGCGCTGCGGTGACCACACAGCTGCCCCTAGTAACACTGTCTATAAAATCAGTATCTCACTGCTCTGCCACAGCAGTTGCAGTTTGTGATACAAAACGGCCTTTCAAATCTAAACGACATTGTTATAAGATTATCCTCGGCTGAGAACGAAAATATTTAAGTAAATTCAAATACCTTTTTGATTTGTTATTGAAAAAACTATAACTTGAGGTGTACGTTACCAAAATATATTACTACAACGTATTAAAGTTTCATTAACATCGGTCGAGTATGTTTCGCAACGTTTAGTTTTAAAGTCAGATGTTCGTAGGGAAAACCTGCAAAACTACGACAGTTCTAGCTATAATCGTAAATAAAATAAAGTTATTGAAATTTATGTTGTGCCATGTAGCACAATGAAGAATAAAACAAGAAAAATAATGATGTAATAATGAAATGGAAACAATAAAATAAAAATATTGATAGGTCGTTTGCATCGTTTGAAATTAAAGCCTAATTTCGATTCACTATGCTAAATAATCCGATAATAAGCATCTGCATGCTTTATGCTAGCGGATATATTTTTCAGATATTCACGGAGTGGCAGAGTTTGACTTAGTGGTTTTCCATCCTCATTTCTAACGCAGGCATTAGACTGCCGCTGGCTGAGTTAAAAACTTTTTTATTATTTCTATTGCTTTTATTGTGTTCTTATTTTTTTCATTTTCTTTTCTTTGAACATTCAAAGTACCTGAAGAAACTAATACTTCCTTAGTTTGTGGTACGTATCAAAACGTGGCATCATACAGAGAGCAACATTACATTTTTTTTTTTTTTTTTTTTTTTGCACCTGATTCGTGTCATTTTTCGTTTTGTATGGGCAGTACACACTACACAATGTCTTTGCGGTATCTCCTTTCTCTCCGTTGCTCCGAAAAACCCGGGATAATGTTATTTTTTATTCCAGTCGAAAAGGGCTGTCCTTTTTGGTGGCAGTGGCATCTAGCTTTTAGATTTTTATGAATGAAACTTCTCCAGTAACTCAAGGGATTAGTTCTAAGTGGAATTTCGCTAGTGGCTTCTTCTATTTATTCTGCATTTCAAAAATAGATTTTGCATTGAGCATACTAAATTCAGTTAAATGAAAGAATACTTTCTTGTACCATTTCTGTTTTTCTTATGCACTGTAGGGACTTAATATCATGTTAGTCCTATCAATCGCACCCACTGACTAATTGTAACTAACTACGCAAGTGTGTTCCATTTACAGTGGATAGCATCCAGGACGTATTTATTGTCCACCCCAGACTTCAGTTGTATTTACCTTTCTTGAGTTTATCAGGTAAAGGTAGTAAATGTTTCCTGTTTTTACGCACTGTGCCAATGTCATTAGTGCACTTCGCATGGAGCCATAAGAACAATTCAGGACTCGAATACCAATTGTCTAAATAAATGCCATGACTTTTGTTGAGGTATGGTAACAACCAACTGACAACGACATCTCCTGATTTGCCCCAGTCAGCATTTCCGGGTTCTAATTCAGTAGCGGCACCAGTGTAGACAATATAATCCAGAATGTAACTGGTCTGTACGACACAAAGCACGGAAATTTTAATCCCACGGCTACGTTTGTTTGGAATATACGGTTTGAGCCGTAGCCTTCCTCTGAAAAGCAGCAACTTTCGTCAGTTACTAAGTTCTCAAATGGGACTGCAGCCTGTCGGAATCTCTTTTTGGCGTGTTCCACAATCATGCGTATTTTCACAAGAATATCTTGCGATGCGGCCAAATTGTCACTGAAGTGTAATAAAGGCAGTATTGAGTGGCCCATCGCGTTGAGGCGCTGTGCTTAGTTGCGCGAGGCCGTTCCCCGTCGGGGGTTCGAATCCTCTCTCGGGCATGGATGTTTGTGCTGCCTTTAGTATTTAGTATAAAATAGTTTATGAGTAGTTTGTAAGTTTAGGGGATGATGACCATGCAGTTAAGTCGCATAAGCTTAACAAACATTGTAACAAATGCAGAATCACCTTATACTTGTCTCTGGCTATTATCTCAGAAAATACTGGTGTTTGCAGCAAGGAATCTTTTGACCAATATTCATTCACTGCTAATGTTTGTACCTTGACATAAGGAAGGAACAAGCCAAATAGCAATAAAATTCTGGAGGGTTATAGGTTTCCATCTTGTTATCTGCTGGCCACTGTCGTCATTTTCTCGGTGAGAAATGTATAATACTTGATCATATCTATAAATAACTGAGAAACATTCAAATGAGATAAAGTACAATAAATAAATAAATAATCTAAATGAATTGCTTATTCATCGAAATCTACCTTTAAACCACTAAAAGTGTTCGCGAAATTGTGGCGATTCGCCGCAGGACGATTGTTTGACCAGTCATAAAATCTTTTTCGTGTCGAAATTTCACTTAACACATCTTCTTAAGAAGAGGAATCTTCTGCAGAAGTTCTTCGTTGTGTTGAATAAATACCGTTAGTCCCATACACATCCAGCTCTTCGTATAAAGAAAGGATCGTAACGACAGTACAGTGAAAAACTGTTCTCTCGCCAAACAGAAAATACAGGACGGGCCCGATGGAGAGCTCGTGAGCAGGAAGGCCGGAAGTGAAAACTGTAGTGCTTACTGACATAACAAAGAAGACCTGTTAATGGCCGTGCCACCAAGAATGTTGAGCTGCGGGTAAAACCGAGTCGCCGCCGCTCCATTGTGCGCGCGGACCCCGGGCGTACATGAATGCCCTTAGCCTTCAGGCCGCTCTACCTGCTGGGCGTATATGTACGCCCGTAGCCATCTGGGCCTCCTGCCTGCCAGGCGTACATATAAGCCCGTAGCCGTCTGGGCCTTGTAACTGCCGGGCATACATGTATGCCCGTAGCCGCGAAAGGGTTAATACCAGTTATACCGGTTTTGTTCTTATCATCTCCAATTGCGTGGTAAAAGCTTTGTTGAAGCATACTGGTTTTCTATTAATGATGATGATAACAGAAAAATATAATAGAGTATTGTTTTCCCTTGCTATTGTGTATATGGACCTTAGAAAAGAAGGAGTCTAAGTGACATTTCTTAAATATCCCGTTTAACGTGACATATGGTGATTAAAATGGCGATCTTTTGAGTGGTGCCGCGGTGGAGTAGCCAAGCGGTCTAAAGCGTCTCGCTGCGGAGCGCGCGGTTGCTCGCCGTGAAGGTTCGAGTCCTCCCTGGGGCATGGGTGTGTGTGTTGTCCTTAGGTTAGTTTACCTAGGTTTAAGTAGTTTGTAAGCTACGGACTGATGACCACGCAGTTTGGTCCGATAGATTTACAAACAACAATATTTTTTGAGTGGTAAAGAGATGTAATAAGGAGAAGACCTCAGACACAGACGACCGATTCTGCTCAAATTCGGCAGGTCTCTTGTGTACAACCTAGAAAGAAGGGGCCTAAGATATTTTGACCGTCCTCCTCCTCGCGATTCTTTTTGAGAAAATTAGCCCTAAAGGTTATGACGAGTAATAGATTCAAAATATACAGGATCGATAAATGATTGTAAATATAGCATTTACCATCCTCATGTACGCATAATTTCCGGGAAATCGCCGCGGTGGAGTAGCCGAGCGGTCTAAAGCGTCTCGCTTCGGAGCGTGCGGTTGCTCGCCGTGGAGGTTCGAGTCTTCCCTGGGGCATGGGTGTTGTCCTTAGGTTTCTTTAGTTTAAGTAGTTTGTAAGCTACGGACTGATGACCGCGCAGTTTGTTCCGATATAATTACAAACATTTGAATTGCTTTCTCGAGAAATCGAGAAAAGAAACTTTTAGAATTGATGCATATGTACCTACATGGTAAACTCTTATCGCCGGGAGCGCCAACAGCGTCAATTATGAGTCTTTGCTAATTATTTATTAAGAACGGAATTATAGATGGATTAGAAAGGAAAGGATGGACATTATCTGCAATGGGGCACTGAAATTATACTATGGTGGCAAGTGAAAATGTGAGCACGGTATGGAATCGAACCCGAGTTTCTCCGCTTTGGGCCAGCGGTCGCATTAACCACGTGGCTACCCATGCTCGCCTCCATCCGTCTAAACGTCCACGGCTATAGCGCCCACATCTTCCAGGCCCTCGTACACTCGCTATTACAGATTCCGTGTGAGGTCCATCGTATGACCGCATCTGCATCTGCGGTGAAGTAACAGACATTAAAAGAACAGACACCACACTATGATAATTGGGGAGAATGAAAATTGGATTAAGGTGCCTCTTTTTTAGTGTACTTGTGTTTACGTCTGATGTTAATGGGGCAAATTTCATTATCAAAAATTAATTATGATAAATTAATTATCATCAATATATTTAAGAAATGTTAATTTACTTGTAATTGCGATCGCATTAATTGCATTGAAATTTACTTGGGAGTCGCCACAATGTTTCTACAAAAATATGGGAAATGAAACTGCTGATCTAACTGGGCTCGGTGGCTAACAGTTGTGAGCTGTTCAGAAAATTTAATTATTTACCTTCTATTTTGTAAGTTGTGTGTGCTGTACTAGAGCACTATTACATCAACTGAACTGTTTCTACTGCTGATCAATTCCTGGTACGTACTACTGATTAGATAATTATACAAAAGAAAACCCCTCCAAAATACAGTGATGGAAATTGCTGACTAAGGTAGTCGAACAAAGCTATAGTAAGATGGTAAGAACAGATTTATTCGGAGTAAACGGAAATATACACTCCAATCAATGACAATTCTAATATAGTTCATAAGAAGGCAGACAGACAAATAATCCTATATCAATCTACCCTGACCCAAAACGTTTACAATTTACTTTTTTGAAAACAAAATGACTGGCTGTTCTTAAACAGAGATCCTAACCCATAGTTACATCTTCCTAAAACCAGTGTCCACAATAAATCAGAGTGTACTGACAGCAACATTATGAAACGTGAACACGTTACCCAATAGTCATACAAATCCTACTATAACAACTCCTAAATCGCCCTAGCAATATGTTGTCGTCACTTTACCCTCACCGCTGCAGATGATAAATCTTGTGGAGCAGTTGAAGACAAACTGCAGTCTGAAGACAGAAGCTAAAAAGACGTTGAAACACGTCCACTAATTATGTGGTCGTGTTCCATTTTGATTTATTCATTAACCTAAAGTGTTTCTGCACCATTAATGTCATCTATCTATGTGTTAATTATTTTAATATCTTTTATCAATGAACAATGCCCCATGTTTATGCATGTTTCCCCATATTTATATATAATTTTCCACCTGTGTGATTGAACTTGTGTGTTCATGAGAATGTGAAAGTGTGCTATTAATATTGACTGACTGCCGCAGAATGGCTTACAGTCGCCGCCTCCCGCTTTAGGCCTCGTTTTGCTGTGTTAAGAACGCATGGCTTCGTTTGTCATCTGCGCTGGCGTCTCCTGGCTGGCCAGAGACAAGCTTACTTGGCAAGCTGGCGAGGTGGCCGTGTTCTTGGTGTCGTACCAACCTAATCTTGGAAGGAGGAGGTGACAGGAGACCTCTCTGGGAGCAGTTGTAGAGGGAATTGTCTTGCCCAGTTAGCAAGGGTTGGTAAAAACTATTCTCTCAACACAATCTGCGTTGCTTTTAGCGCACTCTGCATATGGTGTATTGCGGGGGGAGGTTTTTCCATGGCCTTAGAGCTTCACTCTGCACTCTTCATTCTGGCTCCGCTGAATCATGCTGAGGAGAAGGCATGCTGTTAGGACTTTGATATATTTCTGATCAGGCAGTCTTGGTTTTTCAGTGATAGTACTCTTGAGTTATTCTTTTGCTATGAGAGACGAAGTGTTTCTTCATTTACAGAACTCGAGTAAATTCAGTGTAAATTTATTATTTGCATTTTCATTCAAATGATGATTTTGTGTCCGGTTTTGCTCAAGTTACAATACACGTGTGAGGCCTTCAGCCTTTGTATAAATTTAGTGTGTTTGAATTTCCTTGCTGTTTTTAACTAACGTTTTCACGTCGCGCCTGTATCCCCGAGTCTGTTAAATGTTTCTTAGATTTTGTTGTTTGATTCCATCTTTCCTGTCTTGTATAACAGATTGCACCACGTGCTTTCATAACTGTCATTTGTTAATACTAGCTTCCTTCTATACAAAATCTCATGTGTACTTTACTCACTTATTCAGAATTAATATCAGCTTGTAAATGCTGTGAAATTCAGCATGGTCGCACACCACTTGGTACTTAAGAATAGTGAGCTGCTGCCTCCCTGAACATGCGTTCATTTAGTGCACAGTATATTTAAAAATTTGTGATAAAGACACCTGCCATCTCGGAAAGACGCCATGATGCTTCGTTTCGCCACTGCTTTCAAGTGTTCCTAGAGAGTTATGTACCACAATGCAATATGAGCCTGTCTGTGAATGAATGAATGTGCTTTCAGTTACCCATTGTGTGTTTGCAAATTTCCTCCCACGTTACCTCCATATTTATAAAGGGCAGAAACAATTTTAATACAGGCTGTAATTATATAATTTAATTCTCTTTTGTATAAGGTGTGAGCTTAATTTGGTCTCCCCACATTTATTTGGTTGTTATTTTACTGAATAGATTACGACTTTAAAGTATCAAACCTCTGCTTTATGATTTTATGCTCCCCGTCCCATGTTTAATTATCCATTCATTTATTTTTTTTAACTTGATTTTGTATTTCTTGAAACGTTGGCTGGTCCCTTAAGGAGAGAGCGTTAGATAATTTTCCTTTGCACATGTACTGTGGGCACTCCTAAAGTAATTTAGAGCAGCATTGAGCATGTTAACTTACATTTGCAGATCTCAACTGCCTAAGATCTTGCGAATTTTAATAACAGGCTAACTTTCAAAGTAACTATTGTAGTGTAACATTGTACAATACTGGTTTATAGCTCGACCCAAGATATGCAATTAGTTTATGTTATAAGGGGTTTGGCACTGTGTGAGCAAATACTGCCAGACGGAATTTATTTCCGCAGGTTTTGGCGGGTGAATTTGTGCTCACTGCCAAGGAATAAAAGAACTGCACAGTGTCAAGAAAGAGAGAAGATTAAGGTTATTTGAAGATGACTGTCTGTTGTTTTGACGGTGTAAAGCAACTGTTATTCTTAATTAGGGTTTCGTTCATCCCATATCAGAATCAGAAATGTAAAACTGATGTAGTTCTTAACGAAGACAGAATAAAGTTTAATGTTATTAGAAAGAACAGTTATCTTTCAAATGTAGATATGGACAAAATTTTCAGGTGTCCTGATAACCATATCAAGCAACTTTGGATACTAGTCTGATTGTAACGACTATTTTCTTTCAATAAAAGGTAGCGTTTGTGGTATCTGCCCCTGAAACTTTGAAGGGTTGTAGCTCCCAAACTAACAGTGATAGAAATGTAGTTTAAATTGATTTGGACGCAGCTGGTTTCAATGAATCCAATGCACGATAGAAAAAACTATTGTTTCATTTAAAAAATTATATCTTTGTGCTGTAACTCTTTGGAAAATGATACAATGAACTATGTTCATAGCTCTGCAGAAAGTGTAACACTTCTTGTGTTGACCTATCACTTTAAAATTTCCCGTTATGTATTATTTTATGTTACAGAGGCAAACACACTTAGTGAAACAGCCTGTATATATATTTGCTAGCTGAATTCCTCGATGTTTCATTGACTCAAAAAATGTTTATTGTTTGGAAACAGTGACAGTTTTTGTTACAGGCTGCATGCATTTTCATATTTGCAAATATCTTCAGTTTTTAAATTATTCAGTAGTGGATTGTCCTAGGCCTTTCCAATAGTGCATTTGGTTAAACACATTCTGGCCTACAAATTAACATGATTCTCACTTAGCTGAATCTATTCTTTAAAATATTTTTAATAGTTCAAAATTGCAAATCAATTTTTGATCAGTAGTTTTTGAAAGAAAGTGTAATTTCTCGGGTTTAATATATTTATGCTACTGTAGTGCATAGTATAGTAGCTTTTTGTGGGTTATTAACGATAAGTAGTTGACACTTAAAAATATACTTCTTTCAGAATTGGATTTTTTGATTTCTCCTTTTTGTGTCCTGCATACTCTTTGTTGGGAGACCAGATAAAAATCTGGAAATTACTCAGTTAACAGACCTTTATTACAGCACACTTCCATATATACTTCAATTTTGTGTTTCATTTAGAACTTCTGGAAAAGAATACTATTTTAATATGTACTATATTCGATAGGCTAAACAAATAAGGTATATCAGTTGCATAATTTAACACTTCATGTTACAATACCTAATGATTATTTGACGAAGAAATGCACTGGTGACACTTTCAAGAGGCTGAAAAATGCATCTGTAAATCTATACTGGCTCAAAGACAAGCCTATACAAGTTTGTTGTTCTCTTTCCCTTGGCATCAAAAAATTGTCCACTCATCCCTATTTAGCACGAAGCTCTTGAAGTAAACAGTTGAAAAATGTTCAGATTTCTACTTTTTTTCGTTCTTTTGTTTTTTAATGAAACCTATCATGAAAATGTGTATGGAAAGCTTCCTAAATAAATTACTTTAATCGAAGATTACAGTGAAAGAGACAAAAAATGTTGTTTTACTTATGATTCAGGCCAGAGAGTAAATCTCTTTGAAAGTCCCAGGAAACAAAATACTTAAAAATTTTCATCGTCTTTGTTCAGTCTTTCTTGTATCTTTCTTGTCTTAGTTTGCACATAATTAACAAATCAAACTTTTCTGTTATGATTTTTGATATTTAAAACACAGAATATACACTATACACTAAACTATTGATATTATTTCATTAGCTATTAGTCTAGTTTTTGGTACTGCCACTAATACTACAGTTATTATTGTTTATTTATTTAAAATCCAGTCTTTATACCTGGGAACCACAATTTTGGCCATTTTAAAGGTATATCGGTTTAAAAAATTGTCATTTTACAATGATTTTTGATTCAGTGTAACCAAAGAACTATTAATGATTAGATTAGATTAGTCTTTCGTTCTGTAGATCCATGTTGAGGTGATCCTCATGGATCTGGAACATGTCAAGAAACAAAATTTACAAGTTGAATAATAGATAATACTAATAATATAAATACATATACATTCATTTTTAAGTTTTTTATATAGCTGATAATTTAATATAGTATGAGTACATACAACATTTGGTACAATTTAGAACTTCACTAATGGAGTAGAAGTAGTTGGCCACTAGAAAGTCTTTTAGGTTCCTCTTAAACTGATCTGTATTTATAGCTAAATGTTTTATACTTGATGGTAAATTATTGAAAATGTGTGTTCCTGAGTAGTGGGCCCCTTTTTGAACTAAAGTAAGTGCTTTTAAGTCCTTCTGTATATCATTTTTATTCCTATTATTGTATGTATGAACTGAACTGTTTGTTGGGAAAAGGGATATATTATTTATGACAATTTTCATTAAGCAATAAATATACAGAGAGGCAGTAGTTAATATACCCGGTTCTTTGAAGAGGCTTCTATAGGACGTCCGTGAATTTACTCCACAAATAATACGTATTACACGTTTTTGGACTCTGAAGACTTTTGACTGACTTGAAGAGTAACCCCAAAATATTATACCATATGAAATTAGGGAATGAAAGTAAGCAAAGTATGCAAGCTTTGTTATTTTTATGTCTCCTATGTCTGATAACACTCGTATTGAAAATACAGATTTGTTGAGTCGTTTCTGCAGTTCTGTCGTGTGCTCCTCCCAACTAAATTTTTTTATCAAGCTGTAATCCCAGGAATTTAATACTGTCAAACTCTTCTATCTGCTCTTCTTCATACTTAATGCATATGCATATGCATGTTCTGAGCTGCATGTAGTGAGTCTTTTCAAAGTTTAATGACAAAGAGTTGGCTTTAAACCATTTATTAATGTTCATGAAAATATCATTAGCAGACAGTTCTATAACTATGCTTGCTGTACTTTTTATTGCAATACTTGTATCATATGCAAACAAAACGAACTCTGCTTTTGGTAGTGTAACTGATGAGAGGTCATTAATGTACACAAGAAAAAGCAATGGCCCTAAGATGGATCCTTGTGGGACATCACATGTAATTTCTTCCCAATCCAATGATGACTGTTAGCTTAATTCAATACTCACTTGCACTGACACCCTTTGTTTCCTGTTGGTGGGGTAGGACTTGAACCATTTTGCAGCATTCCCCATGACTCCATATAATTCTAATTTACTTAAAAGGATGTTATGGTTCACACAATCAAATGCCTTTGACAAATCACAGAAAATATCTGCTGCTTGCAGGAGGTGTGTTTATATGAGCGCAACCGTCTAATTGTCATCTTTAAAATGAATACAAGTTCTCCTTAGTACCATATATAGATTTTTAAGTAGATTATTGTGTATTTCTCCAACGCCAGACATGGCTTCCACCGACAACAGCCATTGAGTCCATTACCGGCTGGATTTTCCAGTCATATGTCTATACACAAATCGCGAACTACGACGACTCAGTTGCTGTCAAAACACATCACAATTCCCACGCATCTGTGCGTTTTATCACAGAATTGCAGACTTCAAGTGTTAAAGATCATCCATGTACTGTAGAATTCTTAGAGTCGAGCAAAGTTAACGATGAATGTAATGTGTCAGAACGTCTTCTTAAGTTAAGGAGCCAGTTAGAAAAATAAGAGGGAACATTACCTGGATTAAAAAAGATAAGTTCATCTAAATTTGACAGATATAAACACAACCAAAAAAGTTGTGATTTGGTTTTATATAGGTGACTATAAAAACCGTTTGATGCCTGACAAAGAGGACTGTTTTGGAGGAAAAATGATTCTAAGGTTCAAAGACAAAAAGATTAATATTGTGTAATTTCAATGAGCTATTCACTGAATAAAAAAAATCCTGATATTAAAATCGAAGTTTTGCGAGTTGAGTGATGTATTATTGCAGAGGCATCTGGCACTTTTTGGAAAGTATGGTATGGTATGTTTACAGTTACAGCTGTATGAAAATTGTATCATGCAAGGATTGTCAAGGCAAACAAGCCATACCTAACATGTCTGAAGAATCTGAGAAGACGATTTGATGCATGTCAATATAGAATATATAGCACAGGTGACAGAAAACAGAAAACCACGAGGAGAACTTTTTGAAGCATTGGTGACTAACTTTGAAAATCTAAAAAAGCAAAATTTTATTGCAAAGCAAATTGATCAAAAACAAAAAGCATACCTCAGAAGCTGATGAATGATTATGTCTTGCTGACTATATATTATTCTTTTGTTGTTCAAGTAAAGTACAAGGGCACCAAGGGTTAAACAAACAGGTCACAGTTTATCCATTTGTATTTTATTATAAATATGTAGATAATCTAAAGATCCCCAGATTTTATTCGTATGTTGTGACTAACTTGAAAATAACACTAAAACAGTAAACACTTTTCAAGTGAATTAACTACATAAAACAGCACCACCCTTTCATTAAAGAAACTGATTTACTTTTCTCACGGTGCTGCAAGCAATATAAAAACAAACTAGAAATATTAATATCTCCTCTCATAAACGAAATTTTGGTTTTGTTGTACAATGGCCATGGGGAGATTGGTGTCAGGACACCTGTCACAAAAGCATGTCTGAAGAAGGCTGATAACAATCATATCATAGCAAGAAATATTTAACTTATGTAAAAAGCATATTAAAGAAATTACATGGTTTTGTAAAATATGAGGAAATACAAGATGTCTATGCCAATGTCTTCAAGGAAAAGTCCAACATTTGTTAGCAGATTAAAGGTGCTCTATATGTTAACTGTTTTGTATCTCACTAAAGCAACTTGCTGACTTGTAACTTCGCCTTGTTGGAGTGGCCGAATGGTCTAAAGCGCTATGCAGTGGAGTGTGCGGTTGCTCTTCGTTGGGGGTTCGAGTCATCCCTCATGCATGAGTGTCTGTGTTGTCTTTAGGTTTAAGGTATTTTAAGTAGTATGTAAACTTAGGGACTAATAACCACAGACGTTAAGTTCCATAATATTTACAAACATTTGAACATATAACTTAACATCATCATTGCCTAACTTCATTACAGTGGGAAAACATGTACAACTGGCTCTTCAAAATAAAGATGTAGTGAGTTGTGTTTGCTGTGAACAATGGCAGATTGCCAGAATTGATCATATTGATTGTCAAAACCAAGATCTCCATGTTGTATTTTACCACCCTCCACTAACAAGGACATCTTTTAAAAAAATTGGAAGTACAGTTTAAAACTGTACTGAGGAAGCTGCCTCCCATTGAATATACAAATATGAGTGGGTGAACTTTAAACGTTACACCGCTACTGAGTCAATAAATTTCTCAAATGTTTAGTGAGCATTGCATCAAAACAAATAGAATGAGAAGAATAAAATGTAATTAGTTGTCTAATTTTCAATAACAATAACAAATAATCATAGTTATTACAAAATTATATATTGTAATTGATATACTTGATTGCATTAGTGTTGGCATCACATATGCAAGAAACGCATTTTTTACCTATGTTTGTAACTTTTTTTGCATACTTCCAACTGAGTCTCAAAGTTGAAATTTATAATGAAATTTGATATCACGAAGATCTATTAACTGGGTAATTTATATATATTTAACTAGTCCAGTAACAAAGATATTTCTTGCTAGGAAATGAAAAAGTTCTAAAATTCATAGTGTATTTTTAATTGTAAGATACTCAACATTGAGACTCTATATAACAGAACTATACTATAAAGTGTAATAGCAAAAAATAAATAAACTTGAAAAAATTAGTCTTCCTTTGTAAGTCCACTGTTCAGAAATTGAGATTTAAAATTGTGATTGATAATTTGGAATTATTAAAGTACATTAATGAGTACATTAAGCTAAGTAATAATGATTTGAATTTGTAGGCCAACATGTATTGAAATAAATGCAGTTCATACGAAATACATTTGAACTACATTTGAAAAAATGAATGTGCTAGTAAATACGAAAAAAACGTATGCAGCCTGGAATTGAAATGAGTGGAGTTACAAAATAACAAACAACAAATGTTTTTAAATAATTTGTGTTAACTAAAAATTGGGTAACTTACCAACCAAAGATAAAGTGTTTCTGTACCACTTGCTATCGATTGACCCAATAAACAAACGATAATCTTGGTGACATTTGAGAAATCATTAAGTGTTAATGTTAATGGTACTGTCTATATAAAGAATGAAGCTTGCTAATTTTAGGCGTAAATCGTTTTCTGTACCAAGTTTCCTTCTACATACATTATTGATAATTTTTTCATTTTTATTTTTTATTTTATTTTATTTATTATTATTATTATTTAATATCTCAAAATGCATGCTCGCATAAGTAATAATTGTGAATGGAAGAAAAACCAGACGAGAATTCTATCAGGAAGTCTTCTTCAAATGCTTGTAGTTTTAACTTTTAAGGTAGTCCTCTACAAACAGATATCTAATCATAACAACTCGCAATGTATTCTTGGAAAGTAATTACTAAAACAATAATCAGTTTTAACTTAAACGCTTTGATAAAGAAACAAATTACACAGCACCTAAAGCAAAAATTTAATCTGAAAAAACTTAAAACATCTATCAGCTAGCATTACTATTTTAAATAAGTGGTAGAATTCAATTGAAATATTCCTTTATGTGGAGAAAAATAACATAATGATAATAATACAACTATAAAACACACTTTTATATTTTGTTCAGTCTGTGTGATATTTTACTGTGAAATTTTAAAGTGGCTTGGCGATCCACCTGAATATACACTGAAGAGCCAAAGAAACTGGTTCACCAACACAATATTGTATAGGGATCCTGCGAGCACACAGATGTGCCACGACACGACTTAGCATGAATTCGACTACTGTCTGAAGTAGTTCTGGAGGGAATTGTCACTATGCATCTTCGAAGGCTATCCATATATCTGTAAGAGTACAAGAGGATGGAGGTCTCTTGTTAATGACACATTGCAAGTAATCCCAGATACACTCAATAATGTTCATGTCTGGCAGGTTTGCGTGCCATCGGAGGTGTTTAAACACAGAGGAGTGCACTTTGGGCCACTCTGTATCATTGCTGAACATGTGGATTGTTGCATTTTCTGCTAGAAATCCCCAAATGCATTACTGGACCCACTGACGACTGAAGAAAAATGTTGAATGTGTCACAAGTGTAGCACTTCTGCAAACTGCATGTGTGAAACCGGTATCTAACCGAATCAGGGGTTTCATATCAGTGCAACTGCACACGTTACACGCCATTATAGAGCTTCCACCAGCTTGAAGCATCCTCTGCTGACGTGCGTGGTCCATGGATTCATGAAGTTGTCTGCATACTTGTACACAACCATCCTCACGATACAATTGTAAACGAAGCTTTCAGACCATATAACATGTTTCAAGACACCAACACTTCAATGTCAATGTCTACAGGTCCAGGCAACAGGTGTAGCTTTCTGTTGTGCAGTCAGCAAGGGTACATTAATGTGTCTTTGGCTCGGAATACCCAAATAGATGATCTTTCATTGAATCGTTCACACACTGACACTTGTTTATGGCACATCAGTGAAATTCGCAGCAATTTGCAGAAGGGCTACTCTTGTGACACAATGAACATTTTTCTTCAGTCGTCAGTAGGCGCAATATTGTAGGATCTTTTTCCACCCACAGCGATGTCTGAGACAAGTTTGGATACCACTTAAAACTATACTGAGGAAGTGCCTCCCATATAATTTATGAATGTGACTGAGTAAACCTTAAATGTAACACTCCTACTGAGTCAAAAAAATTCTCAAATGTTGAGTGAGCGTTGTATCGAAAAAAAAGGATTAAAATATAAAGTAATTAGTTGGCTCATTTTCAATAACAACAAGTAATCATAGATTGCAAAATTATATACTGTAAATCATATACTTTATTGCATTAGCCTTCGCGTCTTGGCGACACATACAGCTTTGTGTCGTGCAGTCAGCAAGGGTACACTAGTGTATCTTTGGCTCCGAAAACCCAAATCGATGATCCTTCGTTGAATCATTCACACACTGACACTTGTTTATTGCACAGCACTGAAATACGCAGTAATTTGCAGAAGGGATACACTTGTAACACACTGAATAATTTTCTTCAGTCGTCAGTGGGCCCAATATTGCAGGATCTTTTTCCATACACAGCGATGTCTGAGACTGAATATTTTACTATATTCCCGATATTCAAAGTGCACTTGTGAAATGGTCGAACGGGAAAGTCCCCAGGTCATTGGTATATCAGAAGTACCATGTCCCATCTTTCTTGTACCATCTACAATAACACCTTCGTACTCGCATAAATCGTAATAACTTGCCATTGTAGCAATAGTAACCGATGTAACGCCCACACCAGACATCTGTTGTCTTATACGCGTTGTCGACTGCAGCACCGTCCTCCGACTGTTTACCCATGTATGTGTTTTCATTCGCACGTCTATACCAGTTTCTCTGTCTAGTGGGTCGTGACCCATCGTTGGAAACCAGTGTACTATTGCCCGAACCGTCTGCTTTCTCACTTCCGTACCACTACAGTGGCAACACTCATGCCATCAGTGTGATAGGGTGCCACCAACGTGTTTGTGTGCAGAGTCCATCCTGAGGCGGTTCCCGATGTGGCCAGTGGAGATCATCTGTCCCTCCTGTGGAGCCCACGTCTTCACCGCCACCTATACAGAGTACAGCCTCGCCGCCCACATGTCTGCCATCTTTCTCTGTGTTATAGGGTGAGTTCCCACGCCTTGCCAGTATGAAGTATGTTTAAGTTACAACTTTCTTTTTCATAAAACAGCCCCTAATAAAAGAAACTTACGGAATCTACCTGCAGTTATTAACATTTTTCACATTCCACGATCACTGTGAACGCTTCTTGAAGTGTCTCAACTGCATTTACGTGTGTACCTCAGCAAATCACACTTAAGTGGCTGGCAGAGGGTTAATCGAAAGACATTGAAACTACACATGTCGAAAAAAGATTTTCATCACCCACCAAACTTCTGTGATATTTCACATCATGATGAACAGGTATTTATACAGTAATACGTCGTCCATCTACCCCCATGAACTACAGACAAGCAGAGGCGAGGTGGCTTGCGTACCTCTACGATACAGATAACCATATTGTAGGTGCAACCAGAGCAGAGGATTATCTATGAAGAGACCAGGCAAATGTGTGGTTCCTGTAAGGGGACGGTTTCGTGTGGATACTTGAAGTCTGCAATTCTGTGGTAAATCGCGCACACGCGCGTGAATCGTGATTTGTTTTGACAGCTACTGAGTCGCCGTAGTTCAGGCATTAGTCAATAGACATTGGCACCTCTCCTCTGTCAAACGAGCGTCTGGTCGCTCGCTTTGTGTATAGATGTGATGGAGCCCCTTAGGTAGATAGCGTCGAGATCTGGAAAGAAGTCAAACGTTTACTCGATGTGTCTGCCAGGGGAGGCAGATGTGCAGGTAATCTTGCTGGCAGCTATCGAGCATACGGGTTGAAGTCGACTGCAAGTCGTGGCACACGTCGGCTCCAATGACGTTTGTCGCTTGAGTTTTGAGGACGTTCTCAGTTCCTACGGGCGGCTAGCGGAATTGGTGAGGTGAGGGCTGCTGCCCTTACACGCAGGGTGCAAGCAGAGCAGTCGATTTGTAGCATTGCTCCCAGGGATGATCGGGGTCCTTTGGTTTGGAACCGAGTGGAGGGTCTGAACGAGAGCCTTTTCCGACTCTGTGACAGTCATGGCTGCAGATTTCTAGATCTGCGTTATCAGGTGGGGATTTGTAGGAAGCCCATAGATAGATCAGGGGTGCACTACACTAAGGAAGCGGCTACTCGGGTAGCAGAGTAATTGTGCAGTGCACAATTACCGTCCACATTCAGACAGCGAACTCAGGCCGAATTCAGCACAAAAATTCTACTATCAAAATATTAGCCGTGTACTTTCAAAGCATTAAAACCATACTTCCCGAATTTGTGGTGCTGCATGGAAATTATTGTGCTCAGACAGTTTTAGGTTCCGAAAGCTGCCTAAGTCATGATGTGGCAAGTTCAGAAATATTTAGCGAGCCGTGGAATGTATATCGGAAAGAAGAGATCGGAGACAGTTGGAGGGGGAGTATTCATCGCCATGGACAAAGGTACAGTGCTGCTGTAGAAGTTTTAGAGTCATTCAAAGATAGTCTACGTCAGGTAGTGTGTAGGTATCTGGGCCTTGCAATATTAGTCGGGGGAGACTACAACCTTAAGAGTAGAGATTGAGAATACTCTAGTTTCATTTCAAGCGATACAGACAAGCAGTCTTGCGAGCTACTTTTGGACACATTCTCAGAATAATGTCTTGAGTAGTTAAACCGGCAACTCAACATGCAATGGAAATATTTTAGACCTTATAGCTAGAAACAGACCTGATCTTATTAACGATGTCTGTGTAGAGACAGAAGTTAGTGATCATGATATCATCATAGCGTCATTGGTGTCCAATAAATAAGGCTAGGAGAGTGTTTTTGTTAGGAAGAGCCGATAAACATTTGTTAGGATCGCACTTACAAAAAGAATGGACATCGTTTAATTATGATACAATGGATTCAGAGGAATTGTGGACTAAATTTAAATGCATTGTAAATAAAGTGTTAGAGAAATATGTGTTTGTAAAGCCGATTAAGGATGGAAAAGATCCACCGTGGTATAATAAACATGTTAGAAAGCTACTGAGAAAGCAAAGGCTCTTCCACTCTCGGTTCAAAAAAGAACACGCAAATGATGACAGGCAAACGGTAGTACAGATTCGTGCGTCTATAAAATAATTACAAGATCCGTACCTTAGCCAAAGAACCTTCCGAGAACCTGAAACAATTCTGGTACTATGTAAAATCGATAAGCGGGCTAAAGCCCACAATCCAGTCACTCGTTGATCATGCTGCGGTAGTAATTGAAGAAAGCAAACGGAACGCTAAAGTTCTAAATTTAACTTTCAAGAAATCTGTCACGCAGCAGGACTGCAGGAAAGTACCATCATTTGATCAACATACTAACTCTGAAATGGAGGACATGGTAATAGGTGTTTCCAGTGTAGAGAAGCAGTTGAGAGAGCTAGATACAAGAAAGTCTCCTGGTCCGGATGGAATACCAGTTCGGTTTTATAAAGAGTATTCTGCGGAATTGGCCCCTTACTTAACTTGCAACTTTAATTCAGCGCAACGTCCTAGTTATTGGAAAAAGCTCGGGTGATTTCCGTTTATATGAAAGGAAAGAGAACTAACCCACATAATTACAGACCAATATCGTTGACATTAGTTTCCTGTAGAATTTTCTAGCATTTTCTCAGTTCGAATTTCCTTGAGACGGGAACGCTGTTTTCAATGAATCAGCAAGGGTTTAGGAAACATCCTTCATGTGAAACTCGGGTTGCCCTTTTCTCACATGACATCTTACGAGCCATGGATGATGGGAAACAGGCAGATTGTGTTTATATCGATTTCAAAAAGGCTTTTGACTCGGTGTCATACTGCAGACTGCTAACTAAGATACGAGCATATAGAATCGGTTCACAGATTTGTGTCT
Source organism: Locusta migratoria (assembly GCA_026315105.1). Lineage (NCBI taxonomy): Eukaryota > Metazoa > Arthropoda > Insecta > Orthoptera > Acrididae > Locusta > Locusta migratoria. Next base: position 542,084,480 of record CM048744.1, read on the forward strand.
GGCCGTAAGACGTCCTAAGTAACAAAACTCAGAACGTTGTTCTCGACAGCGAATGTTCATCAGAGAGGAGTGAATTGTTAGGCATGGCCCAGGGGAGTGTGATAGGACCGCTATTATTTTCTATCTGTATAAACGATCTGATGAATGGAGTAACTTGTAATTTGTAGCTGTTTGCTGATGATGTTGTGTTGTATGAGAGGGTGTCATCTTTGTAATAGCATACAGGATCGGTGAGAGAAGCTCTGTTTGGCCTTAGAGAAATATGTAATAAACGACTTAAAAATTAATAACTGTTGATCCATATATAATACAAAAGAGCACGAAGACTCATTTTTAAGATAAAGACTAAATGGATGCGTTGATATAAGCGCACCTCTTATCACTTACAAAGTTTTTAAGTTGTAGTAAATCAAAAATCTTTATAAAATAACAATTTTAATGATATATCTTGAAAACGGCTGAACAAAATCGTACATACAAGGCGTCAAATGATATATCTAAGTGAATAATATTAAGATGTATATTTCGTTTTTGCACAAATTCAGTAAATTTGAATTACTGGCTAGTAAGATGGTATCCAGGTATAAAAGCTGGATTTTTAATGAATAAACAATAATAACTGTAGTATTTGTGGCAGTACAGTAATCTAGTCTTGAGTAAATATTTAATGAAACCACAAGATCAATAGTAAAGTGAATAATCTCCGTGAAAATACTGAAAAAGCATAAGTAGAAAAGTTTAATTTTTTTAATAATGCAAAAACTACATGTACAATGTTTTTGATGCCACATTCTGTTTCAGCGGAAAATTTCCGTTAAATACTATCATAACATGTATTTATTTCATTTTATTTTATGTACAAGAGGAAATTTTGTGAAAATAAGATACTGATTTGACTTCAAAGTAAGCTAGCGAGGGTATTTAAGGCGGCCATTTTGGATTGTTAGGGGCAGTCTGTTGGTATCTATTTGACAGAAAAGACGTGTCTTTATGCTGGGTGACTGTTGAGTCGCTTGAGGACTTGTAAAATTTCAGCGAAGTGTTATAGTGTGGAATTTAGAAATATTAGTTCTGTGGTGCTTTGAGAACTTTGATTTTATTCTGCGTCTATGGGACTTAGAAAAAGTCTTTAGTGGTGCTTTGTAGACTCTAATTATATCCTGTGACAGTGGAACTTAGAGTGTCTCAGGATTGTTGCTAGACTTTAATTTTTATTTAGTGACGGTGCGACTTAGAAACTACTCAGTCAAGTTTCCATTTTTTGGTGTGGCAGCCTTAAGGAACTCAGTATTGCTCTGAAGTCAGGTGTAACAAATATTCACCGACGGATATTAGGTAAAATAAACATCAATTTAGTTGAAAGTGAATGTGACGTTTGTGCATTTTTTGGTTCTGTCTGCATTTATTTACAGCTAGATATAGTGTTGGGGGCATCGACATCAGATGTGGCTGGCCTCTAGACACGATGCACCCAGTTTGTATAATAAAATAGGATATATAGCTGCAGTTCACGGAGCTCCAAGTAATCACAGGCTATGAGTGTGTGTTTTTTTCCATGCTGTAGCACTGGGGGCTCGAGCCAACGATTGCACAGAATTGCGCAATTTTCCACAGAATTGCAGACTTCAAGTGTCCCCACAAACTTGTACCTTTACAAACCCCCACTTCCTTTAAAGCTTCCTTTAATAAGTTAACAAAATCAATATCATACATAATTTATTTACTTCTATACACTTTCTAAATTTTCAAAGTATTTCTGCCCAACAAAAATCTTTTGTACATATTTGTAAAACACCACAACTATTAATTTCCTTAATTAGTGATCCTAAACACATTTTTTTCTTTGTGTGTATGTGTGTGTCTAGAACAATGTGTCTGGCAAAGAAAAATCTTATCAATTTAAAACTATTTTAAATATATATATATGTATATAATGTCATTTTATACATATTTGGGTGTATAGTTTGCAGCACCACACAAAATTCCTTATTTCTTTGAAGCACTAATTTCCACTTTGCACAACACATTGAAAAAAATTTTTTTTCAAAGCACTACTTGTTTGCACTAACACTGCAACATTTCCATTTTGTCCTTATCCCCCACCTGTGGCACAGTCCAGACCCCTTGGCACAGTTATTTGACTCTCCTGTCAGCTGGTTGACATTCACTTGCAATAAATAAAGAAAATCACCCAATCAGTTTTCTTTTACAGAAATATATCCCATGGGTACCACTGAACGGTCAGACCTAGACCCACCCATATACCATCCAGAGTTGAACCATCTAAGATAAAATTTTAAGGCAAAAATAACACAAAGAAACAGGAGAAAGTGATGCATCGATATTTATGCCATGTACAAAAAGTTTTCATTTATTCCTCAACATTTTATTCCATCCTGTATTTGAAAGGCACAAATTGTTGAGACTGTTCTACATGTTGACAATACCTGCTCAAGATAGCTTTAAATATGTGGCAGAAAACATTCATGGTTCAAAGCAAGTACGGACTGTGATTAACAACATGCAACAGAAAGCCCCCTCAAAAAATTGAAAACTTTGCTTATATACAATAAACATGGATCAGATTCTCGAAATTCACCAATACCTCAAGTCCTTCTGACTTTAAATATGAAACCGCGAAGCTCGTCATATACACATCATCTATCTAACCATAACACTGCACAAAAGCAAATATAACCCTTAACATGATTCCTGTCTTGCATTGCTAACATAACGTTTCTGTCCACCAGCTAGACCGCCATGCACCAATAAAAACTGATGTCCATACAAAATCCAAATCATAACTTTATTAATTCCACAGCATAGAATGATTAACACTTCAAACTTCTGTTGTCTTAAACACAATTCCCCTCCAAAAGTCTTACATTTACAGAGAATGTTAAAGCTAATCTCATTTAAAATACAAGGTATTACACATAGCACAAACTGTTCTCTTCATGAAAATCCAACACAACACGATCCTCATATACGTAATTTCCTAGTACACATAAGCTGTCACCCCCCCCCCCCCACACACACACACACGAAACTGTTGTGTTATTAAAATTATATCTCTTGACCATGGATGCTATACACAAAGTAAATAACATAAACTACAAGTTAAATCAACAGGTGTCCCAAAGTAAAAATGTTCTGTAATCTGTGAGTCCTTAACTTAATTTTGATTTGTACAGCTTTTGCTGTTCATATAGTTATCCCTTACATCAACACAAACCAATACAGTTCCCCAATCTAAATACTTAAATCTAGTGACATATCATAATCATATCCCCAGAATCATTACTCACAAAACACAAAAAACCACTTATCCATAACACAAGAACTCTCCAAATTATACAAATTGTTCCTCCATAATCTGTTCACGTTGTAGTAGTAATTAGTAGTCTAATTCTCCTTAGCACACATTATACTCAATAATTTTTATGTCTAGCACACAGCATGATCTTTACTGAACAATTCTTTCCTAACATTCAAAAAAAAAAAAAAAATATCTCAAAAAATTTTATAACTTCTAGATGAATGCCCTTCAGCATGCATATTTACTATATATTTGTTTCTTCAAACCGCACATACTAACATAGGTATCCTAACAGAAATATGATCATGAGCTCATATTGCTTCAGAAATATTATCTCTAATAGACACATATATCATGAAATAAGAAAATAATACAGATAAGTATTAACCTAATATTTACAGTGGACTGGATTTCAGATTTCATTTATCCCACACCAATTTTTTCAGAAACCTTAGTCCTAACTTTCTCCTTAAACTCTCTCTTGTCCATCATGCACTGGGCCATCTTGCCACTGAATCTGCTGCATTCACAAACTTTGACTTGTTCATGCCCTATTCCACATTCATTAATTTTACCCACTTGTGTATTCACTATAGGTAGTACCATCCGAAAACCTTCCTGTATTAACTTCACTTCAGCCACTAGGTCTTCTTCGACCTCATTTGCACAGTATTTCTACATAGTTCATACCTGTTACCCACTGTATGACTCTATTTCATTAACCCCTGCAAATATCAGTTTAAAAGCACCTTTATACATATAATTTTCCACAGTCGATGATCCTAATTTTCTGGCAATAATAAATTTTTCATTCTCCCATATGTTTGGTTCGAAACCTTTAATGTACTTAGAAAAAACTACCCAATCACTGGCATCAAACTCACTTTCTCTCTTCCTCATCCAGTCAGTTTTACATTCAGCCTCATTTACACCCTCATACTGCTCATATTCATAGACTACATAATAATTAATCCCTTGAACTTCATATCCCTTTCAACATATCATTTGTTCGCAGTCTGTAACCCTATAATCAATATCCATTGCATATTCTACCATATCATGCATAGACTCCTTCCTCAGATCATGAAATTCCTTATCCCCATTAAATATTTTATTTAGTGCATCTTAATATGCATCATTTTTCTCAGCTTGTTCCTCTAACCTTTTTTACATAATCATATAAAGTGACCAGTCAGCTGGTGCCTATTTCTGTATCCATTTGGATACTCTTTCAAGTTCTGAAGCAAGTAGAAGTAAAATATAGGGAGCGTAAGTTTATTTACAACTTGTACAAAAACCAGACAGCAGTTGTTAGAGCTGAAGGGCATGAAAGTGATGTTGTTGGAAGGGAGTAAGAAAGGGTTGTAGCCTTTTTCCAATGTTATTCAGTTTGTACATTGAGCAAGCTATAAACGAAAGCAAGGAGAAATTTGGAGAAGGAATTAAAGTTCATTGCGTTTTGCCGACGACATAGTAATTCTGTCAGAGACAGCAAAGGACCTGGAAGAGCAGTTGAACGGAATGGACAGTGTGCTGAAAGGTGCATATAAGATGAACATTAACAAGAGTAAAACAAGGGTAATGGAGTGCAGTCTAAGAAAATCAGGTGATGCTGAAGGAATTAGATTAGGAAACGAAACAATAAAGCAGTTAGATGATTTTTGTTACTTGGGCAGTAAAATACCAAATGATGGTCGCTGTACGGAGGATATAAAATGCAGAATGGCAATGGGTAGAAAAGCGTTCTTGAAAAAGAGAAATTTGTTAACCTCAAATATTGATTTAAGTCTAAGGAAGTCCTTTCTGAAGGCGGTTGTGTGGAGTGTTGCCTTGTATGGGAGTGAAACATGAACGATAAACAGTGTGGACAGGAAGAGGATAGAGGCTTTTGAAATGTGGTGTTACCAAAGAATGCTGAAGGTGTGGATCGCATAACTAATGAGGAGGTACTGAACAGAATTGGGGAGGAAAGGAATTTCTGGCATATATTGACTAAAAAAAGGGATCGATTGGTAGGACACATTCTTAGACATCAAGAAATCGTGAATTTAACATTAGAGGGAAGTGTGTGGGGTAAAAACCGCAGAGGAAGACCAAGAGATGGATACAGTAAGCAGATTCAGACAGATGTAGGTTGCCGTTCTTATGTGGAGTTAAAGAGGCCTGCTCAGGATAGGGTATTGTGGAGAGCTGCATCAAACCAGTCTCCGGACTGAAAACCACAAAAACATCATTGGATCCCACATCAACACTATTATTCTTGTAACTTGTATTCCTAAAATCGTTATTAAAAACATCCCCAATACTCATCTCTCCCACTTTCCCTTTTTATTGTCTATTATTCTTCCTTTTAAAGGTTCTCCTCCACTTATGTTCTATGAACAAACTCCCCACTACATTTTCATCATTTAAAATTGCTTCCATCCCACAAATTCCTTCTACATATCTACCCCTATTATTATTTCCACACTTTCCTTTGTAATAACCTGTATTATTCGGACCACAGTCATTATTATTCTATTTCCTGGCCCTATTCTTTGCATTGCGACTTGTTCCAAAGTGGACCTCATTTGAGACTAATTCTAGTTTCCCAAATTCTGACCCCTTCTATTTCTATTCCCATGCTCATGGATTGGTCCTTGCTCATTTCTGTTATTATTCTCCCATGAATCCTTATGATTTCTTTTATCACCATTATACCTTCCCCAATCACTCCAGTTTTCACTTAATTTCTTTTCCTTGTAGTTGTCCTGCTGATTATTACCCCAATTCCTGTTCTCATTATGTTTCTCGTGTCTATGTGTGTGTGATACTGCCTTATCTATTTTTTCAATAAAATCAAGAAATTTTTCAATAGAATTGGTAGGACAAGGACCCAAATGCAGGTACAAACCCTCAGGTAGCTTTCCAATTAAAGTGGTGATTTCAGTTAGTGTTTCAAGCAGCTTATCTAGGTGTACTAATTTTCCTAATTCCCCTAGACAGAATTACTTAATAGATTGTATCCCCCCTTTTGTAGATGAACCCATTTAAAAACTCATTCTGTAGCCTGACATGTTTAGATGTACACCAATATTTATTTGAGAATAATTTTTCAAACTCTTCACAAGTGGTGTACTGCTCTCTACAGTGATTAGCGCATTCCAGAGCAGAACCTTCCAAAGACCTCTATACAAATTTTATTTTTGCTTGGTCTGACATTCCAAGTGTAAAGCAGTCCTTGCAACTGATTAAAACGTCCATTGCATGATATCCACTTTCCCCAGAAAATGCCTTATCTGGTGGCATCTGCATCAAAGTAGGTCCCCTAACATTACCAGAAACAGCACACAGTTGTAAATTATTCATTCTAACATTTACTTTCTCAATCTCTGCATTATTTCTTGGGGTATCAGTTGTCATTTCCTGTCCAAGATCATCAGCTGTGCTTTATAACTGATTTGTCAGCACTGTTTTAGTCTCATCAATGCTAGCCACTATCTTAACATCCATGATTAACATCATGATTCCCACACATATGTGCGGTTTATCACAGAGTTTATGACTTCAAAGGCCCGCACAAAGCTGTACTCTTAAAATGTCCTATTTCAAAGAAAGATAATTAATTAACATCATCCACGTTCTGTAGAATTCGTAGAGTCAAGCAAAGTTAGTGATTAATTTAATAAGTCAAAACGTCTTGTCAAGTTAAGAAGGCTGTTAGAAAAAGAACAGGGGACATTAACTAGATTAAAAAACATAAGTTCATCTAATTTGATAGATATAAAAACAACCATAAAAGTTGTCATTTGGTTTTATGTAGGCGACTCTAAAACCCGTTTGATGCCTAACAAAAAGGACTGTTCCTGAGTAATAATTTGATTCTAAGGTTCAAAGACACAAAAGAATAATATTGTGTAATTTCAATGAATTATTCACTGAATAAAAAACGAAAGTCCTGATTTTAAAATCGAAGTTTTGCGACTTGAGATCGAGCTGATGTATTATTGCAGGGGCGTCTGGTACTTTTTGGAAGGTATGGTATGCTATGTTTACAGTTAATGTGGTATGAAAATGGTGTCATATGAGGATTGTCAAGGCAAACAAACCATACCTAACATGTCTGAAGAATCTGACAAGAACAATTTGATGCCTGTCAATATAGAATAGATAGCACAGGTGACACAAGACATAACTCTAATAGCTATAAAACCATGCGAAGAAATTTATGAAGTGTTTGTGACTCACCTTGAAAATCTAAAAATGCGTACCGGTACTTTTATTGTTAAACTCAAAGTAAATTGATAAAAAAACAAAAAGCAAACCTTGGAATCTGATGAATGCTTACATCTTGATGACTTTTTGTTATTCCTTTGTTGTTCAAGAAAAGGACAAGGGTACAAAAGGGTAAAAAAAACAGGTCACAGTTCGTCCATTTGTATTTCATTATAAAGATGAAGACAAACTAAAGATCCATAAATTTTATTTGTATGTTGTGACTAACTTGAACACAACACTAAAACAGTAAACACCTTTCAAATAAATTAACTACATAAATCTAATCTACTTTTCTCATGGTGCTGCAAGCACAATATAAACAAAAAAGAAATATTAACATTTCCTTTCACAGAAAAATTTTGAATTTGATATAGAATGGCAATGGGGAGATTGGTGTCAGGGATAATGGTAAACAAAGCAACCTGTCACAAAAGCATTTTTGAAACAGGCCGATAACAATTATATCATAGCAATAAATTTTTAAATTCTGTAAAGGGCATATAAAAGAAATTACATATGTTTTTGTAAAATGTCAGGAAATACAAGATACCTATGCCAATGTCTTCAAGGAAAAGTTCAACAGTTGTCAGAAGATTAAAGGTGCTTTATATTTTCACTGTTTTGTATCTCATTCACCCAACTTGCTGACATGTAACTTCACCATGGTGCAAAGGCCAAGCAGTCCTAAAGCACCATACTGCGGAGCACGCAGTTGTTCGCCGTTGGGGGTTCGAGTCCTTCCTCAGCCAAGTGTGTCTGTGTTGTCTTTAGATTTAAGTTAGTTTAAATAGTTTGTAAGCTTAGGGACTGATAACCAAAGACGTCAAGTTCCATAAGATTAACAAACATTTGAATATGTAACTTAACATCATTATTGCCTGGTAGTGAACTTCACCAGTGTGGGGAAAGATGTAAACTGGCTCTTCAAAATAAAGTATAGTGACTTGTGTTTGCTGTGAACAATGGTAGATTGCCGAAATTGATCATATTGATTGTCAAAACCAAGATCTCCATGTTATATTTCCCCAGCCTCCAGTAACAAGTATATCTTTTAAAAAAATTGGGAAATATCAAGTTTGGATACCACTTAAAACTATACTGAGGAAGTGCCTCCCATATAATTTATGAATGTGACTGAGTAAACCTTAAATGTAACACTCCTACTGAGTCAAAAAAAATTCTCAAATGTTGAGTGAGCGTTGTATCGAAAAAAAAGGATTAAAATATAAAGTAATTAGTTGGCTCATTTTCAATAACAACAAGTAATCATAGATTGCAAAATTATATACTGTAAATCATATACTTTATTGCATTAGCCTTCGCGTCTTGGCGACACATACAGCTTTGTGTCGTGCAGTCAGCAAGGGTACACTAGTGTATCTTTGGCTCCGAAAACCCAAATCGATGATCCTTCGTTGAATCATTCACACACTGACACTTGTTTATTGCACAGCACTGAAATACGCAGTAATTTGCAGAAGGGATACACTTGTAACACACTGAATAATTTTCTTCAGTCGTCAGTGGACCCAATATTGCAGGATCTTTTTCCATACACAGCGATGTCTGAGACTGAATATTTTACTACATTCCCGATATTCAAAGTGCACTTGTGAAATGGTCGAACGGGAAAGTCCCCACGTCATTGGTATATCGGAAGTACTATGTCCCATCTTTCTTGTACCGACTACAATAACACCATCGTACTCGCATAAATTGTAATAACTTGCCATTGTAGCAATAGTAACTGATGTAATGCCCGCACCAGACACCTGTTGTCTTAGACGCGTTGTCGACCGCAACACCGTCCCCCGAATGTTTAACTATCTATGTGCTTTCATTCGCATGCCTATACCAGTTTCTCTGTCTTTTTAGTGTCTGAAGTGACCTACTAGTGGGTTGTGACCCATCCTTTGGGAACCAATAGCTATCGCCCGAATCATCCGCTTTCTCAGTTCCATGTCACTACTGTGGCATGGAAATAACCATGCCATTAGTGTGATAGGGTGCCACCAACGTGTTTGTGTGCAGAGTCCATCCTGAGGCGGTTCCCGGCGTGGCCAATGGAGATCATCTGTCCCTACTGTGGAGCCCACGTCTTCACCGTCACGCACACAATGTACAGCCTCACTGCACACATCACCGCCATGTTGTTCTGTGTTTTCGGGTGAGTTCCCAAGCCTTGCCAGTATGAATTATGTTTAAGTTACAACTTTCCTTTTCATAAAACAACCACTAATAAAAGAAAATTACGAGATCTACCTGAAGTTGTTAACATTTTTCACATTCCATGATCACTACAAACGCTTCTTTAGATGTTGAGTTGTTCCAAAGGCGTCTACTGTTTAAGTATCTCAACCAACCGTGCGTGTCGGGAACAATCTCATTATCACTTCTTTATCATAAGATCTCTTCATTCGTTAAATGTGTATAATAAGAATATAGTTGCCAAATATAAGAGGACCGACTAGTCTGTGCTTCCTAACATAGCAACATATCTTGATAGGTCTTCTTGGGTTTTAACTCTTTTTCCAATCATCACAAGAGAACCCAAAATGGCATACACTTCTCATTTAAACCAGTATTCATTAAAGCAAGCAGTTTGCTACTTACTAGAACAAGTACAGTGTTTATTTGGTCACTTAAGTACTTACGTACAAAGGCTTATTATCTGCCTTGTTTCTCCAACATATCCAGACAAGAATAATTATAATATAGTAAAAGCTACGGAATATACATACAGTCCATAGGTTTAATTTATCTTGGAAGAATTATATCACTTGCACGGTGGATTCTTTGCCGATTCTTTTTCTTCTACACAAAACCTGTACAGAGAAAAACTGGAGCCAGAAAATATTCTCCTACCACTTTGCTAAATTAAATATGAATCATTAAATAATTAAAGTCGACTTTCTTGAGCCTCTAGCAGAAAACATGTAGTGTAAGCTATTACACTACAATGTCTAAACTGCATATACATGTGTAGTCACCAAATCACACTTAAGTGGCTGCCAGAGGGTTAATCCAAATACTACACATATCGAAAAAAGATTTTCATCACCCACCAAACTAGAGTTCTATGACATTTTACACTATGATGAACAGGTATTTATAGAGTAATACACCTTCCATCTACCGCCATAAGCTACAGACAAGCAGAGGTAGTTGACTTGCGTGCCTCTACAATACAGATAACCACACTGTAGGTGCAACCAGAGCAGAGGATTATCTATGAAGAGACCAGGCAAATGTGTGGGTTCCTGTAATGGGACAGTTTCTTGGAGATACCTGAAGTCTGCAATTCTGTGGTAAATCGCGCACACGTGCGTGAATCGTGATCTGTTTTGACAGCTACTGAGTTGCCGTAGTTCACGGCGCGTCTGCTAGGGGTCCTCATCCAAGATGTTTTTTTAGGCTACGCGTTAGCTCTGATGAGCACCAGCCTGTTAACATTCAGACAGCGAATTTAGGCCGAATTCAGCACAAAAATTTGACTATCAAAATAGTAGCCATGAACTTTCAATGCATTAAAAACAAAGTTCCCTAATTTGCGGCGCTGCATGGAAATTATAGTGCTCAGGCAGTTTTAGGATCCGAAAGCTGGCTAAATCATGGTGTGGCAAGTTCAGAGCCAGCCGCGGTGGCCGAGGGGACTGAGGCTTTTCAGTCACAGTCTGCACGGCCACTATGATCGGGGGTTCGAATCCCCCCTTGGGCATGGATATTTGTGCCGTCTGTAGTCTTAGCTAGTTCATAAGTATTTTTTAAGTTTAGGGACTGATGACCATGTAATGAGTCCCATAAGCTCTACAAACATTTGAACATTTTGGCAAGTTCAGAAATATTTAGCGAGGCGTGGAATGTATATCGGAAAGAAAAGATCGGACAAAATTGGAGGGGGAGTGTTCATCGCCGTGGAAAAATGTATTTTTTCTAATGAGGTCGTTGTTGAGAGTAACTATGAGTTATCTGGGCACGTATAACAGTTCAAAGAGTAGTAAAGTTAATAGTTGGTTGTTTCTACCGCCCCCCCCCCACCTCACAATGCTGCTGTAGCAATTTTAGAGTAACCCAAAGGATCTGTACGGCAGGTAGTGCGTAGGTATCTGGGCCAAGCAATATTAGTCGGGGGAGTCTTCAACCTTAAGTGTTGGGACCTTTCTAGATTTATTTCAGGCGGTACAGACAAGCAGTCTTGCGAGCTAATTTTGGACACACTCTCTAATTACTGTATTGAGCAGTTAAACTGGCAACCCACACACAATGGAAATACGAGGTGCATTCAAATTCTAAGGCCTCCAATTTTTTCTAATTAACTACTCGATCGCTGAGGCAATAGCAGCACGGCTGGTGAATGTGCGGCCACGGATGATGGAAAAAGCCAAAAGTCACTAGGAGCCAGGTCAGGTGAGTAGGGAGCATGAGGAATCATTTCAAAGTTGTTATCGCGAAGAAACTGTTGCGTAACGTTAGCTCGATGTTCAGGTGCGTTGTCTTAGTGAAGCAGCACACGTGCAGCCCTTCCTGGACGTTTTTGTTGCAGTACAGGAAGGAATTTGTTCTTCAAAACATTTTTTTAGGATGCACCTGTTACTGTGGTGCCCTTTGGAACACAATGGGTAAGGATTATGCCCTTGCTGTCCCAGAACATGGACACCATTTTTTCAGCACTGGCGGTTACCCGATATTTTTTTGGTGGCGGTGAATGTGTGCTTCCATTGAGCTGACTGGTGATTTGTTTCTGGATTGAAAAATGGCATCCATGACTCATCCGTTGTCACAACCGACGAAAAGAAAGTCCCATTCATGCTGTTGTTGTGCGTCAACATTGCTTGGCAACATGGCACACAGGCAGCCTTGTGGTCGTCCATCAGCATTCGTGGCACCCACCTGGATGACACTTTTCGCATTTTCAGGTCGTCATGCAGGATTCTGTACACAGAACCCACAGAAATGTCAACTCTGTAGGCGATCTGTTTAACAGTCATTCAGCGATCCCCCAAAACAATTCTCTCCACTTTCTCGATCATGTCGTCAGACCGGCTTGTTCGAGCCCAAGGTTGTTTCGGTTTGTTGTCACACGATGTTCTGCCTTCATTGAACTGTCGCACCTACGAACGCACTTTCGACACATCCATAACTCCGTCAGCACATGTCTCCTTCAACTGTCGATGAATTTCAATTGGTGTCACACCACGCAAATTCAGAAAACGAATGATTGCATGCTGTTCAAGTAAGGAAAACGTCGCCATTTTAAGTATCTAAAACAGTTCTCATTCTCGCCGCTGGCGGTAAAATTCCAGCTGCCGTACAGTGCTGCCATCTCTGGGACGTATTGACAATGAACGCGGCCTCATTTTAAAACAATGAGCATGTTTCTATATCTTTCTAGTCCGGAGAAAAAAATCGGAGGCCTTAGAACTTGAATTCACCTCGTATTTTAGACCTTACAGCTACAAACAGGCCTGACCTTATTAATTATGTCTGTATAGAGACAGGAGTTAGGAATCATGACATCGTCATAGCGTCAATGGTGACGAAAGTTCATAAAATCAATCAAGAAGGCCAGGAGCGTGCTTTTGTTAGGAAGAGCCGAAAGCAAATTTTAGGATTGCACATAGGAAATGACTGGATAGCGTTTAGCTCCGGTATAATGGATGCAGAGGAATTGTGGACTAAAATTAATGCATTGTAATTAAAGGGTTAGAGAGATATATGCGTATCAAGTCGATTAAGGTTGGAAAAGACCCACTGTGGTATAATAATAATGTTAGAAAGGTACTGAGAAAGCAAAGGCTATTGCACTCTCGGTTCACAAAAGGACATGCGAATAATGACAGGCACAAATTGGTAGAGATACATGCGACTATAAAAAGATTGATGCACGAAGCATACAATAATTACCACAGCCATACCTTAGGAAAAGATCTTTCCGTGAACCCGAAACACTTCTGGTCCTATGTAAAATCGATAAGCTGGTCAAAGTCCACTATCCTGTCACTCGTTGATTATTCCAGGGCAGTAATAGACGAAAGCAAACGAAATGCCGAAATTCTGAAGTTAACTTTCATGAGATCTTTCTCGCAGGAGGACTGCACAAATGTATCATTATTAGATCAACTTACTAACTCCGGACGCACAGGACACCGTGCCCACGGGTGCGGTTCCTGTAGGGGGATGCTTGTCCACTGTTGGTCGAGCTGATCTCTACGAGATTACGAAAGTAACTCGGGCGTTCGATCTTTGTCGTGAGTGCATTCGTGTTCTCTCGATAATCCATTTTTAGTCCGGGGCAAGTCCCGGAGATAAATTAAATTGGTCCCAGTCCCCCGGTTCCGACCAAGGTTTTCGGGAGGTTTTCCTTGGTTGTAAGGCGTATGCCGGAACTGTTGAGCCCCTCCCACTTATTCCCAATTGGGATTCCCCCTTTGCCCCACTATCAGCTTGTCTAATAATTGGCTGAATAGAACCGCGACTCTTTATGTGCCGGATCTCAGACAGCCCGCTCCACTCCTCGGAGTGGAGAATGAAAAGAATAAGTTTATTTTATTTTTTATTTTATTATTATTATTATTATTATTATTCTTTTTTTTTTACTCCGTGATGGAGGTCGTAGTAACAGGCATATCCGGTGTAGAGAAGCCGCTGAGAGAGCCAAATACAAGAAAGTCTCCTGGCCAGGATGCAATACCATTTACGCTTTACAGAGTATTCTGCGGCATTGCCCCCTTCCTTACATTGCTTTTATCACGAGTCTCTAATTAACCGCAAAGTTGCTAGTGATTGCAGAAAAGTGCAAGTGACTCATGTTTATAAGAAAGGAAAGAGAAGTGGCTCACATAATTACAGGCCAATATCGTTAACATCCACCCCCATGAACCACAGACATTGCCGAGGTGGGGTGGCTTGCGTGCCTCAACGATACAGATACAGGAAGAGAAGGAAAAATAATATGTGAATATTGACTGGGCATGAGGAATGAAAGAGGAAGTCGCCTGGTAGAATTTTGCACGGAACATGATTTAATCGTAACAAACACGTGGTTTAAAAATCACAAAAGAAGGTTGTATACGTGGAAGAGACCAGGAGACACCGGAAGGTATCAGATAGATTTTATAATGGTAAGACATAGATTCCGGAACCAGGTTATAAACTGCAGGACATACCCAGGGGCAGAGATAGACTCTGACCATAACTTGTTAGTCATGAACTGTAGGCTTAAGCTGAAAAAACTGCAGAAAGGTAGGAAAATAAGGAGATGGGACTTAGATAAATTGAAGGAAAGCGAAGTTCTGGAGAATTTCAGAGGGAGATTTAGGCAACAATTGACAGAAACAGGGGGAAGTAAAACAGTAGAAGAGGAATGGGTAGCATTGAGAGATGAAATAGTGAAGGCAGCAGAGGACAAAATAGGTAGAAAGGCAAGACATACAAAAAATCCATGGATATCACAGGAAATACTAAATTTAATTGATGAAAGGAGAAAATATAAAAATGCAGTAAATGAAACAGGCAAAATGGAGTACAAACGACTAAAAAATGAGATTGACAGGAAGTGCAAAATGGCTAAGCAGGAGTGGCTAGAAGCTAAATGCAAATATGTAGAAGAATGTATAACAAGGGGAAAAGTAGATACCGCCTACAGGAAAATAAAAGAGACATTTGGTGACAAGAAAAGCAACTCTACGAATATCAAGAACTCAGATGGGAAACCAGTTCTCAGCAAAGAAGGGAAAGCTGAAAGGTGGGAAGAGTACATAGAGCAGCTCTACAAAGGGAATGAACTTATAGACGATGTTGTAGGAAGGGAAGAGGAAGAAGATCAAGATGAAATAGGAGATACTATACTGAGAGATGAATTTGATAGAGCCCTGAAAGACCTAGGTCGGAACAAGGCCCCAGGAGTAGATGACATACCCTCAGAGCTACTAAAGTGCCTGGGAGAGCCAGCCATGACAAGACTATTTGAACTGGTGTGTAGGATGTATGAGACAGGCGAAATGCCCTCAGACTTTAAGAAAAATGTAATAATCCCCATTCCAAAGAAATCAGGCGCAGACAGGTATGAAAATTACAGAACCATCAGTTTGATAAGTCATGGTTGCAAAATTTTAACACGAATTATCTACAGGAGAATGGAAAAGCTGGTAGAAGCTGACCTCGGGGAAGATCAGTTTGGATTCAGGAGGAACATAGGAACCCGGGAGGCAATACTCACTTTACGTCTTTTCTTTTAGACGATAGATTAAGGAAAGACAAACCAACATTTTTAGCTTTTGTGGATTTGGAGAAAGCATTTGACAATGTTGACTGGAATACACTCTTTCAAATTCTGAAGTCAGCAGGGGTAAAATACAGGGAAAGGAGAGTTATTTACAACTTGTACAAAAGCCAGACCGCAGTTATTAGACTCGAGGGGCATGAAAGGGA
Source organism: Locusta migratoria (assembly GCA_026315105.1). Taxonomy (NCBI): domain Eukaryota; kingdom Metazoa; phylum Arthropoda; class Insecta; order Orthoptera; family Acrididae; genus Locusta; species Locusta migratoria. Next base: position 542,100,486 of record CM048744.1, read on the forward strand.
AGCATCAGTTGGGAAGGGAGTAAGACAGGGTTGCAGCCTTTCTCCGATGCTATTCAATTTGTACATCGAGCAGGCGGTGAAGGAAAGCAAGGAAAAATTTGGAATAGGGATTAAAGTTCAGGGGGAAGAAATAAAAACAGTGCGTTTTGCCGATGACATTGTAATTCTGTCAGAGACAGCAAAGGACCTGGAAGAGCAGATGAACGGAATGGACAGTGTGTTGAAGAGAGCGTATAAAATGAACATTAACAAGAGCAAAACAAAAATAATGGAATTCGGTCTTAGAAAATCAGGCGATGCTGAAGGAATTAGATTAGGTAACGAAACAATGAAGGTGGTAGATGAGTTTTGTTACTTGGGTAGTAAAATAACATGCGATGGTCGCAGTACAGAGGATATAAAATGCAGAATGGCAATGGGAAGAAAAGCATTTTTGAAAAAGAGAAATTTGCTAACATCGAATATTAATTTAAGTGTAAGGAAGTCTTTTTTGAAGGCATTTGTGTGGAGTGTTGCCTTGTACGGGAGTGAAACATGGACGATAAGCAGTGCGGACAGAAAGAGAATAGAGGCTTTTGAAATGTGGTGCTACAGAAGAATGCTGAAGATTAGGTGGGTAGATCGCATAACTAATGAAGAGGTACTGAACGGAATTGGTGAGAAAAGGAATTTTTGGAATACCCTGAGTAAAAGAAGGGATCGCTTGGTAGGACACATTCTTAGACACCGAGGAATCGTAAATTTAGCATTGGAGGGAAGTGTGTGGGGTAAAAATCGCAGAGGGAGACCAAGAGACGCGTATAGCAAGCAGATTCAAGTGGATGTGGGTTGCCGTTCTTATGAGGAGATGAAAAGGCTTGCTCAGGATAGAGTAGGGTGGAGAGCTGCATCAAACCAGTCTCCGGACTGAAGACCATAACAACAACAACATCGTTAACATCAGTTTCCTGTAGAATTTTGGAACATATTCTCTGTTCGAATATACTAAATTTCCTTGAGACGGAAAAGCTTCTTTCTATGAATCAGCACGGGTTTAGGAAACATCCTTCATGTGATTACAGTTTTGTCACATGGCCATTGATCCTCTAGCACAAAGTCAGTAACATAAACTACAAGTTATAACAAGAGGTGCCACACAGTAACATAAACTTCTGTAATCTGTGAGCACTTTACTTAGTTTTGCTTTGTACAGAGTTTGCTGTTCATATAGTTATCCCTTACATCACTGCAAACAAATACAGTTTCCCAATCAAAATACTTAAATCTAGTAGCATATCATTATCATAACCCAAGAATCATTAATAACAAAATACAAAAAACATATCCATAACACAAGAACTCTCCAAAATATACAAAATGTTCCTCTACAATCCGTTCACAATCCAATTAGTAACCTAATTCTTCTTAGCAGTCATTCATCACAAAAAAAAAAAAAAAAAAAAAAAAAAATGTCTAACACATCTTTCAAAAACAATTCTTACACCTAGCATACAGAAAAAATCTCTCAATTTTTTAAATAACTTTTGGATGAATACCCATCAGCATGCATATTTACCTTATATTTACTTCTTCAAACAACACATACTAACATAGGTACCACAAGAGTAATCTGATTGTGATCTCATATTGCTTCAGAAATATTTTCTCTAATAGACACATACATAATAAAATAAGAAAATCGTACTGCTAAGTCATAACCTACTATTTACACTGGAGTGGATTTCAGATTTCATTTATCCAACACCAATTCTTTTATAAACTTTAGTATTAATTTTCTCCTCAGCCTCTGCCTCGTCCATCACGCACTGGGCCATATGCCACTAAAGTATCATCTGCTGCATCCATACCCCTTTCCACATTCAGTTCTAGTACTTGCTCCCCACAGTTAATGTTGGCCCCATATTTACTTAAAAAGTCTGTCCCCAACACCACATTTACGCTTAAATTTTGGATTACCAGAAATGTATGACTATAATTCTCCACCAATAGTTACATCTAGCATAACCTCTATCCTCACAGGCGTTCTATAACTCCCAGATGTGTTCTTAATCTTTACCCCTGTTACTGGAAACTCTACCATATTGTGAGTTTTTATGTATCTGTAAACGTCTTCAGCTATAACACTAATAGTACTACCAGTATCCACCAAAGTTTTCTCATTAATTTTGCCCACTTGTATATTCACTATAGATTGTGCTTTCCTAAAACCTTCCTGTCTCAACTTCACTTCAGCCACTAGGTCTCAAAATGTTCAAATGTTTGTATAGTCTATGGGACTTAACTACGGGGTCATCACTACTTACGAACTAGGATGGCACAAATATCCACTAGGTCTACTTCAACCTAATTTTCACAGTATTTCTCCATAGTCCATACCTGTCATCCACTGAATGAGTCTATTTCATTACCCCCTGCAAATTTCATTTCAAAAGCGTCATTATACATATCATTTTCCACACTCAACCATCAAACTGTTCTGGCAATACTAATTTTTTCATTCACCCAAATCTTTGGTTCCAACTTTTTAATGTACTTAGAAAAATCTATGTAGTCACTGGCATCAAACTCCTTTCACTCCTCCTCAACCAGTCAGTTTCACATTCTGCCTCATTTACACCCTCATACTGCTCGTCTTCATAAACTGCATAATAATTAACTCCTACAACTTCATGTCCCTTTTCACATTCCCTGTGTTCACAATCTGCAACCCTATAATCACTTTCCACTGCATATTCTACCATATTACGCATAGCCTCCCGCCTGAGATCATCAAATTCCTTATCCCCATCAAATATTTTATTTTGTGTATCAAATATGCATATTTTTCTCTGCTTATTCCTCTAAAAATTTTACATAATCATGTTTATAATGTGCTCAATCAACTGGTGCCCATTTCTGTATCCACTTGCCCTTATTAATCACCCTTCTTAAATCTAAGGTCACTTTCCTCATCTTTCTCAGCACAATTTGTGTCTTGATTCATAAACTCAGATACAGCATCTACTAAATGCACATTACTTGCAGTACCATTCTGCACATACCCCAATACATTTTAAAGACTCCTCACAAATAGAGCCCTCAGGCTGCTTGCAGCTACCCACATAGGATACCTTCAGGTACATCAACAACAGGTTCCATGGTCCCAACATTATCCCAGTCATCCACAAAAATACTAGATTCAGCCACATTGGCTCCATAACCATTCATAATAACATGCACTATGTCTTCTTTCATTTCACATAACTAAGTAAATTTTGCACTATTCTTTTTACATATATTTTGAACATCACAGCCCCAGGTAATCACAGGCTGTGAATTTATGATTTTTATTTTCCTTTTTGGGCTGTAGCACTTGGAATATGAGTCAACGATTCCCGTGCATGTGCGTGATTTTCCACAGAATTGCTAACTTCTAGTGTCCCCAGATAGCTGTCCCCTTACAGTACCCCTACTTGCTACCACATACACAGAGTGGATCTTGTAGCAAGTAGCAACACAAAATAAAACATTTAAAATAACTAAATAAAATTAATATCATACATAATTTAAATACTTTTGCACACTAACTTATGCGGATTACTTACTCAATTTTCAAAGTATTGGTGCCCAAGAAAAATCTTTTGTACATATTAGTAAATCACCACAACTATTAATTTCCTTAATTATTGATTCTAAAATGTTTTTCTTTGTGTGTATGTGTGTCTAGAACAATGTGTCTGGCAAAGAAAAATCAAATCAATTTACATCTAATTTAATTATATATTTAGTTATGTCCTTTTATACATATTTGTATTTATAATTTGTAACACCATTAAAAATTACTTATTTCTTTGAAGCAATAATTTCCCTTTTGCACATCACATTGAAAAAAATCTTTAACGAAGCACATCTTGTTTGCACTGACACTGTAGAATCATCCATTTTGTCCATATCCCAAGGCTGTGTCACAGTCCAGACCCCTTGGAACAGTTATTTGACTCTCCTGTCAGCTGCTTGACAATCACTTGCAATAAATAAAGAAAATCACCCAAAGAGTTTTCATCTGCACAAACATATCCCCTGGCTACCACTGAGTGGTCAGACATAAACCCACCCGTATGCCACCCAGAGTTGAAACAGTTAAGCCTAAAATATCAAGTCAAAACTAACAGAAATAAACAGGATTAAGTGATGCCTAGATATTTATGCCTCATACAGAAAGTTCTTTATTTATTCCTCAACAGTATGTTCCATCCTAAAAAATAAAGGCCCAAATTATTGGGACTGTACTACATGTTGACAAGACCTCCTCACTCAAGATAACTTTAAAGATGTGGCAGAAAACATCCATGGTTCAAAGCAAGTACTGACTCTGGTTAACAACATGCAACAGAAAGTACCCCCAAAAATACTGAAAAATTTCCTTATGTACAGTAAAGCATGGATCAGATTCTCAAATTCACCAATTTTCAAATAGTTGCCTTTGGACTCTAAGTATGTTAACAGTTAAACTCGTCATATACACATATCTATCTTGCCATATAACCTGTAACATCATTCCTGTCTTAAATTACTTACATTACTTTTCTGTCCACCAGCTGGACCCACATGCAGCAATAAATACTGATGTGTATAAAAAATCCAAATGATGACCTTATTAATCCCACAGAACAAAATGATTAACCCTTCAGAATTGTATTGTCTCAAACACAATCCCCCTTCAAAAGTCTTACATGTACAGATCATATTAAAGCTACCCTCATTTACAACACACTGTATTACTCATAGCACAAACTGTTCTCTTTATGAAAATTCAACACAGCATGATCCTCAGATACATAATTTCCTTGTACACATTGTGTTCTCACCCCCCCCACACACACACACATCCACACATCCACACAAAGGAACTGTTGTGTGATTAAAATTATGTCTCTTGACCATGGATGCCCTAGCACAAAAAAACAACATATCCATAACACAAGAACTCTCCAAATTATACAAAATTTTCCTTCATAATCTGTTCACAATGCAATTAGTTACCTAATTCTTCTTAGCACTCATTCTTCTCAAAAATTCTTACATCTAACACAGCATGATCTTTCCAAAACAATTTTTACACCTTACAGAAAAAATCTCTCAAAAAATTCTTATAACTTCTAGATTAATACACATCAGCATGCATATTTACTATATATCTGTTTGTTCAAACCACACATACTAACATAGGTACCACAACAGAAATCTAATCATGACCTCATATTGCTTCAGAAATATTATCTTTAACAGACACATACATAATAAAGTAAGGAAACTGTACAGCTTAGTCTTAACCTAGAGTGGATTTCAGATTTCAATTATCCAACACCAATTTTTTATGAACCTTAGTACTAATTTTCTTCTCAACCTCTGCCTCGTCCATCATGCACTGGGCCATCTATCACTACAGTTAATGTTGGCTCCATATTTACTTAAAAGGTCTGTCCCCAACACCAAATTTTGGATTATAAGGAATGTATGACTTTATAATTCTCCACCAATAGTTACATCTATCATAACCTCTTTCCTCACAGGCTTTCTATAACTCCCAGATGTATTCTTAATCTTTACTGGAAACTCTACCATATTGTGATTTTTTATGTATCTGTAAAAATCTTCACCTATAGCACTAATAGTACTACCAGTATCCACCAAAGTTTTCTCACTTGCCCACTTGTATATTCACTATAGATTAAACTTTCCTAAAACCTTCCTGTCTCAACTTCACCTCATCCACTAGGTGTTCTTCAACTTCATTTGCACAGTATTTCTCCATAGTCCATACCTAATAATAATAATAATTTCGTGTGGCCCATTGGCCTCGTGCAAGTCTTTCAACTGGACGCCACTCCGGCGACTTGCATGTCCCTAGTCTACCCCAGTTATCCAACCGAGTTATCCAACCGGGGAAAGCGGACCTACAGTTTAACGTGGCGACTCCACACATCGTTGAGAGGTGAAGGATGGGTTAAAACGCAAACTGAAAAATCCGAGGTCCGACCGGGTTTCGAACCCGCGGCCCTTCGGTTTCCACACTGTATGGCTCCATTTCATTATCCCATTTCATTAACTCACCATAAAGACGAACGCTGAGCCGATGTAAAAACCTGCCCAATACACTCACCCAGTACTTCCTATTCCAGTCCCGTCACAGTCTTGTCCTACCCCATCAGAGGCCGGGCCACCTGTGAAAACGGCCACTGAATATACCAACTCCGCTGCAATCACTGCTCTGTAATAGGAATGACAACTAACCGGCTCTGCATCAGGATGAGTGGCCATTGTCAAACTGTAGCCAAAAGGAATATGGACCATCCTGTAGCGCAGCATGCAGCGGAGCACAACACCTTGGACTTCACCACCTGAGACAACTGGATCCTGCCCTCCTCCACCAGCTTTTCTGAACTGTGGAGTTAGGAGTTATCCCTACAGACCATCCTGGCCTCAATCCCAGCTAATATCCTACATTCCATGCCCCACAGTCCCCCCTACCTCAAATCCTACATTTCATTCCGATTCATGCCCCTTTCCTTACTGTGTGATTCCTGTTTTTATTTTATTATATATATATATATATATATATATATATATATATATATATATTCTTTATTTTTTCCCTATAATATACACCCCCTTTTTTCATACTGCACCTCATTTTTTCCCTGACATAGACCTTGCTTGTTAAATCCCCACCCTTATGTTCCCTCTACACTTCCCTCCTTCTCAGCTCGTTCCCCCTCCTCCCTCCCAACCCTTCCGCTTGCCGTGATTCAGACTGTGTTGGGTGGCCAGAGATGGCTGACGTGTGTAGATGAGTGTACTTGAGTGATTGTGTGGATGATTGTTCCCATGTCTGAGGAAGGCCGCTGAGGAAATTTAGAATTATGAGTGTGTTTTTGTGTCTTTTATTTGTGACTGTCAGCGGCTCATCTCTAGTCTTTACGGTGAGTTGTTCCGTATACATATTATTATTATTAACTAACTAACTTTTTCATTCCAACCCTTAGAAGAATCTACTGGCATCAAACTCACTATCACTCTTCCCCACCCAGTCAGTTTCACATGTAGCCTCATTTACACCCTCATACTGCTCATCTTCATAATATATATAATAATTAACTCCTTCAACTTCATCTCCCTTTTCACTATTTCTAATTTACTAATTCCTATAGCGATTACTTTTGTTCTGAAAATTGGGCTTATTTTGTATGTTATGTTCAAATAATTTACGGGAATATAGTTTTTGCAACGTCTTCGACAACAGCCAGTATTTAGGAGGTGAACGCCCGTAATATTCAAGGTATATCAGAAAAGACTGCTCTTCATGTCTACAATCTTTTTGAATAACGCTTCATTCTTTTATCAACTACACACAAAATTTTGCAAATTCATAGAAAAAATCGTAAGTTTGTTTTATGCGAGGGGGGGGGGCGACGTCACAGCTTTGGCACGTGTCAATTGTGTGAGGGCACCTCAATATAGCTCTGGGTCTGAAACTTCCCCCCCCCCCCCCACCCCCTGCCCCCAGAGAAAAGATTTATCTACGCCCCTGCATTCACGTCCAACATTCTGCTCTTAATCAGAATCGCAAGTACTTGACCACTATTTTGTGACATTAATGATGTATAAAAGTAATGTCTTAATGCTTTCCGTAGCAGTTAATCGACTATTTCAGTAGAGCCTGTTTAGTTTCGTACCACAGTTTCATATTTTGGCAGTTACCAACTAGTTTGATAAATTGATAGATCTGAAGCACTGAATTAAAATTTTTGGTGCGGCCGGGAACCGAACCCGAACCTCCATGCTTACTAGGCAGCCGTCTTAACCGTTAGACTACCACACCACTAACGATTAACGCGCCTTGGAATAGTCTATGTACGATTTCCCTCCACAACACAAACTTTAATTCCGGGTTCGATTCCCGGCCGCACCACAAATTTTAATTCAATGCTTCAGATCTATCAATAATGTCTTTGACATATTTGAGACGTAAATCCGTCTCTCTGATTGTATAATTATATTAGTTTGATTAAGTGAATACGTAGCTACAAATAAATATTATGTACATATATCAACTATTAAAATTAGCAGACCAAATTCTTGAAGATATTGAGTTTGATACTTACCAAGTAGCTAAAAAAATATGATAGGTACACGAAAGGCACAGAAGCAAGGAAAAGTCGAATGGAGGGTTTATACGGGAATGTAGAATCTAATCTCCTACAATGTAAAAATCGTGTGTAGTTTTGATAATATTACAATTTCCGAAATCCGCTAAAACAAAATCCGTGCAACATGTCGGTACACACTCAGCATGTGATCATAATCATAATCAGTTCCTTTTCTACTTGAGCACATCAAGTTGCAATTCATTCATTCTTTCAAAACATTTTGGACGATATGAGTACGACTCGGGCATTGTGAACGGTATGAATAACACTGCACTAACAATATGTTATTATAGACTGCCATTGACAGAAGAATTGATATTACTTGAATGATGTATTCATATTTGTATTAGAAAGTTTACAAGAACGTTCAGTGACTAAGAAATATGAAAGTAACAGCGTTAAAAATGGTAACTTCTCAGTTTGTATCATGCCATTCCTGTGTTACTTCCTACTGGCCGCTTGGAGCGTTAGTGCCGCTTCACCTGCAATTTGCCGGCCGCGGAGGCCGAGGGGACTGCGGCGCTTCAGTCTGCACGGCCACTACGGTCGGGTATTTGAATCCCCCTCGGGCATGGATATTTGTGCCGTCCTTAGTATAAGTTAGTTGATAAGTAGTTTGTAAGTTTAGGGACTGACGACCTCGTAGTTAAGTCCCATAAGTTCTACAAACATTTGAACATTTTGAACCTGCAATTTTTCCCTAGAGAGTTTCGTGACTGTGGTGCAAAACTTGGCAATTGACCCTTAATAATGATAAATGTCAGATCATCCATATGACCACTAAAAGAAGTCCGTTAAATTTCAGTTACACGATAAATCAGTCAAACCTACAGGCCGTCAAATCTACTAAATACCTAGGAGTAACAACTACGAACAAATTAAATTGGAAAGAACACACAGAAAATATTGAAGGGAAGGCGAACCAAAGACTCTGCTTCATAGACAAAACACTTAGAAAATGCAACAGTTCTGCTAAAGTAACACTACACATGTGCGTCCTGTTTTGGAATATTGCTGCGCCGTATGGGATCCACACCAGATGGGACTAACGGACGATTTAGAGAAAATTCAGAGAAGAACAGCTCGTTTTGTATTATCGCAATATATGGGAGAGAGCGTCACGGAGGTTAGAGTCCTCCCTCAGACATGGGTGTATTTGTTGTCTTCAGTATAAGTTTAAGTAGTTTGTAAGCCTAGGGACTGATAACCAGAGTAGTTAATATCCACAGATATACAAACATTTGAACATTTTAGTGTCACGAAAATGATTCACGAGTAGGGGTGGAAATCATTAAAACAAAGGTGTTATTTGTTGCGGCGAGATCTATCTGCGAAATTTCTTTACTGACATTCTCTTCTGGATGCGAACATACATCGTTACCACTCACCTAAGTAGGGAGACATGATGACCATAATGAAATAAGAAAAATCAGATCGAAAAAGGAAAGATTTAGGTGTTCCTTTTTCCCGCGTGCTATTAGAGAATGTAACTACAGAGAAATATCATGAAAGTGGTTCTATGAACCCTATGCCATGGACTTCAATATGACTTGCTGCGGAGTGCGCGGTTGCACCTCGTCGGAGGTTCGAGTCCTCCCATGGTCATCGTGGTAATGTTCTTCTTGCCATCGGAGAACGTTCATACAATGTCTTCAGCCTCTATACGATGTCTATACTGTGAAGGTGTACAAATTTTACTGGTTCACCAACATTCAAATAATTGGGAATCCTTATTATATTGCTGTGGTGTCTGTCCTTTCGGACATGTCTGAGAGAACAGACAACACTCCAATATGATAAGCATTTACACGCGAAGACGGCGTTAGCTTCAATTACTTCACCGCAATTACGATCATACTTTCGACCTGGCACGGGAATGCGTAATGGGGGTATAAGAGGGCATGGACGGTGTGGGCGCTACAGCCATAGCGTGCGAGTTTTGGAAGTTTGAGAGGGACCGGAGGTGAGCACGGATAGGCAAGTGGTTAAGGCGACCGCTGGCTTGAAGCAAAAGACCTGCGTTCGATTCCCAGCCCGGTTCACATTTTCACTTGTCGCCATTGTTTCATTTTAGTGCCCTAGTGCAGCCACTGTCAATCCCTCCCTTCCTAAGCCTTTTTCCTTTCCCTCCTTTATCAATATTTTGCAAATGTGACCCCTATTAGTACATGGGACTACAGGCAAGTTTGTATGTACATCTACATAAGTACTCTGCAAGTCACAAGGTGTTGCATTGCAGAGGGTTCATCGAACCGCTTTTATGATGTTTCTCTACATTTCCATTCTCTAATAGCTCGCGAGAAAAAGGAACGCCTAAATCGTTTCGTTTTCGATCTGATTTATCTTATTTTATTTTCATGATAATGGCTTCCTATGTAGGTGGGTGCTAATAAAATATGTTCACATTCGGAAGAGAAAGTTGGTTAAAGAAATTTCGCAAATAGATCTCGTCGCAACTAATAACGCCTTTCTTTTAATTATTTCTACCCCAACTCAAGCATCATTTCTGTGACACTCTCCTCTATATCGCGATAGTATAAAACGAACTGTCCTTTTCTGAACTTTCTTTAAATCGTGTATCAATCCCACTTGGCGGGGATCCCACAATGCGCTACAATACTTCGAAACAGGTCGCACAACTGTGGTGTAGGTAGTTCCTCTAGTAGAAATGTTGCATCTTCTAAGTGTTCCACCAACGCAACGTAGTCTTTGGTTCGCTTTCCCTACAATATTTTCGCCGGCCGCGGTGGCCGAGGGGACTGAGGCGCTTCAGTCACGGTCTGCGCGGCCACTACGGTCGGGGGTTCGAATCCCCCCTCGGGCATGGATATTTGTGCCGTCTTTAGTTGTAAGTAGTTCATAAGTAGTTTGTAAGTTTAGGGACTGATGACCCCGTAGTTAAGTCCCTTAAGCTTAACAAACATTTGAACATTTTTTACAATATTTTCGATGTGCTCTTTCCTATTTAAGATGTTTGTAATTGTTACTCCTTGGTATTTAGTTGACTCTAGGGCCTGTAGTTTTGACTGATTTATTGTGCAAATGAAGTTTAACAGGCTTCTTTTAGTGTTCAGTTCTTATTATGAAGGGCCAATTGCCACTTTTGCAGATATGTTATCTAAATAATTTTACAGTTGCTTTTGATCTTCTGGTGACTTTACTAACCGAAAAATGTTCAAATGTTTGTTGAGCTTATGGGACTTAACTACGGCGTATCAGTCCCTAAACATACAAACTACTTATCAACTACCTTATACTAAGGACGGCACAAATATCCCCCGAGGGGGGGACTCGAACCCCCGACCGTAGTGGCCGTCCAGACCGTGACTGAAGCACCTCAGTCCCCTCGGCCACCGCGGCCGGCACTAACCGATAAGTGACAACATCATCCGCGAGGAACCTCAGATAGCTACTCAGAATGTCTCATAAATCGTTTATAAAAATAAGAAACACTAGGGAACGCCAGATGTCACGTCAGTTCCACTCGATGACTTTCCGTCAGTTACAACGTTCTGTGTCCTGCCTGACAAGAAATCACGAATCCAAAGAATTGTTCAAATGTTTGTAAATATATCGGACTCAACTACGGGGTTATCAGTCCGTAACTTACAAACTACTTAAAATAAGGTATACTAACCTAAGGACAAAACAAACAACCATGCCCGAGGGGGGATTCGAACCCCCCCCCCCCCCCGGCGAACAGCCGCGCGCACCGCAACACGGCTATCCAGTACGCACGGCTAATCCGCCGCGGCTCACGAATCCAATCGCACAATTGTGACGGTATTCCATAAGCACGCTGTTTGATTAGAAGACGCTTGTGAGGTACAGTGTCGAAAGTCTTCTGTAAATCTATAAATACGTAATCAATTTGACATCCTTTGTCTGTAGCACTCATCACATCATTTGAGTAAAGAGCTAGCTGTGTTTTACAAGAATGGTACTTTCTGGATCAGTGTTGACTAATGGTCTACAGGTCGTTCTCTTCGAGATAGTTCATAATATTTGAAGAAAGTATAAGTTAAAGAAAAAGTTCAAATGTTTGTTAAGCCTATGGGACTTAACTTCGGGGTCATCAGTCCCTAAACTTACAAACTACTTATAAACGAACTTACACTAAAGACAGCGGAAACATCAATGTCCGAGGGGGAATTCGAACCCCCCACGGGGAACGGCCTCAGGCATCGGAGTATCATTTGTCAATACAGATCAACGTGCACAGTTTAGTACTCGTTATAAGTGCGTATCTAAAGTAGGATACTGAATTAATAATCTGCTTATTACCGACATACATATGAGTATCATTTATGTTGTCGTATGAGGCTGCTATCTTGTATATTTCTTAGTATCCGTTCGTTGTGCGGAACCCACGATCCATTTCTACATCTACATCTACATGGGATACTCTGCAAATCACATTTAAGTTTCTGGCAGAGGGTTCATCGAACCGCAATTATACTATTTGTCTCCCATTCCATTATCGAATAGCGCGCGGGAAGAAAGAACACCTGAATCTCTCTGTTCGAGCTCTGATTTCTCGTATTTTCTTCTGATGATCATTTCTACCTATGTAAGTGGGAGTCAACAATATATTTTCGAATTCGGAGGAGAATATTGGCGATTGGAGTTTCGCAAGTAGCCCACGCCACAGCGATAAGCGCCGTTGTTGTAATGATTCCCATCCCAGATCCTGCATCATTTCCGTAACGCTGTCTCCCCTTATCGTGACAATACGAAACGAGCTGCCCTTCTTTGGACTCTTTCGATGTCCTCCGTCAAACCCACCTGATAAGGATCCCACCCTGGACTGCAATACTCCAAAAATGGACGGACAAGCGTAGTGTATGCAGTTTCTTTTGTAGTTCTGTTGCATGTTTTAAGGGTTCTGCCAATAAAACGCAGTCTCTGGTTCGCCTTTCCCACGACACTATCTACGTGTTCTTTCTAATTTAAGTCTGAAGTAATAGTAATTCCTAGGTATTTTGTGGAGTTTACGGCCCTCACTTTTGACTGATTTATCTTGTAAACAAACTTTGACTAAAGTGTAGATCGAAAAGGAAGTTAATGAGTAGTTTTTGAGTAGAGTGGAACACTGAGGTCCGACAAGAATCATGTCAATTTGTCTTTTCTTTGAGTTGGGTCAGATAACGTGCGTTGTGTATGTTCATTAAGTGATATGAAATGACAAATGATAGAGGGAGAATAACTACGATATTTGAAAAACATCTGGGATAATCTGTGCTCGCTCCACAAATCAACACCAAAAAGAAAAGTGTGATACTAGGTACTACAAATTTATTTACAGTTCATTAGGAAGTTAATTAAGAATGTAACGTTTTGTATGAAAATGACGTAGGCAAATGTTTTTTTAATGCTTGAGCCTAATTCCAAGGACTAGCTTAATTCCCGCTGCTTCGCACACGTAGAGTGGAGGATCTGCATTGGTTGTTTCTGCTTCTAAACATAAATGTTCAGAGATTTTGCTTTAAAAATGCTTTCCTAATCAAGTATTTTGATACAACTTGCCACCCCTTATTGCACCATTGATGCAGAATTCAAAACAACCCGAAACATATGTTTTAAAAAATTCTAACCCTGGCTCCAATCCAAATTTATGCATATCTAGCATCAAAATAGTCTTAGTAACATCCTTAGAAGATTTTCCCTTATTTCATCCGCTTAATGGTTGAATTTCCAAAAATATCCAAACACGTGTTTTTAAAATTCCAGTCAAAAATCTAAATCCAAATTTCTTATTTCTTGCTTCAAAATTGCCTGAATAGCAACGTATTAAAAAAAAAAAAATAAAAAACCTTTTATCCCCTATTTAATCCCCTTAGGGATGGGAATATCGAAACATCGCTGATGCCTACAGTGTAAGATAAACAACGTCTACAAATTTCAAGTTTCTAGCGTCTGTAGATTCACTTTTCAGCGCCGTTTTCTGTCTTTTAGAAACGGATCGAGAACGCAAAATTTCTTTCTCACGTTTTTTGCATGTTTCTTCGTAGTTTTACTTCTCAAACTGCAATAAGCGCTTCTTTTTCTTTATTCGTACACGTGTTGCAGAAAAACAATTGAAATATGTGCATCACCCCGCTGTATATAACCTATTTCTCAAAAGTCATCGTGGGCTTTCAGTCCGAATTTTATATAAGCTGACGACTTTCAACCACTATATCTTGCACCCTCTTATAGCTATCGTCACGGAACTGTTATGGTGTACAATAGGGGACTTTGTACTACAACAACACATTGTAGTTTTTGCTGGAGAGCAAAATATTGACACCAACACGTAGAAGTATTATATCAGTCGGTAACTTTCAACTCCCATACCTTGTACTTCCTTATTGTTATCAATCCTCTACCACGATAGTGCACAATGGAAGACGGATACCTACTACCACATACAAACACTATTCGTTTGCGACGTATAGCTTTGACTGCAGACTGAAATATAGGCATAAACACCTCAATTTATATATATATATATATATATATATATATATATATATATATATATATATATATATATATATATATATATATATATATTAAGATGTCTTAGTGCAGTTGAGAGAATTTGACGTACAAGATGCCCCTTCTGAATGAATTTCGAGTACTAATTACCACTCTCGTAAGAGAGGGTACTCGTTGGTTAACGTACTGATTGTCTCTCTCCAAATTTCAGTACTTACTATTTTGATACATTGCTACCAAGACTGTGGGATGTATCCAAACATTCTTTCTAGTTTCACTGCCGTTAGTAAATAAGAATTTGCTTGGGATTTAATGTGTGTCACCTTCTGAGCTTTGTTTTCTGCTCCACAGGTGCTGGCTTTGCTGCCTGGTGCCATATTGCCTTGCACCGTGCCAGAACACACACCACTACTGCCCAGTGTGCCATACTTATCTCGGAACCAGTGGTTCATTTTTGTAACTTCAGTGAAACCAGTACAGTTTCCTGTGCAAATGGCAACAAAATAAATGTCTGATGAACGATGATTTAAGTGTAATTCATATCTAATATGTCCTTTCATTCATTCTTTCGATATTCAGATTCTTTGACTTCCTTTCTTTGTTTGTTTATTTCTGTAGTTATTGTTCTCTTAACGTCTTGCTCATCATCAATGAATCAGGATAATACAGTGAGCACCTCTGAAATATTTCATGTTTGACAATGGTTCGCTAGTAGTATCTTTGCAAGAAGGGTTAAAATTATGATGTCGCCGGTGTTGTAATTTAACTACGTTGAAGTTAATTTCATGAGGAAGGAAACATTCAGGAGGATCATCAGAATTTTTCTCTAGTCTCCAGTATGTTAAGAAGACCAAATAGAGGAGTTCAGAAACAGACCTAGGAACTGTCTATAGGTCACACAAATTCGTCATACAGCGATCATTTGCTTCTGCAACTTAAATGACGTGCTGCCCAATAGTGGACTGCAGGAAAACGACATTATTAATATAATTGTGTATCAAAATCAGCTGCTTATAATAAACTTTCTTCATTTACGCCAGGCTGTTTTGGCATTTATTGCCGTTTTCAAGCACCTGCAAATAATTTTTCGGTCAGATTTTGTATAAGTTGTATGTGACAGTAGAAATGAATTTGACCTATATTACTGTGAATATATTGTAGAATGAACTGACAATTTTATTACGTCCTTAGTGAACTGTTTTTTATCTCTCAGTGTTATGTTTTGATGGTAAATGACGTAAAATATTTGAAATAATACAACAGTTCCATATTTTTGGTACATAGTTTCGCTAGGAAGCAGTGTTATATGCCAACATTAATTATTTAAATGTAAACAGTCGTGATTTTTTATTTTATTTTAAGATGATCATTTTATATCTAGAAAAATCTTCTTCAGATCTATTGTTATGTGGAAAAAAAAAAAAATAAAAAAATAAAAACAGCGTTTCATTTACCATAAAAATGGCGCGTGGATAACACTGCTTGACCTCACGTTGCAATCTCTTATTATAAAGTGATACTGCAGCATTTGCTTTCAGGAAGTGAATTCTGCAGTCTTGGGACAAGGATTTGAGACTTACCGGGATGATAAGTGCCTGTTAGGTGTGCGAGTATTGACTCACTGACTGTCAAGCAGAGGTATCGACCATTGCTTCTATCGAAGCGTCGTATCATTTTATAGTCAGATATTCTAGCCGTAGCGTAGAGTTTGCTGGAATTCTTCTTCAGTCTCTCCAGTAATGTACCGGGGAAACAAAACAGTGAAAACTAACAAGATTTTGAAACTGTATGCATTAATTTTTTGGGGGAAAAAGTAACAGGTCCTATACTGCACTGTTTTAGTTCCTGCACTGACAGTAGTATGTGAGTGCGCCTATCTGTAGATACCAACAGTTTGTCCTGCATTTTTAACTGTACCATCTCGCGCACTGCCTCCAAATATATCGGATATGTATGTATTTCATAACTATGGAATCTACATCCTTCACATGTAAGTGGAATTTTGGATTTAACCTCCAACCTTGTGCCCACCTATGCGCTTGTTACCGATGCGATAGTAGATCGATAGTGCTTTGGCTCTTTCGGTCGACAAAAGTGCTAGTGGCGACGGTAAATTTTTCCTAATTCTCTCCAATCCGCTCTTAAATTGTTCTGGCAATAGCAACGCTGGCAACAAATGCCCACGGATGGCGTGTAATAATGCCTATTCTAACTCCACAGTTTCAATACTGTTATACGTTATGCTTTCTTGTAGACTCCGTAGCATCTTTGCAATTAATAGCTGTCTACCAACCTTTCCCAGATGTTCCTTAACTACGTTCAAATCGCAGTTTGTTGCATTCGCCGATAGTTGCAGGTGCGATAACAACGTGACAGCTATAGTTCGGAGTTGCTTAGTATTACTTAAGATGTCATTCTCGAGGCTAGTCAACCTTGTCGTATGCAAATCTATTGTCTTAGTAACGTATTGGGGTTGTAACGGAACCCTTTTCATTCTCTTGAACCACTACCTTCTTTCATTTCTTTCTTGATGGAGCCTTCCCGGCTATCGACAAAGGAGATACCAATTCAATATTCTCCTTGAAAGGTCTCCTTGCAACGTGATATTTACGAGTGACGTCATCTCAATGACTTGATATGGTCCATCATACCGAGAAATAAATTTCTTTGTCTTCCGTTTCGGTACACAAGGATTTGATATTACTCATTGTCCCACATGAAACTTCGGTAATGCTGCATTACTGTTGTATAATCTTTCCTGAGGTTATAGGGCCTTTGTATTCACCTTCTTGACGCCAGGACATTTTCATACGGTTCGCGAAATCCTCCACTGAAGAAATATCTCATTTTTGCTGCTTCATGCAGAAATCGAAGGGTGATCTTTATTTCACCAAATACCACCTCGTACGAAGATAAGCCATTACTTTTGTGCACTTTGGTGCCGTATGCACAGGTGCAGGCGTTGAGAAGCGTATCCCAATTGTAACATAATAGCTTAACATTTTAGCTATTTTTCTACGTACCCTTTCCGTTGTACTATTCGACTGCGGATGATATGCCCTAGTCCGTCATATTTTTATGCGCAACAACCGTCACAATTGTTTGAATAATTCTGCCGTAAATGTTGCTTCTTGATCTGATATCCAGACGGACTGCCAAATTTCAATATCCATTCATTCAGTAACGCCTGAGCTACAGTCGTTGCTTGATGATAAGGTATTGCCGCTACTAAACGAGAAAAATGGTCAGTTATAGTAAGTACTGTGAAATTTGAAATTTTCCCGGCGAATCAACTGTTCAAAAAGATTTCGGGTTTCCATCCGGTCGTCGTAAACTTCATCCCACGATATTTCAACTGGGCACCTGCCAGTCATCTTCAGGTGAGCCAACAAGGACTGACGAAGACGCTTTTTTTTCCTTTATTGTTATTTCAACACCAACTACGTACAGTTGGCAGGCTGGCAGCAGCTGCGGTGGCTGCTCTTCAGCCCTGCGAAAATACAAGTTACGACATGTGGAAAACAATATAAAACAGAGGAATGAACTCAGTTTTTGAAGGACTAAAAACGTAAATGGGCAAAGAGACAAACATATATTGTAGGAACAAAACGAGAACAGTCAAGCGGTAATAAAACACACATAGTCAGTAACAACTGTTGGCCACGGCGGCGGTTTAAAAGTACATTGGAGGAAACACAAGGACAAACACGAAGACAGTTGACGGCGCACATGATAAAATTCCTTGACGTCGATCGCGCAGAGGGACTGATTAAAAACCACACATGACACTGGACACACTAGCACTGTATACGTTTAAAAGGTCGAGACGCCCCCGCGGAGGGGGGGGGGGAGGGTGATGGAGGGGGAGGAGGTGGGACAGGGATGGGTGAAGCGCGGGGGAGGGGAGGGGAGAGGGAGGAAGGCGGGGAAAGTGGGATTGGCGAGACTCTGGGCATGGGAGGGGTAGCCAAGCGGGTGGGAAGGAAAAGGACGGGAGAGAGGGGAGGGGCGCTGATGCTACGGGGAAGAGATTAGAGTTGGTAGGAGAGGTAGATATCGAGACGAAGTTCGGTATCCGGTAAGGAAAGAGTGAGGAAATTGCCCTGGGAAAGGATACGGAGTGTATGTAGGTGAAGGCCGGGAAGGATAGTTTGGCGGAGGCGTGGCAGAGGCCCGGGATTGGTGAGAATAGGGTATGCCAGAGGATTCTGGGACTCTATTTTGCGGGTTGTGTAAAAGAGTCGGAGATGTTCGAGGTGTTGTAGGAGAGGAGGGAAGGGGATTAGGTCATAGAGGATCCGCGTGGGGGAAGGGAGTCTGATACGGCTTGCGAGGCGGAGGGCGTAGTGTACCAGGAGCCGTAGGGATTTGTAGAAAGTAGGAGGGGCCGATATCAAGGCGGGGTGGAAGGAACAGAGGACGGGGCGCATTATTGATTTATAGGTGTGAAGGACAGTGGAAGGGTTGAGGCCCCACGTCCGGCCGGTAAGGAGTTTAAGGAGGTTGAGGCGGGACAGAGCTTTCTCACGGAGGGATTTGAGGTATGGGGTCCAGGAAAGTTTGCGGTCAAGGGTAAGGCCAAGGTATTTTAGGGTGGGGGTGTGACGGATTGGGCGGTTGTGGAGACGAAGACGCTCTCAGCTCCGCCTTATATAGCACGCTGGTGGTATTACCGCGCATGCGTCGAAGACACGGTGGCGGTGACAGAAGGGCCACACCGCCCGGCGGCAGCACCTTCGCTGGTGGAACTGCAGGGATCTGCTGTCTTCGATAGTGCCGCTGGCCGCAGTTACCGGAGTCTTCTGACGTCTTCGTCTAGAACAAATCTCGGAGATGACGGGATTCCACGCGTTATTCAGCTGGTCGCCGCTGTCACGGTTCATCAGATTTTCCGCAATGCGTATTTCAAAAGATTCTTTTATAATGGAGTCCCAGAAGGATGTTGTTGTGGCCAAAATTGATGTTTTATCATATTCCATTGTATGTCCGTTAGAAATACAATGCTCTGGAACTGCAGACTTGCTGGGCTCCAGAAGGCGAGTGCAACGTTGATGTTCAATGCAATGTTCTTCCACGGTGCGTGTTGTCTATTCTATAAAGGCCATACCACACTCGCAAGGTATTTTATAAATTCCCGCCTTCCGCAGTAACAAACCATCTTTTACTCATCCCAACAAGTTACAAATCTTAGATGGTGGACGGAAAATCACTTTCACCTGGTAACTATTAAGTATTCTTCCTATTTTGAAGGAGACATTTCCAACGAATGGAAGGAAAGCTAGTGACTTATCTGGCACGTTTTCCTCTTTATTCACTTTCCGGTTCCTGGTTTTAGGTGAGAAGGCCCTGTTAATTTGCCGAGTTGAGTATCCATTGTCTCTGAATACTGTCCTTAAATCTGCAAGTTCTTTTGGTAGATTTTCTGCATCCGAAACGGTATGGGTCCTGTGTACAAGGGTTTTGAGCACACTTATTGTTTGGGATGGGTGATGGCAACTTGAGGAATGCAAATACAAATCAGTGTGCGTGGGCTTACGATAAACAGAATGTCCTACAGAGCCATCACTCTTCCGTTTAACCAAAACATCCAACATCTAATTCCATAGTGAATCGAATGTTCTCATGAATGGAGTTAAGATGATGCAGAAACTCCATTAACTTATTTTCTCCGTGAGGCCACACTATGAAAGTGTCGTCAACGTATCTCCAAAATACAGTTGGTTTACATATCGCTGATTCAAGTGCTCTTTCTTCAAAGTCCTCCATAAAAAAAGTTGGCCACCAGAGGAGATAAAGGACTGTCCATGGCGACACCGTCAGTTTGCTCAAAATATTCTTGGTTAAACATAAAATAGGTTGAAGAAAGGGCGTGTCGAAACAAACCAGTGATGTCCGACTGAAACCGTTTACTAATTAGCGCCAGGGAATCAGCAAGAGGTACCTTTGTAAAAAGAGATACTACATCAAAAATCACTAAAAATCCGAACTACTCAAGTGAAGAGCCCCCAGTCTGTTGATAAAATCTTCAGAGTTGCGTATATGATGAGTACATTTGCCAACCAAAGGTCTCAGTAAGGAGGCAAGATGTTTTGATAAATCGTATGTGGGGGCGTCAATATTACTCACTATAGGCCGTAAAGGAATACCTTCTTTGTGCACTTTAGACAGACCATACAGTCTCGATGGTATACTGCCATGTGGTCTTAACCGCTTGATGGTCTCTGGAGCTAACGAGGAAGAATTCAAAAGTGTACACGTCTTCCGTTGCAGACATGCTGTAGGGCCCTGATCAATCTTCCTCTACGTAGTATCAGTAAGTAGACAAAACAACTTCTCCAAATAAAGCCTGTTGTTGTTGTGGTCTTCAGTTAGCAGACTGGTTTGATGCAGCTTTCCATGCTACCCTGTCCTGTGCAAGTTTCTTCATCTGAGAATACGTTCGGCAACCTACATCCTTTTGAATGTGCTTACTGTATTCATCCCTCGGTCTCCCTCTACGATTTTTATCCCACACGCTTCCTTCTAATGCTAAGTTGACAATTCCTTTATGTCTCAGAATGTGTCCAACCAATCTATCCATTCTCTTAGTCAGGATATGCCAGAAACTCCTTTTCTCCCCGATTCGGTTAAGCACCTCCTCAATGAGTTACGTGATCTACCCATCTAATTTTCATCAGTCGTCTGTAGCACCACATTTCAAAAGCTTCTATCATCTTTTTATCTGAACTCCTTATCGTCTACGTTTCACTCCCATACAACGCTACACTACAGACAAATGCTTTCAGAAAGGACTTCCTAACATTTAAATTAATATTGGATGTCAGCAAATTTCGCTTCTTCAGAAACGGTTTCTTCCCATAGCCATTCTGCATTTTATATCTTCTTTACTTCGGCCATCAGAAGTTATCTTGCTAGCCAAATAACAAAATTCATCTACTACTTTTATTGTCTCATTACCTAACCTAATTCCTTCAGCATCGCCTGATTTTCTGACATTACATTCCATTACCTTCGTTTACTCTTGTTAATGTTCATCTTACATTTTCCTTTCAAGACACTGTCCATTCCATTCAAAACAGTTGAATTACCTTTATCAGCCTTCAACACCACTATGTTCGAATCCTCGCAGAGATTTCGTAGTGCAGCCATTTCCTCGGAAGTTATATTACTGCGTTGAGGAGGAGCTTTCAAGAGAACACGGCAAGTTTCCGTTCTTATTTCTTCAGCAGTTCAAAAATATTCGAATGTTTGTATAGCTTATGGGACTTAACCACGGGGTCATCAGTCCCTAAACTTACAAACTACTTATGAAGTAGCTAATGCTAAGGACGGCACAAATATCCATGCCCGAGGCGGGATTCGAACCCCCGACCATAGTTGCCGTGAAGACCGTGACTGGAGTGCCTCAATCCCCTCGGCTACCTCGGCCGGCTCTTCAGCAGTGTCCATAGGCAGGCGTCGTACAGTTTCTTCAACACCACTCACGAAATTCTCATACATACACTCAGACTGCCGTGCTCAAAGATATACGTACACATACAGAATAAAACAAGTACACATTCTCACAGGGACAGTGGCGTCACGGAGAAACAGTTCATATTGCCACTTTCATAGACACAATGATAAATTATTAGCATAATAAAATCCCAGCAATATTAACACAGTATTACAGAAACTAACATTCAAAAACGTGAAATGAATTGCTATTCCTCATGCCTTCGAACGAAAGGGCTTCTCGTTTAGCAAAAAAGCCCGTCTACTGAGCTTAGATAAATTACAAAGTTAAAAACCTAGGGAAGACGACAGACAGCCGTCTTTCAACTTTCGACTTTGCGGAAAGCAAAAGGATAATTGAGTTTGTTTATGTTCTAGGGGGCGATCCAATTATGATATTGTAGAAATATATAAAAAAGCCAATATCGCTGATCATCAACTTTAATTGAAGACGACCGGTTTCGCTGAACTATGTCAGCATCATCTGGTCCAATAAAATCATTTTACAAGGCCGTAATCTTGTAATGTCAATCAGTTGCTATATAACATAATTTACAGTGCATAGATGCACAATGTCATTATAATAAAACATAATTACCACTGTGAGCAATAGCAAACTATTTCTATTGTCACTCACAGTGGTAATTATGTTTCATTATAATGACATAGTGCACCTATGCACTGTAAATTACGTTATATAGCAACTGATTGACATTACAAGATTATGGCCTTGGAAAATGATTTTATTGGATCAGATGATGCTGACATAGTTGAGCGAAACCGGTCGTCTTAAATAAAAATTGATGATCAGCGATCTTGGCTTTTTTATACCTTTCTACAAAAGGATAATTAACAATGGCCGTCACGCCACATCATGGCACTATGACTCAAGTTGTACGTTACGTCACGTCAGCTTCCTTACCCCTGTACCGAGCAGTGTAAGTGGGGCTATGAATTACCATCCGCGATATCAAAGTTGGAGTATATTGTCACATTTGAGAAAATAACGACGAAAGTAATTAATGATCATAGTAAACGTCATGTTCTTGATCAACTGTATGTGCGAAAGTGCTGAGAAGAAAAACTTCATTTCTGGTTATTGACATGAATTTTCTATACACAAACACATAAACCACTATTTGTAAGGGAACAGACAGCGCTAATCTTTTCCGGTATGACTTTCCTTCTGTAACAAATGTCATAAACAACTGTATTTTTCTCTTTAATTAGACAGAATTTTTCATTAAGATATTTAATGAAAAATGTTTCGTTAATTTGTGTTATTACACAAAGTAAAACCAGCTTCGTTCACCTCAGTAAGTTTTCATTTTGAAATATCTGACATCGCTTCTGCAACAAGACTCAATGAAAACAAATATAAGGAAAATAAAATAAATCATTTCGTAATGGTACATTCACAGATTACCACGGAAACAAATCACAATCATAAACTGAAAATTAAGAAACATTAAAAACACAAAATCAGCTACTATTACAGTACATAGCGTGGCGAAAGTAGATTAACTTTCGATGTTCCCAGACGACGGCCTTGTTGCCGAGAAACCGTAATGCGACATGACGTGACGTGATGCTTAGTGTGAATTAACGAACAGCGTCGTCCCTAGATCACGTGACAATCCCATCTTAATACTGACTATATGCGCATAATACTATGCTCACTCCAGAGATATTTCTACTCTACTTCAGAGATCGATGGTTAGTGTCTTAGTAAATCTGTGATTGAACTCTTATAGCAGTAAACATTAACGTAGTACATGATGGTGGCTTCTAGGAGGCGGAAAAACTAGCTGGTGGCAAAAATACATAAGTTCGAACAACTGGAGCTGAAATTCTTTATCGTAGATGATCTGAGAAGCGTAGATTTGGTTCGAATATACAGGTAAGCACGAAAATGACACTTATGTTTACAATATTTATGAGATATGAATTGACGTATTTATTAAGTTGTTGTTGAATCATAAACTAGACTCATCATGACCATTAAAAGTTACTGCGGGTGTAAAAATTACGCTTTGCTTAAGATTTTTAAATTAATTATTGACTTAATGTACGACTGTCCGATATCACCCGTCGGCTTTGACAAATCGCTTCATGCATTACGTCATTTTGTCATAGATGTGTTTCTCTTTGTTTATTACTGATTACATTGTAAATGTGTCAGAGGTAATATTTATTAGAATGCATTTATTTATTTACTTATGCATTTTGTGATGAACAATTACTACAGCGATTGGAAATACTTTAAAATATTTAAAAACGACCGAGTTATAGTTATAAGGGCTGAAGTGCAGTTTATGAGTCCGCGAATGGTGTTTCATATGTAGACGTTAAAGTTCGTGTCTGTGAGCTTATTGAACATCGTTCTGTCCGCATCACGCTATGTTTTTTGTCACCTTTTTTCTTTACTAGCAGTGAAATAACCGGCAATCACATTAGTAGAAATTATCATTCTTAATAACGTTACAGATCGTGTGCGTGTGCTTATTAAACGTCTATATGTCCGCATCACGCGAGTTTTCTCCCCTTTCACATAGCACATTAATCTGGGCATTCCTGTGACTGCAGTAAAAGATAGATCTGTCTGCATCCCGTGAGATTTTTTTTTTTTTTTTTTTTTTTTTTTTTTTTTTTTTTTTTTTTTAATAAACTGAAACCTGAAGATTTACGTCGTACTTAAACGCACGCGCGATAGAGCGTACGTAACATTTCTGGAACAATTTTTTTCTCTAAACAGACTCCGTTCCCTCGACTTCATTTTTTAAGAAAAGAACATTGCAAAACGTAGCTTCACTTTCACACTTCGCTAGTCTCTTGCGCCGTATTTCACCAGTTTCGTAATTGTACTTCATTATTACGACAAAAAGCTCTCCTGATGCTACATCGTATTCAAGAACTTCAATAAACGAGCCATTTTCAGGGTGATTTTGTGTCCTACATGGTCCGGAAGTAAAATGTTATAATTGAATGTCTTTTTCGAGGTTTCATTTTTATATTAGTATTGCTATTTCTATTGTTTTCTATTTAGAAACTCCTCGCCCAAAATCCCTTAATTCTCGCGGTAATCCCGTTAATTATTTTAGTTATTTTTTTCTCTTATATTTGTTTCGTTGTTTATTTCATGATGTTATCGACGCCACATTACATTCGCATTGAAATATGATTGTCAGTTATCGTCATGGCGTCGTGCCTGACGTCATGGGTCAAAGCAGACGGGTGGTATCGGAATATCCAGTATTGCCAAAATGAGAATTATTGAATCGCTGTATGTTCCAAAATCCTAATTTTACAGTAGAAGGAAAACAGTTTTGCACAAGTACCTTGCGTACTGGAACTTTGTTTTTGGTCTTAAAATTAGTTTTGGTACTTTAGGTAAAGTCACCAGTAGTTGACACCTTAAGAAACGAAACTAATTTGATATTTATGAATACAAGTAGATGTTGGGCACAAACACAGGTTCTTTGCTCTTTTGTGATTTGATATTTATTATAATTCACTATGTAAAGGTAAATTAAATGGTAAATAAAAATTATAACAAAAGTATAAATGCAGTCATCAGTAGTTAACACTAGCCAAACACGAATGCAGTCATCAGTAGTTGACACTAGCCAGACACAAAAGTTTCAGTAGTTGACAGGAAAAATATTCAGTATTTAACACTAAATAAATAATAGTCTACACATCAGTGTCAATACTATATTGGAATTCATATTTCAAATGTTCATTAGTGATATTGGAGAGTGGTAAAGGAAGCTTGTCAATAACCTGTGAAGGACTAATAACAATAACATCATTTTCATCAACATAAAAAACTTTTTTCTGACGGTTGCAAGATTTTAGAGCCTTTACATCTATTTCACCATTCTCAAACATACGCTGAACAATACAAACTTTCTTCTTTCCAGGGAAAGAAATGAAAAGAAATTCGCCAAATTCGCCATTTTCATACAATTTATTCTCATTTTCTTCTTTGATGGCTGTTTCTTTTTCCGTTATAATTGTTTGTTCAGAATTGTCCTCTTCCTGAATGGACATTTCCTTCGTCATCTTTTTTATTTTGATTTGCCACGCACTTGTTTGTGTCATCAACATCAACAGACTGGGAAATAATAGAATTATGTCAATCATTTTTAATTTCCTTCCAAATCAAAAACAAAGACTGGTCATTTATATTCTCCCCAAACATGCCAATTTTTAACTGTTTTACTTATTACAATTTTGTTACTCATTAATTCTCTCAACTAATATTGTATTGACACACAAGCCAATTTTTAACTGTTTTACTTATTACAATTTTGTTACTCATTAATTCTCTCAACTAATATTGTATTGCCAAAATGACGCCTCAGCCATTCATTACTCATGTTAAACATAACTTCCTGCATCAATTGTTTTCTCAATACTGTTTCTCTCTGTACAGTAGCCTAGTTCTAATTGCGGCTACTAGATGGCACTAGTGAGGTAAGGTCTACCTGTTCACAACTTCACTTAGCACACACAGTCTGATGCCTCCGTGGAGGCGTGAAGCCCATAGTGGCTACAGCTGAGTTGTAACTTTTATTATGTTACTTGTTTCAATTTATAATTTCTGATGAAGGCAATCGTAGTTATTGCCGAAACCAGGTTAAATAATTTTATTTTTGCGACCGAGATCTGCATTTTTATCCTTTGACTTTCACCATGTATTTTTCTAGAACCTCTAATCCAACCTCTTTAATTCTTCAGAAGTGGCAGTTCTGTGAGTAGTAATTCTAACATCACTCACTGATGGAATTTTTGAGAAGTCTACAGCCTCTGGGTTCCATGGAGCAAGTCCAGTTTTCCGTATTCCATTCTGCAGGACAGAAGGTTTAATGAACTCATCCAAAGTTTGTTCTAGTAAGGGTGCAAAATCGATCGTCTTAAGGGGGGTTGACACGGACATGTATCGTTGGCGCACGTTCACTTGCGCACATCGAAATGTACGTGTCAACACCCAAATTCGCAACTTGCGCAAGTAATATTGAAAGTTGAGGTCGAGTCAACTTACTTGCGCAAGTTGGCTTTCCCCCACTACTTTTTCATCGCTTCCGCAAGATGGCCACTGGTGTCGAATAACATATGTAGTGTCTGTTTTTACGTTCGCGTGTTGGTTTTGATCTCTATACTTTGTTTTTCTATTATGAAACGCAATGTCAGTTACAAGAAAGTGTCCGTTGCACTTTACAATCCAGTTTCTGGAGCTCTACGAAGAACGTCCATGTTTATGGAACATTCATCTTCCAATTTATAAAGATAGAAATATGAAAGAGGACACAATAAAATCAATCATCAACGGAATGCGAGAAAACGTGCCATAGATAGATGAGAATGCGGTGAAGGCAAAAATAAGAAGTTTAAGGAACGCTTACCTCCTCGCGAAGAACAAAGTTAGAAATTCTATGAAAAGTGGCTTATCAAAAAGTGAAATTTACGTACCTACATTGCCGTGGTTTAACATTGCTGAACGGTTTTTAAATAATATTGTGGCGGCAAGAGAAACAATTTTTCCTCTGAATAGTTGGGCCCACCAGACGCAAGAAAAGCCGAAACTTGATCAAGTTCATTCTAAAATGATTTTCGAATGATGCTTCGTCTCATTTTCTAACTCCCTAATCAGAACTGTGGAAGCTCCCAACTCATTTCTCCTCGCGATCCACTTCCGATCTAAGCACTCGGTGATTTTTTGTATTGCAATAAAGGCAACAACGTGGATGCTCACACGTATCAAATCATTTGGCGCCATTTTGAAAAGCTATACTGGACTTGCTTGGACTGAAAACTTACGCGGGCGTGTGAACGATCACTTGCGCAAGTTGAAGTCCATTGGCGCACGTAAACATGATCGTGTCAACTCTCCTTTAAGCACTGGTTGATCCAAATGTTCCAATCTTCGCTGATGTACCTTGTTTTACCAAATTTCCTTTAACAAATGAAATACAGCAACGTCCATAGGTTGAAGAAGATGAGTAGAATTTGGAAGCAAAGCTATGAGTATTATCCCATGCTCATTACAAAATTTACTATTGTGAAAGTTGAGATATGACGTATGGACATCTAAATCACCAATTGCATTTCCAGTCAACAAAACCGTTATACATTCTATCTCGTCACTATTCACTTCCTGGTATACATTTTTTCTTCTTTCAGTGCCAACAATTTGTTTCCGTTGGGGTTCAGAGGGAAAGCAGCTTCATCTAAATTAAAACCTCTTTCAGGACTTTGAAGAACTGACTCAAAATTGTTCTCTCTTAAGTATTTATTTATCTCATCGAACCATTTTCTTATAGGTTATTGCTTTACTCCTACCCTGTTTGATGTCAGATTTCGTTTAGTTCTAATCCCCATATTGGGATGGCGCTTCAGAAAAGCATTGTAACAAGTTTTCCCTGGGCGGTTACAAACAAAGGGATTTTTAGGTTTCAATTGTTCAATCAGGTGCTGCATACTGTTCAGAAATTCGAGTTTTGTAATGTGGAATCCAGTCTTAGCCCTAGTACAAATCCAGTGTACTAATGTATCGCCTCTTCTTTTGTAAGAACTGTATCAGGACCCATACGACGACTTCTAGGTGTCTTTCCTCTGGCTTTGTACATTAAAGTAATTCGAGGAACCGAGAAACTTTTATTGCTGCAGAAAAATGCATTCCATTAACTACTGCATCGATACCAAGCTGCATTTGTTCCTCTGGATTATATTGACCTAAAATAGTATAAAACATAACGTCAGAAAGTCACATTACTTAAATGCTAGTAGTTGACATGGTATGAGCCAGAAGTTGACATAGGGTGTCAACGACTGGATCTATTACATGCAACGACAAATTTAACATCAGCTCCACAGAGCTCAGCTTATGAGGATGCATGGAATGAAAAAGGTATTAAAAAGTTGTTGGACTCAGTAGTTGACAATTGTGTTAACTATTAAACTTGAGGAACATGTTAGCACCAGTATTGACATCTGATCCCTGACCGTACCATAACCTAAATTCACAAATATTTTACAAATTTACTGACTCGGTTTAATACTGGAACCGTCTAAAACACCATACACAAAATTTAATATCTTACGTTTGCTGTGCAACATCAAAAAACTTACCTCCTTATCGATTTCAAGAAGAAAATCAACAAAAGAAGAGAAACGCAAACACGCCGTTACAAACAGAAGCACCTACTTCAAGATGGCTGCAAGAAAAATATGATAGTTATCAAATTACACTGTAGATCGTACCACCATACAACAACGGTCAAGAATCTATCTCTGAATATAACGATTTTCTTATTTTAAGAATTTTTATTTGAAAGTATTAACTACTGGTGTTGTGTCAACTGCCGGTGCCTTTTCCTTAGTTCGTTTAAGAAAATACGTATTTCTAGGAAAGTTACATAAATCACAAATGAACAACATATTATAGAGTGAGAACGCTGACAGTTTTTGATAATATAACCTGTAAATTAACATCCCATTTGTTCACGGAATGTACGTTGCGTAGTTAATATTAATAAAGCTTTTATGGAGATGATAATTCAAATATTTTTCCGAGCTGAAAATGTTAATTGATTATTTCTTCGTGAAAGTTTTTGAACCTGTCTTCATAGTTTGGGGAAATTTTCTTCATGTAATTCGCTTTCTCTTTCTTGCAAGGCAATTTCACTACACGCTAAGCCACTAAATCTGGAAGCTGAATCGTGATACGTCAATAACGTCAATAACTTGAAAGTATGAATATGTCTGTAGTTGTACATATTATGGCTTTCCCGGCGGGGTGTTGTCATCTTGGAGAATCGGGCTTCTGCCGGTAATCTGCGTCGTACGTGCACGATATTTCGATCGCGTTACTCGCCATCTTCATCGGGTGCTTCCTGAAGCTGAATCCAGTGTGGAACGCGTCCAGTATTTATGCCTGTTTGAGGTGGCTAGGCGTTCTGCCATTGGTCGGCGCTGTGGGAGGCGCTCCATCTGACGTCCGTGCTGCCCACCAGCCGCAATACTAGCATTTACTAGGTGTGGCTGTTCCGTCTGCTGAGTGCGTGCTTTTTGCCTCTTTTCAGTTAATAATTATGCTATGTTACGTTCTGTTCCACCTCAAAGTTGTACTGGGCGTTCAATCAGCTGATTGCCATCATTTAAGCTTTCTAGTGCTCACCCCAAAGTCTTAAGGCTATCTTATAGCTAATAGGCGTAGGGTTTACCGTATGGGCATTTCCCGCATCATAAGGATTTTTGGGTAAGGAGGGTCTTCTTTATTTTATGTTTGGCATCAGGGTTTTTGTGGGAAAATTTGTTTATTTCTTGTTGGGTTGGTTTTCTTTGATTTTTCTTAATGTTGCCTTATTGGCGTTATTTTCTTTTTGCGTGACCGGCGTTACTACCGCCCCGTCCTCTCAGATGGTGTGATAAGTGTTTCATTAGAACGTCGACTATTCTTCAGGTCGGCGTCTTGAGGGGACATGATCTTCAGTGATGTGTCTTCTTCTGTCGGTATCTTGTGGCCTGTTGTGCAGCTCTTCTTCGTGAAAGCTCCATATCCATCATTTCCGATGTCATCGTGGGAGGATACACGCACATTGCAGTGTCCGACCAGGGTTCGCCAGTTTTGTCGTAGATGAGGTCCCGGAGAATGATGTCCCACTGTTCATGAGTGAAGATGGGTCTTTTGGCGAGTTGGCGGAGGTTTGGTCCGTCCCCTGACCTAAGCCAGGCGCTCAGAGCCTGGTATGTTTCGAACTTGGGTTATGGTAGTGGTAGCTTCAGGTGTGGGGGAAGAAAAGGGAAGGGGTTTTCCCAGTGGGGATAGGTTCCGTTTTCTATTGATCTGTAGATCTTCTGAAGTGCCGGTGCGACACTTTTGCCGCGCGGCAATGGCAGACATTCCTCGTCTTCATGCCAAGGGACAGCGCCAGGAGATGCGAGTGCCGTTGCATACGCATCTATACGTTGATGACTCGCGTCTGTGATGTCAGGGGCCATAGCCGATGCCGTCGAGACGCGGGATGGCGTTCTAGCGGTGTCGCATGTCTCCATTGTCACCAGCTACGTAGCAGGAGTGATGTCGACATCTGTCTGAGTGGAGGCATCAACTCCCACCCGACCCTCCACACGGGAGGGAACAGGGGGCGATGCCTCACGCAGCTTCCGTAATTCTTCTCGGAGGATGGCAACTTCCCTTCGGACAGTCGCAAGCTCTTCTTTCCAAGCTGCCCTCTCAGCTGCAAACATGGCCTTGAGAGCTGCTAGGGCGTCGTCAGTTGCGGCTTCAGCAGTTCCACTCCAATCCGCACCGCCCACCGTCCCTGCAGGGACATGGGGAGTGCACTATACTGTACTGTTACCGCAGCCGGCCGGGTCAAGTGCTTCCTATGAGGTCCGCGCCCGCTAGCAGCGCCTGCCACATCGCTCTCTGGCTCCTGCTTGTTGGAAATGCCGTCGTTTATTCTCTATGAGATCGTCTTCTGGTGCTTGATTTGTTGTCTGATTACGTACCATTTGTTCAGCCTGTGTTATTTGTGCTGACTTATTCATTCTGTCATATGCAAAATTATTGCTCTCACAGGTGGGCTGTTGCTTCCGTTGCGTCTTAAGGAGTTCAAATGCTGGATTCCAGGCAGAACTAAGCTGACATCCTGTGTCACGGTTGATAAGATTTTGCGTGACCTTTATTTCAATAGATTATTTGATAACACTATCCCAGTATCTGGGAGTTTGTGCCAGACTCTTGACATCATCGTAATTCATCAGATGATTTAATTCCAAACAGTGCTCCGCTATAGCTGACTTGGAAGCTTGTTTGAGTCTGGTGTGTCGTTGATGCTCCTTACACCTGATGTCGCCGGTCCTGGTTGTTTGGCCAATGTATGACATACCACACTGACATGGTATGTGGTAGATTCCCTGCTTCTGTAGGCCCAGATCATGCTTTACACTTGGTAAGAGAGCCTTAATCTTGGGTAGTGGGCAGAATACGCTTTTAACATTACACTTACGAAGTATTCTGCTGATTTTCGCAGATATTGGTCCGGCATATGGCAAAAAGGCAACCATCTTCGTTTCTTCTTGTACTTCTTCTGTCTCCTTTGGTGGAGAAACAGGGAGCAGCGCCTTCTCGATGTATCTGCATGAATAACCATTCCTGTAGAAGACAGACTGAAGGTGTTCCAGCTCCTTTGTCAGGTTGTCTGGGTCTGAGAGACTGTGTGCCCGATGAACCAGAGTTTTGAGTACCCAAATCTTTTGCACTGGGTGGTAGTAGCTACTGGCTTGCAGGTACAGATCGGTGTGAGTTGGTTTCCTGTAAATACTATGACCGAAAGTGCCATCTGCCTTCCTCTGGACAAGAACATCTAAGAATGAAAGTTGTCCATTCTTTTCCATTTCCATAGTAAATTTTATGTTTGGGTGGCGAGAGTTTAGATGGTCTAAAAAACCCAGGAGCTTCTCCTTACCGTGGGGCCAGATTACAAAGGACTTTTTAGACCATCTAAACTCTCGCCACCCATACATAAAATTTACTATGGAAATGGAAGCTGTGATCTATTATTGGAAGGAAATGCTCAATTCTCTTGAATATGCTTGTATCTGTTAGAATTTCTCTGCTGAATGAGTCATATAAACGATCTTTGGAATGAATTTCTTCAGCATAATGGAGAGAGTAGGAGAGACTGCAGAAAATTATCGAGGGAAAATAAATTGCAACGCCTCTAGATTATTTTGATAATCACTGAAGGCATATTGGTGGGTATTGTCAAAGTCTCTGTTTCTTTCTTCTTCTTGTTGGAAAGTACGGGTGGGAGGGGGAGGTGCAGAAAAAGTAGAGCTGGCTTACATACAGGGCCTCGAACTCCACACTGTGTCTTATTCTATTAATGTATTTTGGCATTGTTTAGAATTTGATACAAAATAGTCAGGCCTGCGAGGCCTCCACATTTCGAAACCGTCGAGATTTGGAGGCCTACAAGATGAGGGACCCGAGAAGGTCCACTACCCTTGTTCAACAATGTTGGGAAAATGTGTTTCAGATTAATACTGTAGTTCCTTTGAAAAGATTATATTGAGAGTAGCTGCATCTTATGGAGAAATATTGCATATTCAAACAGGCTAATGTTACAGCTCGTGGTGCTGCGGCCAGCAGACGACGGCTGCGCGATGTCGCAGCGTCACCCGCCGCAGCAGCTGCCGAAGCAACAGCAGGGGGCGCCTACATTTGAACAGGTCTTCCCACATGAGTCTCCAACATCACTTCCCGCCACTGGGAGACCAGGTAGTAACTGAAACCAGATAATAATACATGCATATAAAAGTGATGCGTCAACACGGTTCTATGTGAACCTTTTTTATAAAAATCGAATAGAGACTAGAAAACATGCTCATGAAAACTGAAATTGGAAATTTTTACGTAAATAACTTCTGAAATTCTGAATTTGTGTTCCAGATTGGAGCATACATGAGTACCCCTAATACCCAGTAACATGGTCCTCCTGCATCGATCCTTGCCTGTATTCGGGACGCATCACAGTATCGTCATGGAACTGTTGGTCCAGGTTGTCTCACTCCTCCATGGCGATTCGTTATTTTGTTGGTGGTTCGTCTCATTCAAAAACAGCCATTTCGATGTTTCCAAGGCATGTTCGATAGGGATCTTGTCTGAAGAACATACTGGCCACCCGAATCTTGCGATGTCGTTATCATGAAGGAAAGCATTCACAAGATGTGCAATGTGAACGCGAGAGTTGTCGTCCATTAAGACCATACCCTCATCCAAATGCTTTCGATATGGTTGCACTATTCGTCAGTGGATTTGTTCCCTTCTATGAACAAAACGATCGTACAGTGACCGCACATAACGCCACCCCAAAGCACAAAGCATCGGGAAACCACCACATTATTCAAACGCT
Organism: Locusta migratoria; assembly: GCA_026315105.1. Lineage (NCBI taxonomy): Eukaryota > Metazoa > Arthropoda > Insecta > Orthoptera > Acrididae > Locusta > Locusta migratoria. The sequence goes on from CM048744.1 coordinate 542,134,576, forward strand.
GGATGGAGTTTCTAAGACGTACAGACTGACCAGACTGCCTCCAAACACGTCTACGACGATTGTTTGATTAAAGGCAGATGCGAGTCTCATCTGCGAATACCGCTTAATGCCAATACTTACGAGTCCATTCAGCATGTAGTTGGGTCAATCTGTACCAAGGTATCAGGAGTCACGATACGTGCCATGCAGCCTGTTATGTTCATTTTTAATCAAAACGTGACGTCCTTCTGCTGCACGAAAATCATTATGAAGATTGGTGGCGTTCCTTTCATGGTTCCTCCGACCTGAATCCGTACGTAGCGCTCATCAGCTGCTGCAGAAGCCACTGGACGGCCAGAACGAGACAAGTCAGCGACATTTCCGAACAACATCGCTTTGATTTTGAGTGAAACACACGAGATAATTGTGCAATATTCTCCAAATTTTATTTGTTACTAACTAGTTTTCGCGTAATTTCCATACAGTGCGTCAAATTCTGGAACTTTGTTTTCAATACTTTGAAAGTTCGCAGCTAATATTTTGATAGTCGAATTTTTGAGCCGCGGCCTGAATTCGCTGTCTCAATGGTGATAGGCGAGTTTTCGGCAGTCACGCCATCGTCAGGTAAACACTACAGAGATAGTTATGCAGTTTAGAAGTCTACAGGTCAAAGACCTTAAGTTGTTGTACAGATAGTATGTATAGTATGTATACAGAAACATCTTGACCTGTGAACTTCTAAACTGCATAACTATACCTCTGTAGTGTTTACCTGCCGATGGCTTAACTGCAGAAAACCAGTTAGTAACAAATAAAATTTGCAGAATATTGCACAATTATCTCGTGTGTTTCATTCAAAATGAATCGAATATTCTGCCAAGAACCGACGGAACGGTCTGTAAATACAACATCGCTTTGGTTCACTCCGAGAAAATGGAAACTTTCCTTGATGAGGCGCAATTTTGATTCGATCAAACTTCTGCATTCACCTTCTAAGCATAGCAGAACTACGAGAGATCATCAGAGGTAGCGCCTAGCCTAAGGAACCCATGTGCACTCCACAAGTACTCTACTACCCGAGCCGGCCGCGGTGGTCGAGGTGACTGGGGCGCTCCAGTCACGGTCAGCACGGCCACTACGGTCGGGGGTTCGAATCCCCCCTCGGGCATGGATATTTGTGCCGTCCTAGTTCGTAAGTAGTTCATAAGTAGTTTGTAAGTTTAGGGACTGATGACCCCGTAGTTAAGTCCCATAAGCTTAACAAACATTTGAACATTTTCTACTACCCGAGTAGCCGCTTCCTTAGTGGAGTGCACCCCTGATCTATCTAGGGGCATCCTACAATTCCCCACCCGATAACTCAGATCTGAAACAACACAAGCAGAGTATTTATACCAGGCATTACGACAGGAGTTCATCCGCCATCTAATCACTTTGTAGTATTCGCACTGGTTATGCATGGTTGTTTACATATTTCTGTTGCTTCAGTTCCATCAGTGGACGATGTAAGAAACTGTGTTCAGTATATACATTCAAACAGTTAATTGTATCGATAGTATGGATAGGATGTGTGCCTGCTGTGTGCGGACACAGGAGGAGTTGGCTGCAGTTCGCGAACAGCTGAGCGTGCTGTTGGCTACGGTCAGCCGTCTTCAGGCTGCTGTCTCGGGGTGCAGCTATGGTGGGGAGTCTGGTGCGGGGGTTGGAACACTTGCGCGGAGTGACACTTGCGCGGAGTGACACTTGCGCGGAACCCGGGACCCTTGGGGCGGCTAATGGCTTTACCTGGGTACAGGCACACCAATAAGTCTAGCACTGCTGTTGTCAAGTTTCCACACTGTCAACATAACACGAAACTCAGTGAAATTGCACAACCCTTTCAAAGCTGAAGAGCAATATAGTAACTTGTTCTAACTACATATGAATTCGTTGAGTGTTCCTCCTGAAAACAAAAAGGTATTTTAATAGTGATAATGTTTGGAGAGTTATTAAGACATTCTTTGCTAGAGCGCGCGCCACGTAACTTGGCGGGTGAGGTCTGGATGCGCAGAAGCACAGGTACGTCACGTCACGTGACCTGCTGGCCAATAGCCGTCAGTCAGCCGTTGCGCGCGCTCGAGTTCGTGTTGTACTGTGCGGAGCGACAACTGGTTTTGGCATTCTGCGTTGTGTTGTTTTTGCTAGTTATTTCTGTGCATTCAGTTGACTATGAGTGACAACTGCTAATCTCAACCTGTATTACACAAACAGGCAAGAAAAATAGTGTTTCGCGTATATCAATTCTTTAGACGGGAATCGGAAGTGGCAACACTTGCTTTATGGGCATCAGTACGAAGACTGAACATGTCTCGCTAGTAACGTTTTTACTATCATTTCATATGATATGTCATTTAAATCATTGATAAAGTATTTTAATATCTGCTTCGAAAAATCCAGATTTCAAGGTACAATTAAGAGAAATATCTAAAATTTGTCAATTTCTAATTTATCACTTTTTATCTTCACAAATTTACTTTGAATTCGTAATCTGTGGTGAACGTCTAATGTGGTTCTTCAGTAATATTGCATTGAGTGTTCTCCCTAGAAGAACTGTGTATATAATTTACAGATATTTCGTGTTAATCGACTGAGCTACGAAATGAATTTCTGTGCCGCTCAGAAAATTATGCGCCACAGTTTTCCCGACAATCAAACGAGCGTTGTTTTTCTGCATTACACTTTTTATACAACCGTGTATGTTCAAGACTCGCAGCTTGTAGTCCAGTCAATGAGTGCTCAAAAGAGGGGTGTAGAGTGCATGGAATATGCGAGAATTTTTGACTTCAGGACTTTGTTAGGGATAGTTAGGAGGTGAACGTACTAAAAGTCCCCGCCTCTAGGGGGTGAGCTAAAGCGGGGACGGGGATTTTCCGCTTATATCTCGAAAACGATCAGCTTTAGAAAAAATTGTTCCAAATAAAAATGAAAGATAATTTAATTTGCTATAAAATTGTTTCGATACATCTACGTCGAATTCCCAACGGTTTCCGAGATATACGTTATTGAAAATCGACAATTTCGGAAAAAATCATCTTTACCTCACTAATTTTGTCAAACATTTACTTACAGTGACCCGCTCGAACGTTTTACAGAAAATTTGTCAGAAAGAAAGTTGTAGAGCATTAAATTTCCTTAAATTTGATATGCACATTTGCTACCTTATCGTAAGCCAATCAGAAGTTATATAATTTCTAAGATGTGCGCTCAGTTTTGATGTCTCTCCAGAAATGAGTGTTTTGAGGGGCTGTGACATTTTTACGTTATGAAACGTGCTAGCATGGTAAATAACGACAGTTTAACAATGACAAGAAGGTACTTTCAATTAGAAATCTTTTCATAAGTGTAGCTTTTATTACAATATTATGAATCATGCAATTAAAGTTTTTAGAAACACTGATAGTGATTCAGAATGAAAAATAAGTGCATTCAAAGCAACATCTTCGTTTTTCTGAGGAGGAATGGTCGACATTCATTCATCTTTGTCAGTAGTGGAGACGTCCAACGAGATTGGTAGATTATCGATGTCACTGTCGTCATCTTCATCCTGAATTAATATTCCGGTTCCGTTGTTGCAGTTGTTCGTGCAGTTCAGGCATGTAACACAGCACTGTATCAACGCTTTTCTGCCACTGTCACATCCTTTCGTGCATCGACGAAAAATCTTCAAGATTTCGTCAGGGCCAGCATCTGAGAGTATAGTAACTAGTTGGCCATTCCAACCCCAATTCGGCGCTCCACCTTTAGGTTCCTCTCCTAACCAAAGGCGTACTTGGTGGTACGTTCGGAATGCATGCTGCTTAACAGCTCCTTCAGCTGGAAGGAGAGTTGAGAGATTAGTCTTCATGTTCACAGCTGCTTTTATAAATGATTTGTAGCGGAACTCGTTGGGGGATTTTGTGGTGGCTGGAGCTCCATAGCATTATAGAGTACTCGTGATTCCCACTGTCTCAATGGAGTTGGGGAAAGAAGAACTGTTGGCAAATATCTCAGCAGCATGTTGTATGATTTTGGACGTCCGATGCATTATGAAAACCCTACTTTACTTTTGCAATACGCTATGGATTTTGTGTCACAGCCTGTAAATGCATGTAAGAATAACAAATGGGCTTTGACCTCCATTGTCAATTCCTGCTGCAGCTATTGTGAAGAATATAAACACGTCTTAACCTTTCCTCTTCCTGGTTCTACAAGCAGAATGTTACTTTCAGTTGGAGATTTTGCTATTAAGAGAACAGCTAAGTCGACATCATCTCCAATAATGGCAATCGAGGAATTACGTTATCTGTTAATAGCTATCAGCATCACCTGAAGCTTGAAGGCCATTTATCCCATTTTACTGTAGTTGCATCATCAACATATTTATCAGCTGATTCTTGTTGTTAAGTTTGGAGAGGAAATCCTCTTGCTTCACTGTAAATGTAGTTTCTACACTGACATTCATTTCCCCATGCCTTCTGAGCCGATATCGTCGACTTTGATCAGCTGCTTTTATGCTCTCTGATATGTCAGAGTACCCATTAAAAACCACGGTACAACCTCTCCTAAGACAATTGGTCTTCAAAAATCTAACATAACCATTGCAACATGATGTAATTTTTTCGATATTCAGTATGAATCAGAAGGATGTCTAAACATTCTAAAGATGAGCCATTGCTATCTCCCCTTTCTATTCTAGCTCTGATGAATGATAGTATTCCTTTTTTTATCACTGTGGAAACACCTAGTCCATCTATTGTTTCATCACATACAAAACACCACGTAGCCATTGCACCCACTACACAGTTAAAATTTTCATAAATAATAAAAAATATCTCGAAAAGCTGACACACAAACTTTCTCTACGGTTGGCGAACTTTTGAAGTGAACTGAAGTAAGAAGTAAGTGAGAATACTCCTTTCCAACCCCAGCCGTGACAGGCCATCGATGTTCGTCGTTGAGCTTCCCCATCGTTAAACCTCTCCCGGGCGTTAGGTACCAACGACGTTGACGACATATCCAGTGCAGGCGAAAATAAATGAGCCTTAAATCCTCCGCCTCAGAAAAACGAAGATGTTGCGTTGAATGCATTTTTTTTTTCATTCTGAATCACTATCAGTGCTTGTAAATACTTTAATTGCATGTTTCATAATATTATCAGAAAAGCTATATTTATAAAAAGGTGTTCTGTTTCAATTGTAAGTACCTTCTTGTCATTGTTAAACTGTTGTTATTTACCATGCTAGCACGTTTCATAAGGTAAAAACGTCACAGCCCCTCAAAACACTCATTTCTGGAGGAACATCGAAACTGAGCGCACATCTTATAAATGATGTAACTTCTGATTGGCTTACGATAAGGTAGCAAATGTGCATAACAAATTGAAGGAAATTTAATGCTCTACAACTTTCTTTTTGACAAATTTTCTGTGAAACGATCGAGTGAGTCACTAACAGTAAATGTTTGACAAAATTAGTGAGGTAAAGATGATTTTTTCCGAAATTGTCGATTTTCAATAACGTATATCTCGGAAACCGTTGGGAATTCGACGTAGATGTATGGAAACAATTTTATAGCAAATTAAATTATCTTTCATTTTTATTTGGAACAATTTTTCCTAAAGCTGATCGTTTTCGAGATATAAGCGGAAAATCAAAAAATGGTACCTTTCCACCCCCGTCCCCGCTTTAGCTCACCCCCTAGAGGCGGGGACTTTTAGTACGTTCACCTCCTAACTATCCCTAACAAAGTCCTGAAGTCAAAAATTCTCGCATATTCCATGAATTCTACAATGCATTCATTGACTGGACTATTGACATTTCCTTGCGTTTGTATGCGGCCGTAACTTTAAAGCTAAGCGGCTCAGCAGCTGACTGAGCCAGTCCACCAGCCAAGTTACGTGGCGCGCGCTCTACTACAAGACGATGACTTTCCACAGTCATACCTCCTAAAAGCATATTATTCAGAACACTAAGCATATCAAGACACCTGCGCAAGCAATAAATATATTAGGCATCCTGCACAGATACGTTGATGTAATTGACCGCTATGTAGTTAACCCCACTATCACGCAACTTCCATCTCTTTAAAAATAGCTACTATGCTTTTTAATAGGAGACGCAACTTTAAACCTTCAATTAAAAAACGTTAATAATACGTCAATGAGTATTTTACATACTTGAAGCGTTTATTCGTAGACCCCAAAACGATTTGGCTGTATTCGAATTAGAAATGCATCTAAGAAATGTATGCAATACGGAATGTGCAAGGGAATGTCACACACCGAAAAATGCTAAAGATAAATTCTATTTTCCATCACCGTCATATAGAACCATTTTTACTCCGAACTTGGCATAAACCAACAGGGAGAAACAAGTTGCAAGACTTCCAGGAAAAATGAAGAGAAATTGACAGCTAATTGTTGGTTATAAATTACATTGCCTGTTAACTGTATAAATATAAATTACGGAATACGCGGACCTCCTGTTCAGTACAGTCCAAAAGGTCTAAGGTAATAGGCAGTGGTTTACAATCAGATATCCGTATCACTCTCCTCCTCAAGAAGTCTGTGTGAAGATTTATATTCAGAACATTCAAGAAAAAGGTGTTGAAACTACAAGAAGCAGCTCATTTACTCAGGAAGGGAAAACGTTATGGGGCCCGTAATTTTTTGATAAAATGTTAAAATCCAATATACCAGAATTTTGTTTTTCTAAACTCAGTGCCAACTTTTTTTGTCGAAATTTTTGTAGGAAGTAGTCTTGACGTGATTTCATACTTCTATGCATTAATATTATCAAACATGTAATTTGTATCACAAATTGCGCGGCCAGTCCGGTCGGATGTTCGAGTCCTTCCTCGGACATGGGTATGTTTGTTTGTACTTTGCCTACGTTATTTTAAGTAAGATTAAGTAGTGTAAGTCTAGCGACCGATGACCTAAGTAGTTTGGCCGCATAAGACTACACATACACACGTAATTTATTTATTTCATCACCACATTTAAGTACTAATAATTAAAGAAACTTAAAAGTAGAAATTTGAAATAAACACTGAAAACAAATGATTGGTATTTCTCATAAAATGAATGCACAGAACCGTTGAATTATGTCTTGTGAATGTACCTACAAAATCTGCCATACGAAAATTGTAGTGTGAGTCCCAAATTTGTTTTTTATGTAATAACATTAAAAACATATTAAAAATTGAGAACTCGAAAACCAGTGAAGTTATGGACTTGAAGCGTTTTGTGTTGCTAGATCTTTACATAGTAGACACGATTTTAAAATTTGGTTGCTATCGCCAAAGTAGACGAAACGTTAAATTTTTTGGTGTAATCTTCGCCGTGTAGACTGTATGCTGTAGAAGTCTACGTCGAACCTAATTAGAATCATACCGCTGAGGAGAGAACGTTGTTTGCACTTCTCCTGCATTTCCAGTCGCCGTGCTGTGCTACGTAACGACATCGTACCGTTCCACTTTACCGAGAGCTATATACGTATTGGTGCGATGTTTGTTCTTTCGAAATAAGTCATCACACCAATATATGTATCATTTAGACGCAAAGATTCTGGGTTCTGTTTTCATCGCTAACGCGACTAACAACGTTAGACCTCGTGTGTAAACAGTTAAAGGTTATGAGTGCCACTGGAAAAATGCATAAGTAACACCTGTTGTTTGAGACTTGAAGATGACCTGATATTAGCCGAAATCGATATCTCATAATAAACATAAGGTGTGGCTGTCTATATTTCATTATGCTATTCCTAACATATTTAAAAGCTGCTCAAAACCACCTACAAAAAACCTTTATAATGAGATTGTATATAGTTCCACGATCAAATTGTGTTTTAGTTATTTGTAGTAATACACCCAAAGATCTGCCCTTGCTTTTAGTGCCTTGATCAGCTGTTTATTTTTAGAGGTATTACTAGGGACAGGAAAAATTCGCATTTGCGATAAATGCGAATTCTAACTCAAAATGCAGTAAATCCGAAATTTTAGTTAGCAACGGTTGCGCTCAATTCCGATTTCATCACATTCCTCATCACATGGTGCTGTATTGTAAATCGAGTGATATTTGTATAACGTGTTATCTCCCTGTTGAATGAGGCTGTGATATCTCCGGGCCGTTACTACAGCTCCACCTCGCTCGGTGGGTCTTTCCCTGAATACGGCACAGGTAGCGGCTGGAGGGCGTGGAGTAGGGTTGGTGTATCCCTACTTCTGGAACACCCTGTTCACTACCTGCAGCGGACGTCGTCGAGCCGCCTTCTCCGCAAGGGGAGTGGTGGGTAGTGCGGCGTTCGCGTCGCTCGAGGCGGCAGGCCAATGTGGAGGCTGGACGTCCGTCCGCGCCCGTTCGTCCCGTCAGTGAACGTCTGGCCTCTCCTTCAGCAGGGTCCGAGCAGGTGCACGGGGGGGAAGGGATTATTAGATATTGGGAGCTCCAATGTTAGGCTTAGGCAGATAGCGTCGAGATCCGGGAATAAGTCCAACGTGCACTCGGTGTGTCTGTCTGGGGGCCTCATCCAAAATGTGGAGGCGGCCTTGCTGGCGGCGATCGAGGGTGCGGGGTGCAGTCTACTGCAAGTCGTGGCTCACGTCGGCACCAATGACGCTTGTTGCTTGGGTTCAGAGGACATCCTCATTTCCTATGGGCGGCTGGCGGAATTGGTGAAGGTTGCTGCCCTCGCATGCGGGGTGCAAGCAGAGCTGTCGATTTGTAGCATTGTTCCCAGGGTTGATCAGGTTCCTTTGGTTTGGAGTCGAGTGGAGGGTCTGAACCAGAGGCTTCGCCGACTCTGTGACAGTCATGGCTGCAGATTTCTGGATCTGTGTTATCGGGTGGGGAACTGTAGGACGCCCTTAGATGGATCAGGGGTGCTCTATACTAAGGAAGCGGCTACTCAGGTAGCAGAGTACTTGTGGAGTGCACATGGGTTCCTTTTAGGCTAGGCGCTAACTGTGATGATCTCTCGCCTATCACCATTCAGACAGCGAATTCAGGCCGCGTTCGGCTCAAAAATTCGACTATCAAAATATTAGCTGCGAACTTTCAAAGTATTAAAAACAAAGTTCCCGAATTTGACACACTTTATGGAAATTATTGTGCTTAGATAGTTTTAGGCACCGAAAGCTGGCTAAATAATGATGTGGCAAATTCATAAATATTTATCGAGGTGTGGAATGTATATCAGAAAGATAGATCGGACACAACTTGAGGAGGAGTGTTCATCGCTGTGGACAAAAATATTGTTTCTACTGATATCGAAGTTGAAAGTAACTGTGAAGTTATCTGGGCATGTACAACAGGTCTAAAAGAAGTAAAGTTAATAGTTGGGTGTTTTTACCGGTCCCCGAGTGCTGCTTCAGCAGTTTTAAAGTCATTCAAAGAAAGTCTACAATAGGTAGTGAGTAGGTATCAGGGCCGTGTAATATTAGTCGGGGAGACTTCAACCTTAAGCGTATTGATTGGGACCTCTCTAGTTATATTTTTGGCGGTACAGACAAGCAGTCTTGCGAGCTACTTTTGGACACATTCTCCGAAAACAGTCTAGAGCAGTTAAACCGGGAATGGAAATATTTTAGACCTTATAGCTACGAACAGGCCTGACTTTATTAACCATGTCTGTGTAGAGACAGGAGTTAGTGATCATGATATCGTCATAGCGTCGATGGTGACCAAAGTTCATAAACCAATCAAGAAGGCTAGGAGCGTGTTTTTGTCGGGAAGAGCCGATAAGCAATTGTTAGGATCGCAGCCGGCCGCGGTGGCCGAGGAGACTGAGGCGCGCCAGTGACGGTCTGCACGGCCGCTACGGTCGGGGGTTCAAATCCCCCCTCGGCCATGGATATTTGTGACAACCTTAGTCTTAGTTCATAAGTAGTTTGTAAGTTTAGTGACTGATGACCCCGTAATTAAGTCCCATAGACTATACAAACATTTGAAACATTTTTTAGGATCGCAGTTAGAAAATGAATGGGCAGTTACGGTACTATTGATGTAGAGGAATTGTGGACTAAATTTACGTGCATTGTACATAAAGGGTTAGAGAAATATGTGCCTGTAAAGTCGATTAAGGATGGAAAAGATCCACCGTGGTATAATAATAATATTAGAAAGCTACTGAGAAAGAAAAGAATGTTGCACTCTCGGTTCAAAAAAGAACACGCAATTGATGGCAGGCAAAAGTTAGTAGAGATTCGTGCGTCTATAAAAAGACCGATGTGCGAAGCATACAATAATTACCACAGCCATTCCTTGGCAAAAGATTTTTCCGAGATCCCAAAAGAATTCTGGTCCTACGTAAAATCGATAAGCGGGTCAAATCCCACTATCCAGTCACTCGTTGATCATTCCTGGGTCAGTAATAGAATAAACCAAACGGAAAGCTGAAGTTCTAAATTTAACCTTCAAGAAATCTTTCACGCAGGAGGACGGCACAAATGTACCATCATTTGATCAACATACTAATTCCCAAATGGAGGACATAGTAATAGGTATTTCCGGTGTACAGAAGCAGCTGAGAGAGCTAAATGCGACAAAGTCTGCTCGGTCCGTATGGGATACCATTTCGGTTTTATAAAGAGTATTATGCGGCATTGGCCCCTTACTTATCTTGCATTTATCGCGAATCTTTAATTCAGTGCAAAGTTCCTAGTGATTTGAAAAAAGCGCAGGTGACTCCCGTGTATAAGAAAGGAAAGAGAACTGACCCACACAATTACAGGCCAATATCGTTGAGATCAGTTTCATGTAGAATTTTGGAGCATATTCTCAGTTAGAATATATTAAATTTCCTTGAAACGGAAAAGCTTCTTTCTATGAATCAGCACGGGTTTAGGCAACATCGTTCATGTGAAACTCAGCTTGCCCTTTTCTCACATGGCATCTTGCGAGCCATGGATGAAGAGCAACAGGCGGATTGTGTTTTTATCGACTTCAATAAGGAGTTTTACGTGTTGTCACACTGCAGACTGCTAACGAAGATACGAGCTTATGAAATAGATTCACAGATTTGTGACTGGCTGGAAGACTTTCTAAGTAATAAAACGCAGTATCTTGTTCTCGACGGCGAGTGTTCATCAGATACGAGAGTATCGTCAGGCGTGCCCCAGGTGAGTGTGATAGGACCGCTGTTATTTTCTATCTATATAAATGATCTGATGGACAGAGTAAGTTGTAATATGCGGCTGTTTGCTGATGATGCTGTGGTGTATGGGAGGGTGTCGTCTTTAACTGGCTGTAATAGCATACAGGAAGAAAGGCAGCTAGCTCTCATTGTACAAAAATGTAAGGTAATGCGCATGAGTATGAAAAACAATCCCATAATGTTCGAATACAGCATTAGTAGTGAGCCTCTTGATGCTGTCACGTCGTTCAAATATGTAGGCGTAACATTGCAGAGCGATATGAAATGGAACGAACATGTAAGGACAGTTGTGAGTAAGGCGGACAGCCGACTTCGGTTTATTGGGAGAATTTGGGGAAGATGTACTTCGTCTGCAAAGGAGATTGCTTATAAAACGCTTGTACGATCACGTCTTGAGTATTGCTCAAGTGTTTGGGACCCGCAGCAGATCAGTTTAAAGGAAGACAACGTGTCAAGTTTTCGTCAGGAAAGCCTCAAGAGTTACATCAGAAGACTCTACAGGGAGGAGATGTACCTTACATCAAGAAGCTGGACAAGCTTTGACAGAGGAAGGGGAGGATGCTGAGTTCTCTACTAAGTTGCCGAAAATGGGATGTAGTTCCAGTTTTTGCCAGGTTCAAACATCATATCAACACAAGATCGGCGAATAGGATAAAAGTTTTCTGCATCAAGTCTGCTTCTATATTCATTGAAATAAAATGTTTAAAAACTGCAAAATGCGTACTCGCCTAAGTAACTGGGAATCCCAATACTTCATTTCAAGCAATATTCACTATCACCGGAAACTCTGCCTTTTCTGGTTCAATTTGAATTTAGGCTTCAGTTTTTTTTTCCTTAAGTTTTCAAAGACGAACCAAATGATAGTTTCATCAGGAAGTTTTCCTGAAATACTGATAGATGTAGTTTTTTTAAGGTAAACCTCTACAAACGGATGAACTCTTGGAAAATAAGTACTAAAACAAGATCCAATTTTATGTTATACTCTTGGATGAAGAAACAACTTGCACAGGGCTTAAAATAAAAATTTAATTCGAGAAAACTGAAAACATCAATCACTCACCTTCATTATTTTAAATAAGTAAGTGGTATAATTGTTACTTTACTTTTTGAGATGAAAACTAACGTATTGAAAATAATGCAAATTATAAAACAAACTGTTGTATTTTTTCAGTCAGTGAAATATTTTCCTTTGAAATTTTAAAGTCGCTCAGCAATACACCTGAATGTACATTGAAGAGCCAAAGAAATTGGGACACTTTTCCTAATATTGGTTAACCCTTTTATTCTCAGTGTTGTTCCTGGACAACAAGGTATTAAAAGTTGATTTATACCGTATTTTGTGCATCAATCCTTAAAGTTGCATTTTTGTTGATGAACAACATGATTCTAGTACGACATTTTTCCACTTGTAACGGTGTGTAGCCACTTCTGAGGCATTAATCTGTCCATCTTGGAGCTTGTGTTGCGTTGCCGTCTGTACGTAGCTGAGAGTGCGAGCGTGAGTGTGGTTCCTTTTATTTTATTCCAGTAGTGAATTGTCTTGTCTTTGGTGTTGTGCGAAGATTATGCTAGAATTATTGTTCTAGCAGTGTTAACTATGAACACAATAACGTCCAAGTAATAAAATACCTCGATGCAAACTTCTGCGTTGTGCATGAAATACATGACATAAAAAGTCAATAGTTCGGCCAAAATTTTTAAAACACATATTTTAATGACATAAAAGTTTTCTGGGTGTTGTACCGCGTCATGGTGTAAGAAGGCTATTACTTAAATAACCGACGTTTCGGCCAACGTTACAGTGGCCTTCATCTAGGTATACTGGTGTGCGCTGGTTGTTACTACACTTTATAATCCTTTCAATTAGACATTACATCATAATTTTTTAAAATAAGCTATGTTATTGGTGAATTTTTGGCGGAAGAATGGAACTTTATTATGACAGGATGCTGAGGTGGAGGGAGTGGGGGTTAGCCGTTGCCTTTTGCTTCTTGTATAGCGAGACATGATTGGTGTTCATCGGCGAATGGGGTGAGGGCTTCCGTTTCTCTCCTGCTGGTCGTGGGCCGCGCGGCGGCAGTTGCTTACTAGTGACGCTCGCGTGTTGTGTTGTCAGTGCGGCCTATTTCGCTGTGATGGCTGGTAGCCAAGAGGGGGCAAGCCTGAGTCCATCTTCTCTGTTCATGTAACGTTGGCCGAAACGTCGGTTATTTAAGTAATAGCCTTCTACATCATGACGCGGTACTACACCCAGAAAACTTTTATGTCATCTGACTCTGGCCGCGGAAGCCTACGTAATTATAACATACTTTGATGTTTACTGCATTGTATTAATACAGAAAAAAACTGAATTTTAATTTTTCCAAAGCTGGTTTCATAATGTGGGACTGAAAGGGTTTAAAGCCTCTGTGCGCGCGGTTGCTCGCCGTGGAGGTTCGAGTCCTCCCTGGGGCATGGGTGTGTGTGTTTGTCCGTAAGTTAGTTTACCTAGGTTTAAGTAGTTTGTAAGCTACGGACTGATAACCACGCAGTTTGGTCCGATAGATAAAAAAAAAGCCTCTGTGAGCAGGCAGAAGTGCCGCAATAAGACTTGGCATGACCTCGACTGAAGTCTTAAGTATTGTTGGAGGGAACTGACACCATGCGTCAGGGCTGTCCATAAATCTGTAAGAGTACGAGGGGGTGGAGCTCTCTTGTGACCAGCACGTTGCAAGGCATCCCAGATATGTTCAACAATATTGAAGTATGGGGAGTTTGGACCAGTGGGGGTGTTTCAAAATAAGTGTTCCTAGAGCCACTCTGTAGCAAATATGGGCGTGTGGGGTGTAGCATTGTCCTGCTGGAAGTCCCCAAACCCGTCTGAATGACAATCGACATGAATGGATGCAGGTGATCAGGCAGGGTTCGTATGCACGTGCCACCTGTCAGAGTCGTATCTACATGTACCAACTATACACGCTACACATGTATCAGTCGTATCAACTATACACGCTACACACCAGTACAGAGCCTCCACCAGCTTGAAGAGTTCCCTGCTGGCATTCAGCATCATGGATTCATGTGGTTGTCTCGATACCAGTACACGTCCATCTCCCCGATACAATTGGAAATGAGACTCGTCAGACTAGCAACATGTTTCCAGTCGTCAACAGTCCTATGTCAGTGTCGCGGAAAACTTTCTGTCGTGCTGTTACCAAGGGTACAAGAGTGGGTGTTCAGCTCTGAATGTCTATATTGATGATGTTTCGTTGAATGGTTCACTCGTTGAGACTTGTTGCACTGAAATCCGCAGAAATTTGAGGAAGGGTTATATTTATGACACGTTGAACGACTTTCTTCAGTTGTCGGTGGTGCCGTTCTTCCATGATCTTTTTCCGGCCCCACATTTACGGTGCACTCGTGGTATGGTCATAAGGAAAAATAGCCTCATTTCATCGCTACCTCGGAGATGCTGTGTGACATCTGTCGTCAGACGACTATAACCCCACTCAAACTCTCATTGTAACAGTAGTAACGGATCCAATGCCTGTTGTCTTATATCTGCATTGTCAATCACAGTGCCGTCCTGTGAGTGTTTAGATATCTCTGTGTTCTCATATGCATGCATATACCAGTTTCTTTTTCTGTTTAGTGTCTTAAGTGACCCACTAGTAGGCCGCGACCTATGATTTGAACACCACTGGGCTATCGCGCAATGATCCACCTTTTCAGGTGTACACCATTATAGTGGCAACACTGCAGTCATGAGTGTGATGGGGCCCCGTCAACGTGCTTGTGTGCAGTGCCCTTGCCGAAGCTGATGCCGGCGCAGCCAATCGAGATCGTCTGTCCCGACTGTGGCGCCAACGTCGTCACCATCACCTACAAGCAGCACAGCCTCGCCGCAAACGCCACCGCTCTCATCCTCTTTGTGTTTGGGTGAGTTCCCACGCCTTACCAGCATGAAGTACGTTTAAGATCAAATTTTCATTTTCATAAAACACACACTATTGACACATACTTTCGGAACTCCATGAACGCCTCTTTGGGAGGCTCATCTACCAGTGCACTCAGCAGATCACACCTAATGACGACCTATAATACAGACAGGTTTGACACTTGCCCCCCAAATGGCCCTCACGATGTCAATGTTTATCACGGTGATAGTCAGCTCCACGTTTCTTCCGGTGAGATGACGGTCGTTTATTGTAGTAGTTGTTAAAATGTTTGTGAAAGTAAAGGAATTATCTTGTGCAGTTATTAGTCCCTAGACTTACAAACTACTTAACATAACTTACGAACAACACACACAACCGTGTCCGAGGGAGGACTCAAACCTCCGACGGCCAGCAACCGTGCGCTTCTCAGCAAGGTCTCCTAAATTGCTCAGGCAGTCCACCGCGGTGCAGTTGTTGTTCTAGGGCGTCCGGTACGAGGCAAGTCCTGAACACACCAAGTAGTTTGAAAACGATTGCAGGTTCTTACCACTTAATTTTAAGTCAAGATTATTCGCCTTGCAACTTCTGTTGTTGAAAGTCTTTGGTGATGCGAAGTAACAATACGTATGCAATCATCATTTATAATGTTCTTCTTGACACCGGAGAAGTGTAAATAATGTCAACAGACGTTCTATACTATTCCTTTACTTTGTATTGAGTGATGGTAGACATGCTACGGCCACACCCACAGTCACATAAAAGGGATATAGGCTAATTTGATTACAATATTTCTCTTGTATGCTTTTCTGCAGGTACAAATTCCACAAAATTCATTGTAATGAAACGACCACCAGAACTGCGTTTATTGTATATTATGTAATGCGCTACCAGTTTCAAGCTTTGCTCATTTTCAGATGGTACCTATAAAGAAGGTGTTATGAGTGCAAAAATTTATACATTTATTATGGGCTTTAATTACGCAGTAGGTTGGTAAATATTATTTATTAATTACGTAATGTTCCATATATTTTGTGTATTATAATATCGATTTGCTTCAAAGATGATGAGTTAAATTATTGACTAAGATATTGTATAAAAATGAAAGCTACATTAGCATTTTGGATTATATCGAAACTGAGACATATTTAGCAAAATCTTCAGATAAAATCCTTAACAAATAAACGCAACTCAGAAAGAAAAAGTGTACTGAACGCGTCGACAAAACTCTTATCGACCATAAATGATTTCAGAACAAAAGACAGAAAATTTTTCGTAAATTATAAATCGATTTACAGCAAAGATATAATGTAAAGACGTACATATAATAAACGCAACTCTGTTGGTCATTTACAATGCATTTCATTCAAAGTTCTAAGGACCAAGTTTTTAGTATTTCTCAACGTAGGTCCAGGATAAATGTGTTCATGGCATACACAGGTGATGCAAAATTTTTTCTGATGTGTATAATTTTCTAACATTCAATTTTCGGACCGCGTACGGGAAGAAAGAACACCTAAACCTCTGCGTTCACGTTCTCATTTTTCTTATTTTATTATGATGATCAGTTTTCGTTGTGTAGGCGGCAGACATTACTTTTTCGATTCGGAGGAAAAAATTGGTAATAGAAATTCCGTAAGTTGATTTCATCGCCACGAAAGACGTTGTTGTTGTAATGATTCCCACCCGACCGCGTATATCTCCGTTGTATTGAGATAATACAAAACTGCTGGTCTTTGTACGCTTCGATGTCCTCTGTCATCCAAGTGATAAAGAATCCCATACCACGCAGCAATACTCCATAAGAGTACGGATAAACTTACGGATAAACTTAGACAGTACTTTATTAGTTCCGTTGCATCTTGAAAGTATTGTCAATAAAACGGTTTTTGGTTCGGCTTCCTGACAAAATTTTCTTTCTTTTATTTCCAATTTAAGTCGGTCATTAATGTAATTTCTAGTTACTTGGTTGAATGCACGGTCTGTAGATTTGATTCTTTTATCTTGTAAACGAAGTGTAATGGATTTACATCAATACTCGGGTAGTTGACCATACATTTGACATTACTGGGCGTCTATTTTCGTTGTTCGCTCCATCTAAATCGTACTGCTGTCTGTTTTGATATCATGATGACCACTGGATAGTTACCTGTGTAGTAGCAACACATCAGGAGAATACACGAGCAAGGAGAACCATTAATTATCTGAAAAAAAGTATGTAAGCCACTTAGATCAGAAAAAGAATACCAGGGACGTCTCCAGATTCTTTTTCATGAATAAAGATGTGTTTAGTGCCCACCTGAAGTGTTGGTTCATTCTGTTTGTGATAAAAGGACATGCACAGCCTTTCCCAGCCATTGATGTAAATGTGTTGGAAGGAGTGGTTACTGATCAGCTCGAACAACTTCAGACAAATATATTTGGACAAAACAGCATTTAACTTGATACTCATGTGGGATTAGGGGCATAAAAGTACCCATAAATTTCTAAATACATCACCTAATGAACACACACAGAGCACATTATTTCACTTAAACTCAAAGAAAGGACAAATTGACGTGATTCATTTTGGATCTCAGTATTCCACTCCACTCAAAAACTACTCATTAACTTTCTTCTCTATCTGCACTTTACAAATAAAACGTGTGTTCCCATCAGGAACGGCTACTGACAAATATACATCGTAGCAGGCTTCATACAACATAAATGATGCTCATATTTATGACAGTAATTAGTAGATTATTAATTTACGATCCTACCTTAGTCTCAATTTTATAATGGTAAGGCATAGATTCCGGAACCAGGTTTTACAGTGTAAGACATACCCAGGGGCAAATATAGACTCTGACCATAACTTGTTGGTCATGAACTGTAGGTTGAAACTGAAAAAAACTGCAGAATGGTAGGAAAATAATGAGATGGGACTTGGATAAATTGAGGGAACCTGAAATTCTTAAGAAATTCAGAGGGAGCTTTAGGAAACAATTGATAGAAACAGAGGGAAATAAAACAGTAGAAAAGGAGTGGGTAGCATTGAGAGATACAATAGTGAAGGCAGCAGAGGACAAAATAGATAGAAAGGCAATATCTACAAAAATCCGTGGATATCACAGGAAATACTAAATTTGATTGATGAAAGGAGAAAATATAAAAATGCAGTAAATGAAACAGACACAATGGAGTACAGACGACTAAGAAATGAGATTGACAGGAAGTGCATAGCTAAGCAGGAGAAAGTCTGTAGAAGAATGTATAAATAGGGGAAAAATAGATACCGCCAACAGGAAAATAAAAGAGAAAAGCAGCTGTATGAATATAAAGAAATTAGATAGAAAACCAGTTCTCAGCAAAGAAGGGAAAGCTGAAAGGTGGAAAGAGTATATAGAGGGACTCTACAAAGGAAATAAACTTATAGACAATATTGAAGGAAGGGCACACCATGTAGATGAAGATGAAATAGGAGATACTATTCTGAGAGAAGAATTTGACAGAGCCCTGAAAGAGCTAAGTCGAAACAAGTCCCATGCAGTAGATGACATTCCTCAAAACTCTCTGGGAGAACCAGCCGTGACAAAACTGTTTCACCAGGTGTGTAATATGTACGAGACAGAAGACATACCCTCGGACTTTAAGAAAATTTAATAATCCTCATTACAAAGAACGGCAGCAGACAAGTGTGAAAATTACAGAACCATCGGTTTAATAAGTCTTGGTTTTAAAATTTCAACACAGATTATTTACAGAAAGATGGAAAAGCTAGTAGAAGCTGACCTTGGAGAAGTTTGTGACGGAGAAATGTAGGAACACGGGAGGCAGTCCTCACTGAACGGCCTATATTAGAAGATAGATTAAGGAAAGGCATACCTACATTTTCAGCTTTTGTAGACTTGGAGAAAGTTTCTGACAAAGTTGAATGGAATACACTCTTTAAAATTCGGAAATCAGCAGGAGTAAAATACAGTGAACTGAAGGTTATTTACAAATTGAACAAAAATCAGATAGCAGTTAACAGAGGTGAAGGGCATGAAAGGGATCCAAAGGTTGGGAAGGGAGTAAGACAGGGTTGTAGCCTTTCTCCAATGCTATTCAAATTATACATTGAGCGAGGAAATCAAGGAGAAATTTGGAGAAGGAATTAAGGTTCAAGGTGAAGAAATAGAATCACTGTATTTTGCCGATAACATTTTAATTTTGTCAGAGACAGCAAAACACCTGGAAGAGCATTGAGCGGAATGGACAGGATGTTGAAAAATTCGTATAAAATGGACATTAATAAGAGCAACACAAGGGAAATGGAGTGCAGTCTAAGGAAATCGGGCGATTCTTAAAAAAAAAAAAAAAAAAAAAAAAAAAAAAAAAAAAAAAAAGCTTATGGGACTCGACTACGGGGATCAGTCCCTAAACTTACAAACTACTTATGAACTACCTTATACTAAAGACGGCACAAACATCCATGCCCGAGGGGGGATTCGAACCCCCGACCGTAGTGGCCGTGCAGACCGTGACTGAAGCGCCTCAGTCTCCTCGGCCACCGCGGCCGGCTGAAGGAATTTGATTAGGTAACGAAACAATAAAGGTGGTAGATGAGTTTTGTTACTTGGGCAGTAAAATAACACACAATGGTCGCAGTACAGAAGATATAAAATTCAGAATGGCAATTGGAAGAAAAGCGTTTTTGAAAAAGAGAGATTTGTTAATATCGAATATTTATTTAAGTGTTAGGAAGTCCTTTTTTAAGGCATTTGTGTGGATTGTTGCCTTCCATGGGAGTGGAACATGGACGATAAGCACTGCGGGTAGGAAAAGTATAGAGGCTTTTGAAATGTGGTACTACAGAAGAATGCTAAAGATTAGCTGGGTGGATGGCGTAACTAATGCAGTGGTACAACTGAACAGAATTGGGGAGAAAAGGAATTTCTGACTACCTTGAATAAAAGAAGGGATCGACTGATAGGACATATTCTTAGACATAAAGAAATCGTGAATTTAGCGTTGGAGGGAAGTGTGTGGGGTAAAAATCGCAGTGGGAGACCAAGAGATAAATACAGTAAGCAGATTCAAGTGGATGTAGGCTGCAGGTCTTTTGAGGAGATGAAGAGGCTTGCTCAGGATAGAGTAGGGTGGAGAGCTGCAATAAACCAGTCTCCGGCCTGAGGACCAGAACAGTAACAAACCTTAGAGAGGCACTTATTACGAATACTAAACTGTTTAAATTGATATGTACTGGCATGTGATAAAGCGAGAATTACTATGAGAAGTAAAAAGCTATCTGGTATAATCTGTACTTACTCCGCATATCCACACAACAAAGAACTGTGTGAGACTGGGTACTATGAATTTATTTACAGGAAAGAAGAAAGCCGTGGGTTTAACTCGTCGTCGACAACGTGGTAATTAGAGATGGAGTTCATGCTTAGGTATTTGGGTAAGGTTGGTGAACGAATTCGACAGTGCCCTGTCAAATGAACCATCCGGCATTTGCCTGGACTGATTTCGGAAAATCAAGGACAACCTAAACCAGGAAGGCTGCAAATGGATTCGAACCGCGGTTCTCCAGAAAACAATTTATTTATGGATAACACTGATTAATCAGACCAACTATTCACACTTAACGTCACCAAATTCTCTGCACGAGAATCACTTGTTTCTTCACAGCTAGTATGCAACCTTGCAGGTTTTTCTCTATTAATTAAGTTACTTCTTTTGTCCTCCATTTCTCTTGATCCAGCTCTTCATTGAACATAATTCCTCCTGGATCTTTTCTATCTTCCAAGCTGAATTACAGTATTTGTTACTTTTTCTAAATTCAAGGGTTCTTGTTAATTTTTTATTACCATAGATCGTGAATCTTTCGTAACACACTGTCCCTCAGATGTTAATCACAGTACTGCATTGTCCAGTCCAAACTGCATTCTTAATCCATTTCACTACATTGAATCTACTAATTCTTCACTCTATTGCTGATACTACCAAACACTTTCATTTCACTAGAATCAGAAGTTGAAAGTATTCGGTGTTCAGCTAACAAATAATACTTAGTGACATTGTAAAGTGTTAATTCCAAGGACGCTGCTTTTTAATAAATTAATTCGACAGGCCTGTTTCGCAGCGTAAATCCCAGAATCAGATAAACAGCGATCTTACGAGGATAAGAAGAGCCACCAATTTAACCTGACAATGTCATTCACCCTGAAACAGGCCTGTCGAATTAAATAATTTATTAAAAAGCAGTGTCCCTGGAATTAATACTTTATGTCTCTAAATAACATATACTATACTGTGGACCTAGAAGATTAAAAATAACAAATAATATTTTCTGAATTATTCTTTACCATAAACCAAATTTTTGCCATGCTTCTCTGTGTCATCACGTCTTTAGTATGACTCTAGTGGATGGCTTTGAACTGTGAACCTACAAATGCAGTACTCGCTTGTGGCTAAATTAACTCTGTTGGAAACTGTACTACGATTCCGTGATGTGGATAACTTTTCCTTCCCTTGTCATTCTAAAGCAAAGTGTCAGTTTTCGCAAGAACAATTAACTGTCGTGGCTCGTGTCACGTGAGATTATATTAGTTTTTGGAGCCATAGATCAATACTGAGGGGATCCTCGTGAATGTGGAACATGTCAATATATAATTTTTTAATATGAAAAAATTTGGATGCGTGTTGTTTTTCTTGTGTGATTCGATCTCAAAACACTTTGAATTAATCTTCATATGCAACTTTAATGTG
Organism: Locusta migratoria; assembly: GCA_026315105.1. Classification (NCBI taxonomy): domain Eukaryota; kingdom Metazoa; phylum Arthropoda; class Insecta; order Orthoptera; family Acrididae; genus Locusta; species Locusta migratoria. The sequence continues at coordinate 542,156,375 of CM048744.1, forward strand.
GTGTCAAATATCCTGCAAAATACATTCATCAGCAAAAGTATGTTACTATTTGTAAAAAGTAGTTTATAGACGGCCTTGCTAGTAATTTCCAAGTAGAAGAAGGGGTTGATCTCGTAGAATACATGCAGGCAATCAAAATAGCCTGGAAATGGTCAGCTACGAAGGATATTTTTGCTGTAAAAGACATTAATCGAAAAATAAAATCTGCAAAACTTCTCGAGAAAAGTCTAAACGCTTACATTTACTTTCTCTCGGCAATATAATGTTTGGAGTGTTTACTGCACCTATTTCGAGTTCATTTTGAATATATCCTATGTTTTACAGTGTGAAGTCTTACTCGGCAATGTCAAGTGAATATCTATGAAGGAAAATTTAAAGACACCTTCAGATTTGTCAGGAAAAAAATGTCTGTTTATAAAGTTACACTCACATGTATTTTGATAATCTCCGAAAAGGATTTTTTCAGCATGACGTAAGAAATAGAAGGGAACCACAAAAATATTCGGCATAAATAAACTGAAGCCACCATATTTGCTTTCAATAAATACTGGTACGTATAGTTAGTGTCTCTCATCTTTTGTTCAAATGTTCAAATGTTTGTTAAGCTTATGGGACTTAACTACGGGGTTATCAGTCCCTAAACTTACAAACTACTTATGAACTACTTACGAACTAGGACGGCACAAATATCCATGCCCGAGGGGGGATTCGAACCCCCGACCGTAGTGGCCGTGCTGACCGTGACTGGAGCGCCTCAGTCACCTCGGCCACCGCGGCCGGCTCATCTTTTGTTGTTTAATTCTGAAAATACTGTGGGGTGAGGCAGCAAAGTGAGGATATGGCGGCTGCGACCTGCAGACACAAATCCACGCTAAGCCACTGATTCTCTTGTGAGTCGTTCACATTATTTTGCGATTACAAGTACTTGTTTTTATAAACTATTTAAGAGATAGTTTGAGGAGCTGTCTTAGAATCTTAGACTATTCGCAGACGATTCTGCCTTTTACAATATAGTGCAGTGTCAGAAGATCAAAGGCAACTCAAAAATGATTCAGATAAGATGATTTGGAAATTAAAGTGTGATGTCGTCCATATGAGCATTAAAAGAAAACCGTAAACCTTCTTTTATTCCACAAATCAGTCAAATGTACAGTTAATGCATTCAACTAAACACCTAGGAAATAATATTTCGAACTATTTTAATTGGAAAGAACACATAGAAAATATCGTAGGAAAGGCGAACCAAAGGTTTCGTATCACTGACAGGACACGTAGAAAATGTAAAAGGTCTACTAAAACTGCGTACACTACACTTGTGTGATCTATTTTGGAGTACTGCTGAGCATTGTGGGACTGAATGGGACTGACGGTGGATAGAGAGGAAGTTTAGAGAAGGCCAGATCTTTAATTTTTTAAATGTTTTTTTTTAATTTTTTTTTATTTTTTTATTTTATTTTTTATTTATTTTTTTATTCCGAAATGATGCACGAGCTGGGTGGAAATAGTTAAAAGAAAGGCGTTGTTCATTGCGGCGAGGATCTATTGGCAAAATTTCTTCAACAGCTTTTACCTCCGAATGCGTACATATTTTGTTAACACCCACCTATCTAGGTTGGTGGTAACAAAATATTTACGCATTCGGGGGTAAAAGCTGCTGAAAGAAATTCAACATGACATACCGACATGATCATCACAATAAAATAAAAGAAATCGGATCGAAAACTGAAAGAAGTAGGTGTTACTTTTTCTCGCGCGCTGCTAGAGAATAGGGTGGAAAACTATTATGAAAGTTTTTGATATGATATCTGACAATCATGTAAATGTGATTTGCAGAGTAAGTATGTAGATGTATTGTGTTGATGCCATAGTGGACACAGAAGCATAGAACTAAGGGCATTTTAAACCTAATTTTTCTATATAATTAGAAAACCAATGTAAATTTTTATCTACTTTTAAACGAGAAGACTAGATCAGTATTGAAAGTGCAAGGATACATTGCTATTTCCCTATTCTTCATATTTCTGCAGCATGTAAAATTGTTAGGTCTGCCTACAAAACAGTTGCTGAAGTTAAATGCATTCCAGTCTTAGAAAATACGGATCTTCTATAAAAAAATTCTGGTACTGCAAATGCTGAGAGCGCAGAAAAGCGACGTAAATACAGACAACACCACATATAACGACAGAGGAATGAGTATCAGGAATCCTAAAACACTGTAGTTTTCATCTGTCAAGAAAATCGAACTGGAAATGTCAATTGTTTCTGAAATTCTTTCTGAAGCATGGCGTAATACAGAAAACACTGTTGTGAAGAACGTAATCTCTTTACTGGAAAAAAATATTTGACTAGTAAGAAAATTAAAAAAAAAAAAAAAATACTGTAAGATAAAAGAGTAAGTAAGGAGCTTACAAATGAATCTTTCACTTGAGAACTAAACGGTGTTTGCTAAATCATTTAAAGAGTGTGGTTCAGAACATATAAATGCGCTTATGTTATCTTCAAATACGTTTTCTTATCCAAGTAGGCAGAGTTTTCCTCTTTTTATTTTTATATATATATATATATATATATATATATATTTTCGCCACAGTAAACCTCCTAGTCTTGGCATCGGCAAAAATCAGGTTTATACCGCTATGTGTCTGCATGGGGTACCTGTGCTTCCTCCGTCGCCGTTCTTCATCCTGACAAATTACTCAAAATATCCGCCGCTGTAGTTTTCTTCCTTTGCGTATACTTCCATATACTTTATATTTCTGCCTTACTCCATAATAATGTTTGAGCATATTTTGTATCTCCTACTGTACCATGTTTACAACGAAATAGACCAAAAATATGATTATTTGACATTTATTCTCTTCGATAACCTGATCTTGAAGGGCACTGCAAGTTTCGACACAAGCCAGTTGACGAGATGTTGATGGTGCGGCTTTGCAGCCGGGAGTCCAACCACTGGGTTGTATAACGTTGCCCTTGCTTCGCATGATGCTATAATTGTTAAAAGTAGATTCCGCGATTAGATTTTTTGGACAAAGAATTGATGGTACCGAATATTTGAATTTGAAATAAGTTAAAGTACAGCACAAAATGAACATTAAATCAAATAAACCGCGAGTTGCATATTAAAGTTGGGCACCATACAAGCAACAGCAAGTTATAAAACTTACGGAAAGCATCTAGCTGGATCCTGCACTTCGTATTGTAGAAGCTGGAATTGATAAGTTTTATGTCTTATTTAATAAGTTAATGTTCGAGATACTTTCCGTAGATCAATGTTCAGACTGTTCACTTCGCTTTTCATTATTGTGTGACCGTGGATGGAACATGAAGTTACTGGTAATGATAAAATAATTTTTAAAAAATGATCGGAATTCGTGAAATTACAAAAGAAATGACTGCATCTTCTAAAATCAAGCAAAGTATAGTATGAGGATGATTGATTGATTAAAATTTTGCAGTCAATGCGAAGCGATTGTAATGGCGTCTGAACATTAAACTATTACGGAGCTGAAAACAACAGAAAATAAGTATTTGACGTGGAGGGATTCATTTAAATAAAAGCCAAAAAGAGGGGATGATTTTAAATTTAAGTAATATATTTTTAAAACATCTAGCATCACAATTACTTACATTGAATGGATACATGAATGGAAGGCGTACGTACAGAACGAACATAGACAAGAGAGTGAGTAAAACTACTATCTCGGTTCCGTCTTCTCGCTTGTTTTTGAGTAAAAAAAATGACGAACGACATTAAATTAGTTGCATTGCGAGTCAGAGGGAACCGGAGGCGATAAGTATCCCTGATCAAAGATAAACAATAAATAAATAAAAATTTCAGTATATCGTTACAGTTGGTCCAGCCGCCCTGCTGTTTGGAGGCAGAGTGAGGCATTACCTGGCCCTTTTGCGGTCTCTTACTGAGCTCATTAAAAGTTGTCAATTCGAGTCTTCTTGGGGCATTTCGACCATCTGCTCACCCTTTATCTATTAGTTGTACTATTACTGGTGTGCTGCCTATGACCCTGTGTTGAATGTCTTTCAACATAGACAGAGTAACAGTTCAATATCTGTAGATGCTTGGCAATTCACCCTTTAATGAGAACCAAGCTAACAGCTCTTCTTTAAGATAGTGGAATTTCAACTTGCATTTTTCCTTCATGTTTCAAAGTATCAAAATCTTTAAAAATGAGGTCCAGCAATAGCTGTGCTTAAAACAATATTATTCATTAGTTAAACTTCAGAAAAATCTGTCAATCCTTTTTCTGCTATGTACTTAATGAATTAAAGAAAGTCTTTATACTTTCAACTCCATATTTATTACTATTCAAGAAGTCATCTTCTTCATAAGTACATAGGTATGTGTTATACATCTCATAAAAGATTTCAGATTTGGAATGGAATACAAAATCAACAACAACCATAGCAACTATCATGTCACACAAATTCTTCCATGGAATACTAAATTTCTTTGGCTTGGCAGACCTAATATCTGAGGCCACTCGCTGCTGCCACCACCTCCAGAATCTGAAACAAACAGATTCTGACTGTTCTTATCATGCCTAATTAATTTACTAAATAAATTGATAAATATTTGGGTATCTCAAGGTATTAAAGAAGTGGGGAAAAGTCGCTTGTACCACTACATAGTGCACAGCCGCCTGGTACATTTCTTCACTTTAACCACATCTCCCACTTTTTCCCCTTTGTGGACTGGCACACTCGTCCTTTAAACATATCTCAATTTCTCATTCAGTGGATTATTACTATATTTACATTTACTCTTAATTTTAGTACAAATATGCAAATGTCAGTGAATTATTAATCTATTTACATTTACTTTTAATGTTAACACTAATATTAAATGGAACAGTACTGAAATCATTCTTTCTTTTAATTGCAAAATATGGCGAGTGATATATCAATGTAACTGTGGGGATTTCAAATGTAAGGGTTAAAATTCACTATGAATAGTACAATTTTCAAATGACCATAAATGTGTTTCATTGTTGCAACCTTTGATTAACCAAGAGACTGCAGCATAGGCAAATACTTTGTTGCAGGAAATCGATTGTAAATAACACAATGAGTTTGATGATGAAATAACAATCATCTAACTTATGATGCTACTAGGTTTCTCTCTATTAAAATATCAATTATAGCTGGATGTAACATTTTGAATGGAAATAACACAGACCAATTGTCTTGTTTTTATGTTTGAGTATTATTCTAAATATTATTTCATGCATATCAGACCTTTCGAGGTCTAAGTTGCACCTTCTAAATGAGTTTCACCACTGTTGCCATAGAATAGAGGCTGCTTCTTGGGTAATATACTGGCTGTCTCTCTGCACTTTTCAGTATTAATTATTTTCTTACATGACTACCAAGAGTGTGGCACCATTCGAGATATTCTTCCTAGGTGCTGTTAGTTCCACCAATGTTAGTGAATAAGAAATTTCTTGTGATTCAATGTGTATTAGCTTCTGTGCTAGAAGTGTGTTTGTTTTCTGGTCCACAGGTGCTGTTTTTGCTCCCTGATTCCGTATTGCATCGAATCGTGCAAGGACACACATCACTACTGCCCGGAGTGCCACAGTTATCTAGGAACCCATGGCCCATGTGTGTAACTTGAATGAAAGCAGTATAGTCACCTGTATAAATATCATCTAAATAAATGTCTGATGAACGATGATTCCAGTGCAGCTCAAGCTTTCCGCTACTTCAACATACTAGAATTAAAACTCATCGTGGGAGACTGTATGGAGTACCAACCTGGCATTGACAGAAGAATCTAGTACGTCCATAGATTCATTCTTTCAATATTTATCCATTCTCACCTCCTTTCTTTGTTTATTCTTGTATTTTTCGTTCTCATAACTTCTTGTTCAACATCTACGAATCAAGAGAACACAGAAAACACCTATGAAATCTATTATGTTTGACCAGCTGGTTTGCTGGCAGTATAAGTGAAATATGGGTTGAGATTCTGATGTGTCCCATCTACCAAAGCGTCGTATCAGTTCAATGTCAGACCTTCTTAACTTTTCATTGAGTTTCCTGGCACTGTTCTGGAATCTCTCCAGTACCACCGGCTCATTTGCAGTTTAATACAGGTAAATTACCTAAAAATTTAATGGGATGTGGGAGTGTCAGCGAGAAATTTTATTCTGCATTGTCTGTAGTTTACGCAGAAGCGTCTGAACTGAAGATCCCCACACCGCAGGCTCATTAACCATGACTGGTCCAACGAAGAGCCTGTATAAATTTAAGTCGCATTCTACAGACAAAGTGGGAGTAGAGTACCAATGCGAAGTGAGGCCTTTCAATGGGCATCCTTGATGTCTTGGACCCAAATCAGTTTACTATCCAAAGTAACGCCAAGGTATTTTACCGTCATTTACCAATCTATCGGTTTCCCAAAGACATGAATCGGCAATTAGTAAGAAGCACACCTTGAGTGTATGACACACTATAATTTATCTGCCACTTGGTTGCCAAGTCTTCAAGGATGCAAATCGCATCTTGCAGTCGTCTTTGCCCTTTCCTAGTAAATACCAAATAGAAGACGAGATTATTCTCATCAAGTGCACGGAATCAACCAAAACAGCCTACAAATGATCAGTTTTGAAGAATATTTTCTTCTTCAAACACATAGATGGAAAAATAAAATCTCCAGAACTTCTGGAGAAAAGTCTTTTCACAGTTACTTTGAAACATAATATACAAATGCTCCAAAATATCCCGAATTATTCAAGTTTGTTAACTTTTTTATTAGAAATATTTGCTACATACAACACACAAACGACATAAAATGTGTTAAAATCTTTGTAAGATATTGTCTATAAATTTGCTTCAATGTTTTTTTTCTTTTGTAATTAAGGTATTTGCCTAATACGAAAGTTCAGTCCTATCTGCCCAAAACAGAACAAATGCTGACTGAGTCACTCAGAAAAGGATTGGACTTAAGTAAGCAATTATAAAGCAACGCATTTCGGTTTTTCAGTTTTTGATGAACATGGCAACGGAAAAACTTATTATTCATATTGTCCTTTTGATGGACAATCACCAGCGTTCTCTAAATTTAATAAATATGAACACAACGTTTCATTGGATTAATGTTAGAATTCTAAATCAAGTTAGAAGTTTCGTGTAGTCCACAGAATAGGAATTTTACACATTAGGGACTATATTAAAATGATAATGGAAACAGAGTTCATAATAAGAATAGAAATAATAAGAATAGCTAGACCCATTAACCACAGACATTACCAGGTGGAGTGGCTTGCGTGCCTCAACGACAGAAATAGCTGTAGCGTAGGTGCAACCATAGCGGAGGGGTATCTGTGAAGAGGCCAGACAAACATGTGGTTCCTGAAGAAGGGCAGCAGCCTTTTCAGTAGTTACAGGGGCAACAGTCTGGATGATTGATTGAGATGGCCTTGTAATATCAGCTAATGTGGCTTTGCCACACAGTTACTGCTAACGTATGAAAGCAAGGAGAAACTACAGCCGTTACTTTTCCCGAGGACATGACGTTCGGTGGAAATAGGAACTGGATTTCTGGTCAGGTGAGTACAGGATTATATATACAAATTCAGTTGGGGGTATTACAGGAGTTGGTCTGATAATGAATAAGAAAGGAATGCGGGTAAAGTACTATCAGCAGCGCAGTGATAGCATTATCGTAGTCAAGATAGATACGAAGCCTCCATCAACGACAATAGTACAGTTTTATATACTAGTACAGTTTTTACACTATCACCAGCGCAGTGATAGCATTATCGTAGTAAAGATAGATAGGAAGCCTATATCAACCACAATGGTACAGTTTTATATGCCGATGGTGAGGAGATCGAAGAAATGTATGAGTATGTAAAGAAAATTATTCGGACAATTAAGGGAGAGGAAAACTTAATTGTCATGGGAGACTGGAATTCGGTAGTAGGAAAAGGAAGGGAAGGAAAAATAGTAGGTGAATATGGTCTGGACAAAAGGAATGAAAGAGGAAGCCGCATGGTAAAATTTTGCACAGAACATAATTTTAATCATAACAAACACGTGGATTAAGAATCACGAAAGAAGGTGGAAGAGACCAGGAGACGCCGGAAGATACCAGATAGATTTTATAATGGTAAGACATAAATTTCGGAACCAGGTTTTAAACTGTGAGACATAACTAGGGGCAGATACAGACTCTGACCATATCTTATTGGTCATGAACTGAAGCCTGAAAATGAGAAAAAACCGTAGATAGATAGTAAAATAACGAGATGGGATCTGGACAAATTGAAGGAACCTGAAGTTCTTGAGAATTTCAGAGGCAGCTTTAAGCAACAATTGACAGAAATGTGGGCAAATAAAACAGTAGAACTGGAAAGGTAGCATTGAGAGATGGAATAGTGAAGGCAGCAGAAGACAAGATAGGTAGAAAAGCAAGACCTACAAAAAATCCTTGGATATCACAGGAAATACTAAATTTAATTGATGAAAGGAGAAAATATAAAAATTCAGTAAATGAAACAGGCAAAATGGAGTACAGACGACTAAGAAATGATATTGACAGGAAGTGCAAAATAGGTAAGCAGAAGTGGCTAGAAGGAAAATGAAAGTCAATAGCAGAAAATTTAAATAGCGGAAAAATAGATAACTCCTACAGGAAAATAAAAGCGACATTTGGAGACAAGAAAATAAGCTGTATGAATATAAAGAACTGAGATGGGGAACCGGTTCTTAGCAAATAAGGGAAAGCTGAAAAGTTAATTTAGAAGGCGCACAGCATTATGCTCAGCGTTTGTGGTATCTGCCCCTGAAACTTTGAAGGGTTGTAGCTCCCAAACTAACAGTGATAGGAATGTAGTTTAAATTGATTTGGACGCAGCTGGTTTAAATGAATCCAATACACGATAGAAAAAAACTATTGTTCCATTTAAAAAATTATATATTTGTGGTGTAACTCTTTGGAAAATGATACAATAAACTATGTTCATAGCTCCGCAGAAAGTGTAACATTTCTTGTGTTTACGTACCGCATTAAAATTTTCCATCATCTATTATTTTATAAGTTACAGAGGCAAACACACTTAGTGAAACATCCTGTATATAGGGGCTCTACAAAGGAAATGAACTTAGATACAATATGGTAGGAAGGGAAGAAGAAGTAAATAAAAATGAAATAGGAGATACTGTACTGAGAGAAGAATTTGACAGAGCCCTGAAAGACCTAAGTCGAAACAAGGCCCCTGGAGTAGATGATATTCCCTCAGAGCTACTGAAGTCTGTGGGAGAACCAGCCATGACAAACCTGTTTCACCTGGTGCGTAAGATGTATGAGACAGGAGAAGTACCCTCAGACTTTAAGAAAAATGTTATAATTCCCATTCCAAAGAAAGCAGGTGCAGACAGGTGTGAAAACTACAGAACCATCAGTTTAATAAGTCATGGTTGCAAATTCTTACACTAATTATTTACAGAAGACTGGAAAAGCTGGTAGAAGCCGAAGTCAGGGTAGATCAGTTTGGATTCAAGAGAAATGTAGGAACAGGGGATGCAATCCCCATTTTGTAGCTTATCTTAGAAGATACTTTAAGGAAAGGCAAACCTACATTTCTAGCTGTTGTAGATTTCGAAAAAGCTTTTGACAATGTTGATTGGAATAGATACTTTCAAATTCTGAATTCACCAGGAGTAAAATGTAGGGAACGGAGGATTATTTACAATTTGTACAAAAACCAGACAGCAGTTATCAGAGTTGGAGGCATGAAAAGGATGCAGAGGTTCGGAAGGGAGCAAGACAGGGTTGTAGCCTTTCTCCAATGTTATTCAATTTGTACATTGAACAAGGAAAGCAAGGTGAAATTCGGAGAAGGAATTTAAGTTCAGGGTGAAGAAATAAAAGAATTGCGTTTTGCCGATGACATTGTAATTTCGTCAGGGATAGCAGAGGACATGGAAGAGCAGTTGTACGGGATGGTCAGTGTGTTGAAAGGTGCATAGAAGATTAATATTAACAAGAGCAAAACAAGGGTGATGGAGTGCATCTAAGATAATCAGGCGATGCTGAAGGAATTAGATTAGGTAACGTAACAGTAAAGATGGTAGATGTGTTTTGTTACTTGGGCAGTAAAATAACATACGATGGTCGGAACGGAATGGCAATGGGAAGAAAAGAGTTTTTGAAAAAGAGAGATTTGTTAACATTGAATATTAATTTAAGCCTAAGGAAGTCCTTTCTGAAGGCATTTGTGTGGAGTGTTGCTTTGAATGGCATTGAAACATGGACGATAAACTGTGCGGATAGGAAGAGGCTAGAGGCTTTTGAAATGTGATGTTACAGAAGAATGCTGAAGATCAGGTGGGTGTATCACGTAACTAATGAGGAGTTACTGAACAGAATTGGGGAGAAAAGGAATTTCTGGCATACTACGACTAAAAGAAGGGATCAATTGGTAGAAGACATTCTTAGACATCAAAGAATCGTGAATTTAGCATTGGAGTGAAGTGTGTGGGGTAAAAATCGCAGAGGGAGACCAAGAGATGAATACAGTAAGCAGATTCAAATGGATGTAGGGTGCCGTTCATATGAGGACATTAAGAGGCTTGCTCAGGATAAAGTAGGGTGGAGAGCTGCATCAAACCAGTCTCTGGACTAAAGACAACAACAATAAGAATGGGAGCAATAGAAATGGTAATGGAAATAATCGAGTGAAGAATAATAGGCATGGTCAAAATGTAGATTCATATATGATAGCCAAGTAATAATAGTAATATTAATAATAACAATAATTATTGTAGTTATGATAATGCTAAGAATCGTTTCCGTTGTGGAAATAACCCTCACGATTTTAATGGTAATCCTAATAACAATCGAGAAATATGTAATTATGAAGGGATTTTTCGACTACATAATGAAAGTCATCAGGCTACGTAGAGAAACTGGTCGATAGTAGGAAATTCAGTGAATCCTTGAAATATACCAAATCATGTAATCCCGATGGGATCACCAGACGTTATACCAGATTATTGTGTAAATCAAAACAGAGTTGTGAATAATAAAGCAGACATGATTCCTCAATTGTACTACTTAGATCTAATGACTCGACAAAACCACCACCAGTTCGACTGATTGAGGTGATCAATGTTTTTAACAATACGCGAAATGTTTCGAGGAAATAGATCCTGTAGTTTTTTTTTTTTTTTTTTTTTTTTGAGACTTTGAGAGCTTACCAGAATCAAGAATGGAGGCTTAATACATCCTTGTGCAATATTACGCTATAATAATGGAGTAAGTATAGAAAGAGAATTAAATCAAGAACCACTACGTATAGATATGAAAGACTAGTTGTTATACAAGCGAATATGCAGATTAAGATTTATACTATTCCTACAAGTATTCTTACTGACACTGGATCGTCAGTTTCTATTACAGGCGAATCTTTTTATAAGTAGCTGACAAAGATTATGACCATTCATCCACTTCCCATACAATTTTGTGAGGTATCTGCTGCTATAGTTTGTGAATCACATAAAATTAGGGTCATTACTGACTAAAAGCAGTAGCACAAGAAGATGAACATAATGGCAGTTACCTGACTGTATCAAACTTAATAGTACCACTTATCTTGGGACTGAATCTACTCTGCAGAAGGGACGCAATAATCGATTCCTCTGCAGCTAGATTAATTTTTGACAGCTCTAGCATTATCATAGCATTACCACTGGAAGGTGTAACTGATGGACATAATGTGCAAATGTCAATCATTAAATAGTAATTACATAGAACTTCTACAAGAGTAACGTCATAACATCTTAAATGTTAGTCGAGAGAGTAATAATCTATTGTTAATTAATGAAAATGCTTCCAAATTAGGTAGCCTTGAAGCACATCACCAACAGTAATTAGTAGATGTATTGCTGAAGTATTTTACACTTTTCATGAAAAACCAGAAATAATTAAAGTTTATATGTACAACATGCACAACTATCCCCACAATACTTATTGTCGGTTCTCTTAATCGATTCCACGGGTTGAGCAAGGTAAAGTATCATCAGAATTACGAAAAATGCTTTAAGGAAAATTACTAAACCTTCACATTCAGAATATTCGAGTCTGTAGTTAGCTATTTTAAAGGGTGGTTGTAGTGTACGTCTTGTTTTAAATGTCAGAGAGATAAACAAGATAATAGTACCTTTTAGGATGCATACAGGAAATTCAGTTGAATAACTGCAACGTTTATATGGAGTAAAGTATCTGTCATCTCTATATCCGTGAAGTTTATACTGACAGATGATGTTTACTGAGCAGTCACATAAATATACTGCATTCATATTCGCCAGAAGATGCTACCAGTTTAGAGTAATGCCTTTTGACTGAACGTGAGCGGAGGTGTCTATATTGAAGTTCTGGACACTTTGTTGTGGCCAGATCTTATTGATTATCATAGATTCTGTCCTGATCCGTTTTAAATAATTTGGTGTAAGAGTAAATTTTAAAAAATCTAAATTTTCTGGAGAATAAATTAATTTCTTGGGCAGATAACATCTCCAATCGGTATTTGTGCAGACAAGACTAAATTAGATGCGATTCATAATCTTCCTTACACTAGTACGAAGCGCCAATAAAAATCTTTTATTGGTTTTAAAGCTTTCTTTCATAAATATTTACTTGATGTTAAACAATTATATTTTATTAAAAGTTTTACCAAGGAATTTTCTTTGACACAGGACAAAAGAGAGCTGTCTATTATATAATCAAATTAAAACGTCCTGATGAATGCAACTATTTTGTATCATTTATATACGAGTATAGTATTTTTTATATCTACAGACGCTTCGACTACAAGTTTGGGGCCTTGTCTCTTTCAATAGGCAGAAGCTGAATGGAGAAAAGAAGTTGGGATTATCCGTTTTGCCAGCAGAATTTTAGCGCATTACGAATGGAACTATAATTCCAATGAATTAAAAGTTTTAGCTATCAATTGGGCCTTAGAAAAGTTCAATTATTTTGAGTATGGAAAAGAATCAGAGTATACTGTGACCATTAGGCCGTTATACTCTTGTTGATTTGTGAGTTATCATACCCCAGATAAACTCATTGGGCTATGGTACTTCAGTCGTACCATCTAGAAATAAAACACTTTAGAGAAAAACACAATATTGTTGAGGATGTCTTATCATATCTTCTAGAAGGACTGCCTCCCTTTTCTGCTTTAGCTACACAAAGTAATACTTTTAGAGTTCTATAAATTAAAGACTTACCGTTTAGGAGATATTTTATTAATATTTTTTAAAACATAGCAAAGTCGCAAGACTCACTGGCGAGAAGGGAAGCAAGCAATTGTGTCCAGAACGGCCACAAATAATTGTGATTGTTTACTGATTGATAACATCCTGCATTATAAAAGTAAGAGAAAAGTAGGTATTTGGCGTGTGTGGTTATCAAAGAAGCATTTAAACGAAATTGTGTGGTCTACACATTTTCCTTGGGGTCTTTACAGCACTGACAAATGTGCTGAGAAATTGTTACAACACTTTTATGCTCCTTCGCTCAAGCAGTTTATGAATGAAGGAAACAGTTTATGGACCTACATACACCTATAGTTCCGTGTAATGTGTCTCAGTATCTTGTGATACATGAGGTTCATGCCACACCTCCAGAGGCGCCTTCAAATATACTTTGGCAGTGCATAACATATTTCCAAACCTTGTTCAAATGTATCCTTTAAAACTAGCTACTTCTGTGGCCATAATACAACTTTATGAATACTTTAACCAATAGGAAAACCGTGTATAACTATTTAAGAAATTCAAATTATTTTGTAAAATAAATGGCGTAATTTTCTAGAAAATATGATCTTACAAAAATCTCTTTCTCGCATTCATCCATAAAGCTCCTTAGTAGAGAGATTATTCCGTGATTTTAATAGATTTGTACGTATGTATCCTTCCTTCAAGCATACAGATTGGATGATTATATTATTTGAAGAAATACGTAACAACTTACCTCATGCTTCCACTAAAAATACTCCATCGCAGTTAATATTTGATGACAGGGAAAATAATGAATGGTTAACTATAATTCCAACAATTTATGCTCATGTCTGCAGTGTGGGAAATGAAGATGGATAATATACTGCATTGTCTGAATGAGTCTGAGCGTAAATGAAAAGCTAAATGCATTAAACAAATTACCAATATTACTGACTACAAGGTCAGGGACTCAGTATTATTACAAGATTATCAGAAGACATTGGCGTTTAACTAGAAAAATAAAAAATGGTAAAACTATTAGTAAATGAAAACTATAATAGTTTTAATTAATCCCTTCCAAATCCTCTCAGGAACTACTTTTTAATGAGTGACAGAACAGCTTTAAAAATCCAATACTTTAAAATGCAGTATTGTAAAGATCAGCAAATTACTTGATTCTTGCGCCTAAGTTTTATTTCTGAGTTGCCCATTGGCAAGTCTTTCAAATTACCATGTTTTTGAGATCTTTGATCATTTGCAGCCCAGGCTTTGCTCATTGGATTACTGTTCATGTTAACAGAATAATTTATGTCATTGATTAAATAGGATAGACTGTATAATTTGAAGCAATCTCTAGATTGAGTTTAGTTAGTGTAGCCAAGCTTCAGACAAGACACTCACGTATTACAACTATGTTGCAGTGAACGTGATCAGGTGTGACTGTTGGAAAGTTACCTCACATTATATTGTAATGTAGCGATCTGTAGGGAACCTAAATTTCAAATAGTGACTCTAGGTTAGACTTTTCATTTAGTGCAGTGACTGGTTGTGATAATAATAATATATGGCTTTCCAAATAACTCATCAGAGAAGACTCTCTTGCTACAGCTATCTGTGGATGATTGTGCTTTCGGTAATATGCTAAAATCAGACTGTGTATTGAGTTCAGCAAGTTTGTGTGTGTTCATATGTCCCAAATTTTAACAACTTTATTATGAATTGATATGGCTGTTTATGATACAGATACAGTTCACTGCATGCTGTAATCTAACAGCAATAAAGGTACTGTTAGCTCAACTGCCAGTGACAATGGCAACAATAAGCTTAGACAATTCCATGACTTGTGTATGTGACAGACACAGCGAAACTTCTGTGCCTTTTCTCAAACTGTCTTTGTTTACAGTAGAGATTGATCCTGAGGCTGGACTGCTTAGCTACACATGATGTTACTAGAACGTAGTGATGAAGTAATTAGTACTTTGCACTAAACATGAATCTATGAGACTAATTACAAATGTTAGTTTGACTGCTTTTCCAGATAGCTGAAATCATAATACAATACTAATGAACAAAATGTCGTCGAAGAGTTTGACAGAAAGACCAACTACATTTCAAGAGGGAGCACTTGTAGCTCATTCCTTATCACAGAACATCAAAATTAAGGACATAATGTTGGTAAAATGTAACTTACGTTTTCTTTCCGCCATAATTATCGCTCTGTATACATTTATTTATGTTTTTCTCTTTCAGAAAATAAAAAAAGAAGAAAAGATAAAATTTTAATTGTATTTCTTTCCAGAGACTGTGTTAAATTTGTGATAATGATTGTGTTTATTAATATGGGATATTTTCTAATAGTTTAAGCAATCTTATAACGTCAACTGTAATTGTAATATGTAATTAGTTTGTAATGATATATATGAGATTGCCACCCCCATGAACCACAGACATTGCCGAGGTGGGGTGGCTTGCGTGCCTCAACGATGCTGATAGCCGTACCGTAGGTGCAACCACAGCGGAGGGGTATCTGTGGAGAGGCCAGACAAACGTGTGGTTCCTGAAGAGGGGCAGCAGCCTTTTCAGTAGTTATAGGGGCAACAGTCTGGATGATTACCTGAGCTGGCCTTGTAACATCAGCTAATGTGGTTTTGCCACACAGCTACTGCGAACGGCTGAAAGCAAGGGGAAACTACAGCCGTTACTTTCCCCGAGGACATGCAGTTCTGTATGGAAATATGATGATGGCATCCTCTCGGGTAAAATATTCCGGAGGTAAAATAGTCCCCCATTCGGATCTCCAGGCGGGGACTACTCAGGAGGATGTTGTCATCAGGAAAGACAATACTGGCATTCTACGGATCGGAGCGTGAAATGTTAGATCCCTTAATCGGGTAGGAAAATTAGAAAATTTAAAAAGGGAAATGGATAGGTTGAAGTTAGATGTAGTGTTGATTAGTGAAGTTCGGTGGCAGGATGAACAGGATTTCTGGTCAGGTGAGTACAGGATTATAAATACAAAATCAGTTGGGGGTATCACAGGAGTAGGACTGATAATGAATAAGAAAATAGGAATGCCGGTAAACTAATATGAGCAGCACAGTGATCGCATTATCATTGTCAAGATAGATACGAAGCAAACACCGACAACAGTAGTACAGGTTTATATGCCAACTAGCTATACCGATGATGAGGAGATAGAAGAAATATATGAGGACCTAAAGGAAATTATTCAGACAGTTAAGGGAGAGGAAAACTTAATTGTGATGGGAGACTGGAATTCGGTAGTAGGAAAAGGAAGAGAAGGAAAAATAATAGGTGAATATGGACTCGGCAGGAGGAATGAAAGAGGAAGTCACCTGGTAGAATTTTGCACGGAACATGACTTAATCGTAACAAACACGTGGTTTAAGAATCACAAAAGAAGGTTGTATACATGGAAGAGACCAGGAGACACCGGAAGGTATCAGATAGATATTATAATGGTAAGACATAGGTACCGGAACCAGGTTATAAACTGCAGGACATACCCAGGGGCAGATATAGACTCTGACCATAACTTGTTAGTCATGAACTGTAGGCTGAAGCTGAAAAAACTGCAAAAAGGTAGGAAAATAAGGAGATGGGACTTAGATAAATTGAAGGAAAGCGAAGTTCTGGAGAATTTCAGAGGGAGATTTAGGCAACAATTGACAGAAACAGGGGGAAGTAAAACAGTAGAAGAGGAATGGGTAGCATTGAGAGATGAAATAGTGAAGGCAGCGGAGGACAAAATAGGTAGAAAGGCAAGACCTACAGAAAATCCATGGATATCACAGGAAATACTACAGTTAATTGATGAAAGGAGAAAATATAAAAATGCAGCAAATGAAACGGGCAAAATGGAGTACAGACTACTAAAAAATGAAATTGACAGGAAGTGCAAAATGGCTAAGCAGGAGTGGCTACAAGCCAAATGCAAATCTGTAGAAGAATGTATAGCAAGGTGAAAAGTAGATACCGCCTACAGGAAAATAAAAGAGATATTTGGGGACAAGAAAAGCAACTCTACTAATATCAAGGACACTGATGGAAAACCAGTTCTCAGCAAAGAAGGGAAAGCTGAAAGGTGGAAAGAGTATATAGAGCAGCTCTACAAAGGAAATGAACTGAGAGACGATGTTGTAGGAAGGGAAGAGGAAGTAGATCAAGATGAAATAGGAGATACTGTACTGAGAGATGAATTTGACAGAGCCTTGAAAGACCTAGGTCGGAACAAGGCCTCAGGAGTAGATGACATACCCTCAGAGCTACTAACGTCTCTGGGAGAGCCAGCCATGAGAAGACTATTTGAATTGGTGTGTAGGATGTATGAGACAGGCGAAATGCCCTCAGACTTTAAGAAAAATGTAATAATCCCCATTCCAAAGAAATCAGGCGCAGACAGGTGTGAAAATTACAGAACCATAGCAATTGATAAGTCATGATTGCAAAATTTTAACACGAATTATCTACAGGAGAATGGTAAAGCTGGTAGAAGCTGACCTTGGGGAAGATCAGTTTGGATTCAGGAGGAACATAGGAACCCGGGAGGCAATACTCACTTTACGTCTTATCTTAGAAGATAGATTAAGGAAAGGCAAACCTACATTTTTAGCTTTTGTAGATTTGGAGAAATCTTTTGATAATGTTGACTGGAATACACTCTTTCAAATTCGGAAGTCAGCAGGGGTAAAATACAGGGAAAGGAGAGTTATTTACAACTTGCACAAAAGCCAGACTGCAGTTATTAGACTCGAAGGGCATGAAAGGGAAGCATCAGTTGGGAAGGGAGTAAGACAGGTTTGCAGCTTTTCTCCGATGTTATTCAATTTGTACATCGAGCAGGCGGTGAAGGAAAGCAAGGAAAAATTTGGAATAGGGATTAAAGTTCAGGGGGAAGAATAAAAACAGTGTGTTTTGCCGATGACATTGTAATTCTGTCAGAGACAGCAAAGGACCTGGAAGAGCAGATGAACGGAATGGACAGCGTGTTGAAGAGAGCGTATAAAATGAACATTAACAAGAGCAAAACAAAAATAATGGAATGCAGTCTTAGAAAATCAGGCGATGCTGAAGGAATTAGATTAGGTAACGAAACAATGAAGGTGGTAGATGAGTTTTGTTACTTGGGTAGTAAAATAACATGCGATGGTCGCAGTACAGAGGATATAAAATGCAGAATGGCAATGGGAACAAAAGCATTTTTGAAAAAGAGAAATTTGCTAACATCGAATATTAATTTAAGGGTAAGGAAGTCTTTTCTGAAAGCATTTGTGTGGAGTGTTGCCTTGTACGGGAGTGAAACATGGACGATAAGCAGTGCGGACAGGAAGAGAATAGAGGCTTTTGAAATGTGGTGTTACAGAAGAATGCTGAAGATTAGGTGGGTAGATCGCATAACTAATGAAGAGGTACTGAACAGAATTGGTGAGAAAAGGAATATTTCGCATACCCTGACTAAAAGAAGGGATCGCTTGGTAGGACACATTCTTAGACATCTGGGAATCGTAAATTTAGCATTGGAGGGAAGTGTGTGGGGTAAAAATCGCAGAGGGAGACCAAGAGACGCGTATAGTAAGCAGATTCAAGTGGATGTTGGTTGCCGTTCTTATGAGAAGATGAAAGGCTTGCTCAGGATAGAGTAGGGTGGAGAGCTGCATCAAACCAGCCTCCGAACTGAAGACCATAACAACAACAACATATTAGATTGATGTATTTAAGAATCCTTGAAATCTGACGACTTTAAAGTTCCACAAATTTATTATTATTATTATTTTTTTATTTATTTATTTATTTATATATATATATATTTTTTTTTTTTTTTTTTTTTTTTTTTTTTTTTTTTTTTTTTTTTTTTTTTTTTTGCTGGAGGGTTAAAGTTGGCCCAAAACCTAAATGGTAACTCCAATCTACATTCATGAGTCAGGTGATCCATGTAATATAGTTCCATCTTTCACATCATTTACAGTGGTCATTCATATTTTCTTACATTTTATTTGCCAATTTTTGGTATGAAATTCTCTTTTACAAAATTGGAAACAAAACTGTAAAATAATTTAATCAGAATAACTGTGAACCATCGAATTATATTCAAGGAGAAAGCATGTTATGGCATCATGTATGTATGAAGTGTTGAAAAAGTATCTGACATAGTGTTTAAAAAGGTGGACATTATTGCAGGTAGATAATATACATATCTTATTGTCGATCATAATCTGTAAAGAGCAGCTTATATTACATGTACAGTGCTAATATTATAGGAAAAAGCTTAAATATTTGGGAGAAAGTTATAAAGTCTGACCTTACCTTCAAGTATAAAAAGTTTGAAGGTTTTTTTAAATCAGGGCTAATAATGATTATGACTTATACTGGATAAATTTAAATATTCTGAAACCATCAGGAAGACCCAGGCACTGATTGCTATCTTTGCATAACGTCGAGTTGGAGTATAGCTACTCTGGAAAGATAAACTTATGAGAGCAATTGGAACTAACATTAATTCTCATTAAATCTGTATGAAAATATGAAAGGCGTAAATAATTTTACTTTTTAAATAATATTTTATTGACGAATGTAGTGTAACATTGAAATTATAATCAGATATCAGACTATATTGTACAAATCAAACAGGAAAAATTTTGAAGACACTGAAGTTATAAAAATCAGGAGAATGTTATGAAATTTTCAAATAGAGCAGAGAATCTCACTAACATATCTTTCTCAGTATTTGGGGAAGAGCTATTAGGCAAACATTCACAGTATAATTTACATGAAACATACAGGCAGAAAAAAATAAAATAAAAGAGTTATAGCAGACACAAAGATAGCAATAGATTTGTGCAGAGATTAGAAAGAGTCACTCTATTTCTACCGCTGTAATAATTGCTAGAATTTTGAAAGATGAGATAGATTGTCCTTCTGAAGAGACTAAATGCTGTCAAGAGAATGAATGAGATATAGTCAATTTAATTAATATGAAATTACAACATAATAAAGCCATTGTTATAAAGGCAGATAAAAGTAATGTAGTTGTGGTGATTCATCGTCATGAATACACTTGTTGTTTCTACCAACACTACAGCCAAATAATTCACTTGAGTCGGTAGATAAATACTTTTATTAACCACTATTACAGAAGGAGAAGTTAACACAAGCGACTAAAGAGACACACTGTATATAAAGGCTGCCATGGCAATGATAGAAAACAATCAAAGAAAGAGGTCCTTTGGCATCCATATGCGGAGTCGATAAATGGGACATCACACACTGAAAAGACATAACATTTTTAAAGAAAAAACACTACTTAAGTTCAGAAAAACCCAACTATGAAATGTGATAATATGGTTAGCAACATAATGCACAGGACAGGGTAGCGTTGAGAGCTGCATCAAACGAGTCTGCGGACTGAAGACCACAGCAATTTCATTTTAACTGACAAAGAAAAACGCCAGATAAAAATTATGAATATAAGTCCAATCAACCTGTAAGCCTGATCATGGATGATAGAAGGTCTCCAATTATTAGATTAACAAGTTACTGAATAAACAAAAGAATTTGCTTTGGTATTAGAAAATCCAACAAATGTTAAAAATAGTAATGAACTTCTACAAACCTTGCAATACCTCAGGAAATAGTATTAATATCTCTTCAGGCTTTTCCACTAATCCAATGACATGATGGGTAGTCAGATGTTCAGTGTCGCATTTGCATAATATTTCGGCTATATACCTCGTAACCTTCATTAAGTGCAACCTGAGACTGTACCGTTTGATATAACTAACCATTGAACTTAATGTACCAACTACTGAGAGTCTAGAATATTAAGAAATAACTTATTAATACATAAGAAGTTGAGCTATGGAGAGATAGTGGAACTGATGGCATTATTGGAATTATCACTATCATACAACAGTTTTTCATTTAATGGAAAATGTTATCATCAGGAAGAGGGATTAGTAATAGGCAATAGTAGCTCTAAATGGCATTTTCATTAATCAACTGGAGAATAAATTTTCCTATGACATAGACCTTGTAGCTAAAAACTATACCTCAAAAAGGAAACACATATTCAAGACTGCCGACTCGTCTCTGTGGCCAGTCTGCGGGACTCTGACAACCAAGGTGGAGGAGGGGAGGAGGCAACATGGAGAGGGAAGTAGCAAGGAAGGGGATGGAGTAAAAGGCCGGAGCTCTTTGACAGACAGAAAGGCACAGAAGGGGAGACTGGAGTGTGTGGCGGTTTGGAAGATGCTTGTGAGGCTAGAGTATGAACTGGAAAGGGAAGGGAAGGGTGCAGGATATAACGAAGGTTTAGTGCTGGGGATTGCTGAAGTATAGAATACATTGTAGGGAGAGTTCCTACCTGCAATATTCAGACAAACTGGTGTTTGTGGGTGAGGTCAATATGACACAGGCTGTAGAACAGTCATACAAGTGAGCCACATTATGAAGGGCTGCATGTTCTGCAATAGGAAGGTACAGGGTACAGCTGTCTCCTGGCTACAATTCGACGATGGCCATTCATGCAGACAGACAGACCGTTGCTAGCCAAGCCTACGTAGAAAACAGCAAAGTGGTTGCAGCTCAGTTTATAGATCATTTGGCTTCTTTCACAGGTGACCTATCCTTTTATGGGATAGGAAATGCATGCTATGGAACTGGAGTGGATGGTGGTCGGATGGTGGATCAGACAGGTTTTGCATCTCTGTCTATTACAGGGATATGAGCCATGGGGCAAGGGGATGGTGGTAGGAATGGACAACTATATTACGTAAGTTTGGTGGGCGACGGAACAGCACTGTAGACAGGGTGGGGAGGATATCACGTAGGGTATTTCTCAATTCAGTGCAGGATGAAAGATAATCGGAACAATGGCAGTCAATTTAGTTTAACAGCTCCAGTCCTGGGTGGTACTGGGTACAGGGCCACAAAAGGTGTGCTGCTATGTGGACGGATGGAGGATGTGAGGGAGGTGGTGGATGACTGATCACACAGGGCACGTGAAATCGCATATTTGGAGAGTTCTACACTGCATATCCAACAACCACGGATGGCTAAGCTGTATGGAAGGGACATTTTTATGTGCAATGGCTGGTAGCTATCGAAATGTAGGTATTGTTGATGGTTGGTTGGTTTGATGTGGACAGAAGTAGTGATGAGGCCATCCCTTGAGGTGGAGGTTAACGTTGAGTAAGTTGGCTTACTGAGTTTACAAGCTTCCTAGGGTTTTATTTGCGGACGGAGAAATTAGTACTGCTTCCTCCCACAAGTCCCCTAAAACATCCAGTTCCTTGCGGATGCTGTTGCTTAGCAGTGTGCGTTTGTACCGCCCTACAGTACGCACGAGGTGCCGTAGTTGCTGTCCAAGTCTTTATGGAAAGCATAGAGTTCTGACTAACCTGTTGTCTTCTATAGTTGTGTCCCCAGCGCAGAAGACAGCACACAGGTCGTTGGTTCTTCTACAGCATACAAGTGAAGCTAAAATAAGTTCTGTATTATAGAAGCATAAGAAGCGACTCGCGAGATTTTTAATTGTCAGGGATGCCATTTATTAAATAAATAATAAAATATGAACAACTATTGTTAATACGACACGGCCTATGCTGCCCGTACTTCATGTTGAGACCTCGACTGTTATCACAATTACACAAAACTTTACTCTTGACCGGCGCGGTCCGGCGTGTATAGTGGTCAGCTCGAGACTGCAACTGCGGCGCCTTGCGAGAGGGCACCTGACGCTCTATTTCGCACCAAAACAGGGCCTTCTGCAAAATCGCTCTTTTATTGATACAATAAGAGATGAAACCTTAAACTTTTTTAAACTGTCAAAACCTAGCCTGTCCTTGAGAGATATTTATTACAAATTCTCAGCTTTGAATAATTAATATTTAAGTATATAATAAACAAAACTAATTTCAAAAGAAATCACGTGACTTGAAATGCAGCAGCCAATGCGAGGAGAGTACCAGTAACTTAGGCGGGCTTTCCCATGGGAACCAGCACCTACTGTGCCACATGCTGCTGCTCCCCACCCCAAATTTCAACATATGCTGCACTTCTGTCCTTCTTCCGCGTTTAAGACACGTACGATGTTAGCAAAGAAACGGCCAGCGGCCAGAAATATGAAGTGGCCACAGGCCAGGAATATCACAAGTTCATTAGGACCAAGTGAAGTGAATGGGAGAGAGGCTGTTGAGGTTTTGGAGGAATGTGGATAGTGTGTCCTCACCTTCTGTCTTGATTATGCATATGTCATCAATGAATCTGAACCAGGTGAGGAGTTTGGGACTCCAGGTTGTCAGGAAGAACTCTAGATGGCCCTTGAAAAGGTTGGCTTAGGAAGGTGCCTTTTGCGCTCCCATGGCTGTACCATGGATTTCCTTGTAGGTGATGCCTTCTAAGGAGTAGTATTTGTGGTGAAGATGTAGTTGGTCATCGTGATGAGGAAGAAGCTTGAAGGTTCTGAGTCAGTCGGGAAATGTGAAAGGCAGTGTTCAACAGTGGCAGGGTCATGAGACAGGTGGTATCTACCATGAGCATGGTACCAGGTACGATAGGAAGAGGAACTATGGAGAGTCAGTGGAGGAAATGGTTGGTGTCTTTTATATAGGATGGTGGGTTGTGGGCAATAAGTTGAAGGTTTTGGACCACGAGAGCAGAGATTCTTTCAGTGGAGCCGCCATAACCAGCCACAATTGACATCCAGGGTGGTCGCATTTGTGGACATTAGGAAGCATGTAGAAGGTGGGGGTGTGTGGTGTAGAAGGGTTAAGGAGAAAGATAGATTCTGGAGAGAATTCCTAGGATGGGCGTAAGGATTTGAGGAGGAACTGAAGATCCCGTTATATTTTTGGAATCGATCATTGTGGCAGGGTATGTATGTTGAAGAATCTGATAGCTGGCGGAGACGTTCTAACACACTTATTCTTGCGGTCTAGAAGCACGGTGGCACAGCGTTTTCCAGTAGGAAGTATTATAAGGTTGGGATTAGTTATTATGTGCTTTACTGCAATCCTTTCATATTGAGGGAATTGGGAAATGATGGTGACGCTAGGTTAGAAGTTAGGAAATTCTGAAAAGTTAAAAAGGTATGGTTTGAATCGATGAAAGAGGAAACTGGGCCAGACAAGGTTCAATATTGGTATTGCAATGCGTCTGAGTGGTACAAAAAGGTTTTTCCATTGTAAGACTGCAAGATGGAGAGCTAATCCTTAACAAGTCTGCCACGGTTGAATATGAGAGTTGGACAAAAGGTAAGGCCTCTGGGACTGAGATTTTTAGAAGAAAGGTTTATGACTGTTTCCTGCTATTTTAGTTCGCGGATTGGGTGTGGTGGTGTGGGGAATTTTCTGAGGGTGTGGTAAGTGTGAAAGGTCTGCTAGGCAGAATTTGTCGGCTACGAAAGGCTCTTTCAGCATTTGAAAATGTGGGATGATGTAGGTGGTTCTTACAGGAAGATGGTTGCAATACTTACTATGTTTGACAATATATCGGTTACTGTGTACGTGAAAGGTGAAGACAACCTTCGCTGATTTAACAGGATGTTCACGAAAGCTACGATTAGACTTGGAAACGTTTGAATGCCCATCTCTGAAGCGGTTACAGGAACACACACCTCTGTCAAGTGTTCTGCTAAGAAATGTGTGGACTCTCTTTAAGTGGGTCATATAAAAATAAAATAATAAAATAAAAGAATAAAAAACTGTTGACACCACTGGAGAGTAGTCTCAGGCAGAGAGATCGGGACGTACGTATTAGACTGGCGCCCCCTGACCATCGTTTTGTTGACCATAAAATAACCATTTAATGCAGTTCCTGCTCTGTCGTTAATACGTTCTTGAACGAACCACTGTGCCGTCAATAAATCAATTATCGTTGTGAACTGAACATTTAGTTGCCAACATTACTACTATATGCTACTGACACCGTAATTGAACTTTAACGAGCAACCAATAACATAAGCCGAGGGGAACATTCTTTTGCAGTTTAATCACGAGGGAAATGGACTGCACTGCTCCCTTACTCAGAACTATAACCTCCTCGAAAAGCAGGCATACAGTATCTATGTGGAAAATTTAAATGTTAAAGTAGTATCAACAGTAACAGTTAAAATGTTAAATGTTTTCATGGTTTGAAAGACAGTTTAGCTGCCGTAGTTGTAGGTGGCACTGGTAAAGAGAGTGCCGAGTAACGATACGTTTGTAACGAGTACTGTTACTTTTAGCAACGATACGTACGAATACGCATCTTTTCGTTACTTTCACAGCTCTAATTTTCATATCTATAGCTCTGAGCACGCTTTAAATTCTCCAACTGTCTTGCGTACCAGTCAGGTGCTATGGTAAAAATGCGACACTAAAGTAACAACTTTTCGTGGAAACGCATTTTAGGTATGTTCTTATTTAATAGTTAATTTTCATTGAGATAGATCATTATATTAGCAGTGGAAATCAAAACACCATAGAAACGAATTCTGAACAAAACGTTGTTAATGGGCATCACTATTTCATTTCATTTTTTGTAACATTAACTTTGTTATAGTTTCCAGCAGATAATACATAATTTGAAGCAATTCCCAAATTTTTAATTTCTTCATTTTATATAGGTAGGACGAGCGAAAGACGATACGGTCATAGAGATAGATGAAGGAGGAGATGGAAGAGGGATGGAAGGAAAGGGAGTGATGAACAGAGGCTGGGGATTAGATAGAGGGAGGATGAAAAGGTAGATGTTGGGGAAGCAGGAGATAGACATAGCGGATGGGAAACACATGGAAAGAATGTAGAAAACAAAAGCTTTTTACTACGGTGGATTATACTTCACATGGTCCAGAGTCGGTAAACTGATCTGTATCCTTTTCGAGAAAACGAACGACAAAAAATGTAATCTGTCTTATGGGTTTAAAATAATGAGTACCTGCAAAACTACCTTTTTATAACTTTCATTTCACATAGCCACAGTAGCCTAACGAACGACATTGATTTGATTGAAGAATTCTCTCGGTGATTCTATGTTAACGTGAATTACAGTATTTCCTTTTCTGTTTATTTTCCGGGTTTAGCTAGTTGAATGTAAAATCAAGAATCTAAAGCTGATATCAAATGTAATTTAATATTCAATTGGGTTATTAATGAAGATTAGCCACCATTTTTCTAATAACGCGGAAATATTTTCATAACCGATACAAACTGCGCTCACTGAGATTATCAGAAACTATGGTAAGAGTTAATGTTTTCATATAAGAACACTTCCAAAATAGTGATAGGGATAAATCATTAATTTCAGAGACTTCTTTTTATGAGAATATATTTTCCAAAAGGAAGGCACAAATGCTACCTAACAATGGACAATTCGAATTGGCTCAAAAACATATAAAACTTATACTAGTAAATATCTAATATTAAAGGCTGTGTTCATTAAACATAAAATAGTATCGATTGGCTATCAAAAGGCTGGGTCTTCCCTAGCCTGATTCTTAGTAAGTACTGTGCCCAATTATGCCAGAACTTTGTGTTGATTGCATCACTCTACCCTTTTGCTCTCAAAACCTACACACAGATCCCCTCACAGGTCCCAGCAAGATGCTAGCAATAACTTACCAAGCATGTCAGCTGAGAAGACTCGGAGATCTGTTGGTATGCCGCGTCGAACAGCAGATGCATGCAAGAGAGTCCACGAATCCAATACGACCGTAAAACTGACCACTGAACCCCCTGGAATCCGCCAAGGAAGTCCTAACTGCAGCTAAAACTAGACAGAACCTTCCTCAGCGGAGTCTGCCAGACGAATACCAATATTTTCACCAGACTGAGATCTCTGAAGACGCTCCTAGTCGCCACACCTACCCTTCAACCAAAAGCCAATCTGGAGAAGCCTGATCAATAGTAACGCAAATACTGGAGAAAATCTACAAATCCTTCTCTCAACATAGCGACTAGCCCATTACAAGGTGCCGGCTACGTTTTGTTCTGCTGAGAAATCGTTCTCACGATATCCACACCAGATGGGCAACGAACCCGCCGAAGCACGTGACTTTTCCAAAGCCAGTGCAGAAACTCCTTTGCATTTCGGCGTCGTCGGAACCAACCTCCTGAGGAGAAGAGACGCCATAGCAAATCCTGCACGTTAGCCGTGGCAAGTTTTCGATACTACTGGGTGCTCTCCCGAGTGATTCTGGGAATATGGATTCTAAGAACCGAAATAATTCTCTCACATTTGACCATCACTTTGGTGTCTGGGATATAGAAACACGCAAATATGTTGACACCTTACGGCCGCCAAATAGCCTGCAGAGAAAGTTCCAGAACTGCAAGCGTTAATAGAAAGCACCGAAACACACATCATTATAGGCAGCGAAAGTTGGCTCAAGCCGGAAATAAGTTCAGAAGAAGTATTTTCAAAAGATCTAACGGTATTCAGCAAGGATAGATTAAACAAAATAGGTGGGGGCGTGTTTGTCGCCGTCAAAAGTAGTATTTCATGTAGCGAAGTTGAAGTTGATAGTTCGTGCGAGCTATTATGGGTAGAGGTTGTACCCGAAAATCGTAAGAAGTTAATAATCGGTTCCTTTTACCGGCCTCCCGACTCTGACGATACAATAGCAGAAAGGTTCAAAGAAAACCTGAGTCTAATTACAAAAACGTACCCGACTCACACGATAATAGTAGGTGGTGATTTTAATTTACCCTCGATCTGTTGGCGAAATTATATTTTCAAATCAGGAGGTAGGCATAAAACATCGTCCGAAATTGTACTCAACGCATTCTCTGAGAATTACTTCGAACAAGTAGTTCATGAGCCAACTAGAATTGTAAATGGATGTGAAAACACACTTGATCTCTTAGCAACAAATAATCCTGAGCTCATAATGAGCATCAAAACGGATACAGGTATTAGTGAACACAGAGCTGTAGTAGCGAAATTGAATATCGAAAGTCCCAAAGTTACCAAAAATAAACGCAAAGTATATTTGTTCAGGAAAGCAGATAGAAACAAAATACATTGCTTCTTGAAAGACAGCTTCCACTCGTTTCTAACACTAAACGTAGGTGTAGACCAGATGTGGCTCAAATTCAAAGAAGTGGTATCGACAGCAATTGAAAGTTTTATACCTAATAAATTAATAAAAGAAGGAGGCGATCCCCCTTGGTACACAAAACAGGTCAGGACACTGTTGCAAAAGCAAAGGAAAAGGCATACTAAATTTAAACGAACACGAAATCCCCAGGATTTGCGATTGTACTCAGAAGCTCGAAATTTAGCGAGGATTTCAATGCGAGATGCCTACAACATTTATCACAACGAAACTCTTTCTCGTAATTTGACTGAAAACCCAAAGAGATTTTGGTCATATGTTAAATATACTCGGGGAAAGTCACAAACAATACCTTCACTACGTGATAGTAATGGCGATCCTGCCGATGACAGCGCTACTAAAGCAGAGTTACTAAACATAGCTTTTAGAAACTCATTCACTAAAGAAGACGAAACCAATATTCCAGATTTCGAATTACGAACAGATGCCGTAATGAATAACATAGAAGTAGATATCATCGGAGTAGTGCAGCAACTAAAATCACTTAATAAGAACAAGTCTTCTGGTCCGGATTGTATACCCATTAGATTTCTATCTGATTATGCTGAAGCGATAGCTCCTTACTTAACAGTCATATACAACCGCTCTCTCATAGAAGGATCTGTACCAAAAGATTGGAAAGTTGCACAGGTCACACCTATATTCAAGAAAGGCAGTAGGAGTAACCCACTAAACTACAGGCCTATTTCATTGACGTCAATTTGCAGCAGGGTTTTGGAACATATCCTGTATTCAAATATTATGAATTATCTCGAACAGAACGATCTATTGACCCAAGGTCAACACGGATTTAGAAAATATCGTTCATGCGAAACACAACTAGCTCTATATTCACACGAAGTGATGGGTGCTATCGACAAAGGTTCGCAAATCGATTCCGTATTTCTTGATTTCCAGAAAGCTTTTGACACCGTACCTCACAAACGGCTTTTAATCAAATTGCGTGGTTATGGTATATCGCCCCAAATTTGCAATTGGATAGGGGATTTCTTGTCAGAGAGGACACAGTTCGTGGTAATCGATGGTAAGGCATCGACTAAAACAGAGGTGATATCGGGCGTTCCACAAGGTAGTGTTATTGGTCCTCTGCTATTCCTTATTTACATAAACGATTTAGGGGAAAATCTAAGTAGCTCTCTTAGGTTGTTTGCAGATGACGCCGTCATTTACCGTCTAGTAAAATCATCTGAAGATCAAAACCAACTGCAGAACGATCTGAATAAGACATCAGTATGGTGTAAAAATTGGCAATTGACTCTTAAATAATGAGAAGTGTGAAGTCGTCCACATGAGTACGAAAAGAAATCCGTTAAACTTTGTTTACAACATAAATCAATCAAATGTGAAGGCCGTAAACTCCACAAAATACCTAGGAATCACTATTACTTCAGACTTAAACTGGAAAGAACACGTAGATAATATCGTGGAAAAGGCTAACCAGAGACTGCGTTTTATTGGCAGAATCCTTAAAAGATGCAACAGAACTACTAAAGAAACTGCATACACTGCGCTTGTCCGTCCATTTTTGGAATATTGCAGCCCAGTGTGGGATCCTTATCAGGTGGGTTTGACGGAGGACATCGAGAGAGTCCAAAGAAGGGCAGCTCGTTTTGTATTGTCACGATACAGGGGAGACAGCGTTACGGAAATGATACAGAATCTGGGATGGGAATCATTAGAACAACGGCGCTTATCGCTGAGGCGTGGGTTACTTGCGAAACTCCAATCGCCAACATTCTCCTCCGAATGCGAAAATATATTGTTGACTCCCACTTACATAGGTAGAAATGATCATCAGAATAAAATAAGAGAAATCAGAGCTCGAACAGAGAGATTCAGGTGTTCTTTCTTCCCGCGCGCTATTCGAGAATGGAATGGGAGATAAATAGTATAATTGTGGTTCGATGAACCCTCTGCCAGGCACTTAAATGTGATTTGCAGAGTATCCCATGTAGATGTAGATGTAGATGTAGATGTAGAAGAACGACCCTTCAAGCTCTAAGCCCTTTTGAAGAGCTACACTTCCCCGGAGGCCAAGAGAGAGGTAGGTTTTCGCAAACAGGATCTTTCCTCACTCCACCCTTCCTAACAGCACATGTTCACCCAGCAGACGAGAGGAGATAACTGTTCCCCTTTGAGTACAGATTCTCAGGAACGGGCCACCCAGTAAACAGATCAATGGCATAACCCGCGTGTGAAATTTCTGCACTGCCAGTCTGACTCTCAGCTACACAGTACACCCAGTAAGATTTAATATAAAATAGAGAATCAAGGGGAATGAGATTCAGAACTTCCATTCCCGCGTTCATTGATTAAGAATAGTTAAAATCGAATGACAAGGAAAATCCAACACATACAAGCTTCCCCTGTCTTCTCAATCGAAAATGAGTGAGGTACCGAGCATATTGGATGGACAAGCAACACCACCGTCATCACCATCAGCACCTCACCCAGATGATTACGATGATTTCATGATTGCATATGAAATTATTATTAAAGATTAAGAAAAAGAAAAAAATTGTTATTCACCATAATCAGATCTTTTATTTACCACCGTCCAACTGCTGTTTGAAATTATAGGTGTTTTTAAATAACATATTTTAGAATTTTTTTTATTAAAAGTATGTGTGTTTTCAAAAAAAGACACAGTCATATAAACAGAACACTTTTTTCTATAAAGATCATTATTTGTACATCTTGTGGTGGAGCACCGATAAGTTCTGTTGCGTTGTTGAGTCTGAGTGTTTAAGAAATATTATAGTGATTACACACATTATTATCTTCATTTAAGAAATGGAGAGGGATTTCTTAAACCAGGGGGTTTGATTACAGGAAATAGCGTGGGTGATTCTAATTAGTTTCATACCTAAGACACTGCTGAAGATTACGATAATGAATAATATATCGTTGTTTACTCTTCAGCGTTGTCCTCAGTTTCACGGTTGAACTTTCGCGAGGAGATCAAAAAGACACAGATATCTACCAAAGAGCTGGAATATACCAATTACAATGCAACTCATGTAATGGAAGGTATGTAGGACAAACCAGCAGAACATCTGATACCCGATACAAAGACCATATCAGGGAATGGAAATACGGGACAAACCACTCCAATTTTGCAGAACAACTGAAAGAATATAACCACAAACCCACCACAATAGAAAAAGACATGAAGATAATTAGAATAAATAATGAAAAACATCTCCTAATATTACAAGAAAATTATCACATATATAAAACAAAAGCTGAAAAAAAGTTGCTACTAAATGACCAAATAAACCTGACTAATCAAGCACTGTTCTCACTGATCGGGCATATGATAGACATAAATCCCAACACATAACCACAAACCCACAATCCTTCCCCCTCCCCCCCCCCCACACACACACAGATAAAAAAAAAAAAAAAAAAAAAAAAAAAAAAAAAAAATTAACCATTAATACACACACTCACAAACATACCTTCAACACACTTTCAATGAAATAGATGAATTTCAAATAAGCTGAGAAAGTTGGTAACACTACAAAACAAACTACTGTGGACACAGTACGGCAACAGATGACAGTGGAACCAGAAAAATGCGAAGTTTTTCAGAAAACAGTGGAACCTTTCGAACTAAGTGCCGGAAAGAGACTGATATGGAGTAGCAAGTGCTGTAAGTACACCATTTTATAGCAAACAGAAACAAAATGTTTTGTACATATGTAAAAAATCCTAACCTTTATGTGTAAACAGAAACATGTAAATATTTCAGGACACCCACTGATGATGCCTTGTGATAAAGGTCAAACGTGTATGGGTGAAATATAAAAATAAAAACCCTTCATTTGCAGTACCAAAAGGCGTTTTCTTTAAAAACAGTACACTGAAACACATAGCTTCTCAAATGGCCACTAAATGCAACGTATTAATCCAACTAGTGTTTTGCTACTGCACCTTCTGACCAAAAGACGTTGATGCATCTTGAACAAATATGTTTCTTCCCACGTTGATATTCAACTGGGTGGATACAAGTGCAGACATATTTCTGATCCAAACATAATGATATGTGCCTGAACCAAATAGGAGGAAATTCACATGCAGTGCACGTTCAGAAGCATATTTTGAAAAATGTAAGGGTTCAAATGTTCAAATGTTTGTATAGCTTATGGGACTTAACTACGGAGTCATCAGTCCCTAAACTTACAAACTAATTATGAACTAGCTAACACTAAGGACGGCACAAATATCCATGCCCGAGGGGGGGATTCGAACCCCCGACCATAGTGACCGTGCCGGCCGCGGTGGCCGAGGTGACTGAGGCGCTTCAGTCACGGTCAGCACGGCCACTACGGTCGGGGGTTCGAACCCCCCCTCGGGCATGGATATTTGTGCCGTCCTAGTTCGTAAGTAGTTCATAAGTAGTTTGTAAGTTTAGGGACTGATGACCCCGTAGTTAAGTCCCATAAGCTTAACAAACATTTGAACATTTGAACGTGACTGGCGCGCCGCTGTCCCATCGGTCGGCAATGTAAGGGTCCCGTTACTTTATGCTTGTTGTTATGGTTGTTCGATCAAGTCCGAAAACATGAACCGATATACTGGTATTCTTTGTCTCGAAATTTGCAATGTCATTGACCTTGACCAGAAAGTTAATAACTTCAAAGTTATAGCGTGTCTTGATACTGAGTTTGCAAGAATCTCCCCCTATTGACTAAACCTATGTAGAAAGTGTAGGCGTAGTTAGGAGTCTGTAGAAGATGGTACACGGGATGTGCGTATTTACCGGCCCACACTGTCCATCCGGAATCTGCAAATTAAGCTGACCCACCTTCGATTCAGGATTGTGAGCCGACGTGTAGGCGCTCCTCCTACCTGCTTTGTAGGAATTGCTCTCCACGATGTAGTCCCTGTACATCTAGACAATACACTGGAGTATTTGCTGGAAGTGCCATCAAAGGAGCTGAAATATATAAACTGGTTACGGGTAGGTAACTCATCTGAGTAAAATCCGGGATGCCAATTATGGGGCTTTATTACTAGCCACACCATAATACAAGACTGATACTGACTCTGAAATTAAAAATGATAATTTTAAGGCTGATACTGAAAGCATGGATCCTACAAGACCGGTTCGGATTAGGTGCTAACACCGACTTACGATAGTGGCGTGCAGCCGAGACCTATAAGTGTTCGGAAATGTTCGTGAAAAGCATCGTAATTCTTTTTATGTATTTGTATGACCACTATTAAAGAATATGAAATGATCAGACCCTAGTCTGCTACTAAGGTCTGTATGCCACCAAGCCGCGCGGGAGTAGCCGAGCGGTCTGGAGCGCCACGTTATGGATCGCGAGGCCTCCCGCGCCGGAGGTTCGAATCCTCCCTCGGGCATTGATGTGTGTGCTGTCCTTAGGTTAATTTAACTTAGTTTAAGTAGTTTGTAAGACTAGGGACTGATGACCAACATAGTTTGGTCCCATAGGATTACAAACATTTGAACATATTTGTATGCCACCGAAACATTGTTAAATAAAAACTATTAATAGAAGAAAGACGTTATTTTCGCGTCATGTTCTCCTTTCTTTCCCGATTTATAGTGGCGGCGGCTACAACGGACGATCCCACGGATAGCGTCCTTCTGGAGGTTTCGCTACCGCACGTCCACTGCCGACACCATATGGTGCCTCTTGGCCGTGGGAACTTTAACACCTCCTACTGTCGGCAACTGCCAAGCTGTTCCTAACAGAAAATGTATCTGCCGTCGACTCGCACACAAAAATATTTTAATAACTTATTAAGCAAAATAAAATAAAATTTTACCTACTTGTATGAACCCTTACAAGGTTTGACCCATATCTCTTCCGCTCTGAGGATTATATTACAAATTCCTCTTACACGCTAATATAGCCCACATGAAACAAGCTTCATTGGTGTTTTTCAAATTAAAACATGTATGCTTTATAGTTTTCAAAATGAAAAGTCAAGATCGCATATTAATAGTTTATTAAATTATGACCGGTTTCGGTGCACTGTGTCACCATCATCCGGTCACATATGTGTTATAAGCTGGTCATCTTGTTAAAAAAGCTTATAACACATATGTGACCGGATGATGGTGACACAGTGCACCGAAACCCGTCATCATTTTATAAACTATTAATGTGCGATCTTGGCTTTTCATTTTGAAAACTATAAAACGATCAGATCTCCTCCAAACCCGACTATGTCAGGTAATCTTAACATGTATGCTTATTTGATATATCCATAGGAAGTTCTAGGTGACTGGATCCTCTTGAATTCAATGGATCAAAATGCGTGAAAATGTCTGAATGTAACACCCTGCGGAGTGCTGATCCAGATCCTGTTATTCCGCTAACTAAAAATTTATTTGGCATATGGCTCAAATTTTTGAAACCATTCAATGATTTCAATGGCTCATGTTATCGTTCCATCCACAATTTTCCCCCAAAGATGGAAGCGTGATGTTTCATCATGTCCTCCTTCTAACATTGGCAGTGTAAGGTGTCTGGGCACTATTTGATGGTTTTGACACCAAATGATGAATGTCCTACACACAGACTTCGTCTACGTCAGGATGGCTACACTAGTTCGTCCCATGTGGGCTGTGATCTCAGTACTCAACTCGGGAGACGGGGTGGCAATGAAACTGGTCCAGTGTAACAAAACAGTTTATTGACATTCGTGCTTACAAACGGCAGGAGACGAGTGGAGTGTGCATGTGCACTGCACGTGCTGAGGTGGCGTCCAGCTGACGCCACGAGCATCGGAGTAGCTGACGCTGCTGGTGCGGCTGCCCGCCGGCCGCTACGCCTCTGTGTTGCGTAAGGCGAGGTATCGTCCTCGCACCGCCATGCATCGCCGCCGCCACTGCCGCGACGGCCGTACCGCGCTGGGCGCTGCCCGGGAGTTGAATCCAGGTCCTCCTTTTCCCGCTGCTGCTTCTTCGACCTCCAGATGGTCACAGGAGCGATTGAGATGTGGCCGCGTCCTTTCGTCCACACCACGCTCCTGGGTGAGTAACTGGCTGCAGCCTTACTGCGCCATGTGTCGGGTCGACGCCCGGTTGCGCTGCTGCCGAGGCCGGAACCCGGCTGCTTGTTGCGTCAGGCTGGGCCGCTGCTATTCAACTGGCTGCATCTCCCGTCGGGGATGCCGTGTTGATAGTGATGATCGACTCCTGGCTGCGCTGCTTCGAAGTGCTTCTGGCCTGCGACAGACTCAGTTTTGCGAAAACAGTAATAACAGTCGTTTACGACGAGAAGCACAGTCCGGGCGGCAGGTAACTGTCCACCCGTAGCTGCCTCTCTCTGCCGTGGCTGACGGACTTCCGAACCTGTCGTTTTCGCCTGTATTTGCACGATGAGGTTGACCCCGTCAGCCTGTGTTTCACAAATGTGGCATAGCTGATCTTTGTTACACGTGACCGGTCTCCTATTTCCGATCACGTATGTCGCAGCCCCCTTTAAGCAATACAACTGTCAGGCTGTTACGCAGTACAGCGCCCTCGCCGAACTACTTGCGTCACCAAAAGCTTCGCCGAGCCGCTTCACTTTATTTGCTGAAATCATAAACGTGCTTGTTCCGCTCTACTTTAAGTCACACGCCTGCTTTCAACACAGCACCGCTTCCATGTACAATTTCTGCGTTAAGTTCACTCACCACTCGTTAACTTTTCATATTACGTCTATATTCTCCCTATCCTCTACAGCAGGTTGTTTTAACTCGCGAGAGAGTACAGTTCTGCATATGATGACAGGATAGCATGTGTCATTAATGACTTTACCGAGTTCCGATTGCAAAATAGCTAAACACGCTTTCAAGAATCAGGTTGGATGTTGAAATCGCCCAGTCTCTAAAGAGACATTCGTGATTGTAAGATCCTCTTGGCAACTGCATAATTAATCGCTGAATAGCGTAACACAGGTGTTCCATACGCATGCCATTGTCCCTTCTTAGGTGCGACAGTAAGTGGTGGT
Source organism: Locusta migratoria (assembly GCA_026315105.1). NCBI lineage: Eukaryota > Metazoa > Arthropoda > Insecta > Orthoptera > Acrididae > Locusta > Locusta migratoria. The sequence continues at coordinate 542,192,714 of CM048744.1, forward strand.
GGCAACAGGACGTGGCGGTGGAAACATGCTACTGTCCTTAGTTGCCATAGCTGGTTGTCAGTGTAGTTTCTGTTGCTACTCAGGGCCGGCCTTACCCATCCAAGCGCCCAGGGCGAGTCGTTCACTTGGTGCCCTATTAGGAGGCGTCTATTAATTAGGTGAGGTGTTTTTTTTGGGGGGGAGGAGGGGGTCGAACCGAATCCACCAAATTTCTCGTGGTGGAGAGGGGTCTCGGCAAATCTCACGTAATTTTTCTTTCAGCAAAAAAAAGTGTAAACTGGGTTAAATTAAGTAAAACATGTTTCATGTCTATACTGTGGCTAAATCCTACACAATAATACTTGTCGCGGCTATGCAAATATCATATAGTAGCAAAGTAGCCTCTAGATTGTTTCTCTAAGGATAAACCACCTTTTTTTTCCTCGCGCGTTTTTGTCGTGCTGGCCACCCGGCCGCCTCTCTTACTCTGCGTGAAGCCCAGGCCAGTCCGATTGGCTACAGCAATATGAGCGTTCATTTCACGCGTGTTTTTATTTTTATTTTTTTACTGTAGCACTACTTCAACGACTAAAGACGTCCCATTGTTCACTTGTGCTGGAGCAGCGGCAATTTATAGATACGTTCTGTTAATAGATTACGTGTGCTTTTGAGTTTCTTCAAGAACTTTTTCTTTTTCAGCTTTCCTTTTCCGATTTTCTGAACCAAAAAGCTTTATCTTAATCGTTTCCGTCTCTTCTGGCATGATTTAATAATTTTATGGCGTACGTTACCACAATATTAGATGTACAGGGTGTTACAAAAAGGTACGGCCAAACTTTCAGGAAACATTCCTCACACACAAGGAAGAAAATATATTATGCGAACATGTGTCCGGAAACGCTTAATTTCCATGTTAGAGCTCATTTTATTACTTCTCTTCAAATCACATTAATCATGGAATGGAAACACACAGCAACAGAACGTACCAGCGTGACTTCAAACCCTTTGTTACCGAAGAGTCTCTACATTTGGTACCGGGGTTGCGTAGACAAGAGATTTCAACTGCCCCCATAAATGAAAGTCAAGAGGGTTGAGGTCAGGACAGCGTGGAGGCCAAGGAATTGGTCCGCCTCTACCAATCCATCGGTCACCGAATCTGTTGTTGAGAAGCGCACGAACACGTCGACTGAAGTGTGCAGGAGCTCCATCATGAACCACAAGTTGTGTCGTACTTGTAAAGGCACATGTTTTAGCAGCACAGATAGAGTATCCCGTATGAAATCATGATAACGTGCTCCAGTGAGCATAGGTGGAAGAACAAAAGGCCCAATCAAGACATCACCAACAATTCCTGCCCAAACGTTCACAATTGGGCCAATTGGCGGTGAATCGAGGAAGTACAGTACATACTAACGGAACAATTGGGTATTTTGACAATTGTCTGCACCAATTATTTCAATTTACATTTAAAGAGAAATACTAAAATGAGCTCTAACATGCATATTAAGTGTTTCCGGACACATGTGCACACATTTTCTTTCTTTTTGTGTGGGGAATGGTTCCTGAAAATTTGGCCGTACTTTTTTGTAACACACTGTATAATAAATAAATAAAATCACATATTACTAGACATAACTAGAAAAGAAAACATGAACTAAACGATAAATTGTTTTTAACTTACCAGTAAATTGAAATGTTGTCCCCATCACGATACTGCATTCGGTCACTATGATTTACCAATAAAACACGAACCCTGTCCTCCGCCTTGTACTAATAGTTTCTGAGATGTGGGTGTAAATCATAGCGCTGCCAGTGCTGCCAGTGCAGTCCAACACACACTGGGTGGCGCTGTGTTATTTCAGTACGTTAGGCGAGTATTTCCATGAATGCAGTGCATGCTCTATTAATTGCTGTAAATCAGTCATTAAGTCAAATATTCGATACAAATCTTGTAAAATTAATTAATCTCAAATGTAATGACCATTTCACAGTCCGTCTTTTCCTTTATTTGGACTAGTAGTTTCTGTGGTGTAAGAGATGGTCCGGCAGCATGGACGCTCCCTTCTTGCAGTTCTTGAAACAACTAACAGAGGCGCTGTGGTAGACCCGTCTTCCAGACGTCAGACAAAGCTCGCGCGAAACATAAATGGATGCAGCCAATAGGAAGATTGCATTGAGCGCGTTTTCTCTTCTGATATCCTGAATTCAGCGCGCGTTTGTGAGATTAACGACGTATGTTGAATGAGATTGAATGATATTTTACTTTCGTAAGATAGATGATTGTAAATTCTAATATTGATGGTATAGTACGGTATCGGTGTTTCTTAGGACATACGTTGGCGTACGCGGCCCCCCTAAGGCTCCTATAAATCCGGGCTGAACTATCCGCCATTTTTTCCCCAAGCTGTAGGAATTATCACGTTCCGGACGAAGCTCACGCGTTACCTCGCGTTTCATTCAACTCGCTCATACTCGCAAACTACTCACTGTATCAACGTGAAACTTTCATCAATGTGTTCGTTAAGAACTACACTACATTTTTATTGCCACGGTGGAGTAGCCGAGCGGTCTAAAGCACCTCGCTGCGGAGCGCGCGCCGTGGAGGTTCGAGTCCTCCCTGGGGCATGGGTGTGTGTGTTTGTCCGTAAGTTAGTTTACTTAAATCTAAGTAGTTTGTAAGCTACGGACTGATGACCACGCAGTTTGGTCCGATAGATTTACGAACATTTTGAACATTTTCATTTTAGTTTTATTTATGGCAATAATTTATTAACAGCATATACTGATAGTTTACGAACATGCACTTTCTGACGACGTTACGGAATTTTCGACATGCGAGGAACTTTTTTTCTGTTAAAGTTAAGTGAACACACTAAGCGAATGAAATGTTCAAAATACATTGAATTCTCATCCTCTCCAAACAAAAAACTCTGAGAGAAACGTATAACTTGAGATAATGTCAGTTAAATGTGACGCACTGTCATCCGCCCGCCCGTCTAGTAGTAACAAGTCTTCCGTATTAGAGATCCTAATAATTAGGTACATGTTGTTACTGCATAACATGCATACTTGAAGATACTGGTACTGACTTCTTTTAACCCATTAAATTTAATAGTTGCACACTACAAAAATGCTGTGTCTCTATGTAATATGCAATTTCAATTTAATAGTTGCACACTACAAAAATGATGTGTCTCTATGTAATATGCAATTTCAGTTTTTCAGTTATATGAAAAGGATATTCTAAATATCTCAATACAGAGTGTTTTATTTTGTGAGGAAATGAGAACAAGTCAGTTCGTTAGCTAGTAGAGAGATCCTTGCTATCTGTCATTTTGAAGTATTCTGACATAAAATCGTCATTAGATCTAGTAACTTCCGTTCTGTTACTTCTAGGCTTTAAACTGAAGGAAATGTAACTCCTATTAGGTTTTGGAAACTGAGAAGTAGCTCTGAAACACAATGGACAAGAAGCAAAGAAATAAAGAAATTGTGAGTGACGAAGGAATATCTGCAAATCGAATAATAAATCACTAACTTCACTCTTTTTCATTTTACAACTATGTATTTCCTTGAATAACGCGACAATTAATGAATTTTTGCATAGTAACCATGTAGCAAAATACTCCCCTCTTTGCGTGTTATCATTTGTCAAAATATCATTTTGATACCTCTAACCGTGTATGAGATACGCAATGATTCATTCAGGGCTTATCGCCATCGGAAATGAGTGCACTTAATAAAATGCAGTTTAGCGGTTTGAGTGGAACCTAAAGATCTCCTCCTAAGTCTAAAATAAAATTCAATCCATTAGGAAAGTTTCATCCGCAGCAACATATGGTGCAACAAGCACCAAACGGAATATCATAGCAGCCTCTATTTTTTACTACAAACTTTTCCTAATGTAGCTCAGTCTCTTATTTCGAAGACAATATCTTATTAACTATGACTGTTAACGAAATGACGAGCATTTCGTCACAAGGCTGACATATAAAGATTTAAGTAGCGGCAAAACTAAATATTTCTACCAATTAGTTTTTACGAAATCGTTTGTGAAAGACGGCAGGTCATGCGCCTCTACGCTGTTAGTGCAGCGCGGTTCCAACCATGTTGGGGAAAACATGGCGGATGATTCAGGCTGGGTATTTAGGAGCTTCAGGCGCCTCTGGGCGTCGACGCCCGAGGCGACCGCCCGGGTCGCACCACATTAAGGCCCGGCGCACACTTGACGCAGCAGAGGTAGAGGAGAGGCAGAGGATCGGCCTCCGTCCGTCTGTAACGCATGCTTTCTAATGGGGCAGCGCACACTTAACGCAGCCGAGGCGGAGGGCAGGCGTTTCCTCGGTCACGCCTCTGTCCGGTTGTCCGAGGCGCACAGTTTTCCTGCGCCTCTGTTCCACCTCTGTCGCAAAGTGAAATTTCAAGTCATCCAACATGCTTCGAAAAAAATTGTTTTATGTAGACGAATATAAGCTACATCCTTCTCTGTATTTAGTTTCTTTGTAACACTTTTACTTTCTACGTAAAAAAATTAAAAATACTTATTTCCGATTTGTGCGTGTTTTGCGCTAACGCAGCTTCCACAATCGATTTTGCAGAAACTACTCACTAGAAAAAAATTATTTTTCTGTATCATATAGGCAAAAGCCACCGCATGACGTTGGGGAGGTTTTCTTTTCGTTATTGTACATAGTTATTGTTATAATAAAAAAAATTTCAACGCCGAGCATATATTGAAGAGTTTGCAGTGAAAAAAGTAGTCGCTGACTAGTTTGCGTTTGCTGCGTTTTACACCATACATTACTGCGAACGAAATGTAGCTAACATATCGAAATTGTTTTTAACGGTGGAATGAGAGCAATATCTCTTTCGATCCTCGAGAAAATACGTGAGATAAACGTTTGACGCGACGCGGTCGGCAGCTACGCGGCACACGCACGGCTGTTGCCGCCTGCTGTGCCGAGTGCGGAGCTGCCTCGTGTCTCCCTTCTTCGTACGCTGCCGATACAGACCCAAGCTGGAAACGAACAAGTTACTGAAATAGAAAGACACCGAGATTCATAAACCGAAGATGCTGATTGTGTATTTTTACGGTCTATAGTCCCTGGTTTCAGTAAACTTTCTGGCAAGCATGAAAGCACTATATAAGCTAAAATTCCCGTTACTACCGTATAATAAGTTCGGCGAAACCAGAAGGGACGTGCAACGATTTTTTTTTTTACTATCAGGGACCTTCTTCAATTTCTTTAAACAAAATGTCCACCCCTTCGTGGAGCTTCAGCTCACTGCTAAACCATAGATGATGCTAAGAACGTCTCTCGTCAGTATTTCTCAACCTGAATTCTATACTACTTTCAGAAATTCAATATTTGCAAAAGTATTAGCATTAGCTTCACTAATTACTAACAAATATAATGGCTGCAGAAGGTAATTATCATAAGAAATGTCGACAGAGACAAAATAGGAATGCAATGTAATATAATGCTGCATGTACATGAACAGCTGCCGTCATAGAAGAAGAAAAAAGCAAACGTCAGTATCTTAGTACTCAGGTGCATGGAAGAGCTACGAATAAAGACCTAAGTAAGGAATCACTTTGCGTGCAAATGCAGTTGAACAAGGAAACTATGATTTGCAAAATTTTTCATATCGACATACTTTTAGTTTAAGACATATGAAAAGCATACCAGGTGTCACCGAGAAGAAAAGTGTTTCTGATCGTATATACTGCGCCACAATCATGATTAAATATGTCAGTTGTATAAAGGTTCTTTCAATTATTGAATTTGCTGTGACACTTGTTTCACTGAATTATAAAAGAAATGAAAGAAAAATAAATCTGACTTTAATTAAATTCCTAAAACATATCCCTAATTTTTCTTTAGCGGGTATGACGTGTCACACTATTTTTCTTCTCTGTTAAGTCCTTCTTACTCAGCATGTGACTCTCTTTGAACTGTCGTCTGTTTAGTCGGAATAGCTCAAGAGCTTAAAATGAGCTTCCATGGACCAGAGAAGTTCAGCATGTATTCGTCACTTTTGCCTTTGCTCAAAAGACCTTTAACTGCTCTTATACCCTATCAGAACACACACACACACACACACACACACACACACAAATTAAATTAACTGAGTTTTGAAGGAGATTCGGGAATTAAATCTGATTGCATCGAGAGGTTTGCAGTGAACATGCAGCACGTGCTGTTGCAAGCTGCGCTGCGTCAAGTGTACGCTGACCAGCAGAGGCCCTGCGCCTCGCCTCTGCCTCTGCTGCGTCAAGTGTGCGCCGGCCTAAAGCCGGCGCTGTTGGTACTGATGCCTCAGTGCCCGTCTTTGCATTCATGCACGTTGAATGGCTCATGTTCGATATGCAGTCGGTATGTCTGGCCAATTTGAGCAGCCTGCGACAGGCGTGTGTGTGTATGTGTGTCGCTCGCTATTCGCGGGCTCGCCAGAATCGGTGAGGCGTTCGTTGTTGCTTGTGCCGCCCCAGCCACTGGGATCGTCCCCGCTGTTATCGTCTGCACGTCTGTTCCGCAACGGCCTCACGCGGTGGTCAGCTTTCCTGCAATAGCGTGGAGCTGGGTCAGACTGCAACTCTCTCCTATCGATTGCGGACTGTTGGCACTTCCATTTATGAGGCGCACGCGAAGAATCGGTGGATCTACACGTGAAAAAAACCGTATATGTAGCGCACCCACCCACCCACCCGCCCACATACATACACACACAAACAAAACATTTTTTTTTTTTTACTTACATGATATACTACTATCGTCCTTCCTTCACTTTTTTGCCGGCGGTTCTGACATCATTTTTAATGACGTCATCTGTGGAAAAAAAAAAAAGATTGGGTGTAAAAAATGAGTTACACACATGGTTTTTCTTTAGAGAATAATAACTGTATTACCCAACTCTCTATCTGAGAAACGTAATTGTCGAGGTCTGATAACTCTTTTCCTTTTGTATGAAATTCGTCTGTAAGGAAAAAATTGGTAAAGAAAAAAACTATCATTTTTTTTTTCAGAAAAATACATGTGTGGTTTAATTATCTTAGTCTGGTACATCCATCCCAAACCAGTTGCATGGAAGCGTGCGATCATTCAGCATCCACGTATTAGTGCTGTACCACCACCACCAGATCTGTTTTACTGTAAACATATATTATTACCATATATATTAAAAAATCTTCGAAAAATAAAGTCAGTCGGTGAGACCAAACTACCCGGCCGATTTCCTTCATTTTTGTGTTAAACGAAAGGTATTCATCCACATATTTGTGATGAAGCATCAGAATTTACATAACTCTCGCCTTCCTTTTTCTATACTCAAATGCGATTTCTTTCTGTATATTTCTTATGGGGATGTCCTTGCTGTAAATTAAAGTCAATTGGTCAGGCCGTCCCATCCGATCGATTTCCTTCATTTTTGCATTAAACGAAAGGTACTCGTTCACAGGTTTGTCATCAAGTATCAAAATTAACCCAAGTCTCACCATCCTTTATTTTTATTCAAACGCGATATCGTTCTGTCCTTGTATTGAATATTTTAATTGTTTTGTTTTACGATATCTTCGGCTCTAAATAAGGTACGCAGTTCTTATTGACCTAACAACACTCAGCGAATCAAGCTCTTTCATTTGCGCTTTTAAACACTTTCATTGATTGATTTTGAAGAACGGTAAGCGTGAACATTCAACTTTACTTCCATTTTTCCTCAACTTTTTGTCATTCCACTAATGGTGCAAAGTATTCGCACGAGTCCTTTAGTTATTATTACTGCCATTTACCTGCTACCTCTCATCCACAGCACTAGGGGGTGTTGGAATATTCTCAAACAACCATGTTGCTAATTAATTATCGAAATTAAATATCCGCTACAACAACATGGAATCGATTACACACACACACAACGTTTACATGCAACACATCTTCCGAAAGACGAAAACCTATTTTCGTATACCGTTTCTCGCTGCCGTGTTTACATGGCATAGCCTGAATCGAATTTCCTAGCCCATTTAATATGGCAGCTGAAAAACAACTGATTCAGTTCCTGATTTAGTCAGCGCAATCGCTATTTTTCTTTACTTAAATACACAGATTTATGTTCACTCTAATATTTATACTTTTATTTCACATTAGATAATATCTCTCTTCCCAAATGTGCCGAAAATTCTTAACAAGAAAACATAATCTGACAAGCCAAGAACGCTTCAAAAACGGTTGCGTTTATATGGGCACGAAAATCGATTGTGGAACTGGAAAACCGCTTTACAGAAGCGGATTTCCAGAATCGATTTTGGAGTGTTTACATGACCAACCAAAAGTGGAATTGGGAAATCGGTTTACGAAATCCGGTTTTGGGAGCCCATGTAAACGGGGTGACACACACACACAGACACACACACACACACACACACACACACACACACACACACACTGCTAAAAATTTTGCACGGTATCTCTCTGTCGCTATTGCTTGTCATCTTCACATGTAATTAACCTAAGCCCATTAGATAGGCTCCTTAAACAGGATTAACAATACCCTCCCACCATAAACCCAGTAGTACTAAAGTTAAATGATTCTGCATTATGTAAGCGATCTTGACATGTTTCACTAAGGGAAATTTCATCAACTTCTAATGTGTTACGTTAGCTCACTAGGAAAAAATATTGCAGCATTGTGTAACTAAGGAAAAATTGCATGACCTTCACGTGTCTTACGTAACTCACTAGTTAAAAAACGTTCTTGCCAGACGTACAGTGTGCTAGGAAGGTCTCGGCGGCGCCGAGTGGCCCTCCACCTGGTTGGGCGGCAGTTGTGATGCATTCATCTGGCGGAGGCCAGGCAGCTGTAGTTGAGCCGAAATACGATCATTCCTGGTGCTTGCGCCAATCGGCTTTGAGCGCTGGCTGCGCACGCAGACCATTGGAGTAAGTCAAACGCGAACTTTGCTCTGCGCATGCGCGCGTCCGCCTGCGCTGTGCAGTTCTGCCAGTTCTGCCGACTCAACAGCGACCGTTAACCGGTGGCGAATACATATTTTTTTTTTGGGGGGGGGGGGGCACAAGGCTGAGGAGTGTGAACACGTCCTTAAGGGCTTTGTGAGACTAATTTTAAAACACACACACACACACACACACACATATATATATATAGGGTGTATCACTGAGTGTGTTTGCCTCTCTAACTTATAATACGTGACAGGAAATTTTAAAGCGGGAGGTCAACACACGAAATGTTACACTTTCTGCGGAGCTACGAACATAGTTTATTGTATCATTTTGCAAAGAGTTACACCACAAAGATATAATTTTTAAAATGGAACAATAGTTTTTTTTTTTTTTTTTTGTTTTTTTTTTGTTTTTTTTTGTTTTTTTTTTTTTTTTTCTATCGTGCATTGAATTCGTTGAAACCAGCTGCGTCCAAATCAATTTAAACTACATTCCTATCACTGTTAGTTTGGGAGAACAACCCTTCAAAGTTCCAGGGGCGGAGGCTGCGATAGCGTAGCTGACTGGCCGAGTGGCTATCCCCTGGGGCACGGCCCACTGTCTCATGACCACCAGCCAGCTGGTTTCAACGAGTCCAATGCACGATAGAAAAAAATATTGTTCCATTTAAAAAATTATATCTTAGTGGCGTAACTCTTTGGAAAATGATACAATAAACTACGTTCATAGCTCCGCAGAAAGTGTAACATTTCTTGTGTTGACCTACCGCATTAAAATTTCCCGTCACCTATTATTTTATAAGTTACAGAGGCAAACACACTTAGTGCAACACCCTGTATATATAATTTTTATTAGTCATTGTCACATTAAACAGTGTAAATTTTCTAAATTTACCACAAAATAAATAAAAAAAAATACAGAGATTTAGAGCCTGAATGCCCCTTTATTATCATAAAGGATTCATAAAGGATAAAACACTTTCCAACAGCTGAATTACATTAATTACAGGAATTTTGCATTTTTAAACTCACAATTACACCTTGACCGTAAGTAAAAGTTAATTATTCTAATACTAAGATTCTTTCCCTCCCTCCATTCCTCACCATCTCTATCTCTCTCTCTCCTTTCTCTCTCCCCCCTCCCTTCTCTCTCTCTCCTTTCTCTCTCCTTTCTCTCTCCCCCCTCCCTTCTCTCTCTCTCTCCTTTCTCTTTCCCCCCTGCCTTCTCTCTCTCTCTGTCTTTCTCAGTTTTCGTCGGGCCGTCTGGTGGGGGGAGGGGGCACGTGCCCCTGTGCCCCCCCCCCCCCCCCGAGTCCATCATTGCCGTTAACTATATTGTCCGGCAGCGAACTATTTGGCAACATGGTTTCATCCCGTTTCTCCGACCGGGGCGGTCTCCCAGCCCAGTAGGCGGAGCTATGGATCATCGCATTTCGGCCCGACTATAGGCGTGAACTTATCAGATTAGCGACTCCCGTCAATGGAACAGTTGGTGCGCAGGCGACAACGGCGGCTCAATACTGCCATCAATGGCGGCAGCTGACCGGCCATCGATTGGGGCTGTGACTCAATGGCATCCGGCGAACAAGAGGCCAGCTGTCCTCGTGGATCAGCGAGACACACACCGTCCGAGAAATAGCCTGGTGCCTGTCGCAAGGCTATGGTTATATAAGCTGTTTACTTAAGCAAGAAACTCATGGGAGGAGAGGTTTAATAATATCCTGGAGCCTGCCACAAGGCTATGGTTACATAAGCTGGCTTTGAAAAATCTCATTGGGGGGAAAGTCTAACAATATCCTGGAACCTACCTAAGAAAGCAGGTGCAGACAAGTGTGAAAACTACAGAACCATCAGTTTCATAAGTCATGGCTGCAAAATATTAACGCGAATTATATACAGAAGGATGGAAAAGCTGGTAGAAGCCGACCTCGGGGAAGATCAGTTTGGCTTCAAGAGAAATGTAGGAACTCGGGAGGCAATACTCACTTTACGGCTTATCCTAGAAGATAGATTAAGAAAAGGCAAACCTACATTTATAGCTTTTGTAGATTTGGAGAAGGCTTTTGATAATGTTGATTGGAATACACTCTTTCAAGTTCTGAAACAAGCAGGAGTAAAATATAGGGAACGTAAGGTTATTTACAACTTGTACAAAAACCAGACAGCGGTTGTCAGAGTTGAAGGGCATGAAAGGGATGCAGTGGTTGGAAAGGGAGTAAGACAGGGTTGTAATCTTTCTCCATTGTTGTTCAATTTGTACATTGAGCAAGCTATAAAGGAAAGCAAGGAGAAATTTGGAGAATGAATTAAAGTTCAGGGGGAAGAATTAAAAACATTGCGTTTCGCCGACGACATAGTAATTCTGTCAGATACAGCAGAGGACCTGGAAGAGCAATTGAATGGAATGGACAGTGTGCTGAAAGGTGCATATAAGATGAACATTAACAAGAGCAAAACTAGGGTAATGGAGTGCAGTGTAAGAAAATCAAGTGATGCTGAAGGAATTAGATTGGGAAACGAAGCAATGAGATGAGTTTTGTTACTTGGGCAGTAAAATAACAAATGATGGTCGCAGTACAGAGGATATAAAATGCAGAATGGCAATGGGTAGAAAAGCGTTGTTGAGAAAGAGAAATTTGTTAACATCGAATATTGATTTAAGCCTAAGGAAGTCCTTTCTGAAGGCATTTGTATGGAGTGTTGCCTTGTATGGGAGTGAGACATGGACGATAAACAGTGCGGACAGGAAGAGGATTGAGGCTTTTGAAATATGGTGCTACAGAAGAATGCTGAAGATTAGGTGGGTGGATCGCGTAACTAATGAGGAGGTACTGAACAGAATTGGGGAGAAAAGGAATTTCTGGCATACCTTGACTAAAAGAAGGGATAGATTGGTAGGACACATTCTTAGACATCAAGGAATTGTGAATTTAGCGTTGGAGGGAAGTGTGTGGGGAAAAAATCGCAGGGGAAGACCAAGATATGGATACAGTAAACAGATTCAGACAGATGTAGGTTGTCGTTCTTATGCGGAGATGAAGAGGCTTGCTCAGGATAGGGTATTGTGGAGAGCTGCATCAAACCAGTCTCCGGACTGAAGACCACAACAACAACAATGAAAAATAAAGTGGTCAAGACCTTGGAGGGTGAGGTGCAGGGGCGTGTCAGGTTACATGATGATCTAGAAAAGAAAAAACTCCAGCTTATTAGCTTTGGAGGACAGAAGGTCAGAAAGTGCTCTCTCAAAACATAACCTTAGAGGACTGTTGACCTCTAAAAAGTGCCTCAGCTCTCAGGTTTTGGAGGTCGGAAAGTCAAAATGTGTTCCAGCTCTCTCGAAACATTGCTTTGGAGGACTGATGACATCTGTAGAGGTCAAATAAAGCTCCAGAAGTTTCAAATTACCTTTACTTACGTTGTTTGCCACAAGGAGCGCTGTAACTCTTGATTGAGCCACTCTATGAAATATAAGCTTTTTGTTAATAATGTTTATAATAACGGACAAATGTCTGTCTGTCAGGTAATACAATTACTCGCAAATTCTTTCATCGCTATTTGTGGTAGGGAGGGGGGTGGCATATGTTTGGATCTGTGGTTGCTGAAGTTACCGGTTGAAGGCGCACCTGTCTTTTACCGTACTGCCCACCATCAGTGCACTCTGCTTTGCTTTGTTTTGTGCATTGCTTTTTTTCTTATTGTTCGCGATTCGTCTTTGAAAACTAATGAGGACGCTACTGCAGGTCCGCCACGATGCTCCGAAAGGTAAGGAAGATTCGTAGTACTATGTGGTGCGCATAAAATTATGCACAATGGACTAAAGTGTTGCGAGGTGGAATAGCACAGAAAGCTTTTGTATTCTGTTGCTCAATCTACTGGCAAAAGTTAGGAACGCTTTATACTATTATCATGTTTACAAGCTCTGATCCAGGAGAATCGTCTGGTACTACCAGTCAGTGGCGTTACCTAATTAATAACAGGTTCTTAATTGATAGGAATCATGTGGATCCTATACTGATAAAAACATCTCTAGCTACAACGTGGTGACTGTGTTCTTTAGCGGCAGTCATATTCACTCTTCGTTAATTTTACAAGAAAGGCAAAAAATTGTTTTGTTCAAACACCTTGCATATTGGACCTCAACAAACCAGTTTTGTTATCTTTACGAATCACGGATTAACAGCAATCTAACAAGCGGAACATGCTGCTGAGACCACAACGTGCAGAGCGTGTTATGGCATAGGTAAGTGTTGGATTGAAAAACAGGCTTGCGAAGACGGTTGTGACATGTCTGCAGCAAATCTAAATAAAGTCACAGGCGATGCTTTTCAGTCTGTCACTCCATATGACTGGGAAGCGTACCCTTCAGAAAATTTCATGTGGTATTGCGTTTTATACAAATTGCAATAAACGACATTACAACACGTGCTAATGACTTCAGTGAAGATACATCAAATACATAGCCTACAAAGCGGAACACGAGAGACAGACTCCCACGGACCCAAGTGTATCTTCGTGTAGTTAAATAGCCAAGAGTGACCGTGAAAGTAACCAACATACATCGCGAAACTTCTTATGCAAATGTTATTGTTTTAAATAGTGACCATATTTTACTACTTTGTTTTCTTATATCATTTCAAATAAGTGATACACCCTTTGCAGCAACAGAAGCCTTCCTTGAACGTGTGTACGAGAGTGCTTTAGCTAGTATTGTACACCACACTTGAGATCTTGTTTCGCTGAAGAACAGCCACATTCTAACATACACAATCGGGACACTCACTACTGCGAAAGTTGTTACCAACTGACAGTTGCAACAAAACTAGCGCTCCTAGTCGTGAGCAAGATGACGTAAGAGTAACGTTTAGCGCACCTGTATATAACGTTTAGAGCTCCTAAATACCCAGGCTGAATCGTCCGCCATGTTTTCCCCAACATGGTTGGAATAGCATAGAGGCGCACGTCCTGCCATCTTTCACAAACGATTTCGCGAAAACTAATTGGTAGAAAAATATGTTTTTTTGCAACATAAAAATTAATATGTCAGCATTGCAACGAAATCGGCATAATTTGGTGAATAGCCATAGTTAGTAAGATATTGGCTTTGAAATAAGAGACAGCGCTAGGTTAGGAAAAGTTTGCAGTAAAAAATAAGGGCTGCAATGATATTGTTTGGTGCATGTTACACCATATGTTGCTGCGGATGAAATTTCCCTGGCGTATTAAAATTTATTTTAAATTTAGCAGGAGATCTACACCTTTCACTCAAATTGTGGTGTCGCACAAGTATAAAGTGCGCGCCACCTACTTTCGCCGCGCGCCGCCATGCACACACGGCACGGCGTTCTCACGACAGCCACGAGCGCCCTCTGCTGCAACCCCGCTCGTGGCCACCACGGAAAGACATCGGTCACTTCGGACGGAGATAGCAACCAGTTAGGACCTTCGTAATCAGATAGGCACCAGTGAAGACTTTGCTATTTTACAGGCACTAGGCAGGCCTCTAACAACTATGTATCAATATTCTGCAGTACTATGTAAAAGTTAAATATTGTTACATTCTGTGCAATATATATATCTTTCTAATTTAGTCTAGTGTTTATAGTTTCTGGCTGCTCCCCTCCGTACCTGCACCAGCGTGCTGTCTTTGTTCCTGTGTCGGTCTCGTTCCACTCGGCCACCGACACCTACGACGAGGCTGGGACACAAAAGCGACGACGAAGTTGGGACACAAAAGTGGCGATGAGGAGTGATAGAACCTTGGATCAGCCCGCTTGCAGCAGCCAGACAGCAGCAGTCGAGCACATAGAAATTGCTCCCGCCCACCCACCCTTATTATAAGAATTTTGGGGGAACATATTCAGTTGCGTGTTTTGTGGACTTTTTTGTTGCAGAGTGTCCTCTTTCATATTGCATTTGTGTTTTGTTATAATTTACTTGTATGCGCGGCGCCTAATCGGTCAGCATGGCCACTACCCCGAACCCAAACTAAATGGAAATTATTCAGTTACAGACGGCGCAAATCACTCAACTACTGCAGGCCGTGTCGCAGTTGACGACACAGGCTGCTCACCAACAACAACAGCCGTCACATCAGCAGCCCACACCTGCCGCTGCACCGCTTCCTTCATTTCGCCAGTACAACGAACGTGAGGAAGAATGGAGCGACTATTTCGCACAGTTTCAAGAACTCGTCGCGGCTCATCAAATTACAGGTCAGAGAGTGAAGAACCTTTTCTTATCGATTGTGGGCCCACGGACCTTCGTATTATTGCAAAAACTTTTCCCTCACGCCTCTCCTCGTGATGTGGACTTTGAACAAATTGTAGATGCACTGAATGCTCATTACGAGAGGAAAGTTCTCGTAGCCGCTGCGCGGTACCGATTTTTCAGACTTAAAAAATTACCGCAGCAGTCACACCAAGAGTGGATTACGGAATTGAAGGGCTTAACCCGCCAATGTAAATTTACTTGCTCTTGTGGACTTTCGTATAGTGACGTGATGTTGAGGGATGCGATTACGCAGAATATTCAGGACCCCAGAATTAGAGCAGCAATTCTGAAACAGTCTGACCCCTCATTAGACAGTGTACTGCAGCTTATTGAAGCGCATGATACTTTTGACTTAGCAGATGTAGAAATGCAAAGCCACAGTGTAAATTCAGTGCGCCGCAACGGACGCTTTCCTAGCCGTAGTTCTTAGTATAGCACTAGTGATTCTCATTTTTCTACCGGCCGTGCTGAACAGACAGTGAACAGTAGCCAGAGTAAAAGTGCGACGCAAAGGTCGCCCCGTAGTGTTAGACACAGTAATTTGCATAATGGGCGCCAACGCTCATTTCAGAAAAATGTACGTAAATCTTGCCCCCAGTGTGTGTCTCGCCACAAGCGTGCTCATTGCCCTAGTCGCAACGCAACCTGTTATCAATGTGGCACATCGGGACATGTGCAGTCTGTGTGTATGCAAATTAAAAACTCAAAGAACAGTAACGTTAGAAACAGTGCTTCGCAAAGTGCGAGAGCAGTGCATACAGTCAATGTTCTACACGCTGTGGACTTGAACAGTGCTTCTCTTGATTCTAAAATGCAAGACAATATTTCTGTTTTTTTTTTCTTTTATTGTTGTTTTAAAGCCAGCTGTAGAAACAGCTGGCAGGCTGGCAGCAGCTGCGGTGGCTGCTCTTCAGCCATGTGACATACAAAATTGACAAAGAGGAGATAAAATATAAAAAGATGAACAAAATTGCGGAAATTAAAAACATTGACATACATAGTTTTCGACAGACTAAAACGGACATGTACAAACAGGACAAAACATACGGCAGAGAACAAAAAAAACAGACGGGTAGTGATAAAGTGCACACACAGTCAGTAAAAACGATCGGCCACGGTGACAAGTTTAAAAGTACATTGCAGAGACACGAAGTTCACACATGAAGACAGCGGACGGCGTACAAAATAAAACATGGGGACGGCGATTATGGAGGCACTGAGTAAAACACACGACACTGGAGGCACTTGCACTGAACACGTAGATAAAAAGTCGAGACGCCCCCACGGGGGGTGGGGAGGGGGATGGAGGGGGGAGGGGGGGAAGGGATGGGGGAAGTGCGGGGGAGGGGCAGAAGGGGAGGGAAGAGAGCGTAAGGAGGGAAGGAGTGACGAGACTCTGGGCATGGGAGAGGGGTAGCCAAGCGGGCGGGAAGGGAAAGGGACGGGAGAGAGGGGAGGGGCGCTGATGCTACGGGGAAGGGATCAGAGTTGGTAGGAGGGGTAGATATCGTGACGAAGTTCGGTATCCGGTAGAGGAAGGGTGCGGAAATTGCCCTGGGAGAGGATACGGAGCGTATGGAGGTGAAGGCCGGGAGGAACGGTTTGGCGGAGGCGTGGCAGAGGCCCGGGATTTGTAAGAATAGGGTAGACCAGAGGGTTTTGGGACTATTTTGCGGGATGTGTAAAGGAGCCGGAGATGTTCAAGGTGTTGTAGGAGAGGAGGGAAGGGGATGAGGTCATAGAGGATCCGCGTGGGGGAAGGGAGTCTGCGAGGCGGAGGGCGTGGCGTTCTAGGATCTGGAGGGACTTGTAGAAAGTAGGAGGGGCCGTTATCCAGGCGGGGTGGAAGGAACAAAGGACGGGGCGCATGATTGATTTGTAGGTGTGAAGAACAGTGGAAGGGTGGAGGCCCCACGTCCGGCCAGTAAGGAGTTTTAGGAGGTTTAGGCGGGACAGAGCTTTCTCACGGAGGGATTTGAGGTATGGAGTCCAGGACAGTTGGCGGTCAAGGGTAAGGCCAAGGTACTTGAGGGTGGGGGTGTGACGGATGGGTCGGTTGTGAAGGGTAAGATAGAAATCGTGGAGGCGGAAGGTGCGGGTAGTACGACCTATGACTATTGCCTGGGATTTGTCGGGATTGACGGAGAGGAGCCACCGGTTACACCAGGAGGCGAACTCGGTGAGGTGGGACTGGAGCAAAACCTGGGAACGGGCAAGGGAGGGGGCGAGGGCCAGAAAGGCGGTGTCGTCAGCATATTGGAGGAGATAGACGGGAGGTTTGGGTTGAGGCATGTCGGCAGAGTAGAGGAGATAGAGGAGGGGAGAGAGGACTGAGCCTTGGGGCACCCCGGCGGAGGGGTAGAAAATACGGGAGTCGGAGTTGCAGACAGTGACGTAGGAGGGGCGGCGGGTAAGGAAGGAAGCGATGAGGCGGACGTAATTAATGGGAAGGGCGTAGAGCTGGATCTTGAAGAGGAGACCGGAATGCCATACTCGGTCGTAGGCTTTTTGGATGTCGAGGGATACAAAAATTGCGGAGCGACGGGAGTTGAGTTGGACGGAGAGGAGATGAGTCAGGCGAAGGAGCTGGTCGTCGGCGGAGAAGGAGGGTCGGAAGCCACGTTGGGAGGGGGGGAGAAACTGGTGGCGGTGGAGGTGCTGGTGGATTCGACGAGAAAGGATGGTTTCCAGGACCTTACTGAACACGGAGGTAAGACTGATGGGACGGTAGGATGAGGTCTGGGACGAGGGTTTGTCGGGTTTGAGGAACATGAGAATACGGGAGGTTTTCCACAGGTCGGGGTAGAAGCCAGTATAAAGGATGACGTTGTAGAGTTTGGCAAGGACTTCATGAAATGAGAGGGGGCATGCGCGAAGGTGGCGGTAGGTTAGCCGGTCGTGACCGGGGGCGGTGTTTCGTTTTGTGCGAAGAGTGTCTATTATGTCACGGGCAGTAATGGGAGTGTTCAATTCTGAGGGAGGAATGTGGTCCAAGTACTGGAAGCCAGGGGCGAGCGGAGGAGAGGAGGTGTCGGTGCGCTCATGGACGTCCGGGAAGAGAGAGTAGTCAAAAAGGGGATCATCAGGAATGGAAAATACATCAGAAAGGTAGGAGGCAAAATGTTCTGCCTTACTGGCATTGTCAGGGAAAGGACGATCATCATGGAGAAGTGGGTAGTGGGGGGAGGAGTGACTGCCAGTAAGGCGGCAGAAGGCACGCCAGTACTTGGCGGAGTAGACCGGGAGGAGCGAGTTAAGGCGGGTGCATGTCTGACGCCAGTCCCGGCGTTTCTTCGCGCTCAAAAGGTTTCTTATGTGTCGTTGGAGTTGCCGGTGGCGTTGGAGAGTATCCCGGTCACGGGTCCGGAGAAAGGAGCGGTACAGACGGCGGGATTCGCGGAGGAGAAGGACGGCCTGTGGAGGAAGGGTAGGGCGGTGAGGATAGATCGCCCGGGTAGGGATGTGGGCATGGACCGCGTCAGCAACGGTCTGCTGGAGAAAGGAGGAGGCATGGTCAATATCGGCGGGAGTATGGAGGGGTAGTTGGTGGCTTTCGACCGAGGTGTCGATGGAGCGACGGTAGGCATCCCAGTCGGCACGGGAATAATCATGGACCAGTTTGGGAGGGGGCATGGAACGAGGAGCGCGGGCAGGGCGGGGGCGGTGGTCAAAGGTAAGTAGGACAGGGGCGTGGTCACTGCCTATTAGGTCTAGGACGTCCGCCGTGATGCGCCCCAGGAGGTTGGGAGACACCAGTACTGCATCGGGTGTGGTGTTGCTTTCGGGGCGGGTTGGGCGGGGAAGGGAAAGGATGTCGCCCCGGAGCGAGGTGGTGACGAACTGACGCCACCGCCGGAGTTCAGCGGGGTGACGGGAATGAAGGTTGAGGTCAGCGGCAATGACATAGGTCGGGAAGGTGCGGTCGATATGGGAGAGGAAATCGTACGGGAGAGGAGAGGTGGAGCGGATGTAAATGGTGGCGAGAGTGACAGTGAGGGAGGGAAGAAAGAGGCTGAGGGTCAAGTGTTCAGTGGGGTCATTGAGGAGAGGGTGTAGCCGGACGGGGTGGTGACGGAGATGGCCGATCGCCACTCTGCCTCGGGCCAGGGGTGGGGGTCCGTCGGTGCGGTAGAGAAGGTAAGGATTGGTGTTGATGGGACAGCGGGGCTGCAGGAAGGTCTCGTTGAGTAGGAAGGCATCCACACGGTGTTGGGAGAGAGTGTGGAGGAAGAGGTTCTTATTGGCTGGGAGGGAGCGGATGTTGTGGTAGAGGAGGGTATAGGATGGGCCTGCCATGATGGGGTAGAGGGAGGGTCGGGGAGGGTAGAGGAGGGGTGGGGAAAGGAAGGGGACCGGAGAGACTTAAACTTGGGTCTCGAGGCGGGAAAAGGCGAAGTGGGAGTGGGCACGGGAGAAGGTTGCAAAGGTGTCCAGATTGAACACGGACCTGGCGGCCAGTGCAATCTGTTGGAGGGTGTGGGGACGTTGGAAGGGGTGGATGTTGGCGAGGACGGTGGTGACGAACCGGATAACGTCTTCGGCGGTAGGGGGAGGGACCAAGGATTGATTGGGGTGCATGGGAGGGTCTATGGGGCGGATGGGGACGGTGAGTTCGGGTTTGGAGGGAGCAGGTGGAGGGACGGATTTGCACTTGTAGGAGTAGGTAGGGTGGGGGCCACCACAGGTGTTGCAGGTGGGAGGAGAGGTGAGGTTGGGACAGTGTTTATGGAGGTGGGAGTCTTTGCAGTGGGGATAGGTGGGAGGGTTTTTGAAGTTCTGCGTCAGGTGATCATTATAAACGAGGCACCTGGCGCAGCGGTAGGCTTGCGGGGGGGATCGGGAGGGTTCTACCGTGTGGCGGCGATCGTATATCAACGCACCCTCGAGGAAGAGGTGGTCAAGGGAAGATTGGGATTCAGTAAATATCCGCATCAAACGGGTGGGGCCGGAGTCATTGTTGATCCGCTTGGCGGAACGGATGGAGATGTCGGGGTGAGAGTTGAGTTGCTCCAACATCTCTTCCTCCGTAATCAAAGGACTAAGCCTTGTGATCACGGCGGTGAGGGTCAGAGGGCGGCGGGGGGGAGGTGGTTGGCGGGCAGAGGAGGCTGTATAGTAGGGGGTGAGGGTGGCATGAGGGCCGAAAAGGACCTTGGGGATGCGAGCGAGGATGTCTGTGTGGAGGGTGGGGCTGGGGGACTTCAGGAGGACAGAGTCTCGGCGGGGAATAATTTGGGAGACGGGGGCGGAGGGGAAATACTTCCGAATTTGGAGGGAGAGGTTTTTATGTTCAAGGAATCGGGGACAGTACATATGTGAACAGGTCGGGTTGGGGGCGTGGGAGAATGGGGGCGGTGTCCATAGGGTCGGTAAGAGGGGGAGGAGTAGGGGGCGGGGGAGGGGGGAGCTTTCTTCGATTTGGTGGAGGCGGGGGAAGGGTCTGCACTTCTCCGTTTCTGGGTGCGCTTGGGGATGGCGCCAGTAGAGGCAGGAAGAGATGCTGGAGCAGAGGCGGTGACGGAGGCATAGGTAGGAGGGGCTGGGAGGGAAACAGGATCGAGTGGGATTTCGATGGGAGGCGGATGGTGGGGTAGAGGGTGAGAAGGGGGCCGGGGGCGACAGCGGCGTATCTGCCACTGTGGCTCGGCGGTGCGTCACACGGGCGGGGTTGACCGGTGCAGTGTAGGGGGTGGTGAGGGGGAGGTATATCGGAGGGGGAGGGGGGACCTCATGGGATGGTGAAGCGGAGAGGATGACATGGAGCGGGAGGGTAGTTTGGGGAAGGCTGGAGGGGCTCCAGGTGATTGTTGTGGAGGCGAGGGAGGGGGTGGTAGTAAGAATGATGGGTCCAGTATGGACTGGGGCAGGGTTATTGTGGGAACTGCGGAGAGGGAGGAGGAAGTTGACGGGGTGGACGATGAGGTCGCCATGGGCAGCTCTTACGACAGGGGCGCAGTCCAGGGCGGCAGCGATGACGACAGCGACGGCGGCGGCGATGGCGGCAGCGTGGACGTTGGTGCTGCTACGACGGCGGCGCGGCAAGCCAGGGGCTGGGCCTGGGCGGCGGCGGCGGCGCTGCTGGGCGGCGACGGCGGCGGCGGCAGACCAGGTGCGGGGCCTGGGCGGCGGAGGCGGCGGCGGCGGACCAGGTGCGGGGCCTGGGCGGCGGCGGCGGACCAGGTGCGGGGCTTGGGCGGCGGCGGCGGCGGCGGCGGCACTGCTGGGCGGCGACGGCGGCGGCAGCGGCGGACCAGGTGCGGGGCCTGGGCGGCGGCGGCGGACCAGGTGCGGGGCCTGGGCGGCGGAGGCGGCGGCGGCGGACCAGGTGCGGGGCCTGGGCGGCGGCGGCGGACCAGGTGCGGGGCCTGGGCGGCGGCGGCGGCGGCAGCGGCGGACCAGGTGCGGGGCCTGGGCGGCGGCGGCGGCGGACTAGGTGCGGGGCCTGGGCGGCGGCGGCGGCGGACCAGGTGCGGGGTCTGGGCAGCGGCGGCGGCGGACCAGGTGCGGGGCCTGGGCGGCGGAGGCGGCGGCGGACCAGGTGCGGGGCCTGGGCGGCGGCGGCGGACCAGGTGCGGGGCCTGGGCGGCGGCGGCGGACCAGGTGCGGGGCCTGGGCGGCGGCGGCGGCAGCGGCGGACCAGGTGCGGGGCCTGGGCGGCGGCGGCGGCGGCGGCGGACCAGGTGCGGGGTCGCGGCGGCGGCGGCGGCGGCGGAGCAGGTGCGGGGCCTGGGCGGCGGCGGCGCAAAGCAGGAGCGGAAGGAAGTAGCCGAGATCAGCCCGGCAATAGCTACAGTCGGGGGGATTCGATGAATATTTCTGTGCCTACGGCAAAATTATATAGTGCACCACGTAGCAAGCGCCGACGAGTGCGTAAAACAGTGCAACGGACACGGGTTCGGGACAAGCAAAATGACTCTGTACAGTGCAATCCTGTCGTGAACCTAGTGCCTTCTGCAACTTCTTATTGTAAAAGTGCCCAGTACTGTGTAGCTAGTGACAGTAGACTTGTTGTACATACTGAAAGTAATTTTAGTGCAGTAGCCTCGCATTGCGCGGACGCCGATCCGGCGGTAGTGCCATCTAGTGACAGTGTTGTTAATCCCCTGCGTGCCGAGTCTGAGCCGCTTCCTTCACTACGTGGCCCGCGCATACGCAGCACACAAACCGTAGCAGACGTTGCCCACATTCGCGCACCTGTCGTGCGCCAGAAGCACAAAATTTTTGTAAATCTCTCCATAGAAAATAAGACTGTGCAATTTCAGCTTGATACTGGTTCCGCTGTTACATTAATTAATAAAGACACTTATGAACTTCTGGGTTCGCCAAAATTGTCGCCGTCACAGCAAGTGTTAACAGCTTATACAGGTGAAAATATTCCCGTGCTAGGAACATGTAGCCTGCCCGCCTCTTTTCAAGGTGTAACAAAAACAGTTGCTTTTGTAGTTCTTCAGGCCAAATCGACACAGAACATTTTTGGACTAGATGCTTTTGACTTGATTGGTTTATCAATTCAAAGAGATGTGCTTCAAATTTCGTCAATAGTGCCTCAGGATAAAATCAATGCATTGTGTGACAAATATAGTGACTTGTTTTCGCCGGAACTAGGTTGTGCACAAGACTTCGTGGCACATGTAACTTTAAAAGAAGCTGCAGTTCCAAAATTTCGTAAAGCTAGACCAGTGCCTATCGCATTGCGTGATTCAGTTGCCGAAGAACTTAAACGTTGGCAAGATAGTGGGGTGATTTCTCCTGTTTCTGCGAGTCTGTGGGCCTCGCTTATAGTAATTATACCCAAGCCGTCAGGAAAACTTCGTCTCTGTGCGGACTTCAAATCAACAGTAAACAGTCAAACAATTGTAGACACTTATCCCCTGCCCAGACCTGACGAACTAATGGACAAATTAGGACAGTCTCGTTTCTTTTCTAAGATTGATTTAGCAGAGGCATACTTACAGATTCCACTTGATGACGAGTCAAAAAAGTTTTTCGTCATTAATACTCACATGGGCCTTTTTCAATTTCAACGCCTACCCTTTGGCAGTTCTTCCGCCCCCGCCATTCTTCAGCGTTTTTTGGAACAGCTGACAGTTTCTGTACCGTGTTGTTCGAACTATTTAGATGATATTGTGGTATCCGGACGTACAGTTGAAGAACAATTAGGAAACCTGGAGTGCCTTTTCAAAGTGTTGGCTGCAGCAGGTCTACGTTGTAATAAAGCAAAGTGTTCGTTTTTTCAAACTGAAATAGAGTACCTGGGCCATGTGATTAATGCCCAAGGAATTCATCCCTTACAGTCACATCTTAGAGCAATCAAAGACTTGCCTCCTCTAAGAATGTGCATGAATTGCAAGCAGTAATGGGAAAGCTGAACTATTATTTCAGGTTTATTCCCAATGCCTCTCAAATTGCAGCTCCACTGCATCACTTACGTAGGAAGAATGTTCCTTTTGTATGGTCCAAAGATTGCCAAGTTGCTTTTGACAACTTAAAGTCTGCACTACTCAGTGATGCATGTTTGATTCCCTTTAAACTCTCGTCGGGTTGCACAGGAAACAGCTGCGGATGCAGACCTAAGTGTGGTAGCACGTTTTGTTCGCTCAGGGTGGCCTGCCAGAGCCAAAGACATTGATCGGCCTCTGGTTCGACGTTATTTTGCACAACGTCATGCATTATCTTTAAGTCAGGGTGTACTGTTGTTGCATACCGACAACGACCAAGCAAGAGTGATTGTTCCTCGTTCCCTGCAACGAGAAGTGTTACGCCTCCTGCATCAAGGACATTGGGGTATTGTTAGCACAAAGCAACGGGCCAGACGTCATTGTACCTGGGTTGGTATGGACGCTCAGATAGAGAGCATGACATCACAGTGTACAGTTTGTGCGGAGCATCAGGCGGCTCCTCCACAGCGTTTCTCAGACTGGCCACGCCCCAAGGGACCATGGCAACGTTTACATATTGACTTTGCCGGACCTTTCTGGAATACGCGATGGTTAATTGTTGTCGACGCTTTCAGCAAGTTTCCTTTTGTGATTGCCATGAACTCAACGACAGCTTCTAGTACAATCAGTGCCTTAACATCAGTGTTTTGCATCGAAGGCTTGCCTGAAACTATCGTCAGTGACAATGGACCTCAGTTTGTTAGTGCGGAATTTCAACAGTTTTGTCGTGTGAATGGCATTCAGCATATTACCACTGCACCTTTTCACCCTCAGTCCAATGGTGAAGCAGAACGTTTAGTTCGAACATTCAAGTCTCACATGGAGAAGATGAAAGGTCAGCACTCCAGGCAGCAAGCTCTTCAAATTTTCCTGGTCTACGTATCGATGCATGCCACGTGACGGCCCGTCTCCTGCCGAGCTGCTACACGGCCGCCGTCACCGCACTCTCCTTCACCTGCTGCAGCCTCCCACGCACCGAGTCGGTTCGTATGGCGCTACGCGTTTTCAGGTTTCTACGCCGGTGCTGTACAGGGTGTTTGCTGGAAACAAGAAGACATGGTTGCCGGGCACCATTCAGCGCGTGCTCGGTAGCAATATGTATGTTGTACGTTCTTCCACAGGGTCGGAGCTGCGGCGCCACGCAAACCAATTGCGCCTGCACAGGCCACGCGATCCTGTGTCGGGTTTCTTGATTCCAGACCCAGTTCACCGCCAGGGAGCACAGCCACATCGTTCGTCCCCGGACTACGAGATCCCTATGAACGTCGACGTACCGCCGACGCAGTCGTCGCCGCCGCTGTCGCCACCGCAGATGACAGCGTCACCGAGAGGGACTCCGGGAAAGTGCGGGCCCTCCCCGCTTGGGCCACGCACCTCAGAAGAAGATGACCTGCTCCCTCTGGGCGGGGGCGGGCGCCCTTCCCCAGGTTTCGGCGGGTTCCCTGGAGGATCGCAAGGCGGATGCCGGGGCGCGGACGGCGTCTCGATCCCAGCCTCAGCTACGACGCCCGTCCCACCAGCAACGCCCCCGCCCAGACCCTCCTCCCAGTGCCGTCGCCGTGGCCCTCAGGCCTACGCCACGACGGCGCGGCGGTTTGGGGGGGGAGGGGTGTGGTGTCGCACAAGTACAAAGTGCGCGCCACCTACTTTCGCCGCGCGCCGCCATGCACACACGGCGCGGCGTTCTCACGACAGCCACGAGCGCCCTCTGCTGCAACCCCGCTCGTGGCCACCACGGAAAGACATCGGTCACTTCGGACGGAGATAGCAACCAGTTAGGACCTTCGTAATCAGATAGGCACCAGTGAAGACTTTGCTATTGTACAGGCACTAGGCAGGCCTCTAACAACTATGTATCAACATTCTGCAGTACTATGTAAAAGTTAAGTATTGTTACATTCTGTGCAATATATATATCTTTCTAATTTAGTCTAGTGTTTATAGTTTCTGGCTGCTCCCCTCCGTAACTGCACCAGCGTGCTGTCTTTGTTCCTGTGTCGGTCTCGTTCCACTCGGCCACCGACACCTACGACGAGGCTGGGACACAAAAGCGACGACGAAGTTGGGACACAAAACAAATATATAAAATTTATTTCATGTAGCGAACTCATTTCCGATTACGATAGGCCAGCGAGAAATATAGTGCGACTCATACACCGTTAGAGGTATCAAAATGATATTTTGGCAAATGATAACATGAAAAGAGGGGCGTATTTTTCCGTATGGTTACTACGCAAAACTTTATTAACCGTCGCGGTATTCAAGGAAATGTAGATTTTTTTTAACGAAAAAGAGTAAAGTTAGTGATTTATTAATCAGTGTATAAGTATTCGTTCATCAGTCACAAATGTTTCTTTCTTTGCTTCTTGTTCCAAAGTGTATCAGACCTACAACTCAGTTTGCAAAAACTAATAGGAGTTACATTTTCTTCTATTTAACGCCTAGCAGTAATAGAACGAAAGTTACTAAATCTAATGTGGATTTTATGCGAGAATACTAGAAAATGACAGATACCATGAATCTCTACACTACCTAATCAACTGACTTGTTATTTCCTCACATAATAAAGCACTCTGTATTGAGATATTTACAATGTCCTTTTCATATAACTGAAAAATTGAAATTGAATATTACATAGAGACACAGCACTTTTGTAGTTTGCAACTATTAAATTTAATGCGTTAAGAAGGTAGTAACAGTATCTTCAAGTGTGGACAATATGCATTATCAACCTGTGCCTCATTATTAGTAGCTCTAATACTGAAGACCGTAACACTACATCGCAATCACAGCACAAATTAGCCATTTTCATCCAGATTCAATTCTAATAATTTTTGTGAAATTAACTATAGAGAACTGTTTATTTAAAATATATCGTGTGACTTTGACAGTGTTTTGTAAATCTGTGCTTAAGGTGAAATATAGGAGAAATATTAATTTAAAATTGTGTGTCGACCACATCAATAGTAGTTAGCACCTGACCTTCCCGTTGATAATTGAAGAACTTTTAAAAATAACACCTTTGAATTATCTGTGAATCAAAGTGACTAAAAAAATTTAAAATCAATGTATGACTTTTATAGGTATAGACTAGTGAATATTTATGTGACGTGCTTCGTTAAATCGAACTGACGGGAAAGGAAAGATTATATTAGAAAAATAATTAATAATTTCTAAACCAAGCCCCTGAGATTACAGAGTCCATGTTCATCAGTTAAATATAATCCATAAACTGTGTTAGGCTACGGAAAGTTAAACCAGTGGCATCCGTAACTGAATATATGAAATATTATCAGGTGTACCAACTTAAATAACCAACGTATGCCTCAAATAAAAATTTTACATGCCTACTGAATCTTTATGTGAAGACGACGAAAGCTTGCATTACCGCTGACGTCGCTTCTATCATACCGAAGCTCTACAACAAACCAAACAAAATTTCCACCACCAACCAGACGGGCGAGCGGATCCCAATACTGCTTGTTTAGCTGGCATTATCTGAAGTTCCACATTTCTCACATAGTTCACGTTTGGAGAGGATGAAAATTTGATGTATTTTGGACATTTCCTTCGCTTAATGTGTTCACCTAACTTCAACAGAAGAAAAGTTCCTCGCATGCTGAAAATTCCGTAAAGTCGTCAGTAAGTGCATGTTCGTAAACGGTCAGTATATCTTCTAAATAAACTATTACCGCAAATGAAACTAAAATGAAAATGTAGTGTAGTCCTTCACGAACATATTCATGAAAATTGCAGGTTCAAACAGTGAATGGTTTGCGAGTATGAGCGAGTTGAATGAAACGCGAGATAACGCGTGAACTTCGTCCGGAACGTGGCAACTATTACAGCTTGGGGAAAAATGGCGGAGAGTTCAGCTCAGGTTTATAGGAGTCTTAGTAACTTTTGTTTGTAATTAGGTTTCTACGTATATAACCAAACAGTGTCTGTAATTTTGCGTTCCAAGCATTAGTAAAATATCTAAAGACGTAATTAATCGTGAAATAAATGTAAAAATCAACCGAATTTCACTGATTCAAGTGATATAAACAACAACCTATTCATGAAGAAATGTTTACGAATATGTGTATATTTGAAACTTATTCCGCTGAAAGTAAGTAGAATATAAACGAACGTAAGAGACACATAAATTCCTGTTACGGTCTGTTCTTACATAAAAGGCACTTTATTTGACGCTTAACAATTCGGGATGGAGCGTAATGATAAGTATATTTTTACACTTCATTCGTCTTTCGTTTGAACGCATATACTTTTGAGTGTGATTACTTTTGCTTACGGAACGAATGTCATGAAGATTGTTGCCATTTGTGGTTCAGAAGTAGCAACAATTGCGGATTTGTTTCAGATTTGATGCGAAACGTTTTTCTCTTTCTTTCGATGTTTTATTGTCACATTAACCCATTAGCGCCTGAATTAATTTTTTCTTAAAAATTTAAAATTTTTTGATTCATTACACAATATAGTTATTTCTACGAAAGTCATTACCGCCTTTAACGAGATATTTGGTGTTGCCATATGGCAACGCTAGGCGCTTACAGTACCTAATTTTTTGTGGATTACAAGTTTAACAAAATAAATAGGTTATTGAAAGTTCTTATTTCACATACAACTTTTGTGTAAATTTATTATACAATCTTTGTCATACAATTGATATTCTATAACACAAGCAATTAATATTGATGTATCAAACACTTCAACTCTGCATTACTGTACATGAAACTGGATGAAACAATATATACACAATGCCACATTACACTTCGAACACATTGTTGTTGTGTTGTTGTGGTCTTCAGTCCGGAGACTGGTTTGATGCAGCTCTCCACAAATATCCTATCCTGAGCAAGCCTCTTCATCTCCACATAAGAACGGCAACATACATCTGTCTGAATCTGCTTACTGTACCCATCTCTTGGTCTCCCTCTGCGATTTTTACCCCACACACTTCCCTCCAATGCTAAATTCACAATTCCTTGATGTCTAAGAATGTGTCCTACCAATCTATCCCTTCTTTTAGTCAAGGTATGCCAGAAATTTCTTTTCTCCCCAATTCTGTTCAGTACCTCCTCATTGGTTACGCGATCCACCCACTTAATCTTCAGCATTCTTCTGTAGCACCATATTTCAAAAGCCTCAATCCTCTTCCTGTCCGCACTGTTTATCGTCCATGTCTCACTCCCATACAAGGCAACACTCCATACAAATGCCTTCAGAAAGGACTTCCTTAGGCTTAAATCAATATTCGATGTTAACAAATTTCTCTTTCTCAACAACGCTTTTCTATCCATTGCCATTCTGCATTTTATATCCTCTGTTCTACGACCATCATTTGTTATTTTACTGCCCAAGTAACAAAACTCATCTACCTCCTTTATTGCTTCGTTTCCCAATCTAATTCCTTCAGCATCACCTGATTTTCTTACACTGCACTCCATTACCCTAGTTTTGCTCTTGTTAATGTTCATCTTATATGCTCCTTTCAGCACGCTGTCCATTCCGTTCAATTGCTCTTCCAGGTCCTTTGCTGTATCTGACAGAATTACTATGTCGTCGGCAAAACGCAATGTTTTTAATTCTTCCCCCTGAACTTTAATTCATTCACCAAATTTCTCCTTGCTTTCCTTTATGGCTTGCTCAATGTACAAATTGAATAACAATGGAGAAAGACTACAACCCTGTCTTACTCCCTTTCCAACCACTGCATCCCTTTCATGCCCTTCAACTCTGACAACTGCTGTCTGGTTTTTGTACAAGTTGTAAATAACCTTACGCTCCCTATATTTTACTCCTGCTTGCTTCAGAACTTGAAAGAGTTTATTCCAATCAACATTGTCAAAAGCCTTCTCCAGATCTACAAAAGCTAGAAATGTAGGTTTGCCTTTTCTTAATCTATCTTCTAGGATAAGCCGTAAAGTGAGTATTGCCTCCCGAGTTCCTACATTTCTCCTGAACCCAAACTGATCTTCCCCGAGGTCGGCTTCTACAAGTTTTTCCATCCTTCTGTATATAATTCGTGTTAATATTTTGCAACCATGACTTATTAAACTGATGGTTCTGTAGTTTTCACACCTGTCTGCACCTGTTTTCTTTGGAATGGGGATTATAACATTTTTCTTAAAGTCTGAGGGTACTTCACCTGTCTCATACATCTTACAAACCAGGTGAAACAGGTTTGTCATGGCTGGTTCTCCCAGAGACTTCAGTAGCTCTGAGGGAATATCATCTACTCCAGGGGCCTTGTGTCGACTTAGGTCTTTCAGGGCTCTGTCAAATTCTTCTCTCAGTACAGTATCACCTATTTCATCTTCATCTACATCTTCTTTCCTTCCTACAATATTGTTTTGAAGTTCATTTCCTTTGTAGAGCCCCTGTATATACTCTTTCCACCTTTCAGCTTTCCCTTCTTTGCTGAGAACTGGTTTTCCATCAGTGTCCTTGATATTCATAGAGCTGTTTTTCTTATCTCCAAATGTTTCTTTTATTTTCCTGTAGGCTGTATCTATTTTTCCCCTATTTATACATTCTTCTACATCCTTGCATTTGCCTTCTAGCCACTCCGGCTTAGCCATTTTGCACTTCCTGTCAATCTCATTTTTTAATCGTCTGTACTCCATTTTGCCTGATTCATTTACTGCATTTTTATATTTTCTCCTTTCATCGATTAAATTTAGTATCTCCTGTGATATCCAAGGATTTTTTGTAGGTCTTACCTTCCTACCTATTTTGTCCTCTGCTACCTTCACTATTTCACCTCTCAATTTTACCCATTCCTCCTCTACTGTTTTATTTTCTCCTGTTTCTGTCAATTGTTGCCTAAAGCTCTCTCTGAAATTCTTAAGAACCTCAGGTTCCTTCAATTTATCCAGGTCCCATCTCCTTATTTTCCTACCTTTTTGTAGTTTCTTCAGTTTCAGTCTACAGTTCATAACCAAGTTATGGTCAGTGTCTATATCTGCCCCTGGGTACGTCTTACACTGTAAAACCTGGTTCCGAAATCTATGTCTTACCATTATATAATCTATCTGGTATCTCCCGGTGTCTCCTGGTCTCTTCCACGTATACAACCTTCTTTTGTGATTCTTGAACCAGGTGTTTGTTATAACTAAATTATGTTCTGTGCAAAATTCTACCAGGCGGCTTCCTCTTCCATTCCTTTTACCCAGACCATATTCACCTACTATCTTTCCTCCTCTTCCTTGTCCTACTACCGAATTCCAGTCTCCCATAACAATTAAGTTTTCCTCTCCCTTAATTGTCTGAATAATTTCCTTTAGCTTCTCATATATTTCTTCGATTTCCTCATCATCGGCAGAGCTAGTTGGCATATAAACCTGTACCACTGTTGTCGGTGTTGGCTTCGTATCTATCTTGACAATGATAATGCGATCACTGTGCTGGTCATAGTAGTTTACCCGCATTCCTATTTTCTTATTCATTATCAATCCTACTCCTGTGATACCCCCAATTGATTTTGTATTGATAATCCTATACTCACCTGACCAGAAATCCTGTTCATCCTGCCACCGAACTTCACTAATCCCCACTATATCTAACTACAACCTATCCATTCCCTTTTTAAATTTTCTAATTTTCCTACTCGATTAAGGGATCTAACATTCCACGCTCCGACCCGTAGAATGCCAGTATTGTCTTTCCTGATGATCACATCCTCCTGAGTAGTCCACGCCCGGAGATCCGAATGGGGGACTTACCTCCGGAATATTTTAGCCGAGAGGATGCCATCATCATATGTTCATACAGTAGAGCTGCATGTCCTCGGGAAAGGTAACGGCTGTAGTTTCCCCTTGCTTTCAGCCGTTCGCAGTAGCTGTGTGGCAAAGCCACATTAGCTGATGTTACAAGGCCAGCTGAGTCAATCATCCAGACTGTTGCCCCTGTAACTACTGAAAAGGCTGCTGCCCCTCTTCAGGAACCACACGTTTGTCTGGCCTCTCCACAGATACCCCTCCGCTGTGGTTGCACCTACGGTACGGCTATCTGTATCGTTGAGGCACGCAAGCCACCCCACCTCGGCAATGTTTCGAACACATAGTTCTCAAAATAGTTTTACAGTCCTTGTGAGCACAACTTTTCTTCTTCTTTCCCTCTGTATGCCGGGCGAGGTGGTCAGTTTTATCAAATCTGATGGAATGTGATATGCGACTGTCAGTAGATGCCCTTGATGCAGAAGGTCTTCCAGATCCTTTGGGTACAGATTGGTATCTCTGCAAGTACACTGCTGTTATTTTCCTCTTGAATTCGAGCTGAGAAATAGTTGGTTTCTTCCTTTATAATACAAAATCCAACTGTTTTGTACGGCGACATCTAACATACCTGTAAAGATACACCAGTACCATTTCTTGCTTCTTATTCAAATGCAGTAGCATGCTAAATTCTGACCCATCTGATCAGTAATTCCCATATGAGTATTATATTTGGCTATCGGTTTTGGTCTGGGAATCATTATGTTTTGCTTGTTTTTGTTGCAATTATCTCTTGACTTAGATGACGTCTTCTGCTCCACATGAAGAACAGATCAATGTGACGACTGAGTTGTCAGCTGCTTTCTCCCACCACTGACCACATGTATCTGTCAGAAACCCAGTTCACGTTATTGTTGCATAATAACATAGTTCTTACTTTGGATTCAGATTACTCTGGTACATTAGGACCTGGTGCAGCTTGTTCAGGTACAGTTGGATCTTGTGCAGTATTTGACTGTGCTGGTGGGTCTCGATCCTCATAATAAACACCGATCATTTCATTACTTGGCAGCCTTATTTCAGCATTAGCTCATAACTGACGAGAGGACAGGATGTCTTAGAATTTGTAAAAATATGGAATGGAATAGAAAATAATAAAGTTGTTGGTGTCAGTAAACCAACAGTTCAAAACAAACCATTGGTAGGTTTACCTACCCACCAACATCTCTTTTCTGAATCTTCATCTGTGTCTATATTCGGATCTGGGGTCTCAACAAACACATCACCGTCAATATCATTATAAAGAATCTCCAGCACCTCAGAAAATGAGAAAACTCTCCTAAAACAAGAAATGAAAAATTCCCCATTTTACTGCCATAAGGCAACACCAAAGTTCATATGGCCTAAATGAACGTAATTTATTTCACATTAAGCAATGACTCTCAGAGAATATATAGTGGAGTATATAAAGCATAACCATACTAAAAAACGAAATTATGTATCATACATTAGCGTGTAAAATATACTTACTCGAACTTATACTCCAGTTTTCTTCCTCATCCAGCAAACTACGACTTCCACCACTGCATACGTCGCAACCTTTAAATTTATTGTTAAAACTGTTGCATTGTAGTGAACTTTACAGTCTTGCGAAACGAAAGCAGGTGCTGCCAACACTCTCGCTTCACTGTTGTCGTGGAAAGTACTATTTTGAAAACATGTTACAAACGTTGCCATATGGCAACGCTAGGCGCTAATGGGTTAATGAGGATTTCGTTCAGTTGCAGGTATCGGGTATGTTAAATACTGTAGGTATTGTATTCCATATAAATTTCTTACGTTCAACACTTACTAGTTTGACTGAAATTGTATTGACGAAACCTTGACGTTTCTGAGTAGTAATCAGACGTATTTTAACCAAAGGTCAGATCTTTTGTTGTTCATTAGCAATTTTCTGTTCTTAATAGAAAATGAAAACGTTCATTAAAAAAAGCCGTAGATTTCAAGAAATTCTTACATAAACTGTCCTGCAGTGCGCTGTTTCCTTTCTTCAAATGTTTCTTGGGAAACTTAATAAAGACAATTGTAAAGTTATTTTGTAGTTATTGCCGATTTTTATCTCACTACACATCTTACCTGTTGTAAAAACTATGTTAAAATTAATTTAAACAACAATATTCACACTCATCCAATGTCATATTCAGAAATGTACCTCGCCAACCGCTTGGAGCGCTGCCGTCGTGGCGTAGAACAAAAATTCGTGGGAGTGTCGTGACCATACACATAGATAATATGTGCGTGACGTCATTATACTGAAACCAACATATAATTCACGTGATTCGGGGCAGGAAACAGTCTTTATCATTACGAGAAATACGAAATGTCGCTGACAGTTGCAATTCTTATCCTTTGTAGTGGACATTAAGCGTAAATTTGAACAATAAAACGTTTTAGCGTAGTCTTATTACATCTTTAGTACCGTAAAACAATTGTCGTTAGATCTCCGTAAGTACAAGAATTAATGCTATAGTTACAGTTTTTACATGTCCGTAGATGAAACGTTTTGACAGTCTTTTTTCAAGCAACAGAACTACGGAATTTAAGCTAAAGAGTAGAGGAGTAGAAAGGAGCATCAGCTTCCATACTATTGCTCAACAATATATGTGAAATGCTTCGTTGTGCTTTTATCAAAAGTGAAATCTGTTTGCATCCATAATGTCCGATTTTAACAAAATACAACCGTTTATATTTTATGACTTTTACCACTGACCGTGATGCCAAAACGCAAAACAACTTGAGTATTGGCTGTTTACATTAAATAATAGGGTAGTGAGGAAACATAATCGATGCACTCGACATGAAGTGACTTTATAGGTATAATGAATAGTCTGTATGAATGTTTAGCTTTGTATAACAATATTGAAAGCAGATTTTCGCCAGAAAAGACTTACTTGCTGACATATAAACTTGCTCAAGAGCAGCTTGAAGTTATCTTCCCATCGATAAAAAAAGTAAAAGATTAATAGCGTTACACAAACACCGATGACACGTAATTCTGTAGCTTCTAAAAATAACTGTCAGTACGTTTCTTTTCACCTGAGCTCATATATACCCGACAATCAATGCATTAATATTAATTAAAAGATGAAATTACTTTACTTTTGTAACTGATGCGTAATAGGAATAAGAGAAGTCGTTTTATTGTTGAAATCAACGCTTGATTTTATCTGTAAATGAGAAAAACTGTTGCTCACAATGACAAAACCGAAGTCACGTGACTCGGAGCAATTTTAGATGTTGGTTTTAAACCATAACACTGCAGAGATAGGGACACGCCACAGACATGGAACACGCGCAGTCTATGTTATCTTTGGTCTTGCTCGTGACTGTATATATTACACTGTGATACAGCTCAATGACGTAGCGTGCGTAGTTTTCATAGACGTTCGCGGCCGACTTCCTTGAGTTAGTGTCCGAGTAATATCTCTGACTTAACTTCTATATCAGTATGGTGATTCTATTTACACTTCGGTAAAATCAGACGTGACGTCATTTTGACGTAACCACACTATCGAAGACGACTGGAGCCATGATCGACTTCTGTGGTCGTTCTAGACGCAAAACTGCGGTTGCAATTGTAGCAGACGAATTAAAGGAGTAGCTGATAATATCTTCAGTTGGAAATGGTATATTCATTACAGTTTCGGAAGGTATAACTTTGCTTTCTTGTTTTAAAAGTAAGAAGCTATAAACTTTCCGAAAAAGGACCTACACTGTGAGCTCTGAAACGTTATTTAGTCAAATCTGATGTTGTCATCGTGGCCCATTTGTAAGGGTTGTGTTTAAAACTAATGGAAACTTTTTCTCTAAGCGAAAAATGCTACCGAGTTGCATTGTAGTACGGAGTCTACGTTAAACTTAGAGGACAAAATACGGTTACGAGGCTATGAAGCGACAATGTGTACTTGGACGTGTCAAAATATGCGACATACAAAAACAACATATAGTCGCCGTAGGTATATGTATGTTTTCGCCGAAACTATAAATCAAATGAGCTGGATATTAATACAGGCATTTGTTACAGAGGCTCTGCGAACATCAGGTAAAACATTTCGTAAAACTGGGTACTCATCTAACGCCAAGTTGCTGCAACATGCTAGTTCTTTTCTTTGAAAATGTCTGAAGTTCTCTTAAGGCTCGGTCTGCGTTATTTTTGACATAATTTTCAATTTACATTTACTGAAATTTCCGTCAGTGCTTTCCAAAACATGATACCAGTATTAAGTAAGGCCTAGTTTTGTCACTAAACTACGAAGGAAAAAAGTATGCAGTTCAGAAAGAATGTCGAGTTAAGCATATTATCCCACCGAAAACCAGCGTCTCGAATGATCGCAAAAGTCGATGCGCCGCTCTTCTGGACATCGATAGTGTGGATACGTCATAATGACGTCACGTCTGATTTTACCGAAGTGTAAATAGAATCACCCTGATACAGCACAGACCGAGTACTATCTCTGACTCAGGTCTAACAACCGTAAACATTCACACAGTACTTGATGGTGGCTTAAAGGAGGCCGGGAAAGTGGCTGATGACGAAAACACAACATCTCGAGTAACTGGAGCGGAACTATGTTCAAGCAAATGATCTAAGAGGCGCATATTTGGTTCGAACATACAGGTAATAACGGAAATGACACATCTGTTTACAATTTGCACAACATATAAATTGATCTCTTTATTAATTTGTTGAAAGAACGGGATTCATGCCAATAACTGCCGCCAAAAAATGTCAGACATGTTCATTAAAAATTTTTATGGGTGTAAACATTCCGTTTTGTTACACCAGTTTATGTTACTTGGTGACACTGTTTCTGTAACTATGAAATGTATAGAGTAATGGAAAAATGATGTAGAAAAATGTTGTTTCTAAAATAATATGTTCTGCTTTCTATCTCATTACATATATATAATATACGGGAAATATACATGGAATTGAAATTAATTTTCCGGTTTAATCGTAATTACGGCCTCGTTGCAGATGTGCAGATGATGGCAATGGCTATTGAATGCTCTTTGATAACACATAGAAAGAGAGGGAATAAATTTTCATGTTGACCGTTAAATAAATAATTAATTCTGTTCCTGGTCTGTGGTTGGCAGGTTCGTGTATGTACCCTTATAAATTAATTATAATCGTAAAGCAACTTTATGTTGCCAACAGTAGCACATTGTGTTGCCGATGCCCTAAGTAAACTGTAACCGAGTGTCATACAAAACATATATAAAAAGAAAGGTTATTTCATAAACAAAATCAGTATTTTTACAGTCGTAGGTTTTCACTAACCATTTATAATTGGTATTATAAAAATATAATTAATTTAATTAATGCAGTGACGACGACGCCTGTGCAAAATTCTGTCAGTTTACAGCTAGATACCTATATTATGAAAATATTTTGTATGTACGGATTATGGTGAAGATTAAAATGTAGTTTACGTGACGGACGATTCTACTCCACGTGTAGATTTTGCTAGTGGCGCGACGAATGATGGGAAGTGAAGGCAATCAATCGGAAGTGACGGTCAGACCACCAATGAGGTTCATGAAGTTACACCTCCATGATCAGGATGTGTCCAAGGAGGTTATAATCTCAGGAGATGCCCTAACACTGAAAAAGTGACGTGAGTAAACTGCACACTATGGCAGTTGTTTCTGCCCAAAACATTTGTCATAGGACTAGTCGTTGAAAAGTACGCCAAATCTAAGTATATACTTCTATGTGACTATCAATTTAGTGACATTACGTAAAGAGGGCAATATTCATAAAGGGTTTAAGTGAGAAATCTTTGTTTTGACCACAAAGCATAGCCCTTCAGACTTCAATCAATCCCGTTTTCAGCATAGATAACGCCACCTCCCTGTATTATTACCTTCTTGGCTGGGTCTTTCGTTTTCTTTCTCTCGTACACCGTGAAATATTTTCGAAATTCTCTATTGTTGATAAATGTATAGAGTTTCGATGGAAATACGAATTACTACCTTATCTTGAACGGAAAAAAAACAACATAGAAGATCGATCACTACATGGGTGTGACAGTGATTGTTAATTTATATATTTACACAGCAAAATATTTTGAAACACTATTTAGGATCATGTATTTTATTTTAATTCTTGTGTTCCCATCCATTCGACAGTTGATACTGCTTCTGCCCAATAGCTTTTTGGTAATCCTGCAATTTGTAATATGCTTTTTGCTTTTTCTATAATTGTTCTGTTAGCCCACTCAGCTTCTCCATTATGGGCAGGACTAAAGCGAATTGTAATTTGATGGCTGATTCCAAGTACACTTAAATGATGCCTAAACTGGTTATTTACGTATTCAGTACCATTGTCTGATCTGAGAACTTTTATCTTGTTACCAGTCTCTCTTTCAACCCTGGCACGAAAACTAACAAATATCTCATTCACTTTGTTCTTGGTTCTAAGAAAATATACATGCTTATACTTTGAGAATTCAATAGTGAAGGTTAGAAAATAACGACTGCCCCTATAGATTCCTCTTCCATAGTCCCACAGAGATCTGTGTGTTAGCTGCAAAAGCTCAGTAAACGTACTTTTACTTGTTTTAAAAGGTAATCTGGTTTGTTTTCCTTGTATGCATATTTAAAAAGGAGAGTTACAACTCTTACATTCCATTCCCCCTGTACTCACATCTTTTAACAAAACCGTACTTTTTCTATTAAGATGTCCTAATCTTCGATTCCATAAAAAATCTTTTGCTGAATATACTGGGTAACTATCTCTAACTTGCAAAACATTTAATTTATAAATACCTCTTTCTTTATTTGCTGTAGGTATTATATTACCACTGCGAACAATTATTTCTGCACCATTGGAATCAAAAATTATTTTGTTGCCTTTACTCACTATTTCACTTACTGAAAGCAAGTTTGTAGCAATATTCTTCACATAATGTACATCATGATCTGTAATATCTTGTGATTCACCTTTGACATTCAAATTAGTTTATTTCTCCTACTAGTTCACACTGTAATTGAGAACCATCCACTGTTGAAATGCCAACATGAGTTTTAGGAGAAACATCATATAGCATTGATTGATCTTTTGTAATATGCATAGATGCCCCAGAATACAGATACCAATCTGCACTTATATCTTCAGTTTTACCATGAGAATAAACTGCAGTAAGTCCCTTACCTTTATTAGTTGCTTTCCTTTCTGGATCCTTAACTGTATTTGCCTTTTCCATGCATTGTGATGCAAAATGGCCCTTTCTGTAACACTTACAACATCGACAAGGTTTCTTCTTTTTATATTTTGAATACAAAGCCATTTCCTTGTGCTGAAAAGGATATTCTGGTACACTCTTAACCTCTTGCAATATTGTTATTTTCACACTATTGCCGGTAATTGGTATTCCTGAACTCTCTAGACCCATTATCATTGGGGAATATCTTGCTAACACCAAGGTACCAATCCATTCTTCAGCAATATGAAAACCTATACTTCATAGGTGATTCAAAGTGAAGATGATTTTGTTTACATACTCATCAACATTTTTACATTCATATAAACATGTAGCAAACCCACCTTCCTGATCAAACCACCATCTTCGAATGCTCTTTTTAGATTTTCCCATACTTCCTTTGCTGAGTCAGCATTGCCTATATGTGCATAATTTACAGGATCAACTAGAAGAATTAATTTTGACTTTGCTTTACGATCTTTATTCTTGAAATCTGAATCTGTGCACTTTTATGTTCCATCAACAACATTCCAAAGCTCATCTAACTGCAGATAAGCTTCTACTGCAAATTTCTAAGTAGCGTAATTCTCTCGACCCATAACCTTCTCAATTGGTGATATGTGGGCTGTGGACATTTTGCACAGTTTTAATATAATTAGTGCTAATTATTACTGGCATCAAACACTTTAACACTGGTTAAACTTAATTTTAAGTAAACCGTTCTGGGGTCATAACCTGGCTATATAACACTGTAAAATATGTTTAAACACTATTTAGGAACTTGTAGTTTATTTTAATTCATGTGCTCCCATCCATTCAACAGAAACATTACAACTAAGACAGAACATATAATATATACCACAGAATATTTATAACAACCAAGGAATATATAAACCTACACATTAGTTCACTACACTGTGCACAGAGAAAATATTTTGTTCACCACAATACCAACAGTTATCATTTAAAATGTTATTTCCAGTCAAAAATTCTTGTTTCGACACACTTCATCAAGCTGTCTACATTTCTAATGATCAATGTTTCAAATAATTAGCATTTTTAATTCTTCAGGGTATGGGTAGGTGGAAGGCTGGAAGGCTGAATTGATCAGTTTGTTTCATGAGAAGTAATAATACATACAAGCTGTGCTGTTATGTCAGTGTTAACAACATCATAGAAAATGGTGACATATTCTATTAAATATGATCAATGTTTCAAATGATTGGTATTTTTAAATTAAATAATGTCCATCAGTAGATGGGTGAGTGAAGGTAAGTGGATCAACTGAGGCTCACCGCAAGCATAATCTCTGCCAGTACGAACTACAAAATTGCTGGCACCAAATATTAAGAAAACAATTTCTGTAATGTTAAAATCTGCCCATTTTTATATGTATGGAAGCTTCACTTGAAAAGTTACTGATAATCGTCATTTAAACATATGTAACTATTAAAAATAATTTTAATAAGCTACGAGAATTTAGAGTTACCATAATTAAATATTTTTACCATTGTATGCTGATAATGTATTCTATGAATAACAGAATATAATCACAATAAAATTTAAAATTTTAACATACATTTGGTTTGGATAATATTTATAATACCAATTTGGTGCTGAAAAAAATTAAAAAGGCAAAGATTTAATAAACTAATCAATATAAAATAATAAAATAAAACAGAAATCCATCCTTCCTGGCTTTTGCTTGTGAAAAATTTTGCACTCTATCTGCATAATTTAACTCATCTGCAAGCTTGTGCTCAATAGATATTGCAAAAAGTTCACTTAAATGAGATTCATTCAATATTTGAGAATGAGAGCACTAACCAACTTAGAACAGACTTAACATGTAGTTCCAAACCTCTACGAAACTTCTTCTCACTGACAACCCAAAAAAACTGATGATAGGATGATCATGCCTTACTACTTTTCAACTATTCATGCACTAAAACTACGGTATTTGGCATCACGCTAGAGATCATTTCTTCTAAGCCACTAACTGAATTCACGAGACATCTTACAGACATTAATACATATACTACTGAATTTATCCTTGATATTAGGCCTATATCAGAGTGACATTATAGTTCAGGAAATACAACATCATGACCAATTGAGATGCATGAAAAAGCGTTCTATGAGGGCATCAGGTTTCAGTTTATTACATCTTTAATACTATATTTGCAACACATTTTGCAGTTTACTAATATTCCATTGCATGTAACGGAAAATGACGTTATTTTAGGACACAATTTTCAGGCGATATGACAGCATAAGGATTGAACTAAGTGCAAACAAAGTTACAAGCGGAAATTCTCTAAAAACACAGAGAGTAGATCAGAAGATTGAAACACCTCCACTGAATGTGTGGTCATGTTCCATATTGAGTTATTCATTACTCTTAAGCGTTTCTCTACCATTAATATTACCTATTTGTCTGTCAATTATTTTATTCTTTTTATTAATGAGCAATGCCCCATGTTTATATATGTTTCCCCCTGTGTGATTAAACTTGTGTGTTCATGTGAATATGAAAGGTTGCTTTTCATATTGACTGACTGCCGCGCAATGGCTTACAGTCGCCACCTCGCGCTTTAGGCCTCGTTTACTTTAGTTAACAACGCCATCGTCTGCATTGGCGTCTGCTGGTAGCCAGAGACAATCTTACTTGGCAAGATAGCGAGGTGGCCTGTTCTTAGTGTAGTACCAACATAATAATGGTCGAAAGAGCTCTCTGGAGCTCTAGAGGAGGGTATTATCTTCTTCAGGCAGCGAGGGCTGGTAGACACTGTGCTCTGAAGGCACTCTGCATCGCTTTGAGCGCACTCTACATCTGGTGTGTCGTGGGGAAAGCTTTTAGCATGTTCTTTGGTTTCACTCTTGCTGTAAGTAAGTAAGTAAGTACATCGTCGAATAATGCTGAGGGGGATGGCATGATTTGCTTTCTTTGTGATCAGGCAGTCTTGGTTTATCAGTGATAGTTTTCTTGGGTAATTCTTTCGCCATGTGAGGCAAAGTGTTTCTTCATTTACAGAACTCGAGTAACAGTTTAGATTTAGTATTTGCATTTTTATTCCAGTGATGATTTTGTGTCCAGTTTTTGCAAGTTAGAATTCACGTGTGTGGCCTTCAGCCTTTGTGTACACTTATTATGTTTTAAGTTCCTTACTGTTTTAACAGACATTTTTTTGCGTCGCGTCTGTATCCGTGAGTATGCTAAATATTTCATAGATTTTCTGGTTTGATTCCATCTTTCCTGTCTTGGTATGACCGATTGCACAACGTGCTTTTGTAACAGTCTTTACTTCAGCCTTCGGCATGCTTTTACTAATACTGTCTTTCTTCTACACGAATTCACGAGCGTTTAATTACTTTCTTTTTGTAAATCCTATGTAATTCACCGTGGTCACATGCCACATGATACTTACAGATAGTATGCTGATGTCTCCACATACATGAGTTGGTTTGGTGCATAGTGTTATTTTAATTTGTGCTTCAAGACACCTGCCATCTCGTCAAGACACCGCCGACACTTCGTTTCGCCGCTGCTATCAAGTGTTGCCACATTAGTAATGTGTCACAAGCATTATGCGTGTGTTTGTGAGTAAATGAATGTACTATCCTTTATCCACTGTGTATTTACAAATTTCCTCCCATGTTGCCTCTATATACATAAAGGGCAGAAACAATTTTACCGCGGGCAATAACTTTAGGATTTCATCCACTTTTGTACAAGGTGAGTGCTTTATTGTGCTTAATGTGGTCTCCCCACATTTATTTGCTTGTTCATTTTATTGAATAGGTAATAAATTTAAAGTATCAAACCTCTGCTTTATAATTTCATGATCCCCACCCCATGTTTAATTATCTATTCATTTTTAACATTAATTTTGTGTTTTTTAAAACGTTGGCTGCTCGTTTAAGGAGTGAGCAGTTAGATAAATTTCCATCGCGCAAGTATAAGGTAATTTAGAGCACCATTGAGCGTTTTGACTTGCATTCACAGATCTCTACTGCCCGAGATCTTACACAGAAAACTTAACAAGCTACTTTCAAGGTGATTGATACGAGAATAAGGATATAGACTAACTTAACTAGTATAATGTTGGTTACTAACGCTAGTGGAAAAATTTTGACATGCTGCACTTTCGTTACACAGGAAAACGGTATCACTAGATTGGAGGCGACTATATACAAACACCTAGTGGATGGTGTTTTCGGTCCTGTGCAAGAATGTTTAAGTAAGTTAAACAACAACAAAAAACGCATCTCCAAAGCGCCCTTCTGTACAGTGTACCAATCTCGTCCATGTCGTCACAGCTAACTAATTCATTACAGATCATCAATTTTGTTTGCTGCTATTTTCATTCTAGCTATTGGTACGCCTGCTTACCAATTTTTCAAGTAATAGCTCATAAGAAAGAAAAAATTCCTATCTACAAAACCGAAGTTTATGAGCAATGTGAAAGCACAATGCTAATTGTGACGTACATAAAAACACCTGCTACATCACAAGTTACAAGAAATTTAGACCTGTTGTGCCTTGAGAATAACAGAGTGTGCCCCTGTCGAAATATTGGCGTTGGTCGACGACGTCACTTGGCAACATACCCGTA
Source organism: Locusta migratoria (assembly GCA_026315105.1). NCBI lineage: Eukaryota > Metazoa > Arthropoda > Insecta > Orthoptera > Acrididae > Locusta > Locusta migratoria. The sequence goes on from CM048744.1 coordinate 542,235,956, forward strand.
AGTTTGAAAATTCATTACCCCGGGACAAGTTAAGGTTTCATACTGTTTACCTCTACAGGGAGGAAATGTATCGGTGGTTATGGAAGATGGATAAACTCTGTATAGTAGAGTAAGGTTGCAATGTGCTTTGTCGTTTTCGTTGAAGTATCATAATCATAATATTGTTGTAACGTTTGCTAAGGTTGTACGTCATATTAATTCTCCTGCCGTCAATCGTATCAAGCAACGTACTAGCTTAGCTCTCGTTCGTGAAAGGCACCACTATACTCGTCGTCAAATTTTGTTTCCTAGGAGTTATTTCGGATTCATTTAATGACTGCTGTTAATGCTTCTGAATTTTCCTGGGGTTGATGGACGGTGCCACTGGACACAGACTGATTGGGAATTTCAAACTGTAACTGCTCGGCATTCGGCGAAATTTGAACGTTTCGTTGGCTCGGAGTCTGATTCCAGGGCCGGCGCAAGGCACGTGCGAAACGTGCGGCCGCACAGGGCGGCACTTCCCAGAGGACGGCAGAAATGCCGCCCCCCTTTTTTTTTATTTTTTTAGTACAAAACTCAACATTCATGACCAAGAGGGGATTCGAAGCCAAACCTTGGAGGGAGCGGCTTCGGGAACTGTGGTATGGCGCCTAGACTACCTGCCGACCGCCCCTGTTGAACAAGAGAGGAAGGACGACTGATTTCTTCCTCTCCACTGTGGCAGTAACGTCGTGATTACGCCGGAGGAACAGGAGGGAAGCTGACTGGCGTACACACCAGTATTCTTATGCAGTGGCGTAACTATGGGGGGATGAGGAGGATAGAACCCCCCCAGAACCCGAAAAAAAGAAAAGAAAAGAAATCGTATAACAGCCATGTGGTAAAGGTAAAGATTGAAAACTTAGGGTGTTTTGCCATAATCTTTCATTGGATGGGAGTGAATTAGTTTCTTCAACGGGAGTGGTAGATGGTAGTCTGTCTGGAAACTGACTAAAATTTTGCTCGCCAAGCAGATCTATCCCCCCCCCCCCCCCCACCCCAAAGCCAAGTCCTAGTTACGCCACTGTTCTTATGGGTGGATCGCTGTCAGTATGTTACGCGCCCGTGCATTTACTCACAGCTAATTTCACAGACGACGAAATCTGATTTGGAAATTCGAATGCGATGTTCGATACTGCGATTATGTGTTAAGCCTGATGCAATTTTGCTAAGCCCTTCCCGCATAATGGAAAAAAATCCTTGAACATTACTATAGTCAAACATGTCGAACACCTACAATGACTAGACGTATTCCGAATGGGTAAATACGCTGCCAGTAATTACAAGGTATAAAGACATTGGTAGTAAGCCTGGCATAAGTTGGCTTTGACGTATTTTTAAAAAATTTTGCTGTCCGTTTCTGAGTGATAGTCGGGCGTTTCGATTTTGAACCATGAAACACCTCTCTCCGCCTGCACGAACAACAATTAAACTCTGATCGACACTTTTGTTTGACAATATTACTCGCACACTATCACTTTGCCAACATTTATTCACTGTTTTCCGTTGAATAAATTATCTGTTCACAACCATTGAAAAATGATTATTTACGTTAACTGTAAGTTCATGCCGCGCGGGATTAGACGAGCGGTCTAGGAGCTGCAGTCATGGATTGTGTGGCTGGTCCCGGCAGAGCTTCGAGTCCTTCCTCGAGCATGGGTGTGTGTGTTTGTCCTTAGGATAATTTAGGTTGAGTGTGTGGAAGCTTAGGGACTGGCGACCCTATCAGTTAAGTCCCATAAGATTTCACACACATTTGAACATTTCTTTTAATTCACAAGGCTGATTAAAAGTAGCTAGATTTCTTCAATCAGGTTTGACTCCATTTTTGAGGTGATGTCCAGCGACTGTTTTGTACAAATTTGTAGAGAATGTCACCAATCAGACGCAATTTTTTTTTAATTTTCCAGATCTAAATAGGTTTCGGACACAGTGTGGCTATTCTCAGTGCTTTGAGTTATGTTTACATCTACATAGTCATGATGAAAGTAACTGCCAACATGGCGGTTTAGATGTAAGCACATATTAAAAGCTTTGAGACTGGCCACTCAGTGGCCGAAACCTAGGTAGATCTGAAAAGTAAAAACAAAAATTGCGATTGATTGATGACATTTCCTACAGATTGGTTAAATAAAATTCCACAAACGTTTCGTAAAAAAAAAATAAAAATAAAAAAAAATAAAAATAAATAAAAATAAAAATAAAAATAAAAAAAAAGAACGGGGAGCGGCAACTTAGCAGCTCGCACGGGGCGGCACTTGGGCTTGCGCCGGCCCTGTCTGATTCTAATTTTATTTCGCGGCGGTCTCTGATCAATCTCACGGAGAAAACTTATGACGACGCAGCTTTATCTGTGTTGGGGAAACGTTTGAATTTTGCACCGACGCCTAAGCGTTTACCGATCGTTGATTTCACAAGTTCTATTTAACAGACTGTTTGTAAACTACCTTCCGAGGCCAGGAGGGAAGCTTGTCGTGTGTTGACTGGGGCGCGTCCATCCAGGTGTAATATAACAACAGCTGAGGCACCTGCTTTACGTTCTCCCAGAATGGATCATGATATTGTTATCTTGCATGCGGACAAGGGAAAAAAGACGATTACTTTCAAAATATTCAATGTCTGATCCGGCATATTGTAGACTCGTTGCTGACCCTACAAACAGTGTTGAGAAAAAGAGTAATAACCTCCTGAAGAAAGGTCCTTTGTCACAGGAGACTATCAAGTTCAAAAATAAAATGTTTGTTAAGCTTATGGGACTTAACTATGGGGTCATCAGTCCCTAAACTTACAAACTACTTATCAACTACCTTATACTATGGACGGCACAAATATCCATGCCCGAGGGGGGATTCGAACCCCCGACCATAGTGGCCGTGCAGACCGTGACTGAAGCGCCTCAGTCCCCTCGGCCACCGTGGCCGGCAGACTATCAAGAGTCTTAATTCTTACTGTGCTATAGCATCTAGATTGTATGGCCTTCCTAAAATCCACAAAGAGAATGTTCCTTTGAGGCCTATAATATCTAACATTGGTGCTCCGACATATGGTGTAGCTAAACATCTTACTAGTTTGTTGAGTCCAATAGTATGTAGGTGTGAACACCACATTAAGAACTCGGCGGATATCTTGCGTCGATTGCAAGGATTACAGTTGAATGACTCTGATATTTTAGTGATTTTGAGGTGGTGTTTCTCTTCAGTCTCGTCCCTCTGTCCGATGCGTTGCAGCTAATTGAGTTTAAGTTTGGTATCGAAATAACAAATCTTTTTCTACATGTGCTGAGTTCCATTTACTTTTTATTCAATGGTCAGTACTACGAATTGTAATGGGAAGCCAGTTGTCACCTATTATGGCCAATTTGTTTATGGAGGATTTCGAGAAACGTACTTTAGAGGCGGCGACCCTGAAAGGTACGTGTTGTTTCAGATATGTAGACGACACTTTTGCCGTTTGGCCCCATGGTAGTGAGAATTTAAACGGTTTTTTGAACACCTAATTCAATACACTCGAATATTCAGTTCACTATGGAGATGGAAAAGAATGGCTGCCTTCCCTTCCTTGATATGTTGGTCAGAAGGAAGGTTGGTTTATATTGGGGCGTGCTTTTTATAGGAAGCCTACTCACACTGATTTGTATTTGCTAGCTTATAGTTGTCACCATCCAGCTCAGCATCAAGGAGTACTTCGTACCTTGATTCACCGTGTCCATATCATTTCAGACCGTGAAAGTTTGTCACCTTAGTTGCCCCATCTCGATATCTCCTTTCGTCATAATGGTTATAGTGAGAGGCAGATGAAACGTCCGTTGCGCTATCAGCCTACTGTGCAACGGGTGAGTGACGATAGTAATGAAGTGGCACCTACATCTATGGCTTTTTTGCCTTACGCAGGTAGAATTTCCAACAAGAGTGGTCGTATTTTGCGGAAATATGATGTGAAATGTTTTTTTCGACCACCTTCTAGGATAAAGGCCCTGTTGGGGTCCGTAAAGGATGATCTTGGTTTGCGAAAGGCTGGTGTCTACCGTATTGCTTGCATTTGTGGCATGTATGTTGGACAGACAATCAGGACTGTGGAAGACCGATGTATTGAACACAACAGACAAACAAATCCGCTGTTGAAGAAAACTGTCTTGGCACCGATCTTTCTATGGAATATAACAACACAGAGATTCTGCCACGCACTTGGTGTTATCAAGGAAGCTGTTGAAATTAAACTATCAAGCGACCTTATAAACAGAGATGGTGAGTTTTGTTTAAGTTATGCTTGGAATCCGGAACCGTCTCTCGTCAAAAAACGGAGGGATAGATTTAGTGCTGCCTCACCTGTTAATTAATTGTCACTATTGATATTTTTGATGTTTGGTCATCTTTGGTTGTGTTTACTCTGTAGTGGCTTGTACTGTGTGTATTATATTCCTTGTTTACCCTTTGCAAACCGAGGTTTTAAATTCGCTTGCATATTGCATCCTTGAGTGCAGTTGTGCCTTGAGAATGGCAAGGTGTGCTCCTGTCGGAATATCGACGCCGGTGGACTACGTCACATGGCAGCATACCCATAAGTTGTTTGAAAATTAATTACGCCGGGAAAACTTACGGTTTGACTTAGCTTTAAATAGTTTGTAAGTCTTGGAACCTATAGCAGTTTGGTCGAGTGGGTTTACAAACATTTGATAAAATTTCCCCATGCCTTCTGTTTCCACAAAAGTTCGTGCCAAACAAAATATTGTCCCCCCAAAACTGTGAAAAACTCCCGCAAACTGGAGTCATTGCTGATCAGTGTTGTCTTCGTCGGATAACTTTCAAAAAGTTACAATACCAACTAATGGTTCCTCTACAAAATAAAAAGTTGACAAAAATAGCTTTAATTTTTCGAAAGTAAAACGCCAAGATTGCAATATAATTATTTCTTTTATGACGACCGGTTTCAATGGGCTATGTCACCATCATCTGGCCGTATAAAATTATACAATGTGGTCATCCTACGCTATTTAAAAAGGACGTTAAATAGCACTTAGTCGAAATACAAAATCACGAATTAAATCATCAACAGCTTGTTGATGGTTGATTGGTGGGCAGATAAGCACTCAGATTACTCTAAGACATGTTGGACGGGGGATGACTAGTTTCGGAAGGTAGTAGAAGAGACCCTTGCAGTAACTTGTGTAATGGATAGTACCATTTATTGTAGGTGAAGGGTCGACTGCAAGGATAATCCTGTCATTTGCTTAACTTCGTTTTTGTTACGGGGAATGTCATAGGCTAGTTAGATTGGAACTTAAGTAAAAGAAGGCACAATTACTCTAAAATAATCGAGGCAGAGCTTGTTTGATACATTGGGCTATAAATAAATCATGAATCGCTCTAAGCGTTATCCAGGGCTACAATCAGGGTGATATACACTTTAATTAGTGGTATTTAAAAACAAAAGAAAAAGCAGGCGAACCTGTTCCAGTATTGCAGTAACCTGTCTGTGCCCAGTGTAGGGGAAGCGGAAAGAAATCATCCTCTTGCGTGGAGGACTTTGTCACTTGGCTGTTACTTAGATAATGTTTGAATCAGGTAAAATGTGTATAATTACTATAAAATATACGAGGCAGAGCTTGTTTGCTGTCTTGGGAATCAGGTTTGAACTTGGCATTACATAAGTTATAGAAATTTTTCAAGTGGATGTTAATAAGTTCACGTGATTCTCGTTGGGCTGACATATTCTTTCGATTATAAGTAGGCCGTACTGTGGTCTCTGAATACCGTATGGGAGCATTGACCCTCTTTTGACCGCTCAAGACAGGTAATTCTCTTGTTTAGAGCTTAACAAATTGAATGGAAGAGTAACGCGTGTTTTCTACAGTAGTGTTCGTTGGAAGCTTTAGTAAATGTGTGGAATTACTCTAACGTTAAATTGTTTGTAAATATATAGGACTTAACTACTTTGGTCATCAATCCCTAGGCTTAGAAACTCTACTTAAACAAACTTATGCTAAGGACAACAAACACACTCACGCCCGAGGAAGTACTTGAACCTCCGACGGCGAGCAGCGGCGCACTTGGAATGCTTGATCACTGCACCGCGGCATTCTACTGTTACAGATTCACCTTGGAAGTGGATATTGGTCTCCGAGATTTTATCGAGTAGATGCTAACATTCGCACATTGAGTCAGCGTATGCACTATACCAGCAGCAGTAACTTCATTAAGGAGGTAGAAATAGCAGACCTGCGAAAACTGAATTGTGCACCATGCTGATTTACAATAGCGGGTTGATTCAGAGTATGAGTTTGATATTGAATACATGGCCGATAGCTGTTGTACGGCTGCTAAATGTAATCATCGTGTTTTGGACATTGGTTTAAGACAGAGGAAATGATGGTTGCTTAGTGTAATTGCTGCAGTGTACGTTTATATATATATATATATATATATATATATATATATATATATATATATATATATATATATATATATATATATATATATAGTAGATGTCTATCTCGCACTGTAAAGTATTGATTTTATGTGGTGTCGCTTTGTGGGTGGCTGTTCGAGTTTTTGAACACAGATGCGATTCTAGTACTCATTTTACCATAATAGGATAAATTAATGAACCTAGTTTTTTATTTTGATACAACAATGTTGTTATAAGGGGCCACTTGGTTTTCGTATTTGTTGGCGATATTTCTGTACAGGATGTTCACAAAGCATTGTGGATAGTTGTTAGCCATTCGATATGATTTGTTATAGCATTTTCCTGGTCATGTTCATCTTTTGAAAGGGAAATTTTGAACAAATGATTGATTGCAAAGTGAAAAAAATGCCTCCTTATATTGAATTGGATGCTTTGATGTAAAATCTAGAAATAATTTTGAAATATAATTATTTTAAGTTCAATGGGGACTTTTACCTGCAAAAAGATGGAGCAAGTATGGGGAGGCCAACATCCGGGTTTCTTGCTGATATATTTATCAATCACTTGGCAAATAGTCTTCTCAGAAAATCCAGTAAGGGCAGGCAAAATTATATACTATTTTAGGTATGTTGATGACACACTACTATTAGTAAAAGGCAATGAGGACGACATCAACACTTCAGTGTCGATTTTCAATAACTTACACGAAAACATTAAATTCAAATGTGAAGTTGACACAAACAATTCCATCAGTTTCTTAGATCTGTCAGTCCGTAACAACGACGGCAAGCAATCATTCAGGATTTTTCGCAAAAAAAAAAAAAAAAAAAAAAAAAAAAAAAAAAAAAAAAAAAAATTACACGGACACGGACAGGATTGTAGATTTTACAGCAAACCATCCAATTCAACATAAGAAGGCATTTTTTCACTTTGCAATCCATCGTTTGTGTAAAATTCCCCTTTCAAAAGATGAACATGGCGAGGAAATGGCAATAATAAAACATATCGTCATGGCTAACAACTTAGGCAACATACTCGAGCACAGTGTATATATAATTAATCCAATCCACGCTTCAGGTGTCTACAAGATTGACTGCCCAGACTGTGGTGCATGTTATGTGGGGCAGACAGGAAGGAAGCTAGAAACTAGGTTTGCCGAACACATTGCACTTGAGAGAAAAGACGCAGCTTAGAGATCAAGCATGGCAGCTTGAAACAAAGCACCAGATACCAAGCATAACAAATAATGTGAGGTTGCTGCATAAGGGTGAGAAGGGAAGATTTCTCGATCTACACGAAGAGCTTGAGATATTTTGCCACCAAAGATCCGTGGGACATAACTTACTTAATGACCAAATTACTATGAAAAAGACAACCTTTTGGGAATTATTTGAGAATTGTTTGTGTAAAAATAAACAAGAATTCGACCCAGGAGAGACGCAATAGATCTATCCTTACCAATATGAAGCAGCCACTGACATATTTCTGTATGAATACCATAACTATAAATACAAACGTCTGTATATAGTTAACAGATTTACATAAATACTTTGGCAGTGTATTAACTATTTTACGACATATTTTACAATACCAATCATAAACAAACAAACAGTTAATTTAAATATTTACATTGTTGCATATGGTTTATTGTTGCATACAGTTCCATTTCACAAGTTGTAAACCGCTTTACTGGTAATATCATTACATCTAACTGTGAAATACAATGTATTACAGACGATCTATGAGGTACATTGCACATGCATAACATGCTAATATAAAAAATGTATGGTATAAAAGTACATCTTATTGACTCTTTTCTGTCAGTGTTATATTTCATATAATGCATGTATACAGACAATGACTTCTTCTTAATTTAGCATTAATAATGGCAAATCTAGATCTGCAAAATAAAGCAGTTTCTTACAAATAACGACTGATTGCTGCAAAACCACCCATTGGATCTTGTAAATATGTTATGGCTTGGCACACCCGCTAACCACTACTTTGGTCTTTTGTGTTAATAGAGTATAATTAGCTACATCCAGTTATGTACAAAAGGTGCTCAAAATGGCTACCATCGTTGACTGTCTCATTCTTACCCATATTCATATCTGATGACAACCTTGCTCTATCCACTGATGCATAAATTGAACGTTATGAATAGGTGTGGCATATACAAAGCCCTTAAAATGGCCTCATTAATAGAAGTCTAATGGATTTAGGCCAGGAGGACGAGCAGGTCACAGTTTCCGTCCCTGCATCCCTATCTATTTGTTTGGGAATCTCTAACGTAATATTTTTCTAGCAGCTCAGCAAAATGACACATGAGCTGAATTAAATCCGGTGGAAAGTTTTTCCACAAACCATGTAAATCATATGTTAAAAAGGCACAATGTCAGTGTTCCTCGTAAAATGAAAGGACCAATTAATATGTCTCATATTATTCCAGCTGACACGTTAGTGGTGAACTGTTGTTGATGCCCGGTTTTTACAACTCTCATATTTTCATACGCCCAGACATGCGCATTGTCATAGTTCTAAAACTCATTTCTGGAAAACTTCGTTTCGTCAGTAAACGTAATCGCAGAGAGAAAATGTTGATCTGACCACACATCTATCATAAGCAGGAATAAAATGTTGCTCTGCGTGGAGAGGGGCTGGGACCAAGAGGCGGCTATGTTCTGTGGAACTGTCGCAGAGGACGGGAGTCGATGAACCGGGGAGGATATGGGGCGCAACTTGAAGTGCCGAAGCAGAATCGGCAGCTGAAGTCTGAATGGAATCGTCCTGCGCCTGCAAGACAGAAATTTCTGGAAGTCTAATGATAGACAAAACGACATCTCCCACAACATTCCCTGCACCACGTACCTGTCTAATGTCTGTAGAGTACTGCCAGATTAGGTCCATATAACGGAACCGGCATGGTGGGAGATTCGCTGCAAAATTCTGAATGGCATCTATCAGTCGGTGAAAATCGTGAATGGTCCTCCCTCGACGACGCGGCGGAAATGTCGAACAGCTTTGTAAACTGCCAGAAGCTTGCAGTCGAAAGCAGACAATTTATGCTGTGTAGGAGTGAGCTTCTACGAGAAGAAGCATAGAGGCTGAACTGCAGAGCCGATGTGTTGTTTCAGGACGGCATCCACAGGAAAGTCGCTAGGCTTCGCCACAATGGATAGAAAAGAATCTGGGGAGGGGTGTGCCAGGGTCATCGCGTTAGAAAAGGCGACTCTGAGGTATGAGAAGGCCCTCGACAACCCATCAGTCCAAGGTACAGGGCAAGAACGGCAGGTATCTTTGCTTTGAGGGCGTCAGTTAAAGGAATTTGTACGGGACTCGCATGAGGCAAATGTTTATGGTAGAAATTTACCATGCCGAGGAACCGACGGAGTTCTTTGAACATAGACGGCTGTGGAAGAGAAAGAATTAGAGTGACCTTGTCCGAATTTGGAAGGATATCGTAAGCAGAAACCTCGTGACCTAGGAAAACTATGCTCGACTGTGAAATCTGTGATTTCGATTCATTAATGTCAACACCATTTGTGGCTAGAATGGTGCGACCAGATTGAAGGTGAGCATCGTGGTCAGAAGCAGTATGAAAATGTCGTCCATGTATGCAGAACAATAAGGAAGGTCTAGAAACAGGGAAGTGATAAATCTCTGCCATGTTTGGGTGGCATTCTTTAAACCATAGGGCATGAAAAGGTACTCGAAGAGGCCAAATTGTGTGGTAATGGCTATCTTCAGAATATCAGACGTGGCCATCGACTGCTTTCTTACAGTCGATCACACTGAACACTTTCGCAGCGTCAAGTAGTCCCGAGAAATCTACATCTACATGGGATACACTGCAAATCATATTTCAGTGCCTGGCAGAGGGTTCATCGAACCACCATTATACTATTTATCTCCCATTCAATTCACAAACAGAGCGCTGGAAGAAAGAACACCTGAATCTCTTCGTTTGAGCTTTGATTTCCCGTATTTTATTCTGATGATCATTTCTACCTATGTAAGTAGAAGTCAACAATATATTTTCGCACTCGGAGGAGAATGTTGGCGATTGGAGTTTCGTAAATAGCCCAAGCGCCGTTGTTGTAATGATTCCCACCCCAGATCCTGTATCATTTCCGTAACGCTGTCTCCCCTGTATTGTGACAATACGAAACGAGCGGCCCTTCTCTGGACCCTTTCGATGTCCTCCGTCAAACCCACCTGATACGGATCCCACACTGGGCAACAATACTCCAAAATCGGACGGACAAGCGTAGTGAATGCAGTTTGTTTTGTAATTCTGTTGCATCTTTTAAGGGTTCTGCCAATAAAAATCAGTCTCTGGTTCGCCTTTCCCACGACATTACCTACGTGTTCTTTCCAGTTTAAGTCTGAAGTAATAGTAATTCCTAGGTATTTTGTGGAGTTTACGGCCTTCATTTGTGATTGATTTATCTTGTAAACAAAGTTTAACGGATTTCTTTTCGTACTCATGTGGACGACTTCACACATCTCATTATTTAGAGTCAATTGCCAATTTCTACACCATACTGATATCTTATTCAGATCGTTCTGCAGTTGGTTATGATCTCCAGATGATTTCACTAGATGGTAGATGACGGCGTCATCTGCAAACAACCTAAGGGAGCTACTTAGATTTTCCCCTAAATCGTTTATGTAAATAAGGAACAGCAAAGGACCAATAACACTACCCTGTAGAACGCCCGATATTACCTCTGTTTTGTCGATGCCTTACCATCGATTACTACGAACTGTGTCCTCTCTGACAGAAAATCCCCTATCCAATATTGGGAACAGGATAGCTTGCCATTATCGTGCGTGCATTCAATACCCGATAGTCGCCACAGAGGCTGAAAGAGCCGTCCTTCTTGGGAACCAAGGAGATGAGTGCCGAACAGTCGCTAGAGGAATTAAGTAGGTCAAGTACAGCTTCTTTTGCCATGAGTAGTTTATTAGGTGCGAGAAGACGCGTCTTATGCTATACTGAGGGGGCCAGGAGTGGTAACAATACGATGACAACAACAATGACAACAGCAATGCGGAGGGGTGGGGAGAGAATCGAGGCGCTAGCAACTGCTGGCACTGTGGAACTAACCTGTGGTGGTGCCGCAGCAATAAGGAGCTTGGTGACTGCGTCCTGTGCTGGAACTGTGGAGATGTGTTGCTCGATGCTGGAGCTCAGAGGCGAGGATGAGCCGACGTGTCGTCCGAGGGCAGAGACAGGTGGCACAGGTGCACATGAATGTCACTCGGCGTCCATGCTACGTGCTTTGACAGCGGAGACGAGTGTTGTGAGGGCCAGGCTGCTTGACAGGATCACTGAGGTGAGACAGAACGTCGCGCGCGTCGGCTAAGTCACACAAGGCCTTTTCTAATCTGCTACTTAGTGCAGCGTTTTGCTGCTGTAAGGCGGCAGTATCCACCCGAAGTTTCGCGAGCGCAATGGGGGTGTCGAGCTGCGCCGATTGGATGGCGACGTACTCAACTAGAGTTTGCAGTTTGTCAAACAGTGGACTGTCTGCTACAGCTCAGGCAAACATCACCTGTATCAGAGGGCCTGAATGTGGACAAAGCGCCAGAGTAACCACATTAGCAAAGATTGCGAAGTGGCATAAAAAAGTCCACACCAAGCACAACGGTGTCGATGGTGGCGACATAGAACGTCCAATTCGGATTGAAAGAGTCAGAGAGATCTATGGTGAATTTAGTAATACCATGGACTTCGATCAAATAATTGTCGACTGAAGCTAAAGGCGAAACACTTGGTAACAGTGGACCAACGAAACTCGAGCGGGGTAAAACACTCGCCTCAGCGCCGGTGTCGACGTGAAACTTGTTCTTCGTAAGGCAGTCAGTGACGAAGAGACGCCCGGGAGTGTTATGCTGCGGTGGGCCCTCAGAAGCACCGAGGTGGCCCGCCGCGCCCACTACGGACCACTGTGCGCATTTGGGTATGGTGCAAGGTGCGTGACACTGGCTTGCGACGTCGTCCAGTTGGGAGTGAAACCAGAATAGCAGGTAGGCGAGATGAGGACGTCTCTCCTGTGGACGCAGGTCAGGCGAAGTCGAGGAGGCAGGTGGTACGGCAGGATCCATATATATTTTTTTTTATAAAATTGTAATTTATTTGATGGCGCTAGATTAGCATTTTGTTTAAACTATAATCCCACTCTTTTCGAGGATGAGGAATAGCATTTTTATTTCATGTTTTAAAATATTAGTTTCTGAAATGTTATTTAATAATGTGGCAATAAGTACGGCTTCTCCACTACGCCACTGTCCCTGTGAGGATGTGTACTTGTTTTACTTTTAAGTGGAGAAGTGAAGATGTGCGAGAATCTAATGGCTGTCTGAATGTGAGTAGTAATAGCTCGCTTTGCATGGTTCTCTCTGGCTCAGAGTCGATAGTTAGTCGTTAACCACCCCTGCTGCTGGTGCTACCAAAGAGGTTTCTACACCCTTTAGTTACAAGCCAGTCGACGAGCTCTCTCCAGGGCGAGTCTCTTTCCCACCACATCGTTTTTAGTGGGTTTTTGCCAGTTTCCAGTAGCTTCGCTTCACGCCCCCTGGCCACGCGGACTTCACTTTGTGCTCGGATCGTGGTGAGGTAAGGTTGGTTCTGATTTTGTGTCCACGGAGATGGTAGCGATTCATTGTCTAGCATGTATAACTTAGACTCTTGAACTTAGATTTATTTTTCGGAATATTTTTTCCGTTCGTGCGCGGAAATGTGTTCTCGTTTTTCAATCCAGTGATTTCCAACAGATAAACGCGGTGTACGTGTTACTAGTTGGAGTTTGATAACGGCCTGGTATATTCAAGCCTTTTGTGGTTATGTGGCAGTGTACAAACTCGGTGTAAATTCTTTCTAGCTTTATGGGGGCTCAGATTCTAACAGACGATATGTTCGTTTTTGTACTGTGCATGTAAAATCATAGCCCTTGTTTCAGTGTATTGCACTTTAGTTATGAGAATAAACAATGCAGCAGCGCCATTTATTAGTTATTTGGTATTCTATGTCAGTAAAAGCTCCTCTATCGCATCTTTGCTATACTACGATGCGATTCAAGCATTGCATACACCAGAAACTACAAATTACGATATCTTTTCTTCCCCTGATCCGATTTTAATTAAATAAAGCTTATATGTTGCCCCAAGGTACTCTTAGTTACCCTATGAAACCCCATGAAAGTTCGTGTAGTACTCTTGGAGATTTGCTGTACTACACCATACTTATAAGCACAGTATACACAAAAAATTCAAATTACGACATCTTTCCTTCCTCTGATCCAATTTTGATGAAACTAAGTCTATGTTACTCTCCAAACTATTCTCAATTTACCTGTGAAAACCCATGAAAGTTCGTGTAGTACTTTTGCAGATTACCTTCAACAAATAGACATACACGATGGCTTTTACTCAAATGATTAAATTATCTTTAATTTTTGTGATCCGATTTTAATGATCGAAGCCTTTATGTAATCGCACGGTGTTCTAAATTTACGTGTGAAAATCCCATGAATATTCGATAAGTAGTTTTGGAGATAAGAGGTTTTTAATAGTTGAAAAAACAGACACGACGGTTATTGAAAACACTTAAAATTATTATATCTTTTGTTTTCATGATGTGATTTTGATAAAATTATGCCTATATGTTGACCCAAACTTTTCTCATGTTTCCTGTGGAAACCGCATGAAGATTCATCCAGTAGTTTTGAAGATTGAAGGGAACAGCGATAGGCCTGCATTTACAGATTTATTATTAGTATAGATAGACTAGCTTATATGCCCATGCTTGGCAATGGTTGTATATCATGGTTATTACGGTTCCGGACCTAGGTCACCAAAAACAGAATCTTTGTTGGATTGCTCTGTCAATAAACTCATTTCTCCTAGTCAAATGATAAATTTAAGCAGAAGTCATTCTAGAAAACAATGAATGTTCATAATGTTTTTCATAAAAAAGTGAAATTAATACTCCGGACGATGTCAATTCAGTGTTAGGTTTTCTTCATAAGGTTACGACTGCGGCGTGTAATTGTCTGTCAGGCGTAAACTTCTGAAAACACTTCTGTCGTTGAGATGAGAAATATTAATAATAATAACAGCGCCATGTATTGGTTCTATGGTGTAGTACCCAACTGTTTATCGCTCACAGTAAATGTACGCTGAAGTATTAGAATGTTGCAGTGTTGTACTGGGGACAATGTAGTTATTCTGTATGCAGTGCTCCCTATTATCGAAAACTCGACGGATCTGTAAGTCTAGTATCAGTCAACAGAGCAGTTCATGTCTGTTTAAATAATACATCATAGTTTTGTCAATGTGCGATAAAGTAAGTCTGGGTAATCGTTGAAGGAATGGCGTCTGTATAGAATGGCGTCTGTACAGAACGTTTCAATAAAATATAGTATTTCCAATGACTTGTCTTCATTGTATTAGCAGCATCGGCGACTCTTTCATCTAATACAGGTCCCCACGTCCTACAGTAATTACTTCGTAAAGCACGAAATTGAAATCGACCTTGTGTAATAGACCTATATATTCAGAAGTCGGATTATAACTAAGTACAATTGTCTCTGCAAAAGAAGACGTCTTTCTCTATCTTAATGTAGTCCGCACCAAAAGTAATTACAAATTTTAATCACAATATTGTACCGAACAATTATGAAACCAGGTTTTTTTTATGAGTTTGTCGCTCGCGTGTGTATATTATCTCTAGTGCCAGGCACAGAGCAGAAATATCTCTGGTGTATGCATTCAGATGCGCAGAACACATTTTGTGTCCTCAACATTAAGGTGGAGATGTCACGTGATATTGGGAAAAATCTGCTAATCGCTGACTTTATCTTGATCCTTTTTTGTTCGGTTAATACGGATGACTTTGTGTAAATGGCCCTTTTAGCGAAGCTTCCTCAACTTTCTTGTTGCTTCTGTGACACATTATTTAGATATTATTTCATGTTATGTGGTTGCTGTGCGAAAAGGAGGTGAGGCATCATTGCAGCCAATGCGGTACAAACCAATCGTAAGACCAAATAAATGTGTGGAAAGAGTGGATTTATCTCAATATAACTTGGTAATTCCAGCTTAATGTTGAGAAGATGCGTAGAACGCAGTGCTCATTCCATAGATATTTCTACTCTATGTACAATTTAGTGGTTATACTCGTCGGTAGATGCACTTCTTTTCTTTCCATGACATTGCATAGCATATTGGATACAGCTAGGAAAAAAAATTATGTCCCACCTGGGTTAAATTTTACTTCCAGTGGCAGCGGTTTAGTTTGCTATCGTTGGCAACGAACTATTCGCTTTAGGAGGAGGATTAATTTACTGACCAGAACAGCATAAATTATGTATTTCATCGTGAACATAAAAAATTATTCCCCTCAATCAATGTGACTGACATTTGAAAAAGCATTCAACGGCCGTTGCCAAGATCAGCAAACAACGCCGCCGCCGTAAGTAAAATTGTACTCATCTTGTAGTGTATTACACCATAGTTATGAGAATGAAAAAATAATACGCAGCACCACCGCAATTGGTCGCCTCACTTTGTCCTTTCCTATACTATGGCGTTTTAGAGGCATTTCTAAACAGAACGCACTCAAAATGTAATTAGGATACACCGATATCAGAAATGGAACTACATAAATTCGATTTTCCTTGCAAAGAATTCTTATGTAAGTTAGAGCATCGATATACGCGAAGGAATCTTGATATGTTTTAAATTCAAATGTTTTCTGTCAAAAGAAGAAAAGGAATATCATTAAGCTATGAATATACGAAGTGTAATCAGCAACTCGCTGTTCAATGTTAGTTTTTATTTGCAGAGGCCAGAGATAATATTGCACCTCTTAATTCAAAATACTTCTGTTACTGAGGAAATACGCACAACACTATCGTGTATTGTTTCTTTGCAGCACTCCTAATCCAACAGCACCTTTAGTGGTTCGTTGCTGTTCTATGGTATAACCATCGAAAAGAAATAAAAAATAAAAAAAAATGCATTTACGAAGTATTCTTTGCAATGAAACACGCCAACTATTATTTCTTTGGTACACTACGTACATAACAGGGTCTCTATTTGTTGTGTACTGTACTGCACTGTTTTCTAGGCATTCCTAAACAGAATGGACTCAAGATGTAATAAGTACGAACCGAAATCAGAAAGGAAACTACACAAATTCGTGTTTCATTGCAAAGAATACTTCGTACATGAAAACATGGATAGACGCGAAGGAACGTCGTTATGTTTTCAATTCAAATGATACCCGCGGAAAGAAGCGCTTCTTTCTTTCCTTGACATTGCAAGGCATGTAGGATACAGCTAGGAAGAAAAAAAAGTGTGTCGTACCTGGGTTAAATTTTACTTGAAGTGGCAGAGGTTTAGTATGTTAATGTTGGCAACGAAATATTCGCTTTTGAGAGTTCATTAATTTACTGATCGGAACAACATGAATTATTTCATTATCAACAAATGTTCAAATGTTTGTTAAGATTATGGGACTTAACTACGGGGTCATCAGTCCCTAAACTTACAAACTACTTATGAACTACTTACGAACTAGGACGGCACAAATATCCATGCCCGAGGGGGGATTCGAACCCCCGACCGTAGTGGTCGTGCAGACCGTGACTGGAGTGCCTCAGTCTCCTCGGCCACCGCGGCCGGCTCATTATCAACACAAAGAATTATTCCCCTCATTGTACATGCCTGATTTTTCAAAAAGGATTCAACGGCCGTTGCTAACATCAATACACTATACGTACCGCTGCCGCAAGGAAAATCATAGCCCTTGTTTCACGGTACTAAACCTTAGTGATGTAAATAAAAAACGCAACATCGCCATTTATTAGTTATTTGGTGTACTATGTAAGTAATATCGTCTCTATCGGATCTTTGATATACTACGGTGCAATTCAACGGTAGCATTCACCAGAAACTACAAATTACGATATCTTTTCTTCCTCTTAACCGATTTTGATTAAATAAAGCTCATATGTTGCTCTAAGGAACTCTCAGTGGACCTATGAAACCCCATGAAGCCTATGTTACTCTCCAAACCATTCTAAACTTACCCGTGGAAACCCATGGAAGTTCGACATACACGATGGCTTTTAAACAAATGATTAAATTATGATATCTTTATTTTCTCAGATCCAATTTTAATTATTGAAGCCTTCATGAAACCCCACGATATTCTCAAGTTACGTGTTAAAACCCCATCAAAATTCGTCAATTAGTTTTGGAGATAAACGTGTTCAAAGAGACAGACAGACATGACGATCGTAGATAAAAAATTTCCAATTACGATATTCTTTTTTTTTCTGTGATCCAATTTTTATGAAACGAAGTCTATATGTCGTCCAGAGTAACACTCAAGTTACCTGTGACAACGCCATGCAAATTCGCGAAGTAGTTTTGGAGATAACATGTTTTTAATAGTTGAACAAACAGACACGACGGTTAGTGAAAACACTTAAAATTACCATTTTTTTCGTGATCCGATTTTGATATAATTATGCCTATATGTTGACCCAAACTTTTCTCGTGTTTCCTGTGATAACCGCATGAAGATTCGTCCAGTAGTTTTGAATATTGAAATGAAAAGCGACAGGCCTACATTTACAGATTTATTATTAGGATAGAAGATAACAATGCGGTACTGATATATCTTCTAGGTCTTTCTATATTGTTGACTGTTGATTTGTAATTGAATAGTGATACTGATGCTGAATTCTTTAAGTTAATGAGCATTATACTTTTCTTAAATGAAATAGGACATGCTGTTAATACAAATGTTTGAACTATGTTAGGTCAGGCTATAAATATAATGGAAAAAATGGAATGAACATAGGACAGAACAACTGGTATTGGGTAGACTTGCGCATAGTAGTTCGCGATCGAGAGCGCTCACTTTAGTTCGCGGCTCTGCCGCGAACTACTTAGTTCTTTTAGTTCGACCGCTCCCAGTGACGGCTGAGCGGCGTGGTCTGCGCATGCAGTTGGAGGGAGAAGTTCCCCCACCTATCTGCTTCATGCGCTTTCTGCTTGAGCCGCTAACGATATCACGCAAACGAAAAGAAACAGTCTGTGGATAATTTGTCGCGTTTATGTTTAGAGTTATCTCTATATCTTGGCATTATGGAATTTATTAGATATTGCAGAGTGCAGAATACTTGAAAACAGAAATTTTGTAGCACTGAACTATGTAATATAGCAGGCAGATGCTCATCTCGAAATGGCTCTCATCAGCAGAAGGCAAACACGTGATTTTTAATTCTGCTGCGCGCCCCCTCGCTATTTCCCGTCGGTCTTCAGAAAAGAATCCACCGAGCTAAGAAGCGAGATACGTTTGGCATAATAGTTCGCGACTGGTAACGCATGTTTTAGTTCGCAACCGATCGCGCATATTTTAGTTCGCGACCGATCGCGCATATTTTGTTCGCGACCGATCGCGCATGTTTTAGTTCGCGACCGGTAGCTCTTTTAGTTCGCAGCTCAGCCGCGAAGAAGGTCGCCCTTTTTAGTTCGTCCGCTCTTTTCTGCTTTTGATACTGCTACTAAAACAGCACTCGCATAGAAATGCAAACAATGTTAAGTTTTGATTTCTCTTTACTTCTTTGCACTATGGAATGAGCGTTATATTTAGACACTGCTTAATACCTTAGAAAACAATATTTGTGGCAGTGAACTATGAAACTACAGTTGGGCTGCATCTCAGCTCGAAATGACGGTAACTGGTAGAAGGAAATCACGCGATTCTGCGCGCTCTCGCGTCCTCTCGCTGTTCCCCGTCAGTCTTCGGAAAAGGAGTGGATGAACTAAGAGGCGACGGATCTGCGAACTAGTTCTCGTAGTTCTCCTGTGGGAGCGCTCTTCCGACCTAGTTCGTTCGCGAACTACACAAGACTAGTATCGGGTAGTTACATAAAGATTAGGTATCGAGTGGTAGATTAAAGGATGGAATCATAAGGTACAATTGAATATCTACTTGCATCATTGGATTACAAATGTTGCAGTATGTGCTTGTGATGGGCAGCAGGGAGCGGCTGCGCGATGCCGCCGAGACGACCGTCCCAGCCGCCGCCCCCGTATGAAGAGGCCTTCGCACGCCGCAGTCCGCACCCGGGACGCAGGCACCAGGGCCGGCCGGCTGGCGTCGCGGGGAGGCCAGGTACCGACTGCAGCTAACAATGTGGGGTGTTTCAAAAGAAATAACAGGGTGAGCCAGTGAGGTAGACGCGCCAGTACTGCGAGCTATGTAGGGTATTTCTCTACCACTACGACACATCCGTCTTGTGGCTTGCAGCACGTGGTGGCCGAGGGGACTGAGGCGCTCCAGTCACCGTCTGCACGGCCACTACGGTCGGGGTTCGAATCCCCCCTCGGGCATGGATATTTGTGCCGTCCTTAGGATTAGCTAGTTCATAAGTAGTTTGTAAGTTTAGGGACTGATGACCATGCAGTTAAGTCCCATAAGCTATACAAACATTTGATTTTGGTTGCAGCAGTTTAATGAACCAAATAGTTACTAGATGTAGCTCCACACTAGTGTGGAGAGTGGGACAACTCCTCCCCCCCCCCCCCCAACACATATACCTTTGGGTCATACTCCCTTTTAGGTATACACGATTCTGGTCTACTTTTTGTAGCCTGATTTGTTATTTAAACATCACTTCCAGTGGTCTTCACATCCTTTGATGGCTTTGTTGAATGGATTATAAGCAAACATTGACTAATATCTATTATTACTTTACTGTTTTGCATCTTTCATGTAAGTAGTGATATTATCCCCTCTAATTATTATAGGTGAATTTAGTAATCCATGAGGATTCTGACAAGTATGTGTGTATTCCACTTCCACTCATAGTCAATACGTTTTATCACTGTGTTTTCTATATTGCTTTCGTATGGGTACATAGAGTTTGTTGATGTTTGTTTCCTCACCATATCATTTTTGTTTCATAGATTAGTCGTTCTGTCCTAATATATACGACAATCAATATCATTCCTGAAAAAAGTTATATTCTTCTGTGATTTTATCTCTATGTCATTTAACTAAATTCTTATATTTATTGTATGCAATTCATTAGGACATTATATTTTCAGGGCCATACATGTCAATTTTTGTTTTTGCTTGTTCTCCACTTTTTAAAAATGTTTGTAAAGCTTATGGGACTTGAACTGCGGGGTCATCAGTCCCTAAACTTACAAACTACTTATAAACTACCTTATAGTAAAGACGGCACAAATATCCGTGCCCGAGAGGTGATTCGAACTCCCGACGGGGAACGGCCTCGCGCATAACAGCATAGCGCCTCAATGCGCTCGGCCACTCCGCAGCGGCTCTTCACTTTTTGTATGATACAATGAGTAATTGGATTTATATAAATGGCTGCTGATTATTTGTTATATTTATTTAGGGCCTGAAGATGACACTACTGGCGTGCCAGTTAATAAAATCATTTTTGTTACGGCTGTTGGTTTTTATCTATTTTAATGCAATTCGATTATAAATAAAGTTAAAGCTCAAGAGCGTCACTTATAGGAAGTAAATGCTGTTACAAAAATTCCAAGCTCTAGGCTTTTAAAGCCGCCTCGAACGATGGGACGAATATTTAAATTTACAGGTGGAGTAAGTTGAAAAGAAAAGCAATTTTCACCTCAGTTTGCGACTTATTTACTGACTCACCGAAGTAAATATTTTAGGATGTGCTACTACAGACGAATTGCAATAAGAATGCCGTATAACACGTGTTAGATTTTTGTTGAGTGCAGAGATGCAGCTGCGTATGTAACCCAAACAAACTTGACGCAAAGGCAAATGAGGACGTTCAAAGTTGATTTTGTAGAGCTGAGACTTTTCTCAGACCAGCACAAAGGTGTCATGACCAACATTGTCAATCTCTATGACAAAGAGAGTGGGTATAAATAAACTAATTTTACTTTTTCTGACGGCGGATTCTAATAATATGAACATATTGGTATATTACAAAGTTAGGTAGTTGATAACATTTATCGCCAATTAAATTCTGTTAAAGTAGTTTTCTCCGAAAATCTAATATCACTGTCTCCTTGCCAGACTAAATGGCCACCGATTCGTGGAGGCGATTAGCCACAAAGGCTGCTGGATTCGTTACATTTAATTTCATTCCATGATGGTGGTGGCGGCTGGTGCAGCAACAGTGGTGAATAATTAAATAATTCGCAGTCTCTGTTGCAATGTTGTTTATTATAACCAATAATGATGCGCTAACAGCGCGAAGCGCTTTACTGGATATACTAAACAATATTGCAACAGAGACTGCGAATTATTTAATTAAAATTACATTTAAATCCGGAGAACGAACGTCTCGTTCGCGGATAGACACATCTGTTCTCGACCGCTCTGTAGAATTGCTATTACGGCAGGTCGCCAACCTAGGAGCCGTAAAACCGACCTTGCGTTGCCGGAACGAACTCTTAACGATACTCTGGGTCAGGTTGGTAGAATGTCACTAGTTTTGTCGGCGCGAAGAATGATAAATGCGAAACACGCTTCAATAGAAGTGGCGTGAGCGACGTGTCCTCTCTAAGTTGTTTCCAGTTCATAGGTCAGGTCCGCGATCGTCTAGTGTTCAGAAGTAGCCGCCATGTTCGATGTTGGTGATTGTTCTCGTTGACCTACATAAATTCCACGTCTCCACCAAGCAGGTTTTCCTGATTAATGGCCGGTTCGTCCATCTCTCAATCTTCTCGTTAGTAAAAGGAAAGATACCTTTGACGTCCAGTTAAATGAGTTCATTAA
Organism: Locusta migratoria; assembly: GCA_026315105.1. Taxonomy (NCBI): domain Eukaryota; kingdom Metazoa; phylum Arthropoda; class Insecta; order Orthoptera; family Acrididae; genus Locusta; species Locusta migratoria. The sequence continues at coordinate 542,258,193 of CM048744.1, forward strand.
GGGCCGGTTCGTCCATCTCTCGTTAATCTTCTCGTTAGTAAACGAGAAGATGCCTTTAACGTCCAGTTAAATGTGCTCGTTAAGTGGATTGCGTTTGTCATTGCCAGATACACCTCTAGTTTGCTAACCTGGAGAAAACGAGAAGGTACGATATATTTCGACTAGGTTGGCAACAGAAACGTGGCAATGGCAATGAACATACTGCCAAGTGCATAGTAACTTAGTGCAAGCAATAACTCGCACATTGGCGAAAGTGCACTATTCCTGTAGATCGGAGCAAGAAATCACATTTTAGGCCTTACACCAGGCGCAACAAGCATAAGTAGGCCTAAATATTGCATTAATAAGCTTGCAGACGTAAGTATTGTATTCTGTTTTCTATTACGGGAAAACTCATACAAAATACATGTCTTGCTGTTGGACTCTTCAGATAGTCGTAGAAGTTTTCATGCAGCGTTACAAAGACGGAATTCTGCATCATCCCAATATTCAAAATGCTTTGGACGAACATACAGACGTCTAGGACGCCTTATTAAGGCAATGACCTTTAGATCGTCCAAAATATTGACATCCTCTTCCTTGCCAACCAAATCTCTTATTCCAGGCATTTTCATCATACCGATTCTCACTTAACTAGTCGTTATCCGTAAATTTATATTTTGATATCACAACACTGATTTTAAGTTTATGTTACGTATCTGCAATACATAAAACTCATCTAATCGCGACTGACATGGATGGGGCGAAAAATATGACGACAAAATTTTGCAATAAATCTGCTTTCCACTCTCGTTTTTCATACATGTAGGCTAGTGCTTCTGTTATTTTGTTCGTTAAATCTGTCTTTATCACGTGAATATATTGCAGTAGTTTAGTGATTTGGAATCCTGCCATTTTCAACAGATTCTCACTTAACTGGTCATGTAACGAGCAGAATTCTACTCGTTAACTTAAACCGCTAGTTTGAGGTCTTTTAACGTCAGCTTAACTCATAACGAAACATTGACAAACGCAATTCTCCGATAACGACAAGTTAAAATCTTAACTCACACTTAACGAGACAATGAAAAACCGGCCCTAAGGTGAATAATCGCATTCGGTAGCGAGTTTAAAAAAGTGCTACGGTTAGCATATCGGACGACAGGCGTGATGAACAAAAAAATGTTCTTGCTTTAGTGTTTGCACCGCCGCTGCTTAGGGCTCAGTTTCTTGTAGCCATCATTAACAGATATTTTTCAGGAAACACTCTCTCTTTCAAGCTGGTCGAATTATTGGTGTTCGTTCTGTTCGATGTTTTCTCTCTCTTTATTTGTGCTGTCCTTCAGAAAGAATTAGTAACTTTCTTGTAAGATGTAACAGGCTACCTCTTTAATTCTCAGTGATACTTCAGAATATATTGATTATTTCACTCAATGTCCGACTTCTGGTCTGCAGCCTTCCCCTCTTGCTACCATTCATATTCACTTACTTAAATCACTGAAACCACTGCTAGAAGAGAGGAAGTCCGATGCTGGTAACGGTCGTAGCAACAGAAGATTAACTGTTGTAAGATTACCGCCCAATAGAAATACTGGTAATTAATAGCTTTTGATAATTAAACAGTATGAAGTTCACTGCAAACATTGACCATGCCAATGCACTAAATGTTACACAATTTTAATCTTATTAATTATGGTAGCAATGTATGTACGCAGTTGGGTGACAACATTTATAGTTAGGCCAAAGGTAGAAATTCTCCACGTTGAGATTTGCTGTGTGCTTGTAGCTGACGGGAGGCCAGCGAGCAGGCCGACGTTGGTGGCTTGTTCCAGCTTAGTATTTCCAGTTTCGTTTCCGGTGAGGGGAGAGAGGGACAATGGCGAGTGCCAGGCACAGTGCAGTGCACAGCGTGAAATAAAATATTCTAATACTACTGGCATTTGAAGTAATACGATGCAGTTAGGAACCTTTAGGGCCCTCATTACAAAATAGCCTGTTGACAAATAAACAATACATTAGCTGATATAGTCACATCTGACGTAATATGTTTAATTGACAATGAGAAGTAATAAATTACCAATAAATACAAGACAGTTACACAACTAGCATGGCAATGTTTGTTTATAAAAATAATATATTAACTATTTTTCATTTTATTTTCAATCAATCTTTTGTATTTTATCTTGAAGTATTCAGTTAAATCACTTATCTGTGATATAAGAAATTGCACGATTATGATAAACAGTACAAAGGATGTTTATATCAATATAAAAAACCTAAGAAGACAATTTATTTAATGTGTAGTGTAATTATTTTGATTTTAGGTAAAGTTTTAGAAATGTATTGGCTGAGCGCTGTACGTTGGCAAATCGGTTAGAACAGCTCACATGGGGAAGTTGATGACGTAAGGGAAAAAACCCCGGCAGTTGAGCTTTTGGCGCACGCGCGCGTGCGCGCGAGGGCAGGAAGTGAGGACTCGAGAGCACGTGGGTGGCTGGCCGGGCGGCGTCGCTCTGCATCAGTCGGCAAGTGGATCTCGAGGTGGTGACTTTAGATTTGTGTGTGGCAATCGCCACGTGTGGTTGCTCGTCGTAGACTGCACCAAGTTAAATCGAGTGCTACTGTGTGTTTGTGAATATTTAGCCGGTGGAACAAGGTGTGCATCACACTGAATTAAAGTGACTGATTTGTTAATGTAACACATGTCGTCGCATAGGCATGATCATAAACTGTGTTTGAGACAGCCACGTGGTGTGAAAACAATTCGCGACAAATATTCATTTTGTCTGGGGGCTCACGAGCTATAACTTTATTTGGTAAATGTGTCGACGTACAGACGTATCAGCCACAGGGTTCAAATATTGTGAAATAAACAACATGAAGTGAACTTTCACGTGTTTTCAAAAATAGTAGTTAGCACACCCTTTTCTCTCATGAACTTGAATTTATTATGAATTTGTTTTGTTAATCATATGCAGGGAAGGAAAGCTGCGAACGTGTGATATCATCCCCTAGAAAACGAGTCAAACAGTCGCAATCACAGCTCCAGTGTTTTTGCATGTTTAGGAATTTGGTTCGCAGCTGGTGGTTGTGAGTTTTAAAAATTAAACTTTCTCTATTTTAAACTCTCACCCCGACCTTCACGCTCGCACTGTTAATTGGGAAGTGGAAGCAGGCTGGTTAATTAATTCCGCAATGTTGTCACATCTGATTCTTCTACCAACCAACTATAAGAAGAGTAGGCGCTACAATTTTCAAAATATTCCACCTCCAACCTCTATGCACTATTGAGTTTTCTTGATAACATCTCATGAAGCTCCTCTGAAATAGTTTTAGCATTATTTTGAAAGGGGGTGCACTGTTCATTATCAAAAATATTCAAATGTTTGTTAAGCTTAAGGGACTTAACTACGGGGTCATCAGTCCCTAAACTTACAAACTACTTATGAACTACCTACAACTAAGGACGGCACAAATATCCATGCCCGATGGGGAATTCGAACCGCCGACCGTAGTGGCCGTGCAGACCGTGACTGAAGCGCCTCAGTCTCCTCGGCCACCGCGGCCGGCTGTTCATTATCCTAACGAACAAATCGGCTCTTGCGTTTATTTATTTATTTTTCTGTAGACTTCGTCTTTCAACCATCTCTACAGGCAAAAATAAAGTGGTAAGGCCAGAGGATCTTGGTGGCCAAGAAACGTGCCAATATCTACGGATCCATCTTTGGGGAATATTAGCTCTAGCTGATGTGTCACCTGACAACTAGAATGTTCAGAAGACCTGTCATTCTGGAAGAACATTCGCGTTCTTGTAATATCTTCTAACAACGCTGGAAGTTCATTTTCATAAACATGTAGTCAATGGGGTCTTGTGAGACTAAAGGCCCAATCATCTAATTGTCTATCAAACCAAAATGCTTGTAAATCTATGGGACTTAGCTACTCTAGTTATTAGTCCCTAGGCTTCAACCTACTTAAACTAACTTATACTAAGGACAACAAATACACCCATGCCCGAGGGAAGACTCGAACCTCCGACGGTGAGCAGTGTCGCGCTCCGCACCATGCGCCTATGAACGCTCGGCCACTCCATTGCTGCTCTATCAAACCACACTACATAAAGTCCAAGCATTCTGTCCCGGTGAAATGTTAAATTTGCATAAATTATTATCTGAAAACTAAAAATATGAGCGTGTAGGAATTTAAATTTCAAACAGAGTTTATATTTTATGAATGTCAAGCCTAGATGACGAAATTTGCCGAAAAAATTCGCAAAGTTCCAAAAAAAAAGGTTTTTATTAAATAAATAAAAAACGATAAATCCGATGGGAAAATGTTAAATTCGAAAGTTGTAGTCCCTACCATTATCTATTGATTGCTTTTTTCGTACGTATCGACTGATTTTATACGTTTCGAGAAATATCGGAAAAACACTTGAAATTTTTTTAAAATTAGATTCCTTACAACTCGTCATCATCCACGTTTTCGAACTTATTATTTACCACAGGTATGTCACGAAATAAGTAAAAAAAAAGACCATCTTCGAAAAAATTAAAAATATTCAGTATTGTTTGAGATACATCTATTTTTTGAAAAAAATGTCTCCTATAAAATTGCCTAGAGCTGATCAGGGATCGACCTACAATAATGGTTTCTTGCCTGTTTTCTTCGAGAGGAGTTGTAATATTATACTATTAAATAATTTTTTTTGATTTTGTTAATTATAAGTATCAAAGCCACTCCCATGAACCACAGACATTGCCGAGGTGGGGTGGCTTGCGTGCCTCAACGATACAGATAGCCGTACCGTAGGTGCAACCACAGCGGAGGGGTATCTGTGGAGAGGCCAGACAAACGTGTGGTTCCTGAAGAGGGGCAGCAGCCTTTTCAGTAGTTACAGGGGCAACAGTCTGGATGATTGACTGAGCTGGCCTTGTAACATCAGCTAATGTGGCTTTGCCACACAGCTACTGCGAACGGCTGAAAGCAAGGGGAAACTACAGCCGTTACCTTTCCCGAGGACATGCAGCTCTACTGTATGAACATATGATGATGGCATCCTCTTGGGTAAAATATTCCGGAGGTAAAATAGTCCCCCATTCGGATCTCCGGGCGGGGACTACTCAGGAGGATGTGATCATCAGGAAAGACGATACTGGCATTCTACGGGTCGGAGCGTGGAATGTTAGATCCCTTAATCGGGTAGGAAAATTAGAAAATTTAAAAAGGGAGATGGATAGGTTGAAGTTAGATATAGTGGGGATTAGTGAAGTTCGGTGGCAGGATGAACAGGATTTCTGGTCAGGCGAGTACAGGATTATAAATACAAAATCAATTGGGGGTATCACAGGAGTAGGATTGATAATGAATAAGAAAATAGGAATGCGGGTAAACTACTATGAGCAGCACAGTGATCGCATTATCATTGTCAAGATAGATACGAAGCCAACACCGACAACAGTAGTACAGGTTTATATGCCAACTAGCTCTGCCGATGACGAGGAAATCGAAGAAATATATGAGGAGCTAAAGGAAATTATTCAGACAATTAAGGGAGAGGAAAACTTAATTGTTATGGGAGACTGGAATTCAGTAGTAGGACAAGGAAGGGAGGGGAAGATAGTAGGTGAATATGGTCTGGGCAAAAGGAATGAAAGAGGATGCCGCCTGGTAGAATTTTGCACGGAACATGACTTAATCGTAACAAACACGTGGTTTAAGAATCACAAAAGAAGGTTGTATACATGGAAGAGACCAGTAGACACCGGAAGGTATCAGATAGATATTATAATGGTAAGACATAGGAACCGGAACCAGGTTATAAACTGCAGGACATACCCAGGGGCAGATATAGACTCTGACCATGTTGATTGGAATAAACTCTTTCAAGTTCTGAAGCAAGCAAGAGTAAAATATAGGGAGCGTAAGGTTATTTACAACTTGTACAAAGACCAGACAGCGGTTGTCAGAGTTGAAGGGCATGAAAGGGATGCAGTGGTTGGAAAGGGAGTAAGACAGGGTTGTAGCCTTTCTCCAATGTTATTCAATTTGTGCATTGAGCAAGCTATAAAGGAAAGCAAGGAGAAATTTGGAGAAGGAATTAAAGTTCAGGGTGAAGAATTAAAAACACTGCGTTTTGCCGACGACTTAGTAATTCTGTCAAAGACAGCAAAGGACCTGGAAGAGCAATTGAACGGAATGGACAGTGTGCTGAAAGGTGCATATAAGATGAACATTAACAAGAGCAAAACTAGGGTAATGGAGTGCAGAGTAAGAAAATCAGGTGATGCTGAAGGAATTAGATTGGGTAACGAAGCAATAAAGGAGGTAGATGAGTTTTGTTACTTGGGTAGTAAAATAACAAATGATGGTCGCAATACAGAGGATATAAAATGCAGAATGGCAATGGGTAGAAAAGCGTTTTTGAAAAAGAGAAATTTGTTAACATCGAATATTGATTTAAGCCTAAGGAAGTCCTTTCTGAAGGCATTTGTATGGAGTGTTGCCTTGTATGGGAGTGAGACATGGACGATAAACAGTGCGGACAGGAAGAGGATTGAGGCTTTTGAAATATGGTGCTACAGAAGAATGCTGAAGATTAGGTGGGTGGATCGCGTAACTAATGAGGAGGTACTGAACAGAATTGGGGAGAAAAGGAATTTCTGGCATACCTTGACCAAAAGAAGGGATAGATTGGTAGGACACATTCTTAGACGTCAAGGAATTGTGAATTTAGCGTTGGAGGGAAGTGTGTGGGGTAAAAACCGCAGAGGAAGACCGAGAGATGGATACAGTAAGCAGATTCAGACAGATGTAGGTTGCCGTTCTTATGTGGAGATGAAGAGGCTTGCACAGGATAGGGTATTGTGGAGAGCTGCATCAAACCAGTCTCCGGACTGAAGACCACAACAACAACAAGTATCAAAGAATGACATTGAAAAACTTGCACTTTTTTGGGTCTGTTTTCTTCAACTGGATATTTCTATTTTTATGTTATGAACTGAATTGTGTAGTGTGACCGTGTTTTCTTATCTTCTCTAGAGCCACTACATAATCATTTGTAGAATCATATAACTTGTATCACTCGATAGCAATTCAAATATCAGAGTACCAGCTATGCTGCTCCTCCACACTCTTGTCTTCTTTTGGATTGTAGGCAGATTTTTGTTATTATCAAATCACTCAGCAAAACTGTAGGTACTAAGTATAAAATAACTGAGTACTCGAATCAATTATATAAATTACAATGTGGTTTATTTACCGCCGATACAAATTAGACACCACATATATCCGTGTCTAGTCTGTACTCTTACAGTCAGCTCAACAGTATAAACAGTAAAAACAAAAACCAATCTATTTAACATAGAAAATTATAACATAACACTTCCATGTTTTTTATATTCTTCTTCAAGATACATTGTCCATGCAGCGTCTCTCTTTCAAACATAATCGCTGCCACTTGTGACTGACAGGCTGTACCTAAACAGAAAAGAGATCTGGGGCAGTATTTGATCTCTCACCTGCTAATTGTCTGTTTTGGTCGTCTGACATCGATACAGGCAGATATGTAGTGTAAATGGTTACACTGCATACCCCCTTTCTTAGATGGCAGATGCCAAAACATACTTAATTCTATCTCTTTCATACTATATGTATGTTTTCAACTTTAACTTTACATGTCTTTCATTTCAAGTGTGAACACTTCAGTTTACTTGCGAAATAATATTATTTCTAAACTCCGTTTACGTTATATGTTTCAACACTCAAACATAGTTTATTTAGTTTTTACATCAATCAAGTAATATTATATTCGACTCTCTACTAAATGTAAACTTTAGACAAGTAATTGTCATTTGGAAGCTCAGGTAAGGAAATGCAATACGAACTTGCTTAACATTATATATGATTTAACGAATAATGAAATTGATAGATTCCTTCTTATTTCAACGCTTCTCATTTTTCCTTATCCATTTCCAAAGATGAATACACCTAGGTATCTGATACTCTAAAAATTAGAGTGACACATTCTTACATTAATTTTATGGAACTCTGTCCAATACTACAAGAACTAGCTAACTGAGAACCAGGAGGGAAAATCATTCCAAGAAAGAAGATTTAAGATAAGGTAAATTCCTTCTATACATATCCACTAGTGGGTTAAAATAAGTTAGGTAATAGCAAGTTTCTACTTGCCCTTCTACCCTTTCTCCTCACATAAAAATTAGGTCCACTTTCTGGGCACCTAATTTGATCAGACCCCACTCTAGAGGTATCTGACCCACACATATGGGTGGTAGTCTTTCCCTAGAACTTCCTACCCTTACAACCTCCACCCAACACTAACCTCTACCCCACCAAGGACACTTCTTTCCAGTTACCTTTCTCTTTTCTCTTCTTATTTCAACTACCTCCTGTCCCAAGAATTTCACTTAATTAAAAAATTTAAACCTTCTCTTACCCAGCTTAAATGCTTAACGAATGTGCACTCATTATTGTATACCTTTGATTTGATTTGATTCTTTCAGGGAAGCCAAAACAGTCTTGGTCTAACCCGCCACTGCCCGCACCGAAACTAAGTTTATTGTGCGGTATCGCTCCCTGTATGTCTAGTAAAGCCAACCAATGCCCTTGAACAGTGCAAGGAGTCCCTTTACCAGTTCTTTATTAGACACAATTTCTTCGGGTCTGGTTGTCCCAAATGTTCTGTGCCTTTTACTCTCCAATGCAATGCATTCGAAGATTAGATGTGATGCAGTTTCATCACCGTCATCACAGATCCTACATTTAGGGTCCTCTTCTGTTATTCCCATTGTATGTAGGTGTTTTTTGAAATTCCCATGGCCTGTCAGCAATCCAACCATGAGTCTAATCTCTCTCCTGTTCAGATCCAGGATTGCAGAGCTTCTTTTAAAACAAGGCTTTGGCATCATTACCTTGCCATGTTTTTGTTGATGGACTTTGGTCCAATATTCTACGTGCTGTGTTCTGAGCCAGTTACGTTGCTCTAATTTAATCATTGCCTTGGTGATTGTCAGGACAGGTTCCGGTCCAATAAATGGAGCCTCTGCCCCCATCCTGGCTAATCTGTCGGCATGTTCGTTGCCACTGATCCCCGAGTGGCCAGGGACCCACAATAGGTTTACTCTATTGCTTTCCCCTAGCTCCACCAGAACCCTGTGACATTCTGCAACAATTTTAGACCTTGTTGTAGGAGCTGCCCGTGATCTCAGGGCTGCCTGGCTGTCTGAATAGATATAGATGCTATGATCTTTGTAGCACCTACGCAAATTCTCCTCTACACATGCCCTGATGGCAGTGATTTTGGCCTGGAATACTAAGGCCAGTTTCCCTAGAGAGATGACGCCCTCCAGTTTTGGCTGCACCCCGTAAACCCCAGCCCCAACGCCTTGGTCTGATTTCGACCTGTCAGTGAACCAGACAATATCCCCCGTACGGCGTCGAACTATTTTCTCCCACTGCTCCCTACTTCCAATTGTTATACTGAAAGGTTTGTTGAAGCAGTATGAGGTTATAATATAGTCGGTTGGCATTTCCCCAACCTTTCCTATATTTACCTCACTCACTATTTTAGTGTGTGATTCTGGATATCCCAAAGAGTTCCAGTTGTTGACAGATTTGAGTCTGTAGGCACCAGCTGCCGCATCCATCTTGACCCAAAGGTGTAATGGGGGCATATCCAACATGGTTTCCATCCCAGCAGTTAGTGTGCTGCTAATTTCGCCTGTTATGGCTAAATATGCTAGTCTCTGCACCTTACCAAGCTCCTTAGCAGCAACCTGCTGTTCTACCTTCTTCCACCACACGACCGCCTCATAGGTGATCCTGGGTCTAATCACTGTGGTGTATATCCAGTGCATACCCTTGGGGCTCAGGCCTCAATTTTTGGCACAAGCTCTCCTGGTACTTACTAAAGTATTGTATACCTTTACTATTTCTCCTCCGCTTTACCCCCCGACTCTTATTCTAGGACAGACATGTGATTACATTTTCACACAATTTGGGTGTATACATCCTGAGAAATCAGTACCTAGAACAACCACCTCTGGCCGTAATAACGGCCTGACACACCTGGGAATTGAGTCAAATAGAACTTGGATGGCATGTATAGGTACAGATGCCCATGCAGCTTCAACACCATACCACAGTTTATCAAGAGTAGTGACTGGCGTATTGTGACGAGCCAATTGCTCGGCCACCATTGACCAGACGTTTTTAATTGATGAGAGATAGAATGTGCTGGCCAGGGCAGCACTCGAAAGTTTTCCATATCCAGAAAGGTTCGTACAGGACCTGCAACATGTGGTCGTGCATTATCCTGCTGAAATGTAGGGTTTCGCAGGGATCGAATGAAGGGTAGAGCCACGCCTTGTAACACATCAGAAATGTAACGGCCACTGTTCAAAGTCCCGTCGATGCGCGGAAGAGGTGACCGAGACGTGTAATCAATGGCACCCCATACCGTCACGCCGGGTAATACGCCAGTGTGGTGAGACGAATACACGTTTCCAATGTGCATTCACCGCGACATAGCCAAACACAGATGCGACCATCATGATGCTGTAATCAGAACTTGGATTCATCCGAAAATATGACTTTTGACATTCGTACACCCAGGTTCCTCGTTGCATACACCATTGCAAGCGCTCCTGTCTGTGATGCAGCGTCAAGGGTAACCGCAGCCATGGTCTCCGAGCTGACAGTCCATGCTGCTGTAAACGTCGTCGATTCGTGCAGATGGTTGTTGTCTTGCAAACGTCCCCATCTGTTGACTCAGGGATCGAGATGTGGCTGCACAATCCGTTACAGCTATGCAGATAAGATGACTGTCATCTCGACTGCTAGTGATACGAGCCTTTGGGATCCCGCACGGCGTTCCGTATTGCCCTTCTGAACCCACCAATTCCATATTCTGCTAACAGTCATTGAATCGCGACCAACGCGAGCAGCAATGTCGCGATACCATAAACCGCAATCGCGATAGGTTCAAATGTTTGTATAGCTTATGGGACTTAACTACGGGGTCATCAGTCCCTAAACTTACAAACTACTTATGAACTAACTAATACTAAGGACGGCACAAATATCGACGCCCGAGGGGGGATTCGAACCCCCGACCGTAGTGGCCGTGCAGACCGTGACTGGAGCGCCTCAGTCCCCTCGGCCACCGCGGCCGGCTCGCGATAGGGTACAATCCGACCTTTATGAAAGTCAGAAACATGATGGTATGCATTTCTCCTCCTAACACAAGGCATCACAACAACGTTTCACCAGGCAATGCCAGTCAACTGCTGTTTGTGTATGAGAAATCTGTTGGAAACTTTCCACATGTCAGCACGTTGTAGTTGTTGCCACCAGCACCAACCTTGTGTGAATGCTCTGAAAAGCTAATCATTTGCATATCACAGCATCTCCTTCCTGTCGGTTAAATGTCGCGTCTGTAGCACGTCATCTTCGTGGTGCAGCAATTTTAGTGGCCAGAAGTGTAGATCTCAATGTCACCACAACTCATTGACGGTATCAACCTTGTAATTTGGAAGTAAGGTGCATTAAAGGTGGCGTATTTAGGAGGTATTCTTTATTGAGAAGTTAGTTTTGCCGCCGGTGTTCGTGAGAAGCTACAGGTCAGCGTAACGGGCCACCCTGACCAGCGGTTTTTCAAAGGGAATGCGTGCGGCCGGTTTCGGCGAAAAGCGGCTGTCTCTAGGGAGAGCAAGTCAGAGTACGCCGTTACCAGGCAGGCCACACTGGCAGCACAGAGTAACATATACAGAGAAGCAGCCCCCCCTAAACCACTGTCCTACGCTCCTCTCGTAGTTCTGTAAGATGCTAGCAGGTGTCAGGAGGTTCCCTGGCTTAGTACCGGTAGACCACACTAGAGGCACTTCTGAGGGTGGCTCTCGCACGTCAGAGGGTAGCGTGGAGGGGAGGCGGAGGTGAGAGCTCGTGCCGCCTGCCACGCGGCCACGGCTGTGTCCAACTTGCTGGCGATTGAGGGGAGGTGGTGGTGGGGACAGCCGCCTGCTCTGGCCAGTTTAAAGGGCTGCTTCTGACCGCAGCGCCATCATGGGACATCTTATGGGACTGCTTCAGCATCCCCCGCCCCGCACGGAGTTTTCCTATCTGTATATATTTGTCTGTGCTGGCAGTCAGATGTTTTTCTGTGGTTATGACCCCCAGTCCCGCGCGTGCGAGCAGCGTTTGCCGCACCATCTCGCTCTGGCCTGTCATTGGCCGACGTGGTTGTGTACGTGGTATTCCTACGCGCTTTGCGGGGAGGGGCAGAATGTTCATAAACCATTGGTGGTTTTTCGAAATTGAGAGCTGGGGATTGGCGGAGAGCGCCCTCACGTGCGTCGACGAATTTTTGGGGGCGAGAACCAGTTGAGCGTCTCGAGAAGTTTTCGGACAACACTCTTCCAGGTCGGACTTGTGCCTGATTGGAAGCTGCGCTTTTCTTGTTGTCTTTAAACTTGTATGCGCTGCTGATTTCTGTCTTGACATCTAATCTGAATGTTCCGTGAGCTCTTTCAGTCTTCATTCCGAGGTGTGCACGCATATTGGTGTGAATTCGTCACCATATCGCGAATAGATGTTTCTAAGTGATTAGCAGTTCCTACTAAGCCAACACTTAGCCACGATTTGGCATCACCTTCACAGGAACACTGATTTACCTCCGATTACGTGTACTTGTTACTTGATTGGAGAACAAATTACAGTCGTAACTGTGCCGGCAGTTGGACTCTGATTCACTTGTCACACACACCGTAGTGAGCAAGGGCATTGTGACCAGTGTAGATCAAACGCCATTATCTACCAGACAGTCGCTCTGAGGGAAGTCGACACAGGCTGTTACACAATGGCAACTGACTTCTGGGTCACATATGTAGGTGTGCGCCATCAGCGCCGTTCGCGATTTTTACTCCACATCGAGTCAAGGCATCGATAGTGTTGGTCCGACTTTATGAATTTTATATCATTAATTCCATGTGCTGATTAATGACCATTGGGTTAGAAAGAGGTGGCTTCACCACCAGTCATAGTTTTTAGATCCATTTACGTGTCAAGTTTGTAATCTTCCTATATCTGTTTGTCAGTAACAAGTTGTAATTATTTTTCCTTGAGTTGATGTTCCTCATTTCAATCATTTTTTGAAGGAGTAAAATAAAAATTTTGCTACTGTTTGCATAAATTATTGGAGTAACAGGTCCATCAGAACTCCATGGCCATCAGCCGGTAGCATCAACTCCCTGTATGTAAAAACAAAAGCCTTAATAGGTGACTGGTGAGTATCTTTGTCATAAATAGGGATTAATATTGATCACAACTCACCATATATCAGCCTCTATCCTCGCGGCACCTTGTAAGCGTATCAACTTCTTTGTCCGAAGCGAACCACGCATGTCATTTTTCAGGTCAACGAAATTACGAAAATCACACAGGGAGGAATCGCGACTGAACGGAGGATGTGTTGTGGCTTCTAGGCGAAACTGCTGAGGCATATTTGAAACAACATAGACAACACGTGGACGGACTTGATCCTGCAACATAATGATCCCCCGTTTTCTTTCCTTTGCTTAGTCAACATTACGGGGGGTGGGGATTGAACTCCTAACTCCTGAAGCTCTGTATAGGGAAAGTATGGCTACCATTTTCCGCGCCTCTTGCCGCCTTCTGCAGCTCGTGGTTGGCTAAAATCGGGTCACATGGTTTTTTTCGTCATGTTCGTCCTATACGTTGCTTCGGTAACATAAGTAGAATTCTGAATATTCGTATATTTGGGTTTGAGTAATGTCGCAGCGATGCGCTTTAGGGTATTTTTTTACAGCCAAAAACGAACGTAAATATTATAGCATTTCCAACTGAATTCAGAAACGTAGGAAGAGGAATCGGGGTGACAAAATGTTTCACAGAAAACTGCGAGTCCAAAAGCAACCCTCGGTTCTGTGCTGTGGTACTTCTAACCTGTAATGAAAATTACTATATTAAAGATTCACTGTAGATTGGATCATGCATCAGATAACCACATTTTTTTTTTAATTTCAAAAAAATTGTGAAAAAAATCCTGCATCATGCCGTGTGGTTAAATTATTCACGCGTCATTGGTTTTGTTTGCAGGTAATTGTTGAAAACACACCAAAAAATTTGACTTATAACTGAGTATGGTACAGTATAGGCAGTTTTAATTTGTCTCTTTTTGGTAAAAGTAGTGTAGTGGGTATCGCGTTGCATTTCTCGTAGTTGATGTAAGGTTTAAGTACATAAAATTTACGACAAAACTCATCAAAAACTTGTCTGTTTTGCTCCGATGAGGAAAGGTTCACGGTTTGTTTGAATAATGGGCTGCGCTACAGGTTAGTCTGAATTTATAGTTGAACTCTTCCGATGTGGAGCTACAAACCGAAATTTTCTAAAAATCGGTAGATAAGTATTTCGTAGAGCTGGCAAGTCCGCATAGACAGAACTGCGCGCTCTTCCCGTGTCTTTCCGTCGGATATAACACCCTATATCTCGAGAATGAAATGAGTTATCGTGCTGCTCTCAGCCTTAAGTAAAATTGCGATATCTTATGCTAAAATCTTGTGCTAAAATCAACCACACGCGAAGTCTACGCAGTGCGATTTTTTTAATCTGCGAACTCTTAAAAAGTTTGCGCAGTTCTTTACTTAATTTGATATAGCACAGTAACTGTAAGGAATAACAAGTAGAAAGTCAGATAATTATCGAGAGAAAATATCACACTATAAGATGCGAAAAATTAAATTTTTTTCACCGAATAGTTCTCTCAAAATCGGCTAATAAATTTTATTTGCGCTCGGAACGCTGTGGCGGTCAGTGTGTCAGCAGCAGCGGAATAGTCCCGGCCATAGATATATATAAGGGAGGGGTCCAGGGGGTCCGGACAGCCCCCTTAGCTTACATTTTAAAAAAGTAAATTAAAACAAAACTAGAGTATTTGCCAATACCGGCTTTCTTAAATCCTGTGTCACAAAATCGTGATCATGGAACGTGCTTGGTTTGCATAGCCGCGGCGGAGTACCGAGCGCATTTAGGCGCTATGCTCCGATGCCCGAGGCCGTTCGCCATCGGTGGTTCGAATCCTCCCTCGGGTATGGATGTTTGTGCTGTCTTTAGTATAAGTTAGCCGCGGTGCAGTAGCCAAGTGGTCTAAAGCACCTCGCTGCGTAGCACGCGGTTGCTCGCCGTGGAGGTTCGAGTCCTCCCTGCGGCATGGGTGTGTGTGTTTGTCCATAGGTTAGTTTACCTAGGTTTAAGTAGTTTGTAAGCTACGGACTGATGACCACGCAGTTTGGTCCGATAGATTTACAGACATTTGAACATTTAGTATAAGTTAATTTATAAGTGGCTTTGTAAGTTTAGGGATTGATGACCCCGCAGTTAAGTCCCATAAGCTTAACAAACATTTGAACACTTTAATTTTTATTTTTATTTTTTTTTTTTGTTCGAGGTATGATTTAATAAACAATAACAGTACCCTGTAGCTGAGTGTGTTCCTGTTTAACTTTTGAATTGTCACATTTGAAACCAATATGAAACGAATAAGTTAGATATTTTGGTTTAATGCATCGCCAGTTGCTGCTTTTTGCACCCTACAGATCCCTTGTCTAGAACATTTTGTATATTGTACTGATTTTCTGATGATTTTACTAGAATGTAAAAATCAACATTATGTGTAAACAACGTAAGACGTTGTTCAGATTATTTCCTTGGTCATCCAAAAAATATCTGTAAATCTATCGGACCAAACTGCGTGGGCATCAGTCCGTAGCTTACAAACTACTTAAACCTAGGTAAACTAACCTACGGACAAGCACACACCCATGCCCCAGGGAGGACTCGAACCTCCACGGCGAGCAACCGCGCGCTCCGCAGCGAGGTGCTTTAGACCGCTCGGCTACTCCACCGCGGCCCTTGGTCATCCTTATACATTTAGGAGTTGCAGATGACTTATGACACTTCCTTGGGTAATACTAAGATATCAAGACATAATTTTCCGTCTCTTGATGTGAATTGTGATCGTTATAGGAAATCATGAATACAATAACAGAAAAAAGAGATAATTCGTAGGCATGCAATTTGATTAAAAATACCTTGTTAGGAAGAATATAAAAACCCTTCTGGAAATTTTCAAATATGGAATCAATTTGAGATTACATTCTCATGTCTTATTGAGAATAAAGAGCTAGTTTTTTTTGCACAAAAACAATCCATGGAATTACATTCCCATCTCAGTACTTCCTTTCTTGAGTATTGGTGTCAACTTCAAATGTTCAAAAGTTTGTAAAGTCTATGGGACTTAACTACGGGGTCATCAGCCCCTAAACTTACAAACTACTTATGAACTACTTACGAACTAGGACGGCACAAATATCCATGCCCGAGGGGGGGATTCGAACCCCCGACCGTAGTGGCCGTGCGAACAGTGACTGAAGCGCCTCAGTCCCCTCGGCCACCGCGGCCGACTGGTGTCAACTGTGTCAGTCTTTAGACACTGGTGTTTTACGGAGCATCTCTGGCATCTCTGAAAGGAAACTAATTTTCTTGCAAGTTCTACCAGAAATGAACAAATATTTGTGAACCTTCGACTCCAACTGCAGTAGTCAACAGTCCCTAGACTCACAAACTACGTAAACTATCAAGGAAAGTACATGGGCTCGAACGAACATGTCTGTATGAACGTTTGCTTACAGGATCTCTACGTACACCTCAGAGTGCTGGTGGGTTTCGTTTTTATGCAAAACTTTGCAACCATGCTCTAGATAGCTCTGTAGATGTAATTGTAGACGGCATACGTAATGCAGATATCTTAACTATAACTTATGTAATAATTATCGTACATGTTCTCTAGCGTATTGTCATTAAAATTCGTGATGATAGTTGCAACTTAAACCTTCTTCCTTCTTCTCGGAAAACTGTTGGTATTCACTGCCACTGCTTCCCTCGCCTCTTCCCGCACTTACCGTAGAATTACCGCTTGCAATGAGTTGTTCGTTATCATCATCCCAATTATCATAATTATGTGTTGGTGTTACAACAGTATCTAACTTATGCTCATATTTCTGTACCATAACAAATACGAGGAAGCATGCGAATGATTCATCTTCTACACTAATACCATATTCATGAAGAAGGGTTCTTCGTAACTTCATCGCCGGCCGCGGTGGCCGAGGAGACTGAGGCGCTCCAGTCACGGTCTGCACGGCCACTACGGTCGGGGGTTCGAATCCCCCCTCGGGCATGGATATTTGTGCCGTCTTTAGTATAAGGTAGTTGATAAGTAGTTTGTAAGTTTAGGGACTGATGACCCCGTAGTTAAGTCCCATAAGCTTAACAAACATTTTCGTAACTTCATCTCAGCACACCGCATTGCCAATCGCCGCCCCATCTAATGCTTCACCACACAAATAACATCACAATACGCGACTTCGGAGGCACACTGCACCGTCCCTACTGGCGAACCGACAGGTCAAAGTGCAATGCGGCATGGCACACGCAGAGGCCTCTAACTGACGACTGCAGAGTTTTGCAGATGCGGGATTATCACTAGTGCAATTAGGGACCTTTACATTATCTCTCATACGATTTTGGTGTTTATGTGTTTGTTCTAGCCTAAGTACTTTCCTTGTAAGTTACGCTAGGGGCAAAAGATACACCCATGCCCGAGGGAGGACTCGAACCTCCGACGGGGGCAGCGGCGCACTCCGCAGCATGGCTCCTTAGAGCGGTAGGCACTCCAACGCTCCGCCTTTTGTTGTAATCCTCTTCTGAAACCTCTTTCGTCACTAATGTCCATAAAGTCAAAGAACCGAAAAGGTCCCAGGAGGGAAAGAAGATGCATCAACAAGTGTCTCTAGTCACAGTCTAACATATACTGTGCTTCAGTAAAGAGCAGTATTGGACACACCCCCATTTTATTTTATTGGTTTTTTTCTGTTCCATAGGACCCTATTTAGGAGTGAGACTCCATGGTCATGGAACAAGTCAATACATTAATTGTTACACAAGAATGGTAATAGAAAATTTTAAGTAGTCCTATGCACACGATGATCTAGAGACAAAGTTAAAAGAATCAGTAAAGAAAAAAATGAATTAGCTTAATTGTTTAACTTTTCTAGGAGCTCTTCGACAGAATAAAAGGAGTGAGCCATGAGGTATCTCTTCAATTTCGATTTGAAAGCGTGCTAAGATTCTTTAGTTCTTGTGGCAGTTTATTGAAAATGGATGCCGCAGAATACTGTACACCTTTCTGCACAAGTGTCAAGGTGGTGTCATGCAAATGTATATTCGACTTCTGTCTAGTATTCACCGAGTAAAAGCTACTATTTCGTGGGAATAAGCAGATATTATTAACAACAAGCGACATTAAAGAAAACACGTATTATGGGGCCAGAGTCAAAATTCCCAGACTACTGAAAAGGAGTCGACATGAAGTTCGTGAACTTACACCATATTTTGCTCGAACCTCCCGTTTTTGAGCCAGAAATATCTTTTTTGCATCAGGCGAGTTACCCCAAAAATAATGCTGTACGTCAGAAGTGAGTGAAAGTAAGCATAATAGACTACTTTTCGTGTTGAAAAATCACTTATTTCAAATATTGTTCTAATGGTAAATATAGCAGAGTTTAGTTTTGGAACAAGATCCTGAACATGGGCTTTCCATGACAGCTTACTGTCTATATGAACACCTAGAAATCTGAACTGTTCAGTCTCACTTATCATATGCCCATTTTATGTAATCAAAATGTCAGCTTTCGTCAAATTATGGGTTAGAAATTGTAAAAACTGAGTTTTACTGTGATTTGACATCAACTTGTTTTCTACAAGCCATGAACTTATCTCTTGAACTGCATTATTTGATACTGTGTCAGTAATAACGAGCAACATCCTTCACTACCAAGCTGGTATCATCAGCAAAAAAAAATATTTTACAGTCACCTGTTATACTCGAAGGCATATCATTTATATAAATAAGAAACAGCAATGGTCCCAAAACAGACCCCTGTGGCACCCCACACTTAATTGCGCCCCATTGGCATTGCACGTCATAGCCATTTTCTACACTGCGGAGAATTACCTTCTGTTGTCTATTATTAAAGTAAGAGGTGAACCAATTGTGAGCTACTCCCCGTATTCCATAATGTTCCAACTTCTGCAACAATATTTTGTGATCAATACAATCAAAGAAGACGCCTAATGTCCGTAGCCTCTTATTTAACCCATCAAGTGCCTCACATAGAAACGGAAATATAGCATTTTCAGTCGTTACACCATTCTAAATCCAAACTGTACGTTTGACGACAAATTATGTGAACTGAAATGATCAATTAGTCTTGAATATACAGCCTTTTCAATAGCTTTAGAAAAAACCGATGGCATCGAAATAGGTCTAGAGTTGGCTACATTATCCCTTTCTCCTTTTTTATAAAATGGTTTCGCTACTGAGCCCTGAAAGACCTAGGTCGGAACAAGGCCCCAGGAGTAGATGACATACCCTCAGAGCTACTAAAGTCTCTGGGAGAGCCAGCCATGACTAAACTATTTGAACTGGTGTGTAGGATGTATGAGACAGGCGAAATACCCTCAGGCTTTAAGAAAAATGTATTAATCCCCATTCCAAAGAAATCAGGTGCAGACAGGTGTGAAAATTACAGAACCATCAGTTTGATAAGTCATGGTTGCAAAATTTTAACACGAATTATCTACAGGAGAATGGAAAACCTGGTAGAAGCTGACCTAGGGGAAGATCAGTTTGGATTCAGGAGGAACGTAGGAACCCGGGAGGCAATACTTACCTTACGTCTTATCTTAGAAGATAGATTAAGGAAAGGCAAACCTACATTTTTAGCCTTTGTAGATTTGGAGAAAGCGTTTGACAATGTTGACTGGACTACACTCTTTCAAATTCTGAAGTCAGCAAGGATAAAATACAGGGAAAGGAGAGTTATCTACAACTTGTACAAAAGCCAGACCGCAGTTATTAGACTCGAAGGGCATGAAAGGGAAGCATCAGTTGGGAAGGGAGTAAGACAGGGTTGTAGCCTTTCTCCGATGTTATTCAATTTGTACATTGAGCAGGCGGTGAAGGAAAGCAAGGAAAATTTTGGAATAGGTATTAAATTTCAGGGGGAAGAAATAAAAACATTGCGTTTTGCTGATGACATTGTAATTCTGTCAGAGACAGCGAACGATATGGAAGAGCAGTTGAATGGAATGGACAGTGTGTTGAAGAGAGCGTACAAAATGAGCATTAACAAGAGCAAAACAAAAATAATGGAATGCGGTCTTAGAAAATCAGGCGATGCTGAAGGAATTAGATTAGGTAACGAAACAATGAAGGTGGTAGATGAGTTTTGTTACTTGGGTAGTAAAATAACATGCGATGGCCGTAGTACAGAGGATACAAAATGCAGAATGGCAATGGAAAGAAAAGCATTTTTGAAAAATAGAAATTTGCTAACATCGAATATTAATTTAAGGGTGAGGAAGTCTTTTCTGAAGGCATTTGTGTGGAGTGTTGCCTTGTACGGGAGTGAAACATGGACGATAAGCAGTGCGGACAGGAAAAGAATAGAGGCTTTTGAAATGTGGTGTTACAGAAGAATGCTGAAGATTAGGTGGGTAGATCACATAACTAATGAAGAGGTACTGAACAGAATTGGCGAGAAAAGGAATTTTTGGCATACCCTAACTAAAAGAAGGGATCGCTTGGTAGGACACATTCTTAGACATCGAGGAATCGTAAATTTAGCATTGGAGGGAAGTGTGTGGGGTAAAAATCGCAGAGGGAGGCCAAGAGACGCGTATAGTAAGCAGATTCAAGTGGGTGTGGGTTGCCGTTCTTATGAGGAGATGAAAAGGCTTGCTCAGGATAGAGTAGGGTGGAGAGCTGCATCAAACCAGTCTCCGGACTGAAGACCATAACAACAACAACTGAGTACTTTAATCTGTCAGGAAACTGACCGTTCTGAAAGGAAAAACTACATTTATGGCTTAGTACTGGGTTAACATGTGGAGAACAGTACTTTAGAATTCCGCTAGCTATAGGTACGTCAGTGGGCCCAGCACGGCCGACGGTGGCAAGCTGGCCATACTTTTCCTGTACAGAGCGTTACTAACCCCCCCCCCCCCTTTCTGGCTACGCCTGTTATAAAGTAATTGTAATGAAGCCACAGTGCTATGGCTCCTCCGCCCGCCCACCTCCCCAGCAACCACGCTGCGCCCTCGAGTGTGACGCGGCCCGCCTTGCTCGCAGTGGCACTGCCGGCGCGTTGGCCGCCGCGGCCGGTCGAGGTGATCTGCCCCTCGTGTGGCGCCGACGTCTTCACCGCCACCTACAGCCAGTACAGCGACGCCGCGCACATCGCCGCTTGCGTCCTCTGTCTGTTCGGGTGAGTGACCACGCATTACCAGTGTGAAGTATGTTGTAAGGGGTCAGGTTATCCTTACATTGCTTTCCGTCATATCTCACCCAGAAATGAATAGTACTAATCGGAACGATTAATTAGACACCTCACTCAATGGGGTAAGATTTTTATAAACAGACATTAATTACAAATTAATTCCAAGTACGCGGAGTCATGTCGCAATTAGCTATTAAACAAATACAAAGTTGGCGCATATTACACAACAGGGCGAACGGCTGAATTTTTCATGGTAGGAAGGGAGCAGGCCGTGACGCAGTTTTACGAGAGAACGGCGGACTCCTGCCGACGTGACAAAAAAAAATGGCAAGCGTGGCAGCGCGAGGCAGTGACGTGGCAGGAAGTGGCAGGGCACGTAGCAAATATTCTACGCAGTCTGATGAAACTTTTAAAACAGGTGACACCACACTCTGGGTATACGCCTTGTGCAGATGGGACACGCCTTTTCATTGGCCGGACAGTTCCAGCACGTCTTTGTAAGAAGCCACCTGATTGGTTCAGCAAAAGAGACGAGCACCCTGGCGGATACACACTGCGAGAAGGCAGGGATGAGTCTCACTCTGGTGCGAGCCACCTAGGTGCGAGCACTTTGACGTGGATTCCTGACCGTTGCGGTTGGAGCAACTCTGTGGTGTATAGAGCGACTTACAGTGTATTTCCAGTGGGAGGACATTGTAAAATTGGCGTTGTTCCTAGTGGTTTTGATCGAGATACTTCTTATCCGATCGGGAACTATAACAGAGTCATTAGTTAACGCCTGTGGGCGCATTTTGGGAGCGGCACGACGGTGGGTCGTAATACGACGTACCAAGCCGAGATAGATAGACTAGGGAAGACGAGGGCCGCCTTGACTTAATCGAGGCATAGGTAAAGTTGAATCGACCTCAGTCGAATAAGAACATAAAAAAATAGCTTGAGTACAACGGACGCAGCCGACGGCGCAGTAAAAGGTATTGTGAGCAGCACGCTTAGGCGAGTTTCCTCCCCGCACCTAACATTACAGATAATTCTGCAACATTGCACAATAGCGACAACCTCATACGTAAACTGACAAGACCGGCATTTTGTGTAAATTCAAGTAGGTGCGGTGTTCAGTTATTCTAAGTAATTTTATTGTGAGGGCAGCCGCAAAACGCGCGTACATTTTGCGCTGCCTCGCTCTTTCCACAGTCCAGACGATTGCAATCATTCGTTGCAAAGGAAAGGCGTTTAGAAATAAAAGTACATGTCTGGTAAAAGTGGACTGTATTTGTGAGAAGTGCTACATTCTGTGGCGGCGGATACACATGCGTCGGAACAGGTTGGCGGTCACCTGCCGAGTCCCCCCGCCGGCCCAGTGCCGGCCGTTTCACTGTGCGAGCAGGTAGCGGCCGCCCTTACCTGCAGCCACAGCCACAGCGTCCGGTCGCTGCTGCGCCCTTGTGGCGCCTCGCACCGGTACGGAACACATTGCTTGGAAATCCTAATTTGTGATCCTGTTTCCCTTTATTTCAATTCAGTGTTATTAATTCTTGAAATCATTTTTGAATACAATATCATTTTTATCTTTAAAGTTTTTATTGACATTTCAATTTAACCTCATAATAATAAACAATAAACCAAAATAACGTTCATTTTGTGTTAATATTTCATTGTAGTTGATAGGTCACTTTTGTACCCTGTACTGACCCTATTGGTTACATCTGTGTGATAGGTTTAAGAAACCTTACAGGAGATGGAAAACAAGAGCAGCAGGAGCAGCCGCAGCTTGAACTTCAACTTCGCCGAGAATACGCCGCTGCTTGAAAACCATCGTTCTGAATTCTCCGGTTCCTTGCTGGTAGTGTCTTCCTTACAGGACCGTAGGGTACATTATAGGTCAGATTATCCATTTCGCATTTCACAGGTGGAGGGCAGATAGGCCACAGCAACAGAGACAGTGTTAGAATGTTTTAAGGACACCCCCGTGTCCGGACGGGTGACGTCCGTGCTCCGGCCCGTACCTCTACCAGCCACACGTCCGTGTCTCAGTTGTTCACTGTAGTGACTCGAACGCGCTGATCCGTGTTCTTGGTTGTGAAAATTGTAAATATCTTCGCTAATTTTTGTAATAGTGAATTAGGACTTATAGCACTTGCTCTAAACGAAGAAGAAAAAGAAACTAGGCAAAGAAAAAGAAGAAATCCACAGCACCTGGAAAACAAGACCAGAACAGGGAAAGTTTCTAACATTTCCTCATCTCGTGGATGACGAGACAAAGTTTTCATGAATATTTTAGGATGGCGTAGCAGACTTTCTGTCAACTTTTACAGAAACTAGAACAAAGATTGAGGAAAAACGGTACTTTATGTACGAGTCCACCTAAAAAAATTCTTCTACTCTACACAAACGAGTTTTGAAATGGAATGGAATAGGTAGAAGATGACGCCAAGGCGAATACCAGCGACATAAAGAAAATACATATTTATTTGCGAAATAAAAAGTAAATCAATATTTTCCAGAATTTTTACATTACCAAGTAAATAAAAAAAAGGTAAAGCAGTCAACAATCCGAAGATTGGTTTGAACACCACAGTGCTTTACTAGGCATGGTCCTGTTTGGAGGTGGTATGCCGTTGCCTTCCTCCGACCTCCGAACTGACTCACCCAGCCAGTTATAGGGGGACCTACAGTTTAACGTGGGTTCCGAACCACCGTGCTCCTCGGTATTTTTCACATGAGCAATACTGCCAGAGGTGAAAGAAGTGGAAAGTGACAGATAAAAGTCCCAGGACCTAGCGGGGATCGAACCCGGGACCTTTGGATTTGTAGTCTGGCACTCTACCACTGTGCAACCGAGGCGCACACCAAGTAAATGTTTTTCTTATACTCAAACTTGTGTAATTTTTATATTAATAAATATATATTTCCTGGTATTGTAGCTCGAATAATTTTTATCTTACCTCTGGCTTGCAAATCTGCTGCAGTTGCCTTCCAGACTTTGCCCTTGTAATCGATATTCCGGTACTTTACGTCTGTCTGGTAGTAAAGTTCCGGAAACTTACGAACTTCTTCTACTAGACGTTCCACTGTTGAGAAACATCGCCATCGCGTCGTCCAGCGTCCGTGTACGTCACGTGAAAAATTAAACTCGGCGAATCCCGCCCGTGCACGGCCCGGATGTGTGTGTCCGCACCTTTATGATTCATTGCCTTCAACATAATTTGTCGTAAAACAAACTGTGATAGAAGAAACTTACGGAATGTCCCTGTAGGCATACCAATTGTTCACATGTCGACGCAACGATTCTAAAATCACTGACAGAGTTCATCGGATCACTTTCAAACTACACGCTTCAAAACACAGTTTCCAACACCCACCAAACGAAAGTTTCATTGACAAACCAAACCAATTCTTTCATACAAAAAAAAAAAAAAAAAAAAAAAAAAAACACTTTTCTTGCGGTAAGCCCATTGTGTATAAATGTCATTCCATAAAGAGTTGCAATACCCCATGCAGGAATGCAAGCTTGCACCCTCCTTGGCAAGCTACCCATAAGGTCATATAAATACTGCTAATCAAATTCAATCCATTCTTCAAACCCAATCCTGCGTAATTCCTGAAGATTTCGTGCCTGGTGGGGAGGTGCTCTTTTCCGTTGTCCACACAACTTCAATTAGATTCATATAGGGGGAACAAGCAAGCCAAAACAGTCCAGGAATACCGGCAGGGTGGATTACATCGTTGACGATACCTACAGGAAATACTCGGTAGTTATACATAAACTTGAATTCTTCTTCTAAATGCTGATTAAACGGCCAACGATTGGTTAACTTCTACTGTGGATCTATGGGCTAGTCCTTGATAAGCAACAGTGGTGTAAGAAATCCCTACATGATACCCACTCCGAACATCTTACTACACTCGACTGAGTATGCTTCTAGCGTATAGCATTACCAAGATTCTTCCACCATGTAGTCGACGGTCACCTGCGACTGTACGTATGAGGCACTCGTTTATAACGGGAACTTTGCATATATTTTCCGTTCGGCAGTCCATTCTTGGTGATCTTGGGGCCACCAGTACCGTGCAGAATGATGTCTAGGCTTAGGGTCCGGACCTCTCCGTAACCATTTAGAATACAGAGAATTTTTGTCTGTTTCGTATACTCTGGTTTCCCGCTTGCCTCCCCGTGGCCCTCGCAAAGTCATTATTTGTCACGGTGACAGTCTGCTCCGGATTCCTTCGGGCGAGAAGTCGTAGATACCACTCGTCTGCCGCATTTGTTGTCCTACGACGGTCAGTGCGACTTAAGTCATTGAACGCTGCAGGCAGGATAAAAACGATTGCAGGTCCTTACCACCTCATTCTAACGATTATTCGCCTTGCAACTTCGCTTGATGAAACTCATAGGTGACATAAAGCAAAAGCCCGTGTGCGGTCATTGTTAATAACCCAGATGACCTTGACGTCCGTCCAGAAGAATAAAACACATTCCTACAATAAAAGTGTTATATTCCTGTTATTCATTTGTCATTCATTTGTTTCACCAATGAAATAGTTTAAATGGACTTTGTTGACTCCTGTATAATTTCAGTTGCTATTTCATTTTTAGAGCGTGTGTTTGAAGTGTGTAAAGTTCAGGATGTAGCAGTAATGGAAGAGCTGACCGTCATTATTTTAGATGGGTAACTTTATTTTCTATTATTTCAGTAACTGCATACACGGAAGAAGGAAGAAGGTTGTTACTGATGGCTGCTTTTGAAATACTGTATGCATGTTTGTGGTGGGAAATAGAAGCGATATTTTTCTCATCATCCTTCCAGGACGACGTTAAGACAACAAGATATAAATTTATTCCTTTACAGGAAACGTATTAAGTTGCATTATCTGTGTGAAATACTGTACAGTACAGATGATGTGCCAGGAAATGGATTAAATGTGACACTTTTTGCACCAAACAATGAAACTGATCACTTGACAGATGAAGATTCTGGCCCTGAAGGCAATTCACGTCCTGACAATTTATCAGCGAACAAACTGAAATTTATTGTTATTATACGGAGCCACTCCCATGAACCACAGACATTGCCGAGGTGGGGTGGCTTGCGTGCCTCAACGATACAGATAGCCGTACCGTAGGTGCAACCACAGCGGAGGGGTATCTGTGGAGAGGCCAGACAAACGTGTGGTTCCTGAAGAGGGGCAGCAGCCTTTTCAGTAGTTACAGGGGCAACAGTCTGGATGATTGACTGAGCTGGCCTTGTAACATCAGCTAATGTGGCTTTGCCACACAGCTACTGCGAACGGCTGAAAGCAAGGGGAAACTACAGCCGTTACTTTTCCCGAGGACATGCAGCTCTACTGTATGAACATATGATGATGGCATCCTCTCGGGTAAAATATTCCGGAGGTAAAATAGTCCCCCATTCGGATCTCCGAGCGGGGACTACTCAGGAGGATGTTGTCATCAGGAAAGACAATGCTGGCATTCTACGGATCGGAGCGTGGAACGTCAGATCCCTTAATCGAGTAGGAAAATTAGAAAATTTAAAAAGGGAAATGGATAGGTTGAAGTTAGATATAGTGGGGATTAGTGAAGTTCGGTGGCAGGATGAACAGGATTTCTGGTCAGGTGAGTACAGGATTATAAATACAAAATCAGTTGGGGGTATCACAGGAGTAGGACTGATAATGAATAAGAAAATAGGAATGCGAGTAAACTACTATAAGCAGCACAGTGATCGCATTATCATTGTCAAGATAGATACAAAGGCAACACCGACAACAGTAGTACAGGTTTATATGCCAACTAGCTCTGCCGATGATGAGAAGAGTGAAGAAATTTATGAGGAGTTAAAGGAAATTATTCAGACAATTAAGGGAGAGGACAACTTAATTGTGATGGGAGACTGGAATTCGGTAGTAGGAAAAGGAAGAGAAGGAAAAATAGTAGGTGAATATGGACTGGGCAGAAGAAATGAAAGAGGAAGCCGCCTGGTAGAATTTTGCACAGAACATAATTTAGTTATAACAAACACCTGGTTCAAGAATCACAAAAGAAGGTTGTATACGTGGAAGAGACCAGGAGACACCGGGAGATACCAGATAGATTTTATAATGGTAAGACATAGATTTCGGAACCAGGTTTTAAAGTGTAAGACATACCCAGGGGCAGATATAGACTCTGACCATAACTTGTTGGTTATGAACTGTAGGCTGAAACTGAAGAAACTACAAAAAGGTAAGAAAATAAGGAGATGGGACCTGGATAAATTGAAGGAACCTGGGGTTCTTAAGAATTTCAGAGGGAGCTTTAGGCAACAATTGACAGAAACAGGGGAAAATAAAACAGTAGAGGAGGAATGGGTAAAATTGAGAGATGAAATAGTGAAGGTAGCAGAGGACAAAATAGGTAGGAAGGCAAGACCTACAAAAAATCCTTGGGTATCACAGGAGATACTAAATTTAATCGATGAAAGGAGAAAATATAAAAATGCAGTAAATGAAACAGGCAAAATGGAATACAGGCGACTAAGAAATGAGGTTGACAGGAAGTGCAAAATGGCTAAGCAGGAGTGGCTAGAAGGCAAATGCAAGGATGTAGAAGAATGTATAAATAGGGGAAAAATAGATACAGCCTACCGGAAAATAAAAGAAACATTTGGGGATAAGAAAAACAGCTCTATGAATATCAAGGACACTGATGGAAAACCAGTTCTCAGCAAAGAAGGGAAAGCTGAAAGGTGGAAAGAGTATATAGAGGGACTCTACAAAGGAAATGAACTTCGAGACAATATTGTAGGAAGGGAAGAGGATGTAGATGAAGGTGAAATAGGAGATACTGTACTGAGAGAAGAATTTGACAGAGCCCTGAAAGACCTAAGTCGAAACAAGGCCCTTGGAGTAGATGATATTCCCTCAGAGCTACTGAAGTCTCTGGGAGAACCAGCCATGACAAACCTGTTTCACCTGGTGTGTAAGATGTATGAGACAGGCGAAGTACCCTCAGACTTTAAGAAAAATGTTATAATCCTCATTCCAAAGAAAGCAGGTGCAGACAGGTGTGAAAACTACAGAACCATCAGTTTAATAAGTCATGGTTGCAAAATATTAACACGAATTATATACAGAAGGATGGAAAAGCTTGTAGAAGCCGACCTCGGGGAAGATCAGTTTGGGTTCAGGAGAAATGTGGGAACACGGGAGGCAATACTCACTTTACGGCTTATCCTAGAAGATAGACTAAGAAAAGGCAAACCTACATTTTTAGCCTTTGTAGATTTGGAGAAAGCGTTTGACAATGTTGACTGGAATACACTCTTCCAAATTCTGAAGTCAGCAGGGGTAAAATACAGGGAAAGGAGAGTTATTTACAACTTGTACAAAAGCCAGACCGCAGTTATTAGACTCGAAGGGCATGAAAGGGAAGCATCAGTTGGAAAGGGAGTAAGACAGGGTTGTAGCCCCTCTCCGATGTTATTCAATTTGTACATCGAGCAGGCGGTGAAGGAAAGCAAGGAAAAATTTGGAATAGGGATTAAAGTTCAGGGGGAAGAAATAAAAACATTGCGTTTTGCCGATGACATAGTAATTCTGTCAGATACAGAAAACGACCTGGAAGAGCAATTGAACGGAATGGATAGTGTGCTGAAAGGTGCATATAAGATGAACATTAACAAGAACAAAACTAGGGTAATGGAGTGCAGTGTAAGAAAATCTGGTGATGCTGAAGGAATTAGATTGGGAAACGAAGCAATAAAGGAGGTAGATGAGTTTTGTTACTTGGGCAGTAAAATAACAAATGATGGTCGCAGTACAGAGGATATAAAATGCAGAATGGCAATGGGTAGAAAAGCGTTCTTGAAAAAGAGAAATTTGTTAACCTCGAATATTGATTTAAGCCTAAGGAAGTCCTTTCTGAAGGCATTTGTATGGAGTGTTGCCTTGTATGGGAGTGAGACATGGACGATAAACAGTGCGGACCGGAAGAGGATTGAGGCTTTTGAAATATGGTGCTACAGAAGAATGCTGAAGATTAGGTGGGTGGATCGCGTAACTAATGAGGAGGTACTGAACAGAATTGGGGAGAAAAGAAATTTCTGGCATACCTTGACTAAAAGAAGGGATAGATTGGTAGGACACATTCTGAGACATCAAGGTATTGCGAATTTAGCGTTGGAGGGAAGTGTGTGGGGTAAATATCGCAGAGGAAGACCATGAGATGGATACAGTAAGCAGATTCAGACAGATGTAGGTTGCCGTTCTTATGTGGATATGAAGAGGCTTGCTCAGGATAGGGTATTGTGGAGAGCTGCATCAAACCAGTCTCCGGACTGAAGACCACAACAACAACACAACGGAGCTCTAGTACAGGTATTACAGGCATCACTGTTAACACATATACTAATGGAAAATCATCTTCGTCTCTTATTGTTGCTGGTCTATCTGAATCGTCAAAGAAAATTCAGGAAACTCCACCTCGTCTTTATCGTAGAATAAGTACGAAAATTAAAAAAAAAAAAAAAAAAAAAAAAAAAAAAAAAAAAAGTTATTCAGTATGAGTGGACAAAAGACGTTGTAGCTCAGTCTGACACCGAATTGCCCATCAAGTGTACAATCCCAGGAAAGAGG
Source organism: Locusta migratoria (assembly GCA_026315105.1). Classification (NCBI taxonomy): domain Eukaryota; kingdom Metazoa; phylum Arthropoda; class Insecta; order Orthoptera; family Acrididae; genus Locusta; species Locusta migratoria. The sequence goes on from CM048744.1 coordinate 542,288,225, forward strand.
GAAAATCCATTTGGGTATGTCACAGTTTTTTTATTATGTAATCATGATGATAGATATACACGCCACTCAGTACAGTAAATGGCATGACACGATTAATAAATTTAGACTTTGAACATAAATCTGTAGCTGAGGTAGAATATTCAAAATTTTTAGGTGTTTGCATTGACGAGGGACTGAATTGGAAGAAACACATTGGAGATCTCCTGAAACGTCTGAGTTCAGCTACTTATGCTATCAGAGTCATTGCAAAATTTGGTGATATAAATCTCAGTAAATTAGCTTACTACGCCTATTTTCATTCACTGCTTTCATATGGGATCATATTCTGGGGCAATTCAACATTGAGTAAAAAAGTATTCATTGCACAAAAGCGTGTAATAAAACATTGCTGGAGCCCACCAAAGAGCATCCTGCAGACATTTATTTAGGGATCTAGGGATACTCATAGTAGCTTCACAATATATATATATTCACTCATGAAATTTGTTATTAACAATCCGACCCAATTCAAAAGTAATAGCAGTGTGCATAGCTACAACACTAGGAGAAAGGATGATATTCACTATTCAAGGTTAAATCTAACTTTGGCTCAGAAAGGGGGTGAATTATGTTGCCACAAAAGTCTTTGGTCACTTACCAAGTAGCATCAAAAGTCTGACAGATAGCCAACTAATATTTAAAAAGAAATTAAAGAAAAAAAATTCTGAATGGCAACTCCTTTTACAATTCAGATGAATTTTTAAATAAAACTTTTTAAAAAAATTAAAAAAATAAACAAAAAATATCCTTAAATAATGATTGTGAAGTATAGACAACATTTACTAAACTGACACGTTCCACATCATTACGAAATGTCGTATATATGATCTATGGAACAAGTATTAATCTAATCTAATCTACTCCAAATGGCGTCCAAGAAAACAGGCGATGTGACTGCATTGAAAATGAAATGCTTGTGTTTACAGGAATTCTTATTTTTTGTGGTTACATAATAGTCGTAAGGAGAAAAATGTACTGGCAACAATGAGTCACAACGAACTTGTGGTAAATGCTATACCAAGAGACAGATTTAACTTCATTATGAAAAATTTAAGTGTTTGAAACAACAGTGAATTAGATGAATCTTATAGTTTTTCAAAAATCCGGCAATTATTAAGTATGCTGAGTGACAAATTCAAAGATTTTGCACCACATTAACATCATTCTCTCGATGAGTCTATGTAACATGTCTTGTTTTTTGTCGTTACTGTATGGCTGCAGGTTCTCTCTTTTGATATGCAAAATTTAACAAAACAAAAAGAGGCACATTATGGTTTATTTCATCTGAAAATTTAGTATGCAAAACAATGTAATGTTTTTATATACAAATTATTTGATTACTCGTTATGATAAATTGGGTCGCCATTTTTTCCTAAATATAGGAAGTTTAATCTTGATCTATTTGATCCCACCGTACTAGTATCAAGACTATTAGTTACTCTATTTGTCCTACTTCTACCACAGAAATTAGTTTTCTCCCCTTTGATATTATAAGTAAACATTCATATTCCCCTCCAAAATTATGAACAGGGTTCTTAAATGATGGTATTCAATAACTGCAATAAATTCAGATTATTTTTCAAAATTCAAAAGTATAACCTATCCATTTACAATATTAGGTGACCAAGTGTCACAATAAAATCACATTAAAATATGAAATAAGCTGTCGTATAATTTTACAATAAAATGTAAGATACAATATTATACAAAAATGAAATAAATTAGTTGCTATATTTTCAGAGATCCTACCATTCACAGAAAATTAATAAGAAGTGGACTTACTCATAAATATTAACGTGTTGTGACAGGAAAAGATAGAAGGTAAACACACTCAATTAGTATCCCAACCTGAACTGAGTTATTGAACCCTAATAAGGTAGTCGGGTAGTGCAGCCAATACTTTACCTCGCATAGTGATGTTGACCTTGCAGTGGCAATGGCGATGCCGGTAGTTGGAGCAGGAGGCTGTGGATCCCGTCCGCGAAATCATTACCTTCGCCCTATGTAGCAGCGACGATATTTACTCTCCATGGCCGCAGACGACATAGCCACCAAGATATAAGTAGGAGTGTGGTTGCCACGAGCAAACCCACAATTCAAACAACGCAAGTCCTTGCACTGCAGCATCTGGCAAAGTCTCCACAACATGTACCGTCTACTGTGGTGTCTAAAACCCAAAGCGAACCGTACTCGATGGTATGCCTTGCAAGTGTCTTTTCGTCTCCATTCCAAACCACCAAGCTGCATATACCAGCATGGACCCCACAAGAGTGGGGCTGGGTGGACCCATGGGTCCAGGGCCCGGGGCTGAAGGGGGCCCGAGCCCAGCCCTAAATGATTCAATTTTTTGGGTACTGAAATTAAAAACAAACTAGAAAAAATATGTTGAATATTTTTCATCTAACGAAATTTTAGAAGATTCTACTGGCAATTGTAGTAAATATTAATGATTACCCGTTTATCTTAAACGATAACTTCGATTGTGCTCTTAGTTATTGCCATTGGTTGGTATTGCATGTGTGCATTAACTAAGGTGACCCAAGTATTGTGCAACCTACTTCAAGCAGATTCGTAAATATTAATATTACTACCTAGAAGGACCGTGGGGCCAATTTGGACCCTCATAGCGTTTCCCGTATTTTCGGCATGTTTCCTTGTAATACGGTGTATGAAATAAAACCAACTGTTACCTCCTTGTTGCTTCAATATGCGACAATAATTCCGTACATTCCACTACTGATTGCAGTAGGGCATCTGGGGATGGCAGTCATGTATGAATAAGTTTGCCTGAGTGATTCATTGTGTGAGTGTATTCTTTTCTGACGAACGTCATGGCCGAAAATTTACAACTTGAATGAATATGAATATGAATATGAGTTTGTTGGCAGCTCAGTGATCATCGTTATGGTGAGTTGCTAGCTATCCTCATATTATCTACATTCCAATCTGGATCTTCCATGGTTAAAAAATCAATAAAAGTACATATGATGGTTACACTCAATTATCTTTCACAATCTCGCCGTATAAGCAATGGGCCCAGAGGTTCTTCTACATATGCATGCGATACTTCTAGTATTAAATGCCAAGTACACTTGAGACCAGCTATAACAACATGATATAATTAGTTCCATTACCCATTTTACTCTGGTTATCATACCTCTCAGGGATTTGTTCGCAAGTCATGCCGTTTGACGTTACTTTTGGCGTGGCTTGAAAAGGAATTGATGGATCAGCTTTCGGTGTAATGTAATGATAGACTTTTTTTTATTTTCGCCAACTTCCTGCGAAGATGAGATTTTCATGTGTGTATAGTAATTTCGCCTTACCTGGCGCAGCGTCTGCCAGAAGTACGAACACATGTTCTGTTAAGCTAAACTAGAGCTTACTGTGGCGCAGGACCATAGTCGGCGGGGGGGGGGGGGGAGGTTGAAGGGGATCAGTCCCTCCCCCTCCCCGAAAAGCCTCACTATTCAGCAAATTCCTGATAAAGTAATTAAAAAGTATGCTGAAGTTGCTCCTTTGAGATTTGTTTGAATAAAATTCAATATTGTATCTATTGAAACAGATCTACGCCTTTAGTTCAATTTATGTTGTAAAGCTTCACAAGTTAGAATATACGTCATAACTGGCTGATCCCCCCGAAATAATATTCTGACTACGGACCTGCTGCGGCTATTGTAAGTAAAGTCTCACTTTTAAGTAAAATAATATTATAAATGAAGCTTACCGTATCAAATGTTTACCTTTTTATACCAAGTTAAAGTACATTCTAAAAAGAACATGATTAAGATATAAACTTGCGATTACAAACTATTGCACACGAGCGTAAAAAAGACGGGGGGAGTGCCCGTCTCTGATTCTGTGTCTAGGGCCCGCAATCGAATGTGGGAGTCATGTATACCAGCTATCGGTGGCCACGCCATTCACACCTAGGAAGCCAATCTCACCGAACCTTTAACTGGCTAGATGAGGGACTGTTCAGCCTGTCATATAGCAAAATTCACAGCCAATCGCAGATTGCAGGTGAAGCTGCAGTCTGCACCCTAGAATCTGCCCCCGAGAGAAAATTTCTCACGCAAAGTCACATAGCCCAGACTTGTTCCCCGAAACATCTGCCAAATTATCCTTCGCCCTTATCTTGGCGCCGATTTTTATTAACGTGGGCGCTGGACACAAGCTGAGTCAGATGGCCTCTCAGACTGTAAGTGCAGTATCACAGACAAATATATACAGACGGGAAACCTCCGTAAGGGCCCGGTTCCACGCTCAGGGGTGCGGGGCGGGGGGTGCTGAAGCAGTTCCGTAAGATGTCCCATGATGGCGCTGCGGTCAGAAGCAGCCCTTTAAACTGGCCAGAGCAGGCGGCAGGTAGCGGCCGTCCCCACCACCACTTCCCCTCAAACGCTGGACCGAACACAGCCGTGGCCTCGTGGCAGGCGGCACAAGCTCTCCCCTCAGCCTCCCCTTCACGCTACCCTCAGAAGCGCCTTTAGTGTAGTCTACCGGTACTAAGCCAGGGAACCGCCTGATACCTGCTAGCATCTTACGGAACTACGAGGGGAACGTAGGATAGTGGTTTAGGGGGGGCTGCTTCTCTGTATATGTTACTCTGTGGCAGTATCCTGCCATTTATTATATCATAAACCAAGCTATTCTCTGCCGACAGTTTGGGACGCAGAGGTAGTGGGCAGTCATCCCATACAGTAGAAAGATGTGGCCGCCCGTCGCCACTCACCTAAAAACACTCGCCAGGACCGTTCCTCGGGTGCTACAAAAGAAAACTGAATGCTAGCCCCAATGGCGCCAGTCGCTTTCACGGTAGAGCATTCATTGCCTTTTCCAGCAACGCTGGCCACCCTGACCTGGCCAGCTACCTGGGAGGGTTGAGGGTTGCTCTGCCTGCCGAAAAAGTGTCTCACGCCCCCCCCCCCCCCCACACACACACACTGCGCACCACTAACAGCACGACACAGCGCAGAGGGTGTCACCTCGGTACTGCTTTCAGTCCTTTCCGTGAAACAACTAATGGTCGGCTCGTACAATACCAAATTCCTACGCTCCCCCTGCATGTGAAAACAGCCTCAATCAAGTCACAGCTTTCAACAGCTCGTTCGCCACTGCCGTGAATAACCACAGAAACGGAATAACTGAAGTACTCTAATAAACAAATCAGTGAACAAGATCACACATATCTCCCAACCCCTCACTGACTGTATAAGTTAGAAAAAAAAAACGAATAATAAAATTATTACTTGCAATAAACACCGATCATGACATTAATTAGAAATAAGACATATGAAAGACGAGTAAATTAAGAAATAACTTGTCAAAAAGAACCAGCACCTTTCATGTCATTCCATCTTTTGGGAACTGGACACAACCAGTTTATCAAAGGAAATCGATTCAGCATAGGTACAAATTGTGGTGTGGAAGGAACCAGTGCTGGTTGCATCGTATTGTAGAGTTTTTTATAACTCGCACACAAGATAGATACGGTGTGAGAGGGGCCGTGCTTGTTATGTGGCCTATTTGCCAATCACTGCTCAGTCTCGGTTGCACAGTGGTAAAGTGCCAGACTACCAATCCAAAGGTCATGGGTTCGATCCCCACCAGGGATGTTATTATTTGTACATCAAATTTTAATAAACGTTATTAAAAAAACAGGTTCTAGGATTTTTAGCTGTCACTTTCCACTTCTTTCACGTCTGGCAGCAGCACCGTACTTCGGAACCCACGTTAAACTGTAGGTGCCGTATAACTGGCTGGGTAAGTCAGTTAGAAGGTCGGAGGATGGCAACGGCATACCACCTCCAAACAGGACCATGCCTAGTAAAGCACTGTGGTTTTCAAACCAATCTTCGGATGATGATTGCTTTACCTCTTTTTACATGGGCTCCTTGTTTAGTAATATCTGCAGCTGAAATTTCATTCATCTGATCATAATTCTTCCCTATGAAATATTTACTGCGCCATGAGGTGCAGCTAGTTTGTCTCTCTTGCAGTCAGACAATTTCTCACGTAAAGTTTCGGAATTCGTAAGTCCGAAGACTGTCTTCAGCGTGGGAAGAAAAAAGAGAAAAACCGATCATTCACTGCTCAGTGAATTTCAGTTAGATGTCAACTTTAAAACGTATAAGCTGTTTATTGCTCTCCTCTTACTACAGCCAACTTACAACTCTTCTCCTATTTCTCAACGGTGTCAATCGAAACAAAACAGAAAGTCTTTCTTACTTATAACTTTTCTTAGAGACTGTGACATTCCAAAACACTATATATATTCTGAAGCACTGTCTCCCAGGGCGGTAGCAGCAAGTGGATTTCCCGACAGATTACCTGTAGGTTAAAGCAAAATCGAAAAACAAATATCTGGCTACCAGAATTCCCTAATAAATATATTTGGCGATCTTATGTCGGTTCATAGGCGTGTAGTGCAACTCGTTACTCTAAAATATGGCTATAACAGTACTAGGGCAACGCTTACCCCTAGGGTGCATAGGAATGAGGAATGGAAGTTTATATTTTTTTCATAAGTATTTTGTTCAGTGTGACTGTCTTGGCCTCCACCAGGCCATATGCTGACCAATTCCTTTGCAATGTGCCATATGGACTCTTCTTTGATACATGTTTACCAGTATTGAACTTTTACAAGATCCGAATCGAATTTCTAAGAGTTTCATACTGACTGAACATGAAATTATTCAAGACAGAAAAGAGAGGTGCATTTGAAGACTGCACAGATAAAAAGCTGGTAGATATTTGATACATAAAAATTTAATTATTTTTAATCAAAGTTATACCTATTTTGCATCTCATACTTATTAGGCTGACTTTTACATTGTTTCAGGTATTTCGATCTTTTTTGAAAAAAGCAACAGACAATGTCAGTACCCCAACCGCAAGTTTTCCAAGCGTAGGCTCTCAAATTGGAAGTATTGATCATGTTGATTAACATATACCACTTCATCACACATTTGTAAGAGGCAAAAATGGTATATTTCCATAATTTTCTTCTTCTTTTTCCGTCATGCGTTAGGCTTTCCCTCAGCCTGTTGCAGCTACATCTGGTTCTTCCATCGTTTTGCAGGTCTTCCAACGCATCTTTTTCCTTGCGGAGTATATCGCCAAAATTGTAGCGGTAATCTTATTCGTCAATTCGTACCAGATGGGATATCCATTTTTGTCGGTATTCGACAACCTTACTTAAATATTTATTTCATTCCTGATACCTGCATTTCTTTTGTAGACTAGGGTGGTGTATCCTGCTATGTACCTGAGGAATTGACTTGTAATGTTGTTTCATCTTTCTTTTTCATTATCGAAGATTCACTTCCACATAACTTTATAAAATCTTAGACATGTTTCTGTTCTTATTTCACGTTGGTGGGCTTTCCTGATAGTGCCATTTACGTAGTTAGATTTTCTCAATTTTGTCTTTTTGATGTTAGACTCCGCTGTATGATAAAATGGTTCCTAGAAATTTGAATCTATCTATTTGCTCTATAACCTAGTTGTCTGTAAATATTTTTGTTCTTATTGGAGTTTTTCCACATGAAGCCGTGGCTTTTGATTTTTGTATTGATATAGACATACATGTGGCATATTTGGTATAGTTTGTAGACAGCTCCCTATAGTCTATCTTCATTATTCTAAATTAACACTTGGTCATCTGTGAATAACAAAGTCACTACATAATAGTTCTACTTAAAGTTATATGTATAGTTTATCCGTTTCGTTTTCCATTGCCGTACAATGTCGTCAATGTAAATATTAAAAAGCAGTGGAGGTAGGCTGCAAACTTGTATGAATCCTAAATTAATAATTTCTGCTGTTTCGTCAATATTCCCAATTATTTGGTTTCTTGTATTAGTTTAGATCGATATTATTATGTCTACAATATGTATTGCTATACCTCTTCTTGTTAAAATTTCCCACAATAGTTTTCTATTTACTTTTACGTAATTGACGAAAAGAATGTGTGTTTCTTTATTGAATTCCTTACGTTTTTCTATAATTTGCTGTAGCATAAAAATGTTTTTTGTACAGTTTCTCCCCCTCTCTGAATCCAATTTGTTCTCTTGATAGCAAGCACTCCATTCTGGGTTTTAGTCTTTCGGTTATTATTCTGGAATAGATCTTATACGCTGTATATAATAAAGATATGCCTGCGAAATTTTCGGGTTTCGATCTGTCTCCTTTCTTAAATATTGGTTTTATAAGTGGAGCTTCCATTCTTTTGGTATTTCCTTTGATATCCAGCAAAGATTCAAAAATCTGACGAAATTTTTAAAAATGCTACTGAAGAATATCTTATCAGTTAGCTGTTAATGCTACCACTTTTTACTGTCATGCGGACCTTTATATATCTGAGAGCATGTTCTAATTCTTGAAATTCAAGATGACCTGGATATGTTTTAATATCTTCATTATTTTCTGTCTTTGTTTCATCAATCAACATTTCCTTTTAATAATGCAGCCAGTCTTTGTTCTTTATTACATTGACATCTTTCATATCCTTTTCGCTGTTATTTAAGTGTCTTATCACTTTATATGAAAGTGTTTGTCTCCCATGTACAGCATTTTAAATCCTGGCAACAAATTTATTCCAACCGTCCAAGCTTTCTGCTTCACTTCTGCTCTCTGTTTCTTTTATGCTTAATTATTTTCCTTACTTGGGTGTTGTAGGTATTTTTTTAATATAATTTTCTCTTTATTTCAACAACCTCCTCGATTTCTTTTGTCCAAATCATGTATCCTTATTTCTTCTTGGTGTGTTTCATTTCACCTAATGCTTCACTGTCTGCGGTACCTAATAAGTTCCTAATTTGTTCCCACTCATTTTCAATACTCTCTGACTCTGGAAATGTGTTCATTATTGCGTCGAAGCGTCTTTGATAAAGATTCTTGATAGATTCCTGTTCTAGTAATTACACTTTATGTATCTCCCTTGATTGTTTCGGGAGATTTTTTTACGTGTTTTATGCCATCTCTACTTTAAGGCAACTTTTGCTTGCAGCAGAAAGTGTTCATGTCGTACCCTCTATATACATGCACACCCTGAAACAGAAGAGCTGTTTTTTTGGTTTACTATGAAGTAGTCAATTGTGGATCTAAATCCTCTGGCAGACCATGTGTATTTGTATATGTCTTTGTGTTTAAAGGAAGAGTTTAATATTCTGAAGTTATTAAAATTTGGAAGATTTCGTAACATGGTTCCATTGCTGTTGACTGTAGGCTCTCCAGCATAGCGAACTATATTATCTATTCTTTCTCTTCCTATTCTTGGATTGTAGTCTCCGCCAATTACAATATGGTAATTTTTATTTAACTTGTCTAGTGTTTTTTGTAGATCTTCATAGAATGTCTCACTTCTTCTGGGGCATATACTGTTAGACAAGTTAGATATTCTCTAGGAATCATACATCTCATGCTGCATATCCGCTCGTTTATCCACACATAGTATCTGTCTTTTTATCCATATTTTATTTACTACTAGCTGAAAACCCGGCGTTGCCCGGGTATTTATTATTTGTTCCTGCCTTGAGCTAGTACTTCTCGTATGCCTTCTCTCTGTCCATTTCCTTCTTTCTGAAAACATCATTGGAAAATATATATAAGAAACGAAGTTTAAATAACAATTAAATTAATGTAATTAATTTCATTAATTTTTGAGGAAATGACGATGATAAAGCGGAACTGAAAAATATTCCTATCAGATTGCTTACCGTTTATCAGGAAAGTAAGTAGTGTAGATCAAATCACACGTAAAAATGTACTCGTTTCGAAGAATACAATCATGAAATTCAACAATACTGATTGTAATAATATCACAGATCGATCACTTGATGTAATGCGCGTAATGTCAAATCGATTTTTTAAAGAGATGTATTAAAAGAAATTTCTTTTTTACTGCTTTATTTATTTATTCTTATATTTCCTTATTCGTATGCTTATCCTTACAGAGAAATAGCTGAAGGCATTGTAGCACGCTTAGACCAAAGATATGGTCTGTGGCATCACGTTTCGCTGTAAGTAACCTCCTTGCTATAGAGTCGCAAACGAACCTTGGCAAACGTCATCGCTGGCCTTCAGTCCGAATTTTTTCATAATTTGTCGACTTTCAACCACCATATCTTCCATCCCCTCATAGCTATCGGCATGGAACTGCTGTGGTGTACAACGGGAGACTTCAGACAACAATTACACACAGATCATTCGTTTGCGTTCTGTAGTTTTCACTGTAGAGCGAAATATTAACACACACACACACACACGTAGAATTTTATATACACCGATAAATTTCCATCCCAATATACTCCACCCTTTTATCATTATCAGCCCTCAAGCAACAATGCAACCAATAAAACCATTTTCAAAGAGTAAATATAATTTTCAAAGAGTAAGTATTGTTCCGAATTTTGCGTTGTATTCTTCAAATTGCTAAATATCTATCAGATCGCTATAAAATTGTGCCTAAAACCTTCCTCGTGTATAAATTAGTAACTGTACAAATATTTAGATCTCTGCACCTTGTCGTTCGGACGTGATAAGCGTACACCGAACAGACATTCACATTAATATATATATATATATATATATATATATATATATATATATATATATATATATATATATATATATAGCTATCGGATCGCCATAAAACCGCACCTAAAGTCTACCCCGGGTAGACATTAGTAACTGTACAAATTTTTAGCTGTTTTTGTCTTGTGGTTCAGACGTGATAAACGAACACCGAACAGACATTCACATTTATAGATATAGATTACAGCAACCCTGCGAGGCTGATGTGATGTCTAGCGTGTGTTGTGGCGCCCTTATTTTTCATAATGAATGTAAAGGATATCGTAGATAACATCTGAAGTTCACTGTGGTTTTTCGCGGATGATGATGTGGTATATCGAGAAGTCGCAACACTGGCTGAAGCGAAATGCAGGGAGATCTGAAGTTTAGAGACTATGTTGCAGGGAGTGGCAATTAACTTTCAACATTAACAAAGGTAACGTACTGCGAATACATATATAAAAACTACAATAAAGACCCTTCTTTGTATGATTCGCAATTGTTGGACAATCACTGGAATGTGATGTAGGCATGTCGTACTCTGGGAGAGAAAATAGAGAAATTTAATCTGACAGACTTCTCTGACAAGTACACTTTGGATTGGCAAGCAGATCATTTTCTGTTCTTATTGTGTAGGAAGAAAGGCAAGTAATAATCGATTCTAGTCATTGGATAGTTGAGACACTTCTTTCTTTTAATCACGAAATATGGCGGGTGATATATCAGTGGAACAGTCTTAGCAAGAGGATTCGCAATGTAAGGGTTAAAATTCACCCTGTACCTTAGCAATTTTCAAATGATCATAAGGGTGTGTCAGTGTTATAACCTGGGATTCGGCAAGTTTATTGCAACACAGGCTTATTTCTTTGGTGCAGAAAATTGATTACAAACCACAGAATGAGATGGATGATGAAATAACAATCATGTTACTTATCTTTTAACTTTATTTCTCTCTGTTCAGATGTCTCTTATAGTAGCATGTCAGTTTTGAATGGAAATGACGCTGACAGTAGTTTTTTTATGTTTCACAAGGAAACCACTTGGGTTAAGGATTTTAGAATTTCTTAATGTTTATGGTACGTGAAGTTCAGAACTTAAATAACAATCAGCCAAAGCCATTCCACGCAACTCTCAAAAATTCTCGAGCAAATCGACTTTGAAGTTTCACAAGTACACGTAGGTGCCAATAATTAAAACAGTTGCTCCAGGTGCCGAAGTAGATGGTAGTGTTCTGGCCTAACAAACAGAGTCGATGGTTCTGTCAGTGGTTCTAATCCCACTGTGGCGGATATCTTTTTGTTTTATTTTCGAATTCAGTTTTGTAAAACATTTTGCTTTCTTTATTTCAAGTGTTTTGTCAGTTATTGTTTATGTGTATGTAGACGAGCTGAAACCTTTGTCGTCACATAAAACAATGGTTGAGTAGGTTATCTCCTTGGAAAGCCATGAGTACCTATGGAGATGACTTTCCAAAAGGAGTGTTGTAGCTCTTAACAAACTGATCAAATACTACCGTCGTCAACTAATAGTGAAGCCGATACTGTAAAAAATGTAGCGTGTGTTTTTGATTGAAACTATCGTTACTAACAACCTCCTGTAAAATATATAAAATTATGAATACACAAAAGTACGTACACTTTTCGTAAAAATTAGTATTAGGTATTAAATCTGAGTAAGTATTCTAACACAGCTAACAAATAATAAAAACATCTGTCACGACAGGATTCGAACGACAGACAATGGGGTTGTAAGGCCTGAACGCTATCACCTGAGCCACACCAACAGATGCTGCGATTGTTTCAATGATTGGTGGTTACTATTACTTGCAAAAGTCGATTCTCTCGAGAATTTTTGAGAGTTGCGTCAAATACTTTTGGCTGATTGTTATTTGAGTATTGAACTTCACTTATCATAAATATAAAAAAAATCTCAAATTCGATTTGGTCTCCTTGTCAGTGTTATTCTTAGCATGATTTCTTGATTGTTAGGTGCCCTTGCGAATGAGTTTCGTCGAAAATTTACCACACTTAAGATGGACGGTAAGAGAGAGTGCTTCTCGGCTAACATACTGACGGTCTCTCCACAACAACAAGAGTGTGGGATCAATCGACATATTCTTTCTAGGTTCCGTTAGTTTCACCAAAGTTAGTATGTTTGTATAGCTTATGGGACTTAACTACGGGGTCATCAGTCCCTAAAATTTCAAACTACTTATGAACTAGCTAACACTAAAGACGGCACAAATATCCATGCCCGAGGGGGAAGTTCAAACCCCCGACCGTAGGGCCGTGCAGACCGTGACTGGCGCGCCGCAGTCCCCTCGGCCACCGCAGCCGGCCAACATTAGTAAATACTAGCTGAAAACCCAGTGTTTCCCGGGTATTTGTTTATTTATTCCTGCCATTTTTCAGGTATGTATTCATTTGTATATGGGCTGTATGTCTAAAATATCTTGGGAATACAATTAGTATTAAAGAAGTAATAGATTAAAACTTGGTGCGTGATGGGGCTGTTTTTCATGAACGTTACTGTTTATGTGCTCGTATCTCATAAACTACGTGACGTACTGTGATACAAATTAGAAGGTACTGTACATTCAACTATATGTGTGTATACTGTCTGTAAAACTTCCTGCGGCTACGATTTGTAATGTAGAAATTATAACAAATTGTAACGTCATACCGAATGCCGTAGTTTTATTCCATAAACAGCGGAAAAGTAGTAAGCGAGAAACTTTTTTTCTTTTCATCATTTTGCTGTGATTGTCACCAAGAAAAAGTTTAATAAAGGTATGAAATTATGTTTAAAGTTTGTATCAAGGCGCTTAAGTACTCTCACTCTCTTGTAGCGTATATATAAAGTCTCGCCGTGGAGGTTCGAGTCCTACCTGGGGTATGAGTGTGTGTGTTTGTCCATAGGTTAGTTTACCTAGGTTTAAGTAGTTTGTAAGCTACGGACTGATGACCACGCAGTTTGGCCCGATAGATTTACAGACATTTGAACATTTTTATGAAGTCTCACCGCTTTATGTGGCAGTTTTGAACCATGTGTTGTATGTGATTCTTAACCCCGCAGCAGTAGTTATCTCTCGGTAAGGAATGTGTGTAACAAATTTGGTTGAAATCGGTCCAGTTGTTTAGGAGAAAATGAGCAGCATTTTCGCTTGATGCGGCAGTTTTTCGCGCATCTCATTGTTTTTGACGTCATATCTCGGGAACTATGTATCTTACGTGATTCTTATACTTACGGCGACCGTCCTCATGGATTGAAGCTTACGTGTACAAATTTTCATAAAGATTGGAGCAAAACTGTAGATTTGTATGCAACATGTACAAACATACGGACACACTGCTTTATATATTAGAAGAATTTGCTTGAGATTTAACGTGTATCGCCTGTGCTAGACGTGCGTTAGTTTTCTGTCCACAGGTGCTGGTTATGCTGCTTGCTGCCGTACTGCATCGGGTCCTGCCGGAGCACACACCACTACTGCCCGGCGTGCTACACCTATCTGGGAACCTGTGATTCATATCGGTAACGTTCGTGAAACCAGTACAGTTTCCTGTTCAAATGTCATCAAAATAAATGTCTGATGAACGATGATTCTAGAACTTTCCGTTGCTTCGACATTCCAGAATTAACACTCCTCGTGGGACACTGTATGGAGTGCCAACCTAGCATTGACAGAAGACTCTAGTACCGTAAACACGGGCTACTTAAGCCCAGATTTCGAAACTTCTAACATTATGTAAACGAAGGCTTCCGCGGCCGTTGTCATTGTTGATAAAACTCTTCTGGGTGTTGGACCGCATCGTCAATATATCAAATATTTCACCGTGCTCCACACTGACTAAGAGGGCCCATGGTGTAGCGATGAACAATGCATGAAGGCAGAATTACAAAACACCAAGTCCATCTTCGAAGTAAACGGTTATGGGAAGTAGATGATTGAGCAAACTATGACATCTAATGATAGAAATAAAAGGGAAGAGGCAAAGGAAGAACAAACTATTGCCCTGTTGCCATATGTAAAAGGAGTCACCGAACGAGTGGGCAAAATTCTTCGTCGAGAGGGCATCAAAACTATATTTCGCAGCAACAATAAAATAAGAGATGTCCTAGGCTCAATGAAGGACAAAACTGATAAGTTGCACAGAGCTGGAGTCTACGAAATCGGCTGTGAGTGCGGCCAGGTGTACATTGGAGAAACTGGGCGGCCGATTAACACAAGGGTAGCCAGGCACGAGAGGTACATTCGGCTGGGACAGCATACGAAGTCGGCAGTAGCTGAACACCAGGAAGAGTGTGGCAAACAGATAGGTTTTGAGGAAGTCACTGTACTGGCAAAACAACCCTACACTTTGAAGAGGAAAATGAGGTAAGCAATAGAAATAGCTAAGCGCCCCGGAAATATGAACAGAGAAGACGGGTATAGACTCCCGGCGTCTTGGCTGCCAGCAGTAGCAGCGCTTCGCGACGACACCGCGCGCAGTGCAGTCCATAGGGGCCCGCATAGCCCGGAGACAACAGCGGCCGCGCGTACACAGAGCAAACAGCACGCTCTAGACGGCGCTAGGCATCACTGCTACGTCATTGTTACCACCGCTCCTCATTCGCCAGTTTCAACCATTGGCAAACGTTAATCGAAACACCAATCCAGGACTTCCTTTTCCACCAACAGGAAGAAATAAAGTAAACACCAATGAAAGAGAGCAGAAACCACCAATCATAACTGGCAACATTCAATATTTAAGACACCAGCTTTCCCTCATCCAGCAGTAAACGTAACACCCAGAAGATGGCCGCATGAAATAGTGGCCGAAACGTCGGTGATATATTTGATATATTGACGATGCGGTCCAATACCCAGAAGTGTTTTATCAATTCTAACATTATGTTTAAAAATGAGCACAGAAGATTTTTCCACCGACATACTCACCTTATATTACTAAACCATAGTTTATTATGGATGCTTTAACGTGCAGTACGCATTGTTTGTAACGCAGTAAATATTTTTATTTTTCTATTTTATTTGGGCTCAGGTTAACCTTACGGTTGGGTTACTTGAACCCAGACTGTAATTTCCATAGATACTACCATTGAAGGCAGCTTGGGTCCAAGTAGGTTGACGGTTATTTGAGTAACATAATTTCTGAACATCCAGTGAACTTCCAACCGTTTATTTTACGGACAAATATTAATTTGGAACAACACTTTTTAGATATTGTACAAGCAATAGAAAGTAGAGATATAACAATGTTTAGAGTCCAGTTAAAGAAAACAAATCTCTTTATTAATTTTGGGGATTCTATTGTCATCTCAACATCTTCAAATTTATACAACACATCCTTAGTTTTTGGGCCACCTCCAGGCTTTTGTAGTAGGCTCCATGCAGTCGACTGTAACACCTTCTGCTTCCATAGCGAGGATGACTCCTGGGTATTCCTTCTCGTCCCATTTTACCAGAACAAACTTGCCTATTTCTAGTTCATATTTCGTTACAGGCGCCGGTGATGGTGTTGATTTGGCTTTGGTTTGGCAAAACGTCATAGACAAGTGTCCTATATGATCCTCATCACTATTGTGGAGGCTGATGTCACTGCCATCTCCTGATCTCAAACTGGTGTTACTGGTAGAGCAGAAATCAGACACACTCTGACCGGGTGGCACTTGGAGGTTTTTCTTCTTAGTATAGTGAGGTGTAACAAACTCGCCCCTCTTCTCTTAAAGTCGAAGAAATACATCCCCGATCATAGACACGTTTACATGTGCCTTGGATTTACCTTGATTTGGCAAACGGCGTATGATCCGCTTTTATCTAAATGCACTAATCCAGCTTTCTTGAAAGCTGCCTTTAGGTTACTTTTCATGTTTGGACCGATTTCTTCTAAAACAGTTCGCAACAGTATTGGGAACTGATCCTTTGGAAGCATACATTGGTGACTATGTCCATCATATGATAGAAATCGCTTATGGGCGCGCCAAACATGGTCTGAGTGCGGTATGCCTCCTTCCGATTTAGGTGTTGGTGTGAATACGACACACTATACCAGGAGTCGGTGGCCGCTGACAGTGCATCGGCGACTCCAAGATGCGTGTTGTATCCTTGAAAACTGGGTAAACAAGTGGCGGATAGATTATAATGTGACGTAAACCCTGCAACCGATTCATATCTTTGGGGGGGGGGGGAGGGGGCGATAGATTGGTTACCGACGGTAAAATACCTTGGCGTTACTTTGGATAGTAAACTGATTTGAATCCAACACATCAAGGATGTCCATCAAAAGGCTTCGCTGCTACTCTATATCTACGTCTACATGGGATACTCTGCAAATCAAATTTAAGTGCCTGGCAGAGGCTTCAACGAACCACATTTACACTATTTATCTTCCTTTCAGTTCTCGAATAGCGCGCGGGAAGAAATAACACTTGAATCTCTCCGTTCGAACTCTGATTTCTCGTATTGTATTCTGATGATCATTTCTACCTGTAAGTGGGAGTCAACAATATATTTTAGCATTTACTGTGAAGTTATCTGGGCACGTATAACAGGTCTAAAAGAAGTAAAGTTAATAGTTGGGTGTTTTTACCGGCCCCCCAGTGCTGCTGTAGCAGTTTTAGAATCATTCAAGGAAAGTCTACACCAGGTAGTGCATAGGTATCCAGGCCATGTAATATTAGTCGGAGGTGACTTCAACCTTAAGATTATAGATTGGGACCTCGCTAGTTACATTTCAGGCGGTACAGACAAGCAGTCTTGCGAGCTACTTTTGGACACATTCTCCGAAAACTGTCTTGAGCAGTTAAACCGGCAACCCACGCGCAATGGAAATATTCTAGACCTTATAGCCACAAACAGGCCTGACCTTATTAACGATGTCTGTGTAGAGACAGGAATTAGTAATCATGATATCGTCATAGCGTCGATGGTGACCAAAGTTCATAAACCAAACAAGAAGGCTAGGAGCGTGTTTTTCTTGGGAAGAGCCGACAAGCAAATGTTACGATCGCACTTAGAAAATGAATGGGCATCGTTTAATTCCGTGACTATGGATGTAGCCGGCCGCGGTGGCCGAGGGGACTGAGGCGCTTCAGTCAAGGTCTGCACGGTCACTACGGTCGGGGGTTCGAATCCCCCCTCGGGCATGGATATTTGTGCCGTCCTAGTTCGTAAGTAGTTCATAAGTAGTTTGTAAGTTTAGGGACTGATGACCCCGTAGTTAAGTCCCATAAGCTTAACAAACATTTGAACTATGGATGCAGAGGAATTGTGGACTAAATTTAAGTGCATTGTTAATAAAGGGTTAGAGAAATATGTGCCAGTAAAGACGATTAAGGATGGAAAAGATCCACCGTGGTATAATAATAATGTTAGAAAGCTGCTGAGAAAGCAAAGGCTGTTGCACTCTCTATTCAAAAAAGAACACGCAAATGATGACAGGCAAAAGTTAGTAGAGATTCGTGCGTCTATAAAAAGATCGATGCGTGAAGCATACAATAATTATCACAGCCATACCTTAGCAAAAGATCTTTCCGAGAACCCGAAAAAATTCTGGTCCTATGTAAAATCGATAAGCGGGTCAAAGCCCACTGTTCAGTCACTAGGTGATCATTCCGGGGCAGTAATAGAAGAAAGCAAACGGAAAGCTGAAGTTCTAAATTTAACCTTTAAGAAATCTTTCACGCAGGAGGACCGCACAAATATACCATCATTTGATCAACGTACTAATTCCGAAATGGGGGACATAGCAACAGGTATTTCCGGTGTAGAGAAGCAGCTGAGAGAGCTAAATACAAAAAAGTCTGATGGTCCGGATGGAATACCAGTTCGGTTTTACAAAGACTATTCTGCGGCGTTGGCCCCCTACTTAGCTTGCATTTATAGCGAATCTTTAATTCAGCGCAAAGTTCCTAGTGATTGGAAAAAAGCGCAGGTGACTCCCGTTTATAAGAAAGGAAAGAGAACTGACCCATACAATTACAGGCCAATATCGTTGACATCAGTTTCATGTAGAATTTTGGAGCATATTCTCAGTTCGAATATAGTAAATTTCCTTGAAACGGAAAAGCTTCTTTCCATGAATCAGCACGGGTTTAGGAAACATCGTTCATGTGAAACTCAGCTTGCCCTTTTCTCACATGACATCTTGTGAGCCATGGACGAAGGGCAACAGGCGGATTGTGTTTTTCTCGACTTCAAAAAGGCGTTCGACACGGTGCCACACTGCAGACTGCTAACGAAGATACGAGCTTATGGAATAGGTTCACGGATTTGTGACTGGCTGGAAGACTTCCTAAGTAATAGATCGCAGTACGTTGTTCTCGACGGCGAGTGTTCATCAGAGACGAGTGTATCGTCAGGCGTGCCGCAGGGGAGTGTGATAGGATCGCTATCATTTTCTATCTATATAAATGTTCGATGGACAGAGTAGCTTGTAATTTGCGGCTGTTTGCTGATGATGCTGTGGTGTATGGGAGGGTGTCGTCTGTAACTGACTGTAATAGCATACAGGTTGACTTAGACAAAATTTCTAGTTGGTGCGAAGAATGGCAGCTAGCTCTCAATGTAGAAACATGTAAGATGATGCGCATGAGTAGAAAAAACAATCCTATAATGTTCGAATACAGCATTAGTAGTGAGCTTCTTGATGCTGTCGCGTCGTTCAAATATCTAGGCGTAACATTACAGAGCGATATGAAATGGAACGAGCATGTAAGGACAGTTGTGAGTAAGGCAGACAGCCGACTTCGGTTTATTGGGAGAATTTTGGGAAGATGTACTTCACCTGTAAAGGAGACCGCGTATAAAACGCTTGTACGACCACGTCTTGAGTATTGCTCAAGTATTTGGGACCCGCAGCAGATCGGTTTGAAGGAAGACATAGAGGCGGTTCAGAGGCGAGCAACTAGATTTGTTACCGGTAGGTTCGACCAATGCGCGAGTGTCACGGAAATGCTCCGGCAACTCAATTGGGGATCGCTGGAAGAAAGACGACGTTCTTTTCGTGAATTTCTGTTAAGTAAATTTAGAGGGCCGGAATTTGAAGCTGAGTGTAGTACGATCTTGCTGCCGCCTACTTGCATTTCGCGTAAAAATCACAAAGACAAGATAAGAGAAATTAGGGCTCGTACAGAGGCATATAGGCATTCTTTTTCCCTCGTTCAATTTGGGAGTGGAATAGGAAAGGAAATGCCTAGTAGTGGTACAGTGTACCCTCCGCCATGCACCTTACGGTGAATTGCGGTGTATGTATGTAGATGTAGACGTAGGAGAAGAATGTTGGCGATTGGAGTATGCTCAGACGTGTTTTGTCATCTTGTCATCAAAAGTTTGCGGCTCCCATTCTAGAGGCTTCTCCTCTCGGCTGCGAATAGACCAGTTGTGCGGCACACACCTAACACCACGACACAGGCACATCTTCAAGTCATCCCTCAGTATCATCATTACTTGCAGAACTGTGTTCCATTCCTGTGCAGGAGGATATGGGCGCAATCCCCTCTTGCAGTAGGTAATACAGTTATCAAATTTTTGTCTTCTATCATAATCTCTTCAATAAAACACAGTGCAGGTATGTAGATGCTTCCACCTAGGCCAGCTAGTATCAACGGCATGCCTCGTGCACTTTTAGTTGGACACATTCGGAGACATCTAGGAGTCGTCAATTTAGTGTTGGAGAGAAGAATTTTGTTGGAGGGGGGGGGGGGTAGAGTTAAAAGTGCAGAGGGAGACCAGAGATGAATTCGGTAAGCAAGTTCAAACGGTTATGGATTGCCGTTATTATGCGTATATGAAGAGGCTTGCACAGAAAGGATGAAGTAGAGTGGAGAGTGCATAAAACTAGTACCCGGACTGAAGACCACAGCTATGACAACAAAACACCGTTGCATGTTAATAACTGATGAAGTTATTACCAAGGAAGGGTAATTGAACCACTGAAACACTCTCATTGACTTGCCATTAGGATTACTGGTACTGTGAAGGTGTAGAAGTTCAGAAGAAGGATGGGATACACCTTCTTGCTAATATATGAATGATGATCGTGGCAACTACAATGTCCTCATGTCATTGCTAAAGCATCCAGATGAGATTTGCTTTGAGTATGTAAGTGTATTTTAAAAGCGCTAATTCACCCCAATACTTACTATTACAGAAGATACTGCGGAGTTTAAATGGTATTACGACATTCAGTAAAAATAGTAATATAACTTCACTCGATAAAATTAAGCCAAACACCTTCTTATTTGACTGTATTGCTGTAGGAAACCAGGATCTTACTTACATATTACTTACTTACTGTCCCTGCTCATTAAACTGCAGATGGCTTTTGGGCTCGTCAAGTAGCCTCTTCCATAGTATTCTGTCCTCGGCATCTTCCTCCCTTGCTCCGAGTACCCGCAGCTCATTGGCAACCTGGTCTCTCCATCTCATTTTCGGCCTGCTTAGAGGTCTTTGTCCCTCTGGTTTATTCTCCGAGACTTCTTTCAGTAAAATTCCTGCTATCTTCTATCGACATTAATAATCCCAAAATAGTCGGTGAGGGATAATACAAACCTCATTACAGCCTTCAAACAAGACAAACTTAATTTCAAACCCGTTTACCAGTCAGTTATAGGAACGGGTACGTCATTCAACATTCATTTTTAATAAAACAAATAAACTGAAATATGGTAGAAACAACTTCAAAGAATTTTGTAAATATATAGCTAAGAGGTGTGTACAACAGTATACACCAAATCACAGGCAAATTCACACGCATGTCGGGTGTTCAGCCCAACATATGTATGCAGAGCTTCCGCTTGTATTGGATGCTAAAATTCAGACTCTCGAACATTACATTGAAGGTGTACATGACGAACTAGCGATACATTATAGGAATCTTCTGAAACTCAGTTGAAAAGAAAGTACACCACGTAATTGTAAAGGTTCATGTTACTGACATTGATGCCTAAGAACAAATATAAGGTACACACCACACAGAACTCTAAGTACTATAATTATTTCGAAATGTCAACAAACAAAGTTATTAAGGCGCGGAAGGCTATTTAAGAGAAATTACAAAGGGTGCGGTTATAAATTTGAAGTGAGATCAATCAGTAAGAGAAACCTGTAAGCGAGTTACGGACTGTCTGAAGCACCTCTCAGTGAAATCACGTAATGATTACGATACCGGAGCGGCGGAGTGGCCAAGCACATTGAGGCGCTATGCTGCGTTGCGTAAGGCCCCTCCCCGTCGGGGGTTCGAATCGTCCCTCGGGCATGGATGTCTGTGCTGTCTTTAGTATAAGTTAGTCCATAACTAGTTTGTAAGTTTAGGGACTGATGACCCCCGCAGATAAGTCACATAAGCTTAACAAACATTTGAACATTTGACTACGATACCATTTCCCAATTCATTAACCATCAGCATAATGCCAGGGTAGACAAAATATATTGGTAGCACAGTAAAACCATACACGCAACCTGTAGTTTTAACCAATAGCACAATATTGAATGCTGATAGGAAATTTCAAAGAAAACCACGGGTACTCAATCTTATTTTCCTAAACCTCCAAAAACTACAAATTATACATCAACAGATCTGAAAATGCATTAAATTTGACAGCTCTGCAATAGAAAGTAAATCCTGCGACAAAAACTCAAAACAATTAGAAATACAACACCGTTATCCTAACTATATTAGATGGTGAGAATAGAAGCGGAGAGGGTACTGATAATCAAATGAAAGTGTGAACCGCTGAAACCTCCTGTACGTATGACTATCCCAATGAGGTAAAACCGTAGATGAGCTATGACTGCTCATGGCGTCAGCTGCCGCTGGTAATACCGTTCATGCGAAAGAGGTTGTTTCGATAATTTCAGAGCTTAGACAGAGAAATATATAAAAAATATCGTTTAATAAATATGGAAAAAGTGTTTTGTGAAGTCCACAGAACTGCACGCAAAACTTCTCCTTTAGACATAATATTATAAAAGGTCTGGATGGCTTATGTAAGGGCCGGCCGCGGTGGCCGAGGGGACTGAGGCGCTCGAGTCACGGTCTGCACGGCCACTACGGTCGGGGGTTGGAATCCCCCTCGGGCATGGATATTTGTGCCGTCCTTAGTATAAGGTAGTTGATAAGTAGTTTGTAAGTTTAAGAGACTGATGACCCCGTAGTTAAGTCCCATAAGCTTAACAAACATTTTGCTTGTGTAAGGCCTATCGTGTAGATATGAGACAATATTAACGTGTGAATAACGACTTGTCAATGGCACGTATTCTAACTTTGTTTGGGCATTATCTGTCGAAACAGAAATGGGAAGGATATGACATGGGAGCAATTGCAACAGACGGAGGCAAAATGCTGCTGTGACAACCTCCGAAACGGATCATGTGAACAAGGTTCAGAATACATATTTCGAGACAGTAAAAGAGTGGTATGGGATGCACCACTGCTCAACTTTCAGTCATCTGAAGGTGAATATCAGTGAGCGTTTGAGCAGAAAAATGAAAACTAAAATCTGTATAAGTTTAACCATTTCAGCCCCGAATTATTTTAAAAATAGAATAAAACTGTTCTTGCACTTTTTCATGTCCATAAGACCCTATCTATTGTATATATATGAGCAAAATTACAAATATTCATACTTGATCCCAAAAATAAAAAATGCGAAATAAAATGGACACCGTATGGAAGACAGTTAAGGGTGTGAAATGTCAATAGTTATGTATGTCACTTCATATTTATTATGAAACTATCGCAAAGAGGAATTTGTGCAAAATTTATAAATTAATACAAAAAAAATTCAACAAAAGATATCATGTCTGACGCACTCCGTAACGGGTCCGCCATTGCAGCACGCCATTATGGTGACAAGTGGCAGCAACAACCACGAAACTAAATGCGACAGATGTCCAGTAAACAGGTAATGGGTCTCACAGCAAAGCGCATCCGTATAGTGTACTAAAATTAATAGAAAGTCGGTGTCCATTAGAATGGACAACAGGTCTCAAAGGGTTAATTCTACATGTTTCATCGATGTCAAGTAATATGCATGGCTGCTTATAATTTTATACTGTGAGTGGTGACAATAATAGTATAATACTATGTTGTTATAGTCTTCAGTCCGGAGACTAGTTTGATGCAGCTCTCCAACTTAATCTATCCTGAGCAAGCCTCTTCATCTCCTCATAAGAACGGCAACCTACATCCATTTGAATTTGCTTACTATATTCATCTCGTGGTGTCCCTCTGCGATTCTTAACCCATACACTTCCCTCCAACGCTACTTTCACAATTCCTTGATGTCTAAAGGGTATATTACACGGAGCGAATTTGGTCGCTAGTCGCTGGCGTATTTGGACGCAGCTTCTAAATTCGCTCCGTGTAAACAGGGACAGCGAACAAAGTCGCTGCTCCGAAACGCGAGCGTCTAAAAGTTGAAGGGTGGGCTACTTTAGACGCTGGTCGCTGGCGTTTTTGGTCGCCCCGTGTCATATACGGAGAGTCTAAAGTAGCCACCAGTCGAGTCAAAATGTCGAAGGAAATAGTAAATGCTGGCGTTGTGTTTCTCGCGACAGTTTTAAAAGAACAATTAATGAATGTAACGCAAAACGGAAAAATAGAAAAGAATAAAAGAAAATGGATTAGAAGGTGGATTGCGAGGAGGGATGAATATGGTGCTTCTACAAATCTTTTGAAAGAATTATCATGTGAAGATCCCTCTGCCTACAGAAACATAATGAAGATGACATCAGAAAATTTTGATACGTTACTAGAAATGGTACAGGATAAAATAACAAAACAGAATACCATTATGAGAATGGCGATCTCGCCAAGAACAAAATTGGAAGTTACACTGCGTTATTTGGCAACAGGTGATAGCTTCAAAACACTTGAATACCTGTTTCGAATACCACAATGTTCTATCTCCAAGTTTATTCCACAAGTCCTGGAGGCAATTGCAGAGGATTTAAAACTGTACATACAGGTATGTGCACTTATTTATTAAAATATTCTGAAACAGTATGGTAGGAACAAAAATAATATATATATTTATTTATTTTTACAAATTACATTTTGTAACAATCCATGGAAAAAAAATTAATTGAAACTATGGTTAGTGGCAGCAGTAAAATGATCTAATCGTCTTTGTCTATAAATGAAACACGGACGGCTTCTTTCAAAATATCACGTGTTTTGCAGCCATTTTCGGCTGAAGTTGTGAAATAATAGTGGACATTCGGTGATTCTGATTCAGTCCCATTAGTTGATGGAGAGGATGGGATGTACACAGATATATTGTCACCACATTCTCTTTCTCTCAGCTCTGATAGTTTGGTTTCCATACTTAATTTTTGGATTTCAAACTGCAGTTTTATAGCAGAACGCTGTGGTAGTTGTCTCAATTCTGCCCCGACATATCTTCCGAAATGATCAAATGACTCCTCTGTTTGCACTTTCTCAACAATTTTACAAAACCTCTCTAGTGATTGATCTATTGGAGATGATGATTGGTTTTTCTTTTTCCGTGCTGGCGTTGCCGGAGGCTTCATTTTTTCAGGCGACCTCTTAGTTGAGGTACTTGCTGCTTCAAAAGATTCCAATTGTGAATCATTACTGCTAGAATATAATTCATCGAATTCTAGCGATTCCTCACTTGACTGGATTATCTCCTGAAACAAATTTATTATTATTGTTGTTATTAGGTTTAATTGTACGACGTTTCTCGCCGGGCTGCAGTGGTTATGTTGGCACCAATGGTAATGATGGCAAATCAGATGACCAATAAACGTTTTTTTCGTGACAACTGCAATTAAAACGATAATTATTTTTTCTGAACGGACAAGGGTACATACAAGAACCTGTCGACCATAGAGCAGGTACAGTATTACATTTGCTGCGAGTGAAATGAGCAGCAATAACATTTACTCTGTAGCTCGTGAAAAATATTAACGCAATTCTACACTTAATTGTTCATCTGTTGCCAACATAAGCACTGGAGCCCGGCGAGAATCGTAGTAAAATTTTACCTTGTTATTATTATGATTATTATTATTACTATTTTCAGGTGCCACAAAAAAGAGATGAATGGATTCAAATAACAAATGGTTTCCAGCATCGGTGGAACTTCCCAGGATGCTGTGGAGCAATTGACGGAAAGCATGTCCAAATTAAGAGTCCCCCACGTAGTGGATCTACATTTTTCAACTATAAGGGAATATTTAGTGTTCTTTTATTTGCCTTGGTTGATGCTGATTATTGTTTCCGATATATAGATGTGGGAGGAAATGGACGTGCAAGTGACAGTGCCATTTTCCGTGACTCAACTCTAAATATAGCCATGCAGAACAATCTACTTGACATGCCAGAAAAATCAGTGATAATAGGCGATGACGCATTTACCTTGCGAAAAAATTTAATGAAACCTTACAGCAGAACTGCTTTATCAATTGCAGAAAAAATATTTAATTACAGACTATCGAGAGCAAGACGTGTAGTAGAGAATGCTTTTGGCATACTTGTGTGGCGGTTCAGAATATTTCTTAGGCCAATTGAACTGAAACTTTTCACAGTTGATAAAGTTATATGGGCTGCTTGCAGTCTACACAATTGGTTAAGAATGACATCGCCAAACTACTTCCAAACACAACATGTTGACCAAGAAGATTTAAATACAGCTGCAGATATTCCAGGATCATGGCGCGAGTTTACAGTTGGTCTTCAGTCACTGGCTCATTTGGGAAGCAACAACTACCAAAGAGAAGATGAAAATGTGTGACGGGCATATGCCGACTATTTCATGAAAGAAGGATCTCTCCCTTGGCAGTGGAAAAAAGTTGGAATAAACGAACCACGTTAATAACATGGGACTGAACATTGACATGACAGTGGGTGCAGTTGAGTAACAAATTTTATATAAGATCTGAAATTTTGTGGCCAACTGAACTCTCCAAACTATGTAGCTTATTCATTCTTGTAATGATGATTCTTTTATTGTTATTACTTTAACATGGTCTGCTTGTGAATAAAAATACTGAAAATTACAGAAACATATCAGTTGTACTTGTAAATAACTTGAACTCACCAGATTTGATTGTGTTTCCCGTGTACATATCACCTCTCTGAGGAACGCTGCATTTCCAAACCAAGCAAGTTTCGGTACATAGTCTGTTCCTTGACCACTTTTCTTGGAACGAACCATTTTTGCAAGTTCCTTGCGGTAAACATCTTTTATTGTTTTGATTTTGCTTTTCAGCTGCTTGGCATCCATATCCCCCAAGAGATCTTCAGCATTCAGTTCGTCAAACAGTTGATTAAACTGAGTGTCTTTGAGTTTTGTATTTAAATAGTCCTTATTTTTAATGTCCCATAACACTGGAAAATTTTGATAAATTTCTAGAAATTTGGCAATTTGATTGCAGTTCCACTTCATACTGCGTTTGGTGGATAACAGAACTGTTTGCTATCACGTAAAACCTCCAAAACAATGTGTCATATGGTACGTCGTGTTTCAATTGTTTTTACGAAGACGCTAGCGTCTGAAGTCGCTGCGTGTCATTGCGTTAGCGTATTCAGTCGCTATTCGCCTATACGCCGAGCGACAACAGACGCCAGCGACTAGCGACCAAATTCGCTCCGTGTAATATACCCTTAAGAATGTGTCCTACTAATCGATTCCTTCTTTTAGTCAAGGTGTCAGAAATTCCTTTTCTCACCAATTCTGTTCAGTACCTCCTTATTTGTTACGCGATCCACCCACCTAATCTTCAGCATTCTTCTGTAACACCACATTTCAAAAGACTCTATCCTCTTCCTGTCCGCACTGTTTATCGTCCATGTTTCACTCCCATACAAAGAAAAACTACGCACAAATGCCTTTAGAAAGGACTTCCTTATGCTTAACTTAGTGTTCGATGTTAACAAATTTCTCTTTTTCAAAAACGCTCTTCTTCCCATTGCCATTCTGCATTTTATATCCTCTGTACTGCGACCATCATATGTTATTTTACTGCCCAAGTAACAAAACTCATCTACCTCCTTTATTGCTTCGTTGCCTAATCTAATTCCTTCAGCATCACCTGATTTTCTTAGACTGCACTCCATTACCCTAGTTTTGCTCTTGTTAATGTTCATCTTATATGCACCTTTCAGCACACTGTCCATTCCGTTCAATTGCTCCTCCAGGTCCTTTGCTGTCTCTGGCACAATTACAATGTCCTCGGCAAAACGCAATGTTTTTATTTCTTCACCCTGAACTTTAAATCCTTCTCGAAATTTCTCCTTGCTTTCCTTTATAGCTTGCTCAATGTACAAATTGAACAAGATTGGAGAAAGGCTGTCTTACACCCTTCCCAACCTTTGCATCTCTTTCGCACCCTTCAACTCTGATAACTACTGCCTGGTTTTTGTACACTTTGTAAATAACCTTCCGTTCCCTATATTTTAGTCCGGCTGATTTCAAGATCTGAAAGAGTGTATTCCAATCAACATTATCAAAAGCTTTCTCCAAATCTACAAAAGCTAGAAATGTAGGTTTGCCTTTCCTTAATCTATCTTCTAAGATAAGCCGTAAAGTCAGGACTGCCTCCCGAGTTCCTACATTTCTCCTGAATCCAAACTGATCTTCCCCAAGGTCGGCTTCTACCAATTTTTGCATAATATAAATTTAAAATACGTCTATGTCAGGATGTTTAGGACCAAAGGTATGGAGTTCTAATTCCTTGTTAAACTTATACTGAGAATGTAGTCACGATACACGTGTTAAATAAATGAACCACACGTTTTCGACAACCGGTGTATAATAATCTCCGTACCTTCCAATCAATAAACGACGTGTGTTACTTCGTTAATCACCCAGAGCTGCAGCCGGTACATCAATAACATCTACATCTACATGGGATACTCTGCAAATCACATTTAAATGCCTGGCAGAGGGTTCATCGAACCACAATTATACTATTTATCTCCCATTCCATTCTCGAATAGCGCGCGGGAAGAAAGAACACCTGAATCTCTCTGTTCGAGCTCTGATTTCTCGTATTTTATTCTGATGATGATTTCTACCTATGTAAGTGGGAGTCAACAATATATTTTCGCATTCGGAGGAGAATATTGGTGATTGGAGTTTCGCAAGTAGCCCACGCCGCAGCGATAAGCGCCGTTGTTGTAGTGATTCCCATCCCAGATCCTGTATCATTTCAGTAACGCTGTCTCCCCTATATCGTGACAATACGAAACGAGCTGCCCTTCTTTGAACTCTTTCGATGTCCTCCGTCAAACCCACCTGATAAGGATCCCACACTGGGCTGCAATACTCCAAAAATGGACGGACAAGCGCAGTGTATGCAGTTTCTTTAGTAGTTCTGTTGCATCTTTTAAGGGTTCTGCCAATAACACGTAGTCTCTGGTTCGCCTTTCCCACGATATTTTCTACGTGTTCTTTCCAGTTTAGGTCTGAAGTAATAGTAATTCCTAGGTATTTTGTGGAGTTTACGGCCTTCACGTTTGATTGATTTATGTTGTAAACAAAGTTTAACGGATTTCTTTTCGTACTCATGTGGACGACTTCACACTTCTCATTATTTAGAGCCAATTGCCAATTTTTACACCATACTGATATCTTATTCAGATCGTTCTGCAGTTGGTTTTGATCTTCAGATGATTTTACTAGACGGTAAATGACGGCGTCATCTGCAAACAACCTAAGAGAGCTACTTAGATTTTCCCCTAAATCGTTTATGTAAATAAGGAATAGCAGAGGACCAATAACACTACCCTGTGGAACGCCCGATATCACCTCTGTTTTAGTCGATGCCTTACCATCGATTACTACAAACTGTGTCCTCTCTGACAAGAAATCCCCTATCCAATCGCAATGGCGATATACCATAACCACGCAATTTGATTAAAAGCCGTTTGTGAGGTACGGTGTCAAAAGCTTTCTGGAAATCAAGAAATACGGAATCGATTTGCGAACCTTTGTCGATAGCACCCATCACTTCGTGTGAATAAAGAGCTAGTTGTGTTTCGCATGAACGATATTTTCTAAATCCGTGTTGACCTTGGGTCAATAGATCGTTCTGTTCGAGATAATTCATAATATTTGAATATAGGATATGTTCCAAAACCCTGCTGCAAATTGACGTCAATGAAATAGGCCTGTAGTTTAAGAGCTGAGCGGACGATTACTACCGCAACGGTAGTCATTCACAGAAGTGGCGCGCGAAGTGTTTGCTTCTATGGTAACGTACGTTTACGTGTTTGCTGACAGCAGTGTCGCACAAAAAGGTCGTGTGTGAGGTCAGGACACACGCGTGCACGTTGCCATAGGAACAACACGGTCGCAACAGGCAGCTATATAACCATTGTTCGTATCAGCTGTGGGCGCAGTGGCTGCAGACGCGTACTGGAAACACGACGGTAAGCACGCGACAGGCATCGCGCTTCTGAGCGTACAACAAGGAATTACACACGTTTTTACATTCAAAATTTTCTTTAGATTAACTTATGTGGTGCATTCAAGACGTTAATCTGCAGCAGATAAATGGAAAATGTTTTATGCTCACTGTTTCTATGGTTTTTTGGGAAAGAAAACTTTCCGCTGGTTTCCCCAGATTTGCTTTGCGAAACTCAGTGAACTGTTAGTTCACGACATCCAGAACGCCGTAGGCAAAGGCGTTCTGGTTGAAGCTGTGTTTCTAGACATCCAAAAAGCATTTTGATACTGGTCGCATAGCCTTGCAGTGAAAAACTCTTATCGAGTGTCGTAACAGATTCGGGACAAAACTCAACAGTCGCTCTTCATGGGGCAGAATTAACAGATGTATGGTAATTTTCGCGGACCACAAGTATTACAGGACCATTTCTTATGCAGTTGTGTACTAACAAACCTAGCATGCACTTTACTGATTTCTTTGGAAGTGTATGACATATTATGTCAGTGCTTTTCATCTTATGAACTATGCAGAGTGTTTTATTTTGATGTAGCCTCATGTTTCACTGTGCAGAACTTACGCGCTCATGCTTGTGTATTTTAACAGATTGTCTGATGATAAGCCACGTCCGAAATCGGTAATAAAGAGGTTGCAGTAATATAACGCATAGCGACCAATCAGCATTGATTTCATATACTGTGAGGACATTTCTGTTTGCAGTTTTCATTCACGATCACTTGGATCGTACATTTCTGTGTAAAATTGGCCATTGTTCATCCAGCAGATTGATTTTATAAATTTAAGGCATCTGCGCGATAAATGTTCAAGGCGGCCGAGTGATAAATGTTCACTGTTTCATAAATTGTTAAGTCTCTGGTCCTTTCTGAGTTTCGTTCATTATGTGATATTTTTTGTTGTCGTTGTCAGAGTCAATATTGGCTAGTACTGAAGCCATGATGCAATGTATTATTTAAGTAGCAGTTCCTGCCACGATCCTGACTGCGTCATTTAGATGGTTACCTATTTTTTGACAGAGCTGTTTCTAATGTAAACAAAAGAACAGCATTCGGTGACAAGATACACAACTACTTGTGCTGTGCCGGCCGCGGTGGCGGAGCGGTCTGCGGCGCGCCAGTCACGGTCTGCACGGTCACTATGGTCGGGGTTCGAATCGTCTTCGGGCATGGATATTTGTGCCGTCCTTAGTATTAGCTAGTTCATAAGTAGTTTGTCGGCTTAGAGACTGATGGCCCCGTAGTTAAGCCCCATAAGTTCTACAAACATTTGAACATTTAACTTGTGCTGTAGTTCTAAAAGTGGTTGCATTAGGTCCCCAGCTAGCTAAAGCCAGTATCCTTGCTATAACGTTTCTGAAATTTTAGTTTTTCTTCTGTATGCGGGGGGGGGGGGGGGGGGGGGGGGGTAAAAACCTCACGAGGCGGTTAAGGGATGAATATAGAAAGCAGGTTCAAATGGATGTGGATTGTCGTTCTTATTCAGGATTGAAGAAGCACCGCACGGAATGGCCATATGGTCTAAGGCGTCATGCTATGAACTGGGCGGCCGGTCTCGCCGGAGGTTGGAGTCCTCCCTCGGGAGGTGTGTGTGTGTATGTGTATTGTCCTTAGAGGAAATTTAAGTAGTTTGCATGTCTAGGGACTGGTGTCCATAGCAGCTTGGTCCAAAGGTTTACAAACATTTAATCTTTCTTTCTTTTTTTTTTTTTTTTTTTTTTTTTTTTTTTTTTTTTTTTTTTTTTTTTTTTTTTTTTTTTTAAAGGTTTGCATAGGATGAGGTTGAATGGAGAGCTGCATTAAACCATTCTACGGACTGGACACCTAAACAACAGTTTGTAACTGTAGATGTTTTCTAAATATTAGAGATGTGTCAACAGTCACACCAAAATATTCGAGATGTCGACACTGTCGTAGGTTTTTGTTGTTGAAGGTAACATTTGATTCTTTGTTTGCTATTCTGTTCGTAGGTGGCTTTAGCTGCCGTCTGTTTCATTGCAATTCAGTCAAAGCCTCAACCTTGTGAGTAACTGGCTCAGCTTTCCTAGAACGTCACTAAATAGGTGTTTCTTAGCCTTCTTCGTATATACTGCTTTGTCATCGGCGTAACTTTATTGAGTCATTGGTGAGTATGTCGCCGGAATAAAAGTAAAACGGGGCCAAAACCGAGCCTTGTCCTCCACGATCGGGAGAAGATAGTTCAAACAGATCCGATCATCCAACTCCATGGAGCTAACTTAACATAAAAATGAGCTTCTTCAATCGAGTCACATCTGGTCACCCTCTGAGTAAAAGGAGCAGTGCACAATTGAGGAGACGCCAATAATGATCAACGTAACAAAGGTAAATCGTAAAAAATGTAGACATACATTTTGCACAAATGTCCAAAAAGACATTGGAAATGCAATCACATGACTATCTAAATCACTTCTAGCTTTCGCCGTTTCTCCAGCTGCTTTGTTACCTGCATATCTGTAAGAAGTTTCTCGGTCCCAAACATTTTAATTTGCGCCTTTGCCTTTAGCGGATTACGAATATTATTAATTGCCGCGTGGAAGTAGCCGAGCGGTCTGGAGCGCCACGGAGCGGATCGCGCGGCCTCCCGCGTCGGAGGTTCGAATCCTCCCTTGGCCATGGATATTCGTGTTGTCTCTAGTATAAGTTAGTTCATAAGTAGTTTGTATGTTTAGGGACTGGTGACCCCGCAGATACGTCCCGTAAGCTTTACAAACATTTGAACGTTATTAATTGACGATGAACGGGGATTCTGGCTTTTGTGTCCCAACTTCGTCGTCGCTTTTGTGTCCCAGCCTCGTCGTAGGTGTCGGTGGCCGAGTGGAACGAGACCGACACAGGAACAAAGACAGCACGCTGGTGCAGGTACGGAGGGGAGCAGCCAGAAACTATAAACACTCGAGTAAATTAGAAAGAGATATATATTGCACCGAATGTAACAATACTTAACTTTTACATAGTACTGCAGAATGTTGATACATAGTTGTTAGAGGCCTGCCTAGTGCCTGTACAATAGCAAAGTCTTCACTGGTGCCTATCTGATTACGAAGGTCCTAACTGGTTGCTATCTCAGTCCCAAGTGACCGGTGTCTTTCCGTGGTGGCCACGAGCGGCGTTGTCGCAGAGGGCGCTCGTGGCTGTCGTCGTGAGAACGCCGCGCCGTGCGTGCATGGCGGCGCGCGGCGAAAGCAGGTGGCGCGCACTTTGTACTTGTGCGACACCACACTGGCTTAAATGGTTCCTGTGTAATACGATTAGGTACAGGGTTCATATGATGATGTATTTATGTAAATGCTATACCGGTCATAAGCCTCGTTTATAGCATTTTTTACAGTTTATGCAGCTTTGTATTTTTTATTCAACATTCTTACATCAAATTTAGTGTGTATATAGTTGCAGACATCCACATATCTTCTGTTATAAATTTGGAGTATCGTAATACTCAATCTGGTGACCTTTTGTCTGGCTTGTAAACCACCTGATTTGTGTTGTCCTATAGCAGCAATTTGCTAAGAGTTGTGGGTTATTCAAAGCTGCAGTCAACGAAAGATTAGTGACTCAGGTTTCTCTTTCAGAGTGAGGTCAGTTAATACCAATCTTCACCACGTACTTTCTTGGGCGTAAGGTTACTGCTGCCCTAGCAACGCCGGTAGAGTGACGGAGGATTAGGGACCAGTCCTTTGGGTAGGAGGGAAAACCTTTCCAGACTCGAAACCAATAAATTAATTTCAGTGCAGCAACGAGTTTGTCTGCGCTCCACTCCCCGACCTCCATACTTCTAGTAAGACGCGTAATGCGTAATTCCCTTCACAATAATCTGTGATGAACTTCAGCTTAGTTGACCAGGACAGGCAGAGTGTTGTGATGAAGTCTTTCGTGTTAGGTGCGACATTCGAATCAGGAACGAAGTTACAATTTATCTTTTACGTTTGTTACGCACTTAAAGTACGTAAAATATCCTTTCTTCATGCAAATTATGTATGAATGAAGGTGGCCCTAGGGAGGATCGATTTGTCAGCAAGTCCGACAAATAACAATCAGAAATTATGGGCTCAAAACTGTACCGACAACCTATAGGAAGCTCACCTTTAAAAAATCTGGATAAACCTGAGAAATGGTATAGTTCGTTTAAATGATTTACGTACGTCCGTTTCGCATGTCAACTTGTCGTACCTAGTGACCGACTGTATCTAAGAGCTGAATTTATGCTTGAACGTAGGCAACGGTGAAGTAAATATGTATTAAAGACCAAACTAACTGATAATGCACTCTAATCTATTCGTAGTAAAAGCATGTTCCCAGAAGTGCAGCGTGGTGCAGAGCGTAGTTGCATAAACTTCCACAGGCAGGGACAGTAGAATCACCCTGTATTCAGGGTGATGAAAATACTGTCGAATACTTTGAGAAGTGGTAATACTCTTCGAAACAAGGAAAATGAGTCCAATAAGCGTGAGTCCGGGAATGCATATTTTATGAGGTAAACACGTGTTTATAAAAAGGACTGTGCGACACTTAGTTGTAGATCTCAGCAGAATTTACGATAGATTAATAGGGCAATTCGTGCTACCACAAAGGTTAAATGGGACGCAACTATATCAAGCAGCACGCTACTAATTCTGTATTCGAACATTACGAGATTGTTACTCCTACTCATCTGCATCACCTTACATTTTTCTACATTTAGAACTAGCTGCCATTCCTCACACAACCTAGAAATTTGGTCCAAGTCATCCTGCATCCTACTACAGTCGTTCAATGACGAAACCTTCCTTCAATCACAGCATCAAACAGCCGCATATTGAAACTCACTCTGTCCGTCAGATCATTTACAGAGATAGAAAATAATGGTGGTCCTATCACACTTCCCTGGGGCTCCGCTGACAACACCCTAGTCTCTGATGAACATTCGCCATCGTGGACAACGTAATGGGTTCTAGTAGTTAAGTAATCTTCGAGCCACTAACATATTTGGATACCTATTCTATATCCCTTTACCTCAATTAGCAGTCCGGTGCGGCACCGTGTCAAATGCCTTTAGAAGATCGAGAAATATGCAGTCTACCTGTTGCCCTTCATCCACAGGATGCAAGATGTCATGAGAGAAAAGGGCAAGCTGGGTGCTTCTTAAAGCCGTGCTGATGCGTGGAAAGAAACTTTTCCTTTTACAGATACGTGTTTATTTAAGAAAACCTGTATTTCAGGATCCTCATTTACTGCACTTATTTCTCTTGTGTCGAATGTTTGTAAACCTATTGAACCAAACAGCTATGGGCAACGGCCCCTAGACTTACAAACTATTTAAATTAATTTACACTACGGACAACACATACTCCCATGCCCGAGATAGGAATCTAACCTTCGGCGGCAACGGCTGCCCTGTCCGAAGCATGACGCCTTAGACCACGCCGCCATTCCCCGCGAATTTCCTTGTTTCGATTACTAAAACACCTCTCAAAGTATTCGATTTTTTGTACACCCAGTATACTGTGATTTTGTCAGAGACTGCAGAGGATCTGGAACAGCAATTGAATGGAATGGACAATTTCTTGAAAGGAAGATGAAAGATGAACACTAACAAGTGTAAAATGAGGGTAATGGAATGTAATCTCAGAATATCAGACGATGCTGAAGGAATTACAGGGTGTCCAGAAAAGAGCTCCCTAATTTCAAAATTAGATATCTCGAAAACGAAGATCGATAGAGGAATGCAGTGACGATATATTTATTGCGAAAGCTGTAAGAAGTTTATACAGCAGTTTGAAATAATAGTTACAAAATCTGCTAACAGATTGCGCTGTACGCCGTACAACTCATATCAGCATACATAAGTGAAATAATCGTATGAAAACACTCTTTGCAAACAATCCCATCGCAATGTTATCAAAATGTTCAGCATTGGCACTACATTTAGTATTGCGTCAACCGAAATGGATTCACATGCCACAGAGATCGCCGATTCAAGCTCGTTCAGCGTGGCGAGATGCTTCGGGTAGACCATGTCTTTCACTGTGCCCCACAAAAAAAAAGTCACAGAAAGTCAAATCCGGCGAATATAGATGCCAATCCATGCCTGCATCAATAAATTTGGGATATTCCAAAGCAATTACTCGATCCCCGAAGTATTCCTCAAGAAAGCGAAACACTTGTTCGGTCCGATGTGGTCGGGCTCCATCTTGCATAAACCATTCAGTACCTAGTCGATCCTCTAACACTTGCTGTGTGGCGACAAATTGTTCCACATTTGGAACGTAACGTGCACCAGTGACCGTTTCTCGAATTAAAAAAAAGAGCCAATAATGCCTCTGCTGCATACTGCAGCCCACACAGTAACTTTAGGAGAATACAGGGGTTTCACTTCACACCAATATGGCTTTTCGGAACCCAAAAATCGCCAGTTCTGTTTATTCACGTATCCATTCAGGTGGAAGTGTGCTTCATCTGTAAACCAGATGCAATCAACATCAAATCCTTCACTATCAATCATTGTGAGCATCTGATTAGCAAAGGCAACCATTTGTTGCACAGCTCGTATGGGTATGGCATGGTGCGTTTGAATTTTGAATGGAAACATGTGTAGGCTCTTTCTCAGTATTTTCTGCGTGCTGGAACGCTTCAAACCAGTCTCAGATGCAATTCTACGGACGGATGACATTGGATTTCGCTGAATAATTCCAGAAACTGTGGCCCAGTGTGGCTCGAGCAGCCGTAAGGCGAGGACGTCCGCTAGCGTCCCGCCTGGCGAGGTACGCGTCCGCGTTTTCCTTGTTTACTTCTCGTCGCGTTATTGTGTATTGAGTCCCCTGTACTAGTGAGCCATGGCGCACTCATACCGCCGAACGACTATCAAGATCTCTTTCCAAGCAGAATACGCACGACCACGACCTTTTGAAATGGAGAACTTTATAAGAGACTATCTGCACCTCGATCCACGAGATGTAATAGGCATACACTTTTCCATTACCGGGAATGTTGTCTATGTCAAGATGCGCACCGAAGAACTGTGTACCGACATTGTGAACCGCCACGCGGAACGACACAAGTTCAAACACCCTGACGGTCACATCGGTGCCGTCGTGATCGAGCATGTGGGTTACGGCCTGCGTACGATCAGGGTCTTCGAACTCCCGTTCGAGGTCCCAGAAAATATCGTTAAGACAGCCTTCCGCCCGTACGGAAACGTCATCGGTCACGCGGCCGAAAAATGGAAAACGTTTGAGACTTACCCGGTCCTCAACGGTGTACGGCAAATACAAATAGAACTGAAGAAGCACGTACCGTCATACCTGAATATAGGAGGATGCAGAGCCATCATCATGTACGACGGTCAGCTACGTACCTGTGCCGGTTGCGGCCAGGAAGGACACGTCCGCCAACAATGTCCCCTACGTCGACCTGTACAAACGCCTGTCAAGGACGACGCCCCCTCTGCGCCGTCCATAGTTCTCCCTGTTACTTACGCTGCAGCCGCCGCACCACCGGCCGATCATCTACAAGGTCAATCTAACCAACCACCGACAACGACCGCAAACATAGACATGAATCTCACACCTTCGACGCCATGCCAACCAGTCGCAGTGCAAGAAGAAATGCAACAAAACCTTTCCGCTGAGCAAGAAGATGCAAAGGAACCGACACTTGACGTCGTGCCAACTTCTGCCTTCATTCCAACAAACAAGAACGAGGCAGACACCCACGCTCTTTCCGACTCTGAACAACATAACCGCAAACAAAAGAACCCTCGGAAGCGCCGTAAGAAGCATCGTCTGCCCTTTGATGATTGCTTACAACGAATGGGGCCACAAGAAGACGATTCCCTGTCCGATGACGGCAGGTCTTCTGACACGCAGATGTCAGACGTCACTGCGCCGACATCTCACCCTCCGACCGCTTCCAACAATCGTGATGCGACGACGACAAGCACTCCCAGGAGCGTCCCAGAGGGCGTCCCACTTGCCGTGCCACCTCCACCTGCGGACACAGCAGACGATACTTTGATGGACACTACATCTGAATTGCCGCGATCGTGGGCGGACGAAACGTTGGACGAAGGTGAATATGAAGGGGATGTTCCCATGGTATTGTCGGACATAGTTTCGACACAGTAACTGACAACTGGATGGCTGCTGTGTCTGTTCCATCCCGAACGGACACCGCTAGAGCAGCAGACTTCTTCCAGGAGACCCAACAATACAGACTGGCCACTATCAATATCAATACTATTCGCGCGCACCATAAACTAAGGATGTTACAAGAGATGCTGAATGCGGCGGATATAGATATTGCCCTTCTTCAGGAGGTCTACGTTGCTGAGTTCGTCGGCCCTTATGGATATACCACTCATGTCTCTCACGCGTCTGACACAGGCAGCGGCGTGGCGATCCTTCTCCGTGACGGCTTAATTGCTGAAGATGTCACTTTCACACCTGATGCAAGAGGCATGGCACTCACCCTACATGACGTCAGAATAATTAACATCTACGCACCATCTGGATCTGGTCGTCGCCGTGAACGGACTGCTTTCTTCGCTGAAGCCGTCACGCCCCTATTAATGGGTCGTCAGGATGCCTTAATCATCGGTGGAGACTTCAATTCCACCCAGGCGCCCAAGGACCAACTACCACACCATGTTCCATGTGCGGCGCTCGCTGCCATCATCACCAACCTACGTCTAGTGGACACGTGGGAGTACGTACATGGCGATCGTCCGGGTTTTACACACTACACCAGCCACTCATCCAGCCGTATAGATCGCATCTATCTCTCGCGCCCCTTCGTTCAGGGCACACAGGCCGCCGAAATATGGCCTGTGAGTTTTTCCAATCATGCAGCATATATATGCACTCTTACCATGCGCCGACAGAAGACGTGGCATGGGCGGGGCCCCTGGAAGCTGAACATTGCACACTTACATTCGCCAGAATGCCGAGAGATCGTGGAGACCACGTGGACACAATGCACACGCCGGAAAACAGCTTACCCAACAGCAATCTCTTGGTGGATAAAATGTGCCAAGCCTGCTTTGAGGAAAGCGTTGATTGGACATGCAAGAGAGGCAGCAGCATGGTGATGACACACAATGGACTTTTATTACCGCATCCTACGTGATTGTTCAACAATGATGCACTCGCCTGCCCGCCAGAAAGCAATGAATCACGCGAAAGCGCGGATCACGTTACTTACGAAGCGTCACCTGAGGGAACAATTGTTCGTGCACGCACCACAGACAGAATGGACCACGAAGGGCCGTCAATGTACCATATCCTCGCTGAACGCCGACGACGGAAGTGGGCCCTGATTCAGAGTATAATGTTAGATGATGGTCGCTGTATCGAAACGCAACATGAAATAGGTCTTGCTCTCCACGCTCACTATCGTCAACTATACGCAGCTCAGTACCATTCAACAGAAGTGATAGAGGAAATCTCTCGTCTAACATATGGAGTACTACCCCAGGATGAGCAATTGAGTCTGCTTGAGGATGTTACTGAGGAAGAGGTCACTGCAGCAATATTGGCTGGCGCACCACACAAGTCACCAGGACCTGATGGCCTCCCGTTGGAGTTTTACAAGACCTATCGCCAGCTGCTAACACCGGCCTGGATAGACATATGTCGTGAACTAATGACGCCGACAGTACAAATTCCTGGTGAATACCTTGAAGGACTGCTTGTTCCTGTCCACAAACCGAACGGTGGAACACGCCTCACAGACTACCGTCCGCTATCACTCCTGAATTGCGACATGAAGATATTTACGCGGCTTTTGGCAGCACGTCTCCGAAAGGTCACCTGCTATGTAATATCCCACGATCAAGTGTCCTTAGGAGGCGATCACAACATACGGACTGCGTTAAATCGATACCGAGACATGATCGCACTAGCGCGGACACGGCGCATGGAAGGAGTCTTAGCCTCCCTCGATTTCAGTCAGGCCTTCGACAGGGTCGATCACACCTTTCTGGCGGCGGTGATGCGGAATATGAGATTCCCAGACAGCATCGTGGAGATAACGATGCGCCTGCTTCGAGGTGCGACATCGAGGATTCTGTACAACGGCCGACTAACACCACCGATCACGGTACAACGGTCAGTACGAGAAGGATGCCCTCTGTCAACAATCCTCTACGCTATTGCCATGGAACCGCTCCTATGTGGCCTACGCCAACGCCTCATGGGTATACCCTTTGAGGGCCACACCTTCTGTTGCACAGCCTATGCGGACGATCTGGTCCTCTACTTGAGAAACCACAACGACGTCCAAGACGCGCTGACGTGGGTGGAGTCCTACGGCGCTGCATCAGGCAGCATCCTTAATATTAGCAAATCACGCGCACTGCACATAGGACGCGGACAGCCTGACGTCGCTCCCCTGCCGGTCCACGACACAATAAGATGTTTGGGCATAGATTTCACAGCCGACTTGCGGCGATCTGTGGCTCTCAACAGTAGGCGTCTTCTACGACGGATCCGGGTGGAACTTCTAGATCACCGCCTTCGAGCGCTGAACATGCTGCAACGCACCGAGTACGCTAATGTTTATGTAGCATCCTGTATCCCACACGTGGCACAGACGTTCCCCATACCTTCGACAATGGCCAAGCGCATGTTGGCGGCATTGTGCTCGTTTGTGAGTCACGGTATGTTATTCAGGGTCAGCTATGAATCCCTTACTCTCCCAAGGAGCAAAGGAGGCCTTAACCTCTGTCATGTACCGCATCGAGCGACGGCCCTTTTTATAAGCACTCATATCAAGATGTGGCGACGTACTCCGACTTGCCTTTCCAGCCTACTAATGAGGGCCCTTGCCCCAAGCTCGCTAATCGCACCAGTGCAGGTGACCGCCGTCCCAGCGCCCTTCTTTTACTTGAGATACCTCTTCCTCGAATACAGCTATCTTCGAACCACACTTACCCGTCCACGTATGTCGACGGCTCGGCTGGTGTACTCAGCGATGCAATCGAGACTTCCGCCGAATGCGATTGAACACAAACATCCGCATGTTCGCTGGACAGCAGTTTGGCGAGCAGTGCATGATCCTACGCTTACATCAGATGTACAGTCCAGCTGGTATCTCACGGTCAATGGGAAGCAGATCTGCCAAACGCGCCTCCACAGGATCCACCTAGCAGCATCGCCATTATGTGCCACGTGTGGCGTGCAAGACGACGACGGCCATCGACTTGTCTGCGGCGAGGCAGGCAATGTCTGGCTTTTGGTCCGCCAGATGTTGTCCTTTTTTACACGAACAACCCCTGATAATATCACTGCCGAAATACTTCTCTTCCCCGATAAGGACTATTTCCCACGAGCGAAGACCCACACAGTGATATGGATTAGTGGACTCGCTGTCCACTATCTATTTGGAAATGGTGATAAATCAGTTCTCGATTTCTGGCAATACATCAATGAACGACACTGCGCAGTTGTCAAGAACCCGAAGTACCAGCAATACTTTTCGAACTTCCTCCAGAGTGCATTCCGCGACCCTCCTCACAGCTGGATCATCCATGCAGGGAGAAGCTGACTTACGTTCCCTATTATCAGTTTATGACTGATCATTACACCGGTAATCCTCAAATAATTTCGAGAAGACGTGTGTGGATGATCTACTGATGTATCGCAGCCGTGCGGTTTTTATTCTCGTGCGGCTAATCATAGCGATCACCAGTCTTGTGAGGACGTGCTGGTCCGACGGAGTCATTAATTTCATTACAAAGAAGTCACAGATAATCTTTTGTTTATGCTTGAAGGGCTCCTTCGTTTTGATTATATTGTATTATTTCTCCTTTTTCCTTTTCCCCTAATTTGTTTCAATAAAGATAAATTTGAAAAATGGCCGAGGCGACCAGTGAAAAAAAAGAAAAAAAAAAAAGAGAAAAAGAAAAAAATTTAAAAAAAATAAAAATAAAAAAAAGAGTGGAAAAAATCCTGGTTGGAGACAGTGCGTTTAAAAAAATAAAATAAAATAAAAAAGATCATCAGTTACGCTGTCTGTTCGTTGAAATTTTGCGAAGAGCGTACGAATGGTTTTGGCATCGGATCCTTTTGGAACATTAAATCGTGCTTGAAAACATAGCCTTGTTGCCGTAGGACTCTCTTCTAACCCGTGGTACTCTAGCACCAGAAAAACGTGTTGTTCAATGGAGTACATGGTTTTAATCTCTTCCTTCGGTACGCTAACCTCCTTTCACGTTTCAATAGTGGAACTGATCGCTCTGGGCTTCGGATCACTATTTATACTAGGAATTACGTATGGCGATTACAGTGCCATCTGTTAGCAGCTTTTGTCACTATTATTTCAAACTGCTGTATAAACTTCTTACAGCTTTCACAATAAACATACCGTTTACTGCATTACTCTATCGATCTTTCTTTCCGAGATATTTAATTTTGAAATCAGGGATTCCTTTTCTGGACACCCAGTACATTAGGTAATGAGACAATAAAAGTAATAGATGAGCTTGTTATTTGGGTGGCAAAATAACTTCCGATGGCCGAATTAGAGAAGATATAAAATGCAGAATGGCTATGGGAAGAAAGGCATTTGTAAAGAAGCGAAACTTATCTAATATTAATTTAAATGTTGGGAAGTCCTTTCTGAAAGCATTTGTCTGGAGTGTAGCATTGGATGGGTGTGAAACGTGACGATAAGGAGTTCAAACAAAAAGATAATAGAAACTTTTGAAATGTGGTGCTACAGAAGAATGATGAAAATTAGATGGGTAGATCACGTAACTAATGAGGAGGTGCTTAACCGAATTGGGGAGAAAAGAAGTTTCTGGCATATCCTGACTAAGAGAAGGGATAGGTTGGTGGGACACATTCTAAGACATCAAGGAATCGTTAACTTAGCATTAGAAGGAAGTGTGTGAGGTAAAAATCGTAGAGGGAGACCGAGGGACGAATAGAGTAAGGAAGGAAGCTTCGGGTTTAACGTCCCGTCGACAGCGTTGTCATTAGAGACGGAGCTTACGCTCTGAGTGTTTGGGTAAGGATGTGGAAGGAAATCGGCCGTGCCCTTTCAAAGGAACCATCCCGGCATTTGCCTGAAGGGATTTAGGGAAATCACGGAAAACCTAAATCTGGAAGGCCGGAGGTGGATTTGAACCACCGTCCTTCCGAATAGAGTAAGCTGATTCAAAAAGATGTAGGTCGCCGTTCGTATTCTCAGATGAAGAGAGATGTACACGACAGGGTAGCGTGGGGAGCTGCATCAAACCAGTCTGCGGACTGAAGACCACAACAACAACAACAATGTGCAAGTATATGTAATGACAATCAGTTCTATTTAAATAACTACATTTATAAGATGCAAGTTTCGTTCCAGTGATCTGCAGTGTAAAATGTGCCGATATCCTGTTATCGGCACTCAGTCATACTATTTATTGCCAATGGAACGTAAATCTTTATTCAAAAAGTTCAAATGTTTGTAAAGCTTATGAGACGTAACTACGGGGTCATCAGTCCCTAAACTTACAAGCTACTAATGAACTAGATTGTACTAAACATAAGAGAAAGATTCGTGCCCGAGGGAGGATTCGAACCTCCGACGCGGGACGCCGGGTGATCCGCAACGTTGTGCTCTAGACCGCTCGGATACTCTCGCGCTGCATACCTGTATTAAAAAGACAAATCGTTCTGCCGATTAAATGCGTATTTTAAATGTAAATTTAAACTGCCGATTACTCGTACTGTGCCGACCTCTGATACACTTACCCTGTCACAGAGTTCAGCAGTGTATAGTTATGGGCGTGACTATTTCCAAGGACAGTAAGGTAACTGTAGTTTAGAGTTCATCTACGTTAATGTTGCAGAACTATTCACCGAACTTTATTGTCAGAGGTTTTATATCACTTTATATGGTAGTCAAAGATTTTGAGAGAAAGTTTAACTCAGTATGAAAAAGGTAAGTTGTACGAGCAAGGCACTAATAATATGTTAGTGTTGACTGTGATAACTATTATGATTATTTAAAACTATTATTAGGGACGTCATTACATGATACTTATTCCTGGACTGCTAAGTGGTATCATAACGTGCTGCAAACAACAGTTTTTACCTTGCTGCCCATGGGGGTAAGCAATGAAATAATGAAATAAAAGATTTTATTTGAAAATGAAAGGGTTGCCTTCGGAATAAAGAACGTCGGTTACTAAATACGTTTCAACTATGTTACTACTCTGACGACTACAGCTTACATTAGACATCATCAAGTTATTAAGATATACAGAATATAATAAGGACTCATGAAAGGAGAGTCTCAGTTCTCAGGAGCATAATGAAAGTTTTTAGTTTTCTAAAATAAGGGAAACGAAGAAGAAACTGTGTGTTAATGGGTGGAGATATCCTAGTTTACATCTGCTTTCCGCTGCCACATTTTCAATTTCCTGCGAGGTTCTTGCGGTTTTTAGTAATATACAAATACATGGGCGTAGCTAGAGGGGGGGGGAGGAATTCTGGGGTTTAAAACGCTCCCGAAATGTTGACAGAGCTAACAAAAATGACATCATTCTGTTATCAGGATAAAGCTACGCGTACATTTTGCCACGACTGGAAAGGCGTTACACATCTTCTATATTGTCCCGATTTTTCCCCACGCGATTCAAATGTTCAAATGTTTG
Source organism: Locusta migratoria (assembly GCA_026315105.1). Lineage (NCBI taxonomy): Eukaryota > Metazoa > Arthropoda > Insecta > Orthoptera > Acrididae > Locusta > Locusta migratoria. Next base: position 542,332,908 of record CM048744.1, read on the forward strand.
TTAAGCTTATGGGACTTAACTCAAATGTTCAAATGTTTGTAGAGCTTATGGGACTTAACTACGGGGTCATCAGTCCCTAAACTTACAAACTTACTTATGAACTACCTTATACTAAAGACGGCACAAATATCCATACTCGAGGGGGGATTCGAACCCCCGACCGTAGTGGCCGTGCAGACCGTGACTGAAGCGCCTCAGTCCCCTCGGCCACCGCGGCCGGCTGGGACTTAACTGCAGGATCATCAGTCCCTAAACTTACAAACTTCTTTATACTAAAGACAACAAAAACATCCATGCCCGAGAGAGGATTCGAGCCCCCGACGGGGAACGGCCTCTCACGTCGGAGCATAGCGCCTCAATGCGCTCGGCCACTCCCCGCGCAATTCTCACATTTTTGGAGCCTGAAGAAAGACATTTATGGCCATCAGTATACTTCGGACGAAGTGCTGTAGCTAACTGAAATATTTGTGCATGAAGGAATCAATAGACTTTTAATACCATGGGTAAAATTTGTTAACAGTTATGGTAATTACTACTAATATAATGAACAGTTTACTTAGTTATTCTCAGGTGTCTTCTAATTTGTCTGCACCTTATAGATGAGTTTGAGTGTGATTTGTACTTTTTTCAAATCATTTGGAACAATTCCTTGGTCAAGGCAAGCACGATCAAGTATGGTGAAGAGGGGGACTAAATCCGGCGGAGATTCTGTGTAGAAACTGTCAGTAACCCTGTCGGACACTGGAGCTTGATCGTGCTCTAGAAATTTGAGCTGTTTTTAACGCCACTAATTACAATATCAGTAATTTATTACAAACGTCAGTCAGCAATATTTATTGATATTTCTACGTAAAGGAATGAAGGTTCGTGCCTAGTCAAAGAGTATCTTTAGACTTATTTTTTGACATTTACAGCTTTCATGTATCACAAAAAATTTGACTTAGGTAGAGTTTCTGTGATAAGGCTTCAGATGTTACTGAAAGCTTCACACGATGTTCTTCTGACTGCCATTCGTGTTCGCATTTGCCTATCCTCTTGATATGATTTCCCTTGCTCCTACACTGGAGAATAAATATATACTACATGACAAGTATGACGAACACACAACACCGTGATTCCAATACTTAACAACCACTGTTTATTTCAGAGAATAATACATCACAGAATACGTAACATAAATCATGGAACATCAATGAATATAAAAGATTTATAAATATATCAAAAGTTAACCCGCAACATCCTCCCCACCCTGGTCAATTTCCAGAGGAATGACCAGCTGAATGGGCCGTGAGATTATGGTTCCATCTGAAGTTCGTAACGTGACAGTTCGTATCTTCCCATCTCTTCCCTCATGAAGATCTTCTATCCGCGCCTTCTTCCACATGTGACGTGGACGAACATCTTCCTTTAGAAGTACAACATCACCCAAATGTAGTCTCCCAGAACCTGTCCTAGGTTGATGAGTTTCATGGAAGTTTTTGAGCAGGATCAGGTATTCTTTCTTCCACCTGTTCCAGAAATGCTCTACCATGTGTTGCTGCCGTTGGAACTCCTTGGACAAATCCTTCCTGACAGTCGGTTCTGGACCTGTGGGCAACGTTGTCAGTCGCTCACCTATAAGAAAATGTGCAGGTGTCAGTGGCTCAGTTTCTTCTCCTCCTTGTGTAATTGGTCTTGAATTTAGTGCTGCTTCTATGCTGACCGGGATTGTGCTGAGACCTTCTTCATCTATCTGTGACTGTCCTAAAACCTTTCTCAGACAACGTTTGACTGAACCCACCATTCGTTCCCAAAATCCTCCCCACCAAGACGCGTGTGGGGTAATGAATCTCCATGTTATAGATTGCTGAGCAAGGTACTTGTATGTTTTGCTGGCCATGAGAGCCTGCCAGAGCTCCTTTAGTTCTGTGTGGGTGGAATGGAAGGTAGTAGCATTATCAGTGTAAATTGTACTAGGCACGCCTCTTCTTCCCACAAATCTTTGTAGAGCTTGAAGAAATTTATCAGTTGACATATCTGAGCATAATTCCAAATGTAAGGCACGTGTTGTTGCACAAGTGAACAGAGCAATATATGCTTTCTTTGTTATATGTCCTTGTTTGACGTATAATGGACCAGCAAAATCGATGCCTGTGACTTTAAATGGTTTCAATGCTGAGACCCGTTCAGCGGGTAATGGAGCCTCTATTTCTTGAACAGAACGAGCTTTCACCATCTAGCAAGGTAGGCAACAGTGTAGAACACGTTTTATTGTCTGACGAGCTCTAAGAATCCAGAATTCTGTCCTCAGCTCAGATAACACTATGTTTACCCCAAGGTGGTGCAGACGAATGTGAGTTTGCCGGATTAGTAAATGAGTGAAATGATGCTGTCCATCAAGAAGTATTGGGTGAATTTGTTCTCTTGTTAATTTTGCAAACTGTAGACGTCCACCAATACGAATAAGGCCATCATCCAGGAATGGATTAAAACGAGCTATTTTAGAATTTTGTGGCAGAGGCAAGTTGTTATGCAGAGCATGCAGTTCAACTGCAAAATGTTGTTGTTGAACAATACGAATCCAATAAGTACGTGCTTCTTGCAATTCTGTTGCTGTTAATTCTCCTAATGTCTTATTTTGTTTCATTAATTGTCGTTTAAAACGAAGAATCCATCCTGTAACTCGTAACAGTTTGTAATAGTTACTATATCGTGTAGCTGTTAAAATCGGGGGTCTTGTTTTTACCATGAAGACTTGGTTTGTTTGTTTCTTTCTTTCTGGCAAGGAATAATCTAAGTTTTTCTGCCTAAGTCTTGGCCAATGCATTCTGTTCTTTGTTAACCAAGCAGGACCGTGGAACCATGTAATGGAATTTTGAAGTTTGTCTGCTGTGGTACCTCTGGAGAGTAGATCAGCTGGGTTTTGATCACCGGGGCAATGTCTCCACTGTGATGGATTTGTTAATTTTTGTATTTCTGTAACACGGTTTGAAACAAATGTCTTCCATCTATTAGGGTCATGTTGTATCCATCCTAAGGCTACAGTTGAGTCAGTCCACAGTGTTGCGTTATTTGCATCATAGTGTGTGGCCTTGCAGAAATAGTGAAGTAACCTCGACCCAAGAAATGTTGCCAGAAGTTCCAGTCGCGGAAGAGTTATTTTCTTGATTGGGGCTAATCTGTTTTTACTGCAAACTAAATTGACTGATGTCATGTTTGAAGTGCTGCATCGTAGATAAAGCACTGCTCCATAGGCCTTTTCTGATGCATCTGAAAAGACATGTATTTCCGTTTTTGCCTCTTCAGAAACACCAACCCATCGAGGGACTTTCATGTCCAAACATGATGGTAAGGTTGATACCCACATTTGCCAACGTTTACCAAGATCGGGAGGTAAGAGCTCATCCCATTCAATCCCTCTTGACCAAATTTCCTGGAAAATTATTTTTGCAGTGAGAGAGACAGGTGACAATAGACCCAGTGGGTCATAGAATCTTGCAGTGCTTCTAAGAACTTCTCGCTTAGTGGCAGGACGATCTCTAATATAGTTTATGACATTAATGTGGATAATACTGAACATATCAGTCGATGTATCCCAGTGAATTCCTAGAACCTCTGTATCTGTAACATTTATGACACCTTCTGATTGCCAAATTTCAATCAGTTGTTTTGAGTTTGTGGCCCATTTTGCCATTGGTAGGTTAATGATACCCATAAGTGAGATAAGTTCATAATATAAGGAAGTCACAGCATTGTCATCTTCAGCACCTGCTACAAAGTCATCCATATACATGTTATTTTCAACAAGAAAATCAGCTTGAGGAAAATTCCTTTTGTACATTGTAGCAAGTTCTTTTAGTGTGGCTGCAAGAAGAAAGGGGCTACAAGTTAGTCCAAAAGGTAGTCGGGTGAAGCGGTATGTAATCTTTTCGTTCGTTGTAATGTAGTTTCCTTGTTTATCCATGATTACTTTATACCAAAAAAACCTTGTTAAGTCTCGGTCTTTTCTATGTAGAACTAACTGTAGAAAAGCTTGTTTAATATCAGCAATTAAAGCAACTGGATATAAGCGGAATCTTAATAATATTGAAAGAATATCTGGAAGTAAATTAGGGCCAATTTCCAAAGAGTCATTCAGTGAATGTACAGCATTTTCGTGGGAAGAACCATCAAATACAATCCTCCATTTGATAACACCTAATCTTTCTTTCTTTACTGCATGATGTGGCAAATAAAATATGTCATTTGATGTTTGTTCAGGAGGGGCAACCTCTACATGTCCCTTTCTTATGTGGTCTATCATTTGCATTTCATAAATGTGTTTTAAGTTAGTGTCCTTTGTAATCTTTTTCTCCAGTGAAATAAATCTATTCTCTGCTAGTGAGAGATTATCAGGCACAATAATGTTGGGTTTTCTAGGTAAAGAAACCACTCTCCTATTGTCTTCAATGCAGTAATATTTTGAGAAATCGTGCAATAAAGCTAGTTCTTTCGGATTTGGAGTCTTTGTTTGGTCTGCTGTGATTCCCATTGTTTCTAAATCCCAGAAACGTCTTAAAATATTGTCTGTTGATTTCATTGAATCCAAACTAACATAGTTTGTTATCACAGGGTTTGCCATGGTGTTTGACTTACACCCACTAAGAATCCAACCCATAGTTGAAGGTATCAGTACAATGGATGGTGTTAAGCGAATAGGAGGGGAATCTTTAATGATTTTCCAATAGTGATCTGCTCCAATAAGGATCTCAATAGGAAGATCTTCTGTGTCGTCCTTTGGGTCTGCTAACTGAAGTTTTCGATCATACACTTGTTTTGTTATTTCAGGTGGGACAGTTGGGTGAGCAGCAAATGAGTATGTGCTTTCAAATGCAGTCAGAGATATTGTGGAATTTTTAAATATTCCTTTCAGAGTGAATTCTACAACTCTACGACACATTGAAGTTACACATGGTATTTCAAAGGCATTGACAGATATGTCACGATGTTCTAAAGTTTTTAAATCTAGTTCATCAATGAGAAACTTTGAAATGAAACTCGACTGACTGCCACTATCTAGAACACAGCGAGTGAGTCTGCTTAATCCTGTTGGTCCACTGACCCAAACTCGAGCTGTCTGAAGATATGTAAAAATCTGCTGAATTTACATCGATTTTCCCTACGGAAGTAGTGGTAACTTGCTGAGAAGGTGAATTAGAAGTGGTAGTATCAGTACAAATCGCTTTATGGTGACGTTTCTTGCACTTAGAACACGAAACCTTCCCCCTCTTACTGCAGGTTTTAGCACTATGACCTCGTTTTAGGCATATAAAACAACGATTATCTTGCTTTAATTTGTCAATACGTTGTTGGATGTCTGTTACTAAATTGCAGTCTTGAGCCCAATGAGTGCGAGCGTCACAAAATATACAATATGGTTGTACATCTTGTTTAATTTTCCGAGAGGTTTTAGCTTGTTTTGAATTTATGTGAAATGTCGCAGCAGTGGGCGTGTAGTTAGAAGATAGTTGCTGTTCTCCACGAATTTTTTGTGCAGTAAGAGCACCCTGAACTTCTTCCTCCAAAAAACTAAGTAATTTCAATACATCTCCTTCCGATATTTCGGTTCTTCTAGCATGAATAACCCATTTTTGACACATTTCGGCAGGAAATGCTCGTAAAATTTTCGGTGTGAGAACTTTGCCGTAAGCTACAACATCTTCCCCCAGGGCACGCAGCGCTTGAATACGGCGGTTACACTCTAGGAATGTACAGTTCAGCGTTTCAGGTGTCTCTGACTGTACTGGCTGTAGCGCATCCAAATAATCGAGGTGCGCCTGTATAATACGGTTGTTATCTCCGTACCGATGCAGTAAAATTTTCTTTGTTTCTTCGTATGTGTTAGCTGTAATAGGTATTCCATCTACTAACAACTTCGGTTCTCCTGACAGATACCCTCGAAGCAAAACATGTTTATTAACTGTGGAAAGCGATGGGTCTTTATCAATAGTTGATTCAAATTGCTCCCAGAAGCGGGACCACATTTCGATATCTCCACAAAATGGTTCAAGCTTAATGGCAGGTAGCTTGACTGAATGCATGCCTGCAGTGGAGTGTATGGGAAGTGTAGGTGACGTGATATTCATTTGCGATGTTACGGCTGAAAGCTTGCAATTGATTGCTTTTGTAGCCTTATGTATTGCGTGTTTAATTTTGTCTATATATTCCTCACAGATAGATACGTCTGCGTCATATTCATCATCACTTAAGAGGTCGTGAATAACGTCATCTAAGGAAGTGAGCTTCTCTAAAGTATCTTGAAGACGTTCTATGTAGTGTTCAAAATCGTCCATTGGACTTTCTGTCGTAAGTTCATCGACAGCCGTACAAAACCGCGTAGCATTCGTCCTCTCCCTAGTTCTTTTTCTTTTAAAGTTTGTTAGCTGTTTCCCGGTATCTATCTCGTCTGGCATTATTAAGGAACTGCTTTTGTGTTGGCGTAAGCGTAATTGAATCTTTTCCTATCAATTAGTTATTCAAACCGAAAGATTTCACACTTTCGATATTAGCAAAGTTCGTGAATTATGCCGTTACTGCTAACATTCTTTTGAGGCAAGGAGTTCATAAAATCGTATTATATTGGAATAGACTTATCTTGCGATGTGGTCCGACGTCGTATCCCGCTTCCAGCAGCGTGAAGTAAGCTTTTTATCGTCAAAATTGCGTAAAAAATCGTAATTTTTTCACAAGTTTCGGCACCAAATATGACGAACACACAACACCGTGATTCCAATACTTAACAACCACTGTTTATTTCAGAGAATAATACATCACAGAATACGTAACATAAATCATGGAACATCAATGAATATAAAAGATTTATAAATATATCAAAAGTTAACCCGCAACAACAAGTTTAATAATTTGGTTTCTATACCATGCTGACACTAGTACACAGTCCTTTGGAAAGAAATGGAAAATATGCAACATTAGTGCCGTTGGTATTTCTATTAAGAATACACGTTATTACACTATCTATTCATTGAAACCTCCTCCCGAAATCATATCCTGGCTACGCCTATATACAAATATAAACATACAACTAAATACTTTAAGTGTAGATGTGAGGGTCGAAAGCCAAATATTTACTCGGCTTATCTCACAATCCCGGTGGAAAACGTATGGCGAGGGCAGTGGTTTTCATATCGGTGCTGTGCTGACATGTGTTGTGCGTACAGCGGTGATGTAACATGTTTATCAGATATACCACTGTTAACGAGCCGAATTTATTTTTCTTGGCCCAGTTTGAAAGTAGTCAGTAAGCGCACACTGTGAATTCCCTTCGCGGTATGCTGACCTCGCGATATCGACCCTCATGTAGTTAGCGAGGGCCATTACTGTTGCCACAGCAGTGCAGAACAACAACAACGAAAGGTTCAGTGATGACCACTCTCGATGTGGGTTCCTGATGTTGATATTTCTGTTTGGATAAAGCGTGACGCTACTCGGTACGAATACAATGCATCTATAAAGTTTATGCGGTAAACTATGTCGATACACAAGCTTTCCGTGTTGTTTTCAAGCAGCAACCTGGCCGACGAAATACCGTCACTAATATACAGGGTGAGTTAGGAAGGAAAAGTATATGCTTTGAGATGTGGTATTCTCGATGATTCTGAACAAGAAACGTCACCTGAACACGTGTCTCGTTCTTAACATTTTCCGAGCAAACTAATGAAAACAATGAGGAACTGGATAACTGTGGTTCATAGAAAATTAAAAACTTTTTTATAATGTTTTGTTTGTGTACAACACCTCACAAAATATCTTTTAAGAAATCCACTGTCAACTGCAGTGCATTTTGTAGATCTTGCACGAGGCGCATCCGAAAGGTGTTTCCCTATTATTACTCTATCTTCATGAAGACAACATGGTTAGATGAAAAACTTTCTTGGCAAGAGATACAGCAATGTTATAGCTGTTTTTCGATATAGTCTTCGCAAGAACTGAGATTGTAGTCATATCGCGGTATCGTCGTTTGTAGTCCTTTGTCGTTGCGCCTTTGAATGGAACTCATTTCAACTCTTCGTCGTCGTCGAAACGCTGCCCAAAGAGCAGGAAATTCTTGAGGTACACGAAGAGATGGAAATGGCTTGAAGCAAGTTTCTCATGTAACTAGGTTCTTTTTTATTCTATTTATTTATTTTTTTAAATAGGAAAACTTACTTTCTGGACGCGCCTCGTAAAGAGCTGCTGTCTACATCTACATCTACATGGGATACTCTGCAAATCACATATTAGTGCCTGGCAAATGGTTCAACGAACCACCTTTATACAATTTCCATTCTCGAACAGCGCGCGGGAAGAACGAACACGTGAATCTCTCCGTTCAAGCTCTAATTTCTCGTATTTTATTCTGATGATCATTTCTACCTATGTAAGTGAGAGTCAACAATATATGTTCGCATTCGGAGGAGAATGTTGGCGATTGGAGTTACGTAGTAACCCACGCCGCAGCGATAAACACCGTTGTTGTAATGATTTCCATCCCAGATCCTGTATCATTTCCGTAAGGCTGTTTCTCCTGTCTCGTGAGAAAACGAGCTGGTCTTCTTTGGACTCTTTCCATGTCCCCCGTCAAACCCACCTGATAAGGATTCCACAATGGGCAGCAATACTCCAAAAAAGGACGGACAGTTTCTTTAGTAGTTCTGTTGCACCTTTTAAGCATTCTGCCAATAAAACGAAGTCTCTGGTTCGTCTTTCCCACGACATTATCTACGTGTTCTTTCCAGTTTAAGTCTGAAGTAATAGTAATCTCTGGTTCGTCTTTCCCACGGCATTATCTACGTGTTCTTTCCAGTTTAAGTCTGAAGTAATAGTAATTCCTAGGTATTTTGTGGAGTTTACGACCTTCACATTTGATTGTTTTAATTTGTAAACAAAGTTTAACGGATTTCTTTTCATACTCATGTGGACGACTTCACACATCTCATTATTTAGGGTCAATTGCCAATTTTTACACCATAGTGATAACTTATTTAGATCGTTCTGCAGTTGGTTTTGATCTTCAGATGATTTTATTAGACGGTAAATGACGGCGTCATCTGCAAACAACTTAAGAGAGCGGCTTACATTTTCTCCAAAATCGTTTATGTAAATAAGGAACAGCAGAGGACCAATAACACTACCCTGTGGAACGCCCGATATCACTTCTGTTTTAGTCGATGCCTTACCATCGGCCGGCCGCGGTGGCCGAGGGGACTGAGGCGCTCCAGTCACGGTTTGCACGGCCACTACGGTAGGGGGTTCGAATCCCCCCTCGGGCATGGATATTTGTGCCGTCCTTTGTCTTAGGTAGTTCATAAGTAGTTTGTAAGCTTAGGGACTGATGACCCATAAGTTCTACAAACATTTGAACATTTTGCCTTACCATCGATTACTACGACCTGTGTCCTCTCTGACAGGAAATACCCTATCCAGTCACAAATTTGGGGCGATATACCACGCAATTTGATTAAAAGCCGTTTGTGAGGTACGGTGTCAAAAGCCTTCTGGAAATCAAGAAATAAAGAATCAATTTGAGATCCCTTGTCGATAGCACTCATCACTTCGTGTGAGTACAGAGCTAGTTGTTTTTTTCTGATCTAAGTTCACGCTTTCTCTCCTCTAATTGAACACGTAATGTGAAACACGTGCGAGAAGTTCCTCCTTTGTGCCCACTCTGCGCGTTGCAAAGATTAGTAATGACACTCATACATATACTAATGTCAGTTTGGTTGTATGATTTGCATATTTTTGTTGTGAGTCACTAATACTGTCATCCCTCAAAGCAAGTACCTTTCTTCCCGAGCAGCGTGGGAATTTCCGCTTGCTCGAAGGCATCATGCTACAAACTGGAGGCCACTTCCGCCGGAGGTTCGAGTCCTCCCTCGGACATGGGTATGTGTGCGTTGTCCTTAGTGTAAGTTAGTTTAAGTAGTTTGTTAAATCTAGCGACTGATGACCATAGCAGCTTTGTCCAATAGGTTTACAAACATTTAAGTTTCGTCCCGACTCATCCCTTATCATAATGAAAAAAAATCAAATGTTTGTTAAGCTTATGGGACTTAACTACGGGGTCATCAGTCCCTAAACTTACAAACTACTTATGAACTACTTACGAACTAGGACGGCACAAATATCCATGCCCGAGGGGGGATTCGAACCCCCGACCGTAGTGGCCGTGCTGACCGTGACTGGAGCGCCTCAGTCACCTCGGCCACCGCGGCCGGCTATCATAATGAAAGTTTTATAAATAGAGACCACTGGAAGCCGAATGTTATCTGCAATAGAAATTATGGAAGTGTAATAGGACTCTCAGACCATTTGTGCTACAAAATAACAGTAAAATCTGCTATGAAAAAATCCCTAAACTGTGTAGTTCACGACATCCAACATCAACCACGCCATTTATCAAAACATTTGAACAGGTATTTTTTTCTAATGATACAGAGAAACTACAACAAAAATTGATAAACGCAAGTATAAGGTGAGCAGTCCACAATCCTGAGATTGCTTTGAATATCAGAGTGTTTTACTTGGAATGCTCCTGTTTGGAAGTGGCACGGCGTTGCTTCCTTCGACCTTCGAACAGACTTACCTATCCAGCTGTAGGGGGACCTACCGTTAAACGTAGATTCAGAACCACGGTGCATTTCGACATTTTACTCAACAACATTGTCAGAGGGCAAAGAAGAGAAAAGCGACAGATTAAAATCCTAGGACTGAGCAGGAAATCAACCCATAGTTCGACACTCTACCACTCTACTACCGAGGCAGAAGAGCAAGTATAACACACGTAAATAATTATTTAGTAAAAATATTACTACCAACAGAAATCATGACATTGCTGTACAAAACATGAAAAAATTATATCGCTGGGCTTAGAAAAATTACCAGTATGTGTTGGTTCAATAGATACAGAGTATACCAGCTCCCTTAACTCATGTGCAAATGGAATTTTTTTCAAAACTTTTATAAAAGAGAAGGTAATAAACAAGGCAGAGAAAACTACCAGCCTATTTTCCTGCTGTCATTATACTAACAAAATAATAGTACACAAGAATCTCGGTGCGAGATTTTAATGTGTGGCAGAGTGACTCGATCACCCTTTATTTTTAAGTGATCACTGCGCCACAAACATCTGTCGATATTTTATCTTTATTTTTAATCATTTTAAAAGTTGTTTGAAGACATCACTACAACTTCGGTTGTATATTTAAATTTTGTAGGTTCATACGACTTGCACCATTTTACTTCCATCTGTTTGCGTCTGAACACGAGTTTTGATGATCTCGCTGTTGAACGCCCTATAACACCAAAATCATCATCACCCGGCCCCCCTTTATCCTGATTTTCTGTTTATCCGGATCAGTTTTTCCCCCGAGAAAGTGTGTGGTATAGAGTTATTACTGCAGTACGGTGCACTGAATGTACCGTTATTGTTGATCTTTTCGTTACCTGTACTGTGCTTCAGCGTAGTGAGAGAAATGGATTCGAAGAGGAAGAAAGTGGTTGTTTCGGTGGATAAAATGTTGGAACCAGTAAACAGGATAGACAAATGAGAAATGCTGAAAAACATAGCCGCAGAATATAGTGTAGAAACATTAACTGTATCAGGCTAGAATAAACTCCTAAAAGTGATTGAAGACGTCTGCCTTTAAATGATGACTACACATAGTTTGCAGATTCGCGGTACAATAAATGAAACACTGGTTCAGTGAGAAAAAAGAGCATGGAGTTCCAATATCGGGTACAAATGTGCAGGAAAATGCGCTAACTTTAAACTGTAGGCTGCCAACTGAGCATAACTTCACAGCTAGCCAAGGTAGGCTGGAAAGATGGAAATCTCTGTCACGGAAAATGGACGTCAGCTGTTAGTGACGGGTAAAAATTTCTCGGGGGATATAGTGGCTGCAGAAAATCCCAGTGAAGAATTTCAAGAAATTATTTCCTCTGTAAACTTAATCCCTTACTTGATTTATAATGCCGATGAATTTTTTATGGAATGGTACCCATTAAGACGCTGGCTTCCATAGTAAGTAACTCGTCAAGGAGTTACAAACGTGTGAATATTAAATTACAATTGTGGCTTGTTTTTTTTTTCCTTTTAAAATGTTCAAATGTTTGTTAAGCTTATGGGACTTAACTACGGGGTCATCAGTCCCTAAACTTACAAACTACTTCTGAACTACTTACGAACTAGGACGCCACAAATATCCATGCCCGAGGGGGGATTCGAACCCCCGACCGTAGTGGCCGTGCTGACCGTGACTGAAGCGCCTCAGTCACCTCGGCCACCGCGGCCGGCTTTTTCCTTTTAGTGTAAAGTTTCCAGCTTATCCGGATTACATCCTGTACCACCTACTCCGAATAAACGAAGTTCTTCTGTATCAGTAATAAAATACCTTCTGTATAAGTCACAGTTTAGATTTAGAAATGATAAAAATACAGGTTGAGTCATATTAGGATTCACAAAATTGGCACTACATGCTCTTGACGCTTACTCTTCTGATACTGTTGCCCATAGAATTGTACTAAATAAACTAGAATCATTAAGCATAACAGATGTCGGTTATGTCGATATTACACTATCAAATTTTCTATGACAAAAAGTCTTTGTCAAAGAAAATTGGACAATGTAATGTGGAACTTTTCTTTGAGTTGCGTTTCGTCAAAATTCCTTAGATTTGATCGAAGAAAGTGTTTCTCTTATGTTAACTGCTGTGATAAATGTGACCGCTAGTAGCGCTAGCATCGTAGTATCAGTGTTTTCCATGTACTCTTTGAAAATATGACCGCAGATTTCATATAGTGTATCGCCGCATCAACAATAGTAATACAGTCCTATGAGGGTGATTATAAACACCGGCTGCATCAATCCGAGAGGCAGAAAACAATATTGCGATCAAGTGAAGACTGGTTGCATGGTAGACGACGTAAAAAAGAAAATTCATGGCCTCCGCGCCAGTTTTACAACTGAGATCAGATCAGATGAAGAGCCATATGTCGGACATTCTTTGAACTTTTGTTTTGCTTCTAATAAACCCCATGTCATTCCAAGCATGTCTGTCTATTTTTATCTCTCTATCTACATTATTCCGTGATTTATTAAGTTTTCAAATTTAAATTGACTTTTTGATCACCCGGTATAATTCACTACGTATATATTTAAACAGATACATAAATTTACACTAAATAGATTTACATATAGTTAATCAGAATAGAAATATTTTGAATGTTTTTGTGCACTGCGTATGATAAAGAGTACTAGCATAAAGTGTAAATTGTGCACCTGCTCGTTAGCAGCCACACGTGTACTGGTTTCCTCATGAAATTTGTAGAGGAGCGTACCACTGCAGATGGAAGCTTCATCGCTGTTGACACTCTTCCAAATGTGTAGCTATTCCTGTACATGCAACCACAGAGTATATATAGAAATGCATACTCTATGCATGCAACAACTAAGGTTGATTACAGATATTCGTCCGCCATTTTCAATGCAGTTTGACAGATTCTTTGTCAAAGAAAATGTAATTGTGTATCGTCTCTTGTTCACCACTTCAAAGATTCTTTGTCAAAGAATACTGTACAAATATTGTTTGTCAAAGAAAATTTGATAGTATAATATCGGACTAATGACTGGCTTCAATCATACCTACCACACAGGGTACAAAGAGTACAGCAAAAATCTTAAATAAGGGTGAAATCTTACTTGAACACTTTATCAGATACTAAACAAATCAATTCAGGATTTTGTCAGAGTATCATGTCGGTGCCAGAATTTCTTGACTTACAGGGGTGGAAAGAATAATATGTACATCTAACATAGACACAATATTTATTGATTCCTAATGAGTTGGCCCACCATTGGCTTTGAAAATAGCTACATTAATTCAAAAAACTGGATTCCTTGTTTACCCCCACAGTCCCAAACTCCTGTGTATTTATTTATTATGATTTATTTTTAAGTTTTGAAAATTTGGTCCTAGTGTAGCTTACAACATAATATTCATTTTCATCGACCTGAATTTTTAGAATATTAATTTCATTAGACAGATTTATTTTATTTTAATCTAATACAGTAACTATTCATTCCAAGTTCTTGATGCCACTCCAATCCTGGCCTTACAACTGTCATACGTAACACCATCTATAATTATAGTGCAGGATTATTAACAAGGCACCTATATATATATATATATATATATATATATATATATATATATATATATATATATATATCAGCATTATCCGTTTATTTGTAATAGTAGGTAGTTTCAGTTTCCAGGTTATATTGAAATTTATTCCTTGTTTTATCCTTCACACATTGTATATTCATATATTACTGTTTAGTTTTTAAGTTGATAACTGTAATAACACAATGACAAAGAAGTGTTATACTATGTATGTCGATTTAAGTGGATACACTTGTCATCTCTTCCCATACTGTATCTAAACATTGTAACCTCTTCGACACAGCAGTAAATACTCTGAAGATGGCCTAATAAGCCGAAAAACCGGTTAAGTCAACAAAAATAAACTTGTAGAACACACACAAAATTGTGTTTTAAGTTATAGCTACAAATCTTCGAGTAACAAATGTCTTTATAGTTTCCAACAGCTTATTGTCCATTTTTTTGCCAAAACATCCTGTAATTACTTCAAAAATGTTGGAGCTGTATAGTGGGTCCTCGTTCTGTGCTCTAAAACTCCCCATAACGGTTCAGTTATGTCGAGACATGGCGATTCTGCTGCCCAGTGAAGATGTCTTATAATTTTATGATGCTGTACAAAGTACATCTGTACCTTTTTGGCTTTGTGTGTGGGCACATTATCATTTTTGAATTAGCAGTGTTTTTTTTCGCAGGGCACCTGAATACAGACGGGCATACGCATCAACTTCTGCTGTAGCAGCAGCTCCCGTCGCCATTTTTGTTCCAACCGGTTACAGCGTGAGCCTCTCAGAGGCGGAGGTCTTTGCTGTTATTGCTTTGAAATATCGCTTGCTTCATTTCTAATACATACATCAAGAAATAAATAAAGATTTGGATTATAGATTAATCTAGTCTTAATAAATTATTTTAATACAGCTTGAAAAATCGTTCAATATATATAATTTGCCCCCTTGGGTGTGTATTCGGAGTAATTTTTCCGCATTCGACAACTCAGTTTCATTGGATTCCAGATGCACTTCCATAGCTTAGAATGTGTGTGATACAGAATACAATCCCAGGTCTGCGCTTTTGTTACGGAATTTTTTTTTTTTTTAATTCATATAAAATGCTTTTTCAATGCACAAGCCATGAAAGTACATTACTTTGATAAACTAGAATTCAGTGAAAAATTTATGAATAAGAGAGAAATGGATCACTGGAAATACTGCTATCAAATTCAATCGGTTCCAATCATCCACTCATTTTTTTTTTCAAATTGGCTTTCTTCAAAATGAAACTAAAAATTAGTTCTTTTAATAAGTAAATACGAAACAACGTACATGTTTAATAGGTGTTCAATTGAAAACCGATTGCCTCCAATAAGAGAATAAGATAGGTCCAATTTGGAGATAAGACACTTTACCAGTAAACTACAACAGAGCTGCGACGTAGACTCACAGAAATTCGTGCATTCGCAGTAGTTTCGTAGATGGTTTATAAGTAAAAACTGTATGCACCTATAAAAGTAAGTAATATTGTTTTAGTCTCTATGTTGTTACTGTTTGTTATCGCCAATATATGTATAAATAATAGTTGATAGCAAAAAGTTGTTGCGTTGGTGCCTTCGATAAAAAAAAAAAAAAAAAAAAAAAAAAAAAAAAAAAAAAAAAAAAAAATTGAAATCTGCCGTTTACAATGTGTTGAAATCGTGAGAAATTGCAAATGATTTAATCCACTTCGTATATTTTTGAAGTTCTTATTGGTGTCTATTTCTCATGATGACAGTTTATTATCAATGTTTTGCGGCTTTCAGGGTCCACGTAGAAACAAATCAATTTTCTCAACAATTAGAACAATTCCAAGCTTCAGAGCCATCATGCTGAAAGCATACTGATTTCACTATGTTGCAGTCTGGCGTCGACACAAAGGAACAAAAATGGAGGCTACGCATGCCCGTCTATCTCCAGTTGCTCTTTTAGGCACAGTAAGCACTTTGTTATCGAGGATGGTGACATTGTCACAGTTATCCGATCAGTGAGGGTATTGACAGAGTGAGGGTATTGACAGAAGCAGTTGAATACCGCAATGCAGATTTCCAAATCAAGGCAGAACCTTCCCCATACTTGACTGTAGGAGGCAGGCATCCGTATCGTAATCTTATTTTTGGATTTTGGATACATACACCCGGTTGTTTGTAAGAAGCAATGTAAATGATGATTCGTCGGATCGTACCACATATTTTCAATTATCAAGTGCCCAAGTTTTATGATTAAGGAACGACGTATTTCGCAGTCTTGCATTGGCTTTCTGTATTAACGGTTTAGCAACTTCAGACCTTCTATGAGTGTTAAAGTTTAACAATACTGTTTTTATCGAAACAGTATTGCATTGACTTTTTCCACGTGGAGACAATAATAAAAGATCATACGGTAGACCGTTTTGTTTATTAATGTGCCTTAAATATTGTTTTTTATTATCATCTATAAAGACGTTTGGAAGGGATATTTTAAAGACAGCTATTGTAAAACGACGTAAATAAATATATTCACAGAAATGGTAGATATGTAAACATCTCAACCCAAAAAAATGTACTCTCAAAAACTTGCGTTTCTTATCCTAATTTATAGCGTGGCTTGGAGTGCGGGTCTGGAGTGTTCGTTTCTATTAGAGTGTTATCAAGTAAACATCGTCACGGACGCTGTAGTTCTGACATTGCACGCTAGGTCCGCTGAGGTCGCGTCACGCACTTCCGCACGCTACTCAAACCCGTGCTAGCCTCGTCATATCCCAATATAGTACACATCCATTTCAATCTATTTGAAGTATTCGTCTCTTGTGCTCATGGACCGCATTTCAATCGTACCTGCAGGTTTGCCAACGATTGCCCATTCCTGGAGTAGTGTACGCCTAAAAGCATAGACGTAGCCGGGATTTGATTTCGGTCGGGGTTTTCAACGAATTATCTTTTAGTTACGTATACTTCGAACATAAATGAAAACGGCACGAATACCACATATATTATATACTTATCCGAATGTTTCATTCCAAAAGCCTGTCTCCTAGAGTACCACCATGGCATACAAAGTATTAAACCTCATAATAAAACCAGTGGCGTAGCTATGTCACCAAGGGCCCCGGGGCAAAAATGACATTGGGGCCCTCTTCACACTAATACTGCACAGACGCAAAACTACTTTATCAGCTCCTTACAGCCCACTGGAAGACATAATAAGACAAACCTAAATACTACTAAGTAAATTATTATGTGTCACGCAGCAGATAATATTTAATTGTACTCTCTAATATAAGTGTGAAAGTTTGTTTGTTTGTTTGTTATGCTTCTACGCAAAAATTACTAGGTGATTTGGATGAAATTTTGCAGAGAGATAGAGATAGAGTTAGACTTGGGTAGGACATACTGATGAAAATGCCCCATGGTATACTTTTCGTCAGCGGTGACAGCAGGCGGTCTTTTGTCAGTGCCGACAACTCACTCTGGCTAAACTACTACGCTGTTGGCTCATTTCGCTGATAGACCAATCAAAGAAGGAAAATAGGGGAAATATTCGTGTAGTATGGTTTCATCAAAAGTAAGTTGCCGGATTTTGTTTGATGAAACGCTTTGGATTGAGCCGTGCCCTTACCAGGCTTCTTGAAGTATATTTTAGTGTCCGGCCAGGAAACAGTGGTAAGTAAAATAACTAAGTCGATATCTTAGCTTATTATCGTGACAGTAGGGTAGAGGGCAGCGTCTTGATGCACAATTCACTATTGAGACAAAGTAATTATTACATGAAACTTCTGATCCGTGAATTTAATTAAACCTTTAAATGGCAGAATAAACAAATAGTGTGCGGGTAGAAATGTACCTTAAAAGACTGCGTGAAGTGCTGAATTCTCACCATTACTTTAAACACAGTGAAGTTGTTTGTTTTTCACACAGAAGAACTGAGCAGAATGCGGCGGAGGGTATAGTGTTAGTATGAACGTAAATTGAAGAGCGAATAGTTCTTATGGTATGGGAAGGCGCCGTTCCCAGGAAAAAGCCACAGAAGCCGAATCCATTTCCCGCCTACCATTGCTAGGTAATGTGTAGAAAGGTATGTAGATTCTGTTCGGTATTCCTTTCAGTATTAAACATTTGTGGAAAATAAACATGCCTGTTTCCTGGCGCAACGCATTTAGTGGAAAATGCGCACTCACAAGGTCTGTTGCGCAGTACGTCATCTGTGATTTGTGAGGTGCACTGTGGAAGGGTCGGAACTTTGTAAAACACCTTGTAGTTTCCTTTTGCGACGTAATGGGGTAGACAGATTGGGGGTTCGCTTTCTCGCTATTCCTTTTTGCCGGCGCACAAATAACGGCCATGCATGACCATTCCAGCGGTCTACCCTTTCCCGCACCTTCTGCCTTCCACCCCTCCCCCACCCCTTCCTGCTGTCACCTGTCACATCCCCACAACAAATCATGTGGCCAGTACTGTTCTACTGTACTTAAATGTGCTGTATCATTTAATATTTTGTCTTAGTCCATTCTGTTTAACAATAACTATATTAACATATTGGCTGCCAAAGTTATGCTTGGTTTACCGACATCCCCATAGACCATATACTTTTTTTTCATATTATTCTTTAGTTTGCTTGAAGTGAGCTATATAGGTACAAATAAGTTGAAAATATTGCAATTCCGTACCTTAGTTTATGTTATTATTATTATTATTTTAGTTACATATGACTCACATGGTGCCAGAGTGAAGTGCCAGGTGTGTCATTAGCAATGTCGCTAATAATTTTGGGTTGGTACTCCTGTAAGTCTTTCGTTCCAGAACATTATTTGCGTATTGTTACATTATTGTTTTTCTGCATTGTTACTACAGTCTTTATTCAGTGTTGTTTGCTCCGTAAGGTAAGGTAAAGCAAAGCAGTCAAAAATCCGAAGACTGGTTTGAACACCACAGTGCTTTACTAGGCATGGTCCTGTTTAGGGGTGGTACGCCGTTGCCTTCCTCCGACCTTCGAACTGACTTACCCAGCCAGTTATAGGGGGACCTACAGTTTAACGTGGGTTCCGAACCACGGTGCTACTCGGTATTTTTCACATAAGCAATACTGCCAGAGGTGAAAGAAGTGGAAAGTGACAGATAAAAATCCTAGGACCTGTCGGGGATCGAACCTTTTTTTTAACGTTTATTAAAATTTGATGTACAAATAACATTTCCCCAGGACCTTTGCATTAGTAGTCTGTCACTCTACCACTGTGTAACCGAGGCGCACGTAACACAGTGATATTGCAGCAGGAGAAAGCGTCTCGAAGAAGTTTTGTAGATGAACAAAGGCATGTACAGAAACTTTTAGATAAAGTTATGGACATAAGTGAAGAAGATGAAAGTACTACTGAAATGGAAAATAAGAAGAATGTGTTGATGCTGAGCAAAGTTCATGGAGAGGAAGAAGGTTAAGTTCAAAGCAAGAGGAGCACAAAGAAAAAAAACCAGCACTGCTAACTGAATAGAGTTATTTACAGATCT
Source organism: Locusta migratoria (assembly GCA_026315105.1). NCBI lineage: Eukaryota > Metazoa > Arthropoda > Insecta > Orthoptera > Acrididae > Locusta > Locusta migratoria. Next base: position 542,352,591 of record CM048744.1, read on the forward strand.
CTCTCACCAAATAAAGTCCTATATTGTCTAAGGCGTGGTGTGAAATGGTACAGGAATCTTGCATTTGAACTGTTGACAGGGTCAGCACTGGTAAACGCTTTTGTGATTTATCGATACATCAACAATAAGATCATCTCAATCACAGAATTCAAAGAGGAAGTCACTTTGAGACTATCCATACAGATGCCGATGCCCCTGAGAAATCTCTCACCGTAGCCACTGAGTTGCCTGCAGATTGTGCTGTTGTGAACATGGGAGCAGCAAGTCATAGGTGTATTGATCCTACGAAAAAATGAAGAATGAATTTGGCCGAGAGCAAGCTGTCAAGAAATGCAAACAGACTACATGGAAATGTAAGAAATTGTAATTCATATTTTTGCGAAGAGAGTTTCTTCATAAATCACAGTGCATGCAGGTGTTAGAGATACAAAGTGGAATTGCCCAATTTTTTCAGTCAGTTTCACTGTTGTTGCAATTAGAGTTGGAGAATGTAATTAAAACTGTATGTGATATACAATCTACTGTATAAGTAATATGTAACACCAAATAATAAATTATAAAAAAGGAAACTCCAATATGACTGGGCCATGTGAGCTACTGTATATATAAATCACGATTTCAAGTGTCAATAACTACTCTTGAGCTCTTGAAAACTGGAGGCCACGAACATGATTTGTTACTGTGGGCCATAACGTACTGTAACACCAAGTCACAGCACGCTACTGTGAGTTACAACTGCACCACGGAGCTTTAAATGAAAAAATGTCCGTGAGTTGTATTTACTTCACGTGGCCCGAAGAGAAGAATTCCTATGACTTATATTTAACTCACGTTGCAGTCAATGTGTTAAAACATTGTTTTCGAAAAGTTGGGATTTTTTTCTATTTCTTGTAACACGAATACTATTAGTCCTTGAAAAAAATTCATAATTATTTTTCGCGCCCTAGTGTGTATCACGAACTTATTGAGTGGCGTTTTTCAAGTCGTAGGGATTTCATTCGTGTTTCCTCGCGCATCTAAGTCAGAATGAAAGAATACCTACTGGAGTAATACAATGCTTCAAACTGTTAGATTGCAGATGTTGGCAAAGATATGATTTATGATAGGTAATTATCGGTAAGCCTTTTCGTGACTGCAGTACATTACAGTAATAATATGGGTACACAGTTAAAAAGTAGTCAATTTTATTTTAACAATTATTTTACCATCTTTTCCTGGCTTCGGTTTTTGCAAAATCATCAATAAGGTCTCTTAAATGTTCAAATGTTTGTTAAGCTTATGGGACTTAACTACGGGGTCATCAGTCCCTAAACTTACAAACTACTTATGAACTACTTACAAACTAGGACGGCACAAATATCCATGCCCGAGGGGGGATTCGAACCCCCGACCGTAGTGGCCGTGCTGACCGTGACTGTAGCGCCTCAGTCACCTCGGCCACCGCGGCCGGCAAGGTCTCTTAAGTCTAGACTTAATGCAGCCTTGTTTTCGATTGCTATGAGTGCCAAAAGACCGAATCGAGATTGAGCCATACTGTACCTCAGATGTGCTTTGATAATTTTTAATTTGCTGAACGACCTTTCGGCTGCTGCAAAAGAATAAAACTGCGGTAAATACTTCCGTAGCCTCACTTTCTAATCATGCATATTTTGTTATAATCTCCTTACATATTTGGCGAACTGTCCATGTTGGGGGTGAATTTCGGCAGGAGAAATTAAAAGTAGAAATTACTTCATTCAACTAAAATATTATATACAGTATAACGTCTATTATCCGAAGTAATATGGATATTCGGAAAACCGTTTTATTGGGTTATTCTAACTGTACACTTCTAATTGCCAATAAGAAGTACTGTACAGTAAATACATTTACACTGTATTTGGAGGAGCGCGATCCTTCACATTGTGCCCAGGCGCAACACTTGGAAGACGCAGCTCTGATGCTGCCGCTAATTCTGCCGACTGAAGTGTGCCGATTGTTGGACACACTGGCTGGCAGCTTCGCCTGTCAGCAGCGCCACATAGTGGCGGCTTGTGAAGTCCCAATTAGAAGCATTTTTCTGCTAGCCGGTGGTCCAGGCGGCTACTGTGGGAAACTTGGTTTGAGGGGAAGGGATATGATGGACGATAGGGTGGGAGAGTAAAAAAAAAAAAATTAAATAAAAATTCGACGCTCTACAGTGACTTTTTTCGATTGTCGCTCACGAAGGCCGAGGGGCCCCTGGAGCTCCGGGGCACTGCCCCGCCTAGCCCTATGATAGCTACGCCACTGAATAAAACGCATATTCTCCGTAATAAGATGAAGGCAAACTGTATCCTGTAGATAGGCAAATGTGGATCGAACCAAGGGTGCCGATCAGAAAGGCACTATGCGAACCTTTCAGTAACTTCTGAAGCGAAACATTACCACAGAAGCACTCCCTAACTTTAGGCCGTATATTAAGACTGACAATGGCAAAAAATAAGTGTTGAAACACTCTCTGACGATGCAGGAGCAAGGATTCTTTTACATGGGAAGAACAAAAGATGCTGCCCCATCCAGCAGCCCTACTGAGACCAAGCTGGCTGCTATTGTAATCAATTCAGTGATCTCTATACTATATGGATGTTGAACTAAAGATTTCTTAGCGTGCCAGCCAAATATGTTCATATACTGTTACTTGACTAACTACAACATGGCTGCTACGAAGCATTACAAGAAAACGAAAAGCAAATATGCTTCGATTCTAAACTCACGCGAATCTATTACATAGCATATTGACATAAATTTCAAATACAGAGGTAATCTAGCTATTATTTGTCACATAATAACTGATGGAAATTCGTCTGACTAATTACAACATGGCGGATAATCCAAATTCGTGTGCAAAACATATGAATGTGCAGGTACGCTGTGGGTCTATCAGTGATCTCTTTACAAACTGGATGTATAACTCTCGTGGCTGAGCAAACAACTACAGCGTGCCTGCACATTCATATGTTTTCAAGACGTTTTCGCATTGTCCGCCATGTTTAAATTTGGTATACGAATTTCCAACAGTTATTACGTGATAAAGAATTGCTTGCTTACCTCTTGATTTGAAATTTTTGTAAATACGTGATGTAAAAGGCTATTCTAGAAGCGTAATCGAAACTTATTTTCTTCTCGTTTTCTTGTAATACTTCCAGTGATCTCAATACAACGTGGATGTATAACTATGTCTCTGAGCATGTAGCTGCATCGTGCCACCACATTGGTAAGACAGTGGAATTGAAGCGTATTATAATTTCTTGTTCTACTAACATTTCGTAGCAGCCATCTTTGAATTTGGCAAGAAACGAAATATGAAAATCTATGGCTGGCACGCTAAGACACCTGAATTTCAACATCCAGGTAGCATGGAGATCAATGGGTTCTATGCTCAGACACCAGAGTTATATATCCAGGTTATTATAACAGTATTGGATATGCAGAACTCTAAAGCACGTTGAAGTCCCTGGCTCAAATGAAGTCATTGTCAGTTTTTAGGCAGAGTCACCGATCGAATTAGCCTCCGTGCCTATCAGAATTTACCACGGGCGCCTTAAACAAAGAATTATTCCTAGTGATTGGAAAACAGCAGCTCACTTTCATATGAGGTGCGCCGGAACAAAACCCGGACTTTTGCTGTATTCGCGCGTTTGAGTTACAGGGGGGACATACGGAGATAATACAAGCTGCCACAAAATAATGTTCAGCAGAACGCGACATCAAGTGTTTATATCGCCAACTGAAAAACGCAACTGAATCAAAATCCGATAACTCCCGGGAAGCACTCATTTGACGCTCGGAAAACAACCCTTAAATCTGCGGTCGCACAAATGCTGAATGTCCTATTAAACCAAAATATAGGAGCAGAAAATGCGATTTAGAAAATTACAATGTCTTTCTCATTGCAACACATCAAAATAACTTGGAGCTAAACTCGACCGTGGTCTCATCTACAAGGAACACTGTGTAGACACAAAAATGATAGCCAGTGCTAGGAATAACATCATTCGCAAGCTCACAAATAGTAGATGAAGAGCACAACCCACTGTTCTCTATACGTCAGCTCTATCGTTATGTTTGTCTACCGCGGAGTGTTCGGCACTTGTTTGGCAAACATCCACCCACGCGGAACAAGTAAATATAGCCCCGAATGAGACAGGATGCATCATAACAGGAAGTCTCCGCCTAGCTCCCACAAATCAGCTGTACCTAGTCATGGGCACAGCCCTCCAGATATCAGAAGGAGAACAGCTTGAACATAACCTCCACCTACTAGGTTTAAATCAAAGAAAAATTTCCTACGAGCAACCAAATCAACGCTTCTATCGCCTAAAGCACGAAGATAACTGTAACGAAACGTGGAACCAGGAAGATCATAGAAGAGCCTCAGAGAAGAACCTGCAACTGGCTTCGAAATTTCATATGCAATCTGGGAAGCACTCAACAGACTACGGACGGGAGTATTACGACGTAGAGTAAACAAAAAAAAAAAAAAAAAAAAAAAAAAAAAAAAAATTGGGCTACACCAGTACTGACGAGCCCCGCGAATGCGGAAAACTGCAAGAACCTTGTACGACGGATGATGTAGTTGCAGCAAATAACAAGGCCATTCTTGCTGCAACGTATTGGGCTTCATGTGGGATATGAATTTTGTAATTCTTCTGTGATTTTTTTTTCATATTTTATATATTACTGTATTAAATCCTCATTTCCTCTACACGATGTATTTTAACTGGTTCATATCAATCTCTTTGTAAGATAATTTTGTAAAGCGAATCTTGGATACGATAAATAAATAAAAACCTGAACTTCACTTTTCCCCGCCATATCTAACTTTAACGTATCCATTTCTCTTTTCAGATTTTCTAACTTACCTATCCGATTAAGGGTTGCATCATTCCACGCCCCAATCCGTATAATACCTGATTTGTTTTTCATGATGACTACATCCTCCAGAGTAGGAGATCCGAATCGGGGACTGTTATATATAGACAGTAAAGCTACAAGTTCCCGGGAAAAATAACGACCATAGTTCCTGCTTGCTTTCAGCCGTTCGCATTAACTACACGGCAAAGCCTAGTCAATTGATTTTACAGGGCCAGCTCAGTCATCTAGACTGTTGCCTCTGCAACCACTGAAAAGGCTGCTGACCCTCTTCAGGAACCACACGTTTGTCTGGCCTCTCCACCGACACTCCTCCGCTGTGGTTGCACCTATGGTATAGCCTTAGCCTCCAATAATATAAAAGCCTCGTCACTAGGAGTAAACGTATGTCGCCGCTCTTGTTGAAAGAGCTGCCGCTAGAGGCGCCACATAACAAACTCACGCCCGCGAAACTTAACTGAAGTGCCTTCTGCTACAATACATTGTGCAACCTAAAAGAGTGTAACTTACTGTTTTTTGCGTGAGAATCTACAACTTTTAAAGTGTGTTGCGGAAAATGGTATATTCTTGTGTACCATTTTGCAATCAGGGCTCCCGAAAGAAAGCTACTGGAGTTAGTTGTCACGAATTTCCGAACAATGAATCCACGAGACAATTATGGATAAAATTAATAAGTAGACACGGCCTTGCGTATCGAAGTAAAGAAATTGAATCCTAATGCAATTCCTAGTGTTTTCGAAATGTATCTGCCAAGCAAACTAATTGAGCTGAAAGAATCGAGAAGAGAAATTGAAAGATCCGAGGACTCTATCAACAAGATCAGCAGTGTACAATCTCCGTCACCAATGATGGCCTTAATTAAAGGAAAAGACCGATGTGGTCTTCCATACCAGGAAAGTACATTCCTCATGTTCCCGGCAAGACTAGAAAGTGTGACTAACTAGCCACAGGAATCAGTCATAGAAAAGCCAATGGTACTGTTCACACTGTTTAATATGCTACTGCCCCATATTAGTCGGAACCCCGCGTTACAGTGCAGAGCTCCTGAGCACATTATTATTGCAAATATTTCTGCGGCCCTACTCAACAAAAATCATGAACAATATGACAGACCAGGTACGCAGGGAATATTTTGCGAAAATAAGAGAAAATTTAGAAAAAAAGCTCTCTAGGAAAACCCGTAAAACAATTTCAATCAATTAGGCCTAAAAATCAGTGTACATGGTAATGACAAGAAATAATTGATGTTATCATTTTTAAAAAGAGACACTAACTTGAACTTCAATAATTGTTTTCGACATCAGTTATCAAAATTAACCGTTGTACTATGCCGACATATTTTACGTCTTATTTCCTATTTGGCTTCCATAAGAATCTAACGGAATGAGGTTGGCTTGTGGCGCCAACAGCGGAAGACGCTTGAACTACAGCAGCGACACTGCTCAACGGAGGTACGCTTCTAGTGAGTAGGCTCTGTATTATTTGGAGCCTAAGGTATGGCTATCTCTATCGTTTACTTGCAAGTTGACGTTTGTCAGCTTAGGCTACAGTGTTGCCACAACTGCCGGCTGAGAGCTGGCGCTCCGTAAAGGCGGCACTGCGCCGAGTACTTTGGCGATTTGTACACGTTCAGTAGCGGCAGTTGTTGACAATACTAATTAGTCAAGCTTTAAATGTACTGACATGACCTTCACAGTTGCATATTGTCAATATTGTCCACGTCAATAATACTGTTAACATTTACTGTTGACAGTGCGATTTTACAAGGCTATTATGTCGAACACCAAAAAGGAAGCGTGTACCGCAATTATTTTCGCTGTAACCAATACAATGAAAAAGACGGAATACTTCTGAGAATGGATGAAAAAAATACGTCTATGAATGGATGTAAAAGAACAGAGTTGTTTTGTGTTATTTACTGACTAAAATATTGATATGATATACGAGACATAAACAAAATTCGTTAATGGGATGAGCAATAAACAAATATCTTTAATGGGATGAGAGATTAAGTGTAGCGCAACAGATTATTGGCGACAGGCAGTTTAGTGCTACTGTATCAGCTACCACAATTAGCAAGACTGTGATTAAAACCAGTGAAGTAATTATATTTGGGCTGCAACGATACAGTCAAGTAACAAACGTAAAATATATATTTTTACATCTGATAACGCTGATTCATATTTAGCAGTCGCTGAATATTTACATACATACTGCAGGGACTTCCATGTTTCCAAATTAATAAAGAAATACATGCCATAGTCAATACGCCGTTCACCACTGTAAATTGTTAATACGACCACTGTTCCATAGTTTTATTAAATCTGTTCAGAGTTAAAAGACCCCTTGAAAAACTGAATCTGATAGTCGTTATACGTAGAAATTAAGTGAAATAGTGAACATACTAACGCTGTGAGGCTGGATCATGAAACTTTGTCAACATCTGAATGTAGAACGCTGTCAACATGTCAATACTCTACGATTAAAACTAAAATTTAATCGCAAATTCGAAACAGAAGTCAATGCTAAAAACAAAACAGTCACGACACATACATTGCAAAACGAAGCCAACCGTTTAAAATTAAGGAAATTTTCAGTGTGTACATACCTTCACCGACTGCTAACTGCAAGCTGTTGCATCAGCGGAAAGAGGGTAGATACCACGCATTTCCGAATCACTAGAAGTTTCCGAGGTGGATGAACCGCTGAAAGTAATGATAAGTTCCGTCACACTGTCTTCCAGAAGACCATTTTTCCATGCTTCATCTATTACTGGCTTTGTATGCATCACAACAGCCCTCCAGACATTACGACGACACCAAATAACAACACACACGCACAACGACAGCAACGGAAACGGTTCCTAACCTAAGACGCACGCTTCAACACAGCTCTAGCCAAACAATGGACGCGAGCTGTCCATCTGTTGCGGCAGCTTGGCAACAGAGAGCAGTCTGGGCGTGACGTTGAGCGCTCTGATTGGAGGAAGGGAGCTCCAGCCCGTGAACTGTCAACTAGCAAGTAATTACAATCAGAGTATGCTAGCTGGGCGCAGGGAAGATACGCACGACACATACAAGTCAAAGCAGCCAATGTAGTTATTTGGTACTGTGTTTGATGGTTGGGACAGGATGGGTCGGAGAAAAGCATGCGTTCGACGAAAATATCTACACCATGTATAAGCTACTTGTATCTTTCGACTAGCCGCGAATCCCACATGTATTTCTGTTATTAATTTAGTAAGCTATATAACTGTATCATCAAGTTTCTTTTTTGGGTTTTTGGCTCATATTTTAGGTGCTACATGTAGGTAACCGCTCACATTGTTTGAATTTGGATTACCTGCAGGACCTTACTTTTCTTTAAATACTACCGTATCAAAGGTTTACGTTCTTAGGAGTAGTATACTATATAAACTATATAACTCACACATTTTGTTGTGGGCGAACTGATATAATTATCATGGTAAATTTGCCAAGGTCGCTTTGATGAAAAGATTTTTATTCGTTTACTAGTTTTAGCAGATTGGCTGCAATCTCAAATGCTAATCACTCACACTTCGACATACATAATCAATCGTATCAACGTAGTGATGAGACGGATGATTATGTACAAGTGTGAGTGATCAGTATCCGAGGATGGCAGCCAGTCTTCTGAAACTAGTCATGAAATAAAAATCTCATTAAAGCGATCTTAGCAATTAACATAATAAAAATATATAATTTATCTCTTTTTTCTTGATATCGACAGATCTGTGATCATTTCTCAACTATTTTGCATATGTTCATACTATTTAATATTTTTAAATTCATGAAAGACGTCTCGGTAAGCTAGCATTCTTTTATAGTATTCAAATTTATCCACGCTCAATGCCTTCAGCTAAAACAACCCAAAGAAATGCAAGGCCACTCTTCGGTTTAAATATGCAGTGTCATATATCATTTATTGTATTTCATGTTCATATAATTGATTGCCATCAGTACATTTATTTTCTATTGGTGCTATTAACCGACTCCTGAAAGCATAGTTCTACAAAGTTAAGAGCGACCCTCAGAAAAAAAATTTCTGTTTTGACTAATGAGTTTGCCGGCCATTGGTAAAGGGTAGGAGAAAACTCAAATCATTTTTGTGAATCTGTATATGAGCTTATTTCCATCTTATACATGCCTATGCGGGAAATGCAATGGCTGCAATAAAACTGTAGCACAATTTATCGACAATAACGATTTCTTCGAAATATTTACGGTAAAATTTACAAATCAACTCAGAATATCGTTTGCATTTAACTGAGTCCTTAAGGGCCCAAGCATCTCCCTCCTCCCTCGACAATACGTTTAATATCTGCTGTCACGCACGTTTCATGATGCGTCCATCTCTGGAGCAGCTCTCTAGTATAAGACGTTCTATAAGAGGCTCTTAGACGCTAAGTATTATAGCACAGTATGAGTAGTGTGGAGTAATACTGCCCATCTGGCAGCATTATTGACGGTTTGTGCAAGGTATTGGAGGATACTGCACAGCTTTAAACATATCGACACTCATTCAATATATTAGGCTATCGGTAGTACAACTTTAATCGCAGAATTCGCTGCTGTTTACAAATCTACATCTACAGAAATACTCTGCAAGTTACAATGAAGTGCATGGAAGAGGTTCATTGAACCACTTTTATGATGTTTCTCTACAATAGCTCACGGAAAAAAGGAACATATAAATCTTTCCGTTTTAGATCTGATTATCTTATTTTAGTTTGACGATCATGTCTTCCTATGTAGATGGGTGCTAACAAAATCTGTTCGCATTCGGAAGAGGAAGTTGGTGACAAAAATTTCGCAAATAGTTCTCGTCGCAACGAGTAACGCGTTTCTTTTAATGATTTCCACCGTATCTCGTGCATCATTTCCGTGACAGTCTCTCCCCTATACCGCGATAATACAAAACTTAGCTTCTCTTCTTTGTACTTTCTCTAAATCGTCCATCAGTCCCACTTGGTTGGGATTCCACAATGCGCATCAATACTACAAAATAGAAACACAAATGCGGTGTAGGCAGTTTCTTTAGTAGAGCTGTTGCATCTTCTAAGTGTTCTTCCAGAGAAACGGAGTCTATGGTTCGCTTTCCATACAATATTTTCTATGTGTTCTTTCCAATTTAATTTGTTTGCAATTGTTACTCCTAGGTATTTAGTTGAATTTACGGCCTGTATTTTTGACTGATTTATCGTGTAAATGAAGTTTAACGGACTTCTGTTAGTGGCCATACGGATGACTTCACACCTCTTATTATTAAGGGTCAATTGCCATTTTTTGCACCATGCTGATATCTTATCTAAATCATTTTGCAGTAGCTTTTGATCTACAGACACGTTTGCAGTTTTCCATTCTAGATTTTTTTTCTAACAATTTTTTGATTGACTGATGTATGTTCTCTTTTTTCTTTTGTTTGACAATGTAAAGGCGTCTGGATGGAAGTTTGTTTTATTATTTATACTCCCAAAGTCGGCGAGAATGGTGCATATATGCGAAAGCTGTTTGCTACAACACTTGAAAGTATTAGCCGTTCACTTTAAAATTGCCGACGGCAGAACGGGGTACTAAACTTTGTTTAATGTTCGACAATACTCGACAGTACACGATTGACGCACGGGGCTCTACATTGTACAGTCACGTTATCGTCATAGTGCGGCTGCGTATGCTTAGCGACAGCTGAAATGGATGGGATCGCGCAAATATACATAGCCTAATCAAAGAGTACGTTCAGTTGGAAAAGTTCTAATAAATAAGTTCTGCCAAAAAACAAAAAAAAAAAAAAACAAAAAAGAAATGGTTGCTGATAACATTAAGAAACGCTATGGAGAGATAAAGATTATAAAGCTTTAAACAGAACGCTTATTTCAGTATCTAGTGTAGCGCAGTGGGTATCTCATACGCCTAATGTCCAAAAGACTCAGTTCTTTTTGTATGCTTAAACATTTTTATTTATTTTCATATACATTTATCGAAAAGAATTTGATGATTTTTTTTTTGTTCTTGTCATTTTTCATTTATTTGTGATCTCTGTGAGTGTAATTTTGAATCCTTTAATGCCTGAACGTCGATTTAATTTCTTCAATTTTATTATTATCATTATTGTAAACAAAAAAGACGTTTAAATCCATTAACTGAATCAGTGGCGCAACTAGGATATGATTCTGGCGGGGGGGCCAATTTTTTAAAAAATGAAGTGTATTTATTAATATATGACTTATTTTTACACTTTTTATAATTCAACTAATTATACTACGAAAACAACTGCACAAAAAAATAAAATGAGTAGGCTCGCATTAATTTGAAAGTGGAAGAGGAGCAACGTGTTGGAAATGGAGTGTATATAATCAGCTCGTAAAATAATCAAGCAACTTCTATGTTACTAGCCAAAGAGAAAGATCTTTACACTTTAATTAACATGAGACCCTACGTGTAAAAATTGAACTAGAATAACACTGTTGTTGTTCATATGTTTCCACTCGGTGGCGCCGCTGACCAGCTAAGCAGCGGGTCGCCGCATATCAACAATCGGCTCGTAACTTCAGCGTAGCAGTAACAATAGCGGCAGCATCAAAGCTGGTCGCGGCGGCATTAAAACCGCTCACAGCAACAGCAGCACACGTGCTCAGTGGCGGCATCACGTTGGTGACTCGTCATGTTAACTTTGCCAACCTGCTCAAAAAAAAAAAAAAAAGCTTTACTTCAGCGTAGCAGTAACAATAGCGGCAGCATCAAAGCTGGTCGCGGCGGCATTAAAACCGCTCACAGCAACAGCAGCACACGTGCTCAGTGGCGGCATCACATTGGTGACTCGTCATGTTAACTTTGCCAACCTGCTCAAAAAAAAAAAAAAAAAGCTTTACTTCAGCGTAGCAGTAACAATAGCGGCAGCATCAAAGCTGGTCGCGGCGGCATTAAAACCGCTCACAGCAACAGCAGCACACGTGCTCAGTGGCGGCATCACGTTGGTGACTCGTCATGTTAACTTTGCCAACCTGCTCAAAAAAAAAAAAAAAAAGCTTTACTTCAGCGTAGCAGTAACAATAGCGGCAGCATCAAAGCTGGTCGCGGCGGCATTAAAACCGCTCACAGCAACAGCAGCACACGTGCTCAGTGGCGGCATCACGTTGGTGACTCGTCATGTTAACTTTGCCAACCTGCTCAAAAAAAAAAAAAAAAAAAAGCTTTACTTCAGCGTAGCAGTAACAATAGCGGCAGCATCAAAGCTGGTCGCGGCGGCATTAAAACCGCTCACAGCAACAGCAGCACACGTGCTCAGTGGCGGCATCACGTTGGTGACTCGTCATGTTAACTTTGCCAACCTGCTCAGAAAAAAAAAAAAAGCTTTACTTCAGCGTAGCAGTAACAATAGCGGCAGCATCAAAGCTGGTCGCGGCGGCATTAAAACCGCTCACAGCAACAGCAGCACACGTGCTCAGTGGCGGCATCACGTTGGTGACTCGTCATGTTAACTTTGCCAACCTGCTCAAAAAAAAAAAAAAAAGCTTTACTTCAGCGTAGCAGTAACAATAGCGGCAGCATCAAAGCTGGTCGCGGCGGCATTAAAACCGCTCACAGCAACAGCAGCACACGTGCTCAGTGGCGGCATCACGTTGGTGACTCGTCATGTTAACTTTGCCAACCTGCTCAAAAAAAAAAAAAAAGCTTTACTTCAGCGTAGCAGTAACAATAGCGGCAGCATCAAAGCTGGTCGCGGCGGCATTAAAACCGCTCACAGCAACAGCAGCACACGTGCTCAGTGGCGGCATCACGTTGGTGACTCGTCATGTTAACTTTGCCAACCTGCTCAAAAAAAAAAAAGCTTTACTTCAGCGTAGCAGTAACAATAGCGGCAGCATCAAAGCTGGTCGCGGCGGCATTAAAACCGCTCACAGCAACAGCAGCACACGTGCTCAGTGGCGGCATCACGTTGGTGACTCGTCATGTTAACTTTGCCAACCTGCTCAAAAAAAAAAAAAAAAAAGCTTTACTTCAGCGTAGCAGTAACAATAGCGGCAGCATCAAAGCTGGTCGCGGTGGCATTAAAACCGCTCACAGCAACAGCAGCACACGTGCTCAGTGGCGGCATCACGTTGGTGACTCGTCATGTTAACTTTGCCAACCTGCTCAAAAAAAAAAAAAAAAAAAAAAGCTTTACTTCAGCGTAGCAGTAACAATAGCGGCAGCATCAAAGCTGGTCGCGGCGGCATTAAAACCGCTCACAGCAACAGCAGCACACGTGCTCAGTGGCGGCATCACGTTGGTGACTCGTCATGTTAACTTTGCCAACCTGCTCAAAAAAAAAAAAAAAAAAAGCTTTACTTCAGCGTAGCAGTAACAATAGCGGCAGCATCAAAGCTGGTCGCGGCGGCATTAAAACCGCTCACAGCAACAGCAGCACACGTGCTCAGTGGCGGCATCACGTTGGTGACTCGTCATGTTAACTTTGCCAACCTGCTCAAAAAAAAAAATAAATAAATAAATAAAAATAAAAAATAAAAAAACATAAAAATAAAAAAAAAAAATAAAAAAATAAAAAATCCTTGGGAGGTGCTGGGGGGGGGGGGTCTTCAGCCCCATTAGACCCCCCCCCCATGGCTGTGCCGCTGAACTGAATAAAAACAGTGGTCAAAGCCATCTTTAATCTTTAAGGATTTGGAAATGAAAAATACTGGCACAAGTGATGAGATTCGAAGCTACCGTATAACAAAATTTCTATTTTACTTTAATTTCCTATGCTTTATTGTAAACTAGTGTGCCGGCCGCGGTGGCCGAGGGGACTGAGGCGCTTCAGTCACGGTCTGCACGGCCACTACGGTCGGGGGTTCGAATCCCCCTCGGGCATGGATATTTGTGCCGTCTTTAGGATTAGCTAGTTCATAAGTAGTTTGTAAGTTTAGGGACTGATGACCCCGTAGTTAAGTCCCATAAGCTTTACAAACATTTGAACATTTTGAAGTCCAGGAATCGAGCGTAGCTATGCCGCTCGTCACCAAAACAATCAACAGCAGAACACAACAGTTAGAAGCGCCCTCTGCTAAACCGGCAACTGTAAAGTAAACGGATAATACCTTCTATAAGAAATAAGGCTTGCTTACTTCTCACATTAGATCCGCTTTCCCTACTGCTCCACAAAAACCTATGATCTTTTCTTCGAATTTATCGTTGCTTAAAAGAAAGCTCCTGCCATCATTCATAGGTAGTAACTCTGCCCTGAGGGCTGAAGCGGTCCCCTTACAATATTTTGGAAATGGAAGTCTCTTACTCTTGAATAAAACAGTTCTGCGTGTTAAGCCGCGTCATTTTTAAACACTTAGCAAATGTATTGCCGACGTTTCGACCACCCTGCAGTGGTCCTCTTCAGGTCGGTTAACTGTTGGATGCTGCTGAATGTACACTCTTATATACTGTGAATTTTTTCGATTATCTAATACCGACGTCATACATGTAATATGGTGATTGGCTGGCAATAGCGTATCAGCAGGCTATTACGTTTACTACCCTGTAAGTGATAGGTAGGCAAAATCTTATTTCTGATTGGAAGGAAACAAAATGTTCAAATGTTTGTAATTCTATAGGACCAAACTGCGTGGTCATCACACACATGTTTCTAAATCTATCGGACCAAACTGCGTGGTCATCAGTCCGTAGCTTACAAACTACTTAAACCTAGGTAAACTAACCTAAGGACAAACACACACACCCATGCCCCAGGGAGGACTCGAACCTCCACGGCGAGCAACCGAGCGCTCCGCAGCGAGACGCTTTAGACCGCTCGGCTACTCCACCACGGCTGCGTGGTCATTAGTCCGTAACTTACAAACTACTTAAACTAAGGTAAACTAACCTAAGGACAACACACGCACCCATGCCCCAGGGAGGGGAAGGCAACAGCCAATCAGCAACTAGCATCCAGGGGATGGTGTATCCTCCTGCGAACGTTCAGGTCGCGCGTCATTCCTACTGCGGCCGTTGTTTATACTGCAGAACCCGGGTCAAGTGGAGCCGCTGGCTAGCGCACGCACGCGGACCGCTGGGCAGGGATTGTCGGCAGCCACGTTGAAGGTAACTTGCAGCACAGAGTAACATTGGAAACCCTCCCTTCCCGCACCCCTGCGCGTGTGACCGGGCCGTTACGGTGGTTTCCCGTTTGTATATTTTTGTCTGTGCTGGTAGCCACCTCCTTATTATGTTGTTAGGTCGTTTAATTATTTCGAAGGCTTCTCTTATTTTGCGTTGTTGCACCCTCAGTTCCCGGGCAAGCACGCGAGGTTCTCGGAAGTCGAAACGTTGGGGCGCAGTTCGGTCGTGTCCTTTGGAGGTAGTCCCGAGCTATTACAACGGTCCGGTCACAGGGGAAACAGGTATTAGCCGCAGATTTCACTATCTCTAGTGAGGTGCAAATTTCACTGGACGCAGTTTTCATAGCTTCGTCTTAACGAATAGCTTTCCAATTTTTAAAGAGTTTCACATCCTGGGTTCGATGAAAATTTCGTGCAATAATCCTTGAATATACCCCATAATATTTATTATCCTTGTGAAGTATCCATTTTCATTATTCGCCAACAACAAATCTTCTTTAAGTGTTGCAGCTGTGTAGGAATGGACCACTTTATCCGATTTGCTGCCATTTTAGCTTCCAACCAAATAAAGTAAAATAAATTCAATCCATTGCCAAGGTCCACATCTTCAACATGCGCCACAATTTGCGAGTCAATTTAATGGGTGAATGCTATTAATTTTACCTTTTACTGGCGTTAAAATGGGATTTATTTTAAGGGAAGGATATTTGTACTAAATTAATGAGTTCACTACTACTTTTACCTGAAAGTCTTGGCATAGCGATATACAGATTTCCCAAAGCTTGCACTAGCGAAAATACTCATAAAAATACTTACCGGTCGCCGGGTGTACTACGGGCGAACGATAATAAGACAACAACAGTTTATTTAAAAATTATCTTTGCCCAGAGTTCGCGCTGGTGTCTTTAATTTGCATTTCGCTTAGCCACTTACTCCTAAAACATTGCTGATATTGAGGTTTTCATATCTTAAAAAGTTATAAATAAAGAGCACGACGATATTGTAAATATCGTATCGTACTATATATTATAATATTTAACACTGTCGCATAACACGTCTTTGCCAGAGTAATACTCTGTAAAGAACTAAAATAAATGTTGAATGTTAATTTATAATAAAAAACTTTCTTGGTTGCAATGGTTTACTTTTAACTCTTTTCGCCTTTTAGGGACATCGTCAGAGTCTGTGAAAATATGCCTGGGCAAACTTTACAAGCCTAGTTTTATCATGCCCAGCGATAATAAGAAAATAAATTATTACTGACGTTGTAATAATGCTTTACATCGGTCAGGTTTGAAAAGATTTTTGCGCCAAAGTCTGACAGCGTCGCTATTTTGATACAGGGCACCCGTGAAAAACCGATGTATACAGCAAAATACAAAAGAACTTACAGTGTGGTCCTTTCTTATCCGTACTTGTTAATCTCCTATTTGTAAACTTCGTATTACTCCCATTATCGATCACGTGAAATATTAGTCCTGGACAACTTATGTGTTCAATTTTTACCGTCTGAATAAAAAGCCACCACGGTTACATTTAAGAAACATTAATCTAATTTGGGAGGAACAAAATATACAGTTTTTGCATTACTCTCATCAACAATTGTATAAAATGTTTTCACAGACATTGATATTTAACAGACACTGATATTAACTAAATTTCGAATCATCGAATGTTCACTTTAATAGTTCAGACATTAACTTAACATTTCAATGTAATTGCCTGTTTTGGTAATTTGCAAGCCTTTGTGCACGGTGGTGTTCCCGTCGATACATAGCGAACGTCGCACTATCGAACGATAGTTGGGTATAGTGTTTCTGAACAGGAGATTAGGGCGCTACGCGCCCTCACGTACTAAAAAAGACTTCTTGTTTAACCTATACCTAACCTAACTTTGACTTTAAAAAAAGTGATCTTACGTGATGGCGCGTAACGCCCGAATCTCCGGTCCAGAAACACTATGTCGTACTAATGTCGTACTATCGTGGAGTTCAATTACGGATATAATTAGTACAATAACTAAACACGTCAGAAACACTAAATAATGGAATTTTAATAAGTGAAACACTGTTGCAAATGATACATTGTTTCATTAATTACCTGTTATGTCTTTCACGCTAATGTAAATTCGTTACATCACAAAAAAGTCACTAATTTCCTTAATCACTAGTATCTTCAGATCTTTTACTTGTATATGACAGAGGAACGAGTCCGGTTTGACCTTTGTAAATATAAGAATTGGAATACGTACAGTTCGTCGCGATCACCATGTCTTCCTTCCTTTTTGCACACCGTTTTCAATGATTTCCATAGTCTTTCAGTATTCTGGGTATGGACACTGGGGTCGTCAGGTGAAACAAATTGTATTGAGTAGTTAACGAAGTGATGCTGAAATCCTTCATTTTTTAGAGTTTCGTAAGATTTGAAGCCATCTGTTATTACTGTCATTCCTGCTTTAATGAAATGTTTTATTAGAGATGTTAATGTTTGTTTGTCCCTGGACGGAACACGAACGATAAAACACTTTTTAGATCCACGTTCTATGCCGCCAAATACCCATACATGCTGCGGTTCGTTTTTTTAGAAATCACCCTTTCCCAAATTTTCTTGTCATTAAGGGCGATTCATCAATCTCCACTATTTTGTTGTTGCTGCCAATGGGGGTACTCTCATAACTCTCACATAACACACTTCGCGGCAAAATGAGTAATATTCACAAGACGGTTGTGACAGATAAATTAGTTTCGGCAGAAGCTTCTTCGAGAGTATATTTCCTAACCCAACAAGCCACGAAAAGTAGACTTTGCTGTATGGAAAAATTACAGTACCGAAACCATGTATTGTCATGCTGGTTCTTTTCTTGCACTTCTTACATCGCAACTGGTAAGGGCACTTCACATAATTCACTCTATTGCAAACATTTACTGATTTTTCTGCTCCATAATCAACACAATTTTTCGCGTCCCGATTAGGAAGCATCCCATACACGGAACAAAAAGCTATTGATTTTTCTACACCACTTATAAGTGGAATAAATTCCCTCCACGTGAGAGAAATATTGGCACACGACATGTTATAATATATTTTCACTACTCAGATCACTCAAATACTAACTTTCACAAACAGAACAAAAATTGTATTTCGCGCTGAAGTCATTCCCAGTAATCTCATTGGCTACTATAAAGAGGACTCCTACGCTATCGTCCGATTCGGTACCACAACATTCGATATATATCGACGGGAACACCGCCGTGCACAAAGGCTTGCAAATTACTGTCTTTTTCACTTTATTTTCTACGTGTTAGAAAGCCGCTAGTACTGTAGAAAACAGCTACATAATTTTACCCGCGAGACGATTATCCAAGACCGCAAGATTTAGCGGGAAAACCGCTGAAATGGCATGACTAGTAGTAACACGTTTAAAACTTCTGTGAACGGCTGACAGATAGCGCGCGAGGGTTTCCTCGGCTCCTGGATGCTTCTGCCATCTGCTGGCTAACACGTGAAACCTTTGGAGTTGCAGCTACCTTGGGACTCCCGTCACTAAAGATGTCGAGCTGTGATATAAGTCAGAGGATTTATTACAGATTTACTTTATCACGAGCCAACCTGACTTTACGCTAGATTGATCTTTTTTTTCCACAAATTTATCTAATTCGTACTAAAAAAACACACAAATTCAGTTTCGTTGTCGACTGATCACGAAACTAAATGAGCCCCACACACACACGATTCGCATTCTAAACTTAATGAAATTGCGAAATGCATAACTTTTTTGCCAATAAAAAGGAAAACCATATAGATCGATTGTTTAAATAAGATTTCATTTGATGCCCGTACTAGGTACAGATTTTATTACTGACAGTGATCTTTGCAACTTCAGACGTTTTTATATCTGATGAGATGCCGAAAAGACGTAATAAATAAATAGAGTTTTACCTATCTAAACTGTTTCTATTCTTATTGACAAATGTGAAGTTCACGCACTAATATAGGAAGTTTTTTTACTTTATAGAAAACAATAATTCATAAATGTCGTTATAAACGCCGCGACATAATACGAGCAGTAATTATACTTTGTGTTCTGTCTGTATTTTCTTAATGTTTAAAATTCCCGTAATATGATTATATAATATTAAATAATCTTTACACTGATAATAAGTCAAAATTTAAGTAGTAATATGATGGTTACTATTATTATCCCTTCAAACATAATTATATCGTGGAGCAAAAAAGATTTTCCGTGAGAAATCTGAGACCGGTGTTAAAGTAATCAAATATTATCTTGAGAACTCTGTCATTGCCTTTAGTAAGATATATCCAGCATCACCTTCCTTCAATTGAACAGTACGTTAGTTACCTTACAATCTGCTCAACTCTCAAAATTAAAACTCCTTGTTCGTCTAATACAAGTGGTTGAGCAACACATAGCACCTGGGACTCAACCGCTTGCCTGTAACACTTCGGTAATTGACTCATTGTATAGATAAGAAAAGAAGGAAATAATTAAATTAAACACAAAGTTAAATCAACGGAAAATAAAACCCAAGATATCAAATTGCACAGACAGACTGGAATAAAAAAACATAGGAAAAAAAAACAACATGACGTATGTGTGCAAAAAGCCACAAAAATACTATGATTACCAAATCGATACCAATATTTATGTGAAATGTTACAGAAAACTTTGTAAATATAATGAGTTAATGATACCACTTTGAGTGTTTGAAGGTTGGAGATATCCGCAACGAAAAGAAATTACCAGGTAAGTAAAATAGAATGCTCGAGAGAAGAAGTAGAAATCCAATAATTATCTTAATTTATATTTTAGAGACTTTAATTTGAAAGGATATGATTCAGAAATGTGAGATGGACCCTCATTACGATCGGAGTTGTTTAAATGAGTAGTATAGAGAGCAAATAAAGTTCTTAATATTATAAACAAGCTATTTTGATATGATGTAGGTTTTGCAGCGGATTAATAAAGGGATCAGGTGACTTAAGCTAAGTCACATGTGTAAAACTGACTATTGTGCAAAAACGCAAAATATGCCCTCAATCAAAATAACCCAATGATGGTGAAATTTGTCATTGTATAGTGATATTTAATGCGAAAGCATAGCTATACGACGCAGTTTAAGAATTGCACATTAACTGCTTAGTTTATATAGAAGTCAAGGAGTTTCGTGGTTTATAACGTAAGCAATCTGTTATTGTTTTCATGTAAGTAAGTAAAAAGTAGCAAAGAAAATGGGTCTCGATTTGTAGCTACATAGCCAACAGCCTGCAATTTACTTCGGCGTGCGCCTACTAGATGGCAGGAGAGTCGTGACGCAGGCAGCCATTGCTGCTGCGTTATCACGCATGTAACAGGCGTTTCTGCCCAGTCCTCCGGCATAGCCGTGATCGTCTAGTGGTTAGGACATTGCGTTGTGGCCGCAATAACCCAGGTTCGAATCCTGGTCACGGCAGTGGTTAAACACTGTCACGGCGGAGGTTGTTTTTTTCGCTAAATACTAACTTTACAACACGTTTTACTTTAAGCTAGCAGTGAATGAAAGCGTGAATTGTAAGCATGTTAGTTTCTTTGTACAATTCTTTCTCGTTGTCAATCCGAAGATTGGTTGGCAGCCATTCTTCTCCTTCACATTTCTCTGCGGATAGTCTCTTCATTTTCTGATATGATTGCACTCCTATATCTTTGAATCTGTTTAAAGTACTGCTATCTGGGTCTTCCTCTGCCTCTTTTTCCTTCTACCATTCCTTCCATAACACTGACTATAAACTCATTGTGCCAATACAGATGACCTATTAACTTGTCTCTAATCTTCATTATCGTTTTCACAAGTGCTCTTTTTTGCCAATTCTTCTAAGAACTTCTTCGTTTGTCATCTTTGCCGTCCAAGGATATTCTGCATCGTCCTCCAACACCACAATTCAAATGCTTCTAGTCTTCTCTTGTCGCAAACGCCAAGTGTCCAAGTTTCAGGTGCCACATTCCACACATAGCATTTTATAAATGCTTTTTTGGTCCTTCTTTTATACTCTTTGATGTAAGAAGCATCCGTTTATTGTTGAAGGCTATTTTAGCTTGCGCAGTTCTGCTTTTTATGTCTGCTGAACTTTTGCCATCTGGTGTAATTTTACTTTCTAGTAGGTAAATACATTAACTTGTTTCAATGGTTCATTATTAATCTTAATATCAGTTGTAATTTGCTCGTTGCTGCATACCATTATCTGTCTTTTTTGTGTTGATTTTCATGTTATATTTGTCTGGCAAGATCTCATTCATTCTTGATAACGCCTTTTGCAGATTTTCTTCACTCTCTTCAATGAGGGCTATGTTATTAGCAAACCTTATCATTTAATTTGTACTCCATTTATCTTAATTCCTCCCACAGACTCTTTACTTCCCTCCTCAAAATACAAGTTGAAGAGCACTGTTGATAAACTGCATCCTTGTCGTACTCCTTTCTTTATATAAGCCTCTTGTGTTTCACCATGTATATTTATAACCCCTGTTTGATTTTTGTAGAATTCATGTACTATCCGTCTGTCTCTGAAATCTAGACCAACATAGTCATAATTTCCATCAGAACATTCCAGTTCACGTTATCAAAGGCTTTTCCCAAGTCCACGAAAGCAATGAACAGTGGTATTTTTAGGTCCAGCATTTTATCCTTGTTCCTCTATTCTGTCAAGATCCAAATTGAGCTTCATCCTGATTCTGCTCAATTGTACTTTTTATTCGTTTATATATTATTTTTGTTAATATTTTTGACATACGTGATATTAGGCTCAAGGTACGATGTTTTTCACATTTTATACTGCCTGGTTTCTTTGGTACAGGAATTATGATAGTCTTTTTAAAATCTTCCGGTATTTCTCCCCTTTCATACATATCTTAGATTAGTCTGACGATATAGTTATGTGTTTCGTCATCCAATCCTTGCATCATTTCTCCAGTTAATGCGTCGCATCCTGGTGCTTTGTAATTCTTTAGTTCTCTCGCTGTCTTTAGGTATTCTTCTTTTGTTACTGAGGGTCCTATCTAATCATTTGTGACATTTCTTCTTTTTCAAGGTTACTTATCTCAACTGGATCTTCGTATAATTTTTCTATATAATGTTTCCATCTCTCTCCCACTTCCTTGTTCTCAAATAGCAGTTTTCCATTGCCATATGTTATTGCTTCGGCCATTGACTTTCTTGAATTATTTCTTAATCAGTTCATAGGCTGTTTCTATATTTCCTGTCTCTATCTTTTCTTCTAGTTCCTTGCACCTCATTATATATTCTTCTTTATTTTTCTTTGCTTCCCTGTTGACCATGTTTCGAGGCCTTTTATAGCTTTTTATTCCTTCTTCACTCTTCGAATTATTGAACTTTTTCCTTTCTTCCATAAGTTCAAGTGAGTGATCACTAATCCACGGTTTTTTGCTTGTTTTTTGATGTTTCCTATTTCTTGAGCAGGTGCTTCAAGGATTGAATGTTTCAATCCAATCCATTACTGACTTATTGTATCATTTAGTATTTCTTTAACTTTCTGCTGTGCCTGCTTTTGGTATCTTTCCTTACCACTGTCTTGTCCTAACTTTTTGACATAATACTTGCGATATCCTTTAGTATTTTGTCCCTTTCTTCTTAATCTTAAATTAGATGTTAACATAACTAGATTGTGATCAGTGGCTACATCAGCGCCAGGGTAACTTTTGCATTGTTTAGCTTGGTTGCGATACCTTTGTCTTACAATTATGTAGTCTACTTGGTATCGTGCTGTCTCCCGGTGGAATCAAGTTGTATCTTCTTCTCTTGGGCTGCTGGAACTACGTGTTTGCAATTATTAGTTCCTTTTCTTTACAAAAGTCAACTAGTTGTTGTCCTGTCATTTCTCATACCAAGTCGGTATTTACCCACGGTATTTCCTTCTTTCCCTTCACCTACAGAAGCATTCCATTTTCCAATTATGATGAGGTTGTCTTTATCCTTAACCATTTCCATTATTTCCTCTAGTTGTTCATATGCTTGGTCCACTTCTTCATCAGCATGAGTAGACGTTGGCATGTATACCTGTATTATTACGGTATCAATAGGGTCATTTTCTATTCTTAACATTATTATTCTATGACTGTATTGAACGTAGCTCTTAATACAGGTCCCGAAGTGTTTCCTTAGTATTATTCCTACGCCTACATAACTTCCTTCTTCTCCAGAGTATCTGATTCTAAAATTACCACTCCAAAAGTCCCCCTTTTGAGGCCATTGTATTTCACTTATTCCTAGTATGTCTATATCATGTTCTTCCATTTCCTTTTTAACATTTTCGAGTTTCCCACAGATGTTCCACGTTCCTACTCTGGCATGTCTTCCACTCATCTTTGATAACGTGCTTTGAGACTGTCCCCTGCCGGAGATCCAAATTGGGGACTATTTTACCTCCGGATTGTTTAGTTACAAAGCCTGTCATCATTGCTGCTTGACCTGGGATATCCAAAAGGATCTTTCATGGAGTGGTTTCCCTCTTCCATTCTCTATTCTATGCCGTTGACCTTGCTGGTTCTTCCGCCTTTAGGAGCGATTTCGCATTCCAAGGACAAGAGTGCCCTATTCTATACCCGTTCATCCGCCCTCATGGAGGCCTTTGGCACTTGATAAAGGGAATC
Organism: Locusta migratoria; assembly: GCA_026315105.1. Classification (NCBI taxonomy): domain Eukaryota; kingdom Metazoa; phylum Arthropoda; class Insecta; order Orthoptera; family Acrididae; genus Locusta; species Locusta migratoria. Next base: position 542,376,254 of record CM048744.1, read on the forward strand.
CCCTTATCCCGGGGGATATTCGGTCCATGCATTCATTAGCTGCTTACTATGCAAACGTTGCCCCCTCTCTACCCCGTGGAGGTGAATGTCAGGATTTTCCTTTCATTGATTCTAGGACCGTAATGGCGTTTCCTAGAATCTCCAGAACTTTTCAGTACTTACTTGTACAACATGCCGGTGATTTTTCCTTTTAAGTTACTTGAGGCAATGGTCTTGTTTCCGAAACGACCCGACTTTACTCGTAAAATAGTTTTCTTAATCTTTCACAAAAAATAAGTTATTTGTTATATTTCCGCAAGGTTTTTTTTTAAGGTTTATTAAATCGGCTCTTCATCTGACCTGATTCCCGACTTCTGAAAAAATACTGATATGTTGCAGGGCGCGCCCGAAGAGAATAAGAAGCTACTTTGTTAATATTGTGGCAATATAAAGATGCAAATACGAATGAGCTTACGTGACCTCAGGTATTAAAGTGCATCGGGAATTGGAACATGATTTGGTGAGCTCAAGCGATCACAAGACATCGTATTGTATGACACCGACACTCCACATGTTCAGAATATGATCATTTCTAGTTACTTGACTGTGAAATGGCAACTGAAACAAAGGGAGAACGGCTCCATATGTTAAGCTACAAATTTAACAGCGCTTGTTTTCAGGCAGCCAGCGAATTCAGTAGACTTTCGAGTCAATAATATTTAACTACAAGAGTTATTACGTCTTGTGCTGAATGCAATTAAATTTATTTTTCAGCAGGCGCATTTCGCTTTTTATTTTATTTTAAAAGCACTCTCTGTGGTGGTGTTATTGTCTCTTCTTTACATCACACTGCTGTTTCTACGTACTTGGTTTTCCGGTATATGATAAAACAGGGCGCATGTAGTACTGTAAACATAAAATTTTCAGAATAAACAAAAATGTTTAAAAACTCCTAGCATTGCTTACATTTTATTGTTATACTAGGAAGAAAGACATTTTACCTAGGTTTTGTAGACTTCTTTCTGAGAAGTGTAGTAACAATAAGAGTAGCTATTTAAAAATCACAAATGAAGGATATGCTCCTGTTGCACTATCACTATCTGTTCAACTACCGGAATTTCACTCATGCTCATTTGTAGAATCTGCATCAGAGTTTTCTCGTCAGAATTTAATAAAATATTCAAGTTGTCAAATAACAATAATGGAGCTAGGTTCAAATCTAATAAAGAAATTGAAGGATGTCAAAGAAAATTAAGACTGTCAAAAATTTGTGTGAAAATTTCAGACATGCTGATCCCCCAGTGAATAAGAGAAATAGGTCCCATTAAACCTTACCTCTAGAATTGACTTTGCTTCTTCCGAGCTGTCAGCGTCCTATCGGCACAAGGATACGATTCTGCGAAACCTTTCATTTACACTTACAATATTATTCAAGTAAAACCACTGTCAAGAACACGTTGACGAATTCACGATCAGCAGGTCTTGAATTGCACTGATCGCCTCCCTACCAAATAATAATGAAGCCCTATGGTTCCTGAATGTTCATGACTAGAGAATACAACAATGAAACCAACAATGACACCAATAAACTGTGAAAAACTGAATGTTGTGGGTAGCAACAACAAGTCGCTGAGAAACATTGTTATCTCAGATTGTGTAGAAGGGTATAAGTAGACATATACCCTTCTGTCCATATTAGAAAACGAATTACCGTGGGGGTACGAGTCACTTAAATCCTTCTGCCTAAAATATTTTTAATTTTATGTGTGTTAATCCCAAACACACAAAAGTTTCTTCGCTACAGTATTCGAAATTGAATTGTGTCCTTTTTCTCAAATAAATTAGTCACTGTCTTCTGTAGGGGATATTAACTCATTTACACATTTATGCACTTAAGCCTTTTGCCCAAGGAAGAGCGAAATACGTAATCATACATAGTCTACCGCAGTACGACTCCGCGACGTTAAACGTTTCTCGTGCGATAAAAATATTTTGAATGTACATATAAAATGATCTGATAGAAGAACGGAACGAAGAATGATCGATAGTCTAAAAACCCTTTTTATTTTATTTAGTTACTTTTTCCCCTTTTTCCCACGATGAGGTTTTTTCCAGTGTTCACTGAACCAGCCGTCACTGGTGAGTACCTAGACCATTCACATTATGTTTTAAATGTAATATTTGAGTTAGCTGTGCAATGCGGTCTTCATATTGTCATCCTGTTATTTATAACAGCGTATTACTCATTTGGCATGTAAGCTGTTTCTACAAGAAATATTTCCGTAAGTAGTACAGTATGTTATTTAGCCCACTTACCTTTGGTATTTTTTTGTGTTGTTGTTGTTGTTGAGGTCTTCAGTCCACAGACTGGTTTGATGCAGCTCTCCACGATGCCCTGACCTGTGCAAGTCTCTTCATCTGAGAATACGTTTGGCAACTGAATCTGCTTACTATATTCGTCCCTCGGTCTCCCTCTACGATTTTTACCCCACACGCTTCCTTCTAATGCTAAGTTGGCAATTTCTTGATGTCTCAGAATGTGTCCCACCAGTCTATCTCTTCTCTTAGTAAGGATATGCCAGAAACTCCTTTTCTCTCCGCTTCCGTTAAGTACCTCCTCATTAGTTACGAGATCTCTCCTTCTAATTTTCATCATTCGTCTGTAACACCACATTTCAAAAGCTTCTATAATCATTTTATCTGAACTCCTTATCGTCCACGTTTCACTCCCATACAAAGCTATACTCCAGACAAATGCTTTCAGAAAAGACTTCCTAACATTTACATTAATATTGGATTTTAACAAGTTTCGCTTCTTCAGAAACGCATTTCTTCCCATAGCCATTCTGCATTTTATATCTTCTTTATTTCGGCCATCAGAAGTTATCTTGCTACCCAAATAACAAAATTCATCTACTACTTTTATTGTCTCATTACCTAATCTAATTCCTTCAGCATCGCCTGATTTTCTGATGTTGCATTACATTATCTTCGTTTTACTCTTGTTAATATTCATCTTATATCTTCCTTTCAAGACACTGTCTATCCCATTCAATTGCTCTTCCAGATCTTTTGCGCTCTCTGACAGAATTACTATATCATCAGCAAACCGCTTTGTTTTTATTTCTTCTCCCTACACTTTAATGCCCTTTCCAAATTTCGCCTTCCATTCCTTCACCGCCTGCTCAATGTAAAGATTGAACAACATTGGGGAAAGGCTCCAACCCTGTCCAACTCCCTTCCCAGCCTCTGCGTCCCTTTCTTGCCCTTCGACTCTAATAACCGCTGTCTGGTTATTTTATAGATTGAATATAACTCTTCGCTCCATATATTTTACCCCTGATTCCTTTAGAATTTGGAAGGGTGTATTCCTGTCGACATTGTCAAAAGCTTTCTCCAAATCGACAAACGCTAACAACGTCGGTTTCCCTTTCCTTAGCCTATCTTCTAAGATAAGTCGTAATGTGAGTATTGCCTCCCGTGTTCCTACATTTCTCCTAAATCCAAACTGATCTTCCCCGAGGTCGGGTTCCACAAGTCTTTCCACTTGTCTGTAAATAATTCGTGTTAGTATTTTGCACCCATGACTTATTAAACTGATAGTTCTGTAATTTTCACACTTTTCTGCACTTGCTTTCCTTGGAATTGGAATTATGATATTCTTCTTGAAGTCGGAGGGTATTTCCCCTGTCTCATACATTTTGCGTACCAGGTGATACAGTTTTTTCACGACTGGCTCTCCTAACGACATCAGCAGTTCAGACGGAATATCATCTACTCCAGGGGACTTGTTTCGACTCAAGTCCTTTAGTGCTCTGTCAAATTCTTCTCGCAGTATCATATCTCCTATCTCATCTTCCTCCACTTCGTCTTCCATTTCTAGAATACTGCCTTCAAGTTTATTTCCTTTGTATAGGGCCTCTATATATTCCTTCCACAGTTCAGCTTTCCCCTCTTTGCTTAGTACTGGTTTTCCGTCTGAGTTTTTGATATTCATACAGCTGCTTTTCTTGTCTCCAAATCTCTCTTTTATTTTCCTGTAGGCGGTATCTATCTTCCCCTAGTTTTGCATTCTTTTTTGTGATGTATTGTCATGGTTTGATTTTTTTTACGCCTGATACAGCGACCAATTGATGATCCTCGACCAAATGGGCAAAGGGGAGAGAGAGAGAGAGAGAGAGAGAGAGAGAGAGAGAGAGAGAGACGCAGAGGTCACGGCCGCGATACCAAGTGCATAAAAAACTCTTTTCGTCCTTCAAGCACGTCCTAAACATAGAGCGATGCAGTCAGGAAAATAGCTCGGGCCGCGGAATGGGATTATTACCACCTGCTGAAACGAGAAAGCACTAAGGTAGGGAAGATGAGTGATCAGATTATCTGTACGAGTAAAAAGTAAAGTGGCAATGACGAGTGGCGACCAGCAATTACAATATACCATCATCGGAAATGACTCTCGATGCCAGAATAATGAGCATTAGGTATACTATATTCGAAAACAGACAGTGCTATTTCAAGTGTGTCGCTTGTAATATGTGCATCATTTTAAAGAATACGTTTTATTGTACAAGTAAGAATGCTTAAACAATGAGGTTTTTGCACCATTCACGTCCGAAAAAAGATGCAGTCCTGTGAATTTATTAGCCTTAAGTTACACGAAAAACAGTATCGAACCAAAAATATTATCTGAACGGGGTTGGAACACTTGCGCGGGGTGACACTTGCGCGGAGTGACACTTGCGCGGAACCCGGGGCCCTTGGGGCGGCTGATGGCTTTTCCTGGGTACAAGCACACCAACAAGTCTAGCACTGCTGTGGTCAAGTTTCCACACTGTCAACATAATACGAAAACCAGTGAAATTGCACAACCCTTTCAAAGCTGAAGACCAATATAGTAACTTGTTCTAACTACATATTAATCCCTTGAGTGTTCCTCCTGTAAACAAAAAGGTATTTTAATAGTGATAATGTTTGGAGAGTTATTAAGACATTCTCTGCTACTACAAGACGATGACTTTCCACAGTCATACCTCCTAAAAGCATATTATTCAGAACACTAAGCATATCAAGACACCGGCGCAAGCAATAAATATATTAGGCATCTTGCACAGATACGTTGATGTAATTGACCGCTATGTAGTTAACCCCACTATCACGCAACTTCCATCTCTTTAAAAATAGCTACTATGCTTTTTAATAGGAGACGCAACCTTAAACCTTCAATTAACAAACGATAATAATAAGTCAATGAGTATTTTACATACTTGAAGCGTTTATTCGTAGACCTCAAAATGATTTGGCTGTATTCGAATTACAAATACATCTAAGAAATATATGAAATACGGAATGTGTAAGGGAATGTCACACACCGAAAAATGCTGAAGATAAATTCTATTTTCCATCACCGTCATATAGAACCATTTTTACTCCGAACTCGGCATAAACCAACAGGGAGAAACAAGTTGCAAGACTGCCAGGAAAAATGAAGAGAAATTGGCAGCCAATAGTTGGTTATAAATTACATTGCCTGTTAACTGTATAAATATAAATTACGGAATACGCGGAACTCCTGTTCAGTACAGTCAAAAAGGTCTAAGGTAATAGGCAGTGGTCTACAATCAGATATCCGTATCACTCTCCTCCTCAAGAAGTGTGTGTGAAGATTTATATTCAGAACATTCAAGAAAAAGGTGTTGAAAGTACAAGAAGCAGCTCATTTACTCAGGAAGGGAAAACGTTCTGGTGGCCGTATCTCTTGTAGTAAAAAAAAAAGTAACATTCATTTTTTGATAAAATGTTAAAATCCAATAAATCAGAATTTTGTTTTTCTAAACTCAGTGCCAACTTTTTTTGTCAAAATTTTTGCAGGAAGTAGTCTTGACGTGATTTCATACTTCTATGCATTAATATTATCAAACATGTAATTTGTGTCACAAATTGCGCGGCCGGTCCGGTCGGAGGTTCGAGTCCTTCCTCGGACATGGGTATGTTTGTTTGTACTCTGCCTACGTTATTTTAAGTAAGATTAAGTAATGTAAGTCTAGCGACCGATGACCTAAGTAGTTTGGCCGCATAAGACTACACATATACACGTAATTTATTTATTTCATCACCACATTTAAGTACTAATAATTAAAGAAACTTAAATGTAGAAATTTGAAATAAACACTGAAAACAAATGATTGGTATTTCTCATAAAATGAATGCACAGAATTATGTCTTGTGAATGTACCTACAAAATCTGCCATATGAAAATTTTAGTGTGAGTCCCAAATTTGTTTTTTCTATAATAACATTAAAAACATATTAAAAATTCAGAACTCGAAAACCAGTGAAGTTATGGTCTTGAAGCGTTTTTTGTTGTTAAATCTTTACATAGTAGACACGATTCTAAAATATGGTTGCTATCGCCAAAGTAGACGAAACGTTAAATTTTTTGGTGTAATCTTCGCCGTGTAGACTGTATGTTGTAGAAGTCTACGTCGAACCTAATTAGAATCATACCTCTGAGGAGAGAACGTTGTTTGCACTTCTCCTGCGTTTCCAGTCGCCTGTGCTGTGCTATGTAACGACATCGTACCGTTCCACTTTACCGAGAGCTATATATGTATTGGTGTGATGTCTGTTCTTTCGAAATAAGACATCACACCAATATATGTATCATTTAGACGCAAAGATTCTGGGTTCTCTTTTCATCGCTAACGCGATTAACAACGTTAGACCTCGTGTTTAAACAGTTAAAGGTTACGAGTGCCACTGGAAAAATGCATAAGTAACACCTGTTGTTTGAGACTTGAAGATGACCTCAAATTAGCCGAAATCGATATCTCATAATAAACATAACGTGTAGCTGTCTATATTTCATAATGCAATTTCTAACATATTTAAAAGCTGCTCAAATCCACCTACAAAAAACCGTTATAATGAGATTGTATATAATTCCAGGATCAAATTGTGTTTTAGTTATTTGTAGAAATACACCTAAAGATCTGCCCTTGCTTTTAGTGCCTTGATCAGCTGTTTATTTTAGAGGTAATTCTAGGGACAGGAAAAATTCGTATTTGCGATAAATTCGAATATAGATGCGAATTCTGACTCAAATGCAGTAATCCGAAATTGTCATAAATGGTATTTTGGTGTGAAACACTATTTAATCAGAAATAATGGGAGATAACGTTATTTTCTGCCCTTAAATATGTACGAAGTAAACAGTAGGTACCGGAAAAATTCGCATTTTTAATGAATGCGAAATATAGGCCCATGCTAATTTTGGGCCAGAATGCGAGAGACGTGAATCTTGTAATATACCCTATTTTTAGCGAACGTCCCGTTACTACTGCTCCACCTCGCTCGGTGGGCCTTTCCCTGAATACGGCACAGGTAGCGGCTGGAGGGCGTGGAGTAGGGGTGGTGTATCGCTACTTCTGGAACACCCTGTTCACTACCTGCAGCGTCCGGGTTTCCGCGCAAGTGTCTACACATTCCCTTTCCGCGCAAGTGTCACTCCCCGCAAGTGTCACAAACTCATCTGAACATAGGTAGTTGACATTTACGTGTATCGATAGTATTTATAAAACTATCTGATACATCGTTAGGCTATCGATTATTTTGGGCAGATATTTCAAATGACAAATAACTTTGTTACGCTAGCAACAAGGTACAACAGTGCTAATTTTATTTTATAGACAGTCTTTAGTCTGTTGTTTAAAACAAAACGTAGCAAGATATGTACTCTTTGTTATGTAAAAAGCAAGGTATTTAAATTGTTCTCTGTTAGTCTGCTGGGTTTTTCATTATTGCTTATGAATATGCATTGCAATACTCTGAAAGCAGATAGCGTGTAAATACAGCTGCATATTTCAATGATGATGTGCAGTCACCATAAAAAGGAAAATCTTGACACTCGACAGCTTGTGCTTTTACTATATTCGGTTTTGCGGGAACTAGAGTGTCCTTGAAGGAATGAGCTGCGATAACAGAACACAACACGGCAAACAAAATATGAACGATATCTGTGCCGGCCGCGGTGGCCGCAGGGACTGAGGCGCTTCAGTCACGGTCTGCACGGCCACTACGGTCGGGGGCTCGAATCCCCCCTCGGGCATGGATATTTGTGCCGTCCTAGTTCGTAAGTAGTTCATAAGTAGTTTGTAAGTTTAGGGACTGATGACCCCGTAGTTAAGTCCCATAGACTTTACAGACATTTGAATTTGAATTTGAACGATATCTGTACTACTTACAAAGGCAGAAGTGACGCAGAGGCTCTAGGATCGCATCGGTGTTTTGTTTTGGAATAATCTCATTCATTAATATGTACAATTCAAAACACTTGTAAATAGAACGATAACTCATAACGAGAAGGGGAAATAGTGGGTGTGTTTGATTAATAACTGTTGTTGTGGTCTTCAGCACGCAGACTGGTGTGTTACAGCTCTCCACCCTTCCCTATCCTGTGCAAACCTCTTCATATCCGAATAAGAACGGCAACCTATATCCTTTTGAACCTTCTTACTGTGTTCGTCTGTCGGTCTCCCTCTACGATTTTTACCCTACACAATTCCTTCTAATACTAAGTTGAGTTTCCTTGATCAGAATATATCCCACCGACCAATCCCTTCTCTTAGTCAAGATATGCCACAGAAACCTTTTCTCTCCAATTCTGTTAAGCACCTCCTCATTCGTTACGTGACTAATCTTCATCATTCGTCTGTAGCACCACATTTCAAAAGCTTTTATTATCTTTTTCTCAGAACTTCTTACCATCCACTTTTCACTCCGAAAAAATGGTTTCAGAAAGTACTTCCTAATCAATAACTATAACTTCCTAACTTAATAACTCTAATAATCGTATTTATGTGATAATGCATTATGCAATTCAATCACAAAGCTAAAAAATGTTTCAAACCTCAGTCTCTGCTCACTGCGTTTATTACTATAACCGTATTTAATTTTGTACTTCTTACTAGAAGTAAGTATGTTCATAAATAATACATTTAATTTACGTGTGTAATTTTTATCTAGCCATGAGCTGGCATCAGTGGAAGACAAACAAGAAAATTCCCTATCTCACGTCTTCCCCCCATAGCGACCAGTATGTTTATTTAATACCTGCATGAAGTCTACTTTCCTCTGCAGTTCACACGGCTATGTACACTACACTCTCGCTAATCCTGGCACTTATGGATGCCGGACTAGCAGAAGTGCTGGATTACTGAGAGCACGGATACAAGTAGGACTCTGTATAAAGTGTATGTCTGGATAAGGCTGCCAACTTTTTCTTAACTCAATGCGGGACATTTCGAGGATGGGAAGGACTAACATCACGTGTCTCGTTGTGCCACTTATTCTGAAACTAGGAAAGAAATTAAGGCGAGCAGAGTAGACCTACTCATTTACTTTTAAAGTAACATATCTAACATGAGTGGCATTTTATTCTTAGTTTTCAATCTTTATTTACAGTTTATAAATATCTTATCAGGCTCCTGTTCTGAAAATTAGATCTGTCAATTTTTTACATATTGTCCGTTATGTTTTTCCGGCCTCTCGGTGTGACGTAGGTACGGCCTTGTCTTCTAGGTGGTGTTGGACAGTCCCGCAGAATCCGGGACGGTCGGCCGCCTTAATTCTGTAAACGAGGAATAGTAGTCAGGACCGTACCCAAGGGGGGGGGGGGATGAAGCGGATCAGTACCCTCCCCTGACCCTAAATTACGTTGCAATGTTTTACAAGTTTGAATATATTTCACAATTTACAGTTCTACTGTCTAATCAGTTATTCCTCCCAAAACAAATTCTGACTACCGCCCTAGTATTATCCTCGCACTTTTACCTGAGCCCTGGGCGATCGGATGGAGTCGGGTGAATCCGTGCTGCTCCGGAATGTTTATGCTCTGTACCAACTTTACCGACGTAAACAGCAGTATGCGCCGTAAGCATTGTATCTTTATTGTTGATTCGTGAGTGTTGTTCGTGATTGTGTTCTTATAAAAATGAGCGAGGAGGCTGTACCTGGTCCTTCAGCTCCGAGTGTTTTACTCAAACAAAATGGAGAGACACAGCACTGACAGCAGCGGTCGATAAAGTGTGGAATGAGCTAGTAATTTCGGTAAGTTTTTACTTATAAGGTTCATAATTAGTAGCACAAGTTTATGTTTTCGATTAGTTGTACATTAAAGTGATGCTTAATTTCGTCTCCCTTCTGGGGGACACATTAAGCCATTACACTCCCATTTAAAAGATGTAAGCTATATAGTATGAGCTGGCTGCACTGCGTGAAGGAGGTGGGGGGGGGGGCTAACCTTAGCCGCGGTGGAGTAGCCGAGCGGTCTAAAGCGTCCCGCAGCGGAGCGCGCGGTTGCTCGCCGTGGAGGTTCGAGTCCTCCCTGGGGCATGGGTGGGTCTGTTTGTCCTTAGGTTAGTTTATCTAGGTTTAAGTAGTTTGTAAGCTACGGACTGATGACCACGCAGTTTGGTCCGATAGCTTTAGACATTTTTTGGCCAATCTTAACAGCCAATGCGCTGGGAGCCGAATGCAAACATTCGCTCCCATCACTCTCCGCTCAGGGCTCAGGTAAAAGTGCGAGGATTAATAGTTGGAGCTGATCGCATGGGATATTCCATTTCGAACACCAGAGCAGCATCGTTTGCGTAGAGTTGCCAGTGCTAACAGACGAGCAACTGCGTGAAATAGCCGCAGAAATCAATATGGGAGTTATGACGAATGCATCCTTCAGTACAGCGCGGCACAGTTTGCCGATGGGCTATGACAGCCGATGGTCTGCTCGAGTGTTTTGCCAACAGTACAATATCGCCTGTGGAGCTGCTCTCCTGGTCATGTGATCATATCGATTGCCCGCTGGAAGTCTGTAAAACCATGGCTTAGTCAAACGTTTGTAAAGATAAGGGACGAATCTGCTGTCTCCGATCCCTAGACTTACAAACTACGAGGGTAAGTCAATTATTATCGCCGGCCGCGGTGGTCGAGGGGACTGAGGCGCTTCAGTCACGGTCTGCACGGCCACTACGGTCGGGGGTTCGAATCCCCCCCCCCCCCTCGGGCGTGGATATTTGTGCCGTCCTAGTTCGTAAGTAGTTCATAAGTAGTTTGTAAGTTTAGGGACTGATGACCCCGTAGTTAAGTCCCATAAGCTTTACAAACATTTGAACAATTATTATCCGCAAAGTAGTTATAAAATTTTATTGTAATAAAATACGAAACTTACAAGAACATCATTTTTCGACATAGTCTCCTTGCTTTTCAATGCACTTCGTCCATCGCTCTACAAGCTTCCTTATGCCCTCATAAAAGACGGTATTCGGTTGAGCTGCGAGACAGGAATGCACCGCTTCCTTCACTGCTTCGTCCGAGTCAAATCGACGGCCCCTTAATGCCTGTTGGGGTGGACCAAACAACTGATAGTGAGAAGGGGCAAGATCTGGACTATATGGAGGATGATCCGGTACTTCGAATTTGAGTTTCTGGAGCGTTTCAGTAGTGTGGACAGCAGTATGCGGACGGGCATTGTCGTGCAACACAACACCTTCTGACAGCAATCCTCGGCGTTGGCTTCGAATTGCAGGCTTCAGCCTGTCAGTAAGCATCTCACTGTAACGTACACTGTTTATTGTTGTGCCCCTTTCACCATAATGTTCCAGTATAGGACCTCCTGCATCCCAAAAAACCGTAAGCATCAGTTTTCCTGCGGTCGGTTGGGTCTTGAACTTTTTCTAGCACGGCGAATTTGGATGTTTCCATTCCATACTCTGCCGTTTACTCTCCGGCTCTTAATGATGGATCCATGTTTCGTCACCAGTAATGATTCTGTCTAAGAAGTTGTCCCCTTCGTTACCATAGCGTTCCAAATGTTTTTGCAGATGTCGAGGCGCGTTTGCTTATGCAACTGTGTGAGTTGTTTTGGGACCCATCTTGCACAAACTTTACGAAACCCAAGTCTGTTGTGAATAATTTCGTAGGCAGAACCATGACTAATTTGAAGACGATGAGCCACTTCATCAATAGTTAATCGTCTAAGAGAATCATTTCACGCGATCGCTCAATGGTTTCTTCATTTGTGGCGGTAAACGGTGTCCGGCTCCTTCATCGTGCTTAACACTCGTGCGACCATTTCGGAATTTTTCAATCCACTCGTACACACTTCGTTGTGGCAAAACACTGCTCCCGTACTGTACTGAAAGTCTTCTATGAATTTCGGCCCCTAATACACGTTCCGCCCACAAAAAAACGTATCACTGAACGTTGCTCTTCTTTGGTACAAATAGACAGCGGAGCAGCCATGATTAACAGCACGGCAGCGACAACGAAACTAACGTAGCAGCTTGAAAATTGCAAAGATATAACAACAAATACACAAAGCATGCGTCACCAACGTAAAACGACAATACTGCCAACATAAACAAAAATATAACTAAATTGCGGATAATAATTGACTTACCCTCGTACTTAAACTAGTTTATACTTTGTAAGAATAAAACACACACAAGCGCGCGCACTCATGATCGAGGGCGGACTCGAACCCCCGTCGAGGAACAACCGCGCAATCCTTGCGTAAGGTAATGGAAATACCACAGACATATATTAGTAGACTTGCAATTCCATGTACAGTATCATTGGTGTCAGTGAAGTCTCATCGCGATATTTCTATAGTATAAACATGTAAACCACCGTTTGTGTTATTACGGAAAACAGTCGTAAAATACCGATGAACTGACGTAACTAAGCTGTCTTTCGACTTTTGACATACGGGAAATTCATGTGTTGTTTATGGCTATAATTTTTTCAACTGAAGTAAGCTTTGAAACGGGGGCATTTCGAAAGGAAAGATACAATGGCTCGATTTCCTTAAATAGACTATTTATTCAGAAAACGTCAGTTACATCTTATTAACTGGATTATTTGTTATTTTTCGACATAATCACCACCGTTATCCAAACATTTGTTAAGTCGGTGCACAAGCTTTTGTATTCCACAGTCATAGAAGGTTGCCTCATGTTGTCGGAATCACATTTAAACCTCATCTTTGATCTCTTCATCGTCGTTGAATGATTTTCCACCAAGATGTGACTTCAGGTAACGGAAGACACGGAAGTCGGTGGGCGCAAGGTCAGGGCTGTATGGCGGATGGTCGAATACGTCCCATTTGAGTAGTGCTTTGGTTACGAGCGCTGTGTGAGGCCGAGCGTTGTCATGAAGCAAGCGGACTCCATTTGTCAGCATTCCCCTGCGTTTGTTTTGAATTGCCCTTCAAAGACGTTTCAAAGTCTGGCAATATGCAGCAGCATTGTCGTTCCAAGAGGCATAAATTCCAACAGAAGAATGCCTTGTCTGTCCCAAAAAAACAGAAGTCATGATTTTCTTCGCTGAAATCGATGTTTTGCATTTCTTGGCTTTTGGTGAATTACTAATGGCGCCATTGTATTGATCGTTGCTTGGATTCAGGTGTATGGTCTCGTCACCTGTCACAGTGTGATCAAGGAACTCATCACCTGCTTCAGCATAGCGTGTGAGGAAGTCGAGTGCAAAGCCCATCCTTTTCTTTTTGAGATCTTCCGTTAACATTTTTGGAACCCAGCGCGCACACAATTTCCTGTACCCTAACTTGACAGTCACAGCGACATAAAGAGTTGTCATTGACACGTCCGGTATGATCTGATGCAATTCTTTCAATTTGAGACGTGTATTCGCACGAATTGCTTCCTCCGTTCTCCGAAGAAGGGCATCAGAGATCACAGCTGGCCGACCTGTTCTTTGTTCGTCATGAACATCACTCCTACCTTAAGACAAATGACGACACCATTTCGTTACATTTTGTCGATTCATAATGTTCCCATAAACAGAAACAATTTCTTTGTGAATATCCGCTGGTAGCTGACTTTTTGCATGAAGAAAACGTGTGACGGAGCGCCCTTCGCATTTGGCGCGATTCTGAATCGGCGCAGCCATTTTGAACACGACCGACTCTAACCAGAAGCAACGTTCAACTGCCGTACGACCGCGAGGAGGAAGCTAACAGTTGAAGGTTAACACCAGTGTTGCCAACTTGCTCGCCAAAACTCTTCTGTTCCTCTGGCGTACAGTGTAGCTTTACTTTCCGAAATACCCTCGTACATACGGTAATGAGTTAAATTGATTCGCTGTTATTATTAATCTGTACCAGTTTCATTCAACTTCGGATTTTCTTTCAATATCGTGGATAACATGTAGTCATCTTCTTTTGAGAGTTCTTACGAAATCTACAGTCCGCTTTGATACACACACTAATTTCCTTTTTTTTATTAATCGGTTACCAGTTTCGATAAACTTCGGCATTCCTTTTAAAAGCATGACCGCTATAAATGTACTATATCTTTATTCTTCTGAGTGTTTCGCAGATAACTCGTTTCACACTTCTCAAATAATAAATTTTGTCTTCACATATATTTTTAACATTCTTCACTTTCTTAAAAAGCTGATCTTCACTTCTTTCTTTCGAAATATTCTTATCAAAGTCTAGCAAAGATTTAAGACTTTACTGAACAGACTTCCAAAGAAGAGGGTATTCGAGCTGAACCCAGTTAAACGATTTCATGACATGAAATGAGTAAGTCCATTTCTCGATATATGTAACCTTAATACATTCATTTAATTGAAAACTTGATTATAAACAATATTTCTGCTTACTTGTCCAAAATGTAATATGAATAAATGCTTTGGGGATTCCACCCTTGAGCAAGCGACATGTAGCTGTCCGTGTAAGAAACATGGAGATGACAAAACCACACTGCAGCATTCAATAGGTTGCCCTGTGATTTATTAATCGTAATAGAAAATGTAAGTCTCACTTATGCATTTTTCCAGTGGCACTGATAACCTTTAACTGTTTACACACGAGATCTAACGTTGTTAATCGCGTTAGCGATGAAACAGAACCCAGAATCTTTGCGTCTAAATGATACATACATTGGTGTGATGTCTTATTTCGAAAGGAAAAAAAGGAAATGTCTAGTTTTTATTTCGCGCGAGTTTTTAGTTTCTTAATACTTTTCACTCCAATTTGTTGGAAGTTTGCGGTTAAAAAATCTGATTTTTGGACACTTAGTAGTAAAACATCTCAGATTTCTAACAAATCATTCACCTTTTCATAATTCATAATAGTCATTTTCAAATGACGCTATTTGTCAAATGCGTCTGCATGATTTACAAATCGTATATTGAAAAAGTTGGATAACGGGCAGCTTACTGTTCTGTGCATTCCAGACCATTCATTGCAGCGAGTTAAACGGAGCTAAAAGATAGAAAAGTTTTTTGAAATGGTAGTCGCACTGATATCTACCTCCTTTCACAAGTAATTGCGACTTATCTGAGCGGCGTCACGCCGCGATCACAAGCCTTCGATGCCGGCGGATGTTGGGCGTAGCGTGAAGAACTACCGTCTACACCACTGAGAAAATGAATTGCTGGCCACGTGTGTCGCTTCTTCGTTATGTGTTAGTTATCCATAACACGAAAACAAGTATAAAAGTGGCGGCCGATTACAACTGACAATGATCTGCTATGGTTTTACATTAGGTCATACTTTATAAGAGGCATCCAACTGATTTCTTGTCCACATTATACAATTCCATAGTGTGTTGCTTTAATAAAGGCCAAGTTCATAATTACTTTGAAATTCGATGCCACTTGTTGAATTTTGAATCTTTTCTTAATACTATTTTAGGATTGGAATAGGCTCGTTCTTAAAATCCAGTTCGAAGTAAGAGTGGGAATGAAGAAAGTAAATCTGCCAGTAGGAAGCTGATCTAAAAATTAAAAAGTAACATTTTTATTTATACAATTTATTTCTAGCTGTCAACAATTTTCAAAATCCGGACATTCTGCAGTTTTTCCAGATAGTTTACTATTCGAATCTGACAAGTCTAATTGTACTGTACATAAAAAGTCTTCCATATTTCATCAATGTAATTTAGAGCCTATAACAGCGTGTTAGTACAAATTGTGAAGCTCGTCTTTTTCCAAGTTTATGATAGTGAATTTGTGTCTGATCAGTCTTGACCCGATCGGCCAATTGTCAACACGAATTGTGTATTTTTTCCATTCTAAAGAATGGGACACTGGCTAGAAAGGTTCTTCTAAAAATAAAGGCAAGAATTAAAAAGATAGCTTTCATAGTCAGCGACCACATAAACTCCACAATGGATACTCTCAAAACTTGCCTTCCCCTTACGCGCAGCTCGTAGCTCTTCCTAAATCTCGTCGACTATACGATGTCTTTACGTAGCACAGCACAGCCGTCTGGAAACGCAGGAGAAGTGCAAACAACGTTCTCTCCTCAGATGTATAATTATAATTAGGTTCGGCGTAGACTTCTACAACATACAGTCTATACGGCGAAGATTACACCAAAAAATTTAACTTTTCGTCTCCTTTGGCGATAGCAACCAAATTTTAAAATCGTGTCTACTATGTAAAGATTTAGCAACACAAAACGCTTAAAGTCCATAACTTCACTGATTTTCGAGTTCTGAATTTTTAATATGTTTTTAATGTTATTATAGAAAAAACAAATTTGGGACTCACACTACAATTTTCATATGGCAGATTTTGTAGGTACATTCACAAGACATAATTCAACGGTTCTGTGCATTCATCTTATGACAGATATCAATCATTCGTTTTCAGTGTTTATTTCAAATTTCTACATTTAAGTTTCTTTAATTATTAGTACTTAAATGTGGTTATGAAATAAATAAATTACGTGTATATGTGTAGTCTTTGCTGCCAAACTACTTAGGTCATTGGTCGCTAGACTTACACTACTTAATCTTACTTAAAATAACTTAGGCTAAGTAAAAACAGACATACCTATGTCCGAGGAAGGACTTGAAACTCCGACCGGACCTGCCGCGCAATTTGTGACACAAATTACATGTTTGATAATATTAATGCATAGAAGTATGAAATCACGTCAAGACTACTGCCTGCAAAAATTTCGACAAAAAAAAGTTGGAACCGAGTTTAGAAAAACAAAATTCTGGTATATTGGATTTTAACATTTTATCAAAAAATGAATGTTACTACAAGAGATACAGCCATTCAAATTTACGGGTACCATAACGTTTTTCCTTCCTGAGTAAATGAGTTGCTTCTTGTAGTTTCAATACCTTTTTCTTGAATGTTCTGAATATAAATCTTCACACAGACGTCTTGAGGAGGAGAGTGATACGGATATCTGATTGTAAACCACTGCCTATTACCTTAGACCTTTTTGACTGCACTGAACAGTAGTTCCGCGTATTCCGTAATTGATATTTATACAGTTAACAGGCAATGTAATTTATAACCAACTATTGGCTGCCAATTTCTCTTCATTTTTCCTGGAAGTCTTGCAACTTGTTTCTCCCTGTTGGTTTATGCCAAGTTCGGAGTAAAAATGGTTCTATATGACGGTGATGGGAAATAGAATTTATCTTTAGCATTTTTCGGTGTGTGACATTCGAATACAGCCAAATCATTTTGGGGTCTACGAATACACGCTTCAAGTGTGTAAAATACTCATTGACTTATTTTTAACGTTTTTTAATTGAAGGTTTAAGGTTGCGTCTCCTATTAAAAAGCATAGTAGCTATTTTTAAAGAGATGGAAGTTGCGTGATAGTGGGGTTAACTACATAGCGGTCAATTACATCAACGTATCTGTGCAGGATGCCCAATATATTTATTGCTTGCGCAGGTGTCTTGATATGCTTAGTGTTCTGAATAATATGCTTTTAGGAGGTATGACTGTGGAAAGTCATCGTCTTATAGTAGCAGAGACTGTCTTAATAACTCTCCAAACATTATCACTATTAAAACACCTTTTTGTTTACAGGAGGAACACTCAACGGATTAATATGTAGTTAGAACAAGTTACTATATTGGTCTTCAGCTTTGAAAGGGTTGTGCAATTTCACTGATTTTCGTGTTATGTTGACAGTGTGGAAACTTGACAACAGCAGTGCTAGACTTCTTGGTGTGCCTGTACTCAGGAAAAGCCATTAGCCGCCCCAAGGGCCCCGGGTTCCGCGCAAGTGTCACTCCGCGCAAGTGTCACTCCACGCAATTGTTCCAACCCCCCTGGTGCGTGGTGGGGTGGTTACCCGTGAACGTTACTGTTTATGTCGTCATATCTCATGCTGTTATGCAATTTCGAAGGCACATTCAGCTATAAGTGTGTATACTGTCTATAAAATTTACTGTGGCTACAATTTGTAGTGTAGAAATTATAAATTGTGAGGCCATACCGAATGCTATAGTTTAGTCCATGAACAGCGGTAAAGTAGTAAGCGAGAAACTGCTTTCCTTTCATCATTTTGCTATGGTTGTCAGCGAGACAAAGTTTAATGAAGGTTTGAAATTATGTTTAAACTTCGTTGTGAGGTCATTCTCAAGTCTCGCCGCATTATGTAGAAATTTCTTGCAACTCCTATTGTTTATGACGTCATAGCTCCTGGACTACGTGTGTGCGTGGTTCTGACCCCTCCAGCAGTTGTTATTTCAAGTAAGGAATATGTGTACCAAATTTGGTTGAAATCGGTCCAGTGTTTTAGGAGAAAAAGAGCAGCATTGTCGCTGAATGCAGCAGTTTTTTGCGCATCTCATTTTTTATGACGTCATATTTCGTGTACTATGTGCTGCACGTGATTATTACTTACGGCGACCGTCCTCATGGATTGAAGCTTACGTGTACAACATAGCATAAAGATTGGGACAAAACTGTAGATTTGTATGCAATACGTACACACAAACATACGGACACTCTGCTGTATATGTAACCAGCTGAAAACCCGTCGTTTCCCGAGTAATTTTTAATTTATTCCTGGAATTTTTCGGATATATAGATATACAATCACTTGTGTAAGGACCGTATATCTGTAAAATCTCTTGGGAATACAATTAGTAGTAAAGAAGTATTAGATTAAAACTTGGTGCGTGATGGGACGGTTTCAGTTGAACGTTACTGTTTATGTGCTCATATCTCACGAACTACAGGTCGTACTGTGATACAATTTAGCAGTTTCACTCAACGATATGCGTGAATACTGCCTGTAAAATTTCCTGTGGCTACAATTTGTAGTGTAGAAATTATAAATTTCAACGTCGTACCGAAAGCCGTACTTTTAGTCCATGAACAGCGGAACGTTACTGTTTATGTAGTCATATCTCATGAACAACGTGTCGTACTGTGATACAATTTAGAAGGTACATTCAACTATATGTTTGTATTCTGCCTGTAAAATTTTTTACAGCTACAAATTGCAGTGTACAAATTATAAACTGTAACGTCATACACAATGTCGTAGTTTTACTCCATAAACAGCGGAAAGGTAGTAAGCGAGAAACTTTTTTCCTTTCATAATTTTACTATGCTTGCCAGCGAGAAAAAGTTTAATAAAGGTTTGAAATTATGTTTAAAGTTTATTGCAAGTCGCCAATTACTGTCATTCTCATACAGTGTATTTCAAAAGTCTCGCCGCATTATATGGCATTTTTTTGCGATTTCTATTGGTTATGACGTAATATCTTTTGAACCATGTGTCGTATATGATTCTTAACCATGCAGCAATTGTTACGTCACGGTAAGGAATGTGTGTACCAATTTTGGTTGAAATCGGTCCAATGGTTTAAGAGAAAATGAGCAGCATTGTCGCAAAATGCAGCAGTTTTTCGCGCATCCCATTTTTTATGACGCAATATCTCGTGAACTATGTGTTGCACGTGATTCTTACACTTACGGCGGCCGTCCTCATGTATTGAAGCATAAGTGTACAAAATTTCATAAAGATTGGGACAATACTGTAGATTCGTATGTAATACGTAGACACAAACATACGGACACTCTGCTTTATATGTAAAGATAATGACCATATTCGTTCTCCACTTGGTTACGCCGTACATTACGTAAAAGCACGTTATTCAAAACAGATGGGACGGTTAGTGAAAAAGAAATTGGGTCATATACATCTCGTATTTATTTTGTCGGGACATAAGGGACGATCCCGTAAATTCGGGTCGTCTGGTCACCCTAGGCTGCGCGTTCCCGTCTGCCGGTTTGAAAGGCCGGTTCTTCATGAGTTCATGGGTAGCGAACCGCTGTGTGCGGGCTGTATGGGATGCGGGGGGGGGGGGGGAGGAGGCACGTGGTGCGAGGGGTGAAAGGGCCCATTGTACTGGCTGTACACCAGAGCCGCGCCTGTGAATGCAACTGTCTGCTTCCCCTCCCCCTTTGGCCTTGGCACTGTGCTTGTGTTGTCTCCAGTCCGCCTTCAAGCCGATACTCTCGGTGTGAGTACTGCCTTAGTTCTGAAATGTAGCCTTTGCGCAATAAGCAGAGGCAAGTTTATGGTGATAATTTTTGCCTCATTTCTTCTTTTTTGAGAAGTTATTTCGGTATTTTTTTCTTCTTTTTTTATTTTTTTTTGTTGCTATTTTTAATTTCGGCAATGATTTTGCTAAATTTAATTTCCACTCTTCAGCAGTGTTCATTGGTTTCAGCTCACTACCCTTTCACCGTGCCCAGTTTCAGAATAATAAATAAAACCGAGTTTGGAAAGCGTTTTCAATTCCATCTAATTCTCATTTAAGGGGAGACGTTAATGAAATTGATAAAAATGTCAGTTTTCGATTTTTTTATTAGTACGTGTACAATAAGTTCCCAAAATTTCAATGTTGAAATCGCATCCGAAGTGCCTGAAAATTAATAAAAGTGTGACGCGGCCTCCCTGCCACGCTCACGTTTTGAAGCAGCACATCTATACCAGCTCAGTGAACAACGATTCTGTGTGTTACTTGTGACCTCGTCGCCATTTGTTGTATCATTCTTTCTGCCATTAGTTGACTACTCGTCCCGGTCTAGTTGTCAGGAAAGGTACTGGTGCAGGAATCGATGGTCAGCTAAAACATTTCTATAGAAATTAGTATTACGAGATTTACAATGATACTCAACTTTAGAACATATGTCTGCTTTTCGCTCGCTTTGCCGCTGCAATGAGAATAACTTGTCTTTTGACACCTGACGCCTACAGCGTTTTCTCTGTCTTCTTTTAATATTACTGTTAGTGGGAGTAGTATTACCATTAAGTTTTGGGCGCATGTCCTTCATTTGGCACTCAGTTCACACGTATGGCAGTATTTTCACGTGAGTTTCTTTATAATTTTGTCAAAATCATCAACTCCTTCTGATCAAATCTGTCTCGATCAAAACTTACCACAATGATATTAATAAACTGCAGCACGGAAACACATCATAGGACTGAATTCACCGTGAGACTAGCAACAATTTAATACAAGCAATACGCTGCAGTAGCAAAGAATGCGCGGGAAATGGTTGATTGTCTGCAATACAGTGTGTAAAGTGTTAGATGACAGAGTTGTGAGGGGTGAGCGGCGAGCAAAGGAAGCAAGCCACGCCTCACACCATGACAACCGCGGGGAGAGAGGCGAGCGGGGGAGACAAGCCACGCCTACGTCCTGCAGTGCTGACACCACAAACTACGCGGCATGCTTCCGCGAAAGTACAGGTGGCGCGCATCGCTTTAAATGCTGGTCGTAAATGAAACAAAGCAGCATACTCGCGAGAATGGTTGATAACTACAGGAATCACTCAAGTTACGTGTTATACAAAACGGAACACTCAGAAAACTGGTATGCAAACAATAAGAAGGCAGACGTCTATTGTTGCCTCCCACAGCACTTTCAGTCAGTAATGTTGGCTGCAGCCTCGAAACAAAGACTGCCTGCCGAAGCCGCCCGACGCCTACCGACTAGTACCGATTCAGGGCTAGGGAGAGCTCTGCCATCCAACAGTTAACACACTGTATTCGATACAAGAAACCGATATATGTCAAAATTATGCAGAATCGATTCTTATCAATATCCGGATTTCATTGCCATAACTCAAATCGAATTTCTGCTAATAAATTCGAATGACGTAATTACATATTATTCATCGATTATTTCGCAATTTTACGTAAACAGTTCTGCATCTTCGGCAACATTTGCAAAATTTCATAAAAATTTCGTGGTTTCTCGCTTTGCGAAAAACAGGCGGCTATTATGACAAGGTGTTGTTCACCCTCTGTTTTAGCCTTGTTGCCTCTCGATATCGTTACCATATTACCAAACTGAATTTCACTGAAAATTCTTTAGATCTCTTACTGTGTAACGCACAATGTTCTCGTTTTTGAGATTGCTCATCAATTTCTTGGAAATTACTTGACGTATCAATAAAGTAAGTTTCCTTATCTTTAAAAAACAAAGACAACACCATTACACGAAAAACTTCAGTAGCCCAGAAATGTGTGAGCTATTTTATTGCAACTCAAGAAATTTATGTCCTCCGGCCACCGTTTTAACAACTATAAAGGTTCGAAGTCGACTGTCACACTTGTTCCACTCACATGTGGCAGTATTTTACGACACATGAATACAAAAGTTTTGTATTACTGAACTCATGGTTATGTTATGGTGCACGTACTTTCTCCTGTGAAGGTGACCTCCTACTTAGAGGTCGCGACCCATAGGTTGAAAAACGCTGGTCTAATGAATCGCGATACCTTGCTCATCATGAAGATGGGAGGGTGCGAATCCATCGGCTACCATATGAACAGCACCTTCAAACTTGAGGGGACGGAGACAAACTAGCGGTGGCTCGATTATGTTTAGGGAAAAATTCATGCGTTCAGCCATGTTCAGTAGAGAAGCACAAGGCACCATGACAGCATCTTACACTGGCTACACACCACGTACACACATTCATTATGTTTCCCAAGGGTTGTGGATTTTTTCAGCAAGATACTGAACTGCATGTCACAAGGCCAGAAGTGTGATGGAGTGGTTCAAGGAACACAGAGGCGAGTTGCAGTTAATGTGTTCGTCCCCAAGTAGTCAGATCTGAACCCAATCGAAAACATCTGAGATGTGATGGAACGTGACGTCAGAGCTCACCCCCCCCCTTCCTTCCACCCATCTTTCCCTGGAATTTGCGGAAATTAGGTGACTTGTCTGAGTAGCGTAGTGGCAGCTACCTCCACAAACCTACCAAGGCCACATTGCTCCAGTCAATTCGCGTCGTGGCAAAGGCGGGCATATCGGCTGTTAGGCAATCTGGCTGTTCATTGTACGTGGATGGGACATGCAAGTCACTGAAGTGACTTCTACATCTACATGGGATACTCTGCAAATCACATTTAAGTGCCTGGCAGAGGGTTCATCGAACCACAATTATACTATTTATCTCCCATTCCATTCTCGAATAGCACGCGGGAAGAAAGAACACCTGAATCTCTCTGTTCGAGCTCTGATTTCTCGTATTTTATTCTGATGATCATTTCTACCAATGTAAGTGGGAGTCAACAATATATTTTCGCATTCGGAGGAGAATGTTGGCGATTGGAGTTTAGGAAGTAGCCCTCGCCTCAGCGATAAGCACCGTTGTTGTAATGATTCCCATCCCAGATCCTGTATCATTTCCGAACGCTGTCTCCCCTGTATCGTGACAATACGAAACGAGCTGCCCTTCTCTGGACTCTTTCGATGTCCTCCGTCAAACCCACCTGATAAGGATCCCACAATGGGCTGCAATACTCCAAAAATTGACGGACAAGCGTAGTGTATGCAGTTTCTTTTGTAGTTCTGTTGCATCTTTTAAGAGTTCTGCCAATAAAACGCAGTCTCTGGTTCGCCTTTCCCACGATATTATCTACGTCCAGTTGAAAGACTTGCAGCAGGCCATTGAGTCACAAGAAATCATTATTACACTGTATGAAAATACAGAAGCAGATGGTCCCCCCATTCAGCATGTTAGTCTAATACACTGAACGGTATGTTGGCACGCGTTGTTGTTAAAGGATGAGTTACCAGCCGCCGCCGCCACTACACGAGGGCATGCAGCCTGCCTACGGCGTCGGCGGACCTTCCATGTCTTCTCCACAGACTGCAGTCGTATTCGCTTGTAAGTACCACTTCATAAGAACGCTTACCACATTGGTGTAACAACTATATTTTAATGGGAGTAGGGGGAAGGGGCAATCAGACACTGGTTGTGTCTAACGGTTTTAGATCTCACCAAAAAGTGATCGGAGATTTTTGGTGTTCTTGAACAGTACACCGCCGATGCAGTAAAACTGTGCCAATAATTTTCTTAACCTTGGTACCAGTTGTGGAATTCACTTGACGTCGTGGTGCTCACTTCCTTCATATAGCACGAACACCATTGTTTATTTACTTCGTCGTCTGTACGAAACACTAGTCAAGTCACTCTGTGTGGATTTCTAAGACTATTAACATCTTGGCGAAGCCTTTCTATCTTTCATTCTTTTTTTTTTTTTTTTTTTTTTTTTTTTTTTTTTTTTTATGTTGCCAACATAATCATGCGAGACCGCCACAATGGTAGGTAAAATTTTACCAATACGTACAGTTAAAGCAGATTGTAGTTACCAGAAAAGCACTCTGAAGAATTAAGATATGTGTTATCCGCGGAAAACAGCTCATTAGTAACGGTTATACTATTAAAAAAGAAGCCGAAGTTGATCGAAAATGATATCAGATTAATAAAAACAGGAAACGCGACTCATTAGTGTATGTGTCAAAGCAGACTGTAGATTTCGTAAGTACTCTCAAAAGGATAAATCCACGATAATTGTGAAGAACGCTTGCACGGACCCCTGTTTCAATAAATCTCAAAAGCGCGACTACACTTTGATATATGGTGCATTTCGATATGTTCCAAGCAGACGGGAGAATCTGATTTGTTGATGTACGAAACAGTGATCAGTTTAAGTGAAAGTTAAGTACTCGGCTTTGCCCGGATTTAAAATAAGGTTTTCTGTAGAAGTGTACAAAACCGTTTATTTGCATGTAATCAAAGGGGGAAGGGGGTTCATTATCACACGGCTTAGAACAGGGATATGGCCAGACTGAGATTGGGATGGAACGAAACCTATTTAAGAACCTTCCCCATGTACTTTTGTGTTCGTGTATCAAATTTCACGTTATTTGGTTGTCTGGATCTTGAGTTATAGGACAGACAAATGCGTCTTATATGTATAGAGATTGCAATCGAAGTCTGTATGTAAAGTACTCTCCCCCATGCACCGAAAGAAATTTTATGTAGATAGTAACCTTCATCTTGTTTTCAAGGTCAAGTGTACAAAATTTCATCAAGATCGGAGCAAAACTGAGGGTCTATGGCGAAATCCATAATTCCATCCACCATGCACTGAACGAAATTTTATGTAGACACTGCCCTTCCTCTTATTTGGAGGTCAATTGCGCAAAATTTCATCAAGATCAGTACGAAGATATAGATTTACACGAACACATTGAAAACTCACTTTCACTTTTCCTCAAATTTTCCGGTTGGTTTTCCAAAAAAAAAAAAAAAAAAAAAAAAAAAAAAAAGGAACGACACCTGTTGGAGGACCCAAAAGTCCGGCGGAAACGGCCGCCTTGTCTGTAGCATGACGCCATGGATCACGCGGCCATACCGCACGGCAACACATCTTGATTCCAGTTCTTTCACTGTGTTCCCACAAATGCATCTTAAGTACTTGTAACTGGCCACTTGTTCTTTGGTCCTCCTATTTGGCACGTAACCTGTTTATATGTCTTCCCCATGGGCATTACTTTCGTGTTTTTAGATGCTGATCTTCATTACCATAAACCTTACATCTTTGATCCAGCGGTGGCCGAGGGGACTAAGGCGCTTCAGTCACGGTCTGCACGGCCACTACGGTCAGGGGTTCGAATCCCCCCTCGGGCATGGATATTTGTGCCGTCCTGGTTCGTAAGTAGTTCATAAGTAGTTTGTAAGTTTAGGGACTGATGACCCCGTAGTTAAGTCCCATGAACTATACAAACATTTGAACTTTTTTTTTGATACAGCACTGAAATATTTGATTGCAGCATTTCAATCGAATCTGCCATCACCACTAAGTCGCCCGCATATGCGAGAATTTTTTTTATCTTCAAATCGCACCCAGCCAGTCTATCGTTTTCAACATATGATCCATAAATAATATGAACAACAGGGGTGACAGATTATAACCTTGTGTTACCTCTGAAACTACTTGAAGTATGAACTCAATTTATCGTTTTACTCCTGCCTATCTACGTGAAGACCTTGAATTGCGCGCGTAAGTTTGCCTCCTACTCCATAATCTCGCAGAACTAACAATAACGTCCTCCTGGAAACAAGGTCATAAGCCTCTTTGTTTTAGATCTATATGAGAAAGATACAATTCCTTATTATCTACCGTAAGCTAACGATATGGTCCTGACAGCCTCTAAGAAGCAGAAACCCATACTGGATATTTTAAAATAATAAACGCTGTCTCATTTCAACAATACCTGAGAAGATTTTGCCACCACACAAAGAGTTGCCTCAAGTGTTGTTATAATAATATCTGCTTCTAGTTAAACGTCTTAATGTGAGCCATTCAATTTAGTTTCATTGATCTGATTTAGATTTTGTGTTGTATCCAGCATCTTTCATACCTCGGTGCGTCTGTACTTGGATTCTGGGAGAAAGGTGATAAGTTGAGTGTTGCGTTTCATAGCTTCAGTGATCTATGAAACTCAAATTTTCATTAATATTTAATATGTCACACAGATCCAACTATGTGGTGTTTAAATACAACTAAAATCATTTTATTATGTATTGATTCCATATTTATGTTGTGTGTCATGTATTCCTATTTCCTTTATTTTCCCATGTGCTATTGAGAGCATGCGAGTTACTGTGTGTGTATATTTCATTATAGATGGTGTTTGGACTCTTTGTAGGCTAGCAGCAGTTTATATAGTATATTCAGTATATTTCATTGTGAATGCTTTGGTGTTTGGGCTCTTTGTAGGCCAGCAGCAGTTTAGCCATCTTTTATCGATAGCTCAGGGTGAGGTTTAGTGGCCCAAAAAGACATAAGTAGCCACTGATTTAGAGACTTTTAGGGTTGGTACAGATCGTTTGGGTGCATTCTCTCTGGCTATTTCCGGTGCTACCTGAGAAGCTTTGTCTGGTACCGTGCAATGTCTCTCTTCGCTGGAACTGTAAGGAGGTAAGGATATTCTTCTCAGGCCTGCTTTAGCAATGTTCGATATTCTATGGCGCGACTGACTTACTTTGAATTTCGCATTTCTAGTCCGTTTTGCTTCGAATGCTCCACCAGCATTCCTTTTTCGTTACAGTTTAAATGTCATCATACATCTGAATTTTTTGGAAATACATGTCAATCAAAAAATGTTCAAATGTTTGTTAAGCTTATGGGACTTAACTACGGGGTTATCAGTCCCTAAACTTACAAACTACTTATGAACTACTTACGAACTAGGACGGCACAAATATCCATGCCCGAGGGGGGATTCGAACCCCCGACCGTAGTGGCCGTGCTGACCGTGACTGGAGCGCCTCAGTCACCTCGGCCACCGCGGCCGGCACATGTCAATCGAATTGTCATGTCAATAAGGGAACATTATCATGTTTTGTTATTGTTCAGTTATTGCTGTTGAATACTAGGGGGACCGAGTGAGGTTTGGACTTTTCCACCCTCAGTTTCAGTTACACTGACTTTTTCATGTAAGAATGCTGTGTGTATCCTTGTGGTATGTTGATTTTTGTTTATTTCTAGTTTTGCTAATTTGGCCTTTTTAGTTTAATTCCTAAAACTGTGTACCAAGTGCTCGCCGTGTGGAATACTAAGGTTTCGTCGAGATTCCCTATTCTCCTGACAGAACAGAGACCGATGCACAGGCATTCCCTTTTTTGTTAGACTTTGAATGTCATTATATAACTGAATTATTTTGAAATATATGTCAATCGAGTTGTAATTTGTGTCGTCATTAACTCACACGACTCAAATAATCTTCCGTGTGCGTTTAAATCATTTTCTAATCACGAATAATCCATTCGCGTTTTGTCTTATTATTGTTGTTTGTTCAGATCACGCTGGTGCCCGCGACGTGATGAATTGCCAATTTCGAGTATCAAGTATTTCAGCTACCGAGCTTGAGCTTGGAGGACTAGATAACTTTTTTAGAGTTTGAGTCTGTCCTCTGTATGGTCCACTGTTGTGAATGACGAGTGTGTGTGTGTGTGTGTGTGTGTGTGTGTGTGTGTGTGTGTGTGATGGATTGTTTCCTCCTTCCCACTGTTACACATGCATTTCCATGTATGACCTGACAGAACAGAGACCTAGGCACCTTTTCGTTAGAATTTAAATATCATTATATAATTGAATTTTGTTGTTGAAATATATGTCAACTAGCTGAAAACCCGGCGTTTCCCAGGTATTTATTTATTTATTTCTGACATTCTTCTAGCATATATTCATTTGTATAAGTACTATGTGTAAAATCTCTTGGGAATACAATTAATAGTAAAGAAGTAATAGATTTAAACTTGGTGCGTGATGAGACGGATTCCTATGAACGTTACTGTTTATGTGCTCATATCTCATGAACTACATGTCTCACTCTGATACAATTTAGAATGTACACTCAACGTTATGCGTGTATACTGTCTGTAAACCTTCCTGTGGCTACAATTTGTAGTGTAAAAATTAGAAATTATAACGTCATACCGAATGCCGTAGTTTTAGCCTATGAATAGCGGAACGTTACTGTTTACGTGCTCATATATCATGAACTACGTGTCGGAATGTGAATCAATTTAGAAGCTACATTCAACTATATATGTGTATACTGTCTGTAAAATTTCCGGTCGCTACAATTTGTTGTGTTCAAATTATAAATTGTAACGTCATACCGAGAGCCGTAGTTTTACTACATAAACAGCGGAAAAGTAGTAAGCTAGAAACTTTTTTCCTTTCATCATTTTACTATGGTTCCCAACGAGAAAACGTTTAATAAAGGTTTGAAATTATGTTTAAAGTTTGTAGCAAGTCGATAAGTACTGTCATTCGCACGCAGTGTATTTCGAAAGCCTCGCCGCATTATATGGCATTTTTTGCGATTTCTATTGGTTATGACGTAATATCTTTTGAAACATGTGCCGTATGTGATTCTTAACCATGCAGCAATTGTTACCTCACAGTGAGGAATGTGTGTACCAAATTTGGTTGAAATCTGTCCAATGGTTTAGGAGAAAATGAGCAACATTGTCGCAAAATGCAGCAGTTTTTCGCGCATCTCATTCTTTGTGGCGTCATATCTCGTGAACTATATATCGTACGTGATTTTTACACTTACAGCGACCGTCCTCATGGATTGAAGCTTACGTTTACAAAATTTGTTAGAGATTGGAAGAAAACTGTAGATTTGTATGCAACACGTACAAATATACGGACACTCTGCTTTGTATATTAGATCGAGTTGTAATTTATGTCGTCATTAACCCACACGACTTATCCAACTTCCCGAACAGGCTTCTTCAAAGCCGCTCATTACATTTGATCTAAACCACTGGCTCATTTGTGAATACTAAATTTTGTCTTTGAATGTCCTCAGAATAAGCGATAGTGCGCTTCTTCTTCCCGATCTTTAAGTACCATGTTCGGGAAACTGAGCAGGAGTCAATCACTAAGCTTGGAAATTAGCGTGAATACCGCTTTCGTCCTTCTCGACGGAACCCATCCCGACTCCCACGCCAATATCAACGTAGGGTTATATCGAATGACCATGTCGTCCGAGCTTATCGGCGATCTACTGTATCGTGTGAGCGAGCTGTTGTTTGTGGTTGCAGCTGTGGTTCCGGCGCGGCCTGCAGTGGGTCCCGACCCTTGCCTGGTGCAGTGCCCGACGTGCGGCAAGCACGTCCAGACGGAGGTCAGGGTCAAGGCGGGCACCAGGACGCACCTCATCGCCCTCCTGCTGTGCATCGTCGGGTGAGTGCACTCCAGTCCACCAGGGCGGCGCCGAAGATCGATACCATTTGAAATAACCATTTGTCTCCCAGTATCGTGAGCGCTTAGAGCAGTGCTCTCCAAACTTTCACTAATGGTGACACCCTTTTACAGCTTACAGTTTTGCGCGACACCCTTTCACTAATATAAATACGTACGGTAGAATATAGATGGTTCTAGCGGGGCGGGTGGATGAGGGAGGGGGGGGGGGGGACGGAAATAAAGTATGGCTTAAATGTAGTTTGTAAACGAAACTGAAATCCTCACGCATTGACATGTTTAATGTTGATCCTGACTGCAGCAATTACGTACACTCGTCGCAAGAAAAGGAAACATTAGGAACTACGGAGATGTGCAACAGAGTAACACCGCAGACAACAATGCCTAACTCACACTTTAATACTTGCTTCTTCTACCTGCAACCCAACTTCCGAAACACGAAAGCTGAATTTCGAAAACCGTTTTTCGCTGTCGTGTGTACATGTCAGGGCCAGATACGGTTTTGCTGGATCGATTGAAAACGGCATCTGGAAATTAGCTAGGATCTCTGATTTAGACAGCACAATGGCTGTTCCCTTTCTGTTCAATATTATCACATTAATTTCAGAAATAAAGAGGATGTATTTATGACAAGTGATGAATTATTATTTAAGTTCTATTGTCAGGTTCTTGCTTCACCACGACCTCGGAAGTCCCTACATATTCGGAAAAAATGGATAAATATTTGTGACAAGTAACAATATAACTGTCATTTCTGGTTCCAGAATCTGTTACATACAGGAAACTGAGAGAACAAAATATTAACGCATACCACGGTTCGAACCAACGATCACTGCATTTAAAATACTACTCTCCGTTAATCACCTGGCCATACTTCATACTAAACATCGCTACTGAATAGCTTTAGTCAGTGGACAGTTGTCACTGATTTTACAATCTTTGACAGCCTTTACAGCCACTGTGTCGTTGATTGACATTTAATGGTAAGAAACGCTACCGAGGGTGACATAGCTTTGATAAATCCATTAAAAAACGCTCAGATGCAGCTTCAGCTTTTTGAGAAGGAAAGCAGAATACAGTGAACCGTTCAAGCAGCTGCCAGTTCCAGCAAACTACGCATGGGAAGAGCTGTTATCGAGTATCAGCAGCAGCTCTGCACATGCACCGATCATTCCTTTAATACGTGATCTGTGGTGCACTGAATGAAGAGAAGGATGATTAGCTGCAGGCGAGTCTTCAGAGTAGTATGAAGAGAAGGATATTTTGTGTTATTTTATCACAAGTTATTTTGTTTAGAGTCTAAATTGGTTAGTCTTACGTCACCCTTGATACTACTACGCGACACCCCAGGGTGTCGCGACACGCAGTTTGGAAAGCTCTGGCTTAAAGAATAGAAATTCGTCATTGTGGCTTTGGGACGTTCTGACTGATTATTACAATAATAAAATATGGCCAAATCGCTAATTAATTTATTTTTTGTTTTTATCCATTAGAAATGGGTTTTTTGAAAGCCTGAGACTCTGAGTTAAATGGATTTGTTTATAAATAACAATACTGCTACCAGTCACAATTTTTGTAATTATTTAGCACGAAGTGTTTCGAGAAATAATTCCCATCTTTAAGTGCGTTTTTTTGCTGTTTCATATTATTTATGATGTTTTGAGTGTGTGAATGCCTGCTTCTTTCTGCTCTCCAGAAACGACACGTGGTTCGGATTCCACGTTAAGGTGTAGGTCCCCTTTCCCAGGTTGGATAACTGCGGTAGCTTAGGGACACGCAAGTCGTATAAGTGGCGTCCAATTGAAAGACTTGCACCAGGCCAATGAGCCACACGAAATTATTATTATAACAGCTGCGTGACATGCAACTTCACTCCCGACGTCCATGGTGATGTCCAGCTTTGATACCTAGACACAATGCAGCTCAGTACAGATGGGCCCAACAGCTTACCGAATGGACTCGTCAGAATTGGCGCAAGTGCTATTCACAGATAAGACACATATTTGCCTTAAGCTAGACGAACGTCGGGGACGTGTTTGGAGGCAGTCTGGTCAGCCTGCACGTCTGAGACACACTATCCAGCGAGTTCAGCAAGCTGGAGGTTTCCTGATGTTTTGAGTGGCATTATGTGGGGACCCGTACGCCACGTCTGGTCGTAGAAGATATTCAAACGCCTGCACTGTACACAGATGACATCGTCCGACGTCTGGTGCAACCATATAGGCATTTCCGCATTTCGGCGAGGGATTCGTTTTAATGGACGATAATTGTCACGCTCATTGTGCACAACCTAATAATGCGTTTGTTATTTATGACATCGCAAGCTTAGAATGGCCAGCGTGTTCACCACATATGAACCCTGTTGAACAGGTGTGGAATACATCGAAAAAGGCTCTTTTGGACGATGCGACCCATCTACCAATCCGAGACATGCACGCCGAATCGCCATGGAGGAGGGGACAATCTGGACCAACAGTTCCAAGAGGTCAGTATCCCACGGTGAATACTGGCGTGTATCAGTGCAAGAGGACGTGGTACCGGGTATTAGGAGTACTGGTGTAGCTGCAATCTGGAACACAAATTCAGAACTTCTAGGTTATTGTCGTACAGAGTGTCACTTCTTGTTTCCATGAGCAATAAAGAGAAATGACATGTTGTTTTTATATATCTCTACTCCATTTTTATGTAAACAGTCATTAACCTGTAGGATTGTAGTGATGCAACACTTTTTTGATGAATGTACATTTATATTATTACGATGACAAAACGGCGAGTAGCCAAAACTTACACATAATTTCCTTTATGCCATAGTCTGTGCATAATTACATACAAAACAACAAAATTATTGTCTCCAAATAACAGAACATGCTTATGATAAATCTGAAGCATTGAATTAAAATTTGTGTTGCTGGCGGGAATCGAACCCGAACTTCCATACTTACTAGATAGACGTCTTACCGTTAGACCACCACACCACTAACGATTAAGGCGCCTTGGAATAGTCTAAGTATGATTTTCCTCCACGCCACAAGCTTTTAATTCAGCTTATGTTAGTGGTGTGGTGGTCTAACGGTAAGACGTCTACCTAATAAGCATGGAGATCCGGGTTCGGTTCCCGTCGGCATCACAAATTTTAATTCAATGCTTCAGATTTATCATTAATGTCTTTAACATATTCGAGACGAAAATCCGTCTCAGGGATTGTTTATTTGTATTAAGAACATATTTAGTAACAGTGGCGTAACTAGGACTTGGCTTTGGGGGGGGGGGGGATAGATCTGCTTGACGAGCAAAATTTTAGTCTGTTTCCAGACAGACTACCATTTACCACTCCCGTTGAAGAAACTAATTCACTCCCATCCAATGAAATCTTATGGTAAAACACCCCAAGTTTCAAATCTTTACCTTTACCAGATTGCTGTTATACGATTCCCTCACCATCCTCTCTCTCTTTTTTTCGGGTTCTGGGGGGGTTCTATCCCCCTTCCCCCCCCCCCCCCCCCCCCGTGATAAAAATGTGATTCTAAATTCTTTGTACATAGCTGGTGTCAAAAATTCCAGTGCATGATAGAAACAACCATTGTTACCTTTGAAAAATTGTATGTTTGCATGAAAAATACACTTGCTAGATATTTTTACATTCTGTTTATTGGCTAACAATACGAGTCCCTGACTACCAATCCACTCTGTGAAAACCGCACATCAATCGCACTTTACGTTTCCGCAATATTTGCTGTGCAAGTGGTAGGTGATTCACCCTGTATACTAGTGTGGAGATACTCGCAGATGTAAACTATCCCTCAAGTAAAAAATAACATATCCCCTACCCTCTGCTGAGCTCTCTGTACAATTTCTTTATCTGTTACCAACGTGCGTATCATTCTTGTTCCATTCATTTAAGATCCCCATGGTTTCGTTTCGTGTTTAGAAACTTTTCAGTTGTTTAGCTTTAAAATCAGATTAAAAAAAAATCTGTTCTTCCTTCGGCTATTCGTACTCACTCGTTGTTATATATTATGAATATACAATTCATGTACTTTTACCCTAATACAGGAAAAGAAAACTTATTTACGTCCTTCGATAATGACATCAATTTCGAAGAGACACACAGAAACAAAGTATTTCATCATTAAGAATCTGGAAGTTTACGAACGTTTACATAATAATGGAATAGAGCTATACAACACAACATTTCAGTTTTCTTAATTGTTCATGAAAAGAGAAACAGTTACCAAGACGTACTGAATTAGTGTTCCGGACTTCAGCATACGCCAGTACCCATGATACCCTGTAACACGTCCTCTTGCACTGATTCATATCTGTATTCGTGGTTTCACATTGTCCACTACATCATCAAGGGTCTCTTGGTTCATATTGTCCCACTCGTGAACGGCGATCCGACTTAGCTCTCTCAGATTGCTTGGTGGATAGTCTCCTCGCTGCACATGTTCTATAGAGTTCATATCTGGAGAAAATGTTGGCCATCTAATCCTGTGATATCATTACTATGAAAGAACAAACGATGAGTGCAAGAACTGTCATCCAATAATATATGGTGCACTATGCTTCAGATGATGCCATACGAGTATGCATCCCGACCTAAATACCAGCCGAGCAACAAGACAATGCAGACGCCAAGGAAGAAGATGATTACACATCGATCAACCCAAACCACGACGCGGATGATGGACTTCGGCTGCCAAAAGCCAGCAGGCAACGGAAGTGAAGAGTCTCCAAAGAAAAAGGACAAGATGTAACCACTATTTCTGAAGAGGATTTTCGGCGAGAAAATCCGCGAGAGGCACCAACCAGCATTGAGATAAGAGAAGAAGAAACCGAAAAACAACTAGATCGACCACAGAATCTACACTCTGTGTTCGCCGAGAAGACTGACAAGAGGCATTGGCCGGCTAGAGGAGCATTCAACAACAAACAACAAGACGAAGAAAATCGATTCTCATATAGATGTCACAAAGAAGAGAGGTACTGACAAAAACAATGGAAGAAGCAAAATACCTCTTCCAAAAGGTTTTCTTTAGGCCGTAAGTTGAATGCCGGAACTGTCCCCAAATTTCTTGCCAAGCAATTCCCAGTTGGGAGAAATAATGCTCACCCTTAATACGCAATCTACACAACAGAATTACCTAACGTAAGGCTCAATCAGATGCTCTCGACGGCCCGCCTTTGCCCATAAAGCAAGGAAATGAAATTCGAAACAAAAAGTACCGTATAGCTGTCTGATTGCCTTTTACGGCAATCAGTGATGTACTGTGGCTTCATATAATGCCAACCGAATACATCAACGAACCACTACCTGTCTGCACTCGCTGGATGGTGTTTCTAAGACGTTCGAGCTGTTCAAACTGCCTCCACAAACAGCGATTGTCTCGTTGAGAGCAGATGCGAGTCTCATCGGTGAACAGGACTTGAGGATTATTCGGCCAAATCCATTCAGCATACTACTGGGCCCAGCTCTACCGCGCTGCGTGGTGTCTAGGTGTCAAAGCTGGACCTCGCCACGTACCTCAGGAGCGTAGCTGCATTTCACAGAGCCCACTACTTACAGTTTCAGTCGAAACACAACGTCCTGTGGCTGCACGACAATCATTGTTCAACATGGTGGCGTTCCTCTCAGGATTTCTCTTAGCTGAAATCCGTAAGTAGCTGTTATGGTGGGGTTTAGACAGCCAGAGCGGGTCAGGTCATTGACAGTACCTCTCTTTCTCTGTTCCTCCTCCTCCGAATGACATCACTTTGATTCATTCCATCTGGAAAATTTCAAAATTCCCTTGATGAGAGTCCCTCCTGACACAAAGTAACAATGCGGATACATCAAACTTCGGAACTGGCTTTCAATGTACAGCAGAACTACAGTCAACAGAGTGTACTTCCTTCTTGGTCTTATGACTGGAACTGATGACCCATGTTACCCATTCCGTCGCATGGGAACTGCTCATACGTGGTTTCCGAATAGAAGACTACGGACGCTCTCATGGAAGAGACGCAAAACAAATGCACTAGGCGTCTTTGGTGACACATCAGGCACAATGAGAATGATGACTGGAGTTCTGAGACCCATTGAAGTTTTGTGTGTAAATGGCTGCACACATCTTTATCTTCCCCTTTGGATTTTATATTTGGCTTACTTCCGGTTACGAATTAGTTCTCGATTGACTTCGTTAGTATTTCTGTATGGTGTTGCCATATTGTTCTTCATAGCTATGATCCTCCTAATCAATCCCGTGCAGTGCCGCTGATGCTTGCGTAATTTTTTGTGATTATTCGCTGCCACAAAATTAAAAAAAAAAACAAAACAAAAAAAAATATTTTTGGTTGTTCAATTGAGTTTTGATATTCCCTATCTCCATCTGGCAAGGTTTACGCTGGGCTGTGTTTAGTAGTGCGAAAAGATATATTATGCTATCACACTTGACATTTTATAGTAGTTATTTGTATAATTTTTTATATAATTCTCATGATTGATGTTTAATCTTTAAATAAACGTATTATATTCGGTATCAGAAAAGTTTGAGTTCTTTTAAAAATTATTAAATCATATTCGTTTGCTCTTACCTTAATGGAGGGGAGATATTTAAAAGAAGAAATAATCAACCATAATAAACAAATGAGTTGTACAAAATAAAGTAAGACAGATTTCTAGTATTTACAATTACTATTGATTTGATAAAGTACAAAAATACATACTAATTGTAAGTGTGCCGTGGTGGAGTGGCCGAGCGGTCTAATGCGCCTTGCCGCGGGGCGCGCCGTTGCTCGCCGTCGGGGGTTCGAGTCCTCCCTCGGGCATGGGTATCTGTGTTGTCTTTAAGTTTAAGATAGTTTAAGTAGTTTGTAAGCTTAAGCACTGATAACCACAGTTGTTAAGTCCCATAAGATTTACAAACAACAATCAAACAAACAACAATTGTGAGTGTGTTTACTGTTTCAGGTGCTGGCCTTGCTGTTGTATTCCGTATTGTGTAGACAGCTGCCGAGCCAAGAATCACTACTGTCCAGAATGCAACACATTTCTCGGGACATTTGAGTAGTATATGCAACAAGAGATGGGACAAGTACTGCCTTAGTGGTGTATCATTTGTTATCATGCGACTGGGAACTACAAGGGAGGGGTATTAATTAGTCAGCCTGTTGCTACATATATGACAACTTTTGGATATTGCTCGAGTCCTATAGGAAAATTGTAAAAGAAACATGTTGAAACAGTTTAAGTGAGGCGTTACTTTAATCTTATGTAAGTAAACTTTTGAAATAACTACAGTACTTTGTGCTTTAACGGATTTTAATATTTAATGTTTGCTCAAATCCATTTTGGTCACCAGATGCACCAACCTGTAATGTATATTTTTTAATTAAAAGATTCTTTTTTTATTAAAAACAATTAAGCGTTTCGTCTTTATAAGGCATCATCTAATCATCTAGAGACAATAAATTTGTAATAACAAATAGTAAACAGATATATGCATGGTTTTTAACTGTGCTGTCATACACACACACACACACACACACACATACATATACATATATATATATATATATATATGACAGCGATTGGATATTGCTTGAGTCCTGTAGGAAAATTGTAAATGAAACATGTTGAAACAGTTTTAATCTAAGTGAGGCGTTACTTTAAACTTAGGTAAGTAAACTTTTGAAATAACTGGAGTACTTTGTGCTTTAACGGATTTTAATATTTAATGTTTGCTCAAATCCATTTTGGTCACCAGATGCACCAACCTTTAATGTATATTTTTTGAATTAAAATATTTTGATTAATAAAAATTAAGCGTTTCGTCTTTATAACACATCATCCAATCATCTAGAGACAATAAATTTTTAATAACGAATGTAAACAGATACATGCATGGTTCTTAGCTGTGCTGTCACGCATTCAAAGGGCCTGTAACCTATTCATACAGGGTTGGTCACTAAGTACTGGCACCAAAAATAACTGAAAAAGTATTATTGGAGCTGAAAAGTTTGTGGAACAAATGTTGCTTGGGATAACGGGGGACAGAATATGACGTATTTTTTGTTGCTTGGCGGGGTCGCTTCAGAGATATGAAGGTCAATGTTTTCAATTTTTTTAATGGGATTTTGTAGTTTGGTACTTATTTTCTGGATGCGGGTATCGAGACAATCCAATAATGTGTGACACTAAGGTCTTTGAAGGCCAACTAGGGTCATAAAGGTGATATGAACTTCTATTTACATAAGGTGTTCGAAGTGATGACCATTGGTATCAATGCAGCACTGCAATCTTATCATGGATTGAGTGGTATTCCGTATCACTTCGGCACTTATCGAAGCACATGCTCTGCCAATTCTCTCTCGCATATCTTCAGGTGTAGTTGGAACGTCTTTATAAAAAGTCTTTTACGAATCCCCACAAGAAAAAATCCAGAGGCTCAAGTCTGGCGAACGAGCCGCCCACGACACATCATGCAACTCATTTTTAAAATTACTGAAAATTTCCGGGCTGTTATGCCGTGGTCTAGTGGATTTATTATTAAAACCCAACGTTTCGTCCCCGACTGCGGAGGACATTCTCAAGGGGGATCGTGGCACTTTTGAATGTCCGATTCACACCCTGGCTCGCTACTGACTGAAGCCAAATTCCGTTTACAAGGGCTCGCGCGCAGAGGTGTGACGTCAGATGTTTGACATGTGCGCGCAATTCGTCGTTACCGATTGCCTCCGTCCGTTAATGTCGTCCCATGGTGGAAGACTGTTACATTTCTTCTACAAAACGGGAATACAGATATCATTTAGTTTCACGCCCTCCTCCTATTGAAATTATTGGGGTGTTTTACAATTTCTGTAGCCTCTCTATACAGTCTTTCGTGGTATCCATTTGTGGCTGCTAAAACCTGAGTCTTATCAAATTGAATAAGGTGGTCCCCTGGTTGAAAAACATGTTCAGCAACAGCTGATCTGTCACTCTCTCCCCTTCTACAGTTCCCCTTGTGCTCATCTAGTCGTTTTTTAACTGTTCTTTTTGTGGTACCCACGTATACGTCCCCACAGCTACACGGAATCCTATAAATTCCTGCTTTTTCCAGCGGTTTACGAGCATCCTTTGCCGATTTCAGGTGATCCTGTATCTTCCGAGTAGGTTTGTAAATGACGGCAAGATTCCGTTTCGTCAAAATTTTACCGATGCGGTCGGTGACGTCCTTAATAAAAGGTAGGAAAACTTTAGATTTCACAGGAACCCTTTCATCGTTTTCAACTCTACGTGTCGGTCTCAAAGCTCTCCTTATCTCTGTAG
The DNA here is from genome assembly GCA_026315105.1 of Locusta migratoria. Lineage (NCBI taxonomy): Eukaryota > Metazoa > Arthropoda > Insecta > Orthoptera > Acrididae > Locusta > Locusta migratoria. The sequence continues at coordinate 542,415,406 of CM048744.1, forward strand.
ACGAATAGCCATTATTAAGTAAAGCATTACTCAGGTGTTTTAATTCCGCGTCGAGTAATTCCGGTTCGCAGATGTTCCTTGCTCTGTCCGCCAACGTCTTTATAATGCCCCGCTTTTGCTGTGGGTGGTGGTTTGACGGAGGCAATCGGCAACGACGAATTGCGCGCGCATGTCAAAAAACATCTGATGTTACACCACTGCGCGCGAGCCCTCGTAAACGGAATTTGGCTTCAGTCAGTGGCGAGCCAGGGTGTGAATCGGACATCGAAAAGTGCCACGATCCCCCTTGAGAATGTCCTCCGCAGTCGGTGACGAAACGTTGGGTTTTAAAAATAAATCCACTAGACCACGGCATAACAGCCCGGAAATTTTTAGTAATTTTGACCATTCCGGCCGTGAAAGTTTACATTTTACAACTCATTTTTAACCATCAGCGAAAAATGTTGCGGACACCCATAGTGTTGATACGACATTCTATTTCTTGTTCCAATAGTATTTCTTACAATAACAGACCTAATGTTTCTTGCAGGAATGTGGTGTACACGCTACCATGAAGATATCCTTTGATTCCTTCCTTGATCTCTAATTCCGTCCTCCAGAATTCCACACCATACATTCACCGACATTCATCCACAGCCAAATTGGACTTTCAGTTGCCCATTATTGCACGTTATACAAATTAACATTTGCATGGTTCGTGAATGTAGCATCGTCAATAAATAAAATCAAATTAATAAATGTATCATCCGTCTGAATCTGACCTTGAGCCCATAGACAGAATTTCATGCGACACTTACAATCCGTACCAGTTAATTCTTTGTGGAGACTGATATGGTAAGGATGATATTTATTGGGATGCAGAACACGAACGACACTACTATGGCTCATGACAGATTCCCTTGCGATTTGACACGAACTAACGCAAGGATCTTCGAACCACAGTTGCAAGAGAACCAGTTTCCGCTTCCTCGTTAGTAACTTTGCCGGATGTATTTCCCATACGTTAAAGATCCATTTGTTCTCAGTTCATCATACAAAAATTTACATGTACGACGTATAGGTGAGAACGCTGAGGATATATTTCAGTTTGTAAGTCTCTAGCTCTCACTGAATTTCGTTGGCATCCTGCGTAAATGAGAAGCGTATCAACTTGTTCTTCGAAGGAATACATCATTCATATTCGCTTGCTTCGACGATACTAGTCTTACCGTTCCTGTTAGTGTTCTATTGCGCAACCGACGAATGATGTCAAGAATAAGTTTGATATTCCCTCAAAACCTAAAATCACATTTCCTGTGTCACGTTGCAGTAAATCAATTCCTTCTTCGTGCTTTGTAAAGTTACTATGCAAAACGTGATGAGTCTTCAAGAAAGCTTTCCCTATCAACAAAATTACATTTGATTGTGTTTCTAGAAGACTTTGTACTAGCATGAAAATCCTTTGTATCTGATGTGCGGAAAAATGCCTTTGAAATTTTTAATTTGCTCCAATAACCGGAAAATCGAAACATAGCTTCAAATAAAACTGTTTGTAAACCGTGGCAGTACTATTTCTTAGTATCTAGGAAAATAATCGAGAGTGATGAACTGATTACCAAAAACACCTGAATACGCCAGTCTAAACGCAACCATAGAAATTCACGATTTGTTTCACATATTTAAATCCTTTAACTTTATTTACGTATGAATGAAACGTACACAATATCTCATTTATCTCGCAAGCAGTCACAAAATAATAACCTACTTCTATTTGGTTTTATCGTAAAATACTGACAAAAAAGGAGCAAGAAGCAATTAAAAGGAAGCACAACACAAAAATTCAATTTCCGTTATGTTAATTACAGGGACTTTGCGTTTTTAAACTCACATTTAGATGCTGTCTGTAAGTAAAAGTAAATTATTCTTATGCTGAGACTCTCTCCCTCCATCCCTCTGTTGCCCCTCTCTCTCACTCCCCCCATGTCCCCTCCTTCTTTCTTTCTCCTCGTGGCCATGCCCCCCCCCAACCCCGCCCTTGCGCTCTGCCGACGGTATACTACGCCTTCCACATCGCTAGCAACGTGTGGTGGTGACTACTCTGAAGGACAGTAAAAAGTGCCAACATGTACCCGCTTTTGTACCGATTGTAAATAAATAGTTGCCACTATTTTTAAGTTCCGACTCTCGTATGGTCTGAAGATGACCTAAACCGAGGTCGAAATCGGTTAATAAGACCAATAAGAAAAGTTTTGTTCTGCCCTTGAGGATTATATTTTTTTGCCATATCTACTGTATCTCACTGAGAGGATTTTGTTTTACATGTTATTTCTTATTTAATATATGACTATTTTGTATTTTTCTCATTTATTAACCATATTCGATCCAAGGCTTTAACACAATAAAGAGGACGCTACTGCCCCCTATTACAGATCCCAGATGCACAAACATTGTAAGCATCTGGCTTAGTTCAACGTACACCTGACGCAGGAAATTAATATCTTGCATTATCTTGACACTGTATTATGGAATACGTCAGATATGTGTAATGTTATAAGACATAACAGCTATTGTGAAACTTTTTTTATGTAGAAACCACTTTTAACATTCGTGTTCCTTTGAAATTTTACATACTTGGATATAGCTTTGGTTTTGTACATTTTATATTTTGATATAGCATATCCACTGAATGTGGTTATTATGTAACAGAAATCGCTTTGCGACAATAAATGCAAAGGATTTTTACTGCCAATGCCGCTTCATTTAATATTTGTAATAATTATTTTGTGGCTGTGAAGCACATCATTCCACATAATGGAATCGAATCTTAATAAATATTTAGGTATGTATTTAATCCTAATGTTAGATGCAGTATTTTTTTCTGTCTCCTTAAAGGTATTGTGTCTCCTCCATTACACATAATATGACACAATGATCATGGTTTAGGCCTACCTTTATATAAAAAAAATTATAAAAATAATAAATAAAGCGCAATTGACGATTTTTGTGTTGTGATGCCCAGTGTCACGGAGCAGACACAATACTTGTAAGTGCAGACAGAAATACTATTTAATACATAAAAACATGCCAAAATTTAGTAAGTACGATTTCCCTCACTACAGTAACCTTAAAAAGACTACAGCTATGCAAGAGCTGCATCAAATCACACATTTTTAACGTCGCAATGTTTTTTTTTTTTTTTTTTTTTTTTTTTTAAAGAAATGCACTAAAGGCGAGAAAAATTGTCGAAATGCATTGTTCTAAGCTTAAAAATACACAATGGGTGCAGTTTTTCATTATTTAGATCTATGCATAACACAGTTATAGGCTACCCACAAATATTCCATTATGATGAACGAAATGAAGTAACATCAATCTTCAATGACTTGTAATTCAGTATATTTGTGAAAAATAAGTGTAAAGTTTAGAATAAGATAATGTTGAACACGGAAACCACTGAAAAGCGGAAGCACTCGGCCACTATATTTGCAGATCACTTCATAGAACAGAATTACCGCCCTGCTAAAGAACGCTAGAAACAGTAAGAATAATTCGTAGTCAGCTATAACCCGCTTATCGCAAAGTAAAACGACGTACGGGAACCATTACAATAACATTGAGATACGCCGAAATTCCGCGTTGAACACATTTTTTTATGTTATATTTTACTCCTAAAATTACGGTTTTCAGTAAACTGCAGTTTTAGACCATAGATTCTGAACTACATCCAGATTGTTATTATCCTCTTTTGGGTGTCACAATTCTTTCTATCCAATTACTGGTATGGGGTGTGCTCTTCCGAAAATGTCAGAAATAATAGACAGCATTTGTTGACAATAACGGCCGTAATTTTAGGAATTCGAAATACTGAAACATTTAGACCGTTTCTGGGCGTTGAAATAAATTCTACGGTGGTTAAAAATTTGTGCTGGACCGGGATTCGAACCCGGATTTTGCGCTTTGGCCAGCGGTTAATTAAGCAATTATGCTATCCAGGAGGGGCGACGGATCCAGGACGGCCTGCTGGGAGGGGGGGGGGGGAGGGGAGGGGGCGGTGAAAGAATTCTCATCGTCAGCTAAACTCTGACTCAGTAGAAGCACTCTAGAACCCCTAGTACCTGCCACCGCTTATTACCCCACGCCCAATCAAAAACAAAAGTCTCACAGTTTTGAAGACTGAGTCCAGTGATAGCACGCTAGCTACGCATTCTTAAAAAAAAAAAAAAAGAAAAAGAAAAAAAAATGCTAGGGGGGGGGGACGAAGGGTTGTCGCCCCCCCCCACCTTGGATCAATATTTCGAATTCGTAATTCTTTCTTTTTTGCAGTAAACGTATCAGTTTCTCACAGTCCATATCTACTGTGTGAGAACGTTGGTTGATTTAACCAAAGAAAATAAACTGGTCTGAATTTCAATGCTTTGTTGAGGCGAGTGTCAACAGCCGTAATATATTTCATAACCTGCATTTTCTTACCTTTTATGTTGTGTTGACTGATGACCACTGTATTTTTAATATTTTTATACTGACTCCTGTTTGTCTCAACTACATGTATTTTATTTGATGCAATTTACCATTCAGTTTTAACACCTTTTTATCATGAAGATGGTCTATTGGCCGGAACTTCTTGATATATAATGTTTTTAATCAGCTGATGTTTTAAAAATGTATTTTATGATCTGAATTTAACTGACTGTCGTCCGAAGTCTGTACGTTCGGCCGACTTCCCCCGATGCCGGTCGCCGGTAAAACTCACCGATATCGGAGCCACTGTGGACTCAGCCTAATGGAACGACATACTCATTACCGACAAATCCCGAGTCCTCTTGTGCCGCCACGATGGTCATCTTAGAGTCTGGATACTGCTTACAGGATGTTGAAACATTGTCTTACCCATCGCCGTACTGGTACTACTCAAGGTATTATGGTTTGGCGTTGTAATAGATTTTATTATCACCTCCAAGGAGGTTAAAATAAAGAGAGATGGCGTTATCTATGCAGAGCACATATGTCAGTTGAAGTCTGTCCACCATCTTGGTGAGTTGTGGGATGCTATTTCTCCATTAAAAGTATGCGTGAAGTCGATCTTTTTACTGACAATGCATTGATCTGACAGTCAGTGAAAAGTACGTACTTTCAGGCGGTATACTTTCTTGAATAAATAGTAACAAATACTGTCAATCTATGTATGTGGGTCAGACGTGCAGAACTTTCAAAACGAAATACACTGAACACCTCAGAGCACTAAACAGTAACAGCTGTCACTCAACATTCGCTGAACATTTAATAAGACAGAATCACACCTCAACAAACATAGAAACTGACCTACAAATAATCAAAACCAGCAACAGTTTATTCCAATAACTAACAATAGAAGAAAATTAAAACTCTTCCAAAACACATCCAAATAGCAATAGCCCAAGGTAAGAAAGTACTAAATGAATAGACGTCACTATGCAAATAAACACTCTTTGAGACCATAAAAGAAGTTTACAAATTAATCCCACCACCACATTACAGCTTAATCCCCCCTCTCCCCACACACATACAGTATTTTCTCTCTCTCTCTTTCGCTTTCTCTCTCTCTCTTTCGCTTTCTCTCTCTCTCTCTCTTTCGCTTTCTCTCTCTCTCTCTTTCGCTTTCTCTCTCTCTCTCTTTCTCTCTCTCTCTGTTCAACACACACACAACAAAACATACACAAATATACACCCACAGACAATGCAAGTATCAAAACCATTCAAAAATTGCGCTGCAAATCACAGACACACCACGCAAACAAATGCAACACCATACAGCCACCACAACAAGAAAAATGGCGATGTAAACAGTGCTATTTCACAGCAAAAATCGCACTGAAGACCATAAAACATAACAACACGCCACAAACAAACAAGCAGCAACACCACAGCTCAAATGTAAGTAAGCCAAAACAGCCACATAGAAATAATTTCAATACAATTTCCAGGCTAATGTAGGCTTACAATAAATCAGTCAGTTTTCGTGAGCAAAAACGTTGTTTGCAGATGACAGGCTGTCAAACTTGTCATTCCACAATTAATGCACATGCAAATCCTGCGAATGACACAATGTAAGTACCTTGACTACATTAGGCCTAAAACATCTTACAAAATTGTCAAACCAAACAACTTGTGCAAACGATTGTATAACCAAAATATGTACCATGTTATTATATAAAATAAACACCAGAAACCCACGGAAGATGGCACAATAAGTACCGAAACTAGTTTGGGTATTAAAACAACAAAAGTGTCTTGCATAAGGCGGAATCAACCACAAATGTAATAAATAATCATCATAATATATTTGAAAACTCAATAATTAACGCTAATTTACAGACTTTTAACACTCTGTACATCACGGCAAAGCGGCCGGACGTTTTATTCCTGTTTTAAGTGACACAAATCAAAAACTCTTACAATACGAAAACTTCTCCAAGACTCAGCAATATGGCGGAGACAAGCTACACCTTTTCAGCGTAAGGGCGTCTCTCCCCGTACTCTAACCTGTTTCGTCAAGCCCTGTAGTACGAGTTGCCGGCACACTAATAGGCCAGCGTGCCATCTCAGAAGTGGAGCCTGTTTTCATACCCTACCATCGGATTTTTCCGACGGCTACATTACAACAAGTAAACGCGCCACCAAACGGAATAAGCAGAGTTCAAGCTCTCCGTCGTTCATCGGATTACGCTGCTGCATCTGTACACCCCACTCACCTACCGGTTATTTATATGCTAATTCAAATGAAATGCCTACAAGGAATTGGATAAGGCTGTCGTTTCCGAAGAATTGTACACGAAAGACCGACACGTAATGGAGAGTAGACACCTACTCTACTCGCTGTTGATTTATCCAGTTGAAATTAGAAACAAATATAGTCGAACACGTTAAGTACCGGAGTATGTAGGAAAATGGAGCACACAGAAACTACAAAAATTTTTAAAATAAATGTACACATATCATATCTCACCCAGTGTATACATATAACGGTTGAGAAAAAGAATTGAAAAAAATATGTGATATTTTACACAAAAATCGAGGTACAGACAGAATGCCATCATAACGAACCTTTTTCACGATGGCTACAAAGCAGTTGACTTCATATCTGTTAAAAAGCTTTAACGATTTTATTATATCATCTCCTCTTTCCGCATGATTTTTAAATAGCTGACCTACCTACTAAACATAAATATCGTATTTATTATAAATGTTACCTATAATTGTATACATGAATTGCCTGCTTTTGATACTATCGAACCTAAATACGTGGCAACAATGATTTTAGAGAATCATCCTTTATAATTTTAATTACATTAACTATATTGCTTGTCAACTAATTTACTATGTCACATTTTATCGGTAAATTGATGATACGTTGAGATATATGTTGCCGCGGCGGAGTGGCCAAGCGCATTGAGGCGCTATGCTCCGATGCGCGAGGTCATTCCCCGTCGGGGGTTCGAATCCCCCCTCGGCATGGCTGTTTGTATCGTCCTTAGTATAAGGTAGTTCATAAGTAGTTTGTAAGTTTAGGGACTGATGACAACGTAGTTAAGCCTCTTATGCTTTACAAACATTTGAACATTTGAAGATACATGTTGATTCTCCATTTCGTTAATTTTAAATATTAATGTCGTTGCATGTAAACAAAATCGTTATTTTTTATATCGGAAAAGTGTGATACTCAATATCATGTCTATAGCTTCATATGGTGCCATATTGTGAATTGGGCAGCTAATTTAGTCAGTTTTGTTTCAACGTTTTAACTTCACATCACATTAAAGTAGGAGGCCTTTGATATTTTATTTGTATTATAACAAGTGAACAATATTGTTGGTGTGTCAGTGTTTTTAAAAGTTTTTTGGTAATGTGTGGAATGAAATGAAAAGTGGATTTGGAAAGTGTATGTATTACTCTGACTTTTTGTTATAGCATGTTGAGTATGATTTTACATCTATAATTACAGATCTAAAGACGGAAGTTTAATCTACCTAGTCCTGAAATCTAAATAAAAATTATAATAACGTTGGTTGTTTTCCATAACCAATAACAATTTTAAATAATTCTCAATAATGTGTTTTCCTTTTCTCCTAAGGCAAAATCAACTACAATGAATGGGTAGTGTCAGTGCACATAAAATTCTTTGACGATTAACATTAAAATGTAACCGAATTTAAGCATTCTTTATGTAATAAAATACTTGTGTGTCATAGTGGGAAACAGGTTAAAAATTAATTCCATTCGATAACATTATTTTCCTGTTGTTATCTTTATAACAATACAAATCTATTGCGTGATTTTAAGCTAATGAAGCCAAGGAGCACTGATAATTGTGCAATGAAGGCAATGTAGTGACCGACATATCAATGAAATCTCTCTTGAAGTAATAAAGATGGACCTAAAAACAGAACTGAACTTTTAGTCATTTACTCCATGTTCAAAATTACAAAGGAGAACGTGCTCTGAAGTAGCTGGAGAAGTCTATTATAGAATTACACTAATATTAAGCTTGACCGCTTCTTAGATTTGGAAAATTTTAAATTAAAGCAATGCTTCACAGTTTACAATATCATACAAGATCCTTAATGGTGACATGCGGAGTGTTAGCACTCATTTCAGTAGTCGACTGCGCATCCGCCAAAAATAAAAGTGTTGAACAACAGGGTTCAGCAGACGTTATCTTTCGTAAGCTGCTATAAAAGATTTACATTCCGGACAGTAGTGGTGTTTGCTTCTCAAACTGTCCACGCAGTACGGAATCCAACATCATAAACATCTGAAACAGAATAACAAATTTCTCATGTTAGTCGAAATGATTGTGTGAGGAAATGCCTTAAGGCATAGCCATGTACTGCACTGTCGTAAAAGTCGCTTGTGTAGGATGCGAATTACAAACAAGCAACTCGACATAAAGTTAAGAGAAATCAAATTAAGAGCATAAGACTCGAATATACATTGCCAGAAAGGTAAAATAAAGAAAATGGGAAGGTCATTGCTCAATTTTAACCAAAATGCTATTATGTAAGACGAACTGGGCACCACATATAGCATGAAAAACTTTTAGTTTGTGTTAACTTTTCTAGCACCCAGGTTTTAGAGTGTCATGTTTAGGAACATAGAAAGCGAAACGTAATTTTAATCAGAACTGTTGTTTGAGAGTTGCTACTGTTGTAATTTATGGAAGAGGTAAGTATTGCCTAATTAAAAATAAAAGAACACAAAAATATGGTTTTTTTATAGATTTGTATCATTTGCTAGTTATTTATTACAGTTAGTTTTAGAGTTATTATTGTTTGTGCTTATGGAAAACTGCATTAATAAGGTTGGTGAAGGCGACACACTCGGCCTTTATAGAAAACAGTAGATCGATTTACTTTCTTAAGTAAATCCAAAATCCTGTACAGATATACCAACCGCTAAAATAATGGGAGCATTCTTTTTCTGTTACCACACACAATGCCCCTGTGGCCAATACGGTCGCTGAAGTCGAACCGGTGCGCTGATAAAAGAAATCGACTGCGGGCGGGGAATATGCAATCAACCGTACGTCCCAGTCTAACTACAAGCTGATTTCCGTATAATATTTTAAATACGTAAAAGGAAAAAGATTTGTTAAAAAGGTGAAATATTCCGAAACATAAGCCCCTATTATGTAGCACGTACCCTAACAGCATTATCGTGCGTAATACTGTTACGTATTCTTTGAAAGCTGATTGTAAGAGTTTCTGAAGACAAATGTTTAATGGTAGACGATAGTCGCCATTAACAAATTATACTTTTCAGAAAAGAAGTAAATTAAATACACAATTCCACAAGAATATGTGTGATTTTCTTCCATGAGGTTGTAGTATGGCTGGCTTAGGGACATAAGGTACCAAGTGTTAAGAAATTTTGTAGCTGGGAGGACACGTCACAAGTGAATGGGTGGGAAAACATAGCAGATGTTGTAGCATACTGTATTACTGTGAGAAATAGCGCCAATGCTACGCAGAAACATTCTCATTGGCTACCCCCCCAATCTCTGTGTAAAGTCTCCTCTACGATTCTTTAGTAATAAAAATTAGATAAACTAATGTATAGAAACTGATATGATTTATTGTAAACATTATGTTTGGAGTAAGGTTTATTAAGGTGTGTTTTGTTTATTTAGAAAGGCTTTAATTATGTAAATCAAATGAATAACTATGTTGGAGAAGTGGCGCTTCCCGCCAAATGTAAGAGTGCGCGGGAACGGCACTGCAAGGTAGCAGGCAGTTCCACGAGGGCAGTTCAGGGAGAGAGTTCCGCACGGCAGGTCAGCACGAATGGAGTTGGGAAGATTAACAGTTATGTTGCAATGAAATAGTTGTACAATTTTATTACAAGGAAAAGTGTGATATCTGTCGTTTGTTGTTTCGCGGCATAACAATAAATTATGAAACAACTGGCATCCCGACTTTCTGAAATATCAACTACGAGCCCAGTCTCCAGTCCCAAAGCTTCAACAGCACATCACTTCAGAAGAAGAAGATCCACGACCTGTGTGCTGCTTCTGCGTGAGGACATCAGATATAACGAAGAAGCCAGGTTAGTGACCAGAAAAGTTTACTTTCTCTTTTAAATCAAATGTTTGTTAAGCTTATGGGACTTAACTACGGGGTCATCAGTCCCTAAACTTACAAACTACTTATGAACTACTTACAAACTAGGACGGCAAAAATATCCATACCCGAGGGGGGATTCGAACCCCCGACCGTAGTGGTCGTGCAGACCGTGACTGGAGCGCCTCAGTCCCCTCGGCCACCGCGGCCGGCGAAAAGTTTACTACACACACTGACGATGCAAGTAGTTCTACGGCCCTCACGTGCAGTGCTACGCGATTAAATCTCGCGACATTGGCACGAGCGCGGTAGCAATATCGCCGAGGGAAGTGTTGGAGTGAGAGAAAGGGACAGAGTTTAAGTGAAGGCCAACTGACTTTTATGTAAAGCTCTTTCTACGTATCTTTCATCACTTAAACCCCGCCGTACATGGCATCTCTGGCGGGAAAATCTTAGAAGTTTGAGTGTCGAAAAAACGGAAAGTGTTATTAAGAAAAGTGAATTTCGGACTGAGAAAATTTCTTTGCTGTACTTATTGGAAATGTAACGTTGAAATGAAGGACCTGGCTAAGAACTGTACTAGAGCGCAAGAATAGTTAAGTGCTGAATAATTGAAAAATAAACTGTGCTCATGAACGTAAAAGAAGGGTATAATTGTGATGAATCGTAATAATTCCTGAATCAAAGTGAACAATTGGCGGTGGCTGTAGGCTTTGTGAGCAATAGTGATTTGTCGGTTAAGGAGTTTTCGTGTGCGCGGTCCATTGGATTACGTTTATTTCTACGAAGAAATAGTTCACATTTAGGCGAAACAGCGACGCAGCGCCGAAGCTGCAGTGAGCAACACAACAACGCCAGGTGGCTGGGAGCAGTGGGCGACGCGATGCGAGCCGACAACAGGTGCACGACAACAGGTGTACGGGCCACAACGGAACTGGAGAACTTTGCGTCGGCAGTAACTCAACTAATGTGAGTGTAAAACCTCAACAGATCAGATTATTTGAAACGGAAGATAGGATTCTCTGAATCTAGTTGTAAATATTTATTGTTTAGAAAGGGGTAATTATCGAGTCCTTGAAGCAAATCTGTATTAAATTGTTAAATTATATAAAGAGTAAAATAGCTAGCAATAATGAGAAATAGGGACAGGGAGCAAACAGAAGATAATAATAATGATCAGTTAAAACAGATGGTAGAATTGCAGTCGGTTAATGATGAACCTAGTCAAGTAGGTCAGGCCAATGAAATAAATAATGGGATAGAGAAAATCTTACAGAACAGGTAAATGATGTCATTAAAGATATAATCAATGTTGTAAATCATAATTTGCAAAATCAAGATGATCTTGTAAGTCTTAGGCAAAACGACAGGAATGTAGAATTTGGCGTCTGTAATGCAAAGGTTTCGGGAGATTACGGCGGGGCTTCTTCCTTAAAAGACAGGGAGGGAAGGTCAGTGCATAGTTGACAAAGTCCTTAAAACACCTCCCCTATTTCATGCCCTCCCTCGGCAATGTTACCATCGCACATCGTGCCAGTGCCCTGGTTTGTAAACAGGGCAGCACTGCACGCGAGGTGCCGTGTCGACATGCAACTTCAGTGCGTGTCTGAATTCACTCTTTTACTAACCTTGTGTCTTCTGTCGTAGTTGATGTCCCATTGCGCAGGTTAAGCACACAGGTCGCACATCCGTTGTACTTGAAGTGATGCTAAAAGAGGTGTTGAGATGTGGCTAGGAAGTACTGCACTACGAATAACTTCAGCTTTTGTAGGATGCCAGTGCTTGTTTTTATTGAAGAAATGCCAGTGTATATCCAAGCACAAATATACAGACTGAGTAATGTTAAAAATATAAACGTTGCATAACGTATAAACTGTCCCTGGCCCGCACTGAACTAACATGAATGTGCAAGGTATCGCGGTCGGCGCTCGACTGACTGCCGCCGCCTCTCGCTGAGCGCCACAAGCCACCGTTTCGGCGCCAAGCGAAACTTCTAGACTAACATTGTTCAACTTATTACAAAATATTCAAATAATTAAATCTTTGAAGTAACCGAAATATAGCTTAGCACAAAAGCATTACAGAAACTATACAGATAATTTTTAATAGACATAGGAAAGTTAAATATTAATAAAAGAAGCTTAAAGTTTTGGCGGACAACTAGTATAGGCGGGAGCCAATCAGATCTCATCTTGCAATAGGGGCGGAGCTTTCCCACGGGATACAAGCTCATCTACTGTCTCTCTCTCACACCCTTTCTATTTCACACAGTTCTCCAACCAAGAAAACGCCGCAACGATAATGACCGAAACAGAGATAGCGGTGCAAACCAGGTGGCTGAAAGCACAGAGTAACATATACAGAGAAGCACCCCCTCCCCCCTATACCACTGTCCTACGGTCCCCTCGTAGTTCCGTAAGATGCTAGCAGGTGTCAGGCGGTTCCCAACTTCCCTTAAAGCTCTGTATAGGGAAAGTATGGCCAGCCTGCCAGCGACAGCCATGTTGGGCCTATCCGCTGCAGCTTGCACAGCGACCGCTACAACGTTCCCAGGGCTTAACAATACTTATCAACCAATTTTGAGAAAACTATTCAATGAAAAAATATAATTTTTTCACATGTTATAGTGTTATATATTCGCTCGACAATGATCTCAATTTCTATTCATTATTACTTATAGTTTCCGTGCTACATCAAATTAAGTAAACTACTGCGCAAACTTTTGAAGAGATTGCAAAGGAAAAATCGCATTGCGTAGACATTGCGTATGGTTGATTTTAGCTCATACAATGCTGCGGACGAAATGTAGGTAAGATATCGAAATTTTATTAAAGGTTCAGAGCAGAACGATAACTCTTTTCGTTGTCGAGATACAGGGTGTTATATCCGACGGACAGATGCGGGAACTTCGCGTAGTTCCGTCCATGCGGAACTGGCTGCTCTACGGAATATTTATCGTCCGATTTTAAGAAAACTGTTTGGCTTGTGGCTCCAGATCTAAAGAGTTCACCTATAAATTCAGATTGACCTGTACCGTAGCCAAATATTCCAATAGACGGCGAACATGTCGTCATGGGAGCAGAGTGTAAATTAAGAAAACAATTGAGATCATGGATAAGTATTTGACGAGTATTTTCTTGCGTATTATGTACTTATATCTTACACGAACTATGAAAAATGGAAGGAGATACCCACTACGTGACTTTTACCCGCAACAGAAATTAAAGTTGCCGTTAAAACGCCAATTACATTTGAATGTCTAACATTTGTTTCTTGTAATGCTACACTGTAACACATGAAAACGAATGAGAAAAGCTTGTTTCAGGAACTGCATATTAATTTCATATCTAAACGGGAATCTAGTCCACTCACTAATGTGTCAAAAATTGTGTATTTTCGGCAACTAACTGCAAATAAAATCAACGACGCGTGAACAATTTAACCTCACGACATTATGCAGAATTTTCTTCACAAATTTATTCAAGTTACAAATATATAGGTATCTGCTGCGTGATCCATTCGTCAGTGAATTTTTTATCTATTAATTTACATTATGAATTAAAACCATCATAGCACAAGAACCGAAGTTCGCTTCTGGGCTCCCAGTTTTCTTTGACGACTTTCATCAGCCAGACTGTTCATCTTCCTATATTTCATATATCTAATGGAAGTACTATAATGTTTACCTCCCTTCTTCGTTTCTTAAAAACACCCAAAAGTACAACACTGTGGCGTTATTCAAACCAAAACATACGAATATTCACAAGGCTTCTCATGGCAGCCCAGTAACGTATAGGACCAAGATGGCGGAAAGAGGCATGTGACTCGATTTCAGCCAATCACGAGCTGCAGAAGGCGGCAAGCGGCGCGGAAAAGGATGGCCATACTTTCCCTAAACTTCCCTGGCTTAGACCACACTAGAGGCACTTCTGAGGGTGCCTCTCGCACGTCAGAGGGTAGCGTGGGGGTGAGGCGGAGGGGAGAGCTCGTGCCGCCTGCCACGAGGCCACGGCTGTGTCCGGCTTGCTGGCGTTTGAGGGGAGGTGGTGGTGGGGACAGCCGCTACCTGCCGCCTGCTCTGGCCAGTTTGAAGGGCTGCTTCTGACCGCAGCGCCATCATGGGACATCTTACGGAACTGCTGGAAACCCTCCCTCCCCGCACCCCTGAGAGTGGGACCGGGCCCTTACGGAGGTTTCCCGTCTGTATATATTTGTCTGTGCTGAAAGTAACAGCTGGCATGATAACAGAAGCAGCAGCAGCGCAGCTCCAGTCCGTCTAGGAGGGAAAGGGGCGGATATTTCTGTGGTAACAATCGAGGAAGCTATCATGGAAACAGTCGAGAGTATCATAATAATAACTACAAGGAAAATAAAAAGGACAGGGATGGAAATGGGCAGAATCAGGAAAACTAATTCCTCAGAGGGCATCACAATCTTTGTGGCGCTAGGTGCGTAACAAACACCAGGTACTATAGTTATTGGCAGTATTACTTCCTTTCGTTTCATGATGTCAATCCTTTTCTTTATCTCACACCTTTCATCTTTATTTTCTTCACTATCAATAGGAACTAATATGGTCCTTAGGAAAACTTAACAGTTACTCGGAAATGATAATTTTGATTATGACATACAAAATACTTCACCTGCTGATAGAGAATAGCTTTAGAGTAAAACAAGTATGGTGACACAAACATTTACACATGGTTAATGTTAACAAAACAAATAAGATACGAGACGAAATTGTATAGTTTCTGTTTGAAAGTTTGTAGTGGGAAGGACCAAAGTATGGCCAGTTGAGGGTGGAAAAATTAATTTGAATTATATCTTACGGAACATACTTATATAATAATTAGTATAAGTCATGTCGCAGCAGCTGAAGAAGACGAAAAAACCAAACGAGGTAAGTGTTAACACGTAGTATAAGAAACAATGTACTGAAACAATTCACGAGTAGATATGATGGATTATCTGTCAGGTGGACGACATTGTAGAAAGCTTATGGTGTTCTGTGAATAAGGGTAGCCTATCCTATATAATTATGTTGGAGGCGAATAGGTTTCCGCCTCATATGATGTAATGGTGTTGTTTGTGGATGTGATGAAGCAGTGGTTGTTAGGGCGATAGGATTTCCGCCCACACATATTCAAATATATATAAATAGGAACAGGAGTACATGGGTTTAACAACACACAGACGTATGTACATTTGGTCAAGGACCACTCTGACAGGGTAAACACTTGAAGTTTGAGATGCAACAATATTCAAACAATACATTACAGATGTGAGCACAATGTGATAATAGTTATATGCATATTTCAAAAACAACTGTGTTGATGGTGACGATATTATAATCTTATACTAAAGAAGTGAGTGCCAGTTATATTCAATCAAACATTACATGGCTCCATTACTGTCATTTTACAAACAAAGCACCCTCATTCTGTTATATGAAAGCAATGATTGTTTAGCAAGTTGATGTCTTGTGTAATAGGAAAGAAAGGCTATTACTTTCTTTAATAAATACCGAATATGGACGTGAAAAATGAATCACAGTTGCGTATCTATGGATAAACTACTGAAGAGGTATTTTTACAAAATATTGTATGGATTGTGACCTTTGAATCAGAAGCAAGAATATGTTTGTAAGAAACAGTTTTATGTTGACAAGGAATGTAGAAACAGAGGTATATCTGAGATGTATTTAGCTGGGTGAAAGAACGCAATGAAACACAGCAGGTGGTACAAACATTAATGACTAACATGCCGAGTGAAACCGTAGTAGATATTCGCTAAGTGGTAGTGTGAAGGCGTCAGCTTGGCGCGTAAATTGACTCTGAACTGATGCAGAGGCTGAATTTTAATATTATGATTAATGATGCTGACATTCATGCTCTTTTATATTGTATATTTGTACTTCTTTATTTGTTTATTATTGGATATTAAGCTGAAAGTACTAATTTAGGTTTTTTGTCTCTCTATTTCATGTATCTGATTGACTTTGCTGCCGTTGGAGGCACACTGAATGGAGAGGAATGTAATTTGCTGCACGCAGTCTAAGAATATGGGCGCCAGTGGCGGAAGACGCTAGCAATGAAAATTCTTTATTATCCCCCATCCAAGCATAAGAAAAATGTGAGTGCTAAAGAAGTGTTTTAGGTGATACAGTAAGATTGGTGTGTTTACGTAAAAGGACTCTCTGAAGTAATATTCCAGACTTAATGTATGTTTACATAAAAGTACTGTAGGATGTGTTATTCCATACTTGATGTATAACTATTCAAAGGGGTGTCTGATGAGTGATTGCGGACTTTTAAAAAATTTTGATTGTATTATTGATTTAGTTTGTTTAAATTTCAACATTTATCAATTTTGTTCAAGAATTTTCAAATGTGGACCTGTAAAACGGAGGGGAATGTGTAGGATGGCTGGCTTAGGACCATAAGGTACCAGGTGTTAAGAGAGTTTGTAGCTGGGAGGACATGTCACAAGTGGAATGGGTGGGAAAACAGCAGATGGCCCCGGCGGAGTGGCCAAGCGCATTGAGGCACTATCCTACGATGCGGGAGGCCGTTCCCCATCGGGGTTCGAATCCCCCTCGGGCATGGATGTTTGTCTCGTCTTTAGTAGTTCATAAGTAGTTTGTAAGTGTAGGGACTGATGACCCCACAGTTAAGTCCCTTAAGCTTTACAAACATTTGAACATAGCAGATGGTGTAGTATACTGCATTACTGTGAGAAATTGCGCCAATGCTACCCAGAAACATTCTCATTGGCTGACCTCTTCCCTCCACCTCTGTGTAAAGTCCTCTCTACGTTTCTTTAGTAATAAAAAATAGATAAACTAATGTATAGAAATTGATATGATTTATTGTAAATATTATGTTGAGAGCAAGGTATATTAAGGTGTGTTTTGTTTATTTAGAAAGGCTTTAATTATGTAAAACAAATGAATAACTATGTTCGAGGAGTGGCGCTTGCCGCCAAAAGCAAGAGTACGCGAGAACGGCACTGGGAGATGGCAGGCAGTTCCACGAGGACAGTTCAGGGAGAGAGTTCCGCACGGCAGGTCAGCACGAATGGAGTTGGGAAGATTAACAGTTATGTTGCAATGAAATGCTTGTACAATTTTATAACAAGGAAAAGTGTGATAGATGTCGTTTGTTGTTTCGCGGCATAACAATAAATTATGAAATAACTGGCATCCCTACTTTTTGAAATGTCAACTACGAGTCCAGTCTCCAGTTCCAAATCTTCAACAGCACATCACTTCAAGAGAAGAAGATCCACGACCTGTGTGCTGCTTCTGCGTGGGGACATTAGATATAACGAAGAAGCCAGGTTAGTGACCAGAAAATTTTACTATATGCACTGACGATGCAGGTAGTTCTACGGCCCTCACGTGCAGTGCTACGCGATTAAATCTCGCGCCATGGCAATGTCGCCGAGGGAAGTGTTGGAGTGAGAGAAAGGGACAGAATTTAGGTGAAGTCCAACTGACTTTTATGTAAAGCTCTTTCCACGTATCTCTCAACTCTTAAACCCCACCGTAAGGACTGCAACTTAAATAGTGGCAACATGCTTTGGAGACACTATGAAATGGAATCTACTATTTATATATACGTGTGGTTTCTGATCCTGTAGTTGTTATTCTTTCATTTCACAGAATACATGACATCAACTGCAGATGGGCAAAGCTGAAAATGAGTACCCAGCCAGGATTCAAACCCAGGTTTCCTGCTTTCTAGGCAGTTGCGCTGACCACTACACCACTGGGGAAACAGTGATCACCGCACCTGCAAGGACTACGTTCGCCTCCCGTCAGGATCAGAAACTATATATATATATATATATATATATATATATATATATATATACCGGTGACAGGCAATGATCCTTTCATTAGTGGGGAGGGGTGGGCAAGTTTGTGGCAGTTACTCTTACGGGAATTGTGTTTCGGTTGCTCTTACGACAAATGTCATCCAGATTTCTGTTGTGGCATGCGGGCGATAGCGAGTAAGATTTTGCAATAATGACGTGAAAATTAAATTACTACGGCGAAATTGAATATTTATTACTAATTTCACACAACTTACACTGTTTGTTAATATTCTCTACAATAAAGTGGAAAACTGTCGGATTGTACTGATTAAAAAAAAAAAGCAAAAACATAGAGGGGACCAGAACACGGTACCTCCAGTGTGGTAGCTCTAGATCTCAACCGTTGCGCACACTCGCCTGGTTGGAACTTAGCTACCATTACGCGTCTTACATCGCGCAGTGAACTTCAACGGCAATTTTCTCGAAAACCAAGGCCCGTCCCCAAAACAGCGGATAGCCTCACACTTAGGATATGCCACTTCAAAACTTATCCGAGACCTATCAAAAACCGTTATTTATTCTTCTGATAGTCCCCTTGTTAATAGTAAATCTATTATTGTGTTTCCAGGGGCTTTTTGATGTGAAAAAAACCATCTTAGCTGTATATAAGAAACAAACAATTTTTAGTCCCAGTACTCTGTACTATAGTATCTGTAATCTTGCAGATTAGAAGTCACAGGTGCCCTTCATTCGTCATATATTTAATGAAGTATTACTGCTCCAGAATGAAAATTCGTACTATCACAAAGTACAACAAAAGGGGAATATGTCTTGGCCGGAGTCAATGATGTAAAAGCTGACAACTACCGTCGATTAAACTTAGTTAATAGTATCTTTACTCTGCAGAATGCTGACTGATAAGGCCGTGGAGATAGGAAAGTTCTCTTACAGATTAGAAGGGGAAGCTCTTCGTGAACGTGAAGGAATTACATGAGATGTACTGACATGTGAAATTACTACGTTGCTGGCCGCTGTACTACCTGAATATTGATGAAATTACAGTCGAGCATTTAAGTCGTACCAATGGGGCAGTTAAGATGTAGCCGTGAAGCAGTGACTAACCATGGAGGGCAATGCATTAGATTGAAGAAGTGGATTATTATTTGATATGATAAAAAGTAAACGAATAGATTTTATTTTTATCGAGGCTTAAGTAATATAATTATTTTTTGAAGGTGGATAGCTAATGTAATTTTTTGTACTACTTTAAAATTATAACATGGTTGACACAGACATTAAATGTGGAGATTTGCATTTCTGTACTAATATTTTTTCTGCACATCGTGTTTTGCTAGAAAGTTAAAGATTAGAATAATAATATAATTTTGCTAGCATTGTTTATGACAATAATGCTTTTTCAGGAAGAATCAGTGTTCTGAGATGTGTAGTATAGTTGAAACTTTTGAAAATACTGTTTCTTTATTTCAGTTAAAGAAAATCTATCAGTGTTTTCATTATAACTATTTATCATCCAAGTCACATTATGTCAGTAAATTATCACCCACATGATATTATTAGTTGAATAATTATAAAGCTAATTGATCTTTATGGATGGCCAACCTAGTCTGTAGAAATTATCTTAATAGTTAGTTTTACTCTCACTACACTTTTCTGGGTCAATTGCTAGAATTCCTAACTTAGCAGCGAGGTAGTGTAAAGAGCAGTGACACAAGGGAAGTTTCCGTTGTGCACAGGTAGGCTAAATATTTTGTGCAATCAGTTCATGAATAATAGGCTTTTTTCTAATTAAATTAATCTTTTGCAATGAAAATAAATCATTGTTTCCTTGTGCCCCTGTTAAACGTTTAATTTCACGGCCGTAGATATTCCGTTTTTACTGTACAGGCAAATCAGCTTAGTTTTCATTGATTTGAACTTGCAGTGGAAGGCACACACACTTGATATAAAAGATTAACGCATGAGTCGAGATTTCATACCATAAAAGAATACATAGTATGTAGTAGCTTGTTGATTCCGTGTCCCTGTTAAAAGTTTATTTCACGGGCACATATATTACTATACAAGCAAATCAGCTTAGTTTTCACTGATTTGAACTTGCAGTGAAAGGCAGTCACACCTGATATAAAAAGATTAACGAATGAGTCGATATATATCGCATCATTTCCTTTTGCCCTCTCCTGCCTTCCTCTTTTCTGAAGAAGCAACTTCGGGTTGCAAAAGCTCAACATTTGTGTGTGTGTTTATTTGTTTGTGTCTATCGACGAACCGGTGCTTTTCGTTTGGCAAGTTAAAGTTATTCATTCTTTTTATTAAGAGAACTTTCACTGGAGCCCGTGATGTGTGCCTACGATGAAGTGCTAATAATGTTCATTTCTTTTTCCCTCAAGTGACTGTTGTAATTTTCACCTGACTTGTATTTTGTAGAAGCTATGGTGCTCGATTGTTCCAGTGATTGTATTATAGCCCAGGGAGCTGCGAGGATCCTGTGCTTCTTCCACTTTGAAAATTTTTTTTTTACATTTGGCTACCAGTGATGGTGGCTAAGCAATACAAGCAAGTTTTAGGAGTTGAATGTCAATATCAAAAGATGTGTTATGGACTTGTGTGTGTGTGTGTGTGTGTGTGTGTGTGTGTGTGCGTGTGTGTGTGTGTGTATGTATGTACGTATGTATGTATGTATGTATTTCATACGCAGCAAATGTATACTAATTTAAGCACTGGCCGTAGTATTTGAAGATAATACGTGTAACATTGTGAACCACTCTAAGATAGATCACCAAATGATCACAATCAGTTTTTTCATGTAATTTATTAAATAAAAAACTTACAAACTGTAATTTACCAAGTAAATAAATAATCATTATTCAGTTAACAACATTTAGAAAACACATTATCTTTGATAGAAGTTGAATTTCGAACGACTGGAGTCAGCTTGTAAGTGTAGTCTTCTAGGAGCCAAACTTCTCTTGGAGCTGATGCATGATATGAGATAATGACTGACCCTATGACTCTCATCCACGAAACTGTAGGCAATTTTTAATGCCAGCCAACTCATTCTTGTTAGCGTTTGGATAAAATTAACAGAAATGCAACATTTATGAGAATATCACAGATCAGTTGACACTTAGCTATTCGTTTGAACCACTTAAAATAACGGGTAACAAATTCCCTCTGTTATTTCTAAATAACAATCAACTATACTGACAGCCAGAACATCACGACTGCCTACCAACTGTCGTTATAAACCCGCCAATAGCAGCGTCACCTGCCCAGGAATGCCTGCTAGTTAGACACACTCGTGGTGCAAGTTGTAGCAGTGATGGTGATATCCATATGTAGACTGGGGAGGGGCCAGTTTGAAAAAAAAATGTTCAAATGTTTGTTAAGCTTATGGGACTTAACTACGGGGTCATCAGTCCCTAAACTTACAAACTACTTATCAACTACCTTATACTAAGGACGGCACAAATATCCATGCCCGAGGGGGGATTCGAACCCCCGACTGTAGTGGCCGTGCAGACCGTGACTGGAGCGCCTCAGTCCCCTCGGCCACCGCAGCCGGCGGCGAGTTTGACCGACGGCAGGCTTTGACGGCTCGGAGAATCAACACGAGCATTTTGGAAGCTACACGACTCGTGGGATGATGGAGGAGTGCACTTTTGTCTGCAACAAGTGACGAAAACAAGATAAAGCCTCGTCCAAAAGAGGAGGAGTTGAATGGCCATCCCACATTGAAAATGTCAGACGTCATAGGTTGGGCAGGCTGCTAAAACAGGAGAGACGGCGAACTGTGGCGGAACTAACAGGAGATAACATAAGAAATTTATGCTGGTTAGATTTAAAGTGTGTCTGAACACCAGAGCACCGAAAGAAACTAACGATGGGTCTCCACAGCCGTGAATGTACCAATGTTAACACTACGGTAAAGGCAGCAGCGACTTGACTATCGTCAGTGGACACAGGTGGAATGGCAGAACGCTGCATGGTGTGATGCATCCTGATACCTTCTTCATCATGGCGATGGGAGGGTGCGAACCACCGTTTTCTCCTCGACACCTGCACTGTGGGTCGGGACAACCTGGCGACGGCTCGGTTGCGGTTTGGGAAACATTCACATGGCCATCCATGGCTCCAGTGGAGCTCGTGCATGGCACCCTGACGGTCAAGAAGTATTGGACACTTGTCGCAGACCATGTACATCCCTTCATGTTTCCCAATGGCAGTGGCATTTTTCAACAAGATAATGTCATGTCAGAAGGCCAGGAGTGCGAATGAGGGCTTCAAGGAAGACAAATGGCTAGTTAAAATGTACTGAAGTACCAGCTCGCAAGATCTGAACCCGATGGGACACATCTGAGATGCGACTGAACGGGAGTGACTTATGTGAGCAGATGTGGTGCCATCTGTTTACGCTGACCTGTCAAGGTCTTATTGCTTTCAAGCCCGTTGCCGCTGTTACCCGTGACAAGGAGGACGTACCGACTATTAGGAGTTGCTCCTGATAATCTGGCTGTCTTGTGTATACTGAATGGTACACGAGTGGGCTCACTGCATAGCAAATTCTCTTAAAATTGTCTCTAATACATATCCGGGGTATAGTACTAGAGTAACAGACTGATTAAAAAGTAAGAGTAATACGTATGATTATTTTTGGTAGCTTTTTATTAAACGCCTTTTCATTATCTTCAAATAGAGGCTACATCTGTTACGTTATTCACACTATAAGAAGTTTGAGTTTCTGATGATTATCACAGCTAAAACCACTGGTAATTGGATAATGAAAGCAGCGATATGTCTGACATATCAATCCATCCCTTACCAGTTAATAGACATGTGCCTTAAAAGGCACAAACATTATCATATAGAACTGATCTTTCTAACAGTTACTTGATGTTTATTACAAGACAGAACATCTACTTGAGTAACTGCAAAAGTATCATCCGCAACTCCACTAACATTGTACTTTCAACACTCTGTAGTCTTCGTGTGTTTTGAAATGAAGCAGTGCTTGTCAGTTCACAGTATCACACGGGCAGGGAGTATTAGAATGGTCACATTATTCAGATCGTCGCGTCAGAAGTCGTTATCTTCAGATCATTCCAACCAACGAAGCGCTGAACAAATGGATTCAACTGTCGTAAGCGGCAATGAAAGCTTTGCAGACCGGACAGTAGTGATGCTTCGCTCTTAAGCTGTCGACACAGTAAGGGATGCAGCAGCATAACCAGCATCTGAAACAGAAAAGGATATTTTAATCAATGGCGAGGCGATTGTGACGGGAGATGTCATGTGCGGTAACTATCTACTCCCTACAAATATATTACGAACAAAACAATTCACTGGCATGGTCTACAGTGCGCGTTATGAGAGAGGAATGGTTGTTAGATATGAAGTACAAATAACAAGTACAAAAATTTTGAAGTAAAGAAAATAGGCACAGGCACTTAGGCGTATACTATTCACAAACCCCTTATTATTAAGCAAAATCTTACTATACACGACGAACCTTGCACTACGGGAATGAAATTATTGTCCTATTTTTTATTCACTTTCCTTGCGTCCGAGGTATAGAGTGCTGTGTGTAAGCATATAGAAACCAAAACAGACCTTTAAGCAAAATTTTATATTCCATTTTCGTCGCTAACCTTGATCTTAACTATTAGTTACGCACCCTAAATTCATGAACCATATATACACATGTCGAAGCGAATATGAATGCGTTTACTAGAACGTAAATATTTAGCCTTTTGACAGAATGTTAGTGGTGAGACCTACATTTAATGGTTATTGTGCGAGATATAGCATTTCTAAGATATGGTCCCAACTTTTACCACAGTGCTGTGTGTAAATCATGCATGCGATTTTTTGTGTATCTGTGTCTGAGAGTTTATGTTAGTGATCGCTACAATGAATTTAGGTCAACTTTTCGTTGGTGCATATTTGCAACAACATTTATACATTTACTTTGCCTGACACGCACCCCCTTACAACCACGACATACTCAAATCATTAGCTGCTACTGCTATACCTACAGGGGAAGATACTTTCCAAAAATGTGATATAGCTGTATTATAAACTAATTGCGGAAGGAAAACATGAACCCATGAATGACATTTTCCTTTTCTTTTAATGTTTAATTATTTTATGTTAAAAGCCAGATTATTAACATGCGATTTTCCTAGTATGCATTATTTTACTGATAATGATTCCTACCAGTTAAATATATACATTTTTTTAAATATTTGTCATTATTCGTTTTTTTTTCATCAAGAAAAACAAAACAGGCATTCTACGGGTCGGAGCGTGGAATGTTCTAACCCTTAATCGAGTAGGTAAGCTAGAAAATTTGAAGATTAGTGAAGTTCGGTGGCAGGATGAACAGGATTTCTCGTTAGGTGAGTACAGGGTTATCAATACAAAATCAGTTGGTGGTAACGCAGGAGTAGGTCTGATAATGAATAAGAAAATAGGAATGCGGGTAAGTTACTATGAACAGCATAGTGAACGCATGATAGACACGAAGCCAACACCGACCACAGTAGTGCAGGTTTATATGCCAACTAGCACGGCAGATGATGAGGATATCGAAAAAATGTATGAGGAGATAAAAGAAATCATTCAGAAAGTTAAGGGAGACTAAATCTTGATTGTGATGGGGGACTGGAAATGGGTAGTCGGAAAGGGAAGAGAAGGAAATGTAGTAGGTGAATATGGACTGCGAAAAACGAATGAAAGAGGTGATCGCTTGGTAGAATTTTGTGCAGAGCACAATTTAATGATCACCAACATTTGGTTTAATCATCACGAAAGAAGGCTGTATATGTTGAAGAGACCAGGAGACATTGGAAGGTACCAGATTGGCTTTATAATGGTAAGGAATAGATTTAGAAACCAGGTTCTAAACTGTAAGACATATCCAGGGGCAGATATAGACTAACCATAACTAATTGATTATGAACTGCGGATTAAAACTTAAGAGACTGCAGAGAAGTAGAAAGGTTAGGAGATGGAACCTGGACAAATCGAAGGAACCAGAGGTGGTTGAGAGTTTCAGAGGGAGCATTAGGCAAGGATTGGCTGAAACGGGGGAAAGTAATACAGTAGAAGAAGAATGGGTAGCTCTGAGAGATAGGGTAGTGAAGGCTGCAGAGGACCATATAGGCAGAAGGACAAGGCCTAACAGAAATCCCTGGACAACACACGATATACTGAACGTAATTGATGAGAGGAGAAA
This sequence comes from Locusta migratoria, assembly GCA_026315105.1. Taxonomy (NCBI): domain Eukaryota; kingdom Metazoa; phylum Arthropoda; class Insecta; order Orthoptera; family Acrididae; genus Locusta; species Locusta migratoria. The sequence continues at coordinate 542,441,050 of CM048744.1, forward strand.
ATATAAAAATTCAGCAAGTGAAACAGGAAAAAGGGAGGCCAAACGTCTGAAAAATGGCATTGACAGGACGTGCAGACTGGCTAAGCAGGAATGGCTAGAGGACAAATGCAGAACCGTAGAAGAATGCATACCTAGGGGAAATATAGATACTGCCTACAGGAAAATAAGACAAGAAAAACAGCTGAAAGAATATCAAGAGCTCAGACGGAAAACCAGTACTAAGCAACGAGGGGAAAGCTGAATCGTGGAAGGAATATATAGAGGTTCTATACAAAGGAAATAAACTTGAAGGCAGTATTCTAGAAATGGAAGACGAAGTGGAGGAAGATGAGATAGGAGATACGACACTGCGAGAAGAATTTGACGGAGCGCTGAAGCACTTGAATTGAAACATGGCTCCTGGAGTATAATGATGTTCCGTCTGAACTGCTGATATCGTTAGGAGAGCCAGTCGTGAAAAAATTGTATCACCTGGTATGCAAGATGTATGAGACAGGGGAAATACCTTCCGACTTCAAGAATAATATCGTAATTCCAATTCCAACGAAAGTTTTAAACAACAGTATGAATAAGCTTTATATAAATTGCTGAAAACAAATGATAGACTGCAACATTTGCACAAAAATCTTGTAGAAAATTTTTCGGAGAACTATTTATTTATCAAACGAAAGAAAAGGGAAAAAAATAGCACTGGACGAAAGGTCGACAAAATACTGTTCTTTGAGAGTACTCATAGACTACTATAAAATGTGGAGAAATTACATTTAATGTAGTGGAGCATCGACTATTAATGAGGTGCGCTCCTATAGGGGTGGGTTCAGGAAAATAATCGCTCGAAGTTAAAATGCAACTTATTTAACGAATCAGAGAAATTAGTACTTCATAAACATGTGGCATTATTTATAATTAATGTATATAATGTGTAGGTTCACGAAATTAGTACTAAAGACAACATAGTTCATATCTGTGAAACTACAAATAGTAATTAGTTCCATAGGGACGGTATTAACAGCTCTGATACCGAAAATCGGTTATTGGCTGAATAAAATAGTAACGCAGCACAACTTTTATCTACACATATTATACGAGTAACGTATGTTCAATATCGCTTCCTAAAATATTAGGCCGATTTCAATCAAACGTAGAAAACCATATTTCTTTATGACAATCGCTGGTGGTGGGGAGGGGTATCGTGTGTAAGAACCACCTTACACCAAAAAAATATAGTTCATGAGGCATGACATCTCAAACAATAAAATACACGAAAAAAATACTGCATTATAAGACTAGCACTGTCGAGACTTCATTCGTCCACATTTTGAGAATTTAATTCGAAATATACGTTACACATGATTTAAAACACTTACTAAACTTTCTCTCGCCGGCAGACTTAAAAAAATTGTGAAAGGAAAGTCGTTACAATTTATTACTACTATACTACCGTTTGTATTCCCATGTCCTTTTCCCTACAGTATGCACATATACCACTGACTGCACCTTCTAAATTATATCATAGCATGGCAAATAGCCTGCAAGATACATCATTACAAATAAGGTTCACGAGAAGTTAGTCCTATCACGGATGAGATTTGAATTTATTACTTCTAATTCTATTCGCAAAAAATTTACCAAATTTTTTCCTAATATTCCTCCATACATATCAGGAAAATTATATTGTTGGAAGACACATAATTCAGGAAGTATGACCTCATTGAAACTGAGCAGCATAAAAACGAAATTAAAGGTCGACGATTCAGAACAAATACGACTGAAATAAACAGAGAGGGGCAAAAGACAATGGACGGAGCAGGAAAAATGAGATAAGAATGTAATAAATACTTACCTCGGTCAACACTGTGGTTCTTAGACAAGTTGATTGTACAATAATTAAATAAATAAGTTGCTGACAAGCCTTATTTGTTATAAAATAAAGCGTAAATCATTTTTATCCTAGCTTACTATTTTGTTAAGGAATTGTTGCACTATTTGTACAGCAAATTTTAATAAATGAATGACTTTTTTACTGTTCAAATGTGTTAAGGAAATGAACCAATCACAGGAAGTCACATTCTCCTTTGACGGTTTAGTTCCACTGTTACTGTTATATACTTTACACTCCATACTGGTAGCTGGTACAGCAACAGGTTATGAATTTATGTCAAAAGTCAGCCTCACTAGCAAAATTTTCTTTATTTCAAAGACACGTTTCGCCCTTACAATATCTGATGATGCATCAAATGGGCGAAACGCATCATTGAATTAAACAAAATTTTGCAACTGAGACTGACTTTAGAGATAGATTATATACGAGGTGCATTCAAGTACTAAGGCCTCCGATTTTTTTCTCCAGACTGGAAAGAGATAGAAACATGCGCATTGTTTTAAGGCCGCGTTCATTGTCAATACGTCCCAGAGATGGCAGCATCGTACGGCAGATGGAATTTTATCGCCAGCGGCGAGAATGAGAACTGTTTTAGATACTTAAAATGGCGACGTTTTCCTTACTTGAACAGCGTGCAATCATTCGTTTTCTGAATTTGCGTGGTGTGACACCAACTGAAATTCATCGACAGTTGAAGGAGACATGTGGTGATGGAATTATGGATGCACTGCAACAAAAACGTCCGGGAAGGGCTGCGCGTGTGCTGTTTCACGAAGACAACGCGCCCGCACATCGAGCTAACGTTACGCAACAGTTTCTTCGTGATAACAAGTTTGAAGTGATTCCTCATGCTCCCTACTCAGCAAACCTGGCTCCTGGTGACTTTTGGCTTTTTCCATCAATGAAAGACACTCTCCATGGCCGCACATTCACCAGCCGTGCTGCTATTGCCTCAGCGTTTTTCCAGTGGTCAAAACAGACTGCTAAAGAAGCCTTCGCCGCTGCCATGGAATCATCACGTCAGCGTTGCGAAAAATGTGTACGTCTGCAGGGCGATTACGTCGAGAAGTAGCGCCAGTTTCATCGATTTTGGGTGAGTAGTTAATTGGAATAAAATCGGAGGTCTTAGAACTTGGATGCACCTCGTACTTTGTCAGTTACTAGGTAAATAAGTGTTAGCACTTCCTCCTATCTGAGAAAGGCGAGGAAATAATTCTGCAATTACTTTGCATATATGAAATCACATCAAAAGACGACGTATTCATTTTTTTAGGGTGCTATTTTATTCTAGGAAAGTAGCTGATGATGTGGAGCTTAATAGACAGCACTGCTTGTCGCAGCTTACTCACCCAAAGACAGCGAGTAGCAGGGCGAACATGTGCGTCTTGGTGGTGGACACGACCTTGACGTCAGTCTGGACCGTGTGGCGGCACGCTGGGCAGACGACGGTGCACGCCTCAGGCCCCACAGTCAGTGACTGCACTATCACTCCGCCCCCTGCACGAGGACACACAAGCAAACGTCACTCCCTGCTCCCTTACACTGACATACTTCTAACAGTACAAAATACCTATAGCTGCACTCACGAAACATGGCGGTGGGGTTTAGGCTCGTTCTGCGCATCTACGTCACGCATTCGTCGATAGCCAATGAGCGTTCAGTGTTGAAATGAAAGATCTGCTGCGACTGTAGCAGGCATTGCCAAAATCGAACTTGATTGTAACGAATTATTCAGTGGATTTTATTTGTTGCCAGTTGTCATCGCTGATGGTGGTGGTATGCATACAAATTTACACAGTTTTGATCCAATCTTTCTCAAATTTTATACAAGTAAGCTTCAATCCATGAGGACGGTCGCCGTAAGTGTGAGAATCACGTACGATACATAGTTCACGAGATATGACGTCATAAACAATGAGATGCGCGAAAAACTGCTGCATTCAGCGACAATGCTGCTCATTTTCTCCTCAACCATTGGACCGATTTCAACCAAATTTGGTACACACATTCCTTACCGTGAGGTAACAATTGCTGCATGGTTAAGAATCACATACGGCACATGGTTCAAAAGATATTACGTCATAACCAATAGAAACCCCCAAAAATGCTATATAATTCGGCGAGACTTTCGAAATACACTATATGAGAATGGCGGTACTTAGCGACTTGCAACAAACTTAAAACATAGGTTCAAACCTTTATTAAACTTTTTCTCGCTGACAACCATAGCAAAATGATAAAAGGAAAAACGTTTCTCGCTTACTACTTTTCCGCTGTTCATGGACTAAAACTACGGCATTCGGTATGACGTTATAATTTATGATTTCTACACTACATGTTGTAGCCGCAGGAAATTTTACAGACATTATACAAGCGTATCGTTGAGTGTACCTTCTAAATTGTATCACAGTACACGTAGTTCATGAGATATGGGCAGACAAACAGTAACGTTAATGGAAAACCGCCCCTTCCCGCGCCAAGTTTTAATCTATATTTCTTTACTACTAACTGCATTCCCAAGAGATTTTGCAGACATGCAGACCTTACACAAATGAATATATACCTAAAAAACGGCAAGAATAAATAAATAAATACCCGGGCAACGCCGGGTTTCCAGATAGTTCTTTATAAGCAAGCGTGAGCCATTATTTGCGGGCTGTAAGGTTTCTACAAGCACAAAGCACGTATAGAAGCGCGCTTCAAATGTCGCTTGAAACCGGAAAAGATGCTGTTGTCCAGACATGCGCGATCCGCCATCGTTCGTGGGTCCAACTATTACTGTAGGATTTATTTATTTAGCTTATGCCATGACACACTCCATTAGGAACAGAGTAAAAGAGAATACACATTGTTAAAATATAAGGTAGCAAAAGAATGTAAATTGAACTTTTACATCAACACACAACAACAAATACATTAGTACAATTATAAAACAATACTGTTGTATAATGTTCAAATTTCAATATTCTCATCCATCAAAATGCCTCACTTAAGATTCCGAAGCCACTCTACAGCCTGTGCGCGAGGTGCGTGGCTTCTCCCCGTCGGAGGTTCGAATCCTTCCTTGGGCATGTGTTTGTGTGTGTGTGTGTGTGTGTGTGTGTGGTGCTTAGTATAAGTTAGTTTAATAGTTTGTAAGTGTAGGGATTGATGACTAATGCATTTTTCCCTTAGCTTTACAATAATCTGAATTGTTCAAATGCTTGTTACGCTTATGAGACTTAACTGCGGGTCATCAGTTCCTAACCTTACAAACTACTTATGAACTAACTTATACTAAAGACAACACAAACATCCATGCCCGTGGGAGGATTCGAACCTCCGACGTGAGGGGCCGCGCGATCTGCAACTTGGCGCTCCAGACCGCTTAGCTACTCCCACGCGGCAAAGATTTTTTGCTTTGTTCTTGGTCACCGCAGTCGCACCTACCTCTCATGTTCCTCTTACACATCGACGATTCGCATCGGTCGTGGCTTGTCCGTATTTTATTATCCAGATTTTCCTTGGGAGGTGAAAGCCGCTAAGGCCGGTATTACACTATCAAATTATTGGACAAAGAATTGGACGAAAAAATTGGATGAAATATTGGTCACATTTTTTGACAAAGAAATTGGATGAAACGCAAAAGGGGGTATTACACTATCATCCAATATTTTGTCAAATTTGCTTCAAAATGGCGGTGTAATGCTCAGCTATTGTTTATACTACAGTTACGTTGTGTCAGCATTTAGAAGAGAAGGAGGGAAAAAAGAAAAAGAAACGCACTTGGATGAAACCGTGGGTGTCAGAGCGAGATAAATAAAATTTGTTACGGGACCGGGAGGATTTTCCTTTTTTATGCCGTCGGCAGAACAGCCAGGCCGTCCACTGCTAATTATTTTGTCGCTCTTCATCCTTCACAGTTTACAATAGAGTAACAAAAAGGCTGACTCAGTGTATACGAATAAAATTGTTAAGTTGATAAAGCAAGTTTCATTAAATAACGTTTTAAATGGAAAATGTGAGCACTGACAAAGAGGATACCGGTAATCTAAATTGTTTATGATGTTATTAACAATGTAAGGGGGGAAACATTGCTGATAAAGTAAATAGGCTCTATTTATTTCCTTACAAAAATTGGCTGACGTATTTATATGTACATAGATTCGCTTGCAAACAGATGTCGATGTTTTGAAAGTTGTTTCATTTCCCAGAACTTAGCACACCACGTTACCAAAATCATACATTCAAAATGTGCTTCGGCCGTATTAAGATTTAGAGGTATCACTTCTTCAATTCCGATAGTATATAATGACTTTTTTACATTACGGATTGTAACTCAACCTTACTTTCGTTGCAGGGTATTGGGCTACGCGAATTGACGTGACGGACAGTGAATTGTCCTTGTCACCTGTTATACAACGCCCCATCTGATTTTTTTAAAATTTTGTTGTTGCTAGAAAACACTACACAAACATTCCACTACTAGCCATGTTTACGATTACGAACGTTATATCCAAGTAATGTCAGATATTTAACCTCCAAATAAAACAGCTGTAGTGGCAACGAAGCTGTATAGTACTACTAGCGCTCCAAGCGGTCACATTTCTCATTTCTTTGATAAAATCTAGGCCGAGGCCTTAGATTGGATGAAATATTGGACGATGTTCCCATTACACTACGTCCAATTTTTCTTTGTCCAATTCTTTGACAAATAATTTGATAGTGTAATACCGGCCTAAATGGTTGGGAGTCTCAAAGAAGAAAGGCGAGAAATGATATTGGGCGTCTGAAGATGTTGGCAGAAAGTTTTGTGGAGTGGATAGAGAAATAGATATTTGTTTTGTCGACGGGGAATGACCATTTCACAAAACTGACCTATATACGGTGTTTTAGAATCGCTGTTAAAGAAGCTGAAATTTACTGGTATAAATTAGGATAGAAGGCTGGTAAAGGAACTCTACGAGGAACAGAAAACGGTGATTCGAGTGTCTGTGTTAACGTATGTATTTTCTGGTGAAGGCTGTGGCCGAAAATATAAGTTGTGTCAGTGTGAATGTGTTTTCTACGTACCTTTCTACAGCTCAGCAATGTCTTTACGATAGGCGCAACGCTGGGGCCTACCCTCATTACTTTTATTGACATCCAACATGGACTTTATAGTGTTAAAAAGACGTATAGGTACTTATACATAAAGATGTGAGATGAATGCCCTCCAATTAGAGGTGGGCCAATGGCACTCTCGATCGAATGGGTTCGAGATTTCCCGATACGGCGGAGTGTACGATGCAGTGTGGAGTGTGTTCCAACAATCACGTGACATTTGACTTCCGTGTAAAGGATAATGGATACACAGGAAAGAATGAGTACTGTGGTATGAGCTACACACGAATAAGCTATGTGTCTGCATCAAGTTTGACTCTACAGTGAAAAAGGAGGGGGGCAATAGCATTAAGTCCTACCACAGTACAAGATCGTATCGTGTTTGAACTAATTTGCGATAAGATTTCTCATAAACCACCCTTATATGTGGACATATAAGACGTTGTACTCATACTTAAAAGGTACAGGCAAAAAGCAAAAGTGTTACCCCCCCCTCCCGCAGAAAAAAATGCCCCGAGTACAATACTTTGTATGCGAGGGTCTCTAATGATAAACTAAATGAGTTGTAAATGAACAGTTTAATCTCATTTCACATATCAGAATAGTGAATTAAAACGTTAACAATCAGTTTGATAAAAGGAAAGTTATAAAGGATTAAGGGCTCAACCAACGAAATAAATTGGAATTAAGTGTTTCTAATTTTTATCGTGACTATAAATTATAGCGACAAGGCCCGTCTCGAATACAATTGCATCAAAGGTGATTAGATGTCAGAAAGTCGAGAATTGGTTAGAATTATGATTGCAATCTCTTATTTAAATATCAGTTTGCATTTTTACAAATGACGTGCAGCCTAGAAGATATTCATGTTTAACAGTTTTTCACCCATTTTGAGTTTTTGTTGTTTCTCAAAGGCTTTTCTTTGACAATATCAGGGAATTCTTCTAGATTAGCTCAAATGTTTTGGTAATTTTTACTTAACTGGAAGAGCGCTGAAAGTTGAAATAAGTGATTTACATAATGAGCAAAATTCAGTTAGTCCCTTTGCTTTTCTTCTTATATGTTAATACCTTGCCATTCTATATTCACAAACATGCAGAGCTAGTGCTTTCTGGTGACGATACAAGTATTGTAATCACACATGACAAAAAGGAATTAACTGATGAATGTCTTTCAGAAAATCATTAAGTGGTTCTCCGCAAAAGGACTCTCGTTAAATTTTGATAAGCATCAGTGTATGTATATATATATATATAGGGTGTTTCACTAAGTATATTTGCCTCTGTAACTTATAAAATAATAGGTGACGAGAAATTTTAATGCGACAGGTCAACACAAGAAATATTACACTTTCTGCAGAGCTATGAACATAGTTACGGCACAAAGATATTATTTTTTAAATGGAACAATAGCTTTTTCTTTCGTGTACTGGATTCGTTTAAACCAGCTGCGTCAAAATCAATTTAAACTACATTCCTATCACTGTTAGTTTGGGAGCTACAACCCTTCAAAGCTCCGGGGGCGGAGGCTGCGATAGCGTAGCTCACTGGCCGAGTGGCTATCCCCTGGTGCACGGCCCACTATCTCATGACCACCATCCAGTCAGCTACGCTGTCGTAGCCTCCGCCCCCTAAACTTTGAAGTGTTGTAGCTCCCAAACTAACAGTGATAGGAATGTAGTTTAAATTGATTTAGACGCAGCTGATTTCAACGAATCCAATGCACGATAAAAAAAAACTATTCTTCCATTTAAAAAATTATATCTTTGTGGTGTAACTCTTTGGAAAATGAAACAATAAACTATGTTCATAGCTCCGCAGAAAGTGTAACATTTCTTGTGTTGACCTACCGCATTAAAATTTCCCGTCACCTATTATTTTATAAGACGTTACAGAGGCAAACACACTTAGTGAAACACCCTGTATATATATATATATATATATATATATATATAATCACACATGAAATTTATTCTCAATAACCCAATTCATAACTAATAACTAGGTGAAAGGATCTTCACTATTCAAGGTTAAATCTTTTTGTGTCCCAACTTCTTCGCCGCTTTTGTGTCCCAGCCTCGTCGTAGGTGTCGGTGGCCGAGTGGAATGAGACCGACACGCTGGTGTAGGTACGGAGGGGAGCAGCCAGAAACTATAAACACTAGAGTAAATTAGAAAGAGATATATATTGCACAGAATGTAACAATACTTATCTTTTACATAGTACTGCAGAATGTTGATACATAGTTGTTAGAGGCCTGCCTAGTGCCTGTACGATAGCAAAGTCTTCAATGGTGCCTATCTGATTACGAAGGTCCTAACTCGTTGCTATCTCAGTCCGAAGTGACCGGTGTCTTTCAGTGGTGGCCACGAGCGGCGTTGTCGCAGAGGGCGCTCGTGGCTGTCGTCGTGAGAACGCCGCGCCGTGCGTGCATGGCGGCGCGCGGCGAAAGTAAGTGGCGCGCACTTTGTACTTGTGCGACACCACACCCCTCCCCCCCCAAACCGCCGCGCCGTCGTGGCGTAGGGCTGAGGGCCACGGCGACGGCACTGGGAGGAGGGCCTGGGCGGGGGCGTTACTGGTGGGACGGGCGTCGTAGCTGAGGCTGGGATCGAGACGCCGTCCGCGCCCCGGCATCCGCCTTGCGATCCTCCAGGGAACCCACCGAAACCTGGGGAAGGGCGCACCCCCCCGCCCAGAGGGAGCAGGTCATCTTCTTCTGAGGTGCGTGGCCCAGGCGGCGGCGGCACGCACGGTCCCGGAGTCCCTCTCGGTGACGCTGTCATCTGCGGCGGCGACAGCGGCGGCGTCGCGTCGATCTCCATCGGTACGATCTCGTAGTCCGGGGACGCTGGACCCGTTGACGAGCGATGTGTTTGTGCTCCCTGGCGGTGAACTGGGTCTGGAATCAAGAAACCGGAGACAGAATCGCGCGGCCTGTGCAGGCGCAATTGGTTTGCGTGGCGCCGCAGCTCCGACCCTGTGGAAGAACGTACAACATACATATTGCTACCGAGCACGCGCTGAATGGTGCCCGGCAGCCATGTCTTCTTGTTTCCAGCAAACACCCTGTACAGCACCGGCGTAGAAACCTGAAAACGCGTAGCGCCATACGAACCGACTCGGTGCGTGGGAGGCTGCAGCAGGTGAAGGAGAGTGCGGTGACGGCGGCCGTGTAGCAGCTCGGCAGGAGACGGGCCGTCACGTGGCATGCACCGATACGTAGACAGGAAAATTTGAAGAGCTTGCTGCCTGGAGTGCTGACCTTTCATCTTTTCCATGTGTGACTTGAATGTTCGAACGAAACGTTCTGCTTCACCATTGGACTGAGGGTGAAAAGGTGCAGTGGTAATATGCTGAATGCCATTCACACGACAAAACTGTTGAAAGTCCGCACTAACAAACTGAGGTCCATTGTCACTGACGATAGTTTCAGGCAAGCCTTCGATGCAAAACACTGATGTTAAGGCACTGATTGTACTAGACGCCGTCGTTGAGTTCATGGCAATCACAAAAGGAAACTTGCTGAAAGCGTCTACAACAATTAACCATCGCGTATTCCAGAAAGGTCCGGCAAAGTCAATGTGTAAACGTTGCCATGGTCCCTTGGGGCGTGGCCAGTCTGAAAAACGTTGCGGAGGAGCCGCCTGATGCTCCGCACAAACTGTACACTGTGATGTCATGCTCTCTATCTGAGCGTCCATACCAACCCAGGTACAATGACGTCTGGCCAATTGCTTTGTCCTAACAATGCCCCAATGTCCTTGATGCAGGAGGCGTAACACTTCTCGTTGCAGGGAACGAGGAACAATCACTCTTGCTTGGTCGTTGTCGGTATGCAACAACAGTACACCCTGACTTAAAGATAATGCATGACGTTGTGCAAAATAACGTCGAACCAGAGGCCGATCAATATCTTTGGCTCTGGCAGGCCAACCAAAGCGAACAAAACGTGCTACCACACTTAAGTCTGCATCCGCAGCTGTTTCCTGTGCGACCCGACAAGAGTTCAAAGGGAAATCTGCGACAGCGGTAGCATCTCTGGAGTCTATCTGACAACATGCCATTTCTGAAGAATCAAACGACACATCCTGGCCAACCGGAAGTCGGGAAAGTGTGTCCGCGTTAGCATGTTTAGTGGTAGGTCGGTACAAAATCTCATACTGATAATTAGACAATATCAAGGACCATCTCTGAAGCTTTTGTGCCGTACGTGGCGGAATTGGCTTTGTGGGTGAGAACAACGACGTGAGAGGCTTGTGGTCTGTCAACAAATAGAATTTTCTGCCATAGAGATAATGATGAAACTTTGCGACGCCGTAAATGATTGCTAAGGCCTCCTTTTCTATCTGACTGTAATTCTGTTGCGTCGGCGTCAGTAGCTTGGATGCAAAGGCAATAGGACGATCGTGACATCCAATACGATGTGAGATTACAGCGCCCAGACCATACGACGAGACGTCAACTGCTAACACTACAGGCTTCTGTGGGTCAAAGGGAATCAAACATGCATCACTGAGTAGTGCAGACTTTAATTTGTCAAAGGCAACCTGACAATCTTTAGACCATACAAAAGGAACATTCTTCCTACGTAAGTGATGCAGTGGAGCTGCAATCTGAGAGGCATTGGGAATAAATCTGAAATAATAGTTAAGCTTTCCCATTACTGCTTGCAATTCATGCACATTCTTAGGAGGAGGCAAGTCTTTGATTGCTCGAAGATGTGACTGTAAGGGATGAATTCCTTGGGCATTAATCACATGGCCTAGGTACTCTATTTCAGTTTGAAAAAACGAACACTTTGCTTTATTACAACGTAGACCTGCTGCAGTCAACACTTTGAAAAGGCACTCCAGGTTTGCTAAATGTTCTTCAACTGTACGTCCGGATACCACAATATCATCTAAATAGTTCGAACAACACGGTACAGAAACTGTCAGCTGTTCCAAAAAACGCTGAAAAATAGCGGGAGCGGAAGAACTGCCAAAGGGTAGGCGTTGAAATTGAAAAAGGCCCATGTGAGTATTAATGACGAAAAACTTTTTGGACTCGTCATCAAGTGGAATCTGTAAGTATGCCTCTGCTAAATCAATCTTGGAAAAGAAGCGAGACTGTCCTAATTTGTCCATCAGTTCCTCAGGTCTGGGCAGGGGATAAGTGTCTACAATTGTTTGACTGTTCACTGTAGATTTGAAGTCCGCACAGAGACGAAGTTTTCCTGACGGCTTGGGTATAATTACTATAGGCGAGGCCCACTGACTCGTAGAAACAGGAGAAATCACCCCACTATCTTGCCAACGTTTAAGTTCTTCGGCAACTGTATCACGCAATGCGATAGGCACTGGTCTAGCTTTACGAAATTTTGGAACTGCAGATTCTTTTAAAGTTACATGTGCCACGAAGTCTTTTGCACAACCTAGTTCCGGCGAAAACAAGTCACTATATTTGTCACACAAGGCATTGATTTTATCCTGAGGCACCATTGACGAAATTTGAAGCACATCTCTTTGAATTGATAAACCAAACAAGTCAAAAGCATCTAGTCCAAAAATGTTCTGCGTAGATTTGGCCTGAAGAACAACAAAAGCAACTGTTTTCGTAACACCTTGAAAAGAGGCAGGCAGGCTACACGTTCCTAGCACGGGAATATTTTGACCTGTATAAGCTGTTAACACTTGTTGACACAGCGATAATTTTGGCGAACCCAGAAGTTCATAAGTATCCTTATTAATTAAGGTAACAGCGGAACCAGTGTCGAGCTGAAATTGCACAGTCTTATTGTCAATGGAAAGATTCACAAAAAGTTTTTGCTTTCGGCGCTCGACAGGTGCGCGAATGTGGGCAACGTCTGTTACGGTTTGTTTACTGCGCTTGCGCGGGCCGCGTAGTGAAGGAAGCGGCGCAGACTCGGCACGCAGCAGATTAACAACACTGTCACTAGATGACACTACCGCCGGATCGGCGTCCGCGCAAGCCTGCGAAGCTACTCCAGATTTATTAACTACTGCACTACACTTTTGAGTAGCTACTTGATGTCTACTGTCACTAGCTACACAGTACTGGGCACTATTACAAGGAGCAGTTGCAGAAGGCACTATTTTCACTACAGGAATGCACTGTTCATAGTCATTTTGCTTGTCCCGAACCCTTTTCCGTTGCACTGTTTTACGCGCTCGTCGGCGCTTGCTACGTGGTGCACTATATAGACTTGCCATAGGCGCAGAACTACTTTCTTGCAATTGAGATCCAAGGAAAGCAGTGTTCAATTCCACAGCCCGTATAACATTTACAGAATGAACTGTTCTCGCACTCTGCGAAGCACTGTTTCTAACGTTACTGTTCTTTGAGTTTTTAATTTGCATACACACAGACTGCACATGTCCCAATTTGCCACATTGATAACAGGTTGCGTTGCGACTAGGGCAATGAGCACGCTTGTGGCGAGACACACACTGGGGGCAAGACTTACGAACATTTTTCTGAAATGAGCGTTGGCGCCCGTTATGCAAATTACTGTGTCTAACACTACAGGGCGACCTTTGCGTCGCACTTTTACTCTGGCTACTGTTCACTGTCTGTTCAGCACGGCCGGTAGAAAAATAAGAATCACTAGTGCTATACTGAGAACTACGGCTAGGAAAGCGTCCGTTGCGGCGCACTGAATTTACACTGTGGCTTTGCATTTCTACATCTGCTAAGTCAAAAGTATCATGCGCTTCTATAAGCTGCAGTACACTGTCTAATGAGGGGTCAGATTGTTTCAGAATTGCTGCCCGAATTCTGGGGTCCTGAATGTTCTGCGTAATCGCATCCCTCAACATGACGTCACTATACGAAAGTCCACAAGAGCAAGTAAATTTACATTGGCGGGTTAAGCCCTTCAATTCCGTGATCCATTCTTGGTGTGACTGCTGCGGTAATTTTTTAAGTCTGAAAAATCGGTACCGTGCCGCAGCTACGAGAACTTTTCTCTCATAATGAGCATTTAGTGCCTCTACTATTTGTTCAAAGTCTACATCACGAGGAGATGCGTGAGGGAATAGTTTTTGCAGTAACACGAAAGTTTTGGGGCCCACCACAGACAATAAAAGATGCTTAACAGTCTGACCTGTAAGTTGATGAGCCGCGACGAGTTCTTGAAACTGCGCCAGATAATCACTCCATTCTTCCTCACGTTCGTTGTATTGGCGAAACGTAGGAAGTGTTGCGGCGGCAGGTGTGGGCTGCTGAAGCGGCGGCTGTTGTTGTTGGTTAGCTGCCTGCGCTGTGAGCTGGGACACCGCCTGGAGGAGTTGCGTTATTTGCGCCGTCTGTAACTGAATAATTTCCATTAAGTTTGGGTTCGGGGTAGTGGCCATGCTGACCGATTAGGCGCCGCGCATACAAGTAAATTATAACAAAACAGAAATGCAATATGAAAGAGGACGCTCTGCAACAAAAAAGTCCACAAAACACGTAACAAAATATCTTCCCCCAAAATTCTTATAATAAGGGAGGGTGGGCGGGAGCAATTTCTGCGTGCTCCGGCTGCTGCTGTCTGGCTGCTGCAAGTGGGCTGATCCAAGGTTCTATCCCTCCTCGTCGCCACTTTTGTGTCCCAACTTCTTCGCCGCTTTTGTGTCCCAGCCTCGTCGTAGGTGTCGGTGGCCGAGTGGAATGAGACCGACACGCTGGTGTAGGTACGGAGGGGAGCAGCCAGAAACTATAAACACTAGAGTAAATTAGAAAGAGATATATATTGCACAGAATGTAACAATACTTAACTTTTACATAGTACTGCAGAATGTTGATACATAGTTGTTAGAGGCCTGCCTAGTGCCTGTACGATAGCAAAGTCTTCAATGGTGCCTATCTGATTACGAAGGTCCTAACTCGTTGCTATCTCAGTCCGAAGTGACCGGTGTCTTTCAGTGGTGGCCACGAGCGGCGTTGTCGCAGAGGGCGCTCGTGGCTGTCGTCGTGAGAACGCCGCGCCGTGCGTGCATGGCGGCGCGCGGCGAAAGTAAGTGGCGCGCACTTTGTACTTGTGCGACACCACAAATCTAACTTTTGCTCATTGAGGGGTGAATTATGCTGCCACAAATGTATATGGTCAGTTGCCACATAGCTTGAAACGTATTTATGAGGTATGGAGCAAGTACTAGTTTAATCTAAACAACATAGTGCATTAAAAACGCAAAGACGTCGTTGCTATACTACCAAAAAATTCAATAGATCGCGGGACGAACAAATGAAAAGATTTCCCGACCTGTCAGATCGAACAGTTCGAGTCCAAGCCCAGCCTTACCTCCAATAACGTTGGTGACCGGTACGCCGGGTACTGGGTGTCCGGGTGGTGCATGATAAACTGCCCCCACCACTGCAGGCGGAGGCCCAGGCTGCACTGGGTACGGTGCCGTCGAACTGACAGGCGGAACTGCACTGTACGGTGGCGGCTGCGGCCTGCTCTCCTTTGGTGTTTTCATTCTGAAACGTAAGTCTAGCATCAGTAATATGTTGTCGTTTGGTGTTGCTGCGTCTCTTTCCTTCGCACTGAAAGTTCAGTAAGGTTTAATCCAATGTTCAAATGTTTGTACAGCTTATGGGACTTAACTACGGGGTCATCAGTCCCTAAACTTACAAACTGCTTATGAACTACTTACGAACTAGGACGGCACAAATATCCATGCCCGAGGGGGGATTCGAACCCCCGACCGTAGTGGCCGTGCAGACCGTGACTGAAGCGCCTCAGTCCCCTCGGCCACCGCGGCCGGCAAGGTTTAATCTTTGTTTGTTTGTAAATCTATAGGATTAACTGCTGGATTATCAGTCCGTACCTTACAAACTACTTAAACTAAGGTAAACTAACCTATGAACAAGACCAACAACCATGCCCGAGGGGGGACTCGAACCCCCGACAGTGAAAGGTCGCGCGCACCGCTACACGGCGATCTAGTACGCACGGCTAAACCGCCGCGGCACTTAATCTTTGAGGCTGCACCTGATTCATAATGCTGTTTCCTGAGGCTTCTTAACCTCTAAAGATCACTCCTATGATATATGGTAAACATGTTTAAATTCCGTCTCTTCTCACTGTGTGGCTTCTAAATTATATATATATATATATATATATATATATATATATATATATATATATATATATATATATATATATAATGCCGACTGTATCGTAATCGATAGAGTCCAAAGGACAAGCAAGTCATCTGCTTGTAATTTTCAGAGTGACTAATATTTGGCAGGAATCTTGAGTTGGAAGTGTTTTTGAAGTGGGTAATCATTACTTCAAAACCCAAGGAGGTGAGAATACAGGGAGACACCATTGCGCTGAAAAAGTGAAGCCTGTTTCCGCCATATTGCTGTGTCTTGGGGACATGGTTGTATTGTAGAGCTGATGTTTCAGGTCACTTAGAACAGGAATAAAACAAAAAAATGTTCAAATGTTTGTAGAACTTATGGGACTTAACTACGGGGTCATCAGTCCCTAAGCTTACAAACTACTTATGAACTAGCTAAGACTAAGGACGGCACAAATATCCATGCCCGAGGGGGCATTCGAACCCCCGTGGCCGTGCAGACCGTGACTGGAGCGCCTAAGTCCCCTCGGCCACCGCGGCCGGCAGGAATAAAACGTCCGGCAGTTTTGGCGTGATGCAAAACGTGTTAAAAGAGTGCAAATTATCCGTTAACATTTACGTTTTCAAGTATGTTGAGTATTTATTCAAGAAAGTATATTGTTTGTAAGTACATACATTGCACTAATTGTCCGTCCAATGCATTAACGGTATGAGGGTCGACTTAAAGCATAGTTTTAACGGAGAAATAGCATTCCACAACACATCAAGATGGCAGACAAGCTTCAACCGACATATGTGATTGGCATAGATAACGCCATCTTCCCTTATTTTAACCTCTTTGTCAAGAACGAAAGATTGCTACAGTTAAATTACCATTTCCGTCTTTCTAAAGCAGTATAATGTCAAATATAACCTGGCCGTATTTATATCAAAGAAAGTGGCGCAGAAGACTATTTTCCTTCCGAAAAACCAAATTTTATTAGATGTATCAAATGTGATAGATCAAGCATACATGACTACATTTCATACGCCTGTGAAGAGGAAAGTGAACAAACAGAACAATGAAAAGTACAGTAGTTCAGGAGCCAAAGCCATCAATGGCCAAAAGATAAATGTACTGCGTACATGGTAGAAATTACTACGGAAAAAAGGTGCAGAGACATGGCTGCTTTGAAAGTAAAGTGTTTTTGTGCCTTATTTAAGAGAGATATGTTTTCATATTACGATTAGCTAGTAATTATCTTAAAAAATGTAAAAATTACATTCATTTACAATTTTTATTTCAACATCAATGTTGTTCAATGGAAATATTTTATAGTAGTTTAGTGCGTTTTATGTCACTAACTACAATATTCGCCCTGTTTATGAGCAAAACTTAAGTAAAACTGATGTTTTATCTTTCGGCATCTTGTCTCGTTAGCAATCTGGTTGCATCACGAGTGTATATATATATATATATATATATATATATATATATATATATATATATATATATATATAATTCCTTAATGGTTATTTACTTTAATTCACTGAATAAATCTGACTTCACGTCTCTAGAGGTTAATGTGAAATGAACAACTTGGCAGTATTTAGAGTGAATATAAAAGCCAATTACAATGTATAAAAAGACTATGGATCGACAGACTTGCCTCAAAATCATACTGAGAAACGTGAACACACGAGTCCGAACCATTATGAGTTACGAATATAAACCAAACAGAATTAACGGCCGCGTGGTCTAAGGCGCCTCAGCACGGACTGCGCAGCCGTCCTTGTCCATCCTGGGGTATGGGTGTGTGTTTTTTCCTTAGCATGATATAGTTCAAATTACTTTTTAAGTAGTTAGTAAGTCTAGAGACCGATGAACTCAGCTGTTTGTTCTCCCAGGTTTAAAAACATTTGAATATTGTTTCTAAACAAAACTGACGTATTATACTCAGAAGGTATTCTCATGTCAGTATGCACTGGTTAATATAAAGGTGTGTGCTACAGATCGTGCTCTTCTCTCGTTCAATTATCAGGAACACTTACACTAGATTTGTGTGATGTTGTGACTGAGCAAGTCATTTAATGAATGGGATCGTTCTAATCACATATAAAATGTCTTAGCTGCATCAAAATCGTGTGCTCCATCAGTACGGTAAACTGGGCTATCAACACAGTGAAGTACGTTTGGCACAGAGCACCAGCAACGACAGTCGCATCTAAAGGTTTCCGTGACGACGAACACTTGTCTGTTAAAGTGAAAAAAGAAGCTGACGTCGACATTGAAACCATAGGGGATCCCGTATTACAGTCAACATTTAAGAGAGATCTGTAACACGTGAAATAAGGCGTAGATAACATTACATCGGAATTTCTGAAAACAGTGAGGGGGAAATGGCAACAAAAATGCTATTCATGTTGCTTTACAGAATCTGTGGGACGTACCATCAGACTGTTGGAAAAATCGCCATAATTCCGAAGATAGTAAGGACATAAAAGTTGAGAGTTTTCGCACAATTGACTTAACAGGTCATATATCTAAGCTACTGAAGAGAATAAGATACAGAAGAGTGGAAAAGAAAATTGAGGATCTGTTAGATAACAATCATTTCGGCTTTAGGAAAGGTATAGGCACATTGTTCTTGATAATGGAAGCAGGACTGAAGAATAAGCAAGAGACGTTCATGAAAGTTTTCGACCTAGAGAAAGCGCGTTCGATAACGTAAGATGGATCAAGATCTGAGAATACGACGATGTCTTCCGAGTGTAACACGCTAGTTACTATGCTGGCAATAGCAGGTCATGCCGTGGTTACTGGTATATCGCATCTCTATCACATTCTGTAATATTTTTATTGGGCTTTGGAACAAACAGCTTCCTCAGAAGCTCAAACCTTATGCATTTACACATTAATCAATCATCTGCTTATCTACACCTTTTCCCACATTATATCACGGCTAAAAATTTCCTTGACTTCTTGGTCATGCGATACCACACTGTAGGTTTCAAAATCAGGCAAATCGTTTGTTTCATAATCCATCGCCAGACATTGCTTTAATGAATTATCTATTTTTACAAATTACAGATTGCATTAATAACAATTTTAAAAAACAGCTTCCTCAGGAGCTCAAACCTTATGCATTTACAAATTAATCAGTCATCTGTTTAACTACACCTTTCCCTACATTATTTCATGGCTAAAAATTTGCTTGACTTCTTTTTCATGCGACACTACATTCAAAATCAGGTAGATCGCTAGTTACATAATTCTTCACCAGACATTGTTTTATTTAAGTATCTATTATTACAAAATACAGACTGCATTAATAACAATTTAAACAGAAAATACCACACTTGAAGCGAAACAAATATAAAACGTTCTCTTAGAAACTAGAAATAACCGACAATCTTGGTAGTTTCCATACTGTAAGACTCCAAAAAATGTTCAAATGTTTGTATAGTCTATGGGACTTAACTACGTGGTCATCAGTCCCTAAACTTACAAACTACTTATGAACTACTTACGAACTAGGACGGCACAAATATCCATGCCCGAGGGGGGAGTCGAACCCCCGACCGTAGTGGCCGTGCAGTGTAAGACTCCGTACAGCAGGTTAAGAAATTATTAAAGTATTTCTAATACTGAAACTATTGCTAGAGTATAATGAAAATTTTAATGTAATAACGTTACGCAGATAAGTAATAGCATCATGCACAAAATGTCTACATTCATCTAGTTTACTTCCTTGATTAGGTCTAATAGAGGAAAACTAAATGTGCAATGCAATTTTTAGTTAACCAACATTCACTGACTTACTTTGATAGCCTTCTTCAGCTGCAGTCCACAATGGATTCGGGTTTTGCTGTGGTTCTGCCTCTTTTTTCCGCGCTTTATGTATGGATGGATAAGATAGATTATCTGTGGCGAATGACGTAGACAACTATCTCCCGGAGAGTAGCTATCTCAGTTCTTAATATTATCTTTGTCCAGATAAACGATATCAGAGGCAGCCCATTGGCCCTCTTGTTGCGGATAGGAATATCTGGAGATCTGTTGTTTAAGAGGGATTGGAAGCATTTCTCTGAACAGCTCACGTATATATTGAGGAAAGGGGCGATTTACTTCCATAATATCCACTATTCCGATTGTAACCTAACCGACCTACGCTACCGATAATCGCGAGTGATTAAACTTTAAAATTATCCGTGTGCCTCATGAAACAATTACCCGGATTAAGTTGTTGTTGTTGTTGTGGTCTTCAGACCGGAGACTGGTTTGATGCAGCTCTCCACAATACCCTATCCTGAGCAAGCCTCTTCATCTTCACATAAGAACGGCAACCTACATCTGTCTGAATCTGCTTACTGTATCCATCTCTTGGTCTTCCCCAGCGATTTTTCCCCACACACTTCCCTCCAACACTAAATTCACAATTCCTTGATGTCTGAGAATGTGTCCTACCAATCTATCCCTTCGTTTAGTCAAGGTATGCCAGAAATTTCTTTTCTCTCTAATTCTGTTCAGTACCTCCTCATTAGTTACGCGATCCACCCACCTAATCTTCAGCATTCTTCTGTAGCACCATATTTCAAAAGCCTCAATCCTCTTCCTGTCCGCACTGTTTATCGTCCATGTCTCACTCCCATACAAGGTAACACTCCATACAAATGCCTTCAGAAAGGACTTCCTTAGGCTTAAATTAATATTCGATGTTAACAAATTCCTCTTTTTCAAGAACGCTTTTCTACCCATTGCCATTCTGCATTTTATATCCTCTGTACTGCGACCATCATTTGTTATTTTACTGCCCAAGTAACAAAATTCATCTACCTCCTGTATTGCTTCGTTTCCCAATCTAATTCCTTCAGCATCACCTGATTTTCTTACACTGCACTCCATTACCCTAGTTTTGCTCTTGTTAATATTCATCTTATATCCACCTTTCAGCACACTGTCCATTCCGTTCAATTGCTCTTCCAGGTCCTTTGCTGTATTTGACAGAATTACTATGTCGTCGGCAAAACGCAATGCTTTTAATTCTTCTCCCTGAACTTTAATTCCTTCTCCAAATTTCTCCTTGCTTTCCTTTATAGCTTGCTCAATGTACAAATTGAATAACAATGGAGAAAGACTACAGCCCCGTCTTACTCCCTTTCCAACCACTGCATCCCTTTCATGCCCTTCAACTCTGACAACCACTGTCTGGTCTTTGTACAAGTTGTAAATAACCTTACGCTCCCTATATTTTACACCTGCTTGCTTCAGAACTTGAAAGAGTTTATTCCAATCAACATTGTCAAAAGCCTTCTCCAAATCTACAAAAGCTAGAAATGTAGGTTTGCCTTTCCTTAATCTATCTTCTAGAATAAGCCGTAAAGTGAGTATTGCCTCCCGTGTTTCTACATTTCTCCTGAACCCAAACTGATCTTCCCCGAGATCGGCTTCTACCAGCTTTTCCATCCTTCTGTATATAATTCGTGTTAATATTTTGCAACCATGACTTATTAAACTGATGGTTCTGTAGTTTTCACACCTGTCTGCACCTGCTTTCTTTGGAATGGGGATTATAACGTATTTCTTAAAGTCTGAGGGTACTTCACCTGTCTCATACATCTTACACACCAAATGAAACAATTTTGTCATGGCTGGATCTCCCAGAGACTTCAGTAGCTCTGAGGGAATATCATCTACTCCAGGGGCCTTGTTTCGACTTAGGTCTTTCAGGGCTCTGTCAAATTCTTCTCTCAGTACAGTACAGGGTATGTCAAATTCTTCTCTCAGTACAGTACAGGGTATGTCTTTCAGTTTAAAACCTGGTCCCGGAACCTACGTCTTACCATTATAAAATCTATCTGATATCTCCCGGTGTCTCCTGGTCTCTTCCATGTATACAACCTTCTTTTGTGATTCTTGAACCAGGTGTTTGTTATAACTAAATTATGTTCTGTGCAAAATTCTACCAGGCGGCTTCCTCTTTCATTCCTTTTGCCCAGTCCATATTCACCTACTATCTTCCCTTCCCTTCCTTTTCCTACTACCGAATTCCAGTCTCCCATAACAATTAAGTTTTCCTCTCCCTTAATTGCCTGAATAATTTCCTTAAGCTCCTCATATATTTCTTCGATTTCCTCATCATCGGCAGAGCTAGTTGGCATATAAACCTGTATCTAAGCTGTATCTGTAAGCTCTCGGAGGTGAAACCGATAACGTAGTGGAGGTTACACACACAAACGATACTTTACTAGTCACTTCCCAATGATGATCGTTTGATGCGAGAATTTTATATAAAGTAGTAAATGTAACACCCGGAACAAAACTGTGCCGCCGTGGAGTAGCCGAGCGGTCTAAGGCGCCTCGTTGCGGAGCGCGCGGTTGCTCGCTGTCGGAGGTTCGAATCCTCCCTTGGACATGGATGTGTGTGTTGTCCTTACGTTAGTTTACCTTAGTTTAAGTAGTTTGTAAGCTACGGACTGATGACCACGCAGTTTGGTCTGATTTACAAACATTTGAACAAAACTGTAATCGAATAGCCGGCCGCGGTGGCCGAGGGGGCTGAGGCGCTCCAGTCACGGTCTGCACGGCCACTACGGTCGGGGGTTCAATCCCCCTCGGGCATGGATATTTGTGCTGTCCTTAGTATTAGCTAGTTCATAAGTAGTTTATAAGTTTAGGGACTGATGACCCCGTATTTAAGTCTCATAAGCTCTACAAACATTTGATTTTGTAACCGAATAAACAATTTTGACTAGGTGAGATAATACGGTCGCCAGCTCATTGTACGAGCAACAAATTATGGAAATTAATGAAATTTTGGTTCAGTTGTAAATTAATTACTGACTGATTAATTTGGAAACAACACAGACACAGACTGCAGGTTAAGTGAGCGCAACAACGACACCAGGAAACATAAAACAATGTAGAACCAGCAAATCCAACTTTTTCATGCAATAGCATCAACCAATAAAATTACTGTAGTGAACTGGAAATTTGTAGTAATAAAAGTTAGCACGCACAACTTCTACATAACGAAATAGACCATCACCATAATGCTTGCAATGAGGTTTGACTGTACTTTGACTATCAACGCTAATGCAAACTGTCGTAATTGTGTTTCTATCTATTTTGAGTGGTTGAATGTTTAAGCAAAATTATTGACTGAAACATCAAGCAATTTACTCTTTCTGTAAAAGATTAACGTAATTACTGTTCCTAATAACTAATCTCCTAACCTTGACTATTGTCCATTAAACTAAGAACAAAGTAGCATATCAAACGGTATCTAATAATTACTCTGTAAAAACCGCACTTTTTGGTTCTTTGGCATAACTTTCCAACGTCACTTTTTAACTCTCATAAACTGAATATTCAGATCACAATTAACAATTACTGTTCTTTATCATTCAATTACTATTCAATGCACTCATTACTATTAACTGCGCACTGTTGTTAATTTGTTTATGTCAACTTTATACTATTGCATAATATTTTATACTGATTTAATTACTTTAAAGTTTATTTCAACCATTCTTTATGGTTCATGTTGAGCCTCGGACAATTAAAGGTAGCGAATAAGGAACTTGGTTGGTAGTGACTTGGGTTAATAATACTGCACTCTGAATACTTGCACTCTGGTTCGCTATTGACATTCAGCAAAACTAAACGTTGGCTTAGCTATACAGTTATAAAGTCGGTAAGTTGTGCAGATCTTACTTTTGCAGGGACGGTGCGGCGAAGCTGGTGATTGTTGCTGGTACTTAATAATTTCTGGCAAAATGGTATCTTCTGGGCAACGTACCATTATTTGCATTGGCCACACAGCGTTCCTCTTGACATATTCCTCTTCATGCATTATTTGCCAATGACCACTTGCTCTGATTGCTGCTCGTAGCAACACTTTATAAGGTACCACGCTACTACGGTCTGCTGCTGCTGTCTAACTTTGTTACATTGACTTCGACAACTCAACAACGACTACTTCTCTCGCGCCTCGCGCTACACATCTCTACGCTCAGCGATAATACGGCTCTACACAAAGATATTGCTAACTTTGTCTTCGCTAAGCCAACGTGTCTACTACAGTACATTACATCATTTCCTTCTATGCAATATGTAATCATTTTGACAATTGCACGTCACATAAATTATTTGCATAAAATAACAAATCGATTTATGTGCAATACACAAATAATAAACAAATCATACACATCTTCTATATTATAAAGGTAACTGTGTTTACACACGCAATTAGTGGCGTTGGTCATTGTGTTGTTGCGTTATACACGATTCGTAGGCTACTGTACAATTTCTATTACACTTGTAAATTTGCATCCAGGTTAGGATCGGGAAGTGGAAAAGCGGAGAAGTGGAAGTGAGGGACACAAGGATGTCGTTAATCGATCACACAATCAGTTTATTTTAACAAATTACAAATATCACAAACCTTGACATAAGGATAAGGTGAACCGTATTTACCAGAATAAAATATAATTGAAGTGAATAATACGCTTATCACAACGAAGTAATAAGTAAAAGCACCCTTGTCAATTAATAGGATATTCAAGTATAATAATAGACCATGAACCTTCTTAATAATTGGCAAAGATGGCTCATTTAAATTATCCCTCGTTTAGGCCAAACAGCATATATGCCATTTAAATAGAAAAAGCCACAAGGGGCTAATAACAAACATCAGCCTATTCACTGGTCACATTATAACAGATGCAGAACATAAGAAAACTGTCAAATTTTTTCACATGACAAGGGCACTTAAGTTAAAAGGGAAGAATTAAAGTGTTTCTTCGATTCACTCTGTTTTTTATTTATTTATTTAATTACTGGCGCAAGTATTAATCGATATTTCTGTGCCCTCACCGCTCGCGGCGCTGTTAGATGTATCGCGCGTCACTTGTCTTCTGACTCGTGTGACCCTTGCCGCTAGTGGCGCTACTTGAGCTTGGCTCCGAGGCACTGCCGGA
Organism: Locusta migratoria; assembly: GCA_026315105.1. Taxonomy (NCBI): domain Eukaryota; kingdom Metazoa; phylum Arthropoda; class Insecta; order Orthoptera; family Acrididae; genus Locusta; species Locusta migratoria. Next base: position 542,466,049 of record CM048744.1, read on the forward strand.
GAGGTCGGTTCCAGCTGCTTTCCACCTGGGATCCATGAAATGCTTTCAGGACGTTTGTTGATGTCATCCTCCTACACCATCGCGAAGGTGACTACACCTATCTTGGAGTGACGAAATTAAGTTAATTGACCTGTACGTACATTCCTGCTACGGAAATTTGTGTATGTATATTTATCAGATTCGGTAGTCGTTCACCAAAGATCGCCGTTGCCTACGTCTACGTCTGTTGATGTTTACTTATGTCTTGTGCCGCACTTCTAGCTCGGCTCAATTGAATTATTCTCTCTTTTGCTCTGCGTAGCAATTATTCAATTTTCACTAACTTGGTTAACGCCGCTGGGGAATTAATCTGGTTTGTGCCCTTCTGCTAGCTCGCATCTGCACAAGCGGTAGTTAGTATATAGCTTTATTTTTCTATTTTTTATTTTTTAAATCTTTTGCTTGTAGACCATTTTCCTCCGTGAGGCATCGCCAACCCACGATTGTAATTTGGCGCTGAGTTCGTTTTAGTATGTCCCTTCGTGTCAGAGCTGTAGTTGTGGACGGTTGGGCACCCTACCCCCCTCCCCCCCTTCCTATCTGGAGACAAATCATCTGTTTATATATTATTAAGTTACCGAGTAGCCAGTTCTGGTCTTAAATTAATTTTATATTACATTGGAAGCGTTATGGATTGTCTCGGTGCCTTATTTAAATGCTGTTTAAACATGTCTCTTGTTATGTTAAAAGTCTGGTCCGAGTGCTTGTGTTTGTGCCTTGGTTTTAGGTAACCTTGCTTGAGCTCTTTTATTATTCCGGAAAGTCCGGTGTCTCTTACTGTGATACATTACTCGGCCTTCTGCCTTGTAATATCATTGACCAGATTTGTTTCTCCCGTTTTCAGGGTATTGCTCACTAATGTATAAGTAAGATAAAGGATTGTTTCGGGCATTCAACCCTTTACTAAATTGAGTCAATTTTTTTATTTATTTTTTTATTATTATTAATCGGCCTTCAGCCTGATTCAGCTGGTTTCATTTAAAAGTTGAAGCTCACCTTTGCTTATTGTAAAAGGTTGCTGCGGGCACTCAGGCGCCGCGGTAGAGTAGCCGAGCGGTCTAAGGCGCCTCGCTGCAGAGCGCGCGGTTGCTCGCCGTCGGAGGTTCGAGTCCTCCCTGGGGCATGGGTGTGTGTGTCTTGTCTTTAGGTTAGTTTCCTTTAGTTTAACTAGTTTGTAGCTACGGACTGATGACCACGCTGTTTGGTCCGATAGATTTACAAACATTTGAACGTTTGATCTTTGGCACTCAGACCGTAATTAACTCATGTTTGGTCTGGCTTTCTGCCTGATAATTTGAAGGAGCTACCTTTACTTAAATTTTAAATCTCCCTTTTATTGTGCTGTTTTCATTGTATGCTTGTTATTATAAACGGTTGCTTCGGATATTAAGTTATGTCAAAAAAATTTAACTCGGCCTGATTTAGCTGGTTTCATTTAAATGTTGGAACTCACTTTTACTTACTATTTTATTATCCTTATTTTAATAGGTTGCTTTGGGCCCTTAGCCCGTTATTAGTCCATGTTAAAAAAATTATCGGGCTTTTTGCCTGATAATTTGAAGAAGCTGCTTTTACTTAAATTTCCTAGGGCATGGGTGTGTGTGTGTTGTCCTTAGCTACGGACTGATGACCACGCAGTTTGGTCCGATAGATTTACAATCATTTGTCTTGTTTACCATATTTTACTTATTTTTATAAAGAGTTGCACCCGCCTTCTGCCTTGCAAAAATTTAAAAAAAAGAGAAGAAAAAGAATTGTCTTATTCGGGCCATCAGCCTGTAGTTGTAAATGGGCTTTCTTTTTTATATTTTGGTTAAAATAATATCCGTCAAAGGAATCTGAACTGAGTACCCTTGCCTAACTTTACCAGTCAACTCCCCGCCGTTCCCACTATCTCTATAACTCAGTTCTTTATTTATTTACTGTTCTCAATAATGACAGCGCATTATTTTTTTTTATTTATTTATTATTTAACATGTTCCGATTAAGTATAAATACGCACGAACTAGGTGCTAAGGACAAATATCACTCCTCTTAGTTACTGAATCGCAATAAATATGAAAAATAGGAAAACAATGCCCACAATTTACAGACAGTTTATAAAAGGATGTGAAGGCAGAGCCAATTCGGCTAAAGCTTTGTTACAACTACTCCGCATATTTAGTTAAATAATTTCTGGTTCCTAATAATGGATAGATAAACACACACGCATTAGATGCAAAGAACAAACGTCAGTCCCTTTATTCATTATATCATAGAGAACAATTAAGAACCACAATTCTTACAAGTTCCGAATCAGATTATTTTCGATTCACAGTTTCTGACAGTGCATGTCCCCACTAACAATAAAAGCGAATGACTCAGTGCTATGAACAGAGTTTAAAGGAAAGATCCAAGGTTGTCTTACAACCTAAGGTAAGGTCGGTTTAAACTGTATCCGATCAAATGCCCACTAGCACCTAGATACATGAACTCTTAACTACACTCCCCATAAAGGTAAGTACGAAATTCCCCTCCTAAGTTCTTAATAGTTGGGTTTACAAATTGGAATTTGAGATGAGTGATCGAGAACGGTCTGCATTCGATTGCTTCACCAGGTCGAAAGTACACAACCTAAACAAGTAGAGAGAAATTAAACAAATTTTCCGGGGATTCCCCGAAAAATATAGAAGAAATACTTAATACGGCCAAAGAGCAACGTATGAAGTCAAGATACAGTCCGAACTCGGGCGACGACGAACGTGATATCATGGAAAGAAAAGCACGAAGCACGTCGCTGCCCCCCCCCCCCCCCCAAGGACCGAACCATCGGCGCACTTTCCTAGCTGATGGGAAGGGAAGGAAAAAAAAAGTAGGTGACTATGGACTGGGCAAAAGGAATGAAAGAGGACGTCACATGGTACAATTTTACACGGAACATAAATTAAACATAACAAACACATAGTTTAAGAAACATGAAAGAAGGTTGTATACGTGGAAGATACCAGGAGACACAGGAAGGTACCTGATAGATTTTATAAGGGCAAGACATAGATTTCGAAACCAGGTTTTACTCTAAGACGTACCCAGGGCCATATATAGACCCTGACTACAACATTTTTGGTCATGAACTGTAGGCTGAAACTGAAAAAAAAGACTGCAAAAAGTAGGAAAACAAGGAAATGGGACCTGGATAAATTGAAGGAACCTGAAGTTCTTGAGAGTTTTAGAGAGAGCTTTAGGCAACAATTGACAGAAATGGGGGGAAATGAAACAGTAGAAGAAGAATGGGTAGCATTGAGAGATGAATTGGTTAAGGCAGCAGAGGACAATATAGGTAGAAAGTAAGACCTACAAAAAAATCCTTGGATATTACAGGAAATACTAAATTGATGAGAGGAGAAAATATGAAATTGCATTAAATGAAACAGGCAAAATGGAGTATAGACGATTAAGAAATGAGATTGACAGGAAGTGTAAAATAGCTAAGCAAGAGTGGCTAGAAGCCAAATGCAAGTCTGAAAAAGAATGTATAAATAGGAGAAAAATAGATGCCGCCTACAGGAAAATAAAAGAAACATTTGGAGACATTAAAAGCAAAGGTATGAATATAAAGAACTCAGTTGGAAAACCAGTTCTCAGCGAAGAAGGGAAAGCTGAAAGGTGGAAAGAGTATATAGAGGGGCTCTACAAAGGAAATGAACTTGGAGACAATACTGTAGGAAGGGAAGAGGATGTAGATGAAATAGGAGATACTACACTGAGAGAAGAATTTGACAGAGCACTGAAAGACCTAAGTCGAGACAAGGCCCCTGGAGTGGACGATACTCCCTCAGAACTACTGAATTCTCTGGGAGAGTCAGCCATGACACAACTATTTCACCTGGTGTGTAAGATGTATGAGACCGGGCAAATACCCTCAGACTTTAACAAAAATGTAATAATCCCCATTCCAAAGAAAGCAGGTGCTGACAGGTGTGAAAATTACAGAACCATCAATTTAATATATCATGGTTGCAAAATTTTAACACGAATTATTTACAGAAGGATGGAAAAGCTGGTACATGCCGACCTTGGCGAAGACCGGATTGGATTGACGCGAAATGTAGGAACGCGGGAGGCAATCCTCACTTTACGGCTTATCTTAGAAGATAGATTAAGGAAAGGAAAACCTACATTTCTAGCTTCTGTAGATTTGGAAAAAGCTTTTGACAATGTTGATTGGAATACACTCTTTCAAATTCTGAAATCAGCAGGAGTAAAATATAGGGAATGGAAGGTTATTCACAACTTGTACAAAAACCAGACAGCCGTTATCAGAGTTGAAGGGGATGAAAGGGATGCAGAGATTGGTAAGGGAGTAAGTAAGCCTTTCTCCAATGTTATTCAATTTGTACATTGAGCAAGCTATAAAGGAAAGCTAAGAGAAATTTGGAGAAGGAATTAAAGTTCAGGGTGAAGAAGTAAAAACCTTGTTTTTTGCCATTGACATTGTAATTCTGTCAGAGACAGCAAAGACACTGGAGGAGCAATTGAACGAAATGGACAATTTGTTGAAAGGAGCATTTATGATGAACATTAACAAGAGCAAAACAAGGGTAATGGATTGCAGTCTTAGAAAATCAGGCGATGCTGAAGGAATTAAATTAGGTAACGAATCAATAAAAGTGGTAATTGAGTTTTGTTACTTGGGCAGTAAAATGACATTTGATGGTCGCAGTACAGAGGATATAAAATGCAGAATGCAATGGGAAGAAAAGCATTTTTGAAAAGGAGAAATTTGTTAACATCAAATATTAATTTAAGCATAAGTAGGTCCTTTATGAAAGCATTTGTGCGGAGTGTTGTCTTGTATGGGAGTGAAACATGGACGATAAACAGTGTGGACAGGAAGAGGATAGAGGATTTTGAAATGTGGTGTTACAGAAGAATGCTGAAGATTATGTGGGTGGATTGCGTAACTAATGAGGAGGTACTGAACAGAATTGGGGAGAAAAGGAATTGCTGGCATACCTTGACTAAAAGAAGGGATCGACTGGTAGGTCATTTTCTTAGACGTCAAGGAATTGTGAATTAAGCGTTGGAGGGAAGTGTCTGGGGTAAAAATCGCAGAGGGAGACCAAGAGATGAATACAGTAAGCAGATTCAAATGGCCGTAGGTTGCCTTTCCTGTGAGGTGATGGAAAGGCTTGCTCAGGATAGAGTCGGATGGAGAGCTGCATCAAACCAGTCTCCGGACTGAAGACCACAACAACACCAATGGGAACCTAAAACATACGTAAACAACAGGGAGTTCTCGCGGAAACTTCCACAGTAACAAGGAGAGTCCAGTGGCAAAACCAGCGAGCGTATATATATATATATATATATATATATATATATATATAGAGAGAGAGAGAGAGAGAGAGAGAGAGAGGGGGGGGGGGAGAGAAAGAAACCGGTACACCTGTAGGGCCCGCGCAAGCACGTAGAAGTGTCGCAACACGACGTGGCAAGAACTTGACTAATTTCAGAAATACTGCTGGAGGGAATTGACACCAAGCATTCTGCAGGGGTTCCATTAAATCCCTAAGAATAACAGGGACTGGAGATCTTTTCTGAAGAGCACGTTGCAAGGCATGCAGTGATGTTAATGACTGGAGAGTTTAGTGGCCACTGGAGATGTTTAAAGTCAGAAGAGCGTTCCTGGGGCGACTCTGTAGCAGTTCTGGACTTACTGGGTTGTCGTATTGTCCCTCGAAATGCACAATGAACAGAATGGATGCAGGTGATCATCCAGGATTCGTACGTACTTGCCACCTGTTTGAGTCGTATCTAGACGCGTCAGGCGTTCCATATCACTCCATCTGCAGACACCCGTTACAGAGCCGCCACCAGCTTGAACGGTCCCCCTGGTGACATGCAGGGTCAGTGGTATCATGAGGTTGTCTCCATACCCGCTCGATAGAGTCGTCAGACCAGGAAACATGCCAACATTCCAATGTCCGTGTTGACAAGCGCAGTAGAAGAGTAAAGCTTTGTGTCTTGCAGTTAGCAAAGGAAGACGAGTAGGCCTTCGGCTCCGAAAGCACTTATTGATGATGTTCAGTTGAATGGTTTCCACCCTAAATTGATGATACAGCACTGAAATCGGCAGCAATTTGCGGAAGGGCTGCACTTACGTCACACTGAACGATTATCTTCAATCGTCGTTGGTCCCATTCTTGCAGGTCCTTGTTCCGGCGGCGGCGTTCGGAGATTTGAGGTTTTACCGGATTGACGATATTTACTGTGCACTCGTGCAATAATCTTACGGGAAAATCTCCACCTGATCACTATCTGGAAGATGCTATGGCCCAATTCTCGTGCAACCACGTTCAAATTCAGATCCTGCTAACCTGCCGTTGTAACAGTAAGTAGTAACTGATCTAACGCCTGTGCCAAACTCGGGTTGTCATATAAATGCGTTGCTGACCACAGCTCCATCCTCTGAGTGTTATCATATATCTGTGTTTGCAGACGTATGGGTACACCAGTTTCTTTGGCTATATAGTATACATAGATAAAGGAAACTTGGGGACTACTTATGTGAATTAGTAGCTACGTTTACAAAAAAACAATACTAGCAACGGTTTTTGGTCATATCGCCATAACAGTTGATTTATTGTCAAATAAATTATTATTATGAAGGGCACTCAGCTTCAAGCAAGCTCTAGCATTAAATGCTCCCACTTCGACAGTTTTGCAAACCAGCACATGTTACGTGCAATTGACGCTTTGGACGGCCAGAGAACACGATACATCGCCCCTTTCCTTTACATGCCTCTTCTGGCATACAGAAAGGCAGCAGATTCCTCAAATCGGGCTTCTCACGTTTGTCCGGCCTCTGCGTGAACAACCACGCTCCCCTTCCTAAAATCGACTGTCGCACTTGACGAGACAAACTCACCACCGTGGCGCAAGGCAAAGAACACCGCCAAGATCGATATCCACAGGAAAGCTTGGTATAAGCCGAAGATATGGAAGTAACTGGAACCACTGCTCAGCTTGTTTGATACGCAGACCGACTGAATTATAAGCAATCAGCCGTTTTAAAAATAGTAGGATTTTCATCTCGATGCACCTAATAATGTTGTTTACGTACTGAACTATATTGTTATTTTGTTAAACTGTGTTTGATGTTCAATATATTGTTTTTTCCTTGCACTGTGTTAGTAGTTCAATACTTAATGCGTAATAGGTATGATATCCAGATGGATATGGAAATACGTCTTTTCCAACTAAAGTTGACTCTTTAATAACAGACAAGTTTCTCCTGTTCAAAGCTAGGCAGTATCAGTGGTCTATATAGTACATAAAAATTATTCAATCTTACATTTTATGAGTTACATCTCTAACGATTCTTTCGGCAGTTCACTTAACTGTAGCTATTACAGAGAAGGCCATAAAAAGAAAACATTGTCTACGACCGAAAGAACAACAAAAGAGCAATATTCAAAGTAGTTAACAGTTTATAACAAAGAAATACAATGAATTAAGATTAACAGAAGTTACTTAAATTCACTCGCTCTCTCTCTCTCTCTCTCTCTCTCTCTCTCTCTCTCTCTCTTTCACACACACACACACACACATACACACATAGACACAACAGTGCTCCAGTCGCAATCCATGCCCACGGTAACCACGGGCCTTCAAATCGTAAATCTTTCTTCCTTCTTCTAGTCCCTACCACATCCCATTCTACCGCTCCACTAACCCATGATCTCTCAGCTAGCTCCCATAACTCTCCATCCAGCTTTGTTTGATATGACCAGGAAAAGTGTAGCCACGTGCAGTAAGCAGTGTATGCTATGTAGCTATATCTAAAGAGATATGATTACAAAAGAAACATCCACCATGTGCATCTAGCACTTTTGGAATGCCCTGAACGGCATGAATAATACCATTATAAATTACAGAAAGAATAGTTTCAGATTAAAACGAAAATATATATAGTTACAAAATTTTTATGTATTATAGAGATCTGAGGATGCTTAGCACTGAATGGCTGAAAATGTGTGGTATTTAACAACAAATTTCAGTGAAATAATAAGAAAACTTTATTCCTTTTATTAAGTTATCAACTGAGGAATATGGCTGCATGCAAATATTAACTTCATAGAGGTGTGAAGATATGAGATATCCTTTGTTATCTGTCTTGGCACATTATTATTTATTAAAAATTTCAACATTTTTTTTCCAAAACATTTGTTTATTGGTGTGTTGCCAACCGGTTTCGGCCTCTTAGGCCATCATCAGATAACTTATTAATGAACAGACAGTTCACAGAGCGGTGTCATTTCTTAGTCGTACAAAGATGGCATTTCAAGGATATGTCAATATCTTAGACAATATATCGATACCAGAAAACAAACAATATAAAACATAATTTTAATATGAGTAAATACATCCCAGCTTCCTTTGAATTTGAATGTTAAAACTGTGGATACTAGTAATACTAAAAGTGAAGTAGTAAAACCGTAATGTAAATCTCAGAGAGATAATTAACAGTGTATATTTTTGGTTAAAATACTATGAATTTGTGAAAAACCCATGGACTCCCCTCTGCCATCATTCATTCCCTCTCCCCCCACTCTTGTACCCTTGAACACATACTCCATTGTATCACACTACTGATGTAGACAATGGTCTTTTCTCACAAATATCTGTGTTCCTCCAAGTACCGACTAAATATTCTATGAACAGTATGATTTCTTCACAGAAAATTGGTCCTGAATTGAGATCACTTTCTTCTGTTACAAGGATCAAATTTGAAGATTAATTTTAAATCTCTTTACGAGGCATTGAGGTCTGTAACTGTCAACTTTGGCGAGAGATTCACTTCATGCAGATAAAAAACAACCGTTAAGAATGTTGACTGTTTTATGTCCGTGGAAACTGTCAAAGTTAAGGTAGTGCGATATAATATACTCGTCTCAAAAGTGCTGCATCGCCATTTGAAAGGCTGTGGGACTGAGTGAATGGGTTTGAGACCTGGACAATCTACAAGCGTCGTATTAAAAAAAAAAAAAAAAAAAAAAAAAAAAAAAAAAAAAAAAAAAAAACGCCACACTTAATAATCAAGCCAAGAGAACCAAAGCTTTTTAATGAGGTGATGTTCATCCCTCTCCTCCATTTTGAACCGAGCTTGTGACAGGCTATGACGAGAATAGTTGTGAAGTTTAAAATGCTAGATGGCAGATCTGTGATTCTTGACGAACCCAGATGGTGGATTTGAGGATACGGGTGTAGCTTGTAATGTCATCAGTCCAAAGTACTCTCAACGTCTAGGCTTACGTAACAACAGCCGCGGCAGAATAGCCTAACGCACTGGGGCGCCATGCTGCGGTGCGCGCTGCCGTTCACCTTCGGGGGTTCGAGTCCTCCCTCGGGCATGGGTGCATATGTTGTCGTTAGGTTAGTTTAACTTAGTTTAAGTAGTCTGTAAGCTAGGGACTAATAACCAAGTAGTCAAGTCCCATAGGTTTAAAAACGCAACAACAACTTGGCTCTGTTTACAGTGCATATCATTACTAAGCCTTAACCAGATATCTGTCGCTTCCAGACAAAGAAAAATTAATCGCAGTCTACTGTAAGCAGCAAACCATTAGTTGTTCTCTGTGTTTATGTATGAGTATATGACTTCACGAGTTTTAATTTATTCCTTCCTCAGCACAACAACTGCCTGATACCCAAATATTTATTGCCTGATACATCTGAGTAGCAGCAGAAATAAACGCAGTACAGAGGGTACTTGATTGAGTGCTCATGCCGCGCTGGGATGGCCGCGCGGTCTGAGGCACCACGCCACGGACTGCGCGACGGCTTCCGTCGGAGGTTCGAGCCTTCCATCGGGAATAGGTGTGTATCTTCTTCTGAGCATAGTAGTGTGGAAGCACAGGGATGCCGGCAATCAAGGTCTTTTGGGGGGGGGGGACATCGAGTGCCTATGTCGGAGCTAAACACAGGATTGTTTCCAGACTTCGAGTTTTCAACAGATTCATCATATGGCCCTGAGTGCCGCGTCATCAGCATATTGTGAACCTCTTGGCCAATTTACGTCATTCTTCCTCGACAATGATATTAATCTCCGACACTTACCTACTACTAACGTACATGTACTAACGTAAGTAACTGAAGGGATCGGTGAAAGATTACGAGACGAACGTCATTTCGAGAAGGAAAGAATACACGTACGTTACACAACATATTGAACAGATTGATAAGTAAGGCGCAAATTGAAGTACACGTGACAAATTTATGATATTTCGAGAAGAAAAAAATACTTATGGTATCTAACGATAAGATTACGCAGGTAGCTATCTGTACTTGCTATCGCCACAAAGCAGGGAGAAAGTTGCGGAGACAAGCAGTGTAGGTGACCCCCTCAAGGTGAAGACGAGATGAGTTTCAGGAAGGGAAGAAATTTTCGGCGTAACGCTCTATGACGATATCATTGAGGACAGTGCACAGATTCTTTCAGGGGAACGATTGTATCGGAAACAAGATGCCATATTTTCAAACGAATTGCCTTCAAAGAAATCCTAAAAACTGTGGATTCCCAGAAGAGGATTTTGCCGAGCCGCGGTGGAGTGGCCTTGCTGCGGAACTCGCAGTAGCTCAAACACGGGCGTGTGTGTGTGTGTGTGTGTGTGTGTGTGTGTGTGTGTGTGTGTGTTGTCCTTAGGTTAGTGTAAGTAGTTTGTGAGCCTAGGGAATGATAACAAAATAAGTCCCTTAGATCAACAAACATATAAATATTTGATTAAATCATAGCAACCTTTGCTTCTGAAGTCAATAATACCTATTAATGTAAAGAAATCTCCATTGACCACTCTTTTGCCCCACGAAATGTGTACACTTTAAATTTAGATTGAAGCATGGGTTTACACAATGTGCTACCTCTGTAAAAACGATATCAAGTTATCTGAAAACAAATGCTAATGGGCACTAAATTATTCATACATTTTCAATCAATTAATGCTAAGACTTCCGAGTGTCGATTTACTACAGGGACAAATAAATTAACTGTGGAAGGTCTATGAAGCTTCTACATATCTCCAATTATTACTGTAATATTGGATATTAAGTAGTATGCCATATGTAAGATTCGCGTGACGTTTGATTCATATAGAAACATAGAACATTACCCAATGAATAAAGGAAGGATTTGTCGCCAGTAATGTACCAATTTTAACTTCGATGGAAAGCTCATATGCCTTTTTCACAATCGATACAAAAGCGTTACATGTTTGCACCTGTTACTGTCCTCCAAAGTAGTATCCGGAGTAGATTAGAACCCGTTGCCGACAATGTGGAAGGTATAGTATACCGTGAGCAGAGTCTGTTCTGTTGATGGTTAGAATGGAGCGGTCTACTGCCTGTCGAATCTCTGGAACAGTTCTGGAGCGAATGCCACGAAGTGGTTCCTTCATCTTCGGAATGAAATCAAAGTCACAAGGACGTAAGTCCGGGGAGTATGGTGGATGGTACAGTACTTCCCAGTCCCATCGACCGAACAGAGCAGCCACAGCTTCCGCTGTATGTTCCCACGCATTGTCGTGCAAAAAGATGGGGGGTTGAGTAGAAAGTGTTGCCGCTTCTTTCGGAAAGCTGGTCGCAGGTGATGCTCCAAAAAACGAACAATAATACTGTGCACTGCCGTGGTGGATTGTAATGCTTAGGATAACACCATCACAGTCGTACAGAGAATCTCCATAACTTTACCATACTGGGGCTCTGACGCCTCTTGAAGGCCTTATTGACACTGTCGTGCTGTAAGAGCTCCGGCAAATTCAGTTTTGATCCAATTTCGTTGTTCCTAAATCATAGTTGACACCGTTACGTTACACCGCTCGCTCACAAGTGACTGTCTTTCCCTCGATTGTGCGCACGCCTGTGACTTGGGACGGGCGAGTCCATTTGCTCGGAGGTAAGGTAGGAAGTCAGCAACCTGTGCTATCAGCGACAATAGTAGATTCCATTAGATGGTGTCTCCACAGCAGCGTTATCACTATTTAAGTTCCAAACCTCGCATTATTTTACCCATGTGCTTGCATTTTCTTGCCTTACAATTTATCATTATACCACAATAGCTTAGTAATAAGTATGCCCGAAAACGCCGATTGCAGAATCGCAATTTTGGGGGTTTTCTACACTGAAGAGGCAAGGGAAGCAAGCATGCAGAGGTGCCGGAGCACGACGCGGTCGAGACATCTACATCTACATCTACATAGATACTCTGCAAAGCACATTCAAGTGTCTGGCAGAGGGTTCATTAACCACTTTTATAGCTTTTCTCTACCGTTCCATTCTCTAATAGCGCGCGGGAAGAAAGAACACCTAAATCGTTCCGTTTTAGATCTGATTTCTCTTATTTTATTGGGATGGTCATGTCTCCCTAAGTAGGTGGGTGCTAGAAAAATATTTTCACATTCAGAACTAAAAGTCGGTGATTGAAACTACGCAAACAGATCACGCCGCAATGAATAACGTCTTTCTTTTAATGATTTCCACCCCAATTCGTGCAACATTTCCGTGATGCTTTCCCCCCGTAACGTGATAGAACAAAACGAGCTGCCCTTCTCTGAACCTTCTCAATGTCTTCCGTCAGTCCCACCTGGTGAGGGTCCCACAAGGGGCGACAGTACTCCACGAGAGGACGCACAAGTGTGATGTAGCCAGTCTCTTTGGTGGAGCTGGTGCATCTTCGAAGCGTTCTGCCGATGAAACGTAACCTTTGGTTCGCCTTCCCCACAATATTTTCTGTGTTCTCTCCAGTCAAAGTTGTTCGTAATTGTAACTCCTAGGTATTTGGTAGAATCTACGACCTTAAGGTTTGACTGATTTATCGCGTAATTGAAGTTCAGCGGATTTCTTTTAGTGGTCATGTGTATTACTTCACACTTTTCTTTGTTTAGTGTCAATTGCCAATTTTCGCACCATGCAGAAATTTTGTCTAAATCGCTTTGCAGTTGCATTTGATCATCTGTTGACTTCACTAACCGATAAACGACAGCATCATCCGCGAACAATCTAAGGGAGCTATTCAGATTGTCTCCTAAATCGTTTATAACGCTTCCCTGTGGAACGCCAGATATCACTTATGTTTTACTCGATGACTTACCGTCAATTACAACGAACTGTGTCCTTTCTGATAGGAAATCGTGAATCCAACCGCACAATTGGGAAGATATTCCATAAGCACGCGAAGCCGCTTGTGGGGTACAGTGTCAAAAGCCTTCCTGAAATCCAGAAATATGGAATCGATTTGAGATCCCTTGTCGATGGCACTTAACACTTCATGTGAATAAAGGGCAAGCTATGTTTCGCAAGAGCGAATCCGTGTTGACTACTGGTTAATAGGTCGTTCTCTTCGAGGTAGTTCATAATATTCGAACAAAGTACATGTTCCAAAATCCTACTGCAAATCGACGTCAATGAGGTAGGCCTGTAATTTTGGGGATCACTCCTATTGCCTTTCTTGAATATTGGAGTAACTTGGGCAACTTTCCAATCTTTGGGTACGGATCTTTCGCTGAGTGATCGGTTGTAAATTATAGCTAAGTACGGAGCTATTGCATCAGCATACTCTGAGAGGAATCTAGTTTGTATACAATCTGGCCCGGAAGATTTATTTTTGTTTAGTGACTTAAGTTGTTTTACTACTCCAGGAACATCTACTTCTAAGTTTCGCATGCTGGCAGCTCTTCTTGGATTGAATACTGTAGTGTTCACTTCTTCTTCTTTGATGAACGAATTTCGGAAAGCTGTGTTTAGTAATTCTGCCTTAGCAGTACTGTCATCGGTAGTATTACCATTGCTATCGCGTTTTGTTTGTGTTTTGCCGTTAGTGTACTTCACATATGACCAGAATTTCTTTGGATTTTCTGCAAGATTACGAGACAGGATTTCATTGTGGTAACTACTATAGGCTTCTCTCATTGAAGTCTGCGCTAGGTTGCGAATTTCAGTAAAAGATTGCCAGCCTTGTGGATTCTGTGTCTTTTTAAATTTTGCATGCGTTTTTCTTTGCTTCTGCAATAGTGATCTGACCTGTTTTGTGTACCTCTTTTTTATTAATTTATTTGGTATAAATCTCTCGATTGCTACTGATATTATGTCTTTGAAAGTAAGCCACAACTGATCTACACTCGCATTTTTAGTTTTGAAAGACTGGAGACTATCACTCAGGAAAGCGCGAAGCGAATTTCTATCTGCTTTATTGAATAGACTCGACTAATGTCTGAAGTAGTGCTGGAAGGAACTGACACCATGCACTCGGGAGGCCTGTCTATAAATCCGTAAGAGTACGAGGGGTTGCGGGTCGCTTCTGAACAGCACGTTGCAAGATGTTCTCAACTATGTTCATGTCTGTGGAGTTTGGTGGTCAGCGGAGGTGTTTAAACTCAGAAGAGTGTTGTTGGAGCCACTCTGTACCAACAATTGTGGGGCACTATAGTAGATGAAATTGTCCTGCTGGAACTGACCAAGTCCTTCGTGAAGTACAGTGGAAATGTATGGTTCCAGGTGATCAGACAGGATGCGTACGTACTATTGTAACATTAATGTACACACTTAATATTTTTTTCGAACTATTTAATACTAAAAGTTTGTTTTGCTACAATCGATATATAAAATTGTACGTACCTATCTTTAATTATTTTCGTGAAATGTGGTACGTATGTTATCTTATTTGGAGTATTTGTAGAGTTAAAATTGATTTTTGAGTATCTTGATTGCACAGTATTTTGATGGCAATATTTATTGTTATAAATGTAAGAAGTGAAATAAAAGGTTTCCGCTTGGTAGGCGATGTGAGATGTTTATTTTATTAAACTTCAAAACATATCGATTTCGTCCCTATGATGGGACATCATCAGTGCAGAATTGCAAGTCATGATGACCTATGTGCTCTGCTTAAAACATTTTTATCAGTCATGTCATAAAAAACATTTAAAAGGTCTTGCCGGTACAAGTCACAAGAATAAAATCAGGTAGCTGTGACTTGTACCGGCAAGACCTTTTAAATGTTTTTTATGACATGACTGATAAAAATGTTTTAAGCAGAGCACATAGGTCATCATGACTTGCAATTCTGCACTGATGATGTCCCATCATAGGGACGAAATCGATATGTTTTGAAGTTTAATAAAAGAAACATTTCACATCGCCTACCAAGCGGAAACCTTTTATTTCATTATAATTCTATGGTGAGCTGGCACAAAATGGAATCTAGTTACAAATGTAAGAAGATTGTAGTCTTATCCAAACGCAGGGCATGTAATAAGATATGTAGAATGTAAAACCATTGGTACTTCACCGTGGAAGGCGCCAAGTTGCGTTTCTGGTTGGTAAATTTGTGTAATTTTTGTTTGCAACCCAGAAATGACTGAACTATGGTCACCTACGTCCAAAAATCTTTCATTGTTTGATCAAGTGCAAATATTTCTTTCATATTCAGGGCTATATTTAAGTAGTAAATAAGTGGTTTGGTTTGCCTTGTCTTGCATATTGCTTTGCATAGAGATTATCTACTTCTTTGTACCTAGTTGCTCTAAAGTAATATTTATAACATATTGGAATCAGGTCATGAATAACAGTTTCAACATTTTATTGCCTAATCAAATTGGCGACCGTATAATTAACATTCCTTGACCTGATTAATTGTTGTACGCAGTATTTTGTCCTTGTTTAGCAAAGAGCCTGACTAAAGTCAGATAAAAATTTAAAAAATGTCTTATTCTTAGGTCGACACACGGTCAAATAAAAAAATCCCACATTGGTTTGTGCCCTTACATTCGCTTTGCACGCGGTTTTATCGTGTTTAGGGTAGTTTTACCCAGAGGTAAGAGGTTACACTATCACCTGTCAAAGTTGTAGCTAGACGTGTCAGGGCACCAACTGGACACGCCATTACAGAGCCTCCACCTGCTGTCATGTAGCGTCAATGGATTCATGAGGTTGCCTGCATGCTCTTACACGTCCATCCGCCGGCCGCAGTGGCCGAGCGGTCTGCGGCACGCCAGTCACAGTCTGCACGGTCGGGGGTTCGAATCTCCCCTCGGGCATGGATGTCTGTGACGTCTTTAGAATAAGCTAGTTCATAAGTAGTTTGTAAGTTTAAGAACTGATGACCCCGCAGTTAAGTCACTTAAGCTTAACAAACATTTGAACACGTCCATCCGCCCGATGCAATTGGAAACGAGACTCGTGAGACCAGGCAAAATGTTTCCAGTGAAATATCCAATATCTGTGATGACAGGCCCAGGAGAGGAGTTAAGCTTTGTATAGTGCAGTCACAAAGGGCTCACGAGTACGTCTAGGGTCCCGAAAGCCCTTATCGATAATGTTTCGCAAGCTGAGACTTGCTGATGGCCCTGCATTGAAATCCGTAGCAGTTTGCGGAAGGGCTGCACTACTGTCACGTCCAGCGAGTTTCTTCAGTTGTCATTCCTGCAGGATCTTTATCCGACCGCAGCCGTGTTGGATATTTGATGTTTTATCGCTTCCCCGATATTCACGGAGCACTCGTGAAATGCTCGTACTGGAAAATCCCCACTTCATCGCTACTTCGGAGATGCCGTGTCCCACACCACCGCCTGCGCCACACCACACGCTCCCACCAAAATAAAATTCTCTCTGTACCATCACATAACACGGCAATCTTCTCTAAATCATTTTCTGTATCGGGGACAGGTCTGTGGAACAATCTTCTTCAAAAGTTAAGAGAGATAAAATCAATTCAAAACATTAAAAGACAGCTGGGATTTCACCTTCTGTCACAACAGCCTTCTTTTTCTCCACTTACCAGTCTGTAGCCCACTGTTGTCAATTCCTCCTCCCCCCATAAATGTTTCCCTTTCCTTTCGTCAGCCGAGATCTCTATTCATATATATCTCCACTTCCTCACATCCATTGGCACTGTCATTTTTCAATCTCCTCCTCTTTCACTAATCATTTTCCTCCTTCTGTTTATATTAAACTTAATTCAAATGTGTTAAACATCTATCTCCATGTAAATATCTCTTGTTATTATTAGTATTACTTTGATTTTTGTGTTATTATTATTATTATCATATATTATTATTAATACAGTGTTTTTTGTAATTAAATCCTATAACACCACGTTCAAACTCAGTTAAATCGTCAAAACCTGCCATTGTGGCAGCAGTAACCGACCTAACACCTGCGGCAGACACCTGTTGTTTATACAGGTGTTACTTACCGCAGTGCCGTCCTGTGAGTGTTTACATATCTCTGTGTTTGCAAACGCATGTCTGTATCAGTTTCTTTGGCCCTTCAGTGTATATTGGGCGGTTCAGCAAGACGCTCATGCTCTTGGAACTGTGACAGAATCCTGTAGCGTGATGCAGGCGTCTCTCGTCCAACGTCTATCTCTGAAATGTGACGAATTTCTGCGTGACGCATTCGCGATCTAAATGAGCTTAAAACGAAGCGTGTTTCTTTCCTTTGGATATTCTGTCAGCCCTATTCGGTACAGAATCCACACAGATTGATATTCAAGTATTGGTCGGACGAGTGTTCTGCTAGCTACTTGCTTTGTTAATGGACTACACTTCCTGCAGCCGCGGCGGAGCGGCAGAGCGCATTGAGGTGCTGTGCTACGATGCGCGAGGCCGTTCACCGTCCGGGTTTCGAATCACCCCTCGGGCATGGATGTTTCTGACGTCTTTAGTATAAGCTAGTTCATAAGTAGTTTGTAAGTTTAGGGACTGATGAACCCGCACTTAAGTCCCATAAGCTTTACAAACATTTGAAACATTGTTCAAAAAATGTTCAAAAGTTTGTAAATCTTATGGAACTTAACTACGGGGTCATCAGTCCATAAACTTACAAACTACTTATGAACTAACTAAGACTAAGGACGGCACAAATATCCATGCCCGAGGGGGTATTCGAACCCCCGACCGTAGTGGCCGTGCAGACCGTGACTGGAGCGCCTCAGTCCCCTCGGCCACCGCGGCCGGCGAAAACATTTTTACATTTCCTGCGGATTCTTTAAATGAATCTCAATCTGATATCTGGCTTACCCATCATTGATTTTATGTGGTCGTTCCACCACAAATGTTATTTACAGCAACTGCCAGATATTTTATTGAAATACCTATTTACAGTTACTATTTTGTAATTTCGTAATCATATAATAAAAGATCTTTCTTTGTGTGTATTCACAGTAGAAGTTTTTATGTTAGGACTCAACTGCTACTCCCTGCAAAAGCAGCTCCTCCTGTACTTTCAGTGTTGCGACTCGTCGATATACACTATCATCCATGTAATAGTCATAGAACTTGCAGTATTATCTACGAGGTGAACTATATATAAATACTAGCTGAAAATCCGGCGTTGCCCTGGTATTTATTTATTTATTCCTGCCTTGAGTTAGTACTTCTCCTATCCCTTCTCTCTCTGTCCATCTCCTTTTTTCCAATAACATGTTATATTTATCAGAGAATATATCAGAAATAAGGCTGTCTTGCATTACGTACAAAATTACAGGTGCAGTATCCAAACAAAGAAAGACAGTAATCAAAATACAAACGACATGTAACATTCATTTTATTCACAGCTTTACTACAAACAATATTTCTTGTAACTTCTCCACTATCTAACATGAATAATTTCTTTATGAGCCCAGCCCTGAAAAAGTGACAAACATGGACATGTCAAATACACTCCACAATATTAAATAGATTGCCCTTTGATTTATTAAATAGAAAACGCAACTCTCACTCGACACTGCAGTCTCTGGAAGTTAAAAGCTAGATCTGACGGAAATA
This sequence comes from Locusta migratoria, assembly GCA_026315105.1. Classification (NCBI taxonomy): domain Eukaryota; kingdom Metazoa; phylum Arthropoda; class Insecta; order Orthoptera; family Acrididae; genus Locusta; species Locusta migratoria. The sequence goes on from CM048744.1 coordinate 542,484,885, forward strand.
ATAGGTATTCGTTGCATGTACACTGTTTCATTCTCTTCCTTTTCATGTCTATTGCTATCACCTGCATCTGTTTGCCCTTTCCAGTTCAAAGCTGGTTTAAAGCTGTCAAGCGCAGTCAGCTTTCAGGAATTTCCTTAAGCTGACTTGAATACAGGAGTGTTTTATTGGTAAATACATAAATGGATTAATATGTGGTGTATGACGTGACGTGTATTACCCATAATAATATATATGACCTCATATTTATTAAATTGTATGTTGTATAATTGTGTAATTTTGCAGTTATATATTCATTTGTGTATTTGCTATATGTCGGTAAAATCCGTTGCGAACAGAGTTAGTTGTAAACGAATAATAGATTAAAACCTGATGCGTGATGGGGAGGTTTTCCGTGAACGTTACTGTTTATGATCTTATATCTCATGAACTACGCACCGTACTGTGATAAATTTCGAAGGCACATTCATCTGTTTTTGTGTATACTATCTGTAAAATTTCCTGTGACTACAATTTTTAGTGTAGTAATTGTAAATTGTAACGTCATACCGAATGCCGTACTTTTGCTCCTTATACAGCGGAAAAGTAGTAAGCGGGAAACTTATTTCCTTTCAATATTTTGATGTGGTTGTCAGCGAGAAAAAGTTTAATAAAGGTTGAAAATATGTTTATAGTTTGTTGCAACTCGCAAAATACTGTCATTATCCTATAGTGTATTTACAAAGTTTCTTCGCATTATGTGGCAGTTTCTTACAACTCTTATTGTTTATGAGGCTATATCTCCTGAAACATGTGTCGTATGTGGTTGTTACTCCTACAGCACTTGTTATCTGACGTAAGGAATATGTGAACCAAATTTGATTGAAATCGGTCCAGTGGTTTAGGATAAAATGAGCAGCACTGTCGCTTAATGCAGCAGTTTATCGCGCATCTCATTGTTGTCATACCTCGTGAACCATGGCGTAACTATGGGGGGATGAGGTGGATAGAACCCCCCCTCCCCAGAACCCGAAAAGAAAAAAAGAGAGCGAGAGAGAGAGAGAGAGAGAGAGAGAGAGAGAGAGAGAGAGAGAGAGAGAGAGAGGGGGGGGGGGGAGGGGGGGAAATCTGGTAAAGGTAAAGATTGGAACTTGGGGTGTTTTACCATAAGCTTTCATTAGAAGGGAGTGAATTAGTTTCTTCAACTGGAGTGGTAGATGGTATTCTGTCTGGAAACTGACTAAAATTTTGCTCGTAAAGCAGATCTAACCCCCCCCCCCCCCCCAAAGCCAACTCCTAGTTACGCCACTGTCGTGAACAATGTGTTGTCTATGATTCTTACACTTACGGTGACCGTTGTCATGGATTGAAGCTTACATGTACATAATTTCATAAAGATTGGAACGAAACTGTAGATCTGTATGCAACACGTACACTCAAACACATAGACACACAAACATACGGACACTCTGCTTTATGTATTAGAAAAGATTAGATGATGAACAGCAACAGTACTACAACATATACTTGGAGAACGCTCCAAATCACTTACACGTCTGAAGAATTCTCTCGATTGGGAATGACAAGGCGATTACTGTTAGAAACTCTTCAATCAAACCACATAGTTTGATTCATACTCCGTATGCTCGTAGTTTGTTCGTTGGACGACAGTGCGGAACAGTATCGAACATTTTGCGAAGTCAAGAAAAACGGCATCTACCTGGGAGCCTGAATCTACCGCTGTGTCTCGTGGACCAATAGCGCGAGATGGGTTTCACATGATCGTTTCATTCAGAACCTAAGTTAATTCGCACACAAGTTATTTTTAATTTACAAAAATGTCATAATAAGCGAGCTCAAAAAATCTTCAGAAATTCTACACCACGCCGATAGAGATATACGCCTATAATTATACGCATCTGTTGAACGACCCTATTTGAAAACGGGAATGACCTACATTTTTATTTATTTATTTACAATTATTAGTAATGCTTAGCTCCCCTTAGAGGCTTCCTCGAAGGGGACCAAGTTCCTTCGCATCCTACGTGTAAAATCATGTTAGTATTCTATGAAGTCCAGCAGCCATTCCTATGTTGAGCGACTGAAGTTGCTTTTCTATCCCCCTATCATTTATCTCTTCCTCTGTGAAACAGTATCGGAAAAAGACGTTTATCATTTCGGACTTCGTGTGCCATTCTACGTTTTAGCGCCATTATGGTCACAGATTGTCTGGACATAAGACATCCGTTCACTGCTTTAAGATAATAAGTCCTACTCAGGAGGATGTGATTATCAGGAAAGACAATACTGGCATTCTACGGGTCGGAGCGTGGAATGTCAGATCCCTTAATCGAGTAGGAAAATTAGAAAATTTAAAAAGGGAAATGGATAGGTTGAAGTTAGATATAGTGGGGATTAGTGAAGTTCGGTGGCAGGATGAACAGGATTTCTGGTCGGGTGAGTACAAGATTATAAATACAAAATCAATTGGGGGTATCACAGGAGTAGGATTGATAATCTTCGTTTGTGTGGCCATAATGTCCGTAGTTGCTTTCATAACTATGAATGGTAGTGATTTTCCGTCTTTTGCAACTACAATAAAATGCGATTTTTTCACACCAGACGCGTTTCGTTTTATTGACTGTAAAACATCATCAGTGGTCTGAAATAGTAGAAATCTACAGTTTGGTTTTTGTTTAGATCGAAAACAGTTCTTAAATGGACCCTGAAAAGTAGGCCTAATGTTTGGTACTTACGGAAATTTTGTCTTCTTTTCGCTTCACATCATGGAATGCCGGTCTGTTTAGTGTAATCCCGCCGGTTCTTCATGTTGTGTCGTTTTCTCACTACTTTCACTGTCACTGTTTCACTGTTTATGGTTGTTTTTCACAGATCAGAAGTGTTTGTTTTTACTGATTCTGCTCAGTGTGTTATTGGAGTGTTGCCAACCTCACAAATGTAGTTCTTTCTCTGTTTTATAATAAATTATGTTTCGATGTATTTAGTTTTGATGTAAGCAGATTGGAATAGTGGCAGAATAATACATGTATACATTTAATGGGAACATTATTATTATTTTATTTAATTTTTTTTAATTACTATTATATTATTATAATTGTTGTTATTATTGGTGGGGGGTTTAGTAGTAGGGAAAGATGACTGAATGGTGGTTGGATGTGGTAAGGTGTGATGTGAAGTGAGATGGAGGACATAAGTGATGGATATGAGGTGTGGTGCACTAATATTAAACTCCTGGGTGGTGGTAATGCAAGTAGTGTGCATGTGTGTGATGTGTGTGTGTTTGGGGGGGGGGGGGGTTGTGTTTTTTGTTGAATCTGGTATGTGATGTAGGGTAACAGTGATGGGAACGAGGTTGAGTGTTTGTTAGCAGGGAGCGAAAAAGTTTGGGAGTTTTATATCAATATGTGTGACACGTTCGGAGGGTCTCGTGTTTAGCGGAGAGATGGCTATGTGATTTTATTTTACCTTAGCTGTGGTGTGTTGGTAGTGGTATCTGGAATGGGATGTGGAAGTAGTCTGAGATAGCTACGGGCATGACAGGGAATGTTTTATGTGATTTCATCAATTATTTTATACAATGTTTGTTTTCCAATATTTATTTGGTCATTTAGTAGTTGTTTATTGTGTGATAGTGCTTTGTGTATGTGGAGGTTTTCTTGGAAGGGGAGTAGGTGTCTGTCTCTACTGGTCTGTATGATTTCCATATCTTTTTCTATAGTGCTGGGCCTATGGTGTTCTTGTTTCAGGTGGTCGGCAAATGTTGAATGGTTTGTGCCATACTTCCAGGCTCTGATGTGCTCTTTGTATCTGGTATCAAATGTTCTGCCAGTCATCCCAATATATATATTATCACAGTCTCTGCATTTGAGCTGATAAATACCAGATTGTTGGTATTTGTCTCTTTTTGGTTTTAGTTTGGGGATGTGTTTTTGAATTGGGTTGCTTGTTTTGTAGGCAATGTTTATGCCTTGTTTCTTGAATATATTACCTATGTTGTATGTGAATTTGTTGTGGTAGGTTAGTGTATGCCATTTGTTATTGTGTGTGCTGTTTGCCTGTGTCAATGTGGTTTGTGTTGGTTTTTTCTTCAACTGTGTCTTTATTTTCCTGTTTAGTTTGTCTACAAGGGTTTCTTCGTAGCCATTTTTAGTGCAATTTGTTTTATAATAGAGGAAGAACAAAAGGACACACTCAATTTCCTAGACATAACAATAACAAAAGAAAACCACACACACACATTTGATATATTTAGAAAACTCACCACCTCAGACATCATTATACATGCCACTTCAAACAATCCACAAAGTCACAAACAAGCTGCAATTAGGTACATGCTCAACAGACTCAATAGGATCCCCCTAAACACTTCTAATTACCAAAAGGAGCTAACTATTATAAAACAAATTGCACTAAAAATGGCTACGAAGAAACCCTTGTAGACAAACTAAACAGGAAAATAAAGACACAGTTGAAGAAAAAACCAACACAAACCACATTGACACAGGCAAACAGCACACACAATAACAAATGGCATACACTAACCTACCACAACAAATTCACATACAACATAGGTAATATATTCAAGAAACAAGGCATAAACATTGCCTACAAAACAAGCAACCCAATTCAAAAACACATCCCCAAACTAAAACCAAAAAGAGACAAATACCAACAATCTGGTATTTATCAGCTCAAATGCAGAGACTGTGATAATATATATATTGGGATGACTGGCAGAACATTTGATACCAGATACAAAGAGCACATCAGAGCCTGGAAGTATGGCACAAACCATTCAACATTTGCCGACCACCTGAAACAAGAACACCATAGGCCCAGCACTATAGAAAAAGATATGGAAATCATACAGACCAGTAGAGACAGACACCTACTCCCCTTCCAAGAAAACCTCCACATACACAAAGCACTATCACACAATAAACAACTACTAAATGACCAAATAAATATTGGAAAACAAACATTGTATAAAATAATTGATGAAATCACATAAAACATTCCCTGTCATGCCCGTAGCTATCTCAGACTACTTCCACATCCCATTCCAGATACCACTACCAACACACCACAGCTAAGGTAAAATAAAATCACATAGCCATCTCTCCGCTAAACACGAGACCCTCCGAACGTGTCACACATATTGATATAAAACTCCCAAACTTTTTCGCTCCCTGCTAACAAACACTCAACCTCGTTCCCATCACTGTTACCCTACATCACATACCAGATTCAACAAAAAACACAACCCCCCCCCCCAAACACACACACATCACACACATGCACACTACTTGCATTACCACCACCCAGGAGTTTAATATTAGTGCACCACACCTCATATCCATCACTTATGTCCTCCATCTCACTTCACATCACACCTTACCACATCCAACCACCATTCAGTCATCTTTCCCTACTACTAAACCCCCCACCAATAATAACAACAATTATAATAATATAATAGTAATTAAAAAAAATTAAATAAAATAATAATAATGTTCCCATTAAATGTATACATGTATTATTCTGCCACTATTCCAATCTGCTTACATCAAAACTAAATACATCGAAACATAATTTATTATAAAACAGAGAAAGAACTACATTTGTGAGGTTGGCAACACTCCAATAACACACTGAGCAGAATCAGTAAAAACAAACACTTCTGATCTGTGAAAAACAACCATAAACAGTGAAACAGTGACAGTGAAAGTAGTGAGAAAACGACACAACATGAAGAACCGGCGGGATTACACTAAACAGACCGGCATTCCATGATGTGAAGCGAAAAGAAGACAAAATTTCCGTAAGTACCAAACATTAGGCCTACTTTTCAGGGTCCATTTAAGAACTGTTTTCGATCTAAACAAAAACCAAACTGTAGATTTCTACTATTTCAGACCACTGATGATGTTTTACAGTCAATAAAACGAAACGCGTCTGGTGTGAAAAAATCGCATTTTATTGTAGTTGCAAAAGACGGAAAATCACTACCATTCATAGGATTGATAATGAATAAGAAAATAGGAATGCGGGTAAACTACTATGACCAGCACAGTGATCGCATTATCATTGTCAAGATAGATACGAAGCCAACACCGACAACAGTAGTACAGGTTTATATGCCAACTAGCTCTGCCGATGATGAGGAGATCGAAGAAATATATGAGGAGCTAAAGGAAATTATTCAGACAGTTAAGGGAGAGGAAAACTTAATTGTGATGGGAGACTGGAATTCGGTAGTAGGAAAAGGAAGAGAAGGAAAAATAGTTGGTGAATATGGACTGGGCAGAAGGAATGAAAGAGGAAGTGGCCTGGTAGAATTTTGCACGGAACATGATTTAATCATAACAAACACGTGGTTTAAGAATGACAAAAGAAGGTTGTATACGTGGAAGAGACCAGGAGACACCGGAAGGTATCAGATAGATTTTATAATGGTAAAACATAGATTCCGGAACCAGGTTATAAACTGTAAAACATACCCAGGAGCAGATATAGACTCTGACCATAACTTGTTAGTCATGAACTGTAGGCTGAAACTGAAAAAACTGCAGAAAGGTAGGAAAATAAGGAGATGGGACCTAGATAAATTGAAGGAACGTGAAGTTCTAGTGAATTTCAGAGGAAGATTTAGGCAACAATTGACAGAAACAGGGGGAAATAAAACAGTAGAAGAGGAATGGGTAGCATTGAGAGATGAAATAGTGAAGGCAGCAGAGGACAAAATAGGTAGAAAGGCAAGACCTACAAAAAATCCTTGGATATCACAGGAAATACTAAATTTAATTGATGAAAGGAGAAAATATAAAAATGCAGTAAATGAAACAGGCAAAATGGAGTACAGACGACTAAAAATGAGATTGACAGGAACTGCAAAATGGCTAAGCAGGAGTGGCTAGAAGCCAAATGCAAATCTGTAGAACAATGTATAAGAAGGGGAAAAGTAGATACCGCCTACAGGAAAATAAAAGAGACATTTGGGGACAAGAAAAGCAACTCTACGAATATCAAGAACTCAGATGGGAAACCAGTTCTCAGCAAAGAAGGGAAAGCTGAAAGATGGAAAGAGTACATAGAGCAGCTCTACAAAGGTAATGAACTTAGTGAGGAGGTTGTAGGAAGGGAAGAGGAAGTAGGTAAAGATGAAATAGGAGACACTATACTGAGAGATGAATTTGACAGAGCCCTGAAAGACCTAGGTCGGAACAAGGCCCCAGGAGTAGATGACATACCCTCAGAGCTACTCAAGTCTCTGGGAGAGCCAGCCATGACAAAACTATTTGAACTGGTGTGTAAGATTTATGAGACAGGCGAAGTACCCTCAGACTTTAAGAAAAATGTAATAATCCCCATTCCAAAGAAATCAGGCGCAGACAGGTGTGAAAATTACAGAACCATCAGTTTGATAAGTCATGGTTGCAAAATTTTAACTCGAATTATCTACAGGAGAATGGAAAAGCTGGTAGAAGCTGACCTCGGGGAAGATCAGTTTGGATTCAGGAGGAACGTAGGAACCCGGGAGGCAATACTCACTTTACGTCTTATCTTAGAAGATAGATTAAGGAAAGGCAAACCTACATTTTTAGCTTTTGTAGATTTGGAGAAAGCTTTTGACAATGTTGACTGGAATACACTCTTTCAAATTCTGAATTCAGCAGGGGTAAAATACAGGGAAAGGAGAGTTATTTACAACTTGTACAAAAGCCAGACTGCAGTTATTAGACTCGAAGGGCATGAAAGGGAAGCAGCAGTCGGGAAGGGAGTAAGACAGGGTTGTAGCCTTTCTCCAATATTATTCAATTTGTACATCGAGCAGGCGGTGAAGGAAAGTAAGGAAAAATTTGGAATAGGAGTTAAAGTTCAGGGGGAAGAAATAAAAACATTGCGTTTTGCCGATGACATTGTAATTCTGTCAGAGACAGCAAAGGACCTGGAAGATCAGTTGAATGGAATGGACAGTGTGTTGAAGAGAGCGTATAAAATGAACATTAACAAGAGCAAAACAAAAATAATGGAATGTGGTCTTAGAAAATCGGGTGATGCTGAAGGAATTAGATTAGGTAACGCAACAGTGAAGTTGGTAGATGAGTTTTGTTACTTGGGTAGTAAAATAACATGTGATGGTCGCAGTACAGAGGATATAAAATGTAGAATGGCAATGGGAAGAAAAGCATTTTTGAAAAAGAGAAATTTGCTAACATCGAATATTAATTTGAATGTAAGGAAGTCTTTTCTGAAGGCATTTGTGTGGAGTGTTGCCTTGTACGGGAGTGAAACATGGACAATAAGCTGTGCGGACAGGAAGCGGATAGAGGCTTTTGAAATGTGGTGCTACAGAAGAATGCTGAAGATTAGGTTGGTAGATCGCATAACTAATGAAGAGATACTGAACAGACTTGGTGAGAAAAGGAAGTTTTGGCATACCCTGACTAAAAGGAGGGATCGCTTGGTAGGACACATTCTTAGACATCGGGGAATCGTAAATTTAGCATTGGAGGGAAGTGTGTGGGGTAAAAATCGCAGAGGGAGGCCAAGAGACGCGTATAGTAAGCAGATCCAAGTCGATGTGGGTTGTCGTTCTTATGAGAAGATGAAAAGGCTTGCTCAGGATAGAGTAGGGTGGAGAGCTGCATCAAACCAGTCTCCGGACTGAAGACCATAATAATAATAATAGTCCTATTTGGACTAGGACGAAGGAGTGACACGCTTTTCGGTTAGCTCGTAGCATTGTTCATGAGTATGGGCATTACATCTGCCTTACTTCTACGAGCAAAGCTTTGAACGACGAGCAGAAGCTGGTGCTAAAGCATATTATACGAATCGATTAATTCCTTTTGTAAAAGATGTCAATTGCGCTGAAATTAATGCTCGGCTAATAGCACGAATTTCATGTGTAGCGCCTCGGTGGAGTATCCGAGCGTTCTAAGGCGCCTTGCAGTGGAGCGCGCGGTTGCTCGTCGTCGGAGGTTCAAGTCCTCCCTTGGGCATGGGAGTTTGTTGTCCTTAGTGTAAGTTCATTTAAGTAGTTGGCTAGGGTCCAGATTGGTCCAATAGCATTAATAACATTTCGTTTACATTTTCATGTGTACCGTTCTGATTTCATTTTGCATCTAAAAACCTGTTTTTGTAGGAGCTTACCCAAGTGCTCACTGCCACACACTATCATGGTTTACAGTCCAGCTATATTTAACACGTGCTGTGACTTACTTGTTGGAGGCCCAAAGAAGTGTGGTCTTAAAAGTTAATAATGTTTTGTCAGATGATCATTGTTTCGTTTCGTTAAATGCCGTAAGTTTTTATCTTAGTATAGTAAAACAAAGACAGTGTGGCTTTAACCTTTTATCTGTTTCTTTCCCTTTGTTTTTCGTGTAGTTTGATCCGTATAGGACTTCGGATCCTTTTTAGTTTACTTGGATCGTAGAGTTTTTTGGTAAGTTTTTTATTTAATGTTCCGTGAAGAAATCTTACGTCCTAATTCACAATTCCTGTTGACTACAACAGCAGTTAACTATGACGGAATAAGAGCTGGGAATCAGAATAAAAAAATTTCATATCGCAGCACACCAGAAGGTGAATACGTCCAAGCGAGAGACGAAAAACTTCTCGGATTATCTGGCTCATCTAGGAGATGTAAAAAAACGATCTTTACATAATCGGCCTTGCGCATGAGTTAACCCTAATTCGCCATCGCTGTAAGCTGTCGAGGACGGTGCATCTGCCGCGGCGGATTAGCCTTGCGTACTGGAGCGCCGTGCTGCGCTGCGCGCGGCCGTTCGCCGTCGGGGGTTCGAGTCCCCCCAGGGGATGGGTGTTTGCGTTGTCATTAGGTTATTTTTTACCTTAGTTTAAGTAGTTTATAAGCTACGGACTAATAACCGTGCAGTTGGGTCCTATATATTTACAAACATTGGAACAAATATTTGAAGTGGCGCATCTGAGCAGCAAGTACCTCGGAGATGGGGTACATGCATCCTAAATTTAAATGACATTAAAAATCCCTTGCTGAGTGCCGTTATAGGAAGGAAGGAAGATTACGTCTTAACTTCCAGTTGACAGTGTGGCCATTAGAGACGGTACTCACGCTCGGATTGTCATTGGATGAGGATGCGGAAGGAAATTGGTCGCGTCTTTTCAAAGGAACCATCCCAGTATTTGGGGGAATCACGGAAGCCCCACATCTTCATGGACGGAGGCAGATTTGAACTGCCGTAAATTATATGCGAGTCTAGTGTGTTACCACTGCGCCACTTCGCTCTGTCAATGATATTACCCCATGTGGTACGTAACACATGACATTATGAATCGTGTTACTTTAAATGTGCGAGAGTAAGATTAAGTTCGTGTACTTCTTTTTAGAGAAATTTATTTTCGTAGATCGCTTTTAGATGCCTAGGCAAATAAATCTCCTTTAAGAATAAGTGAGAGATAACTTTTCACATACATTGAGATCGCCTTCTAAGCAGACAATGTCAGGTAATCATCATAAGATATTTAATTTAGATGTTTTGAAGCTGCCAGGTAATATAGCGTGCTACCTGAAAGAATGTTTTAATTACATTTAAGATATGAAGCCATTTGAATGGCAATAATAATTGTTTTGACAATTCTGTTATGAAAGTTAGTGGTGACAAAGATAATGTTTATAATTTCTTAGATGTCACAGTACATATTGTTCTTATATCATGTTAATAACCAAGGAGGTTAGAATAAAGGGAACTGGTGTTATCTATGCTGAGAACAGGATTGGTTGAAGCCAGAAGGGCCATGCTTGTGTGCCCTAAACAAAGATTTCTCACTTAAACCCTGTGTGAATATTACGTAATTGACTGTCCCATCGGAATATTTACTTATATATGAAGTACATTTCAACGTCTAGAACTGTTATATACACGCACTATGACAAAAGTTTTGGGCACAAACAAATGCTGGCTTCACTTTTTCAGTGAGAGATTCTAACCTCCTTGTTAATAACGCCTTGATGAGATCATTGGTGATCGGCGTTTAGTTGTTCTAAAGCGAATCTGACGTTTAATTTTTGTCATTATAATACAAAATAATTGTTTCTTTAGTGAGTATGCTGACCATTATGACGCCAAAATAAAAGGAGGACAGCCGTGATTACTTGAATTCGAGCATCGATATTCAAGATGGTCAATGGTTTAATAATTGTTTGAACAAGGTGAAGACGTTTCTTGTTTTACTGTTCTTTTTTCAGTAGAACGTATAAAAAACAATATTTACTTTTGTGGATTGAGTGGGGACTGTGACAATTACGAACGCACATATACACTCATGCACAGGACACCACAGCAAGTCGGGCATCTAGTTCTCCTCTTATACATGTTTGTTGTGCTGTGATGGGAGCAATTTGCTTTCTGGTATAGATTGAGCCGAGTATGGAGTTTTAATACTAAATTTTCCCGTGTGCTGTAGAATGCGCATGCACAAAAGCAACAGTAGTGGCGTCTGCTAACATCAGAAGTTAACTTATTCTGATCGAGCGCGTTCATATCACAGACATGTTTTTGCACCTTCTTTATTCTGTTGTTTGCTTTGTGTTTTCACCACACCGAAAAAGTTGCACCAAAGCCTAATACTACAGACCTATTTGCATCCTACCATCATTATCCAAGGCCTTGGAATATATACTCCATGAGCAGATAACTAGCTATTTAACATCACACGACCTACTAGAAGAATGCCAATCTGGTTTCCGGCAAAATCGCAGCACGACGACGCTCATATAAAAGTGACACACGATCTCAAGCATGCTATGGATAACCAACAGGCGACAATTATGTGTTTTTTTTAGATTTTAGTAAAGCTTTCGACAATGTCGATTTTGACATTTTACTTGCTAAACTCTCTAATCTAAATTTCTCTACAGGTGCTATTCAGTGGTTCCACTCAGGGGTTGGAACACTTGCGGGGAGTGACACTTGCGCGGAGTGACACTTGCGGGGAACCGGGGGCCCTTGGGGCGGCTAATGGCTTTTCCTGAGTACAGGCACACCAAGAAGTCTAGCACTGCTGTTGTCAAGTTTCCACACTGCCTACATAACACGAAACTCAGTGAAATTGCACAACCCTTTGCAAGCTGACGAGCAATATAGTAACTTGTTCTAACTACATATTAATTCGTTGAGTGTTCCTCCTGAAAACAAAAAGGTATTTTAATAGTGATAATGTTTGGAGAGTTATTAAGGCATTCTTTGCTACTACAAGACGATGACTTTCCACAGTCATACCCCCTAAAATCATATTATTCAGAACACTAAGCATATCAAGACACCTGCGCAAGCAATAAATATATTAGGCATCCTGCACAGATACGTTGATGTAATTGACCGCTATGTAGTTAACCCCACTATCACGCAACTTCCATCTCTTTAAAAATAGCTACTATGCTTTTTAATAGGAGACGCAACCTTAAACCTTCAATTAAAAAACGTTAAAAATAAGTCAATGAGTATTTTACATACTTGAAGCGTGTATTCGTAGACCCCAAAATGATTTGGCTGTATTCGAATGTCACACACCGAAAAATGCTAAAGATAAATTCTATTTCCCATCACCGTCATATAGAACCATTTTTACTCCGAACTTGGCATAAACCAACAGGGAGAAACAAGTTGCAAGACTTCCAGGAAAAATGAAGCGAAATTGACAGCCAATAGTTGGTTATAAATTACATTGCCTGTTAACTGTATAAATATCAATTACGGAATACGCGGAAGTCCTGTTCAGTACAGTCAAAAAAATCTAAGGTAATAGGCAGTGGTTTACAATCAGATATCCGTATCACTCTCCTCCTCAAGAAGTCTGTGTGAAGATTTATATTCAGAACATTCAAGAAAAACATGTTGAAACTACAAGAAGCAGCTCATTTACTCAGGATGGGAAAACGTTATGGTGCCCGTAAATTTGAATGGCTGTATCTCTTGTAGTAACATTCATTTTTTGATAAAATGTTAAAATCCAATATACCAGAATTTTGTTTTTCTAAACTCAGTGCCAACTTTTTTTGTCGAAATTTTTGCAGGAAGTAGTCTTGACATGATTTCATACTTCTACGCATTAATATTATCAAACATGTAATTTGTGTCACAAATTGCGCGGCCGGTCCGGTCGGATATTCGAGTCCTTCCTCGGACATGGGTATGTTTGTTTGTACTTTGCCTACGTTATTTTAAGTAAGATTAAGTAGTGTAAGTCTAGCGACCGATGACCTAAGTAGTTTGGCCGCATAAGACTACACATATAAACGTAATTTATTTATTTCATCACCACATTTAAGTACTAATAATTAAAGAAACTTAAATGTAGAAATTTGAAATAAACACTTAAACAAATGATTGGTATTTCTCATAAATGAATGCACAGAACCGTTGAACTATGTCTTGTGAATGTACCTACAAAATCTGCCATATGAAAATTGTAGTGTGAGTCCCAAATTTGTTTTTTATGTAATAACATTAAAAACATATTAAAAATTGAGAACTCGGAAACCAGTGAAGTTATGGACTTGAAGCGTTTTGTGTTGCTAAATCTTTACATAGTAGACACGATTTTAAAATTTTGTTGCTATCGCCAAAGTAGACGAAACGTTAAATTTTTTGGTGTAATCTTCGCCGTGTAGACTGTATGTTGTAGAAGTTTACGTCGAACCTAATTAGAATCATACTTCTGAGGAGAGAACGTTGTTTGCACTTCTCCTGCGTTTCCAGTCGCCGTGCTGGGCTACGTAACGACATCGTACCGTTCCACTTTACCGAGAGATTTATCTGTATTGGTGTGATGTTTGTTCTTTCGAAATAAGACATCACACCAATATATGTATCATTTAGACGCAAAGATTCTGGGTTCTGTTTTCATCGCTAACGCGACTAACAACGTTAAACCTCGTGTGTAAACAGTTATGAGTACCACTGGAAAAATGCATAAGTAACACCTGTTGTTTGAGACTTGAAGATGTCCTGAAATTAGCCGAAATCGATACCTCATAATAAACATAAGGTGTAGCTGTCTATATTTCATAATGCTATTCCTAACATATTTAAAAGCTGCTCAAAACCACCTACAAAAAACCTTTATAATGAGATTGTATATAATTCCACGATCAAATTGTGTTTTAGTTATTTGTAGTAATACACCCAAAGATCTGCCCTTGCTTTTAGTGCCTTGATCAGCTGTTTATTTTTAGAGGTATTACTAGGGACAGGAAAAATTTGCATTTGCGATAAATGCGAATATAGATGCGAATTCTGACTCAAAATGCAGTAAATCCGAAATTGTACTTAGTAACGGTTGCGCTCAATTCCGATTTCATCACATTCCTCTTCACATGGTGCTGTATTGTAAATCGAGTGATATTACTATGACGTGTTATCTCCCTGTTGAATGAGGCTGTGAAATCTCCGGGCCGTTACTATAGCTCCACCTCGCTCGGTGGGCCTTTCCCTGAATACGGCACAGGTAGCGGCTGGAGGGCGTGGAGTAGGGGTGGTGTATCCCTACTTCTGGAACACCCTGTTCACTACCTGCAGCGTCCGGGTCTCCCCGCAAGTGTCTACAAATTCCCTTTCCGCGCAAATGTCACTCCCCGCAAGTGTCACAAACTCTCCACTCATACCTCACCACCCGTAAAACGTCTGTAATAACAGCAAAAAATAGGTCAAAATGGAGGGATGTTGTATCAGGGGTTCCACAAGGATCTGTACTGGGGCCGTTACTATTCTCACTATATGTTAATGATGTGTCCACTGTTCTGTCCCACTGTAAATATCATCTATACGCTGATAACCTACAATTATATCTCAGTGAAAGTCCTAAAAACCTAAGCACAGCCATCCAGCATGTCTACGCGGACTTACTTTCACTATCAAGATGGGCACATAGCATGGACTTGAAACTGAATCCATCAAAAACGCAGGCAATCTTAGTGGCCCATAAAAGACTCATCACTCCAAAGCTCTGAGAAACTCTTCCACCTTTAATACTTAAAGACACACAAATACGCTTTTCTCATTCAACAAAGAACTTAGGAGTAATATTTGATCAACACTTGGACTGGACAGAGTACACAACGACAGTCTGTAAGAAGGTATATGTGTCACTTCATTCACTGCAGAAATACAAAAAAAGCATTTCCTTTGCAGCTGAAAAAAAGCTCATTGAGACACTAATATTTCCCAATCTAGATTATGGTGATGCTATTCTGCAAGGACTGTCACACGAAAATTCACATAGGCTGGAGCTGGCGATGAATTCTTGTGTCCGATACATTTGTAACTTACGTTTCTACGACCATATCAGTCCCGCATACCAGCTGTTATCTTGGCTACGTGCAGATAAGCGTCGAAGCTATCATATATTATGTTTGCTGCATCAATTTCTCAATCATTGCAAACCTTCTTACTTACCCTCAACGATTATATTACTATCTGAACAGCACAGCAGAAACACACGCTCCCACCAAAAAAAAAAACTCTCTCTGTACCATCACATAACACTGCAATCTTCTCTAAATCATTTTCTGTATCGGGGGCACGTCTGTGTAACAATCTTCCTCAAAAGTTAAGAGAGATAAAATCAATTCAAAACATTAAAAGACAGCTAGGAGTTCACCTTCTGTCACAATAGCCTTCATTTTCTCCACTTACCAGTCTGTAGCCCACTGTTGTCAATTCCTCCTCCCCCCCATAAATGTTTCCCTTTCCTTTCGTCAGCCGAGATCTCTATTCATATATATCTCCACTTCCTCACATCCATTGGCACTGTCATTTTTCAATCTCCTCCTCTTTCACTAATCGTTTTCTCCCTTCTGTTTATATTAACCTTAATTTAAATGTGTTAAACATCTATCTCCATGTAAATATCTCTTATTATTAGTATTACTTTGATTTTTGTGTTGTTATTATTATTATTAGTTTTATCATATATTATTATTAATATTATTAATACAGTGTTTTTTGTAATTAAATCCGTTATGTTGTTCCTGATCAGATGTAAGAGATGGCCCTATGGCCCTAATCTGGTCAGGTTAAATAACCAAATAATTAAAAATAAATAAAATAATATTATTATTTCAACTAGTTTTCTTCTGCAAAAGAGACGAAATATCTGCAATCAGAAAAATATTTTCGTTTTATGGGGAAAAAGCCTACACTATGTATATATATGAGCACAAATACGTAAACATGTTTTACCGAAAATTATATCAACAGAAGAGTCAGAATTATTAGAAGAGAAAATTATTTTTGATCTTTTTTTGACCGGTAGCAAGAAAAAAGGATATGAAAACTAAAGTAAATAGTCGCTTTTTACTGTATTTTCGGTATTGTTTCAAGTGTTTGTCAGTATACAATTTCTTCAGCAAATACATATGTAGGTATTCAGAAGTTTGAATGACACTTTTCCTATCATTTAAGATCTCAATTATGTTCAAAATTTACTACTTGAAATTTGAGGAGAACATCAACCACGAATTATCCTTTCGTCATTTATAAACTTAATTATCCTTTTCCTGTTCCTACGTAAAAAGTGACCTTCTTCATTCAGTTGCGCAACTACATACCAGACACCTCTACAGTTTTGGTATTTACGTCCAAACGAAAACGACTAGTCAAGCGAGACGTAGAATGGAAATAACACGCCAGGAGCGCTGCAGTAGACACACTCGTACCGAGTAGTTCGTCGTGTAAAATGGGTTTTGGAGAGGAGCACATGCTCGGATTGTTATGTTTAGAATGGGGAAGGGAATCGGCCGCACCCTTTCAAACGAACCATCCTACCACTAGCTTGGAGTGTTTTACGGAAATGACGCGGCGGCCGAGGAGTCTGAGGCGCTCCAGTCACGGTCTACACGGCCACTACGGTCGGGGGTTCGAATCCCCCCTCGGGTATGGATATTTGTGCCGTCGTTAGTTGTAAGTAGTTGATAAGTAGTTTGTAAGTTTAGGGACTGATGACCCCGTAGTTAAGTCCCATAGACTCTACAAACATTTGAACATTTGAGATTTCAACCACCGTGCTCATCAATGAGAGTCCAATGTGCCACCTTTGTTGGTAAAACCATTTTAATGGCACACGAGAAACGTGAGCTAACCATTATTGATTTCCTATTCAAAATGGCGACAGCGGCATGTTTTTCTCTGCAATATCGTTGGTGTTGTATAGCACGTTAAGAAGTTACAAGGTTGCGCCATCAGCAGGTGAAGCACCCAAAATTACACGTGAAATTTTATAGCGCGAGATTGATTCAGTCGATGGCAAATGTGGTTGGATGGACTGAGACAAAAAGGGAGTCTCGTTTTTCTCAAAGAGAAAACGAACATAGATTTGTGCTGGTTATCACGTAAATATTTCATGATGTAAAAGTGAGGTAGTGTAAAGTAGGCAGAATGAGCTCAGTATTAAACTGGAGTAACTACTCAAATGCATCTGTGTATGGAAATCCTTAACGCCATATTGGCGATGGAGTTACGTTTTTTTTTTATATTGGTAGTCCTTGCAACTTTCGAGCTGTTCTTTCGTTGAAATACCAGTTTATGTTGTTGTTGATGAGATCTTCAGTCCGCAGACAGGTTCGATCTAGCTGTCCACGGTACTCAGTCCTGTGCAAATCTCTTCATCTGAGAATACTAACGGCAACCTACATCCTTTTGACTCTGCTTACTGTATTCGTCCCTAGGTCTCTCTCTATGATTTTTACCCCACACACTTCCTTCTAATGCTAAGTTGCAACCTATCTCTTCTCTTAATAAGGATATGAAAAACTCCTTTTCTCCTCAATTCTGTCGAGGACCTCCTCATTAGATACGTGATCTACCCATCTAATATTCATCACTCGTCTGTAGCACCACATTTCAAAAGCTTCTATTATCTGTTTGTCTGAACTTCTTATCGCCCACGTTTCACACCCATACAATACTACACACCAGACAAACACTTTCAGAAAGGACTTCCTAACATTTAAACTAATATTGGATGTCAACAAATTTCGCTTCTTCAGACACGCTATTCATCCCATAGCCATTCTGCATTTTATGTCTTCTTTACTTCGGCCATAAGAAGTTATCTTGTTACCCAAGTAACAAAACTCATTACCTAATCTAATTCCTTCAGCATCGTTAGGGTTTCTGTCATTACATTCCCCTACCCTCGTTTTACTCTTGTTAATGTTCATATTATATCTTCCTTTCAAAACACCGCCCATTCAATTTAATTGCTCTTCCAGGTCCTTTGCAGTTTCTGACAGAATTACCATGTCACCAGCAAACCGCAAACTTTTTATTTCTTCTCTCTGAACTTTAATTCCATCTCCAAATTTCTCCTTCCATTCCTTCACTGCCTACTCAATGTACAGATTGAACAACATTGGGGAAAGGCTACAAACCTGTTTTACTCCCTCCCAACCACTGCCACCCTATCATGTCCTTCGACTCTTAATAATTGCTGCCTGGTTTTTGTAGAAGTTGAATATAACTTTTCGCTCCCTATATTTTAGTCCTGCTACCATCAAAATTTGAAACAGTGTATTCAAGTCAACATTGTCAAAAGCTTTCCCCAGATCCACAAATGCTAAAACATAGGTTTCCCTTTCCTTAGCCTATCTTCTAAGATAAGTCAATGTATTGCCTTCCGCGTTCCTACATTTCTCCTAAATCCAAACTGATCTTCCCCAATGTCGGATTCCACCAGTTTTTCCATTCGTTTGTAAATAATTCTTATTAAACTGATAGTTGTGTAATTTTCACATTTTCTCCACTTGCTTTCTTAGGAATTGGTATCACTATATGCTCAAGTATATGCTCAAGTCCGAGTATATTTGTCCTGTCTCATACATCTTGCATACCAGGTGACTGGCTTGCCTAACGTTTAATAGCAGTTCAGTCGGAACATCGTCTACTTCAGAGGCCTTGATTCTTCTCAAATCTTAACAGTAAAGAGTAATATCGTTCATCTTGATTACTAGAACGATAAGACAGCTTGCCCCGTCCTAACATGGCAGCTGTGAGGTAGTTGGCAACTTGTGTGGCTAAGCGAACTGAGTATTGTGCGATTCAGAGGATCTGAAGAGGAACAGTAAACAGTGTGAGTTAGTACGCCGTACATTGCTGATAGAAAAATTTAGATATAATTATTAACCGCTAGCTTATATGCCAATGCTTCACAACGGTTGTTAAAGAGGAACCTGTGTATATCACGGTTTTTTAGGGTTCCGGACCTAGGTCAGGAAAAACAGAATACATGTTGGATTGCTCTGACAATAAACTCAGTCCTTCTAGCTAAGATTTCAAAGTTAAGTATACGTCATTGTCTAAAACGATGAATGTTCATAAAGTTTCTTCATACACAAAGTGAAATTAATCTAAGGCCGTACTCCTGAACGATGTAATTTCAATGTTAGGTTGTGTTCATAAAGTTAAGACTGCGACGTCTAATTGTCTGTTTGGCGTAAACTTCTTAAAACACTTCTATCGTTAAGGTGGGAGATACTAATAGTAATAAAAACGCCATATATTGGTTCTTTGGTGTAGTACTAAACTGTTTATCTCTCACAGTAAGTGTATGCTGAAGTATTAGTAAGTTGTGTGTTGCACTGGGGACAATATAGTTACTCTGTATGCAGTGGTCCATATTATCGAAAACTCGACGAATACTGAAAGTCTGCTATTCAATCACCAGAGCAGTTCATGTCTGTTTAAATAAGACGTCATGGTGGTGTCAATGTGCGATAATCTGGCTAATCGTCGGACCTCGGATGTTTACAGTCTGCACTTTAACCCATCCTTCACCTCTCACCGATGTGAGGAGTCGCCAGAAACGACACGTGGTTCGGATTCCACGTTAAGCTGTAGGTCCCCCTTCCCCGGTTGGATAACTGGGATAGGCTAGGGACACGCAAGTCACCGAAGTGGCGTCAAATCGAAAGACTTGCACCAGGCCACTGAGCCTCACGAAATTATTATTATTTTCGTTTAAGTGTAGAACTTTCCATTAAATATAGTATTTCCAGTGAATTGTCTTGACTGTGTTAGCAGCATCGACGACTCTTTCATCTAATACAGGTCCCCACGTCCTACAGTAATTACTTCGTAAAGCACGAAATTGAAATCGACCTTGTGTAATAGAACTATATATTCAGAAGTCGAATAATAGCTCTAAGTACAATTGTCTCTGCAAAAGAAGACGTATTTCTCCACCTTAATGTGGTCCGCACCAAAAGTAAGTAATTACAAATTTTAATCACGATATTGTACCGAACAATTATGAAAGCAGAGAGTTTTCTGATGAGTTTTTGCCACTGATCTCTACACTACCTGGATATTGAACTTCATCTGCTTGAGCTTGCCGACCATAGATGTTAATATTTCGTTTCTTGTCAAAGTTAAATATGGCCGCTATGAAGTATTACAAGAATACGAAAAGTAAGTACGTTTCAATTCCGATCCCCTATTAGTCTATTAATCACATATTGATACGAGTTTCATATCAAAAGGTAAGCATGTATTTCAAGCATAGCATAGACCAGAAACTCAAATTACGATATCTTTTCTTCCTCTGAACCGATTTTGATTAAATAAAGCTCACATGTTGCCCTAAGGTACTCCCAGTTGACCTATGAAACCCCATGAAAGTTAGTATAGTACTCATGGAGATTTGCTGTATTACACCTTACTTATAAGCACAGTATACATATAATACTTCAAATTACGATATCTTTTCTTCCTCTGATACGATTTTGATTAAATTAAGCCTATGTTACTCCCCAAACTATTCTCAATTTACCTGTAGAAACCCATGAAAGTTCGTGTAGTACTTACGGAGATTATATTTAACAAATAGTCATACACGATGGCTTTTAAGCAAATGATTAAATTATGATAGCTTTATTTTCTATGATCCTATTTTAGTTATTGAAGCGTTTATGTAACCGAACGATATTATAAAGTTCCGTGTGAAAACCCCATGAAAATTCATCAAGTACGATCGTAGACAAAAAATTTCAAACTACGATATTCTTTTCTTCCGTGATCCGATTTTTATCAAATGAAGTCTATATGTTGTCCAGAGTTACGCTCAAGTTACCTGTGAAAACCCATGCAAATTCTTGAAGTAGTTTTGTAAATTAGAGTTTTTTAATAGTTGAAGTAACAGACGCGACAGTTACTGAAAACACTTAAAATTGCGATATATTTTTTCTTCCGTGATCCGATTTTGATAAAATTATGCCTGTTTGTTGACCCAAACTTTTCTCATGTTTCCTGTGAAAACCACATGAAGATTCGTCCAGTAGTTTTGAAGATTGAAGTGAACAGCGACAGGCCTACATTTACAGAATTATTATTAGTATAGGTAACTCCCAATACAGACTGAAAGCAGTGCACTGGTTGTTCCAGACACATGTTCCAAACAATAGCCCTCTGCAGAAGTGACGTGCCGAAATACTTTTACACTCCTCCGATGACTGTAAAAGTAAGTATAAGTTTTCGTACAAAGAGCAAAAGGACAATTTTGTATAGGATATGGGACCGTCTTTTGCAACTGTAAATTAGTCTACTTTAGACCAGACGCGTTTCGCTTTATTTTAAAGCATCTTCAGTGGTCAGCTGTACAATAAATGGTTTGTATTACATTATTTGTTTTAGTTATTACGAAATTCGATCTGTAACAGTTCTCATGCAATTTGATTGTTTTCATTCTGAATAAATTGGGCTATTAGTATTACTCACGAATGTTTTATGTTTCATGTGTGATTTGTAGCACCTTGTCACTTGCTGTCACTGCTTATTTACACTATTTTAAACTTTTTACAGTAACATTTCTTACGAAAGTTTTTGAAACATAACCATTTCTGTTTTGTTTGTCTATTGTCTGTTTGTGTGTTCTTTTCTTTCGAGTTCTTTGGTTCGTGCTGTGAGGTGTGTATTTGTTTCGTTTCTGTCAAAATAGGCGTCTGCTATCAACTTTGTGTGTGATGTTCTGACTGTATTGTGTGTTTATAAATATGATTTTGGTTCAACTAGCGACTTTCTGTCTGTGTGTGTGTGTGTGAGAGAGAGAGAGAGAGAGAGAGAGAGAGAGAGAGAGAGAGAGAGAGAGAGAGAGAGAGAGAGATATTCCGATTTTTCTGCATGTGTTGATGTGTGGGTAGGGATTTGTTGTTGTTGTTGTCTTATGTGGTCGTATTATGTGGTGATTTTGCTGGTGGAGGAGGTTTGTCTTTGTCTACTATGTGTTTTATTAGTTTAAATAATGTTTGGTTGCTGATGTTTACTTAAATGACCAAGTAAACATCAGCAACCAAACATTATTTAAACTAATAAAACACGTAGTAGACAAAGACAAACCTCCTCCACCCGCAAAATCACCACATAATACGACCACATAAGACAACAACAAAAACAAATCCCTACCCACACATCAACACATGCAGAAAAATCGGAATATCTCTCTCTCTCTCTCTCTCACTCACTCACTCACACACACACACACACACACACACACACACACACAGAAAGTCGCTAGTTGAACCAAAATCATATTTATAAACACACAATACAGTCAGAACATCACACACAAAGTTGATAGCAGATGCCTATTTTGACAGAAACGAAACAAATACACACCTCACAGCACGAACCAAAGAACTCGAAAGAAAAGAACACACAAACAGACAGTAGACAAACAAAACAAACGACATACAGAGCCTGCCAGGCCACAGAAATGGTTATGTTTCAAAAACTTTCGTAAGAAATGTTACTGTAAAAAGTGTAAAATAGTGTAAATAAGCAGTGACAGCAAGTGACAAATCACACATGAAGATAAAAACATAAAACATTCGTGAGTAATACTAATAGCCCAATTTATTCAGAATGAAAAGAATCAAATTGCATGAGAACTGTTACAGATAGAATTTCGTAATAACTAAAACAAATAATGTAATACAAACCATTTATTGTACAGCTGACCACTGAAGATGCTTTAAAATAAAACGAAACGCGTCTAGTCTAAAGTAGACTAATTTACAGTTGCAAAAGACGGTCCCATATCCTATACAAAATTGTATAACTGCAACTGCGGAAGACAAGGCCAAAAAACGAAGAAATATGTAGCAAAAGGACGTTTGTACTATGCTCGCAGAATTCCAGTGCGAGTATTATCTGCAACGTTTCTGAATAAGCAACAGCCGCCCTCATAGGCGTACTCGCCAAAGGTCACATCATTCTGTCCAGGCTCCCGTATGGATGTATTGACAAGTATCAGGTGATACGTAATCAGTGAACATTTACATTGCTTTTATCTGTACTTATCGGCATTTCGCGGTAATGTGCACTTCATATTATTTACCACGATAACATGTGATAAAATAACCGTATTTGTGAACGCATTCTAATGATGTCTAAATCACTTCTAGGCAGCAGACTGTACCAAGGATATGGCCACATTTTCTCTAAGGAAGTGTATGATTTGTTAAAGAGGACGTTATACACGCCAACGTTCAATAGGCACACGGCAGGCTCTGTGGGGATGCGGAAATACGCTGGATCCCTTGCAGAAATTCAATTACAGCTGCGAGAAAGAGGAAGTAATAGGCAGGAGGCTTTATAGTTGTAGTTTACGATAACGTGAGTATTTAGGCACTATGTAAAAAGTGTCGGATAGCTTAGTCAGTTGCGGGCGCTGTAACTCAGTGCGTTCGGTAATGATAAATAAATAAATTTTAAAAAACCAATTCTAGGATTCAAACATAAAGAAAGAAAAATGAAACACAATACCAAATTCGCAAGGAACTGCACCACCCAATTTAAAAAATAAATAAATGAATAAATAAATAAAAGGAAAGAAATTGCCGCTAGCCCAAGCGGGAAAACCCAGTTTGAATCCCAGTCCAGACAAATTTTAAGCTTTCACCTTAAATTTATTTCAGTTCCAATGCCTTGTAATAGCCAAGATGTATGAATATTTCTGATTCGTCAATGAAATTAAAGAAAAAAAGCTTTTCGAAAGAATACCCTAGTAGATATTTCAATTGGGAAATCCGGCAACATCACTATTAAGTATAATAATTATTTAATAAAATAACGCACCTCTCTTAATACAAGGCATTATTATCGAAGAGAAGAAGAATCTCAACTTTGGGTTGGATAACTTATAAAATTAAGCATGTTCAAATATACTTAGCGATAACTATCTTGTCCTCCTACTATCTTGTACATACATGTACGACTTTCGAGAAACCAGGTCAACACTCCTTTAGTACATCAAATAATCCCTTTCAATCACAAATTTTATTAATCTTTCATGTCATTAAAATCGCATGAGTTCTGAATCGATCTAAAAAATGGAGTAGAGACGTTCAGGAATGAAAGCTGCTGTAGGCACGGCCATGGTGTTAAAATCCGTACCACTTTCCAGTCTGTCAACATGTTCCTCCAGTATCGAAATCTCCGGGCGAGATGCCGCTTGCTGTTGTTGTGCGTCTGCCTCGTCCCGTGCCGCCTTTGCAGGTTATGAAGGTTGTTGGAGTTCTTGAAGAACTTCCTGTACTGACGTCTAGCAGTCTTCCGGTCTCATCGCCGCTGCGTGGGTTATTGGCAGGGTTGTTGAGGGCTGAGAAAGTGAGATATCATCGGTTTGAAGTTAGATTATTTTGTGTTTAGGGCATTCGTCGTATACGAGGCGCGCTCAGAAAGTAAGTTCCGTTTGGTAATAAAATGAAATTGTACACAGATACAGAAGAAATTTTTATTGCACAAAATTCTACAACTCTTAATCTACTTTTCCACATAACTGCCGAAATTTTGCAGGCATTTGTCAAAGCGTGGCACCAGGTTTTGTATACCTTCTTCATAGAAATTTGCCGCCTGTGTCCTCAACCAGTTGGAAACAGTTTCTTTCACCTCGTCGTCATTGGTGAAGTGATGACCGCCAAGGAAAGACTTGAGATGTAAGAACAGATGAAAGTTCTTCTGTAACCAAAGGTGGACGCCCACTTCGTTCTTCAGCGTGCACATCACTACGCCCGCCATTGAACTGTCGGTCCCATCTTCTCACCATCGAATCAATCATCGCATTTGGTCTGTAAACATCGCAAATTTGCCGATAAGTTTCACTTGGTTTCACTTTCCTCGCATTCAGAAACCGAATCACCGACCTGATTTCACAGGCAGCGGGATTTTCAATCAACGCCGACATTTCAAACAAGCACAATAAAACGTACGTAACTGACAGCGATCTCCAAATGGCGCACGTTCTCCTTGATACACATCGTCTACAGCGCATGTGCGGAACTGCAATCGCAGCGATGCAGCGGAGATAAATTGAAACGGTACTTTCTGGACGCGCCTCGTATAAGCATGGCTCGGCAACCGCTAACGTAGAGGTAGGACGGGACATGTTTGTTTAACCTGAAGGTCTCTTGCCGCACGCTGTTCAAGACTGGGTACGTAATGAAGTGTGGCCATGTATCTGCTATGTATATGGGCGTAACGCCATCGTGTCTTCTACTGGAATTTCTAACGGAAGATTCGGACTGTACTTTATCCCAGGCCGACTGTATGACTGTTACTGTGCCGGTATGGCTGTCCGAATCCTGAAATTGCCGTCTCTTGCGTTCTAATATCTGTCCGTAGGATGCATCGATCGTCAGTTTGAGGCAGCTCGTTTCGTATTGTCACGATACACGGGAGACAGCGTTACGGAAATGGTACAGGATCTGGGAGGGGAATCATTACAACAACGGCGCTTATCGCTGCGGCGTAGGCTACTTGCGAAACTCCAATCGCCAACATTCTCCTCCGAATGCGAAAATATATTGTTGACTCCCACTTACATAGGTAGAAATGATCATCAGAATAAAATACGAGAAATCAGAGCTCGAACAGAGAGATTCAGGTGTTCTTTCTTCCCGCGCGCTATTCGAGAATGGAATAGGAGATAGTATAATTGTGGTTCGATGAACCCTCTGCCAGGCACTTAAATGTGATTTGCAGAGTATCCCATGTAGATGTAGATGTAGATGAGGTAAACTACACTTCTAACGACCTAGAAGTGTATTCTGACCATGTCCTCACAGGGGATGCTAATTTCATCACTTAGAAGTTTTTCGGTGGCGAGAGCATTGAGTCTTAAATATTCGTTCGAGAAGTTTGGTATTGCGGAACGAGTTGGTCATTCTAATGTTGATCGTAATACATGGGAGAACCGCTGCGAAAGTAAACAACTGCGTAACACACTGCGACCTTCCTATCGGTGCTCACTAATAAGAACTGGCCAATACATAACTCAGGGTACCCGCTCAGATAGCCGTGTGGTCTAACGCACCGCATACCGAGACGGGGAGGCGTACCGGCCCCGGTTCAAATACGCCGGGCGGATTTACGAAAAGGGTCAGAATGCCGGCCAGCCTGGATGTGGTTTTTAGGCGGTTTTCCACATCGCTCTAGGTAAATACCGGTCTGGTCCCCAAGTCCCGCCTCAGTAACACGATTCGCAAACCTTTCGTTACACTTTCACACACACGCAGACATTTGGGGTACACATTTCCTCCTTGGGGGCTTGGGGTGGCGGCAGGAAGGGCATCCGGCCACCTCTGTAATTATTAACCCATGCCAAATCTTCGTTTAACTCAGTGCCGACCCTGCATGTGCGGGAAAAGGGCCAAAGAGGTACAGACAGACAGACAATACATAACTCAGGGAAGTAAAAGGTTTATGGCTCCTTGTCTCAGTTCGTAGGGGTGAGTTATGTATGTCAGATTCTATCCCCTAAACAGCTACCCAAACTGTTTAAATAAGATCAATAATTAATCCGTAATTTAGCCAGTCTATCAATATGCAGATGATGACGCGAAAAATATATTTAAACAAACATAAATTAAAGCTCTGATAACCAACTAAATGGATTTTAAGAAGATATTCACTTACGAAGTAATATTTTATAAATGGAGCGTATTACTCTTTTTAGACATGAAAATGCGGAGGTGGTCTTACTTTATACATCGGTAAATAACTGAATATTTCCCCAAATATTGTTCATGAAAGGCACAATAAGTATGACACGCACTCGAGAGTAAAAGTTCCAAATTATCACAAGTAAATTAATGAAGTCCATCCAACATTGCTGTTCCAAATTAATTCGCGATTAATTACAGCATTTGTTATTAAACACAGTTTGTCATCACCCGAGTACACGATTGCTGAATTATCTGAGTTCCAGAGCCCTACTACCGTCCACAGTTTACTACTTTTCAACCAGAGACTAAGTTCTGCAGTCACAGTCCCGTAGATCTTTTAAGTCCACACATGCCTATCTCTTCTAATAATAAGTTCGTAACGCGGCTTCAGACCGCCCAGAGTGACAACCTCTCACCACCGCGTCGAAGTTACGAGTCCCCTCCCAAGCGTTCGAAAGCGTGCTCTACCTGCTCCCAAAATTGTATCATTCCGCTGATCCTGACGCCTCATTTTTAAAATAAATTTCCCTTCCAAAATATTATACATCTGAATATCACAGAATTAAATGCTTTGACCATCTCCCTACAAATATTATTTAAAAATGTTCAAATGTTTTAAAATCTATCGAACCGAACTGCGTGGCCATCAGTCCGTAGCTTACAAACTACTTAAACTAAGGTAAACTATCCTAAGAACAACACACACACACCCATGCCCCAGGGAGGACTCGAACCTCCGACGGCGAGCAACCGAGCACTCCGCAGCGAGGCGCCTTAGATCGCTCGGCTATTCCAACGCGGCAAATGTTGTTTACATTTAACAAATATATATATATATATATATATATATATATATATATATATAAAAACCGGTTGAGACTGAAGCTCCTTGCTCAGGTAGCTATTAAGCATGGCGTCTCACTGTTCAATAATATTGCCGCCGGCGAAAAAAAGTTACACAATTAATATTTAACTTATCATGGCTTTTTATGCAAATATATTCAGTTCTTGTCCACAAGTACACATAATTGTTTATGTAGAAATTATCTGCTGCATATCTACTATTTTTAGTCGGCCATGAAATATTTAAGAGGCAGTTTACAACATAAAACGAACGTTATTAAGAATAATATGAAATATAATAAAATACGTATATGAATTTAATGCGCTTTGCTGGGTTCATGTTTTGTGTTTCTGTGGTGGAATGTATGTTCTGACACAAGATTATTACTACTTCAGCCGGCCGCGGTGGCCGAGGAGACTGAGGCGCTCCAGTCACGGTCTGCACGGCCACTACGGTCCGGGGTTCGAATCCCCCCTCGGGCATGGATATTTGTGCCGTCCTTAGTATAAGGTAGTTGATAAGTAGTTTGTAAGTTTAGGGATTGATGACCCCGTAGTTAAGTCCCATAAGCTTAACAAACATTTTTATTACTACTTCAACGAAAATCAGAATAAGAGAGTAAAACAAAGCTTATTGAAAAAATACGGAAATGACTTGATGCTTCTTTTAAGATAGGTAGCGTGATGCAATGCTGTCCATTTGCTTCTAAAACTGTTACTGATAAACACTACGTATCAATAATTGTAAATATAAGTCTTATAATACTATTATTATAGTACTGAAATTTATGAGCTTTTTATCTGTAAGGGATATTGAAATTGTAATTATGGCGTTTGATTCTCCCAAGTCTCCTGAATCCATTCATATATTTGTCGTATGATCATTCCCTGATTTTATATGGATTTTTAGAATAATGTGTGTGGCTATATTGTATTTCAATTGCAATCTGGGATAGCCGCCCTCGCTATTCCAAGACAGCCGTTTCCTGTTTCCGTGCATATTAGGTTTTTCCTAACTACCTGTATTCCATTCACTAGGTCCAAACTGTTAGCCAGTCGGCTGGGGAATCCAACAGCTTGCCAAATCTTGCTTTTCACATGGAACCAATCAGCTTCCCCCTTTATCTGTAATGTCACAACACGATACGGCGAGGAGGTAAACAGTACCCTCCGCGCCGCTACACTGCTGGAAGCAGAGTGCCTAATTAGGCTATCCAGACAGGCTTCCAGTCCTGACCAAATTCTCAACTTTTATCACACTACGACGGCAGTGCCCCTGCCCATTAGTTCCTCTTGCTCGCAGCCTTATTGGGTTCCCGTAAGAGAACCAGTGTATTCATGCATCTGTATAGAATTGTTGGGGGCATATATACAACTAGCTGAAAACCCGGCGTTACCCGGGTATTTAGGGTATTTATTTATTTATTCCTGCCATTTTTCAGGTATATATTCATTTGTATAAGGGCTGTATGTCTCTAAAATATCTTGGGAATACAGGTAGTAGTGAAGAAGTAATAGATTAAAACTTGGTGCCGGCCGCGGTGGCCGAGGGGACTGAGGCGCTCCAGTCACGGTCTGCACTGCCACTACGGTCGGGGGTTCGAATCCCCCCTCGGGCATGGATATTTGTGCCGTCTTTAGTATAAGGTAGTTGATAAGTAGTTTGTAAGTTTAGGGACTGATGACCCCGTAGTTAAGTCCCATAAGCTTAACAAACATTTGAACATTTTGTAACGTCATACCGAGAGCCATAGTTTTCCTCCATAAACAGCGGAAAAGTAGTAAGCGAGAAACTTTTTTCCTTTCATGATTTTACTAAGGTTGCCAGCGAGAAAAAGTTTAATAAAGGTTTGAAATTATGTTTAAAGTTTGTTGCAAGTCGCTAAGTACTGTCATTCTCATACAGTGTATTTTGAAAATCGCGCCGCATTCTATGGAATTTTTTGCGATTTCTGTTGGTTATGACGTAATATATTTTGAACCGTAAGCCGTATGTTATTCTTAACCATGCAGCAATTGTTACCTCGCGGTAAGGAATGTGTGTATCAAATTTGGTTGAAATCGATCCAATGGTTTAGGAGAAAATGAGCAGCATTTTCGCAAAATGCAGCAGTTTTCGCGCATCTCATTGTTTATGACGTCATATCTCGTGAACTGTATATCGTATGTGATTCTTATACTTACGGCGTACGTCCTCATGGATTGAAGCTTACGTGTACAAAATTTCATAAAGATTGGAACAAAACTGTAGATTAGTATGCAACACGTACAAACATAAGGACACTCTGCTTTATATATTAGATTATCCATATACCTGTGAAGTATTGGAGACTGTAGCTACTAGGTCTAATATATTTCCTTTGCGTGAAGAATATCGATTTGTAAGAGAATGGCAGTGATTGGTCGTGAAATAAATTTTGTGTACAGTTGATTTCGGCTAGTTCCTAGTCATCGGAGGCAGACGCAAACACAACGTCCTGCTGACACATGCCTTCACACTAGATATCAAACGTTCAAATGTTTGTAAATCTTAGGGACTGAACTGCTGCGGTTATCAGTACCTAGGCTTACGAACTATTTATATACTAACTTATCACAAGGATAACACACACATGCATGCCCGAGGGAGGATTCGAACCTCCGACGACGAGCATCGGCGAGCTCCACAGCAAGACTCCTTAGAGCGCTCGGCCAATCCACCGCGGCCCGTCACAGTAATGGTGGCTAGGAATTAGTCGAAATGGATTTGTAATAAACAATTATTTTGCCACGAGACGCTATCTTCTTCACACAAATTTTCAACGGTCGCTGCTGCAACATAATTTCAAACTTAAATTAGAATTAGCTGTTCGAAACATTGTTTTGGGAACTGGTTCAAACGTTATTCACAAGACTATAACACTAAGGAATCCGTAGATGTCCCAGATTAGCAACGAAAACTGTGAAGTCATCCATAGGGGGAAAAAATCAGTTCAAATCTAAAGGCCACAAATTCAACTAAATACCTAGGTATTACTATTACGAACAACTGAAACTGGAAAGAACACACAGAATATATTGTAGGGAAGGTGGACCAAGAGCTACATTTCCTTGGCAGAACATTTAGAAGACGCAACAGTTCTATTGAAAATCTGCCTACACTATACCTGTGCGCCCTACTTTAGAGTATTTCTGCCCATTGTTGGATCGCACCAAGTGGGGCTGACGGAGGATATAGAGAAAGTTCTGGGAAGAGAAACTCGTTTTGTATTATCACAGTGTAGGAGAGAGAGTGTCACGGTGATGATGCCTGAGCTAGCGTGGTAATCATTAAAAGAACGGCAGTATTCGTTGGGGCGAGATTTGTGAAATTTATTTCACCGACTTTCTTCTGCGAATGCGAACATATATTGTCAGCACGCACCTACACGAGGAGACACGATCATTATAATAAAATAGGAGAAATCAGATAGAAAACGGAAATTCAGTCGTTCCTTTTTCCCGAACACTATTACAGAATGGAACGGTAGAAAAATATCATAAAAGCGATTCGATGCACTAAAATGTGATTAGCGGAGTAATTACGTAAATGATAGTTGCCAGGTTAATGTCTCCTTTAAGTAACATTGCAGTGTCGAGGTATTTTCGCACTGCTGAGCATAGACTATGAATGAAATTTAATAGAACAAGCTCCAGGGCGTCGCTTAGAGGTGAGACTGACATTTACCAGATAACAGTACTGCAGTAAAGTAGACAATAGCCCATCATGATATGATCAGTGAATGAAACTCGCTAAATCAACGTGGTTCTTAGAAATAATCATTTGCATCGCGATTATAGGACCGGATGTTCGTTCTTAGTTATCATTTCTCTGAATGTGTTCATCGTTTATCACCGTAGGCCCTTCAGACTTGCGAAATTCATTGAGACGGAGCGTTTCAATGCCACCGATGATAACTTATCACTTGGAAATTTATCCATTTATATCGAGCGTGGAAAACAAGGGACTCCAGTATACAATTTGAATCCACTGTAGAGTACTGTCGGTCACGTGTATCAGCGTAAGTTAGTGCATTTATGCCCCACGTCCTCAGATACGTATATGCTAGCATTATTTTAGCATACCTACAAAACAAGTAAATAATTTCGAGAACGATGTTTTCACTCTGGAGCGAAGTGCGTGTCGCTTCCTGGCAGATTAAAACTGCATGCCGGATCGGGGTTCGAACGCGAGACCTTTGCCTTCCGCGGGTAAGCGCTCCACCAGCTTAGCTACACAGGCACAGCTCAACGGTCCTCCTCACAGTTTTACTTCCGCCAGTACCTCGCCTCCTACTTTCTGAAATTCAAGATATTCATTCATTCATTTCAGCGTTCAGATCAAATTTTGTTTTCCAATAGTTAGCCACCGCCACGGTTTTGTCATTGGCTTGTAGCAGGTCACTGAAACTGCAGGGCTCTGGCAATAGTCGGCACGTAAGCAGATGTGCCTCATCCTGAACCTCTACGCATTATCATAGAGCATCGTCATCGTTAGTCAGCAGGCCCCATCTGCGTAGATTAGTTTTACATCTGGCCACACCAACCTCAGCCTGTTTAGTGTTCTCCAGACTGTATAAGGAAGGTTGTTTTCAGGTGCCTTTTCCTCTTTCGGCGTTATCAGTAGTGCGGTCTGTTTATTCTTCAATTTACAGATACTGTTGTCTTCCTGCGAACCGTCAAGGATCTTGATTCTGGCAGTGAAGCTGTTTCTAGACTTAACCCTCCGAGCGTGAATGACGTGCCGATTCAGTGGGTGTCGATAACCTTTGTCTTTCTTTGTTCTCTTAGCGTCTGCTGCCCAATGCCTTCTGATCCAGGGTGGGGCAATTCCAGCAAGGAGGTACATATTACCTGTTGGTGTGGGTCTGAGACAGCTTGTAACAATGCACATAGTTTCGTTTATACTTACATCCACCTGTGCGCGGATGCATCCCATACTGGTGCTGCATATTCTGCTGCTGAGACACACAGGGCAAGTGCTGATGTTCTCAGTACTGATGGCTGAGCTCTCCATTCAAAGTTTGTCAGCCTGCGGATGATGTTATTCCAGGAGCAAATTTTGGCCTTGGTATTTTGGCAATGTTGTTTGAAGGAAAGCGTTCAATTAAGTGTAATCTCTAGGTATTTAGGTGTTGGACAATGCTCTAGGGACTGATCACCTAGATGTTTAGTCCCCTTAAAACAACAACAACAGTGCTCTAGCTTCTTTCCCTGCCACGTAACACCGAGCTCAACTGCGGCATCTCTATTGCGCAAATGGAAAACACATACTTGGATTTAGTGAGGGTTTGGCTTTAGGTGATTGGTATCGTAGTATTGAGCTAGTTCTTAAAGACCTCTGGAGAGCTACGGTGAATTGGCTGAGCACATTGAGGCGGTATGCTCCGATGCGCGAGGCCATTCCCCGTCGGGGTTCGAATCCTCTCTCGGGCATGGATGTTTGTGCTGTCTTCAGTATAAGTTAGTTTATAAGTAGTTTGTAAGTTTAGGGACTGATGACTCCGCAGTTAAGTCCCATTAACTTAACAGACATTTGAACATTTTTAACCTCTGCAGAGGTTTTGGGATATTACATCAAAATTGAACCCCTGGACAGCCACAGCTGTGTCTTCATCTTGATGGATAGGTTAGTCATTAGTATACACATTATGCAAGGTTGGAGACAGTACACTTCCTTGTGATAAGCCATTCTTATGCAGTCGCCATCTCCTGTTTTTACCATTTAGAGATACATAAAATCTTCGATTCTGCAGGAGGATACCACTAACCATTTTCAACCTGCAGTCATCTGTGAGTTAATATAATTTTAACAATAGCTTTCTGTGGTTTACCGTGTCATATGCAGCAGTAACATCTATGAGACCTGCTGCAGTTATTAATTTTCTTTCAAAACTGCCTTCTGTGTGCTGCGTTAGATTGAATATTTGCCCACAACACGATCGTCCTCGTATAAAACGGCTTGTTCCTTTATGATCTTTCCATCGATGATTTCAGCCACACGGTTAAGAATCATCCGCTCCAGCATCTTGTAGAGATGGCAGAGAAGTGACACTGGTCTGAAACTTTTAGGATCCGATATCTCCTTACCAGGATTTAGTAAAGCCACCACTCTCGCCTACAGCCATAGTTTTGGGATATTAAGCTCCTTAATAAAGGTGTTAATCATTTGCAATAGCCAGTATCGAACTTTGGATCTAAACTGTTTTATCTGCTTCGTTCTAGGGTCATCGGTTCAAGCGGCCTTATTCAGTTTCATACTCTGAATGACGTCTTCCTGTTCGGTTGCTGTGAATGAAGCAATGAGGGGACTTCTTTTTCTCCTCCGAAGCTTACGGGACTACCACTCCTGTAAAAACGGATACTGTAGAAACGTGGCTTAGCCACAACCTAGGGAATGTTTCCTTAATGATATGTTGGGAGGTAGAAGGCTAAGTACTGGCGGAAGAAAAGGTATGAGGACGGTCCTTGAGGCGTAACGGGGTAGCTTGGTCGGTATAGCGCTTGCCAGCAAAAGTCCGTTTCATAGTTTCACTTTCCCTGCAATTTTCTTGTTCTCGACAATGTTTCATTTGTGAAAGGGCAAGTATTTACAACGACTGAGGACGGAGCTATTTTCAGGACGTTATGGGGTTTAAAGGACGGCTAGCGAGTTTTCATCCAGATTCAAAAGTTTATCTGGAAAAATCAGAGCGACTGCATTTTGAAAACACCGAAACGTAGCTCCAGGTTTTGTTCCTGTTTCAACAATCTACTCAGTAAATTGTACCGGCTGATGATGTACATTTCTATGCGCTGCGGTATGTGACAGTATTGCCATTTTTCGTTCTTGTATCTGTAAAATGGACCCGATCTCAAATGTTCAAATGTTCGTAAGGTCTATGGGACTTAACTACGGGGTCATCAGTCCCTAAACTTACAAACTACTTTTGAACTACTTACGAACTAGGACGGCACAAATATCCATGCCCGAGGGGGCATTCGAACCCTCGACCGTTGTGGCCGTGCAGACCGTGACTGGAGCGCCTTAGTCCCCTCGGCCACCGCGGCCGGCGGACCCGATCTAATTTGATAATGGATGAAATATCGCATGCAGTTGTGCGGAATTTCTTGTTCTCCCTGTGTGTTCTGCTTTTGTGATAAAGAGAGAGGGTGTTACAAAACATACCACACCTGACATGGACACAATATTTAATTATTAGAATAATTGTTTGGAGTTTGTGCGTTGAGTACATTCGGGTAATGTTCGTATTGGAGAGTACAGTAGCCGCCACCACTAATGGTGCGAGAACATTTCACGATGATGTCTCTGTAGTACCTATCACTCGTTACACTGTACATACATAAGAATATCCTCAGGATAAATTCCAACATTCAGTACTTTAAATTTTTTGAATCATAAGTGCTCTGCAGTTGTTTTCATGCACAAAGCATACACCGTATTTCGGTTGATTTTAATTGTGTAAGTAAGTTAGGGAGTTTGAAAAGAGAAATAGTTAAATTCTTCGATTCTTTGGCCATGATGTCCGTAGTTGCTTTTATAATTGCGAATGGTAATGTTTGTGCGGTTGTCTCGCCAGACGCGTTTCGTTTTAATGACAATAAAACATCTTCAGTGGTCTATAATCATAGAAATATACGGTTTGTTTTTGGATCGAAAACAGTTCGTCAGCCAAACATGTAGAGTAGGTCTACTATTTGGTTTCTTACGGAAATTTTAGTCTTCTTTTCGCCTCACATCATGGAATGCCGGTTTGTTTCATGCAGTCCCGCAGATGTTTCTTGCTGCATCACTGTTCTTTCCAGTCACTTCCACTATTACACCGTGTAACGTTCCTGCTATGATGCACGCTCCTTAGTTGCCAACACTACAAACACGAAATATCTGACACCTAAAATAAAACTTCGCTACTGGACATGTAAAATATCACATTTTCGCCTTCAGTTTGAAATATTATTAAAACTATTAGTAAAATGCTTTTAAGAAACAGTACGTTCCTTTAAACATAACTTTGGCTGTCCTTTTCCGTAATTTTCAATTTTTAATACTTTCGTAAATAATAGCTGCAAACACCAAAAATGCATTACACTTAGTTTCGGAAATTGCTGAACCTATATAGATACTAATTTGTATAAAAACAACAATACTATATGTTAAAACTATTGCACAACATGATTACATATATACCTTTTATTTAAATAAATTAGGGCAGACCATGTTTTATACATCACTGGATCCTAAATTAAATACTGATCATTTTTCATGCACTAGAATTAATAATCCGTTTGGTACTCAGAAACTATCCTCGAAATTAACAAAACTACGACAACCATATACAAATCGGTATATATACAAAATTAGACCGCAAACTTAAATACATTAAAATTCCATGTCACAATAATAGTACGCCTACACAATATTGGCAAAACAGATAAGTGTGCACTTCGAAAACACAAATAATGTAAATAATTTGAGCACTGTAAACACTAGTCGAAGGATGACTTTAAATTTGTGTACCACATTAAATGCAAATTTCATGAAACACGTACATACATTGAGATAAATAGTTAAAGCTTAAATGTAATATTTTAATTTCTGTATTTTGGCATATTTAATGTAAAAGGACATTATTTAATTGTGAATTACAAAACTTTGTCATCAATCTTATTACGCGGTTACGTAGAAAGAGGTTGGAGAGAAACCATGTTTCGCTATACTTCTAGCAGTCACAAACCTGTAAGCAGCTCTGTTGGTTTGCTGCTGCATTTTTTATTTTTTATTTTTGATTGTGCAACAATGTGATTGATTTAAACTTCATTTAAAATCATTTCCATATCAACTGACATGTTTATGATTTACGAAAAGATCCTGAAACATCAAATCTTTTAGTGAATGCCGAAGACAGCTCACAACGCAATGGAATACAGCCAGCATATAAGTTCTTTTTATATCAACTTCACCTACAGTGGAATGGCTTTGTTATAGAGACTGTGAACTAATAAAACTTTCAGTGATTTAGGAAAATATTAGGGCTTAGTTTGAGTCATTTCCAAAAGGGGTGACTGTCGTTAGAACCGTTCATAATTGTTTTCCACATATCACACGTAGAACTATTTGTTTTGAGACTGTCTGCAAAGTGTGTTATTGTAGTGTTGCGAACATCACAATTGTAATATTTTTTATGTTCATAATAAATTACGTTATAGTATACAGGGTGTTACAGAAACGTGCGGTCAGACTTTCAGGAAACATTCCTCACACTCAAAGAAAGAAAATATTTTATGTGGACATGTGTCCGGAAACGCTTAATTTCCATGTTAGAGCTCATTTTATTACATCTCTTCAAATCACATTAATCATGGAATGGAAACACACAGCAACAGAACGTACCAGTGTGACTTCAAACACTTTGTTACAGGAAATGTTCAAAATGTCCTCCGTTAGCGAGGATACATGCATCCACCCTCCGTCGCATGGAATCCCTGATGCGCTGATGCAGCCCTTCTCTGACACTGACATTAGGGTTATCGTCAAGAAGAATTGCCTCGTCCGTTGCAGGTGTCCTCGTCGTTCTAGGTCTTCCCCAGTCACGAGTCATAGGCTGGAAAGTTTCGTGCTCTCTAAGACGCCGATCAATGGCTTCGAACGTCTTCCTGTCGGGACACCTTCGTTCTGGAAGTCTGTCTCGATACAAACGTACCGCGCCACGGCTATTGCCCCGTGCTAATCCATACATGAAATGGGCATCTGCCAACTCCGCTTTTGTAAACATTGTACTGACTGCAAAACCACGTTCGTGATGAACACTAACCGGTTGATGCTACGTACTGATGTGCTTGATGCTAGTACTATAGAGCAATGAGTCACATGTCAAAACATGCACTGAAGTCAACATTAGCTTCCTTCAATTGGGCCAAGTGGCGGTGAATCGAGGAAGTACAGTACATACTAACGAAACAATTGGGTATTTTGACAATTGTCTGCACGAATCATTTCAATTTACATTTAAAGAGAAATACCAAAATGAGCTCTAACATGGAAATTACGCGTTTCCGGACACATATCCACATATTTTCTTTCTTTGTGTGTGAGGAATATTTCCTGAAAGTTGTGAGTAAGGAGGACAGGCGACTTCGGTTTATTGGGAGAATTTTGGGAAGATGTACTTCACCTGTAAAGGAGACCGCATATAAAACGCTTGTAGGATCAAGTCTTGAGTATTGCTCAAG
Source organism: Locusta migratoria (assembly GCA_026315105.1). Taxonomy (NCBI): domain Eukaryota; kingdom Metazoa; phylum Arthropoda; class Insecta; order Orthoptera; family Acrididae; genus Locusta; species Locusta migratoria. The sequence goes on from CM048744.1 coordinate 542,522,953, forward strand.
TGTTTGGGACCCGCAGCAGATCAGTTTAAAGGAAGACATAGAGGCAGTTCAGAGGCGAGCAGCTAGGTTTATTAGTGGTAGGTTCGACCAATGCGCGTGTGTCACGGAAATGCTCCGGCTACTCAATTGGGGATCGCTGGAGGAAAGACAACGTTCTTTTCGTGAATTTCTGTTGAGGAACTTTAGAGGGCCGGAATTTGAAGCTGAGTGTAGTACGATCTTGCTGCCGCCTATTTACAATTCGCGTAAAGATCACGAAGACAAGATAAGAGAAATTAGGGCTCGTTCTTTTTTTTCCCTCGTTCTATTTGGGAGTGGAATAGGAAAGGAAATGGCTAGTAGTGGTACAGTGTACCCTCCGCCAAGAACCTTACGGTGAACTGCGTAGTATGTATGTAGATGTAGATGTACCTTTTTGTAAGACCCTGTATATTTTGATGTAACCGAAATGGAGTAGTGAGGAAATTACAATTCTGTGAAATCTTTGACCTTCCCTTCCTCCATCCTACCCCCTCCCTACACACAATTAAAACCATCCATTTCTATTCAGAGAATTTTAATTTCGTCACTACTGAAAAACTACGTAAGGCATTCACGTACGGCCGGCAGCAGTGGCCGAGTGGTCTGCGGCGCGCCAGTCACAGTCTGCACGACCGCTGCGGTCGCGGTTTGGAATCCCCCATCGGGCATGGATGTTTGTGTCGTCTTTAGTATAAGGTAGTTCATAAGTAGTTTGTAAGTTTAGGGGCTGATGACCCCACAGTTAAGTCCCTAACAAACAACAACATTCACTTACCACACTTCGTTAAACGAGCCTACTTGTGTTTCAGGATGGAAAAGTGTAAGCAGGTTGTGCCACACGAAGGAGCGCCCACCACAGCATATGTTGACAAAAGCTCAGCAGCGTTTCCAGCGCATCTGAGGTACCCACACAGCGGGCCAACCACTGGGAACCTAGTGGCAGGGTATCCCGCACAGCCAGGTAAGTGTGCGAGCCCGGATCTCTTTAAAATACAAAGAACTGAAAATAATTCACTACCCGGCACAATCTCAACTATTTCAATACGAAATTACTGCTTCCTGTAATCATCTTATCAGAAGTTATTTTCGATACAAGCAATCACTGGAGTCTCCACTACGAATAAAATTTCATTCATTCCAAAATTTCTCTTTAAGTGTCTGTCAGTACTGATAGAAAAATGTGTTATTAGGAAGAGAGTGCCACTGACATTTGTCACAATGATTTTTATTATTTTGATATACAGCTTTTGCTTTGTAATTATTCAAATGTTCAAATGTTTTGTAAGTTTATGGGACATAAATGCGGGGTCATCAATCCCTAAACTTACAAAATACTTATGAAATAACTTATATTAAAGACAACAGGAACATCCATGCCCAAGGGAGGATTCAAACTCCCGACGTGGAATGGCCATGCGCATCGGAGCATTGCACCTCGATGCGCTCGGCCACTCCGCCGCGCTTTTTCTTATGCTGCTATAGGTATTAGATTTTTTAAATTAGTATAATACCGTTTAAAATACTGTTGCCCTATACAAACTTTCCCTATTTAATACATTATAACATGGAAGCTAATTATCATTCGAGTACAAAATTTGGCGTACTTAATATCAAGAACATGGGGAATACAAATCATGTAAAATCGATTCGATTTAGTTTTAATGTACTGCTACGGTACATCATACCATTACTCTGCGAAGTTGTTAATGCTGCCGCACGGGAATAGACGAGCGGATTGGAGTAGTCTCGTGTAGTTTGCGAACTAACTAGTTCGGAAGAGCGCTCCCACAGGCGAACTACGCGAACTAGTTCGCAGATCCCTCGCCTCTTAGTTCGTCCGTTCCTTTTCCGAAGACTGACGGGTAACAGCGAGAGGACGCGAGAGCGCGCAGAATCACGTGATTCCCTTCTGCCAGTTGCCATCATTTCGAGCTGAGATGCAGCTAAGCTGTAGTTTTGGTAGCGGTAGCTAAAGCCAAAACGAGCGGACGAACTAAAAAGAGCTACCTACTTCGCGGCCGAGCTGCGAACTAAAAGGAGAGCTACCAGTCGCGAACTAAAATATGCGCGATAGGTCGCGAACTAAAATATGCGGGATAGGTCGCGAACTAAAATATGCGGGATAGGTCGCGAACTAAAATATGCGTGATAGGTCGCGAACTAAAATATGCGCGATAGGTCGCGAACTAAAAGATGCGCGATAGGTCGCGAACTAAAAGATGCGCGATAGGTCGCGAACTAAAATATGCGCGATAGGTCGCGAACTATAATATTCGCGATAGGTCGCGAACTAAAAGATGTGCGATAGGTCGCGAACTAAAATATGCGGGATAGGTCGCGAACTAAAATATGCGCGATAGGTCGCGAACAGAATTAAAAATCACGTGCTTGCCTTCTGCTGATGAGAGCCATTTCGAGGTTAGCGTCTGCCTGCCAGATTACGTAGTTTAGTGCTACAAAATTTCTGCTTTGAAGTATTCTGCATTCTGCAATATCTGACTAATAAATTCCATAATGCCAAGATATAGAGATTAAACTTAAACGCGAGAAATTATCCACAAACTGTTTCTTTTGGTTTGCGTGATGTCGTTACCGGATCAAGCAGCAAGCGCATAAAGCAGCTAGGTGGGGGAACTTCTCCCTCCACCTGCATGCGCAGACCACGCCACTCAGCCGTGACTGGGAGCGAATGAACTAATAGAACGAACTAGTTCGCGGCAGAGCCACGAACTAGTTCGTTCTATTATGCGCAAGTCTACTGGTTACACTGCACGCCTTTGGTCATTGAAGACCAGCCAATTCAAAAATTAATAGGCCAGTGATGAACATAGCCGTGACACTTATCATAACTGTTCAACTGTTTGTAGAGTCTATGGGACTTAACTACGGGGGTCATCAGTCCCTAAACTTACAAACTACTTATGAACTACTTACAACTAAAGACGGCACAAATATCCATGCCCGAGGGGGGATTCGAATCCCCGACCATAGTGGCCGTGCAGACTGTGACTGGAGCGCCTCAGTCCCCTCGGCCACCGCGACCGGCATTTATCATAAAGAGGAACTTCATGCATCAGTGAAAACTGACCTTCTGACATGGGATGGTCCATCGCCAGCCCTCGTCAACTTCAGTATCTGCGATGAAGTGTAGAGCGAAGTCGACACGTTGTGCGTCCTGTGGTACAAGCTGCTGTACGATATGGCTCTTGTACGGATACCATTTGAGAATGCTTCGAAGTACCTTTCGTACAGTGGATAATGACACAGCTCTCGCGCAATGCTTAGCGAATTGTGCGCCGCGTTGTCTGCCATAGCAAACAGCGGTTTCATCAAACACCTATGGGGCAACCCGTCGTCGCCATTCGAACTGCTTCATCATGCTCCGCACAGCAGGTGGAGAAAAAGAACCCGTCCTTAATTCTTCCACCCGGCGATATACTCGAAGTGCAGCTGCAGGATTGCTATTGTTTTGATAACAGAGCTTCACCAATAGCGTCCTGTTTATTTTGTCCCAGCTCGTATTACCATGTCAACAAGTGCGCTGCTAATGGTGAAGTGTTTGACACTACGAATCACTATGACTCATCATGGCAGCTCGTGGGCATAATCGTAACTGGACGGTGACACTTTGACACATGGAAATCATGGACCTCATTCTTTGGACAGTAATTCTATCATGACTGGTACTCGTATGTTAAACTTTCCATATTTAACACGTTATAATACAGAAACTGATTGATTATAACCACCCCGTATTAATCTCGGTGCGGAGACAATACAAATAACTGTGACATTATCTATAATGAATTTTCCAAGAAAATAACTCTGAATTCGGGGGGAAATAAACGCATTGACGTTTTTTACGGCCCACTTTAGATTTGTAGTTTTATAAATTTTTGCAAACATTTTGGACCAAAATAATAATCTAAATAATAAAAAATTAATAAGAGTGTCTGAAACCCTTTTAGGAAAAAAAAATTCAGTTAGTGGCAGGGTCCGAACCACTGACCTTCAGCGTCATAGTCCAACACCTTGCCCACTACGCTATTTTTTTTTTTTTTTTTTTTTTTTTTTTTTTTTTGCTCTATGTGTGGTTCTGGCCATTGCGGACGCTGATCGTTTTTGTTCGTTGATGTTCGAAGTATTCTTGGCTCAGCTTTTTTTTTTTTTTTTTTTTTTTTTTTACAGAGGGCGTTGAGCCCTCTGACCGGGCGCGCTGAGCCACGGCGCGCGGCTACGGCTAAGAGTTTGGTGTTGCTCTAATCTCATACTATTGTTGGCCGTTGTTAACTGATGCTAATATGGCATTTGTAGCCACTAGATTATCATTTACCGTACAAAGAACGACGTGTTTTTGTTAATTTCTCAGTGCGCCATTGCTTTGAAATGACAACGTGTAAATTACAATAAGAGAATAATCAAGTACGCAACGCTAGATGGCGTATGCCAGAGAGAGATCTGGACTAGGAAAGTCACGTGACATCTGTGAGCGGCTGGTTTTAGTTAATTCAATGGAGGGTGTCAAAACTCCCTTTTTTTTTTTTTTTTTTTTTTTTTTTTTTTTTTTTTTTTTTTTTTTTTTTTTTTGCAAATATCTCTCAAACGATACTAGATATGAAAAAAAAAGGGAACAAAGTTGTAGAGAATTTCCTCCTCTACAAATTCGTTTATTCAATTTTCGCGTCAGATGAACGGTTTATTAACAATTAAAATTATATTACTAACGTACTTCTTGTCCGAAATATTTGAAAAAGTGAGGTTCTGGTCTCTGTTAGCCAACAATTATATCTGTAAAACTTGGTGCCGATCGGTTGAACAGTTCGACCTAAAAAGTGGGAACACGTTACAGCCAGACAGACATCGTCAAATCGCCGTTATTTTTGCAAATATCTCTGCAACGATGCAAGATATTAAAAAACATAAAAGAGTGAAATTGTAGAGAATTTGCCTCTCTACCAATTAGGTTATTCATTTTTCTTGTCAGATGAACGGTTCGTTTGCAATTACAATTATATTACAAACGGCTTTTCTGGTATTACTGCCGTATTTTTTGTCCGAAAATTTGGAAAAGGGAGTTTCTGGTCTCTGGCGGCCTATAATTATGTGTGCAAAATTTGGTCATCATCGGTTGAACGGCTCGTCTTAATAACAGGGGGCACGTTACGCACAGACAGACAGACAGACAGACACCCCAAAATCGCTGTTATTTTTGCAAATATCTCTGAAACGATACGAGATATGAAAAGAAACATAAGAGAGCGAAGTTGTAGAGAATTTTCTCCTCTACGAATTTGGTTATTCAATTTTCGTGTTAGATGAATGGTTAAGCCGTTATTCTAATTTAAATTTCGAGCTGTCAAAAGACGATCGCAAAGGCCCACTGTTAGTGTTACTACTGTGACCTAAAGTGGGCCAAAATAGTACCTAGTTTGGTCATCAAACCAAACTCATTTTTTTCTCTGCCTGTAATAATTAACTTTGTTTGGATCACTCGAAGTAGGAGTCCTCCCCGTAATTTAGTGGTAATTTCTTGGTGGTATCTCTCACTGTTTGCAAACAATCTTATAAATAGGGCACCAACAGTTAAAATAATTATACATATTAAAATGAACACTCTATGGTTAATATAGAGAGATGTTAAAAGTATGGTAAAAACTTATTGTCAGTCCAATTACCACTTCAAAAATGTTTGTAAAGCTTATGGGACTTAACTACGGGGTCATCAGTCCCTAAACTTACAAACTACTTACGAACTACCTACGAACTAGGACGGCACAAATATCCATGCCCGAGGGGGGATTCGAACCCCCGACCGTAGTGGCCGTGCAGACCGTGACTGGAGCGCCTCAGTCTCCTGGGCCACCGCGGCCGGCAATTACCACTTCAGCGATATGTTTAAATTGTTTAGAATTTCACGGCCGGTTTCGTGAAATACAGACATAACTTCAGTTGGATTTTTTGCAGGGTCATTCATGGCATCAAAAATTATAACAGTACTTGTTCACGCCCATTAGTGATGGTCATTGCACCTTGTAAGAGGTAGTATATAAATTTTTGGTGAGATGGCATACTGAACCTGTAAAAAAATCCATCTGTGGAAGTATCTGTATAACTCGAAATCGGTCGAAATATCCTGAAGAATTATAACAGGCGTGCGGGAATGGCCGTGCGCCCTAAGGCGCCTGATTGCGGAGTGCGCGATTGCTCCCCGTCGGGAGTATAAGTTAGTCCTTACTATTAGATACTTGAATGGCTACTGCAGTTTGGTTCCATACCTTTTCAAACATTTGAACATTTTTGGATTATAATACACTACTGTAACGGAAATAAGAATCTCAATCAGTTTTACCACCTGTTTCGCAGCTCTGTATATTTTAAGCGTTTGGCTGTTCTTTTATCACTTGGTTCATAAAACCTTCCATTTTTGTGGACAGCGACCATACGTTGGCATGCATAAAAGTTTTTGAAATGTCTTGGTCGCACTGTTTTTATTTTATAATTACGCGTTTCGATTTGATGAAGAGAGGAAATGATATGTAATGCAATACGAGAGTATAACCATGTATTGTGACCCATGGCACATTGGGTTCTGCCTGTGTTTATCTATTATTTTGTCAGTTGGTTGTACTGATGTTATGTACGCCCAGTCCCAGTAATATGTTTCAATAAGGTATTGATATTTTCTTTTGACTCAACACTTCTTGTAGCCATGTTTTTGGTAGTTTCTATGTCAGTTGACAATGCAGAGGGCGCAAGATGATGTTACATAAATTCATTCAAATAATATTTAAGTTTAACCTTGCGCCATCTGGCGGCCATTGGACCTAATTTACCTCTTTCGATGTTTCCCCCTTCTCACCACAGTTTGGTATGAGATTCTAGTTGACACACCTTGACTAGACATCCACGTGGTGGTTTATATTTTAGTTAGTCATTTCCAATAAGATGTATTTTAATTAACATCGTTTTTAAAAAAAGGTTATAAGTACATTTTCATATAATATGTTTCTGCTCCATATAAATTTTATGATTAAGAACTGTAAACATCCGAAATGTAATTATTTTTTGCAACAGATCTGATGATGATGTATCTAAACGCGTAATTATAAAATAAAAACAGTGCGATCAAGACATTTAAAAAAATTGATGCATGTTCTTTTAATACCTGACTATTTGCTTCTGTATTTAATTTATACCCGACGGCCAGGAAGTTGAGTTGCGGCAGAGAACTGAGCGGCCTCTTTTGATCTGCCTGTGCAGCCGGCACGGCGGTGCTTCCGCTGACCGTGGGCCCAGACTCGTGCACCGTCGTGTGTCCGGCGTGCCACCAGACCGTCCAGACGGATGTCCAGGTCGTGCCAACCACCAGGACACACCTTTCCGCCCTACTGTTGGCTGTCTTTGGGTGAGTACTAGCTCCGACACCAGTAACAGGGGCCGGCCGCGGTGGCCGAGGAGACTGAGGCGCTTCAGTCACGGTCTGCACGGCCACTACGGTCGGGGATTAGAGTCCCCCCTCGGGCATGGATATTTGTGCCGTCCTAGTTCGTAAGTAGGTCATAAGTAGTTTGTAAGTTTAGGGACTGATGACCCCGTAGTTAAGTCCCATAGACTATACAAACATTTGAACATTTTTGAACAGTAACACGGACATCAAGTACTGATCTAGCATGTGCTTTAGTTCCTGTATAATTACTGTAGGAATAACATCAACACAAGTTTCCATACACTTTGAAACATTTGCCATACCGCTTGACAAGCTTAGAAATCTGTTATGCGTTGGCCTCCCACAAACACGCTGACCGTTGGGTCGAATGTTCTGGGCAGTGTTTCCTATCCACTTCTTACCATCACATTTTATAGAATATCTTTTCTTTTTCCTTCGAACAGAATCCTAATTTACCTCATTTTCCCCCTCTAGTACGAATAAATACATTTTATATTCACTTGAGAAACAGCTCTTCAGTTGCAGAAGTTTTGGTAAAATATTTACTTTACCATGGTTTCGGCCTAAGTAGGGGAGCCTTCATCAGAAGTAAAACAATTTTTTTTACATATGAATGTAACGTCAGCAGACGGTCTCCAGACCATCTCCTGAAGTTACATTCATATGTAAAAAAAAAAAAAAAAAAAAAAAAAAAAAAAAAACTGTTTTACTTCTGATGAAGGTTCCACTACTGAAGCCGAAACCACGATAAAGTAAATATTTTACCGAAACTTCTGCAACCGAAGAGTTGTTTCTCAATTGATTATTTTATAATTTGACGAACGGTTGCTGTCTTTGACAGCCATGATTACAAATGTATAAACTACATTTCAGTTTTAAAAAGCTAAAGCAGTCAACAATCCGAAGATTGGTTTGAACACCACAGTGCTTTACTAGGCATGGTATGGTATGGTGGTATGCCGTTGCCTTCCTCCGACCTTCGAACTGACTTACCCACCCAGTTATAGGGGGGGGGGGGGGGGGGACCTACAGTTTAACGTGGGTTCCGAACCACGGTGCTACATGGTATTTTTCACAGGAGCAATACTGCCAGAGGTGAAAGAAGTGAAAAGTGACAGATAAAAATCCCAGGACCTGGCGGGGATCGAACCCGCGACCATTTGGATTTGTAGTCTGGCATTCTACCACTGTGCAACCGAGGCAAGCAATAGCTCAACACCCGGGGTCGCCTGAGTACTTAAGTTAGCTCATGTTTCCTAAGTTAGTTCATGTTTCCTTCTCTCTCTCTCTCTCTCTCTCGCTGTAGTCCTCTTTCTCTGTCGAGCGGGATCTCCATGTCAGGGATTGCACACTCGCTCCCAATCGAGGTTCGAAAAAGAAAAGGAAGGAACCTTAGGATCTAACGTCCAGTCGAAAGCTTGATCATTAGAGACAGAGCTAACGCTCGAAGTTTTGGGTAAGGGTGGGGAAGGAAATCGGCCGTGTTCTTTGAAAGGAACCATCCCGACATTTGCCTGGAGTGATTTAGGGAAATCACAAAAGACCTAAATCTGGATTTCACTTAAAATTTCCGGGCTGGTAGGCCGTGGTCGATGGATAAAACTCTCCTCTAACGTTTCGTCTTCAACTGCGGAAGACATCTTCGGAGGCTAAGTGGCAACTGCGATGGGGCACATGAGGTATCTATATTTTCATTTTGTTCCAATGAAGCACCACTGGGCTTTGCCCGTCTCACTTCTATTTATAGCTGAATGATTGTGCAGAAAATATCTTGATGGTTTTATCTAATTTGTTTGTATGTATGACAGTTTGTCTGTAATTGTTAACGTGCTTGTGCAACGTTGAATTCAAAATTTTGTCTAATTTCTATTGAAATTATTACGATGTTTGTAAAATTCAATGGCTTGTCTGTATGTAAGAGCATAATAGTGAGAAGATTTTGATAAAACACTGTCTCGTTATATTTAATTTGATGGTCGCCCTATTGGTAAACATGCTCCGCTACGGGCGATTTCTCTGTATGACCCAGGCTGCAGTTTCTCTTCTGTTCACTTAGACGAGTGTTGACACTTTTTTCGTAGTTCCGATATACACTTGTTTACAGCTGCAAGGAATTTTATACACACCAGGTGTATCCAGAGGGGGCGTGCATCTTTTACAGATCTTAAATGTTCTTTAATTTTCCTGGTAGGTCTGAAAATAGTTTCAACCCCATGTTTGTCCTGCACTTTTCCATGCGATCTGTGACATGACTAATAAAGGAAAGGAACACTTTCCCTTTGAATGGTTGAGGTTCCTTATTGTTTTTAGTTTTCGTCGTGGGGCGAAGAAAGGAGGAAGGTGTTAAATTTGACAAGATTTGGAATTCAAAGTTGCACAAATACGTTAACAATCGGTCTTCCTCTAGTAATAAGTTTGGCATTACCAGAGATAGTTGCTCAGCCGACGTCACGTGATATACTGTGGTGCCCCCTACACTACCTATATATGCGGCGCACCCTCGAGCCCCCATCGCAGTTGCCATTTAGCCTCCGAAGATGTTTTCCCCAGCTGAAGACGAAACGTTAGGGGAGAGTTTTATCCATCGACCACGGTCTACCAGCCTGGAAATATTAAGTGAAATTGACGCCGGCCGTAAAAGTCTACATTGTATGACTAAATCCGGGTGGCCGGAGGTGGATTTGAACCATCGACCTCCCGAATGCGAGTCCATTGTCTTACGATTGCGCCACCTCGCGCGGTTCGAGCTTCGACTCCTCCCTCGAGTGTGAGTGTGTGTGTGTGGTCCTTAGCGGAAATTAGTTTAAGTAGTTCGTAAGTCTAGCGATCGATGACCATATCAGTTCGGTCTCTTAGATTAGCAAACATATGGTTTCTCCTCTTTCCTTCCTTCTCTGTCCATCTTCTCCTGCATCCCCCCCTCTCTCTCTGTTCATCTGTTCCTGCTCTGTCTGCTCGCCTTCCCCTTTCTTTGCCAGTCACTTACTGGACACGCTGTAGAAGCCATCCACTCCTCAGTCCATCTGTGAATAATTATATCACCCTATTCATTTTCATGGTGATCATTGAAATGCTATCATTATTTATTGAAACCTAGCCTCCACCTTGCACCGAATGACGTCTTCGATATAGAGCAATTTTCCTCTTGTTTTGAAAGTTAAGTGTGTAAAATTTCGCCGGCCGCAGTGGCCGATCGGTCTGCGGCGCACCAGTCACAGTCTGCACGGCCTCTACGGTCGGGGGTTCTAATTCCCCCTCGAGCATGGAGTTTGTGTCGTCTTTAGTATAAGGTAGTTCGTAAGTAGTTGGTAAGTTTAGGGACTGATGACCCCACAGTTAAGTCCCTTAAGCTTAACAAACATTTGAACATTTTGTAAAATTTCAGAATAAAACTGTAGATTTTGTAGAGACTCGTAGGCCATACATCGTACAAAATTTTACATTTTACTTTTCGCTTGTTTCGAAGATCAAGTGTGCAAACTTTTCGTTGTAGATGAACGGTACGGCAGGGCATAAAATAAGAACAAAGATGATGCGGCAGTTTCGCACGCGCCTCACTATTTATGATCATAACTATAACTCATACAATGAAATAATTTTCTAGGTACATTTCTTGATGCTAGCCGCGGTGGCCGAGCGGTCTGCAGCGCGCCAGGTACGGTCTGCACGGCCGCTGCGGTCGGGGGTTCGAATCCCTCCTCGGGCATGGATGTTTCTGCCGTCTTTATTATAAGCTAGTTCATAAGTAGTTTGTAAGTTTAGGGACTGATAATCCCGTAGTTAAGTCCCATAAGCTTTACAAACTTTTGAATATTTCTTGATATAAATGGATACTGTTTACAAACTATTTTCCAAATACATTTAGTAAAAATGAGGTAATATATTGAAACGTCATTAACAGTTTTTTTACGCATATCACTGTTCACGACGTCATATCTCCTGAAATATATGTTGTACAGTCATATAATTGTACCTATAACCTTCGCGAAATCTCAAGAAATTTGTTGACAAAGTTTCATCGCAATCGGATGAATTCGGCAGCGCATAAAATACGAACATACAAACACACACACACATATATATATATATATATATATATATATATATATATATATATATATATATATATATATATATATATATATTAGATGATGCATATTAATTTCGTATAATGCATTTTCTTTACTACTTTATCTGGTACTGTACTTCACAATTTATGTTGCTTTTGTATTCATGAAGACCCCATATGCGCTGTATAATATCTGTTAATACTATTTATTTATACCATCACCTTTTTAAAAGCACATAATAATATCAAATAGATTCAATTTAAATAATTTAGTAGCAAACTACCCATGTTGTAAGCTATTCTTCCCACTTGTTCCGAGCGGGCACCTATGATTTATTGAGCAAGATGGCAGTATAGTTGGCACTATCTGAAACCGGAGCAATAAAATTCAAACAGGATGATACCATTGCGCCCACAATGATAGATCACCTCCCTAAACTGGTTTTGTGAGAAAGAAGGAATGAGCACCGTGTCTTTCAATGCAAAGTGTCGGCGTATTATAAGAGTCTCGAACAGAATCGAAGACTTACTTTTCATGCTACAGAGTTCGAGCGAAATCTGAAGTCGGTCTCTGTATATCGCAAAGATAGGTGGCAGTGGTTAATGGAACGATTATGAAACTATGTTGATGAACCATTCGAACTACTCTGCGTTTCTATCACATCACTAGGAAGTGCACTGTCGACTACAATACAGTTTTGGCCTGTACTTTTTCTACCAATCTTATGTCTCTTTACAGTTAAATAGATTGATAATGTATGTATTAAAATAAACATTGGATTAGACTGGATGCTGTGGCACGGTGTTTGGTATGCTCCGCGTTATTATTTTTCCCCTCGATGAACTGATTCCCTTTTTTCTCCTTTGAGGGTTCAGAAGTGGTGAAACGGAAATTCTGCCTGGCCAAGTCATACACTTCCACAAGACCTTTGCTGACGACAGACGATCGACTACGTCATCATGGACGTTAATTCGTCGAAAAATAACGTCACTCGTGACGTCCCCGTACACTTGAGTAACCTCACGAATAGCTGCCGCCGGTGCCATCTGTTGTGCGCACAGAAAACATAGTACTCCACGTACCTCATACACGGAGAGAATCTCTTTTCCTGCACAAATTGTAAACACTTGCTTGATGAGAGTAACAGCCCCATACACTGTCACACTGCCGGCGCGAACTGTACAAAGCTATGAAACGGAACAGGGTTTGCGATGCTACGGTCGCTGATGAGAGACCATAGCTCTCACATTATGCGTCGCAGGGGATAAGAATAACTACGCGATTCATTTTTGGACTATTATGAGCAGTTTCTACTTAAATTACAGCAAAATGTGTCAACAGTGATTCCTCTTTTTTATAGTTTGACATATCAACTTTCCCGTAGTACTTCAGAATAAATATGAAACCACACACAGTGAACATTTCATTGTTAGAATTTTCCCTGTTTACAGTTTAATGACAACATTTTCATTGTAATATCTGTATCTTAAAAAAAAGTCAGTTTTCAATATACTAGATCCGATACTTTTAGTCGATGTCCGCGACTTTGTAATTTTTTTTTTTCTTTTTTTTTCTTTTTCTTTTCTTTCTTTCTTCCATGTTAACCTTTACGACCTCTTTTCCCAATTCGATAATTGGGGTAGGTGAAGGATAATCCAAATCGACGAAGTGGCGTCTAGTTGAAAGACTTGTACCAGGGCACTGAGCTTGAGAAATTATAAACTAATTGCTGTTGAATCTTCCGGGTTATATGGTCGTGGTCGAAGTGAATCAGTCGGCAAGACTCACCACTACCAGTAGCACCTCTGAAGATGTCCAGCGCAGCTCTGGACGAAACGTCAGGAGCAGATATGTTTCTTCGACCAAGACCATATAACCCGGAAGATTAACAGCAATTATTTCAGCCGGTCGTGAAAGCCTTCACTGCAAAATTATAAACTGTTTCCCAATTTATTCATCAAATTTCATGTATTTCTATCTCATAGACTTCAGCATCTTTGTCTTGCACTGCAAATGCTGCACACTCTAATGGTAGATGTGTTGTTCAAGACAAATTTTTTAGTTATTAGGCGGTTTTATACACGATATTTGATCAATAAATTTTCTTCTGGATGTGAGACCGCATTGTCATTCTTTAAGAACCCACCCGACATTTCTGCCGCTGTTGCAAGACACCTTCTTCAGGGTATGTGCCTGACTGATATCTGATTGGTGATATTTGCTTCCAAAAAGGCTGCGTAATCAGTAAATAAATCCTTTTCTGTTTCAGATGCTGTTTATGTTGCTGCATCCCGTACTGCGTGGACAGCTTAAGAGCGAAGCATCACTACTGTCCGAAATGCAAAGCTTTCATTGCAGCGTATGATAGGTAGCTGCCCATCGAATCTAGATATTATGAGATGATCTGATAGATTATGAGTTCGCAATCAAGTGACTCACAATGTCAAGGTTAAAAGGCACATTGCATTCATGATATTATGAACAGGCAACGTAGCACTGATAACCTCTTAAAGATACATCGTGTTGAACACAAAATCTCAGTGAAATTCCGAATGGCTGGGTGCTGACTGGCAATCAGTAGTTATTTCCAGGGTCGTTCCCAAAGTTACAAATTATTTTTACAAATATTATTGTTATGTGAAAAAGCAACAATTTTGGAGCTTTTTTAATGATGTTACAATCTGTATTAGTGAACTAGCTAATTTTAAAGTTTATTTTTTATTGATTTATAAATATGGAAAAAACTGTTTTGTAAAATACTTTGGAATACTATTGTACTTCTTATTATTGTGAAACATTAAATTTTACATTAGACTGAAAATAATATGTGATAATTTTGAATGCATTTGCTTGTAATTATAAAATAACGGACTGAAGATACCTGATACCAGTGGCCTTAAATTCTTTCCGAAATGCTACACTGAAAGTTTTAAGCTTTGACTTCTCCATTCAAACTGAAATTAAGTTAAACATGTCTAGGAATATAGGAATTTACATTAGCTGCCTGCTGACCAGCCGGAATTCGAACGCGGGTCTGCTAGTAGCGACGGCCACTTGGCCTTTGGGACACCGCCACTGCTGTTCGATCTATCCTAACACGCCTCTCGCCAGACGCCAATATTCACCCTCTCCGTACACTGCGAACGTAGAATCCCTGTCCATTTCTGCTCATTAGTTGCGGCTTTTCAGATGTTTGAAATGCTAAGGGACCAACCTGCTAAAGTCATCGGTCCCTAGGCTTACAAACTACTTAAACTAACTTACGCTAACAACAACAACAACAACAACAACAACACACACACACACACACACACACACACACACACACACACACACACACACACTTGTCCCAGGGAGGGCTCGAACCTCCGGTGGGAGCGGTCGTGAATTCTCGACGCGGCGCTCCAGACCACACGGTCATTCCTGCATGGCCGCGGTTTCCCACTGGTTCCCATACGAGTTCGAGCAAAGAAAACCAAAGAACCTTCCTTCAGTGCGAATGCACAACTGGTCCGAAATCTTACGGGAACAGAAGAGTTGCCGCGAGATATGGGTGAAAATGAGTTGGGGAATTACGTTGGTAGCGTGTGGATAGGTTGAGAATTTGGGTTTGACGGGGGAATGTAATACAGGAGAAGAAGAATGGGTAGTTTTGAGAGATAAAGGTGAAATAACCTCACTCGTAAACAAATGCTTCGGAAACCTTTTAATAATGAGAGGAAAGACGCCAATAAAATTATGATCCCCAAGTCGTAGCTTCGTATCACGGGAGGTGTATTCCCTATAAAGAATAGTGAGCGTCTTTAAGGTGGCAGATGGTCAACAGTTCCTTGCTAAAAAATTAAGATGCATACTGTAACACTCCATCACTAAACGGTTGATTAATCCTGAGACAGATTAATGTTAAAATGACCCGTGTGTTGCCTACAATAAAAACTGGACAAGGCTACCTTTACCAAAAAAAAAAAAAAAAAAAAAAAAAAAGAAAAAAAAAAAAAAAAAAAAAAATTGTATAAACGAAAACCAACAAGTGAGGGAAAACTGCCACTACGAACTACCACACCAGATAGCCCGTTCTTCCAAACAATGAAACAATACAAATTAAAAAAATATAACACGTTCGCTAGCCCAATGGGGCACCCAGAGTGATATGCAATTAACCACAATTATCAGTGAGTAATCACACACCTTAGTGTTGCACAACAGAAGATGGGCAAACACTTTTGCAACTGAATAACGTTTACAAATATGATGCTTTGTTTTTATCAGTTTATAGTAAAAAAGAAAATAAACAGTGTAATAATTTTGAAGTGAACAGTGTTGGATCGGAAACCAAAGTTACATTCATTTATTAACGATCCCTCTCTAACACTCATCTGCATGAGAATTACACGTTGGGCAGCAAAACACTTGATTCCCAGAATAATTAATATTAAGATTACCAAGTAAGAAAATACTCAGAATAACTTGCAACTATGCAGCTCACAACAACTGAACAATGCCGAAATACGAACCAACATAGCAAATCAACTTTACACATAAAATTTACACACCAATGAACCAGTTATTTCAGAATTAATAACTTTTAGTTTAGTTACTTAATTACGCCAGCTTTGTTTTAAAGAAAACAGTTCTCTCATTCCAAAACTTTAATATTCTGAAATTAAAATTTAAACTTTAGTTATTGAAATTTGTTATTTGTAGCTTGGCACCGAATTTAATATTCTTTTCACTTTCAACTACACTCGGGAAACTTCTAGAAAGGATAGGACCCTACTTGGCAACAATGTCTTAGGACAATGAGGTGGTAGAAGTTCTTTAAATTTTAGGTTATTATTTAAAAAAAAATAGTTTCTCAAGCACAAAACTTGGTAACGCCTTACAAAATGTCTAAACTCTGCGTGGTCGGAAATTAATGGAGCGATCTTACATTGCGTCGTCGTTGTTGAAAAGCAGGATGCGCCTACTCCGACAACGCTGCAGGTCACAATACAGGCACAGGTCCAATCCAGTGAGCAATTTGAGGGCAGAATGTTGACATATACAGATGAACTGCCGTTTTCCCCCGCCCATACTGGAATCATGCGCGCTAATTATGGAATTCCGCCAACAAGGCCTGGTGACTGCAAAGAGCGTGGCGCTGCACGCTCGCACGCACTTGTTAGCGTCCGAACTGTTCTAACTACAGGGCTCGACTCCCCTGACTCCACAGCTACTACTATTGCTTCCGCGCTGTTGCTCCAAAGATCACGTACCACACACACCAAAGAAGTTTCCTACTTTCCCTATCGACGGTTACCCAGATACATCAATAATAGTTAACATTATTCGACATAAACAAAGTAAACAATACCACAATATACTACAGCTATGATAATAAATTTCAACAAAACCTATATACATTTTAAATTTAATACATATTTGAAATACACATCTGGATCCTAACGTCACAATACAAACAATTAAACAAAAACAACAACAACCACAAAACAGATAAATGTGATGGGGAATGATGAAAGTGAAACGTGTGCTCAAGCATACAAGCATACAAGCAAACAATAAATTACAATGGAAAGCATATAGTGATGACACAAAAGAAGAAAAAGGGAAAATGATACTTCTGCGATGGAATTGGCAATGCTTCGGTAATCATGGGGTTCATAATGACTGCGCTCGCTCTGGAGGGCGTATAAACTGGGCAGTGATAATCACTGCTGGACCGTGAATAGTTGCGTTAAATCGGCCTATCTTGATGAAAGGGAAACAGCCAACAAAGTGGTTACAATGCCAGGGCAAATGTGTGTTACCATTCGCCGTGCTGAGTGCCGCAGACGGCCGTTGTGGTGGACTGCCGTCGATGGCTGGAAAGGACGCGAAATAAATTGTGGAGTACCGCGTACACCGCTATCGGTGATCATGTAGCTCAGAGGTGGCAATGAGCGAGCCGCGCTCTCGGAGCCGCCTGCCTGAGCGGGAGCAGAGCCACGAGCAGCTGGCGTCCATCACGTAGTTCCTGCTGAAAAGACTAGATGGCGTTACGTGTAGCCAACGCGCTAACGTAGCAGCAGAAATGCACCTGGCTGAGAGCGTTATAAAATAGCTTGTTGTTGTAGTTGTGGTCTTCAGTCCGGAGACTAGTTTGATGCAGCTCTCCACAATACCCTATCCTGAGCAAGCTTCTTCATCTCCACATAAGAACGACAACCTACATCTGTCTGAATCTGCTTACTGTATCCATCTCTTGGTCTTCCCCTGCGATTTTTTCCCCACACACTTCCCTCCAACTCTAAATTCACAATTCCTTGATGTCTAAGAATGTGTCCTACCAATCTATACCCTCTTTTAGTCAAGGTATGCCAGAAATTCCTTTTCTCCCCAATTCTGTTCAGTATCTCCTCATTAGTTACGCGATCCACCCACCTAATCTTCAGCATTCTTCTGTAGCACCATATTTCAAAAGCCTCAATCCTCTTCCTGTCCGCACTGTTTGTCGTCCATGTCTCATTCCCATACAAGGCAACACTCCATACAAATGCCTTCAGAAAGGCCTTCCTTAGGTTTAAATCAATATTCAATGTTAACAAATTTCTCTTTTTCAAGAACGCTTTTCTACCCATTGCCATTCTGCATTTTATATCCTCTGTACTGCGACCATCATTTGTTATTTTACTGCCTAAGTAACAAAACACATCTACCTCCTTTATTGCTTA
Source organism: Locusta migratoria (assembly GCA_026315105.1). Classification (NCBI taxonomy): domain Eukaryota; kingdom Metazoa; phylum Arthropoda; class Insecta; order Orthoptera; family Acrididae; genus Locusta; species Locusta migratoria. The sequence continues at coordinate 542,541,201 of CM048744.1, forward strand.
GTTTCCCAATCTAATTCCTTCAGCATCACCTGATTTTCTTACACTGCCCTCCATTACCCTAGTTTTGCTCTTGTTAATGTTCATCTTATATGCACCTTCAGCACACTGTCCATTCCGTACAATTGCTCTTCCAGGTCCTTTGCTGTATCTGACACAATTACTATGTCGTCGGCAAAACACAATGTTTTTAATTCTTCACCCTGAACTTTAATTCTTTCTCCAAATTTCTCCTTGCTTTCCTTTATAGCTTGCTCAATGTACAAACTGAACAACAATGGAGAAAGACTACAACCCTGTCTTACTCCCTTTTCAACCACTGCATCCCTTTCATGCCCTTCAACTCTGACAACCGCTGTCTGGTTTTTCTACAAATTGTAAATAACCTTACATTCCCTATATATTACTCCTGATTGCTTCAGAACTTGAAAGAGTTTATTCCAATCAACATTGTCAAAAGCCTTCTCCAAATCTACAAAAGCTAGAAATGTAGGTTTGCCTTTTCTTAATCTATCTTCTAGGATAAGCCGTAAAGTATTGCCTCCCGTGTTCCTACATTTCTGCTGAACCCAATCTGATCTTCCCCAAGGTCTTCTACTACCAGCTTTTCCATCCTTCTGTATATAATTCGCGTTAATATTTTGCAGCCATGACTTATTAAACTGATGGTTCTGTAGTTTTCACACCTGTCTGCACCTGCTTTCGTAAGGATGGGGATTAGAACATTTTACTTAAAGTCTGAGGGTACTTCACCAGTCTCATACATGTTACACACCAGGTGAAACAATTTTGTCATGGCTGGTTCTCCCAGAGACTTCAGTAGCTCTGAGGGAATATCATCTACTCCAGGGGCCTTGTTTCGAGTTAGGTCTTTGTCTGTCAAATTCTTCTCTCAGTACAGTATCTCCTATTTCATCTTCATCTACATCCTCTTCCCTTCCTACAATATTGTCTCGAAGTTCATTTCCTATGTAGTATAAAGGTAATAGTGCAAACTCTTTAGTATCCAACTCGAATGAACAGATTCCACTGCTAGGGGTATCTCCTGACAAATGCTATTTTGTTTATAAGTAAGTAACTTATAAACATAATACTGCAAAATCTTCTCTAAAATGTCCAGCGCGTGCAGTCGAGCCGGAAAATATAAAGATAAGAGCGAACTACGTGCGCCAGCAAGCACGCAGACCTCTAGCGGTCACTAGGATAACTACCGGCCGAGTGCGAACGCTGCTCTTTTTCCGGCCTGAGCCGGAGCGCTGCTCATTGAGCCGATTTGTGCCCACCTCTGATCTAGCTAATACGAGTTCCTGATGTCACTTGCCATGAGATCAGCCTGTGTCTGTGCTCTTCTAGAGAGAGAGACATACAGGTCAGTGAATAGGCGGTTGATCAACAAGGAAGCTGTGTACCGCTTGTTCACTGCGATTGGAGCCTCGAGTGTCGACACAGACGATTCTCCAACTATTCCTCCACACAATATACCAATAAATGAAAGCAGAATTACGTCTCCGTTCAAGTGCACTAGAGACAAAAGCTTACTATACTGGCTGACCGAAAACTGCTCTAAAAACCAACTAGCCAAGAAACATTAAGTAGTATTTAGCCTTGCCTGCACGTTAGCAGATCTCGATATAAATTAGAAGTTAAGAGAGAGCTTCTGGACACTATCTCATTTTACTATCAGGATCTAAACGCAGAAACAAAACGGAACTCTGTTCAGCAAAATCTCCAGACTAGTCAACTAAGTGACTGCTCAAGGAGAGATTCGTCAGACGACTGCCTTCGCTAGCGGCTCTCCAGAGCTAGCTGGCTTGAAAATTATGAAAACTTCCCTCCAAAACTGTCTGTACACCAATCACCGACAGTCATTTCAAAAAGTAGCTTATGGGTGTCGCTCCCTCCATGTCTTACGCGGAGTGGTACATGGAAACGGCGCTATTAGGTCTATCATCGCCTGCAAATATATCGTCTCTGGGTCATGCTCTTTGTCAGGTCGTTCACTTGTTTCGATGGCGGTTGGGTTGCAGTGTCTGTGTTTGCGTAAGCAACCCACCACGCCGGCGACAGTTGGCATACCACGGCCATTGTGTGAATGCTGGCCGTGTAAGTGTTACGTGTAAGGGCTGATCAGCATGACACTTGAGTGTGGAAAAATTTCTAATCTGAAGGACGAGTTTCTGGGACGCCTTGCCAAAGCATCCTAATAATCACTTATATCTATACCATCAAGATTTCTATATCACATCCACACAACATTCATACCACTGTATGTCAAAACTAAGCAGTTTTACTAATGTCATGTATGTTCATTGCTGCTGTTGTGTGGCCTAAGTTACTTACAAAGCAACGAATGGTGAAGCATACAGTCCCCAACCATCCAAGCATTCATTAAGATTAGAGCACATTTATTGAAAGGTAAGCCCTCTTTGCCATACAATGTGGGCGTTATATTAACACTTAATGACCTAGTTGCTTCCATTTTCACAACATATTACATTCATTCACAAAACAACTACGAAGGATGAAGAACATGATTAAACATGAAAGGAGAAATGTGTGTGGGGGAACAGATAGCAGTAAATTATAGAGCGATTTCTAGATTAGGCTACAAAATAATAATGAAATTAGGTAAGAAAATTATACCTATACAAAGTACACTGTAAAGAAAAGAAAAGTCTAAAAACTAGTAGGTACACGTTATGAAGTCTATTTTTTCAGAATGAAAATCAATGAAGCGGCCTTAACAACAACAAAATTTACGTCAGATTTTCAAGCCTTTTTTTCTTTAAAAAAAAACATAGATGTACAAATATCAAGATAAATTTAATGTTTAAATCAGATCAAGAATAAATGTAGGAAAGACGACAATGTCTTTGTTGAATGGAATTCTCTGGGACAAACACGTAACTACAAATAACAAAATAATGATATATAAAAGAAAACAATAGTTCGGAGCATTATTACATATGGTTCAGAAGTGTGGACAACAAAATGGCAACTGAAATCAAAATTATTACCTACAGAAATGGATTTCTGGAGACGTTCATCAAGAATATCAAGAAGAGAAAGAATAAGAAATGAAGTAATCAGAGAAAAAAAGGAAATGTAAAAATTCAATTATTTAATTCATTGAACACAAACATCTAAAATGGTGTGGACACGTCAGAAGAATGGGACAAGAAAGGCTTCCAAAATGCATACTCGACTGGACACCGAACGGAAGAAGAAGAAAGGGACGACCACCTATCACATGGATGCAGGAAGTTTAGTCAGCAATGAGGAAGAACAACATTCCTGAGGACTTATGGGAGGACAGAGAAGACTGGAGAACAATAATTCATAACTTAATGTAATCTAATATAGGTGCTGGAAAAATGAACTTACATTGTAAAACCATTATATATATGCACAGGTTGTTTCACTGTGTTTGCCTCTGTAACTTATAAAATAATAAGTGACGGGAAATTTTAATGCGTTAGGTCAACACAAGAAATGTTACACTTTCTGCGGAGCTATGAACATAGTTTGTTGTATCATTTGCCACAGAGTTACAGCACAAAGATATAGTTTTTTCCATCGTGCATTGGAATCGTTGAAACCCAAACTGTCGGCTATAACTCATGCGCGATATAACTCACCTGTCAGTGTACCTGGGAAGTAGTGTGGACCGATGATTTCATCCCCAAGGATTCCACACCACACGTTAATAGACGACCTACGCTGGCGGTCGATAGGTCGTACCCACCGAGGATTGTCTGCTGCCCAGTAGTGCATGTTATGGCGATTCACTGCACTATAATTTGTGAACGTGGACTCATCAGAGAACATAACACTTTGTAAAGATTGCAGCGTGAAATTACGCATGGCCCACTCACAGAATATCACTCTTGCACGGAAATCGTTCCCCTGCAGCTCCTGGGTCAGTGACAGGCGGTACGGGAGAAACCTGTGGCCGTGTACTATACGCCACACAGATGTGAGACTGACACCAGCGACTGCAGCAACGGCTCGTAAGCTGACATGAGGATCGTGGTGTAGTGCAGCTAAAACAAACACCTCCGTCTCCTCACTTCTTGCAGGTCTTCGTCTGTTACTGCGGCGCATTACCAAGCTGCCTGTTTCCCGAAGTCGTTGTTCGGCACGTAAGAACGTAATGGCTGCCGAGGCTCTTCGCCTAGGATATCTCACTGCATACGCCGTGGCTACTTCAGTGGCATCGTGTCGGCACTCGCCAAGCATCAGCATCATATCAATGTACTCGTTGTTCGTGTATGCCATTCGGCATCCGATGTCAGTAACTGTGGTATATTGAGGCCCGGTTGTTTGTGTGGCTCCAACTGTCGGGTATACGGCCGTGTGCGGCGACAGTCGGCAGTCTAACAGCGCATCGAGGAAGCTTCTCGCTCCGTGACACCGGCGACGTTGTAAACTCGGCCGCACCACATTTAGAAGGCGCATTGCATTATGCGCAGCGTTTGTGGTATCTGCCCCTGAAACTTTGAAGGGTTGTAGCTCCCAAACTAACAGTGATAGGAATGCAGTTTAAATTGATTTGGACGCAGCTGGTTTCAACGAATCCAATGCACGATAGAAAAACTATTGTTCCATTAAAATAATTATATCTTTGTGCTGTAACTCTTTGGAAAATGATAACAATAAACTATGTTTATAGCTCCGCAGAAAGTGTAACATTTCTTGTGTTGACCTACCGCATTAAAATTTTCCGCCACCTATTATTTTATAAGTTACAGAGGCAAACACACTTAGTGAAACGTCCTGTATATAAATATATATATATATCTGAATTGAATGGGTGCATTTAATACTGACTTCATATGACACACACACACACGTGTTTAGGGCATGGGGCGTGAATTGAGCTGGGGCATTTGGTGTTTATTGAGTGGGCAGACGGTTCGGTCACGATGGAGCTTGTTGTTCATGCGGAATGCGTGAGTCTGGAACATCATCAGTGAGGGGAGGTTATTTTTAAAGGGCCTCAGGAGTGTCCCCTCTGCAATCTACATCTACATAGATACTCTGCAAATCAGATTAAAATGCCTGGCAGAGGGTTCATCAGCCACTTTCATAACTTTTCTCTACCGTTCCATTCTCTAATAGCGCGCGGGAAGAAGAAACACCTAAAACGTTCCGTTTACGATGTGACTTCTGTTATTTTATTGGGATGGTCATGTCTCCCTAAGTAGGTGGGTGCTAGCAAAATATTTTCACATCCAGAAGTAAAAGTCGGTGATTGAAACTTCGCAAACAGATCACGCCGCAATGAATAACGTCTTTCTTTTAATGACTTCCACCGCAATTCGTGCAACATTTCCGTGACGCTTTCCCTACCGTAACGTGATAAAACAAAACGAGTTGCCCTTCTCTGAACCGTCAGTCCCACCTGGTGAGGATCCCACATTGGGAAACAGTACTCCAGGAGAGGACACACAAGTGTGATGTAGGCAGTCACTTTGGTGGAGCTGTTGCATCTTCGAAGCCAATGAAACGTAATCTTTAGTTCGCCTTCCCCACAATATTTTCTATGTGTTCTCTCCAGTCAAAGTTGTTCGTAGTTGTAACTCCTAGGTATTTAGTAGAATTTACGGCCTTAAGGTTTGACTGATTTATCTTGTAATTGAAATTCAGCTGATTTCTTTTAGTGGTCATGTGTATTACTTCACAGTTTTCTTTATTTAGCGTCAATTGCCAAGTTTCGCATCATGTAGAAATTTTGTCTAAAACGCTTTGCAGTTACTATTGATCCTCAGTTGACTTTACTAACCGATAAAAGACAGCATCAACCGCGAACAGTCTAAGGGAGCTATTCAGACTGTCTCCTAAATCGTTTATAAACACAAGGAAGAGTAGGGGACCTATAACGCTTTCCTGGGGAACGCCAGATATCACTTCTGTTTTACCTCATTCATGGTGTGAGTGCCACGAGTGACTCAGGACAGCATACGAGCGGCACATGGGTGCTCCTGCGGGTGCTTGCTCACGGGTAGGTGGTCCGGCACTCGGCCATTCCACAAGTGAGCGACCGGCCGGTTGCAATTCTCCACTGGTCGTTCTGCAGACTGCGGTGCTGGAGGCATGCAGGTGCGAGCCTTGCACAATTGTAGGCAGAGGTGCGGCGGTGCAATGCAGTGGCATCTCTAGACGAAAACTGGGCGTCGGCGAACTCGTCTTTGCGAGGCCCCCTTTCATTTTTTCATTAATGAAGAAAATGTTAAATAAGCTGAATTAGACATCAATAATCATTGTACTTATATTAGTATACATAGTATAATATACGAGTATTATTGAAATGACAAAATTTACAATAAACAAACACAAATTAGAGCAACTTTCCAGCTTTTCGTCTCACACAATTTTTTTAAGATCACATCTTATTACTAGCCGCTATTTCGGCTTCAGTTGACAGTACTGAAATCACAAATAGTCTTTCTTGGCTCATTGTGCTTTTCAAGTTAGTACTGACTGGAACTGAGCATGATTCTGTTTGTTATATAAGCATTTGGATATGCTTCTTCCAAATCGTTTTCTAAAATGTACTGAAGAAATTATTTTTGTAAGTATTTTACTAGCAATTGCCTCCCTGCTGTACTCATACGGAAATAAATACGGACAACTAAATAGCTGACGGCCGGGAATGGCCTAGCGCACTAAGACGCCATACCATGGTGAGCGAGATTGCTCTCGTCGGGGGTCGAACCCCACCCTTGGGTACGGATGTTCTGTTCGTCCGTTGGTCAAGCTAGTGTAAGCTAGCCTAGATGTATGTCGTCGCTACATAACGTAGCAGTTGGAAAGCGCCGTTAAACATCAAATATATATATTAAAAAACCAATTTTAACCATGTTTTGCGAGGCCCCCAGAGGCGCCGACGTCGCCGACGCCTAGCGCCGCCACTGGTGCAATGGCAGTGGCGGGCATGCGGCATTGTGCCTTACGCACTGCTCCGCGGCAGTGAGGCTCCCTGTGGGTGAGTGTTGTGCGCCCTTGGAGAAGGTCGCCTCGTGTGGGGATCCCGGCACAGCGCGGCGCGTGACCCGGGTCGCCACCAAGGCTAATAAATATAAGGTTGGCCAGTAAGCGCTCTGCTCTGCCAAGGGCTGGCGCTGTGACGTTGTGAGGTTACAGGGTTTTAGGTTAGGTCGGTATTACACTATCAAATTATTGGACAAAGAATTGGACGAAATATTGGTCATATTTTTGACAAAGAAATTGGATGAAACGCAAAAGGGGGTATTACACTATCATCCTCAGAGCTACTAAAGTCTCTGGGAGAGCCAGCCATGACAAGACTATTTGAACTGGTGTGTAGGATGTATGAGACAGGCGAAATGCCCTCAGACTTTAAGAAAAATGTAATAATCCCCATTCCAAAGAAATCAGGTGCAGAAAGGTGTGAAAATTACAGAACCATCAGTTTGATAAGTCATGGTTGCAAAATTTTAACACGAATTATCTACAGGAGAATGGAAAGGCTGGTAGAAGCTGACCTCCGGGAAGATCAGTTTGGATTCAGGAGGAACATAGGAACCCGGGAGGCAATACTCACTTTACGTCTTATCTTAGAAGATAGATTAAGGAAAGGCAAACCTACATTTTTAGCTTTTGTAGATTTGGAGAAAGCATTTGACAATGTTGACTGGAATACACTCTTTCAAATTCTGAAGTCAGCAGGGGTGAAATACAGGGAAAGGAGAGTTATTTACAATTTGTACAAAAGCCAGACCGCAGTTATTAGACTCGGAGGGCATGAAAGGGAAGCATCAGTTGGGAAGGGAGTAAGACAGGGTTGTAGCCTTTCTCCGATGTTATTCAATTTGTACATCGAGCAGGCGGTGAAGGAAAGCAAGGAAAAATTTGGAATAGGGATTAAAGTTCAGGGGGAAGAAATAAAAACATTGCGTTTTGCTGATGACATTGCAATTCTGTCAGAGACAGCAAAGGACCTGGAAGAGCAGTTGAATGGAATGGACAGCGTGTTGAAGACAGCATATAAAATGAACATTAACAAGAGCAAAACAAAAATAATGGAATGCGGTCTTAGAAAATCAGGCGATGCTGAAGGAATTAGATTAGGTAACGAAACATTGAAGGTGGTAGATGAGTTTTGTTACTTGGGTAGTAAAATAACATGCGATGGTCGCAGTACAGAGGATATAAAATGCAGAATGGCAATGGGAAGAAAAGCATTTTTGAAAAAGAGAAATTTGCTAACATCGAATATTAATTTAAGGGTAAGGAAGTCTTTTCTGAAGGCATTTGTGTGGAGTGTTGCCTTGTACGGGAGTGAAACATGGACGATAAGCAGTGCGTACAGGAAGAGAATAGAGGCTTTTGAAATGTGGTGTTACAGAAGAATGCTGAAGGTTAGGTGGGTAGATCACATAACTAATGAAGAGGTACTGAACAGAATTGGTGAGAAAAGGAGTTTTTGGTATACACTGGCTAAAAGAAGGGATCGCTTGGTAGGACACATTCTTAGACATCCGGGAATCGTAAATTTAGCATTGGAGGGAAGTGTGTGGGGTAAAAATCGCAGAGGGAGACCAAGAGACGCGTATAGTAAGCAGATTCAAGTGGATGTGGGTTGCCGTTCTTATGAGGAGGTGAAAAGGCTTGCTCAGGATAGAGTAGGGTGGAGAGCTGCATCAAACCAGTCTCCGGACTGAAGACCATAACAACAACACACTATCATCCAATATTTTGTCAAATTTGCTTCAGAATGGCGGTGTTATGCTCCGCTGTTGTTTATACTACAGTTGTGTTGTGTCTGCATTTAGAAGGGAACGAGGGAAAAAAGAAAAGGAAACGCACTTGGATGTAACCGTGGGTGTCAGAGCGAGATAAATAAAATTTGTTACGGGACCGCGAGGATTTTCCTTTTTTATACAGTCGGCAGAACAGCCAGGCTGTTGACTGTTAATTATTTTGTCGCTCTTCATCCTTCACAGTTTGCAATAGAGTAACAAAAAGGCTGACTGAAACAGGGTATACGAATAAGATTGTTAAGTTGATAAAGCAAGTTTCATTAAATAACGTTTTAAATGGAAAAATGTGAGCACTGACAAAGAGGATAATCTAAATTGTTTATGACGTTATTAACAACGTAAGGGGGGAAACATTTCTGATAAAGTAAATAGGCTCTATTTATTTCCTTACAAAAATTGGCTGACGTATTTATATATACATAGATTCTCTTGCAAACAGATGTCGATGTTTTGAAAGTTGTTTCATTTCCCAGAACTTAGCACACCACGTTACCAAAATCATACATTCTAAATCTGCTTCGGCCGTATTAAGATTTAGGGGTATTACTTCTTCAATTCCGATAATGACTTTTTTACATCACTCAACCTCACTTTTGCCGCAGGGTATTGGGGCTACGCGAATTGACAAGACGGACAGTGTGAATTGGCCTTGTCACCTGTTATACAACGCCCCATCTGATTTTTTTAAAATTTTGTTGTTGCTAGAAAACGCTACACAAACATTCCACTACTAGCCATGTTTACGAATACGAACTTTAAGTCCAAGTAATGTCAGATATTTAACCTCCAAATAAAAACGCTGTAGTGGCAAGGAAGCTGTTTACTACTAGCTCTCCAAGCGGTCACATTTCTCACTGCAGGTAACAGAAGACGAGCGATTTCTTTGATCAAATCTAGGCCGAGACCTAGATTGGATGAAATATTGGACGATGTTCCCATCACACTACGTCCAATTTTTCTTTGTCCAATTCTTTGACAAATAATTTGATAGTGTAATACCGACCTTTTTAGTAACCTCTTTTGGTCGAACAATAGTTATCATTGATGTGCAGCGAGAGCTGCTGGCAACAATGCTTAGGTTGGAATGTTCTTTGTTTGTTGGCCGGTGTGCGGCAGTCTCCCGCCGACCGCAGAGCGAGGCGGTAGCATGTCGGCAGTGAGTTCGCAACCTGCGTTTAGCGGTGGCTAAAGTTTTTGCCATTCCGTCGTATCGCATACGGGTTGCAGTTGTATATTGAAATGTTTCAGTGTGGACTTGTAGACATTCATCGTAGTGGCACGCAGTTATTAAATCAGTGTGTTTAAAGGGAAGAGTTTTTAACATTTGTCGTTCCATAATAAAGGAAGTTAACAAAGTTTACTGTATGGATCAACCTCGTAATTGTCCGCATCCCATACTGTCAAATCATTGGAACAATTATTAAATGATTAAGCATAAAATAGAATGTAACGGCAACTTCGCCCATCGAGGATTAGGTGGATGCAGCTGTGACGTTACAACGTCACTGTGGGACTGGGCGTTCCAATCACGGTCTGCACGGCCACCACGGTCGGGGGTTCGAATCCCCCCCTCGGGCATGGATATTTGTGCCATCCTTAGTCTTAGTTAGTTCATAAGTAGTTTGTAAGTTTAGGGACTGATGACCCCATATTTAAGTCCCATAAGCTTAACAAACATTTAAACATTTTTTATGATTAACATTATCACGTCACAAACACATTGACAATGTCTATAATACGAACTGCTGACTTTAAAAGAACAGGAATCTTTGAAACACCTTTTTGCCGGAAAATCAAGCAATTCCAATTGTAGATCCCTTACTTAATCAGTGTCTTTGAAAGCTGTGAGTATATTCGAGAATGTGCAGCGTTTACAGTATCCTTCCTGTAGCATTTGGAGAGCCACACTTTCTTTAACGTTTCGTTTCGATGAAAAATATGAAACTATTTCAGTTCCCTTTGTATTCCGCCTGTGGGAATTAGAACCCGTCATAGCACAGCCTGGCACTGTATAAATAATAACAGAAATATTTCTAAGAATTACAGCAGAAACGATAGCACGCGGGAAATCAATAGACTTTCCACTATAAACTTTTTACTTACAAACTATGAAGCGAAACAAACTATTTAAGCCTTTAATTCCCAGTGTTGTTCCTCGACAACAACGTATTAAAAGCTGATTTATACCGTATTTTGTGTATCAGTCCTTAAAGTCACACTATTGGTGATGAACAACATGCTTCTAGCACGCATTTTTCCGCTTGGTACGGCGTGTAGCCACTTCTGAGGCGTTAGTCTGTCCGTCTTGGAGGATGTGTTGCGTTGCCGTCTGTACGTGGCTGAGAGTGTGAGCGTGAGTGTTGTTCCTTTCATTTTTGATTGTCTTGTCTTTGGTGCTGTGGCAAAGATTATTGATCTGATAGTGTCAACAATAAAGAAAATAACGTCCCAAGTAATAAAATACCTCGATACAAACGTCTGTGTTACACATGAAATACATGACATAAGAAAACAACAGTTCGATCAAAAATTTTAAAACACGTATTTTGAAGTTTCGTGCACTGTATTAATACAGAAAACACTGAATTTTAATTTTTCCAGCGGTTGTGGGAATTAAAGGTTTAAGCAAATACAGCAGAAATGGTAACACACACGTTCACGAGTTAGAAACCAACACTGCGTATTGATGTTACACCGTGGTTTTGCTCCCAGGTGTCCCACAGAGGCGTCATGCGCAGAACATTGAAAACAAGTTTCCTACTGCGCATCGCTTACTGCGCATCGCTTCCTGCGCCCCCCTGGGTCGTCACCCTCTGACGTATACCCGGGCAGCTGAAACTTTGCACGTGACGTTTACAAATAAAAAGAGCAAGAAGCGCGAGGCGCTAGTCGCAACGAACGATCCAATCACAGCGCGATAAACACTTCCAGTGATCACGTGCCGTGACGTCAACGTTCCCGCGTTGCCGGCTTTGTTTACTTCTACCGTAAACTAAGTTGTGTATCGTATTTATCGCGTGTGTATGTTGTGTGTGCTTTTTTCGCTGAGATTTGTTTTACTGTGAGTGGTTTAACTTGACTTTTCGAGTTCAAGTAATTGGATAATGTCACCGAAAAGACGTTTGTCTAGCGACGTTTTCTGAGTACTTGTAGAAAGATATAAAAAAGCCAAGATCGCTGATCATCAATTTTTATTTATGACGACCGGTTTCGCTGAATTATGTCAGCATCATCTGATCAAATAAAATCTTTTACAAGGCCATAATCTTGTAATGTCAATCAGTTGTTATATAACAATTTACAGTGCATAGATGCACTATGTCATTATAATAAAACATAATTATCACAGTGAGTGACAATAGTGAGTTTGCTATTGTCACTCACTGTGATAATTATAGATGCACTATGTCATTATAATAAAACATAATTATCACAGTGAGTGACAATAGTGAGTTTGCTATTGTCACTCACTGTGATAATTATAATGACATAGTGCATCTATGCACTGTAAATTGTTATATAACAACTGATTGACATTACAAGATTATGGCCTTGTAAAACGATTTTATTTGACCAGATGATGCTGACATAGTTAAGCGAAACCGGTCGTCATAAATAAAAATTGATGATCAGCGATCTTGGCTTTTTTATTTCTTTCTACAATATCATAATTGGATCGCCTCCTAGAACGTTAACCAATTCTGAGTACGTTCTCAATTTCGTTTGAATAAAATCTTCTAAGCTTATGCTCTGAGCAGGAAGTTCATTCTCGCTTCAAACAATCAAAAATGTTCAAATGTTTGTACAACTTATGGGACTTAACTACGGGGCCATCAGTCCCTACGCTTACGAACTACTTATGAACTAGCTAAGACTAAATACGGCAGAAATATCCATGCCCCAGGGGGGATTCGAACCCCCGACCGTAGTGGCCGTGCAGACCGTGACTGGAGCGCCTCAGTCACCTCGGCCACCGCGGCCGACTTCAAACAATCCGAAAGAAGTTATGGTGCAGTGGTTACAAGAAAGAAATATTGCTGCAGATATGTCAATGTCAAAACTTCTTTTATATTTGCTCGTGAAACAAAATAAGCCTATTATACCCACATATGCAGTAGACGAAATCGCAAAGGAAGAGCGTCACAATGAAATAAATCTACCCCCATTTCACTGCCGTTTTAACCCTATAAACTTGGTGTCGAGTGACGTGAAGAATTACTTAAGGAACAATAAGTCTTTCACAATAACAGAGGTGGAAAAGCTGTTGCATGAAGCTGTTGCCAATGTGGCAGCGCAAACAATGGAAGGGATAATGAACAAGTTAATGATTTATCCTGGTGATGACGATTTTGGCAGCGACGACAACAGTCAAGATGGGGAGTTGGATGTAATTGTACCACTGTCACCGTAAATTGGTGAGTGAAAATCATTGATTATAAAACGTAGGAAGAGAAGTTACTATCTTGTTCATTGTTTATTTCGTATCTGTCGTGGTCCAATGCTTATTTTCTATATTGCCTTGCTCCGTTATTGAAAGCGTGCGCATGTTGTGCTCTGGTCTCCATTAATATGCCGTCAATTAATTCCTGCTCAAGAACGAATTATTATATGCAATTTTGTTACTCAATAGCTTACAATTACGAGATGCAAATAAAAACCGTTTCGTCTGCTGTGTGTATAGAGGAGTCCTGTGATGTTGGCACCCCTTTTTTGGAAAAAGTACATTTTTTCAGAGTTCTAGACAGATATGGAATAGTTCTGGAGTTCTCTGTACAAAATTTAAACAGTTCTGCACAAATTCGCGAAAAATTTACAAATAATTATAACAAATTTTAGTTTTTTTTCCAAATAATTATTTGCTTATAAGCGTAAACATAGTTCTGATCACAGCTCTAAATAGCTCTCAAAGAGTTCTGCAGAAAATCCTAATGATATTTTTTTGCCCAGATAATAATTCATGAGCTAAATGCGTAAATGCGGGACATACACTACACAAAATTGCACCAGAGTCGTGTGAAGTTAGCACCCCTTTTATGTGGAATATACATTTTTTTCCAGAGTTGTGGGTAGTTCTTCTATAGTTCTAGAGTTCTCTGTAAAAAATTTAAATAGCTCTGCAGAATGTCGTGAAATATCGCAATTCTGAATAGTGGGAGAGCTGTGTAGTTGGCACCCCTTTTTTCAAAAATGAAATTTTTTTTCAGAGACTTTTTCAGAGACTTCACACTACTCTGGTGCAATTTTGTTTAGTTTAAGTCCCTCATTTACGCATTTAGCTCATGAACTATTATCTGGGCAAAAAACATATCATTAGGATATTACTGGCCTTATAAACAAAAAAATTATTAATAGGATCCCAAAAGAACTATGCCCGACAAATCCTGATTTCTTTTTTTAACGTCATGGCGGTCTAAAAAAACTGCCTGATTGAATGGGACAGGCCATAATTGTAGAGCTAACGTCCACCGAGTCAAACGTTTGTTCCTCAGACTCTCCGTCTTTAAGAAGTCGAGGGCCTTGTGGCCCATGTATACTCGAGTTCTCCTCCCGTATAGAAATAATCTGAATTTCTCGAAGGCCCAAACAACTGCTAGGGCCTCTAATTCCATTGCCGAGTAGTTTATCTTACATTTGGTGAGCACCTTGCTTCCGAATACGATCGTCGTATGTACTTTATTGTTCCCTTTCACGTATTCCTGGAAGATCATGACGCCAAGTCCAGTGTAGGAGCTGTAGGTCGCCATGCAAAATTCCTCTGCCATATTAGACATTAATTGACGCATCTTAAAGCTTCTGGAATTCTTCCTGTGCTTCCTCATTCCCCAACCATGGGGTATTCTTTCCCGTTAGCCTACAAAGATCGGGTGTTACTAGTTTGTTCACGTGAACGAAGCGTTTAAAAAATTAATTATTCCAAAAAAACCTCTAAGTGCTCTTTTCGTGGTTGGCAGTGCAAATTGTTTCAGTGCTTCCAACTTGTCTGGGTCTGGAGCAATACCTTCTTCTGTTATTAAGTGCCCAAGGAATTTGACCTTTGGAGGGCCTATGCGGGGCTTGGTAAAATTGACTGTGACCCCCACAGTTGCGGAATACCGCGGAGGAGCGACCGAGCGCATTGAGGCGCTATGCTGCGATGCGCGAGGCCGTTCCCCGTCGGGGGTTCGAATCCCCCCTCGAGCATGGTTATAAGTAGTTTGTAAGTTTATGGACTGATGACCCCGCAGTTAAGCCCCATAAGCTGTACAAACATTTGAACATTTGATGAAAATATCACGTTATATTTAAATTTGGACATTTGAACATTTGAATTTGTTAGAGAGATTCTTTATTCAAAAAAGAGCGTCTAGTTCAAAACATTGCCACTATCTATTCTGCGTTATTACATACGTTACACACTGTACGATATACAGAAGCAAAAGTTTCTTTTTCTCCTTTTTAATCGTTTTGTTTCATGAAAAACGTTAATTTCATTCAAGTGAAGCTAAACCACCCTGATCTCACATCACTTGACTTTTATCTGTTAGGCCATTTAAAGGAAATCGTATAATGCAGTATAAATAAGAAACAGATACCATCTTGAGCCAACGCATTGAAGAAGTGCGTACCTTCATTTCTGCGGAAATCCTAATGCGAGCTCACGACGATTGGATGCAACACCTTCACTTATGCGTTGACTAAGAGGAACAGCAGTTTGAACACATTAAAAGACAGTGTAGTCTGTACTTCCAAACAAAATTGTTTGTGACTTTTGAACCGTAGCCTAACAAGCCTTACGTCGAATCTGTTTACAGGAATGAACTTGTCAAAAAATACTGATGTTACCAGTATGAAACTTTCACTCTGCAGCGGAGTGTGCGCTGATATGAAACTTCCTGGCAGATTAAAATTGTGTGCCGGAACCGGGACTCGAACCTAGGACCTTTGCCTTCCGCGTGCAAGAGCACTACCGACAGTGCTATCCCGACAGGACTCACGATGCCGCCTCACAACTTTACTTCCGCCAGTACCTCGCCTCCAACTTTCCAAACTACACAGAAGCTCTCCTGCGAACCATGCAAGACTAGCACTCCTGGAAGAAAGGATGTGGTGGAGACATGGCTTAGCCACAGCCTAAGGGATGTTTCCAGAATGAAACTTTCACTCTGCAGCGGAGTGTGCGCTGATATGAAACTTCCTGGTAGATTAAAATTGTGTGCCCGAACCGGGACTCGAATCTAGGACCTAGGAAGTTTCAGTATTGATGTTACTTGATATAGGCTATAATAAGATTCAGGATGGCCAATTACAAGATGGCACTCATGTTCGATGCATACCGTAAAAGAAAGACAACCTCACCATATCTTTTTTGGAATATTTAGGTCTCCAAATTCCTGTAGAAGTTTTTAAATAGACTTGATTCAATCTATATTTATATGGAAAGTCATTCGTGTTGCCCTGTAATATGGTGTGTGTTCACCTCAGACGGCCAGTACAGTTGCACATCTGCGTGGCATGAACAGTATTAGGTTATCAATCAACTATTGAGTAATGTTTGGTCATTTTTCCAAGAGTGAAATATCCAGCTCTGTAACCGTTGTAGGAAATGATGGTCTGGCTGCAATTAGTCTTCCAAGTGCAGAACAGACATGCTCAATCGGGTTTAAGTCCGGTAAAGAAGCTGGCCACTCCATTCTTTCAGTTCCCTCGTCTTAAAGAACGTTGTCCACTAGTGACGTTCTGTGGGAATGATCTTTATCGTTCACCGGACGGAACCCATCTCGTGTGGCACCAGCCTAGGACACAACAAAAGGTCGAAGTAGCCGCGGTGGAGTAGCCGAGCCGGCCGCGGTGGCCGAGGGGACTGAGGCGCTTCAGTCACGGTCTGCACGGCCACTATGGTTGGGGGTTCGAATCCCCCCTCGGACATGGATATTTCTGCCGTTCTAGTTCGTAAGTAGTTCATAAGTAATTTGTAAGTTTAGGGACTGATGACCCCGTAGTTAAGTCCCATAAGACTTACAAACATTTTTGAACATTTGAAGTAGCCGAGCGGTCTAAAGCGTCTCGCTGCGAAGCGCGCGGTTGCTCACCGTGGAGGTTCGACTCCTGGGGCATGGGTGTGTGTGTTGTCCTTAGGTTAGTTTACCTAGGTTTAAGTAGCTTGTAAGCTACGGACTGATGACCACGCAGTTTGGTCCGATAGAATTCCAAACATTTGAACATTTGGTCGAAGTACCTCGTCTCCATATTTCGAAAGATGTCAACAACACGTACGGCGGAATATGACAGACATATTCAATATTTCAAAATGTTCAAATATTTGTAAAGCTTATGGGACTCAACTACGGGGGCATCAGTCCCTAAACTTACAAACTACTTATGAACTACTTACGAACTAGGACGGCACAAATATCCATGCCCGAGGGGGGCTTCGAACCCCCGACCGTAGTGGCCGTGCAGACCGTGACAGAAGCGCCTCAGTCCCCTCGGCCACCGCGGCCGGCTATTCAATGTTTACTCACACGTGTGCCTTTATGGAAAAATTCTTCGGTGACTCTTACCCAGTCACTCAAGAAAGTAGGTACGTGATGTATTACAGAAAGTGTTCATAAACTGTCAGCTGTAATCAAATGTTTGTGGATCTATCGGACCAAACCGCGTGGTCATCAGTCGGTAGCTTACAAACTACTTAAACCTAGGTAAACTAACCTAAGGACAAACACACACACACATGCCCCAGGGAGGACTCGAACCCCCACGGTGAGCAACCGCGCGCTCCGCAGCGAGCAGCTGTAATCACTGATCGCGCGGAAGAATGTTCAATTGTTTGTTAAGCTTAAGGGACTTAACTACGGGGTCATCAGTCCCTAAACTTACAAACTACTAATGAACTACCTACAACTAAGGACGGCACAAATATCCATGCCCGAGGGGGGATTCGAACCCCCGACCGTAGGCGAAAGAGAGAGTTGAAGTATTATATAGTTCCGCGAATCTTCCTCTGCTGTTTTCCATTAACTCCCCCCCCCCCCCCCCGCGTGCGTGTGTGCTGGGCTGTTTCCAAGTAGCACCGTATTCGGATGACGTAGTTACTGCCGCCTGGCTAGCTGCGGAGATGGCGTAGCCGCGATGGTCACGCCAGTTTCCTTGTTTTTGTCTCTGGCGGGCAGACGTGTGCGAGGAACAGCCACGAGTACGTCGCATAGGTTCACTTCCGCCATTTCAGTAACTGTAAGTAAATGTGAGACATTAATCACTCTAATACCGGACATACTACTTTTGATAGCATTCTAAGTGTCTAACTGCGCCGCGGCCAAGCGGCCGAGCGCATGGAGGCGCTATGCTTGGATGTGCGAGGCCATTCCCAAAAAAAATGTTTGTTAAGCTTATGGGACTTAACTACGGGGTCATCAGTCCCTAAACTTACAAACTACTTATGAACTACTTACGAACTAGGACGGCACAAATATCCATGCCCGAGGGGGGATTCGAACCCCCGACCGTAGAGGCCGTGCTGACTGTGACTGGAGCGCCTTAGTCACCTCGGCCACCGCGGCCGGCTAGGCCATTCCCCGTCGGGGGTTCGATCCCCCCCCTTCGGGCATGGATGTTTGTACTGTGTTTAGTATAAGGTAGTTTGTAAGTGTAGGGACTGATGACACCGCAGTTAAATCCCATAAGCTTTACAAACATATGAATTTTTTTGTCTAACGGCTTACGAGGTTTGTTACTTGGATAATACAAGGTACGTCCAGAAAGTAAGTTCCGTTTGGTTATATAAAACAAACGTGTACAGTTACAGAAAAAATATTTATTGTAAAAAAATCTACAACTGTTAAACTACTTTTCTGCATAGCTGCCGAAATTTTGTAGGCACTTGTTGCGAGGGTGAAGATCGGGGTGAGAGTTTAAAATAGGGAAAGTTTAATTTTTAAAAACTCACAACTACCAACTGCGAACCATATTCCTAAACATGCAAAAACACTGGAAATGTGATTGCTGCTGTTTGACTCGTTTTCTAGGGGATGATATCACAAGTTTGCAGCTTTCCTCCCCTGCATATGATTAACAAAAAAATTCATAATAAAGTCAAGTTCATGAGAGAAAAGGGTGTACTAACAACTATTTTTGAAAACACTTTATGTTGTTTATTTCACAATATTAGAACCCTGGGGCTGATACGTCTGTACGTCGATACATTTATCAAAAAAATTATAGCTCTTGAGCCCCCAGACAAAATGAATATTTGTCACAAATTGTTTTCACACCATGTGCCTGTCTCAAACACCGTTTATGTTCGTGCTTATGCGACGACACGTGTTACATTAATAAAACACAGTCACTTTTAGTGCGATGCACACCTTGTTCCGCCAACTAAATATTCACAACACACAGTAGCACTCGATACAACTTGGTGCAGTCTACGACGAGCAACCACACTTGGCAATTGCCACACCAAAAATCTAAAGTCTCCACCTGGAGCTACACATGCCGACTGATGCAGAGCGGCGACGCCCGGCCAGCTACCCCACTCGCTCCCGACTCGTCACTTCCTGCCACCCGCCGGTTTTTTTCCCCTACGTCATCAACTTCCCCATGTGAGCTGTTCTAACCGACTTCCAACGTACAGCGCTCAGCCAATACATTTCTAAAACTTTACTTAAAATCAATATAATTACACTACACATTAAATAAATGTCTTCTTAGGTTTTTATAATGGTATAAACATCCTTTGTACCAATTATCGTGCAATTTCTTATATCACAGATAAGTGATTTAACTGAATATTTCAAGATAAAATACACAAGATTAATTGAAAATAAAATGAGAAATAGTTAATATATTACTTTTATAAACAAACATTGCCATGCTAGTTGTGTAACTGTCTTGTATTCATTGGTAATTTATTACTTTTCATTGTCAATTAAACATATTACGTGAGTTGTGACTATATCAGCTAATGTATTGTTTATTTGTCAACAGGCTATTTTGCAATGAGGGCCTTAAAGGTTCCTATCTGCATCGTATTACTTCAAATGCAAGTAGTATCAGAATATTTTATTTCACGCTGTGCACTGCACTGCACCTGGCACTCGCCATTGTCCCTCTCTCCCCTCACCGGAAACGAAACCTGGAAAATCCTGAGCTGGAACAAGCCACCAACGTCGGCCTGCTCGCTGGCCTCCCGTCAGCTACAAGCACACAGCAAATCTCAACGTGGAGAATTTCTACCTTTGGGCTAACTATAAATGTTGTCACCCAACTGCGTACATACATTGCTACCATAATTAATAAGATTAAAATTGTGTAACATTTAGTGCATTGGCATGGTCAATGTTTGCAGTGAACTTCATACTGTTTAATTATCAAATGCTATTAATTACCAGTATTTCTATTGGGCGGAAATCTCACAATGTCACAGCGTGGCACAAGTTTCTGTATCCCTTCTTCATAGAAGGTTGCCGCCTGTGTATTCAGCCATGTGGTAGCATGTTCTTTCAGCTCGTCATCATCGTTGAAATGTTGACCACCAAGGACAGATTTTTAGGTGTAATAAGAGGTGAAAGTGGCTAGGAGCGAGGCCCGGGCTATACGGATGATGATCAAACACGTCCCAGTGAAATTCCCGTAAGAGTTGTTTGGTCACATTCGCCACATGAGGTCGGGCACTATCGTGGAAAGAAACACCACCTTTTGATGGAAATCCTCTTCTTACATCTAAAATTTGTCCTGTCAACACTTCAACGATGACGAGCTGAAATTTTTTCACGACTGGTTCTCCTAATAATATCAGCAGTTCAGACGGAATATCATCTATTCCAGGGCCTTGTTTCGACTCAAGTCCTTCAGCGCTCTGTCAAATTTTTCTCGCAGTTAGATATCTCCTGTCTCATCTTCCTCCACTTCGTCTTCCCTTCCTACTATATTGTCTGTAAGTTCAATTTTCTTTGTAGAGCCTCTCTCTATACTCTTTCCATCTTTCAGCTTACTCCTCTTTGCTTAGTACTGGTTTTTCGTCTTAGTTCTTGATATTAATGCAGCTTCTTTTCTTGTCTCCGAATATCTCTTTTATTTTTCCCTAGTTATACATTCTTCTACAGTTCTGCATTGTCCTCTAGTCACTCCTGCTTAGCCAGTCTGCACTTCTAGTCAATCTAATTTTTCAGGCGTTTGGACTCCCTTTTTCCTGTTTAACTTGCTGAATTTTTATATTTTCTCCTCTCATAAATTAAGTTCAGCATATCCTGTGTAATCCAAGGATTTCTATTAGGCCTTGTCCTTCTGCCTATATGCTCCTCTGCTGCCTTCACTACCCTATCTCTCAGAGCTACCCATTCTTCTTCTACTGTATTACTTTCCCCCGTTTCAGCCAATCCTTGCCTAATGCTCCCTCTGAAACTCTCAACCACCTCTGGTTCCTTCAATTTGTGCAGGTTCCACCTCCCAACCTTTCTGCAGTCTCTTTAGTTTTAATCTGCAGTTTATAACCAGTAAGTTGTGGCCAGAGTCTGCCCCTGGATATATCTTACAGTTTAGAACTTGGTTTCTAAATCTATTCCTTGCCATTGTAAAGTCAATCTGGTACCTTCCAGTGTCTCCTGGTCTCTTCCACGTACACAGACTTCTGTCATGATAATTAAACCAAGTGCTGGTAACCATTAAATTGTGCTCTGCGCAAAATTCTACCAAGCGATCTCCTCTTTCATTCCTTTTCCCCAGTCAATATTCACCTACTACATTTCCTTCTCTTTCCTTTCCTACTACCGAGTTTCAGTCCCCCATCACAATGAAGTTTTCGTCTCCCTTAACTTTCTGAATGATTTCTTTTCTCCCCTCATACGTTTTTTCGATATCCTCATCATCGGCCGTACTAGTTGGCATATAAACTTGCACTACTTGCATAGTTACCCTCGATTTGCAAAAAATGCTTTTGATTTGGACTTCTTTATTTAAATGGTTTGCCACCTAATAACGCTATTATGGGCATTGCTAATAAAGGTAAATGGATCATACACTGACCGAATGCTGTGAAAGCTGACTGCCGAGTATATATATATATATATATATATCAAGGCCTAAAACGGATAACAATACCCCGGTTATTTAATCAATTGTCACAACCTTCGATACAGAATTTAGCTTTTACCTGCATCCTTGTCGCTCACCGGATATTAGTTACTGTAATTAATTTCTGTTATTAGATTGCAGCTTCTTTGTTAGATTTAAACAGGTGGAGGAAAATCTTTTCATAGTAAATTCCGACCAATTAAGGACAAGATTTTTTTATTTTCTGATACTATCCAAATAAAACCATACCCTTAGACAAATTAAATGTACAAAGAAACAAAACAAAAATGGATTATGAACACTCGTTGCCGAGCAGACAAACATTTTGAGCCACAGGCTCTAAGATTAATTAACAAATAGACTTGCTGATGTCCTAAACACATAATTTTTAAACATGTTTCACGCCACACTGCATGGAAAACGAGAGATAAAGAAGGATTTTATGGACTCGTAAGGATATCCCTCTTCACAGACGCACTCGCTCAAGAACCTCGTTCACACTGCGTGCACTAACCACTTCATTTATCTAGCTAGCAAAGGAAAAAAAATGGATCAGCAAAGAGGGTGGTCGTTATTAATTGTTAATTTTAATGCAAGACGTGAGACACGCTACGGTATCTACCGCTCAAATCTTACAGAATCCCAACACATGGCTCCACGATTTCCAGAAAATTAAGTACCCCTAAGAAAAGAAAAACAAATATTATTAGAAATTTCATCTGTTCCTACAATTCCACTACGCGATAAGACGCCACTCTACCCCACTCTGCTCAATTTCCACCAAGAAAATTCCAAAATCAATGAAATACCGGACAACCCACGGTAGAAAATGAGATCTTGCTTCCCGTGGCTGCTATCGACCACTGAAGGTGCGTTATTACTTTGAAATTGGTAGACAATGGGCCTATTGTGTAATGGCACGAAAATTTGTCTGAGTCCCATTACACAACGGAAACTCTGTAAAGTCTCACACTATTTTCTCCGCACAAACTTTAAAATGAGGGTTTTCCAAAACCTTTTCTAAATCAAACAAGCAAACGTAGCGAAATCTCTTAAGCGTGAGGTAGCAACCGGATACTAAGTCCCGACCGTTAACGTTTGTATCAAACTATTTTAGTTATTCTAATTGACCAAAAACAACCAAAATCGCTAAACTTTCTGCCACATTAACACAAATCTGCTTCAACTATTGCGTTGCGAGTCAAATTCAGTATAATAAGACACATGGTTTTTACCTACTTGCTTACCACATTAACAGCAGTCGAGCACAGGACGTCCGTCCTCTCGGGCCTACAAGATAACAGTGGCAAACATGGCGTCTCCTGAGCCCAAAGAACCGCTGTTTTTTCTAAAACGCGCGGAAGATACCTGCCATTGGCAGGTCCCTGCCTCCCCCTCAAGAGAAGCGCCACCCGAGAAAGCCACTGCCAACCTCCCTCTTCGCCTCACCTAAGCCAAAGATTTCGAAACTACTCCACCACCTCGAAACTATCTTTGGTTAGTAATTACGGAAAATAATCTACTCAAAAAAACATTCACGCGCGCTCTTTTTCATGGTGGGGGACCAGAGGAAAAGGGAAGTTTGACAAACAAATAATTAATAAAACAAATAACGAAGTTCCAGATCTAACTGGCCAGAGAAGTTAATCAGTGTTACAGTTCGTAATTAGTCTTCATGAAACTGTCATTATCATTTGATAAAACATAGGTACTGCAGTACCGCTTCACACTGTTGTCGGTGTTGCCTTCGTGTCTATCTTTACTACGATAATGCGTTCACTATGTTGTTCATAGTAACTTACCCGCATTCCTTTTTTCTTATTCATTATCAGAACTACTCCTGCGTTACCAACAACTGATTTTGTATTGATAACCCTGTACTCACCTGACCAGAAATCCTGTTCATCCTGCCACCGTATTTCAATAATCCCTACCATATCTAACTTTAACCTATCCGTTTCTCTTTTCAAATTTTCTAGCTTACCTACGTGATTAAGGGTTAGAACATTCCACGCACCGACCCGTAGATTGCCTGTTTTGGTTTTCTTGATGGGGACAGCCTCCTGAGTAGTCCCCGCCCGGAGATCTGAACGGGGGACTATTTTATCTCCGGAATATTTTACCCAAGAAGACGCCATCATCATATAGTCATACAGCAAAGCTGCATGTCCTTGGGAGAAGTAACGACTGTAGTTACCCCTTGCTTTCAGCCGTTCGCAGTAACTGCATGACAAAGCCATTTTAGCTGATGTTACAAGGCCAGCTCAGTCAATCATCTAGACTGTTACCCCTGTAACTACTGAAAAGGCTGCTGCCCCTCTTCAGGAACCACACGTTTGGCCACTCCACAGATACCCCTCCACTGTGGTTGCACCTACGGTACGGCACAGAAGCCACCCCACCTCGGCTGTGTCTGTAGATCAAGGGGATGGTATTAATTCTTATGTAACATAGAAGAGGCTGTTATAGCAGCGCACGCCACCAGTACCCGGGTGCCTCTTGGACGCGCCTCGGCGCCCTTATACTCACGTCAAGCCAAGGTCGCATATACTCCGCGTCAGCCGAGAGGAACTCGATTTCAATGATTTATTTCGCGCTGCTCCCCCATAGGCATTTGAAAATCCACGAGGCGAGTGTTGGGAATTTTTTCCACTTTTGAGGCGAGCATTATTGAGTTTATCTAATTACTTGGCAGTTCGCGTGGAAGACGTACCTGGTTTTGAATGCTGTTTAGATGAGCAAAATAATTTATT
Organism: Locusta migratoria; assembly: GCA_026315105.1. Lineage (NCBI taxonomy): Eukaryota > Metazoa > Arthropoda > Insecta > Orthoptera > Acrididae > Locusta > Locusta migratoria. The sequence continues at coordinate 542,565,784 of CM048744.1, forward strand.
TAACAATTTGATGTGTGATGTACGTGTTACGATTTTTTTTAAAGAATAAATGTAAATACATTTAAGTCCGGTTAGCGAGTCCTTTGTATTTTATAGATACTAGGAAAATTCTATTACATTTTCGACGAGCTGAAGTGGTACTAGCTCTCTGGCTACTTATAACATAAATTATAAGGCTCTAGAAAAGTCAGCAGTGGATAAAAACCACACACAACAACAGACAATTAGTTACAGGCACCAACGGTCACAAAAGAACATTACCAACAGACGATGGAAACAACCTTCGCCCCACAAGGCACAACCATAAACAACAGTTTCGTTCATTCTTTATGACTAGAGGGCACATTGTTAGCAGAAAAGTGAGTAATAGTTCAGACCATGTTGCACAAATTTAACTCTAAAAGGATAAGCTGCTATGGTTAATTACGAACTATTTAGAAAAACTAATCTTTTTTGCAGTGGATGCCTTTTTTAAATCACATTAAGACTGTCAGAAAGTTTATAGTGCTGACCAGGGACACCAAGACCGTGCATGCTCCGGTGCTCGTGCACATCCCTTAAGAGTTCTTTGGGGGTACTCAGCAGCCGCAAAAATGGACAAGAAAAATAAAATAGAATAAACAAGAAAAGGCGAAAAATTGGTGGAAAATTCCGAGCTGTCAGTTATGCAAATCTTGACATCCTCACATGCATGGGCTGTCCTTCGTGAAGTGTGCAAGCCAGTGGTGGCGCGTCCTATGTGTTCACTGGTTTAGTGAATCCTGAAAAAAAGCTTGTCGTGAAAACAAGCAAATAAATAAATTAAATAAGTGTTTTAACTGTCATTCTTGGAATCGATCTTCTATTAGATAAAATGAACATTCAGAGTATTTTTATCAGACGAGAAACGTTTTCTGTCACAGAGAAAGCAGGTATATGAGTCGTAGCGCGGCCGCTTAATATAGGCGGCAGTGACCGCAGTGTTGCAATGCGCATGCAAGGCTCAGGTGCAAATTCTCTTCTGAACCCCCTGGAGGCAGCATGGGGGCACTTCCGTGGCAGGGAGGGGCGCGGGGAAACACAGCTTTTAACACTGGCATTGGAGCTGTTTGAGACATCAGCTCCTGGCACGAATGGTCCCGAAGCAAGACAATGGAGCTACTGCGCATCTCGTCTTGCACATCAGCAAATCCTCCATTAAGTCAACATCCGTCCTTTATATTGTTTGTGGTGCAGTGAAAATTTATTAAAACACTCAATATTTAGATGAATATGTTATAACAATAAATTGAAGATGCTTTAACTGTAAAAGCCTTAAGAAGATCTGATCATTAATAATAATGAAGTTATTAATCTTTGTTCAGAATGTTCAAATGTTTATAAAGCTTATGGGACTTAACTGCGGGATTATCAGTCCCTAAACTTACAAGCTACTTATGAACTAGCTTACACTAAAGACGGCACAACATCTATGCCCGAGGGGCAAGAATAGCCGTGTGGTTAGTGACATCACGTTGCGGCGTCAAAGTTAGTGGGTTTGAGACCAACTGCAAGCAATTTTTAAAAACCCAATCTTCATTTTAACAGTTATGGGAACAACAATGACTTTTGTATTGTTACTTGCCACATGTCTTTGGACGTTTTAGCAAATGTGTCACGATTTTGCGGGTAAATGACATTTATACACTTTGTTGTAACAAATATTTAACTGTTTGAAAAGAGCAGCCTTTGCACATGCGTATGGTTAGGAAGGAATGCTGCTTCCATTGTCACGTGTCCGTAAGGTAGCTTGCCTCTTCATTATAACGGATTAATTTTGTTACAGTCACTTAACAGCGCAATCAATTATTTATGTGTTTTAGTTCTCATCTGCTTTTTCGTATGTTCTTGGTGTTTATTATCAAAGAAAAATGATCATCGTTCAGTATCTTTCAGAAACAAATTATTCAGTTTTGAGTTTGGAAAAAAAGTGGGAAACAAAGAAGCTTGGTAGGTCGACGCCTCAGCTCGAGTTGCAAGCGCAAACAAGTCGAGGTAAGACATTCTGCAAATCTCTTAACGAAAATATATCTGAAGGGGAATGGAGGGCAAATCTGGGCTCTTTACGCCGATGGCACTCGCATGTGCACCAAATTGTCTTTTTGGACTTTGGGGGGGAGGAGGGGGGGTCGCCGAAACATCGAAGCGCCGAGCAAAGGGGGGAGGGGGAGGAGGGGCGGATCATCTGAAGCACCAGCTGCCACTGGCGCAAACAGTTTCCCGCAGAGCTGTCAGTGCCGCGGCTTGAAGCACATCTGGTGGATTTGGGTGAGGGAATGGGAAGCAAACTCACTGCGCCGTGGTCGCTTGTGCATGAAGTAGTAACTGATGCAGCAATCCTTGTTCAGTGACAGCTATTGTCAGTCGTTTAGGATGCATTTCTTTTCATTAAGACAGTCTGTCATCGCCATTTGTTTCATGTCCTGAAATATTTAATCCTGCTACAAAGATATGGAAGAAGGATAGCGTTTAACTTCTTTTCAACAGTGTGGCCATTAGAAATGGAGCACAAACTGGAATTCTTATTATTACGGATGAGAAGCAAATCGCCCGTGCACTTTCAAAGGAACATCCTTCCGCAGCATCAGTGTTCTAGACGGTAGTGGGATATTGCCATGTGCTAGAATTGCGGCGCTGCTCTCAGGGTTGGAATCCCAATCCTTGCTACGGTCGTCGCTCTCACCGTCTACATCGACAGTGTTGCTGGGTCTCGCTGCGCCACGACGACGTTGCTACCGGTCATCTCTCTCGGTGTCGACTTCGTTATCATTGCTGCGTTGCTCTGCTGCCTGTTCTTGCCTTCACAGTGTGCCCTTGCTGTCGCTATCGGTTGTCGCCAGTCCACACCTTCACCACTCATCTTCACGTTCCTCAATCAGCCACCACCGTCTCTTGCTTGCCTAATTCTGCTAGAAGTCTACTAAGTACCAGCCTACAAGCACGACATCCACACTTACACCTCCACATCCACTCTCACTTACACCTACTTCCTTATTATCTACTTACATTCTCCACCTGGACTTCCTAACTTTCCCACCTTTCAAATAAAAGTCGACCCTTGGACGTAACAAGAGCCGCGGGGGAGTAGCGGGGCGGTGTAAAGCATCTCGCTGCGGAGCGCGCGGTTGCTCGCCGTGGAGGTTCGAGTCCTCCCTGGGGCATAGGTGTGTGTGTTTGTCCTTAGGTTAGTTTACCTAGGTTTAAGTAGTTTGTAAGCTACGGACTGATGACCACGCAGTTTAGTCCGATAGATTTACAAACATTTGAACGCGAAAACAGCCTTGCTTTGTCACTAAAATTAGTAAATAAGGTCCGTCTGAACTACTGGTTACTCGCTGCTACAAAGCTTTGTTCCCTGGCCCAAACTGAGAACTGACTCGTTTCAAATTACTTCGATAACAGGAATTTAATACTACAGTGGTCAATATACATAGCATCTCACACATTATTACACACAGACATCAATATGCAAGCCACCACAATTAAATTTATCGTATAAAGGTGGCTAAGAAGACATTTAGGCGCAACGGAATTTAAACATCAATTGAAATTGAATCTGAACTGTTCTCAGCACTTGTGAAGAACAATAGTAAATAAAAGAGGGAAGGTGCTCTAAAACTACAATTTATAGGCAACTTACGGATTATGCTGAACTTAGACTTGTTTATTCAGACAGAAAACAAGCAAAATTGGGAACCAATTTTGTTGATACAAGAAAATGCATCTCTTACATGGATTAATGGGACGGTGTCCAGCCGAAATTATACATGATTTAACGCTACTGGGGGGGGGGGAGGATTCACAAACAACACTCATTCTCTCACACACACGCAATTCCACAGCGAAACTCACCAAAAGCAGCGTGCTGACACGAGGCGGAAACAGTCGCCACTCTCGTAGGCGAAATTCAGCAAGTCGGAGGTAGCGCAAAACACAATATACAAAAACACTTTGAAGCTGGCTCTGGTCTGTCGTGCCTGTTTTGAGATGGTGCGCGTGTATAGCGAAGTTTACATTACATCTGAATTGAAATGCGAGCAAACACGCTAACGGCGACACACGGCTACGTTACATGAATGCATTCCACTGAATGTGAAGTGGTTAAAAATCGGATTCATTATACTAAATCACGATGGATTCTTAAATTGCAGTCTGACAGCAATCGATCTAGGTACTGGTTTTATATGAGAAGTGGCGTGAACTCAGGCGACTAGCTGTGAAATCCCGGAAGTCGGAGCTCGGACCCATGTGGTTCCGAAAACCGATAAAATAGAGTAAATTCAGTTTCCGAAAAATAAAGAGAATTAACTACTGCATGTAACCCATAGAAATGCTTAGAATTATATAAGGAAGCTAATGAAATGCAGCTACACGCGATAGGGAGCGATTTCAGAGACGGATGAAGTCCAGTCTCAAAAAACTCGTAAAAGGGAAATAATTACAAAGTCGGAAAAATAAAAATAAGAATTACGGCATGCAACCTATAGAAATGTCTAGAATTACATAAGGAAGCTATTGAAGGAGGTTGTACAAGGTTCAGAGAGAATTACTTACGAAGACAGAGTACGAACTACCAGTCGGAGAAGAGACAGCAAAATTAAAATAGGCGGGGAGCGAAGATCCCTAAATATTAGTGGAAATCAGAAGGATACCCGCATAGTTGCTTGCCTGATGGGTATGGAACAAACCAGAGTGGATCTGAAAGCTTTGTTCTATGAACCAACCACGTGAAACACACATCACTCACGGAAGGAAACGATGAGAAGATTTTTACATGCACTGTATAAAAATGAATGTATCACGTATTATAAATCGGGCCTCACAAAGCTAGAACGTATTTACACAGAGTTCGTACACCGTCACATGATCACAGAAGGTTTTAACATATCAGGCCGTTATCAAACTGCAACTAAATTCACACACACCATGTTTATCTATTGGAAATCACTAAATTGAAAAAAAAATAAATAAATAAAAATAAAAATAAAACAAGAACATATTTCCGCACATGATCGGAGAAAATATTCCAAAAATGATTCTATGTTCACGAATCTAAGTTAAATGTGCTAGTCAATGAAACACTATTATCTCCAAAAACAAGAGCAGAACCAACCTTACCTCACCTGACAACCAGCATAGAATGATCAGCCGAGCGGCCACCTTGGCGGGGTAAGACGAGGGAAGCCACCGCAAGCCGGAAAATTCAAGAAACCAGCGGTGGTGGGGACGGACAGCGATACTCGCGCTGGAGGGAAGGCTCGCTAACTAGACTGTAACAAAGGGTGTAGAAACCTCTTTGATAGCACGAGCAGCTAATGACTCTGAGCCAGAGAGAACGAAGCAAAGCGAGCTATCACCTCCCACATTCAAACAACCATAGATTCTTGCACTCTCTTAAAAGTACAACATCTGCACATTCTCACAGGGACAGTGGCGTAGTGGAGAAGCCATACTTATGCCACATTAATTAATATAATAACAAATTATTAACATAACGTAAAATAAGAGAAACCTATCAATATTAACTAATATTTTAACTCCTGAAATAAAAAATGCTATTCCTCAAGCCTTGTAAAGAGTGGGGTTCAAGTTTTAACAAAATGATACTCTACCGCCATTAAATAAATTATAACTTTACAGAAATATATAAAAAATATATGGAAGATGACAGACGGTCATCTTTCACCCATCTTCCCCACTGATCAGATGACTACATCTTCCTCCTGACTCACACACACACAACGTCCCCAGACTTTACTGACCCGTCTTTTACAGAGATAATAATGTCTTGTCAATATAAGAAGTACCACTGCCATCACATCCAGAAGTGACACACTACATCGTCAATGTAGAAGAACAAACATTACGAAAGTCTCCTGAATGTAAACACAAAGTAGGACCTCTCCGATTAAAAGCACTATTGTTACCAGAAACACGTCACACACAATGATAATCTTGCCATACATTGCAAAATCCTATCTACTTGTCCCCTGTGCACAGTTAATCATCTGTACAAACATTGTTCTAATTTTTAGTCCCCACTCATCTGTAATACCTGCATCTAATTCCATTCTACTTACTCCTATAAGTACACTGGCAAACCCCATCCCACCAATCCTGAACTGACAGAACCAATTGGCCCTATTGATACCCCATTTCATCCAAACAGTTCCCTCCATCGTGCTTCACTAGTTGAAGTCATCATTTTTGTCATCACCACGTTCTTCTAAAACATTCATCCATTTGAGCATCTACATATCCTGTCTCAAGCCACTTAGTTGCGCAATGCCGTTTTCCATATCAATGCCACTGCCACACACTCTCAAAACCATTCCTATTTTCCATTTTCAAGAGTAGAGGCCTCGTTTAGTACTTTCCTGTTCCCCTCTGAGCCACTAATCCAACCCCATGCCATTTAATAATTAGCTCCTTCTCGTCGCCACAAGACTTTGCAAGTGACACCGAACAACCTTTCTCCTCCTTTACTTTCTCAACGCCAGCTCTCTTTCCTTATCCATCGTTTAGCTTCCACCAGTGTCTCATCATTTCCTGCCTTACCTGGAACTGGTCATCGAACAGAATGTGACAGTCACTTTCCCAACCAGCCACCTCCACGAAGATCGCTGGACAAATCCAACTCTGGCATATCAACAGCACCATAAAATTTCTAAATACAGTATACTTGTACACCATTTGAAACTTTCTGTAACTATTTTAATAATGTTACTACTGTAGGCTGAAAAGCAGCTGTATTGCTGCTGCCAGCAATTCTCTATAGGGGAAATGAAGTGAAAATGATGGAAAAAATCAAAGGGATCAATCCGCCTTTTGCATGGAATGTTTTAGGGAAATCACGGGAAACCTAAACCTGGATGGCTGGAGGTGAATTCGAACCCTCTTCCTAGGTAATACATGATAACCAATGCCTCCTTTGCTCGGTCTCTGGTAAGAAGTGCAATTTACAGCGACGTAACACACCAAGAGCGACAAAAAATTTAGACAGCTTAAACAGCACAGTCCGTTGGCTTTGTTAGGAAAAAGTTTTTCGTATCTTTTTTTTTGTATTCGAGAGGAAATATCTCTCTCTGTCAAAATGAAAGGGATAGAAGTGCATTGCTGCATCAACTCTTCCATCCTGGTAACCCAGATTGGGCCTCCAGATCGTGGTCCAGGTATCCTCCTTTCATCAGTCGTCTCTACCTCTCACTGCCGCTATCTCCTGCCAACCTCTTACCGCTCCTTGGTTCATTCTCTTCTTGCAGCTCCAGCTTGTTCGACACGTTCTGTGCAGCAGAAGTGGTTTACACTAATGCTTCCTTGGTAGATGGCCGAGTTGGGTAGGCCTATGTTCTTGACGATCACCTTGAACTGCGCTCTCCTGGTTGCAGCATTTCACTACAGTGCTGATCAGAATATTTCGTGCTTTTTAACACCTCCGAGCATGCCCCTGGAAGTCGTCTCTAGGGATTTTCTGAGTGGAGTACAAGTCTTTGACCAGTGTTTTTCGTACCATCCTTTGGTGCTATCAATTCATAATTCCACATTCACCCTGGCAAGTGTCGTTGTTGGTAGACTGTTTGGGCTCCAGGCTACATCGGCATCACCGGCAATGAGCAGGCCAATTGGCTGGCCAAGCAGGCCAACACCTCCCAGTTCCTGCATACTGGGTTTGCACCACAAGGTCTCTGTGGCTTGGAACCTGGAATAGTCTACGTCGAGCACTACCTCTCATAGGGACTTGGTTATCCTCTGTCAACTACATATCAGCCATACATGTCTCACACATCGTTAGGACCCATGCACAGGTCTTGGTGCTTTCATGAAAATAGTCCACATCTTTTAGCCTCTTTGCAACAGACTCATAATCTACTTGCTGTACTCCCATTAATACTTGGCGATGAGGCCTCTAGGGCTGACAGTACCTTACGTTTTATCCGAGCATTCGGTTTCTATCGTACCATCTAGTGGTAGGTACTTTAGCCTGACGTTCAGGCTTGCACCCATTCTGAATTTAATCTGTTTTTGATTTTTATTCGGTCCATCCACCTGTTGTCTGGCGATGTCCCTCGCCCTCTATTTTAACGTTCTTTTGTATTGCTACTGTTATTTTAGCTTGACGCCACTCTGTACATCACTAGGGCTTCTCCCTCTGGGTGCAGAGCGTTTGATTTTAATTTGTTCAGTCCTTAGCTTTTGGTTCTCTGTACGGAACAGGGGACTTATGACCTTGACGTTTAGTCCCCTTAAAACCTACAATAACCAACCACTCATTAAGGATTTCTTTTCCAGATGTAATATTTTATTTATTTCCTAAATAATTGATGCCCTATGTCTACTATTAACGTTCATTGTGGGAGTTTATGGATTAATTTCTGTGTACTGTCTTTCTAGGTTTTTCGATGACGACAAGGCCGACCTTGGGAAAAGAATCGTGCAGTGTAGTGTGTCCAGCCTGTGAACAAACTGTCCAGACGAACGTCAAGAACAAATTAAACTCAGAGGCATGTTCAGCAGGGATTTGCGCTCTGTTGGATATTCTGTGAGTATGAGTCACATTTCACTAATATTTTACAAACTGAAGATATAATGTGCGGTTCAGTCAGTTCCTGCACAAAATGAGTAAAATACTGCATCTAAGGGGCGGCTGTCCATTATCTCTCTGTTTCAGTAGACAATATTATGCACCTCTTACCTAAATGTGGTGCATTGGTGGTTTTGTTTGTAGGTTCCCATTCAAAATAACAACGGCACATCATCAACAGTAGCTTTGGTAGTTTACTAGTTGCAGTATTCACTTCACATTTGTCTCAGTATTTCGATATTTTGAACGTTTTGTAATTCAAATGTTTGTAAAGCTATCGGACTCAACTTCTAGGTTATTAGTCCGTAGCTTACAAACTACGTAAACTAAGGTAAACTAACCTAAGGACAACACAGACACCCATGCCCCAGGGGCGGGAGGGGGGGGGACTCAATCCCCGACGGCGAACGGCCGCGTGCACCGGTGTCGCGAATTCTGGGCCCAGTGAATTCTGGGCCCAGTGAATTCTGGGCCCGGAAAAGGTTGGGCCACTAATCCTCCTCCTCCCCCCCCCTCCACCCTCACGCCGGGGTGTGTGCCGGCCGGGCCGGTCGCGGTGGCCGAGCTGTCTGCGGCGCGCCAGTCGCGGTCTGCACGGCCACTACGGTCGGGGGTTCGAATCCCCCCTCGGGCATGGATATTTGTGTCGTCCTTAGTATTAGCTAGATCATAAGTAGTTTGTAAGTTTAGGGACTGATGACCCCATAGTTAAGTCCCATAAGCTATCGATTGATTTTCTCAGGGAAGCCAAAACAGTCTTGGTCCAACCCGCCACTGCCCCCACCGAAACTAAGTTTATTGTGCGGTCCAATAAGCTATACAAACATTTGAACATTTGGTGCCGGCCGCAGGTAAACGAGCCGACTTCATTATTTTGCGCCGGTAGCTTGGTTCATGTAAACACACTCGGCCCTGAAATACTTTTCTACAAACATTACAAGGCAACAGTGACTGGAATTTTTATAGTACATGTGGCTGCAATTCGAGTGGTTCCAATGTTGCCAGAAAACATTGTGGGCCAGTGTTATCGGCAATAACAATTTTTATGGCCCGTGCAAACGTAGCTTTACGTGCTGTACTGATGAAAGAGGTGTGGAGATGATCAAACAAGAAACAAAAGTGATACAGTTGGAGGTGGTCATGTAATTTCTGTTTGACAACTTTTACTTATGATTGGATATTCAGAAGCTACCATGGAAAAACTGGAAACCAAATTACAAACACAGAATTTCAAAATATCGTCTGTTTGACAAAGAACATTTAAATTAACGTAAAATAAAATATGTTCCATACCCATCGACCTGCGAATGTTAGACCTACATGTAATGTACATGAACCAGGAGTGTGCACATATAGGTCAAATAATCTGCGTATTGCTTCCCATCTCACTCATAGCGCTAAATGTGCTTGGCCCCTACATATGACTCCGAAACAGGAAAACCCTTTCTATTTTGTAATTACAAACATGCATAACGTTATTAGTATTGCCAAATGTAAAATATATAGAATCAGCAATATGAACTCGCGTATTGAGACACACATTAAAACGAGAGTGTGTGAACCATAAAATAATTTACATAATAAGACTGCGTGTTTAGGGCTACAATGAATGACATGATTTTCCATACCATGATAGAGAATGCATCGTAAAACAAGGGAAAACAGGAAAAAAATTAGAGGCAGTGCAATACGCGTTTAAAAGAGGGAATGTCGTTGACCATTATGTCAACATTCAACGTTGTTCTTCCGGCAGCAGGACATTTTGTTTCCGTTGGTGGTCATTTGAAGGGCGGTGTTAACGCGGCTCTGACAGGACGGTATAACATCATAAATCTTAAAGTATGCATTAGGAAAAAATTAATTTTGCTCATTTCTTTTTGCAATCTGTATCTCCAACGTAGAGTCGCTTTTGTGCACCATTTCCATTTGATCTTCAATATTATCTATGCCAAATTTCTCCTTGTCAAAATGCAACCTAATGCAATTTTCTTTTTGCTACCATAAGCATTTTCTTCAAATCGCCACGTATGAAGAAGCTTCGAGACTGGCCGGTGGAGGGCTCCTCAGCGACAGGACATTCATAAACCCCGAAATTTGCACATTTGGCTTCTTTTGTGGTATATTATCACGCAAACGCACTTTAAGATTATGTGTCGTTCTGAACGCAGTTTTAACTCTTTGCTTCCAAAAATGTATGTTTTAGTTTTTCTGACGGCTTGCCAGTTGTTATTCTGTTTTGAAATCACGTGCAGGGGATATGCGCATGTAGTGATAGGAGCGAGAGAAGAAGCCATGTACAGCTTATGTCACCTACGCACTGTATGTGAGTTATATCCAATGATCTTTAATTATATGCATAATCCTACCCTTTTTTCGTACACTGAAGACGCGACGCTGTAGTGCCTGCACTTTGTTGATTTGAAGATCCGCCAGAAATGCAGGCAATACACTAATGAGATTCTTCATACTCCACAATCCGCCCAAAGGTGCGTGGCGTAGGGTATGTAGTACCACCATTAGTTACTTGCTTTCCTACTCCACAGAGAACGAGGTAAAAACGAATACTTGTGTACATCTGTACGAGCCGTGATCTCTCTACGCGTTGTCTACGCGAAATGTAAGTTGATGGCAGTAGAATCGTACTGCAGTCCGCTTCAAATTCCGGCACTCTAAATTTCTTCAACATGTCTCTCATATGAGTTCCCGAAGCTTCTCAGTAACATTTTCACATTGATCGAACCTACCAGTAACAAAACTATGCTCCCGCTTCTGAATTGTTCTATTTCTTCCTTTAAACCAATCTGGTGGGTCTCACGAACACTTCAAGATGTGGTCCAACAAGAGTTTCATATATGGTCTTCCCAAAATTCTTCCAATGAACCGAAGCCGACTATCCTTCTTCCCCAGCAACGTCCTTATATTCTTGTTGCATTTCACACCGCTGTGCAGCTTTAACTGACACGACTCTGTCGAGCAGCACACTACTAAAGCTGAATCTGAACATACCAGGATTGTTTCTCCTAGATAACTGCCATTCCTCACACCCCCTAGAAATTTTGTCCGAGTCAACCTACATCCTGCTGTAGTCGTTCAACAACGACACATTCCTGTACACCACAACATCATCAGCAAACAGCCGCAGACTGCAACTCAAACTGTCTATCAGTTGAGGGGGCGGAGGGGGCGGAGGCTACGACAGCGTATCTGACTGGCTGGTGGTCATGAGACAGTGGGCCGTGCCCCAGGGGATAGCCACTCGGCCAGTCAACAACACTATCGCAGCCTCAGCCCCCGGAACTTTGAAGGGTTGTAGCTCCCAAACTAACAGTGATAGGAATGTAGTTTAAATTGATTTGGACGCAGCTGGTTTCAACGAATCCAATGCGTGATAGAAAAAAAACTATTGTTCCATTTAAAAAATTATATCTTTGTGCTGTAACTCTTTGGAAAATGATACAATAAAATATGTTCATAGCTCTGCAGAAAGTGTAACATTTATTGTGTTGACCTACCGCATTAAAATTTCCCGTCACCTATTATTTTATAAGTTACAGAGGCAAACACAGTGAAACACCCTGTATATATAGTGAGAGAAAGAGAGAGAAGACAGGGAGAAAGAGAGAGAGAGAGAGAAGGGATAGGAGAAGTACTAACTCAAGGCTGGAATAAATAAATACCCGGGCAACGTCAGGTTTTCAGCTAGTTTTGTATATTTGCATATCTTTCTCCCACCGTGGTGAATCTCAGTAATCGGTCTGTACTGCAAATTGATTGTTGTCAGTTGTAGCTCACGGTACGTCACATCACACAGAGCAGCGTTCGCTTCGTTTTGCAGGTGCTGCATCGGTTGCTGTATGATGGCCTGTGCCGATGACGGCAACTCCCTGGAAGCGTGTGAGGCCGCCGATGAGAGCTGTGAGTCCTGCTGCGAGTGCTGCACGGGCAGCCACCGAGCCACGCGCCACTACCACTACTGCCCGAGCTGCGAGGCCTTCATTGGAGCCGACGACACGTAGCCACTTGGCTCTTTCGTCGTGTCACTGGCCCAGTACTTCGTCGGCGTGAACGGAGCTAGTAACACATCAGTTCCAGCGCAAAAGCTTTAATCTCTGCCATAAATTCTGGCGGGAAAATATCGTTGATATTCTAGTGATGTGCAGTCTCTATATATAAAAGGACTGAAGATAGAAACTTGAAATTTGTGGAGGGTGTTGATCTTACTCTGTAGGCGTCATTTAAGAAGCGATTTTTCGTTATTCCGTCCGTAAGCTGGTGAAATAGGGGATGAAACTTTTTTAAAATACGTTGCTATTTAGGCAATTTTGAAGCTAGAACTACAAAATTTCGGATTTTAATTCAGGGTTTCAATTTAAAAGACACGTCTTTCGGCATTGTTTGAAATTCGACAAATAAGGGGGTAAAATAGGTGACGCAAAAAAATTGATTTTCAAAAATATGTTGCTGTTAACTAAAATTTTAAGCTACAACTACGAAACTTCGGATATGGAATCTTGGTCAGGATTAAAAATCCATGATTTTTAGTATTTTTGGAAATTCAACAAGTAAGAGGGTTAAATAGAGGATCAAAAATTCTTTTTGAAAACACGTTGTTATTGATACAATTTTGTAGTTAGAGCTGCAAAAATTGATATTTGTATAGTTGGTTAGACGTTAAAAAATACGTCTTTCGGTAATTTTGGAAATTCAACCATCAACGGGGTTAAATTGGAGAGGAGATGTTTTTCGAAAATATGTTGCTATTTAGGCAATTTTGAAGTTAGAACTACAAATTTTCGGATTTTGATTTGGAGTTCGAATTTAAAAGACACGTGTTCCGGCATTTTTTAAATTGAACCAATATGGGGTAAATTGATTTTCAAAGGTATGTTGCTGTTAACTCAAATTTCAAGCTATAACTACGACACTTACGATATAGACTCTTGATCAGGATTAAAAAGACACGAGTTTCGGTATTTTTGGAAATTCAAAAACTAAAGGGGTAAAACATGGGATCAAAAATTCTTTTCGAAAACACTTTGTTGTCAAGACAATTTTGAAGCTATAGCTCCAAAAATTGGTATTTGTATTGTTCGTTATGATTTTAAAAAATACGTGTTTCGGTATTTTTGGAAATTCAACCATCAAGGGGGTTAAATTGGAGAGGGGATGTTTTTCGGGAATATGTTGCTATTTAGGCAATTTTGAAGTTAGAAATACAAATTTTCGGATTTGGATTCGGGGTTCGAATTTAAAAGACACGTGTTTCGGTATTTTTGGAAATTAGACTAATAAGGGGGCGAAATACGCGATACAAAAGTTGATTTTCAAAGATATGTTGCTGTTAACTCAAATTTCAAGCTATAACTACGAAACTTAAGATATGGATTCTTCGTCAGGATTAAAAAGAAACAACTGGTGCAGACCAACCAGCCTACGCATGCGAAGCAGCGGGGGTTCAGCTAGTATGTAATATTATGTAATGACTTACAGGAAATCCCAAGACTGGCTGACTCAAATGAACATCTCTTACGTTGTCACACGGCACACACTTTCATATTAACTAACTAAACCCTGCCACGCTCTCCTGTGGCTCAGTCTGATGTGAAATGAATGGGAAAGTAAATAAAAGAATTCTTGAATGTAACTATCACTCTGCAGCGGAGTGTTCGCTGAATTTGAAACTTCCTGTTAGATTAAAACTGTGTGCCGGAACTTTTTTTATAAACGTTTATTAAACTTGTATACTCAAAGATAACAGTATCTTTGGTTTCTGATTAAAATTTTATTCATTATATAAGATAGACATTAATATATTCGCTTTTTTTATTCCAGTCTCTTTGTAGCACGATTGCCTCTGAAAGAGAGAGAGAATACACTTTTTTTCATGTGACACTAGTGAATTATTTAGTTTATTTATTTATTTTTAGTTGCATTGTTTGTTTAATGCTGTGATTCTCGTGATGTTAAGGTGATATTTTTTATGTGATTTTGCAACTTTGTAGAGTTTTATGGCGAAATAAAAAAAAATATCAAATTTTGTGTGATGGGCTAATTTGTCACCTGTTAAGGTGACGTTTGACACTTTAGTGTAGCTTACATCTACCAGGTTGATCTGCACTGAAAAGTGAAGTGGATAAAATGAGGATCACAACAAAAATTGGAAACGAAATCAAAATTATTAGGCACTCATAAATATAAGATTATATAACAAAACATGAACAAATTAAAGGAAGACACTAATAATAATAACAACAAATACAAAGGTAAAGAAATTACAAAGGACAAATATAGTGTGTCTGGGCTATCAAACACATAGGAAATGAAATTTATGCAAATAATGATAAGAATAAATTACAAAAGTTAGTACTAAACCATATACATAACGCAAATGCATGGGCAATGAAACCAGACCCTTTTTTAAATTTATTTTCTCTGCACAAGCAATCGCTGGGAGTATACTGTTTAACATTGTGTATGAATAATGACATACTTGGTGTACAGAGAATATTTATGGCTCAGTCGGGATATGAACCTTTTTTTATATACTGACATAGATTCATCTATTGCTTAATAACACTGGAAAGTGAAATATAGAGTGGGTGACCGACAGACAGATAGATAAAGAGAAATGGGCAGAGGTAGTAGAGCACAATTTAATAACTTGTGATCAATTTAAAACGTAAAATTAAAACAAAATAAGAAGTACAATTATATAAAGGTAAAAATTAATACTTTGTCCCTACTGAAGAGCTGTTAGTTTTATATATTTTGTCACACTTTTTCTTCACACGTTTTGTTCAGATGTTCAAATGTTTGTTAAGCTTATGGGACTTAACTACGGGGTCATCAGTCCCTAAACTTACAAACTAGTTATCAACTACCTTATACTAAAGACGGCACAAATATCCATGCCCGAGGGGGGATTCGAACCCCCGACCGTAGTGACCTTGCAGACCGTGACTGGAGCGCCTCAGTCTCCTCGGCCACCGCGGCCGGCACACGTTTTGTAGGCACACACACTGCACTCACTTGCTTTTCCCTTTGTGTGACGGTTTGACACTTTAGAAGAACACAAGGGGCACACTTTCATCGGGGTGGCGTTCCCTGTTCGTTTTTAGTGGGCACTAGGAGTGCGTTATCTGAGAAGCTTGGACCTTTGCCTTCGCGGGCATGCGCTCTACCATTGAGCTATCCCGACACGACTCGCGGCCCATCCTCACAACTTTACTTCCGCCAGTACCTCGCCTCCTACTTCCCAGACTTCACAGAAGTTCAAGTTATTTTATAATTGGGGCATCCGCAGCTGAGTAAATACATTTTCTTTTATGAATTTATCAATTGTTTTAAAAAATTGATTGTATGACTTTATATAATAAAAGAAACTATTTTGGAAATTGAAATAGAAATGTCCTCTTATGAAACAATCAATAAATTCTGGAGCCGCTTCAGCTGTTTTTATTGAGATCCTTTTATGTACAGGTCCACAACCGGTTTCGCGTCAGTAGAGACGCATCTTCAGGTGTTACTGTGTTAAATAACAAAATAATAATTAAAATTACAGGACCAATAACTTAATAAACGCGATACATGAATTGAACAAGGTATTACTTACAACTTTTTATTCTCTCGTCATAATTCGCTACTGAGTCCCAACATTCTAGTTGGTTTCATCCGTCAATTGGTTAAAATTCAATAGGGCCAAATACATGGGTCCAAGTCCAAAATCAAATGGTTGTCTTTCAGGATAAAAAACATGGATGTTAAAATGTGGGACATGTAGTCGCGTGATTTTGACCACCGTATTTTCGATAAAACCTGAAGGTAAAAAGAAAGACACGTGACAAATTTGTGTCTATAGTCATAAAATAAATCATAGGGGAAGAGTAGTTGATGGGGGGGGGGGAGGGTTGCACCTATGTCAGTTGACAAAATTAAGTAATCGTTAGGAATGGGGAGCATTAAAACTTGTTAAAATGACTTACCCGTAGATTGGCAATGGAGTGAAGGTGGCCATTGTAAAAATAAACTGAAGGTCTGTAATTAGAAACATCAAGTTGTAGCAGACCTATGGAGGCGTAGAGGAGTGCACTGCGAAGCGGCGAAGTAAACTGAACGCGGGCTGGGGTGCGGCGTGATGGAGGAAAACAAACTTGCGCATGCGCGCTGTAGTATGGTACCTGGACTGTCAGTCAGAGAAAACAACTGAAGGTTGGGGCTCGTATTACAAAATTGAAACACATGAACTGGCGTGTAATTTAATTGTTAGGAACATGTAGGTTGGGGTAATATTTCTGGCGCTGATAATCTTTGTAGAAAAATTCTCGAAGATGTTCATTCTGGCATGGAGCTGAGTGAAGGGACATTCAATTTAGATTCAGATAATCAAAATTAGCCAGAATGGAACGGTGTTTTAACTCGGTTTGGTTATTCAGTGTTTGAGCAGCTGACTGTTTTAAAGATCTTATGATCTGCATTTCTTCCAGAATATTCAGGATGTTACCTTTACTCTCTTTGTGTAGAATAGTTAGGTTGTTTTCTATACTGGATATTGTGTGTTTGGTTTCCCTTAAATGTACGGTGATGGCGGACTTTGAGTTAGTCAATTTTGTATGTTCTTTAAAACGGACGTCGAAGCCTCGTCCTGTCTGTCCAATATACTTTTGTGGGCAGTCATTACAGGTGATTGAATAGACACCTGTTCCCTTATACGGATTAAATTTTGACGTTTCTTTGTGTCTGTATCTGGCTCCGACATTTTTTGGAATGAAGAAGGCTGGAATAATGTTCTTCTTTCTAAGTTGCTTACCTATCCGGTCCGATAAACTTCCTAAGTATGGGACTCTATGGTAACTTAGGTTTTTGTCCTGATCTGCTGGTAATAAAGTTATGTGTGTCCTCTCTTCTTGCCTAGGAGTAATAGGTGGGGTTGTCCGTAACTTTTTCATTATCTCCTTATTAATGTTATCTACGTAATCTGCACTATAGCCGTTTGTATATGCTAAATACTGGATGGTTTGGTATTCCCGTTTAAAGGCTTCCTCTGAAAGAGGCACGTTATGAAGTCGATACAAAAATGATCTAAATGCTGCCTTCTTGTATTTTTCCGGGTGGTTGGAAGTTTTGTGTATCCGTGTATCTGTGGTGGAAGGTTTGCGGAAAATATCGTAACTGAATTTAGATTCTTTTAAAGTGATGAGTAAGTCCAGATACGGAAGTTTGCCTTCTTTGTTATGTTCAATTGTGAATTGTACATGTTCTTGTTGAGAGTTCAGCTCGGTGACTAACAAGTCACATTCTATATTCGAACCGTTATACAGCAGAAACACATCGTCGACGTATCGGTACCATGCTATGATTTTGTTCGCGTGTTGGGAAGACTGTTGTACGTGATTGTATTCAACGTTCGTCATGTAGATATTAGCAAGACAGTATGCTAGTGGCGAACCCATAGCAAGGCCCTGAGTTTGAAGATAGGTTTGATCCCCGAACTTGAAATAGTTATATTTTAGAATTAGGTCTAAAAGCTGAAGTACTTCTTCAATTTCTTCGATTGGGCGCCTACTGTGTGTACGTAAATTACGAGATATGATTTCTTTAACCTGGTTGGTTGGAATATTTGAATACATATTTTTAACATCTAGAGAGACCATATTCGTACCAGATGGAATACTTAACTGTGATAGATTTGAAAGTAAATGGTCCCTGTTACGGATGTTATATTGGCAAGGGTGTTTGTAATGTTTGTCTAAATACCGAGACAAAAGTTTTTCAGACTCGTATGCAACGCCGGTTTTTGCGTTCACAATAGGACGCGCCGGGAAGCCTTCTTTGTGGACCTTTATGACTGCTCTTAATTTTGGTGCTGACGGATTCATGGGAATTAGAGTCTTCTTTTGGAACGTATTAGGGAAAATTTTTGCCGTCTTTAGTTGTTGTTTCAGATTAGCCAAAAATTTGGATGTAGGGTCAAATTTACATTTCTCAATATTATTTTCTATAAAAAAATCTTGCACTTTTGTAACGTACTGTTCCTCAGTAATAACAACCGTCGTTTTCCCTTTATCTGCTCGTACTATTATTGATTTATTATCCTCGAGTTTTTGATTGATACCCTTTAGGATTATATTCTCGTCAGATGTTTTGTGACTCGGTCGAATTTCGGATTGCTGTTGACTGATAGTACTTTGTATAGTTTTATTCATCCCAATAGCCACCTCATTTCTTTGGGCGGTGGACAAATTGACTCCCTCGAGGGCAGAAACAGAGTGTGAAACTAGTGAATCTATTTGGGGCTGTGTCGGATAGTGGTTAGTATTATGGGTTAACCCCTTGTTGAGAAGCTGTGTTTCATTGTGGTTAAAGTTGATGTTTGCTAGATTACAGATGCGTGGAGCAAATTTGAAATCACACTCTCTTACAGAAGGTGAACGAAAAACCGCCGAATCGACTTTTAGTTTTTGGAACTTCTTAGAATGGATTTGCCATAGTTTACCTCTTAGTTGCGTGATGCATTCATTAATATGTTCCCTAATTCCATCAAATATCTGATTATTGACTATTCCGGCTAAATGTAGATGGGCGGTGTATAAATTTCTATTAATTCTGTCCTTTTTTGCATATAAACTTCGGATATCATTCCGGATACAAAAAAACATAATTCTACGTACGGAGGTCGTCTGCAGGGCCACATTCTTATTAAGTAAATGTTTTACATAGTTAGGAATAATCCTGTGTTTAAGGCACTCTTTGTTGAAATCAATATTCATGCTGACCTTAACCAAGGATTTGCTGTAATTTAACAATTTAAAATAAGCCCCTTTTGCCGCGCTAGGCATGTTAGTACAAGTTATTTTATAATTGGGGCATCCGCAGCTGAGTAAATACATTTTCTTTTATGAATTTATCAATTGTTTTAAAAAATTGATTGTATGACTTTATATAATAAAAGAAACTATTTTGGAAATTGAAATAGAAATGTCCTCTTATGAAACAATCAATAAATTCTGGAGCCGCTTCAGCTGTTTTTATTGAGATCCTTTTATGTACAGGTCCACAACCGGTTTCGCGTCAGTAGAGACGCATCTTCAGGTGTTACTGTGTTAAATAACAAAACAATAATTAAAATTACAGGACCAATAACTTAATAAACGCGATACATGAATTGAACAAGGTATTACTTACAACTTTTTATTCTCTCGTCATAATTCGCTACTGAGTCCCAACATTCTAGTTGGTTTCATCCGTCAATTGGTTAAAATTCAAGAGGGCCAAATACATGGGTCCAAGTCCAAAATCAAATGGTTGTCTTTCAGGATAAAAAACATGGATGTTAAAATGTGGGACATGTAGTCGCGTGATTTTGACCACCGTATTTTCGATAAAACCTGAAGGTAAAAAGAAAGACACGTGACAAATTTGTGTCTATAGTCATAAAATAAATCATAGGGGAAGAGTAGTTGATGGGGGGGGGGGGGAGGGTTGCACCTATGTCAGTTGACAAAATTAAGTAATCGTTAGGAATGGGGAGCATTAAAACTTGTTAAAATGACTTACCCGTAGATTGGCAATGGAGTGAAGGTGGCCATTGTAAAAATAAACTGAAGGTCTGTAATTAGAAACATCAAGTTGTAGCAGACCTATGGAGGCGTAGAGGAGTGCACTGCGAAGCGGCGAAGTAAACTGAACGCGGGCTGTGGTGCGGCGTGATGGAGGAAAACAAACTTGCGCATGCGCGCTGTAGTATGGTACCTGGACTGTCAGTCAGAGAAAACAACTGAAGGTTGGGGCTCGTATTACAAAATTGAAACACATGAACTGGCGTGTAATTTAATTGTTAGGAACATGTAGGTTGGGGTAATATTTCTGGCGGTGATAATCTTTGTAGAAAAATTCTCGAAAGACCCTGAATGTCAATCGGTAAAATTTGTAAATATAAAATTGAAGATGTTCATTCTGGCATGGAGCTGAGTGAAGGGACATTCAATTTAGATTCAGATAATCAAAATTAGCCAGAATGGAACGGTGTTTTAACTCGGTTTGGTTATTCAGTGTTTGAGCAGCTGACTGTTTTAAAGATCTTATGATCTACACTTCTTCCAGAATATTCAGGATGTTACCTTTACTCTCTTTGTGTAGAATAGTTAGGTTGTTTTCTATACTGGATATTGTGTGTTTGGTTTCCCTTAAATGTACGGTGATGGCGGACTTTGAGTTAGTCAATTTTGTATGTTCTTTAAAACGCGAAACCGGTTGTGGACCTGTACATAAAAGGATCTCAATAAAAACAGCTGAAGCGGCTCCAGAATTTATTGATTGTTTCATAAGAGGACATTTCTATTTCAATTTCCAAAATAGTTTCTTTTATTGTGTAAAGTCATACAATCAATTTTTTAAAACAATTGATAAATTCATAAAAGAAAATTCACAGAAGTTCTTCTGCGAACCTTTCAAGACTAGCACTCCTGGAAGAAAGGATATGGTGGAGACAGGGTTAGCCACAGCCTAAGGGATGTTTCCAGAATGAAACTTTCACTCTGCAGTTTGGAAAGTGGAGGCGACGTACTGGCAGAAGTAAAGTTGTCAGGATGGGCAGCGAGTCGTGTCGAGATAGCTCAGTGGTAGACCGCTTGACCGCGTAAGGCAAAGATCCAAGCTTCTCAGAAAATTATTAATTGAATATCTAGTGGACTGACAAAGTTAGTTTTTTCTTCTCTCTCTCTCTCTCTCTCTCTCTCTCTCTCTCTCTCTCTCTTTTCCATAAAACTGAGCATTCGTTTTCGACGAAACATCCTGGTAGCTATTCAAACTGAGGAAATAAAAATTATGATCTTACTTCAAACTTTTTGGCAACAAGAGTAATGGAAGGTACAGTAAGAAAATCATTCGATTCTGAAAGAATTACGTTACGTAACAAGACAATAAAGGAGGTAAATTATTTCTGTTACTTGTCCAGTAGAATAACTTACAACGGTCGTAGTAAAGATGATATAAAATAACAGTTTATCGTGTACTTTTTTTTATATAGGACACTCGAGTGTATGCACACTGGGATAGGACCCTAACAAGGTAAGTCAGCGGGATAAATCAAGGTGGAAAAATTGTTCAGTATCCAGTGCTGTGGACGAGGAGTTGCATAATTGCACAAATTGTGGCGTAAACATCACCAGACATTGCCCTTGCTGTATGGCATAATATTCTCTTACTCGCGTCGTTCAGCTATTTACAATGCGCCCATAATGCAATGCCACGTTGGAACGGACATTATCCCAGCATCCGAGGCTACTTTATACTCACTTGCAGCAGATAAAAGCTACAACTTTGCCCTGGGATGTTGCCTCGCTCACGCCTCCACTCACACAAACACTGACCCACTGATGTTAAGCCACGCTGCATGTACCACTTAACATGTGCGCTAAGACTTGTCGCCTTCCATATCAGCAACGAGGAACTACAATGGTTTCACACTTCGCATAAGAGGTTTGAAACTGAAATAGTGGCAACACTGTTGTGGAGACACTGTTGTTGTTGTTGTGGTCTTCAGTCCGCAGACTGGTTTGATGCAGCTCTCCCCGCTACCCTGTCCAGTGCAAGTCTCTTCCTCTGAGAATATGTTCGGCAACCTACATCCTTTTGAATCTGCTTACTGTATTCGTCCCTCGGTCTCCCTCTACGATTTTTACCCCACACGCTTCCTTCTAATGCTAAGTTGACAATTCCTTGATGTATCAGAATGTGTCCAACCAATCTATCCCTTCTCTTAATCAGGACATGCCACAAACTCCTTTCCTTCCCGGTTGAGCACCTCCTCATTATTTACGTGATCTACCCATCTAATTTTCATCATTCGTCTGTAGCACCACATTTCAAAAGCCTCTATCATCTTTTATCTGAATTCTACACTCCAGACAAATGCTTTCAGAAAGGACTCCCTAACATTTAAATTAATATTGGATGTTAACAAGTTTCGCTTCTTTAGAAACGCTTTTCTTCCCATAGCCTTTCTGCATTTTATGTCTTCTTTACTTCGGCCATCAGAAGTTATCTTGCTACCCAAATAACAAAATTTATCTACTACTTTTATTGTCTCATTACCTAATCTAATTCCTTCAGCATCGCCTGATTTTCTGACATTGCATTCCATGAACTTAGTTTTACTCTTGTTAATGTTCATCTTATATCTTCAATTCAAGACACTGTCCATCCCATTAAATTTCTCTTCCAGATCCTTTGCGGTCTCCGACAGAATTACTATGTCATCGGCGAACCGCAATGTTTTTATTTCTTCTCCCTGCACTTTAATTCCCTCTCCAAATTTCTCCTTCCATTCCTTCACTGCCTGCTCAATGTACAGATTGAACAACATTAGGGAAAGGCTACAACCCTGTCTTACTCCCTTCCCAACCTCTGCGTCCCTTACTTGCCCTTCCACTCTAATAACCGCTGTCTGGTTTTTGTATAGGTTGAATATAACTCTTCGTTCCCTATATTTTACCCCTTATACCTTCAGAATTTGGAAGAGTGTATTCCACTCGACATTGTCAAAAGCTTTCTCCAAATCTACAAATGCTAAAAATGTAGGTTTGCCTTTCCTTAACCTATCTTCTAAGATAAGTCGTAAAGTGAGTATTGCCTCCCGTGTTCCTACGTTTCTTTTAAATCCAAACTGATCTTCCCCGAGGTCGGATTCCACAATTTTTTCCATTCGTCTGTAAATAATTCGTGTTAGTATTTTGCACCCGTGACCTATTAAACTGATAGTTCTGTAATTTTCACACTTGTCTGCACTTGCTTTTTTTGGAATTGGAATTACAATATTCTTCTTGAAGTCGAAGGGTATTTACCCTGTCTCATACATCTTGCACACCAGGTGATACAATTTTTTCATGACTGGCTCTCCTAACGACATCAGCAGTTCAGACGGAATATCATTGAGACACTATGTAATGGAATCTACTATTGTTGCTGATAGCACACGTTGTTGTTGTATCTACCTTACCTCCGAGCAAATGGACTCGCTCGTCCCACGTCAGAATCGAGGTAAACACAGTCACTTGCGAGCGAGCGGTCTAACATAATGGATTACGATCCTCCACTGCAGACCGTCAATTTACGGTATTACTGTGCGTTTTTTGTAACAACTATCTTTGAACCTCTTCTCTTTTATAATATGGATTCTCATACTAATTTATACGGTTTCATTTTTTAATATAGACAAAAATAGGTTGACTCACATGAAACCGTATAAATTGGTATGAGAATCCATATTATAAAAGAGAAGAGGTTCAAAGATAGTTGGTAGGTCTTACGATTGTATATAATATGATAACTGTCATGGCAAAGTACAATGAGTTGCTACTGGTTCTTAAAACCATTCACAGATGCCACAAGTTATCGCTTTAACAGAACACCATACATTCGTCCTTTACTTTGTAAAAATATGTGCTTATCGTTTCTATGTATAAATGACCATTAGAATATGGTAGCATGAAAAAATAAAAAAATCTGACACGCTCAATTGCTACTGTTAATACGATGATTTAAAATGGAAATAGCTGCCTAGATTTAGTGTAGTAGTTACAGTGCTCATACAGCAGTGTCCAAAGCTGCTACATACTGCCAACGAGGGAGGTTCTATTACGTTTCTCCGGATTCCAATTTTTCGAACTGCGAACTTCACCAGTATAGTCTATAAACGAGTCACAAATGAAAGTTTATTTTATACTTTTCTGAGGTACAAACCATGTATTAATACTAATTTTCTTGTACAGACTATAGGTAACCACATAGCCAACCGAAATGTCCTATGATCTGGCTTCTTCCTATGACATTGTATCTTAACTAACTGCGACTAGTGTGTATAGAGATGCCCAAGGGATGCAATGAAATACACTCCAGGAAAATGAGAAAAGACCACCGTGAATTCGTCGACTTAGCAGAGCGAAATTCTATTGACACATTTTTGAGGATGTATACAACACAGGATCACGCAAACAGAGTCATACGCACGTCAGTAGAGTCACCAGAGCGTACACATTGTCGACACTACTGAAATCTTAGAGGTGCCGAATGTAGTCTTCCGGAATGGACTGCCACGCAGTTTCCACCTGGTTCCTTAGTTGGACCAGTTTTTGTGCCGCTCATGCGGACCGCGCCAAGATGACATTTCATTCGATCCCCGACGTGCTCAATGGGGGACAGATCTGGGGATAATGATGGGCAGCAGTGTCGTAACTAGGACTTGGCTTTTGGGGGGGGGGGGGGGGATAGGTCTGCTTGACGAGCTAAATTTTAGTCAGTTTCCAGACAGACTACCATCTACCACTCCCGTTGAAGATTAATTCACTCCCATCCAATGAAAGCTTATGGTAAAACACCCCGAGTTTCCAACCTTTACCTTTACCAGATTGCTGTTATACAATTTCTTTCTTTCTTTCCTCCTTTCTTTTTTGTTTCCTTTGGGTTGGAGGGGGGGTTTCTATCCCCCTCATCCCCCCCCCCCGTAGTTACGCCACTGATGGGCAGGGTAGTTGAGGTACTCCTTGAAGAGCACGTTGGGTGGTACAGACTACCTGTGGACATGAATTGTCCTGTTGGAAAAACAGCAAGACGGGTTTATTGATGATTTCAATGTACCGTCTACTGTTCAGTGATCCCTCAAGGTTACCAGAGAAGAATGGCCAGGGTAGCTTATAGCTCTCCACACCATGCTTTCTGTCAGTGCGTTTTCGGCTCACCTCCCAAAATCGTTCATCCCACCTCCAGTGGTGTCGCGGTAGGCGCGTATGAGAATTGCTTCTGCCGATGATGGTCGTACGCGTGTGTGGTGTCGAGCAGGAGATCGCGAAAATCTGGACTCTATACGACAGAGGCACACGGGGCATACAGTGGCATCATGGTGTGGTGTGGGGCCGGCCGCGGTGGCCGAGGGGACTGAGGCGCTTCAGTCACGGTCTGCACGGCCACTACGGTCGGGGGTTCGAATCCCCCCTCGGGCATGGATATTTGTGCCGTCCTAGTTCGTAAGTAGTTCATAAGTAGTTTGTAAGTTCAGGGACTGATGACCCCGTAGTTAAGTCCCATAAGCTTTACAAACATTTGAACATTTGGTGTGGTGTGGGACTATGGCGCTGTCTGGGTGATCGTTTGTTGCATGCACCCTCAAGGAAATAAAAATTCCCTCACTTTCCAGGAGTGTACATATCATCTCCTTTTGAAATGTTTGATATGTACACAATATAGTCCCATTTATGCTATTATTTACGGTGTCATAACTTTGTGGTTGGGATTGACATTGTACTCCTAATGTGTTTTAGCAATGATAATGGCTAGTAACTGTACGGAATCAGTATATGCATGAATAAAGATTAAAAATCGAAGCGACTACCCATTGTTTAATTGTTGGATGAATCCGTGAAGGTGAATATCGAACGTCTTCCTTTAGTATTATATTTTCTATAGAATCATATGTTAGCTGATTTACCTTTTTCGTTAGAACTGTGACTTGTTCTTGTCTTACGTGTATCGCCGGCCGCGGTGGCCGAGGGGTCTGAGGCGCTTCAGTAACGGTCTGCACGGACATTACGGTCGGAGGTTCGAATCCCCCCTCGGGCATGGATATTTCTGCCGTCCTAGTTCGTAAGTAGTTCATAAGTAGTTTGTAAGTTTAGGGACTGATGACCCCGTAGTTAAGTCCCATAAGCTGTACAAAAATATTTGAACATTTTTACGTGTATCTGTTCGTTCTTCGGTTTCTCTTCTATTATTTCTACACCTTATATCAATTTTCAGCTTATTAATTTAGCCATTCACGTTTGTATCTTCTGTATTGGCTGAAATGTAAATGATCAGTCACGATTTTTTATTTGTTTAGCTCGACGCGTTTCGATAAATCATTCCCATCTTCAAGTGCGTTTTTTGTGCTGTTTCATATTATTTATGATGTTTCGAGTGTGGGAGTTCCTGCTTCATTCTGCTGTCATTACTGTAATATATAAAATACGCGCGATTTTACTTTATGCTTATCTTTATGTGGAGTTAATGGCGGAATTTTTTGAAAATCTTTTTACTTACAGTTTTTGTCTGGTCCATCTGTGGCAGGTCTCATACATGTCAAATGTCACATATAATATTATTGCAAATGAGTACATTAATTGTCACAAACATACATATAAATAAACTGGTAGCAGTATTGTTATTTGCAAACAAATCCATTTATCTCACAGTTACGAGCTTTCAGAAAAAAACTTGTTCTAATGGATAAAAATAAAAAAAAAAAAAAATGATCATGTTAGTTTTCGTAGTTTATTCCTTTGTATTGTTACAATCTCACTCTTGAACCTCACTGGTATCTTTAATCCCATTTTCAGATATATTAAATAAACACTCCTACCTAATATCTTCTCACGGTTTAGCTTCTCCTTCAGTCCAATCCATTTATATCCCAACATGTCATGATATTATCCTGCGTATTGTTTCTTTTTTCAAACTGCATGTTAGTACTAATATGCAAAAAATGTATGTTTTATCTACTCTTTTGAGCTTGTATTTATTTTTATTTATTCATTTTCTGTCGGAGGTATCATATATACATGAGTATAAAAGGTAGAAAAGACAGAAATTAATTACATACATATAAAATACGAAATATAAGTAAGATACACAAACATTATATACAAATTGCCCAAAAGCGGGCTACGTCGACAGCATTTGGGGTTGCCGACATCGTGTCCTCTAGAGTGGAATGTGAAGGACATTCAGGGATCAGTGGTGTCGTTCATACTAATTAAGAGGATCTGTAGACTTGGCCTGGTAAGGACGGCGCTGCCATATTGTCTGTGGGGCCTTGCAGCTACTGATCACATGCCGTTGATCTTGGGTCTCGTGAATGTGCTATCTCTGTGGGTTTCTTGTAGACACAGAACGTCACAGTTCTTTTTCTGACAAAGGTCTTGCAGTAAACGTCCTTTGCTTGTAGATAGGCCTTCAAAAATCAGAGAGATAAGAGTCAGTGCAAGAGGTCCTTTTCGCTAGCTTTTTCATGTTGCTTCTGGATTGAAAGGATCAGACGGTACAAGGCCGTTGCCCAGGGGACGCCAGAGTTTGAGTGTTACAATTCACGAACTCCTCGTGGAGGCTCCTTTCTTGTCTCATAAAACGTTAACTAATCAATTAATCAAAATATCCACGGGTGTACTGCCGGCCTATAGTGTCCAACGGACACAATATTTCGGCGACCATACATGTCGCCATCATCAGGTGAACTAACGGACTGAGCTATAATCTTAGCAAAGCTTGGGAAACAGTGATTGGGTTAATTAAGAGTAAATCTAGCAAACGTAACGAAGTGACGACCACGGCGGACAGAGCCCTCACACCGACGTCATCTCAGACGCCGTCGCAATCGGTTCCACTGCGCGGCCGCTGCGCGGGGTGCGGACCGCGGAGGGGTCGCTCCGCGGGCCGGGGGTATTTAAATCGCCCGCTACCGGGCTAGAACCCAGTTCCCTTCGAGCAGCCGTAGCGTGCGGATCTCCGTGCCGGCGCGTTTCCAGGAGCTCAGTCCGTTAGTTCACCTGATGATGGCGACATGTATGATCGCCGAAATATTGTGCCCGTTGGACACTATAGACCGGCATTACACCCGTGGATATTTTGATTATCAAATACGTCGGGAGAAACTGAAGAATCACAACTAATCAATTGTTTGCTATTGGATCAGTTCTGATTTATGCCAGCATTTTACCGCTTCGTTACTGGGACACTTTTGTCTGTTTCTTCGGTATATTGTCCTAATTTCTACTTCTGGTGAATGCTCCCGTTAATCACGGAGTTTCCGTTAGTACTTTTTGGCCCAAACAAAATCCTATTACCATTATTATTCCTCGCTTGATTTTCATTGCGTCTGTTACTGAAATTTTTCTTGTTTTGTATCATTCTGTTGCTGTTATTATTAGCATTAGAATTTATTTCGTTACTGTTTTCTCGTTGTGTCCGACGTTTCTTCGCGTTTTCTTTAATGGAATAGAGTAAGTTCTTTAATATTCCCTTGAACACTTGGATATTATCACCTCCTGTACGTACGAGAGATTGTTGTATCGGATTGGTAATTTTATAAAGCAAATCCCAATCAAATCTCCATGACTATATGGTTTATGAAGACTGTGATTCTTTTACGCGATCTTCTCGAAAATTTTAATTGGACTTTACTCCCATAATCCTCTAGTTCTTTCTTCTGTAATACAAACAGCGACAAAAGTTTCACGACTTTGGTTCCAAGGTCTCATGAACATTGAATGTGTATATTGCATCAGGAACAATTCCTGAAATGTCATGTAATCCGCACAAAGATGTAATCGACCACTCATGAACAGTAGCGAAGCGACATGGTGGATAAGATGGCCCATCACGTCCAGTCAATAAACCAGGAAGGAGGTACACTGCTTGTGTTGACGGTAGTTCTGCTATGCCTAGAATTTCAGAAGCTTGGGGTTTCTGCACTGTTACTTTGTATCAGGAGGAAGTTTTC
This sequence comes from Locusta migratoria, assembly GCA_026315105.1. Classification (NCBI taxonomy): domain Eukaryota; kingdom Metazoa; phylum Arthropoda; class Insecta; order Orthoptera; family Acrididae; genus Locusta; species Locusta migratoria. The sequence continues at coordinate 542,594,907 of CM048744.1, forward strand.
AGACGTCTCGGAGTTAACCAAAGCGCTGTTGTTCCGACGTGAAGGAGGTACAGATACGAGGCGTGTTTTTTTAAGTACCGTTTTGTCACACCGCGGTCGCAGCGCTGCAATCGGCGTTCTGCACATGCGCACTGGGTATCTTCATCTGTTGTCTACACACTGACGCCATTACAGTCTGATTCTTCCTTGTTTACGTTGTGTACTGATTGTTTAAGATGCCTCCGATGATCGTGCGTCCCACCGACTGTGAAGAACGGGCTGTTATAGGATTTCTGAGTGCTACAGTTTACGGAGAAAACATTATGACTAATGGAATAGTAAGAAAGTGGGTGAGAGCATTTAAAGGTGACCGCACAAATGTAATCAGACCACAGATCTCATCACATCTTTTCGATGGGAAACTCCAACCTCGCTGGCCGCGGTGGCCGAGGGGACTGAGGCGCTCCAGTCACGGTCTGCACGGCCACTACGGTCGGGGGTTCGAATCCTCCCTCGGGCATGGATATTTGTGCCGTCCTTAGTCTTAGTTAGTTCATAAGTAGTTTGTAAGTTTAGGGACTGATGACCCCAAAGTTAAGTCCCATAAGCTTTACAAACATTTGAACTTTTTTTTTTTAACTCCATCCTCGGTACAGCCCTGATCTGGTACCCAGTGACTACCATCTGTTCCTGCACTTGAAGAAGCACCTGGGGGTCTTCAAGACGATGACGAAGACAAACCAGTTGTGATGTAATGGTTAACAAGTCAGGCGGAAGACTTCTATGAGGAGGGTGTTAATAAACTGATACAACTTTATGACAAGTGCCTCAATATTGACGGAAATTGTGTAGAAAAGTAGATTAAGGTACAGGCTTTCATGTAAAAATAAAATTATTGAGATATCTTAGCACGACTTTTTATAATTTCAAAACGGTACGTACTTTAAAAAAAAAAAAAAAAAAAAAAAAAAAAAAAAAAAAAAAAAAAAAAAAAGACACGCCTCGGATATATGAACTGTCGGTGACTTGCCTCGCTCTGGTCGCCTAAAGGCTACCACAGCAGCTGGAAGCCACTACTTACCCTGAGAGGAACGCCACCCTGCAGAACAATGATCGTCGTGCAGCCACAGGACATCCATCGTGTTTCGACTGAAACTCTAAGTAATAGGCTGTATGACATGCCACTTTACTCCTGACGTCCATGACGAACTTCAGCGTTGACTCCTAGACACCACACAGTACAGTACAGTCGGATCCAACAGCGTGTAAAATGGACTCGTCAGAATTGGAATCAAGTGATATTTACAGCCTACAACCATACAATGTTTGGACCCGTTTTTGGCGGCAGCTTTGTCAGCCTGAACGTCTTACAAGGAGACCACATCGGTGTCGGATTTTAGAATTTTTTTGATATTTATGATAAGTGAAGTTCAGAACACAAATAACAATCAGCCGAAGCCATTCGACGAAACTCTAAAATACTCTCAAGAAAATAGACTTTTAAGTTTTGCAAGTACACGTAAGTACCCATAATTATAATGTTCCTACCATATGTCGGTGTTGCTCAGGTGGTAGCGTTCTGGACTTTCCAGCAAAGGCCCCTTGGTTCGAATTCTGCAACGATCAATTTTTTTTCTTTTTTTCCTTAGTGTTCGAATACATACACGCAATTTTAATATCTAATAATAATGTTTACGAAAATTCACGTATATTTGTTTATTCGTAATTTTCTATTTTTCATAAGAGGTTAACAATGATGGTTTCAATAAAAAAAGTTAAATATTACAGTATTGGCTTCACTATTAGTTGAAGACGGTAGTCCCTGTTTAGTGTGTGAAGAACTACGACGCTGTTTTTGAAAAGTCATCTCCACAGCTATATGACTTCCCAAGCAGCTAACCTACTCAACCATCGTTTTTCGTGGCGACGAAGTGTTGAGTTCGTCTACATACTCTAAACAAAAATTGACACAAGACATCTAAGTATGGATCCCAAAATGTTTTATGTAATTAAATCCGAAAACTAAGAAAGAAAGTTTTGTCGCAGCGCGATTTGAACCGCGAACTCTATGACTGTGAGGCCAGAACGCTAGCATCTTTATTTATTTTTATTTTTTAAACTAATAATGTTATTTTGTCTTTTGTGCAACTTTACGTAAGAATCAAAAAGTGTCATACAGTTTTTACATATAAGTGGTTTCTTTCTTATTACTTGTGGTTTTGTTGGCAGATGAGTACATACATACCATCTCATGATTATATGTCCGTTACTTTTCTCCTTCCCATGATGTCTGTAAAAATCATTGCCTTATCAGTAAATTATGTTCTGTAGTTGATCTTCTCGGAATCTCCATCATTTTGCAACAGTCTGAAATTAAGCACCTGAGCTACACCGACAGATGCTGCAACTGTTTTAATTATTGGTACTTATGTGTACTTCCAAAATTTCAAAGTCGATTTTCTCCAGAATTTTTGAGAGTTGCTTGGAATGGCTTTCGCTGATCGTTAAGTTGAGAGCTTCACGTACCATAAATATAAAGAAATTCTAAAATCCCATGAGGTCTCCTTGTTTGACACACCGTCCAGGACTGCAGCGAGCTGGTGGTTCCATGATGTTTTGGGTTGGCATTACGTCGGGCCACCGTACACCAGTGGTGGTCGTAGACGGCTGTAATGTACAGAGATCATTTCCTTGGACATATCGTGCAACCACAGCGGCAGCAATGCGGTGAGGCATTCGCCTTGATGGACGTTTGACGTGGTCATCGTGCACTTCTTATGAATGAGTTTCTTCGTGATAGCGATATCCCAAGATTTGAATAATGAGCATGTTCTCCAGACTTGAAGCCCATGAAATATGTTTGGGGTACATTGAAAAGGGCTGGACGAGACAACCCACCAATCAACCCGACAGATGTACGCAGAGTCGCTGTTGAAAAGAGGTATAGTCCCTTGATGAACTAGTGAACAGTATTCCACGACGAATACAAGCATGCATCAGTTGTAACGTTTCTGCTATGTTGCACACTTCTTGCAAAAATCAGTTGCCAACATTATAAACACGAAATATCTGACACCTAAAATAAAACTTCACTACCGGACATGTAAAATATCACATTTTCGCCTTCAGTTTGAAATTCTATTACCACTATTAGTAAAACGCTTTTAAAAAATAGTACGTTGACTTAAACATAACTTTGGCTGTCCTTTTACGTAATTTTCAATTTTTAATACTTTCGTAAATAATAGCTGCAAACACTAAAAATGCATTACACTTAGTTCCGGAAATTGCTGAACCTATATAGATACTAATTTGTATAAAAACAACAATAGTACATGTTATAACTATTGCACAACATGATTTCATATATACCTTTTGTTTAAATAAATTAGGGCAGACCATGTTTTATATATCACTGGATCCTAAATTAAATACTGATAATTTTTCATGCACTAAAATTAATAATCCGTTTGGTACTAAGAAACTATCTTCGAAATTAACAAAACTACGACAACCATATACAAATCCGTATTAATAAAAAATTTGACCGCAAACTGAAATACATTAAAATTCCATGTCACACTAATAATACGCCTACACAATATTGGCAAAACAAATATGTGTGCACTTCGAAAACACAAATAATGTAAATAATTTGAGCACTGTAAACACTAGTCAAAGGATGACTTTAAATTTGTGTACCACATTAAATACAAATTTCATGAAACATGTACATACATTGAGATAAATAGTCAAAGCTTAAATGTAATGTTTTAATTTCTGTATTTTGGTATATTTAATGTAAACGAATATTGTTTAGTTGTGAATTACAAAATTTTGTCATCAATTTTATTACGCAGTTACGTAGAAAGATGTTTGAGAGAAACCATGTTTAGTTAGTCTTCTAGCAGTCACAAACCTGTAAGCAGCTCTGTTGGCTTGCCGCTGCATTTTTATTGTGCAACAATGTGATTGATTTAAACTTTATTTAAATGGAAATAAAATCGTTTCCATATCAACTGACATATTTATGGTTTACGAAAAGATCCTGTAACATCAAATCTTTTAGTGAATGCCGAAGACAGCTCACAACGCAATGGACTTCAGCCAGCATATAAGTTCAACTTCACCTACAGTGGAATGACTTTGTTATAGAGACTGTGAACTAATAAAACTTTCCGTGATTTAGGAAAATATTAGGGCTCAGTTTGAGTCATTCCCAAAACGGGTGACTGTCGTTAGACAGTGCAATAGGACGTTTTGACGGGTATTAAAGGTCCTGTTTTATTCTGTAATATGGAAAACAAATTCAAAAGCCTAGTTTATTGTCGCACAATTACTCAGTTTCTGTTTTCATGAGGAATGAAGAGGACTGAAATGTTTTTGTACTATGTTTATGTAAAATCTCATGAGCCCCCAGAATCGTGGTGATGCAACAGTTGTTTTTTTTAGCATGTATTTCATGCTTTATTCCAATCTGTGTCTCAGGTGACCGATATATCTGTAACAAGAAAACTCCTCATAAGAAGTACAGTTTACTGCAACCCTTTCCATAGTTTCCGCTGTTGACCCTTCCACATGCGCATAGACAATATCTAGGTTGTATGCTAGGGGCTAATGCTGTGGTAAGCCAACCTGGAATTGATTGTTTTGTCCTCGTCGTCCTATCTTTCAGGAAAGCATATGCTCAGGACGCGTGGGCAGCTAAAACAGCTATACAGATTAGTAATGCAAGTTTCATTTACTAAAGTATACAAAATACATAATTTTGGTGTCTGTCTTTTCTCGCGGCGGCGTCTTCTTGCACGATGCTAGCTGCGCTGAATCATAGTAACTGACTATTTCGGAGCCGAGTTCAGAGGTGCCCTTCCAGACGCATGTCGGCCTAGATAAAGCTTCTTGCAGAGGGCGCGCTTCTCGGTTTCTCCCTCCAGGAGGCGCGGCGCAGACGTGTGATTGGCTGCCGGTCATCCGCTGTCTCCTTCACGATCGTTTTCGTGCCTCTGGTGTGTGCCGCTGACCTTACGCCAGAACAGATTAATAAACTTCCGTGGATATAGTGTATTGTCCTGTAGATTGTAATGGAATTTCCTTACCGTACAAAAATGACCATCATCTAAGCTATGTGCTGTAAAGAATGTTGTAACCCACAGTTTGAGTGTGTAAGTGCTGTCTGTTCCACACTGTGTGAAAGATATATGATACATGGGAAATGCAAACAGATTTCAAAAATAATATATTAGTTCCAATCCCGAAGAAAGAAAGCGCAGACAAGTTTGAAAATTGTAGCACTATCAGTTTAACAAGTCATGGTTGCAAAATACCAACGCGAATTTACAGACGATTGGAAAACCTGGTAGAATTAGACTTTGGGGGAAACAAGTTTGGATTTAGCATAAATATTGGAACACGTCATGCAGTACACACATATCTTAAGGAAAGGCAAACCGACGTTTTCAGTTTTTGTATATTTAGAGAAAGCTTTTGACAATGTTGACTGGATTACTCTTTCAAATTCTGAAGATAGCAGGTGGAAAATAAAGGAAACAAAAAGTTGTATACAACTTCTACAAAATCTTATTTACAACTTGTACCAAAGCCAGACAGCATTAATAAGGATCGATGGGCATGAGAGGAGAGCAGAGGTTGGGAAGGGAGTAATACAGGGTTGTAGCATTTCCACAGTGTTAGTCAACCTGTACATTGAGCAAGCCGAGAAAGAAAGCAAGGAAAAAAGTTGCAGAAGACATTACAGATCAGGAAGGAGAAATAAAATCTTCGCTGCTTGCAGATGACACTGTAATTGCATCAGAGACCGCAAAACCGAGGCGGGGTGGCCGAGCGCATTGAGGCGCAATGCTGCGCTGCGTGAGGCCGTTCCGCGTCAGGGGTTCGAATCCCCCCTCGAGCATGGATGTTTGTGCTGTCTTTAGTATCAGTTAGTTCATAAGTAGTTTGTAAGTTTAGGGACTGATGACACCGCAGTTAAACATTTGAACATTTGAAAGAGATCGCAAAGGACCTAGAGTAACAATTAAACAGAATGAACAATGTCTTGAACGGAGGTACAATGTGAACAGTAACAATAGAAAAGCAAGGATAATGGAATATACGAAAATTAGGTAATTCTGTAGGAATTGCATTAGGTAAGTTGACAATAAAAATAGTATATGAGAATTGCTATTTGGGTTGAAAAATATCTCATGATGGCTGAAGTAGAGAAGATATAAAATGCAGAACGACTATGGGAAGAACAGCATTTATGAAGAGAAATTTGCTGGCGTCGCATATTAATTTAAATGTTACGAAGCTCTTTTTGAAGGCAATTGTGTGGAGCGTAGCCTCATACGGAAGTGAAACGTGGACGATAAGAATTTCAGACAGGAGAAACATAGAAGCTTTTGAAATTTGGTGTTAACAGAAGATTGCTGCAGATTAGATGGGCAGATCGCGTAATTAATGAGGTACTGAACAGAATTCGGGTGAAATGAATTTTCTGACCTGGGTAATGGACGGGATTGATCGGCAGGACACGTAATTAGACATCAAAGAATGGTCAATTTAACATTGGTGGGAAACGGGAAAGGATGGGTTAAAATTCGCAGAGGAGACCGAGAGAGGAATGCGGTAGGCAAGTTCGATGCAATGTACGTTGTCGATCATCTTCGGAGAGGCTTGCGCAGGATAGGATAGACTGGAGGACTGCATCAAACCAGCCTTTGGACTGAAGACTACAACACTACCACAACCTTAAAACGGCTTTAAAGGAACTGGTTTTCACATCCAACAAAGCTGTGAGTCCTTGAATTTATAGTTTAGCAATTATCAAAAAATAAGAAAATATGGATCAAACCAGAAACGACCTTGCCACGTTTATGAACCGGTTCTCCGGAGTTCCATGTAAGGACGTAGTTGGCTTGCTGCCTGCTTGCGAAGATGGCGGCATTCAGAACGCCAGTTTCTTGTTTTTGTTGTTGGCGGCCGGACGTGTTTGGCGCAGTGCAGCATCTACGTCGCTGAGATTGCTTTCGAGCATTTCAGTAACTGTAAGTAGCCTAAACATGTTGGACATTAACTGTCGTAACACCAGACATATTGCCTTTCATACGTACTCTTTGCGTCTAACGGTTTATGTGATTGGCGAGTGGATAATAAACGATATTGGATGCCGTGGTAACGATACTTATTTTACAGGCTATTAACGATACCTTTCGTGTTAAGTTGATGGATTCTGACTTTTTCGAAACAACTGAGAGTAAAACGAAAGCATCGTAAAATTTTAGAACGTCTATCATGGCGAAAGACTAAATGATCTCTCTTAAGCCAGACACGGAGTACTACAGGTGCTAGTTTTTAGTTTGCCACACAAAACTGCGAATCGGTTGCAGCTTATGTCACCATGGAACAATGTCTCCTATTTCTAATGAAAACGCACTATTGTCGACAAATTAGTCACAAGAAAAATCTATCGCTGTAACAATTTTAATATTTCGCTAATTTTTTGCCCCAATTGCACATTTTTATGAAGTTTACCTAGTTTCGACCATCCTGGATCATCTTAAGATAAAAAAGAAAGCGAAATTAGTAATGTACTATTATAAGCGCGTTTCGGAAAGTGAGTTGTAGTCTCTTACGTTAGACGAAGTAGTGGTTCTAGCAGAGCCAACTTTGTTCCGTTGTATATAAAACTCTTCTGGGTTTTGGACCGCATCGTCAAAATATCAAACACTTCACCGACGTTTCGGCCACTATTGCAAGTGGCCATCTTCTGGGTGTAACACCCAGAAGATGGCCACTTGCAATAGTGGCCGAAACGTCGGTGAAGTGTTTGATATTTTGACGATGCGGTCCAAAACCCAGAAGAGTTTTATATACAATGACAACGGCCGCGGAAGCCTCCGTTTACATTTGTTCCGTTGTTTAGCTTGGCCTGTTGTCAGGCTCTCATCATTACAGAGGTTTACATTGTATACAGCAACACAGTAGAGTTGGCTACGGTTTCATAGTTTCGAAACCAGGTTTCGATACACAAAACAGTTTCAGTGTTCCAAAACCGGCATCTTTCACGGTTTCGAAACCATGCGGTTTCATGCCGTTCTGTTTCGGATCACATTCGCGGTCGATTGTCGATACACTGATACAGTTTCTTCCTGTCGGTTTCACGGTATCGTGTCGGTTTCACGGTTTCGTGTCGGTTCCACGATTTTATGTCGGTTTCACGATTTCATGTCGGTTTCACGATTTCATGTCGGTTTCACAACACCGGTGTTTCAAACCAGTAATGCAGAAACGCGGAACAGACTAATGGTATCGAAGTGTGGTGTTTCATTTTACTGAAGCTCCACACAGATACACATATAACTTTACTAGTATATAAACCATTTAGAGAGTGTCAAATAGTAGTTGACACTCGTGAGTCTGCTGCTTATGATTACTGAAATCAAGATTCGTTTGCAAGAGACCGCTGTATTTCGAAATGACATAATGTCTGCTTTATAAATGTAAAAGAACAATAAAACAACGTTCACTATTTGCATTGAAAAACCAGTTAAATTCTAGGTTTATCTACCATATTAAAGACACACGAGTGAAACTACATTCTTTAAAATAAGATACAACATGAAGCCTGAAATGACATTTTTTATACGAACAAGAGTAGATCGCATATTTAATCTCGTGTTAAAGAGTTGGTTTCTTATGAGCGAAAACGAAGTTACCTATTGTCGTTATAATTTTTCGACACTCGTGTTAAAAGAATTGCGGCGGTGGTGTAACGGTCAAGACGTACAAGTGGTGAACTTGCCTCTTACTTTATTATTTTTGTAATTCCATAGCATTACTTGTGATTATTTAGTGTGCCCTTTATTCCCTATAATTTATTTAGTATGTACAGAAAATAGCATTTATGGTCCATCACTGTAATATGCGTACAGAATTGCAGTTTGTGAGTTCCTAACGGGACAAACTTTCACTTATCATACCGGCGGGCTTGTGTGACTATGTTGGCAACATCAACAACTCAGGAGAAAATCTTTATCAACATGTTCCGTACAGACCAAGAAGTAAATATATATTCTATGGCTGACAGGTTCTTGTATGCACCATTATCCACATAGTGAAAAATATTGCCCTCCTAGAACGAAGATTTCATGACAAAACATACATTGCTTGACGGTTTCATGGTTTCGAAACAGTGTTCGAAACCACGGATGGTACGGTTTCATTCGTTTCGAAACCGCCAGATGTTTCAGTTTTCCCATCTCTACAACACAGGATCGCGCGAAGTCTGAGGTACGTGGAGTAATATGTTTTCTGTGCGCAAAACAAATGACACTGGGACATGTTAGGCTGGTTGCACACACACCGGTAAAATATCGGCCGTTCACATTTCAGCAGTGAACCATTGGCGGGCATTGTAGCTTGCACGGCACCGGCAAAAAGCCGGCCATACAGTGGCGCGAATCGTCAAAGGGCAGCTTGCACACGCACCTATTTTTACCGCCGTCCTCCCTGTACAGTAGAGTTGGGTTTGTAGATGACTCGAACTGTTCGAACAATTTACGTCATGGTTCGGGAAATCTCGGGAAAAGTTCGAACTTTCGATCAGGACGCTATCTAGCAATGGTAGGAGGTACTATCTCTACGATTTACAACGATGATATTCATAAATCTTTTCTGTGCTGTGCAGTAAGATAGGGCGTCATTAATATACTATGGAGATTAACAAGTGTGAAATTCCGACTATAGTAGCTTATAGGGTGCACGTCATAAGTAAAATCAGTAGCGAATGTGGGCTATAAGTAAACGATGGCAATTGCGATTTAAAATGATAGTGCTGCCATCTAGCGGCTGCTGTCGATACTACGTACAGAGCAGTTCGTGCACCGTTTATTCCGAGTTTGCAATTACATTTTACTTCTATATGACTTATTTCCATTATTGGGTATTAAATTTCAAATGATTTTCCCTATTTCATCTCTTTTAATCTTGTTTTCAAGGCGATTAAAAGGTGCTAACATTTTAATCTGTTACTGTGCGATATTAGGCTAACAGGGAATGGAATGGTCAATTGCAACTTATCTCTTATAATCACATTAAATGTAATTTCTACTTATGAAGGATTCACATTTTTTTTTTCCTTTGAATGTTAGCCGTCAGTAATGAGGTGCAGTAGTTCTGTTCTAGTAGCAGATGTTCATCAATGGATCATATCTTGCAGTGAGACCAGAGACGTCACGTATGCACTGTTTTAAACAAAATATACAGTTTTTTATAGTGTTGCCCTTCTTTTACTTTACATGTTCTTGTACTTCCTATGGAATTAGTTCTGAGCAAAGTGGTAGCCCGCTAACTTCAAAATTTCCCGCGTATCGTTAGCAGATAAGCAGCGCCAGTCATTTATTATCAGTGTTCGAACAGTTCGATACTGTATCGAGTTCTCTGCTATATCGGGAAATCCCGAACATGTTCGAACGCGGGTATCATTTGCCCAGCCCTACTGTACAGTTCTCGCTGTGCCTTCTCGCCCTACAGCCGACGTAGCGCTGAGAGGCGAAGCGAGGGGCGCCCACAGACATAAATTACTAGACTGGCAAACTCGCCTTTGTGACTGAAGGCTGATGCCGCCATCTTGCCTCACCTCACGTCAGAAAGTTTCTGTGTAGTGCTACTACGATCTTCTGACATGATATAACGTTGTAAGCTTTTCGAGTTCGTTTGAACATGATTTGCGCGAGGGTACATACAAGAAACCGTCAACCATAGAGAAGGAACAGCATTGTTTATGTAGTTCATAATCTGTGCGTGAGACCAGAGTCGAACATAAAGAGTCGCGAAACTCCTAGTGATTTTCTGCAACTTCACGACTGCAGCGCTGCCAAGCGGCCGGGTCGTAAAATCACACCGCGAAGCGATTAAGTAATGAATGTGTATTTCGACTGAAGCAGCATTTTCAAAATAACATTGTATTTACGAGCTTTCGTGGCGCTATAAATTGTAGCAACTGTTAATAATATAATTCGGAAATCTCTCATTTGCAGAGGATGCTCAGAAGTAACAGAATAATGTTATGAAGAACAGGTGTTCGTTTACTGTGGTTAGTTATGCTTTTAGGCACAGAAGTAAATCTTTAACAATTCATTCACGTCCCCCGGCCGCGGTGGCCGAGGGGACTGAGGCGCTCCAGTCACGGTCTGCACGGCCACTACGGTCGGGGGTTCGAATCCCCCCTCGGGCATGGATATTTGTGCCGTCCTTAGTATTAGCTAGATGATAAGTAGTTTGTAAGTTTAGGGACTGATGACCCCGTAGTTAAGTCCTATAGACTATACAAACATTTGAACATTCACGTCCAAACTTCTGCTGTTAATGAGAATCGCAAATACTTTACCGCTATTTCATAATATTACCGATGAATAAAAGTAATGCATGAATAACTGCCTAGGCTCGTACCTCAGCTTCACAAAAATGATAACCCTATATACTAACATATTCTGTCGGTTACCAACTAGTTTGATAAAGTGAATACGTAGCTAAAAATAAATATGTTCAACTGTTAATATTAACACGTCACATTCTTGAAGATATACAGTTTCACACCTAACAAGTAGCTAAAATATTATGTTGGGTACACTAAAGGAACAGAGGCAAGGACGAGGTGAAAAGATGGTTTAAACGACGATGTAGAATCTAGTCCTCTACAATGTAAAAGTGGTTGTACTTTTCAAAACATTACAATGTCCGAAATTCGCTAAAAGAAAACTCGTGCAACATGTCAGTACTCACCGAGAATGATATACTTCAGCACATCAGGTTGCATTTCATTTATGCTTTCAAAAGGTTTCAGACGATATTAATATGACTCGAGTATTGTGAACTGTATGAAGTACATTGCATTGGCAGTTTTTTAAATTATAGACTGCCATTAACAGAAGCACTGATATTACTTTAATGATTTTTCCGTATTTGTATTAGAAACTTCACAGCAACGTTCAGTGACCAGGAAATATAAAAGTAACAGCATTAAAAACGGCAGCTTCTCAGTTTGCATCATGCCATTCCACTGTTATTCCCTACTGGCCACTTGAAGCGCTAGTATCGCTTCAGCTGCAATTTTTTCCCTAGAGAGTTTCGCGATTGTCTGTTATAGACTGTGGTGAGACTAATAAAGTCACACTGTGGTGATTTCTAAGAATATCGACATCTTTAGTGAGGACTGTCTACCGTTTTGTTGCTGTCGCCAACATAATCATACAAGACCGTCGAGAGGTAAGTAAAATTTTACCGTTACGTACCGGTACATTTGAAGTAGACTGAATCTATCGGAAAACACTAAGAAGACTAACGATTGTGTTATCCACGACAAATAACATATTTATAACGGTCATATAATTAAAAGAAAAGCCGAAGTTGATCGAATCTGGTAACAGATAAGGCGTAATAAAAACAGAAAACGCGACGTGTCTCATTAGTGTATGTGTCAAAGATTTCGTAAGAACTTTTAAAAGAATAAGGGTACGTGCTATCCGTGATAAACAACACTTTTAAAATGACCATACTACTGAAAGAAAATCCAAAGTTGAATGAAATTGGTAACAACAATAACAGCAAATCAATGAAATTCATTACTGTTTGCTGCCTCCTCCAGCTAAAAAATTTGCAGCCATATACAACACACGAATTTCCTATACGTCAAAACTCTGAAGACAACGTAGTTACGTCAGTTCATCCGTATTTTTACGGCCGTTTTCTGTAATAACACACACGACTGCTTGCTAGTTTATAGTATAGAAATATGGCGGTGAGACTTCACTGACACCAATAATATTGTATAAGGCATTGCCAGTCTAGTAATGTATGTTTGTGGGGGCGCCAAATGCCCTCAGAGACAATCTAGATTTTCCGGATAATTTCAGTTATTTTTATCAATTGCTGCAAAACATTTGAAATTGATAATCATTGTAATGTTGTAATTAATTTGTTTCATGACTTGTCTGATAAATCGTTACAATAATATTGGCATTAAATCAATGAAAAATATACAAAATGTTCAATATCTCAGAACAACAGCACTTAAAAAGTAATTTTTCCTGTTGCTATCATACCACAAGAATTTTCAGGTTTCGTTTCAAAATGTTACGTTGATAGGCCCACTGATGTATGACACTAAACGACTATGGCGACTTCCGGTTCGTGCAAGCCGTTACCCGTTTCAGTCGCAGACTTGTATATGCAACAAAAATTTTATTATTAGTATTTCGCGTGATCGTTTATAAGACAAGTATTACAATTAGAAATTGCCTTTAAGCATGTAACGTTACTTTTGTGCCGTCTGTAAGAAAATGAATAATGCAGATTATAGTGCTTGTTTAAAAACTGTGCCCGAATTTGGAAAAAAAAATCCGTTCAAATGGTTGTAGAGCTTATGGGACTTAACTACGGGGTCATCAGTCCTTAAACTTACAAACTACCTATGAACTAGCTTATACGAAAGACGGCTCAAACATCCATGCCCGAGGGAGGATTCGAACCCCCGACCGCAGTGGCCGTGCAGACTGTGACAGGCACGCCGCAGACCGCTCAGCAATCGCGGCAGGCCCCGAATTGGGACAGATTTTCTTAGGAATCATTATTTCAAATCACACAATGTAAGTTACATTAGCGAGAGAGGGAATACACCTATTTTATGTCTTATACGTTTGTTTATATGTTTTTCATTTAAGCACTTTTTTGTCTGTCTCGCGGTAACCTGTGTTAAGCAGGACGTGGAACGTTTTCTTTAATTTGTGGATTTCGAGCGGAATATATTCACTAATAGCGTTACTGTGTTTTCACTATATCGTTTAAAAGCTGCATATTAGCTGTATTATATAGTTAACGTTATATTCACTGGTAATTTGACATGAAAGATGCTATTTTATTGGATGTGTGAACGTCACTCCTGATTGGCTTTCACCTCCCGCCTTTCATCGTACCAGCTAACAACATCTACACTTGAAGCAGCAACCGTGTACCAAAAATTGCGTTTTATCTGATTATCACGATAAATTTCGTTTAAATATAATACGTGAATTTTGATATTTTATTTCTATATTTGTTACAAATTTTGTGGCATTTCGATTAAAAATGCGACTTTTTAAATAACTTTTGAGACATTTCAGTATCACCATGTTGGCATCACTACCCAGAACGCGACCACAGCGTTATTGCGCCATTTTTGCACTCTGTGGGGTGTAGCATTGTACGAGCCGATTCCGTATTTTCTGCTGATTTAAAGCGCACGGAAGTCAGTACACAGCCAAGGACGAACAGCAGGGATTTTCAATAGGTTTAATATCCCTACCCACACTATTCTCTGTGTGGTAAGTAACACTTTCCATTATCCTTTCGTGTCGCTATTTTATTTTGTGGTGTTGTTTTCGTCTCAGGTAAAGTTTCATTCGCCGCCCGTCACTTGGCACAGCAATAACATCACTGGCTTGAGCATTGTCAGATTCGGTTTCCTGCAATCTGTTTAATGTCTTTTCCTCATCTGAACTGTTCATAGTTGGCGAGTGAAACACTGTGTGCATATTTTTATGTGTTAAAACTATCTTCTCTATTACGAGTAATACAACATCAATGTAAATAATTCACAGATGACGTCTTCATACAGGATGATTCTACCTTCATGATTCTACTACTGAAAAATGTCTTGGCAGAAACAGATGTACGATCGTATGCGTGTTTGCACCACTGATACAGTTATTTCAGATCACAAAAAGGAGGTTACATCATCGAGATACAACTTTTTATGTCTGGAAATACTGTTAATATGTTATTCATTTAAGCAATTTTTTTCTCTCTCGTTTGGATACAATGGGGGCAGTGATTAAATGATTTTGATGAAACATTTTCTTGAATTTTATTGTAATTCAATTGGGAGTAGCCGGACATCGACCCTGATCAAGTTCCAGATTCTATTAATTAGAATTACTTCATTGCTAGATTTTACGAGTCATCATTTGACTTCATCTCAAGTCAGCTAGTCCCACTAATCAAATTTTACTCATCTCAAGGTAAAGATGATTCGGTCGTTGCTTATACTCTTAAACTAGATATATAGAGTGCCCGTGTGTTTGTTTGTGTATATTGCATACAAATCCCTACAGTTTTTTTTCCAATCTTGATGAAATTTTTCGCACTTGACCTTCAGTCCTAGAAGGCACTTATTGTGGAGTAGGAATTAAGTAAAACACATGGTTCAAGTGATATGATGACATAATGAATTGCGCGAAAAACTAACGCATCATGCGACAATATTCCGCATCACCTCCTAAGCTAACAGACCGATTTCAACAAAATTTGCCACAAATACACTTTAAAATCAGGAATTAGTTGCTATGGTGGTAAAAACCACCTATGACACAATAAGCAATTAAAATTATTTCATTTTGCGGCGAGTGATAACATGACTTTATTCGTCCACTATTTCAAAATAAGAGTACTTACAGAATTGCCAGCGAACATTAAACATAATTTCAGACTTTTACGAAACATTTTATCGCTGACAACCCCTGCAAATTTATGAAAGAAAAAAAAAAGTTTACGCTCACTACTTTTCCGCTGTTGATGCACTAGAACTTACGGCTACGGCATTTGACATGTCGTTACATTGTATAATGAGCATCCCGAGCAATGGCGGATTTTCAGCTTGCTTCTAATAAAGAATGGAATGGAATGCTTTTTCTCCTCAAAAATTGTAACTGTAAGTAATTATAATTCAGTTAAAGTGCTTGTCATTACTTAGCCAGAAGATAGATGAAAAGAGAGTAATAGTATGTAACAACAGAAAGTCGACTTCTTATTCACATGCTATCTTACAAAGATGTTAACACTGAATAAAACACTGTCTATATTTAATAACACTTAGGCATTAATTGCTTAAATTTAAAAATATTATTGAGTCACTTCAAGTTATTTAACTGACGGGCCAAAATAGACGATTTTGTCCATCAATTAGTCGAAAATTACTTAGCAACTTTGAACAAGCTTGACACACAATTTCAAATAATTACGCAACTTTTTCTCATTGACAACCCTGAAAAACGATGAAAAAAACATTGTAGCTTACTACATTTTCGCTGCTCATGTGGTCAAACTTCAAAATAAGACACGATATTTTAATTTATTACTTCTTTACCAAAATGCAGAATGGCAATGGGTATAAAAGCGTTTTTGAAAAAGAGAAATTTGTTAACATCGAATATTGATTTAGGCCTAAGGAAGTCCTTTCTGAGGGCATTTGTATGGAGTGTTGCCTTGTATGGGAGTGAGACATGGACGATAAACAGTGCGGACAGGAAGAGGATTGAGGCTTTTGAAATATGGTGCTACAGAAGAATGCTGAAGATTAGGTGGGTGGATCGCGTAACTAATGAGGAGGTACTGAACAGAATTGGGGAGAAAAGGAATTTCTGGCATACCTTGACTAAAAGAAGGGATAGATTGGTAGGACACATTCTTAGACATCAAGGAATTGTTAATTTAGCGTTGGAGGGAAGTGTGTGGGGAAAAAATCGCAGGGGAAGACCAAGAGATGGATACAGTAAGCAGATTCAGACAGATGTAGGTTGTCGTTCTTATGTGGAGATGAAGAGGCTTGCTCAGGATAGGGTATTGTGGAGAGCTGCATCAAACCAGTCTCCGGACTGAAGACCACAACAACAACAACTTCTTTACCACTATCTCTATTCGCATTACACTTTGCACACCCAATATTCACAAATAAAAGTGAATGTATGCGTGACACCACACTATTCTACGACAAATAGTTCGAGAGAAATGAATGACAATTATTAAACATACAGAGAAAACTACTTATGTTCAAATGGACCGCAAATTCCTGTGTTTTTATCCAGTACCTCATAATGAGAGCACTTACCGACTTCAATTTCAAACCTTATCTCAGCTGTTTCTCGTTCACATGGTTAACTTCAAATACGTAACATATTAACTCAGAAATTTTAAATTGTTCTATACATCGGTGTGCGTAAATTCCTATGGGACCACAATACTACTTTCTAATGTATCGTAAACTAAGAACAACACAAACATCCATGCCAAAGGGAGGATTCGAACCTCCGACGGGAGCGGCCTCGCATTCCGTGACATGACGCGTCGGCGGTATTTTATAAACGTTGATTGTTATATGTTGAATTACGACGAGTACCATTTTAAATTCAGCTGTCCATCTTAAATTAGGCTTTTAACCCAGATAGGGCCTGGAGTCCTTCCAAAAGGACGAGAACGGCAAATTTATTTTTCATTTTTGTATTTAAGAATTCGTGTACAGTGTCGTATTTTATTTCTTTGAGTAGTCTGCTTCCACTGAAGATCAATTTTACCTTGTATTGTTGATTGCAAAGTGGTTGGATACGGCTTCGAAGCTTAGGTTCATACAGAAGAGGTCGAATACTTCCTCTTAGTTGGGTTTGTGTTTCTTGAATATTCTTTAATTTTTGTTACATTAATATGTATATATAATGATTCACCCGATTAAAATTATGAAACAATCATTTTGTGTGCTTTCAGAAAATTAATGGAATGGTTGTTAAAAAAAAAAAAGAAAATCACTGAAAAAATTTAAACCAAAACTAATTTCACTCTACCTGGCTTAATATCTTAAAGCCATACCTAAGACGTGTGGGGTATAGATAGCCTCTCGGTTCTACACATTCTTCACGTTTTCGCTCGTGCCGATACCGGCGCTCGCAGTTAAATATCTTGCATTCACACAGTCCATAGATATTGCATTTTTTAACATTAGCTCCAAGAATGCGATAGTCAATTAACAATGTATGACTGAAGTTGTTATAACAGTGTTCTTCAAAGTAACTGAAGCGATAGACTATATTCCGATTTTATTACAATATTTTTTTACATTTTGCAATGAACTAATTTCGACTTCTTGTATTTTATTTATTGCTGTTTTGTTCAAAAGTAATATCTTAGTTAACACAATAATTTATTTAAATTTATTTTATTTTTTTATTTTATTTTATTTTATTTTTTTTTTTTAAATTTAGACCATGTCGATGCCTGGAAAAATGTAGCGGTGCCCAGAATCGAGAAAGAAAACTGAAGCATGGAAAAGAAACTCAGAAATCCAGAGTAACAATGGGATTATATTTAGCGGAAAAAAATCTCTAGAAGAAAATCCAGATATTCAGAAGAATGATGAAGAAAACTCAAAATCAGATTCATATTGCATTCCTACTGTTTTTGACACTGCACAACAAATGCAATAGTTTGAATATGATAAATATGGGGGCCTAAGTACATCTGTAGTTCGAAATTCATGTTTATACAATATAGAGAATACAACAGAATCACTCACTGTAATTTCCAGATGTTCTGGAGTTCAAAGTCGTTGCTTATTTAAAATTCGATAATAATCTTCCAGTAATATCGAATCAAATTCGCACAGATTGATTACTCGTGGGCCGTGGATATTTCAGAACAAAAGCAGTGTTAGTGGTGCAGCGCCGTCAACTGAGCGTCTAATGCCAAAATTTTGGTTTTCTAGACAGGTCAGTAATGGAGAAGAAGTTAACCGATCGTGGTTATTGTATTCACCGAAAAATAATCCAGCGTATTGCTTTTATTACTTACTGTTTACTTCATCCAATTCCGCTTCACAGTTATCTTTCATATCTGCATCTGGTTTTAATAAATGGAGCAGGATAAATAAATTTATCAGTCGAAATCATCGAAAGTTCTTTACAATTTCGAATGAAACAGATAGAAGGTTAAATAATAAAACGGGAATTAATGTATCATTGGAGGCAGTTATACTGTCCGAAAAAGAAAGGTGGCGAAATATACTGCAACGAATATTAGCTTGTATGAGGCATCTGATTATGCAAAATCTTCCCCTGCATGATCATGTAGAAAATTTAGCACTTCAAGATAGTAAAAACGTAGGAAACCTCTTATCTTTGCTTAAACTTGTAGCTCAGTCTGATCCACTACTAGCAAATCATCTTAAAAATGTCACGAAAACTCCAACAACTGTATCATACATTCATATCTGTCACCATAAATTCAAAATGAATGTATTCATCTGCTGGCATCCACTGTCCGAAATCAACTAAAAAGTGACATCAAAAGAAATAAATATGGTCATCAGTCCCTAGACTTACAAACTACTTAAACTAAGATACACTAAGGGTAACACACACACACACACACACACACACACACACGTCTAAGGGAGGACTTGACCCTCGGCGGGGGCGACTGCCCAGTCTGTAACATGATTCCTTAGGCCACGCGGCCACTCCCGTGCGGCAGCTTGTCATTCCCGCCACATCTTCTTTAGTATGTATTTTGTCCTCTTCGGACAACAAAGTCTTCTTCGTCTGCTTATTTCGTCTGGTAGCCTACTATTGATGCAGCGCCCCATAACACTAATTCTTCAAATTTAAATGTTCAAATGTTTGTAAAGCTTAAAGGACTTAACTGATGGATCATCAGTCCCTAAACTTACAAACTACTTATGAACTACCTTATACTAAAGATGGCACAAACATCCATGCCCGAGGGGGGATTCGAATCCCCGACGGGAAGCGGCCTCGCGCATCGTAGCATAGCGCCTCGATGCGCTTGGCCACTCCGCCGCGGCACTAATTCTTCCTCTTTACCTGTCATTGCGCAGCTCTCGATGGGAATACACAGTTTGAAATGTTTGCTCATTGCTGCCATATCAGCGTAACAGACGCTGTGAATATATAGTAGTAGACAACAAATTCGGCAGTTTTCACGGAGACGCGAACAATTACCAAGATAGCAAATTAATAACAGCCAACCAATTGCAATAATAATTGTTTAATATACTTGACCACGGTTTCGACAGAGATAAACTCGTTTTCTTCAGAAATACATGTTTACCTATAGACAATGTGACATCATAAATTAAAAATTCATAATCGTTATACCTGAAATATATTTCAGGCATATTTTAGACATAAAGATTATGAATTTTTAGTTTATGATGTCACATTGTCTATAGGTATACATGTATTTCTGAAGAATAATAGTTATGTCTGAAATATTTCATGCATATATCAGGAATAACGATTATGAATTTTTAATTTATGATGTCACTTTGTCTATAGGTATAATGTATTTCTGAAGAAATACAGATATATACCCGTCCTCTTCAGAAATACTTGTATACCTATAGACAATATGACATCATAAATTAAAATTAATAATTGTTACGCCTGAAATACACAATGATGTCGCATTGTCTATAGATAAACATGTATTTCTGAAGAAGGATTTATATCTGTCGAAACTGTGGTCAAGTTTATTAAACAACTATTATTGCAACTGGGTGGCTGTTATTAATTTGCTATCCTATAACCGTTGCTGAGACGCAGTCATGTTTAAAATATTGAAATTACCAAGATGAAACTTAACCTTCATGAGATGGAACGTTTGAAGAACTACGTTTGGTGAAAATGAGCAATCATCGAAATTGATATGCAGTGAGATAGATGATGCTGTGGGCAATTTATTTAATAATGCATTAATTATGTATTATTATTAATTATGTACATATTAATGTATATAATTACTGATTGACATTAAAGCTTGTTTCCTTTCTAAACGAGTAAATTTTCTTTATGGATATATAAATGAGTTACAATTACAATTTTTAAACGTAACTGTAAAAGTGACTGTAAAGTTACTTGTAACTGATACAGTTACTTCGATGTATAGTAATTATTACTGTAACTAAGTTACCATTCAGGAAAGTAATTTTAACTGTAACTTAGTTACTTTAAAAAAGTAACTTTCCCAACCCTGGTTGGAGCACACTTGACATGTGAAGAACGGAAATGTACTGTGAGTGGTTTTTCAAGTTTGATAACGCCGTTGAAGGGCAAGTTAGTGGAGGCGGGAGTTTGAAACAGAATCGTCAACCCCTCCCCAACAATTAAACGCATTATTGACAACTTTGAATCGCATGTAACGATTTCTGATACGAAGGAAGACAGCGTACAGCTACGTCCTGCTTTAACGGCTCTCGTCTTGGAAACATACGAATTGACGGGTGTTACTAACAGGAGTTCAAAATCCGCTCAAAGACTGGTGTTAGTAGCGAGCGTTAAAACCAGATGTTAGTAACGCAGTGTAAGTGATATTTTCTGTGAAAACGCAAAGGAATTTACAACGCCAGCTGCTGGACAGAATCAAAATAAATCAGTGGGAAAAGTTGAACATTCGTGCGACCTAATTTGAAGAGACACGCCTGCGCTATTCGTTTTCACTCGTTCTACTCATCCCGCTATAGCACTTGCATCGCGTGAGTATTGTTTGTTGCATGTGCTGTGTGGAATGACCTTTAGCTCCTCGTCAGTCTGCAGCTGTTCTGCGTCACAAGTACAGGCGCACTGCTGAACTCGCTGAGATGTTTCCCTAAGTACATCGGCGATACCAGTGTGCACAGGTAGACCATTTAATTTGCCATCGATCTGCGGGTAATTCTTCTCTCGATTTCACGTTACATGCGAGTAATTCTTCTCTAACGTGTGCTGATGACTGCAAAACTACCATGAATCGGCTCGTGCATAGGCTAACTTTGGCGAAATAATGATGAAATAAAAATTAGATATAAATGATAAATAAATGTAAGAGGTTTTATCATAGCATTTGCAGACGATGTAGACAACGGCAGGTAACTCAGTCTAATATTCAACACACATGTATTCAAAGTGGTCATACATAGAGTAATAAATTAAACCCCTACAAAATGATTACTCAGACACTAAGTCCGTTTCGGTATCATACAACACGAAATAATAGCAGCTTTAAATAGTTCAAATCTGACAAGGAAAGCACTTGGGCTCGAACAAACACATATACACCAAAATCGTATGAAAGATAAGGTAAAGATCCCTTACTGCAGTAGTGACACTCCCGCATCTGCAAAACTCTGCAGTCGTCCGTTAGAGGCCTCTGAGTGTGCCATGCCACATTGCACTTTGACCTGTCGGTTCGCCAGTAGGGACGGTTGCGTTTTGTGATGTTATTTGTGTGGAGAAGCGTCAGATGGGGCGGCGATTGCTAATCAATCCTGCTAATGTATTGCGATTAGTTGAGATGAAGTTACGAAGAACCCTTCTTCGTGAATATGGTATTAGTGTAGAAGATGAATCATTTGCATGCTTTCTCGTATCTGTTATGGTACAGAAATATGAGCGGAAGTTTGATACTTTTGTTACAAACTCATAATAATGATAATAGGAATGATAATGACGGACAACTCATTGCAAGCGGTAGTGCTACGGTAAGTACGGGAAGAGGCGATGTTAGCAATGGTAGTGAATACCAACAGTCTACAAGCTTCCAAGGGTTTTATTTGCGGACGGAGAAGTTAGTACTGCTTCCTCCCACAAGTCCTCTAAAACATCCACATCCTTGCGGATGCTGTTGCGTAGCAGTGTGCGTTTGTACCGCCCTACAGTACGCACGCCATTTATTAAATAAATAATAAAAATAATGAGCAACTATTGTTAATATGACACTGCCTATGCTGCCCATAGCTTATGTTGAGACCTCGACTGTTATCACTATTACAGAAATATTTACTCATGACCGGCGCGGACCGGCGCGTATAGTGGTCAGCTCGAGACTGAAACTGCGGCGCGTTGCGAGAGGGCACCTGACGCTCTATCTCGCGCCAAAACAGGGCCGTCGCGCGCCTTCTGCAAAATCGCTCTTCTCTTGTTACAATAAGAGAAGGCACCTTAAACTTTTTAAATTGTCAAAACCTAGCCCGTCCTTGAGAGATATTTATTACAAATTCTCAGCTCTGAATGATTAATATTTAGTTTATAATAAACAAAAGTAATTTCAAAGGAAATCACGTGACGTGAAATGCAGCAGCCAATGCGAGAAGAGTACCAGTAACATAGGCGGGCTTTCCCACGGGAACCAGCACCTACTGTGCCATATGCTACTGCTCCCCACCCCACATTTCAACATATGCTGCACTTCTGTCTTTCTTCCGCGTTTAAGACACGTACGATGTTAGCAAATAAACGGCTAGCGTCCAGAAATATGAAGTGGCCATAGGCCGGGAATATCACAAGTCTTTCGGGAAGAACGTTAAAGTTGCAACTATCATCACGGCTTTTGATGACCGCTAGATAACATGTACGATGATTATTACATATGGTATAGTTAAGATATCCACATTACGTATGACGTCTACAATTACATCTATAGTGCTTTCTTGAGCATTGTTGCAGAGCTTTGCAGAAAAACGACACCCACCAGCACATTGAGGTGTACGTAGAGATCCTGTAACCAAACGTTCATACAGATATGTTTGTTCGAGCCCATGTACTTTCCTTCTGAGTGCAACATATAACGTATCAACACTCATAAACTCTCGCTTCGAATTAATATACTGTTCAGTTATAGTTCCGATTAAGCGGCCGTTTGCCGCGCAGATTCCAGCACTGTTGCGAACTAATCACTTCAGCTGACTAGGCAGGTCCTCCTCCTTCCAAGACGAAACATACAGTGTTCTTCCGGCCCAAAGGAGGTCTCCGCATGAACCGCCCAAGTATTTTACTTGACCACATCAGTTTTCTCCACTAGTCTCTCTCTCATTGAAAGATCACCATCCCCAACAAAAGTAGCAGAGTTCTTAACACAACAGCCTTGTTTAACTTTGACCGCTCTCACACTAACTTCACATTTTACAATATTAAATAGGAAAGTTCATTCAGTCATCTTCTTACTTCGTCAACACTAAAATAATGTGTGAAATAAATAATAAACAAGTCAGCTTCAACAGCTTTACCGCTCACACTAGGTAATATTTACGTAAAGTTACTGCCAAATTAGTCAGATATTTATTAAATACTTACAAAAATATGGGGACAAGAGGTGCGTAACATGCTGCTTGCAACTGCTGAGTTACTGTGGTGGATACGATTATCTGACTATATTTCCATAATAAATTATTATAACAAGTGCAATAAATCCTTCAATGAATAGATAGTGAATTGCTTTCAAGGTGATTGTAAGCTATTATATAGGTCATATTTTGTTGTAATCGTGTGACGCATTCAAAAGTTGGTAATTTTAATTTTGCTGTGTTCAGTTAGTGTGAACATAATTTTTGTTGGTTTGAAGACATAAAAAATATTGTTGGTTCATGTGATACGCCTGACATCGTAGTAGGCCAGTCGTCATAGACAAAAAAATGGCCTTAGGTCCAAAAAAAATTGCAGGAAGCTGAATTTTGGTATGTTGTTAGGACATATTAGAATAGTATTAAACCAAGTTTGCAGCTTCGAAATCCTTTTGCGTAACTTTTAAGAGCCAAAAAACCTCGTGATGGGTGGTTTTTTGACGAAAAGTCACTGATACCTCTATTAATGTAGATAAAATATTCTAAAATTTAAGCCTAACCGCAGCTCTGTAAGTCCAATAGTTCCCGAGATATTGGACTTCAAAAATTGACTTATTTCTCCCAAAAGTTCAAATTTTCGATTTTAGTCATCTTTCGGCTAGAATATTGGCTCTAATGATCATCCAACGGGGAATGTCATACAAAACAAAGTTATAGAGCAGGTACTTAACTTTAATCTAAGTACTGAACGAAGTTCATAGGCCCAATAGATTTCTAGTTATCGTTAAAAAACGAAGACATGGAAAAATTGGAGTAGTCAGTAAATTGACCCAGACGAATTGCAGTCCTCTTCTCCTGTGTATGTTAAAGAAAAAGGAAGAATTACTCATTGACGATGATTATTAACGCATCGTATATAAAAAGGATATTTTCAACACTGTTTTCCGCAAATATTGAACAGAGAAATTCCTTGAGTCACTTCCTGCCATTATGGCACCGCCGGCCCCCATGAATATCATGAGGTGGTGAAAACCTCAAAGTCTCACCCCTATGTTGACAAGCTGAGGATACTGGTGGCTCTCCACAATGTCTCGGGCTTTCGAGTACAGTGGTTGATCGTAGGTCACAAAATATGTTTCCTGACCGTAAATGCTTGTTCTTTAACTGGCTTCTCAAAGTGATGTTAAAACAGTGTCGTAGTCGGTTGGGGGAGCATGGATAAAAGGGAGATATACAATCTTTGAACGTTTGTAAGGAAGATCTTCTGTCACTTGATCTATGAATCCATTCCATCCTGGGATGCCTGGCATTTTAGTTGCTTTTCCAAACTACCACAGCAGGTCTGGGGATTTTGGCAAAATGACTTCAGCGATTTTCACTTCCTTAATTGAAATGGCTGACAAGCCAAATTTCTTTCTAAAAGAAGAATGTTTAATGTGTATGGCAGTGTGGGAACCTGATAGACTCGGCAGATACAGACTGCAAACGTGGTTTGTTTATGTCTGGGCGAACGGATGAGTGAGGGGTCATGATCATTGTACCACCCATTTCATGGAAAGCAGGAACGTATTGTCTCCACCAATTGTGTTAACGTTCACATCTGCATTGTCGAAGACAAAATGCATAAAAGCTCCTTTGTCGACTGGTTGGGCCACTTCTCCACGGAAGGTAGCGGAACTTTCAAAATGCATAGCCTCCGTATATGTACAAGAAATTCCCATACAGTGGCAAAGTTCAACAAGGTGCTTTGATTCAAATTTTCTATACAAATAGGTTCCAAAGCTTATTTGAATTGAGGATAGGAAAGATTTGGGCCTCGTTGCAGCCATAATTACATGAGCAAATCCTATGCACTTATTTTTCCACTGTTCAAGAGAAGGATGCCTCTGCGTCTTTTAAAAAAGCACCTGACGGGGGATATTGAATAGTGTCAAATGTTTGGGGACGATTGTCTTGCAGGATAATCTCTGCTGCAGCTTTGACAACTCTAAGCCGCTCTTCAGCAGGATCGCTAAGTCTTTGATTGTACCACTTTTCATAAAGGATGTTTTGTCCAATGTCTGTGAACATCAAGACTGGGCTGTGATACGGACCAAACTGCGCAAAAATAATTTTTCCGCCATATCGCTTTTTTAGATGAGCTTGAACACTTGCAGCTGCTGGTTTGTAATCACATGTGAAGGTCTCTGCGAACAAGGCACTTAGGGAAAATTGGTTTTCCTGTCTTGTTTCTGCAGGGTATGCATATATACGCTCCATACCTTCGATAAGAAAGGGATGTTCAGGACGGCCTTGTTTACCTCCTGCACCAGTAGATCGCGACAAGGAGGCAGTTTTACGTAGCAATGTTTGTGGTACTTACCCTCAGTAGCAACAAGTTCACATGAAAGACGCCGAAGAATGTGTTGCCCCATTCACTAGATTGTCTAGCTTTTTCCACAATCGATTCTTTCACTTCCAGTGTTTCTCTTTGATGGAGTTCATCCTGTAGATATTTGGGCAATTTTATCTGCTGCTCGAAATATTCCTTGGAAAATTTTTTCACCACAAAGGAAACAATAATATCCAATGATGTGACGCCTTGAATCCGACGCACTTTTCAGCCTTTTCCCACACGAAGACAATGGTTGAGCAAATCAAACATCTCCTTCTCGCTGGACAAATGCTTACTTTCCACAGTGTACCTCTTCCTGCATGCGTCATGTACGGTCACTTCATTTAAACTGCACAAAAAACCTCATGTACCTTTCAAGGCAACGTTTCTGACTCATTTTTGTCAGCGTCTAAATTCCGCGTTTTTTCACTGTCACTGTTCCCTCTGCAAGCACTTACCGACGACCCCGAAACAAACATGAGACGGGGGTAGCTCCGACATATTGTAAAACAGAAAGTACTTAAAACTCCACAAACATCAAAATTTAGACGATTTTTGTTTGAAACGTACTTCACGGATCCGAATACGGCTCTTTCTAAGGGCAGACTGGGTGTTGTGGGGAAGGCCTCGGAGGCAAGAAGTTTGGGAGGGAGGACAGAACACCCGCCAAGTCACGACTCTGAGTAAGGGGGACGGGAGGGGGATTGATACTTTCGCACAACAAAAGGCCTCGCTACGAACGAAAGACCCAATCCCTTAATGGCTGACCAATACCCAAAAACGGAGAGGCTTTCGTCTATTTTATTTATTTATTTATTATTATTATTATTTTTTTTACAGCAATACCTACTTTCACAAATATATTTGTATGCACTAACACATAATTACACCTATTTATATACAATATCTTAATAATCATCGTCAATGAGTAATTCTTCCTTTTTCTTTAACATACACAGGAGAAGAGGACTGCAATTCGTCTGGGTCAATTTATTGACTACTCCGATTTTTCCAAGTTTTCGTTTTTTAACGATAACTAGAAATCTATTGGGCCTATGGACTTCGTACAGTACTTAGATTAAAGTTAAATACCTACTCTATAACTTTGTTTTGTATGACATTCCCCGTGGGATGATCATTAGAGCCAATATTCTAGCCGAAAGATGACTAAAATCGAAAATTTGAACTTTTGGGAGAAATAAGTCAATTTTTGAAGTCCAATATCTCGGGAACTATTGGACTTACAAAGCTGCAGTTCGGCTTAAATTTTAGAATATTTTATCTACATTAATAGAGGTGTGAGTGACTTTTCGTCAAAAAACCACCCTTCACGAGTTATAAGCCAAAACCAGAAATAAGTCCAAAAATTTCGAGGTTTTTTGGCTCTTAAAAGTTACAAAAAAGGATTTCGAAGCTGCAAACTTGGTTTAATACTATACTAATATGTCCTAACAATATACCAAAAATTCAGCTTCCTGCAATTTTTTTGGACCTAAACATACCTGACGACTGGCCTATAGATGCTTTCAGAATTGATGGGAACACAACACTGAGAATTATTATTTTATTTGTAGGTTAAGGGAGTATCCATTTCCCTAAGTATCCACCACAGCGTCCATTAAGAGGTTTCAATCACATTTGGTACACATATTCCTTACGTAATTATCAATTGGTGTAGGAGTAAGAACCACTTATGACACATTGTTAAGGAGATATGACGTCATAAACAATAGGAGTTGCAAGGAACTGCAACATAGTGCGTCGAGACTTTATAAATACACTATATGAGAATGAGAGTACTTAGCGACTTGCAATAAACTTTAAACATAATTTCAAACCTTTATTAAACTTTTTCTCGCTGGCAACCATATCAAAATTATGAAAGGAAAACGGTTTCTCGCTTACTACTTATCCCGTGTTCATGGACTAAACTACGACATTCGGTATGAGGTTATAATTTATAATTTGTACACTACAAATTGTAGGCGCAGGAAATTTTACAGAAAGTTTACACACATACAACTGAGTTTACCCTAGAAATTGTATCACAGATGACACGTGGTTCATGAGATATGAGCACATAAACAGTAACGTTCATCGAAAATCTCCCAATCACGCAGCAAGTTTTAATCTGTTACTTCTTTACTACAAATTGTATTCGCAACAGATTTTACAGACATACAGAACTTATACAAATCAATATATATGCGAAAAATTATTCCCGTGTACAACATATAACTCAATAAATATAAGATGGTACGAATTTTATATGTCATTTGTATTTTGTTTACTATCTTTCTTTGTTTTGATACTGCACTTATAATTTCGTACATTATGCAAGACAGCCCTATTTCTTATATATTCTCCGATAAATATAACATGTTTTTAGAAAAACGGAGATGGATAGACAGATACACACACACACACACACACACACACACACAGAGAGAGAGAGAGAGAGAGAGAGAGAGAGAGAGAGAGAGACAGACAGACAGACAGACAGACAGAGAGAGAGAGAGAGAGAGAGA
Source organism: Locusta migratoria (assembly GCA_026315105.1). Classification (NCBI taxonomy): domain Eukaryota; kingdom Metazoa; phylum Arthropoda; class Insecta; order Orthoptera; family Acrididae; genus Locusta; species Locusta migratoria. Next base: position 542,623,702 of record CM048744.1, read on the forward strand.
GAGAGAATGGATGGGACAAGAACTAACTCAAGACAGAAATAAATGAGTAAATATCCGGATAACGCCGAGGTTTCATCTAGTGAGGTATGTGTTTTACTTTATAAATGCCTGAAAGAAATTCTGTATGGTTATTATGCAATTAATAATAGAAAAAACATTTTAACTGGCAAAATATATCACAGACAAAAGTAACTTTTATTTACACCAAAGACTCTATAAAATACAACAGAACGCCTAAATGTCAGAGAACGCACTCTGCAATGTCAAACAAAGATCGCGAAAGCACACAGTAGTTTGCACTCAATATCCAGCACCATTCACCAGAATGCAAAACCATTTTATTTACACAATAAAAATGTTCTGTCATACATTGTTAGTTTAGTTAAGATGTCAGCTGCCATCTCACATCCTTTCGGAAACACAAATTTTATCTTCTTCATCCTCACGTTCTCTCTGAGAAAATGCAGACGAATGTCAATGTGTTTCGTCTTCGGATGATAACAGTCTGTAGCGGATAACTTTATTGCAGTTTGATTGTCACAGTGTATAACTAACTCGTTATTTTCTTTTTGACCGAGTTCAGTTTGCAGCTGCTGAAGCCACAAAGATTCCTGAGCTGCTGCCGCCATCGCTATATATTCTGCCTCTGTTGCAGAAAGCGCTACACTGCGCTGTTTGCATGAATTCCAGGCAATACCGCCTTTCTGGAATAAAAACACGTATCCAGTACAGGATCTTCTATCTGTAGGATCATTGGTCCAATCTGCATCACAGTTCCGGTTATTTCTGTGACATTTTCTTTTCTGAAACATAGTTTCAGGTCCTTAGTTCCCTGAAGATATCTGAATACTCGTTTCACACCAAGTCAGTGTTTAGTCTTTGGATCGTAGCAGTACTGACTTAACTTGTTTTCAAAATATGAGATATCCGGACTTGTAACTTCTGCAAGATACAGCAGACATCCGATTGCTTGTCTATACGGTATGATTTTGCTCCTTTCAGTAATATTTTAGTCAAATTTTACATTCACTTCAATGGGAGTTCGAACAGATTTACTGTTTATCATTCCGAAGACATTCAATACTTCATTGATATACTTCTTTTGATCTAGTTCAATCAAACGTATTTCACGATTTCTAGTTATGTTCATGCCAATACATTGTTTCACTTCACCAATATCTTTCATGCTGAATTTTTCTTTTAGTTTTTCTTTAATTTCTGGTTTGTATTGATGATGACTAGCAAATATTAGCTAGTATATGATCCGCCCACACTGTAAGGAATAACATAACTATTTATCAACAGAATAATATATACAGGGATCAATTCTTGATCTTTTTAGTCCTATCTCAAGTAGTATATAATTCAGTTTTAGATTCCACTATCGGCTAGCCTGCTTCAATCCATATAGAGACTTACGTAATAAACAAACTTGGTTGCCTTCTGAGTGCATCTCCGGTTATGACATATAAATTCAGTGTCAATGTCTCCATGCAGAAATACACTAACTGCATCCATCTGATCAACGTCTATTTAGCTGCCAAAGCAAACAGATAACGAACCGAAGTGTACCTTACAACTGGTGAGTAGACTTCATCGTAGTCAGCACCTTTCCTTTGAACACATCCTTTCACAACTAATCATGTCTCGTATCGAATAATTTCTCCTTTCTCATTTGTCTTCGTCTTAAATACCCACTTACAAGACAAAACTCTTCTTCCTTTGGGTAGATCTACCAATGACCAAGTTTCATTTTTCATTAAGGAATCGCCGGCCGCGGTGGCCGAGAGGACTGCGGCGCGTCAGTCACGGTCTCCACGGCCACTACGGTCGGGGGTTCGAATCCCCCCTCGGGCATGGATATTTGTGCGTCCTTAGTTGTAGGTAGTTCATAAGTAGGGACTGTAAGTTTAGGGACTGATGACCCCGTAGTTAAGTTCCATAAGCTCTACAAACATTTGAACATTTTTGGAACATTAAGGAATCATATTCTTCATCCATGGCTTCCTTCCACTTATCACCATGAACAGATAAGATAGCTCCTTCAACAGTTTGAGGATCATTCAGTCATGGAACTGCACAAAATGAACTGAACTCGTCCCCTTATTTCTCTCTGTAGTGAATAATTTGTTTTCGTGGACGTAAATTATAATCTCGTATCGATGTACCGGTATCTGTAGATATTTCTTCATCAGGTATGTATACATCGTCTGACTGGTATTCAGAAACGTCATTTACACTTGTCTTGGAATTATCATCTGTAGAGTTACACTCTCCCTGCATTTCTTCTAAATTCTCTTCTCCTGTCTTGTTTTTAACATCTTCAGATGGGGTTATGCTTCTCTCAGAAGCATGACGTAAATAAAGTTTATCACAGCTTAACTCATTTTCTAAAAATAGAACGTCTCTACTCTTGATGATGTTGTAAGTGTCAAGATCAACCAAGCGATACTCTTTGGAAGAATCACAATAGCCAAGCTTTCTGGACTTCAGAGCAAAAAATTCGCATATGTGATAAATCGGATTTCCTACCTGTCCATAGCTCCAAAGGCGTTTTTCCACCAATCGCTTTGGCCGGTGATCTGTTAGTAATATAAGCAGCTGTCGCTGTTGCTTCTGCCCAGAATTGTTTGGTTAAAGCAGCATCAAATAACAGACACTTTGCCCTTTCCACTAGCGTTCTATTCATACGCTCTGCGAGACCATTCTGCTAAGGAGAGTAGGGAATAGATGTCTGATGCTTAATATAATTTTCGTTCAAGTAATCTTGGAAATTTTTGTTACAGTACTCTTTGCCATTGTCTAAGCGAATTTTTTTTATTTTCTTTCTAGTTAATTTTCTACTAGGTTTTTGTAAGCCTTAAAGGCTTCCAATACACTGAGTTTGTCTTTAAAAAAAATACACGAGAACATTTCTGGAATAATAATCTATGAAATTGAGAAAATATTTCATACCTCCCAATGATGCAGTTTCCATAGGACCACATATGTCACTGAATGATCTGTAATGGTTATGAAGCTCTAGAACCAGTATTATTGAAAGGCAGTCTGGTTTGCTTAGCTTCAAGACACGTTGTGCATGTGACAGATCCTTTACTACCGGTAGGAGACAAATTAACATCTTTTGCCCAATCTGGTCTCTTATTTACATCATTAAAATTTAAAGTCCCATACGGCGATGCCATAGGATAACGGAATTTAAATTCTGAGGACAATTTAAATTAGCATTCAATTATCTCTGTGTATTTAGTATATATAAATTGTTTATCAATGTCAGGAAACACACAAACATCTCCTCTTTATTATATATATATATATATATATATATATATATATATATATATATATATATATATATATATCACACCTATCTTGTCTAACATTTACTTGGCACCTGTTTTCGACTATAGCTCTAACAGAAAGAAGGTTAGCAGCAAGTTTTGGAACATATAATACGTCTCGTACCTAATTCTACTGTTGTCATTACCATACAATATCAAATTGACATTTCCCAAACTTTTCACAGGAAGCGGTGTCTTGCTGGCACCTTTTATAATAGATATCGCTGGACTTCGTACATCACACATCCAATCATTTCAATTCGTCATGTGCATTGATGCACCTGAGTCAACAATACCACAAGTCCGGATCCATCAATTGTGAAGAAGCAGTAAAACATCCGACAAAAGTATTATCTTCTTCTGATTTATTTGTGGTCTTTTTTTTATTTGCGGCACTGTTTAGCAATGTGGCCGTATTTATTGCAACTGAAGCACCGTGGACCTTTATTGTATTTCACTGTATTTTGCTTATACCCCTGTTTTCCATGAACATGCCTTTTCCTGTGAAAAATGCAGAACTCTCCGGATCTGTTACTTCTTGTAAAAGCTTCGTATTTATAAGGTCTGCACTGATTATTATTCCCGAGCTTTCAATTCGCATTATTATTGCTTTATAAGAGTCAGGCAAACCAGCCAACATTAGCGTCCCTAGCCACTCATCATTGACTTCTAATTTTATGTTCCTTAATGTATGAGCAGTTGACATGATTTTGCTCACATAATCTTCAAAAAAATTTGAAGACAATTCCAAAGTAGTGGTAGTGTCCCTCAGTAGTGCAACTCGTCTGTTTAAACCACTGCCATCGAAAGCTTGCTCCAGTTTCTCCCAGACCACCTTAGCTGTAGGTGCATTTTGTATGTGCACGTAATTGATGGGATCTAATAATAAAATGAGCCTCGATCTTTCCTTAATTTCTTTCTTCAGAGTAGTGTTGGTACCGCAAACACAGTCCCAGAGCTCGTCATGTTCTAAATATGCTTGTACTGAGAACTTCCAACTAGCGTAATTATCACGCCCGGTAAGTTTCTCAATGTGAAACTGATTTTGATGAGAACCTGACATCTTCTTGTATTAAATACAGGGGAAAAAAACGACACGCCGTATCAGTCACGTAGCCGACAGCTGAAGTTACGTTGTTTGACGAACTGAGAATTTTATCATTTACTGTTGCAACGGTAACCATAAAATACTTCGGAAGCTTTGCTGCCATAAAAGAAATTCTGTATGGTTATTATGCAATTAATGGCAGGAAAAACATTTTAACTGGCAAAATGTATCACAGACAAACGTAACTTTAACTTACACCAAAGACTCTATAATAAAAAACAGAACGCATAAATGTCAGAGAGTACAAATATATAAACACTTTGCAATGCTAAACAAAGATAGTGAAAGCACACAGTAGTTTGAATTAAATATCTAACAATACCAATGCCCCATCATATAAACGTAGAACTTGGGTTTGGTGGATGGCAGAAAACTATCTTTGTTTAGTAAGTTGACAATTGCGCTCCCTCCTGCTACTGTGTAAGGCTTTGCGACTGCAGGAACTTCCTCCCATGCTGTTCCTTCTCTTACGGGATTAACGAAAGCCTCAGAGACGGCACTGTAAATAAGGAAATGTTGCCGAGCTTACGTCAGAGAGAAATCAGAATCCAACCCGGAAAGTACGTTCAGTGGCAGCAGGTCTGCGACCTTGGTTCTCTCGGTCTTCTCAGGAAGATCGCAATGCGCCACCGGCTCCGGCAGTGACATGAAGTCCTTCCGGCAATGGGCGGACGAATCTCAAAAGGTGCATCCAGGCCTCTGGACTACTACTTCCAAAGAGAAAGTAACAGCTGCCGACGCAACACAACCATCATTGAGCTCAAACGTTTCCTGAGCGAACAGGCACTAAAGCAGACGTTGATGGTAAGGCGGCATCCTTATGAATGAAAAGAACATTCGGAGATTTGTAAAATGATATCTTGACACAGCTGCTTAATTTATTAGCTCAAAGCTATTGGTTTCGGTTAATGTACCATTTTCAAGCGCCAGCTGGACAATCGGTCACTGGAAAGACATCTATAGGAAGTGAAGCATAATGCCAAATATTTATTTTAAAGTTTTTCAGTTTTGTAAAATGACATGTTAAGCATCTGGCTAAACTCCACTGGGGCTTGAGAATGGTACATTAACCGAAACCGGTAGCTTTGATCTAATGAATGAAGCAGCTGTGGTCTACATGTCATTTTACAAATATTTAAAAGCTGTTAAACCCACCTTTTTACATTCCTGCAATTCGGAGAATCACCTTAGGAGCCAGGCCTGCTGTCCGTGAAGTTGAGGTGGACGCGAAATCAACTATTTAGTCTAACATCCGGACACAAGATTTTCCGGATACTTGGTCACTGTCATCGAGCGACGGGTCAGAGGAAAATAATTTCGTATCACATTGTAGTCAGTGACGCAGTACCCACATACGAATAGGCAGTCAACGACTGCTAAGTTACTTATCGATGTATATGTTTTTATGTTTGTTAAGCGTATGGGACTTAACTACGGGGTCATCAGTCCCTAAACTTACAAACTACTTATGAACTACTTACGAACTAGGACGGCACAAATATCCATGCCCGAGGGGGGATTCGAACCCCCGACCGTAGTGGCCGTGCTGACCGTGACTGGAGCGCCTCAGTCACCTCGGCCACCGCGGCCGGCTATCGATGTATAATTCACGTGTGACTCAGCTATCATAATGAAGAATAGCAGGGTATTAATGAATCTTAAATGTTGATTTATCTTGTAGAAACGGTGTAGCATAACTATTTTCATGGCGAATGAAAGTTTCTAATTGAAAGTTTCTTATTGAAGGTGAAAGTTGCTAATTTAAGGCAAGTGGAACTGAATGTAAAACTGGTATTAATGAATCTGAAATGTTGATTTATCTTGTAGAAACGGTGTAGCATAACTATTTTCATGACGAATGAAAGTTTCTAATTGAAAGTTTCTTATTGAAGGTGAAAGTTGCTAATTGAAGGCAAGTGGGACTGAATGTAAAACTGGTATTAACGAATCTGAAATGTTGATTTATCTTGTAGAAACGGTGTAGCATAACTATTTTCATGAAGAATGAAAGTTTCTAATTGAAAGTTTCTTATTGAAGGTGAAAGTTTCTAATTTAAAGCAAGTGGGACTGAATCTAAAACCGGTGAAAGTTTCTCGTTTGAAGGTTGCTATTTAAAAACTCTAATTAAATCTGCCTGAAAGAATCTGGTGAGAGACTGTCACTAACTGAACTTATAAAAATCTAGCACAGAGCTGGGACAGCATTATTCTTTGCTTCTCGTTTGCCAACAAATGTTAAACACTTATAGCCCTGTAAACTCTCTATAAAATCACCAATCTTTATAAACATATATGCTCAACGTACTAAGTTAATTACGCCCTATAATACTATTATCTACACACACACAAAATGAAACAATGGGAGCTGCGACTCTGCATCAGCCCACCTGTAATTTTATACTTACAAAATAATATGTGCTTCTGAGAGCATTGCTTTTAGAAATTAGGTTTCAGTGGCAAGAACTGTTACTTTACTGGCCTTTAGTGGCACTTGAACATTTACATTTAAAGAAAATCTCAAAGTCTACACGTGCATGATAGAAAAACGCCACAATCAGGAAAATGAGGGACTAGGTTGAGCTGAAATAAGAAAATTAGTGATCATTGAATTATTTATTTCTGCTAAAGAACATACCTTTGTTGTTGACTTGTCAATAATGGTGATTTAATGGGTTTGTACAGTTTCGTCCCATACAAATATTCTCGTCCTCTTAATACAAAATTCGTCTTCGAATATCAAATGAAATTTCATCACCCTCTGGCAGGATATACTCATATGTACATAATTCAATCAATCAAACTCGACACGTGAATCGTAGCCGACCAACCGAACCGTACAACATGGTGACTACCATACTACTGAACTCTAGCCTAGCTTCCACTCGACTGTTACAACTAGCCTACCATCCACTGCCCCCCTCAGCGGTCAAAGATGCTGTTGTAGCGCAGATGCTACATCGTAGTTACAAAGATATTATGGTGTGCAGTGGTTACAAACATCAACCGATGTTATCGAAGCACATATTAGATGAATTTTACATACAAAATAAAGACGCAAGGCAAATACACGTCCAGATTCACAAAAATATCACAGAAAAATCCGTAAATAATGATCTTCAACCCATAGCTGCCTACTTTCAAAAACAAATGAGAGTTTTGACATCACTACCATACCCACTGGCCATAGAGTGAGGAAAACAGTTCTATGAATGTACGAGATACATCGAGAAAGTAAGATTCCCTATTTTGTTAATAATAATAATAAAAATAGTAAATTTAAAAAACCTAGTTAAATAAAAAACTTTATTGGTAACAGCTAAAGAAATTTTGAGTTATTTATCGACATAGTCACCGAAATAAATGAGCCACTTGTCATACCGTGTCTTGTAGTAATCTGCTACATGTAAATGGAACCAACGTGTGACAGTCGACTAGCTCTCCGTCGTTGTCAAAACGCTGGCCAGAGGAAGGAATTTCTTTAGCTGCAATGTTTACTGCAAGCGGTATGCTGTTCCTTGACAATGCTCGTCCCGATGCGGCAGGAGTTTGGCAGGGAGCTGTTCGTCATCATAGTTTAACAATTTAAAAAAAAAACCTCCAGTTTTTGATATGCCTTGTACATTGGAGCACAGATCCAGATGGTGAAATATGGACAATGGGGAAACCGAATAAGATTAGAAGAAGCTTCTGACATGTGGTGCTACAGACGAATGTTCAAAATGAAGTGGACTGATGACAAATGTAGAGTTTTTCAGTTGAATCGGCGAAGAAATTATCATATGGAAAACTGTGAGAAGAAAAAGGGACAGGATGAGAGGACATGTGTTAAGACATCAGGGAGTAACCGCCATTGTACTAGAGGTACTAGTAGAGGGGAAGAGAAAGACGCACGAAGAGTGCAAGTGAAACGAAGAGGTTGGTGTGGGAGAGGAAATCGTGGCCGACAATGGCAAACCTGTCGTAAGACTGAGATTGAAAAAATAAAAAAAATGATGTGATACCTAATGGGAAGGTCTTGGTACACAAAATAAGGAATTTTCGCTTAATCATTTTCTACCCCTCCCCCTCCCTCTCCCCTGTTGGAAGTCCCGGCAGACCCTCCATAAACTTCTTTTTTAACACCGTGGAATTAGTGATGTGTTTCTGGGCCTCTAACAGGAATTTTGTGTGAGAGAGAAACAATGGGGACCACCTTCTTCGAACCTGGTTCGTTAATTCAAACTCCCGGAATCCGGAATGTCAAATTTATCCATCAGAGACATCGCTACCTACTTTTAACCGGATTATAAGAGCAGATGATATCGAATTTATTCTATAATGACTACAAAAATTGCTCAAGGCAGAGGTCTAGCATTTGTCTTCTCATCATTTTGTCTATTCTTGTCATCTTACCATGGATTCTGCTAACAAACGTCATAATACCACGGAAACTTAATACGCTTTTCGCCAGTTAATTTTCCTTAAATGTGCTCAGTACATAATTGTCTTGGTGAAGAGAATACGGTGAGCTAGTGTTGTGCAAGGCTGTTGCGGTCTTCATTCGAGAGACTGGTTCGATGCAGCTCTCCACTATACTCTATCCTGAGCAAGCCTCAACACCTCATAAGAACGGAAACCCACATCAATTTGAACCTGCATTTTGTACTCTCTTTACCCCATATACTATCCTCCACTAACCCACGATTCCTTTATGTTTAAGAATGTGTCCTACAGTCAATCCCTTCTTTTAGTCAACGTACGCCAGAAATACCTTTTTATCCAATTCTATTCAGCACCTCATTAGGTACTTGATATATCCACCAAAGTTTCAGCATTCATCTGTAACACCACATTTGAAAAGCTTGTATCTTCCTGTATGAACCATTCATCGTGCATGTTTCACTACCGTACAATGCTACACTCCACGCAAACGCCTTCAAAAAATACAACCTTACACTTAAATTAAAATTATGTTAGCAAATTTCACTTTTTCAAAAATGCTTTTCTTTCCATTGCCATTTTGCATTTTATATTCTCTGTACTGCGACGATTGTCCTTAATTATACTGCCCAAGTAACAAATGACACGTACCACCTTTACTGTTTCGATACCTAGTCTAATTCCTTTAGCGTCGTCTGATTTCTTAGACTGCCTTGTTTTGTTCTTGTTAATGTTCATCTCATATGCTAAGACTTACACTGATGATCGACGTTAACAATTTTTATTTTATTTTTCAGAGCCGCGTGGGAGTAGCCGAGCCGTCCGGAGCGCCACGTTGCGGATCGCGCGGCATACCGCGTCGGAGGTTCGAATCCCCCTCGGACATGGATGTTTGTGTTGCCTTTAGTATAAGTTAGTTCATAAGTAGTTTGTAAGTTTAGGGACTGGTGACCCCGTAGTTAAATCCCATAAGCTTTACAAACATTTGAACATTTTATTTTTCAGAAACATTTCCTTCTCATTGCAGTTCTGCATTTTGCATAGTATGTGCTGCGACCAACGGATATTATTTTACAGCCCAAGTAATAACAATAATTTCCTGTGACTCATTGGCCTGGTGTAAGTCTTTCAAGTGGACGCCACTTCGGCGACTTGCGGGTCCCTAGCCAACCCCAGTTATCGAACTGGGGAAAGGGGACCTACAGCTTAACGTGGAATCCGAACCACGTGTCGTTTCTGGCGACTCCTCACATCGTTGAGAGGTGGGGGTTAAAGTGCAGGCTGAAAAAATCAAAAGTCCGACCGGGTTTCGAACCCGCGCCACTTCGATTTTCTATCGAGCGATTTACTCCAAGACCACCGGGCTCGACAATGGCCAAGCAATCGCTTGGTTTTCTTACAGTACATTCGATTTAGTTTCGCTCTTGTTAATGTTCATATTACACGCTCCTTGGAAGACAATGTCTAATGTCTATTCCTTTCAGCTGTTCCAGGACATTTGCTGTCTCTGACAGTATTACCATGACTTCGACAAACCACGAAGTTTTTATTTCTTCACTCTGAACTCTAATTGCTACGCGGAATTGGCCACACGATTCTAGGCAACTTGTCAGAGATGTCGCGGCTGCTAGCGCCGGAGGTTGAGGTCCTTCCTTGGGCATGTGTGTAGTCCTTAGGTTAATTTAACTTAGTTTAAGTTGTTTATAAGTCTAGGGATTGATGGAATGATCTTATGGCATTTTTGGTAGGGAGATCCCTTCTGGGATTGTTCGGCCGCATAGTGCAAGTTTTTTCACTTGACGCCAACTTCGGCGATTGTGTGTCGATGGTGATGAAAATGAATGATGAGGACAAACATAAACGACCACAGTAGTTTTGTCCCATACACGTTAAACCATATGAACATGTTTGAACTTTAATCCCTTCCCCAGAATTCTCCTTGCCTTACTTCAATAGCTTTGTTAATATACAGATCGAGTATCATTGGGAAAAAGTGCGACTCTGTCTTACTCCCTTCTCAACCAATGCTACTCTTTCATGCCGTTCGACTCTGGTCACGATATATGCACAGATCAAGTTCAGTGAGCAATTTGAGGGCAGAATCTTGACAGAGATCAACTGCCGTGTGCCCCCACTCACATTGGCAATATGTGCGCTATTTATGGAACTCCGCCAACAAGGCCTGGTAACTGCAAAGAGCGTGGCGCTGCACGTTCCCGCACACTTGCTAGCGTCCCAACTGTTCTAACGACAGCCGGCCGCGGTGGCCGAGGAGACTGAGGCGCTCCAGTCACGGCCTGCACGGCCACAACGGTCCGTCTGCCACATCGGCTCCGGGCCGTGTTTACAAGTGCTTCCTCGCTGCGGCCGGCGGCGTTTCTTCGCGTCCGCTGTTCTTCTATTTGCTGTATCTACGTACTTGTAAGTAATGGCTGATTGTGAAGATCGCGAAAATAATTTGCAATTTGAATTTGACAAGTCGGTTCCGCGGCCGTCAGGTTTCGAAATCCATGGTTGGTTGAAAAACGATCTGAAAATTAATGAAAGTGACGTTCTCGGTTTACAACTAGACTCTTTTCTGAACTCTCTCTTTGTCAAACTTAGTACTCCAGAACTGTGTGACACAATTGTAAATGTAGAAGGTGGTGTCCGGAAATTTAAACACTTTGATGGAACAGTGAGTAATGTGGCAGTGTCTAACGCCGGTTACGGACTTAGGACAGTTAGAGTGTTTAATTTACCGTCCGAAATGAAAGATAAGACAATTGAAAACTGTTTGTCACCGTATGGAACTGTGTTGTCTGTTACTAGGGAAAAATGGTCATCTGCATATATCTATCAAGTGGAAAACGGAATTCGTAGTGTTCGTATGATAGTACGAAAGCACATTCCGTCCTTCCTTGTAGTGAAAGGCCACAGGGCTTTTATTACATATAACGGATAACCGTCGACGTGTTCGCACTGTAATGCCACGGGACACTTCAGACAGAACTGCCCACGCCGCAGGCGCCCCGCGCAACTACCGGCGGCCGGCCGCGGTGGCCGAGGAGACTGAGGCGCTTGAGTCACGGTCTGCACGGCCACTACGGTCGGGGGTTCGAATCCCCCCTCGGGCATGGATATTTGTGCCGTCCTAGTTCGTAAGTAGTTCATAAGTAGTTTGTAAGTTTAGGGACTGATGACCCCGTAGTTAAGTCCCATAGACTTTACAAACAACAACAACTACCGGCGGGGGAGGCGGAAGACGCCGTGAAGTACGCCTCGGTCGCGTTAGGAGGGCCCACCTCACCGACGCGTCGCGCTGCCGCGGATGAAACTGTCATGCATGTAGACGCCGCGCCCGCAGCCCCTCAAAATGAAACGGTCAGTGACGTCACAGCCGACGCTCAGAATGTAGCCGACGGTTCCGTGGTAGTTGCGGAAAAGGTAGCTAATCAGATACCACCCGAAGACGCGACGGAATCAGAACCCACCCCAGTTGAAGTTCCACTGGCGGAAGGTGCGGCGACTATGTGGACATCCCAGGTGACAGACGCCCATCTCGAGGTCCATCCTGACGAGTCGGCGACTACTGTGACAGGTTCCGCAACCGTTGAAGATGTGCGTCCCACCGACGTCTCCTCAAATGTAGTCCCGGAGAGTCAAACGACGGGACTCGAACCAGCGCAATATGTTAAGCCTGCCGTGTCGACTCCGGTAGATGTGACGTTGTCAACGTTGACAAGATCAGAAGCCGTGCAAGATAGCGTCCCCCCCGAAGTGTCAGCGGTTGGAGTTTCTGCCACCGCCGCTGCAGATCGTCCACGCGAACGGGCAGACAGCGCGGGTGGCCGCAAGTCACGTCGCGACAGGGCAGCAGAAAGGCGCGCGCGCAGAGAGAAGGCCGCAGCACCAGCTCCTCGGGATACCCGGAGCGGCGGGACTCCCACCACAGGGGGTGGAGTCGATCCCCCGAATCTCGTCAGTATCAGCGCTCGGCGTCGAAGTCGCTGCAGAAATCTGCGTCACTGGCTTCGTCACGGTCGGATCTAGATTCTCGGCAGGAAGCACAAACGGGCCGTGGTTATCAGCAGCCCATGACGAGTGGTCAGGAATACAGGATGGAGGAGGTGGTCCGGCAGATAAAGGAAAAGCTCAGTGCACCCGACACCGACTATTATATGGCAATGGACTTGTCACGGGACTCGAACCCGGCGCAAGCCGCGGTCAAAAGAAAGGCCGAAGACGACCCGCAGCCGCGCACGCGCGTTTCTCTGCAGGGGGCCGCGGCAGTCCACGACACTGGACAGCAAGTGTCGAAGTCGTGGGCGGAGGAGATGGAAGAGGGCGAGACCTAGTCTCGCGCCGTCGTTGAATTCCCTGACTAAATTGTGGCACACCCACCATCACTTGTTGCCACTATCAACATCAATAGATTTGTGTCAATTGTAAAGTTTGAATCTTTATTACAATTTTTGAATTTTTTTAAGGCAGACGTTGTTTTTCTTCAGGAAGTGGTGACTGAACTTGTTCACAATATACCCGGTTACCAGGTGGTTTTAAATTTCGATCCGGAGAGTCACAGTGGAACTGCTATTTTGATACGTGATGGTCACGAATTCAGTGATGTTGCCACTACCCCAAATGGACACGGAGTAGCGTATACCATAAATAACATTCGTTTTGTAAATGTTTATATTCCCTCGGGATCTGACTGCAAACCGCAACGTCGAGTCTTTTACAGTTCGGACATTTGTCACCTTTTTAGAGGCCCATATTTGCCTGTCATAATGGGCGGTGATTTTAATTGTGTACTCGACGACCGAGACCAGGAACCGAACCCATACAAGTGCATAGAGTTAGCAACGCTCGTGACTGAAATGAATCTAATAGACACGTGGCGCCACTTACACCCCCACGATCCGGGGTTTACTTTTTACTACCCGACAGGTAGGAGTCGCCTCGATAGGATTTATATTTCTGGAGAAAAGAAAGACTGTGTACTAGAATCTGCGGTACACCCAGTGGTGTTTTCTGACCATGCCGCATATGTCTGCCGTTTTCATTCACTGATGGCTCAGAGGCCACGTACGAAATGTAGGTGGAAGTTCAATGTACGTCACCTTACGAACACTGGTTTCGACGTTGTGATTAATAGGGCATGGAGTAGTATTTTAACATATCGCCATTTCTACTCTTCTGCGTTATCGTGGTGGACAGAATATGCAAAGCCAGCGCTACGAAAAAGTGTTATTGAATTTAGTCAATCTGTTTACCACTGGGAACGTACCACCTTGCAATTTTACGAGACATGTCTCAACGACGCCATCAACATGCAAACAGATAATCCGTCTTTCCGGATGGCGAACATCAGACAAATTAAAAGCAGACTCTTGGCCTTGAAGAAGGCGTCGTTGCGTGGTAGCGTGGTGCGCAGCCAGGCGGCAGACGAGCAGGCCTCGCTGTTCTACCTGCTGCCGCCGCGCGGCCAGGCGTGACGTCACAGAGCTGCAGGCGGCCGGCGAGCATTCTGGCAGAGGCGCGCAGGCACTTTGCGCAAAAGCAACGGACAACGCCGCCATTACAGATCTGTTGCGAGGTGTCCCGCACGTTTTTAACAGTCACGGACCGCCGTCACCTCATGGTACCGTTCACCGTAGAGGAAGTAAAACAGGTCTTACAACTATGTGCAAAAAACAAATCGCCCGGTGCTGACGGCCTCCCGCCAGAATTTTATCTCCACTTTTGGCACTTGTTCGGTTCAGTTTTAGTTGAATGTTTTAACGAACTTTTAAATGGAGTGGCAATACCGGCGAGTTTTCCGGAAGGAATAATCACCTTGGCTCCGAAAACCCGAGTGAACAATAGAATTGACAGTCTCCGCCCGATCACGCTTTTAAACGGTGATTATAAACTTTTTACAAAATGTGTTGCGTCCCGTTTAAAGCCTGTAATCCTGTAATGTCTAAGATCCTCAGTGACTGTCAGTTTTGTGCAGTGCCGCAAAGGAATATCTACGACGCGGTCACTACATACCGTGACGTCATCGCATACACCACGATGCAGAAAATTCCCTTTCGAATACTTTCCGTCGACTTTGCCACGGCGTTTGATCGCGTTAGTCACCATTACCTAAGAAAAGTGCTTTCTAAACTTGGATTTGGGAATAAATTCACGGCCATGCTATTCAGTATTTTTAACAGCTCGACATCGCGTGTGACGATCAATGGTTTTTTGTCCGCACCTGTTGCCGTCGATTGCTCCGTCAAGCAGGGGTGTCCTCTCGCTATGGCCCTGTTTGCAATCTCACTGGACCCCTTGTTGCGACGCCTGAACAGTGCATGCGTCGGACTCAGTGTAGGAGGGAAGAAACAGGTTTGCCACGCGTATGCGGATGACGTCGGCCTTCTTGTGTCTACGGAAGCTGACTTGGACACCATACGCAAGGTCCTGACATTATATGAAAATGCATCGGGTGCATGTATCAACAATCGTAAAACTGTGTTTCTTCCTATTTATGGCGCAGCGAACAGATTTCGACGTCCCTGGTTTACCGTGAAACAAGTGCATAAGATCCTAGGTGTTCGTTTCTCGACAAATCTTTTGAAGACAGCGGCACTCAACTGGCGCCTGACAATGCATGCAATACGCGCTATGGCGCACCTCACTGCCACTCGCACCCTGGCACTGACGCAGCGGGTTTCGATCGTCAACGTTTGTCTGCTCAGCAAAGCCTGGTTCCTCGCACAGGTCTTCCACGTGCCCAAAGAGCTAGGACGAGCCATCACACAAGCAGCCTATTGGTTTCTGTGGAGGGGTGAAATTTTCAAAGTAAATGCTACCTGCACATTGCCCCGAGAGGAAGGAGGCCTCGGCCTGACGCACTTCGCTGTCAAAGCGGCGGCGCTACTGATCCACCGCACGTGCGCCGTTATAGAAAAGGACCCGTTCGGCCCCACGGCCGTTCTGTTCGATGTTCTCCGGCCCGCGTCTGAAATAGCGCCGCTCAACCCCACTGCCATTCCTTACCGGCCGCGACATGTGAGAGAGTACTTTGTTCAGAAAAGTTACCTGGACGACGAAGACCTCCACCCGAGGACGCGGACTGTAAAAATCGTCTACCACGGACTGCGAGGACAGCCAGCTGCCAATAAAATGGAGATGCGTTTCCCAGGGACTAGGTGGAAGAATGTGTGGGCGAATGTCCACGCCCCCTTCCTTGCAGCGGACGTGGTTAGTTGTTGGTATAAAGTCGTGAATCGAGTCGTACCCACCAACGAAACACTGCACCGGATTTGCCTGCGCGCTTCCAGCCTTTGCTTAGACTGCTCACAGGAGGACACGTTGGAACACCGTTTCCTGTGCCCCACGCGTTCGCCCATCTGGAACGTTGCAACCGGGATGCTGGCGTTCATTAATCGCACCGCCGTGGACACCTTCTCGGTGGACGTAGCCCTCATCCCTGACTTCAAGCCATACCCTGCCACCAAGTGTGCCGCAACAACCTGGATCGTCGCGCATACTATCTACGCCGTTCTACAATTACAGTTGACACAGGTCTATCAGTATATGGTCTACCTTCAGGAGGAGCATAACAACCTACGCCGTACAAAGGACTATTCTACTCTTTTTGCTCCGTTTTTGATCGTGGCAATTGAACATGCATACCATAATCTTTTGTGAGGGGAATTCAATGACAGCCCAAACCCTCATCGGACTACGACTTTTGGCTGTGGACATGGTCTCTGGTTATGATGTAATTCGATGGAACACTATCGTGTGACTATAAAACGGAAAGAAACATGATCTAGTAAAATTATATGTTTGTGGCATGTCACACTTTATGTGCGTGTGCGTCTATGCAGAACTCAGCTTTGTTTTCTCCTTACCTTTCGGTTTTGTTGACACGTTTTAAGAGTTTATAGTGCTTCGCAGGTCTGCCCACCGACCTTCAGTATTGAGGATGGGTTTTTTTTATTTCCAAGAAGAGAATTATCTCTTCTTCATGTCTATGATTTAATTCTCCTTTACCATTTGGACTTTTAGTTGAGACTTTTTACCATCGAACTTGAAGTGCATCACTGAAGAATACAAAGCACTGTACAGCGGAACTGTTTATTTGCTTCTTACAACGGAGTGAAAAAAAAAAAAAAAAAAAAGTTCGTAAGTAGTTCATAGGTGGTTTGTGGGTTTGAGGACTGGTGGCCCCGTGGTTGGGACCCATAAAAAAAAAAGTTCGTAAGTAGTTCATAAGTAGTTTGTAAGTTTAGGGACTGATGACCCCGAAGTTAAGTCCCATAGACTTTACAAACATTTGAACATTTTTTTGTTCTAACGACAGAGCTCGACTCCCACTGACTATGCAGCTACTACTACTGCTCCCGCGCTATTGCTGCAAAGACCACATACTACACACACCAAAGATGTTTCCTACTTTCCCTATCGACGATTACCCAGATACATAAATAATAAATTACATAAATTCACATAAACAAACTAAACAATACTACAATATCAAATGATTGGTAAAGGAAGGGAAGGAATAAGGTTAGGAAAGAAAGGATTGACAGTGGCCGCATTTGGGCATTGATATTAAGCAATAGCGACAAGTGCAAAATGTGAGCCGGACCTGGAATCGAACCGGGGCTTCCCGCTTCGGGCCAGCGGTCGCCTTAACCACTTGGCCACCCGTGCTCGCCTCCCATTCGTCTCAAAATCTCACAAGTTGCATGCTATGCTTGTAGCGCCCCTATCGTCCATGCCCTCTTACACTCGTCATTACGGATTCCCGTGCGAGGTCGGACGTATGACCGCATCTGCAGTGAAATAATTGAAGCTAACGCCGTCTTCGCGTTTAAATACTTATTATATTGGACACCACACCAATATAATAAATACTACAATATACATCAGTTATGATAATAAGATTCAACAAAACCTATATACATTTAAAAAAAATTAATAGTCGGTCGCGGTGGCCGAGGGGACTGAGGCGCTCCAGTCACGGTCTGCACGGCCACTACGGTCGGGGGTTCGAATCCCCCCCTCGGGCATGGATATTTGTGCCGTCCTTAGTCTTAGTTAGTTCATAAGTAGTTTGTAAGTTTAGGGACTGATGATCCCGTAGTTAAGTCCCATAAGCTTAACAAACATTTGAACATTTTAAAAATTAATACATATTTGAAATACACATCTCCCCATACCCGAGGAAGAAATCCAATGTTCGAAAGCGAGGAACCACGCGCTTGGCAGCAAGGCGCCTTAGAGCGCTCGGTCACTATCGGCTCCCCACTAGTCCGTCAGACCATACTGCGATATCGGAGTTCTGCAGATGAGCTACCTGCTTCTGACAAGAAATACCGATTGAATAACAATCACTTATTTACTTCACAAGACGAGATAGATTTGCGCAAGTAACAAATCGCAAACGATGGCTTCCATCTGAATTTTATCACACCTACTGATTGGGCGACAAACGTTTGATCATTATTTTAAGGCACATGACAAATATGTTTAATAACAGAAGAAACTTCAGTCTCGGTCGTAGTTTTAAATGTTGTTATTGTTGTTGTACGCTTCAGACCACTGACTGGTTTGATGTAGCTGTCCATGTCGCCCTATCCTTTGTAAGCCTATTAATTTTCTTTAGAATCTTGGAATCTGCTTACTGGATTTGTCTCTTGGTCTCCCTCTACGAATTTTGACCCCACACACTGGCTTCTAATGCTAAGTTGACAATACCTTTACGTCTCAGAATGTTTCCCACTAACATTTACCTTCTTCTGGTCAGGATATGCCAGAACATCCTTTTCTCCCAATTTTGTTAAGCACCTCCTTAATAATTACGTGATCTACCCACTTACATCATTCGCCTGTAGTTCCATATTTTAAAACCTTCTATCAATTTTGTCTGAACTCCTTATCGCCGCGGTGGAGTAGCCTAGCGGTCTAAAGTGCCTCGCTGCGGAGCGCGCGGTTGTTCGCCGTGGAGGTTCGAGTCCTCCCTAGGGCATGGGTGAGTGTGTTTGACCTTAGGATAGTTTATCTTAGGTTAAGTAGTTTGTAAGCTACGGACTGAATACCACGCAGTTTGGTCCAATAGATTTATAAACATTTGAAACAATTTTTGAACCCCTTATCGTCCACGTTTCACTCCCATGTAATGTTACACTTCAGACAAATGTTGTCAGGTAGGACTTCATAACATTTAAATTAAGGGGACCTGGATGTGAAAATGACTGAAAAATCGAAAAGAAAATTGCTTCTGTCTGAAAAACAAATTTCTGCTGTTTCCAAAAATGTATGGTTTATTTACTTTTAAATATTTCTTATAGTCTTAAACGCTCTTTGAATAAATGTCTGCACACTGTCCACGCTGTTGCTTCAGGCAAGTAATATCACCATAAACATTCCATGCCTTCCACAGTCATGGAAACAATAAAGCCAATATATAAACGATGAGATATAGAATTAGCTCTCCTGAAAAATGTAGTGAAAATTTGTTATAAAGCCATAGCCGAGTCCTGCTTTATATTCCCCCCCCCCCCCCAGGCCGGCCGCGGTGGTCGAGGGGACTGAGGCGCTCCAGTCACTCTACACGGCCACTACGGTCGGGGGTTCGAATCCCCCCTCGGGCATGGATATTTGTGCCGTCCTTAGTGTTAGCTAGTTCATAAGTAGTTTGTAAGCTAAGGAACTGATGACCACATAGTTAAGTCCCATAAGCTGTACAAACATTTGAACATTTTTGATATTCCCCCCTCCGTTCTTACTCCATCCTCTCTACCAACCGGCCTCCTCCCCTCCCCCAATCCCCCACCCACCCACCCTCCTCACTCACTAGCGGCCCCTTGCATTAGGAGTAATGCTTTTTTTGCTACAGTGATAATGGTCAGTGCTTATGTAATTTTAATTGTGTTGCAGCTGCCATCATAGTATCTTCGTCCACAAATACATATTTTTACACCATGGCTCAACTTTTACTGTCTGTGATTTTCATTACTTCTGACGTGTTTATTTTAAAATCATCGATTAACTTCACCTTTACTATATCAAAGTTCAAATATTTCCCCATTGTTATCGTAAAGTCTACTTGACAATGTGTGTATATCTCGTAGCTGATAGGGTGCTGCCAGCCTGTCCAAGTCTGGCCATAAAATAACAATAAGGAAAATAAATTGCTTGCTGCACTCTTCCGCAGCACCAGTGTCCTAGATTGCCGTGGGCTAATCCCACGTGATACAATCGATGCTGCTTCTTCCCTCAGCCCAACTGCCTGGGCCGCTTGAACCTCGCCCCCTGCTGCCATTAGTCGCCCTAGCCTTCTACGTCACCATTCTTGATGCCACATCTCGCTGCCCCACATCGCCATCACTGCCAGTAACCGCACTCATCGTCGACGTCATCGTTTCTGCTTCCAGTCTTGCGTTTGCAACCTACACTAGCTCTCGTTAACTGTCGTCGGCGATTACATCTACACAGCCTGTCTTCAGATGTTCGTGAGCCAGCCACCACCTCCCACTTGTGACTGCTTGACCCTGCCCGCAAAGCTACAATTACCCACTCCACAACCATGATATCCACGATTATTTAATCGCTCCCTCAGACCTACCTCCAACCACTCCTTTACTCCCCCTCAATGACTCCATCTGACCTTCCTATCTTTCCCAACAGTGCCACTCCTCGAATAACTCCATTTTTCACCATATTCACACACACATGACGTCCCAAACTTAATGATTCTTCCTTTCCAGATTCCTTTAGTCAGCTGCATTACCACGATCTCCGATCTCACAACCATAGACACAAAAAGCACTACCACAACAACAACAACGAGGGGATGCTCTGCCTTCATCAAACCTGGGTCCAGTAGTGAAAGCTCTGTCACTAAGCACCAACACCCCATTAACTTCATCTACTTCCACTTCATCCTCAACACCACAAACTAAGAGAAAAAAATGCATACAAAATCCTGACGCTCTCCAAAGACAACATCCTCCAACATGTCGTCCTCAAAGGATACCTGCAACCCACCTCCATCCAACATATCACCACTCCCTGACACTCAACTGCCCTTCACCCAGCCACAATGTACTGCTTCTTCTAACTGCTTAATACTGCCCACAAATCAACAATGTTCCATCTGACGTCCATGATATCCATGATCATTGATTCACACCTCTACTCGACACCCAATTACACCTGCACTTACTCCTACACACTTTAGTCATTGTCACCACCTCATCTTTCTACGTATCTCACCTTTGCCACTGCTTCAATACTCCATCATTCTCCTCAGTCACAACCTGAATATTCTTTTCCAGATAACATTTTGTCAGCTCCATTGCCACCATCGTCACCACTACCAACAGCAGCAGCAGCATCACCACCACCACCACTACCAACAACAACAACAACAACGAGTGAATTGCTACTACTTTCATCAAATATTGGTCCAGTAGTGGAAGCACCGCCAGTAACCAGCAAACCACCTTCATCAGCTGCCGCTGTCATGACATCAACTGCAACTTATCTACGTCTACACCATCTCAAGTTATCATAAAGTCAAACGAAATCCTATCCCCCCTCCACAGACAACATCCTCCAACATATCGCCTCCAAATGATTCCTGCAATCCAACTACTTCCAACATGTCACCTCTCTCGGACACCCAACTGCCTTTCAGCCAGCCACCACCTACTGCATCCTGTGAGTACTTAAACCTGCCCACAAAACAGCAATGTCCCATCTGACTATCATGACATCCATCATGAACTATTCATACATCTATTCCACTCTCAATCCAATCTCCACCTATTCATTTACGCCACACTCACTGTTGCCACTTGCTCTTTCTACCTTTCCCAACTTTACTCCTTCTGTTTTAATTACCTTAATGTCAACTCAATTTCCACCATCGCCGCCTTCATCACTACCCCCAACGGCATCACCACCACCAACAACAACAACTACTACTACTACAACGATAGGAGTGTCACTGTTATCATCAAATATGGATCCAGTAACCAGCAAACGCCCGTCACCTTCATCTGCTGCCACTGTGATAACATTTGCTGCAACATCCATACCAGCTCTAGGTAAGAGAAAGAAAAGCCATACGAAATTGTGTCCCTCTCCACAGAGAACCTCTCACTGACATCCAACTGCCTGTCAGCCTAACACCATCTCCTGCTTCTTGTGACTGCTTAACGCTGCCCACAGATCACCAATGTCCCATATGACAACAGTACATCAATGATCATCAATTCATACCTCTACTCCACATCCAAGCACACCATTTACAGCCTATGCATTGTCGTCACCTGCTCTTTCTACATACCCCACCAATGCTATTGCTTTGACGACTTCCTCCTCCCCAGTCACAATTTCAATCTTCTTTTTCAGGTACCATAATGTTAACTCCATTTCGAACATTGCCGCCACCGCCGCCACCGCCGCTACCGCCGCCACTACCACCATCACCAACACCTGTACCACCACCGCTATTACCACCACCACCACCAACAACAGCAACAACAACAACAACAACAAGTGAAGTTCTACTACTTTCATCAAATATGAGTCCAGTGGTGGAAGCACAGCCAGTAACTTGCAAATCTCTATCAACTTCATCTGTTTCCACTGTGATGACATCAACTGCAACACAATCTTCATCTACACCAGCTCAAGGTAAGAGAAAGAAAAGCCATACGAAATCCTATCCCCCTCTGCAGACGACATAATCCAACATCTCGTCCCCAAATGATTCCTGTAACCCACCTATTTCATACATGTCATCTCTCCCTGACACTCAAATATCCTTCAGCCATGCACAACATCCTTATTCTTGTGAGTGCTTAACGCTGTCCACATATCATCAACAAATATCCCATCTGACTAACTCGACATCCAAGATTCATACCTTTATTCCACACCCAATCCCACCTCCACCTACTCTTTTACATCTTACATACTGTCGCCACCTGCTCTTTCTACGCCATTGCTAATGCTCGACAATTTCATCCTTCTGCACAGTCACAACTTGAACATTCTTTTCCAGATACCTTAATGTTACCTCCATTGCCACCATCGTTAACACCACCATCACCTAAAGCAGCAGCACCACCACCAACAACAACAACAATTACAACAGTGAATGAAGTGCCACTGCTTCCACCAAATGTGGATTCAGTAGTGCAAGCACCACCAGTAACCAGCAAACCGTCATCAACTTCGTCTGCTGTCACTGTGATGACATTAACTGTAACATCATCTTCATCCACCTCAGCTTCAGGTAAGTGAAAGAAGAGCTATACACAATCCCACCCCTCTCCAACACAACATCGTCTAACACCTCGCCCCCCAAATGATTCCAACCCACCTGTCCTATATTGTTTTGTAATTTTGCGATTTTGAACAGTGTGCATGCCATCAAACAGGAGAATATGTGAATAAAAATGACATGTAAACGATTTCCTAATTTAATGATTGAATATGGAAATAACAAATATTGCCCTTATACTACTTGCCTGCCAACTTCGAGGTGGCTATTAACTGGGAGCCCTACACATGTGTAATAATTTAACGTAACACAAATGCAAGTTCAATGGTTATCATATAGAACTTTCAAATTATAAACAAATTTTATATTTCTATATAAAAATTATTAATGGTGATTTGATTTTGTAAACTTAAAGCACATCAATAAAATGGGTTGAAAATCTCACTTTTGTTCAGATGTAACTATTAATTATGAAAGAGTTCGTTATTCTATAATCGACAACACCATCTGCACAAACAGTCAATTTATAGCTTTGTGCATGGTTAAGTATTCAACACCATATTAATTGGAATTATTAGTTAAATTTTCAAATTACTTAGTGGTTATCTTTTTCTGGTATGTTGGTCCACACATTTAACAAGAACATTTGAAAATTGGTTGCTTCTTCTTATATTACAAACATCAAACATTGAAATTTTTTCAGGTTTTATAAAATTACTGATATATCAAGGCTGAAATTTAAATTGGTATCAGAACACGGAACAGGTATAAGCATTTTACATTCTCCATAAAATAAAATTACGAACACTGTATTGGGAAAAGTAGTAATGATTATTCAAAACTTTGTGTTTCACATCATTCAAGCCATGGGTGGTACCCAATATTTTATAATAATAATCTGTATAAGCAGAGGAGCCAAGATCGCTATCTTCATATTGCTTTATTTGACCAGTTTTGGCAATTCTACATTGACATTTTCATAAGAAAACACTGGTGTTTACAACTGTATGTAACTGTCATACATTACATAATACCACATTTACTTACAAACCTATTAATATTTAATATCACATGGTAATGCTTCGTCATGTTTACTTAATATTCTTGGATATATGTATGTCGAAAATAAAACATCTTTTCTCTCTATGGTAAAATATATTGCACCCATATTGAATGCCCATCACTGGGAACTTTTGCTTACAAATAACCAAAAACTTGGTACAATGTGGTATCGAAGATATCCTGTAAACGATACATGCATTGTAAAATCGATGTATGTTGTTCAGTTATGTCCAGTGATATCAAATGTTAAAATGAGCTATGACTTCCTGATAGTGGACTTATGGTAAAATGATAGATACCTTGTATTTATATCTTGGATAAAATGCCCCACTTTGAAGTCAGTGAGTAGTTTCGGACTCTACCATCCATTATCAAACCATTAGCCTTTTTCAAACCATGATAATCCAATGCATGCTACAAATGGCTGCTAAAATCTTGTACATTATCCTCTGTCGATACATATCAATAGTTACATTAAAATTTAAAATAGCAGTTAAAACAGGTGATACGCTGGAGGCCTTTGGATGTATCAGTTTTGTTTTAACTGCTGTTTTGAATTTTAATGTATTTAGTTATATGTATTGACAGAGGATAATGTACAAGATTTTAGCAGCTATTTGTAACATGCATTGGATTATCACAGTTTGAAAAAGGCTAATGGTTTGATAATGGACAGTAGAGTCCAACACTTGTCACTGACTTTAAAATTGTGCAGCTGTGACAGACAAAATAAATTGTTTTACAAAACTCTATTTGCTTTTAAAAAGTGATGGATAAAATAAATGATGAAAACATTATTAACCAAAACCAATGGCATAATAGAAGCACAAATTATGTTTTCATAATCTGTTGCAAAAAATAATAACTAACAATGTCATCAGTCCAAAGCTATGCTCCATGTATCTATTAAGTCGTTATAAGAGGTTTACAGTAAAATGTTATGTAATAGTGGTGCTACAAATAAGGTGCCATAGTTACAATTCTTATAATATTGAGAACATACGCGCATATTAGCAGATTCAAAAATGCCTAGGTTTGTATCTGTTGTTACATATCGTATTTTAAATTGTCTGGTTTTGCAGGTAAACAATTAGACAGATATATTATAGTGATCTGGTGCTTTAGGTCTACAGTCATTCCTATAGTTTGATTTGTTGACATTGTGTTTTAGGTCTACAACCAAATGCTGTGGGCTACCTCAGGTCTATGATTGTACATCACATGGTCTATCACTCAATGTCTATTATGATGTATAATCGGGAACTCAAGGTCAACATACCAATGTCTGTCTGAATGGATCACATATAAGCAACTTGATGCTCAATGTCTACACCTTGAGGGGCTACAGTTATAGTTTGATGCCTTAATATAGTGCTTGAGGTCTACAATCAGAAATTATGGGTGGCCTAATATCTATAATTGCACAATACATTGTCAGCAGGTAAATGGCAGCTATGATGTATGATCAGGTGCTCAAGGTCTGTATCGAGATACATAGGGTCTATAACCCAATGTCTGCTTGACGGAACTTCAGATATATTAGTTAGTGCTCACTACCTACATGTTATAAGCTTTATTTTATAGTACTTATACATGCTTGCCAATGTATTACTATGATCCAGTGCTTCATGTCTACAAGCAAACATTATGGTAGTTCATATTTTCATTATTATATGTAATCATAATGAAATGCTTGTGGTCTAAATGAAATTACTTCATTTCTACAATCTTTGTGATCGGAGTCTAACTGTTCGTACAATATGTCGCCTGGGCTCTTCTTCCTGTGGCTGTATATTTGTAAATTCTTTAAAACATTTAGTTTTACTATAATTAAGAAAATTTTTAATATTACATCAGTAATATTGTTTGCTATTCTGAAGGTGCTACCCGAATTTTGTCTTATTATTTTTGCTAATATGTTCTTTAAACCTGGTGAAGAAGGATATCACTGTTTGAACTATATGAAAGCCTGAACATTCACCGCAGTTTAATTTGTGTACAAAGGCTATGGTACATTTATTAGTATTATCCTCAAATGTATGCCTAACATAGCCTTGATAGTATTTATAGTATTAAATGCTAGAATCACATTTGAATTACAGAAGTCACATTCACTTTGTCAGTTAACTTTGCTCTGTATCTCATGGTTACATATTTGGTCTTATTATCACTTTTGTACTCAATTTCTTGCCATCATTAATACTACTTCTTGTTTTCTTTAGTTTATTTTTCAATTTTCCATACAAGTCATTTAAAACTAAGTTAGGAGAGTCCTAAATCCTGAGTGGTATATTTCTCAATGTTATTAACTCATCTCTGATATTCCCGTTATTGTGAGGCATCCTGATTAATCGGTGTAACATGCTATTAAAATATGCTATTTTGTATCATATGGAATGGCAGGATGTGGCATTAATAAACGTTTGCAAATTATTGATAAATGAGGGGAAGGAAGAAGGATTAGGAAAGAAAGGACTGACAGTGGCTGCATTAGGGTATTGAAATTAAACAATGGTGACAAGTCAAAATGTGAACTGGGCTGGGAATCGAAGCTACCCCCATTTGTCAGAAACTTTCACAAGTCACACACTATAGCTGTTGCGCCCATACTGTCCATACCATCTTACACTCGCAATTATGGATTCCCATGTGAGGTCGAATGTATGACCGCACTTCTGGTGAAGTAATTGAAGCTAACACCTTCTTCATGTGTGAATACCTATTATTTTGGTCAGGTGTCTCTTCTTTCGGACATGTGCGGAAGAACAGACACCAATATAATAATTTAAGAAAAAAGATAATAATCATGTCTGTGTTACTAGGTTTTCTAAGCATGCTGAACTTGTGTCTGACATTATGTTCTCGTATGATCAAATCAAGGTAGTTATCTGTAACATCGCATTCAGACTAATGAAAATTTTATTTTGGTATGCATGCTGTTAAAAGCTGTATTGTATTCGTGTATATCCTTTCCATTCCCCTTTATGAGTATGATCACGTCATCCACATATCGTATAAATGGTTTTCTTAGCAATATCACTATGGTGACTAAAAAAATCATTCTCTAAATTATTTATAAAAATAACAACTCTTTCCCATACCCAAACCTTCTTGCTGATGGTAAATTGTGTTATTAAATTGAAAATAGTTGTATGACAGTGACAATCTAATAGTTCCACAAGGTAATATACTTTTGCCTGGCATAACTTCTAATATTTAAGTAATTTTTTTTTATAATCGCTAAACATTCGTTGATTTGTATATTTGTGTATAAGTTGTCTATATCAGAAGATGACAAGATCAGTTACATGGTATCTTTATACCTTGAAGGCAGCTAGCAAGACCATGTCTGTGTTATATGTTAGTTTGTTCTGCAAATATATACACTTCTTCAACTTTTTTATTAAAAAGTTTGTTCAGTTCATAATTTGGAGAAGACCTGTTGTAAACAACCGGTCATAGTGATTTATTTATTTACTTGTGCTCGAAGCCTAGATGTACTAGTATTCATCATTTTAACTCATTGTTTCCTCTACTGTCCAAGTTGCAATTGCATTCATCAATTTTTCTTTTGAGAATAGTGTTGAATTTTGGAGTTTGATCTTTTGAACCTATGTGATGTTTTGTCGGAAGAACTGTTCAGGTTTTTTCTATGTAGTCACATCATGGATAATAACTGTAGCTGCTGACATTTGATGCCACTTGCCTTAGTAAGATTAACCGTTGAGCAGGTTAGCTTGGACAAAATGGTCCTAGAGTTGGAAAGTATCAGAGTTTTCAGCAATTTTATTGACAATATTAAAGACACACAAAATTATATATATTCGCCTTTGAGCAGTTGTTACCAAACGATAGATGAACAATCAACATATATGCCCCCTTAAGACTGAGCAATACCAAACATATTTAAATTAACAAACTATTTGCAATAAAACCTTTTATTGAAGTTTTCTTGACAACTATAACTAATGCGAGCAAAGAAAGCCGCCTCTTTCAAATTTCATTTTACAGTGCAGTACAGGACCATATCAACACGCAGCGAACAAAGTCTCACTAATAAAACCTTGGCAAAATCCTTTTATAACAAAATTCAAAACTATGTACTCACACCTTACAAGTCCTTTTCATAATGTTTCTAATAACATTTAAATATCATGGTTCACAGTCCGAAGCACTAAAAAAAGGAATCAGTTAGCCAAACTTTTTTAAAAATGTGTTTTAACAAAATGTTTAGCTCTAATAATGGACTACTTCAGACATGCTTGCCGTTAGATTTACACACACTGCAAAAAATTGAAAAGGACTTCATTAAATTGATTTCAAAATAGACCAAAATTTATGAAACAAGTACTACTAGGGTGTCAAACCTAGCGCCCTTCAGGTGAACCATTATAGTAATTAACAAACCTCGCCATTACAGATTTCAATGGGTTACGTCCTGTTAACAGATTCCCATTAACTGTCTTGGTTTGCTGTCCAGCCAACACTCACTGTTTGGCGATAGATGAACCCAGAAAACCGTACAGATTTAAAAGTTTGGAACACATACAATAATAACAGCAGTAAATCTTCTTTTTGTTCCGATGTTACCAAAACAGGAACATGCTCGCAAAAAAAAAAAAAAAAAAAAAAAAAAAAAAAAAAAAAAAAAAAACAAAAAAAAAACACCTCTGGTTTCAACTGGACCTAGCGAAGACAAACACTTTTGGACTGGTCCCTGCTTCCTGTGCCAATATGCCCCATCCTGCGCTTGCCACATTCAGCAGCACGATAAGAGTAGTTTCCAAAACAAACAGGAAGCACTATTAGTTTCTGGTCAACTCAGGTTGCAACACTTTGGAGAAAGTTAGGCGCCTAATCATGTGACACAGAACGAAACATGATCACTAGTGCAGCGTCTTCCCGCCAAGTGACACTAGGAAAAAAGACTCACAGATTCAGTACTGAATCTGTTTAAGAAGGGAGATGTTTCTGAGGCCCACTCGCAATTTTGAAACTTTTGAGCGTCAGGCGCCTTAACTAGGCGACACATACAGTATTAAATGTAACCATAAAGCAAATGTCTCCCAAAATTGCCATATACTAATAAACGGAAACACAGTTTTACTCCTCCACTGAGATCGCATTCAACAAGAGAAATCTGCTCGAGAATACAACATCCACCTGACCACTGCTTGCAATTAACCCACAAAAACCATTCAAACTAGGAGTATCGTGCCTTTTAACACCAACAGCATTCCACGAAATTTCTTACCATAATTCAAACGGTACTGTCCCAACACACACCAAGTTCAGCTACCAGTGCAACCTCCAGACACCCAGACACGATTGTCGTGGCCTCATCCTTCCATGTGCACTATAGTCAGTTCCCCAACTAGCGCTTGTCGCTAGCCTGTCTAAAGAGGAAAACCACACCACGTGATGGACTCGATCCCCGACTCGACGCGCAGTCGCTGAAGGTCATCGGAAACCAAAGAGCTACCTGACTCTCGCACAAGTGCGCCGCAAAGTAAGATCTCTGCCCAGATATAATTTTGCAATTTATCCAACGGCATTCGTAACTATTGCCTTCTTTTAGTTTGGTATTAGTTGCATCTACAGTATTTGCACTGATACTAAATGTATTATAAGAATCATGAGTTGTCTTTTTAAGGCATTTGTAGTACTTACAGCAATTCTTCAAACCTACGCTCTTCCCATCAACCTTGTCCAGGTCACTGCGTCCTTCCTCTCCAACTGCCCTACCTATGTTACCGTACACAATACCGATTCCCGTCTTTTCTATCCCTCTGCTGGCGTGCCCCAAGGTTCCGTCCTTTCTCCCCTCTTTTATCTCCTGTATACCGCAGTTACGCCTAAGCCCGCCCCCCCCACCCCATACACCTCTCCCAATATGTTGATGATACTGCTTTCTTTGTCTTGGCTCCCACCCTCGCCCATTCCAACTGCCTTCTCCAAGAACACCTTGACCTTTTCACCACTTGGTGCAACCACTGGCTCCTGTCTAGAAATCCTACCAAAACCCAGGAGATCAGTGTAGGTCGCACCATCCCTTCCTACCGCTCCCGAGATATCTACCTTACCCGCCATAATTCCCCCATCCGCCTAACTCCCATCAGCAAGGACCTGGGCCTCTACCGTCTCCTGGGCCCCACACCCAAGCACCATTCAAGAGAAGCCCACTCAGACTCCTTTTTGGTCGAACCTGGGGCCTGAACCCTTCCACCATCCTATATACTTACAAATCCCTAATCCGCGCCATCCTCTGTGTCCCACATCCTGCCTGGATCTCTGGCCCTCCATCCTTCTACGAGTCCATAGAGATTATGGAACGCCACGCCTTCCATATCCCTTCCAATCCCCCATCCCCCACGCAGCTCCTTTATGACCTCATCCCTTCCCCCACCTTGTCCACTTCATTGAGCACCTTCACCCCCCTCACCCGATTGTCCATCCTCTCCTCATCAATCCCAGTCTGTTGCTGCTCTACACTTTCCAACCCTCCTTACCCTTTCCCTGGCAATTTCTGCACTCTGCCCCTCTCTGATGATGCCCTCCGCCCAGACATCTACCCTTCATACCAGCTCTGACATTCCCCCTTCTCCATTTCTCATCCCCCCTCCTCCTCTCCCATCAATCCCTCTTTGAGGGCCCTCACCCTTCCCCCCTCCCACGCTCCTCCTGCCAGCCCCTCCTCCTTACATCTTTCTGAGGCATCCCACGTCCTCCATTTCCATATGGCCCTGTGGCCCCTTTCTCTCTCCTGCCCCCTCTGCCCCGTCCTTCCACCTCCACCATCCTTCGCTCCTCCCCTTGCTCCTTCCCCTTCATCATTTCACTATATTCGTTAAACTTATGCGTGTGACTTGTCTGTGTTCATCGGAGTGAATATAATCAGTTTATTTTTAATGAGACTACGAACGGCCACCCTGAAGCCGACGTCTCTGTATTTTTAATGTCCGTGTGCATCAGTACTACAGTGTTTCTGTTACTCCGTCATCGTCGCCATGTATGTTATCCCTTCTTCACTCCACTCCATTCAACGAGGTCTTACCTTCATTGTTTTTCGCCATGTTATGTGTTTGTTTGGTTCCGTTTATGTACTCATTGTCATTTTTGTATTTCTTATTTTGTAATTCTGTAGGCTGAAGAGCGCTTTAAGCGCTGCCAGTCCGCCCCATCAGAGGAATGAAATACCAATAAAGGAAGAAACAACTCACAGCAACAGAAGTGGCTTGAGTTCTGCCATTTCTATTGCAATTATTGTATCTTACATCTGGTTGTTTTATTTTTTCATAAATATTGTATTGTAACCCTTTATGTGATAATTTCTGTTCTACATCTGTAAAGTTAATACTAGTATAATTTTTAATTCTGTTAGAGAATGATATTCGACTTCCAACCCCATTTTAGGTGAGTTACAGGCTACCTACATTAGATTAGATACTTTTTTAATGCTTTCGTGCAAATATCTTAGAATGTATTTTACTTGTGAATTTAATACGGGGCGAAACATCTGTGAACACTGTATTATCAACTTAATTTTTTAATGAGTCTTTTAGGTTTTTGGCAGTCTTTGAAAGTATATGTGTCTTTTAGTAAAAAACCCTTACTTATAATTTCACATACTGTTTTTCTGATTTTGACTTCATTATTTTGGCCGTCCAGATGAATTTCTAATGGTACCTTTTGCATATTTAGGAATAAAGACAAGTCTAATACACTCTTTGGTAAAATGAATGTGTTCCTGGTACCTACTTTTCTTCTTTCTAATTGTCACCAGTTACTTCAAGTCACCGATGACCTACCTACGCAATATGTTGTAAGTGCTTGTCACCATTCAAGCAGTGGTTGTGATCTATTATCTTGTAACGGTCATCTGCATAAGCAGAGGAGCCAAGATTGCTTTCTTTGAGCGGTTTCACCAATTCTATGTTACAATCTTCAAGTCTTTAAGACAAACACTTGTATACAACAACTGTATGTAACTGTCATATATTACATAATAACATATTTAACATAACAATCTTTGAAACTTCCTGGCAGATTAAAATTGTGTGCCGGAACCGGGACTCGAACCTGGGACCTTTGCCTTTCGCGGGCAAGCGCACTACCGACTGTGCTATCCCGACACGACTCACGATGCCGCCCCACAACTTTACTTTTGCCAGTACCTCGCCTCCTACTTTCCAATTTTAATCTGCCAGGAAGTTTCATATCAGAGCACACTCCGCTGCAGAGTGAAGTTTCATTCTGGATAACAATCTTTGTTTGAGATTGATCTTCATCATTGTGCAACTACCCGGCTACACAACACTTATTAGCACTGTAAACTGAAGTTTGTGGAAGCGAGTGGAAGCTGTCTGTAGCTTTCATACAAATTGCTACTTTGTCATACCACTTAGACAGTAGAAATTGAGGCTCCATACAGCAGCCACAAACTTATAAAATGTATTCTTCTCAAAGTCAGCCAGATGTATTTATGGAAAACTTGTCCATGGATATTTGTCAGACCAAATAACTGGCTTGAAAGTAACTGCAACTACAGAAAAAATATTCCACAAAGTCAGAAGACGATAATCTATTCACACATCATTTCCACACCCACTCCTACCTCCACTTTTTTTAACCATCTCGTCTTCTTAGAGTTCTCACTTTTGCTACTGCTTCGATGACTCCATTCTCGTCCTCACACACACAGAACCCTTACCTGAATCTTTTTTTTTTTTTTTTTTTTTTCAGATACCTTTATGTCAGCTCCAATGCCACTATCACCTGCGCCACCACGACTATCAACAAAAACAATAAGTGAAGAGCCATTGCCGTTATCAAATCTGGATCGAGTAGTGGTAGCACCGCCAGTAACCAGCAAACTACCATCAACGCCATCTGCCGCCGCTGTGATGACAACTGAAATATCACCTTCTTCCGTACCAGAAACAGGTAAGAGAAATAAATGCCATAGGAAACCCTGTCCCTCTCTACAGACAAAATAATTGTACTTCTCGCCCAAGAATTATTCCTACAACGCACTTAGTTAGTATACGTCACTCCCAGCTTCTTGTGACAAGCCCCATCCCACGACAACGATATCCAGCCATACGAATCGTTTCCCTCTCGAGACTCTTTATCGTCCCATATCTTGCCACTAACATCTCACCTTCAGCCATCCACCACCACCTTTCTTCTCTAAATTGTCGCACGGATGACAAAATGGCAGATATCGAAATAAATGGCAGAGGGATAGAAAATCAATTAAATCGCTCAAAAGAGGAGAGGCCGCAGGACCTGATTGGATACCAGTTCATTTTTACACAGAGTACGCGAAGGAACTTGCCCCCCTTCTTGCAATGGTGTATCGTATCGTGTAGCGAAGCGCTCCAAAAGATTGGAATATGGCGCAGGTCATCCCCGTTTTCAAGAAGACATGTCTCTAATGTCGGTCATTTGTTGAATTTTGGAAGACGTGTTATGTTGGAGTATAATGACTTTTCTGGGGACTAGAAATATACTCTGTTGGAATCGAAAAAGGAGATAGTGTGAAACCCAAATCGTCCTATTCGTACACAAGACTCAGAGGGCCATAGACGTGGGTACGTTGCCAGGTAGATGCCATGTTTCTTGACTTCGACAAGGCGTTGATATAGTTCCCCACGGTCGTTTAATGAACAAAGTAACATCATATGAACTATCAGACCAATTGTGTGATTGGAATGAAGAGTTCCTACATAACAGAGCATGTCATTCTCAGTGGAGAGAATTCTTCCGAAATAAGATTGATGTCAGGTGTGCAACAGGAGAGTGTCATGGAACCGTTGCTATTCACAATATATATAAACGACTCTAGTGGAAAACTCTGCAAGAGAGACGCTCTGTAGCTCGGCACAGGATTTTGTCGAAGTTACGACAACATACTTTTACCTAGGTGTGAAGCAGTACATTGCTCCCTCCTACGTATATCTCGTGAAGAGATCATGAGGATAAAATCAAAGAGATTAGAGACCACACAGAGGCATACTGAGAGTCTTTCTTGCCGCGAACAATACGAGACTGGAATAGGCGTGAGAACCAATAGTGGTACTCAAGGTACCCTCCGCCACACACTGTCAGGAGACTTGCGGAGTACGGATGTGTCGACACCAGCTGTTACTAATTTTCAACATAACATATTTTTTCGATGACTCTATTGTTCTTCCCACTCACATGCACAGTACCACTTACCTAAATCTTCTTTTCCAGATACCTTAATGTCAGCTCAAGTGCAACCGCCGTCGTCGCAACCACAAGCACCATCACCATCACCACTACCACCCACAACAACAACTACAAATGAAGTGGCGCTGCTTTCATTAAATCTGGGTCCAGTGGTAGTAACACCGCCAGTAACCAACAAACCGCCATCAGTGTCATCTGCTGTCACTGTAATGACAACTGCAACATCATCTACATCCACACCAGCTCCTGGTAAGAGAAAGAAACGCGATACGAAATCCAGTCCCTCTCCAGAGACTTCATCGTTCTATGTCTCGTCACTAACATCTCGCCTTCAGCCAGCCAGCGCCTCCTTCTTCTGACTGTTTAACCCTAACAAATGTTCAAAATGTTAAAATGTTTGTAGAGCTTATGGGACTTAACTATGGGGTCATCAGTTCCTAAACTAACAAACTACTTCTGAACTAGCTTATACTACAGGCGGCACAAATACCCATGACCGAGGGGGATTCGAACCCCCGACGGGGAAGGGCCTCAGCATCGTAGCATAGTGTCTCAATGCCCTCGGCCGCTCGACCATGGCTTTAACCCTACCAACAAATCCACAGTGTTTCACATAAAGACAATGATCAACGATTTACATATTTATTCTGCCGCGGTGGAGTAGCCGAGCGGTCAAAGCGTCTCGCTGCGGTGCGCGCGGTTGCGCGGTTGCTCGCCGTGGAGGTTCCAGTCCTCCCTGGTGCATGTGTATGTGTGTTTGTCTTTAGGTTAGTTTACCTACATTTAAGTAGTGTGTAAGCTACGGACTGATGACCACGCAGTTTGGGCCGATAGATTTACAAACATTTCATTTTTTTTACATATTTACTCTAGACTCAAACCCACCTCCACCTACTCTTTGAGGCTCTATTCACTGGCATCACTTGGTTTTACATTTCAAATTTATACGACTGCTTGATGCCTCCATCATTCTTCCCATTTGCACACACTGTACTTATTACCTGAATCTTCTTTTCCAGATTCCTTAATGTCAGCTCCACTTCCGCCATCGGTGACGCCACTACCATCGCCAGCACCTACAACAACATCGGCAACACCACCACCACGAACAACAACAACCATAACCAGTGAAGTGCCACTTCTGTCATCACATATGCGTCTAGAAGTGGGAGCACTGGCAGTAACCAGCAATCCCCCATCAAATTCAACTGCTGCCACTATGATGACATCAACTGCATTATCATCTTCATCCACACCAGGATCAGGTAAGAGAATGGAAAATACAAGAAATCCCGTCCCTCTCCACAGACAAAATACGCCAAAATTTCGCCTTTAAACGATTCCTTCAACCTCGTACTTCCTACACATATCTCCATGACACTCAACTGCTCCTAAGGCAAGCACCACCACCATCACCCACAACAACAAGAACAA
Source organism: Locusta migratoria (assembly GCA_026315105.1). Lineage (NCBI taxonomy): Eukaryota > Metazoa > Arthropoda > Insecta > Orthoptera > Acrididae > Locusta > Locusta migratoria. Next base: position 542,659,541 of record CM048744.1, read on the forward strand.
CAATTCCTGTTGTTGTTATGGTCTTCAGTCCGGAGACTGGTTTGATGCAGCTCTCCACCCTACTCTATCCTGAGCAAGCCTTTTCATCTCCTCATAAGAACGGCAACCCACATCCACTTGAATCTGCTTACTATACGCGTCTCTTGGTCTCCCTCTGCGATTTTTACCCCACACACTTCCCTCCAATGCTAAATTTACGATTCCTCGATGTCTAAGAATGTGTCCTACCAAGCGATCCCTCCTTTTAGCCAGGGTATGCCAAAAATTCCTTTTCTCACCAATTCTGTTCAGTACTTCTTCATTGGTTATGTGATCTACCCACCTAATCTTCAGCATTCTTCTGTAGCACCACATTTCAAAAGCCTCTATTCTCTTCCTGTCCGCACTGCTTATCGTCCATGTTTCACTCCCGTACAAGGCAACACTCCACACAAATGCCTTCAGAAAAGACTTCCTTACACTTAAATTAATGTTCGATGTTAGCAAATTTCTCTTTTTCAAAAATGCTTTTCTTCCCATTGCCATTCTGCATTTTATATCCTCTGTACTGCGACCATCACATGTTATTTTACTACCCAAGTAACAAAACTCATCTACCACCTTCATTGTTTCGTCACCTAATCTAATTCCTTCAGCATCGCCCGATTTTCTAAGACCGCATTCCATTATTTTTGTTTTGCTCTTGTTAATGTTCATTTTATACGCTCTCTTCAACACACTGTCCATTCCATTCAACTGCTCTTCCAGGTCCTTTGCTGTCTCTGATAGAATTACAATGTCATCAGCAAAACGCAATGTTTTTATTTCTTCCCCCTGAACTTTAATCCCTATTCCAAATTTTTCCTTGCTTTCCTTCACCGCCTGCTCGATGTACAAATTGAATAACATCGGAGAAAGGCTACAACCCTGTCTTACTCCCTTCCCAACTGATGCTTCCCTTTCATGCCCTTCGAGTCTAATAACTGCGGTCTGGCTTTTGTACAAGTTGTAAATAACTCTCCTTTCCCTGTATTTTACCCCTGCTGACTTCAGAATTTGAAAGAGTGTATTCCAGTCAACATTGTCAAATGCTTTCTCCAAATCTACAAAAGCTAAAAATGTAGATTTGCCTTTCCTTAATCTATCTTCTAAGATAAGACGTAAAGTGAGTATTGCTTCCCTGGTTCCTACATTCCTCCTGAATCCAAACTGATCTTCCCCAAGGTCAGCTTCTACCAGCTTTTCCATTCTCCTGTAGATAATTCGTGTTAAAATTTTGCAACTATGACTTATCAAACTAATGGTTCTGTAATTTTCACACCTGTCTGCGCCTGATTTCTTTGGAATGGGGATTATTACATTTTTCTTAAAGTCTGAGGGTATTTCGCCTGTTTCATAAATCCTACACACCAGTTCAAATAGTCTTGTCGTGGCTGGCTCTCCCAGAGAGTTTAGTAGCTCTGAGGGTATGTCATCTACTCCTGGGGCCTTGTTCCGACCTAGGTCTTTCAAGGCTCTGTCAAATTCATCTCTCAGTATAGCATCTCCTATTTCATCTTGATCTATGTCCTCTTCCCTTCCTACCACATTGTCTGTAAGTTCATTTCCTTTGTAGAGCTGCTCTATGTACTCTTTCCACCTTTCAGCTTTCCCTTCTTTGCTGAGAACCGGCTTCCCATCTGAGTTCTTGATATTCGTTGAGTTGCTTTTCTTGTCCCCAAATGTCTCTTTTATTTTCCTGTAGGCGGTATCTACTTTTCCCCTTCTTATACATTCTTCTACAGATTTGCATTTGGCTTCTAGCCACTCCTGCTTAGCCATTTTGCACTTCCTGTCAATTTCATTTTTTAATCGTCTGTACTCCATTTTGCCTGTTTCATTTACTGCATTTTTATATTTTCTCCTTTCATCGATTAAATCTAGTATTTCCTGTGATATCCAAGGATTTTTTGTAGGTCTTGCCTTTCTACCTATTTTGTCCTCTGCTGCCTTCACTATTTCATCTCTCAGTGCTACCCATTCCTCTTCTACTGTTTTATTTCCCCCTGTTTCTGTCAATTGTTGCCTAAATCTCCCTCTGAAATTCTCCAGAACTTCACTTTCCTTCAATTTATCTAAGTCCCATCTCTGTATTTTCCTACGTTTCTGCAATTTTTTCAGTTTCAGCCTACAGTTCATGACTAACAAGTTATGGTCAGAGTCTATATCTGCCCCTGGGTACGTCTTGCAGTTTATAACCTGGTTCCGGAATCTATGTCTTACCATTATAAAATCTATCTGATACCTTCCGGTGTCTCCTGGTCTCTTCCATGTATACAACCTTCTTTTGTGATTCTTAAACCAGGTGTTTGTTACGATTAAATCATGTTCCGTGCAAAATTCTACCAGGCGACTTCCTCTTTCATTCCTCCTGCCCAGTCCATATTCACCTACTATTTTTCCTTCTCTTCCTTTTCCTACAACCGAATTCCAGTCTCCCATCACAATTAAGTTTTTCTCTCCCTTAACTGTCTGAATAATTTCCTTTAGCTCCTCATATATTTCTTCGATCTCCTCATCATCAGCAGAGCTAGTTGGCATATAAACCTGTACTACTGTTGTCGGTGTTGGCTTCGTATCTATCTTGACAATGATAATGCGATCACTGTGCTGCTCATAGTAGTTTACCCGCATTCCTATTTTCTTATTCATTATCAGTCCTACTCCTGTGATACCCCCAACTGATTTTGTATTTATAATCCTGTACTCACCTGACCAGAAATCCTGTTCATCCTGCCACCGAACTTCACTAATCCCCACTATATCTAACCTCAACCTATCCATTTCCCTTTTTAAATTTTCTAATTTTCCTACCCGATTAAGGGATCTAACATTCCACGCTCCGATCCGTAGAATGCCAGTATTGTCTTTCCTGATGACAACATCCTCCTGAGTAGTCCCCGCCCGGAGATCCGAATGGGGGACTATTTTACCTCCGGAATATTTTACCCGAGAGGATGCCATCATCATATGTTCATACAGTAGAGCTGCATGTCCTCGGGAAAAGTAACGGCTGTAGTTTCCCCTTGCTTTCAGCCGTTCGCAGTAGCTGTGTGGCAAAGCCACATTAGCTGATGTTACAAGGCCAGCTCAGTCAATCATCCAGACTGTTGCCCCTGTAACTACTGAAGAGGCTGCTGCCCCTCTTCAGGAACCACACGTTTGTCTGGCCTCTCCACAGATACCCCTCCGCTGTGGTTGCACCTACGGTACGGCTATCTGTATCATTGAGGCACGCAAGCCACCCTACAATTCCTACTACAGATGAAGTGTCACAGTTTTCATTAAATCCGGATCCAGTCGTGGTAACGCCGCCAGTAACCAACAAACCACCATCAATGTCATCTGCTGCCAATGTGATGACAACTGCAACATCATCTTCATCCACACCAGGTCCAGGTAAGAGAAAGATAAATACCAGAACTCCTGTCCCTGTCCACAGACAAAATACGCCAACATTGCACCCTTAAACGATTCCTGCAACCTCGTACATCCTACACATCACATCTACCTGACACTCAACAGACATTCAAGCTGGCACCACTTTCTTCTTCTGAACGGTTAACCCTACCAACAAATCCACAATGTTTACACCCTGCTATTGTCGGCACCTGGTGTTCTTATAGCTTTCAACTTTGCTACTGCTCCGATGACTCCATCCTTGTCCTCACACACAGTACCTCTTACTGAATCTTCTTTTCCAGATACCTCCATGTCAGCTCCAATGCCACCATCGCCGCCGCCACTACCGTCAACAGTATCACAACCAGTGACAACAAAAGCAATGATTGAAGAACCATTGCCGTTATCATATCTGGGTCCAGTGGTGGTAGCACCGTCAGTAACTAGCAACCTCCTATTAACGTCAACTTCTGCCACTGTGATGACAACTGGAACATCACCTTCAGCCACATCAGAACCAGGTAAGAGAAAAAAAGCAATACGAAATCCTGTCCCTCTCGAGAGACAAATTCATTGTACATTTCGTCCGCAAATGATTGTTGCAACCACTTAGCTCCTAGACGTCATTCCCAGCTTTTTGTTACTGTTTAACCCTTCCAAAAAATCCACAATGCCCCATCCCAAGAGCATGCTATTCATGATCAACGATGCACGCCTATTCTTGTCACACAATTCCACCTCCACCTACTCATTTATGACCTAATCAGTGTCGACTCCATGTGTAACTACATTTCTCACGTATCGTACTGTTTCGATGACTCCATCCTTCTCTCCAATCACTTGCACAATACTTCTTACCTCAGTCTTCTTTTCCAGATACCTTAATGTCAGCTCAGTTGCCACAATCGCCGCCGCAACCGCCAGCATCACTACCAACACCAACACCACCATCACCCACAATAACCACAACTACTACTGCTACTACTATTACTACAGATGAAGGGCAGCAGTTTTCATTAAATCCGGATCCAGTAGTGGTAAGGCCGCCAGTAACCAACAAACCGCCATCAATGTCAGCTGCTGCCAATGTGATGACAACTGCAACATCATCTTCATCCACACCAGGTCCAGGTAAGAGAAAGAATATCTACATGAAATCGTGTCCCTCTTCATAGACAACTAACTCCAACATTTCGCCCTGAAGCGATTCCTGCATCCCACCTTCTGCCCTTCAAACAGGCACCACTTACTTCTTCTAAACGCTTGACACTGCCCACAATGTCCAACCTGACTGCCACGAAATACATGTTCAATTATTCACAATTCTACCCCACACCCAATCACAACTGCACTTTTTCCTTTGCACCCTATTCATTGTTGCCATCTGGTCCTCTTACAGCTCCCACCTTTGCTACTACTTCGATGACTCCATCCTTGTAGTCACACAATGTCTTACCGAAACTTTTTTTCCAGATACCTTTATGTCAACTCCAATGCCACCATCGTCTGCAAAACCACCGCCAACAGTATCACCACTAGTATCAACAAAAACAATAGCAACATCAATTAGTGAAGAGCCATTCCCATCATCAAATCTGGGTCGAGTAGTGATAGCACCGTTAGTAACAAACAAAACCCCATCAACGTCATCTGCTGTCACTGTGATGATAACTGATACACCAACTTCATCCACAACAGAACCAGGTAAGAGGAAAGAAGCCATACAAATCCTGTCCATCACCATAGACAAAACCATTCTACATTACGCCCACAAATGATCCCTGAAACCCACTTAGTTCCCACACGTCGTTCCCTGCTTCTTGTGAGTGCTTAACCCTAACCACAATGTTCCATCTCACGACCAAGACATCCATCACCAACTTTTTCACGTATTCTCCACACATAACGTCACCTCCACCTATTTATTTATGCCGTAATCAATGTCGACACCACGTGTTACTAAATTTCGCACAAAACATACTGTTTTGATGACTCCATTCTACATACATGAAGATGCTAAGCTAGTACATTTTGCTGATGATACAAGTATAGCTATCACACCTGACAAACAGGAATTAACTGCTGAAATTGTAAATGATATCTTCCAGAAAGTCATTAAGTGGTTCTCTACAAATGGACTCTCATTAAACTTTGATAAAACCCAGTATATACAGTTTCATACAGTAAATGGCATGACGCCATTAATAAATTTAGACTTTGAACATAAATCTGTAGCTAAGGTAGAATATTCAAAATTTTTAGGTGTTTGCATTGACGAGGGACTGAATTGGAAAAAACATATTGAAGATCTCCTGAAACGTCTGAGTTCAGCTACTTATGCTATCAGAGTCATTGCAAAATTTGGTGATATAAATCTCAGTAAATTAGCTTACTACGCCTATTTTCATTCACTGCTTTCATATGGGATCATATTCTGGGGCAATTCAACATTGAGTAAAAAAGTATTCATTGCACAAAAGCGTGTAATCAGAATAATTGCTGGAGCCCACCCAAGAGCATCCTGCAGACATTTATTTAGGGATCTAGGGATACTCACTGTAGCTTCACAATATATATATTCACTCATGAAATTTGTTATTAACAATCCGACTCAATTCAAAAGTAATAGCAGTGTGCATAGCTACGACACTAGGAGAAAGGATGATATTCACTATTCAAGGTTAAATCTAACTTTGGCTCAAAAAGGGGTGAATTATGCTGCCACAAAAGTCTTTGGTCACTTACCAAGTAGCCTCAAAAGTCTGACAGATAGCCAACTAGTATTTAAAAAGAAATTAAAGGAATTTCTGAATGGCAACTCCTTCTACAATGTAGATGAATTTTTAGATAAAACATAAAAAAATATATAAAAAATTAAAAAAATAAATAAATAAATAAATAAAAATTTACAAAAAAATTTTTAAAATATAGATTGTCAAGTATAGAGAAAATTTACTAAACTGACACGTTCCACATCATTACGAAATGTCGTATACATGATCTAAGGAACAAGTATTAATCTAATCTAATCTAATCTAATCCAGCGTTCTCCCCACTCACATGCACAATACTTATTACCTCAATCTTTCTTCCTAGATACCTTAAAGTCAGTTCAATTGCCACCATCCCCGCCGGAACCACAAGCACCACCATTACCCACAAAAACCACAAGTTAAGTGCCGCTGCTTTCATAAAATCTGGGTCCAGTAGTGGTAGCACCGCTAGTAACCACTAAATCGCCATCATCGTCAAGCAAGAGTGGTGTCAAGTGTGCCACTGGAGAGTGTCATGGGACTGTTGCTATTCACAGTATACATAAATGACTAGTGGAAGACTCTTCGCTGGCCGCGGTGGCCGAGGGGACTGAGGCGCTTCAGTCACGGTCTGCACGGCCACTACGGTCGGGGGTTCGAATCCCCCCTCGGGCATGGATATTTGTGTCGTCCTAGTTCGTAAGTAGTTCATAAGTAGTTTGTAAGTTTAGGGACTGATGACCCCGTAGTTAAGTCCCATAGACTATACAAACATTTTGAACATTTTGAAGACTCTTCAAGAGAAACACTCTGTAGTTCGGTACAGGCTTTTGTTAAAGTTACGAGAACATACATTTTCCTAGGAGTGAAGCAGTATATTGTTCAGTCCTATGTATATTTCATGAAGAGATCATGAAGATAAAATCGGAGAGATTAGAGGCCACACAAAAGCATACCAATAATCTTTCTTTCCGCGAACAGTACGAGACTGGAATAGGAGGGAGAACCGATAGTGGTATTCAAGTTACCCTCCGCCACACACCGTCAGGTGGCTTACGCAGTACGGATGTCTATGTAGATGCAAATGCTTAACCCTACCAACAAATCCTCAATGTTTCACCTGAACGCAATGACATCGATGATCAACGATTTACATCTTTACTCCACACCTACACCCACCACCAACTGGTCTTTTACGCTCTATTCACTGACATCGCTGGTGAATTCACATTTGTGTTACTGCTTTGGTGACTCCACCTTTCTCCCCAGTACTTATTACCGAAATATTCTTTTACCGATTTTCTAATTCAGCTCCACTTCCTGCGTTGTCGCCGCCACCACTACCACCACCAACAACAAAGACTACCAGTGAAATTTCACTGCTGATGTCAGAGATGTATTCAGCAGTGGTAACACCGCCAGTAACCAGCAAATGCCGATCAACTTCATATGCGGCCACTGTAATGACGTCAACTTCTACATCACCTTCATCCACACAAGCACCAGCTAAGAGAAACAAAAGACTCTCGAAACCTGTCCCTAAACGATACCTGCAACACACCTAGTGCCCTTCAACCAGGCACCACTACCATCTTCTGAACGCTTAATCCTGCCCACATTGTCCCACCTGACGACCACGAAATCCATGATTCATACCTCTACCCCACACCCAGTCACAACTGCACTTACTCCTTTACACCGTACTTATGGTCGCCATCTGGTCTCCTTACAGTTCCCACCTTTGCTAACTGCTTCGATAACTCCAATCTCGTCGTCGTACACAGTACCTCTTACCTGAATTTTTTCATGTACCACTGTGACACTTCCAATGACACCATCGCGCCCACCAACAGCACTAGTATCAACAAAAATAATACCAAGAACAATAAGTGAACAGCCATTACCGTTATCAAATCTTGGACCAGTAGTAGTATCACTCCCAGTAAGCAGCAGATCCCCAACAACGTCTTCTGCTGCCATTGTGATGACAACTGCAATATCATTTTCATCCACACTAAAACCAGGAAAGATAATAGAAGCCATACCAAATCCTGTCCCTCTCCAGAGACAAAATCACTCTACATTTTGACCACAAATGATTCCTGCAACCCGCTTACTTCCTGCATGTCATTCCCTGCTTCTTGTGACTCCTTAACCCTATCCACAATGTCCAATCCCACGACCATGACATCCATGACCAACGATTCACACCTATTCTCCCCTCACAATCGGACCTCCACCTACGCATTTATGACCTACTAACTGTCGACACCAACTGTTACTGATTTTCCACATAACATATTTTTTCGATGACTCTCTTCTTCTCCCCACACATTCACAGTACCACTTACCTAAATCTTCTTTTCCAGATACCTTAATGTCAGCTCAAGTGCCACCACCGCCATCGCAACCACAAGCACCACCAGCACCACCACCACCACCCACAACAACAACTACAAATGAAGTGGCGCTGCTTTCATTAAATCTGGGTCCAGTGGTAGTAACACCGCCAGTAACCAACAAACCGCCATCAATGTCATCTGCTGCCACAGTGATGATAACTGCAACGTCATCTACATCCACACCAGGTCCAGGTAAGAGAAAGAAAAGCCATACGAAATCCTTTCCCACTACATCTACAAACATCTCGCCTTCAACAGCCACCACCTCCTTCTTGTGACTCGTTGATCCTACCAACAAATCCAAAATGTTTCACCGGAGGACACTGACTTCCATATTCAACGATTTACACCTTTAGTTTACACGCATCTCCACCTACCCACTCTTTTACGCTCTATTCACTGTCATCACCCGGTCTTACATTTCACACTTATGCTACTGCTTTGATAAGTCCATCCTTCTCCCCAGTCGCACACACTGTACTTATTACAAGAATCATCTTTTACTGATGACTTAGTGTCAGCTATATCTTCCCTGACGCCACCACCACCACCACCAACAACAACAACAACAACAACAAAAACAACAACAACAACCAGTGAAGTGCCACTGCTGTCATCAGAGATGTGTTCAGTAGTGGTAGTACCGGCAGTAACCAGCAAACCCCCACCAACTTCATCTGCTGCCACCGTGATGACATCAACTACAATATCATCTACATCCACACCAGCTACTGCTAAGAGATAGAAAGCGATACGAAATCCTGTCCCTCTCCAGAGACTTCCTCGTTCTATGTCTCGTCACTAACATCTCGCCTTCAGCCAGCCACCACCTTCTCCTTCTGACTGTTTAACCCTACCAAATGTTCAAAATGTTCAAATGTTTGTAGAGCTTATAGGACTTAACTATGGGGTCATCAGTTGCTAAACTTACAATCTACTTATGAACTAGCTTATACTAAAGACGGCCCAAATATCCATGCCCGAGGGGGGATTCGATCCCCCGATGGGGAACGGCCTCACGCAGCGTAGCATAGTGCCAAAATGCGCTCAGCCACGGCTTTAACCCTACCAACAAATCCACTGTGTTTCACATAAAGACAGTGACATACATGATCAACGATTTACACTTTTTTCTCTACACTCAAACCCACCTCCACCTACTCTTTGAGGCTCTATTCACTGGTATCACGTGGTTTTACATTTCACATTTATATTACTACTTGATGCCTCCATCATGCTTCCCATTTGCACTTATTACCTGAATCTTCTTTTCCAGATTCCTTAATGTCAGCTCCACTTCCGCCTTCGGTGACACCACTACCATCACTGGCACCTACAACAACATCGGCACCACCACCACCACGAACAACAACAACCGCAACCAGTGAAGTGCCACTGCTGTCATCAGATATGCGTCCAGAAGGGGTAGTACCGGCAGTAACCAGCAAACTCCCACCTACTTCATCTGCTGCCACTGTGATTACATCAACTGCAACATCATCTACATCCACACCAGCTTGTGGTAAGAGAAAGAAAAGCCATACGAAATCCTGTCCCTCTCCAGAGACTTCATCGTTCTGTGTCTCGCCACTAACATCTCGCCTACAGCCAACCACCACCTACTTCTTTGATTAGCCCAACCAACAAATCCACAATGTTTCACATGTAGACAATGACATACATGATCAACGATTTCCATATTAATTCCACACTCACACCCACCTCCACCTATTATTTTAGACTCTATTCATTGTCATAACCTGGTTTTACCTTTCACATTTACGCTATTACTTGATGCCTCCATCCGTCTCCCCTGTTTCATACACTGTACTTATTGCCTGAATCTTCTTTTCCAGGTGCCTTAATGTCAGTTCCACTTCCGCCTTCAGTGACGCCAGTACCACCACCACCTACAACAACATCGCCACTACCACCACCAACAACAACAACAACTGCAACCAGTGAAGTGCCACTGCTGTCATCAGATACGCGTCCAGAAGTGGTAGCACTGGCAGTAACCAGCAATCCCCCGTCAACTCCAATGCTGCCACTGTGATGACATCAACTGCATTATCATCTTCATCCACACCATTATCAGGTAAGAGAAAGAAAAAATACAAGAAATCCTGTCCCTCTCCACAGACAAAATACGCCAACATTTCTCCTTTAAACCACCCCACAATGTCTAAACTGACGACCCAAAAATCCATGTTCAATGACTCAAACCTCCATCTCGTACTCAATCACAACTACCTTCACTCCTCCATACCCTACTACTGTCAGCATCTGGTGTTCTTATAGCTCTCAACTTTGCTACTACTCTGATGACTCCATCCTTGTCCTCACACACAGTACCTCTTACCTGAATCTTCTTTTCCAGATACATTCATGTCAGCTCCAATGCAACCATCGCCGCCGCCGCCACTACCGCCAACAGTATCACCACCACTGACAACAAAAATAATAATTGAAGAACTATTGCCGTTATCAAATCTGGGTCAAGTAGTGGTAGCACCGGCAGTAACCAGCAAACCACTATCAACGTTAACTTCTGCCACTGTGATGACAACTGGAACATCACCTTCAGCCACATCAGAACCAGGTAAGAGAAAAAAAGCAATACGAAATCCTGTCCCTCTCGAGAGACAAATTCATTGTACATTTCGTCCGCAAATGATTGTTGCAACCACTTAGCTCCTAGACGTCATTCCCAGCTTTTTGTTACTGTTTAACCCTTCCAAAAAATCCACAATGCCCCATCCCAAGAGCATGCTATTCATGATCAACGATGCACGCCTATTCTTGTCACACAATTCCACCTCCACCTACTCATTTATGACCTAATCAGTGTCGACTCCATGTGTAACTACATTTCTCACGTATCGTACTGTTTCGATGACTCCATCCTTCTCTCCAATCACTTGCACAATACTTCTTACCTCAGTCTTCTTTTCCAGATACCTTAATGTCAGCTCAGTTGCCACAATCGCCGCCGCAACCGCCAGCATCACTACCAACACCAACACCACCATCACCCACAATAACCACAACTACTACTGCTACTACTATTACTACAGATGAAGGGCAGCAGTTTTCATTAAATCCGGATCCAGTAGTGGTAAGGCCGCCAGTAACCAACAAACCGCCATCAATGTCAGCTGCTGCCAATGTGATGACAACTGCAACATCATCTTCATCCACACCAGGTCCAGGTAAGAGAAAGAATATCTACATGAAATCGTGTCCCTCTTCATAGACAACTAACTCCAACATTTCGCCCTGAAGCGATTCCTGCATCCCACCTTCTGCCCTTCAAACAGGCACCACTTACTTCTTCTAAACGCTTGACACTGCCCACAATGTCCAACCTGACTGCCACGAAATACATGTTCAATTATTCACAATTCTACCCCACACCCAATCACAACTGCACTTTTTCCTTTGCACCCTATTCATTGTTGCCATCTGGTCCTCTTACAGCTCCCACCTTTGCTACTACTTCGATGACTCCATCCTTGTAGTCACACAATGTCTTACCGAAACTTTTTTTCCAGATACCTTTATGTCAACTCCAATGCCACCATCGTCTGCAAAACCACCGCCAACAGTATCACCACTAGTATCAACAAAAACAATAGCAACATCAATTAGTGAAGAGCCATTCCCATCATCAAATCTGGGTCGAGTAGTGATAGCACCGTTAGTAACAAACAAAACCCCATCAACGTCATCTGCTGTCACTGTGATGATAACTGATACACCAACTTCATCCACAACAGAACCAGGTAAGAGGAAAGAAGCCATACTAATCCTGTCCATCACCATAGACAAAACCATTCTACATTACGCCCACAAATAATTCCTGAAACCCACTTAGTTCCCACACGTCGTTCCCTGCTTCTTGTGAGTGCTTAACCCTAACCACAATGTTCCATCTCACGACCAAGACATCCATCACCAACTTTTTCACGTATTCTCCACACATAACGTCACCTCCACCTATTTATTTATGCCCTAATCAATGTCGACACCACGTGTTACTAAATTTAGCACAAAATATACTGTTTTGATGACTCCAGCGTTCTCCCCACTCACATGCACAATACTTCTTACCTCAATCTTTCTTCCTAGATACCTTAAAGTCAGTTCAATTGCCACCATCCCCGCCGGAATCACAAGCACCACCACCACCCACAAAAACCACAAGTTAAGTGCCGCTGCTTTCATAAAATCTGGGTCCAGTAGTGGTAGCACCGCTAGTAACCACTAAATCGCCATCATCGTCAAGCAAGGGTGGTGTCAAGTGTGCCACTGGAGAGTGTCATGGGACTGTTGCTATTCACAGTATACATAAATGACTAGTGGAAGACTCTTCGCTGGCCGCGGTGGCCGAGGGGACTGAGGCGCTTCAGTCACGGTCTGCACGGCCACTACGGTCGGGGGTTCGAATCCCCCCTCGGGCATGGATATTTGTGTCGTCCTAGTTCGTAAGTAGTTCATAAGTAGCTTGTAAGTTTAGGGACTGATGACCCCGTAGTTAAGTCCCATAAGATTTACATCCATTTTGAACATTTTGAAGACTCTTCAAGAGAAACACTCTGTAGTTCGGTACAGGCTTTTGTTAAAGTTACGAGAACATACATTTTCCTAGGAGTGAAGCAGTATATTGTTCCGTCCTATGTATATTTCATGAAGAGATCATGAAGATAAAATCGGAGAGATTAGAGGCCACACATAGGCATACCAATCTTTCTTTCCGCGAACAATACGAGACTGGAATAGGAGGGAGAACCGATAGCGGTATTCAAGTTACCCTCCGCCACACACCGTCAGGTGGCTTACGCAGTACGGATGTCTATGTAGATGAAGATGCTTGACCCTACCAACAAATCCTCAATGTTTCACCTGAACACAATGACATCGATGATCAACGATTTACATCTTTACTCCACACCTACACCCACCACCAACTAGTCTTTTACGCTCTATTCACTGACATCGCTGGTGAATTCACATCTGTGCTACTGCTTTGGTGACTCCACCTTTCTCCCCAGTACTTATTACCGAAATATTCTTTTACCGATTTTCTAATTCAGCTCCACTTCCTGCGTTGTCGCCGCCACCACCACCACCAACAGCATCAGCACCACACCCACCACCACCAACAACAACTAAAACTACCAGTGAAATTTCACTGCTGATGTCAGAGATGTATTCAGCAGTGGTAACACCGCCAGTAACCAGCAAATGCCGATCAACTTCATATGCGGCCACTGTAATGACGTCAACTTCTACATCAACTTCATCCACACAAGCACCAGCTAAGAGAAACAAAAGCCTCAATAAATCCTGTCCCTCTCGACAGACAACATTAACTTTTAGCCCTAAACGATTCCTGCAACACACCTAGTGCCCTTCAACCAGGCACCACTACCATCTTCTGAACGCTTAATCCTGCCCACAATGTCCCACGTGACGACCACGAAAACCATGATTCATACCTCTACCCCACACCCAGTCACAACTGCACTTACTCCTTTACACCGTACTTATTGTCGCCTTCTGGTCTTCTTACAGTTCCCACCTTTGCTAACTGCTTCGATAACTCCAATCTCGTCGTCGCACACAGTACCTCTTACATGAATTTTTTTTATGTACCACTGTGACACTTCCAATGACACCATCGCGGCCACCAACAGCACTAGTATCAACAAAAATAATACCAAGAACAATAAGTGAACAGCCATTACCGTTATCAAATCTTGGCCCAGTAGTGGTAGCACCGCCAGTAAGCAGCGCATCCCAACAACGTCTTCTGCTGCCATTGTGATGACAACTGCATCACTTTCATCCACACTAAAACCAGGAAAGATAATAGAAGCCATACCAAATCCTGTCCCTCTCCAGAGACAAAATCACTCTACATTTTGACCACAAATGATTCCTGCAACCCGCTTACTTCCTGCATGTCATTCCCTGCTTCTTGTGACTCCTTAACCCTATCCACAATGTCCAATCCCACGACCATGACATCCATGACCAACGATTCACACCTATTCTCCCCTCACAATCGGACCTCCAGCTACGCATTTATGCCCTACTCACAGTCGACACCAGCTGTTACTGATTTTCCACATAACATATTTTTTCGATGACTCTCTTCTTCTCCCCACACATTCACAGTACCACTTACCTAAATCTTCTTTTCCAGATACCTTAATGTCAGCTCAAGTGCCACCACCGCCATCGCAACCACAAGCACCACCAGCACCACCACCACCACCCACAACAACAACTACAAATGAAGCTTTCATTAAATCTGGGTCCAGCGGTAGTAACACCGCCAGTAACCAACAAACCGCCATCAATGTCATCTGCTGCCACAGAGATGATAACTGCAACGTCAACTACATCCACACCAGGTCCAGGTAAGAGAAAGAAAAGCCATACGAAATCCTTTCCCACTACATCTACAAACATCTCGCCTTCAACAGCCACCACCTCCTTCTTGTGACTCGTTGATCCTACCAACAAATCCACAATGTTTCACCGGAGGACACTAACATCCATATTCAACGATTTACACCTTTAGTTTACATGCATCTCCACCTAGCCACTCTTTTACGTTCTATTCACTGTCATCGCCTGGTCTTACATTTCACACTTATGCTACTGCTTTGATAAGTCCATCCTTCTCCCCAGTCGCACACACTGTACTTATTACAAGAATCATCTTTTCCAGATGACTTAGTGTCAGCTATATCTTCCCTGACGCCACCACCACCACCACCAACAACAACAACAAAAACGACAACCAGTGAAGTGCCACTGCTGTCATCAGAGATGTGTTCAGTAGTGGTAGTACTGGCAGTAACCAGCAAATCCCCACCAACTTCATCTGCTGCCACCGTGATGACATCAACTGCAATATCATCTACATCCACACCAGCTACTGGTAAGAGATAGAAAGGCGATACGAAATCCTGTCGCTCTCCAGAGACTTTCTCGTTCTATGTCTCGTCACTAACATCTCGCCTTCTGCCAGCCAGCGCCTCCTTCTTCTGACTGTTTTACCCTAACAAATGTTCAAAATGTTCAAATGTTTGTAGAACTTATAGGACTTAACTATGGGGTCATCAGTTCCTAAACTTACAATCTACTTATGAACTAGCTTATACTAAAGACGGCCCAAATATCCATGCCCGAGGGGGGATTCGATCCCCCGATGGGGAACGGCCTCACGCAGCGTAGCATAGTGCCAAAATGCGCTCAGCCACGGCTTTAACCCTACCAACAAATCCACTGTGTTTCACATAAAGACAGTGACATACAGGATCAACGATTTACACTTTTTTCTCTACACTCAAACCCACCTCCACCTACTCTTTGAGGCTCTATTCACTGGTATCACCTGGTTTTACATTACATTTCACATGTATACTACTTCTTGATGCCACCATCATGCTTCCCATTTGCACACAATGTACATATTACCTGAATCTTCTTTTCCAGATTCCTTAATGTCAGCTCCACTTCCGCTTTCGGTGACACCACTACCATCACCAGCACCTACAACAACATCGGCACCACCACCACCACGAACAACAACAACCGAAACCAGTGAAGTGCCACTGCTTTTATCAGATATGTGTCAAGAAGCGGTAGCACCGGCAGTAACCAGCAAACTCCTACCAACGTCATCTGCTGCCACTGTGATTACATCAACTGCAACATCATCTACATCCACACCAGCTAGTGGTAAGAGAAAGAAAAGCCATACGAAATCCTGCCCCTCTCCAGAGACTTCATCGTTCTGTGTCCCGCCACTAACATCTCGCCTGCAGCCAGCCACCACCTACTTCTTTGTTTAAACCTACCAACAAATCCACAATGTTTCACATGAAGACAATGACACACATGATCAACGATTTACATATTAAATACGCCAACATTTCACCCTTAAACGATTCCTGCAACCTCGTACATCTTCCACATCACATATACCTGACACTCAACTGCCATTCAAGCCGGCACCACTTCCTTCTTCTGAACGGTTAACCCTACCAACAAATCCACTATGTTTCACCTGAAGACATTGACAGTTACATATGAAATCCACACTTTCACCCACCACCACCTACTCTTTGAGGCTCTATTCACTATCATCACCTGGTTTTACATTTCACTTTTATGCTACTACTTGCTGCCTCCATCCTTCTCCCCAATTGCACACACTGTACTTGTTACTTGGATCTTATTTTCCAGATTCCTTAGTGTCAGGTCCACCTTCACTGACGGCATCAATACCACCACCACCGACAACAACTTCAGCATCACCGCCACCAACAACAACAACTGCAATCAGTGAAGTGCCACTGCTGTCAGCAGATATGCGTCCAGAAGTGGTAGCACAAGCAGTAACCACCAAATCCCCATCTACTTCAATTGCTGCTACAGTGATGACATCAACTGCATCACCATCTTCATCGACACCAGGTCCAGGTAAGAGAAAGAAAAATACAAGAAATCGTGACCCTCTCCACAGACAAAATACGCCAAATTTCACACTTAAACAATTACTGAAACCTCGACATCCTCCACATCACAGCTACCTGACACTCAACTGCCATTCAAGCAGGCACGACCTCCTTCTTCTGAACGGTTAACCCTGCCCTCAATGTCAAACCTGACGACCCAAAAAGCCATGTACAATGAGGCTCCATCCCGTACCCAATCACAACTACATTTACTCCTTTACACCGTACTATTGTTGGCATCTGGTCTTCTTATAGCTTTCAACTTTGCTACTGCTCCGATGACTCCATCCTTGTCCTCACACACAGTACCTCTTACTGAATCTTCTTTTCCAGATACCTCCATGTCAGCTCCAATGCCACCATCGCCGCCGCCACTACCGTCAACAGTATCACAACCAGTGACAACAAAAGCAATGATTGAAGAACCATTGCCGTTATCATATCTGGGTCCAGTGGTGGTAGCACCGTCAGTAACTAGCAACCTCCTATTAACGTCAACTTCTGCCACTGTGATGACAACTGGAACATCACCTTCAGCCACATCAGAACCAGGTAAGAGAAAAAAAAGCAATACGAAATCCTGTCCCTCTCGAGAGACAAATTCATTGTACATTTCGTCCGCAAATGATTGTTGCAACCACTTAGCTCCTAGACGTCATTCCCAGCTTCTTGTTACTGTTTAACCCTTCCCAAAAATCCACAATGCCCCATCCCAAGAGCATGCTATTCATGATCAACGATGCACGTCTATTCTTGTCACACAATTCCACCTCCACCTACTCATTTATGACCTAATCAGTGTCGACTCCATGTGTAACTACATTTCCCACGTATCGTACTGTTTCGATGACTCCATACTTCTCTCCAATCACTTGCACAATACTTCTTACCTGAGTCTTCTTTTCCAGATACCTTAATGTCAGCTCAGTTGCCACAATCGCCGCCGCAACCGCCAGCATCACTACCAACACCAACACCACCATCACCCACAATAACAACAATTGCTACTGCTACTACTACAGATGAAGGGCAGCAGTTTTCATTAAATCCGGATCCAGTAGTGGTAAGGCCGCCAGTAACCAACAAATCGCCATCAATGTCAGCTGCTGCCAATGTGATGACAACTGCAACATCATCTTCATCCACACCAGGTCCAGGTAAGAGAAAGATAAATACCAGAAATCCTGTCCCTGTCCACAGACAAAATACGCCAACATTTCACCCTTAAACGATTCCTGCAACCTCGTACATCCTACACATCACATCTACCTGACACTCAACTGACATTCAAGCTGGCACCACTTTCTTCTTCTGAACGGTTAACCCTACCAACAAATCCACAATGTTTACACCCTACTATTGTCGGCACCTGGTGTTCTTATAGCTTTCAACTTTGCTACTGCTCCGATGACTCCATCCTTGTCCTCACACACAGTACCTCTTACTGAATTTTTATTTCCAGATACCTTCATGTCAGCTCCAATGCCACCTATTCTTTTAGGCTCTATTCATGGTAATCACCTGGTTTTTTGCAACTACCTGCTGCCTCCATCCTTCTCCCCTGTTTCACACACTGTACTTATTACCTGAATCTTCTTTTCCAGATGCCGTAATATCAGCTCCACTTCCGCCTTCAGTGACGCCACTACCACAACCACCACCTACAACAACATCGCCACTACCACCACCAACAATAACAGCTGCAACCAGTGAAGTGCCACTGCTGTCATCAGATACGCGTCCAGAAGTGGTAGCACTGGCAGTAACCAGCAATCCCCCGTCAACTTCTATTGCTGCCACTGTGATGACATCAACTGCATTATCATCTTCATCCACACCAGGATCAGGTAAGAGAAAGAAAAAAATACAAGAAGTCCTGTCCCTCTCCACAGACAAAATACGCCAACATTTCTCCTTTAAACGATTCCTTCAACGACGTACTTCCTACACATATCTCTGTGACACTCAACTGCTCTTCAGGGAAGCATCACCTCCTTCTTCTGAACGGTTAAACCACCCCACAATGTTTAAACTGACAACCAAAAAATCCATCTGGTCTTCTTATAGCTCTCAACTTTGCTACTGCTCCGATGACTCCATCCTCGTCCTCATACACCTGATCCTTCCTTTCCAAGTTACCTTTATGTAAGCTCCAATGCCGCCATCACCGCCGCCAACAGTGCCACCACCACTGTTAACAAAAACAATGAGTGAAGACCATTGTCGTTATCATATCTGGGTTCAGGAGTGGTAGCACCGCCAAGAGCAAACAAACCCCCATCGAAGTCAATTGCTGACACTGTGATGACAACTGCAACATCATCTTCATCCACTTCAGAAGCAGGTAAGAGAAAAAAAAGCCTTCCAAATCCTGCCCCTCTCGACAGACAGATTCATTGTACATTTCGCTCGTAATTGATTTTTGCAACCCACTTAGTTCCTGCTTAACTCTGTCCACAAATCCACAATGCCCCCTCCGAAGAGCATGCTGTTCGTGATCAACGATGCACACAATTTCACCTCCACTTACTCATTTATGACCTAATCAATGTCGACATCAGGTGTTACTACATTTCCCACATATCGTACAGTTTCGATGACTCTATCCTTCTCCTCAAACACTTGCACAATACCTCTTACCTCATTCTTCTTTTCCAGATACCTTAATGTCAGCTCAATTGCCACCATCGCCGCCGCAACCGCAAGCATCTCCACCAACACCACCAGCATCACCCACAACAACTACAACTACTACTGCTACTACAAGTGAAGTGCTGCAGCTATCATTAAATCCGGTAACTCCGCCAGTAACCAGCAAGCCGTCATCAGCGTCATCTGCTGCCAGTGTTACGACAACTGAAACATCTTCATCCACACCAGCTCCAGGTAAGAGAAATAAAAGGCACGTAAAATCCTGTCCTTCTCCATAACATACTCCAACATTTCGCCCTCAAACGATTCCTGCAATCAGTTAATTCCTACACATCACCCCTCCATTACATTCAACTGCCCTTCAACCTGGCACCATCTTCTTCTTCTGAACGCTTAACCCTGTGATCTGACGACCACCAAATCCATGATTAGTGATTCACACCTCTACCCCATATCCAATTACAACTGCACATACTCCCTCACACCCTACTTAATGTCTGCACCTTGTCTTCCTACGTTTTCTACCACTGATGCTGTTTCGATGACTCCATAATTCTCCTAACTCACACGCCCAATACCCCTTACCTGAATCTCCTTTTCCAGTTACCATCCATCACCATAAAAAGTGTGTGAAGTGTCACTACTTTCATCAAATCCTTGTCCTGTAGTAGAAGCGGTACCAGTAACCATAAAGCTCCCATTATTCTCATTAAGCTGCCACTGTTATGGCATCAATTGCAACATTATCATCATCTGATGTAGACGGTGGCGTATAATGTATATAAAAATAAGTATGTATCTACTTTTTCATTGTTATTTATTTTATTTTTTTATTTTGTATAAATTATATCAATGATGGTATGCCTCTTCTGAGGCGTCAGTTACAGATACAATAACAATGTCCTCGATGCGTCGCTGTGGGTTGTCTACTTGAAATCACTTTACTTATTTTTACATTAGCGACCACAAAAATATATGCTAAAGTCACCACTGAGTCTCCAGATCCATCCGATCCGTAAGAGAAAGGAAAAATATACAATATCTATCCCTGTCCACAAACAACATCTTCCAACACCTTGTCCCCGACTGATCGCTGCAACCTACCTACTTCCTACACATCAACTCTCCCTGACATGCCACTGCTCTCATACCAAACCCACACACCAGAACCTATGAACTCCCATCCCATCTTCATCTCCTATGTAATACTCTCAAATGAAAAGGGAAGGAGCAGGCTAATAAACTTACGATTACCAAACTAATAAATGAAAGATCGCAATATTAAGGTGAACAAGGGACAAAAAATTGTCATTCTAGCAACAAAAAAAAAAATGTGTTCTGAGAAAAGACTATTTCTTTTTCCAAGAAAAGAACATAACTGCTACCAATGAGATTCAAAACTAATTTTACGGGATGTTGAAAAGCTGTTTCAGATGTTATAGCCCCATCTGAGGTACAGTTTCTAATATTCATGATTCCTAGAACTCCCAAACTAAAGTCACTGATTAAGGCACACAAGGTAACAAAAGCGATTAGGTCATTAGTTAACGGGAGGGAGGGCCATTTTGGAAAAGTGTCAAGAAGATGTTTCATCATCCTAAAAAAAAAAAAAAAAAAACGATTTACATTCACACAACAATTTTATCATACTAACAGTGCACAGTCAGTTGAAGAAGTAACGGATATTCACATAACAGTTGTTATGAATCTCACCTCATTAAACATAGTTAACTTGTACCCTAATGTTCCAGCTGAACCAACTGTCGACATTGTGGCTGGTAAAGAGGAAAGTAATATTTCAGACAGTGAAAGTAATGAGTAGATCGATCTACTGTCTTTCTGTATGAAATATTTCATGTACAATGAAGAAATTTATGTGCAAAAATAGGTTTAAGTATGGAAAGGTTTATCTCAGGTTTACCAGATGATATTTTCATTAATGTCGTGGAAACAAAATCCCTTTT
The DNA here is from genome assembly GCA_026315105.1 of Locusta migratoria. Taxonomy (NCBI): domain Eukaryota; kingdom Metazoa; phylum Arthropoda; class Insecta; order Orthoptera; family Acrididae; genus Locusta; species Locusta migratoria. The sequence goes on from CM048744.1 coordinate 542,681,269, forward strand.
TGAGTACCCATCCCTGGAAAAAGAAATCGGTCACTGCAATAGGAATGTAGACCACACTCTTAATCGATGGAGATTAAACTAACATAAATGACATAGTATACAAATTAAATGGATAACACCCTAAAATAGTCTTCACTGTGAAAAATATATGCCAGGGTTCACAAATTTCCCTGATTTAATCATTACAATTAATAATGGCAGGTATTTGTTTGACACATATAAGAAAGCAACTTATACCAATATCATCATTGAATTTCGGTCGCAGTACCCAGATCAGCGCGAACAAGCCTTCATTTACTTTCTCTTCAATAGCATCTTTAAAATAGCTTTATGTAAAGAAAATCATGGAAAGGAAGTGCAAGTGATGTATTCTATAGCTCTAAGTGATAATTATCCTAGGCAATATGTGCAAGACATTTACAATATGGTAGCTAAAAGTATGATACATATAATGCACAAACAAACAAAAATGACAACTGCAAATCACAACATTAAGTTACCGTGTTATGGCACAATGATTGCTAGAATTGCGTCACTGTTTAAGGAAAGAAGTGTAAAAGCATTTTATAGCACAGAACGTAAACTGGTAATCTGTCGATTAAGGGTTAGACGTAGGCCAAAATCCGGATTGACATTTAAAATTTGATATCTCGTACAATGTTATAGCTATAAATTTAAAAATTGGCACTACTATTGTATCTAATGCACAATATTCTGTGCTGTTTTTGTTTAATCATGTTCATGGAATTTCATTTTATAAGGATTTGAATTCTTAATTACTGGTGTACATATAATGTACCTTTCCTCATAAATCATTCAAACATTAAAGCTGAAACTTTACAGTATATTTACGCATTAAATGCTATTAAAAAGTGTGCAACAGGATTTTGTTTAAGCTCATGGTTACTTTCAAATTAATTTTTCCGTTTCATGTTAAGTTAGGCTGCTCTACTTTCCTCATGCATGAAAGAAGAACTATTCTCAGGCACCTGATAAAGTGCTGCACAGGATTGTTCAGTAAGTGATTTTTATGAGCTGTGCCAAATTTCAGGAGGTTAGATTTTATAGTTCCTGAGTAAAGGTACATTATATCTAAAAAAAATCACTTTACAGTAAAACTCGTTCAACATTTTTATTTTAACTTGTAACATATTGCCATACATTTACACAATAATGATGTCCATATCTATAATCTTCATTATCTTCCTTGTCTTCTTGAAGTATGCTCTTTCCCTGTCTTCTTTGCCTAGCCATCTTTTGGATATTTTCCTCTGAGGCCTGTGCTCTGTAAAGCCGCGCTTCATCGATGCTTTGTAGTATCTTTAGTGTGAATGCACCAGGATGGAAGCCTAATCTCTGCAAGCACTTAATTCTACCTATATTTCCACCGTTAAACACTATACAGGCATCACATGCACCTACCTTAACAATATTTGAGGGCACAAACACTCTTTTTCCCCAATACTTCCATATAAGGTGATTATAGCTCTCATTTGTATTTTGTGTTTCCCAGGCACACATTGTCCAGAAGTTTAGGGTTGGCTAGATATCTGAAAGTTAGCTTTATAACATTTAAAACAGCAAGTGAGAAACCATACTTATGGGTGTATGACTTTTCACTGGTTTTTTTTACCTGAAGATATTTGCACCATGATACTGTGAGGAGTCTTATCTGTGGATAGTTTGTGGAAGAATATTGGCCACATTGCTTGCTGCATTGCTTTCACACTATGTACATTGTTCTTGATGGCTTTCGCATAATATATTTGGAACGTGTGAATTTCTTCTGTCTATAACACCTCCCAGTATTATGCACTATTAAAAGAAAATCACATTATAAACAAAGGAACACGCTAGTATAATCTTTGTCACAGCCTTCTACATACGCCAGCTGTTCGTTTCAATTGTATGACCAAAAAATTCACACAAAAATATATCTAGTGTAAACAAGGAGTTGATCACAGCACGGATAAATGGGACGTGCGATGCGCAGATCGTCGAAAAAATATTGTTGTTAAAAATATTTCTAAACATATTTCGATAACTATTCTTTGAGATGTCTTTTTTAAAACATCAACCTAATCAATCACTTTTTTCACTATTTTGCCATATGTCAGCCCTTAATAACATTCATGTATGTGAACAGGTTAATGAATCATGGGTTATCGTTTAGCATGTTCTACATGCAATGCAGTGTATCTATGACAAACTGGTTGGAGGATAGAGGTGAGATTCCATGAGGAAGTGTCACAGAAAAAACAAGACGTAGTCAAGAGATATTTATGTTTGTGCCCATCTTATTGCCACTTTACTTAACACCGTAACTGAAATTGTTGTGCAGAGGAGAAAACTGAAGATTTTTAGGTCTTAAAGACGAAATTGAATCTTTTATTATCAAAAATTGCGCAAATACACGCTGCTCGATGAACAGACTTCAACAAAAAGCACCACTTTTTAATCTGGCTAATTTATGTTAATGCTTTTCCAGCTATGTCTGTAAATTTGAGTTCTCGCACTGTTATGATGAGCATTTTCAAAAAGTGAAGTATAAAATTCGTTACTCTGTAATGCACAAAAGTCAAAATACATCATATTAGTGTCAAAATAAGTAATAAGGACAAATGATATTATATAAAGCTATTATTTCCCATGTTTGCACAAAAACTGTTTTGATAATAAAGCCCAATGTGTGTGATTTATAGCTATACCTGATCTTGGTTTGCGCTAATGTGCATCACAAAACTGCGATGTTCATCTACATCTACATCTACATCGATACTCTGCAAATCACATTTAAGTGCCTGGCAGAGGGTTCATTAACCACCTTCATAACTTTTCTCTACCGTTCCATTCTCTAATAGCGCGCGGGAAGAAAGAACACCTAAATCGTTCCGTTTTCGATCTGATTTCTCTTATTTTATTGGGATGGTCATGTCTCCCTAAGTAGGTGGGTGCTAGCAAAATATTTTCACATTAAGAACTAGAAGTCGGTGATTGAAACTTCGCAAACAGATCACGCCGCAAAGAATAACGTCTTTCTTTTAATGATTTCCACCCCAATTCGTGCAACATTTCCGTGACGCTTTCCCCCCCCCCCCCCCCCGTAACGTGATAAAACAAAACGAGCTGCCCTTCTCTGAACCTTCTCAATATCTTCCGTCAGTCCCACCTGGTGAGGGTCCCACAAGGGGCAACAGTACTCCAAGAGAGGACGCACAAGTGTGATGTAGGCAGTCTCTTTGGTGGAGCTGGTGCATCGTCTAAGCGTTCTGCCAATGAAACGTAACCTTTGGTTCGCCTTCCCCACAATATTTTCTATGTGTTCTCTCCAGTCAAAGTTGTTCGTAATTGTAACTCCTAGGTATTTGGTAGAATTTACGACCTTAAGGTTTGACTGATTTATCGCGTAATTGAAGTTCAGCGGATTTCTTTTAGTGGTCGTGTGTATTACTTCACACTTTTCTTTATTTAGTGTCAATTGCCAATTTTCGCACCAAGTAGAAATTTTGTCTAAATCGCTTTGCAGTTGCTTTTGATCCTCTGTTGACTTCACTAACCGATAAACGACAGCATCATCCGCGAACAGTCTAAGGGAGCTATTCAGATTATCTCCTAAATCGTTTATAAACACGAGGAAAAGTAGGGGACCAATAACGCTTCCCTGTGGAACGCCAGATATCACTTCTGTTTTACTCGATGACTTACCGTCAATTACAACGAACTGTGTCCTTTCTGATAGGAAATCGTGAATCCAATCGCACAATTGGGGAGATATTCCATAAGCACGCAATTTCATTAGAAGCCGCTTGTGGGGTACAGTATCAAAAGCCTTCCGGAAATCCAGAAATATGGAATCGATTTGAGATCCCTTGTCGATGGCACTTAACACTTCATGTGAATAAAGGGCAAGCTGTGTTTCGCAAGAGCGATACTTTCTGAATCCGTGCTGACTATTGGTTAATAGGTCGTTCTCATCGAGGTAGTACATAATATTCGAACAAAGTATATGTTCCAAAATCCTACTGCAAATCGACGTCAATGAGATAGGTCTGTAATTTTGGGGATCACTCCTATTGCCTTTCTTGAATATTGGAGTAATTTGGGCAACTTTCCAGTCTTTGGGTACGGATCTTTCGCTGAGTGATCGGTTGTAAATTATAGCTAAGTACGGAGCTATTTCATCAGCATACTCTGAGAGGAATCTAGTTGGTATACAATCTGGCCCGGAAGATTTATTTTTGTTTAGTGACTTAAGTTGTTTTACTACTCCAGGAACATCTACTTCTAAGTTTCGCATGCTGGCAGCTGTTCTTGGATTGAATACTGGAGTGTTCACTTCGTCTTCTTTGGTGAAAGAATTTCGGAAAGCTGTGTTTAGTAATTCTGCCTTAGCAGTACTGTCGTCGGTAGTATTACCATTGCTATCGCGTAGTGAAGGTATTGTTTGTGTTTTGCCGCTAGTGTACTTCACATATGACCAGAATTTCTTTGGATTTTCTGCAAGATTACGAGACAGGATTTCGTTGTGGAAACAACTATAAGATTCTCGCATTGAAGTCCGCGCTAGGTTGCGAGTTTCAGTAAAAGATTGCCAGTCTTGCGGATTCTGTGTCTTTTTAAATTTTGCATGCGATTTTCTTTGTTTCTGCAACAGTGATCTGACCTGTTTTGTGTACCACGGGGGGTCAGCCCCCTCTTTTATTAATTTATTTGGTATAAATCTCTCGATTGCTACTGATATTATGTCTTTGAATGTAAGCCACAACTGATCTACACTCGCATTTTTAGTTTTGAAGGACTGGAGACTATCACTCAGGAAAGCGTGAAGCGAATTTTTATCTGCTTTATTGAATAGATATATTTTTCGTTTATTTTTGGTGCATTTGGGAATTTCGATATTCAGTCTCGCTACTACAACTCGATGTTCGCTAATCCCTGTATCTGTTTTGATGCTCTTTACTATCTCGGGATTATTTGTTGCTAGGAGATCAAGAGTATTTTCGCAACCACGTACTATTCTAGTGGGTTCATGAACTAACTGTTCGAAGTAGTTCTCAGAAAAAGCATTCAGAACTAGTTCGGACGATGTTTTATATTTGCCCCCGGTTTTGAATACGTAATTATGCCAACATATCGAGGGTAAATTAAAGTCGCCACCGATTATAACAGTATGCTTCGGATACCTATTTGAAATATGATTCAAGCTTTCTTTGAACATTTCTGCAACCGCATCGTCTGAGTCAGGGGGCCGATAAAAAGATCCAATTATTAATTTATTTCGGTGGTCAGGTATAACCTCTACCCAGACCAATTCACAGGAAGTATCTGCCTCAATTTCGTTGCAGGATAAACCGTTTGTAACAGCAATAAACACGCCACCCCCTGTTTTATTTATTCTATCCTTTCTGAAGACCATTTGGCCCTTTGAAAAAATTTCGGCCGAATTTATCTCAGGCGTCAGCCAGCTTTCAGAACCTATAACGATTTGTGCCTCAGTACTTTCTATCAGCGCTTGGAGCTCTGGAATTTTCTCAACACAGCTACGACAATTTACAACTGTTACACCAATGGTTTTTATGTCTACTTTCTTCCCGTGTCTGACCTGCCCCCTTTGAGACTGGATGTTTATTGTATTTCAACTGGTACTACTAGCTAAACAAGTGGAAACTGAGGCGTCCACCACTACGCCACTACGCCAAGACCCGGCAAAATGAAGACGGTGGTACATTCACTTGTTTTTAACTGCGGACAACTTCTCCGCGTCGGTACACATAAAACACAAACTAACCTGATAATTAAATTGTTAAATCAAACAGAATATCTGAATGTGCAACTTCATACTACACTGCTGCTCACTTGTTGTAGAGTAAGGCAATAAAGTTTTATTAACTTTAGGAAGTAAGGCGTAAAAAGAATGCTGTGCATTACATTTACAAAGCGAGGAATGTTTATGGACTATTTCATTCGTAACTTCAAATACGAAAACAGATTATGAAGATCACCGGGCAAATTACAACAACGAGTACAGTTACTTTCGACTATGTTCACAATGAGTGTTTGTGTCTACAAACCATCAACAACTTAATAAGTACGAAATAAGTCTTATTGTAAGATAATACGAAATCAGTATTTTCGTGCACTTTTGTGAGTGTTCGCAGTAGGGTTAACGACTTGGCTAAGTAACTTGCAATTTTTGCGGTCGCTGGTTCGCTTCCCGTTCCATCTTATATTTTAATTACTGCAATTACAACCCTTTCACCTGTTATTTGTGCAAAGTTTTATGTTTTATCTTTACAAAGCACCACTAAATGTTTTTATAAAGTTTTTACCCCTAGTTCATCTTCATTGCAAACACACGTATCCAACTGTAGACCAACCAAACACATTAAATTTCTACTGAAACATTATATCCTGACATTTTACTCAGAAACGTAATTTACATGCATCTCGTTTGACATCCCAGAGTACTCTCTCAGTGGGCTACACATTCTAGCGACAGCCCGCGACATCCAGCGACGCGACCCTGCTGCTACAAGCGGCGACATTCGGCGACATGGCTGGGTGTCCTAAGTGAGCCGCGACAGCTTCCCTCTACAAGATGGCCGCTAGAACCGATCAGCTGTTTCTAAAGTTTGGCATCCGTAAACAGTAGAATAATGCCTGCGGTATCCTTTATAACCTCGACAAGCAGACGATTCTCAACGAACTCCCACTTTGTCGTGCTCGTGACAGCAACAAGATTCGAGCAGGTTTGAGATTCAAACGTCGCTCGTTGTCGTGTCTGACGCGCCGCGTTGCAGATGTCGCTCACGTAGGACAGACCCGTAAGGCAGCGGCCTGCGTGGGCTAAACATTCTAGCGACAGCTTCACGCGACAAAAGACGGCCACACGTATTGCTATAGGAGTGTCCTGCAGGGGGAGCGCCCATATGCTGTCTCCAGGTGCTGTCTCCAGGGGGTTAAGAAGAGAATGTGAACCTCAGCCGCGCATGCGCATTGCAACACTGCGGCCAGTGCGCTACAACTCGTATACGTGCTGTCTCCTGAGACGTAAAATGTTTCTCAGGCGATAAAGATAATTTGAAAGTGCATATAAAACGATCTGACAGAAGAACAAAACGAAGGATGATAGTTGAAAACATTTTTTAATTATTTACTTTTTTCCACGGCGAGCTTTCTTTCTGGGCTTCACTGAACCAGTGAACACGTAGGACACGCTGCCACTGAGTAAGGTTTCAAGCAACTGTCTCATGCTCATGGCTTTCCTGGCTACGATATAAGCATAACCTTATAGCGAGGAAGTCGCCGCCCCTCCTATGTCACCGTATGCAACTCCGACTCTGTTCTACCCCTCCGCCGGGGTGCCACAAGGCTCTATCCTCTCTCCCCTCCTCTATCTCCTTTATTCTGCCGACATGGCTTAACCCAAACCTCCCATCTATCTCCTTCAATATGCTGACGACACCACCTTCCTAGCCCTCGCCCCCTCCCTTGCCCGCTCCCAGGTTTTGCTCCAGTCCCACCTCACCGAGTTCGCCTCATGGTGTAACCGGTGGCTCCTATCCGTAAATCCAGACAAATCCCAGGCAATCGTCATAGGTCGTATCACCCGCTCCTTCCGTCTCCACAATTTTTATCTTACCCTCCACAACCGCCCAATCCGTCACACCCCCAACCTCAAATATCTTGGCCTTACCCTTGACCGCAAACTTTCCTGGACCCTGTACCTCAAGTCCTTCCATGAGAAAGATCTGTCCCACCTCAACCTCCTTAAACTCCTTACCGGCCGGACGTTGGGCCTCCACCCTTCCACTTTCCTTCACACCTATAAATCCATCATGCGCCCCGTCCTCTGTTCCTTCCACCCTGCCTGGATATCAGTCCCTACTACCTTCTACAAATCCTTACAGATCCTGGAACACCACGCCCTCCGCCTCGCATACCGTATCCGACTCCCTTCCCCCACGTGGGTCCTCTATGACTTAATCCCTAAGTCCCAAAACCCTCTGGTATACCCTGTTCTCACCAATCCCGGGCCTCTGCCACGCCTCCACCAAAGTATCCCTCCCGGCCTTCACCTACATACATTCTGTGTCCTTTCCCAGGGCAGCTTCCGCACCCTTCCCTTACCGGATAACGAACTTCGTCCCAACATCTACTCCTCCTAACAACTCTGATCCCTTCCATGTAGCGTTAGCGCCCCTCCCTTATCCCCCATTCCCTCCTTTCCACCGCTTGGCTGCCCCTCTCCCGCCCCCAGGGTCTCGCCCAGCCCCCCTTCCCCCTTCCCTTTTAATTAGTGCTCCAGAGTGTTCGTGACTAGTGATCTATTGATGTGGTTTTAACCTGTGACTCGCCCACAACGTCCGACAATTTTTTTTACCGTGTGCACCGTCCACCTGTCTTCGTTTTGTGCGTGTGTGTCCATCAATGTACTTTTAATCGTCACCGTGGTTCTCAACAGTTTTATGAATATAATGTATGTATTTTATCTCCACCTTCTTGTCTCTGTCCTCCAAATATTTTGTCTGTAAGTTTGTCTTTTTACTGTTCTCCAATTTTCACCTTGTCTGTTATTTTAATTCTGCAAATTTAATTCTGTATTTCATGTTTCATTTCCACTTGTCATTTTATGTATGTCTCAGGGCTGAATAGCAGCCACCGAAGCTGCTGCCAGCCTGCTGCCTGAAGTTACAGGTAGCATCAAAATATCAATAAAGGAAAAAAAGCGAGGAAGGGTGTGAACATGCTAATGGCTTCCTTGGATGGCCTTGAAGGCAAGGGTCACGAAATAATCGCGTGTGTAGGTAGGACTGACTTCATTGTAGTTACCTCACTTGTGTAACCTTATAAGCAACTTATTTGATAAAATCTATGCTCAGACATCCGGCGTACAGTACCGATATTTTTCTAATCCCAGTGTTTCTTTTATTCTTTTCTGTAAATATCTTTGAAAATTCTCCAAATGCACATGGTAGTAAAATAATTTCGCTACGTTTTCTGTAACGTATTGTTAATAGCCTTTCTTGTGCACTGGATATATTGAGGCTACCTTCCACTCTGAAAAGATCTTTTGTGTTTTCTAGATCTAATATTTAATTAATATCCTAAAACGTTTATACGCTATGACTATTATTAAGTTCAGTTGCGGCAGAGTATTGAGTACCTGTGCTGGTTGGTCTAGACGGTGCGATGGCGACGGAAGAAATCCAGACTCACGAGTCAGTCACCGTTGTGTGTCCCTCCTGTAAACAAAGGGTCCAGACAAACGTGAAGGTCATATCAACCTCCAAGGCATGCATTCCGGTATTTGCAGTCCTGTTAGGCGCCGTTGGGTGAGTATGAGTTGCATGTCAATAACATTTTACAAACTGTAGACATAGTGTGGATTCTGTCAGTTCCTGTACATTATTAGTGGAATACTGAACCTAACAGTCTGTACTACTAGGGGGAGTTGGAAATTAAGTTTCCTCTCTCGACTGTGGGCAGAGTTGTGTATGAAAGGAAAAAAAAATAGAGTGAGGCATTAAAGACAACACATATCTTTATTTTTGTACATAACTTCCAAGTACATTGAGACATTTTTCAATCCGCTTTATAAACTTCAAAAAGCCGTCCAAGAAAACATCAGGGCGTTGCATAATGAAGAAGCGTTGAACGGCTATGGGCGCAAGACGACACAGCAGGTGAACGCGCACGTGCAAGACACCGGTACACCATTGGGTAGAGGTCAGCCATGAATATGGTAATGACTTTCTGTTTCGGATTGTGACGGGGAATGAAACGTGGGTCCAATATTACACGCCCGAATCGAAGGCCGCATCTGTGGTGTAGAAACATTCATCATCACCTCTCCTAAAGAAGTACAAAAGCACTCCTTCTGCAGGTAATGTGCTACTCACCGTTTTCTGGTACGTAATGCTTCTTCCGTATGCAACGCCCTGATTTTTCCTGGAAGGCTTTATGAAGCTTATAAAGCGGTATAATAAAATGACGCGGTGGAGTAGCTGAGCGGTCTAAAGCGTCTCGCTGCGGAGCGCGCGGTTGCTCGCCGTGGAGGTTCGAGTCCTCCCTGGGGCATGGGTGTGTGTGTGTGTTTGTCCTTAGGTTAGTTTACCCAGGTGTAGTTTGTAAGCTACGGACTGATGAGCACGCAGTTTGGTCCGATAGATTTACAAACATTTGAATATAATAAATGTCTCAATGTACTTGGAAATTATGTAGGAAAATAAAGGCATGTCTCATTCTATTTTTTTCCTTTCCTACACTGCCCACAGTTGCTCAAATGTCTATCTGACAACTGCTTGATCATTAGTCCGTAGCTTGCAAACTACTTAAAATGAGGTAAACTAACCTAAGGACAAACACATACACCCATGCCCGAGGGTGGGACTCGAACTCCCGACGGCGATCGGCCTCGCGCACCGCAGCACGGCGCCCCAGCGCGCAAGGCTAATCCGCCGCGACCTGCCCACAGTTAACAGGGAAAACCTATTTTCCAACCCCCCAGATTCTTGTTTCGAATGTCACAATAATTTACAATTCTCTTACTAATTATTTTTAAAACAGTAAAAACAGCAATGTATAAAAATGTACAAGTCGCATAATTTACACGAAAACGATATATCCGAACTGAATTGCAATGGAGACTCGATTTGACAAATACACAAGATCATAATTATTTTGATTTCATATACATATTATATATATATATATATATATATATATATATATATATATATATATATATGATTAATATTTGCTGATATTAGTTTGCAATTATGTAAAATGTAGATTATGGATCAATATTAAACAATTCCTAAGAATGCTTATTCTGGAACACTCTATTGTACAAAATCTATTAAAATATATATTGCAGTAATCCTATCGGTCAGATACTATTAAATAACATTGATTACGGTCTTTATGTACTTAAATAGATACTTGAAGTCGAGCCATGCTATAAATACCAGGTAATACCAGAAATACAACAAAAGGATGATAATGGAATGTGGTTGTGTTTTAGGAATATGGTATCGAAATCTACACTACGAGGACTGCTCATGCCGTTACATTACAAAATACGATTAGTGATATTATGTCAGGAGCCCCCCCCCCCCCCCCCCCCCCCGAACCACAGCATAGACATTGCCGATGTGGGGTGGCTTCCGTACCTCAACGATGCAGATAGCGTACCGTAGGTGCAACCACAGCGGAGGGGTATCTGTGGAGAGGCCAGACAAACTTGTGGTTCCTGAAGAGCGACAGCAGCCTTTTCAGTAGTTACAGGGGCAACAGTCTGGATGATTGACTGAGCTGGCCTTGTAACATCATCTAATGTGGCTTTGTCACACAGCTACTGCGAACGGCTGAAAGCAAGGGGAAACTACAGCCGTTACCTTTCCCGAGGACATGCAGCTCTACTGTATGAACATATGATGATGGCATACTCTCGGGTAAAATATTCCGGAGGTAAAATAGTCCCCCATTCGGATCTCCGGGCGGGGACTACTCAGGAGGATGTCGGCATCAAGAAAAACAAAACAGGTATTCTACGGATCGGAGCGTGAAATGTTCTAACCCTTAATCGCGTAGGTAAGCTAGAAAATTTGAAAGAGAAATGGATAGGTTAAAGTTAGATATGGTAGGGATTAGTGAAGTTCGGTGGCAGGATGTACAGGATTTCTGGTCAGGTGAGTACAGGGTTATCAATACAAAATCTGTTGGTGGTAACGCAGAAGTAGGTCTGATAATGAATAACAAAATAGGAATGCGGGTAAGTTACTATGAACAGCATAGTGAACGCATTATCATAATAAAGATAGACACGAAGCCAACACCGACCAATGTAGTGCACGTTTATAAGCCAACCAGCACCGCCGATGCTGAGGATATCGAAAAAATGTATGAGGAGATAAAAGAAATCATTCAGAAAGTTAACGGAGATTAAAACTTGATTGTGTGGGGGGACTGGAACTCGGTAGTAGGAAAGCGAAGAGAGGGAAGTGTAGTAGGTGAATATGGACTGGGAAAAAGGAATGAAAGAGGAGATCGCTTGGTATAATTTTGCGCAGAGCACAATTTAATGATCACCAACACTTGGTTTAATCATCATGAAAGAAGGCTGCATACGTGTAAGAGACCAGGAGACACTGGAAGGTAACAGATTGACTTTATAATGGTAAGGAATAGATTTAGAAACCAAGTTCTAAACTGTAGGACATATCCAGGGGCAAATATAGACTCTGACCATAACGTATTGGTCATGAACTGCAGATTAAAACTTAAGAGACTGCAGAAAGGTAGAAAGGTTAGGAGATGGAACCTGGACAAACTGAAGGAACCAGAGGTGGTTGGGAGTTTCAGAGGGAGCATTAGGCAAGGTTTGGCTGAAACTGGGGAGAGTAATACAATAGAAGAAGAATGGGTAGCTCTGAGAGATTAGTGAAGGCAGCAGAGGACCATATAGGCAGAAGGACTACGCCTAATAGCAATGCCTGAATAACACAGGATATACTGACCTTAATTGATGAGAGGAGAAAATATAAAAATTCAGCAAGTGAAACAGGAAAGAGGGAGTACAAACGTCTAAAAATGAGATTGAAGGAACTGCAGACTGGCTAAGCAGGAGTGGCTAGAGGGCAAATGCAGAACCGTAGAATAATGCATAACTAGGGGAAAGATGGATACCGCCTACAGGAAAATAACAGAAATAGTTGGAAACAAGAAAAGCAGTTGTATGAATATCAAGAACTCAGACGGAAAACCGGTACTAAGCAAAGAGGGGAAAGCTAAACTGTGGAAGGAGTATATAGAGGGCCCATAAAAAGGAAATAAACATATAGGAAGTATTCTAGAAATGGAAGACGAAGTGGAGGAAGATGAGATAGGAGATATGATAAGGCGAGAAGAATTTGACAGAGCGCTGAAGGACTTGAGTGGAAACAAGGCCCCTGGAGTAGATGATATTCCGCCTGAACAGTTGACATCGTTAGGAGAACCAGTCGTGAAAAAATTGTATCACCTGGTATGCAAGATGTATGAGACAGGGGAAATACCCTCAGACTTCAAGAAGAATATTGTAATTTCAATTCCAAAGAAAGCAAGTGCAGACAAGTGTGAAAATTACAGAACTATCAGTTTAGTAAGTCATGGATGTAAAATACTAACACAAATTATTTACAGACAAATGGAAAAACTTGTGGAATCCGACCTCGGGGAAGATCAGTTTGGATTTAGGAGAAATGTAGGAACACGGGAGGCAATACGCACATTACGACTTATCTTAGAAGATAGGCTAAGAAAAGGGAAACCTACGTTTTTAGCGTTTGTCGATTTGGAGAAAGCTTTTGACAATGTTGACTGGAATACACTCTTCCAAATTCTGAAGGTATCAGGGGTAAAATATAGGGAGAGAAGAGTTATATTGAACCTATACCAAAACCAGAACGGTTATTAGAGTCGAAGGGCAACAAATGGACGCAGAGGTTGGGAAGGGAGTAAGACAGGGTTGTAGCCTTTCCCCAATGTTGTTGAATCCGTAAATTGAACAGGCAGTGAAGGAATGGAAGGAAAAATTTGGAGAGGGCATTAAAGTGCAGGGAGAAGAAATGAAAACATTGCGATTTGCTGATGACATAGTAATTCTGTCAGAGACTGCAAAAGATATGGAAGAGCAATTGAATGGAATGAACAGTGCCTTGAAAGGAAGATATAAGATGAACATTAACAAGAGTAAAACGAAGGTAATGGAATACAATGTCAGAAAATCAGGCGATGCTGAAGGAATTCGATTAGGTAGTGAGACAATAAAAGTAGTAGATGAATTTTGTTATTTGGGTAGCAAGATAACTGCTGATGGCCGAAGTAAACAAGATATAAAATGCAGAATGGCTATGGGAAGGAAAGCATTTCTAAAGAAACGAAGCTTGTTAACATCCAATATTAACTCAAATGTTAGGAAGTCCTGCCTGAAAGCATTTGTCTGGAGTGTAGCATTGTATGGGGGTGAAACGTGGACGATAAGGAGTTCAGGTCAAAAGATGATAGAAGCTTTTGAAATGTGGTGCTACAGACGAATGATGAAAATTAGATGGGAGGATCACGTAACTAATGAGGATATGCTTAATCGAATCGGGGAGAAAAGGAGTTTGTGACATATCCTAACTAAGAGAAGGGATAGATTGGTTGGACATATTCTGAGTCATCAAGGAATTGTCAACTTAGCATTAGAAGGAAGTGTGTGGGGTAAATATCGTAGAGGGAGACCAAGGGACGAATATAGTAAGCTGATTCAAAAGGATGTAGGTTGCCGAACGTATTCACAGATGAAGAGACTTGCACAGGACAGGGTATCGTGGAGAGCTGCATCAAACCAGTCTGCGGACTGAAGACCACAACAACATGTCAGGAGGCACTGAAACACGTTCACTAAAAGTGTGTTCTGTTCCATTTTTAGTTATTCATTACTCTCAAGTGTTTCTCCGCCATTAATATTGTCTATTTGTATGTCAATTATTATAGTCCTTTATTAATGATGTGATTGAACTTGTGTACTCGTATGAATGTGGAAGGTTGTTTTTAATATTGACTGACTGCCGCGCAATGGCTTACAGTCGACGCCTCGAACTTTCGGAGTTGTTTGCTTTAGTTAAGAATGCATGCCTTCGTATCTCGTCTGCACTACCGTCTGCTGGGTGACCAGAGACAAAGTGACTTGGCAAGATGGCGAGGTGGCCTGTTCAGAGTGTAGTACCAACATAATCATGGTCGTAAGAGGTGACAAAAGAGATCCCTCTGGAGCTCTAGTACAGGGCATTGTCTTCTTCAGGTAACAAGGGTTGGTAGATAGTAGGCTCTGAACGCATTCTGCATCGCTTTTAGCGCGCCCTACATCCAGTGCGTGGAGGGGAAGGCTTTTGGTGTGGCCTGAGGCTTCACTCTTGCTGCAACCACAGAAGTGAGTATATGTCGATTCATGCTGAGGGGATGGAATGCTGTTAGAACTTTGCTTTCTTTGTGATCAGGCAGTCTTGGTTTATCAGTGATAGTTTTCTTGAGTAATTCTTTCGCTATGCGAGGCGAAATGTTTCTTAGTTTACATAACTCAAGTGATTCATTGTAAATTTAGTATTTGTATTTCCAATCCAGTAATGATTTTCTTAAGTTAGAATACATGTGTATGGCCTCCAGCCTTTGGGTAAAATTAGTATGTTTGAATTTCCTTGCTGTTTTTTAACTAACGTTTTCGCATCGTGTCTGTATCTGCGAGTCTGCTAAATTTTTCTCAAATTTTCTCGGTTGATTCTGTCTTTTCTGTCTTGGTATGACCGAGTGCACAACATGCTTTCGAAACGGTCATTACTTTGGCCTTCAGCCATGCTTTTATTGATACTAGCTTTCTTCTATAGCCGGCCACAGTGGCCACGTGATCTGTGGCATGCCAGTCATAGTCTGCATGGCTGCTATGGTCAGGGCTTCAAATCTCCCCTCAGGCATGGATGTTTGTGTAGTTTTTAGTATAAGGAAGTTCATAAGTAGTTTGTAAATTTAGGGACTGATGACCCCACAGTTAAGCTTAACAAACATTTGAAAATTTTTCTTCTATATGAATTCTTGCATTTGCTTTACTTGCTTATTCTAAATTAATTTCCTTTTTGTAAATTCTATGTAATTCACTATCGTCGCACCACGTGGTACTTAAGCTGCCTCCCTGCACATGAGTTCGTTTGGTGCATAGTGTGATTTTAATTTGTGCTTGAAAACATCTGCCATCTTGTCAAATGCCACCGACGCTTCGTTTTACTGCTGTCATGAAGTGTTGCCGCATGAGTAATGTGTCGCAAGCATTATGCATGTGTCTGTGAGTGAATGAATGTGCTTTCCTTTACCCAGTGTGTATTTGCAAATTTTGTCCCATTTTACCTCCATATTCATAAATGGCAGAAACAATCATATTAAGGGCAGTAACCTTATGATTTATTTTACTTTTGTACAAGGTGTGTGCTTTATTGTGCTTAATATGATCTCCCCACATTTATTTGCTTGTTTATTTTATTGAACCTCTGCTTTATAATTTCATGCTCCTCGTCCCATGTTTAATTATCTATTCCTTTTTTTAAATTAATTTTGTGTTTGTTAAAATGTTGGCTGCTCTCTTACAGAGTTAGCAGTTGGATAAATTTCCGTTGCACAATTACTGTGACCACTTTTAAAGTAATTTAGAGCAGCAGTGAGCGTTTTAACTTGCATTTACAGATCTCTACTGCCTGACGTCTTATATAGAAAATTTAACAAGCTACTTTCAACAGTAGTGGTTTTTTTTTTTCACACAGAGCACACTTTTTGTTTTCTCTCTTTCAGGTGCTGCTTGTTCTGCTGTATTTTTGGCTGTGTGAATAATTCCGAGGACAACTCCACGGACTGCTGTACGGAATGGACAGAGTGCTGGCAGGACGGCAGACAGTGGTGTGAGGACAGTAGAGAGTGGTGTGGGATGTGCCTCCACTGCAGAACGGGCTGCCGCAGCCTGGAGCACCACTACTACCCCAACTGCGAAGCTCTCATTGGAGCTTATGACTGAAAGCTGTGTAATTGCTACCTGTGAACTGAGCTGATAGTTCCAACTCCAAGACTTCACACTGAGAAGTGCTTTAAGAAGCTTAAATCACTCTTATAAACAACGATGAGTAAGTGCTGATATTCTAGTGATGTACAAAGGCTGTCAGAGCTAAAATAAACACCTCTGCAGTCGTCACACAGCAAACACTTTCAAATAAACAAACTAACCCTGGCCACTCTTTGCTGTGGCTCAATCTGATAGAAAAGAAATAGGAAGCAAATCAAAGAATTATTACGAACCTAGAATCACCGAGAAAATACATCACTCAAATTAATACCCTGCTCTGCGTTTATGTGCCTATGTGGAATGAACATAAAGACAGAAGAAATATATGTTTTCTAATAAAATCATCATTTGTTGTAAAACCAGTGAAGCGAAAAGAACTTTTGTCCAAATTAAAACTCTAAACATGCTGTATCGTTGCTTAAAATCCACAAAGGTATTGTAAACATCTTTATTATTCTTTTTCGTGATGCGTTTCGAAGTTAACCCATATTCTAATAACCTATTAATATACAAAACATACGTTATATACCAGATATTTCGTAATATGAGGCGCGTCCAGAAAGTAAGTTCCGTTTCAATTTATCTCCGCTGCAGCGCTGCGACTGCAGTTCCGCACGTGCGCTGTAGACGATGTGTATCAAGGAGAAGAACGTGCGCCATTTGGAGATCGCTGTCAGTTACGTGCGCTTTGTTGTGCTTGTTTGAAATGTCGGCGTTGATTGAAAATCGCCGGCCGCAGTGGCCGAGGGGACTGAGGCGCTCCAGTCTCGGTCTGCACGGCCACTACGGTCGGGGGTTCGAATCCCCCATCGGGCATGGATATTTGTGCCGTCCTTAGTATAAGGTAGTTGATAAGTAGTTTGTAAGTTTAGGGACTGATGACTCACGTAGTTAAGTCCCATAAGCTTAACAAACATTTGAATTTTTTTTTTTTCTTTTTTTAGTTGGAAATCCCGCCGCCTGTAAAATCAGGTCGGTGATTCGGTTTCTGAATGCGAGGAAAGTGAAACCAAGTGAAATTTATCGGCAAATTTGCGATGTTTACGGACCAATGCGATGAGTGATTCGATGGTGAGAAGATGGGTCCGACAGTTCAGTGGAGGGCGTAGTGATGTGCACGATGAGGAACGAAGTGGGCGTCCACCTTTGGTTACAGAAGAACTGGTTCACGAGATTGATGACAAGATCCAGGACATCTCAAGTCTTTCCTTGGCGGTCATCACTTCACCAATGACGACGAGTTGAAAGAAACTGTTTCCAACTGGTTGAAGACACAGGCGGCAGATTTCTATGAAGAAGGTATACAAAACTTGGTGCCACTCTATGACAAATGCCTGCAAAATTTCGGCAGTTATGTGGAAAAGTAGTTTAAGAGTTGTAGAATTTTGTGCAATAAAAATTTCTTGTGTATATGTGTACAATTTCATTTTATTACCAAACGGAACTTACTTTCTGGACGCGCCTCGTAAACACACACTCAAGCAATTTCACAAGAAGCAAGTATATACATGAAATACTACAAACCAAAATTTACAAAGGAGTGACATGATGACAGCTGTGATCATGCACCATTAATAGCAGATTAAATGCTGTTGATTTTACAGTGTCTTACAGTTACATACTCAGATGAAGTAATAACCAACATTGTTATTTGCGATGGATATATGTTTAACAGTTCATAATCAATGTATTAAAAAAAGTAATAAAGAAGAACACAATAATTTTGTGGATTTTACGCTATCATACAGCATTTTTAGAGTTTCCATTTGGATTGCAGTAAACATGGTTCCATTCCCCTTAAATAATTTTCAGTCCGACATAAGATACAAAAGTTATTGTTAGTCCATTATCTACATAAACACAAGAAAAAAGATCAGACATTTTAACAGCTGTGGAGCATGCGGCGTATAATTGCTCTTGAAGAAACAGTCGTTTTCTGCATCCTGTACAATTCCCATTACCCTTTTCTGTCAGTCTTCTTCATCTCTCTGCCCATTTCCTCTTCCCATAGGCTTAGCTATTCAAAGTGAATAAATTAGAAACCGAGAACTGTAGTGTACCGACGGTAAACTGAAAACCAAACGAAATGAAAATGCCAAATTAAATCATGATTATTACGTAATTATGATGTTTTGATTATTGTACCGATAGAGGGGGTGGTAGGACTGTGTTGAGCTGTTTGTGCATTTTCATGAGCTCTCTTACACACTTCTAATTTAAAGGTTGTACCAAGAAAGTCTTTTTCTTCAATTAATGTATTTGTTTATTAATTTTTTTTTCACCCTAGCGAGGTGAAGAAGTTCTCAGGTGCAATTTTTCCTTTTATAAGGGGCGTTCAAAAAGAAACGAGTCGGAGTCTGCAATGCGTAATCCGGTGACAGGAGGGTAACATCGTGGCGTGTGTAATGAGGTGTGGTTCCGACCAGAGTGTGGACGTTCACAGCCCATTGCTAGAGGGCACACGTGCACGTCACGTGGCTATACAAAGCTAGCAGCAACATTCATCAATCGTCCAAAGCTAGCCCATTGTCATAACTTCGGATATGCTTAACTTTGAAAACTAAATGCTGAAATTCTCACTGCCCATCTGGCTATATGCTCAGTCTTCCAAGGACGCGCAAGTTCCCTACTTAAAGCCTCGTTGTCAGTCTCTTAATCGAATTATCTATGCTACAAGTAGAAACGAAATTTTTGAGGGCATGGAAAACAGCTAATGCCTTGGACTCATAGACTGAGACTGGACCTGCTAGTCTGCTAGAAATGTACTCAATAAGACGTCTACCCTGATCATCTTTTTGCAACAAAACAGCAGCAATTCCAGCGATTGAAGCGACTGCTTAGATGATGAATCTCTTGATGAAATCGGGAACTGCTTTAATTCCCTCGAAGGCTGCCTGTTGGCTCTTGACCCACACAAATTTGCGCCCCTTCTTCCTCATCTCATTTAACGGAGCAGCACGTTGAGCAAAATTCGCTACATACCTTCGAAAATAATTGGACATCCCCATTAATTTAGCCACACTTCTAGTATTAACTGAAATAGGAAATCTTCGAAGTCTCACACTACTTCTGAATAAATACGAACTCCTTCAGCTGAGATCAAATGACCCAAAAATGAAACAGGGTGACACATCAATGTGACTTGAGAGAGCTTAACCATCAAACGCGCCTTCCAAAGTCTCAAGAAAACTTAAGGTTTTGCAAAAGAACGACTGTAAATCACAATGTTGACAAGGTAGTTATAAACGCAATTAAGATTCCTAGGACTCTATCCAGAAGGGATAAACCAACCACACCAGTAGATAAGCCAACTAGAACACGATTAAAGTCGAATAGGTTCCAGTCAGCAGAAAAAAACTGTAGCCTGCTTAGAATCTTAGGTAAGAGGGAGCTGATGACAAGCCTGACTGAGATCCAATATCGCAAAATACTGCGCACTGGGAAACCAAGTGAAGGCGCTATGAAGGAGAGGTAGAGAAACTGACTCCAAGATGACTTTCTTATTTAAAACTCTGTAATCAACAACGGATTTTTAATCTCCTTTATCAGGTTTGGGCTCAAGAAATTTCAGTGAGGCATAGGGCGAGGTGGACCACTTGATCACCTTATCACGTAACATGTGCTCAATTTTCTTGTGCCAAAACGCATTTTAGACGGGGACAAACGATAAGGACTTTGCCTCATCGAAATATCATCCTAATCTCACCATACACTTCCCAAGCAGAGACAACTCCTAGCCACCAGCCATTCGACATCTCTGAGTTCAGAATATTCACAAACACTACAAAGGTTTATCAATATGGGAAATGGCTCTACCGGAATCAATTAGGGTGCAAACTGGCTCCAGATTAATCGTGGCACAAACAAAAGGAAGGAAGCTACAGGAAGTCGTTATACGATGACAAAATCTTTTACTGTTTCCTGGATTTCCTTCTTACCCCTTCTGGCATCAGCTATCGCATCTCGGGTTCCTCTGTACCAGACACTGGCGCACTAAACGATCATAAGCGCCACAGCAACAGCATGTAACATGCACTCCACCCCAGCTGTGCAGAGCCACTAGTTTCAAGGGCTCAATTGTAGTAACCAATTGTTTGAACTCAGAAAATGTGGTCGCTTTAACACTAAATAGCGCACTTCCTCTATCTTCAGCATGAAGACCTTCAATAATAATCGCCACAATGTCATTTTCAGTAATATCCATTTGGAATGCAACAACTACAGTATGGACACAATAAACATAAGTATCCAATTTTTCAGTAACATCCTGAGCCTGCCAAAAATGCATCCTCTCTAGTTCTTTCTTAACCCAGGTGGATTCCTTTTCGTTAATAATCATTTGCCACAGATCACATTAGGAGCCCTGCGATTGAAGTACTTCCGCTAACAAATCAGCAAAAACACCCCGAGCTAAAGGGTATCACAAAGCTAAGACCACAACTTGGCAAATATGAAGAGCCTCAGCCCGCCATAAAACAATCTGAATCTGTTTCATATCATCCACTGAAACTTCCATCACGTCTTTCAACAAAAGTGCAAAGGGATCGGGGTAACTTGGCGAGCTCTTTATCAAATTGATTATGAGTTTCTAAACAGGTTCCGACACTGCGGCCTTCAACTGTTCAATTATGTTTTGCATGCTTCCTGTGTCCTGACAGTTACGTATTTGCAGCTCGTATTGTAGCTGCTCCTTCTACAAGTAATTCCAGCCCACGAATCATGTGTTTTCCATCACCGCAAAATTTACCTAAAACTGTAACAAATGTATAAATGCACTTAATTGCAACTAAACAAGGCTTGAACGTCCAGAGGAAACTACACTTTGCTACCAATCAGCTAATGAAATTTCACTGGTAACTGAGCAGGACCAGATGGGAAGCATGTGGGAACAAATGTTTTGGTTCAAGCCTTGTTGTAAGATAAATTCTTTTTCCTATCTCTACAGAAGTTACTGCAATAAAAATTAGAAAGATAGGAATAATTTCAATATATATATATATATATATATATATATATTGTGTGTGTTCAGTTTCGCCACAGGCAAAATAAAGTCACCAGAATTCAAATAAAGTTTATCCTCAAAACGTACAGCATTCCATAAAAAAGTGAGATAAATTAAAGATCAAATTGCATAACCTTCCATTTAAATGAAACTCATGTATGCAATGTACAGTAACAATACGAACAAGTTTAAAGAGCCAGGCTTTCTCAAACGAGGGATTCACAATGATACACAGCTTGAACTCTCAGTCAACCCTCGATTTACCCAATAAATTTATTTAACAACATTACGCAATAATTCCAAAAAATTATTTTTACAACCTTTAATAAATAGTAACACTTAAAACAACCAAACAGCCGGATTACGGACCCTCTCAGTAGGGATTAATTAAACAAACCCCAAATGATTTTTAAAATTATTATTATTTGCTCTAGGTAAAATTTGCAGCATGCCAAACAAATTACAAGCAGAGAAAATCTTGAATAAAATTTAAGACTAACACGCCTTTATGGCGAGCGTTATTTAGCTTTTAAATAATCCAGAACGATTGCTTTCTTTGAGACATACACGTACAACTGTACGCGAGTAATGGCGCTGCTTATTACAATTTAGACACTATAAAAATTCCTCAGAAGTTACTCCAAGAACTACTCTGCGTGTTTTGAAGGTATAAGATGCAGTAACTACTACAAAACATAAGAAATGACTTACCTTTTATTTCCAATATGTTGCTCATGAATGAGACCGATTGGTCACAGAGACTCCCAGTTCCGTGTACCCCGCTCAAACGCAGGAGCTTGGCCCACACAACCACTGCCCTCAGGTGGTGATTTCGCAACATATGTAAACAAACCAAGACGCAAGTATTAATAGGCAGTCACGAAACGGAGAGTCATCACAAGAACAAGTTTGGCTATCAACACTCAGATATAGCCTACAAGAACTTGAAAATACCTCACAGTTCTAGTTAAATGAGGAAATAAAAGAATTTGATGCACTTCTTAAATATGAATGATCCATAAGCGACCAGTCATAATTAGAGTAACCACGCCTTGTGCATTACAACTCTTCAATAAAAAATTTTAGTTACACACCATGCTTAATGTTCACCATTTCTATCATCGCCAGTCTTAGTGTCTGAACACTGCAGCGGACTGATTTCCCTGCTCAAATACCCAGTTGTGTAGTTACACAGAAAAGGGGTTGTTAGCAACAATCTGCTTAACAATAATAACAAATTAGTCTACAGGCTTAAAAGACAGTGATTAGTACTATGGGGAACGTATACTAGGTTTCTCCCATAATATCAATAAGTTGGCTCAGCAAAACACACTTTCATGGCTATAATCGACAGTCTCCAGGAAACAGTCGGTGCTTGTGAATATGCGCAAGCGACACGGTAAGGTACCAAAAACAAGCGTCCTGGCCACCTTTCGACGTATAACTTCCGGCCCAAAGTGCCCCAGCGCCGGCTATACGTCAGTGCCGCTGTTGGTTCCTGTCAGTCTTTCACCTCTGCTGCCAGAACCTAACTACTCTACGTTACTCCAACGCTCACCACCCGAGCGCATGCCTTCTCGCGGAGGCCGAAACAAACCCGCGCCACAGATGAAACAATTCGAAGGACACATTTGCGCGGTTAAACTCTCTGAGCCGAGACAACGCTCATTGTCACACTTCGACTAATGTCTCAACAGCCAGAGTCAACACTTCTAGCATACAGGTGTTGGTTTCTGTAATTATGCCTCTGACTCGTTTTTTATTGAATTTCCCCTTATTTTAGGTACGAGTGTACGAATTTCTCTGCTAAAAAGTCACCCGGCGATTCATCAACCAGACAGATCTTACCTTTACCAAGACATGAAAAAAAGCATGTAACACATATTTCGAATCTTTATTGAGCGCCTTCCAGTATCATTGCCCATCCTTTTTTGAAGCCATGCATTAACTATCATCTAAATCAAATGTTCAAATGTTTGTAGAACTTATGGGACTTAACTACGGGGCTATCAGTCCCTAAACTTACAAACTACTTATGAACTAGCTAAGACTAAGAACGGCACAAATATCCATGCCCGAGGGGGGATTCGACCCCCCGACCGCAGTGGCCGTGCAGACCGTGACTGGAGCGCCTCAGTCCCCTCGGCCACCGCGGCCGGCAACTATCATCTACACTTGGGCGTGCATAACTATTCATCATCATGAACTTATGGATCTGGACTGTATATGTTTTCAAAATTTTCTGTACTTCTTTCCAGAAAGGTTGACATGAGACTAACAAGGGAATGGTCAGACTTGTCATGTCTAAACCTGTGTTGCTATTTTTACCACTGTGAGTCAACATTGAAGGAAGTCAGTCTGCAGACTGTTGGATGCTAACATGACCTGGAAGTCTGTAAAAACTTTTATGACGTATGACATTATTGTCGTATGGTTTCCGCGCTTATAACTGCATGTTGTACAACCCTGACCTCTCTCGCTACGTTATACCAACGCCATCTAGCAACAAGGTGGCGTTAGCTACGCGCCGCTCTCCTGCCACAGCAGTGAGAGAGCTGATTCGCCCAGTGAAAGCGATCGTTCGATAATTAATAAATACGATAATAATAAATTCGTTGATAAATTTAGCTGATATGTTATCTACAACATTCTTTACAAATAGCTATGAAATAGTCACAAATACATTTACGGTTTAGAACACGTCAAACTTTTATTTCTTGTAATTACCTCAAAAATGAGAAATATTTATACAGTGTTCAAAACATAGGTTTTTTAGGCACCAATAACATACAAGCAAAGACGACATATGACAGTCTGCGAATCACAGACATTGTTAGACGTACGTAGGCAAAACACGGTCGGTGTTACGAAGGAATCAGGCCTAATATCAGTATATTTCGAGGCGTGCCACGCATATTTAATTACATTTTGAAACCGTGGGGAGGAAAACTGATAATGTACGTCTGATTGCAACTTGAGATTATTGTCACGGTGACAGACAGGAAACTGCAGTGACTTGCACACAATAATTGTCTCTGTTAGTTTTCTGTAAAATGCCTTCCACTGGCGAAAAAATTCATTGACTAATGACGTTCGTAGTGCCGGGTGGAATCTGAAGTACCTCTACTTCTTTGTCACGGTGAGCTCGAAATACAGCTTTTAATGAATCAGAACTTTTATGACCTGACCACGAATCTAGAAGGAGAAGAGATTTGTTCCCGAAGAACGGAAGTAATGCATGACACGTGAAAATTGTAACGTTATCATTTTAGTCCAGTCAATGAATGCATTGTAGAGTGCATGGAATATGCGAGAATTTTTGACTTCAGGACTTTATTAGGGATAGTTAGGAGGTGAACATACTAAAAGTCCCCGCCCCTGGGGGGTGAGCTAAAGTGGGGATGGGAGTGGAAAGGTACCATTTTTTGGTTCTTCGCTTATATCTCGAAAGCGGTCCGCTTTAGGAAGAAAATGTTCCAAATAAAAATGAAAGATAATTGAATTTTCTATAAAATTGTTTCTATAAATATTAGTCGAATTCCCAACGGTTTTTGAGATATACGTTACTGAAAATCGACAAGTTCGGAAAAATCATTTTTACCTCACTAATTTTGTCAAACATTTACTTCTAGTGACTCACTCGATCGTTTCTCAGAAAATTTGTCAGAAAGAAAGTTTTAGAGCATTAAATTTCCTTCAATTTGCTATGCACATTTATTCCCTTATCTTCAGCCAATCAGAAGTTACATCATTTATAAGACGTGCGCTCAGTTTCGAGGTCCTTCTAGAAATGAGTGTTTTGAAAGGCTGTGACGTTTTGTCTTATGAAACGTGCTAGTGTGGTAAATAACGCCACCTTAACAATGACAAGAAGGTAATTTCAGTTGAAAGAGAACACCTTTTTACAATTATAGCTTTTATTACATTATTATGAATGATACAATGAAAGTATTTACAAGCACTGATAGTGATTCAAAATGAAAAATATGTGCATTGAAAGCAACATTTTCATTTTTCTGAGGAATGGTCTAGTGCCATTCACCTTAGTCAGTAGTTGAGGCATCGTCCAACAAGATTGGTAGTCTCGATGTCACTGTCTCCATCTTCATCTTTAATATTCAGACTCTGTTGATGCAGTCGCCCTTGCATTTCAGGCATGTAACAGAACACTGTAACAACGCTTTTCTGGAACCACATCTGCCACTGCCACATCCTTACGTGCATCGACAATAATTATCTTCAATAATTCGTCAGGAGCAACATCTAACTCTGAGAGTTTCAGAACTAGTTGGTAATTCCTTCTTTCTCGACCCCAATTCGGCACTCCACATTTCGGTTCCTCTCTTAACCAAAGTCGTACTTGGTGGTACATTCGGAATGCATGCTGCTTAACAGTTCCTTCAGTTGGAGGGAGAGTTCAGAGATTAGGCTTCATGTATCCAGCTGTTTTTATAAATGATTTGTAGGGGAACAAGATGAGGGATGTCTTGGTGGCTGGAACTCCATGGCATGAGATAGTACTCGTGATTCCCGCTGTCTCAATGGAGTCGGGAAAAGAAGAATTATTGGAAAATATCTCAGCAGCATGTTGTATGATTTTGGACTTGTGATGCATTTTGACAAACCCCAATTTACTCTTGCGATACGCTGCGGATGTTGTGTCACAGCCTGTAAATGCTGGAATAACAAATGGGCGTTGTCCATTTTCAATTCCTGCTCCTCTTGTTATACATTGCTTGTGTCGCTTCCACTCTAGGACTACAATACCTTGTTTTTGGCAACAAACCATAGAATGTCATTTGGTACAGGATGTGGCGGCTCTTCTGTTATATCAATGTGTGCCACAGTCACATTTCGTAGACCTCCTTTCATTGTAATGTATGTTTCTAGTGGAGTAGTTCCGAGTTTTCCAGTTTCAGCTGATGCAGGCATTGTGTTTAATCTTGGTGTTTCTGAACTTCTTTGAACATGTGTGGACGGAGTGACACTTTGATGCCCCTCATAGTGTGGAAGGCATTCTGTTCGTCTAAGGTACAAACACTGAAATCCATATTATCAAAAACAATTTTTTTAATGTAGCTGGATTGTAGCTTAGCTGTACGTGGGCAATCAAAAATAATTCCAGTTTTTGTACTACATAGTAGGATGAGCTGACACCCAGACTTGTTAGAAGATCAGTCAAGTTCTTCGAGGCATATGTCAATATTGGTGACAAGAAGGTTCGTGGCCTGACAACTAATGTGATGGCATGTCCAGTAGCAACGCACTTCCTCCATGATTCCTCAGTTTTCTTGCTTTTTTTTTTCAACATAACCTCCTCAGGAAAGGTTCGGAGTTTTGGAGGGATTGTGGGAGAGAATTTGCATCCTTCAGGAAGTTATCTCTTTGATGGTATATAACTGTACGCTTCATTTTGAATATCTTACCTTATTATCTCAGCAGCTTTCTGGGCAATTCTGAGTCGCTCTTCTTTATCATCCTTTTCCTTGTTATCATACCAGGCGTTGGTTAGCAATTTGTACCCAGTGTCCCTAAAACAAATCATTGGAACCTTAAACCTGCTGGAGCCTGCGATCATGATTATGCGATCCCCATACTTCTTCAACAGTTCTGTTTAGATAGTTCTCTACTCAGGCTTCCTCCCAGTAATAACACCCATAATTTCGTTTACAGTGAACTGACTCACTATTCCCCTCCAGTAAGACACTAACCTTTCCACTGCATTTGAAACGTAGTCTTCAGACGTGGACGTTAAGAGTTTCTGGTACAACGACCTCACAAAGTCCAACCAACATTCATCATCATACACAGCCTCCTCCGCAACTAAATCATTTGAGGTGGGAAGATGCCTCATCACTTCCTCTCCCCACTGATCATGACTAGCTCGAGAAGCACCCATACTCGTCACTTGTATGTCAGTTCTGTTGCGTCCTTTCGTGAGAAAAATAACTAAAAATATCTTCCGTGGGCTTCTTTTGCTCACCATTAATACTTTCGGCACAAAAGAAACATTTTGTTTTGAAATCGAATTTCGCTTGTTTGGAGCTCAAAGTTGAAGGCTGAACTACTTCAGAGGACGATGAGAGTGCCTGTCTCTTTAAATGAGCGTTGATGAATTGCGGCCGGGTGTAATTTTTTCGACATTCATTATGAATCAGAAGGATGTCCAAACCTTCTAAAGATGAGCAATTGCTATCTCCCCTTTCTCTAATTGCTTTGATGAGTGATAGTATTCCTTTTTTGTCACTGTGAAAACACTATCATCTGGTCCATCTATTGTTTCATCACAACACCGAGTAGCCATTGTGCGCAGTACACAGTCAACATTTTCATAAATCAATATCACGAAAAACCGACATACAAACTTTTCTATGCCTGGAGAACTTTTGAAGTGAACTCAAGTAAGAAGTGAGTGAGTACACTCCATTCCACCCCTCTGTCCAGTCTCTTGGAAGGAGCCAGTGTCACGCCTTCGATGTTCGTCGTGGGGCTTTCCCATCGTTAACCCTCTCCCGGGCGTTAGGTACTGACGACCTTGAAGATCTGTCCACTGCAGGTGACAATAAATGAGCATCGACCACCTTCCTCCTCATAAAAATGAAAATGTTGCTTTTAATGCACTTATTTTTCATTTTGAATCATTATCAGTGCTTGTAAATAATTTCATTGTATGATTCATAATATTACAATAAAAGCTATAATTATAAAAAGGTGTTCTCTTACAATTCCAGTTACCATCTTGTTATTGTTAAAGTGTTGTTATTTACCATGCTAGCACGTTTCATAAGATAAAAACATTGCAGCCCCTCAAAACATTCATTTGTAGAAGGACCTCGAAACTGAGCGCACATCTTACAAATGATGTAACTTCTGATTGGCTGAAGATAAGGGAATAAATATGCAAATCAAATTGAAGGAAATTTAATGCTCTAAAACTTTCTTTCTGACAAATTTTCTGAGAAACGATCTAGTGAGTCACTAGAAGTAAATGTTTGACAAAATTAGTGAGGTAAAAATGATTTTTTCCAAACTTGTCGATTTTCAGTAACGTATATCTCGAAAACCGTTGGGAATTCGACTAATATTTATAGAAACAATTTTATAGAAAATTCAATTATCTTTCATTTTTATTTGGAACATTTTCTTCCTAAAGCGGACCGCTTTCGAGATATAAACGAAAAACCAAAAAATGGTACCTTTGCACCCCCCTCCCCGATTTAGCTCACCCCCCAGGGGCGGGGACTTTTAGTATGTTCACCTCCTAACTATCCCTAACAAAGTCCTGAAGTCAAAAATTCTCGCATATTCCATGCACTCTACACCCCTCTTTTGAGCACTCATTGACTGGACTATTTCCCATTTTTCCAGACTTCGATGCGTCTACCACAAGATTGTCTGTGTAGAACATTGTTTGTTTGACACGTGGTCCAAAACGTCCAGTTGGTTCTTGAAGACAAACATATAGTTTAGGCAGCAATGAACCATCCAGACTAATTATGGGCATTATAATGAATGGGTGCGTGTAGTCGTGGACAACGCAATTGCCTCAATATGTTTTTCTTCTTTGAATGACAGTGTTCTTTTCGCACGCATTTCTTTTTGAAAACCTGACCTGCATTGTAAACGTAAAATTCACTAAAACTGGCGAACTTATTTTTTGCAGTCGTAAGAAAAGCTTCTACCATTTCCATTTGAGTCACTTCATTTTACGAGCTGTTTCTCGATACAAATTTCATTATTTTTCGTGCCACAATTTTACGTAATCTTTTGAAGCGACTAATCCAACTACGAGAAGCTGTAAATTATTAGCGCCAATCTCTAACCTCCAGTAACCCAAAGTTGTGTCGCTGACACTCAATGACTGTCGCCTGGCATCGGTAAATTGCTCAAAAAGTCGCGCATTTATCTCCGTCGCAATTTCCAGTCGACTCTTACGTCGTCCACCGATTTCATTTTTCCATCTATACAATTCACGTTCAGAACGGACAAAGCTAAACTTATTTTGAACAGTACTCATACGTAGGCGTTTCTTACCACTTTCGTTCAACCACTACTTCACCGCGTTTTCTTTGTCTTATAATGTAATTGTAGTTGCTGGTGTTGCTTTCAGAGATAATTGATGATGGTACGTGGCACTATCACTCGAAGAGTCTTCATGTGTGCAACTTCCTTCCGTTTCTTCGCCGTCTGTAGATTCACAGTCTGCAATATCAAGTGTTTCAGTCGTTTCTAGCCACATGTCTGCGCTATTTACATGCTCCTCTAGAAGTTTATTAACATGTCGCACATCACATAGTCTTTACGCGTATTTTCTGTTGATTGCTTCATTTGGCGTCTGTGGTATATCTCCATGGCAAGCAGAAAAACATTGACAGGGTTTGCCGTCACCTGTGAGGGGAGATTGAATGTTCACCGTAAAGTTGAAAAAAAAAAATCAAATGTTTGTAAAGCTTATGGGACTTAACTACGGGGCCATCAGTCCCTAAACTTGCAAACTACTTATGAACTACTTACGAACTAGGACGGCACAAATATCCATGCCCGAGGGGGGATTCGAATCCCCGACCGTAGTGGCCGTGCAGACCGTGACTGAAGCGCCTCAGTCCCCTCGGCCACCGCGGCCGGCCCGTAAAGTGGAGTATAGATGTAGATGTACAGAATATCTTTCACATCTCTAACCAGTTTCATGACGGTATGTTTCGAAATATGTACCAGAAATGAAAAGGAAGTGCATGCCACAGAAACGAATATTCGTTCCCCCTTTCCACCAAAACCATGCAACGATATTCCTCTTTAGTGAACGCCGCGATAAGACGGCCGCACCTCCCGACCATGCGCACAACGCTCACCATAACAACAGCTCCCATAACAACAGCTCGCGACTCGCCATTTCCAGGGGTGGCCAGCCGTCCCCGCAAGCGCCAAGCAGGAAAAACAGCCATTTTCGTGATATTTAGGTGACTTACAGGTCATGTCAGCAGCTAACATTCTGCATGCAGACTTCCTTCAATGTTAACTAATAGTGCTAAAAAAATCAATAGATGTTTCGGTATGAGAAGTCTGACCATTCCCTTGTAAGCTTGTCGTTGTTACTCGAACTGTATCGACCACAAATCAAAACTGAGAAAACGCATGATTTTCCTGAATCAATTACGTGTCATCATAGACTTGGGAAACTATTTTCCTCATTAATCAGATCAAAGGTTGACTTTTGTTCCATACCTGCCATATTGAATAACAAGCGATGACCAAATTCGTTTAACAGTCGTGACCATTCTTCATGCCCCGTGTGTGCCTCTATTTCACTGAAATTTTGAATATATTTGAGAACAAATAATAAAATAAGAATTAGATCTCAGTAACGTTTCATTTCTTCTCTTTGGGATATTACTTTGAACAAACAGAGACGCAGCACAGAGACGCTAACTGTGGTTCATCGACGTTAGTTAAGTGCTGCAGTACGGTCTGTATCACCGTAGGACTCTACATCTTATTCTTTGACTCCTGCATCTTCAGATTTGTAATATTTATTAACACTTACGTCTGCTCAACGATGAGTCCATTTTTTTTAATTCTGGAAACCTATGCAGGTGGCACTTCTGACTTTTATTGAAAAATGAACACAGCTAACAAATATTAAAAGTCATAAACCCTCATCCACAGCCTAAAACAATCAGAAGGGGCAGAGGAGATAAAATATTGTTGTTGTTGTGGTCTTCAGTCCGCAGACTGGTTTGATGCAGCTCTCCACGCTACCCTGTCCTGTGCAAGTCTCTTCATCTGAGAATATGTTCGGCAACCTACATCCTTTTGAATCTGTTAACTGTATTCGTCCCTCGGTCTCCCTCTACGATTTTTACCTCACACAGTTCCTTTTAATGCTAAGTTGACAAATCCTTGATGTTTCAGAATCTATCCATTCTCTTAGTCAGGATATGCCAGAAACTCCTTTTCTCCGTCAAAATCAAACGACTGTAAATCTATTGGACCAAACTGCGTGGTCATCAGTCCGTAGCTTACAAACTACTTAAACCTAGGTAAACTAACCTACGGATAAACACACACACCCATGCCCCTGGGAGGCCTTTTCTCCCCAATTCGGTTAAGCACCTCCTCATTAGTCACGTGATCTACCCATCTAATCTTCATCATTCGTCTGTAGCACCACATTTCAAAAGCTTCTATAATCTTTTTGTCTGAACTCCTTATCGTCCACGTTTCACTGCCATACAATGCTACATTCCAGAAAAATGCTTTGAGGAAGGACTTGCTAACATTTAAATTAATATTGGATGTTAACAAGTTTCGCTTCTTTAGAAACGCTTTTCTCCCCATAGCCATTCTGCATTTTATGTCTTCTTAACTTCGGCCATTAAAAGTTATCTTGCTACCCAAATATAAAATTCATCTACTACTTTTATTGTCTCATTACCTAATCTAATTCCTTCAGCGTCGTCTGATTTTCTGACATTACATTCCATTACCTTCGTTTTAGTCTTGTTAATGTTCCTCTCATATCTTCCTTTCAAGACATTGACCATTCCATTCAATTGCTCTACCAGATCCTTTGCAGTCTCTGACAAAATTACTATGTCATCGGCAAACCGCAAACTTTTCATTTCTTCTCCCTGAACTTCAATTCCGTCTCCAAATTTCTCCTTCCATTCCTTCACTGCTTGCTCAATGTACAGATTGAACAACATGGGGGAAACCCTGTCTTACTCCTTTCCCAACCTCTGCGTCCCTTTCTTGCCATTCGCCATTGCGACGGAAAACCCCGTCGCACCAGATCCAGTTTAAGAGAGTGAGGAGAATATCCTGGCTTTCTACTGAGAGGTGTGTCAGCATTTGGGCGTGGATGCTATCAGACGCAGGATCCGTATGAGGACATTGTGCAAGAGCACTGAGGAACTCGCATTGACTGAATGGAACGTTATACGTCTCGGTGCGACAGGCGATAAAGGAGATGGGCTGACGTTCTACCCGCTCCTTTAATGTATGGAAAGCCGGTGGGTAATTCGCAGAGGCAGAGGCGCGAACGTAATGCTCAGCAAACATCTCCGCAAGTGTGGAGGGATCCGTGCGTATAGCTCCATTTGTGGAGATCCCAGGTATTCCTAGTGTTGTCGGATATCCCTTTAAGCGCCTGATCTTGATCCAGACCTGTGAGGTGGAGGTACCTGGCCCAACAGTGGAGACGAACCTCTTCAAACACTCCTGTTTCCGTCTCTTCATGAGCTGACGAGCACGAGCGCGAAGTTGTTTTAATCTGATGAGATGCTCCAGAGAGGAGTGACGCTTTTTCCGCTTAAGGTCCGCCTCCGGTGTTCACCACGGCACTGTCTTCCGTCGTGTGCATTCTGTCGATCCATGAAAAAAAAAATTCAAAATGCTTAGCAGTAGTCTCGAACTTTTAACGCTAAAGTGAAAGTACTCTCTCAGCTCACTCTTTCTATTCTGTAGAGGAATTTCAGAAAAAATTAAAGAAATGTGCTACTTTCTGTGTTACATAATAGGTTCTTTTTACTTATGCGTCAGGTCGTGTGCAAAAGATTACTATGCATTTCACTTTATCTATTAATACTCTTTTGTTACAATTTGATATACTCACTCGACGCATGATTGTTGAGACTTGCACATCAAGTTGATCCTGTGGAAAATGATAATCTTTATATAGAAAGTACAGTGTCCGTATGTTTGTGTGCACATACTGTACACAAATGTACAGTTTTCTTCCAATCATAATGAGATTTTTTACATGTAAGCTTCAATCCATGAGGACGGTCGCCTAAGTGTAACGATTAGGTACAACACATAGTTCACGACATATGATGTCATAAACGCCGGCTGCGGTGGCCGAGGGGACTGAGGCGCTCCAGTCACGGTCTGCACGGCCACTACGGTCGGGGGTTCGAATCCCCCCTCGGGCATGGATATTTTTGCCGTCCTTAGTATAAGGTAGTTGATAAGTAGTTTGTAAGTTTAGGGACTGATGACCCTGTAGTTAAGTCCCATAAGCTTAACAAACATTTGAACATTTGATGTCAAAGAACGATATGACAGAAAAACTGGTGCATCAAACGACAATGTTGCACATCTTCCTAAACCACTGGACCGATTTCAACAAAATTTAATATACATATTCCTTACCGTGAGGTAACAGTTTCTGCAGGAAATCAGATACGACACATGGTTCAGAATATATAAGGTCATAAACAATAAGACTAGTAAAAAACTGCCACATAATGCGACGAGACTTTATTCCTATACTGTATGAGTATATTCTATTACATGAAATTTTGCACACGTAAGCTTCAATTCATGAGGGTGGTCGCCGTAAGTGTTAGACTCACCTACAACACATTTTTCATGAGATATGACATCATAAACAATGAGACGCGCGAAACACTGCTTAATCACACGACAGTGTTGCACATTTCCTGCTAAACCAATGGACCAATTTCAACCACAATTGGTCCACATATTCCTTACCGTGGGTTACAATACTGTCGGGGTGAGAACTACACACCTCACATGGTTCAGGAGATACAATGACATAAACAATATACTTGCAAGAAACTGCCACATAATGCCGTGAGACTTTATTCACACACTGTATAAGAATGATAGTCCATAGCGACTTGCAACCAACTTTAAACATAATTTCAAACTTTTATTGAACTTTTTCTCGCTGACAACAATAGCAAAATTATGAAAGAAAAAAAGGTTCTCACTTACTACTTTCCTTCTATTCACGTAGTAAATAATAATGAGGTTTACCACCCCCCATGAAACACAGACATTGGCGAGGTACGAAGGCTTGCGTGCCTCAACGATACAAATAGCCGTACTGTAGGTATAACCAGTACGGAAGGGTATCTGTGGAGAGGCCAGATAAACGTGTAGTTCCTGAAGAGGGGCAG
The DNA here is from genome assembly GCA_026315105.1 of Locusta migratoria. Lineage (NCBI taxonomy): Eukaryota > Metazoa > Arthropoda > Insecta > Orthoptera > Acrididae > Locusta > Locusta migratoria. The sequence continues at coordinate 542,715,821 of CM048744.1, forward strand.
CAGCCTTTTCAGTAGTTACAGGGGCAACAGTCTGGATGACTGACTGAGCTGGCCTTGTAACATCAGCTAATGTGGCTTCGCCATACATCTACTGCGAACAGCTGAAAGCAAGAGGAAACTACAGACGTTACTTTTCCTGAGGACATGCAGCTCTACTATGTGTACATATACTACGTATACGTGGAAGGGACCAGGAGACACTGGAAGGTACCAGATAGATTTTAAGATGGTAAGACATATATTTTGGAACCAGGTTTTAAACTGTTCAAAAATGTTCAAACGTTTGTTAAGCTTATGGGACTTAACTACGGGGTCATCAGTCCCTAAACTTACAAACTACTTATGAACTACTTACAAACTAGGACGCCACAAATATCCATGCCCGAGGGGGGATTCGAACCCCCGACCGTAGTGGCCGTGCTGACCGTGACTGGAGCGCCTCAGTCACCTCGGCCACCGCGGCCGGCCGTTTTAAACTGTAAGACATACCCAGGGACAGATATAGACTATGACCATAACTTGTTGGTCATGAACAGTAGGCTGAAACTGAAAAAACTGCAAAAAGGTAGGAAAATAAGCAGATGGGACCTGGATAAATTGAAGGAACCTGAAGATCTTGAGAATTTCAGAGGGAGCTTGAGGCAACTATTTACGGAAACAGAGGGAAATAAAACAGTCGAAGAAGAATGGCTAGCATTGAGAGATGAAATAGTGATGATTGCAGCGGACAGAATAGGTAGGAAAGCAAGACCTACAAAAATCCTTAGATATCACAGGAAATAATTGATGAAAGGAGAAATTATAAAAATGAAATAAATGAAACAGGAAAAATGGAGGTAGTTTTTGGCAATATTGACAGAAACAGGGGGAAATAAAACAGTAGAAGGAGAATGGGTATTGAGAGATGAAATAGTGAAGGCAGCAGAAGAACAAATATCACAGGAAATACTAAATTTAATCGATGAAAGGAGAAAATATAAAAATGCAGAAAATGAAACAGGCAAAATGGAGTAAAGATGACTAAGAAATGTGATTGACAGGAAGTGCAAAATAGCTAAGCAGGAGTGGCTAGAAGGCAAATGCAAGTCAGTAGAAGAATGTATAAATAGGGGAAAAATAGATACCACCTACTGGAAAATAAAAGAAACATTTGGAGACAAGAATAGCAGCTGTTTGAATATAAAGTACTTGGAAAACTAGTTCTCAGCAAAGAAGGGAAAGTTGAAATAGTATATAGAGGGGATCTACAAAAGAAATGATCTTAAATACAATATTGTAGTAAGGGAAGAGGAAATAGATGAAGATAGATGATAGATGAAGATAGATATTATCCAGAGAGATGAATTTGAAAGAGCACTGGAAGACCTAAGCCAAAACAAGACCCCTGGAGTGGACAACATTCCCTCAGAACTATTGGAGTCTGTGGGTGAGCCAGCCATGACAACTATTTCACCTCGTGCGTAATATGTATGAGACAGGCGAAATACCCTCAGACTATAAGAAAAATGTCATAATCCCCATTCCCAAGAAAGCAAGCACAGACAGCTGTGAAAATTACAGAACCACCAGTTTAATGAGTCATGGTTGCAAAATATTAACACAAATTATTTACAGAATAATGGAAAAGCTGGTAGAAGCCGACGTTGGGAAAGACCAGTTTGGATTTAGGAGAAATGTAGGAACACGAGAGGCAATACTCACTTTACGGTTTATCTTAGAAGATAGATTAAGAAAAGGGATGCAGATGTTGAGAAGGGTTTATAAAAGGGTTGTAGTGTTTCTCCAATGTTACACAACTTGTACCCTGAGCAAGCTATAAAGAAAAACAAGGAGAAAATTTGAGAAGGAATTAAAGTTCAGGGCGAAGAAATAAAAACCTTGCGTTTTGCTGATGTAATTCTGTCAAAGGACCTGGAGGAGCAGTTGAACGAAATGGACATTATGTTGAAAGGAGCAAATAAGATGAACATTAACAAGAACGAAACAAGGGTAATGGAATGCAGTCTTAGAAAATCAGCCGATGCTGAAGGAATTAAATTAGGTAACGAATCAGTAAAGGTGGTAAATGACTTTTGTTACTTGGGCAGTAAAACAACATATGATGGTCGCAGTACAGAGGATATAAAATGCAAAATGGCAATGGGAAGAAAAGTGTTTTTCAAACAGAAAATTTTTTTAACATCTAATATTAATTTAAGCATAAGGAAGTCCTTTCTGAAAGCATTGGTAGGACACATTCTTAGACATCAAGGAATTGTGAATTTAGTGTTAGAAGGCAGTGTGTGGGGTAAAAATCGCATAGGGAGAGCAAGAGATGAATATAGTAGGCAGATTCAAATGGATGTAGGTTGCCGTTCTTATGAGTAGCTTACTCAGGATAGAGTAGGGTGAAGAGCTGCATCAAACCAGTCTCCGGACTGAAGACCGCAACAACAACAACAACAATCAGGTTAAACAATAATCAATACGAGAAAACAAGGAAGGGGAAAGTAATTACAAAAAAATTGTAAACGCGAAAAGAAAAAATTAAATTATAAATCTTGTATTCTAAAAGTTTGAAGCAGAAAAACATTAAGGGAACCTTAAAAAATCATGAATTACAATAACGCTGTGTCACAACACATACCTGATGATTCATTTGATAAGGTACATTATTCTTGTTATTAAGTCCATATATCAATATACATGTTATATCTCCTCTTCATAATACAGGTCAAATCATAACTTTTCTCTCCATTGCAGTTCATTATCCATAATGACTGCATTCACCAACCGCCTCTCGTCACTGCTACCAACCAAACCTGACACTTCACATCTACTGACTGACTCTGGTGCGTTACCGCTACTGCTTCTCGCAGTCGAAGTGCTCACACTAAAATCGATCGATAGTTCCAAGGACTACTGTACCACTTACCCGTGGCCAGCTCACATCAACTCCATTGAATATCTTTAAAATACGTACTAAATGAATTGAGCACAATGCAGAATGACAAACACCACAAATAAATAGATATAACTTTATAAGTACTGTGTGATCACTATTGTGGCTTAAATCTTATAGAAAATTAAATATGTTGGGACCATAGGGACCTTGCAACCTATTCCCGTCCGACGGGACTAAAAATTTCCTGCACATTTACAGCGTCAAAACAAAGTGGAAAGTGATATCTGACTTGTGTCCCTGACGGGAAGCTAGGATTTCTCTGATGTATCATATGTAACTGTCACTGGGAGAGATAGTTCACTATCACTGCTGACAGACAGCAATAAAAACAGCGGACTGTTTTACGCCCATGTGCACGATTTCGTCAGACGAGTTTTGCAGTCACAAGAAAGACGCTGTTATGTGTTCTCCGCGTTGGTAATTTGGCTTTCTGTTATTTTAGCTAATAGAAACTGAAATTATTCAAGGGATAGAGCTCCTTTTATTCATATAGCGTTCAAAACTGTGCCTAAAAGTTTTTAGTACTGACAGTACGTGAAAGACATTTTGCGCATGTTATTTTTGTAGTAGTCTTTGTTGCTATGGATGGATGGATGCTTAGGGTTGTTGCTATGTGTCAGCAATAAATGGTTGTGGTTTTGTTTACGAATTACGAAATATGAATAAGATTCAGGGATACCTTAAGTTTCCTTGTTTTTCGCCTTCAGATCATTATCTAAAATGGCATTTCGATTTAAAATTTTGCTATCTTTTTGTTGCTGGTAAAGCCTTAACAGAGATAAGCATTTCATAATGTCTCCCAATTGCATTATATCCTCTCGAACTTTGAAGTCAATTTTTAAATTTTTTATTTTTTGCATCAAATAAGGAAAACAATAATGTGTCAATACACTTATATACTTTTAATCACTTTGGTAGTACAATAACTAAATATGAGGTTATGTGCCCCAATATTTCGTACCTTGAGCAGTAAGGGGTTAAGAGTCGAATGCTACACTAATGTATTGCCTACATTTAGATACTTACATACCCTTGTCTGCTTCGCGGTATGCACCGCAGAAATACTCCTATAATAATTTGCCATCTACTCTGTGATGTTGAGACAACCATAAAAGGACCGGATGTTCCATCTCCATCGCCTGCATGGACTTTAGTGTTGGTGGCAGGCACTCCAAACCAAACCTCGGCAATTCATTGAGGTTCACAACAGCGATAAGCTATCACTCCGATAGCAACAGAATTTGGCAGTGAAAATTCTACGTTCGCTACGGAATACAGCCAAACAGGCAAATCAAAGTAAGTGAACGAATATTTGAATACAATAAATGGCTTGGGAAGTATTTGTTAGCATTATTGTACAATAGCTAGCAAGTAAAGAAATAAGCTGGTATTTCTTACACGTTTTATTCGTGCAATGTAGACTGGACTATTGCAAGCTATAATGCTACTGCCTGTTAGGATTACGGAATATTTTTTAAGTCTAAGACCTTGCACAAGATCGCGAATAAAATTTAGAGAAATTATACTGAACTGTAAATAAGGCCAAAAACTGATAACTGATTAAAATTTGGTTTATAATTTGAGCATGAAGGTCGTAAATAAGTCGGTGAGTAGCACTATAAAAATTAGGAATAAAGTTACCTCATGTTCTTGTAAATGCTGCTTCTACTGAGTAGACTGTTCTGGATATCATCGTAACAATGGAATTTAGCACAAAAAAAATTCCATGAATACGTATCGGACTTCGATTAAATAAATAAATAATTTTCAACACAAAAAAATGACTGCAGGTGCTAACGGTACTGTAAAATGTGAAATAAGGAATTGTTGCATTATTCATGAAATACTATACGGAATCCGATTGTATATGATACATCTCACCATAATGGCGTCCGAATCACCGTAAGACTAAGTAATCAAACATTAACGCCAATGTTAAAGAAGGTGACAGAAATTAATAATTATTTCAAAGTCAGTTTTGACTGTAATTTTTTAATCTCGGAAAAAATCATACATTAAAATGTAGAATTTTCAGGAGCGGGAATGCACACGAACTTCCAGTACAACGGAAAGAGCAGAACAGATAACGAACAAACGTCTTTCTTTCGCAGCCAGGGAATAAAAGAAAGTCAAACAGCGAGATATTTTTTGCGGCGAAAAGAAAGACGCTGACTTAGGATAAAATAATAACTGTGACCTTCCCGATGAATCGTGTAACACTTCACTGCCCCCTCTTCGATTTTGGAAAAGGCAGGGAAGCGGACGATTCCAAAATCAAAGACATTTATTTTTATTTACATACAGAAACAAAAAAGACCAATGTTATATTTACAAAAGTTGCATAACTGAAGTTATTTTGATTCTAATCACATAAATGTCAATTTTTTAATTCCTTGGTTTTTTTAATGTATCAATTGGTTTTTCACACAAGTACAAATGCTTCACACGCAGGTAACAGAAACTAGAGTACATCATAATAAATAAATGTACAAGTATTTACAAGATCACATAGTTATGTACACTTTACAATTAAAGTCACAAGTTAACAATATAAAGTTCCCTTTTTCTTCAATCTTTCCTGTAAACAGAATCACATTCAAAAATAGTGCAAAGGACATAAAAATAATACATCATCAAACACAAATATTACACTGCAAGTGTCGTTTATATTACATGTTTATATAGACTGTCCGGTGAAAAGAAAACAACTCTTTGAAGACACATATAGTTTTCCCCTTTTGGACATTGCATGACACTTCTGTTGCTGTAGTATAATTGAAATTAGCTTATTTTTTTCTTCTCCCAGTAGCGAAGGAAATTTATATCGCCTTCAGTTCAGTAGACGAGTCCTCAGTCTCGTGAGCATTGACTTTAAAGATCATTGGCCAGCTAAGTGGTCATACTTTTTCCGTCTGTATGGTAGTCCGTCTCGCTTGGCCAAACCGTTCAGTTGCTTCGGGCTTAGTTACATGTGTTTTGTACATGAAAACGAACAAATCACAACTCGATTAGTGGCTTAGTTACTCATAGATTCTAACTGATTGTCCTGAAAGAGAATCATAGAAACGTTTGGTGTAATAAAATGTTTGTACAGTGTTTCTGTGAGGAGATATTTATTGTGGCTTAAAGGAAGCTGTGAGTATGATTTCCGAGAGATAAAATCTGAGGATCACTGACAGGAATGCACGCCGTGGACTTATTGCTGAATATGTTATATACATTGACGTGCATTCATAAAAAGGAGATGATTGCTAATATTTTTTCTTAACTACTAACTTCTTTTCTTGTTTATTGTTTTAAAACTATTTTGTTATGACTAAATACTTTTTTACAATATATACATGGCAACATGTCTTTTAGAAAGCTTTTATAAGCCAGTCTCTTGAGTTCACTTATATTACACTTTAATTCACGTTTAAATTCCCCGCCGTAGTTGGCTGTAGATTTTGGGTTCGTTCAAAGAGCTGCAAAGCTGCTGCCGCGCATGCGCAGTACGGAAATTCGTGTTCAAAGAGCAATCCTGCAGCATGCTGCAGCCTACCGGATGTTTAAGGAAGCTCCCGGCTGCAGCGTCTAGCAGCTTGCTGGCTGCGTGAGCTGCAGGGATAATTCTCTCCTGCAGCCTGACTGACGTCATCGGTACGGCGCATGCGCGGTAGTGCATGCTTTGCTGCTGCCGCAAGCTGCAGCCCTGCAGCTCTTTGAACGAACCTAAATAAATCGCTCAACACTGGCACGCTGTGACGTAATAACACGCCAGTACTGCGCAGATCCAGACCAGCAGTGTCCTTGTCCGCGGACGGCGTTTCTCACAGGACTTGCGCTATTCATGGTATTTTTACTTGAGTGTGTGTGTATGTGAATCTTCCTCGGACGACTTGTGCAGTATTTTATCTGCGTTATCACTTGGTAAGTACCATAAACTTCTTTCTTTACTGGTGCAGAGTCATCACTCGCATGGTGGTTTTATTATATTCGACCAAGTACACATATGAGTGTCCAATATGAATTAAACGGGTTATCTCACTGCTATTGTCTATCATTATTAATTGTTTGTCACTCGCATTTTTACTTAACAAGACGTATTTGTAGGTAAACGTCCGTGTGACTTTTCACAGTTTTAATTATTATTTAAACAGTTTATCACCTTTAGTCATTGTCACGTTCGTGAACTACTATAACGTTCGTTGCTGTTATGTACATCGTTGCTGTATTAAGTCCGGATGGCATTTGTAACGACTTTTCCAGTTCACTATAGTTTGTTTATAAACACCCGCGAACGTTAATGTTCACAAAAACTGTATGATATTTATATTCGCCAAAAAGAAAGATCACTAGGCTACTTAATCTCCACACGCAAATTTGAAGTCACATTTGAGTGTTCTTCAAAAATGGAAATGAGCGTATGGCTTTCTTGGCCGGGAGATCCCTTGCGGGATAGTTCGGCAGTCTTAGTGTAAGTCTTTTTATTTGACGCCGCGTGGGCGACTTACGTGCCAGTGATGATGAGATGATGATGATTAGGACAACACACAACACGCAGTCCCCTGCCGGGAATCGAACCCGGGCCTGCGGCGTGGTAGTCAGCGACGCTACCGCTGAGCTACGGAGGCGGACATTGTCCTTCAAAAAGAGAGCGAAAAGAAAAAAAGATTACACTCTGTCTTTAGCATTACACGAATAGTGTCTTTTATTTGAAGTCAATCAGAATAAGTTTTTAGGAAATGAAAAATGCAACTTCCTGGCAGATTAAAATTGTGTGCCGGAACCGGCACTCGAACTTGGGTCCTAGGTTCGAGCCCCGGTTCCGGCACACAAGTTTAATCTACCAGGAAGTTTAATATCAGCGCACACTCCGCTGCAGAGTGAAAATTTCATTCATGAAAAATGCAGTTTGTTTGCATACATAGCAAAACAGTTCATTTATATGACATCACTTTTCTGCCGGCCGCGGTGGCCGAGGGGACTGAGGCGCTCCAGTCACGGCCTGCACGGCCACTACGATCGGGGGTTCGAATCTCCCCTCGGGCATGGATATTTGTGCCGTCCTTAGTATTAGGTAGTTCATAAGTAGTTTCTAAGTTTAGGGACTGATGACCCCGTAGTTAAGTCCCATAAGCTTAACAAACATTTGAACATCATAACATCACTTTTAAGTACAAACATTATGATATGAACCATAGTACGTCAAAATATTCGCATTATAAATATTATGTTACAGTAACGTCTAAAATAATAACAAGCTTGCATTCATGTCAGTGTGCGGGAATGGCGTTTTTTTTTTTTTTTTTTTTTTTTTTTTTTTTTTTTTTTTTTTTTTTTACAAACTAGCTAATAACTAAGGGCGGAACAAATATCCATGCCCGAGCGGGGATTCGAACCCCCGACCGTAGTGGCCGTGCAGACCGTGACTGGAGCGCCTCAGTCCCCTCGGGCACCGCGGCCGGCGGCGTTAAAGTTGTATACAGTCGTAGTTACATATACGGCTGTATCTAATTCGACCCCAAATTGGGTACAGTACTCGTCACAAATATTTGAACGTATATACATCAAAGTAAACATGCGTGTACGTGACATCACGTTATTATTTTTACGAACTTCTTTGTGTCTTTTCAAGTTTTTATGTTGTAATATTAGGTGATGTAAATGGTTTTAAATAGTTCGATCAACATGTAAATTAACATTAAATTGACATTTATATGACAGATTACATAAGTAGAGATTGCTTACCAGTTAGTTTTTTTAAGGTGAGACCCGATCAATCCATGACTTGTAATATATCTGCGTGAAAGGGCAGATAAAAAAAATGACAGGAAAAGAGGATGCGTTACAGATGAAGGTCGCGGCATAGTGAAAGGATATTCCACAGAAATATCGCTAGGCTACAGCATCAAAAAATATTTACTCCATTCACCGTAACGAGAGTTGTACTGTAAACACGGCAATGCGCATGACCACAGCGCTGCCGTCGAGGGGTGTACAAGGCAGGGGCGCGCAGTCAGCGTGGCCGTCTCCGTCTCCGTTGCAGGTATGGGCTCGTCAGTGCGCGTTGTACAGCGGGATCTCTTAAGTTCATATCCCAAGTAACCTCTGGGAAGTACTCGCTTCGACGGTGCATATACTAAAATTGGAACGATACAGAGAAGATTGCGTAGGTGCTACAAAGACCGTGGCATCTATATCTATTCATACAGCCAGGCAGCCCTGAGATCATTGTCAGCTCCTGCAACAAGGTCTAAAATTGTTGCACAATGTCACAGGGTTCTGGTGGAGCTAGGGGAAAGCAATAGAGTAAACCCTGGCCACTCGGGGATCAGTGGCAACGAACATGCCGACAGATTAGCCAGGATGGGGGCAGAGACTCCATTTATTGGACCGAAACCTGTCCTGACAATCACCAAGGCAATGATCAAATTGGAGCTACGTAACTGGCTCAGAAAACAGCACGTAGAATATTAGACCAAAGTCTGTCAACAAAAACATGGCAAGGTAATGATGCCAAAGTCATGTTTTAAAAGAAGCTCTGCAATCCTGGACCTGAACAGGAGAGAGATTAGACTCATGGTTGGATTGCTGACAGGCCATGGGAATTAAAAAAAAAAATAATAATAATAATCTACATTCAATGGTAGTAACAGAATAGGACCCTAAATGTAGGATCTGTCATGACGGTGATGAAACTGCATCACATCTAATCTTCGAATGCATTGCATTGGAGAGTAAAAGGCACAGAACATTTGGGACAACCAGACCCAAAGAAATTGTGTCTAATAAAGAACTGGTAAAGGGACTCTTTGCACTGTTCAAGGGCATTGGTTGGCTTTACTGGATATACAGGGAGCGATACCGCACAATAAACTGAGTTTCGGTGCGGGCAGTGGTGGGATGGATCAAGACTGTTTTGGCTTCCCTGAGAAAATCAAATCAAACGTCTGGGAAGATGACACCATAAATTCCTCAAAACAAGCGTTTCTATCCGGATTATCTACCGGAAGCAAGGGCCCATCATGTAAACGTCTTATTATCTCACACATTGGCAGCAAAACAGCGTTTGTTGAAGGATGTTTATGGACTTTCGAATCCAAGAAAAGTGGACGTTATCATGGGGAGATGTGCGCCGAAACCTTGGAGAAGTGGTTTCAAGATGTTCTTCCTGGGCTTCAGGATAACGCAGTTATTGTTCTTGATAACGCGCCGTACCATTATCGTAGAGAAGAAAATGTTCTCAATGCTAATTCCAATAAGCACGATTAAGAGAACGGCTAAACATCTAAAAAATATCTATTTTGAAGACAGTATGTTGAAGAAAGAACTTTTAGATATAGTTAAAAAACACAGAACAGCACACAAAGAATACACGATAGATGAATGGCGAAGAATGCAGGGAAAACTGTTCTTAGAATTCCCCCATACAACTGTGAATTAAACGCCATCGAGTTAGTGTGGGCCAGAATCAAAGGCTATGTTGCAGCGAAAAACAAACCATACAAAATTCCGGAATTTAAAAAACTGCTAGAACAAGCAGTAGGAACAGATACTGCAGAAGATTGTAATTAGTGCGTCCTCCATGTCGAAATTAGAATGCATTATAGAGGAGAGAGAGGTGAGTTTTATTATAAACCTCAACGAAAACAGTTCAAGTTCGACAGAGGGAACCTTGTTTCGTTGTCCATTAACATTATTGTAACTGATATTGTTATTAAAAATTGATTTTATTTCAATGTAGCGTTTTGTTAACAACCTGAATGAAAATAAATCTACTTCAACAGAAAGAACTCAGTTTCATCGTACTTTTAAACATTATTGTGACTGGCTTTGAATCTTCAATGCCGTCTGTATTTCTTTTTTTACGCTTTATTTCGTTACATTGTTGCTCAGGTTACTAACGCAGGGTTGCCAGGTGTGGCGATTTTTCGCATTCTTGGCTATCTTCTTCTTAGGATAATAGTCATTTTAGCTTTATGGCGACTGGCGATTAAATGTGGCTACTAAAAGAATTAGATGGCGACGTAAAGGCTATTTTATTTTACTTCAAATAAGACGAATTTAAAGCTTTCCCTCTTGAGACATTGTATAAATGAAACTGACTGAACATCGCTAGAATACTGGGGAAATGTAATCACACTATAGAAGTTGCCACAATTATCTGCACGTATCTTTGAGAGAATGTCATAGAGATGCAAAGAAATTAAACTTGCAGTCATAGACGTAAAATACCTCGAGGAGCCTGCTTACATAGCTTCAAAAATAGGCTTTAAACGATGACTCATAAAATACGAGGTGTGTTAGGCCGGTACTACACTATCAAATTATTTGTCAAAGAATTGGACAAAGAAAAATTGGACGTAGTGTAATGGGAACGTCGTCCAATATTTCATCAAATCTAAGGTCTCGGCCTAGATTTGATCAAAGAAATCGCTCGTCTTCTGTTTCCTGCAGTGAGAAATTTGACCGCTTGGAGCGCTAGTAGTATACAGCTTCCTTGCCACCCAACGAGCTCGTTGTTGCCACCACAGCTGTTTCATTTGGAGGTTAAATATCTGACATTACTTGGACATAACGTTTGTATTCGTAAACATGGCTAGTAGTGGAATGTGTAGTGTTTTCCAGCAACAACAAAATTAAAATGAATATATAAATCAGATGGAGCGTTGTATAACAGGCGACAAGGCCAATTCACACTGTCCGTCACGACAATTCAAATAGCCCAATACCCTGCGGCGAAAGTGGAGTTACAATCCGTGATGTAAAAAAGTAATAATATACTTTCGGAATTGAAAAAGTAATACCCCTAAGTCTTATTTACGGCCAAAGCAGATTTTAGAATGTATGATTTTGGTAACTTGGTGTGCTATGTGCTGGGAAGTGAAACAACTTTCAAAACATTGACATCTGTTTGCAAGCGAATCTATGTACATATAAATACGTCAGCCATTTTTGTAAGGGAATAAATAGAGCCTATTTACTTTATCAGCAATGTTTACCCCCTTACATTGTTAATACTGTCATAAACAATTTAAATTATCCTCTTTGTCAGTGCTCACATTTTCCATTTAAAACCTTATTTAATGAAACTTGCTTTATCAACTTAACAATCTTATTCGTATACACTGTTTGAGTTAGGCTTTTTGTTACTCTATTGCAGACTGTGAAGGATGAACAGCGACAAAATAATTAGCAGTGAACGGCCTGGCTGTTCTGCCGACGGCATAAAAAAGAAATCCTCGCGGTCCCGTAAGAAATTTTATTTATCTCGCTCTGACACCCACGGTTTTATTTAAGTGCGTTTCCTTTTCTTTTTTCCCACCTCCTCTTCTAAATGCAGACACAACGCAACCGTAGTACAAACAACAGCTGAGCATTACACCGCCATTTTGAAGCAAATTTGACAAAATATTGGATGATAGTGTAATACCCCCTTTTGCGTTTCATCCAATTTCTTTGTCAAAAAATATGACCAATATTTCATCCAATTTTTTCGTCCAATAATTTGATAGTGTAATACCGGCCTTAGAAAAGTAATGATATTGGCAACAGTGCGGGAGATCTGGCAACGTTGTGTCTACCGGCCGATGCTAAATTTGATTGTTGATCCCTTCCTCTTCCTCAGTCCGTTTTACAACTCCGTACAGTTAACACATTACTTTTCACAACGCCATTAGTAAAGTTGTGTTTTAATTGTGCGTCACAGAAATGGAGCATCGGAATTTAGAGCAACGCTGTGCAATAAAGTTTTTTGTTAAACTTGGTGAATCCGCGAGTGTGACTTTTGAATAGTTGAAACAGGCCTATGCGGAACAGTGCTTATCGAGAGAACAAGTTTTCCGCTGGCACAAATCATTTTTGGGAGGCCGATAACACGTTGAAGATGAACCTCGCTCAGGGAGACCTTCGACTTCAAAAACTGAAGAAAACATTGATCGTGTGAGGGCTCTTGTGAGATCAGACCGTCGTTTAACAATAAGGCTGACCAGTGAACAGCTAAATTTAAACACTTTCACCGTGCATAAAATTGTGACACATGATTTGAACATGCGAAAGGTTTGTGCCAAATTGGTGCCGAAAAATCTCACAACTGAACAGAAGGACGTGTGCGTTGATCTTCTTGAGAGGATTGCTAATGACCAAGAATTCTTCAATTGTGTGATCACTGGTGATGAATCCTGGATATTTGGTACGATCCTGAAACAAAGCGGCAAAGTAAAGAATGGCACACTCCGTCATCTCCTCGGCCGAAGAAATGTCGAATGAGCAAGTCAAAGATCAAGACCACGCAGATTTTTTTTTTTTTTTTTTTTTTTTTTTTTGACTGGAAGGGTATCGTGCACAAAGAATTCGTTTCACCAGGACAAACTGTCACCCAAGTGTTTATAAAAGTGTCCTTGAAAAGTTGAGGAAAAGAGTGATCCATGTGAGACCAGAAATTGCAGACAAGTGGATGCTTCACCATGACAATGGTCCGTGTCACACGACCATTTGCATCCGTGAATTTTTGACCTAAAAACGCAATACTGTTGTTCCTCAACCCCCCCACCCCCTTATTCACCTGATTTGAGTCCTTGTGATTTTTTCCTCTTCCCAAAATTGAAACATGTCCTAAAAGGACGTCATTTTAGAACGTAAACCAACTCAACTCTAGAGAATATTCAAAAGACAGTGACCGACCAGTTAAAAGCCATACCAATTGAAGACTTCCAGCGCTGCTGCCAAGAGTGGGAACAACGACTCCGCCGATGTGTAGCTGCCCAAGGGAACTACTTTGAAGGGGATAACATTGTTGTTTGAAAATAATAAAAACTTTGGTTAGTATGAAATCAGTCTCATTACTTTTCTCACACACCTCGTATACTACAACCCCATATGTATGGCTCCCGTAGACATCGCGTGGATTACAGCATGCACAGAGCCATTTAAACAGTAATTTTTTTTCGCGCTCCTTGACACCAGAACAGAAATTCGTAATAACTGCTGCTATGAGACAAGTCCTTTGCTACTCACTTCACAGTAGTTATCAATGGTTTGTAGATAGAAATGTCAGTGTCGAACACTCGGTAATTTCCCTGTAGTTCTCATGGCCTGTAAATATCAGTTTTGAAGAAGATATAAGTGATTAGTAATCGAAGCTATGCATCAGAACTTCCCTTGTGTAAGTTTGGTAGAATGATTGTTAAATACTTTTATGTTACGATTTTATTAGTTCTGAAATTAATACGTACGTATCTCTGTTTAAATTTAATATTCACTATATCTCTCGAGTCTCTCTTACATTTACAATCTGACTATATTTCGACAGGATACGTTGATCAGTTGGTGGTGTGTGTGGGTTGAGTTCCTGGCTGGACTCAGGTAAATGTTTCCTTTAAGAACGACGTTTCTTGGAATGTCCAGTCTGGTGTCTCTGAATTTAAGAGCGCCGTAGTTTGTGTTACTTGTTACTCAATAACCAATTTACTCCCTGAATTTCAGAATTATTGTTTTCGAGACTCACGACCTAATACCATATCATAATGACGTTAACTGATTATAAATTGCGATAGGCCTACTTGACTATTTTTACTGAGGAAAAGGTCGACATATTTAGGCATTTTATTGATAAAAATATGGCGATATATTGGCTATTTTTTGTTTAAAATTTGGCGACAGAGCAGTGGAAAAACCTGGCAACCCTGTACTAACGGCCCGCTGTGACGTCAGCTCGGCAGCCAGCCAACGCTGCCAGCTGCAAAGTGTGCGCCAAGGCTTTTGCACACCCCTACGTATCACGTGAACACCGAATGCTTTCGCTGGAAATGAGCGTAGTCGCTCACGTGACACTGTTTATGTTTCGTCCCAGCTCTCGGTGAATATACTATAGTATAAAGGAGAACTAACTACAGTAAATATGTTTTTGTGTGTGTATGTATAATATTCTACATACATCTGTTCATTCATGTCCAACTTGTCGACAACATCACTGACGTAATAAATCATAAATATTCGTCAAAGTAATAGGTCAAAATATTTTCATAAAATACTAAGTTATTATGTGTCCGGCGACGTCGGCGTTTTCCGCTTGAGGTCTTCTTATCCTGCAGTAGCATCGTTGACAGGTACCCTGAAACAGCTTTTTAACTAATATTTGTCTTGGATTCCAATAACCTCTAAACCAAATGCGTTGCTTTACGTGAATTGCGTGAAGTCAGGCTTTCATATCCTGGATTCCTGCATATAAACATTTTGTTTTGTATCATGACTTAAATAATAATAGAATTTCTGCTTCGATGTGTGTTCGAACTACTAATATGAGAAAATATAAAATTGTATCTCATAAATAAAAATTAACACTCGTGGAGAACTACACATTGTTTTTTAAACAAATCATAATTTGCGCTAGGTGTTAAAGAAATAAAACATGATGCTTTGAGACATTAGCTTTAGGTGCTCCACAAAAAATAATAAATTAACGCGTAAGTGAGATAAAATCAAAATGAAAGTAATCAATTTCTTACGGCTAAAATTATGTAATGGTGTGTACCTAGATAGTAAGCATTCTTTGAATGTAATTTACCCGGCGTTGGAATGTTTCTAGTGCCTTTATTGTAGAGGTGAAATTACTTACTTCGCTAACAGCACCTTTAATTGTATCGTTGTTTTTCTGTGCAAAACCTTGTGTGCTCCAACATTAAAGCACGGATGTGTACTTAAGTTATATGTATGTGTGTGCTAGCGTGTGTGATCCGTTCGTGAAAACATCTCTCTCTTCAATTATCATTCATTCAAATCCATTCATTCACTTAGCCTACTATCTTATTCTAGAATGTGAGGGTACTGTCCAAGTGTAAATACGTGGGTAGTGCATGGTTCGCTCCTAACCACACACTATTATAAAGTGTGTATCCCTCAACATATACTTAAAATTATTTTCATATCAATATTTGTGTCATTGTTTAATAACACTTGTTTCATAAAAATAAGTATTCAAGTATACTAATCACATTCACTCTCACATATCTCAACGTCACTCACGAAGATTTCTCTCTCACACACACAGCATATTTATACATACTGAGCAATGGTGTATAAAAATAAATTTCTTGAGCATGGTACTTTGTAATATATTGTTGGCAGCTTACTACTAAAGAATGGTCATACAGAATTTGGTACAAAAGTAGACACTACATCCTTGCCGTTTAGCATAGTGGCATAACTGTAGTATTGCATATTACTGTTGAATTCTGTTACTACAGTGATTGACTTACATGACTAACGTGTAGTAATTAATATTTGCACCTGATAATGCCTATTCGTAGTATTTCTTGAGGTCTTTGTGCGGGTACAACCCGCGCATTTTATTGGTTGTCGGATATGCCAGTAAGTAGCTACAATCATGTGGTATATGGATTATTTTGAATGGGCCAGTAAACAAAGTTTGCCATTTTCGATTCTTTTTTGTAATAGCAGATGGTTTAGGATGTGACCTGAGAAGTACTAATTCTCCTCTCTTGAATTCTTCAACCTTTTTTAAATTTCGATCATGATATTGTTTTCTACGAAGTGCGGCATCTGTGAGAGCAGTTAACACATTTAAGACCTTTCCTTCGAGTGAAAGACTAGTGGAATTTTCGGAATAGGATTTACCCACTGATTGTTTTCTTTGGCACGGTAGATGAGTTCGGAAGGAGTAATTGAAGTAGAAAGTAGAGGGAGGTTGTTTATAACCTGCTCAAATAAACCAATGTAATCTAGCCATATGGTATGCTTGTGATGACAGTAGGTTCTGAGAAATCGGTTCAGTTCACGGACAACTCTTTCCATTGGGTTTGCTGAGGGAGTGAATCTCGAGAGGCGTATATGTCACACGCCACTGGCGCGAATAAAATTTTCCCACGCATAGCAGGTGAAGGCAGATGCACTGTCGGACAAAAGGGTGGTGGGCTTCCCTAGTGTGGGAAAATAATCATTTTCAAGCCTGCGAATGACAGCTTTGGCTGCAGCAGATTTAAGAGCGTACAATTTAACAAATTTGGAAAATACATCATAAAGACATAATATGTATTTGACACCACCCCTTCCCACCGGGAGGGGTCCAGCAAGATCCAAGGCTACCAACTGTAAAGGTTGCATTGGAACGATAGAGTGTAGTTGCATCTTGGTGGATTGATTATTGGGCTTATTTTTCGGACAAACGAGACAGGTTTTGATGAAATAGTGAATTTTGCGAGACATGTTCGGAAAATAACAGTAGCATTTGAGTTTCCTTAGACATTTTAAAGCTCCAAAATGCTCCCACACTCGGTGCGTATGATAGATTAAAGATTTTTCATAGGAAGAAGGAATGCAGACGCACCAAATTCCTGACTTAGGATGGCGGCGATAAAATAACACACCTTGATAGATTTTATAATGCCGAGACGAAGGGTCATCGGCGTCCTGTGTCAGTTTGCGGATAACTGGTTCCCACCGATCGTCCTTACTCTGCAGATCCTTCATATTGCTGCACATATCTATGAAGTATTTACGAAAGTTAGTATCTTTCATCAACATAATTCGAAATTCAGTGTTTTCCTCAGCACAGTCATCAAATTGTGGAAGACCTTCTGGAAGACGGGATAAAATATCAGCTAAAGAGTTATCAGAACCTTTGATATGTATTATTTCAAGCCGGCCGAGGTGACTGAGGCGCTCCAGTCATGGTCAGCACGGCCACTACGGTCGGGGGTTCGAATCCCCCCTCGGGCATGGATATTTGTGCCGTCCTAGTTCGTAAGTAGTTCATAAGTAGTTTGTAAGTTTAGGGACTGATAACCTCGTAGTTAAGTCCCATAAGCTTAACAAACATTTGAATTTTATTATTTCAAAATCAAATTCTTGTAAGAACATTGCCAATCGGGCAAGGCGATTATGCAGCAATTTGCACGACATAAGAAAATTCAATGCTTGATGGTCGGAATAAACTATTACATGATTTCCGAACAGGTAATGTTCAAAACGCCGAAATGCCCAAAAATAGCTAAGGTTTCCAACTCTGTAGTTGTATAGTGTCTCTCGCTCTCTGTGAGAGTACGACTGGCAAAACTGATGATTTAGATATTTTCTGGATATGATTCATTGTCAAATACTCGGAAACGAATTGCATCAAGACCTTTATTCGACGCGTCCGTCGAAAGACAGAAATACTTCGACATGTCTGGATGATTGAGAATATCAGAATTTACCAAAGCTTGTTTTATACTGTCAGTCACGCTGGCAGTCATTTGACCAATACCAGCTCGCACCCTTTCTCAACAAGGATAATAATAATAATTTCGTGTGGCTCACTAATGATTAGGACTGTTCAGTAGTTGTTGCGGTACGAACCTTCGGAAGAAAGTGCAAAGACCCATAACCCTTTGTCTTTTGTCACGAGGTGGGGGGAAACACTGTATTGCTCTGATCTTATCTGGATCCCGAGTGATGCCAGAGGAGGAGATGATATGGCCCAAAAACTTAATTTATGATTTTGCGAACTTGGATTTCTGAAGATTTACCGTCACCCCACAGGCTTGAAATCTTTGTAGTGAGCGTTCTATTAACAGAAGATGCTCTTCCCAAGTATTTCAAATGTCTGTAAATCTATCGGACCAAACTGCGTGGTCATCAGCCCGTAGCTTACAAACTACGTAAACCTAGGTAAACTAACCTAGGGACAAACACACACAACCATGCCCCAGGGAGGACTCGAACCTCCACGGCGAGCAACCTCGCGTTCCGCAGCGAGGTGCTTTAGACCGTTCGGCTACTCCACCGCGGCCTCAAGTATTTGTTGCGATTAAGATGTTATCAACATAAACTGTGATTTGATCTAGTAAATCTTGTCCAAGAACGGTGTCGAAAGCCATGATAAATATCCCAGAACTCACTTTTAATCCGAAAGGAAGAACAGAAAATTGATATGATTTACCAATGAAAATGAATACTGTGTATTTCCTTGAGTCCTCAGATAAAGGAACCTGCCAGTAAAAGGACCGCAGATCGAGACTGGATAGAAAACGTACTCCTAAAAACTTCTGGAGCTGTTCCTCCAGGTTTCCAGGACGAGTTCGAACTTGTACAGTAATCTGATTGATAGTCCTAGCATCGAGTACTAATCGGACTGATCCGTCGGTCCTGAAGACAGCAAGAAGTGAGCTTGAGTAGGGTGACGTTGACGGTTCAATAATACCCTATCTAAGCATACGACAAATTTCTTGTTTCACGGATTCACGTGTAGTCCAAGGTATAGAGTAAGTCAAAAGTTTGATGAGGTAAATACCATATGGTAAACAAAAATACTGATTAGGCCAGGCTTTTTATCAAAAACATGTATGTAATTCAACAACAATTGCATCAACTGAAACTTCTGATCATCAATATGTATAGAACTTTTTCTCTAATAGATTCAGGACTCTCTGTTTCTGATGTTGACATGTCTGACACAAATGCACATGTACTTGGCTTAAGAGAGAAAACACTAATTCTTTAAGATCCACAGTACTTACCATGTAAATTTTTAGTTTTAGTAAGATCAATAGCAGTCACTTCGTTATTGACTGACAAGTAACATTTACCTATTTTGAGATCTATACTTGCCTCTCGTTTTCGGAGGTACTCAACACCAAGGATACAATTTTCTAATAAACCTTCCACAACAAGAAATGTGCACACATCATTGACATCATCATATATTAAGATTAACTGTGTTTCTGTGTTTGTATTCTTACATTTTTAGATTTGGAACCCATAGTCCCAACAATTCTGCAGTTCTGAACTGGATAGGTGGGTGGATTATCCAATACTCGAATTCTATCAAACAGTGTCTGTGATATTACATTAACTGCAGCACCTGTGTCAAGTAAATCAATTGTGGGTATACTTCCAACTATTGCCCTAATGTTTGCTTGAAATACATCAGATAAAATATTTTTACATGAAGTATTTTCATGTAATAACTCCTCTCGAATATCCACTCCTTCATTATATCTTACTAAATATGCTGTTCTGTCAACATTTCCACCGCTGCTGCAAGATACGTCCGACGCTGGGAGGCTAGGGTCGGACACTATTAGTTTGACGTGTTAGTAGTAGTGTTACTTAAGTGATCATCTGTCACATCAGTTATAGTGACTCCTTGCTGTGTTGTTTGACCCCAAGGCCTGTTTGGTGGGTTTTGTTGATTTATATTGGCAACTGGAATGTTATGTGTCAAATAATAATAATAATAATAATAATAATGTTCAAATGTTTGTAGAGTCTGTGGGACTTAACTAAGGGGTCATCAGTCCCTAAACTTACAAACTACTTATGAACTAGCTAATCCTAAAGACGGCACAAATATCCATGCCCGAGGGGGGATTCGAACCCCCGACCGTAGTGGCCGTGAAGACCGTGACTGGAGCGCCTCAGTCCCCTCGGCCACCGCGGCCGGCTGTTGTGTGTCGGTTGTTGTGTCTGATTCCATGTCAGGTTATTGTTTGGGAAACTATTTGGATAATTATTTGGCGGCTGCTGACTACACATGTTATTGTTTACATTTGTGTTTTGTCTCTGCCATACCGTGTTCGGTTGTGAAGACTCTGGTTTTTGTGAACTCCAGGCCAAATTCGGATTAATCCAAGTATTGTTGGTTCCTGATGCCCAATTATTTCGTTTGTGCTCCCTGATGAGTCCTAGTGCAAGCACGGCGCGGCGTTCTTACGACGTCGGCCACGAGCGCCCTCTGCTGCAACCCCGCTCGTGGCCACCACTGAACTGCATCGGTCACTTGGCTATAGGACAGGCACTAGGACTCATCAGTAGGCAGGCCTCTACCTAGTTAAACTATGTACCAGCATTCTACTGATCTGCTGCCCTCCAAGTTAAGTATTGTATTAGTTCTACGAAATATAAATCTTGTTCTAATCCAGCTTAGTGTTTCTAGTTTCTGGTGTCCCACTGGCTGGTCACCTCAGACTCTGTACCCGCACACCCGTGCATCCTATTTCTCTGTGTCGGTCTCCCTACTCGGTCACCGACACCCAGGACAACCGGCGGCAACGAGACACAAAAGTGGCGACGAGGATGGGACACAAAAGTTTCGACGAGGATGGGATACAAAAGGTGGTGCATGATTTTGAAAATGATACTGACTGTTATTGCCTCTGTTGTCATTTTGATATACTGGATGGTACCGGTTATTTCCTCTCTTTTGTTATTATTTTGAAAGCAGCGAGGCCTGCCTGCGCCTCCCAGTACTAGCCTGCTGCGGCGGTGAGCGTGACGTGGCAGGGACAATCGGATAACAGATCCCCGCCGATTGGCTCACGTAATTGCCATTGTCATGTGGCGGTCGCAGCACATTCGATTGGTTCACGTATCCGCTATTGTATTTTCGACTATTGCCCTAGTTTTGATTAGATCTGGCCCTGTCATCGTCATAGATGAAGTCTAGTGCATCCACACCTGATAAGAAATCTTGATGTGTTGCCTCATGAACGGTGAAACCTAAGGCGTGAAACAAATCAAGACCCAATAAGTTCGTAGACGTTTGGGAGTCCACCCATACGAGTGTAACTGTTTTAGTAAACTGCTTATAGGTAACTGCAGTGGAAAACTGAACTGCGCCAGCCGAGGGGACTGAGGCGCTTCAGTCAAAGTCTGCACGGCCACTACGGTCGGGGGTTCGAATCGCCCCTCGGGCATGGATATTTGTGCCGTCCTTAGTCTTAGTTAGTTCATAAGTAGTTTGTAAGTTTAGGGACTGATGGCCCCGTAGTTAAGTCCAATAGACTATACAAACAAAGAAACAAACAAAAAAACTGTCCTGCCACTGGAATTTTCTGATTACTATAACTGAACAATGAGCTTCAAAAGGTCTGTAATGTCGGCGAACCCACTTTGCGGTACGCCCGTAAATTTATGATTGAAATCGAAGAGCCCGTATCAGTTTGAATGTTTAACGATACTTTGTTCACACGTAGCGTGACGGACATTAACTTGCTACCATTTGCAGAAATAATAGCATGCACATGATCCTCGGACGGTTGTACATTCTGAAGTTGTAACTGTTCATCATTAATATCACTCTCTCTGGTAGTGCTATGTATAGACCTCCGGCTGCGTGTCTGATTTCGAGAGCGCACTTTAAAAAAAAAAAAGTTCAAATGTTTGTAGAACTTATGGGACTTAACTACGGGGTCATCAGTCCCTAAGCTATAAACTACTGATGAACTAGCTAAGACTAAGGACGTCACAAATATCCATGCCCGAGGGGGGATTCGAACCCCCGACCGTAGTGGCCGTGCAGACCGTGACTGGAGCGCCTCAGTCCCCTCGGCCACCGCGGCCGGCGGCACTTTTTTAGTCTGGCAAACTTCCGATTTGTGTCCTTTCTTTTTACACAAATTGCAACGGACGTTACGAAAGAAACAATCGTCCCTTTGATGATTGACACCACAACGGTTACACGATTTTAATTTGTTCGGTAGCGGTTTGTGTGACGACCGTGTTTGCTTAGGGCGGTATTACACAATCAAATTGTCTTTGACAAAGATTCTTTGTCCAATATTCTTTGACAAAGAATCTTTGACGTAGTGAAATGGTGACATTACACTATCAAATTTTCTTTGACAAAGAATCTGTCACAGTGCATCAAAAATGGCGGATGTATATTTCTTATTAACCTTAGTTGTTGATTACATAGATTATAAATATCTATTTGTACACTTTGATTGCATGTACACCTACAACAGTTGCAACGATTAGACATTTGGAAACGTGCCTTTATTCACAGGACCGTTTTCGACTTGTACCGCGGCTTTCGCCTCAGGTGTATGGCTAATAATAGACATCTACAGTGTAGCTTGTCAAAGTACTTCGTCATTTTCTACAAATATGTAATATTAGGCTGCATTACACGATATACCTGAGGCGAGAGCCGCTGTACCACGGGAAAACGGTTCTTCTCGTCGTTTGGACGACTGCCAATAATGGTGACGCTTGAGTCTGCAGTGGTGTTCTGCTCTAAAAATTGCTGTACATATGTCGCTGGTAAGAAGCCTGTGCCCTGCTCCCGGTCTTGCTAGTACTCGGGCGCGCTTACAGTAAACAACTTTTGAAATATTTATATTTTGTGTATTATGTATCGTGTAAATAGTATTTGTCTGACTAAACATATGTAGGGAATTAACAAACGTCATTACGTACTTTTGCTTTCTCCGCTGCAAAACTGGCGCAGAGAAAATTAATTTTCTTTTTTACGTCGTCTGTCGTGCAAACAGTACTCACTTGATCGCTAATGAATTCCGCAATTATCTAGCTTTCGGTTCGATGCAGCCGGTTTTTATAATCGACCTTAAAAAAAAAAAAAAAAAAAAAAAAAAAAAAAAAAAAAAAAAAAAAAAAAAAGGTACAGCAGTCAACAATCCGAAGATTGGTTTGAACACCACAGTGCTTTACTAGGCATGGTCCTGTTTGGAGGTGGTATGCCGTTGCCTTCCTCCAACCTTTGAACTGACTTACCCAGCCAGTTTATAGGGGGACCTACAGTTTAACGTGGGTTCCGAACCACGGTGCTAGTCGGTATTTTTCACATGAGCAATACTGCCAGAGGTGAAAGAAGTGGAAAGTGACAGATAAAAATCCTAGGACCTGGCGGGGATCGAACCCGCAACCTTTGGATTGCAACTGTGCAACCGAGGCGCACAATCGACCTTATACAACTGCAAAAATTTTGTTGTTACGACGACACACAATACGAATTAAGCGGTCATGTTTTCAAACAGTACGTCAAAAACTGCTACAGCGATGCTAGCGCTTCAAGCGGTCATGTTTCATACCGCAGTTAACATAAGACGAACGCTTTCTTTGATCAAATCTACGGTGAGCTGCTAGATTTGACCAAAGAATTTTTGACGAAAGGCAACTTTTATCAAAGTTTCATATTACACTGTCCAATTTTCTTTGACAAAAAATCTTTGTCAAAGAAAATTTGATAGTGTAATATCGGCCTTAGCCTGACTGCCCTGAGGTTGACCTTGTACGCGACGCATGTTGCCCCGCCGGCTCATGACGCGTGACAAATACTTCACAGCTGTTGTCTTGCATGACAACGGAAGCCCGCGACTGTTCGTAAGCCTTAATGAGGGGCATACAATCTTGCAATGACGGATTTGTTACACTAAGTAAATCCTTCCTCAACTTGTCATCAGGAGAATGCATGATTAACATATCACGAATAAAGCGAGTCTGCAGAAGATTTCTTGCACTTTTCGTTTTCACACAAAAATTTACAGTTGCAATGACGGATTTGTTACACTAAGGAAATCCTTCCTCAACTTGTCATCAGGAGAATGGATGATTGACATATCACGAATAAGCGAGTCTGCATAAGATTTCTTGAACTTTTCGTTTTCACACAAAAATTTACAGTTGAAATGACGGATTTGTTACACTAAGGAAATCCTTCCTCAACTTGTCATCAGGAGAATGCATGATTAACATATCACGAATAAGCGAGTCTGCATAAGATTTCTTGCACTTTTCGTTTTCACACAAAAATTTAGTTGCGCGTCAGACCTGTCAATTACGTGATCCACTCCCTATAGGATTGCTGTGGCTTTTTCTTACAGAGAAAAAATTTATGTCGTGCAGCCGCGACATGAATCTGCGAGTCAAAATACGTAGGCAACAAGTCTCTAATCTCTGCGTTACTAAGCAGCAGAGGATCACGAGTAGGCGACAGTTGCGTTAGTAACTGATTAATGGCTGGGCCCGAGTTAGATAAGAAAAAAGATCGTCGTTCTACATCACCTGAGATTTTATGAGTAATGAAGTGCTGTTACAACTGTTGCATGTAATTCTCCCATTGCTCCTGTCGACCGTCGAAAACTGGGAACTGCGGCGGAGGTAGCTTGATCTGCATTGATTGCACATTTTTGTCACTCACTTTTAATTCCAATGCCTCCAGGCGACCCACCATTACTTCTTGTGTGTGCGAAAGTTGCTGTAGTAGGAGCACGATCAGATCTATCTGCGGTACCGTCGTCATTGTATCTGAAAAAAAAAAAAAAAAAAAAAAAAAAAACAACGCAATAAATATTTTTTTGTACTTTTTACCTCGTCGCCAAAACGTTTTCTTTTATGTTATGTACACAAGGTGGACGAGGGTCGGCCAGGTCAACTCAAGGGCACGATTCATGTAATAAAAATTAGTAGCACCACTCTTAAACACTTTTATTCTGTATGAACACGACAATACAAAAGATAAATACAACTTAACTTTCTATGCTCGTAGTTTCTGAGCAAGCAATGTCCCATGCCTCTTCTGTAAATACAAATACAGTCACCATTCCATAGTCCACAAACCTACGCCAATATATCTCTAGCTTGTCTGCAGATTACTGTGACATGCGTAACTATGTCCCGACAGGAATACTGTTTCTGACGGCCACATACCGACTGTCACCTTTTAATGCTGACTGTCCCATACAGACGTGGATAACGGAAACGGACTAACTATCGATGACGTGCGAAGAATATCTGGTTTACGGGCACGCTGAGACTCCGACTTCCGACTGTAGACTCTGTAGATCCCCGGCGTCGGCTTGGCGCCCGCCTATATCGCGGGCGGCGGAGGGATCTCACATCGATCGTTGGATGCGCGGAATCCGATTGTCCTCGTCTTGATTGGCTGCCTCCGCGCACTCTTCGAGGACGGACACAACACATATCTATACGGTTTAGATGAAATGGATTCCCGTACTATACTATGTTTTATGGTATTTTCTGTCCCTCTCAGAAAGGATTTATTGAAATTTTCTATTTGTGCAACAAGAAAGGAAGATTTAACATGCTCAGCAGTTTTAATTATTTGGTACAAAGTTTTGTGATAATTGTTGTTGCTCATGAGTGATTACATTCTTTTTAAGATGTAAAAGTTTAACTCTAGACCTCCACAATTTGACACGCGGTTTATTTTGCTCTATTTTTATCATCTTTTCGTGTAAAATATCATACTGGTTCTGAGTAGAAGAACTATTACTGCCATGATTTTCGAACAGAAAGGCACACAGCGATACACCATTGCTGTTGGCAAATTAAGACATGTAATGAGACATTACTGTGTTAAAGTAATATACTTAAGATCATAAAGAGTAACTGATCAGAACAGTATACCGATGGGGTAGAAAATTAGAGAGCGCGTATGAAACATGAAGATCGGATTATGTATTACAAACCCTGTATTGATTTTCTAATAACAATCTACCACGATTTCATACCTTCTTATTACGAAATCAATCCACTGTAATTCCCTGATCATACCTCAGTATACTCTTGCTAGTCTAGGCAGTCAAACGACAAGAAATTACACTCTTTCCCTAGTTTCTACTCAGAGGCGGCTGGTGATAATGTGCTAATGTGCTGCAGCACACAGTAAATATTTACTAAAATAATGCCATTTCTCTTCGAATGTAAGTGAGAAAGCGCTGTAAAATTACATCCTTTCTCTTGGAATGCGAGACAGATATCACAATAATTTTATGCCAATTCCCTTCCAGTGCGTATTAGAATGCTAGTAATAAGGATGAAAACGCATTTTGGAGCGCACTCGCCGCGATAGCTGGAAACCAGCTCCGTGTGCTGAAGTGGGATTCAGCCGCGCTGGTACGTGCGCAGAAAGGCGGCGCAGTCGTCTGTTCACTAGTGCGCATGCGCAGACGTGACGTCAGGCCTGGCGGCTCATGTGTGCTGCAGCACCAGACCAATATTTCTCTTCGCGCTGCGTGTAACGGCTGCGGAAGAATCGTATATGACGAATATTGCGGCATACAGAGTCAAATAGCGCGCTGGCTCAGGCGTCTTACGCGTTGTCTCTCAAACCTACTTGTGTGAGGCTTGTATTCAAGTACCTCTGAGTTTAAATTTTTAATTTCTGTAAATAAAATTAATATTTTTTTAAACGTTATATTTACTACATGCAGTGAGAACGCTGTTATAAATTACGCTGAAGGTCTTACTGTCAATAAAGTATTAATCGATATTTAATTAAAGGCCATCATACAAAGGTATTACTGTCAATACAGTATTAATTGGTTTTTAATTAAAGGCAATCGTACAAATGTTGACGTGTTTGAGATAAAACTTCAATCACAAACAACATTCGTAATGTCTAGCCAACATGCGAGTGAAACTGCGCTTTTCAGGCAAGCAGTTTCATTGGTCACTTGTGTAGAACGCAGATGACTTGGTGGGGAAATTGCTAGCTCCGCTTTGTGAAGTGTTTCGCAGTGTATTTCTTCGTGAAAGTGTGCGATAGGTACTCTGCGAGCAACTTGGAGAATTCTGTCGATGATCTGCTACAGAGGCCATTTTCCAGTAGACCTACGGAAGAGAAACTGAAAGTGAATAAGTTATGTAGGCCTACTCCAGTTTTAAATTTCAGTCAAGGCTATAGGAGATGGCTAGAAAAGTGAGTACACAAGGAAATTTAGAACGAAAGTGTATGAAAACAGTTGGATATGCGGATGTGATACTCGCAATGCACTTTTTTGCTTTCCATGTTTGTTGTTTGGGAACAGTGATGCTTGGAGTACAGGGGGAGTGAAAGACCTCGGACATCTTAATGTATTAATAATAATAAAAAAAAAAAAAAAAAAAAAAAAAAAAAAAAACAGAAAGGAAATCATAGACATATAAATAACGCACTTGATCTTAGTTCATTAGGTAAAGCTAATATCACATCAATTTTAAGTCGTGCTTTTTATTTTAGTATATTTTGTTTCCTGTTTATTTTTGTAATATTGTAGCACACTGGTCAAATTTTGTACGAGCCGCCACTGCTTCTACTGATGATTACAATGTTCGTCAAGCGCGGGTTTAGTGCACGCTACTAGCGCCGCTGTGGCCAAGGCGGTAACTTCTTGATGTACGCTCCAAAAAACGCGAGCCGAGCGAAGTGGCAAGGCTGGGAGTATACTAGCGGCCGATGGTAAATCTGACAACTGTGCGGTGACATTTCTCTGCCAGGCTGGGACATCCTCACGTAGAATCGATATAACAGAGAATATCTCCTCCTGGAGAGAGCGCACAGTATCGTTTTGGTTTTCAGTTCTTTAGTAGTTACTGTTTGAATAATAATAATTCCAGCATGTAATCTCTGTCACATGTGAACCTGTTCACTCATCATATATTCCCTAAGCTTTTTCTGACTTTCTGTTGCATTGTTAGTAACTTGTGTTGTCAGATTGGTAACAGAAATATTTAAATTGTTTACATCTTGAGCTAGGCTATCTACTGTGTCGGGTACTGTCAGTTTAATGTTGTGTAGTTCAGAAGATACTGACGTTAACGTTTCATATACTTTTCCCATAACTTCTGCAACAACCGTCCTTTCAGCTTCATGAAACTGAGTATTTTCCTCAAGTTTCGAGACGCGTGTCTCTAAT
This sequence comes from Locusta migratoria, assembly GCA_026315105.1. Classification (NCBI taxonomy): domain Eukaryota; kingdom Metazoa; phylum Arthropoda; class Insecta; order Orthoptera; family Acrididae; genus Locusta; species Locusta migratoria. Next base: position 542,744,183 of record CM048744.1, read on the forward strand.
TGTTGTGATATTTCTAGAATGATTTGCTGTATCAAATTTCTTTGTGCTGCAGTTAAATGCTTAAAACGTTCTTTAAGCTGATCTTTAGTGACAATAATGTTAATTAGATCAACTTGCATATCCTTTATGATAGTCAACCGTTGCCCAAGCTCACGTGAAACGTTATTAGTTTTTCCTTCTAATAAAGTAAATTTTTGATCAAGTTGGCTAATGCTGTGGCTGATTTGTGTGTTTCTTGCGTTTAATTGATTAATTGTCTGACTGATTTGTGTGTTTTTTGCGTCTAATTGATCACTTGTCTGACTAATTTATGTGTTTCGTGCATCAAGTTGGCTAATTTTTTCATTTGTTTGTTTGACTGACTGACTAATCTGTGTATTTTGAGCATCAAATTGGCAAATTTTTTGACAAATTCGCTCCGAGTTCTGTCTGAAAAGTTGCTCTAATCAATATTGGTTTCGTATGGACTAGTGCCCGATGTTGTGGCCGTGTCCACGTTAGAAGTAATTGCATCTACCGGAATAATGTCAATGTTAAGTGTCGCGATGTCTGTAGTTTCACTACCGGCGGCACTATCTATCTGTGAACTAAGATTGTCTGATTCCATTATTCCCGCCTGATTTCTCGTTTTAACCATAATCAAGTTACAAAATATAGTTAAATATGTAGCTCTGTGCTAATCTGAATAAATCTCTTACGTAATTGATGTGAACTACACTGCACGTAACTGAGCGATGTGAAGTGAAGCGAAAACAACGAAAAGACTGTTGCACCGCGGCTACAAACACGAAATCGGCCATTTGCGTACTTCAATTTCGTCACATGATTTTTTGTTAAATTGTATAAAAATTACCAACACTACTGAAAATAAGCGTAATGTTTCTAATTTTGATACTACAGCTAGCGATAGGTAGAATAAAAAGCGGAAAAAATTTGCAGTAGTGGATTGATCTGCTCTTACCTTAACTGAAGTATCTCCCGTTTCCAGTTTGATGCTTTTTCTTGTATTTTAGTATATGGTTTAATAATTCAGAACATGTTTGTTGTTAAATCATTAATCGTCTTAGCTGGAAGTGCGAACATGGAACGAGAAATCAAGATTAGTACCTCATAGTGGAATGATAAATAAATCACTAAAAATTCTAGAAAAATAATTTGACTAATAAATAAGATTATTTATTGGAAACCAAGTCCTGTAACTCGGCCGCCAATATTTTTATAATGCTACTGCCTGTTTGGATTACGGAACATTTTTTAAGTAAGACCTTGTAAAAGATCGCGAATAAAATTTAGAGAAAATATACTGAACTGTAAATAAGGCCAAAAACTGATAACTGATTAAAATTTGGTTTATAATTTCAGCATGAAGGTCGTAAATAAGTCGGCGAGCAGCACTATGAAAATTAGGAATAAAGTTACCTCATGTTCTTGGAAAAGCTGCCACTGCATCATTCTGCGTCGCTTATGCTGTAAACTTTGAAATCTTTTTGTTGTTAACTTATTCCTAGAGTGACCCGGACCAGTTATTAGTATGGTATCATGTACAACGACACTGAGTAGAAGGTTCTTGATCTGATCGTAACAATGGAATTTAGGAAAATTCTTTTTCCCATGAATACGTATCGGACTTCGATTAAATAGATAAATAATTTGCAACAGAAAAAAATGACTGCAGGTTCTAACGGTACTGTAAAATGTAAAATAAGGAATTGTTGCATTATTCATGAAATACTATACGGAATCCGATTGTACATGATACATCTCACCGTAATGGCGTCCAAATCACCATATGACTAAGTAATTAAACATTAACGCCAATGTTGAAAAATGTGACAAAAAATTAATAATTATTTCAAAGTCAGTTTTAAATGTAATTTATTAATCTCGGAAAAAATCATACTCGAATTAAAAATGTCGATTTTTCAGGAGCGGGAATCCACACGTCCTAAGAGTATAACGGAAAGAGCAGAACAGATAACGAACGAACGTCTTTCTTTCGAAGCCAGGGAATAAAGGAAAGTCAAACAGCGGGGTATTTTTTACTGCGAAAGAAAGACGCTGATAAAATTATAACTGTGACCTAACAGATGAATCGTGTAACACTACAAAGCCATTATATTACATTACGTTCCTTGATTATTATTTCTGTCTTCGAAGCGAAAATTAAAGAGACAGATGAATAAATACTGATTTTTGGTGATTGTGAAATATGTATAGATGAAACAAAACCTAAGTTGTTTCACGATATTGTTTATCTCGTTTGTGTCGTCTAAATGCTTTTGTCAATGTTATATCTAAATTATTATAATACTGGGTGGTTTATGGTTTTTTAGTATTTATTACATTCAACAGACAATAATATAAATACTACATAAAATGAGACAGTGGAGGAGACAACTTTGTTTGAGTATGTATCTGCAGATAGTTTTTCGTATATTTCGGATCGAATGCATATCGCACTCCTTTCTGCAAAAACTGACATAATAGTGACGTAGAGGCTTTGTGAATGGACCAGGAATCAGATGATCGATTTTTGAATCACATCAGTGCCGAGTTTATGAATGTGTTAGTGACAGCCGCGACGGATTAGCCGTGCGCACTGGGGCGCCGTGCTGCGGTGCGCGCGGCCGATCGCCGTCAGGGGTTCGAGTCCCTCCTCGGGAATGGGTGTTTGTGTTGTCCTTAGGTTAGTTTAAGTAGTTTGTAAGCTATGGACTAATGACCACGCAGTTGAGTCCGATAGATTTACAAAATTTGAAGATTTTATTTTGTTATTGATAGGGGAATCCACATTCTCTAAAATTGTGATATATTCGTAGAAAACTGCAAAATGTCCCTAAGCAAGAGTGTGACAGTGGGTGTGACTGCTGCTCGTTCCTTTTGCTCGAAAATAGTGACATATTCGTAGAAAACAGTTCATTATATTTAATAATTTAATTAATTTCATTGTTCTATCAATAACCACTATTCCTTCCAGACAGCAGCAAATGTAAAACAGCAGAATATAAAAACCACCCAGGTGATTACTAAACGTCCGTTTTACCCGACGAAAGACGGAAAATGATTCTTCTGTTTGTTTTGTCAAACTGGAGAGTGTCACTATTTCAACGTGCCCACAAAATTTAAGTCTCTGTTTTCGCAAGTCACGACGTATTTCTGTGTATTCTTCTGTTTCTTTATCACTTATTAGCCTATACGTTTCTCCATCAGTTGTTTTGGGGCCTAATACTTTCCTAATAAGCTTTCTTTCTTTTGAATTTGTTCTATATCCCTCTATCTAATTAAAATTAAAGTTTCTGCTAAACAAAAATAAACATGTTAGATTATAGGGCTGCAATGTCTAACTTTACTGGATTTAGAAAGTGATACGTTATTACAAATATTTTGTGTTAATCTGAATGCAGTTATTTTTTGACAGCAAACTTCATTTGTAGCTTTTTCCAGACCATTTTCTTGTATTTTCCCCAAATATTTAAATTTAGAAAACGTTTATTTTTTCATATTTTGTGACCAAAAACATTGTAGTTTGTTTGTTGCAAGTCATATTCCGTATTTTCGCACGATATTTGTAGTGCTACTATTTCCGCAACTTCTTCAAGAATTTCAGTTTTTTTTTTTGATCAGTGGTAAAGCCCTATTTAAAACTACTGTACCATCTGTAAAGGTGAGGCAATCTAATATTACTTCTACCTAACTTTATTGTTAATATATATTTTGACTCAACTTTTACTCTCTTCATTCTGTAATTACCTTCACCAAAACACTGTAAACAGTATAGGGGAGAGCACATCTCCATGTCTAAAACCAATCTTTATATCAAATGGTTCAGAAATATCTGCCATGAATTTCACTTTAAAACTACTACTATTTTATTATAAAACCCTTGTTCTTTTAAAATTTTGAAACGACGTACATGATAAACTGAGCCGTATGCCTTTCTAAAAGCCACTAAATGTACATGCAATTGTTACATATCCTTCGTTGCATAACTATTAGTTTATGACTAGGATCTGTTGCGTCTAGAGCCTGCTTGGTATTCACTAATTTTAGGTTCCAACTGTTCTTGTGCTCGACCAAGTAAACACTGAGATAGAATTTTGTATGTGACTGCTAGAGGATAGATTCTTTGTTGATTATTTACACCAGTTATATCTCCTTCTTTATGCAATGGATGAATTAGTGCAGTTTTCCAGTCATCAGGTATTTTCTCAGTTTGACAGATATCCTGTCAGTTGAGTGATTTCTTATATGGTGTTAGAGCCAGCTGATTATGTGGTTAAGCGTCTTCTGAGGAAGCTTTGTTTTTAAGTTTCTTATCAGGTTCTTTAGAGTTACGGTTGGTGTTATTAATTTTCTGTGGTTGGAATGGGTTGACTGGTTCTGAACAGTTTAATAGTTTTCCAAATAATTAACAAGTACCTTGCGGGTTTCTGGTTGCTAAGAGCCAAACTGTCATTTTCATTTTTACCTTTTTGCAAAATTGTATCTAAAGTATAGCAAACATGCAGAGATTAGCCTGCTTAGCCATAACAGGCGGAAATAGCAGCACACCAACTGCTGGGATGTAAACCATGCTGGATATGCCCCCATTACACCTTTGGGTCAAGATGGACACAGCGGCTGGTGCATACAGACTCAAATCTGGCAACAACTGGAACTCTTTGGGATATCCAGAATCACACACTAAAATAGTGAGTGAGGTAAATATAGGAAAGGTTTGGGAAATGCCAGCCGACTATATTATAACCCCATACTCCTTCAACAAGCCTTTCAATATAACAATTGGAAGTAGGGAGCAGTGGGACAAAATAGTTCGACACCGTACGGGGGATATTGTCTGGTTCACTGACGGGTCAAAATCAGACCAAGGTGTTGGGGCCGGGGTATATGGGGTGCAGCCAAGACTGGAGGGCGTCATCTCTCTAGGGAAACTGGCCTCAGTATTCCAGGCCGAAATCACTGCCATCAGGCCGTGTGTGGAGGAGAATTTGCGTAGGTGCTACAAAGATCGTAGCATCTATATCTATTCAGACAGCCAGGCAGCCCTGAGATCACTGGCAGCTCCTGCAACAAGGTCTAAAATTGTTGCAGAATGTGACAGGGTTCTGGTGGAGCTAGGGGAAAGCAATAGAGTAAACCTATTGTGGGTCCCTGTCCACTCGGGGATCAGTGGCAACGAACATGCCGACAGATTAGCCAGGATGGGGGCAGAGACTCCATTTATTGGACCGGAACCTGTCCTTACAATCACCAAGGCAATGATCAAATTGGAGCTACGTAACTGGCTCAGAAAACAGCACGTAGAATATTGGACCAAAGTTCATCAACAAAAACATGGCAAGGTAATGATGCCAAAGCCATGTTTTAAAAGAAGCTCTGCAATCCTGGGTCTGAACAGGAGAGAGATTAGACTCATGGTTGGATTGCTGACAGGCCATGGGAATTTCAAAAAACACCTACATACAATGGGAATAACAGAAGAGGACCGTAAATGTAGGATCTGTGATGACGGTGATGGAACTGCATCACATCTAATCTTCGAATGCATTGCATTGGAGAATAAAAGGCACAGAATATTTGGGACAACCAGACCCGAAGAAATTGTAAAGGGACTCCTTGCACTGTTCAAGGGCATTGGTTGGCTTTACTAGATATACAGGGAGCGATACCGCACAATAAACTTAGTTTCGGTGCGAGCAGTGGCGGGTTGGACCAAGACTGTTTTGGCTTCCCTGGAAAAATCAATCAATCAATCAATAGCAAATTTGTTTTTTTGGAGTTTTAAGTTAGTCAGAGGACTCAGACTTCCTCTGCTGAATCACAATGCATTTTAACCTGCCAGCCCCAGAATCCTAAAGACCAGTTTCGCTAGTAATAATGGCGGTGGAGTTTAGTAGACTCATTGAGTATTAAGACTGGGAGGGCTAGTTGCAGAATATCTGATGGAACTTTCACTATCTCCACCTGTGACCCGTTTTTAACGGTGATAAAAATAAGGAAAAGTTGTCCGGAAAAAGAGGAAATTTGGAAAAACTGAAACAGCTTTTTTCAGTGAGCTATTAATAACGTTCGTACAAGTGGGATAAAATTTTGTACATTTCATGTTGAAAACAAGAGGAAGGTTCGCATCGGAAAAGTCTCCCAGAGAGAATGAAAATTTAGGAAAAACCGAATGCGATTACTTTCTATGAATAAAATTCCATTGCCACGTGGTTGTAAGAGCATCACTTCAGTACGGCTTGACAGGACAAGGTCTGAATAAAATAATTTTTTTGGAAAATCCAACGGAAAATTGGAAAATTTGAGAAAAACTGTAAGTGCGTTTTTCAATGTGTTTTTGATTGAATTCAGCACTATAGCTGACTATTCGCACGACGGAGAGGGGTAATTCATTTTTTTTTTGTCATTACTGTTTTGGAAAAGCTTTCAGTAAAAAAAATAGTGGTAGTTAATAAGGAAAGTCGCTAAATTCGAACCAAGTTCCTTTTTGAATGTGTTTCAAAATGTATCAACACTGTAAGTAGAGAACCATTCATCCGATTGCGATAAAATTTTGATCATTTGACGTTAACGAAAGATAAACGTTCTTATGAACTAAAAATTTGGGAAAGTTACCCGGAGAATTTGAAAATTCGAGAGAAATTGTAAGGTTTTTTTTTTTTTTTTTTTTTTTTTTTTTTTTTTTTTTTTTTTTTTTTTAATGGGATATCAATATCATTCGTGTACACTGCGATGGGTAAAAACCTTTGACATCTATAGAACTACAGAGAAAGGAAGAGAATGAAACAGTGTACATCCACTGAATAACCGTTGTTTTGCGGCACATGTAGCTTTTAACTTCAAGAGGCTGAAGTTTGCAGTGAGACTTGCATTTTCTATTGTTGTTGTTGTGATCTTCAGTCCGGAGACTGGTTTGATGCAGCTCTCCACAATACCTTATCATGAGCAAGCCTCTTCATCTGCACATAAGAACGGCAACCTAAATCTGTCTGAATCTGCTTACTGTATCCATCTCTTGGTCTTCCTCTGCGGTTTTTACCCCACACACTTCCCTCCCTTCCCTCCAACGCTAAATTCACAATTCCTTGATGTCTAAGAATGTGCCCTACCAATCTATCCCTTCTTTTAGGCAAGGTATGCCAAAAATTTATTTTCTCCCCAATTCTCTTCAGTACCTCCTCATTAGTTTCGCAATCCATCCACCTAATCTTCAGCATTCTTCTGTAGCACCACATTTCAAAAGCCTCAATCCTCTTCCTGTCCGCACTGTTTATCGTCCATGTTTCACTTCCATACAAGGCAACACTCCATACAAATGCCTTCAGAAAGGACTTCCTTAGGCTTAAATCAATATTCGACGTTAACAAATTTCTCCTTTTCAGGAACGCTACCCATTTCCATTCTGCATTTTATATCCTCTGTACTGCGACCATCATTTGTTATTTTACTGCCCAAGTAACAAAACTCATCTACCTCCTTTATTGCTTCGTTACCTAATCTAATACGACTAATAAATCACAGGGAAAACTATTAAACACTGCAGAGTCGTTTTGACATATCCATATTTCTCACCAGGACAACTACATGTCGCTTCAACAGGGAAGGGCCCCCAAAGAATTTATTCATATTAGATTTTAAACCAGTAACCAAAAATATTGTTTATAATCAAGTTTTGAATTAAATGAATTATTAAAGTTCCATACCATTTGTATCTTGATGACTACTTCTCTTTGTTTGGATACTGCCGTTATTATTTTGTACATTATTTCTTGAATACTTTCCCATAAGTATGACATGTTATTAAAACAAACGAGAGATGGACAGAGACAGAAGGGGTATGAGGAGTACTAACTCAAAGCTTGAAAAATTAAATAAATATCCGGGCAACGCCAGGTTTTCAACTAGTAAATTATAAGTGACGTTGGCTACTATCTTCAACCTCTAGCATAAAGCCACTTTTCCTTTCCCGCTAATCGTACATCTCCATATCGACTTATAGGAGTGGGGTGAGAGGCATAGAGGTGAGGGATCAGTGGCGGACTAAGGGGGAGGGGGGCGGATTGCACTGGGCCTCTCGTGTTGAGATCCACCAAATACCTCGAAAGCACATACCTATATATATATTGTCGCGTTGAAATGGAAACAGACTTGACTTCGAAGGCAACTAAACACAGCACTTATACTGAGAGCACGTTTATTACGAGCTCAACATACACGCAGCACTGACCGCCTCTCAGGCAGAGTGCTCTGCTATTTATACACAGACAGAATGTACCAGAAATTAGAAGAACAGTTAACATAAGAAACAAGTAGAATTTACAAGTGAACATAAGAAAGATGTAGAACATTCTGGAATTGTTAATTACGAAGAATTAAATTTTTTTGCCAGTGGGTGGGATTGAACCGGCGACCTGCTGCACTGCAGTCCGTGACGCTATCCCCTGCGCCACGCCTGCAGTCGGCGTTCGGCCTCTCTCGCGGTAATATATATTTGTAGCGCCGTTGGCGCCTCTTCCTGGGGCCTCGAAATCTCGAAAGCAATTTTTTAGACTGTCCTGTGCCCTCGTCCTGGAGGGGGGGGGCCTCCAAATCTCAAAAATTATTCTTTTTTATAGTAATACATGTATTTCCAAGTGGACGGGGGACAATTTTGTTTTACCGCCGCCCTGGGCCTCCGACAGCCTTAGACGGCCACTGAATGGGATAAATATCTAGAACGTTAATAAATACATAATAGGCGTACATCTAGCCATTTTGTGTACATAAATGAAGTCATTGATTATATGAGGGGCTCAGCCAAAAGTGTTACATTTTTTACATAGGTGATGTCACATTTCGAAAAATACAAGTGCATGATTTGGAGCTGAATCCAAGTGACATCATTGTCCACACAAGGGTAACAGTGAGCCGTGTATCTAAAGTTCCAGTGAGCTCATATACGTCCTGCTCATTCCTAGAGTGACCTAGAACAGTTATTAGTATAGTATCATGTACATGCACACTCTTTGACAAAAAACCTGGCCGCCGGCCGGCCGCCGCTGAGCCGAAGTCCGAGCCGATCGCGACATGGGACAATAAAAGTGGCCGCGCTGATTCGCTTTAAGTCCAGCTATCTGCACAATCTGGCAACACTGCAGACTGCGGGAGTTCATACAGTACTTCTTAGGTGCAGTTAGAAGATAAATCGGTCAGCTACGTCCGTGGTCTCGCGGTAAAGTGCGCGACTTGCATGTTCATTATTAGCGATCGAAACCGACTGTTGACAAAAATTTTTAATTCATGTCACTCGTGCATGTTGATGCCACCTATGTAAGGGGAGCATATGTGTAACGTATTTCACTTTTTGGTACACTGGTAATAACATTCCGGCCCAATAACCTTGCTGCCTCTGGCCGCAGCACTTGGCAGAGCTCTCCGCGGCCCACTCGCCGGCAGCAGCGGTGGCGGCGCTACACAGCGCTGCCTCGCCCTCTGCCCACAGCGCCTGCCGCCGCTCATCGCCCTGGATATGCAAAATACTGTAGTGTTGCTAAGTGGTGATCCACAAAAAAGGTTGCGATTCGTATTTCACACAGGATATAACGGAGCAGACCACCTATTTTGAATGATGAGCATATAATACATTAGAGAGGCAAAAAATTGTCATTGACCAATCCAATGGCAATCTACGATGGTTAACACTTATTTGTGGTTTAAATCTCGATCCTTTTCCTTTCAGAAAAGCCTTTCATGTAATTTGTTTGGTCATCAGTTCATATGTTTTCACCAAGACACCATATGTAACTCACTAAAATGTTTTAGTGTCATTGTTTCATTCCTTACGGTAAATGTATGAGCTAAATTATGTGAAGACGTTTCAGTGCACGTTCTAAAGCAACACAGGCACACTGTAAGGTTCGCGTCTTCATGTTTCATTTCTACAGGAGATATTTCGCATCATTGGAGGTGAATTCGAATTTCTTCGAAGGCGTTTGTATGGTGAAGCAAAGAAGACATTTAATACCATTTCCATAATTCGACCTCGACCTTTCTGAAAGACTTATTGTATAAAGCTTTCCATATGATTCCGTTAAAGAGTTTCTTCTTACAATCTGCAACGTGTAAAGTAAAATAAAATGAAATTCCATCCGCAAACGCACTTTCTCCAAGCAGGATTACAACTGCCGCCTTACACGAGGTTTACATCACAATACACAAGCAGCACCACACAGCCAAACACACGATGCCGCATCTTGCTCTCAGACTATCACATATTCAATGCTAAACCTCTAACGCATAGCGAAAGATAACCTGAAAGTCACCTACACGAATAACTGCATTCCTTGAGTGCAAAAGTTAAATTTCTGTCTCTCATTTCACGTGGGCATTACAGATCATGAATCATGAAAGTAGAAGAGGAATGTTAAGTGAACTTAGCGAGACAATTCAGTACTACTTGCGGAAGTAACTGCACTATCACAGTGTTGCCAAATATCAGCAACGATGTTGCCAGTTCTTAGCTGTACTAGGAAGACCTGTGTAGCGATAAGCGACGCGAAACCGCGCTCGTCTCATAGGGGCTTCTAGAGGGGAGTCGCCCATTTCGGTTAATATGCGGCGCTCCCTCCTGATAGATTCCATCGTCACATTTAGGATGCAGATATTTAATTCGTCCAATGAGGCCGAAACCAGCGTTTAAATATTTTTGAAGCTTTACTGCATTATGATATATTTTCAGCAAATGTCTAGAGCAGTTAAAAATGCTGGTATTGTGCTTGCAACATACGGCAGATCAAAGACTGAGATACGTAAACATGCATCACAATTACAGTTACATCCCCCTCCAAAAAAAGACTAAAACAACTGATTTGTTACATTTCGACAAATGCTAATTTTTTTTCATGAAAAATTACTGGAAATCAATGATGCTCCATCCGTCACGAATAACTTCGCAACTTTAAAGCGACTGAGTTTCAAAATGAAGCCTTACGACTGTACAAGTAATATTTCATGTCTTCTGTGTCAATACATAAATGTGTTGATTTGCTTGAAAGCCAGAAGGAACATAGTCAACTGATTATTTGTGCAACACTGTGATTATTTCACTTGAGTATTCAGAAGACTGGGTATTTAAAATTGCGGCCATTAACACAGAAACTAAACTGTATATGTGGGAAATGTGCAATTCTGAGTTTTTCCTCTGCAAACATATACATATAATCTATAGACTACTAAGCATCGTATTGATTTCGTAGTGTTACAGCCTTGTTGGGCCAACAAATGATGAAGAGAATCCGAACCCCTGTGTCTGATGGATTCTTCGAACGTGCAACCTATGACTTGCATATGTTGTTGCTTAGTATCTATCGTCACGATGTTAAATCAACAGAAATTGTTATAAACTTTTTACCTACTTTCTCCTATTGTCCTATTTTTCGTCAAACCACACATTCTTTCTGGTCTCTTGGCCACATTGGAAAGAACGCTTTTGCAACTGAATCAATGATAATAATGATGGTAATAATGATAGTAATCAATGATATTTACGGCATTACAGCAGAATGATAAAGATTAAAATAACAATAGAAAATGCCGATCTCTTGCTTGACACACTGCAATGAGTTTTGGTATTTCGTTGCTGAATGCCATTTAGGACATTTTTCAGAAGAGAAAAATAGACCAGAAGCAAAACACATTACTAGTACAACGATACCTCACTAATCAACTATGCTCGCTGTAGATCAGAAAACGAGAATGGCGCCACCGAGCTACAATGAGATTACTTGTTCAGTTATCTGACATTTGTTGGCAGTTAATACAGACAGTCCCGAAATAAAACACAAAATTGTTTGCAATTTAAGCAGGGGTAGACCTTTCTGCGATAGAAAATTTAATTCAGGATAACAGTCATTTAAATGCAATGACTAATCTCATATGAATATTGGAAAATACCTCTAATTCTGGAACTAAGGGAACGATCAGAGTTGCCTAGCATCGTAAGCAATACCGCTAAGCTACAGGAAGAATATCTTGGCCATCCCACAATATCCTTATTCAAAATAGTCAAATGTTTGTAAAGCTTATGGGACTTAACTACTGGGTCATCAGTCCCTAAACTTACAAACTACTTATGAACTACTTACGAACTAGGACGGCACAAATATCCATGCCCCAGGGGGGATTCGAACCCCCGACCGTAGTGGCCGTGCAGACCGTGACTGAAGCGCCTCGGTCCCCTCGGCCACCGCGGCCGGCAATATCCTTATTCCTACAATCAGCATGCTTCAATTGGCTTTTATCCATGCTGCGCTGCCAAAGCCCATTCTAAGTGACTTCAGTCCGAAAGCAGACATCATTGAAAAATACTGATGAATAGATGACTTACTTCCATCAACTTCCGGGGAGAGTTTCTTTTAACGGAACGGCGAAAGTGTGAAATGACTACTTTCTCCAAAGTTCCTACGGACTTTTGTCCCAAATTGGACGTATATAAGTTCAATCTTGTCATATGCGGCTCACATTCCAGAAATATCACCAAACTGAGCATCTGGCGGGTACCGTCCTAGAGCAGCTATTACGCAAGTTTTTACCGATAATCATAAAATTGACCAGACGGCTTTTGCTGCAGAATATAGTGACTTCTATTACATGCGCATAACCTTTCCCAATAAGAAACTGTTTTCTTCGTATAGTGATGCCCCTGTTTAGGTGAATTATAATGTTAGTGTTTAATGTTGCTTCAGAAGTACTTTGTCTTAAATATTTTTATCTTTGCAGGTGATTCAAAGTAATTGTAATAATTACTTTCCCTTCAAATTACTCCACTCATTTGATCTATTATTTGTAAAGTAATTGCAACCGCCAAAAGTGAAATTGTCCTATAAACCAAACCGTTTGGTTATTTTAGGTCTATCGTCCATGGGCAGAACGCTTTCATCTGAAATATCTCCACGAAAGGCAGAGAAGCGGACGGTTCTCTGTCATAGTAGAGTTAGGCTCGTTTAGCCAGTCCTCTCTGCAGAGGAGATGGAATTATATGTTGAAGAAAGCAGTCATATCTAAGAGACTTGCATATTAAATTTATTTTTTCTCGTGTATTTACATTCTTTCAGTTTATATTCGCCTTTACTTCTCACAAAATAATAAGATATCTTTTTCTGTGCAAGGGGCTACCTTTGGTCGTTTCCGACTGCATTACATTTTCCGTTGTCTCTAGATGGATAATACTTTGTCTCTCCCGTTCCTAGATTTCTCGTCGAAAGAAAACGTGTGCTCCACATCATTCATTTCGCAATAGGCGGTCATATTTCCACCGTTGGTATATTTACTTCTACGAATATTGTTCGTAACCGTAAACAGTTTGCTCTTGCTGTTCATCTCGTTAATATTGTTAAACACATATTTTCCCTACAATTCTCCTCGTGAAGAGGTTGAACTGCTGTGCTTTATTATTGTTAGTAGCAATAGTTTTTATTTCAAATTGATCTCTGAATTTGTATTTTGTATTACCACTACATTTGTTTGTTCAATATGTTTCACAATATTGAAGATCATCAAGTTTTAATATCCATTAACATAAGCGAGTTAGAGCTAATGTATAACGGTAATTTTTGTCTTGTTTCATCCGTAAAAGTTCCTCTGAAAATCTGGAACACTTCTTTTAACACCCTTAATTTAAAACCGATACGTAGGCAGAGGGCATTCACGGATTGCTCATTTATTAACTTCCTTCATAATGATGATTTGGATCAAATATATTTACAAATTTTGTACTCAGTCCATATAATTTTTATAATAGCGGTAAAAATGCCTCGCGCATTCTACGGCATCTGTTCAAAATCAATGAATAAGAGATACGTCAATACTTTATTTACTATCTTTTAACAAGCAACAGTGCTTTCCCTAATATTGTTTTAAACCATGGCACAATTCATCGACCTATTTTAATCGTCGTAACACGTGTTTATTAAGTTGCTTGTGTTTGTTACAAATTTTACAATTGATTTTATAGTAACGATAGGCCAGAAACTTAATTAACGTAACTCAGAACCGCGTGACAATGCAATATTTACTCGCATTCCTTTTTGCTACGGAGCGAGTTGGTGCAGTGGTAACACACGGTACTCATATTGGGCTGCACGGCCTTCGGCCATTTGGATTTGAGTTTTTCATGATTTTCCTAAATCAGTCTAGGCAAATGCCGGAATGGTCTCTGCGGCAGGGCACGGCCGATTTCCTTCCACATCCTTATCATGACAATCCAAACTTCTGCTTCGCTCTAATGATCCCCTTCTCGAGGGGACGTTAAATCGCAACCTTCCTTCTTTCGTGTCTCGTGTGCAATAGAGCTTACTTTGTTTGTGTTTCCGTGTGTTGGTACAAATTTTGCAGTTCATTTCAAACCAACATCCCTCTGAACAAGAGACCTTGAACTTTCAACTTAACTTAGAACTGGATGACACTGCTTCATTAACGCCATTTCTTAATTGGTGTGTGGTGGAGGGCACTTTTTATACAACTGCTGTTTCCGCCTGTTTCTCTTCCAGTCGTGAATGGTTCGACGTTAAAACTATTTCTGGTAAGACTTAGTGTGAGTTCATATCGCCCTATCTTTTACCTTCGCGATCTTTTCGTGACTAATACATAAGAAGGTCAGGCGAAATAGAAATAAAACAAATGTATCGAATGTCTCTGTTGCATTCTCATAAAAACGTTTGAAATTGAATGAAAAATTTCACACATACAAAATGTGAAAAGTGTAAAATAATTATTCAAATGGATAATGCACATAAACGTGGTTTTAAAATAGACTAGACGTATAAAGTAACTTTTGTCCACTCGATAATTGCTACCGCCTTAAAGATAGTTCCAAAAAAAAATTTCGAATTTTTAATAGCTATGTCAGACATCATAGTAACACTGGAACATAAAGTGTTCTTTCAACACGAGTAATGCTAACAGTAGTATTTAGTGGTCAACAACTTGAAGGGTAATTTATTTCATTAACTTTCTGAAGTCGATAAGAGTATGACGCATTGGCGGCAGCCACGGTTGTTTTGGTAAATGCGGCACAACGAGCGAGCGAAGGCGCGCGCGTCTGGAAACGGGGAAGGCGGAGCGCGCCTGCTGGAGGGATAGTTTTCGTTCTGAACGGCGGAAGCCATCAAACGGAGCCTAACAGATGTTCGGCAGACCTCTTGGAACTTACGCGTTTTGACTGGAACATAAGAAATAAACGAAATTGACGAACTGCATTGAACATTGCAATGGTTAGTAAATTAATGTCGTCCGCTATCTGCGACGACACCGATCGAATGATTATCTATCGACGTGAGATCCCTGGCACTTAAAAGTCGCCATTAAGTTTGTACTTTAAAACCTATCACTTTGCTGTAATGAACACAATGCAATTAAAACTATGTCTGCATCGCATCCGGCCATGAGGCTACGTAACATTTTATGAAATCAACGAGGCAGGCAATAAAGACAGGTCTGGAATCTATTGAGCACCTCATCAAGGAACGTGCTCAAAAAATTCAAATGGAATGCTATTTAACGTAGCAAGATGTTCTGTCAATAACAGGTCGCTTGTATTTACCATATTGAACTGCGGATATTTTATTTTATCAGGAAGCAAATTCGAAGGAAACTGGCCGAAATTTGATAATTTAGGAAGACTTTTCTGCGGCAAATTTTGAGTCTTATTGTTAATGGAGTAAAGTAAACATAACGATAATTCCTGCATATGAATCAACCATAGCGAGAAACAAAACTGGTAATACGCTCAGTGAGGTATTCATTGATTTCTTTTTTTTAATAGCTGGACACGTGACATATGTGTAATTTGGAGAGCACAGTATCTCGAGCCTGAGTGGAATTACGGATCCGGATCCTAACATGCAGGACGCCAGCTACAAAACCTCGTTCATCAGGCCACCAATGAAATAAAGATTTTCCAACGTCGTAGTAGGGCCTATTGTTCAAATGTTCGTATAGTCTATGGGACTTAACTACGGGGTCATCAGTCCCTAAACGTACAAACTACTTATGAACTACTTACGAACTAGGACGGCACAAATATCCATGCCCGAGGGGGGATTCGAACCCCCGACCGTAGTGGTCGTGAAGACCGTGACTGGAGCGCCTTAGTCCCCTCGGCCACCGCGGCCGGCAGGGCCTATTGTTTCGCAACTTCGACATCATGTAGATGTGAGTCTGATATGTAATTCTGCAGTCAGTTGACTTCCTCTTGTCACCTACATTAAATATTTTGAAAAATTAACATCATGATATGCTCATTGTAGTAGTTCACTGAATTTGTGTTCAAGAAGGTCGTTTCATACATTAACTACTCCTACTCTCTTTCACGTTGCGAGCAATCTGCCTCAGCTGTGAGTAAATCATTGAGGTAGGGTTAAAGCAGTAATGTCTAGCTGTATAATAGTCACTTTCTGAAAACCTAGCCAATTTAGAAATCGGGTCCGTTTTGTTGCAAAAGCTGGATCTCATCATTTCGTCTCGTTACGTCTTTAATTTATCCGCTTACTGTCAATCAAAATCATTTGTGCCAACTGTCTCCTGGCAACCTCATAGCAAATACCGTAGCCACCTACTTCAAGAATATCATGTAACATCACAAACAAAACGAAAGAACATTTTCTTAAATGAATTTATCAATTGTTCTAAAATGATGATGAAATTTTAAATATAGATAGAACGACTTATTTGGAAATCACTTCAAATGTAGTCATCCCATCAAGTAAATAATAAATTCTGAAGCCGCGTCAGCTGCTTTATTATTATCATTATAATTAAGATCGTTGCTTTACAGGTCCACGACCCTTTTCACGTTTTTAAAGACCCATCTTCAGGTGTAAATATTTTTCATATAAAAATTAATTATAGAGACACAAGGTTCTAATCGATTTCATCTGTCATGGGAATAAAATTTCATTAATTAGGCTCAGAGATATGGAACCAGTCCACCAGAAATCATCACTGTCATTCAGAATGAAAACCAAGGACATTAAAATGTGAGACATATTGTCGCGTAATTTTGATTACTGTATTTTCAATGAAACCAGTAGATCGCCGACGAAGTGAAGGAGTACAAACCAAAGAAGACTGCCCAAAGAATCGAAGATGATGAATTTGTATTTTGCTCATCTTTGCGTCAAGTATTACGGCAAGGTAAAAAAACTTACGAATATGCACTACCACCCAGATTCTGTTTTGTTACAGCTTCATGAGGACTAAGTTCAAAACATGCATGTGTAAACATGATTTGCTGATAATACTCAGCTGCATCGATGCTTTGGGTATATTTCCATAATAGCTGCTCATTTAGGTAATATTCCTTGAATGTCACACGCGTTTGACAAGACTCAACGTAGATACAGTCCATCTTCGGACAACAGTGCCTAGTGTCATTGGAGAAAATGATGGTTCGCATTACTTTTTCGTTTAGTTACAAAAAGCTCTCACTGAATGTTGATGAGGGTATCAATTCTTCAGAATTTCTTCTCAATGCATGGCTAAAAGCCGGTTGAGGCCAGATCCTAGTAGGATTGAGAATATTGTGGGCTGTTGCTTTCAAGATGAGAAGTGTTTGATACCTTACTGTTTAGTGAAGGATGATGCAACGTTCATTTCCAGTAACTCATAAAAAATAGCTTTTGTAGATATCTAACAAAGTAATTGCTCTAGTCCTTTTTTTGGGCGGGAGGGGGAGGGAGGGGAGGTGAAACTGAAATCGTATTGGAAGTTTATATATCTCAGTGTTTGACCTGCCGTATGTTGCAAGCACAATATCGGTATTTTTAACTTCTCTAGTCATTTGCTGAAATATCATAGTGCTGTAAAAGCTTCTAAAAATTTAAACCCTGGTTTCGGCCTCATTGGACGAATTAAATATCTGCATCCTAAATGTGACGATGGAATCTATCAGGAGGGAGCGCCGCATATTAACCGAAATGGGCGACTCCCCTCTAGAAGCCCCTATGAGACGAGCGCGGTTTCGCGTCGCTTATCGCTACACAGGTCTTCCTAGTACAGCTAAGAACTGGCAACATCGTTGCTGATATTTGGCAACACTGTGATAGTGCAGTTACTTCCGCAAGTAGTACTGAATTGTCTCGCTAAGTTCACTTAACATTCCTCTTCTACTTTCATGATTCATGATCTGTAATGCCCACGTGAAATGAGAGACAGAAATTTAACTTTTGCACTCAAGGAATGCAGTTATTCGTGTAGGTGACTTTCAGGTTATCTTTCGCTATGCGTTAGAGGTTTAGCATTGAATATGTGATAGTCTGAGAGCAAGATGCGGCATCGTGTGTTTGGCTGTGTGGTGCTGCTTGTGTATTGTGATGTAAACCTCGTGTAAGGCGGCAGTTGTAATCCTGCTTGGAGAAAGTGCGTTTGCGGATGGAATTTCATTTTATTTTACTTTACACGTTGCAGATTGTAAGAAGAAACTCTTTAACGGAATCATATGGAAAGCTTTATACAATAAGTCTTTCAGAAAGGTCGAGGTCGAATTATGGAAATGGTATTAAATGTCTTCTTTGCTTCACCATACAAACGCCTTCGAAGAAATTCGAATTCACCTCCAATGATGCGAAATATCTCCTGTAGAAATGAAACATGAAGACGCGAACCTTACAGTGTGCCTGTGTTGCTTTAGAACGTGCACTGAAACGTCTTCACATAATTTAGCTCATACATTTACCGTAAGGAATGAAACAACGACACTAAAACATTTTAGTGAGTTACATATGGTGTCTTGGTGAAAACATATGAACTGATGACCAAACAAATTACATGAAAGGCTTTTCTGAAAGGAAAAGGATCGAGATTTAAACCACAAATAAGTGTTAACCATCGTAGATTGCCATTGGATTGGTCAATGACAATTTTTTGCCTCTCTAATGTATTATATGCTCATCATTCAAAATAGGTGGTCTGCTCCGTTATATCCTGTGTGAAATACGAATCGCAACCTTTTTTGTGGATCACCACTTAGCAACACTACAGTATTTTGCATATCCAGGGCGATGAGCGGCAGCAGGCGCTGTGGGCAGAGGGCGAGGCAGCGCTGTGTAGCGCCGCCACCGCTGCTGCCGGCGAGTGGGCCGCGGAGAGCTCTGCCAAGTGCTGCGGCCAGAGGCAGCAAGGTTATTGGGCCGGAATGTTATTACCAGTGTACCAAAAAGTGAAATACGTTACACATATGCTCCCCTTACATAGGTGGCATCAACATGCACGAGTGACATGAATTAAAAATTTTTGTCAACAGTCGGTTTCGATCGCTAATAATGAACATGCAAGTCGCGCACTTTACCGCGAGACCACGGACGTAGCTGACCGATTTATCTTCTAACTGCACCTAAGAAGTACTGTATGAACTCCCGCAGTCTGCAGTGTTGCCAGACTGTGCAGATAGCTGGACTTAGAGCGAATCAGCGCGGCCACTTTTATTGTCCCATGTCGCGATCGGCTCGGACTTCGGCTCAGCGGCGGCCGGCCGGCGGCCAGGTTTTTTGTCAAAGAGTGTACATCATGTTCTGGATCTGATCGTAACAATGGAATTTAGCAAAAAATATTTTCCATGAATACTTATCGGACATCGATTAAATAAATAAATGACTGAAGGTTCTAACGGTACTGTAAAATGTGAAATAAGGAATTGTTGCATTATTCATGAAATACTATACGGAATCCGATTGTACATGATACATCTCACCATAATGACGTCCGAATCACCATCTGTAATTTATTAATCTCGGAAAAACTCATACTCACATTAAAAATGTCGAATTTTCAGGAACGGGGATGCACACGTACTTCCAGTACAACGGAAAGAGCAGAACAGATAACGAACGAACGTCTTTCTTTCGCAGCCAGGGAATAAAAGAAATTCAAACAGCGAGGTATTTTTTGCAGCGAAAAGAATGACTCTGACTCGCGATAAAATTATAACTGTGACCTTCCCGATGAATCGTGTAACACTTCAAAGCCATTACATTACATTCCTTGCTGAACAAATGAAGCAGCATCACAGCATGTAGTACAATTACCGTAACTGCCTTTACTAATGGAGCGACAGCAAACCACTTCTTCGCTGTAGAACGTACACTCTTTGACAAAAAACCTGGCCGCCGGCCGGCCGCCGCTGAGCCTAAGTCCGAGCCGATCGCGACATGGGACAATAAAAGTGGACGCGCTGATTCGCCCTAAGTCCAGCTATCTGCACAATCTGGCAACACTGCAGACTGCGGGAGTTCATACAGCACTTCTTGTGTGCAGTTAGAAGATAACTCGGTCAGATCCCTCCTTGGTCTTGCGGTAAAGTGCGCGACTTTCATGTTCAGTATTAGCGATCGAAACCGACTGTTGACAAAAATTTTAAATTCACGTCACTCGTGCATGCTGATGCCACATGTGTAAGGGGAGCATATGCGTAACGTATTTCATTTTTTGAAACACTGGTAATAACATTTCGGCCCAATAACATTGCCACCTCTGGCCGCAGCGCTTGGCAGAGCTCTCCGCGGCCCACTCGCCGGCAGCAGCGGTGGCGGCGCTACACAGCGCTGCCTCGCCCTCTGCCCACAGCGCCTGCCGCCGCTCATCGCCCTGGGTATGTAAAATGCTGTAGTGTTGCTAAGTGGTGATCCACAAAAAAGGTTGCGATTCGTATTTCACACAGGATATAACGAAGCAGACCACCTGTTTTGAATGATGAGCATATACATTAGAGAGGCAAAAAATTGTCATTGTCCAATCCAATGGCACTCTACGATGGTTAACACTTATTTGTGGTTTAAATCTCGATTCTTTTCCTTTCAGAAAAGCCTTTCATGTAATTTGTTATTGTCATCAGTTCATATGTTTTCATCAAGACACAATATGTAACCCACTAAAATGTTTTAGTGTCGTTGTTTCACTCCGTACGGTAAATGTATGAGCTAAATTATGTGAATACGTTTCAGTGCACGTTCTAAAGCAATACAGGCATACTGCAAGGTTCGTGTCTTCATGTCTCATTTCTACAGGAGATATTTCACATCAATGGAGGTGAATTCGAATTTCTTCGAAGGCGTTTGTATGGTGAAGCAAAGAAGACATCTAATACCATTTCCATAATTTGAAGTCGACCTTTCTGAAATACTTATTGTGTAAAGTTTTTCTTATGATTCCGATAGAGTTTCTTCTTGCTATCTGCAGCGTATAAAGTAAAATAAAATGAGATTAAATTCCATCCCCAAACGCACTTTCTCCAACCAGGATTTGAACTGCCGCCTCACACCAGGCTTGCATCACAAGACACAAGCAGAACCACACAGCCAACCACACACTGCCAGAGATTGGCCTTTTTCTCTCACATATTGAATGCTTAGCCTCTAACGCATCGTGAAAGAACCTAAAGTCACCTACACAAATAACTACATTCCTTGAGTGCAAAAGTTAAATTTCTGTCTCTCATTTCACGTCGGCATTACAAATCATTAGTCATGAAAGTAGAAAAGGAATGTCAAGTGAACTTAGTGAGACAATTCAGTACCACTTGAGGAAGTAACTGCACTGTCACAGTGTTGCCAAATATCAGCAACGATGTTGCCAGTTCTTAGCTGTACTAGGAAGACATGTGTAGCGATAAGCGACGCGAAACCGCGCTCGTCTCATAGGGGCTTCTAGAGGGGAGTCGCCCATTTCGGTTAATATGCGGCGCTCCCTCCTGATAGATTCCATCGTCACATTTAGGATGCAGATATTTAATTCGTCCAATGAGGCCGAAACCAGCGTTTAAATATTTTTGAAGCTTTACTGCATTATGATATATTTTCAGCAAATAACTAGAGAAAAAATACTGATATTGTGATTGCAACATACGGCAGGTCAAAGTCTGAGATATATAAACTTCCATCACGATTTCAGTTTCACCCCCCTCCCCCCCCCGAAAAAAGACTAAAACAATTGCTTTGATTAATTTCGACAAAAGCTAATTTTTTTATGAAAAGTTACTGGAAATCAATGATGCCCCATCCGTCTCGAAAAACTTCGCAACTTGAAAGCGACTGCGTTTCAAAATGCAGCCTTACGACTGTACAAGTAATATTTCATGTCTTCTACGTGTTGGTTTGCTTGAAAGCCATAAGAAACATAGTTAACTGATTATTTGTGCAACACAGTAATTATTTCACTTAAGTATTTAGAAGACTGGATATTTAAAATTACGGCCATGAACACAGAAACTAAACTGTATATGTGGGAAACGTGCAATTCTGATGTTTTTCCTCTGCAAACATATATATAATCTATAGACTACTAAGCAGCTTATTGATTTCGTAGTGTTACAGCCTTGATGGGCCAACAAATGATGATGAGAATCCGAACCCATGTGTCTGATGGATTTTTCGAACGTTGCAACCTATTACTTGCATGTGTTGTTGCTTAGTATCTGTCGTCATGATGATAAATCAACATAAATTGTTACAAACGTTTTACCTACTTTCTCCTATTGTCTTATTTTTCGTCAAACCACACATTCTTTCTGGTCTCTTGGCCACATGGGAAATAAAGCTTTTTCAACTGAATTAATGATAATAATGATGGTAATAATGATAGTAATCAATGATGTTTATGGCATTACAGCAGAATGATAAAGATTACAATAACATTAGAAAATGACAATCTCTTGGTTGACACACTGCAATGAGTTTTGGTATTTCGTTGCTGAATGTCATTTAGGTTTTTTTTTCAGAGGAGAAATATAGACCAGAAGCCACACACGTCACTAGTACAACGATACCTCACTAACCAACTATGCTTGCTGTAGATGAGAAAACGAGAATGGCGCCACCGAGCTAAGTTATCTGACATTTGTTGGCAGTTAATACACACAGTCCCGACATAAAACACAAAATTGTTTGCAATTTAAGGAGGGGTAGACCTTTCTGCGGTCGAAAATTTAATTCAGGATAACAGAGTCATTTAAATGCAATGACTAATGTCATATCCTCATGAATATTGGAAAATACCTCGAATTCTGGAACTAAGGGAACGATCAGAGTTTACTAGCATCGTAAGCAATACTGCTAAGCTATAGGAAGAATTTCTTGGCCATCCCACAATATCCTCATTCCTACAAACAGCATGCTTCAACTGGCTTTTATCCATGCTGCGCTGCCAACGCCCATTCTAAGTAAGGCTTTAGTCCGAAAGCAGAAAACATCATTGAAAATGCTGATGAATAGATGACTTACGTTCATCAATTTCCGGGGAGAGTTTCTTTCAACGAAACGGAGAAAGTGTGAAATGAATACTTTCTGCAAAGTTACTAAGGACCTTTGTCCCAAATTGGACGTATATACGTTCAATCTTGTCATATGCGGCTCACAGTTCAGGAATATCACCAAAATGAGCATCTGGCGGGTACCGTCCTAGAGCAGCTATTACGGAAGTTTTTACCGATAATCATAAAATTGACAAGACGGCTTTAGCTACAGAATATAGTGACTTCTATTACATCCGCATAACCTTTCCCAATAAGAAACTGTTTTCTTCGTATAGTGATGCCCCTGTTTAGGTGCATTATAATGTTAGTGTTTATTGTTGCTTCAGAAGTACTTTTTGTCTTAAATATTTCTATATTTGCAGGTGATTCAAAGTAATTGTAATAATTAGTTTCCCTTCAAATTACTCCATTCATTCGATCTGTTATTTGTAAAGTAATTGCAACCGCCAAAAGTGAAATTGTCCTATAAACCAAACCGTTAGGTCATTCGTATACGGGCAGAACACTTTCATCTGAAATATCTCCACGAAAGGCAGACGGTTGTCTGTTATAGTAGAGTTAGGTTCGCTTAGCTAGTCCTCTGTGCAGAAGAGATGGAATCATATGTTGAAGAAAGAAGTCATATCTAAGAAACTTGAATATTAATTTTATTTTTCTCGTGTATTTACGTTCTTTCAGTTTATATTCGCCTTTACTTCTCACAAAATAATGAGATATATTTTTCTCTGCTAGTAGCTACCTTTGGTCGTTTCCGACCGCATTACATTTTCCGTTGTCTCTAGGTGGATAATACTTTGTCTCTGCCGATCCCAGATTTCACGTCGAAAGAAAACATGTGATCCACATAATTCATTTCGCAGTAGGCTGTCGTATTTCCACCGTTGGGATATTTACTTGTACGACTATTGTTCGTAACCGTAAACAGTTTGCTCTTGCTGTTCATCTCCTTAATATTGTTAAACACATATTTTCCCTGTAATTCTCCTCGTGAAGTGTTTCAACTGCTGTGCTTTATTATTGTTAGTACCATTAGTTTTTATTTCAAGTTGATCTCTGAATTTGTATTTTGTATTACCGTTATATTTGTTTTTTCAATATGTTTCACAATATTGAAGATCAACAAGTTCTCATATCCATTAATATAAGCGACTTAGAGCTAATGTATAACGTTCATTTTAGTCTTGTTTCATCCGATTTCCTTCGACATCCTTATCATAACAATCCGAACTTCTGCTTCGCTCTAATGACCCCTTGTCGATGGGACGTTAAATTGTAACCTTCATTCTTTCTTTTGTGTCTCGTGTGCAAGAGAGCTTACTTTGTTCATGTTTTCGTGTGTTGGTACAAATTTTGCAGTTCATTTCAAACCAACTTCCCTCTGAACAAGAGACCTTGAACTTTCAACTTAACTTAGAACTGGATGACACTGCTTCATTAACGCCATTTCTTAATTGGTGTGTGGTGGAGGGCAATTTTTATACAACTGCTGTTTCCGCCTGTTTCTCTTCCAGTCGTGAATGGTTCGCCGTTAAAACTATTTCTGGTAAGACTTAGTGTGAATTCATATCGCCCTATCTTTTACCTTCGCGATCTTTTCGTGACTAATACATAAGAGGGGTCAGGTGAAATAGAAATAAAACAAATGTATCGAATGTCTCTGTTGTATTCTCATAAAAACGGTTGAAACTGAATGAAAAATTTCACACATACAAAATTTGAAAAGTGTAAAATAATCATTCAGATGGAAAATGCATAGAAACGTGGGTTTAAAATAGACTAAGACGTATGAAGTAACTTTTGTCCACTCGATAATTGCTACCGCGTTAAGGATAGTTCCAATAAATTTTCGAATTTTTATTAGCTATGTCAGACATCATAGAAACACTGTAACATAAAGTGTTCTTGCATCATGAGTAATGCTAACAGTAGCGTTTAGTGGCCACCAACGTGAAGGGTAATTTATTTCATTAACGTTCTGAAGTCGATAAGAGGTATGACGCGGTGGGGGCAGCCACGGTCATTTTGGTAAATGCGGCACAACGAGCGAGCGAAGGCGCGCGTGTCTGGAAACGGAGAAGGCGAAGCGCGCCTCCGGAGGGATAGTTTTCGTTCTGAACTGAGGAAGCCATCAAAAGGAGCCTAACAGATATTCGGTAGACCTCTTGGAACTTACGCGTTTTGACTTTAACATAAGAAATAAATGAAATTCGAGAATTGCATTGAACATTGCAATGTATAGTAAATTAATGTCGTCCGCTATCTGCAACGACACCGATCGAATGATAATCTATCGACGTGAGATACCTGGCACTTTGTACTTTGAAACCTATCACCGCGCTGTAATGAACACGTTGCAATTAAAACTATGTTTAAATCGCATCCGGCCATGAGACTACGTAACATTTTATGAAATCAACGAGGCAGGCAATAAAGACAATTCCGGAATCCATTGAGCACCTCATCAAGGAACGTGCTCAAAAAATTCAAATGGAACGCTATTTATCGTAGCAAGATGTTCTGTCAATAACAGGTCGCTTGTAATTTCCATATTGACCTGTGGACATTTTATTTTATTAGGAAGCAAACTCGAAGGAAACTGGACAAATTTGGGTATTTAGGAAGACTTTTCTGCGACAAATTGTGAGTTTTATTGTTAGTTAATGGAGTACAGTAAACATAACGGTAAGTCCTGCATATGAATCAACCATAAACCGAGAAACAAAGCTGGTAATACGCTCAATGAGGTATTCAATTGATTTTTTTTTTTTTTTTTTTTTTTTTTTTTTTTTTTTAATAGTGACATATTCGGAATTTGGAGAGCACAGTATCTCGAGCCTGGGTGGAATTACGGATCCGGATCCTAACATGCAGGACGCCAGCCACAAAAACTCGTTCATCAGGCCACCAATGTAATCAAGATGTTCCAACGTAGTAGTAGGGCCTATTGTTTCGCAACTTCGGCATCATGTAGATGTGAGTCTGATATGTAATTCTCCAGTCAGTTGACTTTTTCTTGTCATCTACATTAAATATTTTCAAAAATTAACAACATAATATGCTCGTTGTAGTAGTTAACTGAATTTGCGTTCAAGAAGGTCGTTTCATTCATTAACTACTCCTACTCTCTTTCTCGTTGCGAGCAATCTGCCTCAGCTGTGAGTAAATAAATGAGGTAGGGTTTATAGCAGTAATGTCTAGCTGTATAATAGTCACTTTCTGAAAACCTAGCCAATTTAGAAATCGGGGCCGTTTTGTTGCAAAAGCTGGATCTCATCATTTCGTCTCGTTACGTCTTTAATTTATCCGCTTACTATCAAACAAAATCATCCGTGCCAACTGTCTCTTGGAAACCTCATAGCAGATGCTGTAGCCACCTACTTCAAGAATATCAAGTGACATCAGAAACAAAACGAAAGAACATTTTCTTAAATGAATTTATCAATTATTCTAAAATGATGGTAAAATTTTAAATATAGATAGAACAACTTATTTGGAAATCACTTCAAATGTAGTCATTCCATCAAGTAAATAATAAATTCTGAAGCCGTGTCAGCTGTTTTTTTTTTTTTTTTTTTTTTTTTATTATTAAGAATGTTGCTTTACAGGTCAAAGACCGTTTTCAAGTTTTTGAAGACCCATCTTCAGGTGTTAATTTTTTTCATATGAAAATTCGTTATAGAGATACAAGGTTCTAATTGCTTTCATCTGTCATGGGAATAAAATTTCATTAATTAGGCTCAGATATATGGAACCAGTCCAACAGAAATCATCACTGTCATTCAGAATAAAAACCAAGGACATTAAAATGTGGGACAAATAGTCGCGTAATTTTGATTACTGTATTTTCAATGAAACCAGTAGATCGCCGATGAAGTGAAGGAGTACAAACCAAAGAAAACTGTCCAAAGAATCGAAGAAACCGATAGATGATGGATTTGTATTTTGCTCATCTTTGCATCAAGTATTACGGCATGGTAAAAAAACTTGCGAACATGCGCAACCACCCAGATTCTCTTTTTTGTTACAGCTTCATGAGGACTAAATTCATTTAGGTAATATACCTTGAATGTGAGACGCGTTTGACAAGACTCAACGTAGATACAGTCCATCTTCGGACAACAGTGCCTAGTATCATTGGAGAAAATGATGATTCGTATTACTTTTTCGTTTTGTTACAAAAAGCTCTCACTGACAGTTGATGAGGGTAAGTTATCAATTCATCATCATTTCTTCTCAATGCATGGCTAAAAGCCAGTTTAGGCCAGATGCTAGTAGGATTGAGAATATTGTGGGTTGTCGCTTTCAAGATACGAAGTGTTTAATACCTTACTGTTTAGTGACGGATGATGCAATGTTCATTTCCAGTAACTCATAAAAAATTGCTTTTGTAGATATCTAACAAAGTAATTGTTTCAGTCTTTTTTCGGGGGGGTGGGGGTGGGGTGGGGGGTGAAACTGAAATCGTGATGGAAGTTTATATATCTCAGACTTTGACCTGCCGTATGTTGCAATCACAATATCAGTATTTTTTTCTGTAGTTATTTGCTGAAAATATATCATAATGCTGTAAAGCTTCAAAAAATTTAAACGCTAGTTTCGGCCTCATTGAACGAATTTAATATCTGCATCGTAAATGTGACGACGGAATCTATTAGGAGATAGCGCATATTAACCGAAATGCGCGACTCACCTCTAGAAGCCCACATGAGACCAGCGCGATTTCGCGTCGCTTATCGCTACACAGGTCTTCATAGTACAGCTAAGAACTGGCAACATCGTTGCTGATATTTGGCAACACTGTGACAGTGCAGTTACTTCCTCAAGTGGTACTGAATTGTCTCACTAAGTTCACTTGACATTCCTTTTCTACTTTCATGACTAATGATTTGTAATGCCGACGTGAAATGAGAGACAGAAATTTAACTTTTGCACTCAAGGAATGTAGTTATTTGTGTAGGTGACTTTCAGGTTCTTTCGCGATGCGTTAGAGGCTAAGCATTCAATATGTGAGAGAATAAGGCCAATCTCCGGCAGTGTGTGGTTGGCTGTGTGGTTTTCCGCTGTCGGCGGGCGAGCGGTAAGGACGTGTTGTGTTTACGTCGCAGCTGCGGCTGGCCGAGCGCTGTGTTGGTGAGTTTAACGCCGTAGAGCGTTTCCTCATGTATTCAACTTAGACTAACCATGGCAGAACCCGTAAGAGTTGACACGTTGAAGTTTATGTTTGACA
Source organism: Locusta migratoria (assembly GCA_026315105.1). Taxonomy (NCBI): domain Eukaryota; kingdom Metazoa; phylum Arthropoda; class Insecta; order Orthoptera; family Acrididae; genus Locusta; species Locusta migratoria. The sequence continues at coordinate 542,772,688 of CM048744.1, forward strand.
AAAGCTTTGCTAGACCTAGTTCGTTTGAAGTAGAGAATTTCATGGAGGAGGTTGTACAGATAGCAGAGGATGACATGATTGGAATTTGCCCATCGATCTGTAGTAGCACAGTCTTCATTAAGTTGAAAAACGCCAAGATGTGTGATGATATTGTTGTTAGATGTGGAGGTAAATTGAAATTTAAACACTCAGACGGTAATATCGGCGAAGTTAGAGTGAGTCATGCTGGGTTTGGCATTAGAACACTACGCATTTTCGAACTGCCATTCGAAATTACCGCTGACGATATAAATGCTGTTCTGAAACCCTATGGAACCGTTATCAGTAATGTCGCAGAGAGATGGACAGGTGCTCACAAATTTAAGGTCCTTAATGGTGTGAGGCAGGTCAAAATCGATATGATCAAACACATACCTTCTTATATTAGTGTCCGTGGCCATAGAGCTATTGTGATATATGACGGACAACCTAGAACGTGTGCAGGATGTGGTGGTACAGGACACGTTCGTGCTGAATGTATGCAAAGGAGAGTGGCGCAGCTGCCAACAGGAGAAGCAGTGGTTCAGAACACGATGTCGCAGCTACCGCTGACTTACGTTGCGGCAGCTCGTGCGTCCGCACCTGAGGCTACGACCGCAGAGCTGGAGGTACCTAATATCGAAGAACAAATTGAGGAAATCGGAATGGAAACCGACGCCCCAGAATATAATGATGGGCAAATTGCTGTAGAACTGTCAGCAGAAAACGAAGAACGTCAGTCTGCGGCTCTTGAGCATGACAGTACAAATACAGACGCCCCGAATGAGGGATTAAACAATGAGCAGGAGACGGAGCACGACTTCCAAACAGTTACGTCCGGTGAATCGTCTACGGATAAACAATCTACGGACAATAAAAAACGTCGGATTGCCCACCAGGGAGCTGAAAAAACTGCACCTGCACTGCGAGAGAAAGCAAAACAGTTGCGACAGAAGTCGAACGACACAACGGGGAAAACGCGTGACAGCAGCCAAAAAACCGTCAAAAAGTCACGAACGGAAGACTCTTACGGCGGCATCACGGAAACGTCTGGAAACTCCGTGAAGATGAAAACGACGACGAAAACTAAAGCGGACTGTGAAGAACAACCTCCTGACTTCACCGAGTGGAAAAAGGAAAAACGGAAAGGTAACCTACCTCAAAACTGGGCTGACGATCATGAAGATGCCAACCAAGATCAAGAATTGATGGAGACGAATGATGACATGACACCGAAGACTGAAGAACACAGAACCAACGACAATAGACCTTCACCGGCGAAAGACACAGCAGTAACTGATGACCCAGACTTTTATTAAACTGAAATTTGTTAGTAGTAAGATAGAAGGAAACATAGAAAGAATGATAGAATTACAGACAGTTTAGAATTTAAAACAAATATAAATCATTACCAATATAATATGACCGAACTACAAGCATATCGGTTAGCCACAATAAACATCAACAAGATAAGGAGCGCACTCAAACTGCGACTTCTCCAGGACGTGATATATGCCAGCAGATATAGACATCGTTATGTTACAAGAAGTGACAGATGCAATTGATCTGGATCAAATAACAGGATATAATGTTATAGCTAACCCTGGCTATACTACTGAACTCGGAACAGCCATTTTAACAAAAGAAGGTATTATAGTCAGACGAATAGAGAAACTACCTAACAGCAGAGGAATAGCATGTACGATAAACAACACCCGAATAGTCAATGTCTACGCGCCTTCAGGAACTGGAAAACGACGGCAACGAGAAGAATTTTTCAAAGACGGAGTAGTACCACTCTTTGGGACCGGACATGATCATGTAATATTTGCCGGGGACTTTAATTGTGTCATACACCCAAAGGATCAGACGCCAAATTATAATAAATCAGTTGAGCTTGAAAGCATTGTCAATCAGTTAGGACTTGTTGTCACCTGGGAGTATACGCATGGTGACATGCCTGGCTTCACGCACGTCACGAATCACTCGGCAAGTCGTTTAGATCGGATGTACGCATCAGCTGATCTTAAGGAATGTATCCTACATTCGGAAATATGGCCCACCGTCTTCTCAGACCACGCAGCTTTTATGTGTACCATTAATTTGGAGAATCATGGGACCTATAAGGCCCGAGGTCAGTGGAAACTTAACGTAAGCCACTTGTCGGATCCAGGATGTCGTGCAGCTTTTGACACTACGTGGGAAGCATGCGAAAAACGGTTCACTCAGTTCAGCTCACCGATCAGTTGGTGGATTAAATGCGCTAAACCTGCAATAACGAGAACCATGAAAAATTACTCACGGGAGAAGAATGAGTGGCAGAAGAAAACAGTAGAATTTTATTTTCAGTGTCTGCGAGAATTGTATAAACGGGATGCAGCAATAATTAATAATTATGTACAGATTAAGAGAATTCAAGCTAAAATAATCAATTTAAAGAGGAAACAACTAGAAGGATGCAAAATACGGTCACGGCAGCACAATACCGTCCAAGACGAAACAACTTCTGTATACCATTTCATACAGGAACATAAAAGGAAAAGCAGAAAAATTCTTACCGAGCTGAGGGCCAGTGATGGACGATTATTGACCAATCAACGCGACATAAAGGAAGAGATACAGAAGCATTTTTCAGAGCTCCTAGCCACGAAACCTACAGACGAGACGGCACAAAAGGACTTCACGACACGGGTACCAGGAAGACTTAGTCCGGAAGAAGCAAACAGCCTCACTGCCGAAATCACAGAAGACGAAGTAGAAGACGCGATACTCAGAAGTCCAAAAAAATAGATCACCCGGGCCTGACGGTATCCCGGCAGAATTGTATCAAACGTTCAGACAAAAACTGCTCAGTAAACTAACGAGCATATGTAATGAACTTATGAACCACAGTACACACATTCCCAAAGAATTCTGCGAGGGGACCGTGGTTCTCGTTCCCAAAACCACAGCAGGCAAGTCCATCAGCAATCTCAGGCCTATAACGCTTTTGAACAGCGACTACAAGATCTTCACGCGAATTCTGATGCAACGTCTCCGTGCAGTTATAAACACTGTCACAGGACCGTATCAAACAAGTGTAGGCAAAGACAGAAGAATTTTTCACGCGCTAAGTGATTACAGGGACATAATAGCGATAGCTGAGACATGTAAAATTAGATGTGCAATAGTGTCCCTTGATTTTGAACAAGCATTTGACAGAGTGAATCACAATTATCTTTACAACACCATGAGAGCGATGAATTTCCCTTCACATTTCATCGAGATGATCGGGCATTTATTAAAGAATGGCACATCAAAAATTAATATAAATGGACTATTAAGCAGTCCAATAAAGATCAATAGCTCTGTTAGGCAAGGATGCCCCTTGTCCGTGTTATTATTTGCTATAGCCATCGAGCCTCTCTTACGTACACTAACACAAGGGTTGCAGGGATTACAGATACATGGGCAAAATATTGTCTGCAAATCATACGCTGACGACGTAGGACTAGTAGTAAGAAGTGAACAGGAGCTCCAAACCGCTCTTGACATTCTTAAGAAGTATGAACTTGCATCGGCGGCCAAACTGAGCAACGTAAAGTCACGAATTATGACCATTGGAAGTGGCAATAACATCAGAGCGGAAGGACAACTGACGGAAACGGACAGATTGAAATGTCTAGGTATAGTTTACACACGGAATATACGACAAACGGCTGCCCTCAATTACAAAAGAATATTGACGAGTATGAGAGCCGGAATACAAGTTCACAGCCTGCGAAACCTCGATGAAATACAAAAAGTTCGGCTTGTTAATACATACATAACGGCCAAAGTGAACTATGTAGCTCAAGTTCTGCCATTACCCAAAGAGATGGGAAAGAGAATGCTCGCAGCGCTCGGCCACTTCGTTAGTAAAGGTCAGATTTTCAAAGTGAAATATGAAACCCTTACTCTAATGCACAAAGATGGCGGCCTTAATCTTATAGATGTTTACAGTAAGGCACAGGCGCTTTACATCTGCAAGACCTACCGACAATGGAAAGTTTCTGCCAACAACTTGGTAGCTCATCTTCTGGATGAGATAGCCCCAATCAGCATGGACCCGCCAGTAGATGTGCGCCACATCCCGAACGAGCTGTATCACCTCAAACATTTTCTCATTGAATACAGCTACATTCGCAGGGCAGTTCCCCAGAAAAACATTCAACAAGTAAGAGCAGTATACAACAACTTGATAGACAGAAGACCGAGAAACGTGATAGAACAGAAGTATAATCATTTTAACTGGAAGAAGGTATGGGAGAATATTCACGACCGCAATTTACCCACAAACGTAAGATCTACTTGGTATTTAGCAGTCAACAGGAAGATACCGACGACTTTACGGCTACATACCATACGCTTGGCAGAATCACCAAATTGCAGCACGTGTGACTTGATAGACACAGACGAGCACAAATTTACATGTGACAAAATCAAGGATATTTGGGGTTATGTTCGGCATGTACTCTCGCTTATACTACGAACATCAGATAATTCTATAACACCAACGAAACTATTACACCCCGAAGAAGTGCCATACCCAAATGCCAAAAGGAATGCTGTGAACTGGATCATGGGACATGCAGTGTTCTACATTCTTAGAAATGAAGAAAAAAGCAAAGAAGACTTTTTGATGTATTTGACAATACAACACCACCAGTTAGAACAAATAAAAGATTATCGAATATTATATGCGAATTTTCTAAAGAAAACACTGACGTATAAGTAAATGTCTACACAATTTTATTTCATTACTTTCGTTGTTGTTTTTTTTTTTTTTTTTTTTTTTTTTTTACTAAAGTGACAGCCTCTTAAGTGGCTCATATATAATTATAAGGAAAAGTTTTGTATTTATAAACAGATTTAAGTTTTCTTTGAATTTTCGGTGTAGAAAATCCGAAATAATTTATAACATGTACTATTCAACAAAGAAGCTCATTGGACAGAAGTACATCTTTCAGTCCTCTTTTATCCAATGCAAAAGGAAATGCAACACTGAGTTCTTGGAAATACCATGGAAGAAATATTTCTGTTAAAAAAAAAAAAAAAAAAAAAAAAAAAAAAAAACAAGGAAAAAAATGTGGTTCTGCTTGTGTCTTGTGATGCAAGCCTGGTGTGAGGCGGCAGTTCAAATCCTGGTTGGAGAAAGTGCGTTTGGGGATGGAATTTAATTTCATTTTATTTTACTTTATACGCTGCAGATAGCAAGAAGAAACTCTTTAACGAAATCATAAGAAAAACTTTACACAATAAGTATTTCAGAAAGGTCGACTTCAAATTATGGAAATGGTATTAGATGTCTTCTTTGCTTCACCATACAAACGCCTTCGAAGAAATTCGAATTCACCTCCATTGATGTGAAATATCTCCTGTAGAAATGAGACATGAAGACACGAACCTTGCAGTATGCCTGTATTGCTTTAGAACGTGCACTGAAACGTATTCACATAATTTAGCTCATACATTTGCCGTACGGAGTGAAACAACGACACTAAAACATTTTAGTGGGTTACATATTGTGTCTTGATGAAAACATATGAACTGATGACAATAACAAATTAGATGAAAGGCTTTTCTGAAAGAAAAGAATCGAGATTTAAACCACAAATAAGTGTTAACCATCGTAGAGTGCCATTGGATTGGACAATGACAATTTTTTGCCTCTCTAATGTATATGCTCATCATTCAAAATAGGTGGTCTGCTTCGTTATATCCTGTGTGAAATACGAATCGCAACCTTTTTTGTGGATCACCACTTAGCAACACTACAGCATTTTACATACCCAGGGCGATGAGCGGCGGCAGGCGCTGTGGGCAGAGGGCGAGGCAGCGCTGTGTAGCGCCGCCACCGCTGCTGCCGGCGAGTGGGCCGCGGAGAGCTCTGCCAAGTGCTGCGGCCAGAGGTGGCAATGTTATTGGGCCGAAATGTTATTACCAGTGTTTCAAAAAATGAAATACGTTTCGCATATGCTCCCCTTACACATGTGGCATCAGCATGCACGAGTGACGTGAATTTAAAATTTTTGTCAACAGTCGGTTTCGATCGCTAATACTGAACATGAAAGTCGCGCACTTTACCGCAAGACCAAGGAGGGATCTGGCCGAGTTATCTTCTAACTGCACACAAGAAGTGCTGTATGAACTCCCGCAGTCTGCAGTGTTGCCAGATTGTGCAGATAGCTGGACTTAGGGCGAATCAGCGCGTCCACTTTTATTGTCCCATGTCGCGATCGGCTCGGACTTAGGCTCAGCGGCGGCCGGCCGGCGGCCAGGTTTTTTGTCAAAGAGTGTACCTTAATCCATCGCCAGCCCAATCCAACGAGACACTAACTCATTTTTAATGCTCGTCAGCACTTTTTCTCACATATCCATCACCTATCTCGCATTTCCCAATGCTTCTATGTTCATACACACTTCGGATGTTTCTGTAATTTATTATTCTCAAACGTTGTGCTTATCGTGACTAACAACAAAACATAATCCTTCACTACTAGACAATTTTTTGTTTCAGAAAAATATATTGACAGTATGTCACCGCAAGCACCGCATGTCGCAGCACCAATTGGTTTCGTCCTACCAGAGAATCCAGCACCACCTACAGCTCCAGATGATAAGGAACTTCAAAACTTCACTGCAGCACAGCCTGTAGAACCCGGTATGTGTGAGCACCTCTGTGTCTGACGTTTGAGATCCAAAACTAAGAGGTTTGTCGTTTCCAAAGTGTTCATCAGATTAAGATTACCACGTTGGACTATATACACCTTTGGTTGTGGAATTTTCTGGATAGTCACAAGAACTGCAGCTTATGGTAACAGAATAAATTCTTACACTCTGATAAATATGTATGCTGTAACGTTCTAATACTTTACGGTTTGTGCACTCATGCTGTGAATTATGTGGCGCATCCAGAAAGTAAGTTCCGTTTGGTAATAAAATGAAATTGTACACAGATACAGAAGAAATTTTTATTGCACAAAATTCTACAACTCTTAAACTACTTTTCCACATAACTGCCGAAATTTTGCAGGCATTTGTCATAGCGTGGCACCAGGTTTTGCATACCTTCTTCATAGAAATCTGCCGCCTGTGACTTCGACCAGTTGGAAACAGTTTATTTCAGCTTTTCGTCATTGGTGAAGCGATGAGAGCGAGAGCACTAACTGTAAACCTACGTTTTCCTGGATCGTGTCATCAACCGCGTGAACCAATTCTTCTGTAACCAAAGATGGACGCCCACTTCGTTATTCATCATGCACATTACTACGCCCGCCATTGAACTGTCGCACCCATCTTCTCACCATCGAATCACTCATCGCATTTGGTCCGTAAACATCGCAAATTTCCTGATAAATTTCACTTGGTTTCACTTTCCTCGCATTCAAAAACCAAATCACCGACCTGATTTCACAGGCGGCGGGATTTTCAATCAATGCCGACATTTCAAACGAGCACAACAAAGCGCACGTAACTGACAGCGATCTCCAAATGGCGCACGTTCTTCTCCTTGATACATATCGTCTACAGCGCATGTGCGGAACTGCAATCGCAGAGCTGCAGCGGAGATAAATTGAAACGGAACTTATTTTCTGGACGCGCCTCGTGTTAATATCCTCAGACATCGCAAAGACTCCTGATAAGCTGTAGCAGGAGGATTTTATTCCGAAATATGACAGTTACCTTTCATCTAAAAGTTGACACTGCCAATCTTAATTCTCTTACATTGTCTTTTTCCCTTTGTGCTCTTATTATCCATAATGCTCTTAGTAGCGCAACTTTTAACTACTTTACCTTTGTGCAGTTTTAACGGGTCACAGAAATACAACGAAGCAAGATAGAAATGTCATACTTTCACCAAATGAAATAAAAACTACCCAAATTTATGTTTATTAATTTTCACTGGTGAGGCGTGCGGCGCATCAACGGCATGAACTACGTAGCTGTAGCAGGTAGGTCATTGCGGTCAAGATGTCGACTCTGCAGAGAAAAGTTCAGTATGTTTTGTGGGTAGCAAAATTTAAATTCGCGAGACATGTTCAAGTGTGAATATCGTCGTGTGTAGAATGAAGTCTCGCCTCATAGAAATACATTAGAGGCTGGGATCAGCATTTGAAGGAAACTGGCAGTTAGTTGTACCGAAACGTTCTGGCAGGCATTTAGTTGGTGACAAAACTGCAGAAGCTATACGAGACACATACCTGAGGAGGCCCCAGAAATCGCTGAGTATATTTGAACGAGAACTGCACTTACAGACGGTGGCGTAACTAGGACGTGGCTTTGGGGGGGGGGGGGGGGGGGAAGATCTGCTTGACGAGCCAAATTTTAGTCAGTTTCCAGACAGACTACCATCTACCACTCCAGTTGAAGAAACTAATTCACTCCCTTCCAATGAAAGCTTATGGAAAAAAGTTTAAAATCTTATTGCTGTTACACGATTTCTTTTACTTTTCTTTTTATTTCCTCTCCTTTTTTTTATTTGGTTCTGGGGGTGGGCTTCTATCCCCCTCACCCCCCCCATAGTTACGCCACTACTTACAGATGACTACAGTCCCACAAATTAAACTAAATTTCGCTAAGGACAACCCGTGTGAAGAATCACGAGGATATTTTTTTTAATGAAGACATTTAAGCAATGTACTCATGTGCCACAGTCACTTTATTATTTATAACATTTCTTTATTTTGTACAACTAGTTACAGTGAACCTATGTCACCAGAGCCATTTCTTACCCTCTCCTCAAACTTAAAGTACTGACTCTGTACCAATACAAGGGAGTATAAAGAATAAAAATAAAAAAGAAATATCCTATCTAAAATAATGGATTCCTACATCAGGTAGTTACATCATTCCTGTAATGATAGGACAGGTCTGGGCTGAATTATTATAAGCTTTGAAGCTTACTTCCTATGAATACTTGTTTGTGCTGTTGACAGGAAATCTGTTCTCATGGCATGACTGTCAAATGCAACCTTGCAAAACGGTTTCACCAATTTTGTTCCAATGTTCCAATGTTTGTAAATCTATCGGACCAAACTGCGTGGTCATCAGTCCGTATCTTACAAACTACTTAAACCTAGGTAAACTAACCTAACGACAACACACACACCCATGCCCCAGGGAGGACTCGAACCTCCACGGCGAGCAACCGCGCGCTCCGCAGCGAGACGCTTTAGACCGCTCGGCTACTCCACCGCGGCACCAATTTTGTATTTGTAGCTCAGTTTCCCTGTTTATGGTCCCCCATATGCCTGTCTGGCCATGTGGGAACACCTTTGTCAACTAGAGCAATCATTAAGCATAACAGCTATCTGTGCAACAGTAGGAAACGCAGTATCTTGTACAGAAGTTACAAAAGAAGACTGACTCAGTACTTGAAAAAGGTGACATAGCTTCACTGACATTAGTTGTACAAAATAAAGAATGTTATAAGTAATATAGTGAGTGTGGCACATAAGTACATTGTTTAATTGTCTTCATTAAATACATAAATAAATAAAAATCCAGATGCACTCCTCATAGAAAATGTCTGATGTTACAATTCATGAGAAAACTATAGGCCCGTATTTCTCTGAAAAGCTTTCTGTGAAGTCAATATAACTACATAGACACGTTGAAGTTGAATGCAATGCCACAAATTCAATTGAAGATAAAGGTGTCATATTTCAACAAGATGGCGCTCACACTGTGTCAGAATTGTTCAGTGGTTTCTGGATACATTTCCGCAGTGATGGTTAGGAAGGGGTGAATTTAAGGCATCACCACTACAATGCCCGTACATGACCTTTTCTTGTGTGGTTATGTGAAGTAACATGTATATAGTGTCCACATCTACGACATCGATCTTTTAAGGAGAGAATCGGATATTTTATTTAGTCCGTTACGCATAATGTCCTAACGAGTGTGAAATGAAGTGAACCATCATTAAGATGTGTGTACAGATCCAAATGGAAACCACATCAAACAGCACTAACAGTTATGCAAATCTGGAGAGTCTGTAACCTTACCGGCCTACGCTACCGACAATCGCGAGTAATTAAACTTTAGAATGACCCATATGGCTAATGAATTATTTACCCGCATAAGGCTATCGGTGGCGAAACCGATAACATAGTGGAGGTTACACACACAAACGATACTTTGAGTTCTAATTCACAATGACGATTTTTTGATGAGGGAAATTTTGAATAAATGTCTTAAATTTGATAAACCCGGGACAAAACTGTAATTAGTGAACAATTTTGAATAGGTAAATAGATACGGTCGCCAGCCCGATGTATAAGCAACAAATTTGCCTAGTATAAATATTCTGTGTAATAGCAATAATCACCAAGTGATTAATTTAGACACAACGCGGTTACGGAATGCTGACTAAACGCGCACGCCAGAGTATCTGGAAACAGAGAGAAATAAAAATCAGTAAATTTAGGTTACTTATGCAATGGAAATAATTAGCACAAATTCCTCTAATGAACATGAAAACTGTTATACGAAAAAAAGCATACAGTAATTCTATGTAAAATCAAACCATTACCATAATGCTTGCCATGCCACTTTACCTTGATTAGCAATAGTATCTTAAGCTGTTGTGGTTGAATTGTACCTACAATGACTTACTCACCGATTACGTGAGTTATTTATTGAGAAATTATGCAATTTACTTTTCTTTAACAAACTGAATAAAATATTATTTCCGAGAAGTAAAATTATGATATCAACTATTTTTTCTTACAACTTACCTAACATCAAACATTTTTGCAGCGTAATTTAACTTTTAACATTAATTCTTTAACCAAGTGCTGCAGTGCATTTTTAGCACACGTAAATTGAATACCAACACAAAATTAATATTCACTACTTTGTACTGTTCAGTGATTACACAATATTCTCATAATTAATGACCTGCAATTGTTGCTAACTATGAATTTTTATAATGATACTAATTATTATTTGCTTACTGAAATCTTTCAAAACTCCAATGATTTTAATTTGATTTATGTAAAGTCTTTTACTATTCAGGTTGAGCATCGGGATATTAAAGGTAACGGAATAGGGACCTGTTTGGATAGTGCCGTAGGTGAATAATTTTATCGACACTAATTAATTACACACAAGTTCGCTATTGATCCTTTGCAAAACTAAACGTTGGCTTAGCATTACATATCTAAAGACGGTTAATTGCGTAGATCTTACATTGAAGCAGTGGTGTGGTGTAGCTGGTAAATTGTTGCTGGCACTTTGTAATGGTTGGCAAGAATGGAATCTTCTTGGCGATGTAATATTGGGCCCACGGCATTCCTCTTGGCATTATTCCTGTTGAAGTTTTAACGCTGTGCCCATGTTAATTATATGCCAGTGCCCAATTGCCAAAACTGCTACTTGTACCAACACGTCGAAAAACCATGCTGCTACAGTTTGCTGCTGCTGTCCTACTTTTCTACCGTTCACATCGAGAGCTAAACTAAACAATAATCTAATTTCACAGGTATTCCGTATAGCTAGCCTTGGACCTCCAAACGATATATATCGAAGCGGTTGACTATCGAAACGATAGGTATCGAACGGGCGAATGTTATGATTTTTACGAATAAGTCGTGATTTTAAGGGGTGTGGTTGGGCAGGAACCCAAGAGTGCAGTTTTCTGGGTAATTCACAAGAAAACTTACATTCCACTCAATGGATTTGCTGTTGTTCGTTCCGTATATACCATTTCAGGCTGAGCTACTTTGAGTGTAAGCTTTCTTGTATATTACAGCTTTCTAAACTGGAGATTTGTCCGCTACGCGTCCTCACTAACTAAAGAGAATACGTCACAAAAAGTATTAATTACAAATGTACTTTACATACCTTTCTTATTCGGTAGTTTGTTCGGTGTCGCTCTAGTCTTGCTCCAGTCCTTTTGTTGTATATGGTACTGACTTCAGCCCTTGTTGGCCGTATCCTGGATAAACACGAGAAATGTCTCTGAGGAACACTGGCAGTGTATCGCAAGGAAATTTTTTACCTTCGAGACGTAAATTGTGGAAGTAAATATATCGAAACAAATACATCTCGTCGCGTTCACCTGGCCGACCCTCCCGTTTTATATTACTCTTCACACTTTTCCACGGTCGTTCTACGTTCTGTGTGTGTACAGATGAGTCTTCTGAAGATACAAATTCGACATTGTGATTGACGAACTCGTGTTGGAAGCCTCCAGTTTTAATGTTTGATACGAAGCCCATCCGTCCGTTATAATTTTCGTCCCAGGTAGTATGAAATGTTTGATAAGAGGTACTAAAGTTGCTTTTTCCCTTGAATGCACCTTTAGCATAAAACACTCTTTACTTTCTCTCTCAATACCACCAAACACCCAAATGTGTTCCACCTCGTGTTTCAGTACACGTCCTGTGTTATAGTTTCTTTTACTAATACGAGTTTCGTCAATTTTAACTATTTTCCCCACTCCTCCGATAGGCTGACTACTATTCGTTACAATAACGTAACATATTTCCCCACAAAACCCATAATATTCGCACTTCAGTGTTCAATGCGAGAACAGTTTCCGAGGCAGCAATTTCTAACGAAAAGTTCCTTACCCAACATGAAATTAATATAATATTTGGTTCTATTCCAAATCTGCAATGTTCAAACCAGGTATTTCTTCTGAACGCCGTTCTTTTCTTGCAATTGCCGCAAAATAATAGGAACGGGAAGTTTTTGTCAGCACTAACGGATAACTTTCACACTACGATCACTATGACAGTCAATACATTTCTTTAAATAAACGTCTGGTAATAATTTAAAAAATCGGCAAAACTGTATATGTTTCTCTGTAGTTGACAGTTTCGGAATCAGTTCCTTCCATGTCAGTGACGAAATCACACTTTCCTCTGCTCTTCCACTAGTCATTACATTAAACACGAAACAACAGAATGTTACTGTTCAAATGGCCCGCAAATTTAATCCATGATTCTACTACGACATTCCCCTTGATACGTTCGTATCTGTTTTATACCGCGCAGGGTTGCGGTGCGCTGTATGTCCATGCTTAGCCTCCAAATAGTACAAAGCCTACTCACTAGGAGCTTACCTCTGAAGAGCAGTGTCGCCGCTGTAGTTCACACTTATTCCGCTGTTGGCGCCATAAGCCAACCTCATTCCGTGTAGATTCTTATGGAACCGAATAGGAAATAAGGCTTAAAAAATATGTCCATATAGCACAACGGTTCATTTTGGTTACTGATGTCGAGAACAGATATTGAAGTGCATGTTACTGTCTTTATTTAACAATGATAACATAGATTGTTTCTTGTTATTATCATGTACACTGATTATTAGGCCTAATTGATTGGAATTGTTCAAATGTTTGTATAGTTTATGAGACTTAACTACAGGGTCATCAGTCCCTAAACTTACAAACTATTTATAAACTACCTTATCCTAAAGACGGCACAAATATCCATGCACAAATAAACTACCTTATACTAAGGACGGCACAAATATCCATGCCCGAGGGGGGATTCGCACCCCCGACCGTAGTGGCCGTGCAGACCGTGACTGGAGCGCCTCAGTCCCCTCGGCTACCGCGGCCGGCGATTGGAATTGTTTCGCGGCTTTTCCTAGAGAGCTTCTTTTCTCAATTTTCAATTCTTTTCGCAAAATATTCCCTACTTACCTGGTCTGTTAAATTAGGTAAGTAGAGCCGCTATCCCCCGTCGGGCATGGATATTTGTGCCGTCCTAGTTCGTAAGTAGTTCATAAGTAGTTTGTAATTTTAGGGACTGATGACCCCGTAGTTAAGTCCCATAAGCTTAACAAACATTTGAAATTTGAATTTGTTGAGCCGCAGAATTTTTTGCAGTATTAATCTGCTCTGTAGCTTTGCATGCGAATCCTCACCGCACTGCAACGCGGGGTTGGGACTAATATGAGGCAGTAACATATGTAAAAGTGTGAACAGTACTTTTGGCTTGTCTATGACTGATTCCAGTGCCTCGTTAGTCACACTTTCTAGTCTTGCCAGGAACATGACGAATGTAGGTTTGGGGTATCGAAGACCACCTCCGTCGTTTCCTTTTATTAAGGCCATCATTGGTGACGGAGACTGTACACTGCTGATCTTGTTGACACAGTCCTCACAATATATATTTTCTTCGACGACACGTACCAAATATCTGCCGACATACGCAGCGGCAGCATTCGTCATTGAAACAGAAGGCAATTCTGTTGGTTCCTCCTCAAGATATTTCAATTTTGCAATCATCCGTTAATTTGATACAGGCAAAGAAACATTCACAATTTTTTCATTTGGTGACATAGATTTTTGCATCCAGATATTACATGCGAAATTAGATTTTATGTTTCCAGAAAATGATGAAGAAACGAGACCAGTTACCAAAATTTTGTGCAGTGCCTGAGTAACACTTGCTGCATTTGTTTGGTCATTACTTGGTGCAAGTTATACAATTAAACAGACTTTTTCGGGATGCACAATGTGCATTACAACGCACTGTAGGAGAACGCACTTCAGTCAAGTTTCGCGCGTGTGTGGTTGTTATGTGGCGCCTCTAGCGGCTGCTGTTTCAACGAGAGTGGCGACAAGAGTTTACTCCTAGTGAGTAGGCTTTGTATTATTTGGAGGCTAAGGTCCATGCCGCGAGTGAGGTCGTAAGTGTAGCGGCGCCTTGCTGGTGGCTCCGCAAGGTGGCGCTCGGCGTGTTTTTTGGTGGAGTGGAGAGAGGTGCGGCAGTGTGTGGCTGGTCGCGGAGGGAGCCGAGAAGCGCGCCAGGGAAAGGAGTGGCTTGTTGGACTGACTGCCGAGAAGAGTGGGCTGTTGAGATCCGGCAGTCTGTGCGCGCGTCCAGCTTGGAGCGGCGGTTGACGACGGTGCTTTCGCCGCCTCCGCCGCATGAGAATTCATGTTTACTGACTGTATGTTAGGGTGACCAAACGACCCATTTTTGACGGGACTGTCCTTTTTTTTTCGTTTTGTGTCCCTTTGTCCCGTAAAATATTTAACGGGACGCCAAATGTCCCGTTTTTTCGCAGTCAGCAGAACATTATATTTTGTGCGGTTTTTTTTTTAATTTATTCTCATGTAAGTTTAGATTCATAACATGGTTTATTTAATTTTCTCCTGGGTCTTGCTTTGTTTTACATGCAAAGTTGGAATAAAGAAGTATTATTTTGGTCACGGAATGAGGTGATGTGTGAACAAGTTTTTCATTATCGTGCTCTGTGCTAGTAAATTATGAGTGAGGTAGGCGATTCATATCGATTATTTGCTACTGCAGTAATTGCAGACAGAACTAACAAGTTTTCGTTGAAGAACTTTGTAGGGCTATCAACGCTCCACTGTATTTGCAAGATCCAACTGACATTATGTCTTTGGACAGTTAAGGATAAGAATGAGAAGTAGGCGGCTGTTAGAACACTGTGTTCGGCCAGTTTGCTTTATTGCGCTCCATTGTCTGTCGTAGCTGTGTGTGAGAAAACCTGGTGCCCTTATAACGGGGAAAAGAAAGTGTTCTTTCTCGAAACCAAGAAAGACGAGTTCCCATTCGTGAAGGAAATCACGGGTACGAAGGTAGAGTGTACATTCTGCCGTTCAGTTTTTTCCATTGAACAGAAGGCAGTTTCTGTGAGAACGACTAGCAGCATAACTTCCTTTGTAAGTACGAATAAACTACAAACAGAAAGAGATAAACGTATCGCAGCGGAAGAAGGGCTGTTTGCGTTCCATATTGCAAAACACAATGATTCTTTCCGTTCAACGGACTGCACGGCTCTTCTCATCAGAGACCTATTTGAGAAGAAATTCACGTGTTCTAGAACGAAGTGTGAGTCGATTTTAGTGAACGTTTTTATCGCCGTACGCAATGCATGAAGTTCAGTCAGAACTTAAAGATGCTAAGTATGTGTCTGTGCCGGTTGATGCATCAAATCACTAAAGCTTCAAGCTAGTACCAATTCTAGCTAGGTATTTCATTCCTACAAAAGGTGTTCAGTGCAAAGTTATATGTCTTCAGAACATTGGTGGAGACGGCAGAATTATTAACTAGCTACATTGTGGATATTTTAAAAAAGCAAAATATAGTTGACAAGATTCTCGCATTTAGTGCAGATAACTGTAATACCAACTTTGGTGGGTGCAAGAGGGCAAGAACAAACAATGCTTATTACAAACTGAACTATGTTCTCAACATGAACATTCAAGGCATCGGTTGTGCAGCCCATGTGGTACACAATGGAGTTCAGACAAGTGCAGACATTCTTCCCATTGACATCGAAACGATAGTGAATAAAATTTTTCAGTATTTTCACATATACACTGTTCGTGTGGAGGAACTGAAATCATTTTATTGACACTGAGTACAAACAAGTTCTAGGTAGTATTAAAACTAGATGGTTGCCATTGTTGCCAGGAGTTAAAAGAGTTATTGATATATATGATCCTCTGAAATTATATTTTCCGTTTCAGGATAGGTGTCCTACATTGCTGAAACAGTTTTTTGAGAATCCACAGTCACTCCTTTGGCTTAATTTCATACAAAGCCAATTGAATTTATTTTTTTTTTTTTTTTTTTTTTTTTTTTTTTTTTTTTTTTTTTCCAATTCAATTCAAAAGTTGGAAAGAATCAATTTTTGAGCTATAGAAACAGCTGAGGAGCTGGAGCTGCTTAAAGAAAAATCAGTAACAGGAAATTGAGTAAATTTCAAACATCAGTTATTTCTTCAATTTTAATTAACTTTGAAAAGGAAGGTATTTTCACTCAGTCAAAATACGAGACAATTTTTGACTTATTTAGAAAAGTGGACTTCTCCATTTCAGACTCTGAAATCATTTTATTGGATATCACTGAAAGATCCTATTTGTTGGACTGAGGTTTTAAATTGTCTGAAAATTGTTGAAACAGTAGATTTAGGTGCAACATTTCAGATGGATGAAGATGTATTGTTTGATGAGATAGGGTTCGTGAACAACATTGTATGCAAGAAACATGAGGAACGGGAGAAAGCTAATTCGGAAACCGATAAGAGATGGTGTGATGTATTCCATACACTTAAAAGTACAGATACTTCATGTAAAAATATAGAGACACTTGTGAGTTTTGCTCTTGCTGTACCAGGAACAAATGCTGTTGTGGAAAGGGTATTTTCCATTGTAAATTCTCTTTGGACTGATGAGAAAAACCATTTTACCACGGAAACTATTGAAACAATTGTAATAGTTAAGACTCATTACGAAGACCTTACTTGCAAGGATTTCTACAACTTGCTATTAACCAATTCAAAGCTTTTGAGAGATATTAGGTCTTCTGATAAGTACAAAATTAGTACCGGTAGTAGTGTTCATGATACAGAAGCTCAACAGTCTATAGATTAGTGTTCATTTGTTAGAAATCTTTCTATCAGTTACTCGATATTCTGAATTATAATCAGTTCCTGGAAAAACAATTATCACATTATGCAGTGCCATTACAAGCATGTTTTGCTAAAATATGTGCCTTTTTATGAGTATAAACTTTAGTTTTTATTTATTTTAGTAAAGTTATACAGTCATAAGTGCACAATTTCCTATTTTGTTCCCTTTTTTTTATACCAAATTTTCGCAAATGTCCCGTTTTTCCACGTGGAAAAACTGGTCACCCTACTGTATGTGTATTTCTCTTTTGGCCTTAAGGGAGCCAATGACAGTGAGGGCATTGTGCTTCAAGCCTAGCGGTGTTATTCCCGTGTGATATGTGGATGTTGACAAGGTTTAACTGCAGCGTTTGTAGGTGTGGGTGTATTGAGACTCTGTTTTAGTATTTAGAGTAGTGTTAAACCCTTTTCTAAACTGAGAGATTGTGGCTTGAAACTTTGTAAAGTTAAAAAGGGTGTTGTACATCCTTACTTTAATCGACATTTTGCGAATGGTGTAAACCCTTTTTCTAAACTGACTGAGTGTGGCTTGAATATTTGTAAAGTTAAAAGGGTGTTGCACGTCGTTACCTTAATTGACATTTTGAGAATTGTGTTAAATCCTTTTTCTAAACTGAGACATGGTGGCTTGAACCTTTGTAAGGTTAAAAGGGATTTTGCCCTTCGTTACTTTAATTGACATTTGCAGAATTGTGTAAATCCTTGTTCTGAACTGAGACATTGTGACTGGAACCTTTGTAAAGTTAAAAGGCTATTGCACATCGAGACTTTAATTGATGTTGAGAATTCTGTTAAACGCTTTTCTTAAATTGAAATACTGAGGTTGAACGCCTATAAAATTAAGGGGTCTCCCTTGTAATTTGGTTCACGTGTTGTATATGGAGTCCTTACCTTAATACCTTATGGGGTAACTTTAAATTTTTGGTTGTTATTGTTCAGTATCAGTTTGGCCTAAAGGTGAGCGCTCGCGTAGTTTAAAGGGCCTCCTAACTTGTTTACTGTCGTCTCTGAGGGTCCGTTTTAAACCATTTTTCTAACCTGTCTTGTTGTTGTTGTTCAGTGACTGAACTTGTACACTTATCGATCCTAAGGATCTTTTAAATTTATTTAGGAACTGTATACCTTTAAGAGTGTGATTGTCTGAAGTAATATAACTCTGTTGTTCGCTACCAAGCCATGCGGTATGTAAATAAAGAAAACGCTATAAAAGAAGAAAAGGAAAGGTTTTACTTCTAAGATTCTTGGGCCTGGTGTCTTTCTGCGCAGGGATCCTTGTATCCTAGCTGACCTGCTCAAAGGTTAATGAGTCCTTAAGAGGACCATCACTTTACCTGTTCGATACCTATTGTTTTGATACTTAATCGCTACGATATATATCGTTTGGAGATCGAAGCCTCGCTATACCCGTTCTTTACGGGATATCTGCAAATTACCAACAATAACACTGTCTCGCGCCTCGAGACAGACTGCACTCATCGATAAAAAAAAATGCGCGAATACGGAAACTACCAGGGGTTTAGCAGTCTCCCCACCACACCGTCGCAGCTGTAACCAAGCGCCGGCCGGTGGCCGAGAAGACTGAGGCGCGCCAGTCACGGTCTGCACGGCCACTACGGTCGGAGGTTTGAATCCCCCCTCGTGAATGGATATTTGTGCCGTCCTTAGTATTAGTTCATAAGTAGTTTGTAAGTTTAGGGACTGATGACCCCGTAGTTAAGTCCCATAAGCTATACAAACATTTGAACATTTTTTTTCTGTAACCAAGCGACCAATGATATAGCGCTCCTGAAAAGCCAATGGGAAGACTTGTGTTTCACGCGCGTGCGTAGGAACACTTGTGAGGTCTATTACAATAGACCTCTAGATTGCCTCTAGATTGGAAACGGCCAATTGTACTTCTTTCTCGAAAGATGTGTTTTGACATATGATTATCACGTCCAGTGTTTGTTTTTTCGTATTGCTGTTTTCTTCAGTAAACTCACATTCAGATGAACTAAGCGCACAGCATTCGAATGCACAGAACTAGAATTCTGTCCGCAATATCTGCACTCAAGTCAAGTGATATGGAAACAGCGCTGCAGGCCATATAACGTCAAGCGTATTTCAAGCACCATTAACTCGTTATTGCATGCAGATAACTTTCAGAAGTATTGTAAAATTATGTTTTACACATAGTCATCTTAAAGATTATATTCATTAGATGAAGTTGTTTTACACACGCGAAGATCGAGTTTTTTATGAGAACTTTTTTTTTCCAGGAAGGAATTGACAGCCAACCATATTCTTTTTGCTTTCTACAGCTGTTAAACGAATGTCTGTTCGAATTAATTATTTTTCGAAGACGCACATAGACACAGAAAAATAAAAAAAATCTTCCAGCAAATGACAACCTTACATAACTATTTTCAGTCTTTGCTTATCGTTTTGCTTTTTTCACTGCAAGGGCACAGTTACCTACAGCGTTTTTCATAATCTTCATTGGGTAAATTAAAAGCTAAATAGGAAGCAGTAATTAGCATGGAATGAATCAAATTTGTAATGGTTTGAAAAATAAGTTACTGTACAGATAGTTTCCCCTTTAGGTGCTGAGTTCAGTCTTTTGCTGTTGTGTCTCAATTAGGAACAGGAGACTGATGACCCTTCTGTTTAGCCCCCTTAAAAGTCTCAAAACAACAGACATTAGGTAGCTTTTGTTATAGGAAGTTTTGATACAGACACTAATGGAAACTCATGTCCATATACCACCAACAAACATAAAAAATATCTGGAGGAAATCAAGGTCATTTGGGCAAACAATCTTGGAAATTATACAAACCTCACTCATTCATGAGAACATTCGCTCATATAACGAAGTAAAGCATCTTTGATTTTTTGATCCTCTTAATTACATTTTGTATAACGTTTTTACCATTATATAAGGCTAAACACGATAGTACAAGAGCAAAATTAAGGAAAATGAACAATACTGGAATGAAAATAAATCAAGGTATGTATAATCAGAAGTGAAAATAAATCAGTATAGCATTTTGTTACGTCACTATTTAACACTGGAGCAAACAGATAGAAACTCAACTTATAATCTCTTTTAAACATTAGACGATCTACATAAAGTGAGATGTTATGTAGCTAAAGCTGGTGGTGATGATACTTAAGGTACTGGCCTAACATGTGTTCATACTTGCAAAAGAGAGAGAGAGAGAGAGAGAAACCATTATACTATGCATGATTTGCCTACAGAACCTAACCATATGATATTGTTGTACAACAATTAAGAATACAAAAAAAACCCTAGTGAAATCAGCAGCACCCCCCTGCTTTTAGAATAAACACAGTTGTGGGGGCTAAATCTGTTTACCATTGCTTATCCAACTAACTACTGTGACTTGGCTAAAGCCACAGATAAGAAATAAGATACATTTAGAATCTTCCATCATACTATTAGAAGCCTAATTTAAAAAATACTAACATTTCCATTCATGAAAATAAAAGGAAAGTGGCATTTCAGTAGCTGTGTATACACCAAAACATCACGTGAAAATTACTGGGATAGAACAGATTCATCTTGATTGATACTAAATGACTAATAAAAAGGAAGAGGAAGTGGCTGGTTGCCAACATCTAGCTGTGTTCTTTTCCACAATAAAATTCCGTACAGAACCCAAGGTAGTCAAATGTTAACAGTAAAAATCTTATACTAATATAAAACCATTATAGGAACAATACTTGGAAAAATTAATAAACTATAAAAATTTTAACTCTTCCTTATACATATTATTGTCAACATTTTCAATCTTGTTTTCCTTTAAAAAAGCAACAGAATGTAGAATAAATAGGAAGGAAACATAATGGGTGAGTAGCTTATGCAATTTGTTGTTAGGAATAGAGGAGCTCTGTATAACAATATCATAAGGATAGTTTACAACTCATCACAATATGATGAGATGTGACCAGCACATAAAGTCACACACATACGAGTACTACACTTAAACTATTGGCCATTAGCCTTATTCAGAAATGAGCATTCACACATTCATATGCTTGTCACAGCTTGTTGTATAGTTTTGCGATGAGTTGTATATCCTTATTGTATTGTTGAATTCCAACCTGGACTTTCCACTAATGGAACTCTGTATAATTCAGAGAACAAGCTGTAGTCAAATTCTCCTGAAACTTATTTACTATGCTTTTTTAACCAACAACAGCCCTTACTCAGTGTGTGTGTGTGTGTGTGTGTGTGTGTGTGTGTGAGTGCGCGCGTGCGCGCGCACGAGCATGCATGCACATAAATCAAACATTATTACCCAAAACTACTAACAAATTGAAATTAAAATCTCAGAAACTAGTTGTGGCAAATAGTGACACATTCAAGTCACTGGCCACCAAATTACTTCCTCTTAGAGCCTGGAAACAGTGCAACCAATAACAAACATTAATATGAAAAATAAAACCCTTAAGGAGATTACAGAATTCATCAGGTAACTAAATAGAAGCAGCTGTACTTGCTATGGTGGTATTTCTAGGAATATTTAAAAAGCTTATACTTATTTCATAGGTTTTCTATTAAGGTAGTCTTTTTTTTGAACTAGGACTTTGTCATATTTCCTGACATTCTTTAGTATGCTGTAGTAACATTTATATAACTAAAGATAAGGAACAACCTCTAATAACAGACCTATATCATACCTTCCAGTCAGTGAAAAGTATTTAAGGAAGTGGCCATGCTAATTGACTCAATCTGAACTTGTTGATCACTTCTCAGTTTAGATTTCATAAAGAGTTCTCTGCACTAAGAGAAATACTTGGCATGTGACCATGTAGCTGGATTTACCATCACATAAAATGCTCCAGTGTAAGAAATAAACATACACTGAAAGCTTGTGGAATATATATACATGTGGTGTCTGTTCCGGAAGAACAGACGTCACTTCTGATCCTGCAGTTGTTATTCTTTCATATTCATAGAATTTATGACACCACTGGGGTAGAGATGGGAATTTGTGTCTGACGAGAGGCAAGCTTAGGTAGACCCTGCAGGTGCGGTGATCACTGTGTCCTCAGTGGTGTAGTGGTCAGTGCAACTGCCTAGAAAGCAGGAGATCCGGGTTCAAGTCCTGGCTGGGTACACATTTTCAGCTTTGCCCATTCGCAGTGGATGTCATATATTATGTGCATACTCCTGGAATATTTTATGGTCCTTCAGAAGTCTGGGCCCTGCTAGTCAGTTCCCAGAAACTGACAAATACTTTAAAAATGTGGCGTTGGACTTTGTTATATGTTGAGCAGTGGCGGCGATTAGGGGGGGCCAGGGGGGGCAATTGCCCCCCCCCCCACTTTCTGGGAAAAATATGATTAAATTATTCACTTTTGGCCCACTTTAGGTTACGGTAGTAACACTAAAAGTGGGCCTTTGCGATAATCTTTTGACAGCTCGAAATTTAAATGAAAATAACGGCTTAAATATTCATCTGATACGAAAATTGAATACCCGAATTTGTAGATGAGAAAATCCTCTACAACTTTGCTCTCTTATGTTTTTTTTTCATATCTCGTAGCGTTTCAAAGATATTTGCAAAAATAACGGCTATTTCGGGATGTCTGTCTGACCGTCTGTCCGTAACGTGTTCCCCTGTTTTTAAGACGAACCTTTCAACCGATCAGCATCAAATTTTACAGACATAAGTATAGGCCGCCAGACACCAGAACCTCCCTTTTTCAAAAATTTTCGGACAAAAAATAGTCAAACCAAAAAAAAAAAAAAAAAAAAAAAAAAAAAAAAAAAAAAAAAAAAAAAAAAAACCATTTGTAATATAATTGTAATTGCAAACGAACCGTTCATCTGACACGAAAATTGAATAACTTATTTGGTAGAGGAAAAAATTCTCTAAAACTTAGCTCCCTTATGTTTTTTTTCATATCTCGTATCGTTTCAGACATATTTGCAAAAATAACGGAGATTTGACACCCTCCACTGAATTAACGAAAACCAGCCGTTCGGAGATGTCACGTGACATTCCTCGCGTATTTGATGATTTTCTTATTGTAAATTACACGTTGTCATTTCAAAGCAACGGCACACTATGGAATTAACAAAAACACATCGTTCTTCGTACGATAAATGATAATGTCTACAAATGCCATATGAACGTCAGTTAACAACGCCCATCAATAGTATGAGATTAAAGAATTCCTGATTTGATTTATCACTCGAGACCATTGGAGTAAAAGCTCCATATCCTCCATCAATCCAAAAGAAACACAGACTTAAATTGATTTCCAATCCATGGTGTACAACAACAATCAGTTAGAATAAATATTCCTTCAAACCGTCTTGATTGCAATTTATTTATTTATTTATTTATTTTATTGTTATTAGTTAATGACGGGTTTCGCCCTTTAGCAGGGCATCTTCAGATTATCTGCATGACAGAATTTACACAAAATTACAAGGCGGAATTACAAACGGTTATAATGGTACATGGGCTTATTTTGTGTTAAGAAGACAGTATAAATGGTAAACAAAGCTTACAATGCGCTCTCCGTGGTGTGACACCGTAAGTTGTTATTGCGGTGTTTCTATGTTCCAACTGTAATTCGTTGCTACCCGTACATTTGAAGGGCCACAAGGAAATCCAAAAAACATCCCAGGAAAATAGAAACACTGCAATAACAACTTACGGTGTCACACCACGGAGAGCGCATTGTAAGCTTTGTTTACCATTTATACTGTCTTCTTAACACAAAATAAGCCCGTGTACCATTATAACCGTTTGTAATTGCGCCTTGTAATTTTGTGTAAATTCTGTCACGCTGATAATCTGAAGATGCCCTGCTAAAGGGCGAAACGCGTCATTTACTAATAAAAAAAATTGCAATCAAGACAGTTTGAAGGAATACAAACTTAAATTGGAAATATGTCTGGTCCAATTTTGCAGATGAATCGATATGTTCAACGTTGCGCTCATCAGCTTACATGTTTATAAATGATTTAATCCCGACTGCTGCTCCAAAATAGCAGATCTATGGAAATGGATCAAGTTTAAATCGGAAGAATTGCTGTCTCTTAGTGTCAACGACATCAACTCAAAGAAACTGGTGTACATGGATGTAAAGGCTTTCCCAGTGTTCAAGACCGGAAGAACTCTAACTTGGTTCATATATTCGTTCATCAACTACGCCCTTGCGAGAGGTGGATCTGTGAGCGACTTTCGACAATACATCCTCCGTGCAAGAAGAGAAATCCTCAACGATCCATGGAAAAGAGAAAAATTTTCGCCGTTCATTCACTTTTTGTAAGACCACTTGTTTCACAAAATTATAACTATTTGTAAACACAATTTGTAAATGAAGTTTTCCATAAAAAAATCGCCATAGCGTAGTGGGCAAGGAGCTGGACTGTGACGCAAAAGGTCAGTGGTTTGAA
The DNA here is from genome assembly GCA_026315105.1 of Locusta migratoria. Taxonomy (NCBI): domain Eukaryota; kingdom Metazoa; phylum Arthropoda; class Insecta; order Orthoptera; family Acrididae; genus Locusta; species Locusta migratoria. The sequence continues at coordinate 542,797,553 of CM048744.1, forward strand.
ACCCGCCACTAACTAATTCTTTTTTCTTAAAAGGGTTTCAGACACTCTTATTAATTTATTATTTAGATTATTATTTTGGTCCAAAATGTTTGCAAAAACTTATAAAACTATAATTCTAAAGTGGGCCGTAAAACACGTCAGTGCGAATTTTTTAGCGTAGTAACACTTGTATACCTTTAAAACTGATTTGCACAATTGTAACATAGCTATAAGTGGGAATTATGGTGGTACCCATGCTCGGCGCGACATTATAGTAGAGGAGGAGGCTACGCCTTCGAACAGGACATCTGACGACAGTTGACGATCGTAGCCAAACCCAGTGACATGTGCAGTGCCTCATCGTAAATATCTCTCTGTGCGCCAGTACTGTACGCAAACTGTAACTTGGCTTCTGGTGAGTGGGTGGTTGGCTTACTTCACATCAACCCCAGCCCACGCCTCTTCACAGCCACCCAACAGCTACACGGCATGTTGTGCCGTGTCGTGACAGCCTTCCGTCTGCAGTTGCCTTCCCAGACTGCAAATGGAGCACCATCAGTTATTAGCGTGGCTTGTCTTGTACAGACGTTTGAAAAGGAGAAGCAGAAGGTTGCATTGGGTTCATCCAATAAATACGAGAATAGTTGAAGTGGATGCATTCTCTGTCCTTTTTGAGGAATTAAGGGGATTTAAGTTTTTAATTATTTTCGGATGAGTTTATGGACTTTTGATGACTACGTGCACGGATGAAGAGTTCCATTCAGCACTGCAACATATCCATCTGGGAATGTTTCCAGCTTATACAGATGTTAGCAATTACAATCCGATGAGTGGAAAAATGTTTTGCTGTTGAGTTCCGCATTTGGTTTGGAAAATGATAATTTAGTCTCACAAATCGATGTATTTTCAAGAAAGAAGCATATTCAGACCAAATAGATCATCTTGTGCCAAATTTGGTTTCACAATTTAAGTCTGAAAATGTTCACAACCAGTATGTATTCCCTAATTTGTTCAAGCTACTGCAACTGTTTTTGACTATCCCGGTGTCCATTGCAACGGCAGAACGATCATTCAATGTCCTCAAACGGATCAAAAAGTACTTGAGGAATTCTATGCTTCAAGAACGTTTAACACATTTAGCTATACTAGCCATTGAAAAAGATTCGGCTAAAAACATCAAATTAGAAGAATGTGTAGAAATTTATGGCAGGAGGAAACCAAGGCACATAGCTTTGTTTTAAAGCAATTATGCTTTGACAAGACGTATCATGTTAAATTAGGCTATTGTCTGTTATTTTTGTTTATAATTAAACTTATGTTCCTTTGTTTGTAACAGTTGTATTTTACTAGACAACTTAAACAACTTATGGCAATTACAATTGTATATTGTCTTTTGTTTTTCCTCGCATTTGGTATTATAGGCCTGTAGGTGCAGAAATCTAACTATAACACGAAACAATTTCTTACAGTGACATTTTTAGTTTTAGATTTTATTTGCCCCCCCCCCCCCCCCCACTTCTAACGTCCAATCGCCGCCACTGATGTTGAGTAACTTCTTGCTCTGGAGTGTCTTGAAGTTTGTGCAACTACTAATGATGTATTAAAAGGCATATTTAAAGTAATAAGACAAGATTGGTTTCCATCACCTCTCCTGAGTACATATCAACTGCATAGCCAAGTCAGAATTCAAATGTACTGTACAGGATGACCAGCCAGTCTACAATAGTTTAGGGAAATGATTCAAAAATTTTATTCCACAACTTCGCCTAAGTTTTACAAGTGTTCTTCCACTGCGACATATGCCTTGACAACGTGACCAAGCCTGTCCACCTTACAGGACAGAGCCAGACAGAACCAGTATTGAATGCTGATTCTAAAATCACGTCCGTGCTGGAAACTATTGACGTTTCCATGCTACCGTGGAGCCAAAAGCAGACACCCACGTTTGATCACGTGTGCTACTGCTGCAGGACTCAGAGGTGCGAGAATCAGTTCCTTCGCTCTCTTCAGTTTTAGTTCTCGTACAGAACAGACGCACTCGAGAGGCTCAGCGACTGTGCGGGGCGAACGACCGCATGCCGTCCGCTCCCGCCTAGCGGCTGTTCGGTATCAGCCACCAACTATGTGAACCATAACCATTACCGTAACCTTTTCCATTTTCGAATGGACCCCAGGGCGAGTCCCGCCATGTATTCCGTATGTCAAGAATATACCCAATATTAATGCCTATATTTTATCTGCCAATTAGCCACCCTTTCCTAGGGCGCCCACAAGCCCTTACCGCATCGCCATCCATCCTGACAACGCATCCAACCCATCTTATTTGTACGTCAGTGGGATGGGTTGTACTATTTTATTATCATCCGTGAGATAAAGATTAAGTGCTGCACAATTTGGTGTCAGAAGTGGGATCGATAACCCACCTTTCGACCCTTAGGGTGGCCGCAAAATTTGGTTCACATTATGTTGTGTGGCTGGTCGACAGCCGCTATTCCGCCTAGCCATGGCACCGCCGCCGTGACATCCTAGCCGCCGCTGCATCTGCACATTCCGTGCTGGGTGCGAAGTTCACTGCCGTGCGCCTGCCTGCTGCAGCGCAAGTGTGCGGTATGTGCGTGACGCACGACCTGCCGCATTTGACCGCCGATTTCGCCGTGCACTACTCCACGTGCGCAGCTCACCTGCGCGCACGAGACGTGAAAAATTATGCGCCGCGTTCGTGCTGCTGTTTCGGCCCACCGAAGGCATGTAAGTGCAGAGTGGCCAGGTTTTTCCAGTGCTCTGTCGCCAAATTTTAAACAAAAAGTAGCCAAAATATCGCCATCTTTTCATCAATAAAATGCCAAAATGTAACCATCTTTTCATCAGTAAAAATAGACAAATATCGTAACCTTTAATCTGTTAACATTATTATGCTGTGTTAATTACGGCAAGTTACTCGACAATTATAATCCTGAAATTCAGGGAGTAAGCTGGTTACTGAGTAAAAAGTAACATAAACTGTGTCACTCTCACATTCGCAGACATCAGACTGAACTTTCCAAGGAAACTCATACTTCACAGAAACATTTATCTGAGTCCATCCAAGAACTGAACCCACCACCAATGAGGCCAGTTAAAATATTGTCACATTGTAAATATAACAGAGAGACTCCGAAAATTCAGTTACATTTAACTATCACATTTATGAATTTCATAATTTACAAAAATTACAACACAAAACTGTTCAAGAATCATTCTATAAAACTTACACAAGGGATGTTCTCGTGCATAGTTTCGATTATTAATCACTTTCATCTTCTTAAAAATAAATATTTACAGATGTTAAATACAGTTATTGAATCTTTCAAACATTTCTTTAATACACACAAAATCATTACAACATTTTGAGGCGAGGTAATTTATAATAACGCACTAAGCAATCCATACTTTGATGTGAGATTTACTTTAATTCGTAATAATGCGTCATGACACAGTGAAAAATCAGCCATCAGAACGACAGGGAAATCACCGCGAGTTCTCCATCGACATTTATACTCTGCAAACCATTGTTAACCACTGAAGTGCGTAGCGAATGGCTCGCTTAACAGTAGCAGTCGTTACGAATTTCTGTTGTGTTGACGTATGGAACGCGGAAAAAAATTACTGTTTAAATGCATCCTTACATGCTGTAATTTATATAATCTTATCCTCATGTTCTCAGCGGGAGGCATACTCACGGTGTTGATATCGTTTAAAGCCTGTTCTTGAACCATCGTAAGTAGGGTACATGAGGTAGTTTACGTCTATCTTCAAGAATCTGTAATCTGAGTTTGTTTACATCTCTGTGACAATCTCCGACATATCCATGATACTTGAAAACATTTGTGCTAACTTGTGTTGGTTGATTACATTTCCCCAGCATTCTACCAAAGTTTAGCCGGTATCGTTCACGCAATGTCTAAAGAGTGATTGCTATACATTCGTTGTATTTGAAGTAAAGTAAAATAGCCAATAAGTCGCCAACCAATTCCTTTAATAGCCAAATTCAATCGCCAGTCACCAAACTGCTAGAATGGCTACTATCATAGGAAAAAGATAGCCAAGAATGCGAAAAATCGCCACACCTGGCAACCCTGTGTTAAGTGCCGTACTCCGGTTGGCGCGGCCCATCTGCCGCTGTCGCCGCGGCGGCGGAACCGTTAGAACGCTGTGTCGATAAACTACATTGTAACCACAAGATTTAAACTTTCTCCTCTCCCTCCTCTACTCTCTGTATGTTTCTCTTTTTCCTCCTGCGTATTTCTTTCCATATGATCTTTTCCTTCCGTAAAAGTGGTAATTTCGCGAGCTGGTTGACAAAGCATGTGACGACAGTGTGCTTCAGGGCACGAAATGTGAATCTTGTAGATTCGAAAATGTGTTACCGGAGAGAAGCCTGGTTGAGAAGTGATAAGATAGCCTTTGAGAGATACCCGAATCCCTACTGCACCTTAAGTGACGTGCAAGTAAAAGCCTTTTAAGCTGTTACCCTCTAGAGGGCAGCTAAAGTTGAGTAATTTTTTAGCCTATGTAAAGGAGCTTGCCTATATGTAGTTGCCACATGGTGAGTCAAGAGTACCGCCTGTGAGCGTAAAATCCGTAAGAGGAGTTTAAAGAAGAAAACTGTTGCACATAGCGAGAAGACCAAGAAAAACGACTTTGTCCGTATTTCTGTTGCTGCCATTCTGATTCTATATACCTCCTGTTTTACCTCATACACACCTTTTCTTTGTCCGATTCTGAAACTTTCGTAACAGGGTTCATCATATTTCCTGTATCAGCACCTTGGCAATAAATGCACGTGGAACACAACGCACGTGAAAATTATGAGAAGTTATTTCCAGTTGTTACGGCCAGAGACAGCCTAAGTTGATGTGTAAATAATTTGTATCCAGTACTCCAAGAGAGGTACTTATAACGTGCTATGATGTGTTAATAGTAAAGAGATATTGTCCTTGTCCAATGTAGCGAGATCGAGTGCTATTTTGCAATGATGAGTAACCCAGGCGTTAGTAAATCCTGTTCTCTTTCAAAGTACCACATTATTAACCATGAAGTATCAATTAAAATGTGCTCCAGTCACTCATAATATAGATTTTCGTGAGATTTATTAGTGTGTGAGGTTTTCCAGACGTATGTCTGTCGAGTTCACACCTATATTTTTAGAGTATCTTAATTATCCTTGAGAATTTTAATTATACTGTCATTAAGTGAGGAAGAGTTAACGTTTTCTACCATTAACGATTTATCCCTTCTTATTCGCCATTGTGGAGTATCACGGTTTGTTACCAAATCCATAATGTGCATACTTCCATATGGATTTTATGCTGTTGCTTCTATTGTCAACGGAACATTGTTTACCATTCACATTTCCAATTGTTGCAGTGATTCGGGCCGGCCGCTGTGGCCGAGGAGACTGAGGCGCTCCAGACACGGTCTGCACGGCGACTACGGTCGGGGGTTCGAATACCCCCTCGGGCATGGATATTTGTGCCGTCCTTAGTATTAGCTAATTCATAAGTAGTTTGTAAGTTTAGGGACTCATGACCCCGTAGTTAAGTCCCATAAGCTATACAAACATTTTGTATACAAACAGTGATTCGGTTGTGGTCTGCCTTTCCTGTGCTACCCTCATTTCTTTGTTTTATTTCTTGGAGATCATTTAGAGCCTGTCAATTCAAGTTTGAGGTTAGTGATTATAAAGACTAAAAATTAAGTGCGCGCTTTTTAATTCTTAAAATCCACCGACCCGCCTTGTTTCTTCCACTCTTTCTTCATAAAACCTTAACCCACATACTGTTTCTTGGCTTTAACTAGTGTAAATTCAACCGAAACTTAGAGACTGTATCAACGATTTCGTCATCCTAGAGCTACTATGTTACGATATTTATACAGATGACAGATCCTCAAAACGAATGGCCAACATTTTGGAACCTTGTGCTGCTGAAATTCAACGCATAGAAGCCTTGAGACGTCTTTGAAATTTTAAAAATGTGTATTTTAACTTCCTGATCTTTGTCAATGACGTATCAAACTGACATTAACCTCATTTCCATTCATCTGAATGAAATTCATTTCAAAGTCTCTGATACGTTATTTATTTTATCCGCTGTTTGTAGCCAATGTTATTGTGCTGCTGTATAACGTGCACTGTGCGAATTGCCGCCAGAATTCTACTTCCTTCATTGTCCAGCCGCGTGCTAATACGCCGTCACCTGACGTTAGACCAACTGCCTCCTTCAAGGCTGTTGCAGTCAGCTGTAGCCGCTCCACCACACTCCCCTCTTCCTCCCGCCACCTGTCTCTCTCGTGTTCCTCGCCTCTCCCCCCTCCCGTCCTGCGTGTAGCCCAAACTTGCCTCCCCTCTCCTCCCGCCAACCACATGCAGCCATTATACTTTTCTGATTATCACCTCCCCTACTGCCCTACGCACGATGTGCGCGTCCGACAGTTGTATTTGTTTACAAGCAGTTCCCGTGCCGCGTAAGTTGCATTTAGGCGCGAAGTATCTCAACACTGGTGATTCATGAAATAATACCAATTCAGGCTCACATGTGATACGCCTTATGAAATTCTATAAGAATTCGTTAATTTTGTGATAAATAATATTAAATCTTCTTCTGCCTAATGATTGTAGACGTTTATTAAAAGCAGCTATGTTGCAGAAAAAAACCTTAATTGTTAATCAAAAAATTATTATAACTATTTTTAAGAGTACCATTTTTCCTGTACTTGTGAGAGTACCAAGTAATTTAATTTTTGCTGTGTTTTATATACCATTAAGACACCCATATTTAGCTTGGTGTTAGCAACATTTGAGGTCTATTGCGTAATAATCACTTTCGAAATGCGACTTTGATCTAGTGGTAATGTTATTGTGTAGTTTTCCTACACGACCTATATGGAAGGATTGTCCCCTCTTTAAGTAACTTGCAATATTTCAAAGTGAATAATTAAGTATTATGTGCCAATTTATATTTTTAGACCTTGTGTATTATGCTGAGAACTAAGGTAGATAAAACCTCAGTTTTTTTTCATATTTTACTGCATTATTTGATATAAGTTCTATCCCTGTGATGAAAAAAAAACTTTTAATCCCACACGTTTCATGTTTAGTTGCATTTATGAATTTTGTCACTTTCACAATATTTTATGTCATGGGTGATGTTACTGGCTTTAGAAAAGGTTCTTACTTAAATGTAGTTTATCAGGTAATGGAGTAATGCCAACATTACCTCTTTTTATGGCTTTACAATAGATTTTAGTTCTTTTATGGGATTACAATTACAATCTAATTTATATTTATACAGAATTATCAAGTCCTTGTTAATCTATGGGAAGTATTACCTCCGTCTGAGTATAAGAATTTTGTGAGTTTTTCAATGTATTGATTCCCTTGAGTACCTTGTTTTACTTTGTTTTACACTATGATTTAGTGAAGAAAAGTTATTTCAATATTCAGTATTCTGATTCTATATGGTTATTACCCAGATGCATTAATCCTCTTATAATTATTTAATTCCGTGTGTGATGTTGTTACATTTGTTAAACTGTGTAATAACGAGATTAATATTTGCCAAACAACACAAACAGCTACACCTTTCTAGGAGCATCTGTAACCATTGAACGACCTGTGCTGATTCAGTTCGGCCAGTGTCAACACTTTGATTTCACCGAATTTAGTAATGACACGTAACATGTGGAACAAGCTTTAATTTTAAATGTAACACTACATTCAACTGTTAAATGGTTCGAATTTTCACGTTATTCAATTCATAGTTCGACATATTTCTGAAGAATTATGACATTTACTAATTTTGTTGTTTACCTGAAAACCAAATGTGAGACTACATGTAACTCCCCTTACATTCACACTACATGTGTTGGAATTGTAACACATTTCTCCCTTAGTTACTAGGTCCCCTTTCCGGCAACCCGTTCTTCCCAGGAGTGCCTGGCGTCCATGTAATCTTTGTGAGTCACCACTTCTAGGGAATTGGGACGGAATGTAAAGGATGACCAGCCAGTCTACAATAGTTTAGGGAAATAATTCAAAAATTTTATTCCAAAACTTCGCCTAAATTTTACAAGTGTTCTTCCACTGCGACATACGCCTTGACAACGTGACCAAGGCTGTCCACCTTGCAGGACAGAGCCAGACAGAACCAGTATTGAAAGCTGATTCTAAAATCACGCCATCCTTCTGGCGTCCGTGCTGGAAACTACTGACATTTCCATGTTACCGTGGAGTCAATAGCAGACACCCACGTTTGATCACGTGTGCTATTGCTGCAGGAATCAGAGGTGCGAGAATCAGTTCCTTCGCTCTCTTCAGTTTTAGTTCTCGTACAGAACAGACGCACTCGAGGGGCTCAGCGTCTGTGCGGGGCGAACGGCCGCATGCCGTCCGCTCCTGCCTAGCGGCTGCTCGGTATCAGCCACCAACTATGTGAACCATTACCGTAACCTTTTCCATTTTCTATTCCGCTAACTTAAACTGGCACTCTTTCATTGCATCCGACCCCAGGGCGAGTCCCGCCATGTATTCCGTATGTCAAAAATATAACCAATATTAACTTAAAGCCTATCTTTTATTTATATATACATGTGGCGTCTGTTCCGAGAGAACAGACGTCACTTCTGATCCAGCAGTTGTTATTATTCAACATTCATAGAATATATGACATCAACTGCGATTGTGCAAAGCTGAAAATGTGTACCCCGCCGGGATTCGAACCCGGGTCTCCTGCTTTCTATGCAGTTGCGCTGACCCCTACACCAGTGGGGACACAGTGATCACCGCAGCTGCAAGGACTACCTAAGCACGCTTCCCGTCAGATACAAATTCCCTGCAGTTGATGTCATATATTCTGTGAATATTAAATAATAACAACTGCAGGATCAGAAGTGACGTCTGTTCTTTCGGAAGAGACGCCACATGTATATATATAATATGCCGGTGACGGGCAATGATCCTATCGTTAGTGGGGAGGGGTGGGCAAGTTTGAAGCCCTTACTGTTACGGGAATTAGTTCATAACTACGAGTTTGAGTACTGTGGGCAGGACAAAGCTGGGAATTTGTATCTGACGGGAGGCGTGCTTAGGTAGTCCTTGCAGGTGCGGTGATCACTGTGTCCCCAGTGGTGTAGGGGTCAGCGCAACTGCATAGAAAGCAGGAGACCCGGGTTCGAATCCCGGCTGGGTACACATTTTCAGCTTTGCCCAATCGCAGTTGATGTCATATAATCTGTGAATATCTTTTATTTGCCAGTTAGCCACCCTTTCCTAGGGCGCCCACAAGCCATTACCGCTTCGCCATCCATCCTGACAACGCTTCCAACCCATCTTATTTGTACATCAGTGGGATGGGTTGTACTATTTTATTATCATCCGTGGGATAAAGATTAAGTGCTGTACCGTACAATATTTTAACAAGACAGAAAAACTGTAGTCCGTCAGTGTACACTTTACATTGATTCTTCTGGGTGATGTGAGTCTCTTTCTCCATGCTGCACTTGCATGCAAAGTGTCTGCATGCCGATTTTATACACCTGCATAAACAGGATTTCACACATAGTATCTGACCTCACCACATTAAATTTCCAAAATATAGACCATTTGACTATCTTTTGATGTTATCATGGCATGTAGTATAAAGAGCTACACATGATCTCACAAATGAAGTATTGATAGAGGTATGTTCTTTGACCTTGTCAAAGCCTTTAACTGTGCAAGACATAAAATTATACTTAACAAAGTAAAATTTCATGGCATGAATGGCCTACCTCCGCAATAGGGGACCTTACTAGCAGGCTAGTCTTGGGCAGGTAGAGTGTTAAAACAATCATTTTAAGTACAGTGGAAGTGTTCAGTGGTAGATATGCAAATGAACATACATTTTTCAGCAGAGTCATAACACAGCTATTTCATCTTGACATTGTTTCCATTCAATGCAGTTTCTTTGTATGTGCCCTATAAAAAGGAACCAAGACTTATTGACAACATACTAACCAAAGAGTCGTGGTTAAACTCGAGCTGATATAGCTATAAAACAGTTGGAGGGGTGTATAAGTGGTTCACAGCTACTGGTTAAGTTTTAACCTCACAAAGACACATTATGTAACAGCTGTGCCCCAAGGAATTTTATGCTCTGTTCTTCATTTTGTGTGGGTCTACTTCTGGGGTTAAATTTTTGATTGAGTGATTTATTTAAAAGCCCAATTTAAATTGTTACTTGGATTAATAAAGAAATCAATCAATTAATCAAAAATTTAACCCCATCAGACATACATTAATTGCCATACACAGTATTTATCCAAGTATTGTTCCATGATTGTTTATTATTAGTATAAGATTTTACTATTAAGTGTTAACATTTTACTACCCTGGTCCTTGCAGTGAATTTTGTTGTGGAAAATAACACAGCTAGATGTCGGCAACCAGCCACTTCATCTTCCTTTTTATTAGTTATGTAGTAATTTATCAGCTTGTATCAATCAAGGTGAAACTGTTCTATTCCAGTTATTTTCACAAGTTGGTTTGCCGTACACACATCTGCTGAAATGCTACACCCCCTTTTATTTTCATGAATGGAAATGTTAATTTTTTTTTTAAATAAGCTTCTAATAGTTTGATGGAAGATACTAAATGAAGGGGAAAGTGTTGTACCTTGGGACGGTTTTACCTTGGGACACTTTTTAATACAGGCAGCTTTAAGAACTATGAAGTAAAGTTGTCAGGCATTTTTTAAGAGGGAATAAGAGGCCCTGTTGTATTCGGATGATGTTTGAGATCTGAGGAGGAGTTTTACAAGTTTTTGTGTTTGAAAGTAAAATTTAGCCACTATCATTAGAAGATATAAATTAGAGCTAAGTATCATTATTGATATTTCTTAAATACAATGTTGTAGGGCATTATTTAAGTAAGCTATTGATACCATAAGTTATAACGATATAAATGTGTACACAGATTAGGATACTGTTTTCTGTTATTGTTTATTTGGTTTTAACTTGGGACACTTTTCTGGTTGCACCTTGGGACGCCTGGAAGGTGTATGATTGTCACCAGAAAAATGAAGAATTTAAGAGGGGGAAAAAGAAGTCTTTTTCCAAAGAAAGAAGCCACTAAACAGACAAAGGAGTTTTCATCTTCCAGTTCTTCTGATGAAGAAATCCCCAGCTTGGCAGTAGCTCTGGAGGTAGCATATTTGATTTGTCATCTGAAGAAGAGAATTTGCCATCCTTCCTACGATCTGGAAAAGTAACACTTTCTTATTCTCAAGGTTGTTAGGTCTTGGTAGATCTCATGTGTACTATGCTGGAGTAGTTTTAGAAAACACAGAACAAGATATAACTGTGAAATTCTTAAGGAAGCAAAGGACCATTTTGTATTCCCTAATGTTGTGAACATCAGCACTGTTAATCACAGTAATACAGTGAAAGAACTACCAGCTCCAGTGGTGTGTCGTGGGTTTCATTCATTTAATATTTTATTCCCATCTCCTGTTTTAAGGTAAAATAACTGTTGTATTTGGACTAACACATTTAGGGGAGAATAGTACACAGTGAAACACGGTACACAGTGAAACATTCCATCTCAGTTGTTTTTAGTCATTTTTTTTACTTGTTGGTATCCTTGTATGTTTATTATGATAAAATACATCTTTGACTGTAATGGTGGACAGTTTGGTTGATTATTCCTGTTTGTATACATCATTATTGGTTTTCGGTGGTCACAAGTTACAGTTAACGTCTCTTTGTAAGTTTATTATTTTCGATGTAACATACAGCTAAAAGAAATATCTTTTGTGATAAGATACACATCTTTAGCTATATATTGACCAGTTTTTAATTTGGTAGATACGTAGATTAAGAGTTGTGACCAACGTTTTAGTTTATGGTGAATTTGGTACACAGTGAAACACTTGTATGTGGTACACAGTGAAACAGGACCATTGGCCTCAGATGCATGTATGACTCCTCCTAACACCACAGTGAGCAGCTATTGAAGAAAAGACTTTGAGAAAAAGGATAGAGCTGGAAGAAAAGGAGAAAAAAAGTATGAAGACAGTCAACAATCAAAAAAATAAATGGTGTGTAAGTAAAACAGTTTCAAGTGAAAGTGATGAAGAAAGTGACAAAGATGAAGGCCATCCAGTGAAACAGAGATAAGTGTATCATTACATGTCTTTAACTTAAAGGGGAACATTATGATTGGTGATTACCTTTTGGTGAAATTCCAAAACATAGTATATTTTGTAGCTAAAGCTTGAAGTCAGTAGTTTCTGGTACTGACATAGTGATTCACATAAGAGACTCTCTAATCATCAGCATATTCGTTTTCCAAAACGAATATGAACAAACGACCGTATATATATATATATATATATATATATATATATATATATATATATATATATATATATATAATGTATTCTCTCTTGCTTCCTAAAAAGTTTTCGCACACTCTTGTTAACTGAACACAACTATATTCTGCAAGATTCAGAGTTGTTCAAAGGTAACAGCGCTTTCTCTGAAAAGGACATTTGTTCTGTTTCGAAAACATGCCATGAAATACATAGCAACGAATTGTAAAGGTAGACTTCTTTATCACATGTACATAAACTGGGGAGATACTGTTTAAATGACTGTTGTAAATATAACAAATAACTTTGTGTATATGTTAAGTACTAGAGTTATGTGGAATTCAGTATTACCACACTTATTCCATTTGTGATTGTAGCTGTAAAAAAAAAAACGTAATCATGGTTTGAAATAGAATATTTGCTATTTATTTTACCGAGTAACATGAACGAAGTCATATCTGAACTACAGGAAAGGTAATAACATCTACGTTAAAACCGTCCACAGCAACCATGTCAAACATTTTAGTAGATGCAATGATTCTAATTGACTTTCAATATATTCCATAGGTAGTGAATAAACGCTTAGAAAAAAAAAGAAGGTAATGTGTTGCAAAGTATACACTCCCCTTTCGTTTCATTGAGGAACTACAATTGCCGCAAAAATCTAGAACTTCCTTTATATATACGACACTGCCTGTATCAGCACGTTGTTCAGAATGTTCATTATCACAGTTTACGTGCATATACATCAGAAGACCATTGTTCAATTCGTTGTTACGTATTTCACGGCATGTTCACGAAATAGCAGAAACACGCAATTTAGAGGCAGCATTTTTACATATGCACAACTCTAAACATTGAAGAACATAGCTCTATTTAATTAATAAGGATGTCCGAAACCCATTTAGGAAAAAAGCAGAAAAAATTTTCTGTGTAGTGGTGGGTTTAGAACCACTGACCATGAGCATTACATTCCAACGCGCCTTCAACTACATCACACACAACAACTGGCGTATACCACTTTCATTCTCGTACTATTAATGGCAATTAACTGATATATGGCAGTTTTAAACACTAGATTATCATTTATCGGACGAACAACGACATGTTTTTGTTAATTCTTCAGTGCGTCATTCTTTAGAAATGCCAACGTACAAGTTACAATAAGAAAATCATCAAATACGCAACGCAAGATGGCGTATGAGACAGAGAGTTCTGGGCGAGGAATGTCACGTGACATTTCCGAACGGCTGGTTTTCGGTAATTCAGTAGAGGGTGTCAACTCTCCGTTATTTTTGCAAATATCTCTTAAACGATAGGAGATACGAAAAAAAAAACTTAGAGAGCAAAGTTGTAGAGAATTTTCTTCTCTATAAATTCGATTATTCAATATGAGTTAGATGATCGGTTTATATGCAATTAAAATAATATTAAAATGGCTTTTTTGGTGTTACTAACGTATTTTTTGCCCGAAATATTTGAAAAAGCGAGGTTCTGGTGCCTGGTGACGAACAATTATGTCTGCAAATGTTGGTGCCGATCGGTTGAACTATTCGGCCTAAAAAGTAGGAACACTTTACAGACAGACAGACATCGTACATCGCCGTTATTTTTTGCAAATATCTCTGCAATGATGCAAGATAATGAAAATGAATGAGAGCGAAGTTGTAGAGAATTTTCCCCTTTACAAATTAGGTTATTCAATTTTCGTGTCAGATGAACGGTTAAGCCGTTATTTTCATTTAAATTTCGAGCCGTCAAAATACGATCGCAAAGGCCCACTTTTAGTGTTACTACCATAACCTTAAGTGGGCCAAAACTATGAGGAGTTAGGAAATGGGTACTTTAAAGACAATCGGGAACACGTAATTGGTTGGCACATAACTAAGGAATCATAAACTTTAAAAACGACTCAAGCTCAGTTTGACTACATTTCGGAAAGCGTTGCGCCAATTCCAAAATCAGATAACAATACGAGGAAAACAGTCAAAACAAAAGTTTCGGCGGCTTTACAAAGTGAATGAAATACGAGCCATAATGTAGGAAGAGGAAGTAGATGAAGACGTAGGAGATCCTAAGAGAAGAATTTGACAGACCTAAGTCGAAACAAGGCCCCGGAGCAAACGACATTCCCTCAGGGCTATTGAAGGCTCTAGGAGAGCCGGCCATGACAAAACTATTTCATCTGCTGTGTAAGTTGTATGAGACAGGCGAAATACCCTCAGACTTTAAGAACAATGTAATAATCTCCATTGAAAAGAAATCAGGTGCAGACAGTTATGAAAATGACAGAACCATCAGTTTCATGAGTCATAGCTGCAAACTTTTAACGCGTGTTATTTACAGATGAATGGAAGGGCTGATAGATCCGGGGAAGATCAGTTTCGATTTAGGAGAAATACAGCAAACAGGAGGAAATACGGTTAACGTAGAAGAAATGTAGGCAAACCTATATTTCCAGCTCTTGTAGAGTTGGGGAATTCTTTTGAGAATGTTTTCTGGAATACAATATTTCAAATTCTGAAGTCAGCAGGGTAAAATATACGGAACAGCAGGTTATTTAAAACTTGTACGAAAACCAGACAGTAGTTAGAGTCGAAGGGCATTGTTTGGGAAGGGAGTAAGGGTTGTAGCCTACCTCCATTGTTATTCAATTTGTACATTAAGCGGTGAAGGAAAGTTAGAAAAAATTTGGAGAAGGAATTAAAGTTCAGGGTGAAGAAATTAAAAAAAAATTGTATTTTGCTGATGACATTGTAACTCTGTCAGAAATATAAAAGGACGTGGAAGAGCAATTGAACAGAATGGACAGTGTGTTGAAAGTGGCGTAAAAGATGAACATTAATAAGAGCAAAACAAGGGTTCAGAAATTCAGGCGATGATAAAGGAATTAGTTTAGGTAACGAAACAATAAAGGTGATAGATGAGTTTTGTTGCTTGGGCAGTAAAATAACGTATCATGGTCACAGTACGTTGGATATAAAATGCAGAATGACAATGGGAAGAAACGTGCTTTCGATAAAGAAAGAAAAATGTTAACACAATATCAATATGAGTGTAAGGAAGTATCTTTTAGAGGCATTTGAATGGAGTCTTGCTTTGTGCGGGAGTGAAACATAGATGATAAATGTTTCAGACAGGAAGAGGATAGAGACTTTTGAAATGTGGCGCTACAGAAGAATGCCGAAGCTTAGTTGGGTAGATCGCGTAAGTAGTGAGTAGGTACTGAACAAAATTGGAGAGAAAATAAATTTCCGGTTTACCTTGACTAAAAGAAAGGATCGATTGGTAGGACACATCCTTAGATATCAAGGAATTGTAGAGGGAAACCGAGAGACGAATACAGTAAGCAGATTCAAATGAATGTGGTTTGTAGTTCTTATGAGGAGATGAAGACGCTTGCTGAAGATAGATTATCTTATCAGTCAAGGAAACATAAAAGACGTGAATGGGCTGTCCATTCTCGTCTTTTTGCGTGACTGATAGGATAATCAATATGACATTTTTTACTCCTTTTATCAGCCAGATTTATTTTATCTACTGCATTTATCTAATCTGTTTTAATACCCTTTTGTCTATGGTTATGGTCTAAGACCGAAACTAGTCGATTTTTAAGAAAAAATAAACAGCTGTTAACTCGCACCGTACCAATCTTATTGCCCATCGAAGAGTTTTAAATAAAAAAAAAAAAAAAAAAAATAAAATAAAATAAAATAAAAATAAATAAATAAATAAATTGTAGTTATATCGGATTTCATGCTCTTGCGGCCAAATTGTCATGTTTCAGAGATGAAAAGATTTATTACAGGAACTAACTGCAAGTCAGTGATAAAAATCATAGAACAGAGATATCAGTATCTTTTGGTAATCGAAGAAATCAAAAAACGTACCTTCTCCTCACAGGCGTATAAGACAAAGTTAGTACGCGGTCAGGAACTGTAACAAAGTAGTATAGTAAAACGATTAAAGGGGTAGAACATCTGCTGGAGTTGAGATTATTTTTCCAATGGCCGTAAAGAAAAAAAAAAATTTAAGATCATATCCTTTTATTTCCTAAATAATTTATCTCATTAGACCACCATTCACGTCAGCTGTGGGTAAGCATTATTTTTTTCTGTACTGCCTGTTTAGACCGACGACCTATCCTGAGCCGAGAGTCATGCACCGTCGTGTGCCCAGAATGTCACCAAACAGTCCAGACGAAAGACGAGGACGAGTCAGACGACGAGTCAGACCCCACGTCTTGTCTAATAGCCGTCCTGGTAGCCGCCGTTGGGTGAGTAGGGAAGTTATACGTCTCTAACGTGTAAGAAATTGTAGATATAGAGTGGGATAAAGTCTGTTCTGTGAGTGTGTGTGTGTGTGTTTGTTGATAACGTGTAATATGAGTGAACTTGTATCCATTCTGGAAGTGTGGAACCTGCGACTTAATATGAGTGAGTTCTACTATACTAGTAGCATCGCCCGAATGACTTGAGGTTCGTCCTAAGAGCTGCAGTGCTGCAGCTTCCTGCAGCAGCAAAGCAGGAACTACCGCGCATGCGCTGTACCGATGACGTCATAAGGCTGCAGGAGGAAATTTTGCCTGCAGCTCATCCAGCCCGGAAGCTGCAACCGGAAGCTTCCTTGAACAGCCGGTAGGCTGCAGCATGTGAACACGCATTTCCGTACTGCGCATGCGCGGTAGCACCCCTGCAGCTCTGAACGAATCCTTGGAATCACCTACAAAGAAACAGTTACGGGTCACCAATGAAGGCTAGCACTCATGAGAAACATAACCGTTTACATAAGTATTTCATCCTAATCAAACATATTTCGGATATTTTCGATTTCAAATATATTTGGATGTGTTGCCAACATCGGCTAATAGTTCTGAAAAAATGTTCAAATGTTTGTTAAGCTTATGGGACTTAACTACGGGGTCATCAGTCCCTAAACTTACAAACTACTTATGAACTAGCTAATACTACGGACGGCACAAATATCCATGCCCGAGGGGGGATTCGAACCCCCGACCGTAGTGGCCGTGCAGACCGTGACTGGAGCGCCTCAGTCCCCTCGGTCACCGCGGTCGGCAATATTTCTGAGACAGCGTCCACGCATTGGAGCCAATATTCTGTTGAATTCGTCGAGAGCCAACGAAAACATATCTGGCGCACAAATCGCGGACAATGCGTTAACGCTTTTGAGTGTGAATAATTACATTTTGTCATTGTAAATCAAAGTGGGAAACATACGTATCACTTTCTAACTAACATTAATTATGGTACGAAATCATTATTTTTTTTAAATAATATGCTACATGTAAACGATACACATTATAAAAACTTAGACCTGCTACTTTAAATGATTGGAAATAAAATAAAAAAGCAAGATGCTTTGGAGGGATGCTATTCTTACGCTTCGATTTCTTGCTAAAGGAGACAATATTAGAAGCCTACACTTTCCTTTTTAAATAATCATGCAATTGATATTACTAGTAGTGCTTGAAGTTTGCAAAACGATATTTAAAACTTGACAGGAAGTATTAAGTACTGTACTGTTTATTTTAAAAATTAAATTCAGTAATGGAATGTGTCGAAAGTCTAGAAAGTTTTTAATTTCACAGTTCGCGCTTAAGTTTTGCTGTGGCATTTCGTTTTTTGAGGTTTCTTTCAGAAATGAATCACTTTCTGACGCAGTTCTAATATTTACAAAGAGATTTCGAAACTTTAAACCGGCGACGAAGAACGAACGAAGAAAGAAACAGTTTCGGGATGAGCAGACGACAAAGACTGAATGACACGTTGGCGCCAATGTGTGGACGACGTACCCATATTGGCCCAACGTCCTTTGATGTTTGGTCGAAATACCGACAAGCGACGGAGCCGCGTTGGCGCCAACGTTGGTTCCAATGTGTGGATCCGGCCTTATCCTAAAGCGCCATATTCAAATTTCAACCGGTTTGGTTATTAAGTAGTTTCGTACCTTTTCATTTGAACACCCTTCATAGTTATGTGGAAGTAAGTTACACGACTAAACTTTACATATTTTCCAACGTCTTGCCCTATCTCAGTCCACTCATTTTACAGAATAGAGACATTTTTATGATTCTGTGTCTAGGAATCCAGATTTTCTAACTTGGAAACACTTTATTTCGTCATCCACTACTGCAGTCTACCACTTCCCACCAAGGGCATAACCATAACTGCGTGTTACCTCGCGCTTCAGTGTGAATGCTTAGCTACAAGATCATGCACTGGTTTTTGCTTAGCGTTCAGCAACAGGCGAACCGCTATGTCCAGCGCGTTCGGTGTGAACGAGCCCTGGCTGTGACAATGCCATTACCAACATTACGTTCATGACAGGACTACGTACGATTGTGACTTAAGTACAAATGCACATTACTGAATAAGCTACTCACTAACAGAGTTTAGACAGTTCTGTCACAGGTGACGATGTACTCAGAGACTCATTCGCTGGTACTCTAGAGGACTAACCCACAGGAACTGTAGAACTGTAGACTAAAGTGTCTGTTGCTGCGTTATTTGAAGCCTGACACCACTTGGTGAAGTGGCCGCCTCTACGATCTCCATTGGGCTGTAGTGTCGAATTTTGTACTACTTTTCACTACAGCGAGAGTTTCTGTACAATACGAATGTAATGTAGTGCAGATCTATCGATACTCATGAAAGTCAAACCTTTAGAGAGGATGTTAAGTGCTTCCATTTTCATTTTAGGATGGCATAAAAATAACGCAGTCGTAGGAAGCGGTATATTGTATTGTTGTTGTGGTCTTCCGTCCGGAGACTGCTTTGATGCAGCTTTCCACACTATCCCGAGCAGGCTTCTTCATTTCCTCATAAGACCGGCGACCCAGTCCATTTGAATCTGCTTACTATATTCGTCTCTTGGTCTCCCTCTGCGATTTTTGCCCCACACACTTCGCTCCAATGCAGAATTCACGATCCCTTTGTGTCTCAGAATGTGTCTTACCATTCGATCATTTCTTGTCAAGGTATACCAGAAATTCCTTTTTTCTGTACAGTACCTCATCATTAGTTACATGATCTACCCAACTAACTTCCAACATTTGTCTGCACCACATTTCGAAATCTTCTATACTCTTCCTGTCTGGACTGTTTATAATCCACGTCCAAAAATGTTCAAATGTCTATAATTCTATGGGACCAAACTAGTTTGGTCATCAGTCCCTAGTTTTACAAACTACTTAAACGAACCTAAGGACAACACACAAATCCATGTCCGAGGGAGGATTCGAACCTCCGACGCGGGAGGCCTCGCGGTCCGTAACGTGGTGCTCCAGATCGCTCGACTGCTCCCGCGCGGGTATTGTACATCTTTCACTGCCGTACAAGGCAACACTCCACACAAATGCCTTGAGAAAAGTCTTTCTAAGAATGAAATCAATAGTCGACGTTAACAAATTTATCTTTTTCAGATACGCTTTCTTTTCATTGACATTGCATTTATATCATCTGTGCTGCAACAATCGTATCCTATTTTACTGCCCAAATAACAATACTCATCTACCACTTTTAGTTTTTCGTTACCCAATCTCTTCTGCATCACCTGATATTTTTTAAACTACATTCCATTTATGCTGTTTTGCTCTTGTCGATGTTCATCTTATAGGCTCCTTTACAGAAATTGTCATTTCCGTTCTGCTGCTCATCCAGGTCCTTTGTTGTCTCTGACAGAATTACAATGTCATCGGCAAACCGAAAAGTTTCTATTTATTCACCCTGAACTTTAAATCCTTCTCCAAATTTCTTGTTGGTTTCCTTCACAAGTTGCTCAGTGGTACATATCCAACAACTCTTCCTTACTCTCTTCCCAATCAATGCTTCCATTTCATTCATTTTGCCTCTAATGACTGCTTTCTGCACAACTTGTAAATAACATTCCGTTTCCTACATTTTACCCCTACTGACTTCAGAATTTGAAAGAGCGTATTCCACTTAACATCGTCAAAATCTTTCTCCAAATGTACAAAAACTATAAGTGTAGGTTTGACTTTCCCTAGTCTATCCCTAATGAGTCGTTAAGAATAAGTTATCGATAATGCCACAGTGTTCCAAATAGCGCTGGACAACTTGAATGCAGACTGTGCTAAACTTGGTATTCAGACTACCAAAGAATTCTGCAATCAATGTTCAAATGATTAAAAGATTGGACCACTATTTGACTATAAGGTATTTTATTTCCACAATCCGGATTTCTGTTTTTAAGCCATTATCAAGTGTACAAATAGTCCAATTATTTGGTATATGTGGACGAGGAAAATGTCATTTTTTCGATATGTGACTTGTTGGTCAACCACACATACCAAATAATTGGACTATTTGTACACTTGCTAATGCCCTAAAAGCCGAAATCCGGATTGTGAAAATAAAATACCCTACAGTCAAATGGCTGTCCACTCTTTTAATCAGTACTGTATGAATGTGGCTCAATATAACAAAATATTAAATGTTCAAATGTTTGTAAAGCTTATGGGATTTAACTGCGGGGTCAAACTACTTATAAACTACCTTATACTAAAGGCAACACAAACATCCATGCCCGAGGGGGGATTCGAACTCCCAACGGAGCATAGCGCCTCAATGCGCTCGGCCACTCTGTCGCGGCTTCTGCAATCAGGATAAGAATTCCAAGACCGATATCAGAAGAAGAGTAAGTTGTCCCATTTTCAGTCTTTCATCACCACGATACATAGTGGACGACTGTAGTGCAAGTTCTAGAGAAAAGAACAGCGTTTGATTACAGGCAGCTTAAGGGGTCCCTAAGGCGTTTGCCTCACACTTAGCAAGCATTTACTTAATATAATTTTTAAGTGGGTATATTTCTGTATCATTATCGAGCTCTCTGTACATCTTTGTTTAAATCGTGCATCATAACTCGAGGACGTAACCTTGCCTTAAAAACTGCTTTCTTTCTGTTTCAGCCTCTGCTTGTGCTGCTTTATAGGCGGCGATTCGGATGACTGTGTGGAAAGCTGTGTGAAAAGCTGTGTGAAAAGCAATGTGCGGGCGAACTGTCATCCTAGCATTTGGTAAGAGTTGGCTTAAGGTGCTCCTTAGGAGTTTCCATTTTACTATGCGTAGTATAGCTACAAATCTATATCTATAAATGTGAATGTCTGTTCGGTGTACGTTTATCACGTCTGAACTACAAGACAAAAAGGGCTAAAAATTTGTACGGTTACTAATGTCTACCCGGGGAAGCTTTAGGCGTGGTTTTATGGCGATCGGATTTGAATGCCTGTTCGGTGTATTCTTATGACGTCCGAACGACAAGACGCACATACTTAAATATTTGTACAGTTATTAATTTATACCTGAGGGAGGTTTTAGGCACGGTTTTATAGCGATCTGATAGATATTTAGTAATTTAAAGAATATAGCGCGGAATGCGAAACAATAATTACTCTTTGAAAATTATATTTACTCTTTGCAAACGGTTTTATTGGTTGCATTGTTGCTTGAGGGTTGGTAATGATAAAAGGATGGAGTATATTGGGATGGAAAATTATAGGTGTATATAAAATTCTACGTGTGTGTGTTAATATTTCGCTCTGCAGCGAAAACTACATTACGCAAACGAAGGGTCTGTGTGTAATTGTTGTCCGAAGTCTTCCGTTGTATGCCATAGCAGCTCCATGCCGATAGCTATAAGGGAGTGGAAGATATGGTGGTTGAAAGTCGTCAAATTATTTAAAAAATTCGGACTGAAGGCGATGACGTTTGCGACTCTATAGCAAGGAGGTTACATACAGCGAAACGTGATGCCACAGACAATATCTTTGGTCTTATTTACTGCTTTATTTATTTAATCTTATATTTCCTTATTCGTATGCTTATCCTTACAAAGGAAGAGCTGAAGCATGCTGAAGCATACGAATAAGGAAATATAAGACTAAATAAATAAAGCAGTAAATAAGAAATTTCTTGTAATACATCTCTTTAAGAAAATCGATTTGACGTTTCACGCATTATCTATCATAATCAACGAGCGGAGCCGCGTGTTTAAGCTAGTTATTGATAAAGGAGAAGAAGGAAGAAGGATTAGGAAGGAAAGAATTGACAGTGGCTGCATTAGGGCATTGAAATTAAACAATGGCGACAAGTGATAATATGAGCCGGGCTGGAAATCGAACACAGGTCTCTCGCTTCGGGACAGTGGTCGCCTTAACCACGTGGTTATTCGTACTCGCATCTCGGTAAAAAAAAAAAAAAAAAAAAAAAAAAAGTCTTGATGACTTTCACTGAAATGCTATAAGAAGGAAAGTTTTTCGTAAGAAATTTTTAACACTTGACAAGGTGCATGCTGTGGTGAACAAAGAAGATTTGGGAAATTTTCGGAGAAAATCACTTTTTATAAAGTATTAAAATAAATGTATTTTAATTGTCTGGCTTCTAATAGCACTGCTATATAACAAAACACACAACGACCTTTCACCTGAAACTGATGCAGCGAAATTGAGCGAGCGGAGTATACTTAGTGACTGCTGTTAAATTTGTGAACGGCTGACGCAGTAAGCCAAAATTCATTCTAATTTTCTATTTTTTTTGTTTTTTTGTTGTTTTTTTTGTTTTGTTAAACTCATTCATTTTAAATATGTAATGGAAAATAATGTATGTTAAATAGAGAAATGCCTCTTCTTTGGATAACTTATTAACTAAATTCCCTTCTGTTGCTCATAAAATGAAATGTAGTTCCTCAAAAGTAAATACAACCGTATTAACACACTGTAAGGTACCCTCCGCCACGCTCCGTATGGTGCCTTACTAAACGTATCCCATGTATTAATGCAGGGTATAAGCCATCTCCAATCCAAATTTCATTCATATCTGTCCGTCGCTTTCAGCATGAAGGAGTAGCAAACATATTAATCCATTGTAAGGTACCCTCCGCCTCGCATCATATGGTGGATTACGATAGGTATAACCTACCTCTTTTCAAATTTCAATCATATCCGTCCTGCCATTTCAACGTGAAGGCGTAAGAAACGAATTAACTAATTTTAAAGCACCCTCCACCATGCACCATACGAATTTTAGTATGCCTATAACCTTCGCGCGAGTGTAAGCAATGAGTTGACAAAGTTGTAACGCTATCGGATGTACGGTATGGCCGTGCATAAAATACGAACGAAAAGACAAACATTAATTTTTATATATTAGATTTACTCTGTTATCTGCTGGATAGTTTGATTTTCACCACAGTGTCAAAGGGGTGACGCTGTCACGCCTGAATGGAAGATTAGATTAACACTTGGTCCATAGCTCATATATACGACATCGCGTAATGATGTGGAACGTGTCAGTTTAGTAAATGGTGCCTATACATCACAAAAATTGGAGTATTTTTTTTTAATTTTCATTTTTTAATTAATTTTCTTTTTTTAACTTTTTTAAGTTTTCTCCGAAAATTCATTTAAAATATAGTAGTAGTTGCCATTCAGAAATTCCTTTAATTTCTCTTTAAGTAGCAGATGACTATCTGCCAGATTTTTTATGCTACCTGGTAAGTGCTGAAGACTTTTATGGCTGCATAATTCACCCCTTTCTGTGCCAAAGTTTGATTCAGCCTTGACTAGTGAATATCACCCTATCTCATAGTGTTTTAGCTAGGCACACTGCTATTACTTTTGAATTTGGTAGGATAGTAATAACAAATGTCGTAAGTGAGAAGTACAGCGAAGATACCTAGATCAAAAAATGTTCAAATGTTTGTTAAGCTTAAGGGACTTAACTATGGGGTCATCAGTCCCTAAACTTACAAACTACTTATGAACAACTTACGAACTAGGACGGCACAAATATCCATGCCCGAGGGGGGATTCGAACCCCCGACCGTAGTGGCCGTGCAGACCGTGACTGGAGCGCCTCAGTCTCCTCGGCCACCGCGACCGGCACCTAGATCCTTAAATAAATTTCTGCAGGATGATCTTGGGTGGGCTGCACCAATTATTCTGACTACACGCTTTTGTGCAGTGAATAGTTTTTTTATTCAATGTTGAATTGCCCCAGAATATGATCCTATATGAAAGCAGTGAATGAAAATAGGCAGAGTAAGCTAAATTACTGAACTGTGTGTCACCCAATTTTGAAATGACCCTCATAGCTTAAGTAGTTGAACTCAAACGTTTCAGAAGATCTTCAATATGTTTCTTCCATTTCAGTCCCTCGTCGATGCAAACACCTAAAATTTTGAATATTCAACCTTAGCTACAGCTTTTTGTTCAAAGTCTAAATCATTAATGGTGTCATGTCGTTTACTGTATGAACCTGTATATACTGGGTTTTATCAATGTTTCACGAGAGTCCATTTTTGAGAACTATTTAACTACTTAATAATTTCCTGAAAGTCATGATTTACAAAATTATTAGTTAATTATTGTTTGTCAGGTGTGATAGCTATACTTATATTATCAGCAAAAAGAGCTAGCTTAGCATCTTCATGAATATACAATGGAAAGTCATTAATATATATTAAGAACAGCAAAAGACCCAAGACCTAACCGTGTGGGAACCCATTTTTGATAAGTCCCTAGTTAGATGAATTAATTGTTTCTTCTGTATCATGTGATTTACCTATTTTGAACTTTCTGCACTCTTCCAGTTAAGTATGATTTAAACAATTTATGCAATATCCTATTCATACCACAATGCTTAAGCTTATCTTGAAGAATACCATGCTTTACAAAATCAAAAGCCTTTGAGAGATCACAAAAAATCCCACCTGGTGATGTCCGGTTATTCACAGCATTTAATATTTCATCAGTGAAGGTTTCTGTGAAAAGCTTTTTTGAAAACCAGACTGACATTTTGTTAGAACTTTACTTTTACTCATATGTGAAGCGAGGATAAATTTCTCAAAAATTTTGGATAAAGCTTGTGATATTACAGATGCAGGGGGGAGCTGATAGTTTCCATGTGAAAGGCGGGTTTTGCTGGAATGTTGGGTTCTCCAGTCGACCGGATACGAGTTTGGACCTAGTGAATGGGATACAGCAGGTATCAGGGTTTCCCTAATGTGCTCGGAAACCGGAAACGCTTGGCTGAGCGAGGGTGGCTATTCCATATCGCAACTGAAATACAGTATAGCCACAAACATTGTTATATAAATCCATATAAAATCAGGGAATGATCATACGGCAAATAAAATTATATGAATGGATTCAGGAGACTTAGGAGAATCAAACGCCGTAATTACAATTTCAATATCCCTTACAGATAAAAAGCCGACAAATTTCAGCACTATAATAATAATAATAATAATAATAATAATAGTTGTAAGACATATTTAAAATTATTGATACGTAGTATTTAAAAGTAACAGTTTAAGGGGCAAATGGACAGCACTACACCACGCTACCAATGTTAACAGACATGCCACGTTATTTCCATAGTCTTTCAATAAACTTTGTTTTACGCTCTTGTTCTGCTTTTCGTTGAAGTAGTAATATTCTTGTGTCAGAACATAGAATCCACCACAGAAACACAAAACATGAACCCAGCAAAGCGCATTTCATTTATATATGTATTTTATTATATTTAATTTTATTCTTAGTATCGTTCGTTTTATGTTGTAGAATGCCACTTAAATATTTCATGGCCGAATAAAAATAGTAGATATGCGGCAGATAAGTGTTTCAGTCTCAACCGTTTTTTAATATTGTTAAATATATATTTGTTTGTTAAGTGTAAACTATATTTGCAGGGAGGTGGTCAAAGCATTTAATTCTGTGATATTCAAATTTATAATATTTTGGAAGGGAATTGTATTTTAAAGATGAGGAGTTAGGATGCGTAGAAGGATACAATTTTGGGAGCAGGAAGAGCAGGCTTTTCGAACGCTTGGAAAAGGACTCGTAACTTGGTCGTGGTGGTGAAAGGTTGCGACGCTGGGCGGTCCAAAGCCGCGTTACGAACTTGTGATATGAAGAAATAGGCATGTGTGGAAAATTTACGGGACTGTGACTGCAGAACATAGTCTCTGCTTGAAAAGTGATAAACTATGCACGGTAGTAGGGCCGTGAAACTATGATAATTCAGCAATCGTGTACTTGTGAGATGACAAACTGTGTTTCATAACAAATACTTTTATCGAGGATTAACTTGGAACTGCAAAGTTCGATGGACTGTGATAATTTAGAACTTTTACTCTCGACAGCCTGTGATAGTTATTGTGCCTCTCATGAACAGTAGTTGGGGAAATATTTAGTTATTTACCGATGTATAAAGTAGGATCACCTCCGCGATTCTTGGGGAAACAGTTTTCAAATACCCTTACAAATGTGTAATGAAATAACTTATATTTTAAATTGGCATCAGGGTCCTTATAAACCTCATCCCAGTCTAACTGCTGTAGGCTTTCTTTGAAATTTCTAATTAATACAATTAAAGAATCCCAGAGACGGATTTACGTCTCAAATATGTCAAAGACATTATTGATAGATCTGAAGCATTGAATTAAAATTTGTGGTGCGACCGGGAATCGAACCCGGACCTCCATGCTTACTAGGCACACGTCTTAACCTTTTTTTTTTTTTTTTAACCCCTTAAAAGAAAATGTAAGTATCAACTACGTCATGGCAGGAACACCCCAACTTCTGGGTGGATTGCGAAAAACACTATCAAGAATTTGAGAAATATTGCCCGTATTTTGGATTGCGGACAACTGTGCAATGTCGTTCGTTCAGAAAGTTCCAAAAATCAAGTTCGTTTTTCTCTCCATGTACAAACAAGTAGTGAACCGCATGTCCGCATATCCATTTCACAGCGTTTGTCTTCGTTTGTGGGTAATATCCCGAGTCTGGAAAGAGGAGCAAATGGGAAAGTATATGATGAGGTGTCGTACGGGTAATCAAAGCCAGCTTCTGTCGCACCAACATCCAGACGCCTTCCGCCGATCCGCATACGAGTCGATGCTCGTCCGTGTCTATTACTTCACAGGCGACGCACAATGGTGTGTCTGCGAGGTGAATCCTGTGAAGTCGTGACTGGCACACTTGTTTCCCGTTGACTGTCAGGTACCATGTCGACTGTACGTCAGTGCCAAGGTAAGGAGCATTCACCGAGCGCCAAACGACACTCCAGTTGACGCTGGGATACTTCCCTTCAATCACATTTGGTGATCGGTTCTTCTGAAGAAAGCCGTAGATCGCCTTCGTAGACATCAAGCGTGTCGGCAGTATCGCAGTGTGGATATAGCTCAGTTCGAGGAAAAAGCGGCGGAAGTAAAAGAATGGCGCTGGAACATCTGAAAGCATGATAGGAGCCGAAAGAGAGCGCGGTGCAAAGGCCTCCAGCAACAGGCTGGTAAGGCATGTGGGATTACGGCGCCACAGCATCATGTGAGAGTTGAGGAAGAGTGCTGTCGCTCTGTCAGGCACATGGTACAGGCCTAGTCCGCCTCTGTTTCTTGGGAGAGTGAGGGTCTCGTATCTTATCTTGAACAGCAAGCCATGGCAAACATATGAACCCAGTGCAGCTAACATGCGTAATGCCATGGGTGGTGGAATGGGTAGGGTTTGTGCAACGTGAGGGATACGTGACGCCAAATATATATTAACATACTGTGTCCGCTGTAGAAGGTCGAGAGCCCTGAGTCCACAAAGCAACGGCTCCATTGCATAAGCGTACAACAATGCAGAGAGCGGACAGCCTTGACGCACCGAACGCTGTATCGATATTGGTTGAGTAAGGCGACCATTGTATAGCACACGGGACGTCGCTCCTCGAAGAAGGCGCATTATGACGTTGACGGTAGTATCATGGTATTTCATATTACGGAGTACCTCCTCCAAGTACTCGTGATCAACTCTATCGAAAGCTTGGCTGAAGTCAAGAGTGGCCAAAAATCCAGGCATACGTTGAGCATGTGCTAGAGCGATTATGTCTCTATAGCGAGCAAGGGCGGTGCGGATGTTGTTAACACCACCCAAGGAAGTTTGATCAGGAGAAACCACATATCTTGCCGTGCGTTTGAGCCGTGCAGCCAGAAGTCGAGTAAAGATCTTTGTATCGCTGTTGAGCAATGTCAATGGACGATAATCGCTTATCCTCGATGTTCCATGAGGTTTATGTATGGGAATAACGATACCGTCGAGGAAACCTTCAGGGATCTGCACCTGGGGTGACATAAGGTCCCGACAAATTTCTGTCCACATCGGTGCTATCAGGTGGCGGAATGTTCTATAAAACTCAAGTGGGATGCCGTCAGGGCCAGGTGACTTGTTGGTAGATCCTGCTTTGATAGCATCATTGAATTCTTCCTCTGTGACGTCAGCAAGCATATCCAGTTTTGCATCCTCAGGAACCGAGCCAAATGTAAGTCGGGATACCTCCGCAATGTTATCTGGGTGACGACGTTGTGCAGAGTACAGCGTAGTGTAATGGTTGTGAAGGGCATGCCCTATTTCAGCTTGGTTATCGACGCGTCTTCCATCCTCAGTTGTCAGAACAGTAATCAAATTTCTCCGTCGGTGGCGCCTTTCAGCTATCACATGATACATACTTGGTTGGAGGTTACTGCGTTAAATAATCTTGTGTGCGCGCCCTGACCATAGTGCCTTCAAGATGTCGGCGGGAGAGGGCATTGAGCTGTGCCTTCGCTCGATTCACTATCACCTGACGTTCTGGTGAATAAGTCATTGTCGTACATTCTCGGAGGATGGTGAAGTAGAACTCCTGAGTGTGTCGTCGCCATTGCGCGATCTCCCTTCCGTATTTAATCAACGTCTTGCGTAGTGTAGGCTTTGCACAAAGGACCCACCACGATATGGCAGACTGATATCTGTTGCGACGTAGAAGACAAGCCGTCCATGATGCCTCAATTTGTTGCCGACAGTTCAGTGAAGTAAGATGTTTTATGTTCAGTTTCCATAGTCCCTTGCTGCGCCACATCTTTTGTTGGCAGATGTTGACGGTACAAATATATGCTTCATGGTTGGAGAATGCAGTTGGCCAGATTTCAGCAGCCTGAGTGCCACGGACAATGTCTCGGGAGATGTAGACCCGATCAAGGCGACTGGATGAATGGCTAGTGAAATCCCGGACGATTGCCATGAACATGCTCCCACGAGTCCACTAGATTGAGGTTCTAAATAATTGTTGCTAGTGCCGCGCACGGAGAGTGGCGCGGCAATTGGTCTTTGGGCGCCTGGGTGGAGTTGAAGTCGCATCCTATGATCAAGGAATCTTGCCGACCCACGAAGAGAGGCGTTACTCCCTCAGAGAAGAAAGTAGAACGTTCACGGCGCCGACCTGAACCAGATGGTGCATAGACGTTGATGATTCTTACGCCACCATATGTGAGAGCAATACCTCTGGCATCCGGGAGGTATAAAATTTCAGTAGCGTCAATGCCGTCACGTAAGAGGATCGCCACCCCACTACCTGTATGGGAGGCGTGGGAGACGTGTGCTGTAAATCCATGGGGAGCGTAGAAGGCGGCAACAAATACCTCCTGAAGCAGGACAATGTCAACATTCGCAGCGTATATCATGTCGTGAAGTAATGTCAGTTTATGGCGCGCACGAATGGTATTGATGTTGATCGTAGCTATGCGATAAGTTTGAAACACTGCCATCGTCAGAAGAATTTGTGACGCACTATGGGGAAGCACATCACTCCAACTGGGATGGGGCCGACGTCGTTTAATGTGTTCCTCCTCCCTCTACACCACCAGAACATCCATCTTCTTCAGGAACAGTGTCTCCCCAGTTGATGGGTGCCTCTCCATGATTGGTCGGTAGAACAGGTTCATTGATGGGCATGGAAGTATGATCAGACCCTGGAAGGGACGAAACTCTGTCAGACAGTAGCGATGTTAAATCTTTAGTTGGCTGTTGACTCTTGAGAGATATGGGTGGCTCTTCGTCAGGTGCCATGGCATTGGTGGATTGCGCATTATCGGGAGTAGAGTCGCCATCTTGAACATTCAACTGTTTAAGGCTGTCGTCTGATGAAGTACGGCGCTGTCTCTTCCGTTTCTTTGGTGAACGTTGCTTCCGTACATGCTGCTCCGTGTCGGATGTTGTACGACTGTCGTCTGACATCTGGCTGGATTCCATAACATTAGATGGCGGTACAGTCCCAGTTTCAACTTCCATGGAGTCGGAACAAACATCTTGTGTTGCAGCTTGGGCATCACCTGTTAGTACTGTGTCCATTGCTGTTGTGTGGGAGACAGATGCAACTTCCATCTCATACTCGGGTTGGTTCGACGCTGGTGCGGACTGGATTAGCGTGGGCGTAACAGGCCGCCTAGCCGCGTGCGCGTACGTCAGAGGTAGCGCAGTGGGCGCCGCTGGGCGAGCGTCGTCTCCGATAGGCGTCTGTATCAGTCTGCGTCGGAGGCATTCTGATCGGACGTGGCCTTCTTGTCCACAACCAGAGCAGGTGCGAGGCTGGCCATCGTACATTACGACAGCCCTACAGCCGGCTATGACGAGGTACGAAGGCACATGCTTTCGAAGTTCAATTTTTATATGTCGGACGCCGTTGAGGACACGGTACGTTTCAAAGGTCTTCCATGTTTCTGCAACGTGACTAAGTACGTTGCCGTAGGGTTGTAAGGCGGCCACCACCTCGTCCGACGGCACCTCAAACGGAAGTTCGGAAACTCGCAACGTTCTGAGGCCAAAACCTGCATGATCAATCTCGACGGACCCAATATGGCCGTCAGAGTATCGGAACTAGAGTTCATTAGCATGGAGCCGTACTACGTCGGCGCACATCTCTTCGTTCGCCAACGTGATGTACAATTCCTATAACGTCTTGTGGTGGGAGACGCATTTCTTCACGTATAAAATGTTTCTACTTCATGCGCTCTCGGTCGTACATGATCAGTAGGGAACGTTAATTTGATCATAGATTGGCGGTATGAGAACGCCATGTCGGTCGTTGACTGCGGACTCTAAGGCACGCCGCTACGCGGAAGTAAACACACGGGCGCTCGCTCGCAGCACAACAGGCGGGACGCAGCGGACGTCCTCGCCCCACCGCAGCCGAAAGCGGACTGAACCGTTAGACTACCACACCACTAACGATTAAGGCGCCTCGGAATAGTCTATGTATGATTTCCCTCCACAACACAAACTTTTAATTCAGCTTCTTTGTTCCAAAGATAATTGCCACTATTTTGGAACAAAGAAGCTGAATTAAAAGTTTGTGTTGTGGAGGGAAATCGTACATAGACTATTCTGAGGCGCTTTAATCGTTAGTGGTGTGGTAGTCTAGCGGTTCTTATCGTTAGTGGTGTGGTAGTCTAACGCCATTCCGCTGTCGGCGGGCGAGCGGTAAGGACGTGTTGTGTTTACGTCGCAGCTGCGGCTGGCCGAGCGCTGTGTTGGTGAGTTTAACGCCGTAGAGCGTTTCCTCATGTATTCAACTTAGACTAACCATGGCAGAACCCGTAAGAGTTAACACGTTGGTTTATGTTCGACAAAAGCTAAGCTAAGCTAGACCTAGTTCGTTTGAAGTAGAGAATTTCATGGAGGTTGTAAAGATAGCAGAGGATGGCATGATTGGAATTTGCCCATCGATCTGTAGTAGCACAGTCTTCATTAAGTTGAAAAATGCCAAGATGTGTGATGATATTGTTGTTAGATGCGGAGGTAAATTGAAATTTAAACACTCAGACGGTAATATCGGCGAAGTTAGAGTGAGTCATGCTGGGTTTGGCATTAGAACACTACGCATTTTCGAACTGCTGTTCGAAATTACCGCTGACGATATAAATGCTGTTCTGAAACCCTATGGAACCGTTCTCAGTAATGTCGCAGAGAGATGGACAGGTGCTCACAAATTTAAGGTTCTTAATGGTGTCAGGCAGGTCAAAATCGATATGATCAAACATATACCTTCTTATATTAGTGTCCGTGGCCATAGAGCTATTGTGATATATGAAGGACAACCTAGAACGTGTGCAGGATGTGGTGGTACAGGACACGTTCGTGCTGATTGTATGCAAAGGAGAGTGGCGCAGCTGCCAACAGGCGAAGCAGTGTTTCAGAACACGATGTCACAGCTACCGCTGACTTACGTAGCGGCAGCTCGTGTGTCCGCACCTGAGGTTACGACCGCAGAGCTGGAGGTACCTAATATCGAAGAAAAAATTGAGGAAATCGGAATGGAAACCGACGTCCCAAAATATAATGACGGGCAATTGGCTGTAGAATTGCCAGCAGAAAACTAAGACCGTCCATCTGCGGCTCTTGAGCACGACACTTCAAATACAGAACTCCCGAATGAGGCTTTAACCAATAAGCAGGAGACGGAGCACGACTCCCAAGCAGTTACGTCCGGTGAAACGTCGACGGATAAACAATCTACGGACAATAAAAAACGTCGGATTGCCCACCAGGGAGCTGAAAAAACTGCACCTGCACTGCGAGAGAAAGCAAAACAGTTGCGACAGAAGTCGAACGACACAACAGGGAAAACGCGTGACAGCAACCAGAAAACCATCAAAAAGTCACGAACGGAAGACTTTTACGGCGGCGTCACGGAAACGTCTGAAACTCCGTGAAGATGACAATGACGACAAAAACTAAAGCGGACTGTGAAGAACAACCTCATGACCTCACAGAGTGGAAAAAAGAAAAACGTAAAGGTAACCTTCCTCGAAACTGGGCTGACGACCATGAAGATGCCAACCTCGACCAAGAATTGATGGAGACGAATGATGAAATGACACAGAAGACTGACGAACATAGAACCAACGACAATAGACCTTCACCGGCGAAGGACACAGCTTTAACTGATGACCCAGACTTCTATTAAACTGAAATTTGTTAGTAGTAAGACAGACGGAAAGATAGAAAGAATGATCTCAAAGTTTAGAATTTAAAACAAAAATAGATCATTACCAATATAATATGACCGAACTACAAGCATATCGGTTAGCCACAATAAACATCAACAAGATAAGGAGCGCACTCAAACTGCGACTTCTCCAGGACGTGATATATGCCGCAGATATAGACATCGTTATGTTACAAGAAGTGACAGATGCAATTGATCTGGATCGAATAACAGGATATAACGTTATAGCCAACCCTGGCTATACTACTGAACTCGGAACAGCCATTTTAACAAAAGAAGGTATTATAGTCAGACAAATAGAGAAACTACCTAACAGCAGAGGAATAGCATGTACAATAAACAACACCAGAATAGTCAATGTCTACGCGCCTTCAGGAACTGGAAAAAGACGACAACGAGAAGAATTTTTCAAAGACGGAATAGTACCACTCTTTGGGACCGGATATGATCATGTAATATTTGCCGGGGACTTTAATTGTGTCATACACCCGAAGGATCAGACGCCAAATTATAATAAATCAGTTGAGCTTGAAAGCATTGTAAATCAGTTAGGACTTGTTGACACCTGGGAGTATACGCATGGAAACATGCCTGGCTTCACGCACGTCACTAATCACTCGGCAAGTCGTTTAGATCGGATGTACGCATCAGCTGATCTTAAGGAATGTATCCTACATTCGGAAATATGGCCCACAGTCTTCTCCGATCACGCAGCTTTTATGTGTACCATTAATTTGGAGAAACAAGGGACCTATAAGCACGAGGTCAGTGGAAACTTAACGTTAGCCACTTGTCAGATGCAGGCTGTCGTGCAGCTTTTGACACTACGTGGGAAGCATGTGGAAAACGGTTCCCTCAGTACAGCTCACCGATCACTTGGTGGATTAAATGCGCTAAACCTGCAATAACGAGAACCATGAAAAATTACTCACGGGAGAAGAATGAGTGGCAGAAGAAAACAGTAGAATTTTATTTTCAGTGTCTGCGAGAATTGTATAAACGGGATGCTGCAATAATTAATAATTATGTACAGATTAAGAGAATTCAAGCTAAAATAATCAATTTAAAGAGGAAACAACTAGAAGGCTGCAAAATACGGCCACGGCAGCACAATACAGTCCAAGACGAAACAACTTCCGTATATCACTTCATACACGAACATAAAAGGAAAAGCAGAAAAATTCTTACCGAGCTGAGGGCCAGTGTTGGACGATTATTGACCAATCAACGCGACATAAAGGAAGAGATACAGAAGCATTTTTCACAGCTCCTAGCCACGAAACCTACAGACGAAACGGCACAAAAGGACTTCACGACACGGGTACCAGGAAGACTCAGTCCGGAAGAAGCAAACAGCCTCACTGCGGAAATCACAGAAGAGGAGTAGAAGACGCGATACTTAGAAGTCCAAAAAATAGATCACCTGGAACTGACGGTATCCCGGCAGAATTGTATCAAATGTTCCGACAAAAACTGCTCAGTAAACTAACGAGCATATGTAATGAACTTATAAACCACAGTACACACATCTCCAAAGAATTCTGCGAGGGAACCGTGGTTCTCGTTCCCAAAACCACAGCAGGCAAGTCCATCAGCAATCTCAGGCCTATAACGCTTCTGAACAGCGACTACAAGAACTTCATGCGAATTCTGATGCAACGTCTCCGTGCAATAATAAACACTGTCACAGGACCGTACCAAACAAGTGTAGGCAAAGACAGAAGAATTTTTCACGCGCTAAGTGATTACAGGGACATAATTGCGATAGCTGAGACATGTAAAATTAGAAGTGCAATAGTGTCACTTGATTTCGAACAAGCATTCGACAGAGTCAATCACGATTATCTTTACAACACCATGAGAGCGATGAATTTTCCTCCACAATTCATTGAGATGATCGGGCATTTATTAAAGAATGGCACATCAAAAGTTAATATAAATGGACAATTAACCAGTGCAATACAGATTAATAGCTCTGTTAGGCAAGGATGCCCCTTGTCCGTGTTATTATTTGCTATAGCCATCGAGCCTCTCCTATGTACACTAACGCAAGAGTTGCGGGGATTGCAGATACATGGACAAAATATTGTCTGCAAATCATATGCTGACGACGTAGGACTTGTAGTAAGAAGTGAACGGGAGCTCCAAACCGCTCTTGACATTATTAAAAAGTACGACCTTGCATCTGCTGCCAAACTCAGCAATGTAAAGTCAAGAATTATGACCATTGGAAGTAGCAATAACATCAGAGCGGAAGGACAACTGACGGAAACGGACAGATTGAAATGTCTAGGTATAGTTTACACACGGAATATACGACAAACTGCTGCCCTCAATTACAAAAGAATATTGACGAGTATGAGAGCCGGAATACAACTTCACAGCCTGCGAAACCTCGATGAAATACAAAAGGTTCGGCTACTTAATACATACATAACGGCCAAAGTGAACTATGTGGCTCAAATTCTGCCATTACCCAAAGAGATGGGAAAGAGAATGCTCGCAGCGCTCGGCCACTTCGTTAGTAAAGGTCAGATTTTTAAAGTCAAATATGAAACCCTTACACTAATGCACAAAGATGGCGGACTTAATCTCACAGATGTTTACAGTAAGGCACAGGCGCTTTATATCTGCAAGACCTACCAACAATGGAAAGTTTCGGCCAACAACTTGGTGGCTCATCTTCTGGATGAGATAGCCCCAATCAGCATTGACCCGCCAGTAGATGTGCACCACATCCCGAACGAGCTGTATCACCTCAAATATTTTCTCATTGAATACAGCTATATTCGCAGGGCAGTTCCCCAGAAACACATGCAACGAGTACGAGAAGTCTACAAAAGCTTGATAGACAGAAAACCGAGAAACGTGATAGAACAGAAGCATAATCATTTTAACTGGAAGAAGATATGGGAAAATATTCACGACCGAAATTTACCCACAAACGTAAGATCTACTTGGTATTTAGCAGTAAACAGGAAGATCCCGACGGCTGTACGGCTACATACCATACACATGGCGGAATCACCAAATTGCAGCACGTGTAACTTAATAGACACAGACGAGCACAAATTTACATGTGACAAAATCAAGGATATTTGGGGTTATGTTCGGCGTGTACTCTCCCTTATGCTACGAACATCAGATCATTCTATAACACCAACGAAACTATTACACCCTGAAGAAGTGCCATACCCAAATGCCAAAAGGAATGCTGTCAACTGGATCATGGGACATGCGGTATTCTACATTCTTCGAAATGAAGAAAAAAGCAAAGAAGACTTTTTGATGTATTTGACAATACAACACCACCAGTTAGAACAGATAAAAGATTATAGAACACTATATGCGAATTTTCTAAAGAAAACATTGACGTCTAACTAAATATCTACACAATTTTATTTAATTACTTTTTGTCCCAAAGTGACTGCCTCTTAAGTTGCTTATATATAATTACTAGGAAAAGTTTTGTGTTTATAAACAGATTTTAGTTTTCTTTGAATTTTCTGTGCAGAAAAGTCGAAATAATTTATAACTTGAGCTATTTAACATAGAAGCTCATTGGAAAAAAGTACAGCTTTCAGTTCCTCTTTTATCAAAAAAATATTTCATTAAAAAAAAAAAAAAAAAAAAAAAAAACAACGGTTAAGACGTCTGCCTAGTAAGCATGGAGGTCCGGGTTCGATTCCCGGCCGCACCACAAATTTTAATTCAATGCTTCAGATCTATCAAATTTCTAGTTGTTAGGTCATTAATCTAAAGCACAACTCTGGAGAATTGTTTCGAATTAGTGAATGGAGCTATGTCATATACTGTTAGTAGCTGTGCACCATGATCAGAAATACCATTCTCAACTGGAGAAAGTATTTACGTTGTTAAACTTGTCTTGGGCTATAAACAAGTTATCTATCAAAGTACTGCTGTCCTTTACTACCTGAGTAGAGAAATTAATAAAGCATGTCAGGTAGAACGAGCCAAGTAAGACTTCCAGGTCATTCTTCCTATTACATTCTTTCAGGGACTCAACATTTAAATCACCACAAATAATAATTTGCTTCCCCCTTTCTGACAAATAACATAATAAGAGTAATAAACTCCATTTATAAATAATTACTTCGTGAGTGAATCACTTTTTTTTTAGAATCCATTTTGTTGGTTATTCAGAAGTTTAATTTTGTTTAAATATATTTTCACGTCATCATATGCAGATTAATAGACTGGCTAAACTATAGATTAAGTATTGTTCTTGTTTAAACAGCTTGGGTAGCTGTTTAGGGCATAGAACCTGACATACATATCTCACTCCTATGTAAAGAGACAACGAGCCATAAACTTTTACTACCCGAGTTATGTATTGCCCAAGTCTTATTGGTGAGAACGGATAGGAAGGTCGCAACCTGTCAGAAGTGAGATGGTGTGGCAGTTGTTCACATCAGACGCATCCCCTTTTTTATACAAAGGTTTAACAACAGCATATTTCTGTCCATCTGTGAAAATACTTTGCATTACAGAGCTATTACATATATTACTAAGAATCCTACTTATCTCTTGGGAACAAGCTTTTAATACCCTGCTGGAAATGGCATCAATTCCATGTGACCTTTTACTCTTGAGAGAGTTTATTATTTTCCTAATTTCTGAAAGGAGAGGTGGGTGGAAAGTTCAATTGTATCAAATTGTGTAGGTATGGCCGGCCCCTTCTATTAACTGCCTTTCTACTTCTAATGAACATTTAGATCCGATTTTCTCTACAACATCTAAAAAGCAACCATTAAAAATGTATTCAACTTCTGACTTTTTGTTACTAAAGTTTCCATTTGTTTTGATGGTAATACCCTCTTCCTGTGCTCTTGGTTGTCCTGTCTGCCTTTTAATAATATCCCAAATTGTTTTAATTTTATTATCAGAGGAACTAATCTCAGACATGATTCACATGCTTCTGGATTTTTTAATAAATTTTCTTAATGTAGCACAGTAGTTTTTATAATATGTTATTGTTTCTGGGTTATTACTCTTACTTGCTGATAGATATAATTCCCTTTTTTGGTTATAATATGTTTTTATTCCTTTAGTAAGCCATGGTTTTTTGCATGGTTTCTTACATTTATATTTAACTGATTTCTTGGGGGAACACTTTTCAAATACCCTTACAAATGTATCATGAAATAACTTATATTTAGAATTGGCATCAGGGTCCTTATAAACCTCATCTCAGTCTAACTGCTATAGGGTTTCTTTGAAATTTCTAGTTCTTAGGTCATTAATCGAGAGCACAACTCTGGAGAATTGTTTCGAATTACTGAATGGAGCTATGTCATATACTGTTACTAGCTGTGCACCGTGATCAGAAATACCATTCTCAACTGGACAAGCACTTACGTTGTTAAACTTGTTTTGGGCTATAAACAAGTTATCAAAGTACTGCTGTCCTTTACTACCCGAGTAGGAAAATTAATAAAGGATGTCAGGTTGAATGAGCCAAGTAAGACTTCCAGGTCATTCTTCCTATTACATTCTTTCAGGGAATCAACATTGAAATCACCACAAATAATAATTTGCTTCGCCCTTTCTGACATAACATAACAAGGCATTCACTTTTTCTAGAAGTAACTGGAAGTTTCCTGAATGGACCCATATACTGTTACAATTATAAGAGAGATCATTGAGTTTAAGCTGAAATGCACGTACTTCAATATGATGCTCTACACAAAACGTTTTTGTTTATAATTTTTTTGCACTGTGATAGCTTTGGACATATATGGACACTCTTCCTCTTACCTTTTTACCTCTACTTAAATTTTCAGCTAATTTACATCCACTGAAATTCACATTTTCCATACGAGTGACAATGTGATGCACAGGCAGGCATAATATATCTATTACATTATCAGTTTCTACAGTTTCTGTATCATCTAAACAAACCAAAAGCTCATCTGTTTTATTCTTTAGTCCTTCAATTTCTGGTAAAAATGTTGACATTATTTTTTACTTTAGTTTTGTAACAAACATCTGATTTTTCAACATCTTTAGCACCTGCATGCCTAAGCTTCTCATTGAACACTAAAGTTAGCCTAAAAACGAAGTACTTCCATGAATTGCAGTGTCTGCCCTTAAGGATTTTGCTATTAACCCAGCAAGTTTCCTCTTCCGTTTCCTATTGAGATGCAGGCCATGCCTAGTGAAATCTCACCTATCAATAGCATCAACAGGAATCAAACCTATTTCTAACAGAGCAGCCGCCCTAAGCAGTTGATCAGTCTCCATAATGACCCTCCTGACAGAGCAGTTCAATTGGGACCGATCATACCGCACGAAAGCAGGCAACAGTCCAATATTTGTCTGAGTCGTTGAAGAAGCTATTTCAACCAGGTCACACTCAATACAGTAGCCCTGATCCCTATCAAGGCTGTTACCCACCCCACCCACTATCACAACATGATACTGTTTTGTGAAACCCTTGCACAGGGAACGTATATTCTCTACCACCGGACTGGGATTGAAGACGTTTGTGGCCTGGTACCTGTCACCTAATTTTTCCTGCAAAATCTAGCCCACACCTCTTCCATGGCTACTTCATAGCCACGTAAGTTTCCTCCTACTCTCTACTTTTTTTAACCATTGGTTTCCTAGTGGATGTTGTTTATTAACGGCACATACTTCTAAAGGAGCCTCTTCCTTACTTAATTGTGGTTGCAAGGCAAATCTGTTGGTTGTGTCAATGGCGAAGCTGTCAGGAACTGTATTGTCTCTGTGGCCCCTGTTCCCTGCTACCACTTCCCACCCCTGCTCACCCTTCCCCCCTCCCCCCTTAAACTCGTAAGTTCCTCCTTAGCACTATTCAGTTCAGCCTAAAGGGCTATTAGAGCCCTTTAGGCTGAACTGAATAGTTCTCTTGCTGTTCAACTATTTTTCCAAAATAAAGGAAAAGACTCGTTTGTTTCCCCCTTTCCAACACTGCTACATTCCTCCCAATGAAACCATTTGTCACAACAGCTGCATAGGACCTTAGCACGAACATACATACTGCAGCTCAAACACTTTGCATTCATCATTGTTAACTAGATTTAATTACGTGATATCGACAATATATGTTAACTACAGATACAAATGGTTACTAGATATGTTTAGGTTACTAAAATATGTGTAAGCTGAACGAAACTTTTCACTCTGCAGCGGAGTGTGCGCTGATATGAAACTTCCTGGCAGATTAAAATTGTGTGCCGGAACCGGGACTCGAACCTGGGACCTTTGCCTTTAGCGGACAAGCGCTCAACCGACTGAGCTATCCCGACACGACTCCCGATGCCGCCTCACAACCTTACTTCCGCCAGTGTAAGCTGTTAGTAAATGCACTTAAAAGTGCGGTATAATGCTAAATCTGAACACTCGCGAATTTGGCCTATGAATATGCACAAACATCTTTTCGCGATTTCTGAGACAATATGCGGAAAAAGAAAAAAAAAACCTTTAATGGTGAGCTTGAAGAGCACACTAATAAACCTATTCAGCTAGTTAACTATGTTAAATGCACTTAAAATTACGGAGAAACACTAAATACCGGGTGATCAAAAAGTCAATATAAATTTGAAAACCTAATAAATCACGGAATAATGTAGATAGAAAGGGAAAAATTTATCCACATGCTTTCAATGACATGGGGTTTTTATTTCTACCTAAATTACTTATCTTTTCCGATCGCATGACACCCCACCACCGACCTTTTGAAGGGCTACCAGCCCAACGAATAGGTGCATCTGCCGTGTTTGGTTCTGATTAAGTTGAAAGTTGTCCGGGTTTTGTACGCTAAGACAAAGCTTGGTACCTTCTGGGAGATGCGTCAAAATTTCTTGTTCCTTAAAGACCATTCTTGGTGCCGGGAGCTGGTTACATCGAATTATTCATCTATTGCTACTATTGCTATTCTGATGGTGGCCTTCTGGAGTGGAGGTGGTTATGGATGGCATCTCGAATATTTTCATGGATGTGGAGCTTTGGATTGCTCATATCTGTCTGTGCTCTCTTATAAGAGCGTTCGTGCCCCGCAAGTTAGACGGTGGCTTAGTACTGGGATCCATTCCACAGCTGTAGACTTAATTACACCAGCAGGGAGAGAAAGAGAGATAGGAAAAGGGAGGATATGAAATTTACTGACAATGAATAATTTTAGGTACAATTTATCACAGAAACATTTTCATTTTGCAAAACAAAATAACAAACATGCAATTTACTGATCAGGCAATAAAAAATAGCATTGCGACAAAAAGCTTTCTAATTTTTCACAGGCATTTTAGACATGAAAAAGAAAACAATAATCCTGTCCATATATTTATGTCGCTTGATGAAGAAATAGCATTGTGAGGCGAAGCTTAGATAGTTCTGATAAATAATATGGATTCAGAAATACTGC
Organism: Locusta migratoria; assembly: GCA_026315105.1. Classification (NCBI taxonomy): domain Eukaryota; kingdom Metazoa; phylum Arthropoda; class Insecta; order Orthoptera; family Acrididae; genus Locusta; species Locusta migratoria. The sequence goes on from CM048744.1 coordinate 542,839,165, forward strand.
ACTACTTCCAACATCTTTGTGTACTTTTCGCAAATGATTTAGGTCATTTGGATTTGGCAGCGACATATTGCTTTAATTGGTATGTTTTAAAGGCAAGAAAATAATAGGCTTTGATTGACTGTTTCATTTTTATGATGAATAAAAGATGTTTATCTGTGGCTTTTAATATGGCTTCTGGCTGCTGAGCTAATTCCACCACCTTCGATATTTTTCCTATTTATCAACATCATCTAGGATTTTTCATTTGTGGAGTGGCATATCATTTCATGGTCATGATCACAGAGGTCGAGCATTCAGTGTCAAACGTAACACTTGATACCACAACAGTCCAAGGTTGTTCAAAATGCAAGAGATTGGTATGGCTACATAATTGTTCATTATTTGCATTTTCATTGCTTCAACTTTCATATTCTGTCTGTTTGTATCTTATTTCATCAACACGATTAATTTAGACTAGTTACATATCTACAACCTGCTGTTTGAATGCTTACTGAATATATTTTATAATCAAAGACGAGTAATTTTCTGTGAGTAGACAGCTATTCGACATGTCACTCTAAACAGGCTTGGCTTATTTTTTACTTTTTTCTGTTTCAGTTGCTGTTTGTGCTGTTGTATGGAATGCTGCGACGAGCACGAGAGTGATAGACCTACGGACTTCAGTGCGAAACACTACTGCCCCAACTGCAAGGCTTCAATCTGAGTTTACTGGAGATAGTTGTCCTGCTAATGCAGTTGTTTGGCGCTGCGTTGCTGTGGCTCGGGCTGATAACTCTACACCACTCTCATTCCGTGTAAAAACTACGATCTGCGTGTGTGAACGGACAGTGAAGCTTTGTATTAGATTGAAATCCATCAGGACTATGAAACATTGAAAACACAGCATCAATGCAGTTACAGAAGTTTCTTCCAAGTATATTAACGGAATGGATAATCTCGTTGAAATTGTAATGTTCTTGTGTTTCGATTTATCGGCCCCTACACGGGTTTCATTATGTAACATTTGAAAGTGACATTTTGTACTAGGCATTATTAGGTCTTCTTCAGGGGCGTTTTGTAATGCTCATAACACGACAATTTTTGTCATAGTTTAGCCAAACAAGAAAAAAGTCATGTCACAAAAATGACTTTTTTTTATAACTATAATATATTTTGTACTTATGCAATACTTTTTCAGATATTATATAAAAGTGCTAAACTTCAGATTCGTTTATTAATTTTGTGAAAGGTTTTGTTACCCTAGACGATAGTGTTGGTATTTCACTTAAAAAATAGTTAACACCTTGTAAATATACTTTGAGAAAGATTTTTCTTTTCTCAGACGGCAAATTTAGTATCAACTCGTAATGTATCATTTCCGCGTCATGGCCAACGGCATGTGAGTGACACGATCGATTTCCTGGTTTCCCAGAGATCAGGGCTGCGATTTCACTGTCCAGATTGTGTAATCCGTTAAACGGTTGGAAATATAGCACTACATGGCTTTTACAGGATGGCTTAGTGTTCCTGCTACAAGATGCATATGGAAATTCCTATGAATTGCCTCTAAAGGAACGAAAAAATACTGCGAGCTATTCAGCATCCTTCCAGTACTAGTGATCAATGTTATTATGTTCGTTTTCTCCTATACGACTTTATCCTTATCTAGGGTAGCATACATGCAGTAATGCATAATGATTATCTAGGTCCACCAGGAATTATTTTAGACAAAGTCTGAGGGGCAGCACATGTTGTGATTTGTTTTACACGCCGTGCCGTACGAAGAGTTCGTCTGACACCAGAACTGAGTGGAATTTTGGTTGATACAGAAGATCAGTAGGCAGAAAGAGGATTTTTTGGCTGTTACAGAAGCCCAGTAGTCAGAAGGAGAATTGTTTGAAAGTGTTTAGTACCTGAAACTCTGGGCCGAAATTATTTACTTCGCCGTGAAGCGCCCGGGAGAACGTCACAGACTGCGTGGACTGACCAGGTAGCGTGGAGGCAGAACCTCTGTAGATCACCCTCCCCAACTCCCCCACCCCCAATTATAAGGTGCAGTCTGTGATGAGAGGGTGTACGGATGAGGTGCCAAATGCAAACTACCTCTAGATCATCTCCTGCATCCCAGTAGTATAAAGGCTTATCCAGGGCGATTGGGTCGACGTCCTAGGTGCTGCTCATGAGATTAAAATGAGCACTTCTGAATTAAAATACATCACTAACTATAACCGAATCTGACTACCCTAAACTAAGTCGGACTCAGCTCTATGATGTTGTTACAAAAAAACTGATTAGTAGGCCTACACATGAAAATATGTCGTCGATTTTGGTCTGATACAGTGGATGTACTGACAAGGAGAACACGAAGTATGGTAAAACGAATTTTGATGGCTCGCAGGTATGTTGTGCGGGAACTCCTCCAGACAACCAAGCTAAAAGGATTTATTCCAATGCGCCTTGGTTTCCACGAAAATCGAGATCAAAGAGCAGCGCGTAACAGCTATACCTGTACTACACCACCGGTAAGTGAGTCAGGGAGGTGTAATTAGCATGGCGCTCGCCTGTAACACAGACGACTAGAGTTCAAGTCCTGCTCTGAACTGTTTTTTACACTTATCGGACGACTGATTGTGCGTAATTATATGCTTTCATAGCCACCACTCTTATGTTAATATTTGGGTAATTGGTCATGATAATAAACTACGTTAATTGCTCAATATGTTATGTATTGTATTATTTTAATTAATTCTTTATTTCGAAGCATACTTCTGAGGCGCCTGAAAGATCAGTAAACCGCCTGTAGTTATCACCTATAACATCTGTGCAGCATTTGCTAGCTGCTTTTACAGTCTCCGGCCCCACTGCTGTTATACCGTCGAATGCAGTGTGTGTCCCGTTGACGCGTCCCAGCGGATTATTATGCTGCGCCCAGGTGGCTAGTCATTCGTAGCGTATCGTTCACATGTAACTGTAATTACCTGATATAACTTTAGCTTTGCAATAAGAATTGATAAAGTGGGAAAAAAGGAATATAATTATACACAATCAATCGTCGGACGAGTGAAAAAAATAATAAAATAAAGAAAAAATAGCAATAAAAATAAATAAATAAATCTAAGCAAGATTTGAAATCGGGTTTTCTGTGTGAAAGTCGAGCGCCTTGCTGATTACACCACGCTGACTCTCGAAGTAACGGTGACGATGTAAAGATATAGCAGTCAGGCGCTGGACTTTGCTCTCGATTTTCGTGGAAACAAAGGCGCACTGGTATAAATCCTGTTTGCTCGGTGGTCTGGAGGTATTCCCGTACAACATACCTGCGACCCATCAAAATTCATTTATACCATACTTGGTGTTGGGTTTGTGAGATTGGTTTATACGTCATCCACCAACAGATAGCTTAGCTACATAGGGAACTTTAACAGGGAATGTTTACACCCTTCAGGCACAGTATCATATCAATGTCTGAAGTCTCAGAGCGTCACTCGTGCTTCCTACATCCAACGGAGCTGGTTTCAAAGGAGCCAAATTGTGACCTCAGGGTGGCGTGAGAATTGAACTTGTGCAACGATGCCGGTCGCAATGGTCATGTGAACATTCCCACATCCGTAGACGTTGATGCTGGACGTGCACGCAGCACAGATGTCCGCCAAGATCGTCCTATTTTAAGGGCAGCACAGATACGAGGGCTTGTGAGGAGAGAATGTAATATTGTGCTTTCTTTCTCCCGATCAAGTGTTGGAGTAGTAGTTATTGTTCGTAGCCACTATTAAAGTTCACTTGCGTGACAATATTACAGGAAAATAATTTGGTGGATCTGTCACGTTTAGTTAACTTTATAAATAGAAGACTCAAAAAAGGAGGCGTAACCTGACTTTAAAGTTTAGTGGCAGTAGTAATTTGGAATGAAAGCAACACCTGAGCACAATATTACACAAAGAAACTAGAAGAATTCCGCGATGACCTTTTTTACTATGATAATTATGTTAAGTTGACTGGATGCAGCAGATGAAGCTGTAAAAACTCTTGCTCCATTATGTAAAATGATGCTTGGTTGGTTTGGAGCAGATTGTACTAACTCAATGACCGTGAAGAAAAATATTAAATTATCTTTTGTGACGAAATAATGTTTAGATCGATCGGATTTCGATTAATTCAAATGTTCAAATGTTTGTTAAGCTTATGGGACTTAACTACGGGGTCATCAGTCCCTAAACTTACAAACTACTTATGAACTACTTACGAACTAGGACGGCACAAATATCCATGCCCGAGGGGGGATTCGAACCCCCGACCGTAGTGGCCGTGCTGACCGTGACTGGAGCGCCTCAGTCACCTCGGCCACCGCGGCCGGCTTCGATTAATTCCCAAGATTTCCTTGCAGGCAATACTATCAAGTCGCGTTCATAAATGTTACATATAATGGCATCTAGAAGTTTCTAGTAAATTATAGATACAAGTCCAACAATGGCTCCAAGCATCATATTACATAATTAAGATTACTGCTAGAAAAATAGAATCACTTCATGAATTATTAAAGGTGGGTCATTTGAAATAATTAAAAGATTTATACGTAACTAAATATATTTTCATCATACATCATAAGCAAAACGATCTCACACACACTTACAATTAATAGTGGAGAAGTTCCTGACGTGCGACTGTTCTCAGTGACATAGGAAACATGAAAGACGAAGTTCACAACCACATTGTGGACAACTCGTAAAAAATAGATGAACATCAAAAATATATGAAGAGCGTAATTAACTCCCAGAGAAAGCTGTGGTCAGCGATAAGGACCGTAAATAAATTATTTATCGAATGGAAATTTTTAATGTAATACTACAAGAACTCCTGTATTTGGTTACTAGAACTGCGACTACTTGCACTCACGGCACATCATCGACGTGTACTACTCGACTGTTATAGCTCGTGCAAGAAGTCTTGACCCCTGCTTTCTCAACTTGGGAACCAGGCTTATTTTGTTTTGGAGGGGCGGCCGCTTGAGCTACCTGTTGTGGGGCGCATTTGACAGACGGTAACAGACAAAGCGTACGGACCAGCAAGCAACATGCAACCACGCATACCGTATCAGACTCCCTTCCCTCACGTGGATCCTCTATGACCTAATCCCCTTCCCTCCTTTCCTACAACACCTCGAACATCTCCGACTCCTTTACACTACCCGAAAAATAGAGTCCCACAACCCTCTGGTATACCCTATTCTCACCAATCCCAGGCCTCTTCCAGGCCTCCACCAAACTATCCCTCCCGGCCTTCACCTGCATACACTCCGTGTCCCTTCCCAGGGCAACTTCCGCACCCTTCCCTTACCGGATAACGAACTTCGTCCCGATATCTACCCCTCCTACCAACTCTGATCCCTTCCCCGAGCATCAGCGCCCCTCCCCTCTCTCCCGTCCTTTTCCTTCCCACCCGCTTGGCTTCCCCTCTCCCATGCCCAGAGTCTCGTCAATCCCTCTTTCTCCCTCTCCTCTCCCCTACCCCCTCCCCTGCGCTTCCCCCATCCCTGTCCCACCTCCCCCTCCATTCCCCTGCCCCCCCCCCCCCCCCACGCAGGGGCGTCTCGACCTTTTAAAAAAAATGTTCAAATGTTTGTAAATCTATCGGTCCAAACTGCGTGGTCATCAGTCCGTAGCTTACAAACTACTTAAACCTAGGTAAATTAACCTAAGGGCAAATACACACACCCATGCCCCAGGGAGGACTCGAACCTCCACGGCGAGCAACCGCGCGCTCCGCAGCGATACGCTTTAGACCGCTCGGCTACTCCACCGCGGCTCTCGACCTTTTAAACGTGCACAGTGTGTGTTCAGTGACATATGTGTGGTTTTTAATCAGTGCCTCCGCGAACAGCGTTAACGAGTCTTATCATGTGCCCCGTCAACTGTCTTCGTGTTTGTCTTTGTGTTTCTTCCAATGTACTTTTAAACTGCCGACGTGGCCTTGAACAGTTTTACTGACTATGTGTGCTTTTACTACCGCTTGCTTGTTCCTGTTTTCGTTCTCCCATATATGTTTGTCTCATTGTTCATTTATGTTTAGTCCTTCAAAATCGCAACTTGTCTATTGTTTTTAAAATCTCCCATTTTTATTCATCTGAGACAGCAGACAGAAAAGTCTTCACTCATAATGTTTGGATCATAAACCGCACACAATAAACGATGAATTTCGGCTGCTGAGTGATGTTTCGCCTTAAGAAATTTTATAACTCAACGCACTTCACAACTTGCGAGATGTGCTATTACATGGCCCATGTTGTTAGGTTATAACTAGCAAACAAGTACGGAGCTCCATCTTGCACAGCTAGAAGCCCACTGAGCCACTGCACACGACGTCAAAATGGTGGCGCAACCCCCACTGTTTTTTGTGTTTTGCTTAAATGGAGGTTACTTTCTGAACATCCCTCGTATTATGATCAACAGTAAAAGTCGTTGTGTTACTTTTGAATGAAACATCAATTTACACTATTCCAGCAAACCTCATGTTCAAATGTTTGTAGAGTCTATTGGACTGAACTACTTACAACTAAGAACGGCACAAATATCCATGCCCGAGGGGGGATTCGAACCTCCGACCGTAGTGGCCGTGCAGACCGTGACTGGAGCGCCTCAGTCCCCTCGGCCACCGCGGCCGGCAAACCTCATGTATTTGGATACTTTTGAATAATTTTTTCTTAATTTGGCACAAAATTCAGGCGTGTGTGTGTATTCGTGTTATGTTAAAAGCTGTGCTTGCATCAAAATCCACTGCTAAAAACTTCCAAAATTATTTGTAATAATCTGCAAATAATGCTCAATATCAGTGGCGGCGCGTCCTTTGTGTTCACTGGTTCAGTGAAGCCCCAGAAAAAAAGCTCGTCGTGAAAAAACTGAATAAAGTACAAAGATTTTTTAAACTTTCATTCTTCGTTTCGTTCTTCTATCACATCATTTTATAGGCACATTCAAAGTAGCGCGGCCACCTAACATAGGCGGCAGTGTCCACAGCGTTGCAATGCACATGCACGGCTTAGGTTCAACTTCTGAACTGCCTGGAGGCAGCAGATGGGCGCTCACGCGGCAGGGTGGAGCGAGGGGAAACGCCGCTTTTAACATTGGCGTTGGAGCTGGTAGAGACGCCAGCTCCTGCCTACTTGAGCTCTGGCGGTTACGCACGAATGGTTGCAAAGCAAGACAATGCAGTTAATGCGCACCTCACCTTGCTCATGCGCAAATGCTCCAAGATGGCAACATCCACCCTTTATATTTGTTTTTGGCGCCTTGAAGATTTATCAAAAACACGTCATATTTGGTAAAATATCTTATAACTACCCATTACAGACGCATCAACTGTAAAAGCATTTAGAAGATGTCACCATGAATAATAATAAAGTCACGAGTCGTAGCGCGGCTTCCTAACATAGGCGGCAGTAGCCATAGCATTGTCTATCAAGAATAGCCGTGTGGTTAGTGGCATCGTACTGCGGTGTCAAATACAGTGGGCTTGAGCATAAATGCAAGCAGTTTTTTTAATCTTATCTTTTTAACAGATACGGGAACAATAGTGACTTTGGTATTGTTACGTGCTACATATCTTTAGACGTTTTTACGAATGTGTCGCAATTTTGAGGGTAAATGACATTTATACACTTCATTGTAACAAATATTTAACTGTGTCAAAAGAGGTGGCGGAGACCAGCCTTTGCGCATGCGTGAGGTTAGGTGGGGGTGCTGCTTAGTGTCACGTGACCCGAAGGTAGCTTGTCTCTTCATCGTTAATAGATTCATTTTCTTACAGTCAAAAATGTAATCATTTACTTACTGTGTTTTAGTGTTCATGTGCAAATTCATTTTCTCTTACTGTCTATTATCAAAGAAAAATGAACGACGTTCAGTTTCTTTTAGAAACAAATATCTCAGCTTTAAGCTTGGAAGTAAAGTGAGAAATAAAGAAGCTTGGTATGCTGGAACATGGACGCGCCGAGCGGGATGGACGGCGCCACTATCAGGATCCGGCGCTGAAAGAAGTGAACTCCCAGTCACCTGAAGCACCAGCCGCCACTGATCAATATAAAAATTAAATCTGTTTGTTATTACACATATTCGTACTTTAAATATTTTGCAGAAAATTGACACCAGTCATTCGTCATTAGTTTCTTTATTACCAGAGGTAGATTTCTATCACCGTGTAATCATTATCAAGCTTAAAACAAACAGTTGAAAGATATAAAACATTTCGACCTCCGTGTTGTAGGCTACGTATGATCGTAACCTACAACATAAAGGTCGAAAAGTTTTATATGTTTTAATTGTTTGTTTTAAGCACTGATAATGATAACATGGTGATCGAAATCTAGACCTAGTAATAAATCAAGTATTTACGACTGATTGCTGACAATTTCCTACACTGACCATTGACCATCATTCTACATCTACCATCATTGCATCCCCACTTATCGTAATTGTACATTGACCGTCATATACAATTACCTTCATGCTACTGTGACCATCATCCCCAATCACCAATATTCTATTATTAGCAACATCGCCAATTATTCCTCCTACACTCCTACACTGACTGACATCGCCACTGACCAAAATACTAACCAAAAACTCAAAATTATTTTCCCCACAAATCATAAGTCTCCATTGACAACCATCCCCACTGATCATCATTTTCATAACTGTCCTTCATTGCACACTCAGCATCGTTCAAACTGACCACCAAGGTTGATTGTGTATCATCTGCAATAACCATCATTCTACGTATACCATTATCTCCACTGACCATCATTGATCTTATGGTATTCATTTTTCTTTAATGCTTTAGATGGATGGAAAAGAGACTGTAGAATATTTCAAAACGGCTAGTCAAAATTTTAAAGTACTTGTTAGTACTGTAGATTTCAAATCATATTAGAGACTGGAAATGAATTGTGACCTAGCTTAGTGAATAGATGTGCATATCTTCTGGAAATACCTGCAGCTACAGTGTATTTTGACGATACGATTGAAAACCTTACCTTTACCATATATATTCATGGAGTTAAGCGTGACAGAGAAGTTTTCTGATTGTAGAAATCGGAGAAGTATATTTAAATGTTCGTTTGTGCAAAACCGTTAATACCATCAAAGCTGACGACCGATTGCTTTAAAATTTTTAGTCAGTCTTGCATCTGTGATATATATTAAAACATCAGACGTATAAAAACACAGGTACATTCCATTACAAAGTCGTGTTAAAAGTTTAAAGCACTGAGTCAATAACTTTCAGAGATTTACAAATAATTTTCTGGGAAGGGCAGCCACAGCTTAAGAACATTTTGAATGAAATTACAACACACATTACTCCCTAAAACGTAAAATTAACTAAGTAATACAAACAGCCATAATTGCTGTGTGTTGAAATAGAAACGCAAATCTGTCGAAACGTATTTATTTAAACATAACTAAGATGCACCTTCAGGTACATCTTTCAATAGCAAAATACAAACTGAACTACTAACCACATTATCAGAAGACCGATTAGTATAAGAAATTTCTATAAAATTTAAAATTTAAATTTTCAATGTTTTTATTCTATAAAACGTCATGATCATCAAGAGTGTACCAAGAAGTAATTACTACGATAATGAATACATGTTCTATAAAGGACAGTGTCCAGAATTCAGGAGGCTCTGATAGAATACTATCACAATAACGTGTGTTCGTGAATCATTAAATGATTTCTCCGTTTCCATCCAATTCTAAGAAACGAGCAATGTGGGTGAATCTATAAACGAAACCACACTGATAAACTATTGATCATAAATACAATCCACAATCAACGAATGAGCCACTAAGATCAAACAATACTTTCCTCGCCGATGAACTGCACTCAGCATGGGTACATGAAGAAGCAGTTTACAACTACAGTGTTAGTATCTGCGGCCATGCTTCCCAGTTACAGTTCCAAACGTAGCCGTGTGCTGTAGTGGAACTCTGCGTATCTGCTGGCGCGAAAAAAAAAAAAAAAAAGAATGAAAAAAGTGTTCAAATGTTGTAACTCTTCAGGCTTTCCAGGCAATCTAATGACGGGGTGGTTGTTGGGTGTTCTGCCGGATGTCAGTGTCGAATTTCCACGATATCTCGGTTACGCAGCTCGTAACCTTCATCAGGTTCGACCTGAGACTGCATTCTGAGTGCACCTGGTCCAGTATGTAGGTCTGCGGCATTCCCCCTCCGCCGACGGTGGACGGAGTCATAGAGTTGCTGATTGTTACGTGAAGCGTCAGGAATCCTACCACAGCTTTTAGAGGATAAATTCATCGTATAAACTATAGCGGCTGTCGTTCTACTACCCATTGCTATCAACATCTCGACGCAGGACTCAATGAATGGCATGCGTCCACGGATATTATCACTGCACCATTGACCATCGATCATGGATCACTATTCGGACATTCTTGAAGGCCATCTGCATCTCTTTATGGCATCATAGTACGTTGGTGGATGTTGTTTCAGCAGGATATTGCGTCACATCTCCGCTCTTTGACCCTCACGTGGGTGGCTTGATGAGCTCTAAGTTCACCAAATTGGAGTTTTAAGTCCACGGCTTTTCTGCCATATGTTAGAAGCCTGTCGTCGAAAATCGGACGGATTATGAACAAACACGATGTTAAAGTTATTTTTCGGCCCCCACCAAAGACAGCAGCACTTTTGGATTCCATCAAAGATGATCTGGAGCTCCGGAAGGCCGGGGTTTACAAGATCCCATGTGAATGTGGCCTTTCGTACATAGGACAGACGACACGTACAGTCCAGGAACGATGCACGGCACACCAGAGATATACCCGTCTCTTACAAGCAAATAAATCGGCAGTGGTAGAGCACTGTATTGATACTGGACACTCCATGACGTACGAAAACGTCAAAATTTTAGCCTCCACTTCATCTTTCTGGGACTCGGCTTCAGTTTAGATAAATCATGGAATCCGGCACTTTCTTTAATAAATTTACAAAGACGCCGCCACAGCACAAATCATAACACATCGATTTCTCCGCAGTAATCGACCATGCAGCCACAGACATCATTTACACGTACGTGTACTCCCTTGCCGCCGAGTAACGTCTTTGGCGCCTTGTTGTATCTGTGGCCGCATGCGCAGTAGCGCGGCCCGCGCGTTTATAAGCACGAAGCGCGTGCTGGAGCGTCAGTCTTCGACTGTCTCTGAAGATGGCTGAACGTTTCTCAGCCGAAATATTAGAAGAAGTAAACTTTATGCGGCTGCACGCTCGAAACTTCTTTGAACAGTGTTCAAATGTTTGTAAACATATATGGGGTGCTCCCTTTCCTCGATGTAGAGGTTTACCGGAAGCCAGAGGGTAAACTGGGCCATCGGGTATATAGAAAAGCTACCAGCACAGGCAGGTACCTTCACGCAACTTCCCACCATCATCCTACGCAAAAGAAGTCCGTGCTCCACACTCTAACTAAGAGGGCCCATCGGATTAGTGATGAACAACACCTGAAAGCTGAATTACAGAACATCAGGTCCACCTTCGAAGCAAACGGCTATGGTAAGAGGATGATTGAGCAAATTATGACATCTAATGATAGAAGTAAAAGGGAAGAGCCAAAGGAAGGACAAACCATCGCCCTATTGTCATACGTAAAAGGAGTCACCGAACGAGTGGGCAAAATTCTTCGTTGAGAGGACATCAAACCTATATTCCGCAGCAACAATAAAATAAGAGATGTCCTAGGCTCAATGAAGGACAAAACTGACAAGTTGCACACTGCTGGAGTCTACGAAATCGGCTGTGAGTGCGGCCAGGTGTACATTGGAGAAACTGGGCGGCCGGTTAACACAAGGATAGCCGAGCACGAGAGGTACAATCGGCTGGGACAGCATACTAAGTCGGCAGTATCTGAACACCAGGAAGAGTGCGGCAAACAGATATGTTTTCAGGAAGTCACTGTACTGGCAAAACAACCCTACACTTTGAAGAGGAAAATCAGGGAAGCAATAGAAATAGCTAAGCGACCCGAAAATATGAACAGAGAAGACGGGTATAGACTTCCCGCGTCTTGGTTGCCAGCAGTAGCAGCGCTTCGCGACGACACCGCGCGCAGTGCAGTCCATAGGGGCACGCCCGGAGACAACAGCGGCCGCGCGTACACAGAGGAAACAGCACGCTTTAGCCGGCGCTAGGCATCACTGCTACCAGCGCTCCTCATTCGCCAGTTTTAACCAATGGCAAACATTAATATAAACACCAATCTTGGACTTCCTTTTCCACCAATAGGAAGAAATAAAGGAAACACCAATGATAAGAGCCCTGAAACCACCAATGGCAACTGCCAACATTTAATATTTAAGACACCAGCTTTCCCTCATCCAGCAGTAAACATAACACCCAGAAGATGGCCGCTTGCAATAGCGGCCGAAACGTCGGTGAAATATTTGATATATTGACGATGCGGTCTAATACCCAGAAGAGTTCTATTAACAATGACAACTGCCGCGGAAGCCTTCGTTTACATACATAAACTAACATAAGCGCAACAGACACATCGGTGCCCTAAGGAGGACTCGAACCACCGATATCGAGCAACCGTGCGCTCCGTAGCAAGGCGCCTTAGAACGCTCGACCACTCCACCGCGGCCCATCTTCTTATCACCCACTCGTGATCCAACATAGCATTTTTACTATCGACACCTGTGTGTGATCGATTAACCGACTGCTATAGTCCGCATCATGAAAGAAGTGGCCCAGTTTTCTGCTCATTCCCCTCCATTAGCGCACTATCATCCAATAATATTCATTCTATAGACGCGTGGTTGGTCGTGAGTTACGACAATATTCCTCCCAGTGGTTCCACTATGGTGTGGTTGGCGCTCGACCGTAGCTCCTCCCCTCCCCGCTTCCCCTTTTGCTCTACCTCTATGCGTGTAAGCGCCTTCCTACATGACATGAACTATAAACAAAAAGTCACTGCCAGTAGCACTGGAAATTATTCTTGAAATACCTCTGAAGAACAATAAACACCTCGTCAAGCCGATGGTCAAGAGAGTTGCTACAGTTTATGTATCCACTGAAGACCAACTCTCTCTCAACATCACATCTATTTGTCTATCCAGCACACAATTTTAATCTGCTAGTGACAGTGCACTGTTGTCTCTACCATTTAAGAGGATGACATCAACGTGTGAAGCAGACAACCACCGTGACACAGAGACGCAGTTATGCTTCCCAGTGGCAACGTAGCGAGTTTGAAATGGGTCAAATAGTGGCCTTCTAGCAAATGGGGTGGTCCATTTATATACCACGTACGTTGGACGTGCTGCTGGTTGAAATGGTTACATTAACATTCTCACGCCCTGGACGTCCACAAAGCACAGACGTCAACAAAAATCGTCGTAATGTAAGGGCAGCAGTGGCATGTCGTGGAGCTACCACAACACACATAAGAGTTTTTGTAATCCCAGAATGTCAACTGTTGCCATCCAGTTACTAGCAGTGTGATTACCGGTATACACACCTGTACCTTATCTTCCACTCAAGCCACAACATCGACGTCTACGACTTGAGTGCTGCCATCAGAGAATCACTTGGAATGGTGGGCAGAGTTCTTCAACAATGAAAGCTTTCTGCCTGCACGGAATTTTATGTGTGTGACGTGGTAGAGACGAGCGCTGTCTTACAGAGTACATTCGTCCAAAACACACTGGTATAGCGCGCAATAAGCTGCTACTCTCGTCCACCTTTGGTGTTAGGGGAGGAGACTGCTGACTAGTGCTCGGCACGTGTAGAATGTTGTAAGACCCGTTATTTTCCCATTCTTGCAAAAGCAAGATTATCTGTGGTTCCTACAAGCCTACGAGATACTCCGCGTGAAGATCAACATGCTGTAAGACGTGCAGCTCAGCACAATCTGCGGACTTGTCTTCCACACGCAAAAGAGAGATACAATGTAATTAACACATGCAACTCCTCAGCTGACAAAACCTTGCAGAACTACGTGAACAAGTTGAGTATCCATGGAATAATATAGTCTAAGTTATCGACATCTGTATAATCGAATGGATGCTAGAGAAAGAGATAATGTAGACACTAGAGACCTATTTCTATGCCATCAGTTTTTGATAAGGTTATTGAAAACGCACTTCCCATAATTTGCTGTCAAATTTGCAGTCTAATTACAGAATGTTTTAACAACCGAAAATGCTACATTCTCTTTTCTCTCTGAGGCACTTGAAGGATTAAGTTTTTAAAACAACTGCCAAGGCTGGCGTATTCTTTGAATTAAAAGAATTTCATTGTGTAAACGAAGGCTTCCGAGGCCGTTGTCATTGTTGATAAAACTCTTCTGGTTATTGGACCGCATCGTCAATATATGAAATATTTCACCAACATTTCGGGTACTATTGCAAGCGGTGATCTTCTGGGTGTTACGTTACCGCATCGTCAATATATCAAATATTTCACCGACGTTTCGGCCACTATTGCAAGCGGCCATCTTCTGGGTGTTACGTTTATACCCAGAAGATGGCCGCTTGCAATAGTGGCCGAAACGTCGGTGAAATATTTGATGTATTGACGATGCGGTCCAATTCGCAGAATAGTTTTATCAGCATTTCATTGTGTTTATCACAAGATATTGTTGCAGAAGTTGGAACATAACGGACTAAGGGGATAGCTCATAACTAGATCACATCTTACATTAATAACAGACAGTAGAAGGTGATTCTCTCTAGTGTTTAAAATGGCTCCATTAAGTGGAAGAGAGGTGCCCCAGGGTTCTGTTCTGGGGCCACTGTTGTTTCTCATTTATATAAAATATATGCCTTCTAGCATGTCTTCAGCACCAAGCTGGTGTCGTCATCAAACAGAAAGACGACACCAGCTTGGTGCTGAAGGACGTTGTTAGCATTATTAATGCAGTATCAAATAATGCATTTGAAGAAATAAGTTCATGACTTGTAGAAAATAAATTGAAGTTAAATCACAGTAAGACTCAGTTTTTACTGTTTTAAAAAACAGTTCAACAAAAACTGACATTTCAATTACTCAGAATGGGTACATGACAAGTGACTCTGAACAGTTCAAATTTCTAGGAGTTCAGATAGATAGTAAGCTGTCGTGAAAAACCCATGTTCAGAATCTTGTACAAAAACTAAATGCTGCGATGTTTACCTTTCGAACAGTTTGTGAAATAAGGATAGTTCAACACAAAAAGTGGTCTACTTCGCTTATTTTCATTCCCTTATGATCTATGGCGTAATTTTTGCAGCGACTCTTGTGGTTCAAACAGGATACCTATTGCGCAGATACGGGCAGTTAGTGCAATGTGTGTTGTAAGCTCGCACACCTCTTTGTAGTAGCCTGGGAATTCTGACGCTGGCCTCTCAATACATTTTTTCTCGAATGTCGTTTGTTGTTCATGGTGTTAAGGATCTTCCATAGAGTTAGCGGCTTTTACTCAGTTACTAGTGGACAGAAATCAAATATTCATTTGAATTACACCTCCTTGACTCAAATGTTCTAATGTTTGTAAACCTATCGGACTCAACTGCTAGGTTATCAGCCCGTAGCTTACAAACTACTTAATCTAAGGTCAACTAACCTAAGGACAACACATACATCCATGCCCGAGGGAGGATTCGAACCTCCGACGCGGGAGGCCTCGCGATCTTCAACCTGGCGCTCCAGACCGTTCCGCGCAGTCCTTCTTGACTCTTGTACAGCAAGGTGCAGTCTTTTGCCACATCCATTTTCAATAAACTGCCACAAGAATTAAAAATGCTAAGCTGTAATCCTCGAACGTCAAGGCTAAAGTGTACATATCCTGACGGCTCACTCTTCCTATTCTGTAGAGGAATTCCTGAAAAAATTAAAAAGTTATGTTACTTTCTGTGTTACATAATAGGTTAATGTTACTTATGCGTAGTCCTGTCGTGTGCAAAAGATTGCTATGCATTTCACTCCATCTATTAATACTCTTTTGTTACAATTTGATGTACTCACTCGACGCATGACTGTTGAGACCTGCTCTTCAGTTAGTCCTGCGGAACATGATAATAAGTTATGTATATTAATAAAAATTAAATGCCGCATGTATGAAAGGGCATCATTTGTGAATGGCTTTATCGATTTGGCTGATCTTTTCTTTGTTCTGTTCGTAATTCTCAGGAAAACGTTTGAATTAAAGAAAATTTAAAAAAAAAACTACCAGAAGTACCCATCCTGCTCGGATCATTTTCTAGAGTCTCCAACGATCAGCTTATTCAATTGCTACTCGCCTAGCGACCAAATACGCTGTCAATATTACAAAAACAGTCTTGATCGCAGAAATTAACAGTTTCAATTAACCGGTTTCGACGTGATGTAGGTCATCTTCGGAATTACAAGTAGCTCATGTGGCCAGTGCTGCACTCGGCTGGTAGCTGAACAGTTACTGCTGGCAGCAGAACAGCCCAGGACAGCCCAGCCCAGCCGAGTGCAGCACTGGCCACATGGGCTACTTGTAATTCCGAAGATGACCTACATCATGTCGAAACCGGATAATTTAAACTGTTAATTTCTGCGATCAAGACTGTTTTTGTAATATTGATGGTACCAAATAGATCGCTGTTTTTCTCCTCTGACAATGTTGTCAAAATTAAATACGCTGTAAAGGGCGAACAAATACGCCAAGGAGGTTAGAATAAAACGAGATGGCGCTATCTATTTTGAGAATACATGAAAAACATCATTTTCCTCAGTAATTGTAATGTGTCTGAAACTAAATTATTATGCGGATTATCAAAAAAATATTGTTTCTATGAAAAGCAAACAACTGTCGCCATCTAAAATTTCATTGGCTATCTCAAGCCTCACCACGATTGGTCGGCTTCATTCGCACGTCCCAACTGCTGTTGACAACATAGCTGTACTACGCCTGTGTCGCGGATTGTAAAATTTGACCAGAATATAGCAATGTCGTTGATCGTGTTTCAATTAGATTCCTAATGAGTTCATTATTCACTTACAAGCCAAAGAAACAAAGAGACGAATATTGCTGCCAAACACAAAAACCATATCTGGTTGAGCGAACGAACCATTCTGTCCGCGAAAAATAAAAATTCAAAGCCAAATCGCTGGCCAATTGCATTAATTTACTTCGATGGATTCCATTACCGATCCCGATGAAGTCGTCAGTGATCCAAAAGAATTCCTGAATTCACTGGATTTGCTAGGAATGCCATGGCACGATTTGCAACTCAAGGTTGGGTTTGTGATGATCATGTTACGCAGTCTAAGCCAACCGAAACTATGCAATGGAACAATGAAGAAGGTGATGAACAATGTGATTGAAGCAACGATATAACCACAGGAAAGTTCAAAGGAGATGATGTTCTGATTCCAAGAATACCATTGATACCAACCGACTTGCCGTTTCATTTATGCCTGTCCGGTTTCCCGTTCGCAATGACGATTGATAAAGCGAAAGGCCAGTTGTTGGAAGTTTGTGGAATAAATCTTGAATCGCCGTGTTTTTCACATGGGCAGTTTTACGTGGCACTGTTCGTTTTCTCTCCGGACGGAAAGTTAAAAAAAATATCGTTCAACAACGCAACACAAAGACTTTCGAAACGTTGTATATCCAGCTATTTGGTATTTCCATTCCACTTATTGTATTTCAATTAATTATTTTGTTTCATATGGAATTTCTATCATTAAAGTACGATCATGCTACAATTACCTTTTTTTTCAATTCAAAAACTCTCAAGACGATATAAATATCTTACAAAAAGCATTTCTATTCTGCTCACTGCGAGAAAACAGGCTAAGCTTTGCTGTAAAAACGCGTGGTTTTGTTTTCATTTTCCCAGTCAAAAAAAAAAAAAAAAAAAAAAAAAAAAAAAAAAAAAAAAAAAAGACAGGAAAGTTGTTTTTATGCCTAAATTTGTAATCCTACCTGTTCGTGCAATAAAACCATTAAAAGTACGGCCATTAAAGCTCCTAACCTCATAGGTAGAGCAGCTCGAAATGTTTCTCTAATATCCCGTTTTGAATTGATTTACCCCTACATTTTGACTTCTGTTCCCAATCAAGGTCCCAATAACAATAAATAAGATCAGAGAGAGGGAGATGAGATAGAATGGGGGAAAAATTGATTTAAAAATGGGGGATGATGTAGACGCAGAGGGGATGGGAGGAGGAGATGTATATGCTGTGGGAAAGAGGGAGTGGTGAGAAGGTGATGGAAGGTGATGGAAAAAGATAGGGGGAGAAGGAGATGGACAAAGGAAGGAGGGAAACGGAGAAGGATGGGAAGGATAGGCATAGAGAGAAGAAGAGGAGAGATTAGCTTATATATCCCATACAAATTAGTTACTGCGAAGCTTTTCTAGGTTTGCTAGTCAATAAATAAAATAGAATCAGCACCTGCACTGCCAACTGTGAAGGCTACTAACATGGGTGTTTCAGCATGGATCGAAAAGTGGTACCTCATTAGCGGATGAGCTCTTGGTCTGTAATGTAACCATTTCATGTACTCCATGTGCACTGTTTCAACAGTCAGTCTTGAGTCAATCTTTATTTCTGCAATGGATATTCCAATGTTTGCCTTTCGGCGGCCAACAAAAGAATAAAACCGCGTTATTCCTATTTGAATGCATTTCATAACGTCGCCGTAGTTGACGCCTCCACAAGCACGTCGTTAAACCTTTCCCTTCCGCTGCGCATTTACAGCGACAAAACAAAGTGGAAATGATATCTGACTTGCGTTCCTCTGATGTATTATATTGCTGGGGCCGAGCGGTGTGTTCCCTGCTTTAGGTCAGGATGAGGCATGGAACATGGTGGAGCGCCAAGGGACGCCAGTGAAACAGAATTATAGTTGACACATTTTATTCGGTAACATACATAAGTTTGTTGAAGGCGCTAGCTCGACAGTAGCTAGAGCAGTAGGTAGCGTCGCCTTGGAGCTGCAACCTTGGTGTTTCGTATGATGGTAGTTCCCGCGCCGCGCCGCGATGCCGGGAAGCGATGCAGAGACTGCTGTTGTGAAGTGCTCTATCCCTTCTCCAGGCTATGCAGCGGCCAGTCAATATACGCAGGGACACCTCTGAAGTCGGATGTCGTGCTGGTTCCCGACTCGGGACACCGGCTTACCGGATTAGCACCAGAGTGCTAACTCGACGACAGGAACATTGGCCTTTAGTAACCAACCACTGAAGACTACGCTGGCCTCAGGCAGCCACCATAGAGGTGTGAAGTCGTCAGCACAACGGATCACCATCTTCCCAGATGATGTTTAGTGTGAAGTAAGGCCTCGACCAGACTCCATCTCTTAGCTGCCTCTAGCAGCTACCCGTATGTACTGCTATCTGTGCCAAAGACTGAGCACAACGATTAGGCCAGTGAATTGACGACTACCTCCTGGACATCGTCGATTCAGAAGACCAAGTGACTGCTACTTCTAAATGTGGGAATATTTATACATAAAATTGGCTAAAGCTATCACGTATGAAACGGTTTGAATGTGTTCCCTTTGAAATTGCAGTGTTCGCCCCATGTGTCTTTACCGCTGATGCATCCGCGGTCTTATTCACTCTTGTGACAGAGTTACGTGTAGTTATGAAATGCATAGTAGCTGCGTCTCTGTCTGACAGCCATTTCACTCACAGACAGTTCGCTGACGGTAGGCTTTCCAACTTACCGACGCATCGGCTGCCATCATCACGCAAGGCGGGAGAGCATTTTCTGCTACCGGCTGCTGACCTTATTCCGTCTTGCTAAAATGAGCAAACCAAGATCTTAACACATTTCCCTATCACAATGTTTGCGGTGTAACAATATGAAACTCTAGCTGGCCGAGATTGTTCAGTATCGGTGCTGACAGACAGCAGTAAACAACGGACTGTTTTACGCCTGTGGGTACAATATCGTCAGACGAATTTTGTAGACACATGAGAGACGCTGTTGTGTGTTCTCCGCGTTGGTAAATTGGTTTTGTATTGTTTTAGCTAATAGAAACCGATATTCGAGGGATAGAGCTCCTTTTATTTATATAGCGTTCGAAACTGTGCCTAGAAGTTTTTAGTACTGACAGTATGTGAATGACATTTTGCGCATGTTATTTTTGTAGTTGTCTTTGTTGCTAGTTGTCAGCAATAAATGGTTGTAGTTTTGTTTTCTTTTGTTTACGAAATATAAATAAGATTCAGGGATACCTTCAGTTTCGCCTTCAGATCAATATCTAAAATGGCATTTCGATATAAAATTGTGCTGTTTGTTGCTGATAACTCCTTAGGTTAACAGAGATAAGCATTTCATAATGTCTCCCAACTGCATTAAATCCTATTGGACTTTAAAGCCCATTTTTAAATTTTTATTTTTTTGCGTCAAATAAGGAAAACAAAACTGTATGAACACACTAATATGCTATTATTCACTTTGGTAGAACTGTAATCAAATATGAAGTTATGTGCTGGAATATTTCATAGCTGCCGGCCGCGGTGGTCGAGGGGACTGAGGCGCTCCAGTCACGGTCTGCACGGCCACTACGGTCGGAGGTTCGAATCCCCCCTCGGGCATGGATATTTGTGCCGTCCTTAGTCTTAGTTAGTTCATAAGTAGTTTGTAAGTTTAGGGACTGATGACCCCGTAGTTAAGTCCCATAGACTATACAAACATTTATATTTGATAGCTTGGGCAGGAAAGGGTTAAGATTCGAATGCTACATGAATGTATTGCCTACATTTCGGTACTTATATGCCCTTGTCGGCTTCGCTGTATGCGCCGCAGAAATGCCCCTACAACAATTTGCTATCTACTCTGTGATAAAAGAGACAACGATAAAAAGGACCGGATGTTCCATCTCCATCACCAGCATGGACTTTAGCGTTGGTGACAGGCACTACGAATCAAATCTCGGCAATTCATTGAGGTACACAACAGCGATAAGCTATCACTCCGATAGCAAGTCCTTTATATAAAGAGCGGAAACAGATTTTGCCAGTGAAAATTCTACATTCGCTGCGGAATACAGCCCAACAGTCAAAACAACGTAAGTGAACGAATTTTTGAATACAATAAATGGCTTGCGAAGTGTTTGTTAGCATTATTCTACAATAGCTAGCAAGTAAAGAAATAAGGTGTTATTTCTTACACGTTTTATTCGTGCTATGTAGACTGCTCAGAGATTGAATACTGGGCTGTCTTATGCCATTACATCACATTACGTTCCTTTGACTATTATTTCTGCCTTCGAAGCGAAAGTTAAAGACACTGAGTTGAGTAAATACTGATTTTAGGTGATAGTGAAATACGTATAGATGAAATAAAACCTAAGTTGTTACACGATATTTTGTTTATCTCGTTTGTGTGGTCTAAATGCTTTCCTCAATGTTGTGTCTAAATTATTATAATATTCTGGATGTTTAAAATGAATATTGGATGGTTTAACATTTTGTAGCATTTATTATCTTCATCATACAATAGTATAAATAGTACATAAAATGAGACAATAGCGGAGAAAACTTTGTTTGATTATGTATCTGCAGACAGTGAAAGACGACCGTCTGTCGTCTCCGTATATTTTTTTTATAAAATTGTAATTTATTTGAAGTCGCTAGATTAGCATTTTGTTAAAACTAGAACCCCACTCTTTTCAAGGCATGAGGAATAGTATTATTTTATTTCATGTTTTAAAATATTAGTTTCTGAAATGTTAGTTAATATTGCTAGGATTTTGTTATTTTAATAATTTATTATTGTTCTTGTGAGAATGTGTACTTGTTTTACTTTTAAGTGGATGTGCGAGAATCTAATGGCTGTCTGAATGTGGGTAGTGATAGCTCACTTTGCATGGTTCTCTGTGGTTCAGAGTCGATAGTTAGTCGTTGCCAACCCATGCTGCTGATGCAACCAAAGAGGTTTCTACACCCTTTCGTTACAAACCAGTCGACGAGCCTACTCCAGGGCGAGTCACAAGATCTTCTCTACCCACCACCACTGTACACGTGGATTTCCCAGTTTCTGGTGGCTTTCCCGCGCCTCCTGGCCGCTAGGACTTCCTTTGTGCTCGGATCGCGGAGAGGCAAGGTTGGTTCTTCTTATGTGCCTGGGTAGATGGTAGAGATTCGTTGTCTAGCATGTTTAACTTAGAGTCTTGAATTTGGATTAATTTTTTGGAATATTCCTTGCGATAGTGCATGGAAATGTGTTCTACTTTTTCAATCCAGTGATTTCCAACAGCTAAACGTGGTGTATGTGTTACTAGTTGCAGTTTGATAACGGCATGGTATATTCAAACCTTTTGTGATTATGTGGTGGTGTAGGAACTCTGTGTAAATTGTTTCTAGCTTTGTGAGACCCGATTTCTAACAGACAATATGTTCATTTTTGTACAGTGCATGTAAAAATCTTTTTTATCGTTTCCTTCCGTGAGTGATATGTGCGTTCCATGTGGTTGGTTCTTAGAACAAAGCCTTCAGCTTCCACTATTGTTTTTTCCATGCCTATCAGGCAAGTAACTATCCGTGTATCCTTCTGATTTCCACAAACATTTCGCAATCTTCTTTCCCCGCCTATTTTTTAATTTTGGTGTTTGTTCTCCGAACTTGTAGTATGCACTCAGTCTTTGTCAGTAATTTTCTACGGTCCTTGTACAACCTCCTTCAATAGCTTGCTTATGGAATTCTTATCATTTCTATGGGTTGCATGCCGTAGTTTTTATTTTTATTTTTCCGACTTTGTAATTATTTCACTTTTCCGAGTTTTGAGACTGGACTTTTTCCGTCTCTGTGAACGCTCCCAATCGCATGTTGCTGCATTTCAGTAGCTTCCTTATGAAATTCTGCGCAGTTCTAGGGGTTGCATGCCGTAGTTCATTTCCTTTATTTTTCGGAAATTGAATTTATACATTTTTATCGGTTTTCGGAACCATGTGGGTCCGAACTCCGACTTCCGGGGTTTGCAGCTAGTCTCCTGAATTCACGCTACTTCTCATAAAACCAGTGCCTGGATAGTTTACTTTCAGATTGAAACTTAAGAGTCCGCCGTGATTTTGTGCAATGAATCCGATTTTTAACCACTTCACCTTCAGTGGAGTGCGATCATGTAACGTAGCCGTGTGTCACCTTTAGCGTGTTTGCTCGCGGTCTAATCTAAATGCAACTTAACTTTGCTATACTCACGCACCATCTCAAATAAGGCAGGACAGACCAGAGCCATCTTCGCAATTTTATTGTATATTGTGTTGTGTGGTACCTCGGGGTTTGCTGAATTTCGCGAACGTTAGTGGCGCCTGCATCTGCTCAGTACACTGATTTTGGTGAGTTTCACTATTGCATTGCGTGTGTGTGAGCGAGTGACAGTTGTTTGTAAATCCCCCCCCCCCCGTAGCGTTAACTTCTGTGTAATTTATGTTAATTTCAATGCTGGGCATGGTCAGTATTAGTTCCTGTAAGGGGATGCATTTTTATTGTATTAACAAAATTGGTTTCCGATTTTGCTTGCTTTCGACCTGAATAAACAAGTTAATAATCAATTAGGGCCAGGGAAGAAGGTTTTACAGCATGGAGTAGCCGGTAGTTCACACGGATCTCTCGCTAATTTTACTGCTAAAGTTAAGCTTCTTTATAACTGTAAACTCTTATTTAGGTACCTCCTACCAGAATTAAGCTTTTATTCGTACATGGTCAACTTTTAACAGTTTTCAGAATTGTTCAAATGTTTGTAATTCTATGGGTGGGACCAAACTACGTTGGTAATCAGTACCTAGTCTTACAAACTACTTAAATTAAGTTAAACTAACCTAAGGACAACACACACATCCATGCCCGAGGGAGGATTCGAACCTCCGACGTGGAAGGCCGCGCGATCCGTAACGTGGCGCTCCAGACCGCTCGGCTACTCCCGCGCGGCCAGACAGTTTTCCGTGTACTCCGGATCGAATGCGTGTCACACTCCTTTCTGCAGAAACTGACGTAATCCTGACGTAGTGGCTTTGTGAAGGCGACCAGGAACGAGAAAATCGATTTGTGGATCACAGCAATACCGAGTTTATGAATCCACATACTCTGAAATTGTGATATTTTCGTAGATACAGCAAAATGTCCCTAAGCAAGAGTGTGACAGTGGGTGTGACTGCCGCTCGTTCCTTTTGCTCGAAAATAGTGACATACTCGTCGAAAACAGTTCATTGTATTTAAAAAGTAAGAGCGTACATTTAATTGTTCTATCAATAACCACTGTTCCTTCCAGACAGCAGCAAATGCAAAAAAGCAGAATATAAAAACCACCCAGCTGATTACTAAATGTCCGTTTTACGCGACGAAAGACGGAAAATGATTCTTCTGTTTGTTTTGTCAACCTGCAGAGTGCCACTCTTTTAAGCTGCCCACAAAATTTAAGTCTCTGTTTCCACATGTCACCACGTATTTCTGAGTATTCTTCTGTTTCTTTATCACTTATCATCCTATAGGTTTCTCCATCAGTTATTTTGGGGCCTAATATTTCCCTAATAAGCTTTCTTTCTTTTGAATTTGTTCTATATGCCTCTATCTCATTAAAATTAAAGTTTCTGCTAAACAAAAATAAACAGGTTAGATTATAGAGCTGCAATGTCTAACTTTACTGGATTTAGAAAGTGATTCGTATTACAAAAATTTTGTGTTAATCTGCATGCAGTTATTTTTTGACAGGAAACTTCTTTTGTATCTTTTTCCAGACCATTTTCTTGTATTTTCCCCAAATTTAGAAAACGTTTATTTTTTTAATATTTTGTGACCAAAAACATTGTAGCTTGTTTGTTGCAAATCATATTCCATATTTTCGCACGATATTTATAGTCCTACTAATTCCGCAACTTCTTTAAGAATATCAGTTTGCTTTTGATCCGTGGAAACAGCCCTAGTTAAAAATACTGTTCCATGTGTAAAGGTGCGGCAATCTAATATTACTTCTACCAAAACACGGAAAATGAATTCTATTATTTGTTTTGTCAACCTAGTCAGTGCCGCTCCTTTAATGTGCGCATAAAATTTAAGTCTTCGTTTTCTCATGGCACCACGTATGTCTGTGTATTCTTCTGTTTCTTTATCATATATCAGCCATCAGTAATTTTGGAGCCCAATACTTCCCCTAATATGGCCGAGGGGACTGAGGCGCTCCAGTCACGGTCTGCACGGCCACTACGGTCTGGGGTTCGAATGCCCCTCGAGCAAGGATATTTGTGCCGTCCTTAGTATGAGGTAGTTCATAAGTAGTTTGTAAGTTTAGGGACTGATGACCCCGTAGTTAAGTCCCATAAGCTTAACAAACATTTGAACTTCTCTAATAAGCTCTCTTTCTTTTAAATTTGTTCTTTACCCCTCTTTCTAATTAATGTTTCTGCTAAACATAGATAAACAGGTTAGATTATAGAGCTGTAATGTCTAACTCTTCTGGATTTAGAAAGTAATTCGTTATTACAAATATATTGTGTTAATCTGAATGCAGTTATCATTTGTTTGACAGCTAAATTCTTTTGTAGCTTTGTCCAGACCATTTTCTTTTATTTTTCCCCAAGTATTTAAATTTAGAAAACGTTTATTTCTTTCATATTCCGTGATCAAAAACACTGTAGCTTCTTTGTTACAAGTCATATCCCGTATTTTCGAATGATATTTGTAGTCCACTATTTTCGTAACTTCTTTAAGAATTTTAATTTGTTTTTGATCAGTGGTAATAGCCATAGTTAAAGTTGCTGACCATTTGCAAAGGCGAGGCAATCTAATATTACTTCTGCCTAACTTTATTGATTAATATCTATTTTGACTCGACTTTTACTCTCGCCATTCTGTAATTACCTTCAACAAAACACAGTAAAAGAGTGTAGGGGAGAGCACATCTCTATGTCTAAAACCAGTCTGTATTTCAAATGGTTCAGAAATATCTCCCATAAATTTCACTTTAGAACTACTACTGTTTTATTATACAACTATTGTTCTCTTAAAATTCTGAAGCGACATTCACGATAAACTGAACCGTAGGCCTTTCTAAAAGCGACAAAATATACGTGCAATTGTTACATATCCTTCGGTGCATAACTATTAGTTTATGACTAGGATCTGTTGCGTCTAGAGCCTGCTTGGTACTCACTAATTTTAGGTTCCAACTGTTCTTGTGCTGGATCAAGTAAACACTGAGATAGAATTTTGTATGTGGTAGAGGATAGATTGTTTATTATTTACACCGGTTCTATCTCCTTCTTTGTGCAATGGATGAATTAGTGCAGTTTTCTAGTCATAAGGTATTTTCTCAGTTTCACAGATATCCTATTAATTGAGTGATCTCTTTTATGGTGTTAGAGCCAGCTGATTTCAGTAGTTATGCAATTACGCGTCTTCTGAGAGAGCTTTATTGTTTTATTCTTAATTTGTTTCGTTCTTTCAATCTTATCAGGTTCTTTAGAGTAACGGTTGCTGTTATTAATTTTCTGTGGTTGGAATTGATTGGCTGGTTCTCAACAGTTTAATAGTTTTTCAAAATAATTAACAAGTGCCTTGCGGGTTTCTGGTCGCTAAGAGCCAAACTGCCATTTTCATTTTTGAAGCAAAGACTTTGACCTTGGTATCCTTTTAGCTTCTGTACAGTTAGCAAAGTGTTGTATGTAGTTTCAATTTTGACAATGTTCCATTTCTGGACAGCCTCAGGCCTAGACAACTGCTATTTCACAATTTGAGTTCCACCATGGCTATTATTGTTTCTTTCGAAGAGGAATTAAATTTCGTGCTGTTTTGAAGAACTTTTCTTTTAAGGTTTGCAAATTGTTTGATTGTTTTTTATCAGGGTACCTTGTTAGATTTGGGGTTATTTTAGCAGTGTAAAATTTTGGGATATTATTTTTTGTTGTAAAGAATTTTTCATGTTGAAGTTTTATTTTTATTGACGTTAAATAATGGTCTGAATCAATTTAGCCCCTTCCGTAATTTGGACATTTAATTTTATTTTTTAGATTGGTTATCAAATTTGTACATGATAAATTTAACACCAATAAAGGTCTTGGGTGGCCGCCAAGTATTTTTGTTTATTTGCTATTATTTATACTTTTTACAGAAGGGAACTTTTTAAAACTTGTTGACGTGATATTAAAAGTAAATTTTTTAAATGTCTCAATACCTGTTTGACCGATTAGGTTTGTCAATTTATGTGTAGGAAATTTCCCCACCGTGTTCTTATATTTTTTTTTCATTTCCTAACTGAACATTAAAATCACCCTTTAAAATTTTAATATAGTTTGAGAGAATTTTCGAGATGATGCATTCTAATTTTTCCCAAGCTTCATAAACGTCTCCAGTTTTTTACTATTATTCTGACTGACTGGCTTTTTGATATTAATCTGAATGCTTTATTTGCGCTTTTAAGAGAAATTATAATTATTCTATGATTAATAGGTTTTACCTCCATTCGGAATTTAAAATTTCTCCGTCATTCGTATTTCTTGAAGCGCCGAAATTTGAATCTTCCATGCTTGTATCTAAAATATTGCAAAAATTTATTTTTGGGGTTTTAAGTTAGGCATTGGACTCCCTCTGCTGAATCACATTGCATTTTAACCTGCCAGCCACAGAATCCTAAAGACCAGTTGTGCTAGTAATAATGGCGGTAGATTGATGACTGAACCTGGAATCAGTTGGAGTTTAGTAGACTCATTGAGTATTAAGACTGGAAGAGTTAGTTCCAGAATATCCGATGGAACTTTCACTATCTGCATGTCTAGAGATTACTGACAACGGTGGAAGGCGGAAATTAGAAATGGAGGCAACTTTTGGACAACTACTCACTCTTAAAAGATGTGAACCGATGGGCCTGTATCTGTATTATTTATGGTGGATTTTACATACCATTAACATAAATGGTAATAATAACATAAATAGTAATTAAAATGAAGACGACATAAATTACAGTGGTAAACTAATTTGGTAATAAATTATAAGTGACGTTGGCTACTATCTTCAACCTATAGCATAACGCCACTTTTACTTCCCCGTTTATGGTACATCTGCAAATCGACCTATAGGAGTGGCGTGAGAGGAATAAGAGATGCGAGAGGAAACAACGGACTAAGAGGGGGGGGGGGGGGGCAATCGCCCCGGGCCTCTCGTGTTGGGGGCCACCAAATTCCTCGAAAGTACGGATATATATATATATATATATATATATATATATATATTAGGATGTTTCATCAAGTGTGTTTGCCTCTGTAACTTATAAAATCATAAATAGGTGACGGGAAATTTTAATGCAGTAGGTCAACACAAGAAATGTTACACTTTCTGCGGAGCTATGAACATAGTTTATTGTATCATTTTCCAAAGAGTTACACCACAAAGATATAAATTCTTAAATGGAAAAATAGTTTTTTCTATCGTGTATTGGATTCGATTAAACCAGCTGCGTCCAAATCAATTTAAACTACATTCCTATCACTCTTAGTATGGGAGCTACAACCCTTTTTAGTTCCGGGGTCGGAGGCTGCGATAGCGTAGCTGACTGGCCGAGTGGCTATCCCCTGGGGCACGGCCCACTGTCTCGTGACCACCAGCCAGTCAGCTACGCTGTCGTAGCCTACGCCCCCGGAACTCTGAAGGGTTGTAGCTCCCAAACTAACAGTGATAGGAATGTAGTTTAAATTGATTTGCACGCAGCTGGTTTCAACGAATCCAATGCAATGCAATCCAATGCAATGCAAAGAAAAAAAAAAACTATTGTTCCATTTAAAAAATTATATCTTTGTGCTGTAACTTTTTGGAAAATGATACAATAAACTATGTTCATAGCTCCGCAGAAAGTGTAACATTTCTTGTGTTGACCTACCGCATTAAAATTTCCCGTCACCTATTATTTTATAAGTTACAGAGGCAAACACACTTGTGGAACACCCTGTATATAGCGTCGTTGCCTCCCGTCCTGGTGCCTCGAAATCTCGAAAGCATTTTTTTAGACTGCCCTGTGCCTCTCGTCCTGGGGGGGTGGGGGGTGGGGGTGGGGGGGACCTCCAAATCTCAAAAGTTACTTTTTTATAGTAATACATGTATTTCCAAGTGGACGGGGGGCACCATTTTGTATGGCCGCCGCCCTGGGCCTCCGACAGCCATAGTCCGCCACTGAATGGGATAAATATCTAGCACGTTAATAAATAAATAATAGGCTTACATCTAGCCATTTTATGTACATAAATGAAATCATTGATTACATGAGGATCTCAGGCAAAAGTATTACATTTTTTAGGTAGGTGATTTCACATTTGGAAAAATACACGTGCATGATTTGAAGCTGAATCCAAGTGACATCACTGTGCACACGAGGGTAACAATGAGCTCTGTATCTAAAGTTCCAGTGAGCTCATATACATCCTGCTCCAGTACTCAAAATAACATGCACAAATAAAGCATCACCACAGTATGTCTTACAATTACCGTAACTGCCTTTACTAGTGGAGCGACAGCAAAACACGACTTTGTCGCTGTAGAACTTACCTTAATCCACCACCAGCCCAATCCAACGAGACACTAACTCATTTTTAAGACTCTTCAGCACTTTCTCGCACATATCCATCACTTATCCCGCATTTCCCAATGCTTTTATCTTCATACACGCTTCGGAAGTTTCTGTAATTTATTATTCTCAAACGTTGTGCTTATCGTGACTAACAACAAAACAATCCTTCACTTCTAGGCAAATTTTTGTTACAGATTGGAAAAATCTATTGACAGTATGTCACCGCATGACGCAGCACCAATTGGTTTCATCCCACCAGAGAATGCAGCACCACCTACAGCTCCACATGATGAGGAACTTGTTGAAAACGTCACTGCAGCACAGCCTACAGAACCCGGTATGTGTGAGCACCTCTGTGTCTGACGTTTGAGATCCAAAACTAAGAGGTTTGTTATTTCCAAAATGTTCGTCAGATTAAGATTACCACGTTGGACTATGTACACCTTTGGTTGTGGAATTCTCTGGATAGTCACAAGAACCGCAGCTTGTAATAACCGAATAAATTCTTACACTCTGATAAATATGTATGTTGTAACGTTCTAATACAATACGGTTTGTGCACTAATGACGTGAATTATTAAGAGCTGGTGAACATATTATGCAGGAGGATTTTATTCCTAATTATGACAGTTACCTTTCATCTAAAAGTTGACAATGGCACTCTTAATTCTCTTACATTTCTCTCCCTTTCTGCTCTTATTATCCATAATGCTCTTAGTAGCGCAACTTTTAAGTACTTTACCATGTGCAGTTTTAACCGGTCACAGAAGGACAACGAAACAAGACAGAAATGTCATACTTTCTCCAAATGAAATAAAAACTTTCCAAATTTATGTTTATTAATTTTCACTGGTGAGCGCGTGCGGCTCAACAATGAAGTGAACTACGTAGCTGCAGCAGGTAGGTCATCGCGGTCAAGATGTGGACGCTGCAGAGAAAAGTTGAGTGTGTTTTGTGGGTTGCAAAATTTAAATTCGCGAGACATGTTCAGGCGTGAATATCGTCGTGTGTACAAATACATTAGAGGCAGGGATCAGCAGTTGAAGGAAACTGGCAGTTAGTTGTACCGAAAACGTTCTGGCAGGCATTTAGTTGGTGACAAAACTGCAGAAGCTATACGAGACACATAACTAAGGAGGCCCCAGAAATCGCTGAGTATATTTGAACGAGAACTGCACTTAAGATTAGTAGAGACCATATAATTAAACTAAATTTCGCTAAGGACAAACCGTGTGAATAATCATGAGAGGGTTTTTTTTCTTTTTTTTTGTAATGAAGACATTTAAACAATGTACTCATGTGCCGTAGTCGCTTCATTATTTATAACATTTCATTATTTTGTAGAACTAGTTTCAGTGAAGTTATGTCACCATTTTCAACTACTTCTGTGTCACGTGAATAATAGGTCTGGGCTGAATTATTATAAGCTTTGTTCCTATGAATACTCGTTTTTTCTGTTGACGGAAAATCTGTTTTTTCTCATGACCGTACTGTCAAATGCAACCTTGCAAAACAATTTTGTAATTATTACAGAGTATTGTGTGTCAATATTATCAAAGTTTCCCTGTTTAGGGTCCCTTATATGCCTGTCTGGCCATGTGGGAACACCTTTGTCAACTAGAGCAATCATTAAGCACAACAGCTATCTGTGCAACAGTAGGAAACGCATTATGTTGTACAGAAGTTAAACAAGAAGACTGACTCAGTACTTGAAAAAGGTGACATAGCTTCACTGACATTAGTTGCACAAAATAAAGAAATGTTTTAAGTAATATAGTGACTGTAGCTCACAAGTACATTGTTTAAATGTCTTCATTTAAAAAAACTTTTCCAGTTGCACTCATAGAAAATGTCTGTTACAATTCATGAAAAAAATATAGGCCTGTATTTCTGTGAAAAGCATTCTGTGAAGTCAGTATAGCTACCTAGACACGTTGAAGTTGAATGCAATGCCACAAATTCAATTGAAGATAAAGGTGTCATATTTCAATAAGATGGCGCTCCCTCACACTGTGTCAGATTTGTTCAGTGGTTTCTGGATACAACATTTCCGCAGCGATAGTTAGGAAAGGGTGAATGTAAGGCATGACCACTACGATGCCCGTACATGACCTTTTCTTGTGTGGTTATGTGAAGTAATATGTATATAGTGTTCATATCTACGACATCGATCTTTTAAGTAGAGAAGCGGAGATGTTATTCACTCCGTTAAGCTTAATGTCCTTCAAGAGAGTGTAGAATGAAGTGGACTGTCATTAAGATGTGTGAACAGCGCCAAATGGAAACCACATCAAACGGCACTAACAGTTTGCAAATCTGGAGAGTCTGTAGCCTTACCGGCATACGCTACCGACGATCGCGAGTAATTAAAATTTAGAATCACCCTTGTGCCTAATGAATTATTTACCCGCATAAGGATATCGTTGGCGAAACCGATGACGTAGTGGAGTTTACACACACAAACGATACATTGAGTTCTAATTCGCAATGTCGATCGTTGGTGAGGGAAATTTTGAATAAATGTCTTAAATTTGATAAGCCCGGGACAAAACTGTAATTAGTGAACAATTTTGAATAGGTAAATAGATACGGTCGGCAGGCCGACGTATGAGCAACAAATTTGTTTAATAGAAATATACTGTGTAATAGCAATAATCACCAAGTGATTAATTTAGACACCAACATGGTTACGTAATGTAGACTAAACGCGCACATCACAGTATCAGGAAACAAGAGAGAAGTATAAAATCAGTAAATTTAGGTTACTTATGCAATGGAAATAATTAGCACAAATTCCTGTAATGAACATGAAAACTGTTATACGGAAAAAAGCATACAGTAATTCTACGTAAAATCAAACTATTACCATAATGCTTGCCATGCCACTTTACCCTGATTAACAATAGTAACTTAAACTGTTGTGGTTGAATTGCGTCTACAATGACTAGCTGATTGATTACGTGAGTTATTTACTGAGAAATTAAGCAATTTACTGAATAAAATATTATTTCCGAGAAGTAAAATTATGATATCAACTATTGTTCCTTACAACTTACATACAATCAAACATTTTTGTAGCGTAATTTAGCTACTAACATTAATGCTTTAACGAAGTGCTGCAGTGCATTTTTAGCGCACGTAAATTGAATACGTAACACAAAATTAATATTCACTACTTTGTACTGTTCAGTGATTACACAATATCCTGCTAATTAATGACCTGCAATTGTTGCTAAATATACTTTGAATTTTTATAATGGTAGTGTTATTTGCTTAAACTTTAAAAATTTTAATTAGATTTATGTAAAGTCTTTTTTCAAAACTCCAATAATTTTAATTAGATTTATATTAAGTCTTTTATTATGCAGGTTGAGCCTCGGGATATTAAAGGTAACGGAATAGGGACCTGTTTGGATAGTGCCGTAGATGAATAATTTTATCGAAACTAATTAATTACACACAAGTTCGATATTGATCCTTCGCAAAACTAAACGTTGGCTTAGCATTACACATCTAAAGACGGTTAATTCCGTAGATCTTTCTCATCGAAAGACGGTTAATTGCGTAGACTTTACTTTGAAGCAGTGGGGTGGTTTAGCTGCTAATTGTTGCTGGCACTTTATAATGGTTGGCAAGAATGGGATCTTCTTGGAAATGATATATTGTTTAAACATTGGGCCCCCAGCATTCCTCTTGACATTATTCCTCTTGAAGTTTTAACGCTGGGCCCATGTTAATTATATGCCAGTGCCCAACTGCCAAAACTGCTACTTGTACCAACACGTCGAAAAACCACGCTGCTACAGTTTGCTGCTGCTGTCCAGTTTTTCTACCGTTCAGTTAGAGAGCTCAACATTAACACGCGCTCGACCCTTGAGCCAGACTGCACTCGGCGATAAAAAATGCGTTACGCAAAGATGCTACAAAATAACGAGCTTGAATTTCATAGAGTGGCGATAGGCCCGCCATGTTTGAGGCAAATTGAACTGGCGTGCGCCATGTTATTTGGGGTATCAGCTGAAGGTATTTACAGTTCCACGTTTTAAATACAGATTGACTATTGAATAAGGATGTGCATCAATTTCCATCAGACTATTTCGAAGCTGTGAATTGACGAGCCTGGTAGTAAATTTCCTAAAAATGCAGTAATAAATTATCGCGAACCTGTCATTTACACAGTTGCAGCTCGAAGAATAACAGTTATCTGAGGTTTGCAATAACAACGAATGTGTCTCTGCGAAAATATTTTAATACATGTACATGGTCTGAGGGAGCTGCGAAACATACCTTGAACGGTAATTGCTATGACGAATAATCACGACCATGGATTTGTATCTGCTATTACTGTGTTGTAACAACTGCTTTCATAAAGTCTAGTATAGACTCATCTTTTGTTTACTAAACCTATGAAGTCTACAAACTTGTAAAATTCCTGTTAAAGGATTTGATTGTAAACTTCGGTGGACGAAATTTGGGTACAAGGACAAAAGAGACAACAAAATATTGCACTTAGAAATTGCGCCTAGGTCATCTAACACAAAAGCAATCTACGTTGGAATATGGTGTCGTTAATAACTTTTCTTGTTGAAATGCTAGAAAAAGTAACGTTTGGCACATTAAAATTGAGTACAAAGACGAACGTGACAACAGAATATTGCAATAAAAATACGCCTGGGTCAGCTGCCACAAAAACATTTCTAACCAAAATAACCCATCATTAATAACTTTCGTTATTTCCATGCTGAAATAAGTGCATATTTGTTCCAAAGAACACAGAAATATACAAGTGAAAAAATTCTGGCTGTCACTACTGCTTCCACACTTTGCACTGGTTGCATGTAAACCATGCACGATCAAGTATTGTTGACAAGTGAAAATATTTTTAAAGAAGGTGTAGACACTCAAAAGTGTGGTTTCATCAATCGCAGGAGCTACAGAAGAAGAAATATCTAAAAAATACACCAACACTAGGTAGAAAACTGAGCATTTTTTTTATTGTGTGTACTTCAAAGGAACTGCAGGATAGGTCATCTGAAGCTTCACTCTTGGTGCGGGTAAGTACCATTAGTCAAGAATTTTGTTTGAGAATAGACAGACTGAAATCAAACAAGGCAAAACATTTGGTGTTCTTGCATCAATTACTTGTCGTTTTTTCACTTCGATTTGGGGATTTAAATGCTGAATACACTTTATGCATATTTCAGCAAGAAAAATTGTACAGACAGTACACCGTACATACAATATACACTCAATACAGCACTTCAAGCTCAACAACAACTACTCTCAAGTGTACTGACCACCGAAAACATGGCGGCCGAGTTTACACAGGCTGCCGCAAGGAGCGCTGTAGCTTTTGTGTTAGCCACTCTATGAAATTTAAGCTCGTTGCTACGAACACTGCCCTCGCTAAGCCAACGTGTCTACTACAACACTTTCCTTTTTTTTTCTTTGTACAATATGCAACCAATTAAATATTCGTTATTGACATAACTCATTTACACAGAAAAATTAGTCAATTTACACACAATGTATACACTCATAAGCCATATGTATTTCTCATGCTTTATACTGTCATGTATTCTGATCGTGTGTACACACGCAGGCAGTGTTGTTAGTAACTGTGTTGCTGCTTTACAAGTTTTTCTTCCATTTGTTAAAGGTTTCACATTTCCATCTTGTTTCGTTATCGTTCTGTGTTCGTTTAAACTTACACTACGACTTTTTCGAACACGCTCCATATTTTATGCTAATTTTTACTAATATTTCCGCTCACTTGGTCGAGTATGTTCCCGCGAAAGGCAAATGACTCTGTTTCGAGTCTGAGTGTTGCACACAGTGTTAATCAACCAGGAAGTGACATACCAGTGTCCATTACTCTGCAGAGTAAATAATTAATTATGGGAACAACTCGCCTAACTTCCTTGCAAGAGCGCTAATCCTGCAAGATATGCAAGTGAACTTCTGTGAAGTGTGGAAAGTAGGAAATGAGGAAGAAATAAAAAAAGGAAGTAAGATTAGGATTTAGCCTCCCATCTACTGAGTGGCAGTTGGAGCACCATCTCGGACTGTTTGTGTTGAGAATGGGAAGGAAATCGGCAGTGTTCTTTGAAAGGAACCTTCCTGGAATTTGCCTGCAGTGGTTTAGAGAAATCACGAAAAATCAAATCTGGATACTCGGAGGCGGATTTGAACCGTCGTCCTCCTCAACGCGAGTCACGGTGCTAACCACTACGTCACCTCGCTCGGTTAGCAAGTAAAGCATGTGATACAACTAGAAAGTAAAAAGCCCTGAATGGTAGCCAACGCACAACCCGATTACCAACAACATGTCGGTGCTATTATTAGATATATCACACAGCTCCAAGAAACTTATGCTTAGACGCTCGGTTGGTAGAGCACTTTGTCCACAAAATTCCAGGGTTCGAGTCGTTCGAATACACAGTTTCAATGCCAGGAAGGTACATATCTTCAGTTTTTCTTTCCAATGTTGTCTTAGGCTGGAGGTAATTGTGTACAGTAAGGTAGCTCATGCAGCTCTCCAACTTCCATTTACTCTGCTTGACAGAACGTTATTGCCCTATGTTAAAAAGTGGTTTGCATTGTTGTTATTCTGAATGATTTTAACATTTAAATGCCATTTCCGGTCAATATTTTCACCAGCTGAAAAATGCTCCTGGCGGAGCACAGAAAAGACGAATATGTTCTCTGACACAAAAGTGTGAACCTGCTGCCTCAATCCTCATTCCGACTTCCTCACCAAACATTTTGGCATGCGAACATATTCGCGCACTTTTAGCGCATAACTTTGTAAATACTTTTGTCCAGTTAAGACGTCATAGTTAGCAGTGTCGTCTCACTGTCAGTGCCTATATATGTATCTGTGCGTTTGTTTGCTATCTCTCCCACTGCCGCTTTCTGTCTGTGTCAGACTTTCAATGTCTTCATCACTTTCCCTCGCGATTCCTCACCGCTGTCTGTTTCTGCCACTTTCATCGTCTCTGTGCCCCACTGACGTTGTCCCATTCACTTCCTGTCCTGTTGCCAGTATCCTTTCTTTCTCAGAGTCTACTTTCATTGTCTTCAATCACGATTGTCTCCTTTAAAAATATGCCCATGGGGAGGGGTTGCTTGGGGTTTGACCTATAGACTGGAAAACTTTAGCTCGCGGGTACTGGGGATGGCAAAAATTGGACAAATTGTTTCGTGCTGTAGTATTGGAGAACCGCACGCTAATTCTCCATTCGTCTCAGTTTCCCACTGTTTTCTCTTTTGCTCCAATTGCTACTATTTGCATCTGCCTTACTTTGTTGTTGCAACTGTTCCTGATTTCTGACATGTTGTTTCGCTTCTCACTGCTGTTTTCATGCATATGCCTTTCTCCTGAACTGACACTTTCTTTGTTCCATCATATATGGCTCTCTCTGCCTGTTGCACTGTCTCTGTCATACATTCAGCCGAAAAAGCGCGAATATATTCGCATGCCAAATTTTTGATGAGAACTTCGGAATGAGGATTGAGGCAGCTGGTTCCACACTTTTGTGTCAGAGAACATATTCGCCTTTTCTGTGCTCCGCCAGGAGCAGTTTTCAGCTGGTTTCCGTCTTTTTTTTCTGTTACATCAGAGTGTACTGCTGATATAACACGAAATCAATGGTGAGAAAAACTTGGACAGCATTTTATATACCTTGATACATTTGTACAAATGTGAGACCAAATTGACTATGTAGTAGTTTAATTTCTAAAAGGAGCTTCACATTCAGATGATTGCTAAACACGCTTAATCATTTCAAAGAACATTGTTAAACACTATCAATATCGTTCCATAAAAAGAATGTAAATATTTTCGAGTCCAGCTGAAAATTTAGTTTTATATGATGTTGCTATTTCACGATAACTCAAGACGTTCATGTTGATCCAACCATTACAATGACGAATTTTGCACGTCCAGTGGCCTGAAAGATTTACAATGATTTGTAACTTTTATATATGTTATCGGTGAATAAACGTCACTAGAAACACTGGTTCGTGACTTTCAAACCAAGAACCCTTGCTATACGTTCGATACGTTAGTTAAAACCATAATTACACGTCAACCTGGATATTACATGCATATTTGTCATGAATATGTGCGGTAACCTGGAGTCTACAGATCTCGGTAATGGATAGTATTATCGGAAAAACTTTCAAAGCTTTCCGGAATCATAATATAAGAACGCATCCTAAAAATTGCGACGATTTTCGTTGAATAGAAGTGTAGATTAGCCAATCCACGCAGCTGGATCTTTTGATACCAAAAATTATGATTTTTGTAGCGTATCGCGATAACTAATACACATTTCCAAAAGCGGGATACGGATTTTCCAGATAAACATCTAAACAACATACACATAACATTTTAGTCATTTCCTATTCCTCAAGATACGTTACCTCACCATCAGAAGTAGCGTTTTCGAACCTATTACTGTCGCGTGCTATCATTCACGGAACGATATCTCAAGAACCACATAATATATCATTTTGCTCTAAACTTTAAATAAAATTTTGATATGTTATCATATACGCAGCTATGTGTAACCTAAAATCAACCATACGAGAAGTCTACGCAATGTGGTTTGACCTCTGCAAACTCTTTAAAATATGTTGCAATAGTTCACTAATCCAGATACTGCATATTAACTGTAAAGTAAACGAAAACAAAAATCACCCCTTCATCGAGTGAAGATTTCAATCTTTAAGATGTACAAAAATCAAATTTTCCGCCGAGTACCTTTTTCGAAATCGCACGGTAAGTTTCGGAACCGTCCGAACTCCGTCTTTCAGCTCAATACGCACTTTTTCTTGCAAAGTATCGCTGTTTATCTGCCTATCTTGCTAACGGACTAATATTTACGAAAACTGAAAAATGCCGCTTATAGATAAATGTCTATAGGATGTATTGTAAATATTTCAACAATTTACTATGCTTAGTTATTTAGATATTTGCGAGTCTCGATGATTTTGTGCAAAACTATGATAAGTTTCAACCTCTGGATCTCGGTAACGGATAACGATATCCAAAAAATTTAAAAACGGCCTCGAGAATATCACCATAAGAACATATAGTAAAAATTTAGAAGATTTTCAATGAATAGAATCCCTACAATTCGTTTTTTTATTTTATTTTAATTTTTTTTAACCAAAAGTCACGATTTTTCTCAGGAACCGCCCATGAATGAATGGTGCTTTTGTAAGCCGTTTAAAGCCCATCATAGACTACACATCATAATCATCTGTTGGTTTAATGTAATTAAAGCGTAAAAAATATTGTTTTTCAAGATTTGTTCCCGTGATCGAAAACGCTCCGATACTGGCTAACGCCCTGGTGTCATTGGCTGTTCAGAGTAATTCGAAGCCACACATGTGCGAGAGGACTTGCAGCTTTCGTGCTTGTTGTTGTGCTACGGCCGCGAGGGAATAGCCGCGTGTCTCTAGGCGCCATGTCAGGGACTGCGCAGTCGCTCCCACCGGACGATCGAGTCCTCCCTCGCCGAGGGTATGTACGTATTGTCCGTAGGTTAGCTTAAGGTAGATTAAGTATTTTGTTAAGCCTAGGGACTGACAACCACAGTAGTTTGGTCCCATAAATTTACAAACATTTGAACATTTTATTGTGTCACGGCTGAAGAGACCCCATCAGTCATGAGAAATCGGCAGTTCACGCGGAACCAAGAGCCAATGAAAGCATGATTCAGTGGAGTGCGCAAAATCAGCCATGACCAAATTCTTCATTGAGATTCTGCTTTGGTGAAGTCTGTTTTTCCTGCTGTTTTAACTCAAAAGAAGAGTCGGTTGGTGGACTCAGAAGAAAAATGAACGAAAAAACTATGATGCATTAGGTAATGGATACTTTAAAGACAATCTGAAACACGTAATTGGTTGGCACATAACTAAAGAATCACAAAATGCGAAAACTTCAAAACCGACTCAAGCTCAGTTTGACTACATTTCGGAAAGCGTTGCACCATCTTTTTCAAAAGCACATACGATGAAAGCAGTAAAAACAAAAGGTTCGACGGTTTTACAAAGGAAAAGAAATACGAGACAATACTGTAGGAAGAGGAAGTAGATGAATATGTAGGAGATGCAGCATACAGGATGACTTAGGCAAAATTTCTAGTTGGTGCGAAGAATGGTAGCTAGCTCTCAATGTAGAAAAATGTAACGTGATGCGCATGAGTAGAAAAAAACAATCCTATAATGTTCGAATACAGCATTAGTAGTGAGCTTCTTGATGCTGCCGCGTCGTTCAAATATCTAGGCGTAACATTGCAGAGCGATATGAAATGGAACGAACATGTAAGGACAGTTGTGAATAAGGCGGACTGTCGACTTCGGTTTATTGGGAGAATTTTGGGAAGATGTACTTCACCTGTAAAGGAGACCGCGTATAAAACGCTTGTACGACCACGTCTTGAGTATTTCTCAAGTGTTTGGGACCCGCAGCAGATCAGTTTAAAGGAAGACATAGAGGCGATTCAGAGGCGAGCAGCTAGATTTGTTACCGGTAGGTTCGACCAATGCGTGAGTGTCACGGAAATGCTCCGGCAGTTGGGGATCGCTGGAAGAAAGACGACGTTCTTTTCGTGAATTTCTGTTGAGTAAATTTAGAGGGCCGGAATTTGAAGCTGAGTGTCGTACGATCTTGCTGCCGCCTACTTACATTTCGTGTAAAGATCACAAACACAATATAAGAGAAATTAGGGCTCGTAGGGAGGCACTCTTCTTTTCCTCGTTCCATTTGGGAGTGGAATAGGAAAGGAAATGCCTAGTAGTGGTACAGTGTACCCTCCGCCACGCACCTTACAATGAATTGCGGAGTATTTATGTAGATGTAGATGTACTAAGAGAATAATTTGACAGACCTAAGTCGAAACAAGGTCCTGGAGCAAACACCATTCCCTCAGGGCTACTGAAGTCTCTAGGAGCGCCGGCCATGACAAAACTATTTCATCTGCTGCGTAAGTTGTATGAGACAGGCGAAATACCCCCAGACTATAAGAAAAAGTAATAATCTCCATTCCAAACAAAACAGGCGCAGTCAGTTGTGAAAATTGCAGAACCATCAATTGAATAAGTCATGGTTGCAAAATTTTTACGCGAATTATTTTCAGAAGGATGGAAATGTTGATAGATCCTGACCTCTGGGGAGACCAATTTCGACTTAGGAGAAATGCAGCAACACAGGAGGCAATACTCACGACTTAGCTTGGAAGAGATGTAGGTAAATCTACATTTCCAGCTTTTGTAGAGTTGGAGAAATATTTTCACAATATTGACTGGAATACATTCTTTCACATTCTGAAGTCAGCAGGAGTAAAATATTGGGAACAGCAGGTTATTTACAACTTGTACAAAACCCAGACTAAAGTCAAAGTGCAGAAAGGTAAGCGTTATTTTGGATGGGAATAAGACAAGGTTGTAACCTTCCTTCACTGTTATTCAATTTGTACATTGTGTAAGCTGTGAAGCAAAGCTAGAAGAAATTTCGAGAATGAATTACAGTGAGATGAAATAAAAACATTGCGTTATGTTGTGGACATTGTAACTCTGTCAGAGACAGAAAAGGACCTGGAAGAGCAATTGAACAGTATATTGACAGGAGCGTAAAAATGTACATAACAAGAGCAAAACAAGGATAATGGAATGAATTTTCAGAAATTGAGCCGATGCTGAAAGAATTAGGTTAGGTAACCAAACAATAAAGGGTGTAGATGAGTTTTGTTACTTCGGCAGTAAAATAATATATGACGGTCACACTACAGAAAATATAAAATGCAGAATGGAAATGGAAAGAAACGCGCTTTTTAAAAAGTAAGATTTGTTAACATGGAATATGGAGTGCAGGGAGTGAGTGGAGTCTTACCGTGTATGGTAGTGAAACATGGACGATTGTTTCAGACAGGAAGAGGATAAAGGCTTTTGAAATGTGGTGCTACAGAAGAATTAGTTTGGTACATCCCGTAAGTAGTGATGAGGTACTGAACAAAATTGGAGAGAAAAGGAATTACTGGTAAGACCTTGAGTAAAGGAAACGATCGATAGATAGGACACATTTTTAGACAAATCAAATGTTCGTAGAGCTTAGGGGACTTAACTACGGGGTCATCAGTCCATAAACTTACAAACTACTTATGAACTAGCTAATACTAAGGACGGCACAAATATCCATGCCCAAGGGGGGATTCGAAACCCCGACCGTAGTTGCCGTGCAGAACGTGACTGGTGCGCCGCAGACCGCTAGGCCACCGCGGTCGGCCATTCTTATCAAGGTATCGTAGAGAGAGACCAAGAGATCAATATAGTAATCAGATAGAAATGGATGTGTGTTGCAATTCTTATGAGGAGATGAAGAGGCTCGCTGAGGACAGATTATCTTATCAGTCAAGCAAACATAAAAGACGTGAATGGACATTCTCGTCTTTTTGCGTGACTAAAAGGATAATCAATATGACATTTTTTACTAGTGAAATTGACTTCTCCTGATATCAGCCAGATTTATTTTATCTACTGCATTTATCTAATATGTTGTAATACCCTTTTATCTATGATTATGGTCTACCGCCGAAACTAGTGGATTTTAAAGGAAAAATAAACAGCTGATTATTTAAGATGCATTTTATGAGATATCTGACGGCTGATATTGAAACTTTCCTTTTGTGTTTCAATCTTATTGCCCATCGAAGAGTTTTAAATTTTGAAAAAAAAAATTGTTATAAACTGTAGTCATATCGGATTTCATGCTCTTGCGGCCAAATTCTCATGTTTCGGAGATAAGAAGGTTTAGTACAAGAACTGCAAGTCACTATCCTTTGGTAATCGAGAGAATCATAAAACTACCTTCTCCTCTTAGCCGAATTAGATACAATAAGCGGTCGATCGGGAACTGTAACGAAGTTGTATAGTAAAACGGTTGACAGGGTAGAACTGCTGGAGTTGAGATTACTTCGCCAGTGGCCGTAAAGAATGAGGTATTTTAAGATCATATCCTGTTATCTCCTAAATAATTTATGCCATTACACTAAGATTCACGTCAGCTGTTGGGTGAGCACAAATTTATTTATTTATTTATTTTTGTACTGTCTGTTTAGCCTATACGACGAAGAGGCGACCGATCCTGAGCCGAAAGTCATGCACCGTCGTGTGCCCAGAATGTCACCAAACTGTCCAGACGAAAGTCAAGGTCAAGTCGTCATCCTCCATGCCTTGCCTAATAGCCATCCTGGTAGCTGCCGTTGGTTGAGTAGGGAAGTTACATGTCTCTGACGTGTACGAAATTGTAGATATAGAGTGTGATAAAGTCTGTTCTGTGCGCGCGCGCGCGCGCGCGCGTGTGTGTGTGTGTGTGTGTGTGTGTGCGCGGTTAACGTGGAATATGAGTGAATTCTACTATAGGGTAAGGTGGCACAAATTCGATATAGGTACAATTCTGATCAACATAAATTTTCGCGCCATTTGTCAGTCTCGTAGTGTCTCGTTGTGTGGCATTGTAGCGTAGCAGGTTTCTACAGCTCTTCCTGTCTTTTCCTAGAATACACCACTTTGTGCTAAGGAGAGATAAATTTTTTCACGTTAGGAGGTAAGTGAAGCTACTTAGTCCAACGAACTCTTATAAATTTTCTATTTAAGGGTGACTAGATTCTCTACCCAAAATGCAATGTTTCGTACAACGAAGTACGCGTTCGTGCCTGACGGACAAATTGCTTTTTATGTGGTAGATGCCCTTAGTCAAAATTCTACTAGGGAGTGATCACAATTGTACCTAGTGTGGTACATTTTCGATCGATTTTTCTCAATTCTGTAACTTTTTGGTTTGTCTATACCAACATTTGTAATTGTCTAATATTTGTGTTACACATTAGTTAAACATCCAAGAACAAGTGTTATAATTAAAATTACATCTTTTCTCAATATATTTCCAGTTACAATGACATTTGTTCGAAATGATCGAAATTGTACCACCTTACCCTACTTGTAGAATCTCCCTAATGGCTTGAGGTTCGTTCAAAGAGCTGCAGGGCTGCAGCTACCTGCAGCAGCAAAG
Source organism: Locusta migratoria (assembly GCA_026315105.1). Lineage (NCBI taxonomy): Eukaryota > Metazoa > Arthropoda > Insecta > Orthoptera > Acrididae > Locusta > Locusta migratoria. Next base: position 542,882,746 of record CM048744.1, read on the forward strand.
CAGGCACTACCGCGCATGCGCTGTACCATGACGTCATCAGGCTGCAGGAGGAAATTTTGCCTGCAGCTCAAGCGTCCCAGAAGCTGCAGCCGGGAGGTTCCTTGAACAGCCGGTAGGCTGCAGCATGCTGCAGGATTGCTCTTTGAACACGAATTTCCGTACTGCGCATGCGCGGTAGCAGCCCTGCAGCTCTTTGAACGAACCCTTGGAATCACCCACAAAGAAACAGTTACGGGTCACCAGTAAAGGCTAGCACTCATGAGGAACATAACCGTTTACATAACTACTTCATCCTAATCAAACATATTTGGGATATTTAGCAAGTATTTACTTAAGCTAATTTTTAAGTGGGCATATTTGTATATCATTATCGAGCTCTCTGTAAACTTAGTTACTATTTAAATCGTGCATCACCAAAAATTTGACTAATTCTGTGGCTCCTTATCTACCATTACTCGAGGACTTAACCTTGCCTTATAAACTGTTTTCTTTCTGTTTCAGCGTCTGCTTGTGCTGCTTCATAGGCGGCGATGCGGATAAATGTGTGGATAGCTGCATGCAGCAGAACTGTAATCCTTGCATTTGGTAAGAGTTGGCTTAAGGTGCTCCTGAGGAGTTTTCATTGTACTCTGAGTAGTATAGCTACAAATCTTACATCTTATAAAATAGGCTGTACTTGGGTATGTATATATGTTTATATGTATATATGTATGTTCCACATCTCCTCAACTACTGTACCGATTTCAACCAAACTTGGTACACATGTTCTTTAATATCAGGCAACAATAACTGTCGGGGTAAGAATCACCTACGACACATACGTAAGGAGATATGACGTCATAAACAATGAAATGCGCGAAAAACTGCTGTGTAAAACGACAATGCTGCACATTTTCTCCTAAACCACTGGACCAATTTCAACCAGATTTGGTACACATATTCCTTATGTAACGAAACAATCCAACAAATTTCATTCATATCCCTCCAGCCATTTCAGTGTGAAGGCGTAAGACACGAATTAACTAATTCGATGCCTAAAACTTTCGCGCGGCTCTAAGCAATGAGTACACAAAGTTTTATCGCAATCGGATGTACGGTATGGCCGTGCATAAAATATTAACGAAAAGACAAACAAACAAACATTAATTTTTATATATTAGATTGACTACGGAGTCGCCATCAGTAAATAATCAGGAGTCCTTCCATAAGCTGTTCTGGGACAATCTTCTGTTACCTGCTGGATAGTTTGATTTTTACCACATTGTTAAAGGGGTGATGCTTTCAAGCCTGAATGGAAGATTAGATTAGATTAATACTTGGTCCATAGCTGATATATACGACATCGCGTAATGATGTAAAATGTGTCAGTTTAGTAAATGGTGCCCGTACATGACAAAACTAGGATTTTTTTAATTAATTTATTTATTTGTATTTTTTAATTTTTTTGAGTTTTCTCTGAAAATTCGTTTAAAGTGTAGAAACAGTTGCCACTCAGAAATTACTAAAATTCCTTTAATTACTTTTTAAATACCAGATGGCTCTTTGTCAATTTTTGATGCTACATTGTAAGTTCCAAGGACTTTTATGGCAGCACAATTCACCCCTTTTTGTGCCTAAGTTTTATTTAGCCTTGAACAGTGAATATCACCCTTTCACCTAGTGTTGTAGCTAGGCACACTGCTATAACTTTTGAATTGGGTTGCATTGCAATAAAAAATTTCGTAAGTGAATATATATAGCGTGAAGTACAGTCACGATCACTAGATCCTTAAATAAATGTCTGCATGATGATCTTGGGTGGGCTCCAGCAATTATTCTGACTACACAGTTTTGTGCAATGAATACTTTTTTACTCGATGTTGAATTGCCTCAGAATATGATCCCATATGAAAGCAGTGAATGAAAATAGGCATAGTAAGCTAAATTTTTGAGCTGTTTATCACCAAATTTTGCAATGACCCTGATAGTGTAAGTACTTGAAGTCAAACGTTTCAGCAGATCTTCAATGTGTTTCTTCCAGTTCACCCCCTCCTCAATGCAAACACCTAAAATTTTGAATATTCTACCTTAGCTACAGATTTATATTCAAAGTCTAAATTATTAATGGTGTCATGTTATTTACTGTATGAAACTGTATAAACTGGGTTTTATCAAAGTTTAATGAGATTCCATTTATAGAGAATTTTCTGAAAGGCATCATTTACAAAATCATTAGTTAATTACTGTTTGTCAGGTGTGATAGCTATACTTGTATCGTCAGCAAAAAGAACTAGCTTAGCATCTTCGTGAATATAGAATGGCAAGTCATTGATATATATTAAGAACAACAAAGGACTCAAGGCCGAACCTTGTGGGACCCCATTTTTTATAACTCCCCAGTTAGAGGAATTAATTGTTTCTTCTGTATCATGTGATTTGCTTATTTTGAACTTTCTCTTACAATTAGGTATGATTTAAACCATTTGTGCAATGTCCCATTCATAGCACAATACTTAAGCTTATCTAGAAGAATACCATGATTTACACTATCAAAAGTCTTAGAGAGATCACAAAAAATCCCAACTGGTGTTGTCCGGTTATTCACAGCATTTAATATTTCACCAGTGAAGGTATATACAGCATTTCCTGTTGAAAAGTTGAAAACTGACATTTGTTAGAACTTTACTTTTACTAATGTGTGAAGCTACTCGAGAATAGGTAACTTTCTCAAAAATTTTGGATAAAGCTGTCAGAAGTGTGATAGCGCAGTAGTTGTTCACATCAGACGTATCACCTTTTTTATGCAAAAGTTTAACAATAGCATATTTCAGTCCATTGTGAAAATACCTTCCTTTAAAGAGCTATTACATATATTACTAAGAATCCTACTTATCTCTTGGGAATAAGTTTTTGATACCCTACTGGAAATGGCATCAATTCCATGTGACCTTTTACCTTTTAGAGAGAGTTTTTTCCTAATTTCTGAAGGAGAGGTGGGTGGAATTTCCATTGTATCAAATCGTATAAGTATGGTCTCTTCCATTAACTGCCATTCTATTCTAATGAACATTTAGATACGATTTTCTCTACAACGTTTAAAAATCAATCATTAAAATGTTTTCAACTTCTGACTTTTTGTTTTTATAGTAATACCCTCTTCCTGTGCTCTTGGTTGCCCTGTCTGCCTTTCACTAATATCCCAAATTGTTTTAATTTCATTATCAGAGGAACTAATCTCAGACATGATGCACATGCTTCTGGATTTTTTAAAATAAATTTTCTTCATGTAGCACAGTAGTTTTTATAATATTTGATTGTTTCTAGGTTATTACTCTTTCTTGTAGATAGATATAGTTTCCTTTTTTGGTTACAAGATATTTTTATTCCTTTAGTAAGCCATGATTTTTTGCATGGTTTCTTACAATGATATTTAACTGATTTATTGGGGAAACAGTTTTCAAATACCCTTACAAATGTATCATGAAATAACATGTATTTTAAATTGGCATCAGGGTTCTTATAAACCTCATCCCAATCTAACTGCTGTAGGCTTTCTTTGAAATTTCTAGTTGATAGGTCATTAATCGTCCGCACAACTCTGGAGGACAGTTTCGAATTACTGAACGGAGCTATGTCATATACTGTTACTAGCTGTGCACCATGATCAGAAATACCATTCTCAACTGTACAAGAAATTACGTTGTTAAACTTGTCTTGGGCTATAAAAAAGTTAATCAACATTGAAATCACCACAAATAATAATTTGTTTCCCCCTTTCTGACAGATAGCTCACCAAGGCATTCACGTTTTTCAGAAGTAACTGGAAGTTTCCTGAATGGGACCTATATACTGTTACAATTTTAAGAGAGTGATCATTGAGTTTAAGCTGACATACACATACTTGAATATATTGCTCTACACAAAACCTTTTTGTTCCTACATTTTTTACACTGTGATAGCTTTTGACATATATGGCCACTCCTCCTCTTACCTTATTATCTCTACTTACATTTGCAGCTAATTTATATCCACTGACATTCAGATTTTCCATACCAGTGACAACGGGCATAGTACATCGGGTACATTATCAGTTTCTATATCATTTAAACAAACCAAAAGCTCATTTTTTTTTTATTCTTTGGTCCCCCAATATTCTGGTGAAAACTGCTGACATTATGTTTTACCTTACTTAAGAAACATTTGATTTTTCAACATCTCATTGAACACTGAAGTTAGCCTAAAAATGAAGTACTTCCATGAATTGCAGTGTCCGCCCTTAAGGATTTTTCTATCAACACAGCCAGTTTCCTGTTCCCTTTCCTATTGAGATGCAGGCTATGCCAACTGAAATCCCATCTATCAATAGCATTAACAGGAATCAAACCTATTTCCGACAGAGCAGCCGCCCTAAGCAGTTGAGCAGTCTCCATAATGACTCTCCTGACAACGCGGTTCAATTGGGGTTGATCATACCACACGAAAGCAAGCTTCAGTCCAATATTTGTCTGAGTCGTTGAAGAAGATATTTCAACCAGGTCACACTCAATACTGTAGCCTGGTACCTATCAAGGCTGGTTAATTGTGAAGGATGCTTGCACGGGCTGCAGTTTCGATAAATTACGAATGCGCGGCCACACTTCGATACATGTAGCAAGCACCAGTGAAGAATAATGTAAGTACTCTTACTAATGCCATTTCACAAAGACAATAATTAATGATGTTCCTGCTCTATGATTGACAGGTTCTTGTATGCACCCTTGTCCGTTGAGTTACTTAACTATCGTCGTACTGTAAAGACGGTAAAACTGCGGAGTCTGTTGCCCGTGTTATTAGCATGGCGAGTAATGCTGGCAACTCTGAGTGTTTCTGAACCGGAGATTAAGGCGCTACGCGCCCTCACACACTAAAAAAAAACAACAAAATACTTGTTTAACCTATACCTCACCTAACTTTCTCTTAAAATTATCACTGTTTCGTGCGTCAGCAGATCATATTCTCCCTCCATCTTGGAACGTATCGAAATGCAGCATAAATCAAAGTGTGGTCGTGCGTTCGAGATTCATCGAAACTGCATTCTGTGCAAACGTTCTTTACAATTAGCCAAGGCTGCTACCCACCCCACCCACTATCACAACATGATCCTGTTCTCTCTAATACCCGGACTGGCAGTGAAAACGTTTGTGTCCTGGCACCTGTCACCTAATTTTTCCTGCAAAATCTGGTCCACACCTCTTCCATGGCTACTTCCTAACAACATAACTTTCCTCCTACTTTCTACTTTTTTTGAAACCGTTGGTTTCCTAGTGAAACTCCGTTCTCTCTTAACCTACTTCTAAAGGAGCCCCTTCCTTAGTTAATTGTGGTTTCAAGGCAATGTTGATTGTGCTAATTGTGAAGCTGTCAGAAACTATCTCTGTGGCCCCTGTTCCCTTCTACCACTTCCCACCTCTGCTCACCTCCTCCCCCCCCCCCCCCTTAACCTCGTAAGTTCCTCCCTAGCACTATCCGGTTCAGCCTGAAGGGCTCTAATCTTCCCTTGCTGTTCAACTATTTTTCTGTCCCTTGAACACACTTCCTAAAATAAAGGAAGAGACTCGTTTGCTTCTCCCTTTCCCACACCGCTACATTTCCCCCCCCCCTCTCCCCATGAAACCACTTGTCACAACAGCTGCATAGAACCCTAGCACGAACATACCTACTGCAGCTCAAACAGTTTGCATTCATCATTGTTACGAGATTTACTTACGTTATATCGACAATATATGTTAACTACAGATACAAAGGGCTACTAGATACGTTTAGGCCACTAAAATGTGTGTAATCTGTTAGTAAATGCACTTTCTGCACACTCGCGAATTTGGTCTATGAATATGTCCAAAAAACTTTTCGCGATTACTGAGACAATATGCGGAAAAAGAAAAAACATTTAATGGTGAGCTTAAAGAGCACACTAATAAACGTATTCAGATAATTAACTATGTTAAATGCACTTAAAATTACGGAGAAAAGCTAAATACCGGGTGATTAAAAAGTAAGTATAAATTTGAAAACTTAATAAATCACAGAATAATGTAGATGGAGAGCTAAGAATTGATACACAAGCTTGGTATGACATGGGGTTTCATTAGAACAAAAAAAGTAAATAAATAAATAAATAAAAATAAAAAAATAAAAAAATAAAAAAAATGTCCGATAGATGATGCTTCATCTGATCATAAAAACAGTAATTAGCATAACAAATTAAGACAAAGCAAAGATGATATTCTTTACAGGAAATGCTCAATACGTTCACCATAATTCTTCAACAATAGCTGTAGTCGAGGAATAATGTTGTGAACAGCACTGTAAAGCATGTCCGGAGTTATTGTGAGGCATTGGCATCGGATGTTGTCTTTCAGCATCCCTAGAGATGTCGGTCGATCACGATACACTAGCGACTTCAGGTAACCCCAAAGCCAATAATCGCACAGACTGAGGTCTGGGGAACTGGGAGGCCAAGCATGACGAAAGTGGCGGCTGAGCACGCGATCACCACCAAACGACGCGCGCAAGAGATCTTTGATGCGTCCAGAAATGTGGGGTGGAGCCCCATCCTGCATAAAAATCGTACGTTCCAGCAGGTGTTTCTCAGCCAAGCTGTGGATGATGCGAATCTATAACATATCGGCGTACCTCTCACCCGTCACGGTAGCAGTTACAAAACCAAAATCATGCAATTCTTCGAAGAAGAAAGGCCCGATAACGGTAGATGTGGTAAATCCAACCCATACCGTGACTTTCTCGTCGTGCAATGGAGTTTCCACACAGGTCTTGGATGTTCGGTAGCCCAAATACTGCAGTTGTGGGCGTTGACAGGCCCTCGGAGCGTGAAATGAGATTCATCGGTTCACAACACGTTACTCAACCAATCGTCATCTTTCGCCATCTTTTGATACGCTCACACCGTAAATGCCCTACGCTTCACTAAATCGCCAGGTAACAGTTCATGATGCCGATGGATTTTGTAAGGATAGCATCGGATGGTACGCCTAAATGCCAACCAAACAGTAGTATATGGAATGCCGGTGCGACATGCGACAGCACGTGCGCTGACTTCCCCGTGCATAGACGAACCCGCTACATTCTCCTTTTCTTCCTGGTCTCAGCAACATTACGGCTTATGCTCGGTCGGCCACTACTGGGTCTATCGTCTAAACAACCCGTGGCTTCGATCTTCGAAATCATTCTCGCCACAGCTGCATTTGTCAACGGACCTTTGCCGTTCTGAGTCTCTATCTCATTACAGCTCCTTTTATGCACGATTTTCATGCGCAGTCACTGCGGTTCTGCTGTCCAGCGCCATCTGTCGGACATTTTTAAAAAAAAATTTCCTAATAAAACCCCACGTTATTCCAAGCATGTGTGTCAATTTTTACGTCTCTATCTACGTTATTCCGTGATTTATTAAGTTTTCAGTTTTACACCTACTTTTGATCACTCGGTATGTAAACCCGGAATTTAGGCCTAACAATCACTTATGTAAACAAACCGAACTTTTCGTGATTACTGGATGAATACGCGAATAAAAGAGAAACCTTTAAAGGTAAGCTTGATAAATATTTTATCTACTTAACAGTGTCAATCACACACTAAAATAATGAGTGAGGTAAATATAGGAAAGGTTGTGGAAATGCCAGTCGACTATATTATAACCCCATACTGCTTCAACAAGCCTTTCAATATAACAATTGGAAGTAGGGAGCAGTGGGAGAAAATAGTTCGACACCGTACGGGGGATATTGTCTGATTCACTGACGGGTCAAAATCAGACCAAGGCGTTGGGGCCGGGGTATACGGGGTGCAGCCAACACTGGAGGGCATCATCTCTCTAGGGAAACTGGCCTCAGCATTCCAGGCCGAAATCACTGCCATCAGGGCGTGTGTAGAGGAGAATTTGTGTAGATGCTACAAAGATCGTAGCATCTATATCTATTCAGACAGCCAGGCAGCCCTGAGATCACTGGCAGCTCCTGCAACAAGGTCTAAAATTGGTGCAGAATGTCACAGGGTTCTGGTGGAGCTAGGGGAAAGCAATAGAGTAAACCTATTGTGGGTCCCTGGCCACTCGGGGATCAGTGGCAACGAACATGCCGACAGATTAGCCAGGATGGGGACAGAGACTCCATTTATTGGACCGGAACCTGTCCTGACAATGACCAAGGCAATGATCAAATTGGTGCTTCGTAACTGGTTCAGAAGACAACTCGTAGAATTTTGGACCAAAGTCTATCAACAAAAGCATGGCAAGGTAATGATGCCAAAGCCATGTTTTGAAAGAAGCTCCGCAAGCCTGTGCCTGAACAGGAGATTAGACTCATGGTTGGATTGCTGACAGGCCATGGGAATTTCAAAAAACACCTACATACAATGGGAATAACAGAAGAGGACCCTAAATGTAGGATCTTTGATGACGGTGGTGAAACTGCATCACATCTAATCTTCGAATGCATTGCATTGGAGAGTAAAAGGCGCAGAACATTTGGGACAACCAGACCAGAAGAAATTGTGTCTAATAAAGAACTGGTAAAGGGACTACTTGCAATGTTCAAGGGCATCGGTTGGCTTTACTAGATATACAGGGAGCGATACCGGACAATAAACTTAGTTTCGGTGCGGGCAGTGGCGGGTTGGACCAAGACTGTTTTGGCTTCCCTGAGAATATCAAATCAAATCAATCAACAGTGTTAAACTACGTTTTATTTCTGCCTAAATTACTTATATTTTCCGATCGCATGACACTGCCCGTCTGCCCTTTTGTTGGGCTACCAGCCCAACGAATAGGTGCATCTGCCGTGTTTGGTTCTGATTAAGTTGAAAGTTGTCCGGGTTTTGTATGCTAAGACAAAGCTTGGTACCTTCTGGGAGATGCGTCAAAATTTCTTGTTCCTTAAAGACCATTCTTGGTGCCGGGAGCTGGTTACACCGAATTATTCATCTGTTGCTACTATTGCTATTCTGATGGTGGCCTTCTGGAGTGGAGGTGGTTATGGATGGCATCTCGAATATTTTCATGGATGTGGAGCTTTGGATTGCTCATATCTGTCTGTGGTCTCTTATAAGAGCGTTCGTGCCCCGCAAGTTAGACGGTGGGTTAGTACTGGGATCCATTCCACAGCTGTAGACTTAATTATACCAGCAAGTGAGAAAAAGCGAGATAGGAAAAGGGAGGATATGAAATTTACTGACAATGAATAATTTTAGGTACTATTTATCACAGAAACATTTTATTTTTTTCAAAACAATATAACAAAAATTGCATTGCGACAAAAAGCTTTCTATTTTTTCACAGGTATTTTAGACGTGAAGAAGAAAACAATAGTTCTGTCCATAAATTTGAGTAGCTGATGTAGAAATAGCATTGTGAGGCGAAGCTTATATAGTTCTGATAAATAATACGGATTCAGAAATACTGCACTACTTCCAACATCTTTGTGTACTCTTCGCAAATAATTCAGGTCAATAATTGGATATGGCGGCTACATATTTATTCGGTATATTTTAATGGCTAGAAAGTAATAGTCTGCGATTGGCTGTTTCGTTTTTATGACAAAATATAAGATCCAGAATGAAACTTTTCACTCTACAGCGGAGTGTGCGCTGATATGCAACTTCCTGGCGGATTAAAATTGTGCAGAAACCGGGACTCAAACCTGGGACCTTTGCCTTTCGCGGGCAAGTGCTCTACCACTGAGCTATCCCGACACGACTCATGATGCCGCCTCACAACTTTACTTTCGCCAGTACCTCGCCTCCTACTTTCCAAACTTCACAGAAGCTCTCCTGCGAAACTTGCAAGACTAGCACTCGTGGAAGAAAGGATATGATGGAGACATGGCTTAGTCACAACCTAAGGGATGTTTCCAGAATGAAACTTTTCACTCTGCAGCGGAGTGTCGGAATAGTGCAGTCGGTAGAGCACTTGCCCGCGAAAGGCAAAGATCCCATGTTCGAGTCCCGGTTCCGGCACACAATTTCAATCCGCCAGGAAGTTTCATATCAGCGCACACTCCGCTGCAGAGTGAAAAGTTTCATTCTGGAGACATCCCTTAGGCTGTGGCTAAGCCATTTCTCCATCACATTCTTTCTTCCAGGAGTGCTAGCCTGCAAGTTTCGCAAGAGAGCTTCTGTGAAGTTTGGAAAGTAGGAGGCGAGGTACTGGCGGAAGTAAAGTTGTGAGGCGGCATTGTGAGTCGTGTCGGGATAGCTCAGTCGGTAGAGCGCTTGCCCCGCGAAAGTCAAAGGTCGTAGGGTCGAGTCCTGGTTCCGGCACACAATTTTAATCTGCCAGGAAGTTTCAATATATAAGATGTTTGTCTGGGCCTTTTAAAATGGCTTTTGGCTGCTGAGCTAATTCCACCACCTTTGATATTTTTCCTATTTAACAACATCCTCATTCGTAGAGTGAAATATCATTTCAAGATAATGGTCGTTGAGGCGTGCATTCAGTGTCAATAGAACGTTCGATACCACAATAGTTCAAGATTGGTCAAACTGCAAGAGATTGGTATGGCTACACAGTTGTTCACTATTTGCACTTTCCTTGCTTCAACTTTCATATAGTGTCTATTTGTATCTTATTTCATTAACATGATTAATTTAGCCTCGTTACATATGTACAACCTGCTGTTTGAATGGTTACTCAACACATTTTATAATCAAAGACGAGTAATTTTCTTCCAGTCGACATGTCACGTCACTCATTCTTGGCTTATTTTTTACTCTTTTCTGTTTCAGTTTGTGCTGCTGTATGGAAGCCTGCAGCCAGGCCGAGAGTGACAGACCTGCGGACTTCAGTGCGAAACACTACTGCCCCAGCTGCAAGGCTTTAATCGGAACCTACTGGAGATAGTTGTCCTGCTAATGCAGTTGTTTGGCGCTTCGTTGCTGCGGTTCGGGCTGGTAACTCTACAGTCGCAGCACACTCTCCACTCTCATTTCGTGTGAAAACTACGATCTGCATGTGTGAACTAACAGTGAAACATTGTTCTAGATTGAAATCCATCAGGAGTACGAAACTCTGAAAACACTGCATTAGTGCAGAAACAGAAGTATATTAACTGAATGATAATCCCTTAAAATTATAATGTGTTTCGATTTATGTGAAATTAGGAAGTGAGTTTTGTATTACGCCTCATTAGGTCTTTTTCAAGGGCATTTTTATGCGCATCACACGACAATTTTTGTCATAGTTTAGCCAAACAAGAAAAAAGTTGTGTCACAAAAAATAACTTATTTATATAACTGTGATATATTTTGTACTTATGCAATACTTTCTCAGATATTACATAGAAGTGCTAAACTTCAGATTCATTTCTTTATTTTGTGAAAGCTTTTGTTACCCAATACGCTAGAATATTGGTAAGTCGCTAAAAAAATTTAAAAAAGATAGATAACCCTTGTAAATATACTTTGAGAAGGATTTTTCTTGCCTCAGGCGGCAAATTACGTATCAACTCGTAATGTATCATTTCCGTGTCATGACAAACGGCATGTGAGTGACATAATCGATTTCCTGGTTTCCCAGATTGTGTAATTCGTTAAACGGTTGTAAATATATCCCTACCTGGCTTTCATAGGATGGCTTAGTGTTCCTGCTACAAGATGCATATGAAAATTCCTATGAATTGCCTATAAAGGGACGAAAAAATACTGCGACCTCTTCAGCATCCTTCCAGTACTATTGATCAATGTTATTATGTTCGCTTTATCCTATACGACTTTATCCTTATCTAGGGTAGCATACATGCAGCAATGCATAATGATTATATAGGTCCACTGAGAAATATTTTAGTGGAAGTCTGAGGGGCAGCACATCTTGTGATTTGTCTCAGACGCCGTACCGCACGAAGAGTTCGTCGAATCTGACGCCAGAACTGAGTGGAATTTTGCCTGCTACACAAGCTCAGTAGGCAGAAAGAGGACTGTTTGCAAGTGTTTAGTACCTGAAACGCTGGGCCGAAAGCATTTACTCCGCCGTGAAGCGCCTGGGAGGACGTCGCAGACCGGACTACCCAGGTAGCGCGGAAGCAGAACCTCCATAAATCAACCCTCCACCTCCTCCAATTACAAGGTGGAGTCCGTACCGAAAGCATGTGTGGCTGAGAGGTCAAATGTAGTCGTAAACGGACTACACCTGGATTATCTCCCGCAGCACAGTAGTATAACGGCTTATCCAGGGCGAGCGGGGCGACGTACGACGTGCTGCTCGTGACATTAAAATGAGCACTTCTGAATTAAATTCTTCTTCAAATAACACAGCACAAACATCGCTAACAATAACCGAATCCGACAACCCTAAACTAATTGGGACTCAGCTCCATGCTGATGTTATGGGAAAATGATTAGTAAGCCTACACATGAAAATGAGTCGTCGATTTTGGTCTGATACAGTGGATCATAGAAATTTGATGGGTCACAGGTGTGTTGTGCAGAAACTCCTCCAGACTACCAAGCTAAAAGCATATGTTCCAGTGCACCTTGTTTTCCATGAAAATCAGCTTGAACTCCAGCGCGTAACAGCTATACCTGAACTAACTTGCCACAGGTTCGTGAGGCAGCGTGGTGTAATTAGTAAGGCGCTTGATTGTCACGCAGTCGTCGACCCGCGTCAAACCCCTGCTTGGAACCTACTTTTTTTTACACTTGTCCGTCGACTGATTGTGCGTAATTATATGCTTTCATAGCCACTCTGTATGTTAATGCTTGAGGAATTGGTCATAGTAATAGCTTATGTTATTTGATCAATATGTATTGCGTGACGATTATTTTATTTTATTCGCTATTTCAAATATCAGTGGCGGCGCGTCCTATGTGTTCACTGAACCAGTAAAACCCCTAAAAAGAAGCTCGCCGTGAAAAAACTAAATAAAGTAAAAAGATTTTTTAAACTTTCATTCTTCGTTTCGTTCATCTATCACATCATTTTATATGCACATTGGAAGTATTTTCATCTCACGAGAAACGTTTTACATGGCGGAGACAGCACGTATACGAGTTGTAGGGCAGCTTCCTAAAATAGGCGGCAGTGGCCGCAGCGTTGCAATGCGCATGTGCGGCTAAGGTTCAAATTCTTTTCTGAACCCCCTGGAGGCAGCATATGGGCGCTCCAGCGGCAGGGCGGGCGAGGGGACACGCCGCTTTTAACACTGGCGTTGGAGCTGGTAGAGACGCCAGCTCCTGGCTACATGAGCTCTGACGGTTACGAATGGTCCCAAAGCAAGACAATGGAGCTACTGCACACCTCACCTTGCTCATGCGCAAATCCTCCAAGAAGGCAACATCCCCGCCCCCCCTTTTTTTTAGCACTGAAGATTTATTGAAAACACGTCATATTTGGTAAAATATAACTACCAAAAACAGACGCATCAACTGTAAAAGCGTTTAGAAGATCTGATCATGAATAATAATAAAGTCACTGCCCTCCACCTATGAAGAATAGCCGCATGCTTAGTGACATCGCGCTGCGGTTTCAAAGGCAGTGGGTTTGAGCATAAATGCAAGCAGTTTTTTTAAACCTTATCGTTTAACAGACACGGGAACAACAATGACTTTGGTATTAATACTTGCTACATATTTTTAGACTTTTTTGCGAATGTGTCGCGATTTGGGGGGTAAATGACATTTATACACTTAATTGTAACAAATATTTAACTGTGTAAAAAGAGGTGGCGGAGAGCAGCCTTTGCGCATGCATGAGGATAGGAGGGGTGCTGCATAGAGTGTCACGTGACCTGAAGGTAGCTTGTCTCTTCATCGTAACAGATTCATTTTCTTACAGTCACTTAACAGTGTAATAAGTTACTTAAATTATTATTCAAAAGAGATAGATTGGCTGGCCAGTACTTACCTTTTTGCTGTACTGCAGATAGTTACACTCAGAAAAAAGGAGGAAAATAGCAAGCTTTCGGAACTGTACGCCTTCTTCAGGTAGAGAGAATGGAGAAAAAAGGAATGGGAAAGGAAAGGAAAGGTAGTTCACGACCTGGGTCATGAGGATGGTGTTAGGATTGTGGAAGTCAGAGATACTGTGTAGTAGTACTAAGTCATGCCAATAACCAGAGAGGATAGATCAAGCACTAAAGAGAAGAAAGGAAACAAAAGAAAGAAGAGAAGAAATGAAAATATGAGTGGTGAACTGAATGATGCTGAGGGATGTGCGTGTGTGCGGGGGGATTCTTAAACGTTTTTTATTAACAGTGAAAGATGGAAACATATATATATATATATATATATATATATATATATATATATATATATATATAGAGAGAGAGAGAGAGAGAGAGAGAGAGGTAGGGAAGGGATAGGTGAGTTGAGAATGGATAAGGGGGAGGGATTAGCGTAGATTTAGGCCAGGGGGTGGCGGGAGGCTAAATCTACGCTAATTTCCATATTAATCGAATAATCAGTTACTAACTGTTGATCATACAATGTAAGCTTTCACGGCCGGCGTAACTTCATTTAAAACTTCCGGACTCATAAGCCGTGGTCGATTTATAAAACTTTCCCCTAACGTTTCATCTTCGGCTGCGGAAGACATCTTCAGAGGTAGAATGGCGAACTGCGATGAGAAATTGAGGGAGCGCCGTATATATAGGCAATGCAGAGGGCGCCACAAGACATCACGTGACGTCTGCTACGACACTATCTCTGGTATTGCCAACATTCTTGGCACAGAAGAATCGATTGTCATATCGCTGGTGTAAAGCTAAAGTCCAAATTCTGTCTAATTTAACAGCTTCCTCTTTCCTGTTAAAGTTATTACGATGTTTATAGATCTCGATTGCTTCTCTATATGTGCGCGCATGATAGTGCGAAGTTTTTGAGATGACACTAGTCTCATTAAATTTAATTTCATGATTGCCATCTTGGTATACATGTTCTGCTACGGCCGATTTCTCCGTGTGCCCCAGGCGGCAATTCCTTTTATGTTCGACCAGACGAGTATTGACGCTCCTTTTTGTAGTTCCAATGTAGACTGAACCACAGGTGCAGGGAATTTTATATACACCTGGTGTATTCAACGGATGTCGTACATATTTTGCAGATCTTAAATACTCTTTTATCTTCCTTGTAGGTTTGAAAATGGTTTCTACCCCATACTTGTCCAGCAATTTTCCAATACGGTCTGTAACCTTATTTATGAACGGAAGAAAAACTTTCCCCTTAAGCGGTTCTTGTTCTTTGTTAACATTAACTTTCTCCCTGGGACGAAGGGCTCTGTCTATTTCTTTGGTAGAATAACCGTTCTTCTGGAAGGTGGATCGTAAATGCTCCAACTCATCTTTTAAATAAGTAGGTTCACAAATTTTATGCGCCCTGTCAACCAATGTTTTAACCACACCTCTTTTTTGTCTGGGATGGCGGTGGCCGAGGTGACTGAGGCGCTCCAGTCACAGTCGGCACGGCCACTACGGTCGGGGGTCCGAATCCCCCCTCGGGCATGGACATTTGTGCCGTCCTAGTTCGTAAGTAGTTCATAAGTAGTTTGTAAGTTTAGGGACTGATGACCCCGTAGTTAAGTCCCATAAGCTTAACAAACATTTGAACATTTTTTTGTCTGGGATGGTGGTTAGAGTCTTTATGCAGGTAACGGCCAGTATGAGTAGCCTTCCTGTAGACCTTGTGGCCCAACGTCCCGTCCACGTGCTTGATTACAGAAACATCGAGCTGCCCGTTGAAACAAATGCCCGTTGAAGAAACCGAAACAAATTCAGCTGCCCGTTGCTCTCTGTTTCCATCGTAAATTGTATTCTGGGGTTGATACCATTCAGATGTGTTAAGAAGGCATCTAATTCCTCTGCACCGTGTTTCCATAGCACAAAGTGTCATCGACATATCGAAACCACCTAGCTGGCTTTTTATTAGCGGTCTGCAACGCCTGTTGTTCGAACGACTCCATAAATAGATTGGCCACCGCTGGACTCAGTGGACTGCCCATAGCCACTCCGTCAATCTGTTCATAGAACTCGTTATTGTACTGAAAATAAGTAGTGGTGAGGCAGTGTCTAAACAATGATACTATGTCAGGTGGAAAAATATCCGCTAAGCAAGAGATAGCTTCGTTTATTGGAATCATCGTGAACAGAGACACTACGTCAAAGCTAACGAGAATATCACTATAGGCAACATTCATCTCTTTTAGTTTTTCCATGAAATGAGCGACATTCAGTATCTTTTAGAAACAAATTTCTCAGCTTTAAGCGTGGAAAAAAATTAAAAATTAAGAAGCTTGGTATTGCTGAAACATGCGCCGACCGGGAGGGACGGCGCCACTATCAAGATCCTGCATTAAAAGAAGTGAACTCCCAGTCACCTGAAGCACCAGCCGCCACTGCCCAATATAAAAATAAAATCTGTTTGTTATTACACATATTCGCACTTTAAATATTTTGTAGAAAATTGTCAGCAATCAGTCGTAATTATTTTCTTTATTACCAGAGCTAGATTTCGATCGTCGTGTGATCATTATCAATGATTAAAGCAAACAGTTGAAACATATAAAACGTTTCGACCTCCATGTTGTATGCTACGTATGATCAGAACCTGCAACATGGAGGTCTAAAAGTTTTATATGTTTTAACTGTTTGTTTTAAGCACTGATAATGATCACAAAGTGATCGAAATCTAGATATGAAATCAAGTATTTACTACTGATTGCTAACAATTTTCTACAAATCGGAAAACAGTCGTTAAGGTCAAGAGCCATAATGGAATCATGCCTTCAAATATTTCTGTAGATATTGTTTTTTCGATTAATAATATAGATATGGATATACTGTAATGTAGACTAGTACAGACATTGTATTTATACAATTGTGATAACCATTTTGATAATTTCCAACATTGAGCCATTTTACACATTCAGGTGAGGCTAAAGGATTTTCGTTCTTTCTTTCTAGTTTTTAAACTTCAAAATATTAGTTCTGAATATAAAACACTACTTGCAATGCAGTTTCTGAGAGGTTAATCTTTTTTCTGTGATGAGTTTCGTAATAATATGGATACAAATAGAAACTACAGGGAATCTCTGTGGAGTGAGGCTACTGCAACTATGTATAAAAGAAAAACAACTGATATACTGCTATTTATAATCATAGTTCTAACCATTAGTACTCCATGTCTTAATTTTGGAAAGGGAATGTGAATTGATAACTGAATCAGATAATTTAAATATTTATTAACAGTAATACAAAATAAATGTCTTTAACACCAAGTTCTTGATTATCTCTAACATAAATTAATGAATTATAAGAATTAATCAGGAACACGTCAGTTGTCATATCTGCCAATATAAGCACCGCATTTAGGGCAGTAGTGAAGCTTGCTTTGGCAGCTGTCCATACAGTAAGGAATCCAAAAGCAGCAAATCCCTCTGAAACAGAAACACGCCACAATGAACACAGTAAAATAAATGGACAAATAAACTAGGCCTATATAACCAGAATGAAAAATGATGCTATCACACCACAACAAAATGAGATATTTCCGGCTTCATAAACATTTAAATCGAAAAATCTTAACATGTCGTCTATATGTAACAAGATGTATAATATAATGTCGTCAAACATTTCTCACGTCTTGCAATATGACACTTCATGTGATTACAGTTCAGCATCTGCTTATTGCAACTCAGGTTTCTATCACACATGTACCCCTCTCATGAACTCTCTCCGCTGGCGAATTATGGTTAACTCAAAACTGGACTATGTTAAGATTTTTCGATTTAAATGCATTTCAAAGATCTCCAAATGTTTGTAAAACTTACGGGACTTAACTGCGGGATCATTAGTCCCCAAACTTACAAACTACTTATGAACTTTATATTTCTCCGTTTTAGTGCCTCGCTCAACTGCTTAATAAGGTTGGAAACACACAGATTTTGATGGATTTATGACTGATCATCTTTATGAGTTTTAGTGACGAACTACTCGTCACTTCATATGTCTGAAGGAGCCCTGCCGGGCGAAATGCATCTCACCTGAAAAATAAACGGCTGATTTGCAATCTAGATGACATTTTTATTTACGTAACTCCCAGATGTTACTCCACCATAATAGAGGTGGAGTCCACAGAGATTACTAAATATCAGGAAATATGTTCTCATATTGGCTCGAGGGGCGATCTTAAATTCCAGTAGAAGAATAACGTCGTGTAGCTAAGATCGATATTCTGTTCATTTATTTGAGACTAGCGACACACCCTTGCTTCGTACGCGTTGGACTTGTACTAAAAAAAGGTAAAGCAGTCAACAATCCGAAGATTGGTTTGAACACCACGGTGCTTGACTAGGCATGGTCCTGTTTGGAGGTGGTATGCCGTTACCTTCCTCCGAATTGCGAACTGACTTACCCAGACAGTTATAGGGGGACCTACAGTTTAACGTGGGTACCGAAGTATGGTACTATTCGATATTTTTCACATCAGAAACACTGCCAGAGGTGAAAGAAGTGGAAAGAGACTGATAAAAATTCTAGAATCTGGCGGGGATCGAACCTACGTGCTTTGGATTTTTAGTCTGGCACTCTGCCACTGTGCAACCGAGCCGCACTCTATATCTACAAAAATCGATTTGTGTATGTATTTTATTGTTCGCCTTGTTCTATGTAATATGATTGAACACAATGCGTATCACGCTTATATATTAATGTCATACTCTAACATATACATAAAAATTTGCGACTGGCAATTGGAAAGACTGTAGCTTCGCAGGCGGCTTCCCTAGCGCCACTATTGACACGAAACGCCACGGAAGTGTCGTTAGCGTTCTAAGTGGCAGAACTGCAGAATGCCATGATACAAACGGTTGATTCTTTCTCCTCTATGGGGCATACTGCCGCAAGCACCAGACATAAACTTTGACTTGTTGTTACGGTCTTCATTCCGGAAACTGGTTCGGTGCAGCTCTCCACCCTACTCAACCTGAGCAAAGCTCTTCATCTACTCATTCGTCTCTGGGCTCCCTCGGTCATTTTTACCCCCCCCCCCCCCCCACCTCCATCTTTCATCCAGTGATAAATTCACAACTCCTTGATTTTAAGAATGTGCCCGACCAATCGATCACTTCTTTTAATCAGAAATTCCGTGTGTCCAGTAACCCCTCATTAGTTACGCGATCTACCCACCTACTCTTCAACATTCTTCTGTAGCACCACATTTCAAAGCCACCCTTTTCCTGTCTGAACTATTTACCATACCATGTAGGCTTTCATGGCCGGCGTTAACTTCAGTTAAAATTTCCGGACTGGTAGGTCGAGGTCGATAGATAAAACTTCCTCCTAACGTTTCATCTTCCGCTTTGGAAGTCATCCTCGGAGGCAAAGTGGCAACTGCAGTGAGGGTTCCACGGAGCGCCGCAGATATAAACGGTGTAAGGAGCGCCACAGTCCATCAAGTGTCGGCTGAGAGACTGTCTCTGCGAGTGCAAACCTTATTCATAGAAGATAATCGATTGTCAACGTGCTGGTGCAACGTTGAAGACCAAAGTTTCCATTAAAATTATTGTGCTGTTCGTAAATTTCAATGGCATCTCTATAAGTGCGAGCATAGTGGTGTGACGTTTTTGATGAAACTCTGGTCTCTTTAAATTTAATTTCATGATCGCTATTGTGACCGAAGAACTGACTGGGTCGGGAGCGACTAGCGACGACCGACCGATCAAGCGTCGCCGCTAACAAGAAACATTCCACGAAACCACAGAGACGACAATAACAACAACTAATCGAAAAAACAAAGATCGAAACGAAAGGCAAATCGGAACCGTGCCAGAGCAGAGTACGAAGCCAGATAACCAATGAATAGCGAAAGTAAACGGAGCGCAGTCAACACAAGACTGAGGAGCGAGCTGTGGCTCCGGCCCTATATAGTGCGGCGCGGTAGGCGCGCCACGGCGTGCAGCGCTCTAGTGGCGATGGCAGCGCTAGTAGGTTGTGCGCGCCGCCTAACGGCTGCTGTCATAGTCCATGTGGTCTGGCGGGCTCTCAAACATGTCGTTCCGGGATACCAGAATCGCCATCTGGGTGATCATTATAAGCTACGGCCGATTTCTGTGTATGTCCCAGGCGGCAGTTTCTTTTACACTCCTGGTCATTAAAATTGCTACACCACGAAGATGACGTGCTACAGACGCGAAATTTAACTAACAGGAAGAAGATGCTGTGATGTGCAAACGATTAGCTTTTCAGAGCATTCACACCAGGTTGTCGCCGGTGGGGACACCTAAAACGTGGTCACATGATGAAAGTTCCCAACCGATTTCTCATACACAAACAGCAGTTGACCGGCGTTACCAGGTGAATCGTTATTGTGATTCCTCGTGTAAGGAGGAGAAATGCGTACCATCACGTTTCCGACTTTGATAAAGGTCGGATTGTAGCCTATCGCGATTGCGGTTTATCTATCGCGACATTGCTACTCGCATTGGTCGCGATCCAATGACTGTTAGCAGAATATGGAATCGGTGGGTTCAGGAGGGCAATATGGAACGACGTGCTGGATGCCAAAGGCCTCGTATCACTAGCAGTCGAGATGACAGGCATCTTATTCACATGGCTGTAACGGATCGTGCAACCACGTCTCGCTCCCTGAGTCAACAGATGGGGCCGTTTGCATGACAACAACCATCTGCACGAAGAGTTCGACGACGTTTACAGCATCATGTAATATCAACTCGGAGACCATGGCTGCGGTTACCCTTGAAGCTGCATCACAGAGAGGTGCGATGAAGGGTGGCAGCATTGTTTTGCCACTCTGATCAGAGACATTATTGTTGTAAGTAATAGTAGTCGGAAGCAAGTAGTGAGTAGCGAGAGAGAGAAGGTGGGAGTGTGTGGAAGTAGACGGACGAAGTTAGTTGTTCGTGGAGAGCTATAGACTGCGAGAATATTGTTGTAAGCCGTTAGGATACTTAATAATTCTAATTTTGATTTTGGTATTTTTTGTAATGACTATGTTGATAAGATTATGATAATAATAATAATCATCATTGCTAACAACTTTGTTTTAATTCAAGACAGTTTTACGTCCCCCTTTTTGTTCAAACTTAAAAATCTTATTCTCCCAGAGTTATTTTAGGTTGAAATTTTTAAACGGTAAGATAGATACAAGTTGCAACTTATTATATTATTTATATTTCATCATTAATGTGCTGCAAGAAGCTGCTGTCTACAGATAAGATGTGAGTGAATTTAAATTTATTTCGCATATACTTAGTAGCCCGATTTGTTATACTCTTACGTTTTTTGGATACAAGAATAGTAGACAACTAGTTTATCAATATTTCTTTCCAGTCTTGGAAAGTACTCGACACACCAAATTTATTACACCACTTGCATATTATTCACTTTTATTACATCGTTCACATTCTGTTGTAGACGCCATAACAAATGAGTTTATCAGGTAGCATTTCTTGTCTATTTTATGATGCGACTTTTCATACAGATATTAATTATACCACTTGCTGACAACACAATAATTGGTTTGTTAATAAAAATAGGTCATAATTTCAGAAGGTGTCGGTACACACAATAATTGTTGTTAAGCTCGCAACCGAATCCATACTTAGTTAGTTTTGGCATTTAATAAACTAAACCTTGATCTGTACTGTAAATAATTAGTCAATTACACAATTATCGACTTAAACGTTTAAACAATAGAATAGGTAGTACAAATTATCGACTTAGATGTTTCTACTCTATGATAGATTGTAGGCTACAAGTTCGTTTCATTGCTATCAGCTAGTGTTATAGTTTGTCATTCTACGAATAGATGTCATTCTCAGTCTGTGTCATAGTAGTAACTTAAACTTTAATCTTTGATTAACAGACACATAATTGTCAACTGTAGTGTTTTATTGTGTCATACAATTACGGCATTCCGCTACTATGTCACTGTTCGAGATTGTCTATCATCCCACATATGTCCACATTTAATTTTGAATATCAAATTTGTGTCAAACACTGATCAGTATTTAATTTAATTAATGAATAAGTTGTCTGTCTCATTAACGAATCAGAACGTAAGCTACAACCGGACTTACCATTCATTGTTTAACCAGACTCGTGTTCTGGGTAGTTAAACGCATTAACAGGGCCATACTCATTGCAATCAGTCGATGTCAGGCTGATTAATTTTAATATTGACTCTTACTTGTTGTTTAGACATTCAGATAAATTTCTACTTTCACAGAACTGTACTAATCCAAATAGGTACTGTTGCATCTGCACACAAACCTTACAACCAAACACACCCTATTTCAAATGTTTGTATAGTCTATGGGACTTTACTACGGGGTCATCAGTCCCTAAACTTACAAACTACTTATGAACTACTTACGAACTAGAACGGCACAAATATCCATGCCCGAGGGGGGATTCGAACCCCCGGCCATAGTGGCCGTGCAGACCGTGACTGAAGCGCCTCAGTCCCCGCGGCCACCGCGGCCGGCACACCCTATTTACGGTCTCCAATGCCGATCACTTTATTTTATTTAAACAGATAAGTTTCATTTGGTGACGACCTCATTTTACGCTCTTGGAATCTTCGACTTATTATTGCAGTCAGATCTTATTAATCTCTCTACATATTGTTATTTGACTATACTGTTTCACTGTCCGGTTATATAATTATATTTCTCTAAATAGATTTTCATTCTGCTTTCATATGCTATATTTGATTTATTTTCATATTGTATTACGTAACTAATTTGGGTATGTGATAAAGCACTGGATTGTGAATCGGTATTGTAACAGTGACAATGGTTCGATTCCCCCTATCCGCATCACAGAGAGGTGCGCCTGCGATTGTGTACGCAACGAGGAACCTGGGTGCACGAATGGCAAAACGTCATTTTTTCGGATGAATCCAGGTTCTGTTTACAGCATCATGATGGTCGCATCTGTTTGTCGACATCGCCATACTGGCATATTACCCGGCGTGATGGTACGGGGTACCTCTTGTTCGCATCGACGGCACTTTGAACAGTGGCCGTTACATTTCAGATGTGTTACAACCCGTGGCTCTACCCTTCATTGGATCCCTGCGAAACCCTACATTTCAGCAGGATAATGCACGACCGCATGTTGCAGGTCGTGTACGGGCCTTTCTGGATACGGAAAATGTTCGACTGCTGCCTTGGCCAGCTCATTCTCCAGATCTCTCACCAAATGAAAACGTATGGTCAATGGTGGCCGAGCAACTGGCTCGTCACAATAGGCCAGTCACTACTCTTGAACTGTGGTATTGTGTAGAAGTAGCATGGGCATCTGTACCTGTACACCCTATCCAAGCTCTGTTGGACTCAAGGCTCATGTGTATCAAGGCCGTTATTACGGCCAGCAGTGGTTGTTCTGGGTACTGATTTCTCAGGATCTATGCACCCAAATTGCGTGAAAATGTAATCACATGTCAGTTCTAGTATAGTATATTTGTGCAATGAATACCCGTTTATCATCTGCATTCCTTCTTGGTGTAGCAATTTTAATGGCCAGTAGTGTACTTCTGCCCTCAAGAATCGTAGAACCCAATAATTAGCACAGAACGTTTCGAAGTATCCATATTAATTATATTCCAGGCATAGTAGGTGCCCATTAAATTGTTACATAAAATTACAAAATACATGGTCGCTTGCCTCTATCGCGACTTTGTGTCGCATTTACATAAATTAATCGATTCGCAAAATTTGCTTTTGCACCAGTTCCGGTTCGTCATTCAAACTTCTTATACAGCAACACAGCTACAATAACAAGTCATAATGGCGATAAGAATTGCCGCTCGACCGAGCTAAACAAAAAACTTTTCACGCCATGATCACAGCTCAATATGAGCCGAGTAGTGACTGCGTAAAATAACTATCCTGCACTCAGGGTTGCCGCATTTATGTTTAACAGCATTCAAACAAAAATAACGAATAAATACGCAGGAAGTCAGAAATGAGGGTGTTCACATGCTAAGACTGTTCGATCTGGTGTGCAACATTATGAGACAGGCGAAGTACCCTCAGACTTCAAGAACAGTAATAATCCCAATTCCGTAGGCGCAGACAGGTGATAATGAATGCTGGGGAAATTATTTACAGAAGTCTGGAAAAGATGGAGGAAGCCGACATGGAGAAAGATCAGTTTGTATTTAGGAGAACTGTAGAAACACGTAAGGCAATGCTCACCTTACGACTTATCTTGGGTTACGGTTACTGTAGCCCACTATCTGTCCGTGGCGATCCTCCTGCCCGCTTCTCAGATGGAATGAAGCAACACCACGGCCTCACAACAGCCTCACAAGTCCTCACAAGGCCTCACAACAGCCCGTGCTACGTCACACCAACCAGGCCGCGGTCTCTAGGTGGTGCTGGATGAAGTCACCATTACCCGCTTACGATGTTCAAATGTTTGTATAGCTTATGGGCCTTAACTACGGGGTCATCAGTCCCTAAACTTACAAACTACTTATGAACTAGCTAATACTAAGGACGGCACAAATATCCATGCCCGAGGGGGGGATTCGAACCCCAACTGTAGTGGTCGTGCAAACCGCGACTGGAGCGCCTCAGTCCCCTCGGCCACCGCGGCCGACCCAGCATCATCATTTTATGAGGAGATGAACAGCCTTGCACAGGTTAGAGTAAGATGGAGGACTGCATCAAACCTCCGGTCTGAAGACGAGAACAACATGTTATTCTGTTCTTACATAGCAGACACCACAGTGAATAAATACGAAACCGTGGAATACAGAAGGTACCACAAGGCCGCGCACAGTACGCGGTATCAGTGCTTACCCCAGAACACACAGTATGAGGGCGTTGCAGTGCGTCTTGCTGTTGCTGACCACGTCGATGCGGGTCTGCACCGCCTCGTGGCAGAACGGGCACACCAGCGACGCCGGCGCTGCCCCGATCGCCACCTGCATCGTCACCACTGCGAACCACACAAGCACACCGCCTCACTGACAAGTAGGGGCACAGGGGCACACAAGATATCATACACTATATACATTTGGTAGCCATTTTTAATAATGACCTTATATACGCAGCAAGTGGATATGAAATTTTGTTGACAATTGCAGCCCACCAAGTTGCTTTAAAATAATTACAAAATTTATCTCGATTTCGGCAACACTTTTGAAGTCATAATCAGAATGTAAAATTACCACTAGAGAGTTTTACAGAAGTAAAGGAATGCTCATCTGTGTATATATACTAGCTGACCCGGCCCGGCTTTGCACGGGTAATCAATCTTTAAACTACTTTAACTCGATAACTGCATAACGTATCGTGATGCGGTTTCTTTCAATTTCTTCGGTATAATCCTGTGTTCAACGTAGGCTATATTAAATGCCAAGACGAAAATGAGAAATAATTGAAATAATAATAATAATAACGTAGAAAGGTTTACCACTTCCGCACTTTCGTGACCTTTGTAGCACAGCCTAAACTACGAGACCTGCGCCAAAGTACATAGTATGGAATTATATAACTCGCGATTTAACAAACAAAACAAAACAAAAGGACTCAGAGATCATATGTGTAACTTTTACAGATCTCCCATAATCACTATATCTGTAGTCTGAAGCCATCTGGCGTCAGCGCTTTATAAAAGAAAAATGATAAATGTGGTTCACTCGTAAAAGTTAGACACATGATCTCGCGTGTTTTTGTAGAAGTCCACTAAGTACACCACCTAGCTATTATCGTTTAGGCACCAAATCTGACCAAAGTGCAGAAGCGGTAAAAGATTCTACGTTATGATTCTTATTTTAGTTTTTTTTTCTTCATATGTTCGTATTGACATTAAATATAGCCTAAAATTATCCCAGGCTTCTAAAGAAGATATTAAAAGAAAGCGCATGACGATACGTTCGGTATTTCTCGATTTATAAAAAGTTAAAAGGGACAGTCAGAGGAAAACTGTGTTTCTACTTTATACTGTACAATGCAACCAATAAAACAATTTTCAAAGAGTAAATATAATTTTCACAGAGTAATTATTGTTCCGCATTTCGCGTAATGTTCTTCAAATTACAAAATATCTATCAGATCGCTATAAAACCGTGCCTAAACGTTCCTCAGGTATACATTAGTAACTGTACAAATATTTAAGTCTCTACGTCTTGTTGTTAGACGTGATAAGCGTACGCCAAACAGATATTCATATATAGCTATCCGAAAAGCCTTCCCCGGGTATACATTAGTAACTGTACAAATTTTTAGCTCTTTATGTCTGGTGGTTCTGACGTGATAAACGTACACCGAACAGACATTCACATTTATAGATATAGATAAATGAATGTTTGTCTGTATGTCCTCTATGTGTGCATAAACCATTCATTAGATTGCAATGAAACTTTGGTGAATTCACCGTACGCCCACGAAGGTTTCTGACCCAAAAACAGAAGAGCACGACATATAGCTCAGGAGATATGACGTCATAAATAATGAGGCCACCGAGGGAGAATACCCAAATTTATGCGTCAATTATTGGAAAATGTGAGTAGTTAGGGAACAGTAACAAAATTTGCGTGTAATTTCGGACGTTTATGAATTTTTCACCTCCAATTTGTAGAATCGAGAGGAAGATGACGAACCAGTTTAGTTCATAATGCCGATGACAATGCGTCAGACCCAGATACCTCAACTGACGCCCTAATAGTTTTGACCAGTGTTCAAAATGTTCAAATGTTTGTTAAGCTTAAGGGACTTAACTACGGGGTCATCAGTTCCTAAACTTACAAACTGCTTATGAACTACTTACGAACTAGGACGGCACAAATATCCATGCCCGAGGGGGGATTCGAACCCCCGACCGTAGTGGCCGTGCAGACCGTGACTGGAGCGCCTCAGACTCCTCGGCCACCGCGGCCGGCTTGACCAGTGTACAAGTGATAAGCAGTTTTATCGTAAAGAGCTTTAAGTGATAGATCATAATAGTTCACTGCCAAAGCTTCAAAAATCTTTGCAAAACACTGTGTCAGCTCTTTCCTGAGAAACCGTTAGCAAGTATTATACACTAATGACACGAGTACAGGAGTTGAAAAAGAGACTAATACTTTCACAGGTGGTAGTAGTCATCTAAACAAGAAAAATAAGTTCAGTAATCACGTGCTCTCTGACAAGTTAACGGTCCAATAAGACATGTCGAAACCAACCCTGAAATTTTTACAAGGAAGAAGACAACGAAAGAAATGCACTATAAAAATTTTAGCTGCCAAGAGGCTCTGCAAGTATTAAAAAAATAATAATAATAAAATAGCTGAAAATTGCTAAATTCGTTGCGCGCCAGGCAGCGGTAGGAATGTACACCCCTACTGGCGCTGTAGCAACTGCGCATGCGCAATTAGACACACAGAGACAACCGAGGTCGACGGTTCATTTGTGAACAGGAAACACGGCAATCGTATCGTAATTTGTAAAGGACGTTTCAGGTTATCGTTCGTTGACAGTGTCCCTCACACTACAGTACACAGTTCTATTCTCTCGATTAGCCACTCAATAACAACTGTCTGTTGCTTTTTACAGCATAGGTAGGTATTGACAATAAGGATAAAGCTGAATTAATATTTATTGTGCTTTATAAGGCAAGCTTGCTAATAGTATCTTACTACTTCTTCTTTCAGTTTCACAATAATGTGGAATCCAATTAACGTTCTCAATTTAGCAAAGATGCAATATGAAGAACGTGGTTTCCAGCCGAAATCACGTACTTCTCCTGAGGGCCTAAATATGTATCATTTGTTGATTGATTACTTTGACATTCATTCGAATGATACCGACAATTCATTTGAAATTTTGGAAACGTTAGAAAAAATATGAAATAACTGTAACGATATCACGAATTGTAGTAAGGATGAGGTCAGTTGTGCTAGTAAAAGTTCTGAAGAAGAATACCTTCCTATAAATAAAAAAATAATAACAAATAAATAAATGTATTGCAACAGCTTTCAGCGACAAAGAAAAAGCAATGAAATTTGGGTTAAACGAAGGAGGGAAAAAAACGCTTTAAGTTAAGTAGTGTGCAAAGGCGTTTTCATTTCGTAAAATCTGAGGGTGAACTTTATAAATGGAATAAAGAATTACTTGAAGTAAGAGATATGCACCAAACGGAAACTCGAAAACATCTGAAAGAAAAACTGTTCGAAAGATTTAGAACTGCTCGTGAGAGATGAAGATCTACGAGGCCGGGCCCTCCGAATTTGCATCTGGCAGGATCACTGCTAATTTTCATGCTTCGTCGAGCTGACTACACAGATTCAAGAAACAGTACAGAATGGAAAGTCGCAAAACTACCAAGTTTACGTCACGTGTAGATCAGCTGCCAGTGATAGACAGTGCTATAGAGAAATACATAGCTGACATAAAGAAGAAACATGCTGTTATCCCCACTACAGGTCTGCATGTAGCGGTCATGCTTGCTCGATCACGTAGTTCCGTGATAGTCCGGTAGATGTCAATGTAACCACTTCGCCCGCTGCCTGTAACTGCATTTGATATTCCTCATGCTTGCAAGCATTCGATGCTTGTATTGCCCGCTGCCTACTCTGTTACGCGGTTCCGTTCAGTCACCTACTGAAGGATCATGGCGCGTGAACGCGAGACTAAGTACAGTGTGAAAGAGCAAATTGATACGAAAGAATTTATCCTCAGTGCGAAAAATACTGGTCGTATTAGTGTCTGCGAAACATTTTCATTAGTAAATGTTAAGTAGGGAAATTATTTTAAATCAAAACATTTTTAATCAAGGGAAATTATGTTGGCTACTTTTATTGTGGCAACTGTTCTGCTCTCTTATCTTATCCAAACCCAACACACCTGCAGAAGAAAACAAGAACAAGGATGTTCTGAAGCATTACCGGCATCAGTTAAAGATTCTGACACTAATAAGTGTGTTGAAATGTGTGCCAGGAATCTACGTCCATTTGCGATGATTTCAGGAAATTGATTTCGTTCTTTTTGCCAGGCTCTTGTAAATATTGGTTCGGAATTTGGACAGGTGAACGTCTCCAACATTCTGCCTCAACCCTCAACAGTGGCACGAAACATAGAAAGAGAAGGCGATGGAATACGGGCAAATTTTATGTCCAGCATTGTCCAGACTGTAGATGCAAGAATTCTTTTCTCACGGACCTAGTTGCTATTTTGAGTTCCGGCCTCAAACGCAGCTAGTGAAAGAGGTTTCAGTGCTGCCGGGAATCTTATCTCCGACAAAAGAAGCAGACTTCATCCAAAACGGGTCGATGTTATTCTAACCATTACTTATAATTATAATGCTAATAATGAATAATATGGTTTTATTTGCTATGTTTGTAATGTATTAGGTGGAAATACTGACTTTTCTAAACAGGAATCAATAAAGTATGTAATATTAGGAAGGGAACTTAAATCGCACTCCGTCTTGAACAGTGACATAACTCAAAACTGCAATACTTGAGATTAGCAACATTTTTCTTGCCATGACAAATATTATGGCCTATATGGCCTATCCTACAGCATAAATTATACTGTTCTCCTCAAGCGGACAAAAGATGTTGCGTTTTTGGTCCAGGTTGTAGCCAGTGGCGGCTGGTGATAATGTGCTATTGTGCTGCAGCACACTGTAAATATATATTACTGAAATTATGCCATTTCTCTTCGAATGCAAGCGAGAAATCGCTGTAAAATTACATCCTTTCTCTTGGAATACGAGCCAGTTATCACAATAAAATTATCCCAATTCTCTTCCAATGCCGGCCGCGGTGGCCGAGGGGACTGAGACGCTCCAGTCACGGTTAGCACGGCCACAACGGTCGGGGGTTTGAATCCCCCCTCGGGCATGGATATTTGTGCCGTCCTTAGTTGTAAGTAGTTCATAAGTAGTTTGTAAGTTTAGGGACTGATGACCCCATGGTTAAGTCCCATAAGCTTTACAAACATTTGAACATCCCTTCCAATGTATATTACAGTGCTAGTAATAAGGATGAAAACGCATTTTGGAGTGCTCTCGCTGCGATAATTGGAAACAAGCTCCGCGTGCTGAAGTGGGATTCAGCCGCGCTAGTACGTGCGCAGAGAGGCGGCGCAGTCGTCTATTCGCTAGTGCGCATGCGCAGACGTGACGTCAGGCCTGGCGACTCATGTGTGCTGAGACCGACTACAGCACCAGATCAGTACTTCTCTTCGTGCTGCGTGTAACGGCTGCGGAATAATAGTATATGACGAATATTGCGACATACAGAGTCAAATAGCGCGCTGGCTCAGGCGTCTTGCACGTTGTCTCTCAAACCTGTGAAGCTCGCATTCAAATACATCTGAGTCTAAATTTTTAATTTCTGTAAATAAAATTAATATTTTTTAAACGTTATATTTTGAGTTTCTCAGGGAAGCCAAAACAGTCTTGGTCCAACCCGCCACTGCCCGAACCGAAACTAAGTTTATTGTGCGGTAACGTTATATTTACTACCTGCAGTTTATTTTTGTAATATTGTAGCACACTAGTCAAATTTTAACGAGCCGCCACTGGTTGTAGCTCGTCAAACATATTTTTCAATTATCAACTGCCGGTTTTAAAATTGTGTCACTCTTCTTGCCAGGGTGCGAAATGTAATTTTGCATACCCATAAAGAGCACAAAGACGACACAAACATCCATGCTCGAAGGGGGATTCGAACCCCCGAACGTAGCGGCCGTGCAGACTGTGACTAGCGCACGCAGACCGCACGGCCACTCATAACGTCCACATTAGAATTGTTTATAGTCTTTCTCTTTCGTGTTTGGTATTATTTATTGTAACACTGCTAGAACGTAAGAGTATTGTTGCATAAATAAAATGATACCGGTGTAGTTCCATCACGTGGTTGGAATATAACGGAACCGCCGGCAGCGCGCGGATACACGGAGCTGGTGTGTGGGCCGCAGCCACAGCTCGCCGATGCGACCGCCGGCGCTGCCCCGCTCACCAGCTCCACGGTGCTACAAACAAGCACAGCTGGCCGCGCAAGCGTTCATAATCGGACAAACAAAAACATAGCGTGGCGCGATCGAGCGAGTACAAGCAAGCAAACTCGCCAATATGCAGACCTCTAATCCCCACAGCTGCTGTTTATAACGCTGATCAGTCAGGTTTCGTGAAAGAACTGCGTAACCACTGCACTTCATCATTTCACGGTGAAAAATAGACAGAGTCGATTGCCCAAATAATGAATAAAAAAAGAACTTTTTCACTGATAGTTAAATGTACAATATTCAAAAATTATTTTATGGAATGGCCGACAGGAATTGTTATAAAAAATGTGGTGCTGCAAGTCACATTTCATTTCAACAAATTACAAGTTCTCAGTCACGGAAGTCGTTGTTCGCGTCCATTCGCTCCTTTGCAAATCAGGCTTTAGGTGCTCAAAATTTGTGTCTGTGAAGTCTGGATAATCCCGCTACGCGGCGCTGTATGCTTGATTCGCCGAGTCGTGCGCTAGGCGGGCAGGGCTGCACAAACCGCTGTTATAAGCTGTTCTTCGCGCGACAAAAATGATTAACTTCACATTTAAAAAAAATAAAAAATTAAAAAATAAAATAAAAATAAAAAATAAATAAATTAAAAAAACCTGCAGCTAAAATTTTGGCAGTTCATTTCTTTCGTTTTCTTCCCCTGTACAAAATTCCAGGGTAGGTTTCGACATGTCTTATTGGACTGTTCCCTTGTGAGAAAACACGGGTTTATAGGAAGTGTTGTGTGGCGCTTTGTTTTTGTCACTCCATTGCCGCTGCGTCAAATGGACGGAATCGAAATATTGAAACATTTCGACCCTTTCTGGGGGGATGAAATAAATTCTATGTGTTTCCGTACCTGTGTTTAGTGGACTTACGTTTGTTATTTGATCGAGAACTGTCACTTCTCAAAGTATCGGAAACTTATTAACACTCTGTATAAACCTTAAAACTATTCCTGAAAACTCATCAGAGTAATGTAATCTAATTACAAGGTGCGTCTGAAAAGTTCGATAAACGGTCCCTTATTTTACGCCGCGGTGGAGTAGCCGAGCGGTCTGAAGCGCCTCACTGCGGAGCGCGCGGTTGCTCGCCGTCGGAGGTTCGAGTCCTTCCTGGGGCATGGGTTTGTGTATTGTCCTGAGGTTAATTTACCATGGTTTGTAAGCTACGGACTGATGACCACGCAGTTTGGTCCGATAGATTTACAAACATTTGAACTTTATTTTACACCACCGCGCTAGCGGGGATGAGATGCTATCGCAAAGGTCTACACATCGAGGGACATGTCAACAAGTACCCCCTATCGTGCAAAGCACTGCAGTGAACTGGTGTTACACGTTGCAACCCAGTTAACCCTTTCAAATGTTCAAAAAGGTTTGTAACACTTATGGGACTTAACTACTTATGAACTAGCTAAGACTAAGGACGGCACAAATATCCATGCCCGAGGGGGGATTCGAACCCCCGACCGTAGTGGCCGTGCAGGCCGTGCTTGGAGCGCCTTAGTCCCCTCGGCCACCGCGGCCGGCAGTTAACCCTTTCAGTCCCACATTAAGACTTCATCTATGGAAAAATTGAAATTGAGTGTTTTCTGTATTAATACAATGCGCTAAACATCAAAATTCTTGTTTTAGAAGTTTTGATCGCACTATTATTTTTTATGTAATGAATTTCATGCACAACGGAGACGTTTGTATCGAGCTATTTTATTTCTTGGGACCTTATTTTGTTGATAGTTAACATTGTCAGAGCAGTAATCTTTCTCCACAGCAGCAAAGGCGAGACAATTCACTGCTGAAATAAAATAACACGAACTTTACTCACGCTCACACCCAAGTACAGGCGGCAACGAAACACAGCCTTCATGACGGACAAATTAATGCCTAGGAAGTGGCTACACGCCGTACAAAGCGGCGTACTAGGACTATATTGTTCATCAACAACAACGTGATTTCAAATACTACTCAAAATACGGCATAAATCAGCTTTTAATACGTTTTTGTTGAAGAACAGCCGCGCGTGAGTAGCCGAACGGTCTGGAGCGCCACCTTGCGGAACGCGCGGCCTGCTGCGTCAGAGGTTCGAATCCTCCCTCGGGCATGAAAGTCTGTATTGTCCTTAGTACAAGTTAGTTTATAAATAGTTTAGTTTAGGGACTGATGACTCCGCAGATAAGTGCCATAAGCTTTACAAACATTTGAACATTTCGAATTTTAAATACAATGAAAGAATCCCTGAGACGGATTTTCGTCTCAAATATGTCAAAGACATTATTGATAGAGCTGAAGCATTGAATTAAAATTTGTGGTGCGGCCGGGAATCGAACCCGGACCTCCATGCTTACTAGGCAGACGTCTTAACCGTTAGACTACCACACCACTAACGATTCCCGGCCGCACCACAAATTTTAATTCAATGCTTCAGCTCTATCAATAATGTCTTTGACATATTTGAGACGAAAATCCGTCTCAGGGATTCTTTCATTGTATTTAAAATTCGAAATGTTCAAATGTTTGTAAAGCTTATGGCACTTATCTGCGGAGTCATCAGTCCCTAAACTAAACTATTTATAAACTAACTTGTACTAAGGACAATACAGACTTTCATGCCCGAGGGAGGATTGCCGGGCGCCGTGGCTCAGCGCGCCCGGTCAGAGGGCTCCACGCCCTCTGTAATAAAAAAGCTGAGCCAAATATTCAACGAACAACCTCGAACAAAAACGATCAGCGTCCGCAACGAAGAGAACTACCCAGAGAACAAAAAAAAAAAAAAAAAAAAAAAAAAAAAAAAAAACGGTTAAGACGTCTGCCTAGTAAGCATGGAGGTCCGGGTTCGATTCCCGGCCGCACCACAAATTTTAATTCAATGCTTCAGCTCTATCAATTTCGAATTTTGTTGAAGAGCAACATTGGAAATGAAAGGGTTAACAGGTTTAGTGTGAGAACTCGTGTTATTGCAAGACGGATCACAAAATTGAGTAACGCGTTAAATGAAGTCATATTGTCAACGCGGAAGTTTACAAGGATGTTTTGAAACGGCTGCTGCGACACGACAAGAACTGTATCGGAGTGGACAACGGAATTTCCTGCTCGGAAATGCCCGTCCGCACTCTAAAATCCCCGTGTTCGACTTTCTCGTTAGACGCAAGCTCACTGTGCTTCCACACTTCCTTACTCTCCTGATTTGGCGCCGGTAGGCTTCTCTCTGTTTCCCCGCCCTAAATTAGCTGTGACTGTTGTTGTTTGGACAGTCTATGGGACTTAACTACGGGTCATCAGTCCCTAAACTTACAAACGACTTATCAACTAGCTTATACTAAGGGCGGCACAAATATCCATGCCCAAGGAGGGATTCGAACCCCCGACCATAGTGGCCGTGCAGACCGTGACTGAAGCGCCTCAGTCCCCTCGGCCACCGCGGCCGGCTAGCTGTGACTGGTTTACGTTTTGCAACGGTTACGGAGATTCAATAACTCTAGACCTCAGTGCTTGGAGCGATTCCACAAGAAGGGTTTGCTGTCAGTTTCTAACAGCTGTAAAACCTATGTCAGAAATTTGTTGTAGCCAATGGCGATTACTTGAAGGCCAGTAAAAGAAGTTTGTTTGTAACTCTTGTCTTCTTTATTTCCTGAGACCATTCGCCGAATTTTTGAGGCGTGCCTCGTACATATTCTCAACGCCAGTGATGAGACTACCTTTCTTAAAAAAAAAGTTCAAATGTTGGTATCGTCTATGGGACTTAACTACGGGGTCATCAGTCCCTAAACTTACAAACTACTTATGAACTAACTAAGACTAAGGACGGCACAAATATCCATGCCCGAGGGGGGATTCAAACCCCCGACCGTAGTGGCCGTGCAGACCGTGACTGGAGCGCCTGTCTCCTCGGCCACCGCGGCCGGCCTACCTTTCTTCGCTTTGTACAGTACTAATCTAAACTTCATTGTCGATATTCCTTAAACTCCTTAAACACTTCAGAGAAATGACATAGTAAGGAAAGTATTTCAGTTATTGGTAAACATTTTCAAAATAACTTAGATATTAGGCGCAGAATAACCAGATTGATATAAATCGCTGATTTAAAATCTCATAACGCGCTCCAAAGGAGATTATTTATTTATTTAGCCTGGTCAGATTAGGGCCATCAGGCCCTTTCTTACATCAGACCAGGGTTTTACACATACATTTT
The DNA here is from genome assembly GCA_026315105.1 of Locusta migratoria. NCBI lineage: Eukaryota > Metazoa > Arthropoda > Insecta > Orthoptera > Acrididae > Locusta > Locusta migratoria. The sequence goes on from CM048744.1 coordinate 542,917,895, forward strand.
ACATCTCAGTTACCTATAGTACCACAATGATTTTAATAGATAAACGGTTAATAAGGTATAATAACATTATTTAGACTGACTGAATACATGTAAAAGGATGTAAATAAATAGTATTGACTGAACAGTAATAAGATTAATAGTAGCTGTACTACTGAGACAGCTTCTGCTGCTGATGGTATAATAATAGAAATAAGAACATTGATATTAGCAGATAGGGTAAGGTGGTACAAATTCGATATAGGTACAATTCTGATCAACATAATTTGTCAGTCTCGTAGTGTTGGTAGCACATGCCTTTGTGTGGCGTTGTAGTGTAGCAGGTTTCTACAGCTCCTCCTGTCTTTTCCAAGAATGCACCACTTTGCGCTACGGAGATATAATTTTTTTCCTGTTAAGAGGAACGTGGAGCAACGTCGTCGAACGCGCTCTTATAAGTTATCTAGTTTCCACGCGATTGCAAATTCTGTATTATGCAATGTTTGTTACCGTTGCTGCCCAAGGGAAAAAGTGCTTTTTATGTGGAAGAAGCCAGTGATCAAAATTTTACGAGGAAGTGATCATAATTGTACCTAGTGTGGTACATTTTCGATCGATTTTTAACACTTCTGTCACATTTATTTGTGTTTATACCAACATTTGTAATGGTCTAGTAGTTGTGTTACATATTCGTTAAACATCCAAGAACAAATGCCATAGTTAAAATTATCTCTTTTCTCAAAATATTTCCAGTACCAACAACATTTGTCCGAAATGATCGGAATTGTACCACCTTACCCTACAAAATGTACTTTTGAATGTGCAGAAACTGGTTAAGGCATGGCGAATTCTGATAGAAGGAAACTAGAAAAACTGTACACGGCGAGAGAAATGGCAATAGGTGAATATCTGGGAGGAGGAATGGATGTGACGTAAAAGGAGCTTAGGGGAACAGAGAATGGAGTAATTATTGCCTTATTAAATAAATCAGCTGTCGTTTGAAGCTATCAGTGTTTTTCAGTTCCCTGATATAGTGAGAAAGATTGTTCCAGGACTTTGAGAAAGCGGTTGAGTGATCGACTGGGACAGAAAGGGTTTTGCTCTGATAGGAACGTGTATTTCTGTTATGTTGACCACACAATAATGTATATGTACAAACATAATGAAAAATGCACCTACTCAGCACAAAAAAGGCGAATATTTCCTGGCCGAATAGATGAATTACCCTCAAATTATCCGGCAGCTTCAGAACTATTTAAATCTAAAGCTTTTAACACATTCGTGAATGTGGAAAGTAACGCGTTATTAATTCTATATGGCCGGCAAGGACAGTGATAATAGATATTTTGTAAATTAACTGACTGCAAAATATGAAGTCCCAAAACCAAGGCAGACCCATATGGGATTGTTGCATCACAATTGGTTCGAAGGTCTCCTCAACACTGACATTGTACTATTAGCCTGTCGCAACAAGAAGCAGTTGCTTACAGTGCCCATAGATCTCAGCCAACCCGCACAAGGGTGTAAACGGGGTTGGAACACTTGCGGGGAGTGACACTTGCGGGGAGTGACACTTGCGGGGAACCTGGGGCCCTTGGGGTGGCTGATGGCTTTTCTTGGGTACAGGCACACCAAGAAGTCTAGCACTGCTGTTGTCAAGTTTCCATACTGTCAACATAACACGAAACTCAGTGAAACTGCACAACCCTTTGCAAGCTGAAGAGCAATACAGTAACTTGTTCTAACTACATATTAATTCGTTGAGTGTTCCTCCTGAAAACAAAAAGGTATTTTAATAATGTTTGGACAGTTATTAAGATATTCTCTGGTACTACAGACAATGACTTTTCACAGTCATACCTCCTAAAAGCATATTATTCAGAACACTAAGCATATCAAGACACCTGCGCAAGCAATAAATATATTGGGCATCCTGCACAGATACGTTGATGTAATTGACCGCTATGTAGTTAACCCCACTATCACGCAACTTCCATCTCTTTAAAAATAGCTACTATGCTTTTTAATAGGAGACGCAACCTTAAACCTTCCATTAAAAAACGTTAACAATAAGTCAATGAGTATTTTACATACTTGAAGCGTTCATTCGTAGACCCCAAAACGATTTGGCTGTATTCGAATTACAAATACATCTAAGAAATGTATGAAGTACGGAATGTGTAGGGGAATGTCACACACCGAAAATGCTAAAGATAAATTCTATTTTTTTATCACCGTCATATAGAACCATTTTTACTCCGAACTTGGCATAAACCAACAGGGAGAAACAAGTTGCAAGACTTCCAGGAAAAATGAAGCGAAATTGGCAGCCAATAGTTGGTTATGAATTGCATTGCCTGTTAACTGTATAAATATAAATTACCGAATACGCGGAACTCCTGTTCAGTACAGTCAAAAAGGTCTAAGGTAATGGGCAGTGGTTTACAATCAGATATCCGTATCACTCTCCTCCTCAAGAAGTCTGTGTGAAGATTTATATTCAGAACATTCAAGAAAAAGAAGCAGCTCATTTACTCAGGAAGGGAAAACGTTATGGTGCCCGTAAATTTGAATGGCTGTATCTCTTGTAGTAACATTCATTTTTTGATAAAATGTTAAAATCCTCTGAATACGGCACAGGTAGCGGCTGGAGGGCGTGGAGTAGGGGTGGTGTATCCCTACTTCTGGAACACCCTGTTCACTACCTGCAGCGTCCGGGTCTCCCCGCAAGTGTCTACACATTCCCTTTCCCCGCAAGTGTCACAAACTCGGTGTAAACAGCCATGCAAAAGCAGTGCCAATGCGACAGAAAGTTGCTGATCAGTTGCAGGCATAACACAGGAACGTATGTACACTCCTTGTGTTGACTGCAGTTCTGCCATGACTTGAACGTTAATTCCGAATTCACTGAATGTTCCGACGGTTATCGACAATATTTTATTCAGTTTGAATGAAACACACGAGATGTTGTTGTTGTTGTTGTTGTGGTCTTCAGTCCGGAGACTGGTTTGATGCAGCTCTCCACAATACCCTATCCTGAGCAAGCCTCTTCATCTCCACATACGAACGGCAAGCTACATCTGTCTGAATCTGCTTACTGTATCCATCTCTTGGTCTTCCTCTGCGGTTTAGATAACTGTGTAATATTCTGCCATTTTTATTGTTTTCACTAACCGGTTTCCTGCTGTTACGCCATCATCGAATAAACACTTCCAAATTGATTTAAACACTAGCAAACAAATAATGGCTACCCTGCTACATTGATAAATTCCATAATACACAAGAAGCAGAGAAATATGTCACTTCTCTTATTTACCCTGATGTTAACACCGCAGCTGCACAAGACCCTACTAAATGGTGTACAATCCCATATTTAGGAAAAGTATCTCTGCATGTGGCTAGAAAATTTTAATCCACAAAATTTCAGAACGTTCTTTTACGTACACAATACCACTGGTAACTTTCTTCCCAATGGTAAAAGCAATATTCCATCCTTGCAAAAGAGTGGAATATATAAATTTACTTACAACTGTAGAAAATTTTACATTGATATATGAGTGCATGTTTTCGCGGTGATATCCATTATCGAAATCTTCTCGGGTTACAAGCCGCATCATGTGGTTTACTGCCCACGAGCTTTCGACAGGGAACTCCTCTGCCATTGTCAAGTGAATGACTGTCATTAGGGCTGGGCAAATGATACTTGAGTTCGAACATGCTCGGGATTACCCGAGAGCTGGATACAGTATCGAACTGTTCGAAAACTGACAATAAATACTCGCGCTGCATATCTCCAGACGATACGCGGGAAATGTTGAAGTTACGGAGCTATCGCTTTGCTCAGAACTAGTTTTATAGGAAGTAAAAGTAAACGTAAAAAATCAACATTACGAAAAACTGTGTATTTTGTTTAAAACAGTGCGTGCGTGACTTGTCTGGTATCACTGCAAGATATGATTCATTGATAAACAAAGTGTCTGCTACTGTAACTACTGAGGGATAACATTCAAGGGAAAAAATGTGAAGCCTTCATAAGTAGAAATTACATTTAATGTAATTATAAGAGATATGTTGCAAATGACAATTCCATTCCCTCTTCATACGGTACAGTAACAGTTGAAAATGTTACCACCTTCTAATCGCCTTAAAAACAGGATTAAAAGAGATTAAATAGGGAAAGCGTTAGAATTTTAATACCCAATAACGGAAATAAGTCCTATAAAAAGAAATAGTAATTGCTACCTCGGAATAAACGGTGCACGAGCTGCTGTGTACGTAGTATCAACAGGCGCCTCTAGATCGCAGCACTACGATTTTAAATCGCGATTGCTATCGTTTACTTATAGCCTATATTCGTTACTGTTTTTATTTATGCCCTGCACCCTAGAAGCTACTATGGTCGAAATTTCACACTAATTAGTCCCCATGGTACATTAATGACACCCTATTTTCTTTATAAATTGTATACTGCACAGCACAGAAAAGATTTATGAAAATCATCGTTGTAAATCGTAGAGATAGTACCTCCTGACATTGATAGATATCGTTATGATCGAATGTTCGAACATTTCCCGAGATTTCCCGAACTGTGACGTAAATTGTTCGAATAGTTCGAGTCATTATCAATAAAATTCTTTTGGGTATGAAATCGCGTCGTTATTTTATAAATTCCACCGACGTTTCGGCCACTGTTACAGGCGCCTGCAACAGTGGCCGAAACGTCGGTGGAATTTATAAAATGACGACGGGGTTTCATACCCAGAAGAATTTTATTGATAGTGACAACAGCCGCGGAAGCCTACGTTTGCAGTTCGAGTCATGTTTAAACCCAGCTCTGTCATTTCGCGGCCGCTGCCGTGCTTATATAGCCGCGCCGCCGCCAGTGACGTCACTGGTACCCAGTTCCTTGACCATATATGGAAATGTTTTTGTCGCGTGTACGCCGCGCCCGCTTCAACTCCGCAAGCCGTACTGAGCTGCAAGCCGCCGTCATTATTGAGCGTGTGTTCAGAAATTTTGATATCCGCAGCCTCGTTTATTAAGCTGTCCCAGAAGTTGTTGGTCCGTTTAATAACAGAAGTCTCGTCGAAAGCAATTCGGTGTCCGTTTTCTAAAGCATGTTCCACCACAGCTGATTTTTCGGGATAGCGTAATCGAAAGCACCGCTCGTGTTCTATGCGTCGCTGTTCTATAGTGCAAACAGTCTGACCTGCATAAAACTGCCCACACTCACGCGTAATTTTGTAAATGCCTGGTGTTCTGAGACCTACATCACCTTTCACAGGCTTCATTAGTTGTAGGATCCTTGATGGAGACCTGAAGATTGTGTCAATTTTATGTCTCTTCAGGAGAACCACAAAACGGCTTGACGCCTTCTTCAGATGTCGTATGATTACGTGCCTTTTGTGAAACTGCTTGAGATATTTGTCTCTTGCTGTAGCCGTTATCCTTGAAAACTTTACGTAAGGGGCGAAGCTCGTTTGACAGGTTTTCAGCATCTGATACGGTTTCGGCTCTATGTACTAAGGTCTTCAGAACAGACTGTTTCTGTGCTGGGTGATGATAGCTAGTGGCGTGTAAATACCGATCCGTGTGAGTGGGCTAGCGGTAAACGCTGTGATCCAGACTTTCATCGGGTTTACGACGGACAAGAACGTCCTGGAATGGCATCGTAAATTTAATGGATACTGTTGATGTGCTCCAGGAACTCTTCTAGCTTTTTCTGTTCATGAGGCCAGATGACGAAGGTATCGAATCCTGCTAGGATTCGCAGGAGCCGTGTCCAAGGCAATTTCTTCGAAATGCTCCATGAAGAGGTTGGCTACAACTGGAGCCAATGGGCTTTCCATCGCTATGCCGTCTGTCTGGTTAAAATATTCTCCACCATATAAGAAATATGATGACGTCAGGATGTGGTTAAATAAATCCACGATGGTATCGTCAAACAACTGGGCCAGTAAGTCAATGGAGTCTGTGATGGGAACACACGTGAAAATAAAGACCACATCGAAGCTAACCATAATATCTTCCTCCCTTAGGCGCCGTCCTTTAATTCGGCCGATAAAGTCCGCTGTATTGTTTATATGATGTTCACAGTGTCCAACGTGCGTAGAGAGGAGTGTGACCAGATGTTTGGCAAGTCTATAAGTAGGAGATCCGATGGTACACACTATTGGCCATAACGGTGTGCCATTCTTGTGCACCTTTGGCATGCCGAAAAAAGTAGGTGGTCTTGGTGCTTGAGGAAGGAGGTTCTTAATTGTACTCTCTTCCAGCGACGATCTTTTGAGAAGTTCTGACGTCGTTCCCACAATTCTGGATGTTGAGTCCCGAGGCAGCTTCTGGTACGTATCTTCTTCCTACATGACATAATCGGCACGTTCCATCAGGATGGTAGCGTTGCCCTTATTAATTTTACATTTGTCAGTCAGGCAGGGCAATATGTACCTGACTGAAAGAACACCACAGAAGTTGTAAACTTAGGAAAGAAAATGCAACATTTGTACACCACTTGGTAAAAGGAGGACACAGCTACAGGGTAACACATGAAGTCCTACACCACATCCAGAAAGAAAAGGAAATAAACTGCCTTGAGATACTGGAAATTAATAAACAAATATCAACTTCCCCAGACCTTGTACTAATGACCAAACAATTTCCATTCTCGCCACTTCTGTCTGCAGAATCTAACCAGGCCACATAAATACCAGCTCCTATTCAGCTACCTCAAGTCCTTAGGCTATGGATATGTAGCCTAATTACTTTCTGTGATCACAGACGTTTAGGTAATTACCAGATACCAGTTGTAATTTATTACTTTGGTAATATTATTGAACATTTGAGGCAGTAACTATAATTTAACCATTTAAATTTTTAACCTATATATTCACAAGTGTTTCATTTATTTTATTCTCATTCTTCTATGTATCAAATGTTTGACCTCTTAATTTTAAATTCATTTGTTCAACCAATTTCTATTGTATAGGCTACAAACATTGATGGTGAAGTTGGATCTACAAGTATACATGTCCACATTGGTTACACAAGAGTGAATCACTTATTCACTTAATGACTCTTGTGCAACCAGTGTGGACATGTATACTTGTAGATCCAACTTCACCATCAATGTTTGTAGCCTATACAACTTCTCCATGACAAATGTAATGAAAGGCTCTAAGTAAAACCATATGACATTGTAAAATATAGATCAGAAGATGATGTCTGTGAACGTCGAAACCGGTCATCCAAAAATAAATTTTTTTAAAAAACGCGATCTTGGCTGGAAACTTGTATATAATGTTTAAGATATTTAGTTTTCCTGCTTTCTATTTATCAACGAGGATCATTCAATAATTAGACAAATTGGTCTGGGTAACTTTGGTACTTCTATAGCTTTAAGTTAGCATCATTAGGATGAAAAGTTCAAATGTTTGTAAATCTAACGGACTTAACTGCCATGATTATCAGTCCGTGGGGTTACAAACACACACACCCATAACCGACGGACGACTTGAATATCCGACGGCGAGCAACCGCGCGCTCCGCAGCAAGGCTCCTTAGAGCGCTCGGCCACTCAAACAGTGGCCACTGTGTTGAGTCCTGATCAGGTGATGTATCAACGTTTTTTTGTTTAAAACGTCAAAAATACATTTCAAGACGGCGTGTCCGCTTCAAACTTGCACATTAGTTGAACAACGTTCTGTTATTCGTTTTTTACTTGATGAAGGCGATAAACAAGTAAATATATACTGTATGGTGAAGGGTTGTGTGAATCGAGCAAATTTTTACAAGTGGATAGAGCAGTTCAAAAATGGTCGCGACTCAGTGACCGAAACTTACAAACTACTTATGAACTAGCTAATCCTAAAGACGGCACAAATATCGATGCTCAAGGGGGGGTTCGAACCCCTGACCGTAGTTACCGTGCAGACCGTGACTGGAGCGCCACAGTCCCCTCGGCCACCGCGGCCGGCCCCTCGCTTGAAAGGAGAGTCGATGAACAGCCAGTAATCCCAAGATTTGCTTTGAAACAAGGTGAAGCCAGCCACGGGACAGAAAAGTCGTGGATCTCTGAGGAGAAATGTGATTCTCCAGCAAGACAACGCACGTTGTCATATTGCTCAACAAACCCGTGAAACCATCGGCAAAATGGGCTGGGAAGTACTGCCGCACACCTATTACAGTCCTTATTTAGCACCTTATGATTTCCATTTGTTTGGTGCATTGAAGGAGGCGTTACGTGGGAAGAGGTTCCAGGACAACGAAAAGGTGAAAAATTTTCGTGCTAATTGGTTCAAACATCAAGATAAAGAGTTCTTTGCAGCCGAAATAAAAATGCTTCTATCCCGTGTGGTTTAAATTTTCAAGGGGATTATGTTGAAATGTAGTATTGTTTTGTAAAAGTAAACGATTTTTCTCCAGACTAATTTGTCATTTTATTTACAGAATGACCCTAGTGCCGCGGCGGAGTGGCCGAGCGCATTGAGGCGCTATGTTCCGATGTGCGAGGCCGTTCCCCATCCGGGGTTCAAATCCTCCCTCGTGCATGGATGTTTGTGTTGTCTTTAGTTTAAGGTAGTTCAGAAGTAGTTTGTAAGTTTAGGGGCTGATAAGCCCGCAGTTAAGTCCATTAAGCTTAAGAAACATTTGAAATGACCCTTGTACATCAGGAAATATCATGAAAAGAATTGTAATAGAGAAGGATAGCAGAATGAAAAAAAATTGATATTCTTGAACAGTAATATTAGACAAAACAAACACTTTCATTTGAGATAAATAATCATGACCACGTAACAAAATTCCCAAAATGGTCATCCAAAATGCAACACAAAGAGGATTGTAGAGGATATCACAGCAATTCTTTGCGAGAGGAAGAAGGGGGTGGGGGTGTGGGAGGAGAAAGAGCTTGTAGATAGGGGACATAATTGACAATACAGCTTCGTAAGAAATGAGGAAAGTAATGAAGTCGGTATTGAGTGTTTGCGCTTTTGCTGGTTACAACGGCTGCTAGACACCTCGGCAGTGGGTGACAGAGTCCCTAAATGTTCGGGGATAGCAGTGCACGCCGTTTACACGTGCTGCAGAAGTTGACCAGGTGGAGCACGACCTGATGTATCCAAATTCAAATGTTCAAATGTTTGTAAAGTCTATGGGGCTTAACTACGGGGTCATCAATCCCTAAACTTACAAACTACTTATGAACTACTTACAAACTAGGACGGCACAAATATCCATGCCCGAGGGGGGATTCGAACCCCCGACCGTAATGGCCGTGCAGACCGTGACTGGAGCTCCTTAGTCTCCTCAGCCAGCGCGGCCGGCGCTGATGTATCCCAGGCCAGTCGCTCCAGAATAGTCGATCGCGCATTTCAGATAGGCTACAGATCAGAATGGCAGGCTGGCAAAGGCAGCGTTGCATTCCGATGGGTGACCAAGAAGTCTTGAACAATGCGCGCCACGTGTGGTCGCGTGTTACCCCGTTACAATAAGGCCGTCCGTTAGCTCCGACCGCCGCTGTTTAATTTTTGGAAACGTTTGGGACCAACTCTTCCAGTTCCAGCGGACCCGAAAATACCGCGACGTGTTCGCCGACTTCCTTGCTGCCCCCTTGATTCATGGTTATCGACGGACGACATGTTATCTCAAATTTTTTTACCTATTTTTTACCTATCCCTTTACCCCCTTTTAGGGGATTTGCTTCCTCCATTGTCTCCTGGTTGGAGATGTTATTCTTTATCTGCCCTTTGTTTGTTGTTTTTTTTTTTTCATTTTTTAACGATTCTCTTTTTTCTTAAATTTTCATAATTGGGATGAGAGATGGTTTTACCGTTATTGTGTCTTACAACAGAGTTGGTTACTTTATGTTCTTGATGTGTTACTCGCATTTTGGGTCGTGTCTAATGACCTGTCTCTGATAGTCATGGGAATGTTGGTATAAATTCGCAGAACTTTCTTTGTAGGATTTTTGCTTACTAGAAGTGAGCATCTTCCTCTGTTCTTTGCCACTGATGAAGTTCCTGTTCCGTTCTTTATAGCTGTTCTAGTTCCTGTTTTACCTCTGAATATTTTCTATACATCTACTTTTAGAGATTCAAACGGTTACAAGTTTACAAAGATATTGCTCTATTTTCAAATCTTTGGATGCAAACAACACTTCATTTTAGCTTTGTTTAGACAATGAAATCATTAAGTTCTAGACGGTTTTCTTTCATTTTGTAAAAAAAAAAAAAAAAAAAAAAAAAAAAAAAAAAAAAAAAAAAAAAAAAGTTTTTAATTTATTTGCTGAAAGTGAATTCCTCACGGGAATTGTTTCCTTTCGTTCTGGAAGGTAGAGATATCCAGCTATAGCTGTAACTTTCCTTGTATACAATGTTCACCTATTACCAGGATACTGCTTGGTTATTTTGATACACTTTTAATGCACTGGATAGTGCATTTAATTTTCGTTGTTGTACACGGAAATCAGAGGTTTTCTTTAATTTTCCTTAATTATCCAATGGTGTCTGTTAGGTAGGGTTGAAGGGGAGAAAGGAGACCCGGATATAAAAGGTACGAGAGGACAACAGGCTGCAGTACGCAGGATGGTTAGTGTATTTTTTTCCTTTATTGTTATTTCACGCAGATAGTTACATCAGCAGGCTACCAGAGCTACTCACGCTGCTTTTCAGCCGCTGAGTTTTTAAAATAATGGGCATGAAGCATCAAAGTTATCAATGGATTTAAAAGATGAATTAATACTTGGAAAGTCAGAAAAGTGGTGAAACTACAATTGACGTACACGATAAAAACGTACATGCATTAAGTTAAAATAGAGCCACGGTGGCGTTTAAAAACACATTGAAGAACAAAACAATGGACTCGACGAGACTAACAGAGACACTGATTAAAAGAACGCACTGTTAAAAAACACTTGAACGATACATTATACACTGAACACTTGACGAAGCAATGTTTAAAATTGACGGTACGGTAGACCCTGCAGGAGAAGGCAGGGTGGGATGGAAGCGCGTGAGGAGGGGAGAGAAAAAAGTGGGTAGGGAGGGTGCATGGACTCAGGGACGGTAGGGGAAGGGGAGAGCCAAGAAGTGGGAAATTGAGAGGAGGGGGCATTGCATCTATGTAGAGGGGCGTGGATGAGAGCTGGTAGGAAGAATAGATGTCGGGACGGAGAGCGTCATCCGGAAGGGGCAGGTTGTGGAAGTTACCCTGGAAGAGGATGTTAAGAGTGTGAAGGGAGGCAGGGATGGATGGATGGATGGATGGATGGATGCAATGGTGAAATTAGTGTACTGACTTTGTATACTAAGAGGGCGGAATACAAAACCACCTAACTGGGTGCACGACGACTACGACGACTACGACTACAGTGGTGAGGCCTTGTCTTCTAAGAGGTGTTGGCCAGACCGGATGCTCTGTGTTCCCCCTGACTCGGTCTAACACTGCCTGCTCGCTTCGAGCATTCATACTCTAACTAGCCAAACCAAAGCGCGGCGCACGCGAGCGAGTAGTACCGAACATAATCTCAGACTTTATTACTTCAAAAGTCTTCAAGACATTGACATATTTGGGAACCTATTCCATAAGCTCAAATTTTCACTATTAGTCTGCAGTGGGGCAATGTGTCAAATGCCTTTCGGAAATCACGGAATATGTAGTCAGCTTCTCGACCTTCATCCACGGCTGTGAAGATATCATGTGAGGAAAGTGCAGGCTGAGTTTCACACGAGCTGTTCTTCCCAAAGTCCTGGTGATGCCCGGGTAGAAGCTTTACCGCGTCAGAGAATTTTATTATAGTCACACTGAGAATATGTTCAAGAATACTGAAGCGAACTGACGTCGGTGATATTGGGCCATATTTCTGCGGCTCCGTATGTGCCGTATGAGATCTGTGCAGTTTACGGAGAAAACTTCATGGGTGATGGAATGGTAAGAAAGTGGATGAGAGCATTTAAAGATGGCCACACAAATGTTCATGATGAACAAGAGAGCGGACGTCCTTCAGTCGTTAATAAAAGTTTGGTGCAGGAAGTGGACAATAAGGTGAGACTACCATCTGTTCCTGCACTTGAAGAAACACCTGACTTCTATGAGGAGGGTATTCAGAAACTGGTACAACGTTATGACAAAATTGTGCCTCAGTAATGAAAGAAATTATTCAGAAAAGTAAATTAAGGTACAGGCTTCCATGTAAAAATAAAATTATTAAGATATCTTAGCACGTCTTCTTTGGCCCACTTTGGGTTAAGGTAGTAACACTAAAATTGGGCCTTTACGATCGTCTTTTGACAGCTCGAAATTTAAATGAAAATAACGGCTTAACCATGCATCTAACACGAAAATTGAATAATCGAATTTGTAGAGGAGAAAATTCTCTACAACTTTGCTCTCGCTCTCTCTCTCTCTCTCTCTCTCTCTCTCTCTCTCTCTCTCTTTCATATCTCGTATCGTTTCAGAGATATTTGCAAAAATAACGGCGATTTGACGATGTCTGGCTGGCTGTAACGTGTTCCCACTTTTTAGGTCGAACCGTTCAACCGATCGGCACCAAATTTTACAGATATAATTGTTGGCTACCAGAGACCAGAACCTCGCTTTTTGAAATATTTCGGACAAGAAATACGTTAGTAATACCAAAAAAAGCCGTTTATAATGTAATTTTAATTGCAAGTAAACCGTCCATCTGAAGCGAAAATTGACTAAACGAATTTGTAGAGGAGAAAATTCTCTACAATTTTGTTCCCATATGTTTGTTTCATATCTCGTATCATTTGAGAGAGTTTTGACACCTTTCATTGAATTAACGAAAACCAGCCGTTTGCAGATGTCACGTGACATTCCTCGACCAGAACTCTCTGTGGCATACGCCATCTTGCGTTGCGTATTTGATGATTTGATTATTGTAACTTACACGTTGTCATTTCAAAGCAATGGCGCACTGAAGAATTAGCAAAAACACGTCGTCCTTCGTACGATATTTGATAATCTAGTGTCTACAAATGGCATATTAGCATCAGTTAACAACGACTATGAATAGTATAAAATTAGCCTAATTCGTAACCGTCAGCTGTGGTTCATATATTCGTTCATCAACTACGTCCTTGCGGGAGGTGGATCTGTGAGGGACTTTCGACAATACATCCTCCGTGCAAGAAGAGAAATCCTCAACGATCCATGGAAAAGAGAGAAATTTTCGCCGTTCATTCACTTTTTGTAATTGTAAGACAACTTGTTTCAAAAAATAATTATAACTATTTGTAAACACATTTTGTAAATATTTTCTTTAAAAAAAAAAAAAAAAAGAGAGAGAGAGAGAGAGAGAGAGAGAGAGAGAGAGAGAGAGAGAGAGAGAGAGAGAGAGAGAGAGAGAGAGAGAGAGAGAGAGAGAGAGAGAGAGAGAAAGGTAGCGTAGTGGGCAACGTGTTGGACTGTGACGCTGGAGGTCAGCGGTTCGAAACCCGCTGCTCACTAAACATTTTTTTCCCTAGAAGGGTTTCAGACACTTTTATTCATTAATTTTTTATTATTTAGATTATTATTTTTGTCCAAAATGTTTGCAAAAATTTATAAAACTACAGATCTAAAGTGGGCCGTATAACACGTTAGTGCGATTTTTTAATTTCAAAACGGTAGTTACTTAAAAAAAAACACGCCTCATAATAACAGCTAAACAAAGGTAACGGAATGCAATTTATGAAAATTAGGATCTGCTAAAGGAACTAGGCGTTTTAACTTACACTAAGGACAACACAAACACACACACACACACACACACACACACATGCCCGAGGGGAGGACTCGTCCGACGCGAGCGGCCGCACGACCCGAACAGTGACGCTACAGACTGCATGGCCATTCCTACACGGCGGAGTTTAATTTAGGCAGAAAAATAATTTAAAATGGTTGAGCTCGAGAAGATATTTACTGCATAAGGCTATGGGAAGAAGAGCATTTCTAAAGAAATTTCTTATTATAAAATATCATTATTAAGTTCAATGAAGACAAAATGTGCGTCGTTCTTGAAGATAATAAAATTTCATCTCTTTATGAGGCGTTTTACCCTCGTGGCGGATCTTCAGATTGGACCATAACATGATGGAGCACGTTGCGAAGAAGGCAGGCGATTACAGTGTGTGTTTTAATTCAACTGAAAAGACTGTTGATGTACTAGGCCATGGAGTGGAAGAACCTGTACGTTAATGTAAGTGTTCTAACGTCGTTTTTGAAGGTCTTTGTGTAGTATGTAGCGTTGTAGTCAAACGTGGACAGTAAGGAGTTCATAGAAGAAGAAGACAGAAGCTTTCGAAATTTGTTGCTACAAGAAAATGCTGAAAATTCGTTGGAAAGATTGCGTAACTAATAGGGAGGTGCTGAACAGAAAAGGGGAGAAAGAAAACATTCAGAAACATCAAGGAAAGGTCTATTTCGCATTGGAGGGCGGTAAAAATAGGAGAGGAGACCAGGAGACGAGTAAAATGAGTTTGAAAAGGATGCAGCTTGTCGTTCTTATTCAGAGATGAAGAGGCTTGTAGAGGACAGGTTAGCGTGGAGAGCTACATCAAAAACCAGTCTTCCGACTAAGGACGACAACAATGACAGCGTTTTAATAAATTTGTATGACAACCAGAGAATCATTATTTGGTAGTGGCAGTGGCAAAAACTACGACATATGTTAAATCCGGAAGAGAGTGATGTGGCTTTTAGTAAATGATAAGCGTCTATGTGTGTCCCGTTTGCTCGTATGCGGCACCTCCTGTTGAGACTCACCCACTGGCTGCCCCACAACGGCGACAGTCGCAGGCTGCGAGGACGCGGGCTGAGGCTCGTTGTACGGAGGCGGCTGGTCTGTCGGGCCCTTCTTCTGCTCCCGCTGTCCATCGCTACTGCTGCAACAAACGGATGTTCCCTGTGAAAGACTCTCTTATGAAATCAAGTGGAATATTTTGGGTACTGATTGCCTTGGATCGCATTCAGTAAACTCAGTAACAGTGGCGGATACACAATTCTTTTCTGGGGGGAGGGGGGGGGGGCTCAAGGCTGAGGAGGGTGAACATGTCCTTAAAGGCGTTGTGAGACTAATTTTAAAATACTCTCTCTCTCAGACACACACACACGTATATATATACAGGGTGTTATAAAAAGGTACGGCCAAACTTTCAGGAAACATTCCCCACACACAAAGAAAGAAAATATGTTATGTGGACATGTGTCCGGAAACGCTTAATTTCCATGTTGGAGCTCATTTTAGTATTACGGATGAGGCTTCATTCCAACGTGTTCAAATTGTAAATTTTCACAATAAACATGTGTGGACTGACTAGAATCCGCACGCAATTGTGCAATCACGTCATCAACACAGATTTTCTGTGAACGTATGGGCAGGATTTGTTGGTGATGTCTTGATTGGGCTTCATGTTCTTCCACCTACTGGAGCACGTTATCATGATTTCATACGGGATACTCTACCTGTGCTGCTAGAACATGTGCCTTTACAAGTACGACACAACATGTGGTTCATGCACGATGGAGCTCCTGCACATTTCAGTCGACGTGTTCGTACGCTTCTCAACAACAGATTCGGTGATCGATGGATTGGTAGAGGCAGACCAATTCCATGGCCTTCACGCTCTCCTGACCGCAACCCTCTTGACTTTCATTTATGGAGGCATTTGAAAGTTCTTGTCTACGCAACCTCGGTACCAAATGTACAGACTCTTCGTGTTCGTATTGTGGACGGCTGTGATACAATACGCCATTCTCCAGGGCTGTATCAGCGCATCAAGGATTCCATGCGGCGGAGGGTGGATGCATGTATCCTCGCTAACGGAGAACATTTTGAACACTTCCTGTAACAAAGTGTTTGAAGTCATTCTGGTACGTTCTGTTGCTGTGTGTTTCCATTCCATGATTAATGTGATTTGAAGAGAAGTAATAAAATGAGCTCTAGAGTGGAAATTAAGCGTTTCCAGACACATGTCCACATAACATATTTTCTTTCTTTGTGTGTGAGGAATGTTTCCTGAAAGTTTTGCCGTGCCTTTTTGTAACACCCTGTATATATATATATAATCGGAGCCTGAAAGTCCTGTGTTCGTGGACAAGTGTTTCGTCCTTTATGATGATAAAGGATGAAACAAGTGTGTCCACAGCTGAACACAGGGCATTGAAACTCTGAATCCATTCTTGTTTTTCTTATTTTGCAGTAAATTTAGAAACTTTTCACTGTTTAATGTGGCTTAATCATTGTAATATCTATGTAATCATGGGAACTTGAAAATAACCACAAAAACTAATAGTACATTAGTAGTACTAATAGATGGAAATATATTAAAAAGTCTTTTGTTAGAAGCGACTGTGGATTTGGAGCATATTTTATTAGTTAGATTTAGATTAGTTTTTCGTTCCGTAGACCCATGTTGAGGAGATCCTCGTGGATGTGGAACATGCCAAGAAACAAAATTTACAAGCTAAGTAATGGATAATACTAATAACATAAATACAGATACATACATTTTAGGATTTATTTTATTGATCTGATAATACGAGGCGCGTCCAGAAAGTAAGGTCCGTTTCAATTTATCTCTGCTGCAGCGACGCCATTGCAGTTCCGCACATGCGCTGTAGACGATGTGTTTCAAGGAGAAGAACGTGCGCCATTTGGAGATCGCTGTCAGTTACGTACGCTTTGTTGTGCTTGTTTTAAATGTCGTCGTTGATTGAAAATCCCGCCGCTTGTGAATGCGAGGAAAGTGAAACCAAGTGAAATTTATCGGCAAATTTGCGATGTTTACGGACCAAATGCGATGAGTGATACGATGGGCGTCCACCTTTGGTTACAGAACAACTGGTTCAAGCGATTGATGACAAGATCGAGGAAAACCGTAGGTTTACAATTAGTGCTCTCGCTATGGACTTCCCCCAAATTTCACGATCACTGACGTTTCCAACTGGTTGAAGACACAGGCGGCAGATTTCTGTGAAGACGGTATAAAAAACCTGGTGCCACGCTATGACAAATGTCTGCAAAATTTCGGCAGTTATGTGGTAAAGTTGTTTAAGAGTTGTAGAATTTTGCGCAATAAAAATTTCTTCTGTATCTGTGTACAATTTCATTTTATTACCAAACGGAACTTACTTTCTGGACGCGCCTCGTATAATAATACTAATATATTATGAATACCGATACATGAATCATTTGGTACAATTTAGAAATTCACTAATGGAGTAGAAGGAGTGGGCCACTAGAAAGTCTTTTAGACTCCTCTTAAACTGATATTTATTTGTAGCTAAATTTTTTATACTTGATGGTAAATTATTGAAAATGTGCGTTCCTGAGTAGTGGACCCCTTTTTGAACTAAAGTAAGTGCTTGTATAGATCATTTTTATTCCTAGCATAGTATGTATGAACTGGACTATTTGTTGGGAAAAGGAATATATTATTTATGACAAATTTCATTAAGGAATAAATACACTGAGAAGCAGTAGTTAATATACCCAGTTCTTTGAAGAGGCTTCTACAGAAGGTCCGTGAATTTACTCCACAAATAATATGTATTACACGCTTTTGGACTCTGAAGACTTTTGACTGACTTGTAGAGTTACCCCAAAATATTATCATTTGACATGGGATGAAAGTAAGCAAAGTCTGCAGGCTTTGTTATTTTTATGTTTTCTATGTCTGATAACACTCGTATTGAAAATACAGATTTGTTGAGTCGTTTCTGCAGTTCTGTGGTGTGCTCCCCCCAACTAAATTTATTATCAAGCTGTAATCCCAGGAATTTAATACTGTCAACCTCTTCTATCTGCTCTTCCTCTCAATGTATATGATGGCAGGAAATCTCTTACATGTTCTGAACTGCATGAAGTAAGTCTTTTCAAAGTTTAATGAAAATGAGTTGGCTTTAAACCATTTATTAATGTTCATGAAAATATCATTAGCAGACCTTTCTATAACTATGGTTGACGTACTTTTTATTGCAATACTTGTATCATCTGCAAATAAAACGAACTCTGCTTCTGGTAGTGTAACTGATGAGAGATCATTAATATACACAAGAAAAAGAAATGGCCCTAAGATGGATACTTGTGGGACACCACACGTAATTTCTTCCTAATCCGATGATGACTGTTGGCTTAATTCACCACTCACTTGCACTGACACCCTTTGTTTCCTGTTAGTGAGGTACGACTTGAACCATTTTGCAGCATTTCTCGTGACACCATAGAATTCTAATTTACTTAAAAGGATGTTATGGTTCACAGTCCATACAATCAAATGCCTTTCACAAATCACAGAAAATATCTGCTGCTTGCAATTTATTATTTAATGAATTAAGTACATTCTCACTGTAGGTGTAAATAGCCTTGTCGATATTGGAACCTTTCAGAAATCCAAACTGTGTTTTGGACAATATGTCATTCTTGGTCAGGTGGTTGAGAAGCTGCTTGTACATTACCTTTTCTAGAATTTTTGAGAATGCTGGCAAAAGTGAAATCGGTCTGTAGTTTGATGGTATCTTTTCATCCCTTTTCTTGAATAGACGTTTAATATCCGCATATTTTAGCCAATCAGGAAATGCTCCAGCTATAATAGTTACACAAATAACTTAAAATTGTGGTAAGTTCAGAAGAACTCACTTTAATTAACTTAGTTGATATTTCATCGAAACCACTAGAATGCACTGTTTTTAAAGATTTTATTATGGAAATTATTTCTTGTGTTGAAGTGAGTGACATATTCATGTACCTGAAGTTATTTTTAAATGCTAGTTTCAAATATTCAAGGGCATTATTTACTGACCCCGACAATCCCATACTATCAGTAACAGATAGAAAGTACTTGTGAAATAGATTTGCCACGCTATGTCCATCAGTTACTAATGTCTCATCTATTCTTAAAACTACCTGCTCTTGTTCCTTTCTGGTTCTACCGGTCTCCTATTTTACTATATCCCATATTGTTTTTATTTGGTTTCCTGATGTTGCTATCTTCTGCTCATAGAACATTTGTTCAGAAGCCTGAATTATTTTTTTAAAATATTCTACAGTATTTCTTATATTTAGCTAAATCATCGTCATTGCAACTACTCTTGGCTGATACATTTTCCCTTTTGTCTTATATGAAATTTGTATTCCTTGTGTAATCCATGGTTTTATTATAGACTTCTGTTCATTTCGATTTACTTTGAGAGGAAAACTATTTTCAAACATGATACTAACTTTATTAATGAATATGTTATATTTTTCATTCATGCCATGAGCACTATATACATCTTTCCAGTTCATGTCTTTGAGGAGTTTTCTAAATTGTTCAATTTTTGGTGGGATGACTACTCTCCTATATGTAGATTTTGCCGGCTTCATAATCTGTTTAGAATCTATACCTAAAACAAGGATCTACATATCATAATCTGATAGGCCATTTATTATTGGTTTTATGACATGATTTTGTTCCTTTGATTTGTCTATAAAATATTATCAATTGCTGTCCTAGAGGTTTTAGTTACCCTAGTTGGAAAGTTTACAGTATGCGTTAGGGCGAAAGACAAAATTACTGATTGCAATAAACTATTACTGGAGGGCTGCATAAGAAAATCTGTATTATAGTCACCAACAACCTGGATTTCTTTATTTCTTCCTGTTAAATAACCCAATAGAGCTTCTAGATAATTTACGAATAGATTATAATTTCCTGCAGGTGCTCGGTAAATAGTTACTATTATATAGCATCTGTTATGGAACTCTACTTCTGTTGCACAAGCTTGTAAATGCTGCTATGGACAGAATTTATTTATATCAATATCTTTGAATTTATAGCAGTTTTTAATGAATGTGTCAACTCCTCCTCCCTTCATATCTACTCTACAAAAGTGTGAAACTAAATTAAATCCTGGAATGTTTAATATATCTATACCAGTGGCCACATGATGTTCAGAGAGGCAAATTATGTCAATTGGGTCAGAGAAATCTATTTAATTAATACAAATGAGTAGTCATCAAGTTTATTTCTGAGTCCTGGAATATTTTGATGTAATAAAGATAATTGATATTGCATACTAACGGTTTGACTAAGATTTACAGGCAGTTTCTGAGTACTTTCTGTTAAACATTGTTTGCTAAAATCTATCTCCTGTTTATCTGTTTGTTTCAAACTGAGGGTGTCTTACAAGCTCTCTCAAAACTGGTTTTCTTTACCCCTCCCTATCCTAAAAATGGCATCCCTCTGACACCTGTAACCACTGGTATTTTACCATTTGTGACAGCAATCAACCCAGACAGTTTTCCCTTCCCGTTTCTGTTGAGGTGAAGGCCATGTCTAGTGTAGTTCGACTTACAGATATCATCCACGAGAATCAGACCAATATAGGACCCCATATCTGACAAGAGTAGCCGTCCCAAGTCCAAGTTTACTCTCCTGGCAGAAGAGTTCAAATGAAGCCGATCATGGCGAGTCAAGACAGATACAAACCCCACGATGATATCTTCACCAGGTCACACTCTATAGAATATTCAGTTTCTGTCAATGCTGTTTCCCGGACCACCCACTATAACCCACATATAACTAATACAGGAAACACCCAAAGTATGCTCCAAACCAAAAGTCCCTTCTTAGAAAAGACTTTTTAACATATTTCCATCTATTAGTACTATTAATGCACTATTAGTTTTTGTTCTTTATGGCGTCATTTTCAAGTGCCCATGATTACACAGATATTAAATAGTAAAAGTTTCAAAATTTACTACAAAATAAAAAAAACGAGAATTCAGTGTATGAATGTCCTGTGTTCAACTGTGGACACATTTGTTTCATCCTTTATCATCATAAAGGATGAAACATTTGGCCACAGTTAAACACAGGGCTTTCAGGCTCTGAATTTAATTCGATTTATAGCTTTTTCTCAGCTTGGCCAGATGGTATATGCAAATCCCTATACAGAGGAAGCCAGGCGAAATTGGTATTGGTTTCTCCACATATTTACAACTTTCGAATAATTGGTCACTTGAAAATTCAAACAGTTGTACAATACAGTCGAAAAATAAGTTTTGTACAATGATGACCACAGGATTATAACATTAAATGTGTCAAATGAATTAATGGTGACTGTACAGAAACCTAGGGCACATGGGTCACAAAATAAATATATAATAGTAATAGTAATAATAATTGTACAAATGTTTGTATTCCTGAGGAACGAAACTGCTTAGGTTTGGGTCGCTAGTCTTACAAACTACATAAACTAACTCATTGTAAGGATAACGCACACACCCATTCCAGAAGGAGGAGTCGAACTCCTGGCGGGAGCGGCAGCGTACTCCGCGACGTTGCGCCTCAATTCACACGGCCATTCCCGCGCGGCGCACATAGGGTGTCATTTTGATAAATGTAGAGTTCTATACTCCCGATACTATTTTTTTTATTTTGTGGTAAAGTTTTAAACTTATCACTGTTTAATGTGGTTGAAACATTGTAATATTTTTTATAATCATGGCTCTTGAGAATAATGCCATAGTGCGCCGAAACTATTTTTTTATAGTAGTGCGTTGGTAGTTTGATGGAAGTTTTCAATTCGACTAGTGAAGATGATTTTACCTAGTAATGCCAGGAACAGAAAATATCTGTACTAGTTGTAGGACTTTATTTATTTCGGAGCGCTGTTAACGTTACGCTGCCCCTAGACTCAAAATATTACTGCACACGTTGTTACGGGTAACGTTCCCAACACTGCGACGCTGCCTTCTGCTCACTGCAGCTATGGTACACGCCTCCTGCCGCTGCCAACAGCCAGCGCACGAATCGTCAACTTACCGTCGACAAACAGTACTGTATCCGGCGTAGCTTTTTCATTATAAAACAATGCACTGAATAACAATCAAATAGCCAGTAAATATGGGGCGCTGAGTTTGATTTTCCCTCAAAACCTAAAATCAGAATTCCTGTGTCGCGTTGTACTGAATCAATTTCTTCTTCGTACTTTGTAAAGTTACTACGAAAAACGTGATGAGTTTTCGAGAAAGCTTTCCCGATCAACAAAGTTACACTTTATCGTGTTTCAAGAATAATTTATACTAGCATGAAAATCCTTAGTATCTGATGTTCGGAAAAATGCCACTGAAATTTCTATTTTGCTCCATTAACTGGAACATCGACACGTGTAGCTTCAAATAATACTGTTTATAATGCGTGGCAGTACTATTTCTTAGTGTTTAGGAAAAGAATCCAGAGTGATGAACTGTTATTACTTAAAGCTTCCGGGCTGAGATGCCGTGGTCCATATATCAAACTTTCCCCTGACGTTTCGCCCTCGTCTGCGGAAGGCATCCTCTGAGGTAAAGCGGCGTACTGCAACGAGAGCGCGAGTAAGCGTCATATATATAGGCAAAACGGCGCTGCTGTCAGTCATGTGGTGTCGGCTGTGCTGTGGTCTCTGCTATTGCCAACCTCCTCGACTAAAATTAATCGATTGTCATGCTGTTGCTGCAGTGTTGACATCCATATCTTATCACGTTTGAGACCTTCCTCTTTTTTGTTAAAATTATTTCGATGTTTAAAAATCTCAACGGCCTCTCTGTACAAACGCGCATAATAATGCGACGTCCGTGCTATGACGGACGTCTCTTTGTCCAGCTGTTGCTAACTTGTTCATGGAGAACTTGGAACAACGGGCGCTGCAGACAGTCAAAAAAAGACCAGCCAAATGGTATCGTTATGTTGACGATACATTTGTTATATTGACACACGGCGAAGAGGAGCTGGATGCCTTCCTGTTACAACTGAACAGCATCAATCCTAGAATTCAGGTCACAATGGAAAAGGATACCAGTGGTCAACTGAACTTCTTAGATGTGACGGTTATCAAACGAGACGACGGATCATTGGGTCATAAGGGCTATAGGAAAGACACACACACTGACCGTTATCATCAAAAAGATTCTAACCACCACCTATGACAAAAAAGAGGCGTGATTAAGACATTAGTAGACAGGGCCCACAAAATTTGTGAACCAGTGTATTTAGACGATGAGATTGAACATCTTAGAGTGACATTTAAGAAGAATGGCTATTCAGACAGGGAGATAGTTCGTGCACTACGCCCTAGACGGACAACCAGGACGGACGAGGAACGACAACAACCCAAGGGGAAAGTTTTTCTACCATTCATCAATAAGATCACTGATCGTATTGGAAAAATTTTAAGCAAGTACGATGTGGAAACTATTTTCAGACCAACCACGAAAATAAAAGAATTTTTGTGATCTGCAAAAGATAAGCGACATAAAAAAAAAAATGTTCAAATGTTTGTTAAGCTTATGGGACTTAACTACAGGGTCATCAGTCCCTAAACTTACAAAGTACTTATCAACTACCTTATACTAAAGACGGCACAAATATCCATACTCGAGGGGGGATTCGAACCCCCGACCGTACTTGCCGTGCAGACCTTGACTGGAGCGCCTCTGTCTCCTCGGCCACCACGGCCGGCCAAGCAACATCCTCTGGCCACACCAGGTGTCTATAAAATCCCCTGCAGTTGTGGAAAAGTTTATATAGGTACAACAAAAAGAAGTGTCAACACTCGTCTGAGCGAACACAAAAGGAACTGCCGCCTCGGACATACTGATAAATCGGCTGTAGCGGAACACGTGTATCAAGAAGGTGACCACGAAACAAAATTTAACGAGACGTCCATCATAGCAAAGACGTCGCATTATTATGCGCGTTTGTACAGAGAGGCCATTGAGATTTTTAAACATCGAAATAATTTTAACAAAAAAGAGGAAGGTCTCAAACTTGATAAGATATGGATGTCAACACTGCAGCAACAGTATGACAATCGATTAATTTCAATCGAGGAGGTTGGCAATAGCAGAGACCACAGCACAGCCGACACCACGTGACTGACAGCGGCGCCCTCTGTTTTGCCTATATATATGACGCTTACTCACGTTCTCGTTGCAGAACGCCGCTTTACCTCCGAGGATGCCTTGCGCAGACGAGGGCGAAACGTCAGGGGAAAGTTTGATATATGGACCACGGCATCTCAGCCCGGAAACTTTAAGTAATGACGACACCTGCCGTGAAAGCCTTCATTCTATGATGAACTGTTCATAGAAAACACAATTTCTGTACTCGTAAGCTGTGTTCCCAGGTGGCAGAGAGAGAAAATACCTACAGTCTCACAAAAATGTGCCTACGTTTACCTTACTTTCTCTCTACCATCTCATTAATGCCCCTACGTCATGGTCGTAGCCAGGATTTTCATCTGGGAGGGGCTGAATCGGGGAGTCCAGCTAGCAGAGGTTAACCAATTGATTAATGTGACATGTTACTGTTTTGAAACACTTTAAAATAAATATTTGGCATCATGCTTCATTTGCTAGATATGTTTTTCCATTGACTGATAGATACAGATTGATAGAGTAAAGTGTAGATTATGCCGTGAATTCCAAGTGCTCTGTTACAACCCGATTACTGATTTATCGATCGGACAAGGGTACATCAGGAACCTTAATTAGTTTCCCCAAATATGCCGCTAATTCCGAGTGCACTGTAACACGAGGATAACTGGTTTATTAACCACATAAGGATACATTGAGACACTATCGAACATGGAGCAGGAACTATTTAGTTCACAGCCAGCACAAAAAAGAAAGACCTTCAGTCTGCATGATTCATAGTTTCAAAGAGTAATGTTATGTTGACAACGACTACATAGCGCTTTGTTCATTATAACGTTGGTTTTCGCAAATGTTTTAGCGTTTTCTTTTCAGCAGCTTCTCATTTACAACTACTAACTAGTATATAGTCCTTACGTAAATAAACAACAGTCTAGTTAAGGTAATAAAAGGACTTTCGTTCATGGAAACAATAAATTTTCCTTGTGCTGATATTTTCTAACATTATTTCCCAACCATCTCTCCATTTCACTGATATACATTGAAATCATATTTCGCATCAATTTCAATGTGTCCGAAACTAAGTTTTCAAATTAATATTATTTACTATGAACAGAAAACAACCATGCCGTCTAAAATATCATTGGCTACTTCAAACTTTGCCACAATTGGTCGGCTTCATTCACGCGTGCTGACAACTGTTCTGTTGCCAACATCACCCGCTAGGCATGTGTCGGCGATTGTAAGATTTTACCGAAGTACCTACGCGTTGGGGACTTTTGGATGAAAATTCCCTGCATGATTTTAATACTTAAAAGTACCTACGTGTAGGGAAAATTCCCTACGTCTGGCAACACTGCTCGTAAGTTCTCGTGTAAAAACATGGACATATATCAACTGCACTGTCATACACTTGTTCACGCGAAATTTAGAGTCTCGAGAAGCGACCGTTCGCTGCGCGAATCTTAACACTTGAATCACTCCTATTATCCAGTAGCGTCGTCCTTCTCCCGAGGCTAGACACCCATTCTGCGCACCCTTCTCTCATCTCCTTCTCAAACACACACTCCCTACCAGTTCTGCCCCAGGTTATTTCCTTCCAAAATCGTATACATCTTAATATATTTCTTTAAGAAAACACTTACCATCTGAAGCCACTCCTTTACTAATACAACATTACTTAAATACAAAAAAGGAGCGTTAATTGCCGGCCGCAGTGGCCGAGGGGACTGCGGCGCGCCAGTCACGGTCTGCACGGCCACTACGGTCGGGGGTTCGAATGCCCCCTCGGGCATGGATATTTGTGCCGACCTTAGTGTTAGCTAGTTCATAGGTAGTTTGTAAGTTTAGGGACTGGTGACCCCGTAGTTAAGTCCCATAAACTATACAAACGTTTGAACCTTTGAACTTGACCGTTAATTAGTATGACATGAAGTCTGCAATAAATAAACAGACCAACCAGCTTTCATAAGGTATAGAGCTCATGCCACACTATACCTAAATTACCGGCAAATTATACAATAAATCGACACATTAAATATACGAGAGTAAATTCATGCTATTTCCATTTTCAGTGATACGGTGGAGAATACGATGATCTGTTTATATTTCCATTATAAATTTATATCAGTTGAAATCATTCATTAAAGAAATATATACGAGTGTTATGCTTTCAAGAGGATAGCAAGAAACAATTAGCCTTCATCTAAACCAGAGTTTGTTGAAATTGCATGACGCATTCCAAAGTTGGTTATTTTCAACTTGATTTCTCTGTACTTTGATATAGTAGTCATAAACGACTGTAATTTTCGAGACATTGAAATTATTTTTAGAATCATTAGATGTGTGTAATTATTCTGACATCGTAGATGTTTTAAATGTAGACAGTAAACAGTTTTAGACTATTTTACTTTACTCTGAATTACTGGAGTGGGCAACTTACAAACGTAATACAGACACACTTCAGAAAAGCTCGGCTAAGAGCCCTCATTAGTGTTGAGTACAAAGCATGAGCCTTTCCCACATTTCCTCTGATGTGGACAAATCCCTGGCCAAATGCTTGGTTTAACCCGATACTGTAAACTTTCCAACTAGGATAACTAAAACCTCTAGGACAGCAATTGATAATATTTCTATAGCCAAATCAAAGGAAAAAATCATATCATAAAACCAATAATAAATAGCCTATCATATCATGATATTCTAGACAGATTATGAAGACTGCAAGATCTACATACAGGAGAGTAGTCAAACCACCAAAAATCGAAAATTTTAGAAAACTCCTCAAAGACATGAACTGGAAAGATGTATATAGTGCTCATGGCATGCTTGTGGCATGAATGAAAAATATAACATATTCATTAATAATATTAGTATCATGCTTGAAAACTGTTTTCCTCTAGAAGTAACACGAATTAAACAGAAGTCTATAATAAAACCACGGATTACACAAGGAATAAAGATGTCATATAAGACAAAAAGGAAAATGTATAAGCCAAGAGTAGTTGCAATGATGATGATTTAGCCAAATATAAGGAATACTGTAAAATATTTAAAAAAAATGTAATTCAGGCATCTAAACAAATGCACTATGAGAAGAAGATAGCAACATCAGGACACCAAACAAAAACAATGTGGAATATAGTGAAATAGGAGACTGGTAGAACCGGAAAGGAACAAGAACAGGTAGCATTAAGAGTACATGAGACATTAGTAACTGATGGACATAGTGTGGTAAATCTATTTAACAAGTACTTTCTATCTGTTACTGATAGTATGGGATTGTCTGGATCAGTAAATAATGCCCTTGAATATTTGAAACTAGCATTTACAAATAACTTCAGGTACATGAATATGTCACTCACTTCAACACAAGAAATAACTTCCACAATAAAATCTTTAAAAACAAACCATTGTAGTGGTTACGATAAAATATCAACAAAGTTAATTAAAGTGTGTTCTTGTGAACTTAGCACAATTTTAAGTTATTTGTGTAACTATTATAACTGGAACATTTCCTGATTGGCTAAATATGCGGATATTAATTATAGTAATTTTGTTTCTAGACGGACATTACTGTCGTACAGTCACACAGGGCAGCGCTGGGTTTCCAGTTAGTCTAAATGCGACAATGAGGAAAAACTATAGGTTGCAGCTGGATGCAGACCCTCTTTTTCTTACGCCACAACGTAGTGCCCTTAACCACAAGGCCATTCTCACAATTTTTTACCACCCACATCATCATTATTTATGGAATTTTTGCAGGCTTTGAGAGTTGTCGCATCATTAATTGACATAACAAATGTTTACCAACTATGACTTGTTTTTATACAGAAAACAGCTGTGAAGCGCACATGCTAAGGTGAGGTGCGGGAACTTTCTACACTGTCTCGCGACGGGCCATTTCGTGCCGTACCGTCAAGAGTCCGAGTACCATCAACGCTGGCGTCTTCACCAGGGCACACTCGCACGCTACGTGTTACTTTACCGTCACCACTCCCTGCGGAAGGAACGCCCGTAGGATAATTCAGAATGTTCAGAAGAGAATCTCAACCTCAGCAGTGTCTGGGCAACGCTAAGGCATACTATAAAAATATACCTTAAAAAGGTATATAAAATGATCTGATACGCGAATAAAACGAAGTCGTCTTCAGCTCATACTCTGACCTACGGACAGGAATTTCTGGAAGTGTAAGAAAAGACGTCATAGCTACTGCAGGGGTTGCGCTGCTCCATGACAAGTATCGTCCCCATATGGCCCAAATATCGTCCCCATATGACTCAGAACACATCAACTGTGTTGTAGAAGTTCGGCTGGGAGGTGTTTGATCATCCAGCATACAGACCTGATCTTGTTCCCAGTGATTTCCATCTTTTCCTGCACTCCAAGAAATTCGTGCCGTCCGATCATCTTTTCGACAAAGACGAAGAGCTAAAGACGACTGCCACACTATATTTACTTTCACATGCCTTCTACAACACAGGAATACAAAAGACGATACCACGATATGACGAGCACTTCAGTTTATTTGGTGACTATGTCGAAAAATATATGAAACATTACTGTACCTGTTGTCACGAATGTATTTGCTTTTAAAAAATAGGGAAACTTATTCGCTAGATTCATCTCGTATGTCAAAGGCTGTGGCAGAACATATGGGAGAGTCGTAGGATTTATTGGTGTTATACCTAATGGAAGAGGACAAGACAATGTTCAGCTGTTTGTTAAGCTTATGGGGCTTAACTGCGGGGTCATCAGTCCCTAAACTTACAAACTACTTATAAACTAACTTATACTAAAGACAGCAAAAACATCCATGCCCAAGGGAGGATTCGAACCCCCAATGGGGAACGGCCTCGCGCATCGGAGCCTAGCGCCTCAATGCGCTCGGCTACTCCAGCGCGGTAGAGGATAAGAAAGTTTATGTAAGACTAACAGGAGATGCAATAATGTGATCCGAAGTGAGGAAACTAATGACCGACCCGGCTTCGCAAGAATGATATTTCTATGTATAAAAATCGGTGTGTGTATGTATTTTATTCGTTACTATGTTCTACATAACACGATTAAACACTATCTGTAAAATGATTATATAAACCTCAAAGTGCGATATCCGTATTTACGTACTAATAGCACAGAGTAACGTATATTTAAAAAGTTTCCGAGCCGATTGTATAAACGTTGTTGACTGGAGATCAGATCTCCGTTCAGGGCTCCTCTGTATTGTATAAAACTAAACCTAGAACCGCAGAAGCTAGTTCAACGTTGATTTGAGTTAGCACGGAAGACGCTCGCCAACCCCGCTAAAATCGACTATCGACATGATTATTGCACCTCGACTGCAGATGTTAATCGATACACAATATTTGTGTATTGTATATTGTGTGTTGTATAGATGGAAGGAAGTGAACAGGGAAAAAAAGCCATACACACACACAATTTTGTTTCTTCGGGACATTCACAACCGTCCATCTTCATCTTTAAAGATAAAGAGAAAAAAAGAGCTATCCTGAAAATTCTACGAACACGAAAAAGATTTACTTCTGGAATCATTTTGGGGCGATATAAGAATACAAAAGAAAGGAAAAAACACATAAAGTTACTATGGCCAAGAAAGTACAGGCATGGGAAGAAGTTAATTAATTTGGACAACATTATCCTAGGAGCGATCTTCATTAATGATATTTCTTTTGTAAAAACAGTCAGGATCGCAGAAGGTAAAAGTTTTTAATTTGATCGGTTTCAGCCTATTGCAAGTCATCTTCAGAAAATGACGCAGCCCATGTGGCCGATGCTGAGCTCTCTGGGCCCGCCGTGGCTGCTCTATGGCTACATGTTGCCACATGGGCTGCATAATTATTTCTGAGGATGATCTGCAAAGAGCTGAAACAGATCAAATAAGAAAATTTTACCTTCTGCGATCCAGACAGTTTTTTACAGAATAAATGGAAAGAAGTTTCTGTTGATTTTAATTCGCACAATATAGGACAGATCCTGACTGGAAGAGTTTGAAACAGTGTTATGACAATATTAAGAAAAGGACAACTTGCACGTGAACAGGTACTATATATAGACAATCTACAGGGTGGTCTTAAATTCCCGTTTCAAACTTCTAGGACTTGTAGAGCGTAGTGAGAACATTTTGAATAGGAACCCATTTACGGAAACGTACAAACGGTTTCAATTCAGATGATTCTCTCATCCATACTTGAGGAATGTAATTAGGCGCGACCCAGTAGAATTGTTGCAATCAATTTGAAAAGAATACTGAATTATACCGTATGGTTTACGTTAATCGACAACAGTAAGAACCCAGCATCTACGGCGCCAGCCGCAACGTACTGATGCATTACAACAGCGGCTCCATGTGGCGACCACCAACGTCGTTACACACATTGTACCTCCTAGGCATGTTCTGGTACACTCTCTCCATCCTGGTGTCTCTTCTATGTCTTATGCAGCGGCCAGAACTTGACGTTGATGAGGTTACACATCTGGATTGACACTGTCGTAGAACGCAAACGATATGTTTCCGGACATAGGTTCCTATTCAAAATGTTATGTACCCTCTACAAGTCCTAGAAGTGTGTAAGGGGAATTTCCAACCACCCCGTATAGAAGTATTACAGTACATTTCATCTTTTTCATGTGAAATAGTTTTGCTGCCCAAGAGTAGCCTACGATGATCCAAAAAAAAAAAAAAAAAATAAAAAAATAAAAAAAAAAAAAAAAATGACGGTATGGTTAAGTAATGCAATACTTTGTAGTGGTATGAGGTGTTCTTATAATTATCTTTTATGAACGGGGTGCCGCGGTGGAGGAGCCGAGCGGTCTAAAGCACCTCGCTGCGGGGCGCGCGGTTGCTCGCCGTGGAGGTTCGAGTCCTCCCTGGGGCATGGGTGTGTGTGTCTGTCCTTAGGTTAGTTTACCTAGGTTTAAGTAGTTTGTAAGCTACGGACTGATGACCACGCAGTTTGGTCCGATAGATTTACAAACATTTGAACTTTGAATTTTTTTTTTTTTATGAACGATGCAGTGGAGACAACTCTTAAAAAGGAAGAAAAAATGCAAAATGTATGTACATTAGAATCCGAAAACCTTTACATAAGAGTCTACGATGTAATCACGTTCGCCTGTTGTGTATTCGTGGCGTGGACTAGGCGTTTCTTTTTTTTTTTTTTTTTTTTTTTTAGGATAGTGTGCTTCGTGGAAAAACAAAAAGGGCAATCTCAAAGGGAGCAGGTGGATCACAGGAGAAATGTAGATCTAGGAACTATCGGTATAACAGTTGTAAATTGTCGTAGCTGTGTCGGAAAAGTACCAGAACTGCAAGCGTTAATAGAAAGCACATCACTGTAGGCAGTGAAAGTTGGCACAAGCCGGAAATAAGTTCAGCAGAAGTATGGGCAGAGGTTGTACCTGAAAATCGAAAGAAGTTAATAATTGGTTCCTTTTACCGGCCTCCCGACTCACACGATAATAGAAGGCGGTTATTTTAATAAGAAAGAACGAGAAACATTAAGGAAACAAAAAAAAGGAAAATATAAAATGTTTTAGAAGAATGGGGTCGCGCACCCGCGTTTCACTCAACTTGGGCTCAGCAGGTCACCGCGCTACCAACTACGCCATATCTAAAAAAATGTTCAAATGTCCGTATAGTTTATGGGACTTAACTACGGGGTTATCAGTCCCTACGCTTACAAACTGCTTATGAACTACTTACGAACTAGGACGGCACAAATATCCATGCCCGAGGGGGGATTCGAATCCCCGACCGTAGTGGCCGTGCCAACCGTGACTGAAGCGCCTCAGTCCCATCGGCCACCGCGGCCGGCTACGCCATATCTCTTCGAGAGAGCGTGCGCTGTATTGTGATATACTATGAACCTAAAAACGTGCTGCAATATCTTATTTATCTGTGATAATCATAAAGACCACCTTTGATATAATGGCGTTGAACTGTAGCATAGAACGATATACTTTCACGGTATACAAATTATAACACTGACTAACTTAAATATGATAGCCTTTAAAGAAATATATAGTTTCCGATAATTTATTGTAACCGTTCATACCTAAATTGATGCGTTTTCAAAAGTTCTTCAAATTTCTGACGCTTTAAAAACATTTTATATATACCTCGTACGCTAAAACGAAAGAAGGCACGAATTACGAAGTTACGTTTGCAATATGGCGGATCAAAAGTTCTACTTGTCATGTGATAACCAGGGCGCTTTTCGTTGGCCACGTTCCACTCCACGAAGCAAATAACTAACATGCTGGATCCTTCATTCCACGTTTCGCAGGGCAGTGGAACGTGGAATTCCGCGCTGCGACGGCACCACGTGCTCCTCCACGTGGTTTCCACGTCCCGTGAGAGGACGGCATAAGGAGGAGAAATGCGTACCATCACGTTTCCGACTTTGATAAAGGTCAGATTGCAGTTTATCGTATCGCAACATTGCTGGTCGCGTTCCAATGACTGTTAGCAGAATATGGAATCGGTTGGTTCAGAAGGGCAATACGGAGCCCCGTGCTGGATCCCAACGGCCTCCTATCACTATCAATCGAAATGACAGGCATTTTATCCGCATGGCTGTAACGGATCGTGCAGCCATGTCTCGAGTCAACAGATGGGGATGTTCGAAGACAACAACCATCTGCAGGAACAGTTCGACGACTTTTCCAGCAGCATGGACTATCAGCTCAGTGAGCATGGCTGCCGTTACCCTGGACGCTGGATCATAGACAGGAGCGCCTGATGATGGTGTACGCACCGACGAACTTGGGTGCACGAATGGCAAAACGTCATTTTTTTTCGGATGACTCCAGGTTCTGTTTACAACATGATGGTTGCATCAGAGTTTGGCGACATCGCGGGGAAGGCACATTGAAAGCATGTATTCGTCATCGCCATAATGGCGTATCATCCGGAATGATGGGATACCATTGGTTATACATCTCAGTAGCCTCTTCTTCGCATCGCCCGCACTTTGAACAGTGGTCGTTACATTTCAGATATGTTACGACCTGTGGTTCTACCGTTCATTCGATCCCTGCGAAACCCTGTATTACCCACCGCATGTTGCAGGTGGATACGGAAAATGTTCGAATGCTGCCTTGGCCAGCACAATCTTAAGATCTCTGACCAATTGAAAACGTCTAGTCAATGGTGGCCGAGAAACTGGCTCGTCACAATACGCCAGTCAGTACTCTTGATGAACTGTGGTATCGTGTTGAAGCTGCATGTACCTGTACACGCCATCCAAGCTCTGTGTGACTCAATTCCCAGGCGTATCAAGGCCGTTATTACAGCTAGAGGTGGTTGTTCTGGGCAGTGATTTCTCAGGATCTTTGCTCCCAAATTGCGTGAAAATTAATCAAATGTCAGTTGTTTTGTAATATATATGTGCAATGAATACCCGTTTATCATCTGCATTTCTTCTTGGTGTAGCAATGGCCAGTAGTGTACTTCCGCCCACAAGAATAGTAAAAAAGAGTGCGTTAACGTCTGTATTAGAACAGAATGTTCATAGGTTTTTCACATACACGCATCACTGACATTACGTCCTGTGGAACACAGACGTCAGTCATATCAGGATACAATACCGGTAAACCAAGTATCTGAAAAGAAACTTACCAATTTCGCTTCTGTATTACAAATGATGTGCAAGTTCCATTGTTGGTTGCTTTCACCACCAGCTCTGTGTTCGACCATGTTTACAACCTTAGCTTCTTATGTCAGTCCACACACAGTTCACAGCAACTTTTCATAAGGCATTCTTTTAAGTTGAGAGGGAACCTTTCGAGCCTAGTTGCTAACATCACTAACTGCTGAAAACAAATTCTGATAAGATGTTCTGCTATCGTTCAACAGTGACAAAAACCACTGGAATATAAAGTCCAATAACATTCCATTGAATCGTAAATAGCTGACAAAAAATCTTGTGCAACAGTTAAAAGTTCCATCAACATATACAGGATGTCCCAATAAAGTTTTTCACCCCAAATATCTCCGGAACAACAAAAGATATTGAAGAAGCACTTTCATGGGTAAACATACGGCAGTAAGTACTATGAGGCGGTCTAAAACGTAAACAAATATCATTTCCAACGTCAATTGTTATGTTTTTAATAGATACTACTGACTATTTCCTATGCAATCAAGAGCCTTACAAATCACAAAAAGAATGGCCTTAGTTGCATCACAGTACGTCAGTTAAATCCATAGAAAATGTGTAGTGAAGTTGACGTTTGAAATAAATGAAACGCGCTGCTAGCGCGTCTCGAGATTCAACCATAAGTCTCGGAACTGCTTATCACGTTTGAAAGTTTTCTTGAAAATTTTCCTTGCAAAGTGATCTACTACTCAAGATTAGAGATTATTTTGGGAGGAATTAACGTTTCCATTACTCTTCGATCGTATAGGAATGGTAAGGATCGAAGTCTGATACGGAAAAGCTGAGAACTTTGAATTACAAGTTATTAAAACTATGATGAAGAGAACCTTGAGGCCGCGGCGGAGTGGCCGAGCGCTTTGAGGCGCTACGCACCGATGCGCGAGGCCGTTCCCCGTCGGGGGTTAGAATCCCCCCTCGGGCATGAATGTTTGTGCTGTCTTTTATACTAAACTTTATTAGTGGTTTGTAGGGACTGATGACCCCGCAGTCAAGTCCCATAAGCTTCACAAACATTTGAACATTTTAGAAACTTGAGTCGGCCGTTCCAGTACTCACTTTGTACACAGTTATGAACACAGGTACAATTCTGTATATCCATAATCGAACCAATTTTAAGCATGGAAAAAATAATAAAGCTGAGAAAAATGCTCAAAGTACGACCAAGAACGATAAAATGACAGCAAAAACGAGTAGCCGAGCGTTCTAAGGCGCCTTGCTGTGGAGCACGAGTTGCTTGCCGTCGGAGGTTCGAGTCCTCCCTCGAGCGTGTGTGTGTGTGTGTGTGTGTGTGTATGTGTGTGTGTGTGTGTCGTCCTTCGGTTATTTAGTTTAAGTAGTATGTAAGGCTAGGGACTAATAACCGAAGCAGTTAAGTCCCATAGACTTACAAATATATCTATGTTTTATAGATATAGAAAAGGCATATGACCGCGTTCCTAGGACGAAGCTATTGTCAGCTCTACTAGATCACGGGTTAGGAGGCAAATTTACGCAGGCAATTAGACTTTACGTAGATTGTCAGGCAGCAGTTAGAGTGGACGGTAAATTGAATTCATAGTTGAGGGGTAAGACGAAGCTGTAACCGTCACCACTGTTGTACATATTATTTATGGACCTTATATTGTAAACGATACACTGGCAGGATAGGACTAAAATATGTGGAAATGAAATAAGCAATTTCGAATATGCGGACGACTTTGTTGGCTGATTAGATTGAAAGGTTGCAAACTAATATTTCAGAGCTACATCCGAGATGTTAGAGTTACGGATTGAAGATCACTAACCCCAAAACAGTACTGTCTGTGGAAAAGTTTTAAGTGTCAAGTAGGAGCAACAAAGTTAGAACAGGTGGACAGTTTCAAGTATCTAGGATGTATTTTCTCACAGGATAGCAACATAATGGCCGCGGCAGAATAGCCGTGCTCATTAAGGCGCCTTGCTGCGGTCAGCGCGGCTGTTCGCCGTCGGGGGTTCGAGTCCTCCCTCAGCATGGGTGTTTGTGTTGTCCTTATTATAAATTACTTTAAGTTAGTACAAGTAGTTTTTAAGCCTTGGGACTGATGACCAACGTAGTTAACTAAAAAAATGTTCAAATGTTTGTAAATCTATCGGACCAAACTGCGTGGTCGTCAGTCCGTAGCTTACAAACTACTTAAACTAAGGAAAACTAACCTAAAGACAACACACAAGCCCCAGGGAGGACTCGAACCTCCGACGGCGAGCAACCGCGCGCTCCGCAGCAAGGCGCTTTAGACCGCTCGGCTACTCCACCGCGGCCGTAGTTAGCTCCCTTAGATTTACAAACATTTGAACATTTGTCAACATAGTGAAAGAACTGGAATCAAGTTGTAGCGAAGCTACTGCAGTAAGCGCTCAGCTACGATCTACCGTCTTGTGCAAGAAGGAAGTGAGTGCGAAGACTAAGTTAGCAAAGCACCATTCAATCTGTAGACCAACTTGGAGAATGAAGTCTGGTTTGATACAAGGCTGAGACTACAGATATGAAAGTAGAAAGGATAACTGCAGGTACTAATAAATGGGGAAAATGGCAGGGGGGTGTCCATAATGAAGAGATCAAAGAAAAACGGAATATATACTATATATAACACAGTTACACGCATGGGAGGAGTAAAATTATCTAAGAGACTCATGGGTTGGCAGTAGAGGGTAGGCGATGGAGAAAGTGCTTAGACTAAGTGAGGAACTCTATTGAAGTAATAGGCTTACATCAGATGAGGTGGAGAAATTTTATTAAGAGGTACTATGCTCCAGACTGAATGTTGAAAGGCCCAGTCAGTCTTAAATGATGATGGTGATGACGTATCTCTGCTCATATCCGAGGCAGCACACCATTTGGATACGTGAGTCAAATTATTAGATTGAAAGAAATTCTACTCACCAGTATCTGGCTGCGAAGGAGAAGGAGCGCCTTATTCGTTTGAGTCACCACATAAAACACCGGTGCACCTTATAAAATACGAAACCTCTGCGCTTTTTCTCATAGTATAATGTGATTCGACGCTAATGATAATGGTATCCATACAGATATGTTAAGCTCTGCAGTAACTTTCGTGCTATTTTAGAGGAACTGTAAAAGTTGGTCCTATTTCTGCTTTTCTGTAGTCAGAAAAAAGCGACATACAAAACAATTATTTTGGGGGAAAGATAAACACGATAGGTATAGCGAAGAAAGAAATTTCTTCACCGCTGCCACGAGAGTTTACTTTCTCATTATTGGAACGAATCTTACCTTTAGATGTGGAATTAGGAAAGGCCGCAGAAACACTTTCCTCTAGCTGCTAAATAGTTATGAAGGAAAAAAAAATCTGTGAACTTGCCTTTGCTCAACACTTGTATCCATGTTGCACTGAATCTCCCGTTCTGCACTGACTACAGTTTCCTTGTTTCCTCTTCTTAAATAGCCTAGCAGTGGGCTGCGAGGAGGAGGACCCGCCACTACTCAGTGTGTCGTTACACCTCTTTTCCTCCACATACCTTCTCCCCCCCCCCCTTCTACACCCACTCCTCAAGCGCTC
Organism: Locusta migratoria; assembly: GCA_026315105.1. Lineage (NCBI taxonomy): Eukaryota > Metazoa > Arthropoda > Insecta > Orthoptera > Acrididae > Locusta > Locusta migratoria. The sequence goes on from CM048744.1 coordinate 542,954,981, forward strand.
AGTCCGTTCCAGATATGCGTTACTATTGCGACAGGTGTGTACCTGACGTCCAATACTTGACGTCCAATACGGCACCACTTGGAGATATCATTAGCGCTATCAAATCAGTATTGTGAAAGCACCGAGACAAAGATAAGCAGTGGGCCGCTGGGCGCTTGCGAGAAAAGAAAACAACGTCTTAAATTCTGCTAGCGACTAACTTCCCCCTAAAGGGCGAGATTACAGACATTCAGACACGATGGAGATAAAGAAATTACATTTCTATTCTAGTGCAAGTGATCGGAAATTATTAATTTGCTCCGAAGGATATCTTTTTCTGAATACATTATCACACAGATGGCGTCTTTCGTTTCAGGATTTGAGGTTAATTCACCGGTGATGTTGCGTAGCAGCTCTTGCGAACGTTCGTCATTTATTAGTGAATATACAAATCATCCCTGATTTGGGACTGTTTTCCTAGGAAACATTCAATTTGAAATAGTATCAAAGTAGAAGGTCTGAAACCAATGAATATGGTAAACGAGGAGGCCACGGAATATCACAATTTCTGCTTATGAGCTTTCACAAAGGACATCCAAACATTTAAAATTAATATTGGATGTTAACAAGTTACGCTTCTTTAGAAACGCTTTTTTTCCCATAGCCATTCTGCATTTTATATCTTCTTTATTTCGGCCATCAGAAGTTATCTTGCTACCCAAGTAACAAAACTCATCTACTACTTTTATTGTCTCATTACCTAATCTAATTCCTTCAGCATCGCCTGATTTTCTGATATTGCATTCCATTACCTTCGTTTTACTCTTGTTAATGTTCATCTTATATCTTCCTTTCAAGACACTGTCCATTCCATTCAGTTGCTCTTCCAGATCTTTTGCAGTCTCTGACAAAATTACTATTTCATCGGCAAACCGCAAAGTCTTTATTTCTTCTCCCTGAATTTTAATTCCCTCTCCAAATTTCTCCTTGAATTCCTTCACTGCTTGCTCAATGTACAGATTGAACAACACTGGGGAAAGGCTACAACCCTGTCTTACTCCCTTCCAAACCTCTTCTTGCCCTTCGACTCTAATAACTGTGTCTCGTTTTTGTATAGGTTGAATATAACTCTTCGCTCCTTATATTTTACCCCAGACACCTTCAGAATTTGAAAGAGTGTATGCCAGTCGACATTGTCAGCTTTCTCCAAATCTACAAATGCTAAGAATGTAGGTTTCCCTTTCCTTAGCCTATCTTCTAAGATGAATCGTAATGTGTAGTATTGCCTCCCGTGTTCCTACATTTCTCCTAAATCCAAACTGATCTTCCCCGAGGTCGGATTCCACAAGTTTTTCCATTCGTCTGTAAATAATTCGTGTTAGTCAGGAAGAACATATGTTATCGAAACGTCAACATGACGTTTAGTGTTACTCGCCACAGTGGCACCATTGTCAACAAAGTAACGTCTGATTATTGCCCAAGATGATATTACGAACCAAACCTACTTTTTTTTAACGGAGTAGAAATTCATTCAGACGAACATACAGATGAGTCAATATTTATCAATTATACAGATGACTAATTTTGTTTAGACATACAACACGCAGAGTTGCCAAAATTCCTCTACAGAGAGTGCATTTTTCATGATTTGGCTCAGTCTCCTAATCTTTCGGAACAACTCGTTCTTGTGCCAAGAGCAGTACAATATTTTTTTTACACTCGACCGGTTTCGGCAGTTGCTGCCATCAACAGGAGATTGACAAAATATTGCACATCAGTTACAAAAACAGATCTTCTTGTTAAATATTCAAATAGGCCATTTATTACACATATAGAAATAATGTATTTTGTTTTCTGTGAAGTCTGGCTTGTGAATTGCTATTCAAGACAATTACCAACATTTTACTTTTGCCTATCGCCTGTTTATGGGCAGTTTCATTACTTTTGTTTTATCTTGTAGTAATAAAATAGTATTAGGATAATAGTTGAAATTTTGACGACCACAAGCGTATGGGTACGCCCGCTAGCGGGACAATCGCTTATCTGCACAGCATTCATAACAGCTCGTGGCATCTCGTAGTTTCAATCACCATCAGAAGAAAGATATGTAATTTTGTACTTTGGTCACTTCTGATGGTACTTCTCACTTTACTTTTTCCTTTTATGCAATATTGCCTACAAATTTGTCCTGCGGTATGTATATTTTCTCAGTTTGAATTACTTTTATACACATTTTTGTCATGTGCTGAAATAACGTGGAAAAATTGTAAGATGCCTCTTTGTATGTTTCGCCAGGTCATCCGAAGATGGGCAGAGCCCGAAACGCGTCATGCAAAATAACTGTATTCAGAAACAATCTGTGAACATTTTTTCGCAATCTCTCAACCTTTTTAGAGTCATTTGTATAATTCAATTAACAATGGTCGCACACATCTACTACGACTTTCGGTCACATCTACGAAATATTTAACATCGTTTGGCAATAGCATGTGCTGTTTGTTATAATATTCAAGGTGGAGGAATTTCACAGTCCGCATTCTGTATGGATGGTAACAGAGGTCACTCTTGAAAATCTTTCTCACTCGTCAATTGCTGGGACTATGTTCAGTGGTCTGGTTACTTTCCGTGGAATTCTTCCAGGGGCGTAGATAAATGGGCGCTTTCTTTAAATCGCTGACAGTGCAAACTTATTTCATCTAAATGTCTTGACAGTTCAGCTGTTGACGTTTTGGATAGTGAGCCCATCCCCTCCGGAAGAATTAAAGTATGTTCGCCCCTGACTTCTTCGTAGTGATTCACACACGTAATCGTTATACTGTTGGGCACGACTGTAGCTGGAACCAGTAACGACGGCGGTCGAGTTTAGGTTTCTCTTACCAAAGACGTCCCACATCTCCTACAGCCAATGAGCGTTCAGTATTGTCCTCAACGCTCCTCTGCGTCTGTCATAGGCATTGCCAAAAATAAAACTTTATTGCAGCGTATTATTCCGTGGATTTTATTCCGTTTGTTGCAAGTTGTCATTCCGGATGGTGCTGGGGCGCAACAAATTCAACCTAAGCAAGAGAGAGTCATTAGTTGCAGGCAGGTTTCTTCAAGCGTACTTAAACTGCCTCTTGAAACCAGCAAAGATGTTTTTTACTATCTTTGTCTAGACATACGGCTGAAAGCAAGGGGAAACTACAGCCGTTACTTTTCCCGAGGACATGCAGCTCTACTGTATGAACATATGATGATGGGATCCTCTCGGGTAAAATATTCCGGAGGTAAAATAGTCCCCCATTCGGATCTCCGGGCGGGGACTACTCAGGAGGATGTTGTCATCAGGAAAGACAATACTGGCATTCTACGGATCGGAGCGTGGAATGTTAGATCCCTTAATCGGGTAGGAAAATTAGAAAATTTAAAAAGGGAAATGGATAGGTTGAGGTTAGATATAGTGGGGATTAGTGAAGTTCGGTGGCAGGATGAACAGGATTTCTGGTCAGGTGAGTACAGGATTATAAATACAAAATCAGTTGGGGGTATCACAGGAGTAGGACTGATAATGAATAAGAAAATAGGATTGCGGGTAAACTACTATGAGCAGCACAGTGATCGCATTATCATTGTCAAGATAGATACGAAGCCAACACCGACAACAGTAGTACAGGTTTATATGCCAACTAGCTCTGCTGATGATGAGGAGATCGAAGAAATATATGAGGAGCTAAAGGAAATTATTCAGACAGCTAAGGGAGAGGAAAACTTAATTGTGATGGGAGACTGGAATTCGGTTGTAGGAAAAGGAAGAGAAGGAAAAATAGTAGGTGAATATGGACTGGGCAGGAGGAATGAAAGAGGAAGTCGCCTGGTAGAATTTTGCACGGAACATGATTTAATCGTAACAAACACCTGGTTTAAGAATCACAAAAGAAGGTTGTATACATGGAAGAGACCAGGAGACACCGGAAGGTATCAGATAGATTTTATAATGGTAAGACATAGATTCCGGAACCAGGTTATAAACTGCAAGACGTACCCAGGGGCAGATATAGACTCTGACCATAACTTGTTAGTCATGAACTGTAGGCTGAAACTGAAAAAATTGCAGAAACGTAGGAAAATACAGAGATGGGACTTAGATAAATTGAAGGAAAGTGAAGTTCTGGAGAATTTCAGAGGGAGATTTAGGCAACAATTGACAGAAACAGGGGGAAATAAAACAGTAGAAGAGGAATGGGTAGCACTGAGAGATGAAATAGTGAAGGCAGCAGAGGACAAAATAGGTAGAAAGGCAAGACCTACAAAAAATCCTTGGATATCACAGGAAATATTAGATTTAATCGATGAAAGGAGAAAATATAAAAATGCAGTAAATGAAACAGGCAAAATGGAGTACAGACGATTAAAAAATGAGATTGACAGGAAGTGCAAAATGGCTAAGCAGGAGTGGCTAGAAGCCAAATGCAAATCTGTAGAAGAATGTATAATAAGGGGAAAAGTAGATACCGCCGACAGGAAAATAAAAGAGACATTTGGGGACAAGAAAAGCAACTCTACGAATATCAAGAACTCAGATGGGAAGCCGGTTCTCAGCAAAGAAGGGAAAGCTGAAAGGTGGAAAGAGTACATAGAGCAGCTCTACAAAGGAAATGAACTTACAGACAATGTGGTAGGAAGGGAAGAGGACGTAGATCAAGATGAAATAGGAGATGCTATACTGAGAGATGAATTTGACAGGGCCTTGAAAGACCTAGGTCGGAACAAGGCCCCAGGAGTAGATGACATACCCTCAGAGCTACTAAAGTCTCTGGGAGAGCCAGCCACGACAAGGCTATTTGAACTGGTGTGTAGGATTTATGAGACAGGCGAAATACCCTCAGACTTTAAGAAAAATGTAATAATCCCCATTCCAAAGAAATCAGGCGCAGACAGGTGTGAAAATTACAGAACCATTAGTTTGATAAGTCATGGTTGCAAAATTTTAACACGAATTATCTACAGGAGAATGGAAAAGCTGGTAGAAGCTGACCTTGGGGAAGATCAGTTTGGATTCAGGAGGAACGTAGGAACCCGGGAGGCAATACTCACTTTACGTCTTATCTTAGAAGATAGATTAAGGAAAGGCAAACCTACATTTTTAGCTTTTGTAGATTTGGAGAAAGCATTTGACTATGTTGACTGGAATACACTGTTTCAAATTCTGAAGTCAGCAGGGGTAAAATATAGGGAAAGGAGAGTTATTTATAACTTGTACAAAAGCCAGACCGCAGTTATTAGACTCGAAGGGCATGAAAGGGAAGCATCAGTTGGGAAGGGAGTAAGACAGGGTTGTAGCCTTTCTCCGATGTTATTCAATTTGTACATCGAGCAGGCGGTGAAGGAAAGCAAGGAAAAATTTGGAATAGGGATTAAAGTTCAGGGGGAAGAAATAAAAACATTGCGTTTTGCTGATGACATTGTAATTCTGTCAGAGACAGCAAAGGACCTGGAAGAGCTGTTGAATGGAATGGACAGTGTGTTGAAGAGAGCGTATAAAATGAACATTAACAAGAGCAAAACAAAAATAATGGAATGCGGTCTTAGAAAATCGGGCGATGCTGAAGGAATTAGATTAGGTAACGAAACAATGAAGGTGGTAGATGAGTTTTGTTACTTGGGTAGTAAAATAACATGTGATGGTCGCAGTACAGAGGATATAAAATGCAGAATGGCAATGGGAAGAAAAGCATTTTTGAAAAAGAGAAATTTGCTAACATCTAACATTAATTTAAGTGTAAGGAAGTCTTTTCTGAAGGCATTTGTGTGGAGTGTTGCCTTGTACGGGAGTGAAACATGGACGATAAGCAGTGCGGACAGGAAGAGAATAGAGGCTTTTGAAATGTGGTGCTACAGAAGAATGCTGAAGATTAGGTGGGTAGATCGCATAACCAATGAAGAAGTACTGAACAGAATTGGTGAGAAAAGGAATTTTTGGCATACCCTGGCTAAAAGGAGGGATCGCTTGGTAGGACACATTCTTAGACATCGAGGAATCGTAAATTTAGCATTGGAGGGAAGTGTGTGGGGTAAAAATCGCAGAGGGAGACCAAGAGGCGCGTATAGTAAGCAGATTCAAGTGGATGTGGGTTGCCGTTCTTATGAGGAGATGAAAAGGCTTGCTCAGGATAGAGTAGGGTGGAGAGCTGCATCAAACCAGTCTCCGGACTGAAGACCATAACAACAACAATGTCTAGACATGCGCGATCCGCCGTTCTTGACGGGTCGAACTACAGCTTCTACTCGACGAAAAGTAAATTTAACTCCAGAAAAATTACTCGAGATTTTATAATACATTTTTACAGCAAACACCCCTTTGAACATTAAAAAAACGTTATATGTCTGCAAAATCTTTCACCTGTCAAGGTTGAGTACCCAGCCACAGGGCATGTGTCAGTCCTCGAATCTTGCTGTTTGACTGCCTCAAACTGTACTTCTATCCTACGTGAACTGATTTATTTGAGTCAGCGAGGAAGATAATTACATTCGCTGCCAGTCCGGGACAGAAAACCGGGTCTTCTGCTTTCTGGGCAGACTAAACATGCTGTGGTGACACTGTTGTGTAAGTTGTTACCAACTGACAGTTGCAACGACGCTAACGCTCCTAGCGGTGACCAAATTATTTTTCTACCTAATTAACGATATAGTTACTATAATTTTTGCGTTACACACATTAGTAAAGTATCAAGAGACATACCTAATTTGGAAATTAGTGTAAAATAAGCCGAATTTCACTGATTCAGTGGTATAAACAAAAACTTATTTATATATAAAGAACTGTCTAGAGTGCAGAAATTTTTTTCCGACTAGTTTCGGTCTTCTCTTAGACCATCTTTAGGAAATATAGCTCCATTGATGTTGTGGAGCTATATTTCCTGAAGATGGTCTAAGAGAAGACTGATACTAGCCGGAAAATTTTTTTTGCACTCTAAACTGTTCTTTATATATAAATTTAAATAAGAGTGCTGTTGCCCAATAAATGAAACAGAAATGTTTCCAAAACTATGTGAAAAACTTATTCATGAAGAAACAGAGATATGTATGTATTTGCACCTTACTCCGCTGAAAGTATGCAGAATATTAAAAAAAATCTTATTTTGACAGGCAGTTTTTTATGCATATCAGATGGATATGGAGTCTATTGATTCACACATTTTTATACTTAGTCGTCTTTCTTTTTCATTTTGAATGTAGTTACTTTTGGTTAAAAAGCCAGTGTCTTGAAAATTCCTACTGTTTTCGATTCTGCTGTAGAAAAAATTGTGGAATGTGTTTTGCGTTTTATTGCCACGTCTGGGAGGGTTTTTTTCTCAGTTACAGCTGTGGTAGCAGAGTTGGTTCACTAATTAATGTAGGTATTGCACTTCAGGTAGGTTTCCTACGAGCCACCCTTACCGATTTTACTGGAAGTATAGTGAAGAAACCTTGACGTACCTGAGTAGAAAGGCGACGTCTTTCAATGTGCAGATCTCCTTGAGTTTACTAGTCATTTTTGTTTCAAATACGAAATGAAATTCTTCAGTAAAATCCTGTTCGTTGTAAGATAATAAGAGGTTTTCAGCCAAGATCGCTTTCTTCTTTTAATTACATGACCGGTTTCGGCGTGCTAGCCATCTTCATACCTGTCGTAATTTTTTACATGACTTCACTGCTATTGTCACAATTTTTAACAATGCAAATTGTTACAATAGCAGTGAAGTCATGTAAAAAATTACGACAGGTCTGAAGATGCCGTCTAGCACGCCGAAACCGGTCATGTGATTAAAAGAAGAAATCGATCTTGGCTGCAAACTCTTATTAAACAATTCTAGATCGCCCCAATAATGTGTTGTAAGATAAACTGTAAATAAATAGTGCTGTAATGTACGGTTTCATACCTTGTTTTAGTTATTACCGATTTTTACGGCACTACATACGTTCCCTCTTGTAAAAAGTACTCTACTGGCCATTAAAATTGCTACACCAAGAAAAAATGCAGATGATAAACGGTTATTCAATGGACAAATATATTATACTAGAACTGACATGTAATTACATTTTCACGCAATTTGGGTGCATATATCCTGAGAAATCAGTACCCACAACAACCACCTCCGGCCGTGATAATGGCCTCGATACGCCTGGGCATTTGAGTCAAACAGACGTTGGATGGCTTGTACAGGTGAAGATGCCCATGCAGCTTCAACACGATACCACAGTTCATCAGTATTGACTGGCGTATTGTGACAAGCCAGTTGCTCGGCCACCTTTGCCCAGACGTTTAAATTGGTGAGAAATCTGGAGAATGTGTTGGTCTAGGCAACAGTCTAAGATCAGTTACAGCCATGCGGATAAGATGCCTGTCATCTCGACTGCTACTGATAAGAGGTCGTTGGGATCCAGCACGGCGTTCCGTACTGCCCTCCTGAACCCACCGATTCCATATTCTGCTAACAGTCATTGGATCGCGACCAACGCGAGCAGTAATGTTGCGATTCGATATACCGCTATTCGACCTTTTCGAAATCGGAAATGTGATGGTACCCATTTCTCCTCCTCCATCGCAACAACGTTTCATCAAGCAACGTTGGTCAACTGCTGTTTGTGTATGAGAAATCGGTTGGAAGCTTTCCTCATGTCAGCACATCGCAGGTGTCGCTACCGACGTCAACCTGTGTGAATGCTCTGAAAAGCTTATCACTTGTATATCACAGCGTTATATTAATATATATTAATGAATTGCCATTCTACATTCACAAAGATGCTAAGCTAGTACTTTTGTTGATGATAGAAGTATAGCTATCACATCTGACAAACAGGAATTAACTGATGAAATTGTAAATGATATCTTTCAGAAAGTTATTAAGTGGTTCTCTACAAATGGGCTCTCATTAAACTTTGATAAAACCCAGTGTATACATTTACATACAGTAAATGGCATGACACCATTAATAAATTTAGACTTTGAACATAAATCTGTAGCTAAGGTAGAATATTCAAAATTTTTAGGTGTTTGCATTGACGAGGGACTGAATTGGAAGAAACATATTGAAGATCTCCTGAAACGTTTGAGTTCAGCTACTTATGCTATCAGAGTCATTGAAAATTTTGGTGAATTAGCTTACTACGCCTATTTTCATTCATTACTTTCATATGGGATCATATTCTGGGACAATTCAACATTGAGTAAAAAAGTATTAATCAGAATAAAAGTATTAATCAGAATAAAAGTATTAATCAGAATAATTGCTGGAGCCCATTCAAGAGCATCCTGCAGACATTCATTTAGGGATCTAGGGATCTTCACTGTAGCTTCAGAATACATATATTCACTCATGAAATTTGTTATTAACAATCCGAGCCAATTCAAAAGTAATAGCAGCGTGCATAGCAACAACACTAGGAGATAGGATGATATTCACTATTCAAGGTTAAATCTAACTTTGGCTCAGAAAGGGGTGAATTATGCTGCCACAAAAGTCTTTGGTCACTTACCAAGTAGCATCATAAGTCTGACAGATAGCCAACTAGTATTTAAAAAGAAATTAAAGGAATTTCTGAATGGCAACTCCTTCTACAATGTAGATGAATTTTTAGATAAAACTTATAAAAAAATAATGTAATAAAAAATCCTTAAAATATTGATTGTCAAGTGTAGACAACATTTACCAGACTGACACGTTCCACATCATTACGAAATGTCCTATATGTGATCTATGGAACAAGTATTAATCTAGCCGGCCGCGGTGGCCGAGGGGACTGAGGCGCTCCAGTCACGGTCTGCACGGTCACTAAGGTCGGGGGTTCTCTCATCCAATGCCGTATTTAGAAATCTAGTGCTGACCGCTTGGAGAGCTGCTGTCGCAGTGTATAGCAAAGATCATAGGGCTTGTCGACAATGTACGTGTTAGACTGTGGTTTGACTGTCAACTACGCCACGCGGGCATCACAGCTGCGCGGTCTACCCAAGGACGCTGTCGATCAGACGCAAATTTTCAGCTTCAAATTGCTGGAAATTACGGAAACGGCTTCCTGCCCAGAGTCACGCGATCTAGATGTCATGCGCAGTCAGTTATCTATGGCCTATGATCCAAACCCAGTGTCCAAACGGCAATATTTTTCGCCGCAACAATGAACACATGAAACATAGAAGATATTTAAGGTCAGGGGATAATAAAAATAGACAAATGTCGGTTTTGACAATACTAACCCCTCGTCCTACGTGAGCGGTGAAAAGGGTACGCGGCGTAGTGTGAGACCTCTTACGGTTTTCTGCGTAAATCACTGAGTTCTGCAAATCTTACAGGCTAACATAACAGCTTCATAACGGAGTGTTTTTTTTACGATATTAGCCATAGTCATTACGATACTTAATTTCCAATTAACCTATCGCATAACATTTGAAGCCTTTGCTGTGATAAAATGTTAACTGCCTTGTGGGTGGAGGTTGTAGAAGCAAGTTTAACTTTTAGTATTTAATCAATTTCGTAAATAGTTTGCAAGATATCAATGGGATTAAATTAGCCAAAAATTACGTAAATACTGACTGCAGAGATTATGATTCATAATTAAATAGGGGAATTAATTTTACTTTTAAATATCTTTGACGATTAAAGAGTAGATGGCCGGCCGCGGTGGCCGAGGGGACTGAGGCGCTCCAGTTACGGCCTGCACGGCCACTACGGTCGGGGGTTCGAATCTCCCCTCGGGCAAGGATATTTGTGCCGTCGTTAGTTTTAGCTAGTTAATAAGTAGTTTGTAAGTTTAGGGACTGATGACCCCGCAGTTAAGTCCCATAAGCTATACAAATATTCGAACATTTGAAAGAGTAGATGTTGGCGGCAGTTACATTATAAAAAGAGACGGGGCCTACCTTCTGGAACATTTGGCATGGTTTGTTGCAATATAAAAATTCAAGTTTATAAGGGTATGACACCGTCATGATGTGGGGTTGGACTTGTTACGTAATTTGTTAGTGCAGCGGACCGGGTGTTAATTTTTATTTCAGTATCCAAACAGAGTTACGGGAAAAAATATTACGCGGAACAATATGCGACCTCGAAATTTAACATTAAAAAAGAAATAATAAATAAATAAATAAATAAAATAAAGAGGAAGAAAGGAAACGCGATTGCAGGTTCTAAAAAGCCGTTTAATTATTATGGGGACTGATGATGATTGAAAAATGGTAAAACAATCACTGCACGATATCTTGTCTGCCGTAATGGCGTCCAAACACACCACACGACTTCAGAGGGAAAAAATTATTTAGGCCAGATTCATTGCCGGAATGGTAAGTAAAAACCCGTCATATTAAATTTTTAAATATTTCATGAAGTATTTAACTCACAAAAGCACTTTACTTACATGCTGGTTAAATGAAACAATAGGAGCTGCTATAGATACGTCTGTACTAATCAGAGGCCGAACATAGATAGATGAATCGGAACGTTGTTCTTTTTCTCGTCAGACAGATACAAGGGAAGGTAGCTTAAGGTTCAGAGAGAGAAACGCTTCTCGATTAAAATATATCTTAGGTCGTTAATTTTTTGTTGTATCGTTTCAGTGAGAAATACAGTCATTGACTACTTTTGGTTGATTTCGTTTTCAGATTACTGCGCATAAAATGTAGCCAACATTGTAAAATTGTTTATAAAGCTATGAGGGCGCTACCGCCGCGCGCTCTCCTTCGGCGCACCATGTGCACAACTACTGAGCTTCTAGCCTGCATCTCAGTCAGTCAACCTTGCTAAGAAGGCACAGGCCCGACCCAACAGAAAATGACTTTAAAAAATAGCACAATTTATCTAGGACAGATGGCAATTCTCTAACTCGTTTTAAACATGGTGGGTTATTAATCCGTAGCTTCAAATGTTGAAATGTTTGTAGAGCTTATGGGACTTAACTACGGGCTCATCAGTCCCTAAACATACGAACTACCTATGACTAGCTAATACTGAGGACAGTACAAATATCCATGCCCGAGGGGGAATTCGAACCCACGACCGTAGTGGCCGTGCAGAACGAAACTGACGCGCCGCACCCCGCTCGGTCACCGCGGCCGGCAGTCCGTAGCTTACAACCTACTTGAAGGTAAACTAACCTAAGGACTACACAAACGACCATGCCCGAAGGCGCTAGAACCCCCAACGGCGAACAACTGCGCCCACTGCAGCATGGCGCCCCAATTCGCATGGCTAATCGTTTTAAAATACTGATGGCAAGTTCGAATAAAATAAAGAAAAGGATAGTAAATCTGGTTCTACGTATTATGGTTACAGGTATTGGATTGTTTGCTGTAATGGAAATTACAAGTTCGTAATTAAGACTGTATTCTACAGAAAAGAGAATGATGCCAGTGTTTTTGTTGAATGCACCTTCCGACATGCAACTGAATTGGAAGACTAAAATTACCAGAAGTTTTGACAGGATCCAAAATCAAGTGTCCATATGTTTTCCTAGGTGATGCAGCAGTTTTCCTCTGAAGCAATATTTAAATAGACTTTCTCAAGGAAGAACAACAGTTAGGGAGACTAAAGATGTTTACAACTGTCGGTTGTGCAACAATGGCAGTAAAATGTTCATTTGTTTCTGTTGTTGTTGTGGTCTTCAGTCCAGAGACTGGTTTGATGCAGCTCTCCACCCTACTGTATCTTGAGCAAGCTTTTTCATCTGCTCGTAAGCCTTGAAACCGACATCTATTTGAATGTCCTTACTGTATTCATCTGGTGGTCGCCCTCTGCGATATTTACCCCACACACTTCCAAAGCTAAATTCAGGATTCCTTGATGTCTAACAATGTGTCCTATCAGTCTATCTCTTCTATTAATCAAGGAATGCCACAAGTTCCTTTTCTCAAAAATCAAAATGTTCAAATGTTTGTAAATCTATCGGACCAAACTGCGTGGTCATCAGTCCGTAGCTTACAAACTACTTAAACCTAGGTAAACTAACCTAAGGACAAACACACACACCCATGCCCCAGGGAGGACTCGAACCTCCACGGCGAGCAGCCGCGCGCTCCGCAGCGAGACGCTTTAGACCGCTCGGCTACTCCACCGCGGCTTCCTTTTCTCACTAATGCTGTTGAGTACCTCTTTATTAGTTATGCGATCCACCCACCTAATCTTCAGCATTCTTCTATAGCATCACATTTCAAAAGACTCTATCCTCTTCTTTTCCACACTGTGCATCGTCCAAGTTTCACTCTCATACAAGACAACATTCCACACAAATAACTTCACAAAGGACTTCCTTACACTTATATTAATATTCGATGTTAACAAATTTCCATTTTTCAGAAAAGCTTTTCTTCCCATTGCCACTCTGCATTTTATATCCTCTTTACTGCGACCATCGTATATTGTTTTACTGCCCAAGTAACAAAACTCATCTACAACCTTTATTGTTTCGTTACCTAATTCGTCCAGCATCACACGGTTTTCTTAGACTGCACTCCAATACCCTTGTGTTGCTCTTGTTAATGTTCATTTTATACGCACATTTCAACACATTGTCCATTTCGTTCAACTGCTCTTCCAGGTCCTTTGCAGTCTCTGACAGATTTACAATGTCATCAGCGAAAAGCAAGGTTTTTATTTCTTCACCCTGAACTTTAATTTCTATTCCAAATTTTTTCCTTGCTTTCCTTTATAGCTTGCTCAATGTACAAATTGAATAACATTGGAGAAAGGCTACAACCCTGTCTTACTCCCTTACCAACTTCTGCATCCCTTTCATGCCCTTCAACTCTGACAACCGCTGTCTGGTTTTTGTACAAGTTGTAAATAACCTTCCGTTCCCTATGTTTTACTCCTGCTGATTTCAGAATTTGAAAGAGCGTATCCAATCAACATTGTCAAAAGTGAGCTCTTGGTAACTTGTCGGGATTAGGATGGGAGCATCTGTTCACTTTTTTTTATTAGGTCAAGCATTGTTAAAAGAAATTTTTTAGCATATAACAACACTCTTTATAAAAAAAACTTGGAAATTCACTTTCACACACAGTTTTAAAAAGATATTAAAAATTTAAAAGCGTCGTTGATCAACAACAGAATCGTAAAAAAGTTTGGTGCCTGGTAAAATATTAACAATTGAGAAAATAGTATTTTACATTAAGTAACAGATTCCACTTAACACAAGCCATGAAAAATGGCAACCTGCAGTCATTGGAAGATTAGAGCACTGAATTTGATTAGCGGAGGCAATTTACTCGAGAAATAATACAGCGTGGAAAAACATGTAGCTTAAAATGCCTCAGCGAACTAGGGAATAACTGACGAAATATAAACCTAATGTCAGTAAAACACTGTCAGTGGAAAATACAAAGTAACAAATAACTCAATTTGAGCCTTCGTTTACATCAAAAGAAATTAAGAAGTTACAGCAATGAATAACAGCCAAACCTCACCCACAAGTCTCACTTATAATGTCACGTTAAGGAGTTTTCATTTAATAGATCCACTTCCTTAAATGTATATAATAGAGAATTTATAACAATGTTACAACTGCAATGCTTAATTAATATGGAACATTTTTAATGGCCTTTGCACATTTCAAGTTGACGGCCTGATCACCTTACCACATAACATTTGCTCAATTTTCTTGCGTAAAAACGCCATTTTAGTCGGGGACAAACGATAAGGGCTTTGTCTCAACGGAACATCATCCACCAAACGTATCTTGTATTCTATAAGACTGGTGACGCCCAGCTTATCAGTCAAAACGTCATGGTACTGACTTAAAAGATTAAGGAACTGCGATCGCTCTACGGAACCAAGATGACTCAGCTGATAACCATGTGTTTCTGACGAAACCGAATTAACTCGGGTCGTGCACTGGCAAGAAAAAAATGCGATCTTTTCCTGTGGAGCAAACTTAAAATGAAATAACTTCAAAGTCCACACAAAGCCAGTGAGCTGCTTGAATGTTTGAAATGTTCAAATGTTTGTATAGTTTATGGGACTTAACTACGGGGTCATCAGTCCCTAAACTTATAAACTACTTACGAACTAACTAAGGACGGCAGAAATATCCATGCCCGAGGGGGGGATTCGAAGCCCCGACCGTAGTGGCCGTGCAGACCGTGACTGGAGCGCCTCAGTCCCCTCGGCCACCGCGGCCGGCGAGCTGCTTAAATCAGACTTTAAAATAACTGGTACTGTCAAAGATATAGCAACTAATAAAGTAATTGGCCAAGTGAAACCGTATATTCCTTATCTCACCCTACACTCCCCTCCCATGCCGGGCGCCGTCGCTCAGCCGACCGTAGTGGCCGTGCAGACCGTGACTGGAGCGCCTCAGTCCCCTCGGCCACCGCGGCCGGCGAGCTGCTTAAATCAGACTTTAAAATAACTGGTACTGTCAAAGATATAGCAACTAATAAAGTAATTGGCCAAGTGAAACCGTATATTCCTTATCTCACCCTACACTCCCCTCCCATGCCGGGCGCCGTCGCTCAGCGCGCCCGGTCAGAGGGCTAATCGCCCTCCGTAATAAAAATGCTGAGCCAACAACAAATAGAACAACAACGAACAATCAAGATCAGCGACCGCAATGAGCAGAACTACCGAGAAACAAAATAAAAAAATAAAAAAAACCAGAGGCACCTCCAGGCCACCTGCCGTTTGTCATCTCTGTGTAGGTAATTTGAGTTCAGAAAATCTACAAACACTCCGAAATTGTAGATACCAAGATTTATCAATGAGGGACACGGCACTACCTGAATCAATTAGGGCGCAAACTGGCCCCTCATTAATCGTTGCACAAACAAAAGGAAGGAAGCTACGGGAAGCCTTTATACGATGACAAGATCTTTTACTCTTTTCCGGATTTCTTCCTTTCCTAATCTCTTCCGGCGTCAGCTATCGCGTCTAGGAGTCCTCTGCACGAGATACTGGCGCACTAAATGATCATAAGCGTCCCAGCGATAGCACCTAACACGTGCTCCACCCCGATTGTTCGGAGAATTTTCTACTCCTGGATTAACAGCCGCGGCCTTCCGCTCTGACAAAAGGTCACGCTGTTCGTCCACTAGTCTCAATTGAGGTAACCAGTTGGTTCAACTCAGAAAATGTGGTCGGTTTAACACTAAATAGCGTCCTTGCCCTGTCTTCAGGTCGAAGTCCTTCAAGAATAACCGCCACAATGTCCTTTTCGGTAGTATCCATTTGCAATGCAACAACCGGCATGCGGACACGACTAACATAAGCATCCAATGGTTCAGTTACACCTTGAGCCCTCCAAAAATATACTAGAGAGGGTATCGGATGGGTACCTTATCGTTAATAACCCTTCGTCTCAGATCACTTAAGAGCCCTGCGATTGACATACTTCCGCTAACAAATCCGCAAAAAATCCTTGAGCTAAAGGATACCACAAAGCTAAGACCACAGACTGGGAAAGATGAAGAGCCTCAGCATGTTGTTCAAAACGAACAGCCAGCCCTAAAACATTTTGAATCTGACTCATATCATCCACCGAAAGTTCCTTCACGTCTCTCAACAAAACTGCAAAAGGATCGGGTAACTTGGCGAACTCTTTTACAAATTGATTCTGAGTTCCTATTCTCCAATAGGCCTCTGACCTACCCCACCGGATGACGCCTAACCACAATCACTAAGCTCTTCCTCATCTAGACCCAGGGTCGGCGCAAGCCCAAGTGCCGCCCCGTGCGAGCTGCTAAATTGCCGCCGCCCCTCCAACCCCACGATTTTTTGTTTTTCAAAACGTTTTTGGAATTTCATTTAAACAAATCTATAGGAAATGTCAGCAATCTTTCCAGATCTACCTAGGTTTCGTCCGCTGAGTGGCCAGTCTCAAAAGCTTTTAATATGTGCTTACAAGTAAACCGCCAGGTTGACAGTTACGTTCAGCATGACGGTATAGATGTAAACATAAAGTATTGAGAGTATCCACACTGTACCCGAAATACATATAGGGTGTTTCACTAAGTGTGTTTGCCTCTGTAACTTATAAAATAATAGGTGACGGGAAATTTTAATGCGGTAGGTCAACACAAGAAATGTTACACTTTCTGCGGAGCTATGAACATTGTTTATTGTATCATTTTCCAAAGAGTTACAGCACCAAGATATAATTTTTTAAATGGAACAATAGTTTTTTCTATCGTGCATTGGATTCATTGAAACCAGCTGCGTCCAAATCAATTTAAACTACATTCCTATCACAGTTTGGGAGCTACAACCCTTCAAATTTTAGGGGCGGACGCTACGGACAGCGTAGCTGACTGGCTGGTGGTCATGAGACAGTGGGCAGTGCCCCAGGGGATAGCCACTCGGCCAGTCAGCTACGCTATCTTATATCTTTGTGCTGTAACTCTTTGGAAAATGATACAATAAACTATGTTCATAGCTCCGCAGAAAGTAACATTTCTTGTGTTGACCTACCACATTAAAATTTCCCGTCACCTATTATTTTATAAGTTACAGAGGCAAACACACTTAGTGATACACCCTGTATGTAGATCTGGAAAATAAAAACAAAAAATGCGACTGATATGTGACATTCTCTACAGATTTGTACATAACAGTCGCCGGGCACCAGCTCAAAAATAGATTTAAACCTGATTGAAGAAATATAGCTAATTTTAACAAGCCTTGTGAATTTACGAAAATGTTCAAATGTGTGTGAAATCTTGTGGGACTTAATTGCTAAGGTCATCAGTTTCTAAGCTCACACACACAGTACTCAACCTAAATTATCCTAAGGACAAAAACACACTCATGCTGGAGGGAGGACTCAAACCTTCTCCGGGACCTCCATGACTGTAGCGCCTTAGACCGCTCGGTTAATCCTGCGCAACATGAACTTACAAAATTAACGTAAACAAACATTTTCAGTTGTTGTGAACAGATAATATATTCAACGGAAAACCGTATACAGTAAATAAATGTTGACAAACTGATAGTGTGCGAGTAGTATTGTCAAACAAAAGTGACGGTGAGAGTTTAATTGTTGTTCATGCAGGCGCAGACAGGTGTTTCATGGCTCAAAAACCAAAAAGTTTGACTGTCACTCAGAAACGGATAGCAAAAATGTTGAAAAATACGTCGAAACGCCGGGCTTACTACCGATTTCTTTATCCCTTGTAATTACTCGATGCTTATTTACCCATTCGGAATACCTCTAGTCATTGTAGGTGTTGGACATGTTTGACTAGTAATGTTCAACCATTTTTTTCATAATGCGGGAAGAATAAAACACTCGGAAACTGCCATTGAAGGGCTTAGCAAAATTGCTTGAGGCTTAACACATAATCGCAATATCGAACATTGCATTTGAATTTCCAAATTAGATTTCGTCTTCTGCAATATTAGTTGTGAGTAAACGCAAGGCACGTAACAGACTGGCAACGCTCCATCAGAATACTGGCGTGTACGCCAGACTGCTTCCCCCTTTGCGTTCCTACAGCGTAAAAACGACGGTGGTGCCACAGTGGCGAGGAAGAAATTAGTCCTCCTCCCTCCACTTGTTCAACAGGGGCGTCCGGCAGGTAGTCGGAGCGCCTTGCCACAGTTCCCGAAGCCGCTCCCTCCGACGTTTGGTTTCGAATCCCCTCTTGGGCATGAATGTTGAGTTTGTCCTACAAAAATTAAAAAAACGGGGGGGGGGGGGGGCAGATTTGCCGCCCCTCGGAAAGTGCCGCCCCGTGCGGCCGCACGTTTCGCACATGCCTTGCGCCGGCCCTGTCTAGGACCAACGAATTAACGGTCAGGAGAAGCGCCTGAAGATTCCTTAACTGAACCAGCGACGCACGCTGTGCCTTATCAAGCTATGTTCCACATCAGCTAACTGGTAACCACAATGGTTTAACTGAGCCCTAATTCTATATAACAGCTTGGGTGTCGGCCTACTCTCACTCAAGAAAGCAACATTTTTGCCTAATTCCTGCAAAGCCGCTGATTAGGAAGTAATGGCAGCACCTGACTCAGCAACGCTGAGCTCCGAGATGACAACAGACTCCGACACTGCGGCCTTCAACCGTTCAATAATGTCCTGCAAGCTTCACGTATTCTGACAGTTACGTATTCGCAGCTCGTATTGTAGCTGCTCCTTTTTCAAGTAATTCCAGCCTGCGAATCGTGTGTTCTCCATCACCACAAAATGCATATAAAACAGTAACAAATATATAAGGACAATTAATTACAACTTAACAAGGCTTGAACTTCCAGAGGAAACCGCGCTCTCTGCTACCAGTGATGAGCTGTTGGTAAATTGGCGGGATTGGGATGAGAGCACGTTTGCTCCTTTTCTATTAGGTCAAGTCTTGTTAAAACATTTATTTTATTTTAGCATATAACAACAATTTTTGGAACCCAATTTCACGCTCAGTTTTAAATATGATATTTAGAAAAAAATTAAAGGCACCGTTGACCAAGAAAAGAATCGTAAAAAAAAAGGTAATTTGTACCTGGTAAAATATTAACAATTGAAAAAATAGAATTTTACATTAAATAACAGATTCCAATTAACACAAGCCATGAAAATGCCAAACCTGCAGTCATTAGAAGACTAGAGCACTGAAATTGATTAGCGGAATCAATTTACTCGAGAAATAATACAGTGTGCGAAAACATGTCGCTTTAAATGCAGCAGCGAACGAGGGTATAACTGACGAAATATAAACCTAGTGTCAGTAAAACACAGTCAGAGGATGAAGACACGAACACAGATTAACAAATAACTCAATTTAAGAAGTTACGGCAATGATTAACAGCCAAACCTCACCCACAAGCCTCACTTATAATGTCACGTTAAAGAGTTTTCATTTACATAGATCCACTTCCTTAAATATAAACAGTGAATTTATAACAATCGGTTATAACTTCAATGTCGCATTAGTATGGAACATTTCTTAAATGGCCTGTGCACATTTCACTGAGTTACATCAAGACACAGCAACAGGATAAATAGGAATGAAAAAAAAAAAGCCTTAAGGATCACAGTCCAATACTTATTGGCAAAATGTCATGACTGCTTTTACATTAAAATTAGGAATAGGGGATCGAACAACTTACGAACACCACCAGGATTTTTAAACCATAACTACTTGATAATATTTCAGTTACAAAATTCACTTAACTTATGGTCAAGGTTGTGTACGCGGCTCAATGCTCGTATGCAAAAACGGCCGTAAACACGCACGATCTCGGAACTCCACGCAGACACGCCAAAAAAAGGCAAGAACACACAGACATGAATAATAGGCAGCCAAATATGTCTATATATAAACACAAACACAGAGCAGTGTCTACTAACATACGTAAATGATGAATAATGACGAAATTAAAGCTGCTTGCAGCTCAGTTTAAGTCAGATCAAGTGGAAACAAGTAAGCTTATTACAGTAACGCTACTCAAATAAAACCCATGATAATCAATAGTAAACCTAGAATTCAAAATCCTTACTTAATAAAAAAACTTGAAACCAGTGAGGTGGTTTTGCAGAAGCGCACTACGTGCCAACTTACAATAGTATTATTGTTACAACTGCACGAGGCGAATTAAATCGCAGACTCAAGCAGTTTACAAAATGTTCAAATGTTTGTTAAGCTTATGGGACTTAACTACGGGGTCATCAGTCCCAAGCAGTTTACACATTATATTGAATAAGTCAACTTTTGATTTGGCAGCAACCTGGATAACAGTCATTAATTAACATTAAAACATATCCATGACAAGAACAATGTGATAACACTTTTAAACGAGATACAAATCAAATGAACATAGACCAAGCTGGCTCTGGAGACACACGCAACACGGCTTCTTTTGGTAATTCAAGGTGAAACATACATTAGTATGCGCCGAGGTAAACCCGCAAATTCCACATAGCCGGCCAGAAACCAAAGGCCCAAGCATATTCTGATCTTGCCCAGCGTGATGTCTCAGTCACCCCGTTTACATGGGCTCCCAAAACCGGATTTCGTAAACCGATTTCCCAAATCCACTTTTGGTTAGTCATGTAAAAACTCCAAAATCGATTCTGGAAATCCACTTCTATAAAGCGGTTTTCCAGTTCCACAATCGATTTTCGTGCCCATGTAAACGCAACCGTTTTGAAGCGTTCTTGGCTCGTCACATTGTGTTTTCTTGTTAAGAATTTTCCGCACATATGGACAGAGCGACATTTTCAAATCAAACGTTCAAATGTTAGTAGAGCTTGTGGGACTTAACTACGGGGTCATCAGTCCCTAAACTTACAAACTACTTATGAACTAGCTACTACTAAGGTCGGCACAAATCTCCATGCCCGAGGGGGGATTCGAGCCCCCGACCGTAGTGGCCGTGCAGACCGTGACTGGAGCGCCTCAGTCCCCTCTAGAGTGAAAGAAAAGTATAAATATTAGAGTGAGCATGAATCTGTGTATTTAAGTAAAGAAAACAAGCGATTGTGGAGACTAAATCAAGAGCTGAATCAGTTGTTTTTTAGCCGCCATATTAAGTGGGATAGGAAATCCGATTCAAGGTGTGACATGTAAACACGACAGCGAAAAACGGTTTACGAAAATCGGTTTTCGTCTTCCGGAACATGTGTTACATGTAAACGTAGTGAGTGTCGATCGTGTGCATCCACAAGCTTTAATCCAGCTGGAGGCGCCAGCATCGGTGCCGCTCTCTTTTCTCCATTAAAGCTTAAAAAAAAAAAAAAAAAAAAAAAAATAAATAAATAAAAAAAACAACCCACTCCCACTCTGCACAATGCTGCTCACAGATCCCGTTCACCGGCGACGCGCGCCCTCTTGCGTTAGAAGGACCTCTAAACTAAGGCAAATGACGGAGCCACGCGGGGAATTGAAACGCCGCCGAGCTGTGACAAGGCTCAAAAAGCTTTCTCGAAATTCACAAAAGCTAGAAATGTAAGTTTACCTTTCCTTAACCTATCTTCTAAGGTAAGCTGTAAAGTGCCTCCCGTGTTCCTAAATTTTGCTGAATCCAAACTGATCATCCAGAGGTCAGCTTCTACCAGCTTTTCCATCCTTCTGTTAAAATTTTGAAACCATGGCTTATTAAACTGATGGTTCTGTAATTTTCACATCTGTCTCTGCCTTCTCACTTTTAAATGTGGATTATTAAATTTTTCTTCAAGTTCGAGGGTAAGTCGCCTGTCTCATACATCTTACGCACCAGGTGAAATAGTATTGCCATGACTGGTTCTCCCAAAGACTTTAGTAGTTCTGAGGTAATGTTAATGTTAATTTTGTCCTACAACAGCTAAATTTAAATTTTGTTTAAAGTTATGCATACCATCGTGAAAGCTATATTTTTATTTCACGATATCATTCGTGATCTTCAATCAATTAACGACGATGAAGCTGCATTTTTCCAAGATGTATACCGAAATACACCAAAAGCAGAACAAAACTTCTTCGGGAGCAGCCATTGAAGTGTGAGAAAATGTTAATTTGTGTTTTGAAAAAAAAAAAAAAAAAAAAAAAAAATCCCAAACGAAGAATGTAAACTTTGTTTTGTGTTATATTTCCTTAATTGTAGTAATAGTTATTTTTAAAAGTGATGAAAATCGTAAACCAGTAATGTAAATTCTGCTTAGTAATAAATGTGTAGAAAGGACGTGCTTGTAGTACCCGTCTTTAACGAGAGAGAAAATCTTTTACAAAACATCTGGACAACACTGATATATGTGTGTTATATGAACTTACTGGTAGTACCAATTATTTTGACAATTTATATGCATTCACGGTACGGTTTTATATTTTTTATTGCCCCACAACACAAAACGATCTTAAACAGCATCGATCAGATTTTCAGACATGGTAACTACAAATGCCAGGCGCAAGCCGCGCCCGCTTCGCGCCAAAATATCAAACCGGTTGATCGCGTCCGCTTCGCAGAATCGCGCGTTTCACGCGGCCTGCGCGGGCGCGCTCACCTAGGACAAGTTGACTAACTGTTGGTCATGTCTTTTAAATTTTCGCTCATGTAGGACGCTGCCTAACAAGGAGAGGACGTCTAATCGTCATGCCGAATTCGTCCAAATTTATCGTACATATGAAAGTGCACCAAGTGAGAACTCCAGATGGCTCAGCGTTCAGGAAATAAAAGGAATTTTGTTACGGATCTATCACCATATTCACCTTATCTACTGCCCCTGAGAGCGTCTGTTTAGAAATCCAGTTTTGTCTCAGCGGTAAGAGATCGTATTTTTTATTGAAAGGTTCGCTGGTTCGATTCCGCCCGGTCCTTGGCAATGCGTACACTACTGACTTCACAATTAACCGCAACATCACACACGTTATTTTGTATTTATATGTGCACAACATCAGCATGGAATCTTATTGCCGGCCGCGGTGGCCGAGGGGACTGAGGTGCTCCAGTCACGGTCTGCACGGCCACTACGGCCGGGAGTTCGAATCCCCCTCGCACATGGATATTTGTGCCGTCCTTAGTCTTAGCTAGTTAATAAGTAGTTTGTAAGTTTAAGACTGATGACCCCGTAGTCAAGTCCCATAAGCTCTACAAACATTTGAACATTTGAATTTTTGAATCTTATTATTTAAAACAAGCGTCATCCACGCGGTACATGTAAATGGTCATATAAATGATCAATTGCAAAAGAATGGATGTATCGGTTTACATACACGACGTCCCCAAGTACGCGTTAACTACAGTCCCTTTTTAAATGTTAGTAGTCCCAAATTCCAGCCAATGCCCTTTCTTTCTAAATAACCTATATGATGTTGTGGTTAATTGTGACGTCACTCTACATCTACATCAATACTCTGCAAACCACTGTGAACTGCATGGTAGAGGGTAAGTCCCACTGTACCAGTTATTAGGGTTTCTCCCATTCCATTCACGTATTGAACGTGGGAACAATGATTGTTTAAAAGCATCCGTGCGTGCTGTAATTGATCTAATCTTGTCTTCATTGTTCCTACGGGAACAATATGTAGGTTTACGCATTGCCAAGGAGCAGAAAGAAATTGATCGCAGGGTGTAGTTGTGCCCGTGACTTTCTCAATACGAAGGCGATCTTTTATCGCTGAGCCAAACACCGCTTCCTAAACACACCTTCACAGGGACGGTTGACAACATGCATATGGTGACAGATCCGTATCAAATTTGCTTTTATTTCCTAAACGCTTGGCCATCTGGAGTTTCCACTTGGGGCACTTTCGTGTCTCACCACGCCCTACATGTACCACAAATTTGGACGAATTCGGCGATGAGTATGCGTCCTCTCCTTGTAAGTTGAAACACGCACGTGTCTCACTATTCAATAACAATGGACAGATGCATCTCTGCAGTAACACATTTACAGACTAATGTAAGGTTTGTAACTATAATTATGAAATCTATTGTGCTCTGTATGCAATATCTTTGTTCTCCTGGATGTCCTTTTCAGATCTTGTATTTGAATTCAAGATGTTTACTGCATTTTCTAAGCTCTGATGGTTTTTACTCCTTCGACCCGCTCGGTTAGCCGTGAGGTCTAACGCACTGCTTTTCCGAGACGGGGAGGCGTACCGGCTCCGGTTCGAATCTCCCCGGCGGATTAACGAAGGGAGTCGGAGCGCCGACCAGCCTGGATGCGGTTTTAGGCGGTTTTCCACATCCCCCTAGGTGAATACCGGACAGGTACCCTGTCCCCGCCTCAGTTACACGATTCGCAAACTTTTCGTAACACTTTACACTTTAACACATATAACACTAGATGCAGACGTTTCGTGTACATATTTTCTCCCAGAGCGCATGGGGTGGCGACAGGAATGGCATCCGGCTACCCCGTAAATATTAACACGCGCCAAATCCGGATTTAACAAAGCCTACTCTGCATGTGCGGGAACATGGCCACAGAAGAAAGAATGGTATTTACATTTTTAGTATTTTACGTCTCTGTCAACTTGAGAGACAGTATATCTGCGACATCACATGTTTAAGCAGTTACAACTGACGGTCAGTGTTATCTGGATATTCACTTGTTTTTCGTAGCTTTTGTTCTGTTCGTGTTATTTTACCTTTTTTTTCTTCTCTCTCTCTCTCTCTCTCTCTCTCTCTCTCTCTCTTTTTTTTTTTTTTTTTTTTTTTTTTTTTTTTTTTTTTAACAAAATGAACATATTGTAGTTCCGTACTTCATAACTTCAACGTAATGATTTTTTATCGATGATCTGAGCTGTTTTCCTCAATGTGACATTCTTGAAATGAATGTAGCGTTTATTTTGTTACTACGGCTAGTAGTTGTCAGTTACCTCTAGTTTTTACCATTTACTTGCTTCAAAATATTAAAACATTCTTTGGATTTTATGTACTTTGAGTGTTCGTTAATTAAATTTAGAGGATTTATGCCTGTATGTGAGCAGACTGCAGCTCGAAACCTTTCTGTCCGTGCTGCCACTGATGAAACTCGAAGTACGGCGGAATTTACCTTTTAAATAAATAACTGTTGTGTCGTGCTGAAATGCATTGTAAAGAATTGTGTGAACTGTTTTCCAAGAATATGTATATGGTGAGCTGTGATTATTACATAATTTTAAGCCCTGATAAAAATGTTTAATTAGTCCTAATAATATTACTCTACCTAACCTCGTGTTCTTTAAAAAGTTTTAATGTATACAGATAAACAAAGACATATCACGTAGATACATGTGTCCAGAATTTAATCTCTGCGGCTATTAGAAACGTCTTCATTGTTTTGACTGTAGTAATGATAGCGTTGCCTTTAAGCATTTTAAAGGCGATGTTAAACTCGAGCATTAGTCCCGTAGCTGCTCGCGGTTAACTGAGGTCAGCGCCTTGTCATAAAATTCCGCCTCCCGCCGGTCACGGAATTCGCGGCGTCAGAAAGCAGTCTAAACAAAACACAAATTGCTGAGATATCCCGATATCAAAATTCTCTGCAGTGGGAATATTGTCACTGTTCTTTTATTACTGTGATTTAATAATAAATGTTACTAATACAATTTTTATGTGCTGTTTCAGGCTTTCCCGGCGTAATATATTCTTGAAAGGTTCACGGGAGTTACGTCGGATAGTACTGTAATACTGTAATAATAGGTAACCACGGAAACCTGGGCCAGAGCTGCTGTTGGTTGACCACCTTATGTGTTGACTTCTCACTGACTTACTCGGTTGCAGCCGCGGTGATCGTTTCCGTGTCTTCGTTTTTTGTAGTTGTAGTTGTTTTAATGCTTCTGCTGTTGCTTCATCTCGGGGAGGGTCTCCATATTCCTCTTGGAGGTGAAACGGAGTTCTGCTCTTCATCGTAGACCAACGCGTCGACAGAGTAAACATTGAGAGCCCCCTACCGGAAGACCATTGAACGAACCGCAGGTGGTCTGCGCAGACGCGGTGGAGCCCTTGTACGCGCGCCACCGGAGATATGAGTGCGCGTTTTCCGACGTCCTGGCTGCGATTACCCATCTGCGTCAATAGGTGACTCGTTTTCCTGCTGTTGCGATGTCTCAGTGCCGCCAAGGCCGCTTCCTATGCCTTACTGAGTTGGAAGTAAGTGTCTGCATTAATTAAGTCTTTGGCGATGCTTATTTCGACGGCTTCTTTGGTTATGGAATCTCAGTAGGTGGACGCGGAAGAGAGAATCTTGGTCTCTTCATATTTCTTGCCGTGTCCAGAATAAAGACAATGTTCAACTACGGCCGATTTGTCCGGTTGACCCAGTCTTGTGCGAGTATTACAATACCATCCGACGTAGCTCCCGAGAACCTTTGAAAATTTTTTATGTTTTCTGAAATTTCAAAATTTACCAATTTACTCTTAATTAACGCATCCGTCAAACTTGAAACTTAAACTCATTCAGAATAGTAAATGATAACTTTTTCAACACTGTGACTGTTGACAACAATGGAATTCCTCCCGGAAAATAAATACCTGCTTTCACATTAATCTAATCCTAAGACACGTTGTGCACGTACTGAAAACACGCCTCTGTTTTGCAGTGCAATCATTTACAAATGTTAGGTAATAA
This sequence comes from Locusta migratoria, assembly GCA_026315105.1. Taxonomy (NCBI): domain Eukaryota; kingdom Metazoa; phylum Arthropoda; class Insecta; order Orthoptera; family Acrididae; genus Locusta; species Locusta migratoria. Next base: position 542,981,921 of record CM048744.1, read on the forward strand.
ATTGCAACACTTGTAGGTCAAAATAGAAAAAGTTGATTCTTTCTACTTACAACAATAATACCCGCGCTATGAGCATTTTGCTCACAGTAACTTTAAAACAATCAGCAGTTTACCAATTTTAAATATTCAAATGTGTGTTTTCTTATAAATGCAACTATAAACACGTAGACATATTAAGTACATTACAAACTGTTCTTTGACAGAAAAATGCTATACACGCAATCGATCGCGTAACTTAAGAAGTCGCTAGTTCTCGTGGATTAACTACTTACGTGAAACTTCCTGGCAGATTAAAATTGTGTGCCGGAACCGGGACTCGAACCTGGGACCTTTGCCTTTCGCGGGCAAGGCAACAATAAGAATCCTCATTATTGTAATAAGACAAAACTATTTAATCATGCATCTGTTATTCTAGTTCCTTCATAATTGAAAATTACAAAGACTTATTGTATATAGGAGAATCCATTCGCATAATTACATTGTGATAATTAAGTAATACATCATATTGTCAATGATTGTTAATAACGTAACAAATAGAAGTTATGCGCGGGTTTTGTAGCTCATTGTATCAGTGTTAGATCAGTATCATATCAGTGTGATCTTGATGCTATTGGAAATAAAGGTGGAACGTAGCTGCAAGGAGATGTATCATTTAAAACACCCCTTCACAAATTTATCTTAACTTTGAGTTTACTTTAACGAGACATTTATAATTAAATGTGGCGATCACCCGGTTCAAATAGGGATCGTCATAACCTCCACTAGACAATAATATTATTACACAGCTGTGTATCTTTGGCACATAGTACCAACCTACTACCACTTATTTTTCCATCTACAGAGGTGTGTCAAGCTTCTTGACAGTCACGTCATAAAGAGGTTGTGAGTGTAATTTCCAAACAGTGCTAGATTACTCTGGCCCACAATGCTGAGTATGCAAGACATTCAGTGGCGTTCAATAAGACCAGCAAATGTATCTGATCTTATTTTCGCAACGTGGTGTAGCTTCTCTAGCACAGTACTCTGGCTCATTGTGAACTCCGTCCTACAGCCTCGAGATGCCCTACAGTTACCGTCCGGCCACCGTGTCATCCTTCGCACGAAGGCGTCAACGGATGCGGTATGGAGGGGGACTTGGTCAGCGCTCCACGCACCCGCCCACTCGTGAGCGGGGCCGCCACTTCTCAGTCAAGAAGCTCCTCAACTGGCCTACAAGGGGTGAGTGCTGCCAGCTTGCCAACAACACTCGACAGACTCGGACGGTAACCCACATTTACATTGTCCCAGTAAGAACCTGCGAACGGAGCCTCACACCAAAACGTCAGCCGCTCCCCCTTCCATCTCTTGCCCCACTATTTTAACTCTCGAACCATTCACACAATATTGTATTTATTTCGTCTACATTAACCTGCAAACGACTATGAAGGAGCTGTGCTGCCATTCAAGTATGGAGGGTGCGGAAAGAATGACAAATTCTTCTGGGCGCGGTGTCGTTACACTGGTATCCCCACGGGCTGTGGTTAGGCGCCTAGAATCATCTACATCTACATACATACACCGCAATCCACCGTAAGGTGCATGGCGGAGAGTACACTGTACCAGTACTAGGCATTTCCTTTCCTGTTCCACTCCCAAATAGAACGAGGAAAAAAATAACGCCGATATGCCTCCGTGCGAGCCCTAATTTCTCATATCTTGTCTTTCTGGTCACTGCGCGAAATGTAAGTAGGTGGTAGCAAGATCTTACTACACTCACCTTCAAATTCCGGCCCTCTATATTTCCTCAACAGAAATTCACGAATAGAACGTCGTCTTTCCTCCACCGATCCCCAACTGAGTTGCCGGAGCATTTACGTGACACTCGCGCGTTGGTCGAACCTACCAGTAACAAACCTAGCTGCTCGCCTCTGAACTGCTTCTATGTCATCCTTTAAACTGATCTGCTGCGGGTCCCAAACACTTGAGTAATACTCAAGACGTGGTCGTACAAGCGGTCTCCTTTACAGATGAAGTACATCGTCCCAAAATTCTCCCAATAAACCGAACTCGGCTGTACGCTTTACTCACAACCGTTGTAATATTGCGCATTTTTCCCATCAGGTGTTGGAGTGGTTGTTAATGTTCGGGGTCGCTTTTAAAGTTTCACTCGTGTTGTAAGAAGTGTTACGGAGAAGTACTTTGGCAGATCAGGCACATTTAAATAACTTTATATATAACAGACTCAAAAAAAAAAAAAAAAAAAAAAAAAAAAAAAAAAAAAAAAAAAAGGTAGAATCTGACTTTCAAGTTTAGAAGCGGTGGCAATTTGGAACAAAAGCAACACCTGAGCACAATATTACATTAAGAAACTAACAGATTCCATTGTTACCTTTCTCATCGAAATACCTGCATTAAGTTGACTGGATGTAGCAGATGAGGCTGTAAAACTCTTGCTGCATAGTGTAAAATGATGCTTGGTTTGTTTAGAGCGGATTGTGCTAACTGAATGAAACGTGAAAAAATATTAAGTTAACTTTTGTGACGAAAGACTAAACTTAAATCGATCGGATTTCGTTTAATCCCGAAGATTTCCTTGCAGTCATTACTATAAAGGCATATTCATGAAAGTTATTGATAATGATATCTAAAAGTTTCTAGTAAATTATCTATACAAGTCCAACAGTGGCTCCAAAGATGATGTTACATAATCAAGATTACTGATGGAAAAATAGAAACACTTCATGAATTATTCAAAGGTGGATCATTTTAAATAAGTAAAAGATTTTAACTGAACTGATTATATTTTCATTATATTTCACACACACTTACAATTGGTAGTGACGAAATCCCTGATGTGCGACTGTCCTCATCGAGCGATAAAACTTGAAGTGCACAACCGCGTTCTGGGCAGCTCGTAAAAGATATATGAACATCAAAAATATATGAAGAGCGTAATTAGCTGCCAAAGAAAGCGGTGGTCAGCGACAAGCGTCGTAGATATATTGTTTACTGAATAAAAAGTTCAATGTAATACTAAAATGTTCGTTCCATTTCATATCGCTCTGTAATGTTACGCGTTTTACGCCTTGATATTTGAACGACGCGACAGCATCAAGATGCTCACTACTAATGCTGTTTTCGAACATTATGGGATTGTTTTTCCTACTAATGCACATCACCTTACATTTTTCTACATTGAGAGCTAGCTGCCATTCTTCGCACCAATTAGAAATTTTATCTCACTCATCCTATATGCTATTGCAGTCAATTAAAGACACACCCTCCCATACACCACAGCATCATCAGCACACAGCCGCAAATTACAACTTACTCTGTCCATCAGATCATTTATATAGATAGAAAATAATAACGGTCCTATGACACTCTCCTGGGGCACGCCTGACGACACACTCGTCTTTGATCATTCATTGTTGGTTACTGAAAGTAGGCTTTCGCAGGCTATTATAGTCATTGTCTCTCTGTTCAGGCTTCGCATAATTTCCTTTAATTACTAGAAGCGAACATCTCCATGACCCCTCCTCTTTTAGCGTGAAACCTAAATTATTGAACTAATATAAATAGTGTAGTAAACATCACGATTCAAAAGTAGTTCCGTAAGTTGCCATCTTATAACAACTCTTTCACTCACAGAGCAGGCATCATGTAAAAGAAGGGTTTTCCCTCACAGGTTTATTGAGCAAACTCAGTGTTATTATAAACAGTAAATTTTCTTTGATACACTACCATTGTATTCTGAGATTTGCTTACCTTTTGTCGCTCTCTTTCTTCTTTCGCTGGAACAGTGGATTGACTATCATTTATGATAATTTTGTGATGTTAATTTTTCCAATAGAATCACCAAAAAAATCTGATCTTTTTCATATTATTATTTCTAAACCCATCCTGAAAATTGTTGTCCTTTTTGTGGATATATTTCCTTGCAACTTGTAAAAGCTCTTTCTTGATGCAAGAGCGCAGCATTCCAGTATATGTAACCTACTTAATATTTAATTATTTGGTGTCGTTCCTGTGAACACCATTCTAACGCCCTTTTATCTCGACAGTGTTAAGGTAGTCCTTACATTATTTAAACCCAGAAACGTAAATGGTAATTTACAATGTTTCCGAGCCACCGATAGACATGCTCCACTAACTCTTCGCGTTTCTTCTCAGTACCTGGCCATAACAATAATTAAACTCTCGTTTTCGATAGTTAATCGCCGTTATTTCAGGCTATTTCGCGATTCATTGCACTCGGCAGAAACAGTTTATCAGTACATAGATTCGCGGCGAATTTTACTGATGAAATTCTCTCTGGCTTCCAGCCGTGTCTAGTGATTTGAAATACACTTACTTTCGGCCGAATCTCCTCGGCCGTTGTCGAGAGGTGACTCTCCAATCCATGCTGCTATCGTCCTCATATAGCTCCGCTGTTTCCTGTGACGTCGCTGCTCCTTGCGACGTCGTCAAATATGGTAATATATTACATGGAATAAGTAGTATTAGTCGTAATCCTTGCTTTATTAATAGCTATTTGATTCCAGAGTGACCATCACGGTAACGTTTTGGTCGCGTGCCTGCCGCGCCCGCTTCAACCGTCTGATGGCGGGACCCAAATGTTGAAAGGCTTGTAGATCTATGGGATTTAATTGCTGTGGTCATCGGTCCCTAGGCTTGCAAACTACTTAAAATAACTGAAACTGCCCTAAGGACAGCACACAAACCCATGCCCAAGGGAGAACTCGAACGTCCGACAGGGAACAACCGCGTGCTACACAGCAAGGCGCCTTAGAGCGCCCGGCCCATTACACCGCGGCGGTCTGGTCCCAAGTTGTGCTTATCCCTGAAAGTAGTTGTTCTTGTAATGACTGAAGTCTTGTCTTACATGTAGTCCAAGAATTTGCTTAGGTTTTCACGTCTCCGAGGCCAGACAACGAACGTATCGTCTAAATAACGTTAAAAACAGCTAAGCTTTCCGGGAGCCATGTATCTTACGGAGAAAAAGAATCACATTTTGGGTTAAAATTCGATTTTTGTTTTATTGACTTATTGTATTTCGCCAAGTTTCCTCTTTAAAATCGTATCATACATAGGTCTACTGGAGTTATAACTATTTTATTTTTAAAATTTGTAACATCGGATATTGCGCTTTAGTTGTACAGGAGTCTAATGGCTGATCATAAACTTTTTGGCACTGCATATCCCGCTTTTCAGCGACTTGTTATACATTGTTTGTTTGAAAATGTTTCTCTCTAGTTTCTTCAAGTTACTCTTTGACTTGAAATTGTTTCTAACAGTGTAGTATACAAAAGGGAAAAACTGGATGATGGGAAAACCTTGGATGGCAAAGGAAGATTGACTGATTTCATGACAGACCACATTTAGAATTGCTATGGCCTTTCAATCAGGCAAAATACAGGCAATCTTGAAGAAATGAGGAAAGCTATATGGGCTTTGTACTTCCACACTGCATCCACAGATGAGCATCCAGGACATGGTTTGTGCCCCAAAGGTGAAAAGAACTGGTGTAAATACAATAGGGAACTAACTACTGGACAGAAATACATTCACTACCACAGTCTACCATTACCATCAGTCATCATGGAAGAAATAAAGCCGATTTTCAGAGATATGACTGACAGATGTCTTCTGATTAATTGTCTTCAAGGAAAAACGAAGAAACCCAACTAGTGCTTTAACAGTGTGATATGGCTTCGTCTCACAAAAGCAGTGTTCATCGGAATTAATACATTACATTTTGGCGTGTTATCATTCTGTGGCAACCTTCAATCTTGGGAATATAACTAAATGCCAGGTCCTTGAAAAGTTGGGTCTGTGTGTTGGTTCCCACACAGTACGTGCTATGTTGACTTTAAATCAGCACACACTAAGGGGTGCTGACAATGTAATTAAGACATTAGTGAAAGAAGCAAGACAGGTGCAGAGGGTTGCAAAAAAAGACTTGAAAATGATTGTGAAGTGATCGGGGTATTAACTACGGATCAGGAATGTTTTAAATTTTCTTTCTCCGTTTCCCGTAAGCTTACGTTTTACTTCTTCTAGGAATATTATCTCAGGTACTGGTGAACCTAGAGGTCTGAAATTAGTCACATGGGTTTCTTTTACATAATGAAACAATGATTTTTTTAATTACTTGATTTACAAAAGACTTAGGAGTGATAATCTAGAAAAAAAGTTGTTGAAAAAATTTACTTTAAAATAAATGTAAAACATCTGTGTCAGAAAATACTTTGACAATAAACTGTTCTTTCAGTTTTGTTATAAGATATCAATGCACATACAGTAAAAATATCTCTATCTCCAGTAGTTTGTAAGAAAATATTCCCTATAGAAGGCATATTTTAACATTGCGGGGATAGGCGATTCCGTATCCTCTTAATAAATATGGCGGCTTCCGGCTGATCCAAGCTTGGAATTCGAAAAAAAAAATATTTCAAATGTCTGTAAATCTATCGTACCAAACTGCATGGTCATCAGTCCGTAGCTTACAAACTACTTAAACCTAGGTAAACTAACCTACGGACAAACACACACCCATGCCCCAGGGAGGACTCGAACCTCCACGGCGAGCAACCGTTGGAATTCGACAAGCGGACGCTTGAAGCAGGCGAACATTACCAAACATGGCGTAGTCAAATGTTCAAATGTTTGTAGAGTCTATGGGACTTAACTACGGGGTCATCAGTCCCTAAACTTACAAACTACTTATGAACTAACTAAGACTAAGGACGGCACAAATATCCATGCCCGAGGGGGGATTCGAACCCCTGACCGTAGTGGCCGTGCAAACCGTGACTGGAGCGCCTCAGTCTCCTCGGCCACCGCGGCCGGCCATGGCGTAGTCGCGAGCACCAGTGATTCCACAGTCACCATCTGACAATGGCCGAGGAGATCTCGACCGAAAGCTTGTGAATCTCAAAGCACTACACGTGGCTGGAAAAGTGAGAGAACTTACTTTTATTTTTATTTATTTATTTTGTAACCCTAAACTAGGAAATTCCTCAGTGACTTACGCCCACGCGTATTTGTACCTATGACGCAAGGCTACCTTTACGAGATGAACCAATTATTACCTGCTTATATCTTTCTCGGTATCTACTATCTCTTTCCAGTACCATTTCACTCCCCACCTTAACTGCTGATTACGAACCACATCGCTTTCAGACAAGATCGTGTAGCGTTTATCTTCGCAGAAGATGAAACACGGTAAATATCCTCATATTATCTACTCTGCCTTTCCATCTTAACTTTGTCCAGACGTATTATTTTGATAACAATGGTGAGCCCACACTTGAGCTGAAGAATTCCTCTTGCCCACATGCAAGAGTCCCAGTTATCCTACAATCTTGCGACGAAAATTGCTAACGTGGGATAAAACAGAACCGTCCTGTGCCTTCCCTTCCATGCCAAGAATCAAGTATATTCCTAGGAGAACAAAACCAACGAGTACCGTTCGTTCAGCGAGATGTAAAAGCAATCCACACTGTTGGAATCTATTAGTGACTTAAATGAACATTGTGATCATGCATCAGCTTCGTTTCACAGCTTCTCACTTGCCCTTTTTCCGGCGACAATTTAGTTTCAAATTGGAACTTGACGCTGTTGAGAAACTCAATCCCGCGTGCGAAAACCCGACTTTTCCAGGACTCATATGTCTGGTTTTATCGCTCACAGAAATAAAGTATCAAATGTTTTTGATAGCCGTTTGTCCAACAACCATTTGTATACTTATCGGAGGATTGGGTAGATTATAGCTTTTATATAGTACCGGATCAAAATTTAATCATTTCACACTGTCCCTTGCTTACCAAAACTGAGCAAATCGATCTTACTTGTGCATCAGGGATGGAGAAAGGGGGTCCTTAGGCGAGTAACAAAAGTACTGTTTGCTGTTGGCGATTCCATAGAAATCGTCGAAAAGCCATAATTTTTGGCTACCAAAGTTACTAATTATGGAGATAGCATCTTACATAATTTATATTATTCGCTAACTGCCATTATTTTATGTACTATGTTATTAATATGATGTTGTCGGGATACAGTCACACTTTTTCAGTATCATTATCCGTTACCGAGGCTCAGAGATTTAAAGTTGCTGTACTTCGGCACACCGGTTTTTTGTCGTTAGAGAAAATGGCGGCGAGTAAAGAGAGATAGATGAACACAAGAGCAATGAGAGACAAAGAGGAGACTATAATGGCCAATGAGAGGCTTTAGAAGAGAGAAGGAGGAACACAGTAGCAATGGGAGCAACAGAGAGAGAACAGAGGAAAAACAAAAACGAGATGAGGTCGTAAGTTCTAGATTCCCCTCCCAGAATTGCGAAATTAAACTCACAAAAGACTGAAAAATTTGCCTCATCATCTATACCCACACGTAAAACTTCCACAGTCAACTGGTCAAAACCTGACCAAACCCTCCCTAAGTACATACTTGTACTTGGAGGGAAAAGGAGGTTGTCTATTGGAAGAAGAAAAAAAGAATGGGACAAAGACAATAGAAATGGACCAATGATAAATTAACTGTAATGGAGACAGCTGTAAGGAAGGGAGAAAGGGATTGTTAGTTCAGAAACAGAGAAGGTGTCATAGAGAAAAAATTATGATGGAAAGAGACAAAATATATAAACAATGGGAGTGAGAAAGAGACGCCAAGTAGACGCACAGCTACAAAGAAAGACTGCGTATCAGAATTTAGATTTTAGAATTCTTTCCTTGCTGAGAGCGCACGTATGTTCGTATGGCAAACTTTTTTATCTATCCAGAATGAGACCTTTTGTATGCACATTTTATAGAGAAGTATATTCGCCTCCCTTTGCTCTGACAGGAACATTTTTCCATTGCTTTCGTGTACTGTGCATACGCTCAAAGAACTGTTCCCTCTCAGAAGCTGAACACCCATATAGACGTACCTTAGGATTTGAAAATCGCAAGCACTAAGATCAAAGGTATGGCGTTCATACAGGGTGAATCTCGCCGGTATGAGAGAATAAGCATCCACCTAAAATAATACACGAACAACATGAAAAATTGATTGCATACAAGTTTCACTCCGTACAAGGCAACAATCCTCACATATGCCTTCAGAAAGGACTTCCTTACCTTAAATTAATATTCGATGTTAGCAAATTTCTCTGTTTCAAAAACGGTTTTCTTCCTAGTGTCATTGTGCATTTTATACCCTCCGTACCGCGACTATCGTATGAACTTTTGCTGTCCCAGTAACACAACTCATCTACCATCTTTTTGTTTTGTTACCTAATCTAATTCCTTCAGCATTGCTTGATTTCTAAGACTGCATTGCATAATCCTTGTTTTGTTAATGTTCCACTTATACTCTCTTTTCATTACACTGCCCATTCCGTTCAATTGCTCTTCCAGGTCCCTTGCTGTCTCTGACAGAATTACAATATCGTAAACAAAACGCATTCATTTCTTCACTCTGAACTCTAATTCCTTCTCCAAATTTCTTTTTGCTTTGCTCCACAGCTTGCTCAATGTACAAATTAAGCCGTGGCGGAGCGGCCGAACGCATTGAGGTGCTATGGTACGGCGCGAGGCCGTTCCCTGTCGGGGGTTCTAATCCCCCCTCGGGCATGGATGTTTGTGCCATCTTTAGTATAACCTAGTTCATAAGTAGTTTGTAAGTTTAGGGACTGATGACCCCGTAGTTAAGTGCCATAAGCTCTACAAGCATTTGAATTTTTTTTTCTACAAATTAAATAACATTGGAGAAAGGCTACAACCCCGTCTTACTACCTCCCCAACCAATTCGTTTCATGCCCTGCAACCTTGATTTATGTACAAGTTGTAAATAACCTTCCGTTTCCTATATATTACCCGTACTGACTTCAGAATCTGAAAGAGTGTATTCCAATCAAAAGCTTTCTCCAAATCTACAAAAGCTAGATATGTAGTTTGCCTTTCCTTAATCTATCTATTAGGATAAGTCGTGAGTATTGTCTGCCGTGTTCCTACATTTCTCCTGAATCCGATCTCCCCCGAGGTCGGCTTCTACCAGCTTTCCCATCCTTCTGTAAATAATTCGTGTTAAAATTTTGTAACCATAAATTATTAAACTGATGGTTGTATAATTTTCACACCTGTCAGCGCCTGCTTTATTTGGAATGGGGGTTATTACATTTTTCTTAAATGTCTGGGAGTATTTTGCGTGTCTCATACATCTTACTCACCAGGTGAAATTTTTGTCATGGCTGGTTCTTCCAAAGACTTCATTAGCTCTGAGGGAATGCCATCTACTCCAGGGGCTTTGTTTCAACTTAACTCTTTCAGTAATCTGTCAAATTCATCTCAGTATAGTATCTCCTATTTCATCTTCATCTACTTCCCTTCCTACAACATTGTCTGTAAGATCATTTCCTTTGTAGAGCTCCTCTATACACTCTTACTACCTTTCAGATTTCTTTTCTTTACTCAGAATTGGTTTACCATCTGAGTTCTTGATATTCATACAGCTATTTTTCTTGTCTACAAATGTGTCTTTTTATTTTCCTGTAGGCGATATCTATTTTTCCCCTAGTAATACATTCTTCTACAGATTTTAATTTGGCTTCAAGCCACTCCTGCTTAGCCATTTTACACTTTCTGTCAATCTCATTACTTTTCTGTACTCCATTTTACCTGTTTCATTTATTGCATTTTCATATCTTCTCCTTTCATCAATTACCTTTCTACCTATTTCGTCCTCTGCTGCCTTGACTATTTCATCTGTTAAGGTTACCCATTCCTCTTCTACTGTTTTATTTTGGCCCGTTTCTGTCAGTTGTTTCCTAAATATCCCTCTGAAATTCTCAAGAACTTCAGGTTGCTTCAATTTATTCAAGTTCCCTCTTATTATATTCCTACTTTTCTGGAGTTTCTTCATTTTCAGTGTACAGTTCATAAACAGTAAGATACGGTCAGAGTCTCTTTCTGCCCCAGGATATGTCTGTTTAAAACCTGGTTCCAAAATCTATATCTTACCATTGTAAAATCTATCTCCTGGTCTGTTCCACGTATACAACCTTCATTCGTGATTCTTGAACCAAATGTTTGTTATGATTAAATTATGTTCCGTACTAAATTCTACGAGGCGGCTTCCTCTTAGATTTCTTTTTCCCTCTCGATATTCATCTACTATTTTTCCTTTCCTTCATTTTCCTAATACCGAATTCCAGTCCGCCATCACAAGTAAGTATTCCTCTCTATTAACCGTCTGAATATTTTCTTTTATTTCCTCATACATTTCTTCCACCTTCTCGTCATTTGCAGAGCTAGTGGGCACATAAACTTTTACTGCTGCGGTCGGAGTTGGCTTCGTATCTATCTTGACTACGATAATGCGATCACTGCGCTGCTTGTAGTAGTTTACTCGCATCCCTATTTCCTTACACATTATAAGATCTACTCCTGTAATACCCCCAACTGATTTTGTATTTATAATCCGGTACTCTCCTGGCCAGAAATCCTTTTCCTCTTTCCTTCACTAGTTCCTACTATATCTAACTTCAACCTATCCATTTCCCTCTTTTAAGTTTTTAACCTCCCCACCCGATTAAGCAATCTAACTTTCCACGCTCCGATCCGTAGAATGCCAGTGTTGTCTTTCTTGGATGACATCCTCCCGAGTAGTCCCCACCCGAAGATCTGAATGGGGGGACTATTTTACCTTCTGAATATTTTACGCGAGTGGATGCCATCATCATATGTTCATACAGTAGAGCTGCATGTTCTCAAGAAAAGTAACGGTTGTAGTTTCCCCTTGCTTTATCCCGTTTGCAGTAGCTGTATGGTAAAGCCACATTCGCTGGCGTTATACGGCCACATCATTCAATCATCCAGAGTTCCAGACTTGTTCCTGCAACTACTGAAAAGGCTGCAGCCCCTCTTCAGGACGCTCACGTTTTGAAACAGTTATGTTTAGATAAAATAATACATAACTTATTATGATTCTGGATAGGAAACTATTGCATGTATGTGTGTGTATGTGCTTCTGTTTGTGCGCAGATCCAACACTGCCTGTCTAGAGTAGTACAGCACTGTGTATGCAAAAACTGATCTGAATGCCTGTAGTTAAACAATGAAATACAAGTGCGGTTGTAACTAAAGTTCCGATTTGTTAATCAGACATACAAATAGTTCATTAATTAACGTAAATACTGACCTATGTTCGAGACAAATTTGATGTCAAAAATAAATGTGATCACGGACGGGTGCAGTAACTGAAAATTTCTAACAGTGATTGATTGCTGCTGATTGACATGTAAGAGCATGGATCAGTGAAAACGCTTAAATTGACAGTTACGTATCCGTTAATAAATTTAAGATCAAAGTTGATGTTACCAATGTGACACAGACTGAGCATGACATCCATTGCAGCCTTAGTAATGCTTGTTACATGTAACGTCATGTGCTGTGGTAAGATTTACCGCATTAACAAACAAAATGTTATGTTGTCAAACTAATTAATTTGCTAGGTAGGATGCAAACCAGTAATACCGAATGTAAATATGCTCAAGCTTAAAATGGCAGACAATCTATAACAGTAGCCGATAGCAACAAAAAGATCTTGTACAATGTATCCTAGTGTAGAAACGTCTAAGACGATAATTGTATACCTAACTAATTATTTAAAGTAAACAACAAAGTTTAATTTAGTAAATGCCAAAACTGACTAAGCATGGATTGGTTGCAACCTCGGCAATAATTAATGTGTATACCGACACCTTCTGATCTAATTTCATTAACAAACTAATTATTCTATTGTCAGCAAGTGGTGTAATTAATATTTGTATGAAAAGGCGCTTCACACGATAGACAAGAAATGCTGATAGCTACCTCATTGACTGGTTGGTTACATCATCTAAAACTGAATGTAAATGACATAACAAAAGTGAACAATAGGCAAGTGATGTAATTAATTTGGTATATAGAGCCCTTTCCACGATTGGCAAAAAATATTGATAGCTACCAGATAAACTAATTGCTTATGATTCTTGTATCAAAAAATGTAAGAGCCTAACAAATCGAGGTAATGTGAGCGAAATGTTTAACAGAGATTCAACAATTTTCCTCCCTACTCGAAATCCGAACATAAATAAAATTTAAATTCACTCATCTCTTATCCGTAGACAGCAGCTTGGTCAATAACGTTGAAACTTATATCTACCTTACCGTTAGTTTTAAAATTCACCATCTAAGACAACTTGTTAATAATGCTGAGTTTAAAAAAATCGCACTGACGTGTTTTACGGCGCACTTCAGATGTGTAGTTTTATAAGTTTTTGCAAACATTTTGGACCAAAATAATAAAAAATTAATTAATAAATGTGTCTGAAACCCTTTCAGGAAAAAAAAAAAATAGGTAGTGGCGGATTTTCAGCCACCGCCCTTTAGCGTCCTAGTTCAACGCCTTTCCCACTACGCTACCGCTATCAATCAAAAGATGAGTCCTTTAATCTTATACTATTGATGGCCGTTGTTAACTGATGCTAAAATGGCATTTCTAGACACTAGGTTATCATTTATCGTACGAAGAACGATGTGTTTTTGTTAATTCTTCAGTGCGCCATTGCTTTGAAAAGACAACGTGTAAGCTACAATAACAAAATCATCAAATACGCAACGCAAGATGGCGTATGCCAGAGAGAGTTCTGGGCGAGGAATGTCACGTGACATTTGCGAATGGCTGGTTTTCGTTAATTCAATGGAGGGTGTCAAATCTCTGTTATTTTTGCAAATATGCCTCAAACGATACGAGATATGAAAAAAACATAAGGGAGCTAAGTTGTAGAGAATTTTCTCCTCTACCAATTAGGTTATTCAATTTTCGTGTCAGATGAACGGTTCATTTGCAATTACAATTATATTACAAACGGCTTTTTTTGGTATTACTACCGCATTTTTTGTCCGAAAAATTTGAAAAAAGGAGGTACTGGTCTCAGGCGGCCTACAATCATGACTGTAAAATTTGGTGCTGATCGATTACACAGGTTCGTCTTAAAAACAGGGAACACGTTACAGACAGACAGACAGACATCCCAAAATCGCCGTTATTGTTGCAAATATCTTTGAAACGCTACGAGATATGAAAAAAACATAAGAGAGCCAAGTAGTAGAGAATTTTCTCATCTACAAATTCGGTTATTCAATTTTCGTGTCATATGAATAGTTAAGCCGTTATTTTCATTTAAATTTCGAGCTGTCAAAAGACGATCGTAAAGGCCCACTTTTAGTGTTACTACCATAACCTAAAGTGGGCCAAAAGGGTAATGAAGCTATCATCTAACTTGAAGTGAAAGGAAATTGTTGTTTATGATTCTTCTTATTATTACTTCTTAAACATCACAATTACAATAAAACATACATAGCAAAATTAATCAGCTATCCTAACTGCTTACAACAACTTTCTCAGTCTATTGCTCTCCACCAACGCCTAACTCCGGCTGTCCACTTCCACTCTCACACTCCTGCCTACCATTCGCCACCGCCGAATCACAGTTCACAGCAACCAACCTCTCTAACAGAGAGTGAAAATGACAAAGTATAGTGTTGCCACCTTTCAGTTTGTCTGGCCTCTCCACGGATACCTCTCCGCAGTGGTCGCACCTACAGTATGGCTATCTGTATCGTTGAGGCAGGCAAGCCACCCCACCTCGGCAATGTCTGTGGTTCGTGGGGATGGACATTACAGGATAGCAAGGGAAAATCTCGGAGAACTGCTAAAACGTATGTTTTACCCACAAGTCAACGGGAGAAGTTTAACAGGTTGCATATGGTTTTTAAGTCGAAAAATGGTTAACTAAATAAAAATATACTTGTATTACATATACAAATTTGTGCTTTTAATTCGATAATTATGATAGTCTTCTACCCAGAATCGATGGAAGACTCAAAAAGAATCTCAATTATCTTTGCTTCGAGTCTGTTTGGATTACATTCTAACAGCTGTTTCTCTGTACTCAATGTTATATGGCATTTTTATTACAATTCGTCTGTTCTACCACCTCATCAAACAATTACTATTGCTCCTAAAACATCCTGAAGAAGTTTCTTCGGGAGATGTGCTGATATGTGATGTCTTGGTTATATGCAGGACACTACCCATTACTAAACCATCATGACGTTCTTATCAAGTTGGACTTATCGAAAAGAGAGGAACATTCTGAGAAGAACTGTGTAATGCGTCACTTGTTTGTTCGTTCTGTTCGATGTATCACTACTTTGCACTGCGCAAGTATATCTCAAAAATAATCAACCTAGCTTAGTTGCAGTCAGCTTAGTTCAAGGGCATTTGCATTGCAGAAACAATTCCTCTCTAAATTTCCAGAGCACGTGTTCCAGTGCTGTTCAGTAAACATAGTAGCACCATTTTGCAATACCTGAAATAGGCACTACGTTAAAGGTATTCGGGATTATACACGGTGACACATAATAATGGAGAAGTTTGAAACGAGTAGCCATGAGCAGGTGGCACCATTGCGTGTTCGTGACGAACAGTCCGCCATTTCAGTAATCGTGGATCAGTGGAACGGACAACAGCGTTTGTTAGACAAAAATCTATCTGTATATATAAAAATGAATTGCTGTTCGTTAGCCTCGCTAAAACTCGAGAACGGCTGAACCGATTTGGCTAATTGTAATCTTGAAATATTCGTGTAAGTCCAGGGAAGGTTTAAACGGTGATAAAATACGGAAAAGTCCGGAAAAGAGGAAAATTGGGAAAAACTGGAAAAGCTTTTTCCCGTGAGCTATCAATACCGTTGGTCCAATTGCGATAGAATTTTGTTCATTTCACGTGGAATTGCACACTTTCAAAAGTATTACTTCCGCGCTCAAGCTGCCTGCACACCCTATTTCATCACAATAGATTCAGTGGTTTTTGTAATTATATATAGCCAAATCGGTTCAGCCGTTATCGAGGCTAACGAACAGCAATTCATTTTTACCTTTGACAGTTCATATACGAGTTCAGATCGTGTAAAGCGAACTTTACTCTTTCAAAGTATATTTCAGAATGCACCCAACACAACAACCAAGTCATTATTTTACACGTTTTAAATCTAAACTTTCCTCGCAATTTTTCCATATTTTATCACCGGTTAAACCTTCCCTGAACTTCCACGAATGAGGCATGAACATTATGCTGGACATATGTACGTGATTTCTCCAATCTTTTCGCCCACTATCGAGTCGATAGTCAGACTATCTGATGCTGGACATATGTACGTGATTTCTCCAATCTTTTCGCCCACTATCGAGTCGATAGTCAGACTATCTGATGATGCCGTTATAAAGCTACTGCATCTAATATACGTATGATTTAAATTGATATGGTTTATATTAAGAGGTACGTGATACGAAGTTCACTGGGTGATCTAGTGTTTTATAAAACACTGATAGTTTGGTAGCGGTGTAGAGGGAATTCCGACGTTTTTGTAATTTAGGACGTCATCATGCCGTTACGTCGGAACATGTGAAAAAAATTTTTTTGATTAATAACTTAAGAAACTGAGCTCTGCCGGTGTTCCTCTTTACCAACTTACGAATGGCCCGTAAGTCTTAAATGGCGGAATATGGATTCATTTTCTCATTTCCGCGACGTGCGGCGCTCTTGTTGAATTCGTTGTTTCCGTGCATCTTTGTTTTGACGAAAACGGTGTAGTGATAGGAAGCGGTGGAGGTCGAGTAGTGGCATCTTTCACGTTTCCCGAAAGACAGTCCCCACACCCTCTGGCGTCCCACCTCATTTTGAATCCCAGTCCTCTGCCACGCCGTTACCAAGTACCTACATCTGCATCTACATTGGATTCTCTGCATTTCACATTTAAGTGCCTGGAAGAGGGTTCATCGAACCACCGTTATACTATTTAATCTCCCATTCACTTCTCGAATAGCGCGCGGGAAGAATGAACACCTGAATCTCTCCGTTCGAGCTCTGATTTCTCGTATTTTATTCTGATGATCATTTCTACCTATGTAAGTGGGAGTCAACGATATATTTTCGCATTCGGAGGAGAATCTTGAGGATTGGAGTTTCGCAAGTAGCCCTCGCAGAAGCGATAAGCACCGTTGTTGTAATGATTCGCATCCCAGATCCTGTATCATTTCCGTAATGCTGCCTCCCCTGTATCGTGACAATACGAAAAGAGCTGCTCTTCTTTGGACTCTTTCGATGTCCTCCGTCAAACCCACCTGCTAAGGATCCCACACTGGGCAGTAATAGCCCAAAAATGGACGGACAAGCGTAGTGTATGCAGTCTCTTTTGTAGTTCTGTTGCATCTTTTAAGGGTTCTGCCAATAAAACGCAATCTCTGGTTCGCCTTTCCCACGACATTATCTACGTGTTCTTTCCAATTTAAGTCAGAAGTAATTGAAATTCCTAGGTATTTTACGGCCTTCACATTTGATTAATTTATCATGTAAACAAAGTTTCACGGATTTCTTTTCGTACTCATGTGGACGACTTCACACTTCTCATTATTTAGAGTCAACTGCCAATTTTTACACCCTACTGATATCTTATTCAAGTCTTTCTGCAGTTGGTTTTGATCTTCAGATGATTTTACTAGATGGGAAATGACGACGTCATCTGCAAATAACCTGAGAGAGCTACTTACATTTTCCCCTAAATCGTTTATGTAAATAAGGAACAGCAGAGGACCAATAACACTACCCTGTGGAACGCCCGATATCACTCTGGTTTAGTCTATGCCTTACCATCGATTACTACGAACTCTGTCCTCTCTGAGAGGAAATTCCCTATCCAGTCGTAAATTTAGGGCGATATACCGTAATCACGCAATTTGATTAAAACCGTTTGTGAGGTACGGTGTCAAAAACCTTCAGGAAATTAAGGAATACGGAATCAATTTGCGAACCCTTGTCGATAGCACACATCACTTCGTGTGAGTAAAGAGCTAGTTGTGTTTCGCATGAACGATATTTTCTAAATCCGTGTTGACCTTGGGCCAATAGATCATTCTGTTCGATATAATTCATAATATATGAATACAGGATATGTTCCAAAACCCTGCTGTAAATTGAAGTCCATGAAATAGGCCTGTAGTTTAATGGGTTACTCCTACTGCCTTTCTTGAATATAGGTGTCACCTGTGCAACTTTCAATCTTTTGGTACAGATCCTTCTTTGAAAGAGCGATTGTATATCTCTGTTAACTAAGGAGCTATTGCTTCAGCCCAAACAGATAGAAATCTAATGGGTATACAATTCCGACCAGAAGTTAAGTGATTTTAGTTGCTTCACTACTCCGATGATATCTACTTCTACGGCCGGCCGCGGTGGCCGAGGGGACTGAGGCGCTCCAGTCACGGTCTGCACGGCCACTACGGTCGGGGGTTCGAATCCCCCCTCGGGCATGGATATTTGTGCCGTCCTTAGTATTAGCTAGTTCATAAGTAGTTTGTAAGTTTAGGGACTGATAACCCCGTAGTTGAGTCCCATAAGCTATACAAACATTTGAACATTTTTTCTACTTCTACGTTACTCATTACGGCCTCTGTTCGTAATTCGAAATCTGGGATATTGATTTCGTCTTCTTTGGTGAATGAGTTTCTAAAAGCTACGTTTAGTAACTCTGATTTAGTAGCGCTGTCATCGGCAGGATCGCCATTACTACTCCCTCCAACTCCACACTCTCCTCATCCTCTCCCAGTGTAACTTGCATCAACTATCCCTCATGGATGACGCCCTCCGTCCAGACACCTATCCTTCCTACCAACCTTAATCCTTACTCCTATATGAGCGTCCCCCCTCTCTCCCCCTCCCCTCCTCACCATTCCTCGGCTCTCCCTTCCTTTTCCCATCCTGTGGAGTCCCTACACTCTCCCGCCTCCTCTCCTCTCTCCCCCTTCCCTTTTCCGTCTCTTCGTGCCTACCTTTCCTCCCCCATCTCCTGAAGGGTTCCAGTGCAACGTTTTTAACAGAGCATCGTCATGGGTTGTGTCCAAGGAGCTTGCATTCCATAGAGTGGCTAACACACGAGTTACAACGCTCTTTGCGGGAACCTGTGTAAACTCGGCCGCCATATTGGCGGTGATCAGTACACTTCAGAGGAGATTGCCCATCGTATGATATTGTTGAAAGTGCTGTATTTAGTGTATATTTTCTGTAGAATCTTTTCTTCTGCAATATGTCTAAAGTGTGTTCAGCATTTAAATACACAAATCGAAGTTTTAAAACAACAAATATTCCGAGCAAGAACACTAGTTTTTTTTTTTCCTTTGTTTGATCTGTCTGCCTATATACAAACAAAATTCCTGGCTAATGGCACATAGCCTACCTAAGAGTGAGGCTTAAGATAACCTATCTTGCAGTTCCTTTGAAGTACACACCATAAAAAAGGCTCAGTTTTCTGCCTAGCGTCTGTGTGTTTCTTCTGTTGTTGCTGCCTTAGTTGATGAAAGAGTATCTCATCTGTTGAATAATAAAATAAATACTTTTGAATGTCTACACCTTCTTTAAAAATATTTTCATTTGTTGTTCGCAATACTTGATCAAGCATGGTTAACATATAATCACTGCAAAGAGTGGAAGCAATAGTAACAGCCGGAATTTTCTCACTTGTTAAATGTCTGTGTTCTTTGTAAAAAATATTATGTTTATCAGCGTAGCAAGAACGTAAGTTATTAACAACATGTTATTTCGGGGTCGAATTTTTTTGTGGCATCTGGTGCAGTCTCATTCATTTTTGATTGCAGTATTCTATTGCTACTTTCGTCTTTTTACTCAAATTTCACAACCAAATCCTTTAACAGCAATCTTACGAGTATGTGGACTTAATATGTTTAATAAGCACCAGATGAATGTGTACTACACTTCATGGAAGCAGTTGTTACAACACATTAACAACAGACGCAAATCATCGTGATTGTTCGTCATAACAAGTACTGTTTACCGTATAACTTTCGCAGAACATTGTGACTATGAACTTCATTATAATTAACTCAAGTGTTTACAATGCGGCAGTTTCGTTGTTGAGTCAAACCTCAGCTGTTATACTTCGAACTGGAAGTGTATTATTACTAAAAGGTTCGTGTGATTTCATTACCGTATTTTGGGGAAATACACCATGTGGCTCAGTAATTCGCAGCTTTGATAAAGTCTGGAGACACCGACGGAACTTCATGCACATCTGTACTCATTAGTCAATCTTTATTTAAGACGTGGAACTGTATAAACAGGTAAAATTCTGGAGTGGGTGTAGCATACCAGCTGTTAGCCGGTACCCCAAGTAACATGGCTGACACCAGTTCAATTTGCCTCAAACATTGCGGACCTATCGCCACTCTATGAAATTCAAGCTCGTTGGTTGTGTCTGTGTATGTTTTTCTTCGTGTGGTTTTCAAACTTCAGCAGCCTTCGAACAGAACAGTGTGTTGCCGTTTATTTTATGTGTCACCGTCACCGACTCCGTGTTTTTTAGCCTCCGTGGCAGTTTTATCGAATGGCTTATCAAGATAATGGCGGAAACTCTTCTCTGAAACGTGCGACAGTGCTTCCCGAGCACCGCGTAGCGGCGCGAGTTGAAAACTAAAACCTGGAGTGGTCGACCGATTAATACTGTGAGACTCAACACACATCATTCGTCGGCGTCCTTTATAGTAGTATAAATGGTTGGAAGGGAGAGTGTGTATGCTACATACGACCGTAATAGCTAACTACAAACAGCGATGCATTGCGGAATCTTTTTCAGATTCCAGAAAAATAGATAATTCTAAAGGAGGCAACTATTAGGCATTCTGAGAACGTTTTCTTTTAACAAACAGTGTCTTTTACGCTTTGGTTTTCCTTTTATCGATATGCCGTGGCAGAGCGGCCAAGCGCATTGAGGCGCTATGCTACGATGCGCGAGGCCGTTCCCCGTCGGGGGTTCGAAACCCCCCTCGGGCATGGATGTTTGTGCCGTCTTTAGTAAAGCCAGTTCATAAGTAGTTTGTAAGTTTAGGGACTGATGACCTCGTAGTTAAGTCCCATAAGCTCTACAAACATTTGAACATTTTTTATCGATAAGTTCTTTATAGATACAGGCGGTGTGTTATTCGTAAGCGAAGAGCTGACTCGGATAAAACTTTGACAAAGAAGGGCCCAGAGCATTTCTATAAAAGCTTCGTATTAAGTCCAGATTACTTTGTGAGGAACAAAATTCAAATGTTTGTAGAGCTTATGGGACTTAACTACGGGGTCATCAGTCCCTAAACTTACACACTACTTATGAACTAGCTAACACTAAGGACGGCATAAATATCCATGCCCGAGGGGGGATTCGACCCCCGACCGTAGTGGCCGCGCAGACCATGAATCACAAGGCTAAACATAAATTTAAAAAAAGTCTTACATTGTCGTTGTCATTTCCAGTATTTGAACTGATGCATTGCCTATCGTTCTGCTGCCTAACTGGTCGTAGAAACAGCATTCATGTATATGGTTAAAACTTACGTAATGTATTCTGTTATTTTGTGTTAGAATTCTATCCAAATAAACTGTACACATTATTATGTGTGTTATTTGTCTGTCTACACAACTACCGTACAATAGCTTTCACCACACGCATTTCGTTTCACTCAATATAAAACGTCTATAGTGTTATATATATTACAAATTCTGAAAGAAATGTTTTGATCTATGAAGACGAATAAAATTGTAGATAGCTCTCATTTCAGAACACTATTAAACCAGTCTCAGGACTGAAGACCACAACAACATTATATATATAACGTTGTTATGGTCTTCAGTCCGGAGACTGCTTTGATGCAGCCCTCCACCCTATTCTGAGTAAGCCTCTTGATCTCCTCATAAGAACAGCAACCTACATCCATTTGAATTTGCTTTATTCGTCTCTTGGTCTCCCTCTGCGATATTTTCCCCACTCACGTCCTTCCAATGCTAAATTTACGATTCCTTGATATCTAACAATGTGACCTATGAATCGATCCCTTCTTTTAGTCAAGGTATGCCGAAAATTCCTTTTCTCACCAATTATGATCAGTACCTCTTCATTAGTTACGCGATCTATTCACCTAATCTTCAGATTTCTTCTGTAGCAACACATTTCGAAAGCCTCTAACCTCTTCCCGACTAAACTATTTATCGCACACGTTTCACTCCCGTACAAGGCAACACTCCTCATAAATGTCTTCAGAAAGGACATCCTTATGCTTCAGTTAATATTCGATGTAAACAAATTTCTCTTTTTCAGAAATTCTATTCCTCCTATTGCCATTCTGCATTATATATCCTCTGTACTGCGATCATCATGTGTTATTTTACTGCCCAAGTAACAAAAATCATCTCCACATTTATTGATTCGTTATCTAATCCCATTCCTTCAGCATCGCCTCTTGTTAATGTCCATCTTATACGCTCTTTTCAATACACTGCACATTCCGTTCTCTTCCAGGTCCCTTGCTGTCTCTGACAGAATTACAATATCGTCAGCAAAACGCAATGTTTTTATTTCTTCACTCTGAACTTTAATTCCTTCTTCAAACTTCCCTCAGCTTGCTCAGTGTACAAATTAAATAACATTGGAGGAAGGCTACAATCCTTTCTGCCTTCGCAATTAATGCGTCAGCTTCATGCCCTGCAACACTAATAACAGCTTTTTGGTTAATGCACATGTTGTAAATAATCTTCCGTTCCCTATATTTTACCCCTATTGAATTCAGAATTTGAAAAAGTGTATTTCAATCAACATTGTCAAAACCTTTCTCCAAATCTACAAAAGCTAGAAATGTAGGTTTGCTTTCCCTTAATCTATCTTCTTCTAGAATAAGTCGTGTTCCTACATTTCCCCTGAATGCAAACAGGTCTTCCCCAAGGTCGGCTTCTATCAGCTTTTCCACGCTTCTTCAAATAATTTTGCAAGCATGACTTATTAAACTGATGGTTCTGTAATTTTCACATCTGTCTGCACTTGCTTTCTTTGGAAAGGGGATTATTACATCTTTCTTAAAGTCTGAGGGTATTTCCCTTGTCTCATACATCTTCAATGTTCAATGTTTGTTAAGCTTAAGGGACTTAACTACGGGGTCATCAGTCCCTAAACTTACAAACTACTTATGAACTACCTACAACTAAGGAGAGCACAAATATCCATGCCCGAGGGGTGATTCGAACCCCCGACCGTAGTGGCCGTGCAGACCGTGACTGAAGCGCCTCAGTCCCCTCGGCCACCGCGGCCGACAGTCATACATCTTACGCACCAGGTGAAATAGTGTTGTCATGGCTGGCTCTCCCAGAGACTTCAGTAGTTCTGAGGGAATGTCATCCACTCCAGGGGCCTTGTTTCGACATAGGTCTTTTAGTGCTGTGTCAAATTCTTTTCTCAGTATAGTGTCTCCTATTTCATCTTCATCTACAATGTCTTGCCTTCCTCTCTCCCTCTCTCTCTCTCTCTCTCTCTCTCTGTGTGTGTGTGTGTGTGTGTGTGTGTGTGTGAGTGTGTGTGTGTGTGTGTGTGTGTGTGTGTGTGTGTGTGTTTTTACGGAATTGTTTTCTTACATTTTCGCCGGACATCGCGAATGCACAGTTCATGGCATAGAAACAGGGGCGGGCAGGAATTGTGCTCGTGTGAAGCGCACTCGCACGTGTGAGGTTAACTGTGTGCAGCGAGCACGCAGGAGCGAGACGCCCACCGGTTTCTTTTGTTTCCCCTCCCCGTCATTCCCTTTCCTGTCATCTCACCGCATTTTTGTGTAATGCTTTTTTTTCTAGCTTCATTTATCAAATAAAGGAACAGGTTTAATAGGATAGCTGGAAATAAATCAGGATTTGAATCTTATTACCTATGATTCATTTTATTTAATGATCACTGGTTGTGTTTACAATACGGTTAATGTCTGGTACAAAATTTCTACATACAGACAAACGCAAACAATTACGCAGATTTTCATCACTCCTTCACGCCTTCCGCCGATCCGCTTACGAGTCGATGCTCGTCCGTGTCCATTACATCACAGGCGACGTACAGTGGTGTGTCTGCGAGGTGAATCCTGTGAAGTCGTGACTGGCACACTTGTTTCCCGTTGACTGTCAGGTACCATGTTGACTGTACGTCAATGCCAAGGTAAGGAGCACTCACCGAGCGCCAAACGACACTCCAGTTGACGCTGGGATACTTCCCTTCAATCACATTTGGTGATCGGTTCTTCTGAAGAAAGCCGTAGATCGCCTTCGTAGACATCAAGCGTGTCGGCAGTATCGCAGTGTGGATATAGCTCAGTTCGAGGAAAAAGCGGCGGAAGTAAAAGAATGGCGCTGGAACATCTGAAAGCATGATAAGAGCCGAAAGAGAGCGCGGTGCAAAGGCCGCCAGCAACAGGCTGGTAAGGCATGTGGGATTACGGCGCCACAGCATCATGTGAGAGTTGAGGAAGAGGGCTGTCGCTCTGTCAGGCACATGGTACAGGCCTAGTCCGCCTCTGTCACGTGAACGCACTGGAGCAGCGGGACTTGACCACAGTAAGATGGCGTACGCTTCACTGGACATACTAATAGCGCGGAAGCAGAGAATAAACGAGTCTCCCGCAGTGCATAGAAGCGTGTTACTAAAAAGAAACTCTATGTTAAGGGAAAAAATGAATGTGTCCGTAGGTCAAGGTTTTGATACCAAAGTAATGTCGATTATTATAAAGAAAAAGTAAATCAGCCATCTAAATAAGATTTAAATGATGAATTGATGCATTCTGGAGAGCCGAACGGTAAAGTGCCGTAATTTAATGTTTATCGAATTCTTGTTGCATACTGGGATGCGCTAGTTAGTAATTTATGCGGTATCTTATGTGGTTACGAGTAATTAATTAAATCAGTAATAGACCATAATACTTCGTCTTATTTTACGAGAATTTACTCGTAAATCAAGGAAGTATCAGGTCATGAAAGTTATATTTCATGCATATGGTTGAATTTCTTTTGTTATCTGTTTGGTGGTCCACGGAGTAACTTCTCTTAGCCAGGTGTATAATTACGATATATTCGTAATGGAATTTAATAGTTACCCTCTGTAATACAGTGGTAAGGTGATTTTTATTAAAATTTTTGGACATAGCAGATAGTCTGATTTTTTTGAAGTAGGGAGTCAGTGTGGATGGTAGATACTGCCGGAGGCTGCGTGTTGTCCGAAGTATTCATGTGACGGAGTTCCACTCATATTTATTATTCAGAAGTTGGATCTATACTGCTTCTGTTCCATATTTGAAAAGAAGGCGTGGAAATAGTATGATTCACCGGCTAAGAGCAGGAAGAGCAATTAAATGTAAAGTTACTTTCATGACCGATACAAAGCTTTTCTTATTAAAGTGAAAAGTTGTTTTGTTTATTAGATGCCGCATAAAGTCTACTGAACAAAATAACAATTTAATAATTATGTTATTTGAAGTGATTACGGTACTCCTATTGACCACTACATTCATTTTTCTTTCCTAGGCTGTTATTAAAGATCAACAGGCAGACTCTTATGGGTTGTGGGAAACCAGACCTTTTGAATAATTCATTTCGCCCACACCTGAAAAACGGCCCTCGCCTTTATTTTGTAATTTTAATCATGAGAGGTGTCCGGAAAGTGGTGGTGGCACTGTAGGTTATTTTCTGTTTTTGTTGTAAAAAGATAGCATAACCAGTGAGAATAGGTATTTGCAAATTTACACTCTGGCCAGGATTTGTATTGAAAATATAAGACTTTTCTTTTCAATAAATCGATCCCTGTGGTCGAATTTAAAGTAAACATGCGGTGTAACTTATTGTAGTAGTTGCAAATAGTTGACCTAAGATCGCTAATGTAACGTGGAAGTATCATTAACGAGCGTAATTGTAAGAGAAATATTCCTTGTGTATATTAAAAATTTATTATTATTTGTTACTGCGACCGAGCAGTATTACTGGTCGACCGCAGCAACAATAAAGTGTGTCGAATTGCAGAACTTTTTCTACTTAATTAGTATATATTACTCTTTGAAGATAACAACTAAATGAACTATGTTAGAGTGATTAGTCATGATTTTTTCTTGGACACACACTACGACTGAAATCCTTCGAACTGGGTTCTTCTGAACCATTGATTTTCTTTAATGTCAGATGCGTTGTTGTTTTTTATTTGGGTTGTCGTAGTAAATTATATCTCTGGGATCACTGACGATATACAATATCGGGTGTGGAGACACAGGGCTGACAACTTCTTCAATTAAACCAGGTGATAAGTAAAATTTTACCCATTCTCACAACGGGTACGGATAGTTTGGTCATCCGGCATTTGTCAGTAGTAACATTTTCTCTCGATTGTTTCAGTGGAACTGAGATTGTAGGGGTTCAGAGACTTGTACCACTGAACACTGTGGACAACACAAAACATATTTTTTTATTAACGTGAACTGAGAGTCTCTGGTAGTGAACTTTATCCTATGATTTCTAGTACAGGTCACGACGAACTGCTACACATACCACCTCCAAACAGGACCATGCCTAGTAAAGCACCGTGGTGTTCAAACGAATCTTCGGATTGTTGACTGCTTTAATTACCTTATGTTTCTAACTACAGGGCGTTGAGTTCCCTCCTTTTTATATATGAAAAGAAAGAAACAAAATAATTATTCTGATGATTATCGAGTGATGAAAAATTTTCTCAGCGTAACCATTGGCTCTTCTGGCTTGTACCCGTTCGTGTGTCCGTTGCCAGCCCGGAGCGCGTCTGTAATTAAAGGTAGTGTTTTTTTTTTTTTTTTCATTCTACGTTTCTTTGCTACCCGGAACGTGGTAGCAATTTTGGGTAGCGTGTGGGTGTGTTACTGGCAGCCTGCTGCTTGTGGCACACCGTTCTTAAATTAACCGTGTTTTCGGCGGCGATGCTTGGTCGGTGTGGCTGTGGTGCCGGTAGTACCATTTGCTCGCCACTGTTACTTACCTTGGGCGCGAAAATCATTACATATTTCATTTATTCCGGCCCTATGAGTTAGTCCGGTGAAAAGAAACCCATGAAAATCGTGTTGGTGTCTATCTTAACCAATAGGGTGCCCGCAGTCCAGCGGCCATTGTTTTTGGTGTTTGAGCGGCGTCAAGAGGATCACCGGGAGCCGAATCTTTTCTGAGTTTCTGTGATTATTATTATTATTGGTATTATTATCGACTGTGCCAGAGGGCAGTTTGTAAACTCGTGTTTACT
This sequence comes from Locusta migratoria, assembly GCA_026315105.1. NCBI lineage: Eukaryota > Metazoa > Arthropoda > Insecta > Orthoptera > Acrididae > Locusta > Locusta migratoria. Next base: position 543,009,093 of record CM048744.1, read on the forward strand.
TGTCCCCTTTCTTAATCGGTATTAAAATTTATGATTTGCTTCGTTATCTTCTAGCATAATTGTGACGAAAATGTGTCGTTCAAATGATAAACATAGGCCTATTCGTCATTTTGCTGGAACTAGAACTGCTAAATGTGCACAATGTTTGTGTTAAATTTGATGAACTTAAACATTTGCCTACTGATCACTTGCTGCAACTATTTTTGCTGGATTGTGCAGAGAATCAATTGTTAACTAAAAACATTGGCCTTTAGATCATTCTGGTTAGGACTTCTGTTCCTAAATTACGTATAATTCCTGACTTTAACAGTAGGAAACTTACGTATTGGCCAACCGCTCGTTGAGGTTCCTTGTTTTAAAGTTTGTGTAACTTCCTGTTATACCTCTTTTCAGGTCCACAGACATTTCCCAGGTGGGGTGGCTTGCGTGCCTCAACGATACAGTTTGCCGTACCGTAGGTGCAACGGCAGCGGAGAAGTATTTGTGGAGAGGCCAGAAAAAACGTTTGGTTCCTGGAGAGGGGCAGCAGCCGTTACAGGGACAACTGGATGATTGACTGAGCTGGCCTCGTAATATCAGCTAACGTGGCTTTGCCATGCAGTTACTGCGAACGGCTGAAAGCAAGGGAAACTACAGTCGTTACTTTTCCCGATGACATGCAGCTCTACTGTATGAATATATGTTGTGGCATCCAATTGGGTAAAATATTCTGGAGGTAAAATAGTCCCCCATTCGGATATCCAGTGGGGACTACTCAGGAGGATGTCCTCATCAACAAAACGGGCATTCTACGGTTCGGAGCGTGGAATATTTTATCCCTGAATCGAGTAAGTAAGTTAGAAACTTTGAAAAGAGAAATGGATAGGTAAAACATATGGTAGGGATTAGTGAAGTTCGATGGCAGGATGAAGAGGAATTTTGGCCACGGAGTACAGAGTTATAAACACAAAATCAGTTGGTGGAAATGCAGGAGTAGGTCTGATAACGAATAAGAAAGAATATTAATGCGGGTTACTATGAACAGCACAGAGAACGCATTATTGTAGCAAAGAGATACAAATCGAACACCGACCACAGTAGTACAAGATTATATGCAAACTAGCTCTGACAATGTTGAGGAGATCAAAGAAATGTGTGAGGAGATAAAAGAAATTATTCAGACAGTTAAGTGAGAGGAAAACTTTATTGTGATGGGGGACTGGAACTCGGTAGTAGGAAAAGGAAGAGAAACGACTGTAGTGGATGAATATGGTCTGGGGGAAAAGGAATGAACGAGGAGATTGCCTGTTAGAATTTTGTGTAGAACGCAATTTAATGATCACCAACACTTGGTTTAATCATAATGAAAAAAGGCTGTATACATGGAAGAGACCAGTAGACATTGGAAGGTACCAAGTTCACTTTTTAATGGTAAGGCTTAGATTTAGAAACCAGGTTTTAAGACATATCCAGGTTGAGATATAGAGTCTGACCATAACGTATTGGTTATGAACTGTGGATTAAAACTTAAGAGCCTACAAGAAAGTAGAAAACAAATTAAATGGAACCTTGACAAATTGAAGGAACGAGAGTTGCTTCAGAGTTTCAGAGGGAGCATTGGGCAAGGATTGGCTGAAACGGGGGAAAGTAATACAGTCGAAGAAGAACTGGTAGCCATGAGAGATGGTGAGGGCCACAGAGGATCATACAGGTAGAAGGACAAGTCCTAAATCTTTGGATAACACAGGAGATACTGAACTTAACTGACGAATGGAGAAAATATAAAAATGCATCAAGTAAAACAGGCAAAAGGGAGTGCAGACGTCTGAAAAATGAAGTTGACAGGAAGTGAAGACTGGTTAAGCAGGAGTGGCTTGAGGAGAGATTCAAGACCGTAGAAGAATGTAAAACTAGGGTAAAAATAGATACCACCTACAGGAAAATACGAGAGACATTTGGAGACAAGAAGTTTTTCTGAAATTGAATTATTTATGACGTCATATTTCCTTAAATAAGTGTCGTACTATGACGTAAATTTGAAGGTACATTCAGTGGTATGTGTGGCTAATGTTTGCAAAATATGCCGTGAATGGTCTTAGTAGTAAAGACGTAATAAATGGGAACCTCATGAGTGATCATGTGGTTCTTTATGACTTCATATCTCATGAGCTATATGTCTAATTGTGATATAATATTGAAAGTACATTCATTGGTATGTATGTGTACTGTGAAATATCTCGCGAATAAAATTTACAGTGTAAAAGTAATAACTTTCAACGCCATGCCAAATGCCGTAGAAATACCTAATAAACATCGGAAAAATAGTAGGGCGATAATTTTTCCCCTTTTATCATTTTGTTGGGGTTGTCGGCGAGAAAAAGTTTCGTAATGATTTGAAATTATGTTTAAAGTTTATTGCAACTCGCTAAGTGCTGTCGTTCTCAAATGACAAATGATCACACGATCACACACTAAAAAAAATGGGCAGTTTTCATTGTTTATGACGTGATATATGCACTATGAATCGTAGGTAGTTTTTGTCACCATAGCAAATGATTTCTGACCTTAAAGAATATTTGTACCAAATTTGATTAAAATCGGTCCATTAGTTTATGAGGGGATGTCGAACATACATACACACAGCCAATTTTATAAGATGTATAGATTATACAACCTGAGTAACTATGTTCGTAATGTATAATTCTGAGGTATTTCGAGTCGCCGTCTGATATGTGCTGTCTCCCAACGTAACGCAATCGCAATATCCTTAGTGTCTTGAAACGTACTGTGAGATGCCCTAGTTTATCTGTCTTACAAATTACGCAATGTGTTGCTGGGCGGCAAAAAACACCAGAAGAGAGATTCTCTGAATTATCTAGAGTTATCTTTTCCGCGAAATGAAGTGGACTCATATCAGCAGTTTTAACAAAAGACTACAGTTACTGTAAAAGGCGCAAGGAGAACTGCTAAGTTTCCTTATCCATGTGTGGTTCTGTGTGATAAATATGCCAAACCAAAGAAGAATACAGGAGGGAGGGCTATGGTTCTGCAGCCCCTCCCCGAAGAGTTCTAATTCTCATTTTCTTTTTTAATATTCATGTTTGGAGACATAACGATGACAGAAAATTTGAATGAGCTCAGCCTCCACAACCTCTCAGTCCAAAATCTCGGTGTCGCCAATGTGTCAAGTAGAAAAACAGTACTAATGAAAGTAATGTACAAAAGTTCAGCACCGTTATCTTTTGTATGCCACATGCCGTATTTCTTTACAACTTAAGGAGATGGCGAAATGGTTACGACTCGTAAATTAATTCACTTGGTAGAAGTGTCATATACTGGTATAGATTTCACCTTGTCCAATGAATACTGACTAGGATAATTACATAAAGAAAATCATAATCTAATTAGCTAGATATCCCGTCTCAGAGCTCTCGTTTGGACATCGACGAGGCTTAAAGTTATAACATTACTAACGAGAGTTGTTCAAAAGAAAAGGTACAAAACGATACTGTGGGTAGAGCCGAAGGTTTCATTAAAAAAATCACCGGAGGCCTGAGCACAACTGTCCCACTGTTTAACGAGTCGAAGGATTTTCTGTTCCCAGAATTCCTGTGGCAGTGACAAGAGCCAGTCCTCTATTGTGTCCTTCAGTTCGTCGTCCGAAGTCACAGGGCAACTTGTTCGGACTGTATGGCGGCTGCTCAAGCCGCTTCCACTTTGTGTGACCCTGGGGACATGTGGACGCACGTTATCGTGGAGCAGAATCATTCCCTCCGTGAGCAGCCCAGGCCGTTTACTTTGGCTACGGAGTGTGTCACGGTACACGTCACTGTTAATTCTGAGGAATTCGATATCGGACCTTGGACGTCGAGAAGAGACAGTAATCTTAACCTTGCCTGCTGATGACACACCCTTGAATTTTTTAGTGGGAGGAGGTGACGATGCATGCTTCGCGTCTGTAGATGTCGAACTAATTAGCCCAAAGCTGCATATTCAAATTTCAACCGGTATCGTTGTTAAGACGCTTCCTACCTTTTCATTTGAACACCTCTCGTGCGCAATGGTTTAGAGAGATGTGGTTTTGTTTTCTTAAATGTTCGAGGCTTCTAACACGGATGAGGCTTCATTCCAACGTGATCAAATTGTAAATTTTCGTAATCAGCATGTGTGGGCTGAGGAGAATCCGCACGTAATTGTGCAATCACGTCATCAACACAGATTTTCTGTGAACGTTTGGACAGGAATTGTTGGTGATGTCTTGATTGGGCCTCATGTTCTTCCACCTACGTTCACTAGAGCACGTTATCATGATTTCACACGGGATACTCTACCTGTGTTGCAAGTACGACACAACATGTGGTTCATGCACGATGGAGCTCCTGCACATTTCAGTCGACGTGTTCGTACGCTTCTCAACAACAGATACGTTGACCGATGGAGGCGGACTAATTACATGGCCTCCACGCTCTCCTGACCTGAACCCTCTTGACTGTCATTTGCGGGGGCGTTTGAAAGCTCTTGTCTACGCAACCCCGGTACCAAATGAAGAGACTCTTCGTGCTCGTATTGTGGACGTCTGTGATACAATACACCATTCTAAAGGGCTGCATCAGCGCTTCAAGGATTCCATACGACGGAGGGTGGATGCATGTATCGTCGCTAACGTAGGTTATTTTGAACATTTCCTGTAACAAAGTGTTTGAGCCGGCCGCGGTGACCGAGGGGACTAAGGCGCTCCAGTCACGGTCTGCACGGCCACTACGGTTGGGGGTTCGAATCCCCCCTCGGGCATGGATATTTGTGCCGTCCTAGTTCGTAAGTAGTTCATAAGTAGTTTGTAAGTTTAGGGACTGATGACCCCGTAGTTAAGTCCCATAGACTATACAAACATTTGAACATTTGAAAGTGTTTGAAGTCACGCTGGTACGTTCTGTTTCTGTGTGTTTCCATTCCATGATTAATGTGATTTAAAGAGAAGTAATAAAATGAGCTCTAACATGGAAATTAAGCGTTTCCGGACACATGTCCACATAACATAGTTTCTTTCTTTGTGTGTGAGGAATGTTTCCTGCAAGTTTGGCCGTACCATTTTGTAACACCCTGTATGTATATGCATAACTTTTTGCTGTACCCATAGTAGGCTTCCACAGTCACGTAGCGTATAATTCAGTGTATCATGTGCGCTCTATATAAATCGTTATGAAACATACACTCATGGACATTAGCTATAGTCTGTCACGTGGAGCAACCATTCCCACCAAAGTATTTGCATTTATAATCACCCAGTTTTCACGATGACCATATATCACATTCCAGGAAAAGTAACTTCTCTATATCCTCTTGTGGTTACTCCATCAAATATAAAAGGAGGATTCAATACCTGTGTTATTTGTCCCTTCAGTAGTGATGATTTTCGTGACCATGTATTTGCTCCTAGTTTGTAACAGGTCACCCAAATCCTGATACACCAACTGATGTAAATACCGACATAATAGAAGAAGAGAGAACAAAATTCAAACATTGGACGTCTCCACAAACCAAATTAATAAGACAGAACAACTATTCGAGCCCCAGCCTTCGTTTCTCCGAAAGATGTCAGATCTTCTCCTAAAGCAGGAAATAACGAAGGAACAACAACAATCGAAGGAGATCCTCGGCTGTCTGTGAAAGAGGAAATCTGAAGAAAAAAGAAACAAAGATCCAAGGATGTCCAGAAAATAAATAAATAAAAGGAGCGGCGAACAAAAAACCGCCGATCAATGACTTCTGTTGTTCTATATGTACTGATCTATTTGCCAATACCATGTCAAGGGAAATGTGAATAAAAGGTACAGACTGCAAGAAATGTGCTTTTTTTTTTTTTTTTTTTTTTTTTTTTCCTATGGGACCTAACTATGGGGTCATCAGTCCCTAAGCTTACAAACTACTTATGAACTACTTACGAACTAGGACGGCAGAAATATCCATGCCCGAGGGGGGATTCGAACCCTCGACCGTAGTGACCGTGCAGACCGTGACTGGAGCGCCTTAGTCTCCTCGGCCACCGCGGCCGGCTTTCTTTTGTTTGTCAAAATTGCCACAATGATTTTTCAGACTAATTTTCTAGAGTCCAGACAATATTTATTTTAGTATTGTTATCAATGGACAGTTTACACTGCTATTATTAAAACCTATGATAATAGTTTTTAAGTCTTTTTTCCTTCTGTATGCAGAATTATTGAAATTTGGTGTACAATCGTCTGAATTATTTGGTTAATGTTAATATTACTTAAGTAAAATAGTAGTGTTATATTTTAATTTCGAATGCTCCTTTGGTTTGTAGTAGTTTATATGAATACAACAAGAATTTCGTTTCTTCAGACACCTGCATTTTTCACGTAATATTAATTCAAGACAACCAACCACGATCCTTGTGACAGACATCCCTAAATAGAAAAAGCAATGCTAATTTTATCGCACTAATTGTGAAGCCATAAATTATTGTTATAAACATTTTTAAAAGTATAGACTAGAAGTTAGCCATATAAAAGTGCAAATATTTTTGTTGGTTACTGCGTAAAAAATTGAAGAAAAAATATGACCACCCTACCCAGTCTCACCTGTGTGTCCCACAATAATATAAGTTTCCAGGTTGGTAGAGTGGAATATTGAAAAATTGTCTACGAAATGTGTTGCGAATGAAGTTCGTTGTAAAGACCTAATAAATTACAACCCCGTGCGTACTGTGCAGCTTTACATCCATGTCATTGGTTTGACGTCATATCTTCTGAACTATGCGACCTACCATGATACAATTGCGACGGTACATTCAGTGGTTCAGTGGTTCATACTGTCTCTAAAATGTGTCGTGAATAGAGTTAATGATAAAGACGTAGTATTTCGAAACCTTGTGCATGATTCTAACGTTTGGACGTCGTACGTCGGGCAGAATGATAAAACAAGCGTCGAACTGTAACGAAACTAACACCAAACTTCAACGCTGCGTCTGAGCACACAGTGCACCAAACACATCAATCGCTGGACCTCTAGAGCATTGCCTGTGTTCACACCATGACACCGGCAATTACGACTAAAATGGACACGTGAGCATCGTCACTAGGTGTTGCCGCAGCGGCAATGTCTGATGAACCATGTTACCTTCTTCATCATGCCGATAGTAGGATGTGAATCAGCCGTCGTCTAGGGGAACAGCTCCTTGACACCTTTGCTGATAGACGTAGACGGGCTGGCGGCGGCTCAAATACGCTCGGGGGACAATCACGTGGGTATTCATGGCTTCAGTGTAGTTCAAGCATGGTAGCATGATGGGCTTTGATGGCTAAGAAGTGTCGTGCACTGGTTGCAGGCCCAGTGCACCTTTTCATGTCGAACGATTTCCCCAACGGAAGAACCATTTCTCAACAAGGCAATGAGTAATTCTTCAAGACTAGGAGTGTGATGGAGTGGTTCGCTGAACGCAGAGTTGCAATTGATGATCAGGCCCGCCAGATCTGAACCGTATTGCACACATTTAGGATGTAGTATCAGAACTTATCAACCCCCAACCCACTCTCCCAGACTTTATGAGAATTAGGTGTCGTGTGTACAAACGACCTCAAGCGACGTACCAACGCCTCATTCCTTCCATGACAAGACGTGCCATCACTGTTCAATATATTCAAATGTTTGTAACCCTATCGGACCAAACTGTTATGGTCATCAGTCACTAGGCTTACAAACTACTTAAACTAACTTACACTTAGAACTACTACACACAAACACACACACACACACACACACACACACACACACACATTCACTCACTCACTCACACACACAAACGTCGGAGGGAGGAGTCGAACCTCCAAGGGAAACGGCCGCTCGGTCCACAGCATGACGCCGTAGGCCACGCGGCCATTCAGCACGACAGGCCACTGTTATCTGTGCCAAAGGCGGACAGCTGTTAGCCCATCAGAGGGCTCATCATTAATTTGCTGAGTACGGGCTTGGCGAACCCGGGGTCACTGAGCTGAGGGCTGGTAAGCGCCGCCAGTCCTCGAGACACCATAACCTCTGGGCAAGCTTCAGCGACCACTGTGTGGCGTGGCGGTGGAACGTTGTGTGTACCAGGGTCGCGAGGAAGAAAATACCTCTATAAAAATACCTCAATCGTAAGTTGTGCTACGTGCTGATGGGATACATGGCTGTTCAGATAGAACATTCGCTAGCGAGCAACCTCTGAGGATACTGCCAAACCTTAGTTGTATAAGGCTTACCTAGGTATGAAGGGCTCTATCTAGGGGGACATTTAGTTCGTAGCTGCTCATGGAATCAGCCTGGATCTACCGAGTAATTTTAAACCTCCTAGTGGGATAGCTGTACTACTGGGGGGTACCAACACCCAAACCAAAAAACAGGGCTCGGGTTTCCAGTCCTCCAGACTTAGAAGCTGCCAAAAAAAGTTTTGTAACGAGTAACAGAAGATTTAAATCAGAAAGTTTTTTAGTAATAAAAAGAAAGGATGGATCATTTGAGAAAGTGTCACCTTCATACAAGGAATTTTAGGTACCCTGAAATCGGTGAAATGGTTGACGTCACTAACCGATAAACGACAGTATCATCCGCGAACAGTCTAAGGGAGCTATTGAGATTATCTCCTAAATCGTTTATAAACACAAGGAAGAGTAGGGGACCTATAACACTTCCCTGTGGAACGCCAGATATCATTTCTGTTTTACTCCATGACTTACTATCAATTACAACGAACTGTGTCCTTTCTGATAGGAAATCGTGAATCCAATCGCACGCATTTTCATTAGAAGCTGCTTGTGAGGTACAGTGTCAAAAGCCTTCCGGAAATAAAGAAATATGGAATCTATTTGAGATCCCTCGTCGATGGCACTTAACACTTCATGTGAATAAAGGGCAAGCTGTGTTTCGCAAGAGTGATACATTCTGAATCCATGCTGACTATTGGTTAAGAGGTCGTTTTCTTCTAGGTAGTTCATGATATTCGAACAAAGTATATGTTCCAAAGTGCTACTAAAAATCGACGTCAATGAGATTGGCCTGTAATTTTGGTGATCACTCCTATTGCCTTTTTTGAATATTGGAGTAACTTGGGCAACTTTCCAGTCTTTGGGTACGGATCATTCGGCCTAGTAGATGCATATCAACTGTATTACATACAGTTGCATTCTTTATTCATAGGAAGTTCGGATCAAAATCTTTGCTCCGTTTACTTGCCCAGTTGCACCTGAAGATATGTTGAACAACATATGTTGTCGATGCTCTATTTGGTGAGGGGAACGATGTGGATGCCGAAAAACAGGCACTGCATGTTCAGTGATTTGCGGCACGGGTTCTAAAGGCGTACCTTCACTCGAGTGAATGATGACAATGACGATGAAACAATCGCAGATTTCTAAAACGTTTCTAATTCAAAATAAAATGATTGTTTTACAACTACTGTAATGTCCTTTCGATTTGATTACTTTGTGATAATAAAACTGTGTATGTAATGAAAGACTGTTTCAAATGCGCTACTTGTGTAAACAGGAGTTGTCACCAAAGACATTTATGTTCAGTAACACGCAACGACAATGTAATTATAATAAAAAATTATCATCTCTGTTATAATTAGTATATAAATGCCCAAGAAATTGCTCTCTTTGTTCCTGTTCTTCTTGTCTCATTGTCGATGTTACAGAGCGTATGAAAAATGTTCAAATGTTTGTAGAACTTATGGGACTTAACTACGGGGTCATCAGTCCCTAAACTTACAAACTACTTATCAACTACCTTATACTAAGGACGGCTCAAATATCCATGCCCGAGGGGGGATTCGAACCCCCGACCGTAGTGGCCGTGCAGACCGTGACTGGAGCGCCTCAGTCCCCTCGGCCACCGCGGCCGGCAGAGCGTATGAGAGAAAGTATAATTTTACATCAGGCGTCATTAGATTGTTTTTCGAATATTATGGAATTGCTTATAAAAAAAGGTGTATAATGTTTAAAAATATAGGTATTAAAAATAATACGGGTGTTAATTTCAATTAGTGTTGGACATTTTAACCAACTTTCAAGAGATTTCTTTTACAAACGAAGTTAGCAGTTGTAGCAGCGATCAGCCGTCGACCTGGATTGCAGGATCCTGCCACCATTACGTGGCAGAAATAAAATATTAATTAATATAAATCAGGGTCGGGTGGCAACCACACTATTAATAATTTACTAATTTTATTTCAGGTCATATGGACGCGAGAGTAAATTATATATATATATATATATATATATATATATATATATATATATATATATATATATATATATATATATATATATATATTTATTTATTTATTTATTTATTTATTTAATTAAAGAACAGCGGTACAGATAATTTTACGACAAAGGTATGGTATGATGAAATGCAGATTGTGACGTGTTAACCCTTAACAGTGACTTATATTTCAGAATAAATGGGAAAAATACTTATTTAATAATTTTCTGAATACGGAGATTTTAGAAAGCAATTATAGTAAATCAGTTTTCATGTCATGGGACTTTCATTTATTGTTCATAGTGGTTTGTAGATACTAAACCGTGGACAGTGAAATAAAATTTTAAAGCTTTTTAACAAAACTATCCTACGTTCGTTGCAGGTATTTAGTTTCACGTAACATTTCAGATAACTACTAACAAACATGAATGGAAATATATTTTACCATTAGTTATGTGGAACTGTGTCGTAACAATACTCGTAGAATCGGAGACCTTACGTAAAATTTAACCCATACTGAGGTAACCGAGAATCAAAAGGAATAAAATAAAATACATAATAACCTATTTAACCAAAATAATAATAATAATCAAACACTATCCATTAACGAGTATTTTTACACTACCAATGTATGTTTCATCTTATTTCAAAGTTCAGTGGGCATTAAAAATTAATTTGATGCCATTAAAACCCCGTTTTTGAAAAAATGAATTTTTTCCTCTCCACGTAACACGAACACTAGAGAAAAGAATAAGTAGAACTTTTTGTGAGAAATGTACAATTTTGTACAAGGAAACATTTTCGTTCCATAAAAATTTTAAAAACGCACCTTTCAATGCCACCACACGCTAACGGTCACACCCTAGAGGAGGTTATTTTTAGTATATTGTTCATGACACTCGTCCTTACTACTATACAAAAATTTGTAACTGCGCGAATCTATACATATGCTATTCGTTAGTCTCGCTAAAACTCGACAACGGCTGAACATATTTGGTTAATTTTAGTCTCGAAATATTCGTGTAAGTCCAGGGAAGGTTTAAACGGTGATAAAATGTAGAAAAGTTGTCTGGAGAAGAGGAAAATGGGGAAAAATTGAAACAGCTTTTTCCAGTGAGCTATCAATACCGATAGTCCAATTGCGATAAAAGTTTGTACATTTCATGTTGAAAGCAAGAGGAAGGTTCGCAGCAAATAAAATTGGAAATGTCAGCCGGAAAGTAGGAAAATTTAGGCAAAACCGAAAGCGATTATTTTTCTGTGGCAGTTAAAAAGGAAAGTCGCAAAATTCGAACCAAATTCCTTTTTCAATGTGTTTCTAAATGTACTCAACACTATAAGTTGAGAACCGTTCATCCGATTTCGATAAAATTTTGATCATTTGACGTTCAAAGGAAGAGTAAGGTTCTTATGAAATAAAAATTTGGAAAAGTTTCCCGGAAAACTGGAAAATTCAGAAAAAATAGAAAGAGATTTTTTCTATGAAATATCAATACCATTCATCTGATTGCAATAAAATTTTGCACATTCGACGTTCAAAGCGAGAGGAAGGTTTGAGTGAAGTAAGAGTTTGGAATAGAAAAATAGGAAAATCTGTGGAAAACTGAAAGAGCTCTTTTCTTTGGGATATCAATATCATTCGTACGATTGCGATAAAAATTTGCATATTTGGACTTCAAAGCAATAGTAAATACATATTGGCAATTGCAAAGCATTGGTGTGTCCACTAGATGACCCGGTGAACTTCGTATCACTTACATCTTAATATAAACCATATTAATTTAAATCATATGTATTTTAGACCCAGTAGCTTTATAAAGGCATCATCAGATAGTCTAAGTATCGGCTCGATATTGGGCGGAAACAGTGGGGCCGGCCGCGGTGGCCGAGGTGACTAAGGCGCTCCAGTCACGGTCAGCACGGCCACTACGGTCGGGGGTTCGAATCCCCCCTAGGGCATGGATATTTGTGCCGTCCTAGTTCGTAAGTAGTTCATAAGTAGTTTGTAAGTTTAGGGACTGATGACCCCGTAGTTAAGTCCCATAAGCTTAACGAACATTTGAACATTTTGGAAACAGTGGGCAAATCACGTATACATGTCCAGAATAATGTCCATGTCACACTCGTGGAAGTTCAGGGAAGGTTTAAATGGTGATCAAATATGAAAAAATCGCGAGGAAAAATTAGATTTAAAACATGTAAAATAATGACTTGGTTGTTGTGTTGAGTGCGTTCAGAAATATACTTTGAAATAGTAAAGTTCGCTTTACACGATCTGAACCCGTATATGAACTGTCAAAGATAAAAATGAATTGCTGTTCGTTAGTCTCGCTAAAACTCGAGAACGGCTGAACCGATTGCATTACATAAACCACTAAATCTATTGTGATGAAATCTGGTGTGGAGATAGCTTGAGCGCTGAAGTACCGGATAAGATACCTTAGAATGTGAGTAATTCAAGATATTTTTTAATTTGAAGTATTTATAGCGAAATATCGAACAATAACTACTCTCTGGAAAAGCTATTTACTCTTTGACTTCCTAACTACCGCACCTCAGAAAATGCTTTTATTAGTTGCCACGTCAAAGTAATTTGATTCAGCACAAGGAATACCATGCACTTACAGCGTGTTTAATCCACATCCATCCTGTGTGCGTGTTTTGCCAACTCTTTCCGATACTGAGACTATCTGATGACGCCTGTATAAAGCTACTGGGTCTAAAATACATATGATTTAAATTAATATGGTTTATATTAAGAGGTAAGTGATACGAAGTACACCAGGTCATCTAGTTTTATCCTTTTTGTGTCCCAACTTCGTCGCCGCTTTTGTGTCCCAGCCTCGTCGTAGGTGTCGGTGGCCGAGTGGAATGAGACCGACACAGGAACAAAAATAGCACGTTGGTGCAGATACGGAAGGGAGCAGCCAGAAACTATAAACACCAGAGTAAATTAGAAAGAGATATATATTGCACAGACTGTAACAATACTTAACTTCTACATAGTACTGCAGAATGTTGATACATAGTTGTTAGAGGCCTGCCTAGTGCCTGTACAATAGCAAAGTCTTCACTGGTGCCTATCTGATTACGAAGGTCCTCACTGGTTGCTAACTCAGACCCAAGTGCAAGTGGCGATGTCGTTCAGTGGTGGCCACGAGCGGAGTTGTCGCAGAGGGCGCTCGTGGCTGTCGTCGTGAGAACGCCGCGCCGTGCGTGCATGGCGGCGCGCGGCGAAAGTAAGTGGCGCGCACTTTGTACTTGTGCGACACCACACCCCTCCCCCCCAAACCGCCGCGCCGTCGTGGCGTAGGGCTGAGGGCCACGGCGACGGCACTGGGAGGAGGGCCTGGGCGGGGGCGTTACTGGTGGGACGGGCGTCGTAGCTGAGGCTGGGATTGAGACGCCGTCCGCGCCCCGGCATCCGCCTTGCGATGCTCCAGGGAACCCACCGAAACCTGGGGAAGGGCGCACCCTGCCGCCCTGATTGAGCAGGTCATCTTCTTCTGAGGTGCGTGGCCCAAGCTGGGGGGGCCCGCACGGTCCCGGAGTCCCTCTCGGTGATGCTGTCAGCTGCGGCGGCGACGGAGGCGGAGAGGCGGACTGCGTAGGAGGCGCGTCCACCTCCATAGGGATCTCGTAGTCCGGGGACGAACGATGTGGTTGTGCTCCCTGGCGGTGAACTGGGTCTGGAATCAAGAAACCCGAGACAGGATCGCGCAGCCTGTGCAAGCGCAATTGGTTTGCGTGGCGCCGCAGCTCCGACCCTGTGGAAGAACGTACAACATACATATTGCGACCGAGCACGCGCTGAATGGTGCCCGGCATCCATGTCTTCTTGTTGCCAGCAAACACCCTGTGCAGCACCGGCGTGGAAACCTGAAAACGCGAAGCGCCATACGAACCGACTCGGTGCGTGGGAGGCTGCAGCAGGTGAAGGAGAGTGCGGTGACGGCGGCCGTGTAGCAGCTCGGCAGGAGACGGGCCGTCACGTGGCATGCACCGATACGTAGACAGGAAAATTTGAAGAGCTTGCTGCCTGGAGTGCTGACCTTTCATCTTTTCCATGTGAGACTTGAATGTTTGAACGAAACGTTCTGCTTCACCATTGGACTGAGGGTGAAAAGGTGCGGTGGTGATATGCTGAATGCCATTCACACGACAAAATTGTTGAAATTCCGCACTAACAAACTGAGGTCCATTGTCACTGACGATAGTTTCAGGCAAACCTTCGATGCAAAACACTGATGTTAAGGCACTGATTGTAGTAGAAGCTGTCGTTGAGTTCATGGCAATCACAAAAGGAAACTTGCTGAAAGCGTCTACAACAATTAACCAGCGCGTATTCCAGAAAGGTCCGGCAAAGTCAATATGTAAACGTTGCCATGGTCCCTTGGGGCGTGGCCAGTCTGAGAAACGCTGTGAAGAAGCCGCCTGATGCTCCGCAGAAACTGTACACTGTGATGTCATGCTCTCTATCTGAGCGTCCATACCAACCCAGGTACAATGACGTCTGGCCAGTTGCTTTGTCCTAACAATGCCCCAATGTCCTTGATGCAGGAGGCGTAACACTTCTCGTTGCAGGGAACGAGGAACAATCACTCTTGCTTGGTCGTTGTCGGTATGCAACAACAGTACACCCTGACTTAAAGATAATGCATGACGTTGTGCAAAATAACGTCGAACCAGAGGCCGATCAATGTCTTTGGCTCTGGCAGGCCAACCAAAGCGAACAAAACGTGCTACCACACTTAAGTCTGCATCCGCAGCTGTTTCCTGTGCAACCCGACGAGAGTTCAAAGGGAAATCTGCGACAGCGGTAGCATCTCTGGAGTCTATCTGACAACATGCCATTTCCGAAGAATCAAACGACATATCCTGGCCAACCGGAAGTCGGGAAAGTGTGTCCGCGTTGGCATGTTTAGTGGTAGGTCGGTACAAAATCTCATACTGATAATTTGACAATATCAAGGACCATCTCTGAAGCTTTTGTGCCGTTCGTGGCGGAATTGGCTTTGTGGGTGAGAACAACGACGTGAGAGGCTTGTGGTCTGTCAACAAATAGAATTTTCTGCCATAGAGATAATGATGAAACTTTGTGACGCCGTAAATGATTGCTAAGGCCTCCTTTTCTATCTGACTGCAATTCTGTTGCGTTGGCGTCAGTAGCTTGGATGCAAAGGCAATAGGACGATCATGACATCCAATACGATGTGACAGAACTGCACCCACACCGTACGACGAGGCGTCAACTGCTAACACTACAGGCTTCTGTGGGTCAAAGGGAATCAAACATGCATCACTGAGTAGTGCAGACTTTAGTTTGTCAAAGGCAACCTGACAATCTTTAGACCATACAAAAGGAACATTCTTCCTACGTAAGTGATGCAGTGGAGCTGCAATCTGAGAGGCATTGGGAATAAATCTGAAATAATAGTTCAGCCTCCCCATTACTGCTTGCAATTCGTGCACATTCTTAGGAGGAGGCAAGTCTTTGATTGCTCGAAGATGTGACTGTAAGGCACATGGCATTAATCACATGGCCTAGGTACTCTATTTCAGTTTGAAAAAACGAACACTTTGCTTTATTACAGCGTAGACCTGCTGCAGTCAACACTTTGAAAAGGCACTCCAGATTTGATAAATGTTCTTCAACTGTACGTCCGGATACCACAATATCATCTAAGTAGTTCGAGCAACACGGTAC
The DNA here is from genome assembly GCA_026315105.1 of Locusta migratoria. Taxonomy (NCBI): domain Eukaryota; kingdom Metazoa; phylum Arthropoda; class Insecta; order Orthoptera; family Acrididae; genus Locusta; species Locusta migratoria. The sequence continues at coordinate 543,025,036 of CM048744.1, forward strand.
AGAAACTGTCAGCTGTTCCAAAAAACGCTGAAAAATAGCGGGAGTGGAAGAACTGCCAAAGGGTAGGCGTTGAAATTGAAAAAGGCCCATGTGAGTATTAATGACGAAAAACTTTTTTGACTCGTCATCAAGTGGAATCTGTGAGTATGCCTCTGCTAAATCAATCTTAGAAAAGAAACGAGACTGTCCTAATTTGTCCATTAGTTCGTCAGGTCTGGGCAGGGGATAAGTGTCTACAATTGTTTGACTGCTCACTGTTGATTTGAAGTCCGCACAGATACGAAGTTTTCCTGACGGCTTGGGTATAATTACTATAGGCGAGGCCCACTGACTCGCAGAAACAGGAGAAATCACCCCACTATCTTGCCAACGTTTAAGTTCTTCGGCAACTGTATCACGCAAGGCGATAGGCACTGGTCTAGCTTTACGAAATTTTGGAACTGCAGATTCCTTCAAAGTTACATGTGCCACGAAGTCTTTTGCACAACCTAGTTCCGGCGAAAACAAGTCACTATATTTTTCACACAATGCAATAATTTTGTCCTGAGGCACTATTGACGAAATTTGAAGCACATCTCTTTGAATTGATAAACCAAACAAGTCAAAAGCATCTAGTCCAAAAATGTTCTGCGTAGATTTGGCCTGAAGAACTACAAAAGCAACTGTTTACGTTACACCTTGAAAAGAGGCGGGCAGGCTACACGTTCCTAGCACGGGAATATTTTGACCTGTATAAGCTGTTAACACTGTTTGTGTACTGCGCTTGCGCGGGCCGCGTAGTGAAGTAAGCGGCGCAGACTCGGCACGCAGCGGATTAACAACACTGTCACTAGATGGCACTACCGCCGGATCGGCGTCCGCGCATTGGGAGGTTACTACAGATTCACTAACTACTGCACTAAACTTTTGAGTAGCTACATCAAGTCTACAGTCACTAGCTACACAGTACCGGGCACCATCACAAGGAGAAGTTGCAGAAGGCACTATTTTCACTACAGGAATGCACTGTTCATAGTCATTTTGCTTGTTCCGAACCCTTTTCCGTTGCACAGAATTACGCGCTCGTCGGCGCTTGCTACGTGGTGCACTATATAGTTTTGCCATAGGCACAGAACTACTTTCTTGCAATTGAGATCCAAGGAAAGCACTGTTCAATTCCACAGCGTCTATGACATTGATTGTATGCACTGCTCTCGCACTTTGCGAAGCACTGTTTCCAACGTTACCGCTCTTTGAGTTTTTAATTTGCATACACACAGACTGCACATGTCCCGATTTGCCACATTGATAACAGGTTGCGTTGCGACTAGGGCAATGAGCACGCTTGTGGCGAGACACACACTGGGGGCAAGATTTACGTACATTTTTCTGAAATGAGCGTTGGCGCCCGTTATTCAAATCACTGTTTCTAACACGACGGGGGGACCTGTGTGTCGCACTTTTACACTGGCTACTGTTCACTGTCTGTTCAGCACGGCCGGTAGAATTTAAAGAATCACTAGTGCTATACTGAGAACTACGGCTAGGAAAGCGTCCGTTACGGCGCACTGAATTTACACTGTGGCTTTGCATTTCTACATCTGCTAAGTCAAAAGTATCATGCGCTTCTATAAGCTGCAGTACACTGTCTAATGAAGGGTCAGATTGTTTCAGAATTGCTGCCCGAATTCTGGGGTCTTGAATGTTCTGCGTAATCGCATCTCTTAACATCACGTCACTATAAGAAAGTCCACAAGAGCAAGTAAATTTACATTGACGGGTTAAGCCCTTCAATTCCGTAATCCACTCTTGGTGTGACTGCTGCGGTAATTTTTTAAGTCTGAAAAATCGGTACCGAGCCGCAGCTACGAGAACTTTTCTCTCATAATGAGCATTCAGTGCCTCTACTATTTGTTCAAAGTCTACATCACGAGGAGATGCGAGAGGGAAAAGTTTTTGCAATAGTACGAAAGTCTGGGGGCCCACAATCGATAAGAAAAGGTTCTTCACTCTCTGACCTGTAATTTGATGAGCCGCGACGAGTTCTTGAAACTGTGCGAAGTAGTCGATCCATTCTTCCTCACGTTCGTTGTACTGGCGAAATGTAGGAAGCTGTGCAGCGGCAGGTGTGGGCTGCTGATGTGACGACTGTTGTTGTTGGCGAGCAGCCTGTGTCGTCAACTGCGACACGGCCTGCAGTAGTTGAGTGATTTGCGCCGTCTGTAACTGAATAATTTCCATTAAGTTTGGGTTCGGGATAGTGGCCATGCTGACCGATTAGGCGCCGCGTATACAAGTAAATTAGTAGATTAGATTAGATTAGATTAGATTAATACTTGTTCCTTAGATCATGTATACGACATTTCGTAATGATGTGGAACGTGTCAGTTTAGTAAATTATGTCTATACTTGACAATCTATATTTTAAGAATTTTTTTTTTAATTTTTGTAATTTTTTTTTATTTTTTTTTTTTTATATATATATTTTTTTATGTTTTATCTAAAAATTCATCTACATTGTAGAAGGAGTTGCCATTCAGAAATTCCTTTAATTTCTTTTTAAATACTAGTTGGCTATCTGTCAGACTTTTGATGCTACTTGGTAAGTGACCAAAGACTTTTGTGGCAGCATAATTCACCCCTTTTTGAGCCAAAGTTAGATTTAACCTTGAATAGTGAATATCATCCTTTCTCCTAGTGTCGTAGCTATGCACACTGCTATTACTTTTGAATTGAGTCGGATTGTTAATAACAAATTTCATGAGTGAATATATATATTGTGAAGCTACAGTGAGTATCCCTAGATCCCTAAATAAATGTCTGCAGGATGCTCTTGGGTGGGCTCCAGCAATTATTCTGATTACACGCTTTTGTGCAATCAATACTTTTTTACTCAATGTTGAATTGCCCCAGAATATGATCCCATATGAAAGCAGTGAATGAAAATAGGCGTAGTAAGCTAATTTACTGAGATTTATATCACCAAATTTTGCAATGACTCTGATAGCATAAGTAGCTGAACTCAGACGTTTCAGGAGATCTTCAATATGTTTCTTCCAATTCAGTCCCTCGTCAATGCAAACACCTAAAAATTTTGAATATTCTACCTTAGCTACAGATTTATGTTCAAAGTCTAAATTTATTAATGGTGTCATGCCATTTACTGTATGAAACTGTATATACTGGGTTTTATCAAAGTTTAATGAGAGTCCATTTGTAGAGAACCACTTAATGACTTTCTGGAAGATATCATTTACAATTTCATCAGTTAATTCCTGTTTGTCAGGTGTGATAGCTATACTTGTATCATCAGCAAAAAGTACTAGCTTAGCATCTTCATGTATGTAGAATGGCAAGTCATTAATATATATTAAGAACAGCAAAGGACCCAAGACCGAACCTTGTGGGACCCCATTTTTAATAACTCCCCAGTTAGAAGAAAACACAAATGCAAGATAAATGAGGACGCTCTGCAACAACAAAAAATTCCACAAAACACGTAACGGAAAATGTGCCCCCAAAAATCTTATAATAAGGGTGGGTGGGCGGGAGCAATTTCTGCGTGCTCCGACTGCTGCTGTCTGGCTGCTGGTCCAAGATTCTTCTATCACTCCTCGTCGCCACTTTTGTGTCCCAACTTCGTCGCCGCTTTTGTGTCCCAGCCTCGCCGTAGGTGTCGGTGGCCGAGTGGAATGAGACCGACACAGGAACAAAAATAGCACGCTGGTGCAGATACGGAGGGGAGCATCCAGAAACTATAAACACTAGAGTAAATTAGAAAGAGATATATATTGCACAGACTGTAACAATACTTAACTTCTACATAGTACTGCAGAATGTTGATACATAGTTGTTAGAGGCCTGCCTAGTGCCTGTACAATAGCAAAGTCTTCACTGGTGCCTATCTGATTACGAAGGTCCTCACTGGTTGCTAACTCAGACCCAAGTGCAAGTGGCGATGTCGTTCAGTGGTGGCCACGAGCGGAGTTGTCGCAGAGGGCGCTCGTGGCTGTCGTCGTGAGAACGCCGCGCCGTGCGTGCATGGCGGCGCGCGGCGAAAGTAAGTGGCGCGCACTTTGTACTTGTGCGACACCACAATCCTAATTTTTCTTCTTTAACTGGGATAATGATCATAATGTTCTGACTTTACAACCTCACTGATGATATTAATGCACCCCGTTCAGTTTAATACTGCACTCAGGTGTACACGTCATGCCTGAGGGCTGCAGGGTCTTTCGTACCCAGCATGGTGATGAACTACATAGCAACATCTCCTCTTCCGTTGGCAACCAAAAACTTTTGATGGAAATCACAAGAGCCACTACTGCCTTAGTTCGAACACTGGGAGGATTTGTCTTTATTTAATTAACCGTATATTATTCTGATGTGACGCTATTCTTCAACTGTCTCTTGAATCAGAACTGCGAATTTTACACACCTTTTGTCAAACGTTTGATTTATCACAACACGTTTCGCGAGTATCCCTTTATCGTCAATGGCATAGGAGGTTTTTAAATACCGATACTTGCTAATTTGGGTAACGTAGCCCTGAAACAAGTTGTGTTAAATGCATCACACGTTGGACAACTGGTACGCAACATTCACAACACTGAATAAATTATTCGTTAAAATTTAAATGTTCCTGATATAATGAATACAATAAATTGTAGCAAACGTATCTTCGAACTGTTGACTACCACTCGGGATTGGCCGTGCTATCCGGAACGTCTTGTTGCGGTATGTGCGATTCCTCTCACCGGAGGTTCGAGTCGTCTCTCGGGCAAGGGCGCTTGTGTGTCGTCTTTAGGATAAGTAGTTTGTGTAGCGTCGCACAAGTATGATGTGCGCGCCACGTACTTTCGCCGCGCGCCGCCATGCACGCACGGCGCAGCGTTCTTAAGACGTCAGCCACGAGCGCCCTCTGCTGCAACTCCGCTCGTGGCCACCTCTGGACTGCATCGTTCACTTGGAAATCAGATAGGCACTAGGAATCGCGTGTGCAGATACGCAGGTGACCAGCCAGTGGGACAGTAGCAACTAGAAACACTAAGCTAGATTAGTATAAGAGATATATTTCATAAAAATTATACAATACGTAACTTGGAGAGCAGCAGACTAGTCGAATGTTGATACATAGTTGAGATAGAGGCCTGCCTAGTTTCTAATGTCCCACTGGCTGGTCACCTCCGTACCTGCACACGCGTGCATCCTATTTCCCTGTGTCGGTCTCTTCCTACTCGGCCACCGACACCCAGGACCACAGGCGGAAACGAGACACAAAAGTAGCGACGAGACTGAGATACAAAAGATTGTAGGACTAGGGACCGATGGCCAGAGTAGTTTGGTCCCTTAGGTCTACAAACATTTCAACATTTGGCCTAAAGACAACAAATAAGGAAATTCTGACAGACTAAAGTTGCTACTGTACGCTACCACATTGCGAGGTGGCATGTAACCGTTCAAATGTACAAATGTTTGTAAAGTTGTGGGACCTAATGCAGTGGCCGTACGTCCCTAAACTTACAAACTACTTTAACTAACTTAACCTAAGAACAAAACACACACACACACACACACACACACACACACACATACACACACACACATACACACATGCCCGAGGGAGGACTCGAACCTCTGATGGCGAACGGCCACGCACGCGGCTGTTCCGTGGCAACTATAAAAAAGTTATGTAAGAGATACTCCCCAGAAGAATCGTGCAATGGATTCAAAAATAATGTTTTAACTGTGATAACGAATAACGACTTAACTGATTCTGATTTTTTCATAACATCTCAGCGAATTCAAGCATGAAGATATGAAACAAAATCACCTACACACAAGGAAATTATTTATAATTGAATTATTCAGCTATTAAAGGAAACAATTATTAGACGATGATTTATTGCTTGAGAAGCCCATTACATATGAACATCTAAACATGTTGTGAACTCAGTTAAGCCGGCCGCGGTGGCCGAGGGGACTGAGGCGCTCCAGTCACGGTCTGCACGGCCACTACGGTCGGGGGTTCGAATCCCCCCTCGGGCATGGATATTTGTGCCGTCCTTAGTTGTAGGTACTTCATAAGTAGTTTGTAAGCTTATGGACTGATGACCCCGTAGTTAAGTCCCATAAGTTCTACAAACATTTGAAGTCAGTTAATCCAAGACACCAGTGAGAGATAGGATGAATAAGGATCGCAAAATGGAAACACGCAAAATATCAAAAAGGTCGCCAAACAAAAGCACTCGAAATGTCACTTATGGTAACAATATTGGAGGCTTAATTGCGAGAGGATCTAAAGTAAGTTATACCAAACACCATTCTATTATTCTGAAGACACTAACAACTGCTTTAGGGCTGTGTCTATAGTCGCAAAAGCTGCTCCAATGGAAATGAAAAGGCGTCCTAAACTGATAATCGACTCGTGTAGGTTGCCCAATAAATTCTTTTTAGACGTTCCTTTCCATCTTCAGTAAACTTCCAGTACGTTCGACTTCCGTAATTCCATGTCCTATCACGGTTCACAACTTTAAAAAAAAAAAAAAAAGTCATTTGTAAAATGTTTAATTCCTGTGAATAAAAATCCCTTAACAACATTAACAAAATGCCACTTGTGGCACCAGGGAAGAATCTTTTGAACATCCATTGTTATTCATCATGAAACTCATATGACACTAAGAAGCCCTATATTATGAACCAGTACAGTACCAAAATAATATATGTATTATATCGTCTAAAAAGAGCATCATTAACGTCTTTCATTTTTGTTTTATTGCGTTATTCTGAGTGTCCCACTACTTGTTAACTATGACATTATCCCCAGGACTGTGAAACAGACGTAAAGAGAATGAATAACTTCACTGTAGTCTCTCTACAGCAACTACCACAGCGATCCCAGACAAAGGTATTATGAAATTGGAACACTGGCTGGACAAGGAAAAAGTCCTATCTCTCGAGCACTCCGTTGTAGCCGCAGCGGGTTATAAGTGCACACTGGGGCGCCGTGCTGCGGTGCGCTCGGCCGTTCGTCGTCGGGGGTTCGAGTCCCCCTTCGTTCATGGGTGTTCGTGTTGTCCATAGGTTAGTTTACCTACGTTTAAGTAGTTTGTAAGCTACGGAATAATGACCAAGCAGTTGAGTCCGATAGATTTACAAATATTTGAACATTTTGATTCGAACTCCGTTGTACAAGGAACTTCTAATGAGTTAGGTCACCCAAGGCCAATGAAGTATACGCCATTGGCGTATTGTCTGAAATTCAACCATAATGTTGATTGCTAATAGCGACAGTACCAAGGAATTTGTCTTCTGGTTGTTGTCTTCTGGTGGTTGTCATTGTGACTAATATGGCACATTCGGTATTCATGGCGAAAGTTAATGGTTAGAAGGTCGATCTCTGCATCTTCTGGACACTAACTTTCTGCCGCCCTCGTGCTGGATATGCTGAGAGTTTAACAGCTGGTAGCCTACTTTTGTTTGAACTGAGCCCTACTAGAGATAGAACTAGCTACCTGGCACTCAAAGGGTTTCTTGGCAGGCTTCCGTTTCACTTCCTAGACTTGCTGGTAATTGTTATCTGTATTAAAGAAGAGCGCGTCTGAATGTGAGGAGCACAAAGATTCAACGAACTTAGAAGCTTTCTTTCCGTGCCAGATAAGTAAAGCATTTTGCATTTATCGTTGATCTTATCTGTCACAACTCGTTGGCCACGCCACATGGAAATGAACACCTGCATGCTTTCGTGTTTACCGCTTCTTGGTATAACATTACGTCTATCTATATTTATAGGATGGCCTCTTCTTAGGCAGCAAAGCAAACCACAGTAGACACAAACGACGCGTCTGCACTGACTTACACACCACTTACGATTATCGCTGGCGTAACGCCTGCTGCTAGCTATACAATTGCTAAAGTCATGATCCATCAAATTTCGGGTATGCATCCACAATAATGTCCTTTTTCTAATATTTCGGCTGGATAACGTTCAGTCATCCTCGCGGTAAGGACATGATTTATGTTAAATCTATGGCTCCGCGGTGGATCTACAACCTCTGACAATAAAGTTCGGTAAATGAAGTCAGAACGGTGGATTGGGAAACAGGCGAATCACAACGCTGCACGTGCTAAGCGGCCGGTGTTGACAACCTGACCCCAACTGTAGTCCAGTTGAGCAAAAAAATGTTCAAATCTTTGTACAATTTATTGGACTTAACTACGGGGTCATCAGTCCCTAAGCTTACAAACTACTTATGAACTAGCTAAGACTAAAGACGGCACAAATATCCATGCCCGAGGGGGGATTCGAACCCCCGACCGTAGTGGCCGTGCAGACCGTGACTGAAGCGCCTCAGTCTCCTCGGCCAGCGCGGGCGGCTGTGTTTTGTTCTGTATTGGTTATCACCTAACCTAAAAACACGCGCAATCAGTTTCGCCAAAGTTGGAAAGTGCCGAACCTGTTTAGTTTCGCCAAAGAGATGTCGCGAACGCCTGCCGCGCATGCGCACTGGCCAGTAGCGCAGTTTCATGAAACGTAGTGTCGTCGTGTAAACTTGCCTTAAAGTTCATGAACATTACTTGAAGGCACTGCCATAGATATTTGATGTACACGAACAAATGTATTATAATTATGTTGCAATATAAGTATTAGGCGTGATTTATTTTTTTCCTAAAAAAAGTCCTATAAGTGGGGTGCGTCTTATACGCCGGTGCGTCTTACATGCAGGTCCATCTTATATGCCGGAAAATACGGTAATCAACCATCTCCAAAAGCAACCAGTTGAAAGCTACAATGCTTACCGGATACACGGAAAATGATGTTAATTTTAAGTTTAGGGACTGATGACCCCACAGTTAAGTCCCACAAGCTTTAAAAACATTTGAACAAATGCTTTAGTTGCATAGATCACATTCATATAAACACCTAGCAGAATCTGTATAAGAGTACAAGCATCCAGTGTACGTCAGCTCATTCATTTCTTTGTTTATAAGAAGAGCATTAAGACAACTTTAGTACAATAACTCCATTGAGAATGTCGGCCATACGGTCTTCGTTAGAAACTCGTGCATTTCAGTCCACCAGTTGATCTGATATTCCGTGCGAACGTATTTCTTTCATTAGGCAGCAGCGCGGAACCCGTAAGCAAGAAATGATCACCAGCAACAAATTAGTTCAAGACCTTACCATCAGTGGTTATAAATTAACATGAACTACTTCGATGAGAACGACCTGTTTACCCATAGTCAACAAGGATTCAGAAAGTATCGTTCCTGTGAAACACAGATAGCTCTTCAAATGTTCAAATGTTTGTATAGTCTAAGGGACTCAACTACGGGGTCATCAGTCCCTAAACTTACAAACTACTTATGAACTACTTACGAACTAGGACGGCACACAAATATCCATGCCCGAGGGGGGATTCGAACCCCCGACCGTAGTGGCCGTGCAGACCGTGACTGGAGCGCCTCAGTCTCCTCGGCCACCGCGGCCGGCACAGATAGCTCTTTACTTACGTAAAGTGACAAGGGATATCAAATAGATTCCGTGTTTCTAGATTTCCGGAAGGCTTTTGACACTGTACTTCACAAGCGTCTTCTAATCAAATTGCGTGATTATGGAATACAGCCACAGTGATTCGTGGTTTCCTGACAGAAAGGTCACAAAACGTTGTGATTGACGGTAAGTCATCGAATAGAACAGGAAAGTGTTACAGGGCCCCTACTGTTCCTTATTTTTATAAACGATTTTTGAGACAATCTCAGTATCTGATGCAATCGGCTAGTAAAGTCACCAGAAGTTCAAAAGCAAGCGCAAAATGATTTACATAAGATATATTGATGGTGCGAAAATTGACAATTGACCCTTAATAATAAGTGTGAAGTCATCCATACGAGTACTATAAGACATCCATTAAATTTCATTTACACGATAAACTGCCTATACTACACTTTTACGACCAATTTTGTAGTATTACTGCGCATTGTGGAATCCACGCCAGGTGGTACTGACGGGCAATATAAAGCGCAGAGAAGGGCAGCTCGTTTTGTATTATCGCGATACAGGTGAGCGAATGTCACGGAAATGAGACACAGGTTTTGGTGGAAATCATTACAAGAAAGGCGTTATTCGTTCTGGCGAGGTCTATTTGCAAAACTTTGTTTCGCCCTCTTTCTCTTCCGAAAATGAACATAATTTGCTAGCACGCACCTACGTAGGGAGACATGATCATCATAATACGACAAGAGAAATCAGATCGACAACGAAAAGATTTGGGTGTTCCTTTCTCTCGCGAGCTATTAGAGAATGTAAATGTAGAGAAATATTATAAAAGCGGTTCGATGAATCCTCTGCCATGCGCTTCAGTGTGATGTGCGGAGTATTTATGGTGATGTAGATGAACTCGATTTCACCGATTCTTCTCACTCACTCTCCATGCTACTCGCTACAAGTTGGAGCAATGTAGCGACAGAGGCTTGTATCTTATGTCAGTGAAGCAAGAAGGTCTGGCGAGTAATACTCACTGCGAAACACCATTCACGTTTTTGAAATACCGTAATTTCGGCGCAGTACGAAATTTGGCTTCAGCTTTGCCCTCTACTGCAACGCCACCCGTTGGCTTCTTGATAAAGGTTTTCCTTTAATTGAGAATAGAATTTTGTTGTTGTTGTGGTCATCAGAACGTAGACTGATGCAGCTCTCCACGCTACACTATCCTGTACAAGCCTCTTCATCTGAGGATACGAATGTCAACAAATTTCGCTTCTTCAGAAACGCTTTTCTTCCCATAGCCATCTGCATTTTATATCTTCTTTATTTCGGCCATCTTGCTACCCAAATAACAAAACTCATCCACAACTTTTATCGTCTCATTACCTAATCTAATTCCTTCAGCATAGCCTGTTTTTCTGACACTGCATTCCATTACCCTCGCTTTACTCCTGTTAATGTTCAGCCGCGGTGGATTTGCCGTGTGCACTGAAGCGCCGTGCTGCAGTGCGCGCGCCGCGGCGGAGTAGCCAAGCGCATTGAGGCATGCTCCGATGCACGAGGCCGTTCCCCGTCGGGGGTTCGCATCCTCCCTTGGGCACGGATGTTTGTGCTGTCTTTAGTATAAGTTAGTTCATAAGTAGTTTGTAAGTTTAGGGATTGATGACCCCGCAGTTAAGTCCCATAAGCTTTACAAACATTTGAACAATTTTTTACGGTGCGCGCGGCCATTCGCCGTCGAGGTTTCAAAATGTTCAAATGTTTATCAAGCTTAAGGGACTTAACTGCGGGGTCATCAGTCCCTAAACTTACAAACTACTTATGAACTAACTTATACTAAAGACGACACAAATATCCATGGCCGAGGAGGATTTCGAACCCCCGATCGTAGCGGCCGTGCAGATTGTGACTGGCGCGCTGCAGACCGCTCGGGCACTGCGGCCGGCCTTCGAGGGTTCGATTTTCGCCTCGGACTTGGGTGTGTGTTAGGTTAGTTTATCTTAATTTGTAAGCTACGGACTGATGACCAAGCAGTTGAGTCCGATAGCTTTACAAACATCTCAACCGTTTTGTTTTCATCTTATATCTTCCTTTCAAAACACTGTCCATTCCATATAATTGCTCTTGCAGGTTCTTTGTTGTCTCTGACAGAATTACTATGTCATCAGCAAAGCACAAGGTTTTTACTCCCTCTCCCTGGACTTTATTTCCTTCTCCAAACTTCTCCTTCTATTCCTTCACTGCCTGCTCAATGTACAGATCGAACAACATTGGGGAAAGGCTACAACCCTGTCTCACTCCCTTACTAACCACTGCCACCCTTTCATACTCTTCAATAACTGCTCCCTGGTTTTGTACAAGTTGAATATAATGCTTCGTTCCCTATGTTTTACCCTGCTACCTTCAGAATTTGATATTCCACTCAACATTGTCACAAGCGTTCTCCAGATCCACAAATGCTACAAATGTAGGTTTCCCTTTCCTTAACCAGTCTTCAAAGATAAGTCATAATGTGTATATTGCCTCGCGTGTTCCTACGTTTCTCCTAAATCCAAACTAGTCGGATTCCACTAGTTTTTCCATTGCTCTGTAAATAATTCGTGTTAGTATTTTGCAACCACGTCTTATTAAACTGATAGTTCTGTAATTTTCACACATTTGTCTGCTCTTGCTTTCTTCGGAATTGTAATCACTATATTCTTCTTAAAGTCTGAGGCCCCTGTCTCATAAATCTTGCATATCAGGTGGAACCATTTCTTCATGACTGGCTCCCCTAACGATAATTGCAGTTCAGATGGAATATCATCTACTCTGGGGGCTTGTTTCCACTCAAATCTTTTAGTCCTCTGTCAAATTCTTCTCGAAATATCGTATCCCCTATCTCATTTTCCCCAATTTCGTCTTCCAGAAACTGTATTCAAGTTTATTTCCTTTGTACAGACAATCTATATATTACCTCCACCTTTCAACTTCCCCTTCTTTGCTTAGTACTGGTTTTCCATCTGAGTTCTTGATATACATACCGCAGATTTTTCCAAATATATCTTTTCCTGTAGGCGGTATCTTTCCCCTAGTTATACATTCTTCTATGGCTCTGCATTTCTTCTCAAGCCACTCTTGCTTAGCCATTCTGCACTTCCTTTCAACCTCATTTTTCAGATGTCTGTACTCCCTTTTGCCTGCTTCACTTGATGCATTTTTATAATTTCTTCGTTCGTCAATTAAGTTCAGTATCTCCTGTGTTATCCAAGGATAACCTTGTCCTTCTGCCTATATGATCCTCTGCGGCCTTCACTACTCTATAGAATAATTATAATAAAAATCAGTCTTTACCTTTAGCTCGCCCTCGTAGTTTATTTCAAACAGTCTCTGTAGGATAAATGAGAAATTGTATTAGTACTTTTGTTGTGTATTATCACTTCTTTAATCATGAGTCCTGCTCGTTATACACACACTGGAAATTTCAAAGTCGTTGCATCAAACTTCTGGGTTAAGAAATCACATGAGAGAGATAAACGTTTTGCCAATACTTCCCAGTAAGTCCTGTCTTTGTACCAGCTGTGCCCCAGGAAGCGTTAAGGAAGTAGCCGCCACGTGTCTGTGTTGCCTGTAATCCAGCCATCCGATTTCTATGAGCGTAGGTCGCCATACAAGCAAAGTAAAACAATACGATGGAAAGACCTTGGAGCACCTTGTATATCTTAATCTCTCAGACCAACACTTACGATCTCGAATAAACTAGAAAATTTATAGAACAGATTTGACAGTGACGACGAACCTAGAGGATACATGCCTACGCCGTCATACGGAGAGTGACCGCCTTAGGGCAGCAAATTATATTTGCACTCATCCCGACAAAACCCCTCCTCTCCACCCCAACAATTCTAACGCTGAAACGTGACTTCTGCTTCTAACAAAACCAACGGGGTACTGATTATTGAAACGCCTCTTGCTGCAGCTCACAAGCGGCTTTCGATTTTACTCCCATACCGGCGAGAACCAGATAAACGACGGACTTCCCTGCCACATGCTGCCATCTATCGTTCAGCGAGTGAACTTTTACCTGTTCTTCCAAGTATCACAGTTTACGTCATTCTTGAGATACTCAGTTAATGGCATGTTACAAAGACCATTTGTTCATTTTCTGTCGAAATAGGGCGAAATGAGTATGTTTGTAGATCACGAATACAATAATTAGAATAAACAACAGAAAGCACCTTCTAACACTACAAGAAAATTATCAAATCCAAAAAACCAAAGCAAAAACGAAACTCCTCTGGTACAATAAAGAAAATTATTAAGTACACAAATCAAACAACAATCAGCTTAATAGATCAAGTAGGAAAAGGCTAACTCCCTTCACTTTCCCATTAACCCCCTTGCACAAAATATCGAAATCAATGCTCACATAATCAAAACACGACAATTTCTACTGCTGTTTCAGTACACACACACACACACACACACACACACACACACACACACACACAGAGCGGGGGACACCATCTTTTTCGTACACACATATCACAGACGCCCCCTACACATACGTGGTTAAGATGGCAACATGTGTAAACAGACGAATTCCTATACGAGATAAAACCTTCAAGTCCAAATCAAATGTTTGTAGAGCTCATGGAACTTAATTACGGGGTCATCAGTCCCTAAGCTTACAAACTACTTATGAACTAGCTAATACTAAGGACGGCACAAATATCCATGCCCGAGGGGGATTCGAACGCCCGACCGTAGTGGCCGTGCAGACTGTGACTAGCGCGCCGCAGTACGCTCGGCCACCGCGGCCGGCCCTTCAAATCCATGAAATAGTAAACAATAAAACAGTGATAAAGTGAAGTAGGAAATTCACAAATTGTGGCGAAGCAGTGACCAGGTGGGAAGAACAACATGAAAATCATGAGACTATAAAACGTATGTACCCTATACTTGCTTCGATTAAAACAAAGTGAACCGTTTATAATCTGTTTAGGCTAAATCAGTAATGTAATTTCCAGATACAGAATCCACTGATGGTTCCCTAAACCAGAGGGCGAAACTCGTGTGGGGGAAATAAAAGGAATGCAGCAACAAAACGGCTGTTTCATTTCCGAAAACAAACGCAATATTAGTTCGTGTCTTTCGAAAGAAACAATTTGAGATTAATAACAAATTTTTGGGTACCTGTCATAACTTCTTGTACTATGCTAGCTGAAAAAATATGGCAGTGTTCAAAATGTTTGTGAAGCTTATAGGACTTAACTGCGGGGTCATCAGACCCTAAACGTACAAACATACTTATACTAAAGACAGCACAAACATCCATGCCCGAGGTCGCACACACATCAGATCCTTAATACCAGATGGCAACAGATTCCAGATTCCAATTCTGCGGCGATTCACACTTCTGATCACAAATAGGGTGTATGTTGTCAGACATGATTTACCGTAATCCTTATTATGTAGTTCAACAATATTACACGATAAATAACATCTCTACTATCAGAACTTTCCCAACCACTCAGGGATTTCACTGTACTACCATTGCAACGAAGAACTGCAACGGTCAACCGTCCATTTCAGTGTTGAACTGTCTCCTTGTTAAAATAATAACGTGAAATTTACTAGAATCCACAGAGCACCGTTGGAGCTTGTATAATTACTTGGGCACCTATATTACTGCCGGAATCGATGTTGAGATTGTCGATAGCTTTAAACATTAGCAAACGCGATCTTCTGCATCTCTTGTGGCGAGGCGTATAGATTTCACGGTAGCCAACCGAAGACTCATATTGTCTTTCCTGTTTCACGATTTATATAGCGCTCAATTCGTCAGACCACGCAGAAAATTTTTAAGTCCGAACGCTTACCCCAGTCTCACTAGAGAACGCGTCTCCGCTTATGAGCCGGCCAAAATATTGTCATCATATCAAGTTAAGGTCAAAGGCCGATATTGTTGATTTAAATAATAAGGATTACGGTAAATCGTGTCTGACATCAAACTCGCCATTTACGATCAGAAGTGTGAATCGCCGCAGAATTAATGAGAGCCGGCCGCGGTGACTGCCGAGGGGACTGAGGGGACTGCCGGGCGCCGTGGCTCAGCGCGCCCGGTCAGAGGGCTCAACGCCCTCTCTAATAAAAAAGCTGAGCCAACAATAGACCAAAGAAGAACGAACAATAACAATCAGCGTCCTCAACGAAGAGAACTAACCATAGAACGGAAAAAAGGGGGACTGAGGCGCGCCAGTCACGGTCTGCACGGCCGCTACGGTCGGGGTTCGAAGCCCCCCTCGGGCAGGGATATTTGTGCCGTCCTTAGTATTAGCTAGTTCATAAGTAGTTTGTGTTCGCCTCCGTAGCTAAGCGGTAGCGTCGCTGACTACCAAGCAGGAGGCGCGGGTTCGATTCCCGGCAGGGGACTGGGTGTTGTGTCATTATCATCTCATCACCATTGGCACATAAGTCGCCCACGTGGCGTCAACTAAAAAGACTTACACTAAGGCGGCCGAACAATCCCACAAGGGATCTCCCGGCCAAGAAAGCCATACGCTCATTTCCATAAGTAGTTTGTAAGTTTAGTGACTGACGACCCCGTAGTTAAGTCTCATAAGCTAAACAAACATTCGAACATTTTTGAATTAATGAGATAGTCTGTTACCAAATCAAATGTTCAAATGTTTGTAAAGCTTATGGGACTTAACTACGGGGTCATCAGTCCCTAAACTTACAAACTACTTATGAACTACTTACGAACTAGGACGGCACAAATATTCATGCCCGAGGGGGGATTCGAACCCCCGACCGTAGTGGCCGTGCAGACCGTGACTGGAGCGCCTCAGTCCCCTCGGCCACAGCGGTCGGCAGTCTGTTACCAATTGGTATAAAGGATTTGGTTATGAGACATATTAGTATAGAAACTAGAAAAGTTTGTGCAGCACCCCCTCCTCAAAAAACATTTAAAACAAATCAAAATTACAAAGCAAAATGAGGATTAAGTTACGAAACTGTTGCGTCAGCCGAGAACCGCAGAACGTACATCGAGAACCATGGGCTCAAGAAGTCAACAGTTTGTTTTTAGTTATTACCTATAATTGAGGGGTTTTAGGGGAGTACACGATGATCAAAAAACAGTTGTTGTCGGGGAGGGGGGGGGGGGGTCTGAGTCGGCCGGTAGCCGCGCCACTGACCTCGGCAGGGAGCCCACCGCGTGCCTCGGCAATCTGTTAAAGGTGTCGTGGATGCCAGCCAGCATAGCAAGCAGCCGACTGACTTCTTGACCGCCTTCTCAGAAGGCAGGGTTACCGTCCTTTGTGCTCGCTCTCTCGCTTTGTATTCAAGACGCTGCTTCACACGATGGAGAAAGTATGTACACCCTTATTTTATCACTATCCCGTTGAGCTGTTTATATATATTAGGTAAACCAGGCCACGCTTTTCTGCCTCTCAGTTGTAATGAAATGAATGTAAAAGTCAATAAAATAAGTAAATAAAATCTTACTGCCACATGCTCACGGGGAAAATTCACCAAATGAGTAGCTTGCCTCGCATTGACGTGCCTATGTGGAATGAAAGGAAAATTAGGGTAAAATATGTTTTCGCAGTAGAGCATTATTTACGTAAAGCGATAGGTGTGACTATATACTTTGTTTGTCCCTTTTCTGCGTAAATATAAAGATCAGTTGGTTCACCGGCCGTGGAGAATGAGAGTAATAAAAGTAATCGTTTCCTACATTCTGTTCATCGAACCTCTATACCAACTCCACCTCCTCCTCTACCTCCTTGTTCTCCTTCGTGGATCCGCCCCGCGTCTTTGTTCATCTCTTCGTTCCTTCCCTTCTGTCTCCTCCCCTGGCACCCCCGCTCAACATCTCCTTCTACTCCTCCCCCCCCCCTTTGTTTTCCCCACTCATTTTCATGTAAAATAGCCAGGACATCTCTAGAATAGTTTGGTAGCTTGATCGCTGTTTCAACACAAATTTATGTTCTTGAAATAATGTTGATATAAAGATGTTAATTAGTGTACTGTTCATGTATATGCCATACGATAAATAAAAATATAAATATTTTCCCACTATCGAACGTGGCATTGCTGTGCAATTTTCTAAATATGAATGGAAATATACGAATACGATCGTCAAGTAATCTGAGATGTCTATCTTCAGACGTTTCTGTTCCCTTTGAAAATTATGCCTATCACGGTCTACAGATAAACTAACGTTATGTTCTACAGACGACTGATGGTTATTATGAAATAAAAATGGCTTTTACACATGTACGGTATAATTCAAGAAAATACATCTTTTCCCAAGAGTATTTACTACTCTCTTTTCAGATTTCTACTTGCCATTCTTACTCACTGGCACTCATCTTAATGAATTATTTACCTAATTAATCGTACCGTCAACTGGTGAAAACTATTAAAAATGCTTTCAGTTGTTTTTTAGTTTATTAAGGACAGAAGCATGCGGCGGGAGGACTACCTTTTTTATGCATATGTGCCACGTAAACTGTTCACCCAAGATGTCTCTGGAACAACAACAGATATTGAGAAAGAACTACGGTAGATGCTCATAAAGTTATGAGACAATGTAAAACGTAAACAATTATTATTTTCAACACAAATTCATATTTTTTAAATGGTTAGCCCACATTTAATGCAATCGTGAAAACAATGACTCTACATTGCAGTACGTCTATTACATCCCGAGATTGAGGAACGAAGTTTTGAAATAAATACAACACGCAGCCAACGCTCGTTCCGAAATCAATCGTAAATCTCACTCTGCCTCTAACGGTGCGCTAACTGCTCGATTCATGCACTTCAAGTGTCAACTTCGCTTGTCAATACCTTAGGATATAACTGATGTATTTCGTTGTAGCCATCGCCATTCTTTTTGCATTTTTCATCTATTGATTGTGTAATAAATAGTATGGCGTATCCATTTCAAGAAACATAAGTTCAATTTGAAAATATTTACATACGTTTTATATAGTCCATAGTATTTACTTTCATAAGCACCTTACGTAACAGTTTCCATATTTTATTACCTATTTCACATCTGCCGCATACTCTGTTTTACAAAAGATTACGTAGGCCTGTTTTTTAAACTCTTGCATTAGATTGAGCTACTTTGTTGTATCTTGTATAGATTCTGCGGAGATACCAAGATGGTGTGCAAAACTAAATAATCTAAAATTGAAATTACCTTTTTCCCAGTAGTGATGTTTATAATACATTCGTTTCCTTCAGCCATTTCCTGATTACGTTTTCTAGTACACAACGAAACAGCAACGTGGACACTGTATCTCCTTGCCTTTCCTTGGTTTGTTCTCAAAGTCGTTGAAGCATTCAACTGCAAATTTATAATCGGTGTTATTTGTTGTCAGCTTTAAGCTCTTTTTTAAGCTGTTTAATAATGTCTATGTGTCAAATAAATTTTATGGTTTCTCCAAGTCGCCAATTCTATAAACACTTTTGGCTCTCATTTCCCCATACTTAATCATAAGTTTCAAATTTAAAAATCCACGCAGATTCTTTTCGAATTCCTTTTTCGCACTCTCCAAATTGTTGATCCATCTGCCTATCCAACTTAATTTATAACGCTCTTAAAGGAATTTTATAAGTCTCTAGAAGGGGGAAATTTACTTTATAGTTATTGGCGTTAGCATTAGTATTGTTATGATTATTATTACGGAGATTTTGACCTGATAGGAATGGTAACTTCAGTATTACAGATCTGAATGTATCTATGTCCACTATTTATTTATTTTGTTGTATTTCTATGGCAAAGTACCTATCGATGTTGAGTTGGCTCCCTTGAATAATTAATATTAAAAATCGACATTACAATTTTTCTTTCCACTTATAAAGATTTTGATAAATGATGGAAACGCAAAATAAGAAAAGCATCAGCAGTAATGAACAAGAAAAACATGTTCTGCATGCTGCACATTGCGTACTAAACGCGTTTATTTTGTAAAGTACTGTAATTTGAATACATATGCTGCGAAAATGATCACCACAAGAAAGAAAAAACACCATAAATCGTCAAAGGTTTTGTTTCAGTCAAGTCAGAGCATCACTAAGATGTTCACCTTTAACTGCCGGATACTTGAAGGTAGATGCCAACTCCTCACCGTCGGAGGTTCGATTCCTCTCTCGGTCACATATATCTCTCTCTGTGTGTGTGTCCTCAGGTTAGTTCTTTAAGTAGTTTGTAAGACAAGCGACTGATATCAGGCCTCGGTGGAATGGCCAAGCGCATTGAGAACCTATTCTACGATGCGCGAGGCCGCTCCCCGTCGGGGTTTCGAATCACCCCTCGGGCATGGATTGTGCCATCTTTAGGTAGTTCATAACTAGTTTGTAAGTTTAGGGACTGATGACCTCGCAGCTAAGTCCCTTACGCATAACAAACATTTGAACATTTGACTGATATAAGAGTAGTCCCATAGCTTTTAAGCCAACTCTTCCACGAAAGCCTGCTTAACAAATCTAGAATCAGTGTTAAGCTACAGCTGTATGAACACATTTCAAATCTTCTGTATCAATATTGAAAGACGACAGCATTTTACCTATGATTGTTTGATAACTGCCGCAACATATGCAACTAGCAAGAAGTATATTGAAAACTTTTTTATTGTAATATTTCCTAAGTTAGGGCCTGTGACCATCGTTAGATGGTAGTGTTGACTTCTTTGTAAGCTTTAAAATTCTTGTCCTAAAATGTAACGAAATAAGTTGTGGATACTCTTGGACTCAACAACCTATATAAATTATCTTTCGCTTCTCACTTGGCGTAACATGAGCATCGAATTGAGAAATATTGCATTTTGTAGGAAAAGAAGTAAAAATGAATTTGTTAGAATTTCATACCAGCACCCACAACTACATTCAAAACAAAATTGAGAATATCCAGAATTATCAACTAGAATTAATAATAAGAAATGTACTTAAAAAGTTTCATACAACTCATAATTTCGGATTGATAAAAATAATATTAAAGTGTCAGTGAAATTATTATTTACTGGGCATTACCAGCATTACTAGCTTTCGAAGCCAAAAAAAAAAAAAATTAATGTATACGTTTAATAATGATCTGTAATGTGAAGAAATATCTGAGTAGTTGTACCCTATATCTCTAGAAGAAGCAATATCTGTACACACATGTGATCTTGGGCACATCAAATCAGCTGCCATCCTGTATGCAGTTTAACTAAAAGATCGGCATGAATCGAGAAAGAAAGCTTTTTCATGAAGTAAATGCAATGTAATACAATGCCTTTGTAATGACAATTTTCTAATCTATGTAATTACAAAAACTTTGTCATATTTTAGAATGCAGATGTAAAACCTAGCAAATAAGTCAACACTAGGATCAGTCTCGAGACTAAGAATAGTACGATAAAATAATTTTCAAAACAAACTTGTGGCTGATTGGAGCATTTTCTACCGTGTAACGTTGTAAGAAGTGGGACTTTTGAAGTAAGAAATTTCCACCGCATTCAGTAACCGAATGGGCCGAGAAGAAACCGTAGTACTTGGTAAAACGGTCATCAGCCTCTTTCGTGTACTAAGAGTACCTCGTACCATTACCAGTCATTTCTTTTCTTCTTCCAGTCCCAAAAAGAACGAAGGAATAACGACTGCTTATATGCCTCCGTAAGAGCCTTAGTTTCTCTTATCTCACGTTCTTGTTCCTTCCTCGATATTTACCTCGGCAGAAGTGGAATCATCCTGCCTGTCAGCTGCAAATGTCGGCGCTCTACATTTTCCCAAAAAGACAACGCGCCGTCTTCCCTCCGAAGATTTCAATTAGCGTTCATGAAGCATCTCCGTAATACTTATTTGTTAATTGAACCTAACAGTAACTCTGAATTGCTTCTGTGTCTCGGGGAGTACTCATAAATAACGCGCACTATTGTTCTACAAGTGGTCTCTTTTACAGATGAACGCACATCATCCTAAAAATTTTCAATAAACCTTCCTAACTTCCGCCTTCACATGCTCCTTCTATTTCAATTTCACACGGCTTTGGAATGTTAAGCCTAGATATTTAAGCATGGTGAGTGTCAATGCTTTGTGTATTAAATACCTAACGACATTTCTTTGCTTATTTGGGCACGTTTCACTTTTGAACCAAAAACTTTATGAAGATGACATGGTTTCGAAAATGTTCAAATGTTTGTATAGCTTATGGGAGTTAACTACGGGGTCATCAGTCCCTAAACTTACAAACTACTTATGAACTAACTAATTCTAAGGACGGCAGAAATATCCATGCCCGAGGGGGGATTCGAACCCCCGACCGTAGTGGCCGTGCAGACCGTGACTGGAGCGCCTCAGTCCCCTCGGTCACCGCGGCCGGCATACATGGTTTCGGACAATGACTTTTACTTACATTTGACATCTTGGCTAGGACAACTGAGTTTATTGACAGAGCGATCCAACAAGGATTCTATTTTTAATGACTGAGGTCCGGAACCCTAAAAAGCCATGATACACACAGGCCGTCCTTCAACAACCGTTGCAAAGCACGGGTATATAAGCTAGTCATCAAATACGCAACGCAAGATGGCGTATGCCTGAGAGAGTTCTGGGCGAGAAATGTCACGTGACATCTGCGAACGGCTGGTTTTCGTTAATTCAATGGAGGGTGTTAAAACTCCGTTATTTTTGCCAATATCTCTCAGACGATACGAGATATGAAAAAAAGATTAGGGAACAAAGTTATAGAGAAATTTCTCCTGTACAAATTCGTTTATTCAATCTCGCGTCAGATGAACGGTTTATTTGCAATTAAAATTACATTACAAACGGCTTTTTTTGGTATTACTAACGCATTTCTTGTCCGAAATATTTCAAAAAGCGAGTTTCTGGTCTCTGGTAGCCAACAATTATGTCTGTAGAATTTGGTTCTGATCGATTGAACGGTTCGTCTTAAAAACAGGAAACACTTTACGCCGTTATTTTTGCAAATATCTCTGAAACGATACGAGATATGAAAAAACATTATAGAACAAAGTTGTAGGGAATTTTCTGCTGTACGAATTCGGTTATTCAATTTTTGTGTCAGATGAATGGTTAAGCCGTTATTTTTATTTAAATTTCGAGCTGTCTAAAGACGATCGCAAAGGCCTACTTTTAGTGTTACTATGGTAACCTAAAGAGGGGCAAAAAAGCCGTTTCGTATGTCAGCAGCCAACTGCAAATAATTAATGTAAATCTGATACAACTATTTAAAATATCTGTATAAGTCTTTAAGTTCAGTAACTAGAGTCATTGGAATCGAACGGGGTAAGCAAAAGATTAAGAGAATTTTCTATGCCAAGGAGATATTTGTCACGTGTACTTCCTACAACTGACGATGGAAGAGCACGCCCATACAGTCATTTTGACGCCTCTACTAGATACAGATAATATTACAGACAATGAAATTTGTTTTGCAATTTCAGAGGTTTTAGATCTGATGATGCCAAAAGCAGAAACAGCGCTATAAATCAATAGAATTTTAGCTGCTTAGACGATATTATTTTTATTGACAAAAAATGAGAATCCCAGACTCCTACAGAAAATTCGTCTCCTTTGTAAGAAAAATTATGCCGAAACACATTCGTTTCATGCGACACAACTAGCAACACAGTTTGTGTTGCTGTGTGTCACATCACCTACAACCTTGGTTCTGAAAAGGTTATTGGTAGATGGAGTTGCGCCACGATATCGATGTTCACCTTGAATGGTCCATTTGCTAATGATTTCTTCACGATTTGTCATATTGCAGAGCAATCCATTACTACCATTTGGACAATATGTCAGGTGTATTGGTGCGATGAGGTGGGAGCAGTCCATCACGTTGGCCCATCCATCCAGCGATTAAAGATCGCATCACAGTTACTTCAGAAATTTCCCTGAAGGATAATTTGTAATCCCTATGGGTAAATATTCTTCCTCAGTCGAACTCTGGCAATGGGAGGCCACGACGTTTGGAACGCGGATTTACTGCAAACTTGGTACACTCTTAGTACGCCATGAGGACAACAAACTGTGTAAGCAGTAGCGCGTACTTCTCAAGCTTTATTGAGAAAATCGCAAGATCATTTCGATATGTCGTCAAATATGTACCATATGTGCGTGGCCGATTTTCTAAAGAAGCTGCGGCGGCCGAGTGGTTAGCATCCGAGCCACGTATTCGTTGGTCGCTGGATCGAGTCCTGTGCGTCACTTTTTTTTCAACGCCGTCATATTCGTGATTATTTCTATTACAATTGATATAACGTTAAAAATATTTGTAATTAGATGGACTTTTATTAAATTTACAATGTTATTTGGCAGTCTATAAAGTTTTATTATCACAAATAAGATAATATTCGTAACTACTGACTAGTAAACGACCAAACGCATAAAGTGATACTGACGTGAAAATGTTTTCTTGTCCGTGATTAGAGAAATCCCTTATTCCTGGAAGAAGCCCGAATCTAGTTGTTACCTGGAAGTTTTGACCGCCACAGACGGCTTTCGAAAAATGTACAATTAATCGTCGCTTTCGACATTACGAGGACAGGTTGCAGGATGGTAGTTTTCGTAAAAAACAGGGAAAACATGAAGTTAAACGGCATCAGCTGCATTGAAAAAAAATGCTATGTTTCCGCATACACAAGGTCTTTTGAGGTTTTCCGTGGAAAAAAATAAATAAATAAAAAAACCTCGCAAACATTTTTAAAAACCTCTCTTTCATCCGATAATTTGGAAGCAAACCATGCATAACTCAGAATTTCCTTAAATAACGGCGCTGATAATCGGTCATGCAGTGTGGAGCGTATTTTAATAAAAGTCAATCTGATTACACGTATTTTTCCCGTTATATCAATGTTAATATAAATAGTAACGAATATGACGCGTTGGAAAATAATGCGACGAACGAGACTCCACCCTGCGACCAACGAGTAACTAGTACGGAGCTCGGACGCTAACCACTCTCTCTCTCTCTCTCTCTTCTCTTTCTTTTTTTTTTTTTTTTTTTTTTTTAATATATATTACAGTAGAACTAAGTGAACTCTTTCATGGTAGTTATGTAGAGAATATAAAATAGTAAATAAGGAAACACAAAATAGTGAAACTGAAGGTAGCCTTCTGGTATTAAAATGATGACTATTCAAAGTATCTGAAAGCAAACTTTTTCTTGTCCCAACTCTTCATAGCGAGGATTCTAGTACGTCTTCTCGTATTATCATCGAGATCCGTTCTCTATTTCTAATTCCGAATCAGTGACCATTGCTTCACCTTCTCTTATCCGCGACCGCCCAGCTATGAGTGGGATCATTGAATATACTACCTAAGTAAATAGCAGAAGTCTGTCGATATCTGAAAAAGTACTGCAGTTTGTCGTGTCTTTCACCATTCGGCTGCCACCGCCTCACGTGAGAAGTGGCCACGCACAGGTACATATTTGACGACCGACCGAAATAATCTTGCGGTTTTCTCTATAATGCTTGAGAAGAACGCGCTACTGCTTACACATTTTGTTGTCATCGTGGAGTACTACGAGTGTACGAAGTCTGCAGTAAAATCCGCATTCCAAACGTCGTGGCTTCTCCAAGTGAGATGTGGTCAAAAGACGCTCGCTGTATTTTACGAAGCAAACTGAAGCTGCTTATGCAAAACAGCCGCAGGAAAGAACAATTCCATTGCGTCCACGCGACCTTCCGTTTCCTTTTACAGATCCCTTGCAGTTGCCAAATTTGCCGCGGTGGAGTAGCCGAGCGGTCTAAAGCGTCTCGCTGCGGAGTGCGCGGTTGCTCGCCGTGGAGGTTCGAGTCCTCCCTTGGGCATGGGTGTGTATGTATTGTCCTTAGGTTAGTTTACATAGGTTTAAGTAGTTTGTAAGCTACGGACTGGATGACCACGCAGTTTGGTCCAATAGATTTACAAACATTTGAACATTTAGTTGGCAAATTTCACCTGATTTGGAGACCTCGTTCAGGGTGTTGCATTTTGGTTTGCCACCAGTGTAATTGCATATCTGTACCTTAGAAATACGTACTTTAACGAGCTTACAAGCAAAAGTTTGTATGTATGTACATTTAATAACTGCTGATGATGATTTCGTGTGGCATTTATAGCCGTTACACCCCAACTGGGGTCGTGTTAAGCCTGCCTGGTGGAAGTCTCCTTACGTGATGCCACTTAGGCGACTTCGAGTCAATAATGATTAAATGATGATGAGGACAACACAACACCCAGTATGGCCGCGAGATGTGAGTGTTCTACATTTCTTAGCTTCATGTTGACAGAGTTTACATTAAATTATTTGCATGCTCTGCAGTTATACGAATGTTTTTGTCTTTGTATGAGTATGTGCACAATAACTAGGATCATTGAAGATGAAGTTCTGTGAATTTTGATAGATGGTTATAATAAGGAAGACAAGTAGTTTCTTTTATTTTACTTTTTTTTTATCTTGTGATGCCCTGTGTATTCTGCCATGCTTTGAGCATTCTCAATGTCAAATTAATCTTGTGAGCAATTAATTTTTATAGCTTGATTAAAACTCTTTGTGCCTAAAGTCAGTGGCGGACTAAGGGAAGCGGAGGGCCCTGGGCCTCTCATCTTGGGGGGGGGGGGGGGACATTCTCCAAATGCCTCAGAAATACATTATTATTATTATTATTTGCGCCCTCGACCTCTTGTTCTTGGGCCACCGAATCTCGGAAGCTATTTTTCTTAGATTGGCCCGTTCCTCTCATCCTGGGGGAGGGGGGGGGGGAGGGGCGGGCTCGAAATCTCGATGCGGTCTGCGGCGCGTCAGTCACGGTCTGCACGGCCGCTACGGTCGGTGGTTCGACTCCCCCCTCGGGCATGGATATTTGTGCCGTCCTTAGTATTAGCTAGTTAATAAGAAGTTTGTGAGCTTAGGGACTGATGATCCGTAGTTAAGTCCCATAAACTATACAAACATTTGAACATTTTGCCTCGAAATCTCAGAAGTTCCTTTTTTATAGCAATACATGTATTTGCAAGTGGACAGGGGGCCTCGTTTTGTTCTGCCGCCGCCCCAGGCCTCCGACAGCCTGTCCGTTTCTGCCTAAAGTGATTTAGCCTCAGAAATCCTTGTACTTCTAACGCTAATTTTTCTGAATGTTTTTTTTACTACCTGATTAGATATCCCATTTGCAGCAGTGGTGGGACATGCGCAGTAGGTGTCACGCTGCAGCTGCTGCCAGGTAGAAGGTTGTTGTTGTTGCTGTTTGTTGTAGGAGACTAAACAGCTCGGTCATCAGTCCCCTCAGATAGAAGGCAGCATCACGCTTGAGCGGTTAAGAAGCTAATTTGTTTATAGCAATAATAGTACTTTACAAAATTAAAAGTTGCTCCTTTTGCTTTCAATAACCACAGAAATACCATTGAATAAAATCTCAGAACTCGGTGTAATGAAGGTGGTTTCGACAAGCCAAAGCTATTGCCCTGTCTCCAAACAAAGATATTTATTTCGTTATATGAATGGAAATGCAGTTCTAGCTATATCATTCTGAAACAGATTGTCTCTCTCTTTTTTACATACTTAAGTGCAAAATATGTGACGCTTTACTCGTCGCACATCGTTTTCGCTTATTTCGTCAAGGATGGTACCAGTTCCCAAAATGAAATATCTAAAGTCCGTTGCACAAAATTAAGGTACGACTTCCAATGACACATCATAATACATGACTCGCAGATAGAACTCGTTCATTTCAGCTTGGTCCAAGCATTAGATTAATAGTTACGGTACGCTTTTGATATGTAAGGACACCTGCCTTTAGTATCGAGTTCTGCTCTAAATCGTTTAAATTTGCTCTCAAATCAAATGTTCAAAAGTGTGTAAATCTATCGGACCAAACTGCGTGGTCATGAGTCCGTAGCTTACAAACCACTTAAACCTAGGTAAACTAAGCTAAGGACAACACACACACCCATGCCCCAGGGAGGACTCGAACCTCCACGGCGAGCAACCGCGCGCTCCGCAGCGAGACGCTTTAGACCGCTCGGCTACTCCACCGCGGCAAATTAGCTCTGAGAATCATATCCACAGTCATTATTAATCAAGCCCCATTGGCGTACAGTATGGCGCCGACTGTTGTTACGTGTCTGTCGGCGTGTCGTTTAACAAGCCTCTATGTGGTTGCGTCACTCCGTCCATTGGCATGGTTGTCACCACACTTAGAGCATGTTGTGTGCTACGTCGCTAACGGTGGCTCGAAAAGGGAAGCAATTATAGCTGTGTCTGACACGTGAAACATAACGTTAAGCCCTAGCTTTAATACGGGATCAAGAAACTGCAAAGCAAAACAAGTTCTTGAGATAAAAATTTCCATTGGATTCTTAATGTTCGTAAGCACAACAAAAATAATTTGGAGAAGTTCAATTCGTTGCCGCAGTGTTGTTTGTGACATAACGACGTTGATACAATACTGCCTCAAGCCCACTATTTTACTCTGCCCGATAAAGTCTGACTTGCAGAAGGCGTAGCCGTTGTTTACAGATGATGCTTCAAGCTGCCACTACAGCGCTGAAGTGTCTTATACAACAGGAATGAAACCAGTATCGGAACATTTTCTGCCACGCTTGAATGGCCATGCGCTCTAAGCCACCTTGCTGCGAAGTGTGCGGCTGCTCCCCGTCGGAGGTTCGAGTCCTTCCTCGAGCGTTGGTGAGTGTCTTGTCCTTAGCATAAGTTAGTTTTAATAGTTCGTAAGTCTAGGGGCTGATGACTACTGCAGTTTGGTCCCACAACTTTACAAACGTTTGAACGTTATTGAACACTTTGGACAGACGCTGTATATAATAATGCTCACTGAACGCTTCTCTTGAGCTCTGCTGTTTGACCCATTTTAAAGTCTCTTTTAAAGACTTAACTCGGGTACTACCTAGTGCGGTCGGAAAGACCCTATGCGACACTGCTTCCTCCCTAATGCTGTCAAGAAATACAGGAAAGCCACTATCCTGCTGCTAAACATCTTCCGGTACCGCCTCAGCTGTCACTGTGGCCTACTTTCGCCTCTTTTCTTTCAATCAAACAATGCTTGCTGGGATTACACGAAGACGAAACGAAAGCTCATCCATCAGAGTCATAACAATGCAAATAAGGATGTTATTTCATTGCAGAAAGACAGGGAAGTCTTTCTTCGTTACATAATAACATTCATTCTGTGGGAAACACAAGAAAATAATTGTGCCGTTTGTATTTGTTGCTGGAATTCATATAAACCTTCTTCTTCTTCTTCGTGATCTTGTAACTTTTTGGTTTAATTATTGTGATTATTTTGATAATGCATGAAGTATTCTATTTTCTACGATCCTGTTTTGTGAGATCTGAAAATATATCGTAAGAGCCCAAATGAAATGTGTGAATACTTCCTGCTTTAGTAGAAGAAAAACGCTCCGTAGCCAAGATCGCAATTTTGATCATTTGAGATTACCGGTCTCGGTAAGCAATGTTACCATGATATTATCTTTTATTTATTTATTTATTTTACATTCTCAAAGAGTAGAGGAGGACCGGAAATTGTTATTAACAATCCAACCCAATTCAAAAGTCATAGCAGTGTAAGGAAGTCTTTTCTGAAGGCATTTGTGTGGAGTGTTGCCTTCTACGGGAGTGAAACATGGACGATAAGCTGTGAGGACAGGAAGAGGATAGAGGCTTTTGAAATGTGGTGCTACAGAAGAATGCTGAACAGAATTGGTGAGAAAAGGAATTTTTGGCATACCCTGACTAAAAGAAGGAATCTCTTGGTAGGACACATTCTTAGACATCGATGAATCGTCAATTTAGCATTGGAGGGAAGTGTGTGGGGTAAAAATCGCAGAGGGAGACCAAGATACGCGTATAGTAAACAGATTCAAGTGGATGTGGGTTGTCGTTCTTATGAAATGAAAAGGCTTGCTCAGGATAGAGTAGGGTGGAGAGCTGCATCAAACCAGTCTCGGACTGAAGACCATAGTGTACATAGCTACAACACTAGGAGAAAGGTTGATATTCACTATTCAAGGTTAAACCTAACTTTGGCATAAAAAGGAGTGAATTAAGCTCCCACAAAAGTCTTTGGTCACTTACCAAGTATCATAACAAATCAGTAAGACAGCCAACTAGTATTTAAAAAGTAATTAAAATGACATCTGAATGGCAACTTTAGATGAATTTTTAGATAAACTTTAGTAATTTCATTAAAATACATACAAAAACTTTAAAAAATTAAACTAAGAAATCATAAAAATATTGTCACGTATAGACATCATTTATTAAACTGACACGTTCCACACCATTACGAAACGTCGTATTTATGATCTATATACTTGGTTAATAATTATTAATTATTATAATTAATATATTCTAATCTGATGAGGGTGTTCCGTGATTTCCCTAAACCACTCCACCCGAATGCCGGAAGGGTTCCTTTCAAAGGCGCGGCCGATCTCTCTCCCAATGGTTATCAAAACAATCCAAGCTTGTGCTTCGTCTCTAATGACCATGATGTCGACAGGACTTACACCCGAATCTTCGTTTCTCCTTCCTTACTGAATGGTTACAGATAAAACTTTAAGATTTCTCTTTCTTTCAAATACTGATTACGATAAAATATTGCCTAGATTTTGGCCAAAACTACGCTCAAGTTATCTGTGAAAACACCATGTAAATTGGTCTAGTAGTTTAGATTACTAGTATAATCAAAGGGTCAAACTTACATGACCGATAAGGATAACATTTGTTTCCATGTTTTGATTGTGATGAAATGAAGCTTGCCGCGGTGGAGTAGCCGAGCGGTCTAAAGCGACTCGCTACGGAGCGCGCGGTTGCTCGCCGTGGAGGTTCCAGTCCTCGAGTCCTCCCTGGAGCATGGGTGTGTGTGTTGTCCTTAGGTTAGTTTACCTAGGTTTAAGTAGTTTGTAAGCTACAGACTGATGACCGCGCAGTTTGGTCCGATAGATTTACAAATACTTATACTTACTTGAAATGAAGCTTCTGTCGTGCCCCAAGACTTATTCCATTTACTCGTGAAAACAGGATCAAAAGTGTATCATGTAGTGTTGCAGATAACCTTGGTCAAACAGAGAAGCAGATAATCAAAACTATTTTGTTTCGAAGATACAATTTTGATGATATGAAAGCCGTATGTTTCCTCAAAATACGGTGCAGTTACCTGCGTAAACCCAATATAAATTTGCCTAGCAATTTCAGAAACTAGTGTTCAAATGTTTGTATAGTCTATGGGACTTAACTACGGGGTCATCAATCCCTAAACTTACAAACTACTTATGAACTAACTAAGACTAAGGACAGCACAAATATCCATGCCCGAGGGGGGATTCGAACCTCCGACCGTAGTGGCCGTGCAGACCATGACTGGAGCGCCTCAGTTCCCTCGGCCACCGCGGCCGGCGGAAACTAGTGAGTTCAAACAGACAATACGTTATAGATAAAACTTTACATCACCACAATGTTTTTATCCATGATTCCATTTTTAAGCATGTTGCCCCACACACTAACTTTTCTCAATATGGAACACTATGAAAATATTAATTTGCTTTCTATTACATGCAATAGCTTTCTCGCTTTTCAGTATTTTGTCTTACGTACTGAAATATACTACTGGCCATTAAAATTGCTACACAAAGAAGAAATGCAGATGTTAAACGGGTATTCATTGGACAAATATATTATACTAGAACTGACATATGATTACATTTTCACGCTATTTGGGTGCATAGATCCTGAGAAATCAGGACCGTGGACAACAACCTCTGGCCGTAATAACGGCCTTGATACGCCTGGGCTTTGAGTCAAACAGAGCTTGGATGGCGTGTACAGGTACAGATGCCCATGTAGCTGCAACACGATACCACAGTTCATCACGATTACCACAAGATATGATAATACCAATAATAATACCAACGTATGAATACATACATCATTTGATTGTATTCAAAATTTCGTCAGTGTAGTAGAAGGAGTTGGTCAGCAGTAAGTCTTTCAGGCTCCTCTTAAACTGATCTTTATATGTACTTCGTTTTTTTGGTTGTTGGTAAATTATTGTAAACGTGTGTTCCTGAGTAGTAGACCCTTCTTAAACTTAACACTAAACTATGTGCTTTCAAGTCCTTGTGTAGATTTTTTGTTCCTAGTATTGTACGTATGAACAGAATTTATTTTATTTATTTATTTTGAAAAGGGATACATTAATTATGACAAATTTCACTAAAGAATAAATATACTGAGAGGTAGTAGTTAGTATAACCACTTCCTCGAAGAGGTTTCTACAGGATGTCCATGAATTTACTCCACAAATAATACTTATTACACACTCTAAGAACTTTTGCTTGATTTGAAGAGTTACCCAAAAATATTACACCGTATGACATGATGGAATAAAAATAAGCATAGTATGCAAGCTTTTTTTTATTTTCATGTCGCCTACGTTTCATAACAGTCTAAATACAAATACAGATTTGTTAAGTCCTTTCTTCGGTGTGCTTCTCCCAAATGAATTTCTTATCAAGTTGTAATCCCAGGAATTTAATACTGTCTACCTCTTCTATCTGCTGTTCTTCCTACTTTATTATGTGCTGGATGGAAATCGCTTACTTGTTATGAACTGCATTTAGTGAGTCTTTTGAATGAGTTGGTTTTAAAATATTTATTAACGTCCATGAAAATATCAATGCCCTACATGCTATTTATTACAATAGCAGTGTAACTTATAAGAGGTCATTAATCTACACAAGAAAAAGCAATGTCCCTAAGATGGATCCCTGTGGGACACCACATGTAATTTCTCCCAAATCTGATAATGATTGATGCCTTAATACCCTAGTCCCTTGCACTGACACCCTTTATTTCCTGTTAATGAGGTATTTCTTGACCCTTTTGCAGCATTGCCTGTGACACCATGGAATTGTAATTTACTTTAAAGGATGTTGCGGCTCACACAATCAAATATCTTTGACAAATCACACAAAATATCTGTTGCTTGTAATTTATTGTCTAATGAATTAAGTACATTCTCACTGTTGGTGTAAATAGCCTTGGTCATTGCTTGAAGTTGCTTCTACATAACCTTTCCTAGAATTTTCGAGAATGCTAGAAAACGTGAAATCGGTCTGTAGTTTGATGGTATCTCTTTGTCTCTTTTCTTGATTAGAGGTTTAATATTCGCATATTTTAGTCAGGAAATCTTCCCGTTACAATAGACTGGATACAAAAATAACTTAAATTTGTGCTAATCTCACAAGAACGTGGCTTAATTAACTTTAATGAAAGTGCTGCTCCAGTTGCATTTATTGGTGCTTTATTTAAGCCCACACTACCGGTTTCGGCCTCTATGTTAGGCCATTTTCAAGTGTGACAAACCTGCATATAATGTGTAGCAATAAGTTCACAAAAATTACATGGTACAAGATAGAATGTTACATATATAAAAAGTTACTGTACAGAAGCAGAAGGAAACTTACGTTATACCGTAGAGAAAGCAACGTCAAGTAATTAAAACAATAGAATTCAGAGAATTTAAAACTTTTTGCGCCCAATGGCGACACGAGAAAAATTGGCGTGTCATATTTAACATTCCAAATCATTATAATCGGCATGTTCTGATGTGTTCTGATATAAACATTACATATTTGCAAGCATAAAATTCTAAACATTAGTTGATAAAATGTAACGGTCAATAGTAAAATATTATAAATGTCAGGATAAAAACGGAACATGTAGCGGCTAATGAGGCTATGTGAAAAGTGGGCGTATCGTCAATTTAAAATTTTGATACAGGAAGTATAATAATTTAGCTTAAGGCCAATTGTATTCGATTTAGTTTACATTAAAGTTGGTTGTATTGTTTAAACAAGGTACAAAAATTCTTAGGATGTAAAATGATTGCAACGAACGAGGCGTCCAAGCCGATAGTTGAGGGGCGGCCTCTAGCGACCGAAATTTGAACCAGGAACGCTGGTGCGGGCTCCAGAGCAGTTTGGACTCGTCGTTGATTGCTTACATTGTACTGTTTACAAACAGTAGTAGATATTTCAAAAACAGACACGAACTTGCGGAGAATTTCTATATTCCATGAATTAATAGGTTTAGTTGCCATAATTTTGGTTTGCTTTACATTTAGCCTGAGACCGGCCTTTTCACTTTCGTTTTTTACCTTCAGCAACAGAGTCTTTAACTCTTCTTCACTTTCTGCCAACAGTATGGTATCATCTGCATCATCTGCTCTTTTGATTCCTGTCTCTTCTTCATCCATCCCGGCATTCCTCATAATTTGCTCTGCAAACAGATAGATATCTCATATAGTACGTTAAAAATACTTCTCGGACCACCAAACTGCACAGACATGAACATTATTTAACACGTCTTGGTTGCCTTGCAACGTGCTGTTCAGAAGTGATCTCCATCCCTCTCCATCCCAGCATGACGCACGGTGTCAGTTACTTAAAAGAAAAGAGAAAAAAAGTTTCAAAAGTTTGTAGAGCTTATGGGACTTAACTGCGGGGTCATCAGTCCCTAAACAAACTACTTATGAACTAACATATACTAAAGACAACACAAACATCCGTGCCCGAGGGAGAATTCGAACCTCCGACGCGGGAGGCCGAGCAATCGGCAACGTGGCGCTCCAGACTTTTTTTTTTTTTTTTTTGCTCTTTGGGTATTTCTTGTCCTCGCGGACGCTGATCCTGTTTGTTCGTTCTGGTTCTTCGTGTTTTTTTTATTACACAGAGCGTTTAGCCCTCTGACCGGGCGCGCTGAGCCACGGCGCCAGGCAACCTCTTGGCTACTCCCGGGAGGCATCAGTTCCGCCCTCCCCCCAACAGTAGCTCAGCCATTAGTAGAGTCCATGCCACGTCGTATTGCGACACTTCCGCGTGCTCGCAGGGGCCCTACAAGATATTAGGCAGGTATACCAGTTTATTTGTCTCTTCAGTGTGCACTGAGAGTGCTTTAATGTGTTGAAGATGGTAGGGACGGCAGAAGGCAGATCAGGGTTTCACGGTCAGTCTACGACGAGGTCATTTCAGGCGGAGCATTAATATCGATATGGGCAGTCGTGGGAAAACAAGTTGGCCATCTACTTCACTACTGGCCATTAAAATTACTACAACAAGAAGACCTTTAGATGATAAACGGGTATTCATTGGACAAATATATTATACTAGAACTGACATGTGATTACATTTTCACGCAATTTGGGTGCATAGATCCTGAGAAATCAGTATCCAGAACAACCACCTCTGGCCGGAATAACTACCTTGATACGCCTGGGCATTGAGTCAAACAGAGCTTGGAAGGCGTGTACAGGTACAGATGCCCGCGCAGCTTCAACACGATACCACAGTTCATCAAGAGTAGTGACTGGCGTATTGTGACGTGCCAGTTGCGCGGCCACCATTGACCAGACATTTTCAATTGGTGAGAGATCTGGAGAATGTGCTGGCCAGGGCAGCAGTCGAACATTTTCCGTATCCAGAAAGCCCCGTAAAAGACCTGCAACATGCGGTCGTGCATTATCCTGTTGAAATGAAAGGTTTCGCAGGAATCGAATGAAGGGTAGAGCCACCGGTCGTAACACATCTGAAATGTAACGGCCACTGTTCAAAGTGCCGTCGATTCGAACAAGAGGTGACCGACACGTGTAACCAATACCATACCATCACGCCGAGAGATACACCAGTATGGCGATGACGTATACACGCCTTCAATGTGCGTCCACCGCGATGTCACCAAACACTAATGCGACCATCATGATGCTGTAGAAGGAACCTGGATTCATCGGAGAAATGACGGTTTGCCATTCGTGAACCCAGGTCCGTCGTTGCGTACACCATCGTAGGCGCTCCTATCTGTAATACAGCGTCAAGGGTAACCGCAGCCATGGTCTCCGAGCTGAGAGTCCATGCTGCTGCAAACGTCGTCGAACTGTTCGTGCATATGGTTGTTGTCTTGCAAACGTACTCATCTGTTGACTCAGGGATCGAGACGTGGCTGCACGATCCGTTACTGCCATGTGGATAATATGCCTGTCATCTCGACTGCTAGTGATACGAGGCCGTTGGGATCCAACACGGCGTTCCATATTCTGCTAACAGTTATTGGATCGCGACCAACGCGAGCAGCAATATCGCGATACGATAAACCGCAATCGCGATAGGCTGCAATCTGACCTTTATCAAAGTAGGAAACGTGAATGGTACGCATTTCTACTCCTTACACGAGGCATCACACAACGTTTCACCAGGCAACGCCGGTCCACTGTTGTTTGTGTATGAGAAATCGGTTGTCAGCACGTTGTAGGTGTCGCCACCGGCGCCAACCTTGTGTGAATTCTCTGAAAAGCTAATCATTTGCATATCACAGCATCTTCTTCCTTCTTCCTGTCAGTTAAATACCGCGTCTGTAGAACGTTATCTTCGTGGTGTAGCAATTTTAATGGCCAAGGGTGTATATCGTTTTCAAGACAATGTTCTCAAGCACAGCGAGTTGTCTCTCATCTGGCTGAAGTATGGCGTGGCATGACTATTTTGAACCGTGCTGGAACCTAATGTAAATAAAGTAGATTGCAAAGGGCGTGGCATCTGTGCTGCTTCCGTGAACTCCATTTCTGAACTCCATTTCTGTGTCATTATCGATTTCCAGATATGCAGCTCCGAGCGGCGTTGCTCGTACGATACGATAATAATCAGTGACCGCCTGTTACATCAATAAGCCTTTACCGTAATGGTTAATACCAGTTTAAGTTCACAGATGAGCTTGTTTTAAATACGCGACTACATATTGTTGTTCAGCTAAGAATTAATGGCGCAGTGTGATGAGGATGATTCACTGATGGATAACAAACTGCGACTTAAAAATTCGCATTCATATCTCCCACCTGCGTAATAAATTGGACCGTATTGCAACGTGTGGGAACCATTACAGAAATAATAGCGTCAAGTCACTAAAGTAAAATCGTCCCATTACAGAAGTGCTTGTAAAGATTTCCAAAAGAATTCTTGGGATTTGTTTACAACCTTCACGTCGACGGGACAACCCCGAGCAAAAATTATTTTGTAGTTTGGTAGCTGAGTCATATCATGGGAAAACATATCACATCTGGAAAGTGTTTTGTGGATATTTTATACGTTGTACTCATTTTATGTAACATCACTACTTATCACTCATTAGTGCCCTTCTCGTACCGAAAGTTTTTTCACGAAATTGTTAGTCTCAAGTCTTCAGAGAACTGAAAATTTGGTAATCTCTTGGGAATATATTTGGTTTTTGCAGTTTGTTTACTCTAAGATCAGAAATACACTCGTGTTCAGAAAAACAGAAATACTGGCATATTCATAGGACAGGTTCATTAGTATATTCTGAAGAAATCATTAGCATTTCAGACACATCAGTTCGACATTTTTCCTGTTTCCTAGCAGCTCCAGGGCTCGTTATGGGCCCTGATGATTTGATCTATGCATGTTGGCACCGACGAGTATAAGGCGTGAATGGTGTCCTGTGGTTTAGCCATCCACCCTGCATTTACCTTACACCAGACCCCTGCAACTCGAGCACTCGGTGCCGTGTAGCAGCATGCGTGTGACAGACAGCGCTCACTCTCGCGATTTCTTGGATGCGCTGAATGTCCATTCTGAATCTTATCAGATAGGACACTGTTGATGTACCTTGCGGACGTTTACCATTACCATGTGCACAAACGGTTCGGATATATGTGTGACATCTTTTACGAAAATATACCTCTTTTTTTTTTTTTTTTTTTTTTTTTTTTAATTGTGCACCCCTCGAGTCCTCCTTCGGGCGTGCGTGTATGTGTGTATTGTCCTTTGTATGAGTTAGCTTAGGCTCTTTGTAAGTCTAGGAATCGATGACGACAGAAGTTTTGTCCCGTAGGATTACAAACATTTGAACATTTGGATCGTTGAAACTTCCTAGCAGATTAAAATTGTGTGCCGGAACCGGGACTC
This sequence comes from Locusta migratoria, assembly GCA_026315105.1. Taxonomy (NCBI): domain Eukaryota; kingdom Metazoa; phylum Arthropoda; class Insecta; order Orthoptera; family Acrididae; genus Locusta; species Locusta migratoria. The sequence continues at coordinate 543,062,480 of CM048744.1, forward strand.
GAACCTGGGACCTTTGCCTTTCGCGGGCAAGCGCACTACCGACTGTGCTATCCCGACACTTGCCCGCGAAAGGCAAAGGTCCCAGGTTCGAGTCGCGGTTCCGGCACACAATTTTAATCTGCCAGGAAGTTTCATATCAGCGCACACTCCGCTGCAGAGTGAAGTTTCATTCTGGAAACATCGCTTAGGCTGTGGCTAAGCCATGTCTCCACCATATCCTTTCTTCCAGGAGTGCTAGTCTTGCGTGTTTGCAGGAGAGCTTCTGTGAAGTTTGAAAAGTAGGAGGCGAGGTACTGGCAGAAGTAAAGTTGTGAGGCGGCATCGTGAGTCGTGTCGGGATAGCACAGTCGGTAGTGCGCTTGCCCGCGAAAGGCAAAGGTCCCAGGTTCGAGTCCCGGTTCCGGCACACAATTTTAATCTGCCAGGAAGTTTCATATCAGCGCACACTCCGCTGCAGAGTGAAGTTTCATTCTGGATTTGGAAAGTTGATCTCGCTTTCAAGAAAGACATCAAAGGTTATTTACATGACTTAAATAAATCTTTGCAGGGTAAAAATAAATTAATCGGTACTACGTGTGATCGTTTTGGAAGCTCCAAATTGCAGGATTTGCTTTCTAAAACTACGAGAAGAAAATTTCGAAAATTTTCCCTCTCAGAATATTTTAAATTAAGTACTTAAGTCCACATTATGGAGTACACCAAGCGTTATATTCATTTCATAAAAAGTATGAAGACAGGTTTGAAGAAATAAAATAACTAAACCTACATTGAAGAGTTTTTATGGTGCCTTTTTCGGTGTTTCCAAATGGAACTGATAAAACTACAGTACGATTGAATGTTGACATACCGCTACCACAATTACAATCATGTCAATTCCTTTTTATAAAGGTGTTTATCATGAAGAATTCGCGAGGATTCATGCCCTTATCCTAAAACGCGTTGCAATGTTCTGAACAACATTTAAAAAAATGTTCAAATGTTTGTATAGCTTATGGGAATTAACTATGGGATCATCAGTCCCTAAACTTACAAACTACTTATAAACTAGCACAAATATCCATGGCAGAAAGGACGGCACAAATATCCATGCCCGAGGGGGGATTCGAATCCCCGACCGTAGTGGCCGTGCAGACCGTGACTGGAGCGCCTCAGTCCCGTTGGCCACCGCGGCCGGTGAACAACATTCAAACAACTGTTTTCAGTTACGAATATTAACAAAACAAAAACAAGCTCAAGTTTATTGCACCATTACAAGCGGTATTTCTAATTGCAACTGCCAAAAGGATTGTGCTTAATATGAGAAAATTAGTGTTGAAAATTCGTGAAAAATAAGGCGCGAAATGAAACTATTCTTTTTCTCCGTACACAAAAATTGTCATTATTATTCGATTCAACAATTCACAAACAAGCACATGACTCTCGGTTCGCTAAGCGCTGCGACATCACGTCCCCCTGCTACCATCGCCGTGACAGCGCTGTGCCTGCCGCGCTCACATCGCCGGTCGGTGCTGGCCAAGCACCTAGTGTTGGAGAGACCTGCCTTATTCCAAAGTGTTGTAGCGTGGCTATTCGCTACAACGCCGGCGGTCTAGGCACGTCGTCGCGCCATTTGATCATACGAAGAAGCGGTAAGTCGTTCTGTGGTACTTCGGCCGCCGGGGTTGCCCGCAGTCTCAGTACCTCTTTGGCTGCTTCGCGCGCCGGCCAATGGGATGAAAGTGGCGCGAATACACAGGCCGGCGCGGTACATCACCGACCGATACCGCAGTTCCAGTTACTCTGTGGTTCCAGTCAGCACGAGGAAGTCAACGACCAAACGACCAAGAAGTCCAACAGAGGAGAGCCAGCCATCCACATACCACAGTCCAAAGCTGTATTGCCAAGAATTGTAATGGTACCTTGCAGAACTGTTTAATAGACAGCAAGAATTGCACAAACGCAAGCACATCAAATTGAAGTATTCTGTTCATCTGTTATAAAAGTATATGTGGACTAATCCATGCTTTTGGTTGCAGACCCATGTCATCCTTGGCAGTCATCTCCTACCCACAGAACGATCAGGGAGACGTAACAGAAAGTTCATCTAAAATGTATGGCACTGGGTCACAGGGCTGGAGCCCTCTTTCGATTGGTGACTAGTCTGGTGATCCGGCGATTAACGTATAAATAACGGAATGATAAGAGACAGCCAAAATACCATGTGCTTTTACGTCGATCATTGTGTGGATGTCCAACTAATCTCAGCATATGCTAAACCTAGCTCATCTATAGAGCATAGTAGCTAGAGAATTGATTATTGGCTCAAAAACCTATGCCTTTACCTATAGTCGTACAAGTTTAAAGTGTAAAACTGACCTCCCAGACAAACAGCATTTTGGACTAAAATTCGAAGGCTTTCTCCCTCCTGGTTACCATCCATCACGGCGAAATAGACCGCATTGAGGCCGGCCGCGGTGGCCGAGTGGTCTGCGGCGCGCCAGTCACGGTCTGCACGCCCACTACGGTCGGGGGTTCGAATCCCCCCTCGAGCATGGATGTTTGTGTTGTCTTTAGTATGAGGTAGTTCATAAGTAGTTTGTAAGTTTAGGGACTGATGACGCCACAGTTCCCTTAAGCTTAACAAACATTTGAACATTTGAGACCGCATTGACAACACGCGAGCGTCACCAGCAAGCAACTGCCGCCGCGCGGCCTGAGGCTAGCAGGAGGGAAACGGAAGCCGTCACCTCATTCGCCGATGACCACCAATCATGTTTTGCTATGCAAGAAGCAATCGACTGACCCCCACTCCTTCCTCCTCAGTATCCTATCATAATAAAGTTTCCACTCTTCTGCTAAAAAAAATCACCAATAACATCGATGAATTATGACGTAATGACAAAATACAGTGACGCGTAACAACCAGCTCACGTCAGCATACCCAGAAGAACGCCACTGTGACGTTGGCCGAAATGTCGGATATTAACGTAATAGCCATCATCCATTATGACGATGTACTACACCCTGAAAACTTTTATATTAGTTTAAGTAGTTTGTAAGCATAGGGACTGATAACCTTGGGCCGGCCGCGGTGGCCGAGGGGGCTGGGGCGCGCCAGTCATGATCTGCACGGCCACTACCGTCGGGGGTTCTAATCCCCCCTCGGGCATGGATATTTGTGCCGTCCTTAGTATTAGCTAGTTCATAAGTAGTTTGTAAGTTTAGGGACTGATGATCCCGTAGTTAAGTCCCATAAGCTATACAAACATTTGAATTTTGATATCCTTGGTAGTTAAGTCCCACTGATTTACAAATATTTAAGAAATGAAACAAACATACATTAGATGGATGACAACGAATATGACATACATAATTTTACATTATTAATGAACACTATGCACCCCAAAATTACTTTCGCTTTGGAAACAGAACAAGATTGTTCAATTAAATATTTAGATCTGAAGATAACCAGAAAAAATGGCATATATTTCGTATCTATCGGAAACTAACATGTACTGCCGGCCGCGGTGACCGAGCGTTCTGCGGCGCGCCAGTCACGGTCTGCACAGCCACTCCGGTCGGGGTTCGAATCCCCCCTCGGGCATGGATATTTGTGCCGTCCTTAGTATTAGCTAGTTCATAAGTAGTTTGTAAGTTTAGGGACTGATGACCTCGTAGTTAAGTGCCATAAGCTCTACAAACATTTAAACATTTTGAACAACATGTACTGACGTAATCATTAATGCTCAGTTTTCGCACCCTCAGCGATATAAAATGTCCATTTTTTCGTCAATGATTCATCACCTGTTGAGACTTCCGTTACAGCAGGACGAACATGATAAATAAATAGCTGTTCTCAAACAAACTGGGGTGAACAACGGTTATAAAATATCTGACGTCACTAAATGCTATAATAATATTAGGAAACAATACTCAGACCGTACCATGAACAGACCGAATGACAATAAGAAAAATATCAATAAAAATAAATTTACTGCCATGACACATAACGGTCAGGTATCACAAAAGATTGAACGATGTTTCCATAAAACAAACTTAAGAATTGGTATGCAGACAAACGGATCGCTTAGGACGCGGTTAAGACACCGAATAGGGCCTAAAGTCAATAAATTTGACAAATCAGGGGTTTACAAAATTAACTGCGACAACTGCGACATCTATTACATAGGACAAACCGGTCGTTCGTTTGATATACGTTTCAAGGAGCACAACTATTCCCAAAACAAAACAGCCCTTCGTATGCACATGTCCAATGAAAAACATACACTGCAAGGTATTAAAAACAGCTTAGAAATACAGCACTATGCTTCGAAATGGAGAAAGCTTGATTTGTTAGAATAATTACAAATACAGGGTGTTACAAAAAGGTACGGCCAAACTTTCAGGAAACATTCCTCACACACAAAGAAAGAAAATGTTATGTGGACATGTGTCCGGAAACGCTTAATTTCCATGTTAGCGCTCATTTTAGTATTTCTCTTTAAATGTAAATTGAAATAATTCGTGCAGACAATTGTCAAATTACCCAATTGTTTCGTTAGTATGTACTGTACTTCCTCGATTCTCCGCCAGTTGGCCCAATTGAAGGAAGGTAATGTTGACTTCCGTGCTTGTGTTGACATGCGACTCATTGCTCTACAGTACTAGCATCAAGCACATCAGTATGTAGTATCAACTGGTTAATGTTCATCACGAACGTGGTTTTGCAGTCAGTGCAATGTTTACAAATACGGAGATGGCAGATGTCCATTTGATGTATGGATTGTAGGAATTGTTGGTGATGTCTTGATTGGACCTCATGTTCTTCCACCTACGCTCACTGGAGCACGTTATCATGATTTCGTACGGGATACACTACCTGTGCTGCTAGAACATGTGTCTTTACAAGTACGACACAACTTGTGGTTCATGCACGATGGAGCTCCTGCACATTTCAGTCGACGTGTTCGTACGCTTCTCAACAACAGATTCGGTGTCCGATGGATTGGTAGAGGCGGACCAATTCCATGGCCTCCACGCTCTCCTGACCTCAACCCTCTTGACTTTCATTTATGGGGGAATTTGAATGCTCTTGTCTACGCAACCATGGTACCAAATGTAGAGACTCTTCGTGCTCGTATTGTGGACGGCTGCGATACAATACGCCATTAGCCAGGGCTGCATCAGCGCATCAAGGATTCCATGCGACGGAGATTGGATGCATGCATCCTCGCTAACGGAGGACATTTTGAACATTTCCTGTAAGAAAGTGTTTGAAGCCGCGCTGGTACGTTCTGTTGCTGTGTTCAAATGTTTATAGATCTATCGGACCAAACTGCGTGGTCATCAATCCGTAGCTTACAAACTACTTAAACCTAGGTAAACTAACCTACGGACAAACACACACACCCATGCCCCAGAGAGGACTCCACGGCGAGCGACCGCGCGCTCCGGAGCGACGTGCTTTAGACCGCTCGGCTACTCCACCGCGGCTGTTGCTGTGTGTTTCTATTCCATGATTAATGTGATTTGAAGAGAAGTAATAAAATGAGCTCTAAGATGGAAATTAAGCGTTTCCGGACACATGTCCGCATAAAATATTTTCTTTCTTTGTGTGTGAGGAATGTTTCCTGAAAGTTTGGCCGTACCTTTTTGTAACACCCTGTATATTCATTTAGAAAGAAAGCCCCTTATAAAGTCCTAAACGAACAACGGAAATTCAATCAAAATTATAATTTTTTTGGTATTTTCGATGAGATACTGTAGCATACATGGGTAGGCCTTTATATGAGACCGCGACCCCCTTAAACGCCGCCGCTGTCATCCGCCATCCTGCTGCACCGGCCCACACTCACTACGTTTACATGCAACACATCTTCGGGAAGACGAAGACCGATTTTCATAAACCGTTTGTCGCTGTCGTGTTTACATGGCATAGCCTGAATTGGATTTCCTAGCCGACTTAATATAGCAGCTAAAAAACAGCTGATTCAGTTCCTGATTTAGTCCGCACAATCGCTAGTTTTTCTTTATTTAAATACACATATTTATGTACACTCTAATATTTATACTTTTATTTCACATTAGGAAATATCACTCTTTTCATATGAGCAGAAAATTCTTGACAACACAAACTGACAAGCCAAGCCGGCCGCGGTGGCCGAGGGGACTGAGGCGCTTCAGTCACGGTCTGCACGGCCACTACGGTCGGGGTTCGAATCCCCCTCGGGCATGGATATTTGTGCCGTCCTTAGTTGTAAGTAGTTCATAAGTAGTTTGTAAGTTTAGGGACTGATGACCCGTAGTTAAGTCCCTTAAGCTCAACAAACATTTGAACATTTTGACAAGCCAAGAACGCTTCAACAACGGTTGCGTTTACATGGGCACGAAAATAGATTGTGGAACTGGAAAACTGCTTTAGAGAAGCGGATTTCCAGAACCGGTTTTGGAGTGTTTACATGACCAACCAAAAGCGGAATTGGAAAATCGGTTAGAAATCAGTGTTTTTTTTTTTCCTGCCTATTACAGGCAGGCTGACAGCAGCCTATGATGCTGCTCTACAGCCGAACGAATGAAGACAACAGACAAACGGAATATAAAATTAACAAGGTGATAAAATGGCGCTTTTACAAGTACAAGATGAGAAAATGGGAAAATGTTAAAAGAAACATGACAGTGGACAGAACATACATGGTTGTTAAAACAAGACATTGCCACGATGGCTAAAAAACACTCACTGCAGACGACGAGACATAACGTGACGGCGACATTGAGGTAAGAAACACTGAACACTGGTTTCCTACAGGCGTGTACGCAACGTTAAAAACACTGGGCGACGAAACACTATACACACGAAGCACTGAACACTCTTAAAACACTAGCACTGTACTGGCCCTGCAGGGGGAGAAAGTTGGAGAAAGCGCGGGGGAAGGGGAAATGTGGGGGGGGGAGGAGAGATAGGGGGGGGGAACCGTTAGGACTCCCGGGGAGCCGGAGAAGGAGGGGGTGAGCCAAGCGGGGGAGGGGATGGGGACGGGAGGGGGAGGGAGGAGAGGGCGATAATCTACAGAGAGGTCAAATTTGGAAGGAGGGATAGATGTCGGGACGGTTGTGGAGAACGTCGTCTGCGAGAGGTCGGTGGCGGAAGCCACCCTCGGAGAGGACTTAGAGGGTTTGACGGTGAAAGGGAGGGAGGGATGTGGCGGTAAAGGCGTGGCAGGGGCCCGGGATCCAGGAGGAGAGGAGATACCAGTGGGTTATGGGACTCTATCTTTCGGTGGATGTACTTGAGGCAGATGTGATGAAGGAATTGGACCAGGTGTGGGAACGGGATGAGGTCGTAAAGGATCCGCGTGGGGGAGGACAGGCGGATGAGGTAGACGAGGCGAAGGGCGTGGCGTTCGAGGATTTTGAGGGATTCATAATAGGAGGGGGGAGCGGAGACCCAGGCGGGATGGAAGCAGCAAAGGACGGGGCGCATGAGGGAAAGGTGGGTATACACGATGGTGGAAGGGATGAGTCCCCATGTCCGGCCGGAGAGGCATTTCAAGAGGTTGAGACGGGAGAGGGCTTTCTGACGGACGGTTTTGAGGTGAGGGTTACGAAATCCGCTTTTGGTAGCCCATATAAAAGGGGGGACTGACCGCGAGCGTCTTCCGCAGCTATGGGGGAGAGGGCACCACATCTCAGAAGCTTCATCAGCTGCCAACTTCCTGTTATTTTAATAAATATTGAATATTGTAATACCTAGTAATTTTATGGTCAACTTCAGCTACTAAAATTTTGCTTAACTGCACTGTAAATACTATTGTTATTAATGTCAAACTTTTAGTCCAAAACGTTTTTACTCGATGTTTAATTTTTTTTATATAGATTCACATAGTTCTGTTTTACTTATTACATTTTTCTCCAGCTTCATACAAAATTATTCTATAATTATTTTAATGATGTACGATGTATTTATTGCCTTGTTAATGCATGGGTCCATGCGTGCCACCTGTCGGTCCTTGACGTTTACTTCTGACAGTCACACACGTGCCTGCGCATAGTAATATTTGATGGTGTATTTGAAAGACGTTCTACACACGTGTCCAAACGAATGTGTTTGCTTATGTGCATTAGTGCCTGCACTTACGTACTGACCATGTGAGCCATCGGCTACTCACGATATGATGAGTTTGGTAAGGTATGCTCCGTCTCAAAGGTGACAATGTTATCTGTATATTATTGACAAAATTTTTTTTCCTCATGTTTTGGATACAGGTGATTAATTTTCAGCGGCATAATGACAACCGTCCAATACCACCAGCATTTGATTTATTTTAGTCTTTGACTGGACAAGATTTTATATTTTAACTGATGGAACTGCCAATTTTATGTTCTGACTGGACATGATATTTTAAATATTTTTTAACTGATGGAACTGCTAATTTTTGACCGCTTAGTTTCACTCCTGTGTCATGGTCTCAATCAAAGAACAGTGGTACGTTTTCAGTAACAGCTTGGCTTTTCATCCTCTTGCCTCAGCATTTAAGTAGAATGCAGAGATACGCTACTATTTTATGCCCTTCAGAGCTATTTTTCTTTTAACATTCTTTTAAAATGTTTCTATAAGAACACTCTATTTATTAAATAGGCTGTAGCGTCTTATACTTTTTGACAATTATCTTTTACGTTGTACAGTTAATAAGTTTTTGCCAAATGGGTTAGAATTTCTTTTATGCCGTTGCAATAAGTGGTTGGAAATTTAGCTTGGAGGAAAGTTTGTAAATGCTTTAAAAGGTATCATATGTCATTTAACCATGTAAAAGACGTATGTTAACATGTCATGTTCTGATGTAGTCTTCCATTTGGCTTGTTTACAGGTTCGATAATGACCGAAAGGTGGAAACTGGTCATCACTATATGATATTCTAAAAAGAAATTATATTTTTTATATAATTAGAGTAACATTTTTACTTTATTTATCCTATCAAGATAATCCTTTATTCAGGCATCTCATTTATTTTATATATAAATTAAAAGCTCCTTTTTGTGTTCCATGTAATGATTTATTTCTTTAATCAATATAAAATTTTGTTGTTGATTTTATTTTATTTTTCATCTGTATTGTTATATAATATAAATTATTTATTTCAATATATCCTATCTAATTGAACATTTTTCTTATAAGCCAATACGTTAGGCCAATAAGTTTGGCCAATAAGTTAGGCCAATTTTATTAGTTTTAAATAATTATTTAAAATTCTTAAGTATGATATAGACTTAGACGATCAAAGTAATAAGACACCAATATGCACAGATACAGATGACGGCAGTATCACGAAGAGAAGGTATAAAAGGGGGCTGAAATGACAGAGCTACAGTTGATTCTATTGAAATGTGGTGCTACTGACTAATGCTGAATATTAGGTGGTTAGATCGTGTTATTAATGAGGAGGTGCTGAAGATAAGGTTAAAAGAAAGGACAACAGAAAATTCTGGCATTCTTATGAAGGGATCGACTGGTAGGACACATTGCGAGACATCAATGACTCGCAGATTTAGTAAGCGAAGGAAATGTGGGAGGTAAGAATTGCAGAGCGAACCCGAGAGACGAATACAGTAAGCAGGTTCGAAAGGGCGTGGGTTGCCATTCTCATTCGAAGATGAGGAGGCTTGCACAGGATACAGTAGGATGGAGAGCTGCATCATACCAATCTCCGGGAATGACGCCACCAACAATATCATCTGTCATCCGCTGATTCATGTGAAAAAGTTACCGACGTCTTTATGGATGCATTACAGTAATTAATAGGCTTTGAAAGGGAAATAGTTGTTTTATCTAGACGTAAGGGACATTCCAGTTCGGAAATCGTTATGGAACTTAGTAGAGATTCACGGTCAGAATAGTGTGCCACGGACAAGAGTGGCAGACACGTGCAGTTACGTCTGTATAAATACTCTGCAAATCAAACTGAAGTGCATTGCAGAGGGTTCATCGAACCACCTTTATGACATTTCTCTACAATCCAAGTCTCTAACGGTGCGCAGGCAAAGAGGAGCACATGGATATTTCCGTTTTCGATCTGATTTCTCTTATTTTATTGTGATGATCATGTCTATAGAGGTGGGTGTTAACAAAATATGTTCGCATTTGGAGTAAAAAGTTGGGGAAAGTAAATTCGCAGATAAGTCTCGCCGCAACAAATAACGCCTTTCTTTTAATGATTTCTACCCCAACTCGTACATCATTTCCGTGACACTCTATCCCCTATATCGCGATAATACAAAACGAGCTGCCCTTCTCTGAACTTACTCTAAATCGTCCGTCGGTCGCACCCGGTGGTGATAGTTCAGAGGTCTGTTCGTACGCAAAATACTACACCGCCACATTTCCTTAAATGTGAACGGGTGTAAGAACAGCATGGCCCAATATTACTACAGGGAACTTTCGACCTGCTTTAGACCATGACAAGTAGAGTTGCTTTATTTCGTCGTGAAAAGGAGCTTCGACGCGATATTATGAGATCTCATGAATTTTTATAATTTCATTATATGTAGATAAACAACTTACATGTCAGGATGATGAACCAGCTTAGTGTGAAATTGAGATTACTGATCTACTCAAAGACGTTGCCGTTCAGTAATCTTTCATCTACGGTTGACATACTTTCAGATTATTCGGAAAGGTCCCGATTTTCTACTCAGGTTATTTATATTAACATGCATTACTATATAACATAGAAACTATGACAAAGTTCGGTGATTAGTCCCGTAACGTTAACGTAGAGGAACTATCAACTACGGCAAATTACTGTCCTTCGGAATAGTCCCTGACATAACCATGCACTGTTAAGCCCTGTGATACATGTCCTGGAAACTTTGCACGAAATCTTCCTTTGCGATGGTGTTCAAAAGCTTCGTCATATTTTAATTCAGCTTCTTTGTTCCAAAGATAATTGCCACTACTGCCAAGGCTCTCCATGCAGCGGAATAGCACCTCAGCAGTGGACATGGTGGAACAATCCTGTTACGGTGATATAAATATCAAATAATACAATTAAAGAATTCCAGAGACGGATTTACGTCTCAAATATGTCAAAGACATTATTGATAGATCTGAAGTATTGAATTAAAATTTGTGGTGCGGCCGGGAATCGAACCCGGTCCTCCATGCTTACTAGGTAGACGTCTTAACCGTTAGACTACCACACCACTATCGATTAAGGCGCCTCGGAATAGTCCATGTACGATTTCCCTCCACAACACAAACTTTAATTCAGCTTCTTTGTTCCAAAGATAATTGCCACTACTGCCAAGGCTCTCCACGCAGCGGAATAGCACCTCAGCAGTGGACATGGTGGAACAATCCTGTTACGGTGATATAAATATCAAATAATACAAATAATTCTTTAATTGCATTATTTGATATTTATATCACCGTTACAGGATTGTTCCACCGTGTCCACTGCTGAGGTGCTATTCCGCTGCATGGGGAGCCTTGGCAGTAGTGGCAATTATCTTTGGAACAAAGAAGCTGAATTAAAGTTTGTGTTGTGGAGGGAATTCGTCATATTTATTTTGGATGTTAGGAATATATTGAATTTTTTTCCTTTCAACGCGATGTTGAATCGAAGGACTAGGAAGAAGTCCGGATGATCGAATTCCGGCGAGTATGGTGGGTGTTCAAGCTGCACCACTCCCTTCTTTTGCCAGGAAATGTTTGACGATACTGGCTGTGTGTGGGCGAGCGATGTCGTACACTTCCACATCCACCATACTCGCTGGGTCTCAGTACTCCAGAGTTCCTCCTATTCTCTCGACTCAAACTTGCTTTGAAAGGAAAGAGATTTGACGATATTCCTGACATCCAACGAAACTTGACGAGGCGTTTGGACACCATCCCAAAGGATGCAGAGCTCAGCGGGATGCATAGTTAAGGGGGGTGACTATTTCCAAGGACAGTAAGGTAATTCATAGTTCATTTACGACTACGTTAATGTTACTGCATTATTAATTGAACGCTATTGCCAGAGGTTGCATAAGCAGCCAGAAGAGACTGATTCTCAAATTGTGTGTAGTTGACTTCATTGCAGTTGAATGCCGGCCGCGGTGGCCGTGGGGACTGAGGCGCTCCAGGCACGGTCTGCACGGCCACTACGGTCGGGTGTTCGAATCCCCCCTCGGGCATGGATATTTCTGCCGTCCTTAGTATTAGTTAGTTCATAAGTAGTTTGTAAGTTTAGGGACTGATGACCCCGTAGTTAAGTCCCATAAGCTATACATACATTTGAACATTTTTTGCAGTTGAAAACGCTGATAACAACCCATTATTCACTTCTTGTTGCTGTTGAGTATATTGAGCTCCATGAATTCGTTTATCATTGCCATGTCTGTGCATGTAACAGTACTGTGTGACAATGAGAGTTCTCATTGTTTGGTGATGCCAAGTGCACAAAGTTTGGTTGAAATCGGTCCGGTAGTTTAGATGTGGAACACACACACACACACACACACACACACACACACATATCCATTTTATGACGCATAAGCTAATTTTTCCAGACAAATTAAGTCCCTACTCACCCTCAACACTAAACTGGGTTACTGTAGATTTGAGCCCATTTTAGTGATGGTGATTGGTGTTTCAGGATGCTAGACAGCTAGGTCATCAACGCCCCCGATTTTAGTACCAGCATTCATGGCAATCCTACTTAGTTTCTGATGAGACTCCATTCTACTCATCTTTAGAGTTCAGATTAATTTTGACCTTTCTTTCTGGTGTTGCAACGTTGTCCTCACCGTAGCTTAGCGTCTTTTTATTGTCTCTGCGGCATTAGTGGATGTGAAAATGTCAGAGGCTGAATTCTGATAGCCGATATTGGGAAAAAGATGGATAACAGATAGTGACTGAAGGTTGTTGGTATATATAAGGTACACAGTAAACAGTGGAACCTCGCCAAGTAACGAGGCATTCGGGGCGTGTCGTCCGCGGGCTGACAGTGACTCAACGTATGTGTGAGTGTAACGCGGCGATAAGGCGGGAAACGTGACTGGACGCCACGCCAGTAGCTCCGGCGGTGCCCGACGAGAAGGTGAGTCGCTGCGGCGCTGCTCGCACCTGCCGGTAGCTCACCAGCTGTCTGAGGCACTCAGTTTGTTCATCTGGCTATACTTCGAAATTTGCCAACATTGCAAGCATGACGTCTTCCGAAAAAACGATTTACTACAACATACAGCGCTGTCAGAATTCACTGGCTGCGTGGCCAAGTTGTCTCAGTAATTATTTGTGAGCTGGTTCCCAGCGTTGCCGGTTGTGTATTTCTTCTTTCGTATGTTAGTCCAACTCCTTCTGCCCCCTCTGTCTATCGCCTTGTACCCTACTCTCTATACATTTCAGTTTCGTTTTCATGCAACTCAATCCTTAGCTCTTAAACTATGTGTCTTACAATAATATAGTTTTCCGTTATTAATTGTAGCCATAATGGCTAACAAGGAGACCACATTGCTATCGGATCGTACAATTTTTTTTATATAATTGAATTCCATTATCTGGATGGGTGTGCTCAACCGCCACAAAATCACTTTTATCAATAATGAAAGGAGCAGCATTAGCCGTAAAATCTTTTGCTTTATTTAGGCAAATCGATTTCGGTTTTCCAAGAAACCATCTTCAGTGCTGTCAGCAAGCTCAAAACAGCATATTAGTAAAATTTATAGTGACATTTACGTCTAACAAATCCATTGACATAGTTAGATACATGTGATACTATCTGGTGTCATACAAAGTCAAACTCACTTTGTATGACACCAGATAGTATCACATGTATCTAACTATGTCAATGGATTTGTTAGACGTAAATGTCACTATAAATTTTACTAATATGCTGTTTTGAACTTGCTGACAGCACTGAAGATGGTTTCTTGGAAAACCGAAATCGATTTGCCTAAATAAAGCAAAAAATTTTACGGCTAATGCTGCTCCTTCCATTATTCATAAAAAAAATTTATATCTCTGGAATGTGGAATTCAGAACTCAAATAACAATGCGCCGAAGGTACATTTAAGTACAAGTAATTATAACATTCGCAGCGTCTGTCGGTGTAGTGCAGGTGTTAGCATTCTGACCTTGCAACCATAGGGTCGGTGGCTCAAATCCCTACGTGAAGGATTTTTTTTTTCTTTCGTTGTGTTCGAATTCTTACACAATTTTAATATTCAATGTTAATTTTTACGAAAAATACACATATTTTTGTCCATTGAATGTTTCAAATGTTTGTATAGCTTATGGGACTTAACTACGGTGTCATCAGTCCATAAACTTACAAACTAGCTAATCCTAAGGACGGCACAAATATCCATGCCCGAGGGGGGATTCGAACCCCCGACAGTAGTGGCCGTGCAGACCGTGACTGGAGCGCCTCAGTCCCCTCGGCCACCGCGGCCGGCTTTTGTCCATTCTTAATTTTCTATATTTTATAAAAATGATGGTTTCAATAAAAAAAATAAAAAGTTCCTTTTTTTTACAGTATTGGCTTCACTGTTACTTGACAACGGTTGTCTTTGATTGTTCACGATCATTTGGACCAAGAGTCAAAAAACTGATCGTTGCGTATATAAAAATTACACAAAAGTCACATCATCGAAATGTGGCAAGTTGACTTCAGAGTTATATAAAGACTTTTTAATCAATACTGTAAAGCCATAAGCTTCTATTACTGATGGATTCTTAGAGTGGACAAACGGATCCCGTGTTGAACCGTACAAAGAAAATTTGCGACCATAAAAATCCAGCATTTGAACGATGTGAAAATTATTATTTTCCATGTTTTTACTATGCTTATCACCTTGGCACTGTGAGAACACATTTAAAGGAAGATTTTTATTTTTATTTTTCAGTATTGCCACAAATATGGAAGTTGCAAAGTTCTTTTGTTTTCCACTTTTTCATTTAAATCATCATTATTGACAACCTTTTATAAAGTATAGAAAACTACGAATAAACGAAATACCTGCATTGTTGATAAAAATTACTATTACGTACTAAAATGGTGTAAGTATTCGAAAATAACGAAAAAAAAGTGTCACAGCGGGGTTCGAATCGCCGACTCTAAGGTTGTGAGGTCTCAACGCTACGCCGACAAACGCTGTAACGTTTTTAATTATTCGTACTTACGTGTACTTGTAAAACTTCAAAGTCGATTTTCTCAAGAATTTTTTAGAGTTGCGTTGAATGGCTTTGGCTGATTGTTATTTGAGTTCTGAACTTCGCGTAACATAAATAACAGAGAATTCCAAATTCAAAATGTTCAAATGTTTGTTAAGCTTATGGGACTTAACTACGGGGTCATCAGTCCCCAAAACTTACAAACTACTTATGAACTACTTACGAACTAAGACGGCACATATATCCATGCCCGAGGGGGGATTCGAACCCCCGCCCGTAAATTCCAAATTCCGATACCCAAGTGGTCTCCTTGTAAGTTCAGAAACCGTGTCTGTGTGAACAATAAATAAATATTCGTATTTTGGCTACTGTCAGCGGTTTTAATGCCACCGTGACCAGCTTTGATGGTGCCGCTATTGTTACTGCTATGCTGAAGTTAAGAGCCGATTGCTCATATGCGCCGACCCGCTGCTTAGCAGGTCAGCGGCGCCACCGAGTGAAATCTTATGAACAACGATAGTGTTACTTTAGTTCAATTTTTACACTTAGAGTCTCATGTTAATTAAACTGTAAAGACCTTTCTCTTTGGCTAGGAACACAGAAGCTGCTTAATTACACTCCTGGCCATTAAAATTGCTACACCACGAAGATGAAGTGCTACATACGCGAAATTTAACCGAGAGGAAGAAGATGCTGTGATATATAAATGATTACCTTTTCAGAGCATTCACACAAGGTTGGCACCGGTGGCGACAACTACAACGTGCTCACACGAGGAAAGTTTCCAACCATCGCGGTGAACGCACATTGGAAGTTTGTATTCGCCATCGCCTTACTGGCGTATCACCCGGCCTGCCATTGGTTATACGTCACCTCTTTTCGCATTGGCGCCACTTTGAACAGTCTCTGTTACATTTCGGATGTGTTACGACCCGTGTCTTTACCATTCATTCGAACCCTGCGAAACCCTACATTTCAGCAGGATAATGCATGCTGAAGTTCCTGTATGGGCCTTTCTGGATACGAAAAATGTTCGACTGCTGCCCTGGCCAGTACATTCTCCAGATCTCTCAGCAATTGAAAACGTCTGGTCAGTGGCGGCCGAGTAACTGGCTCGTCACAATACGCCAGTCACTACTCTTGATGATTTGTGGTATCGTATTGAATCTGCATGGGCATCTGTACCTCTACTCGGCATACAAGCTCTGTTTCACTCAATGTCCTGGCGTATTAAGGCCGTGATTAGGGCTAGAAGGGGATTTTCTGGATACTGATTTCACATTCTCTAGGCATCCAAGCTGCGTGAAAAAGTAATCACATGTCAGTTCTAGTATAATATATTTGTCCAATGAATACCCGTTTATCGTCTGCATTTCTTCTTGGTGTAGCAATTTTAATGGCCGGTAGTGTATTTTACGTGCTGATTATATACACTTCATTTCCACCACATTTCTCCTCTTTCACTTTTAAATTAATGTGGGCCTACTCATTTCATTTCTCGTGCAACTGTTTTCTTAGTATAATTGGTTAAATTATAAAAGTGTAAAAATAAGTCATAGATTAATAAATTCAATAGGCGCTATTTTAAAAAAAATTGGCCCTCTAGAACAAAGTCCTGGCTGCGCCACTGGTAGGTTTTGTATTTATTCTAAAAGAATACAAAATGACATAGTTACAAGACTGTGAAGCACATTGTAGTATAAGGTGATCATTTCATGTAGCCCGCATGCACTGTTTTAACATTACGTCTTGAGTGAATTGAGTGAGTACTATTTCTATTTACGGCTGTGTATTTCTGAACTGGAAGTCGAGAGAGAATTATTTTTCTTTCGATTCCTATACACTCCCCGCCCTCTTCCGCCAGCGTGGCGCTGAACTGAATGACAGAAACTGGCACCCTTTGTACCGTAGGATATTACTTCGCGGATTTGCTGTAGTCATTACGGGATTATGAAGTAGAAAAGTATTTTTGTTTCTTTGCTTCTGTCTTGTACCTCTGTCGAAATGCAGACAATCTTCTATCGTCTCCTAGTGACATCTGAACGTGTCTACCTCCGTTCAGAGGGAAGTCATGGGGAAAAGCATCATGCATAAATTTTCACTCATTGTCTCAGGAAAACATAACGACTGTTTTGCAGCCTAGAAATTGATATTCGAGTGCATAAATGAGGAGGTGACTCAGTGACGTATGTTCATTTCCTCTTCTTCACGACAAAATTGCCGGCCGCGGTGGCCGAGGGGACTGAGGCGCTCCAGTCACAGTCTGCACGGCCACTACGGTAGGGGGTTCGAATCCCCCCTCGGGCATGGATATATGTGCCGTCCTTAGTGTTAGCTAGTTCATAAGTAGTTTGTAAGTTTATGGACTCATGACCCCGTAGTTAAATCCCATAAGCTGTACAAACATTTGAACATTTCACGACAAAATTATTGTACAAGGGTCGGCCACAACCTATGTCCCGTTTCTATTTCTATCCGCGACAGCGCTACAATCGCAGTTCCGAGTATGCGTGGCAGTTACTCTGACTCAAGGAAAAGATTTGTACGCCATTTTCAGATCGCTGCTGCTTTCTAGTTCTTCTTTATAATGTCATCAGACGTAATCGAAAATGTCGCCGCGTATGAAATCAAAACTGTGATTCGTTTTCTAAATGGAACGTAAGTTAAACCATAGGAAATTCATCGGCTAATCTGAGAGGTTTACGCACAAAACGCTATTAATGATTCAATGGTTAGAAGATGGGTCTGATTTTTCAATGAATGATGTGATCACACGGCGAAAGTACCCAAACAACTCTTACGAGAATTTCACTGGGACGTATTTGATCATCCTCCGTACAGCCCGGACCTCGCTCCTAGCGACTTTCATCTATTCTTACACCTAAAATCCCCCTCGGACATGGATGTTAGTGTCGTCTTTAGTATAAGGTAGATCGTAAGTACTTTGTAACTTAAGGGACTAATGACCCCGCAGTTAAGTCCCTTAAGCTTAAGAAACATTTGAACATTGGAACACCTGAAATATGTCCTTCGTGGTCAATACTTCAACGATGGTGATGAGCTGAAAGAACATGACATTAGCATATGGTTGAATTCCCAGGCGGCAGCCTTCTATAAAGGTGTACAAAAGCTTGTGCTACGCTATGACAGGTGCCTACAAAATATCGGTAGGTATGTGGAAAAGCAGTTAACAGTTGTAGATTTTTGTACAATAAATATTTTTTTCTTGTATCTGTACACGTTTGTTTTATATAACCAAACGAAACCTACTTTGTGGACATAACATGTAATTTTACTACATTGTAATTTTATGATCCTTTTCTATATCCCAAGACTGGTCCTAAAGACAGATACTATGCAAATGTTTAAGCTCTTTTTTCTTAGAATTCATTACTTTCTGGGGCTCAAAGAGTTTAAATTTCATTGAGTGGTTACACGCCCCCGTCATGTATGAGGTAAATTGATGTTTCTTTTTAAAAAAAAGCTATGAATATTACAGAGGATTTAAATATATGAAAATATAGAAAATCGGTGTAACCATTAATTTGAATTGTGTACTTACCATGAGCTACTCCATAAGCGTATTATCTTCAAAACTATTGAAACCGCGTTGTCAGGTCGCCGGTCGTAAGATTTTGTCTTTTTTTTTATAATGTTGTGGAAAATTATAAATTAGGATTCCTTTGGACAAAAGACACTTCTCATCAGTTTTGTTGAACATTTATTTATCTTTCAAGTGAATTCCGTGGTCGTAGCCGGTTGTAGTAGTAAATAATTTTTCCCCTTTCCTATTTGTTAACCATCTCGTTGTTAGCTTGTTGGCTTTCAAAAGAAACCTGTAATTATTGCAAAGCTAACTGGTTTCCGGCACTTATTTGAATAGTAATTAAAATTTCAACACGGCCTTAGACTCCTTAAGAGACTCCCTCACATCTGCCTTGTAATAAATATCATTTAGTGCCCGCCCTGTCAATACAGTTCGCCCAGTTGAAAGTTGAAAACCTGTAGGCAGAGAAAAATAAGCACAACAAATAAAGCATGTCAATTTCCATTCATAAATCATAGACTAGATATTTTCATTGATCTGAACGCAGTTAGTGGTGACGGAGTTCACGTTAGTGGCCGCAAGGAGCGCTGTAGCTCGCTATTGGCCGCTCTATGAAATTCAACATCGTTGATGTGATTCACAGCCATACATTGCTAGACTGGCAATGCCGTATAGAGTATCGTTAGTATCAATGAAGCCTCGCTGCCATATTATTTGTCCTATAAACGTCTGCACAGACGTACATGTAATTACAGGAAACATTTGTAAAAATACGATTGAAATGACATAACTACGCTTTCTTTAGGGTTTTTACATAATGGTCAATTCTTGAGTTGTATTTGGCTGTAATTTTTCGTACATGAAATACAGTAATGGATTGCACTGATTTGCTGTTTTTATTATCCTGTTACAAATTTCATTCAATTTCGGCTTCTCGTTGAGTAGTAAGGCTTGTCTACACGACGACACTAGGTTGCGACACTCGTTGCATAAAATGAATTGCACGCACCTGGTTTCGTGCATGTCTGTAGACACGGCGCCAATACTATACACTTCAGTTTTGCCGTTTTGTGAGTGCGGTAGTCGCAGTAGAATGAACGTTTTGTTTGCTGTAAGAGTTGTGGAGGAGCTATTGCTTCTCTGTTTAAAGTCGCTGCATAAGACTAAACATAAAGAGAATAAGAAACGTGTTTAGGGTTCGTGACTGGATTAAAAAAAAAAAAAAAAAAAAAAAAATTTTAAACAGTCAGTAACGCAATAAAGAAACAAGATACTGTTATGCGTGAAGCATTGTTACCATAACTAAAATTACAAATTACATTGCACTTCTTCAAGTGGAGATTCATATTCGTCTCTACCTGTACCATGTTCCGAAAACCACAAATGCATAGTTCGTTTGTATAGGTATTTCGAATTGAATGTCTTTTAGTCTGCAATTCACTAATCGTTAATCCATCAATATTTAATTCACGAAAAATTGCTTCAAGAGCACCAACACGCCGCTGCTTATTCCTCAAATGTTCATCGTTAAAATCCCACAAACACCTATGCATAGTATATATGTCTAAAAACCGAACTATTTCTTCCGTCCCCCCCTTTTTTGTATTTTATTCAGTATTGGTTATAACCTAACCTAAAACACGCGCAATCAGTTTCGCCAAAGTTGGAAGGTGCCGAAACTGTTCAGTTTCGCCGACGAGTTGCGCGAACGCCTGCCGCGCATGCGCACTGGCCAGTAGCGCAGTTTCATGAAACCTAGTGTCGTCGTGTAAACTAACCTTTACGGTCATTTAAAAGTAATGAGTCGTGTTAATTTGAGAGGTGGCGCAATGGTAACACACTGGACTCGCTTTCGGGAGGACGTTGGTTCAAATCTACCTCCGGCAATACAGATTTAGGTTTTCCGTGATTTCCTTAAATTACTCCAGGCAAATTCTGGGATTGTTCTTTTGAAAGGGAACGGCCGATTTCCTTCCCCATCCTTACACAAACATTCGAACGTGAATTCCGTCTCTAATGACCACGCTGTCGACGGGACGTTAAACCGCAAGCTTCCTTCCTTCCTTTTTATTAATCATATCAGTTTCGATCAACTCCGGTTCTTTTGTTTTAAATAGTATGATCTTTATAAATATGCTATTTGTCGTCTGTAATTCTTTTTGCGTTTATCCGTTAACAACAGTCTGCTGTAACTGTCTGTAACATGTTCTTCTCATAACATGATTCCACAAATTCACCTACTACGGAAGTACTAGCTCAAGTGTAGAGCTTGTTTAAACCAACTAGTAAAGCTTAAAAAATCATTTAGTGGCTGAAGTGTCTTGGAAATTTATCCATGATGTCGTAACACATGTTCGATGGCCCTGTCCCGTTTGCTGAATATTCTTTTCTGATTTTTGGAGAATCTCATCTCAATATAATGAGAGGCGTTGAATTAAAATTTGTGCTGTCGCCACGACTCGAACCTGGGAATTCCTGCTTTCTAGGCAGCGCTTTAGACCGCGATCGCACGGACTGTCTTCAAGCATGTCTCCCTCCACACCTCATGGCTAGTCCTGGGTTCGAATCCCGGCCACAGCAAAAGTCTTAATTCAATTTCTCTCCTCATCTATATCTATGAATGTGAATATCTGTTCGGTGTATGTTTATCACGTCTGAACCATAAGACATAAAGAGCTAAAAATTTGTACAGTTACTAATGTCTACCCGGGGAAGGCTTTAGGCACGGTTTTATGGCGAACGGATAACTGTTATATAAACATGTCTGTTCGTTGTACGCTTATCACGTCCGAACGACAAGACGCAGAGACTTAAATATTTGTACAGTTACTAATTTATATCTGAGGAAGGTTTAGGCACAGTTCTACTGAAATCTGATAGATATTTAGTAATTTGAGAATACAACGCGAAATGCGGAACAATAATTACTCTTTGAAAATGGTTTTATTGGTTGCATTGTTGCTTGAGGGTTGATAATGATAAAAGGGTGGAGAATATTGGGTCTTTAACTAAAAAAATGTTTGTTAAGCTTATGGGACTTAACTACGGGATCATCAGTCCCTAAACTTACAAACTACTTATGAACTACTTACGAACTAGGACGGCACAAATATCCATGCCCGAGGGGGGATTTGAACCCCCGACCGTAGTGGCCGTGCTGACCGTGACTGGAGCGCCTCAGTCACCGCGGCCGGCGGACTTTAACTCTCCCGTTGTACACCATAGCAGTTCCGTGCCGATAGCTATAAGGGAGTGGAAGATATGGTGGTTGAAAGTCGTCAAATTATAAAAAAATTCGTACTGAAGGCCAGCGATGATGTTTGCGACTGTATAGAAAGGAGGTTACATACAGTGAAACGTGATGCCACAGACCATATCTTTGGTCTATGCGTGCTACAATGTCTTCAGCTCTTTCTCTGTAAGTATAAGCGTATGAATAAGGAAATATAAGAATAAATAAATAGCACACTATTGAAGGATCTTACCTATCATAATCAATCAACACGTGAGGGGAGCCGCGGGCTTAAGCTAGTATTTAATACCTTTGGTATAACGAGACATCATTTGTCTCAAGGAATTGAATTGTTGTTGATAGAATCTCATTTATTACGAGTCTCCTTATTCTTCGACATCCCTCTGTAGCACCACATCTCAAAGCCTTCGTTCTTCTTTCGTATCAAACACACTGAAAAAATAAAAAAGGATCTCTTGAGCAGTGCGCCAGAGTAAATGGCTACAGTAGCACGTGCGTGGCGAGCGGTACGAGTACAGCGGATGCAGCGGTCGCTGCGCACGTTGGCCCTCTGCCTTAAATCGAATTTACGAGGTCAGCGGAGGCCGCGATGACGATATCGGATCTCCAGTGCGGTGACTCACGCAACGCCGAACCGCCCTTGGTACACACGGCCGTGTCACGCGGCGGTGACCACAGCCACTGAAAACGCAACACTGACTGACTCCACAGTAACCCCCCCCCCCCCCCCTCATCTTAGGAATGCACAGCGCAGTGTAATTCCTCCAGCGTCGCCTGACTGGATTCGCGATTACCTGTCAAAAGAACGCAGTATAAGGTTGCAGCCTGCGTCTTCTTTATCTGCCAATCTACTCCCCATTGTCCTCTACATATACCTAGATTTGGGCAAGTAGATAGTTTACGACCAGAGTTTTCCAAACTGGGTGTCGCGACACCCTGGGGTGTCGCGTAGTAGTATCGAAGGTGTCGCGACACTAACAAATTTAGACGTGCACCACAGATCACGTATTAAAGGAATGATCGGTGCACATTAATTTTTGTGGTGTGTTTTAGTTACATTATTTTATTCTACAACAGTGGACGGCCAACCCGCAGGCGACAACGTCAGTTTTAACTTGTGTATTTCTCAGAGTGTGTGTTGTGTTTTGCTTTTTTTACTCCAAATAGCGGACGGTTTCAGCATAGCCGCCGCCCTACGCTCATTTTAATTGTGTGTGTGCTGCTGTTCTTCGAGCAGCTGTTTTTATTCACCACTATCGCCGTTCCAACTCTTTTATGTCGCCCCCGTTTCCCTCTATTTTATGTACTTTGTTTTATCTCCATTTTACATCTCCGTTTTATGTATGTGTTATCTCCAAAATTTTATCTCCTTGTGTTTTTTCTGTTTTCTCCTCTGTCATATTTTATTTCTGTAGGCTGAAGAGCGCCAGTGAGCGCTGCCGGCCCGACCCTTTTTAGAGGAATTGAAATCACAATAAAGGAAAAAAAAATCACATTAATTGCTTGCTTAGCCGCTAGGCGGCAGTTCTGCTTCAGCAGCAGTTCACACTCAGGGTTCGTTCAAGCAGCTGCCAGTTGTCAGATTCCAGCAAACTGCGCATGCGCAGAACTGCTGCCGATACTCGATAACTGCTATTCCCATGCGCAGTTTGCTGGAACTGGCAGCTGCTTGACCGAACCTTCACTGTAGTCTGCTTTCCTTCTCAAAAAGTTTCACCTGAGCGGTTTTTAATGGATTTATTAAAGCCACGTCACCTCGGTAGCGTTTCTTACAATTAAATGTCAATCAATGACACAGTGGCTGTAAAAGCTGTCGCAGATTGTAAAAGCAGTCACAATTGTCCCCTGACTAAAGCTATTCAGTAGCGATGTTTAGTATGGAGTATGGCCGGGTGATTAACGAAGAGTAGTATTTTACTTGCAGTGGTCGTTGTTTCGAAACCTGCTATGAGTTAATATTTTTCTCTCTCTGTTTCCTGTATGTAACAGATTCTGGGGCCAGAAATGACATTCATATTCTTACTTGTCACAAATGTTTATCCATTTTTTTTTCGAATATGTCGGGACTTCAGAGGTCGTGGTGAAGCAAGAACCTAACAATAGAACTTGAATAATAATTCATCACTTGTCATAAATAAATCCTCTTTATTTCTGAAAAAAATTGATAAACTGAAAGAGAGCAGCTAATTTCCAGATGGCGTTTTCAATCGGCCCAACAAAACCATATCTGGCCCTGACATGTACACACGACAGCGAAAACCGGTTTTCGAAATTGAGTTTTCGTGTTTCGGAAGTTGGGTCGCATGTAGAAGAAGCAAGTATTAGGCCACTGTGTGAATTAGGCATTGTTATCTGCGGTGTTATTCTGTTGTACATCTCCGTAGTTCCTAATGTTTCCTGTTCTTGCGATGAGTGTACGTAATTGCTGCAGTCAGGATCAACATTAAACATATCAATGCGTACGAGGATTTCAGTTTCGTTTACAAACTACATTTAACATTTTAGCGATACCTTATTTAAGTCCTCCCTCCCTCCCTAGAACCATCGAAATTCTACCATATGTATTTATATTAGTGAAAGGGTGTCGCGCAAAACTGTGAGCTATAAAAGGAAAGTTTGGAAAGCACTGGTTTACGTTGTTGGCTTGTGGAAGAAGGGCCCACAAAAATAAAAGTGAAAGTATAAAAGCATATTAATAGATAATCTTCTTGTTTTGGTGGTTTCTTCTTTGTCGTTGCTCTGATTATTCTTGTTTTATTCTTGAAGTTGCGTTGTGAAATTTTGCTAGAGCTAAACCTTGTCATAAATTTGCAGGAAGTCTAAGTACTGTGAATACTGTACTTCCAATAACGCACTTCACTTTAATCTCTTCAGAATTTTATTTTCTATAAAAAGTTTGCTTTTTCACAAACATGTATGGATACATTACAAAAGCGTCTGTCACTCTCCAGATCCAACCGAAAGTCAGTAATAGCAATCCTTGTCTTCCCCTCCATTTTCACCTGAGTGTTTATTTTATTGGCGATTTTTCAAGGTTGCTGAATATAAAGAGATATTTACGTAAATAAAGTGTATAACTTAGGTATTTTGTTTTCGTATTTTATTTCGTCGTGTGTTGTCTTGGTTGGTGGTAAATACATTTTGAAATGTGTTGTTGACATGTGTTTTATTTTGACTTGGATAAATGGCGTCATTTTGTTTACTCAAGAAAAAATTAATGTTTTGACATTTTGCGTGACAGTTCAGTCAACTTTGTGTGTGTTATCAATTAGCGTATTACTTCAACAAGTGTATTTTGGTGTGGCTATTTCATTTGTTTGTGATCAGTATTTACATGGATTTGAATAGTACCGTTATATTTACTTATTTGGTAATTACTCGTGTTATTAGCATTAATTGCATCTGTGAGAGCAATGTTCGTTGTCAGTGCATCCCAATGGTTCTAGTGAAACAATACGTTTTGTTCGCGTATTTTTATTTGTAATATTTGTTTATTTGCATCATATGCCAATGACGATTGTATCATGAAATATTACTAAACTTCAATAAACAGGTATGTTATGTATGGATATAGTACGTAAATTGGTTTCAGAATATTATTTTAGGTATTATGTTGTTTATGGATACTTAAACTTTTCGAGTTGACGTAAATTATAAATCGTTTACATTCCGAGTTTTAGTAGAGTCATCAGAATGAAAAACAGCCGATTACAATGTTTTATACGTGTACAAGTGTCACTTTATACCAATGGTATAGCTTTTTCAGACAGAAATGTATTAAGATTTTGGACTGAACTATTGGGTAGAAATGCATACATAGAAATGTTACTCTTGATGAACTGAGGTATCGTGTTGAAACTGCATGGGCTTCTGTACCTGTACACGCCATCCAGGCTCTGTTTGACTGAATGCCAAGGCGTATCAAGGCCGTTATTACGGCCAGAGGTGGTTGTCCTGGGTACTGATTTCTCAGGATCTATGCACCCAAATTGCGTGAAATTGTAATCACATGTCAGTTCTAGTATATTTGTCCAATGAATACCCGCTTATCATCTACCTTTCTTCTTGGTGTAACAATTTTAATGGCCAATAGTGTATTAGCTGAAGACAAACTGTGTAAAAATCGGTATGGGTTTCGGCCTCTTAGAGGCTCTCAGTACCAGAGCTTCAACTTTCGATAAAACATGGAGATGTGCTATGTGTGGAACCAGGAATTGTACTGTGTCTTATTGATCTAGAAATGGCTTATAACCGTGTTCCTAAGAGGAAGCTACTTTTAGTACTACGAGAGTATGGAATAATGGGCAAAATTTCGGTAGGCAATTAAAGTTTTTTTTACGTAGATTATCAGGCAGCAGTTGGACTTGACGGTAAACTGAGTTCATGGTTCATGGGTAAGACAAGGCTGCAACCTGTCAACACTGTTTTTCTTATTATTTACGGATAATATGTTGAAAACAATAGACTGATGGGTGACGTTAAAATAGGTGGGAAAAAAGTAACCAGTCTCTCATATGCGTATGACTTAGTTATGATGGCATATTCGATTGAAAGGTTGCAACTTAATTTTTCAGAGCTAGATGTACGATCTCCAAATCGGAAGTAATGTATGTGGGAAAGATTTAAACAGTTGACTAACAGCAGGAACAAAGTGTGGACAGTTTCAAGAAGTTCTGGTTTTTTTTTTTTGTTGTTTTTTTTTTTGTTTTTTTTTTTTCCCTCACATGATGGCAACTTAGTGATAGAACTGGTATCAAGGTGTAGCAAAGCTATTTGCAATGAGCGCTCAGCTAGGATCTATTCTTTTCTGAAAGAGGGAAGTTACCGTTGTCTTTATACCATCTTTGTTGTTTGGAAGATCAAGGTGGGTTGGTGCACGTTATTAATAAAGATGCGGTTACAGATATGAGGGCAGTAAGGATGATTGCAAGTAGTAATAGATGGAAAGAATGGCAGAAAGTTATACATAGTGAGGAAACTTGCCGCGGCGCAGTGGCTAACCGCATTGAGGCGCTATGCTCCGATGCACGAAGCCGTTCCCCGTCGGGGGTTCGAATCCCCCCTCGGGCATGGATGTTTGTCGTCTTTTGTATAAGGTAGTTCATAGGTAGTTTGTAAGTTTAGGGACTGATGACCCCGCAGTTATGTCCCTTAAGCTTAACAAATATCTGAACATTTGAGGGAAATTGGGAATGAACACCATAAATGAAGCAGTTAAAGTGAACAGATGATGGTGTCATGTTACACGCGTAGGTGAAGCAAAGTTACCTAATAGACTCACTTTTCGGCAATAGAGGCTAGGAGTCAAGGCGGACCAAGAATGACTTTGAAGTAACAGGCTTAACATCAGACGAAGCGTCAATGTTAGCACTGAATAGGAATCATGGGGGAATGTTATGAGGGGGTCTATGCTCCACACTGAACGCTGAAAGCCATAATCAGTCTTAAAGCTTGTTCAACGTATAGGCTGAATAACATTGGAGCAAGGCTAGAACCGTGTCTTCCCAACACTGTTACCCATTCATGCCCTTCAACTCATTACTTCTATCTGGTTTCCGTAAAAGTTGTAGCTAACTCTTCGTTGCCTGTATTTGACTGCAAGTATAATCTGAAAGAGGGTTTCTAGTGAAAATTATCAAAAAGCTGTCTTCAAATTTAGGAAAGCTACAAACGTAATTCTGTGAAATTGCATGTCCTGTAAGAACATCTAATTTCACCTTAGTGGTTTTCTGCAAAATCATGGAAACCAAAATATGTTGCACAAGTCCTACAGCCCGCTGTAAGCTTAACTAAGGTTTACTGAAAAACACACTAGAATTTATCGGAGAAATGAGACATAGAATATCGTAAAGTTCGCATAAGTAGTTGTCATTGTGTTTACATAAGGACTCTCAAATACAAAATACATTAAATGTATTTTCCTGCATTGCCTGTGTCTTATGTTCAAATGTTTGGAAACCAGTTGGGCGAAACACCTTTCGTCATCAGACCTAGACTTACAAATTACTTAAACTAACTTACACTAAGAACAACACACACACACACACACACACACACACACACATGCCCGAGGGAGGACTCGAAACTCCGACAGAAAAGGCCGCCCAGTCCGCAGCATGACGTTCTAGATCACGCGGCCATTCCGCGCAGCTCTGCGTGTTATGTCAACTAATTTTTTTTCTATTTACCGCACACACACACTGCATATACAATACGCAGGATTCAAAGTACTGTGCTGAACCTGACACGAACAACACGCGACTCCTTTATGCAGTGACAAGCGTTTTCTAACATGTTGTTGTTGTGGTCTTCAGTCCGAAGACGCGTTTAATACAGCTCTCCACCCCACTCTATCCTGAACCACCTTCATCTCCTCATAAGAAAGGCAACCCACATCTATCAATCTACTTACTATATTCGTCTCTTGGTCTCCCTCAGCGATTTTTCTCCTACATAGTTTCCGCCAATGCTAAATTTACGATTCCTTGGTGTCCAAGAATAAGCCTACTAATCGACACCTTCTTTTATTCGAGGTTTGCCAAAAATTACTTTTCTCTCCAATTCTGTTCGGTACCTCTTCATTAGTTACGCGATCTACCCACTTAATCTCGGGCATTCTTCTGTAGCACCACATTTCGAAAGCCTGTATCCTCTTCCTGTCTGAAATATTTATCGTTCAAGTTTCACTCCCGTATAAGGCAACACTGCACACAAATGCCTTCAGAAAGAATTTCGTTACACTTACATTAAGATTCTAAGTTAGCCAATTTATCTTTTTCAGAAAAGCTTTTCTTTCCATTGCTATTCTGAATTTCATATCCTCTGTACTGCAACCGTCATATTTTTCTACCCAAGTAACCACGTATACTGTTTCATTACCTAATCTAATTCCTTCAGCGTTGTCCGATTTTCTGAAACTGAATTCCATTACCCTTGTTTTGCTCTTGTTAATGTTCATCCTATACGCTCCTTTCAACAAAAATGTTCAAATGTTTATTAAGCTTAAGGGACTTAACTACGGGGTCATCAGTCCCTAAACTTACAAACTACTTACGAACTAGCTACTACTAAAGACGCCACAAATATCCATGCCCGAGGGGGGATTCGAACCCCCCACCGTAGAGGCCGTGCAGACCGTGACTGGAGCGCCTCAGTCCCCTCGGCCACCGCGGCCGGCTCCTTTCAACACATTGTCCATTCCGTTCAACTGCTCTTCCAGATCATTCGCTGTTTCTGACCGAAGTGCAGTGTCATCAGCAAAACGCAATGTTTATTTCTTCACTGTGAACTCTGATTCCTTCTTCAAATTTCTCTTTGCTTTCTTTCAGAGCTTGATCAATGTACAAATTGAGTGACATTGGAGAAAGGCTACAACCCTGTCTTGCTCCCTTCCCAACCACTGTCCTTCAACTCTGATAACTGCTGTCTGGTTTTTATATAAGTTGTAAATAACCTTTCGTTCCCTATATTTTACCCCTGCTGACTTCAGAATTTGAAAGAGTGTATTCCAATCAACATTGTCAAAAGCTTTCTACAAATCAACAAAAGCTAGAAATGTAGGTTTGGCTTTCCTTAACCTATCTTCTAAAATACGTCGCAAGGCGATTATTGCCTCGCCTCTTACATTTCTCTGAAATTCAAACTGGTCTTCCCTTGTATTTTTCTTGTTTCTTATACCTTGATGACCAGGCGAAATAGTTGTGTTTTGGCTGGCTCGTCTATGCAATATATTTTCTTTCAGGAGTACTAGTCTACAAGTTTCGCAAGATAACAAGGGAGAATAAAAAGAATCGGAGGAAGTATAGGTTTGAATATGGGTCATGGTCATGCTCGGCGGTTCAGTACAGCATGCGTTAACGTACCTTGCGACCATTTTATTTTACGTTAGCAAGAAAAAATGAAAAAAAAAAGACAGAAGTTATTATTCAGAGGATTAATAACAACGATATACCGGAAATTCGAATGGATTTTATCGAAGCATTCAAATCAGGGCTCCAAAATCAATTAGACGTAACTGCAATGGTCATCAGTCCCTAGATTTACCAACGACTTAAACGTACTGTGGACAACACACTCAACCAAGCCCTGGGGAAGACTCGAACCTCCGGTGGGGACGGCCGTCCAGCCCGTAGCATGACGCCTTAGAGCACGCGGCCATTCCGCGTGGCAATCGGACTGACGATTAGTTATTGATCAATCAAGACTCCTCATGTGATGTGATGGGTGCCAAAAACTACGTAACCAACACGATGACTTACACAAATCTGCAGTACACAGAAAATAAGATGGAAGAGAACACGTCTCTTCTCGTCACCGCCCTAGTGCACGTGAATCGCCAAAGCACGCGATTGCCTTCGACGGAGCAGCTGACGCTGAGTCACTGGCACAGCAGTCGGCAAGGCCACGCGCCGCTGAGCTTCCGGCCGCGGTTGTGTAACCGCAGTCAGCTGTCCATTCGAAACGCTGCCCAGTGTTTTAAATTTCGTAGCGAAATTGTTTGAGTGTAACGGACACGTTCGTTGTCTGGCCTCATAGACGTCAGCAACTCTGAATTCTTGGACTACATCAATAGCTTCCATGACAAGATCAAGTTCACGGTGGAGGTGGAGAAAGAGGGTGCCTTGCTGTTCCTTGACGTCCTCGTTAGCCGTAAAGCAAATGGATGTCTCAGCCATGGTGTTTACAGAAAAACCACCCACACCCACCGGTATCAGCACGCTACAAGCTATCATCGCCCATCGCAGAAACAGTCCGTTTAAGGGCTTTGGTGCATCGAGCGGAAGCAGTGTCAAACCATGAGAATCTGAAGAAGGAACTAAGCAACCCAAAGAACGTTTTAGGGACAACGGCTACAGCAACCGCAAGATTACGAAAGCTATCTTACCGAGGACACACAAGCAGAAGACCCCCGAGGAGGACTCAAAGAAACTTGCGTTTTTGCCGTTTGGGGCTCACTCACTGGAAAGATTAGCCGATTCACTAAGAGACACAAGATCGACTCGGTCTTCAGGGCTCCTTAAAAAATACGTCAGTTGATGAAACCTGTTAATGATTATGTAGGCCTAAGAACACGGGAGTATATAAAATACATTGTGGTTGTAGACAATTTTATATAGGACAAACAGTGCACACTATTTAACAGCGCTGTGTGGAACACGAACGATGTTATCGTTTGCGTTATCCCGAAAAGTCGGCAATTGTGGAGCATTGAAAACAGACATCGCATTGTGTTTGAGGAGACATCCAATAATTACAAGAAGGAACAGTTTCTGGGGTAGTGTAATAAAAGACGTGATTGAGGTCAAAATTGCTGACAATACTGTTAATAGAGACGGCGGCTTGCAGCTGATCACGACTTGGAACCCGGCGAACGGAAGATTCAAGCGGGCGCGGCAGGCACGCGACCAAAACATTGCCTTTTATGGTCATGTCGCGGAGCACCAGTGACGCTACAGCCAGCACTGCAGCTATAAAAGTAAGACAGCGGCGATCGCTTGACAATGACCGAGGAGATCTCAGCCGAAACGTCGCGGATAGTAAACCACACGACGTAGCTGGAAGCCCAAGAAAATTTTATCAACATAACTCGCCGCGAAACAATGCATTCATACAAAATAAAAACATTCTGCATTGGGAAAATAGTACAATTCTGCGGTTGTTTATGGTTCTCGGCCATAAAACGTCTTGATGCTTTTATGCTGACAATTACATAATGCACATACAATACTACCAGTTTGTTTTTGTTTTCGTTGTGTTAAGAAACTGCACAAGGAAATGTTTGTTAAGCTTATGGGACTTACCTGCGGGGTCATGAGTCCCTAAACTTACAAACTACTTATGAATTAACTTATACTAACGACAACACATACATCCATGCCCGAGGGAGGCCGCGCAATCCGTAACGTGGCGCTCCAGACCGCTCGGCTACTCCCGCCCGGCAGGTGCTCTAGATCTCCCCCATAAAATGTTGTTAAAAACTTTGGAGACAGCTTTCTTACACCAAAACAATAAAAGAAAGTTCATATAAACATACAGTACTTCCGAAAGTACATCGTTTACGACTTTTTAATTACAGTTGACTTCCAGTGTCAGAAAAACTCCACTTATCTATTCATCCTTTTGTTCTATCCCAGATGGAGTTGTGTTGCCTTGGAGACTTGTTTACATTCGTTATTCGTCTGCCTTCAACATGGAAATGTAACCATTCCGTGACTATACAAGCGTGATTTGTTGGTAATGGACACAAGGCATGTAGAATGGCAAGTCATTCATATATACTGTATTAAGAACAGCAAAGGACCCAAGACCGAACCTTGTGGGACCCCATTTTTGATAACTCCCCAGTTACAGGAATTAATTGTTTCTTCTATATCATGTGAACTGCTTATTTCAACTTTCTGCTCTCTTCCAGTTAAGTATGATTTAAACAATTTGTGCACTGCCCCAGAATCTAGAAGAATCCCATGATTTACACAATAAAAAGCCTTTGAGAGATCACAAAAAATCCCAACTGGTGATGTCCGGTTATTCAAAGCATTTAATATTTAATCATTGAAGGTATATATAGCATTTTTGTTTAAAAGCTTTTTGACAACTGACGTTTTGTTAACTTTATTTTACTAATATGTGAAGCAACTCGATAATACATCTATTTAAAATTTTTTGGATAAAGCTATCAGAAGTAAGATGGGGTGGTAGTTGTTGACATCAGACTTATCCCATTTTTTATGAAAAGGTTTAGCGATAGCATATTTCAGTCTATCCGGAAAAACGCCCTGCTTTAAAGAGCTGCATTGAGAATCCCACTTATCTCTTGGGAACAAGCTTTTAATACCCAGCTGGAAATGCCATCAGTTCCATATGACCTTTTACTCTTGAGAGAGTTTATTATTTTCTTAATTTCTAAAGGAGAGGTGGTTGGAATTTCAGTTGTATAAATTGTGTAGGTATGGCCTCTTCCTTTAAGTTCCCTGCTACTTCTAATGAACATTTAGATCCTATTTTCTCTACAACATTTAAAAAGGTAATCATTAAAAATGTTTTCAACTTCTGACTGTTTGTTACTAAAGTTTCCATTTGTTTTGATGGTAATACCCTCTTCCTCTGCTCCTGGTTGCCCTGTCGCCCTTTTAATAATATTGCAAATTGTTTTAATTTTATTATCAAAGGAAATAATCTCAAACATGATGCACACGCTTCTTGATTTTTTAATAACTTTTCTCTATGTAACACAGTAGTTTTTATATGTTATTGTTTCTGGGTTATTACTCTTTCTTGCGAATAGATATAGTTCCTTTTTTGGTTACAATTTTTTTTTATTCCTTTAGTAAGCCATGGTTTTTGCATGGTTTCTTACAATTATATTTCACTAATTTCCTGGGGACGGCCGCGGTAGCCGAGGGGACTGAGACGCTCCAGTCACGGTCTGCACGGCCACTACGGTTGGGCATGGATATTTGTGCCGTCCTTAGTATTAGTTAGTTCATAAGTAGCCGGCCGCGGTGGCCGAGGAGACTGAGGCGCGCCGGCCGCGGTGGCCGAGGGGACTGAGGCGCTTCAGTCACGGTCTGCACGGCCACTACGGTCGGGGGTTCGAATCCCCCCTCGGGCATGTATATTTGTGCCGTACTAGTTCGTAAGTAGTTCATAATTAGTTTGTAAGTTTAGGGACTGATAGCCCCGTAGTTGAGTCCCATAGGCTTTACAAACATTTGAATTTTTTGACTGAGGTGCTTCAGTCACGGTCTGCACGGCCACTACGGTCGGGGGTTCGAATCCCCCCTCGGGCATGGATATTTGTGCCGTCCTTAGTTGTAGGTAGTTCATAAGTAGTTTGTAAGTTTATGGACTGATGACCCCGTAGTTAAGTCCCATAAGCTGTACAAATATTTGAAACATTAATTTCTTGGGGAAACTTCCAAAAACCTTTACAAATGTATCATGAAATAAGATATATTTTAAATTGCTCTCTAACAAGGAGACGACATGGGTATCAACTTTTTTTTCTTCTTTGTACTTGAAACTCATACCACGAATAGTAATCAGCCAAAGCCATTCGATTCGATACAACTATCAAAAAATCGCGAGAGAATGGAGTTTGAATTTCTCAAACACATTTAAATAACTGATATGGTGCAAAATATCTAATTGCTGGCGTAGCTCATTGCTGGGGAGGTGATTTAGTACGATCGGTAAGAGGACTGCATGCTCACTCTAATATGTCCAGAACTGAACGATGAGCAACGAACTAAGATACGCAACGGACCGAACTACCCGAACAACATAATAAAAAGAACAAAAATAATTGTAAGTTACATTGGTCCAAATCCCACTGCAGTCTTATTACTATTATTTTCTTGTGTTCGTATACTTCAACCATTTAAATATAAAATTCATCAAACATATGGTAATTAACACATACTTTATGTTTCATGAAAAATGCAGGTATTTTTGTTTATTCTAATTTTTTTTATAGAAGGTTGTTAATAGTAACGCTTTCAGTTCAAAATTAAATTGAAAAATATCGCAAATCAGGATGTCTTTGTTTGCTCATTTTTCCTTGTAATTTATGTGGTCTCTCATATGTCAGGATAAAGATTGTTGTAAAAACACGGAAAACAGTATTCACGGAATCGAGTACATCGTGCAAATGCTGCATTCTTACAGTCGCATTTTCCTTCGATATATCAAATGGAAAGCGAACTACCTTTACGTTCATGACGATCTCTCTCTTTCAGGAAGGTAAGAAGCGAACCACGGCTATCTAAATCATTTCATCGGGAATTGCGGAGGGCAACTCGTGATGAATAACTGAAATTAGTTTTAGGGAATCATCTCTGTCACTAATTTCACGTCCTCGTTTGATCAGGTATGCACACAACAAAAAACAAAAACTAACAGGACTACGGTGATACTCGAACTACCGAACCTATTTATCCTTGATCGATAATCTACAACGCTATCAAATGACCTTCGCCAATAACTGGAATAATTAGCACCATAATAGGTATGTAAATATGCTTCCAAAATTTCAAAGTCAGTTTTCTCGACTATTTTAGAGAATTACATCGAATGACTTTGGCTGATTACTATTTGAGGTCTGAATTTCACAAACCATAAATATAAAAAAAAATCAAATCCCTATATCCTTGTGGTCTCCTTGTAATACAAGATGACGTGTCCTCACATTAGGGCCCCAGTTGGTAAATTTAGATCCAGCACTGAAGAAATTCATTACAGTTCTGACTTAGCTGTAGCCAGTCTATTCTGCATTTATACAGTGATCTCCCCTGAGCTAACGGCCATGCCACAGCAGTGGATACGCCGATTGTACCTAATTAGCCGAAGCTTAGCATTGTCTGGCTTTGGTAGCACTTGGATGACTTTCCGTCCGGGTCTACCGTGCACGTTTAGCGGGCGGGATGTAATCAGCATTCATGAGGCCAATTGAGGAGCTACTTGACCGTGAAGTAGAAGTCTCTGTCAAGAAAAACTACACAACGGCCGGGAATGTGGGACGAACATCACGTCCCTCTCCGTATCTCATCCATTGACGACTTCGTGAGGAGGGTGACAAGGTACCTCTTGGACCATTCGAGGTCTAGGTCCGAGTTTAGCTTAGTTAGAACTTTTCTGATGTGCTGAAACATGTATGCCAGCTTGCAAAACGGAGTGTGCGATTCTTACACTAATATTTCTACAAGATTTTTTGACTGAAATCAGAGTTACTAAATCTGTTACAAATTGTCTTATTTATTTATGTATTCTCCATTTCGAAAGCTTTGGGTCTATATGGAAGGAAATATAAGGAGATAAGGGTTTTGACATTACGACGACGTCGTGGTCATTAAAGACGGAACACAAAGATTGCTTTTATTAAGGAGGGGGAAGGAAATATGCCGACCCCTTTGAAACGAACCGTCCCGGTATTTGCCTCGAATGATTTAGGGAATCACTGAAAATATATTTCTGGAAGGTCGGAGGCATATTTGAACCGACGTCCTCTCTAATGCGAGCTTAGTCCGCTAACTACTACGCCAACTCTCTAAGTTCTTATTAGGAAACAATTTTACTGATTCTTCTGTCTTATGGGGCAAAAAATTTTTGCCGCGGCCGAGCGCAATAAAGCGCTATGCTACGATGCGCGAGGCCGTTCCCCGTCGGAGGTTCGAATCCCCCCCTCGGGCATGGATGTTAGTCCGGTCTTTAGTGTCAGCTAGTTCATAAGTAGTTTGTAGGTTTAGGGACTGGTGACCCCGCACTTAAGTCCCATAACCTTTACAAACATTTGAACATTTCTGAAAAAAAAAAAAAAAAAAAAAAAAAAATTAAGATGTCCCTTTTTTTTCTTTTAAAAATATGGTGACCTTAGATAACGATCGTAAAGGATTCCGGCAGCTCATTTTAAGCATTTCCTCTATCAGTAAGCAGTAACGCAATTGCCAGATTCGCAAAAGCTATCGACAATGTGTGTGTATTTTCTCGAGTCGCCGAATAGTCATACATTTAGAAAATTCTGTCTACAACTTCCCTGATAATTTGACGATTAACTTCCTTTCCACTAGGTAAGTCAATATTTTTTTTTATTTTTAATATTATTATTATTACTAGAAAGAGAGTTCTTGTAGTATATTAATTAACATCAGAATTTTCTGACAGTTTCATTCCTGTAAACAGATTCAGTTACGGTTGAAACGTTGCAACTAGATCCCTGTTTTGCACAAGGTACTTTGTTCAGTAATGTAGAAACTATTTTGTGGAGAAGTCAACCGTCACAGCCACAGAAACTGCAGTGAGCAATAACCACGCTGGATGGAACTTTAACACGTTGTTGGTGACGTACAAGTAATGGTATGGGGTGAAATATTGCGTACTTATGTAAATGGAGCCATTTTCATTGACCAGAACATAAATGCTCAAAGCTACCTGGAAATGCTGCAAAAAGTGGTGTTTCCCTTAGTTCTGAATGATGGCAGCTATCCCTCTTACTTTCAACAATATTTCAACCACACTAAGGAGCAGGTGTTTGTCAGTGATTAGATGCTAGTTTCCTGGATATTTGATTGACCCACCCGTTTCTGTGAAATTGCCACCCAGATCACCTGATATCACATTACTTGACTTTTATCTTTGAGACCATTTCAAACAAGTCGTACTATGTAGAGAAAATAAGAAACATACAGCATCTCGAGCAAGAAATCGAAGAAGCGTGTGCCACAATTTCTGCTGCAATCTTTCTGCGGTCGCTCGACAATTGGATGTTCAAATGTTTGTGTACCTTATTGGACTTAACTACGGGGTCATCAGTCCCTAAACTCACAAACTACTTACGAACTAGCTTATCCTAAGGACAACACAAATATCCATGCCCGAGGGGGGATTCGAGCCCCCGACCTTGGTGGTCGTGAAGAGCCTCAGTCCCCTCGGCCACCGCGGCCGGCACAATTGAATGTAGCCCCTTCAAATGTCGGTTGACCAAGAGGGACAGCATGTTTAACACATTAAATGATAGTTCCTTGTCGAGAACAAAGCAATGTGTACCTGTAGAAAAATGGGTTGTAACTTTTGAACCAATAAAAGTGACTTAAATTCAATATTGAGCATTTCAAAATGGCGCCCATATTCGGTACCTTAGTGGAATATTCAGGTTTGCCAAAATCTGCAATGTTTTTGATTCCTACTGTAATTGCCATAATATGAATACTTGTATCATCAATTCTGCCTGAGCTCTCTTTCGACGTATGAGTACTCAAACAGCATATTGAACAGCTTCAGGGAATGCCCTGCATCTCACGTATTCAAAAACCTTTAAGAGATTCTACGTACTGCTTCAAATCTGAATAATTACCTCTCAGGTAACACAAATGATTCATTAAAACTGCATTTTTTTTCCTTTGCAGACTTTTGTACCACCGTAGTACTTTTGATAATTGAAGATTACCGAGTAGAGACGTGGAAATGTGAAGAAATAAACAATATTGAATATGGCTGATACAAGACGTTTTAAATTTGACAGAATCGGCCGTGATGAGCATTAACTTGACCTTCAAGCGTTTCTGAACAAAATAAAGCGAGCGACCTTGCAGCTTGTCTGCCTGTATCCGTTCGGAATTGTTCCTATTGTTCCTTCCGCCGCGTCAAGGTTGGGTCCTTAATTAACTCTTTTTGCCCGAATTAAGACTATTAATAGACCTATTCTGATGAATGACAACATTTTTTCGCCAAAACGGAACAATTACATCACTGATCAATGTCGACCATACTTTCAAAAGTCCAGCAATAAATACTAAAGTAATGCGATCCTAAGCTTGGCGAATTGCAGGACACATTTACAAGTTTTCACTGGAATGCGTGTTGCGCTTTATTGTGACGTACACATGGACACTGACAGACTCGCAGCACCTGGAACAGGTGACCAACAACCTAGAAGCCGCCTTCGAAACTGCGTGGTCATCAGTCCGTAGTTTACAAACTACTTAAACTAAGGTAAACTAACCTAAGGGCAACACACACACACACACACACACACACACACACACACACACACACACACAGACACACACACATGCCCCAGGGAGGACTCGAACCTCCGACGGCCAACAACCGCGCGAGGCGCCTTAGACCGCTCGGTTACTCCACCGCGGCCGTCATTTACACAGCCATTCCCGTAATAACAATAAAATGGAAACCGGCCATACCACATGAAGCTCTAGAACTGATTCGGCGGGAAAAAAAGAAGTAAAAGGAACTAATAACAACATGAGACTACTATGGAACGTACAAAACAACGGAACGAAGCGCAGCAACGGACAAACAACACAAGAAGATTTATTCCAGGAGATACTGCAAGACGATTTTCTTTTCCTGAAGACAACAACTTTGATAAAAAGTCATGAACTGTACACCTACACCTACCAAGACTACTAGACACACCGGTAGTATGCAACGAAAATAACACTTCCCTCATCAAACCAATTACTGACTCCAAAATAATAGACGTCATTCTTACAGGAAGAAATTCCGCCCCGGGCCATAAGATCTCTACATCTTCAAAAAGCTCCTTTCAACGTCCTCATTCCTGTCCTATCCTTGATCTATAACTATTGATTAGCAAACGAAACACTCCCGATTAAATGGATGACACGCAAGACTATTATGATACCGAAACCAGACAAACCACGCTCAGACCCAAGACCTTACAGATCAATCTCGCTCTTAGACGTGATAGGGAAAACACATCAAAGACTAAAGACGTACCTAGAAACAAATGAAATCTGTTTCAGAAGGTCGTAGAGCAACATTATTTGTTTCAAAATCTCTGACAAAATGTCGGAAGTATGTAAATTTTCCAAAGTCATATTTGATACTTCTAATCAACAAAATGTAAAGAAAAAAAATTGTTTAATAGTATGATATTACAAGTCTTTATGAAGAAAACAGAGCGAAAACCGTTACTCTAGATCAATCCCCGGAGCAACTCTAGCCAATTTTCTAGTAGGTCATTTTTTTTAAATCGATACATCTAAAAAAATATAAAATATTTTTAATTTTTTCGAAAAAGAACTATTTTGAATTATATCGTGCCATACTTACGTCAAATAATAAGTTTGGAAACGTCAATTATGACGAATTACAAGAAATCTAGTTTTTAAAGGGTTTTAAGTGTTTTTAGATATATATCTAAAAGTTACAAAGCAATCGATAGTTACAAATACCAATCGATAGATAATCTGGGGGTCTATAACTTTCTAACTTAACATTTTCCAAACGGAGTTATCGTTTTCATTTATTTAAGAAAACCCGTTTATGCAACTTTTCGTTTTTTTTTTAATTTTTTATTATTTTTTTATTTTTATTTTATTTTTTATTTTATTTTATTTTATTTTATTTTATTTTATTTGTGAATTTCGCAGTCTCGGCTCATGTTTCATTAAATAGAAACTGTATTTGAAATTTATTTAATTTCCTATATGCTTATTTTTTTTGTTTTCAGGTAATAATTCTTGCACTCACTTCTCCGTAATGCTTTGACTAATTGTTCCAGTGCCCATCCCTGGTAAATGGCGGTAAACGCAAGGCGTTGTGTCCGATGACGCTGTGCTGACCGTAGCACATGTGTGCGATGTCGGATCCCAAACCCCATAGAACACACGTGCCTACGGACGGGCGGTACCTCTTGGACCATTCGAGGTCTTTAGCTCCGAGTTTAGCTTAGTTACAACTTTTGTGATGTGCTGAAACATGTAAACCAGCAAGCAAAACGGAGTGCGCTATTCTTACACTAATATTTCTACAAGATTTTTTTTGGCTGAAGTAAGAGTTACTAAATCTGTCACAAATTGTCTTATTTATGTGTTCTTCGTTTCGAAACCTTTGGCTTTATATGGAAGGAAATATAAGGGTTTTGACATTCCGACGACGTCGTGGTCGTTAAAGACGGGACACAAACTCAGATTGCTTTTGTTAAGGAGGGGGAAGGATATATGCCGAACCCTTTGAAATGAACCTCGTATGATTTAGAAAATCACTGATAAATTGTTTGTAGGTTTAGGGACTGATGACCCCGCAGTTACGTCCCATACGCTTTACAAACATTTGAACATTTCTGAAATAATTTTAAGATGTCCGGTTTTCTTCTTTTAGAAATATGGTGACCTTAGATAACGATCGTATAGGATTCCGGTAGCTCATTCTAAGCATTTTCTCTATCAGTAATCAGTAACGCAATTGCCACATTAGCAAAAGACATGGACAATGTGTGTTCATTTTCTCGAGTCGCCGAATAGTCATGCACTTTGAAAATTCTACCTACAACTTCCCTGATAATTTGACGATTAACTTTCTTTCCACAAGGTGAGTCAATATTCTTGTAGTATATTAATTAACATCAGAATTTTCTGACAAGTCCATTCCTGTAAACAGATTCAGTTTCGGTTTAAACGTTGCAACTAGATCCCTGTTTTGCAAATGGTACGTTGTTCAGTAATGTGCAAACTATTTTATCAAAAATGTTCAAATGTTTTTATAGCTTATGGGACTTAACTACGGGGTCATCAGTCCCTAAACTTACAAACTACTTGTGAATTAACTAAGACTAAGGACGGCACAAATATCCATGCCCGAGGGGGGATTTGAACTCCCGACCGTAGTGGCCGTGCAGACTGTGACTGGAGCGCCTCAGTCCCCTCGGCCATCGCGGCCGGCCTATTTTATCAGTGGTGAAGTCAACCGTCATAGCCACAGAATATGAAGTGACCATTAACCACGCTGGATAGAATTTTTACATGTTGTTGGTGACGTACAAGTAACGGTGTGGTGTGGAATATTGGGTACTCATGTAAATGGAGCCATTTTCATTGACCAGATCATAAATGCTCAAAGCTACCTGGAAATGCTGCAAAAAGTGGTGAATGATAATGGCAGCTATCCCTTTTACTTTCAACAATATGAGCTCCATCACTCTAAGGAGCAGTTGTTTGTCAGTGATTAGATGCAAGTTTCCCGGATATTGGATTGACCCACGTGTTTGTGAAATTACCACCCAGATCACCTGATCTCACATCACTTGACTTTTATCTGTGGGACCATTTAAAAGTCGTATTATGTAGAGAAAATAAGAAACAGACAGGATCTCGAGCAACAAATTGAAGAAGTGTGTGCTAGAATTTCTGCTGCAATCTTTTTGCGGTTCCTCGACAATTGGATTTAGCCCCTTCAAATGTCTGTTGACCAAGAGGGACAGTATGTTTAACACATTAAATGATTGCTTTTGTCGAGATGAGAGCAATAGTAGAAAAATGTGTTGTAACCTTTGAACCAATAAAAGTGACTTAAATTCAATATTGACGATTTCAAGATGGCCCCCATATTCGGTACATACCGTAAAAACCAGTCATATAGCCCACACCTTAGTGGAATATTCAAGTTTCCCAAAATCTGCAATGTTTTTGAAATAAAAGGTTGTACTGCGACTTTTCCTACTGTATTTGCCATAATATGAATACTTATTTAATCAACAACTTTGCCTGAGGTCTCTTTCGACGTATGAGTACTGAAACAGCATACTGAACAGCTTCAGGGAATGTCCTGCCTCTCACGCATTCAAAACCTTTAAAAAAAATTCTACGTACTGCTTCAAACCCGAATAATTACCTCTTAGGTAACACAAATGATTCAATAAAATTGCATTTCTTCCTTTGTAGACTTTTGTACCACCGTAGTACTTTTGA
Source organism: Locusta migratoria (assembly GCA_026315105.1). Classification (NCBI taxonomy): domain Eukaryota; kingdom Metazoa; phylum Arthropoda; class Insecta; order Orthoptera; family Acrididae; genus Locusta; species Locusta migratoria. The sequence goes on from CM048744.1 coordinate 543,104,635, forward strand.
TAATTGAAAATTACCGAGTAGAGACGTGGGAATGTGAAGAAATAAACAATCTTGAATATGGCTGATACAAGACGTTTTAAATATGACAGAATCGGCCGTGGCGAGCAATAACATGGCCTTCATACGTTTCTGTACAAAATACAGCAAGCGACCTTGCAGCTTGTCTGCCTGTATCCGTTCGGAATTTTTTCTATTGTTCCTTCCGCCGCGTCAAGGTTGGGTCCTTAATTAACTCTTTTTGCTCGGATTAAGACTATTCATAGACCTATTCTGATGAATGACAAAATTTTTTCGCCAAAACGGAACAATTACATCACTGATAAATGTCGACAACGCTTTCAAAAGTCCAGTAGTAAATACTAAAGTAATGCGATCCTAAGCTTGGCGAATTCCAAGACACATTTACAAGTTTTCACTGGAATACGTGTTGCGCTGTACTGTGACGTACACATGGACACTGCTTTCTTGTTACGTACATATACATAGGAAACCGTCCTCGAGGGCAGAGATAAATTACATGCCAAAATGAAGAGAGATCCGCCCCCTAAGGGGAGAAAATTGTCGTGCAATTCAGAAAGAAATGATATTAATACGAATATAGCGAACTGCTGGAGCATCTATGGCAAGGTATCAGAATTAGTACCCTCTGTAATCCTTACTAATATATAAATAAAAAACTGCTGAACCGATTTCGATGAAATTTGGCATGGGAGAGGAAGGACGTAGACTATTTGAAAATGATTGTAGTACACGATATTTGTTGAATTACGCGAAGTACGGGAATGAAAAATCAGCGCAGATCTTGTAACTTACAGACTTGGAGATTCAGCATTATTCCTAGGAATAAGGCAAGTTCAGGGAAAACCTTCGAAGGGGAAAAACAGGAGCATAAGCAAAACAGATGAAAGGCAACAGGGGACCATGGCACTGTAATTGCGATCAATGCAGCCGCATTGCTAAACAGTGCCGCATGTTGAAGGAAAAGACTTAAAATAATTCAATAGAAGATAAAATTTGCATTGCAGGTTTTACACGTTCTTCACATTTAATGAATCTGGACATATGGATGTCCACTAATTACATCAGTAAACATGACAGATGTGATTGGATGTATGATGTTCGAAGCCCACCTATACCTACCATAACAGTTGCCAGCAAGATTGTACTTCCCGTAAAAAGTGTGGGAAATATCAATTGATGTTGAATGGTGACGAAAACAGAAGAATTCACGTAGGAGACGTATTATATAAACGATAATTTGCTGCTGAACTTTGGCAACATTCCATTCAATGCGTACAGAAAATTAAAAAGCGTCGTTTCAAAATTTGTCCGAGGTGCAGGGCGCATCTCTGACCACTCACCTTGTGCTATTGACCAATAGTTTTGTGGCTGGTTATTACTTGTCATCATAAAACAGAGATCATTCTTATCGTATGAGATGTGAACTCTGAATGAATAAATGTTTTAAGAAAAAAATCCAGTGTCAGAAGTCCTTCTGAAATTTCAGAACTGCGGCAGGGTCGTCGACCTGTTTACAGTGGCAAGAAGTAAACAACAAAGAAGTAAACTGGTACCGATTCATGGAATAAAGATATAACCTGATCTTCTCATGGTGTTTCCTCTAACTGTACTGAATGTTTTCTATCTGATATAAAATGGCTGCGTTTTTTAAGTTTTACAAGGGTTAACGACGATGGATACTCGGACGATAGCTTTTCGGGGCAAGAGCAGCCAGTATTTGAGGGAAAACTGTCATCTCCTAATCATCGACTTTGTTATCAAGGACACGTCTGGTGCTTTAGATTTCCTTGTATCCATTGAGGTATCATCCGAATATAATGTTGGTATATCAGAACACACTTGTCAGTGCATAAACGAGTTGCGTGTTGTTTGTGTCAGGTGCAGCACAATATGTCGAATCCTGCATGCTGTATATGCAGTGTGTGTGCGGTAAACAGAAAAAAATCAACTGCCATAAAACACACAGAGCGGAGCGGAATGGTCGCGCGATCTAAGACGTCATGCTGCGGACTGGTCGACCGTTCCCGCCGGAGTTTCGGGTCCTACCTCAAGCATGTGTGTGTGTGTGTGTGTGTGTGTGTGTGTGTTGTCCTTAGTGTTAAAGTAGTTCCTATGTATAGGGACTGACGACAGTAGCACTTTGGTCCAACTGGTTTCCAAACGTTTGAGCATAATACACAGGCAGTGTAGGAAAATACGTTTAATGTATTTTGTGTTGAAGAATTTTTATATGAAACATAATGACAACCACTTATGCGAACTTAACGATATTCTATGCCTTATTTCTCCGATAAATTCTAGTGTGCTCTTCAGTAAACGTTTGTTTGGTTTAGAAATGGCTAGAGGACTTGTGCAACATATTTTGGTTTCCATGATTTAGCAGAAAAACACTAAGTTTTGGAATTATAGGCAATGGTATTTCACTGTTATATGATATAATAGACCCAATGAACAAACTACGCCTGGCTTCCATTGATTTTTCAAAGTATTTGATGTGTTTCTGTTCTGCTGAAACGACACGTGATTTTTATTTATATAAATAGGTACAGCAACTTTGAAGACATTGTAAATTGTTCAGTTACGAAGTTTTAAATTATTCACGTTTGATGTAAAGCCTTAATTTGCGGTTTTGTGCTGTCTTGTACCATAGTTCATAGAAAACCCTCAGTTCTTCCACCAGCACTAGCTAGGTTTTTTTTATCGTAATTAGATGATGATATTGAAACACCACAGGAAACACAAATAAGCAGATTCCAACGCTTACCGCTGGTTTTGATATGACATGAATATGTAGGTGCTTGAGTATTGTAAATATTAGTCTACAAATTCCACAAATGTATAATATACTGGGTGACCAAAAAGTCAGTATAAATTTGAAAACTTTTTAAATCACGGAATAATGTAGGTAGAAAGGTAAAAATTGACACACATGCTTGGAATGACATGGGCTTTTATTACAACAAAAAAAAGTTAAAAAAATGTCGACAGATGGCGCTTCATCTGATCAGAAAATCAATAATTAGCATAAAAAATTAAGACAAAGCAAAGACGATGTTCTTTAAAGGAAATGCTCAATATGTTCACCAATATTGATCAACAATAGCTGTAGTCGACGAATAATGTTGTGAACAGCACTGTAAAGCATGTCCGGAGTTAGGGTGAGCATTGGCGTTGGATGTTGTCTTTCAGCATCCCTAGAGACGTCGGTCGATCACGATAACCTGCGACTTCAGGTAACCCCAAAGCCAATAATCGCACGGACTGAGGTCTGGGAACCTGGGAGGCCAAGCATGATGCTGGCGGCTGAGCACACGATCATCACCAAACGACGAGCGCAAGAAATCTTTCACGCGTCTAGCAATACTTTTTTTTCTGGTTCTAATAAAGCCCCATGTCATTCCAAGCATGCGTGTCAATTTTTACCTCTCTATCGACATTATTCCTTTCATTAAGTTTTCAAATTTATACTGACTCTTTGATCACCCGGCATTAAATACTAGCGGCCCACCACGTTTTCAATGTTAGTCATTGCAAGCTAGCTGTTCTCAAGTAGTGAATTTTGATACATGCTACAATGGACACCACAGTTTCGAACAGATTTAATTTACTAATGAAAAAAATAGGAAGAGCACTTAGAGGAAGAGTATTAAAAATTCGAACTACATCACGATTTGCGTTTTTAGCCCCTTTTTTTGACTGGCCTGCCATCCTTGTGGCTGATTATTGGATATAATCGGCGTAGTTTATGTACCGAATACCGAAAGATGTGGCGACCGTATTATAACAAATTTAAACTTCCGTTCAGCTTGTTGGATATTAAAATGCAAATTATTGTGTGCTCTCGCGGTTTTTTAATTTTCAGGGTGCATATAATATTATCTGACAGTATTCCATACAAATTCGATTAATACCTCTGGTCTCAGAGCAATAAGTGTAGCCTTCCTTTATATTGCCGAAGGTTGGAACTTAAATACTGGCAACTATTTATTCACAACAGTTACAAAAGAGTTACATGTTTGCACCTGTTACGGTCCTTCATAGTAGTTAGCAGCGTTGTGTAGAACCCGTTGCCAGCGATGTGGAAGGCGTAGTATATCGTTAGCAGAGCCTGTTCTGTCGATGGTGCAAATGGAGCGGTCTACTGCCTGTGGAATCTCTCGAACTCTTCTCAAGCGAATGCCACGAACTGATTCCTTCATCTTCGGAATTAAATCACAAGTTACAAGGACTTAAGACCAGGGAGTATGGTGGATAGTATAATACTTTCCAATTCCGTCGACCAAACAGAGCAGCCACAGCTTGCGCTGTATGTGCCCGTGCATTGTCGTGCAAAATGATGGGTGGGTTGTGCAGAAAGTGTTACCGCTTCTTTCGCAAAGCTGGTCGCAGGTGATGCTCCAAACACGAACTGTAATACTGAGCGTTGATGGTCTGCTGGGGTGGAACGTAATGCGTTAGGATAACACAATCACAGTCGTAAACGAGAATCACCATAGCTTTCGCCATATTGGGCTGTAACGCACATTCGCGGCGATCCATAATGACGCTCTTTTAGTTGGATTGGCGTTTCAGTTTCGGCTCGTACGATGTGGCCCATATCTTATCGGGCGATACGATACGGCGTAAGAAAGTCTGTTCTTCGCGCTCATAGTACTCCAAGTGCGTCTGAGCAGCGTCGTAACGCATCCATTTTTGCATTTCCGTCAATTCATGCGGAACCCATCGTGATGCAATTTTTCGCATGCCCAGGCGTTCTTTCAGGATGCGAAGAACGGTCGCAGAATATCGGATTGAGCAGGGTACAAATGTATCACGTGACACACCGAAACCGGAATTTAGCTGCATACCATTGAATGGAAGCGTCGGCGTTCATACGACGAAGGGTACAATATAGGGAGACAACCTGCATGCATCTAAATTAAATACAGCTGTATATATTCAGTACATTTCCGCGAAAAATATATTGATAGAACATCGTTGTCCTGTGTTTGAATACGAGACGGTATAGTGCATTTTATTTTCCGTAATTACCGGCGAACATGCACTCTTACCTGGTGCGAGTTAATTCCCTGTTTGACTAGGAAAATTGTTTGCCGTTTTGTAGGGAAAATGTTCAAATGTTTATATAGCTTATGGGACTTAACTACGGGGTCATCAGTCCATAAACTTACAAACTACTTATGAACTAACTACTACTAAGGACGGCACAAATATCCATACCCGAGGGGGATTCGAACCCTCGACCGTAGTGGCCGTGCAGACCGTGACTGGAGCGCCTCAGCCCCTCGGCCACAGCGGCCTGCGTTTTGTAGAGAATTCTGTTTGCTAGCTACCGAGCAGCCAAGGGTGTATACAAGAACCTGTCAACATGGAGCAGTAACAGCATCAATTATTTACTTCATGGTCAGCACCAAAAAGTATTCCTGTAGTTCAGTAGGATTCAGCTAATATTATTTGAAAACCGAATCTTATAGAAAGACTGGAATACATTTTTGCGCTAACCATAAAGTAAATAATTAACGCTGTTCCTGCTCTATGGTTGACAGGTTCTTGTATGTAACCTTGTCCAACCAGTAAATTTCTCTCCTTCTCTTCCTGCACATGCAACATGACAACTCGAAGGGGTAATCACACCTCTTAATTTACGCAAAAGTCTCACACTGTTCATCGCCACAGGCTAAGCAATTTGTCACTTCGTCCTTAGATAGCAAACCGAGTTCCCTACAAAGCGGCAAACAATTTTCCAACCCACTCAAGCAGGTACTAACCTCCTTGGACTTAACTCACACAAGTAACATTTCCCAGTAGTACACCAAACGAAACAGTATAGGCCGAATACGTAAGGTACGCTTAACATCTAAAAATGCTTTTGGTTTATGATGCACATTGAACCTGGAAAATTTGTTAATCTCATGTTTTTTTCAGAATTTCCTTAAAGTGTTCCAATGTTTGGTTTGAATCCATAATTCACTTTTTCGGTTTATTTATTTATTTAAGCTCGAGAACAAGTACCCGGCAAAAGCACTGAGCTCAATGGTAAATAAAACCTACTTTGGCAGGTCACTTCTGGTTGTGGTGAATCACGTGATAAGTTACAAGTACCCTGCTCAATCCGATATTTCTGCCACCGCGAAGAACAGTCGTATGCGCTAATCCGGTTTCGTGAACGAGCTCACGAATCGTCTGGCATCGATCACTGTCTACCAACGAGGCAACAGTATGCACTTTTTCTACAGTGACGCTAGGACGATCTGCCCGATGCTTGTCTACCGCAGTTTGCCGACCTTCAATGACAGCTTCTACCTAACGTGCCACTGTTCGTTACGGCAATGCCGATTCCCCGCACGCCTATTGAAGACGTAGATGACACTGTGTCGTTCTGTACAACCTCTGGCACATTCAATCTTGATCCAACTCCGTTGTTCCTGTTTCGAAAACATAGTGTCAGCGTTACGTTAGACCGCTCGCTCACAAGTGGCTGTGTCCCTCGATTGTGCGCACGCCGGTGAAGTGGGATTGGCGAGTCCATTTGCTCGTTGGTAAGGTAGGTTTCTCAACAACTTGTGCCATCATCGAAAATAGTAGATTCCATTGCATACTGTCTCCACAGCAGTGTTTCCAGTACTTCCTCTCCTTCTCCGTTTCGACTTGGACACTAACGTCCGAAATCTTTATTTCCAGAGAAACAGCAGTAGCAAGTCAAGTGGTACTCAGTTTTCCACTACTTCTTTCTGTCGAGGAAAATAAAATTACCCCCTGGGTTTGAACTATTCGTACATTCATTTAGCGTATGTGACATCACTTCCTCCCTTTTCTGGCAAGGAAAATCAAAATGGTGGATCGTTCTACAGACGAACAAGTACCTGATTGACCTGAACGCCGTGTTTCTCTTGCCAGATACTAAACTATAGCTGATGTCGGAGAGAAGTGCCTAATCGTTCTGTATGGAGATGCCATATCCTTCAGCACCCTACAGGTTCTTCGATTCCGCCTCTTCGTCAAGTCAGCAGCCAATGCGAAGGTGGATCTGGGACGTTTTCCCCCGACCAAAGAAGTTGCTTCCTTCCATTCCTACCGTACATATCACCAAATGCAAAAATGGTTGGGTGTGGCGAAGGACGCTACACAGTGGAGTTGGTCGAAGACCTCCGTTAGTCTATTGCCAAAAGCAACATTATGTGAACCAGCACCACCAAAAGTTTTCAGATCGCTGTCATGTAAGTGCAAGGAGGGATGCATGGGATCGTGAAACTGCCGAAGAGCTGGGCTTCAGTACTGAGCTTTGTGCACTCACTGATTTGGTACCACTTGCTACAACGTCACTTCGAGTCTGATCTACGAGGATGAAGACGATTACGATGATCTCCCTCCTTCAGACGAACAGCCAGGAATGGATGTAGCACCGCAGCAATCTCATTATAAAACTTCCTGACAGATAAAATTGTATGCCGGAACCGGGCTCGAACCTGAGACCTTTGCGGACAAGCGCTCTACCGACTGTACTACCCCGACACGACTCACGACCCCGCCTCACAACTTTACTCCTGCCAGTACCTCGTCTCCTATCAGCGCACACTCTGCTGCAGAGTGAAAGTTTCATTCTGGAACCTCATTATATATTAAAACACAGTTGTCAACAACCAGGACCTTCTAAGAAATCAAAACAGTGAGTTTTCAGTTATTGAAATGTATGTTTTTAATTACAAAAATTCATTTAAATATACTTATATTTCTTTAAAGACAGTGCTATACATTTTTATTTCTTTGCATACCTACATTTTATTAGTTACCGTTTAGGCACATTCCTTCAAAAATTTCAGTTAAGTAGCATTTGAAGAGAACTATTCTCTCTGGAGAGTTGATCTTGTGCTTATTTAAAGCTAATAAAATGTACACCTAATTCAATTTTTATGACTTTTCTTGCAGGATGAGCGGTTATGCGGATATTAAGGTCGAAATCAGAGCAAACCTTAAAATTTGCATTTTTTGTAAAAATAAGCCTATTTTTGACGCTCCATATCTAGAACAGTATTGGACGTATAGTGCTGCGGTTAGGTTAAAATTGTTACATATTCAATGTACTTTCGAAATGGTAAGAACTATTAACATCGTAAAACTCGTAGTTTATGAGTTAGAAGGCAACAAGTAAAAAAACGAAAATTTCGCAGTTTCTCACTTATAACTGGGGAAGCACAAGGTTTTTGAAGCTGCAAACTTGGTTTCACACTGCTCTGACTGCTCCTAACAACATAGCAAAAAATTAGAACAGCATCGCGATTTGAGTTTTCATTGTCTAATTTGACTGGCTTATGGCTTTGTCATTTGCTGCAATAAGACTGAGTAACTTTTGCTTATTTTAGTCGAATTGCGGGATGGTGACGATCTTGCATTGCACCACACGTACAAGAGCAGCTATCTTTAAACCCTCATGCTGGTACTACATCGTGTCACGACAGTTCTTAAGTGCCTAAGAGACATCAGTGTCAGAAACGGTAGATAATTCCGAACAGTCAGTAATTTCTTAGGCTTTATTACCGCTGAATTATACAGTTTTGTCATAAATTGCCTTGCCATTTTTCAGGGAACTCTTCTGTAGAGCTGCTCATTCGCGTAAAACTTCGCCAGTTCTTCAGTCGACTGTGCTGTCTTTGCCAGCTGCACAGCGGGTGCTTGTAATCGTCACACTGTTCCCTCCTTTCTGACTCAGCTGTCTAAAAGACAGATACATGACCTTCACAGTACCTGTAACTAGTTTTCCACAATGTTTCCTTTTATTTTGGAACTCACTCGCCACGCAGAACGTTTAACCTTCCCATGATCTTTTATCTTGCGTGGCTATTACACGTGATGTAGACTTTATACTTGCTGTATGGTGACAAATACATCAAAAACTCACTTCGTGCTCACTGTTAAGTGGCATTGGTTCACCTTAACCTGTAAAGGCTAATATATTCCAAAGTTATTTCTGTACATTGACTGTCACTTTTTCGACCACTTCAATAAATATAACTTGTTAAGTGCGTATTGGTTTCCATGTACGACTACTGTTACATACCACATCACTCACGCTGAGAATTTTGCCTGCACACGACGAAATGTTTAGCAAACTGATATTTTAACAGATAGCGCTTCTTTGTCCATCTATACACGGATTTGGGGAATTTTTTTTTCCAATCCAAGTCCACAGTTAGTGGTACTGACCAAGGTTAATAATACATTCCATTGCTCATACCACTTTCTATGGGCACGTGTGTCAGTCATAACATAGAATTCTAACATTCCCCTTGACAACGTTAAACATTTAGAAAACAATTGCCTTTACAGGGTATGATAAAAATCTTTAAAAAATTATAAAAACTGTTGTGTATATATTTTAAATCTTCACGATCAATTTTTTTAAATATTCTTGGACTTCATTCAAAACTCATGTCTGATGCAGCCTACACGCTGCCCTATTTCGTGCAAGCCTCTTCATCTCCAGATTACTACATCCTACATCCTTTTGAATCTGCAAAGGATATCTCTTGATCTTCCTCTACAATTTTGAAATCCCCTCCCTCAGTACCTCTCCCCAGTATTCAATTTGTGATTCCTTGATGTCTCAATGTATCCTATCGACCGATTTCTTTGTGTCAAGGTATCCAAAAATATCTTTCCTCCTTAGTTCTCGTCACGATCTCATCATTAGTTGTACGACCCACTTATATGCTCTGCAGTACACAACATTTAAAAAGCTTATATTCTAACATATTCTTGTATTGTCTGCTTATCGTCCATGTTTCTTCTTACAAGGATATATTCCATACCAATATATAATACTTAAATCCATATTCGATCCTCTTTCCCAGAAACTTTTTTGTTAGCATTGCCAATCCGCATTTCATATCTACTTCGGCCCTCGCCAGTAGTAGATCAGTTTTGCAGTTTGATGAATAAAAGCCGCGGTGGAGTGGCCGCTCCGATGAGCGAGGCCGTGCCCCGTCGGGGGTTCGAATCCCCTCTCGGGCATGGATGTTTGTGCTGTCTTTAGTATAAGTTAGTTTATAAGTAGTTCGTAAGTTTAGGGACTGATGACCCCGCAGTTAAGTCCCATAAGCTTAACAAATATTTGAACATTTGATCAGTAGAATTTGATTTAATTCGACTATATTCCATTGCCTTTGTTTTCCCCTTTTTTCTTGTTCATTTTATATCCTTCATTCAAGATACTGTCCTTTCCATCCAACTTAGTTTAGTGGTCCTTTAACAATGGCTGACTGAATTACAATGTCGTCAGCGAACCTCGTAGTTTTCATTTAGTTTTAATTATTCCCTTTTTATTTATTTATTTATTTATTTATTTTTTTATTATTATTGCTTGCTTCATATCGAGTTCGAATAACATCGAGGATAGGTTACAATCCTATCTCTCTCCATTCTCAACCGCTGATACCATTTCATGCCGTTATACAATTAAAACTGCTATTACATCTCAATATTCACAGCTACATATTTACTCTACAAATACATTTAAGGGCGTGGCAGATGGTTCATCGAACCGCTTTCATGATATTTCTGTATAGTTCCATCCTCTAATAGCGCGCGGGAAAAATCAATTCATATATATTACTGTTGTAGAACACGTTTTATTATGATATTCAAGTTGTCTTGGGTATAAGGTTGTTAACAAAATGTTTGTATTCGGAGGAGGATCTTAGTAAAATAAATTTCGAATATAGATGTCGCCGCGACGAATAACGCCTCTCTTAATGTTTTCTACCTCACCTCGTGCATCATTTCTGTAACACTCTCTCCCGTGTATCGCGAAACGAGCTGCCCTTCTCAGAACTTTTTCTATGTCCTTCGTGGGCAAGGGGGAATCACACATAGCGCAGTAATACTCCAAAATAGGACGGGAAAGTGTAGTGTAGGCAGTTTCTGTAGTAGAACTGTTTCATCTTCTGAAAATTCTGCCAGTGAAACATAGCCTTTGGTTCGTCTTCCCCGCGTTATTTTCAATGTATTCTTCCAGTTCAAATAGTTGGAATTGTAATTCCTAGGTTATTTAGTTGAATTTAAGGCTGTTGATTTCACTGCTTTCACTGCTGAATTTCTTTTAGTGTTCAGATGTATGACTTCACACTTTTCATTATTAAGGATCAATTGCAAAGTTTCGCACAATGCACGAATCATTTCGAAATCGTTTTGCAGTTTCTTTTCAACTTTTGGTGACTTTACTAACCGATAAACGACAGCATCATCCGCTAACAGTCCACGTGAGCTGCTCAGATAATCTCCTAAATTGTATATAAAGACAAGAATCAGTAGGGGCCCAATAATACTTCCCTGGGGACGCCAAATACGTCTTTTATTTTACTCTGACTACTGATTCCATAAGTACACAATATGATTAAATGTCACTTGTGAGGCTCAGTTTAAAAAACCTTACGGAATTCGTGTTGACTTTAGGTCAATAGATCGTACTCTTCGAGGTAGTTCATAATTTTCGATAATGTATGTGTTCAAAAATGCTGATGCAAACCGACTTCAGTAAAATGGGCCTTTGATTTTACGGGTCACTCATTGCCCTTCTTGGATACTGGAGACACTTGTGCAACGTTCCAGTCTTTGGGTATGTATCTTTCACTGAGCAAGTGATTGTATATGATAGCGAATTATGGAGTTATTGCATCAGCCTACTCTGAAAAGTACCTAATTGGTGTACAATCTGGACAGAAAAACTTGCTTCTGTTAAGTGATTTCTGTTGCTTTAGTACTCCAAGGATATCTACCTCTAAATTACGCATGCTGCTAGCTGTTCTTGATTCGAACTCTTGGAGTATTTGCTTCGTCTTCTTTAGTGAAGGAATTACCGAAAAACATGTATAGTAATACTGCATTAGTAGCACTGTTATCATTTGTATCGGCATTGCTATCGCATAGTGAAGGCTATTGATTGTATTTTGCCACTAGGGTACTTTAAATATGACCAGAATTTCGTTGTATTTTCAGCGACACAGTGTTTCGTTGTGAAAACTATTATAACCTTCTCGCATTGAAGTCCACATTAAATTTCCAGTTTCTGTAAAAATTTCCAGTCTTGGGGATTTTGTGTTTGTTTATAAACTGGGCAGGTTTTTTTCCTGGTTTCTGTAAGACTGATCAGACTCGGTTTGTGAACTATGGTTTCAGCTCCCTCTTTTGTTAGTTCATTTGATAGAAATCCCTCAGTTGCTATCAAAGTTATTTATCTGAATGTAAGCCGCATCTGATTTACATTCCAATTAAAGATTGGATACTCCCACTCAGGAATGAAATTTGAGGACCATGACGCAAAATTAGCGTGTTATATAGTAAGGGATCCAGAAACTTCACGAAGAAGGTAAGTATCGGCATCACAGTAGGCGGTATGAATCTGGTCAGACGTGATATGCAGGATGTCCACGATCCAGTCACGAATATCTAAAGGCCCAGAGCGTGCACGAAACGCACAATTTATCTAGGCTAAAGCTTACTTTTCCACACTCACACACACACACACACACACACACACAGAGAGAGAGAGAGAGAGAGAGAGAGAGAGAGAGAGAGAACTGGTGGCGATGTGACAGAAGACAGCAGACACTCAACACTGAGGTATCGCAATCACTATGTGGGTGTTGTAGTTCTTCTTATTTCCATGCTTGCTAAGATAAACTGGGGAGGAATTCCGCCTTATGTTTTTCTGTTGTATTCACCCGAACATGTCACAGCACTTACGTGCTTTCTACAGTGGGTATCTTGCCTTTAATGTATAAAAATTGATATCACGTGTTACAGTTTTATGTGAGTTGTATAAACATTTGCCTAACTTATTTACATTTGGTAATGACGTTCCCAATGCAAACATCTTATTACGTCAATTTTCGTAAAGTATTAAAGATTTTTCTTGTATCACTGTCAATAGCAAATTTTTCACGAATCCGGTCGAATTTATTTTAGGCCCAAATTTACAAGTATAACACTAAGTTATTATCAGAATCTACTTATTGCTTTTAGTATGCAATTTACAGCTTGTTATCTTCAACAGCAAAACGTTTTTATTTTGAAAAACGAATATATTTTCTTTTTTCGCCTGGATATTGTAATATAGGTATTAACATGTCGCTATTTAGCGCCAATTTTTTGTGCTGTCGTTTTCTTTCCTTGTGTTAGCACGAGGGAAACGCAAGAACGTTTCGTATTTTCAACTTTCTTCCATTGCCACATCTCAATTTCTTCTATTCCTTTTTCCATGATTCACGACCATACAAACAAACATTTTGATGTACTTCTTCCACAAAATAAGGCCTTCATTTCTTACTGGTAGACTTAAAGATAATGCCTTCCTTGTTTGTGCTAAATAGCTCCTTACCTCCTCCTTTCTGCCTCGTGAGCTCTCTGTTGTTTAGTTTCCAAGATCACAGAATACCTTCACTTCGTCTATTTCGTGGACACCACCCAATTCAGACGGCAAGTTCATTGATAATTTCATTCCTCATGCATTTTCCATTTCTTTCGGTTTACTCTCAATCCATATATCCTGTACTAATCAGACTATTTATTCTCTTCAACAGCAGGTCATGTAGTTCTTTTCCGTTTTCACTGAGGATATCAGAGTGTAGGCCGATCATCTCTCAAATATTTCCAGAAATCTTTTATAGCTTTTTAATAATTTTTTGTCCTCCCGGCTTCCTTTCTGATCACCTGTTTATATTTCGGCAGTTGTAAACATTAATCGAGCAAAGTACCATCGATACTTCAAACTGTCTGACCGATAACCGCGAAAACGTTTACCTGTAATAATCAGTATTGTTGTCAATATAGCCTTTTCTTTTCGGGCTTCTGCAAACAGTGTTTCACTGAAGGGAATGCCAGGAGTGGAGAGAGGATTACATAGCGTCTAAATGCGTCGTTAGATCCAAATATGAGACACATTCAGAAAGTAAGTTAACTTATTAAAAAAAAAAAAAAAAAAAAAAAAAAAAAAAAAAAAAAAAAAAAATGGTTGAAAAACATTATTGGCGACAGCTACTGTAATGTTTGGACGACTTTTCGATATAGTCACGAAAAGAAGTGAGACACTATGCGAAATCAATGGTGATACAGTGCTACTAAAGCAATATTACTATGCACGTTTTTCGGAAATTCCTTCACCAAAGAGGACGAACCACATACTCCAGAGTTCGAATTAAGGACAGCTAGCGGCATGCGTAACTTAGAGGTAGATATCCTTGAGGTACTAAAGCAACGAAATCACTTAACAGAAGCAAGTTTTTTTGTCCAGATTGTATACCAATTAGATTCTTTTCAGAGTAGGCTGATGCAATAGCTTCATACTTCGCTATCATATACAATCACTTGCTCAGTGAAAGATCCATACCCAAGAAGGGCAATAAGAGTGACCCGTAACATCACAGGCCCATTTTACTGAAATCGGCTTACAGCAGGATTTTGAAACACATACATTTTTCGAAAATTATGAACTACCTCGAAGAGAACGATCTATTGACACAAAGCCAACACGAATTCCGTAAGGTTTTTCTGATTGTGCCTCACAAGTAGCTTTTAATAATATTGTGTAAAATAGAAGTGGTATTTGGCGTTCCCCAGGGAAGTATTATTGGGTCCCTACTGTTTCTTGTCTTTATAAACAATTTAGAAGACTATCTGAGCAGCTCACCTGGACTGTTAGCGGATGATACCGTCATTTATCGGTTAGTAAAGTCATCAAAAGATCAAAAGAAACTGCAAAACTATTTAGAAAAGATTCGTGCAAGGTGCAAAAATTTGCAAGTGATCCTTAATAATGAAAAGTATGAAGTCATACATATGAACAGTGAATGAAATCCACGTAAATCAGTGAAAATAACAGGTCGTAAATTCTACTAAATATGTCGTGCTAGGAACATTTCTGTTCCTGTGTAGTGTAAGTCTGTCACCTATGAATTGCACTGGCGTGTGCAGTCGTCTTCAGCACTTCGTCGTTATCAGAATGAATGCCGCACGACAGGAATTTCTTCAGTTCGGAGAAAGAATGGCAATCGCTGGGAGCAAGATCAGTACTGAATTCTGGATGATCAAACAGAGCTCGCAGCCGAACTTCGGCAAAACAATTGCTGTGCCCGGTGGAATAGCCGAGCTCTCTAAGGCGCCTTGCTGCGATTGCTCTCCGTCGCAGGTTCGAGTCCTCTCTCTGGAATAGATGTGTGTGTCTTGTCTTTAGGTTAGTTTATGTAGTTTGTAAGCCTAGGGACTGAGAACCACAGTATTTGAGTCCCATAGATTTGCAAACATTTGTACTGAAGCGTTGCTGTGCACCGAACTCTGTGGGGACGACCATCGTCACGGAGCAACACATCGCCTGCGGCAAACAATTCCACGCCTCTCGTTATGAATGCCGCGTCGCAGTTTCCGCGCTGTTTCACAGTAACGGTCAGAACTCACTGATTCACCTCTGGGCGGTTAGTCAATTGCCTGACTGCCCTTCCTGTCCGAGAACACCGTGCGCATCACATCCTGCGCCGACACAGTCTGAATTTTGTCTTGACCGGAGACCCACTGACTGTTGCTTGGTTTACAAAATGAGAAATACACGTCCCATCGTCCGTGACGATCCTGTTGAGAAACTCGTCGTAATTTTGATGATACAACTGCAAAAATGCCATTACTGCTCGAAAGCGATTTGTTTTGTGCTCGTGTGTCAGGCAAATATTTACTTGAACGGCGGTTTCTCACAAGGGACGTCTTTGACCTCGAATGCTCGGACCCGCCCTACATTATGCTTGGAATAAGAGGAAATCAGGAACAGGACAGTGGTGTGCGTCATTTTCAAGCAAAACGATGCACTGTATCTCAAGTAACTGAGAGAAACGAAGTAACAACATATCAGTACCGTAGGAAGGAAATTATATGTAATTTAATGGCGTCAGTGTATCATTACCTATTCAATCAGGAGCGCAAAACATTCTTTGCTTTAAGTATTTAGAATAGCGCAAAACACATATATACAACAGCATCACACACCCGAAAATGCTTATATTAGTCCTCAAAGTGCAGATGCGGGATTTCGATGAAGTGGTTAAAACGAAGAGGGATAGAACTATGTGCACACCTCACTAAAGCCGCGTTATAACATTCCGAATCACTCTGACATTTACGCAGTCCGATATCAAAAGCCAAATTAATTGCATTTTCAAATGATTATGTTAGTATGTCAGTGGCATACCACGCCTTTCGTCAAGTATATTGCAACATAGGCTTAAGCCGGGTCCACACGCAACGATATGTCTGTGCAGATTTCTGTGCAAATGTCTACGTTCACCAATCGTTGCGTGTGGACGAGTGTTTACATCGCTGCAAATTCTCGCGCCCGACATCTTTCGGTGAA
Organism: Locusta migratoria; assembly: GCA_026315105.1. Taxonomy (NCBI): domain Eukaryota; kingdom Metazoa; phylum Arthropoda; class Insecta; order Orthoptera; family Acrididae; genus Locusta; species Locusta migratoria. Next base: position 543,121,043 of record CM048744.1, read on the forward strand.
AAAAGAAATTAGGTAGTACAGACTGCAATCGGACTGACAAACGAATATGATACGCTATTTTTTCCGAAGTTTATCTTTGCCAGTGGTGGAGGAAATCTTGTTATGGTCACTGTTTGCAACGTGTCTTGCAAAAAAGATGTACACAAACAGCAATAAATAGAAAAGACGAACGAAATGGTCCAGGCAATGGCTGATTAAAAGAGGGTGGTTGTCACATGTGATATTACTTCGTGCGTTGGAGTGTGAACCCGATGACTGGCCTTATTATTTTCGAATGGATGTGGAAACTTATTATTATCTTTTGACACATTACTCTTCGTATAATACGTAGAAACGTATCAGGAGATAAATTTCTCCACATGAGCGGCTGACACTTACATTAAGATTACTGGCCACAGGAAGGCCCCTTCAAACACCCCGAATTTTCAACAGCAATTTCTGAACAAGCATTGAGTGAAATCATCCCCAACAATTGTAAAGCCTTTTACGCTTCCCTGAAGAATGATTTCATGAAGGCAAGTAAAGTAGGCCTACCTTCTAACAAAACACTATTTGTCAGAGTTTTGGGATTGTGGTATATAAACAAATGCATTTTGGTAGCCTGTGAATGAAGCAAAACTAAACCTGTAACAATACGACCTTTCGTAAATATCTCTCAAACGATACGAGATATGAAAAAAAAACAACAACAACAACATAAAGGAGCAAAGTTGTAGAGAATTTTCTCCTCTACAAATTCGGTTATTCAGTTTTCGCGTCAGATGAACGGTTTATTTGCAATTAAAATTACATTACAATCGGCTTTGTTTGGTATTACTAACGTATTTCTTGTCCGAAATATTTGAAAAAGCGAGGTTCTGGTCTCTGGTAGCCAACAATTATGCCTGTAAAATTTGGTGCCGATCGGTTGAACGGTTCGACCTAAAATGTGGGAACACGTTACAGCCAGACAGACATCGTCAAATCGAAACGGCTTTTTTTTTATTACTGCAGTATTTTTTGTCCAAAAAAATTGAAAAGGGGAGGTTCTGGTCTCTGGCGGCTTACAATCGTGTCTGTAAAATTTGGTGCTGATGGGTTGAACGGTTCGTCTTAAAAACAGCGAACACGTTACAGACAGACAGACATACATTCCAAAATCGCCGTTATTTTTGCAAATATCTCTGAAACGATACGAGATATGAAAAAAACATAGGAGAGCAAAGTTGTAGAGAATTTTCTCCTCTACAAAGTCGGTTATTTCATTTTCGTGTTAGATGAATGGTTAAGCCATTATTTTCATTTAAATTTCGAGCTGTCAAAAGACGATCGCAAAGGCCCACTTTTAGTGTTACTACTGTAACCTAAAGTGGGCCAAAACTGTATATTGTGATCAACTTCACCCCTTCTGACGATATAGTATTGGCGCCGTGTCTACAGAGGTACACGAAACCAGTGGCGCGTAATTCATTTCATGCAACGTGTGTCGCAACCTAGATCATCATCATCATCATTAGAGACTGATTATGCCTTTCAGCGTTCAGTCTGGAGCTTAGTATCTCTAATGAAATTCCTCCATGATCCCCTATTCAATGCTAAGTAACATTGATACCTCGTCTGATGTTATGCCTTTTACTTCAAAATCATTCTGCACCGAATCTAAGTACTTTCTTCTTGGTCTAACTCGACTCCTCTTACCCTCCGCTGACGAGCTCATGAGTCTCTTAGGTAACCTTGCTTCCCCCATGCGTGTAACATGACCCCACCATCTCAGCCTGTTCGCTCTAACTGCTTCATCTATGGTGTTCATTCCCAGCTTTTCTTTGATTTCCTCATTATGGAGACCCTCCTGTCATAGTTCCCATCTATTAGTATCTGCAATCATTCTTGCTACTTTCATAACTGTAACCTCTGCCTTGTGAATTAGGTAACCTGTATCCACCCAAGTTTCACTTCCATACAACAAAGTTGGTCGAAAGATAGAGCGCTGCACTGCTAACTTAGTCTTGGTACTTGCTTCCTTCTTGCAGAAGAGAGTAGGTCTTAGCTGAGCACTCATTGCATTAGCTTTGCTGCACCTCGATTCCAGTTCTTTCGCTATGTTGCCATCCTGTGAGCAAATACATCCCAGGTACTTGAAACTGTCTACCTGTTCTAACTTTGTTCCTCCTATTTGGCACTCAATCTGTTTGAATCTCTTTCCTACAGACATTACTTTCGTTTTGGAGATGCCGATCTTCATATCATAATCCCTGCACCTCTGATCCAGATCTGAAATATTAGTTTGCAACCTTTCAATCGAATCGCCCATTACAACTAAGTCATCCGCATATGCGAGACTGCTTATTTTGTTTTCACCTACTTTAATCCCGCCCTGCCAGTCTACTGTTTTCAATATATGATCCATGAATAGTATGAACAACAGTGGTGACAGGTTACAGACTTGTCTTACCCCTGAAACTACCCTGAACCATGAGCTTAATTTGCCATCTACTCTAACTGCTACCTGACAGTCTACGTAAAGCCCTTTAATTGCCTGCAGAAGTTTGCCTCCTATACCATAATCTTGAAGAACTGACAGTAGCTTCCTCCTAGGAACACGGTCATAAGCCTTTTCCAGATCTATGAAACATAGATACAATTCCCTGTTCCATTCATAGCACTTTTCCATTACCTGCCGTAAGCTAAAGGTTTGGTCCTGACAACCTCTAAGAGGCCTAAACCTAAAGCTATATATAATGTCGAAATCCTAAGATTTATACATAAGCCGAGCGGTCTAAAGCGTCTTGCTGCGGAGCGCGCGGTTGCTCGCCGTGGAGGTTCGAGTCCTTCCTGGGGCATGGGTGTGTGTGCGTTGTCCTTAGGTTAGTTTACCTAGGTTTAAGTAGTTCGTAAGCTACGGACTGATGACGACGCAGTTTGGTCCGATAGATTTACGAACATTTTTGATTATAAATAATACTTTTGAAGCAAATTCTTCCAGAGGTTCCCTCGGAAACAACAGAAAAACAGTATATTGTGATCGACTTCGACCCTTCTGACGATATAGTATTGGCGCCGTGTCTACAGAGATACACGAAACCAGTGGCGCGTAATTCGTTTCGTGCAACGAGTGTCACAACCTAGTGTCGTCGTGTAGACCAGCCTTAAGGACGTAACACAACTCGGCGACAGCGCAAAGACCTCGTTGACAGTGCGTTTTCCCTGTTCCGCCCTTTTGCGAAATATTCGCGCCCATCCGGCTGCAGTTGCACACTTCGCCGGTTGCCGAGGCGAGACGGCGGGCGCTGGCAGCGCCCCTGGCGGCCGGCGCGCCAGTTACGGCTGCAGCTGTCACGCCGCCCCGCACATGGCAGAGGTCTGCAGCCCATCCCGCCGTCCCGAGAGTAGCAGCGACCTGCGCTCCTCCCGAAGGCCGTCACCGTAGTCTGACACCGTCTCCAAGGTACTGTACGCTCACTAGGCTTAAACGGCTCCAGAACGTGTCCACCGACAATTTTATCCTAGTGTACCACATTCTTCAGGCTGCATTTGATCACAAAGAGAAGACTCTCTACTGTCTATGTAAAAGGGACGCAGTGGAATGACGAGTGATGGAATTACATGAAGTGTTATTAGAGCAGCAGGTTCACCCAGTTTGCCGGTCCAGTTTTATCGTCACGTTCTTGTTGCGGCCTTCAGTCTGAAGACTGGTTTGCCGCGGCTCTCCATACTCGTCTGTCCGGTGCAAGACTCCTTCGTCTTTGCGTAACTATCACCATCTGCACACATTTGGACCTACTTTCTGTAGTCTTCCGCTAAATTTTCAACTTCCGCCGGCCGCGGTGGCCGAGGAGACTAAGGCGCTCCAGTCACGGTCTGCACGGCCACAACGGTAGGGGGTTCGAATACCCCCTCGGGCATGGATATTTGTGCTGTCCTAGTTCGCAAGTAGTTCATAAGTAGTTTAGGGAATGATGACCCCGTAGTTAAGTCCCATAGACTATACAAACATTTGAACTTTTTTTTTTCAACTTCCGTGGCCTAATTAATGATCTCTGATGCTTTTTGTAGTCGTGCCATAATTTTTGTTTCTCTTAATAGATTCATTGCCTCTTCAAAGTAATTCCATATCTTAAGATTACCTGACATCGTCTGGTCTGGAGGCGATTAATTCGTTTTATAGTTTCCAAATGATAAGCCAAGATCGCAAACTACCAATTTATTAAGTGACGACAGGTTTCGGTGCACTGTGTCACCATCATCTGGTTATATAATAGTCTGGTCATCTTGTTAATAAATTGGATATAAAATAAGAAGTGCAACATTGCTTACAAAGCTGTCATGTTTTTAACTTAAGTATTTTTACATATAGTGACCAAGTGCAATGTTGCACTTCTTATTTTATATCCAATTTTTTAACAAGATGACCAGACTATAATATATATATGACCAGATGATGGTGACACAGTGCACCGAAACCGGTCGTCACTTAATAAATTGGTAGTTTGCGATCTTGGCTTATCATTTGGAAACTATAATTCCATATCCGATAGAAAGATGATTGTATAGATCGCAAACAATTTTATATGAACTTGTCTCTTCGCATCTATTTAGGAACGCTTAACAAAATGTTTTATCTCTAAGACTGGAACAAGGGATTGATAACCGTCGCTGTTTAGTCCTTTCCAAAACCCAAGCCGGCCACGGTGGCCGAGGTGACTGAGGCGCTCCAGTCACGGTCAGCACGGCCACTACGGTCAGGGGTTCGAATCCCCCCTCGGGCATGGATATTTGTGCCGTCCTAGTTCGTAAGTAGTTCATAAATAGTTTGTAAGTTTAGGGACTGATCACCCCGTAGTTAGGTCCCATAGGCTTAACAAACATTTGAATTTGAATTTCCAAAAACCAACAACGACAACTTGTCTCGGCTCCCTTTTAAGCCATTTTAGATCTTAAAGCCTGCAGGGTACAGAAATAAAACACACACTGTTAATCTACAGATGACAATGAGGAGCACTGCTGCACGGATGTAGTATTTGCCCCATCAAGGCAAAGAGCAGAATCAAAATGATAGTAAGGCTACGGGACAAAACTACAGTAGTCAGCAGTCCCTAACTTACAAACTACTTAAAGTAACTTACGCCAAGAACAACTCACACCCATACCAACGGGAGGACTCGAACCTCCGACGGGGAGCAGCCGCGCACTCCGCAGCAAGGTGCCTTACAGCGCTCGGCCATTCCCGCGCGGCAAAGTGCAGACTCACCCTGACATTAAATAACATGAGCCCATATTTCTAGATTTCGAGAACGCTTTTGGACAACGTCCATCACAAGCGACTCTTACAGCCGATTTGTTGTTGTGGCCTTCAGTCCGGAGACTGGTTTGATGCAGCTCTCCACAATACCCTATCCTGAGCAAGCTTCTTCATCTCCACATAAGAACGACAACCTACATCTGTCTGAATCTGCTTACTGAATCCATCTCTTGGTCTTCCTCTGCGGTTTTTACCCCACACACTTCCCTCCAACGTTAAATTCACAATTCCTTGATGTCTAAGAATGTGTTCTACCAATCGATCCCTTCTTTTAGCCAAGGTATGCCAGACATTCGTTTTCTCCCCAATTCTGTTCAGTACCTCCTCATTTGAATTTCCAAAAACCAACAACGACAACTTGTCTCGGCAATCCACCCACCTAATCTTAAGCATTCTTCTGTAGCACCATATTTCAAAAGACTCTATCCTCTTCCTGTCCCCACTGTTTATCGTCTATGTTTCACTCCCCATACAAGGCAACACTCCACACAAATGCCTTCAGAAAGGACTTCCTTAGGCTTAAATCAATATTCGATGTTAACAAATTTCTATTTTTCAAGAACGCTTTTCTACCCATTGTCATTCTCTATTTTATATCCTCTGTACTGCGACCATCATTTGTTATTTTACTGTTCAAGTAACAAAACTCATCTACCTCATTTATTGTTTCGTTGCCTAATCTAATTCCTTCAGCATCACCTGATTTTCTTAGACTGCTCTCCATTACCCTAGATTTGCTCTTGTTAGTATTCATCTTATATGCACCTTTCAGCATACTGTCCATACCGTTCAACTGTTCTTCCAGGTCATTTGCTGTCTCTGACAGAATTACTATGTCGTCGGCAAAACGCAATGTTTTTAATTCTTCGCCCTGAACTTTAATTCCTTCTTCAAATTTCTCCTTGCTTTCCTTTATAGCTTGCTCAATGTAAAAATTGAATAACATTGGAGAAAGGCTACAACCCTGCCTTACTCCCTTCCCAACCACTGCATCCCTTTCATGCCCTTCAACTCTGACAACCGCTGTCTGGTTTTTGTACAAGTTGTAAAGAACCTTACGCTCCCTATATTTTACTCCTGTTTGCTTCAGAACTTGAGTTTATTCCAATCAACATTGTCAAAAGCCTTCTCCAAATCAACAAAAGCTACATATGTAGGTTTGCCTTTTCGTAATTTGTAATCTAGGATAAGCCGTAAAGTGAGTATTGCCCCAATCCTTATGTAAATAATTCGTGTTAATATTTTGCAACCATGACTTATTAAACTGATGGTTCTGTAGTTTTCATACTTGTCTCGTTAAGTTCCAGTTAAGATTTTAACTTGCCGTTAGCGGAGAATTGCGTTTGTCAATCTTTCGTTATCAATTAACCTGACGTTAAAGACATCAAACTGGGCTTTAACGAGTGGAATTCCTCTCGTTACACGGCTAACGAACAGTTTATGAAAATTGCAGAACCCAAAACGTTAAAATACCGCATACATGTGATAAAGACCTATTTATCGAATAAAATAACAGAAGCACTACGTATATGAAAAACTAATGTGGAAAGCAGCTTTTGAAAAATTTTATCGTCATATTTCTCGCCCCCATCCATGTCAGTAGCGATTAGATGAGTTTGATATATTGCAGATACGTAAGACAACCTTAAAATTATTGTTGCGATATCAAAATACAAATTTACGGGTAACGACTAGTTAAGTAAGAATCGGTATGATAAAAATGGCTGGAATAATAGATATGGTTGACAATGAAGAAGATGTCGATATTTTGATCATGTAGAATCATTGCCCCAATAAGGCGTCCTAGATATATTCTTCCACATCATTTTGAATGTTGGGTTGATGCAGAATTTGTTATGCGATTTTGCCTTCGAAAGACCACTGTGGAAACGCTGTCCAACAGATAGATATGTAATAGGAAACATAATACTTTGAAAGCTTATTAATTCAGTATTTACTTATGGTTGTTGAGCCTAGTGTAAGGCCTAAAATATTATTTCTTCTTCCGATCTACTGGTACAGTGCACTTTAGCCTAAGTGCAAATTATTGCTTGCACTAAAGTACTTGACAATCTGTTGGTCATAGGGGACTTCGTTGTTGTCGCAAAACGTCTGCTTGGAAAGCTGTTCGGTAGGTGACACTGGCACTAGCCTCTCTGTTCAATGTGTCCTTATCTTTATTAATTACACAGGAGTCTCGCACTCACTTCTTCGAAATTCGAGCATCTTTCACGTTTGTTTTCCATAGCGCCAAATAACAATAGTCTGCTAACCTCTTCCTTGCTAGTCAAACATGGGCAACAGCTGTTTATTCAGACGGCTCTTCCATTTGTTTTTATTGCCAACACAGTCGAAATATACCGTGCATTTCCGTTTTCTCCAGATTAGCAAACGAGATGTGTATATGGCAATGATAAACGCAATGCTCTTAACCAACACATTTAACTGGACGTTAAAGGCATCTTCTCGTTTACTAACGAGAAGATTAACGAGAGATGGACGAACCGGCTCTTAATGAAATTACCTAACGAGGTGACGCAGTGGTGACACTTTGTGGACTCGCATTCGAAAAAGCAGCGGTTCAAAGCCACCTCCGGCCATCCAGATTTAGGCTTTGGTGGTTTCCCTAAATCACCCCAGGCAAATCCCACGAAGGTTCATTTCTGTGCGACTGGATTTAGTTATTTCCTGTCGAAAATGCCACACTGTATAGGAAAAAAGGAATATTAGGGTTTAACGTCCCGTCGTCATGGTCATTAGAGACGGAGTCGAAACTCGGATTTTTATTGGATGGGGAAGGAAATCGGCTGTGCCCTCTAAACAGATCCCTACCGTCAACAACTATGTTGGTGTGCAGATTCAAAGTAAATCTACATCTACATGGGATACTATGCAAATCACATTTAAGTGGCTGGCAGAGGGTTCTTCGAACCACCACTATACTATTTATCACCCATTCCATTCTCGAATAGCGCATGGGAAGAAAGAACACCTGAATCTCTCTGTTCGATCTCCTATTTCTCGTATTTTATTCTGATGATGATTTCTACCTATGTAAGTTGGAGTCAACTATATATTTTCGCATTCGGAGGAGAATGTTGTCGATTGGAGTTTCGTAAGTAGTCCACGCCGCAGCGATAAGGGCCGTTGTTGTAATGATTCCCATCACAGGTCCTGTATCATTTCCGTAACGCTGTCTCCCCTGTATCGTGACAATACGAAACGAGCTGCCCTTCTTTGGACTCTTTCGATGTCCTCCGTCAAACTCACCTGATAAGGATCCCACACTGGGCAACAATACTCCAAAAATGGACGGACAAGCGTAGTGTATGCAGTTTCTTGTGTAGCTCTGTTTCATATTTTTAGGGTTCTACCAATAAAACGCAATCTCTGGTTCGCCTTTCCCATGACATTATCTACGTGTTCTTTCCAATTTAAGTCTGAAGTAAGGTATTTTGTGGAGTTTACGGCATTCACTTTTGATTGATTTATCTTGTAAACAAAGTTTAACGGATTTCTTTTCGTACTCACGTGGACGACTTCACACTTCTCATTATTTAGAGTCAACTGCCACTTTTTACAGCTTACTGACATCTTATTAAGATCGTTCTGCAGTTGGTTTTGATCTTCAGATGATTTTACTAGACGGTAAATGACGGCGTCATCTACAAACAACCTAAGAGAGCTACTTAGATTTTCTCCCAAATCGTTTATGTAAATAAGGAACAGCAGAGGCTGTGCAACGCCCGATATAACCTCTGTTTTAGTCGATGACTTACCATCGATTACTACGAGCTGTGTCGTCTCTGACAGGAAATCCCCTATCCAATCGCAAATTTGGGGCGATATACCATAACCATGCAATTTGATTAAAAGCCGATTGTGAGGTATGGTGTCAAAAGCCTTCTGGAAATCAAGAAATACGGAATCGATTGCGAACCCTTGTCGATAACACCCATCATTCGTGTGAATAAAGAGCTAGTTGTGTTTCGCATGAACGTTATTTCCTAAATCCGTGTTGACCTTGGGTCAATAGATAAATAAATAAAACCGCTATTTACCCGTCCTCTTTCGATTTCACGATATGATAACATGAACTGTCAAAAGATGTCCGTCCAACGGCTTACCACACGGAACACAGCATTTCGGTCAGCGTACATCCATTCCAACGATGACGTCATGGCACCTATCAAACGAGGTAGTGTTTGCTGGGCAGCCATACATCCACAATCGCCGCGCACACATTCGACAGAAGGTGCAGAAATACGAAATCGATTTTCGAATACGCCGACCACACTATGGTACTGGGCCAGAATGGAAGCCTACCCCTGGAGCGTCTTTCAAGATGACAACGTCTCATGTGGAATCGTGAACATGCCACCTGAACAGTGGAATAGTCGGCCAATGTTTTTTCCCAGCTGAGTCGCGATTTGGTCTGAAGCAGTGTCTTTCAACCTGTGGGTAGCGAGCCCCTGAGGGTCGTAGGGTCTTGTTCGGGAGGGTCAAGGTCGTAGAAGGATGCAGTACAATATATATATATATATATATATATATATATATATATATATGCGCCTCGTCCTAGGATTTTTATCTGTCACTTTCCACTTCTTTCACCTCTGGCAGTATTGCTCATGTGAAAAATACCGAGTAGCACCGTGGTTCGGAACCCACGTTAAACTGTAGGTCCCCCCTATAACTGGCTGGGTAAGTCAGTTCGAAGGTCGGAGGAAGGCAACAGCATACCACCTCCAAACAGGACCATGCCTAGTAAAGCACTGTGGTGTTCAAACCAATCTTCGGATTGTTGACTGCTTTATACATATATTTACCTTATATATATATATATATATATATATATATATATATATATATATATATATATATATACCTTGGTAAACTAACCTGAGGACAAACACACACACCCATGACTCGTATCTCGAGGGCGAGCAACCGCGCTCTCCGCAGCGAGATGCTTTAGACCGCTCGGCTACTCCACCGCGGCGATGCAGTACCAGCATCTTCGATAGCAAACTTACGTTTCGTGACGTTCAGCTGCTACGGTAGAAATGCCACAGGGAAGTGGTTTTCGTGAAATTCGCTTAGTTAAGAAGTCATTCGTAGGTGGAAAAACGGCTTTGTTGTGACACGTTTCGGGTGGCCCTATATAAGACATGACGTGTCACAGGTATAATCTGTACCTACGGCACTTTTGAATTCTGATGATGGGCCGACCGAAACGGGAAACAGTGAAGCCTTTCCACCTTATTATGACTTGTTTATTAAACGACTTAACGGCGTTTGTGCAGTACTGGTAAAGTTATTTACAACGGTCACAATAGTCTTGTATGATTTTGTCACATATTCAAATATTATTATGTCGGAGAAACAAATAACTACTAACTTAATATTATTTTTAATTAATAATACCTTTTTACTACTGGATCATAGTAGTTTTCAGCTAGTAACGATTTTGTCGGCCGCGTTGGAGGGAAATGTGTGGGCCGGCCGCGGTGGCCGAGGTGACTGAGGCGCTCCAGTCACGGTCTGCAGGCCACTACGGTCGGGGGTTCGAATCCCCCCTCGGGCATGGATATTTGTGCCGTCTTTAGTCTTAGGTAGTTCATAAGAAGTTTGTAAGCTTAGAGACTGATGACTCCGTAGTTAAGTCCCATAAGTTGTACAAACATTTGAACATTTTTTTGACAAAAGAGTGCAACCTTCGCAAAATATCAGTTTGTTGTTTTGTCGAATCCTGTGGAGGGGCTATGGGGTTGCGACGAAAAACGTATTCATTAAAGCACTAGAGCAGTAGATTAAGATAACTCCGCCGTTTAATCTAGAAAATGTGACTTAATTTTGTCCATTGTTGTGACTGTTTCACTTTTGTAACATAAAACAAACTCGCCTTCAGTCATGAAAATCGTGTTATATTTATTAGAGCACGATACAATTCGAGCCCTGAGGGCTCATCTTCAGGTGCCTCTTTGATGATTTACATACTTTAAAGAAACCTTAGCCTGTCAAGGCTAAATACGTATGGTGACACATGCTATGAATGGTAAAATGTGCCATGTTGTTACTATATATATATATTTGGCCACGTATGTGCTTCGCAAATCGCGAAATTTCCCGACGTTTGCTGCTCCTGTAAGATGGACAAACGATCTGCAACACATGAAAATTTGTGCCGGAACGGGACTCGAACCTGGGTCTCCCGCTTTTCGCGAGCAGTCGCCTTAACCACTCGAACACCTGTGCACGCTCCCCGGCCAAACCCAAACTTCAGTGTGTTGCACTTGCCTCTTTCCTTCATATGCTCGCACACATTATAGCCTGAGTCCCGGAAGAGGGAGAGAGACAATTCTACCACCGTAAGCTTGTCAAGCGTTAACGTTTATTATAATAATAAAGCGGGAGTCCCGGGTTCGAGTCCCGATCCGGCACATATTTTCATGTGTTGCAGATCGTTTGTCCATCTTACAGGAGCAGCAGACGTCGGGAAATTTCGCGATTTGCGAAGTGTATACATGGATATATTTATCTCTGCTGCGGATCACCGATATAATAATAAATATATATTTGGTCTTCACAGGCCCAGGTATCTTTAAAAGCATGTAAATCATGAAAGAGGCACCTGATGTTGTCTCACTGCTCGAAATGCATCGTGCACTAATATCTCACGATTTTATTTATTGAAGGCGAGTTTGTTTTATACTAGAATATTTGGAAACGGCACGGTGACACAACATTTCTTTGAGCTTAGCTTCCCCCACATCAAAATCCTGGAATCACCACTGTGCTATATTTATGAACACCGGTGAATTTCACTGACTACAGCTACAATGTGACATTATTTGTTCAAAATTCAAATGTTTGTTAAGCTTATGGGACTTAACTACGGGCTCATCAGTCTCTAAACTTACAAACTACGTATCAACTACTTACGTACTAGGACGGCAGAAATATCCATGCCCGAGGGGGGATTCGAACCCCCGACCGTAGTGGCCGTGCTGACCGTGACTGGAGCGCCTCAGTCCCCTCGGCCACCGCGGCCGGCCATGATTTGTTCTTGTTCCGTTCACTCACTGAGCGCTTGACGAGCTGGTGCTGCCACGATCCTGAGCGAGATGTTTAAGGCACATAATTTTATGAAAAGTTTAACACCATAAGACGAGTATTAGAAATAGGACTGTATGTTTGTTTTGAAGTTGGCAGTGCTCGAATATTCCAAACTTGTTCATCCATTTCTCGAAAATAACGGTTACCTCCAGCGAACTTTACATTAATTAAAAACCCTAGCCGCGGTGTAGCCGAGCGGTCTAAGGCACCTCGCTGCGGAGCGTGCGGTTCCTCGCCGTGGAGGTTCGAGTCGTTCCTGGCTCATGGGTCTGTGTGTTTGTCCGTAGGTTACTTTACTTCGGTTTAAGTAGTTTGTAAGCTACGGACTGATGACTACGCAGTTTGGTCCGATAGATTTACAGACATTTGATTTTAAAAACCCTTACGAAACGTTTTATCCGAGACACCCCTCAAAAAAGGTTAAAGGAAAGAAAGTTTATCGCTGTTCATCCGATCAGACTTCCCTATCTGTCATGACAGATCACTTTGGAACTAATAACTTTAGTCGCAACAAAATTTCCAGGGAGTATCTACTTATATCGTTATTTGCAAATTTATATCACTGTACGGCACATAATTCACGACATATGACCGCTTAAAACTGAGCGCAAATTACACAATTTAGCGGTTCGACTTCGAGTATTTATAGCCATAGATATATACACCCAGTGTTTGATAATGAGTGCATTTAGTGACTCGTAAAATGCATTGAACACAATTTCAAATCATTCATAAACTTTTCTCGATTACATATTTAACGTAAAATATTTAGCACATTAACTCACTTGTAATAACACATTTAAATCAGAACTATAAATGCGAATCTGATCCTCTATTGTAATGATATATTGTATTAAACCAGTAAAATTAAAACAAAGAGAGAGAATTTTTATATACGTACTAATTATTTTTGTAAAAGAAAGGCAACGCGCGCCAGAGAATGTTCGATTAAGCAAGATCATCTCTGCCGCGCTAATTTGTTCTGTGAAGGACGAACTAAATCAAGTAATTAAGTGCCAGTCTTCTCTCTCGAGTCAGATGCAGGGATCTGTAATTACACCGTATTTGTTACAGCAATTTCCTTAAGTTATTCTCATCAGTTTGTGATTCACTGCTGTGAAAGTTGTTTGTTACCAACCGACAGTTGCAACAACACTAGTGTTCCTAGTGGTGGGCAAGGCGCCGTAACAGTATTCTTTGTTTGTAATAACATTTCTGTATAATTAACCGAGTATTTTCTGTAATTTTTGCGTCCCAAGCATTATTGAAATAACGAGAGACATAATCGTGAAATAAATGTAAAAATACCAAAATTTCGAGGTATAAACAACTTATTCTTGAGGCAATACATGGAAATATGTACCCGCGCCGAAGCGGCCGAGCGCATTGAGGCGTTATGCTCCGATTCGCGAAGCCGTTCCCCGTCGGGGTTTCGAACCCCCCCTCGGGAATTGCTGTTTGTGTCGTCTTTTAGTATAAGGTAGTTCATAAGTATTTTGTAAGTTTAGGGGCTGATAACCCCGCAGTTAAGTCAAATATTCAAATGTTTGTAGAGCTAATGGGACTTAACTACAGGGTAATCAGTCCCTAAACTTACAGACTACTTGCCGCGGTGGAGTAGCCGAGCGGTCTAAAGCGTCTCGCTGCGGAGCGCGCGGTTGCTTGCCGTGGACGTTCGAGTCCTCCCTGGGGATGGGTGTGTGTGTGTGTGTGTGTGTGTGTGTGTGTGTGTGTGTGTGTGTGTTGTCCTTAGGTTAGTTTACCTAGGTTTAAGTAGTTTGTAAGCTACGGACTGATGACCACGCAGTTTGGTCAGATAGATTTACAAACATTTGAACATTTTACAGACTACTTATGAACTAGCTTATACTAAAGACGGCATCCATGCCCAAGAGGGGATTCGAACAGCCGACGGGGAACGGCCTTGCGTATCGTAGCATAGCGCCTCAATACGCTCGGCCGCTCCTTCACGCCGTATTTGTCCCTGAAGCTTAAGAAACATTTGAACATTTAGGAATATGTATACATTTGCAGCGTATTCCACTGCAGTTAATGGAATATAATCCCACGAGGAAACATAAATTGCTTTTACGCTCTGTTCTTAGCTACATGACAGGATTTTCTTTGACGTGTAACAATTCGGTATGCAGTGTAATGATTCGAACATTTTTACACTTCACTTGTCTTTCGTGTCAACGCAGTTAGCCTACTTTTAAGTGTAGTTACTTTTGCTTATAAAACGAATGTCTTGAAGATTCTTGTCGATTGTGATTCAGATGTTGCAAGAAATGTGGTTTGGTTTCTTTTTTGTCGTGTTATTTTCTTTTCTTCTTCGACGTCTTATGTCACCTTCCTGATGTTTGCTCTTCAGCTACAGCTATGGTGGCTGATCGAGTACACAAAATAATTCAGATTTTCCATTCCATGAAAGTTTAATGCGTTCAGCACTTCACGCTTCTGACAAGGAAAGTACTAGGGCTCGAACAAACACATATAGACCAAAATTGTATGAGAGATAATGTAAAGATCCCTTATTGCACTAGTGATACTCCCGCATCTGCAAAACTCTGCAGTCGTCCGTTAGAGGCCTCTGCGTGTGCCATGCCGCATTTCACTTTGACCTGTCGGTTCGCCAGTAGGGACAGTGCAGCGTGCCTCCGAAGTTGCGTTTTGTGACATTTGTTTGGTGAAGCGTCAGATAGGACGGCGATTGGTAATCAATCCTGCTAATGTATTGCGATTGATTGAGATGAAGTTACGAAGAATCCTCCTTCCTGAAGATGGTATTACTGTAGAAGATGAATCATTCGCATGCTTTCTCGTATCTGTTATGGTGCAGAAATATGAGCATAAGTTAGATGCTGTTGTTACAAATTCATAATAATAATAGGGATGATAATGACGAACAACTCATTGCAAGCGGTAGTGCTACGGCAAGTGCGGAAAGAGGCGATGGAAGCAGTGGCAGTGAATACCAACCGTCTTCCGAGAAGAAGGTTAAAGTTGCAACTATCATCACGGCTTTTGAAGACAATACGCTAGAGAACATGTACGATGATTAATTCATAAGTTATAGTCAAGATTTCTGCATTACGTATGGCGTCTACAATTACATCTACAGTGCTATCTAGTGCATGATTGAAGAGTTTTGCATAAAAACGACACCCACCAGCACATTGAGGTGTACGTAGAGATCCTGTAAGCAAACGTTCATACAGATATGTTTGTTCGAGCCCATGGACTTTCCTTGTGAGTAAAAAACCGACGTCCGTCTGCAAAAGGTCAGATCTATTGTTTATCATCCATTTCATTTTGTTAACAGATAATGAAATTCTTGATTAACAAGTCATATGTATCATAAACTGTTCCACAATGTACTTTTTCATACCTTCCAATGGTTCTTAGAAAACCTAATAAAGACAAATTTGGATTTATTTTGTATATATTACTGGTTTTTATGGCACTAAATACCTTCATTATTGCATAAAGTAAGTTGATATCAGTTTAAACGAAACTATTCACTCTCATCCGATATCGTATTCAGAAGTGTACCTTACTGGCTCCTCGGAGCGCTACTGTCGTGGTGTATGACGAAAATCTGCGGGAGTGTTGCGATTTTATATTTTATACTGTAGTTACGGTGAAAGAAAATGTTATTATAAACTTAAAACAATTTGAAACTTAAGTGAGAACCGATTACTATATTTAATGTTTTGACATGAAAAGTTCAAAGTGTTCATATCATTTATGAAAGTGTTCTGCAACTGAGCTTTCTTGAACTAGCAGTTCCGTTTTATTAACACAGTCAGCAATTGCAGGCATTAAACATTGTCATTTCCTTAGCCAACATTTCATACAAATTTTTTCAGAACCTGCAACTTTCGGATAAATTCTACGTAATTTTACTCTGACTTCAAAACTGCTAGTATACTATGGAGTTAATGTGTGTAGCGTTTACTAGATTCTATTGCTTTGAATGACGGTTCCTGTTATGTTTCTGAAAAACCACCATTTTTCGTGGTTTCCCTGTATGATGCGTAACGGCCTAGATTTTCGTCAGCTCATTCTAAGTGTAGACACGTCAAACTGACCCCGACCCCACTTGGCTTCCGTACAAACTGAGCAGTATTCAAGTAGGTCCCGCTTACTGCTTTGTATGCAGGCTCTTTTGTAGGAAGTTCGACAGTGTCGTACCAATGAATCGTTGCCTATTATGATGGCCGACACAACGGCCGTTTACGCCAAGAATTGCTGTCCAAATCATGTCGTAAAAGTTGTTTATGCAGGTCGATTAACACCAGTTGCGTTTTAAGTACAATTACAGTATGATCCACATTGGTGGAGCATTCGGTGGTCAGTTTCAACGTTTTGTGTTTGATTGATGGATCAGCGATAAGGGGAAAGCGGCATGGCGAGCGAGACTTCTTATCCGTGGAGGCATAAAATAATAAGCATTTAAAATGTGTTACTCGACCACTACCGACTGCATCCACGTTTGTTATTCCCTTAAATATTTTCTTTTCATCTCAATTATAATTTTAAACAAATAAGGAATTATATACATGTGGCGTCTGTTCCGAAAGAACAGACGCCATTTCTGATCCTGCAGCTGTTATTATTTAATATTCATAGAATATATGACTTCAACTGCGATTGGGCAAAGCTGAAAATGTGTACCCAGCCGGGATTCGAACCCGGGTCTCCTGCTTTCTAGGCAGTTGCGCTGACCCCTACACCACTTTTTTTTTTTTTTTTTTTTTTTCAACATACACGCAGCACTGACTGCCTCTTTTTTTTTTTTTTTTTTTTTGTAAGCGACGGCTTTTACGTTGCCTAATTTTTTTTTTTTTTTTTTTTTTGGAATTTCACCGTGTAAACAATTTTCTGGACCCAAAAGCATGAAATAATAGCCTTCTTTTGCCTCTCGACTGAGAAACCAGTCCGATTATTCAATGGCAATTACAGGAAACATCAAGTGAATTTATGAGCATAGTTCTGTGCCAACCTTTTTTTTTTTTTTTTTTTTCCTGTTGTACTTGGCGACTTTTTTTTTTACTCAACCTACACGCAGCACTGACTGCCTCTGATTAATTTAAAACAAAAGAAATGTCCTCTTCTAGACTTTGAAATGGCCAATTGAATTTACTTCTTTTGTTGGAGCATGAGAGTATTCTTGTAACAACTGAAACAATTATCTCTCTTGGGAAAAAAAAATAAAATAAAAATGAATGGGATGCGGTTCTTCATCATTCCAGTATCCTGGAAAACTTAAATAAAACACCAGGTGATCAATTGCGAAAACAGATGGCACGCATACTACCTTCTCTCACATCATCCTCGGACGGACATATTTGTATTTGCTGCATCTTATTGTTTACTGAACTTTTTCGTAATTGTGAACATAGAGTTCTTCTTTTTTAACTCACATACATTTTGTGAATATTCAATTTGCGATGCCAAGCAAAAGTAGTGTCGCTGTTGCTGGTATCCTTAGGAGATCCCGATGTCTGCAGTATGGGCTTAGTTCATGTTTGTAATTGTTAGCCAACTCCTAACCTCTCAAAAGTAATTTTTAGCATGTTTCCAAATTGTTTTTTGTGTTCCGTGTATTTTTTACTTTTATAATATTCACACATCATGTATGCGGTAAATTCTGTATTGTTATCCGTACCTAAATTGTTTATGACATAACTGACGAACTTGCCCATCAACCAATGTATGGCGTTGTTTTTTGCAGCCGGATAGTGAATTTTTTGTGGCCTGTAAATTGCCTCCGGGTAAATGTAATCGGGCGAAGACCTCGACAGGAAAGCGATGCTCTGTCTGATCCATTTCCAGTTTTCAAAATGACCCGCACAAGTGAATCTGTGTGTTATTGTGTCCACCAGTTGGCATTTGGAGCAAAGATTGGTATCACTTATACCCACTGCATGTAATCTTTCATTTGTTCTGCAGATGTTGTGCACTACCTTATACCATGCAGAGACGACATCAGATGACAAACATGTCAGGTTTACGTTTTTCCAGACAGCTGTCCAGTTAATATTTGGGAACTTAGTTGCTATTTTGTTTTTTCCCTCATTTTCCTTCTTTTTGCGTATAATATCTCTTGTCGTGACATCCCTCGAGCTGTTGACAATATCAGTGTGGTAACTCGCTTCGATATAAAAGGTCCTTATGTGTCGGAGACGGGGGTTTATTGCTTGTACATCCACCGGAGACTGCAGGCTAACGGGTTTAACACATTGAAATATCTTAGCTGTAATGCTATCTGGGTGTGTCCTGAGTATGTTAACAGTTCTTTTTATATATAATGCAGAAGCCTTGTTCTTCATGTCCACAAGACCGAGACCTCCATTTTTAGGGTCTAAAACTGCTGTTAGAACGTCTACCCTGAAGGTTTCCCCTCTCCATAGGAAGTTTGTTGCAATAGACATTATCTTTTTTGTAACCATTACGGGGGCAGGGAACACTTGAGCCGTATAATAAGCTTTCGAAAAAATGCAGGAGTTTATGAATTTTACTCTTTGGATAAAATAATAAGCATTTAAAATGTGTTACTCGACCACTACCGACTGCATCCACGTTTGTTATTCCCTTAAATATTTTCTTTTCATCTCAATTATAATTTTAAACAAATAAGGAATTATATACATGTGGCGTCTGTTCCGAAAGAACAGACGCCATTTCTGATCCTGCAGCTGTTATTATTTAATATTCATAGAATATATGACTTCAACTGCGATTGGGCAAAGCTGAAAATGTGTACCCAGCCGGGATTCGAACCCGGGTCTCCTGCTTTCTAGGCAGTTGCGCTGACCCCTACACCACTGGGGACACAGTGATGACCGCACCTGCAAGGACTACCCATGCACGCCTCCCGTCAGATATAAATTCCCAGCTTCGCCCTGCCCATAGTACTCAAATTCGTAGTTTAACTAATTCCCGTAAGAGTAAGGGCTTCAAACTTGCCCACCCCTCCCCACTAACGATAGGATCATTGCCCGTCTCCGGCATATTATATATATACATGTGGCGTCTGTTCCGAAAGAACAGACGCCACTTCTGATCCTGCAGCTGTTATTATTTAATATTCATAGAATATATGAATTCAACTGCGATTGGGCAAAGCTGAAAATGTGTACCCAGCCGGGATTCGAACCCGGGTCTCCTGCTTTCTAGGCAGTTGCGCTGACCCCTACACCACTTTTTTTTTTTTTTTTTTTTTTCAACATACACGCAGCACTGACTGCCTCTTTTTTTTTTTTTTTTTTTTTGTAAGCGACGGCTTTTACGTTGCCTAATTTTTTTTTTTTTTTTTTTTGGAATTTCACCGTGTAAACAATTTTCTGGACCCAAAAGCATGAAATAATAGCCTTCTTTTGCCTCTCGACTGAGAAACCAGTCCGATTATTCAATGGCAATTACAGGAAACATCAAGTGAATTTATGAGCATAGTTCTGTGCCAACCTTTTTTTTTTTTTTTTTTTCCTGTTGTACTTGGCGACTTTTTTTTTTACTCAACCTACACGCAGCACTGACTGCCTCTGATTAATTTAAAACAAAAGAAATGTCCTCTTCTAGACTTTGAAATGGCCAATTGAATTTACTTCTTTTGTTGGAGCATGAGAGTATTCTTGTAACAACTGAAACAATTATCTCTCTTGGGAAAAAAAAATAAAATAAAAATGAATGGGATGCGGTTCTTCATCATTCCAGTATCCTGGAAAACTTAAATAAAACACCAGGTGATCAATTGCGAAAACAGATGGCACGCATACTACCTTCTCTCACATCATCCTCGGACGGACATATTTGTATTTGCTGCATCTTATTGTTTACTGAACTTTTTCGTAATTGTGAACATAGAGTTCTTCTTTTTTAACTCACATACATTTTGTGAATATTCAATTTGCGATGCCAAGCAAAAGTAGTGTCGCTGTTGCTGGTATCCTTAGGAGATCCCGATGTCTGCAGTATGGGCTTAGTTCATGTTTGTAATTGTTAGCCAACTCCTAACCTCTCAAAAGTAATTTTTAGCATGTTTCCAAATTGTTTTTTGTGTTCCGTGTATTTTTTACTTTTATAATATTCACACATCATGTATGCGGTAAATTCTGTATTGTTATCCGTACCTAAATTGTTTATGACATAACTGACGAACTTGCCCATCAACCAATGTATGGCGTTGTTTTTTGCAGCCGGATAGTGAATTTTTTGTGGCCTGTAAATTGCCTCCGGGTAAATGTAATCGGGCGAAGACCTCGACAGGAAAGCGATGCTCTGTCTGATCCATTTCCAGTTTTCAAAATGACCCGCACAAGTGAATCTGTGTGTTATTGTGTCCACCAGTTGGCATTTGGAGCAAAGATTGGTATCACTTATACCCACTGCATGTAATCTTTCATTTGTTCTGCAGATGTTGTGCACTACCTTATACCATGCAGAGACGACATCAGATGACAAACATGTCAGGTTTACGTTTTTCCAGACAGCTGTCCAGTTAATATTTGGGAACTTAGTTGCTATTTTGTTTTTTCCCTCATTTTCCTTCTTTTTGCGTATAATATCTCTTGTCGTGACATCCCTCGAGCTGTTGACAATATCAGTGTGGTAACTCGCTTCGATATAAAAGGTCCTTATGTGTCGGAGACGGGGGTTTATTGCTTGTACATCCACCGGAGACTGCAGGCTAACGGGTTTAACACATTGAAATATCTTAGCTGTAATGCTATCTGGGTGTGTCCTGAGTATGTTAACAGTTCTTTTTATATATAATGCAGAAGCCTTGTTCTTCATGTCCACAAGACCGAGACCTCCATTTTTAGGGTCTAAAACTGCTGTTAGAACGTCTACCCTGAAGGTTTCCCCTCTCCATAGGAAGTTTGTTGCAATAGACATTATCTTTTTTGTAACCATTACGGGGGCAGGGAACACTTGAGCCGTATAATAAGCTTTCGAAAAAATGCAGGAGTTTATGAATTTTACTCTTTGGATAAAATAATAAGCATTTAAAATGTGTTACTCGACCACTACCGACTGCATCCACGTTTGTTATTCCCTTAAATATTTTCTTTTCATCTCAATTATAATTTTAAACAAATAAGGAATTATATACATGTGGCGTCTGTTCCGAAAGAACAGACGCCATTTCTGATCCTGCAGCTGTTATTATTTAATATTCATAGAATATATGACTTCAACTGCGATTGGGCAAAGCTGAAAATGTGTACCCAGCCGGGATTCGAACCCGGGTCTCCTGCTTTCTAGGCAGTTGCGCTGACCCCTACACCACTGGGGACACAGTGATGACCGCACCTGCAAGGACTACCCATGCACGCCTCCCGTCAGATATAAATTCCCAGCTTCGCCCTGCCCATAGTACTCAAATTCGTAGTTTAACTAATTCCCGTAAGAGTAAGGGCTTCAAACTTGCCCACCCCTCCCCACTAACGATAGGATCATTGCCCGTCTCCGGCATATTATATATATACATGTGGCGTCTGTTCCGAAAGAACAGACGCCACTTCTGATCCTGCAGCTGTTATTATTTAATATTCATAGAATATATGAATTCAACTGCGATTGGGCAAAGCTGAAAATGTGTACCCAGCCGGGATTCGAACCCGGGTCTCCTGCTTTCTAGGCAGTTGCGCTGACCCCTACACCACTTTTTTTTTTTTTATTTTTTTTTTTTCAACATACACGCAGCACTGACTGCCTCTTTTTTTTTTTTTTTTTTTTGTTTTTTTTTTGTAAGCGACGGCTTTTACGTTGCCTAATTTTTTTTTTTTTTTTTTTTTTTTTTTTTGGAATTTCACCGTGTAAACAATTTTCTGGACCCAAAAGCATGAAATAATAGCCTTCTTTTGCCTCTCGACTGAGAAACCAGTCCGATTATTCAATGGCAATTACAGGAAACATCAAGTGAATTTATGAGCATAGTTCTGTGCCAACCTTTTTTTTTTTTTTTTTTTTCCTGTTGTACTTGGCGACTTTTTTTTTTACTCAACCTACACGCAGCACTGACTGCCTCTGATTAATTTAAAACAAAAGAAATGTCCTCTTCTAGACTTTGAAATGGCCAATTGAATTTACTTCTTTTGTTGGAGCATGAGAGTATTCTTGTAACAACTGAAACAATTATCTCTCTTGGGAAAAAAAAATAAAATAAAAATGAATGGGATGCGGTTCTTCATCATTCCAGTATCCTGGAAAACTTAAATAAAACACCAGGTGATCAATTGCGAAAACAGATGGCACGCATACTACCTTCTCTCACATCATCCTCGGACGGACATATTTGTATTTGCTGCATCTTATTGTTTACTGAACTTTTTCGTAATTGTGAACATAGAGTTCTTCTTTTTTAACTCACATACATTTTGTGAATATTCAATTTGCGATGCCAAGCAAAAGTAGTGTCGCTGTTGCTGGTATCCTTAGGAGATCCCGATGTCTGCAGTATGGGCTTAGTTCATGTTTGTAATTGTTAGCCAACTCCTAACCTCTCAAAAGTAATTTTTAGCATGTTTCCAAATTGTTTTTTGTGTTCCGTGTATTTTTTACTTTTATAATATTCACACATCATGTATGCGGTAAATTCTGTATTGTTATCCGTACCTAAATTGTTTATGACATAACTGACGAACTTGCCCATCAACCAATGTATGGCGTTGTTTTTTGCAGCCGGATAGTGAATTTTTTGTGGCCTGTAAATTGCCTCCGGGTAAATGTAATCGGGCGAAGACCTCGACAGGAAAGCGATGCTCTGTCTGATCCATTTCCAGTTTTCAAAATGACCCGCACAAGTGAATCTGTGTGTTATTGTGTCCACCAGTTGGCATTTGGAGCAAAGATTGGTATCACTTATACCCACTGCATGTAATCTTTCATTTGTTCTGCAGATGTTGTGCACTACCTTATACCATGCAGAGACGACATCAGATGACAAACATGTCAGGTTTACGTTTTTCCAGACAGCTGTCCAGTTAATATTTGGGAACTTAGTTGCTATTTTGTTTTTTCCCTCATTTTCCTTCTTTTTGCGTATAATATCTCTTGTCGTGACATCCCTCGAGCTGTTGACAATATCAGTGTGGTAACTCGCTTCGATATAAAAGGTCCTTATGTGTCGGAGACGGGGGTTTATTGCTTGTACATCCACCGGAGACTGCAGGCTAACGGGTTTAACACATTGAAATATCTTAGCTGTAATGCTATCTGGGTGTGTCCTGAGTATGTTAACAGTTCTTTTTATATATAATGCAGAAGCCTTGTTCTTCATGTCCACAAGACCGAGACCTCCATTTTTAGGGTCTAAAACTGCTGTTAGAACGTCTACCCTGAAGGTTTCCCCTCTCCATAGGAAGTTTGTTGCAATAGACATTATCTTTTTTGTAACCATTACGGGGGCAGGGAACACTTGAGCCGTATAATAAGCTTTCGAAAAAATGCAGGAGTTTATGAATTTTACTCTTTGGATCTGGTTCATACGTCGATCTCTATTCCCGATGATGGATCCTTGTATTTTCCCCAAAGTGTTTTTCCAGTTCACCGCAGACATTTTTAATGGGCATTTAGTTAGGAGTACGCCAAGAGTTTTAATCTTCTCTACTTCTTCCGCCCATGGTATTCGGAATTGAGGAATGCCCCGTAAATTTAGGAATTTGCTTTTGGAAGCATTGATTGAAGCGCCGGACGCAAGGCAGTAGTTTTTTACAATCCGGTCTAGGTTCATTACATCATCGTTACCTCTTAATATGACGGCCACATCGTCCGCATACGCTCGGATAGCTGCCTTATGCCCAGATAACAAAATACCTGTTAGATTGGCATGGACGTGTTGCAGAAAGGGCTCTAAGGATATAATAAATAAGGACATCGACAACGGGCTGCCCTGTGGAAACCCTCTGCTAATATTTAGTTGCCTGGTGTTTTGGCCGTTAACAGTTATGTTTGCCTTTATTCCTGTGGCGGTATTTTTAATCATATCGATATATCTGGGTAGGAAGCCCATTTTCTTCATTGTTCCGAAGAGATACCTGTGGTTTACTAAGTCAAAGGCTTTGTGGAAATCGAGAAAGAGCAGGGCGCACTTAATGTTGGTAACGGCCGTTAGAGCTATTACGTCCCGGTATTCTGAAATATTGCGAAATATGGTCCGATTGGCAACACCTGACTGGTAAGGACTAATGATTTTCGTGGAAATGCTTAGAAGTTTGCCGTTGATCATCCTGCATATAATTTTATAGTCGGAATTCAGTAAAGAAATAGGACGGAAATTTTGCAGGTCCTTCCTCCCTGTATTTTTCGGAATCAAAACAATTTTGCACACTTTGAATTCTGGTGGTACCATTTTACCAGCAAGAACTTCATTTGCCATTTGCGTAATTTTGTCACCTATGAGAAACCAAAACCGCTTGTAAAATTCTACTGGCAGACCGTCAGGGCCGGGAGATTTCTTGGGCGGAGAGTTGCATATCATGTCATACATGTCTTCTTTGGTGACAGGGGACAACAGTTCGTCATTGTCTTCCTCTGATATGTGCGACTCAACGATGTTTAGAAAATCTGCGGGAGAATTTTCATCAGGTCGGTTATCTGAATATAAATCGTGGTAATATCTATAGATCTCATTGACGATGTCTTTTTGAACAGAGAGTTTCGTCCCATCTCCTCGATGAAACTTGTTCTTCTATTTCTGGCGTGTCGCAGAAGATGATAAAGCGAAGTGGTTTCGTCTTCAGATACAGATTTTGCCTTAGATTTTATTTTCAGACCTTCTAATTGACTTCTTTTCAGATTCAGGAGCTTCGCTTTGACTTTCCGGATGTCTTCAATGCGAGGAGGTGACACACTTGCCCGTTCGTACAGTTCCCTCAAAACGGTATAATAATGCTCCATGGTGTCCTTCAGCTCTCTATTCCTCCGTGCACTGAATTGCATTAGAACTGTCCTCATCTTCGGCTTCGCCCTTTTGGTCCACCAGTCTAACACTGACGGATATCTCTCGATTGACCGAAGACACAAATCCCACGCTGCTAACATTTCCTCCTCGAGATCATCCTCATTTAAAAGGGAGATATTGAGACTCCACTGATTTTTGAAACGTCTTGTTGGTTGAGGACTGAGATTAAGACAAGAGACGACTGTACTATGATCACTAAAATAAGCAGGTATGGTCTCTACTTTCAGGACAAATTGTCTCAGATTCTCAGATACATAAAGCCTGTCTATTCTACTTCGTGAAGTGCTGGTCACGAAAGTGAACTCAACGGCCGTTGGGTTAAAAATTTCCCACGCATCATTAAGCTTTAAGTCGTTTATTAAATGTTTCAGTTCAACAGAGCCATTAAAATTAGGTGTCTGGTCCTTGCGGTTAATAACACAGTTAAAATCTCCGCCCAATACCAAATTGCTTGGATTTTTCCGCAATAAATACACAATGTCTTCTGTAAAAAATGTGGCTCTGTCGGATCTGTTGGTATTCCCTGACGGAGCATATACATTAATAAAGGTGATATTGAAAATCTGTACAGATAATGCCCTCCCGGATTCAAGTCTTTCGATGGTCGTCACGGGTATCCCTTCGCGTATTAAAAAGGCTGTTCCTACATGCGTTACAGGACACACATTTAAAATTTCTACATAGCCTGAAACCTTGAGGTCAGTTGTCCATACCTCTTGCAATAACGCAATGTCTGTTCCAGACTGATATAAATATTCCTTTAGTGCAGCTATTTTTAAATCTGAAGTTATTTTATTTATGTTGATAGTGGCTATAGTGTATGCTTGCATTTCTTAACCTTAATTTAAAATAAAAATTAAAATAAAAAATCAGTTGCAGTGAGCAGAGAAGTAACGGTTCTCAGTAATAAATCAAATAACGAACAGACTTACAACAAATTCGTTGAACAATTGACAAAATTCCTGCTATCCATACTAAGTCGTGAGGCAACCTAACTGAAATCTTTGGTATGGTCATCATCATGATATTCTTGCACTATTTCATAACTGATATTTTTTTGCGTCTTCTCCGGTCCCCCTGGTTTCGTTTTTCCTACATTTCGAGGAACAGTGAGATTAGGCTGAGGTTTGAGTTTGCGACGTCTTCCTTCCTGAGTGCCCGCGGTGGTTGTAACGTAGCCGCTGGTTTGTATGGGAGTTGCGGCTACTGTAGCGTACGTCACGGGTTGTTTTGCAGTTAAGGTGGTCGGAGGGCATGAACTAGTCTGCGTTGTAATTGCAACGTGACTAGCACTTATGACAGGTTCTTTTGTTGTCGAGGTTGTGGTAATGCAGCCACCAGACTGGGTGGTCGTAAGAAGCACACTAGCCGGCGTAACTGTTGGCACGGTTGGCCCTACGTCATGCATGCCTCTTGCTGCTACCTGTGGTAAGGCTTTGCTTTGAGGCCGCTGTGTACTGCTGTTTACTTCCTGCTTACAGCCGGTGTTTACCTCGGGCTGCCCGCTCTGAGGCGGAAGTTGCGCGTCACTCGCGGCGGCACTGGTCGCAGCTACCCTTTCCTGCTCTACCTCTTCTGCCTCCGAGTCTACCGGAGATTCGAGTTTTTCTTCCGGTATTACGGGATCGATCTGCATTCCGTCGTCATCTATTAATTGTTCCTCACCAGAGGCTCTTGGTTTACGAATTGCAGGGGACTTGCATGAAATTTCTTCGTCCGAGTGATCCTCACTTTGTTCGTGCGGCCTTTTTTTATTCTGTATTTCATTGTCATGAAGGACAGGATCAGAACCCTGTTGAACTTTCAGAACTGGAAACTCATTGATTTCTTCAGCAAGGTTCTCGGGACCGTTGGTATTAACCTTTTCAATTTCCGATTGTGCAGACTTGTCACTCGATAAAACTTCATTCAACGTTAATTTTCGTCGCAGTGTTAAATTGGTTTTCAACACAGTTACGCGACGGGGACAGTCTGACCTAAAGTGACCCGACTCGTTACATACGTGGCAGGTTGGCGTTTGTCCAGTATATATGACGTGTGCTTTGCAACCGTCAACTGTTATATGAGATGGAATGTTAGTCTTAACTTCCAGTAGTGGCAATTATCTTTGGAACAAAGAAGCTGAATTAAAGTTTGTGTTGTGAAGGGAAATCGTACATGGACTATTCCGAGGCGCCTTACTCGATAGTGGTGTGGTAGTCTAACGGTTAAGACGTCTGCCTAGTAAGCATGGAGGTCCGGGTTCGATTCCCGGCCGCACCACAAATTTTAATTCAATGCTTCAGCTCTATCAATAATGTCTTTGACATATTCGAGACGAAAATCCGTCTCAGGGATTCTTTCATTGTATTTAATTGATATCATTTATATGATTCCAGAAGTTGTCAGTTTGAAAATTCTAATGTACATGAAACATTTTAGTAAGTTCAAGATAACAATAACAGGGTTTTTCATTTAAGGCGTCTTTTTTGGTATATAACTCTTGTAGGTGATCTGTAATCACTTTTTGAACCAGGGGTCTAAAAAGTTTTGGGTCTTTTTTAAGATGTTTAAAGTACAGAAACGATTTTACGTAATTGGGGATGAGTCCACTTTCTTCACAATACTTATTAAAATTGATGGCCATACCTGTATTGAGGATCTTCATTTTTAGATCTTTATATAATGACAAGGTTTTTTATGCCTGGGCAGACCGAAATCTGTTGATTTTAAACATAGCTTGTCGACTGCAGCAACTGTAGGTTTACAAATATTTGTTAAAGTTCAGCCCAACCAATTGCAGAATTTGATAAAATACCTTGCTAATATTCATATTATACGGTGCTCTCAAGACAGTGTCCATTCATTTTCTCTTCCAGGTCCTTTGCTGTATCAGAGATTTAAAATGTCATTGGCAAACCTTCTTGCTTTCCTTCACAGCTTCCTCAATGTACAGACTGAATAACATGAGAAAAAGGCTACAACCCTGTGGTTTTTGTACAACTTGTACATAACTTCCCGTTCCCTAGATTTTATCCCTGTTGACTTCAGAATTGGAAGAGTGTATTTCAATCAACATTGTTAAAAGATTTCTGAAAATCTACAAAAAACTAGAAAATGGGAGCAACTAATCAAAACATATAATATCCGTTGATTCAAATTTTTCAGGAAAAGCGAAAAACTGATATCTGCTAAACTACTCAATAAAATTTTAAGCTGTTTTCACATTTAGAACCGTTTTGAGGTGCTGAACTAGAATGTACCTTGCAACAGATCATTTCTTTTAGTTACGTTAGAAAATCCATTTATATTTCGGACAATATACGTTTTGCTCCGTCATATAGGACATTACACGTTTTGATGCGTTTTTAGTAACACACCTTCATTACTTCAAATTAATTTTTATATTTGAAAATGTTATATTAGACATTCGCACTTCACATGAGTTGTAACATTTATAATAACATAGAATAATGTTTATTTCAAGGAATGCTACAAAGCTTTACATTACTGTGAAAAACTGGACCAACACAACATTCTGTTACAAGTAGAATATTATAGTGTACAGTAAATGTACTACATTTTGTCCATTCCAGGTTCTTCATGTAAGCAATCACAATCAATATGTTCAGGCGTGAAGCTGCTGCAAGGAACTTCTAAAGCCGACACGAAAAACTTAAGATTTTCTTTTATTTTTTTTATTTTTATTTTATTTTTTTATTTAATGTGTACCGAATCTGGAAATTTACCTGATTTCAGTTTCCATTTCTTGTTTTGATTTCTTCATTTTTTTTCTTTCCCACAATATATACCATCCTCCCAACAACCAGACATACTTTTTCTAAATCCATTGGAAGCAATACACACAAACCACAACACTACACTACCGCTGTGCACTGCTAACAATTACGATTTGGCTCAAGTAGTGTCAAACAATGCCAGAAGACGACAGTGCCGTAGGCCATAATGCTTTGAAGTATTGTAAGCGCTGACACGTGTTAAACTCGCCAGTACTACCAAATTGAAGGAAACGAAAGCAAAATAATAACGTAAATGGTGGACAGTAAACGTTCTGATTCATTTAGTGATGTGGACAATATACGATTGGTTTTAACCATGCATTTTTAACATAATATTTCAGTGTTAAAATATACAAATAGATTAAATCTGAATGCAGGAGCATACCTCCGAAATCCATATCAAACTCAATTTTGTCCGTAAGTGGAAAATATACGTTTTGATTAGTAACTCCTCAAATGTAGGTTATATCCTGAATTAGGCTAATTTTCGTAAGCCAATTTTCGCTTCATAGCTTAGGTTACCGTAGAGTATACTACGACATCGTTTGCCCAGTCATCATGAAAGTTGGTATATGTGGAAGGATGGGAGCAGATTGACAGGGAGGGGGTGAAGAGACGGGCTGAGAGAGGGATATGACCTGATGAACAGATTCCGAGGAGAGGAGGAGAATGACCGAGAGAAAGGGGGAATGGAAGTGATGGGCACGCGATAAAAGGATATAAGCAGGGAGAGCGGTAGTGGTACAGTAAATGACAGGGTGGAGCAGGTAAACGGAGAGAGTGGAAAGGAGGAGATGAACTCATCGAATAAATACATAATGTAGAAAACGTAGCTGAGAATTACACGTTCCATGGTACCAGGCGGAGAGGAGAAATTAAGCAGGGGATTGGGGAGAGGGGGGACACATTGGCGGGCTAAAGGGGGGGGGGGCGGTCCCAGTCCTCTCGTCCTGGGGGGTGGGGGGGGGGCGCAAATACCTCGAAAGCCCCCAACCTTTTTTTTTAATTATTATTATTTTATTTTGAGCGCTGTTAATTCTTTTGGACTGTCCCGTGCTTCTCGTCCTGGGGGGGGGGGGGACTCCAAATCTCAAAAGCTACTTTTTTATGGTAATACGCGTATTTTCAAGTGGATGGGGGGGGGGCTCATTTCTGTTTACCGCCGCCCCGGGCCTCCGACAGTCTTATTAGTCCGCCATTGGAGGAACAGGAGCAGGAAGAGTACAAAAAGCCGCAAACAGTTGTTAAATTAGTTACTCCCTCTGGAACATTTTGTAATTCGTTACTCCGTCAGTTAAAAAAGTAAACGCGTGAGTTACGAACGATATCAGTTCTGTGATATTTTCCCTTCGTCTAAAAGAAACGCGCTGCAAGAGTTCCAGGAGATTTCTTCAGTGATGCCGGGTCCTCGTGGGTAGTGAGTTTCAGCATTACTATTTTTCGTAAACATCTGTTTAGCTGCGGGTGATGCCTTGTAACGGAGCCTGTACTACAGTCTGACATGTGCAGTCACGACACTCCCACAAAGTTTTGATTTGCACTGCCGACAGCAGCGCTCCAAGCGGCGGGAAAGCTAGATTTTTTAATACGATAGTGAGAATAGTATCGTTTATATTAATTCCAACATAAGTTTTGCATTAGGGAACGTATGCAGTGCCATAAAAATCTCTCTCTCTCTCTCTCTAATCTGTAAATGTAGGCCTGTCGATGTTCGCTTCAATCTTCAAAACTAGTGCCGGCCGCGGTGGCCGAGGGGACTGAGGCGCTTCAGTCACGGTCTGCACGGCCACTACGGTCGGGGGTTCGAATCCCATCCTCGGGCATGGATATTTGTGCCGTCCTTAGTTGTAGGTAGTTCATAAGTAGTTTGTAAGTTTAGGGACTGATGACCCCGTAGTTGAGTCCCTTAAGCTTAACAAACATTTGAACATTTTTTTTTTTTTTTTTTTTTTTTTTTTTTTTTTTTTTTTTTTTTTTTGAAAATTAGTGGACGAATTTTCATACGGTTTTCGCAGGAAACATGAGCGAAGATTAGTTTAGGCTGTAGGCATGAATTCATCAAAATTCAAAAATTCATCAAAAATTATCGTAACTTTAAGTGTCTGCAGTAACCGTCGTGTCTGTCTGTTCATCTATTAGAAACCCACCGAGCGAGGTGGAGCAGTAGTAACGCACTGGACTCGCATTCGGAAGGATGGTGGTTCAAATCCACCTCCGGCCATCCAGATTTAGGTTTTCCGTGATTGCCCTAAATCACTCCAGGCAAATGCCGGGATAGTTCCTTTCAAAAGGCATGACCGCTTTCCTTCCCCATCCTTACCCAAAACTCCGAACGTTATCTCTGTCTGTAATGACCATGTTGTCGACGGGAAATGCTTGAAACCCCCGAGCCTACAAATGAAAATCAATGCGATGTAGAGATATAGTTAACACATCGTGGATATTAAAATATTAGCTTGGTAGTAACAAGTAGAAACTTTGGCAAGGCTTGACAGAATTAGAACATTATTGGGTTATCTATGGCTTATTTAAATTATGTGCGTTGCATACCGAAAAGTTTACTTACATCATGACTAGATATTCTCGTCCATATGAGCTATTTTTTTCATTTCTAATGACCTCGACATCGTTAAGCTGTTTCTGACTCTATAATACACTATGCGAATTCCTTATTTAATATTCATAGAATATATGACTTCAACTGCGATTGGGCAAAGCTGAAAATGTGTACCCAGCCGGGATTCGAACCCGGGTCTCCTGCTTTCTAGGCAGTTGCGCTGACCCCTACACCACTGGGGACACAGTGATCACCGCACCTGCAAGGACTACCCATGCACGCCTCCCGTCAGATACAAATTCCCAGGTGCGGTGATCACTGTGTCCCCAGTGGCTGCTTAATTTCTCCTCATTCTGGCTTCAGCTGTCGCTGCGAACGGAAGTACACGCTACCGCTCCGCCTCGCCAGTGTTTACGCCAGTGCTGTATTGAGTCGTGATTCTAGTTCTCTGTTCTGAGTGTTTGTTTCTGTGCCGTTTTACGCCGTCTACTTTTTTCTTTTGTGCGTGTTTTCCTTGTGTTCGGCGATTCGTCGTCGATCTACGGAATTTCGGTTGTAACCGGAATCCCACAGCACCTGCAAAACATGTCTGCATCCAAGAGGAAGAACACCCTGGCCTTTTACTTCGACAAAGAGACCCGGCGAATCCAACCGTCACGAGTTGAACTGGACGACTGGCTTACCGAGGTAATCGGCATCAGCATTGATTCTGTTCATACCATTCAGTTAGACCAAGACGAATATTGTGTATTTGTGAAGTTTTATGACCCGGTAACTGTCGATAAAATCCTGTCCACGGTTGGTAGAAGTGCAGAATTTCTACATAGAAACGGCGCCAAAAGTAGAGTCGCTATAAAAAGGGCAGATACAACTTATAGGACTGTTCGCGTGCTCAATCTGCCGATTGAAATTGATAACGAGAAAATCAGGGAGGTCCTGTGTAAATACGGGGAAGTGAAAGAAATCATTAATGAGAGGTGGGGTCCGCAGTACAAACTGCAATGTTTTAGTGGTGTGAGATCCGTAGACATGGAAGTTAAGACTAACATTCCATCTCATATAACAGTTGACGGTTGCAAAGCACACGTCATATATACTGGACAAACGCCAACCTGCCACGTATGTAACGAGTCGGGTCACTTTAGGTCAGACTGTCTCCGTCGCGTAACTGTGTTGAAAACCAATTTAACACTGCGACGAAAATTAACGTTGAATGAAGTTTTATCGAGTGACAAGTCTGCACAATCAGAAATTGAAAAGGTTAATACCAACGGTCCCGAGAACCTTGCTGAAGAAATCAATGAGTTTCCAGTTCTGAAAGTTCAACAGGGTTCTGATCCTGTCCTTCATGACAATGAAATACAGAATAAAAAAAGGCCGCACGAACAAAGTGAGGATCACTCGGACGAAGAAATTTCATGCAAGTCCCCTGCAATTCGTAAACCAAGAGCCTCTGGTGAGGAACAATTAATAGATGACGACGGAATGCAGATCGATCCCGTAATACCGGAAGAAAAACTCGAATCTCCGGTAGACTCGGAGGCAGAAGAGGTAGAGCAGGAAAGGGTAGCTGCGACCAGTGCCGCCGCGAGTGACGCGCAACTTCCGCCTCAGAGCGGGCAGCCCGAGGTAAACACCGGCTGTAAGCAGGAAGTAAACAGCAGTACACAGCGGCCTCAAAGCAAAGCCTTACCACAGGTAGCAGCAAGAGGCATGCATGACGTAGGGCCAACCGTGCCAACAGTTACGCCGGCTAGTGTGCTTCTTACGACCACCCAGTCTGGTGGCTGCATTACCACAACCTCGACAACAAAAGAACCTGTCATAAGTGCTAGTCACGTTGCAATTACAACGCAGACTAGTTCATGCCCTCCGACCACCTTAACTGCAAAACAACCCGTGACGTACGCTACAGTAGCCGCAACTCCCATACAAACCAGCGGCTACGTTACAACCACCGCGGGCACTCAGGAAGGAAGACGTCGCAAACTCAAACCTCAGCCTAATCTCACTGTTCCTCGAAATGTAGGAAAAACGAAACCAGGGGGACCGGAGAAGACGCAAAAAAATATCAGTTATGAAATAGTGCAAGAATATCATGATGATGACCATACCAAAGATTTCAGTTAGGTTGCCTCACGACTTAGTATGGATAGCAGGAATTTTGTCAATTGTTCAACGAATTTGTTGTAAGTCTGTTCGTTATTTGATTTATTACTGAGAACCGTTACTTCTCTGCTCACTGCAACTGATTTTTTATTTTAATTTTTATTTTAAATTAAGGTTAAGAAATGCAAGCATACACTATAGCCACTATCAACATAAATAAAATAACTTCAGATTTAAAAATAGCTGCACTAAAGGAATATTTATATCAGTCTGGAACAGACATTGCGTTATTGCAAGAGGTATGGACAACTGACCTCAAGGTTTCAGGCTATGTAGAAATTTTAAATGTGTGTCCTGTAACGCATGTAGGAACAGCCTTTTTAATACGCGAAGGGATACCCGTGACGACCATCGAAAGACTTGAATCCGGGAGGGCATTATCTGTACAGATTTTCAATATCACCTTTATTAATGTATATTTTGTAAAATTTCATTTTATTCTTGATTAAATCTAGCACACTCAACCTTCAAAACGAGAGGAAGGACACTGTCTAAATAAACTTTCGTATGGTGCCTGGTGGGGGGTACTTTACTTACTGATTTCGAAACATAATATTCATATCTTGAAGAAATTCTGCACAGTTGACCATCAAAAACAAGAGGGTACAACAGACTTTGTCAGCGTAGTAATTATGAGAAAGTTGTCTCATGTATGAATGTTTTCATGGAAACGTTTCGTATAAACAGCAAGTCAGCGTATGGTGCATTGAAAAGGGTTTAAAAAAAAAAGTTGAAATGTTTGTAAACCTAAGAGACCAAACTGCCGACCTCATCGGTCCCTTAACTTACAAATGCTTCAATTTCAGCTAAAGACAACATATACACCCATGCCCAAGAAATGACTCGATCGGGGCGCAGCCGCGGAATCCGTAGCATGGCGACTTAACCACTCGGCCATTCCCACACGGCGAAAATGGTACCTTGCAATCAACATGTAGACGACTCCATTTGGAGTCTGGTGCAGAGCGACCACATTAACTTTGACAGTGCTTCAATGATCAGCTCGAAAGTTAACATATATATGTCTGTTTTCACAGATGGGGGAGGAGGAGATGAACTGAGTTACCGCTGTGGAATGGCCGTGCTCTCTAAGGCGCCTTGCTGCGGAGCGCGCGGTTGCTCTACGTTGGAGGTTCGAATCCTCCCTCGGGCATGGGTGTTTGTATGTGTATTATCCTTGGGTTAGTTTAAGTTACTTCAAGTAGTTTGTTAGCATCGTGACTGATATGGGACAATAGTTAAGTCCCATAGGTTTATAATCATTTGTACATTTTTGAATTGCAGAAGCGGAGTGAACAGAGAGACAACGAGGAGATAGAGGGGTGTGGAGACGGAACAGATGGGCCGAGGAAGGCGAGAGAATAGCTGGACAGACAGTGTGTTGAAGGGGAGGTAGACTGCGACAGTTTAGAATAAGTAAATACGCAGGGAACGCTGGCATTTCAGCTACTGATTAATAAAGACTTCAATTTGTTATTGTTATTGTATAAGGGCCATTCCATTTCGAGTCGGAGAGCAGAAAACCTTACATTTTTTGTGGTGTTTCATTTTTCTGTCGTTAAATTAATATCTTTGATAAACTTGCAGCTGTGATACGCAAACGCTTCCAGTTCGTCTTTAGAAGCGAAAGGAACGTAACTTCATAAAATCACGCGATTATAGCTCCCAAACTATTCATAGTAAAATTTTCTGTCTATAAAATGCATTTTAAATGGAATAAAATGTATTGCATGATTAAGGCAGCACGGCAATTCATTACCATTTCACCAATCCACCTTGCTCTGTTGCTGCATAGTATGGGATAAAATATGGCTGCAAATGGTCAGATAATATATGCTGTGAATATAGCAGACAGTTGGGAGCCACTTTCACCCCTCTAGATGGCCTGGCTCGAGGTACTGGAAAAACTACATTTTTTCATAATTTATTCGTGTGATATTTTCAGTTTGTGCTCAATTTCTTTCAATATTCTTACGTTTGATAATGATGACGAAGATCATCGAAACTAGTTAGGTTATATGAATATAAGGTTCATTTTTGTGACTACGGCTTAACCACTACACACGTGGTATACAAACAAAATATTAATTTGTCACACTCATAGACAACAATGTCGAATAAAATAAACAATAATTTCGCAACTTCATTTTTCTAGCTGATAAACTTAATGACCTTCCTCGTATAAAATTTTACGGGTGCCATTAAACGACGGGAAATGGACGTTAGTGACATAGACGATACAGTGGAGCAGTTTTTCACAGAACCAAATTCTGTGATTCACTTCTACGTGGTTTGAAGGAGGGGCAAATTTAGTATTTCGTTCATTACATGATACGATTTTGTCTTCCTCAAAGAGTCTTTTTTAATGCCATTACGTCTTTCATTTTTCTTATATCGCCTCTCGGCAACGTAGTTGGAAATTATTGACTCACTCAGATTACCAAAAGAAATGTCATTTGCATGTGAAACCGGTCATTTACTGCAGTAATTTAGCGTAGCTACGAAAATGAAGAATGTCGATAGCCAATTCCGTGTTCCGACTTCACTTATGTTCACAATTTGCAAATTAATTAGATTCATTCTCAAACCATAATTTCGCGCGTGCCCTTGAGCAGGGAAATATTCCCAGCGATCTGTAAAAAGCAGAAGTGGTCCGCAGAACAGCAGCTCTAAATCACTCCTCTCTATCAGTAACAGTTTTCCATGACATTTAGCAGTCTGGAGATAACACATTCTGCTTGATAAACCACATGAGATATCGAAATGACGAAATTACGAAACCGAAACAAGGATTCGAAATTTTTGCATGCAAGCTTTTTACTCTGTGCACCGAAATCCACAGAAAAAGTACTGATATTAAACTACCGAAAAATTTCCGGTGTTGTCTTTATTGGTGCATCCTCTTTCTCGTGTGACCATCGGCTTCGCTCACACTCTGACAATTTCAGTTTTGTTTCGATGCAGCTCAGACCTTATTACGTTGTATCTCCTGAATAATGCGGTATACAATAATATAATCTTGAGGTTCGTAGACGGAAATATTACGAAAACGTATACGATGTGAGCTGCGAATAGAATTGGTAGTAAATACGTAATAAGTTGTGACGTCATGCGTGATGGGGTGGATTTTCATGCATGTTTGTGACTTCATATCTCCTGAACCATGTGTCGCACTATCATATAATTTCTAAGGGTACGCTCAGAGGTATATGTGCAACCTACCTGCGAAATTTGTCGCTAATACCGTTAGTAGTAAAGACGTACTAAATAGAAAACTCATGCATGATGGTTCGGTTCTTCGTGAACGTAATTGTTTATTACCTGCTGTCATGAACTACGGGTCGTACTAAGATATAATTTCAAAGGTGTATTGAATGGAATGTTTGCATACTGAAATGTCTCACGAATACAATTAGTAGTACAGAAGTAATAAACCGTAACATCATGCCTTATGCTGTACTTTTACTGTAGGAACAGTGCAAAAGCAGTAAGGTTCAAATGTTTGTAGAGCTTATGGGACTTAACTACGGGGTTATCAATCCCTAAACTTACAAACTACTTATGAACTAGTTAATACTAAGGACGGCACGAATATCCATGCCCGAGGGGGGATTCGAATCCCCGACCGTAGTGGCCGTGCAGATCGTGACTAGCGCGCCACAGGCCGCTCGGCCACTGCGGCCGGAAAAAGCAGTAAGGGATAAATTTTTTGCTTTTATAACTATGCTGGGATTGCCAGCGAGAAAAAGTTTTGTAAAGGTTTGAAATTATGTGTAAAGTTTGTTGCAAATCGCTAAGTACTGTCATTCTATAACAGTGAAAAACCCGTCATTCGCAAGGCACGTGATGTGACAATTTTTTGTTACTTTCACTGTTTATGATGTCACATCTTTTGAAGCTATGTCATAGGTGGTTCTTAAGTCATCGGCTATTGCTGCGTGGTGCTAAAGAATACAGGTATTAAGTTTAGTTGAAATGGGCGACAATGGGGCCCTTTTTCGCCTTTGTTTATGTCATATCTCCAGAACAATGTACAACCTCTAACAATACAGTGTATAGTTCTATAACATTAAAGCTGATGGTGAACTACAGTTACCGTACTTCGAAATCATCACCTCTCGTAACTATGACCGCTGAGCTCTGCGATACATGTCCTGGAAACTTTGCACGAAGTCTTCCTTTGGGACAGTGTTCACAAGCCTCGTCACGTTTCGCTGGATGCCAGGAATATCAAATCTCTTTCCTTTCAAAGCGAGTTTTAGTCGAGGGGAATAAGAATAATTTAGGACGATTCAGATCTGGCGGGTATGGTGGATGTTCAAGTTGCACGACAACGCTCGCCCATACACAGCCAATATATTACTCGCCGGATCTGAATCGTCCTAAATTATTCCTATTCCCTCGACAAAAACTCGCTTTTAAAGGAAAGAAATGTGACAAGACTTTGGGACACCATCCCAAAGGAAAGCTTCATGCAAAGTTTCCAGAACATGTATCGAAGAGCTAACTGGTGCATACTTATGAGAGATTATTTCGAAGATCAGTAGGGTAATCGTAGTTCAGAGTTCATCTCCGTTCAAGTTACAGCACTTTCACTACTAGTACTGTCAGAGATTGTATCATGGGTGGTTCTTCCACCACAGTGGTTGTTATCTAGTAGTAACGAATGTGTGAGTAAATTTTCGTTGAAACCTGTCCATTAGTTTAAGAGCAGATGTGGAAAGTTGTCGCATAATCTCGCAGTTTTTTCGCATGTTTTTTTATGGCAGTATATCTCGAGAACACTATATTATATGTGGTTCTTACCCCACAGAGATTGTTGCATTCAGTAACAAATGTCCAAATTTGGTTTAAATTGGTCCAGTAGTTTGAGAGCCGATGTGGAACACACAGGCAAATACATATATTTCTACAATATGTATAGATATCATGTAAGGTTTTGGATACGACTGACGAATACTCAGGACATTATCCTAGACTCCTCGATAAAAATACGTAAGTTAGGTGTGCCCAGGACAGTGTATCACGGTCACCAAATATTCATGTTTTAGCCTATACTCTGATTAGACATAACATCAAGAACACAATAATGTTTTTATTGACCTTTACAACTCACGCCAGCAGCGATTCTATGTGCGGGAGTGCCACGAGGTGTCTACAAATAGTTAATGCATTCCCATAAAGTAGGTGCAATTTTTCAGCTGTAGTTCTTGCGGCTGACAGCGTACACAGATAGGATTAACATCCTGGTGTAAGAAGAAATATGATTCACCCGACGAGGCGACGTGTTTTCAATGAAAACCATGGGATACTTCATTATATCATATCGGACCTCCTTTTAGCTTATGAAGTGCATCAATTCGATGGGGCGTGGACCCAACTAGTTGTTTCTACTCCCTTGCAGGAATACTCAGCCATGCTGTCTCTACAGAGAAAGTGTTACCGTTGCAGAATTTTGTGCATGAAATGACCTCTCGATTATGTCCCATAAATGTTCGATAAGATTCATGTCGGGCGATCTGAGTGTTCAAATGATGATAGCCCCGTGTGGCATTTTTGAGCGTTAGACCCCAACTGTCTTTACGTGACGCCATTAGGGCGACTTGCGCGTCGATGGGAATCGATGAAGAAGACGCCTTTTTTTTCTTCTTCTTCTTCTTTTTTCGAGAAGTTTTGTTGAGAAAATTTAGAGCGTCGGTATTTGAAGCTGATGCAGAACGATCTTGCTGCCACCTACTTACTTTTCGCGTAAGGAATACAAAGACGATATAAGAGAAATTAGGGCTCTTGTGACTGCATGTAGGAAGTGTAAGGTGTGAGGGGGCGAAGGAGCGATGAGATAGGGACTGTACGAAGAATGTGCAAGATTTTGAGGAGGCGAAGAAGAGAGATGCGACCATATGAAGTATGTGTAAGGGCTTCCCAGTGATACTTCTGCAGTGACGATGAAAACCTTGTCAAAATTTGGACGGGTATTTTGCTGTCACAGAACGATGCTGCTTTCTCTTGTATGCCTCTACTACTAAAAGTCATGTCTTTCTTGATGAGAATTCGTCTTTCTTTCTCCTAAAAGATTCTTTGCAGCTTTTTCTGTTAAGAACTCGGACATAAATTACTGTATGATCTCGCTAATGTTGGTCGATTTCCTGATTAAAGTCATGGATATTCCATTTGTAAAAGCTGGTGGTAGTATTGAGCATACTGCCTATCATCTTTCCACTCAGACAAGTAGTTTTTCTCGGCTGATGATCAGCTTTCCCTGCCTTCTATCGACAGGATTTTATTGCATGATCTACAGCTTCATTAAATAAAGAAGAGAACAGTGGAAAAGTTACATATCAAATAGGAAGTGTGCTAAAATTGTAAGTATTGCAAATAAGATCACACGAATTGTGAGGCCGCCCTGTCAAGTGTTTCCTAGACTTCACTCAGAATGCTGAATACACTGGCACGAAGTCACGCTGTAAGACAACGAAATGATGCAATAAAATTGTATAAAATCAACTGGAAAGTACACGAGACCGTAAAGAGAGCGGAAGAAATTTGTGATCCTATCGGGTTTCGAAACCGCGACCCTTTGGTTCCCAAACCAAATTAGTTACGTAGAAGTTAATAAGTTCCCTCTAATCGATGGCTAGTTGGTTCGGAAACTCTAATCAAATAGCTTAAATCGATTGATTTAATTTGACCGCTGGTTTGTTAAGATCCGTCCAGTCTGAGATTAGTATCAACGCGTTCGAAATTTGGAATTAAACGCGAATCTTTGGTCAGAATTTTTTAAACTTTATTTGATTCTCTTTCTTTGAGATGAGGCCGACTGGTACAGCCGTTGCGGCCGCGGATGGTTGTTGTGTACCCACAAAAAAAAAAGTTTATGCTTTACCCGTTATTCTTATATTTCAAGAGTCAAGCTTAATGCCCGCTGCTTCGCATGCGTAGGCTGGTTGGTCTGCACCAGTTGTTTCTCCCTCTTAATATAAATTTTCATAGATATAGCTTAAGTAATATCATAATGAAATGTTGTGATACTACTTGTAGCCGTGGCAGAATGGACGTGCGTATTGAGGCGCCAGGCTGCGCTTCGTGCTGCTGTTCGCCGTCGGGGGCTCGATTCGTCCCTCGGGCATGGGTGTTTGTGTTGCCCTTAGCATAAGTTAGTCTAAGTTAGTTTAATTAGTTTATAAGCCTTAGGGACTGATGACCCAATTGAAAGTCTCTTAAGATTTACAAACATTTGATTTTACTACTTGTAACCCCCTATGGCGCCCCTTAATAGTTTAATTTCGAAAAAATATTCCAACATGTATCTTTTAAATTCCAACCAAGTATGCAAATATCATTTTTTGTAATTCTGCATTTAAAATTGGCTTAGTAGCAACGTATTTTCAAAAAAATGCTTCATCCCCTATTTCACCCCCTAAATGATTAATTTTCTGAAAATACCGAAACACGTGTCTTTTTCATTCTGACCAAGAAAACATATACGAATTTATGTGGTTGTAGCTTCAAAATTACCTTGATAGCAAGAGATTTTCGAAAATACATCCCCGCAGTTTAACCCCCTTGATGGTTGAATTTCCATAAATACCGAAGCACCTATCTTTTAAATTCTAACCAACAATACAAATACCAATTTTGGCAGCTCTAGCTCCAAAATTGTCTTAATAGCAATGTGTTTTCGAAAATTCATTTTGATCCCCTATTTTACCTCCTTAGTTGTTGAATTTACAAAAATACCGAAACTCATGTCTTTTTAATCCTGATCAAGAGTCCATATCCTAATTTTCGTAAAATTTTGAAATTTAACAACATATTTTTGGAAATCAATTTTTGCATCCCGTATTTTAACCCCTTATTGGTCGAATTTCCAAATATACCGAAACATGTATTTTTAAAATTCTAACCAACAATACAAATGTCAATTTTTGCAGCTCTAGCTTCAAAACTGTCTTAATAGCAATGTGTTGTCACAAAGAATTTTTCATCCCCTATTGTACCCTCTTACTTGATTAATTTCCAAAAATACTGAAACTCGTGTTTTTTTTTTTTTTTTTTTTTTTTTTTTTTTTTTTTTTTTTTTAATCCTGACCAAGATTCTATATACGAAGTTTCGTAGTTATAGCTTAATATTTGAGTTTACAGCAAAATATGTTTGAAAATCAATTTGTTGAATTTCAAAAACTTCCGAAACACGTGCCTTTTAAATTTGAACCCTGAATTGAAATCCAAAATTTTGTAGTTCTAGCTTCAAAACTGCCTAAATAGCAACGATTTTTTTTATGGGCGGAATATCGAAAAATCGCTTCTTAAATGAGTAAGATCAAAACTCTCTACAAATTTCAAGTTTCTATCTTCAGTGGTTTGGGCTGGACTATGATGAGTCAGTCGATCAGTCCGTTAGTCAGTCGGGACATTGCCTTTTATATATAGACTAGCTGAAAACCCGGCGTTGCCCGGGTATTTATATATTTATTCCAGCCATTTTTGAGGTATATATTCATTTGTATAAGGGCTGTATGTCTGTAAAATCTCTTGGGAATACAATTAGTAGTAAAGAAGTAATAGACTAAAACTTGGTGTGTGACGAGACGGTTTTCCGTGAACGTTACTGTTTATGTACTCATATCTCAAGAACTACGTGTCGTAC
Organism: Locusta migratoria; assembly: GCA_026315105.1. Taxonomy (NCBI): domain Eukaryota; kingdom Metazoa; phylum Arthropoda; class Insecta; order Orthoptera; family Acrididae; genus Locusta; species Locusta migratoria. Next base: position 543,163,562 of record CM048744.1, read on the forward strand.
TGTGATACAATTTAGAACGTACATTCAACTGTATGTGTGTATCCTGTCTGTAAAATTTCCTGTCGCTACAGTGTGTAGTGTTCAAATTATAAATTGTATCGTCATACCGAGAGCCGTAGTTTTACTTCATAAACAGCAGAAAGATAGTAAGCGAGAAACTTTTTTTCATTTCATCAGTTTACTATGGTTACCAGCGAGAAAAAGTTTAATAAAGGTTTGAAATTATGTTTAAAGTTTGTTGCAAGTCGCTAATTACTGTCATTCTCATACAGTGTATTCCGAAAATCTCGCCGCATTATATGGCATTTTTTGCGATTTCTATTGGTTATGACGTAATATCTTTTGAACCATGTGCCGTATTTGATTCTTAACCATGCAACAATTGTTAGCTCACGGTAAGGAATGCGTGTACCAAATTTGGTTGAAATCGGTCCAATGGTTTAGGAGAAAATGAGCAGCATTGTCGCAAAATGCAGCAGTTTTTCGCGCATCTCATTGTTTATGACGTCATATGTCGTGAACTATTTATCGTACGTCATTCTTACACTTACGTCGACCGTCCTCATGGATTGAAGCTTACGTGTACAAAATTTCATAAAGATTGGAACAAAGCTGTAGATTTGTATGCAACACGTACAAACATACGGACACTCTGCTTTATATATTAGATAGAGAAGATAATAGATGCTATCAATATTATGCACTGGTGATAATATGGTCTCTTTCAACGGTGCACTCACGATGGTTTAGAATGGCCCGACTTCGGTTTTTCTCAAGCGTCATTGTAAAAGGAAAAATTCGTCCAGAAAAAACGCAAGTTCAAGAGAAGGTAGTTACATTTTGGATGGTTATCTACCTGCGCCGAAGGCGTGAAAGTAGCCAGGCACTCAGAGGTGCCGACGCCCGCCTCGCAACCGGAAGCGGCGACCTGCCACGCTCCGTGGCTTCTCGGCCGGAGACGCGCGTATTCTGTCTGCAGGCTGCCTTCTCTCCCACCCGCCGCCATGCTAAATTTCTACACTGCCTTTTCGCACCGTGGCGTACGGAATTGGCCCTCAAGGACGAAATTAATGAAAGACAATTTTTTACATTAATAATTCTTTTCTTGTGTTGTTTTGTGGTTTCCACTCTAGTTCGATGCAGCTCTCCACGCTACTCTGTACCGTGAAAGCCTCTCCACATCTAAATCACATCGACTAACCACACCCTGGTTACTGGCTACTGCGCTGTCTCTTCGCCTAACTATACGATATTTATGCCCCCACAACTCACACGCCGGCCGCGGTGGCTGAGGGGACTGAGGCGCTCCAGTCACGGTCCGCACGGCCACTACGGTCGGGGGTTCGAATCCCCCCTCGGGCATGGATATTTGTGCCGTCCTTAGTATAATGTAGTAAATAAGTAGTTTGTAATTTTAGGGACTGATGACCCCGTAGTTAAGTCCCATAAGCTTAACAAACATTTGAACATTTATTGAACAACTCAATCTAGTACTAAATTGACGATTCTTTGATGCCTCACAATGTGTCCTACCAATCGATCCCTTCATTTAATCAAGATATACCACAAATTCTGTGCCTCCAATTAGTTATGCGATCTGATCTTCAGCAGTATCTTGTAGCATCAAATTACAAAAGTTTCTATGCTTCGTGTCTGATCGTCAGAAAAGACTTACTAGCGCCCAAACATTTATTCGATGTCAAGAAATGTCTCTTCTTTATAAATGATTTTCTTCCCATGGCTGTTCTGCATTTTGTCTTTGAAATTCAATTTTGTCACCCAAATACAAAACTTATCTACTACTTTTACTACCTCTTTTCCTAATCTAATTCCTTGAGCAACCTAATTTTATTCGACTACATTCCTTTACCGTTGTTTGCTCTTGGTAATGTTCCAGGGTTCCAATGCCCTACTTCCAGTACACATTCCATTCCGTTCAGTTGTTTTTGCGGGTCCTTTTCTGTCTCCGAAAGAATTACATCGGCAAACCGTAATGATTTTATTTCTTCTCCCTGAACTTTCCCCTTCCCTATTTAACATTACTTCGCTACTTCCTCAAAATACAGACTGAATAACATTGCAGAAAGACTAAAACCCTGTCTTACTTTCTTTCCAACTACTGCGTCTTTTCCATGCCCTGTGACTTACGACTGCTGTCCGCGACTGTAAAAGTTTTTTTTTTCTTTCTTTTTTTTTTTTTTTTTAATATAACGTTTCGTTCCGTTTATTTTACCCCCACTATTTTCAGAATTTTATATTCCCTTCAACACAGTCAAACACTTTCTCCAAATCTGGAAAAGCTTTAAACGTAGGTTAGGTTGTAACCTAAATTGTGAGCATTGCCTCACATGATTCTACACTTCTCTGAAATTCCCGAGGTCGAATTATACCAATTCTCCCATTTTTCTGTAAATAATTCGTTTTCGTATTTTCGAACCATGACATACAAAACTGGTAGTTCTTTAACATACGCACCTGTCTGTACCTGCTGCCTTTGGAATGGGAAATATTGCATTCTTTGTTATAAAATATCAGTTACATGAAGATCAAGAAGGAGAAATGGCTCAAATTATTTTACTTAAAGGCCCATAAGGGGTCAAAAATCTCCCCACCCTCCTCACCCGAATCATATTTAATAAAATATTTTCTTCCTTGTTTTCCCTTTTTTCTGTATATCAGTTTTAAACTTTCAAGTGGCTACATATATATTTGGCTACTGATAAATGAACTTTTCGTACTGGAATACTGAAGCCCCCGAAGCTATTTGACGGCTTCCAGGAGCAACAAAAAGTCTTACTTTCAGTATTTTATTTGATTATTAGCTGGTACCCGGCGCGTTGCTGTGTTTCCCTTGTCTCTGTTCACCTGCTCCTCCGCCTGTCTCCTCCTCTCCCTTTCTCTTTCCATTTCCTCCTCCATCTCCCACTGTTCACCTGTCTGTCACGTTTCCCGTCTCTCATTCTTCTTCTCTCCCCTCTGTCCGTCTCCTCCCTCCCTTTTCTGCCCGTCTCCTCATCCTTCTCTCCCTCCTATATGTGAAAACATAAATACAGGCGTCAAGTTTCATGGTGACTGGTCATACGGTTTCAAAGTCGGAAGGTACCCTCCGCGATGCTAAATTCACTGTCCTGCAGATTATAAAAATCTCCTTCATGAAAACACTTTCATATTCTGACTTTCATGCTGACCAGTCAAACCATTTGGATGTTTATTGTAACAAACCCTCCGCCATGCATCTACGAAGACTTAAGAAAGGTAGCCAATGTATTAATGCAGGGTATATCTCCATTCCAAATTTCATTCAAATCTGTCCATTTTTTTTTTCAGCATAAAGGAGTATTAAACATTGTAAGGTACTCTCCACCACGTATCATACGGTGGCTTACGAAAGGTAGCCCACGTGTTAATCAGGGTATAAGCTACCCCTGTCCCAAATTTCATTCAGCCATTTCAGCGTGAAGGTGTAAGAAACGAATTAAATAACTGTAAAGCACCCTGCGCCGTGCACCATACGAAGTTAATTTTAGTATGTCTAAAACTCTGGCGCGAGTGGAAACAATGTGTTGACAAAAAGCTTTATCGCAATCGGATGACGGTAGGGCCATGTATAAAATACGAACAAAAAGACGAACAAACAATTATTAATGTTTATGTATTAGATTGCTGCAACATAAAACTTTTATTGCCATTATAATTTACCCATTAAGTATAATTTTGTTTAACGCCATAAGACAAGTAAATACAGTAAGAAAATGCGTGACTGTCTCAAAGCGACGTAATTGACAGCACGCAAATGCTCAGCAGTTGGCCACCAACTTCAGACGTCAGTCAGTCCACGCCACGTCGTGTCGTTCCCGGGGGCCCTACGCGTTTTTAGCAGGTGTGCCAGTTTATTTAGCTCTTCAGTGTATGTGCCAAGGTTTCTTGGTTCCTCGCAGGAATACTGTTCGCCGACCGAGGTCCATCCGATGTAGGTGTATGGGGCGGTCCGTGTTCTGTTAAACTCTATATAGAGATCACCGGTTAAAATAGAGCACGACAGTACTATAAAATGACCGATTGAGTGTGCCATCAACTTAACTGCCTATTTTCTCTGTTGCAGGATGGCGCAGCCGCAACAATACGCAGCGGTGCCACAGGCGGCAGCAGGTAAGTCTCCTGGCCATGGTTTAATGTAACTTCTGCGTTGCAAGAGAGTTTGAAAATAGTGCCGAAACCTATAAAATAGTAAAAAGAGAGACGTTCAGCGACGCTAAATAACTATTTGCAAATCAAATATGAAACGTGTTATAATACTGAAAAGACTAATAGTATCTTTTGTTCTCTTGACTGGAAATATCTCTCAAATGTTCAAATGTTTGTAAATCTTATGGGACTTAACTACGGGGTCATCAGTTCCTAAACTTACAAACTACTTATGAACTACTTACGAACTAGGACGGCACAAATATCCATGCCCGAGGGGGGATTCGAACCCCTGACCGTAGTGGCCGTGCAGACCGTGACTGAAGCGCCTCAGTCCCCTCGGCCACCGCGGCCGGCAGAAATATCTCTGGTGGGAGCATTGATGTGTACAAATTTTGTACTGCAGTGGCTTTTTTTTTCTCCAATTCATTTTTAATAGTAATACATGTATTTCCAAGTGGATGGGGGGGAGGGGGGCTTCTTTCGTTTCGCCGCCGCCCCGGGCCTCCAACAACCTTAGTCCGCCACTGTTGTACTGTGAACATATATTGACTTGATAGTCATGTGATCTCGGAACGTCGTTGCTTTCTCTGTACCAAAACTTCTTCTTCTTGTGAATGCTACTTGTCTGTAGCTGTAATATGAAGTTACGATGTGCCACAGTTTAAAACCGCAGTTTAAGAATCTCTTGTAACTTTAGTAATTGTGACTTCTGCAGCTACTGCCAATTCTACTGCGTGTCACCGTATGTGCTACGCCATGGTGAGTCACAGGTAGCAAATAACAAACACTAGCAAATGGGCCTATATTTTGTAACTGCTATTTCTATCCAGGTGAACTGTGCCAGTGTAATGAAAGTGATATGTACTCGCCTGTGAAGTGTGCAAACCGAAAGTTTCAACAGTATATCATTGAAGTCAGTGAGAATTCTGAAAAAGATGATAAATGTCAAGTACATTGTAAGTGAACAATGAAAATTATATTGTTGATTAAAATATCTCACAAGAATACACCCATCTGCGGTGCGCACGGCCGTTGTCCCTCGGGGGTTCGAGTCCTCCCTCGGGCAGGGGTGTTTGTGTTGTCCTTAGCATAAGTTACTTGAAGTTAGTGTAAGTAGTTTGTAAGCCTAAGGACTGGTGACCAACGTAGATGAGTCCCTTAGATTTACAAACATTTGAACATTTTTTAATTACGAGGGACGCCCATAATGTAAGTTCCGTTTCTATTTCTATCCGCGGCAGCGCTACGATCACAGTTCTGAGCATGCGCGTTAGTTACTCTGGACTCAAGGAGAAGATATGTACACCATTTTCAGATCACTGCTGCCGACGTATGCTTTGTAGTGCTTCTTTATAATGCCAGCCGTAATTGAAAATGCCGCCGAGTATGAAATCAGATCTGTGACTCGTTTTCTAAATGCAAACAAACGAAATTTTTCGCCAAATCTGCGAGGTTTTCGGACAAAATGTTGTGAGTAATTCAATAGTTAGAAGATGGGTCAGACTGTTCAATTAAGGACATGATCAAGTGCATGGTGAAGAACGAAGTGGACGCCTTTCTATGATTACAGATGAACTGGTTCACGCGATTGAAGAGAAGATTAACCACAATTTCTTAGCGACTTTCATCTCTTTTTACACCTAAACTCTGTCCATGGTGGTCATGAACATGTACCGGCCGCGGTGGCCGAGGGGACTGAGGAGCTTCAGTCACGGTCCGCACGGCCACTACGGTCGGGGGTTCGAATCCCCCCTCGGGCATGGATATTTGTGCCGTCCTTAGGATAAGTTAGTTGATAAGTAGTTTGTAAGTTTAGGGACTGATAACCCCGTATTTAAGTTCCATAAGCTTAACAAACATTAGAACATTTTTGAACATGAACATGTTACCACATTACTGAATACACAGGCGGCTACGTTCTACGATGAAGGCATACAAAAACTTGTGCCACGCTATGGCAAGTGCCTACAAAATTTCGAGTATATATAGAAAAGTAGTTTAACAGTTGCAGATTTTTGTGCAATAAATATTTTTTCTGTATCTGTACACGTTTGTTTTATATAACCAAACGGAACTTACTTTGTGGACATACCTGGTATTTTTTGATAAAACGATGGGGGCTGGTCCTATATCCCTCAACAGTTTTTACGGCGTGAAAATCAGAAAAGTGATTTCCCCTTTCTTCCCAACCCGGTCCGACCTGGAGTAGCCATCCTCGCACGGCTCAATGTATATAAATATTTCTTTAAAATCAAGAGTGGGTACAGCTACTCACTTCAACCTCCGAGGCTGCCCATGTTAGAATTCCAGGCGCCAGTTTCTCAAATTGCCACCAAGAAATTATACTCAACTAATGAAGGCATACAGCAAAACAAGAATTTAATAGAAGAGTAATACTAAAAAACATAAAGCAGTCAACAATCCGAGGATTGGTTGAAACACCACAGTGCTTTACTAGGCATGGTCCTGTTTGGAGGTGGTATGCCGTTGCCTTCCTCCGACCTTCGAACTGATTTACCCAGCCAGTTATAGGGGGACCTACAGTTTTACGTGGGTTCCGAGCCACGGTGCTACTCGGTATTTTTCACATGAGCAATACTACCAGAGGTGAAAGAAGTGGAAAGTGACAGATAAAAATCCTAGGACCCGCCGGGGATCGACCCCGAGACCTTTGGATTTGTAGTCTGGCACTCTACCACTGTGCAACCGAGATGAATATTAGATGGGAAGATCACGTAACTAATGAAGAGCTGCTCAACAGAATTGGGGAGAAAAGGAATTTCTGGCGTATTCTAAGAGAAGGGAAAGGTTGGTGGGGCACATCCTGAGACATCAAGGAATCGTCAACTTAGCATTAGAAGGAAGTGTGTGGGATAAAAATCGTAGAAGGAGACCGAAGGACGAATACAGTAAGCAGATTCAAAGGGATGTAGGTTGCCGAGAGTATTCTCAGATGAAGAGATGGAGAGCTGCATCAAACCAGTCTGCGGACTGAAGACCACAACAACGACAACAATTAAAAAGCGATAGAAATGTAGGTCTTCCGCGACACATAGGTGGGATATGGAACGTACCTCCCTCCCGGCCGCGGTGGCCGTGGGGACTAAGGCGCTCCAGCCACGGTCTGCACGGCCACTACGGTCGGGGGTTCGAAGTCTGTAAGTTTAGGGACTGATGACCCCGTAGTTAAGTCCCATAAGCTATACAAACATTTTTAATACACGTTACTGAAAATGCTTGGTATTGCGAGGGTTAATACCGTGCTCTGCCTTGTGCGGTGTGATTGCGGTCTTCCTGGCCACAACATGATACACCGTCATGGCCACGACAAAGACACGACTCAATACGTCAAAACCCTGTAGCCGTGTGTGTACAAACATCAGCCTGCAAGAGGCGCGCACTGGGAGGCTGCCACGCCCAGCCGGCGGCCCACGTGACCCGACGGCTGACGTCACGTCACGAGACGGTGACCTCATTCCAGGCGCGTCCTCTGTGACGTGACGTCTGCTGCGTTCCCGATGCAGCCGGGGAAGCAAGCGGTCCGCTTCACGGCCTGACTGCGAGCGAGCAGCGCTGTGACACTTGCTCGCGAACGAGTAGAGGGTTGGCGAGCATCGCGATTATGGATTAAGCAAACAGGGGGCAAAAGCATTACGATGCTAACGATTTACATCTGCTCAGATAATATTTCCAGGCAAATGATTTCACAAGATACAGTAGAACCTCTCAAACTCGATTCCCGAAAAGTCGACATTCCATAAAACTCGACAGGGCTGGTGAATTAATATTTTTTTTATACCACCCATAACGTAAAGCTTTCCATCAGTACATAGGCCTCCCGAGAGCGCTAGAGACTCAGACTAGGTTACTGGGTTTTCCAAGGTCGTTCAACGCACCCTTCACTTTCCCAGCTTGGGCGGGCTATTGTTTGCACACGTTAGGGGGATTACTGTGGCCACTTTCCTTACAGTGAGGTCCGGGCAAGTCATAAACTACCCTCGCTACATTGTCGTCATTGGGCGTTCAGTTTAGTGTTTGTTGAGACACAGTTGTGGTCAGTTGCTATTGTTCGAGAGTGGTTGACAATTAAAAAATGCTCAGTCTCTGTTGCAGTATTTTATTTTCCAATTACGCGCTTCGCGCTGTTAGCGCATGGTCAGATTGGGCGGAGATGGAGCCACAGAACTATCTATTGCTGTCTAGGAGGTATCTTAACAATTTGTGTTATTGGGCGCCATAGCAGCAGAGGAGTCGCTGTCGCGGCAGGTCAGCGACTCCTCTGCTGCTATGGCGCCCAATAACACAAATTGTTAAGATACCTCCTAGACAGCAATAGATAGTTCTGTGGCTCCATCTCCGCCCAATCTGACCATGCGCTAACAGCGCGAAGCGCGTAATTGGAAAATAAAATACTGCAACAGAGACTGAGCATTTTTTAATATTCAACACTGTTGCTGCACCAGCCGCCACCGCCACCATCATGGAATGGAGTGAAATGGTTGACAATTGCTTAAACGAGTTTTGTGCTGGAATATAGAGCGACAGTATGGCGGAGAAGAAAAGGAAACAAGTGTCAGTGTCAATGGAAGCAAAGTTTGGTGCCCTAAAAAGACTTGAGCGTGGTGAATGCGTAAATAAAATAGCGTTGGACGTGAACATCGGTAGGTCTACAGTGCTCGGTTGGAAGAAAAAGAAATATGAAATTGAATCGTAGTGTTTAAAATATATATATAATAAATCAATAAATGTACAATTTTAATACTCTAAATAAGCGCTTTTATTCAACGCCTAGTTATTTTTATTTAAGTTCCCTAAAACTCGACAACCTCAAAACTCAAAAACCTTTAAGTCCACATTGTATCGAGTTTGAGAGGTTCTACTGTACTATCAAACTCTTAAATTTACTGGTGGCTTACTACTATACACTGTGACACATATGTCCTAAATGTTCAAATGTTTGTAAAGCTTAAGAGACTTAACTGCGGGGTCATCAGTCCCTAAACTTACAAACTACTTATGAACGACCTTATACTAAAGACGGCACAAACATCCATGCCCCAGGGGGGATTCGAACCCCCGACGGGGAACGGCCTCGTGCATCGGAACATAGCGCCTCAATGCGCTCGGCCGCGGCCATATGGCCCAAGACCACAGTCTTGTCGTTAACTGGATAAGTGATTTTGTTCAGTCAGATGTAGGTAGTTTCATTCAAATATTCTTCTACACCATCAGCGAATTTCTTTACACAGCCAATCTATATGTAGACTATATTCTAGCCGGCCGCGGTGGCCGAGGGGACTGAGGCGCTTCAGTCACGGTCTGCACGGCACACTACGGTCGGGGGTTCGAATCCCCCCTCGGGCATGGATATTTGTGCCGTCCTTAGGATTAACTAGTTCATAAGTAGTTTGTAAGTTTAGGGACTGATGACCCCGTAGTTAAGTCCCATAAGATTTACAAACGTTTGAACATTTTTGAACTATATTCTACTAATAAAAAAAGATTAAGCGAGAGTAGCAGCAGCAAACTTCATTTTAAAGAAAACCAATACGGTCACCCTAAGATAACAGCCACACTATGAGGATTTTTGTAATTATTATTTTCTCTCACACGTCATGTTTCGATGTACGATGTCATCATTTACAAGTGTAAGACATTATTACCAAATGTGAAGATTTTATTTTTGAGCTTTTAATAATGTCTTACATTTGTAAATGATGTTGTCGTACATTGAAACATGCCATGAGAGAGAGAAAATAATACTATTATTATTATTATTATTAACAAACGTCATAACCACTGTGGGTGTTACCTTGCGGTGCCTTTTTTGGTTTTTCTATATCATTTACTAGCCGCTCTCCTTACCGACAATGTCGGCAAACAGAACAGCTTATTTTGGCTTACAAGACGTACTCTGCAGTAAGAGCTGCACCGAGAAGCTTCTGACGTAGACTACATCTACATATACATACACACTCCGCAATCCACCCAAAGGTGTGTGGCAGATGGTACTCAGTACCGCTACCAGTTTCTTGTTCTCCTGTTCCACTCCCATATACGACGGAAAAACGTATGTTTGTATACATCCGTACCAGCTTCTTCCTCTTCCTTCAAACATCACCTTACATTTGTCTACATTTAGAGCTAACTGCCGTCTTACTACATCCAACTACAGTCATTCAAGGACGACACCCTCCTGTACACCACAGCATCGTCGGCAAACAGCCATAGATTGCAACTAACTCTCTTCCTTAAATCATTTATATAGACAGAAAATAATAGCGGTCCTATCACACTTCCCTGGGGCACTCCTAATGATACCCTAGTCTCTGATGAACACTCGCCATCGAGGAAAACGTACTGCGTTCTATTACGTAAGAAGTCTTAGAGGCACTCACATATTTGGGCACCTATTCCATAAGCTCGTTCCTTCATTAGCAATCTGTAGTGTGGTACATTGTCAAAAGTAAAAGTGGAATTCTGCCACTAAATCCAAATAAAACAGAAACCTTTACATTTAAAAACGCTGGTGATCAAAACCTGTTAATTCTACAAAGGAAAATGTTAAGGAAAATGTTTGTCCCGAAGAGACCCAGATGCACAGAAGTGGAAACTACTAGAAAACAAGGAACTAAAGGAACTATGTCAACAGGATGAAGGAAAGACGCTTGAGTTGGCCTGGACAAATAATTACGATGAAAGACAACGCCTACTTGAAGTATCATGCTATGTATCAACAGTGGGCAGATGGATGACATCGACAAGGACGCGGTGACAATGGCACTGAGAAAAGGAGAGTGGACTACAAAAGCGACAAACGGAGAAGGCTGGAAGAGAACGCGTATGGCCCCCACGGCGCTAGCGTTCATTAAGAATTAACAATATCAACTTATACGATTATTACTTTCTTTTTCGCGCGAACCATACGCGACGGGAACAGCAAATGAAGACAATTGAGAGTGCTCCACAAGTACCCTTCACCACATACCGTGAGGTGACGTGACAGTGTATGGACTTAGGTCTATATGTGGACGTCGAAGCGGCAACGATACGAGGGTAAGTCAAAAATTATCCGCAGTGTAGCCGTAACTTTTATTGCAATACAAAGAGCACACGTACGTTAACATCATTCTTCAATATAGTCTCTTTTCAACGCACTTAGTCCAGCGTTGCACAAGCTTCCTGATACCCTCAGAACAGGTTTCCTACTGGGCTACGAGTCACGCATGTACGCGTCCTCCACTTGTTAGTCCGAGGTGAATCGATGGCCCCTTAATGCCTCTTTGAGTGGTCCACACTACCCGGAAGGGCTTGATCAGGACTATACGGAGGATGGGCCGTTATCGCAAACTTGAGATTCCGGAGCTTTTCGAACAGTGTGGGCAGCTACACGTGGACGGGCATTGTCGTGCAACAACACAATAGCTTTCGTCAATAGCCCTCAGTGTTTGTCCGAATTGCAGGTTTCAGATTGTGGATGATTTCGTACGCAGAACCATGAATAATTTTCAGACGATGTACCACCCAGCAATAGTCACTCATCTGTTTAACAGCACCAGGTCACGTGCCAGCTCAGTGCTCCTTCTCCATTCGTGACACTTGTGCGAACGGTTTTTTTTATTTTTTTTATTTTTTTATTTTTTTTATTTTTATTTTTTTTTTTATTTTTTTTTTTTTTTATTTCTCTATCCATTAGTAGACACTCCTCTGCGGCAAGACAAGACACTATCCCCTCGTTGTGACGACAGTCTTCGATATATGTTGGCCCCCTTACTCCCTCCGACCACTGCTTGTTGTTTCCGTTTGGTGAAAACTTCTAGTAAAACGCTCCTGAATTATATGCAACAAAAGGAATAAAAATGGGGGTATTAGGATCAAAGTATCATAGCATGACCACAACATTATAACAATAAAATAAACTATGTTACAGTTCAGTATAAGTAATATAAGAAAAGTTATAGGTACATTGCAGATAATTTTGACTTACACTCGTATAATACATCAGAGATGCATTTGGAAAGAATGGGGTTCGAGGACCCAAATCTGGCGATCGGAATTTGACGTTCACCGCTTAAACCCCAGGTAGTTCACTTGACATGTGTGACCAGCATATTTTCTGATTTTTAACAATTAAGTTTACAAATCAATATTTGAAGTCTAATAGGAATTAAACAAATGGAGCCGTAACTTTTACATGTTCTATAATATCTGGCTATACATGTGGCGTTGTCCTATTGGGAAAAACTATTATCTACATTCATCATCTACAACTTTCTCGCTGACGAAAATTTCCTGACAACAAAACAAAGAAAGTGGCAAGCGACTAACTTTTTCACGTCGAAATTTTTATTTCATATAAAAGTAATAGCTTCAATTATTATTTTTATACAAACACAATACATATTGTACTTGCTGTACACTGTTGCATTCCTTCAGTATTCACCGGTCTACGTTAAAAATTTGGTAATTTTTTTCCTATCCTAAGGGGTTCAAATGACAATGTAATTAAGGCGAGCGCCACTTGAAGAACTACGCATTTGTCGGCCCAGCTCCGTTTCTACACCCAACCAAGATGGCTGCCAGGCTTCACTGCATGTACCCTGATGCAGACGGTATAGTCTTTCTATATTATTTTGTGCTCGTTGATTTGAACATTTCAATCACTGCACCACGAAGCCCGGTGTGTTTCTAACGGGGCGGGTTGTTTTATCTTTCTGCACAAAAACGTGTGCCTCTTTCTCATTCACCTACTGCCTCGCCCCGTCGGTAGTGCACATACCGCATGCGAGGCAGTCGTTAGCGTGTATCATTATACTGTGTGACTTGACAAGCAACATTTCGATCAAGTGAAAAAACATTGCCAGTACTCACGGTAATAGATATACGAAAATAACCTTCCATACGCTTGTCGAAAACGAAGTCCCCACCACATTGGCTTACGCCATTGCCCTTCTTAACCCTACTATGGTGTTTATTTTGTACATTGCATAAAAATGTTCTTTAGGTATACTTTTACACATTTGTGAATTGAAATCATAAATAAAGTTATAATTAAGGCCGTTTAATGTAGGAATCATTTGAACTGACCAATAAAATAGTAAAACAATACGGTAATTGAACATTACAATTATATGTGCATTTCTTTTCCTACAGTATTCCTAACTTGTACAAACAGTTTCACACATATGTGTAAGATTTTAAACTTCACACAATTTCGAGAACTTTTGTTAACACCTTTCTGAGACAGATAACATCTGCCTGTCATTTTATTTCAAGGATATTTTTTCTTCCTATGTGGACGGTGCAGATTCAAGCGATGATCCTCTTTCTAAAGCTTCTCTTGTACCATTTTCTCTTAGATGTCATCTTCTTTTCGTATAACCATCAATTAGCTGCTCGCCAAGTTTCAATTCGAGAAGTTGCATACCTTGTTGTTACTGGAGACAGGTGATCTATATTATATGATGTAAGCCGTACCAATTGAGGTAAGGGTTGTATTTTCCATTCAATCGGTTTATCTTTTGACATCAGAACTGCAATGCTTAACTTTTGCTGTTCTGGAAAGATGGTGATCTGCATTTTGAAACTACTTCTTCATTATCACATATGTCCATCAGTATGTCTGCTATTTCATCATCATGAAAGAGGTCATCTTCTTCAGAAAAAAAATTACAAAACATATTGATTGTAAGAGTAGAACTCCAGTGACCTGAGTAGAGATGAATGACTTAGAAACAGATTTGTTTGCAGGAAAACAGTGACTCGCACTCCCGCTTCGTTCCTTTCCGTAGAAGTAGACATTCCATCGTTCAAAACAACGGTTTCACTTGTTCATAACCATCTTCGACACACGTATATATTCCAAATTGAATTTCGTCAGAATTTGCAGTAATGATGAAGGTTAAAGTATATAGGGTCAAAAAGACCCGAAAAAGCTGGAGAAGTACTATTTCTGCGGATGCCTAATGAAGTTAAAAGTATTTTTTGTGTCAGAATATACTTTACTAAGAGGCAAACAAAGTCAATGAAGGAAATTTATGAAAACAAAATATACTCAAAATTATAGACCATCAAAAATCCTTGAAGGTAAAAATAAATCCAAGCGCCTTACGAGGGTTAAAAATTCCGTCTGCTAACATCTGTAGCTACCTCATTCTGGTCAACACAACATACGATGTGTTTAATAATAATAGAAATTTCAGCTTACTGTTTATTTTAAAGAAATTTATAAAGTAAAGAAGAAGAAAAAAGGGGAAAAGTAAAAAGGTAAATACAAGTAAATAAGTTAAAATTTAAAAAACAGAAATTAAAAAATTTAAGTGGTGTACTTGAAACTGTGGACTTAAAATGCGCTGAGGATGTTCATTCAATGAACGAAATCTCAATGTGAATACACACTGAGCGAGGTGGCGCAGTGGTAACACACTGGACTCGTATTCGGAAGGATGGTGGTTCAGATCCACTTCCGACCATCCAGATTTAGGTTTTCCGTGATTTCTCTAAATCATTCCAGGCAAATGCCTGGATGGTTCCTTTCAAATGGCATGGCCGATTTCCTCCCCCCATCGTTTCCTAAACTTCCGAGCGAGAGCTCCGTCTCTAATGACCACGCTGTCGACGGGAGCTAAACCCCCAAGATTCCTTCCTTCCTTTGTGCACACGACTCATAATGGAGTATTCATACAAGGCACCGTGTCTCTGCTACATTCACGTACTAGATTAGTTTTCTAGGCAGGGGAGCCTGTGTACAACTCGACAAGTAAGACAGAAGTGCTGCCAAATGAAGGCCTGAGATTGGCACCGAGTACTCTTTCGGAAAGCGCACTGCATACCAAAGGCGGTGGTTAACGACCGAGTGGGCTATGAGTTATAGCAGTAGCGCACTGAAAATTCTCATTCTCTCCGTTAGCGGTTGTGGTTGTTTTGGTTTTCAGTCCGGAGATTCGTTTGATGCAGGCTCTCTACCCTACTCTAACCTGAGCAAATTTCTTAATCTCCTCATAAGAACGGCAACATCAGTTTGAACCTTCTTACTGTATTCGTATCTTGGTTTCCCTCTGCGATTTTTACCCCCACACACTTCCCTCCCATGAATTTGACGATTCTTTGTAAACAAACGTAACTGTGCCAAATTTGATGGAGTTCGGTCAAATGATGTAGATACTTGTAAGGTGCCCTCAGCCATGCACCATTTTTAAATAACTCGGGAATAGAGTTTTTTCGGTGTATCAGAGTGTGTACCAGGATACCATAGATATCGTTTACTGTACTGCAAACATCACGTTACAATTTATTCATTCCGTTAGTCAGTGTTATTATGCCGTACGACCGCCTAAAAGTTCTTGTCCCTCGGTAATAGGACTTTTCTGGATAAAATGTATCGTACTTCCTTTAATGTACCCTGACAACGTGTATTAAAATTTCATAATGATCATTTGAGTCGTTACGCATGAAAGCGCAGCAACAAACAAACGAATTCACAATCGCATTAAAAGAAAAATGTTTTAGGACTAATCACAGAAATTTTTAGCGTATGGAGGCAGCACCTTGTTTTCCCTCTGGTTCCTTTTAGATCCTTTTAGTTTGGAAATATCATGAGCGTTGGCAGCCGTCTTTTATGTTTTCCCGGGTCCCACGTTCGGTAAGCAGTTTAACATTTGACATCGTTATTTTATTCCTTTAATTAAGAGCGTTTGGATTCAACAAGGGAAACAATTATCTGAAAAATTGCATCTTTACGTGCCTTCTCGTTTTGACCGCACTAAGTTATACTGGCCAAACACAACATACATTTATCGGGTTATCTACGGCTCAGTAAATGAACAATGGCACATTGTAGTCTAAGGGCTGAACCGTACATGTTTGTTTTCGTGCCCAGAAAGTATAATAGTTAATACCTTGTACCTTTGATCCTGCAGTCAACCACTCTGGGCATGGGCTAACACTTGCGAAATAATAATGATATATAAAATGCAGATAATGATTAATTAATAACAAGCGTTTTCTTAAAACGTTTTAAAATTATGTACGCACCGCCATATAATCCAGTTGAATATTCATTTAAACACAACATTCAAGCACTGTAAGTGGTCCTACAGAAATAAAAGTAATAAATTAGAAATAAATCTTTTAAAATTATCAGAACAGGTGTTTTAACTGCATTATGAGAATGGTAGCAAAATTCCAAAGTAAGTAATCCACTGGCAAAATTTAAAATGTTTGCAAATATAAGGGACTTACACTACTGGCCAGTAAAATTGCTACACCAAGAAGAAATGCAGATGATAAACGGGTATTCATTGGTTTAAATATACTAGAAGTCACATGTGACTACATTTTCACGCAATTTGGGTGCATAGATCCAGAGAAATCAGTACCCAGAACAATCACCTCTGCCCTTAATAACGGCCTTGCTACCCACGAAAATGACGTGCTAAAGACGCGAAATTGAACCGACAGGAAGAAGATGCTGTGATATTCAAATGATTAGCTTTTCAGAGCATTCACACAAGGTTGGCGCCGGTGGCGACACCTACAACGTGCTGACATGAGGAAAGTTTCCAACCAATTTCTCATATACAAACAGCATTTGACCGGCGTTGCCTGGTGAAACGTTGTTGTGATGCCTCGTGGAAAGAGGATAAATGCATACCATCATGTTTCCGAGTTTGATAAAAGTCGGATTGTAGCCTATCGTGGTTGCGGTTTATCGTATCGCAACATTGCTGCTCGGGTTGGTCGCGATCCAATGACTGTTAGCAGAATATGGAATCGGTGGGTTGTGAAGGGCAATACGGAACGCCGTACTGGATCCCAACGGCCTCGTAACTCTAGCAGTCGAGATGACAGGCATCTTATCCGCATGGCTGTAACGGCGTGCAACCACTTCTCGAGCCCTGAGTCAACAGATGGGACGTTTGCGAGACAACAACCATCTGCACTAACAGTTCGACGACGTTAGCAGCATTGACTGTCAGCTCGGACACCGTGGCTTCGTTTACCCTCGACGCTGCATCACAGACAGGAGGGCCTGCGACGGTGTACGCAACGACGAACCTGGGTGCACGAATGGCAAAACGTTATTTTTTCGGATGACTCCAGGTTCCGTTTACAGCATCACGATGCTCGTATCCGTGTTTGGCGACATCGCGGTAAACACACATTGTAAGCGTGTATTCGTCACCTCCATACTGGCGTATCACCCGGCGTGATGGTATGGGATGCCACTGGTTACACGTCTCGGTCACCTCTTGTTCGCATCGACGGTACTTTGAACAGTGGCCGTTACATTACAGATGTGTTACGACACGTGGCGCTACTCTTCATTCGTCCCTACGAAACCCTACATTTCAGCAGGATAATGCACGACCGCATGTTGCAGGTCCTGTACGGTCCTTTCTGAATACAGAAAATGTTCGACTGCTGTCCTGGCCAGCATATTCTCCAGATCTCTCAACAATTGAAAACGGCTGATCAATGGTAGCCGCTGTCTCGTCACAATACGCCAGTCACTACTTTTGATTAACTGTGGCGTGTTGATGCTGCACGAGCCTCTGTATCTGTACACGCCATCCAAGCTCTGTTTGACGCAATGCCCAGGCGTATCAAGGCCATTATAACGGCCAAAGATGATTGTTCTGGGTACTGATTTCTCAGGATCTATGCACCCAAACTGCGTGAAAATGTAATCACATGTCAGTTCTAGTATAATATATTTGTCCAATGAATACCCATTTATCATCTGCATTTCTTCTTGGTGTAGCAATTTTAATAGCCAGTAGTGTATATATCGCACATCCCATTTATCTTGCCCACAGTACATAAACTGGAAGTTTGCCGACTGCTTGTACCACACAGTTTACAAACATGGAACTAAAACACGGTGCGCTCGTTACCACAGTCCATCGACGATTGTGTGATCCAGGCCCGAACTTCCTAGCGCGAATCACAAAGAAATAAAGCGAGCAAAACCAGAAACGCACAAATGTGCGTGCAGAGTCTGAAAGGTTTAAGGGACAAAAACTGTTCCATGCAGATGAGTGTGATGAGAGCTTGTGCAATATGATATCGTGTTTCTTTTTTATTGGATGAAAGGAAACGAGATAGTCGCAGAAGCGACAAAACTGCTACACTGAGGAAAATAATTAAAAACAGGAGGACAGCCGTAGGACCTTCGTAGGAAAGCACCGCCACGATAAGAGTGGTCCCACAGAAGGATGGCAGCTTAGGATTTAACGTCCCGTCGACGGCGTGGTCATTACAAACGGAGCTCACATTTGGATGTTTCGGTAAGTATGGGGAAGGAAATCGGCCATGCCGTTTCAAAGAAACAATCCTGGCACTTGCCTCGAGTGATTTAGGGAAATTGCGGAAAACCTAAATGAGGATGGCCGGAGGTGGATTTGAACCACCGTCCTTCCGAATGTGAGTCCAGTGTGTTACCACTGCGCCAGCTCACTTGGTGGTCCTACAGAAACTGGCAAGGAATACTAAGAACATCTTGTAAGATGACCAGTAATCGTATAATTTCAAATATGCTGTAAGAGATAATTCTAAATCAATGGTACGTCAGGAGAAGCCGTAAATTGTCATTTGGAAGTTGAAAATATAGACACGGTTTGGGGATAAGCATGGCCGAGGCACCGTAGCAGAAGAACCGACAAAATAAAAATTGCGTTAAATGTAGGTCACTAAAAAACTGCAGTCTACGTATCGGTTTGAACAAAACAAATGAACGAGAAACATTAACTTGTCTGAATACATTTGTAAACTTATGACAGACTTGCGCAAGATTTAAATAATTTTAAAAATAATTATCTGTGAATGAAAATGTAACGAACTAATGAGCTATCAGTTTTAAAGAACAATAATAATAATAATGTCTTCCCAGGATGAAGTAAATGACAGCCTTCAAGAAGGTCTACACGTATTTATCAGCTCCGAGAAACGTGAGTGTCAAAGTAGATATGTATTTTTTATATTTTGGAGTGGGAGAAGTCTCTTGCATTTTTGCTACAAAGTATTTCTTCCTCTGTCCTGGTTACATACAACTATTTATTGAAAAAGACATACTAAATCCAGTCTACCTACGGCCCATTTAATCGTAGTAATTCATGGCACACACAGCACGCTTAACACAGTCGATTTCTGACCTAATTGCTTTCTTTTAATTTCCCGTCATTAATTTCGCAATTTGTATTCGAGTTTACTCTGTGTGAGCTTCAGGTGTTCTCATTCTGGGTTTGGATGGTAACGGATCCAAGACAGACAGAAGAATTCTTCACCAGAAGTCATTTCAGAGTTCGGTATGTGATACCGTGTCCTTGGAAAGTTCGAAGCAGTGCTTAAAATGTTTAGTGGTCATGTTTAGAGCTTCTTCAGGTCTATCTCTTCGTTTGTTCAATATCTATTTGAAAATTTCCCTGCGAAAATAAAATCCGTATCAGTGAGAAATATAAGTCGGCATCTTAAACATAGTACCTTCACTTCTGATGATCGAGGTGAATTGCCACTTCCTGTGACTGACAAAGTATAGCCAGTGCACAAGTTCGGATGGCAACCTACACTACAAAGCACTCACTATGCTCAACATGTGTAACATTGAGTCTTCTACTTGTTTTCATAAGAAAATGGATATAATTGTGCGCCACTAAGAAAGCGTCGGTTTCAGCATGTAATGAGCTGTTTGTTGTTTCTAAAGTGGAGAAACCGTTAACACTGCATCCCTAACGTACTACAGCGAGCAAGTGCTGCACAGGTTGTTGTCGTGATGCGTTACCATCCGGCGGAAATGGCAGCTTTAGATATCTCGCCCCGATATCTCCCCACGTCCACTCTAAACGTCTATTTTGAAGTTCATTATATCACACTTCTTTGACGCAATACGTGAAAATTCTGATTACTGCTATCTGTTAACGCAACGTCTGAAGGTAATACAGATAAAAATAATCTTCTCTGTTGTGTCTTTAGTGGTCCTTCAGTCAGTAGCAGGCATGAAAAACTGGATATGGTGGAAATCTAAGCAGTGAGACTATATAGATTTTGCTTTTGTGTGATTTTCCTTTAACCAAGCAAATCTCTGGAAGCAAGGATAGCCAGAATTTGATTTTGAGAGGACAGAGGAAAACGTGGACTTCTGGCATCTACATCTACATCTACATGGGATACTCTGCAAATCACATTTAAGTGCCTGGCAGAGGGTTCATCGAACCACAATTATACTATTTATCTCCCATTCCATTCTCGAATAGCGCGGGCGAATCAACCGGGGGGGGGGGGGCAGGAGGGGCAATCCCCCCCCCCCTCACTTCTATTTTCACAAAGTAGGACCAATGTGTTTCCAAATAAATGACGTCTTTTTAGAAATTAAAGCAACGAAATTGTTTTCATGAGCACGACCTGGAGAGTTGTTTCTCTCTGTGGTACAAGATAACACACTTTCCCACACTATCGGAATACTTATATTCTTAACGCTTGGTAAAACACCAGTGCAAATGCAGCCCCCCCCCCCCCCGACCACCACCACTCAGACCATACTCTATTCTCTCCGAAACATGACTTGCGTTTTGAAACTACTCTCTTATTATTGATACCATTTTTTATTATTATTTTACTAAACGAAAATTGAGACAGCTCGGCTACACAAAACCTCCATCACTTCAATCCCACGAAATCAGTAAATAGGTTACCTTGCCTCGCCCTCTCTAAGGAAGTAGGTGGTACGCCACTGACTTCTGATACAAAAACGATGAAGCGAAATTTGCGCACTCGGGCTTCGCAGCGCAATTCCTTACATGCCTACCGAGCGAGATGGCGCAGTGGTAACACACTGGACTCGCATTCGGAAGGATGGTGGTTCAAATCCACCTCCGGCCATCCAGATTTAGGTTTTTCGTGATTTTCCTAAATCACTCCAGGCAAATGACGGGATGGTTCCTTTGAAATGGCACGGCCGATTTCCTTCCGCATCCTTACCCAAACCTTCCGAGCGTAAGCTCCATCTCTAATGACCACGCTGTCGACGGGACGTTAAATTCGAAGCTTCCTTCCTTCCTTATATGTCAGGAATTAAAAATAATAATAATTATTATTATTCTCTCACAAAATTTCGTCCTGCGCATATTTCCAGTGGTAAATGCATGTCGAAGACTGAGATGGGTTTGTGTTCCATACCACAGTGTGTTTTAGAATTACACAATTACACCAAAAAAAAAAAAAAACTTCTAGGGGATGTAGATGGCGTCTTGATGAAAAAACAGAGCGACGCTACAGACGCTACAGAGCGACGCTACAGAGCGATGAAGTTGCTGGAGGGGATGACTAGCGGCAGGTGCCGGTGCCTTGGACTCCCGCTGAATGCCGTTTCCGCTCATGCGTTTCTGTGCTTATTTTGTTCCTCAAGACGCCTTCTACATCCCAAAGAAGTTTGTTGGTGTAACTGTGCAATTCTTAAACGCACTGACGTATCGAACACACATCAGTATTCGACGTCCATTTACTGCCGGAAATAGGCCCAGCACGAAATTTTGTGTCAAACATTTTCTTATTGTTGGCATGTGAGGAATCCCACTGCGAAGCCTAAGTGCAAGAATTTCATTTCAACTGTACGATACACTTAATATTTCATTCCAAAGGCCGACCGCGGTGGCCGAGGGGACTAAGGAGCTTCAGTCACGGTCTTCACGGCCACTACGGTCAGGGGTTCGAATCCCCCCTCGGGCATGGATATTTGTGCCGTCCTAGTTCGTAAGTAGTTCATAGGTAGTTTGTAAGTTTAGGGAGTGATGACCCCGTAGTTAAGTCCCATAAGCTTTACAAATATTTAAAAAAATTTAAAAAAATTCATTCCAAAGAAGAGAGAATCACCACCGTATACAAGCAACATTACGAAACTTCTTGAGGTCTGCGTATTCTCCAAAATACGTACAACATAAATCATATATAGGAGATAGGCAAATGGTGATCGTAAGACGGATGGCAATCAGAAAGGTAGTGCGTGACCCAGTCTCTGAAGAGAAAACATTACCACAAAGTCTCTCCCTAACTCGAATTTTTGTCATCCTTTAAGGCTGTCAATGTGAGCCCAGTAGCCGTAGCCAACGAGTTACTACCAGAGAGTCTCCGGGCAAACACGCGCCTCTAGTCCGTCTTCCACTCAAGCCACAGCATTAGACTTGCGCATAATAGTTCGCGATCAGGAGCGCTCACTTTAGTTCGCGACTCTGCCGCGAACTAGTTCGTTCTTTTAGTTTGTCCGCTCCCTGTGACTGCTGAGCGGCGTCGTCTGCGCATGCAGATGGAGGAAGAAGTTCCCCCACCGAGCTGCTTCATGCACTTGCTGCGTGAGCGGCTAACGATATCACGCAAACCAACAGAAACAGTTTGTGAATAGTTTCTCGCGTTTAAGTTTAATCTCTATATCTTGGCATTATGGAATTTATTAGTCAGATATTGTAGAGTGCAGAATACTTCAAAACAGAAATTTTGTAGCACTGAACTATGTAATCTAGCAGGCAGACGCTGACTTCGAAATGGCTCTCATCAGCAGAAGGCAAACACGTGATTTTTAATTCTGCTGCACGACCTCTCGCTATTGCCCGTCGGTCTTCGGAAAAACATCCAACGAACTAAGAAGCGAGATACGTTTGGCATAATAGATCGCGACCGGTAACGCATGTTTTAGTTCACGACCGATTACACATATTTTAGTTCCCGACCGATTACACATATCTTAGTTTCTGAACCGATCGCGCTTACCTTAGTTCGCGGCCGATCGCGCATATCTTAGTTCGCGACCGATCACGCATATCTTAGTTCGCGACCGGTAGCTCTCCTTTTAGTCCGCAGCTCGGCCGCGTAGTAGGTCGCTCTTTTTAGTTCGTCCGTTCTTTTTGGCTTTTGCTCGCGCTACTAAAAGAGCTCTTTCTTTTGTTATGACAGCTTTTTATAACGTGTGCCATTACCCGTATTTTAGACATCCAATACTTAAGCAAATAAACCAGTTATTTACACGAATGGGTGATACAATGATATTCAACTACTGTGCATACAGAGTACTCGTATTTTACTTTTAAAATGGATTTATTTCAAAATGTTCAAATGTTTGTAAATCTTATGGGACTTAACTACGGGGTCATCAGTCCCTAAACTTACAAACTACTTATGAACTACTTACGAACTAGGACGGCACAAATATCCATGCCCGAGGGGGGATTCGAACCCCCGACCGTAGTGGCCGGACAGACCGTGACTGAAGCGCCTCAGTCCCCTCGGCCACCGCGGCCGGCTGGATTTATTTATTTATTTAATAGGTCACTGAAGGAACATTGCCTACAAATCACGCGATGCTGCACGCTCTCGCGTCCTCTCGCTGTTCCCCGTCAGTCTTCGGAAAAGGAGCTGAACTAAGAGGCGAGGAATCTGGGAACTAGTTTGTGTAGTTCGCCTGTGGGAGCGCCCTTCCGAACTACTTCGTTCGCGAACTACACAAGACTACACAGCATCGAAGTGCCGTCAGAGGATCGCTTGGAATATGGAATAGTCAGCCATGGTCTTCCGCGATGAAAGTAAATTCTGCCGGCATACAAGTGTTGGTCGTTTTTCTGCATAGGTCTTAGACCTGGCCCCCGCTGTCTCGTAGAATGCATTCGACCAAGACATATGCACTGGTCCCACTTCAGGCCTTATGGTCTAAGCTGTGATGAGCTACAATTCTTTCGCGGTGGTGTTTGTGGTGGGCACGCTGACCAGCACTAGGTACGTACAGAATGTTGTAATACCCGTTATTTTGCCATTCTTGCAATAGATTTGTTGTTCCAAAAGCATATTGCTCGCCCAAACACTGCGCATGAAATTTAACGTGCTCAGCAACTTCCTTGGGCAGCTTGATCTCCGTCTGAACTTGTCTCCAAACTCACAACTCTTGCAGAACTAGGTGAACAGGACGACAAGACGCGAAGTAACATAGGACAGTATTCACCAAGTATATGATCGACTGGATGCCTTTATTACCACCCTTGGAGGCCACATCCCGTCCTAATAAGGGTGTTTCAACATGGTTCAAGACCTGGTACCACAATACCGCTTGAGCTATTGATCTGTAAATGCAATTGTTTTATGTACTCCATATGCAGTGTTTCAACAATAAATCTTGAGTGAATTGGAAAACTTACTCACCAACGCAGTGTTAACTTCGAATCTTAAAAAAAATCAGTAAGATGCAAGCAAGGCTTCACAGTATCAGAAAAGGAAAAAATACGAACATTGTATCAAACAAGAACAGTTTCACCGTCCTTTGTCTGTTGTTAAGATGCCTTTTTCAGTAATAGTTAGAGGCATCAGATTGAAATTTATTTCAAACTAGCATAGCACCCGCTCTTGACAGTTATTCACGCGTCTCATTCATGCGTCAGTTTTGGTCATGTCTCTTGGTAGGTAGTTCTTACCGTCACAACGAATCCTGTCTGACTGTAAATGATATGTGTACATTTATTGGTTGAAGTCGGTCGAGTAGTTGAGGAGATGTGGAACACTCTCACATAATGCGGCAGTTTTTCGTGCATTCCGTTGTTGATAATATCACACCTCCTGAGCTGTGTGTCGTACGTAGTCCTCAAGCCCCACAGTGATATAACTCTTTGTTTTGAAGGTAAAGTGGCCAAAATTTCTTGAACATGGAAATAAAATTATAGTTACGTATGAAATTAAAAAAAAGTACACTCTTCCTTACGCGTATACAAGTCCACGATGCGTTGGTGGTGTAAATAATTTAAAGTACTAAATCAGTATGCTCCAAAGATTCCGTCATACACACTGGTCAAAACAATTACGGGATCAGTTCAGATATCTAGATTCTCAAGTAATGTCATCGGCAGAATGAACTAAATTGGTTCGACGCCTTTCCGTCGTTACTATGGATTGGAGACAACATTGCGGCAACCGAAATAGTGGTAATAACAGAAAGTAGCTGCAGAGACGGTTGGTATTCACTTTACCAAATGAATTACACAAGCAGTTGGGTTCAGATACTGTAGTGAGCAGGTAGTTCCATGCAACAACAATGTGACTTACTGGAAGCTATGGCATGGAGAGTAATAGCAAGATTGGAAGTGGGACAGACACAGAGAGAGGTGGCTGCAGCTATTGGTAAGTGTAATTTCCAGGACCTGGAAATTCAGCCAACAGGAACCGTTAAAAGAAGACACGGTCAACGTTTTCCACGGGTAACATCAGCAAGAGATGTGCTTTATCTCCCGTTATCAGTCCGTCGAGACGGGAGGCTGAATGCAACGCATCCGCCAGGCAGCAACAGGAAGCGCATTTAAACACAAACAGTCCGAAATCGCCTTCAGAAAAGTGGAATCTACACACGGAGGCCTATGGTGTGTGTCCCATTAAAACCACAAGAAATTTAGCAATATATAACTTCCTGAAAAATTAAAACTGTGTTCCGCAACCGGGATTCGAATCTGGAAGGTCCCAGGTTCGAATCCCAGATCCATCGCACAGTTTTAATTCGCCCGTAAATTGCATATCAGCGCACACTCCGCTGCAGAGTGAGAGTATCATTCTCAAAGCTTATTAAATTTGGATCAATGTCAATATCCAGCAAATGTTCAAATGTTTGTGTAGCTTAAGGGATTTAACTACGGGGTCATCAGTCCCTAAACTTACAAACTACTTATGAACTAGCTAATTCTAAGTCAATATCCATAAGAGGTGTGACGTATGAGTAATAAATAGCATAGTATAGCACTGTGCGCTATCGCAGATCGGTTATGGACAGTGTTTGCAGCAGAAGGCTTGTGAACTAAGATTTTTCGCTAGGAAACTACAGCTCACTTGTTTCACTGTTAAAAGGGTTTGCCAATCCAAGTACTGAATGAGTTCGTTGCGCCGTTTAGTGGACGCATGGTTAACTCTGTCTAGAGAGTGGTATTTTAGGAGCACTCTAGTTTCCCTCTTAGCGGACTGATACCTTGAGATGACTGGAGCGTGCTAAAATTAGCCCGCTCTTGGGACGATGCCTACTCGGACCTACGGCAATGGATGCTGGAGGGAAAGTGGGAGAGTAGCTCATGGTACGGCATTTACACAGATGGTGATTGTTATGGCTATTATTACCGTGAGTTATCTGGCATCTTTATGTCTCCCACACTGCCTTACTCTTTGCTACATTCTAATATAGTAAATTTCCTTGAGACGGAAAAAACCTCTTTCCATGCATCAGCACGGCTTTAGGAAGCATCGATCGTCCGAAACACAGCTAGCCCTTGCGTGCTATAGCTGGAGGGCAACAGGCAAACTGTATGTTTCTCGATTTTCGGAAGGCGTTTGACAGAGTACAGCACTAGACAGCTAAGGAAGGTACGAGCTTATGAAATAAGTACCCAAATATGTGAGTGGCTCGAAGATTACTGAAGTAATAGAACCCAATACGTTGTCCTCGATGGCGAGTGTTCATCATAAATTAGGGTATCGTCAGAGGTGCCCCAGGGAAATGTGATAGGACCACTATTATTTTCTATCTATATCAATAATCTGACGGACAGAGTGAGTTGCAATCTATGGCTGTTTGCTGATGATGTAATTGTGTACAAGAGGGTATCGTCATTGAATGACTGTACTAGGATGCAGGATGATTTCGACCAAATTTCTAGGTGGTATGAGGAATGGCGACTAGAGCTAAATACTGAAAATTTAAGGTGATGCAGATGAGTAGGAGAAACAAATTCCGTAATGTTAGAAAACAGCATTAATTAAATAACTAAGGCGACACTACAGCGATATGAAATGGAACGAGCATATAAAAACAGTCGTGGGGAAGGCGAATGATCGACTTCGCTTTATTGGGAGAATTTTGGGAAGATGTGATTCGTCTGTAAAAGAGACTGCATATAAAACGAGAAGCACTGTTGAAGAAATTCAGAGGGCCGGAATTTGAGGCGGACTGCAGAACTATTCCACTGCCGCCAACCTACATTTCGAATAAAGGCCACAAGGTTAAGATCAGAGAGATTAGGGCTCGTTTTTCCCTCCTTCTGTATAGGAGTGGAATAGAACGGCAGCTCTGGGTGGATTGCGGAGTATGTAAGTAGATGTATGTACTACAATAATCAGTATGTGTATGATCGAATAGACACGATAGTCAGCGCCTGCATTGCCACTCTTGGTGGCTGTGTGACGTACTATAGTTGGCGTCATGCAGGAAGGCACTACCGCGCATAGAGGCGGAGCGATAAGGGAAGCACGGAGAGGAGGAGCTGCGGACAAGGACAAACTACGTCAACAGTGGAGCCTGCGGGAGAAACAATGTCGTAGCTCACGGCTAGCCACGCGCGTAGAGAGTGAATATTATTGGCTGCCAGTGCAGTAAATGGAGGGGGATGTGCAGAACGACTGAAAACTGGGCCGCCTTCTTACGTGAAGCGGACTATTACATGGGTGTTTCAGCATGGATCGACACCTCAGTACCGCTTGAGCTATTAATCTGTAATGTAACTGTTTCATGTACTCCAATCACTAAATCTTGAGTAAATTTTTAAGAGAGTGTACTAGTTTTTATTTCTAGAATTGTGCGAATGGGTTTTCTAGCTGCGGGCATAATTTCCCCTTTTCACGTAGTCTATGAAGCCTGTGTCTTGGTATAATCGTTGAGTGTATTTGTCTGTGACGTGTGTGTTCCGTGTGATTTCATATTTACGTTGTGTGATGAATGTTAGGGGGAGATGAAGGGATTGGAGGAAAAAGAGGAGGAAGTCGGTAATGTTTATCGCCAACACTATCACTACCAATTTATCCCATGTCGTGGGTAGTATGTGAAGACAGCTCCGCTGATAGCAGTAGATCCTGTCGAACACCAATGTCCAAAATATTATAAAAAATTATCCGTGGGCCATCTACTTGTCATACTCTTTGTGGTATAGGTCCTTACTGAATTGTCCATTACGTCGACACCTGATAATAGTTGCATTATAGTCGAGGATCATACTACGTTTTGATACTTCGCCTGCACCTATTTCCTCTTTGAAATGCGTAATAGTCAGCAGTGTAACATATCTTACACTTTTTTGGTCAATAGGAGACAATTGGATCTGAATCCTGAAATCCGGAGATACATGAAGCTGCAGCTATTCCCTTGCTCTAACTAATTCCTGGAAGTAGTTAACGACGATTTTTCTTATTGTTCCTAGCAGAGTCAATTTTATTTATTCATGTTTTTCGTTCTAGTTCCTTTGCCAAGTCTGAACTTGTAAAGAAATTATCTGTTGTGATTTTTAAACACTACCAGATAAATGTTACGTTAATTCCAATACTACGGTACTCTTTTTCTCTTATTTATATCCCTCCACTGATCATCGCCCTTTCCTGTGTCTACATGCAGCTGTGGCACAGTAATTAGTGCTATCAGATCTAGCCCATCTTCCGATCTGAGTTGTCATCAACTGCAGGAACAACAGTTACCAAATCTCTACTATCTTCATAAGAATCTTCAATAGATACTGTCTCCAGAAATAGTAGCACGAATCTCTTCATCAACATCTTCATCAACAACTTCAGTTCTAACGGAGCTTTCCCATTCGAAACTGCTTGTATTTCAGCACTATTCAAACGTTTTCTACTCATAATGTATACCTACCACACGCTTAGGCCAAACACTAAAAACTGAGGCAATACACATTGCACAATGACAGGCTAGAAGCCGTAACAAGTACTCCGAACAATAAGAGGAAAACGTTAATTTCATTGTTGCAGGTGTTTCATATAACGACTGTTCAACGTAACTGTCATCATTCTCTTATCATGTACCGTATTAAATTCACGAAATAAAAAGAAAATTAGTTTGGCGTCATATTGACATCGGTGGCACTCAGTGTAAAACCCACAAACAAATTTTAAGTAGTTGTAAATACAGAAGTGAACAACAGATCATTGCATACAGTTGACTCATAGAGACAGTCATAAATTTTGAAAATTTTTGTTTTGAAAAGAAGGTATACATACATCTGGAAAGAGCTAATGGGGTCATACTGACCCCAGTTATAGTAGGAGCATTAATTAAAAATATACCGACTTCCCGATCGCTGCCAACTTTAGCACTTACTTCCAGGGAACGCCCCTAGCTTCGGAGCAACATAGCCACCTGCGGACAAAATTATATGTTTGCAGAGAACAACATCTACATCTACATCTGCAAATCACATTTAAGTGCCAGGCAGAGGGTACATCGAACATCCACTATACTATTTATCTCCCATTCCATTCCCGAATAGCGCGCGGGAAGAAAGAACACCTGAATCTCTCCGTTCGAGCTCTGATTTCTCGTATTTTATTATGATGATCATTTCTACCTATGTAAGTGGGAGTCAACAATATATTTTCGCATTCGGAGGAGAATGTTGGCGATTGGAGTTTCCTAAGTAGCCCATGCCGCAACGATAAGCGCCGTTGTTGTAATGATTCGCATCCCAGATCCTGTATCATTTCCGTAACACTGTCTCCCCTGTATCGTGACAATACAAAACGAGCTGACCTTCTTTGGACTCTTTCGATGTCCTCCGTCAAACCCACCTGATAAGGATCCCACACTGGGCAGCAATACTTCAAAAATTGACGCACGAGCGTAGTGTATGCAGTTCCTTTTGTAGTTCTGTTGCATGTTTTAAGGGTTCTGGCAATAAAACGCAGTCTCTGGTTCGCCTTTCCCACGACATTATCTACGTGTTCTTTCCAATTTAAGTCTGAAGTAATAGTAAATCCTAGGTATTTTGTGGAGTTTTCGGCCTTCACTTTTGATTGATTTATCTTGTAAACAAAGTTTAATGGATTTCTTTTCGTACTCATGTGGACGACTTCAGACTTCTCATTATTTAGAGTCAATTGCCAAATTTTACACCATACTCATATCTTATTCAGATCGTTCTGCAGTTGGTTTTGATCTTCAGATGATTTTACTAGACGGTAAATGACGGCGTCATCTGTAAACAAGCTAAGAGAGCTACTTAGATTTTCCCCTAAATCGTTTATGTAAAAAAGGAACAGCAAAGGACCAATAACACTACCCTGTGGAACGCCCGATATCACCTCTGTTTTAGTCGATGCCTTACCATCGATTACTACGAACTGTGTCCTCTCTGGCAGGAAATTCCCTATCCAATCGCAAATTTGGGGCGACATACCATAACCACGCAATTTGATTAAAAGCCGTTTGTGAGGTACGGTGTCAAAAGCCTTCTAGAAATAAAGAAATACGGAATCGATTTGCGAACCCTTGTCGATAGCACCCAACGTAATTCTAACTATACGTATAGTTACTCAGAAGCGCATTAACCGGAAATGATACAGAAAAGTAATGAGATATAGATTATTTTTGTTGATAGATATCAGTTGCGCGCACTGGACTGCACGACTGCTGTTGTATGTACTGCATCTGCTGCAGTCTGTGAGATTCGCCGGCAAGGACAGGGAGAAGACAGCCGGCACTGTGCGGTCGCCTCCTCGGCTCCCCCCACTACCCCTCACCCCCCACCCACGCCCCAGGGTCAGCGGGCCTCCGCAGTGAGATCTGCGCAAACTATTTGTGGCTGGCCGCCGTCTGCCCGGCGCCGAAGCAGCCACGCACAGTAAGAAAACAGGGTTAGGCCAGTACTGTAAAAATACTCGACGCAGTGGTTCCCAAACTGTGGGTCACGACCTACTACTGGGTCTTGTGGTCCAATTAGGAGAGTCTCCGGACTACTTAAAAAAAAAAAAAAATTGTTACCGGCAAAAAATAAATAAATAAAATAAAATAAATAAATTACCCCTCTCCGTCGTGCGAATATTCAGTTATAGTGTTGAATTCAATCAAAAACACATTGAAAAACGCTCTTTAAGATTTTTTTTCAAATTTTCCGATAGATTTTCCAAAAAATTTAATTCATACAAACCTTGTCCTGTCAAGGTGTACTCAAGTGATGCTCTTACAACAACGTGGCAATTGATTTGCATTCATAGAAAAAAGTCACTTTCGGTTTTTCCTATTTTTCCTACTTTCCGGGCGACTTTTCCAAACTTTTATTTGATGCGAACCTTCCTCTTGCTTTCAACATGAAATTTATAAAATTTTATCACAATTGGACGAAGGGTACTGATAGCTCATCGAAAAAGCTGTTTCAGGTTTTCTCGATTTTCCTCTTTTCCGGACGACTTTTCCATATTTTATCACCGTTTAAACCTTCCCTGGACTTACACGAATATTTCAAGACTAAAATTAGCCAAATCGGTTCAGCCGTTCTCGAGTTTTAGCGAGACTAACGAACAGCAATTCAGGCCCTATATATACAGGGTGTTTCACTAAGTGTTTGCCTCTGTAACTTATAAAATAATAGGCGACGGGAAATTTTAATGCGGTAGATCAACACAAGAAATGTTACACTTTCTGCGGAGTTATGAACATAGTTTATTGTATCATTTTCCAAAGAGTTACAGCACAAAGATAATTTTTTTTAAATGGAACAATAGTTTTTTCTATCGTGCATTGGATTCGTTGAAACCAGCTGCGTCCAAATCAATTTAACCTACATTCCTATCACTGTTAGTTTTGGAGCTACAACCCTTCAAAGTTTAGGGGGCGGAGGCTACGACAGCGTAGCTGACTGGCTGGTGGTCATGAGACAGTGGGCCGTGCCCCAGGGGATAGACACTCGGCCAGTCAGCTACGCTATTGCAGCCTCCGCCCCCGGAACTATGAAGGGTTGTAGCTCCCAAACTGACAGTGATAGGAATGTAGTTTAAATTGATTAGGACGCAGCTAGTTTAAACGAATCCAATACACGATAGAAAAACACTATTGTTCCATTTAAAAAATTATATCTTTGTGGTGTAACTCTTTGGAAAATGATACAATAAACTATGTTCATAGCTCCGCAGAAAGTGTAACATTTCTTGTGTTGACCTACCGCATTAAAATTTCCCGTCACCTATTATTTTATAAGTTACAGAGGCAAACACACTTAGTGAAACACCCTGTATATATATATATATATATATATATATATATATATATATATATATATATATATATATATGGCCGAGAAAATATTCACAGAGAGAAAGTGGGTCCCACTAAAAAAAAAAAAAAAAATAAATAAATAAATTTGGAAACCACTGCTCTACGGCATTGGCCCCTTACTTAGCTTGCATTTATCGCGAATCTTCGATACAGCTCAAAGGTCAAAGCGACTGCTTAAAAGCTCAGTTTATTCCACCTTACAGGAAAGTTAAAAGAACGCGATGCATGGGAATCTGTACCTATACACGCCATCCAAGCTCTGTTTGACTCAATGCCCAGGCGTATCAAGGCCGTTATTAAGGCGAGAGGCGGTTGTTATGGGTACTGATTTCTAAGGATCTATGCACCCAAATTGCGTGAAACTGTAATCACATATGATTTCTAGTATATTTGTCCAATGAATACCCGTTTACTATCTGCATTTCTTCTTGGTGTAGCAATTTTAATGGCCAGTAGTATTTTCCCAGTGTCTACTATGCCCAAGTATACAAAGAATTGAACTATATTCACCAATTTCAAAAATAAATAAATAAATAATAAAAAATAAAAATACATAAAAAATAAAGTCCATCAGGGTAGAAAGGGATAGGACC
Organism: Locusta migratoria; assembly: GCA_026315105.1. Taxonomy (NCBI): domain Eukaryota; kingdom Metazoa; phylum Arthropoda; class Insecta; order Orthoptera; family Acrididae; genus Locusta; species Locusta migratoria. The sequence continues at coordinate 543,196,394 of CM048744.1, forward strand.
GTTATGTTTTCCTATCCACATAAATTTAGACTGAATAGCAGTCTTCTGTCGTTTTCTGATGATACTGTGCTGAACGTGAAGGTGTCATCGAATGACTTTTCCGGAATGCAGGATGACTTATTTTTGTTGGTGTGTGAATTGGTAGCTATTTGTAAATGTACGCCGTCGGAGGTTCGAGTACTCCCTGGGGCATGGGTGTATGTGTTGTCCTTAGGGTAGTTTTAGTTTGTACGTCTAGGGACTGATGACCGCAGAAGTTTGTTGCAGTATGTTTACAAATGTTGGAACCTATTTTGTCAATGTAGAAAAATGTAAGGTGATGCAGCTGAGTAATAAAAACAGTCCCATAATGTTCCAATACTGCATTAGTGGTGTGCTGCTCATACAGTTGTGACGATTAAATATCTAGAAGCCGGCCGCGGTGGCGAGGTGACTGAGGCGCTCCAGTCACGGTCAGCACGGCCACTACGGTCGGGGGTTCGAATCCCCCCTCGGGCATGGATATTTGTGCCGTCCTAGTTCGTAAATAGTTCATAAGTGGTTTGTAAGTTTAGGGACTGATGACCCCGTAGTTAAGTCCCATAAGCTTAACAGGGGGACTGATGACCTCCGCAGTTTTGTCCCCCTAAAACATCAAACCAACCAACCAACCAACCTTAACAAACATTTGAACATCTAGAAGTAACGCTGCAGAGCGAAATGAAATGGAATGAGCATGTCAGGACATTTGTGGGGAAACCGTATGTTCGACTTCGGTTTAATGGAATAACTTTGGAAAGTTGTGATTCATGTGTAGAGAAAACCGCGTAGAAAACGCTTATGCGACCCCATCTTGAATAATGTTCAAGTAAGACATAGAAGCCATTCAGAGGCGAGCTGCTAGGTTTGTTACTGGTAGATTCAACCAACGCACAAATGTTACAGATGTTCTTCGGAAATTCAAATGGAAATCGCTGAAGGGGAGACGAAGTCCTTTTCGAGAAATGCTATTGAGGAAATTTAGAAGGCCGGGAGTTGAAACTGACTGCAGAACGATTTTATTACTGACAACTTACACCTCACGTAAAGACAAAAGAACTTCGGGCCAGTACAGAGACATACAAGCGCTCGGTTTTCGCTATTTCTATCTGGGAGAGGAATAGAAAAGTTAATGACTGGTAACGGTACGTGATATTATCCGTCACGCACCTAGCGGTGGATTGCGGTGTATGTTTTAGATGTGAATATCAAATTCGGACGCTGCCGAGAACGGCGGAAGCGTTCAAAGTCCACATTTCTGGATTCGAAACTGGTCCTTCGGGTACAAAAGTTAACATACTCGTTGTCGGGCTTACACTGCATGATATTAACACTGCCCCTTTTATCCAGATTTTGATTTCTCTTATTGAAATTTTCTGTTGTAGTCGCACTTTTTACAATGTCATTTCAACTGTGGTGACTAGATTTCTCCATTATCAAATAGGAATATGAAAAAACATAAAATATTACTATGTGACTACAGAAGTGCGTAGGTTATATAACCATATGTTAGATATTTGATATTAAAATTGACATTCGTGTACCTTATTCATAAGGTAAAAAGGTAAAGCAGTCAACAATCCGAAGATGGGTTTGAACACCACAGTGCTTTACGACGCATGGTCCTGTTTGGAGGTGGTATGCCGTTGCCCCCACTCCCATGAACCGCAGACATTGCCGAGGGGGGTGGCTTGCGTGCCTCAACGATACAGATAGTCGTACCGTAGGTGCAAACACAGCGGAGGGGTATCTGTGGAGAGGCCAGACAAACGTGTGGTTCCTGAAGAGGGGCAGCAGCCTTTTCAGTAGTTACAGGGGCAACAGTCTGGATGATTGACTGAGCCGGCCTTGTAACATCAGCTAATGTGGCTTTGCCACACGGGTGTGAGACATGGACGATAAACAGTGCGGACAGGAAGAGGATTGAGTCTCTTGAAATGTGGTGCTACAGAAGAATGCTGAAGATTAGGTGGGTGGATCGCGTAACTAATGAGGAGGCACTGAACAGAATTGGGGAGAAAAGAAATTTCTGGCATACCTTGACTAAAAGAAGGGATAGATTGGTAGGACACATTCTTAGACATCAAGGAATTGTGAATTTAGCGTTGGAGGGAAGTGTGTGGGGCAAAAACCGCAGAGGAAGACCAAGAGATGGATACAGTAAGCAGATTCAAGTGGATGTGGGTTGTCGTTCTTATGAGGAGATGAAAAGGCTTGCTCAGGATAGGGTACTGTGGAGAGCTGCATCAAACCAGTCTCCGGACTGAAGACCACAACAACAACAACACAAACAACATGCCGTTGCCTTCCTCCGATTTTCGGAGTGACTTACCCAGCCATTTATAGAGGGGACCTACAGTTTAACGTGGATTTCGAACCATGTTGCTACTCGGTATTTTTTCCGTTAGCAACACTGCCAGAGATGAAAGAAGTGGAAAGTGACAGATAAAAATCCTAGGACCTGGCGGGGATCGATCCCGTATTCGTATGTGCTAAAAATACAGGACGCAGTCGTATTTCCTTTGTCGTAAACTAAAACTGTTTCAGCTTCTTATTTTGTACACTCTCTAGCTATATTACTTTCGTTATCCTATACTCGTCTTAGCACGTTTTACATTGTGCGACTTTCGATATTTTTGGTTTTTCTAATTGGGAAGCTAGAGACAGCGAGGATATTTTGGTACGGGAGCTCAGTATCTCTGAAGGCATACATTATTGAGTGATGATTCCGTATTTGTTTATTAGTCGTTTACACTAAAAGTTAAGAAGCTCAATATTGAGTACCGAGCACACACTTCATACGAAGAGTGCAAGGAGCTGAGAACTGATAAATGAATTAAATGAAGGTGTGGTCTGTGAAGTACTCAAATACCGCATTTCAGGCGTTGTCCTTGAAATGTGTTGTTATGCAGAGACTTTGGCAGCGCGATTACGAAAAGAATCCGTGACTATGACTAACAAGCGGAACAGTCCAATACAAAACAAACGAAAAACGATCAAGTCATTGAAGCGTTGCAGTCCGTCGTCTCGAGATGAATGAGTGATCCCTCGAGGTCGATTTCTCCCTCTATTCGCAATGACCCCGATATCCACGCTCTGTCAAACTCCTACCTTCCTCCTTTTCTGCTTGACGATGACGCCAAGATTTATACACTGAAGAGACAAAGAAACTGTTACAAAGGCCTAACATCGTGTAAGGGGCTTCGCGAGCTCGCAGAAGTCTCATAACACGATGTGGCGTGGACTCGACTAATGTAGTAGTGCTGGAGGGAACATACCATGCACCGTGCAAGGCTGTCCATTGATCCGTAAGAGTTCAAGGCGGTGGAGGTCTCTTCTGATCAGCACGTTGCAAGACATCCCAGATATGTTTAATAAACACAACTAGCTCTTTACTCATACGAAGTGATGAGTGCTATCGATAAGGGTTCGCAAATTGATTCCGTATTTCTTTATTTCCAGAAGGCTTTTGACACCATACCTCATAAAAAGCTTTTAATCAAATTGTGTGGTTATGGTATATCGACCCAAATTTGCGACTGGATAGGGGATTTCCTGTCAGATAGGACACAGTTTGTAGTAATCGATAGTAAAGCATCGACTAAAACAGAGGTGATATCGGTCGTTCCACAGGGTAGTATTGGTCCTCTGCTGTTTCTTATTTACATACACGATTTGGGAGAAAATCTAAGTAGCTCTCTTAGGTTGTTTGCAGATGACGCCGTCATGTACCGTCTAGTAAAATCATCTTAAGATCAAAACCAACTGTAGAACGATCTGAATAAGATATCACTATGATGTAAAAATTGGCAATTGACTCTTAATAATGAGAAGTGTGAAGTCGTCCACATGAGTACGAAAATAAATCTGTTAAACTTTGTTTACAAGATAAATCAATCAAAAGTGAGGACCGTAAACTCCACAAAATACCTAGGAATTACTATTACTTCAGATTTAAACTGGAAAGAAGATGTAGATGATGTCGTGGGAAAGGCGAACCAGAGACTGCGTTTTATTGCCAGAACCCTTAAAAGATGCAACAGAACTACTAAGGAAACAGCATACACTATGCTTGTCCGTCATTTTTTTGGAGTATTGCTGCCCAGTGTGGGATGCTTATCAGGTGGGTTTGACGGAGGACATCGAAAGAGCCCAAAGAAGGGCAGCTCGTTTTGTACTGTCACGATACAGGGGAGATAGCGTTACGGAAATGATACAGGAACTGAGATGGGAATTATTACAACGGCGCTTATCGCTGCGGCGTGGGCTACTTACGAAACTCCAATCGCCAACATTCTCCTCGGAATGCGAAAATATTTTGCTGACTCCCACTTACATAGGTAGAAATGATCATCAGAATAAAATACGAGAATTCACAGCTAAAACGGAGAGGTTCGGGTGTTCTTTCTTCCCGCGCGCTATTCGAGAATGGAATGGGAGATAAATAGTAAAAAGGTGGTTCGATTAACCCCCTCCCAGGCACTTAAATGTGATTTGCAGAGTATCTCATGTAGATGTAGAATTATGTTCAAGTCTGAAAGTGCCCATAGGAGTGTACTTGGAGTCACTGTAGCAATCATGGACGTTTGCAGTGTCATATTATCCTGCTGAAATTGCCTAAGTCCGTCGGAAAGCACGATGAATGGATGCAGGTGATCAGCCAGGATGCGTTCGTTCCTGTCACCTGCCAGAGCCATATCTAGACGTATCAGTGGTCACATATCACTCCAACTGCACACGCCCCACACCTTTATAGAGCCTCCACCAGCCTCCCCTGCTGACGTACCGGATCCATGGATTCATGTGCTTGTCTCTACCCGTACTCGTCCACAAGCTCGATGTAATTTGAAACGTGTTGTAGCGTAAAGTCAGCGCCAGACGCCAACGCACGAAAACGATCGTGAAGAAGGCAGCGGATGAGCGGCAGCCAATTACACGCCGGCACCGGGCCTCCTGGAGGGAGCAACAGAGAAGAGCGCCATATACAAGCAGCTTTATCTAGACCGACATACGTCTGGAAGAGCAATCCGAACTCCAAACTAGGCAGTTACTATGATTCAGTGCTGCTAGCTTCGTGCAAGAAGACGCCGCCGCGAGAACGGTCATACTCTCCTAAACTAAAGTTGAGTATTTTGTATCGCTTAGCAAATAAGACTTGTATTACTAATCTGTTTTAGCTGTCCACGAAGATCCTGAGCAGATTCTTTCCCGAAAGATAGGCCGAAGAGGACAAGAAAACGAAACTCGTCAGACCAGGCAAAGTTTCCACCCATCAAGAGTCCAATGTCGGACATGTTCTTTCAGCTTGTCATCATCGTTGAAGTGTTGGCCACCAAGGACAGATTATAGGTGTAAGATGTTCAAATGTTTGTTAAGCTTAAGGGACTTAACTACGGGGTCATCAGTCTCTAAACTTACAAACTACTTATGAACTACCTACAACTAAGGACGGCACAAATATCCATGCCCGAGGGGGGATTCGAACCCCCGACCGTAGTGGCCGTACAGACCATGACTGAAGCGCCTCTGTCCCCTCGGCCACCGCGGCCGGCGGTGTAAGAAGAGATGAAAGTCACTAGGAGCGAGGTCCGGTCTGTAGGGAGAATGATCAAACACACCCAAGTGAAATTCTCGAAAGAGTTGTTTGGTCACATTCGCCGTGTGAGGTCGGGCATTATCGAGAGAGAGAGAAAAAAACCTTTTTGACATTAATCCTCGGCGCTTGTTCTGTATTGCGTGGCGCAATTTCTTAATGTCTCGCAGTAACCATGTCCATTGATTGTTTGGCCTCGTGGTAAGAAGTCAATCAGCAAAATGCTTTCCTGCCCCCCTCCCCCGCCCAACCCCCCCCCCCCCAAAAAAAAATGAAATAAAATAAAAAAATAAAAAATAAATAAGAAAAGTGCACGTGCCTTTTTGAGGTGTCAAGATTTGCTTAGGCTTAATCTTCGTTGAGGATGAAGTGTGCCTCCATTCCATTGATTGCCGTTTTGTTCCAAGTTTCATCAGCGCGTGCCTATCCGAGAAAGAAAACCATCGCCTTCTTCATTTTACCGTGTCAAGAACTGAAGTGCACTGCCCATCCGTTGTTTTCTGTATTGTTCAATAGGAATTTTTGGTACCCAACGTGAGCAAAGTTTTCGAAATGTCAGTTTTTTAGTAACAGTTGGATGAATTAGTGATCGTGAGATTTGCGGAACTTCCACGGCAAGGGAACTAAGTGTATAATTACGGTTATGCTTAACCTTCTCTTAAATGAGCACGTCCTTCATTGGACAGTCTGACCCATCTTCTAACCACTGAATCACTCATAGCATGTTGTCCGTAAACCTCGGAAATTTGCCGATGAATATCCTTTGGTTTAACTTTCTTTGATTTAGAAAACGAATCACAGATCTGATTTCACACGAGGCAGTACTTTCAATTATGGCTGACATTATAAAGGAGCACCACAAAGCCCAAGTCGGCAGCAGCGATCCGAAAATGGCGTACTTCTCCTGGAGTCAGAGTAACTGCCGCGCATGCTCGAAACTGCGATCGTAGCGCTGCCGCGGATAGAAAGAGAAACGCAGCTTTCTTATTGGACGACCCTCGAACGTTTATCCTTTTTGTTAAGAGCGGACACTTCTCAAAAATGTAAAATTTTATTTTCCCCGTTGGTGTCTGTTATTTAGAAGTTTTAATGTAATTGTAAACAATCCATATTAAACGGTACACACTCTGTCTCTGTGCTTTCTGTTGGCGGGAGACTTTGAAACCATTGTCAGTACATCTACTATCCCCCAGGTGGCACCTGACGTAATCAGATCAAAATCGACACCATCTTTCAGGTGAACTTATTTTTTTCGGTTTGTGTATGTTACTTTTCACATAGTATCATCCAGCGATATTTAATCACTGTGAAATCAGCTCTCGTAATGTCCCTTGCATTCGTAACTTCTATGTACCGACGTAAAGTTCTCTGTCGGCCAAGAAAAAGTATTTTCGATTTTCTTTGCCCATTCATATTCCGCCTGTGGGTAATTCGCATAGTTATTTGTCACTCATTTTCTTGTTCCAGTCTGGAAAGGTACAAGTGTGAAACTGACTGTACGCCTTGATCTCTCTTATCTTGTTCTTATACTCCTCAGCGCTTAGTAAACAAGGGAACAGTCATAGCGCACTCAGGTTTTGCTCTGTAAATTTGTCCACGATCATTTCGCTGAAATGACGTCACTTTTCATCCAGATATCTCTAGTAAATATGCCTGAGTTTCTTCTTCACACTACCGTTTTAATCGGGCGTCCGGTTACAGACATAGCAGTAAGCCTTAGTATTTCCTTCGACCTTCTTTAATAACAACTAGTGAAGATAGTGAACATTCGAAAATATCCAAGAGTAGGTCGTGAGAGAGTCTTTTACTCCTTTGCCTTGTCAGCTACATTACATCTTTCCCTGATATTTAACAAGACTGAGGGTAACGGATAGTATTCATGCAGTACTCAAAACTACGGGGCGTTATATATCTGTCTTTATATTGTGTTTATCCACGTTCAAAACGAGTTGTCATTCACCACATAAGATTCAAGATTAGATCCGACGTAGTTTTTGTTCCATAATGAGAAGTTTTTCAAAGATGTAGAAAGTGTTACATATCACTAGTGATCTTCAATGTATATGATTGATATTTTTAAACAAAGAAAAGTCATATTAATGTTCCTTTATGAGTGACAATGACAAACTTCCAAAAAAAGAAATTCGAAAATTAACTATACATTGAAATCGATGTATTCATTGTTTTATTGTTGTAGCTATGCCTCAAACACAGAATCAGTTTAAAGACTTGTTTTTAGTAGATCACATTATTGTACTGAAGATATGGACAAGCCAATCCCTTTTACTGAGATATTCGTTGATGAATTACCAGCTGCTGGCCTCTCTGAATCGTTTAGGTTCATTTTCAGTTGCAGCTTTTATGACTTTGCCAAGTTATTGACAACGTATGTTCCATTAGTAATGGAAATCTTTCTGTAGAAAGTTGTTGTCGTCTTCAGTCCGCAGACTGGTTTGATGCAGCTCTCCACGCTACCCTGCCCTATGCAAGCCTCTTCATCTCCGAGGAAGAACGGAAATCTACATTCTTCTGAACCTGCTTACTGTATTCGTCTTTCGGTCTCCTTCTACGATTTTTTCCCCACACACTTCCTCACTTGTTTCTGTATTTGAGGAAATGTTTTCCATCTTTAAAAGTAAATGAAAAGAAAAATAGTTGCAAATGCACAATGTAAACAGTATTGACGCGTTTAAGTGTCTATCAGGTCATACCTCCTGAACTACTTGCCGTACAGTGTCACAATTTTGCTGCTACATTCAGCGATGTATTATTATATGTACATACTGTATGCAAAGTTTGATACGAACTGGGTTAGTAGATTAAAAATAATAAATTAGAAGGTAATGGCAACTGCTGAAGTCTGAACGAATGTACAGCGGATATGTAGGAAACGCTCAACTTTTTGCCTTTCATCATTTTGTGGGTGGTGTCAGCGAAAAAAGTATCGTAAACGTTTGAAATTATCTGTCAAGTTGTTTAAAGTCGCCGAGTCTTGCCATTTTCGAATAATTGATAGCAAAATTGTATTATTTGAGTGCCGCCAGCTACAAGACAGACACCGTTTTCATTCGGAATACTTGCCTTATCGCCACAAACTTATCGGAAGACTCTTAATGAGTTAAATTTTAAAATTTTTGCAAATAATTACACAAAATACTGAAAATGAATTTTTTTGCTCCTGCTAGCCGTCTGATAGGCCACTGCAACAATTAAACAAAATGAAAAATAGAATAAAAAATTGAGTACACTTAAAATTATACTTCAGTGTGTCGTCGAAGGCTAATGAAGCACGCTTAACTCAGCCGCAGTGAAATAACCGAGTGTTCCAAGGCGCCTTGCTGTGGAGCGCGCGGTTGCTCGCCATTGGGGTTGGAACACTTGTGAGGAGGCACCTTCGTGAGTAGTCAGACTTTTGAGAAGACCCGAGTTAGCAGGTAGCAGACAGTCTACAGGAACACCGAGAACCTGTTACTCGCCCAGCAGGCTGCTATACCTGTGACGCCTTTCTGTTGTGTAGAGCCAGTTGTTTTCCACGAACTATGAGGTGATACTGCGGTTATTTCACAATTGCGTGTAAATGTAAAAATTTTACCGTGTCTGATTCTAAGCTTAATTCTTTTTTCCTGGTTGTGTGCCAATCCGCCACTTAAATTTTTTTTTTTTTTTTTTTTTTTTTTTTTTTTTTTTTTTTTTTTTTTTTTTTTTTGTAATATTACAACTTCGTCCAGCAATCTTCAGCTGAAATTGTAATATTTCCAGTGAGCGTTGCAACATCTGTACAGAGTGACTCATGTTTCGTCACGTTTAGCCGATTTTGTGTTGTCTTCACTTCAATTAAGTTCATTTACAAGATCTCCAGTGCATTAAGCAATTTTATGTACTTATCCATTTAATGAGTATTTAAAGGCATGTCAACGCCTTTGACAATTTATTCTTCATTACAATTTTTCTGCGTTGGCCAGAAAAGATTTTGGGTTCATATCAACCTCGAGATTTTTTGATCAAGTCTTTCAGTAGCTTCGTCCGTCCCACATACAGTTTTATTTTTTATTTTAATTTTTTTTTAATTTAATTTTATTTTATTTTTTACTCGTCGTAATTTAAAATTAGTTTGTTTTAGTATTCTGTCTCTTCTCGAAGACTTTTGCCCTAATCAGTAAAAATTTTGATAAAGTTTTGGTCTTAGCCCCAAGTAACCAATGCGGTGATGCCTTTGAGTCCAATTCCATGTATCCATTGGTATAATATATTTCTTACTGAACCATTAATCTACAAAACACCCATAATAGTCTTGAAGGCCGCGGTGGAGTAGCCGAGCGGTCTAAGGCGCCTCCCTGCGGAGCGCGCGGTTGTTCGCCGTCGGAGGTTCGAGACGGCCCTAGGGCATGGGTGTGTGTGTGTTCTCCTTAGGTTAGTTTAACTTAGTTGAAGTAGTTTTTAAGCTACGGACTGATGACCATGCAATTTGGTCCGATAGCTTTACAAACATTTGAAGTCTTGAAGGATATGGTTTTCGGGCGCGCTCTCCAGAATACAGGCTAAGAATAATCAAATATTTACAGGGAAAAATTTGTTAGACATAAACAAATTCAACGAATTTGTTCGTTTCCTTCTAGAAAAAAACAAGGCCACTATGTTGAACGAGTTTCCACAAAGACTGATTAACGTGACAGCAGAAACTTGTAACATAAGCTCCAGGAAACAAACTAGTAACTGCATGCAACAGAGCAAATTAATGGTCCCTGCAGCTTTCCACCAAGATTCGTAAGTTTTAGTAGGTTTAAAACGTTTTATGTGTGTCGAATTCTGTACGCCAGAAAGGTATCATCAGCTGTAATGTGTTTCTTCCCTTCCAAGAACTTGGCAGTGAAGAAAAAAGTGCATTCAAACCTGCTACGTCCAAATTATGAGCTTGAAAGCCATGATATTTAATTTTATACACTCGTGGTCAGGCAGAGCTAAAGAATGGACTAAAACTGGCAAAATATTGATCTGTTGCAGAAGGGTGATCATACTTTTATGTTATATTTACTTAATTTGTTATATTGTGGAACTTTTTCCCGTTTATTTTTATTTTCGAATTATTGGAAAATCAAATGTTTGTTAACCTTATGGGCCTTAACTGCGGGGTTATCAGTCCTTACTAATGAACGAACTTACACTAAAGACAGTACAAACATCCATGCCCGATGGAGGATTCGAACTCCCGACAGGGAGCGGCCTCGCGCATTGGGAGCATAGTGCCTCAGTCCGCTCGACCACTCCGCGACGAATTATTGGATATCCATCAAGCTGTACTTCTTTCCCCGGGAACAACTCTAACATATTAACACGCTTTTTATGACAGGAAAGGTACCTAGTACCACAAAAATCAGTAATAACTAGAAAATTTAATAATAGGCAATTTTATGTTTACTGTTGCAGTTACATTCAGGGCATTCATATGCTCGTTTGAAGGACACTGAAGATGATCATTATGTGATTGAAATCGATCTGTGGTTTTTAAAATAAAACATTAACGACCAATGCTGGTGAGTTCAACTAGAAAATAACTCCACAATTCTCTTTATTACGTTTCCTAAGAAACATTGTAAGATACGAAACGGCACATTGTAGGACAGTTTTTTTAAAAATATGTTGAAATCTATGGCTTTTTAATGAAGATTTTTCATTTTCTATTAAGAATAAAAAATTGCTGATAAACAACAGAAGACGACTTTTGGTTGAAATATGTCTTATTACTACTTAGAAACGTCAAGGTTTCTTCAATACAATTTCTGTCAAACCAATAAGTGTTGAACGTAAGAAATTTATATGGAATACAGTACCTACATTATTCAATGTATCAGACCAGCTACGATAGCTGTAACTGAAGGAGAATCCTCACAAATGTGACAATAAAACATCGGAAAAAAACGTTCCACGTCAAAGCAGAAACCAGTCCACAATTGTTGCTACATCTGAAGCAAGAACGGCAAAAATCTTAAAGACATTCGTTTCGTAAACAAAAGTAATTACACTCAAAAGTGTACGCGTTTAAACGAAATACGAATGAAGATAAAAATGTACGAATCATTACACTCCATACCGAATTGTTACGCGCCAAAGATAGTGCCTTTCATGTAAGAACAGCCAGTAACAGGAATTTATGGGTATTTTATGTTTGTATTCTACTTACTTTCAGCGGAATAAGCTGCAGATATAAACATATTCGTAAATATTTCTACATGAATGAGTTGTTGTTTATATCACTGAACGCCGGCCGCGGTGGCCGAGTGGAATGCGGCGCGCCAGTCACGGACTGCTCGGCCACTACGGTCGGGGGTTCCAATCCCCCCTCGGGCATGGATATTTGTGCCATCCTTAGTATTAGCTAGTTCATAAGTAGTTTGTAAGTTTAGGGACTGATGACCCCATAGTTAAGTCCCATAAGCTCTACGGACGTTTGAATATCACTGAATCAGTAAAATTCTGTTGGATTTTACATTTATTTCACGATTATTTAGGTCTCTATATATTTTACTAATGCTTGAAACGCAAAATTACAGATACTATGCGGTTATATACGTAGAAACCTATTTATAAACAAAATTTACTTTTACAGCCCCTTGCCCACCGCTAGGAGCGCTAGTGTCGTTGCAACTGTCAGTTGGTATCACCTTTGACAGTAGTGACTGCGTGCCCTAGGAGCTGTCGAAGGTGTGTAGACAAAGTACGTCCTCCCAATGAAAAAAACTATAATACCCTCTACGTCACGATATAGACATTCCGCATATACATGGTACAGAAAAATATTAGATGCGTTTTATAATGTGACGAAAGCCACTTTTCTTTAGTCTTAGCCGGCGATTTAAACCAAGCGGTAGCAGGTACGGCGGAAGAGCCAGAGTAGCGACTTGCGAGGCAGCCTGTGCCTTTACCTGAGTGTCCCGGATTTCTCACAGCTGTCTACACATTCCATCTTTTCACAAAATATGACGTGTCTTCTCACAAGCATCACAAACTCCTCGCCGTCGGGGGCAAGGAAGTGTGTGTTGTCCTTAGGTTAGTTTAACGTAGTTTAAGTAGTTTTTAAGCCTAGGGACTAATAACCAAGGAAGTGCCGTACATTTACAAACATTTTAACATTTTTGCTTAACTCAAACGTCTGACCGTTCTTTCAGTACCGTCATCTAAGAGCTCGCAACCGCAATTATCTCGAGATTTAGCACCGACGCTTCGGGATACACAGACAAATGCAACAGGTATCATTATATAAATACGCTAACACGAAAATTGTGGTACAGATTACTAATTTATTCGTACAAGAAGGCCAATGAAACTTACATAATTCGAAAGATTGTTTGTCGTAGATTTCACGAATATAAATATTATCTGTGCATTTAGCCATTAAAAGTGGTAAAAGGAGTAGAAATTTTCCTAAAAAATGTTCAAATGTTTGTAGAGCTTATGTGACTTGACTACGGGGTTATCAGTACCTAAACTTACAAACTACTTATCAACTAGCTAATAGTAAGGACGGCACAAATATCCATGCCCGAGGGGGGATTCGAACCCCCGACCGTAGTGGCCGAGTAGACCGTGACTGGAGTGCCTCAGTACCCTCGGTCACCGCGGCCGGCAAGTTTTTCTATCTACAGCTTGGATCAAGTTCTACATTCTTCAACAATCAGCTCACTGATTGGCTATTCGCCTCGACCAAAGACGCTGTAATGTAGCACATCTGCAGCATTAAAATAACGTATTAAAATAAATGAATATCGAAACATGGAGTGCTCCCAAGTCACTTTCTTGTGCCTTTCAAATGCTTCATTTTCGCAGTGATTAAGAGTGGTTAAAGGAAATGAATGTTTTCATATGAATGCCGATATAAAGGATGATGCGCCGCGAGAGGCATATAGCGGTGCACGGGTGGAACTACGAAGTCGACATGTTGTCAGCTCTGGAATTCTGAATATCGCAGTATCGAAATAACATTATGTCTTGGCGTTGTATAAATATACGAACACCGAAATTGTAGTTCCATTTCAAATATTAGGCTAATGAAAGTTATATAATTCGAAAATGGCATGAGAAGTATATACTTCCGTTTTTATTTGTTGTTATTGTGTCAGGCGTTTTCCTTAAAGATACCGTTTCATACCTCCCAGTACCGGTTAAATTTTACCAAATATCTCAGCGGCCTCCTACGATAACTTTGGCAACAGATGGTGAATAGTGAGAATCCTGCGAGTCGTCATTTTAGCCAATCGCTTGACAACGCTGATGTTTTCTCATGAAATCTTCGCTTTACGAGGGCAATTATTTTTACTGAGCGGACGAGGGTACATACAAGAACCTGTCAACCATAAAGCAGGAACAGCATTATTTGTTTTCTTCATGGTCTGTACGATACACTAATCGAGTCATTCTACTATTTGGTCACGACAACTCGACGATTCGCGCGGTGGCACGAACGGAAGGCAACATCGGCTGCTTGCTGCAGTGCTGGAACCGTTACCCTAACAATGTGTACATTAATTCTTTGCTTCAAGGACCATTGTAAGGTTGGCAGCTCATGTAAATAAAAGAATAACTTTCAACTGGTGTCGATTTTCTCCGCTTGTAGCAGCACCAACAAAATCGTCACGTTATCGTGGCCAAATAGTATGTGGTTCGAACAAATGTGCAAAGATTTTTCTATCGTGTTGTTGATGTCGCCAACGTAACCACGCGAGACCGCCGACATGATACGTAAAATTTTACCCCCAGTGACCATTGTGAACACAATTGGTCGACTTTCGACCACAGGCAATACTAGTCTTTATAATTCGACGTTCCGTTTAATCTGTTGAACGTGTTACTAAACGGAAGAGGTTCGTTTATCTCAGCGGAATGCGAAGAAAGACGAGTGTCCTCGAACGGAAACTACCGCCAAGATAAACCAGTTTCCATGTCTTCGTGGAAAAGCCCTCTGCTCGGAATGAGAGCCAACGCGACCTTCCTTGGCTGCGTTGTGGCGGTTGTGGGTTTCTCGTTTGGGGGGGGGGGGGGCGGAGGGGAAGGGGGGGAGGGGGGGTTGAAGCCTGTTGGCCAGGCGCTAGGCGGCGTGTATAAACACTTCTCGCTGTCAGTAGGACGCCAGCCGCCGTCGCGTCACACCTGGTTAGCCGCTCGCCAGCAACGTTCACTGCCAAGGGCACCCGTGTGGAAATAACAGCGCGCCGCCGTTTCCAACAGTAAGTACTCGCAGAAGCGTGCGGTGCCGACGGGTGGAGATTTCGTGCGTGAAAATACTCGTGGCGCCATCGCGTTCGATAACCTGTATGTTACGAGGGGACAGCAGAAGTGAAATTTCGAATGAGTGAGAAAGCAGAAGAGAAAGGATAATCTGCCATTAGATATCGTTGAAGTGTTTATCGAGGCTCGCTTGGCACATGAACTTGCAGGCGAGAAAACCCTTATGTGAAGAAGATATAAAAGTCTGTGAAAAAATTACGTAACGGAATATGTTAGTGTTGTCAAAAATAATCCTTAAACCTCAGTTGTTTCCGTCGTGAATACGGGACCGAGACATTGTTTTACAGTGATATATGTTTCGATTTTCCTGTTATTTATATCTATAAATGTTAATGTCTGTTCGGTGTACGTTTATCACATCTGAACCACAAGATATAAAGAGCTAAAAATTTGTACAGTTATTAATGTCTACCCAGGGAAGGCTTTAGGCACGGTTTTATGGCGATTGCATAGCTATTTAGCCGGCCGCGGGGACTGAGGCGCTCCAGTCACGGTCTGCATGGCCACTACGGTCGGGGGTTCGAGTCCCCCCTGGGGCATGGATATTTGTGCCGTCCTTAGTCTTAGTTAGTTCATAAGTAGTTTGTAAGTTTAGGGACTGATAACCCCGTAGTTGAGTCCCATAGACTATACAAACATTTGAAACATTTGATAGCTATTTATCTATATATATTAATGTGAATGTCTGTTCGGTGTACGCTTAATACGTCCGAACGACAAGACACAAACACTTAAATATTTGTACAGTTACTAATTTATACCTCAGTAAGGTTTTAGGCACGGTTTTATAGCGATCTGATAGATATTTTGTAATTTGAAGAATATAACGCGAAATGCAGAACAATAATTACTCTTTGAAAATGGTTTTATTGGTTGCATTGTTGCTTCAGGGTTGATAATGATAAAATGGTGGAGTATATTGGGATGGAAAGATATCGGCGTATATAAAATTCTACGTGTGTGTGTGTGTGTGTGTGTGTGTGTGTGTGTTAATATTTCCCTCTGCAGAGAAAACTACAGATCGCAAACAAATGGTCTGTGTGCAATTGTTGCACGAAGTCTCCCTTTGTACACCATAGCAGTTTCATGCCGATAGCTAAAAGGGTGTGGAAAATATTGTGGTTGAAAGTCGTCAAATTATTTAAAAAATTCGGAGTGAAGGCCAGCGATGACGTTAGCGACTCTATAGCAAGGAAACGAAACAACGAAACGTGATGCCACAGCCCATATCTTTGGCCTATGCGTGCTACGCCTTAAGCTCTTTCTCTGTAAGGATAAGCATACGAATAAGGAAATATAAGAATAAATAAATAAAGCAGTAAAAAAAGAAATTTCTTTTAATACATCTCTTTAAAAAATCGATTTGACGTTTCACGCATTAGCTATCATAATCAATTAACACACGAGCGGAGCCGCGGGTTTAAGCTAGTTACTAGTAAACATCCGTTTACTGCCACGTACACATCTGCTTCATACCTCTGATTACCCTACAAATGAGTTAGTATGGTTTATATTTGACTTTAAGCATGTAATGGACAAAAAAATACAAATTGTTTCAGATTGTGTTTAAATCTTGTTGGAAGTCATTAAGTGCTCTCATTATAAAACATTTGACATTTACGCTGTTTTTGGCGAAACCTAGTTTTTCACGCAGCTCGATGTTTATGACGTCATGTCTCTTGTACTATGTGTCCTACCAGGAAGATTCAGTGATGTATGTGGATAGTGTCTGCAAAATATAAAGATACAATAATTAAAAACGTTATGTTCCCATAATGGAGCTTTACTGCTAGCCAGTGTTAGCAGAAGGTAATTTCTGATAAGCGTCTCTCACGTCGTATCTTCTGAACTGTCATATAATTTTGCAAATACATTCATAGATACATGTAGATGCAGCCTGCAAAGTGAGTCGCGAACACAATTAGTAGTCAGGAAGTAATAAGTTAAAACGTCAGAGATGCTGAAGTAGGAAAAGACGAACAACGAAAGTGTCTACATCTACACTCTGCAACTCACTTTAATTGTATGGCGGAACGTTCATTGAACCGTTTTCATGACATTTATCTACCGTTCCATTCTGTAATAGCGCCCAGGGAAAAGGAACACCTCAATCTTTCCGTTTTCGATATGATTACTTTTATTTCAAGGTGGTGATCATTTCTCCCTATGTCGGTGGTTCCCAAAAAAAGTAAGAAGAAAGAAGTTAGTGAAAGAAATTCCTCAAATAAATTTGCCGCAACGACTGAAGCGTTTCTTTTAAAGATTTCCACCCATAATCGTGCATCATTTCCGTGGCACTCTCGCAATAATACAAAACGAGCTGCCCTTCTAGGAACTTTTTCTATAGCCTGTCAGTCCCACTTGGTTGGGATACCACAAGTTCAAAAATGTTCAAATGTTTGTAGAGCTTATGGGACTTAACTACGGGGTCATCAGTCCCTAAACTTACAAACTACTTATCAACTAACCTGAATTCACGCCACTCATCATAAAACCAGTGCCTAGATAGTTTACTCTCAAATTGCAACTTAAAGAGTCCTTCCTGATTTTGGGTAATGAATCCGATTTTTAACCATTTCAGCTTCAGTGGAGTGCGATGGCGTTAGTGTGTTTGCTCGCGGTCTAATCTAAATGCAACTTCACTTTGCTATACTCACGCACCATCTCAAATCAGGCACGACAGACCAGAGCCATCTTCGCAGTTTTATTGCATATTGTGTTGTCTGGTACCTCCGGCTTTGCTGAACTTCGCCTACAATAGCGGCGCCTGCTTCTGCCTCGTTTCAGCACGCTGAATTTGGTGTTTCTCGAAATTCAAATGTTCAAATGTTTGTAGAACGTATGGGACTTAACTACAGGGTCATCAGTCCCTAAGCTTACAAACTAATTATGAACTAGCTAATACTAAGGACGGCACAAATATCCATGCCCGAGGGGGGATTCGAACCCCCGACCGTAGTGGCCGTGCAGACCGTGACTGGAGCGCCTCAGTCCCCTCGGCCACCGCGGCCGGCGATACCACAAGTGTAGTGTAGGCAGTTATGTTGTATCTTCTAAGTGTTATGACAATTAAACGTGCTCTTTGGTTCGCCCTTTCTAAAATATTTTCTGTGTGTTCTTTCCAATTTAAGTTGTTGGTAATTGAATGAAGCTTAACTGATTTCTTTTAGAGCTTATATGGATGACTTCACACTTATCAACTATAGGAATCTTGTTTCGATCATTACTTTCTAGGGGGAGGGGGTGTTGTCAGTGGGAATTTTCGTAGAGATTTGATATTATATTCGAAGTATGTTGGAAGTCACAAAGCGTTATTATTTTCGAGTGTCGAGGGAGAAAGTTAGCATATTTGAGCGCCGACAGCTTCAAGACAAACATATGGTTTCTAATTGTAATACTTGTTTTATCGTGTCAAATTCTGCGTAATATTGTACATCTAAATAAATAGAATGTTAGTATTTTAAATTTTTAAAATCTCTTAGTATCCATGCTAATTAAAGAAAGTCAATCTTTTCTTCGCCCTGGGATCCGTTTGATAGATGGTACGACAGGTGGGGTCCGTGTCTCGGGATAGACTTTTATGTATTAAAATATTAATAATAAAATATTCTCCTCCAAACACTCTTTTGTTTCTGAGTTTTGCAGTGAAATTAATGGATTTCAAACCCTTCCAACGTGTCCTTTACCTCGCAGTCAGCATTCACTCCCCTCTGTTATCTTCCATGTTTTGGTCGTTACATTCTGCCTTCTATTACTTTTTTCACTGATACATAAAAAGTCGAAGATGTTATCGTTTCAGGTGTCCAGCGCATCTGTGAGTGTGTTCTGCCTGCATTTTTCTCGGGTCTTTTCTGCTGTACCATTCTGTAGTTTGTCAGTTCACGTTAATTTTAAACATACACTCGGTCATAGCAATGCATTTGATTTGAATTCCGTTTTCCCAGCAATGTAGTGCTATTCTCGGAACGCGTTCGGCAACTTGTCATAATTGTGTCACAGTCTTTGGCACCAGCTGACATACTTCGCCGAAAGAACATTTCTTTCATCTGCAAATAAATCTCCTTTATTTGGCATCAGTTATCTTGCTTTCTGGACAGAGAAATTCCCGCTTTCTTCTGCTGTGTCCTCGTTACGTCTTGAATTTATTTGACAGTTATTCTAGGTCCTGCAGCTCTGTAATACTTTTGCCATTGTTTCACTCACAACTAGTTTCTGACATCCATTCGGAGCGTATACAGGCAGAAGTAAAACTTGTGACATTCGTACAGACTGCAAGAATATTTCACATATAATAAAAAAATTTTTAACTGCTTGATTGTAAACAATGATAAGTGATGTTATATACACAGTTCTTTGCTGCATAATTTCCTAATTAAACATGAACATCACCATTAATTGTAAGTGGCATCATTTCTATAGATACATTTATGTGTTCGTCAGAAGAATGTGCATAAGGTTTCTCCGTGTGAGGACACAAGCACTCTTTCGGTGTCCCGTGTGCATGAGTCACCACTGCATCTCGTGGGGACGTTGCCACATTCGGCTCAGCGTCAAACAGCTGCGATATAAAAAAAGTTTTCCTCTCGAGTTTCGGTCCTTTTATCTCACAATCAGAACACCACTTACACCAAACGGCCTCAATTATTAATTATTTAAACTTACTTACGGTTCCGTCTAGATATTCCCAAATATTTTAACGCGTCTCCTGTTCTCGTTAGTTGTTCTTACATTCCTTTCGTCGCCAAATCTGTGGACGGATGCTAATTGCTTATTTGTTTTAGTTTTCGGAATGTCTCTGTAGCACCGTGCCACAAACTATTCTCTCCTCTCTGTCCCAAGCTGCACATTTCGCTTCTGTATAATTCTGAGCGGCCGGCCGCGGTGGCCGAGGGGACTGAGGCGCTCCAGTCACGGTCTGCACGGCCACTACGGTCGGGGGTTCGAATCCCCCCTCGGGCATGGATATTTGTGCCGTCCTAGTCCGTAAGTAGTTCATAAGTAGTTTGTAAATTTAGGGACTGATGACCCCGTAGTTAAGTCCCATAAAAGTTTACAAACATTTGAACATTTTGAATTCTGAGCGCCACACATAGGCATTCACACAATTTATTGCAAATATTAGATACTTGGAAATAAAACCGTGATCAAAGGTATCATCTTCTGCGAGACGTTTCGTCTTGTATTGCTGAAGGCATCTTCGGAGGTTTTCGAGACGCTAGTTAATAATGATGTCAGTTGAGCAAGCCGTATTGTTTATGCATATCTACGCAACGGCCGGCGCATGCTTTCATGAGATCGCTCCCTATGATCGTGCAATGGAGACGATATATGTTATGGATCTTGCGGTACTATTTAATTTATTTATCACTAAGGTCCACAATTTGTCTGTTCTCCTTCCTTTCTAATGAAATTTTTATGGGCTTAAGAATTTCTTTGGTTTCTCTGTACATACCTGCGTAGTAATTATTTGGTCTTGCTAGAACTAAGGAGTCAGACGCGCGATAAGGGCCTTTTTGTAGTTCCTATGTATACTAGGACATAAGTGCAAGCGATTTGATACATTTCTGCTGTGTCGAGTGGTGGGTTAGGTCTTTAGCGGTGTTTAAATATTTCCGAAACTTTCTTGTTGGTTTACATATCGTATTCATCATGTATTTTTCTGTTTTACTTTACATTTGGTGGGTTCTTTTTCTTTAGTACATTTAGACCTTGTAGGACGTAGCGCTCTTCGTATGTTGTAGACCGCTGAGTTCATCGCACCTTAGAATTACAAGCTACTTAAACTCACTCACAATAAGGACAACACACACACCCACGCCTGAGGCAAGACTAGACCCACCGGTAATTGGTAATAATGCTTGCAATCGAAGTATTCAGCCTGAGACGATATATACCGAACATGCTACTCTAAATCGATTACGGGGGCATTGATGCGCGAGGTGACAAAACACGAAGAATGTTTACGAACGTTAATTACATACTAATAATTTTGGCGAATGGTAATGCAAAGCTGCATTGACGTGTATATTTTTACAGCTGAATCGTAACACATTCACAGGAAATAGCTCAATGTTTTGACGAATTTCAGTGTACATGTCATTGCTCCAACTGTCACTGACGAAATTTGAAGCTGTGGTAATACATATCTGCGTAACAACATATTCGAAAATCGTGACATATTCCTAGAAAATTGTTGAATATTTCTTATGATATACATTGTAATGTAATTTGGAATACGCGTTAGGTATCCATACAATATATATTTCTGAGATTAATGAGGGAAAAATATCAACAATTTTATCCGTATAAATAAAAATTACAAATACGACTTTCATCGCATAATATCTTCAGAAAAGTACATTGATAACTAGTCACTAAATGGGTGTGATAGTTTTCCTTTCCCTTTGAGTCTTTTAAATCATAAGAAAACAAAAAAATCTTCAGCATAACTCACGACCATAGAAATCAATAAATTACGTTCCCATGACTACGAACGAAACACTTCAAAAGTCGCACGTGAATAGCGACATAATCGATTCAGAGTTGCGCGTGCGATATAATCATTTCAGACAGAGTTACTTAGATTGCAAACATTCATGGAAATTACCGAACCACCGGCACAAACGGACGCGCAATCCCTGATAGCCGCGCGGGAGTAGCTGCGTGGTCTAAGGGATCATGCTTCGGACTGGGCGGCCG
Source organism: Locusta migratoria (assembly GCA_026315105.1). Lineage (NCBI taxonomy): Eukaryota > Metazoa > Arthropoda > Insecta > Orthoptera > Acrididae > Locusta > Locusta migratoria. The sequence continues at coordinate 543,217,983 of CM048744.1, forward strand.
CTCTCGCCGGACGTTCGAGTCCTCCATCGCGCATTGGTGTGTGTGTGTGTGTGTGTGTGTGTGTGTGTGTGTGTCTGTCTGTGTGTGTGTGTGTGTGTGTGTGTGTGTGTGTGTGTGTGTGTGTGTGTGTGTGTGTGTGTGTGTGCGTGCGTGTGCGTGTTGTCCTTATTGTAAGTGAACTTCAGTAGTTTGTAAGTCTAGGGACTGATCAGCGTGGCATTTTGGTCCAATAGGTTTACAAACAATTGAACACTGAATAACTGGCATGGCGCCTACGACCGCGAGGCGATGTAACGCTCTATTTATTTCTTTTGAAGGATAGCTGTTTCTTCTGAAGTCTGTCCTTAAAAGATCAAGTTTGTCCTCCAAGTATTGTGTTTCACAGATTCTTAAGGCTCGAGCCACTTCTTTTTTTCTTTAATTTCTTACCACGCCTCTTCCGCTTGGGAGGGTGATTGGAATTTTTATGAGTCAGTACATGAAACTGTATCAGAAGAGTAGTGATACATAAAATGAAACGTATAGCAATCCTACGGACACAACAGGCCTAAGCATAAATAAATAAATACCATCAACAACGTAACATAGAAATTAGTTTACTTTTTTTCTCTCCCCCCCCCCCCCCCCCAAGGATTTCCTCTACAGAATAGGTAGTGAGCTACGAGAAAACTCTTCAGTTTAGACTTAAAAGTGCGTCGTTTGCTACTACGGTTTTTGAATTCTTGTGGATGTTTATTAAAAATGGATACGTCAGAATACTGCACACTTTTCGCACGAGAGTCAAAAGGGGGGGGGGGGAGTTTAACTATTGTTCTGAAGATGTTCCACTGTAGGCGCTACCTATTTTTGAAATGGCTGATGCAATATCATCGACTTATTGAATTTTACAGTTGCGACATTGTTATTACGGAACAGCGATATCATGGGGCGCTACTTAAAATTACTTATATTTACTGTAATCTTTCACCCCCGCCCCTATAAAGTATGTGCTATATTCGCTACTGGAGCACGTACAACAACACATAGTACACGAGATATGATGCCACAAACAAATGGGCGAAAACCTCCTGCAATGTTGCACACCTCATTTCCACCAAATTTGGTGCACAAACTCCTTGTCGTGAGCTTACAATTGTTGTAGGGGTAAGAACCACCTAAGGCACATAGTTCATGAGATATCACGCGTACGTATGGAGCGTGGCGGAGGGTACTCACCTACGGACCTCGACAAAATCTACAGTTTTATTTCGAAATCTTGATGATGTTTTGCACACTTAACCTTCAAATGAAAACGAAGGTGACTGTCTATACAAAATTTCATGTGAAGCATGGCGAAGGGTGCTTTTAGATATGGACTTAAAACAGTTTTGATCCGATCTTGATGAAATTTCGAAGCAAAAGGGAGGTCACCCACCGTATACATAAACTTTCGAATGGTGGATGGCAGAGGATACTTTCCTTATGAAATTCGACAAAATCCTCACTTTTGCTCCGATTTTACTGAAATTTTGAAGGCTTCACCTTCAAAACAGACGAACGTCACTGTGTATATAAAATTTCGTATGCCGCATGGCGGAGGATACTTTACTTACTTACTACGGAAAAATCTACATTTTTATTCTCATGTTGATGAAATTTTGTACACTTGCCTTTTACCAGGCTACCGTATGGTGCATGCCAGAGGTTACACTGCAATTAATGTTACACTCTTTCACTGTTCACCGGAAAATTAATAGATTAATGTGTTTTTTCAAGAAGAGACAGAGGTAAGGATGGCACAGGAAGAACATCCGGCCATACTTAAATATTAACCACCTTAACTCCAAAGTCAACCACGTCAGCACTGTGTAAGTGGGAAAAGGCGCAAGAAAAAGAACAAAGAAGAGGGGAGGAGGAGATGAACTGAGGTGGCGGGATTGAAGAGAGACAGGATCAAGCGATGGACGGCGTGCGAGGAGAAGAGATGGGCCGAGAGGAGGATGAAATGAACAGGGCGAGGGGAGGGGAAGGGAATGGACAAAGACGGAGGAGGGGAGAGGACATAGAAGAGTGGAATAAATAAATATCCGGGCAACGCCGGAATTTTCAGCTAGTTATTTATGTAAACAGCAGCCCCAGAATTGACCCCTGGGACACCCCGCACTTGAGAGGCTATATAGTCATTCAACACTGCAGACACTATGACAGAATGAATAACACTCACTGTATTGAATTAGCAGAGTTCCTTTGCTTATCGCAGCAACAAATTTAGGCATGCGTCTTATGGTGGATTTCGGAGTATGTACGTAACCATACTGAACAGTGTATTGTCAACATGCTGCCGGTTCCCCATTCGCGTGCACGACCTCAGCACGGTGAGCAAGCCCTGCGCCAGGCACGACCACGGCAATAAACACAGCAGCGATAAGATAGCCGGCAGGCGTGTGTTGTGGTCTTCCGTGCAGTGGCGTATAAAAGGTCAGGAGCCCGGCACTGTGAGTGCTGCTGTAAGTTTCATGAACGCAACAGAAGTAGAAAGGAAGCAACTGTAACGAGACTCAAAAACTGGCGGCTTCGCTCCGAACCATAACAATGGCTGCGGAAATGTGTCGATATTACCGCAACACGCGCTTCGTTGTGTTAAAAATGTTTATAGTAAACCGTGTCCACGATACGATGCAGTTAAAATTTATTAGAAAACATTACCCTTATGAAGGTGTATGTTAATAAGCTTAGACATAGCCCCTATCTGTCTGCACCTTCGCTGGTGTAGTAATTAGAGCTACAGCGAACGGTACTAGAGCTTTTCCACCATTTTAGCGTGTTTAAAATCATTCTGGTCTTTCATATACACAAGTATATCCTGCAATATTCAACGATATTTTCGTCTGATTTTAAAAAAATTTACAAATGTTTGTAAACCTTTTGTACCAAACTACTATGGTCATCAGTCTTTAGGCTTACAAACTACTTTAACTTACACAAACAATAAGGACAGCCGGCCGCGGTGGCCGAGGGGACTGAGGCGCTCCAGTCACGGTCTGCACGGCCACTACGGTCGTACCGTCCTTATTTTAACGTAGTTCATAAGTAGTTTGTAAGTTTAGGGACTGATGACCCCGTAGTTAAGTCCCATAAGCTATACAAACATTTCATTTTCAATAAGGACAATACACACTCATGCCCGAAGGACGACTCGAAACTCCGGCGGGAGCGGTCGCCCAGTCCGTAGAATGATGCCTTAGACCACGCAAGTACTCCCGCGAGGCTTTCATCTGATTATTAAACAAAGGATTAAGTAAATATTTAACTGTTATTGCTGAACATTTGGCGATTTCCGAATGTGTGGTTAGAAAATCAAATGTTTGTGAAGCTTATGGGACCTACCTGCGGGGACATCAGTCCCTAAACTTACAAACTACTTATGAACTAACTTATACTAAAGACAACACAAACACCCATGCCCGAGGGAGGATTCGAACCTCCGACGCGGGAAGCCGCGCGGTCCGCAACGTGGCGCTCCAGACCGCTCGGCTACTCCCGCGCGGATCTGTTGTTAGTTCACACGAAAAACAATAGTTATTAATAAAATATTGTCCTACACGCAAAACGCTAAATTTCTCTTTTCATATGTATAATGTCCCCGATTCGAGTACATTGACTTCGTTTGAGACGTGTTTACATACATTTTTCCCAGAGAGTTTGTTTAGTACCAAATACAGCATGATATTAAAGGAAGTAGTTAGGAACCAAGATTATCAAATGTTTTGTAACTCTCTGGGACTTAACTACTGAGGTTACCCGCGGTGGAGTGACCGAGCGCTCTACGGCGCCTTGCTGCGGAGCGCGCGGTTGCTGGCTGTCGGAGGTTCGAGTCTTTCCCGGGGCATGGGTGTGTGTTGTCCTTAGGTTAGCTTAAACCTCTCCTGCCCAAGCTATCAAATATTAGAGTACGTAACTTAATATTTGGTAATTTTACTGGCAAAGTGAATAAAAGCACATTTGTGTATTCACACATTTTTGGTTTCTTTATTTGACACAAAAAGTATATAATTAAAAAAACAGGACTTCATAGTCCAAGAGGATATAATGCAATTGGGAGACATGCTTTCCTCTGTTAACATAACGATTTACCAGCAACAAACACGTAGCACAATTTTTATATCGAAATGCCATTTTAGATATTGATCTGAAGAGGGAAAGGGAGGAAGCAAACTGAAGTTATCCCTGAATCGTAATGATATTTTGTAATTCGTAAACAAAAGACAAACAAAACTACAACCATTTATTACTGTCACCTAACAACAAAGACAATTACAAAAATAAATGCACAAAATGCGTTTGACACACTGTCAGTACTAAAAACTTCCAGGCACAGTTTTGAACGCTATATAAATAAAAAGAGCTCTATTCCTTGAATAATATCAGTTTCCATTAGCTACCATATCACCAACATGAGAATACACAACAGCGTCTTTTTGTGATCACAAAACTCGCCTGCACACCGAAGTAAAACAGTGCGTTGTTTACTGCTGTCTGTCAGCAGTGATACTGAACAATCTCGGCCAGCGAGAGTTTCAAATGATACATCAGAGGGACCCTAACGTCCCGTCAGGAACACAAGTCAGATATCACTTTCCACTCTATTTTATGGCACTGTAAATAGGCAGGGACTTTTAAGTCCCGTAGGGCAGAAAATGGTTTAGTAGTTTGTAAGCCTACGGACATAACCACAGAAGACCCTTAGATTTACAAACATTTGAACATAATGCACTGTCTATTCAGCTAAAAGACTTGTACACAAATGATAAATACCGAATAACAAACTACTGGATAGGAAGTGTATACGTTATTAACAAAAGTGCAAAGAATTATTTTTGCGAAACCCGTCGTCGAATACATCTCTTTAAAAAAAAACTGTACGACCATCAACGCTATGGACACGCTTCATACCTCCCATTATACTTGATTGACCAACATTTAAATTAGAGGGTGGAGCTTACAGTATTTAAAGTATGACTGCACCTACTTCTACAGCAGTCAACATTAAACCTTTAGGCAGCTCCAGCTGGTGGCCAACATTACAGGTATACTTTTTTCTTGTTTTAAATACTCAATTTATAAAAATTATCCCTCTAATAATATATTATGTATCATTACAGCTGTAGTCTGCTGATGGTCATGTAAGTGACCGAAACCTGTAACCGTGAAATAAAAGAATTTACGATCTAGAGTGACTAGTTATTGTTACTTGTATTAATAAATGCAAATAAGATCGCTGTTTTCCATAACGTTCCCAAAAAGAATATATTCTAAAGGATGTGGTTACGCAGGTATCTAAGAGTACAACTTAAATTGTTGCGAATGAAATGAGCAGCAATGCCATCTACGTTCCAGCTTGTCAAAAGAACTCTTGAATAACAGAACGTCTTGATTGCAAATATGTTTTATTACAATGACGCGTTTCGCCCGGTTAGGGCATCTTCAGATATCTGACGAAGAAGAAAATATTGATACAGAACTTACAACATTTACATGACATTAATTCGAAAATTTTTTAGCTACAAGCCAATCCGAAACGGTTTTAAGAAATTATGATAATGTACGGTACTAATGTTTTATATACTCTGTGGTGGAAGGTATTTAGATTAAAATACGGTCATAGGGTATTTTACAGAGACAATAATATGTAAACCATTAATATCCGGTAACACTGACCGTTGAAAACTGATTGAAACATTGTTTAACTGAATGGATATTGCAAGATTTGCCTTGTATGATATCCCTGCACCTTAGGTCGTCAACATATTAATACGACTTGCGTCGTTAGAGTTACAAGTACTGCCTGAGGCAGCATTCACATTTGTGCTGCGAGTTAACCGCCAATAAAGCTGTGTCCACAACACTGTAGGTGTTTGGTCGGTCGGATAACTGTTCTTCATTTAAAATATGGACACCATTTACATAAAATACCAATAACACATGAATGCAATTTGTAAGGATGCCAGCCGCAGTGGAGTAGCCGAGCGGTGTAAAGCACCTCGCTGCGGAGCGCGCGGTTGCTCGCCTTGGAAGTTTGAGTCCTCCATGGGGCATGGGTGTGTGTGTTTATCCGTAGGTTAGTTTACCTACGTTTAAGTAGTTTGTAAGCTACGGACTGATGACCACGCAGTTTGGTCCGATATATTTACAGGCATTTGAACATTTTGTAAGGATGCCCAGTTATATAACAGAATATTACTTAAAAATTTCCATAAAAATGTCAAAAAAGGTTAGGTCTTTGGAGGTCAACTGATCGTTGAGAAGTTTCGAGTATTTAAAATAAACCCGCTTAGAAATCTCAAATTCTTCCAGGATGTTTAACTTCCGTCCTTTTTTGGGCATGCAAAATTTCTAAATTATTTAGGGTGTGAGCTTGATGGCTTGTCAAAAGTGCTGTGTTCTACAAATATTTCATATCTAATGGATGTTGAGGCGCGCTGAAAGATCGCTGAACTCGATACATCGATGTACGGACGACAGAGCGTATTTACCGTCAGCGCTAAGTGACGGTTACGAAACGCTCGCCTGAACTTGGGTGTGAAGAAGGCTAACGTGGCGGACGCCGTTCCCGACGATTCGGCCATGGTGGCGGCGCGGCGGCACGTGATGTCTCGCCTCGCCTCGGCAGCGACCAAGGTCGCCCGCTAGTCCAGGCTGCGTAGTCCACTCACGTGCATGCTCTCTGGCCCCTCCCAGCCGCCTGGGTCTGCGCTTTCGGCACCCGGCACTCCACAACAAACAGCACATTCCGTACTTGATGCAATGATCGAGGATTATCGTGCCTGCCAAAAACCATCTGTGCGGAATCATCTGCACCATCTTGGATGTAAGTGTTGTGTAAATATCCATCCTTACGTGTCCACTAGCACTCTTTCACAGTGAAGACAATTGTTAAGCCCAGTGTACACGACGATCGAAAGTTCACCAGAAAGATTACGGTCAACTGCAGCTCTCCATAATCCGTACTACGAGGTGCATTCAAGTTCTAAGGCCTTAGTGCACTCGGCCATATTTATTTCCGTATGAGTGCAACAGTGATGCAATTTTTAGTTAAATACTTGCAAAACAACTTCTTCAGCACATTTTAGACCAATCAAATGTTTGTAGAGCTTATGGGACTTAACTACAGGGTCATCAGTCCCTAAACTTACAAACTATTTATGAACTAGGTAATACTAAGGACGGCGCAAATATCCATGCCCGAGGGGGGATTCGAACCCTCGACCGTAGTGGCCGTGCAGAACGTGACTGGCGCGCCGCAGACCGCTCGGCCACCGCGGCCGGCAGTACATTTTTGAAAACAATTTACAAAAAGTATATCCAAATGTTTACATAACAATCAGAATCATGATTACAGTTACAGTCAATTCAGCTTCGGCCGAGAGAAACTTCACAAAGTTAAAATTGATTAAGACTTATTTGAGAAGCACAATGAGCCAAGAAAGACTATCTGCGTTGTCATACTATCAATTTAATCCGAAATAGCGGCTAGTATTAATTAAGATGTGATCTTAAAAAAATATGTGAGGCGAAAAGCAGAAAAGTTTCTCTGTTTTAATTAGTGTTTGTTTGTTGCAATTTTTGTATTGCAGTAATACTTGTATATTATACTAATAAAATTTTAGTTTAATGATTATTGATGTATAATTCAGCTCATTTTATTTAATATTTTTTCATTACTGAAAAAATGAAAGGGGCCTCGCAAAGACGAGTTCGCCGACGCCCAGTTTTCGTCTAGCGCCGCCACTGGATGGAAACATGCGCATTGCTTTAAAATGAGGCTGCGTTCATTGTCAATGCGTCCCAGAGATGGCAGCACCATACGGCAGATGGAATTTTACCGCCAGCGGCGAGAAGGAGAACTGTTTTAGATACTTAAAATGGCGGCGTTTTCCTTACTTGAACAGCGTGCAATCATTCGTTTTCCGAATTTGCGTGGTGTGACACCAATTGAAATTCATCGACAGTTGAAGGAGACATGTGGTGATGGGAGTTATGGATGTGTCGAAAGTGCATTCGTGGGTGCGACAGTTTAATGAAGGCAGAACATCGTTTGACAACAAACCGAAACAACCTCGGGCTCGCACAAGCCGGTCTGACGACATGATCGAGGAAGTGGAGAGAATTGTTTTGGAGGATCGCCGAATGACTGTTGAACAGATCGCCTCCAGAGTTGGCATTTCTGTGGGTTCTGTGCACACAATCCTGCATGACGACCTGAAAATGCGAAAAGTGTCATCCAGGTGGGTGCCACGAATGCTGACGGACGACCACAAGGCTGCCCGTGTGGCATATTGCCAAGAAGTGTTGGCGCGCAACGACAGCATGAATGAGACTTTCTTTTCGTCGGTTGTGACAATGGATGAGACGTGGATGCCATTTTTGAATCTAGAAACAAAGCGCCAGTCAGCTCAGTGGAAGCACACAGATTCACCGCCACCTAAAATAATTTCGGGTAACCGCCAGTGCTGAAAAAATGGGGTCCATGTTCTGGGACAGCGAGGGCGTAATCCTTGCCCAAAGGGCACTACGGTAACAGGTGCATCCTACTAAAATATTTTGAAGAACATATTCCTTCCTGCACTGCAACAAAAACGTCCGGGAAGGGCTGCACGTTATGATTCACCAAGACAACGCACCCGCACATCGAGCTAACGTTACGCAACTGTTTCTTCGTGATAACAACTTTGAAGTGATTCCTCATGCTCCCTACTCACCTGACCTGGCTCCTAGTGACTTTTGGCTTTTTCCATCAATGAAAGATAATCTCCGTGGCCGCACATTCACCAGCCGTGCTGCTATTGCAAAACAGACTCCTAAAGAAGCCTTCGCCGCTGCCATGTAATCATGGCGTCAGCGTTGTGAAAAATGTATACGTCTGCAGGGCGATTACGTCGAGAAGTAACGCCAGTTTCATCGATTTCGGGTGCGTAGTTAATTAGAAAAAAAATAGGAGTCCACTACACTCAGGAAGCGGCTACACGGGTAGCGGGGGCTGTGTGGCGTGGACTGGGCGGTTTTTTAGGTTAGATGGCCTCGGGAATACACAAAATGGGTTTCAGTCTCAAAGGGGACAGGTCAGACACGGGAAGAAAGTAGACATAAAAACCATTGGTGTAACAGTTGTAAATTGTCGTAGCTGTGTTGGGAAAATTCCAGAGCTCCAAGCGCTGATAGAAAGTACTGAGGCACAAATCGTTATAGGTTCTGAAAGCTGGCTGACGCCTGAGATAAATTCGGCCGAAATTTTTTCAAAGGGCCAAATGGTCTTCAGAAAGGATAGAATAAATAAAACAGGGGGTGGCGTGTTTATTGCTGTTACAAACGGTTTAAGGCAGATACTTCTTGTGAATTGGTCTGGGTAGAGGTTATACCTGACCACCGAAATAAATTAATAATTGGATCTTTTTATCGGCCCCCTGACTCAGACGACGCGGTTGCAGAAATGTTCAAAGAAAGCTTGAATCATATTTCAAATAGGTATCCGAAGCATACTGTTACAATCGGTGGCGACTTTAATTTACCCTCGATATGTTGGCATAATTACGTATTCAAAACCGGGGGCAAATATAAAACATCGTCCGAACTAGTTCTGAATGCTTTTTCTGAAAACTATTTCGAACAGTTAGTTCATGAACCCACTAGAATAGTACGTGGTTGCGAAAATACTCTTGATCTCCTAGCAACAAATAATCCCGAGATAGTAAAGAGCATCAAAACAGATACAGGGATTAGCGAACATCGAGTTGTAGTAGCGAGACTGAATATCGAAATTCCCAAATGCACCAAAAATAAACGAAAAATATATCTATTCAATAAAGCAGATAAAAATTCGCTTCACGCTTTCCTGAGTGATAGTCTCCAGTCCTTCAAAACTAAAAATGCGAGTGTAGATCAGTTGTGGCTTACTTTCAAAGACATAATATCAGTAGCAATCGAGAGATTTATACCAAATAAATTAATAAAAGAGGGGGCTGACCCCCCGTGGTACACAAAACAGGTCAGATCACTGTTGCAGAAACAAAGAAAAACGCATGCAAAATTTAAAAAGACACAGAATCCGCAAGACTGGCAATCTTTTACTGAAACTCGCAACCTATCGCGGACTTCAATGCGAGAATCTTATAGTAGTTTCCACAACGAAATCCTGTCTCGTAATCTTGCAGAAAATCCAAAGAAATTCTGGTCATATGTGAAGTACACTAGCGGCAAAACACAAACAATACCTTCACTACGCGATAGCAATGGTAATACTACCGACGACAGTACTGCTAAGGCAGAATTACTAAACACAGCTTTCCGAAATTCTTTCACCAAAGAAGACGAAGTGAACACTCCAGTATTCAATCCAAGAACAGCTGCCAGCATGCGAAACTTAGAAGTAGATGTTCCTGGAGTAGTAAAACAACTTAAGTCACTAAACAAAAATAAATCTTCCGGGCCAAATTGTATACCAACTAGATTCCTCTCAGAGTATGCTGATGCAATAGCTCCGTACTTAGCTATAATTTACAACCGATCACTCAGCGAAAGATCCGTACCCAAAGACTGGAAAGTTGCCCAAGTTACTTCAATATTCAAAAAAGGCAATAGGAGTGATCCCCAAAATTACAGGCCTATCTCATTGACGTCGATTTGCAGTAGGATTTTGGAACATATACTTTGTTCGAATATTATGTACTACCTCGAAGAGAACGACCTATTAATCAATAGTCAGCACGGATTCAGAAAGTATCGCTCTTGCGAAACACAGCTTGCCCTTTATTCACATGAAGTGTTAAGTGCCATCGACAAGGGATCTCAAATCGATTCCATATTTCTGGATTTCCGGAAGGCTTTTGATACTGTACCCCACAAGCGGCTTCTAATGAAATTGCGTGCTTATGGAATATCTCCCCAATTGTGCGATTGGATTCACGATTTCCTATCAGAAAGGACACAGTTCGTTGTAATTGACGGTAAATCATCGAGTAAAACAGAAGTGATATCTGGCTTTCCACAGGGAAGCGTTATTGGTCCCCTACTCTTCCTCGTGTTTATAAACGATTTAGGAGATAATCTGAATAGCTCCCTTAGACTGTTCGCGGATGATGCTGTCGTTTATCGGTTAGTGAAGTCAACAGAGGATCAAAAGCAACTGCAAAGCGATTTAGACAAAATTTCTACTTGGTGCGAGAATTGGCAATTGACACTAAATAAAGAAAAGTGTGAAGTAATACACATGACCACTAAAAGAAATCCGCTGAACTTCAATTACGCGATAAATCAGTCAAACCTTAAGGTCGTAAATTCTACCAAATACCTAGGAGTTACAATTACGAACAACTTTGACTGGAGAGAACACATAGGCAATATTGTGGGGAAGGCGAACCAAAGGTTACGTTTCATTGGCAGAACGCTTAGACGATGCACCAGCTCCACCAAAGAGACTGCCTACATCACACTTGTGCGTCCTCTCTTGGAGTACTGTTGCCCCTTGTGGGACCCTCACCAGGTGGGACTGACGGAAGATATTGAGAAGGTTCAGAGAAGGGCAGCTCGTTTTGTTTTATCACGTTACGGGGGGGAAAGCGTCACGGAAATGTTGCACGAATTGGGGTGGAAATCATTAAAAGAAAGACGTTATTCATTGCGGCGTGATCTGTTTGCGAAGTTTCAATCACCGACTTTTAGTTCTGAATGTGAAAATATTTTGCTAGCACCCACCTACTTAGGGAGACATGACCATCCCAATAAAATAAAAGAAATCAGATCGAAAACGGAACGATTTAGGTGTTCTTTCTTCCCGCGCGCTATTAGAGAATGGAACGGTAGAGAAAAGTTATGAAGGTGGTTAATGAACCCTCTGCCAGGCACTTAAATGTGATTTGCAGAGTATCTATGTAGATGTAGATGTAGAACTTGAATGCACCTCGTAATGACGTGTGATCATACAGGCTTGGTAGCGTTTACACGATAAACTATCGAAAGAAATAAACAGTCTGGCATTTGCTATGTCAGTCTTACAAGCAGACCATATGGTTATAGGATTTTAATTTTTTTTTTTTTTTTTTTTATTTATGCTACGTGAAGTTCAAAACTCAAGTAACAATCTGCCAAAGCCACTCGACGCAAAATTCTCGAGAATATCGACTTTGAATTTTTGCAAATACACGTAAGTATCGATAAATTAATCAGTCGAAGCATCTGTCCGTGTAGCTCTGTGATAGCGTTCTCGCCTTACAATTATAAGGTCGAGGTTTCGAATCCCGCGGTGACAATTTGTTTTTATTTTTCGTTGTGTTGGAATGCTTCCATAATTTTAATATCTAATAGTAATTTTAACGAAAAACTCACGTATTTTTGTTTATTCATAATTTTCTTTATGTTATAAAAGGTTGTTAATAATTATGGTTTCAATAAAAAAAGTTGTATTTTTTACAGTATTAGGTTTCACTATTAGTACATGACGGTTGTCTTTGATTGTTCAGTTTGTGAAGAGCTACGACGCTGTTAGTGGAAAGTTATTTCCATACCTACAAATGGCTTTTCAAGTAGCTAACCTATTCAATCATCGTCTTACGCAACGACAAGGTGTCCAACTCGTCTTAATACACATAAATAAAAACAGACACAACATGCGGAATTAGAGATCCCAAAATGTCTTATACAAGTGAAATATAAAACAAAGAAAAAAATATCTGTTATAGTGGGACTTGAACGAGGGCAGAATGCTACTACCTGATCTACACCGACACATGCTAGAACTCTTAATTTTTGGTCCGTACGTGTACTTAACAAAAATTCTAAGTCGATATTCTCCATAATTTTTGAGAGTTGCGTCTAATGGCTTTCGCTGATTGTTATTTAAGTTCTGAACTGTACGTACCATAAAAAATTCTAAAATCCGATACCCATATGGTCTCCTTGTTATCCAGTGCAACTAGTACAGACATAAAAAATACTGTACCGTAATTATTTTGAGTCAGTTGTAAGACACGGCGAAATGCTAGTGACAAGAATATTAACCCTACATAAAAAACTTCTTACAAGTATGTGTAGTTAAAAACCAAGAGAATCTTGTCGGCCACTATTAAGAGACCTAAAAGTACCGTTCTCCATAATACTTTTCATACATAAAAATCCTGAGCTCTACCTTCAAAATTACTTCTATCACAAGTATGAAAATAGGAGCAAAGAAAGTTCCATGCTTCCTACAGAGACTCAATTCAGTCTTTATGCACACGCTACTCAGTATATGGGAATGAAAGTATGTAATAAATTAAAAAACACACATTTACTAAAGGTTGAGCCAATAAAGAGAAAATTATACAGCGCTCTGGTACTGGTATTCGGCTGACGAATTATTTAATGGTGATATGAGCAGGATGAAAACTAACATACCATATATGTATTCAGCTTTTGTAATTACATTGCCGAGTCGGAGTAGCCGTATTCACTAAGGCGCCTTGCTGCGGTGCATGCGGCCATATAGGGCCCCAGGTTCGATTCCCTGTCCGGTCGGGGGTTTTCACCGTTCGGGGACTGGGTGTCATCATCATCGACACGCAAGTCACCGAAGTGACGTAACGTAGAAAAAGAGTTGCACCAGGTAAACCGAACACGACCCCAGTTGGGGTCTAACAGGCAAAATAGCCACACGATCATCATAATCATCAAAGGAACAAAAACCATCCCAAACCGAGGTATTTGACTCGGGTAACACTCGCAGAGCAGGAACCAAAAATTCCAAAACAAGATGATGTGTCTAGAACGACGGGGCGGAAGGGGGGGGGGGAGGGGGACACTTTAGAGCTTCTGCCCCAGTTTGGAAACTGGAAAAGATTATCATTTTGTGACACATGGAAATTTTCTGCTGCTCCGGGTATCGAATCGAAATCTCCCGCTTTTCTCGAGCGGCCACTCTTAACCTTTATTTTTTATCTATTAATTACTCTATGGTTTTCCAGGGTTGCTACTTTTTTGTGCACTACAGCGTTATCCGCGAAAAGCCTCATTGAAATTCCGATGTCTGTTAGGTCCTTTATATACTGTGAAAAGTAATCGTTCTCTTACACTCCCTTGGAGCATGTTAGAAATTATTTTCACATCGGAAGACATACTGTTTGCCAGAAACTCTCCATTTCAGTCACATAGTTGGTCTGATACGCGTTCGTAATTTGTTCATCATGCGAAAGAAGCGGAACTGTATCTAACTCCGTATCGACTGCTTTCTGGGTTTCTTGGACGAATAGCACGATCTGGATTTCACATGATCTTTGCTTTCAGAACCCATGCAGACTACAATAAATTTTTCAGTGTCCATAAAATTTGTGCCGAGTCGAGACTCACTACCGGGTGTGGCCGGAGCTCTTTAATGAAGCGTAAAAAAAGTAAAAAATAAAATCTAATAAAATAAAAAGAGAAGCGGAAAACACAGAACAAAACCGATCCCACGGCCGTGCGGGCGTAAATAACCGATCGATCCCGAACTGAAATGTTATAAATAGGTAAGGGAAGAATAAAATAATGAACGCTGTAGGAGTGTTCTACATAAAAGGCACATCCATACGCAGTGGCCATGCGGGAATGGCCGTGTGCTCTAAGGCGCCTTGCTCGCCGTCGGAGGTTAAAGTCCGCTTTTCGGGCATGAGTGTGTGTGTGTGTTTTTCCTTCGGTTAGTTTAAGTAATTTGTATACCAGAGTAGTTCAGTCCCAAAGATTTACAAATATGTGAATATTTTTGATCAGTACCCTTGTTCCATTTTCATCGTTATCCCCGCTATTTTTATCCAAATATAATTGTTTTTCCTCTTGTCTGTCATTCCTATTCTTATCCCTAGCACATTCAAATGGATATGGATTGCTGGTTTTCCGTTCGTATTAGGAGATGAAGAGGCTTGTACAGGACAAGTAGCTTGGAGAGCTGCATCAAACCAATCTTCGGACTGAGGACCACTAGGAACATCAACTTAAAACATATACCAAATAAAGCAAATAAGTAATTATTATAGCAGAGCAGTATTTGAAAAATTGCCAACTTAGCAGCCACACAACGTGTGACTCGAAAAGCTTTGTATAATAGCGGCATGATATTTCGCCTCTCGTTCGCATCAAGCCCGCTTTTCTGAATTTCTCTTTATCGTAATGCCCTTTCACTTTTCTGGTAGGTGAGCATTAATTTCAGCCCAGATGCATTCAATGTCTTCGAATCATCAGATATTGCGCCTGATTTTTTTTTTCAACCATTGCTGGCTTATTTCCTATTGTTCCAATTAGCGTTTTTAACTCAGACATTATGAAGCCAACGGTCGGGGGTTCGAATCCTCCCTCGGGCATGGATATTTGTGCCGTCTTTAGTCTTAGCTAGTTCATAAGTAGTTTGTAAGCTTAGGGACTGATGACCCCGTAGTTAAGTCCCATAAGTTGTATAAACATTTGAACACTATGAAGTCGTACGTTTTATGTTAAAGCTCTTGTGGAAATTCTTCATGACAGATGTTTGCATAACTTTAAAATCTGTAATAAATGTGTTTGAAAAGGCGAAGTGTAAATTCGCGATTTTGGGGAGCTTTTGGTGCTACATTCCTATTTGAGTTACGATCATCGGGTAAATAGTTTTTCGTTTCACTTGTTTGTTAAGCTTATGGGACTTAACTGCGGCGTCATCAGTCCCTAAACTTACAAACTACTTATAAACTAACTTATACTAAACACAACACAAACATTCATGCCCGAGAAAGGATTCGTACCTTCGACGGGGACCGGCTTCGCGCATCGGAGCATTGCACCCCAATGCGCTCGGCCACTCCGCCGCGGCATTTTTCCGTTTACCTAGGATAAAAACCCATTATTATAGCTATTAGAACAAATGTCTTATTGTAGCCATATTACAGTAGATAAGCAAAGTTTGAATGACGAAATGGAGCTATCGGTAGCAAAAAATATGAATCGATTAATTCCTTTTGCAAAAGTTGTCATCTGCGCTGAAATTAATGCTCAGCTAACGGCTCGATTTTTTGTGCTCCGGCCGGATTTTGTGTGTAAAAAAAAAAAAAAAAAAAAAAAAAAAAAAACCTTTTCCTTGGATGCTTTTGAAGCGCGTCACTTTAAACTTGTACGAATCGCTTCAAAACTTTGCAGGAAAGTAGGTGAATGACTAGAAAGTCGAAAGAACATTTTTATCGAATTTTATCCGTTGTCGAGGTATCATGGTATTCTGTTCAACTGCGACTTGTTGGGCCGGCCGCGGTGGCCGAGGGGACTGAGGCACTCCAGTCACGGTCTGCACGGTCACTACGGTCGGGGGTTCGAATCCCCCTTCGGGCATGGAAATTTATGCCGTCCTTAGTCCTAGCTAGTTCGTAAGTAATTTGTAAGCTTAGGGACTGATGAACCTGTAGTTAAGTCCCATAAGTTCTACAAACATTTGAACATTTTTTAAATACAGTAAATAATCGAAGAGAGGGCGTTTATTTAATGTTTTGGGGGAAATTTTGAAGAGTTTGTAGGGACGAGCTTCAGTTTCTCAGTGAAGCGCAGTGCAGTGTGTTTGTCGTGTCGTGCCTCGTCGCGCGTACGTGTTTATAAACACTAAACAGTGTTACGAGTTATGATTCAGCTACATTGATCTTGGTGTAGAGAGATCACTGCTCAGCTAACATACAAGTTTCAAGCGTTGGCCACCAGGAGCGCTGACCTGTTGGGTGATACATTACTCCGTGATGTCAGAGAAATTATTTTATAAGTTTTATGTTTGTTCCGTTGTTTATTCTAGTTAGCTTTCAACTCTTATTTACATTTGTGATCAAGGAGGTTAGAATCTCTAGAGATGCCATAACACTGAAAAAGTGAAGCCAGCAAACCAGGCATTTCGGCATTTGTTTGTGCCCAAAACATTGGGCATATTGTCTGTGTATAGGAGTTCTACTCGTTGAATTGTACGTCATATGTAAGAAAATACTCCAATGTGACTGTCAATTTAGTTGCTTTAAGTAAAGAAGGCAATATTCACCCAGGGTTTAAGCGAGAAATCTTTGTTTTGGGCACAAAAGCATGGCTCCTCTGGATTCACCCAATGTTTGTTCTCAGCATAGATAACGCCACCTCCCTTTCTTATAACCTCCATGTTTGTGATCATTTATGTGATACATCTTTTGTTCAGAAGATAGAGTATTATTGTTAATGGTTGTAAATAATTATCCTCCTCCACTGACGGAAGAAGAATCCTGTCTGTGTACACCCTGTAAGTTCGCACCCACATTCTAGACGGCCAATCGGTCGACAACTTATCACCGCGGCGGATTAGCCGTGCGCACTGGGGCGCCGTGCTACGGTGCGCGTGGCCGTTCCCCGTCGAGCGTTAGGAGTCCCCCCTCGGATGTTTGTCTTGTCCTTAGATTAGTTTACCTTAGTTAAGTAGTTTGTAAGCTACGGACTAATGGCCAAGCAGTTGAGTCCGATAGATTGCAAACATTTGAACATTTTTGACAAGTCACAAATCATGTTGACTACGATAGCTAAGCTAGTATAATGGAATAAAAGTTTGGAATCAGAATGAAAAATGTTCTTATCATAGCACAACAAAAGGCTAATATATCTCGGCCAGAACCATAGATGTAAATCAGGAGAATCATCTCCCCGAGCTACCCGGATGCTTCAAAAACACTTACATCAAGAAATAACGTATTCTCCCTTTCTTTCGAGTTAATCGTAGTCCCTAGCGCAGTGAACACTCACGTGTGTGTGGGGGAGGGGGGAGGGGAGGTATGTAATAGAAAGGAAGGAAGGAGGGGTTTAATGTCCAGTCGACAACATGGTCATTAGAGAAGGAGCGCACACTCGAATAGATTTTCTTTGGTATGGGGAAGGAAATCGGCTATGCCCTTTGAAAGGAAGCATCCCGGCATTTGCGTTGAGTGATTTAGGAAATTCACGGAAAACGGTGGTTTGAACTACCGTCCTCCCGAATGCGAGGGTAGTAAAAAGTATCCACAAGTAAAGATGCATGCGACCTCAACTTCAGTGTCATGTAATGTCATATTGCACGACATGAAAAATGCCCTTTTGTGTGACATTATGCCATGTGCTATGTTAGAGGACATATTACGAAAAGTGTTACATAAGATATACGAGAATATGTAATGTCAAAATTTTTTAAAATCATTTAAATGTTTTTTGAGGACTCATATAAGTCGAAAAGTTAGTTCTCCCATTTTACATCTTCGGTCAGGACAGAATCGTCTTTTATAGTGTTTTGCTATGAACATATTTTTATCCTGGTCTTTGTTCCCTAAAATTTTGGATGCTTTATAAAAGCTACAGTACGTTTATCTCTTTAGACCTAATTCCGTTAGTGGTCAAGACACAGACAGCTATCTGACTGTTTACACTTGACATTAATCCTGCGCAAGTATAGGGCCTACAAATAAAAAGAGCATTCTTGTTTATATGCGATTGTAAGAACATTCGCGCATTCCATACGATAGAAAACTCCGATTTTCAGATGCTGTATTATGGAGCTTAGTTTCACTGGTTTAAGATTTTACACTCAGAACTTTTCGCGTAATGGAACGAGTGTATCTTGAGTTACGCCTTCAAGTTACGCATCTAATGATTCCTTAACAATTACCAAAGCAGATATTATCTTTTACAACTAACGTCTTTGGCACTCATATTGGAAAGGAATTAGTTTCACCAAAGTAATAGTCTACAACAGAATGATAAGAGGTTCGTTCCAGCAGCTGCCAGGTTGCTTGACGCGCATGCGCAACGCTGAAATTTTGTTCCAGCAGTACCTTCTCGCGCTTCTGGCTACTTGGAGTGTGGCTGTTTGGTGTTCCAGCAGTTGCCTCAAGCAGCCAGACGCTACCCGAAAAAATTTTTCTGGTGCGGTCAAGCTGCCAATTTGCGCATGCGCAGAAAGGTCTGAGTTAGAGTGGGGGGGGGGGTAGCCATCACGTGATACGTGTGTGTTTGTAGCGTGTTTTTCGATTATTTCGAAGTCACTGCAATCCCACTTGAGATCAGATAATTCTCGTTTACACTTCTTCTTTATTAGGAAGGAAAGTAATTTAATTATTCCTTTAAACTCACCTTCGCCTGCAACCAGAAACAGTGCAAAAAGCGTTCCAGCAGTGCAAGTATCAAACAAGGGTTTTTACGTCATAGTAGCTCCGCATGCGCAGTAACACCTGTTTCTTAGCGCTTGAAAGTAGCCGTCTGGCAGCTGCTGGAACGAACCTAAGATTATCCTCTCAGAACTGGAGTCAAATACACCTTCCATATTCCAGCTTGACTTATTACGGTTTCACTAGACTGATAATGCAAAAAATTTATACATATCTAAAATTCAGTAATTTGTACGAAAATCGAAACATGCCGCATTTAAATTTGATAGTATATTCAACATTTGGAGATGCTCTCTGATCCGCGTAGAGAATTGCCGTGTTGACTTGTAATATCGCTGAGAGTCTGAGATATTTCAGCATAGCATGTGGATAAGCAATGGAGAACGTTCCGTGTAGGTGTCACAGTTAAATTTTACTTTGTTTACGATTATAATGTACTATTATGCGAAGAGAAAATTAATAGAACGTGCCCACCGAATTATTTGTTCTTGTTGAGCCTTTGATACTTCATGTTGATTCATAACGCCCTGTCATGGAAAGGGCCAGTATGTCTTTCTAACCTAACTAATGATGTGAACAGTACTATTACAGTGTTTCAGACATTTAAGGATTTATTTTCGAGATTTTGACGCTACGGTACTCTCAGTACTGGGTACAAAAGACTACCTATATAAACGGCAAAGTGGTATCGGTAAAGTGTGCACTAGTCTCTGTCCTCTCGACTTCGTAGTGAACGGCTTTGGAGTACTAGCACAGTTTAACATGTAAAATCACGACACTCCAACTGATTTTTCTTATACGCCCCGACAGCAGCGCTCCAAGTGGCTGGCAAGGTACAGTTCTAAATACGATATCGGGTGAGTGTGAGTAGTATCGTTTAAATTGATTTTAAAATACTTTTTACAACAGGGAAGGTGTGTAGTGCCATAAAAAATCTATAATAAATACAATATAACTCCATATTTGTCTTTATTAGGTTTCATATGTTCAATTATTTGTTAATCTTAAGGGACTTTACTGCGGGGTCATCAGTCCCTGAACTAGCTTATACTAAAGACAACACAAACATCCATGCCCGAGGGGTGATTCGAACCCCCCGACCACAGACCGATCGGCCACTGCAGCCGGCTATTAGGTTTCCTAAGAAATCATTGGAAGGTATGAAGCGGTACATTGAAAGACAATTTATGTAAGATGTTTTGGTAATTTGGTAGAATCCGTGTACATCGAAGGAAACGGCATTGCCATCGATATACATCGAATGTTCGATATAGTGTTTCTGAACCGGAGATTCGGCCGCTATGCGCCTTCACGCACTAAAATAAAACTTCTTGTTTAATCTATACCTAACCTTCTTAAGGCTACGCTACAAATAACTATTTTTAAGTCAAAGTTAGGTTAGTTATAGGTTAAACAAGAAGTTTTTTTTTTTTTTTTTTAGTATTTGAGGGTGCATAGCGCCCGAATCTCCTGTTCTTCACACTATATCGAACATTCGATATATATCGATGGCAATGCCGTTTCCTTCGATGTACACGGATTCTACCAAATTACCGCAACTTGTTCTCAATGTACTTTTAACTTATTTTCCAGCGATTTCTTCTCCGACGAAAGTACAATCTGTAATTTTTGGTTAAATTGTACGACGCTTCTCGCCGGGCTCCAGTGGTTATGTTGGCACAAACGGTTAATGGCGGCAACTCATATGTCCAATAAATATTTTTTCTTGACAACTTCATTTAAAACGAGTACTATTTTTTCTGAACGGACAAGGGTACATGCAAGAATCTGTCAAACATAGAGCAGGTACAGTATTAATTTCGCTGCGAGTGAAACGAGCGGCTATAACACTTAGTCTGTAGCTCGTGAAAACTATTAACGCAATTTTACACTTCATTGTTCATCTGTTGCCAACATATACACTGGAGCCCGACGAGAAGCGTCGTAAAGTTTTAGCGTAATTTTTCTGTGTACATTTCAGTTTATTTATTTTTTTATTTTTTATTTTTTTCCTCATTCCTTTCGCACTAATTCGATATATAAATTCATTTCTAATATGCCGTGCCTTCGGTACAAAACACTACTTCAAAATTCGCTTACACTGTAGCTCATCAAAAATACAAAACTTTCTACGAATGTCATGAGTCTCACTCGTAAAATGTGATGTAAAGTATTTACTACGAATGTTTCGCTCTTTTTTCAGTGTATTACAAAGTAAAAATAATTGTGTTAACAGCAATAAATATGTCACGATTATGCAATATGTTACTCGTAAAAAAAGTTTACAAGTAGTACAACATCAACGTCGTTTTGTTTACAAAGCGTAAAACTTAAAGACGCATTCTTATTGGTTGTCTCATCGCCACTAGTGATTGACGTTTGTCATTCATCGCGCCGCTGTCAACTTAGCCAAGGAGAATTTGCCGACACCGGGGGGAGGGGGGGGGAGACAAGGGGGTTCAACCCTCCCCCCCCCCGAACGTTGTTTTGTCACTTGTGCTAAAATTAAAAATTGACAATAATTTGTGTAATGAATGTGAAAGACTGAAACTTTGCCAACAAAGAGAGGCACTAGGGTGTCTGTAAGGTGTAATCGATGCTTAGTTGAGCATCGGCTTCTTAGTTGTTGTCGGGACACTTTGTCTCGAGTGTCACATTGGTGGCCTTCGTGAGGCCTACGCAAGCGTTGCGCACAACTTTCATGACTGTAAATCTTGCCAGTTAAAATAATAATTGCTCAGGTAACCACCACCTAACCTAACCTTTAGTAACAATGAATAAGTATTGTTGAATTCCAGCCAGAAACACGGTCAATGTTCAAATGTTTGTAAATCTATCGGACCACACTGCGTGGTCATCAGTCCGTAGCTTACAAATTAAGCTAATCTAAGAACCACACACACACACACACACACACACACACACACACACACACACACACACACACATGCCCCAGGGAGGACTCGAACCTCCGACGGCGAGCAACCGCGCGCTTCGCAGCGAGGCGCCTTAAACCGCTCGGCTACTCCACCGCGGCAGAAACACGGTTCACAGACTGTTTAAAGTACCGCGAGAGGCTTGCCTGGCGTGTAATGAAGGCCACCGTGTCTTATGTTTACTACTGCTACCAACTTCAGTGCTCTACTAACTTTATTACTACAGTAGGGCGGCAAACTAGTACTTGACAAATATATTTTTTAACAAATGTGATTAAACGAGAACAAATGTATGACATCACAACCTTATTACTTCCGTGTATAATTTATACCACAGATGCTGATCATCTGCACGCACGCATGCCTAAAGTGGCAACATCGTATAGCAGACAAATTTCCCCTCTTTTGACAGATATTAATCGTGTGAAAGCAGTTGTCAGTTTCGATATTTTGGATCTAATTTTCGAGTTTGTATTTTATTGAAATAATTACCTCTATAGGCTGTCAGTGCTTTTTAAAACTAGTATTAACGTAATCTGTAGGTATTTAGCTTCGATTTCGTGTCTCTAAACTAATTGTTTCGCAAAAATCTTAGGCTTTAAATTGACGTTCTTCGCCATATTTTGCAACGGGCAATGACGCCATGGTGGGAAATTAGGCAAAATGAAGTGTAAAACAGATGCATACATTTTGTGAAATGAGCACTTGCAGAATGTAGAGAATGTAGTAGTTTTGATGTGCCAGAAACTGTATTTCTGACTTTTGCAGTGTCTTAATCAAGTCTAAATTATAAAATTTACTTTCATTACAATTGTACATCGACAAGTACTTGAAGCCTTCTAAATGTCGAATACAATAGAGTGATAAGTATAAATTAGAACAGTTGTAACACTTAATTACTACTACTCATTCATCTTGTAGGTTTATCCTTGATTTTCAAATGTATGGCGTCATTACCCCAGAACCCAGGGTAATGGTACTACTGCGTATACTTTTCACAATATATTTTTAACAATAAAACTCGTCAAAATACGTGGCTAAAAAAATTATAATAAAGTAGTATTAGCTGGCGAAGCTGTGGTATTATTCTTTACGAAAAAGACACACTGTTAATAAGGTAAAAAAAAAACTGGTTTCCCGTAAGGTGGCGCCATTCTCCTGGTCTCCCCTATGTGTTATTTGTCTGAGTGCTTTCGATCTTTTACGATTGCTGACAACTTATGACTTGAGCCAGATGTGGTGCTGCGGAAGGTATTTCTAATTTACTAATCCGTACAGCGATTACTTTTGTTCAGAAAATTGGGCTTATTCTGTATGTTATGTTCAAATAATTTACGGGAATTAGTTGGGCAATGTCTTCGACAAAAGCCAGTGTTTCGGGAGGTTCAAAAATGTTGAAATGTCTGTAAATCTATCGGACCAAACTGCGTGGCCATCAGTCCGTAGCTTACAAACTACTTAAACCTAGGTAAAGTAACCTAAGGACAAACACACACAACCATGCCCCAGGGAGGACTCGAACCTCCACGGCGAGCAGCCGCGCGCTCCGCAGCGAGACGCTTTACACCGCTCGGCTACTCCACCGCGGCAATTCGGGAGGTGAACGACGGTCATTTTCAAAGTATAACAGAAAAGACTGCTCTTCATGCCTACAGTCTTTTTCAATAACGCTTCTTTCTTTGATCAACTATTCACAAAAATCTCAAGAGGAAAGATTTATCTACGCCCCTGGCCGACACCTTCGACCACAGAACTGCATATTAACCGTTCTCTTCGCCAAAAATGTCATATAAAAATTCTGGCATTGTTGGTGGTTAGAATCAGTCAGTGCTTATATTGACTACATATGGTTATATCAGTTTTATCTAACATTCCAGGCCGGCCGCGGTGGCCGAGGGGACTGAGGCGCTCCAATCACGGTCTGCACGGCCACTAAGGTCGGGGGTTCGAATCCCCCCTCGGGCATGGATATTTGTGCCGTCCTTAGGATTAGCTAGTTCATATGTAGTTTGCAAGTTTAGGGACTGATGACCCTGTAGTTAAGTCCCATAAACTATACAAACGTTTGAACATTAACATTCCAGCATTTCATTGACACCTTCCACTCTCAGCCTAATTATGGTTGCTTTAATATTTTGCAGTCAAGGGTAATTCTACGTGTTGGATGGATGTAATACACTTTGGTTTCCAGTATAGGCGAAAAATAAAGTTTTCCAGTGTTTTGACAAGGTAGTTCATTCCCTTCAGTTTCCTTTGTTTTTCAGTTGCTTTCTCATTTATGCATAATACCTTAACAAAAATCATGCAGACTCATTCACTATAAACTCATGGCTGGTCTGAAAACAGTTTGATTTACTATCTTTATGTGAAGAGATTTTACAGAGGTGTATTTATTTTCTACAGACCCCATCTCTTCCAATATGCGTAAAACTTCCTAGCGGTGCGCCATTCAAACGGTGAGAACAAACCCCATATTCATTGAGGCCGTGAGGGTTCTATTCAACTGTTTTGGAAGGTATGATACACATTCAAGGCGCACTCGTCGAGTTTTAATTAACACTCCCAAGATGTACAGCTACGTAAATATTTTTGTTTTCAGGTAGACTGTAACTGTACATCTTCATATACATAACAAATAAAAGGATAGATTGTTATCCACCAAATAGGCCTAGATGACACAGTGAGTCGCTGATAGGTATAAAATTGATCAACAATAAAGCTGGGTTGTGTGAAATGTCTATGTTTGCTGTTTGGAAAGACGTCCTTTGGGCCTTGGGAAGTCGTCGTTATGAGCCGATAGCGTAATTTATTAGCCGAATAAGCTTATTGTGGTATGAGTGCGACAGTGCACAAATAGTTTAAATCATACTTAACTGGAAGAGTGCAGAAAGTTGAAATACGCAGTTCACATGCATAGAAGAAACAATTAATTCCTATAACTGAGGAATTATCAAAAGTGGGGTCCCACAAGGTGCGGTCTTGGGTCCTTTGTTGTTCTTAATAAATATTTATGACTTGGCATTCTACATTCACGCCGGCCGCGCCAGTCACGGTCTGCACGGCCTCTACGGTCGGGGTTTCGAATCCCCCCTCGGGCATGGATATTTGTGCCGTCCTTAATATTAGCTAGTTCATAAGTAGTTTGTAAGTTTAGGGACTGATGACCTCGTAGTTAAGTCCCATAAGCTCTACAAACATAACATCTACATTCATGAAGATCCTAAGCTAGTTCTTTTTGATGATGATACAAGTATAGCTACCACGCCTGACAAACAGGAATGAACTGATGAAATTGTAAATGATGTCTTTCAGAAAATTTGCGTTATTGCAAGATGACACGGGTGTAAAGAGCCCTAATAGTATCTGCAACTTTGCCTCATTTTCCTTGGATACCAAGTTGTTTAGTATTTACCAGGGAAAACGCACTTACAGCATGTGCGTGCAGCTAGTGAAATTTTGTTGTTTAGCCGCTCAAAATGTCTTGATTAACAAATTATTAGTGAATTGAGGTCCAGCTACGCTGTGCCTTCAAACTTCTTCGAATTCTTTTGCCACTTTTTAGATTCCAACGAGAGTGAAAGTCATAACTCGTCGCACTAGAACATTTTTGTAAATTCTTCAGTTAAGTTACGTTTTTAATTGCGTGTGATTCTACAGAACTTCCACGTGAATCAGTCTCATTAACAACAATCGTAATAATAATTTAAACAAAAGATTATGTACACGGAGTTTATACACAAAAACAGAGGTTACATATTGGTTTATTCTGTGGATTTTCTCTGCCTTCTCCTAGCATCCATTGTGCAGTGACCGACTGCTCATCATATCTGCAACAAAGACAGATTCTCGCAGTATCTACTACAATGCTAGGCCGCTCGTATGCAAAATAAAGCCTTGGTAAACTCAAGTCGATCATGAAGGAGATTGTAGTTATTTTGTAGCACTACAAATTATTAAGTGGTTGTCTACAAATGGACTCTCATTAAACTTTGATGAACCACATTATATACAGTTTCATACAGTAATGGGCATGACATCATTAATAAATTTAGACTTCGAACAGAAATCTGTAGAACTTAAATTTATCCATGTTATTTGGATTTTTTGAGGTCTGCGACTGTATTATAATCTTTTTTTGAATGATTAATGCTGCAGCAGTCACGGTTTATAAATATTTTTATTCGCACGACGCGTTTCAGCAGCATGCTGCCATCATCGGGTGCATTTTTACAGTTACTGGTTACATTCTTGATGTATTGTGTTTTGTGTTGTGGACGCCAGTGAGGTTATGTTTGTACAGTTTTAACAGTTTTGCTAATCTTGATAAACTTGTTGTCTGGCACACACAACACAAGCACATAGTTACATACACACTTACAACACATGTGGACATTTTGTATTTTTTTTTTTTTTTTTTTTTTGTATTAAATAAAAAATGTCCACATGTGTTGTAAGTGTGTATGTAACTATGTGCTTGTGTTGTGTGTGCCAGACAACAAGTTTATCAAGATTAGCAAAACTGTTAAAACTGTACAAACATAACCTCACTGGCATCCACAACACAAAACACAATACATCAAGAATGTAACCAGTAACTGTAAAAATGCACCCGATGATGGCAGCATGCTGCTGAAACGCGTCGTGCGAATAAAAATATTTATAAACCGTGACTGCTGCAGCATTAATAATTCAAAAAAAGAAATCTGTAGCTAAGGTAGAATATACAAAATTTTTTGGTGTTTGCATTGATGAGTGATTGAACTGGAAGGAACGCATTGAAGATCTGCTGAAACGTTTGAATTCAGCTACTTATGCTATCAGGGTCATTGCAAAATTGTGTTATATATACATCTCAGTAAATTAGTTTACTACGCCTATTCTCATTTACTGCTTTCATATGGGAATTTTAAATTGAGTAAACAAGTATTCATTGCATAAAAGCGTGTAATCAGAACAATTGCTGGAGCCCACGCAAGATCATCCTGCAGACATTTATTTAAGGATCTAGGGATCTTCACTGCAGCTTCTCAATATGTATATTCACTCGTGAAATTTTTTATTAACAATCCGACCCAGTTCAAAAGTAATATCAGTGTGCTTAGTTACAACACTAGGAGAAAGGGTGATATTCACTATTCAAGGTTAAATCTAACTTTGGCACAGACAGGGATGAATTATACTGAGACAAAAGTCTTCGACCACTTGCAAGTAGCATCAAAAGTCTGACTGATAGCCAACTGGTATTTAAAAGAAATTAAAGGAATTTCTGAATGGCAACTCGTTCTACACTTTAGATGAATTTTTAGATAAAACTTAAAATAAAAATAATAAAAAATACAAAATAAAAATATAAAAATAAACTAAAATGAAAATAAAAAATCCTTAAAATATTGATTTTCATATATAGACAGCATGTACTGAACTGACACATTCCACATCATTACGAAATGTCTTATATATGATCTATGAAACAAGTATTAATCTAATCTAGGCATGGCCAAACACCGCCCCGCGGCACGCCACCTAGATACAAGGTCTGTGCGCTGCCTGCCAAGAGTAGTCATAACATGTCTTATGTAGGGTTGCGATGAGTATGGAAATACGTGTACGTTACACAGTGTGTCAACATGTTCTTTATGTTATTTACGTCATTCTCCGTGCAGATTTTAGCAGGTATGAGACAAAATGCCTAATATGAATCGTCCGATTCCAATATCGGTCGGAAAACTTACTGATAGTTCATAAATATCTTACACCGACACAAATTTGCCTGTGAATCACATAAATAACATTAAGAACATTCTGAAACACAGTGTGCAACGTGCATGTATTCCCAAACTCATTGCAACGCTACGTAAGAGAAATAGTTTGCTCGTGTTATGACTACTCTTGGCAGACAGTAGGACTGGGCAAGTGATACTCGCGTTCGAACATGTTCGGGATTTCCCGATACAGCAGAGAACTCGATACAGTATCGAACTGTTCGAACACTCAGGTAATAAATGACTAGCGCTGCGTAGCTGCAAACAATACGCGGAAATTTTGAAGTTACCGGGCTATTGCTTTGCTCATAACTAATTTCATAGGAAGTACAAGTATATGTAAAAGAAAAGAAGGCCATAACTATGAATAACTTTTTTTTTAACAGTGCATACGTGACTTGTCGGGTATCACTGCAAGATATGAGCCATTGATAAAGAAAATATGTTACTATAACAGAACTACTGCAACGCATTACTGATGGCTAACATTCAAAGGGAAAAAATGTGAATCCTCCATAAGTAGAAATACATTTAATGTGGTATAAGAGATAGGATGCAAATGACCATTCCTTCCCTTTTCATATGGTACAGTAAGGTAAAGCAGTCAACAATCCGAAGATTGGTTTGAACACCACAGTGCTTTACTAGGCATGGTCCTGATTGGAGGTGGTATGCCGTTGCCTTCCTCCGACCTTCGATCTGACTTACCCAGCCAGTTATAGGGGGACCTACAGTTTACCGTGGGTTCCGAACCACGGTGCTACTCGGTATTTTTCACATGAGCAATACTGCCAGAGGTGAAAGAAGTGGAAAGTGACAGATAAAAATCCCAGGACCTGGTGGGGATCGAACCCGCGACCCTTGGATTTGTAGTCTGGCACTCTACCACTGTGCAACCGAGGCACACATGGTACAGTAACAGTGGAAAATGTTACCACCTTTTAATCGCCTTGAAAATCAGATTAAAAGAGATGAAATAGGGAAAACATTAGAAATTTAATAGCCAATAACGGAAATAAGTCATATAAAAATAAACTGTAATTGCAACCTCGGAATAAACGGTACACGAGCTGCTATGTATGTAGTATCAACAGGCGTCGCTAGATGGCAGCACTAGACTTTTAAATCACGATAGCCTATATTCGTTAGTCGGAATTTCACACGTATTAATCCCCATAGTACATTAATAACACCCCTATCTTCGTTATTAATCGTATACCGCACAGCACAGAAAAGATTTATGAATACCGTCTTTGTAAATCGTAGATATAGTACCTCATGACGTTGCTAGATAGCGTCGTGATCGAATGTTCGAACATTTCCCGAATTGTGACGTAAATTGTTCGAACAGTGCGAGTCTTGTTCAAACCCATCTCTAGTACAGTTCGCGCACTTTTTCGTGGCCCCTCTGTGATCGGCGGAAGTCGGCTGAGTTCGTGTGTTTACGGAATGTTTATGCTCTCTACCAACCTTATCTCGTAACAGCATTGTACACCGTAGACATCGTAACTGTATTGTTGCTTTGTGCTTGGTATTGATTATTGTCTTCCACTTTGTTATTTGCTAAAATAAGTCCACATACCCTGACGACTTCTTTTACAAAAAGGAATGCTGTTCTTGAAAGAGGTGTGAGGAATGTTAACTCCGATTGTTATTCATTCGCCACAATACAAAAAGGCAAAAAGCATTACTACACCCGCTTAGTAAGTACCTTAAAAATAAACGTCCCAGTATTCTATGACTCAAATATTCAAGTGAATTTCGTGTTCCATTTGTGACGCTTTAAGACCGTACATGTTTCTTTTAAAACCCTAAGCTATAGGCCATAAGCTGGCAGCACTGGGACAAAGAGGCGGGACTTGTTCTAACAGCCAATGCGCTACGAGCTGAATGCAAGCTTCAGCTCCCAACATTCTCCGCTCAGGGGCCATGTTTCAGTGCGAGATCTGTAGGCAGCGCACAGGCCTTGTGCCTAGGTGGCGTTGCCCGCGTTCGCGGGCGGCCTTTGCCGCGCACTGTGCGCAGCGGCATGTGTGGCACTAGCGACACACGGTCGCGGCCGGGGCCGTGAACTACAGTGTTATACTCCGCCCGCGGGGCGCGGGCGTGCCCGCCGGGCGGAAATGTTGGCCATGCCTGATCTAATCTAATCGAATCTTTTCTGCCTTTTCAACGACTTAATGTGTCGTCTATATTTTAAGAAGCAATCTGCCCTTTCCATAATGTTGTTGTTATTCCAGACTTTACTCCACTTTGATTCTACGTCTATATGCTATTACATATTCTGCAAAACACTGTGGAGTTGGCTTATATAGCTGCAGGCATTCGTTTCCAGTTGAACGTTTGCAGAACGTCTTCAGTTCTCCTGAGTGTGGTTGGATAAGTTTGTCTTCGCGATATTTACGGTAGTGGATAGTAGCACATCTTCAGGTGACGGAGTGTCAAACGGTTTGCGGCAGCGAGCGGAAATGATACACTTGTGCGGGGTTATTCCGGGCTACCAAAGCAGTACTCCGCAGCTGTGTTGGATCAGCCCAAATGACTTCTTTAGTCGCCTGGTCTGGCTTGATACAGCTGCGATATTTTACCTGCAGCTAAAACTAATTACTGTACGATACTCCACATTATCAATGAATAGAGTCAAGAGTGTGCCTACAGTTCTGTATCTAATATCGGATGTGCTAAGGTACTGTCTGCAAATAAACAAAACCTTGACTTACTGATAACTTTATTTCTCCGTCATAATTATAACCGTAAGACGACCATGTAGTATGAAAACGTGGTTCTGCCTTGAGCAAACACAATTCTTGTTTTTAGTGCCCAACATCGTTTCGGAATAGTTTCTACTTCTTCAGTAAGTTTTGTTTATTATTTGTTTAATTACATGTTAATTTCTTTTGCGTTATTATACGTAACAGTTTTTGAGGTAATAGTCATACACATTTATAAAAGTGTTAACAGAAGATGTAACAGGGAAAAAAGTATACCTTAATACCTGCACTTGTTTCTAAAAATCCTGGATTCGCCAACTGTGTGACTGTCTCGACTTTTGCACTACAGCCGTAATTACTGAATGGCTGTCTTACGCATAGTCGGGCTCAAAAGCGTTAGGGCCTAATCGTTGTTAACGAAGTTACCTTTTGAAATAACTGATTAACTTTTAAAAACCGTTAATGCACTTTACCTTCCTGAGGTGCCCACGCCCTCCTTGGCTAATAACTGCCGGCCGCGGTGGCCGAGGGGACTGCGGCACGCCAGTCTCGGTCTGCACGGCCACTACGGCCATTAAAATTCCTACACCAAGAAGAAATGCAGATGATAAACGGGTATTCATTGGTGAAATACATTATGCTAAGCTTCACATGTGTTTACATTTTCACGCAATTTGGGTGCACAGATACTGGAAAATCAGTACCCAGAACAACCACCTCTGGCCGTAATAACAGCATTGATACGCATGGGCATTGGGTCAAACAGAGCTTGGATGGCGTGTGCAGGTACAGATACCAAAATGTTCAAATGTTTGTATAGCTTATGGGACTTAACTACGGGGTCATCAGTCCATAAACTTACAAACTACTTATGAACTAGCTAACACTAAGGACGGCACAAATAGGCATGCCCGAGTGGGGATTCGAACCCCCGACCGTAGTGGCCGTGCAGACCGTGACTGACGCGCCGCAGTCCCCTCGGCCACAGCGGCCGGCGGTACAGATACCCATGCAGCTTCAACACGATACCACAGTTCATCAAGAGTACTGACTAGCGTATTGCTTGGTCACCATTGACCACACATTTTCAATTGGTGAGAACACTTTCCCTATCCAGAAAGGCCTGTACAGGACCTGCAACATGCGATCGTGCATTTTCCTGCTGAAATGTAGGGTTTCGCAAGGATCGAATGAAGGGTAGAGCCTCGGCTTGTAACACATCTGAAATGTAACGGCCACTGTTCAAAGTGCCGTTTATGCGAACTAGAGGTGACCAAGATGTGTAACACCATATCATCACGCTGGGTGATACGTCAGTATGGCGAAGATGAATACACGCTTCCAATGTGCGTTCATCACCATGTCGCCAAACACGGATGCAACCATCATGATGCTGTAAACAGAACTTGGATTCATCCGAAAAAAATTACGTTTTGCCATTTGTGCATCCAGGTTTGTCGTTGGATACTCTATCGCAGGCACTCCTGTCTGTGATGCGGCATCAAGGGTAACCGCAGCCATGGAATCCGAGCTGATAGCCCATGCTGTTGCAAATTTCGTCGAATTGTTCGTGCAGATGGTTGTTGTCTTGCAAACATCCCCATCTGTTGACTCAGGGATCGAGACGAGGGTGCACGATTCGTTACAGCCATGCGGATAAGATGCCTGTCATCTCAATTGCTAGTGATACGAGACCATTGGGATCCAGCATGGCATTCCGTATTGCTCTCCTGAACTCACTGATTCCATATTCTACTAACAGTCATTGGATCGCGACCAACACGAGCTGCAATGTTGCGGTATGATTAACCGCAATCGCAATAGGCTACAATCTGACCTTTATGAAAGTCGGAAACATGATGGTACGCATTTCTCCTCCTTACACAAGGCATCCCAACAACGTTTCACCAGGCAACACCAGTCAACTGCCGTTTGTGTATGAGAAATCGGTTGGAAACTTTCCTCATGTCAGCATGTTGCAGGTGTCGCCACTGGTGCCAACCTTGTGTGAATGCTCTGAAAAGCTAATCATTTGCATATCACATCATCTTCTTCCTGTCGATTAAATTTCGCATCTGTAGCACGTCATCTTCATGGCGTAGCAATTTTAATGCCCAGGAGTGAATATATATACATTTGCCATCTGTTCCGAAAGAACAGACATCACTTCTGATCCTGCAGTTGTTATTCTTTCATATTAACAGAATATATGACATTGATTGCGAATGGGCAAAGTTGAAAATGTGTACTGAGCTGGGATTTGAACTCAGGTCTCTCACTTTCTAGGCAGTTGTGCTGACCACTACAACACTGGGGACACAGTGATCACAGCACCTGCAAGGAATACCTAAGCATGTCTTCCACCAGACACACATTCCCAGCTCTACCCTGCCCAGGACAGATGCCACGTGTGTGTGTGTGTGTGTGTGTGTGTGTGTGTGTGTGTGTGTGTGTGTGCCAGTGACGAGCAGTGATAGTTTTGCTTGGGGGGACGAGTGGGCACGTTTGGGGTCCTTACTCCTATGGGAATTAGTTTATGAAACTGCAAGTTTGAGTACTGTGGGTAGGGTACAGATGGGAATTTGTGTCTCGCGGGAGGTGTGCTTAGGTAGTCCTTGCAGGTGCTGTGATCACTGTGTCCAAAGTGGTGTAGTGGTCAGAACAACTGCCTAGAAAGTGAGAGACCCAGGTTTGAATCCCGGCTGGGTACACATTTACAGCTTGGCCCATTTACAGTTGATGTCATATATTCGGTTAATGACTTCTCATAATTGTTTACAATTCCCATACATTTAAGAGTCATCAGTAGACTATATGGGTTTGAGTCAACAACTTCTGCAGACATCTGTTCAATGTTGTGTCTTGCTGTCTCTCCAGAATTTCCTTGTTTCAATTTCTGCAGCTCGTCGGGAATACTGGTAGTTCTATGTAGACTTGCACTCTTTAGGCTTTTGACTGGTGAGCCACTTGAATGGCTAAGCTATACTCTCATTTATTTGCTCCTAATGTGTTTCCACTTCTGTTAATCTCAAAGGCTAATAAAAGATACTTTGAGAAGCCTATCAGATTGACGACAGTAGAAACATGTAAGTTATACATAAATTACAAAGTGTGATAAAGATATTTAAATTATCTTTTCAAGTGCTTTCTAATGGGCACTGCATTTCAAATAAATAATGCAAACATAAATTCTCATAAGAAGGGGGACTAAAAAGTGTGCATTGAGAAGTTCCTGTTACTATGGATTACAAAAAAAAAAAAAAAAAAAAAAAAAAAAAAAAAAGACAATTTACAGCTCATCGCAAAGTCGTGGCGACGAGCTGTGAGAGTCACATACAAAAGACACACACATGCAACACTTTCAGCTATCAGACATGGCCTTCTTCAGAAAATAGAACATTCACACAATCACAACACAGTCATACAACCGTCACCTCCATCAGTTGAATGTGTTGTGTGCCTCTTTGATTGCGTGAATGTTCTATTTTCTGAAGAAGGCTGTGACTGATACCAACCTGGATATTGGAAAGACTCCTCATCCCTTAAAACCCAAATACAAATCCTTCCATTTTTCCCCTCCTTCCGTCCTCTTTTCCTGATGAACTAACTAAAGGTTGCAAAAGCTTGAATTTTTGAGTTTGTGTGAGTTTTCATCTGTGTGTCTTTCAACAGGCCTGTGCTTGACACGCTTGGGTATCCAAGAAGGCTTCCTCTAAGCATCCCATAAATAAGTTGGCATACGAGGGGGCCATCCTATTTCCCATGGCTGTTCCCTTTAGTTGTTGACAAACCTTGGCCCTGACCAAATTTTAAATAATTTTTCTTGAAAGAAAAACATCTTGAATATCACAAAGCAGTTAGTCAACAGCTGGAAAACATGAGGGAGAGAGAGAGAGAGAGAGAGAGAGAGAGTTTATAGTAGTGGTTGTGTTTCCTATCATTTCTCTCTGTTGCTGAAATATGTTTCAAATTGTTTCAGTGATTAGCACACCTCTGGGTCCTGAGCCAACAACACTGCAGTGTCCGTCATGCCACAAGACTGTAACAACCGAGATTAGATACAAAAGCAACACAAAAACACACATAGTAGCAGTTCTTCTCTTTGTCTTCCTGTAAGTATTTAGTGCTAATTACATATTTCAAAATGTGGAATTAATGCCTCTTGCTTATTGTGCACTTTAAGTTTTTTTATATATCAATTATTTAAATTATGTGTCCTTTCGGGTAAAAGTATGGTAGTTTGTCGACATTTTACAGAAATGTATTCACTGTAGAAATGAACAGACCTATGCAATGTGTACACTTGAGAGACCATCAAATCTTATGATGCATTCTGTATACCAAAAATGTAATACTGAAATATAGAAAGTTTCAAATACATAAAAAGAGCTCACGAATCAATAAATACAGGAGTTAAAAATTGTACATTGATATTACACTACAGCGTTATTCACCACATAGAGGAGACATTGAGTCACAGCAGAAATGATGAAAAGACTGTTTACTTTTATGTTTTCTGACCAAAAGTAGATCTTCTTAAGTAAGAAACACACACAGTCATTCACATAAGTTATTAAGCCCTCTAATTAGGGGTCTGTTTTCTCGAGATAGAAAAGTTGTGGGATAATTCCTAATATTATGCTGGAACTCCTTTACCTGACAAAGTGCAACCACTGGATGTAGCATGAACTCAACAAGTCATTGGAAGTCTCCTGCAAGAATATTGAGCCATGTTACCTCTATAGCCATTCACAATTGCTAAAGTATTGCTGGTGCAGGAATTTGAGCACAGTCTAACCTCTCTATTATGTTCAGTAAATGTTCAGTGGGATCTGGGTGACTGAAATCAGTCAATGTAATTGTCCAGAATGTGTTGTTAAACCATTCATAAAAACTGTGGTCCATGAGATGGAGCATTGTCATCCATAAAAATTCCATCTTTGTTTGTATTAATAATATAGTAAGGACAGTTTATAACTCACTGCAAAGACGTTGCAATGAGCTGTGTCAGGCACATACAAAAGACACACACATACAACACTTTCAGCTATCGGTCATGGCCTTCTTCAGAATATAGAACATTTACGCAATCACACAGGCACACAACACTGTCATACAACCATCACCTCCGGCTGCTGCACTTTGAAGCTGTCCCCTGAATCCATCTCCCTCCTCACCCCAACAGCACCCCACACACCCACCTTCTACATGCTCTCCACAATCCACAAACCTAATAATCCTGGTTGTGGCTGGTTACTGTGCTCCTACTGAAAGAATTTCAGCCCTCGTTAACCAACACCTCCAACCAATTGTCCAAAATCTATCTTCCCATATCAAGGATACCAACCACTTCCTTCGCTGACTATCCATCATTCCCACCCTTTTGCCTCCTGGATCCAACTTATCACAGTGGATGCTGCCTCCCTATACACCAACATCCCACATGCCAAAGGCCTTGCTGCAATGGAACACTACCTCTCCCAACATCCCTCTGAACTCAAGCTGGATATACCCCTCACCAACTTCATCCTAACAACTACTTTTCCTTTGAGGGAAAAGTTAACCTTAAAATCCGTTGCACAGCCATGGGCACCTGCATGGCACCCTCCTATGCCAATCTGTTTATGGGCCACCTGGAGGAATCCTTCCTAGCATCCCAAAACACCAAACCTCTGGCCTGGTTCAGGTTTATTGATGATATTTGTGTGTGTGTTTGTGTTTATGTGTGTGTGTGTGTGTGTGTGTGTGTGTGTGATACAACCATCAGCTCCGGCTGTCACACTTCGAAGTACGGAAGCCGGAGGTGATGGTTGTATGACTGTGTGATTGCGTGAATGTTCTATATTCTGTAGAAGGCCATGGCTGATAGCTGAAAGTGTTGTATGTGTGTGTCTTTTGTATGTGCCTGTCACAGCTCGTCAGCACGTGTTTGCGGTGAGTTGCAAACTGTCCTTATTACTATATTATACAGTGTAAAACAGTTATAATAACATGAATTGTGACATGTTTAGTAACTTGTATATGAAATTTGTTATGAGTGTAATAACACAAATATTATTATTTACCTTTTGTTATTCTATACGAGTGGTAAACTTTAGCTCCCATATTTTTTGCATTTATCCCTTATTTTTACTTCTTTTATGCATCATTATTCCTTATCCCCACTTTAAAAAGTTGGCTACCCTAGCCCTGAGCCTCCAAATCGATTATCCCAGACCTGCTCAACAGCTGTTCTATATTTACATATGCATCATCTACCAGTTTTGGTCAATCACAATCAGGGATGTTAGATAAAGAAGATCAGATAAAAATGTCTCCCATTAAGCTATCATAGTAACCCATTTGTACAACAGTCATAAAAATTTTTGAAACTCTAATGGATATGTCATACATTTCTTAAGGTGACAAAACAATGCCGTATATAACAGTTAGATCATATTACTGTTGGTAAAAATTTGGCACCACAGTCTCAATCATGAACTATATCATTAGGGAACTGTATAAAGTTTTTAATGCTGAGTGGTGTGTACTAGCAGCATTGTATTGTTCCAAGTTAAGTAAGTTCCCAGGTGATTGAGAGCAAACTGGCAGTGCCATCTGTCAACCTGTACAATAAGCTTGATGATCACAAATGGCAATTTCCAC
This sequence comes from Locusta migratoria, assembly GCA_026315105.1. Taxonomy (NCBI): domain Eukaryota; kingdom Metazoa; phylum Arthropoda; class Insecta; order Orthoptera; family Acrididae; genus Locusta; species Locusta migratoria. The sequence goes on from CM048744.1 coordinate 543,255,167, forward strand.
AAGTCCAACTGAAAATTCAGCACCTAAAAACTCTTGCAAACCTCTTTGAAAGCATTACAGATACAATAGAGTCCCAAAAACTCGGCACTCGGTAACCCAGCAGTCCAGGTAACTCGGCCTCAAACATTCAAATATTTGTAAAGCTTATGGGACTTACCTGAGGGTTCATCAGTCCCTTAACTTACAAAATACTTATGAACTAACTTACACTAAAGACAGCACATACAACCATGCCCGAGAGGGGGTTGTAACTCCCGACAGGGAATGGCCTCGCACATCAGAGCATGCACCTCAATGTGCTTGGCCACTCCACCACAGCCCCTGCACACCCCCTGATATTATTCCGTGCTCACAGTGCAAGATAGAATTGAGATCGTAGCATGTGGCAGTTACAGGCTATGCTATAAATGGGCCTGGACATCATCTTTTCTTGTGCCACCTACACTTCATTTAAAAATCCTTTGACCTTTTAAAATCAGCTTAGTGTAATGGGAATTTCAGTGCAATATATTTTATGAAGTAAATCACTATGTCCATACTTTTCATTGTTCAAACCTGTAGGCCTCTTAAAGTAGTTTTCCAAATGTAAATTAAAGTACGTATTCATAAGTAACAAATATTATTTCTTAGATGTTCTCTTACATCGTAACAATAGAAAGTATTTTGTAACAGAAAATATTACCTATTCTTTTTTAACACCGTTCCCGATAACCTGGCACTTTCACAAACTCGGCCACCCTTCAGTCCACATTAAACCAAGTTTTCAGGACTCTACTGTACTACCATTCCAGAGGGAAGAAAAAAACATATAGCATGTACAAATTAGTCACACACATGATCCACTGTGATGTTGTATCCTATGCTTCCTTTCTTCTACACACATGAAACAAGGGAAAAAAACAGACCTTTTACTGTGATCCTCCAACAACATGTGCTGCTACAAATGGGGGAAAAATGTTTAGGAATCTTCTTCACCACACCAAGACAAGAAAAGAACTATTAAAATTAAAAGTGACCTTAAAAGCACATTTGCAAGATAGCTGCTGTTACACTTCAGTGAAAATCTTTTGGCATGAATTTAATTCCCTGTTTCTTTCATGTGGCTATATTTACTTTCATTATTCAAGACCTAGGGTGTTTCATTTGTTGACACTCAGAATATGTGAATGGCTAAAGATGTCATACTTAAAATTTTATCTTTTACACAACATAGAATTGGTTCAGAAAGAAACCATGATAAGAACCAGCAGTAGACTGCTGGCAAGGAACATACATAACTTGAAAAAATAACAACAGAATGAAACACAGAACTCCTGTTGCATCATAAACTCTAAGCAAACTGCTTCTTTCAACAACTGAGTGTAACAACACTAATATCAGACATTACAAATGTGTCAATAATATTAACATTGCAATACCCTTACACAATTGCATTATATAGTGTATGACAATTAACAAAATCTAATAATGCAAAGGCTAGGTTGGAATTCAATAATATAATAAAGATAGTTTATAGCTTGCTGCAAAGACTTATGACAAGCTGCAACAGGTAGGTATAAAAGACACTCACATATACAACACTTAAGTTTTCAGCCATTAGCCTTCGTCAGAAAAAAGAGCATTCACACAATGACACAGGCACACTTCTAAGACACACAACCATCATCTCCGGCTGCCACGCTCCAATTCATAGTGCCTGTCAGAGCTCATCATATACTTTTGTGCTGTGTTGTAAACTATACACTTTGTAATCTGACACTTTCTCATGTTACAATTATGAAATATCATTGAATAATACACGATTTATAAGCAGTTAATAGAAAAGTTCTGTTTAAACTACAGTCATCAGTCCATAGATATGTAACACAGTTAACTCAAAAGTTTATGCTCATCTGTCCATAAGAATCATCAGTGTGAGCACTTGTTACTGTTTGTTTATTATGTATTTCTTCTTCTTTAGGCTTTAAAGATCTGAAAAATCACAGCATGCTCTTTTGTAATTGCTAGTAACTGGTATAATAGGATGTTACTATCTGCATTTGTTGAGTTACTGTTGTAAATCTGTTGACCTCTAAAATTTTACAACCAATATGCTTATTAAACTAATGACTGAAATGTAGATAAAGAAACAATCATGTGATATCTTTCTTAGTTCTTAAAATGTGATATTCTGAACCCTTTTTTTTGTTTTTGCAGTTGCTGGCCATGTATATGTGTCCCTTACTGCACAGGATGCTGCAGAGTAAAGGAGCACTACTGTCCCGGTTGCAAGGCGTTTCTGGGAGCATATGACAACTAATTTATATCTTACATTAATTTTAACTTCTATGTTATGATATAAGTAAAGCACACTAAATGACCTCTTATAACTAACGTAGCTTCTACGATTTACAACTTTCATTTGTTTCCTATACTTTTCATACCTTTTTTATATGAATGAAAGTTTCAAGTTGAGCTCAGTATTTTTCTGTAATTAATCATTTTCCTGACTTTTGGGGAATAATAAAAATATTTATTCTTCAATCAGACTTTGATTTTTTTATTGATATAAATTTATTTTGAAACAAAAACGTTAACAATGTTAAGCCTCTATTGTATGAAAAACAAACAAAATATTAATGAAAGATATACAAAATATTGTTGGCACTTCTCCATCACTATCATAGGAATATGACTTTTACCAAGGCTAACATTCACATAACACTGCATCAATGCCCATGGAAATACAATATTAATTTCACTCTTTCAGTACCAGACTTATTTTCCATCCATGTAAATAAAGAAATTTTATTAATATTAATAAATTACAGCTTCAGTTAGTACTATATGTAATCCAACATAATGTGTGGCTCTGAGTTACAGATACAGAAATAAAAAATATAGTAATGACAAGCTGCGACAGGTACATAAATAAGACACATACATACAACACTTAAGCTATTGGCCATTCACCTACCTCAGAATAAAGGGCATTCACACAAATATACTGGTACACTTCACAGTTACACAACCATCATCTATGGGGATGGATTCAGCATCCCTGCCACCATAACACAACCTTCCTGTCTCCCCTCTCCCCTCCCCACTTATCCTATTCCCTCACCACAGAGTGTGATTCAGAGTGCGGCAGGTGGAGATGATAGTTTTGTGACTGTGAAGTGTGCTATGTGATTGTGTGAATGCTTTTTATTCTGAAGGACAACGGCCAATAGTTTAAGTGTTTTATGTGTGTCTCTTTTCTATGTTCCTGTTGCAACTTGTCATATATTTTGTGATGAGTCATTAACTGTCCTTAATATTTTGTTGAACTCCTGCCAGGACTTTCCATTATTGGATACAAAAATCACTTAGATCTTTTTAAGAATTTTAAAATGTCTTAAAATTAAGAAAAATCCAAGGCAGTAATATTGATCAGTTCTGCCGGGGTACTGTGTTCACAGGTCACACAGTCTTTAGATATGTCACAGCTGTTGATTTTGACCCAACACTTCAGTATTATTCTTCTATGCATTTGGAGACTAGCTGTTATTGATCTCATTCACTAAGAATAGTACCACATTATATGAAACCACCTAAATCACTCTCATTCATCATAAATGTGTGTACAAATAACAAGCAGTGTCTTACTGTTGCAAATTAATGACTATGTTGTTTTTTTCCCTCCTAAAAGGAAAGGAAGAAATCTCACTACTGTACAGAATTGTCTGAATAACGTTTTGCATTATTCAGTGTCAATAATCTTTATCAAATCTACAATTTCTGCATGTGATAAAATGTGATGAAACTCAATTACTAATGAAAGAGCAATATAAGAAATACTGAGAATGCAAACAAAAGTTTTAACACGAATTATGACAAGTAAACAATAGCATCATGACATCTATAAATGGGATTTGTTAAAAATATCTGTAAAATATTTACCATTGACCAAACCTGTGAAAAGAATGTTAGTGCTTTGCATTAAATGAAGTGTAGTAGCCTATAAAATGTAGAGGCCTCGTGAAATTTGTATGACCTCAGGCCAGTAAATCTAACAGCTTTGGTGCTTATTGCATGTTCCCCTACAAAGTTGTGTATAATTTTTTATTTTTATTTTTATTTTTTGAGATTAAGAACAGTGAAACACAAGTTTTCTATTCTCTAGTGGACTGTATAGTAGCGAATTTGGAAATGCTTTGCAATTGTTAAAATGTACAGGAATTGGATATAGATCATAAGCTTCTCCCCTCCACTCCTTTCCATTACATACCTCCTCACATTGCCCATACGCTCCTCTACTACTCTCTCTGTCCATCTCTTCCTCCTTCTCTCCCCCTCTCTCTGTGCCTCACCTCCCCCCTCCCCCACACACACACCTTCTATCTCCTTCCCCCTCTCTCTTCCAATCTCATCTCCCCTACTCTGACCTTGAGCTTTATTTATTGTTGCTGCAAACTAAACCTTGATTGGGAACTGAATTTGCTTAAAATGAATGGGTAAATTGGTTAAGGTCATTCGTATAGGGGGTTTGAGAGGTAGCTGTCCAGCTGCTGGATTGGTGAGGATAGTACAGAGTTGCACATATAAAACAGGCCTGAACCAGAATGTGTGTGCACATAAGTAGCATTACTAGCTTCAGAGTTTCTTTGCCACCTTCCAACAGCAGTAGTGTGTAAGAAGTTCAAAGGAATGTAGTCGTTATAAACTATGTACTTCACTTTCATGCCTTACTCCATTAAATAAAGTGTGTTCATTCACTGAAAAGTGTTTTCCTTAACATGCATTGACGTGCACAAGTTTGCTTGGATGTTGGCAGAGAACATTTTTAACATAGACTTTAAATTTCTTTCTAAAATATGCATATTAAACTACTAAATGTAAATCTGTTGCTTGAACTGTTAATTATATAGTTAATAATGAAACTGTAGAATAAAAATGTAAGAAAGTGATGATGTACATTCATTTTCTTCATTCAGTATTGGGTCAGTTTTATGTGCACCACTTTGAACCAAAAATGCAGTATTTTGCATGGTTCTAATCTTTGGATAGGTTGGATAAAAATGTTTTGCATTATTCAGATTAAACAGTAGCACTATAAGAAGAAGCTGATAAGACATACATACCACAACCCTGTTTTCTGCAAAACTGCTGGTTAAGAAGAAAACAAATTGGTTTCAAATTATACATAAGGACATTAAATATGTGGAATAGTTTATACACCCTATTATCATTGCTAAAACTGATAAAACACAGAATTTTCTTTCATGCAGTTGGTTTTAACAGAAAACTGTACAACAGGGGTGTCCAAGAATGCAGCTTGGAAGCAAAGCCTTAGCTCAGGTATCATAGTATTCATCATAGTGGTACTCTTCCCCAGTCCCATGCTGCACAATTGGAGGGTGAAGAAAAGGAAGAGGTGAAAATTGAACATGCTGTATTTAAATGGCAAAGTTTGTTAAGACAATCCCATTCCTGATGTCCAGGCAGAGCTTCAAGGAATCCTCAGATCCTTAGGCCTGCTACAAAACCTTTCGCCTGAGTCCATGAACCTCATGAACCCACTAACACCCTGCACCCCTACCGTCTACCTAGTTCCTAAGATTCACAAACCTAATCATCCAGCCGGCCCATTGTGGCCGGTTACCAAGCCCCCCACAGAATGAAGATCTGCCTACATAGACCAATACCTTCAACCCATTATGTGCAGTCTCCCATTCTTCATCAAAGACACCAACCACTTTCTTGACCGCCTGAAATCCTTACCCAACCTGTTACCTCCAGAAACCATCCTTGTAACCATTGATGCTACTTCCTTATACACAAACATCCTTGACGCCCAGGGCCTTGCTGCAATGGAGTACTTCCTTTCACGCCAACCACCTGCAACCCTACCTAAAACCTCTTACATTATTAACCTAGACAGCTTCATCCTAACACACAACTTCTTCACCTTTGAGGGCCAGACATACCAACAACTAAAGGGAACAGCCATGGGAACCAGGATGACCCCCTAGTACGCAAACTTATTTATGGGACACTAAGAGGAAGCCTTCTTGGATACCCAAGCCTGTCAACCCAAAGTTTGGTATAAATAATATAGTAAGGAAAGTTTACAACTCACCGCGAAGACGTGGCGACGAGCTGCGACAGGCACATACAAAAGACACACACATACAACACTGTCAGCTATCGGCCATGGCCTTCTTCAGAAGACGTCAGACTACCGGCCAGGCCCCACCATCTGGCCTGAGCTCATGAGGGAAGGTCTTCTGGGAAAACCTCTGAAGGGTCCACGCCCACAACCTGTGGCCCTGGTGATGATGTAGATGGTGATGTCGATGGCAACATCTGCTGGTGCTGCATGGAGTCTTGCTCGATTCTATGGAGATGTCCAGGTGAGGTGGAGATGGCGAGGGCTCTGTCTTCATGAAGTTGGGCTGCAGTGCCATGTAGATTGGCTGCCAAGGTCACCCAGGCTGTGGAGGCAGCACGGTCTGCGTGTGGTGTGAATCTGCTGAGAGAAACGCAGAAGGATCACAGGGTACATGACAAGGGTGAATTTGGTTGCAGTGCCTGCGAATGATACCATCGGGACCTGAAATTTCAAACATGTGCGCACCGCAATGTTGGATGATCTCGCCCTGCAACCACCGAAGACTCTGAAAAAAGACTGGGTTATGCAGAGCGAAGTGATACTTGCATGCCGGGGACTGCTATTACTCTGGATGGCATGGGGGGTAGAGCAGATGGAGCAGGGTGCAGTGGCAGTGGTCATGTAGAAGCTTGGCCAATGATGATCCTTTTTGTGGATGTGAGTGGTAGGAGGTGAGGAGCAGTTGCAAAGCTGCCTCCCGTGAGTGCTCAAAACGAAGTTTGGACATCTGCTGCTTAAATGTCTGGACGAAGCATTCAGCAGTGCCCTTTGACTGCGGGTGAAACAGGGTACTGGTGAGATGCTTAATGCCATTGCTTTCATTAAAGGAGAAAATTTCTTGCAATATGAACTGAGGGCCATTGTCAGAGACTTATCAGTTCAGACAAAAAATGAAGACAATGCCCTAATTCTGCTACTAGAAGTCAAAGAAGACATTGGCTCTGCAAACGGGTAACCACTAAAAACATCAACCACAATAAGCCACTTAGTGTTACAGAACAGACCAGCATAGTCAATATGTACTCATTGCCGTGGTGAATTTGCTTTTGGCCACGCAAAATACTTCTACATCTAAATATCTACATACATACTCCGCAATTCAACGTAAGGTGCGTGGCGGAGGATACACTGTACCACTACTAGGCATTTCCTTTCCTATTCCACTCCCAAATTGAACAAGGTAAAAAAGAATGCCTATATGCCTTCATATGAGCCCTAATTTCTCTTATCTTGTCTTTGTGATCTTTACGCAAAATGTAAGTAGGCGGCAGCAAGATCGTACTACACTCAGCTTCAAATTCCGGCCCTCTAAATTTACTTAACAGAAATGCACGAAAAGAACGTCGTCTTTCTTCCAGCAATCCCCAATTGAGTTGCCGGAGCATTTCCGTGACACTCGTGCATTGGTCGAACCTACCGGTAACAAATCTAGCTGCTCGTCTCTGAACCGCCTCTATGTCTTCCTTTAAACTGATCTGCTGTGGGTCCCAAACACTTGAGCAATACTCAAGATGTGGTTGTACAAGCGTTTTATACGCGGTCTCCTTTACAGGTGAAGTACATCTTCCCAAAATTCTCCCAATAAACCGAAGTCGGCTGTCCGCCTTACTCACAACTGTCCTTACATGCTCGTTCCATTTCATATCGCTCTGCAATGCTACACCTAGATATTTGAATGATGCGACAGCATCAAGAAGCTCACTACTAATGCTGTATTCGAACATTATGGGATTGTTTTTTCTACTCATGTGCATCACCTTACATTTTTCTACATTGAGAGCTAGCTGCCATTCTTCGCACCAACTAGAAATTTTGTCTAAGTCATCCTGTATGTTATTACAGTCAGTTACAGATGACACCCTCCCATACACCACAGCATCATCAGCAAATTGCCGCAAATTACAACTTACTCTGTCCATCAGATCATTTATATAGATAGAAAATAATAGCGGTCCTACCACACTCCCCTGGGGCACACCTGACGACACACTCGTCTCTGATGAACACTTGCCGTCGAGAACAACATACTGCGTTCTATTACTTAGGAAGTCTTCCAGCCAGTCACAAATCTGTGAACCTATTCCATAAGCTCGTATCTTCGTTAGCAGTCTGCAGTGTGGCACCGCGTCAAACGCCTTTTTGAAGTCGAGAAAAACACAATCTATCTGTTGGCCTTCATCCATGGCTCGCAAGATGTCTTGTGAGAAAAGGGCAAGCTGAGTTTCACTTTGTGAGGAGGGCTGAATGATTGGTAGCACAAACTGAAGACTGTGACATCATCTTTTCTATTTGGGTGTCCATACCCTGCCAAGTACAGTGTCGTCGTACCAGTTGCTTTGTGTGAACCTTTCCCCAATGTTCTTGATGAAATAAGTTCAATACTTCATTCTGCAAACATCGTGGAATCAACACACGCCATTGTCCACTGTCGGTCGAAACTAGAATGACAGCTCTATACATTGAAAGTTCATTCTGTCTAGTTGATGCACCAGTTAATTTTGAATGTCACATTGTGAACAAGGCCATTGTGTGCGAATGTGTCACATCAAAATTTGTAAATCAGGATCTGTTTTTATGGCCCGAGCAATTTTCCTATAGTCCAACAGGAAGGATTGCAACAAACTATCTTCCTGTGCATCTATCTGACAACAGGACATCTCAGAAGCATCAAAGTCTTTGTCATGGCCAACCAGAAGATGGGAAAGTGCGTCGGCATTTCCATGGTGGGTTGTGGGTCTGTACACAATCTTGTACTGATACTGAGATAATAGCAGTGCCCAACATTGCAATTTGTGTGCCGTGCACGTAGGAATTGGCTTGGCTAGATGAAACAATGACTGCAAAGGCTTGTGGTCAGTTACTAAATAAAATTTTCTCCCATATAAATAATGATAGAATTTTGTGACACCATACACTATTGTTAAAGCTTCCTTCTCAATCTGAGAATAACAGCAATGTGTGTCTGTCAAAAGTTTGTATTCAAATGCTGTCGGACGGTCCGTATCCCCATGGCTATGTGACAGTACTGCTCCTAGACCAAATGATGACACGTCCACTTGCAAAAGAACTGGTTTTTCTGGATCAAAGTGCACCAAACATTGATCACTAAGCAAAGCATCTTTTAATTGCTGAAATGCGCATTGGCATTCTTCTGTCCACACAAAACAAAAATTTTTACGCCGTAACTGATGCAAAGGGGTTGCAATTTGTGCTGCGTTTGGAATAAACCTAATATAGTATGTTAATTTTCCCAAAACTGACTGTAATTCTTTCATATCTTTTGGTGCTGGCAGGTTGTGAATGGCAAGCAAATGTGATTGCATTGGCTGCACACCTTGACTGTTTATCACGTGTTTTAGATACTGCAGTTCTGGTTTGAACAAGTCACACTTATCTAAGCGACACTTGAGAGCTGCATCTGACAAAACTTGAAATAATTTCCTCAAATTTGCAATATGTTCTTCTGGGGTACGGCCTGACATAACTATGTCATTCAAGTAGTTTGAACAACAAGGCACCCGAGCTGTAAGCTGTTCCAAATATCTTTGAAAAATTACGGGTTTCGGATGCACTGCCAAAAGGTAAACACAAATATTTAAACAAGCCCAGATGTGTATTGACAACACAAATTTTCATTCTTCATCGAGTCGCAGCTGAAGGTAGGCTTTGCTTAAATCTATTTTTGAAAAATATCTTCCTGCACCTAATCTGTCCATTAAATCTTCTGGTTTCGGCGAAGGATAACTGTCTACAACTGTTTGTGGATTCACTGTAGGCTTGAAATCAACACAAATGTGAGTGCTACCCAACAGCTTCGGCAAAATTACAAGCGCACTCACCCAATGGCTAGCTTGTATTGGTTCAATAGCACCATTTTCTTGCAATGTGCGAAGCTCTTGTGCTACTATGTCACGTAAAATGAGCAGTACATTACAAGCTTTGCAAAATTTTGGTTTGGCATTTTCCTTGAGAGTAATGTGTTCAGAAAAATCTTTAGCTTTACCTAGTCCTGCAGAAAGTAAATCTGGAAAGTCTGTCAACAACTTTTCTACACTGTATTTAGCATTAAAATTGTTCACAACTAAAACATTGTCTTACACAGTAAAACCAAAAAGATCAAAAGAATCTAAACCAAAAATAGTCTCTCCTTCGTAACATTTAAGCACTTGAAATGTCACTGTGCGCATCTGTGTGTGGTATACTGCAGGTAGTGAATACTGTCCTAGAACATGAATTTCATTGCGATCGTAACTATTCATAAGTTTTGCGATTGAGCAATGTGATTGATGCACCTGTGTCTAGTTGAAACATTACAGGAATGTGATTCACATGCAAATTGACATACATTTTTCTGGCCTGACATACAACTTGTGCTACTTCTGTGTCCTTGATGTAACAAGGGGCAGCCACTGGTTTGGAAAATACTGCATTTATTGAATAACTATTGTCTTGTCACTGCTTGGGCCGGGAGGGCAAATTCTGTTTCTTTTGCTGTAAGCAAACTGTTTGTATATGACCTTTCTTGCTGCATGCATAGCATTTTGCTGACCGGGACAGACAGTTCTGCCCTTTGTGCTGCGAGAAACATTGTGGTCATGACTTCACTTCCTTATTAGGCACAGTTCCGGGTCTAGCAACTTGTTTACACTTTGAGCGGGCAGGCGGAAGTACACGGCACGTGACCCGGTGCTTGCCGGTGTGTGACATTACACTACACAGTGGAATTGACTCAAAGTTTTCTGCTACTCTGGCTCCTGCATCATGCTGTTCCAAAATCTGTTCTACTTGATGGAACGATGGATGTGACATTTTTAGAAGCTGTTCCCTAAGTCTACCATCAGGAATATTATAGACAACTGCACCACGCAACATGACATCTGAATGCAAAGCTCCACATGGAGCATGGTCCAGGATCCTTTGACATCTAAAACATTGATATAGTTAGTATTACAAGATATTTGTTGACTGAAACTGATAGTATTCAACTTACGAACATAAGTCTGTTTCTTCTTTCTACTTGCTTCTCATGGCGTCATCCATATGATATTAGCTGTGCTGTGACCAAGTTACTGCTAAGTTCATAGCCGTGTTCTGACTTAGTTCTGTCATCGTAGCTGCCTATTAACTGACTGAGTTCTGAATAGTCACTGACGAGTTCTCACTAGTAACTGTCGTATTCCTGAATAGTAACTGCCCGTCGTCCAGATGTATGTCAGCCTAGATATAGCTGCTTGTAGAGGACATGCAGCTTCGGTTACACCCACCCGCCACAACAGGTCCCACTCCAAAGAGTCTTGCTGTTAGAGAATTTGTCTGCTTTGTAATACAAGCAATACGTAGCCTTCTTTAGGATAAGTTGGAGGAAATTAGACAATTAGTGCCCCACATGTTGCACTGGACTTGGCCATTGCAACATAACATTTCTTCTGGGAAGAGAGCACCTGCTCATTCCCTTAGGAATGATGATGTAGTCGTGTTACCAGCTGACAAGGGAAGCACCACAGTTGTGTTTAAACATGGGTTGATTACATTCTTAAAATGGATTCTTTACTCAGTGCCCTGGTGTTCATAAGATCACAGAGTGACCTTACACAAAGGGTTAAGCTTAACTCTTTCACATTTGAAATGAGCACATTGTTGAAAGAATTGTGCAAGTAGCTTCATCCCGGCCCTACTGTTCCACCTAGGTTGTACATCTTCCAAAGATAAATAAGAATGGAATGCCTACAACCTACAACCTGGTGAAGCACTTGGCATCTATTCTTAGCCCACATGTAGTTCAGTGGAATTTATTAAACAGTTGAAGTCCTTGAGTCTGGATTTTTCTGATCTACTTGTAAGTTTTGATGTAGCATCTCTTTTTACTCTAATCCCTCTGGAAGAGTCCCTGAATTTAACTAGCAAAAAAGTGGACGAGGAGTTAGGGAAGCTTTGTCATCATGTGATGATGTCTACGTATTTTATTTTTATTTTTTATTTAATGACAACTATTTTGAACACAACAGAGTGGCTATGGACAGCCCTTTATCACCCATAGTCACCAATTTATTCTTGGAAGACATCAGTGACAGAGCCCAGGACTCTAGTATGCAGAGAATATGCCATTTCAGATGCAGACAGTTTAACACCGTAACTTGAACATGTGATTACTGTTTTTAAGGACAGTTGTTATTCTGAATTGCACTAAGGAGGTATGGTGTTTATAAAATCCCATGTCAGTGTGGAAAGACATACTTATGCCATTCTGTTCACACCATTCAAGGCAGATGTATGGAACATTGTTGCCACATAAGGCTACAACAGCTTGAAAAAATCAGCTGTAGCAGAACACTGTTTAACTGAGAAACACAAAATGAAATTTGACAAAGCCTGTATAGTTACCAACATCTCCAGTTTTTGGAACAGATTTTGTAGAGAAGCTATTGAAATTAGATTGTACACAATCTGGTAAATAGAGGAAAGGGTTTTCCTCTTAGCCAGGCGTGGAACCCATTACTGATGAAAAAAACGATGTTAAGTGATGTCACCAATCAAGTGTTTTATGATAAACTGTTGTGGGATTCAATCAATGATAAGAGAGACTCAATAACTAGCACTCATTCATCATTGGTGAATTATGAGTAACTACATTTCTGTTCTTGCCATTTTAACACATTCTGGACACTGCCCACAGGAAGTATGGGCATATTGTGATATTCTCACATTGGTGCTAGAAGGATTTTTGAAGATAGCATCCCTGGTTGTTGTTTCCATGATTCAGTACATTATTTCTGAGTCAACAGTTGAAAGTCAATTGTTCACTCTTGCAGTACTTTGAAGAGCCACTAGATGGTTGTTCATGCTTCCACATATGGATACACAAATTGAAAAATACACTGTGATTCAAAAGCCACAGTACACACTTTTACTTCAAAAACTCAGTAGGAAATTGGAAACATGAAGATTCCAGTATAGTATGTGTGAGGTGGTCTGTCTTTTATCTGAATCAGTTTATTTATTAATGTTTTCCTCCAATGGAAACAGGATCATCTGATACATCTAATAACATCAGCATTTTCTGACAACTTGTTTGCATTTTGCATATGTCCACCTTCTTGTGTGTGCCTGTGTGTGTGTGTGTGTGTGTGTGTGTGTGTGTGTGTGTGTTTGTTTACCTATCCTTTTTCCCCAAAGGTAAGTCTTTCCTCTCCCGGGATTGGAATGACTCCTCAGTCACTCCTTTAAACCCACATCCTTTCCTTTTCCCTCTCCTTCCTAGATCTTTGCCAGAAGAAGCAACAAATGGTTGTGAAATCTTGCATTTATGTGAGGGTGTGTGATTTATTTATTTATGTTACTGTCACATACATGTGCTCCTTTGCCTGGTAAGTAAAATTCCTAAAATTTTCATGTTACATTTTTTCCTCTTTCTCACTTTCATGTACTGTGAGTTGTTATAAAGCAAGCACAGATGGAATTTTTTTCTCATAATGAGAAAATATTCTTGAAGAGACTCTTCCTGTTTCTTCTTCTTTTGAGTCAGCAGTAGGTGGATCTTCACACCACTTACTTTTGTACTGAATTATTCTTGAAAAAAATTTCTTTATCACAGTCCATAAAGAAATACTTTTCTCACCCTGAATGAAAAGCTTAACCCTCTCATGTGTCGCGTCCTCAAATGAGGACACTTAAATTTCGGCTCATTTCTGTCATCTCTGACATCTGAGGTGAGTGTTGAAAGCACAGGTACCTCACACGAGGACTAATAATAGTTGCAAGAATGTCCCCTAGATGGCAGTGTTGGTGGACGGCGCGCGGGAACATTAGGTTTGTCACTCCATTCTTGGTATAGCCACAAAGCTGTGTTGTGAAAGTTTGACATTTTTCTGTGAGAAAAATACTGCTGTTTCTGGAAAGGTTTGTGTTTTAATAAGTTTGTTAATACTTATTGTAGATAATTTGACACTATTTGCATTTATCTGAATTATATGAATGTTGATTTTCGTAAATATTACTTGTGTCCTCATTTGAGGACTTTATCCGCCAAGATGACTTTTCATTACTGTCTTCAGTTCATACCGTAAGTTCGTCACTCCATTCTTGGTATAGCTAGGAAGCTGTGTTGTGAAAGTTTGTCATTGTTCTGTTGAGTGTTGATGAGATGGCGATTCCTTTCAAAGGAAGATCATCACTGAAGCAGTACCTTCCCAAAAAGCCAAAGAAATGGGGCTACAACATGTGGGTGCAGGCAGGTGTGTCTGGTTATGTGTATTGCTTTGAACTCTTTCAATGTGCTGCAGGAGGACGCGGTAATATCTCCGAATGTGGGGCAGCAGGAGATGTGGTGCTCCGTCTATGTCACGACATTCATGGAAAGAACCACAAGGTCTATGCTGACAATCTCTTCAGTAGCATTACCTTGGTGCTAAGAGTGAAAGAGCTAAACATACGGTATGTTGGTACCATTCGCAATAACAGACTGGAGGGAGCAGATAAAAACTTGAAGTCGGCGAAAGAATTACAGAAGAAGGGATGTGGCAGTTCTTCAGTAGTGACATCAAGAGAAGGATTTACTGTCACAAGATGGATCGACAATTCACCTGTAACTGTTGTATCATCATATGCTGGAAGAGAAACTGAAGGGGTTGCTACCCAATTTTGTCGAAAGGAAAAGAAGTTTATAGAGATCAAAAGACCCCACTGTATTGAAATTTATAATAAGCACATGGGAGGGGTAGACCTAATGGATTCTTTGGTGGCCCTCTATAGAAATGACACCAGAACCCTTAGGTGGTACATGAGGATTTTCTACCACATACTAAATGTGACTGTAGTAAATGCATGGATACTATGAAGGATGAGTGAAAAAGAAAATATGGATTTACTAGCATTCAAAAGTAGAGTCGCCTCTGGGCTAATATACAAAGGGAAAGCAGAGATTACAAGAAAGAGTAGAGGCAGACCTTCAGATGAAAGCCCACTGTTGTCTGCACATCCAAAAAAAGAGAGCCTGTCATT
Source organism: Locusta migratoria (assembly GCA_026315105.1). Taxonomy (NCBI): domain Eukaryota; kingdom Metazoa; phylum Arthropoda; class Insecta; order Orthoptera; family Acrididae; genus Locusta; species Locusta migratoria. The sequence continues at coordinate 543,270,297 of CM048744.1, forward strand.
TGGTACCCAACGAATCACACTTTGATCGTGGATCACACTGGCCAACCAAGTCAGGTGGTTCAAATGCCAGCAGGTGTCACGATCGGGACTGCCGACAGAAAACACGTTACATTTGTGAAAAGTGTCAAGTTGCTGTGTGCCATGAGTGCATGAAACAATTTCATTGCAGACAGAATACTAAATAGTGAACTCTCTTGATATTACTAATAAATGTTCTAAATGTGTGCACTCTTCATGTATTCTTTCATATTACTAATAAATGTGCTATGTAAAATGTAGTAGTTTTTGTGCTCACTGTCCTCATATGAGGACACATCCCTATTGGTCTATGAAACTTTTTTTTTTTTTTTTTTTTTTTTTTTTTTGTAAATGATGTTGAATTCTGTGTAAGATAGGTCTTAAGGAACCAAATAATGTATTAGAATTTTTTTTCAATTTCGGTTTGATAATTCGTGCATGAGAGGGTTAAACAAACCTACAACATTGATTTTTTAAATTTTTTTCCTTTTATGGAAACAAACAACCCAATAAAATCAATTTCCTTGTAGTCCACATCCACTTTTTAACTGCATGACCATTTCTGCTGCTCAGTAACTTAAGAGCATCCTCAACACCACAAAATGACAGAAAATTTGTACTGATAATGTGAATGTGTTGATAGTAGTGTTTTGCTCACCTATCAGAATTTTCACCCACTTTCTTTTCAAGTAAACTTAATCTCTTGTTGCTACCCATTTGGATTACATTCATGTCTTTTTTTTTATCAGAATCACCACCATCCTATTCACATTCTACATCATAATTAATGTTATCTGTAACTTTGTCAGTGATGGATGAATACAAACAAATTTCAGTTACCATTTAATTTTTATTCTCCTGTCTTTATACAATGTATTGCAGATTGCTTCCAAGTCAGCTTATAAAGATAACTATTTAGTTTCAAGTTCATCAGCTGTTGACTGAGAAGTAAAAACAAGAAATTCTTGCAAGTGTTTCCATTTCTTCTGTCATCTGGAACTATTTCAAAAATTGTCTTATGTGGAATCCAGTAGTTTTAAATGGACCAGAGGTTATACTTTTCCTTTTTTTTTTATATTACCTAATACTGTAATTTCCAGAGGTTTTTTTTTTTTTTATCTGGCCTCCTTTCATCACAATGTTTCAAATTTTTCTTTGCATCACTCTGCTACTTGTAACAGATTCAAAACCAACAGAATTACATGTTACTTAATTATCAGAGACCAAACAGTGGTCTAAAAACCTCATCATAAAGTCATTGCAGATTAGGTGGTGAAACTGCTCTGTTTGATTGATCCCTGATGAGAACTTAATATTTTTAGCAAAAACAGTTTCAACTTTTCTGTAAAACTATTTATTGTTTTTCTCTGTATATGCACAAAATTACCGGTAATTCTAATTTTGAGCTTTTCCAGCAATTCCATTGGCAGAAAACCTTTAATTATCACTTCCAAATGTCAAATTATCTATTGCTGTTGCTGTGGTCTTCAGCATGACAACTGCTATGATTCAGATCTCCTTACTACTCTATCCTATGCAAGTCTCTTTGTCTCTCTATATTCACTTATTGTTCTCCATTTGTGACTTTTATCTCCCACACTTCCCTCCAATACTATATTGATTACTATTTGATGTCTCACAATGTGCTCTAACATTTGATCCCTACTTTTAGTCACAATATATCAGAAATTTTTTTCTTCACAATTATGTTCAGTACCTCCACATTATTTACATGTTCTATTAATTTAATCTTCAATATTTTTTGTAGTAACACAACTGCAGATTCATTTTATTTAACAGAAATAATAGAGTAGAACATTTGAAATTCCTGATAATTCCAGGTTTTTGAGGATTGCTAGCCATGCTCAACATTTTTACCTGAGTACAATGGCAGCGATTAGGGGGGGGCCAGGGGGGGCAGTTGCCCCCCCCCCCCCCCACTTTCTGGGAAAATATGATTAAATTATTCACTTTTTTGGCGTAGTAACAGTTGTATACTTTTAAAACTGATTTGCACAATTGTAACATGGCTATAAGTGGGAAATATGGTTGTACACATGCTGGGCGCGACACTGTAGTAGAGAAGGAGGCTCCGCCTTTGCACACAACATCTGGCGACAGATGACGATCGTAGCCAAACCCAGTGACATGTGCACTGCCTCATCGTAAATATCTCCCTGCGCGCCAGCACTGTACGCAAACTGTAACTTGGCTTCTGGTGAGCGGGTGGTCGGCTTACTTCACATCAACCCGGCAGCCGACAAGCCAGCATTCTTGCCGGGCCGACACGAGATCCACGCCTCTTCACAGCCACCCAACAGCTACACAGCATGCCGTGCCGTGTCGAGACAGCCTTCCGTCTGCAGTTGCCTTCCCAGACTGCAAATGGAGCACCATCAGTTATTAGCGTGGCTTGTCTTGTACAGACGTTTGAATAGAAGAAGAAGAAGGTTGCATTGGGTTCATCCACTCAATACGAGAATAGACGAAGTGGATGCATTCTCTGTCCTTTATGAGGAATTAAGAGGAAATAAGTTTTTAATTATTTTCGGATGAGTTTATGGACTTTTGATGACTACGTGCACGAATGAAGAGTTCCATTCAGCACAGCAACACATCCTCCTGGGAATGTTTCCAGTCTATACAGATGTTATAAATTACAATCCGACAAGTGGAAAAACCAATAGTTAAAATTTTTAAAAAGATTTGTTATTCTAAAGAATGTACATTTTCAAATCATATTAAAAAAGTAAAACATAGGTTAAAAATCGAACGACCCAATACATGAATTTTCAGTGATTTGTGATGGAGTGGAGGATCTGGAATATGTCCCTAAAAATTGCTACGCTGCTTGTTTGTAACGCTTTGTGTCGGTAGTAGGTGAGAGATCATGTTTCTTTTGCATTTGTTAAGTGCTTGTTAGTGATAAAGGGTTAAACATGACGCATATGCACGTGATGTACTAGGGTGATCGGCAGTATTAATTTTATCCCATGACATTTTACATTTCTTAATTTCAGAAACAATTTGCATAACCCTTAACTGAAATGCCACTACCTCATCGTCGTCAAATGATTCCAGAGTTGCAACTATCCCGCTAAAAAAAAAAAAAAGGCATATGCCGACTGGATTTTCTGTGCGGTGCATTAATGAGCTACAGGTACGATGGCCGAAAAAGGGAGGATAGAAAATCTAGACACGGAATGGCAAGAAATGCATTTCTGAAGAAGAGAAAGTTGTTCACATCAAACATAGATTTAAGTGTTAGAAAATCTTTCTTGAAGGTATTTGTCTGGACTGAAGCCTTGTATGGAAGCGAAACGTGGACGATAAATAGTGAAGACAAGAACCGAATAGAAGCTTTTGAAATGTGGTGTTACAGAAGAATGCTGAAATTTAGATAAGAGTTTCTGAATAGAATTGGGGATAAAAGAACATTGTGGCATAACTTGACTAAAAGAAGGGAGCAATTGATAGGACACATTCTGAGACATCAAGGTATCACCAATTTATTACTGAAAGGAAGTTTGGGGGTAAAAACTGTAAGAGGGAGACCATGAGTTCAGTACAGCAATCAGGTCCAAAAGGATGTAGGTTGCAGTAGTTATTCTGAAATGAAAAGGCTTGCACAGGATAGAGTAGCATGGAGAGCTGCATCAAACCAGTCTTCGGACTGAAGACTACAACAACCTCTAGAGGATCAAGCTTCCTTTTCTTGTAAACGCAGCAACTAAACACTGATAGCAACAGCACGGCTAAGCAACAAAGGAAACTACAAATGCAGTCTACGCTGCACAGTTGGTAACGAACATCTGCAACTCGCTACGCCATGAAATCTACCGACTGCTGCCGAGAGTTTCCGAGAGGTGGCCCGCAAGCCAGGTTACAGTTTGCGGATAATACTGTTCAAATGTTCTAATGTTTGTAAATCTATCGGACTTAACTGCGTGGTCATCAGTCCGTAGCTTACAAACTACTTAAACCTAGTTAAACTAACCTAAGGAAAACACATACACCCATGCTCCAGGGAGGACTCGAACCTCCACGGCGAGCAACCACGCGCCCCGCAGCGAGACGCTTTAGACCGCTCGGCTACTCCACCGCGGCATACTATTCCAGCACAAAGGTTGTCCTCTGTGTTTGTCGTAGTTCTGGTCAAATTGAATGCAGTTGTGTTTGTGTACGCACTTTTGTGTCTTTTAGTTAACAATGAAGCGTTCTTCAGGAAAAAGGTTATTCGATTTCTTCAGCAAAAGGCAGAAATCCCAAGAAGGATTACAGTCCCACACAGCCCTAAATATTGCTGTTGCTCTGGATCCAGATAGTGACTTGGATGAAATGTCAGTGTCGGCTACACCAGCAATAGATGAACCACAGAGAATTTCGTCAGTGACAGAATCAACAATTGAAATAGTTACCGGTATACCTACACCTACCCCTTCAAGTGCTGAGAGTGTATTGCCTATAAGTAACACTAATCAGTCTAATAGTCCTTCTCAGCTTCAATTTGAACCAAGAGATCCAATTCATGGTAGACAAGCAGCATCACAGTGTTTTAAAAAAGGTCATTTTCAAGCTATTATTGATAAGTACCCAGAAACAAAGGGTAGAAAGTTTAGAAGTATATGGTACACAAATTACAATTGGTTAGAATACAGTGTTGTTGCTGATAAAGCTTTTTGCTTCCCATGTCGTTTGTTCGGTTCCACAGAGTGTTATGATGAAACATTCATTTCTAATGGGTGTAAAAACTGGAAAAAAGCAGTTCAACGTTTTAAAGAGCACAAAAAACTTCTTCTCACCTCAGTGCTCTTCAATGTTGGCAGGAAGGTTTTAAAAGTAAAGAAAGTGTGGTAAGCAAAATATCAACACATCATCAAGAAGAAGTTAAAAAAAAATCGTGATTATCTGAAGATTTTATTCCAGTCCCTACTTTTCATGGCCAAGCAGGAAATAGCGCTTCGGGGTCATAGAGAAAATGAGAACTCTGGTAACAGGGGTAATTATGTCGAGTTATTGAAGCTGAGATCAACAGAAAACTCTTTATTAAAACAAAAAATTTTAGACAGAGATAAGTTTTTCAATTATGTTCATCACGATGTTCAAAATGAAATGATTGAAATCATGGCAAATTTGGCCACGCAGTACATATTTGATGATGCTAAAAAATCGAAACAATTCTCCGTGATTGTTGATGAAACTCCAGAATAATTGACTCTTGTTATAAGATATGCAACAGAAAAGCTCGAAATCAAAGAAAGCTTTCTTGGTTTTTAAAAAACTGATTTGACTGGCGGTGAAACGTTATACAAGCTGCTTGTTTCAATTTTCGGTGAACTTGGCATTGACCTTAAAAATATAATTGCTCAGTGCTATGACGGAGCAAGAAACATGAGTGGTTCTTACAAGGGTGTCACTGTGAGGATGAAAGAACAAAACCCGTATGTTATGTTTGTACATTGCTACATGCATTCTCTAAATCTTGCACTTGCCGATGCATCTAAAAACATTCCTTCTGTTCGCAACGTTTTTAGCACAGTCCAACAACTATACTGTTTTATTGAGGCTTCGCCTAAAAGACATGCAGTATTTGGCACAGTAAAAAGTGCAGCATGTGCAGTCAAAGAAGGAATAAATAAGGATTTGTCCTTGAAAGCACTAAGTGACACAAGATTTAGCAGAAGATATGAAAGCTTGCGAGCAGTTCAACAACACTTAATAGATATACTGCACACTCTGGAAAATATTGAAGCTACTGACTCCAAAACTGGTGGAGATGCTCACAGATTGATCACATGTGTTACCAAGTTTATGAAGTATTTTTTTGAAAAAAACTAACATTCTTTCAAAGTACATACAGAATTATGATGTATCCATTCATGAAGTAGTCCAGTGGCTGACAGCGTAGTAATGTCCATAAATGAAGAAGAGTTCCAAAAGTTTTTACTGAAGCAATTGATTTTTGTGAAAGACATGGCTTTGAGGGGCCAATAGTTCAACGCAAAAGAAAACTTCCACAAAAATAGGAGGAGGAGATGTTAATCCTGAATATGATTCACCTGAAGCCTACTTTTTTAAAACATTTTACTACCCTCTGTTAGATACAGTCAGTGAGAACATTAGGCCACGACTAGAAAAAAAAAAAAAATAAAAAAAAAAAAAAATCTGCTGGCTCTACTCTGCAACATAGAACTACTGCTGACGGCTTCGATGTAGAACAACTCATTTGTAACGACCATATCAAAGAAGCATGTATTGCTGTGAGTTCCGCATTTGGTTTGGAAAATGATAATTTAGTTTAGTTTCAGAAATCGATGTATTTTCAAGAAAGAAGCATGATTCAGACCAAATAGATCGTCATCTTGTGCCAAATTTGGTTTCACAATTTAAGTCTGAAAATGTTCACAGCCAGTATATATTCCATAATTTGTTCAAGCTACTGCAACTGTTTTTGACTATTCCGGTGTCCACTGCAATGGCAGAACGATCTTTCAATGTCCTCAAACGGATCAAAAACTACTTGAGGAATTCTATGCTTCAAGAACGTTTAACACATTTAGCTGTACTAGCCATTGAAAAAGATGCGGCTAAAAACATCAAATTAGAAGAATGTATAGAAACTTATGCCAGGCGGAAACCAAGGCACATAGCTTTGTTTTAAAACAATTATGCTTTGACAAGACGTATCATGTTAAATTACGCTATTGTCTGTAATTTTTGTTTATAACTGAATTAATGTTCCTTTGTTTGTAACAGTTGTATTTTACTAGACAACTCAATTAAACAACTTATTGCGCCATTTTTAGTTTTAGATTTTATTTTGCCCCCCTACTTCTAACGTCCAATCGCCGCCACTGCCTGAGTAAATGTTGCTGTTTGAAACTCAGCTCCATTCTATGGAAATGAAATTAATGTTTTAGCACCTTTAGACTCTCTAAATTTGACAGTTGGAACCTGTTCATTTACAGACTGTCTTAAAAACTGAAACAAATCGAATAACCAACTGTTCCTAAACTGCTGAGGTAAAATAATATAAAACTGTCAGGTCATTTTGAGGTAATTGGTCTCCTGTGAAGAGACAATGATGAGGCATTGTGACACATGAGACCATGAGAACCATGTCCCATTTCATGTTCCATCGCCAAGAGACAAGAACGGTGCTCCAAGATGCTGCATTTCTTTCCTGAGAAAGGCACATGTATTATTGACAAATGAATGAGAAGAGAGACCAGATGGTAGTGTGAAGAGTGTAAAGTAGGACTTTGTCTATTTTGGTGGTTTAAGCAGAAGCTAAAGGAAATTTTGCTCGGTGAAAACAGGCATATAAATACAGTGAACTAGTGGTATATTTTTTCTTCTTTTTTTTTTTAAATAAATTCTTTTGTATTCCATTTACAAATTTTTTCTATCTCAGAATCTTGTAATTTTCAAAATATAACTATTCGTTATATATGACATGAATTTTAAAAATTAAAATCTTTTTAGTTAAACGTCCCCAAGTTTTGCTTTTCTCTTTCATCTTATGAAAAGGAGACATACAAAAGTCAAAGAAGTTTAATACTTCTGTGGCCTGACTGTAATGTATTAAAATTTTCTTCTTTTTGCAGTACAAAGCAATGTATGCAACTAATCATCTCATATCCCCCTAATACTGTTGCAAATGTAGCAGAACCTCAAAATAGTGGTCTATTTAATGAGAAACTGAGGTCAATTCAGGTGAATTGTTTGTGATAAAGCCAATTAAAGTAAGTAATTTCTTTGCTTATCTTGCTGCTAACTACTAAGCCTCTTTTCAACAATGATCAATGACTTAACACTGTAGTGCACGCGCCCACAAACATTTCATGAGTGCACGTGTGGGCTACATATGTAGCCCAACTAGAAATTTGGTTATTTGCATATTTTGAAGTAATTTAACGAATACACTTTGTAAAATCACTAAATATCTTTGCTTTTATCACACTTTTACATAAAATTGACAAAAATCTAAAATTTTGAACTATTCTAAACAATGAAACAAATTGTCTTTAAAAATGATTGTTCAAGCATGGGCTTTGATTATGTTCACATTTTAAATTTCAAAAGTAATAATTTTAGTTCCATGTTAAATTATCATCTAATTTAAACAATGGACAGTCATTTTCACTCCACTGGCAAGCATACAGGGCACAAGACTGCTGGTGGTCACTGCGAATGTGTCTTGTTCATTTGCTTAACTGTTCCCACGTTCTGCAGTCATGGGCTCTGCTACAAAAAGAACAAGGTCAACTGTTCCATGAACAGGTGTAACAGGGTGCATCGGTTGCTCTGGGAGTCCAAGAAGAAGTCTGCCTTTCAGTTTGATGTCTCTGGGTATATTCTGTGCGATACTTGACGCTCAGTAGAAGGTCTTGCTAGGCCATATCCAGCTCCTTAAAGGTAATGGGAACAGATGACTTTTCTTTCAGTCGTGGGCTCTGCTACAAAAAGAACAAGGTCAACTGTTCCATTAACAGGTGTAACAGGGTGCACCGGTTGCTCTGGGAGTCCAAGCAGAAGTCTGCCTTTCAGTTTGATGTCTCTGGGTATATTCTGTGCGATACTCGACGCTCAGTAGAAGGTCTTGCTAGGCCATATCCAGCTCCTTAAAGGTAATGGCAATGGATGACTTTTCGTTCAGATTTATTTATCTGATAAATAACGAGACCATTTATGCCCACCATATTGAGCAAATTGTAAAACAGCGTGAGAGGCCATCGACAACTATTTTGAGGAACGTCGTTTTGTTTATACATTTTATCAAAAATATCGATGGTACACTTAGTTTTGTTATAAAATGTATTGATTTCTGATTTTCTTGCCTCACCACTAGCAGCACTGATTTTGTCGTCAATGTGAAGAGTAGATAACAACAAAACTTGCCATCTTCGTCATCCTCCAGCAGCCATATCTGAATTTGTTCAACGCTATTAAATGAATAACCCGCCATCTAAAACTCTCTATGCACAGATTACAAATTTACTCTAACAACAAAAACGTGTAAAAATGACAATACTATAAATCACAAAACATCTATAGTAATTTTAAAGTATCTGTTACAGTCATTTTGAATATTTAGCTCAGAACCACAATTTGTAAACTTGGAAATTTTACTTCCAAAGGAGGTTGTGTGGGCTACAGACATAAGCCACAGTCTTATACACCTTTGTGCCTCGGGTGGCAGCATGCTACTAGCAGAAAGTGTGATTCACACCTGAGGAATACACAAAGCGATGGCATCGTTGTGTGCCATTTGTTGAAAATAATCGACCGTACCACATGTCAAAAGTACTAGACTTTTGTTGTGCTATTTTTTTAATCACCTTTTGATATCTCAAACTGTTTATGGGATATGAGAGACATTGTGAATTTCATCCTCACCTGCCTTTGTGCTAATTAACAAAAACAAAAGTCAAATGTTTGTTAAGCTTATGAGACTTAACTGTGGAGTCATCAGTCTCTAAACTCACAAACTACTTATAAACTAAATTATACTAAAGACAACACAAACATTCTTACCTGAGGAAGGATTTGAACCCTCAGTGGGGGAACGGCCTTGTGCATCGGAGCATAGCGCCTCGATGTACCCGGCCACTCAACCGTGGCTGCAAATTAACAAGCTATTACAATCAATTTTCTCAATATTGGTATTAGATATTAATGTCCTCAGAAATTTAAATAAAAATGCAGTATAGTACTATGTGGTATACTATGCATCAAATAAAAATTAACAGAAACCTCTATTTTTTCACTGCAAGTTTTCAAATTTCCTGCAGTGTGTTACTTATGCCACAGTTAACATGGCCACTAATGAAATGACAAGATGCTTCATCATAAAACTGAAATATGAAGCTCTAACTAACATAAAAAAAATTCTGAATAGTTTCTTTAAAATTGTGTGGGAAAGAATGGAGGGCAGCTGACATGAGTGCACCATCCTGCCTTTGTACTGCCTCTGCAACTGTCTGACCAAAAACTGATAGGCTGGGACCTGCCACAGAAATTACTGTACCTTGTAAAATGACAGCTCAGGAGTGAGAGGTAGCTTTCTCAAGGTCTTGGCTCCACTAATGAACATCTGGGGCCTGCAGATCTTCAAGAATCCACTCAATATCACTAAAATCCACTTGTGTGCATTCATTTAATATGCTCTTTCATACCTTTTGCAGCTTTTACCAGAGTAACATTATGAGCAATAAACCTTAAATTTTTATTTCTTCTTCCTATATTTTAATTCACTTCCCACATGTCTCGTTTGGTTTCATTTATCAATTCCTCTATGTACAGATTCAATTACATGAAGTACTGAATACAATTGTCTCCAGGTCCGCATGCAGTATTATTTTTCAGGTTGGGGGGAGGGCAGCAAGTCGAAAAGCCAATTTACCTAGGTGACTTCACAGAGTTGTCTCCCACAAGGCCAACCCCTTGTCCAAGTCATGGGAAACGGGCAACAGTGTGAAATAAGGGATTGTCTGTAAGGATGAAGTACAGTGGAGTCTATGTGAGTTCCATGACCGCTATGGCAGCTGTGAAGGCCTTACAGGAACCCTGAAAAGCGGTGGCTAATGTGGCTCTGGTGAAGCTGTGTTAAGCGTAGCTGGCCAGCAGTGGATTAAAGGGTGCTTTCAATACTAAAACAAGCCTCGGATGTGTAAAAGAAATTACTGGACGTGGCACTTCTCCAGGGACCTCATGAAAGTATGACGGCCAAAAACCTGAAGTGTATTGGAGATCCCTGAAGACACAAAAACCAATAAAGAAACAAAAACTCAGGGACCTCATGAAAGTATGATGGCCAAAAACCTGAAGCATATCTGAGATCCCTGAAGACACAAAAACCAACAAAGAAACAAAAACTCAGACTTGGAACTCTACATATCCTCATGCTTACTGGTAAATGTGAAGAGAAATTAATCAGAAAAGAGAGAGTCTCAAAATAACCTGTTACAGCTGGGATGGACAACGTAAAACTGCAATAGACTACATTATAACAGACCAAACAGCTAGTCCGACTGTTACAGATGTTAAAGTTATTTCAAGTGAATGTATGGACAGTGATCACCGACTGTTAACTGTGGATTTGAAGAACATACATATCCCTTTAGTCAAGTACAAGAAAATGCCAAAGATTAAGACTTGGCTGTTGAGAGACCCTGAAAAGAAACAAGAGTACCAGAAAAGGATCAAGGTGACTGTTTCGAACAACACATTTAAAGAATTTAACCTGAAAATCATCAAGATCAAGACGGTTGAGATGACCATAAACGGGTAGAAAAGAAGTTTAAACATCTACTTGGAGGGAACAAAAATTAAATCAGTTTCCCATTTCCAGTACCTTGGAAGTATTTTCTCCAAGGACAACACCATCCAGCAAGAAATCCTCAACAGAACAGAAAAAGCATCAAATTTTTACATGCAAGTTCGGAACCTACTCTGGGACAAAAAAGTACCCCAAGCAGCAAAGATAATTTTGTATCACACTTACTTTACTCCAATCCTTATATATGTCAAGGAAACTTGTACATTGTTAAAAAAGGATTACAGCAGAATCCAAGCAACAAAAATGAGGTTTATTTTAGGACTATGAATCAAAGTACCAGGGAAACAAGATCAGAAATGAAGTACACAGAGAAAGAGCGGTTCCTATTGCCAACATATTGGCATATGCATGATTCTATCTTTATTTTGGTACAGTTTCCAGGGAAAAAAATTGGACACATACTAAAAGTTAGAAAATTTGGTCAAACTTAAAAATAAATAAATAAATAAATAAATAAATAAATAAAAATAAATAAATAAATAAATAAATAAATAAAATAAAAATCACATTTTGAATGCGATCATAACTAATGATAGGACTGACATTTTGGTAGATCACCATTATATTTCCCACATATATGTATTTTTCCACGGAGACGTTCAAGACCCGTATGGAGCATGACAAAGGGTATCCTGCAATAAGCTCCAACATTATTTGACTGATCAGCATGAAAGTTGAGAGACATTTGTAATTTCTAATGGATAAGGGGTAAGAGAAGACATGCAGAGATAGAAGGAAGAGGAGGAGTAGGATACTAACATAGAGGTGGTGGGGAGGTAATAGAACAAGACTGGATGGGGGGGGGGGGTGGTAGAGGGAGGCATATGGAGAGGGGTAAGAGGAACAGATAGAAGTGAAAGTAAACAAAGAGAGGGGGAAGGAGGAGATGAACTAAAGAAATGTTAATGTGCATTACATGAACCATCATTTATATCAGGAGGACGGAAGGAGGAATTGGATAGTGAGTGGACTCAAGTGTAGATTGCCTAACATGAGATTAAAACAAATAAATATCAGAACGGAAAGTCAAAAAAGTGTCATTTACTACCAAACCTTGTTATGAATGCATTAAAACCACCAACAAATGACCATCGAAATAGTGAATTCTGATTTCATTCCATGATAAATAATTATGAGGAAGCTGTCTCTTTTTCAACAGAGACAACTCATCAATTTGAAATCTGATTTATTTTCTTTAAATAAATTCATGAATGTACTAAAACTGAAATATTCGGTTGGATGAATCTCTTCTACATGAACTGACTGACAGAATGACAGATAACTACTGCCGATATAGACATGAAGTATTGCACTTGATATTTTTTTCACTAAGTGTACCTCTCATTATATTTATTAGTAAATTGCACTTGTGTGAACCTGGGGTGGGTCGCTACTTTGTAAAGCAAATACAGATCACCAAATTGTTCAAGAACTGTAGTTTAACCTTTAATCATTAATTACATATTATGAAGTTTGAGTTGTAATATTTGTCTTTATCGTGAAGGCTCAAAAATAATTACAAATAACATTAAATTAAAATCAGAATCCTATAAATGGGCCTACACTTTTTTATGTTAACCAAAACATTGACATATTTCTTTTAAAATAAATTGCAAAATTATGTCATTAATAGCTGAACAGCAGGCACACTACCTTATCTGGTAAGCTCACACTGGATTTTCTGAAACACTTGTGTCTAAATTTCAACAGGAAATATTCCATGAAAAGTAAAAATAAAACTTAGTTACATTACAAAATAGATCAGAATATGAAATATAGCATTCAAAATATGAACTCAAACTGGAAAACAACAATTTGCGATATATATTCTGATCTATTTTGTAATGTAACTGATTTTTATTTTTACTTTTCATGGAATATTTCCTGTTCAAATTTAGACACAAGTGTTTCAGAAAATAGGGGACAAGTAATAACTGATGTAAAGAATTTATTTATTATACAGGAAAATAGTTGTATATGAAACATTTGTAAATACCTGAAAAAGAATCGTAATTGAAAGAAAATCACTTCCACTTGGGAAGTAATTCCATTAGTGTTCACTTGTCACCAAATGGAAGAAATATGTTTTATTTGTTTTCAGAACTTTTTACGTCAATTGCAGACTATGCCTGAAGAACTCATTGATTTGTCATTAGGAAATATCCATAAAATGAATAGACAGATGTGAACTGACACTATATGTTGTACATACCTCGAACAGAGCAAGACGTAGACAGCGGTGTTTCGAACCCTCCCCAATTTTGTCAAGTTTATATTGTATTGTTAGGCATGTAGGGTTCAATTTACGTCAGTCAGTCGTCCCAAATATGTTAAGAAATCATATTAGTAGTAGAAAAATTCCATTGTTATCTAATGTAAGCTTTTTCTTTGGGGGAGGGGGGAGGTCTATGTCCCCCTCTGCATGGGTCTGATTGTATCACATCTTTCTGAATTAATGCCTGCTTTACAGGTCCTTCAACCCTTGTAACTACAGTATGATACTATTTTATCTGTAGAGTTTTTGGTACAAACAGTTAAAAATCTTATTCTAAGTTTAAAAATGCTGTAAACATATGTTGTACCTTTGTTCAATCAATTTTAAAATAAAATTTAAGATCATCATTTATCAGATTTTTCCAGTCTTTTGTACACAATTTGTGAACATAGCTTGGTAATAAGATGGTTCAGTAATATTTGTAATGTGAGTTCAGAAATATTCAAACCTTTCAACAACTGCCTTTTTTTGGAACTGGAATTAGCTCAGTTTCCTTGAAGTCTGAGGGTGTTCACCTGTCTTTTCTCTATCATAACTGGTGGAATGATTTTCCTCTAATCTGTTTTAAGCATTTTAATCATTATACTCTGATGTGGCTGTTTCAAATTAGACATGTCAAAGTCTTCTTGTACAGTAACATTTCCCATCTCATATGCTACCTTTTCTTTTTGTATAATATTATCCTGAAGTTAATTTCCTTGTTATAGTCCTTCCATGCATACCTTCCACTTATCACACTTTTCCTTTTATTATTACTGAATTACTATCTGAGAGCCCAATATTGACACAGCTGATTGTGTTTATCCAAACATTTGTAAATTTTTTTCCTAAAGGCAGTGTATATTTTCTCATTGTCATGTCAACAAGGTGTGCATGAAAAGTTATGTGAATGGTCTCATGAAATATATGAAACAAGAGTTACAAATGAAATACCTTTACTGGCCTTCAAATTAATCATAATTGACTACAATACATTTCTGACATTGGTTGTACAGCTGTAGAAACTGTCAGCAAATGCTTCTTGTGGAATCACTCTAAGCTTTGAGGTAACACATTGTTGGATCTCCAAAACCACTCAAACATACACACTTTTTACTCGTTGCTGCACCATACACTTGCATTAACATCCCATGGGACTCCATTGCCGTTTGCTTAATTTGAAACAAAACTTGATGTTAACAAGTTGCTCCATTTTGCACTGCATGTTGCAGTGACATAACTTTCTCACAGTGACCCTGTTAGCTGGGTCACAACATTTACCACTGCATCACTTCAGTGCTTTCCATATTGGAAGCACTTGTTGACATGTCCTCAATGTGTGTGTCCAGGCACCTCATCCTAAAATATCAGACTATTTACCGAATTCAACAATATAATAAGGACAGTTTACAACTCACTGCTAAGACAGGCACATAAAAAAGACACACACATACAACACTTACGTTATCGGCCATGGCTTTCTTCCGAATATCAAACATTCTCATAATCACACAGGCACACAACACAGTCACACAACCTCATCTCAGGCTTAGGATTTGGTGTGCAGCAGCCAGAGATGACAGTTGTGTGACTATGTGATTGCATGAATGTTCTATATTCTGAAGAAGGCCTTCGCTGATAGCTTAAGTGTTGTACGAAGTGCTATCCAAAAAGTTTGGGACTGGTGCTGCCATCTGTTGAAAACCTTACCTTTGGGCTATCGGTCACCATCACCTTTGAAGTAGCTCCCATCCACACACACACACACACACCAGTCCAAGTGCTTCTGCCACTGGTCAAACATTTTCTGTAAGACCTGTTCTTTCAACTTGAGTTTCAGTTTTGGAAATATCGCCAAGTCCCAAGGTGCCAAATCTGGTGAGTACGATGGGTGGGGTACGACCGCCATGTTGTTTTTTGCAATAAAGGTCCTGGTGAGTAAGGACATATGACAGGGCATGTTGTCATGATGCAACAGACAGTTCTCTTGCTGCCAAAGTTTGGGCCATCATCGCCACACATTTTCACAGAGCCATTGCAATACATCACAGTAGTATGCAGAATTCACTGTTTGGCTGGGTGAGATGAATTCTTTGTGCACATTCCCTTGGTATCAAAGAAAACAATGATCATGCTCTTCACTTTGTTCTTCACCTGTCTCACTTTTTTGGATCTTGGAGAACCCGGCCTCTTCCACTGGGACAATTGTTGCCTTGTCTCTGGGTCATAACCGTAAATCCAGCTCTCATTGCTGGTGATAACATGTGACAAGAAGGTTGGTTCATCAGCTGCAGTGTGATGAAGGTTTCTGCACACTTCAATATGCTGTGTCTTCTGATCGGCAGTCAAGATCCTTGGCACAAATTTTGTGGTGGCACTATTCATCATAGGTCAACATTTGTTGACATGACCTGTAACCAATACCCACTTCATCCATAAGGTCTTGAATGGTTCGACGTTGATCCCCAGGAACCAAGTGTTGAAGTTTGGCAACAATGTCTGGCTTTGTGCAGCTAACGGGCCTTTCAGTGTGAGCACCATC
The DNA here is from genome assembly GCA_026315105.1 of Locusta migratoria. NCBI lineage: Eukaryota > Metazoa > Arthropoda > Insecta > Orthoptera > Acrididae > Locusta > Locusta migratoria. The sequence continues at coordinate 543,286,452 of CM048744.1, forward strand.
TTTGATGTCTGTAAGGCCAGCCCTTAGTTGAGCATGCCACTCAAACACATGAATACGGCTCATCCTCTGCCCCCCAAACACTTGTTGAATCATTGAAAGGGTCTCTTTAGCACTTTTCCTGAGATTCACACAGAATCTAAAACACATGCACTGTTCTGTTTGTGGATCCATTGTAAAATCGCCACACGCCAAACTCAGAGTATTACGGAAATCATTGTGGACACGTAACACGTCCTCCCAGCTGAATGCCACTCTGCACTCTGACTCATCATATATGCAGCTCTTGCCACCTAGCAGTGCAAAGATCTACTCCTACTTTCCATATTGCAGCACGAGTCCCAAAAGTTTTTGATTCCACCTCGTATGTATGTGTCTTTTTTTATGTGCCTGTCACAGTTCGTTGTTATGTCTCTGCAGTGAGTTGTTAACTGTCATTATTATATTGCTTAATTCTAACCTGGACTTTATATTATTGGACCATTTACCAAACATTCAGATGCACCTTGTACTTCTACTTTATACTTAAGTTCAACAATATTTTGGAAAGCATAGGTTGCTACTCCCTACAGAGACCTCCGATAAAGGCTCACATAACAGAATAAACAAAAATGAAGCTTTCGGCTGTTAAGCCTTCATCTGCCACAGAGAACAAACACACACACACACACACACACACACACACACACACACACACACACATACTCGCCGTCTCCGGCTGGGTTGCGGCTGGACTGCAACACAGCTGAGGCGAGAGCAACCAGTGATGAGAGGGAGGAAATGGCATGGAGAGGGAAGCTGGAAGGGAGGGAAGGCATGCCAGTGAGAATGGAGCAATACATCAGTGCTGTCTGACAGATAAAAAAGGAACTGGAGTATGTGGTGGAAAGGAAAATGTATGTAAGCTGGAGTGTGGGTAGGGAAAGTAGGGGGAGAGGAGAATGGCGGGGCAGGAACCAGTGAAGGTTTAGGTCTGGGGGTTTGCAGAAGCATAGGATGTACTGTAGGGAGAGTTCCCATCTGCGAAATTCAGACAAGTTGGTATTTGTGGGGAGGATCCATATGGCATAGGCTGTGTAGTAGTCATTGAAGTGAGCCCATCTGTACGATTATGACAAGTTGGTGTTTGTGGGGAGGATCCATATGGCACAAGCTGTGTTGCAGTCATTGAAGTCAGCCACATCATACTGTGCTGCATGATCTGTCTCCCTTGCTACAGTATGACAATGGCCATAGTATGACTGTGGCAAGGAGACAGCTGGGCCATCCTGTTGCAGAGCATGCAGCACTGCATGATGTGGCTCACTTCAATGACTACTACACAGCCTGTGCCATATGGATCCTCCCCACACCATTTTGTCTGAATTGCACAGTTGGGAACTCTTCCTACAGTACAATCTATGCTCCTGCAATCCGCCAGGCCTAAACCTTCACTTGTTCCTGCCCCCACCACTCTCCTCTCCCCTTCCTTTCCCTACCCACACTCCAACTTATGGACATCTCCTTTTGCACCACATACTTCAGTCCCTTCCTATCTGTCAGACAGTACTGTCATATTGCTCCATCCCCCCAGCATCCCTTCCCTCTCTTCCTGATTGCCTCTCCATGCTGCTTCCTCACCCCCACCACTGGCTGCACTCGCCTCAGCTGTGTTGAAGTCAAGCCGCAACAGTCAAAGACGGCGGTTGGGTTTGTGTGTTTGCAGATGAAGGCTTAACAGCTGAAAGCTTCATTCTGTTATGTGTGCCTTTCTGTGGCTCATCTGATGTCTCTGAGATGAGTAGCAACCTGTCCTTTTCAAAATATTGTTGAATCCTTTAAGGTATTTAAATTGTTTGATTTTACACCTATGTTTTTAGCCCAGTCAACAAAGAACAAGAAATGTCAATCAAGGGAAAAATTAGTAGTCACACATTTTTATGCAATTTTAGAAGGGAGTGACCTGATCAATACACTAAAAATCTTCACCTGTGGGGTGTGAACATTGTATGTGTATTTCTTTTATACCTGAGTAAGTTGAAACTGTTGCTTATAGCATAAATCATTCCCAGTAATTAATCAAATTGCATTACATTCCTGAAAAGAAAAAAATGATCCTGTTAAGTTTTTCTATAGGACTAATAGTTTCTGGCAAGTGGGGGATGGAAAAAATTACAATTACTAAAAATATTCTTTCAATAGTACAAAATTTATGTTTATCTATAAATGAAGTGTGTCAAAGACAAATATCAAATGCATGTTGTTGTGTCTAAGTGAGTAGACCTGTATTACGGAGTAAATTATAGGGATGTAACAAGGTGGATGGGGCGGGGGTGAAGGGTCGAAGCAGAAGTGAAGGCAGGCCACAACTAAGGTAATGACTTTCCTCCTTCACAGGTATGCAAACCAAAAGTCAAACAGGTGATTAATTACTCACAAGAAGCAACTACAAGGTGTTTAACAATGTCACAGACACATTTCCCTTATACAGCCTTAATGAAACATTGGTCACACAGTGTGCACAGATGATCGGAGTGTTTAATAGTACATGGAATGCAGACACGAGTTACTAAAGACACTAATGCCATGGCAGAATCTACATAAATCTTTGCAGACTGTTTTACCCTGTTGGAGAGGAAAGTGACCTGTACAGCTGATACCAGTGTAACCTGATTTTCAGTTTAGAGGGAGACAGTGTCTCTCCAGTACTTCCTGTTCAGTTCTCTGATGTGAACATGCAAAATAACTGAGGTTGTGTTTATATTGTGGGATTATTTTCAGTTTATTGAGTGAGTGCTTATTTGCAGTTGTTAAGTGAAGCCATTATGTAAAAATGTTCAAGAATTAGAGCTGCTAGCTGCCCACTTCACTGAAGAAACTATCCCAAGCGAGACATGCTGTCAATATTTGAGAATGTGAATTTGATTGTCTCATTAGATTTCTATCTGATTATGTTGAAGCGATAGCTCCTTACTTAACAGCCATATACAACCGCTCTCTCATAGAAGGATCTGTACCACAAGATTGGAAAGTTGCACAGGTCCCACCTATATTCAAGAAAGGCAGTAGGAATAACCCATTAAAATACAGGCCTATTTCATTGATGCCAATTTGCAGCAGGGGTTTGGAACACATCCTGGATTCAAATATTATGAATTATCTCGAACAGAATGATTTATTGACCCAAGAGCAACACAGATTTAGAAAATATCGTTCATGCGAAACACAACTAGCTCTTAATTCACACGAAGTGATGGGTGATATCGACAAGGGTTCGCAAATTGATTACGTATTTCTTGATTTCCAAAAGGCTTTTGACACTATACCTCACAAACGGCTTTTAATCAAATTGCGTGGTTATGGTATATCGCCCCAAATTTGGGATTGGATAGGAGATTTCCTGTCAGAGAGGACACAGTTCGAAGTAATCAATAGTAAGGCATCGACTAAAATAGAGGTGATATCGGGCATTCCACAGGGTAGTGTTATTGGTCCTCTGCTGTTCATTAATAAACAATTTAGGGGAAAATCTAAGTAGCTCTCTTACGTTGTTTGCAGATGACGCTGTCATTTACCGTCTAGTAAAATCATCTGAAGATCAAAACCAACTGCAGAACGATCTGAATAAGATATCAGTATGGTGTAAAATTTGGCAATTGACTCTAAATAATGAGAAGTGTGAAGTCATCCACATGAGTACGAAAAAAAATCCGTTAAACTTTGTTTACAAGATAAATCAAAGCCGTAAACTCCACAAAATACCTAGGAATTGCTATTACTTCAGACTTAAATTGGAAAGAACCCATAGATAATGTCGTGGGAAAGGCGAACCAGAGCTGCATTTTATTGGCAGAACCCTTAAAACATGCAACAGAACTACAAAAGAAACTGCAAACACTACGCTTGTCCATCCATTTTTAGAGTATTGCTGCCCGGTGTGGGATCCTTATCAGGTGGGTTTGACAAAGGACATTGAAAGTGTCCAAAGAAGGGCAGATCATTTCGTATACAGGGGAGACAGCGTTATGGAAATGATATAGGATCTGGGATGGAAATCGTTACAACAACGTGCTTATTGCTGCGACATGAGCTACTTACGAAACTCAAATCACCAACATTCTCCTCTGAATGTGAAAATATATTGTTGATTCCCACTTACATAGGTAGAAATGGTCATCAGAATAAAATACGAGAAATCAGAGCTTGAACGGAGAGATTCAGGTGTTCTTTCTTGCCGCATGCTATTAGAGAATGGAATGGGAGATAAATAGTATAATGGTGGTTCGATGAACCCTCTGCCAGGCACTTAAATGTGATTTGCAGAGTATCCCATGTAGATGTAGATGTAGACTGTCACTATCTGGAACACTTTACACAACAAAGAGGGTATCAAATGCATTATCTAACCTCAGCCGTCTCAACACCTGAAGAGATCCGGTGGCTAAATTTGTATCCATCTACAGCAGAAGTAGATCAGCCAGATGTTACAGAACTTCAGATACTGCAACATAAGACAAGCAATGTGTGGCAGCAGATTACTGTTGTCGACTTGAACAAGATCATTCCCATTCCATGAGACATATTATGCACACCTTTTGCAAGATACACTGCGGTTCCACTAACAAGGGACACCTTTGATCTTAAACTTTTGGAACCACACAAAACCAAGCTTAGAATAACAAGCATTCATAAACAAAATAATGATGTGTGTCATTTCTGTGCAAAATGTCTCAGTTGTCTGCTCCTGCCACTAGATGGTGGCATTGTGTAGCTGCACTAACCTGTGCTCCAGTTACATTGAGTGGTATAGCTGCAGTACATATTTGTCTCTTGTAGGGTTCACAAGTGAGTTACTGGGTAAACTGTGCACAGTGCAGTGATATCATGAAGTGAATTAATCCTATGCATGTGGGTCAAATATTTAGTGATGTGTTAATATGGAAATGACATTGGGGCCTATGATAGCGAGTTGCAGATGTATTATATAACATAATTCAGAAATATAATGGCAAGGACACAAAAATACGTGATATTGTGCTAGATAGATATATGGAATTTGAAGGACAGCAGGAACCTGTACATGGCTCTTCAAGTAGTACACAAAATTCATCTCCAAAACAACAGGAACAATTAAGTCACAGTGAGTATGAACCCTCGACACACAAAAAAATGAGGTCCAATGTATTAAAAGACATTGATGACAGTGCACTAGACAACATTTCAGAGGACTGTTACAAATGTGGCTTCAATCCTATAGCAAACTAATGAAGTACTATAAGTGCATCAAAAGTAAATCAAATTGCACATTAATTCTAAATTATGTATCTAGGAAATGGAAGCATGTATTCATTTCAAAGGAAACAGATGGTCCCAATTACAATCTGTAAGAAGAGGATGTAGTATTGCAATTTGCTGATGCAAGGAGGTATGGTTCTGCAGTTCAGTATTGGCATCTGCAGATGTGGGCACTAAAATTGTTGGATTGGTCAATTTAAAAGCGTTTATTTCCTTTATTGACCATATGAAGGTTGAACATGGCATTTCATTCAGTCACATTACGACATTCATCATATGTAAGGACACAGAAGATGATAAAATTATACATCAGAAGGCACAGCAGTTTGTGGGGGAAGTGAACATGTTTATAACAGAGGAGAGTGTGGATAAAGGTAATGTGTGGATTCCAAGCTATCGGAACTGTGTTCCTTCTTGAGGTGGAGAGAAGGGTGTAACTATCGGCAGTACAGCAAAAAGGTAAGTACTGGCCAGCCAATCTATCTCTTTTGAATAATAATTTATCATCTCTGTGGAGTATTTCCATATTAATCGGATTACTGATTTCGTAAGTCTACAAGGTGCCAAACCACAAGTGAAGGAGCATGATCATTGTTTCATTGTGAAACTTCACTCTGTGATTTACAATAAATTTCCTGCACCTGTGCATAAGCCTATGTTGCAGTATACTTGGCAAAAGCCAGGGTAGCCACACCAAATCATAATTTGAAAATGCAACGCTTTTGATATTAGACTGCGTGAATGTGAAAGTGATTTGGAATTGTAGTGTAACAGTTAATTTACCTGTACACTATGGTACTGTCCTGCCACGAGATGTGTGGATATATAGATAAGTAGATATAAAAGGATTTTACTGTGTGCCATGCACTCGTGTGTGCAGGTACAAGGGAGTGAGCAGGTGAGGTGGTCCAAAGACAGTCATAGTGGCTGAAGAAGAGGCCTTCATGCAAGATAGCAAAACATAAATGAGCTTCGGAAGAAAGCGCTCTGACATGGAGATTATACATACATTTTTAGGATAAAAAAAAGTAAAAAGGGGAAAAAATGAAATGAAATGAATTTTGTAGACATAGTTTTAGTTAAGTTCTTCTTGAGACTTGGTCCAGTACGGATCATATGTAACCTTAGCCTATGGGGCATAATACAAGATATTTATAAAAGTTAACTATCTTGTAGTTTTTATTCAGTTAAAGTGTATTCTCACTGAGTGTGTTCCCTCCCTGCTGCAGAACGAAGTCCTAGACTGAATTCTAGCTGCTAGCTTACAAGCTAAATCTTTTACATAATCATAAACTATTAAAGAAAAAGTACGAACAAGTTAATTTGGTGAGATATGGTGTATATATGAATTAAACGACCCAATAATTTGAGTGCTGTGTCTCAGGAGAAGAGTTTGATTGTAGCAGCAAGGTCATTGCAACTTCTATCTCACTGGGAACACTGCATTTTCCTGGCGCCCATATATATTTTTTTTCTTTTTTTGTTAAATTGTGAAATAATGGATCATTAGTCAATATGGTTGCTGTGGAGACCACTAAACAAGTGCCATAGCAACTTACGTAACTAAGTGGCAAACTACATTTTCAGCAGAACAAGTCCTTTGAGTTTTCACTGAATCAGCATCATTATACAGCCGACCGACCAACAACAAGAAGTGTCGAGCAATGGCGGCCAACCGTACAACAGCAGTGAGCCAGAACAATGCAGCTTTTGCCGTGACGCCGGGTCTGCAGTGAACTAATTTGTGCAAACAGTGTGGACAGTGCTAATAGAATATTTAGCCTAATTTCATTGTTTTTTAATGCCTATGAAAATAAGAAAAATGACCACCGAGTCCGAAATCACACTTGAAGACCAATTCGAACAAATGGGTAGAATGAACGCGGAAATAATGTCACAGTTAGAAGTTCACAAAGAGGTGATTAACACACAGATAAAGACACAGTTAGATTCACAAACAGAGACATTTGCTAATGTAAAAGCAGAAATTACTGCTACTATTGAAACTGAAGTAGTAGTTGTGTTGTTGTGGTCTTCAGTCCGGAGAGTGGTTTGAAGCAGCTCTCCACAATATCCTATCCTGAGCAAGCATCTTCAACTCCACATAAGAACGGCAACCTACATCTGTCTGAATCTGCTTACTGTATCAATCTCTCGGTCTTCCTCTGTGGTTTTTACCCCACACACATCCCTCCAATGCTAAATTCACAATTTCTTCATGTCTAAGAATGTGTCCTACCAATCGATCCCTTCTTTTAGTCAAGATATGCCACAAATTCCTATTCTCACCAGTTCTGTTCAGTACCTCCTCATTAGTTATGTGATCCACCCACCTAATTTTCAGCATTCTTCTGTAGCACCACATTTCAAAAGCCTCAATCCTCTTCCTGTCTGCACTGTTTATCATCCATGTTTCACTCCCATACAAGGCAACACTCCACACAAATGCCTTCAGAAAGGACTACTTTAGGCTTAAATCAATATTTGATGGTAACAAATTTTTCTTTTTCAAACACACTTTTCTGCCCATTGCCATTCTGTATTTTATATCTTCTATACTGCAACAATAATTTGTTATTTTACTGCCCAAGTAACAAAACTCATCTACCTCCTTTATTGTTTCATTGCCTAATCTAATTCCTTCAGCATCACCTGATTTTCTTAGACAGCACTCCATTACCCCAGTTTTGCTCTTGTTAATGTTCATCTTATATGCACTTTTCAGCACACTGTCCAACAGCTCTTCCAGGTCCTTTGCTGTCTCTGGCAGAATTACTATGTCGTCGGCAAAACGCAATGTTTTTAACTCTTCACCCTCATCTTTAATTCCCTCTCCAAATTTCTCCTTGCTTTCCTTTATAGCTTGCTCAATGTACAAATTGAATAACATTGGAGAAAGGCTACAACCTTACACTCACTATATTTTATTCCTGCTTCAGAACTTGAAAGAGTTTATTCCAATCAACATTGTCAAAAGCCTTCTCCAAATGTACAAAAGCTGGAAATGAAGGTTTGCCTTTCCTTCATCTATCTTCTAGGATAAGCCATAAAGTGAGTATTTCCTCCTGTGTTCCTACATTTCCGCTGAACCCAAACTAATCTTCCCCGAGGTCGGATTCTACCACCTTATGAATCCTTCTGTAAATGATTTGTGTTAATATTTTGCAACCATGACTTATTAAACGGGTGGTTCTGTAGTGTTCACACCTGTCTGCGCCTGCTTTCTTTGGAATGGGGATTATAACATTTTTCTTAAAGTCTGAGGGTACTTCGCCTGTCTCATACATCTTACACACCAGGTGAAACAGTTTTGTCATGGCTGGTTCTCCCAGAGACTTCAGTAGCTCTAAGGGAATGTCATCTACTCCAGGGGCCTTGTTTAGACTTATGTCTTTCAGTGCTCTGTCAAATTCATCTCTCAGTATAGTATCTCCTATTTCCTCCTCATCTACTTCTTCTCCCCTTCCTACAATATTTCCTTTGTAGAGCCTCTGTATGTACTCTTTCCACCGAGAACTGGTTTTCCATCTGTGTTCTTGATATTCATAGAGCTGTTTTTCTTATCTCCATATATATCTTTTATTTTCCAGTAGGCTGTATCTATTTTTCCCCTATTTATAAATTCTTGCATTTGCCTTCTAGCCACTCCTGCTTAGCCATTTTGCACTTTCTGTCAATCTCATTTCTTAGTCACCTGTACTCCATTTTGCCTGTTTCATTTACTGCATTTTATGTGTTCTCCTTTCATCGATTAAATTTAGTATGTCCTGTGATATCCAAGGATTTTTTGTAGGTCTTGCCTTACTTCCTATTTTGTTCCCTGCTACCTTCACTATTTCATCTCTCAATGCTACCCATTCCGCTTCTACTGTTTTATTTCCCCCATTTCTGTCAATTGTTGCCTTAAGCTCCCTCTGGTATCTCCCAGAGTCTCCTGGTCTCTTCCACGTATACAACCTTCTTTCGTGATTCTTAAACTAGGTGTTTGTTATAACTAAATTATTTTCCATGAAAAATTCTACCAGGTGGCTCCTGTTTCATTCCTTTTGCCCAGACCATATACACCTACTATCTTCCCTTCCCTTCCTTGTCCTACTACTGAATTCCAGTCTGCTATAACAATTAAGTTTTCCTCTCCCTTAATTGTCTGAATAATTTCCTTTAGCTCCTCATGTATTTCTTCGATCTCCTCATCATCGGCAGAGCTAGTTGGCATATAAACCTGTGCTACTGTGGGCAGTGTTGGCTTTGTATCTATCTTGACTATGATAATGCGATCACTATGTTGCTCATAGTAGTTTACCTGCATTCCTATTTTCTTATTCATTATCAGACCTACTCCTGTAATATCCCGAACTGATTTTGTATTTATAATCCTGTACTTGCCTGACCAGAAATCCTGTTCTTCTTTCCACCGAACTTCACTAATCCCCAATATATCTAACTTCAACTTATCCATTTCTCTTTTTAAATTTTCTCGCTTCCTACCTGATTAAAGGATCTAACATTCCATACTCCAATCCGTAGAATACCAATGTTGTCTTTCCTGATTATCACATCCTCCTGAGTAGTCCCCACCCGGAGATCTGATTGGGGGATTATTTTACCTCTAGAATATTTTAACCGAGAGGATGCCATCATCATATGTTCATACAGTAGAGCTGCATGTCCTCAGGAAAAGTAATGGCTATAGTTTCCCCTTGCTGTCAGCCGTTCGCAGTAACTGTGTGGCAAAGCCACATTAGCTGATGTTACAAGGCCAGCTCAGTCAATCATCCAGACTGTTGCCCCTGTAACTACTGAAAAGGCTGCTGCCCATCTTCAGGAACCACACGTTTGTCTGGCCTCTCCACAGATACCCCTCTGCTGTGGCTGCACCTAAGGTATGGTTATCTGAATCGTTGAGGCACGCAAGCCACTCCACCTCTGCAATGTCTGTGGTTCAGGGGGGTGGGCCAAAGTAGTACGTTTGGTAAAAGAACACTTTCAAGACACATTAAGTGATTTTGTAAATGGTATCAATAACAATGTAACTCAATATACACAATCGTGTAAGGAGGCGGTTAATAAAATCAACCAAAAAGTAGTGGCTTTAGAAAAATTGCAGATATCATTTCTCAAGAGTACAAAGCCAAGTGTGATTTAGTACAGAATGAAGTAAAATATTGGTTTCATGGGGTTAACAATAATGCTACAGCCTTGTGTAAGTATGCTACTAAAGAAATACGGACATCACAAAAAAATTCGAAAACTAACAATAGATTGATGACCTAAAAAATTTATCACACAGTACTGTTAATGAAGATACAATCAGTGCCCTACCATCATTTAGAGAGAATAGTGGGGAAGGAGGTAAAAGAGGAAGTAGACAGTAACATAGTTAGGTCTAGCACAAGTGTTGAGGATACAAGTACACAACAACAAATCCTTAAGATATGGGAAGAGATAGAAAAGACCAAAAAAGAACTAACACAAAGGAACTATACCAATATTATTTCACTACCAAAAGGTACATCTTTAGAAGACTTATCAGTGGGTGCAGGATTAAATATGTCAAAACAATACCCTAAATTGAAACTTGGGGGTGACATGCATCCAATACATTTTTTATGTGTATTTTCGAAACACCAGGATGCACGTTAGGCTTGGACGTGTAAGTGTAGTGGTGAGCACTGAGCTCCAGCTTGTGTCTCATTTTTTCCAAATTTTAGATTTCATATGAGACATACCTTCTCTCTTGAATCATTCTTTTAAAACTTTCCTTTCACTATCCTGTTTACAATAACGTAATACTGAACGACGAACACTGAAGAGTCTTAGAGAAAAAAAATACTGATTTTGACATATCATACAAACAGAACTTATGTCACCAACTGGTGACAAATGAAGTGTGATTAATTATAATGTAAAGGTGACGCATGACCAACTATTGCACGTACAGCTGTTAATAAAATTTAACATTGCGTGATATGTATCATGCTACCATCTGTTGCGCGTGCACCAAGTAGTAAAATTTAAGGTTGCATGACTAGAGTTATGTAACTGTTGACTGATACGGAATACGCTGATGTATATTTAACGTAAGTGGAGATTATAAATTTTATAAGGCGGTTTGGTGCATTTTCTGTAAGGTTATGATATGTTTGGGTTGGTTTATACTATATGATTTATAGGGGTGGATATGTAGACTTTGCCACAAGACTGATGGATTATTAAATTATGCTTATCATGCAGTTAAATAGCAGCTTATCGGGGGTAACTTTGGGGGATCCATGGAGTGAAACAGTGATGCTCCGATCTGAAGTGGGGTGGCTCGCATCTAGCCTGCCATCTTTTGCCCTCCAGTGTCACTGCGAAGTACTGAAGTGGATGGGGTTCCTGGGGAAGGGGGGAAGAGACAGATTTCCAATCTTTGGAGTCTGTAATCTTTCCTTCTTCACTCCCGATTTTGCCGATTCTTTATTTTCTTTTCTTTCTTCTCATTTGAGCACCAATCTATCTTTCCCTCTTTCCACTATCATACGTGTTTATTGCTAACACCATTTCTTATTTAAGTCCACATTGTGGTTTACCATAATGTAGGGAGTTATAAGCCTCATTTGATCAGGTGTGCCACGGTATGTTTAATAATCCTTGACAATCTGATTTGGACACAAAGACATACATGAAAGATGTAACTCACTCGACACTCGTTTTGAGATAAGGGAAAAACAGGAAGGGATGACACCACTTTCCCATAAAATAATCCGAGTGTGCTCACTCGTATGTTGAAGTATGAAACAATAAGTGATATAATTAAGAAATATTTATGGCGACAACAGGAAATATTTATGGTGATATATATACACTGTGTTAGTAGTTTAGTGACCCAAGTACAGATATTATACCTGGCTGGAAGGGGGGAGGGGGGGAGCTAATAAGTGAAAATTAGGAGAGCAGTGAACACCAACCATACTGGGATCATTGTACATGTTGATTGTGTTGTGATCACAGACAACACCACTCTCACAACTAAAACACGGAACACTAGCGTGCACTGGCTGTGCGAACACCCCCAAGGTGCGCTCATACCTGGTAAACAACACACTGGGGCTGGAGCACAATTCTGCACTGTTTATGTCATTGACTCGCCCTTGGCGTGCTCTGGTGTTTGCCACAGTTTCCCGCGGCGCACTCTCAAGGCCGACCCCCAACATATGTTATCGACTGTGTCTGTGCCTTACAGCATTCCTCGGATGTGAGCAATGTCTATGACGACGTCATCTGTTGGGCTCTGACTGAGGTTGCAGGTGGGCACCGTTGTGTAGGGTCTGAAGTACTTGGAGTGCAGGCAGCGTTGGCACCCTTTCCTATATGGCAGGATCGGTGATTGTGGCTCAGACTCCATCTCCACCTTGGGCCCCGGACCTGTTGATGGTGGACCCAAAGGGAGCAATGCATCAGGAGGAGATAAATCCAGCGTGGGTGGTGGCTGTACCCGCAAAGGTATAGATCCCTGAGGGGCGGGACCTGGTTCAGTCCCTGGCTGAGGCAGATTACTTGCAGGTAATGGCAGGAACCTCTCTTCGGCGTGTGGGCTGGTAAGTGGAGCAGACTGGTGCAGGAGAATCAGCCGAGGGATGGGGGGTTCCCGATCTTCCATACGCAGGCGCAGCTGGTCATGGTGACGTGCAGAGATGCCGTCTTCTGTGCGTATGTCGCAGAAACAGCGGCCGCGGCATCTGGTGACGATGGCAGAAATCCATTTCGGTTGACGTCCGAACCCACGTGCCCAGACCGCCATCCCTGGTCAGAAGTGAGGGGATGGAGACATGGGTGAATGTCCCGGGCTCAGATGCAAGAGATGGAGCAGAGTCCGGGGCTGCCGGACGAGGAGGAGTTCCGCGGGACTCTTGTCACCAAACGGGGTGAACCGAAAGGATGAGAGAAATTGATCAAGGGCAACATCCAAAGGGCACTGAGCCACATACTTCTTCAACTGAATCTTAAAGGTGCGAACAAATCTTTCAGCCTCCCCATTTGACTATGGATGGAAAGGTGGGGCGAGGACATGGTCTTGCAGAAGGAGGCAAATTGGCCTGATACAAACTGAGGACCGTTGTCTGACACCACTGTAGTGGGGAGGCCTTCAATCGAGAAAATGCGTGACAAGGCTGCAACCGTGGCTGCGGCTGACGTTGAAAGGCAACGGACCAAGTACGAGAACCTAGAGAAGGCATCAATAACCAGTAACCAATAGGCATTAAGGAAGGGGCCTACAAAATCAATGTGCAGGCAATCCCAGGCTTGCAAAGGTTGAGGCCACGGTGCAAATGTAGCTCGAGGGGAGGCTTGATGTTGCACACAGAGCGTGCATGAGGGTTTGCAATAGATGAAGCCCCCAGCAAGAATTTATGATAATAAGCGACCTTTCTTAAAAACACTTGCAGGTCCTTGACTGATGTCGGCCGAGGGAGAGCCAACACGGGGGACACATTCTGACAGAGGGGCTTGCTGCCCTCACTAGAAACCTCAAACCCCAAAAAAGTGATAGAAGGCTGAAAAAAATGGCATTTCTCCAGACTGCATGTCAACCCCGCCTCCTGCAGTACTGTGAACAGCGCATGTAAGTTGCGTAAATGTTCATCGGCTGAGGGTCCGTCCACTACTATGTCGTCAAGATAATTGACATAACCAGGCACCGACAGTGTGAGTTGTTCCAGGAAACACTAAAAAATTGCTGGAGTGCTGGCCACCCCGAAGGGTAACCTTAAGTATTTGTGCAAACCTAAGGGTGTGTTCAGGAACAAGAGACGTTGAGAGTCAGCATCGAGAGGGACTTGAAAATATGCATCGGTGAGATCTATCTTGGAGAAGTACTGTCCACCTGCCAATTTCGCAAGAAGCTCGTCTGGGCGCAGCAATGGATAAGTGTCGATGATAGAGTGTGCGTTCACGGAAAGTTTGAAATCGCCACAAAGGCGCAGGCACATCCGCCCCGATGGTCTTTTTACAATGACCATGGGAGTCGCCCATTCACTGGACGGAATGTGTTTTACCACCCCAGCTTCCTCCAGGCGGTCCAGGTCTGCTTTGACGTGATCACGAAGTGCAATTGGAACTGGCCAAGCGCGGAAAAAAGGGGGCCTGGTGGAGGGCTTCAAGGTGATGTGCGCTTGGAAATTATTAGCACAGCCCAACCCCCCAAAAACAGCACCAAAAATTCGGCAAATAAAGAGTCTCATTGCGGAAAAGGCACCTCGTCAGAGACAATGTTGACTTCGTCAGAAATAGTGAACCCAAACCCCTGAAAGGTGTCAAGACCAAACAAGTTGTCCGTTTGAGCATTGTTTACAACAAGAAAAGTGAGCCTACGAGTGACAGATTTCTTTGTAACAGGGGCCGAGAACTGTCCCAGGATCAGAATATTTTGTTTATTGTAACTGAACAATTTCCCTGACACCGGTGAGAGAGAGGGAGAACCCAGATCCAAATACGTCTTTGAGTTTAATAAGGTGAAGGCCGCGCCTGTGTCCACTTGCATATGCAACTTTTTGTGGAAAACCGTGACATCAATAAAGAGCTTATTGGGTGCAACCGAAATCGCTGAGACGCAATTGACGTCCATCTCAGCATCTGAATCTTGAATTTTGAAGGCACAAACAGAAGCAATGTGACCTTTCTTGTGGCACTGATGACATGTGGACCACCGCTTGGGGCAGTCAGGTCTATCATGATCGACCAAACAGGAGGGACACAAAGGAAGCATTTTCCAGTTGCGTTACTGCATGCCGCCTGGCCCAAGTTTCTGCTGCCGTGCAACGGGCCGATCACCCTGGCGACGAGGCTGCGCACGGACTGCTGCGACCACGACATCCCTTTGCGACCCTGCTTGTAATGGGGAAGAAGTGGGTTGGATTTCAGCCACCTCACACCAAGCCTAAATTTGGTTGCCCACTGCCCGCGAAACCTCTAAAGAGTGCGCAATGTTAAGGACCTCAGAAAGAGAAGGATTTTCGCTCAGGAGAGCACATTCACGAACCTTGCGATCGGGGGTGAGACGAATAATAGCGTCACGGACCATTTGAGCAGCATACGATTTCTTATGCACATCCGTAACAAAATGACAATGACGGCTTAAACCATGGGATTATTACATTTTTCTTAAAGTCTTAGGGTATTTCACCTGTCTCATACATCCTACACACCAGTTCAAATAGTTTTGTCATGGCTGGCTCTCCCAGAGACTTTAGTAGCTCTGAGAGTATGTCATCTACTCCTGGGGCCTTATTCTGACCTAGGTCTTTCAGGGCTCTGTCAAATTCATCTCTCAGTATAGTATCTCCTATTTCATCTTGATCTACTTACTCTTCCCTTCCTACAACATCGTTTCTGAGTTCATTTCCTTTGTAGAGCTGCTCTATGTACTCTTTCCACCTTTCAGCTTTCCCTTCTTTGCTGAAAACTGGTTTCCCATCTGAGTTTTTGATATTCGTAGAATTGCTTTTCTTGTCCCCAAATGTCTCTTTTATTTTCCTGTAGGTGGTATCTACTTTTCCCCTTCTTATACATTCTTCTACAGATTTGCATTTGGCTTCTAGCCACTCCTGCTTAGCCATTTTGCACTTCCTGTCAATCTCATTTCTTAGTCGTCTGTACTCCATTTTGCCTGTTTCATTTACTGCATTTTTATATTTTCTCCTTTCATCAATTAAAATCATTGCAAAAATTATTAAATGAAAATAACTCTTACAATATAAACATAGATTTAGTGAATATTTTTCAATATTCACATAGGAGAACTGGATAGGAAATTCTAGGAACATATAGTCTACCTGTAAATCAAATAGCACTTATAGTGCAGGTTAGTTGCCTTTCCCACATGAACACTGACATACAGAATGACTAAGAATAAATATCTCCTCTAGCAGTGCAGAACAGTCTCCAGATATTTTGAAAGATGCTGTCCACATATGTTACTTATTTAACACATCTTAAGATATGCACTGCATTACCATTGCTTCCTAGGATGTGCATACAACTGAAGTTCAGTGTACCTATGTGAAATGCCCTATAGTTGCAGAACTTTGAAGGAGGAAAGCGGATGACCTCAGTCCGGTGACTGGCTTACAACCTCCAACCCTGCCCTGTGTAGTGTACCCACCGATTTTTGGTTGTACTATGAATCGCTTTTCCCACCATGAGATGTATATAATCAATGAAATAGGATTTAAGGGTAGTCAAACGATGTATACTGTGTGCCTGTCGCATGTCTGCACAAAAAAATTTATAATACAGTCGCAGACCTCAGAACAATCCACATAACATGGATAAATTTATGTTCTACTGTATTACGTGAAGCCCCCCACCCATTTTGGTTAATCTTTACCCAATCCTCCCTATGAAATTCTCAATGACATCTGGTTCCTTCAGAGTATCCAGGTTCCATTGCCTGACTTGTTTCTTACATTTTAATCTACAGTACATAACCAATAATTTATGGTCAAATTCTGTAATATAACATTTTACAGTTTAACCCTTCATTACACACTTTTTTTATAAGTTAAAATAATTTTTTATTTTTATTTATTTATTTTGTATTTCAAATTGTTCAAGGATGTCAGGGAAAATGTTGAAAAAAAAAAAAAAAGTTTTTACTTCAGGAAAAAAAAAAAAAAGATTAGTTTCATCAACAATTTTTGCCACTATTTCGCCAGTAAAAAAATATTTGAAAAACTGATATGGCATCGACAACTCTAGCACTGACTGGGGCAGTGCAGACTTCCCTTTGAATATAATTTTATCATTTACAAATGAAGCACTCTGTTTTTTTCCAAATTATTTGATTTTTCTGAACCTTTTGGTGTTTTTCAGAAGCTTGTGGTACCTGTGCATCAGAAACAGCTTCATTCTCACCATACTTCAAACAATAATTATTGTAATTATGTGTCCTAACTACAGTAGCCTCAGGATCGCTATCTGCAGATTCCAGATCATTTACGTTTATTGTTGCGTCTTCATCTGAGTCGTCAAAATCTAACTCATCTTCACTGCCAGAAGGGCATTCTAGAGCCATGAATTCTTCATACGTCATCCATTATCAAAATAGGACAATGGATCCATTACAGCACTCGAACTATCACAATAAACTAGAAAAAAGCAGAAAGAAGGAAACACTAATTTCTCATCATTTGATTGTGGCTATAAGCATTATTACACACTATTGCACATATGCAAAGGAAATTGATTTGTGTAGTACTCACAAATTTATCAGCAAAGAAGAAAATATGAACTGAGCAGAATACTCTCCAAAGGTTGCAGAACCACTACAAATTTTTTGCATTCACATGTTCTTCCATTCAGCTACTAACAATCACTGCCAAAAGAGAGCAATGTCAGCCTGACTCACAATGCTACTCACAGCAACAAACATTGTCGCGTCATAAACTCAGTAGCGCATTTTAGTGGCAGAATCTTATCAGTTACCATCATAACAACACTGCGCATCAGCAAAGCAATTTTAAGCGTTAAACTTCAAGAACAACGGTGAAAAGAGAGTTGAAACTTTGCTTTGCACACCTGCAAAGCAACGCAGTGAAGGGTTAAATTCTGATTTCAAAATCTATGTTTTATTATTATAAAGTCAATTTGGTATCTTCTGGTGTCTCCCAGTCTCTTGCATGGTTCTTAAACCAAGTGTTAGTGATGATTAATTCTACCAGGCGATCTCTTTAATTCCTTTTCCCCAATCCATATTCAACTACTGTTTTTCATTTATTTCCTTTTCATCTGAAGACATGATGCTGGATCTGACAACTCTTTTCCAATTGCATCAAGTGGATGTTCATGTAAAGAAGTGGGCCTTCAGCTAAAAAAAATTATATCAATGATGAGTCGTCTAACGTTTCACATGCTGATACTTGTTCTGGGCACAACACTGAAATTTGCTGCTATTTGCATAAGGGTTGCACTTCTGTCACGTCGAATGATTGTTTTCAGTTGTTGTCGGACTCATTCTTGCAGGATCTCCTCCATCCACATCAGTGTCAGATTTAATATTTTGCCGGGTTCCCCATGTTCACAGAGCACTCGTGAAATATTTGTATGCGGAAAATCCCCACCTTATCGCTACCTCAGAGATGCTGTTTCCCATATCTTGTGTGCTGACTATAGCACCACATCCAAACTGACCTAATGACTGTGTCAGACACCTATTGTGTTATATAGGTATTACAGACCATAGCGCCATCCTTCGAGTGCTTACACATCAGTTTTTGCATGTACATATGTATACCAGTTTTTCTAGCTCTTCAGTGTATAACGATCTCATGCAATTGTTTGCCCACAAACATTTACCTGAGCCAGTTTTGCATCAAACCTACAAAATGTGCCAAAATGTTTCTTGCCACTGAAAACTACAGACACCTGGTGATAGTTGAAAAAAGTACATATGTCTTAAAACAATGGAAAGTCCAGCTTGGAATTAACAATATAGTAAAAACGACAGTTTACAACTCACTGCAAAGACGTGACGATGAGCTGTGACAGGCACATATTGACACACGAACAACACTTCAGCTATTGGTCATGGCCTTCTTCAGATAATTGTGTTAATGTTCTATTTCCTAAAGAAGGCCTTGGCCGATAGCTGAAGTGTTGTATGCGTGTATCTTTTTTATGTACCTGTCACAGCTTCTTGTTTTCGCGGTGAGTGGTAAACAGTACTTATTACTATATTTTAACACCCATGTTCAGCATTTTATGACCATTCGTGTGACTGATTACAGTATTATAAAATGGAATCTTTTGAAAGAACGTGGAATCTAGGAAAGTCTAAAACTGCACAATTTGTAATGAATTATACAGGGTATCTCACGAAAGATGCCTGCCAGGCATCCGTGGACCGCGCGGTACGGCTCCCAGCTGCCGCCACTGAATCCGCCAGCCATGGCAGCGACCAATTCTCGGACTCTATTGTGCCGCGGGTGCATACACTGAGTTAGTCAAAGAACATTGCCATCTGAGTAACCTAACTTTACCTTTATTTACAGTAGATGTTCGAAATCATATCCCTCTATGGAAAGAGCGGCCTGACATCATTTGAACACATTTGCAAACAATCAACAAATTTCGGCTGGCGAAATCTGGGAAATGACAAGTTGAATCCTGTCTTCCAACTCTTCGAGTGTATGGGGATTCCTTGCATACACCTTGTCTTTTAACATTCCCCAAAGATAAAAGTCACAGGGCTTTAGATCTGGAAAATGAGGAGGCCAGTCATCTATCCTATCATCAAAAACACTTCGTATTGCTGCCATAGAAGCATTGGCAGTGCATGGTCTTGCATTGTCCTACATGAAATAACCATACAGCTTTTTGTTGGGTGAAAGTTCTTGAAACAATGGATGCAGGATATTGTTCACATACCTGTCGGAATTTATTGTTTCGTGAAAAAAGATTGGCCCAATTATTTGCCTCGCACTAATTGCACAATACACTCCAGTTTTCATGTCATGAAGAGGTTGATGTAACTCATGTAGATTTACTGAGCTCCAATGTCGATTGTTCTGCGAATTTACGTAGCCTGACAAATGCAGCCATGCTTCATCAGAAAAATAAAGCATCTTGGGACCAACTTCCCCAATCGTGCACAGACCAACAGTAACGACATCGAGCAACAGTATCTGAGTTCGTGAGTTAATGCACTACCGTTATTTTCTACGACTTCAAATTCAGTTTGTGTACTGCTCTGTGAGCACATGGTCTTGACACACAATGGCGAAGAGATTTTCTCGGGCTTTTTTCCAAGGCCTCCCGTATCTTATTTATTTTCAGTTAGAATACTACCTCCTCTAGGCCTTCGTTCATCTAACACAGATCCAGTCTTTTGAAATTTCTTCACTAATCTGCACATCGTGGATTCATTGGGAACATGCACACCGGGAAATTTCCATATGAATTCTAGCCAACATTCCACATGTGATTCTGATTTTACATAGTTCAGCACAAGAAACACTCGATCCTTCTTATATACCATACTGAAAGGAAACTTGACAGCAAACTCAAAACTAAAGACCCGAACACTGTCACACAGTAAAGAACACAAGAGCATGGTTTTTCTACCAGACAACAATAGGGCTGGACTCGGTGCTGTTGCCAAGTGTCCCAGAACATGCAGAGCAGCGACCGGCAGCAGCCGGCAAACACGCCGCGCAACTCACGGACCACTCTCAGACGTCTTACGAGACACACTGTAGTTTTGAACACTGGCACTTCTGCACTTGGGCATATGTAATGCTCTGTTCTTGGACTCTAAATTGTACATTGAAGAATTACCTCTCTTTATAGACATTGTCAATAGGTACCTACATTACAGAAAAGCAGCTCTTCCAATTTCATCACACTGAAACTTTCACGTAGTAGAAGCTTAACTATATCTGACTTCTTATCAGGTCTCTAACCGTCAACACAATATCAATAGAATGATGAACATGCTTCATAAAAGTAATCAATTTGAATGCTTTCAAATTGTGGAATTTTTCTTGCTATACTAACAGTAGCAGAAGCTCCTGAATTTTTCCGGTGAGCATATTCGTCCAATAATTTTCAGGAGTGCAGCTGGATTCTGTCGTCAATCTGCTATATTTTGGCCCAAAGATGTCTGGCCATCTTCAAGTGAGTAGTTGTCTACTCACTTGAGGTTGGCCGGATGTGTCTGCGCCGAAATATCATGACTAAAGGTCAATGAGATCTGGCTGCTCTCCCAAAAATTATTGGAAGAAGTAGCAGAATCATTCAAACATGGCTTTGCACCATAAGCAACAGCGTTAAATAACTCGCCAAACTTTTTGTAGAAAAATATTAGCCGAGTGGTGTGTGTTAACATAGCTTTACTAAACTGTTCATAGGTTAACATTTTAGAAATTTTCTTGCATGTGCTCTCTGTCTCATTACTGATTGGATCAAGATGATTAATAGCGTCTTTCAGGGAGGGTGGGGGCTGAAAAGCTCTCAGAACTCCCTTTCAATAGTAATGTGATACTTTTGAAGTTTTCCAAGTTCCTCCCATAGCATATTTGATATAACTCTCGCTTTCTAGTGTTGTAATTGAACTGACAATCCTAGCATATGCCACAAACTGAATCGTAGAAAGATAATCTAAAAAGGCTTCATTTTTAAATGAGCAATAATTAGTTCAGTGTAGCATTTTTTGTTCTCTCATTACCTGAAAAATTCTATGGCTGCTGGTAAGTATGTATTTAAGTATTGTGCTACTTAAAAACAACTATCTTATTATGTGACTATTGAATGCAGGGACAAGTTTTCTTCTTCTCCTTATTATTTCTCCCCCGTTTTTGATATGCGAGGTCAATTTATCTTTGAGGAAATGCAGGTACATACTTTTCATTTTTTTCAGAGAGCAGAAACACCATTGTCACCTTACTGACAAAATTTAGCTTCTTTAGTTGTTTCATAAAATGTCACCAACTAAGTTCATTTTGCACACTCAACATCTGAAATGTATTCAATTATCTCCAATCAATATAGTAAGTGTTAATAAAACAATATCCCATGTATGCACCAGAGTCTGACGCTAAGTCTACATCATTGATGTTTTCATCAATTAGGGTGTCTACTGTGGCCTACACCCACGTGATTCTCTTAACACCATCTAAAAAGTTACCTTCTCATGTTGAAGTCAGTATGAGCAATGAAATTGCCAATTTCTGTCATGTTTTGTCAGCAATAATCACTACAGAAACATCCTGTACAGCATGTTTGATATCTTCTTTCACTTCATAACTGCAATAGCATATTCATGATTGTCTATTTGAAGTAGGTATACAATGAGAACACTGCACATATTTATTTAAAAATGGCCGAATGTCAGCATTAAACTATGGATAAGAACAGCATCACTCTTGCAAACGGATTTTAGGCCTACCAGTTCTGTACCACCACTACTACAGCCCACCAATTTCGTACCACCATTACAATGGACATCAGATGCCTCATTCTAACCTCCTTGATTATGAATTTTCAATTAGAAAATCTTGTTTCATAATTATGAAAGTGAACAGAAATAATTGTAATAAAATACAATAAAAGAAATAAGTTATGAAAGGATAAGATGTGAAATGTTATTTCATTTAGAACACAGTTGGCAAGAATTGTTCAGAACGACAGCCTTCAATAATACAGAGATAACCGATAAAGTTTTGTAAGCGGCATATGTCGATTTTCTTTTATGTACCTCTACTTCGGTGTTTATTTCTTGGATCATTTTTTCATTTTTATATCCAGGCATAAATAAAACATTTTTGGCTAGTGGCAGCTTTTCCAGACATAAAATGTCACAAACATATCTTTATTTCTTTTTAACTTTGTGGTAACTCAGTAGTATGGAAATATATGTTAGATAGGTTAGAAGAATGGTCAGTAGCAAAATCAAAACTAAAATAGCAGAATGACATATATAGCACATGTTATTACAGAAGAATCTATTTACAGTCATAGCTTTTACTCTTTCATAATGTTTACGAGTGATTTCACATATAATGTTTGATATATTAAGAACAATACAAGCCAAGCACCAGTATATCGAGATGTTTTAGTACTCAAGTAGTAAATTTTGTGATACATACTAAATTTAATAAATTTTATTTACATAATATTGATTTATAATATTTCACATAGCTTTACTCACAGTTCTTGGGTGAGACATGAAAATCAACTACAATTTACTACAAATATTTTAAGTACTTTTTCATTACACTTTATTCCTCTATAATGAGCAACTTAAGTTCCAGTCAGTCTACAAAACACTATGGAAGAATTTTTTCTATAAAAAGTTCAATATACAAACATCTTGGTTTAATACAAATTTAAAGTGATCACACTAAATACACCCTGATTTGCACAAAGAGGCATTCCATTCCTGCCACTGATACTTCATTGAACACACATCTCTACTAAATGATTCAAAGAAAATAAAAAAAAAGGGTAAGAATAACTTAATAAATCTAAGCAGACCATTTGCAGTCATACAGCTTTTGTCTTATTTACCACATTTTCTGAACAAGAAACTTGGAACTTATACCACTGGATTTCTTTTATGAGCACCACTTCATCACATACAAAGCTGAATAACTGATGTCATGGTAACTAAGTTATATAAGATATAGAAATCTTCTAATTTTTATAAAAATAGACATATATATATATCTACAGCATTAAAATTATAGGTATCTACAAATCACAGCTCTGAAAATAGAAGTGTAATCATCAACTAGAATTGTTGTCTAACATTTTAAATATTTAGAAGGGGATGCCTTTACTATAAGTAAAAACCAACAGTATCTGTAACTGAATACAATAATAATCAAGTTATACCAATGAAATGACCTTTCTTTTTCAGTGACTTAAAATTACAATCAGTCATGTAAAAATGATTAGACAAATATATAATAAGAGAAAATTAAACAACATATGTGGAAGACAGAAGGAAATATATCAAACTGATATTGTGAATACATAATTGGGATAGAAAAATTTAAATTCGCCTATCTATACAGTCAACACAGCAGTGTAACAAGGATTTTGGAAGCTTATAATAAAACTGGGAATACTTAATAATAGGCCATCATGTTCTAAACAGTTTTGTTCAGCAATACCTACAATTTATATACAATTTATCTGTGAATGTAATGCTTGTAAAAAGCAAATGCTATGTTTCCCAAAAAGGTCAGTCTCCACCTTAAACACGAATACTAATCACACCTTTTTATAAATTTCATCAAATATGATGGCACAGATAAAAAATTACCACCAATCTGAAATTTATTTTTTTCTGTATTTTTTAATACAATATGTACTGCGTGAGTTTCATTTGTCACAGATTATATATATTTACTTCAGCAGGGAGAGCCATAAAGGTAGCTTAAAAACTTGCTATACATATTCTGTGACAATGCGCGCGCGCACACACACACACACACACACACACACACACACACACACACACACCCTGTAATGATGAATGGGAAATTGCAGGTAATTACTTTTTCAATCTTATGTAAACACAGAAAAATTAAAAAAAAAAAATAATTACAACAAACTGCTTCTGTGTCATAAGGGAAAATAATATTCGTCAGAATGATCAAAGTTCTAAATTATAAGAATATATCTGGCAAGCTCTATTAAGATAATTATAATTTAAACAAACTGAAAAATCTGTTTTCAGAAGAAACATTAGAAACATCAAATCTGAAACTTAGAGTATATACTTTGGCTGTGACCACGTGAGACTGGCTGCTCTACAACAGCACTGAAGCAAGACAACAAACAGCTGATTATTATTTACAACACTTCAAACCACATGACCATATTACACACAAACAGATCTTACACTGTAACTTGTACCACTCATACAAGGGAAGATGGTGATAACCTTTCTTCCTCACACATTCAATTACAAAGATCTATGCAACATCCTTACAAAAATGTGGCATAATTTTTGTCATGTTTTACACAGTATTCCTGGAAATCATGTAAAAATCTACATGAGAAACAAAAATTTATTTGCACACAACATTAAGTATTTGGCATTAAGATTATTAAGCAAATTTTTGAAGTTAACTCCTCATTTTTGCAGTGGATTGAACTTTGTTTTTTAGAAATTTATAAAATACTGCATAAATGGCAAGACAACAACAGATGTAGTATACAACATAGAAATTGCTACATAACATGAACATACAATGGAGTATCAAATACAACATTCCTCACTGCAACTGTCAATCACAGAGTGCTGTTGTTGAAAGGTGCAAAATTTGTTTAGCCCTTGTAGGTTCCAAGGTAACTCTTACAGACTGGACATTTGTGTTGGACAATCTTGCAAGAATCCATACAGTATGGTATACAGCTACACAAAAAGCACCTGTGAAAGAAACATAATTCTATACTTTCAATTTATAGTTTCAGAACAAACAGTATTTGATAATTAATTAAATAACAGGAGCATTAATCTTTCAGAGTCATTTGTGTAAATTTCATATAAACGAGTCACCCCCTGAATGTTTCCAAAGCAGGGAAAAAATAAATAAAAATAAAATGAGGAAGATGCAAAACACGAAGTTTTATCAGCTTGGGAACTTTCAACAGATTAAAGTTAAGTTAATCTGTTCAGACTTTTGATAGGCCAATTTTAATATTTCCAAGAAAACAACAAAGTTGTGAGGATCACATCACGAACTGAGACAATTGTGATTTATTTCAATGTTGACAAATATGTTCCCAGATGGGCTGAGCTAGGCACAAATAACAGCAAGTTTTCTACTGTAAAATAAATAAATAAAATATACTGCTAATCTGCACAAATATATTTTTAAGGCATCATTAATTCAATAAACAGGCTTCAGATAACTAAGTACAAATTGAAAACACACACACACACACACACACACACACACACACACACACACAGATTGGACCATTGATAGTGACCAGGCAAGTATCACACGAAATAAGCATCAAATGAAAAAACTACAAAGAAAAAAACTTTTCTAGCTTCAAGGGGGAAAAACAGATGGCACTACAAAACTGCATTTTGTTAAATAGGTACCCCCATTTTATTACATTTTTTCTAGTACGTAAATAAATATGATTGTTTTATTTGGAACACTTCTGTTACTTTGTGATAGATGGCACTGTAATATTCACAAACATATTGCTCACTATTTTAGACGAACAGTGGGTAACAGGTCGGCTATTTTAATTAAAACACAGAACGTAGGTTCATTTAAACTTTCATTTCAGTTGTTTCAATGTGATACATGTACTTTTGTAAAATTATCATACATTATGAGAACGCATGCTGTAACTGCATGATTACCCGTAATTACCTCATGACTTCAATAAACACTCAAAATGATGACCTTCAAATTCAATGTGTTTGGCAATATGCATAACGAAATTCCTCTCAACAGCATGTAGTATGCCTTCAGTATGTTGTCAAATGGACTGACACTGTGCTGACACTTGTTTTCAGGAGTTGCCGGTGAATCGCGATAACAAATATCCTTCTATTTTCCCCACAGAAAGAAATCTGGGGATGTAAGATCCGGTGAACGTGCGGGCCATGGTATGGTGCTTCTATGACCAATCCACCTGTCATTAAATATTACATTTAAGACCGCTTCAACTGTACGCGAGCCATGTGCCAACACCCACCATGTTGAAAGATCACCGCCATTCTGTCATGGAGTGAAACATCTTGTACTAAAATTGGTAGAACATTACGTAAGAAATCAGCATACATTGCACTATTTAGATTGCCATCGATAAAAAAGGAGCCAATTATCCTTCCATAATGCCGCACCATACACTAACCCACCCACCAAGGTCGCTGATGTTCCACTTGTCACAGCCATCGTGGATTTTCCTTTGCCCAATAGTGCATATTACTCCGATTTATGTGTTTGTGAATGACACCATCACTAAACAGAATGCATGAAAAAAATCTGTTATCATCCCATAATTTATTTGGTGCCCGGTGGCAAACCTGTTCACGACATTCAAATTCTTCGCCATGCAAATCCTGGTACATAGAAATAAGGTGCGGGTGAAATTTATGTTAATGTAAAATTCTCAACACCAACGTTTTTGAGATTCCAAATTCTCACTCAGTTTGTCTGCTACTGATGTGTGGATTAGCCGAAACTGCGGCTAAAGCACTTACTTGGGCATCATTTGTTGCAGGTCATGGCTGACGTTTATCTGAGTCAGAGGTTGCAGAACACAAGGAAGAGTGCAACCATAATATAAACTTAAAGAACATACAAGTGCTTTTTAAACAGCCATTTAAAATGAAAAGAAAAATTCGTGAATCAATCAAGATCATTAAAGACCCCTACAACATGAACAGAGAAGACTGGTACAAATTCTCACCGTCTTGGCTTTCAGTGTTGACAACATGGCGACGTTTTTGCGGCAAGCGGTACAACAGGCCCTCGGGCCACAGATGGGTGATCCTGACAGCGTGATGACTTCGTCACTACCCAGAAGAACTAAGCCGACCATGCAGTTGCCTCCGTTGATGGCCAAGAGCGCACATGCGTACAACTACCTGTTTTCCACCAATAGGAATCACCGATGCAAACACCAATAAAGCGCATCTTCACTTCCTATTTCCACCTATCAGAGACACCAATCAAAACTAAACTGTTAAGACAGTAACACATTCTATAAGACCAGCACAAGGAGGAAACAATTCAGTATTTCCTGAGGAAGGCTCCTGCAACGGATCCAAAATGTTGGAAAGATTTTATCATCATGATGCGGCAAATAGCTCATTAGAATTTTAACTTTAGATGATAGAAGCTTTTGAAATGTGGTGTTACAGATAAATGATGAAAATTATATGGGTAGATCGCATAACTAATGAGGTGGTGCTTAACCGAGTTAGAGAGAAAAGGAATTTATTGCATATCCTGACTAAGACAAGGGATAGATTGATAGGACACATTCTGTGGCATCAAGGAATTATCAACTTAGCGTTAGAGGGAAGTGTGTGGAGTAAAAATCTTAGAGGGAGACCAAGGGATGAACGTAGTAACTAGATTCAAAAGGATGTAGGTTGCCAATCATATTCTCAGATGAAGAGACTTGCACAGGACAGGGTAGTGTGAAGAGCTGCATCAAACTAGTCTGCAGACTGAAGACCACAACAGAGAAATTAATGTAATAAAAACCCCGATGATGCCCCACCTATCAGAAATGCACAAGCAGCATTTGAATGAAGAAATGTAGAGCAGGTTTTATTTGAACAACAACAACATTAGAAGCTGCATGTCACTTACAGAATCTTCCGGATCAGTTATTGAAAAATTCCAGAGAATCCTCGTTAATATCAACAGGAAAGTGGGAATAGATGCAAAAAATCTATCTGGACAGGATTGTGGGTCCTCCACTTCATACTGAAACTGTGTTATGAGCATTTTGTTCAGCATCTTAATTTCCACTGGGACGTGCCCCATAGTGCAAGTGATTTAAAGACACCCGTCAAAGTTATTTACAATTTCAGAAATTTTTCTCTATTTTTTTCTTCTCTTTTTTGTGTGTGGGTGTCAAATATTCTGCACATCCTGTCCCTAAAAAATGCAAGAGCACCACATGAAGATGTTAGGTAGCGGTATTTGGGAACATAGCTCCCCTGCCAAACCCCTGTCTCCAGAGTGGTAGGAGGGAACTTCGGCATTAGAAGTGCCTGCTATTCACTGCGACCAGTGAAAAAGTCTCAAGCAATGCAGAACAGCAGTCGAGTCCAGTTTGGTGCAACATGCAGAGTTAGCACTGACCCTATCTGTTTTCTTTTATAACTGCAAATATCAAACTAGCTTGAGTCTTATCAGCACAGTTTTTAGGGAGATTCATTCAGACATGGAACGTTTTTGCCATCTTGTAGAGACAACAGTGAATTTGTAGTATTCAGTCGATGTTGCTCCATAGAGTTTGGGACAGCAACTGGTCCATCCCTCCCACACTGCCAAGTGCTACCAAACACGGTTCTGCATACAGGAAATATAGCTTGTTCATTAGGTGGTGGTTGAACAGCTGGTAATGACAAAATTATATATTTAAGTTTGCAATAGATAATTTAATGAATGAACATCTTAAACAATGTAATAATGAGGGCACAGGTTACAACTCACCACAAAGACGTGACAATGAGCTGCAACAGCCATATAAATGAAACACACACACACACACACACACACACACACACACACACTACTACTACTACTACTACTACTACTACTACTTTAGCTATTGGCCAAGTTTTGCAAACCATATGTCCATAACTAGAATTCATATGGTAATTAATATTAGTAGGCATAAATTTCCTAACTGAGGCCAGTTGATCTCCAAGGTGTTAAATTTTAGTTTGAATCACATTACATGCAGTTATGTTAGCGTAAGATACTAGTAAGAGACAAAGTGGAAGATAGATATTCATTTGCCACTGGTCATAAACAGGAAGCCAAGATACAGACATATCTTTATTCAAATTTGCACTGTAACTTCTTGTGACAGAGGCATCATTTTTCTGCTAACAGAACGTTTTTACTGATAATTGCAAGAGTATTTCCGCTACAGAGTGAAAGTTTCATTCTAGAAATATTAGTATTTATTAACTGTGCAAAAAGGGAAATGAATAGATACACTGGGAACAAAAAGAAGGTTGGATATTTTAATTATTCTGTCAGTTCGTCTTGCATGTATTGCAGTTTGGTAGTGCATGGATGTTAATATATTTTAAGATTTTATAGTACCTGTAATTCTCATCTTTAGTCTTCACACTAAGAAAAAGTGCTTTTACACCTAAAGGGACTGCTGTAACAGACAGAGACAAAGTCACTGAAAACAATCTGAGGTAAGGCCCATAAGCATTATTAACAGCTTTTGGTCTCCACTCCCAGTTTTACAAGTAATATTCCACCCTCTGCAACTGTAATACAATTCCTTTATTAGACCAGATGCTTTGCATTTATTTTAAAACAACTTTAGTGGTTGTTTGGAATTAATTTGGAATCAAAAAGTTTTTATTTGAGGATGTTGGGGCAGCTTATATGTAATGAAGTGTGACTCTGGTGCAGGATATAAGTCTTGACATGTAGGCAAGGTATTCATGTCTTTTGAAGATGCATGTAATACAAGCTGAAATGTAACAATGTTGACGGTATTACCAAATACGTCCTAACAGAACTAATAAGCTAACATTCTTTTCTTGGATGCCGAAGGACTATCAAAGGCAGACATCTATTAGAGAATGAAGAATCTTTATGTGCCAGTATAGATGGCAAAAACTGAAAATAAATGCTGTTGCTTCTTGATAACACAAAGCTCTATATTAAAAATGTAATGCAGAATATATACCAACTCAAGTGCGACACACTTCAGCACATGCCCTTGAGACACTCAAGGGTGGAAGATTTCTGTCAAATCAGGATGTGCAGCTGGTAGTTACAGACTTCTTAACATAGCAGGGCATGGTGTTTAACCAAAATAGTATCTTCAACATGTTGTGTAAATGCAATGATTATCTCTATGCTCACTTTCAATTTTCCTGATTGCCACATCAGTTTTATGCTTGAACAGCTTTTAAGTTGCAATTTTTTGATTGCTCCTTACACATAATTTCAATATTTTCTTCTAGATATACACATTCAATTTTTTGCATACTGTTCTCATCTAACAAATATAATTCCAGTTTCATGGGTGTTTTTTTTTTTTTTTTTTTTTTTTTTTTAATCAAGAATTCACTTTCATGCACTCCAATCACAGTTGATGTTTTGAATGGAGAATGCTCAGTCTGCATTCCTGCCTCTACCTGCATGACCCACAGGACAAAATGCCTGTGGACAAGTGGAAATTTGTCAATGTTGTTCGATTTATTTGAAGAAAAAAAATACTTTCCAATGCAGCAAAAAATGATAATTTTGCAGAGGCAGTTAATGCACTTAATAACATTGTTACTCTTTACCACAAAATCCATAAACATTGATAATATCAAACAGAAACTCACTCTCTGTATATCAATAAAGTGATGGATTGTACGTGACTCTGGAGAAAATGGTTGTTATTAATTTATCTGAAAAGGAATGAAAAACATTTCCACATGCTCAGAAAGAGCTTTTAGTCGAAAAGAAGATTTTGATAAAGAGTCAACTAGCATCATTATACTAAGGTATTGATTGTAATGGAATGGAGTGAAAATATTACTGACAACAAAAAATACTCGTTTTGAAAAGAGGATTTGCGTGAGAGAGAGAGAGAGAGAGAGAGAGAGAGAGAGAGAAATGTAAAAATATAGAGGCATACGAAGTATGACAAAACACTTACACTAAAACAAGATAGATAAACGTACATTAGAAACAGAGGGAGAGCAAAATTCAGTAACACAGACTATTGTGAAATAACAATAGCAGTAAGTTGTGGCCTATTGACTTCAACAGGACATTAAAACGATATTGGTGGTTAATCTCAAACACACAAAAATTATCTTCCCACAATTTTTCTGTTAGTCTTCCTAAAATCTTCATAAGACTGAAGCCTAGTTCAAACTGAGAATTTGGAACACTTCCCCCCCCCCCCCCTCCCCAATTACACACAAAGAACAAATCTGCATTTTTTCTGGTAACTATAATTCCAAAGATTTGAAGGTCTTTGGTCAATTTATACTTAAATCAAATGTTCAAATGTTTGTTAAGCTTATGGGACTTAACTACGGGGTCATCAGTCCCTAAACTTACAAACTACTTATAAACTACCTTATACTAAAGACGGCACAAATATCCATGCCCGAGGGGGGATTCGAACCCCCGACCGTGGTGGACGTGCAGACCGTGACTGAAGCGCCTCAGTCTCCTCGGCCACCGCGGCCGGCAATTTATACTTACCCAAGAAGGCAAAGAATAATGCAAGCAATATGAGCACCAGCCTGGTTTTCAGTGACTGTGCTAGTTTTAACGTCAGAATGGCACATTGGACACCGCAGTCTGCAAGGTTTTGGTCCTACTGCTACAGGTCCATTAACAAACACTGTCAATTAAAAAATAAGATTTATCAGTAAATTCATTATTTTTGCCTGAACAAGTAACCTAAGTGGAGAAAAAGAGCAAGAAAGACAAATAAATGTTAATAATATAGGAAGATAAACCACAAAAAAATTAATTAACCACATTTTTAATTAAACTTATTAAAAGAAACTTTACAGGATACGCAAAAGGACGGTGGGATTTTGGATGTATTGTGCTGAAATTTATTCTGAACACACACTATTTTGTTTTAAATAAATATATTACCTGCTGTGGTTACTTGTGCTGGCTGTGGTCCAGGGGGCTGAGGAGGCGGTATGCTCGCCTGTGGAATGGAATGTGGCCCACCACTTGGAGCAACTGCAAAAGGGGAAACCCTTTTACTTCGAACAAAAGAAATGAACAGCTAACAACAAAACACTACTCCAGTTATTAAACAGCACAGCACTGAAGATGAGAGTTTTCAATGTAATTAATAATTTTAAAATTTTCTCCAATAATGAAAAACCTGACATTTTGTACAATGTGAGATGCTATCTGACATTTGCTTATCTGAACTATTCCAGTTTCATTTTGTTCTCCAGTTCACTACTTCCCTAGCACACACATTTTATTATGCTAGTCATTTCTCCCTATGCAGGTGGGGGTGAGGAGTCATCAAAATATTATCTCATTTTGAGAAGAAAGTTTGCAATTAAAATTTCGTAAATCTTGTTGCAAGTGCGACAGCAGGAGATAACGCTTGTGCGACTATGTTGTGTACCTGTATGAATGTTCCTATTTCTGAAGAAGGCCATGGCCGATAGTTAAAGTATTGTGTGTGTGTGTGTGTGTGTGTGTGTGTGTGTGTGTGTGTGTGTGTGTGTGTATATTTTTTTAAGCGCCTGTCAAGGCTTGTCATCACTTCTTGGTGGTGAGCTGTAAACTGTCCTACTGATATTTTTTTTATTCCAGCCTGGACTTTCCATTATTAGATTTCTACAACTATACTAGACACTAAAGTACAGGATCACCTTCAAACAACCTCAGATTTTCCCTAGACTACTTATAGACATCAGGAACACTACCTCAGGGAACCCCAGATACCACTTCTGCATTACTTTATGATCTTCTGTCTATAGAAAGTTTGTGAGAGTTTGGTTGATACAATATTGAGTTCATTCCTACACAGTCTAAAGATTCTTCCACTTGTGGTTTTCAAACCAACAACTGGTTTGATGCAGGTCTCTTTACTACCCTATTCTATGCAAGCCTCTTCATATCTGAATAAGAACAGCAATCTACATCCTTTTAAATCTGATGATTGTATTTGTCTCTCAGTCTCTCTCTGCGACTTACCCCACACGTTTCGCTCCAATCCTGAATTTATGATTCCTTGATGTCTCAGAATGTGCCCCACAAAAAGATTCCTCCTTTTGGTCAAGGTATGCCACAAATTCCTTTTCTCCCCAATTCTGTTCAATAGTTCCTCAGTACTTATTAGTTACACAACATACCCATATAATCTTCAGCATTCTCCTATAGCACCAAATTTCAAATGTTTCTATCATCTTTCTAAATGAACTCATTGTCCACCTTTCACTCTAGTACAATGCTACACACCAGACAAATGCTTTAAGAAAAGACTTCCTAACATATAAAGTAATACTGGATGCCAATAAACTTCAGAAATGTTTTTCTTCCCATAACCATTCTGCATATTATTTTACTTCAGCCATTAGAAGTTATTTTGCTTTGCAAATAACAAAACTCATCTACTATTTTTTATTATGTCATTACCAATCTAATTCCTTCAGCATCACCTCACTTTCTTAGACTCCTTTCCATTACTTTTGTTTTGATCTTATTAATGTTAATCTTACACTCTCCTTTCAATGTCAAATCCATTCAATTACTCTTCCACGTCCTTTAGGGTCTCCAACAGAATTACAATGTCAATGGCAAACAGCAAAGATTTTTATTTCTTCTTCCTGAACTTTAATGCCTTCTCCAAATTTTTCCTTGCTTTCCTGCAAATCTTAATGTACAGACTGAACACAATTGGGGGAAGTCTAAAACTCTGTCTTACTCCCCAACCACTGTGTCTCTTTCATGCCCTTCATTCTGTTTATTTAATCCCTGCAACCTTAAGCATTTGAAAAGAGTATGTCCCAGTCAACATTGTCAAAGCGTTCTCTAAATTTACAAAAGCAAATTTGCATACACTCACATTAATTTGCATATTTGTGCACAATTTTTGCAGTACTCTACTTGCTCATGGGTATAATTTTTCATTCTTGAGCCATTTTGCGTGCCAGGGCGTCATTTTGCATGCCTGTGTGCACCTCTTCCCAGACCTTTGGCTCCTCATAATCTCCTACGACCATCACTCCCATAATTTCCCATTTTCATTATACCATCTCTGCTCCAATGGTCCCTTTCCCTGGACAAAACCCAATCCCACATCCTATTCATAAAATGCTGCCTATATCATAGAATCCCTCGTAATGGTCTAACCATAAATATTCCATTCTCTAGATCCAACACCTACTTTCACAATGACCTGCACTTTTCCCAGATTCCACCAATCCTTATCCCTCACAAACCCAGTTCAACAAACTCATCACTCCATGGCTCAAGTTGTCCAGACTGTTGACATGTTATTTTCACCTTGGAGCACTAATATCCATTCCTTATCTGACCCACAGTGTTCCTCCCTGTGAAACCCTCATACCATCCAGACCTTGCTTAGCCGACCTCTTGAAACTGCCTCATCCCTCCAAACTCCAACACTCCACAACATCCAATGTAGAAACAACCCCAGAACACTGGGGTTAACCCGTCCACAAAATACCTCAACCCCACAGATGTTTCCATTTTATCCAAAAGGTCTTGCCTTCAGCTCTATATCACAATTCAAACATTTTGGACTTGTCAAAGACCTTCCTTCTCCTGATCCCTACAATGGGGACCCTACTGTGCCACTAATCGTTCTGCTGTAGCCAACCCAATCCCAACACCGAGCCATACCTTTCCCAGTTCATACAATCATCCAACAGAGATCCCCTCACACTCCCACCTAACCACCCTCTGGTTACCCACCAAGAATTTCTCACCTCCAACTTGACCTCATCATCTTTCCCCAAGTCACTTCCTAAGAGCCTAAACCTGTCAGCAGAAGAAAGGAGACCCATACACAACCTCAAAATAAATCCCAACATAATTACCCTTCCTAGAGGTAAAGGTTCCATAATTGTAATTATGGATCAAAGTGACTACCTGGCAGAAGAGCCCTGACAACTCTTACTCTTCCACCTACAAGTTTGCCGGAATGAGCCCATCCCAAAACCCCAACAAGATATCCAATGCTGTTCAAAAGATAAGGCCCCTCCCAGAAGCTCTCTCCTGAATCCATCTACCTCCTTACCCCAACAGCAACCCACATACTCACCTTCTACATGCTCCCCAAAATCCACAAATAAAATAATCCTGGACGCCTGATTGTGGCTGGTTTCTGTACTCCTACAAAAATAATTTCAGACCTCTTTGACCAACACCTTCATCAACAGTCCAAAATCAACCCCCCTCCTCCCCAAAGAAAACATAGAAACTACTTCCTTCACAGACTCTCCACCATCCCCACTCCTTTACCTCCTAGATCCCTACTTGTCACACTGGATGCCACCTCCCTATACATCAACATCCCACATGCCCATGGCCTTGATGCTAACTAACACTACCTCTCCCGAAGTCCCTCTGAATCAAGCCCGATACCTCATTCCTCATAACCCTCACCAACTTCATCCTAACAACTACTTTTCCTTTGAGGGGAAAGTTTGCATCAAATCAGTGAGACAGCCATGGGCACCCGCATGGCACCCTCCTATGCCAACCTGTTTATGTGCCGCCTAGAAGAATCCTTCCTAGCATCCCAAAACCACAAACCTCTGATCTGGTTCAGGTTTATTGATGATATTTTCATGATCTGGATTCAGGGCCAGGAAACCCTATCCTCCTCTCAGCTCCTCTCCCATCCACTTCACCTTGTCTTCCTCAACCTACATGACACATTTCTGGATGTCAACCTCCAGATCACTGATGGCTCCATCCACACTTCCATCTACATTAAACCTACCAACCACCAACGGTACCTACACTTTGACAGTTGCCATCCCTTCTACATAAAAAAAAACCCCTCCCTTAAAAGCCCGGCCACCCATGGATGGATAGTGTATCTGCAATGACAAGTACTTCCGTTTTCAATATGCTGAAGGTCTCACAAAGGCCTCCACCAACAGAAACTACCCCCACAGACCTAGTCTGCAAACAGATCTCTTGTGCCATATTCCCACACAATCCAAATCCTCCCTCTACCACCAGTAACCATCCATAAAAGAGCACTCCCCTTGACACCAAGTACTAGACTGGACTCACCAACGTTTTTATTTTTGTCTTCGTGCCCAGAAATGAGATATCCTGCACAACACCCCCCTCCCTAAAGTGGTGTTCCAGCACCCTCCCAACCTCTAATACATCCTAGTTCATCCCCATGCCACCCAGAAACCAAGCCCACTGCCACAAGGATCATATCCCTGTGGAAGACCCCACTGCAAGACCTGTCCACTACACCCAACCAGCACTTCCTATTCCAGTCCTCTCACAGGCTTATCTTACCCAATCAGAGGCTGGGCCACATGTGAAAGCAGCTATGTGCACTTTTCTATATTGGCATAAACACAAACCATCTGTACATTATGCTGAGTGGTCACCGGCAAACTGTGGCCAAAAACAAGGTGGACTACCCTGTGGCACAGCATGCAATGGAGCAGATGCTCGATTTCAATGTTTGCTTCATAACCTGTGCCATCTGGATCCTCCCACCTACCACCATCTTTCCTGAACTGCTGAGATGAGAGTTATCCTTACAGTACATTCTCTGATCCTGAAATTATTCAGGCCTCAACCTACGATAATCTCCCCCCCCCCCCCCCGCCCACCTAAGAGTTCCTATCCCCTCCATCCAAAAGCTATTTCATGTGCTGTGCATGTAAGTGTGCAATGTTTAAAAAGACTGGCTGCTGTAGAGTTTCATAATTATCAACACTTCAGATCATCACTCAGTTCTACAGCAGTTATACACCCCTGCAGGCATACAAAAATCCTTTAGACTGAACTGTCTGCAACTGTCTATGATCTTATTAGTGGTATTCCACAAAGCTAAGAGGCTCTATTCCCAAACAAAACTGCAATGGGGTCTTAATGGCAAGAGTAACAAATATTATGAAGTAAAGCTGTAACTTTATTAAAGAGGATATTACACAACATAAATTGTAAATAGAAGGTGTACTTACATCCCTGAGGTTGTGGCACTGGATACGGTGGCTGTGTTTGTGTTCCCACTGGGGGATATGGCATCTGCTGTGTAGCTGGTGGGTATGGCATCTGTTGCCCTGCAGGTGGGTATGGCAACTGTGCACTGGCTGGTGGGTAAGGCATCTGTGGCGCAGCAGCTGGGTATGACATCTGTGCCAGTGCCGGTGGATAGGGCAGCTGCTGCGGGGGGTATGGTGCGTGTCCTCCCTGATGAGCATCAGCTACTGTCGGTGGATACGCAGACATTGCTTGATCGTATGATGGTGGTGGTGGATGGCTCTGGAATTCATTTCCTTCAAACTCTGGAAATGGTGCTGACGGTGCTGAGGCTTTATTCATCTTTCTGCAAGTTGTTTCAAATTGCTGTGAACAAAAAGGGTTATGTTTGTGTAGCCTTTTATATCCACTGAGGAACAACAAATTAAAACTGTCATCTTTAAAATTATGTTTCTTAAATAAAGAACACTATCAAATTGTTTCAGAACATCAATCTCAGCTTTGACTCTTCACGTTTCATGAATTCCAATCTGCAGAATTTTCTCTGTGTTTACAGAATCTGCCAACAGCAAAATAACTAACAGCATTTGGTACAACAACGGGCACTTACAGCAGTTTTCAGAAGCTATTAGATTTCGCCTGGAGTAGTCACAAGTTAACTCTGGACAGTGTAAAATGCAAAGACAATTGCTTGGAAAATGCAACAATCTGAGCTGAAAAGCTGGATCAACACCCATGCTCATTATGAAGGGCAATGAGCCCAATTGTTCACAACTGGTCTGATAACACATGACTACTTTAACTGATCAGTGAGATATACATAGGAGGAAGCCGTATTGTGGCGCAGAAAGTCTTTCCTGCAGCCTCTGCCACTGGAGTTCACCATCATCTCTGTCACATTGCTGTGCTCACTAAATGAACATGTGAAGAACCATGCTGCCCTCCATTGGATTTTTTCTCTATCTCCTCTATCAACCCTGCCTGGTATGGATCCCAAACTGATAAACAATACTCAAATATTGGTTGGAAAAATGATCCCATGTTGATGGACTACACGTCCTGATGATTCTTCCAATGTATCTCAGTCTGGCTTCTTTTCCCTCTTTAATGCCTACTTCCAGATATTTTACAGAAGCAATTGCTTCCAACGATTGTCCTGCAATTGCATAATCATGTATTACAGGTTCTTTCTATGTCCTCACAGTATGAATATTATAGAGGGAAACATTCCTGGCAGGAAACATGTATATAAAAAGAAGATATGCAAAATATAATAATGGAAAGTCCAGGTTGGAATAAATAATATAGTGAGGACAGTTACAACTCACCGCAAAGACGTGGCGACGAGATGCGACAGGCACATACAAAAGACACACACATACAACACATTCAGCTATCGGCCATGGCCTTCCTCAGAAATAGAGCACTCACGCAATCACACAGGCACACAACACAGTCATACAACCATCACCTCCGACTCAGGGGGGGTGATGGTTGTATGACTGTGTTGTGTGCCTGTGTGATTGCGTGAGTGCTCTATTTCTGAGGAAGGCCATGGCCGATAGCTGAATGTGTTGTATGTGTGTGTCTTTTGTATGTGCCTGTCGCATCTCGTCGCCACGTCTTTGCGGTGAGTTGTAACTGTCCTCACTATATTATTTATAAAAGAAGATATGCTTTACTTAAGCACAGGTACATAGACAGAACACACACACACACACACACACACACACACACACACACACACACACACACACACACACACAGTCTGCCTATCCTCCCCCCCCCCCTCCCGCAAGGTAAGTATTTCCTCTCCCGGGATTGGAATGACTCTTCAGCCACTCTTCCCTCTCCTTCCCTAGTCTTTTTCTGAAGAAGCAACCCAGGGTTGTGAAAGCTCAGCGCGCGCGCGCGTGTGTGTGTGTGTGTGTGTGTGTGTGTGTGTGTGTTTCCATCTATGTACCTGCGCTTTTTCACCTAGTAAGTAAACCGTATCTTCTTTTTATTATCAACATTTTACATAATCGAGTAGGGGGAGCGATCTGTAAATATTATGTAGACTTCACATAGAAGAATGAAGTAAAACACACAATCTAGGCATACTTAATTATGTGACTAGTTTTCACAACAAGTTGTCATTTTCAAATGTAAAATTAAAATTATAAATCTGTACAATTACAACTGTGTACTATGAGAGCATGAGTTGTGCTCATGCTTTCATAGTACACAGTTGTAATCCTCCTGAGAAGTCCCCACCAGGAGATCCGAATGGGGGGGACTATTTTACCTCTGAATATTTTTTTTTCCAAGAAGACGCCATCATCATAGATTCATACAGTAGAGCTGCATTTCCTCGGGAAAAGTAATGACTAGTTTCCCCTTGCTTTTAGCCGTTCGCAGAAACTGCATGGCAAAGCCATGTTAGCTGATGTTACAAGGCCAGCTCAGTCAATCATCCAGACTGTTGCCCATCTAACTACCGAAAAGGCTGCTGCCCCTCTTCAGGAACCACATGTTTGTCTGCCTCTCCACAGATATCCCTCCAATGTGGTTGCATCTAAGGTACGACTATCTGCATCGTTGAGGCACGCAAGCCACCCCACCTCGGAAATGTCTGTGGTTCATAGGAGTGGATATTTTGGTTATGTAGCTCATACCCACTATCAGGTGCGACCTGAACTGTTCCTTGAATGGAATTGGCCCATTAGTATGTCTGTGGCCTTCCCTTCCACAGATGGTGGTAGGCAGTATTTGCCACTTGTTGTAATCTGCTGGTAAATGGAGTGGGAAGGCCACACACAAATACTGGACCAGGTCCACTTCAGAAGCAGTTCAGGTTTCACCTGGTGAAGGTTACAAGCTATGTAACCAGAAAATTGTGCAAGTATAACACTGATATCTAGCAGAACACCCGACAA
The DNA here is from genome assembly GCA_026315105.1 of Locusta migratoria. Classification (NCBI taxonomy): domain Eukaryota; kingdom Metazoa; phylum Arthropoda; class Insecta; order Orthoptera; family Acrididae; genus Locusta; species Locusta migratoria. The sequence goes on from CM048744.1 coordinate 543,326,566, forward strand.
CCCAAAATGTCAAAGTTTTTATTTTGTCCCAATGAAATTTTTCTGTGCTTTACTTTACAGCTTGCTCAGTGTACAGATTGAATAGCATTGGAGAAAGGGTTGTAGCCTGACATACTCTTTTTCCTAACCAATACGTCCCTTTCGTGCACTTCAATCCTTCCAACTTCTGTCTGTCTTTTTGTACAAGTTATATATAACTTTCTGTTCCCTATAACTTACTCCTAGAACTTTCAGAAGTTGAAAAACGTTTATTCCAATTGACAGTATCTCAATTTTCTCCAGATCTATGTTTGCCTTTCCTTAACCTATCTTCGAAGGTAAGACACTTAATGCCATTATAAACAATGAGGTGTACAACTTCAAAAATCCAAACAGCAGAAAAAAGTGGTAAATTATTTGCTGAGGCTAGGGACACAATGGCAGATGACTGGGTAAAACGTAGGGCTAAATGGAGTTGTAGCCACAGGAAACAAACGGTGTCACATGTGATAACTGAAATTAGTGGAAACATAGCTATTGATAGAACTAGCTAATTTAATAGTAATTCACTACTTTATGGTCAACAAATCTGAATACACCAAGGAACTCAGAAAAATAGGGCCCATTCAATGTAACAAGAGCCAAATCTATATTTCATACCAAAGAAAAAAGTATTTTTCAGTGGTTCAGTAATGTAAAATGAACTGTGAAATCTATCATTTTAACACACAATATTTAACTGCAACAAACAACAGCATGAATGGAAGGCATTGCAAACAGTTACCATTCAAGGAAGCCATAAACTAAAATTTTAAGATTTTGTTCTTGTTGCTCTATGTAATTAGTTATTAATCTTGATGTTGATTTATTATGATACTGGTGTAAGGACATCAACAAATCCTCCACAGCAATAAAAAACAATGTAGCACTGTGTACCTGGGATATGTTAATTTATTCTATTTGCATAATAGCCTATATTTAATTCTTATAATATTTTTAATGTTCTTTAGTTGATTATTAATGGGAAATGCTTGTTGCAAATAACTGAAGGGAGGATTACGCAATCCAAATATATTTATGTCGGTACAAACTAGGCAAAGAATTACATAAAAAGTCAACAATATTTCAGTGTGGATGATCAAGAGCAGTCATATGATGCCATGTTGGTAGCCATTTACGGAAAAGGTACATATTTACTTATCCTTAATGTTTGTTGACTGTGTAATGTTTTGTATTTTATTTCTTTACTAGTAATGTTAGTTTCCAGCGTTACCTCAGTGTGTATTTATTCCTTTCCTATGTTAGTCCATTTCCTCCTTCCCTCTCTAACTTCTACTCTCTCTACACACTATCCATTTCAGTTTAGTTTTCATTTGCCTGAGTCATCATGCTGTCATATCTCCTGAGCTGCGTGTTGTACTACGATATAACTTGGTAGGAAAATTCTACAGTAAGTGTGTATGGTGCCCTTAAAATGTTTTGCAAATACAATTAGTAGTGTAGACATAATAAAGTGTAATGTAGTGCCAAATGTCTTTGTTTTACTGCATGAAGATAGGGTAAGTAGTGGGCAGTAGTAAGCAATAAACTACTTTGCTTTTGTCATTTTGTTGCAATTGTCAGCGAAAAAAAGTTTTGCAAATGTTTGAAATTATATGTAAATTTTCTTTCCAAGTCCCTACATGCTCTCATTCTCATTGTGGATAAATAAAAGTTTCAGTCACAAGTTGCATGATGGGGCAGTTGTTATTGTTTATAAAATAATAAAACCTCAATTCCCTGTCACACACAGTTTTTACCTCAATAGAAATTGATTTCCAGTGGTAAGGGATGTTTGCACTAAATTTGGTTCCAATCAGTCAATTAATTTACGACGAAATGTGGAACACTGACATGTGATGAACAGTTTGTTTATGACATCATATTTTCTAAACTACTTATATCAGGTAGTTCTTACCCACACAGTGATTACTGTCTGATAGTGGAATGTTTGTGTGTTCGTATTTTATGCGCAGCCAATGGTATAAGTGCAGTTCATGAGTCCGCGAGTTGTGTTTCATGTGTAGATGTTGGTAATGGTGCAATGAATGATGCAGAATCTGTGTTTTGTTAATTTGGCCTTTCTTCACATGCACTACTTTTTCATTCATTCAGATTTAATAATTTCTTGTAACGTAAATTGAAATACGTGTTTCTCTCTCTCAAGTAATACGACGACTAATTTTTCCAGTGCCTTTCAATACATGCATAATGAATGTTATTAAAATTAGTGTTCACTTCCCTAAGAAAAAAACCAGATGTTGGGTAACTTTGAAGAATCCGTGTATCTCGAAGTTCCGGTTATGAACCGGAGATTCGGGCGCTCCACGCCCTCACATACTAAATAAAAAATTCTTGTTTAACCTATACCTGACCTCAAGGCTACGCTACAGATCACTTTCTTAAGTGAAAGTATGTTTCTTAGACACTTTCAAACATTTCTTTAACACGCTATTGATAACTTCAAAACCAACAACAGGCCAGCGCAGCTTTAAGGTTAGGAACATAGGTTACATAAGAAGTTTTGTCTTGTAGTAGCTCCTACATCTCCAGTTCAGAACCACACAGTACGGATAGAGTAGGGTGGAGAGCTGCATCAAACCAGTCTCTGGACTGAAGACCACAACAACAACAGTACAGCCAGTACGCTCAATCTCCATTACAGAATGTAAATATAAATTTCACACTTATTGAAATTCAATATTTCAATCTAAAGATCTTTACATCCACTACGCCGATTTGTTTACAAACCATAAACAGAAAGCTATTTGTTATTGGCCGCGCGAATGCGTCTGCCGATTCGTTGCGGTGTTGTTGCCAACGTCCAAACATGAAACACAACTCACAGATTCTTAAACTGCTCTACAGCCCAACCGATTGTAATGAACCTTTGTCAACATATTGCTTGCACTTTTGCAAGTGTCATAGGCTCCATTAAATGACTGTATGACAAATACTTCAGGAGATATGATGTAATAAACAATGAAATGGATGGGAAGTGCTGCACCATGCGACATCTGCTTCTAAACCACTGAAGCCATTTCAACCAAATTTGGTAAACACAATCCTTCCATGATAGGCGATATGGAATGAATATGAAAGGATATTGATCAAATATGGTAAATATCAAGATGACACAAAAATTGTCAGCATCAATACATTACCAAAATGAGGAAGGTAACCCACATATATGAAACTCAAGTTATGGTAACATACAATCCATCAGTAACATTCTACATAAATATGGTTTGTAATATTATGAACCATTTAAATTACAATTTTAATGAAAAGAGATTAGATCTCTTCTCACAATTCTCCAACTAAATTGTTAATGATTGCCAGCTGGAAAATGGGGGGGGGGGATCTAGGCTAATAGCTGGTTACTTGATTGTGTACTTCAGTTGACAAAATTGTGAATGATGTGTCATCTTGATATTTACTGTATTTATAGTAACATAATGGAACAATAAATTTTTTTTCCAGAAAATTTGAAGATGGGGTATTTCGAGATATTCAGGGTCAATGACCTTTAGAAAAAATATTCAGAAACCTACCACGTAGCATATCAGTATAAAGGTCTATTCATTAGCTTTCCAATGGCACCATTTTCATTGCTGTACCTTAATTAGAACCCGAATTACAGTCTTTTATGTTGAGACAGACGTGTGTAAATTTTGCACAAATTCCAAAATTTCCTGACCTGTAATTTTCTTCACAGTTGCAATACAGCCTTGCAAATTGGTATTTTTCCATATCTTATCTGGGTCATCGAATGCACCAAATTTGAAAGATATCTGAGAGGCTGAGATTGAGAGGTGCACTGAATTCACATAGAATGACCCACTTACTTCTGTATTGTTTGCAATCCCATGAAAGCTCACCTTCCAACAGTGGATCTCTGTGGACAGGTGTAAATTATGAACATTACAAAAATAAAAAGTATTGTCCATCAATTTATTTTGCAATAAGCTGTCTATGTTGATCAGCAATGACCATTCAAAACAATTAAATTCATTTATGAAACAACAGATTAAGCCTACAATTGTTCACTGTAGTTTATCAGTGAGCTACTCAGTTTCATGCAGAATAAGGTGCAGAGCTATCACTGGAGCAGTGTGCAAGCCACCGTCAACTCACTGGCAAAACTTCACAAAGCACTGCCTTTGATGTTATCTTGAAGTGAATGTTGGTAATGAATGCCATGAGTAAAGAGGTGCGGCAACTGACTGGTGTAGCTTGATAGTGATAATTTCAAATATTGGATTCTAACGTAATATGCTTTACCACAAACAGGTTTCCAGCTTTCAGATTCATGGCGTTTATTATGCTGAACTAAGTGTGTTCATGTCTTCATACGTAGATCCATGTCTTCATACGTAGAACCGTTTCTTCATGCTGTGGTAAGTTAAAGGAGTGTTTATTATCTTGTACCAAGTGTAAGTTCACACACTGATGGGGGTTAGTGTTTATTGAAGCTAATGGCATAATCATGTTATTCACTTCACAATTTTCACACGTGACAGCTTATTTCTACACTTGGGATCACAAGTTTTACTACATGTAAATATCCAGTAAAACAACAAACAGTCATGTGTGATAATTATCAGTGCCCAATGTACAACATGGTTAGGCTACTACCTACAATAAAAACACAAACCACCATCACAGTGTGAACCTATACTTGGTAGCCTATAACTTATCCACTGATGATGTCACTGCAGTGGCTCGAAAACTAGTTATGAAATTAAAAAATCATAAAAGCAGCTGGTTGCATATTTTTAACAAAATGTCATGTTAATTAATTCTTCTGTCAGTTCTTGGTAGAACAAATACATTATGAAAATTAAAATACACAATTTTGTGTTTGTTTCTTTTGTTAATTTTCAGCGAGCAAAGTCGTGACAAGTTGCATAAGAGTAGCAGTAAAGGCTTCTTTACAAAAGGGGTCAACTCAGGGACTCAGGGCCCCGACAGAGCACCTGTCATCTGATGGTGGCCTAAGAAGCCAAAATCTATTAACAAAATAAACAAACCACTAGAAGGAACACAAAATTGTGTATTTTAATTTACCAAAATAAATTGCCATGTTATGCTACAGCTGCAGTTCCCAGTCAAACTGTCTTGTTTTGAAAGTAGAGAGTTATAAAAAAATATTAAATGACTATTGTATAGGATGTTTAAAAAATCAGTTCTGACATCTGGAATTTAAAATTTTGTTTTCTGATCCCAAAATGAAATTTGGGAGACAGCCTATAAGAAGTAGGTCTATACTGCAAGGAAATTTTGTGATTTTTAAAAATTTCCCACTTATTATTGTACTCAAGGATGTAGCAATTTTTACCAAAAAATTGGAAACTCAATGTTTAATAAAGCTTTAGTGAAACTGTGGAGAAATACTGGGTACAAAAAATTTCAGGGGAATCTAAGACATTAAACTTAATCAGTGTATTTGACACAGTAGTTGTGAAGATAGTGTGAAAATTACAAGCATGTGATACCCCTAGTCTTATTCTATCTGTAGTCTGAGCAAGCAGTAAAGGAAAGCAAAGAGAAAACTGCTAAAAGAATTAAAAAGGTCAAGGAGAAGCAATAAAAAGTTTTGAGGACTGCTGAAGTAAATGAATGTTATCAAATCAGGGGAAGAAATTAAATGTAGAAAAAGAGAGCAAAAGACTGAATATGGCTTACACAGAAGGGGTACAAAAAGCTGGCAGGCTTTAATACGATTTATTTATTTATTTAGAAATTTGTTAACACTGAACACAAATGTTTTAAGTACTTTCTGAAGATAGGCTACCTTGATTGCAGGTTTGTACATACCGGTAAGCAAACCCTAGATAATGTACAATTTGTGCAAGAGAAGCTTCTTAAAATGCATAGGCCTAGCTGCAGAAGCACACCCAATAATAAGTTGGTATATTAAATAACTAGGCTAATGAAGAAATCTACTGAATAGGGAGAACAGCAATATATGTCATTTACTCTGAATAGGCTGAACTAATGTAGCCTAATCATTCCAAACATCAAGAAAAAGTTAATTTTGGTAATGAAAGGAAGCGGAGTCGGATCATGGCTAAGGAGATGAACACACCCACCTTCTGGCTGTAATATAACAACACGCATAGGCTACTCTTGCATGTTGCAAAACATTGTGTGCTTTGCCTCTATACTATCTAGACCTGATGTATGTGTCTGTCTACTCTATACAGGCCTAGACCCAATTATATAGCTACTTTATGTGTAATGCCTCATTCCACATGTAAGGGCCTAATGTACATCACTGTATTGTCAGAACAATTGGCATTTGCTTTCTGTCCCAAGACATATATTAAAAGTTACCTTCAGGATCAGTGTTTTTCATTATATCACGCAAACTAATGAGTAAAATTACAGTTTGAGTCCTCATAATACTAGTTATTTCTACAGTAAACGGCAGAACTTAATTTGAATACTTCAGTTAAGACCACAACAAACCTGTTGACTACAGGACCTGTAGTGATAATCACCCAAGTCTCAACTAACCTACGAGACTTTAATCATTATATCACGATGTAAAGTGCTGCACAAATGATAATTTTATTCACTCTTAAATAGGCCCTAAGCATATAAATGCCGGTAGCACATGGAAACAATTTGTTTGTGAACCAGCTACAATTTAACAGTAAGTAAATACAATCAAATATCCGTAAAGTCACAACTGTGTAAACAAAATTTGAAAGACGCACAGAAATTTACTAGTTACATCTAACGCAGCACAAAACTTAGATTCATTCGAAAGACTTTCAAAAAAATGGTATCATTTACACATAATATACAAATTTCAGGAGCTCTTCATTTATCTGTGGGCGTCAAGATACAAATTTGAGGCTCAACTAAATTTTGTATAATATCCTGTACCTGCATAGGCCTATAATCCTTTATTTTCAATTTAGGTTTAATGATATTCGTGGGGAAGTTCATTCATTTGTTCTTACCTTCAGGTGGCTGGAAGGATGATTCGTATACTGAATTTATCTGAACTGCTTCTATCCAGCTACTGCCAACCAACAATCACGACACTTACAAATACACTGCCATGCACCACAATTGTGTTTTTCGCGTTACTGTTCTTCACTGCTCTCTCATCCGCATACACACAACACCAACGAAAGCGTCGTTCTGTCACTCCCTTCTCCCTTACTGCGTGCATTTACTTGTTGCCAACCTAGCGGCGGCGTTGCATTTATGAGTCAGAACAGAAAGCGATGAGCGCGAATGTTGAATGAAATTCATGTGTGACTGTTTTGCTTCGTCATAATTGGAATGCATTACGATCGTTGTGTTTCGCAATTACAGCTTTATTTTCAACAAAACGCAATTAATTTTTAAACAAAATTTACTGTAATGTATGGTATTTTCTGTTTCAAGATTTATAATTGCTAAATACGAAGCAGTATATATAGAGAGAAAATCTCCGTACTTAACTGTGCATTGTTTCACCCATAAAATCGGCAGGGTAAGCTTAAGAGTGTCTTAAAAATCTCGTTATCGAAACATCTTGTGATGTTCACTAAAGCGACAACAGAATACGTAGGAAAGCCCATTAAGTCTAAACTCAGTCTATCACGACACGTGACGTTCTTTCAAAAAAATAACAGACCTTCCGTTTTTACAATAGGTCTGCTATATGGAGGTGGTTCACAGTTGCGCCAGTTTATCAGATAGCATAAATTAGGGTACCGATATATCAGATTAGATTTGTGACACGGATAATGTGTGTAGGATTAGATTCTTATCATAAAGTAATTAAATACCTTATGTGCAAAACTGTATTGTACTGGGAATTAACTGCAGTAAGTAACGTTATTGTAAACTAATTATATTTGAATTCATGAGGTTGACCAACCTGATGTAAGTTTCCCCTGGTTTCACTACATTTCTTGTATGAGACTATCGACCCCATTCTTATCAAAGTAGACTTGTATATATGTATGTAAATGCCTCTATATTTCGGTTACGATTTTTTTAATCGTAAATTGTAATAATAGAAATGTCAAACAGTTGACGAATACGGCCAATTACTTCCTTTTTTCCAGTGCTGATGCAAACCGAGCTCTTAAACGAATCGGCGAAATGCCGTAATGGGCAGAGACACTAGTGTGAAAATTTGCTGTATTTACGTACGTCCCCATACCGGCCTTCTTCTTTCATCCATGATGTCATGGAATCACAACACATAATTTTCAAATTCCAGTTTTCAGAACTGACTTCTTAGACTACCTATACAATAACAAGTAATTACATATTTTTTAAATAATTATCTACTTTCAAAATAAGCCTGTTTGACTGCGAACACAAGCTGTAGCGTGAATTGGTAATTTATTTTGGTAAAAAAATACAACCAGTTGCTTTTATGGATTTTTTTTTTTTTTAATTCCAGAAATAGTTTTCGAGCTACTGCAGGATCATCATCAGTGGATACGTTAAAAGAGAATTTATTATCTTGTACCAAGTGTAGGTTCGTCCTGTGATGGTAGTTTGTATATTTATTGTAGGTAATAGCATTACCATGTTCTACATTGGGCACAGATAATTTTCACACATGACAGCATGTTGTTACATTTGGCATCACAATTTTCTGTAAATGTAAATACTGGATGATTACATTTAGTGCAAATTATGATGCCAAGTGTAGAAACATGCCATCATGTGTGAAAATTAAGTGCCCAGTGAACAACAGGGTTATTCCATTACCTACAATAAAAATACGGGTACAAACAAAACGGAAAAAAACGAGTAAAACATTCCGAAACACAAAACAATACTTAACAAATAAAATTTTCCATTATGCACAAAGAAACGTTCCTTTTCCCAGTGCTCTGCCAAGCAGTTTCCATAAAGAAAGATCAAAGTTTCAAGTGATTAGTGTTTTCTAATTAAGTCATAGTGCTTTGTAGGCAGATAGGTCAACGTAAGCCGGCCGCGGTGGCCGAGGAGACTGAGGCGCTTCAGTCACGGTCTGCACGGTCACTACGGTCGGGGGTTCGAATCCCCCCTCGGGCATGGATATTTGTGCCCTCCTAGTTCGTAAGTAGTTCATAAGTAGTTTGTAAGTTTAGGGACTGATGACCCCGTAGTTAAGTCCCATAAGCTTTACAAACATTTGAACATTTAGGACAACGTAAATCGATCAGTTAGTACTGCAAAAAGAAATGATACATTTGTAACAAAAGAAAAATCCTGACAGCAAATGATTAATGTTTTGACTCAAACAACACAACATGCCGACGTCAGAGGTCAAAGCCGAGTAGTGATATCCCGTGCTTCGGTGGACCCAAATCTGTGTCTGGCTGCCGTTATGTTCACTATACAGCACTAGTGCTGATTTTGAGGAGAGAGAGGAGGCGCACGTTCGAATCTCGGCTGAGTTCAAATTGTCAACTGTACCCACTGATATCTTAATGTCGTAAATTCCTGCATCGCTAACTTGTAAAAGTTAGCGATGCAAGAATTTACAGATGAATAGCAGTATTAGCACCAATCATGTTTGATTCACTTAATGATTGAGAAGTAATTTCACGACGATCTAGGATCTATCATCAAAATAAAATGTTGAGAAATACCGGTACCTATTCCAAAACGTACATGTAGGCTAAGTAATTTTTATGAGAATAAGACAAATTACAACTACTATTGAAAGAGTCTAATACGAATGGTGTATTTTAGGTCTCAAATTGGAACTTTAAAGTGACTCTCCTACTACGAAATTAAAACAACTAGTATGTCACCATAAGTGCACATTGATAGTTGCTTACAACATCGTATATGCAATGTACATATGATGTAACTGTTACCAATTTAAAATGTAATCCAAGGCAATTAAAACAAAGGCCACATAATTGAGTGTAATTTTTCCGTACAACATGGCAATAAAAATCACAACCAAACAGTTGGGAAACAGGGACCGGCATAAATTAAGATATTTACTATATAGAGTGACCAATAATAACTAAAGGTGTAATTCTACTTAAGACCAAAATTTACTTTTTTTAAAGGGCATAATACATGCTTTATTGAGCTGGAAACTGCTCTAGAAAATCTTGATGTACCATTGATTTTGCAGCCTTATAGTAAGTCCGTGAGGAATTTGACGCGTAGTTCCAATTTCAGCTGCTACATAACATCACAGTCATGTGACTGCAGGCTTTTCTAACAGGAAATTAAAAACTCCAAGGTGTACAATGTCGGTAAATTAAAATAAAATGTTGGAGTTCATAAGTGATCAACGATTAAAATGATCGAAAATTAAAAAGAAAATCCAAGTTGTTGTATGGTAGAAATTAAGAAAATTTAAAATATCAACCTTTAATAGATGTAAGAAAAAACTCAAAATAGCCCAGCTGTGCTTTGTACACATCCTATTCAGCCTCCCTTTGACCCAGAGATAATCTACTCCTCGCTCTCTACCCCTCCACCCCAAACACAATCCACCTACAGTGCAGTACTGAAATCAGACAAATAATTGTAAATTTATGGAACTCAACTACTCTGGTCATCAATGTCTAGGCTTACAAACTACTTAAACTAACTTATGCTAAGGACAACAAATGCATGCATGCTCGAGGGAGGTCTCAAACCTCTGATGGCGAGCAGTGGCGCGCTCCGCAGCTAGGTGCCTTGGAACCCTTGGCCACTCCACAATGGCTATTAAAACGAAAAAAAGAAATCCGTTATCATGAAAATGACTATCACCCCGTTTACATGGGCTCCCAAAAACGTATTTCGTAAACTGATTTCCCAATTCCGCTTTTGGTTGGTCATGTAAACAGCCGCCATTTTAAGTGGATTAGGAAATCCGATTCAGGCTGCGCCATGTAAACACGACAGCGAGAAACGGTTTACGAAAATCGGTTTTCGTCTTCCGGAAGATGTGTTACATGTAAACGTAATGTATAAGTGTTAGTGGTAAATGAAAAACTCTTGCTCATTCCAACTAATGAGAATGTACGATATTATTATTATTTAGAATAGGCTGAGGTGCACAAATGTAAAATTTCTACAGAATTTTTGCCTGCACAACAATGTTTAAAACATTATATATTATGGTATTAAAAAAAGATATACACTTAGCACCAAGATGCATTACTCCACTTGAAAGTCAAGTACCTATTAAAATATTGCATAAATTGTCTTCAGGTTCAGTGATACCCATTATTTACATAAATGGCACACTCACAAACAAATAAACGAACACACACACACACACACACACACACACACACACACACACACACACACACACATATATATATATATATATATATATATATATATATATATATATATATATATATATATATCATGAACAATATTTTTATACAATTCAAATTACATATAAAATCTGAATTGTATAAAATTTTGTTCATGATTATATAATGAGATTGTGTATATGAACATTAATAAATTGTTTAAAATGAACTTTGAGAAGACTTACTACATTCAGTTCAGGACATGTAAAAGGATTCCATCCAGCATATGCATTACTATCATTTGGATATGCATAAAGTATGAAGAAGAGCAGACAGAAGAGGTTGTCACTATTAAAATCCTGGAATTATAACACAATAACAAATTAATTTGGGAGGAAAACAACATGGATCTATGGAATGAACAACTAATCTATCTCTAAGAGATAAATTCCATCTTTTGGTATAGAACATTGGAATGTGTGTGTAACATACACCCAGTAGTATTTAAAAACCAATGTAACATATTAGTAAGATAAACTAAACTTGTGATTGCACAACATGAGTTTTACTTATATTATATTTCACAAACCCTGCAAACGTGAAACAAAGTCTACTGCTTATTTATGTCCTGGTTGCATGCCATTACTAATATGTCACGGTCGCCATATTTTGTGATGTGACCATGTGATTCTTCTTGTCTCAGAATATCATCACATAATTAATTATCTTCTTCGTGTGTTGTTTATTGTAATAGATACTGGTACAGGTCCTGATACACAGTGCCTCTAATAAGTTATTTCCAAAGTTAAGGTCAATCAGACTTCTCCCCTATGAAGGTTACACTCAGAAAAGATGAAATATCATAGTTCAACTTCGTCTCAATTACATAAGTTATAAAACAGTTGGTTTATATTTGAACCATAATAAGGGTTTATTGTACCCTTTGTACATCATCAATACTTTAAACATTTGGTTTACAGTCTTACATCCAGTTAATATTACAAATTCTTAAGACAAGTTTAGAACATGTTAACAATTTGAGTCAACTCTAGTAACTAATTACAAAACAAAACATCATCAATACCTACACTTTCATATCTCTTTACTCTGAGTATTATCAGAGTTCATTCTAGTGCACAGTCAGCTTTAAATATGTTTTCTGTGAGAAGTAGGAGGTCCCTGTCTGGGCATTCACCTGTGAAAGAAATAGCCCAGAACAGTAATAGTCCAAGCAAAAAACCTCCATAAATACCCAAAAACCAATCAATTTGGCCATCTTCTCTAGCTAGGGAAGGAATGAAGTGCTTGAGACACTATCGGCTATGGTGGTCAGATGTTCAAATTTCGATTAAGTAGCAGGCTTGATTTAAGACACAACATTGCCCCTCAAATTGTATGCAGTAGTCATTAATATACAGAGATTAGCATACAGTAGAAGTCTGAACTAAGTGCCACATATTACATTTATCTGGATATGTAAGAACTGTCCTCATATGCGATTACCGGAATTCTATGTTACAGCTTAAAATACACCAGTATAACTCTGACTTGTAAAATCAATGTAACTTTGGCAGCCTTAGGAAGCAAATTAAATATTTCTGCACCTAAACTGAGAGTATGACTTATAGTAATACACCCAGCTCTCTCACTGAAAACATTAACTTCATGCAGATAGCTGTCTGGTGTTAGAATACGATTTAAGACACATTAACACCTGATACCTTATGAATAATACTTATTCTTAAAGCGTAACATATTTTGGCTAAAGTCTAAATTCTAAAACATAATCCTCTAGACAACAGTGTTGTTTATTTCTTTCAACTTATACACTTGTATCACCTCTTGTCTTTTTTTTATTATTTTTATTAAACTTTCATGCTCGTCATTTGTGGACCATGAATTATGTGATAGCCACTTGTTTTGTAATTTCATTCAGAAATGAAGACTAGTGATCGACCAAACCTATAATGAAAATTTTCAATCCAGTGTTTAAGATAATATTCATTATTCAATATCACTTCTGTGTTTTCTCAGAAAACACATCCTGCATCTTTTTCACATTTATGTTTGAATTCAAATATGCAATACTTCTGTCACTGTAGTACAATTGTTGAGAGAGATTGAATATGAGCATCTGTCTTAGCAATGATGTAAGGTTCAATTCTATTTCTCCATTTAATAAGCTTTTCTCTACAGTCTTGTGGAAGAATGAAATTTAAACATTGTGTTTAAATACTATTTAGTAAAACTGTTGTAACATTCCTTGCCTGATATCTGTCAGTGCTGCTCAGAATAATGATTGGGAAACAGAAAATCGTACACACTTTCTTCGCTATTCGACAAATTTAAAACTTAAGAAGGCTGTACCTTCAGTATTATTGTTGATATTTTCTTCTAGTTTTCACTCATTAATTAGCAGACAGCTCCTGAAGAAAATATATATCTCAGCTTATTTTCGATAAAAATGAGCTTTCCCCCTTTTTTGTAATCAGTAATTAAAATATGTACATAGTTTTCACAATTTTTAATTGTCGTTTTTAATTAAGATTGATAAGTTCATCTCACTACAGGAACGATATTCGGAATGTACATGAAGTATCACAACAACTACAACAACAAGAAGTTTCAACAAAATATTGGTTGTTTCAGGCAAATCTACTAGATAGGCTACTGAGTGAAATTTATTTCCAGAGTTGATGGAAGATTGAGTGTACTTGTAGGACATAGATATGTAGTTTTTCAGAGATATTGGAGTCATATCACCGTAAAGCAATAAAGTTCATTATTTAAAAAAGGATGAAAAGATGAGAGTTCTTAACTTAACTAAGAACTTCTTAGAACTTAGACTTTGAAGTACCTCGCTTCAGAACCATTAGAAGATGGATGTATATATTTTATTTGTGACTAGAAATTTTATGTTTGGTGACACCTCAACTTGGATGTACTCTTTTAGTACGTAAAAAATGTTGTGAAGTTATGTAAAATACGAGAGGTCTGAAGATGGCGTCGAGCACGCCGAAACAGGTAACATAATAAATGAAAAATGCGATCTTGACTGCAAAATCATTATTAAACAATTATAGATCGCCCCATCGAACAATGAGTTCCTTAAATAAACATCATATTGACACACCCCAGGTAAGGCCACAGAAAAGCCAAAACTACCATAACTGTACAGGAATCAAGGTGCTCAATAAACTGTCTATAAAACTGAGGGAAATGCAAGTTCAGAGACTCGAGAAGAAATTAGAAAACTGTCTGATTTTGAATATAACATTTTGGAATTCAAAGAATATTTGAGATGCATCCCAATGGAGCGCCCCTGTATTTGATTGGTTCCCATGTGAGGTAGAAAAATGTAGCACAAACAAGGAGTGCTGAGAGGATTCGTAGATCCAGAAAACAATCTTCGATCGACGTTGTGGTTGAAGCAGAAATGCTGAACCAAGTGCCTCAGCACAAGTTCTTCTACAACGAACGAAACAAGATTTGCTTGATCACACTTCATTTCGGGAGTGTAGCATTGAGATGCACCAGGCACAAGAAGATGCTGACGTTATGATTGTAACATCTGCTATTTCAAGTCTAAATATTTTGGAAGTGTTGTCATTGTGGGACATGATGTGAACCTGTCTGTGCTCACGACTGGTTTAGGTAAAGACATCGAAAAATTATTTTAAGCCGGGAAGAGGAATTACAGAAGACAAGTGGTTTTCACTGCATCTTAGAAGTTTGGCAGTGAGTATATTCTGTTCACTTACGCTTTTGGCGGATGTGACATAACATCCGCTTTTTTCGGTCAAGGAAAAATTACGTCCTGCAGCATTATTAAGAAAAACAAGTAGATAAACTCAGCACTTTGCACGTTCAATAAAACACACGCTACCCTTGACGATATAATAACAGCAAGAAAACAGGTTACTATCGCATAGTATAGTGGAGGTGTCGGCATTTCCCACAAACTTGACCATTTGCGGTACTAGCTATTCGCAAAGTCTACCACAAAAAGCAATTTGAATCTTGCAAGGTTGTCACCCACAAAAGATTATGTGCAACATAATACGTCACGAACTTACTAGAAAGTCCAAACTGGAAACCCCTGAGAAATGGGGCTGGATTCACAGTGACAACGGTTCGATACCCGTTACAATGAGCCAAGCCCCAGCATCAAAAGCAGTTCTCCACATTGTTTCATGCTCATGCAAGGTGAGCTGTGGCGGAACATGCTCCTGCAGAAAAGCGGGTTTGAAATGTTCTTCAATTGCCGGCCGCGGTGGCCGAGGTGACTGAGGCGCTCCAGTCACGGTCAGTACGGCCACTGCGGTCGGGGGTTCGAATCCCCCCTCGGGCATGGATATTTGTGCCGTCCTAGTTCGTAAGTAGTTCATAAGTAGTTTGTAAGTTTAGGGACTGATGACCCCGTAGTTAAGTCCCATAAGCTTAACAAACATTTGAACATTTGTTCTTCAATTTTCAAGAAATACATTGGGGTCAACTGTGAAAACGTGCCACTATTTTTATATTAAGACAGTGAACAAGATGTTATGGAGGATTTTAAGGAAACTGATGACGAAACCTATGAACTTCAAGAGGCTGACTCGCTGCTTAAAGAAGAGGTCAACCTGGGACCAAATCTATGTACATGCCCTGAATCTGCAACACAAGGTTTTTCTGGTGACACCCAGGAACCTGGCACATCAGCACGTCGTAAGTGATGCTCATATCCATCTGAAGTGCTCTAAAGTTGAAGTACAAAATTACGAGTATTACACACCCAGAAGTGGCAAGATTTATGCATTTTAATTCTAATAAAGCTACTTATTTTTAAGCTTAATTGCGTGCTTTAGTTACTTATGTTGCCTATTGCAGCTAATAGTTGTTCAATTTCCTGTCACACTTTCTCTCTCTGTCTCTCTTTCTCTCTCTCTCTCTCTCTCTCTATCTGTGTGTGTGTGTGCCTATATCTCTTAATTATGTATTTTATATTCATATTTTCACAAATACCTGGCCTGAGGTGGCCTATAGTGATGTATGAATCACAATAAGTGAGTGCCCAGAAAGCGCACTGATGTGTTTTACGGCCCACTTTAAATTTGTAGTTTTATAATTTTTTGCAAACATTTCGGACAAAAATAATAATGTAAATAATAAAAAATTATAGTGATATGATTACAACTCTACTATTGTGATAATATCTATGCATCCAACACGTAAACCTTTTAGGAAAAAAGGAGAAAAACATTTTTCTTGGTAGTGGCGGGTCCCGAACCACGGACTATGTGCTTCACAATCCAACACGCTGCCTACTACACTACAGCGAACAAATAACTCACCCTTAATTTTCGTACTATTGATGGCAGTTGTTAACTGATACTAACGTGGCATTTTTAGACACTAGATTATCATTTTTCGTACGAAGAACGACGTGTTTTTTTTATATTCATCAGTGCGCCGTTGCTTTGAAATAACAACGTGTAAGTTACAATAAGAAAATCATCAAATACGCCATGCAAGATGGCGTATGCCAGAGAGAGTTCTGGGCGTGGAATGTCACGTGACATCTGTGAACGGCTGGTTTTCGTAGAATCAATGGAGGGTGTCAAATCTCCGTTATTTTTGCAAATATCTCTGCAATGATGCAAGATATAAAAAAAACATAATAGAGCGAAGCTGTAGAGAATTTTCCTCTCTACCAATAAGGTTATTCAATCTTCGTGTCAGATCTACAGTTCGTGTGAAATTACAATTATATTACAAACGGATTTTTTTGGTATTACTGCCGTATTTTTTGTCCGAAAAATTTGAAAAAGGGAGGTTATGGTCTCTGGCGGCCTAGAATTATGTCTGTAAAATTTGGTGTTGATCGGTTGAACGGTTCGTCTTAAAAAGTGGGAACACTTTACGGACAGACGGACAGAAAGACAGGCAGACAGACATACATCCAAAAATCGCCGTTATTTTTGCAAATATCTCTGAAACGATACGAGATATGAAAAAAAACAACATAAGAGAACAAAGCTGTAGAGAATTTTCTCCTCTACAAATTCGGTAATTCAATTTGCTTGTCAGATGAATGGTTAAGCCGTTATTTTCATTTAAATTTCGAGCTGTCAAAAACGATCGCAAAGTCCCACTTTTAGTGTTACTACCGTAACCTAAAGTGAGGCCAATATGTTCAAATACGGGAGATCTCGAGAAATACGAGAGAGTTGGTCATCCTACTGAGGCGTGTAGCAGCGGTAGTAGCCAGAAATGGCGGCAATAGTACTTATTCGTCAACTTTCTCAGTTCATATCGAGTTGTTCTTTGTACAAAGTGTTATCTGCCAAATAATTTAGGGCGTGGAGTCTCCGTTTCTTGTAGGTGTCGTATGCGGGATGCCCAGTGTGGGGATACCCAAGCGTTCCTCTCGAGAAAGGACGAAGCTGCCGCCTAGCCGCGTGCTTGTTTGCTTGAGCGTCAGCGATACACACCCGAGCCGCAAATGCCGTAAAGCTCTCTTAAAGTGTTTACTGGAGCACTGGCGGATGACGCCGGCCAGAAACGGCCGTGGCCGAGTTACGCAATATTCTGCGGAGCCCGGCGCGACGCCTGTGGTAGCGAACTGCTTACTGTGCGCCTCACACCAGGACAGCGGGCCTATGGCGAAGAGCGCCAGATCGCTTACGACTCGGCAATAGGCACGGTACACACAACTGAGTAAGTCCTCACTTTCAAAAAAAAAAAATGTTCAAATGTTTGTAGAGCTTCTGGGACGTAACTACGGGGTCATCAGTCCCTAAACCTACAAACTACTTAGGAACTAGCTAAGACTAAGGACGGCACAAATATCCATGCCCGAGGTGGGATTCGAACCCCCGACCGTAGTGGCCGTGCTGACCGTGACTGGAGCGCCTCAGTCACCTCGGCCACCGCGGCCGGCACTTGTTTTTTGACATTGTGTATATCTCTGGAGAGAACACACAGAAAATATTGTGGGGAAGGCGAATCAAAGGTTACGTTTCATTGGCAGAACGCTTCGAAGAAGCACCAGCTCCACCAAAGAGACTGCCTGCATCACACTTGTGCGTCCTCTCCTGGAGTACTGTGGCCCCTTCTGGGACCCTCACCAGGTGTGACTGACGGAAGATATTGAGAAGGTGCAGAGAAGGGCAGCTCGTTTTGTTTTATCACGTTACGGAAATGTTGCACGAATTGGGGTGGAAACCATTAAAAGAAAGACTTTATTCATTGCGGCGTGATCTGTTTGCGAAGTTTCAATCACCGACTTTTACTTCTGAATTTGAAAATATTTTGCTAGTACCCGCCTACTTAGGGAGACATGACCATCCCAATAAAATAAGAGAAATCAGATCGAAAACGGAACGATTTAGGAGTTCTTTCTTCCCGCGCGCTATTAGAGAGTGGAACGGTAGAGAAAAGTTAAGAAAGTGGTTAATGAACCCTCTGCCAGGCACTTAAATGTGATTTGCAGAGTATCTATGTAGATGTAGAATGTCGCATTTATTGAAACTAGTATTGCCTGTGGTCGAAAATCTACCAATTGTGTTTACAACGATGATGTGGGTTATATTTTACGTATCATGTCGGCGGCCTCGCGTGATTACGTTGGCAACATCAACAACACGATAGAAAATCTTTGCCCATTTGTTCGAACCACAAATAATGACTCGATTAGTGTATCGTACATACCATGAAGTAAACAAATAATGCTGTTCCTGCTTTATGGTTGACAAGTTCTTGTATGTACCCTCGTCCGCCCAGTAAAAATAATTGTCCTCGTAAAGCGAAGATTCCATGAGAAAACATCAGCGTTGTCAAGCGATTGGCTAAAATGAAGACTCACAGGAGTCTCACTATTCAGCATCTGTTGCCGACATTATCATAGGAAGCCGCTGGGATATTTGGTAAAATTTAACCGGCACTGGGAGGTATGAAACGGTATCTTTTATGTGTTAAGGAAAATGCCTGACACAATAACAACAAATACAAACGGAACTATATATACGTATCATGCCAATTTCGAATTATATAACTTTCATTAGCCTAATATTTGAAATGCAACTACAATTTCGGTGTTCGTATATTTATACAACACCAAGAAATAATGTTATTTCGATACTGCGATATTCAGAATTCCGGAGCTGACAACATGTCGACTTCGTAGTTCCACCCGTGCACCCGCTACATGCCTCTCCCGGCGCATCATCATTTATATCGGCATTCTCGACTTCGTACTTCCACCCGAGCACAGCTAGATGCCTCTCCTGGCGCATCATCCTTTATATCGGCATTCATATGAAAAACATCCATTTCCTTTAACCACTCTTAATCACTGCGAAAATGAAGCTTTTGAACGGCACATGAAAGTGAGTTGGGAGCACTCCATGTTTCGATATTCACTTATTTTAATACGTTATTTTAATACTGCAGATGCGCTGCGTTACAGCGTCTTTGGTCGGGGCGAATAGCCAATCAGTGAGCTGATTGTTGGAGAATGTAGAACTTGATCCAAGCTGTAGATAGGAAAATTTCTACTTACTTTTACCACTTTTAATGGCTAAATGCACACATAATATTTATATTCGTGAAATCTATGACAAATAATCTTTCGAATTATGTAACTTTCATTGGCCTTCTTGTACGAATAAATAAGTAATCTGTACCCCATTTTTCGTGTTTGCGTATTTATATAATGATGTGGAAGTATATCTAACATACACATCAAGAACAGCTTCCACCACGCGTAATTTCGAAGTAAATATCCTTGGAGTATTAAAACAACTTAAATCACTCAAGCAAAAATAAGTCCCCCCGGCCTGACTGTATGCCAATTAGGTTCCTTTCAGAGCATGCTGATGCAATAGCCCTATACCTATCCTATACAACCGCTCAGCGAACGTTCCGTACCGAAAGAGTGGAAAGTTGCACAGGACACTCCAATATTCAAGAAAGGCAATACGAGTGACCCGCAAAATTACAGGCCTACATCACTGACGTAGGTTTGCAGCAGGATGTTAGAACATATACTGTCCTCAAATATTATGAACTACCTCGAAGAGAACGACCTATTGTCCCATAGTCAACACGGATTCAGAAAATATCTTTCTCGTGAAACACAGCTAGCTCTTTACTCACATTATGTGATGAGTGCTATCGATAAGGGATCTCAAATAGATTCCGCATTTGCAGATATCCGAAAGGCTTTCGACACAGTATCTCACAAGCGTTTTTTAATCAAATTGCGTACTTGTTGAATATCGCCACAGTTGTGCGATTGAATGTGTGATTTCCTGTCAGAAAGGACACAGTACGTTGTAATTGACGGTAAGTCATCGAGTAGAACAGAAGTGATATTTAGCGTTCCCCATGGAAGTGTTATAGTGCCCCTACTGTTCCTTATTTTTATAAACGATTTAGGAGACAATCTGAGTAGTTCTCTTAGACTGTTCGCGCATGATGCTGTCATTTATCGGCTAGTAAAGTTAACAGAAGATGAAAAGCAACTGCAAAATGATTTGAATAAGATATCTGCATAGTGCAAAAATTGGCAATTGTCCCTTAATTATAAGTGTGAAGTTATCCATATGACGACTAAAAGAAATCCGTTAAACTTCAGTTACACGATAAATCAGTCAAACCTTGAGGCCGTAAATTCAACTAAATACCCAGGAGTAACAATTACGAACAACTTAAGTTGGAAAGAAAAGCCGAGGTGGAGTAGCCGAGCGGTCTAAGGCGCCTCGCTGCGGAGCGCGCGGTTGCTCGCCGTCGGAGGTTCGAGTCCTCACTGGGGCATGGGTGTGTGTGTTGTCCTTAGGTTAGTTTACCTAGGTTTAAGTAGTTTGTAAGTTACGAACTGATGACCACGCAGTTTGGTCCGATATATTTACAAAAATTTGAACATTTGGAAAGAACACATAGAAAACATTGTAGGGAAGGCGAACCAAAGACTACGTTTCAGTGGCAGAATACATAGAAGATGCAACAGTTCTACTAAAGAAACTACCTACACTACACTTGTGCGTACTATTTTGGAGTATTGCTGCGCATTGTGGGATCCCCACTAGGTGGGACTGACGGACGGAGAAAATTCAGAGAAGGGCAACTCGTTTTGTATCATCGCGATATAGGGGAGAGAGTGTCACGGAAATGACGCACGAGTTGGGGTGTAAATCATAAAAAGAAAGGCGTTATTTGTTGCGGCGAGATCGTTTGCGAAATTCCTTTAACCAACTTTCTCTTCAGAACGCGAACATATTTTAGCACCCACCTACATAGGGAGACATGACCACCACAATAAAATAAGAGAAATGAGATCGAAAACAGATTGATTTAGGTGTCCCTTTTTTCCGCGAGCTATTAGTGAGTGGAACTGTAGAGAAATATCAGAAAAGTGATTCGATGAACCTTCTGCCATGTACTTCAGTGTGACTTCATGTAGATGTAGATGAAAAAGTGTTGCATCATCACGATTATAGTGGTTCGTGACCGTTTACATAAAAATGGATTAAAGATAAACAAAAACAACGTTTCATTTCTCTTTATTGCTCATGAAAACAGAAACTGACAAGATATACTACAGTAACCTAGGCATTGTCAAATTGGGTTCCAGACTGCAGCATACACCAGTACCCGTAACACCCGGTAACTCGTCCTCTTGACTGATACCTGTATTCATCGTGGCACACTGTCCACTGGATCATCAAGGGACTGTTGGTCCACATTGCCCCACTCCTCAACGGCAACTCGGCGTACATCTCTCAAGCCGGCCGCAGTGGCCGAGGGGACTGCGGCGCGCCAGTACAAAAAAAGTACAAATGTTTGTAGAACTTATGGGACTTAACTACGGGGTCATCAGTCCCTAGGCGCGCCAGTCACGGCCTTCACGGCCACTACGGTAGGGGGTACGAACCCCTCCTCGGGCATGGATATTTGGGCCGTCCTTAGTATTAGCCAGTTCATAAGCAGTTTGTAAGTTTAGGGACTGATGACCCCGTGGTTAAGTCCCATAAGCTCTACAAACATTTGAACATCTCTCAGATGCTTGGTGGGACGTCTCCTCCAAGAACAGCTCTTTTCAGTACATCTCAGGCATGTTCGATAGGGTTCATGGAGAACTGCCTGGCCATTATAATCTTGCGATGTCGTTATCATGAAGGAAGGCACCCACAAGATGTGCACGGTGAGCACGAGAACTGTCGTCCATTAAGACCCTCATCTAAATACTGCCGATATGGCTGCACCATTCGTAGGAGGATGTCATCCATGTACCGTATAGCCATTTGATTGCCATCTACTGCCATCAGAGGCGTACGTGGTCCCACATAATGCCTCCCCAAAGCATCAGGGAACCGCCACCTTACTGTAGTAGCTACACTGCGTGTCTCAAGCTGACCAGACGACTTTCATAAAGTTCTACGACTATTGCCTGGTTAAAGGCAGATGGGAGTCTCAAATCTGAATAGCACTGATGACGATTTTGACGAGTCTATTTTACACGCTGTTGGGCCGGACTGTACCGCGCTGTGTCTAGGAGTCAAAGCCGAACCTCGCCATGGACGTCAGGAGTAAAGTTGTACGTCATGCAGCCTATTACGTACAGTTTGAGTCGAAACACTACGTCCTGTGGCTGCACGAAAATCATTATTCTGCTTCGTGGCGTTCTTCTCGGTATTCCTGCGAGCAGAAATCCGTGAGTAGCTGGTACCAGCTGCTGTGTGTGGTGTCCGTGTGTATATGCTGTGAGTGTGTGTGGTTTTATCTGTTGCTTGTGTTAGTGCATAAGACAAAACTGTTGTAGTGGTGTAGCAGTATTACCGTAGTCGACGTGTACCTGCTCAAACATAAATTCATAAAGGTCTACAGTAGTTCATCAAACTATTTTGATTTAAAAGCAGTTCATCGAATCACCACTGATAGTTAACTGTGAGACGTAACTAAAAATTGACCACCTATACCCAATTTAAACACTGTTCATGGAATATGGAGACTAAATTCACATAAAAAAATATGGATTATTTCCTTTCAATGGCTAGCTCTGAAATAATATAATCTGGTCTCTGAGACTCTTTAGTAATTGTACAGTCTTCGACCTACACACAACTAGCTCGAACACCGCAGAAAGTTTCATGAATAGGTCTGCCATAAATGTGAGAAGCGATTTCTTTTAAAATTTGACACTTTCTTTGATATATACAATTTCACTACTCACACTGAAGATCTTATCAACACACCAATACTTACGCAACTGATCAATGCAGTAATAATTTGAAATTGGTATAGAAAATAATGTTCATAACAGTTTTTAGTTTTCATTTTCCTCATTCGTGTAATTAAAGTCAGACCAGTTTAGTTTTATGGGCCGTTGGTTCGAATAATAATGACGGCATCCTCCGCGGCCAACAATGGATTTTCAACAGCTGCACCAAATATACTGAAAATGCTCAAAATCTGGGATTAATTCTAAATTCTTGAATTAAACAAATAATATTTTAATGTCAGTGTATTTCCAAGTAATAAAATCAACCTTCTTTACAGACATGAACTTAATGGCTGCTGAATAACAATCATTTTTATCTGTTCGTACATATAATTACGTGTTAACAGCCGCGGTGGAGTAGTCGAGCGGTCTAAAGCGTCTTGCTGCGGAGCGCGCGGTTTCTCGCCGTGGAGGTTCGAGTCCTCCCTGGGGCATGGGTGTGTGTGTTTGTCCTTAGGTTAGTTTACCTAGGTTTAAGTAGTTTGTAAGCTACGGACTGATGTACACGCAGTTTGGTCCGATAGAGTCCAGATTTTCAAATCCTGGATGATGTTCAAAACTGTTCAAATGTTTGTAGAGTCTAAGGGACTTAACTACGGGGTCATCAGTCCCTATACTTACATACTACTTACAACTAAGGACGGCACAAATATCCATGCCCGAGGGGGGATTCGAACCCCCGACCGTAGTGGCCGTGCAGACCGTGACTGGAGCGCCTCAGTCCCCTCGGCCACCGCGGCCGGCTGGATGATGTGATGGTTGGCAGTACCTACAGCAAAAATAATAGGGAAGGAATGGATCATAGAAAATGGAGGTGCAAAGGACATGCTGATACAGCAGAAAAGTGATGACGATGATGATGACGTAGGATACGGACGTTAATCTAGCCGATCCTCTTGACGCAATGCCAGAGAAGCAGGTTATGAGCTAGCGTCACTATTCCTTCCATCTACATAATTATCTACAAAAAAACCGCAAACCACCCACACCCACCCACACACAGACACCATTCATGACACTACAGTGGCTATTCTGCAATTCCGCCGTAAAGAATAAGGTAAAACACGAATTTAACGACTCGTTCAGGAAAAGAATTTGACTAGTAGAACAGGAAATCCGCATAACATTCTGCAAAGAAATCGAACTGAAATCGCTCGAGGTCAACCAAATATCCATGGGAAACCAAATCAGGATCAGGATGGGAACTCGAAGACCTCTGTTCGCCGATTCAAGCGCAGTGGCTTGTAACCGCTGCGTCTGCTCACTCGGTGTACTTGCTACGACATTGCGCAAGTGTTAGCTTTCGTGATCCGCATGTTTGGTGTAGGGTTTCAGCGCGCGACTTGTTTGCTGCCTTGGACACGCGTGTATGTGTCAGGTATCTCCTGGTACCTCATACACCAACTGAATGACGGACCACTAGCTCTACGTCAGAGTACGATGGAGGACAACAATAAGACACCGCGGAAAGCGTTATCATAAGACCGCTGTTTTTCACAATATACAGGGTAGCCCACCAAATTTTCACATCGAAAATATCTCTGTAACTAAAGTCAATATTGAGAGAGGACTTTCACGGTCAGGATCGTACGGCAGGGTCTTATTAAAGTTAGTACTATAAACAGTCTAAAACGTAAACAAACATTATTTTCAACATAAACTTTTGTTTCTTTTCTTCTGCAATCAACAGTACGAAAATTCACAAAAAGAATGGCGTTGGCTACATCGCAATAGGTCAGTTACATCCGGAGAAAAAGCGAAGCAAATTTGACGTTTGAAGTGAGCGTCCCGAGACCACGAGACACTCAAGTTTGAGTCTCTGGACGCGCTAGCCGCGCGTCTCATACATTTCAAACGTCAAATTCACTTCGAATTTCCTCCGGATGTAACTGATTTATTGCGATACAACTACTACTGTTGTTTGAAGAAGAGCCGCGCGGGAGTAGCCGAGCGGTCTGGAGCGCCACAGTCTTGGTTGCATAAAATTGATGTTTCATTTAATTATACACGATGCGTTTCGTCTTTTCTGGGCATCATCAGACGTTGAAAGGGGGAAGATTTACAAACTTGTTTAAAACACAACTGAAAATATGTTAAATCTTTCCTAAACAAGAAATATTACAGTAGGGAAGGTGCAGACTGAAAAAAACTGCAGGCCACATGACGACATTCACGTTTTGGACGTGGGGGGGGGGGGAGGGGGGCGGGAATGAAAATTGAACTAATAAATACCGCTAAAGAGCATAGTTTAACAAATAAAATGAGTTATCTCTGAAGTTGCAGAGCGTCAAATTATTAAATTCAATAAAAATAAAACTTTACGACAGAGGTATCTGTTGCTAGTTACTAACAAGACACGAGCGCGGAAGCAGTCGCGGTTGTTTCAGGGAGCGGCTCTTACTTGAGTAAACAAAGCTGCGCGCGGTTGAGTTAGGTTTTACCATTGACTTCGTTGCCCTCCATTCTTGAGCGACAGTTACATTTGCTGTAAAAGTACTATTTTTACTGAATTTAATAATTTGACGCTCTGCAACCTCAGAGATAAGTAATTTTATTTGTTAAACTATGCTCTTTAGTGGTATTTATTAGTTCAATTTTCATTCCCTCCACGTCAAAACGTGAATGTGATCATGTGGCATGCAGTTTTTTCAGTCTGCACCTTCCCTGTTGTAATATTTCTTGCTTAGGAAAGATTTAACACATTTTCAGTTGTGTTTTAAACAAATTTGTAAATCTTCTCCCTTTCAACGTCTTGCTACAGAGGGACCTAAACAAAAATCATGTGTAAATGTTACCTTTAAAATTGGTAAAAGGAAGTAGATGTTTTCGTATCTACAATTTTGATGTTACCTTTCCTATCATACATTATAATCTCCAACTGCCACAACTAGTGAACACTGAAAATTGAAGTGCTGCCAACTTCTGCCCTACCTACCGATTATGACTTAAACTGGAAATAACACGTAGATAGTGTCGTAGGAAAGACGAACTTGAGACTGCGTTTTATTGGCAGAACACTTTAAAAGATGCAACAGAACTACTAAAGAGACTAAGAGACTGCATACAGCAAGCTTGTACGTCATTATTTTGAGTATTGCTGCCCAGTGTGGGATCCTTATCAAGTGGGTTTGACGAAAGCAATCGAAAGAGCCTAAACGAAAACAGCCTATTTTGTATTGTCACGATACAGGGGAGACAACGTAACGGCAATGATACAGGATCTGGGATGGGAATCATTACAACAACGGCGTTTATCGCTGCGGCGTGGTCTACTAACGAAACTCAAATCGCCAACATTCTCCTCCGAATGCGAGAATATATTGTTGACTGCATCCTACATAGGTAGAAATGATCATTAGAAT
This sequence comes from Locusta migratoria, assembly GCA_026315105.1. NCBI lineage: Eukaryota > Metazoa > Arthropoda > Insecta > Orthoptera > Acrididae > Locusta > Locusta migratoria. The sequence continues at coordinate 543,353,436 of CM048744.1, forward strand.
AAAATATGAGAAGTTAGAGTTGGAACGGAGAGATTCACATGTTCTTTCTTTCCACGCGCTATTCGAGAATGAAATGGTAGATAATAGTATACAGGTGGTTCGATGAACCTTATGCCAGGCACTTAAGTGTGATTTTCAGAGTATCCCATGCAGATGTAGATATGGATGAGCTATGGAAAAAATGCAACACGAAAATAACAACGTTCCATGAAATCGCATTCGATCGGTCATTATTAAGTGGTTGTTCATTCCTAGTAACTCATGGATACTGAGCAGCTATAACGCCGCAACTGTTTAGGTCGATGATGTCAGCAGTGCAGAACAAAACGTCGTAGTAATCAATCTGTAAATAATGTAATTTACTGATATCTGTTGTTTACTAGCATTTCAGTGTTTCAAGCAACAGTGGACGGAGAGGAGGAGGAGGAGGGGATGGACGGTGAGGAGGGAGGAGGAAATGGGTAGATAGAGGGGAAAGGGAGTAGATGGCGTAACATCTCTGACAGTCGATGTAAGGAATCGAACGACGTCCGCGGCTGCGAGCGTACACATTTGTAACTGAAGCGGGCTGACGACGCTGAGTACAGCTTAACAGTTTTAAAGTCCAGTGTGAAACATCATTATATATGTATGTATTTTAGAAAGATGTTAATGAAAATTAGCAAAGAAGAACTGCAGTCAATATTAATAAACTTCAGAGAAACTTTAGAATAAACTCATGTTAAAAAAAATACTGACAGTTTTCTGAATGTCTTCTTATTGTTGATTGCTTCATCACATCTCAGGGTCATTATGTGGTTCATTTTAAGGCCTAAGTAATAAACTAAGACGAAACTTTTCACTCTTGAGAAAGATTTGTATTTTTCTAAAAACATTTACATCAAAACTGAAAGTTTTAAAAAAAAAATAATAAAAAAATAAAAAATAAAAATAAAGACCGAGACAGCTCATCACTTCTAACTGCTCAAGAAGACAAGACTAGACTGACTGCTAATTAACAAGCAAAGATACTGCTCTTCCACATTTTTCTTTTAGTCCCACAGATGAATTTTTTTCTTCACAAAATTAATTAATAATTGTCTATTATTATTATTATTATTATTATTATTATTATTATTAATACTATTAAGTTTATCTCCTTTTTTTAATAATAGAAGATGAAATTAAATGAAATTAAAATAGAAAGTCGCTTCTTACTGTTCTGATACCCCCAACACTCCATCCCTGGTAACAGTACACCAGCTCCTGTTTAGGTTTAGAGGTCATCGTACTTCACATTACGTTCTGTATTGATATTTGGGGTAATAATATCTCATTTAGTTCATATATATGAATCGGAGGTCTATATCTCACTTACTTATTGTATTCACAGAGGCGTTCCTCCCCTTATTTTTTTACCTTATATTAATCTGCAGACCTTGGTCATCATAGGCTGCACCATTCTCCTAGTCATTGTATTGATTGGTCTGTTGAACCTAGCACTACGTTATTTCTTAGTAAAACAGACACTGGGGCGTTATCTTTGTTATTAGTACTATTTTATAATTATATACATTTTTGTAATCAACATACGATGATTATTCTAAAAGTCCCTTCTACCATAATTACATTCCATGATCCATCGACTAGTAAGACTAATCCCTAGTTGGTAAAGCACCGAACCTGAATCAAACTTCTAGTACTTCATTTTCCAAGCCTGGGAGCAGATACAATAAAAACAGCAACGTCGTAACATAATTGAAAAGAGGTAATTTATCTGCATTTTACGAATTGCATTAAATATATGTTAGAACGGACAGAATGTAGAAAACCATTGCTCTTCTCAACGGAAGTTATACGTCGTATGAGCCAGAGTCAGTAAACTGTCTGATCGGTACGTTTACGCTTAAAATGTACAAATAAATAAATAAAAATATCAATATATGTTTTTCTGTGGAGACATATTTTTCCACTTAGCCACAACAGGGTTATTTGACTCGGCGATTCTATGTTCACAAGAATTATTTTATTAAATTTTTCATCTATCAGACTGCACTACAGCGATGCGTTTCCGTGTTTAGCAAGTATGTATCAATATGTCGACACTTTCAAGAGATTTAATCACCGATATTAAGTGTCTATTCAACAGCCAAAATCTGCTTACTGTTAAACAATTTCTTTGTTCGAAGTTAACGAATGAAGTTCTACATTCTCTTATGTGTATCTTTATGTGGCTCTTGAAAATTCTCAGTGCAGCTGCTTCTACACTATTCACAGAGTAGCGGATGAAAGCTGTCAATTTCAATGTCTTGAGAATTTAGTTTTAGTTTCTGATTAACTACCAACTCACAAATCGCCGACGCTGGTGATTAGCAAAGAACGTTGGATGCTTGCAGTCACTTTACGGCACAATGTTTTTATAACATCTGATAAAAATGTTAATGCTCTTCATATCGGTAAATTAAATACATGTATTACTGTTTACACTGGTCGCTTGTATTAGTAGTTTGAAGTAACAATGCCATGTGGAATGCAATGTTGTGTAGTTAAGTTCAGCCGCGGTGGAACGGCCATGCGCTCTAAGGCGCCTTGCTTCAGACTATGCGGATGCTACCCGTAAGAGGTTCGAGTCCTCCGTCGGGGATGTGTGTGTGTGTGTATGTGGGGGTCGGGGGGGAGGTGTTGTCCTGAGCATAACTTAGTTGAAGTAATTTGTAAGTGAAGGGACTGATGACCACTGCAGATTGGTCCCATAGCTTTACAATTATTTAAACATTTTGAAGTTCAAATGTTCAGGAAAAAACCAACGACGGCAATGCAAGGTCTCTAGAAAGCGATCAAGATATTTTGGCAACATCAGCCGCTGCTGCAAGTGAAATTTTACCGAAATTATGCAAATACATCAACATGAAAAATGACGTATCGATTTTCGATTATGATTTTACGAGGCCAATACAACTTACACAATTCAAAAGGCGCTTTGCCACAGGTGCGTGCAAGACGAAAATCATGTCTATACGTAGCCATTAAGAGAGGAAAAAGGAATCAGATGTTTTCATATCTATATCTCTGATCACGCTTTAAATTCTCCAGCTGCGAAATTAGTGAGCGTCGAAAATGGAGGTGGTACCAACTTCTGCCTTGCGTACTGGTCAGCTGTTACGGTAAAAATGCGACACTAAAGTAACAACTTTTCGTGGCAACATTTTACAAAATGTTCAAATGTTTGTAAATCTTATGGGACTTAACTACGGGGTCATCAGTCCCTAAACTTACAAACTACTTATGAAGTACTTACGAACTAGGACGGCACAAATATCCATGCCGGAGGGGGTATTCGAACCCCCGACCGTAGTGGCCGTGCAGACCGTGACTGAAGCGCCTCAGTCCCCTCGGCCACCGCGGCCGGCGCAACATTTTATACACGCTCATGTTTAATGGTTAATTTTCAGTAAGGTAGATCATGATATTAGCAGTGGAAATCAAAACACCATTGAAACGAATTCTAAACAAAACGTTTATGTGCATCGTTATTTCGTTTTATTTTATGTAACAGTAACTTTGTGATAGTTTCCCGCAGATAACACATAATTTGAAGCAATTCCCCAATTTTTAATTTCTTCATTTTATGTAGATACGACGAGCGAAAGATGAGACGTGAATAGAGATAGCTGGGGGAGGAGAATGAAGATGGACGGAAGGAAGGTACATCGTGATGTGAGTATTGCCTCAAGTGTTCCTGCAGTTCTTATAATTCCAAAGTGATCTTCCCCGAGGTAGATTCTGCCATTTTTTTCCATTCGTCTGTAAATAACGCGCGCTAGAATTTTGCAAACACGACTTATTAAATTGATGCTTCTGTAATTTTCACACTTATCAACACCTTTTTTTTATTGGAATTAATCCATTCTTCATGAGTGGGTATTTCGCCTGTCGCATACAGATACATGGAATAGTTATGTCGTGGCTGATTGGAAGAGACTTCAGTAGATGTTGTCTTCTCCAAAACCACTGTTTCGACTTAGGTCTTTCATAGTTCTGTGAAATTCTTCTCGCAGTATCGTATCTCCTACATCATCTTGAACTATTTCGCCTTTCTTCTCTGTAATTCCGCCTTCAAGTGCTGTAGAGCAGGTATTATGTGGAAATGTTCCTGTGCAGTGCGATTGATTATAGATGCTGTAATAAGGTGAAACTCATGTCTATAGGTGAGCAAAATCATCGTTGTTACGGCCTTTGTAAAACTGTTTATTATGCAGTCAGTCTATTAATAAAAAGTGTATTAAGGAAAATAATAGTTTATGCCTTAGGTTGAAATATAATTTCATACTACAGTTCTGAGAAGTTTTTACGTTTGAAATCAAGTTATTGAAGTTCCAGTTACAGGTCAGGAGCATGTTGATAACAATAAAATTTGATACGAATTGTTCACAGATATTACATTTTGAGAATGATGATTGAATGTATGTGATTCAATACTGAATATTCTCTCGTGGAAAAATTTTACAAATACAAAGGGAAAATTTAAACTAACGTCGACTTTGAAAATTCCTAGTTCTTACTAGTAAAACTCTGATTCATTGACAAGAAAGTATTATGGTGGGACATGACCTGTGCTTTAGTAAATAACAACAGTGGTAAGATTATTTTGTAAAGAATACAGAGAATTCTAGCAGTTTGACACACTACTTAAAAGATGCCTGGTATTCTAATACAGATTTTACTTTTAATAACAGGAAGGAAGAGTAAGGAAATGACTGATTCTGACTGCACTGTGGCATTTAAGTGATTCAGTGGCAGTTGAACATTTTTGCCGGGCCGGGATTCGATCACGGGTCTCCCGCTTCGGGCAGCGACGTAGTCGTTTGTGTTTGCCTACTGAAATTTAAGTCCTCTCACCTTGTGGTGCTCATTTTCTTTCAGCATTACACTTCACCGATGGAAAATGCGTGATGTTCTTCGACTATAAAACGCTGTGTAGCAAAATTATCCACACTACTACCATCCAACAGTTCGCATCTAATAGTTTTTTTATGGTAGGTTTGGTGGGAATGGCGGAATCATGTAAGAATGTTTCGAGGAAAAACTTTATTATTAGGCAACAAAATTATACCACAAACGAAGAGAAAGACGTTCCACGTCAGCACTGATCGCCCCTCACACATTCAGTCACTCACGTGGCGAGCCTAGCGTAGTTTTAACTTGTCAGTGAAATTTACACACGAAATACCTGCTGGAATGATCGCTCGAATTTTATGTAAATCTGTCACTTTAAACTTCAGTTCTCGGTAACGGATTATACAACATGCCACGCGAATTTAAGCCACCCATCTTGCAGTTAGAAACCGCGATATTCCGCATTTTGTTCAGCGAACAGTCATAATAACTTGACATTTTAGAACAATTATCGGACAAATAAAATTTAGAAAAATTATTTCACACAAATATTCCCAGGTCAACAAACTGAAATACTGTATTTACGTCAATCACTGTTTCCCCAGTACCATTAATTGGTGAAATACAGTTACAATTTGCTTTTGACCTTTTACTTGTCGAGTCATTAATTCAATTTCCTTATAGCATTTTATTTTATATACATCTCCCATTCACAATAATAAATAACACAGATTACTGCAACGTTTAATGAAAACAAAATATCTAGTTTTATTCCACATTGAAAATTAATGTATGAACTTAATCTTCAAAATGAAGATGCAAAACTTTTCTAAGTTTTAATCTACATTTTAAGCACTGATTATGGTCGCGCAGTGGTCGAAATCTAGGTGTCTTATAATAAAGTTATAACCGGGACTGATTGCTCTTCAACCCAAGAGGTAATACTTATTAGTATCGACTGAGAGCATTGTGAATATCTGTTCGCTACTAACATCTAGCGCATTTGACAAATTCCAAAACTTGGCTCAGACCATCATTGTACATGAGCGTGTTGATTACACTGTTTTGTCCTGCAAAATGAAGAGTGGGTTGCGCAGAGAGCGTTGGCGCTTCTTTCGCAAAGATGGGCGAAAGTGATGCTCCAAAAACGAACAGCAATACTGTCCATTGACGGTCTGTTTCGAAAACATAGTGACATCGTTACGTTAGACCGTTCGCTCACAAGTGACTGAGCTTCCCTCAAAGTTTATTTCAGACTGAAAGTCTTGGTAGAGGTATGCAACCGTCATGATCAAATTTTTTTAAATGATTCTAAAATTGCTTATAGGTTGCTTGAATAATCATTTAGTTGTTGTTAGTACATTATTTGTTGTAAAAACACAAGTTTCCGGCTTAGTCAAATGTTAAAATGTTTGTATAGCTTATGGGACTTAACTACGGGGTCATCAGTCCCTAAACTTACAAACTACTTATGAACTAGATAACACTAAGGACGGCACAAATATCCATGCCCGAGGGGGGATTCGAACCCCCGACCGTAGTGGCCGTGCAGACCGTGACTGGAGCGCCTCAGTCCCCTCGGCCACCGCGGCCGGCTTCGTCCACCATCTGACGACCGATATAATATATATTGAGGACTGAGGCATTTAAATTTGTCATTTAAAATATTGTTGATATTTTAAATGAAAAATTTAAATGCCTCAGTGCTCAATATATATATTATATCGGCCGTCGGATGATGGACTAAGCCCGAAACATGTTTTGTTTTTACAATAAATAATGTACTAACGACAACTAAGTGATTATTCAAGTAACCTATAAGCAATTTTAGAATCATTTAAATAAATTTTGTGTTTCCCTCGACTGTGCCTTAAGCCGGTGACGTTGGACGGTCGAGTCTATTTGCTCGGAGGTAAGGTAGGCATGTCAACGTGTCCTACAGCGACAATAGTAGATTCAAGCAGTCTGAAGAAACGAACACTGCGGCGACTACAGCTGCTAATGTAAATACAAGAAATGTATTCGCAATTGCGAATATTAATCAGCATCAGCTGTATGGTGTAATGGTGACATGTGAAAATTTGTGCCGGGCCGGGACTCGAACCCGGATTTCCCGCTTATCGCGAGCGGTCGCGTTTCCATTACGCTACCCGCGCACGCTTCCCGGAACGACCCAAACCTTCATATGCCACACATTGTCTACTGCCCATGAGTGCTCGTACATTCTATGATGTAATTCCCGCACAGGGTGAGACATTTTAGTACATTTGTCGCAAGCCTTGCTATGACTGATTTTAAATACGATGTACAGTGTCCTTGTTTATTGATAGAACTAAGCAGATGTCCTTCAGACAGGCAGTAGACAATGTGTGGCATATGAAGGTTTGGGTCGTTCTGGAAACTGTGCGCGGGTAGCGTAATAGTAACGCGACCGCTCGCGATTAGCGGGAAATCCGGGTTCGAGTCCCGGCCAGGCACAAATTTTCATATGCCACCATTACACCGTACAGCTGATTAATATTCGCAATTGCGAATACATTTCTTGTATTTACATTAGCAGCTGTAGTCGCCGCAGTGTCCGTTCCTTCAGACATGCATGCATTTGCTTCGTTCTATCAATAAACACGAACACTGCACATCGTATTTAATAGTAGATCCCATTTCAGTGCAGTGTTGTCACTATTTAATTTCCAACCCTCGTATATTATTACAGAGACTGTGATCTAATACTAACTGTATTATGCACCCATAGTTTCAGTATGTTTTGAAAATGGTTTCCATGTGTGTCAACACATGGGTGCACGCGCCGAAGCATGTTCTGACTTACACGTTCACACTGAGCAGAGTACATCCGAAGAGTGTCAAAGACAGTATGAATACGCTGCTGCAGTGTATCTACGTCTGTAATGTGCATACCCGATTCTTTTCAGATGGCCAAATAACCAGAAATCGCACCTGTTGAGATCTGGTAAACGAGCAGGCTAGGCAACTGGACCTCCACGCCCAATCAGGCAACCAGGGAGGACGCGGTTGAGACGCGTCCGGACGTTAACGGCGAAGTGGACTGGAATACCATCAAGAAGCAGTCACATAATCCTTCGACTCACCAACGGCAATTCTTCCAGCAGCAGAAGAAGAAGTCTCCCGCAATAAACGCCGATAGTTCCCGACAGACTGGTCCCAAAATGGGGTCGCCAATTATCTGGCTGCACGAATGCTGATGATTCCCCTGAGATGATGATAGCTTGCAGTGGTGGGACTGACTGCAGTTGCACGACAGATATTATGTATCCTGCCATCCCGCCATCAAGCGCTCCTAGTGAACGGTGTTTCAGGAAAGCATGCATACTACTGGAAAATCACCACCGCCAATACTCAACGCGCCAATGATCTGCCGCTGAATCATAATAACTATAAATGTTATCACCTTGCGAACAAGTGAAAAGTGTTAAGAGCTACTCCTGTAAATAAATAATATTAATTGTATTTTTCCTTCATAAATAAATATTAGTCTAGGTTACATGAATAGTACACATTACATTATGGTTGGAATTGAGACTTCTTTTTTTCTTTGATTGTGTTGTTGTTGTTGTTGTCTTCAGTCCGAAGACTGGTTTGATGCAGCTCTCCAACCTACTCTATCCTGAGCAAGCCTCTTCATCTCCTCATAATGACGGCATCCTACATCTCTTTGAATCTGCTTATTGTATTTTACTGTACACAATTACATTATTTTTCACCTGCCATATGACGTTAATTGTGTCACGTAAATGCATTCAGTAACATTACTTTTGTGTTAAGAGAAAGAAAGAGTAGAAGAGACAGCTCAAATGTTTGTAATTCTACGGAACCAAACTACGTTGGTCATCAGTCCCTAGTCTTACATACTACTTAAACTAAGTTAAACTAACCTAATGACAACACACACATCCATGCCCGAGGGAGGATTCGAATCTCCGACACAGCAGGCCGCGCAATCCGTAACGTGGCGCTCCAGTTTGCTCGGAAGAGACAGAAAAGACGGCATATATGTAGGGTATATCAAAAAGACTGGTTGAAACAGAATAAAGAATGTCGCAGTAAACATGGGTCCGTAAACGAGGCGTATGCGAGATAATTACGAATGAATGGTTCGAAACCGCCACTGGCATTAATTTGAAATTTAGATTTTTAGTATTAAGATTTACATCGTATTTAGTTCACAATTCACTGATTTTATTGTAAACATATTCCCAGTTAGTACAAATTAATTTGAAATTTAGACATTACTATTAAGTTTTACATTGCATTTACTTCACATTTCACGTATGGGTTACCTGTTAACTCTTTCAGTCTTGGTGGTTAGTGTTACTAACCACCTCTTTTCGATCACGGTACTTCTATTCCACGCCATTTAGCGATAACCGGTTGAATTAGTATGCCCGTTTGGACTGTGCTTCAAAACAAACGACAGATTCCGGGTACATTGCACGAATGTCAGTGCATACCAGTTGCATTGAATATAGCGCTAACGTACCTTGTCTCGAGTGTCTGATAAAAACATCTATTCAACGGGTACGTAACATGTTTTCTGTAATGTATTTTATTGAACGTATTCTCATAGGCCTACTTTATGTGTGTTGGCATGCAGGTACTGTCACTTTTGTGTTTTCACTGAGGGGATGTAAGCAAACTGGGAACTGCAGTTCTCTTCACGCCCAGACCTCGACAAGCTGATTCTGAAAGACTTCCGGAGAGAAGTATATCGGGGCCTACTGGCACCAGCATATGTCACAGACAAACACAGGCCGGATTCAGTGAACAGCATCCGTAATTCCGCGGCCTCATCTCCAGGACCTGCATTTATAAAACGCCACAAACCTACAGTCCCGCAGGAAATTCGTCTAGAATCCAGTCGCCATCAACCTGGAAGAAGCACATCAAGAAGATGCTGCAATTGTTCCACTAAAATATCTCCAGTGCGTACTATAAGGCAGTGTAGTACATGTAAAGTGCCTCTTTGCTTACGCAATGGTAAAATATGTTTTGCAGATTTTCATAAAAAAAAAATAAAATAAAAAAAAAAAAAAATAAAAAAAAAATAAAAATAAAAAATAAATTTGCTTTTGTTAGTTTTGTACGTTTGTAATGATGATTCGTCTAATAAATAACATTCACAATCATCCTAGTATTATTTATAGTAATAGTCATGGCGGTTAGCGTTAGTGACAACCTTAGTCCTTGAAATCCTGAATACCTATATTATGTTTCCTCTATTGTCTGTGATATTTCAGTTGTAACAGTTGCTTCAATGAACAGACATTGATAATTATGTTCCTATTGTACAGGTGTGAACAGACATTGGTAATTATGTTCCTATTGTAAAAGTGTGACTGAAAGAGATAAAGCATCTGGTTGCTCAAAATGTTCAAATGTGGGTCAGGTCTTACGCGACCAAACTGCGTGGTTATCAGTCGCTAGACTTACACACTAATTACATGACTAAATTAAACTAACTTACGCTAAGGGCAACACAACACCCATGCCAGAGGGCGGATTCGAATCCCCGACCGTAGCGGCCGTGCAGACTGTGTCTGGCGCGCCGCAGACCGCTCGGCCACTGCGGCCGGCCATCTGGATGCAATACTGTGCTCGTATATGCAATGAATTTAGAATTCTTTCGAAAACCCCTGGATCATTTCGGAATTCTAAATAAGCGTGTACAGCTCTCCAATCCAGATCTTTAACTGTGTTAATGGGTGTGCTGCACACTTTGCTTTTAAGGTGACCCTAAACAGAAAAATGCACAGGATTTAAAAGCAGGTGATCTTGGAGACCAAGGCACAGGTCCGCCTCGACCCATCCATCTTTGGCCGTATCTGCGCGTTAGATGGCGTCTCACAGCAGCAGCAGAATGTGTCGGAGCTCCATAATGCATGTGCCACATACTCTGACGTTGCTGAAGGGTAACATCCTCAAGCAATCCTGGAAGATGACGCCGCAGAAACCTAAGGTACCTCCGTCCATTAAGGTTTGATCACGTAGTGCCTCTAACCATTTAGTGAGAAACTCTGCTAATGTGGTGACTCATGAACATCATGTGGGGGGTTTATTTCACATTACAAATGTGCATTACGATTATTAAAAACATCATAGTGTGTGCATTCTGCTTCGTCTGTAAATGAAATGTTACATGCGAAACGAGAGTTAGAACCATACATTCGTAATTATCTGGCAAAAGGCTCGCTTGCGGACCCATATTTACTTGGGCATTTTTGCTTCTATTATACTTTCAAACGAGTAAGTTTGCGCTATTCTTTTTGATACACAAGGTGATACAAAAAGGTACGACAAAACTTTCAGGAAACATTCCTCACACACACAAAAAGAAAATATGTTTTGTGGACATGTGTCTGGAAACGCTTAATTTCCATGTTAGAGCTCATTTTATTACATTTGCACTGAAATGAGGAGTGACACATTGTTGGATGAACCATTCGCAGAAGTGTACCCGTGGAGGCCAATCAGCTGCTGATAGTTCCTGCACACGCTGTACATGGTACGGAAACAACTGGTTCTCCCGTAGCACTCTCCATACAGTGACGTGGTCAACGTACGTTGTACAGCAGCAACTTCTCTGACGCTGACATTAGAGTTATCATCAACTGCACGAAGAATTACGTCGTCCATTGCAGGTGTCCTCGTCGTTCTAGGTCTTCCCCAGTCGCGAGTCATAGGCTGGAATGTTCGGTGCTTCCTAAGATGCCGCTCAATTGCTTCCAACGTCTTCCTGTCGGGACACCTTCGTTCTGAAAACCTGTCTCGATACTAACGTACCGCGCCACGGCTATTGCCTCGTGCTAATCCATACATCAAATGGGCATCTGCCAACTCCGCATTTGTGACTATTCCACTGACTGCAAAACCACGTTCGTGTTGAACACTAAACAATTGATGCTACGTACTGATGTGCTTGATGCTATTATTGTAGAGCAATGAGTCGCATGTCAACACAAGCACTTAAGTCAACATTATCTTCCTTCAATTGGGCGGTGAATCGAGGAAGTACAGTACATACTAAAGAAACAATTGGGTATTTTGACAATTGTCTGCACGAATTATTTCAATTTACATTTAAAGAGAAATACTGAAGTGAGCTCTAACATGGAAATTAAGCTTTTCCGGACACATGTCCACATAACATATTTTCTTTCTTTGTGTGTGAGGAATGTTTCCTGAACGTTTGGCCGTACCTTCTTGTGACACCCTATATATATATAGCAAAGGTCTTTGGTTATGTTGGTGAGTCATTATTATCAGTTAGCAATTATTTGATGGAGGTGTTCATAGGTAGATGCTTCATGCTACATATGGGAATCAGGACTGCTGTACTGCATTCTACTTTATGTTGTGTGCAGAGCTGCCACCGCACTGCAGCCTTTAAACATCCAGTCTCTCATTCTCTCAGTGTATTTGGGTCCTAAGGCTGGCGAGCAATATGCAAGCTGATGACGCTGTCGATGATGCAAAAACGTTATTTCTGATTACTGTGTAGATAGATAGGCCTAGAGGAGCAGACAGTGATAGGCGTAATTGCTACAGCTTTCTGCTGTTTTACTGTTGTAAAAATTACAGCAGCGATATTGGCACCAATCGTGCTACAAACAAACAAACCACCATCCAATGCTCTGCAAGTTAAATAAAAATATTTACCAATGTCGATAAGAATAAATGTAGACCAGTGCTCATATTACCATCAAGAAGACTGTAGAGTGTTAAAACATTTTAGATTAGGTGCGAACAGATGGAGTATACAAGCTGCCTGTGGATGGGGAGACAACATACAATGTTCATCCATTTAATACATGGGATATCGATGTATGGGGCAGAATTCTGATTTTTTCTTTGTTTATTCGAGCAGTAGTACACTTAGTTAATTTGGGAAGGAAATTTCATGATAATTATGGACTCCTTCGTCGGTTCTTGATGGAACATAAATAATTGTGATACATTATATATTTGTTCCAGAATAATATTTATTTTTTTGTAAACTAGTTTTCGGCTTTTTAAGCCACCTTCAGCCAACTTTATACTGCAGAGTCTCCACATCATACCAGCAACTGTGTTTGAAGTACAAAGATTTTACACAGATATGTGTCCAAATGCTCAAATGTTCGTAATTCTTATGGGACCAAACTACGCTGGTCATCAGTCCCTAGACTTACAAACTATTTAAACTAAGTTAAACTAACCTAAGGACAACACACACATCCATGTCCGAGGGAGGATTAAAGCCTCCGACTCGGAAGGACGCGTGGCGCTCCAGACCGCTGGGCTACTCCCGCGCGGCGATATGTGTCTAGTCATAGACTATGTAACCTTTAAGTATTTTTTAGAAAAAAGAGACGCTGAAGCAATTAAAGCAAAACACTAACTAAGAAATAACTATAAATTAAATTTCAATAAAAAAGGTGAAAGAAACATATGGCCCAATGAGTGTTTGTTTGAATAGTCTGTGGGAATTAACTACGGGGTCATCAGTCCCTAAACTTACAAACTACTTATGAACTAACTAAGACTAAGGACGGCACAAATATCCATGCCCGAGGGGGGATTCGAACCCCGACCGTAGTGGCCGTGCAGACCGTGACTGAAGCGCCTCAGTCCCCTCGGCCACCGCGGCCGCCCCCAATGAGTGTACACAATTGTAAATTAAATTAACTTATATATACGAACTAAGGTAGGAGGGTGAGGAAGGCAAACAATGAAATGTGGTTGGAATATGAGAATATGGAACAAAGGAACATATTAACGTATATAACCTATATGAAAATTCACTTATATTCACAAGAATGATAAAAGTACTACAAGGAAGGAAAAACATTGGTCTGTGGCTAAGAAATTTCAATAAACACGGAGGCAGGATTATACCTAATAATTGTCCCTCACCCCCCCACACACATTTCATTATTTATATCATACTCACTCACCTGTTCCACCTCCTACTTTTGTTCGTATATGTAAGTTAATTTAATATACAATTGTACTTACTGGTACACTCACTGGGTCATAGGTTTGTTTCAGCTTATTTATTGAAATTTAAATCATAGTTATTTCTTAGTTACTGTTTTGCTTTTATTGGTTGAGTGTTACTGTTTCTTGTAAAATACTTAAAGGTTACGTGACCTATAACTGGACACATATCTTAGTATAATCTTTGTACTCCAAACACAGTAGCTGGTGTGATGTGGGTAATCTGTAGTATTATGTTGTCTGAAGATGGCCTAAGAAGCCGAAAATTAGTTAACAACAAAATAAATATTATTGTAGAACAAATATATAGTTTATCACAGTTATTTAATATGAAAATCATGAATTTAGTGGCTATATTAATTCGATGCATGAGTGAAGAGGGGGATAAAATATAAGGTTGTTCGAAGTTTGATGCAATTTGCTGCCTCGAGAGTTGGTTTCATACGGGCACACAGTGAGCGCACTGCGCGGCGCAAAACATCTCTGAGCGCCCAGTCGGGACGGCGAACTGTGGCGCGCGGTTTTTCAGCTGTTGTCAGTTCATCAAGGGAAGTATCGTGTTTGCACGCGCTCTGTTTGGATGGAGCTTCCGCAGGCGACCGCACTAGTTTAGTGCTTGCGTGAATTCATGTTGCGGCCGCAGTGGCCGAGCAGTCTGCGGCGCCCCAGTCACAGTCTACACGGCCTCTAACGTCGGGGTTTTGAATCCTCCCTCTGACATGGATGTTTGTGCCGTCTTTAGTGTCAGGTAGTTCATAAGTAGTTTGTAAGTTTAGAGACTGATGACCCCGTAGTTAAGTCCCATAAGCTCTACAAACATTTGAATATTTTTTGAATTCATTTTGACAGATAATGTGTCATCGCCTTGCAGGCAGGAGCTGTCCTCGTTATGGAATCGAAACAATCGTGAAAACGTCGTAGCTTTGATAGAGGTGGGACTTGTCCGACACAATACTTATCATATTATTAAAAAAATGATGCCTGGCAGTGAGTCGCAAGAGCCTTCAGCTGTGGAATTAACGAAGCAAAAACAACGATGATCTCACTGCTGTCTTCTTACAGAAGGGGAAAAAAGAAACAGGACTCCAAAAGGAAAAGGTATCCATAAAAAGACTGTCTGCAAGAAAGATTATTTCTACCATACAATGCCGCCCTACACTTGGTGTTACCTAATGACGACCTTTGTTTTTCTTCTTCTTCATCTTTAACTGAGGGCACAGCACAATGAATGCGGCACTTGCAGTATTGGCTCGCTCCATCTGTTGCGCTCTTCTCTGTACAGCTGTGCGCGCAATGGCACGGTGCGGCGCAGTGCTGTCTAGGGGAGGTATACGGGCAATTGATCAGGGGTTGAAAGCAGTTATCAGTAAAAAGAAAAAAAAATAATCTAAAGTTACCCCAGGTCGATGACATCTCTGCAGAATCTTACAAGAGGTATCGAAAATACAAAACAGACCTGAGAAGGAATTCGTCATAGCATAGTAACGAAAAATATGCATATGGACAGGAAGTACATTACTGACGGTTATAAAATACGTGGTCTAGTGGTTATAGACATCTACGGAGAACATTACTGAAGGCGTGTTAACATTTCTGCAGCATGCTGAGATTTGGTTACGATTGTTCAAATAGCTGTCTTTGCAATGTCAAGAAAGAAAAGCTTCTACATTTTGATTTCGTCCTAGAAGGAGTAGGGGGTCTTTTTTTTTTTACTTTGGAGTGTGTAGAGTTGAGAAATTTTGCAGTAAATAACAGTAACAATGATAAATACGTGAATACTCCAACAAAAGTATGTTTTTAGCACAGTGGTAGAGTGCCAGAGTATGAATCCAAACGTCGCGGGTCCGATCCCCCCCCCCCCCCTCCGAAGTCCTAGGATTTTTGTCTTTCACTTTTCACTTCTGGCAATGTTGCTGATGTGGCAATGTCGAGTAGCACCGTGGTTCGGAATTCACGTTAAACTACAGGTCCCCCCAATAACTGGCTGGGTTAGGCAGCTCGAAGGTCGGAGCAAGGCAAGGGCATACCTCCTCCAAACAGGACCATACCTGTAGTGGTCAAACCAGGCTTCGGATTGTTGACTGACTTACGTTTAAATGCATTACAGGATTGAAAATGTTGAATTTCAACGGAAAACACATTTTCAGACGTCTGGAGGATTGTCGACCATTGCAGTGCTAAAGGGTCCGCCTCTGTAGAGTCCAGTGGACGGTGTAGTGGGTTGCCACACAGGAGGCCCGGGTTCGATTGCCGGTAGGGTCTGGGATTTTCTCCATTCGGGGACGGGGTGCTGTGTCGTCCTCATCATCATTTCATCATCATCGACGCGCAAGTCACCCCACTGGCGACACCTAAACACTTGCACCAGGCAGGCCGAACACGATTCCAACTAGGATCTAACGGCCAAAAATGCCACACGGATAATCAGTTCTAACGGGTTTATTTCCTTTCTCATATGTTGTTGCTGTTTTGGTCTTCAGTCCGGAGACTGGTTTGATGCAGCTCTCCACAATACCCTATCCTGAGCAAGCCTCTTCAACTCCACATAAGAACGGCAACCCACATCTGTCTGAATCTGCTTACTGTATCCATCTCTTGGTCTTCCTCTGCGGTTTTTACCCCACAGACTTCCCTCCAAAGCTAAATTCACAATTCCTTGATGTCTAAGAATGTGTCCTACCAGTCGATCACTTCTTTTAGTTAAGGTATGCCAGAAATTCCTTTTCTCCCCCATTCTGTTCAGTACCTCCTCATTAGTTACGCGATCCACCCACCTAATCTACAGCATTCTTCTGTAGCACCACATTTCAAAAGCCTCTATCCTCTACCTGACCGCACTGTCTATCGTTCATGTTTCACTCCACACAAATGCCTTCAGAAAGGACTTCCGTATGCTTAAATTGATATTCGAAGTTAGCAAATTTCTCTTTTTCAAGAACGCTTTTCAACCCATTGCCATTCTGCATTTTATATTCGCTGTACTGCGACCATCATTTGTTATTTTACTGCCCAAGTAACACAACTCATTTACCTCATTTACTGTTTCGTTACCTAATCTAATTCTTTCAGCATCGCCTGACTTTCTTAGACTACACTCCATTACCCTAGTTTTGCTCTTGTTAATGTTCATCTTATATGTACCTTTTAGCACGCTGTACATTCCGTTAAATTGCTCTTCCGGGTCCTTTGCTGTATCTGGCAGAATTACTTTGTCATCGGCAAAACGCAATGTTTTTAATTCTTTACCCTGATCTTTAATTCCCTCTCCAAATTTCTCCTTGCTTTCCTTTATAGCCTGCTCAATGTACAAATTGAATAACATTGGAGAAAGGCTGTCTTACTCCCTTCCCAGCCACTGCATCCATTTCATGTCCTTCAACTCTGACAACATCTGTCTGGTTTCTGTACAAGTTGTAAAGAACCTTACGCTCCCTATATTTTACTCCTGCTTGCTTTAGAACTTGAAAGAGTTTATTCCAATCAACATTGTCAAAAGCCTTCTCCAAATTCACAAAAGCTAGAAATGTAGGTTTGCCTTTTCTTAATCTGTCTTCTAGGATAAGCCGTAAAGTGAGTATTGCCTCCCGTGTTCCTATATTTCTCCTGAACCCAAACTGATCTTCCCCGAGGTCGGCTTCTATCAACTTTTCCATCCTTCTGTAAATAATTCGTGTTAATATTTTGCAACCGTGACTTATTAAGCTGATTGTTCTGTAGTTTTCACACCTGTCTGCACCTGCTTTCTTTGGAATGGGGATTATAACATTTTTCTTAAAGTCTGAGGGTACTTCGCCTGTCTCATACATCTTGCACACCAGGTGAAACAGCTTTGTCATGGCTGTTTCTCCCAGAGACTTCAGTAGCTATGAGGGAATGTCATCTACTCCAGGGGCCTTGTTTCGACTTAGGTCTTTCAGTGCTCTGTCAAATTCATCTCTCATTATAGTATCTCCTATTTTATCCTCATCTACTTCTTCTCCCCTTCCTAAAATATTGCCTCTAAGTTCACTTGCTTCTTAGAGCCTCTCTATATACAATTCCACCTTTTAGCTTTGCCTTCTTTACTGAGAACTGGTTTTCCATCCGTGTCGTTGATATTCATAGAGCTGTTTTTCTTATCTCCAAATATCTCTTTTATTTTCCTGTAGGCTGTATCTATTTTCCCACTATTTATACATTCTTCTACAGATTTGCATTTGCCTTCTAGCCACTCCTGCTTAGCCATTTTGCACTTCCTGTCAATTTCATTTTTTAGTCGTCTGTACTCCAATTTGCCTGTTTCATTTACTGCATTTTTATATTTTCTCCTTTTGTCGATTAAATTTAGTATATCCTGTGATATCCAAGGACTTTTTGTAGATCTTGCCTTCCTACCTATTTTGCCCTCTGCTTCCTTCACTATCGATGGAAAACTGTGCAATTATAAAAATCCTACAGTTTATGGTTTATACCCACCATCGTTGAAGTGGTCAGACTGGAGACACGAAGAGGGCTGACTATCGACAGACTGGTTGGTGTCCAGAGGCTGGGGCACGACGTGCTCATGAGCAAACAGAAGCCTCCGACATTTTCTATCAGGGGAGAAGGAGGTGTGTGCTGACAGAAGGTGCTCGTATTCCTATAAATCTGTTGAAAGATATATCTAGCACAATTAAGGTACTTATTGTGAAATGAATTTTTGTCCCTTTAGGATGTATTTCCTGTGATTATGTTGCATATGTTTTGACATACAAATAAGTTAAATGTACTTCGTTCCCCAAAGTGCTTGAACATGCATGCTCTTTATAAGTGTTCTAGACGGTCATGGGCTACTCCCATGTGCTGTATCGCTGCTGCTCCTTCCCCTCGGGACACTATTGCCTGGACTCCTCATAGTCCTCTTAGGTTTGGAACCTTCTTGCTACTGGTCGTCTCCCCCACCATGTAAGGTATCAAAAATTACTGCCAGCACTCGCTGCTCGATGTCGCTCTCACCATCTCCGTCATCAACAATGTTACCAGAATTTGGTGCCCGATGTCACCTCCGCCGTCTAAATTACCCTCCTTGGTGCAAGGTATTGCTGCCCCACGTCGACATCACTGCCAGTCATCGTCATTCGTGTCGACGTCATCGTCACTGCTGCCTGGCTTTGCTGCCCATTCTTGCCTTTGCAGCCTACCTCCGATCTCTCTACAGCTCGTTGCCAATCAACATCTTCACTGCCTGTCTTCATGTTCTTCAGCCAGTCACCAACCTACAACCTACAACCTCTTTTCAAAATGTTCAAATGTTTGTAGCGCTTATGGGACTTAAGTACGGGGTAATCAGTCCCTAAGCTTACAAACTACTTATCAACTAGCTAAGACTAAGGAAGGCACAAATATCCATGCCCGAGGGGGGGATTCGAACCCCTGACCGTAGTGGCCGTGCAGACCGTGACTGGAGCGCCTCAGTCCCCTCGGCCACCGCGGCCGGCAAGCCTCTTTTCAAGTGCAACTTATCCCACCACAACATCTATACTTTCATCCTCAATGAAACATTCCTTCAAACACACTACATCATCTGTACCGCTCCTCATATTCTACACTGCACAAATAATCCACTTCCCATTGCCAGGGCGGAGTAGCAATTAGTCACCACAAACATCATCACTTGGCCACAACCCTAACTCGATTCCACAGGATATTTAGAGCCATCTTGAAAATTTAAACTTTTACCGGTGCTATGAAGCTAATTATCCAATCCACCAATCCACCAATCCTATTCCCTATGACTCACTCCCCCACAGTGACCATACCTATTGCACCTTTATTATTACCATTGACCTCGATATCTACAGTAGATCGCCTGAGGCCGCGGCGGAATACCGTGATCCCCGAGGCGCCTTGCTGCGGTGGGCGCGGACATTCGAGTCCTTCCTCGGGAATGAGTGTTTGTGTTGTCCTTAGGGTAGTTTACCTTAGTTTAAGTAGTTTGTAAGCTAGGGACTAATAACCAAGCAGTTCTATAGATTTATAAACATTTGAGATTGACTACTAAACACTGATTCTTGTATCAGTTTATGGACTCTCACAAACGTGACATAATTCCCCTAACATGACATACCCATCCTACATCCAAGATGTTGATCACACGTCTCCCAACCTCCTTTCTCGCCTGATTGCAGACGTCCTTGATACTATTGGAAGTGACCACCTACCTGTTCTCTTCACCATATCTGACAGAATCTCAATATATCCCATCCAAATATCCATCAAAAACTGGTCCATTAATACTCCTACGCCAAATGGAATGCCTATTGTGATTCTAAAGATATCCAGATTCGCAGCCATCCTCTAGTTCGACCATATCCATGTTGTTGTTGTGGTCTTCAGTACGGAGACTGGTTTGATTCAACTCTCCACAATACCCTATTTCTGAGCAAGCCTCTTTAACTCCACATAAGAACGGCAACCTACATTTGTCTGAATCTGCTTACTGTATCCATCTCTTGGTCTTTCTCTGCGGTTTCTACCCCAAACTCTTCCCTCCAATGCTAAATTCACGATTTCTTGATGTCTAAGAATGTGTTCTATCAATCGATGTCTTCTTTTCGTCAAGGTATGCCAGAAATTCCTTTTCGCCCCAATTCTGTTCAGTACCTCCTCATTAGTTACGCGATCCATCCACTTAAGTTTCAGCATTCTTCTGTAGCACCACAATTCAAAAGCCTCTATCCTCTTCCTGTGCGCACTGTTTATCGTCCATGTTTCACTCCCGTACAGGGCAACACACTACACAAATACCTTCAGAAAGGACTTCCTTACCAAAACCATATAACCTCACTGCCCCAACTTTCACCACCAGCCGTACTCCATAGAGAATCACATCGCCTGTATAGCTTCTTCATTCACACTCATTACTGGGATGCACTCACATACCACAAAACACATGCAAAACACTCATCGCCGAAAACGCTCGCATGGGACTAGCGACAGACATACACCATACAATGCCAAATTACCAGTAAACTCTTCCAAGTACTGGAATGCATTTCACCAGCTCACTGTCACCTATCTGATTCCTCATTATCCGCTCCTTCATAGCATTCCCATCGATCTGAGCAAAGCTAACCACTTTTCAATGCTATCTGTGACCTCTTCTGGTATTTTTTTTTAAAAGAAGAACAGGATCTGTTCTGTTGGACTTGAAACAGACGTAATGTTTCAGCTGATGATGCTGTGGTGTATGGGAGGGTGTCCTCTTTAATTAACTGTAATAGCATACAGGATGACTCAGACAAAATTTCTAGTTGGTGCGAAGCATGGCAGCTAGCTTTCAATGTACAAAAATGTGAGTTGATGCGCATGAGTAGGAAAAACAATCCCATAATGTTCAAATACAGAATTAGTAGTGAGCTTGTTGATGCAGTCGCGTCGTTCAAATATCTAGGCGTAACATTGCAGAGCGATATGAAATGGAACGAACATGTAAGGGCAGTTGTGATTAGGGTTGACATCCAACTTCGGTTTATTGGGATAATTTTGGGAAGATGTACGTCATTTGTAAAGGAGAGCGCGTATAAAACGCCTATACGACCACATCTTGAGTATTGCTCAAGTGTTTGGGACCCGCAGCAGATCAGTTTAAAGGAAGATGTAGAAGCAATTCAGAGGCGAGCAACTAGATTCGTTACTGGTAGGTTCCACCAATGCGCGAGAGTCGCGGGATCGCTGGAGGAAAGACGACGTTCTTTTCGAAAAATTCTGTTTTGGAAATTTAGAGGGCCGGTATTTGCAGCTGAGTGTAGAACGATCTTCCTGCCGCATAATAATCACAAAGACACGAGAAATTAGGGGTCGTACGGAGGCATATAGGCATTCTGTTTTTCTTCGTTCTATTTGGGAATGGAATAGAAAAGGAAATGCCTAGTAGTGGTACAGTGTACCTTCCGCCATGCACCTTACGGTGGACTGAGGAGTATGCATGTAGATGTCGATGGCCTTCATGTAACTGTATGGACAACTCAAGAATGTATCCTGGCTGACCCTTATCCCATATTTCTTGCTTTGACTATAATATTCCATGGATCACAACTAAACCTGCATTCCTACAATAAGTTTAGTCCTTGTGTGGATCTGCCCTGATGGAAGAAAATGTCCAATTGTTTGAAAAATTGTGGAACCAAACTCCAACGGTCATCAAACACTAGACTTGCAAACTACTTAAACTATGTTAAGGACAAAACACACACACACACACACACACACACACACACACACACACACAAACACATGCCCGAGGGAGGACTTGAACCTCCGACAGGGAGCAGCCACACACTCTGCAGTGAGGCACCTTAGAGGCACGGCTATTCTTGCGCAGTCCTCATAGAAGCATCCATCATCGATGTGGTGGATTGCAATTGAAGAACATGTCTGAAAGAAAAGAAACCACTATCCATAAATTGTTATTATTATTAAAATGTTTGTATAGCTTATGGGACTTAACTACGGGGTTATCAGTCCCGAAACTTACAAACTACTTATGAACTAGCTAATACTAAGGACGGCACAAATATCCATGCCCGAGGGGAGATTCGAACCCCCGACCGTAGTGGCCGTGCAGACCGTGACTGAAGCGCCTCAGTCTCTTCGGCCACCGCGGCCGGCCCATAAATTGTACTACAGTATGTAATGAACTGATGCTTCTTTCAGTACAAATGCAAAAGAGGGCCTAAGTCCTGTCAGGAATACAGGTTGAGCTGAAAGTCATAGAGTACAGTAGTAAAAGTAGGACGTACGGGAATTTGGAATTGATGTGAATTGTGTTTGATTGGTCCATGAAGGTTGGAAAGCACATGTACCTGTGTGATGAAGTCTGATTAGCAGTGGCGGACTAGGGGGTAGGGGGGAAGGGGGCGGACCGCCCCGGGCCCCCGGTCCTGGGAAGGACCTTATTTTTTTGGAGTGCGCTTGACATCTCGTTCTGCCGGGGCCTCCAAATCTCGAAAGCTATTTTCTCCGACTCTACCGTGCCGCTCGTCCTAGAAGGGGCCTCCAATTCTTTTTTATAGTAATACATGTGTTTCCAAGTAGACGAGGGGGCCTCCTTTCGTTTCGCCGCCGCTCCGGGCCTCCAACAGCCTTAGTCCACCACTGCTGATTAGTCAGCAGACGACCTGGGGTCGAGTCCTGCTCCAGCACAAACTGTCATGTGCAACCGTTGTAAGATAACGAAAAACCCTCAACTAAATCTTCTATATTCCTGATGATCCTCGACTGCTACCAGTTCCTTACCGTCCATGAACGAACTGCTATTACGATTCCATCCCTGGCTGCCAATTTTCAGTACAACAAACAGAAACAAACACACCAATCACAGTACTTGACATAAAACAAATATTGCACAGGAAACACAACTCATGAGTGGATAATCTATCTCTTGAAAATGTCCTTCCTCACCACCCTAGCAACCTTGTACAATACCCTTGCCACAGGCTACTATCCTGACCTATGGAAAACCTACACAATCCTATTTTTCTTCAAATCTAACGAACCACCAACTGATGCTTCCTCATACTGTCCTATCTGCGTCACCTCAGTGTATAGGAACGTCCTGGTATGTGTCATCTCACAGCGCATATACATACATTTGCACCTTTTGGGTTCTGTGAGTCAGTGTGACTTCCGTCACTTTATCTCTGCCAATGACCATCTTCTCAACCTCACCCATCTCCTCTCTCCACATTTCAACCTCGTCTCCTGCAACCTAGAAAAATTCAAAACTTCTGCACGTCCAAAAATGTATGTCCACCTTATTGCATCTCTACTTTTCATTCGCCCCTACTAAGCCACTGTCAATTATTCGTATTCCTATACCTTCCACCCTATTGCAGGAATACCC
Organism: Locusta migratoria; assembly: GCA_026315105.1. Taxonomy (NCBI): domain Eukaryota; kingdom Metazoa; phylum Arthropoda; class Insecta; order Orthoptera; family Acrididae; genus Locusta; species Locusta migratoria. The sequence goes on from CM048744.1 coordinate 543,377,185, forward strand.
CATGTTCTACCCTATCTTTTTTTATATCCTTTATACTGCATATCTGCCCAAACAAAACTGTACAATCCACTTCCTTCCGTATGCTGATGATAGCGCTTTCATTGCACTGTATCCAACCTTCCAGAAGTCCCAACGTTCCCTCAAACCAACCTCAATCATTTTACCTCCTAGTGTAATCAATGGCTTCTCAAGATACGCCCCTCCAAACCATCCAACCTCCCACCTCCCACGACGCACCAACCACGATTTCTACCTCACATTTTATGACCGTCGTTCCAGCTCACAAACACACTAAACCACATTGACCTAGCCTTGAGTCATAAACTAATATGGAATCCTCACCTGGAAAACAATAAACAGAAAGTCCACCATAGACTAAAACTACTAACACGTCCGAACATTGGGGACCACACCATTCCAATATCCTCAGCAAAGTTCTTTCTATACCTACCTCCAGATATTTGACTGCCAACCCTTTGCCTTGCCTTCCAAACCAGTTTACCATCCCCCACTAGGATTCTATACCAACTCATCGTATTTTTCACCTCTGTTTCAACACAGTGGACACCTCAGAATATCCTTTCCCATCCGCAAGCTCGACACCAACGCCTCGCAGGAATGGTCTCGTAGTCTGAGGCACCACCAATTCACAGTTTGTGCTATCGCTGTCGTCGGAGGTTCGAACCCTGAGTGTGTGTGCTCTAGGGACCGACAAAAAACGTTCGAATGTTTGTAAATCTATCGGACTCAACTGCTGGGTTATTAGTCCGTAGCTTACAAACAAACTAAGCTAAAGTAACCTGAGGACAACACGAACACCCAGGCATGAGGTGGGACCTGAACCCCCGACGGCGAATGGCCGCGCGCACTGCAGCACAGTGCCCCAATGTGCACGGCTAATCCGTCGTGGCTAGGGACCAACGACCTCAGGAGTTTGGTCTCTTAGATATACAAACACTTGAACATTCGTTGCCAAAATTCCCGTCCCTTCCCAACCTAGCTAGCTGCCCTGCCTCTACCTGCATATACAACTGCTTGTACATCTGCACACTATCCACATCCTATCGCAACCGAAATTTCAATCGCCTCACTCTTCCAGATCATGAACTGTGCCCATACACCAATCCTACCCATTCGGAATCCCATTCTATCCTCTCCCCTTTCCTCCCAGGGTTTCCTCCCAGTCCTCTTTTCACATCACACCTCATCCTCTGCCCTTTCGCTCTCCATCCCTTTCCTTCACAGTTATTAACTCTGAATACGAACCTTTCTTCTCTCTCTCTGATTGCTAGTAGCCACGCCTATCCCGCTAACACCTCGTAACAATCCCCACCCTCTTCAGCGCCACTCTCCTTTCTCTCATCATTAACAACTTGCGTTCTGTCAGCTATCCCAGAGCATGTCCGTATCTCTTTTATAATGATCCCGGTCGCATGTTACAATGTACATGTGTACCAGTTAGAAGTATTTATGTCCCAGTGTTCAAGTGCTGTCCGTTTCCATGCGTCATTTTATCAGTGGTTTTGCAACTTATGCATAAAGGCAGCCAGATTTTACTTTATCTTTTTTCGCCTTTTAATGTCCATTTCAAATATTTTAAAATTCCATTGTAAATATATCACCTGTTTCTGTGACGTATCCCCATCTGACCAGGTGTATTTTTTTTTTTTTTTTTTTTTTTTTTTTTTTTTTTTTTTTGAAGAGTGGCTTTATTGTACCGCTGCCAGGCCACCCCTAGCCCATATGGGGCGATGGGGATGCAATAACAATAAAGGAGAAAAACTGTTTTATGTGTGTGTGTGTATGTGGTGAAAGAATGAAGCCTGTTTGGCTCCTCACACAGTTTTTTCGCATGTGTCACTGTGTAAATGATGTGTTTGAAGAAAATAATGGAACCATAACTGTCGATTTTCTAATAGTCCCTGCGCATTTCAGAGATGATGAAGAATTAAAGAGAATACTCAACATTCATACACACTATAGTAAGGTTACCTCTCCGATTTTCGAAATTTCCGCCGATTATTTTTTAAATTCACGTTGATTTCTACCAATAAAATGGAACTTTGATTAACAGTTCCATTACTATTGTGTCCTCTTAAGTGCAACGTAATTGAGAATTGAATTCACTGCAGGAAACTGAATTTCCAGCGAATAGGGCGCTGAGTGTGGGGTATGGAATCAATCATTGGCGTAATGTTTCTAGTTGTCTCATATGTATGAAGGGGGGGGGGGGTGGAGGAAGGGAAGTTGCTGTACAATAATCTTGATCCCAATTTTTCGCCACCATAATTTGAATTTCCCGCATATAGGGTGTGGATATGGGATAGTCGTAATAATAATAATTTCATGTGGCTCATTGGACTGGTGCAAGTCATTCAATTGGATGCCACTTCGGCGACTTGTGTGTCCCTAGCCTAACCCATTTATCCAACTGGGGAAAGGTGACCTACAACTTAAAGTGGAATCCGACCACGTGTAGTTTCTGACGACTCCTTACATTGTTGAGGGGGTGTGGATGGGTGAAAATGCAGACTGAAAAAAATCCGAGATCGTGTTCACACTGTAATCTGCAATCCAAGCAAATAACTAATCTGCAGATGCCTGATCGTTATCGTTATCTCCCCAAAAGATGAATGATTTGAGTCCCAGATGATTCGGATGGGTGAAAGGGAGGGAAGTGGTGAGGGGAATTCCCTTTGAAATTTTTCTCAAAGGGGTCGTGATGGGAGAGGGAGGCATACATTGAGCATTTCAATTAAAATGCAATAAATCTGATACATTAATTGGCTTAGGATCGGTTTTGTTCAAATTATGGGACTTAACTACGGGGTCATCAGTCCCTAAACTTACAAACTACTTATGAACCACTTACGAACTAGGACGGCACAAATATCCATGCCCGAGGGGGGATTCGAACCCCCGACCGTAGAGGCCGCGCAGACCGTGACTGGAGCGCCTCAGTCTCCTCGGCCACCGCGGTCGGCATCGGTTTTGTTCCTCAACTCGTGTATATATTGAACATGTGGTCATAACATATTGATCAGTGAGAAAGTAGGCTATAATTGTAAACCTGTTTGGTTGCACGTCATGGCGAGAGACCTTAATTACGACCCTTAACGCTGCATCTACTTCTTGTTCAAGAAAAGAATCCATCCTTGTATTTTGGTGCGACTGTGGGAACTGGCGTCCAAGTACGTTGCAGTTTTTGTATTTCATGGAGTTTCGCTTATCTGTAGTTGTCGGGTAGCCACAGTAACGGCAACGGCAGCCTTGAATATTTTATGAGTCAAGTATCAGCCGGACGTTAAAGAGAATGTGCCGCTTGTGTGCACACGGCTGTACTCAACTGCCTTAAAGCAAGAATGTCTTATCTGTAAAGTTCCTAGAAGTGAAACCGGTCTGACAAGAGATAAAGAATGGACATCATTTCAAGGAAACTATGTGGAAAAGCAGTGTAAATACACACTCATGTGACAGTTTCATTTTTTAAATTCAGAATATAGAAAACAGCAACCATAAAAGTAAATAAAATGTATAGTATTTGCTTACTATACTAATGCAGTTACAGAAAGTCAGTAGGTGAGAGCACATTTAGTGAAAAGGATGCCAGAAACGTTACAGAAGAAGACAGAGGTCAACCATAAGAGAGTATAATGCAAAATACCGAGTATAATTTTTGAAGGAAGAAGTACTTTTTGAAAACAATTACAAAGACACTTGAAAATCTCCTCTATTGTATTTGGCGTCAACCCGAAAATAGCTTCAGTTTTGATAATTAGTCTTGCCGTTTCCAAGATTTGTTTTCTTCAGTTCAGAAGAACTACTCATCTTAACAAGATCGATGATTTGCCTTGTTATAGGTAGTCAGCGACGGAGAATATCCTTATTAACAAAAATTTCGATGCTTCATATTTTAATGGGATAAACAGGTAAACACTAGGTTGGATATAAGATATACGTAAAGGACTTCGTATAGGTTTTCTGTTTAAACTGCCTCCGAGAGAGAAGTTACTGTGCAGCGTAGTGACACTGTATGGCTTCAGTTTATTTCTGGCAGTCAGTTTTAACTGCAATAGCAAGACATGTAAACCATTAGACAGACTGTTTCTGACATACTACATATTCTTTCTCTTTATATATAATTAAAAAAGTGAACAAAACAATATGCTGTTTGTCTTCTTCCCTGTCATTTGTAAAAAAAAAAAAAAAAAAAAAAAAAAAAAAAAGAGAGAGAGAGAGAGAGAAAAAAGAACAGGTTTAAGTGTGGTCTTTTCGGCTTATAATTAGAACATTGCTAGGAAATATGATTCATGAAAAACTTTGTAATTCTGCCACTTTGCAGATTAAATACTACGCAAAGTACTATCATTGAAGATATTGTATTCTCAGATGTAGCATTTAATACTTAGTTTACCAATGATCCCGACTCTTTTATCGATTCCTTTTAAACGACTTCAATTCGCAATGAAAATTTCATTTTCAGTAATAATAAACAAAGCTGAAGGTCGGAGAGAGGACTATGCATAAACGTTTATTTCATCACATACAGCTAATCTGGAAATCAGAGAACATTCCAACAGAATGGAGCGACAGGGAAGATATGAAAAACTATATAGGAACATACTTCGTTAACACAGATTATAATATTTTGTCTTGTTTATTGATAAACTGCTTAAAACAAACGCAGAAAATGTTGTTGGGGATTATCAAAGGGGCTTTCAGAAACAGATTCACTACTGACAACATAATTGCATTCAAAACAATAAATAAAAAGTTTGGGAACATAAATAATAAATACGTTACCTTTTATTGATTTCATGAAAGCGTTATTACTCCATTCACAGGTAAACACTTTGGAATGTAATAACCGAATTTGGATTCCCATTTATAATGATAAATCTTTGCAATGTGTGAATGGACGAAAATAAAAGCAGGGTTTTGCTATGTGGATTAACACCTGATCGTTTTAAAAATGTAACTGCCTAAGACAATGAGACGCTCTGTCTGCCCTTCTCTTTAATATAGACTTGTAAAGAGTTGAGAGGAATCTCAAACCAATACCTGCTGCTATCCTCCAAGGAAACCAAGTTAAGGTGTTAGCATATGCAGATGATACACTGGAAACAGTTATTTGTAGAGCTCGCATCGGAAGCATCAAGTCTTGAAAGTAAACGACACAAGATGTACAGATGAACAGGACTAATAATCAAATCTAAGAATTGGCGAACATAAATTTTAGCTTGTTGAACAGTTCAAATTTCTGAGCCTACTATTCAATACAAATTCTTCTAGTATAAAAACTTCTAACAAGAAAAGTTAAAACTATACAATACAATCATCAGACCAGTTCTAACCTATTCTAAGCTACAGGGCTGGAACCTAGAGCCTAACAAAAACAGAACAGCAGCAGTTATAAGCGTTTTAGAATGAAGTTTGCAGGAAAATATTTCATCCATATTATGGATCACAATGCTGGAAGAGAAGACACAACACAGAAATCCACATGTTAACACAAAAACCAACATTAGTAGACCTAATAAATGCTAGAAGACTTTAGTTGACTGAGAATGAAAGAGGACCAAATTGGGTCAATAATGCTGAGGGTGTTGTAACTTGGCAAAAGACCAAGGGGTGACCAAGAGTACTTGGTGCAATGAAACAGACAATATACGATATGTAAAACAATGGAAATTAGTAATTGCCAAGACGCAGCACAAGCATTTGGGGAAATCATGTGAGCTTCGAGTTCCTTAGAAACCAACTCTTATGACTACTACAACTACCGTACTACTTGTTCCTTACACGTTCCATGCCACGCACTGATAGATTAGAGCCGGCCGCAGTGGCCGAGCGGTCTGCGTCGCGCCAGTCACAGTCTGCACGGCCGCTACGGTAGGGGGCTCGAATCCCCCCCCCCCTCGGGCATGGATGTTTGTGTCGTCTTTAGTATAAGGTACTTCATAGTACTTTGTAAGTTTAGGGATTGATGACCCCACAGTTAAGTTCCATAAGTTCAACAAACATTTGAACATTTAATAGATTACCCTGGATTAGGACTTCTTCTACAGATCTTGAATATGACATTTCGTAATGATGTGGAACATGTCAGTTTAGTAAAAGGTATCTCTATGTGTTATTAGAAGATACGTATCATTTTTAATTTTTTTAAATTACTAATTTTTATTTAAAAATTCATCTAATGAGCATGAAGAATTGTCATTCAAAAATTCTTACAATTCCATTTTGTATGGTAGTTGGTTATCTGTCAGACTTTTGATGCTACTTGGTAAGTGGCCAAAGTCTTTTGTGGCAATATGATATTCATCCCATTATAGGCCGAAGTTAGGTAATAACCCTGAATAGTGTAGAATATTCATTCTCCAAGTGTCGTAGTTAACCAAGCTGCCATTACTTTTGAACTGGGTTGGGTTATTAATGACAAATTTCATCAGTGAATACACATATTGTGAGACTACTGTGCAGTTCCCTTGTTTCATCTCCTCCCTTCATTTGTCCAATTTAACTTCCCCCGGCCCCTTTCTGTCTGTTCATCTTATCCTTTCCCCCTCTCTTTCTTTTCTGCTTTATCTGGCAGTAAGAAAAGTTTCTATAATCATAAGTATTGGACTAAACATGGCACAGCTGAATAATTCTCAAACATCCTGGTTCTTCTTTACGATATATGTTAATTGTCTCTCTCTGTTACCCAACAGTAGCAATGTACAGAAATATGAAATAAATCTTATTACCCATGCTTAGAATATACACCGCTCAAAACAATTAGGGGATTAGGTGAGATATCACACACAATACGAATATGGTAACATATTTTATTCACATATTGGTTACAATTGTAATTCGAGTATGATACAGCCATGACAAAACTATTTGAACTGGTGTGTAGGATGTATGAGACAGGAGAAATCCCCTCAGACTTTAAGAAAAATGTAATAATCCCCATTCCAAAGGAATCAGGCGCAGACAGGTGTGAACATTACAGAACCATCAGTTTGATAAGTAATGGTTGCGAAATTTTAACACGAATTATCTACAGAAGAATGGAAAAGCTGTTAGAAGCTGACCTCGGGGAAGATCAGTTTGGATTCAAGAGGAACGTAGGAACCCGGGAGGCAATACACACTTTACGTCTTATCTTAGGAGATAGATTAAGCAAAGGCAAACCTACATTTTTAGTTTTTGTAGATTTGGAGAAAGCTTTTGACAATGTTGCCTGGAATACACTCTTTCAAATTCTGAAGTCAGCAGGGGTAAAATACAGGGAACGGAGAGTTATCTACAACTTGTACAAAAGCCAGACCGCAATTATTAGACTCGAAGGGCATGAAAGGAAAGCATCAGATGGGAAGGGAGTAAGACATGGTTGTAGCCTTTCTCCGATGTTATTCAATTTGTACGTCGAGCAAGCGGCGAAGGAAAGCAAGGAACAATTTGGAATAGGGATTAAAGTTCAGGGGGAAGAAATAAAAACATTGCGTTTTGCTGATGACGTAATTCTGTCAGAAACAGCAAAGAGCCTGGAAGAGCAGTTGAATGGAATGGACAGTGTGTTGAAGAGAGCGTATAAAATGAACATTAACAATAGCAAAACAAAAATAATGGAATGCGGTCTTAGAAAAATCAGGCGATGCTAAAGGAATTAGATTAGGTAAAGAAAAAATGAAGGTGTTAGATGAGTTTTGTTACTTGGGTAGTAAAATAACATGCGATGGTCGCAGTACAGAAGATATAAAATGCAGAATGGCAATGGGAAGAAAAGCATTTTTGAAAAAGAGAAATTTGCTAACATCAAATATTAATTTAAGTGTAAGGAAGTCCTTTCTGAGGGCATTTGTGTGGAGTGTTGCCTTGTACGGGAGTGAAACATGGACGATAAGCAGTGCGGACAGGAAGAGAATAGAGGCTTTTGAAATGTGGTGCTACAGAAGAATGCTGAAGATTAGGTGGGTAGATCGCATAACTAATGAAGAGGTACTGAACAGAATTGGTGAGAAAAGGAGTTTTTGGCATACCATGACTAAAAGATGGGATCGCTTGGTAGGACACATTATTAGACATCGAGGAATCGTAAATTTAGCATTGGAGGGAAGTGTGTGGGGTAAAATTTGCACAGGGAGGCCAAGAGACGTGTATACTAAGCAGATTCAAGTGGATGTGGGTTGCCGTTCTTATGAGGAGATGAAAAGGCTTGCTCAGGATAGAGTAGGGTGGAGAGCTGCATCAAACCAGTCTCCGGAGTGAAGACCATAACAACAACAACAAAAACAGTACGATATTTTGCTGTCTCAACTCTCTACTTGAAGTTTTAGATGGCGTTTACTTAGAGCGAGGCACCATGAGGCTACCATAATAGTTAAAATGTTTGTATAGCTTATGGGACTTATCTACAGGGTCATCAGTCCCTAAACTTACAAACTATTTATGAACTAGCTCAAGACGCGGTCGTACAAGCGTTTTATACGCGCTCTCCTTTACAGGTGAAGTACATCTTCCCAAAATTCTCCCAATAAACCGAAGTCGGCTGTCCGCCTTACTCACAACTGTCCTTGATTTGATTGATTTCATTTTTTCAGGGAAGCCAAAACAGTGTTGGTCCAACCCGCCACTGCCCGCACTGGGCATAAACTGAGTTTATTGTGCGGTATCGTTCCCTGTATGTCTAGTAAAGCCAATCAATTCCCTTCAACAGTGCAAGGAGTCCCTTTACCAGTTCTTTATTAGACACAATTTCTTCAGGTCTGGTTATCCCAAATGTTCTGTGCCTTTTACTCTCCAATGCAATGCATTCGAAGATTAGATGTGATGCAGTTTCATCACCGTCATCACAGATCCTACATTTAGGGTCCACTTCTGTTATTCCCATTGTATGTAGGTGTTTTTTGAAATTCCCATGGCCTATCAGCAACCCAACCATGAGTCTAATCTCTCTCCTGTTCAGACCCAGGATTGCAGAGCTTCTTTTAAAACATGGTTTTGGCATCATTACCTTGCCATGTTTTTATTGATGGACTTTGGTCCAATATTCTACGTGCTGTCTTCTGAGCCAGTTACGTAGCTCCAATTTGATCATTGCCTTGGTGATTGTCAGGACAGGTTCAGGTCCAATAAATGGAGTCTCTGCCCCCATCCTGGCTAATCTGTCGGCAGGTTCGTTGCCACTGATCCCCGAGTGGCCAGGGACCCACAATAGTTTTACTCTATTGCTTTCCCCTAGCTCCACTGGAACCTTGTGTCATTCTGAAACAATTTTAGACCTTGTTGCAGGAGCTGCCAGTGATCTCAGGGCTGCCTGGCTGTCTGAATAGATATAGATGCTACAATCTTTGTAGCACCTACGCAAATTCTTCTCCACACACGCCCTGATGGCAGTGATTTCCGCCTGGAATACTGAGGCCAGTTTTCCTAGAGAGATGACGCCCTCCAGGCTTGGCTGCACCCCATATACCCCAGCCCCAACACCTTGGCCTGAGTTTGACTCGTCAGTGAACCAGAAAATATCCCCCGTACAGTGTCGAACTATTTTCTCCCACTGATTCCTACTTTCAATTGTTATATTGAAAGGCTTGTTGAAGCAGTATGGGGTTATAATATAGTCGGCTGGCATTTCCCCAACCTTTCCTATATTTACCTCACTCACTATTTTCATGTGTGATTCTGGATATCCCAAAGAGTACCAGTTGTTGCCAGATTTGAGTCGGTATGCACCAGCCGCTGCCTCCATCTTGACCCAAAGGTGTAATGGGGGCATATCCAGCATGGTTTCCATCCCAGCAGTTGGTGTGCTGCTAATTCCGCCTGTTATGACTAAGCAGGCTAATCTCTGCACCTTACCAAGCTCCTTAGCAGCAACCTGCTGTTCTACCTTCTTCCACCACACGACCGCCCCATAGGTGATCCTGGGTCTAATCACTGTGGTGTATATCCAGTGCATACCCTCGGGGCTCAGGCCCCAATTTTTGCCACAAGCTCTCCTGGTACTCACAAGAGTGCCTTTTGTCTTGGAGCAAATATTCCTGATGTGAGGGGTCCATGTCAGTTTCCCATCTAGGGTAACTCCTAGATATTTCACTGTCCCCTTCACAGGTAGCGCTTCATTGAAAAGCTTTAGATTCCAACTTGAATGTTGTATATGCTTCTTTGTGAATGGTACAACAGTCTTCTTAGGACTAATCCCCAGATCCTGTTTTCTGCACCAGTCTTGCACAATGTCTAAAGCACCTTGTGCCATATTCTTCACTGTGTCAGCTAATTTGCTAAGTATTACTATGACAAGATCATCTGCGTATCCTTGGCAAAAGTACTGCTTACAGTTAATTCTCCAATGAGATCATTCACCACTAGATTCCACAATAAAGGGGAAAGAACTCCTTCTTGCGGGCAACCCTAGTGGTGTTGATTACCATTTTTTCATCCATCATGGAAGCCTCTACCTTTCTGCCACTGAGCATGGCCCTAGTCCACCTACATATAGTGGTCCCTAGGTCATGCACCTCTGCTGCCCTAACCATGGAATCGAAGGTCGTATTGCTAAAAGCCCCCTCAATGTCCAGGAAGATACAGAGGGCTATTTCCTGAAAGTGTAGTGCTTTCTCCACCTTCCCAACGAGTTGGTGGAGAGCTGTCTCACATGATTTACCTGGCTGGTTTGAATGAAGAGGAGCCCTACTTAACCTCCTTTCTCCAACATGCACATTAACCAGCTTTTCCAATGTCTTAAGAATGAAGGAGGACAGGCTGATTGGTCTCATATCCTTGGTCTTGGTATGATCAATTCTCCCTGGTTTTGGAATGAAGACAACCTTCACTGCCCCTCAGGCATTGGGAATGATTCCTGCTGCTAGGCTGACCCTGAATAACCTGCATAGGAATCTAATAAGATTTTCTCCCGCTTGTTGCAGGAGAGCTGGAAAGATTCCATCAGGACCAGGTGACTTGAACGGTTGAAATGTTCCCACCGCCCATCGGACCTTACTGAAATCGACACACTCCTTGGCCAGATCCCAGTCCTCTTTGCGAATACCTGAGAACCGTTGTCTCTCAGGAATCGTATTCTGGTCTGAGTTATCCCCCAGAGTATATTGAGGAAAGTGAGTCTTGAGGAGCAGTTCCAGCGTTTGATGTGCTGTCTTTGTATACTCCCCATCCTCCTTCCTCAATGTTCCTCCTGGATTAGTTGGTACCCTAGTGAGGATTTTATGAAGTCTCGCTTGAGCAGCCGTGCCCTCCACTTCCTCACAGAATCCCTTCCAGGATGCCTCCTTTGCCCGTCTGATGGCAAGGTTGTAATTGACAAGGGCCTCACGATACTTTGCCCATTGTCCTTTGCGCCTTGCAAGGTTAAACAGTCTTCGTACCTGTTTCCTTTGCATTTCCAGGTTGTTATTTCACCAAGGCACACTCCTATTTGTGCACTTCTTGGTGATTGAGCAGTTGACCTGGTATGAGGTCACTATAGCAGAGGTTATAGCCTCTGCTACTTCCTCAAACTCTGCTGGATTCCTTATCAAGTTTCAACTGTCCTTACATGCTCGTTCCATTTCATATCGCTCTGCAATGTTACGCCTAGATATTTGAACGACGCGACAGCATCAAGAAGCTCACTACTAATGCTGTATTCGAACATTATGGGGTTGTTTTTTCTACTCATGCGCATCACCTTACATTTTTGTACATTGAGAGCTAGCTGCCAATCTTCGCACCAACTAGAAATTTTGTCTAAGTCATCCTTATGCTATTACAATCAGTTACAGACGACACCCTCCCATAGACCACAGCTTCATCAGCAAACAGCCGCAAATAACAACTTACTCTGTCCATCAGATCATTTATATAGATAGAAAATAATAGCGGTCCTATCACACTCCCCTGGGGCACGCCTGACGATACACTCGTCTCTGATGAACACTCGCCGTCGAGAACAACGTACTGCGTTCTATTACTTAGGAAGTCTTCCAGCCAGTCAAAAGTTGTGAACCTATTCCATAAGCTCGTACCTTCGTTAGCAGTCTGCAGTGTGGCACCTCGTCGAACGCCTTTTTGAAGTCGAGAAAAACACAATCCGCCTGTTGCCCTTCGTCCATGGCTCGCAAGATGTCATGTGAGACAAGGGCAAGCTGAGTTTCACATGAGCGATGTTTCCTAAACCCGTGCTGATGCATGGAAAGAAGCTTTTCCGTTTCAAGGAAATTTACTATATTCGAACTGAGAATATGCTCCAAAATTCTACATGAAACTGATGTCAACGATATTGGCCTGTAATTGTATGGGTCAGTTCTCTTTCCTTTCTTATACACGGGAGTCACCGGCGCTTTTTTCCAATCACTAGGAACTTTGCGCTGAATTAAAGATTCGCGATAAATGCAAGCTAAGTAGGGGTCAACTCCGCAGAATAGTCTTTGTAAAACCTTACTGGTATTCCATCCGGACCAGCAGACTTTTTCGTATTTATCTCTCTCAGCTGCTTCTCTACACCGGAAATACCTATTGCTATGTCCCCCATTTCGGAATTAGTACGTTGATCAAATGATGGTACATTAGTGCGGTCCTCCTGCGTGAAAGATTTCTTAAAGGTTAAATTTAGAACTTCAGCTTTCCGTTTGCTTTCTTCTATTACTGCCCCGGAATGATCAACGAGTGACTGGACAGTGGGCTTTGACCCTGGTTAAGTGTAGTTTATGTGTCGGCTGCTGCTGTTTGACTTACTGGTATTGGTATCGTTGCTATGAATAACGGGAGTGTGAATGTAGCTAACCACGAGCGCCGTTCAGCCAACCAATAAGAATGCGTCTGTACGTTTTTCGTTCGTAAACAATTTGGTGTTGTGATCATAGTTATTTTTTACCAGTAATATATTGCTACGAGATTGTGATCGAAAAAAGTACACCGAGAACTAGTCACTTCACGGGTGTAACAGTTTAATTTACGTAATGGGTATAACCTCTATTCGTCATCAATTAAATAATTCATGATTAGTTGGGGCGATCTACAATCAATTATACAGGTTTCCAGCCAAAATCACGTTTTATTCATTAGGATGACGTCTACGACACGTCGAAACCAGTCATCTTAATGAATAAAACGCGATCTTGTCTGGAAATGTTACACCCATGTAGAGATTGTTTCTAGATGCACTTTTTCCTAATATCTCCTTTGGCGGTATCTTCTCCGTCTAAATTTCAATATATAGTATTTATTTCTAATTTTGCTCATTCGCTCTCTCTCTTATCCGTTACCAGTATCAGCACATCGTTAAGATTGTGCCTTCTATACGAAGCGCTTCTTCGAAATTAGGTTATACTGTAGCTTGTCAAAACGTGAAACTTTTTTCTTAGAATATGTAATGATTTTCGATTATGTTCAAATGTTTGTAAAGTTATGGTACCTAACTGCAGTCGCATCGGCCCATAAACTTTGTAAACTACTTAAACTTACTTATCCTAAGAACAACACAAACACCCATGCCCGAGGGAGGACTTGAACCTCCGACGGAGAACAGCCGCGCTCACTACAGCAAGGCGCCTTAGTGCACGGCTATTCCGCCACGGCTGTAACTCGACAAAACATTAATGTACTTTCTATGATTCTCACAGGATTTTACAATATATTACAGGTAAAAATTAGCTCAGAATTGTTTATAATGCATCCTTATTGGCTGCCTGAACTCCATTCAACACCAACATCTAAACGTCAAACACTGGTGGTCCGCAGGTAAACTGCACATTAACCCTATGGTACATATTACAACTCAGTATTGTAATATACCACCAGAAACTCTATGGAAACAGACACAGTGTTCTAATTTCAATTGCTTGCTTTGTCATTTATTGCAGGGTAACATAAATTAAACTAACTAGCATTCATTACTGATGACAAAAGAAATAATTTATCTGCAGCACAAAAAAAGGTTGATAATCATTATGATGTTATTACAGTAAGTTTATTGCTTCCCTTTCTTCAGCACTGTTATTTAATTACATTTTTTCTACGTAAGATTTAACCCATTCATATGCACCGCAAGAGCTATAATTTTATCTGCCAAGTGGCGATGTTCTCGACACTAGATTAATTACCAAATAACGTGCAGAGCTATGCTGTTGGCGAGGTTCTTGACACCAGATTAATTACCAAATTAAGAGCAGTAAGGTACTAAGAACGACGTGAGGCGTTACTCCCAAAACCAGTTTCACTTCGGTTAACTATGGAATGCCAAGGCCATTTACACAGGCAGAAAATGAACACGATTATTAAGCCCAGGCGCTCTCAATATGTAATAACCTATCAGCTATCTATATTACTAGAAGGTTATCTCAGGAGAAGGCACTTCCACGCCATCTAGCTTCCAGAACAAAGGAAAAATTAATTTTAAGTAATTGTCGTAATACCGACAGATAAAAAAAACTTTAAATGCTTTTATATACTACTGATTAAAAGGTATAATCTTATGAAAAGCTTAACATGATAAAATAAGTATTACAACTGCGAACTGTGTGTTTGCTTTGACGGTGATGGCGCTCAAATATACCAACTTTTTTCATCCATTTCTCTAAAATGCTTATCCACTACCAAAAAATTTCTCATATAGTTTCAAACCTTTACGAAACTTTTTGTCGCTGATAATCTGACAACATGATGAAGGGGAAAAAATCGCACAGGCGTGTTTTACGCACTTGAGGTTTTTTTGTAAGATTTATATTCTTTTTGCAAATATTTCGGGCAATAAAATGAAATTAAATTAATTAGTTCGAAAAGAACGTTTGTAACGAGATGTAATATGTAGTCTCCAACAATGTAAAAATCGTATATAGATTTGAATATGATAAAGTGTCCGAAATCTGCAAAAAAATTAAAGGAACACTCGTGAAATTCTGCAGCGAGCACGCAGATTAATCATAATGAATTCCTTTTCAACAAATCGGGTTGTAAATCATTTCTGGTCGTACAACGATAGGATAACGTTTCTACCAGTGAGTGATGTCTTTAGTGTAGAGATCAGTGGATCTACTATTGTGGTAATATCAACGAGCTTAAATTTGATAGGCTGTCGATTGGTTCGCCATGTTTGAAGCAAATTGAACTGGCATTCGGCATGTTATTTTGGAGTATCGGCTGACAGCTGGTTTGCCACACCCACTCGAGAATAGTACCAATTTACAGTTCCACGTTTTAAATAAAGATTGACTATTGAATACGGATGTGCATCAAGTTTCGAAGCTGCGAATTGACGAGCCTGGTAGTATACTTCCCAAAACAGCAGTAATGAAATATCACGAACCTGTCACTATTACAGTTCCAGTTCGACGTATAACAGTTAGATGCGGTTTGCAATTAGAATGAAAGTGCTGCTGTGAAAATATCTGTGTAGATTTTAATGCAAGTACATGGTCTAAACGAGCTACGAAACATACAGTGAGTAGTAATTGTTATGACGAACAATGGATTTGCAACTGTTGTTAATGTGTCGTAACAACTGCTTTCATAAAGTCTAGTGTACATTTATCTCGTGTTTACAAAACCTACTAAGTCTGCAAACTCGTAAAATTGCTGTTAAAGGGTTTAGTTGTGAAGTTTGGTGGACAAAATTTGCGTTCAAAGACGAAAGTGACAACAAAAAACTGCAGTTGAAAATGGGCCTAGGTCATCTGCCACAAAAGCATTCCACGTCGAAATAAGATGTCGTTAATAAGTTTTCTTGTTGCCATGCTGAAACAAGTAACGTTTGGTACGTGAAATTTAAGTAAAAATACGAAAGTGGAAATAGAATATGGTGTCGACGGGACGTTAAACCCCAAGCTTCCGTCCTTCCTTTGCTTCACACAGACATAAACAATTAAAAAATTCTGGCTGTCACTACTTCCACTTCCACACTTTGCACTGGTTGCATGTCAGCCATGCTCGACCAAGTATTGTCAACAGCAAAATAAAATACTTTTAAAGAAAATGTAGTCACACAAAAGTGTGGTTTCATCAATCACAGGAGCAAGAGAAGAAGAAATACCGCAAACCACACTAGGTAGAAAACTGAGCATTTTTTTATGGCGTGTACAACAAGGGAATTGCAAGATAGGTCATCTGAAGCTTCACTCTTGGGGCAGCTACATGTATTCAATCAGGAATTTTGTTTGAATATAGACAGACTGAAATCAAACAAAGTAAAACATTTGTTCTTGGACGAAGTACTTGTCGTTTTATCACTTCAATTTGTGCATTTAAATGCTGCACACCATGCTACACACCAAATACAATATAAACTGAATACAACACTTCAAGCTCAAGAACAACATACGACAGACATACTCCTCTTAAGTGTACTGACCACCAAAAATATGGCGGCCGAATTTACAGAAGTTGCCGCAAAGAGCGCAGTAACTCGTATGTTAGCCACTATGAAATTTAAGCTCGGTGGATAACAAAATGTTCAAATGTTTCTAAAGCTTATGGGACCTAACTACGAGGTCATCAGTCCCTAAACTTAAAAACTACTTATGAACTACTTATGTACTAGGACGGCACAAATATCCATGCCCGAAGGGGGATTCGAGCCCCCGACCGTAGTGGCCGTGCAGAGCGTGATTGAAGCACCTCAGTCCCCTCGGCCACCGCGGCCGGCTCGGTGGATAACATCAAGAGGCAATATCTACGTACTCACCATGTAATAATCTCTCTGAGCGTATTTTAAAGACACAGTCAAAATTATTTGATACGTAAGAGTTTAAGTTTGACAGACATGCACTTTTTTTTGGAAGTTTTACCTATTTAACCTATTATTGTAATATCTTTTCCATATTTTTTTTCGTTGAAATACTATTACCTGTTTTGCTGTGGTTGTTTGTCTGCGTTTTTCAAGTTCATTTTTGCAAATATTCCTGAAACGGTGTGAGCTATGGAAAAAATAAAATAAAAGAGATCAAAGCTGTAGTGGAAAAGTTATTTCCGCTACAAATTCGTTTATTCAATTTTCGTTTCGGATGGTCGGTTAAGGCGTTATTTTTATTTAAATTTCGAGCTGTCAAAAGACGATCGCAAAGGCTCACTATTAGTGTTACTACCGTTACCTAAAGTGGTCCAAAATTAATTTTAAGTAATTAATTATTGACAAATTTTAAACGCTGTTATACACTATTGATTAAGAAGTAATCTTACGTAAAACTTAACACGATACACTAAGTATTACATCTGGGAAACAGTGTGTTTGTCCTAACGATGATTGCGCTCAAATATGCCAACTTTGTTCATACATTAGTTTAAAATGATATCAATTAGCTACTACCAACAAATTTCACATATAATTTCAAACCTTCACGAAACATTTTCTCGGTGATAGGGGAGAGACGCCGAAGATGGACCGTTGCCTAAGTTGGACCACCTACGTATTTCACTGTGTGTTGATAACTTAAAGTTCTAAGTTCGCTCAACTGGTGAGAAACATTGTCGACGTCACGTAGCTCATTCGCCATTTGACGATAGTCATGGGAGTGAGAACAGTTTCCGTTATTGTCTTTTCTTCGATGTCACTGTAAGTTTTCTGCTACATATCATAAGCTTTCCTCCGCTCTAAAAGTAAGTAAAAATATCATCAGCACTATAGTTCAAAGTGCCGTTCATTGGCTAATAATTTAATATCATAAAGCTAGAGTTTAGCGTTTTTTGTTCCTACAACGTTATCTTTACTTATATGGCGTCGGTTTCCGAAGTTGGACCAAAGGCTGTTTCCTAATTTGGACCGGTCCAAATTAGGGATCAATCGTAACAAATAATACTTAATGACATTTAACAATAGGTAAAAGGTAGATGTTCCGTTTTTAGCTTTATTTTTCTAGGCTGCAAAAAATTTAAAAAATGAGTAAGTATGATAACCTTTTTAGATTTGGAAGATTCAATAAGGGGAATGTATGGGAAATGGACAAAAGATAAACTGAAGGTAGCTGTGGAAGCATACAGAAACGGTAACCATGAACTTAACGAGTGTGCTCGTATATACCAAGTACCAAAAGCTACCATTAAAGAGATATGCTGATGGTAAAAGCATGTTCTGAAATGAAGACCACTTATTCGGAAGACAATAACCTTTACAACTGAGATGGAAAAAATTGTCGAAGATCACCTTCTTTTATTTGAAGTGAGGTTATTTGTATCCACAATCAAAGATGTTCGTAAACTTGCACTCGACATAGCACAGAAATATGAACTGCTTCATTCTTTCAACATAGAATGAAATGGCTGTTAAAAGGTGGTTTTCTTCATTTATGAGACGAAATACACAGCTTTCCCTCCGTCAGCCAGAAGGAATATCAGTGGCGAGATGTTGAAATGAAGCTTTTCTTAATATTACGGGTCTTATTTCCTTTTTAGTCATTGTTTTACCATGCGGTTCAATTTAAGCAACTGAAGGTCCAAATTAGGCAACCGGTTTCCTAACTTGGACCGTTTATACATTTTTAAATTTTAAGTAATAACCATTTATGCTTTGTTTTTATTCACAGAATAAAACTAGCAGATGAAACTGTACAACATATAGCTTATTTTAAAGTATATTTTGTTTAGATTAGATAGATAATGTAGACTTTGGATCCCAAAATAAAAAAGTGGTCCAATATAGGCAGCCTTTCCCTAATCTCACAACATGATGAAAGGAAAAAAAATATCGCTTACTAAATGTTTGCTGTTCGTACAAGCAAACGTTATCATGTACGTCTATATACGTACACCGCAATCCACCGTAAGGTGCGTTGCGCATGATATCACCTACCACTACTAGATCCAGTCCCAAATAGAACGAGGGAAAAAGGAATGCCTGCTTGCATATGCGTGAGTCCAATTTCTCTTATCTCTGTGGTCTATTACGTGTCTTGTAATAAGTTGGCGGCAGTATAATCATTCTACAGTCAGCTTCTAACTCTGGCCCTCTAAATTTCCATAACAGTATTCCTCTAACCATCCAGCGAGTCCCATTCGAGTTCCCGAAACATTGCGCATTGCGCATTGATCAAACCTACCACTAACAAACTTCAATTACAAATCCGCAACAGTAATATTCTGTTGAGAAGACATTAGCAACGTATATTCGTCACTGCAAGTAGGGTTGCTGCGACTCATCGTTACGTGGTCCGCCATGCAGCACTCAGCCATCACCATGGAGACAGTCAGCATTGTCTCTGTAGACTTTACTAATGCCTTTGACCGCGTTAGTCTTACCTATATGCAGCAGTCCGCCTCTGAATGGATTACGTGTCTTCCTTTAAGCAGAACTGGTTGGGATCCTAAACACTTAAGCATTACTCAGAAAGATATCGAGCAATCGTCTTATACGTGGTCTCGATTATAGATGAACCACAAGTCTCCAAAATTCTCCCAGTAAAACGAAGTCGACCATCCGCCTTCCCCACGATTTTCCCTTACATGCTCGATCCATTTCATATCACACTGCAACGTTACGTCTAGATATTTAATCCACGCGACCATGTCCAGCAGCACACCACGAATGCTGCACTCCAACATTATGGGATTTTTTTTCCTACTGATCTGCATCAACTTACAGTTGTCTACATTTAGAGCTAGTTACTATTCTTCACACCAAGACATATTTTTTTCATCTTTTTTAGGTTTTCCGTCGTCCTTAAGTGCTTAGAAAATTGATGGAGGTGTATTTCCGTCTATTACAACTAAATAAAAGGCGATTTTGGAGCCATCGTGTCTCGCTTCTTTATTTGTGAAGCATCATCAGTGGCCTGTACTACAAAGTAAGTAATACGAAAAAATCTGCTTCGCAAAAACGTGTGCTACAGAAGTTGTTTCTAATCTAGCAGGTTAGAATTTGAGAAGTTGTAACAAAGCAAAGTTTCATGACTGTTATACTGTGAAACATAGCAAAATTTTTACTACTGTTCTGCACTGAAATATTATACCTCAAAGACTGAGGAAAGGGAAATCACAGAACATACGATAATGAAAAATGCACCACATTTATTTATTTATCATCAATAAACCTCTACATGTGAACCATTTGTAGCACGAAGAATATCGAGTCAATATTCCATTTCTTGACAAGTTCTTTGTAATATTTCCTCTGTTATTATTGCAATTGCATTAGTGATACGCTGTCGCAAAGTAGGGATATCATCCACTTTGGTGGCATACACGTGGTCCTTTACGAATCCCCAAAGGAAGAAATCATGCGGCGTAATGTCGTGTGAACGTCGTGGCCAGGCAATGGGTTCTCCGAATCCGATCTAACGTTTGGGATATTCCCTATCCAGGAACTTGCGAACAGCCGTTGACCAAAGCTGCGGGGCTTCATCTGGTTTAAAATTATGTTGGGTTGCAAGTCTTTTTTGTGGGTGCACTAACTGCTCCAACGTGTCCGGATACACTGACATGAAGGGTCCAACCAATCAGCCGTGCATTAGTCCGCACCAGACGTTTAGTTTAGGGCAATCACAAACATCTTCAATGACAGCGTGCGGATTTGGCGAATCCCAAATGCGAACGTTATGCTATTAACTCTTCCTGATAAATGAAAGGTCGCATCATCTGAAAACAAACATCTTTTCAGGAAGCTGGCATACATATCAATACGATGCAGCACATCCGCAGCAAATTGTTGTCGGCGTGGATTGTCGTTCGGCGTCAGATGTTGCAGAATTTGAACATTGTCACACACATACGAAGACGCCGATGAACTACACGATGCAATGTTGATAGAGGTCCATCAGGTTGCCTAGATGCTTGACAAATTGAGATACGTGGGCTTCTGAGAAACGTTCGTCTGACGTCTTCCACTGTCTATTCTGAAACTCTGTAACGTGCACAGCTAAAATGTTTCAGAACACTTCCTGTTGTCAGAAACTTCCTATAGCATTCTTTAATTGTTTTCACATCAAGTGGATTACATTCACACACATCACGATAATTTCTTTGCATAGTAATCGGTGTATTGTTTCTGCAGACCACACTACTGCTTGTGCGGACTGCTATGGAGTCGCCATTTTCACTTAAAGGCGACGATGCTGCATTCTGGTGACAATACTTGGCACTTATGACGCGGGAATCAAAATTATTTGAGATGCTCTACAATGTGGTGCACCCCTCCTTGTCATATCTGCTGTGGTTTGCCTTTCCTGGGTATTTGAAATCAGGGAGGTTTGAATGGGATACCTTGTACACCTCCACAATTATTTTGTCTAAGTCATCTTGTGTGCTATTACAGTCATACAGTGACGACACCTTCCCGAAAACCACAACATCAGCAAATAGTCGAAGATTGCTACTTTGTACATAAAATTATTTATGTAAGTAGAAAATAACAACAGTTCTATTACGCATCCACAGGGAACTTCTGACCATACCCTTGTCTGCTATCATATTTCAAATTATTACTTTTTAACTACGAGCCCTATACCCCAACACACTTTGCAGAAAATATCTGAGAACTGTACATAATTGGATGCACATGTAAATGGTATCACAGTGTGGCACATAGTTGAGGTAGTAATGACGCGAGAGAGGAGACGCCTGAAAACCTACCGTCTACTTACATTGTCGTGCAGTAAAAGTTGAGCATCAGGCGTGGCGTTTTAGTTGATTTGTTCTTAATAGTTTTCAGATATTATCCAAATATAGCATTGAATTTATCTGCAAAACTATAATATGGCAAGATACGTAGTAGAGAAATGTGACAACATAAAAATTGAGATTGTGCTATCTTTTGCCTAATATGAAGCACAAATTACATTTCCATTCATATAGTGTTTAATAATTAGATCACATAGTGATTTCCATCAAGCTTCTAACATAATTTCCAACGATTTATAATCATTAGATTTGTGTCTACATGGTGCACGAATTCTGTTGGTTAATTTTTTTACCACTTTAGTGAAAACCGTTTCTTGTAGGGCTGGGAATAAGAGATTTGCAAAAGGGGCTACACTGAAAGGTTACACATTGTAATTTACATTAGTATTACGGGCTTGCTTTGAAACGGAATGAACACTGACAATCTGTTGATACCGTCAGTTATCGACAGAGTGGTGGATGTGTTCAAAATTTCTGCACTCACAGTGAATAGGTAACATAATGAGATACACAATTGCTAATTCGTCTGAAAGCTCTGTTATTACGGAGCCCAAGACGAAAGGAAGGGCTTCAGATGTGTGACTGATATTGACAGTGTTGATGGCAGTGCCAATAGACAGCCCAAACATTCGTGTATTTATACGGAATCCAACTTACAGGCAGTCAGTAGCCTGACGTTCAACCTTTTAATGAAAATTAGCTTTAGTTGGAAGTGGGTTTAGGGAGAAAAGTACTAATGGAACCCATTGAGGTTTTGTTTCCTCCCTGTTCTAAATGTTACTTTGAAAACGAGGTAACTGATATTAAAACAAAAGTCCAAAGTATTGGAAACTGTTTATCGCCAGACATAGTGATACTACTTCTTTATAGTATGAACCTACTATCTACAGTACACTTTACTACAAGGTGTAGTTTGTATTAGATTCGTACTTATTATTTTGGTTGTCAGATAGGTGACATTCAGTTACCCTGGAAACTTTTAACATTTTAGTACTTTTCGACATTAGATAGTGACAAAAGAAGAAACAACACTGACTGAAGGATATAATTCCACTGAATAGTTTTGGAATCCGAGGAAATATGTTTACTTTTAGTTGGAAGGAAAATAGTATCAAATGACGAAATAGTTTTCGAGATTTCACGACAAATAGCTTTGGCTGGGAGTTTACTAGTCAGCATCCATTCATTATTCTGGTTGGTTTGTAATTAAAGGATAAACTGAAATGGGTCATTGGTGCCACTATTCTGGGTATCTTTGAACTGATACGTCTATGTCTGTGAAAAAGAAAGACATCACTATTTACTCTGATCACTTGAGAAAACCACAAAACAAACTAAAGACTATGTGTAAAATGCTATTCTTATTTTTTACCACTACATCAAAAGGCCTCAATAAAGACATATAACCTATGTCCGGTGCAATGACGTATCCTGAGAAGGTAGCGGGAGATGGGGGGGTGGAGGAGATTAAAGACCTGGGCTTGGTCCGAACTCATTGCACTACTCGAAACGAAATGTGTATTAGAAGTTTCTCTTTAGTCTCGAACTCTTGTTATTCCTAGCACTTGATTTTCTGTTAAGTTAGAGTTCTTGCTTGTGCGGTGCAGTCGCTTACGCCACAAGCGACCAGAATGGAGCAATTGATAAATCGATCTCCTAATGAACTAAGCGTGTTGCATCATATCGCTGAAATGTTTCCTCTCAGCTCCAGATAACAACGAACACCTCTTCATACCCCAATCAGAGCACTAATTTTCTGTTGTCATCACGTGACACGGTATCAGAATATCTATTTACAAAATTACGAAACTCACAATGTGTGTTCCCAGTACTGACGTCACAATCGGGACGACGTTAACAGACAAGAGGAAACTTCCGAGTTAAGGCGTTGCGCCACATTCTCCTACTATATAATGAGAGTAAGTTTAACGGTTGGGATTTTACCTTGACGCTGGAATGTTATCAATGCTTGTGAGTAATGTCTTGAGTATAACTTAATTTTTAAGAATAATTAGTCATAGGAGTACAAAATGAGATAAATAGGGAGGGAGGGAGGAAGGGGGAGGAGTCATAAAGAGACGGCGAGCAAAGCAAATGTTCAATAATAAAAATAAAGTGGGGAAATTTGTTGTGATAAAACAATGGAGATAAGGATTTAAAAACGCTCTTCCGTCTGTTATTGATAGAACATCATCATACTGAATTACAGTCACAATTTTGTACATGTTCAGCAAATTTATTTTTATTTAGTTAACCTCATAAGGCCTTCTAAGCCGACAACCGGTTAACTAAATAAAAGTTAACTCGTATAACATAAACAAAATTGTGATGTTCATTCGGTTAAAAGTGCTGTTGCTGTTCTTGGTGTGCTGATTCTGAGCAATCGCGTAATTAGCCGTCAAAGATCTGCTTTAACTGCTAAAGTATAATTCAACCTCTCCTATACCTGAACTTCTGAAATACACCAGTTGCTTTGCACATAATCTGTGCAAAAACAACAACAGGATGTAGTAAATACGCCAAGGTCAGCACCAGGTTTCCAACGCGGAGGAAATAAAGCGAAAAACGGATACGACTGTATTTTGTATTATATTTATCACATCCCAATGACAAAAGATTTTGATTCATTTTTCGGAAGCATGATTTATATTTGATTTCGCCCGTCAATGACTCCGGGTTTTTCGTGGTCTCTAGCAGTCACCAACTCCTTTGGGGAGCATTTTGAGTCATGGGCATTAAGTCTCTCTCTCTTTAGCCCATTTTCATTTTATCGTTGCTAGCTACACAAAATATGCTGTGGGTCAGAATGATATGAAATGGACAGTAAATGAAAGAATTCTTTCAGCGATAGAGGCACTGAGAAAATACGTAAGTCAAATGTGGAATGACACAAAAAAAGTTTTGTAAAACAATAATTTATTGTAAAGCCAGTGGCACCATAAATTTTTGTTTGTCCTCTTCTGTATATACATAGAGATCAGACGACTTATAGACACCGCAGCATGCGGTTCAGAGAAACAGTAGTTCTGTTCTTTCCATCTACTTCCCATTCTCGCTCTCAGTCCATCTCCTCCTCTCCCTCTGTCTTCCTTCTCCCTTCTCCTTCTACTCCTTTTCCACCTCACACCCCCATCCGTCTCTCGTTTCTGACAATTTCCTCCTTCCCTCCTTTCAGTGTTTCGTCTCCCCTCTGAATTTTCATGTGCATTTCCTATCAATCTTTATATTTCCTCTTTTCCTCGTCAGAGCTACTCAAAATTATGAAATTAAAACTTCGGAATGTATGCCATATTTTGTGTTAAAGTTGGTATATGACCAGAAAATTTTTCCTTTAAAGGAAAGAAAGAGAAATGAAGAAGCCAATAAAGAACGTAATTTACAGAATTCGGTACTATCACATTTTTACTTCCACTGCTGGATACATCAGCTGCCTGTAGCTGCCCAGTATGCGTGTGTTTCTGCAAATGAGTCCACCTCCGTAGTACAGTTGCCCGCATGGTAGATTATCACTCAGGGGGCCCGGGTTCGATTCCCGGCCGGGTTGTAGATCTTCTGCACTCGGGGACTGAGTGTTGTGTCGTCCCTCATCATCATTTCATTTATCATCGACGCGCAAGTCGATCCAGTGGCGTCACCTAGAGACTTGCATCAGGCAGGCCGAACACGATCCCAGCTGGGGTTCTAGCGGCCGAAAATGCCAACCGAAATCATCACCATCTGCAAGTGAACCATTTGAACACGAACGTCCCTAGAATGCGATTTCACCACGTGTTAGTCTCGTGCGTCGTTTCTATCGCAGTCATAGCAAACTTTCCTCTGTGACTGAAGCCTGCCGCGGCCACCTTGCCTTACCACACGTCAAAAAGTTTCCATACGGTGCTACCACAGTCTAACATACAGTCACGACACTCACTGCTGTAATAGTGGTTACCAACTGACAACTGCTGCGACACTAGCGCTCCTAGCGGTGGGCAAGCTGCCGAAGTAGTGATGTTTGTTTATAATCGCTTTTGTACGTAAATAACGAAGTACTTACTATAATTTTTGCGTTACAAGCATGATTAAAATATCGAGAGAAAAAACAAAATACAGAAATTAATATAAAAACAGCCTCATTTAAATGATTCATTGGTATAAAGAACAACTCTGTCATGAAAAAATACTTACGAATATGTGTATATTTGCAGCTTATTCCGCTGAAAGTAAGTTGTATATAAACATAATGGTACAATAAATTTCTATTATGGTCTGTTCTTACTATGACAACCAGTTTTTGACGTGTATCAATTCGGTACGGAGTCTAATGATTCTCACATTTTTACACGTCACTCGTCTTTCTTATAAGTGCATATTCTTTTAAATGTAATTACTTTAGCTTTAAAAAGCCAATGTTTTGATGATTCTTGCAGTTTGTGGTGCAGATGTAGCAACAATTATGGAATTGGGTTCTTCTTTGTTGGAAAACAGTTTGGTTGCTTTTATCGTTATAGTGCCATGTTTGTGAAGTTTTTCCTTCAGCTTCAGCTGTGATGGTTGATTTGGTATGTTAAATATCGTATTTATTGCTTTCTATATACGTTTCCTATGTTCCACCCTCACCGATTTTACTGGAATTGTAATGAAGAATACTTAATGTTCCTGCGTAGAAATTGACGTCTCTCTGCTAAAGGGCATGTCTCCTGGTGTTTCCTAGGCATTTTTATTTTTAATAGAAAATGAAATTACTCATTTAAAGAATGTATGTTACAGGATGATTGAAAATAACTGTTCTGTAATGTACTGTTTCGCACCTTATCAGGGATCTTATGAAAACTAAGAAAAACAAATGGGGAGCTATTTTTAAATTATTACCTATTTATAAGGCACTACATACGTTCCCTAATGTAAAAAGTATGCTGAGCTCAATATAAACATCACTATTCGCACTCATCACTATCGTATTCAGAAACGTAGCTTGCCGGCCGCTTGGAGCGCTGCTATCGCAGCATATAACGAAAATCTGTGGGAGTGTCGTGACTGTATATGTTAGACTGTGGTGCTACTAGGGTCTTCTGACACGATATGACGTTGTAAGCTTTACTAGTTGGTTTGAATATGAATTGTATTTGAGCTAATACTTCTACAATATTTGAACTTAACACATAAGGCTACATTGTCGAATCGTGTTATGAGAAGAACGTGTTACATACGGTTAAATTTTACTTACCGTTCTGGCGGCCTCGCGTGATTGTTTTGCCAGTCTGGTGACGTTGGCATTAGCCAAGCTCGTGACAACGAAAAATGTTTTGTTGTGAAATCTTAGTTTTACGAGGACAATTACTTACTGAACGAGGGGTACATATAAGAACCTGTCAACCATAGAGCAGGAACACCATTATTATTTACTTCATCGTCTGTACGAAACACTAATCAAGTCGCTCTGTGTGGATTTCTAAGAATATTAACATCTTGGATAAGACTTTCTACCGTTTGTTGATGTTGGCAACATAATCATGAGAGGCCGTCGGGATGGTAAGTAAAATTTCACCGTTACATACAGTTAAAGCAGACCGTAGTTATCAGAAAAACACTCAGAAGAATAAAGATATGTGTTATCCACGACAAATAGCACATTTATATCGGTCATACTGTTAAAAGTAAAGCCGTTGATCGAAACTGGTATCAGACTCATACAAACAGGGAACGCGACTCATTAGTGTGTGTGTGTGTGTGTGTGTGTGTGTGTGTATGTGTGTGTGTGTGTGTGTGTGTGTCAAAGCCGACTGCATATTTCATAAGAACTCTCAAAAGAATGAGGATACGTGTTATCCATGATAAACAACAGTTTTGTAATGATCATCCTACTGAAAGAAAATCCCGAAGTTGAATGAAATTTGAAGCAGATTAACACACCAGCAAATCAATGCAACTCATTACTGTATGTGTCAAAGCTTATTCCAGCTGAAAAAAATTACAGTCATACACAACACACGAATTTCCCATAGGGCCTATGTCAAAACTCTAAAGACAACGTAGTTACGACAGTTAATTCGTATTTCTAAGATTGTTTTCTGTAATAATACACGTGACTGCTCGCACGTTTATAGTATTGGAATATGGCGGCGAGACTTCACTGACATCAATGGTACAGTATACGGCATTGCCAGTCTAGTAATATATGTCTGTGATCGCAGCACATGATCGGTTCGCAGATTACAAGTTAGTAGCACTTCATTTTTCAGTGTTCACTTATTATTATTGGAGATTTAAATGCGTGAAAGAGAAAGTAACATCACTGTTATCGATATGAAAACATCTGCTTCCTTTTATAACTCTTAGCGGCTAAGTAAACGCAAGGTTTTTATTTTGTGCAAAACTATTGCACAGCAAATTTAAAATTATATGAGTTTCACTGGCCTCTCTATATATTCAACATTAAAAACCGATACTTTTTCGTGTTCACGGATCAACATTATGATGTTTATGTGTTTACGGTGTGGCCGTACTTCATGCAAGCTCTTGAGCACTTCGTTGAACACAATGGCACGGTGTATTCAAACACCCGGTTCACTACCGGGACAATGAGAGAAGGAAGGCCGCTGTTTTTAGATGTTTTAGTACATATGTTAGCGCGCAGAGTTTTTATCTTCCAGCACGGAAGAGTTTTAAATATATCAGTATATAGAGGAAAAACTGTTACTGACGGAGACTCTTTGAATTCAAAAATTAATTAGTTGACATTTAATCCCCGAAATTTATAATCTTTGTGAGTTGCGGAAGAAATTATATATGCCAGATCATCCTTACAGTTCCAAACTGCTATGCAGAACATCAGCGGAATATTAAATTCGAGAACTGGGTAAGTATGTAGTTACTGAGCATAGCCTCAGGGCTTCTACATAGTGAGAGTCTGTGATTAAAGAGGCACTAGAAACAATTTAAACCATGACAGCGGAATCTTAGCGCTGCATGGAAGCTAACTTTGGATGCAGAGAAGAGGCAAAGAAATTCACCGTATGCTAATACGGAAACGGAGGCGCACTAGAATGGCAGAATTACGTCACAGCCTACCAATCAGTAGTCGTCCGTCCAAGGGTTATAGAAGGACAGCACAGCAACAGTCGGTCAGTTGCTCCTGCCGAAGACGAAGGTAATCTTTGAAAGCTCGAGGTTTTACCGCAGATCACATAACTCTTACGTGATCTGAGTTTTTACTGTGAAATGGCGTGACAAGAAGTTCGAGAATGTTTTCTACAAAAAGTGTTGTGAAAGGCTTCGTTGTCAATATCATACTTCTCGAACATATATTTAACGCTGCCCCTTCCCTACTCATGACCATTAAATATATAATTTTCTTATGCTGCTACATTATAAGTACCTAAGCAACCAACTGCATATGTGCGGATGGATTTTAGTAATGACGTTGCCTAATGGCAGATGAATTGTATAGATATATTAGTATTTTAGATTTGATTTGCATGTTAGGTACGTGAGTCGTCGAAATCCTGTGCCCTGTTAGTATTTTAATGCTTCGTTGTCTTCAGAACTTGGTAATGGGATAATATCGTCGCGAAACACGTCGTGCTTATATATATAGTAAGACAAATGACAACTGGTGCTTGATTTGCCTCAATGTCACAGCCAAAAAAAAAAAAAAAAAATAAAATAAAATAAAATAAAAAAATAATAAATAAATAAATAAATAAATAAAAATAAATAAATAAAAAAAATTAGATCAAGAACGAAGTGCTTGGATTAGAAACAGGACTCGCACTCGCATTCCGGAGATCGGTGGTTGAAGTCCATTTGCGGATTTAGGTTTTTCATGATTTCTTTAAATCAGTGCAAGCAAATGCTTGAAACGGCACGACCGATTTCCTTTTCCAAACAAACCGAGCGTGAGTCCCCTCTCTAATGACCACTTTGTCGACGGGACTTTGAATTCTAGTCTTCCTACCTTCCTATTAGAAACTGGAAAATACAGAGATAATGTCATACAATCAATATAAAGAAGAAATAATTACAGCAATACGAATTCAGGGTGGAAGGAGATCAGTGATAAGTTTCGCTGAGAACATTGGCTATACTTAGTGAAAGTGAGGAAGAACTGAAAGATATGTTCACTGGATTAAACAGTTCAGTGGGAACATTCTATGGATTAAAAGTAAACCGAAAAAGGACGAAAGTAATGAGGAAATGGTAGCCTTAGATCAAAATAAGAGGTGTATGAATTCTGCTATCTTGTAAGCAAAAGTACACGTCACGGCCGAAGGAAGGACACAAACAGCAGCGTCAGACGACAATGTTCCTGGCCAATAGAAGATTACTCGTATCGAACACCAGCCATAGTTTGAGGTAGAAACTGCGGTATTACGTGGAAATGAATCATGAATTGTGGGGAGACTGGAGGAAAAGAAATTCGAACCGTTTGAGACATAGTGGCGTAGTGCAAAATAGGAATGTTGCAAACCATGTGGGCTGATAAGATAAGAATTCAGAAGGGTCTACTCAGAATTATTAATGAGAGTAACTTGTCGAAAACACTGATAAGTAGAAGGAACTTCCATGTAATCGCCAGCAAATTACTTTCATAGTCTCTTAGGCAGTTCTAGAAGGAAAAACGACACGGTGATAGATATTGGAAGAAATGCAACTGAAGATTGCTGCTCCGAGATGATAAGGTTCGCACAGGAAAGGAATTCGCTGCGTGCTGCATCTGACGAGCTAGAACTGTAATCACAGAACAATTTGTAAAACATTTATTTTATTCATTACCTTTTCGTCTGTTGATTAGGTCATCGAATACAAATTTGCTATGTAGAAACTCTCGTCTGTCTTGCGTAATACTGGCGATCTCAAGTTAATGTGTTTAGCAACATTTTCAAATCGTTCCTTCTATGTGAATCTTCAGTAAATTAACATCAAAGTTCCTCGGGCCAATAGCACGAATAGATGAAGTTTATGTAGAATGTTGCCGGCCGCTGTGGACGAGGGAACTGAGGCGCTCCAGTCACGGTCTGCACAGCCACTACGGTCGGGGGTTCGAATCCCCCCTCGGGCATGGATATTTGTGCCGTCCTAGTTCGTAAGTAGTTCATAAGTAGTTTGTAAGTTTAGGGACTGATGACCCCTTAGTTAAGTACCATAAGCTTTACAAACATTTGAACATTTATGTAGAATGTTTTGAAAATACTCTAAAGCAGACCTATTGGAAGCTAGCTTAAAAAGCCGGCGTTGCCTGAATATTTAATTATTCTACACTTTCGCAGTCAATATCCCCTCCAATTCTCTCTCTGTCCATCTCTTCTTATCCCATGCCCTCCTTCGCCATCTCTTACGCCTCCCTCCATCTCCTCATCTCTATATACATTCTACCTCTTCAGTTCGTCCCCTCCCCTATCTATGAAAGCTCACATATCTGTCAAAGTTTATTGCAAGGTACCCTTTGGCATGCACCACTCCCTGACTTGCGGCCTATTAAAAGCGTCTCTGTGAAAACTTTCGTACATGAGCGAACTTTCTAATAATTCATAAAAGTGTGTCAAGGTCTCTTCTTGATGGTCAAGTCTGAGGGGAATGAACTCAACACACTCCACTTCTTAGTTTCATATTCAATAGAAGAGCAGTGGAGGCAGCATAAATGTGTGTGTTTCGGGCTTCCATGAAAGTAGCAATGTGGACGATGGATATAATTAAAGTATTTAAAATACCAAGATCGCAATTAATTAATTTATTCTTCGACGACCGGTTTGGACACACTTAGGGTACCATCATATGGTCATTTGTGTCCTATGCTTTCCATTTCGTGAAGCCACCGACATAATAATGGTACGTCAATCATAATTCTTCTAACTTTTATAAATGGGACGTCAAACATAAAAACAGTTGAAATATTTGAAATACATTCTCCATTATGTAAGAAGACACTCTTACTGTCAACACGACACATAATAAAGAATGTAAATTATGCTGTCACAAAAGTCTTTGGTCACCTACCAAGCACCTTCAGAAGCCTGACAGATAGCCAATTAGCATTTAAAAATAAATTAAAAGAATTTCTGAATGACAACTCGGATGGGATTTTAGATATAAATTAGTAAATAAAAAATGTGTCACGTAATATTTTGTATAATGTAACGTCCTGTACACACACCCTTTATTAACCTGACTCGTTCCACATCATTACGAAGTGTCGTATTCATGGTATACATCTACATACATACTCGGATATGCCTCCATACGAGCCCTAATTTCTCTTATCTTGTCTTTGTGTTCTTTACGCGAAATGTGAGTAGGCGGTAGGAAGATAGTTCTACCCTCAGCTTCAAATTCCGGCCCTCTAAATTTTTTCAACAGAAATTCACGAAAAGAAAGCCGTCTTTCCTCCAGTGATCCCTAATTGAGTTCCCGGAACATTTCCATGACACTCACACATTGGTCGAACCTACCAGCAACAAACCTAGCTGCTCGCCTCTGAACTGTTTATATGTCCTCCTTTAAACTGATCTGCTGCGGGACCCAAACACTTCAGAAATACTCAAGACGTGGTCGTACAAGCGTTTTATACGCGGTCTCCTTTACAGATGAAGTGCATATTCCCAAAATTCTCCCAATACACCGAAGTCGGCTGTCCGCCTTAATCACAATAATAATTTATAATTCAGTGTGTTAATTATGAATAAGCGCAAAGTCTGAAAACTGTTTTCAGGAAGCGATCGAGAGGTAAAAGTATTTGATACAATAAAGTAATTCTGAAAAATTCGAAAACAAAAGATCTACTTCTTTACAAATTGTCTACACAGTGGAACCTTTCTTAATGAGCAGAATACGTTTCTGAGTCTTTCCTGACATGCGAAACATTCGTTAAGCAAAATATATTTTTCTGACGGAAATCATTCCGAAAAATACATAAAAAACTTCGTCCAATAACTTAAAAGAAAGCTGTAGCAAAATAAAGAAGACTGGATTTTTTTTCCTTTGATATTTGAAAAGGTTGAAGATTGCCCTTCCTACCATAGAAAAATTAAATGGATGTAATTGTTATTCAAATACATTGTGTTTGTATTTACATGTTTACGTAATAAAAAACACATTGGAAGACAACGTCACCCGGACTCAGAAAAACAATGCAGTTCACACCGGCTAATAGTACGCGGAACAGATGCAAACAACATCTGAAGATCATTGCGGCGCCAAGCAAGGAGGTTAAAATAAGGAGAGCTATGCAAAGCTTAGCTGTCGATTGAAGTCAGTCCGCCATCTTGCGGAGCCAAGGAAATATGTTTTTAGAGCCGGCCGCGGTGGCCGAGGGGACTGAGGCGCTCCAGTCACGGTCTGCACGGCCACTACAGTCGGGGGTTCGAATCC
The DNA here is from genome assembly GCA_026315105.1 of Locusta migratoria. Lineage (NCBI taxonomy): Eukaryota > Metazoa > Arthropoda > Insecta > Orthoptera > Acrididae > Locusta > Locusta migratoria. Next base: position 543,410,116 of record CM048744.1, read on the forward strand.
CCCCTCGGGCATGGATATTTGTGCCGTCCTTAGTTGTAAGTAGTTCATAAGTAGTTTGTAAGTTTAGGGACTGATGACCCCGTAGTTAAGTCCCATAGATTCTACAAACATTAAAACATTATGTTTTTAGATTTAAGCACTCCGTGGTTCTTGTCCTGTTAACTTTCATACATTTAAATGACTCATTTCGGAGTACACATTTGATATAGTGTACTTTTGTGGACAAATACAGACCTTCCAGATAGCTGAACCGTGATTTACTAACGCAAAATCTCATTCGATAAGTATGACTTACATATCGGGATAATAGCCAAATACTAAACAAGAACTGTAATTTTGGTTTTTAGGGGACTAAACAGCTAGGTCATCAGTCCCGCTGTAATAGTTTACAGGAAATGTAGAAAATTTTTTTCCAACAATGACAGAACAAAGTTGTATCATATTCGTAAGTTCAGTACTGACGAGACGACTTTTTTATGTTGAACACACGAAAATTCTTTCTACAGGATCAACGTCATTAAATATTCATATTAAAATTCTGTACCACCAGCACTTTGAAATTTCAAGGGAACCTATATTTTCTGAAAATAAAAATTAGAAGTCACTGAGGAAAAAAAAAAAAAAAAAAAAAAAATCACCGGAACAAATACAAAGTATTTATTCTGTTTAGAATAGCAGATGACTATTTTGTTCTGCTTGCACATCGAAATGTAATACAGGTAACGTTTGTTTTCTTTTTGGATAAGTACCAAAGTACCACTTTCTACTCAGAATGCAATGAGTACACACTCGTCACCACAAATGATATTGGCATCGTAACATGGCGACAATGGCTTCATTTCTGTGGCGTTGACGCCATGTCCCCAACTTTCTGATGCCAAGTGTTGTAGTTCCCCACGCGGTACTCTTACTTGTCAGTTATCGTAATGGCATTACCTGAAGTGGCAGGTTGTGAAGGCGGTCTGACAGATTAATATCTTCAAAAGTAGAAAGCCAAGATCACAATCATATATATTATTTCTCCTCGGTGTTTTTTGTGGGTACGCCTTACTTCTGTATTACTCAACCAAAATTAATGATTGAGGTATCATTTTCAAGGTTTCGTTCTCCACTAATGACGTAAAATACACAGACAGTTTAAAGTTATTGTTTTCACAGAAAAAAAAGAAAAAGAAAGAAAGAAAAAGACATCGTAAATGGGACATGTTTTTACGGTTGCTCCCATCAGCCACCGCGCCGAGTATCAACTTAGTTTGCGCTGCTGATATAAAAGCAATGTAGAAGTGCCATCTATGGACAATCTGTTTAACTAACATGAATGAAGTCGACAGTTCTTGCAGTTGTTTAGATTCTTTATGCAAGCCAAAGACCTTCTTTGAAGCAAGCATAGTTAATCACACGATTACGGTTATACACGTCGATGTAAAGCATAGTTTATCAGTCGATTTCGGTTATACACGCGATGTAACGACTAAAAATACTCAAATTATTTAATTTAGCACGACTGCTCTTGCAGTTATTTAAATTCTTTACGCAAGCATAGTTTCAAAAATGTTCAAATGTTTGTGAAGCTTAAGCTACTTCACTGCGGGGTCATCAGTCCCTAAACTTACAAACTACTTATGTACTAGCTTATACTAAAGACGGCACAAACATCCATGCCCGAGGGGGCATTTGAACCCCAACGGGGAACGGCCTCGTGCATCAGAGCGTAGCTCGTCAATGCGCTCGGCCGCTCCGCCGCGGCAAGCGTAGTTAATCACGATATTTTTGTTTCGCACGTCGATGCACAACAGCTGTTGGAATTGTTTGCTTCGTTCAAGCAAGCGTTGTGTAATGCGCGAATGGACTGAATTTTGTAAAATAAACAAGTTTTCAAAAAATAAAATAAGCATGAAAAAGTCAATATATGATTTTTTTATATGTTTTACAATTAATCATATTGTATTTAATTATATAAATTTTCTTACAGTGAGACTAATATATGTTACTCCTATTCAAAGTTCATTATCCTTTATACACATGTACTTGTATCTTACCTATCTGTGACTAATCAGGATAGAGTGCGAATTATTCGCACAGGTCAACTAGTATAAAATTATTTATTTTATGATGGCCGGTTTCAGTAGGCTATGACAGCAACATCTGGTCATCTAAAATTATACAATGTGGTCATCTGACGATATTAAAAGAAAAATGGAGGGTAAATAGTGCGTGAAACGTAGCACTTAGTCGAAATATAAAATACATAAGTTAAATCATCAATAGCTTGTGAGAGGACCACATTGTGTAATTTTATATGACCAGATGATGGTGCCATAGTCCACTGAAACCGGTCGCCATAAAATAAATAATATTGTGATCTTGGCTTTCTACTTTTGAAGATAATTAGTTATCGTAACATTTTGAAATTGGTAATAAGCCTATGATGATGCAACAAATGAAAAGCTAATAGACAGAAAGTACCTTCATTCTGTGAATGGGAACCGAATATAAAGGTACGGAGGCCTAAATAAAATTCAGATCTTCAGAAATAAAAAAAAGTTATCTGTACTATTATTACAAAAGTTTGGGTATATTTTCTGCGACTTTTAGGTGATCATTTACAAATTTTACATTTGAACCTAGGATTTACCTTTGCTGTATTTTTCAGTATAATGAAACATTGATGGAAATAAGATATTCATAAATCGTATGCAAGATAGATTTAAATGTGCTTTCACTGTGGTAATACTAGCTTTGAGTGTATCAAAATTTGAACTACCTTTTTCATCATATCAGTACATCAACAAAATCAAAATTCTTTGTACTGCAGCATTTGTATCTGATAGACATAATGCAACATTTTGTCATCATTTTCCAAAGAAACATTACAAATATTGTAGTCCCTATTACTTCTGTAGGCACTTCCGTTGTTACCCGTTATTTCGTAGCCTGTTTCGTTATGAACTTAACATGTTCGTACTCATAGAATAATGAACTATTATTGAATGCAGACAAAGGAATACCACATTAAGACAAAAACCTGCCATGCGGGAGTATTCGCTTGGTCTAAGGCATCATGTTACAGACTGGACGGCCACTCCCGTCGGAGGCTCGAGTCCTCCCTCGGGCAGGGGCATGTGTATTATCCTCAGTGTAAGTTTGTTTAAGTAGTTTATAACAATGAATCCACGTTATACTTCTAGTAAATTCGTTTTTCACAAATATTACGTTAAATGAGAAATATTATTGTACGCATTTCGATTCTCGAGTAAAAACTGGGACATCTGGTTAGCCTATTCAGGACAGCAATAACGCTGTGGTATGTGTCGATTTCTGCAAGTAAAATACCCTCCGCCATCCACCATACGAAATTTTATGTAGACAGTAACCTTCCTCTTGTTTTGAAGGTGAAGTGTGCGAAATTTCATTAGTATAGGAATAACACTATAGATATGTATGAAATGGAAACAAGCAAACACAGAATAGGACACTCTTCTTTATATACAAGAAAGATAGAAGCGAAACTCTATACTTCAATTTTTGAGTTCACCTATTAATGTTATGATGCATCAAAATATTAGCAGTGTGCCCCATTTTCTTCCTACGCCTGAAGCTGGCGAGCGGTTGTGTATGTGTGGTGGGTTGCCTTTGAGGGGTTAATAGACGTCGGATTTTAGTTCTTTATTTGATTTTTCGGTTGTTTCTTTGGGTTTTTCCTATTCTTTTTTTAAAGATATTCCTGATTAAAGCGAACAAACTGAAGCAAAAATATAAATTCATATCGGCCAAGGCATTTCTAATTTAGAAAGCATAATAGAAAAAAAACAGCGATCTTGATGTACTAATTGATAAATTTGAAAATTAAAAATGGTCCAAATCGGAACCGATCACATTTTTGCGGCCTGCTGTGTCCACCGCCACCGCGGTGAAGATGGTCAATACAGACTGAAACTGGTTATGAAATAAAAACAACAATTTTGCTATCTGAACAGTTTTTAATTTTAACTTTAATCAAGCCATTTCTGAATTTTAGTGGGACTATCGCAGAGATATTAAGTTTCATACACGAAGAAGATAAGGTTTTCAACAACAGCTATTTACAAGTTTGCAAGTGTTGATATAAGCAGTTGTAGAAGTCAGAAGGCATGAAGAGAGGGACTGATGACCTAGCTGTTTAGTCCCCCAAAAACCAACAGCAACAACAACAACAACAACAGGAATAGAGATAATTGTTCACGAGTGATAGATACTGGACTGTACCATATTGCAATGAGCAAGCAGCAAGGAAAACCAAGGAGAAGGTAGGCCAACGGAATCAGAGAACGGAGTAATTAGCGTCTTCAAAAGAGGTAATACTATTAATGTATAGCTGAATTAAGTCAGTTAAAGGAATAGCCGTGCACACTAAGACGCCTAGCTGCACTGCGTGCGGCCGTTCGCAGTACGAGAATCGAGACCTCCCTCGCGCATGGGTATTTGTGTTGTCCTTACCGTAAGTTACTTTAAGTTATTCTAAGTAGTTTGTGAGCTTAGGGACTGATGACCAAAAAGGGGCACACTGCTACTCCATTGATGCATCATAACATTAATGCGTGGTCTCGAAAATTGAAGTATGGATTCAAAAACATTTGAACTTCAGAATTGATTTTATATGTAAGTCATTAATTTACTTATTGAGAATAATTTTAACGAAAATGATCCTACCAATCATATGATTGGAAGCACATTATACTGTATAAAGCCGCAGGAGATTTCTGTATTTTAGTAACGACTGTAAACATTCGTTCATCACGCGAGAGGTTACTCTGTAATTTCATAAAGTTGGTATGTTTTTCATGTTTTTTGCCATTAACTTTTTAGACATTATACTTCGTAAATAGTAGCTTACACTCAATTGTAATATTTGTTTACAGATGTGAAGATGGCACGCTGTCCCGAAACCGGTCATGTTCTAGAAAATAAAAGCGATCTGGAGACTGATATTCAAGAATTTTAAACATTTGAACGTCTGATCAGCCATTAAAGTTTAGCGAAAAAGATGATGAAATGAGGCTATGATAGCAGTAGATGAGTTTTAGTAGAATACCACCTCCATGAACCACAGACATTGCCGAGGTGGGGTGGCTTGTGTGCCTCAACGATGCAGATAGCCGTGCCGTAGATGCAACCACAGAGTATCTGTGGAGAGGCCAGACAAACGTGTGGTTCCTGAAGAGGGGCAGCAGCCTTTTCAATAGTTACAGGGGCAACAGTGTGGATGATTGACTAAGCTGGCCTTGTAACATCAGCTAACGTGGCTTTGCCATGCAGTTACTGCGAACGGCTGAAAGCAAGGGGAAACTACAGTCGTTACTTCTCCCGAGGACATGGAGCTGTACTGTATCACTATATGATGATGGCGTCTTCTTGGGTAAAATATTCCGGAGGTAAAATAGTCCCCCATTCGGATCTCCGGGTGGGGACTACTCAGGAGGATGTCGGCATCAAGAAAAACAAAGCAGGCATTCTACGGGTTGGAGCGTGGAATGTTCTAACCCTTAATCGTTCTGTCACTTGGCATACGCTCTTTCAAATTCTGAAGGTATTAGGGGTAAAATATAGGGAGCGAAGAGTTATATTCAACGTATGCAAAAAAACAGACAGCACTTATTAGAGTCGAAGGGCAAGAAACGACCGCAGAGGTTGGTGAGTAAGACAGGGTTGTAGCCTTTTCACAGTGTTGTTTAATCTGTATATTGAGGAAGCAGTGAAGTAATTCGAGGAGAAATTTGGAGAGGGAATTAAAGTTCAGGGAGAAGAAATAAAAACATTTTGGTTTGTCGATGACGTAGTAATTTTGTTAGAGACTGCATAAGATCTGGAAGTGCAATTGAATGGGATGGAAAGTGTCTTGAAAGGAAGATATAAGATGAACATTAACAAGAGTAAAACGACGGTAATGGAATGTAATGTTACAAAATCAGGTGATGCTGAAGGAATTAGATTAGGTAATGAGAAAATAAAAGCAGTACATGAGTTTTGTTATTTAGGTAGTAAGATAACTTCTGATGGACGAAGTAAAGAAGATATAAAATGCAGAATGGCTATGGGAAGAAAAACGTTTCTAAAGAAGCGAAATTTGTTAACGTCCAATATTAATTTAAATGTTAGGAAGTTCTTTCTGAAAGCACTTGTCTGGAGTGTAGCATTGTATGGGAGTGAAACGTGGACGATAAGGAGTTTAGATAAAAAGAAGGTAGAAGCTTTTGAAATGTGATGCTACAGACGAATGTTGGGTAGATCGTGTAACTAATGAGGAGGTGCTCAACCGAATTGGAGAGAAAAGAAGTTTCTGCCATATCGTAAGAGAAGGGATAGATTGGTTGGACACATTCTGAGACATCAAGGAATTGTCAACTTAGCATTAGAAGGAAGTGTGTGGGGTAAAAATCGTAGAGGGAGACCGTGGGACGAATACAGTAAGCAGATTCAAAAGGATGTAGGTTGCCGAACTTATTCTCAGATGAAGAGGCTTGCACAGGACAGGGTAGTGTGGAGAGCTGCATCAAACCAGTCTGCGGACTGAAGACCACAACAACAACACCACAATATAATAACTGTGGACGTTAGAAGTGGTCATGAAATTCAGACTGGCATTAGTATAAAAACGTTTCCTGGAAAGAGAAACTTGTTAACATTGGATAAAATTTATATAGTGAGTTATAGGGTTGGAAAGAATTATTTTTGCAGACTATTCGGTTAGCAGTAGTGCCAACAAGTGACAATCAAAAAGTGTGGAGCGGCAAGTGAGAGCAGGGAGACCGGTGTCAGAAAGTTGGGCCCGCTCGCGGGAAGCATGCGAGGCCGCGCATCGCCGGCGAATTTCCGGCTGCGTGCGTCACCGCGGCGGCGAGGCCAGCCAGCGCCGGCACAGCTACTGGCTGGTTTTCCCGCTACTGGCTGCCGGCACCAGCCTGCCGCCGGCCGCTTCTCGGTACGGAAGACCCACCACTGGCAGGGCCACTCCCTAGCAACGCCACAGTTTCCAGGTATCGAGGACAGCTAAAGCGTCTGAAACTTCCTGGCAGACTAAAATTGTGTGCCGGAACCGGGACTCGAACCTGGGACCTTTGTCTTTCCCGGGCAAGCGCACTACGAGGTACTGGCGAAAATAAAGTTGCGAGGCGGCATCGTGAATCGTGTCGGGATGGCACATTCGGTAGTGCGCTTGCCCGCGAAAGGCAATGGTCCCAAGTTCGAGTCCCGGTTCCGGCACACAATTTTAATCTGCCAGGAAGTTTCATATCAGCGCACACTCCGCTGCAGAGTGAAAGTTTCGTTCTGGGAGCTAAAGCATCTGTTTGAGTACCTTAACCCTTTGAGGCTCATGAATAAACATAGTTAGAAAACTATAACAATTTCTTCTTAAATCTACTTTTACTGTCTCAAAAAGCAATAATATAGTGTAATAACAATAAAATTGGTATTTCTAAATAAAATATTCTAGCTGGTGTCACGGTGAAACTACTGGGCTGTAACGACAGTTTTCAGTGGTCCTTGATTTGTTAGAAGGGACAATTGAACCCTAGTCCTGTGAACATGGCCGCCACATTCGATTACGGGCCCTGGACCCAGAATCGGAGACGGGCCCTCCCCCTGTCTTTTTTTTACTGTTGGATGCAGTAGTTTGAAATTGCAAGTTTATATCTTAATCATGCTCTTTCTAGAATTTACTTTAACTTGGTATAACGAGGTACAAATTTGATAAGGTAATTATTTTACTTAAAATCGAGACTTTACTTACAATGGCCACAGCAGCCCCGTAGTCAGAAAATGGTTTTGAGCGATTGGGGGGGGGGGGGGAATCAGCCAATTATGACGTATACTCTAGCTTGTGAAGCTTTACGATGTAAGTTGAACTAAAGGCGAAGATAAATAACAATAGATACAATATTAAATTTTAATCAATACAAATCTCGAAGGAGCAACCTAAATCCGTTTTGAAGCCATGCTAGATGTCACGTCAATCTGCTGCTCCAACGATATGACTTGAGGACGAATCCCTAAGCGGTATGACAACCAGAGTAAAATGGGCAAAGGAACTAAATATACCGTGTTTTTATAGCTGCTATCTTGTCTACTTGGCATTTAATACTAGAAGGGTCGCATTGAAGCTACTACGTATAAGAACCTGTGGGTCCAAATTTTCCCAATGCAGTTTTATTGCTTATACCGCCAGACTGTGAAAGATAATTGAGTGTAACCATCAAATGTGCTTTTATTGATTTTTAACAATGGAAGGTCCAGATTGGGATGTTGATAATATGAGTATAGCTAGCAAGTCACCATAAAGATGATCTCTAAGCTGCCAACGAACTCATATTCACATTCATACAACTTGTAAATTGTCGGCCATAACCTTCATCAGAAAAGCTCACACAATCACTCAGACATAACTCATCCATACATGACTGCCATCCCCAGCTTCCCTACCGCAGTATGGACTTATTGTCGCATATTGAAACAACAAGGAGACAACAGTTGGCTTTATTTCAAACACAGTATTACAAGGAACATGCCTAAAATACAGAGAAACGCTATGAACGGCCAAATTGGCCCTGCGGTCCTTCTAGATTGTAATCTTAATATTTAGGAATCTATTTGAAGTAGAACACTCTTACAAAAGCTGCACAATACTTTGGTCACCTTAGTAAATACACACATACAATTCCAATCAATGGCAATAACTAAGAGCATCAATCGATGTAATTGTTTACTATAAGCGGTTTATCACAAATATCTACTATAATTGCCTGTAGAATCTTATAAAATCTCGTTGGATGAAAGATATCCAACATGTTTTTTCCAGTTTGTTTTTAATTTCAGTAACCCAAAAAATTGAATCATTTAGGGCTGGTCTCGGGCCCCCTTCAGCACCGGGTCCTGGACCCATGAGACCACCCAGCCCCACCCTTGTGGGGGCCATGCCTGTGAAAACTCAGTTGCTTCATTTGACAGTACTGTATCTGTTGCACCAATTAAGTATGGCCGGCCTCGGTGGCCGAGGGGACTAAGGCGCTCCAGTCACGGTCTGCACGGCCACTACGGTCGGGGGTTCGAATCCCCCCTAGGGCATGGATATTTGTGCCGTCCTAGTTCGTAAGTAGTTCATAAGTAGTTTGTAAGTTTAGGGACTGATGACCCCGTAGTTAAGTCCCATAGACTATACAAACATTTGAAACATTTGAATTAAGTATGCTCGTTTACCTCTGTATTGTCATCACACACATCAGATCGTCGTCATTGTTGTCACTACTAACGTAAAGAGACGCTTTCAGCCCACACTTTCATTGACAACCTCTTCAAATTCAACTACATACTCAACAGGTGAAAGAAGTCACAGTTGTCCATCAATTTCGTCTCATTCACTTCCAATATCTGAAGCAGCTGACTCAGTATCACTTGGAATTTCAGCAAGTATACATTAGAATATTTGTGCTAAGGTCACAAGATCTGAATTTCTGTTTTACTCTTGATGGTGATCTATTATCCACGCCGTCACACTGTAAAGAATAAAATAAAATGCAACCTGCAGAGTTGCTTTCATTGAAGGTCTTTATGTCCCAGTGGTTTCATTCTGTAACCAACTACATTTTCATAAAAAAAAAAAAAAAAAAAAAAAAAAAAAAAAAAAAAAAAAAAAAAAAAAAAAAAAAAAAAAAACTAAACTTCACATTACAGTTATCAGTGAAAAAATCTTCCAAATATCATAAAATTGTTTATAAGAATAATGCAATACCTGAAATTCCAGTTATCTGCTCTATAGAAGTCACAAACTAATTTTATTTTGAAGTCTGGGTCGAAAGCACTTGTACTCGTCGCAGCGCTATACAAACACGGCTTTTACCTAACAGCAATCACTTCGCTACTGTAACAAGTATCTGGCGCTGACGCTAGAGGTCACCAGTAATCAATTTGTGGTGGAGGTTTCAACAAGGAACCAGTAGGTCGGAAAAGCACGCAAAGTAAAAATGTGGCTTCAGGCTGAAAACACTGGGCTGGAAAAATGTTCAAATGTTTGTAAATCTATCGGACCAAACTGCGTGGTCATCAGTCCGTAGCTTACAAACTACTTAAACCTAGGTAAACTAACCTAAAGACAACACACACACACACACACACCGATGCCCCAGGGAGGACTCGAACCTCCACGGCGAGCAACCGCGCGCTCCGCAGCGAGATGCTTTAGACCGCTCGGCTACTCCACCGTGCACACTGGACTGGGAAGGGTTTTAAATCATACAAGCGAATGAGCGATTTAGTCTATGTTTACAGCCAATTTGTATGTATAACGATGTAAGTTTACTAGGCATCATTCCACAATGGTGCTATTCATAGGTGTTTTGTCTATTTCGAATGACCTTAACTCTCACCGAATCTGCACTACCAACTAAACCTATTCTAGGAGGCAGACTTAGATTTGGAACGGTTTTTAATATGTTGTAGTGAAGAGCAAAATAAGACACCCATACTTTAGAAGTGTTCATAGGAGTAGAAGAATCTTTTATACGAGGGTTGAACTGGAATAGTGACAACTATTTATTCACAACCGATAGAAAAGCGTTAAATGTTTGCGCCTGCTAGGCTGGTCGCAGGTTGAGATGCAGGTTCGTGACGTGACGCCGGGTGGGTCGCGGTGACTTTCTACTGCGGGCGATTGCAGTCTCCTGTACGCAGTTTCTGGTGACCTTAGCTGTTGGTATAGTGTTTGCTGGTCCGCAATGCAACCTCCACGGTACGAGTGCTGATCCTCTGTACCACTTCTTCATGTCTATGTACCAGATGGCTAGGAACTTGTCACCAGAAATGGTTTTCCGTGTGGTTACAGAAATGGTGGCGTCACTACTGAACATTTCCGAGAGAACTCCACAGATCAGCGGCTATCATATCACTCAATTTCGTTCCTTGGACCGCAAAGAGTTAAGAAGGTCGTCTGGCAACTAGAAGGTCGTCTGGCAACTAGAATGCACTGGACCAGACCTGAATGAACAATCAAAAATCTCAAGTGTAGAATTTACAGAACGTTTACTCAACCGATTATGGATGCACTGCATGGAGCACAGCATCTAACCCTTACATAAATCGACTACAGACACAACACAACATGTCATTACGAAGAATCTTCCATGTACTTTACAACAAATGCCTTGTAAATAGCTGCACTAAGCAGGGAGAGAACTTGAAGGACATGAAGGACGCTTCACGAAGACAGTAGATGTAATTAAGCATTAACCTTATAGCATGTTTACTGTTTGACAGAAAATTATATGGCATGTTGATTACTTGACAATACTTTTTTATATATTGACTTATTATACATTTATTGTTGGATAGTATTGTAACTGTTGTCGTATTCGCTTAGTGGTCTGAAGATGGTGCGAATATAGCACCGAAACCGGTTGCTTAATTAAATAAAAAATTGAAACACAGCTGCTGGTACTTTCTTTTACTCCACACAATAATAAAAAACGCTAACAAATAGGTAATAATATGTAAGTCTTCTGCGGGCCGAGTCCTGTCTTATCATTGAATATTGATAAAATCGGCCATTCTTTAAAGAGCACCTTTTTGGACTTGGTCGATTTTAAATGGCTTTCTGAACCATTTCCACCGTTTTTTACACTCAGTGAGGCTACCATAAAATACAGGGAAAAACACCTATATTTGTATACCACATTTAGGCGTCTTTGATACTAGTTTCCTCAAATGTTTCACAGCATCGAAGATGAAGAGACGTTCGTAGCATCGCTGGATTAAATTTCCGGGCCTGGGTAGCGGTGGAGGGGACTGGGTACATAATATATTTTTAATGACCCTGTATAGTAAAGCGCGGTTTGACAACTGCAATATGCCGTGTTGCTAATTAGCTACATTATAGGCTAATTAAGCCGTGCAGGTTCAGAAGCATGCATCATTCGATGACAAGTACACTTGTTACTAACCAAGAGGGAGGAAAAACGTCAAATTTCTGGAGACACTCCTTTTTGACGTTCTAGACACAGACCAAATGTTTCACAGCCAAGAGGACGGTGTATCGATATGGGAACACTCCGGCACGCTAGTTTGTCTTTTCCGCCAATGTGTTTTTTATCTCTCTACATGTCTCCCATTATCTCGTGTTTATACGCGATAAGATACGTGACCTCCACTGCGCCTTACTACGTTTGTGTGCTATGCTTACGGCCGCATGCATCCTATTACATACGAACGATTTTACGTTCCTAGTCATTAAAATTGCTACACCATGAAGATGACGTCCTACAGGCGCGAAATTTAAGCGACAGGAAGAAGATGCTGTGATATGCAAATGATTAGCTTTTCAGAGCATTCACACAAGGCGAGACGTACATTGTGCTGACATGAGGAAAGTTTCCAACCGATTTCTCATACATAAACAGCAGCTGACCGGTGATGCCAGGTGAAACGTTGGTGTGATGCCTCGTGTAAGATGGAGAAATGCGTACCATCCCATCACGTTTCCAACTTCGATAAAGGTCGGATTACTGCTCGCGTTGGTCGCGATCCAATGACTGTTAGCAGAATATGGAATCGGTGGGTTCAGGAGGGCAATACGAAATGCCGTGCTGGATCCCAACGGCCTTTTATCACTAGCAGTCGAGATGACAGGCACCTTATCCGCATGGCTGTAACGGATCGTGCAGCCACGTCTCGATCCCTCAGTCAACAGGCGGGAACGTTTGCAAGACAACAACCATCTGCACGAACAGTTCGACGACGTTTGCAGCAGCATGGACTATCAGCTCGGAGACCGTAGCTGCGGTTACCCTTGACGCTGCATCACAGACAGGAGCGCCTGCGATGGAGTACGCAAAGACGAGACTGGGTGCACGAATGGCAAAACGACATTTTTTCAGATGTATCCAGGTTCTGTTTACAGAATCATGATGGTCGCATCCGTGTTTGGCGACATCGCGGTGAACGCACATTGGAAGCGTGTATTCGTCATCACCATACTGGCGTATCAAATGTTTAAATGTTTGTATAGCTTATGGGACTTAACTACGGGGTCATCAGTCCCTAAACTTACAAACTACTTATGAACTAACTAAGACTAAGGACGCCACAAATATCCATGCCCGAGGGGGGATTCAAACCCCCGACGGTACTGGCGTATCACCCAGCGTGATGGTATGGGGTGCCATTCGTTACACGTCTCGGTCACCTCTTGTTCACATTGACGGCCGTTACAATTCAGATATGTTACGACCCGTGGCTCTACCGTTCATTCGATCCCTGCGAAACCCTACATTTCAGCAGGATAATGCACAACCGCATGTTGCAGGTCTTGTACGGGCCTTTCTCATTCTCCAGATCTCTCACCTACGGAAATCATCTGGTCAATGGTGGACGAGCAACTGGCTCATTACAATACGCCAGTCACTACTCTTGATGAACTGTGGTATCGTGTTGAAGCTGCATGGGCATCTGTACCTGTACACGCCATCCAAGCTCTGTTAATGCCGAGGAGTATCAAGGACGTTATTATGGCCAGAGGTGGTTGTTCTGGGTAGTGAATTGTCAGGATCTATGCATCCAAATTGCGTGAAAATGTTATCCAATGTCAGTTCTAGGAAAATATATTTGTCCAATGAATACCTGTTTATCATCTGCATCTCTTCTTGGTGTAGCAATTTTAATGGCCATTAGTGTGCCAAACTCCATTAATTCACACGACTGCCTGAAGAACTTAGTCTCCTTGTAGAGAAGACAATTTTTTTCCAAAGATACGTAACTTCCATGGAAGAAAAAATTAAATTGTGCAAAGTTCGGTGCTTCGGTATTAGTATGGTCTCCTCTATACTAGAGGAACGAATCCGTGCACGCGGAGGTGTTGCTACGGTACGTCTCTCCAGCAAGCAGTTTTACGTTGATTACTTTATATCAAGGAAACTGTTGGACTCCTTCGAATACCGTAATTTTTACTGGTTACCAAAATACTTCTTTGTCACCAATACGTTTCTAAATTCGGTGTCGCAATGAATTTGCTGCGTGTAAAAATCGTAAAATGTCGATTTTTTCCCAATCTGGTCAATTTTTAATCAGTAAAAAGAATGAAGTTCAAAAGTACTATGTGAGTGAAAGTTATGTGCGGTATGGACCTCTATACGTCTTTACGAATGTCAGAAATGTTCCTGGAGCTTTGTTCCTTCTTGAAATAGGTGAAATTTTTACCTCCTGACTCCTCGAGATATACCGACACAGCCTCGAGTAGGAGGAAAGAATACCTAAATCTCTTTCGAGCTCTTATTTTGTTTGTATGTCCATCTTGTCTCTGAGGCCTGGGACAAGGCTGTATAATTATTTATAAATAGATCAACACGTGCTTTTAGCCATTATTGTTGTAAACTTTTTATTTATGTATTAGATTCAGTAACTCATTGTTACCTTTTTCATACCCTGTCAAACGAAGTATGAACAGACGGTAGATGAAGATGACTGTCGTTTGTTGATACTTCGTTTGACAGGGTCTGAAGATGGTAACAATGAGTTACTGAATCTAATAAATAAATAAAAGATTTACATCATTAACGACTGAATGCGTATGCTGCTCTACTTATAAATTTCTCCCTATGTATGTTGGAGTTAACAATATATCTTCGCGTTCGGTGCAGACAGTCGGTGAGGTCAATTTTGTAAGTACATCTCACCACAACGGAAAACGCCGCTGTTGTAACGATTCCCACTCCTCCTGCATCATTTCTTTCACACACTCTATCTGTATCGTAATTATACAAAACTATCTCTTCTTCTTTGTACTGTTTTGATCCAACCTGAGTTGGATCCCATACCGCACAACAACACCACAAAACCCAACGGACAAGCATAGCGCATGCAGCCTCCTCAGTAATTCTGTTTCATGCTATAAGTGTTGTGCCAAGAAATTCCCCACAACATTTTCTGCGTGTTCTTTCCAATTTAAGTCGGGGGTAATTCTATTTCCTAGGCATTTACGGTCTTCATAATTGATTGATTTATCTTATAAACCAAGTGTAGAAGATTCCTTTTAATACTTACATTTTCTTTATTACGGTCAACTGCCAATTTTCGCACCATGCAGATATATTATCAAAATTTTTCTGTAGATTTTTTTGATTTCTTGATGACTTCACTAGACAATAAACGACATTATTATCTGGAAACAACCTAGGAGGGCTGCTCAAATTTTCTCCCAACTCGTTCATGTAGTCAAGGAAGAAGAAAGGACCAGTAACGCTACCTTGGAGAGTGCCAGATATCATTTCATTTTATTCGATGACTGTCAATCAGGTAACTGCTAAGTATGTCCTCTCTGATAGGAAATTTCCAATCCAATCACGTATCTCAGTCGATATTCCACAAGGATTCAATTCTATTAAAAAAAAAAAAAAAAAAAAAAAAAAATCTTTTCTGGGGTACCATGTCAAAAGCCGTTTGGACACCTAGAAATACGGACTTAGTCTAAGACGCTTGTCATCAGCACTCACCACTTCGTGAGAGTATATATCATGATGTGTTTCACATGAACGATACTTTCGGAATTCGTGTTGACTATGGGTCAGTAGATCGTTCTGTTCGAGGAAATTCATAAAATTTGAACCCAGCTGAAAATTGATGTCAAAAATAAGAAAAAAAAAAAAGACTTTGAACAGAAGTCTGTAATAAAGGAAGAATTTCAAAATTTTTAGGTGTGTGCATTGGTGAGAGATTAAACTGGTCGCAAGACATAGACGGTTTGCTGAAACGTTTGAGTTCAGCTACGTATGCTGTTAGGGTTATTGCATATTTTGGCGATAAGAATCTCAGTAAATTAGCCTACTATGCCTATTTTCATTCACTGCTTTCGTATGACATCATATTTTGGGGTAATTCATCATCGAGTAAAAAAGTATTCATTCCACAAAAGCGTGTAATCAGAATAATTGCTGGAGCCCAGTCACGATCATCCTGCAGACATCTATTTAAGGCTTTAGGTATCCTCACAATATATATATATATATATATATATATATATATATATATATATATATATTCACTTATGAAATTTGTTGTTAATAATCCAAGCCAGTTCAAAAGTAATAGCAGTGTGTACAGCTATAACACTAGAAGAAAGGATAATATTCACTATGTAGGGCTAAATCTGAGTTTGGCACAGAAAGGGGTAAATTATGCTCCCACAAAAGTATTTGGTCACCTACCAAGCAGCATCAGAAGCCTGACAGATAGCCAAATAGCATTTAAAAACAAATTAACATAATTTCTGAATGACAACTCGTTCTACTCATTGGACGAGTTTTTAGATCTAAATTAGTAAACTAAAAAAAAAAAAAAAAAAAAAAAAAAAAAAAAAAAAAAAAAAAAAAAAAATTGTATCCTGTAATATTTTGAGTAATGTAACGTCTTGTACACACACCCTTCATTAACCTGACACGTTCCACATCATTACGAAGTGTCGTATTCATGATCTATGGAACAAGTATTAATTTAATTTAGTGAATTATCCCTATTGCCTTTCTTGCCCTTCATTTGTGAAATGACAACTAAATTAAATCTACTATTAAAAGATGCATGCCGAGCCACCGTATTTGGCCCGGTAGAGTCCAATATGTACGCAGCTATCTGTGGAAAACAAGTTATGGAGACGCGTCTACAGCATTTCATTCGACACATGATTACGTTCGCGTACTCTCTCAAGTGTTTGCGATTCCTGGATAACGGAAGACGAAACAATGGGATACGTGCGATCAGTCCAGCAAGCGAGAAACAGCATCCAAGCGTCGACGCAGAGCAGTCTAAACTATCAACAGTGTTCCAGCTGGACTCATTAATAATAATAATAATAATAAAGAAACAAGTTTTTTGTGTGGCCATCTTTAAAAATTTAAAATTTGACAAGCAGCAGGTGAGGCCCATTAATCGTACAAAGGCTTCAAAAGGCAAAGCGCCAACTTTAAGGTATTTTTTAAACAATAATTACCAAATATACACTAATGTAGAATGGTTAAATTATAAGAATGGCTAAATTATAAGAATTACGCCGAAGTATGTATTACGTAATTGTAGAACTTACAAAGATCTAAAAAAGCAGTCCGCGAGAGCATATGTCTGTTGAACCAGTTACCATTTTTCCCTTTTGAAGCGCCTGCCAGTTGTGGATTTAGGAGAGCTGTAAAAGATAAATATATTTTCTCACAGACATTTTTTTTAATCTAGTTCTTGCTGAGATCTTTCATTCTATACTGCGTAATTTTTTGTTCACGTAGCATACCGCAAAAAGAGTGGCATCAAATTTCTGGCCGTCTCGGTTGACGATAATCGACATTGCTTCTTCTGTTTCTTACCTAAAGTAGGAAAATAAATACTAAAACACAGCCAGAGCATTTATCTACTAATTAAAAAGATTCCTGTCAATCGCATAAGTGGTTCCATTTGTACAATTTCATAGATTAATATAGCAGTGACGATGTACCGTATTTGTCTCTATCGGCAATAAAAACTTCGCAGGGACTACAACTTGCCACGCAAGCGCAATGCCAGTCGTATGCTATTTTAGGAATGCAACAATCTTTCGTAATAATACATTGTTGAGACTTCAAATGTGTCCATCCGATGCATTCTCAAAAACGGTTAATCTGCCTGCAGATCTCAAACGAGACCGACCACTGACAATTTTATCGTCAGAATGCCCCCTCCCCCAGCTGAAAATAACTTCCGAGGCAAAGGTACTTCCCGTAGACGTCATTGATACTAAGTTTAACTGTTCGTAAAAATACAAGTAAAGATAAAACTATTCTTTGCAATAACGTAGAATTTCCATGAAAAGACTCCTTAAAAAAAGTACTTCCGCCCATGAAAATATTACTTGTAATGTCTCGAACATAAAATTAATTTCGTTTGATTCAAAATATATGAACTTTGTTCACATAGATAAAGCAAAGTAAATTGAAAAAATTTTCTCTCTGGGAGTGGGTGGAGGGGGGGGGGGCGACCGCTCCCCGCTTTAATCTGCCACTGGGCTGCACTTACCAATGTAACCGCAGAGGAGCTGATGTCGATAAGAAATGAGCAGTTATAGTAAGAAGTGCGGCATCAGTGATAGCAAGTGGAAACATAATAGACAGCACGGGCTAGAAAACTCACTTGCGCCAAGAACAATGACAGAATGCGCTGTAAAATAGATGAGGGCGGGAAGGGGGGGGGGATGGCAACTCGTGACAGAAAAGCAATCTGTAAAGGAGACTAATGGCCAGCCTAGATAGAACGGACGGAAACAAAGTAAGTTGGCAAAAATTAGACAACAAGTTGTCGCGAGCAAGGGCCAGAACAGAAGAAAATGCTCACAAAAAGCGACAAAACAGCCGCCACAGCTCAGATATGTTTATCAGAACCAGTGCCATATTCCAAAATGATAATGCGCCCACATGCATTGCCAAAGAGTACAGGTGCGCTTTGTACAGCGTCGGATAGCTACCAAACATCTGTTGAGAGCAAAATCGCCATGTCTCAAGTGAAACATTATGAGGCTGTAGTATTACATTAAAAATTTTCATTCGATAAACAATTTATTTACGATGCTTATCGCTGACCACAGCTTTCTCTGGCAGCTAATTACGTTCTTCATATATTTTCGATGTTCATCTATTTTTTACGAGCTACCCAGAACGCGGTTGTGAACTTCGTCTTTCATGTTTCCTACTTCATTGAGAACAGTCGCACGTCAGGGACTTCCCCACTATTAATTGTAAGTGTATGTGAGTACTTCTTATGAAGTATGGTGAAAATATATTTAGTTACGTATAATTTTTTTAATTATTTCAAATGATCCACCTTTAATAATTCATGAAGTGATTCTATTTTTCCAGCAATAATCTTAATTATGTAATATGATGCTTGGAGCCATTGTTGGACTTGTATCTATAATTTACTAGAAACTTATAGATGCCATTGTATGTAACTTTTATGAACGCTACTTGATAGTAATGCTTGCAAGGAAATTTTCGGAACTAATCGAAATCCGATCGATCTAAACATTCTTTCGTCACAAAAGATAATTTAATATTTTTTTTCACGGTCATTCAGTGGCTTCAAGCCGACCAAGCATTATTTTACACAATGCAGTAAGAGGTTTTACAGCTTTATCTGCTACATCAACTTAACATAATCATCATGGTAAGAAAGGTCATCGCGGAATCTGCTAGTTTCTTTGTGTAATATTGTGCTCAGGTGTTGCTTTCATTCCAAATTGCTACTGCCGCTAAACTTTAAAGTCAGGTTCCGCTTTCTTTTTTGAGTCTTCTATTTATAAAGTTACCTAAATGTCTCAGATCCACCAAATTATTTTCCTGTAATATTGTACCGTTAGTGAACTTTAATAGCGGCTACGAATAGTAACTACTAATCCAACACCTGATCGGATGAAAGAAAGCGCAACATTGCAAGGCGTTTTATAGCAGATAGTGAGGACCTAATTTACAGCTCCAACATCTTTGAAGTAATTGGCGGATGTTTTGGTACAAGCATGGATCTGTTGCAAACGATGAAGACACTTTACGAATCTGTCCGTCAAAGAGTTGCAAGTGTTCTCGGAGCCAATGGTTGGCAAATTCTTATCAATAAATAAATATTGTGTGTCAGTTACTTGTTACCATCCATATTAATTTAAAAGCTAGGAAGTCCTTTCTGAAAGCATTTGTCTGGAGTGTATTGAAACGTGGACGATAAGGAATTCAGGCAAAAAGTTGATAGAAGCTTTTGAAATGTGGTGTTACAGACGAATGACGAGGATTAGATGAGTAGATCACGTAACTAATGAGGAGGTGCTCAACAGAATTGGGGAGAAAAGGAATTTATGGCTTATCCTAACTAAGAAAAGGGATAATTGGTAGGACACATTTTGAGACATCAAGGAATTGTCAGCTTAGCCTTGGAAGGAAGTATGTGGGGTAAAAATCGTAGAGGGAGACCAAGGGACGATGCAAAAGTACGTACGCTGCCGAACGTATTCTCAGATGAAGAGACTTGCACAGGACAGGGTAGCGTGGAGAGCTGCATCGAACCAGTATGCGGACTGAAGTCCACAACAGCAACAAAAAGTTAGATGTTCACATTGTTTTGCCCACCCCCTGTACGTGAACGTCATATGTTGCATGATTCCACATATCCATATGAAACCCTGTTGGATTAGTTGGTTTAGCGCAGTAAGTCAGAATATCAGGACAAATAGAACCTGAAACTAAAACGGAGTTACAAAGCGAACAACTTTTATTTTTAACATCTAATAAAGACCAGACCGTAACCATAACAAAACAAAATGGCAAAGATATAACTTACATACAGGTAACATACACAAACTCTTTGAGTCTTTTGCATTATAGAACAAGTGTTCTATCACACACCGCCCAACTCATTAAAACAAGCTCACTTATTCTGGACAACACTCCCACTCTTGTTTTAATAAGTCTTTTCTTGAAATAATTGACAATGACTTTCTATTTGTTACAAACTTGTCCCTGGTCAGAGGCTTTGTGAATATATCTGCTAATTGTTCCTCTGAGCGAACATAACAAACGTCGATTTCACTGTTTTCAATATGTTCCCATATATAATGATATTTGATGTTAATATGCTTAGTGCGTTTGTGATTTGCTGTATTTTTAATTAGGCGAATTGCACTTTGATTGTTGACACAGAGTGAAGTCGGTTTTTCTAACTTAAAACACAGTTCACTTAGAAAACCACGTAACCAAATGATTTCAGTTGCTGCATCAGAAGCAGCTATGTACGCAGCCTGTGTTGACGATCTTGACACACACACGTCTGCCGACGTGAATACCATGACTCAGGCCCACCTGCCAACAGACTCACATAACCCGTTGTTGACCGACTAGTGTCATAGTCACCCGCAAAATCTGCATCTGAATAGATCACCAGTTTCGTAGAATCGGCTCTATAATTTATGGTCAACTCTTTGGTTCCTTGCAGATACTTCATAATACTTTTGACAGCATGCCAATGCTCAAGTCATGGATTATGTAGAAATCTGCTGACTACTCTTACTGCAAACATAATATCTGGTCGCGACACTATTGCTGCGAACATTAAGCTGCCAACTATCTGCCAATACGGTTTGTTCTTCATCTCCTTTATCTCATATTCATTTGCAGGACATTGCCCACTGTGCAACATATTTCCAGAATCAAAAGGTGTGTACTTTATAAGTATATTCTTGATGTACCTTTGTTGGCCTATATGAATTTCTTTTGTGAATGGATCATATTCTATTTCCAATCCACAAAAGTATTTTCCGTTGCCCATTGTAATTTCAAATGTTTCTCCCACGGCTGTCAAGATGTTCTCCAATATTTTTAAAGACTTGCAAAATAGCAATCCATCATCCACATACAGTGCTAAGTAAACATATAGGTCATCTGCTAGAGTGTGAAATACACACTTGCCTGCATTCAGTTGCTTAAATCCATACTTTGTCATAAATTGAACAAATTTCTGATTCCAACAGCGTGGAAACTGTTTCAGACCATACAGCCCGTTTTTCAATTTACAGACTAAATTTGAGTTCTCTACATCAAACCCTTTTGGTTGCTTCATATAGAATTCTTCCTTTAGATCTCCATTAAGGAATGCAGTCTTGATGTCAAAATATCTGATGTTCACGTCTCTTAAGGCTGCAACTGCTAATAAAATCCGGATCGAATCATATCGGACCACAGGAGAAAAAGTCTCTACATAATCTATACCTTCTCTTTTTGAGTAGCCTTTAGCACATAGTCTTGCTTTAAAACGATCAATTTGTCCTTCAAAATTCTGCTTTACTCGGTAGACCCATTTGCAGTCAATTGTCTTACGATTATCTGGTAGAGATACCAAGTCCCAAGTTTCATTCGTTTCCAAGGATGCCATTTCTTCTTCCGTAGCTTTCTTTCACTTTGACGATTCTTCTGATTCCACCGCTTCTTCATAAGTCTGAGGCTCATTAAAAATAGCAGAACAAACTATGTTTTCATCCCGAAAACGAATAGGTGCTCGCATTTTAGAACGATCTCTCAGATTGATCTTCTCCGTTTCATTTATTTGTTTGTTATTATTATCTTTATCGGATTCTTCTTGTGTGTCTTCTGTAGTATAAAACGTTTTACTATATTCTATTTAAGTAATCCCAGTTCCTTTCTACCACTTCCAAACAAGATACTGAGCTTTTCAACATTATGATGTATGGGGGTTCTGCTCGCTGCAACATTATTCTCCTGGGGCGTCGTGGTAGAAATAAATACTCGATATGTACAATTTTTCACTTCTTCTTTAATTTGAAATCAAACCACATCTCCATCAAAACATTACAAATTCAAACTTGCGTACAACAACAACACAGACTGACATAGATTCCAATGCACGACTAAAACTCTCACTCCCCACGCAAGGCGCTGACTGCAATATATAACATCGGCAATAATGACCTTACATTATGCATTGTTCATAATAATTGAATATACTAATTTACAATTAACGAACACAACAGTAAAACATTTCATGTGTACAAAAATATAATATGAAAACTATACATACAATAATTTTAAGACAAAATAGCGGTACTTTTTGTTTTACAACAAACGGCAATGTTAAATGTCAATTAATTAGTTAATGAGTACATCATACATGTTCCTAACATATATTGAACTATCAAATATCTTCACAAATCTGAAAATAGGTTCAAAATCTCACGCCAGTCAATATATACAAAGAATTACAATCTACAAATTTCGACTACTACATTAATTAACACAATTATCTCGTCTACGCAACTTGTTTATGAGCCTGACATATACACAATGCTATTTATGTTCATTTCGTTTCATTTTACAAAAGTTTTTCACTCTTCGTCTGTCTAAGTCTTGAAATAACATACAATGACGAAAGTATTGTTTATAGAACTTTCTGGAAACGTCTTATACAAATCTCTTAATTAATGAAATCTATCACTTGTTTTAATCACAGTATCACCGAGACACTGTCCTACACTGATTCCTAGACTGGCTATTTCGTTTTTAACTAACTTCACACGCAACTTTTATCACTATTGAACCACACGATTCCGGATCCAACACAGACGATATCGTACGATAACATTGAGATGAGAGGGCCAGTAGTATTGTCACAAGTGTCTTCTCCGAAATGAAATACAACATACCGCTGTTCCACATTTAGGCCACGAGTTTCTTCTTCATTGAATGATACATTGCAGGAGATTGTAATCTTCTTAGACTCCGGATTGTATAGCCGGTAATTGTACTGTATCCATCATAGCCAACCATAATCAATTTCTTTGACTTACTATCCCATTTGGATCTAAATTGTTTTGGAACATGCACATATGCTGCTGATCGAAATTTCCTCATATGATTCAGAGATGGACATTTTCCAAACCATTTTTCATACGGTGTTACATCATTATTTGCTTTGCATGGACGTCGATTTAGAATATATGCAGCACAATTTATGGCTTCGGCCCACAATTCATGTGACAAATCTGTACTTAATAGCATAGTGCGTGCATACTCAACAAGAGACTTGTTTTCTCGCTCTATTCGCCCATTTTGTTGAGGTGTGTAAGGACTTGTCTTCTCATGTATTATTCCATTCTTCTTGAAGTAATCTTGAAATTGTCTATTTGTGAATTCAGTCCCATTGTCACTTCTAAGAACTTTAATTTTGTTTCCAGTCTATTTTTCGATCAGTCTTTGACATTCCAGAAAAACAGAAAAAGTGTCCTGTTTGCCTCTGAGAAAATACACAAATCTGTAAGAAGAGCAATCATCCTTAAACACTGCATACAAATGTGCACCTCCAAGTGATGAGTCTTTCATCCACCCACTAAGATCTACATGAATAACCTCCCCAGGTACATTAGATCTAGAATTCAACTTTGTAGCAAACGATCTTTTCATCTTTAGATACTGACATGGCTCACAAAATAACTTGCTTGAGACGATTTTCGGAATCAAACCACAGTCAGACATTTTCTTCAAGCTTTCGATATTGACATGTCCCAACCTCTTGTGCCATAACACTGCCAAATCTGATGATGCACAGTTTGCCTGTTCCATGTTATTCATCGAAAATAACATTTTATAACACTGGTTTTCTGATTTCACACCACTAGCCACTAGCTTCTTATTGAACACTTCAATCTTATTAATTTTAAACGTAACATGTAACCCTTTTGTGGTTACTGCTCCCACTGAAAATATATTTTTCTTCAAATCAGGCACATACAAAGTGTCCTTTAATGTTCTGGGTTCCCATACACCATTCACTAATGCATGTAATTCAACTGACCCAGCGCCTTCTGCATAGACAATGGAGCTATCACCTATTTGAACTGGAACTTCACACTTGCCCACTGGTTTGAGCACTGAGAACCATTCTTTGCAAAAAGTCATATGTTTTGACGCTGCACTGTCAGCCAGCCAAACCTTATCGCAATTGGTAGCTAAAATATTTCTTACTTCAGCACTCAGAGCCTGATGCTCTTGTTCCTTATCTTCTTTTGACTCCTTTGCTAGTCTTTCTCTACATTCTGCCTTATAATGTCCCTTTTTGTGACAATAAAAGCACTCAACATTCTTTTTATTTACATAATTTTTCCTTACCTTATTTTTCTTGTTATGAGTGTTAGCAGCAAATGCAGTACCAGTTTATTCCTCCATTTGAGATAACCTCAGCTCTTCTTTCAACAACCTTGCTGTAAGATTGTCAAAGGTTTGCTTACTGTCATCATACGAATCCCATGCTGTGATAAACGATCCATACTTTACTGGAAGACCACCTAGGACTTTGACAATCTTGTCTGTCTCTCCTACTGATTCACCAACATCTGTAAGAGTCTGTGCTAGCGCTTCTACTTACGTGCTGCGCAGTTGTATCAGTCAGTGTCATTTTGTAGTTAAACAACTGTTGCTTCAGCGCTACTTTGTTTATTGCCGATCGCTGCTCGTGAATTATTTTAAGTCGCTTCCACATTTCACTCGCATTAGCACACGACATCACTGTTTGTAACTGATCAAATTCCATTCCTGAAGAGATGAAAAGCATTGCTTTTGCATTTGACTCATCCCACGCACTCTGTGCGGCTCCAGCTTCAGTCGGTCTTTCCTTCTCTCCGTTAATTTCCATCTGGTATTTCCATAGTTGAAAATTATTTCTGTCGAACTTTTGAATGCTGAAAGACTTAGTTCTGTCCATCTTTCTCCTTTCCAATGGAAACATTGATGTAACTGAACGTGATTCGAAGACTAGACTTCACGAGAATAATGTTCCTTTTATCCTGGCAAATTAATAAATTATTTTGCGACCTGGGCCCATAACGTGTTGGATTAGTTGGTTTAGCGCAGTAAGTCAATCTATCACGACAAATAGAACTTGAAACCAAAAAGGAGTTACAAAGCGAACATCTTTTATTTTTAACATCTAATAAAGACCAGACCGTAACCATAACAAAACAAAATGGCAAAGATATAACTTACATACAGGTAACATATACAAACTCTGGTGGCTTGCATGCCTCAACGATACAGATAGCCGTACCGTAGGTGCAACCACAGCGGAGGGGTATCTGTGGAGAGGCCAGACAAACGTGTGGTTCCTGAAGAGGGGCGGCAGCCTTTTCAGTAGTTACAGGGGCAACAGTCTGGATGATTGACTGAGCTGGCCTTGTAACATCAGCTAATGTGGCTTTGCCACACAGTTACTGCGAACGGCTGAAAGAAAAGGGAAACTACAGCCGTTATTTTTCCCGAGGACATGCAGCTCTACTGTATGAACATATGATGATGGCATCCTGTCGGGTAAAATATTCCGGAGGTAAAATAGTCCCCCATTCGGATCTCCGGGCGGGGACTACTCAGGAGGATGTGATCATCAGGAAAGACAATACTGGCATTCTACGGGTCGGAGCGTGGAATGTTAGATCCCTTAATCGAGTAGGAAAATTAGAAAATTTAAAAAGGGAAATGGATAGGTTGAAGTTAGATGTAGTCGGGATTAGTGAAGTTTGGTGGCAGGATGAACAGGATTTCTGGTCAGGTGAGTATAGGATTATAAATACAAAAGCAATTGGGGGTATCACAGGAGTAGGATTGATAATGAATAAGAAAATAGGAATGAGGATTAAACTACTATGACCAGCACAGTGATCGCATAATCGTTGTCAAGATAGATACAAAGCCAACACCGACAACAGTAGTGCAGGTTTATATGCCAACTAGCTCTGCCGATGATGAGGAAAACGAAGAAATATATGAGGATCTAAAGGAAATTATTCAGACAATTAAGGGAGAGGAAAACTTAATTGTTATGGGAGACTGGAATTCGGTAGTAGGACAAGGAAGGGAAGGGAAGATAGTAGGTGAATATGGTCTGGGCAAAAGGAATGAAAGAGGAAGCCGCCTGGTAGAATTTTGCACAGAACATAATTTAGTTATAACAAACACCTGGTTCAAGAATCACAAAAGAAGGTTGTATACGTGGAAGAGACCAGGAGACACCGGGAGATACCAGATAGATTTTATAATGGTAAGACACAGATTCCGGAACCAGGTTTTAAACTGTAAAACATACCCAAGGGCAGATATAGACTCTGACCATAACTTGTTGGTTATGAACTGTAGGCTGAAACTAAAGAAACTACAAAAAGGTAGGAAAATAAGGAGATGGGACTTGGATAAATTGAAGGAACGTGAGGTTCTTAAGAATTTCAGAGGGAGCTTTAGGCAATAATTGACAGAAACAGGGGAAAATAAAACAGTAGAAGAGGAATGGGTAAAATTGAGAGATGAAATAGAGAAAGGTAGCAGAGGACAAAATAGGTAGGAAGGCAAGACCTACAAAAAATCCTTGGATATCACAGGAGATACTAAATTTAATCGATGAAAGGAGAAAATATAAAAATGCAGTAAATGAAACAGGCAAAATGGAGTACAGACGACTAAGAAATGAGATTGACAGGAAGTGCAAAATGGCTAAGCAGGAATGGCTAGAAGGCAAATGTAAGGATGTAGAAGAATGTATAAATAGGGGAAAAATAGATACAGCTTACAGGAAAATAAAAGAAACATTTGGAGATAAGAGAAACAGATCTATGAATATCAAGGACACTGATGGAAAACTAGTTCTCAGCAAAGAAGGGAAAGCTGAAAGGTGGAAAGAGTATGTAGAGGGGCTCTACAAAGGAAATGAACTCCGAGACAATATTGTAGGAAGGCAGGAGGATGTAGATGAAGATGAAATAGGAGATACTGTATTGAGAGAAGAATTTGACAGAGCCCTGAAATACCTAAGTCGAAACAAGGCCCCTGGAGTAGATGATATTCCCTCAGAGCTACTGAAGTCTCTGGGAGAACCAGCGATGACAAACCTGTTTCACCTGGTGCGTAAGATGTATGAGACAGGAGAAGTACCCTCCGACTTTAAGAAAAATGTTATAATCCCCATTCCAAAGAAAGCAGGTGCAGACAGATGTGAAAACTACAGAACCATCAGTTTAATAAGTCATGGTTGCAAAATATTAACACGAATTATATACAGAAGGATGGAAAAGCTGGTAGAAGCCGACCTCGGGGAAGATCAATTTGGATTCAGGAGAAATGTAGGAACATGGGAGGTAATACTTACTTTACGGCTTATCCTAGAAGATAGATTAAGAAAAGGCAAACCTACATTTCTAGCTTCTGTAGATTTGGAGAAGGCTTTTGACAATGTTGATTGGAATAAACTCTTTCAAGTTCTGAAGCAAGCAGGAGTAAAATGTAGGGAGCGTAAGGTTATTTACAACTTGTACAAAAACCAGACAGCGGTTGTCAGAGTTGAAGGGCATGAAAGGGATGCAGTGGTTGGAAAGTTAGTAAGACAGGGTTGTAGTCTTTCTCCATTGTTATTCAATTTGTACATTGAGCAAGCTATAAAGGAAAGCAAGGAGAAATTTGGAGAAGGAATTAAAGTTCAGGGTGACGAATTAAAAACATTGCGTTTTGCCGACGACATTGTAATAATCTCCGACACAGCAAAAGACCTGAAAGAGCAGTTGAAGGGAATGGACAGTGTGCTGAAAGGTGCATATAAGATGAACATTAACAAGAGCAAAACTAGGGCAATGGAGTGCAGTGTAAGGAAATCAGGTGATGCTGAAGGAATTAGATTGGGAAACGAAGCAATAAAGGAGGTAGATGAGTTTTGTTATTTGGGCAGTAAAATAACAAATGATTGTCGCAGTACAGAGGATATAAAATGCAGAATGGCAATGGGTAGAAAAGCGTTCTTGAAAAAGAGAAATTTGTTAACATCGAATATTGATTTAAGCCTAAGGAAGTCTTTTCTGAAGGCATTTGTATGGAGTGTTGCTTTGTATGGGAGTGAGACATGGACGATAAACAGTGCGGACAGGAAGAGGATTGAGGCTTTTGAAATATGGTGCTACAGAAGAATGCTGAAGATTAGGTGGGTGGATCGCATAACTAATGAGGAGGTATTGAACAGAATTGGAGAGAGAAGAAATTTCTGGCATACCTTGACTAAAAAAAGGGATAGATTGGTAGGACACATTCTTAGACATCAAGGAATTGTCAATTTAGCATTGGAGGGAAGTGTGTGGGGTAAAAATCGCAGAGGAAGACCAAGAGATGGATACAGTAAGCAGATTCAGACAGATGTAGGTTGCCGTTCTTATGTGGAGATGAAGAGGCTGGCTCAGGATAGGATATTGTGGAGAGCTGCATCAAACCAGTCTCCGGACTGAAGACCACAACAACAACAACTATACAAACTCTTTGAGTCTTTGCATTATAGAACAAGTGTTCTATCACACACCGCGCAACTCATTAAAACAAGCTCACTTATTCTGGACAACAAGCCCTATGAATGTCTTGTCACATCATGCCCTGTCGTGCAGCATGTCACATCAGGCACATACGCATTACTGGATTTTACATTTCGTCACGTGGAAAACTGGAAGTTTGGGCACATTAAGCCCTGGAGTGGGGTGTGAAACGTTATTTGTCTTGTTACACCTCATAACACGTCACACGTGCAACGTCATGTTGGGAAACTCGTCATATCATGACATGACACTTTCTGTTGCGATGCCGGCACGATATAGTATAATACACTGAAGAAGCAAAGATACTGGTACACCTGCGAAATACCGAGTAAGGACCCCACGATCATGCAGAATTGCCTCAAGACGACGTGGCATGGACTCGACTAACGTTTGAAATACTGATGGAGGGAATTGAAACCACACACCCTGCAGAGCTGTCTCTAAATCCGGAAGAGTAGTAGGGAGTGCAGATCTATTCTGAACAGCACGTTGCAAGGCAGCGCAGATATGCTGAATAATGTTTGGCAGCGGAGGCTCAGCACTCGTAGCAATTCTGCACGTGTAGGGTGTCGCGTTGTCATGCTGGAATTGACCGTCGGAATATACAACAGACAAGCATAAATGCAGGTGATCAACCCGCGGCCAACGGGAAATACAGGCCCCAGCGCAGACGTCATGCCGGCTCGGAACTACCTTGCTTACGTGGCATGATGTGTGCGCTGAGGCCTGTTTTTCTTGCCTGCCTCGTGATCAACCAGCGTGCCGTGATACGTGTAACCTGCCAGAGTCGTATCTAAACATATCAGGGGCCCCATACCACTCCAAATGCACATGCCCCACAGACCACACCATTACAGAGACTGCACCAGCTTGAACAGTCCCCTCCTGCCATGCGGGGTCCTTGAATTCATGGGGTTATACATGTCCATCCGCTAGATATAATTGGAAACTCGGATCCAATCACCAACAGTGAAATGTCGGCTTTGATGGACCAAGGCGAGGAGTAAAGCATTGTGTCGAGCCTTCGGCTCCGAAAGCCCATATCGTTGTTTCGCTGATTGCTTCGCACACTGACACGTGTTGATTTTCCGGCACTGAAATCTGCAGCCATTTACTAAAGAGTTGCACTCCTGTCACGCTGAACAATTGTCTTGCGTTGTCGTTGTTACCGTTCTTGAAGGATCTTTTTCCGGCCGAAGAGATATGGTAAATTATGTTTTACCGGCTTCGCGATATTCATGGTGCACTCGTGAAATGTTCGGAAAACAAGCCACCTACGCGATACTGTGTCCCATCTCTCGTGCGCCAACTGTAACTCCACGTTCTGACTCACTTAAATCGTGATAACCTGCCATTGTAGCAGCAGTAACCGACTGACGCCTGCGCCAGACACCTGCCGTCCCTCATAACCATTGCTGACGGAATCGCCGTCCTCTGAGTGTTTACATCTCTCTGTGTTCGCATACATGCCTATAGCAGTTTCTTTGGTTCTTCATTGTCTATCGCAATTGCGTCACGTCGTGATTAATGAATTAATAAGCCACTTCAGACGACCAATGTCACTTGTTACATCCCGTCTCATATCTTGCCGTATTTGCAAATCCTCCCCTCCGTCGAGAGACCACTGCGCTGGGGCATTAGGTTTTCTCGCAACGAATATGTCGCAATCATATATATTATTTCTCATCGGCGTTTTTTTAAGGTACGCCATATCTCCCGTATTACTTATCCAAAATTAATGATTGAGCTATCATTTTGAAGGTTTAGTTCTCCACTAATGACGAAAAATAGGCAAATAGTTTAAAGTTATCATATTCACAAATAAATAAATAAAAAAATAAAAATAAAACTTTATTTTGGAAAAATTATTACTGTTCATACAATCTACGTTGACACCACGAAAACGATCGTAAATGGGACATGTATTTACGGATGCTCCCATCATCCCCCGCGCCGAGTATCAACTTACTTTGGACGGCCGGTATAAAAGCAATGTAGAAGGTGCCAGCTATTGACACTCTGTTTAACTAATATGAACGACAGCTCTTCCAATTGCTGCAAGCATAGTTTATCACACGATTTCGGCTATACACGATCGATGTAACGACGAAAAATATACAAATAATTTAATTTAATTAAGCAGAAAAGTAAAGTCAAAAAGTAAACGATGATCACATTATAACTAGTAACATTCTTTTCAAAGAAGTTTTTGTAAACTAACAAGTTTAAAAAAAAAATAAACATGAAAAAGTCAATATCTGATTTTTTATATGTTTCACAATCGTATTTAATCATATAAATTTTCTTAAAATGAGACTAATATTTATTACTACTATTCAAAGTTTATTATCTTTTATACATATGTTCTTGCGTATGCCTTTCCTCCCTTACTACTTTATTTATGTTCAAGATAGAGTGCGATTTATTTACAGGGGTCAACTAGTTATTATATATTATTATTTTTTAACGTGCCAGAGAAGTCGAGAAACCTCTAATCTTTGGCCATGGTAAGGACACATTAGCCTTCCTTTGTGCGGTGTTAGGAGAATCTTATGTGATTTTAGTCTAGTTTGTGTGAAATTTGTAAATCCAAACATTATGATGAAATTACACCAGATAAGTGGGAAATTTCAGATTTATTTCAATTTCTCTTCTGTGACTCAATAAATATATTGCTTCTTCCTCCTTCAATCGTGAAGAGTTCGAACTGACACGGAGTTCATAACTATAATTCTTCCCGCGAAACATTCGGGACAGGAACAGGAAAAGAGTGAAATAACAGTGGTGCTAAAGTACCCACCGCCACACACCAGACAAGAAGACGATTCAATATTCTCTGAGCGATAATGCTTGTTTCAAGTCTATAATTGACTGGCAACCAGTGCTTTAGTTGGGCCGGTATGGGGCGGTACGGCGTACTGCAAAAATTCAAACTCGCTGTTAGCGAACCGACTAAAATTCTTTCTTAAATCTGTAAAAAATTAACCAACTGTAAATTGTCGAAACGATTTCGGAAAGAAAAATTGGAAAGTTTTAGGTTCGTTGGAGTTGCGATCATAACCGTCGAAGCGATCAAATTTCACTTTCGCACAATCTGAAATCTGACTGGCTGTCAAATGTTCGAATTAGCCAATTCCGACTACTCTGAACCGAGGCAGACTCCATAACGTTTAAAAACCTTTTTCCAAAGAGATAAGCCACTATATAACCAAAATCTTTTGTGTGCAATATCATTGCCTATTCGTTGAAGATAGCAAGTGCGAAATTCTGTTAATTCTTTTAAAAATTTAAGGAACAGTACATCCCAACATTTTGACTTAATTTCCATTGATCAAATTATGCTTAGAATGACACGTTTTGAAAGCGACTCACGGTCAAGATATAATATTTTGCCGTAAACATTATGTTTACTTAAGTCATTTTCGCACTGTAGTCAGTTTCAGATTATAAAATAATAATATGTCGTAGCACTAGTAGGTACTAAAACAGTTGCGAATTTTAATCTATTTGACCAATGCTTGTTCAATCGACTGGATGTGTGCATGCTCAACTGTTGGTAACACTGCCAGTTTTGCTTCTTCCGGCGGTAAATGCTTAATTCCTTGTTTAAAAGTTCCACGTAGTTTCATTGTCCGAATTTTGTAATGGTTTTCGTATGATATAAGTCTGATTTTCATTCCCAGCAGCAACACGCACTGTTATTGTCATTTAGAACTCCACTCCTGATTAGTTACGATAAGATGTCGGCGTCCAAAGCTGATGCTTGGTATCCACATCTACACTAAACACTTAAATACATTTAAAATATTTTCAAAAGACAAGGCATAAAAATAGCTCTCAAAACAGATAACCCAATCCAAAAATATATACAAAAAATGAAAAAAGACACAGATATCTACCAAAGAGCTGGAATATACCAACTACAATGCAACTCATGTGATGGAAGGTATGTAGGACAAACCAGAAGAACATTTGATACCCGATACAAGGAACACATCAGGGCATGGAAATATGGGACAAACCACTCCACTTTTGCAGAACATCTGAAAGAATATAACCACAAACCTACCACAATAGAAAAAGACATGAAAATAATTAGGATAAATAATGAAAAACATCTTCTAACATTACAAGAAAATTATCACATACATAAAACAAAAGCTGAAAAAAAGTTCCTACTAAATGACAAAATAAATTTGACTAATCAATCACTGTTCTCACTGAATGACCATATGATAGGCACAAATCCCAACACATAATCACAAACCCAACCCCCCCCCACAGACAGAGATAAAAAAAATTAATACAAACACTTACACACACACACACAAACAGACACACACACACAAAGATACCTTCAACACAATTCCAATGAAACATTTGAATTTCAAATAAGCTGAGAAGGTTAGCAACATCACAAAACAAACTACAATGGACACTGTAAGGCAGCAGATGACAGTGGAACCAGAATAATGCGAAGTTTTTCAGAAAACAGTGGAATCTTTCGAGCTGGTTGCCGGAAAGAGACTGATATGAAGTAGGAAGTGCTGTAAGTACACCATTTTATAGCAAACAACGAACGAAATTTTTCTACATATGTAAGAAACCTAACCTTCATGTGTAAACAGAAACATGTAAATATTTCAGTACATCCACTGATGATGCCTTGTGACAAAGACGAAACGCGTCTTTTTAAAACAGTACAGTGATATACATGCCGGCCGCAGTGGCCGAGGGGACTGAGGCGCTCCAGTCACGGTCTGCACGGTCACTACGGTCGGGGGTTCGAATCCCCCCTCGGGCATGGATATTTGTGCCGTCCTTAGTATAAGATAGTTGATAAGTAGTTTGTAAGCTTAGGGACTGATGACCCCGTAGTTAAGTCCCATAAGCTTAACAAACATTTGAACATTTGAAATGGCCACTACAAGAAACGCATTTAAAATGAGTTTCGAATCTGTAAAATATAGCAATATTTTGTTAGTGTATTCACATGCCTAAATCTTTACTTTCTTGATTTTCTAATAATGTCCATTTGACTCATTTCATATGGAATGAGCAGAGTACACCCTAAAAATTTTTTTCCGCCGAGCAGAGTACCGCCTGAAACTTTTTTCCGGCTAAAGCACTGCTGGAAACCCACGGATTTCAATTAAATAGTTTATCGCACTTTGCGCTGAACCAAATGCTACGAATGCAACCAGCTGACTGGGCGATTAGGCGACTAGTGCGTCAGATTGCAATGTATCCGAGTCGCGGAGACTGTGGGACGCCGATACTGAAATATCCCTGTCTGAACGACTCCATGCCGTGTCTAGTAACCACAATCACAGTCTCTCGGAGACTTGAGTCTCCCTGCGTGAATAGGACCTTTCTTTAGTAGCCAGCGTTTCTCGTGCAAGGAGTCGACCGCTGTGAATCAGTGCAGATCGTAGCTAATTGGCAGCGGCCAACGGACGCTGGGGCGGCGAAATGCTGCGGCATCATAAAAGCGGCTGACGTCTGCGGCGGCCTTGCTGATGCAAGTCGCGTATCAGCTCAGCAGCAGAGTGAAGGTTTGTGGCTCGGATAGCGTACACTGCGCGCGGATTTGGCGGATGGGGTGGAGATACAGAGAAAGGTCTCCTAGAAAAACTGTCCAGATTAATAAATAAAATGAGACTCCAATTTGTGTGTGAATAGTCAAAATTCAACGTCACTGCGAAACAAAACAAGTTAGATCACTCTTGCAAGAGCAAAGAAACAAGCATGCCAAATTTAAACGCCAAAAAATTCTCTAGAAATCTTTTACAGAAACTAAAAAATTAGCTGGAACTTCAATGTGAGAAGCTTACAGTAGTTACTACAACGAAACCCTGTCACGTAATTTGGTAAGGAATCCTAAGAAATTCTGGTCACAGGTAAAGTATACTAGCGACAGAACGCAATCAATACATTCATTACACGATAGAAACGGTGATGCTACCGATGACGGTGCTGCTAAAGCAGAATTGCTTAACACAGCTTTCCGAAATTCCTTCACTGGAGAAGACGAAGCAAATACTCCAGAATTCGTTCCAAGAACAGCTGCAACATACGTAACTTCTGAGTAGATACCCCTATAGTATTAAAGCAATACTCCCGGTATTGATTGCGCCGCTCGGGAATAGCCGAGCGGTCTTGAGCCCCACGTTGCGGATCGCGCGGCCTTCCGCGTCGGAGGTTCGAATCCTCCCTCGGGCATGGATGTTTGTGTTGTTTTTAGTATAAGGTAGTTCATAAGTAGTTTGTAAGTTTAGGGACGGATGACCCCGCAGTTAAGTCCCATAAGGTTTACAAACATTTGAATATTTTGTACCCATTGTATACCAGTTGGGTTCCTTTCAGAGTATGCGGATACACCTAGCTATAATATACAAACGCTCGCTCAGCGAACGTTCAGTACCCAAAGACTGGAAAGTTGAACAGGTCACTCCAATATCCAACAAAGGTAATATGACTGATTCGCAAAATTACAACTATATTTCATTGACGTCGGTTCGCACCAGGATTTTAGAACACACGCTTTCCTCAAATATTATGATTTCGAAGAGATCTACCTAATGATGTATAGTCAACACGGATTCAGCAATTATTGTTCTTGTGAAACATAGGTAGCTCTTTACTCACATGATGTGGAGAGTGCTATCAACGAGAGGTGTCAGATTCCGTATTTCTCACCTAACTCTGCCACCCCAAATATCTCTGGAACAACAACAGATATTCAAGGACGGTTTTCACCAGCATGAACGGACGGCATATACTATTTTCAACATAAACTTGCGTAATTTTAAATTGATAACCCCCTATTATTTCGTATGCAATCAATAGCATGAAAAATCAGAAAAATAATGGCATAGCAACACGTCAATGATATCCCGATTAATTGTGAAGCGAAGTCGACGCTTGAAATAAATGAAGCGCACAGCTAGCGTACGTTCTAAGAATCTAGCGAGAACCCCACTCTGCCTATGTCAGGTAATGGAAGGTATGCACACTCCACAAAAATAAAAATAAAAGTAACAGTTCCAACGCAACGTTAATATTTAAAGCTCTTGCCTTCCGTTAATGCTGATGACAACAGTTTTTGAATATTTATTGTTGTTCCAGAGATATTTGACGTGGTAGAATTAGATGAGACATCCTGAATACTTCTGTTTTAATTTTAAGCACTTGACTTTCGTCACTGTAGGACGCTAAACTGTATTTTTCCATTCTGTGAATGTTGTAAAAGTGCTTTTTAGATATGTACTAAATCATTTACGATGACACCCACAGTATTTTAATGATCCGAGATGGCTCGAATGCAGCGGAAACTAAACATCTAATAGAGATAAAATTAATTTATCTGGGATTTTCAGAGTGAATCCTTTACAGGAAATATTAAATATCGCTGTCACTTCAGTTGACGATGTCAATAATCACATGTAAATGTCAACAATCACGTGTAACCTCTTACCTCCGGGTATAACTACGAATCACCCCAAACACCATAAAACCGTTTTCTAAAAACTTAACGGTTATGCTGCCAGGTACCAAAATCGACGACGGCCGATTTTTCGGCAGGAGACCACCCTGCCATTTTCAAGGCGAAACTGCAGTGAGGAAGCAATGTGCAACGATCTTTAAAACCTCGGTTTTCAATGAGTAAACAGGAAAGACAACACACACAACGAGCAAGCAAGCACACGGCGCCGACACGACCAAAGATGAAACCGGTCAGAATATCGATAATAAACATCAGGTCTCGGCGGATTATGTAGGATTAGTTTTGTCCCTCTGTTTTTTGACAAGTGAGAGAGCAGAATCCCAAGCGGAATTTGAGCAGAAGCCTCCATCCCTATTCATCAGTTTGTCACCTAGTTTTATCTATCGCTTCCTTGATAACAGAGCATCAGCAGTTGGAAATGCATGCCAGAATTTCCGTTTTGTTGTATTCCATAGGGTGACCTGTGTCAAGAGGGTGTTCGGCCACAGCAGATTTGTTTGGTTGTTGTAAACGTGTGTGACATTTATGCTCAATACAACGGTCCTCAACAGTCCTAATAGTTTAACCAACATATGACATGCCACAGCTACATGGGATACGGTAGACACCCGCTTTGCGCAAACCGAGATCATCCTTAACGGATGCCAACAGTCGCTTAATTTTAGAAGGTGGACGAAACACACATTTTACATTGTTTTTACGCAAAATGCGACGAAGCTTATTGGAAGTGCTACCAACGTATGGCAGAAAGGCCACTGACGTGGGTGCCGACTCAGTGTTATCATCCCTGCACGTTGCACATATGGTCGATAGCGCAACACTCTTTTAATCTGCCCTTCACCATAGCGATTCTGTCGAAAAGTTACCTCCAGATGAGACAGCTCAGTGTGCAAACTTTCCGGGTCAGAAATGACGTGAGCCCTATGCACTAAGGTTCGAAGAACTCCTTCACGTTGAGCTGGGTGGTGACAACTATCAGCTTGCAAATATAAATCAGTATGTGTTGGCTTCCTATATACAGCATGTCCCAACGTACCATTTGCCTTTCCTGACCAACACATCAAGCAAAGGAAGGCAACCATACTTTTCCACTTCCTTTGTGAAACGGATGTTGGGGTGGATTGAATTTAGATGTTCCAAAAAATAATTCATGTTCTCACTACCATGAGGTCAGAAATGACATGAGTCCTATGCAGATATGTAGACGACACGTTCGTTGTGCTTGCTTTCCTGTTTGGTCATTGAAAACCGATGTTATAAAGATCGTTGCACATTGCTTCCCCACTGCAGTTTCGCCTTGAAAATGGCAGGGTGGTCTCCTGCCGAAATATCGGCCGTCGTCGATTTTGGTACCTGGAAGCATACCCGTAAGTTTTTCGAAGTTGTTATTCGCCAGGAGAAATCAAGGAATCACACGATAAAACCGTGTCCAAAGCATATATAAGGGCACAATCCATGGTGGGATTTTTTTATTTGACCGTGTATTTTCCTAAGAATAAGACACTCTTGATTTGTATCGGACTTTGGACAGACTATTTGCTAAACGGGGACAAAATGCTGTGTACAAGAATTAATCAGTTTACTGAATATTATTTATACGGTCGCCAGCCTGATTAGGCAATAAAATGTTGAAACTGTTATTCATGGCCTGATTCCAAACTGTTGTAAATATTACTTTAAAAAACTAGGTACAAACTTTTGTATCCCATCCTCGTCGCCACTTTTCCTGCCTCGTCGCCGCTTTTCTGTCTCGTTTCCGTCGTAGGTGT
The DNA here is from genome assembly GCA_026315105.1 of Locusta migratoria. Classification (NCBI taxonomy): domain Eukaryota; kingdom Metazoa; phylum Arthropoda; class Insecta; order Orthoptera; family Acrididae; genus Locusta; species Locusta migratoria. Next base: position 543,448,298 of record CM048744.1, read on the forward strand.
CGGTGGCCGAGTGGAATGAGACCGACACAGGAATAAAGATAGCACGCTGGTGCAGGTACGGAGGGGAGCAGCCAGAAACTAGAAACACTAGAGTAAATTAGAACGAGATATATATTGAACAGAATTTATACAATACTTAACTTTTACATAATACTGCAGAATGTTGATACATAGTTGAGCTAGAGTCCTGCCTAGTGCCTAACTGATAGCCAAGTCTTCACTGGTGCCTATCTGATTACGAAGGTCCTAACTGGTTGCTATCTCAGTCCCAAGTGACCGATGTCCTTCAGTGGTGGCCACGAGCGGCGTTGTCGCAGAGGGCGCTCGTGGCTGTCGTCGTAAGAACGCCGCGCCGTGCGTGCATGGCGGCGCGCGGCGAAAGTAGGTGGCGCGCACTTTGTTCTTGTGCGATACCACACAAACAAGTAGAAAGCGTTAGGTTTATGGTCCAATAAAAAAACAATAATCTCTATGGAAAGCAATATGCAAGACAAGGCAAACCAAACCAATTATTTACTACTTAAATATAGCCCTGAATATGAAAGAAATTGCCGGCCGCGGTGGCCGAAGGGACTAAGGCGCTCAAGTCACGGTCTGCACGGCCACTACGGTCAGGGGTTCGAATCCCCCCTCGGGCATGGATATTTGTGCCGTCCTAGTTGGTAAGTAGTTCATAAGTAGTTTGTAAGCTTAGGGACTGATGACCCCGTATTTAAGCCCCATAGACTACATTTGAACATTTTTGAACATGAAAGAAATTTTCGCACTTGATCAAACAATGATAGATTTTTGGACGTATATAACCCTAGTTCATTTACTTCTCGATTGCACACAAAAATCATACAAATTTACCAACCACAATCCCATATTTATCTACCTTTTGATTAAGCATTGTTTTTACTTTTACTTACTTTTTTAAATAATTTTACGAACTTTTACTGACAAGATATTCTAAAGATATGGTGGTAGCCCTGAAACTGGTATATTGCATTTTTCCATAGTACTCATTAGTTTTGAACAACATTAACTATATTTGCAGTTCCTTTAAGCTATGATTATAACTTTTAATAAATACGATTGAAATTAATTTCACTTTTATAAAATTGGAGAGAAGATATACAGGGTGTTTCACTAAGTGTGTTTGCCTCCGTAACTTATAAAATTATAGGTGACGGGAAATTTTAATGCGGTAGGTTAACACAAGAAATGTTACTCTTTCTGCGGAGCTATGAACATTGTTTATTGTATCATTTTCCAAATAGTTACACCACAAAGATATAATTTTTCAAATGGAACAATAGTTTTTTCTGTCGTGTATTGGATTCGTTTAAACCAGCTGCGCCCAAATCAATTTAAACTACATTCCTATCACTGTTAGTTTGGGAGCTACAAACCTTCAAAGTTCCGGGGGCGGAGGCTGCGATAGCGTAGGTGACTGGCCGAGTGGCTGTCCCCTGGGGCACGGCCCACTGTCTCATGACCACCAGCCAGTCAGCTACGCTGTCATTGCCTCCGCCCCCTAAACTTTGAAGAGCAATCAATCAGTTTATGGCTACTAACTGATCAATATTAGAACTATAAATAATTTACTATTATTTCAATCATTTTGTTTTAATAGTTTCTCATTAAATTTGATATATGATGTGCAATCTTCAATCAGTAAGTAAACAAACTGCAACAGCTTCATAATACTTTTCAATTATCTACTGTAAACATGAAATTTAACACTTCAGATTGTTAATTAGTTCATTAAGAAAATTATTTAATTTTTTATCTGTCGTCATTTAGTATACTCGGACATTTACACACTATGATAGGACCCTTGGGTCGCGGTTCAAAACCCGGTTGGACCTCGTATTTTTTCAGTCTGCGTTTTAAGCCATCCTTCACCTCTCAACGATGTGAGGAGTCGCCAGAAACGACACGTGGTTCGGATTCCACGTTAAGCTGTAGGTCCCCTTTCCCCGGTTCTATAACTGGGGTTGGCTAGGGACCCGCAAGTCGCCGAAGTGGCGTCCAATTGAAACACTTGCACCAAGCCAATGAGCCAAGCGAAATTATTGTTATTACTAGGTGATACGGATAGACAAAGAGTATCACAAATTTTTAGTTCAATCCACTGATTATTGACACAAACCACTACTTTTTGTCTGATTCATTCGCGATACAATTCTAAAAGTACATAACCTTGGCAAATATCCCGTGTTGGGGACGAGCAATGCGTGATTGGACAACTAGAGGCGAATCGTGGCTCTTGCTGTGTGGCACTGAATTCTCTTCCTGGCGATGAATAAATTTACATTGTGCCCATAATTCCATGCCACGATATAACAGATAGTCAACCAGCATTCGAGGCTAATTTTTGGAAACTCTTGATACAATTGCAAGCTTCCGCTTTGCTGCCTCGCTTACGTCTCGCCACATATGTGCTCACTCGGCTGTCTACACTCGACTCTGTCGTTAAGCCACGCTGTCCGTATTCCCGCCTCTTTCTTACGCGCCAAAACTTGGCGCCTTCCATTTCAGCAACGGAGAAGTACCAATGGGTTTACATTACACATATCTTATCACATGCCCTGCGTTTGGACCAGACTGCAGTCTTCTTACATTTACAACAATAAATATTACCATCAAAATACTGTACAGTCAACATACACAAAAATTAGTTTTAAGTCTACAAATACTCCAAATAAGGTAACATACAAACCACATTTAAGTAAAATAATTAAAGATGGATACCTAAAATTATATATAAATCGATTACAGCAAAACAAACATTTGGTATTAAATAGTTTGAAAAAATTATTAAGTATATACATTAATGTTACAACAGTAATTTGGCGAAAGTTCGAAAACGGGTCTCTGGCTTACTAAGCACCTGAGCTGTCCATTACGTCACACCACATCTGGACACCACACTTCTACGGACTACCCAAATCAGCTTCCAACCAGACCAAAATTTTCAACTGACTACTTGTGGAATTAGTTTAGGTAACGAGACAATAAAAGCACTAGTTGAGTTCTCTTATTTGAGTAGTAAAATAACTTCTGATGCCCGAAGTAATGAAGATATAAAATGCAGAATGGCTATAGGAAGAGAAGCATTATCTGAAGATCCGAAAATCGTTGATACCTAAAATTAATTTAAAATTTAGGAAGTCCTTTCTGAAGGCATTTGTCTGGACTGTAGCACTGCAGGAGGACTGTACACAGCTCAGATAAGAAGAGGATAGCATATTTTGAAATGTGGAGCTACAGACGATTGCTGTATATGTGTAGATTGCGTTACTAATGAGGAGGTGTTGAACAGAATTGGGGAGAAAAGAAGTTTCTGGCATATCTTAAGTAAGAGAAGGGATCGATTGGTGTGACACATTTTAAGACATCAAGGAATCGTAAATTTAGCTCTGTTTTGTCAAAAACTGACACCGTGAAAACCGTAGCTGTGGTATTATAATGTTTATAATTAAAAGCAGTGACCAGGCATAAGTATGGTATAAAATGTTTACGAGGGCTAGAATTTAAATAATGTCAACTATTTATTCACAACCGATACAAAAGCGTTACATGTTTGCACCCAGGCGGCCGCGGTGGCCGAGCGATCTGCGGCGTGCCAGTCACGGTCTGCACGGCCGCTGCGGTCGGGGGTTCGAATCCCCCCCACGGGCATGGATGTTTGTGCCGTCTTTAGTATAAGCTAGTTCATAAGTAGTTTGTAAGTTTAGGGACTGATGACCCCGTAGTTAAGTCCCATCAGCTCTACAAACATTTGAACATTTGATTTTGTTTGCACCTGTTACTGTCCTTCAAAGTAGTCGCCAGCGTTGTGTAAAACCCGTTGCCAGCGATGTGGAGGGCGTAGTATACCGTTAGCAGAGCCTCTGCTGTAGATGGTGCGAATGGAGAGGTATACTGCATGTCGATTCTGAAGCGAATGCCACGAAGTAGTTCCTGCATCTTCGGAATAAAATCAAAGTCACAAGGACTTAGGTCTGGGAAGTATGATGGATGGTACAGTGTTTCCCAGTGCCATCGACCGAACAGGCATAGCTTGCGCTATATGTGCCTGCGCATTGTCGTTCTAAGTGACGGATGGGTTGCGCAGAAAGCGTTGCCGCTTCTTTCGCAAAGCTGGTTGCAGGTGATGCTCCAAAAACGAACAGAAATACTGTGCACTGACGGTCGGCCGTGGAGGAACGTAGTGACGCTGTTACGTTAGACAGCTGGCTCACAAGTGAATGTTTTTCCCTCGATTGTCTGCACGCCAGTAACGTGGGACGGGCGATTTGCTCGTTGGTAAGGTAGGTATGTCAACAACATGCGCTATTAGCGATAATAGTAGATTCCATTGCATAGAGTCTGCAAAGCAGTGTTGCCACTATTCAACCCTCGCATTTATACCATGACCGGTTTTGTATTTTCTTTCAAATCCATCTTCAGAAGTAAACAAAATAGTTTTTGTCCTTCCTATTATAACACACACACACACACACACACACACACACACACACACAACGAGGATCCAGCTGGAAAGCATGTAAACAATCTAAAGATGGATTTGTAAGAAAATATGGAACCGGTCATGTTCTAAATAAATAAACTTTTTATACTATACTTGTGGTTAGTCACTGTTCTTAATTATAAACAATACGTAAATTTAGCATTGGAACTAAGTGTTTGTGGGAAATTCGCTTAGACAGATGGAAAGACGAATACAGTAAGCAGATTCAAGTAGATTTGGGATGTCGTTCTTATTCAGAGATGAAGACGCTTGCACAGGACACAACAAAAACAACAACAACAACAACAATTGTGGTATTTCACCAATTCCCCCAGGGACTCGTGTCCATTCGCAGTAAAGAAAGGATGTGGCGTTATAGATAGCGGTCCTGTCGACTGCACAGTGAGCTTTGCGTGAAATATCTGGTCTTTCCGGTTTGAAGCCGCTAGTTCATTGTTCCGGTTGTCAGCGGCATAACGAGCTGACGCCAGTTCCGCCACATCACACGAACAGCTGTTTCTCATTTCAAGGCGGTCAGAGCATGTATTAAAATCAATGTCGACAATACAGTATCAGTTAAGACCGCAATAATTATCGTCTGACTTCGTCATACACGTGATCATCGTGGTCAAACCTGCTGGAGGAATGAATAGCCGCATTGAATGGCTATGTGGTCTAAAGCGTCATACTAGCTAGTGGGCCGCCGTTCGCACCAGAGGTTCGATTCCTCCCTCGGGCTATGGATGTGTGCGTTCTTCGTAGTTTAAGTATCGACGGACTAATGACCATAGCAGTTTGGTCCAACAGGTATACAAACATTTGAACTTTTATTTTATTTTTTTAAATTTTTTTTATATTACAGAATGATACAGTTGGGAGTGCAGCGTGGACTAATATAAGAAAGGCGACAAGGTTATTACGATACCAGATAGAAAAACTTAGAGAACCTGTATTCGAGGAAGAAACCATTACAATTCTGTTAACTTGTACACCATTCGTAGCGATCACGTGAACAAGATAAGAAAACGTGAACAAGATAAGAGAAAGCAGACCTTGTAGCGCACCACAAACTCACCACCGAGCGAGGTGGCGCAGTGGTAACACACTGGAAATGCTGGGATGGATCCTTTGAAAGGACACGGCCGATTAACTTCCACATCCGTAAGCTTCTTCTCTAATGACCATGCTGTCGACGGCAGCTAAATCCCTAGATTCCTTCCTTCCTACACATTCACCCATTTCTCCATCTTTTCATGCGCTCTGCACTGAATATTGCCTTGCGCAGTAAGTATGAAGGAAGCGGTATCTATCCGTGTGTATTAAATATCGTTATGCAGGTTGGACTTCAGATATCTGGGTGTGATGAGCCATAGCCAACAAAACCATCAACGAGCAAAGTTTTACTATATTGGCATAATGCGAAAGGATAGTCCAAACACTGTAATTAATTACTTATTTATATATAACACAAGATATATTTCAGCATTAAATGCCATCGTCAGGTGTTTCCGCAAAAAACATTTTCTTATATGAGTATGGATCCAAATGCTGCAACTGACTATTTATTAGGTGATGTTTCATATTTGATTCATGAATTGTAGCCAGTTACAGCATCTGTCAATACCTCAGAATACTATACGTTTACAAATATTTACAAATTTTTCCTTCCGAGAGAAAATATATAAGTTAAGAGATATGGCATTATTTTCTTTATTACTTCTGTCTACGTTGTTATTAGCGATTATGGTTAAAAAGATTTATTAGAAATTTGGGGGATATTATATATTATACATTTATATTTGACATGTTGTCTTTATTTCGTCTTTGGTTGATTTATGTAAGCTCCATTATCCTTTGTCCAGCGTTAAATTATCAGTAAAATTATCGATGTAATTTTTGTGTTTAAAATCGGTTTGATCGTTTAATAAATTGTTTGTGTCGCTAGTTGCGTTGATACATACTTCAATTTCTTCTAGAATATTCATTTCATATCCCTTTTGTATAACATGTAAAATTTTGAGTGCGTTTTCTGTAGTGCCTACTGAGTGATTTTCCGATTGCAAGAAAATGTTTTTGCAGAAACACCTGACGATGGCATTTAATGCCGAAACATATCTTGTGTGATATATAAATAAATAATTAATTACAGTGTTTGGACTATCCTTTCGTATTATGTCAATATACGACATTTCTCACATCGTGGGCCCGAGATATAACAAGTTATTGACATTAACGTTTACTATTAATTGTATAGTTTGGTTAAAAGTATAACTGAATAAAGACAGCTAAATACACAATTATAGCAAAAAAATTATGTCTACAGTCATAATAACTTTCAGTAAGGAAAGAAAGAGATAAAAATAACGAGTAACTGTTAAAAAGTATGTGTCTCACCAATACCAAATAAATTAAAAAATTTAGTCGCTACATTTACTCGCCCGCCGTCCAGTGTATTTCTAACAGAAGCTCCTCTTTGTCAACTGAAAAAAAAAAAGCGGGGGGGGGGGGGTCTAATGTCACGTCGACAGTTCTGTAATTAGATGTGGAGTTCACATTCGGATTTTTACGTAATGATGGGGGTGGAATTCGGCCATGCCCTTTTAAATAACCAGCCCAACATTTGGCTGGAATCATTTAGGGGAGTCACGGAAGACCTAATTATCGGTGAGCGCCGCTGCAGAACAGCCGTGCCCACTGAGGCGCCATGCTGTGGTGCGCGCGGCCGTTCGCCGTCAGTGGTTCGAGGCCTCTCTCGGGCTTGGGTGTTTGTGTTGTCCTTGGCAAGAATTACTTTAAGTTAGAGTAAGTAGTTTGTAAGCCTAAGGACTACTGACCCTTTAGTTAAGTCCTTTAGATTTACAAGCATTTGAACATTTTATGGATGGCCGTTAGTTTACAGCTTTCAGATTATTCTTGTAAACGGCGCACAACCTATATATTATAAAAATGGATCGTCGTTTTACATCAACGGTCTGATTTCAAAATTAAAGATAGACATGTGCATCAGAAATCATTTTGATAATCTTGAAAAGTAAAACGCAAAGATTGGAAAATATTTATTCAATGACGACCGGTTTCAGTGAGCTATGCCACCATTATCTGGTAATAAGAAATGGAGATTAAGTAATACATGTAACATAGCACTTAGTCTAGATATAAGAATACACTGAAACTGGCCCTCATTAAATAAATAAATAAGTATTTTGCGATCTTGGTGTCTCACTTTTGAATTATTAATCTCCACAACCTGCGATGTCAGGTAACGTCAAAAAGCATTTTATTGTGAAAGCTATAAGATTGTTACACAGACGTTCACAAAATGATCGAAATACACTAATGGCCATTAAAATTGCTACAAGAAGAAGAAATACAGATGATAAACTGGTATTCAATGGACAAATGTATTATACTAGAACTGACAAGTGATTACATTTTCACGCAATTTGGGTGCTTAAATCCTGAGAAATCAGGACCCAGAGCAACCACCTCTGGCCGTAGTAACGGCCTTGATATGAATGGGCGTTGAGTCAAACAGAGCTTGGATGGCGTGTACAGGTGCAGATGCCCATGCAGTTTCAACACGATACCACATTTCATCAAGCGACTGGCGTATTGTGTCGAGCCAGTTGCTCGGCCACCATTGACCAGACGTTTTCAGTTGGTGAGAGATCTGGAGAATGTGCTGGAAGGGGAGCAGTCGAACATTTTTCCGTACCCACAAAGGTCCATACAGGACCTGCAACATGCGGTCGTGCATTATCGTGCAGAAATGTAGGGTTTCGGAGGGATCGAATGAAGGGTATAGCCATGGGTCGTAGCACATCTGAAATGTAACGGTCACTGTTACAAGTGCCGTCAATGCGAACAAATGACCGAGACGTGTAACCAATGGCACCCCATACCATCACGCCGGGTGACACGCCAGTATGTGATGACGAATGCACGCTTCCAATGTGCGTTCACCGCGATGTCGCCAAACACGGATGCGACCATCATGATGCTGTAAACAGAAAAATGACGTTTTGCCATTCGTGCACCCAGGTTCGTCGTTGCGTACAGCATCGCAGACGCTCCTATGATACAGTGTCGAGGGTAACCGCAGCCATGGTCTCCGAGCTGATAGTCCACACTGCTGCAAACGTCGTCGAACTGTTCGTTCAGATGGTTGTTGTCTTGCAAAAGTCCCCATCTGTTAACTCAGGGATCGAGACGTGGCTGCACGATCGGTTACAGCCATGCGGATAAGATGCCTGTCATCTCGTCTGGTAGTGATACGAAACCGTAGGGATTCCGCTGGGCGTTCCGTATTGCCTTCCTGAACCCACCGATTCCACATTCTGCTATCAGTCGTTGGATCGCGACCAATGCGAGCAGCAGTGTCGCAATAAGATAAACCGCAATTGCGATACACTGCAGTCCGACCTTTATCAAAGTCGGAAACGTGATGGTACGCATTTCTCCTCCTTACACGAGGCATTACAACAACGTTTCACCAGGCAACGCCGTTTAACTGATATTTTTATGAGAAATCGCTTAGAAACTTTCCTCGTGTCAGCACGCTCTGAATGCTCTGAAAAGCTAATCATTTGCGTTTCACACCATCTTCTTCCTGTCGGTTAAATTTCGCGTCTGTAGCACGTCATCTTCGTGGTGTAACAATTTTAAAGGCTGATAACGAATGGTACTGTATGCAGTGGTGCTGGTACGTATGAATTTGCATAATGTAACTCATCCGTTGCCGATTCGCGTCGTGTGATGATTCTGATGCACAATGTCTTTCACTGTGCCTAACAAAAAATAGTCACATGGAGTCAGATCGGGCGAATATGGAGGCCATTCCATCCCTGCGCCAGTAAATTTGCAATAATCCAACGCAATGACCATATTGTTGAAGCATTCATCAAGATAGCGAAACACCTGTTCGCTGCAATGTGGAGTGGCACCATCTTGCAAACTCCACTCGGTCGGTGGATGGCCGATCCTTCAAAGCTTCCTGTCTGGCCTCAAGTTGTTCAAAAATTGCGATGCGACCTTCACTAGTCATAATTCCTCGCATGAAATAAAGGGCCTTTACATACCGCAGCGCACACAGCACTTTTGGGAGAATACAGTGATTTTGCTTCACACAAATAGGGATTTTCAGAAAGACAATTTTGCTCATTCACGACTCCATTAATGTTGTAGTGACCTTAATCTGTCAACCAGTGAGGTCTGGATTCCGAAATCAAGGAAGGTATATAATGAAACTACTTGGAAGGGCGGGACCAAACACGTGTCGTTTGTCGTTCTATTTAATAACAATCTATTTACCAATAATACACCGTAAAAAAACAACAACAACAACATTGCCCAACGAACGTCGCCTGACAACCCTTTAACATGAGGTTTAACAGTTAATTGTGCTGTGCATAAAATTAAAAAAAAGTTTGCATTATCCTTAAAGTTCATTAACAAATAACTGGCCAGAGCAAAGGACTAACATTTAACATAGCTTTAAACTTAATTAACCAATAACTTGACAAACCAAAATGCGAAACAGCAGGGCGTGAAGGAAAAACATAAAAAATACAATTTCACTTACTCAGTCTAGAGACACTATCTAACACAGTAATTAGCCCTAAGCATCAGACAAGGTACCGGACTTTATTCGCCTGCTTAGAAAATGTATAGCCTTAAAAGAAATAAAAAATAATAAAAAAACAAAATGACAAAGTTCATTGATAAAATACAAATAAGAAAAACGACTCGTAAGATATAAATAGAAGTAATCCGAATTAAATTTACTTGCTTAATCGGCAGATTGCCATAAGTGTGAACTTTTACATGATAAATATTAAAATATTTAAAAGCAATAACTAAACACGCCTCAGTGGCCCCTGACGGTCGTTCACGATCTCTCTCAAGACCGAAAGAGTAGGAAAATAAACCTTAACTAAAGGAGAAGGCGCCAAAAAGGTGGACGCGAGACTTGTGGATATCTGCGTGCTACGACGAGCCAGGCGTCACCGCGGCGCTGATGCAAAACCACCTAGAAGACGGTGATGTTGGCTGATGTGACAAACAACTGGACACGGGGCCCACAAGCAGCGGAACCTGTAAACATAATTACAGCGAGGGCAGTTTCTTACCAAGAACAACATAAATCACATACATATTTGAAATCTTAAAGTAAAGATTTACTGCTTAATCGGAAGATACTGCAAGAACAGTGATAGCCATTATACAAGGATAGTGGAACTCTTCAGTTAATTTAATTAAAGCCAAACCCAAGAACTACAGGGAATTAAACAGTAACAACTCGGCACCAATGTCAACAACAGTAATAACACGCGCACAGTATAGTTATTATACTTAATATTAAAGGAACACAATAACCGCTAAGACAATCATCTTGTGTCAAGAGCTTCCCGGGATCTAAGGAGCTGCTCTCAGCAAAACTAGCGCTCTTCAGTTTCAAATAACATGCTTGAAATTTCAGCAGATTTGGCAACTTCGATGACAAGCGGCGACAACATTCGAATATGGACACAATTCTCTCAATATCTAAACATACTGTTTTGGGGCAACCATCCACAGCGGACACCACAGTTCCGCGCGAAACAAAGACTGTCGCCTCAACCAGTCCTGTCGGCCAGAACACCCGCTCGGAGTTCAAACGCCAACTGCCAGCCCTCGGTGAAATTGCAAAGCGTCCGCAGATAAGGCAAAGATACTCCAGTCTGAAGGCGGATCCAAAATGTTCAAATGTTTGTAAATCTATCGGACCAAACTGCGTGGTCATCAGTCCGTAGCTTACAAGCTACTTAAACCTAGGTAAACTAACCTAAGGACAACTCACACACACCCATGCCCCAGGGAGGACTCGAACCTGCACGGCGAGCAACCGCGCGCTCCGCAGCGAGACGCTTTAGACCGCGGCGAGGCGGATCCCGTCGATAGTTACGGCAAGTGACGCCAGAGAATCCGTGCAGTGTAGGAACGGTGCCCCGCCAAGGATCAACCAGAAGCAGCCAACATCTAATTCTTCTTGATCAATCATTGTGAGAATCCAGTTCGCAAAGTCAGCTCTCTGCCGCAAGTACGGCCTAGTGACATTGGATTTTTTTTAATGAGAACAGGTGCTGGCTCTGTCTCAATATTTTCTGCGTGCTGTAACACTTCAAACTAGCCTCTGCCTCAGTTCTCCGGACGGATTTCTATTCCAGAATCCGTGGTATCATTCGCAGGAGTAAGTACAGTTTGCCTGGGGACAACATGACCTGCCGGCTTTTCAGCTACGCTGCCTGTCCTTTGGAATTTGCCGAAGAGCTTGCGAACTGTTCTCGAATAGGATCCTATTGAAACTGTAAACCATGTCTGAAAACTGTTTCTTGTCGCCTTAGGACCGTATTGTAACCTGTGGAATTCCAGTACCAGAAAAAACACGTTATTCGAAGGAATACGTGACTGCAACCTCCTCCTTTGGTATGCTAGCCACCTTTCACGTTGCAACGGTGGAACTAATTGCTCCGAGCTCCGCCGCACTGTTTATAATTAGAGAGCCTACATAGGAAGAGAGTGGCCATGCTGATTGGCTGAGACCGCAGGAAGCCATGCTTTCAGCAAACTCCGCGGGCTTTGTACGTGTGTGAATAGCTACTGTGTGCGTTGATGCACTGTAGAGGGTTTTAAATGCTTCTGAGAGTGATTTCACTGTACAGTTATTTACAGCTTGTAATACTGTGGGTACTAATGGACTTTTGCACGTCTTTTGTCAGTTCTGATTACGTGAATGAACTTACACCAAAAAACATGCTGTTGGTCGGTCTGTGACGGTAATTTTTAAACTTCTCGGGAATTTTCAAGATTAAATGTTGATTTTAAGTGATTTACTGAGTGTAACTACCAATGTGCATTACGTAACTTTTGTGTCCCAACTTCGTCGCCGCTTTTGTGTCCCAGCCTCGTCGTAGGTGTCGGTGGCCGAGTGGAATGAGACCGACACGCTGGTGCAGGTACGGAGGGGAGCAGCCAGAAACTATAAACACTCGAGTAAATTAGAAAGAGATATATTGCACAGAATGTAACAATACTTAACTTTTACATAGTACGGCAGAATGTTGATACATAGTTGTTAGAGGCCTGCCTAGTGCCTGTACTATAGCAAAGTCTTCGCTGGTGCCTATCTGATTACGAAGGTCCTAACAGGTTGCTATCTCAGACCGAAGTGCCGATGTCCTTCAGTGGTGGCCACGAGCGGGGTTCTCCCAGAGGGCGCTCGTGGCTGTCGTCGTGAGAACGCCGCGCCGTGCGTGCCTGGCGGCGCGCGGCGAAAGTAAGTGGCGCGCACTTTGTACTTGTGCGACACCACACCCCTCCCCCCAAACCGCCGCGCCGTCGTGGCATAGGGCTGAGGGCCACGGCGACGGCACTGGGAGGAGGGCCTGGGCGGGGGCGTTACTGGTGGGACGGGCGTCGTAGCTGAGGCCGGGATCGAGACGCCGTCCGCGCCCCGGCATCCGCCTTGCGATCCTCCAGGGAACCCGCCGAAACCTGGGGAAGGGCGCCCGCCCCCGCCCAGAGGGAGCAGGTCATCTTCTTCTGAGGTGCGTGGCCCAAGCTGGGGGGGCCCGCACGGTCCCGGAGTCCCTCTCGGTGACGCTGTCATCTGCGGCGGCGACAGCGGCGGCGACGACTGCGTCGGATGTACGTCGACGTCCATAGAGATCTCGTAGTCCGGGGACGAACGATGTGGCTGTGCTCCCTGGCGGTGAACTGGGTCTGGAATCAAGAAACCGGAGACAGGATCGCGCGGCCTGTGCAGGCGCAATTGGTTTGCGTGGCGCCGCAGCTCCGACCCTGTGGAAGAACGTACAATAAACATATTGCGACCAAGCACGCGCTGAATGGTGCCCGGCAACCATGTCTTCTTGTTTCCAGCAAACACCCTGTACAGCACCGGCGTGGAAACCTGAAAACGCGAAGCGCCATACGAACCGACTCGGTGCGTGGGAGGCTGCAGCAGGTGAAGGAGAGTGCGGTGACGGCGGCCGTGTAGCAGCTCGGCAGGAGACGGGCCGTCACGTGGCATGCACCGATACGTAGACAGGAAAATTTGAAGAGCTTGCTGCCTGGAGTGCTGACCTTTCATCTTCTCCATGTGAGACTTGAATGTTCGAACGAAACGTTCTGCTTCACCATTGGACTGAGGGTGAAAAGGTGCAGTGGTAATATGCTGAATGCCATTCACACGACAAAACTGTTGAAATTCCGCACTAACAAACTGAGGTCCATTGTCACTGACGATAGTTTCAGGCAAGCCTTCGATGCAAAACACTGATGTTAAGGCACTGATTGTACTAGAAGCTGTCGTTGAGTTCATGGCAATCACAAAAGGAAACTTGCTGAAAGCGTCTACAACGATTAACCAGCGCGTATTCCAGAAAGGTCCGGCAAAGTCAATATGTAAACGTTGCCATGGTCCCTTGGGGCGTGGCCAATCTGAGAAACGTAGCGGAGGAGCCGCCTGATGCTCCGCACAAACTGTACACTGTGATGTCATGCTCTCTATCTGAGCGTCCATACCAACCCAGGTACAATGACGTCTGGCTAATTGCTTTGTCCTAACAATACCCCAATGTCCTTGATGCAGGAGGCGTAACACTTCACGTTGCAGGGAACGAGGAACAATCACTCGTGTTTGGTCGTTGTCGGTATGCAACAACAGTACACCCTGACTTAAAGACAATGCATGACGTTGTGCAAAATAACGTCGAACCAGAGGCCGATCAATGTCTTTGGCTCTGGCAGGCCACCCTGAGCGAACAAAACGTGCTACCACACTTAGGTCTGCATCCGCAGCTGTTTCCTGTGCAACCCGACGAGAGTTCAAAGGGAAATCTGCGACAGCGGAAGCATCTCTGGAGTCTATCTGACAACATGCCATTTCGGAAGAATCAAATGATACATCCTGGCCAACCGGAAGTCGGGAAAGTGTGTCCGCGTTGGCGTGTTTAGTGGTAGGTCGGTACAAAATCTCATACTGATAATTAGACAATATCAAGGACCATCTCTGAAGCTTTTGTGCCGTTCGTGGCGGAATTGGCTTTGTGGGTGAGAACAACGACGTGAGAGGCTTGTGGTCTGTCAACAAATAGAATTTTCTGCCATAGAGATAATGATGAAACTTTGTGACGCCGTAAATGATTGCTAAGGCCTCCTTTTCTATCTGACTGTAATTCTGTTGTGTCGGCGTCAGTAGCTTGGATGCAAAGGCAATAGGACGATCGTGACATCCAATACGATGTGAGATTACAGCGCCTACACCGTACGACGAGGCGTCAACTGCTAGCACTACAGGCTTCTGTGGGTCAAAGGGAATCAAACATGCATCACTGAGTAGTGCAGACTTTAGTTTGTCAAAGGCAACCTGACAATCTTTGGACCATACAAAAGGAACATTCTTCCTACGTAAGTGATGCAGTGGAGCTGCAATCTGAGAGGCATTGGGAATAAACCTGAAATAGTAGTTAAGCTTTCCCATTACTGCTTGCAATTCGTGCACATTCTTAGGAGGAGGCAAGTCTTTGATTGCTCTAAGATGTGACTGTAAGGGATGAATTCCTTGGGCGTTAATCACATGGCCTAGGTACTCTATTTCAGTTTGAAAAAACGAACACTTTGCTTTATTGCAACGTAGACCTGCTGCAGTCAAAACTTTGAAAAGGCACTCCAGGTTTGCTAAATGTTCTTCAACTGTACGTCCGGATACCACAATGTCATCTAAATAGTTCGAGCAACACGGTACAGAAACTGTCAGCTGTTCCAAAAAACGCTGAAAAATAGCGGGAGCGGAAGAACTGCCAAAGGGTAGGCGTTGAAATTGAAAAAGGCCCATGTGAGTATTAATGACGAAAAACTTTTTTGACTCGTCATCAAGTGGAATCTGTAAGTATGCCTCTGCTAAATCAATCTTGGAAAAGAAGCGAGACTGTCCTAATTTGTCCATTAGTTCGTCAGGTCTGGGCAGGGGATAAGAGTCTACAATTGTTTGACTGTTCACTGTTGATTTGAAGTCCGCACAGAGACGAAGTTTTCCTGACGGCTTGGGTATAATTACTATAGGCGAGGCCCACTGACTCGCAGAAACAGGAGAAATCACCCCACTATCTTGCCAACGTTTAAGTTCTTCGGCAACTGTATCACGCAAGGCGATAGGCACTGGTCTAGCTTTACGAAATTTTGGAACTGCAGATTCTTTTAAAGTTACATGTGCCACGAAGTCTTTTGCACAACCTAGTTCCGGCGAAAACAGGTCACTATATTTGTCACACAATGCATTGATTTTATCCTGAGGCACTATTGACGAAATTTGAAGCACATCTCGTTGAATTGATAAACCAAACAAGTCAAAAGCATCTAGTCCAAAAATGTTCTGCGTAGATTTGGCCTGAAGAACAACAAAAGCAACTGTTTTCGTTACACCTTGAAAAGAGGCGGGCAGGCTACACGTTCCTAGCACGGGAATATTTTCACCTGTATAAGCTGTTAACACTTGCTGTGACGGCGACAATTTTGGCGAACCCAGAAGTTCATAAGTATCTTTATTTATTAATGTAACAGCGGAACCAGTATCAAGCTGAAATTGCACCGTCTTATTTTCTATAGAGAGAGTAACAAACAGCTTGTGCTTCTGGCGCACGACCGGTGCGCGAATGTGGGCAACGTCTGCTACGGTTTGTTTGCTGCGTCTGCGCGGGCCGCGTAGTGAAGTAAGCGGCGCAGACTCGGCACGCAGCGGATTAACCACACTGTCACTAGATGACACTACCGCCGGATCGGCGTCCGCGCAATGCGAAGGAACTCCAGATGTACTAACTACTGCACTACACTTTTGAGTAGCTACTTGGTGTCTACTGTCACTAGCTACACAGTACTGGGCACTATTACAAGGAGCAGTTGCAGAAGGCACTATTTTCACTACAGGAATGCACTGTTCATAGTCATTTTGCTTGTCCCGAACCCTTTTCCGTTGCACTGTTTTACGCGCTCGTCGGCGCTTGCTACGTGGTGCACTATATAGATTTGCCATAGGCGCAGAACTACTTTCTTGCAATTGAGATCCAAGGAAAGCAGTGTTCAATTCCACAGCCCGTATAACATTTACAGAATGAACAGTTCTCGCACTCTGCGAAGCACTGTTTCTAACGTTACTGTTCTTTGAGTTTTTAATTTGCATACACACAGACTGCACATGTCCCAATTTGCCACATTGATAACAGGTTGCGTTGCGACTAGGGCAATGAGCACGCTTGTGGCGAGACACACACTGGGGGCAAGATTTACGTACATTTTTCTGAAATGAGCGTTGGCGCCCGTTATTCAAATCACTGTTTCTAACACGACGGGGCGACCTTTGTGTCGCACTTTTACACTGGCTACTGTTCACTGTCTGTTCAGCACGGCCGGTAGAAAAATAAGAATCACTAGTGCTATACTGAGAACTACGGCTAGGAAAGCGTCCGTTGCGGCGCACTGAATTTACACTGTGGCTTTGCATTTCTACATCTGCTAAGTCAAAAGTATCATGCGCTTCTATAAGCTGCAGTACACTGTCTAAGGAGGGGTCAGACTGTTTCAGAATTGCTGCTCTAATTCTGGGGTCCTGAATATTCTGCGTAATCGCATCCCTCAACATCACGTCACTATACGAAAGTCCACAAGAGCAAGTAAATTTACATTGGCGGGTTAAGCCCTTCAATTCCGTAATCCACTCTTGGTGTGACTGCTGCGGTAATTTTTTAAGTCTGAAAAATCGGTACCGTGCAGCGGCTACAAGAACTTTTCTCTCATAATGAGCATTCAGTGCATCTACAATTTGTTCAAAGTCTACATCACGAGGAGATGCTTGCGGAAAAAGTTTTTGCAATAGTACGAAAGTCTGGGGGCCCACAATCGATAAGAAAAGGTTCTTCACTCTCTGACCTGTAATTTGATGAGCCGCGACGAGTTCTTGAAACTGTGCGAAGTAGTCGCTCCATTCTTCCTCACGTTCGTTGTACTGGCGGAACGTCGGAAGCGGTGCGGCGGCAGGTGTGGGCTGCTGATGTGACGACTGTTGTTGTTGGTGAGCAGCCTGTGTCGTCAACTGCGACACGGCCTGGAGAAGCTGGGTAATTTGCGCCGTCTGTAACTGAATAATTTCCATTAAGTTTGGGTTCGGGGTAGTGGCCATGCTGACCGATTAGGCGCCGCGTATACAAGTAACTTAGTACAAAACACAAATGCAATATGAAAGAGGACGCTCTGCAACAAAAAAGTCCACAAACACGTAACAGAATATGTTCCCCCAAAAATCTTATAATAAGGGTGGGTGGGCGGGAGCAATTTTTTGCGTGCTCCGACTGCTGCTGTCTGGCTGCTGCGAGAGGGCTGGTCCAAGGTTCTATCACTCCTCGTCGCCACTTTTATATCCCATCCTCGTGGTGTGGTGTCGCACAAGTACAAAGTGCGCGCCACTTACTTTCGCCGCGCGCCGCCAGGCACGCACGGCGCGGCGTTCTCACGACGACAGCCACGAGCGCCCTCTGGGAGAACCCCGCTCGTGGCCACCACTGAAGGACATCGGCACTTCGGTCTGAGATAGCAACCTGTTAGGACCTTCGTAATCAGATAGGCACCAGCGAAGACTTTGCTATAGTACAGGCACTAGGCAGGCCTCTAACAACTATGTATCAACATTCTGCCGTACTATGTAAAAGTTAAGTATTGTTACATTCTGTGCAATATATCTCTTTCTAATTTACTCGAGTGTTTATAGTTTCTGGCTGCTCCCCTCCGTACCTGCACCAGCGTGTCGGTCTCATTCCACTCGGCCACCGACACCTACGACGAGGCTGGGACACAAAAGCGGCGACGAAGTTGGGACACAAAAGTGGCGACGAGGATGGGATACAAAAGTAACCATTAAGGACAGTCAAGAGAAATGCCTGGTAGTTCGGCTGTTGACTGTAAAAACCGAAGTGAAGATGGATATATGATGTTTGTGTTCCCAAGGAACAGGGGCGTAGATAAATATTTCCTCTGGGGGCGGGGGGAGGGGGGAGGTTCAGAGCCAGAGCTATATTGAGGTGCCCTCACTCAGTTGACCCGGCTGCGGTGGCCGAGGGGACTAAGGCGCTCCAGTCACGGTCTGCACGGCCACTACGGTCGGGGGTTCGTATCCCCCCTCGGGCATGGATATTTGTGCCGTCCTTGGTATTAGTTCATATGTAGTTTGTAAGTTTAGGGACTGATGACCCCGTAGTTAAGTCCCATAGACTATACAAACATTTCATTTTCGCTCAGTTGAGACGTACCAAAGCTGTGACGCCGCCGCCACCCGCCTCCCCCCAACCTCCAATAAAACAAACTTACGATTTTTTCTATGAATTTGGAAAATTTTGTGAGTAGTTGATAAAATAATGGTTACTGAAAAAGATTGTAGACATGAAGAGCAGCTTTTCTGTTATACCGTGAAAATGACGGGCGTGCACCATCCGAAATACTGGCTGTTGTCGAAGACGTTGCCCAACTATATTCCCATAAATTATTTGAACATACAAAATAATCCCAATTTTCAGAATAAAAGTAATTGCTGTAGGGCTTAGTCAATTAGAAATACCTTTCGCGCTACCACATCTGGCTCAAGTCATAAGTTGTCAGCAATCGTAAAAAATCGAAAGCACTCAGACAAATAACATATAGCGGAGACAAGGGGAATGCGCCACCTTAAGGGAAACCAGTTTCTTTACCTCATTAAAAGTGTGTCTTTTTTGTACAGAATAATACTAAAGCTTCGCAGCTAACACTACTTTATTATAATTTTTTCAGCCATACATTTTGTTAAGTTTTATTGTTAAAAATATATTGTGAAAGTATACGCAGTGGCGCCAGTATCCTGGGTTCCGGGGTAATGACGCCATACATTTGAAAATCAAGGGTAAACCTACAAGATGAATGAGTAGTAGTAAATAAGTATTACAACTGTTCTAATTTATACTTATCACTCTACTGTATTACATATTTAGAATGCTTCAAGCACTTGTCGATCTAAATTTGGAATGGAAGTAGATTTCATAATTTAGACTTGATTAAGACACCGCAAAAGTCAGAAATGCCGTTTTTGGCACTTCAGAACTACTACATTCTCTACATTCTGCAAAGGCACATGCATCTGTATTATTCTTCATTTTGCCTCAATTTCCCATCATGGCGTCATTGCCCCAGTTACAAAATATGGCTAAGAACTGCGACGGTACGACCTCTTCTTGCATGGGACTAAATACTAAATTTTTTATGTGCCGTGTCAGACTTCAGGATCCGAAAGTCGTCCGCTCGTCAACAAGAAAAAAAAATCCAATTAATACAATCTTCCTGTATTGTGAAATTTCAATCACAGATTCTTACTCAGATAGAAGACGCATATGATTCTAGTTTTGCACTTCTTTAAACTGTCACTTTGAAATAAATGTTTTAAAGTACCCTTAATGATCATACTGTCAAAACATAAGTTCGTAGTTGTTCTGGTTGCTATAGACAGATATTCTGTTCACTGGTGATTGATTGCTATATAAGATCGATTTATTAAAATACTAAAAATTGATAAAAGTCTTCTTGCTTTATCTGTCAAACAAAATAACTTTCCGTAATTGTCTTCTTTCAAATTGTAAAATAGTTTGACAGTAAATAATTCTTCAGTTCCTATAGACTAAATGAACATATTTCTTGTAAAATTTCTATAAATATAAAAATAATTATCGTTGACACTTGGTTAATTTTCGAGACACAATGACATTTATTGCTCTCACAATACAGATCATGACTTAACGACAGTTAAATAGAGACTGATTTTATGGTGTTTTTGATTTTCCAAGAAAGTTTCCATAATAATGTCAATATCCGCGACGATAAGCGCAGAGACCAGCATCTTCTTGCCTCGTGGCCGTCGACCCGCGACTTGAAGTGGCCAGATGTTTATTCCTAGAGCTCGGCGCCGAAGATGTTGCTCTCGTAGGTTGAATCGCCGCCACAGCACATGAAACACAAGAAACATACAAACTCTTTTAAAAATCACATAACATAAAACATTTACATAAAAATCACTTCAAAACATAAAATATAAACATAATCTTCTGCGAAACTGAGCTGACATAAGGTAGTAGTGGAGGTAATAATCCGTCCTACTACAGAACGTTAAGATTTTGCGAAACAATTAGGTTAGAGACACGAAATCGAAGCTAAATATCTACAGATTACGTTAATACGCTGATGCGTTGGTCTGTAGATATTATTTTCGAGATATTTAGTTTTGAAATCAGGGTCTTCGCTGGACATCCTGTATTTAAAAATAACGAAATACCTTCATTTTACCGATAAGTTTAATTTACACGAGAGTTCTTTGTAGGAACAATCAAATCTATGTAGTTTTCTTGGAGATATAGGTGCGTACATAGATTTTGGAACCATTTTGTTTACGAATAAGCGTGTCCAGAAAACGGTCGAACTTTCGTTATACACAACAGTGGTTACGAGGCTTCAGGACTGTACGGCCAGGACAACTGAGTTTATCGTAAAAGCGATAAAAGGAGGATACCATGTCTGGATCTTTAAAACAGATGGTTTACAGAGTCTCTTCCCAAACATCCTGCGTGGCACGGCCATATAGCTAGAGTGAAAAATGTATATTAAAATATATTCCGACTGCCCAAAATGAGTAAACAAATATATTGCGTTTTGTAGAAGGCGGTTTTTTTAACATATTTTCCGTTGTTACATTTTATTTTCCTACATAAAAATGCTAATGCGTATCAGACGTATATAGGAATTGATGGAACGACTAAAATTAATGAACAGTATAATGGGCCAATGGCCGAGCTGCAGTGGATACACCAGTTTACGTAAGATCACCGAAGTTAAGCAATGTTGGGCTTAGCTAGCTCTTGGATGGGCAACCGGCCGGATATGTCGAACGCTGTTGGCAAGCGCTGAGGAACTACTTGAATGAGGAGCAGCGGGTAGCGGCTCCGGACTGGACAACCGACACAACGGACGGGTGTGTGCGGCACTGACCACGTCTCCCTTCATATGGCATTCGAGAGAGAGAGAGAGAGAGAGAGAGAGAGAGAGAGAGACACAGAAGGTAATGAGTACAGAGAACAGAGGAATCCATAAAATATTCTAGGTTTACAAGCCGCGTCATGTTGGGTAAAATCCTCGAGCTTTCGATGGCAAGCTCCGCCATCGTCATCAGGAGTAAAATCACTGGCTGCCGGTGTTGGCGAGGCGTCCTGCTTATATAGCTGCTTCTGGAAGTTTCTGGAGGGCCGCAGCACGCCTGCGCGGGCAGACAGCGCGGACCGATGGGCCGCGGTACCGCGTGACGTCACGTGGAGCGTGCCACCGGCGCCACGTTTGAACCTGCCGCTCTCGCTTCGCTATTAGCGCGAGACCTCTGTTTCCGCTCTACGTCCAGGGCCCGGCCACACGCCCTGCTGAGTGTATACCTCTGGTCTCCGTTGAAATTGTTGCCGTTTAATCAAATTTCAGCCGCCTCTTTTATAACAGAATCCCAGAAATATGACGGTTGGGCCAGAATATTCGTGTTTTCAAATATATTTTATGCTCATTTGTTAGGCAATGTTCTGCCAAGGCTGACTTTTCAAGCTCTCTTTGCTTTATGAGCCGAGATATGACAATTACTGTCCACACCATAGGCTCTAGCAACACCATGCAAGCCGTCACGCAGCAAAAAAAAAAAAAAAATAAAAATAAAAAAAAAATTAATTAAATAAATAAATAAATAAATAAATAAATAAATAAATAAATAAATAAATAAATAAATAAATAAGTAAATAAAAATAAAAAAGGAGAAAGAAAGAAAAAATCACCATCGAGCACACGGCCGTTATTAACCGCCGCTAGCAGCCACGCCCCGTTCTCTCGGCCTCGCTCGATCGCCAGTCTCTCACTTCCACTATCAACTGCCAGGGCGCATCATATCAGAGGCCAAGGAATTTACAAAACCACAGATAATCTACTCCTGGCAAGCGGAGATACCGAACATCACGGTTCAGGACTCATTACTGAACATGATGCCGTGCCATTTGTTTTCTGTCCCTGTCTCCTGGATACGGACCACTGCAAATGCCGGCTTCGTGACAGCTGAAGCGGTAGCGGTAGGACCCCAATCTGGCAGATGCGATTCGTCGAGACACTGTGCGGGAACTCAAAGGATGTTGTAGATGACGGGTGCCGAAGACTTGAGACCTCGTATTGCATGACGTACCATACGACGAACCTCTCTCAGAGTGGTGTTTCTTGGTCCATCCGAGTCCGTACGACGTGACTGTGTGTCTTCATGTGTCCATTGATTCCAATATCGGGCCACTATAATACCTCAATGGTCCTCATGCTTGGCAGTAGTACATTACGAGCACCTAGCTTCACGCAGACCAACAATGTGGTCCCTGTCACATAAATTCATTTGGTGGATGGGCTGTCTAACACATATGCAAGCCACCGCGGGTGGTGCGACTGTATGTAAGCGTCTTGCTTTACTGCCTGATTGAGGGCGGTTGACAGGTTCCACATTTTCAATAACAAGGCGATGGTATCGCGAATGAACTCTGGTGAGCGTGCTGCACAATACATACGCATATCAACGCAATTGTTTACTCACACATTAGTCGAACAATGTACACATATTGCTGGGCGTGATCGGTTTTTATGTAGACTGCCAAGATCGCTTATTCAAAGTTTTACTTGTTTCACCAGTATCGAAGGATCTTGCCGCCATCACACAAAGAAGAGGATCAATAAATGCACATACATTGCTAACGTCAGCAACCGTTAAAATCTTAATGCGTAAACACTTCTACAATGCTGTTTACATACCTTTGACAACGTGGTTTCCCAACTATTATACTTCCGTTGTACGGGGTGTTGCGGGCTTCTCAAATAAATGTTTATCACATGATAAAAATGTACACTATATTGCCCTCACAACGTCTATCACTATAGAAATGCGTGTTCCTGGCATGCTGTTGTTAGGTCTCATCACATACAACTGCGGAAGCTGGCGATGTGTTCACGAGCAGTTTTATAACTGATCGGTAGGTGGCGCACGTGGATCATGATATTTCTCATAATTACAATTATATCTTGGCTATTACAAGAGAAATTACGAGAAATATTAAGACCCATGTGCGCCACCTAGCGATCAGTTAGATAACTGTCTGCTCGTGAACACATCTCCAGCTTCCGCAGTTGTATGTGATGAGACCTGACAATAACATGCCTGGAAGACGCATGTCTATAGTGATAGATATTGTGGGGGCAATAAAGTGTACATTTCGCCATGTGATAAACAGATTTTTTTTATCAAACTGAGAAACCCCCAACACGCCGTATAGATGGAAGTAATGTATAATAGTTTCACAATGAGGTTTTCACAGGTATGTAAACAGCATTGTAGAATGTCTTTACACATTACGATTTTTAACGGTTGACGTTAGCAATGCAGGTGCATTTATTGATCCTCTACTTTGTGTTTATTTTTATTTTATTTCCTATTATTATTTATTTATTTTTTTAGTTCTGATGATGGCGGAAACATCCGCCGATACCGCTCAAACCAAGTAAAAGTTTGAATAAACGATCTTGGCAATAATTACACAAATCAGAGTTAAGCAAGTATTCAATAATAATAATAATAATAATTTCGTGTGGCTCAGTGGCCAGGTGCAAGTCTTTCGATTGAACGCCAATGCGACGACTTGCGTATCCTTAACATACCCCAGTTATCCAACTGGGGAAAGGGGACCTACAGCTTAACGTGGAATACGAACGACGTATCGTTTTTTGGCGACGTCTCACAACGCTGAAGTGAAGGCTGGGTTAAAATACATACATTTCGAGATCCGACCGGCCTTCGAACCCGCGAACCTGCGCTTTCCATTCGAGCGCTTTACCCCGAGACCACCGGCTCGCCCAGCAAGTAGAAAAAAAATGGGCGCAACACTACTTCTGTCAGTCAGTGTATCTTATAGCAATGGGTGATATTTTAATGCTGCATTATCTTTAGTTAGAACTCAGGGCACTGAAGGAGTGCGCACAAACTATTTAGAGACAGTGGAAATACCGACGGCTTTTATCTGCTTTAATGTAGGGGAAAGTGTTGTACCGTGGGTAATTTTTTACATTTTAATTTTTTTATACTACGATTTTTTACAAGAAATTTAAAAATTTACCCCATTACAGGCATCAATTTTAGGTAATGTTGAACGAACAGCAGTTTACGCTAGCTCCAATATTTACATAATTACTAACCAATAAAGACTTTTGTGACACTTGCCCCAAGGTACAACCTATGGTTTCATCTTGGGACAGTGGTGATTTTACCTTGGGACACGGTGATGTATTCCAATTTCTTAGTTTTATGAATGAAAAAATCATATTGGAATTACATAGTAAATGCTTGTTAGTCCAAATACAAAAGTTATTTTATCTTAAAACAAGATATGGTGGAAATACAATATTAAATCAATCAAACCCACGACACACCGATGGAGCTGGTAGTTCTTTCACTATATTACTGCGATTAACAATGATGATGTTCTCAACATAGGAGAATACAAAATGGTCCTTTGCTTCCTTAAGAATTTCACAGTTACATCTTCTTCTGTGCTTTCTAAAACTACTCCTGCATAGTAAACATGAGATGTGCCACTGATGTCAAATTTTACCAAGACCCAACTACCTAGAGAACTAGAAAGTGTTACTTTTCTAGATGGAAAGAAGGATGAGAAATCCTCTTCTTGAGATGACAAATCAAATATGCTACCTCCAGAGCTACTGCCAAGCTCGGGAATTTCTTCATCAAAATAAGTGGAAGATGAAAACTTCTTTGTCCGTTTAGTGGCTTCTTTCTTTGGGAAAGACTTCTTTTTCTTGTTTTCTTTTGTGTTTTCTCTTCAATTCTTTGTTTTTCTGGTGTATCAGTGACAATCATACACCTTCCAGGTGTCCCAAGGTGCAACCAGATAAGTGTCCCAAGGTAAAACCAAATACACAATAACAGAAAACAGTATCGTAACCTATGTACACTTTTATATCTTTATAACTTATGGTATCAATAGCTTACTTAAACAATGTCATACAACACTGTATTTAAGAAACATCAACAATGATGCTTAGCTTTAATTTATATCTTCTAAGGATAGTGGCTAAATTTTACTTCCAAACACGAAAACTTGTAAAACTCCTCCTCAGATCTCAAACACCATCCAAATACAACATGGCCTCCTGTTTCCTCTGAAAATAGGCCTGACAACTTCATTTCACAGTTCTTAAAGTTTCCACTAGAGTGCACTGCCTTTATTAAAGTGTCCCAAGGTAAAACCGTCCCAAGGTACAACCCTTTCCCCTAAGTGCCTCAGTGTGAAAAAAAAAAAAAAAAAAAAAAAAAAAAAAAAAAAAAAAAAAAAAAAAACACTGGACGAATGAGGACAGAGTTGGTCTTGTATTGTAGAATGTTTGAATTTATTGACTGCGGAGTCTGCTGCGCTATCTGCCGTATAGCCAAAATAAGGCGCAGATTACTTGTAACTGTACAGTTCTTCTATGTCGGTCCGCTTATCACCTGCGCAAGCCACGTGATGAAGGACGTGCGGCAGACAGGTTTCAGAGCGTGGGCGAGTCTCCAAGCAGCACGGGGGCTGACTCACCGATGGATCTCGCCGCTCTCACGAGTTGACTCAGAGAGTGACGAGGCGCGACACGCACTCCATGCTGAGTGAATGGCTCCGCGCTGCGGCGCACAACACTTGTCCTATAGAGAATGGTACCTGGTAGTGTCATCCTGCATGCCGGGAAGATAACATGACTAGTCGGCACGGGACAAAGCAGCTCCGTGTGAGGCACCTTTTGTATAACTGCGTTCGTGACTCAAGCGCTGCTGGACCGATGCTTTGAGCGATTCGTGAGAAGTACACATCTCTTACATTCGCTGTGCTCGCGTTATCCACCGATAAAAAGGTGCTATGCGTGGGAAGGGAGCGTTACAGTTGTCCGTAATGATAAAATTTACTAAGGTGGAAAAGTAAAAATCCTAAAGAAGTATTCCTTCATACCGTCTTGATTGCAAATTTATTTATTACTTAATGACGCGTTTCGCCCTTTAGCAGGTCATCTTCAGATTATCTGCGTGACAGAATTTACACAAAATTACAAGGCGGAATTACAAACGGTTATAATGGTACATGGGCTTATTTTGTGTTAAGAAGACAGTATAAATGGTAAACAAAGCTTACAATGCGCTCTCCGTGGTGTGACACCGTAAGTTGTTATTGCGGTGTTTCTATTTTCTTGGAACGTTTTCTTGGTTTTCCTTGTGGCCCTACAAATGTACGGGTAACAACGAATTACAATTGGAACATACTCGGTAAAGATGTGAGCAACATAAAACCGATTTTTAAGATTACCTTAATCGAAGCGGTGGTCTCTGATGACACAAGATAAGCCCATTTTTTACCAGAGACCACCGCTTCGATTAAGGTAATCTTAAAAATCGGTTTTATGTTGCTCACATCTTTACCGAATATGTTCCAATTGTAATTCGTTGTTGCCCGTACATTTGTAGGGCCACAAGGAAAACCAAAAAAACATTCTAAAAAAATAGAAACACCGCAATAACAACTTACGGTGTCACACCACGGAGAGCGCATTGTAAGCTTTGTTTACCATTTATACTGTCTTCTTAACACAAAATAAGCCCATGTACCATTATAACCGTTTGTAATTCCGCCTTGTAATTTTGTGTAAATTCTGTCACGCAGATAATCTGAAGATGACCTGCTAAAGGGCGAAACGCGTCATTAAGTAATAAATAAATTTGCAATCAAGACGGTTTGAAGGAATATTTATTCTAACTGATTGCTGTTGAACACCATGGATTGGAAATCATTTTATAATCCTAAAGAACTGTTACCTATTAGACGTCAGCAATTTAAAGCGGTCATGTACATTCGGGAAAGAAAGAAACATAGGAAGTACTTCCAATAAAATACTTGTTGGTTCAAAATATTGTATTTAATAACGGAATTTTGCCTTTTTGAAACATCATCAGGAATCTTAACCCTAGCACCACTAAGCTCGGATCAGTCACATGGATGTCTAAGGGGGGGGGGGGGGGACAAAAATTTCCCTCACGTTCTTTTCACTTTTTAACAATTTATTTTTGTTTCTTTATTTATTTTTCATTTTTTAATGAACTAGGAATTTCTTTATTATGTTGCAACACCCTTTCCATAGTTATCTGGAACATTATAACAGATGCAAACACAACAAATAAAATAATGAATATGGGAAATGTTATCATATATTTATCATGAAACTAACTC
This sequence comes from Locusta migratoria, assembly GCA_026315105.1. NCBI lineage: Eukaryota > Metazoa > Arthropoda > Insecta > Orthoptera > Acrididae > Locusta > Locusta migratoria. The sequence continues at coordinate 543,476,216 of CM048744.1, forward strand.
TTAGATATACATCAGACTAGTATTAAGATATCATAAAGAACGTACAATACCAAACCACAAATACGAAAACAGAAAATCAAAGTAAAAATTACAATTGAGGTTTTCCTTCCTACTCACTTTCACTTTCAATTTCACAATTTGTGCATATGATTGTTTTTGTAGAATGAGTGGAACACACATACTTGGAACACCTGTAACAAACAATAGACACTTTTGTCATCTTGTACTTTTCCCTTTTAGAGTTTTTAGTCTTCAAACAAATGTGACATCTTCCTCTTGAATAAAAGTCAACAGCTTGAATAGTTGCAGTAATTCTGATACTGACGAGACATTTTATTAGAACTGCGAGTAATGTAGAACCACTCTAACAGCAATGGAGATTTGTTTAAAAACAATGGGAACGTCCTGAGAAATATTTTAATGAGAAAAGTTGTCTCACCGATGTAATAGGCAGATTGAAATAATTCACAAAAATTATAAAACCGTGACAGCGTATACTCTAGATATTTTTCTACAACTACCTAAATTCTTGCTTCTTTACTCCAACAACTAGATATATTAAACAAATACCGCGGGCAATTTTGCCCCCCCCCCCACCCCCTTAGCGGTGCTAGGGTTAAGGAAAGAAGGAAGGTTAGTGTTTAAAATAGTCCCATAGACATCGTGGTCATTACAGACGATGCTTACGCTTTGATTTTTAAAGGATGGGGAAGGAAACCAGCCGTGCCCTATCAAACGAACCATGCAGAAATTTGCTTGCAGTGATTTAGGGAAGTCACGGAAAACCTAAATCTGGATGGGCGGAGGTGGATTTGAATCACCGTCATCTACAATGCGAGTCCGGTGCGTTATCATTGCGTCACCTCGCTCGGTGAAATCTTAAAACATTGCGTTCACATTAGTCAGTGAAGATTTGAGATGAGGCCCTCACAAGACGAAACGTGATAATAAATATAACTTGGAGAGGTATGGCGAAAAAAAAATATTACCTAGGAGCGTCATTGAAGAGAAATAACCCTGGATTGCACGGGTTATGCGGTGATACTATTGGTTGTCGTCGTCATATGACAGTTTTGGTTCAAACAAAATCGTACATATTACTGCGTTAAAAGATGGTTGTACAGAAGCCTGGATAATTTTTTTCACTCTACAAAAGTAAAAAATCCTTTCTAGCTATTGTGATATCTCTTTTGTGTTTATATTTAGTAACGCATTCAGAATTCTGAAGAATGTAACTTTGTAATAGAAATAATTAATATTTGATGTTTATTTATTCAAATTCCAGATTGTTTCTTTTATCGTAATTTCCACAGTTATGTAGCTTAATGTGGAAGCTATGTGGTGACAGTAGTGTAGTTAAGTAACTGACGTTAATCTAGGAGTTGTTTCCAGTTATCTCTATACTAACTGAATGAATAACTTTGGTGCCTGAGCATAGAATTGCAGCGTGCCTGCACTTTCATATGTTTTGCACACGATTTCGCATTGTCCGCCATGTTTAAATTTGGCAAACGGGTTTCCATTAGTTACCATGTGACAAAGAATTGCTTGCTTACCTCTTGATTTGGAATTTAATTTAATATTCGATGTTGTAGGCTGATATCGGAGCGGAATCGAAACATATTTTCTTCTCTTTTTCTTGATATGCTACTTACCAGCCATGTTTGAATTTGTCAAGAAACTAAATATGAATATTTATGGCTGGCACGCTAAGACAGCTGAATTTCAACATCCAGCGTGTATAGAGATCAATGGTTGTTTCGCATCTACTGTTTAGTTGTAGAATTTGTCTCTTTTATGATTATTGTTTACAGCTCAAAGATGTAGATTCTAAATTGTAAATGTAGCTGGACATTTTTCTATGTTGACGAATTGGTTAAATTTCAATTCTGTTAATTATGTAGATTTTAATGCACTGCTTTTTTCAGCCCTACTTACCTTTACCGGCAAGTTAACGATACACAGTTTTGCGACATTTGTACCTAATTAGAAAATTGAATACTGATTCAGGTATGTGGATCATGTGTTGTGTTTATGGACTGGTACCACCATATAATTGGATACCTGTTTACAACATTTAAATTTATAACACAAGAAAATTAAGTAACTATGGAACTAGGAGGATCTTCTATAAACGTTTTGGACATCACTATTGATATAATCACAAAGAAATACTTACTCAATATTTTCAGAAAATCCATAGTAACAGGTCAATTATCCCTGTTAGCATCCAGGACCTAAACAGCCATAAACATGCAACTTTCCATTCCATGGTCCATCGCCTCATATGTTCCATTATCTAATTCCGCATTTCAAACAGAATTACAAACAATCAAACATATAGCATCCAGTAATAGCTATAACCCGGCCCTGGTTGACAGTGTACTGAAAAACAAGATGAGAAAAATTACAATACTTTTGTACGCTGGCCAGCAAAAAACAAGTCAATAGTCGGAAAATCTTGTGTCATCCCATATTTACGAAAAATTTCAAAAGACATTGGTAAAAAGTTAAAATCTCGAAATTATACACCTGTATTTTGCAACACAAACAACATTTAAAAGTATTTATTCAATGTTAAAGACAAAATTCAACTCCTAGCACAGAGTGGTGTGTACAATATCACGTTCAAATGTTGTGGGAAAGTGTAAGTCGGCTAGTCTGGCAGGGCTGTAGCTGTTAGATTGCCAGAACACGAGAGAAACTGGAAGCTAAAAAAGACAGATTCAACCTTTGCTGAACATCTGCTCAGAGAAAATGATGTTTACAATGTAGACTGTGAAATCCTACATATCCTGAAGAAAATTAGGAAGACGACACTAATGGAAATTCTGGAAATCAATAAACATTTGGCTCAGGAAGCCAGTTTAGTATTAAACGATCAAATCCAGTTCCCATTTACAGCTTTAGTGAAATAAGTTTTAGTTTACACCTTTCCTTTTCAACAAAAATAATCATGTCAGTTTTGATCTTTTACATATATTTATCATATGTTTATGTAAAAGTAACTCTCATAAAAATGTTGTAACGTACTTTCCTGTGAACGTGTCAAATTTCTGTGATATCTTTGTAAATCGTAACATCTTCGTAACATCCTTGAAAACATGTATACCACCGTCAGATGCCGCCTGATGACCTGATAAGCGAAAGCCGGTTCGTGACGAATAAATAAGTTATGCAGAATACCAGGAAGTTTTTCCTTTTTGATATTAATATCATGTTCTGTTAAGCAATGGCGGAAAATTCAATTAATAGTACAAAATTTAATTATAGTGTATTTGCAGAGAACCACTTAATAATTTTCTGAAGATATTACTTACAATTTAATTCCAGTTTGTTTATTGTGATTACTATACTTTTAACGTAAGAAATAAACTTAGCTTTGCGTCTTCATAGACAGGGTGAATCACCTAACACTTGCACTGCAAATATTGCGAAAACGGAAAGTGCGATTGATGTGCAGTTTTCACAGAATAGATTGGTAGTCAGGGGCTCGTATTTTTAGCCAACAAACGGATTGTAATATTACTTAGAAAGCGTATTTTTATGCAACCTACAGTTTTATGAATACAACAATGGTTATTTCTATCATGCACTGTAATTTTTGACACCAGCTGTGTACAAGGAATTTTGAATGACATTCTTATCACGTTTAGTTTGGCAGCTACAACCTTTCAAAGTTTCGGGAGCGGAGGCTGCGGTAGCGTAGCTCACTGGCCGAGTGGCTAGCCTCTGGGGCACGGCCCACTGTCTTATGACCACCAGCCAGTGAACTACGCTGTCGTAGCCTCCGCATCCAAAACTTTGAACGGCTGTAGCTGCCAAACTAAACGTGATAAAAATGTCATTCAAAAGTCTTTGTACACAGCTAGTATTACAAATTCCAGTGCATGATAGAAACAACCAGTGTTCCATTTGAAAAATTGTATATTTGCATAAAAATACACTTTCTAAGTATTTTTACAATCTGTTTATAGGCTAACAATACGAGTCCTTGACTACCAATCCATTCTGTGAAAGCCACAAATCAAACGCAATTTCCTTTTCCGCAATATTAACCCTGTATACTGAATGGCTAGTCGTTTCTATTAAGAACAGCAAAAGTCGAAAGGGCGAACCCTGTGTTACCTCTTACTTGATGGCTCCCCAGCTCCATAGCGTGACATCGGACAAACTGGGGAGCTTTCAAGTACAGATATGAAGAACATCTTTTGGGAAAAATGGGTACTAATGTTTACAATTAAACATTTGCAGAACATAATTGCTGGGCATAACCCAAAAGGAAGAGGAGATCTCGAAATTGTCCACAGAGCAAAGAAACGTTGGAGCCTTATATCCTCGAAGAATTGAAAATTTTTAGGCCCGCTATAAGTAAAGATAGATTCATTTTAAACGAGCAGCTAAAGAACAGAGGCTTATTTAATAGCTTTAAACCGCTTTTCGCGAATCTGTAACTCGCGTCGCGTTGGCCTGTTTATCAACACCACTTTCTCTACGGAAGCGTTGTTTCCCTCAGTCATGCTTATTGTAATTTTCGGTGTTCTTTGTATTCTCTGACGACTTTCGTAACACATGTGGGTACTTTTATTTGTTTAAGATTGTATCCAAATTTTGATGCTATTTGCCTGTGTATTGAGCAAAATTTTTGTCTTTTCACTATTTGCTAACATGGTTACACGCTGCTTTTCATGGCCAGTGTTTTATTATTACAATGCTGTGTCTTCACAGCACCATTATTTTTCAAAATGTTTCAATTGCCGATATCCTGTACATTTTTATATTTCATTACATGTTACATTATTGTTATTTCACTATGTGCAAATAGTAAAATTCGATCGATCTCGTAGTGGCCCACCACATGTGTCGCGCTCTAGGCAGCTCCACGTTAACTATGTTCACTACGGTCACACGTTCAGCCTGACCTCGACCATTTTGCCATACCACTATTATCTAGTGATGTATTAACTGATTTTATTCCTTTTCAATTTTACGAACTTAGTATTATGTTCACGACACCTTGTAACAATGCATATAATCCGAGTAAGTAAAACTGTTGTTTCACTATAGAAATTAACCTACATTAATTTATTGTATTTGATATACCGTTTAGGTTACATTTACCTTCCTATGAAGATACCCTTAGAAGTGTCGAAAACTAAGTCCAGAATTTCAAAAGTACCCTCAACTGATTTGCTGTAAGCTTATTAATGCGATACTCATGAATACATACATTTTTCAAGAAATTTGGATAAAGCTGTCAGACGTGACAATGAATGGTAGTTGCTGACATAGACCTATGCCCTTTTTATGCAGTGAGTCAAAAACAGCCGGTTTCATTCTGTCAGGAAAACTGCCCTGTTTTAGAGAGGTATTGCATATGTGGCTGAGAGTCACACTTATCTGTTCGGAAGAAGATTTTAATACTCTGCTGGAAATGCCACCAGTTCCATTCCTAACGTTTGAGTAAGTTTATTATTTATCAAATTTCAAATGGAGAGGTTGGTGCAATTTCAAGTGTATAAAATTGCACAAGTATGGTCTCTCCTAATGAATATCTAGATCCCACTTTCTCCCCAAAACTTAGAACTGATTATTAAAAATATTTTCTACTTCTTTTTGACAGATAAACTTTACAGTCAGTTTGACGGTAATACAGTTTTATTTTGCTCGTGGTTGCCCTGTTCCCCTATCGATAATATTCCAAATGCTTTTAATTTTGTTATCATAAGTACAAATCTCACACAGGATACAATACTTTTCGACTTTTTAATAATATATTTTTTTCATTTAGCGTAGTAGGTTTCATAATATTTGACTGCTTTTGAGTCTTTAATCTTTTCATATTACAATTTTTTTTAAATTTATATATTTATTTACTGCCTTTTATGCCATGATTTCATTTAGATGCTTTCTTTTCCTGAGCCGCGGTGGAGTAGCCGAGCGGTCTAAAGCGTCTCGCTGCGGAGCGCGCGGTTGCTCGCCGTGGAGGTTCGAGTCCTCCCTGGGGCATGGGTGTGTGTGTTTGTCCTTAGATTAGTTTACCTAGGTTTAAGTAGTTTGTAAGCTACGGACTGATGACCACGCAGTTTGGTCCGATAGATTTACAAACATTTGAACATTTCTTTTCCTGAAATTTTCAAATTATTAAATTATTAATTGACAGAACTACTTTGGAGAACAATTTTGAAAGAATGTACCGAGCTACATCATATACTACAACTTGTGCTCCATACACATGATATTCTCAACTGCATAAGAATTTATGTGGAAACTATAATACAAAATCATTGTAATAAAATAGACTAAGACATCAAATTAATAAGTTATTTTTATTAAAACCAATAAATAACAAAATAATTAAATAAATTATTCAAGACATCCTTTGAACTTATCTTGGTCTATAAAAAGCTGCTTTCCTTTACTACCCGATTAGGAAAAACCAGTAACGGATATGAAATTGAAGGAACCGAATAATACTTCCGGGTTATTCTTCCTATTATACTCATTAGAGAATAAAAACTGAAATCCCTGCAAATAATATTCTTCCCCCTGTCTGACAGACAGTACACGACATTATACAGAAATTTTCCGATGGGGACCTATACACAATGCAATTATGAAAGTGACGTTATTTAGTTTAAGCTCAAAGATCCGTCCTCCTATATGTCGCCATACACACAACTATTTTTGTTTTTAAAAGTTTCACACAATAGCAACTTTTAAACATGTATGACAACTCCTTCTTTCTCCATATTGTCTCTCTTTACTGATCCAGTAAAGTGTAGCTTTCCATGACACGGACAACGATATACTCAGAGAGGAATAGTACATTTATTTCTACTTTATTCTTTAATCCTAATATTTTGATGCAATAAATTAAAATTATTTTTCAATTTACATTTAAGAGAATGTTGTCAGTTGTCACATATGTAGTAACTGTTAGTCTGAACTTTTCACTGGACATTAATCATAGCCTACGAGGGTGACGCTCCCCTGAGACGCAGTATCCTCTATTAATGATTTTACTATGAACTGATTCAGTTTACCCTTTCCTTGCCTCTTGAGATGTAGGCCATGAAGCTCAAAGCATGGAGTAATACATTCTGGTATTCGTTAGCGATTTCTACATCTACATGGGATGCACTGAAAATCACAATTTAGTGCCTGGCAGAGGGTTCATAAAACCACCTTTATACTATTTATCTCCCATTCCATTCTCGAATTGCGCGCGCGAAGAAAGAAGACCTGAATCTCTCCGTTCGAGCTCTGATTTCTCGTATTTTATTCTGATGATCATTTCTACCTATGTAACTGGCAGTCAACAATATATTTTCGCATTCCGATGAGAATGTTGGCGATTGAAATTTCGTAAGTAGTCCACGCAGCAGCGAAAAGCGCCGTAGTAATGATTCCCATCCCAGATCCTGTATCATTTCCGTAACGCTGTCTCCCCCATATTGTGATAATACAAAACGAGCTGCCGTTCTTTGGACTCTTTCGATGTCCTCCGTCAAACCCACCTGATAAGGATCCCACACTGGACAGCAATACTCCAAAAATGGACGGACAAGCGTAGTGTATGCAGTTTCATTTGTAGTTCTGTTGCGACTTTTATGGGTTCTTCCAACTCTGGTTGGCCTTTCCCACGACAGTATCAACGTGTTCTTTCCAATTTAAGTCTGTTGGTGTTGTTGTGGTCTTCAGTCCGGAGACTGGTTTGATGCAGCTCTCCACAATACCCTATCCTGAGCCAACCTCTTCACATAAGAACGGCAACCTACATCTGTCTGAATCTGCTTACTGTATACATCTCTTGGTCTTCCTCTGCGGTTTTTACACCACACACTTCCCTCCAACTTCCTTGATGTCTAAGAATGTGTCCTACCAATCTATCCTTTCTTTTAGTCAACGTATGCCAGATATTTCTTTTCTCCCCAATTCTGTTCAGTACCTCCTCATTAGTTACGCGATCCACCCACCTAACCTTCAGCATTCTTCTGTAGCACCATATTTCAAAAGCCTCAATCCTCTTCCTGTCCGCATTGTTTATCGTCCATGTCTCACTCCCATACAAGGCAACACTCCATGCAAATGCCTTCAGAAAGGACTTCCTTAGGCTTAAATCAATATTCGATGTTAACAAATTTCTCTTTTTCAAGAACGCTTTTCTACCCATTGCCATTCTGCATTTTATATCCCCTGTACTGCGACCATCATTTGTTATTTTACTGTCCAAGTAACAAAACTCCTCTACCTCCTTTATTGCTTCGTTACCCAAGCTAATTCCTTCAGCATCACCTGATTTTCTTAGACTGCACTCCATTACCCTAGTTTTGCTCTTTTAATGTTCATCTTATATGCACCTTTCAGCACACTATCCATTCCGTTTAACTGCTCTTCCAGGTCCTTTGCTGTCTCTGACAGAATTACTATGTCGTCGGCAAAACGCAAAGTTTTTAATTCTTCACCCTGAACTTTAATTCCTTCCCCAAATTTCTCCTTGCTTTCCTTTATAGCTTCCTCAATGTACAAATTGAATAACAGTGGAGAAAGGCTACAACCCTGTCTTACACCCATCCCAACCACTGCATCCCTTTCATGCCCTTCAACTCTGACTACCGCTGTCTGGTTTTTATACAAGTTGTAAATAACCTTACGTTCCGTATATTTTACTCCTACTTGCTTCAGAACTTTAAAGAGTTTATTCCAATCAACATTGTCAAAATCCTTCTCCAAATCTACAAAAGCTAGAAATGTAGGTTTGCCTTTTTTAATCTATCTTCTAGGATAAGCCGTAAAGTGAGTATTGCCTCCCGTGTTCCTACATTTCTCCTGAACCCAAACTGGTCTTCTCCGAGGTCGGCTTCTACCCAGCTTTTCCATCCTTCTGTATATAATTCGTGTTAATATTTTGCAACCATGACTTATTAAACTGATGATTCTGTAGTTTTCACACCGGTCTGCACCTGCTTTCTTTGGAATGGGGATTATAAGATTTTTCTTAAAGTCTGAGGGTACTTCACCTGTCTCATACATCTTACACACCAGGTGAAACAATTTTGTCATGGCTGGTTCTCCCAGAGACTTCAGTAGCTCTGAGGGAATATCATCTACTCCAGGGGTCTTATTTCGACTTAGATCTTTCAGGGCTCTGTCAAATTCTTCTCTCAGTACAGTATCTCCAATTTCATCTTCATCTACATCCTCTTCCCTTCCTACAATATTGTCTCGAAGTTCATTTCCTTTGTAGAGCCCCTCTATATACTCTTTCCACCTTTCAGCTTTCCCTTCTTTGCTGAGAACTGGTTTTCCATCAGTGTCCTTGATATTCATAGAGCTGTTTTTCTTATCTCCAAATGTTTGTTTTATTTTCCTGTAGGCTGTATCTATTTTCCCCCTATTTATACATTCTTCTACATCCTTGCAGTTCCCTTCTAGCCACTCCGTCTTAGCCATTTTGCACTTCCTGTCGATCTCATTTCTAAGTCGTCTATACTCCATTTTGCCTGTTTCATTTACTGCATTTTTATATTTTCTCCTTTCATCGATTAAATTTAGTATCTCCTGTGATATCCAAGGATTTTTTGTAGGTCTTGCCTTCCTACCTATTTTGTCCTCTGCTGCCTTCACTATTTCATCTCTCAATTTTACCCATTCCTCCTCTACTGTTTTATTTTCCCCTGTTTCTGTCAATTGTTGCCTAAAGCTCCCTCTGAAACTCTGAAGTACTTCAAGTTCCTTCAATTTATCCAGGTCCCATCTCCTTATTTTCCTACATTTTTGTAGTTTCTTCAGTTTCAGCCTACAGTTCATAACCAACAAGTTATGGTCAGAGTCTATATCTGCCCCTGGGTATGACCTACACTTTAAAACCTGGTTCCGAAATCTATGTCTTACCATTATAAAATCTATCTGTTATCTCCCGGTGTCTCCTGGTCTCTTCCACGTATACAATCTTCTTTTGTGATTTTTAAACCAAGTGTTTGTTATAACTAAATTATGTTCTGTGCAAAATTCTACCAGGCGGCTTCCTCTTTGATTCCTTTTGCCCAGACCATATTCACCTACTATCTTCCCTTCCCTTCCTTGTCCGACTACCGAATTCCAGTCTCCCATAACAATTAAGTTTTCCTCTCCCTTAATTGTCTGAATAATTTCCTTTATCTCCTCATATATTTCTTCGATTTCCTCATCATCGGCAGAGCTAGTTGGCATATAAACCTGCACTACTATTGTCGGTGTTGGCTTCGTATCTATCTTGACAACGATAATGCGATCACTGTGCTGGTCATAGTAGTTTAATCCTCATTCCTATTTTCTTATTCATTATCAATCCTACTCCTGTGATACCCCCAATTGCTTTTGTATTTATAATCCTATACTCACCTGACCAGAAATTCTGTTCATCCTGCCACCGAACTTCACTAATCCTGACTACATCTAACTTCAACCTATCCATTTCCCGTTTTAAATTTTCTAATTTTCCTACTCGATTAAGGGATCTAACATTCCACGCTCCGACCCGTAGAATGCCAGTATTGTCTTTCCTGATGATCACATCCTCCTGAGTAGTCCCCGCCCGGAGATCCGAATGGGGGACTATTTTACCTCCGGAATATTTTACCCGAGAGGATGCCATCATCATATGTTCATACAGTAGAGCTGCATGTCCTCGGGAAAGGTAACGGCTGTAGTTTCCCCTTGCTTTCAGCCGTTCGCAGTAGTTGTGTGGGAAAGCCACATTAGCTGATGTTACAAGGCCAGCTCAGTCAATCATCCAGACTGTTGCCCCTGTAACTACTGAATAGGCTGCTGCCCCTCTTCAGGAACCACACGTTTGTCTGGCCTCTCCACAGATACCCCTCCGCTGTGGTTGCACCTACGGTACGGCTATCTGTATCGTTGAGGCACGCAAGCCACCCCACCTCGGCAATGTCTGTGGTTCATGGGAGTGAATTTAAGTCTCATGTAATAGAAATTCCAAAGTATTTAGTGGAGTTTACGGCCTCACCTTTGATTGATTTATCTTGTAAACAAAGTTTAACGGATTTCTTTTGGTACTCATGACGACTTCACACTTCTCATTATTTAGAGTCAATTGTCAATTTTTTACACCATAGTGATATCTTATTTAGATCGAACTGCAGTTGGTTTTGATCTTCAGGTGATTTTACTAGTCGGTACATGACTGCATCGTCTGCAAACAATATAAGAGAGCTGCTCTCCCAAATCGTTTACGTAAATAAGGAACAGCAGAGGACCAATAACACTACCCTGTGGAACACCCGATATCACGTCTGTTTTAGTCGATGCATTACCATCGATTACTACAAACTGTGTTATCTCTGACAGGAAATCCCCTATCCAGTCGCAAACTTGGGGCGATTTACCATAACCACACAATTTGATTAAAAGCCGTTTGTGAGGTACGGTGTCAAAAGCCTTCCGGAAATCAAGAAATACGAAATTAATTTGAGAACCCTTGTCGATAGCACTCAAAACTTCGTTTGCGCAAAGAGCTAGTTGTGTTTCGAATGAACGATTTTTTCTAAATTCGTGTTGAACTGTGGTCAATAGATCATTCAGTTCGAGATAATTCATAATATTTGAATACAGGATATACTCCAAAACCCTGCTGCAAATTGACGTAATAATTTAGTAGTTTAGTGGGTTACTCCTACTGCCTTTCTTGAATATAGGTGTGACCTGTGCAATTTCCAATCTTTTGGTACAGATCCTTCCATGAGAGAGCGGTTGTATATGGCTGTTAAGTAAGGAGCTATCGCTTCAGCATAATCACGTAGGAATCTAATCGGTATACAGTCCGGACCAGAAGCTTTGTTTTTGTTAAGTGATTTAAGTTGCTTCACTACTCCGAGGATATCTACTTCGACGTTATTCATTACGGCCTCTCTTCGTAATTATAAATCTGGAATATTGGTTTCGTCTTCTTTGGAGAAAGAGTTTCTAAATGATATCTTTAGTAACTCTGCTTTAGTATCGGTATCATCGGCAGGATCGCCATTACTAGCACGTAGTGAGGGTATTGTTTGTGTATATTTAACATATGACCAAAATATCTTTGGGTTTTCAGAGAAATTTCGAAAAAGAGTTCCGTTGTGAAATGTATTGTAGGCATCTAGCATCGAAATTCTCGCTCAATTGCGAGCTTCTGTATAGGATTGCCAATCCTGGGGATTTTCTGTTCGTTTAAATTTAGCATGCCTTTTCCGTTACTTTTGCAACAGTGTCCTGACCTGTTTTCTGTATTAAGGGGGATCATCTCCTACTTTTATTAGTTTCTTCGGTATAAAACTGTCAATTGCTGTCGATACCACTTCTTTGAATTTGAGCCACATTTGCTCTACACTTACGTTTAGTGTTAGCAACGAGTGGAAACTGTCTTTCAACATGCAATGTATTTTATTTCTATCTGCTTTCCTGAACAAATATACTTTTCGTCTATTTTTGGTAACTTTGGGACTTTCGATATTCAATTTCGCTACGACAGCTCTGTGCTTACTAATATCTGTATCCGTTTGATGCTCGTTATGAGCTCAGGATTATTTGTTGCTAAGAGATCAAGTGTGTTTTGAGTTTCATTTACAATTCTAGTTGGCTCGTGAACTAACGGTTAGAAGTAATTTTCAGAGAATGCGTTGAGTACAATTTCTGACGATGTTTTATGCGTACCTCTTGATTTGAAAATATAATTTCGCCAAGAGGTAGAAGGTAAATTAAAATCACCGCCTACTATTATTGTATGAGTTGCGTACGCGTTTGCAATTAGACACGGGTTTCATTTGAACCTTTCTGCTATTGTATCGTCAGAGTCGGGGGGCCGGTAAAAGGAACCAATTAATAACTTTTTACGATTTTCGAGTACTACCTCTACCCATAATAACTCACAGGAGCCGCGGTGGAGTAGCCGAGCGGTCTAAAGCGTTTCGTTGCGGAGCGCTCGGTTGCTCGCCGTGGAGGTTCGAGTCCTCCCTGGGGCATGGGTGTGTGTGTTGTCCTTAGGTTAGTTTACCTAGGTTTAAGTAGTTTGTAAGCTACGGACTGATGACCACGCAGTTTGGTCCGATAAATTTACAGACATTTGAACATTTGAACTCACAGGAACTATCAGCTTCAACTTCACTACACGATAGACTACTTTTGAAGGCGACAAATACGCCTCCACCTATTTTGTTTAATCTGTTCTTTCTGAACACAGTTAGATCGTTTGCAGAAACTTCTGCTGTACTGATTTCCGGCTTCATCCAATTTTCAGTGCCTCTAAGGATGTGTGCTTCGATGGTTTCTGTTAACGCTTGGAGTTCTGGTTCTTTCCCGATACAGCTACACATCTATTATCCACTTGCACCCTTTGAGGCTGGTCATTTTATTTTTCCCCGAAGCCCTCTATCCTAAAAACCGCCCAGTCCACGCCACACAGTCCCCGCTACCGGTGTAGCCGCTTGCTGCATATAGTGGACTCCTGACCAATTCAGCGGAACCCGAAAACCCACCGCCCTTTGGCGCAAGTCGAGGAATCTGCAGCCTCCACGGTCACAAAACCGTTTGAGCCTCTGGTTCAGACCGTCCACTCGGCTTTGTACCAGAGGACCGCAAAGAATTTGGCGGTATTTCATTCCATTCAGAGGAACTTATCTCATGATTGATAGCACACGATTTACTTTACTTTATTTGTTTGTATATCTCCGCTATCAGAAAATCTTTTTGAAGTAATAATTTTCTTGTTTTTTATTAAAGTTTATTTCAGGTGAAGGTGCAATCGGTCCTGTCGACGATGCTACATATGGTCAGCTCGGCCATCATCTCGCAAGCGAGACTGGCGGTCTTTACCACCACAGATAGCTCATTTTAAGTAAAAAAAGCAAAAAGCAGAAAAAATGCAAAACAAAAAATAAAAATAATCAGAATGAGAATAATGGATAATAAAGAGCCTTAAACATATTATTAATCCTAAATAAAACGAATGATAAAGGTAATCTAGCACGCAAAGTGTAAAAAAAATTAAACACCAACTGAATTACAGCAATTCGTTCGATGGTATATATTCTAGTACTCGAAATCTCCTTCGCCTGGTCCAGTCAAAAAAGAATAACGCGATAGTGTGTCCTCTAGAAACGGATTTCTTATCCGTAACAACTTTTAAGGAATCCTTTTAAAGTAACTACTAAAACGCGAACCAATCTTAAGTAATACACTTAGATAAACAAACGAGTTTCACTGGGCCTTAAATAAATGTTTGTCTGTTAATCTATGGGACTCAACTGCTTACGAACTACTTAAACTGACTATCAATAAAATTCTTCTGGGTATGAAACCGCGTCGTCATTTTATAAATTCCACCGACGTTTCGGCCGCTGTTGCAGGCGGCCTTCTTCAGGGTCTGTGTCTGACACAGACCCTGATGAAGGCCGCCTGCAACAGCGGCCGAAACGTCGGTGGAATTTATAAAATGACGACGCGGTTTCATACCCAGAAGAATTTTATTGATAGTGACAACAACCGCGGAAGCCTACGTTTGCATTTACTTAAACTGACTTAAACTAACCTAAGGCCAACACATACACCCACGCCCGAGGGAGGACTCAAAGCCCGGACGGCGTACGGCCACGCGCACCACAGCACGACGCGCCAATGCGCACGGCCATGCCGCCGCGGCCTACAATAAATCTATCACTTCATAAAGGCTTTCAACTTAATACATTAATCTGCAACATAATTTTTCATTTTGTGGTAGCTCTTAATTGTTTTCTTTACGTGGCGAAGAAAAGTATCTTGAAAATAGTCGCCGGCCGCAGTGGCCGAGGGGACTGAGGCGCTCCAGTCACGGTCTGCACGGCCACTACGGTCGGGGGTTCGAATACCCCCTCGGGCATGGATATTTGTGCCGTCCTTAGTCTTAGTTAGTTCATAAGCAGTTTGTAAGTTTAGGGACTCAAATGTTCAAATGTTTGTAGAGCTTATGGGACTTAACTGCGGGGTCATCAGTCCCTAAACTTACAAACTACTTATGAACTAGCTACTACTAAGGACGGCACAAATATCCATGCCCGAGGGGGGGATTCGAACCCCCGACCGTAGTGGCCGTGCAGACCGTGACTGGAGCGCCTCAGTCCCCTCGAGAACCGCGGCCGGCTGTTTAGGGACTGATGACCCCGTAGTTAAGTCCCATAAGCTATACAAACATTTTGAAAATTGTCACACAGTAGTATATTTGAGTGTAATGATTAGGTAGTACTGCTATGAAGCTGGCTAGGTCGCAAATTCTTTATTATAGGTCATGTATAGCGTGCCCTCAAAAATGACGCGTTTCGGCTTTACCATCATCAGATTAGCATCTCTTCCGTGCCATGTGCACACGTGAACAGATGTAAGAAGTCGTAAGTAGTCTGCTTTTGTATATGTATCCAACAACTTCTTACATCTGTTCACGTGTGCACATGGCACGGAAGAGATGTTAATCTGATGATAGTAAAGTCGAAACGCGTCATTTTTGAGGGCACGCTATACATGAAGTGTGACCTATAATAAAGAATCTGTGACCTAACCAGCTTCACAGCAGTACTACCTAATTATTTCGTCATGGTCGCCTGCCTCCTCAACGACTTTATGTCTCATTTACAATAAGGTGTGTAAGTCCGACAAGTCAGTCTCCCCCGAGTCGCTACTCACAGTTTGGGAAGCACTGCTCTTTCGCACCTCACTTCAAAACTGGCCCTTGAGTGTAGTTGGCTCCGGCCTGCCTGCCGTCAGGGGTTACACAACAGCAGGCGGTGTGGGGTTCTGATCTGCTTTCTCCAGTTGCCGCCTCTCCCGCCCTGCAGAGACTCGACCCACTAGACGCTGCTTCGTCACCGGGCAGCAGTCACTAACAGGTTCCACTGTTCAGAGAACCACAGTGACGTGTGAAGCCACTACGTAGAGTCGCAGCGGGAAAACTGTGATATTCTACAGTGACCGCGGCGGGCAACGGGAGCAGCGTGGCGGAAGAAACAGAGGCACTGAACGATTTGGGTGCACACGCGACGCAGAATACAAAAATGCGGCTAAGAAGGCAAAATCTTGGAAGGAGATACAGTAGATCTCCTCTAATCCGTCGCCTTCGGGACCGAGACCTTTGTCGGAACGAAGAAAAGGTCGGATTATCTGAAAAATCTAATACGTATAGCAAAAAATATAAAAAGATATTTAGTACCAAAAATTAAACGATTTAAGAACTAAGAGACGTCTACAGTAATATAAAAAGATGTTTTCTACACAGTGTCAAACAATATATTACCAAAAAAAGTCTATACACGCTATAATATGTATTGTTTTTAAAAGGAAGAACGACAAAAAAGTTACATTTCTGTACTGTATTTACTGTAGAAACAAATCGGACAGCATGACGAGTTTTCCAACTGGCATGAAATTTACTTACGGCTTCCAGTTTTCTGTGCAAAACTATCACTTTTACTTTAAGAATTGGTCCGGATATTGGAGTTCCTTTCCTTCTTTCTCGGCAAGACCACGTCCATAGTGCGTTATCAAGCAGTTCAATTCTAGGCTTCTTTTACTGTTTTGCGATTCTTCAGAGTGTTTTCACCTTCAATCGTAACAGTATAGGATTGAATGTCTTTCCAATTCTTCCTCCAATCCTTAATTGATTCAGTTAAAACATTATTTCCCGTATTTTAAACCATTTTTGAAATCCCTTAAAAGTAATCGAACTTGTATGTACCTACTTTAACTGGCAAATGGCGTATAAGACGCATCAAGGTTTTGGACTAATTTTTGTAGGAAAAAAATTGCTTCTTATACGCCGGCAAATACGGTGATATGAACACCTAACACACATACAATATTCATTTATCAGTAAGGAGTAGGCCCACCATTGGCTTTGTGATCAATAGCAATTATTCGTAAGGTATTTTCATAGTTTGCAGCGGAGTGATATCCATTCTTGTACCATAAAATCTGCCAATTACTTACACGATATTGGAGCTGCTCAAAAACTTCTCAGAAACTTCCCATAACGGTTCAGTTATGTTGAGACATGGCGCCTTTGCCACGTGGGAATGGCCACGCCGTTTATGGCGTTATATCACTTCGGAGGTTCGAGTATTGCATCGGGCATGTGTGTGTGTGTGTGTGTGTGTGTGTGTGTGTATGTTGTCGTTAGCGTAAGTGACATCTGCATCTACATGTATACTCCGGAACTCACCTCACGGAGTGTTAGTTGTATACCATTGGCACTTCTTCCGCGGGTAAAACGATTGGCAAGAATGTCTCCGTCTGGTCTCTAATTTTATCCTTATGGTATTACTTAAGATATACGTCGGAGGAAGCAATATGTCTGTTGACTCTTCGAGGAAAGCGAGTCTGTACCATGGTAGAGAACGTCTCTCTTCACGCGTCTGCCACTGGATTTTCTCATAATCTTCGTGACGCATTCGCGCTTATTAAACGAATCCGTAACGAAGCGTGATGCCTTCTGTTGGATATTCTCTATGTGTTTTGTCAATCCTACCTCGTACGTATCCTGCAAATGAGAAACACTCAAGAACATACAAAAATTTTGTTGACGGACTACACATTCTGAGGATACTACCAATGAATCTAAAACGTTCAAAGGTTTGTAAATCTATCGGACCAAACTGCGTAGTCATCAGTCCGTAGCTTACAAACTACTTAAACCTAGGTAAACTAACCTAAGGACAAACACACACACCCATGCCCCAGGGAGGACTTTTTTTTTTTTTCGAACCTCCACGGCGAGCAACAGCGCGCTCCGCAGCGAGACGCTTTAGACCGCTCGGCTACTCCTCCGCGGCCCAAAGAGTCTCATTAGGCTTGATTCCATGGTGGAATTTGTGCTCCACGACTGTATTTGACTTGTGGCAATTTTTCAGCAATCAGTCGTAAAGATATTTATTTATTGGCAGATCTAGATATCGACCACTGTTTGGTCTTTATCAATGCTTAAAAACGATTAAAGTACTTAAAACATCTCGATCTCCATGTTG
This sequence comes from Locusta migratoria, assembly GCA_026315105.1. NCBI lineage: Eukaryota > Metazoa > Arthropoda > Insecta > Orthoptera > Acrididae > Locusta > Locusta migratoria. The sequence goes on from CM048744.1 coordinate 543,494,239, forward strand.
GAGGTTGCGTTTGTACTGAGATGTTTTAAGTATTTTAATCGTTTTTGAAGCATTGATAATATTTTTACGGCTGATTGCTGAAAAATTCCCACAATGAATCTCAGTCTGGAATCTGCCTGACCCACGACTGATTTATACGATTGTTCCATTTCAAACCGCCCCTTACGTCTACTCCCAGATATTTTATGGAAGTAATTACTTCCATTGTTTGTCCTGCTATTGTGCAGTTACACATGATGTCCCACTTATCTTGACCACCCAAAATATCTTTGGAACAACAACAGGTATTGAAAAACAATTTTAACTGGTATCAATGTAAGGCAAGAGCTCATGAATGTAAATATTTTGAAACATTCTAAAACGAAAGCATATGTGTTTTAACACAAACTTTTCTGTTTTTAAATGGACACCCTATATTATTTCATCAGTAATCTATAGTATGACAGACCACATAAACAATGGGGTCGCTAGCATCGCTAAACGCTAATTACATCCCGAGATATTGCCAAGCGAAGTTGACGTTTGGTATAAGCGAAACGCGCGGCTAGCGCACCTCCAGAGACTCAGGCAGAACCCAATGCTGGTCAGGACGTTCGCTAGCCGCGCGATTCGCGTATTCCAAAACTTCGCTTCGTGTTTATCGATGCTATCAACGCCATTGTTTTTGTGATTTGTCATGCTATGCTGATGATATAATATACGGTGTCCATCTAAAAACACATAATTTAGTGTTAAAATAAACACTCGTTTTAGAGTGTTTCAAAATATTAACATTCATGAGCCTAGAGGCTTGATAGCGGTGAAAGTCGTTTTACAATAGCGGTAGATATTTCGTTGTAAACGCAGAACTACATAATTGTTTATGTTGAGGCTCAGTTGCTATTCCCTGCAGCATTCCCTATAATACTCTCTTGGGGGAAGCCAGAAATCACTTTGACGTCTGAAGACTTGTCTCCGTTGAGAATGATATGTTGGGTTTTGTAAGCTACAAACTCGTCAACTAGTCTCATTATTGGTCAGATATTCCATATGTTCGCACTTTGTTCATCAGGCGATTGTGCGGAACCGTACAGAACGCCATGCTGAAGTGAAGCAACGCGGCATCTTCCTGGGATCCTGTATGTAAAGAAAGCTCTCTGGATGTCGTGGATGTATAGCTCCAGCTGGGTTTCACATGATCGTTCATTCCGGCAAAAGTGATTTGAGGTCTCCACAATTGAGCAATTCTCGGTTAGTGGCTCATGAAATAGTTCATCCCTTCGCAGGTAACACAACTATGTAATAAACGCGATATTGCTGTAGGTCCTGCAGCCAATCCGTTACACGCGTCGAAGATGCACGCAGTCGGGTTACCATTCCACTCCTTGGACCGTTTCCATACAACGTTGCAAAACTATTTAGGGATACTAATGTTCAATTAGTTTTTCAAAAGGCTCGCCCATACAATACTCACTCCCTCATCACAAGGTACCTACCATGAAGTTGTTTTCCAAATCAATGTGTTGCTGGTATGATCTATGATACTTATTTAATTAAATGCATTTTTCCACAACTAATTTTTATTCTACATGTAGACGACTCCATCTGGAGTCTGGTGCAGAGCGACCACATTAAAATTTTAAAAATTGGAAGAACCAGCTTTGGCCGTATTGAGACCTTAATTGTTTTTACAAATCGATTTCAGTCAGTGTCTGACCATCTTCAGTGCTAGAGTCCAAGCCCTGTGGGCCCACAAATACTCGCACTTTGCATGTTAACATAACATAAGAACACACGTTTTTCTTATGTTATTTTAATATGCAAACATATGTTCTTCTTACGTTTTTCTTATGTTAACATGCAAACATATGTTCTTCTTATGTTATGTTAACATGCAAAGTGCGAGTATTTGTGGGCCCACAGGGCTTGGACTCTAGCACTGAAGATGGTCAGACACTGACTGATTTGTAATAAAAACAAAGGTCTCAATGCAACCAAAGCTGGTTCTCCCTGGTTTAATAATTTTATTTACTGTAGTATTTATTATATGCCTACATTGTTGTAAAATACATATTTTTGCATATATTATTATATAGTATTTTTTAATTTGTAATTTTTGATTTTATTGACAATACAAAGAACGATAATAGAAATACAGTGGCACAATACAGTAATAACAATTTTTTGAACTTATAACATTATAATGAATACTACATGAAGAACGAAATGAATAACACTAAAACTATTGCATTTTATAATAACATTTTTACTGTCAAGTTCTCCCTGTTACATCTACACATTATTCACCTAGGACATCTTTGTAAAACTCCTTTGCGTCAACAGGAATTTCAAAATAATTTAGCAAGGCAGACACATCTTTCTTCTTTTCATTGCTTATTATATTTTGTTTTAGTAAAAGGGTCGATGTAAGTATTGTTGGATGGCATGGTGTTTTTCGTCTCAGGATTTCAACTTGTACTGGATCTCCAGAGTATGTATCACTTACTGACACCTCACATTAACCATTTTCTTTGTTTTCTCATATGAGATGACACGCTGGCTGATCATTTTGAATGGTAGCTTGCGTTTTAGTATTTTCTGTGTACTTTCTTTTAGGTTTTTAACAGTCCATTCTGTGTTTAGAACTTTGAGAGTACCATGCTCTTCCAAATTATCATAATATATAAGTTTTCTTTTTTCTGCAAGTCTTCTCAATTCTACCAAATACTCGATCTGGAGGCAAGTAGCCTCGAACAGGGAAGAAGTGCCGAATTTTATTAATTTTGTGCTCTTCTCCAAAAACGCATCGCCATCATACAACTGTTTTTATTTTGGCTGCTGCAAGAATCTTAATCTTCACAAATGTGCAAACAATTTCGCACAGTAGCAGAGTGCACCAACCTTTATATGCATCCTCAGGTCTTAAAAAGAGCTACAAATTCGGCTGTACCAAGATCCATCCGACCGAAGGCAGCTAAGTTCTCAAACATTCTAGTAGTTCGAAGAAGTAAATTTACACCAGCAGGATGCAATGTTTGCCCAAGAAATGCTGACAAAACATACAAACGTAACTAATTTGTGTGTTTAAATCATATGAAAATCATCTGCAGTCAATATATTAATTCAGAATCTTCTTCCAGTGATGATGAAAATATGATTTTTCTCTAGTCTTTTGACATGAACGATTGTTTTGAGTTATATAAATATGTTTGTTGCTTTTTCTGAAAACATCTCGGTATAATTTGAAAATGGTTAAAGCGTTTCTTATTTGAATAATTTGAAAAATAGTGTGTATACGAACATTTGAAACAATTTCATACAATTCATTGATTTATTAGTTGTGGATAATTATTCTAGTACCTCCGTGATTAAAATTGAATTAATTGTTCTCTCCTTTCCTTTGGCAATCTTCCATCTTGATGTAACTTGCTTGCTACATAGGATAACCTATCCTTTGACATGCCAGATACTCCTTGGAGAGTGGTAGCACAAGCAGGAACTATTTCACCATTCCTTTTTCTCACTGTATACTTCCCTGTCACTGTTTTCTTCCGTTTTGCAGTCTAGGTGTCCACTACTCTGCGCTGAGGTGAAGATATACGAAGATATTTTAACACAAACTTATCTTGATCAGTTTTATTTAATGATTTCACGTGATGATGAAAATGGGTAATATCCTCATAGCAGAGTTCAGGAGCCCTGCATTCTATCCTTCATTTAGATTTTGAAGGCGAAACCTCAAGTCCATCGGTGCATTGCATGAAAGAATCATTTTTATACTTTTTGCTTTGCGTTTCAGGTCGTTGTAAGCTCTCATTGAATCGGAATTTTCTCCCATCGGAACATTCAGAGACCTGTATGCCATTTTCAGAATTACAAGGACCATTATCCATTGTGCTTCCGCTTGCAATACTTCCTTGTAGACGTGTACGTGAAAGTCAAGTGAATAGTTGTCTAACATTAAGCTGCAGATGTTCTGACGACAATGAAATCTGGTTGCAACACTATTCCCGCCAGTATTGTTACAACAATGCTTATAAAACAACGCGTATATTCCATTATTGTTAATTGCTCGCTGGGGAAAGAGAGCCGAGGCACTAGAGACTTAATGTATTGCATTTGTCGACTTTTGCTGTAAATGTGAGAATACATATAGGCTATCGTTTTTTGTTAAAACTTTCTGAACTGGAGTGCTCATACACACAAGGGTAGTCGCCTTTTGCTAAAACTTGGTTCAGTGGTTGATGTAAAAGTTCAACATTATGGCATTACCATGTATAACTAGGTTTAGATTTTTTTTTTTTTTTTTTTTTTTTTTTTTTGCATATATCGAGTTTTGAAAAAATCTTCCTCAATTGGAATGGGTATTAGAGGCGTAAAGTTCAGAAACCAAACAGTGCATTCGTTTGGTTCAAGATGGGCTACATTTATGAATCATTTTATGATACTGTTGTGAAATAACTATTTTATTAAAACTTTATTTTTATACACACAAGTAATGTTATTCAATACTTGCAAACTTGAAAATTCTTAATTTAAACGATGCTGCAAAGGTAATTCTCCGATCGTCGGTATTCATTTTGATATGTTTTTCACAGTGTAAATCTGAATTCAACACAAAATTCGGGAAAATGGAAACCTGGTGATACTGATCGGTGAGTAGGTGAGGGGGGGGGGGGGGGGGGTTGTCAGCTAATTCACAAAAAATAGTGCTGCCGTAACCAACAAAAAAAATCCCGAATTTTCGAGATTTTTCTTTTAAATTTCGTATTTTCACGTCAGAAATTAAGGGGGGGGGGGGCGCTACAGGCGGTGGGGTACTATAGCCGAGTAAATACAGTATTTGATGTTACTGCTTTGGTACTGTGGTAACGTGTAATGTTACTGATTGCTATTTGAAAATCCCGTTTGTAAGCATCTAGTGACTTGATCACCATTTTTCAAAGCCGACAGGTGGCATCAATCGCTCAAATTTATCCTACCGTCGAGAATACATCAGTTTACGGTTTCATGCGATAATATATCTACATCTACACTCCGCAATCCACCGTAAGGTGCGTGGCGGAGGGTACACAGTACCACTACTATGCATTTCCTTTCCGATTCCACTCCCAAATAGAACGAGGAAAAAAAAGAATGCCTATATGCCTCCGTACGAGCCCTAATTTCTCTTATCTTGTCTTTGTGATCACTACGCGAAAGGTAAGTAGGCGGCAGCAAGATCGTACGACACTCATCTTCAAATTACGGTCCTCTAAATTTCCTCAACAGAAATTCACGAAAAGAACGTCGTCTTTCCTCCAGCGATCCCCAATTAAGTTGCCTGAGCATTTCCGTGACACTCGCGCATTGGTCGAACCTACTAGTAACAAATCTAGCTGCTCGCCTCTGAACTGCTTCTATGTCTTCCTTTAAACTGATCTGCTGCGGGTCCCAAACACTTGAGCAATATTCAAGACGTTGTCGTACAAGCGTTTTATACGTGGTTTCCTTTACAGATGAAGTACATCTTCCCAAAATTCTCCCAATAAACCGAAGTCGGCTGTCCGCCTTACTCACAACTGTCCTTATATGTTCGTTCTATTTCATATCGCTCTGCAATGTTACGCCTAGATATTTGAACGACGCGACAGCATCAAGAAGATCACTACTAATGCTGTATTCGAACATTATGGGATTGTTTCTCCTACTGATGCGCATCAGCTTACATTTTTCTACATTGAGAGCTAGCTGACATTCTTCGCACCAACTAGAAATCTTGTCTAAGTCATCCTGTATGTTATTACAGACAGTTAAAGACGACACCCTCCCATACACCACAGCATCATCAGCAAACAGCCGCAAATTACAACTTACTATGTCCATCAGATCATTTATATAGATAGAAAATAATAGCGGTCCTATCACACTACCCTGGGGCACGCCTGACGATACACTCGTCTCCGATGAACACTCGCCGTCGAGAACAACGTACCGCGTTAGGAAGTCTTCCACCCAGTCACAAATCTGTGAACCTATTCCATAAGCTCGTATCTTCGTTAGCAGTCTGCAGTGTGGCGCCTCGTCGAACGCCTTTTTGAAGTCGAGAAAACACAATCCGCCTGTTGCCCTTCTCCATGGCTCGCAAAATGTCATGTGAGAAAAGGGCAAGCTGAGTTTCACATGAACGATGTTTCCTTAACCCGTGCTGATTCATAGAAAGACGGAATTTAAAGGAAATTACTATATTCTAACTGAGGATATGTTCCAAAATTCTACATGAAACTGATGTCAACGATATTGGTCTGTAATTGTGTGGGTCAGTTTTCTTTCCTTTCTTATAAACGGGAGCCACCTGCGCTTTTTTCCAATCACTAGGAACTTTGCGTTGAATTATAAGATTCGCGATAAATGCAAGCTAAGTAGGGGGCCAATGCCGCAGAATACTCTTTGTAGGAGTCTGTTCGACAGTCAAACGTCAGTCAATTTATTGTGGTGTCCCTTAAGTAACTGTGCAATTATTACGACGCGTTCTGCAGGTCCAGTAACTGCCCTCTATAAACTGCAAGCATGCAGAACGCTATGCAGCTCTGATAGCAGGCGAGTCGCAGGATGCGTCTCGCAAATGAGCTTCATCCTTCCTCTCTAGCAGCAGGCGCAACATCAGGCAACAGCGGACGCGAGGACTTTATCAGGCGGCGCCAGATCCCGGAAGACTCGCTGCTTCTGGGGCATGTGTGCTGCGGAATGGAAACTCGTAAAGTTTCAGCTTACACTGTTGACTTTAAAACGCACCTTTTTACTACAGTAACCCGACTATGATTTTGGAGTTGCAAAGTGTGCCCTGCAGGCCATACAAAATGCAACACCAAGAAGGCATGGAGGTATCGCAGCTATTTGGGAGATCACGTGATAAAGTGGAGCCTCTTGTGAAGTGAGGAAGACGATGAAATCAGTACTGACAAGGAAAGTACATGGGCTCGAACAAACATATCTGTATGAACGTTTGCTTACAGAATCTCTACGTACACCTCAATGTGCTGGTGGGTGTCGTTTTTATGCATAACTCTGCAATCATGCTCCAGATAGCACTGTAGATGTAACTGTAGACGCCATACGCAATGCAGATATCTTAACTATAACTTATGTAATAATCATCGTACATGTTCTCTAGCGTCTTGTCATCAAAAGCCGTGATGTTAGTGGCAACTTTAACCTTCTTCTCGGAAGACAGTATTCACTGCCACTGCTTCCATCGCCTCTTCCCGCACTTACCGTAGCACTACCGCTTGCAATAGTTGTTCGTCATTATCATCCCTATGATCATCATTATGTGTTAGTGTTACAACAGTATTTGACTTACGCTCATATTTCTGTACCATAATAGATACGAGAAAGTATGCGAATGATTCGTCTTCTAACTAATACCATCTGCACGAAGAAGGGTTCTTCGTAACTTCATCTGAATCAATCGCAATACATTAGCAGGATTGATTACCAATCGCCACCCCATCTGACGCTTCACCACACAAATAACGTCATAAAACGCAACTTCGGAGGCACACTGCACCGTCCCTACTGGCGAACCGACAGGTCAAAGTGCAATGTGGCATGGCACATGGAGAGGCCTGTAACGGACGATTCACAGTTTTGCAGATGCGGGAGTATCACTAGTGCAGTAAGAGACCTTTACATTATCTCTCATAAGATTATGGTGTATATGTTTTTGTTCGAGCCCAAGTACTTTCCTTGTGAGTGTTGCCGCCGTAACTGGCTATAGCCGCTGCTACCCGCCAAAGCACTGTATCGAGGAGGCTCTGTTGCAGGGCTATGGCAGAGAACGCTGCTTGCACCTACCACCAAAGTTGATCTTGTGTGGCAGAAGTTCCTTTATCCTGGGCTAGTCATTCCGTTGTCGTTCGTTGAAGTAGCAAGGCAGTTAAATAGGCCATACCTTTACAATCTGATACAGAAAGTCCATCCACCTCTCCCTCAGAAATTATGAAAATAATACTCTCAAGAGTAAAAGCTCACATGGAATTAATGGCATTTCCAGCAGGGTATTAAAGGATTGTTTCCAGGAGATAAGTAGGATCTCAGCCATATGTATAATAGCTCTTTAAAGCAGGGTATTTTCCCTTATAGACTGAAATATGCTATCGTTAAACCATTCCATGAAGCAAGGGATACGTCTGATGTTTACAACTGCCGCTCAAGCTTACTTCTGACAGCTTTACCCAAAAATTTTGAAAAAAATTATGTATTCTTCAGATATCAGTAAAAATAAAGTTATAACAAAATGTCAGTTTGATTTTCATAAATGCTTCTACCTTCACTGATGAAATATTCAATGCCCTGACCAACTGATCAATTTTTTTGTAATCTCTCAAAAGTTTTGATTGTGTAAATCACGGAATTCTTAAATGCAGTCAGCACAAGACCGACAATCTCTTACAGTTAACCGTAACAGTTGATGGGAAAGATACCCACATAACCAAACATAGTGATTTTTTGTAACTAAATTTTTATGGCTGATGGAAAAATTGACTGAAAATGTGTCCCTGATTTGTTAAAAAAAAAGGGGACCACTAATCAGGGACAGACATTTTCAATAAATTAGTAAGAGTAAGTCCTGGTGTAGATCGGTTTTTTCCTAGTATTGTGCGTATAACCTGAGATTTATTTTTGTTGGTAAAAGATGTATATATGTCACAAATTTCATTAAGGAATAAATACTCGTGTACTGACAGACTGTAGTTGGTGTACTCTGTTGTTTGAAGAGGCTTCTACAGGATGTAACTAACCAGTCAGTGTAGTGTTGGAGCCTTCCGAGCTTGCCTCAAGCCACGTTGCAACAGGGTAACGCACAGGGTCGGCGGAAGGGGAAAATATCACCCGGGCAAATAATCCATATGGTGCCCCCTACAACCCATTGGTATTACTGACTTTAAATTTGCTATGCTACCTTACAGATAGCTGCTTTTGAAGGATAACTCCTTGAACTCTATAACTATAAGAATCAATTGTCAAACTGAGTAAGATCTTAACTTTTGTCACTTAAATACACAGAGTAAGTTTTGGTTAACGATATACGAAACAATTATTTACATATGAGAATGCAGAATATTTTACGCCACTGATTAGAAATTTAGAGGACGATTCAAGAAACAACTGCGAAAGAGAACACATGTATGAAAAAAAGAATATTCAAATATATTTTGTAACAGCATTGTACAAAGATTTCGTAATACAAATAATACAACCAGTAATATAATTTTATATCTTCATACAGTTTGAATGCAAATTGTCCTTTGAGTTGTTTAGAAATCTAAGTAAAGTTAACTTTTCGTGCCTTTTTCCCTGTAAAGTCTTTAATTAAAGTTGGTTAATACACATGTAACGAGTAAAAGTCTTATCACTTTGGTACATCTATCAAGCATCAGTGTTGGTATAGAATGTAATTATTACTACTTATATCAATGGGGAAATAAATTTCTTTGAGCCTGAAGTTCGCCGCCTATCTGAGAGGCCGCCACCCTACCCACCCCAGCCTGCTAAGACGCTACGTGTGTTAACACCTCTTCTCTATTAAACGTAATAAAACGAAAATACGTTATGTAATGTAGGCCTACTTACCTGTTGTTATCTTCTGGAATATTTGTTGATTTATTGCTGGTTTCCTCATTCTCTGGTTCTATGTTTTCATTTCCATTATTGTCTGTTTCAGGAGTACGAAAGAATTTCTTTAATGCTGCTGCCTGTTTTTCATTTTCAGCCGATAATTGTGCTCTTATTTTTCTGTATACATTTCCAGAAGGCTTCTTTTTTTCCGACATGTTGATAAAGAACACATTAACGCAACGATTCTTCTACTAAGAGTCGAAATCCAGGAGACAAAAGAAGAACACGCACACCATGAAGCCTGTACTACATGTACATGACTTCTGAATTCTGATTAATAATTTTCTTCCACGAGACATTTGACAGTACAAATAGGACTAATTTCTTTTTGGTTGCCGATAACTCAATATTGTTTGTGTGTATTGTTAGAGCGACAGACACAGCTTTGTCGCAAGGACTGCAATTGTCGGTACCGCGGAGGTTGTAATTGTCTACATCTACATAGATACTCTGCAAATCACATTCAAGTGCCTGGCAGAGGGTTTATTAACCACTTTCATAACTTTTCTCTACCGTCCCATTCTCTAATAGCCGCGAGCGTCCTCTGCTGCAACCCCGCTCTCGGCCACCACTGAACTGCATCAGCCACTTGGCAATAGGACAGGCACTAGATAAGACTCTCAACAGTAGGCAGGCTTATTCCTAGTCTTCAAGATAAACTATGTATCTGTATGTTAGGAAAGCATTCCACTAATCTGCAGCTATGAAAGTTAAGTATTGTAATATTTCTACGATATATATATCTTGTACTAACCTAGCATAGTGTTTCTAGTTTCTACAGTCCCACTGGCTGGTCACCTCACACATCCTACTATCCCGTGTCGGTTTCTCTCTACTCGACCACCGACACCCTTTACAACCCGCGACGACGAGACACAAAAAAGTCAACACGACTTACCTAATATGCTACAACAGGTTATCTAACGAAAAATATATTTCTACGAGCATAAATTGTATCACGAAATACAAGGTGCACATTTATTAAGTTCTCAACTAAGCCACCATGAACATTTAATACAGTTTTCAAGCCGTGGCAGCAGCCTTTTGGTACCAGCTTCCAATATTATACCGCCTTACTATAATTTCTCTTTTTCTTTTGGCAATAGTGAAGCGCTTGTTTTGATCTGGATGACCTACTGTGATTAATGAAAACTTAACACAAGAAGTTTATGCGGCAATTCGCCAAAACAGACTGACTCCATTAGAAATCTTTTCTCCTTATTATTATTTAAAAAAAAAAAACACTTATATATTTTTCTTTTGTTAATGTTTATATCTTACTGCTTAGTGCTGTGGACTCATTCTGTATATAATACAGAATTGTGTCGTAATGTTTTGATTGTCTAGCACATTGTTCCTTGGCCTTAATTAATTGAGAGACATATATTAGTGTGCTATAAAAGTGGGCCACTGTACGAAATAAAAGCTTAATTCTGGTAGGAGGTACCCAGATAAGAGTTTCCTGTTATAAAAAAGCTTAATTTTAGCAGTAAAATTAGTAAAAGGTCCGTGTGAAGTACTGGCTACTCCCTGTTGCAAAACCTTGTTCCCTGGCCCAAATTGAGAACTGACTTGGTTCAAATTACTCTAATAACAGGAAGTTAACGATACAGTGGCCAATATACGTAGCAGCTCACACGAAATTACACACAGGTATTAATAAACAAGCCACCACAATTAAAGTTATTTCATAAAGGTGGCTAAAGAAAAACATGTATGGCGCAACGGAACTTAACATAAAAAATTGCATCTGAGCTTGTTCTCAGCACTGGAGAAAAACAATATTAAATAAAAGGGGGAAGGTGGTCGAAAACTACAATTTATAGGCAAGTCAAAATTATACTGAACTTAACTTGTTTATTCAGGTCGAACGCAAGCAAAATGGGAAACCAATTTTATTAATACAATAGAAATGCATCCCATTTACATGATCTAATACTGACGATGCCCAGCATTGAATTTAACATAAATTGCACAGAACTTAACGCTACTGGGAGAGGGGGGGGGGAGGATTTTCAAACAACACTCACTCGCTCACACACACGCAATGCAACAGCGAAACTCACAAAAATTAGCGTGCTGAAACGAGGCAGAAGCAGGCGCCGCTATCGTAGGCGAATTTCAGCAAACCCGGAGGTACCACCCAACACAATATACAATAAAACTGCGAAGATGGCTCTGGTCTGTCGTGCCTGATTTGTGATGGTGCGTGAGTATAGCAAAGTTGCATTTAGATTAGACCGCGACCTTACACGCTAACGGCGACATACGGCTACGTTACATGATCGCACTCCACTGAAGGTGAAGTGGTTAAAAATCGGATTCATTACACAAAATTACGGCGGACTCTTAAGTTGCAATCTGAGAGTAAACTATCTAGGCACTGGTTTTATGAGAAGTGGCGTGAATTCCAGTGACTAGTTGCAAACCCCTGAAGTGGTTCCAAAAACCAATAAAAATGTATCAATTCAATTTCCGAAAATTAAAGAAAACTGACTACGGCATGCCACCCCTAGAACAGCGTAGAATTTTACACGGAAGCTACTGAAATGCAGCAACATGCGATTGGGAGCGTTCACAGAGACGGAAGAAGTCCAGTCTCAAAACCCGGAAAACTGAAATAATTACAAAGTTGGAAAAATAAAAACTACGGCATGCAACCCCTAGAAATGTTTAGAATTACGTAAGGAAGTCCAGTCTCAAAAGTGAAATTATTACAAAGACGGAAAAGTGAGAATAAAAACTAAGGCATGCAACCCTTAGAAATACATAGAATTTCATAAGAAAGTTATTGAAGGAGGTTGCACAAGGCTCGGAGAGAATTACTGACAACTAATGAGTGCATACTACAAGTTCGGAGAAGAAACAATAAAATTAAAATAGGCGGGGAGAGAAGATCGCGAAATGTTGCAGAAAATCAGAAGGATAGGCGCATATTTACTTGCCTGATGGGCATGGAACAAACAATAGTGGAAGCTGAAGGCTTTGATCTAATAACCAACCACGTGGAACACATGTCACTCACGGAAGGAAACGATAAGAAAGATTTTACATGCACTGTATAAAAATATTGTATCGTCTGTTAGAAATCGGGCCCCACAAAGCTAGAAAGAATTTACACAGAGTTCTATACATTTCATTCCATTCCATTCCCTAGTCATTCTAGTTAAAATAACCCTTACGTACTTTGTACGTTTACCTCTTTGCAGGCGCCCAATGACAACAATTGTTAAGATTCCTCCTACACAGCTATAGATAGCTCTGTGGCTCCATCTCCGCCCAAGTAAGTCCGAATTTTCAAATTTACTCGCCTTAGCCACATTAGATTCGCTGCCCGCCAGGTACACGGACTGTAACAAAACATTTGTATTTTTCCAGTCTGACGATGCGCTAACAGCGCGAAACGCGTCATTGGATAATAAAATATCGCAGCAGAGACTGAACATTTTTAATTACACAGAGTTCATTCACCGCCACATAATCACAGAAGGTTTGAATATACCAGGCCGTTATCAAACTGCAACTAGTAACACATACACCGCGTTTATCTGTTAGAAATCACTGGATTGAAAAACTAGACCACATTTCCGCCCACGATCGAAAGGAATATTCCAAAATATGAATCTAAGAGTCTAAGTTAAACATGCTAGACAATGAATCGTTACCATCTCAGCGGACACACGAGCAGAACCAACCTTACCTCACCACGATCCGAGCACAAAGTGAAGACCGAGCGGCCAGGAGGCGTGAAGGTACCGGAAACTGGCAAAACCCACGAAACAGCGGTAGTGGGGACGCGAGACTCGCCCTGGAGAGGGCTCGTCGACTGGCTTGTAACCAGAGGGTGTAGAAACCTCTTTGTTAGTATCAGTAGCAGAGGATGGTAACGACTGTCGACTCTGAGCCAGAGAGAACCATGCAAAGCGAGCTATTACTACCCACATTCAGACAGCCATTAGATTTTCGCACATCCCCTTAAAGGGAAACAAGTACGCGTTCTCACGGGGACAGTGGCGTAGTGGAGAAACCATACTTATTGACACATTAATAGACACAATAATAAATTATTAAAATAACAAAATTCTAGCAATATTAACTAACATTTCAGAAACTAATATTTTAAAATATGAAATAAAAATACTGCTCCTCATGCCTTGAAGAGGGTGGGGTTCTAGTTTTAACAAAATGCCTATCTAGCGACATAAAATAAATTACAATTTTATAAAAAATATATGGAAGACAACAGACGGTCGTCTTTCAACTATTATAACAATTATTGCTGAAGTATAGTTTTGTGTGGGATGGGTTATCCTTACATTAACACTGGCCTTGTTGGGTTCTCTCTTACTGAGTGTGACATCCTGGTCTGAGAAGTAGACCCGTCTTTACATGATCAGTTCTGCCAATACTTTTCTGCTGCGGCAGAATAGCTGGGCGCACTAGGGCGCCCTGTTGCGGTTCGCGCAGCCGTTCGCCTTCGGGGTTTGAGTCCTCCCTCAGGCATGGGTGTCTGTGTTGTCCTTAGCATAAGTTTCTTTAAGTTAAAGTAATTTGTAAGGCTAAGGACTGATGACCATCGTTGTTAAGTCCGTTGATTTACAAACATTCGAACATTTTTAGTATTTTTCTTCTATTTACCAGACTCCTCAAAAGTCTTTCTGCATACGTTGTTCTTAGAAGAAAGAATATAGCTGACAAATGATTTTGTCACGTTCAGGGGTCCTCCCAGTTCTTATCAAACTTAATAACAGATTAAAATTTCATTCAGTGCCGATACGCCTTTATTTTAATCAGTCTGCAATTACCACTCAGTCCTAGACAGCTTGAAAGCTTAGTTGAATAACCATTATTTCCATAACAACGTAGGACTTTGCGAGCGTAACGAATAGCGTGTCGACAAGCTTGGTGAGGCTGCTGGAAGCAGTGGAGCGTGTGTTTGTGAGTGAAGGCGCATGCGCGGACTGCTAATTGGCAGGAAGAAGGCGGCTCACCGTGGTAGACATCTTGTGTAGAATGACGGCGTCTGGAACCTTTAAAAGTTTTGGCCAATGGCAACAAGGTGTCTGGGTTTGATTCCACCGGACGAAATACATCAGGCTTGAAAAGTTAGGAACGATTAGTACAAACGTACGCCCGGTGCAAGGCTTAATGTTAAGAAATTTTAGGTAACGGTAGATTGGACGTGGTACTTTTGTTAAAGGTTGTCTTTCCTATTATTTTAATGTCTTACTGTGTACTGTTGTTCTGTAATGCATAAGAGTGTATTCAAACTAAAATGTTGGTAACTGTTTTTGGTAAACTGAATTATAAAAATTGAATTTCCTATGATTAAGTGACTGCGAATGATTGAGTGACAACTTAAGCGTCTAATTTTCTGCGTGAGCATTGGTTAAATTATTTGTTATATTTCTCTCTCGTAAATGCTTTTGGTTGATTGATTTAACTGGTGGAAACGTAATGGCAGATGTCCTCTATAGACTGCTAACTGCTAGTTCATAAATTACTGTAAAGGAAATATCTTCGTTAAGTAGCCGATGCACAACAAGTTTGGGAAATATCAGTTCTGTGAGCTGATTCTCATTAGGTAAAGGTGTTTAAGAGCCTTCGTTCAGAGAGTTGTGTTTGCTTCTGCTATTGTTTGATTTTTTAATTAATGTTTATTCATTTCTTTATTTCTTTATTTTTTAATTTCTAACTTCATGTTTCAAATGTATCTTTGTTCAGTGGGGGTTCTTTTGGGAAAATGTTGTAACATTTTTTTAAAGATATTGTCCTTGTATAAATCTTTTAATTCGGTGTAGAAAAAAGATTTCAGTGTGACGAAACTGATTAGTGATTAAAGGAAGGGGACTATTATTTCCTTACAACTAAATAAATAAAATAGTGGGGCACGGTTTGACTGTTCAAAGAAAGTGAATAACTTGTTGGCTACTGAAAATCAGTAAACGTGTAATAAACAGTGCACACACTAAATCACTGTCTCAGCGCATGAAAAAAAAAAAAAAAAAAAATGAAAAAAAAAAAACAGTATAAAAATATGATTCTCACGCAAGAAATGTGAATCTGTTCAAATGTTTGTAAAGCTTGCAGGTTTTAACTGCGGTGTACTCAGTCCTTAAATTTACAAACTACTTACGAACTAACTTATATCAAAGTCAGCACAAACATCCATGTCCGAGGGGGGGATTCGAATCCGGGACAGGGAAAGCCTCGCGCATCTTAGCATAGCGCCTAAATGCGCCCGGCCACTCCTCCGTCGCCGTGAAACTGTATTCTCTTACTTTCACAGAAGTAAGGTACAATTATAAATATATTTAATAATATTTATGTTTGTAATTCTAAGGTACCAAACTACTAAATTTGGTTCCTAGAGCTACACAATACTTAAACTAAGTTCAATTAATGTAAAATCAGAAGGGCGATACGCACATCAGTGCTCGAAGGAGCACTTGAACCTCCGAGAGGAGCGGTCGCACAATCCGTAACGTGGCCTCCCAGACCGCGCGGCCATTTTCGTGCGGCTACATTTATTTCACGGTAATTCAAGTTTTTTTGTTAATTTCTAATATAACGCACGCAACTCAAAAAATTTAATCAAGTAGAAACATAAATAAAAACAATATACCTTGCGACATATGTAAATATGCACTCTGTCTTAGAGGGCTAAGAGTCACTCCAGTTCATAGATAGTAATAACTTTTCCGGCAGAGCGTATCGCGACAATGTATTACACTACTCCGTCGAACCGCTGTATTAAAGACATTAACAAAGTGTGTTATCTTACACCGACGTCTTCACTAAACATCTGTGATGCGGGCCCGAAGTGCGTACACAGAACGTCTTTTTAAGTTACTGTTTGCGAAACTGAGAAAATATCACAATACACACACGTCTTGTGTTTCTTTCCACTTAGCTCCACAGTCATCGGTTTACTTTCTACTTACACTAACACATAATCTTGCATTAGTGGTCATTGTGACTACCTTTAAAAGGAGTTATATTATTAAATCTTTTGTGAACTATCTTTTCAGGATCTGCCGTATCCTCTGTTTTACTGAATCACACATTTAAGAATCAGAATTTACAGACTCTGCAAATTGAAAACTTTCATTTTGCAAAGGCCTCCTCAAATTAAGTAAGGTTATTACGGTGTTTATACCATATCGCAAAATTTTTCGCAGTTCATTGTGCAGATTTTCTGCACCACATACCTGTCGTAGTGTCTCGCTGATATTTAACTTTACCTTTTCTTAGTTTTTCACGTCCGAACTTAGATAAGAAACAAACAGGACGAGGAGCGAACACAAACAGGTAGTCACGAAATTGCTGCCGCTTCGCATTCGTGGAATACAGCAGGAAACAAGCCCTTCGCATACGAATGCCTCCAACAAGCAGTAGTCCACCGCAGCTGCCATGCTTAACGCCAAAAGGGTCGTGGTTTGCCACATACCACTCTAACAAGGAGAGGGATTGACGTGTGGGTCATCGATTTCGATCGAATTTTGCATGCACGTTCTGCAATGAATATAAAGAACCACGTGTTTCGACTGTTCTGCTAGACAGTAGTTTTTGAAAAAAAAAAAAAATATTTCTTACCAAATCTTTGCTAAATTCTTGAATCCATGCAATTGTTGACTTCTTGTCCCAGAGATACGAGGGCGCGTCCAGAAAGTAAGTTCCGTTTGGTAATAAAATGAAATTGTACACAGATACAGAAGAAATTTTTATTGCACAAAATTCTACAACTCTTAAACTACTTTTCCACATAACTGCAGAAATTTTGTAGGCACTTGTCATAGCGTGCTACAAGTTTTTGCACACAACCTTCAAGCTTGCCGCCTGTGTATTCAACCATGTGGTAACAGCTCTTTATCATCGTTGAAGTATTGACCACCAAGGACAGATTTTAGGTGTAAGAAGAGATGAAAGTCGCTAGGAGGGAGGTCCGAGCTGTATGGAGGATGATCAAAAAGGTCCGACTGAAATTTCCGTAAGAATTGTTTGGTCACATTCGGTGTGTGAGGTCAGGCATTATCGTGAAAAAAAAAATCTTTTGACAGTAATCCTCTTCTTACACCTAAAAATCTGTCCTTGGTGGACAACACTTCAACGATGATGACGAGCTGAAAGAACATGTTACCACATGGCTGAATACACAGGCGGCAACATTCTATGAAAAAGGCACACAAAACCTTGTGCCATACTATGACAATTCCCTACAAAATTTCGGAAGCTTTGTAGAAAAGTAGTTTAACAGTTGTAGATTTTTGTACAATCAATATTTTTTCTGTATCTGTACCCGTTAGTTTTATATAACCAAACGAAACTTACTTTCTGGACGCGCCTCGTATTTAAAAATCTGTTTGGTTAACCTGTTAAGAACATGTTACCACATGGCTGAATACACAGGCGGCAACATTCTATGAAAAAGGCACACAAAACCTTGTGCCATACTATGACAATTCCCTACAAAATTTCGGAAGCTTTGTAGAAAAGTAGTTTAACAGTTGTAGATTTTTGTACAATCAATATTTTTTCTGTATCTGTACCCGTTAGTTTTATATAACCAAACGAAACTTACTTTCTGGACGCGCCTCGTATTTAAAAATCTGTTTGGTTAACCTGTTGCTGTTCATTCGATATAAAAGTCCAAAATAAAGCAGTCGCCTCTTCCGTAGTGTTTCGGTTATGTTTTCGATGTTGCGATAAACTTCTGCATTACTTCTTGGTTTCGATACCCATGTATTTCTTAGTGGACCAAGTATTTTTCGAATGGTTTTTCTTCCTAGGACTTCAAGTTTATGTAATTTGTAATTCAGTACTAAACATTCACTTGCATAAAGATATTCTGGCTTTACTACTGTGTTGTAGTGCTGTATTTTCAGATTTTTAGACAGAGACCTTTTGTTGTAAATGTTCCTGGTTATACCATATGCTCTCTCCATTTTTGTACTCTTTCTTCTACAGCAAATTTTTCGAAGCCATTTTCCTGAATCATTTCTCCCAAATATTTAAATTTATTTAGCCTCTTTATCGGCCCAATATCTGTTAGTACGATATCTGGAGCATTTTTTATGTTTGTCATAAATTTTGTTTTCTCTACAGAAATTCTTAAACCTGCTTTGTTGGCTATTTCTTCTAAGAGATTGCAAATGCTAGACAGTGAATTTCAATACGTTTGCGTTTGGTCCCCAGTCTGATTGGCGATAGCTTATGATCTTTTAGTTTTTGTTTCCATTCTCTTACTATTTTCTCTAGGACGCAGTTGAAGAAAGAAGAACAAAGGAGGTACTTAGATGACCGAAACGGAGAAAGAAAGAAGAAATGTCAAAGTTGATGGAAAATTGCGTTTTCCATGCTAGACATCGATAACATTTTTTACTGTGTGTGTGTGTGTGTGTGTGTGTGTGTGTGTGTGTGTGTGTGTGTGAGGTGAAAAGTTGCTGACATTCGAGTAATTAACGTTTTTGTGTTCTCGTGCTGTTGCTTAAGTACTCGTAAACATGAGCGATTTTCATCAGCGATTTTCCGAGCGCCGTAGCCGTCGAACGATTGGTGCTTCTTATCTTGCCACTGACGTCCAGTCTACATGGTACCTTGTTATATTGCAGTCTCGTAAATGCTTTCGTTACATTGATTTAACTGGTGGAAATGTAATGTCAAGCGTCCTACTGAGGACCTCTTACGGTCAATGGGAAACGAGTATGCAGGTATGATTTCACGGAATTCGCCAAGCAGACACACCAATGTGCGTCCCCTACCTTACAGTTGGTTAACACGTTTGTTACTCTTCACTCTGAAACGGCTGTACGGAATGGAATGAAGTGTGGAACGAACATTCATGGGTTACCTTTCGTAAGCCTCCGTAGGTGCATGGTGGAGGGTACGTTGGAACAAACATCCAAGTTGTGATTCTTCGAATTCTCTCAGCGTACTTCATATCGAAATAATTCACGGGTAAACTGCCGGGTTTTAGTGTCCACCGCGCACAATATTTCGGTAAACGACCACGTTGCCATCATCAGGTGAGCTGATGAACTGACTGATTCATCAGAATCAACCCAGCTCAGAGGAACGGCGTGCTCAAAATATTGGTGCATAGTGCTCGTAGTCTCAAATCAAATGTATGTTAAGCTTATGGGACTTAACTACGGAGTCATCAGTCCCTAAACTTACAAACTACTAAGGACGGCACAAATATCCATGCCCGAGGGGGGATTCGAACCTCCGATTGTTGTGGCAGTGCAGACCGTGACTGGAGCGCCTCAGTCCCCTCGGCCACCGCGGCCGGCTGCTCGCAGTCTCTCTGATGATGATAGTGTCAAGGAAAAAATGAATATCTGAAAGCTGTTTTCCGGAGGAATGGCTACAAAGAGTGGCAAATTCGAAGAGCCTTACGTCCTACACCCCGTGCACAACTGGCAGAACCAGAAGAGGAAGATCAAGAGGACGCAGCCATGGCATCTGTGGCGCGTTATCCGGGAAAATAGGACGAATTCTCAGGAAGCACCCACCAGCTAAGACTCGAGCACTGCTTGGAAGTGTGAAAGACGGCCTAGGACGGCGGAAGTCCGGTGTCTATCAGATCCCCTGCCAATGTGGTGCAACATATATAGGTCAGACAGTGCGTACTGTCGAGGATCGGTGCCGAGAGCACCAACGGCACACAAGATTACAGCAAGTCGGCAGTCGCAGAACATTGTCTGTCGGAAATACTCGGAATGGAATACGATCGCACCAAGGTTCTGACACAAGCGTCCGACTTCTGGGACTGTGTAATCAGGGAGTCTGTTGAGATGCGTGTGAGGGAACCACAAGTAAATCGTGATAGCAGATTGATGAAGAAGAGGAACGAGATATCTGACAAAGAACTGACTTCGGGGATAGGCGAAGGAACAGCAGAAGAGCCGCCAGCACACGCACCTGGGCGCGGACCTCGG
Source organism: Locusta migratoria (assembly GCA_026315105.1). Lineage (NCBI taxonomy): Eukaryota > Metazoa > Arthropoda > Insecta > Orthoptera > Acrididae > Locusta > Locusta migratoria. Next base: position 543,514,818 of record CM048744.1, read on the forward strand.
GTTGAACGCTCGGTCGGCGGGAGAAGCATACTCTGCTGACTTAAGGCTGTAGCTGAGCTAATTGATGCAGGGTTTACTCGAAAGCATTTCCTGTATCTTCATTGGGATGGAACTGAGGAACTTCTTTACATGTCTTTATTTATTTCGTATTCGCTTGCGGGAATGAACAATGTCGTAAGGAACTATGGTTGAAACGTTACCTTCAGGTGCCTCAGTGGGCTAGAGGAGATATTAGGGAAGTCCATTCGTCCCTCAGCGGTCTTTGTGGCCGGCGTTGTTGTTGCCCCGTCTGCTTGGGTGTTGTGATGGTCTTCATAATGGCGCCGGTGCAACGTCAGTATCGGCATCTTGATTTTGGAGCAGAGGTAGCATTCTTCTGACTGCCTGCAAGTGATATTTCTTCCCGCGGTTGGGTCTTCATAAGTTCCCACGCAACAGGGGTTCCATTCGTTGCCCGTGGCGAGGAAAATGAGATCACGAGCGAGGATTTCCCATTGTTCGTGTGAGAATACAGGGTAACTTCCGAGGAAAGTGAAGAGAGGGCTATTGGGAAGGGTTTTAAGCCATGGGCGAAGTACAACTTTCACTTCGTCGGAAAGGCGCACCTTGTGATACGGTAAGGATGGCTTGAGATGTGAAGGGGAAAATGGAAAGGGTTGTCATAGTGAGGATAGCTTCTGTCCAGTAAAGATGCTTGTATCTTCAGAAAGGGTGGGACAATGCTGGGTTCTCGCGGCAGCGGCAGGCAACCTTGGTCCTGTGGCGGATCTTCTTCTTCTTCGGCGTCAGAAGTCCACGAAACAGCCGATGACCCCTCGTGAGGGAGGTCGACTGCAGCATGCTTATGCAGCATGATGACGCACGTCCATCTCTTCCTGGATTGTCACAGGAACCTGGGGGACGAAGCGAGGGCAGGGATGCTGGGCGCGGCTCGCCGATAGAGCGGATAGCGATAAGAGCGCGGCGAGGACCCCCCCCCCCCCCCCCCCCAACAGTCAGTTCATCATGATGGCAACGTAGTCGTTTGCCGAAATATTGTGCCCGTTGCACACTGAAACCCTCCAGTTTACCCGCGAATGATTTTGAAACATTCAAATTGTTTGACTGGTCACCATGAAAGTCAGCACATAAATGTGTTTTAGAGAAGGAGAGTTTTATAATCTGGACGCCAGTGAATTTGGCATGGCGGAGGGTACCTGGCGAGTTTGACACCGTTTGACCGGTCAGCATGAAACGTGTCGCATATATTGAAGGATGGCAGCACTGTTCTGTCCCTTTGGCCAAAGACATTATTGTAAGAACTGTTGAGTCAATAGTAGGCAGTGAGTAGCGGACTGGAGTTGGAGTGTGTGGAAGTGGACGGACGGAGTTAGGTGCTGGTTAAGCTGCTAGGATTCTCAATAATTCTGATTTTGATTTTGGTATTTTTTTTTGTAATGATTGTGTTGATAAGGCAACGATACTAATAAATAAAATCAAAACTTATAACTTTGTTTTAATTCAAGAGAACTTTGTCCGCCATTTCTTTAAACTGAAATTTCTTATTATCCCCAGGTAATTTTAGGCTGTAGCTTGTAAACGGTAGGATAGACACAAGTTTCAATTTTATTTATATTTCATCATTATTGTGCTGCAAGAGGCTGCTGTCTACAGATAAGAGATGAGTGAATTTAAATTTATTTCGCACATACTTAGTAGCCAGATATGTTATGCTCTTACATTTTTTGGAATACAAGAATCGTAGAGAACTAGTTTATCAGGTAGCTACCAATATTTCTTGCCAATCGTGGTAAGTACTCGACATGTCACTTTAATTACACCACTTGCTTATTGTTCAATTTTGTTATGTCATTCATATTCAATTGTAGAAGTCGTAACCAACTTACTTATTAAGTAACTACCGGCATTACTTGTCTATTGTGTAACGTGCCTTTTCAAACAGATATTAATTACACCACTGGCTGACAACACAATAATTGGTTTGTTAATAAAGTTAGATCAGAAGGTGTAGGTACACACGATAATTGTTGTTAAGCTCACAACCGAATCCATACTTAGGCAGTTTTGGCATCTAATAAACTAAACTTTGATCTGTACTATAAGTAATTAGTCATTTACACAATTACCGACTTAGAAGTTTCCACACTAGAATAGATAGTACTAATTTATCGGCTTATGTGTTTCTACTCTGATATATTGTAGGCTACAAGTTCCTTTCATTGCTATCAGTTACTGCTTGTCATTCCACGAATAGATGTCATTCTCAGTCTGTGTCATAGTAGTAAGTTAAACTTTAATCTTTCATTAACAGACACATAATTGTCAACTTTAGTGTTTTTATTGTGTCATACAATTTCGCCATTCCGCTACTATCAGTCACTGTTCGAGATTGTCTATCACCCCACCAACGTCTACATTTGATTTTGGATATTAAATTTGTGTCAAACATTGATCAGTATTTAAGTAATGAATAATTTGTGTCTGATCAACGAATCAGAACTTGAGCTACAACCGGACTTGTCATTCACTGTTTAACTAGGCTCGTGTTGTGGATAGTTAAGCGCTTTAACAGGGCCATACACATTGCAGTCAGTCGATGCCAGGCTGATTAATTATAATATTGACTCTTTCTGGATGTCCGGACATTCAGATAAATTTCTACATTCCCAGTGCTGTACCAATCTAGATAGGTACTGTTGCATCTGACACAAACCTTGCACACTCACACACCCAAGTTTCAGTCACCGTTCCCAACCACCGTATTTTATTTTAACATATAAGTTTCATTATCTTGTTTAAACATAAGTTTCAATAAGTATGTTTTCATACATAGGAGGGAGAGGAGTAGGTGGAGGAGGGGACGGACAGAGAGGGTAGAGGAGGAGGAGGAGAGAGAGAGAGAGAGAGAGAGAGAGAGAGAGAGAGAGAGACGATATGGTGGCAGAGAGGTGAAAGAAGATCAACAGGAGGAGGAGAACATCTACATCTACATGGGATACTCTGCAAATCACATTTAAGTGCCTGGCAGAGGGTTCATCGAACCACAATTATACTATTTATCTCCCATTCCATTCTCGAATAGCGCGCGGGAAGAAAGAACACCTGAATCTCTCTGTTCGAGCTCTGATTTCTCTTATTTTATTCTGATGATCATTTCTACCTATGTAAGTGGGAGTCAACAATATATTTTCGCATTCGGAGGAGAATGTTGGCGATTGGAGTTTCGCAAGTAACCCACGCCTAAGCGATAAGCGCCGTTGTTGTAATGATTCCCATCCCAGATCCTGTATCATTTCCGTAACGCTGTCTCCCCTGTATCGTGACAATACGAAACGAGCTGCCCTTCTTTGGACTCTTTCGATGTCCTCCGTCAAACCCACCTGATAAGGATCCCACACTGGACTGCAATACTCCAAAAATGGACGAACAAGCGCAGTGTATGCAGTTTCTTTAGTAGTTCTGTTGCATCTTTTAAGGATTCTGCCAATAAAACGCAGTCTCTGGTTCGCCTTTCCCACGATATTATCTACGTGTTCTTTCCAGTTTAAGTCTGAAGTAATAGTGATTCCTAGGTATTTTGTGGAGTTTACGGCCTTCACATTTGATTGATTTATGTTGTAAACAAAGTTTAACGGATTTCTTTTCGTACTCATGTGGACGACTTCACACTTCTCATTATTTAGAGTCAATTGCCAATTTTTACACCATACTGATATCTTATTCAGATCGTTCTGCAGTTGGTTTTGATCTTCAGATGATTTTACTAGACGGTAAATGACGGCGTCATCTGCAAACAACCTAAGAGAGCTACTTAGATTTTCCCCTAAATCGTTTATGTAAATAAGGAATAGCAGAGGACCAATAACACTACCTTGTGGAACGCCCGATATCACCTCAGTTTTAGTCGATGCCTTACCATCGATTACTACGAACTGTGTCCTCTCTGACAAGAAATCCCCTATCCAATTGCAAATTTGGGGCGATATACCATAACCACGCAATTTGATTAAAAGCCGTTTGTGAGGTACGGTGTCAAAAGCTTTCTGGAAATCAAGAAATACGGAATCGATTTGCGAACCTTTGTCGATAGCACCCATCACTTCGTGTGAATATAGAGCTAGTAGAGTAGAGTAGAGTAGAGAGAGAGAGGGGGGGGGGCGATGGACAGAGAAGGAAAGAGAGAGAGAGAGAGAGAGAGATAAACGCCATTCACGTGCATTCTAAAAATAACCATCGGTTAGAAGAAAGAGAACAAAAAAGTGTATTCTAGTTGCTGATTAAATATCGCACCCCTTTGTTTGGTTCTTTGTGAAAGACCACAATGTGAATCGAAAAGTGTGTGTACGAAAGCCAGGGGAATTATTCGTTTACATCTAACGCAGTCATTTAGAATAGAAAGTAACTGTGTGCCCATACAGGTTACAAATCTCATCGCATTACACAGTGAGTGCACTTCTCCTCTTACTTTGCGCTGGCTGGTTGGGCCCTTGGCTTGGCCGTTATCAGCAGCGCAGCGCCTGCGGGCGCGCTGACTCCTGCACGCTGACCTCGGATGCCTCGTCTGGCCCCACACCGAGGCGCCGCGCCGGTGACGTCACCTGCCCCTGCCACGGGACACTCACCACTTCCTGCCGACCAAAACTATTGTTACCTGCTGTCCTATCAGCTTGTCGCAATTCCGATACACATATGTCTGTTGGCATTTTACTGCTGAGAATTAACAGTTTCAGTAATGATCTGACGAGTTACAGCAATAACCCACATTATTGAACTTCGTATATATCAAAATTAAAGAACTTTACTGAATACATCGTAACCTACTTGGAACGAAATGTACTACATCTTTTCAACGAGAATGGTATACTATGTTCATGCAATGTCCGAAGTGCGCTCTTCGGACTTAAAAGAAAAAGTTTTGTTTCGTAGTCACAAGGATAGTTCTTGGGCTCGAACAAACATATATGTATGAACATTTGGTTACAGTATCTCTACGTACACCTCAATGTGCTGGTGGGTGTCGTTTTTATGCAAAACTTTGCAATCATGCTCTAGATAGCGCTGTGGATGTAATTGTAGACGCCATACGTAATGTAGATATCTGAACTACAACTTATGTAATAATCGTCGTACATGTTCTCTAGCGTATTGTCATCAAAAGCTGTGATGATAGTTGCAACTTTAACCTTCTTCTCGGAAGACTGTTGGTATTCACTGCCACTGCTTCCATTGCCTCTTCCCGCACTTACCGTAGCACTACCGCTATCAATGAGTTCTTGGTCATTATCATCCCTATTATCATCATTATGTGTTAGTGTTACGACAGTATCTAACTTATGCTCATATTTCTGTACCATAACAGATACGAGAAAGCATGCGAATGATTCATCTTCTACACTAATTCCATCTTCACGAAGAAGGGTTCTTCGTAACTTCGTCTCAACTAATCGCAATACATTAGCAGGATTGATTAGCAATCGCCGCCACATCTGACGCTTCACCACACAAATAACGTCACAAAACGCAACTTCGGAGGCACACTGCACCGTCCCTACTGGCGAACCGACCGGTCAAAGTGCAATGCGGCATGGCACACGCAGAGGCCTCTAACGAACGACAGCAGTTTTGCAGATGAGGGAGTATCACTAGTGCAATAAGGGATCTTTAAATTATCTCTCATACGATTTTGGTGCATATGTGTTGGTTCGAGCCCAAGTACTTTCCTTGTCAGTCCAATTGACTACACGCCATTGGAAAACCGCTTCGAGTGCTGAATTTATTTACGGTCCGGTGCTGTTCCAGTGGCTGTGAAGCGTACATGGAGGTCACACATTTGAAGGACTTGATTATCATCACACATCAAAATGATAGTGTAACTTTCCACTGTATGATAGGAATAAATATTTGTTCCAAAAATTCGTATAACTGTTTTAACCTTCAATAACGTTATTTGTAATTTTAGCCTTTCCTCAGATAACGTTATATTACCTATATAAAATTATCCCTTCAGAGTTTGGTAAAATGTAGAGAAATAAGTAAGTGTTGTGAACAATGTGACGTAAAACAGGAAGAAAAGAACATTTATAAGTAGCGGGGTGAGAAATTTGCGGGCTACACAATATCCGTGATAAAAAATTTCCAGTTTTTGGTTAGTAGTTGAAAGGTGCAGCAGTTGCATCCGTCTTTTATCTTCCCAAAAACCATGTCGCTCTGTAAATATAATTCGCGAAAGTTTATGCAATAACTTATTTATTTGTTTTATGCAACCCGAGCTCAACCATGACATCATTTCATAAGTTAAATTACCACATTAGGCAGATACACGATTCAACAAATCGTAAATGTTTTTTCTTCAATTTTCCTGAGTTTTTCAATGACTGTAGTTCTTTAATTATGGATCTGATGCGATTACTTTATTTACATTTTTGGTTTCATATGACCTTAACGCATTCCCTCCAGAAACCGGAGGATAACCTCTTGAGTGACCCTGCAGGTAGTTAGATGAAACTGTTGGTTCCACATTACCAACGAAAGATTATTTATTTTTATTTTTTTAAAATATTTATTTTTGTAATCATATAAGACTATAGAGCAAGGAAGTGAAAGTTTATCCTGTTACAACTTGCAAAGGATTTTTATAGGTTCTATAAATGTTATCATATTCAAGAACTATTTTATTGATTTATCAGCTTAATTATCATCCTTTAATAGAGAAGACACGTGCACGTTATCGACATGACAAGACAGATCCAAACTTTGTGTTTCATGATTACATACGATACCTAATTTTTACGAAGTACACATTTTGTTAATGAACTACGTGCAGTGTGATCTGTCAACAAAAACAGGTGAGCAGTTTCAGTTTGTTTATGTTTGATATCTCCAGTAGGAAGGGCAGTTCGTGAATTTATTTGGTCGATTCATATACATTTTTTGATCCCCCATTTATTCATGGACTTTCATTCTGTTATCGAAACTAATCATTTCTGTCAGGTAGCTACCATTATTTCTTCTTAATTGTTGAGAGCGCTCCAGACGCTGAAATTAATTACAACATTCCATCACAAACACAGTAATTGGTTTATTAATGAAATTAAATGTTGACCTTAGTACGAGTTTAGAGACACAATATTGTTTATTGGTTTTACATAATTATTACTGTATTACTTCTGTCAGTTGAATTTATCATTTAGTCAGACTGATGTTCTGGACATTGACAGCACTAATGGGCTATACATGTCGCTATCAGCCAATGGCAGGCGGATTAAGCACATTATTAATCATTAAATCAAATTTTCAAACGTTTCTAAACCTATTGGACCAAACTACTATGGTCATGATTGATAGACTTATGAAGTACTTTAACTTACCATAAGGACAACACACACACACACACACACACACACACACACACACACACACACACTCAGATGCCCGAGGGGGGATTCGAATTTCTGGCGGAGACAACCGCTTAGTCCGTAGGATGACTTATTAAACCACGCGGCCATTCCACGCGATTTAAATTTTTAATCATACACATAAATTCTGATTAATTTTTATATTCAGACAGTAGTGACGTTAAGACACACATACATCGACACAACTGCATTCACACACAGACACAAGACACAACCACAAAAACTCACCACACTGTCAAAGGTGTGGAGGGGAGCGGTGGGGGAGGGGGTGGAGGTAGGATGAGAAAGACAATGGGGAAAATAAGAAATAATTGTGCAATGAATAAAATAACAAGGCAAAAACAATTGAAATGAGGTTTACAACATTTTATTAATATTTTGAGTTACGGTGGGGGATGGGGCAGGTTGCTCTCTCTGCTAACGATCCTGCATTCTCCCCAAAGTAAAATTTCCCTCTCCAAACTTCAACTTCGCTTTTTTTTATTATTTTCATTACTGTTTGCCCATTGTTGATTGAGTAAAATGAGGAGAGGGGCTTTGAACGTTATGTAGAGAGGGCTTACAATTCTCTCAGTAACTTCTCAATTACTGCGCCCCTTTCAAACCATTAGAATCTTATAAACGCAATCTACATTGTATACCATTTGTAACTAACTTCAGGATTCCAAAATATATTCTGGGCGACATTGTTTAATCATTTTTTTAAAAATAATTTAGTAATAATATAAATGTTGTTCGCCTTCTATTACATCTATCTTGCGAGGTAATGTGTGGAGCCAGTACTGTATCTGTTGCCTTGCGTTTCAAGAACCTAAACTATTTTCCTCCAGCTGGGCTTCTACCAATATTTTTATCTTTCCGTAAATAATCTGTTGATATGATTCTTCAATTTCTCTTGATATATTTCATGACGAAAGAGTTCACGAAAGTGTCCGATATCTACGAATCCTTTCGTCCTAAAAAACGCAGAGGGGAAATTGAAGAATCACATCACATTCCTTCACCGAGAGGAGATGCATCGCAGCATGAAAAGACTAGAGAATCTGCTTTTGCATTTATTATGAAATGCTATGAAGAGCGTGTGGTGCTGACCTTTGCCAGGGTAACGCATCACATCGATTAATCGTCTGCCAGGAGAATCGAGAAGCGTGTAGGCTTAGCATTGTTCGTGAGAGTATACGTTTTACTCGAACCTCGAATCGACGCAGAACTTTCAGATTACATCTACAACTTGTCAATCAGTCCAACTCCTTGACATGGTAGTGGATTAATGGAGTATTACGTATCAGTGCGGACTCTGCTCAAAGAAAGACTACAGGATATCAGATATCAAAATTCAAGCGTCTATCAGAGCGGTAACCTTCTGAGGCTGCCTGTATTATTATCTCACGGTCAGAGAACTGGACGAGAACGCAGTTTCCGTTCTTAGGAAGAAACTCAGTTGCGCACCAACTCAGAAATCCGCAACCATCGCAGCTGAAGAAGTAGGTCGTGAAACCTGCTGCACTCTTAGGCAAACCAAACATGTGACCCCGAACATCTCTAGCAAGGAGAAGATGGGCTTACGAGAACTATGAGAAGACCCTAATATGTTGGTCTTACTAGCTGATAAAGTTAACGCAAATGTCGTCCTTGTCTCAACAGAATTACGTTGACAAAATGAAGAAAGTTTGTGTTTAACGTCCCGTCGGCAATGTTGTCGTTAGAGACGGAGCTTACGCTCCGAATGTTGGGGTAAGGATGTGGAAGGAAATCGGCCATGCCCTTTGAAAGGAACCATCGCGACATATACTTGGAGTGATTTACGGAAATCACAAAAAACCTAAATCCGGATTTGAACCACCATCCTTCCGAATACGAGTCCAGTGCGTTAACACTGCGCCACCTCGCTCGGTGACAAAATGTGGGCCTGCTAGAAGGCAGTGCATATCAGAAGATTGATAATGATCCTACCAAGAAAGTGGAGAGGAAGAATGTGACTCTGCTCAAGGAATCCAGCTGACAGAAGATGATGCGAAGAAGCTACGACAGAGATCACGTTTTCCACTGAGACTTTACGGACTCCATAAGGTACACAAGGATGGAGTGCCGATTCGCCCCATTGTTAGCAACATTAGTGCTATGATGTCGTCACTTGACAAATACCTAAGGGACATGCTTAGCACTTACATCGGGAAACACATAATATTAGTTATTCAACTGATTTTATTGGACGCCTTAGAATTTTAATTCTGACGTCCTTGTGAATTTCGATGTTGTGTGTCTGTTCACTAAAGTGCCTTTGCCAGATTCTTTAGAACTTATTGGCCAGAAATTTGATACAGAGACGATCAACCTGTTTTGACATGTTCTGATGTCGACATACTTCCTCTTCGACAGTTGTTCTTAGGAGCAAACAGAAGTAGTAGCCATGGTGAGTTCACTCTCAACCTTCGTCGCTGCCGTATTTATAGAACACTTTGAAGAAAATACTCTGGATTCAGCACAGTGGAAACCGAACTATTTCTTCCGCTATGAAGTCACCTTCACCATGTCGCCACGTGGTAGAGACAAAATGAATGATTTCCTCATATATCTCTGTTACATACACAGGAGCATCAAATTTACTATGGAAGTCAAAGTGGATCGTGCGTTTCCTTCCTGGATGTTCTCATTAAAAGACGATCAGACGGCACACTGGATCATAACTGTACCGCTAGAAGACCCACACCAAATCAGTGGCGTAGCTGTATCACCAAGGGTCCCGGGGCAAAAATGACATTGGGGCCCTCTTTAAACTAAAACTATACAGATACAAAACTACTTCATCAGCTTCTTACCGCCCACTGGAAGACATAATAAGACAAACCTAAATACTACTAAGTAAAGTATTACGTGCGATGCACCAGATAATTTTCAATCGTACGCTCTAATATAACTGTGTAAGTTTGTTCGTTATGCTTTCAAGCAAAAATTAATGGGTGGATTTGGATGAAATTTTGCAGAGGAATAGAGTTCGACCTGGGTAGGACACACAAATAAAACGACCCCATGAGATAGTTTTGGAAGTTGCCACAAACTAGGCGAATGAAGTTGCAGGCAGAAGCATCACTGATGACGCGCCGATCAGTAGTACTATCCATATTTTCTCTTCTTCTTGCACAAATTTCAGAGTGCAATTGGTTACAGCACTTAATTTGCATTTATGATTAAGGAACCCCCTAGGGTGTATTCACTACACAAAGAGGAGTTAGTATAACAATACTGTTCTGTAATAATACGAGTCTTCATACTCAAATGTGGTCACACCGTGTATTGTCAAACACACTGCTCGTAATTCAACGCCATTGACTGTTATTTCACAAACTCCGACTTCAACCGACAACACACTAATAGTGACACGGTACACGTCTTAGTGGACAAGCAATAGACCTTGTTATGGTTATATACTGAGGTGGGAATAATTTTGGATTTCACTTCGTGCCTTTGAGGTTTGTTTGTCTAGAGTAAAGTCGAAAATCCTTTATTCAACTAAAATATAGAGTAAAATGTCGATTATCCAAAGTAATTGGGAGACATGGATGTTCGAAAAACCGGTTTATACAGATATTCGTACTGTACAATTCTATTTACCAATAAGAAGTTTAAACAGTATTTGGAGGCGCGCGATCCTTCACACTGCGCCGAGCGGCACGCCGCCAACACTTGGAAGTCTCAGCTGTGGCTGTGAGCAGCTTTGATGCTGCCGCTAGTTCTGCAACTACACCGACTGAAGTGTGCCGGTTGTTGCACACATCAAGTGGCGGCTTGGCCGGTTAGCTGCGCTTCCGAATGGCGTCGTGTGAAGCGAAGGCCCCAATAGGAAGCTTTGCTCCGCCACGCGGGGGCCCAGTTCGGTTACTATTGGAAACTTGGTGGGAGGGGAGGGAAAGGTGATGGACGTCAGGGCGGGAGAGTAAAGAAAAAAAATTTAAAAATCGACGCTCTATTGTAACTTTTTCCGGAGGCAGCTCACGGAGGCCAAGGGGCCCCTTAAGCTCGGGGGCCCCGGGGCACTGCCCCGCTCAGCCCTATGATAGCTACGCCACTGCACCAAATACAACTGCCACCACCCAACACAAAAGAACGGCATGCTCAAAACACTGTTTCACACCTTTACACAAGAACTTGAACGTCTGAGGTCCGTGTTCCGATACAACGCCTACACAGAGAAGGAAATTCGGATAGGTCTGCGTCCCACACTGAGTGTATATAAGAGGAACCGCAGTAGAATAGGTCTATAGGATTTATTCAATTATGTAACGCATTATATGGAAAGATAGGTTAAATTCTTCATAAATAATGAAGACGGTCTTCCGCCCACAGTTGTTCCAATGTGTGTAATACTATGGGACCAAACTACGTTGGTCATCAGTCCCTAGTCTTACAAACTACTTAAACTAAGTTAAACTAACCTCAGGACAACACACACATCCATGCTCGAGGGAGGATTAGAACCTCCGACGCGGAAGACCACGCGATCCGTAACGTGGCGCTCCAGACCGCTCGGCTACTCCCGTGCGGCTTTCCGTCCACCAGTTAAAACACAGACACTTCTTGGTGACGCCAAGGGCGATCTTGTACTGAGGAAATCAGACCCCCTGCGAAAGTGGCGTGACTTACACGTATCAGAGTGTGCGTACATTCGAAGGTCGTTGCCAAGACTACAGCAGCCCATCAATTCTTTCAGAATTACACAGAATGATTTGCAACCAGATCGAGGTCCTGACACGGTCTAACTATTGGGATTGTGTCATTAAAGGATCTATCGAAATTCGAGTAAGGGAACCGCTAATTAATCGAGATAGTGGTTACACCCTTAGTAAGGCCTGTGAAGCGGCTTTGATTAAGAAGAGGAAGAAACCACCCCACAACAACTTGGAGGACACGCAGAGCAACAGCTGAGACGCCGCCAGCACGGGGACAGCGGTCTGATCGACTTGCTGACGACCAGAGGAGCAGCCTGTGGCGCGGACCGCGATCGGAACACGGTGAGAGGGGGGGGGGGAGAGAATGGTGGACGAGGACGAGAGGGCTAGGTACAAAACCGAACTAGACGCAGCACGCCCCCGGAAAGACGACCTAGAACGGGAATCGTATACGGTGAAGAAAGAACTGACGGCCTCGAGATCTCCCCCACAAGCGGGGGAAGCGTATCGACTTCGCGACATAATGCATTCTGTCGCACACGATGCAACGGAAGGCGCGAGCAGCGCACCGGTAATGACGCCGAGATCCAGCGTGACGTCAATGGAGATGGACCTCACGTCAGCTCCGGAGGCTGACGATGAAGATGGAGAGGTGGACGCGCAGGAAGAATGTCTGCCAATGCCGACCACGAACAGCGTCCAAGCAGTTCTAAAGAATATTGCCTCCTCCATCGAAGACGGCTCCTACCCCCCACTTTGATAACCCTTACCCCTTCCTAGCCTCTTCCCAAAAACCAAACCTACCGTATAAACCTCACAAACTCACACACGAAGAAATGTTCCACGTCCGGGACATTATATCCCGGAGCGAATTTCAAGTAATAAATGCCCATCCCGTCTTCTTCCGAAATCAATGGAAGATGGTGGCGGAGCTGGCAAATGAAAGTGTATTACAACAAATGGTACTCTTCAGCCGGAGGAAACATGAAACCTCGCCCGAAGATTCCCTCAGCGAGACATCAACGAAATCAGCGTGCAAGAAACCCAAAAAAGGGACAAACAAGTAGGTCGGCTAAGGGCTCTAGAAGCCCATGAACGCCTGAGCCTACAAATGTTGTTGTTGTTATGGTCTTCAGTCCAGAGACTGGTTTGATGCAGCTCTCCACCCTACTCTATCCTGAGCAAGCCTTTTCATCTCCTGATAAGAACGGCAACCCACATCCATTTGAATCTGCTTACTATACGCGTTTCTTGGTCTCCCTCTGCGATTTTTACCCCACACGCTTCCCTCCAATGCTAAATTTACGATACCTCGATGTCTAAGAATGTGTCCTACCAAGCGATCCCTTCTTTTGGTCAGGGTATGCCAAAAATTCCTTTTCTCACCAATTCTGTTCAGTACCTCTTCATTAGTTATGCGATCTACCCACTTAATCTTCAGCATTCTTCTGTAGCACCACAATTCAAAGGCCTCTATTCTCTTCCTGTCCACACTGCTTATCGTCCATGTTTCACTCCCGTACAAGGCAACACTCCACACAAATGCCTTCAGAAAAGATTTCCTTGCACTTAAATTAATATTCGATATCAGCAAATTTCTCTTTTTCAAAAATGCTTTTCTTCCCATTGCCATTCTGCATTTTATATCCTCTATACTGCGACCATCGCATGTTATTTTACTACCCAAGTAACAAAACTCATCTACCACCTTCATTGTTTCGTTACCTAATCTAATTCCTTCAGCATCGCCCGACTTTCTAAGACCGCATTCCATTATTTTTGTTTTGCTCTTGTTAATGTTCATTTTATACGCTCTTTTCAACACACTGTCCATTCCATTCAACTGCTCTTCCAGGTCCTTTGCTGTCTCTGACAGAGTTACAATGTCATCAGCAAAACGCAATGTTTTTATTTCTTCCCCCTGAACTTTAATCCCTATTCCAAATTTTTCCTTGCTTTCCTTCAGCGCCTACTCGATGTACAAATTGAATAACATCGGAGAAAGGCTACAACCCTGTCGTACTCCCTTCCCAACTGATGCTTCCCTTTCATGCCCTTCGAGTCTAATAACTGCGGTCTGGCATTTGTAAAAGTTGTAAATAAGTCTCCTTTCCCTATATTTTACCCCTGCTGACTACAGAATTTGAAAGAGTGTATTCCAGTCAACATTGTCAAATGCTTTCTCCAAATCTACAAAAGCTAGAAATGTAGGTTTGCCTTTCCTTAATCTATCTTCTAAGATAAGACGTAAAGTGAGTATTGCCTCCCGGGTTCCTATGTTCCTCCTGAATCCAAACTGATCTTCCCCGAGGTCAGCTTCTACCAGCTTTTCCATTCTCCTGTAGATAATTCGTGTTAAAATTTTGCTACCATGACTTATTAAACTGATGGTTCTGTAGTTTTCACACCTGTCTGCACCTGATTTCTTTGGAATGGGGATAAATGTATGCTTTATAAATAAATAAAGATTTGACCCCAAACCCTTCACACGACAAAGAGGCGCAGAGCGCCGAGCCCGAAAGCAAACACACACAAAAAATCCACAGACAGACGACACCCTTGCGCTGGAGGACGACCAACCGTGCAACAAACCGACGCAGACGCCCAAGAAGAAGATGATCACATCTCGATCAGTACAGACCACGACGCGGATGGCCGACTTCGGCTGCCAAAAGCCGGCGGTCGCCGAGAACGCAACGTCACCAAGGAAGGAAAAGACTGCATCACTGTACTTGAAGAGGCTTTGTGTCGAAAAAATCAACCTCGTGAGACACCAGTCATCCTACAAAGAAGTGAAGAAGAGGTAAGAAGAAAGCAACGAGAGGTTGCAAGAAAGAGGACATCTCTGTTCGCCGAGAAGCCAAACAAATGTTAAAATGTTTGTATAGCTTATGGGACTTAATTACGGGGTCATCAGTCCCTAAACTTACAAACTGCTTATGAAATAGCTTATACTAAAGACGGCACAAACATCCATGCCCGAGGGGGGAATTCGAACCCCCGACCGCCGAGAAGCCAGAAAAGAGGCACCGGCCGACCAGAGGAGCAGGCAGCTACCTACGAGAAGACGAGGAAAGTGGCTTCTCATTCAGAAGACATGAAGTGGAGAAGGCTAAACAGAAACAACGGAATAAGCAGAACACCTTCCGCAAATAGGTGGTAATAGCAGCAGCTCTGGCCTAGGTTTCCGTGGTTCCCTGTTGGCTGTAAGCTAAACACCGGAGTTGCCCCCATGCCCACGCAATGTTCCCAATTGGGAAAAATAATATCCCCCTTCTACTCCAACCTACAAAAATAAACAGTGCCAACACAGCATTAACTAGACTAAGACCCAATAGAGCAAACAGCTCTCGAGCGGCCCTCCCACTCCCATAAGGAATGGGAATGAAATTCGAAGAAAAAAAGGCCACAGCGGTCAGTTGGACTACGCACCTGATGATGGCAATGTGGCCGCTTGACGAAATATTGCGCCCACTGGACATAGGCACCCGACTGTTGACCCGTGAATTCTTTCGTCAGTCTTTTAATATTTTGAAATAATTTACTTACAAGGAAAGTACTTGGGCTCGAACCAACACATATAGACCAAAATCGTATGAGAGATAATGTAAAGATCCCTTATTGAACTAGTGATACTCCCGCATCTGCAAAACTCTGCAGTCGTCCGTTAGAGGCCTCTGCGTGTGCCATGCCGCATTGCACTTTGACCTGTCGGTTCGCCATTAGGGACGGTGCAGTGTGCCTCAGAAGTTGCGTTTTGTGATGTTATTTCTGTGGTGAAGCGTCAGATGGGGCGGCGACTGCTAATAAATCCTGCTAATGTATTGCGATTAGTTGAGATGAAGTTACGAAGAACCCTTATTCGTGAAGATGGTATTAGTGTAGGAGATGAATCATTACATGCTTTCTCGTATCTGTTATGGTACAGAAATATGAGCATAAGTTAGATACTGTTGTTACAAACTCATAATAATGATAATGGGGATGATAATGACGAATAACTCATTGCAAGCGGTAGTGCTACGGTAAGTGCGGGAAGAGGCGATGGAAGCAGTGGCTGTGAATACCAACAGTCTTTCGGGAAGAAGGTTAAAGTTGCAACTATCATCACGGTTTTTGATGACAATTCGCTAGAGTACATGTACGATGATTATTAAATAAGTTATAGTTAAGATATCTGCATTACGTATGGCGTCTAAAATTACATCTACAGTGCTATCTAGACCATGGTTGCAGAGCTTTGCAGAAAAACGACACCCACCAGCCCATTGAGGTGTACTTAGAGATCCTGTAACCAAACGTTTGTTCGAGCCCGTGTACTTTCCTTGTTAGTAACAAACAGGTATATATATATATATATATATATATATATATATATATATATATATATATATATATATATATATATATATTAACATAAACCTTCTTCGAAATTGAGATTATCATATAGGCTCTATGGAAATAAGTTTGTAATTTTATTACCCAGATGCGGTTGCCCGACGTTTCTAGTTCAGCTATCATATTATAATTTCGCAAATTCACGCTTTCTAAAGGAGACTCTTTCGGAGCAAAAATGTCACTGACATAAACAACGCTTTAGTTTGTTATGAATTTGAATTATGTCATTTTTGTACAAATATATCACTGGTAGGCCTAAGCTGGGTAGGTCAAGGACAGAGGGCCTCAAAGAAGCGGTTGCTGTTTTGTTTGGTAAGACTCGGATGTATGCTTCGGCGGGCAGTCACTGCAGACAGTTGACTACTGTTCCTACAAAAACAACGGGCCGTTTGTCGCTCTTTATAAACGGTTCGGCAGTCGTGACGCGTGACGTCATTGCGACTGCCGGCTCTGTTGCTGCAGCAGAAAGCGCAACGTCGCAAAAAACACTGTTAGTGCAGTATGTGAGCGTATATATACGGATTTCAGAAATGTGATGTCGAAGGGTAAAGTGTATAAGAAGATGACAGAGGCTGTCTTACAATATTGAAGCTAGATTATTTCCTTTATTTGAGCCATAGTTCTTCTCCCGGTTGTTAGAGTTGATTCATGAGACGTTTCGCAGCGTCCACCAGGAAACTCATTGTTCTACTGAATCCTGTCTCGTGTTACTAGCTGCTAGCATGCGTCTTTACAGATCTTCTTGCCTTCAATCCCCTTCACAATGACTACATTTTCATCCCAGCAGTAAACTTCGAACCACTGGCGCGTTATACTGTTACTGCTTTATTTTTGTGGGCCGCGCGGAGTATCCTCCCTCGATCATGGCTGTGGGTGTGTGTGTTGTCCTTACAAGGGACACGTTTCACCTCGAACGCTCGGAGCCGCACAAAAGAAGCAATAATAAAGAAAACAGTGGCGTGCTCCATTTCCATGCAAAACGTCGCACTTGTCCGCTAGCGCCATTAGATGGTGGTGTAGTGTACCTGCATCTACATACATGCTCCGCAATCCACCGTAAGGTGCGTGGCGGAGGGTACACTGTACCAGTACTAGGTATTTCCTTTCCTATTCCACTCCCAAATAGGACGAGGAAGAAAAGAGTGCCTATATGCCTCCGTTCGTGCCCTAATTTCTCTTGTCTTTGTGATCGCTACGAGAAATGTAAGTAGGCGGCAACAAGATCGTACTACACTCTGCTTCAAATTCCGGCCCTCTAAATTTCATCAACAGAAATTCACGAAAAGAACGTCGTCTTTCTTCCAGCGATCCCCAACTGAGTTGCCGGAGCATTTCCGTGACACTCGCACATTGGTTGAACTTACCAGTAACAAATGTAGCTGCTCGCCTCCGAACTGCTTCTATGTCTTCCTTTAAACTGATCAGCTGCGGGTCCCAAACACTTGAGAAATACTCAAGACGTGGCCGTACAAGCGTTTTATACGCGGTCTTCTTTACAGGTGAAGTACATCTTCCCAAAATTCTCCCAATAAACCGAAGTCGGCTGTCCACCTTACTCACAACTGTCCTTACATGTTCGTTCCATTTCATATCGCTCTGCAATGTTACGCATATATATTTGAACGAGGCGACAGCATCAAAAGACTTGTTTTGTTTTTCCTACTCATGCGCATCACCTTACATTTTTCTACATTGAGACTTAGCTGCCATTCTTCGCACAACTAGAAATTTTGTCTACGTCATCCTGTATGCTATTACATTCAGTTAAAGACGACACCCTCCCATACACCACAGCATCATCAGCAAACGGCCGCAAATTATAAGTTTGTCCATCGAACATTTATATAGATAGAAAATAATAGCGGCCCTATCACACTCCCGTGCGGCACGCCTGACGATACACTCGTCTCTGATGAACACTCGCCGTCGAGAACAACGTACTGCGTTCTATTACTTAGGAAGTCTTCCAGCCAGTCACAAATCTGTGAACCTATTCCATAAGATAGTATCTTCGTTAGCAGTCTGCAGTGTGGCACCGCGTCGATCGCCTTTTTGAAGTCGAGAAAAGCAGAATCCGCCTGTTGCACTTCATCCATGGCTCGAAGGATGTCGTGTGAGGAAAGGGGAAGCTGAGTTTCACATGAATTCATAGAAAAAAGCTTTTCCGTTTCAAGGAAATTTACTATATTCGAACTGAGAATATGCTGCAAAATTCTACATGAAACTGATGTCAACGATATTGGCCTGTAATTGTGTGGGTCAGTTCTATTTCCTTTCTCATAAACGGGAGTCACCTGCG
Source organism: Locusta migratoria (assembly GCA_026315105.1). Lineage (NCBI taxonomy): Eukaryota > Metazoa > Arthropoda > Insecta > Orthoptera > Acrididae > Locusta > Locusta migratoria. The sequence continues at coordinate 543,533,597 of CM048744.1, forward strand.
GTTTTTTCCAATCACTAGGAGCTTTGCGCTGAGTTAAAGATTCGCAATAAATGCAAACTAAGTTGGGGCCAATGCCGCAGATTACTCTTTGTGAAACCGAACTGGTTTTCCATCCGGACCAGCAGACTTTTTCGTATTTAGCTCTCTGAGCTGCTTCTCTACACCGGAAATACCTATTACTATGTCCTCCATTTCGGAATTAGTACGTTGATCAAATAATTGTACATTTGTGCGGTCCTACTGCGTGAAAGATTTCTTAAAGGTTAAATTTAGAACTTCAGCTTTCCGTTTGCTTTCTTCTATTACTGCCCCGGAATGATCAACGAGTGACTGGACAGTGGGCTTTGACCCGCGTATCGAATTTACATAGGACCAGAATTTTTTCGGGTTCTCGGAAAGATCTTTCGGTAAGGTAATTATTGTATGCTTCGTGCATCGATCTATTTATAGACGCACGAATCACTTCTAACTTTTGCCTTTCATCATTTGCTGCACCAACCAGTGCTCCACTTGCGCGAGAGGTATAGCTGCAGTATGTATTTGTCTCCTGGAGTGTCCGCAAGCGAGTTACTGTGTACAGTGTAATGATATCATGAAGAGAATTAATCCTACGCACGTGGTCCAAATATTAGGGACCAAGTTGCGACTTGCTGAACATCGGAAAGTCGGAGCCAAGGTAATGGACTTCGAGGACATAATAATTCAGAAATATAATGGCAATGGCACAGAAATACACGACGTTACGCTGGACAGATATACGGAATTTGAAGGACAGGAGGAGCCTGAACCTGCAGGTGGCTCTTCAAGCAGTGCACGAAATTCATTTCAACGGGAACATTCAAGTCCATGTGTACGAACCGCCGCCACCCAGAAAGATGAGGTCCAGTGTACAGTAGAAACTCGGTACTCGGTAAACCGGCAGGCCGGATAACTCGGCCACACCCCGGCACAGCCCCAGGAATTATTCCGTGCTCACAGAATGTAGGACAGAACTGAAATCGTAGCGTATACCAGTTACAGGCTATGCTATGTATTGGCCAAGACATCGTCTTTTCTTGTGCCATTTTCACTCTAAGAATCCTTTGAGTTTCATTAATACAGTGTGTAGACGCGTTTTCATACTAGAAACAGTCTTGATCAAAACTACGGGAGCGAATTTTCTTACAGTGTCGTTTAAAATCAGCTTAGGTGTGATGGACAGATAATGAACTTCATTACAGCAGACAACAGTGACACTCATGCGACGCGGGTACGCGCACTTGTCGCTCAGTCTGCCTATAGCCTTTGTCTTTTCTTAACCGCTTTTTGTGAAGTCCCTGTGAGTGTAAGTAACGAATATCAATTGCAAGATATTGTCGTAAAATTTATTGCGTGTTATTGTGTTCCATAATTTGTATTGTATTCTAAGGTAACAACAGAAAGTACTTTATAACGAAACAATCTCACCTATTTTTTTTTTTAACACCGTTTTCGGTAAATCGGCATTTTCACAAACTCGGCCAATCTTCGGTCCACATTAGACCGAGTTTTCGGGACTCTACTGTATTAAGACATATTGATGACGGCACAGTAGGCTTCAATTCCTATAGCAAACATATGAAGCACTATCTTCTTCTTTCTCTTGACCCGTTTTTCCCACATATTGCAGGGTCAGCGTGTTACTGCGGATTTGGCATGTTAGTAATAACGGGGTGGCCGGATGCCATTCCTGCCGCCACCCCATGCCCCCCGGGAGGAAATGTGTGCCCCAAATGTCTGCGTATACGTGTGAAAGTGTAAAGTGTTACGAAATGTTTGCGAATCGTGTAACTGAGGTGGGACTTGGGGACCAGCCCAGTATTCACCTAGGCGGATGTGGAAAACCGCCTGTTCAAAATGTTCAAATGTTGGTATAGTCTATGGGACTTAACTACGGGGTTATCAGTCCCTAAAGTTACAAACTACTTATGAACTACTTACGAACTAGGACGGCACAAATATCCATGCCCGAGGGGGGATTCGAAACCCCGACCGTAGTGGCCGTACAGACCGTGACTGAAGCGCCTCAGTCCCCTCGGCCACCGCGGCCGGCTTCTGAACTGTGTGTCTAGGGAACGAGAGAGCAGGTTCTCGTTTAAAATCAAACAGACTGTCGCAATTACAAACAAACTATAAAGGAGTATGTTTTGTGTCCCAGCCTCGTCGCCGCTTTTGTATCTCGTTTCCGTCGTAGGTGTCGGTGGCCGAGTGGAATGAGACCGACACAGGAATAAAGATAGCACGCTGGTGCAGGTACGGAGGGGAGCAGCCAGAAACTAGAAACACTAGAGTAAATTATAACGAGATATATATTGCACAGAATTTATACAATACTTAACTTTTACATTGCTCAGTACTGCAGATACATAGTTGAGCTAGAGGCCTGCCTAGTACTGCTTCCTAGTGCCTATACGATAGCCAAGTCTTCACTGGTGCCTATCTGATTACGAAGGTCCTAACTGGTTGCTATCTCAGGCCCAAGTGAACGATGTCGTTCAGTGGTGGCCACGAGCGGAGTTGCAGCAGAGGGCGCTCGTGGCTGTCGTCGTAAGAACGCCGCGCCGTGCGTGCATGGCGGCGCGCGGCTAAAGTAGGTGGCGCGCACTTTGTACTTGTGCGACACCACAGTATGTAATACCGCAATTTGATGGTGCAAGGAGGTGTGGATCCACGGTTTACTAGTCTGCATATGTGGACACCAGAAGGAGCTAAAATGGTTAGCTTGGTCAATTTCAAAGCGTCCATTTCCTTTATTGACCAACTAAGGCCGAATAATGCATTTAATCTATATTAGTACATTTGTCACACGTAACGACGTAGAAGACGATAATATCATACATCAGAAGGCACTGTTTGTGGCGGAAGCGAACATGTTTATAACCGAGAAAGGTAATATTTGGAACTGTGACTAGAGTTAATTCCAGTATTAAATCTCTTCAACATCAACACTGTCCTTCAGAGGAGACAAAACTATAGGTAGTATGTTGCAGCCTGTAAATAGCTCTACCCACAGCTACACAATTGATGTGGTTTTATCAATGACAGGCAGGCTAACTAAAAGTTATACATCTGTTTCCAAAAGACATAAAGGAGCTTTCGGTCGAATGTTTTAAAGAAACTAGAGATAACCCGTTCACGAAACATTCGTATGGAGGAAAGTAAAAGTTGAAAAATGACTAAAGAACACATGAAAAGTTATTTAACTTCGGTCCTTGGCGAACATGTAACAAATGAAAAGAGCCTATTGTTGTGTGTTTCTTTGGTAGGTCATACAGATCGTACCCTTCTAGATTCTAGATGCAAGTTTTCCAAACAAAGATGTTACGCTGAAGTGCTTGCAACTGAAGAAAAACAAAATATTGCCAATCCCTCGACGTTTACGTCCTACGGCAATATAAACTCTGTATGAAAAGGATTACTGATTTTCTATGACTAAAAGGTGCCAAACCACAAGTGAAGGTACCTGATTATTATTTCACGGTCAAACTTCACTCTGTGATTTACAATCAATATTCCGCACCAACATATAGGCCCATGTTGCTATATGCTGGGTAAAAGCCAGGTTATGACATTGACATACCAACTTGATCATTTGAAAATGTAATTAGTGTGGCTTTTGATATTGAACTGCGTGAATGCGAAAGTGATGTAGAATGTGATAACGTGGCTTTAGTGAGGTGTGCACATTGTTCTTTCCCATTTAGTTTCAACCACTTCATCTGAATCCCGCATCTGCACTTTGAGGACTAATATAAGCTCTTTCAGGTGTGCGGTACTGCTGTATATGTGTGTTTCGCACTATTGTAAGTACTTTAAGTACAGATTTTTTGGCGCTGCTGGCTAAATATGTAATGATACACTGACTCCATTATATTACATATAATTTCCTTCCTATGGTATTGATATAAGGCGGCCAGCTTTTTCAAAACTCAATGCGGGACATTTCAAGGATATGGAGTAGTACTAAGATCATGTGATTCATTGTGACAGTTATTCTGAAACTAGGAAAGATGTTTAGGCGAGAATAGTAGGCCTACTCATTTATTTTTGAAGTAACGTGTCTAACACGAGCGACATTTTAATTTTAGTTTTCTATCTTTATTTACGGTTCATAAATATTTTCAAAAAGTTCAAATGTTTGCAAAGCTTAAGGAACTTAACTGCGGTGTCATCAGTCTCTAAACTTACAAACTACTTATGAACTAACTTATACTAAAGACAACACAAACATCCATGCCCGAAGGAGGATTCGAACCTTTGACGCGGGAGGCCGCGCGATCCGCAACGTTTCGCTCCAAACCGCTCGGCTACTCCCACGCGGCTAATATTTTCACATGCTCCTGTTTCGAATTTTAGTCTGACAATTTTTACATACTCGTATTCTTTCTCCGTTAAGTTTTTCCGATCACCTTCGTTGTATGTACTACTTTTATTTGTTCCAGCTCTTAGAGCATCGTACCTTGTATTCGAGATCAAAGGTGTCCCTTGTGATTATACACATACTGAGCTCTTCGCCGATGCTCAGTAATGAGGAATTAACTGTTCACATAATGCGGTCTAGCCTGCTGTGCCTCCTCCCCCTGCTCACCTTCCCCACTACATTGGCAACAACAATGACACCTAAACAATGTGGTAACAACACCTAAGTTCAGACACGACTGTTGTGTCTCCTAGAGAGCAAGTCTTTCGAGCTGGTACATTGTTCTGTGTCAGCTTGATCAGTACGATTGTGGTGTGGCTGTATATTTTTTTTTCATAGCAACGAATCAAAAAACGAAAATGTATGGAAAAAAGTGGCTCTTATTATCGAAAAAGAAAAGCAGACGAAAGGTACGAAAATGAAAAAGAAACTAAACGAGCTAAGTTTATAACAAATATTTTACGTCACCCTCTAGAAGCAGCGAAAAAACTTGCATAGGTGATATTTCTCCAAATAGAAATACAACCGTGAGCTTAGCTGATGACCTCATTACATCTACAACTGCCTCTTCAGGAGTAAAACCATTGAAGGTGCTAGTAAGATCTGATTTGATTGTTGCCATTTGTTTGTAATAAAATATTACAAGTTCATATGGAAATTGAATTTCATTAGTATGAGTTTTTATTATTAGAATTAGCAAATTGTTGTAGTCAAATAAGTAGAAACAGTATCACTGATTATACCTTTATAAGTGATTCACAATTCAACCCTGTAAATATATAATTTCCATAGTGCAACTACCATCAAATTACATAAAGTAATATGTTTACAATTTCAAGATCTAAATACTACGTCACACTGCATACAGGCGTAGCAGAACGGAGATAAACATAGGGATGCAAGCGATACATCGATGTTTTGAAAAAAGTTTGATGTTTCATCGATGATAACATCGTTGTTTCGAACAGCGATTTATCGCCGATAAATCGACGACAGAAGTCAAAAACTAAAAACATCGTTCAAAAATGGATTGTTCGTTATTAGTTGCTCAGCCGGCGACAGGCCGAAAGTAAGGCTCCTGTAAACCCGAGCTGAACTATCCGCCATTTTTTCCCCAAGCTGTAGGAGTTGCCACGTTCCGGACGAGCTCACGCGTTACCTCGCGTTTCATTCAGCTCGTTCACACTCACAAACTACTCACTGTATGAACGTGGAATTTTCATCAATGTCTTCGTTAAGAACTGCACTACATTTTATATTTAGTTTTATTTACGGCAAGAATTTATTAACAGCATATAATAATAGTTAACGAACATGCACTTTCTGACGATGTTACGGAATTTTCGACATGCGAGGAACTTTTTTTCTTTTGAAGTTAGGTGAACACATTAAGCTAATGAAATGTTCAAAATACATCAAATTTTTATCCTCTCCAAACAGAAACTCTGTGAGAAATGTGTAACTTGAGATAATGTCAGTTAAATCTAACGCACTGGGATCCGCCCGCCCGCCTAGTAGTAACACGTCTTCCGTATTAGAGCTCCTAATAATTAGGCACATGTTTTTACTGCATAACATCCTTACTTGAAGATACTGGTACTGACTGCTTTTAATCCATTAAAGTTAATAGTTGCACACTACCAAAGTGTTGTGTCTCTATGTAATATGCAATTTCAGTTTTTCAGTTATATGAAAAGGATATTCTAAATATCTCATTACAGAGTGCTTTATTTTGCGAGGAATTGAGAACGAGTCAGTTCGTTAGCTATTGAAGAGATCTTTGCTGTCATTTTCAAGTATTCTCACATAAAATCCTCATTAGATCTAGTAACCATCCGTTCTGTTACTGCTAGGCTTTGAACTGAAGGAACTGTAACTCCTATTACGGTTTGGAAACTGAGTAGTAGCTCTGAAACACAATGGACAAGAAGCAAATAAATAAACATTTGTGAGTGACGAAAGAATATCTGTAAATCGAATAATAAATCACTAACTTTACCCTTTTTCATTCTACAACTATGTATTCCCTTGAATAACGCGACAGTTAATGAAGTTTTGAGTAGTAACCATGTTGCAAAATACTCCCTCGTTGCATGTTATCATTTGTCAAAATATCATTTTGATACCTCTAACCGCGTATGAGATACGCAATAATTCATTCTGGCCTTATCGCCATCGGAAATGAGTGCGCTAAATAAAATAAAGTTTGGCGCTAGGAGTGAAAGGTAAAGATCTCCTAAGTTGAAAATAAATTTCAGTCAATTAGGAAAGTTTCATCCGCAGCAACATAAGGTGTAACATGCACCAAAAGGAATATCATAGCAGCCTCTATTTTTTACTGCAAACTTTTCCTAGTGTAGCGCAGTTTCTTATTCCGAAGCCAATATCTTATCAACTACGACTATTAACGAAATGACGAGCATTTCGTCACAATGCTGACATATAAAGATTTAAGTAGCGGAAAAATGAAATATTTCTACCAATTAGTTTTTGCGAAATCGTTTGTGAAGGATAGCAGGGCATGCGCCTCTACGCTGTTGGTGCAGCGCGATTCCAACCATGTTGGGGAAAAAATGGCGGACGATTCAGCCTGGGTATTTAGGAGCTCTAGCCGAAAGCGGTGATATTGCTGTCGACACTATTTTCATCCTTGTAAAACAATGAAATACCAAATTCACAATAATGTAATGTACTTCAATCAGTCTCAACTGACTTATATACCGTTATCAAGGAAAATGATAATACAAGGAATTCTCGCTGCCGAAAGCTGTATCCGTATTTCTGAAATAACGCGATAACATTAGGTGGCATTACGTGTCAGTACAGTAGACAGAGATAGCAGAAAATGAAATTTTCATTTCAGCTAGGTACATGATTTTTAATAAACTAATCGAGATATATTCATTTTAAAAATATATAATAAATTGAAAGATCCGTAATATTTCTTCAATTTTCTCCACGTCGACAGTTAAGAAAGAAGGTAACACGTAAAAAAACACAAGGTATTTCGCATGTTATCAACAGATGGATGTAAATCCCAACTTCAATCAGCACAGGACGTTGCGAAATCTTATTTCCGAAATCCAGTGATTTCTATAGAGAAAAATGGCAAATTCGTTATCATTTAAATCTGTAATTTTGCTGTGTATTCGTAGCCTAGTCAAAGAACTTATAAAGGCAGATACCTCACATTTTAATACCAAATTACAAGCACTCCGGTTGATATTTTCCCGCCTGTAACGTCATGTGTAGGCCTAGGTAGGGTTTGGTGAAGAAACAGATGTCGTTTGTGCTTTAAAATGACTGTCACAGCACACCTTACTTTCAATTATTATGATACTGAAAAACAAAACCATTTCAGTGTGTCTTTCCTAATATTTGTATAACATATAAAAACGTCGAAAAAACATTTATTTTCAGGGCGAAAAACATCGACATTTTTATCACCATTGTAGCATTCCTAGGTACACATACAATCATAACTTCATGAGAGAGAGAGAGAGAGAGAGAGAGAGAGAGAGAGAGAGAGAGAGAGAAGTTTAAGAAAGTAAGTTGACAGGTGAGCTTCTATATCTACAAGAGTACGCCTCAGTTTCCACGTAAGTAGATAACACCGCACCACCGTCCCACTATTTCTCTCCCATTTCACTCTCGAACACCTTGCAAGATGAAAACTTAAATATTTCTCTGCGACCTCTGCATTTCCCGTATTTTATTACCATGAAGCAGTTGAGTGTCAACAAAATATTTTCACAATTGGGAAGATTAATGACTAAAATTACGTATGATGAGCAACACCTCTGTTTTAACGACTGTCACCCCAACTAATGTGCCATATACCAGACACTACGCTATTCCTTGATAACACAAAACGACCTTTCATTCTAGGAACTTTTTCGGCGTCTTTCGTAATTCTTATTTGGTAAGGATCCTATGCCGCTCGGCAATAAGTTTAAGAGGACGGACATGTGGAGTGGCATTCAGTCGACAAACAATAAGTAAAGCTTTTCATGTCCATGTCAGGGCCATTCAAATCGATGGCATACAAAAAGACTTGTCAGTTGTGCGTTTCTCTTTAAACGCTGAGTAAGCAGTACATAAATAGCACTACTTTTTGCTTGTGGCTCTGACTTGATACAAAGCACGTGCCATCCATACTTCCGCTGCGTTATTAAACGGGAGGGAGTTCTGCGCCATCTGTTGACCATCGTCTTTCGTATGCGGCCGCAAGTGTCCTATAGTAGCGCCTCGGGTGGCGATGTGGAGAACTACTGTCCGCTGCTCAGCAGCAGCTCTCTTCTGGAAGTTCCAAGATTTTGCAGAGAGCAGCACAGTCGCAATGTTTACAGTTCGCGGTGTCGACAAGAGAAACAGTTCTTCACTGTGTTATCTGCACGTAGCTGCTCAAATGATTCTCAGCTGTAAATTTAAAAATGTTTTGTGATGTGAAGTTAGACAAGCCCTATAGATGTTGAAGGTGACATTACTTAGTGCAATAGTGGTTCTAGGACTGTTGATAAAACATCGATTTATCTCCATTGTCCTAAAATGTTGCTTTTAACGACATATCGATATAAAAATGACCCTATTGAGTGCTAATATTTTTATTTTATATTATATTTTTCGAAATTTTCAGTTAATATTTGAAAATTTTATGTTGTTGTTTGGATGTTTTAGGGGGGACAAAACTGCAAGGTCATCAGTCCCCCTTGAAAATTTTATTTGGAAATTGCAGAAGAAAATAATTTTACTTACACCACGTGAAGGAGTCTTCAGGCCAATTCAGGTCACGTCAGGTCAAGGTTTCTCGGATTGAAAGATTTGACTTGGCAGTGGAGAAAAACGTATGATCGGAATGCTGTTGTAAACTGTAATCGGCGCTAGGCTACGAACATTCGTTGGAGAATCGCTACTGTTACCAGCAATGAAAAAAACAGCACAGTCGACGTGAAGTGTTCCGGAAACCGATCGACAGAGTACATTCTTTTCATTGTTAGCAAAGTGGTAATCATGTTCTCTGCAACGAATCCGTCAGTTGTGTAGATAATTTTCAAGAAGCTGCAATTTACTTGTAAAACAAGAAAAAACTATCAAACACAACAAATCTAGCTGCACATTGTTCAGCAAACACCACCAAGCAAATGCATACTTGCAGCTATAAGGTAGAAAGAGTGATGCAATAGCTAGCAGTGGAGGCACTGGTACATTTGTCCTGCAGAAGATCCCAAAGAAATTATTCAATTGAAATACCACAAACACCAAAACTTACGACAAACATGACCTTACAGTGACAAGATTACAATTGCAAGATTTCATCACTAACACTGTAAATGGATGGATGGATGGTTTGATTTTAAAGGGACTAAAACACTGTAAATACATTTTCAGATTGACGACCAAGAATGCACAGGGCGCTGCGTTTCGGAAGAAAGGTGGCGATTCGTTCTTTTGTGTATGTGATAAACGTACAATTGCATTTATTACCCATTAAAAAATTTTTCTTTATAAAGTGTAACAGCTGACCGTTCATTTTACATCTGCACAACGGTGTCAAATTGGAAATTTTAAAAATATGAACAGATGGTCGGTGTAGGATCTACATCTACATCGATACTCTGCAAATCACATTTAAGTGCCTGGCAGAGGGTTCATTAACCACCTTCATAACTTTTCTCTACCGTTCCATTCTCTAATAGCGCGCGGGAAGAAAGAACACCTAAATCGTTCCGTTTTCGATCTGATTTCTCTTATTTTATTGGGATGGTCATGTCTCCCTAAGTAGGTGGGTGCTAGCAAAATATTTTCACATTCAGAACTAAAAGTCGGTGATTGAAACTTCGCAAACAGATCACGCCGCAATGAATAACGTCTTTCTTTTAATGATTTCCACCCCAATTCGTGCAACATTTCCGTGACGCTTTTCCCCCCGTAACGTGATAAAACAAAACGAGCTGCCCTTCTCTGAACCTTCTCAATATCTTCCGTCAGTCCCACCTGGTGAGGGTCCCACAAGGGGCAACAGTACTCCAAGAGAGGACGCACAAGTGTGATGTAGGCAGTCTCTTTGGTGGAGCTGGTGCATCGTCTAAGCGTTCTGCCAATGAAACGTAACCGTTGGTTCGCCTTCCCCAGAATATTTTCTATGTGTTCTCTCCAGTCAAAGTTGTTCTTAATTGTAACTCCTAGGTATTTGGTAGAATCTACGACCTTAAGGATTGACTGATTTATCGCGTAATTGAAGTTCAGCGGATTTCTTTTAGTGGTCATGTGTATTACTTCACACTTTTCTTTATTTAGTGTCAATTGCCAATTTTCGCACCAAGTAGAAATTTTGTCTAAGTCGCTTTGCAGTTGCTTTTGATCCTCTGTTGACTTCACTAACCGATAAACGACAGCATCATCCGCGAACAGTCTAAGGCAGCTATTCAGATTATCTCCTAAATCGTTTATAAACACGAGGAAGAGTAGGGGACCAATAACGCTTCCCTGTGGAACGCCAGATATCACTTCTGTTTTACTCGATGACTTACCGTCAATTACAACGAACTGTGTCCTTTCTGATAGGAAATCGTGAATCCAATCGCACAATTGGGGAGATATTCCATAAGCACGCAATTTCATTAGAAGCCGCTTGTGGGGTACAGTATCAAAAGCCTTCCGGAAATCCAGAAATATGGAATCGATTTGAGATCCCTTGTCGATGGCACTTAACACTTCATGTGAATAAAGGGCAAGCTGTGTTTCGCAAGAGCGATACTTTCTGAATCCATGCTGACTATTGGTTAATAGGTCGTTCTCTTCGAGGTAGTACATAATATTCGAACAAAGTATATGTTCCAAAATCCTACTGCAAATCGACGTCAATGAGATAGGCCTGTAATTTTGGGGATCACTCCTATTACCTTTCTTGAATATTGGAGTAATTTGGGCAACTTTCCAGTCTTTGGGAAGGATGAGTGTATTGCTTTTGTGCTTTGGTTACACAATAACTAATATAAATGATGAGGGTGAGGGTTATGTGTATGTGTTAGAAAATAAATTGTAACACGCTAAGAATTAAAAAAAAAGAAGAGTCTACAGTAACACAGTTACCGAATGAGAAATGTGTTTTGGAAGCCTAATATCCCTAGGACAAAATGGCAAACCTGTCTAACAGATTCCAAATATGAGAACACCCTATGGAGCACTCGAAAGTTTCTTCTTGCAACGATTGCAATGTGTAAAATATTTTGATTTTTTCCACTTCATCGTGAAAAAAAGGTTTATTTTGACATGTAGCGAATGACAAATTAAAAATGAAATAAAATATAGGAGGTTAACTTCAATGAAATATTTCACAACACTGTAGCATGCACACATTTGTTATTTAACAGCGCCAACAAGTGATCAAAAGATATTCTAATACAAGCTTTTCGTCTGCAAATTGTTCCATTATCAACTTACAGATTTTCACATTAAATATGTTTAAAAAAATTCTTAATGTAAGGTAAATAGGCAGACTGCGTTCTTGTTAATGAACACAACATTTAACCCTCGAGCGGTAGCGCTGGTGCAAATATGCTACCATTTTCCTTTAAATGCTCACTGGTCTCGTAATGCAGAATTTTAGCTTTAGCTATTCCTCAATTAATCTTGAAAAATGATGTCAGTGAAGGTCCTGAGATTTTAGGGCACGGCTGTGTCCACCCAAAAAACGTTTTGTCAGGGAGTGCATCACTGGTAGCAGATTTGCACCGCGCTGCCTGTCGTGTAAGTAGATTTGAAATGTTTAATGTTACGTCTAGTTTTCCTTGCAGATGGATTTGTGGCAGTTTCTAGTAAATATTTATTTTATAAATTTTACCCTACATATTAGATTGCTCAAAAATTTAACTTTATTTCGTAAATAGAAGTTGAACTCTCGATAAATTGTCCTCTAGTTTCTTCTGATTAGCCATGCTGCAGTTTCCGTCATCTAACAGATGAGGAAATAGACGTCTTTCCACAAGTAATGAAGATCTTAGTGATTTTTGTCTTGATTTCTCATCAGATCATGAACAGGGCACTATTATTCAAATGTAAATCCTAGTTCCATTTCCGAACATGATTTCAGACGCAATGAATCTGATATTGGTATCACTCTGTGGAGTAAAACGCCATACAAGAAGCACTCCAAAACACTGAAAAAGAATATCATAAAAATCTTCTCTGCTTCTAAAGGGAACGCAAGGGACTTGAGGCCAGAGTCGCAAACTCTGTCATTCATGATCGATGATAATTATTGATGAGGTAATTATGTGTACTACGTTCCACATAACACAGAAAAAACTGACACTGTTTAAAAGACAGGATCTGCAGGGAAGTAACGAAAAACGAAATGATAGTACTGCTGGGTCTATTACACATGATTGTTGTCCACTTTCGAAATAATGTTACATTTGTTATACACCGAAGGTACTTGATATACTCATTGAGATATTAACATATGTGATATTTCTACCTGTACATTAAACTACTAGCTATATACTAGGTTTGTAACACGGAATACGAAATTGTAGCAAATCTGAAGTTAAGAGGGTGGCCAGGAACTGTACTGTGTGGAGGAATTTCGTCAAGGCCCTATGCTCCAGAGGGAGCAACAGGAAATAAGACAAGTAAATCATTATTTTCCGAAACGGTCGAGCTCAAAAATTAAAAAACATCGTGACTGGCAGCAGTATTTTCATTAATAAACAAAGCCAAGGAAACAACGTTTAAGCTCTCCCTACTCTCTTGTTTCGTCTCACGTATATTTAATGTTACCAAAGTATAATGGTTCCAGTGGCGGGCGAGTCTAGGCCTTTGATAGAGAGGGGGCTCATATCATAGAAATTTTGTGTCACCGCTGCGTCCAAATTTGTATTATGAAAAAAAAAAAAAAATTAAAAAGAAAAGGTAAGGAGTCCCCATTTCCCAATCCCTCCCTCCCTCCCTAGATTCGCCACTGTATCGCTCACTAGGTCTCTTTTTGTGATGTCACGAAAGAGCACAATTTCTTCTTTTGAAATCTGTCCTTCCACATAGTCTACCACATGTAGAAAGTTTTTATTTATTTAGTTCCAGACTGAATACAGAGCAGATGTGTCTCAATGATGAACACGAGGCTCTGTAGCCAGCGTCCGCACCTCAAGTAGCGAACTTCTAACCTTCGCCTCTCCTCTTCTCAGGCAGTTAAATATTTCAAATGTTTTCTAAAACAGGCGAAATTTTATTTTGAAATAAAAGTGGTATTGGTTGCAAACAAGTTTATTGATGCTTAGTAAGGACGTTTTCCGCCCTAACATGGGTCTTGTCATGCGATCATTTTTTGGCCTTTATGAAAACTACCGAAATGCAAGCAGAGCTTCGAACATCTTATGAAATTTTCGATGCCTAAAGCCAACGAATAGTGCCACACAACTAAATGCCTTGTAAGGATTGTTTTTCCTTTTTATACGTATCGCTTTCAGCACAAGTCAGCCCATACCCATAGTGGCTAGCTTATCAAAAAAAAAAAAAAAAAAAAAAAAAAAAAAAAAAAAAAAAAAACTTTCTAAACATTGTGACGTAAGCTATACAGCTGAATAGTATATTTTATTATGTGACTTGTTTTGTTTTATATTTTCTGATGAAGGCAATCTTAGTCATTGCCGAAACTGCTTGATTATCAATTGAATTGTTGAATAATTTTTGTCCTCGAAAAGAAGATGCCCATTCATGCAATACATTGCAAGCAAGCCAGACAAGGTTGGAGTAGAACTCTGGACATGGATGTTTGTGCCATCTTTAGTGTAAGATAGTTCATAAGTAGTTTCTAAGTTTAGGGACTGAGGACCCCGCAGTTAAGTCCCTTAAGCTTAACAAACATTTGAACATTTGAAACAAAATACAAAAAGATTCTGACGGGAGGCGTGCTTAGGTAGTCCTTGCAGGTGCGGTGATCATTGTGTCCCCAGTGGTGTAGGGATCAGCGCTGGGTACACATTTTCAGCTTTGCCCAATCGCAGGTGATGTCATATATTCTGTGAATATTAAATAATAACAACTGCAGAATCAGAAGTGACGACTGTTCCTGCGGAACAGACGCCACATGTATATAGATTAATACTTGTTCCATATATCATATATACGACATTTAGTAATGATGTGGAACGTGTCAGTTTGTTAAATGTTGTCTACACATGACAATCAATATTTAAAGGATTTTTATTGTAATTTTTTTCTTCCTTTTTTAAGTTTTATCTAAAAATTAATCTATAGTGTAAAAGGAGTTGCCATTCAGAAATTCCTTTAATTTCTTTTTAAATACTGGTTGGCTATCTGTCAGACTTTTGATGCTACTCGGTAAGTGACAGAAGACTTTTGTGGCAGCATGATTCACACCTTTCTGTGCCAAAGTTAGATTTAACCTTGAATAGTGAATATCACCCTTTGTCCTAGTGTTGTAGCTATGCACACTGCTATTACTTTTGAATTGAATCGGATTGTTAATAACAAATTTCATGAGTGAATATATATATTGTGAAGATACAGTGAAGATCCCTAGATCCCTAAATATATGTCTGCAGGATGATCTTGGGTGGGCTCCAGCAATTATTCCGATTACACGCTTTTGTGCAATGAATACTTTTTTTCCTCAATGTTTAATTGCTCCAGAATATTATTCCATATGAAAGCAATGAATGAAAACAGGCATAGTAAGCTAATTTACTGAGGTGTGTATCACCAAATTTTGCAATGACCCTGATAGCATATGTAGCTGAACTCAAACGTTTCAGACTTATACAGAATTCAGTGGTGAACGACTTAGTAAACGAAAGTATATTTTGGATTTGTGTCAAGATCATCGTGCGCTATATTTAGCAGCAAAAATAAAAGGGTCAGATTGAGGTAATGCAGACAATAAGATGGGCCACACAAGGCAAAAAAGAGAGAGAAGTGTAAAATTCGCACCTCATGCAAAGCAAATCCGATTGCTAATGTTCGTTCAGGTTATGAGAAAACAGCATGTGGGAAATGTGAGACGACGAGTGTGGTGTGACAAGTATAGCAACGAACAACAGTATGTGAAAAATCTATTGTTTGTGAAATACATATTTAAAGCATTTATTCGATTGATAGTGAATGTATGTGAAATCCTCTTTACTAGTTGGTCATTCGTGCAGAAAACAGTTCTAAAATTTATGAGTTGTAGTAGATAAAAAGTTTTCAAATTAAAATATTAGTAGAAGACAATAAAAAGACAGGCAATTTAATTAAATGTGGTCCATGTATTGCACAGACATGAAATAAAAATCAGTGAAAGTATATATGATGGTTACATTGCATTATCTTTCACAATCTTGCCGCAAAATCAATAGAACTGCATGGGGCCAATTTGGCCGCAGTGGTCCTTATAGGATGCATGTGGTCCTTATAGTGTTAAAACGAAAAAAAAAAAATTGCTCAGTTCCCCTCATCCGCTAATAGCCATGTGACTGACTCCTAGTCTAGGAATGAAAACGCAAAGAAAACAATTCAAAAGTAAAGGGGGGGAGAGTAGACAATAATAATTTGTAATGTTTGTAGAATAATAACAGCCCCACTTACAAGGTATTAAAATAAAAAGTCTAATTATATATATATATGGGCCTTTGAGATCTTCTTTCAACAGCTCCAAATTTAAACAAAAATAACGGCTTAACCGTTCATCAGAGACGAAAATTGAATGTACTAATTTTTAGAGGAAGAATATGTCCACAACTTTGTATGATTTTTTTTTTATTATTTCATATCTCGCACCGTTTCAGAGATATTTGCAAATAACGGCGATTTGATACTGTCTCTTGATTTTACGTAAACCAGTACAGGCAAAGATAATCTACATCTGCATCCATACTCCGCAAGCCACCCGACGGTGTGTGGCAAAGGGTACCTTGAGTACCACTATCGGTTCTCCCTCCTATTCCAGTCACGTATTGTTCGCGGAAAGAAAGGTTGTCGCTATGCCTCTGCGTGGGCTCTAATATCTCTGATTTTACCCTCATGATCTCTTCGCGAGATATACGTAGGAGAGAGCAAGCAATATACTGCTAGACTCCTCGGTAAAGGTAAGTTCTCGAAACTTCGACAAAAGACCGTACCGAGCAACAGAGCGTCTCTCCTGCAAGGTCTTCCACTGGAGTTTATCGATCATCTCTGTAACTTGAAAAAGTGTACAAACTACCGCGGCAAGGCAAGTGATAGTATTTTGGCGGTAAAAGATGACTGAAATATGGAAAATATATTACAGTAATAATTTAAAGATGTAAAAGTTAAAAAAGGAGTGTTTTTAAGATTAAACTCAGAAATATCAAACAATTTTGGCTGTGTGCGATCAGAGTGAATATTACGTATTGAGTTCATAGATATCACAATAATAGAGTCGTAAACGTATCGTCCATAAACGTTTTAAGACTGGAAATGATTTACAACTTTATTTGTTCAGAAGAAATTCTTTATGATTAAATCGGCGTGCTCGGTGACGTTTCATTAAGTTTTTTGGGACATTTTATGATATTCAAATCTACAAGCGATTTTATATTGTTGTAGGCTACGTATTACATCTGCTTATGAATGACCTGTTCTCCTTGCTTTTATTATTTTTGTCAGAAATATTTGTAAAAATGTCACGAAACTGCAGTAAAACATAATGTGTGTCGTAAAAGACGTCATTTAGATTTCTTGTTATAATTTGTATCCAATAATTAAGTTTTATTGTCTTGTACACCAAAGAGTGGTGCTGCGGTATCGACACGTAGAAATGTACTAGTTAGTATCAAAACGAGACTATGATGTCAACTTCCCTGAAACACAAGAAAAAACTAGTATATGTAATTGATTTGTCTGAATGCAATGATGTTGACTTATTTCGCCGGTCACTAAAGAAGAAGAAAGGTTTTATTGAGCAGCTATTGTTGATAATATTAATTGTAATTTTTATAGAATTGTATTCCATCATTTCCACTAACTTTTCAATCAAAACTCTAATATTGTTTAAAGAGATCAGATATTCCTGTTATACAACGTGCTCCCCGGTGCCACACTACAAATCCAAAGGTCGCGGGTTCCATCCCCGCCAGGTCCTACGATTTTTATCTGTCACTATCCTCTTCTTTCACCTCTGGCAGTATAGCTCATGTGAAAAATACTGAGTAGCACATACAGGACCATGCCTAGTAAAGCACTGTGTTGTTCAAACCAATCTTCGGGTTGTTGGCTGCTTATCTTTTTTTTTTTTTTTTTTACAACGCTCTAAAGCGTTATTTCTTTGACGTCCGTTCAGAAGTTGTATTCGTATATTCTAATTATTTTTGTGACAAATGCTCGAAAGTATGTTCAAATCCCACAAAATGTTAATTGCGTTGCTGTGATAATTGAATTCTCCGAGTTGCGCTTTTATCAGCCGCAATGAGCTGGCCTGGACCATAATGAACAAAAACCAACCGATTACCAAAATTTGCCTGGGCTACATGAAATATCTATTGTTCTTATCTTAACCCTTTACCGAAGTAGAGTTAATCCTACTCATTCGAAACGTATATAAATGATCCGGAGGGCTGTCCAAAAACACTTTATGTTCGTGATTGATAGAACCTAGGATAGGAGCTCCTGATGAATCACATTTTCGTCGCGACTTTTTCTAACATAGTAATTAACTGTCAAGCACGGTACATAAAGAACAGCCAATGTTGATCATTTCCGATGTTATTACCAACTCTGTTAATATTAGAGCACTAAGTCTCCAATGTTATTCAATTTGTACATCGAGCGAGCTATAAATGAAATCAAGCTATAAAGGAAAACAAGGAGAAATTTGGAAAAGGAATAAAAGTTCAGGATGAAGAAATAAAAACTTTGATAAGAGGTTTTAAGCCAAGATCGCTTTCTTCTTTTAATTACATGACCGGTTTCGGCGTGCTAGACGCCATCTTCAAGCCTGTCGTAAGTTTTTACATCACTGCTATTCCAACAATTTTTAAGATATTGGTATACATCCACATTGATGTGTCATCCAAATAAAATTTACATGTCAATAATAAAACGACTGAATCTATCTTTCTCAACGTCTATGTCAGAGGCACTTCAGAATCAAGTTCAGTACTCTTATTAAACAATCTAGATCGCTCCAATAATGTGTTCCTTAAAAACTTTGATTTTTGCCGATGACGTACTTTTGTCAGAGACAGTAAAGGACATGGAAGAGCAGTTGAACGGAATGGACAGAATGTTGAAGGGTGCATATAAGATGATAATTAACAAGAGCAAAACAAGGGTAATGAAGTGCAGTCTGAGAAAATCAGGCGATGCTGAAGGAATTAGATTAGGTAACGAAACAATAAAGGTGGTAGATGAATTTTGTTACTTGGACAGTAAATAACGATGGTCGCAGTTCGGATGATATAAAATGCAGAATGACAATGGGAAGAAAAGCGTATTTGAAAATGATAAATTTGGTAACATCGAATATTAATGTAAACGTTATGACGTCCTTTCTGAAGGCATTTGTGGGCAGTGTTGCCTTGTATGGGAGTGAAACTTGGACGATAAACAGTGTGGACAGGAAGAGGATAGAAGAATTTGAAATGTGGTGCTACAGAAGAATGCTGAAGATTAGGTGGGTTGATCGCGTAACTAATGAGATGGTACTGAACAGAATTGGCGAGAAAAGGAATTTCTGGCATACCTTGACTAAAAGAAGGGATCGATTGGTGGGACATAGACATAAAAAATCGTGAATTTAGCAATGGAAGGATGTGTTTGGAGTAAATACCACAGAGGAAGACCATGAGATGAATACAGGAAGCAAATTCAAACGGATGTAGGTTGCCGTTCTTATGAGGAGATAGGATAGAGTAGGACAGAGTAGGGTGGAGAGCTGCATCAAACCAGTCTCCGCACTGAAGACCACAACAACACACAAGTCAACGAGTGAGTTTATTCAGTGATGAGAATACAGACGACCTTCATGAAAAACGCCCAGTCTTATCTTGGTAATGACTGATGCTTAAGTGTAAAAGATATTTTGATAAGGAAACATTTACTATTATTTTGTTGTCATTTGATCCTCAGAATTTGAGAGGTTAGTTTTGAAAAACATTATTGTCGCCTTTATCTCCTTTATATGTTTCTCGATTTTAACCATTTAAAAATGCAATACAGTGCAATTTGAGTGAGTTATATACTTTTTCTTTTTCTTTTTTTAACAAGCCGGAGTACATGACATTGATGCTGTTATATTTTGCATAATATACATCAAAACACTACAAGATGTTCTTTGTTTGATGGTAAAAGGCAAGGCAGAAGAAACGTTATGAGTGAGTAGTCCCAGAAGCCAACGACGATGGTTAGCTATTTCAGATTGTGTTACGCGATTGTGAGTCCCAGCCATAAAAATTAATGGAACATTATTCTTGCGTAAAATGGTTATTTCCCCTGGTATATTCCAAAGTTATTTTCTGTGGACATTAGAAGAACCAATTCGGTGATGATCTGAGTGACCTTACCCGTCAAACTACTCACGACTGTTATTGATTGACCACATCGATTCAATGAATGACCACTTATTTCCCACGTGACAGCTGAATGGAAGCAATAACAATCTCCATCTCCAATCAAAGTAAGACCAAATATACTCTCACAGTACAAATCTGGGCACATTAATAAGGGATCTAGTCAGCTTATTACTATTAAATTGCAAAGGAAGGAGTGGTAACTCCTAAATGTCAGTAAATGACCTTCAACAAACTGGAATTAATTCTCCAGAATAAATTATGTTCTCTCTCTCTTAATTGCAACACAAAGAAAAGACGAACACTGCAAACAAGGTTCCCATTTAATCATTTCGACACGTTCATTCTAATTCCAAGCTGCTGGTAACTGTTCTGAGGATACCTATGGTTTGATACTGAAGGAGAACGTAAACGGCTATCTATTCGAAGTATTTTTGTTCAAAGTATTTTTGTTACATGATGGATATCAGATATGATTGCTAAAGCACGTGTTAAAACACCACAAAAATGCTGAAAGGTAAGGGAATATTTTGAAAATATTGTAATAACGCACTTATTCTTCTAAGACCAACGTTACTGGAACGGAATTTATATTGTCATTCTACTTTGTGATTGTATGTAATGCATCATTATTTTTGTGTGTTTCTCCTACTACCCTTTTGTTTAACGCTGCATCTGATCTGAGGCTAGCCAAGCACCGAAACTAGAAAAAAAAATTAGAAACAAATTTACCTTTCTTTAATCCAGACTAAACTCATCGATAAATGTACCAACAATATCGCTGTTCTTTATGTTGGTATCATGCATTATTTGGACTATATTGGGTTTGCATATACGTCACACTCCTTGAACTACCTGAAGGTGCGTGTAGCGGGGGATACTTATGATACACTAAATCCCCCCTCCCCTCCCGCCAATCCCTTTCTCTGTTCTATGTGGGAATGGTTTGTGGGAAGAAACCTCTGTTAGCTCCATGTGGTGTTTCTGAATATTAATTGTAAACCAGTCCGTGATGAGCAACGCATCTCTCGTAGCGCCTGCCAATAGACATTTTTGAGTAACGCTCTCACGTCGAATAAACGAGCATATTACGCTCTTGATTGTGTATTTCTTCTATTCATCGTACATACTAATAGTCCCAGTGTGATAAGTAGATCGCGGAATTTTAAGTCGTAAAAGTGAATTTTAGGCGCCTAAAATAGGCTCCTACAGTACTTCATTTAGGCTATATCAAACTTAAAACACGCTGTAATAAATATGATGCAGAGAAAATAAAAATGAATTAAAATTTGCAGTGTTGACATATGTACATTGAAACACGTCGTCCACTGATTGTGTTGTCGTGTTCCATTTTGATTTATTCCTTAACCTAAAGTGTTTCTGCACCATTAATGTTATATGTCTGTTAATTATTTTATTATTTTTATCAATGATCAATGCCCCATGTTTGTATATGTTTTCTCCATATTTATATATGTTTCTACCCGTGTGATTGAACTTGTGTGTTCATGTTAATGTGGAAGGTTGCCTTTAATATTGACTGACTGCCGCGCAATGGCTTAAGTCGCCGCCTCCCGCTTTAGGCCTCGTTTTGCTGTAGTCAAGGACGCATGGCTTCGTTTGTCGTCTGCGCTGGCTTCTGCTGGCTGGCCAGAGAAAAGCTTACTTGGCAAGCTGGCGACGTGGCCGTGTTCTTAGTGTCGTACCCACCTAATCTTGGACGAAAGAGGTGACAGGAGAACTATCTGCGAGCGGTTGAAGAGGGAATTGTCTTCGCCAAGTGGCAAGGGTTACTAAACAGTGGGTTCTGAACGCGCTCTGAGTCGCTTTGAGCGCACTCTATTTCTGGTGTGTGACGGGGGGAGGTTTTTCTGTGGTCTTAGAGCTTCAATATTGACTCTTCATTCTGGCTCTGACGACTCTGGAAGTAAGTACTCCGCCGAATCATGCTGAGGGGAAGACATGCTGTTAGGACTTAGCTTTCTTTGTTATAAGGCAGTCTTGGTTTTTCAGTGCCAGTTCTCTTCAATAATTCTTTTGCTATGTGTAAATTTATTATTTGCATTTTCATTCCAGTGATGACTGTGTCTGGTTTGCTCAAGTTAGAATACATGTGTGTGGCCTTCAGCCTTTGTTTAAACCTAGTATGTTTGAATTTCCTTCGTGTTTTTAACTTACGTTTCGTGTCGTTTTTGTATCTGTGAGTATGCTGAATATATCTCAGATTTTCTGATTTTATTCCATCTTTACTGTCTTGTATAACCGATTGCACCACATGCTTTTGTAAACATTATTACTTCGGCCTTCAACCATGGTTTTATTAATACTATCTTTCTTCTATACGAATTCTGGCATGTGATTTACTCACTGATTCAAGATTAATTTCGGTTTGTAAATGTTATGAAATTCGGCATGGTTGCACACCACTTGGTACTTAAGAATAGTGAGCCGCTGCCTCCTCATACATGAGTTCGTTTAGTGCACAGTATGATTAAATTTGTGATTAAGACACCTGCCATCTCGTCAATATGCCATCGACGCTTCATCTCGCCGCTGCTTTCATGTGTTCCAGCCTTATAATGTATCACCATGCATTATGCACGTGTCTGTGAATGAATGAATGTGCTTTCAGCTACTCATTGTGTATTTTAAAAATTTCTAATGTTACCTCCATATTCATAAAGGGCAGAAACAATTTCAATACAGGCAGTAATTATATGATTTAATTCACTTTTGTACAAAGTGTGTTCGTAATTTGGTTTCCCCACATTTATTTGCTAGTTACTTTTCTGAATAGATTATGATTTTAAAGTTTCAAATCTCTGCTTTATGATTTCATGCTACCTGTCCCATGTTTAATTATCTATTCATTTAATTTTTTAACATTGATTTTGTTTTTGTTAAAACGATGGCTGCTCCCTTAAGGAGTGAGCAGTTAGATAAATTTCTGTTGCACATGTACTGTGGCCACTCAGAAAGTAATCTAGAGCAGCAGTAAGTGTTTTAACTTACATTTGCAGATCTCAACTGCCCGAGATCTTGCTTATTTTAATAACAGGCTACTTTCAGTATCTTATCAGTCACTAAAAACAAGGAAAATTACAATGTACACAGCAACATTAATGTTGATTATAATTCGAAATATTTTTAGTTTGCCGTGGTGAAGTAGCCAAGCGGTCTACAGCACCTCGCTGCGGAGCGTGCGGTTGCTCGCCATGGAGCCCTCCCTGGGGCATTGGTGTGTGTGTTTGTCCGTAGGTTAGGTTACCTAGGTTTAAGTAGTTTGTAAGCTACGGACTGATGACCGCGCAGTTTGGTCCGATAGATTTACAGACATTGGAACATTTATTTTTAGTTTCTGCAAGATAAATATCTCCAAATACATATACGTAGCAACAGTTTAATTAATGCATTCGCAGTTTCACACATTCAGACCATAGTTCGCTTCACAGTAAATAACCAATACCTTTTCTAGATTTTCTAGTCTAAAAAGTGTAACATTTCTCCCAAACTGTCAGTATTTTAGAGATGATGTTTCATTTAAATAATATCTGTATGAAAATATCCTTGAAGTGGTATAGCTACAGCAAATGAAACTGTCCCAC
This sequence comes from Locusta migratoria, assembly GCA_026315105.1. NCBI lineage: Eukaryota > Metazoa > Arthropoda > Insecta > Orthoptera > Acrididae > Locusta > Locusta migratoria. The sequence continues at coordinate 543,557,167 of CM048744.1, forward strand.
GATTTTAATAAAGGAAATATTAAAGAAATATTAATTTTGATTGAAATGACTGTAAAATCCAGATTATATTTCTGAAAAGCTATCCCTGACGTCACTATGAAGATTGAACGGGGGAAATAGTTCAAATTTTTGTCGTAGAATTTATGTGACTCATGAAAAGTTCCTCTGTTTTTAAAAAGAATGGAAAATTGCAGCACTGTAAAGGAATAGACAAGCTACGCACTAAGAAATTAATTAAAAACCCGTTGTTGATGGAAAATAGCCGTGAACCTAATTGTTTGAGACATCATTTACTATCAGTATCATGTACTGTCAGTTAATAACGAAGTCCACGGCTAGCTTAAATTTTTAAAACTGAAATTTAATAAGAAGGCACAAAATCTCAGGATCGTTTTCAGAACAGTTTTTTAGTAAAATAATGGAATGAAAACGATTACCATTCTGATCACAACTCCAACAATTAGTTTCGTAATTATATGTAATGGCGGAATCCGTTGTCCTGAAAAATAACAGTTAATAAAATGTGAGAAGAAAATAATAAAGGAATCAGTTTTCCACTAAATGAGAACATATTCGAAATTCGGTTAAACTGCAGTGCTTATGATTGAATTAAATAGCAGCATATCTACATAAAACTTACATCACATACTTAGTTCACATATATCCTGGCAAATTCTTAAAATTACAGACCTGAAATAATTTACGAGTCCAAAGAAGGGCAGCTCGTTTCGTGTTGTTACGATACAGGGGAGACAGCGTTACGGAAATGATACAGGATCTGGGATGGGAATCATTACAACAACGGCGCTTATCGCTGCGGCGTGGGCTACTTACGAAACTCCAATCGCCAACGTTCTCCTCCGAATGCGAAAATATATTGTTGACTCCCACTTACATAGGTAGAAATGATCATCAGAATAAAATACGATAAATCAGAGCTCGAACGGAGAGATTCAGGTGTTCTTTCTTCCCGCGCACTATTCGAGAAAGGAATGGGAGATAAATAGTATAATGGTGGTTAGATGAACCCTCTGCCAGGCACTTAAATGTGATTTGCAGAGTATCCCTTGTAGATGTAGAAGTCAAATTAACGAAATACGTACGTTTTAGGATTTTGATGCGGAAATTAGCAAAAATAGGCACTAATGTCAAATTCGGCAGTTTTAGGTCCTACAGAACGATATTGAGTTTAATTAGCCATGAAATGTATAAGTACCAACCTACGTGCAAAATGGACCTTTGGGGAAAGAAAGTGTTAACCTAAAAATCCGTGGTATAGTGATAAGCGATACTCCAGAGTCTGTAGATGAGTTACATTTACGCTTTCGCATTGTTACTATTAGATACAATTTCAGCCAAAAAAAAAAAAAAAAAAAAAAAAAAACAGACGCTCCGCGAAGGATATATCCAAATGGGACAAATACAGACTTACGTGATGTATTGCCATTCTCAAATAAATAAAATTAAATGATTGAATGAAAACGTTCTGAATTCCGTTCCGTCTGATACGCATGCTTTCCTCATAATGTGGTTGTCTTGAGGGTCCTATAATAGTTTAATGGTACAGGTTTTCGACTAAACAAAATGGATTTCACAAGATACTACTGGAGTATACTGTTCTCTACGGCAAACCCCACGATAATACAAATACAAGGAAACACAGTTTTAATGATGAGATAATCGTTAAGATATGTGAACTGTTCTGCCGCCCTGCAATAGCCCCTGAAAGACAGACAACACATCCAACACAGAAGTGTTCCGGGCAATCTACACGCCCGGCGATCCGGAGCTGAACAAAACGGGAAAACTATAACATCAGCTTGCTTACTACCCGTTCACTTTACAATGGAGACGGCAGAAAGCGGAACTAAGCTTTGTTTACGATCAGATGGGGCCGTTTGACGCACGTGTCGCTTGCATAGTTCAGTTTCTTTATTGTCGCAGAGCGTTAGTATTCCTAGCGGCTGGTGAAATGGACAGGCATCGCAAAAATACACACTATCAAAGAGAATGTTCCGATGGAAAAGTGCTGATAAATAATGTTGTTTAGTTCTATAGAGAAGAAAAACGAAAAAGCTTGCTCATTCCGTAGGAAAGAGCTATGGAGAGAGCGGCAGCAACGGTAGAAAAACTTGAAGAATTGTTCATAATATTGTGAACAATGTTAAGAAGGCCAGATAGAGTGGTGATAAAATTGTAACACCGAGGAGGAAAAGACTGAGGAAGTAAACCAAGTGTCTTGACGAATTTGGTAAGTGCTTACTCAAAAGAACGTTTTTAATTACGACATTAAAAGAGAGATACCCGCCCTTCGAAAACTTTATAATTGGGTGCAGGAGCCAGATATTAATTTCACGGGAAAACGAACCACTTTGTGGCGAATTTTGAAGCATTATGGGGCTTCGTTAAAGAAATTTGTGAACACTGATGAACATTATTGGTTGAGAGGGAGGACATTGTAGCATGTTGTGCACATTTTCTTAGCGCACTGAGGGAAAACGAAAAAGGTGCGAAAAACCCGTCGTTCATACTGACGAAACATGGGTGAATACACAGTATATTGTCATTAAATGTTGGCAACACCAGAGAGGTACCAGGTGTGAGAAAAAATGAAAGTTCTGGACAAAGAGCGATAGTGGTTCATGCGGGAGGAGAAATGCGCTTCATTGAGGGTACAGAGCTCATCTATGATTCCAGATCTTAATTGGAAGATTTTCAGGACATGAACAGTGAAAATTACAAAAAATGTTTGCAAGAGCGCCTGATACCAAACATTCTTAGTGGAAGTATTGTGGTACTAGACAATGATCTCTAGCATTGTGTTCACGAAAGTAAACCGCCTAACACATCTTCACACAAAGTATATATACAATCATGGCTGCCTAAACATAAAATTCCGTTCGGAGCAGACCTAACACGCAACGAGCTCTTCGAGACTGTAAAACTTTCAAGCCCGAGCCAGAATATACAGTAAAGGTAAAGCAGTCAACAACCCGAAGATTGGTTTGAACACCAAAGTGCTTTACCAGGCTTGGTCCTGTTTGGAGGTGGTATGCCGTTGCCTTCCTCCGACCTTCAAACTGACTTATCCAGCCAGTTATAGGGAGACCTACAGTTTTACGTGGGTTCCGAACCACGGTGATACTCGGTATATTTCACATCAGTAACACGGCCAGAGGTGAAAGAAGTGGAAAGTGACAGATAAAAATCCTAGAAACTGGCGGGGATCGAACCCGCGACCTTTGGATTTGTAGGCTGACACTACCACTGTGCTACGGAGCCGCACTGAATGTACATTAGAGTACTGAAAGAATCCGTTAAATAACTTACATTATTACGCCCTCCACCCTACCATCATGATCTGAACCCCATCGAACTTATCTAGAATTTAATGAAGCAGAAAGTTGCATCGAACAACGTCAGCAGTCTAACCCTCACCCAACATAAGCAAATGACTTCGGCTGCAATACAGAGCATTAAGAAATATGACTGGGAAAAGGCGTGTGATAAAGTGAAAACTATTACTGACGAATACTGGCATAGAGATACACTGACGGAAGAGCTATTGAGAGAGTAATGATCCAGCTTCAACCAGACAGTGACAGTGAAATTTCGTCTGTTGGTTCTGAGGATGTATCTGAAGATGCAGATTCAGAGTCGACAGAGACAGTTGCTTTCGACAGCAGCAACAACTCCACCGAGTCAGCAGGTGAGACAGAATTGTGTGCTGAAGAGCAAGTGTTCAGCCCTTACATATGGGTTAAAGTTTTGTGCCTGTTGTTATCCTGCTTCTCGCCACATAATGTTTTACATGTTAACTACGGGATTATAAAACACATTTTATTTCCCCACAGAGGCTTGTGTAATGGTGCGTTAATAGGAAATGCAGTTTTGTATTTGTTTGGTTATATTCTGCTTTTTGAAACCACACATTCGGTGGTTGACCATTCACTTGAGTCGGACTTCATTCGCGAGTAATCGATGAAAAAAGTTACAGTTTTGGGCAAGATTCTGAATCTTTACAACAGAAGGTCTGTTTTAGTACCTAGCAGACCGCAGTGGATATATTCTCATCTGCCTAGTGTGCAACAGGTGCAGATCTTATTATGTACTTCAATGATCTTTTATTTTCAAATCTTTATCGAAATGACATTCATAACATTTTTATTGATTAGTTCCTTTAAATATGAATTTTACATATTCCTCTTTTCTCATTATTGGAAACCTTTTTGTGGTAATATTTTAGAATTTTCCATTTCTGTGTTATGTGGGGGATTAGAACACGCGCACTTCAGATCAAGAAGCAGACACGCTATCCAATACGCTACAGCTGCTTCCGTAATATACTCTCTATAATTGTTTTTTCGTAAACAAGCACTCCACCAGCTATCTGAATCTGAATGTCTTTTCTGTATTAAGGTTCTCGAGATTTGTGCAAAATTTCTAATGTTATTTCGTCGCTTACTCTTGAAGGAGGGCTCAACAGGCTCAACTAGCGAATAATAATGGCTTCAAAACGTCCATCCTCCACGTAGGCACTGCTTCTTCCTAGTTTACAGATCATGCACCGAAATTTATATTTGATTTTAATTTATTACGCTTTACTGTAGAATAATGTATTAACAGCAAATGTATTTTATCAGCTACACGACCGACCCTTTCTTACATCGTAAAGCAACAACTATAATTTCGTGCTATTTTTTGTAGAAGACTGTATTAAAAGCAAATGTATTACTCATCGCTTTAGTTGTTCTATAGTAACAATACAGTTATTTTTCATTTCAGTCGCTTTCCTGCAGAAGAACACAATAAAAGCGAATGTAACGTCGTTTTGTAAAAGCACTGCTGTTTTGTCTGACCGTAAAACAAAAGCACAGTTTTATATTCTTATTTTTCATTTGGATTGTTTACCTGAACAAGAACGTGTTACCAGAATATACATTTGTTTCATCTGCTTCAATTGAGGAATTTTAGGAGGACATTATAGATGATACATTTACGTTTGACATGGTTGTCTTTATTTAGTCTTTGGTTGATTTTAGCATTATAGTACAATCTCTGATCAATGTAAGCTGTATTATCCTTTGTTTAGCGTTAAATTATTAATAAAATTATCGATATAATTTTTGTTTTTAAAAACGGTTTAATCGTTTAAAAGTTACATCGATAATTTATCAATAATTTAACGCTGAACAAAGGATAATACAGCTTACATTAATCAGAAATCGTACTATAATGGTAAAGTCAACCAAAGACTAAGTAAAGACAATCATGTCAAACACAAATGTATCATCTCTAATGTCCTCCTAATCTTTTTAATTAAATCGTTAACCATACTCGCTACCTAAAAACATACACAGAAATAATAAATTATTCCACATCTCTTAACTTCTATATTTTCTCTTTGAAAGAAAAATTTGTTGGAATCTATAAAATAAAGTACCAAATAAAAGTGGCGACGTAAAAATTAAAAGTAAATTAATTATCTGCCTATAGTTTATAGTCTTTTTTGTAGTCAAATAGAATTTAAAAATAAAAAAAATGAATATATTTATTAACAACTAGCTTTTACTTGCCGATTCGCTCGCATTGATGTCCTTGCATACCTGTCAAAGACCGTCGAAAGCACAATAATTTTGCAACTTTGTTTTAAGGTATGTGGGAACACAACAAATTACTATTTGTATTCGTATGTTTCTGCTCTATAGGCTATTAAGCTAATTGTGTATTACCTGTTATTATCTTTGAGCATTGTCGGCCGCGGTGGCCGAGGGTACTGAGGCGCTCCAGTCACGGTCTGCACGGCCACTACGGTAGGGGGTTCGAATCCCCCCTCGGGCATGGATATTTATGCCGTCCTTGGTATAAGGTAGTTGATAAGTAGTTTGTAAGTTTAGGGACTGATGACCCCGTAATTAAGTCCCATAAGCTTAACAAACATTTGAAACATTTATCTTTGAGCATTAACAAAAATGTACAAAAACTGTTCTTCTCTTATCATTGTAATTACGCTTCCATGGCATGTGGTGTGCAAGATAAAAGTAAATAAAATATGGAAATATAAATTTTAAATTTAGTACTTAATGAACAGTGTGCTACAAAACTGGTGACCCTGCCGTGAACGACAAGACAGCGACAGCTGCTACGAATTTTTTCAGCGAAATTTTCGACGAGATTTCCTTAACTTGAGTTCAATGTATTTTGTGTCTAACAATACGCAAAATGCCGACAGGAGAAGAAAACGGTAATGAATGGAAACACCCTGAACGCAGCAGTAAGATGGAAATTAATAAGGTAAACGTTAAGCTACCGACCTCCGTTTTGGACGAAAAGGCTGACATTTGGTTTTGTCAAGCGGAAGCGCTATGTACGATCGCTGGTATTGTTACAGAGGCGACTACATTTAACTATTTGCTCACTCAGCTGGAGCCAACATTTGTTGAAAACATATGGGATCTAGTTACAAGTAACGAGAACAACAGATATTCTCTCGCAAAAGAACGTCTGTTCAACATATTCAGAGAAAGTGAGAGCGCCAAATTATTATACTTTTGAATGGCTTAGAAACCTACCCAGTTATTAAGAAATACGAGGAGCTATGCAGGCACAAATGTATCAGAAAAGCTCCTAAAAACACTTTGGCTTGACAAACTTCCAGGTAGTATCGAAGAAGTTTAGTTACACATCTCACGAGACAATGGATAAGACAGCTCAAATGGCATATCGCATGATTGAATTAAACGCTGTTGAGGAGGTTAAAATCGCATCCGTCCATTCAATTTCGTCAACATCGTCATCTTTGTCAGTATAAGATCTTCTCGAAAGAATTGATGAATTGGAAAATGAGATTAAAATACTTCGAAGCACTCGTAGGCAAAGATTGCGCAGTAGAAGTAGAAGCAGAGAAAGATACGATAAAATACAGTAAATACTGGTATTACCATTTTAGATTTGACACACGATGCAAGTCTGAGAAAATCTGTTCAGCCTTGCCAATGGCAAAATAAGGAAAACTACAAGTTTGGCACATGACTTCTGTACATTCACACCTTCCAACACGCATGCATCTCTTTGTATCTTCCTTATTCTCGCTCTCACTGATAAGCTTGATATCTCAATGTGATTTGTATCAGATGATGGAGTCTCGAAACGCGTCATACGTAGTAAAGTATTTTTCAACCAAGACATTTCTACAAATTTATTGAGTGCCAGTACTGAAATGTCACTTTCCTCAAATATGGATATTTTGTATCAGTTAGCTGAAAACTAGAAGTGGTAAACACAATAGCGGCTGAATGTTCTACCGCAGTACACACATTAGGCCGCCAATATCGCCTATTTGTCACAGACCGAAATTGTGGAAAATATTTCCTGGTAGATAGCAGTGCAGATTTTTCCATTATAGCAGTTGCAAAAAGCCATATAGATCAACCCGCTAATGGGTCAGAGATGAAAACTTGTGGTTCAAAACTGTTAAACACTGATTTAGGACTCAAACCCAATTTTCAATGGCCATTCATAGTAGCAGACGTATCAAAAGGCATATTGGGAGCCGATTTTCTTTACCACAATAGGCTAGTCGTTGACCTCAGAAATAAAAAAAAAAGATAGACAAAACCACCAAAATAAAAATTTTATCAGAGGTAATCACTGTGAATGCTAATGATTCAGTAAATTCACTCTATGCAACATGCCAGTTTTCAAAAGTTTTAGAGAAATTTCCTCATCTATAGTACCGCAGGCACTAAAGCAGAATGTTCAGCATGATATCACTACATCTACTGCTCCACCAGTATACAGTACGGCTCGTAGATTGTATCCATATAAATTGAAAACTGCAAAATAAGAATTTCAATTTCTATTAAATAATGGTATTACACGTCCATCAAAATCACACTGGGCTAGACCACTATACCTTGCTAAGAAGCCAAGTGATCAATGGCGAATCTGTGGAGATTATCGGCGTTTGAAAAACAGGACACTTCCAGACCGGTATCTAATTCCACGAATTGATGATGTAAATTTTATGCTTCAAAATAAAAATATATTATCAAAGGTAGACCTACTCAAAGCCTATTATCAGATTACACTAGCCGAAGAAGATAAAATCAGCCGTTATAACACCATTTCGTATCGATGAATTTATTTTTATGCCATTTGGGCTTTGCAATACACCTAGCACATTCCAAAGGTTTACACATGAAGTTGTGAGAGAACCAGAATTTTGTTTTCCATATTTTTATGACATTTCAATAGCATATAAATTTACTTTTTGAACAGTTAAATAAGTATGGTCTTGTTACAAATGTTTCCAAGTCAGCTAATATTCTGATCAACGAACCACACACCCACTCACATAAACAGCTTCACAATGAAATAAACAGTGTACACCAAAAATTCATTTCACATTGTAAACAGAAACAGACAACACTCTGAATTTTCTGGATACCAACATAAAAAGAACAAACAACAGCCAAGAATTCACAATATTCAGAAACTCCACCACCGCGAGTACTACCGTCCACCGTCTATGGAATCACCCGGTGACACACAAACAGGCAAGCTTCAGATTCTTGCTCAACAGACTAAACAGAACACCCATCAGCAAACAAAACTACACACAGGAACTGAACACAATAAAAAATAGCATTGGAAAATGGTTATGATACCCATATAATAGACATACTACACCAACAAATATGCAAAAAGAAAAATAATGAACAGGTCACACACACACTGGACCCCACACAACACAGAAGAACACAACACACTGAAAATGACCACATACCAGACACAACGGCACAACACACAAAAGGAAACAAATGGCACATACTCACCTACAACAACAAAATAGTTCACAGGATAGGCAACATATTCAAGAAACAGGGACTCCAAATAGGATTCAGGACAGACAACACAGTACTGAAGAAACTCAGAACACAGACAACACAAACAAATTCAACACATCAGGCATATATGAACAGACATGCAATACATGTCAATCAGTATACATAAACTTGTAGAAATTTTAAGATATTCAGAACATCTGAGAGCACTAAATGTCACAGTTCCCATAGCACATCTGCAGGCCACGTAATAGCTCACAACCATCACCCAACCGAAATAGAAACAGAGAGACTGCGTCTCAGCAACGGTTACAGGATAGCAAATTAATAATCAGCCAACCAGTTGCAATAATAGTTATTTAATAAACTTGACCACGGTTTCGATGGATATAAACCCGTCTTCTTCAGAAATACATGTTATACCTAAGACAATGTGACATCATAAATCACAAATTCGTAATCATTATGCCTGAAATATGCGTCATACCAAACCTATTGTGTGAAACATTGTGAAATACAAATCAGAATAAAACTGTTACCTACTATAATTGCATATCACAGGAATTGGACATCCGTATGGTCTAGGGAATGTGATTTAGACTGAAAGATACGTTAGCGCATTTGCAGTCATTCACGCTTACTGATTTGAAGCAAGGAGCGTGCATACCAGGACCGGTGCCGCATGCGCCGTGGAACTTTCGGTGGCTTAAGTAATCATTGGCAGAATGTACGTTGAATTTATAACGATGTCAATAAATTGTATATTTGGATAAAGCAGCTTGAGGGAAGCTGTGTAAAGAAATATTACAATGGTCAATTTTAAAAATATGCTAACAGATACTGTTGAAATACTTTGCGGAAACGAACAATAATAATAGAAAAATGTATCTCTCAGATGAATAAAAATAAACTGGATTAGTACATGGCTTATAGTATGGTGACGCAAATGAGATAAAATGGATGTCATGTGAATTACGATGGAGAATAACAAATGTAAGAAGGTTTTTGATTTTTGAGGAAATGAACAAACCACAAAGGCTATCGGCAGCTATAAGTAGATTTCATGAGCAGTATGGGTTTGAAGCCTTCAAAATATAGTCTACAGGAGAGATTTAACTGATCATTTAATAAATCCTTGAGTTCTGGATGTTTAAAGATCTCAAGTTCTTCCCAAAGATCAAGATTTCGCCCTTTAACCTCTCGGAGTGTGGTTGACAATCAGTAAGTGTTTCAAACGTAGAGTTATGTATGTTCGCTCCTTTCTTTCCTAATAAGTGCTCTATGTATCTTGTATTCACGGCTCTGCCTGTTTGACCAATGTAGTAACGCTGACATTTATCACATTTTAATTTATAGACTCCTGAATTAGAAAACCAATCACTGTATTTTTCACTGTGTGCAACAATTTTCTCTTCAGAGTGTTGACTGTAGAAAAAGAGATATTACAGTTGAAATTTTTCATTAGAAAACGCTTGATTCTGTAGGAAATATTTCCCAAAAAAGGAATGAATATGAATTTCTTAGTATATTTGCTGTCACTTGAAGAAATGTAGTACAATGTCGACCATTTTGGGGAGATTTTCTTCCTCAAAATACGATCTGCCAAACCTTGGTCGTACCCATTGTTGACTGCAATGGATTTTATCACACTTAATTCGTTATCTTGTTTGGCAGGTGACAAAGGGATGGTTACCATACGGTGTATAGCAGAATGGAGAAACGCTAGTTTTCTACCGAAATGGTTAAATCAAGAAAATTCAGTTCCCCTTTCTCATTCTGAAGTTCTTTCGTAAAGGAAATTTTCTCGTGAAATAGTAAACAATTCATTCAATTTCAACATATTCCGCAAAGAATGTTCAAATGTTTGTAAAGCCTATGGGACTCAACTACGGGGTCATCAGTACCTAAACTTACAAACTACTTATGAACTACTTACGAACTAGGACGGCACAAATATCCATGCCCGAGGGGGGATTCGAACCCCCGACCGTAGTGGCCGTGCAGACCGTGACTGAAGCGCCCCAGTCCCCTCGGCCACCGCGGCCGGCATTCCGCAAAGAAACCTACTCAGACAACAATATATAATACAAATAGAAAAATAGGAAAAAAAGGAATAAATAAAGTTGGCAAAATGGGAAAAAGATGGGGGGAAAAATTCAATGGCTGCTTCACTACCCGAGGCATCTGGATCCTCCTGTCCACCACAAGCACTTCTGAACTGCGCTGATGTTCCCGCAACTATCATGGCCTCAAACCAAGATAACTTCCCATTCCTGAACCCTATGACTAACATCTTTCCCCCCTCTTTCTTCCCCACTCATTATCTTGTATATCAGGTCTACGTTGCATATGTGAGTCACCACTTACAATATCCCATTAATTGATTACTTTTTATTTTCACTAATTTTTTATTTTTCCCACCTTTTTCCTATTTTTCGAACTTTATTTTTTCCTATTTTTCCTTTTTTTATTCTTATATTTTTAAATTCCCACATTCCTCTACACCTCCCTTTTACCTTTTCCCTCTCCTTCTCTGTATTCATTGCCGCAACTCAAATTCCCGCCTATCAGAGGCTTTACAATCAATCATGCAACGCGGTACTTTTCATCCCCACCTTTACTCGGCAAAAAAATGTTCAAATGTTTGTATAGCTTACGGGACTTAACTACGGGGTCATCAGTCCCTAAACTTACAAACTACTTATGAAATAGCTTGTACTAAGGTCGGCACAAATATCCATGCCCGAGGGGGTGATTCGAACCCCCGACCGTAGTGGCCGTGCAGACCGTGACTGACGCGCCTCAGACCACTCGACCACCGCGGCTGGCTTTACCCGGTATTCTTCCCCTCCATTCCCCACTTCACTCACAGTTTAGATGCTTGTGTCGAGAGAGTGGCCGGACATGATGGTTGTGGGTGTATTGTTGTTTGAGTGATTGCTTGAATGTATGTGTTTCTTTTTGTGACGACGAAGGCCATGGCTGAAAATTTAAGTTGTGAGGATGTGATTATCTATTTTCGTGTCTGTCAGCAGCTCAACAAGCCTCTTTAAGGTGAGTTGCTATCTAACCTCTATTATTGTTTTCGTAGTATAATTTGTTAAATTAAAAAAAATATATATAAAAGTAAGTCATACATTAATAAGTTCAATAGGCCTTTATTTTATTATTATTATTTTTTTTTAATGAGCCTCCTTCTGAACCATATACTGCGATGCGCCACTGCTCTAAGCGGTTACGTGACATTCTTCAAACGCGTGATCTCGGTGAGACGGCAGAGACAATGGACTTCCTACACAGTCTGTGTCCACACACACACGCAGTAGTCGGGCTCCCACGCGACGTCGACGCGTCTCGGCCCGCTAAGCTACGATCTGCGCTCTCGAAACATTTATGGGGTCGCGACGGGCGCTGTACTGGGAACCGGTCCTCATTACCTTTGCCAAACTGGAGCACCACGTGGAGGCGAGGCGGAGGACAAAAGAAGTGCGCGTAAATCGTCAGGCACGCGCAGGGCAAATAAATGGAGAATGCGCGGGGGCCCGCACAATAGGCGTCGCTCGAGGGGCATAAATAACGGCTAATTGGACGGCCGGCGAGTGCAGAATGCAGGCGTATGTCGCCGCGGCCTTCCCGGTAGCTGCACGGCTGCTGCAGTGGGCCGCCGAAAGCCGCAAGAAGGAAGCCCGCAAGAAATACCGCCCAATTAGAGGCCCCGCGTAAAGGCCAGCCCGGCTGCCTCATTTCGACACGCTCGTAAATGATCGCCGGGCCGCATTAGCGATTCCGCGAAGCTGCACCAAGCCGAAACACCGCCGCGTACCGGTCGTGACTCGCAAAGAAGCGGAGAGTTGCCAAAGGGACCGTTGTCCGCTTTTTGGTACTCTCTGGTAACGAAGCGACGGCGCAGCCTTATAATCCGAGCATCAGGCCGCCAACAGCGCGCTTGTGCTGGGCGGCTCCTCCTCATTATCTACGGGAAAGGTCGGTCGCTCTGGGAGGACGGCATCTCGCTCGCCACCCACTTAACCCCTGGATGCTCGAGGGGTAGGATTCGGGAAATGCATGAGAGGGGTCTTTGCCTATCCAGTGACATATAAAAATTTTGTTAAATATTCACAGAATATATGACATCAACTGCAATTGGGCAAAGCTGAAAATGTGTACCCAGCCGGGATTCGAACCCTGGTCTCCCGCTTTCTAGGCAGTTGCGCTGACACCTACACCACCCCAGCTTTGCCCTGCCCACAGTACTCAAACTCGTACTTATGAAACTAATTCCCGTAAGACTAAGGGCTTCAAACTTGCCCACCCCTCCCCAATAACGATAGGATCATTGCCCGTCACCGGCACACACACACACACACACACACACACACACACACACACACACACACACACACACACACACATATATATATATATATATATATATATATATATATATATATATATATGTGTGTGTGTGTGTGTGTGTGTGTGTGTGTGGCGTCTGTTCCAAAAGAGCAGACGTCACATCTGATCCTGCAGTTGTTATTATTTAATATTCACAGAATATATGACATCAACTGCGATTGGGCAAAGCTGACGGGAGGCGTGCTTAGGTAGTCCTTGCAGGTGCGGTGATCACTGTGTCCCCAGCGGTGTAGGGGTCAGCAGTGTCGTGCTTGCCTAGCACTTGGCTGGTTGTCCGTCAGGAAACACGTGTGCTCGCGCTCTCCGGCTCGGCGGCGTGTTTACGTCTCGGCACCGGCCTCCTTGGCTTCGCGGGAGCGGTCTTCGCTTCGCTTGGCTGCGCTTTATACAATTTCATTAATTCGGTGAGTGAAATGGCATTCAATCCACTTCGAAATCGTACGGTGCAATGCACTTTTGATCGGAAGTCGTTACGGCCCACCGGTTTTGAAATACATTCATGGATTCGGGATACGCTTCGTTTGCCACGGGAAGTAGTACTAGGACTGCAAATTGACTTCTACTTGTATTCAGTGTTTTTGAAATTGTCGGATGATGACGTTTGTGAAAAGGTTGTGTCCGAAAATGACGGGGTTCGGAAATTTAAACACGTGGATGGCTCTATTAGTGACGTCCGTGTGCAACACGCTGGGCAGGGAGTTCGTGACGTACGGGTGTTCAATGTACCTTTCGAATGTCCTAATTCAGTGATTGAAACTGCTTTACGTCCGTACGGTGATGTTGTTGCAAATGGTATTATCAATGAAAAGTGGTCGGATCCGTATTACTATCAAGTGGACAGCGGTGTTCGTACTGTGAAGGTCAACCTACGGAAACATATCCCGTCTTATTTGATTATCGGTGGTAGTCGGGCGTTTGTTTCATACCCTGGACAACCACAAACTTGTGGGATTTGTAATACGGTAGGACACCTTCGTGGTGACTGTCCAAACAAAGGTCGGCGCCCTGTGCAGTTGCCTCGGGAACCGACGGTCGTTGCTGGAGAACAGTCAGAACCGTTATTTAGTGACGTTGTGCAAGGGCTTGCTTCACCGCGTCCGGTGATGTCGGGAGATTGGTCAGTGGAGGTGGAGGCACCGGTTTTGAATCCTGTCCCACTTGTCGCATCTGTGAGTGAAGAACCCACCCCCGTTCAAGAATCGATGGAAGTTGTTTCGCAAACCGAGGTTCCGTTTGCTTCTCAGTCAGGTGATGGGGAATCGGAAGTAACGGTCGCGAAAAAGAAGAGGAGGCGCCGTAACAAGACGTCGAAGGAAACGTCGCCTACGGACGACAGTAGCAATGAGGGCGAACAGTCGACTTCTGACTCCGCAGTTTTCGCAAAACCCATCGGCGAACCCCGTAGGAGCGAATGCAAGGATGCGCGCAAAAGTCAGCGCTCTCCGAGTATCGAAGTACAGACCTCGGGCAAGAGGAAGAGCGAGGACGAGGCGGCCGCGGTGTCTCAGCGCACGCGGCGGGCTTCGCACAGTGACGTCACGCGGGACTCGGGCTCGGCTAGCGCGGCAGCCGCCGGCCTGCCGGTCGTAAACATCGCGCCGATGGAGTGGGCTCAGGATCAGCAGCGTAGCGTGGGGGCGGACCCCGCCCAAAAACTCTAGTTTTTCGTCGTCCCCTCTGAACCTTTGTATGTGTTCTATTGTGCGCGGGAATGCTTGCACGGTCACCACTGTCAATATTAACAAGATCGAGCGTGCACATAAACTTGAGTCCCTAATAGATTTTTTAACAGTTATTAAGGCTGATGTTGTCTTTTTACAAGAAGTGAAGACCGCTGAAGTTGAGTTTGTACCAGGTTTTAATTCAATTTTAAACCTTGATCCAGAAACACTTTGTGGTACCGCAATTTTAATTAACCAAGTATGGGATTTTAGAAATGTTGTTAAACTACCGGATGGTCGAGGCATTGCGTGTACTGTAGAGGACGTGTTATTTGTCAATGTCTATGCCCCGTCAGGTACAGATAATCGGCACGCACGTGATCAGTTTTTTGCTGCCGACGTTTGCCCGTTGCTCACTGGACACAATAGCACCACGGTACTGGGCGGCGACTTTAATTGTGTAATTGATGATGCGGACCAGCAACCTCACCCGCACAAATGCTCGTCATTGCAGGCTTTAATTGCCGATCTTAATTTTGTGGACTCGTGGCGACAACTCCACCCTACTTACACGGAGTTTACGCACTTTTATGTGACGGGACAGAGCCGACTGGACCGTATTTATGTGACGAGAAACTGTGCGCCTAACATATTTAGTGTCGGCGCACAGCCCTTAGCGTTTTCTGATCACAGTGCCTATACTTGCCGTGTTACGTTGCCACATTTGGTGAAATTAAAACAACCCGGACTTTGGCGGTTCAATGTCCAGCACTTACAAGATGCTGTTCTTCAGGTGGAAATCGAGCAAACCTGGACTCAATGTTTAGAAAAGCGCGCAAACTATCGTACTGTAATAGGTTGGTGGACTAATAGTGCTAAACCCACACTGTGTAGTACTTTGCAAACTTACAGTGCAGAGAAGGCGTTTTGGCGTCGAAAGACTGTTGAGTTTTATCTTCAGTGCTTGAAGGATGCTGTCCGTGCAGATCTTCGTAATGCAAGTGACTTTTTGCCACGGCTTAAGCGCATCAAGGCGGAACTTTTGTCGCTACAGCGAGCTCAGTCGGAATGTACAATCATCCGTAGTCAACCTGACGGCAATATCCCTGGTGAGGCACCATCTGTTTATCACATAACGCGGGAAATGAAACGCCGGAAGCAATGCCAGTTGCCTTTTCTGCAATCAAGTAATGGAGAGCGTCTCACTACTAATGCTGCGATGTTGTCAGAGGCACATCGTTACTTTACCGCCCTATTTCAACGTGCACACATAGACGATGCTGCGATTCACGCTCTTCTACAAGGCCTCCCACATCCTCTCGCGCGGGTGGATAGGATGGCTCTATACGAACGTTTCACAGCAGATGAGGTTCTTCATGCACTTAAAACCAGCGCCAGAGGCAAGGTTCCTGGGGCTGACGATCTGCCTCCTGAATTCTATTTGCGTTTCTGGAATTTGTTGGGTGACACACTTACGGACATTGTCAATGAAATCGTTAACGGAGTTGCTGTTCCTGCAGCCTTTCTAGAGGGCGTCATTGTTTTGTTGCCGAAGGATGTTCGCAAATGTGACGCAGCTCACCTGCGGCCGGTCACTCTTTTAAACGGAGACTACAAGTTGGTTGCTCGTTGTTTTGCTGCTCGACTACGTACTGCTTTGACAAAGGTGATCAGCGAATATCAGTGTTGTGCCGTTCCGGGCAGAACAATTTTCGATGCGTTACACATATAGGGACACCATTGCATTTGCTGCGACTACGCAAACGCCTTTAGCAGTGTTATCCGTTGACTTTGCTAAGGCATTTGATAAGGTGAACCATGAATATCTGCGGAAGGTGATGTTTAAACTTGGTTTTGGCACAAAATTTATTACCGCCATTATGCACCTGCTGACAAATTCCACCTCACGAATAATGATCAATGGTTGTCTGTCAGACCCGGTGAAGCTACACAGTTCCGTGAAACAAGGCTGCCCCCTTTCTATGGGTTTGTTTGCCATCGCGTTGGACCCCCTCCTCCGAAAACTGACCTCCATGTGCCAGGGGATAACGGTGGGAGGCGCGCGGGTTGTGTGCCGCGCGTACGCGGACGACCTCGGACTGTTCGTCAGCAGATGGGACGACGTCGACGTGGCGTACTCGGTGCTGCAGCTGTATCGCCGTGCTTCAGGCTCCGACGTCAATCGACGCAAGACTGTGCTGCTTCCGATACGACCGTCCTCTGTGCAGATACGTAGACCTTGGTTTACGATCAGTGAAAAGCATACCATTTTAGGTATTTCCTTTCAAGCCAACCTACAAAGGACGACGTCTTACAACTGGCGTCTTCTACTTAACTCTATTAGGGCTATAGCAAAGTTGCATTCCCGTAGGTATCTCGCATTGGGACAAAAAGTGCTTCTCATTAATGGTTTCTTGTTGTCCAAGGCATGGTTTTTGGCGCAAGTTTTTCACCTACCTACGGAAATAGGTAGAGCAATCGTGCAGGCAGTATATTGGTTGCTTTGGAGAGGAGAGATTTTCAAAGTCTCTCACGCGACCTGCACGTTGCCACCGGCAGAGGGAGGACTTGGACTGATCGACCTGCCGGCTAAGAGCGCCTCGCTGTTAGTACATCGAACACTTGCCGTCTGTGAGAAACACCCCCGCGGGCCTACGGCTGAGTTCTTCCGTATCCATCAACCGGAATCACAGGTCGCTCCACTTAACCCGATGGCAATTCCTTTCCGGTTAATGTATGTGCGCCAATTTTTCATGCAGAAGAGTTATATTTCACCTGAATACTTCGAGCCACGCAATAGGACAGCAAAGAAATTTTATGAAGCAGTTAGAGGAAACCCGTCGCCTAACACGTTTGAAGTTCGGAACCCACGACGGTTGTGGAAGATCGCTTGGCAGAACATCTCGGCCCGATATCTCTCCCCGCATGTCAAGGCTACCAGGTACAAGGTCGTCAATAAAACTGTCGCGACTAACGCTCGGCTGCACACGATAAAACATTCTCCGTCTGACCTGTGCGATACCTGCGGTGGAGTTGACACTGTGGAACGCCGTGTCACGTGTCCCCGCTTCAAACTGACGTGGGATATTGCTCGTGAGATGTTGCGCATCGTCAATCGCAATACCGCTGATTGTTTTGATGCCACTACAATACTGGTTCCGGACTTCAACCCGTTCCCCGCAAGTAAACGGGCGGCCACTACCTGGATCGTCGCGCATGTGACGTATGTCATCTTTCATCTAGAACTTACCGATGCGACTCAATTCCTCATGTTTTTGTGGGAATAACATCAGTATATTAGAGGACACATACATTATCAAGAGACTTTTCAAAATTTCATAAAAATATCTCTCACTACTGTTTTTCATAATCTTGTTAACGCTTCGTGGAGTTTGTGACGGAGTGACGAGGGGAAGATGAGGGAACCCAGGACTGTGCTGATACTTCGGATTTTGAAATTGCATTGTTGTTAAACTGTGACATTTGTTTGTTTTTCGTTTGTGAAATCTAGGAATAGTTCGGAACTATCGGATGTCATCGTGTCTCCTCTAGATGGAGGATGCTTTTTATAAACTGTTTCGTGTGACTTGTTTGACACATGTCATCGGAATTCACTAGAAAGCTGTGGAATAGCAGATATGATCTAATTTTCTAACTTTTAAGAAATTACATGCCGCGTCATTGTTCTGCAAGAGAGACATTCTTTGCTCCATCCATGTTGTGTTTGTTGATGAAGACACTTTTTGGTTTATCCGTTTAGTTGTTCGCTACAGTGAACATTAAATTTAATTGTTCATTATGTGGAGTGTTATACTGTAATTAGTTGAAAAGTATACGTCTTGCAGGTAAAATTTCCGTTATGTTTGTGACAGCGGCGAAGAAATTCTTTTTTTTTCCCCCGATTAACCCTGTTCGGTAAAGAAACGAAACTGGCCACCTAGGACTGCCATTCCCAGAAGGGGAAAATGTCGTATTTCTTTGTTATTATCTTCCTATGTACTTTCTAGTTTTATAAAAAAAAAAAAATCGCAGTTGATGTCATACATTCTGTGAATATTAACTAATAACAACTGCAGGATCAGATGTGACGTCTGCTCTTTCGGAACAGACGCCACACATTATATATACCATCCTATATACCATCCTAGACACGGTGTCTAGGATGGTTCAGAAGCGTTATTTCTCAATGGAAAGAAAATGTATACGACACCTGAGTGTTCAATCATTTCATCATCTGCGGAACATCACTATAAAAATATTAAGAAGCGAGAGTTGAACTGCGCAGCAGTTTGCGGACTTCAAAGAAATTGGAAATTGTGGGTTACTTGTGTTCCACTGTATAACTGAAAGTAGTAATTGTAATTTTACGATGTAGTTATTGAACATTCAGTTTATTTAGTACAGCAGTTGGTACTACAAAATTAATTAATTTAGTGCTTAAAAAGCCTTGTTTTTCAGTATATGCAGTGTTGTAGAATGAAAATGGGTTGCATATAATTGCATAAATATTATTTCTATAATCATTGAAAATTTATTACAGCATTAAAAATAATTTCCTTGACAGAGAAAAAAAGTCAGGTCTGGAATTTAGATGGAGTTGGTAATACTAAATGAGTAACATAATGTATGTAACTATAATATGACCTTTATTTTAGTACAAACAATACAATAGAATAAATTACCAATTTTGTTTAGATAAACTGTAAACTTTTAAATTTACTTGGAGTAAAAGATGAATTACTCATTACTCATTACAAATAATTACACTGTGCTCTTGGCAAACTTTTGTTGCGCCGAAACACCTCCGCATACCGGTCGTGACTCGCAAAGAAACGAAAAGTTGCCCAAGGGACCGTTGTCCGCTTTTTGGTACTCTCCGGTAACGAAGCGACGGCGCAGCCTTATAATCCGAGCATCAGGCCGCCAACAGCGGCTCCTCCTCATTATCCACGGGAAAGGGCGGCCGTGTCGCTCTGGGTAGACGGCATCTCGCTCGCCACCTACTTAACCCTTTGGTGCTCGAGTGGTAGGATTCGGAAAAATGCATGAGAGGGGCCTTTGCCTACCCAGAAACATATAAAAATGTTAGTTATTAAAACAATAATTTGGAATTTAGATGGGGTTGGTAATACTAAATGAGTAACATACTGAAACTTCCTGGCAGATTAAAATTGTGTGGCGGAACCGGGACTCGAATCTGGGACCTTTTCCTTTCGCGGACAAGCGCTCTACCGACTGAGCTGTCCCGACACAGAATCAAATGTTCAAATGTTTGTATATCTTATGGGACTTAACTACGGGGTCATCAGTTCCCAAACTTACAAACTACTTATTAACTAAGAGTAAGGACGGTACAAATATCCATGCCCGAGGGGGAATTCCAAACGGTCGGCGGTCTCGTTCAGTTGCCAGACGACGTCGGCCTATACGCTTTCGTAGTGTCCATTCTCGTTTCCACTTCACTTTGACGTCAGAAACAGAGGACCTAGGAATGTTTAGGAGTGTGGGTATCTCATACAGACGTCTGGCACAAGTGACAGCAAATCACCAGTTCGCCATTCTACCTCTGAAGATGTCTTCCGCAGCCGAAGATGAAACGTTAGGGGAAAGTTTTATAAATCGACCACGGCTTATGAGCCCGGAAGTTTTAAATGAAATCACCTGACAACGTTCGTAGTCCGTTAGTTCCACGGAGAGCCCCATTGTCTCTCACGATGTCTATTGACTACTGAGTTTGCTGATCTGTTCTTGGGGGTATCCAGATACTTTTAATCAAACAGTGGAGTTCATATCATGATGTCTTAGGAGCAATTAACTACACCCCTGGCCATTAAAATTGCAACACAATGAAGATGACTTGCTACAGACGCGAAATTTAACTGACAGGAAGAACATCCTGTGATATGCAAATGATTAGCTTTTCAAAGCATTCACACAAGGTTGAAGCCGGTGGCTACACCTACAACGTACTGACATGAGGAAGATTTCCAACCGATTTTTCATACACAAACAGCAGTTGACCGGCGTTGCCTGGTGAAACGTTATTGTGATGCCTCGTGTAAATTCCGCTTTTGATAAAGGTCGGATTGTAGCCTATCGCGATTGCGGTTTATCGTATCGCAACATTGCTGCTCGCGTTGGTAGCGAACCAATGACTGTTAGCAGAATATGGAATCGGTGGGTGCAGGACGGTAATACGGAACGCCGTGCTGGATCTCAACGGCCTCGTATCACTAGCAGTCGAGATGACAGGCATCTTATTCGCATGGCTGTAATGGATCGTGCAGCCACGTCTCGCTCCCTGAGTCAACAGATGGGGACGTTTGCAAGGAAACAACCATCTGCACGAGCAGTTCGACGACGTTTGCAGCAGCATGGACTATCGTCTCGGAGACCATGGCTGCGGTTACAGACAGGAGCGCCGGCAATGGTGTACGCAACGACGAACGTGGGTGTACGAATGGCAAAACGTCATTTTTCAGATGTATCCAGGTTGTGTTTACAGTATCCGTATTTGGCGATATCGCGGTGAACACAAATTGGAAGCGTGTATTCGTCATCGCCACACTGTCGTATCACCTGGCGTGATGGTAAGGGGTGCCATTTGTTACACGTCTCGGTCACCTCTTGTTCGCATCGACGGCACTTTGAACAGTGGCCGTTACATTTCAGATGTGTTACGACCCAATGCTCTACCCTTCATTCGATCCCTGCGAAACCCTATATTTCAGCGGAATAACGCACGACCGCATGTTGCAGGTCCTGTACGGGCCTTTTTGGATACGGAAAATGTTCCACTGCTGCCCTGGCCAGCACATTCTCCAGATGTCTCACCAACTGAAAACGTATGGTCAATGGTGGCCGAGCAACTGGCTCGTCACAATTCTCCAGTCACTACTCTTGATGAATTGTGGTATCGTGTTGAAGCTGCATGGGCATCTGTTTGACTTAATGCCCAGGCGTATCAAGGCCTTTATTACGGCCAGAGGTGGTTGTTGTGGGTACTGATTTCTCATGATCTGTGCACCCAAATTGCGTAAAAATGTAATCACATGCCAATTCTAGTATAATACATTTGTCCAATGATTACCCGTTTATCATCTGCATTTCTTCTTGGTGTAGCAATTTTAATAGCCAGTAGTGTAGGTACATAGAGAACTAATATATTCCACAGAAGTTTGTTTTTCTTGAGGGCAATCTGTTCAATATATTAGTTTTATTACGTAAAAAGCTGCCAAGATGGCTAATTATCTGTTATTTAAATGATTTTGGCGGATTATATTAGCATCAAGGTATCTGTCGTTTACGCGCTCCACTCTGATGTGCCGGATGGGACTGGGCGGCCGCTCCCGCCGGTTATTCGAGTCCTCCCTTAGTGTCCTTGTTGTCCTTAGTGTCAAATGTTCAAATGTTTGTTAAGCTTATGGGACTTAACTACGGGGTTATCAGTCCCTAAACTTACAAACTACTTATCAAGGACGGCACAAATATCCATGCCCGAGGGGGGATTCGACCCCCCGACCGTAGTGGCCATGCAGACCGTGACTGGAGCGCCTCAGTCCCTTCGGCCACCGCGGCCGCCCTTAGTGTCAATCTAAGAACTGCTGACTATAGCAGATTGGCTCAATACGTTTACAAACATTTGATTATTTCCACCATGATGTAAATGGCAGACGTACTTGTAAATGACAGATCCGATGAGTGCAATATAAACAGCCTAAACCGGTCATCTAAATAAAACACTCAAATTAGTATGTGTTGTAACCTTCACGTGTGAAGCCACTAATTGTGGGATCCATTCCACCCCATATATGGCGAACACATTATTCCACACATGCTCGATCCGGTCATGTAGTTCTGAAATTGCTGTGAATTGACCAGTCGCGCGTATTTCAGAACCTGGAAGTTAAAGTCAAATCCAAACAGAACAGAGGTATCCTGCTTCCATTCGCACAATAAACTAGCCACCCAGAAACTTAACATCTATCTCGACGGTGTGAAGCTCACACATAGTAATCACCCAAAATATCTGGGAGAAATATTGGATCGCTCTCTCACTTTTAAAAGCCACCTTCAAAAAACAACTGCCAAAGTTAAGACCAGAACTAATATCTTGCAACAAATTGCTCGATGATCCTGGAAAGCAAACGCACAAGTACTTCATACTACTGCTCTGTCCCTAATTTATTATCAGCTCAGTATTGTGCTCCTGTGTAGCTGAACAGTGCCCACGTGCTAAAGGTTGACCTCCAGCTTAACAGAGCCATGAGGAGACTTAGTGATACCCTCTTGGCTACACCTCTTCCGTGGCTCCCAGTTCTGTGCCACATGCCTCCCCCAAAGATTCGTCTTCAAGAAGCACTCGTTATAAGAAAATATTTTCTACCCCACAACTTCCACAAAACCTCAACCGACGTAAGTCCTGAAAGCCACCTCTATGCTTAGCATTCCAGTTGACAGCAGAGGATTTCTCGCCCAACACCACCTGGGCAGCCTAATGGGACACCTTTGAAGGGTGAAAGAAACACCTCATTATCAGAACTTCCATTAAAGTCGGTGGAATGAACCTCCCTCGCAAGGAGATGACTCTGCACAGGAGTGGGTAGATGTAATTATTAGTACAACTGGGGAATGACACTAGATCAAACATACGGAGCAGACATCCAAACTATGGACCGCATAGCAGTAGACTGCCCATTGGGTTCTTTCGCTGAAGGCTTGATAGGTCTTTACAATATAAATGAAGCAGGACTTAAATGACTTAAATCACTGGACCTGGCTCTGTGACGGGAGATTCTAATCGCACATAAATTTTTACCCCTGAACGCAAGTACTATGTAAGGTTGAGTTTGTTTATGTTCTAGGAAGCGATACAATTATGATATTGTAGAAAGATATAAAAAAGCCAAGATCGCTGATGATCAATTTTTAATTAGGACGACCGGCTTCGCTGAACTATGTCAGCATCATCTGGTCCAATAAAATCATTTTACAAGGCCATAATCTTGTAACGTAATCAGTTGCTATATAACATAATTTACAGTGCATAGGTGCACTATGTCATTATAATAAAAATTATTATGGCCTTGTAAAATGATTTTATAGGACCAGATGATGCTGACATAGTTCAGCGAAACCGGTCGTCCTAAATAAAAATTGATGATCAGCGATCTTGCCTTTTTTGTATCTTTCTACAATACTATGTAAGGTAGTAACAATAGTTTAATTTGGTGGCTGACAAGAACCATACGTTAACAATAACATGTCTCTTGTCATTTCATTATATCCCTCACGAGCTCCAGTGAAGACACCGACCGAGGTGGCGCTGTCATAACACACTGGACTCGCATTCGGGAGGATGGTGGAGTCCACCTCCGGACATCCAAATTTAGGTTTTCCGTGATTTCCCTAAATCTCTCCAGACAAATGCCATGATGATTCCTTTGAAAGAACATGGCCAATTTCTTTCCCAATTCTTACCAAAACAATCCGAGCTTGAGCTCCGCCTCTAATGACCATATTGTCGACGGGGCGTTTAACCCTAACCTCCCTTGCTTTCCATCGAATGGAGACAATGCCGGAGATTGTGCTGGCCTGGGATGTTGTTGCATGTCTTGCGAGCATGTTGAGTTTCACGCACAGTGTATTATCACACAGGAAGGAGGAAGGAAGCTTGGAGTTTAACGCCCCATCGACAGCACACGCTCGGATGTTTGGGTAAGGATGTGGAAGGAAATCGGCCGTGCCCTTTCAAAGGAACCACCCCGGCATTCGCCTGAAGTGATTTAGGAAAATCACGGAAAACCTAAATCTGGATGGCCGCAGATGGATTTGAACCACCGTTCTTCCGAATGTGAGTCCAGTGTGCTACCACTGGGCCACCTTGCTCGGTAAAGTATCCATGCCCGAGAGGGGATTCGAGCCCCGGACGGGAACGACCTCGAGCATCGTAGCATAGCGCCTCAATGCGCTCGGCCACTCCGCCACGGCTTATCATACAGGAACAACACAGCACATCCCTGTTTCAAGCATGACAAAACAACGGGACTTACAACATCCTGCACCTTCCGAGCTCTGCTCACCGTTCCCTCTAGAAACACCAGAGGTAACCAGAGTTGTAACTTACCGCATCCCACACCATCTAGTCTGGGCTGGCACCAGCATGTCTCGGATGAATACACACTAAGACACATTTGCTCGCCTTGCCTACGTCATACAGGCAAACAACCATTACTTTCTTGGAAGCAGCATTCCATGTTTTCCTCTGACAGCATCAATCGAGCTGTGGACTCGATGCTGTGGCGTGAGAGGCAGATGGGTTGAAGATTAGCGTGCCCTCAGCCCCATTGCTAGCAACAGGTTGGCAAAAGTCCGTGTCAACACTTCTGGGCTCACAATCCCTCTTACTGTGTTGTGGTAGCTGCAAGATCTATTACTGTTAAAATGTTTGTAGAGCTTTTGGGGGTCATCAGTCCCCGTAGTGGCTGTGCAGAATGCGCCTTGCGCGCCGCAGACCGCTCGCCCACCGCGGCCAGCATCTATTACTGCTCTCCTATATTGTCCGTTACTGATACTCAGCAAAAGTTCGTGATACGAAATGTATGGTATGTAAATCATCGTGACGTGAGAAAACCGTGTCACTGCATGTGATGTATCAGGTCGTCATAGATGCATACTGTACCTGCTGCAACCGAGTTGCATTTGAACTGCGAACAGAGTCCAAATCGTGGGATCTCAAAGCTCTCGTAGTTTCTCGATCAATGTCTCCGCCAATGACATGATCGTAACCTTAAACGCCTTTTACACGACGAACTTTCTTGTCTTAGTTGAGTATTGGAGACGAGAGTGTCTACTGCAGGGCCCCTCGCGTGCTGTACCCGTACTGTGACTCGCATGTCTCGATTAATCGTTTTAGTTTAGACGTAAACACCGGAACTGTAGAGGTCTGTTATGTAGTTTCTCAGCTGAATGAGGAAGTGAGGGTATGAGAGCAGTTATTACGTAGGGACAGGAAAAGGATGTTCAAAAAATGTTGAAATGTTTGTAAAGCTTATAGGACTTAACTACGGGGTCATCAGTCCCTAAACTTACAAACTACTTATGAACTACTTACGAACTAGGACGGCACAAATATCCATGCCCGACGGGGGATTCGAACACCCGACCGTAGTGGCCGTGCAGACCGTGACTGAAGCGCCTCAGTCCCCTCAGCCACCGCGGCCGGCAGGAAAAAGGATGATTTGAGTTTATTCATGACGAAAGGGCAATTCATAGTAGATGTTCTACTCAAATGTCACGTAGAAAATTTTGTACACAATTGACAACGTAAATAATAGGAAAATTGTCATTCAAAGCCACGGCGGAGTGGCCAAGCGTATTGAGGCGCAATGCTCCGATGCACGAGGCCGTTCCCCGTCGGAGGTTCGAATCCCTCTTGGGACATGGATGTTTTTGTCGTCTGTAGTGTAGGGTAGTTCATAAGTAGTTTGTAAGTTTAGGAACTGGTGACACCGCAGTTAAGTCCCTTAAGCTTAACAACATTTGAACATTTTGTTGTCATCCAAACTTTTGAAAACTTACGCGAATGTTTGCCGAAGAAAATTCATACTGCAAACACATGAAACAATAACGAAATATCTTGTTTTCTTGCTAACGGTCAAAATAAGATCGCAAATAATTTTCTCATCTATTAGTTCCGACTCTCCTGTTGATATAATTTTCGGTATAACACGTTTATATATTTACGCTCGTATATATACATAATATAGCCTTTTTTCCTGTAAAACGAAAATATTTTTTTGTTCACAGCCAATTCGTCTCTTTTTTTTTAGGCGAAAACTAGTAGAAAAACTTTAGGGTTCCGGTGTAATTGTTTCGGAGTAATAAAAACACAAAGCACACAAGAGAATAAAGTTAAAGAAGATGCGAAGGCATTTCTGTAATATGAATGCTCTCGACCAGAATAGGCTAATTTCTAATGTTAGCGGACACCATACTGTTATTTGTTTCTGCATATTCGCATTCTGCAGCACACTCGAAAATTTAGAACTCCACATTCGGCACACTCTATAGATCACTGACGTCATAGACTCACTCGCGATGGGTTTGGCTGCTGATTTACACGCATGCAGGAAAGGCGCACGAACTTGGAGCAGTCGATTTTCACCAGAAAGTCGATCGTGTAAAGCGGGCTTTAGGTATCACAAAATTGTTTGATATGTCATCACAGCCTTCAGAGTTTGAGTGTTCAAATGTCTGTTAATCTATCGGACCAAACTGCGTGGTCATCAGTCCGTATCTTACAAACTACTTAAACGAACTAACCTAAGATCAAACACACACAACCATGCCCCATGGAGGACTCTAACCTCCGACGGCTAGAACCGCGCCTTCCGCAGCGAGGCGCCTTAGACCGCTCGGCTACTCCACCGCGGATGAGTTTGAGTGCTGAAGGTACAGTAATGGGTTACACTCTCAGACTAGCTTGCTTACACAAAGCAGTCGTGCTACAAAATGCACTCAACGAAATGTTATGTCTAAATATTTCCATTTTTTTCTCACGTGATCGATTACCTACATTGCAAGTGTGACTGCGTAGCCAGCTTCCATTGCAGACGCCTATTTGTTCGTTTTTGTAAAAAAAAAAAAAAATGCCACATCCTTGCTGGATTAAGTTCCGATCAAGGTGAGTGGAAGGGCTGGGTTGGATTGAGTGTGGTATTCCATTAAGTAACACATTTTTATTACTACCAACCAAATTGAATCAATTAACCAATGCCCAAATTAATATGTAACTCTTAGACAATTGTAAAATCACTTAACATATCCTTTTTCCTTTTGACTCAGTAAGGCACGAACCATTCCTGAATTACAATTTATGACAAAAAGTCAACTAGGCTTGAAGGTTATACTAAATTTACCCAGATTAATTCAAAATTTTAGGAAGTGCACTCCTTTCTTAATAGTAACTAACATACAAGTGGTAACAGAAAAACAGTAGCAGGAAATCCCCTGACGAGGAACGGCCTCAAGCAACGGATCTTACAAACATTTCACGTCTCTTTTCCTAAGTGGCCACTTACGGTTAATTGGGTTTGGATTTTGCGGTTCATTGTTTCATACGGTCATAAAGTAAAAGAAAAAATTGCATGAAAATTTACGTAAGTTGAACAATTGTGTGACATCAGATTGTGAGCATATGGGAACGACCGCAAGTTATAAACGCTAGGGACGAGAAACTATGGTGAACCACTTATTTATACAAGAAGAAGAAGACTTGTACTGCTTATAATTTACACTGGTCAAAACAATTAGGGGATCAGTTGAGATATATAGGTTCTGAAGTGTTGCATCCTACTGTAGGAATGGAGTCAAGTTGTAATAGCACAGATGTGATAGATAAAAACGTATAAATAATATATAAACAGAATATTTAACTTCAAATAGTGGAACAGTACATAAACGTGATAGACATAAAATATCTACACTGAACACATGAGTGATCAACTATACGTCTGCCACGCCTCAGACTATCATGACTGATCGCTACTCCACACTGTTAGATACTAAGTGCAAAATATCTGACGGCAGAAACAGGAAAGGACACTGAGGTGTGTCCACGAGAAGCAATTAAATAATGACACGTGGGGCATTTGAGTGCTAAATGGACTGGGAACGAGACAGCGAGTGTTCGGGAGAATTACGGCGCCATTACAGGTGCCGCTCGCCCCGTATTTCACGAGCACAATGTCAGCGCAAAAAGCACGCACATACCGCGCCGCTCCGCGTACTTGGAAGTGTCCCCGATTCGTATTCCGCAATTTCCAAACAAACTGTCGCAAGTGAAGGCCAGCAGAAAGGGAAAATACAGAACGCTGCATCGTACAGGCATCGTAACATTCGTTTTGTGTAGAATTTAGTATCTGCAGTGTACCCATTCCGTTACAGACATTATCAGGCCAGTATATTTCAGGTGGTATAGCTCTGTGCCTTCCGCAGTGTGTAATGTATTTGGCCTGGAAAGTCTCGTTTGATTCGATTAATGCAAAGTACGATACCATGTTTGGTCGTAGTATTGTAACCTAATATTCCATATTTATATTATACTAGTTTAATCCCGCGGCTCCGCTCGCGTGTTGGTTGATTATGATAGATAAGCTATCTTTCAGTAGTGTGCTATGAGACTGGTTTTGAAGGATGAAATGAAATAAAATACTTTTTTTTTTTTTTTTTAAAGAGATGTATTATAAGAAATTTCTTTTTTACTGCTTTATTTATTTATTCTTATATTTCCTTATTCGCATGCTTATCCTTACAGAGAAAGAGCTGAAGACATTGTAGCACGCATAGACCAAAGATATGGTCTGTGTAATAACGTGTCGCTGTATGTAACCTCCTTGCTATATAGGCGCAAACGTCATCGCTGGCCTTCAGTACGAGTTTTTTTAGTAATCTGACGACTTTCAACCACCATATCTTCCACCCCCTTACAGCTATCGGAATGGAACTGCTATGGTGCACAACGGTAGACTTCGGACAACAATTAAACACTGACCATTCGTTTGCGTTCTGTAGTTTTCGCTGCAGAGCGAAATATTAAAACACACACACACACACACACACACACACACACACACACACATACACACACACACGTAGAATTTTATATACACCGATAACGTACCACCGTAATACTCCACCCTTTTATCATTATCAAACCTCAAGCAACAACGCAACCAATAAAACCCTTTTCAAAGAGTAAATATAATTTTCAAAGAGTAATTATTGTTCCGCATTTCGCGCTATATTCTTCAAATTATCTATCAGATCGCTATAAATCCGTGCCTAAAACCTTCCTCAGGTATAAATTAGTAGCTGTACAAATATTTAAGTCTATGCGATTTGTCGTTCGGACGTGATAAGCGTACACTGAACAAACATTCACATTTATGGATAACACCACTACCTGGTCTTCTGTAATGTATTGACCGTAATGTAATATTTTGCTGACCGTAAAATTACATAATATAACCATTTTAAATAATGTAAACATATATTAATACAGAGCTAATTGTTATTTACTTACGATCTTTTGTATTGTTTTGTTTTGATACGAAAACCATATCATTATATTTGTCATAATTTTTCTTATCTTTTCTTGATGAACGATTTATTTTATTTATGTTTCATGAACAAATTATTTAATATAAAACATTGTAACTTCCGTGTTCTAGAATGTTCTCGAAAATATAACATGTATTAATACGCGCAATTTGGCGCGAACAAATTCAGTTGTGAAGTTAGTATCACTTAGTCAGTCTTAGATCAGTAATAATGTAGTCTTAAAGCAGTCAATAAGTAGAAGGCAATCAGTATTACGTTGGTCTTAATCAGTAATACGTTTGTCATAGTCAGTAACAAGCAGTCTTAAAGATGTATTACTACTTCTGTTTATGTGCTTCATCAAGAATGAAAAATAAATGTGTATAAAATGAAACGTGTCAGATTTGTGGTTCATTCCAAGACGCCTAAGAATCCGACGTCTTGATATTTTCTTGATGATTTAATGGCAGGCGAGCAACGAAGTCTACGACAAAGAGAAACAAGGTGAAGTATCCATAATGTGGCTTTAGTGTAGTGGAAAAATACGTCACAAGTGGAAGAATAATCGTTCATTCTTTGAAAAATTGCATTCATCACAACAACTCGGAGTATCTGCGACGTTATTGGGTAGCAAGTTTTTTTTGGCTATATCAATCTATATTAATGAAAATGTAAATGTATGTTTGTGCTGAACCGATAATCTCTTAAAGTTCTTGACCTACTGCTCTCATATTTCCACACAACATTACATTCTAATACAGGAAGATCTTTAAATATTATTTCATTAATATGTGATGTATAAATTATATATAAATGTGACTTTTTGCGACTTTATTACAACGTTACCACATGTAGTGTCCACGTGTATATGCTGGCGTGTGTGTGGTTTTATCTGTTGCTTGTGTTAGTGCATAAGAATAAAGCTGTTGTAGTGGTGTAGAAGAATTAGTGTACTTGACGTGTACCTGCCCATACATAAAGGTCTACAGTAGTTCATTAAACTATTTTGATTTAAAAGCAGTTCATCGAATGATCACCGATAGTCAACTGTGACACGTAACTAAAAATTGACCACCTGAACCCAATTTAAACACTGCTCATGGAATACGGAGACTAAATTCACGTAATAAAAATCTAGATTATTTCCTTTCAATGGAAAGCTCTGAAATAATATATTACGGGCTCTGAGACTCTTTAGTAATTGTACAGTCTTCGGCCTACACACAACTAGTTAGAACAACACAAAGTTTCATGAATAGGTCTGCCATAAATGCGAGAAGCTATTTTTTTTAAGTTTGACACTTTCTTTCATACAGAAAATTTCACTACTCACACTGGAGATCGTGTCAACACTCCAGTATTTACGCAGCTGATCAGTGCAGTCATAATTTGAAATTGCTATAGGAAATAATTTTCATAACTGTTTTTAGTTTTCATTCTCCTCTTTCGTGTAATTAAACTCAGGCCAGTTTAGTTTTATCCGCCTTTGGATCGAATAATAATGACGGCAGCCTCCCGCCAACAACGGATTTTGAACAGCGACACCAAATATACTGAAAATGCTCAAAATTTGGGATTAATTCTAAATACTTGAATTAAACACATAATATTTTTAATGTCATTGTATTTTCAAATAATGAAACAAAATCAACATTCGTTACAGACCCGAACTTAATAGCTGCTGAATAACAATCTTTTTTTTATCTGTTCGCCCATATAAGTACATGTTAACAGTTCAACAACTTATTACAGAGAAAAAAGCAATACTTACGTATGGATTACAATCTATATTGCTGTATGTCCATCATTCATATTTAATATCCGCTATGGTAAGAGATCAATTATGTGACTTGACATTCCGTGATACAACTTAGTGGCAACGTGTAAACCCCCGTTTATGAAGTGGCGTCAGTAGTAGATGTTCTTTTAACAGTTCAGGTGGGACTTTACACCCACTACAACATTTTTATAAATTCATATACAATCATCGACAATAAAGTACGGCGAACAGTCCTGTAACATTAGCGTAGATGAATTATGAACTACAGTTACCTTACCATCCTTCGAAATAGTCACCTCCCATAACTATGCAACACTGAGCTATGAGACACGTCATGGGCACTTTGCTCATATTCTTCCTTTGGGATGGTGTTCAAATCTTTCAAGAGAAGATCTTCGTTCAAAGAGGAGAAGCGCTAGATTTGAAAGTACAACACAGGACCTTTTCATGAACACTTCCCAGAACGTCTAGCACTTTTTGTTGGATATAAGAAATATCGTCAAATTTCTTCATAGCACGTTTGAGTCGAGGGTATATGAAGAAGTCTGGAGGCTTGAGAGCCGGCAGTTATGGTGGATGTTCAAGTTGCACGTCATCGCTCGCCCACATGCAGCCAATATAGTCAAACAATTTCTGGCAGAAAAGGGCGATGGTGCATGTTGAACATCCACCAAACTGCCCGGATCACAACCCTACATTATTCCTATTCCCTCTATTCAAACTCGCATTGAAAGGAAAGATGAATTGACGATATTCTTGACATCCAGCGAAACATGACGAGGCTTTTGAACGCCATCCCAAAGCACAATTGGCGCAACTCCACTTTTAGTTGAAAACGAGTTACAGACATGTTTGATAACACAGAGACAGCTACAGCTCAGAGCTATAAGTACACTGTTTCAAGCACGAATTACGTATGTCTATGTGCATTAGTGGAAGAAGGAATGTGAAGGTTCTTGTAGTGAGCATTTATTTATATGTGTATAATCTGGGATGACATTCTTTTAATGATGGAAATGGATACATGTACAAGTGGAATGAAAACTAAGGAGGTCGAGGTTACCAAGATGTTGTGTCTTGTAAAACAGCTTAAGGAATACTCAAAGGCTTACAAAGTAATAACTGCAGATGGTGATTGGGTAGATATTATCCAAGGCTGTAAAAAGAAAAAGCCTTTAATTGTTCACATAATGAAGGACGACGACTTTGTCTCAACGAAGGAGCTACTAGACAGCACAGTGACAAAGGAAAAGGGCTATTGATGGGCATACGTTAAACTAACTGCAAGTCAGATGTATGCAATTTGAATGGGCATCGCCATTTCCATGAGGTTTATATCAGGTTTCCGTCAAAGAGAAGAATTTCATGTGGTGGAGTTTCGTAACCACACGTTAGGCAGTCCGCTTCAAAGCCTTGCTTCAGTGAGACAAGGAAAACTTTACAAGACCTGGTGGGCTGTGACAACGAACGAAAGGAGGATATGCTTGATTTAAAAGTTATTCCTCGTGTTTATCATGCATGCTTGAAGAACTTGCCTACGTAGGTCTCTACTCATCATTCAGATTCCCGAGATCAGATTTCGGACGAGGAAAACCTGTATTCACACAATGTATCTGAAGTTACAGTGGATGACTGATAAAAGTGTTCAGTGCACAAATTACGGAACTCCTTTAATTTTTATAAAACACACTTACTTCAGCCAAGATCGATGGTTTATTTGCTGTTATTTTTTTTCCTACCGGTTTCGATGAACTATTTCATTATCTTAAAAATTTTTGTTCTTTTTTACGAAGTTCTCCTATTTTCAATAAAATAGTTACATGTGAAGATGTAATATAAGAAAAATAACATTGTTAGACGATTAAAATTTGCATCACCAAAGTGGATCGTCATGTGCATTGCACATTTAAAAATTGTGTGTGTTCTTGGCACAAGTAACAAGAAGGCTCTTACTTGTGGCAAGAACACACATAATTTTTAAATGTACAGTACAGATGACGATCCACTTTGGTGAAGCAAATTTTAATCGTTTGATAATGTTCTTCATCTTGTATTGCATTTTCATAAGTAAGTATTTTATTGGAAATAGGAGAACTTTGTAAAAAAAATTTTTTGCTGAAAATGATGACATAGTTCATAAATAAATATATAAATGAATGTAATGTTAAAAAGTAATCTTGTTGTAGTTTGTTTGTCTTGTTGTATCTGGTTGTGTCTTGTCTCTTATCTTGCGCTGGTCGATTCATAATCGTGACGAGATTGTTTTTTGATGAAAATGAAGGAAACATTGTAATGAGATCTGTAAATGTGTTTGAACATTTTTAAAGCCTTAAGATATATGTATTAAATGAAATAAGTGCACGAACTTTAATTAGTTAGAAATATCCTGATCATTTATATGAAATGCTAAAGGACGCCATTAGCATTTGTTTCAGCAAGAAACTAACGACACAGATTGCATCAACCGCCGCCATTACGTGGCAAATATAGAATTCCTGATAAAGGAAGGACGGGTGGAAAATAAGGTTTAATAAAAACCATAATTTTCTATTTCAGCTCTGCAATACGAAACGGGACTTATATAAAAATTACGCCAACTTCTGTGGTAAGGTATGGTTAAATGTGGTATTTTACAAAATTACAAAGTGCACAAATATTCAGATTTACTATTATTATTGTTCTGAGTGAGAAGTGAAGAATATTTCATAAAATAATTTCGTGATAAAAGTTAAAAGACAGTTTTCATTTAGCTTCACTGAATTCAGACTTTGCGATTTTACTTCGAGTAGGACATTCAATTAAAGTTTCGATGATATACGTAACTGAGAATAATATTCAGAATTTTAATATAAAGGATAGGTTCCACATTGACTTCATTTTCAATTAAATATTATTTTTATACCATTTTATGTGGGACTATTTTGTAAGAATACTCTCACCAGTTGAAAACCTTCAACTAAAATTTAAGCTTAATAATCACGTCCCTGAGAAGGTTTATGTTTCATCCATTTGATGAGCAAGCTGGCAAACTAAATAGATAATAAATATAAAATACCAAGGCTATATTTTAAAATATATCCTTATAAACCTGGCTACTTTCAATATATATATATATTTCAACATTTTTTTAGAGTATTCTTACAGAAGCAAGATATACCCATTCACCAAGCACTATGAAATTACGCTTGTTAGATAACTGTGCTCTCTGTAATCTTTTTAATTTGTAATAAGCCACAGCAACGTGTGGCGGAGTACAGCTGGTGTAGAATAATGTCGAATGTGATGTGACGTTGCTTCTACTATGTTATAATCAAGATTACATATTGAGCCTGTCTTCTTTCCTTGTTAGTAAGTGTCTTGGCGCCCAGGCATTGTGTCGCAGTTTCGATGTTTAGTTGCCGCCTTCGCCACTGGTGGCGCTGCGCTGTATGGCTAGCGCGCCGGAGCGTGGTGTACAGAGTGAGTACCGTACGGGCGGTGCCATCCGAGAGCCCAGAGTAAGGAGAACTGGAGTGTAACGAGTGGTCGCTGGCGGACGTTGTGCACGAAAAGGGCTACTCCGCCGGTTTGAAGTTCTGGTGGAGACTTGCGTGAGTTGTGAACTGTGGCAGTTCTGTAAAGAGCACAGAGCGGTGTCGATTGGAGTGCTGGATCGGGAGCCGGACCACTAGGGCGACGGTTCTGATTTAATGCCTGATTGCAGTGCGAGCGAGTCAGTACCTTGCACTGGGAGTACTTGCTCGAGGTGCAGTCTGGATCGGCACAAATATTGGAGTAAGGTATTATGCCTTGTGGTGTCGTAAGAGGTGCAGAGTTTCAAGCGTTGGTGCCTCCCTTCTGGCGTCGTACTCCTCAGCAGTTGCAAGTGCTTCTCTTAGTGAGTCAGGCAGCGATTTACTGTCACACGTTTGGCACCTAAATGTACCGTGTTGCTATTTATATATTGTTGTTCCATTGTTTATTGCGATTTGCGTATTGTTGTTTGGCCATCTGGGCATTTAAGAAATCCAGCGCTTACTTCTGCTTGTGGACCTCCACGCTCCCGTAGCTACACCATTTCGTGGGCGTATTCAAAGGGAAACATTGTGTTTCCTCTTTTCTTTCTCCCTCCCTCTCTCTCTCTCTCTCTCTCTCTCTCTCTCTCTCTCTCTCTCTCTCTCTCTCTCTCTCTCTCTCTCTCTCATGTATGGTTTGCGTTGGGAGAGCCGCAATATTGTTCCTTCTTTGTTTTCTATGTTAGGTTTGAACAAGTCCTTTCATTCGATGGCTAGTGACTCGCGTCTTAACCCATTTTCTCGCATGTTGTTCTTAGCGGCGTTGCTGCATGACGTCACGGACTGATGGCGATGCACGTACACACGCTACGTAAGGAGTAGGAAGCTTTCAGCAGAGACACCCCTCTCCCTCCCATCATCACCATTGTTTCAGTAAAACTGATTTGTTTTATGTTATCTTGATTGATCATGTTGTCATCTATAAATGCACCTAGGAGGCTCTTCAAGACAAGCTTGAACAGTGGAGAAAAGCTCTAGAGGAAAGGGGAATGAGTATTAGCAGGGTGATAACAGAGTATATATGTTCAAAGGATACCAAAGATCTGTGTATTAACCTGCAAGAAGAACGACTTACGCTGGTCGAGAAATTTAAATACCTGGGCTCTTACATGCAAAGTGATGCAGGACTGGAGGCCGAAATACAGTTCAGGATAAAAAGTGGATGTATGAACTGGAAGAAACTGAGCGAAGTACTGTGTGATAAGACGGTTAGCTGTAGAATGAAAGGAAAGCTTTAAAAGTCTGTGGTGAGGCCTGCGATGCTGTATAGTGCAGAAACTTTGCCAATTACAAAAGCCCAAGTGAATAAGAAAGTGGCAGGAATGAGAATGTTAAGGTGGATGAGAGGGGTGACACTATAGGATACAATAAGGAATGAGGTCATCAGGGGAACAGTAAAAGTGAGGCTAATAGGGAAGAAGATTCCAGAAAGTAGGTTAAGATGGTATGGACATGTGCAGAGAAGAGGGGAGTACTATGTGCGGAGAAGCGTTGTAGACCTGGAAATCGAAGGATCAAGGAGGAGAGGAGGACCGAAACTGATATGGAAAGATAAGTTAGCAGGGGACATGCGGGAGAAAGGGTGGCTCAGGGAAGAAGCGCTGGACAGACGTTTGTGGAAGAGAAGCGTCCAACAGAGTAACGCCGACCCCACATGACGTGGAAAAAGGCTGAGATGATGATGATGACGAATGATCATTTTAAGCCTCTGGTGTTGAACAAGACTCGTTGTCTGGATGTGTTATTAGACGCCTCGACATTGGGGTGTTACAAATTTCAATGATTGTTTTTGGTGTGTACCTCTACGTTATGCTCAAAGACCTTTTACCCATAGGGTGTGATCTTTAAATGTTTGTAATTAACTGAAAAATATTGTAACGTGCCTTTAGTTTTTTAAATTTTTATTGAAGTTCCAGGTGCTAGTCGTCAGTCACGCTGGTATTTCTATTTTATTTCTTGCTTACAATAAGGTGAATACCCGCATAATAGGCATGGTAGTAAGCGGTGTTTGTGTGATCAGACACCTTGTGCACAGAAGAAGCTGATTGTAATAAGATAGACTGCCGACTGCTCATTAGAAAGAACATGTGATTCCTGTAAACTGTTTATGTACGTTTCTTCTCTAGGCGAGATAATTATACCCTTCTGTTAATTTTATCTCAAGCCTTAAACCATTTTGAGTCGGGTTTGTTGTAAGAAGTGGGGTACAAGAGAAGCTGTTGGTAATATGATTGCCTGCCAACTATTCGTTGCAAAAGTGTGAGATCCCTAGTTTATGTAATAGTTAATCTCTAGGCAAGACACAATTTCTTGTTAAATCTATCTCAAGATTAAAATATTGAGTCATGTTTGTTATTAAGTGTGCGTGTATTAAAGAGAGAGAGAGAGAGAGAGAGAGAGAGAGAGAGAGAGAGAGAGAGAGAGACTGTGACTATGGGGTAACCACCATATATGTGGTACATAATAAAATATCAATTTCAGTCACACTCCTAGACAATAATGATGTCGAATAAAATAAAATGGAATTATCTAAAATTCGAAAGGACAAAGAGGTTTGATATCTTTTTAGAGGCTTTCCAACCCCATATTAAGACTTATATGTATTTATCCTGCCTTTTAGCTTACATTTATTACAAAGAAATAACTTTTCTAAGAAAAGAACGTCAATTCAGCTAACATCGGCTTCATTACATACGACTCTTTATTATATATGGAACTCGTTGTTCTTTGGGGCGATGTGAATCAATTTATACAAGTTTCCAGCCAAGATCGCGTTATTTATTTATGGATGACCGATTTCGACGTTCACGGACGTCATCTTCTGATCTATATTTTACAATGTCATATCTTATACGTTTTTCCTAAATCATTTCATTACATTTGTTATGGAATAGTTGTATACAACATTGATGGTGAAGTTGGATCTTCAGTATACATGTTCACACCGGTTGCAGAAGTGTCACTAAGTAAATGGTACATAAAGAACTTTATATACAACTATTGCATAACAAATGTAATGAAATGATATAGGTAAAACCATATGACATTGTAAAATATAGGAGATCAGAAGATGACGCCTGTGAACGTCGAAACCGGTCATCCATAAATAAATAACACGATCTTGGCTGGAAACTTGTATAAATACGACTCTTAATTATCTTTTAATTTTCCAAAAATAAGTGTGTCTCCTAAGCCTTTTCTATTTTTCCAAAGAAGTTACAAATAAAGTTCTTCGTAAGCAGTAGAGCTGAATAACAGACATTGATATTTTCTCTGCAGGACTATTCATCAAGCTTGATTGTAAAAGGCTGCACATCGTTGCGTAAGTAGAGAAGCATTTTTCGATGGTGCAAAAAGAAGAGGTGGAATGAAACGTCCCACGTACGACGCCTGGACAAGAACTGTGTGAGAAACCGGTCGTGGTATGCCGAAGTATCGTTCCAGGCATCAGCGTGACGTGATTTAGTGGATCACTTTTATCGGGTCGCCGCCGCTAGGGAGTCTGGGGCCCGCTGGTTCCTGAAACAAATCAGTGGAGTTGAACAATACGTCACCCGCGTAGGTGGAAAGTTGGAGGAAATATTTGCGTCGGCATTCTTCACAACTGCAGGCGAATGTAGAGGGAAGGAAACGTGACACTTACTGGTAT
This sequence comes from Locusta migratoria, assembly GCA_026315105.1. Classification (NCBI taxonomy): domain Eukaryota; kingdom Metazoa; phylum Arthropoda; class Insecta; order Orthoptera; family Acrididae; genus Locusta; species Locusta migratoria. The sequence continues at coordinate 543,596,175 of CM048744.1, forward strand.
ACAACCTGGAAAATGAAAAAAGAACACCATTAGTTCGTCGAACCAGGTGTAGAAAATTTTATTGACGCATTCTTGAGGATGTACACGATCACACAGACAGACATATACACGTGAGTACAGCCACCAGCAATGTCGACGCTAGTATCGTGTACATCTTACTTTTGCATTATACAAGCTGCAATTCCCCCATGGAGACGATCTTAGAGGTGCCGAATGTAGACTTGCGGAATGGCTGCCATGCATTTTCAACCTGCTGTCTCAGTTGGGTGACTTTTCGTGCCGCTCATGCAGACCACCCAATATGACGTTTCATCCGGTCCCAAACATTATCAATGGGGGACAGATCTGGGGATAATGATGGACAGGGTAGCTGACGTACACCTAGAAGAGGATGCTGGGTTGTACGGGATACATGTATACGTGTGTTGTCCTGTTGGAAAAGCATATCGCCTTGTCGGTGCATGACGGGTTGAATGATGGTTTCACTGTACAGTGAACTGTTCAATTTCCCCTCGACGGTCACGGAAACCGGCTGGTGTAGGATATGGCTCCCCACACCAGGATGCCAGGTGTCGGCCCATTTGCCCTTTCGCGTACTATCCAGATTTTCGTGCTCCCCTGTACGACACCACACACGCTTACGACTATCATTGGCATCGAGGCAGTAGCGACTCACACCACTGAAGACGTGTCTATTCGTTCGTGACACCGCTGGAAGCCAGCTGGATGATGTTGGTTCGTGAGTGGAGGACACGAAAGATCGTGCATCATTGTGTGGGACGCCATATCGTCCACTGGCTGTTCGCCTCTAGTGATCGTCTAGAGAACACTGAACACTGCATAGTACATTGAAACCACCATTCAACCCGCCTTGCTATCACTCATGCACCAATAAGGCGATATACCTTTTCATCAGGACAATACACGTACACTTGTATCACGTATCACTCGACGTGCTCTTCAAGATGTACGTCAACTATGGCCAGCGCGATGCCCAGAGCTGTCTCCATTGCGCATGTTCGGTACCGCGCGAATTGTCATGTTGGGCGGTCTGCATGAGCGCCACGAAATCTGGCACAACTGAGGCACCAGGCGGAAATTGCGTGACATGCCATTTCACAGAACCACATTCGGCACCTCAACGATCGTCTCCTTGTAAGAATTACAGCTCTCATTGCTGCAAAAGGAGGGTATACACGGTACTAACGTTGAAATTACGCGCGCTCTGGTGACTGTACTCACGTGTATATGGCTTTGTCTGCGTTATCGTGTGTTGCACACATCTTAAAGAATGTGTCAATAAATTTGCTGGGCTGAAGAAGAAGAAGTGACAAAGACTGTAAATGCATTGCCTTATTGTCAGGAGGGCAAGCTTTAACAACAAATTAAAATTTTATTGTCAAGGAATGTTATAAACATGTGGGATCATTTCCTTGGCTCGGGTATGAGGCGTAAATGAAACAGCATTTACACGAAATACATTTATTGAACAGTTAAACAACACATTATTCTTACTGTGAATTAGGTGGCACGGCGAGTGTAGGGGGCGGCGGTAAAGCGTGTGGCAGTGTTGAGGCGTTTCGCATCGTCGGACGTCGATGTTCATCTTCGGTCGTCAGTTAAACAGCGCTCCCCTTCGAAGCTAGTACTGTGCGTTAAATGGCCGTAAATCTTGCGGATTTACCTCGTGGCGGTGAGGTGTGATTCTCCCTTTTTCCAAAAAATGTTGTTTTTTGCTACAGCCAGAGAGATAGCATCGCGGCGTGGAGGTCTTTTACCCTTGCCCTGGGGTCGAACCAGCGGTCTTCAGGCTGCACGTCTTCGTATGGCAGAACCTTTAACCGAGGTCACAGGTGACTTTCACGACCAGACCGCATCCTTTATTTCTGGCCAGTCATCCTGGGTGAGTACTTCTGTTGCCGGCCGCGGTGGCCGAGGAGACTGAGGCGCTTCAGTCATGGTCTGCACGGCCACTACGGTCGGGGGTTCGAATCCCCCCTCGGGCATGGATATTTGTGCCGTCCTAGTTCGTAAGTAGTCTGTAAGTTTAGAGACTGATGACTCCGTAGTTAAGTCCCATAAGTTAAAAAAAGAAAAAAGAAAAAAAAAGTACTTCTGTTGTGGTTGATCTTCTTGCAAACGCTGTTACTGGCGACCAGATTCTTCCAACTCCGTCACTGCCGATGACTGTTCATGACTAGCCGCGGCGGGTTAGCCATGCCCATTGGGGCATCGTGCTGCGGTGCGCGTGGTCATTCGCCGTCGGGGGTTCGAGTCCTCCCCTTGGGCATGGGTGTGTTGTCCTTAAAATGTTCAAATGTTTGTAAATCTATCGGACCAAACTGCGTGGTCAGCAGCCCGTAGCTTACAAACTACTTAAACTAAGGTAAACTAAGAACAACACACACAAACATGCCACAGGCAGGACTCGAACCTCCGACGGCGAGCAACCGCGTGCTCCGCAGCGAGGCGCCTTAGACCGCTCGGCTACTCCACCGCGGCGTGTGTTGTCCTTAGGTTACTTTACCATAGTTTAAGTAGTTTGTAAGCTACGTAGTAATAACCCAGCAGTTGAGTCCGATAGATTTACAAACAATTGAATTCTTTTGTTCATGACTTTCCGACTTGCCGGCCGCGATGGCCGAGGGGACTGAGGCGCTCCAGTCACGGTCTGCACGGCCACCACGGTCGGGGGTTCGAATGCCCCCTCGGGCATGGATATTTGTGCCGTCCTTAGTATAAGGTAGTTGATAAGTAGTTTGTAAATTTAGGGACTGATGACCCCGTAGCTTAATAAACATTTGAAACATTTTGAAACTCTCCGACTTCTGCTTTTGGCTGCTGCTGCTAGTAACGGCGCTACTGCCAATCTGTGGACACTAACTCTATGAATCTCTTACTACCTCACTATCTGGCGTCGTCTTCTTCGCCGTGGTATTTATTTGATGGACCTGGCTGGAGGTGAACTATCTCTGGGGTCTTTGTGTTCTGTTGTCACGTTGAACAGTTCCAAATGTTTGTTAAGCTTAAGGGGCTTAACTGCGGGGTCATCAGTCCCTAAACTTAAAAACTACTTATGAACAATTATACTTCTGTTCTAAAGGAACAGAACTGCCGATGGTCCGCAGCTATAAATGTTAATTTTATGCAAATACTAGCTGCTCCCCGCGGTGTTACCCGCGGTTTAATAGTCAGACATTAAAGTGCCAAGAAAGGGCATAAATAACTACATGACTGTTTGCGACATTGTTAGCACGGAATATATAATTGTCTTGGAACGGATGGAGAGCCAAAAATCTATTGCAATACGTGCCTGTAAACGACGTTTCGAGACTTCTTGTTCTCAGAGTATACGTAGAGATTTCTAGCTCTCGATACACGGGAGCAGCCTACGTAGAGCTGTCCGTGCGAGAAACATGGGATGGCCACATGAATACTTGCCACTTTTAATGTTTGTCCTTGACTCTTGTTTATAGTAATCGAGAAGGCCACTTTCAATGGAAACTGTAACCAGTTAACCTGGAATGGCAAGTTTGTTGGGATGATGGGAATCCGTGGTATTAACACAGTCTCTCTCTTGGCTCCACCGGTGATGATGGTGGCCTGCACGATATGCCTTCTCAGGTCCGTGATGCGTAACCTGGTGCCATTGCATAATCGTGGTGCATCCAAGTTTATGCATCAATAAAACAGGCACACCCACCTTCAGCTCCAACTTGTGAGATGACACCCCTGACAGTAAGTAACTACAATAACAACAATACAGTAATCGAAAACAAATGCCAAGTAAAGGAACAAAATAGACAGCAAACCTAACGGGGAAATGTAACGAAATAAACAACGAACCTAACGGATAAAAGTAAAGAGTTAAAAAAGACATCTAACGGAGAAAGGAACTGTTGAGATCCTACAAATGCAAAGCGAACCAACAAAAGAAGTAAATGCAAACGTTCGAATGCTATAAATAATAGAAGTCACCAAAGAAACTATTATTCATTGAAATCCAAAGAGAATACAATTTTAAAGAATTACGATAACATCACAATGTTAGAACATCTATAACGTTTCATATGTTAACTGCAGCGTACCGCCTGCCATCTGTTGAGTGCATTTGCTACTACTTTGTTGCAGTTTACGTACGCCATTTATACGTGGAAGTTCGCGCTTTGTACACAAAATAGGGCTTGGTATCTAGATCCCATTCTACACAAAACGTCAATGTTTTTTCTTGCCATGGTACTTAGAGCATATTTTATGTAAAATCTTCAATTTATATACATACTTCCTTCATTTGTTACAACAAATGAAAATGAATGCGGCATAAACGCCAACATTCAGATATCTTGTGTATGTAATTATATGTCAGTTAAGCCGTTTTGGCAGTATTCAAGAATCTTTTTGTATATTCGAAAGTAAAAAAAGATAACAATAACAAAGAAAAAATATTTCACTATAGCAGGACCCGAACCATTGCCCAAAATAACCGACGTCTATTACATGACGCGTTAACCCCCGCGACTAAACACGACATACTCTACGACGTTCTTTTGCTGTTTTATTAGAAGTTTCTTACAACCGTTACGTATTTCTATGGATGTATTTCAAATAAATAACTTGTAATAAACATTTTGAAAAGTAGCCTATGTCCTAATCCAAGACATAAGAAATCTCTATATGAAATTTCATCTAAATCAGTGCTGTAGTTTTAGCGTGATGCGGTAACAAACATAGCAACTTTCGCATTTATAATATGTATAGGATTAACTCTCAATTTGCGAGAATTTCCGACTTTCGCTGTTGTTCTGTAGTTGGTCTCTGCTTTTGCAACACATGAAAATTCGGGTTCGAGTCCCGGTACGACACAGATTCTCATGTGTTGGAAAAATATAGACCAACTAAAGAACAACAGAGAAAGTCGCAAATTCTCGCTAGTTAATATTTGTGTAATTTACTCATGAACAACCTTATACTAAAGATTCCACAAACATCCATGTTCGAGGGGAGAGCCGGCCGCGGTGGCCGAGGTGACTGAGGCGCTCCAGTCACAGTCAGCACGGCCACTACGGTCGGGGGTTCGAATCCCCCCTCGGGCATGGATATTTGTGCCGTCCTAGTTCGTAAGTAGTTCATAAGTAGTTTGTAAGTTTAGGGACTGATGACCCCGTAGTTAAGTCCCATAAGCTTAACAAACATTTGCATTTTTTTTTTTTTTTGAGGGGAGATTCGAACCCCAGACCGTAGCGCCCGTCCAGACTGTGACTGGCACGCGGCAGACCGCACGGCCACAGTTCCAGAGAGGTCGATCGTCACGTGCTCTGGAGGTCAATACACTAGGTTATTGGCTTCTGGTCACGTTGCTTCTAGAAGTTCGCGACGATCACGTCTTACAGTCTGTGCTTTCCCGTGAGGTCATCGGTCGATGGTCTGATCGCTGAATCAACGGCTTCCTCTTCTGGAGAGAGCTCTGGACCCCTTGCCATTCGGCGGGACAATGCCGTGCTGAATCTACAGCTTCAGCCGGTTGACGCACTGTCAGAATGCTGCGCAAGTCTGCCGTTTTACTCGCCCGTGCCTGACTGAACTGAACTAAGTTGCACTTCACGTATTATTCACTTTCATTTATTACTGCATTTTATTTCATTAATTTACGAGGCGCGTCCAGAAAGTAAGTTCCGTTTGGTTATATAAAACGAACGGGTACAGATACAGAAAAAATATTGATTGTACAAAAATCTACAACTGTTAAACTACTTTTCTACATAGCTTCCGAAATTTTGTAGGCAATTGTCATAGCACGTCACAAGGTTTTGTAAGCCTTTTTCATAGAATGTGTATTCAACCATTTGGTAACAGCTGGTCGTCATCGTTGAAGTGTTGGCCACCAAGGACAGATTTTAGGTGTAAGAAGAGGATTACTGTCAAAAGATTTTTTCTTCACGATAATGCCATGACCTCACACACCGAATGTGAGCAAACAATTCTTACGGAAATTTCAATGTGATCCTCCATACAGCTCGGACCTCTCTCCTAACGACTTTCATCTCTTCTTACACCTAAAATCTGTCCTTGGTGGTCAACACTTCAACGATGATAAATTGCTGTTACCACATGGTTGAATACACAGGCGGCAACCTTCTGTGAAGGATGCATACAAAAACGTGTGGCACGCTATGACAAGGGCCTACAAAATTTCGGCAGTTATGTGGAAAAGCAGTTTAAGAGTTGTAGAAATTTGTGCAATAAAAATTTCTTCTGTATCTGTGTACAGTTTAATTTTATTACCAAACGGAACTTACCTTCTGGACGCGCCTCGTATTTATACACTTCACTGCACTCAACCGGTTCGACGAATTCATGGTGTTCATTTTTCTTCATTTTCCAGTAATGTACGACTGATAAGTTTAAAAACATGGAGGACCAGTGCGTACTGTACATGTCCGTTCCAGCACAAGGCCACACGCGCCCGGTGCAGGAGGTTCACAGCAGAGAGCCAGCAAGAAAGCCGCGGTCCACTGCCTGCCAGCACAGGCTGAGAAATACTGCCCAATTAGCGGTGCAAGAAGCCGCCGCGCCGCCGTGCTGCGCCTGCTGCATCACAATATTACCTCTGCATTGGTTTTCTTTCGCAAGGAGAGCCAACAAGGAAAGCAAAAACTCACATTACTCCGAAATGCACGTAAGTTCCTACATCGTTGTTTCTAATGGATACCGGGTGAGTCAAAAGCCGCAGCACAACCTTTTTCAACACACTTCAAAAAAGGAGGAGGTTCTCAAGTCGACTGTTTTTTTTTATGTTTGTTACCTCAGAACCTTCGACTTTGTTCACTGATTTTCGTGATTCTTTTTTTTATTCGAAAGCTGGTGCTTTCCGTGTGATCCTATTTCAATTTGGTCCAATTCCTGCAATGGAATCAATATGAAAACCATATACGTTTTAAATTTGCAGTAATGTGCGCGACAAATGTACGAATAACTCAATATCACGCCAACCGACTTCGATGATTCTCTTTTTATTGGAAAGGATGTACTTCAAGGGTAGTATTATGAGAGGCGCTTCACTCACGGTCTGCACGGGCACTACGGTTGGGGGTTCGAATCCCCCCTCGGGCATGGATATTTGTGCCGTCGTTAGGATTAGCTAGTTCATAAGTAGTTTGTACGTTTCGGGACTGATGACCCCGTAGTTAAGTCCCATAGACTCTACAGACATTTGAACATTTTTATGAGAGTTTGGTTGTGTTCTGATTATGGGATCCATGACAAAGTAACGGAACTCTTCAAATCTTAGAAGCAAATTAACGATACTCGGCCGGATCTTTTATAGGCTGTCCGGAGATATTTGAGTCGCCTACCGTAACGTCCTTGTGGTCAAGTAATTCCCTGTTCAAAACTTTTTTCATGTGAAGCCGCATTTTTAATGTCTATTTCTGCGCTTTTCGCAAGTCTCTTTTGAAATTTTCGTTGAGGTACATTTCCTCTGTTGAGATAGGCGTTTCTCCCTGACTTCGTTTGTTTCATTTAAATGCCGCTGTCTCATTTGAGCAGCACGTTTAGTAAGTCAACCCATATTCAAAAAATTAGTTAGTGTACTTCAGATTCATTAAAATAAACAAAAAAATTAACAAAAAGAAACCGACTTCAAAAAAAGAAAACTATTCCAAAACATTAAAAAAAAAAAAAAAACAAAAAAAAAAAAAAAAAAAAAACGATGTGTTTACCACGCAAGAACATATCGAGGAACCTACCCATTTTAAATCTAACTCAACACATACCTATGAATAACAAACAATGATCAAAATATTTTTTAGAGTTCTCGTAAGTAAAATGAAATAAAAATATTAGACTACTTAAGCCAATCAAGTTATTACGATAATAGAATGTAGTTACAATTATTGTTATTTTTGGAGTTTGTGTCTGCCAAGGAAACACTAAAATTTACCTAGCAAAAATAATACGAGATAATTGTGACCGAAGTCGGATTGGAAGTTTCCTTCGCTGACACCGACTCCAAAAATAACAATAATTGTAACTACATTATATTATCGTAATAACTTGATTGGAAAACTCTAAAAAATAGTTTTGTCATTGTTTATTATTCATAGGTGTGTGTTGAGTTAGACTTAAAGTGTGTAGGTACCTACCTATCTTCTTGCCAGGTAAACACATACATCGTACCTACATATTGATGAGTAAAAATAAGTATGTTGATTATTAAGAATACGCAATTATTTTGTAAATTTTAAGTGCATATTAATTGGTTTCGGAATAGTTTTCTTTTTTCAAGTCTTTTTTGCATAAAATTTTGTTTTTATTTCGAAAACTATACAGGAACTACGAAACCTAAATATTCCAGTAAGGTGTGGGTGAGGTGTTCTGTCTTTTACGGCATGTACCGGCATGGGCGCCATTTTGAAATAAGCCCTCTTGAATGTAAGTCCATTTTCTAATGGAAAGATGGTCTTGAGATAGATCAAATAACCTCATAATTTACTGACAAGTTTTTTACCTGTAAACAGTTTATGGTTCACACGTTAAAAAAACACATTTTATTTGCAGGTACAGAGTGGACTGTTCTCCATAAATAACAGTCATTTAACGCGTTCAACATGCTGTTCCTGTTGGCCAAAATACACACACACACACACACACGCACACACACACACACACACACACACACACACACACACAGACACACACAGACACATACACACGCCGCTATTCTAAATTGATCGTATTAATCTTCTACATGAAGCGGGCAAATACTTCGCACCGTTAGTGGAATAACAAAAAATTGGAAAAAAGGGAAGTAAAGCTGAATGTTCACGCATACCTTTCTTCAGAATCAATCAATGCAAGTTTTTAAAAGCGCAAATGAAAGAGCTTGATCCGCTGAGTGTTTTTGGGTACAATATTTTCTTAATTAGAAACGAAGATATCGTAAAACAAACCGATTAAAATATTCAATGCAAGGACAGAACGATACCGCGTTTATATGAAAATAAAGGAGCCTGAGACTTAAGTTAATTGTCATACTTCATCTACATCTACATAGATACTCTGCAAATCACATTTAAGTGCCTGGCAGAGGCTTCATTGGCCACTTCCATAACCTTTCCTTACCGTTCCATTCTCTGATAGCGCGCGGGAAGAAAGAACACCTAAATCGTTCCGTTTTCGATCTGATTTTCGATCTGATTTCTCTTATTTTATTGGAATGGTCATGTCTCCCTATGTAGGTGGTTGCTAGCAAAATATTTTCACATTCAGAAGTAAAAGTCGGTGATTGAAAATAAAAATCGGTTATTGATGACTAATCTGCGAATGAATACCTTTTGTTTAAAACAAAAATGAAAAATCCGTTAGATAGAACGTCCTGAGCGACTGACTTTACTTTACAGCAAGGATATCCCCATAAGAAACATACATAAGAAAATCACGTTTGAGTATAGAAAAAGGAAGGCGATAGTTACGTAAGTTATGACACTTGATAACAAATCAGTGGAAGAATACCTTCCGTTGAAAATAAAAATGAACGAAATCGGCCGGGTAGTTTGGTCTGGCTGGCTGACTTAAGACTTTTAGATTCTTTTAATATATAAGAAGATTAGATGAATGAAGATGAAATAGGACCTACTATACTAAGAGAAGAATCTGACAGAGCACTGAAAAAGCAGAAAAGAGGCCCCCTAGAGTTGATGACATTCCCTCCGAACTACTGAAGTCTCTGGGACAGCCAACCATGACAGAACTATTTCACCTGGTGTTTAGGACAGGCAAAATACCATCAGACTTCAAGAAAAATGTTATATTTCCTATTACAAAGAAAGCAGGCGCAGCAGTTGTGAAATTTACTGAATCGTCAGTTTAATAAGTCATGGTTGCAAAATCTTAGCACGAATTACTTACAGAAGAATGGTATATCTATTAGAGGTTGACCTCTGGGAAGATCAGTTAGAAGAAATGAAGGGACACGGGAGGCAATACTCACGAGTTAGATTAACGAAAGGCAAACCTATATTTTTAGCTCTTGTAGGTTTGGAGAAAGCTTTCGACAACATTGAGTGGAATACACGCTTTCAAATTCTGCATTTGGCGTGGGTAAAATAAAGGGGCATGAAGGTTATTTACAATTACTAGTTTTTAGAATAGAAGGACATGAAAGAGAAGCCGTGGTTGCGAATGGAATAAGACAGAGTTGTAGCCTTTCTTCAATGTCATTTAACTTGTGCATTGAAGCAGTCTGTGAAGGAAAACAAGGAAAAATTTGGAGAAGGAATTAACGTTCAGGGTAAAGATATAAAAACTTTGCGGTTTGCTAATGATATTGTAATTCCGTCATGGGATCCGTAAGAGCAGTTGAACAGAATAGACAGTGTCTTGAAGGGAGCATATAAGATGAACATTAATGTTTATTATTGCTCAATATTGGTATGGAGATAATTCAAAATAATTGTGGACGATTGGAATCAGGCGTAATTAGCGTTTTACATGTAAGGGACCAGAAAAAGAAAAAAAAATTGAGGCATGTTTGTGGGTGCTCCAGCCCCGGCGAGATACAATATGAGAAGAATTTGACGGAGTACTGGGTGGAATTTCAATTGTAGCATATTTTGTAGGTATGCCCTTTTCCATTAACTGCCTTGTTACTTCTAATGAAAATTTAGACGATATTTTCTCCACAACATTAAAAAATAATAATTAAAAATGTTTTCAACTTCTGACTTTTTAAAAATATAAGAAACAGCTTAGGTTGCATAAAATCTTTATTTTACTATTGCAAATCGATTTTGCAATAGTCAAAGATTTAATATGACCGAAGCAGTTTATTTTTAATGTTATCAATGTCTTCGCTCTGCACGTGGCTCCAAATGGTATCGTCTGTATTCTGACTTTTTGTTAGTAAACTTTTAATTTGCTTTGATGGTAATACTGTCTTCCTATGCTCTTGGTTGCCCTGTCTCCCCTTTGAATAATAATGCAAATTGTTTTAATTTTATTATCAGAAAAACTAGTCTCACACATGATGCACATGCTTCTGGATTTTTAATAACGTTTCGTAATGTAGCGTAGTAGTTTTTATAATGTTTGTTTCTGGGTCATTACTCTTTCTTGCGGATGGACATAGTTCACTTTTCCGGCTCCTAGATTCTTTATTCCTTTATTAAGCCATTATTTTTTGAATGATTTCTTACAATTATATTCCACTGATTTCTTGGGGAAACAGTTTTCAGATACCCTTACAAATGTATCATGAAATAAGTCATTTTTTAAATTAGCATTAGTTTCCTTATAAACCTCATCCTAGTGTAACTATTGTAGACTTTCTCTGAAATTTGTAGTTGTTAAATCATTAATTGAGCGTACAACTCAGGAGGACTGCTTCGAATTACTGAACGGAGCTATGTCATATACTGTTACTAGCTGTTCACCGTGATCAGAAAGACCATTCTCAACAGGACAAGCATTTACGTTGTTAAACTTATTTTGGTCTATGAAAAGTTATCTACCAATGTGCTGCTGTCGTTTACTACTCGAGTAGGAAAATCAGTAACGGATGTCAGACAGAAGGAGCCAAGTAACACTTCCAGGTCATTCTATTTCTTCCTTTCAGTGAATAAACATTGAAATCACCACAAGTAATAATTTGCTTCCTCCTATCTGATAGATAGCACAACAAGGCATCCAGGTTTTCCAGAAATACTGATTAGAAGTTTCCTGAAGGGGACCTATACACTGTTACAGTTATAAGAGATTCACCACTGAGTTTAAACTGACAGGCACATGCTTCAATATGTTGCTGTATACAAAACTTTTTTGTTTCTAAATTTTTTTGCACAGTGATAGCTGTTGTCATATATGGCAACTCCTCCTCTTACTTTATTGTGTCTACTTACATGTGCAGCTAGTTTATATCCACTGACATTCACCTTTTCGATACCAGTGACAATGTGATGCTCAGACAGGCATAGTACTGGGTGATTAAAAATTCAGTATAAATTTGAAAACTTAATAAATCATGGAATAATGTAGATAGAGAAGTAAAAATTGACAGACATGCTTGGAATGACATGGATTTTTATTAGAACAAAAATAAAGTCATCTAAAAACCAATAATTAGCGTAAAAAATTAAGACAAAGCAAAAGTGATTGATGTTCTTTACAGGAAATGCTCAATATGTTCACCATCATTCCTGAACAATAGATGTAGTCAATGAATAATGTTGTGAACAGCACTGTAAAGCATGTCCGGAGTTATGGTGAGGCATTGGCATCGGATGTTGTCTTTCAGCATCCCTAGAGATGACGGTCGATCACGATACACTTACGACTTCAGATAACTCCAAAGCCAATAATCGCACGGACTGATGTATGGGGACCTGGGAGGCCAAGCATGACGAAAGAGGCGGCTGAGGACACGATCATCACCAAACGACGCGCTCAAGAGATCTTTCACGCGTCTAACAATATGGAGTGTAGCGCCATCCAGCAGGTGTTTATCAGCCAGGCTGGGGATGATGCGATTCTGTAACATATCAGCGTACCTCTCACCCGTCACGGTAGCAGTTACAAAACCAGAATTACGCGCCATCTGTGGGACATTTTTGACCTTTTTTTTTTTTTTTTTTTTTTTTTTTTTTTTTTTTTTTTTGTTCTAATAAAACCCCATGTCATTCCGAGCATGTGTGTCAATTTTTACCTCTCTATCTACATTATTCCGTGATTTATTAAGTTTTCAAATTTATAATGACTTTTTGATCACCCCTATATCTATAACATTATCACTTTCTATATCATGGAAACAAATCAGAAGCTCTTCTATTTTATTCTTTAGTCTCCCAAAATTATGGTGGAAAATGCTAACATGATTTTTTATTTTATTTTTTGTGACAATCTCTTGAGTTTTTAACATCTTTAGCATCTGCTTGCCTGAGCTTCTCACTGTACACTGATCTTAGCCTAAAAAAGAAGTAGTTACATTAACTGCAGTATCTCCCCTCCCCTTAAGGATTTTCTACTTCTAAAGGAGCCTCTTCCTCAACTGTGGTAGCAAAGCAAATTTGTTGATTGTGCCAAATGTGAGGCTTCCAGAAACTATATGTGGCCCCTGTTCCCTGCTACCACTTCCCACACCTGCTCACCCTTCTCTTCCCTTAAACTCTTAAGTTCCTCCCTGGCACTGAAGGGCTCTAATCTTCCTTTCATGTACAACGATTTTTCTGTCCTTTAAACACACTTTGCAAAAGTAAGGAAGAGTCTCGTTTACTTCCCCCATTCCCACACCACTACATTTCTCCCAGTGAAACCACTTGTTGCAACAGCTGCGTAGAACCCAAGAACTAACTCACTAACTGTACTATAGCAGCTGAAACACTTTGCATTGATGACTGTCACGAGGTTTATTTACGTGAGATCGACAATATACAGTGTGTTTCACTCAACTGTTTCACCCCAGATATCTCTGAAACTAGAACAGATATTGAAAAGCCACTTTCACGGTCACGAACGTACGGCAGGGGCTTATGAAAGTAGGTAATATGAGACACTCTAAAACTTGAAGAAATATTATTTTCAACACAAATTTATGTTTTTTTTAAATGGATACCCCATATTATTTCTTAAGCAATTGATAGGCTTCCTACTGATAGAAATCCACGAAACCAGTTTCGATATCCCTACTTAATGGATGTTATACTCCGATGTAGGGACCTAAAGATGGCAAAATGGAATGCCGAAACTGGTAGTGAAAGAGTAAATGTTTCTATTAAACTTACGTATCCCACATCCTATATAAAATGGTTCGACGTCCTTCTGTCGGTTCTGCAGAGTGCAAACAACAACATTACGGCAACCGAGATAGTGGTGTAGACTGTGTTTACCAAACGAATTACACAAGCAGTTAGGTTCAGATAGAGTAGTGAGTAGGTAGTGCAATGCAACAAAAACGTGAGTTATCCGTACCTATGGCATGCAGAGCCATCCGAACGTTGTAAGTGGGGCAAACACAGGAGGAGGTGGCTGCAGGTAATGGAGTGACCCAAAGTGTAATTTCCAGGACCTGGACGCGGTTTCAGACAATAGAACCTTTGGAAGAAGGTAAGGCCAAGTTGTCCATAGTAACATCAGCAAGAGATCATCTTTATCTCTGGTTAACAGCCCGGCGAGACTGGAAGCTGAATGCTACGAAGCTGCAACGCACCCTCCAGGCAGCAACAGCACGCGCAATATCAACACACACGATCCGAAATCGCCTTCGGAAATGTGGCCTCTATGCACGGAAGCTTATGGTGTATGTCCCATTAGAACTGCGACACCTTTTAGCCCGCAGACACTGGGCGGAGGAACATCAGGATTGGAATCGTAATGAATGGCTCCAGGTTCACAGACGAGTCAGGGTTTTGTGTTCAGCCGATTAATCGTCGTTCTGTCATCTGGAGAGAATGCGGAACTCGGGTCCTGCTTATGTGCGGGAAACATCAGCATATCATGGTGGTGGACATTGGTGTGGACAGGAGTCAGTCTGTGTCGTTTAAAATGGCGCTTTTACTGTTCATAGGAAAGAGACGAGATCCTTCGACCTTTTGTTATGCCCTACTGTGGGTCCTTAGGGGATGGGTTCCTTCTGGTGGACGATAACGTTCGATCCCATAGATCTGCATTGGTGGACAACATTCTTGAACCTAATGAAATAAATCGCAATTTGCGATCAGTTATGGCATCACTGTACTAGGTTTATATGAAGTACCAAAGTGCGGCGAATGAAAATTTGTGCCCGGCCGGTATTCGAACCCGGGATCTCATGCTTACTAGGCAGACGCCTTGATCACTCCGCCACTGTGGGGACTGACCAACCCGAGTGAAGAGGACTCTTCCCTGCACATCTCCCACCACACCCAAATCTCCATTCGCCACGCTGTCTCTTTCCTATAACAAAATAGACTGTGGTTATAGGAAAGAGACAGCGTGGGGAATGGCGATTTGGGTGTGGCGGGAGGCGTGCAGGGAAGAGTCCTCTGCAGTCGAGTTGGTCACTGTGTCCACGGTGGCGGAGTAGTCAACGCGTCTGCGTAGTAATCAGGAGATCCCGGGTTCGAATCACGGCCGGGCACAAATTTTCATTCGCCGCACTTCGGTATTTCATGTGAACATAGTACAGGGATGCCATACCTGATCGCAAATTGCGAATTATTTCATTAATGTGAACGCTTTTATGTCGTCAAAAATATATAATTGTATACAAGCCTTGGCTGGACTCCTGACGGCAATTAATTACGTCTCGATACTCATGGTCCTCCCTGGCCGGCCGCGGTGGCCGAGTGGACTGAGGCGCTCCAGTCACGGTCTGCACGGCCACTACGGTCGGAGGTTCGAATCCCCCCTCGGGCATGGATATTTGTGCCGTCCTTAGTCTTAGGTAGTTCATAAGTAGTTTGTAAGCTTAGGGACTGATAACCCCGTAGTTAAGTCCCGTAAGTTCTACAAACATTTGAACATTTGAATTTTGTTCTCCCTGATGCGACGCGGTGGAGTAGCCGAGCGGTCTAAAGCATCTCGCTGCGGAGCGCGCGGTTACTCGCCGTGGAGGTTCGAGTCCTCCCTGAGGCGAGGGTGTGTGTGTTGTCCTTAGGTTAGTTTAGTTTAAGTAGTTTGTAAGCTACGGACTGATGACCACGCAGTTTGGTCCGATATAATTACAAACATTTGAACATTTTGAACATCCCTGATGCGGGACTACAATATTGTGGCTGCGAGCATTACAGAACAAATAGGCTGTGGTATAGGAAAGAAACAGCGTGGCGAATGGAGATTTGGATGTAGCGGGAGACGTGCAGGGAAGAGTTGGTCACTGTGTCCTCTGTGGCGGAGAGGTCAACGCGTCTGCCTAGTAAGCAGGAGGTCCCGGGTTCAAATCCCGGCCGGGTACAAATTTTCAGTAGCCGCAAGTCGGTATTTCATATAAACCTAGTACAGTGTTGCCATAAGTGATCGCAAGTTGCGATTTATTTCATTAATTTGAACGCTGTAATGTCGTCAAATATATATAATTCTTGAACCTGTGAACGAATAGAGTGGCCAGGTTGTTCACCAAACTTAAACCCGACTAAGCATGTCTGGGATGCATTTGGAAGACCTACTACAGCCAGACCAGCACCTTCAACGACGGTTGCACTCATGGAGCAATGGCTGAATATCCCTCAAGAGATGATTGATAACCTCATAACATGATACGTACTGGCCGTACGAGGTGATCGCACACCATATTAGTTGGCAACGAGATTTTTTCTGAATTAAATTACAACACACACTACGCCCCAAAACATGAAATTAAGTAATAAAGAAGGCCTGGGTGCTCGTATGATGAAATTCAATTTAATTTTGGGTTTTGGGTTATTATGTTTGTGTGGCTTATGGGACTTAACTACAGGGTCATCAGTCCCTAAACTTACAAACTACTTATGAACTAGCTAATCCTAAGGACGGCACAAATATCCATGTCCGAGGGGGGATTCGAACCCCCGACCGTAGTGGCCGTGCAGAGCATGACTGGAGCGCCTCAGTCCCCTCGGCCACCGCGGTCGGCTTTTCTTTCACTATTTGATAGCCTCACGATGCCTCGCTCTAAGTAAACTCCATGTAGACCTCAAGTAGAGACGCAGATACAGATAACAACCAAAAACTGAATTAAAACCTTACCATAATATGTATATTGTGTATGTTCCCGAACAGCTGATGTACCTAATATACACAAGACGTTACTCTCTGAGTGAAGGGACGTGAAGAGCGCACCGTCGAGCAATAGGGCCGATGTGACGACACGACTGTTCCATATTCAGCAGTGCGCTGCATCCGCGCGAGATTTACAGCGGCGTCGCGTGTCGAAAGCCTCGCCAGTGCCATGGGAGCGCCGCCTATAATTATTTTAAGGGGCGACGTGTTAGAAAAATGGATGGCCCACTAAGTGGAGCGATTAAGTCAACGACACATTGTGATTTATCGTAGCTTCAAGAACACGACGATCGCCTTAGGTGCTTTTGCAGGAAATTCGATAACGTAAGATACAGGCATGAACAAGGGATTTCATGGTTATCACTTGGTTAAAGCATATTTAAATGGAGTCGAGAGTTAATGAAAATTATATCAATAACGAGTACGAGCGCTTGTTTTAGGTTCTTTTTCCAGTTAGTCATACATTTACGAAAGTAAATATTCTTAGTTCAATCTCTGTATTGGACTTGGTTTAATGCACAACGGACCTCCATATATAAATAGTTAGATGATGCTTCTGAAGCATTATTTACGCAATCAATAATAATGTTCTCCCTTTCCATGAAAATCTCCACATATACAAAGCACTATTACACAACAAACAAATACTCAATGACCAAATAAATATTGGAAACCAAACAAACACACACAAAACAGAACAAAACAAAAAAGAAAATCACATAAACCCCTCCACCCCTCACTCTCTCACACTTCTCTTATATCACACTCGACATCCACACCTAATGTCAAATCACATACCCATCCCTCACCCAACATGAGGCCCTCAGAAGATTTCGTTCATATCATTATATAAATACGCTAACACGAAAACTGTGGTACAGATTACTAATTTATTCGTACAAGAAGGCCAATGAAAGTTACATAATTCGAAAGACTGTTTGTCGTAGATTTCACGAATATAAATATTGTGTGTGCATTTAGTCATTAAAAGTGGTAAAAGGAAGTAGACATTTTCCTATATACAGCTTGGATCAAGTTGTACATTCTCCAACAATCAGCTCACTGATTGGCTATTCGCCTCGACCAAAGACGCTCTAATGCAGCGCATCTGCAGTATTAAAATAACCTATTAAAAAAGTGAATATCGAAATATGGAGTGCTCCCAACTCACTTTCTTATGCCGTTCAAATGCTTCATTTTCGCAGTGATTAACAGTGGTTAAAGGAAATGGATGTTTTCATATGAATGCCGATATAAATAAGGATGCGCCGGGAGAGGCATGTAGCGATGCACGGGTCGACATGTTGTCAGCTCAGTAATTCTGAATATCGCAGTATCGAAATAACATTATTTCTTGGTGTTGTATAAATATACGAACACCGAAATTGTAGCTCCATTTCAAATATTAGGCTAATGAAAGTTATATAATGCGAAAATGGCATGAGAAGTATATACTTCCGTTTTTATTTGTTGTTATTGTGTCAGGCATTTTCCTTAACACGTAAAAGATAGCGTTTCATACCTCCCAGTGACAGTTAAATTTTACGAAATATCCCAGCGGCCTCCTATGATAATGTTGGCAACAGATGATGAATAGTGAGAATCCTGAAAGTCTTGATTTTAGCCAATCGCTTGACAACGCTGATGATTTCTCATGGAATCTTTGCTTTACGAGGGCAATTATTGTTACTGAGCTGACGAGGGTACATACAAGAACCTGTCAACCATAATGCAGGAACAGCATTATTTGTTTACTTCATGGTCTGTACGATACACTAATCGAGTCATTCTATGTGGTTCGAACAAATGGGCAAAGATTTTCTATCTTGTTGTTTATGTTGCCAACATAATCACGCGAGGCCGCCGACATGATACGTAAAATTTTACCCCCAGTGACCAGTGTAAACACAATTGGTCGATTTTGGACCGCAGGCAATACTAGTCAAAATAAAACTTCCAAACCTTCCCACTTTCCGGTAACAGCTATTCAAACTCGTCTCCTCACTTTGTCCCACATCACACTCTACATTCAACTAGTAACACAATTCTCAATTCCCCCTCCCCCCCCCCCCCATACACACATTACTTGCACTCTGTCCGCTCCCCACTTGTGCCTCACACAACACACTACATCCCAGTATTTGAAAACTTTACACCTACTATCCAGTTATCTATGCTCCCCCCTCTCCCACAAACATTCACTATACAGATGTTCATTGCCGGCCGCGGTGGCCGAGAGGACTGAGGTGCTTCAGTCACGGTCTGCACGGCCACTACGGTCGGGGGTTCGAATCCCCCTTCGGGCATGGATATTTGTGCCGTCCTAGTTCGTAAGTAGTTCATAAGTAGTTTGTAAGTTTAGGGACTGATGACCCCGTAGTTAAGTCCCATAAGCTTTACAAACATTTGAACATTTTTCAACTTCATTACTACTCCTTTACTTCACCTGCGCCTCAGCATGAACAAAACCGACGCCCCAACCATTGCTTTTATTGTCCAGTCAGTCCCAACATCCTCTCCCCCGCACAGAAACACTTGCAACCCAGATTTACAAAATTACCATTACTGCGTCACTAAAATTACACAAAAATAAAGATAAAAATGTATTTAATACAAAACAGCTTATATATATATATATATATATATATATATATATATATATATATATATATATATATATATATCACTGTCAATCACTATTTACTCATTTTTGCCCTGCCCCTCCCCTCCCGGAAAACACTCATCACTCAGATTTGTGATTTAATCAGTACTCCATTTGGCTTACATAAAAAATAAATACTATTAAGTCTTAAAAATAAATTACAGTTGTGATGTTGGCAACACTACGGCTACATACTGTGCAGACGCAGTCACATTCAAAACAAATACGTCTTATCTGCGAAGAACATAATAATGGTCAGTGCGTCAGTGAAGTGGAAATTATTGCGAAAAATAGTGATGCAAAAAGATATCTATGGTACAGCGTGAAGCAAATCGGCACTCCATGATGTAAGGAGAAAACAAAGACTAAAATTTCAATAAGTAACAAAGCAGTATTTTACATTGTTTGCTAACGAACTGCTTTCGATCCAAAAATCTAAACAAATTGTAGATATCTTTGATTACAGACGACTGGATATGTCATTAAAACGAAACGCGCCTGGTGGAAAAAGTCTCATTTTATTTGCAGTTGCATAGCTGGACAAAAAGTTTGAAGTAAACGAAGATTATGTCTGTGGTTTATTACCTATAAGTGAGGTTATGAGGTGCAAGGAAGGTGTGACTAGAGGGGACAGTGCAATATATCATAAAACCCATTTTTTCTCGCTGACAACAACAAAATGTCGAAGAGACAACGTTTATCCCTTACCACTTTTCTGCTGTGCATGCAGTAAAACTACGAAATTCGATGTGACTTTACAATTTTTTACTTCTACTCTATAAATCGTAATCGTGGACCATTTTGTAGACAGTACACACACATACCACTGAATGTACTTCGGAAATTACAGTACGACAGGTAGTTCGTGAGACACGAAATCATAAAGTTAGGTACGCACATTTACCACTCAATGGACAGTAGATGAGCGTGTTGGTTAGCGGGAAATGATGAAGATGGAATGCTTATGCTGCACATCGTCGTTGCTTGTCGACATAATCTTCTAACATATAAAGCAGAGTGCCCGTTTATACGTGTTGCATACAAATCTACAGTTTTTTTCCAATCTTTATGAAATTTTGTACACGTAAGCTTCAAACCATGAGGTCGGTCGCCGTAAGTGTAAGAATCACATACGATACATAGTTCACAAGATATGACGTCATAAACAATGAGATGCGTGGAAAACTGCTGCATTTAGCGACAATGCTACTCATTTTCTCGTGAACCACTGGACCGACTTCAACCAAATTTGGTACACACGTTTCTTACCGTTAGGTAACAATTTTGGCAGGGTTAATAATCACATACGACACATGATTCAGAAGATATGACGTCATAAACAATAGGAATTGCAAAAAAAACTGTCACATAATGCGGCAAGACTTCATAAATATGCTACACGAGAATGAGAGTACTTAGCGACTTTCAACAATTTTTAAAAATAATTTCAAACCTTTATTAAACTTTTCCTCGCTGACAACCATAGCAAAATGATGAAAGGAAAAAAGTTTCTCGCTTACTACCTTTCCGTTGTTTATGGAGTAAACCTATGGCTTTCGTATGACGTTACAATGTTTATTTTTTATTTTTATTTATTTGGTTATTTAACCTGACCAGATTAGGGCCATAGGGCCCTCTCTTACATCTGACCAGGAACAACATAAACAAAGGATTTAATTACAAAAAACACTGCATTAATAATATTAAATAATAACAATATATGATAATACTAATAATAATAATGATAATAATAACAAAAAAAATCAAAGTAATACTAATAATAACAAGAGATATTTACATGGAGATAGATGTTTAACACATTTGAGTTAAGTTTAATATAAACAGAAGGGGGAAAATGATTAGCGAAAGAGAAGAAGATTGAAAAATGACAGTGCTAATGGATGTGAGGAAGTGGGGACATATATGAATGGAGATCTCTGCTGGCGAAAGGAAAGGGAAACATTTATGGGGGGAGCAGGAATTGACAACAGTGGGCTACAGACTGGTAAGTGGAGAAAAAGATGGCTATTGTGACAGAAGGTGAGCCCTTAGCTGTCTTTTAAAGTTTTGAATTGATTTTATCTCTCTTAACTTTTGAGGAAGATTGTTCCACAGACGTGTTCCCGATACAGAAAATTTCTACACCACAAATTGTAGCCGCATAAAATTTTACAGACATTATACACGCATATAGTTGAGTGTACCTTCTAAATTGTATCACAGTACAACACGTAGGTCATGAGATATGAGGACGTAAACAGTAACGTTCATGGAAAACTGCCCCATCACGCACAAAGTTTTAATCTATTACTTCTTTACTACTAATTGTGTTCCCAAGAGATTTTGCAGACATACAGACCTTATACAAATGAATATACGCCTGAGAAATGGCAGGAATAAATAAATAAATACCCGGGCAACGCCGGGATTTCAGCTAGTTGTATATGGTGAAGTATAATAAGTGACGCTGCAGTTTCAAAACTTTATTAATACCCAAAACTCGAGGCGCTCGAATAAAGCAGCGCCTGTGGCATACTGCGTAACGGCAGAAGGCTCAGAGGACTGCGGATGAAGCGTTGCGAAAGAGTAAGTCGCTCCTGCAGCGACGCTCAAACTGCGTCCACTGTCGCCGAATGCGGTTCGGTAATGTCGTGGTGCAACACAAATCATGTAATTTTGTGGCAAATTTATAAACTTCTTCCACTCTGGTAACGCTTCGACGGGAATATTACCGCAGCGAGGGCGTCCTTTATAAATACGTGGTTACGCGCGCTGCATAAACGTATTACGTGTCACCAGGCGCCGGCGGACTGACGTTATGAGCGCCGCTGTGTAGTAACTGTGCCACTCGGCCAAAGTGCTTTTTATATCTT
This sequence comes from Locusta migratoria, assembly GCA_026315105.1. Taxonomy (NCBI): domain Eukaryota; kingdom Metazoa; phylum Arthropoda; class Insecta; order Orthoptera; family Acrididae; genus Locusta; species Locusta migratoria. The sequence goes on from CM048744.1 coordinate 543,618,435, forward strand.
TTTACTCTCATGCGCCAAGCTATGTCACTGTTGATATTTCTGTAAGAGCTCTAAGTTTTACATTTTGTTGGGCGTATTCAATTATTTTCAGTAACTGCCGATATTTTCTGTTATTTCTACATTACCGCACTCAACAGAAATTCTTGAGACTTTGTGGAATAATTTTATAGAATATGCATCTAGCCCCCACAGTAAGAGCACATCTCTACACGAAAACAGCAACGCCACATAAGATTGTCATCTTCGTAAACTGTCCATAATAATGTCTTACACAATCAGACGTATTTGTTTTGAATGTGGCTGCCCAGTGAGTTGTAGAATTGGCAACATCGCAACTGTAATTTATATTTATATTTATTTTTAATACTTTATAGTAATCTCTATTATAGTGTATTTATTTTTGATGTAAGCAAAATGGAGTAATGATGAAATCCCGAATCTGTGTGATGAATGTTTTGTGGGATGGGAGTGGCAGCGAAAAGATGACTGAGTAGTGGTTGAAAGTGGCAAGCAGTGTGGTGCCGTGTGAGATGGGAGGCAAGAGCGAAAAAAAAGTTCAAATGTTTGTAAACATATTGGACCAAACTGGTATCGTCATCATTCCCTGGAGTGGGAAACAACAGATGGGGTGATGTTTGGAGGGTTAGAGAGGTTTGTTTTTGCTGAGGTTTAGGTAAGGTGAAGGAGTACTAATAAACATCTGTGTAATGAAGTTCGTGGGTTGGAGGGAGGGAGCAAAGATAGTAGGTGCAAAGTTTTTAAGATAGTGGGATATGTAATGTGTATGTGTGTGTGTGTGGGGGGGGGGGGGGATTGAGAGTTGTGCTTTTAGTTGAATAGTGCGTGATGGTTGGTTGTTTGGGATAGACCAAACTGCTAAGGTCATCGGTCCCCCAGTGGGGAGGCGAAGGAGTGAGGATAGGAAAGGAGGGGAAGTCCAGGAAGGAAAGAAGGAAGAAAGACTGCACTAGCTCAGGACTCCATGCTCGCCATGCACGTACTCATGAAAGAACCGCGAGCCCCCTGTGGTGGAATTATGTGATGTGGGGCAACAGTGATGAGAACGAGGTTGAGTAGTTGTTAGCGGGAAGTGGGGAGGTTTGGGAGTTTTATTTCAATATGTGCGACATTTTGTGAGGATCGCATTTGGGTCTGGGGTGGTTATGTGAGTTAAGTGTGGAGTGATGAGTAGTGGAATGTGGAGTGAGATGTGGGAGAAGAGTGAGAGAGTGAAGGGCAAGAAGTGAACACGAAAACTTTAGTACCGATTTTTAACGAGGAGCATAATTGGACTTGTACAATCCCAAACGTACTTCTCCATAGATGTCAAAAAAAGGAAAAAGTTTACGCAGCCGTTACGGGTTGTTAAAAGAAGTAGAAGTTTTCGTATGTTAAAGGGGTAGCGCGAAATGGCTGATTGGTGTAATACCCAAACTTTCAGTTGTCAGACAGTCATATCGGTACCAAACGTTGTATATCGAATGGCTATCAACCAAAACTCCAATATATTTTGACTATGCGCTGCCTTCCAGGAAAACCTGATTAGACAGGAAGTAATAAGTACAGGAGTACAGGAAAGAGTACAGGAAAAGCATAGCAGTAGGTCGTGTCGAGCTTTCATGGCGGAGGCGATAGAGCCTACGTTTGTCATTTCAAGGGCCTTGGGTTTCTGCCTTGGTGACACTATATTATTCAGTTTTACGTTGGAAATTGTTCAACATCTACATACAGCGACTGTTATATGGGACTATATGTTCCTGACATGTAAAAGTACTGCCACTCTAGCAGTCATTTATTATTATTATTATTATTAAAATTACAGTTATTGTTATTATTACTTTCGCACATATGGTACAAGTTCCCATTGCTGCTGTTTATTTTGTGGAACTACGACGATACTCTACAGCAGTGTTCTTCAAACTGTGGTTCGCGATCCCCCGCCTGGTAGGTCGGGTTGTATGTTTGTACAGCTTATGGGACCTAACTGCGGGGGTCATCAGTCCCTAAACTTACAAACTACTTATCAACTAGCTTATACTAAAGACGACACAAACATCCATGCTCTAGGGAGGATTCGATCACCGACGCGTGAGGCCGCGCGATCCGCAACGAGGCGCTCCAGACCGCACGGCTGTTCGCACGCGTCGGTGGGACGGGGGTCGCAAAGCCTTGCTCTGGGGATCGTCGTCACAGGAGGGAGTGAAGTAACCAGGGGTTCAGTAATACGATAACGTGTGCTGTAATGTTCTTCCAATTCTTACCAAAATCAACGATTGAAAAGTTTAGTGGTACTCCTAATACTAGACGCATCATGTAACAAAAGGTGTCTGTGTATACACTCGTAACAAAGAATAATTATTTTAATGTGTGTTATGATCTTTGTACAATTAAAATATAGAAATGTATGTAATGTTAAAAAATAATCTTGTTGTAGCTTGTTGTATCTGGTTGTGCCTTGTCTCTTATCTGCGCTGGTCGATTCATAATCGTGACGAGAATGTTTTTGACGAAAATGAAACGAAGCAATAAAGGAGGTAGATGAGTTTTGTTACTTCGGCAGTAAAATAACAAATGATGGTCGCAGTACAGAGGATATAAAATGCAGAATGGCAATGGGTAGAAAAGCGTTCTTGAAAAAGAGAAATTTGTTAGCATTGAATATTGATTTAAGCCTAAGGAAGTCCTTTCTGAAGGCATTTGTATGGAGTGTTGCCTTGTATGGGAGTGAGACATGGACGATAAACAGTGCGGACAGGAAGACGATTGAGGCTTTTGAAATATGGTGCTACAGAAGAATGCTGAAGATTAGGTGTGTGGATCGCGTAACTAATGAGGAGGTACTGAACAGAATTGGGGAGAAAAGAAATTTCTGGCATACCTTGACTAAAAGAAGGGATAGATTGGTAGGACAAATTCTTAGACATCAAGGAATTGTGAATTTAGCGTTGGAGGGAAGTGTGTGGGGTAAAAATCGCAGAGGGAGACCAAGAGATGGATACAGTAAGCAGATTCAGACAGATGTAGGTTGCCGTTCTTATGTGGAGATGAAGAGGCTTGCTCAGGATAGGGTATTATGGAGAGCTGCATCAAACCAGTCTCCGGACTGAAGACCACGACAACAACAACGAACGAAAATTGTAATGAGGTCTGAACATTTTTTAAAGACTTAAAAATATGTATTAAATGAAATAAGTGTACGAACCCTGATCATTTATATGAAATGCTAAAGGACGCCATTAGCATTTGTTTCAGCAAGAAGCTAACGACACAGGTTACACTCACAGACCATAGATAAAACAGACTGCGCGTGACGTCATTACACTGAAACCAACATCTAATTCACGTGACTCAGGGCAACAAGTCGTTTTTACCGCGTTTTTGTCATAACGAGAAATGTGAAGATATAGTTTTTCCCAAACTGAAATTTGGCTTTGATTTTAACAACAAAATGTCTTATCATATCCTTATAACGCTTTTAGCAGTACAGTTAGTTATTTCTCCGCTATTCTTAATGGTAATGCGATGATTATAGTTTTTACATGTGCCTAGGTGAAACGTATAAATGACTTGCTCTTAGTTAGTGAATAGTTGTTTTTGTTGCTCTGCGAGTCTTTTACTTTACAACCGCCACGGGAGTAGAAGGTGAAAAATCAGTTTTACAAACAGCGTAAGTTTTCTTACGTTTTCTCAACAATACGTGTTATGCTTTTATAGGAATTAAAAACGGTCTATATCCATAATATCAGATTTTGCTGCACAAACACTAACTGTAATTCTATTTCTTGTAAAAATAATTGAACTCGTCACTTATAAAAACAATCATAGCATTAATATTACTATAATTGTGCAAGAACTATATTACCTTCGATTTATTTTTAAAATCAATACTTGTCTTCAACTGAAAACTACAAAAACTGTTGCTCATAAGTGGTTCGTTTAAGCAGCTACCAGTTACCAGATTCCCGTAAACTGAGCATGCGCCGAGCTGTTGCAGTACCTCGATAACAGCTGTGCGCATGCTCAGTTTACGGAAATCTGGTGACTGGTAGCTGCTTAAACGAACCTAATGACGAAATCTCAGACACGTGACTAGGGGCAATGTTAGATGTTGGTTTCAAACCACAACACGGCAGAGATAGGGTCACGCGCAGTGTATGCTATATTTAGTCTATGGGTTGCATCAGCCGCCGGCATTACGTGGCAAATATAGAATTCTTAACTGATGAAGCATGGACGGGTGGAAAATAAGACTTAATTATAAAAAATACAAGTAATATTCTATTTCAGCTCTGCAAAACCAAACAGGACTTATATAAAAATTACGCCAACTTCTGTGATAATGTATGGTAAAATGTGATATTTTACAAAAGATCTATAAATTACGAAGTACATAATTATTCAAAGTGACTATTATTCTGAGTGAGAAGTGAATAATATTTCATTAAATAATTTCCTGATAGCCATATCTTAAAAAGTTAAAAGACAGTTTTCATTTAGCTTCAGTAAACTCAGACTATGTGATTTTACTGCAATTTGGACATTCAGTTAAAGTTTCAATGATATACGTAACTGAGATTAATTTTCAGAATTTTAATATAAATGTTAGGTTCCACATTGACTTCAATAGGAAATATTATTTATACAATAATGAATTCTGAAAAATTCTACTTGTTTGCATACAGTGGGACCTTTTTTAATGAGCATAATTCGCTTCTGAGTCTTGTCTGAAATGCGAAATACTCGTTGAGCAAAATATATTTTTTTGTCAGAAATAATGTAAAAATAGGGTAATGTATTCCACTCCGAAAAATACTCAAAAACTTCGCCCAACAATTTAAAAGAAGATTGAATTTTAGTCCTATGAGATAGCGAGGTTTTGTTACAGTTCGTGAGGAAGGGGGAGGGGGCGCAGGAATATTTTTATTTGTAAGGCGGACGCCAGACCTGCCGATAACACACTGCTATAAAATACGAACAGACTCTTTATGTGTCAGGAACACGTTGCCCCATATAACAATTGCCAATGAACTGCAGTAAATAAAAGGCACTATCAGCAGGGCTTGAAGCCAGACTCCTCCGTATAACGAAGAAATGCTCTACCAACGTTTTCGCAGGAGTCCTATGTGATACGCTCTCACAGGTATGCTTTTCCGTTTGTCTATAGGACAGGTGTAACTTGTTATTACAGTTTATGAGCGTTCTCCTGGACGCAGCATATAGCACGAGTTATATCACATTTTTTGTTGATAGTCGATATAATGCTACGGACAGGGAGGCCATCCCCGCCGGGGATTCGAGTCCTCCCTCTGGCATGTATGTGTGTGTGTGTGTGTGTGTGTGTGTTTCGTCATCAGTGTAAGTTAGTTTCTAAGACTACAGGCAGAAGACACAACAGTTTGGACCAATAGACTTACAAACATTTAAACATTCTATACAATGGAAATCGTCGGAATTTGTAACAAATTTTCTTTAGATGGAAAGCTCAAATAATTTTTCATTTTTTTCGGATCTTTATTCGTTATCGAGATCAAGAAGTTAAAACTTATAATAATTCTGCAAAAAATCACAGAATCCGATTTTTAGCTGCTTTTGCACAGTGGGTGACAGATATTTAAATAAATAATAATAGTAAATTGCTCAAGCTTTAATAATGTATATCCTGTAGACATCTAACTAGAAAGGCAAGTTTTACTTTTTTGAAACTCTTTATCCGTTATCAAGATACAATGGTTTTTGCTTAGCAAAGATGTAGTTCGAGCACCATAGAAACTTACCATCCGCTTTTTAAAAATCTACTAGGCGAAAAGTTATATTTCTGTCATCTTATAGATTGATATCTTCGATCGAAAGGGGAAAGCACATTGCAAGGTTTTATTTGTATGGTTGATTATAGGTACACATAATTCTAATTCCAAAGAAAGCATATGCAGACAAATGTGAAAATTACAGACCTATCAGTTTAATAAGTCACGGATGCAAAATACTAACAAGAATCATTTACAGACGAATGGTAAAAATTGTGGAATCCGAGCTTGGGGAAGATCAGTTTGGATTTAGGAGAAATGTACGAACACGGGAGGCAATACATTACGACTTATGTTAGAATATAGGCTAAAGAAAGGCAAACCTACGTTTTTAACGTTTATCGATTTGGAGAAAACTTTTGACAATGTCGTTTGGAATACACTATTTCAAATTCTGAAGGTAGCAGGGGTAAAATACAGGCAGCGAAAAGTTATATTTAACTTATGAAAAAACCAGACAGCGGTTATTGGAGTTGAAGGGCATTAAGAAAGGAAAAGGTTGGGAAGGAAGTAAGGCAGGGTTGTAGCCTTTCCCCAATGTTTTTCAATCTATACATCGAGCAAGCAGTGCAGGAATGCAAGGAAAAATTTGGACAGGGAATTAAAGTTCAGGAAGAAGAAATAAAAACTTTGCGGTTTGTCGATGACATAGTAATTCTGTCAGAGACAGCAAAGGATCTGGAAGAGCAACTGAATGGAATGGACAGTGTCTTTAAAAGAGGCTATAAGATGAACATCAACAAGGGAGAAATAAGGATAATGGAATGAAGTGTCAGAAAATCAGGCGATGCTGAAGAAATTGGATTAGGTAATGAGACAATAAAAGTAGTAGATGAGTTTTGTTACTCGGCTAGCAAGATAAGTTCTGATGGCCGAAGTAAAGAAGATATAAAATGTAGAATGGCTATGAGAAGACAAGCGTTTCTGAAGAAGCGAAATTTGTTGACATTCAATATCAATTTAAATGTGAGGAAGTCCTTTCTGAAACCATTTGTCTGGAGTGTAGCATTGTATGGAAGTGAAACATTCACGATAAGGGGTTCAGACGAATAGATGATAGAAATGTGGTGCTAGAGACGAATGATGGAAATTAGATGGGTAGATCACGTAATTAATGAGGAAGTGCTTAATTGAATTGGGGAGAAAAGGAGTTTCTGGCATATCCAGACTAAGAGAAGGGATAGATTGGTTGGTCACATTCTGAGACATCAAGGAATTCGTCGACTTAGCATTAGAAGGAAGCGTGTGGGGTAAAACTCGAACAGGGAGAGCGAGGGACGAATACAGTAAGCAGATTCAAAAAGATGTAGGTTGCCGAACTTATTATCAGGAAGAGACTTGCACAGGATATGGTAGCGTGGAGAGCTGCATCAAACCAGTCTGCGGACTGAAGACCACACAACAACAACACGTGAGTATGAAATGTAGGTACCATATAGACTTTTGTTTAAAGCTCAGAGCAGATTGATTCCTCAGTTGGTTCTTTAGAAATCGGTCTGTGAACGATAGTGCCAAAAAGAAAAATGTTCGAAAAAGCAATAGTATGCAAAAATGCGATGTTCGAGGATTAGTATCTTGAGGCGTAACAAAAGCGTCTAATTTTATCTGTTTATTTTTTTTTTTAATTTTATTTTTTTCAGAAGTTTGTCTAGAAAAACCGTTAACCGTTTTCGAAAATTTGTATTCGTTATCACAATATGCAATAAAAATAATTTTTGGTATGGAAAGTATCAATTTTGTGAGTGGACAAATCTACAGTTTCTATCCACGGCAACATGTCGAATTTTTACGATATGTTCTTAAGCTGATGATCCCGGGAAGCCTTGAAAGTTTTTTCGTAATACTATTCACTATCGAGATCCACAGGTTCAAAGTTATCGTATATACGCAATAAAAATCTTTACCAATTTCCTGTCAGAGGTATAATAAATTGTAGTTTTAAGTAAAGTAGCGAACACACAGCAATGTTTCTGGGTTCTGAAGTGTTTATTTGCCATTTACTCAAAAATAGCATTCGTAAACGTCAGAAATGACAGTAAATTTTGTCTGTGATGGAAAATTTTGTAATGTTTACTGGTACTTTTCATAGATCGCCGTACATCGTACCTGTGACAAAATTTTGGCAGTTTCCACATTTGCCGTAAATCGGGTCTGTTACGAAAAGTTCTGCAGTTAACACTGTGTACCCATAACGTACCGACGTTAATCAATGATGGATGTACCCATAACATCACCGTGAATTCTATCGAACAAAAGCTATTTACGACGAGTGCTCTCTCCCCTCACACTTCCAACTTTTACAATTATAGTTTGCTTCTTCAGGAAAATATGAACATTGCTATTTCCCTTTCATTCAACGAGTATTCGAATAATCCGCCCATGTTTGAAAAAAATGTTTCTGCCAATCGCACATCACTTGTAATACCGCTTTAATACATTTCAACATCGGTCTTTAGAGTCGTTAGTGATGATCTACCAATACCTAAGCAACGAACGATACTAAATCGCCCAAATTTGCAAAACTGCGAAACTTACTATCCGATTTGAAGAAATTTGAATTTGAGCATCTTATAATTTGGAATTTTAGCACTATAAGGATATTTTAATTTCGTTATTCGTCACAGCATCAAATTTAATATTCCAACATATTTTAAATAGTTTGTAGAGGTAAAAACACATTGTGTAGACTTTGCGTATGGTTGATTTTAGCTCTTAAATAGCACCGTATGAAATTCAGTGCAGATATAGAAATATTATTTAAAATTGAGAGTTCAACAGGCCATTGCATTCTATATAGGGATATAGGTTTCGTATCCGGTGAACGAACCCTCAAGGTTTGCTAATTTATGTCAAAGTGGACTTGTCAATCTTAGGAAATACTTACCATCCAATTTTTTTTAAGCTATTCTGTGAAGAACTTGATTTTGGACACCGTTACTGTCTGATATCTTTTCTCTATTAATACCAAAACAAGGTACATATGAGGTGTGTGGTTAAATCCGCCTTATGTACTTAAAAAAAGGTAAAGAAACGCCCAATCGTTTTTCGGCACTTACTGTTTATAGAATAACACGTTACAAATTTTTGGTTATTCTGTTATTTGTTTGTTTGTAAATCTATCGGACCAAACTGCGTGGTCATCAGTCCGCAGGTTACAAACTACTTAAATTAAGGTAAACTAACCTAAGGACAACACACACAACACATGCCCCAGGGAGGACTCGAACCTCCGACGGCGAGCAACCGCGCTCTCCGCAGTGAGGCGCCTTAGACCGCTCGGCTACTCCACCGCGGCATTCTGTCATTTAGACGAGTTCTTTGATTTGACAATTTTGTTTGATATTAAGCCTAATTTATTGCGCTACTTATATTATGTCATTCGCAGGATTTGTATCTGCTTTGATTGAGGAATGACAAGTTTTCACAGTATGTCATCTGCAAGACGTTTTTATTTACGAAAACTAATTGATTTATTGTACATTCGCCTGGAAGTTATGTTGAAACATCTTTACCGGTATATGTGGCTGTTCAGTGCCTTACTTACATTCCAATTGTAGTATAGTTAATTATTTGTGGCGTGATCTTATGTTTCTTGATGTTTAGTGCGCTTTTTGTTGTTAACTGGCACTGTTTATGTCGCCATTTGTCTTGATGTGGTGGCTATATCATGTTCATTTGTTTGAGTGGTGTGTCTGTGATGTGGCTAGCGATTTTTGATTGGTTTTGATACGTGTGTGTGTGTGTGTGTGTGTGTGTGTGTGTGTGTGAGAGAGAGAGAGAGAGAGAGAGAGAGAGAGAGAGAGAAGGGGGTTTATGATCTCAAAGAGGGTTTTGTTGCATAGTGATGTACTTTCTTACCATGGCGTATTGCTTTCTGAATGTCATAATTTTCTTCCATTGTTAGTTTATTAATAAGCTGTTGCTGGTTTTTAGAATTTGTTGGGGTGTGCTTCTCTTTTATTAAATGCTTAGCGAATGTTGAGTGACAGCTGCTCCTTTTGAGAGCTCTGAGGTGTTCAGTATATCTTGTTTTGAAATTTCTGCATGTCTGACCCACAGACATATGTTCGTGTTTAAAATGTGAAACCATCTACTTCAGTCCTCATTTCGCAATCCTTACCAAAAAATTTGACATGAAAACGTATTCGCGCATTTTTTGCTGAAAGAGAATATCAGAGAGACAGTGTCAGTGAAAGAGAAACAGAAGAGGATAACAGTGGGAGACAAAGAGTAGACATTCATAGTGGGTAAAAATAAATAAATAAATAAAAAGAAGAAATAAAAATAAGAACGAAGGATGGAAATAATGATTGATGAACGGAAATCATACATAACCTTCGGTGGTCTGGATTCCCTCACCGGCTAGCATGAAAATTTTTATGCACTTCACCTTTCCCTACACCCACCCATCTGTTAGTTTCTCGAACTAGGAATTAGAAGATTAGAAACCCGACCCGTCCGTCTTTAAGGATGTACACAAAAAGACCAAATTTGTAAAAAAAAAAAAAAAAATCGTTCTTCACTCACTACAGGGTATTGAGATTTCAATTACCAAATATTACGTTCGGATTCTGCTTCCAAATGCGAAAGAAAATAATTTGTTATAGCTTGCACAGGGCCATGCCTTCTTCCTTGTTCATCATTCTTTCGTATTATCTGTTTCAGTGGCGTTTTCTTTTTAATTTTGTACAGTGAGAATGCAGGGACTGTCTGAATGCTACATCAAGAAGAATATGTAACAACATCATTGCCAAGAAATGTGTTCAGGGCAAAATCAGGAATCCTAATGAGTCTCTGAAGGGCCTCATCTGGAAATGCTGCTTCAAAACTACATTTTTCTCATCCAAGGTAGCTGAAATTGCAGTTTATGATGCAGTTTTTAATGGTGGCAGAGAGGATAAAAGTTTTGCAAGAATGGGCTTCAAGCCTGGAGTTTTCACTCGCGACTTCTTGATGGGGATTGACACTCAATGTATACTTGCAGCCAAAAAACCATTGAAGACCTTGAAGGACATTCATTACATATCTGGAGGCTTTTGAAGGTGGGAATGACATCGAAAAAGAGTTTAACTTTAAAATGCATCTTCTCAGAACTACCGTTTATATTATTCCGGTACCTTTTTCTCCAAAACAAGAAAAGATTTGACTGTGATTTTTGGCATGTCTTTTGAATTATATATATAAAAAAAAAACACGTATACAAATCACTTTGTATCTTTAATATCATTTTTGTATGACAAGATATATAATAAAAATGTTGAATTTCTGTGTGTAGTTTTTCAATTAAAAATAATTAGACCTAAACCTTCGTAAAATGTCAATACATTGAAATGATTCCGTGGGTTTCTTTATATGATGGTTGAGATTATACTGCAAAAAATTCAAGGCTATTTCGTTGAAACTTTCTTAGTAAATGGTACCTTTATGAATCATGAGTTTATAAACTTAAAAACTTTCAAGAAATTTAGAAATTTCGATTAAAATTATAAAACAATTTAAGTAGATGCTTTGAACTACCATCAACCATTGTACATAATTTCATTTATGACAGGTTATATTTGTACCTATTTTTCATGCACGTCCCCCCTGAAGGACATTTATGGAGAGGAGAAAATTGTGACTGAAGGTAAAGACCATATACTATTAAAAAGGAATAGGCAGTCGCTATGTGAGATAAAAAGAATGGGCCAAATACAATGGCAGAGAGACATTGATAGTGGCGAAGAAATATACAATGTTAAGAAAAATCAAAAGAAAGGGCCGATGGCAGTGACTGTGGGAGAGACAAAATGCCAATGAGAGGAAAGGAAGAAAATAGGAGAGAGACACAATACTCAGTGGCAGTGAAAGAGAGGTGCTGTATATGGAAACTCTGTAACAATAAGAGACCGGGTAAAGGGATTTTGCATCGTCTGAGAAAAAAAAAAAAAAAATTCTCGTGCGAAAATGTTTGGTGAGGAAGGCAGAATAAGAATTGAGACAACTATTCTCCAATTTTCTGAGAGTGTTTTAAACACGAATATGTCTGCCATTTTTGTGCTCCGACAAGAGCATTTGTCAGCTGTTATAAACATATGAACGCAACAACTGAAGGACCATTTTTCAATATAATTATACAACTGGGTTAATGAAACACATATATTAATGTGAATGTCTGTTCGGTGTGCGCTTATCACGTCCGAACGACAAGACGCAGAGGCTTAAATATTTGTACAGTTACTAATTTATACCTGAGGAAGGTTTTAGGCACGGTTTTATAACGATCTGATAGACATTTAGTAATTTGAAGAATATAACGCGAAATGCGGAACAATAAATACTCTTTGAAAATTGTATTTGCTCTTTGAAAATGGTTGCATTGTTGCTTGAGAGTTGATAATGATAAAAGGGTGGAGTATATTGGGATGTAAAGTTATCGGTGTATATAAAATTCTACGTGTTTGTGTGTGATTATATTTCGCTCTGCAGTGAAAACTATAAGACGCAATCGAATGGTCTGTGTGTAATTGTTGTCCGAAGTCTCCCATTGTACACCATAGCAGTTCCATGCCGATAGCTATAAGGGGGTGGAGATGTGATGGTTGAGGGTCGTCAAATTATTAAAAAATTCGGACTGAAGGCCAGCGGTGATGTTAGCGACTCTATAGCAAGAGGTTACATACAGCGAAACGTGATGCCACAGACCATATCTTTGGTCAATGCGTGCTACAATGTCTTAAGCTCTTTCTCTGTAAGGATAAGCTTACGAATAAGGAAATATAAGAATCAATAAATAAAGTCGTAAAAATAAAAATCTTTTAATACATCTCTTTAAAAAAATCGATTTGACGTTTCACTCATTATCTATCATAATCAACCAACACGCGAGCGGAGCTAGTAATCTAGTATAATATTAATGAAGTAAAGTTTAGTAAATACTTTACTTTGAGCAGAGGCGTAGTGACCGAGCGCATTGAGGCACTGTGCTCCGATGATCGAGGCCGTTCCCCGTCAGGGGTTGAATCCTCCCTCGAGCATGGATGTTTGTGCTGAATTTTGGAGAAGTTAGTCTATAAGTAGTTTGTAAGTTTTGGGACTGATGACCCGCAGTTACGTTACATAAGCTTAACAAACATTTGAACATTTTTTTTTTTTTTAACTTTGCTTTGAACCAAAAGTCTTTCCGACAACATAAAAATTATGTTACGAAAATACTTTGTCATACCTTTTAACTTTACTGCCTGGACCACTCTGTCAAATTACTTTTGATTATAAAATATTTGTAATAACAATAACTTGTAACATTTTGCAACTATCCATATTATGACATGAATTTACTTACTAACATTTTGTGAGGTTATTTAAAATACACTTAACAATTTATCATAACCTATTTGTAACAAAATTTTACGACTGCCTTAATATTTAACAAATTTGAATTATGTAAACAAACCCACTGTGCTCTAATCGTAATTTGCATACACATCTAATCTCTTTTGTTTTTGTTTTGTAAATATTTATCAAAATAACTTTGATCTACACTGAATAATCTGTCATACTTATTATTTGTGAAGAATGTACTTTTATTTTACGGAAATTAAATTCTTTAATAATATTGTATCTACTTTACCCTGGAACATACTACATACCGACATTGTCTATATATCTATGTCCGCCGGCCGCGGTGGCCGAGAGGACTGAGGCGCGCCAGTCACGGTCTGCACGGCCATTACGGTCGGGGGTTCGAATCCCCCCTCGGGCATGGATATTTGTGCCGTCCTTAGTATAGGGTAGTTGATAAGTAGTTTGTAAGTTTAGGTACTGATGACCCTGTAGTTAAGTCCCATAAGCTCTACAAACATTTGAACATTTTTATGCCTGTCCGAGCAGTCTGACTACTAGTCTTTGTGTGGCTCAGATTGTGTAAACATCAAAGTGTCTCTGTTATGTGAACAGCCACATTTGATGCAATGATTGTACTTCCTATGACACTAAAGAACCGTGGCTAATTTATAAATGACTAGCTGTACACTCGGCGTTTTCCGGGTGTTTATTTATTCTACACTCTCTCGTAATCCACTTCCTCTTCTCTATCTGCATTCATCTCTTTCTTTCCGATGTCTCTGTTCGTTTCCACCTTTCGCTTTCTCGACAATGTTCTTTGCAAGGCACTCTCCGTAATGTACCATACGAACATGTATGTATTTTGTGACGTTTCTCTTGGTATAAGTGTCGTGTGTGCAAACATTCATCAAGATCTGAGAAAATCTATTCATTTTGTCAAAGTTCGTATGTTACGTATTCTCCACCGTGCACCGAATGAAATTTTATACAGACAGTGACATTCTTTTTGTTTTTATGGTGAAGTTTGCAAAATTTCATCAATATCGGAACAAAACTATAGATTTGTATGATGCACCGTATGAAACTTTTGGTAGACGGTGACCTTCCTTTTGAAGGTCAATCGTGCAAAGTTTCGTGTAGGTCGGAATGAAACTGTAGATTTCGTCAGTCTGTAGGAAAAGTATCCTCCGCCATGCACCTTTTCTTAGCTAACATCTTCTACCTTTACATACCGGCAACATTTCAGCTTCATAGGTGCTGTAGTTTTAGAGATTTCGTGTTTCGTCAGTGAGTGACATTATTTGCCAGGTTCATAGAGAGGAATATTAGGAAACTGCTTGCGAAGTGTGTTTAAATTAACTGAGTAGTAAAGACGTAGTAAATTACAACCTCATGCTTTTTAGAGTGAAATTTCATGTATTTCAATGTCTTTGACGTCATAGCACCTGAACTATATGTCGTAATACGATATTATTGCGAAGGTACATCCAGTGGTACATCCGTCGCGATAGTAGGAAAGGCGTAACAAATCAAAACGTCATGCGTGATGTGGCTGTTTTTCATTAACGTAATTGTTTATTACTCCATATCTCATGAACTGTGTGTCGTACTATGATAAAATTTCGAACCTACTGTACGTTCAGTGGTATGTGTGTATACTGTATGTAACATTTCTCGCGAATACAATTGATAGTTTACGAGTAATAAACTGTAACGTCATGTCAAATGACGTAATTTTATTGCATGAACGCCGAAAATGTAGTAAGCGACAAACTTTTTTCCTATCATCATTTTGCTGGGGTTGTCAGCGAGGAAAAGTTTCCTTAAGGTTTTAAATTATGTTTGAAGTTTGTTGCAAGTCGCCAAGTCCTTTTCTCCTCAAATTCTGGGCTGATAAACTCACACTCGCCGCAATATCGGGAGGTTTTCATTGTTTATGACGTCATATATCCTGAACTATCGGCCCTATCTCAAAATCCTTTCTTAGCTGACGTCTTCTACCGATGAACTACATTCCTGCCAAATTTCTACTTCATAGGTGAAGTACTTTTCGAGGTTTCGTGTTTAGTCAGTGAGTGAATGAGTGAGTGACTGAATGAGTGTCCTTACGCTTTTATATAGATAGACACTAGCTGAACCCCCGCAGCTTCGCATGCGTAAGCTGGTTGGTCTCCACCAGTTGTTTCTTTTTAATCCTGATGAAGAATCTATATCTTAAGTTTCGTAGTTATTGGTTGAAATTTGATTTTTGAAAATCAATTTTTAATCCTGATGAAGAATCTATATCTTAAGTTTCGTAGTTATTGGTTGAAATTTGATTTTTGAAAATCAATTTTTGCATCTCGTACTTCATCCTCTTATTGGTCGAATTTCCAAAAATACCGAAACACGTGTCTTTTAAATGATAACGAACAATACAAATACCAATTTTTGTAGCTATAGCTTCAAAATTGTCATGACAACAATGTGTTCTCGAAAAGAATTTTTGATCCCCTCTTTTATCCACTTAGTTGTTGAATTTTCAAAAATACCGAAAAACTTGTCTTTTTAATTATGATAAAGAGTCCATATCCTAAGTTTCGTAGTTATAGCTCGAAATTTAAGTTAACAGCATATTTTTGAAAATAAATTTTTGCGTCCTCTATTTTACCCCCTTATTGGTTGATTATGCGCTCTGGATATGTAAGATAATTAGTAGAATATTGAAAATTATATGGTGGTACTCGCCTTTTCGCACTGTCCCGAATACTGATTTTATCATTTGCTTGAAATCTCCGTGCCTATGTATGAAAATATATTTCTGAACCACTATTGTTATTACATCCCAACTCGCTTCTAGGGCTGACAGCGACAATATATATTAAGAACAGCAAAGGGCCCAAGACCGAACCTTGTGGCACCCCATTTTTGATTGCTCCCCAGTTGGAGGACTCAGCTGTTTTTTGCATATTATGAGAACTACTAATGTCAACATTCTGCACTCTTCCTGTTAGGTACGATATAAACCATTTATTCACTGTCCCATTCACACCACAATAGTTTATCTAGAAGAATACCATTATTTACACAATCAAAAGCCTTGGAGAGATCACAGAAAATCCCAACGGGTGATGTACGGTTATTCAGAGCATTTAATATTTCATTAGTGAAAGTATATATAGCATTTTCTGTTGAAAAGCGTTTCTGAAAACCAACTATCGACCCTGTCGAAACATCCTTTCTTAGCTGACGTCTTCTACCAATGAATTACATTCCTGCCAAATTTCAACTTCATAGGTGAAGTAGATTTCGAGATTTCGTGTTTAGTCAGTGAGTGAGTGAGTGAGTGAGTATCAGAATTAGTGTCCTTTCACTTTTATACAGATAGAGATTACAAAACATAAACTGGCTGGGAGACGGCGTGGTTGACGACTATGTGATGTACTATTCTGAGCTTGTTGTATTGTAATATAAACTGAACACGTTAAAATGGGTGTTCATAATGCTGTTAACTAGCCAGCTTTATGTAAACACTATGTCAAATGGCGCCCGAGTTTCATGCTTCAACATTTAGGTTGGGGAGGGGGCGATGCTCCTATTTCAAAATATTGGGGGCGAGGAGGGCGAAAAGTGGCTTTTGCCCCCCGTCCCCCTCCGGGCGTCTCTATTACGGCCCCTAGCCCAGTGCTAAAAAGGTCTTGATGAAGTAATTTGTACGTCCTCAGGCACTGTTGCAGACCGTCCAAGTCCACAGGGCGCTGGCGTCCCCCAGTACCAGCTGCAGAGGGGCGACTCATCAAACCGGATTGTCAAACTTATGACAAACAATAAAATTCTTCTGGGTATGAAACCGCGTCGTCATTTTATAAATTCCACCGACGTTTTGGCCGCAGACCCTGATGAAGGCCGCCTGCAACAGCGGCCGAAACGTCGGTGGAATTTATAAAATGACGACGCGGTTTCATACCCAGAAGAATTTTTTATTGATAGTGACAACAGCCGCGGAAGCCTACGTTTGCAATTATGACAAACACGCAATGAAAATGGTACCGAGATTGCACGATACCCAATAACTAACATAACCACACCCTTGCATGATCTGTCGCAGATAGCAAGAATCCGCTACTGCTCTTGCTACCCGCTCCTGACTATCGCAGAGGTTTTTTTCCCTTGGCACTTTTTTCCCTCTGCCCTTAAAACCGCTCTTGTTTCACAAACTTTCGACCACTTCTATCATCCTGATGGACCGTATTAATGGGTAATCTTACCCACACGTACGGCACACATCACAGTACCCGCTCCTGTGACTCACACATTAGACATATTAACACATGCAGAGGTGACAGTAGAACTATTGAGATGGTCACCATGCTAGTGCGAACGTGGAGGGGCTACACTTTTTTTTTTTTTTTTTTTTTAAGAAAAGGCGCTGGTGTTGCGCTGGGTGGTCGTGAACCAGAAACCCCGTCGGCGGAGTCGTTGCGGCAGGCGGGGTGGAGCCGGGCAGCGCGCCACGTGAGCCTTGGCCACGTGTTCACCGCTGCGTTACGCAATCCTCACGCAAGCCGCGGCTGACGAGGGCGCGCCGTCTGACGGCTAGTCTGCACCAAACGCCGGCGCCGGCGCCGACGCCGATGACGTCGACGCGGCGGATGTGCTCACCGCCACTGTTACACAGTGTTTGGCGGCCGCCCGGGGAGCCCTCACCAAAGCGAGGGCGGCGTCTCTAGTGACGTCATGTCTGACACTGACTCACCGCGGATTCAAGAGAGCTACCAGTTGTCTGGCGTCAAGAAACGATACGCGGATTTCGACGTACCGGGTGATCAAAAAGTCAGTACAAATTTGAAAACTTAATAAATCACGGAATAATGTTGATAGACAGGTAAAAATTGACACACATGCTTGGAATGACATGGGGTTTTAAAAAGGTAAAGCAGTCAACAATCCGAAGA
Source organism: Locusta migratoria (assembly GCA_026315105.1). NCBI lineage: Eukaryota > Metazoa > Arthropoda > Insecta > Orthoptera > Acrididae > Locusta > Locusta migratoria. Next base: position 543,636,496 of record CM048744.1, read on the forward strand.
TTGGTTTGAACACCACAGTGCTTTACTAGGCATAGTCCTGTTTGGAGGTGGTACGCCGTTGCTTTCTTCCGACCTTCGAACTGACTTACCCAGCCAGTTATAGGGGGACCTACAGTTTGACGTGGGTTCCGGACCACGGTGCTACTCGGTATTTTTAGTCTGGCACTCTGCCACTGTGTAATGGAGGCGCACAACGGGGTTTTATTAAAACCGAAGAAAAAAGTTCAAAAAATGTCCCACAGATGGCGCTTCATCTGATCAGAAAAGCAATAATTAGCGTAACAAATTAAGACAAAGCAAAGACGATGTTCTTTACAGGAAATGCTCAATATGTTCACCATCATTCCTCAACAATAGTTGAAGTCGAGAGGAATAATGTTGTGAACAGCACTGTAAAGCATGTCCGGATTTATGGTGATTAATTGACATCAGATGTTGTCTTACTAGCAATCCAAAAAAAAAAAAAAAAAAAAAAAAAAAAAAAAAAAAAAAAAAAAAAAGTTTGTAAATCTATCGGAACAAACTGCGTGGTCATCAGTCCGTAGCTTACAAACTACTTAAACTAAGGTAAACTAACCTAAGGACAACACACACATCCATACCCCAGGGAGGACTCGAACCTCCACGGCGAGCAACCGCGCGCTCCGCAGCGAGGTGCTTTAGACCGCTCGTCTACTCCACCGCTGCTTGCAATCCTAGAGATGTCGGTTGATCACGGTACACTTGCGACTTCAGGTAACCCCAAAGCCAATAATCGCACGGACTGAGGTCTGGGGACCTGGGAGGCCAAGCATGACGAAAGTGGCGGCTGAGCATACGATCATCACCGAACGACGTTCGCAAGAGATTTTTCACGCGTCTAACAATATGGGGTGGAGCGTAATCTTGCGTAAAAATCGTAAGTTCCAGCAGGTGTTTATCAGCCAGGCTGGGGATGATGCGATTCTGTAACATATCGGCGTACCTCTCACCCGTCACGGTAGCAGTCACTGACGTTTTGCTGTCAAGCGCCATCTTTCGGACATTTTTTGAACTTTAATTCGGTGATTTATTAAGTTCTGAAATTTATACTGAGTTTTTGATCACCCGGTATTAACCACGCACCGATTTAATACAGCTGAACACGGAAAGATTATTCTACAGCCCTTCTACCTGAAAACTTTTAAGTATGTTCCGGCGTGTATTGTGTCATAAGGTACCTCGCTAAATCTCGTGATTATGACCATCACCACCAACACCACCATTGTTGAAACTTTCGTACCGGATTAAAACTGCGTGCCGAAACCGGGATTCAATCCTGGGACCTTTGCCTTTCGCGGGCAAGTGCTCTACCGTCTGAGCTATCCCGGCACGCTTCACGATCCATCCTCACAGCTTTACTTCTGCTAGTACTTCAAAGAAGTTCTCTTGCGAAACTTGCAGAACTAGCACTTCTGGAAGAAACGGTATGGTGGAGACATGGCTTAGCGATAGCCTAAGTGATGTTTCCAGAATGATATTTTCACTCTGCGACGGTATGTGCGCTGATATGAAACTTTCCTGGCGTATTGAAAATGTGTGACGGAACCGGGATTCGAACCTGTCACCTCTGCCTTTCGCGGGAAAGCGCTCTTCGCACGATCCAAGGTGCGTCCTCACAGCTTTGTTTGGAAAGTATGAAACTATACAAATAAAATTATTAATTAGTTGAAGATATATTTTAATCAAAGAGCGTTTTTCTCTCTCTGAACCTTAAGCAAATGTTCAAATGTTCATATGTTTGTAATTTTTTCGGACCAAACTGCGTGGTCATCAGTCCATAGCTTACAAACTACTTAAACCGAGGTAAACTAACCTATGCCCCAGGGAGGACTCAAACCTCCACGGCGAGCAACCGCACGCTCCGCAGCGAGGTACTTTAGACCGCTCGGCTACTCCACCGCGGCGAACTTTAAGCCACACTCTCTTGTTCTTCTAATACAAGAGAAAGAACATTCCGCTTCATCGGTCTGTGCCTTGCCTCTGATTAGTTAAGACGTATCTGTAGCGGCTCCTGTGATTTATGTATACATAAAGTGAGTATAGTGCTCTTATTTGTGAAATATACCGTGAGATAGTAGTAGATGAATTTTGTTATTTGGGTAGCAAGATAACTTCAAAAAGTGTTTTTAAAGAAGTGAAACTTGTTAACATCCAATATTAATTTATATGTTAGGAAGTCCTTTCTGAAAGCATTTGTCTGGAGTGTGGCACTATATGGGAGTGAAATATGGACGATAAGGTGTTCAGACAAAAAGATGATAGAAGCTTTTGAAATGTGGTGCTACAGACGAATGATGAAAATTAGATGGGTAGATCATGTAACTAATAAGGAGGTGCTTAACCGAATCGGGGAGAAAAGGAGTTTCTGGCATATCCTAAGAGAAGGGATAGATTGGTTGGACACATTCTGAGACATCAAGGAACTGTCAACTTAGCATTAGAAGGAAGTGTGTGGGGTAAAAATCGTAGAGGGAGACCGAGGGACGAATATAGTAGGCAGATTCAAAAGGATGTAGTTTGCCGAACGTATTCTCAGATGAAGAGACATGCACAGGACAGGGTAGCGTGGAGAGCTGCATCAAACCAGTCTGCGGACTGAAGACCACAACAACAACAACAATCCTAAAAATTTAACATGACGGGCTTTCATTTATTTACATCCCGCATTTGTGCTCAGACGTGAATAATTCCGCCCACTGAAGTTGTGAGGTGAGTTTGGACGCCATTACAGGTGACGCGATTTCGTGCAATGATTGTTGCAAGTTTTATTACTTTTTCAAACCATATCGTTCCCCTTCAAAATTAACCGGTTTTTAGAACCTGCAATCCTGTTTCATTTTGTAAATGTTTAATTTCGAAGTTCGATAATTTTTCCGCGTAATTTTTTTTCCGCAACACCGTTTGGACACTGAAGTAAAATTTAACGCACGATGAGTAAAATTTAACGCACGGTCCACTTCACGAACAAACGACGTAACTAGTCTAACCACACATTACGACGGTGTTTTACCTGAATGAATGAGCTGATGTATGTTTAAAAAGGTAAAATACGTCAGTTTTCATGGTGTAACTGCCGCCAACATCTACCATTCTATTTTCCAAATCATTTCAAGAATCAAAATTATTTCCAGTGTTTATTCAGAAATTCCGACCTCTGAAAGTATTATTTTCGAAATTTTGACCATCTTGAGCCCATTTGTAACTTACGACCTATTTACGAAATTAATTCTGAACTAAAAGTTAATCTTTTCCTTAAAACGTAACCCCCATGGCAGTTTCATTATAAGTAGGAGGCGAGGTACTGGTAGAAGTAAAGTTGTGAGGACGGACCGCGAAGCATGCCGGGATATCTCAGTAGGTACAAGCTTGCTCGCTAAAGGCATAGGTCCTAGGTTCAAATCCGGGTTGTGGCAGGCAATTTTAATCTGCCAGGAAGTTTCATATCAGCGCACACTCCACTGCAGAGTGAAAATTTTACTCTGAAAACATCCCTTAGGCTAGGGATAAGCCATGTCTTCATCCTATCCTTTCTTCCAGCAGTGCTAGTGTTGCAAGGTTAGCAAGAAAACTTCTGTGAAGTTTGAAAAGTAGGAGACGAGGTACTGGCGGAAGTAAAGTTGTGAGACGGCATCGTGAGTCGTGTCGGGATAGCTCAGCCGGTAGAGCGCTTGCCCACGAGAAGCAAAGGTCGCAGGTTCCAATGCCGCTTTCGGGGAAACACCTATATTCGTTAGGAAAGTTTCATATCAGCGCACACTCCGCTGCAGAGTAAAAGTATCAATCTGAACCACTATTGTTATTACATCCCATCTCGCTCATAGGGCTGACATCGGGACAATAAATCCCTCCATCACACTGTCATGGTTTTTAAAACAGCAGTAACCAGTTATAATTAAATCGATTTTATTCGCCGGTTTCAGGAACTTGGTGTCCTTGTTCAGACATATAAGGTACTAATCGGTCAATAACATGAATTTAAGTGCAAATGCTTGTTACTGTTTTAAAAACTGAAGAATGGCGATACAACATTCAGAGAACCAGTGGCGTAACTATGGGGGGGGGGGGGGGAAGCGGGGGATAGAACCCCCTCCCCCAGAACCCGAAAAAAAGAGAAAAAAGAAATGTATAACAGCTATCAGGTAAAGGTAAAGATTGGAAACTTGGGGCGTTTTACCATAAGCTTTCATTGGATGGGAGTGAATTAGTTTCTTCAACGGGAGTGGTAGATGGTAGTCTGTCTGGAAACTGACTAAAATTTTGCTCGTCAAGCAGATCTAACCCCCCCCCCCCCCTCAAAGCCAAGTCCTAGTTACGCCACTGCAGAAAACGGCGACAAATTTAAAAATATTTAACGGTGACAAATGGGAGAATGAAAGACAATAAGGCTGTCTATAGCCTGCTTGGGTGCAGGAGAAACCTCAGCTGTTACTGACTACATAATATCAGAATTCAGGAAGGCAGTCAGGGACACATGTGATTTCAGAGAATTCTTTTATGACATTCATTATTACCTAAGCTGCAGTGAAATCGGTATTTTAAGGGTAAAGGTGTAAGAAATCAGGTCCATATGTAGAAGGATAAGAGTTGAGACGCTTAGCAAAAGCAAATCACAACATTGATCTCAGAAAGGTAGAAGTTAGTTAAATGTAGTCATTTACAGACATTCGAAAACAGAATGGACAATGTACTTGAACACAGTACTCGGAGTGGATAGAGAATGTCTGGGAACACTAGTGTGTAAATCAAGAAGAACAGACAGCTACGTGGAATGATACACTCAAGGCTTGTAAATGAAAAGTGAACGCGTTTGAAAAATGGCATAGAGGAAGTTATGTTGAAGAAAGAAAGAAAACAAATTTTGTGTCAAGTCGTTGGAAAAGTATTCTGGAATGTAATTAGCAATCTTCGAAAGGGAGGAAAGAAAGAATTCAGAAGAGGTGTTTTGAACCAGTCAGAAAAACTGCCAGTCAACCCTGTGGATGCCTTGGGCAGATGGAGGGGATATTTTGAATACTGGTGAAAACACGTTAAGTAATGTTTCAGATTTTGATGTACAGTGGGATAGCAATGGTTTGGAAGTAGGATTACATTTTAGGAAGTGGAGAGAATGGTCAATATAATGTAGTGCAATAAAGTGCCGTGGGTAAATGAAATTAAGTCGGAACCCATAAAATAGTGTGGAATGTCTGGTCTTATATGGTTGTTGTGGTCTTCAGTCCGGAGACTGGTTTGATGCAGCTCTCCACAATACCATAACCTAAGCAAGCCTTTTAAACTCCACATAACAACGGCAACCTACATCTGTCTGAATCTGCTTACTGTATCCATCTCTTGGTCTTCCTCTACGGTGTTTATCCCCATACACTTCCACCCAACGCTAAATTCACAATTCCTTGATGTCTAAGAGTGTGTCCTACCAATCTATCCCTTCTTTTAGTCAAGGTATGCCAGAAATTCCTTTTCTCCCCAATTCTGTTCAGTATCTCCTTATTAGTTACGCAATCCACCCACCTAATCTTCAGCATTCTTATAAAGCACAACATTTCAAAAGCCTCTGTCCTCTTCCTGTCTGCACTGTTTATCGTCTATGTTTCACTCCCATACAAGGCAACACTCCATAAAAAAGCCCTCAGAAAGGACTTCTTTACGCTTAAATCAATATTCGAAGTCTTTTTCAAAAACGCCTTTCTGCACATTGCCATTCTGCATTTTATATTCTCTGTACTGCGCCCATCATATTTTATTTTACTGTCCAAGTAACAAAACTCAACTACCACCTTTATTGTTTCGTTACCTAATCTAATTCCTTCAGCATCGGCCGATTTTCTTATACTGCACTCCATTACCCTCGTTTTGCTCTTGTTAATGTTCATTTTATACGCACCTTCCAACACACTGTCCATTCCGTTCAGCTGCTCTTCCAAGTCTTTCGTTGTCTCTAAGATAATTACAATGTCACCGGCAAAACGCAGTGTTTTTAATTCTTCGTCCTGAACTTTAATTCCTTCTCGAAATATCTCCTATCTTTCCTTTATAGCTTGCTCAATGCACAAACATTGGGGAAAGGATACAACCCTGTCTTATACCCTTCCCAACCTCTGCATCCCTTTCATGCCCTTGAACTCCGATGGCTGCTGTCTGGTTTTTGTACAAGTTGTATTTAACCTTCCGTTCCCTATATTTTACTCCTCAATCAACATTGTCAAAAGCTTTCTCCAAATCTACAAAAGCTAGAAATGTAGGTTTCCGTTTCCTTAATCTAACTTCTACGATAAGCCGTAAAGTATTGCCTCCCGTGTCCGTACATTTCTCCTGAATCCAAACTGATCTTCCCCGAGGTCAGCTTGTACCAGCTTTTCCATCCTTCTGTAAATAATTCACATTAGAATTTTGCAACCATGACATAACATTCCTAACATTTAAACAAATGCCGCTTCTTCAGAAATGCTTTTCTTCCCATTTTATATCATCTTCGGCCATCCGAAGTTACCTTGGTACCCAAATAACGAAACTCTTCTACTATTTTGTCGTTCCATTACCTTACCTAATTCCTTCAGCATCGCCTGATTTTCTGACATTAAATTCCATTACTCTCGTTTTACTCTTGTTAATCTTCGTCTTATACCTTGCTACGGTCGGGGACTCGAATCCCCCCTCGGGCATGGATATTTGTGCCGTCCTTAGGATTAGCTAGTTCATAAGTAGTTTGTAAGTTTAGGGACTGATGACCCCGTAGTTAAGTCCCATAAGCTATACAAACATTTGAACATTTTTCTTATACCTTCCTTTCAAGACACTGTCAACTCCGTTTAATTGCTCTTCCAGGTCCTTTGCTTCCCCTTACAGAATTACTATTTCATCAGCAAACCGCAAAAGTTGTTATTTCTTCTCTCTGAACTTTAATTCCCTCTCCAAATTTCTCCTTGCATTTCCCTCACAGCTTGCTCAATGTACGGTTTGAACAACATTAGGGGAAAGCTAAACCCCCGTCTTACTTCCTTCTCCACAACTGCGACCCTTTCACACCTTTCAATTGTAATAATCACTGTCTGGGTTTTGTACAAATTGAATATAACTCTTCTCTCTACATATTTTACCCCAACTCTTCTCTCTACATATTTTACCCCTGCTGCCTTCGGAATCTGAAGTATTCCAGTCAGCATAGCTTTCTCCAGATCCACAAATGCTAGAAACGTAAGTTTCCCTTTCCTTAATCTATCTTCTAAGATAATCGTGAGTATTGTCTCAATTGTTCTTACCTTTCTCCTAAATCCAAATTGATTTTCCCAAGGTCGAGATACGGAAAGAAGATTACAATTTTTTGGGCACATCATGACGATGGACGATGAGAGGTGGACTTAGAAGATATGGAATGCAACATGCCATGCGGAAAATAGCTGTGTGAAGGAAGTCAGAAATGATTAGAAGAGTGCATGAATAAAAGGAAGGAATCTGCAAGCAGTAGTACAGGACAGGGAGAAGTATGAGGGTTGGTGGATGGTCAGAGATAACCAGACACGAAAATCAAAGTCGTCTTAACAGAAGAAGAAAGAGAAGAAACGAGAGGGTGAAGAGGTATTGGGAAGAAAGAAGTGCTAAACAAGCCACACCGAATCCTGAAGGGGTCGTAACGAAGAAGAAGACGACGTAAACTAAGTTCTCGGTGTTTAGAAATTTGACTGAAACCACAAAGAGATTTTGGTCATATGTTAAATATACTAGGGACAAAACACAAACAATACCCTCACTACGTGATAGTAATGGCGATGCTGCCGATGATAGCGCTACCAAAGCAGAGTTAATAAACACAGCTTTTAGAAACTCATTCACCAAACAAGACGAAACCAATATTCCAGATTTCTAATTAAAAACAGAGACCAGAATCAGTAACTTTGAAGTATATATCCTGGGAGTAGTGAAGTAACTAAAATCACTTAACAAGAACAAGTCTTCTGGTCCTGACTGTATACCCAATAGATTTCTATCTGATTATGCTGAAGCGATAGCTCCTTACTTAACAGCCATATACAACCGCTCTCTCAAAGAACGATCTGTACCAAAAGATTGGAAAGTTGCACAGGTCACACCTATATTCAAGAAAGGCAAGGAGTAACCCACTAAACCACATGCCTATTTCATTGACGTCAATTTACAGCGGGGTTTGGAACATATCCTGTATTCAGATATTATGAATTATCTCGAACAGAACGATCTATTCAACCAAGGTCAACATGGATTTAAAAATCATCGTTCATGCGAAACACAATAACTCTTTACTCATACGAAGTGATGAGTGCTACCGACAAGGATTCGCAAATGGATTCCGTATTTATTGATATCCAGAAGGCTTTTGACACCGTACCTCAGGAACGGCATTTAATCAAATTGCTTGGTTATGGTATATAGCCCGAAATTTGCGACTGGATAGGAGATTTCCTGTCAGTGAGGACACAGTTTGTAGTAATCGATGGTAAAACACATTAAAAGAGAGGTGATATCGGGCGTTCCACAGGGTAGTGTTATTGGTCCTCTGCTGTTCCTTATTTACATAAATGACTTGGGAGAACATTTAAGTAACTCTCTTAGGTTGTTTGCAGGTAACGACGCTATTTAGCGTCTAGTAAAATCATCTGAAGATCAAAACCGACTGCAGAACGATCTCCATAAGATATCACTATGGTGCAAAAATTGCCAATTGACTCTAAATAACGAGAAGTGTGAAGTCGTCCACATGAGTACGAAAAGAAATCCGCTAAACTTTGTTTACAAGATACATCAATCAAATGTGAAGGCCGTAAACTCCACAAAATGCCTAGGAATTAGTACTACTTCAGACGTAAATTGGAAAGAACAGGTAGATAATGTCGTGAGAAAGGCGAACCAGAGACTGAGTTTTATTGGCAGAACCCTTAAAAGATGCGACAGAACTACTAAAGGGACTGCATACACTACGCTCGTCCGTCCATATTTGGAGTATTGCTGCCCAGTGTGGGATCCTTATCAGGTGGGTTTGATGGAGGACATCGAAAGAGTCCAAAGAAGGGCAGCTCGTTTTGTATTTTTACGATACAGGAGAGACAGCGTTACGGAAATGATACAGGATCTGGGATGGGAATCATTACAACAACGGCGCTTATCGCTGCGGCGTGGGCTACTTTCGAAAGTCCAATCGCCAAGATTCTCCTCCGAATGAGAAAATATATTGTTGATTTCCACTTAGATAGAAATGATCATCAGAATAAATTACGAGAAATCAGAGGTCGAAGGGAGATTTAGGTGTTTTTTCTTCCAGCGCGCAAATCGAGAATGAAATGGAAGATAAATAGTATAATGTTGGTTTGATGAACCCTCTACCAGGCACTTAAATGTGATTTTCAGAGTGTGATATGTAGATGTAGATGTAATACGCTTAGACGTATGCTGAAGCTGCTGTATTTAGTGTCCAAAAACAAGGACGACTTCATCCTGCAGCAAAAACGACAAATTCGTGTGGAAGAGTGCATGCTGTTGGAGCACAGTGAGCAGCAGTAGGCTATGGTTCCGTGGTCGACGGCCGTACTGGATATGCATATGTCCTTGGTGAGCATATCGAACAGCATTCACTGCCCTGCGGGAGTAGCGTGTTCACTGCGGAATTGGTTGCCATTTATCTGACACTCGAACATCTCAGAGCGTGCCCTAAGGAGTCTCTGTTCTGAGTGGCTTGCAAACCCTCGCCAACTGTTTCCCAAAACACCCTATGGTACACTCCATACAGGAGTCTGTTTCCAGGCTTGTTCAGTCTGGTCGCTCTGTGGTCTTTGTTTGGACCCCAGGCCACATCAGCATTCCTGGAAACGAACGTGTCGATCAGCTGGCTAAGCAGCATTCCTGGAAACGAACGTGTGGATCAGCTGGCTAAGCAGGCTACTACCTCCAGTCCATTGGCGATTGGTCTTCCGTAGAGCGATCTCCGACTAGAGTTCTATCGGAAGATAATAAACCTTTGGAATTTCGAGTGGGCTAACTCTGCTCAACCCAACAAGCTTCGTGCAGTGAAGCTATCTACGGTCGCATGGATGTCCTCATTGCGGTCAACAGAGGATCAAAAGCAACTGAAAGTGATTTAGACAAAATTTCTGCATGGTGCGAAAATTGGCAATTGACAGTAAATAAAGAAAAGTGTGAAGTAATACACATGACCACTCAAAGAAATCCGCTGAACTTCAATTACGCGATAAATCAGTCAAACCTTAAGGTCGTAGATTGTACCAAATACCTAGGAGTTACAATTACGAACACATAGAAAATATTATGGGGAAGGTGAACCAAAGGTTACGTTTCGTCGGCAGAACGCTTCGAAGATGCACCAGTTCCACCAAAGAGACTGGCTACATCACACTTGTGCGTCCTCTCCTGGAGTACTGTTGCCCCTTGTGGGACCCTCACCAGGTGGGACTGAAGGAAGACATTGAGAAGGTTCAGAGAAGGGCAGCTCGTTTTGTTTCATCACGTTACGGGGGGGGGGGGAAGCGTCACGGAAATGTTGCACGAATTGGGGTGGAAATCATTAAAAGAAAGACGTTATCATTGCGGCGTGATCTGTTTGCGAAGTTTCAATCACTGACTTTTAGTTCTGAATGTGAAAATATTTTGCTAGCACCCACCTACTTAGGGAGACATGACCATCCCAATAAAATAAGAGAAATCAGATCGAAAACGGAACGATTTATGTGTTCTTTCTTCCCGCGCGCTATTAGAGAATGGAACGGTAGAGAAAAGTTATGAAAGTGGTTAATGAACCCTCTGCCAGGCACTTGAATGTGATTTGCAGAGTATCTATGTAGATGTAGATGTAGGGAATCGGTTGTTCTCTGCGGCCTACGAATCGGCCACACATGGCTGACGCATGGGCCACCTTCTTCGGCGGGAGGACGCACCATAGTGTGAGTGTGGCGTCCCCTTGACAGTGGTCGACATTCTGGTGGACTGTCCATTTTTAGTTGCCTTGCGACAATCTTTTAATCTGCCAGATGCGATTTCGTTTATGCTAGGAGACGATGCTGCTATGGTTGAACGTGTTTTAGATTTTATTCGCGCAGCTGGTTTTTATCATGTGATTTAATGGTGGTGTTTTCTTCTTCGTTTTTACTTGTATCCTTTCCTCATATTTACCAGTGATTTTTAATCTTTGACCTGTTAAGGCATTTCCTTAGGAACGCTTAACACAATGTTTCATCTCTAAGACCGGAACAAGGGACTGATAACCGTTGCTGTTAGGTCCCTTCAAAATTTCCAACAACAACAACAACACAGAGCTCGGTCCTGGTGCTGGTAGGCTGACGCCGCCGCCAGTTGGGGTCAGGGCTTGCTTGAGCGTTCCTCCGGCTGTCGGGCGTCAGGCGCCGGTGCCGGCAGCTGCAGGTGGCGCTGCGCCGCTCGTAATTGGACAGACCGGCCAATTAGCGCGGCGGGGGGCCGGGGAATCCCCACCCGCAGCCAGCTCGCCGTCGCTGCTGGCGCTGCAAGCTGCCGGTACTAGAGCCCTGTATTGGGAGAGTAGCGCCAACCTTTTATGTGTGGCTTGCCGACAACCGCCGGCTGCTATTGGTCAGTTGAGCGCGGGTGGGCCACGTCCGCCATTTTAGGCCTAAGCAGTCCATCAGCGTAAATGGCATATTTCACTTAACTAGCTGTTATTTTAGCATTTACAGGTGTTAGAAATGTGTAGACTCATTATGTATGAAATTAAGAGCTTAACTTAGCATATTCCATTTTTATACGGTGAAAAATGCCGCATTGTTGGCAGTGAATTGTTATACTAAGACAGTCCATATTTCACTTACCTAGCTGTTATTTTAGCATTTACAGGTGTTAGAAATGTGTAGACTCATTATGTATGAAATTAAGAGCTTAACATAGCATATTCCATTTTTATACGGTGAAAAATGCCGCATTGTTGGCAGTGAATTGTTATACTAAGACAGTCCATATTTCACTTACCTAGCTGTTATTTTAGCATTTACAGGTGTTAGAAATGTGTAGACTCATTATGTATGAAATTAAGAGCTTAACATAGCATATTCCATTTTTATACGGTGAAAAATGCCGCATTGTTGGCAGTGAATTGTTATACTAAGACAGTCCATATTTCACTTACCTAGCTGTTATTTTAGCATTTACAGGTGTTAGAAATGTGTAGACTCATTATGTATGAAATTAAGAGCTTAACATAGCATATTCCATTTTTATACGGTGAAAAATGCCGCATTGTTGGCAGTGAATTGTTATACTAAGACAGTCCGAGGTAGCAAGTTTTACGCATTCCACAGGGCGAAAAATGCGAAAAGACGCAAATTGTGGGTACACCGCACTAGAAGAAAAAATGCATTTCCATACGAGAATGCGAAGTAAGTAAGAATTTGTATTGAAATATCGAGTAAACTTCTAGGTTTATCTGTTCAAGTTTCTAGCGAGCAATGTTGGACGGACAACACATGTAAGATAAAAGATATTTTTAAAAGATACAAATACATGACAATCTAATGCATGCCGTATTTGACGAATTTCGTATTTATACTTAGACTGCATATTACGAAAGTTTGGGCGGTAAATGAAACCACCCATTAAATAGATCTCCAAAACTCGAATTTTAAGATAAAGTTTATTTTACTGAGGTACCCAGCAGTGCTATAAGAATGTGTAAAAACTTAAAGCTTCCCAAAATGTTAGCTCAGTTAATGTTATGTGATAATATCACATGTAGGTTAGCACACAACACCTATCAACATTAGACACTAGATTAATGGAAAGCAACATGTATCAATTACATCTACTTTGATAAAAACTAATATATTAGATATAAAAACGTCAGTACTTAGCTAATTTGAAAGCAGGAACGTCACTTATTGCGAAAGCAATGCACTTGGTACAGGCTTTAAATTTTAGCACGAAACAATTTTACAACTAGTTTTCTCAAAAATAAAGGTCTTGATCTTACATTTCCAATTTTTCCTTAATATTCGCTGTAGATGTGATGAAACGATTGAAAACTTAAGTTCATTGTTTACTTAACGTATTGTCGTACCACGTCGATGTACAGACCGGTTCCCTTCATCATAAATGTTAATCTAACAGCGCCGTGCGTAGCCCTGTAATTGCGAGATAGGCCTACAATGGCGGCGCTCGCCCGATTGGCGGTACTCTCCCAATACAGGGCTCTACCGGCGCCTTCCCGTATCAGTGCTGCCAACGTTTTCAATGGCAACGATTTATTGCAGTGACACTGTAGTTGTTGAAACCTTAACTTTTCCCGGCGTTATGAATGTTCAAACAACTTACGGGTATGCTGCCGGGTAACGTCGACAACCGCCGATATTTCGGCAGGAGGACACAGCCCATCCTTCTGTTTATTTGTGGGCCTTAGAAGGGGTTTTCTTGCTGTGACACTCCCTTTCAAGCCGACTTCTGTTAGTCTCCTTTTTGCTGTTACTACAGGATTGTTGTCGCTTTCATTTCTACCAATTCTGCACGAATTTGGGGCGCTGTTTTGAATATACGAGGTGCATTCAAGTTCTAAGGCCTCCGATTTTTTTTCTCCGGACTGGAAAGAGATAGAAACATGCGCATTGTTTTAAAATGAGGCCGCGTTCATTGTCAATACGTCCCAGAGATGGCACCACCGTACGGCAGAAGGAATTTTACCGCCAGCGGCGTGAATGAGAAGTGTTTTAGATACTTAAAATGGCGACGTTTTCCTTACTTGAACAGTGTGCAATCATTCGTTTTCTGAATTTGCGTGGTGTGACACCAATTGAAATTCATCGACAGTTGAAGGACACATGTGGTGATGGAGTTATGGATGTGACGAAAGTGCGTTCGTGGGTGCGACAGTTTAATGAAGGCAGAACATCGTGTGACAACAAACCGAAACAACCTTGGGCTCCCACAAGCCGGACTGACGACATGATAGAAAAAGTGGAGAGAATTGTTTCGGGGGATCGCCGAATGACTGTTGAACAGATCGCCTCCAGAGTTGGCATTTCTGTGGGTTCTGTGCACACAATCCTGTATGACGACCTGAAAATGCGAAAAGTGTCATCCAGATGGGTGCCACGAATGCTGACGGACGACCACAAGGCTTCCCGTGTGGCATGTTGCCAAGCAATGTTGACGCGGAATGACAGCATGAATGGGACTTTCTTTTCGTCGGTAGTGACAATGGATAAGACGTGGATGCCATTTTTCAATCCAGAAACAAAGCGCCAGTCAGCTCAATGGAAGAGCACAGATTCACTGCCACCAAAAAAATTTCGGGTAACCGCCAGTCCTGAAAAAATCATGGTGTCAATGTTCTGGGACAGCGAGGGCATAATCCTTACCCATTGCGTTCTAAAGGGCATTACGGTAACAGGTGCATTCTACGAAAATGTTTTGAAGAACAAATTCCTTCCTGCACTGCCACTAAAATGCCCGGGAAGGGCTGCGCGTGTGCTGCTTCGCCAAGACAACGCACCCGCACATCGAGCTAACGTTACGCGACAGTTTCTTCATGATAACTTTGAAGTGATTCCTCATGATCCCTACTCACCTGACCTGGCTCCTATTGACTTTTGGCTTTTTCCATCAATGAAAGACACTCTCCGTGGCCGCACATTCATCAGCCGTGCTGCTATTGCCTCAGCGATTTTCCAGTGGTCAAAACAGACTCCAAAAGTAGCCTTCGCCGCTGCCGTGGAATCATGGCGTCAGCGTTGTGAAAAATGTGTACGTCTGTAGAGCGATTACGTCGAGAAGTAATGCCAGTTTCATCGATTTCGGGTGAGTAGTTAATTAGAAAAAAAAATCGGTGGCCTTAGAACTTGAATGCGCCTGGTATTTCCTTTACTGGTAATTCTGATATATGAATCATCACTTTTAGTTGTTTTACGAGGTCGTCCTGGTCGTTGTATGTCCGTATTGTTACATGTTGTCTTCTGGCGGTGAAGGGTGTATTGCACTCCCCCTATAGACACACTACACTGTTTTGCAATTTGGCCAATAGATAAACCTTCCTGGCTAAGTGCTAAAATTGCAGCGCGTTTTTCTATGGATATCTCCACTCGTGGAGCCATACTAGCGATGTCTACTCTTTAACTGTCATGAAGGAATTGACATACGGGAACCAGATGTTATGTATCGTAGCAGAGATGCTATTCTATCTCGATGACCACAAACAAAAATGATGACATGTGGACAACTGTTGTACTATTCCTTTGCTTTCTCAACGGTACCCACGGTATTAGATCTTATCTACGGAGAACTAGATGCCAATTATTTGGTGTATTGAAATTTATCAGCGGTAGTGTATACCTGGGCAATGCCAGGTTTTCAGCTAGTACACTTATAATTATGCCAGTCTGTGACATCGCTAACAACTATAGTGTTCAAACAACTTACGGGTATGCTGCCGGGTGACGTCGTCGACAACCGCCGATATTTCGGCAGGAGGACACCCTGCCATTCTCAAGGCACAACTGCACTCAAGGAAGCAATGCATTTAATACCTCGGTTTGCTAAGGGTAAACAAGGAAGATAACGCACACAGTAAAAGTCACTGCACTGTCAACACAACCAAAGATGACCAAACATCAAAATTATCAATAGTGACAGTTAATCAACAGGTGAGGCAGCATTAATTTTGTCCCTCTGTTTTTTTGACGAGAAACAGTGCCGGATTCCAAGCAGCATTTAAACAAAAACCACCATCTCCGTTTATAAGGTCGCTTGCTTGATTTCAACAGCTCCCTTAATAACATTATCCCAATACGTGGAAGTGCATGCCAGAATCTCCGTGTTGTTGTATTTCATAGCCTACTGTGCAACGGGTGAATGACGATAGTAATGAAGTGGCATCTAAATCTATGGCCTTTTTTGCCTTTCGCAGGAAGCATTTCCAACAAGACTGGTCGTATTTTGCGGAAATATAATGTGAAATGATAAAGGCCCTGTTGGGGTCCGTAAAGGATGATCTTGGTTTGCGTAAGGCAGGTGTATATCGCATTCCTTACGGTTGTGGCATATCATATATTGGCCAGACAATCAGGACTGTGGAAGACCGGTGTATTGAACACAAACGTTACACGCGCTTACAACAGCCAAACAAATCCGCTGTTGCAGAACACTGTCTTGGCACCGGTCATCCTATCGAATACAAAAACATGGAGATTCTGGCATGCACTTCCACATATTGGGATAGTGTTATTAAGGAAGCTGTTGAAATTAAACTAGCAAGCTACCTTATAAACAGAGATGGTGGTTTTTGGTTAAATTCTGCTTGTAATCCGGCACTGTCTCTGGTCAAAAAACAGAGGGACAAAATTAATGCTGCCTCACCTGTTGATTAACTGCCACTATTGATAATTTTGATGTTTGGTCATCTTTGGTTGTGTTGACAGTGCAGTGACTTTTACTGTGTGTGTTATCTTCCTTGTTTACCCTTAGCAAACCGAGGTATTAAATGCATTGCTTTCTTAAGTGCAGTTGTGCCTTGAGAATGGCAGGGTGTCCTCCTGCCGAAATATCGGCGGTTGTCGACTACGTCACCCGGCAGCATACCCATAAGTTGTTTGAACACTATAGTTGTTAGCGATGTCACAGACTGGCATAATTATATGAGTACTAGCTGAAAACCTGGCATTGCCCAGGTATACACTACCGCTCATAAATTTCAATACACCCAATAATAAACATCTAGTTCTCCGTAGATAAGATCTAATGCCGTGGGTACCGTTGAGGAAGCCAAGGAATAGTACAACACTTGTCCACATGTCATCATTTTTATTTGTGGTCATCGAAATACAATAGTATCCAACAAACATTGTTGTGTATATAAACGTTATGCAGCTATCTGAGGCGTTTGTTTACCTGTTTGCCGAGAGATGACGCATTTGCTGCACCTGTGTTGTTCCCTGTAGTGATGTGGTGTCCGCAGCGAACGTCAAGCATTGCTATGACGCATAACATCTGGTTCCCGTATGTCAGTTCCTTCATGACAGTTGAAGTGTAGACATCGCTAGTATGGCTCCACGAGTGGAGATATCCATAGAAAAACGATCTGCAATTGTAGCACTTACCCAAGCAGGTTTATCTATTCGCCAAATTGCGAAACAGTGTATTGTGTCTATAGCCCCCTATAGATAGAATACACCAAGGCCCCACGGTGGCCGAGGGGACTGAGGCGCTCCAATCACGGTCTGCACGGCCACTACGGTCGGGGGTTCGAATCCCCCCTCGGGCATGGATATTTGTACCGTCCTTAGTCTCAGCTAGTTCATAAGTAGTTTGTAAGCTTAGGGACTGATGATCCCATAGTTAAGTCCCATAAGTTCTACAAGCATTTGAACATTTCAACAATACACCCTTCGCCTCCAGAAGACAACAGGTAGTAATACGGACATACCACGACCACATGTCAGAATTACCAGTAAAAGAAATATATTCAAAACAGCACCCCAAATTGGTGCAGAATTGCTAGAAATAAACGCGACAACAATACTGTTGCAACAGTAAAATGGAGACTAACAGAAGCCGGCTTCAAACGTGTCACAGCGAGAGAACCCCTTCTAAGGCCCATAAATAAACAGAAAAATGGGCTGGAAAACATCGTAATTGGACATTGGAGGAGTGGACATAGTTGTTATTCACCGACGAATCGGAGTTCTAAATTTTTGAAACCAGAAGGGGAAAGGGTAGCCCAGCAGTGTGTTCTACCTACAGTTAAAAACGGTGGAGGTTCTGTTATGGTTTCAGGATGTTTTGTCTGAGATAAAGTTGGCGACATTGTGAAAATAGAAGGATGTATGGATCATTCATACGTCATCGTCAAAATCATGCAATACCAAGTGGATTACGCGTAATAGGGAAAGGGTTCACCTTACAACAGGTTACAAACATCTGTCGGCACAATGCGTAAAAGGAAAAACACAAAGTCCTGAAAGATATGGTATGGCCGTCCCAAAGCCCCTACTGTAATCCCATTGAAATATTGTGCAATGATGTGGACAGACGTATCAGGGAAAAAGATCTATCCAGCAAGGAACATCTCTGGTATATTGTTAAAGATGTGTGTAATCATATAGATTCAGTATGCCTACAATAACTGATCGATCGCATGCCTCGAGTTTGTGAGGCAGTCATTAGATCCAATGGAGGATGAAAGTAAAATATAATGATTGTGAATGTATTATATATGTGTAAGCTAATATAATTATATTTTGTGAGAAGTAATGTTTGATTTGTATTGCAACTCTGAAATACCAGGGTGTATTGAAATCAATGAGCGGTAGTGTATATTTATTTATTTGAACCTTCTCTCTCTGTCCATCTCCTCTTCTCTAAAAACACGTTACACGAGAGTTGAAACTTAAATTGTGAGAACTATTTATTCACAATCGATAGAAAAGCGTTACATGTTTGCACCTGTTACTGTCCACCATAGTAGTCACCAGTGTTGTGCAGAACCCGTTGCCAGTGATGTGGAATGCTTAGTATACCGTTAGCAGAGCCTGTTCTGTTGATGGTGCGAATGGAGCGATCTACTACATGTCGAATAGTTCTGAAGCAAATGCCACGAAGTGGTTCCTTCATCTTTGGAATCAAATAAAAATCACGAGGAATTAAGTACGGGAAGTATGGTGGATGGTACAGTAGTTCCCAGTCCCATCGACCGAATAAAGCAGCCACAGCTTGCGCTGATTGCTCCCCCTCGCCACTCATCCGTATGGCAACGCCGATTCTCCGCACGCCTCTTGGAGACCTTGATGACGCTATCGTGCAAAATGTTGGGTTCGTTGCGTAGAAAGTGTTGCCGTTTCTTTCGCAAAGCTGGTGGCAGGTGATGCTCCAAAAACGAACAGTAATACTGTGCATTGGCGGTCTGCTGTAGAGGAACGTAATGCGTTAGGATAACACCATCACAGTCGTACACGAGAATCACCATTACTTTCAACATACTGAGGCTCTGGCGGACCTTCAGTTTCGCGGCGACCTATAATGACGCCAATCGTAGGATTGGTGTTTCACTTTTGGCTTGTACGATGTGGCCCATGCGTCATCCAGTATTACAATAAGGCGTAAGAAAGCCTCTCCTTCGCGTTCCAAGTGCGTCTGAACAGCGTCATAACGCATCCATTTCTGCATTTCCATCAATTCATGCGGAACCCACCGTGACGTAATTTATCGCATGCCTATGTGTTTCTTCTGCATGCTAAGCACAGTCGTATGCAATAGTCCGGCTCCTTGGGCGAGCTCACGAATCGTCTGACAACAGTGTATGCATTTCTTCTTCAGAGACGCTAGGACGACCTATCTGATGCATGTCTGCAACAGTTTGCCGACCTTCGTTGAAGGCTTTTACTCCCCCTCGCCATTCATCCGTATGGCAATGCCGATTCTCCGCACGCCTCTTGGAGACCTTGATGACACTATCGTGCTGCACGACCTCGGGCACATTTCAATCTTGATCAAAATCCGTTGTTCCTGTTTCGAAAACAAAGTGACACAGTTACGTTAGACCGCTCGCTCACAAGTGACTGTTTTTCCCTCGATTGTGCACACTCCGGTGACGTGCGACAGGCGAGTCCATTTGCTCGGAGGTACAGTAGGCATGTCAATAACGTGTGCTATCAGCAACAATGGTAGATTCCGTTGCATAGTGTCTCCACAGCAGTGTTGCCAATATTTAAGTTCCAACCTTTCGTATTTATGGGACAATATATATAAGAAATAATATTATATTATCTGTATCTATAAATGTGAATGTCTGTTCGGTGTACGTTTATCACGTCTGAACCACAAGACATAAAGAGCTAAAAATTTGTTACTAATGTCTACCCGTGGAAGGCTTTAGGCACGGTTTTATGACGATCGGATAGCTATTTATCTATATATATTAATGCGAATGTCTGTTCGGTGTACGCTTATCACGCCCGAACGACAAGACGTAGAGACTTAAATATTTGTACAGTTACTAATTTATACCTGACGAATGCTTTCGGCACGGTTTTATAGCGATCTGATACATATTTATAATTTGAAGAATATAACGCGAAATGCGGAACAATAATTACTCTCTGAAAATGGTTTTATTGGTTCGATTGTTGCTTGAGTGTTGATAATGATAAAAGGGTGGAGTATAGTGGGATGTACAGTTATCGGTGTATATAAAATTCTGCGTGTGTATGTCTTAATATTTCGCTCTGCAGCGAAAACTACTGAACACAAACGAATGGTCTGTTTGTAATTGTTGTCCGAAGTCTCCCGTTGTACACCATAGCAGTTCCATGTCGATAGCTATAAGGGGGTGGAAGATATGGTGGTTGACGGTCGTCAAATTATAAAAAAAATCGGACTGAAGGCCAGCGATGGCATTTGCGACTCTATAGCGAAACGTGATGCAACAGACCATATCTTTGGTCTATGCGTGCTACAATGTCTCCAGCTCTTTCTATGTAAGGATAAGCATACGAATAAGGAAATATAAGAATAAATAAATAAAGCAGTAAAAAAGAAATTTCTTTTAATACATTTCTTTAAAAAAAATCGCTTTGGCGTTTCGCGCATTACATCAAGTGATCGATCTGTGATATTATTACAATCATTATTGTTGAATTTCGTGATTGGATTCTTCGTAACGAGTACATTTTACGTGTGATTTTGTATAATATTCTCTGATAAATGTAACATGTTTTTAGAAAAAAGGAGATGGACAGAGTGGATAGGAAAAGTACTAACTCAAGGCTCGAATAAATAAATAAATACCCGCGCAACGCCGGGTTTTCAGCTAGTATGTTTTAAAATGCAGAATGACAGAATGGGTAGAAAAGCGTTCTTGAAGAAGGGAAGTTGGTTAACATCGAATATTGGTTTAAGCCTAACGAAGTCCTTTCTGAAGGCATTTGTGTGGAGTGTTGCCTTGTATGGGAGTGAAACATGGTCGATAAATAGTGCGGACAGGAAGAGGATAGAGGCTTTTGAAATGTGGTGCTACAGAAGAATGCTGAAGATTAGGTGGGTGGATCGCTTAACTAATGAGGAGGTACTGAACAGAATTGGGGAGAAAACGAATTTCTGGCATACCTTAAGTAAAAGAAGAGCTCGATTGGTAGGACACATTCTTAGACATCAAGGAATCGTAAATTTAGCAATGGAGGGAGGTGTGTGGGGTAAAAACCGCAGAGGGAGACCAAGAGATGAATACAGTAAGCAAATTCAAATGGATGTAGGTTGCAGGTTTTCGAGGAGATGAAGAGGCTTGCTCAGGATAGAGTAGGGTGGAGAGCTGCATCAAACCAGTCTCCGGACTGAAGACCACAACAACAACCTGTATCCACCCAGCTTTCACTCCCATGCAACAAAGGTGTTCGAAAGATTGAACAGCGCACTGATAACTTTTCGTGCTGAGTGCCTTCTTGAATAGGAGAGCAGATTGTAGCTGACCGCTCACTGCACTCTTTGTCACACCTTGATTCCATTTGTTTCACACTGTTCCGCCTGTTCACGCTTTGTTCCTCCTATTTTACTCTCAGTCTGTTTAAATCTGTTTCCCACACACACTACTTTCGTTCTTCTTACGATCTTCATATAATAAACCTTATATTTCTGATCTAGCTATGAAATATCTGCCAACACAATTCAGTCTTACACATATGAGAAAAGAAGGGATCGATTGGTAGAACACATTCTTAGACATCAAGGAATTGTGAATTTAGCGTTGGAGGGAAGTGTGTGGGGTAGAAACCGCAGAGGAAGACCGAGAGATGGATACAGTAAGCAGCGTTACGGGAATGATACAGGATCTGGCATGGGAATCATTACAACAACGACGATTATCGCTGCGGCGTGGGCTCCTTACGAAACTAAAATCGCCAACATTCTCCTCCGAATGCGAAAATATATTGTTGACTCCCACTTACATAGGTAGAAATGATCATCAGAATAAAATACGAGAAATCAGAGCTCGAACGGAGAGATTCGGGTGCTCTTTCTTTCCGCGTGCTATTCGAGAATGGAATGGGAGATAAAATAGTATAACGGTGGTTTGATGAACCCTCTGCCAGGCACTTAAATGTGATTTTCAGAGTATCCCGTGTAGATGTAGTTGTAGATTCAGGCAGATGTAGGTTGCCGTTCTTATGTGGAGTTGAAGAGGCTTGCTCAGGATAGGGTGTTGTGGAGAGCTGCATCAAACCAGTCTCCGGACTGAAGACCACAACAACAACAACATATAAGGAATAAAGTTATAAGTGTAGTATCCAAACAAAGAAAGGTAGTAATCAAAATACAAATGATATGGAACCTTAATACATTCATATAATTCAAAACTTGACCATAAACAATATCTCTTGTTATTTCTTCAGTATCTAATACCAAATTTTTTTGATGATCGCAGCCCTGAGCAATCAACATAAAGTTGTCCATGTCAGAGACATTGAGATATCAAATTGACTCTACAGTATTTAATAGGTTCCCATGATGTTTCTTTGTGTGATCGTGTCTTTTCGTTTAGTTTCTTGTCCATTTTGTTGATGTTTTATTGACCCAGTGGGACTCCCCTCCCACTTTGCAAACTTAATCTCTGGGCGCATTTATTTGACGCCCGCGCTTTTATTTTTGACACTTCGTGATGGAATGGGGGACTGATGACCTTTGTAGTTTTGTCCCCCTTAAACATCCAAATAACAACAACAACAATCCATGAGTTTTATTAATCGTTAATAGAAAATTTAAGTCTCACTGGAAACTGCAGTCTCTTGAAGTTAAGACGTAGATATATCGCGGTTAATGGGTACTCGCTGAATTTACACTGTTTCATTAGCTTCCTCTCCTTATAACAGTATAGGCGTCTGTTGCTTTCGCCTGCGGCCGTGTGCGCTTCACAGTTCAGAGTTGGTTCACATTTGTCAACAGTACTGCCATCTCTCAGGAATTCTTTAAGCTGAGTGGAATACGGGAGTTTTTTAGTATTAAAGACGTAAATCTCTGAAAATGTGGTGCACGATGTGAAAGGATTTTACCCATCGCAGTATATATGATCTCATATTTATTGAATTATATTTTGTACAGTTGTATAATTTTGCAGGTATATATGTTCATAAGTACTGACTAATTTCACATGTGATGACTTTTGATATACCGTCATACTCCGTCTGCATATACGTCATTTTGACTATTTACAAAACTGTAACAAAAGATTGTAGAATTAGTGGTGTGGTAAAGTTCTTTGATAAACATTCATCTGTTCAAATTAATGTCATTTGTACGTCTTGTTAGAATCTGCGACGAAAAAATTTTTAATTAAAGGAATATCTTCAATATGATGTAAAATGGAAGGGATTTTAGAAACGATCGTAGTATTTTACTGTAAACTGGACGTTGCTGTACTCAGTAGAAATGTTACCTTTTTGGATTTGGTGTAAAATAGTAAGTAGCAACAATATTTTTAAAAAAATGTGACTCCATGTTATGTAATCGTGTGTAACTGTCATGTATATGTCTTCCATTTAGTTTCTTGATTTTCTGTTGAGCCGGGCGCGGTGGCCGAGGGGACTGAGGCGCGCCAGTCACGGTCTGCACAGCCACTACGGTCGGGGGTTCGAATCCCCCCTCGGGCATAAATATTTGTGCCGTCCTTAGTATAAGGTAGTTGATAAGTAGTTTGTAAGTTTAGGGACTGATGACCCCGTAGTTAAGTCCCATAAGCTTAACAAACATTTGAACATTTTTTTCTGTTGATAGCAGCAAATGCCTAAACCGGTAGAACAAAAACAAAAGTATTTTGCAGCCGTGGCATAAGAATGATTTCTTCAAAGTACATCGCAGCTGCTGATTGCACCTATAAACAACATTAACATTTCATTAGTGCTGAATGTTTGTAAAATATGTTGGGAATACAGTTATTACTAAAGTAGTAATAGATTAAAGGTGATGCTTGATGGTGCATGGTGCGATTTTCCCTGGGTTGTCGTCACATCTCATGTACTATATATCGTACTGCAATACAATTTCGAAGGTACATTCAGTTGTATGTCTCTATACTGTCTGCAGAATTTCGTGCGAGTACAATTTGCAATGTAGAAATTATCGATTTTAATGTCCTTCCGAAATCAGTAGATTTATTCTAGGAACAGGGGAAAAATCTACAGCTACATGG
The DNA here is from genome assembly GCA_026315105.1 of Locusta migratoria. NCBI lineage: Eukaryota > Metazoa > Arthropoda > Insecta > Orthoptera > Acrididae > Locusta > Locusta migratoria. The sequence continues at coordinate 543,660,686 of CM048744.1, forward strand.
GATGCCTGGCAGACGGTTCATCGTACCACCGTTATACTATTCATCTCCCATTCCATTCTCGAATAGCGCGCGGGAAGAAAGAACATCTTAATATCTCCGTTCGAGCTCTCATTTCTCGTATTTTATTCTGACGATCATTTCTTCCTATGTAGGTAGGAGAATGTTGGTGATTGGAGTTTCGTAAGTAGACCACGCCGCAGCGATAAGCGTCGTTGTTGTAATGATTCCCATCCCAGGTCCTGTATCATTTCCGTGACGCTGTCTCCCCTATATCGTGACAATACAAAACGAGCCCTTCTTTGGACTCTTTCGATGTCCTCCCACTTAATACGGATCCACACTGGGCAGCAATATTGCAAAAAAGGACGGACAAGCGTAATGTATGCAGTCTCTTTAGTAGTTCTGTTGCATCTTTTAAGGGTTCTGCCAATAAAACGCAGTCTCTGGTTCGCCTTTCCCACGACATTATCTACGTGTTCTTTCCAGTTTAAGTCTGAATTAATAGAAATTCCTAGATATTTTGTTGAGTTTAAGGCCTTCACGTTAGATTTCTTTTCGAACTCACGTGGACGACTTCACACTTCGCATTGTTTAGAATCAATAGCCAATTTTTACACCATAGTGATATCTTATTTAGATCGTTCTGCAGTTGGTTCTGATCTTCAGATGATTTTACTAGACGGTAAATGACGGCATAGTAGTAGTAAGCGAGAAACTTTTTTTCCTTTCAGGATTTTGTTGGACTTGTCAGCGAAAAAAAGAAAAAAATAGAATTAGGTTTAAAGTACCCTCATTCATGTTTCAGTACCTTAGTCAATAAACGCAACTCTTATGGGACCACTTAATCAACAAGTTCGTATTCCTAGCTAAGATGTGATTTTTAATAAAATCTTGTTAATGTTGAGTAATTAACTGCAAAACGCGAAAATGCTTAGGACTCGAACGTCCGAGGCGTAGCAGTAGCGGACTGAGCAGCAAGGCGCAAGTGTGCAAAATTTCATCCAGAAAAACCTGTATATTTGTGTGAAATTTAAACAAAGAAACAACGCACAAATGGACATTCAAATTTGTATAAAGATAAGTTTAAAGTACGGCACTACAACTATGCTGTTCGCTCATTAATCCATCAAAGCAGTATCAGTACGCCCGGTTTTCTTCCTGTGGCTGCAGATCCCGAACACTTTTGTATGGCGGCTTGCCTTTCGAGGGGATAACAGTCATCGGCGTTTTACAATTCTTTTCCGATTTTTCAGCCGTTCCTTTGGGTTTTCTTAATTCTTTCTTTCTGAAACACACTGTATTAAAGCGAACGAAGCTAAAGAAAATTATTCAACCGGGCCAACCCATTTCTGAGTTCTAGCGAATCAGTCAATATGTCGTGAGACTTGGCGCATGGAGATTAGGCACCCACATGACTCTGTATGTCGCAAACGCTGCCGCATTCCAGGTGGCTGACTGTCGTTTCAGTTGAGGATAATAAACAATTACCATGTTATTATCCGGTCGAGAAACGCCGGATCCTCGTCCGCACAACTGATGAGGTCACCACAAATCGCCGTGCTCTCATCACGTTGGAATGCTTAGTACACAGCAAGGCTGTAGCTGCCTGGATGTCGCGTTGCGTTCGAAACGCTCGTGGCTGACCAATACGTACACCATCTTCCAAACTTACATTTACTCTTCAGATTACAGTAGTTCTGTTTTACGAAAGCGGGTATCGAAAGAGGCAAAGTAATTTCTTTTAGTTCTGAAGGGGAGTCCTACCGCCCAAAACAACAAAATTTCACATTTTTACTTTTATGCAGATTATGAAAATATTGATGTTTGTGCTTAATTTGGTGTAGTTTTTATTGAAATATTCGATTATTTATTATTTTAAATAAATCCTTGAAAATAATCGTGCACTGATATTTATGAGAACTTTATTTTCCATCGTTTCGCATATTAGCATTTTCTCTGGAACTATATAGTCTAGAAGGCTATGGTTTCTTCAGTTTTGTAGAGAACTGCTGTTTCGTAAGTTCCCTACAATAGTGGTACTTCGCAGTAAACTCTTTGAACTGTTCATTTGTTTGTGTTTGGCAAGAAGAGTTGAAATTTATCTGTTTTATGACATTTATTAAATATAATTTATTTTTTGGATTGGTCGTGGAGATGGAACTGGGTTTGCTACCTGACCGTGCGAGTGTGTATGTGTGACTGACTTTGTCTGACTAGCAGTGATTTCTGTTGATAGCAAACTATAGGTTGCGTAAAATTCAGATTTTCCGCACATAAGAAAAGTACATCAAATTCTTTGCGACTCTTCCACACCTGGATCAAAAACTAAGCCCTGATAGTAAATTATGGGAATAAATAATTTTTTTAAAACGTCAAGCCCGCGCAACGGATAACTCAGTCGTGCCTTGCTATGAAAAGAAGCTGTAACTGATTCGTTAAATACTTCCATAAATCTTCTAAATGAATGCATCACTTTACTGCCGTGTTGTAAATTCTCAACATCAGTATCAAAAATGAAAAACCTTAACTATTGTGTATGGTGAAGTTAAGCTCTCGTTTCAGAATAGCAACTGAGGGTGCATATCAATATTTTACTGTGAAATGAAGTGAATCCTTGTGACACTTCAAAGATGCCAATGCTTTTACTGAGGAAACTAAATTGAATTTTTGTAACAGTTGAAACGTACTGTGGTTGGCTCATCACGCTTAGTCAAACACTCGATTATCGAGCGTTTATCAAAAAATGATCTCTTGAAATTCTCTACTCACAGTTAATAAAAGCACTGAAAATTTGAATTAACCCACAAATAAGCACTCTAACTTTGATATTTCACTCATTGTAACTGCCTCATCATTATTATATTCTCAACATAGTTTTCAACAATCAGAACCTGGACCCCAATTATTTTAGTGAAAGTTATCTGTTAATACATAGACTCACAGAGCCACCACGTGCACGAACGTTTGAGATTAACACCTTTACTTCACTTCAAAACAACTCACATCAGTTAACTGGTCGTAAAACGTATTGGTGGAAAAATGGAACTTTCTACACACTACAAAATAATGGAAGAGAAATTTCAATATCACACTTATATTGAAAATTAAAAAGCAACATCACTACAAAAACATATACATATTACCTTACACATTCATAGTCTGAACATCTTCATCCTATTCAGCAGTCGAGCTAACAGACACCCTCTGCCCGCCGCTCACAGTTCAACCTCCTACTCCGCCCGCTACATTACAAGAACAAGACACGACTGCCCATTCCCACCGTTACACTGCGACACCCAGCGCGCCACCCGCGCCACCAGTACCAGACAGAGAAATAATACTACCTCTCTGACCAAGGAAGCTAACTATACAGTATATACTCTTGGACTTACAGGAATCTTATTCACAAAATAATAATTCCAACAGAATATTACAAAATATTAAATCCAACTGAATATAAACCCCTCGCAGATTTATCCACTAGTCGTCTTTTAGTTTCAGTGTTTCCTGTGATAGTTTTCATCATGACTAAAGCAACAGGAGTGTTTAAAAAAATACGAAACAAAAGAAAAAGATACTACAGAACAAGTAAAAAGAGTGATTAGTGCCGAAGGATGTGGTAATTTAGTTGTAAATAGTGACAGTACTTCTACTCATTGCGAGTGCTTCCAAGAAAAACTATACCAAATGCTGTCGTGCGTGTCATGAAACCTATGTTTCAGGATCTTTCCCAACCAGAGCTGTTGAAAAAAATCTCTCAAAGGCAAAACACAAAATGTGAGTGAATCTTTTAACAATGGTCAAGGATACCAAAAAATGTGTTTGTTGAAAGGTCAGTCTTTGAACTTAGTGTTTGTGATGGTGTTATTACTTTTAATGATGGCTATTCTGGAAGACTACAGGTTTTGGAATATCTTGGAATTCATGAAGGTTACAACGCCACTAAAAGTGTGATGGACTTGGACCAACTGTAAATCACGAAGGCAGAGATTGAAACAAACAATACGTGAAAAGAAACCAGATAGAAGAAAATGAGAACGGCACTGGATGAGGACGATGAAGGAGGAGATAAGGACTACTATCCAGAAGGATTCAAACATATATTTTATGTATCAGTTGGCTGTATATTAAAATTTTTCTTTAAACGCAATTTTCTCAAAATGACATTTTTCAGTATAAATTCCCTCTTACTCAGAAACTTCTGGATCTACATTACTGAATTATTTACCGAATAACGTAGATAGTACGATGATGTTGTAGCTCCACTTTAGTAGTATTTATTTTAATAGTTAAAATTAAAGAAATTAAAATTGTGAAAATTTACACCAAAAAATTGTATGTTTAGGGAAAAAATCGAAATTTTGTTTTTCCAGCTGTTATTTTGAAGTCATTGTAGAGCAATACAAATCATGTGAGAACATGTGATAAAACACCATTTTTCTACTCAACAGTTTCCGAGAAAACGGGGCATTTACATAGCCAATTTAACACTGTAGAGATAGGGCGGCACGACTCCCCTTAATACACAAAGCGAGATCAGTAATTTCGAATATCCTAACGAAACAAATCTTCCGAGAATATTATTTTCTCTGACCTTCAGCTGAAACCGCTCGTGTTCGCCTCAGCAGCTGAGACAACAGCGTCGTTGACTGCCACGAAGGGCGGCCCATGTTCGATTCCTTGCAGGGGCGTTGGGGTTGTGTGTTGTCCAGACCATCATTACATTTTAATCATCGAAGCACAAGTCACGCATGAGGCGTCAGGTAAATACACTGTCAGCAGGCAGCAGAACTATCACATGTGGGATATCCGGGCACAAAAGCCATACGATCATTTTTTTAGCGTTTCTAGCATTTTTTTTGCGTTATGAGATTTACTACATAATTAATAAAATCTGACACTAGTTCTTCAACATACTAGGTGACGCTAATAAGTAGACTAGACTTCTAACTTACAATTTCTTTCCTCAATTAAACAGTGATCTCTATACTGCTCTGATCTCTAGGCACAGAACTGCAAGGTGCCTGTACATACATATGTTTTACACATGATTTCGCAATCCCTGTCATGTTGTTCTCAGGAAAACGAATTTCCATCACTGTCAAAGAATTGCTTGATTACTTCTTCTTTTGAGCTTGATGTGCATGGGGGATGTAATAGGCTTGTTGTTATTGTTGTTGTAGTCTTAAGTCCGCAGACTGAATTGATGCAACTCTCCACGCTACCCTGTTCTGAGCAAAGTCTCTTCATCTAAGAATACGTTCGTCAACCTACTTCCTTTTGAATCAGCTTACTGTATTCGGTCTCCCTCTACGATTTTTACCCCACACACTTCCCTCTAATGCTAAGTTGACAATTCCTTCATGTCTCAGAATGTGTGCTACCAATCTATCCCTTCTCTTAGTCAGGATATGCCAGAAATTCCTTTTCTTCCCAATTCGGTTAAGCACCTCCTCATTAGTTACGTGATCTACCCATCTAATTTTCATAATTCGTCTGTAGCACCACACTTCAAAAGCTTCTATCGTCTTTTTGTCTGAACTCCTTATCGCCCACGTTTAACTCCCATACAATGCTACACTCCATATAAATGCTTTCAGAAAGGACTTTCTAACATTTAAATTAATATTGGATGTTAACAAGTTTCGCTTCTTTAGAAACGCTTTTCTTCCCATAGCCATTCTGCACTTTATATCTTCTTTACTTCGGCCATCAGAAGTTATTTTGCTACCCAAATAACAAAACTCGTCTACTACTTCTATTTTCTCATTACCTAATCTAATTCCTTCAGCATCGCCAGATTTTCTGACATTCCATTCCATTACCAACGTTCTACTCTTTTTAATGTTCACCTTATATCTTCCTTTCAAGACACTGTCCATTCCATTCAATTGCTCTTGCAGATCCTTTGCAGTCCCTGATAAAATTACTATCTCATCGACAAACCGCAAAGTTTTTATTTTGTCTCCCTGAACTCAAATGCCCTCTCCAAATTTCTCCTTGCAATCCTTCAGCGCTTGCTCAATGTACAGATTGAACAGCACTGGGGAAAGGCTACAACCCTGTCTCACTGTCTTCCCAACCAATGCGACCCTTTCATGACCTTCGACTCTAATAATTGATGTCTGGTTCTTGTAAAAGTTGAATATAACTCTTCGCTCCCTATATTTTACCCCTGCTACTTTCAGAATTTGAAAGACTTTATTCCAGTCGACAGTGTCAAAAACTTTCTCCAAATCTACAAACGTTAAAAACGTAGATTTGCCTTTCCTTAGACTGCCTTATAAGATAATGTGAGTATTGCCTCCCGTGTTCCCACATTTCTCCTAAATCCAAACTGATCTTCCCCGACGTCAGATTCCACAAGTTTTTCCATTCGTCTGTAAATAATTCGTGTTAGTATTTGCAACCATGAATTATTAAACTGATAGTTTAGCTAAGCGAACGGCCTCCAAGTAAGCAGGTGATCGGCCGCAGCACAAATTTTAATTCAACGCCTCTCCTTATATTTAATACCTTTGTTATAATGAGACAATGTTTGTCTCAAGTTTGTCTCGTTTCCGTTGTAGTATCATTTCGTGGGAGCCACGTTGTAATTTGGCAAGAAATGAAATATGAACATCCATGACTGGCATGCTCAGACAGCTGCTTTCAACATACAGTTAGTTCAGAGATCATGGTTTTACACCAGGGCTGCACAACATACGGCCCGCAGGCCATATTTTTTGTTAGAATTCTGTGACATTTAGATGAATCTATTACGATAATAAATCTAGATATCATTTAAAAACTCGTTGCCTTACTAGGACTGGTAGGTTCTGCGACATCTATGATAAAATAGGTTTACATTATTTAACTTTATGAGCAACGTGTTTGCGCCAGAATGGCATTTCTGGGCTAGGATGCAGTGGCGCTACTATTACACAGCAGTAGGGGAAAATACATGCACTGCCAATGCGCTCTACTGTAACCAGGGTGTTCGAGTACCCGTCAAGTGGCGCACAAGTGATGACTTTGGGTGGCGGAAGCATCACCTTGACCAGGATGACAGTTCAAAGATGATGTTTGTACCAATCTTCAGTTAAGAAAGAAATCTGAAGAATTCAAATATCAATCTTTACCCATTGACGACAGTACTGACCTAAACGATACTACACAATTTTAATTTTTGTCTGTGGTCAGAAATATAAATAAAGAAGTAAATAATCTAAATATAGACGTTAGTTTTAATAGTTTAAAAAAAGTTGATAACAATTTCAATACTGAGACGGTGCGAGTACGATCGCCCCCTTGTGTATCGACATATCTACGTTTACATCTACACGGTATACTCTGCAAATCACATTTAAGTGCCTGGCAGAGGGTTCATCGAACCACCGTTATACTATTTATCTCCCATTTCATTCTCGAATAGAGCGCGGGAAGAAAGAACACCTGAATCTCTCCGTTCGAGCTCTGATTTCTCGTAATTTATTCTGATGATCATTTCTAACTATGTAAGTCAACAATATATTTTCGCATTCGGAGGAGAATGTTGGTGATTGGAGTTTCGTACGTAGCCCACGCCGCAGCGATAAGCGCCGTTGTTGTAATGATTTCCATCCCAGATCCTGTATCATTTCCGTAACGCTGTATCCCCTGTATCGTGACAATACAAAACGATCTACCCTTCTCTGGACACTTTCGATGTCCTCCGTCAAACCCACCTGATAAGGATGCCATACTGGGCAGCAATACACCAAAAAGGACGGACAAGCGTAGTGTATGCAGCCTCTTTAGTAGTTCTTTTGCATCTTTTAAGGGCTCTACCAATAAAACGCAGTCTCTGGTTCGCCTTTCCCACCGCATTATCTCCGTGTTCTTTCCAGTTTAAGTCTGAAATAACAGTAATTCCTAGGTATTTCGTGGAGTTTACGGCCTTCATTTTTGATTGATTTATCTGGTAAACAAAGTTTAACGGATTTCTTTTCGTACTCATGTGGACGACTTCACACTTTACATTATTTAGACTCAATTGCCAATTTTTACACCATAGTGATGTCTTATTCAGATCGTTCTGCAGTTGGTTTTGATCTTCAGATGATTTTACTAGATGCTAAATGACGGCGTCATGTGCAGAAAGCCTAAGAGAGTTGCTTAGATTTTCCTCTAAATCGTTTATGTAAATAAGGAACAGCAAAGGACCAATAACACTACCCTGTGGAACACCCGATATCACGTCTGTTTTAGTTGATGCCTTACCATCGATTACTACGACCTGTGACCTATCGGGTCTTGATCGCGTGTTTAGTGTGTGTGATCTTTGCCGTGGGCTGTGCCCTGGAAAGGCGAGCGAAGCAAGTGGTAGTATGTTGACAGTGTGGATGGCGACATAAGCAAGTTCGGCGGGAGACATGCACGAAGCGGTGATGCGTGTGCGGAGGTCCATACGCGGCAACACGGCACGAGGATTTCTGATGTGGTGAATGTTACCGACACTTCTCCAGTTGTCTACAAGTGAGCGACTGAGTTCTGTGGAGAGGGACTGTGTCTGCCTTGTTGTTTCCGGACTCGGGAACGGTTTTTCGAAGTTGTCCGCGCGCATGCTGGTGCGTTTCCTGGCACAACGGCCGACTGATACAGTATTGCGGGCTGTCACTGAGATTGGCGAACGCAGTTTGCTAAAGTTTTGCCGCTCCAACACGCACTCGCAGTCTGCTAGAGGAAGTTCTCCGGCTCACCCTCCCTAAGTGTTACTCTGTTCCTAGTTGAGTGTTGCTGAACTACCTAACTTGGGCTCCCACCTTAAGTTACGTGATTATGAATGTCTTAATTATGTAAAGTTTTCACTAAAGTCAATCCAAATTGTGATCTTTGATTTAAGCTAATGTTTTTCAAACGATCCTTATACTGTAGTTCTTGTCGCGAGTTTTCATAATACCGAAGGCTCTGTGCATTTCAGACTTAAAGTGCATTTCAGACTTTTCTGCAAAGAATTGGTGTAAATTCACTGGATAATAATAATAAAAAAATGTTCAAACGTTTGTATAGTCTATTGGACTTAACTACGGGGTCATCAGTCCCTAAACTTACAAACTACTTATGAACTACTTACGAACTAGGACGGCACAAATATCCATGCCCGAGGGAGGATTCGAACCCCCGACCGTAGTGGCCGTGCAGACCGTGACTGAAGCGCCTCAGTCCCCTCGGCCACCGCGGCCGGCACTGTATAATCAAGTTAGACATTAGCTGTATCAAATTTATCTTTCTTTTTTCATAAACTTGTATTTCACAGTCATATAAACAAAGTAGAGTGTTTGTTTGTTTATTTGTAATTCTTACAAATGTACAGTTTTATTCCAATTAAAACACGCCAATCCGAGACTGGCATACCTCATAGATTGTAGTTCAGATCCTACTGAACCATTGCGGCTTACATACTAGATGATGAGTGTTTGGCTGTAGTTTTATGCAGGTGGTTGGTGGTGGTACTGGATTCCACCTCCCCCCCCCCCTCTATGAAGCACTGCCAGTACAGTAACCATCCAGCGTTACATCTCTGAAGTGTTGAAGCCTGTTATCCTCACCACTGCTCACACTGCAAACAGGATAGGCGCAACTACTCGTGGAACATTACGTTCAAGACTTCTGTGTCACTCGTAGGATCGTATTGCTACCTTGGTCACCTTTTCCTTGCGATCTCTTTCTGTCGATCTCACCTGCTCAATAATTGCGGAGCGACTGGTTCAGGATGTACCACTCGCTGCTTCAGAAAATCAACTTTAGCAGCATGCGGAAGCAGCACGGAATGACATATCCCAACAACACATCCACTCTCTTTGGTTAAATTCCGAGGCGTGTAGCCGCCAGAAATGGCGGCAAAAATCAACTAATCATCATCATCCCCCCCCCAAAAAAGTTCAGATGTTCGTTAAGCTAATGGGATTTAACTGTGAGATCATCATTCCCTAAACTTACAAACTACTTATGAACTACTTACGAACTAGGACGGCACAAATATCCATTCCCGAGGGGGGATTCGAACCCCCGAACGTAGTGGCCGTGCAGGCTGTGACTGGAGCGCCTCAGTTTCCTCGGCCACCGCGGCCGGCACGAATTTTTCATCCCCTATTTAACCCTCTTACTTGTTGAATTTCCAAAAATACTAAAAATCGTGTTTTTTTAACCTGACCAAGATTCCATATCCGCAGTTTCGTAGTTGTAGCTTATAATTTGAGTTAACAACAACATATTTTTGAAAATCAATTTTTTGCGCCCCCAATTTTACCACCATATTGGCTGAATTTCAAAAAATGTCGGATAATGTTTCTTTTAAATTCGAACTCTGAATTAAAATCCGAAAATTTGTAGTTCAAGCCTCGAAATTGCCTAAAAAAGCAACGTATTTTCAAAGAACATTTCATTCCCTATTTGACCCTCTTACGGACGGAATATCGATAATCGCTTCTAAAATAACGACTACAGAGTGAGATCAACACCCTTTACAAATTTCAAGTTTCTATCTTCAGAAGTTTGGGATGGGCGATGATGTCATTCAATCAGTGAATCAGTCAGTCAGTCAGTCGGGACATAGTCTTTAAATAGAGATAAATTAGATATTTCAGGTTCTTTTTGGTGTTGCATTTGCTACATGATTCGACGGAGTGTAGAAGATCCGTAGCGACGGAGACATCTGGTGGCGTTTTCCCGGCCCTCTTGCGGTTTCAATATGAATGTTACCGGTGACGACGCCTAGGAGGTATGTATATCTGCGATGCATCTACGTCTGAAGGGTCGCCGATACTTCTGGCGAACTACTGGCGTATGACACATACCTTCCGACGTTGGCACATGAATAATGTTAGTTGGAGTCTCAGTGTCTACCAGAACACGGAAAATACTTTCCATTATCTCTCGTAATTCAATGTCCTCCTTCCAGATGTCCTCTTCACCTTTTAGTGCCCTGCTTTCTGAGCAGTTTCTTCATTCCTTGTTTTCATAAGTTCACCTAGAACTTCTCGGTTATATCTGCTAATGCCTTTGAATTGTAAAAGTCTTACAGTCTCTCCCTGATCCCTTAAATGAATTGGAGCGATTCCGTGTGAACATTCGTCAACACACGATACTGACTCCACTACACGCTTTTTGACTTGTGACACACGAGTTGGAATTTTTGTCCTTGGTTTCTTTCATTACCACGATCTATTAATTTAAATTTTTTAGTCGATCGTCAAAACTCTTATCAGTTATTCCCTTTTCCACCTTGTGATTATACTTATTGAACCAATCATCGATGTTTTCGAATAGCGCATATTCATTATTCTCTATGTGTTTGAAATTTTTCTAATTTTCTTCGGAAAAATTCCTGGGATTTCTTGTATAATTCATCGGATTTTTCGAATTAGTCTCGATTTTTCGTATGAAAATTTTCTACTGCTGCTTACCTAAACTTTTCAAAGTTTCATATGTTCCCTAAGGCCATTACCATTAGAAAAGTATTGAAAACGAAAGGCAGCAAAAATATATAACTTGGTTTACGTTGACGAACTTCACAACTAGTAGCATCGAATCAAAGTCATATTTCCTTCACCTACTATACCTAATGCGGACTATTTGTAATTACGGTCTGACTCATTATTCATTCTGACTGATCCATCAATGCTATTGTCAAAATTAAAATTGAGATTAGTCAATATTTATCATGTAATGTACTGAAAACTTTCACCAACTTCGGGGTAATATACTCTAAGTTACTCCCAAAATATGAGAGTACTCCAGTCTAAAAATAGAAGAAAAATAAACACAAAATCATAGCACATGAACACAACAACGCACTCCACCAAAATTTCATGATTTGTTGTATTATCGTAATTAATGTTTATCTTTACGTTTTTCCCTTAAAAAATCGCACTGACGTGTTTTACGGCCCACTTTAGATTTCTAGTTTTATAAGTTTTTGCAAAGATTTTGGACCAAAATAATAATCTAAATAATATTAATTAATAAGAGTGTCTGAAACCGTTTTAGGAAAAAAATTAGGTAGTGTCGGGTTCCGAACCACCTACCCTTAGCGTCATAGGTCGAACGCCTTGCCCACTACGCTACGGCTATCAATCAAAAGATGAGGCCTTCAGTCTCATACTATTGATGGCCGTTGTTAACTGCTGATAATATGGCACTTGTAGACACTAGATTATCATTTATCGTACGAAGAACGATGTGTTTTTGTTAATTCTTCAGTGCGTCATTGTTTTGAAATGACAACGTGTAAGTTACAATAAGAAAATCATCAAATACGCAACGCAAGATTGCGTATGCCCGAGAGAGTTCTGGGCGAGGAATGTCACGTGATATCTCCGAACGGCAGGTTTTCGTTAATTCAATGGAGGGTGTGAAACCTCCGTTATTTTTGCAAATATGTCTCAAACGATACGAGATATGAAAAAAAAAAAGGGAGCTAAGTTGTAGAGAATTTTCTCCTGTGGCAATTAGGTTATTCAATTTTCGTGTCAGATGAACGGTTCGTTTGCAATTACAATTATATTTACAAACGGCTTTTTTTGGTATTACTACCGTATTTTTTGTCCGAAACAATTGGAAAGGGAGGTTCTGGTCTCTGGCGGCCTACAATCATGTCTTTAAAATTTGGTGCTGATCGGTTGAACGGTTCGTCTTAAAAACAGGGAACACGTTACGGACAGACAGACAGACATCCCAAAATCGCCGTTATTTTTGCAAATATCTTTGAAACATTACGAAATATGAAAAAAAGAGCAAAGTTGTAGAGATTTTTCTTCTCTACAAATTCGGTTATTCAATTTTCATGTCAGATGAATAGTTAAGCCGTTATTTTCATTTACGTTTCTAGCTGTCAAAAGACGATCGCTTAGGTCCACTTTTAGTGTTACTACCGTAACCTAAAGTGGGCCAAAAAGGAAGAAGAAGACAAAAACCCAAACTGATCTTGCCAAAAGCGGAGAAGCTATTCGTCTTGGTGTTGTAGCTCTCAGGAGCACCCTGGAATGCACTCTGTGTGAGGCACCTCTGTGAGCCGCTTACTAGGAAGGAGGAAAATCAAGTTATCACCGGAAGTTATGGTTAGATAAGCGCGCTCGCTATATGTGTTTGTGGTAGGACAGCGTCAGTCGCCGTGTGGCTGTCGCACAGGCAACAGCACTGAACGGCTTCAGAGATGCCTCGTTACAGGAGAAGATTTAGACGTTTTTGTCTATCAGTGTATAAGAGTGTAAACACTATTGACTTTAATCCTGGTGAATCAGGTGTTGCTAGTACTGCTCAAGAGGAGATTGCGCATGGTCCGATTACTTTTGTTGGTGTCTGATTTGATTTCAGTATAAAAAGTACTGACGTCTTTGGTGGATCTGATTAGGTTACTGTAGCGATTGTTCGCACAAGTGATGCTAAGAAGCATGGTCTTGAATCTTTTCCCGAGAAGGACATTATTGCATTTCGGACTATTTGTGAGGTAGCGACTAAATCATACGGTACTTATAACACTATCCTGAAGTGCTGTGTCAGTAGGGGGTAAGGTTTGCAGACGCTGAATGTTCGTGAGGTATCGCTGTGTCTGCCGAAGAACGACTAGACGTGATCTTAATGCATATCCTATGGCTCCTCACACGGTGGAACCAAGGATTCCGCCTGTGAGTATCCCCTTAATATTGGCAGGTTGTCCATTTGGCTTTGAGCAAAACCCAAACACGATGGTCGTCATCATCATGAACATTATGTGAGGCTATTCGTCCTGTGCCGGTGCCTACTGGGCACAGCACCACTTACGGTGACGATGGCAAATGACACAGGGTGTGGTAGAGCCCCAATCATATACAACTATATAAATACTGTCACAGTCACTCAGTCACAGAAATACTTCATATCGAAGAGCGTGGCAGAGGATTCATCGAACCACTTGTAAGATATTTCCCTTCAATTCCATTCTCTAATAGCTCCGGGAAAAAGGAACACCTAAATGTTTCCGTTTTCGATCTGATTTCTCTTATTTTATAATGACAATCATGTCTATTTATGTAAGTTGAAAGAGAAAGATGCGAGTCGTCTTGACAGTGTGCGATAAGACAGGATGTTGTAAGGTTTCCAGTACATGTCCGTGGAGGTCGCGTGCCGAGATCATGGATTCCGGCATTGTTTTTCACACCATACAATGGTGTTTCTTGGTCGACCTAAATCTAACGACATGACTGAGTGCTCTCAGGTTACCATTAACTCCAACAGTGGACCACTGTAACATGTGAGTGGATCATATGCCTTGCAAATTCGTGATGTGGCTATTTCGCTTCACGCAGTCCAACTATACGACCTCTGTCAAATGCATTCATTTGATGGGACAGGCTATCCAGTGCATTTGAGAGGCACCACAGGTGCTTCGCTCTGTACATAAACGTTTGCTTCACGGTCTGACACAAGAAAGTTGAGTGGTACCAACTTCAGAACAACAAGTCTCTTACATCACAAATGGATGTAGTGGGCGGTCTGTAGATTACAGAGCCGTGTAATTCTAGTCATTTACTCACATATCAGTGCTATGCATGTACACCCAAATGGGATAATATTGGACCACTCCTTATCGGTATATCACTCTGTTTTGACAAGGAGTGTACTTGTAATATTCCAATAAGGGAAGGGCATAATTATGCATGAAAATCTGAACCAGACCATTACATATGAGTATAAACTAACTAAAGAGAAGAATCTGACTAATGAAATGAATTTGTCGTATGGCATATGCGATTGTTCGTGTCGATGATGATGATGATATGATAGGGACAACAAGAACACCCAGCCTCCTGCCGAGAATCGAACCCGCCCCCCCCTCCATGATAGCGACACTATAGACTTTGCTACGGAGGTCGACGATGCGAGAAATACATTGTTGCTTTTGTAATCACAACTTTCAAGTAAAGATTAGGGTGAACTTCAATCCGCATGCCGAGTTCGTCCCATTATTATCAGACGCAATATTTCGCAATTTGCAAAAAAGAAATGATAACGCACTATTCTATTTCCATATTAATACAAACATAAAAGTATATTTAACTAGATAAATAATTTTTATCAAAGTTAGACTTATGGGTCTCGATGGAGTTTTCGCGATCGTCATATGAATAAAATTGTTGAATATCAGTCTCCAGATCGCTTTTATTTTCTAGAACATGGCCGGTATCGGGACAGCTGCCCATCTTCAGATCTGTTAACAAATGTTACAATTGAATGTAAGCAACTATTTACAAACTATAATATCCAAAAAGTTAATGGAAAAAATTATGAAAACATTGTTTTTTTTCATTAACTTTTTGGATGTTTGTAAATAGTTGCTTACATTTAATTGTAACATTTGTTAACAGATCTGAAGATGGGCAGCTGTCCCGAAACCAGCCATGTTCCAGAAAATTAAAGCGATCTGGAGACTGATATTCAAGAATTTTATAGATCAATAATTCACTGGAGCAGTAGTCGAGACGCACAGACAGGAGGAGAGTTTCATCCGCAAAAGGAGAAATTGGAAGGTGTTGAACGCGAGGGGGAGATTCCGGGGCTACACTTTAGACAAGTTACGGTCTGGGCGGCCCGGTGAGCCACACAATGCTCGCCAGGTTGAGAGCACACTGGCGACAGTCGTCTAAACTCAGTGACGGCGAGAGATGAAGTAAATGCAAAAATGCAGTGAAGTTCGTGGTTGTATGATCTTTGGAAGCAAATCATAAGATGGAGACGAAACTAACAAGAAAACATTCACTTAAGAAAGGCACTGCGAGGGTCGTGATGGAAACAAGATAAATTGTTTTGGAATGAAAACAAATAAGTGAAGAGGATCACGCAGATATCAGAATCAGAGTGGGTGGCTGGCAATTTTTCTTGTCAAATTTCATTAGTCCCCCTTTTCTGTGTTATTAGGATTTGTCAGACAATTGTGCTCGTTTTCTCAGTGCAACCAAAGATAATGCGTAATGCCAGACTTAATTTACGTCTCCAAATTCCCCAACTGACATTTCATTGTGATATCTTCAGGTCCCCTAGTCAGTGCACAAGGCATTTATTATTATGTTTCGAATGTCAGTGGACTACGGAACATAATAAACACATTTTTAAGTTTGCCAGGGAGCCAGAAAATGGTACAATTAAGTGTTGAAACTGGTAGAAAAAAATTTAACATAACGGCCTAAGGAACTTCATTATTTTTATTTAACAGAACAGCCTACACCCCTACCATCTTCCTCAGAGATAGACATACACGGACCCCATGCTGATACATATTTCGAGAGATATGCACACTTCATGAAGTGGTATAACGTATTTGTTACCCTATGGATGAAAGTGTGTTTTAAGGTCGGGGGAGTTCACGTCTCCAAACAGCGCATTTTACCGATGGGTTAACCACTGCACAGAGGACGCCAGGAAAGATTATTTAACAATATCTCAAACTCTACTGAGAACACATAGTTGTACCGCAAATATTTATTGAAGAAAATCGATTGCAGCACAAATCAGGCCGTTCTCGGGTGTCATACGTAACGTGTAAAAATACAACTTGTCTTCTTACCATTATATATTGCATATATTTGCCATAAATATTTACGAAGAAGTATTTTCAAAATTTCAGTCTTGTTAATGATAACCCTTGCAAGCTTACGTATTACATCATTTGTTTCTAAAACGAGGTGATTGTTACACGAGCCGAGATATGCCAGAATGAACATAACCAAGTACAAGGTCAAAGATCCTATGTCACAACATGTCAGCATTGCAGAAGTTCACTTTTAGCGAAAATATGTATGTTGAGAACTTTTTAAATTATAATTAATTTAATAGCTGACCATTGTTGGATCCTTATTATATATATACAGGGTGTTTCACTAAGTGTGTTTGCCTCTGTAACTTATAAAATAATAGGTGACGGGAAATTTTAATGCGGAAGGTCAACACAAGAAATGTTACACTTTCTGCGGAGGTATGAAAATAGTTTATTGTATCATTTTCCAAAGAGTTACACCACAAAGATACAATTTTTTAAATGGAACAATAGTTTTTTCTATCGTGTATTGGATTCGTTTAAACCAGCTGCGTCCAAATCAATTTAAACTACATTCCTATCACTGTTAGTTTGGGAGCTACAACCCTTCAAAGTTCCGGGGGCAGAGGCTGCGATAGCGTAGCTGACTGGCCGACTGGCTATCCCCTGGGGCACGGCCCACTGTCTCATGACCACCAGCCAGTCAGCTACGCTGTCGTAGCCTCCGCCCCCTAAACTTTGAAGGGTTGTAGCTTCCAAACTAACAGTGATAGGAATGTAGTTTAAATTGATTTGGACGCAGCTGGTTTCAACGAATCCAATCCACGATACAAAAAACTATTGTTTCATTTTAAAAATTATATCTTTGTGGTGTAACTCTTTGGAAAATGATACAATAAACTATGTTCATAGCTCCGCAGAAAGTGTAACACTTCTTGTGTTGACCTACCGCATTAAAATTTCCCGTCACCTATTATTTTACAAGTTACAGAGGCAAACACACTTAGTGAAACACTGTGTGTATAAGGGAAAAAAAAAAAAAAAAAAAAAGAGAGAGAGAGAGAGAGAGAGAGAGAGAGAGAGAGAGAGAGAGAGAGAGAGAGAGCTCGAACGGAGAGATTCAAGTTTTCATTCTTCCCACGCGCTATTCGGGAATGGAATGATGGAATGGGAGATAAATGGTATAAAGATGATTCTATGAACTCCCTGTCAGACACGTAAATGTGATTTGCGGCCGGCCGCGGTGGCCGCGGGGACTGAGGCGCTTCAGTCACGGTCTGCACGCCACTACGGTCGGGGGTTCGAATCCTCCCTCGGACAAGGACATTTGTGCCGTCCTTAGTTGTAGCTAGTTCATAAGTAGTTTGTAAGTTTAGGTACTGATGACCACGTAGTTAAGTCCCATAGACTCTACAAACATTTGAACTTTTTTTTTGTGATTTGCGGAGTATCCCATGTAGATGCAGATGTAAACAAGGGCACTGGACAATGAGACGTAACAGTAACTCGTTGAATCGTTGTACTGTGCCCGGAATTCCTCCACAACATGGGATCGTTAATGGCGACACAGCGACACAGCGAGGTGTCCCCCCGGTGGGTGAAAAGCGCGCGCTACTGAGCGCGGCTACGTCACGGGCGCGTGTGCAGGGGTGCGTGTGACGCAGGCGCAGGCGGCGGCCGTCACCTGTCGACGCGGGGTGGGAGTGACGCAGGCGACGCGCCGCACGTGACCGAGCCGACACGCGACGCCGCGGCCTGCGGGCCGTCTGGGGACGAGGCCTCACAACAAGGCCGTGACACCTCACACCCATAGGCTGCCAACGCAGGCTCACTGGGTGAAGCTACGAGTCAGTGGGCTGTGCCCCAGCGGCCAGCCAGTGACCTTGCGATTGCAGCCTACGGGTGTGACGTGACACGGCCTTGTTGTGAGGCCTTGACAGTCTTGAAGGTGTTAGCCGGGGGCAGCTCTGGCTAATAATTTTGAATATTCTACCTTTGCTACAGATTTCTGATCCAAGTCTATATTTATTAATGTTGTCATTCCATTTACTGTACGAAACTATATGTACTGTGTTTTATCAGAATTTAATAATAGACCATTTGCTGAGAACCACGTAATGATTTTCTGAAAGACGTCGTTTACAATTTCTTCAGTTATTCCTTGTCTGTCAGGTGTGATTACTTGTAAAGCAGTCAACAATCCGACGATTGGTTTGAACACCACAGTGCTTTACTAGGCATGGTCCTGTTTGGAGGTGGTATGCCGTTGCCTTCCTCCGACCTTCGAACTGATTTACCCAGCCAGTTATAGCAGGGGAACCTACAGTTTAACGTGGGTTCCGAACCACGGTGCTACTCGGTATTTTTCACATGAGCAATACTGCAAGAGGTGAAAGAAGTAGAAAGTGACAGATAAAATTCCTAGGACCTGGCGGGGATCGAATCCGCGACCTTTGGACTTGTAGTCTGGCACCATACCACTGTGCAACCGAGGCGAACAACTTGTATCATCAGCAAAAAAGAACCAGCTCTGCAACTTCATGAATATAGAATGGCAAGTCATTTATATATATTAAGAACAGCAAAGGGCCCAAGACCGAACCTTGTGGCACGCCATTTTTTATTCCCAGTTTGAGGAATCAGCTTTTTTTGCATATTATGTGAATTACTTATGGCAAGTTTCTGCACTCTTTCTATTAGGTATGATTTAAACCATTTGTACACTGTTCCATTCATACTACAATACTTTAGATTATCTAGAAGAATACAACATGTCCTTTTATTCACTCTGAAAATAGGCCTGACACCTTTACTTCATAGTTCTTAAAGTTTCCACTAGGGTGCACTGCCTTTATTGAAAAGTGTCTCAATGTAAATCAGTCCCAAAGTACAACCCTTTCCCCTATGACTTACGCTGTTTGGCGCGCATCCCCACTCTCACCTGCTTTGATGCGTATGTCTGAAAGGCCCGACAGACCGCCATATTGGAGGAAAACCTAAATCTGGATCGCCGGAAGAGGAAACACTTTCTTTAAAAAAAAATAAAAAAAAATAGCTCTGACGTGTCCTACGGCCCACTTCAGATTTGTAATTTTATAAGTTTTTGCAAACATTTTGGACCAAAATAATAATCTAAATAATAAAAAATCAATCAATAAGTGTGTCTGAAAGCCTTTTAGGAAAAAAAATTTAGGTACTGACGGGTTCTGAACCACTGACCTTCAGCATCACACTCCAACACATCGCCCACTACGCTACAGCCAACAGTTAGAAATTGCGTTCTTTAATGTCAGACTATTGATGGCCGTTGTTAACTGATGCTAATATGTCATTTGTATACACTAGATTATCATTTATCGTACGAAGAACGACGTCTTTTTGTTAATTCTTCAGTGCGCCATTGCTTTGAAATGGCAACGTGTAAGTTACAATAAGAAAAGCATCAAATACGCAACGTAAGATGGCGTATGGCCAGAGACAGTTCTGGGAGAGGAATGTTACGTGACATCTGCGAACGGCTGGTTTTCGTTAATTTAATGGAGGGTGTCAAAAATCCGTTATTTTTGCCAATATCTCTGAAACTATACAACATATGATAAAAACATAAGGGAACAAAGTTGTAGAGAATTTTCTCCTCTACAAATTCGTTTGTTCAATTTTCGCATCAGATGAACGGTTTATTTGCAATTTAAATTACATTACAAACGGCTTTTTATTTATTTATTTTTGTATTACCAACGTATTTATTCTCCGAAATATTTCAGAAAGGTAGGTTCTGGTCTCTGGTACCCAAAAATTATATCTATAAAAATATGGTGCCGATCAATTGAACGGTTCGACCTAAAAAGTGGGAACACGTTACAGCCAGACAGACAGCGTCAAATCGCCGTTATTTTTGCAAATATCTCTGAAACGATACAAGATATGTAAAAAAACACAAGAGAGCAAAGTTGTAGAGCATTTTCTCCTCTACAAATTCGGTTATTCACTTTTCATGTCAGATTAATGGTTAAGCCCTTATTTTCATTTAAATTTCGAGCTGTCAAAAGACGATCGCAAAGGCCCACTTTTAGCGTTACTACCGTAACCTAAAGTAGGCCAATACGAATGAATGAATAAATAAACTTTTAAAGACGTACTAAAATCTGCGTAAGTCGTAGGGGAAAGGGTTGTACCTTGGGACGGTTTTACCTTGGGACCCTTTTTAATAAAGGCAGTGCACTCTAGTGGCAACTCTAAGAACTACGAAATAAAGTTGTCAGTGGGAATAGGAGGACATGTTGTGTTCTTCTAGATAAAATAAAGTATTGTGGTATGAATGGGACAGTGTACAAATGGTTTAAATCATACCTAACAGGAAGAGTGCAGAAAGTTGACATAAGTAATTCACGTAATATGAAACAAAAGCTGATTCCTCAAATTGCGCAACAACCAAAAATGGCGTGCCACAAGGTTTGGTCTTAGGCCCTTTGCTTTTCTTTATATATATAAATGACGTGCCATACTATATTCATGAAGATGCAGAGCTGGTTCTTTTTGTTGATTATACAAGTATAGTTATCACACCTGACAGACAATAAATAACAACGAATGAACTATCATTAAATTTTGATAAAGCTCACTTTCCTACAGTTTCGTACAGTAAATGGAATGACACCATTGATAAATATTTGTTTTCTGTGAAACCAGCTTACAAACACTATCCAACTATAGTGCTGCCACCTTGCACCAAAATTTAAACTAGAATCTTCAGAGCTGTCAGTATTTTGTAAGCTGTCATGTTTTTAACTTGTGTATTTTTTATATAATGACTAAGTGCAATGTTTCATTTGTTATTTTATAGCAAATTTTATTAACAAGGTAGGATAAGTGCCTCTTAATCCCAAATGTATGTTATTTTTTTATCTTTTTACGTTATTTCTTGTATGTCTTTTACATTTTGTACAGATGACCAGCTTATAACACATATGTGACCAGATAATGGTGACACAGTACACCGAAACCGGCCGTCATTTAATAAACTATTAATGTGCGATCTTGATTTTTCATTTTGAAAACTATAAAACGATCAGATCGCCTCCAAACCCGACTATGTCAGATAATCTTAATAAATATAGACTTTGATCAGAAACCTGTAGCAAAGGTAGAATATTCAAAATTTTTAGGTGTATGCATTGATGACGGGTTGAACTGGAAAAACACATTGAAGATCTGCTGAAACGTTTGAGTTCAGCTACTTATGCTATTAGGGTAATTGTAAATTTTGGTGATATACATCTCAGTAAAATTAGCTTACCATGCCTATTTTCATTCTCTGCTTTCGTATGGCATCTTTTTCTGGGGTAATTCATCATTGAGTAAAAAAGTATTCATTGCGTGTAATCAGAATAATTGCTGGAGCCCATCCAAGATCATCCTGCAGACACTTATTTAAAGAGCTAGGTATCTTCACAGTACATATATTCACTTATGAAATTTGTTATTACCAATCTCACCAAATTCAAAAGCAATATCAATGTACATAACTACAACACTAAGAGAAAGAATGATCTTCACTATTCAAGGTTATATCTAGCTTCGGCACAGAAAGGGGTGAATTACGCTGCCACAAAAGTCTTTGGTCACCTACCACACAGCATCAAAAACCTGACAGATAGCCAACTAGCATTTAAAAATAAATTAAAATAATTTCTGAATTGCAACTTCTTCTACAATATAGAAGAATTTTTACATATAAATTAGTAAATCTGTAAAATAAAAGTCATGTAATATTTAGTACAAAGTAATAATTTATAAAGACACCTTTCAATAACCTGACACGTTACACATCATTAAGAAGTGTCGTATTCATGATCTATGTAACAAGTACTAATCTTTGTTTGATGTTTAAGATCTGAGGAGGAGTTTTACTAGTTTTTGTGTCTGAAAGTAAAATTTAGCCACCATCATTAGAAGATATAAATTAAAGCTAAGCATCATTATTGATATTTCTTAAATAGAGTGTTGTAGGGCAGTGTTTAAGTACTCTATTGATACCATCCGTTAAAAAGATATAAATGTGTACCCTGGGACACTTCTCCGTTTTGCACTTGAAACATGTCTCAAGGTACAACCAAGCATTTCGTCTATCGTTTTACTAAAGTTCGTTTATCTTTTTAGATGGGTAGGAGTAAGGTGCGAAGGAAAAAAGAAAAACTAGATGCGGAATACATGGAGGCAGTTGCCAATGAGGTTATTACACAGAAACTATCTATACGAGAAGTGGCTGAAGTATATGGAGTGTCAAAAAGTACTCTTACTAGGCACATCGAAAAACACAAGGTCAAAATCATTTCAAATATGAAGCCAGCAGTGCTACACAAAAAGTCTTCACCACAGAGCAAGAGGAAGAACTTCTTTCTTATATAGTAAGGGCTGCGCAATTGAAGCAATAAATCTGGCAAAGGGAAATAGCATCATCATTTTGACGTTCCCTCCACATACCAGCCACAAGTTACAACCACTGGACAGGACTGTCTTTGGCCCTTTGAAGACACAGTATAATAACGCATGCAAGGATGGGATGCACAGCAACCCTGGAAGGACAATTTCTATTTATGATATTTCTACACTAGTGGGCAGGGCATTTCCTTTGACTTTCACAACAAACAATATAACTGCTGGTTTCGGGGTCACAGGCATCTGGCCATTCAGTCAAGAAGTGTTTAGAGATGATGAATTCTTACCTGCAGAAATGACAAACAGGCCACATCGTGGAGGAGTTGTGGAATTAATTCACCAAATACACCATCGAAGACTGAAAACAACACAGAAGAAGCAAGAAAGTATTTCGTCAGTGCAAAAATCTGTCTCTGTTACTCCAGAACATATCCCTCTATTCCAAGCGCAACCCCACCCCCAGGAAGACTTCTGGTATAGGGAGAAACCCTGGAAGGTGTATGATTGTCACTGATACACCAGAAAAACAGAAAATTGAAGGAAAAAAAAACAAAAACAAAAAAGAAGTCTTTCACAAAGAAAGAAGCCACTAATCGGACAAGGGAGTTTTCATCTTCTACTTCTTCTGATGAATAAATTCCCGAGCTTAGCAGTAGCTGTGGAGGTAGCATATTTGATTTGTCATCTGAAGAAGAGGATTTCTCATCCCTCTTTCCATCTGGAAAAGTAACACTTTCTTGTTCTCAAGGAAGTTGGGTCTCGGTAAAATTTGACATCAGTAGCAGATCTCCTGTTTACTATGCTGTAGTAGTTTTAGAAAACACAGAACAAGAATGTAACTGTGAAATTCTTAAGGAAGCAAAGGACCATTTTGTATTTCCTAATGTTTAGAACATCAGCATTGTTAATCGCAATAATATAGTGAAAGAACTACCAGTTCCAGTTGTGTGTCGTGGGTTTCATTCATCTAATATTTTATTCCCACTATCTCTTGTTTTAAGGTAAAATAACATTTGTGTTTGGACTAACAAATAAAGATGTTCTACTTAATTCCAATAGGATTTTTTCATTCATAAAACTAAGAAACTGAAATACCTCACCGTGTCCCAAGGTAACACCACCACTGTCCCAAGGAGAAACCATAGGTTGTACCTTGTGACAAGTGTCACAAAGGTCTTTATTGGTGAGTAATTGTGTAAATATTGATGCTAGCCTAAACTGCTGATCGTTAAACATTACCTAAAATTGGTGCCTGTGATGGGGTAAATTTTGAAATTTCTAGTAAGAAAGTTATAGTATAAAAAAGTAAAATGTAAAAAATCTCCTTTCCCCTACGTAAGGTTGTGACTTTACGTAAGTAATGTACGTAGAGTCGCGCAAGTAGTATAAGTAATGGTATTGTGTGGAAAGGTATAGGGCCGACAGTGGACCGCGGAGAGCGGCTGGGGCAGCTGTCAGGCCAGGTACCGGGTTAACCCTTTCATTCCCAGTGTTGTTCCTGGACAACAACGTATTAAAAGCTGATTTATACCGCATTTTGTGCATTATTCCTTAAAGTTGCATTGTTGTTGATAAACAACATGCTTCTAGCACCATATTTTGCCGATTGGTACAACGTGTAACCACTTATGAGGCATTAATCTGTCCATCTTGGAGATTATGTTGCGTTGTCGTCTGTACGTGGCTGAGAGTGTGAGCGTGAGTGTGGTTTCTTTTATTTTATTCCAGCAGTGAATTGTCTTCTCTTTCGTGCTGTGGCGAAGACTATGCTTGCATTATTGATTTGCCAGTGATAACTATCAACAAAATGGCCCAACAAATAAAGCACCTCGATACAAACGTCTGTGTTGTGCATGAAATACATGACATCTATGTTCCACTTGTTATGTATAGTTTCTTCTGTTTTCGTTACTAATCTCTGTGGTATAAATTTTTTCTAAATTCAATCCTTGTAAACTTTTCTGATTGTTCCATTTATATATCCTGTCTACTCCCCCCCCCTTCCTCAATGCATCACTGATTGACAATTAATTCTGAGTGATCCTACCAAGAACGAAGTGTTTTTAATAACTCATCTATGTATCAAACAACACAACGGTTGAGAGCAGAACCGGCTATAGGATCTTGTGCGCTTCGCACACTGCTACCACTTATCGGTGTTCGTGTAAACATCCGGCACTTGTGGCTAAGCACCTTGAGTATTAAATCCCTATGTATATGGCCCATATGGTAAGATCTAACTGCGGCATATTTAACATTACCGCATATTTGTTACGTTCAAAAGACTTCAAAGAAAAATTACTATTTATAAAAATCAATGTTTGTTATGTCTGTCCTCTATTGCGCTCCTAAACTATTCATACGATTGCATTGTTCTCCGTAACCCAAGGAGGTTCCTGGACCAAAGACAAAAGAATACGATGCAAAGTTTATGAGAAATGACGCCATAAAAATGAGATAACACTACACGAAAATACCAGAAATATGCATCTACTAGATTTCCAACGAGCACTTACCGATGTGGAACAAACTTCACATATAATTTCTCAACCTTAAGAAAATTTTTCTCGCTGACACCACCAATAAAATTATGAAAGGAAAAAGAAAACATTTTATCGCTTACTGCTTATCACTAGCTGCGGCGGAATAGCCGTGCTCGCTAAGGCACCTTGCTGCGGTGCGCGCAGCCTTTTCCCGTCGGACGTTCGAGTCCTCCCTCGAGCATGGATGTGTGTGTGAGTGTGTGTTTGTGTGTGTGTGTGTGTGTGTGTGTGTGTGTGTGTGTGTGTGTGTGTTCTTAGTTTAAGTAGTTTGTAAGTTTAGAGACCGATGACCACTGCTGTCCTACAGTTTGCCAAACATTTCGACATTTGTTATTACTAAGTCTATTCGTCCCCTTTGGCTACGTCCTTGCCTGTTTCAATAACATCTCATTGGTTAAAACGTAAAAAAGCGGATACTGCAGATTGTATGTCAAGCTAAAGCAAGGCCAGTGACAGTAAATCGAGGACCTCATATCTAAGCCGGCCAAGTCCAATTTCGATTTTTTTACAGGCCAAGCATAAAACTGAAAATCGTATTAGCGAAAGACGCACAATAGTCATAGTTTCTTGTCCGCTCTCCTTTACGTCGAAAGTGATTTTTCAGTAACGAAATCGTGGCAAAAACCAGTAGCTAGGAAAATGGGTTAAGAGGTGGACTTGGCCAGCCTTGCAATTTAATGCTACTTTCGTCCGTTTCTGAAATTAAACCAAAGTGTATCCATGTACTTCTTACTATATATATATATATATATATATATATATATATATATATATATATATATATATATATATTAAAATATTTAGAATCTGTGACTTATGCAATTTTATTTTAAGAGTGAATCACACTTCAAATAGGTATCCGAAGCATACTGTTATAATCGGTGGCGACTTTAATTTACCCTCGATATGTTGGCATAATTACGTATTCAAAACCGGCGGCAAATATAAAACATCGTCCGAACTTGTTCTGAATGCTTTTTCTGAAAAGTACTTCGAGCAGTTAGTTCATGAACCCACTAGAATAGTAAGTGGTTGCGAAAATACCGTTGATCTCCTAGCAACAAATAATCCTGAGCTAGTAAAGAGCATCAAAACAGATACAGGGATTAGCGAACATAGAGTTGTAGTAGCGAGACTAAATGTCGAAATGCCCAAATGCACCAAAAATAAACAAAAAATATATCTATTCAATAAAGCAGATAAAAATTCGCTTCACGCTTTCCTGAATGATAGTCTCCAGTCTTTCAAAACTAAAAATGCGAGTGTAGATCAGTTGTGGCTTACTTTCAAAGACATAATACCAGTAGCAATCGAGAGATTTATACCAAATAAATTAATAAAAGAGGGGGCTGACCCCCCGTGGTACACAAAACAGTCAGATCACTGTTGCAGAAACAAAGAAAAACGCATGCAAATTTTAAAAAGACACAGAATCCACGAGACTGGCAATCTTTTACTGAAACTCGCAACCTAGCGCGGACTTCAATGCGAGAAGCCTATAGTAGTTACCATAACGAAATCCTGTCCCGTAATCTTGCAGAAAATCCAAAGAAATTCTGGTCATATGTGAAGTACACTAGCGGCAAAACACAAACAATACCTTTACTACGCGATAGCAATGGTAATACTACCGACGCCAGTACTGCTAAGGCAGAATTACTAAACACAGCTTTCCGAAATTCTTTCACCAAAGAAGACGAAGTGAACACTCCAGTATTCAATCCAAGAACAGCTGCCAGCATGCGAAACTTAGAAGTAGATGTTCCTGGAGTAGTAAAACAACTTAAGTCACTAAACAAAAATAAATCTTCCGGGCCTGATTGTACACCAACTAGATTCCTCTCAGAGTATGCTGATGAAATAGCTCCGTACTTAGCTATCAGTTACAACCGATCACTCAGCGAAAGATCCGTACCCAAAGACTGGAAAGTTGCCCAAGTTACTCCAATATTCAAGAAAGGCAATAGGACTGATCCCCAAAATTACAGGCCTATCTCATTGACGTCGATTTGCAGTAGGATTTTGGAACATATACTTTGTTCGAATATTATGAACTACCTCGAAGAGAACGACCTATTAACTAGTAGTCAACACGGATTCAGAAAGTATCAATCTTGCGAAACACAACTTGCCCTTTATTCACATGAAGTGTTAAGTGCCATCGACAAGGGATCTCAAATCGATTCCATATTTCTGGATGTCAGGAAGGCTTTTGACACTGTATCCCATAAGCGGCTTCTTATGAAATTGCGTGCTTATTGAATATCTCCCCAATTGTGCGATTGGATTCAAGATTTCCTATCAGAAAGAACACAGTTCGTTGCAATTGACGGTAAGTCATCGAGTAAAACAGAAATGATATCTGGCGTTCCACAGGGAAGAGTTATAGGTCCCCTACTCTTCCTCGTGTTTATAAACGATTTAGGAGACAATCTGAATAGCTCCCTTAGATTGTTCGTGGATGATGCTGTCGTTTATCGGTTAGTGAAGTCAACAGAGGATCAAAAGCAACTGCAAAGCGATTTAAACAAAATTTCTGCATTGTGCGAAAATTGGCAATTGACACTAAATAAAGAAAAGTGTGAAGTAATACACATGACCACTAAAAGAAATCCGATGAATTTCAATTACGCGATAAATCAGTCAAACCTTAAGGTTGTAGATTCTACCAAATACCTTGGAGTTACAATTACGAACAACTTTGACTGGAGAGAACAATAGAAAATATTGTGGGTAAGGCGAACCAAAGGTTACGTTTCATCGGCAGAACGCTTCGAAGATGCACCAGCTCCACCAAAGAGACTGCCTACATCACACTTCTGCATCCTCTCCTGGAGTACTGTTGCCCCTTGCCCTCACCAGGTGGGACTGACGGAAGACATTCAGAAGGTTCAGAGAAGGGCAGCTCGTTTTGTTCTATCGCGTTACGGGGGGAAAGCGTCACGGAAATGTTGCACGAATAGGAAATCATTTAAGAATTGAAAATCATTAAAAGATAGACGTTATTCATTGCGGCGTGATCTGTTTGCGAAGTTTCAATCACCGACTTTTAGTTCTGAATGTGAAAATATTTTGTTAGCACCCACCTACTTAGGGAGACATGACCACCCCAATAAAATAAGAGAAATCAGAGCGAAAACGGAACGATGTAGGTGTTCTTTCTTCGCGCGCGCTATTAGAGAATGGAACGGTAGAGAAAAGTTATGAAAGTGGTCAATAAACCCGCTGCCAGGCACTTGAATGTGATTTGCAGAGTATCTATGTAGATGTAGAAGACCCTGTTGTCATATAATACAAAATCAGTGTAGACACAGAAAGAGTGTAACTGAATGATCAAATCGAAACGTTTATTAAGAGTAACCAAAAAAGTTATATAAGTTTTAGCGCTGGTTGCTCTTGAACAAAAATCGTAAAATGTTTCAAACATTTCCAAAGTAAGAACTAGGTACATGAACTGAGCGCTAAATCAAGCCTCCTTCTATGTTCTGAACAGGACTTGCCTGTGTCAATGTAATTTTGTGCTTTAAATTAATGAGTCATTATCAATAATGGTGCATATTGTGGTCCCAGGTCATAATATGCTTCATTTAAAAGCATAAACATTTTTCGAATATATTGAAGTTAGTTTAATACTATATGAAATTATATATTTACTTATTTTTAAATAAATATTTTAAATTATGTTTTAACATCTTCTGTAAGGAAACGTATACAGTTAAATATACCATAACATAACACTACCTTAATTTACGGTTGCCTACTTGTTGTCATTGCTTACCAGGAAATTGCTGGTAAAATAATAATAATAATAATAATAATAATATGCGTGTACGGACAGCCTAATGGTTGAGGCGACCACACACTAAAAACTGGAAACGTTGTCGGTCAAACGATTCCAACAGCTGATACTTAGTCACATTCGAAACTCTCCAACGTGTTATTGTGTATAGAAAATTATTCATTTCTGTGCGACCTACGATCACAAATTTAACTTCAAGCCAATAAAAGTATTGGAAATAACATTTTCATTGGACAATTTGCTATGTCATAAGGCACTTTGATATCTCTATGTTTATTTCCAAAACCGAAAACTGTTCTGTTTATAATGGTTACCTCAGATTATAAGCAAATGGAACAGTTACATGTTCTAAATTTGTACGGATTCAGTTTCATGTATATGGGATTTACCGAAATACTGTTGCAGAAATATCCATTGCATATCTGTTCCTTTTGTCTCTTTGCAGATGATTACGCAAATGAGTGCGAAGGAGAGGCTATCTTACCCCGCATCGTAACACTGGATGTGTGCCACATGGTACGAGGCAAAACAAACGTCAGTCCAACGAATGGGCGTCGTTATAGGTCGCCGGGAAAGTCGAAATTGAGTCAGAACCTCAGTATGGTGAAAGTTATCGCGATTCTCGCGTACAGTTGTCATGACTGACGGATATCGTATTTTCCGAATAACTCTTTTGAGTTTACCAAGCTCAATGTTACACATATGGAGCACTGTTTACATGTTACATTTCTATATTGAAGAAACGTTGGGCATGCATTTAGGACTCCACTCTGAACAATGGTTCATTTCGAGTTACGTTAACATAAACCACACATCGATAAAATGAGCGTGCGGCTGTCGTTTTCGGCACAAACCGAAGGTACTCGATCATTGTGATCAGGGCTAACGTGCAGGATGTCCCATAGACTTTTGACGCGGTGCCACACTGCAGACTCCTAAAGAAGATACGACCATATCAAGTAGGTTCACAGATTTCTGACTGGCAGGAAGACTTCCTAAGGAATAGAACGCAGTACGTTGTTCTCGACGGCGAGTGTTGATCGCAGAAGAGTGGGTCCCCAGGCGTTGCACGGAAGTGCGATACGACCGCTATTATTTTCTGTATATATAAATGATCTGGTGGACTGAGTAACTTTGCGGCTGTTTGCTGATGATGCTGTGGTGTATGGGAGGGTGTAGTCTTTAATTGGCTGTAATAGCATACAGGACGACTTAGACAAAATTTCTAGTTGATGTTGAAGAATCGCAGCTAGGTCTAAATGTATGTAAATGATGAGCATGAGTAGGAAACACAATCCCATAATGTCCGAGTATAGCATTAGTAGTGAGCGTCTTGATGCAGTCGCGTCGTTCACGATTATGCTCCGGAAACTCAAATGGGGATCGTTGGAGGAAATAGGACGTTCTTTTCGAGAAATTCTGTTCAGGAAATTTAGATGGCCGGAATTTGAAACTAACTGTAGAACGTCACTGCAGCCTACTTACATTTCGCGTAATGATCACAAAGACAAGAGAAATTAGGGCTCGTACAGAGGCGTATAGACATTCTTTTTTCTCTCGTTCTATTTGGGAGTAAAATAGGAAAGGAAATGCCTAGTAGTAGTACAGTGTAACCTCCCCACGCACTTTACGGTGGATTGCGAAGTATATATGTAAATATGCGTCGACAAATCAATGAGTTTAAAAGACGGCGCGTTAGGCTCCTGGTGGCGAAAGAGAATCCAGGAAATTTCCGTTCGTGTGGCATGGAGTATTTCAGCAGCGCATATAGTATGCGCAGAATGGGTCACGGAAGGCGATGGAATAAGACGAGATGGATAAGGTCGCATTACCCAGCCCAGACCCCGAGAAGATCGATACTTCAGCCAAATAGCACTACAGGACAAAGCTTCGTTCTATTCGCCTCCGTCGCAACAATGAAACTCATCTTACACTGTCAGGAGTTAAAGTCTGTCGCCTTTATTATTATATGCGCGTCGTCCACTTCTCCGCGCATTTGCAGAAACAGGGCGCGGTGGAGTGGCCGAGCGGTCTACGGCGCCTTACTGCGCAGCGGACGTTTGCTCGCCGTCGGAGGTTCGAATCCTCCCTCGGGCATTGGTGTAAGCCCCCAGGCTTAGGTAATACCTAAAGAAGTCCCATAGATTGGGAAGAAACATGACAGACGACAATGATTGTGGAACGATGTCGCTGAGGCCAGGAATGGCGTCACATAGTGGTTACGGACGAATTCTTTTCCTGTTTGTTTGAAAACGATGGCCACAGTTTGTTTCGTCGCAGACTGGGGAAGCGGCGTCACACTGACTACTTTCACATATAACATACAAGCTCAAGGCCTTTTGGTTAGATTAGATATCCTTTCTGCACGACACAATCACATTCAAAACATTTCAGATAAATGCACGGTCTTAATTAATGCTCTTTCAAGATCTGTGAGACTGAACTGGGGTCTGCGCGTTACAACACGAGTGGTTGGAACTTAAATAGTCGCAACACTACTGTGGAGACAGTATCCAATGGAATATACTATTGTCGCTGATAGCACACGTTGTTGACCTTACCTCCGAGCAAATGGACTCGCCCGTCCACGTCACCGGCGTGCGCACAATCAAGGGAAACACAGTCACTTGTGAGCGAGCGGTCTAACGTAACGGTGTCACTATCTTTTAGAAACAGGATCAACGGAGATGGATCAAGCTAGAATGTGCCAGAGGTCGTACAGCACGACAGTGTCATCAAGGTCTTCAAGAAGCGTGCGGGGAATCGGCATTGCAGTACAGAACAGTGGCACGTTGGGTAAAAGCCTTCAACGAAGGTCGGCAAACTGTGGCAGACATGCATCGGGCAGGTCGTCATAGCGTCTCTGAGAAAGAAGTGCATACTGTTGTTGCGTTAGTGGACAGTGATCGACACCAGACGATTCGTGAGCTCGCCTTCGAAACCGGAGCATACGACTGTGCTTTGCATCGCGGACGATTGCAGTTCTATGAATTCCGAATGAATTGACGGAAAAGCAGAAATGGATGCGTTCCGAAGCTGCTGAGACTCATCCGGAGCGCTATGAGCGCTAAGGAGAGGCTTTCTTTCGACGTATCGTAATACTGGAAGAGACATGGGCCACATCGTACGAGCCAAAGCAAGCATCAATCCAACGAATGGGCGTCATTATGGGTCGACGCGGAAGTAGAAATTTCGTCAGAGCCCCAGTATGGTGAAAGTTGAGGTGATTGTCGCTTACGACTGTGATGGTGCCATCTTAACGCATTACGTTCCTTCATGACAGACCGTCGATGTATAGTATTACTGTTCGTTTTTTAAGCATCACCTCCGACCAGCACGACAATGCACGAGCGCCACAGCTCTCTCCGGACTCAAATCCTTGTGATATTGATTCCAAAGATGAAGTAACAACTTCGTGGTATTCGCTTTAGAACTGTTTCAGAGATTTATCAGGCAATAGACTTCTCCATTCGCACCATCAACAGAACACGCTCTGCTAACCGTACACTACGTTTTCCACATCTATGGCAACGGGACAGTAACAGGTGTAGACATGTAACGCTTTTGTATCGCTTATGAACAAATAGTTGCTACTATTTAAGATCGTACCCTCCATTTTATAAAGGAGCAATACTGCCTATATTATCATACGGCTCACCGATGTGGATAGAAGCACTGGAGCGCCAATATAACCGTATCAAAAGTAATAGAGTCAACGGTTTATGAATTTTAAAATGCTGAAAGCTTACAGAGCGACATCCAGTGCAGCGCTTTGTGTTTTATCAGGCCTCGTACTCTTAACTCTTTAAGATACAGGAAATAGCCAAATATTATAAGGTGCTCAAAACTAAAGATTCCACACAGACAATCGACATCTCCCTGGAGTATCGAAGCTGCACACACCTGGCATACTTCGCGAGAATAACTGAGAAGCACGGTAGCATATGCTACCCAGTTGAAATATACACAGACGGAAGAGACGACGGAGTGGGTTCGGGAATAGCAATATTTGTTAATAAGAAGCTTACTTATCAAATTCAACTTAAACTGTGTAATGAATACTGAAATAATCAAGCGGAACAATTTGTCATTCTGAGTGCCCTAGAGTTAATAACCAGTCTCTCGAATGTTGATAGAGCTTCAGTAATACACACTGACAGCAGCATTACTTTGGGTTCGTTACGAAATCCGAAGAACCACAACTTCCTGATCGACGAACTACAATGTAAAATGAGAAGGTTGTAGTCTCACAATTGGCAGATGCATTTCGAGTGGGTTAAGGTGCATCGAGGGATCTGGGGAAATGAACTGTCTGACAATCACGCTAAAAGAACAGCTCGAACTCTAAAGTCAATACGCTACAGCAAAGTAACTACAAATG
Source organism: Locusta migratoria (assembly GCA_026315105.1). NCBI lineage: Eukaryota > Metazoa > Arthropoda > Insecta > Orthoptera > Acrididae > Locusta > Locusta migratoria. The sequence goes on from CM048744.1 coordinate 543,694,378, forward strand.
CTATGATGGAGTAACTTCGAGAGGAGTTTAAGAATAAATGGGAGTGACAAAGAATAAAAAAAAGGGGGAAAGTACTAAACCGTATTTTCCTACAATCCGATGACGTATAATGATTAAACCCCCAATATCTCCGCATTTTACAGCAATATTGACTGGGAAACTGACCCGTAGCTCTGTCGGCAGCATCGCTGACTAACACGCAGGGGGTCCAGATTCGATTCTCGGAAGGGGGCTGGGTGTTGTGTTGTCCTAATCATCGACATCGATACCTCAAGTCAGTATTTCCTGAGGAAGGCTCCTGTAATCATGACGCGGCAAATAGCTCAGAAGAATTTGAGGTATTGTCTTTGTGTGCGTGCCGATTTTCGAAGGTTGTGCACTACAACTAGACTGACCGAAGATGAAGTTCTGCGAATTTCGATGGATAGTTATAATGAGAAAGACGAGTTTTTATTGTCTTCTGATAATTATTTAGAAGACGGATTGACAATGCAGTCTCATTCTGACTAGAAGCAATGTAACAGTATTTCTGATCCATCTGCATTTACATTCCTACAGGAATGCTAAAACTGTGAATTCCGACTAATTCCAAGGGCCATTAATTTCCTAAATACCAGCCTACAAGATGAAGAGACAGCTGTATAGTAGGAAAGAGTGGAACTCCAACGGGTACTGTGGAGGCCTGTGGATGATCACCTGTTTTAACCGATATCAAATTTTAATGTAGTTAGTGACATGTATTAACAGTGGATAATGTACAAGATTTTATCAGCCATTTGCTTCAGCCGGCCGCGGTGGCCGAGGTGACTGAGACGCTCCAGTCACGGTCAGCACGGCCACTACGGTCGGGGGTTCGAATCCCCCCTCGGGCATGGATATTTGTGCCGTCCTAGTTCGTAAGTAGTTCATAAGTAGTTTGTAAGTTTAGGGACTGATGATCCCGTAGTTAAGTCCCATAAGCTTAACAAACATTTGTAAACATTTACATTTTTTACATTTGCTTCATGCATTGTATTATTACAGTCAGGAAAAAGCCAACGGTTTGAAAATGGACGATTGAGTCCGAAACTAGTCACTAACTCCAAAATAGTGCAACTGTGACGGAGAAATAAATTGTTTTCAAAATATTACCAGTTGCTGATCCTGCACCATCTTTACGATGACTTTTTAAAGCTATTAATATACAACTCCCGAGTCCGCCCAGTTATTAGGTATGGGTCAGAGGTATGGACACTGACAGAACGTGACAAAAATGCTGTAAGAACCTTTGAGCGGAAAACACTGCGCAAAATATATGGTCCAAAAAGGGAGGGAGAAGGCTGGAGTATACGATGCAACACTGAATTACAAGAATTAATACAGGGTAGGGACATAGTAAAATTTGTGAAATCACAGCGAATACGATGGCTAGGACACGTGGAGAGAGTGTCAGAGCATAGAATTCCAAACAAAATGATGAAGGCAGACCGAGAAAACTATGGATTTATGACGTAATAGAGGAAATCACCAGTATGGAAGTCCGGTGGTGGAAAAGAGCAGCAAACAACCGAGAAATGTGGAGGAAAATCGTTGAAGAAGCCAAGGCTCATAAAGAGCTGTAGCGTTATCGAAGAATTAGTTTATTTTGAATTGTGCTCTGAAAATTTAATAATAGATATTACAGACAAAAAACTAGATATACAGGGTATTACATAAAGGTAAGGCCAAACATTCAGGAAACATGTCTCACACACAAAGAAAGAAAATATGTGGACTTGTGTCCGGAAACGCTTAATTTCCATTGTTAGAGCTCATTTTATTCAAAAAGGTTTGCATAGCTTATGGGACTTAACTACGGGGTCATCAGTCCCTAAACTTACAAACTATTTATTAACTAGCTATTACTAAGGACGGCACAAATATCCATGCCCTAGGGGGGATTCGAACCCCCGACCGTAGTGGCCGTGCGGACCGTGACTGGCGCGCCGCAGAGCGCTCGGCCACCGCGGCCGGCCTCATTTTATTACTTCTCTTCAAATCACATTAATCATGAAATGGAAACACACAGCAACAGAACGTACCAGCTTGACTTCAAACACTTTGTTACAGGAAATGTTCAAAATGTCCTCCGTTAGCGAGGATACATGCATCCACCCTCAGTCGCATGGAATCCCTGATGCGCTGATGCAGCCCTGGAGAATGGCGTATTGTATCACAGCCGTCCACAATACGAGCACGAAGAGTCTCTACATTTGGTACCGGGGTTGCTAGACAAGAGCTTTCAAATGCCCCCATAAATGAAAGTCAAGAGGGTTGAGGGCAAGAGGGCGTGGAGGCCATGGAATTGGTCCGCCTCTACCAAACCATCGGTCACCAAATCTGTTGTTGAGAAGCGTACGAACACGTCGACTGAAATGTGCAGGAGCTCCATCGTGCATGAACCACATGTTGTGTCGTACTTGTAAAGGCACATGTTCTAGCAGCACAGGTAGCGTATCCCGTATGAAATCATGATAACGTGTTCCAGTGAGCGTAGGTGGATGAACATGAACATAAGCACTGAAGTCAACATTATCTTCCTTCAATTGGGCCAGCTGGCGGTGAATCGCGGAAGTACAGTACATACTAACGAAACACTTATTTCAATTTACATTTAAAGAGAAATACGAAAATGAGCTCTAACATGGAAATTAAGCGATTCCGGACACATGTTCACATAACATATTTTCTTTCTTTGTGTGTGAGGAATGTTTCCTGAAAGTTTGACCGTACCTTTTTGTAACACCCTGTATATCTCCCGAACTGAGTGTTGTACTACGTTATACCTTTAAAGGTACATTCATTTGCTCATATTGTCTGGAATAAATATTCCGAATAGAATTAGTTGAATGCAGGCAGTTAATTAAAACTTTATATTGTTTATGACCTCTTGTTTCTTGAACTTTCTCTTGTCTTATGGTACAATTTGGAACGGTGTTTCAACGGTATGAGCAAATAGTGTACGCCACATGTTGTGTTGTACTTGTGAAGGCACATGTTCTAGCAGCGCAGGTAGAGTATTCCGTATGAAATCATGATAACGCGCTCCAGTGAGCGTAGGTGGAAGATGAGCTCTAACATGGAAATTAAGTGGACACATGTCCATATAACATATTTTCTTTCTTTGTGTGTGAGGAACGTTTCCTGAAAGTTTGGCCGTACCTTTTCGTAACACCCTTTATACAGTATTGGTGGGATATGCGCAGCAAGTGTCACGCTGTAGGTGCTGTCAGACAGAAGGCAGCGTCACGCTGTTTAGCTCTCTCAGCACGTCAGAAGAACTTAGAAAGCTATTCGTCTTTGACCCTGCTTAATGAAGTCACTATAATTACGGCAGGTAGTGGTCCTGCTTCCTGCTACCGCTCGGTTGACAGGGCGTCCTACCTGCCTCCTAAAAGCAGAAACATACTGGCCGCGCTTGCTGACCCTGTAGCTAGCTTAGGACGCAAGCTGTCATAAACTCCAAACTTTGTTGATGCGAGCACGGCTGTCGGCCCGGACGTACTCCTCGGCCGGTCCTCTGCAGAGCCGACTGAAGGACGCCTCCGCCGTCCGTGTGTTGCACGTGGCGCCCGGTGCCCCTGGCTCCCAAGGACACGTTGCCGGCGTGATGCAACCACCCGCCGTCGTCTATTTTTACACAGGACTTACTGTTGGGCCGGGTCGTTCAGCAACCATTAATCATTTCCTGAGACGTGGCCCTCCGTATCAATTGTTCGGACACAAAGAGGACGCTAATGCGAAGTCGTCATTTTTTTCCGATTCCGACGGCTTGATGTGCTCTCTGAGTAATGGATCTCGGACGGAATTCCCCTCGTGACGGACACGACAAAAAGATGACTGAAGCTTGTAATGATGTCATTTCATTAGGTAATACAGACCATAAACAAATTTACCGTTACGCTACGGTTAACCCTTTGGTGACCAATGACACGTATGTGGCCTAAATACGAATTTATTTCCCTGATTTTACAGGGATATGAAACTCGCACAGCAGTGTGGTATTGTGAACTAGCGTTATTGAATGTATCAACGGTTTTCAGCCAAAGACTTATTGCTTGTCACCTAGTGTGCGAGATATCGTTTACCTGTGAATTTTTAATTGGGTAGGTCTGCCGTTCTTCTTCTTGTAACTCAGACGAGTTTCAATGCAGTTGCAGCACCTTCAGTGGGCTTAATGTAATTCATACTGAACAATAGAAAATGTTCATATTTAAAAATTATAAAACATACAAGGTTTTACAAATAATTTTCTGAAAAGGGCAACCACAGCTTAAATACATTTTGATAAAACTTAAAGTTTTGTCAAAACATACAAGATTTTGTACAGGCTTACATGTGACCTCGTTTTAAAGAGGAATTTATGTTTTTTTTATATTTATAGTTGGACTGGATGTAAAAAACAAATTCAAGATGTATAAAATCTTGTATGTTTTCTAATTTATAAATACGATGTCCAGACAGTGAAAAATATTTTCAGTTGTTGAATAGAAATTAATAAAAGTCCACTGAAGATGCTGCAACTGCAGTGAAAACGAAGACGAAATACAGAACGTACACGAATCCATTTAATAAAAAAACAAAAAAACAAAAAAATTAGTTGCTGAAGATGATTAAATACCTTGTGTTTTGGCGGTTTTACGTACTTACTTTTTTCTTTATCTGCAAGAGTATTTATTGACTTTTATTACATTGTTTTCTAGAAAATATACGATTATAGTTTATTTCGATTTAAAGAAGGCTTTTGACAATGCACTATTTCAAATTCTAAAGATAGAAGGGAAACATGTAGGAAAAGGAAAGTTGTATGAACAACTTGTTAAGAAACCAGGCAGCAGTAATAAGAGTAGAAAGGCATGAAACGGTCGCATTAGTTGGAAAAGGAGTGAGACAAAAGTTTAGCCGTACTGCAGTCTGTCCATTCATCAAGATGTGAAGGTAAAACAGGAGAAATTCGGAGAGGAATAAATTTAAGAAAAAGAAATGGAACCTTAACAGAGTGCTGATGCCATTGTAATTTTCTGGAGACAGCAAAAGACCTGGAAGAACAAATTAACGGAGTGTCTTGTCTCTTGGAAGATACAAGATGAAGATTATCAAGGGGGAAACAATGATGATGAATTGCAGTCGACTTAATCAGGTGAAACGAGATAATGAAAATAATAGATTAATTTCGTTATTTGGGCAGTTAAATAAGTCGTTTGTAAGTTTAGGGACTGATGACCCCGTTGTTAGGTGCCATAAGCTTAACAAACATTTGAACATTTTTTTTTATAAACTAATTTATACTAACGACATAACAAACATCCATGCCTGAGGGGCATTCGAAATCCCGACGGGGAACGGCCTCGCGCGTCGGAGCATAGCGTCTCAATGCACTCGACCAGTCCGGCGCGGCGAAGACATTTTTCTAGAGTGTAGCATCGTACTGGCGTGAAACGAGTTCAGTTAAGTGTGTTGCTGGAGAAGATCAGGTAGGAAGATCGACTAACAAATCAGGTGGTATTCAAAAGAATTGGCGGAAATTAAACACGAAATCTTCACGGAGATGATTGGTGAACTCCTGTGGCAGAAGCGGCAAGATGGCAACTGTGCAAGTTCCTAGAGCAAACGTCTTCCGAAGAGTCAACCAATGTATTGCTTCCTCCGGCTTGAAAGAGGTAAAGAAGTCGACCATCCGAAGATTAATTTGAATGCCATAGTCGTTAACTAGCTATGTTACTGTTTGAAGGTGGTATGCCGTTGCGACCTTTGAACTGACTTAGCCGGCCAGTTATGGGGAGGCCCACAGTTTAACGCGGATTGCGAAGCAAGATGCAACTCCGCATTTTCCATATGGACATTATCAGAGGTGAAATAAGTACAGATAAAAATCCTAGGACTGAGTTGTAATCGACCTCACGAACTTTTGATTTATATAGCTGGCGTCATATAAGAAGGCATTTCCGTGCATAGATGCGGAGCGCCAACACTGGAGCCTGCGGGAGAAACGTTGGCGTAACTCGCGGCCAGCCACGAGCCTACAAAATGAACATCATTGGCTGTCATTGTGGTAATGGAGGGGGAGGGGCAGAATGGCTGAAAACTGAGTCGCCTTCGTAGTTGACGCCGACTATAGTTTCTCACCGTGCCACCGAGTTGCGTCCTCTTACGTCTTTTTCGCGAAAAGGCCGTTAGTGTAAACCAAGAGCCTAGACGGAGCCTTATCAACAGCATTCGTTTTTCTTACAAACCATATGGGACAGGAAAAGGAAGAAGTGATAGTGGGATGATCTCCTGCACGTACCATGAGGTGGCTCGTGGGCCACACAGGGGTGATGAAAAAAAGTATTCACTCTTTCATGAATAAAACCGCGTGTATTGTCACAAGTATCACAGTGAATAAAAACGACAAAGTTACAACGAATGACGAAACTATAATCTGCCAGCCACCAAACAGTTTTGAACACGATGGCGTACATTGTGATGACATCTCTCAGAAGCTACAGGATCATCTACAACCGAGAAAATATTTTCAACTGAAGTGTCGTCTGCATTGATAACGTGAAGCTGTTACGTATTTTCAACCTGTGTTTGTGTTCGAAATATCCATGTTGATAGCCTGTATACGGTTTTATACTCGCGTATAAATAGTTTTACAACGCTAATAATTAAAGAGTTATTGATCAGCGTGTGAGCCTGGAAAATAAGCTACGAGAGACAAGCGAGGATTGCTTTGCTATCGATCTCGAACTGCAGCCACATTGTTTAATACTGAAATGTTTTACGAAAATTCTGGAAGGATATAATATAAATTTTCGGAGCAATAAATCGGTTAACTCTGACATCTAAACTAATGCTGCTGCTATCGATAGGCAAAAAGGAGCTGGAAAAGCATTTAAAAATCGTGGTTGAATTGATCTGCTTTGTTGTAAACCTATTGGCCCGAACTGCTATGGTTATCAGTCTCTAGACTTACAAACTACTTAAACTAATTTAAACTAATCCAACATACGCACTAATGTCCGAGAGGGAACTCGAACGTCCGGCGGAAACGGCAGCCAAGTCCGTAGCATGGCGCCTTAGACCACGCGTCCATTCCGCGCCGCAATTGGTCTGGTATTCCCTGTATTCGGCTGTGCTACGAATTTCGTTTGCCAGTATTTCCGATTCTCCAAAATTCCTGATAGAAATTTTATTTTCCGTGAAGTACCGTCCAAATTCTCTCAAATTTTCATGTTTATTGGATTTTTTTGAATGGTGTTCTCATTTAGTGGGTTGGTGTGGTACATGGAAATGGGTGTCAGTATACATGCAGTAACATGTAATCACTCACAATTAAATAGATTACAATTTAAATAATTATTTTTATACACTGCTTAAAACAATTACTGGATCATGTGAGATATAATACACAATATACATATGGTAACGTTGAAACGTGTCCATAAAAAATATTTTTGTAAGAAAATGTCTAATATTGTGCCTCCTGTTTTGTGTCGAGTAACTTGCTCGCAAGAAAATGTATAATATCGCTTCTACTGTGTGTATCGATATGTGTACTTTGTGAAGTTTCATCTTTGGCAAAGATCATGTATCGCATAGCATTGTAACTCGCGCAGAGAGTGAGTGGGACTTGTGGTTTAGCTCGCTTAGAGAGCGGTTGAGTAGTGTGTATGGCTCCGATGTAGAGCAGAGGCTGCTGTGCCAGCAAGTTGATTTGATTGTATTGGAATATATATTGTATTTTTTTATTACTATCACCGCTGGAATGAAGGTAATTGCATTTGATGTCATTAGGAAGAAGTTGTATTATGTAGGTAATGTAATGCTGATTATTAATAATAAGTAACAAAGTTGACCTTTCTTTCCTGTTTCATTTACGTAGTTAGAAGATTAACCTACTTCCTTCATTTGATAATTAGTTATTAGTGGATTTAAAGTGCAGCATTTATTTTGATAATATTGTTGAACAGATGTCGTTATTGGTGCCATAGTAAATGATTGTCATGCAACACTACAGTTGATTGTCTATGATACTAAATTGCAATAATCAGATACTGATCTGCATAAAATTCTCACAGTCAAACATTAAGAAAGTGGTTTGTGGTTTTTTAATATCTTTCTCGCAGTCAAAATTTTTTAGTATAGTCAGTGTCTGTTTCAAATGGTGACTTGCCACAGCTGTTTTGTTAAAAGATCCGTTGCGCACATAATCAGTTTAATGCACTGTTTCTTATTTAACAGTATATACATCAATATCAGGGCCTTAATTAATCCAAATCACTGTGTTAATGAACAGTTTGTTGTCTAATTTAACTATAGGTTCAACATCCACAACACACACACAAAGCTTTTAACGTATTTTATTCTGTGTAATTTGTGTCTGTTACTGTACGATATTTTGCTGTTTCGACTCTTTACTTGAACTTTATGTGGCGTTTTCTTAGAGCGAAGCACCATGGGGCTGGGAAATAGTCGCCGCTACGCTACGATGCGCGAGGCCGTTCTCTGTCGGGGGTTCGAATCCCCCCGCGGGCATGGATGTTTGTGTCGTCTTTAGTATAAGCTAGGTCATAAGTAGTTTGTAGGTTTGGGGACTGTTGACCCCGCAGTTAAGTCCCTTAAGCTCTACAAACATTTGAACATTTTTAGCAAATAGTGAAAAGTAATTCTCTTTGCGACCTAATACGGTGTGCGATCACCTCGGACGGCCAGTAGAGTTGCACGCTAGCATGGCATGGACAGTATGAGGTTAACAATCAGTGCAATCGTGGGAGATATTGGACTGGCTGCAATGCGTCTGCCAAGTGCATTCCACAGATGATCAATCGGGTTTAAGTCCGGTGAACAAGCTGGCCACTCCATTCGTTCATTTTCCTCAGCTTTCAAGCGTGTTTTCAACCATTGCAGCTCTGTGGGGACGACCGTTATGGTCCACCAGAAGGCACCCATCTCCTATGGCACCAGCGTAGGGAGCAACAAAAGATCGAAGGATCTGTCTCCATACCTCTGAGCAGTCAAAACGCCATACGTCCGCTATTATTGACTCCTGCCCACACCATTCGTCCACCACCAGGATAAGGTGATATTTCCTGCACATAGGCTTGATTCTTCCGAGTTACACGTTCTCTCCAGATCAGGGATCTATCATTGTCCGAAGGCGATTTCTGTTTGTGTTGATATTGGGTGTCCCGTTGTCGCCTGCAGGGTGCATTGCAGCTGAGCTGCATTCAGCCTCCTGTATCGACGGGCTGTGTTAACCGGAAATAACGGTCACCTCTTGCTGATGTTACTTTGTCTTGCATTCTTTAAACGGTTGCTGTTGTCCAGGTTGTAAGCATTATGCTTTGTGACACTCCAATAGCCGCATACGCCTCCTTCTGTGTCTGTTCCGCTTCCATGCCATAGTTTCTGGTAAGTCACTTTGTTGTTTTTGCATTGCACTTCCTTCTCACTACCTACTGTCTGAACCCAACTGCTTGTATAATTCATACGGTAAACGCAAGTCAACACCAACCCCGTCTGCAGCAACTTTCTCTTATTAGCACTATATCGGTTGCCGTAATGTTGTTGGCTCCACACTGTAAAACCGACAAAAAGCCGTCGAACCATTTTGTTCATTCTGCTGATGACAATATTTCCAAACCTAGATATCTCAACTGATCCTTTGCCGGCCGCGGTGGCCGAGTGGTCTGCGGCGTGCCAGTCACGGTCGGCACGGACGCAGAGGTTAGGGTTTCGAATCCCCCCTCGGACATGGATGTCTTTCTCGTCTTTAGTATAAGGTAGTTCATAAGTAGTTTGTAAGTTTAGGGACTGATGACCCCCGCAAAGCTCTACAAACATTTGAAATGATCCTCTGCTTTTTCCAGTGTATGTGGAAGCTACACTGGGTATATGCTACCTATTTATAGTTTTCCCGTCTGGTCAAGGTTTCGAATGTGGAAAAGGAAAAGAGTGAATAAATCTAATTGAAAGTATTTATCGTGTAAATACGGATAGATCCTTTTTTGGAAAAGATGTTTAGTTTCCTTTTACACCATCAAATTATTTATAGCTGTAAAAACATTAGTAGTACAGTATAGGGGGATTAATAATTATGACCAGGTGACAGTGCGTAATATTTCCTCATAATTATTTTATCACTTTCGTAAAAGAAATTTTAACAAATCGGAATTCAATGCAAAAAAAAAAAAAAAAAAAAATAAAATAAAATAAAATAAAATAAAAAAATTTCATGTTCTTTCATGCATAATATGAGTGGTTAATTGCAGGTAAATTATTAAACACGTACATAACATGGAGACTCACGATTACTGATCAGTCGTAATAGCGTCCAAACGCTCGTCGCAGACAACACTCATGGAATTGCTGAGGTTATTCAAACACATTATACATACCTGTTTTATAATGAATTGGAATATTTATTCAACTATCGGGAAACATACTCACATAACACCGTTTTTGGCGGGAAAGAGATGATATTTTTCTTATAATATTAATTCAATCTAAGATACTAAGGCTATTAAGAACAAGTATCGACTGGGAACAATCGCATAGCTTTCTTCCTCCTTGTTGTTGTTGTTGTGGTCTTCAGTCCGGAGACTGGTTTGATGCAGCTCTCCACAATACCCTATCCTGAGCAAGCCTCTTCATCTCCACATAAGAACGACAACCTACATCTGTCTGAATCTGCTTACTGTATCCATATCTTGGTCTTCCCCTGCGATTTTTTCCCCATACACTTCCCTCCAACGCTAAATTCACAATTCTTTGATGTCTAAGAATGTGTCCTACCAATGTATCCCTTCTTTTAGTCAACGTTTGCCAGAAATTCCTTTTCTCCCCAATTCTGTTGAGTACCTCCTCATTAGTTACGCGATCCACCCACCTAATCTTCAGCATTCTTCTGTAGCACCATATTTCAAAAGCCTCAATCCTCTTCCTGCCCGCACTGTTTATCGTCCATGTCTCACTCCCATACAAGGCAACACTCCATACAAATGCCTTCAGAAAGGACTTCCTTAGGTTTAAATTAATATTCGATGTTAACAAATTGCTCTTTTTCAAGAACGCTTTTCTACCCATTGCCATTCTGCATTTTATATCCTCTGTACTGTGACCATCATTTGTTACTTCACTGCCCAAGTAACAAAACTCATCTACCTCCTTTATTCCTTCGTTTCCCAATCTAATTCCTTCAGCATCATCTTCCTCCTTATACAGTGGAATAATTCGCAATCAGTGTTCAAAGGAGATGGGGGGAGGTGGCAGAAATAATGATAACGTCTGCTCTAATGCCAAAGACCGCTCGTAAAGCTTCACTTCGAAGACCATGACAACATTAGTAGCAACTTCATATGGTCTGAGAACGCGAAATCAGAGCTAAGTAAGCATTCAAACTGCACTGTCACCTGATTGCTCGTTCAGTTTGATGAGTAACATATGCAGCCAGGTGTGAGGCAATGTTTGTTTTTCTTTAACTGTATGTTGTTAAAGCAGCAGTGTCGCCGTGTTAACAGTGTGGGCACATGTAAACGAAGGCTTCCGCGGCCGTTGTCATTGTATATAAAACTCTTCTGGGTTTTGGACCGCATCGTCAAAATATCAAACACTTCACCGACGTTTCGGCCACTATTGCAAGTGGCCATCTTCTGGGTGTTACATTTACTGCTGGGTGACGGAAAGCTTGTGTCTTAAATACTAAATGTTGCTAGTTGTTATTGGTGGTTTCAGTTCTCTTTCATTGGTGTTTACTTTATTTCTTCCTATTGGTGGAAAAGGAAGTCCAGGATTGGTGTTTATATTAATGTTTACCATTGGTTGAACCTGGCGAATGAGGAGCGGTGGTAGCAGTGACGTAGCAGTGACGCCTAGCGCCGGCTAGAGCGTGCTGTTTGCTCTGTGTACGCGCGGCCGCTGTTGTCTCCGGGCTATACGGGCCCCTATGGACTGCACTGCGCGCGGTGTCGTCGCGAAGCGCTGCTACTGCTGGCAACCAAGCAGTAAATGTAACACCCAGAAGATGGCCACTTGCAATAGTGGCCGAAACGTCGGTGAAGTGTTTGATATTTTGACGATGCGGTCCAAAACCCAGAAGAGTTTTATATACAGTGTGGGCACAGTTTGCCCATGATATATGCTGGAGACAGTGCGTGGCTGAGAGGTATTTTTACCGCGTCGTGTTACGTCGCAGAGGTTGGCCAACGAGCTGGTGCCGGTGGAGCCTGTGATTTGTGCTTCGCCCACCAGGCGCTGGGGACCGCGCGCAGCTTCGTCCTGACTGAGCAGGCACGTTCCTACGACTCGCTTTCGGGTCCCCGGCTGTCGCAACGGCGCCCATTTCCACACCGTCGACTCCATTATATGTATTCTTTACGTTCAGCTGCTGTTGTGCAAGCATTTTCGTTTCGTCAGCCCGGTAACCGCAGCAGTACGGTCGTGTAGTTACCCATTATTTCCTGGGATTTGTGCCCATTGGAATAAATTGTTTTTGCTCCATTAAATGCGTGTCAGTTACTATAGTAGCAAATGTGGAAAAGGCTCGCGTTTGATCCCGCAGAGGGTACCCTCTCTACCTTTTTGTAACTCGTGACCCAGGGTGCATATTGGGAGCAGAGGTGATTCTCAACCGATGCGAATCCACCGAGAGTAATAACGACCATTTGTTGGTATATACACAGTGTGATCAAAAGTATCATACACATGGCTAAAAATAAAATTTCGTTGCTTCTTCCATCGGTAATGCTGGAACTGAATATGGTCTATCCTTGATGGCAGCTTCGACTCTCGCAGGAATACGTTAAATCGAGTACTGGAATGTTTCTTGGAGAATGGCAGGCCATTCTCCATAGAGTGCTGCACTGGAGAGGTCGGTGAGGTCTGGTACGAATTCGGCGTTCCAAAACGTCCCAGAAGTGTTCTATCAACTCAGTTCACTCCATTACAAGGATGTTACTGTCGTGTAAGTAGTCCGCCACAGGCCGTGCTTTATGAACAGGTGCTCGGTCCTGTTGAATTGTTCTTCAACAGTGGTAGGCAAGACGGCGCTTAAAACATCAATGTAGGCCTATCCTGTGATAGTGCCATGCAAAACAACAAGTGGCGCAAGCCCACTCCTTGGAAAACACAACCATACCGTAAAACCACCGCCACGGATTTTTACTGTTGGCAGTGCGCACATGTCGTTCACTGGGCATTCGCCATACCCACACCCTGCCATCTGATCGCCACATTGCGTAACATGATTCGTCACCTCACACAACGTTCTTCCACTGTTCAACCGTCCACTGTTTTTCGCTCCTCAAACCAAGCGAGGCGTTCTCAGACCATATGAAGTTGCTACTAATGTTGTCATGGTCTTCAGACCGAAGTGAAGCTTTACGAGCGGTGTTTGGCATTAGGGCAGCGGTTATCATTCTTTCTCCCGCCATCTCCTTTCTCTTTGAACACTGATTGTCAATTATTCCATTGTATAAAGAGGAAGAAAGCGAAGCGATTGTACCCAGTCGATACTTGTTCTTAATCGCCTCAGTATCGTACTTTGAATTGTGTATATTATGAGAAAGATATGATCTTTTTCCCGTCGAAAACGAAGTTATGTGAGTGCTTTTCTCGATATTTGAATAAATATTTCAATTACATTATAAAAGAGGTATGTATAATGTTTTTGAATAACCTCAGCAGTTCCATGAGTGTAGTCTGCGACGAGCGTTTGGGTGCCATTACGACTGGTAAGTAATCGTGAGACTCTATGTTACGTAAATGTCTTATTATTTACCTGTAATTAAGCATTCATATTATGAATGAAAGAACATGCAATCGTTTCTTTTTTCATTGAACTGCATGATTTGTGGCTTATGAGCAGCCGCTCAACGACAAGTTTTCACACCTCCCGCCCGTCATAGCACTTGAGTGGATCCTGATACAGTTTGGAAATCCTTTGTGATGGCCTGGATAGATGCCTGCCAATTACACTGTACGACCGTCTTCAAATGTCGGCGGTCTCTGTCAGTCAAGAGACGAGGTAGGCCTGTATGCTTTCGTGCTGTACGTGTCCCTTCACGTTTCCACTTCACTATTACATAACAAACAGTGCACCTACGAATGTTTAAGAGTGTGGGAAACTCGCGTACAGACTTCTGACATATGTGACATCCGATCACCTCATCACATTCCAAGTTCGTGAGTTACGCGAAGCGCTCCATCCTGCTCTTTGACGACGTCTGACTACTGACGTCTGTGATACGGAGAACTTGGCAGTACGTGGCAGCACAATGCACCTAATATGATAAACTATGTTTTTGGCAGCGTCCGGATACTTTTAATAATATAGTGCAGGTCTGCACGCGTCTCGCTTTCCCACTTACACCTTGTTACAGCTTCGACATGGAAATATAAGGTGCAAATTCGAAATAGTATAGACGAAATTCTACACGATTCCAAGAAATATGGTTCACAAAACCAGCTCTCCCATTCTAGCGCAATAGGAGTAAGATACCTTACATAACAGGAAGGCCTGAAATATAATTATCATGTAGACTAGTGGAGGAAAGTCATTCTTATAGCGGGAGTGAAAAATTAAAAAACAGCAATAACAACATAAAAACAAACTTGTCAACAGGACATAAACGAAAAACTCTACAGTTTGTCATATTTTCTGTGCTGCTAAGTATATTGCGTATTTAAAACCACCAAAAGTACTCTTTTTATATATAACTTTATGTCAGCCTCTGGAGCGATCTTTCTTTCTTTCAACTTTTTAAAATCTATCTTACGCAACCTGTGTTTTTTGCAGTTTTTTTAAAAAAAAAGCCAATAATACTGCCAATAACGTAATTTAAGAAATTGAATTTTAAACTGGATGAAGATAGCACATGTGCGCTGAAAAAACATGTCTGTGAATAACTACAAAAAAGGCGTCCTGGATAATGTGGAATTCCCCTCCAGTTTATTTTAGCAAGCACTGCAGTGAGAACTGCAACATTCACAAGACAACCAAGACTACATAAGTAATAAAACCCAGTTCTTTGTCCTCGGTGGCGAGTCTTCATCAGAGACTAGTGTATCGTCAGGAGTGCCCCAAGGAAGTCTGATATGTCCGTGATTATTTTCTGTCTATATAAGAGTGAGTTACAATGTGCGATTCTTCACTGATGATGCTGTGGTGTACAGCAAGGTGTTGTCATTGACTGTAGCAGGATGCAGGATGTCATGGGCCAAATTACTGTTTCGTGTGAGGAATGGCAACTAGTGCTAAATGTAGAAAAATGTTAGGTGATGCAGATGAGTAGAAGAAACGATCCCGTAATGTACGAATACAGCATTAGCAGTGATCTGATTGACAGAATCGCATTAATTAAATATCTAGGAATAACGCTGCATGGTGATATGAAATGGATCGAACATATAAAGGACAGTCGTGGGGAAGGCGGATGTTCGACTTCGGTTTATAGGGAGACTTTTGGAAAGATGTGATTCGTCTGTAAAGGAGACTGCATATAAAGCGCTTTTTTGGATCGCTACGAGATCGGATTGAAGGAAGACATAGAAGCAATTCAGAGGCGGACAGCGAGGTTTCTTACTGGTACGTTGGATCAATGCGCGAGTTTTACTGAGATTCTTCGGAAACTAAAATGGGAGTTGTTGCAGGGAAGGCAACCTTATTTTAGAAAAACACTGATGAATAAATTTAGAGGACCGGAATTTGAAGTGCACTACAGAACGATTCTACTGCCGACAACCTACATTTCGCGTAAAGACCACAAAAGTCAGAGAGGTTAGGGTTCGTACAGATGCATACAACGATCGGTTTTACCCTCGTTCTATATGGGAGTGGAACAGAAAAGCGAGTAAATGGTAGTTCTACTGAGTACCCTTCGCCATGCACCTTTGGACGACTTATGGAGTTTGTATGTAGATTAACAATTAACATCATTTTCACCTTAGCTGCTTACATTTTGTTAAGACCACGACTAGTATACGACTATGGGCCCATTCTTAAGTGACAACCACAACGTAGTATGTATTACATTATACAGTGTTAGTGATCTATGTTTCCCGCCGCGGCGGAGTGGCCGAGCGCATTGAAGCGCTATGCTCCGATGCGCGAGGCCGTTCCCCGTCGGAGGTTCGAAACTCCCTCGGGCGTGGACGTTTGTGTTGTCTTTAGTATAATTTAACAGTAATTTATAAGTTTAGGGACTGATGACCCCGCAGTTCAGTCCCGTAAGCTTAACAAACATTTGAATATATATATATATATATATATATATATATATATATATATATATATATATATATATATATTTTTTTTTTTTTTTTTTTTTTTTTTTTTTTTTTTTTTTTTTTTTTTACCTTGGAGACGGGGAAGTAATGGAAGATGTATTTTTAAATGTAATACAAGGAACCTTACAAATTATTAAAACTTACTATAAAATTATCTCTCAGGGTCTGTTTTTAAAGCTGTCTTTCCATCTCACATATTTGTCTGCCTGTGTTTCCTCAACTACAACGCAACATCCCCATTCTTAACTGCCTTGTGGGCAACAAATGCTTATAATTGCGTAATCTTCCGCCGGCAGAGTCGGTTGACGTAATAATTTTCTGTGTGTTGTACCGCGTCATAATGTAAAATGGCTATTACTTGAATAACCACGTCTCGGCCAACGTTACCGTGGCCTTCTTCTAAGTATACTGACGTGAGCTGGTCGTTAAGCGACATTATACTTTATCATTACTGTTAACCCTTCCATTCCCAGTGTTGTTCCTGGACAACAACGCATGAAAGGCTAATTTATACCGCATTTTGTATATCAGTCTTTAAGGTCGCATGGTTGGTGATGAACACCATGCTTCTTTTGCCGCTTGGTACGGCGTGTAGACAATTCTGAGGCATTAATTTATCCGTCTTGGAGGTTGTGTTACATTGCCGTGTGTATGTGGCAGTTGAGAGTGAGCGTCAGTGTGGTCCATGTTATTTTATTTCAGCAGCGAATTGTCTTGTCTTTTCTCCTGTGGCAAAGAATATGCTAGCATTAATGATCTGGCAGTGTTATCTATCAACAAAATAACGTTTCAAGTAATAAAATACCTCGATACAAACGTCTCTGTTGCGCATGAAATACATGACGTAAAAGACTAGTTCGATCAAAAATTTTAAAGCGCGCATTTTTAGTGCACTGTATTATTGTAGAAAACACTGAATTTTAATTCTTGCGAAGCTGAGCTCATAATGTGGGACTAAAAGGGTCAACTGTTAACTATGAAATTATGTCATAATTTTAAAATTATTGTTGCTATTGGTGATTTTTTTTTCTGCGGAAGAGTGGAAACTTTATTGTGATACTGAGGTGGAGGGAGTGGGGATCGGCTGTTTTTTATTCCTTTATGCATAGCGAGAGATGAGGGCTTCCGTTTCTCTCCTGCTAGCGGCGGCAGTTGCTTACTAGAGACGCTCGCGTGTTGTGTTGTCATTGCGGCCTATTTCGATGGCTGGTAGCCAAGAGGGGGCAAGGCTAAGCCCTTCTGTTCATGTTTTTAGGATGTTTTAAAATTACGATGGTTTCCTATATCTTGCATTTAACCATCCCTGGTTGCTTAGCGAGTATTCTGGAATCATTAAATTTTATTTTATTGCGGCAATTTTGCTGGTGTTCGGCTACTGAAGATTTATTGTGTTGGCCTAATCGAATGTACCGTTTATGTTCGCGTATGCGCTTTGCCCCTGCCCTCAATGTACACTTCCCCACACTCGCATCCATCTTGTACACTCTTGCCGCGTGTAGTGCTTCTTTTTTGTCCTTTGGCTACTATAGAAGTCAGGCTGGACACCAACCCCTGCGAAGATGTTTAGCAGTCCGATCTGTGACGTTCTTTACATATGGCAAGTGTCACCAGTAAGCAACTGCAGGAGAAAAACGGAAGCCCTCACCTCATTCGCTGACGAACACCAATCATGTCTCGCTATCCATGAAGAAATAAACAACGACTGATTTCCACTCCTTCCACCTCAGTGTCATAATAAAGTTTCCACTCTTCCGCCAAAAATCACCAATAATATCGGTGCTTTTTAAATTACGACCTAATTTCACAATTTACAGTAAGTAAAAGATATTGCGAAGCTTTACAGGCAGCTTGCATCAGTATACTCAGAGTAAGGCAAATGTAAATTGGCCGAAAGTCAGTTGTTAAAGAAATAACCATCTTACATTATGACGCTGTACAATACACCGAAAACTATTACATCAAATGATTATAATTTTATAGTCATTAATAAACATGCCACTGAAACTACTGAATTTGTTCCCCTTGATATGGGGTTGTCAGACGCCTGAATTTCAGTGTACTGTCCCTTAACATACATGTGACTCACGCTGTTTCACTGGCAGTACTTTACCATTTACTGCGTGCTTGCTGCTCGTCGACACTCTGGCCGTGTAAGCGGGAATATGGCTGCTAAAACACCCCCTTTTTCCGTAAAAATACATAAAAATACATAATTACCTTATTAGTTACGTGTGGAAGGCAACAACGCCGTTTCCTTACAATTCCATGCCCCTGAGCCCATATTTAGCATAAAATTGCAGGTTCGATGCCATGGATTCGGGACAGGGTAACACGTATTGGAACAGCGGATTATTACTGTCTGTCTGAAACTGAGAACATAATATTTTAATAGCAAGTAACCATCAGTGTGCAACACGCGCGGTCCATGCAAAACTGACATAAACTACAGCTCATCATTTGCTGTTGTTGTTATGGTCTTCTGTCCGGAGACTTGTTTGATGCAGCTCTGCACCCTAATCTATCATGAGCAAGCCTTTTCATCTCCTCACAAGAACGACAACCCACATCCACTTGAATCTGCTTACTATACTCGTCTCTTGGTCTCCCTCTGCGATTTTTACCCCACACACTTCCCTCCAATGCTAAATTTACGATTCCTCGATGTCTAAGAATGTGTCCTACCAAGCGATCCCTCCTTTTAGTCATTGCCATTCTGAATTTTATATCCTCTGTACTGCGACCATCGCATGTTATTTTACTACCCAAATAACAAAACTCGTCTACCACCTTCATTGTTTCGTTACCTAATCTAATTCCTCCAGAATCACCTGATTTTATAAGACCGCATTCCATTATTTTTGTTTTGCTCTTGTTAATGTTCATTTTATACGCTCTCTTCAATACAGTGTCCATTCCATTCAACTGCTCTTCCAGGTCCTTTGCTGTCTCTGACAGAATTACAATGTCATCAGCAAAACGCAATGTTTTTATTTCTTCCCCCTGAACCTTAATCCCTATTCCAAATTTTTCCTTGCTTTCCTTCACCGCCTGCTCGATGTACAAATTGAATAGCATCGGAGAAAGGCTACAACCCTGTCTTACTCCCTTCCCAACTGATGCTTCCCTTTCATTTAAATAACTCTCCTTTCCCTGTATTTTACCCCTGCTGACTTCAGAATTTGAAAGAGTGTATTCCAGTCAACATTGTTAAATGCTTTCTCCAAATCTACAAAAGCTAAAAATGTAGGATTGCCTTTCCTTAATCGATCTTCTAAGATAAGACGTAAAGTGAGTATTGCTTCCCGGGTTCCTACGTTCCTCCTGAATCCAAACTGATTTCCCCAAGGTCAGCTTCTACCAGCTTTTTCATTCTCCTGTAGATAATTCGTGTTAAAATTTTGTAACCATGACTTATCAAACTGATGGTTCTGTAATTTTCACACCAGTCTGCACCTGATTTCTTGGGAATGGGAATTATTACATTTTTCTTAAAGTGTGAGGGTATTTCGCATGTCTCATACATCTTACACACCAGTTCAAATAGTTTTGTCATGGCTGGCTCTCCCAAAGACTTAAGTAGCACTGAGGGTATGTCATCTACTCCTGGGGCTTTGTTCCGACCTAGGTCTTTCAGAGCTCTGTCAAATTCATCTATGAGTATAGTATCTCCTATTTCATCTTGATCTACTTGCTCTTCCCCTCCTACAACATCGTCTCTAAGTTCATTTCCTTTGTAGAGCTGCTCTATGTACTCTTTCCACATTTCAGCTTTCCCTTGTTTGCTAAGAACTGGTTTCCCATCCGAGTTCCTGATATTCGTAGATTTGCCTTTCTTGTCCGCAAATGTCTCTTTTATTTTCCTGTAGGCGGTATCTACTTTTCCCCTTCTTATACATTCTTCTACAGATTTGCATTTAGCTTCTAGCCACTCCTGCTTAGCCATTTTGCACTTTTCCTAACTATAAAAAAAGAACAGTTCAACTTAGAGAAAATGATACTAGCAGCAATCCAATATCTAATTCCAAGTAAGAACGACTGCCAGAGCAGCAACTGAGAACGACGGAGAGCGGCTGAGAGAAAGGCTGTCGCCTCAGCAGTCAGCAGCCCTCTCCTCTACACGTGAGCGCTCTGCTCTGCTCACACTCGCGGGCGCCCTCTGGCGGCCCGTATCGCTACCGCTCACGTCGACCACTGTTTGCGACCTTTCCAGAGATGTTACACTGCCGACACGAAATGAAATCCGCGGGCACGAAATCTATGACCCGCCCCTTATTTTTGGAGCTGTAAAACTGTTACAACCGCTGTGACCTCGATAGGCTGTACCGTCTACGATCTCTCAAGTTGGGCTCTGTCTTGACAAAACGCCTAGTGTATTTCTGTAGGTTATCGCTGAGCGCACAGAGTCGATCGTCGGTGAGATTACTATAGGACAGGCTGACCCTACTGTCAGCAGACGCAGGGCCAGTGGTTTCGTTTAATTTTCGAACCAAAGTCCGAAGGCTGTACCAAACTCCACAGCAAAGTCCAAGGAAAATATGTAAACCTGCGAGGATACTGGAGCAGAGAAGCAACTGCTCACCTCCAGCGAGCGCAAGCTGCTCCTCACTAACTCTGAAGAGTGGCCCTCTCCAAAATAACACGCTCTCTCTCCGTCTGTCCACAGAGCATGAAAACCGCCTGTCGAAAACGCAAGCTCCAGTCCTAGTCAATGCGTCATTGCACTCACAGGATAGATTTCACTGGCTGTTAGTACTATCAGATAATCAAGCGCCTTTCCATGTCTTTTAGAGGACGGTTATCTCTTCCGCGACCAGCTTTCTCACGGAACAACGACCTCCGAAGCTAATACTAGGAGGAACTGCCTAGGAGGACCGCTACTGGTAAATTTATCACTGATGTTTTTGTTCATTTTTTCAGTTTAACTTGTTGATTTAATTTCGTTCAATGTTTTTTAAATGTCACTAAGGTATTATGCTTACCCTATCAATGAGCTAGGATTATATTATTTATAGAAATTATATTTAAAAACAAAGATGGATCAGGCAAGAGATACATCATGAAACATTATTTATTTGTAACTGAATTTACAAATGCAATTAAATACATAATTTAAAACAATTTTTTTTTCTGCAAACTATTTTCAGTCAAGTTCACCATCTTTGTCAAAACACTTTGCACACACGTATTGAACACTTACACCAGTAGGATCACTTAAGAATTTATTTGATTTCACCCACAGGTTTTGAACTTTTGCAGCCTCCTGTAAGTCGGATCTTACATGTTTCAGTGGTCGCAAGGGATACATGAACTGGCGTTTTCCTTGATAGCATATATGCAGAGGAAAGTTCTTCTGCAAATGTGAAAAGAAACATTCGCCAAGTAACCTCTTCTGTTATCGCTCTCTAAAGAATCCAGGTATTGATTCCAGCAAGGCTGAGCAACGCAGAAAAACGCGCAGAGGCCATCTGCGGCATCGAAACGTGACACTGTACATACGAGACATCTGGTCCACTAGTCAAGAATATCCACACCAAATGAAGTGCAATTCTAGAAACTCAGGCATGCAGATAGTTTCTGATGAGTGTCTTGGTCCAGTAAAACTGATATGTGTGCGTTGTACTCAGTAGTATATCATTTTCGTTGGACTTCCCTGATAAGGTCATGTCACTCTACTTCTCTATCAATACTTTGTGACACCCTAATATTCCAAATAAGTAGCCCCATGCAATTCGAGTGCGCACTGTTTCATCGGATGCAGTGTCTTCACTTCCAATTCTGGATGAGATTCTTTTCGTTTTCGTCCTCGGCTGTGAGTAGCAATTTGTGGTGTCACTGGAATCGAACCAGTAAGCGCTGGTTATTTGTGTGTTTCTCTCTCTCTCTCTCTCTCTTTTTTTTTTTTTTTTGTTTGTACAGTTCTGCATAATCAACTTCCGAATCTGACGATTCACCTCGTTGTACATCAGGTTGATATCATGTGTCATCATTACCACTCAACTCACCACATTAAAAAATGCCTTATCTTTCAGAAGTTTCTTCTGGTTCAAATAATTCAAATCATTCAGAAATTCTTCAACTGAACGAGAATACCATGTCATAATAAAGAGGAGAGCTAAACTTCTTCAGAACACAATAACGTACTGACAAAGAATAGCAATAAAGCCTAGCGACTCAGTCAAGAAAACGGGGAAAAAAAGAGAGGGAACGAGATCACAACCGTGAAATAACACACACCAAGCGAATGAAAAAAGCAATCGTTGCCCCATTACGGACATGGGGCTAAAAATTTTCTCACCGCTCAAAACGACCGGCCGTGGTTCTTTAAGGTATATTTATAACTAGCTGAAAACCCGGCGTTGCCCGGGCATTTACTTATTCCTGCCACGTTTCAAGTATATATTCATATGTATACGGGCTGTATGTTTGTAAACCCTCGTGGCAATACAGTTAGTAGTAAAAAAGTAATAGATTAAAACTTGGTGCGTGATGGGGCGGTTTTCCATGAACGTTACTGTTTACGAACTCATATCTAAAAATGTTCAAATGTTTGTAAAGTCTATGCGACTTAACTACGTGGTCATCAGTCCCTAAACTTACAAACTACTTATGAACTACTTACGAACTAGGACGCCACAAATATCCATGCCCGAGGGGGGATTCGAACCCCCGACCGTGCAGACCGTGACTGGAGCGCCTCAGTCTTCTCGGCCACCGCGGCCGGCAACTCATATCTCATGAACTACGTGTCGGAATATGATACAATTTGGAAGCTACATTCAACTATATATGTGTATACTGTCTTGTAAAATTTCCTGTCGCTACAATATGTAGTGTTCAAATTATAAATGGTAACGTCATACCGAGAGCCGTAGTTTTACTCCATAAACAGCGGAAAAGTAGTAAGCGAGAAACTTTTTTCCTTTGATCATTTTACTATGGTTACCAGCGAGAAAAAATTTAATAAAGGTTTGAAATTACGTTTAAAGTTTGTTGCAAGTCGCTAAGTACTGTCATTCTCAAACAGTGTATCTCGAAAGTCTCGCCGCATTATATGGCATTTTTTGCGATTTCTATTGGTTATGACGTAATATCTTTTGAACCATGTGCCGTATGTGATTTTTAACGATGCAGCAATTGTTAGCTCACGGTAAGGAATATGTGTGGCAAATTTGGTTGAAATCGGTCCAGTGGTTTAGGAGACAATGAGCAGCATTGTCGCAAAATGCAGCAGTTTTCCGCGCATCTCATTGTTTATGACGTCATTTCTCGTGAACTATGTATCGTACGTGTTTCTTACACTTACGCGACCGTCCTCGTGGATTGAAGCTTACGTGTACAAAATTTCATAAAGATTGGAACGAAACTGTAGATTTGTATGCAACACGTACATACATACGGACACTCTGCTTTATATATGTAAAGTGAATTATATAATTCATTCAGTTTTAGTTTTAGATATTTATATTTACGGAGATTATAGACAACAAAGATATATTGAAAGTCATGAAATGTAAAGTCACTACATTAAAAGGTACCCCCTTATTAAACGTTAAACAGTCACTCCGGTCTGAATGACCGGTACAGTCCTTCTAGTATTAATAACAAGTGTACCAACTGAAGATGCTTTAAAATAAAGCGAAAACCGTCTGAATAGATTAATTTACAGTTGCAAAAGACGGTAACCTAACCTATACCAAATGAAATTCTGTCGGTGGTTTTGAACCCAAAGACGACCGTCCACCCTGTTCTCTGTCTCGGTACCACTATTTTAGGAGCCAGACGCAGCACAGCAGGGAGGCCCGGTGAAAACGCGCTCATTTGTTTCCTGGCATACAGGGTGCGCCATTTATCTTGAGCACCCAAAATATTTCTGGAACAACAGCTATTGTACAACGACTTTCGCCAGTATCAAGGTAAGGCAGCTGCTCATGAACGTAAATATTTCGAAACATTTTACATCTACATGCATACTCCGCAAGCCACCCGATGGTGTTTGGCTTGGCGAAGGGTACCTTGAGTAACTCTATCGGTTCTCCCTCCTATTCCAGTCACCTACTGTTCGCGGAAAGAAAGATTGTCGGTATGCCTCTGTGTGGGCTCTAATGTCTCTTATTTTATCTTCATGATCTCTTCGCGAGATATACGTAGGAGGGAGCAATATACTGCTAGACTCCTAGGTAAAAGTATGTTCTCGAAACTTCGACAAAAGCCCGTACCGAGCGACAGAGCGTCTCTCCTGCAGAGTCTTCCACTGGAGTTTATCGATCATTTCCGTAACACTTTCACGATTACCAAATGATCCTGTAACGAAGCGCGCTGCTCTCCGTTGGATCTTTTCTATTTCCTCTATCAACCTCACCTAGTACGGATACCACATCGGTGAGCAGTAGTCAAGCAGTGGGCAGAAAAGTGTACTGTAACCCACTTCCTTTGTTTTCGGACTGCATTTTCTTAGGATTCTTCCAATGAATCTAAGTCTGGCATCTGCTTTACCGACGATTAATTTTATATGGTCGTTCCATTTTAAATTACTCCCAATGCCTACTCCCAGATAATTTATTGAATTAACTGCTTCCAGTAGCTGACCTGCTATAGTGTAGCTAAATGATACAGGATCTTTCTTTCTATTTATTCGCAGCACATTACACTTGTCTACATTCAGATTAAATTGCCATTCCGTGCATCAAGCGTCAATTCGATGCATATCATCCTGCATTTCAATACAATTTTCTATTGTTAGAACCTCTCTATACAGTATAGCATCATACGCAAAAAGCCTCAGTGAACTTCCGATGTTATCCGTAAGGTCATTTATATATATCGTGAACAGCAAAGGCCCCACAACACTCCCCTGTGGCACACCTGACATAACTCTTACTTCGTTAGACTTCTCTACATTGAGATGACATGCTGCCTTCTGTTATCTAGGAACTCATCAATCCAATGGCATAATTGGTCTGATAGACCATATGCTCTTACTTTGTTCATTAAACGTCTGTGGGGTACCGTATCAAACGCCTTGCGGAAGTCAAGAAACACAGCAACTACCTGAGAACCCGTGTCTATGGCCCTCTGAGTCTCGTGGACGAATAGCGTGAGCTGGGTTTCACACGATCGCCTTTTCCGAAACCCATGCTGATTCATAAGAGCAGACTTCTAGTCTGAGAAATGTCATTATACTCCTGCATAATACATGTTCCAAAATTCTACAACTGACCTACGTTAGAGATATAGGCCTATAGTTCTGCACATTTGTTCGACGTCCCTTCTTAAAAACGGGGATGACCTGCGCCATTTTCCAATCTTTTGGAGAGACCTACGGTACACCACTGCAAGAAAAGGGCAAGTTCCTTCGCGTACTCTGTGTAAAAACGAACTGGTATCCCATCTGGTTCTGCGGAATATCCTCTTTTGAGCGTTTTTAATTGTTTTTCTGTCCCTCTGTCAATTATTTCGATATCTTCCATTTTGTAATCTGTGCGGCAATCTAGAGAAGGAACTACAGTGCAATCTTCCTCTGTGAAACAGCTTTGGGAAAAGTCATTTAGTAATTCAGGCTTTACAGTGTCATCCTCTGTTTCAATGTTTCAATTGTAAAAGGAAAACATATTTGCTTTTTAACACACTTACGTGTTTTTAAATGGACACACTATATTATTTCATCGGCATTCTATAGCATGACAAATAACATAAACAGCGGTGTTGACTGCATCGCAATACGCCAATTCAAAATGTTCAAATGTTTGGCAAGGTTAAGGGACTTAACTACGGGGTCATCAGTCCCTAAACTTACAAACTACTTATGAACCACCTACAACTAAAGACGGCACAAATATCCATGCCCGAGGGGGGATTCGAACCCCTGACCGTAGTGGCCGTGCAGACCGTGACTGAAGCGCCTCAGTCCCCTCGGCCACCGCGGCTGCTGCTGTTCCACAGATATTTTGGGCCAAGATAAATGGGACACGCTCTATATCACGAAACACGGCTGTCCGCTGCGTTGAACAATTAACATATATACATGTGGCGTCCGTTCGGAAAGAACAGACCTGACTTCTGATCCTGCAGTTGTTATTCTTTCATATTAACAGAATATATAACATCAACTGCTAATGAGCAAAGCTGAAAATGTGTACCTAGCCGGGATTCGAACTCACGTCTCCTGCTTTCAAAGCAGTTGCGCTGACCACTACACCACTGGGGACACAGTGATTATCGCACCTTAAGGTCTACCTAAGCACACCTTCCGCCAAATTCCCAGCTTTACAGTGCCCACAGTATATACAGGGTGTCCAGAAAAGGACTCCCTGATTGCAAAATTAAATATCTCGAAAACAAAGATCGATAGAGGAATGCAGTAAACGGTATGTTTATTGTGAAAGCTGTAAGAAGTTTATGCAGCAGTTTGAAATAATAGTTACAAAAGCTGCTAACAGATGGCACTGTAATCGTCATACGTAATGCCTAGTATAAATACTGATCCGAATCCCAGAGCGATCAGTTCCACTACTGAAACGTGAAAGGATTTTAGCGTACCGAAGGAAGAGATTAAAACAACGCGTTTTTCTGGTGGTAGAGTACCATAGGTTAGAAGAAAGTCCTACGGCAACAAAGCGAAGTTTTCAAGCACGATTTAATGTTTCAAAAGGACTCGATACGAAAACCATTCTTACGCTCTTCGCAAAATTTCAACGAACAGCCAGCGTAACTGATGATCTAGTGGGACATGTTGGCCGCAAGCAAACCATAGTTACGCCTGAAAATATCACCACAGTTTCTGGAATTATTCAGCGAAATTCAATGTCATTCGTCCGTAGAATTGCATCTGAGACTGGTTTGAAGCTTTCCAGCACGCAGAAAATACTGAGAAAGAGCCTACACATGTTTCCATTCAAAATTCAAACGCACCAGGCCATACCCGTACGAGCTGTGCAACAAAGGGTTGCCTTTGCTAATCAGATGCTCACAATGATTGATAGTGAAGGATTTGATGTTGGCTGCAACTGGTTTACAGATGAAGCACACTTCCACCTGAATGGCTACGCGAATAAGCAGAACTGTCGATTTTAGGGTTCCGAAAAGCCATATTGGTGTGAATCGAAACCCCTGTATTCTCCTAAAGTTATCGTGTGGGCTGCAGTACGCAGAAGAGGCATTATTGGCCCTTTATTCATTCGAGAAATGGTCACTGGTTCCCCGTTACGTTGCAATTTTGGAACAATTTGTCGCCACACAGCAAGCGTTAGAACATCGACCAGGTACTGAATGGTTTATGCAAGATGGAGCCCGACCACATCGGACCGAACAAGTGTTTCGTTTTCTTGAGGAATACTTCGGGAATCGAGGCATTGCTTTGGAATATCCCAAATTTACTGGTGCAGGCATGGATTGGCCTCCATATTCGCCGGATTTGACTCATGTATGCTGATATGAGCTGTACAGCGTACAGCGCCATCTATTAGCAGCTTTTGTAACTATTATTTCAAACTGCCGTATAAACTTCTTACAGCTTTCACAATAAACATCGATCTTTGTTTTAGAGATATTTAATTTTGAAATCAGGGAGCCCTTTTCTGGACACCCTGTATGTATGTAATATTCCGGTGACTGACAATGATCCTTTCGTTAGTGGGGAGGGATGGACAAGTTTGTTGCCCTTACTCTTACCGAAATTAGTTTAAAAATTACGAGAAAAACACACACAACCAAGGAAGGATTACTCGAACCTGCGACGGGAGTGGCTGCTCAATCCGAGACATGGTACCTAACAACGCGCTGCCGTACTTGCGTAGCAAGCGACCTTTGTCCTATGTAGCTTATTTATTAGGCTATCATCATCATCATCATCATCATTGTTATTGTTGTTCAAGTCAGCTGGTCTTTGTGGACGTTGTATCATGTTTGTTCCATTTGGTTCGTTGAGTTCTTTTCTTGGCTTAGATTTTTGTTACAGATGACGCATAGCTGTAAATATGCAAATAAAGAAAATTTGCAACTGAGACTGACTTTCGGGATAAAGTCATAAACTGTGTCTGTACCAGCCACCTGCCACTTTTAATAACACTTTATTTTTTTCTTTAATGAACAATTATCTTCAACTAGTGCTCGAAAGATGGAGCTGTTGACAGATTACGTGCACCTCGTTCTTTCATCCATCGCACACTACTACAGACTTCATCAAGATAATGTTGCGACCACGATTGTTTAATTACAGCTGTGGCCATACAAGAGACTGCTTTGACCAGAGTCATATTTAATGTGCAAAAAGTATGGAAACCCACATTATTTATGTGTATCTCATGTGAGCACCTGTACTCACTTTCTTTTTGTAGTGGAGCCTAATAACCGGGAGAACAGGTTTCCTGTTTTGATGCAAGTACAGGTAATTAACATCTTGGTAGCTGCAAAATTGTTTACGTGTCAAGTATTATCACAGCGTTTACCTCCATAGAATGCAATGTGTTCACATGGTTACAGCAAGTACACGAGGTGTGAATCACCACTGAATGGCCCAGAACTGAAGTAATACACATAAGTGAGATGTTTTGTTTGTTCCTCATTGCTGTGCTCCATGATACCCAGAGTGAAAACCATCTGTAGCGCAGCGCTGGTGGGAACCAAAGATTAACAACTCTTGATACATTATTAAAAGAAATCAGTGTAATTACTTTCCGGCCGTTTTTCATTTTTCGATGGCTGTTTTTTTCCAGGACAGAGACGTAAGCCGAGAGATCGGTACACACGACATACATGACAGTAGTGTGGGTTGCCTGACTCCCAGGCAACCATCAACTCGCTTTGCACCTAAACATATGATTTAAGCCTTAAAATTGAGGATTTGTGTTTACGACGTTCGTGTGCATTCTAACGCATTGTTTAATCTTGCAACAATTACACAGTTTCATAGAGCAGAACTGTATTCAATACACGAAATGATGTAAAATGATGTACGTTCTGTAACTAGGCACTGGTGGCATTAGTGACAGAAAAAGAGAGAGAATTACTTCCAAATAATATTGCTATCCTACCGCCAAGATGCCTTACTCGTAAATGTATGTGTTTTGGTGCACACCGGATGTTTGTAATTGCGAAAAGATATAATGCTATAAGCATGTACCTCTAATCTCTATCGCTATTAATTAACTGTCATCATAGCCATTGCCACTGAAGAGCATGTGTGTGTATATCTATATATAATATATAATTATCGTTTCATCTTCGAATAACGCGTACCGAGTCAGCTCTTTATGGGCGGCCTAGCATTACCAAATCTTTCTGTGGACCCAATATGTTATAAATGTTTCTTTATTTGTACAAGGAATTCGTTCTTCCTTCTGATCAGAGATTTTTATACCTGATAACTTCCTGACATTTCATCTAGACAATTTCCATACTGTTGCCTCATTAATTTTTTTTATTTCTTTTTTTCCGCAGTTTTCGTTCTAATTACACACTATACCACCTAATAATACCCTATACCACCTGGAAGGTAAGGAATCTTCGCTGATGTCATTGATGCCTCGTTGTACTTAATTACATGTCTAATATAATGAATTTTTCTGTTGTAAGTATTCCTCAGACTAGATTCCTAGAGCAATATCTGCATAGCAGTTTCATGAAGCGAAGACCCCTCAGTATCTTGGCACTATTGTTCATGTTGCCAAAAGGTAAAATATAAATTCTTCAAGACCTGACGTTTCGGCCCATCTGCTGGGGCCAAAATTAGGAGTGCCACCAATTTGCTGATTACTTCCGGAGTAACTAGGCACTGGTGGCGTTAGTGACAGAGAGAGAGAGAGAGAGAATTACTTCCAAATAATATTGCTATCCTACCGCCGAGATGTCTT
Organism: Locusta migratoria; assembly: GCA_026315105.1. NCBI lineage: Eukaryota > Metazoa > Arthropoda > Insecta > Orthoptera > Acrididae > Locusta > Locusta migratoria. The sequence goes on from CM048744.1 coordinate 543,724,512, forward strand.
ACTCGTAACTGTATGTGTTTGCATGCACACCGGATCTTTGAAATTGCGAAAAGATATAATGCTAGAAGCATGTACCTTTATTCTCTATCGCTATTAATCAACTGGCATTATAGCCATTGCCACTGAAGAGCATGTGTGTGTATATCTATAGGTTGAACCAGCTACTACTGTGTAATCTCAAGTTGTTGTTTAAAGCTGTTACGAGAAATCTGAAAAACTACTTAAATGACTTTCCTCAAATCTTTATATGATAATTTGAAGACCATCCGAACGAACATGGATTACATATTATTTTAAAATTTGATTTATATTCCTGGGGCTCATTCTCATATGTGATGAATGGGAAAGTATAAAAATACACCAATCAAATCGATATCCTGCTTTGCATTGCTATGGCTAAGTGGAATGAAGAAAGGAAGTAAGATTAAGGACTAACGTCCTGTCGACATCGTCGTGATTAGAAACGAGCACACGCTGGAATCAATTTTTACTAAGGACTAGCTGAAAACCCGGCGTTAGTACTAGTCTTCTTCCCTTTTCTCTTTCTGATCACCTGTTTTCGTCTTTCTCTCTCTCTCTCTCTCTCTGTTCGTAATCGATGGTAAAGCATCGACTAAAACAGAGGTGATATCGGGCGTTCCACAGGGTAGTGTTATTGGTCCTTTGCTGTTCATTATTTACATAAACGATTTGCGAGAAAATCTAAGTAACTCTCTGACTTTGTTTGCCGTTCACCGTCTAGTAAAATCATATGAAGATCAAAACCAACTGCAGAACGATCTGAATAAGATATCACAAAGGTGTAAAAATTGGCAATGACATTAATAATGAGAAGTGTGAAGTCGTCGACGTGAGTACGAAAAGAAATCCGTTAAATTTTGTTTACAAGATAAATCAATAAACAATGAAGGCTGTAAACTCCACAAAATACCTAGGAATTACTATTACTTCAGATTTAAACTGAAAAGAACACGTAGATAATGTAGTGGGAAAGGCGAACCAGAGACTGCGTTTCATTGGTAGAACAATTAAAAGATGCAACAGAACTACTGAAGAAACTGTATACACTTTTCTGGAGTATTGCTGCCCAGTGTGGGATCCTTATCAGGTGGGTTTGACGGAGGACATCGAAAGAGTCCAAAGTAGGGCAGCTCGTTTTGTGCTGTCACGATACAGGGGAGACAGCGTTACGGAAATGATACAGGAACTGGGATGGGAATCATTGCAACAACGGTGCTTATCGCTGCGGCGTGGGCTACTTGCGAAACTCCAATCGCCAACATTCTGCTCCGAATGCGAAAATATATTGTTGACTCCCACTTACACTTCAGAATATAATACGAGAAATAAGAGCTAAAAAGGAGAAATTCAGGTGTTCTTTCTTCCCGCGCGCTATTAGAGAATGGAATGGGAGATAAATAGTATAATGGAGGTTCGATGAACCCTCTGCCAGGCACTTAAATGTGATTTTGAGAGTATCCCATGTAGATGCAGATGTAGATGTCCTTTCCCCCCTCTCTCTCTCTCTGTCTCCTCGCTCCCCTTTATGTCTGTCTCCTTTTCCACCTACTCTTCTCCATCCTACATCAGAAAACATAAATATATGCGCCAAGTTTTGTGATGACTGGTCAAACGGTGTCAAAGTCACAGGGTCCCTCCTCCATGCTAAATTCACTGACTCGCAGAGTATAAAAATCTCCTTCATGAAAAGATATATGGTGTTCAGTCAAGCAATCATGTACCTACGGAGGCTCACGAACGGTAGCCCATTTATTAATTCCGGTTACAAGCAATCTTCATTCCACATTCCATTCAATTTCGTCCAACCATTTCAGCATGAAACGAAACAAACTTATTAATCCATTGTAAGGTACCATCCGCCACGCACGGTACGGTGGCTTATGAAAGGTAGCCCAAGTATTAATGCAGGATACAAGCTACCTCTGTTGCAAATTTAATTCACATCCGTCCTGCCATGTCAGCACGAAGGACTAAGAAACGAATTATTGTGAAGCACTCTCCGCCATGCACCATACGCAGTTAATTTTAGTATGCCTATAACCTTCCGGCGAGTGCAAGCAGTGAGTTGACAAAATTTTATTGCATTTGGATGTAGGGTATGGCCGTGCATGAAATAGGTAGGAAAAGAGAAACAAGCAAACTTTAGTTTTTGTATATTAGAAGAAGATATGGAAGGAAATCGGCTGTGATGTATGTAAAGAACGGACGAAATTTGCTTCTAATGATTTAGGGAAATAACGGGAAGCCTAAATCAGGATGCCGGAGGCGAGTTTGAACCACCTTCCTCCCGAATGCGAGTCCACTGCGTTACCACTGCGCCATCTCGTTCGTTGTCTGAGGAAGAGAAAGCTACAAAAACATATGTTTTCTAGAAGAAGCAATTATTGAAAACACTGCTGGACACACAAAAATTAGTACATCCTGTTTTCCAATCTACTCAAGATTTATTGTGGAAACAGTGGATATGGAGTACATCAATTGATTACAGTTACAGATCAATAGCTCAAAGGTAACAGGTGTCGATCAATGCTGAATTAGTATTAGCACGAAGTTGACGTAAGTCCTCTAGCACCCAATAGCAGTTGTGTATACCTAATTTTTGAGTCAAGCTTCGTCCAAATGAAACGAAAGTTCAAATGTTCAAATGTTTGTATAGTCTATGGGACTTAACTACGGTGTCATCAGTCCCTAAACTTACAAACTACTTATGAACTACTTACGAACTAGGACGGCACAAATATCCATGCCCGAGGGGGGATTCGAACCCCCGACCATAGTATGAAACGAAAGGCACTGTAATATATGAACGATTGTAATATAGTTTATTACATTTATTAATATATGCTGTAATTCAGAAATATATCTACGAAAAACCTTGTTAGTTTCTTTCTGGCAAGTGTTTATCTGCAGTGTGGATAACAGCACTTACTTACTTACTTTACGCGATTAGGCCCAGTGGACCGCGCGATGATGCAATCAAGGCTCTCCAATTGATTGAGATTCTTCGCAGTCTGTTCCCAGTTTTTCCTGGCCTCAAGTCTTTGTAGGTCTTCTCTTATCCCGTCCATCCACCTCTTTCTTGGTCGTTCCAGTGGTCTTTTGCCTGTTCGTATAATCTCCACGGTCACCCTAGGCCATCGCTCCTCACTCATACGTACCACATACCCTGCCCATTCTAATGAGAGCGCAGCGGGCAGCCGAGCGGAGCGGACGCACGCCAGCGCAGCAGCAGCATTCGTCTCGCAACCGACTTCTACAGCAGCCATGTCCGGACGCGGAAGAGGAGGCGCGGGAAGGTCAAAGGGTGGCCTTCGTTCGGCCATTACGAAGCATCTCGCTTGCGAGGTGTTGCATATGGCCGGAAACGACGAGAAGAAGAAGCGGAAGAAGAAGAAGCAGATGACGGTGCAGTGTTTTCACTGCCAGAAACTTGGCCACCTGAACAAGGACTGCAGAAACACAGCTGCTTGTATGAAGTGCGCCGAGGCGCACGACACGCGCGACTGCAAGAAGACGCGGGAAGCCGCGAAGAAGTGTACTGCAGCTTCACATGTAGCTGGAGCGGCGGAGGAAGTAGGCACACCGACAAGGGCTCCATTGAGGGGATGGAGATTCAAGAAGAACCCGCTGCCGATCCGCCCCCTCCCCCAAGAGGGGACAGCGGATCAAGCCACGAAGATACGTCTGCGGCCATCGACGCGATGCGCGCTCTCAAATCCGCCATGGCGGAGGAGAGATCGTTGTTTCGCGCCGAACTCGACGCGGCGCGGCGCCAAGTTGAGGAACTGGTGCGGGAACTTCGCGCCGCGAAAGAAGATGCGACCGCCCTTGTTGCCAACCCACAAGCGGGCAGGAAAGCAGGGGTGGACGCAGGGACGCAGAGAGGTAGAAGAAGTCACACCGACTGGCGTTCCCACGGTCCCTGTAGCAATGCAGGAGGCCGAGGGGGCGCACATGGAGGTGGACACACATCTCATCCTGGATAGTGCGAGGCTGAAAGTCGGGGTGAGAGTTTAAAATAGGGAAAGTTTAATTTTTAAAAACTCACAACCACCAACTGCGAACCATATTCCTAAACACTGGAACTGTGATTGCTGCTGTTTGACTCGTTTTCTAGGGGATGATATCACAAGTTCGCAGCTTTCCTTTCCTGCATATGATTAACAAAAAAATTCATAATAAAGTCAAGTTCATGAGAGAAAAGGGTGTACTAACTACTATTTTTGAAAACACGTGAAAGTTCACTTTATGTTGTTTATTTCACAATATTAGAACCCTGTGGCTGATACATCTGTACGTCGACACATTTATAAAAAAAAATAATAATAATAAAAAATTATAGCTCCTGAGCCCCCAGACAAAATGAATATTTGTCGCAAATTGTTTTCACACCATGTGCCTGTCTCAAACACCGTTTATGTTCATGCCTATGCGACGACACGTGTTACATTAACAAAACACAGTCACTTTTAGTGCGATGCACACCTTGTTCCACCGGATAATTATTCGCAACACACAGTAGCACTCGATTCAGCTTGGTGCAGTCTATGACGAGCAACCACACTTGGCAATTGCCACAGAAAAATCTAAAGTCTCCTCCTGGAGATCCACATGCCGACTGATGCAGAGCGACGCCACCCGGCCAGCTACCCCACTTGCTCCCGACTCATCACTTCCTGCCCTCGTGCGTGCGCGCGCCAAAAGCCCAAATGCCCGGGTTTTTTCCCTATGTCATCAACTTCCCCATGTGAGCTGTTCTAACCGACTTCCAACGTACAGCGCTCAGCCAATACATTTCTAAAACTTTACTTAAAATCAAAATAATTACACTACATATTGGACAAATTTCTTATGTTTTTATATTGGTATTCACATCCTTTGCACTATTTATTACAATCGTACAATTTCTTATATCACAGATAAGTGATATAACTGAATATTTCAAGATAAAATGCACAAGATTAATTGAAAATAAAATGAGAAATAGTTAATATATTACTTTTATAAACAAACATTGCCATGCTAGTTGTGTAACTGTCTTGTATTCATTGGTAATTTATTACTCTTCATTGTCAATTAAACATATTACGTCAGATGTGACTATATCAGCTAATGTATTGTTTATTTCTCAACAAGCTATTTTGTAATGAGGGCCTTAAAGGTTCCTAACTGCATCGTATTACTTCAAATGCAAGTAGAACTAAAAAATTGTCGAGAAAATTGACTTTGAAGTTTTGCTATGTACACGTAAGTACCAATAATTAAAACAGTTGCATTACCTGTCGGTGTAGTCAGGTGGAACCATTCTGGTCTCACAGCCAAAGCGTCGGGGGATTTGAATCCCACTGCTACAGATTTTTTTTGTTTTGTTTTAGAATTCAGTTCTATAAAACATATTGGGGTCTGTAATTCCATGTGTTGTGCCAGTTTTTGTTTATGTGTATGTACAGGAGCTGAAAACCTTGTCGTCACGTAAAACTAGTTAGCTATGGAGATGACTTCCCAGAATCAGTGTAGTAGATCTTCACAAACTGAACAATCAAAGGCTACCGTCGTCAACTAATGTTTAAGCCAATACTGCAAAAAAGTGTAACTTAAGTGATTTTGATTGAAATTATCATTATTAATAACCTTCTATAAAATATATAAAATTACAAATGCACAAAAATGCATGCAATTTTCGTAAAAATTGCCATTAGATGCAAGTTTTCGAACAGAACGAAGAAAAAAAAAAAACTGACACGACAGAATTCGGACCATCGACGCTACGGTTTTAATTCCCGACCGATATCACCTTTTGTTTTCTTTTCTTTCTTGAGGTAGATCGTCTGTTCCTATTCGTTCTTAGTGTTTGTTTAGTAATTGCCTCAGCTTTTTTTAAATTTTATTTATTTATTTTATTATTACTATTAGAGCCACGGCGCCCGGCACCAGAGCTACACCGACAGATACTGCATGCAATTCGTTTAACGATTTGGAACTTATGCTTGCTTGCAAAAACTTAAAATTTGATTTTCTCGACAATTTTCGGGAGTTGCGCCGAATGCCTTTGGTTTATTGTTATTTGAGTTCTTAAGTCGTGATTGCAAAATTTTAGCACGAATGATTTACAGAAGGGTGGAAAACCTGGTAGAAACCGACCTCGGGGAAGATCAGTTTGGGTTCAGGAGAAATGTAGGAACACGGGAGGCAATACTCACTTTACGGCTTATCCTAGAAGATAGATTAAGGAAAGGCAAACCTACATTTCTAGCTTTTGTAGATCTGGAGAAGGCTTTTGACAATGTTGATTGGAATGAACTATTTCAACTTCTGAAGCAAGCATGAGTAAAATATAGGGAGCGTAAGGTTATTTACAACTTGTACAAAAACCAGACAGAGGTTGTCAGAGTTGAAGGGCATGAAAGGGATGCAGTGGTTGGGAAGGGAGTGAGACAGGGTTGTAGTCTTTCTCCAATGTTATTCAATTTGTACAGTGAGCAAGCCATAAATGAAAGCAAGGAGATATTGGAGAAGGAATTAAAGTTCAGGGTAAAGAATTAAAACATCGCGTTTTGCCGACGACATATTTATTCCGTCAGAGACAGCAAAGGACATGGAAGAGCAGTTGAACGGAATGGACAGTGTGGTGAAATGTGCATATAACATGAACATTAACAAGTGCAAAACAAGGGTTTGGGAGTGAGGTCTGAGATAATCAGGCGATGCTGAAAGAATTAGTTTGGGTGACGAAACACCAAAAGTGGTATATGAGTTTTGTTACTTGTCCAGTAAAATAACATGCGATTGTCGCAGTACAGAGGATATAAAATGCAGAATGGCAATGAGAAGAAAAAAAAAAAAAACATGGAATATTGATTCAAGCCTAAGGAAGTCCTTTCTGAAGGCATATGTGTGGAGTGTTACCTTGTATAGGTGTGGAACGGACGATAAACACTGCGGACAGAAAGAGGATACAGGCTTTTGAAATGTGGTGCTACAGAAGAATGCTGAAGATTAGGTGGGGAGATAACGTAACTACTGATGAGGAGGTACTGACTAGAATTGGGGAGAAAAGAAATTTCTGGCATACCTTGACTAAAATAAGGGATTGGTAGGACACATTCTTAGACATCAAGAGATCGTGACTTTAGCGTTGGATGGAAGTGTGTTGGGAATAATCGCAGAGGGAGTAATTACTATTACTTCAAACTTAAACTGGAAAGAAGACGTAGATAATGTCGTGGGAAAGGCGAATGAGAGACTGCGTTTCATTGGTAGAACCCTTAAAACATGCAACAGAACTACAAAACAAACTGCATACACTACGCTTGTCCGTCTATTTTTGGAGTATGTGGGATCTTTATCAGGTGGGTTTGACGGAGGACATCGAAAGAGTCCAAAGAAGGGTAGCTCGTTTTGTACTGTAACGATACAGGGGAGACAACGTTACGGGAATTATACAGGATCTGGGATGGGAATCATTACAACAACGGCGCTTATCGCTGCGGAGTTGTCTACTTTCGAAACTCCAATCGCCAACATTCTCCTCCGGATGCGAAAATATATTGTTGACTCTCACTTACATAGGTAGAAATGATCACCAGAATAAAATACGAGAAACCAGAGCTAAAACGGAGAGATTCAGGTGTTCTTTTTTCCCGCGCGCTATTAGAGAATGGAAAGGGAGGTAGCCGGCCGCGGTGGCCGAGGGGACTGAGGCGCTTCAGTCACGGTCTGCACGGCCACTATCGTCGGCGGTTCGAATCCCCCCTCGGGCATGGATATTTGTGCCGTCCTAGTTCGTAAGTAGTTCATAAGTAGTTTGTAAGTTTAGGGACTGATGACCCCATAGTTAAGTCCGATAAGCTGTACAAACATTTGAACATTTTGAAAGGGTGATAAATAGTATAACGGTGGTTCGATGAACCTTCTGCCAGCTACTTAAATGTGATTTGCAGAGTATCCCATGTAGATGTAGATGAATATAGTAAGCAAATTCAAATGGATGTAGGTTGCAGGTCTTATGAGGAGGGTAAGACGCTTGCTCAGGATAAAGTAGGGTGGAGAGCTGCATCAAACCAGTCTCCGGACTGAGGACTACAACAACATACAATTTAACGTACCGTAAATATAAAAAAAAATTGTAAAATCCTTGAGCCATGTGGGCTGTGTAAGCGTGTCGTATCAGTTTGGTTGGTCCGTACAGCTGGTAAGGCGTGGCTGGGCTGCCACAGTGGCTTCGCCCGTTCACAGACAGCGCTGGGAGGCCTGTGGCTCAGCCGCCGCCTCGTTAGCACCAGCTCTAGTGGACAGCGCCAGGCAGCTAGGTAGGGACCGCGCCCTGACGGCTGCCAGCGCCGACTAATGGAGGCAGCAAGTGTCGGCGCTTGGCGTCGCTCCTCGGCGCCTGACAGCCCGGACAGCTCGCACCTGCCGCGCGCCGACAAACTCTGCTACGTCTCCATACTGCGTCCGTGCCAGCAACCTGCCGTATCTCCTACATCAGTGTTCTTCTACGTTCGCCAATACGCGACCCCCTTACAAGTAAAAATATTTTGGTGACCCCCTTTCAGACAAAATTATCATGGAGATCCCCCTCCTCACAAACCGTAACAAAACAATGTTTTCTCAAAGGCAACAAATTTCATCTAATTTCTTTTCAAAATGTTTGTAAATCTATCGGATTAAACTGCGTGGTCATCAGTCCGTAGCTTACAAACAACTTAAACCTAGGTAACCTAACCTAAGGACAAACGCACACACCCATGCCCCAGGGAGGACTCGAACCTCCACGGTGAGCAACCGCGCGCTCCGCAACGAGACGTTTTAGACCGCTCGGGGTTTTTTTCCGTACGGCCGAAATCGTGTAGTGTGAAAGCGGCCTTAGCCCTGGGCGTAGGCGCGTACAGAAGGGAGCTGTGGCTAATTTCTTTTACTTCAGTTTTCTTTTAAATTGTAGGACGAAGTTTTTATTGTATACTAGCTGTAAACCCGGCGTTGCCTGGGTGTTTATTTATCCTACACTCTCGTAATCCACATTCCCTTCCCCCCTCTCTCTGCATCCACCTCTTTCTCTCCCATCTCTCTGTTCGTTTTCACCTTTCCTCTCTCGGAAAAATTCTCGACATGGTACCCTCTTGCATGTACCACAGAAACATTTATGTACCCATTAATCTTCCTCTTGGTTTAAAGGTCATGTGTGCTAAAATTCACAAAGATTAGAGCAAAACTATGCATTTTATAAAATTCCGTAAGTTAAGTACCCTCCACCATGCACCGAACGAAATTTTATACCGACAGTGACATTCCTCTACTTTTTAAGGTAGAGTGTGCAAAATTTCATCAATATCGGAACAAAACTATAGATTTTTGTGAAGAAGAAACGCAGGGTCACATTGAAAAACGCACTTCATTCTTCTCAAATATTCCAATTTTATTCCATACAACCTTTGTTCTGATAATAACGAAAACAACAAAAAAAGGATTTGTGAAATCGATCGAGCCGTTCTCAAGTTATGGCGCGTTCAAGGAATTTGGGGATCAATTTTTATGTTGCAAAGAACCCTCCACCGTACAATGTATGGAACTTCAGGTAGATGGTGACCTTCCTCTTCTTTTAAAGGTCAAGCGTGCGAAATTTCGTGAAGATCGGAATAAAACTGTAGATTTCGTGAGTCTGTAAAAGAAGTATCCTCCGCAATGCACCTATCACGAAATACTTTCTTAGCTGAGGTTTAATACCTATAAACTACATTACTGCCAAATTTCAGCGTCCTAGGTGAAGTAGTTTTGAAAATTTCGTGTTTAGTTAGTGAGTGAGTGAGTATCCTTTCGCTTTAATATACATACAGATTAAGAAAACTGATTCCTTAATTTTGGACGCAAGAGAATTGAGGGAGACTTGCAGACAAAAATAAATAACATGAAAATCTTTATGCTGACTTGATTTGGTACAAAGTCATACCTGATGCGAAAGTTTTACGGCATCTACAGCGAAACTGTTGTGAGCCGTAGAGTTCCTTTCGTTTAATCATTTCGTTTGTTTGTGTGTGTGTGTGTCTGTGTGTGAGGGGGGGGGGGGGGAGGAGGAGGGAGCGGTCAGTAACAGAATGCTTCATAAACGTCCGAAATTACATGCAAACTCTGTACCAGATCCCTACTACACCCATTGTCCAATAATTGACTCATAAATCTGGATATTCTCACACGGTGGCCTCTTATTATTTATTACGTCATATCTCGTGTCGTGCTGTTTTGTTTTTGGGTCAGGAACCTTCAAGGGCGTACGGTGAACAGTTCAACAAAGTTTCGTTGCAATCGAATGAATGGTTTATGAACACATAGAGGACATACAGACAAACATATATATATATATATATATATATATATATATATATATATATATAGATTTCTGGTAATGGTACACAATACCGTCAAAAGGGTGATTTCGGAGACCGGCCAGCCGTGGTGGCCGAGCGGTCTGCGGCGCGCCAGTCACAGTCTGCACGGCCGCTACGGTCGGGGGTTAGAATTCCCCCTCGGGCATGGATGTTTGTGTCGTCTTTAGTGTAAGGTAGTTCATAAGTAGTTTGTAAGTTTAGGGACTGATGACCCCGCAGTTAAGTCCCATAAGCTCTACAAACATTTGAACATTTTCGGACACGGGGGTGATTTCGGACGATAACGTGGGGAAAGATTGCGCACTTAAGGTTTCATTACCGATATAATAATTACAATTGTATTTTAACTCGAAATTCATCTGACTTTTTCATGTTATATAACTGAGTACAGAAGTCATATGTATGAGTTAAACTGTATTTCCCATTTAATAAAAAAAAGTAATGCAAATGCCCAGACACATCCCCGTGGGGTAAGAGTGCGTTTCCAGAAGGGTAAGTTTCCGCGTTATTTTCAAAATAAGTGCCACTCAATCCTTTTTCTTTATTTAATTCGTCATATACATGAATATAAACCCCTTTGTTTCTGGGCAAATAACAATGAGTTTTAGTACAAAATATGCTTAATTGAACAATTGTGGAGCTTGTGAAACAGAACCTGAAGGATAATATTCCAATTGGAGGTAATGCTGTTTAACAGAGATCACAAATGAAGTGTTCAGAAACTTCTTAACATGATTCATGCCACCACTCCTCGCGTTTTAGACACAGAATCCAATCATCTGTTGGCGGATTATTGTAGTTTTTAGTGCAGCCGGGACAGTGAAAAGAACATAAACTTTTCGTCGACATATTTATGTTTTGCTTTCCTTTATTTTCCTTTGCTTGATCAGAACCACTTATTCCAGACTCCCTCGCTAGTTGTCGTTTAGACTTTCCGTTTTTCAGGGCCTCTTTTGCAGCTTCCAATATTTCTGGAGTGCCTGCCTTCCGTTCAGTTTTTCTTTTGTAGACGCTTCAATACAAAAATTAAATAAATAAAGAAAAATTACACACACACATACATATATAAATTGGAAAACATTACCTCTATTAAGACTACTATTTGTGTATAATATCAACATGTATTGTTCATACACGTTTTTAGCTTCACAACAACGAAAAAACTAATAATTATAGTTGATGAGGTAAGATTACGTAGTGCGCAATTTTACCCCACACGAAACGCGTAAGCTTGTCCCGCAATACGGGACTGCAGCTTTTGTCTGCACATGGAAACTCTTTGCGCGATACTCTTTGTTTCATTATATCACAAGACTGGCAATAAATCGTAGTTAACTTTATTATAAAGTTAAAAATCTGGAGCTCATTATTGTCTTACGCCGAGCTTATTTTCTCAAGACCAAATTTTATATGAAAATAATGTAAAACATTTCTTTCCGCATTGTACAGCCGTTAGCACTACGACAAGAACCAAACTATGGCAACAAAGAGTCAGCCACAGAGGGTGTTTCGTGCCCTGCAGGACAGCCAACTGCTGTATTTTTAAGACTGAAATATATACGTTGCGCAGTCTTACCCGCTGCACACACTTACCCCATTCTACTCAATGGTTTATGTATTCTTTCCCGCTGCATAGCAACGAATTAGCGCTAAATTCCACCTCCGCGCGCTGCTAATTTTATGCACGAGACTGTAATTCCCGCGCGACCGCATTTGGATCGATTGTTTACAGACGCAGTAATCAGTCGGACAGTCTCATTGTAGAAAGTTCTCCGTGTTATGGAGCGGAAACTTTCTGTTGTTGCGACTGGCGGAAAAGTATTGAAGCGTCAGTCGCCAAAGAGGTCAGTAGGCTGCGGCACTGTGAGAAGTTTTGTACCAATTTGCAACGAGTTATGTAGTAAAGTTTCAAAGTAATGGAGATTTTTTCGAAATTGTGTACTTTGTGAGGTGATTTCGGACAATGCCGAGAACGTATAAAAGTTACAACGGTCTTCAAGATCGGTGTAATTGTAAACCGGAAATTTTAAAGAAAGCAGTTCAAGATATTCAATGCGGCATATTAAAGTATCGAAAAGACTTTAATAATTCCTTATCTCAGTCTTTAACCCCTATTTCAATGATATACATCCTTAAAACACATTAAAAGTCACAAAAATCAAAGAGAAAAAAAGTAGAATGAAGAAAAGTCAATTTGTGTCCAAAATCAACCGATACACTTCGAAACACCGGACAGAGATTGATACCACACATTTGTCCGAAATCACCCCAGTCCTTGAGGTGATTTCGGACACTTTATTTCTCTGTCTAAGGCAAAAGTAGATGCACATGGACGTTCTGTTTCTAGGATATTTTATTAATTATACCTATACCCCACCACTTCCGTAAAAAAACAATGAAATCTGACAAAACCTACAAAAGTTATAGTGAAAATAATCTCAAAACTGTTCGAAATCACCTTGTTTGACGGTACATATTTTTACGTGATTTCCGACAGATTTTTTTTATATTTAATTTTTTTTTTTTTTTTTTTTTTTTTTTTTTTTTTTTTTTTTTTTTTTTTTTTTACGAGTATTTCGCATTTGGGACCTAATGATACGTCACCTTTTGCGGTCTGGACGACTGGCACGAAATGTGGCCCAACTTAAGAACCAGGTGAAACCTGCGTGGCAGGCCATTCCGCAAGACAACATTAGACACCTCGACGATCGTCTCCATGGCAGAATTGCAGCAGGAGGAGGGTATACCCGGTACCAGCGTCGACATTGCTCACGCTCTGGTGACTGTACTCACTGTTGGCTCTCGGCCTTGTAGACACGTGCGGATCTGCTCCGCGCACAGGTTAGTGGCCCGCTATCGGTGTTGTTCACTTCCGTGTCGCTAATTTTGTATTTGTCTAGAGCCCTTATTGCGCACTCTTACCATCGAAGTGATTGTTATCCACTTCTCGATCACCGGCAGTATCGTTTTACATTAAAATGGCCGGCCGCGGTGGCCGAGGGGACTGAGGCGCTTCAGTCACGGTCTGCCCGGCCACTACGGTCGGGGGTTGGAATCCCCCCTCGGGCATGGATATTTGTGCCGTCCTTAGTATTAGCTAGTTCATAAGTAGTTTGTTGTAAGTTTAGGGACTGATGACCCCGTAGTTAAGTCCCTTAAGCTTAACAAACATTTGAACATTTTGAACATTAAAATGACATCGGAGGCCGCACGTGCTGAACACGTACGAAACACTCACAAAGAATAAAATTTAAACACTAGGACGGGCATATAGGAGAGGTGACGGTGCACCATGCAGGATTCGGACTGCGACCATTTCGTGTGTTTGAACTTCCTTTCGATGTACCGCAAGACGGTCGTTCAAGCCTCCCCCCCCCCCCCCCCCCCACGGCAATGTTGTGGGACGTGGGTCACCTGGCAACGTACTAAGTATTAAACGGCTAAGACAGATAAGGGTAGAACTGTCGAAACACGTGTAATCCTACCTGAAGATAGGTGGTGTGCGAGCCATCGTCATGTATGACGGACAGCCACGTACTTGTGTAGGGTGTGGACAAGAGGGCCACGTTAGGTCCGAATGTCTCCATCGCCGTTTACTCCGGATTCCGACCGCTAGAGGCAACTTTCGCTGCAACGGCTACTCCTTTACCAGACACTTACGCCTCAACTCTCGCATCCCCCACGTGTTACATGTTTTCCCGACACCGATAACCCTTGCCCGCCGCATGATGGCGATGCGATCCTTTGTTTGTGCTGGACTGCCTCTCTTTCCCTCGCACGGAAGCGTGGTGGGGTCGGTCTATTCCACGTCCCACAAAACGTTACGGCACTGTTTCTTAGCTCCCAACTGAAAATATGGCGACACTGCCCAACGAGCATGATCGGACTGCTTTTAATCGAATATGCGCCGGTCTCTAAAATATCCCCAGTCATCTGACATTCCAGCCCCTTTTTACTACATCGGACATTTCTTTCTGTAATTAAGCTACATTTACCAGTCCCTACAACTTTCACAAATACTACAGGCAATGTCTATGAGGCCCTCCAACCTCATCAGCCCCCAATCCTACTGAACAAACGTTTCCCCAAATCATATGGTGTCGTTCATGGAAATACATGCAGTTTTTCTCGATTGCGGCTTCTAATCCGCCTGGTATATCTACGTCAACGGCAAACAAGTCAACAGTATCCGTCTCGTTGTCACACCCCTAGGCATTCACTGTGGAGTGGACGACACAGACGACCACCGGCCCTAATGTTGTCTGTCGTCCGACGTCTGCAAACTCACACAACGTATTCTGGCTTTCGTCACCTGACGTACACCTGCTCAGCTCTCATTCCAGACGCTGCTATTCCCGGACACGATTTATTACCCGGCCACGAAAACTAACGCTGTGAACTGGATACGCGGTGAAACCGTCGACTACCTCTTCGACCGCGACGAGAAATCGGAACTGGATTACTGGACGTATTTCAATGACCGCCATTGCTCAATTGTTCGTAACCCAAAATACCAACTGTTCTTTCAAATTTTTTATGGAGCGTCTTTCACGACCCGCCTCCCAGCTGGAACGTTCAAACTATGAGACGTTAACGTGATGTTGCGATGTTCTTGTTGATTCGAGTGCTGAATAAACTGCAAACTGAAACTCTACAAAAAAAGTTATCGAGAAGACAAGTTTGGATGTTCCGCTTCCGAAGGCGTGTGTTGAACTTCATAGAGAGAAAAAGACATAGAAAAAATAAGCACAAAAAGTCAATAAGTACATAAAAAATGAAAATAATCCTTCCCATACCCTATATTTTCCTCCTCCCCCTTCATATATCTAGCTTAGTTCGATTTGGGATAGGTATGGACAGGAGACAACGCCAAGGGAGGTACAATTATTTATTTATTTACTTTTCTTAGGATAAAAGCGGCGGTGGGAAGTAGCCCCACCCTCGTTTTTATTTCAGTTAAATTTTCCTGATTATCCTGACCATGAGGAGGGGAAAACAGTAAAGCTTTTCAAAGATAAAAAAAGAAAGTTACAAAATATCGTAAAGAATGCTCATGTGCCTATGGCTTCGTCTGTCTGATTGTGTGTCTGCGGGGTCGACATATATATGGTGTTCTTCTTTTCATTTTCCAGGAGTGTAGTTTTAAATGGAATGGTACAACATTTAGACATTTCTGTAGTAATACTATGAACAACAGGCCATCAAACTATTTTCTCTTCGGTATTTTACAATATGTTACGACTTAACGTTTGTTCACTAGAAACGTGGATACACGAACCACCATCGTGCACTGACTGACTGAACCGGAGAAAGTGAAGCAAAATACTTTGTTGTGGGTCAAAAAGATAGCAAGAAATCTGCTTTTGTGAACGATGAGAGCCGCTTTTTTTCCTTATGTCCTGGCCCCCATCTACAGAATGTTCTCGATATGGCGTGGTTAGTTGAATGAGTGACCACATGCTCGTCCTGTCGCGACTCCGTGCTGAAATGTATGCACTCTGCGCGTAGTGTTACCTCCGTGAATATGTTCGAAGGTTTCATAATCTACCCAACATGAACAGTTCTATTTTAATCGTCTTTTATTGCCTTGTAGTGTAGGGTAATATAAAAAAAATCGTTTTTCAAATAGCAGCAACCAGTTGCACTTATATCGAATTTATTGGCCGGTTTCGCGCAGCTAGTGCCCTTCTTATACATCTATAGGTACGTGGATACTCTACACTGATGTGCATGGCAGACGGTTCATCGAATTTCTACGTAATTCCATTCTCTAATGGCTCACGGGAAAAAGGAATGATTTTCACCCCATTTCCAGCATCATTTCCGTGGCACTCTCTCCCCCACATCGCGATAATACGAGCTGCCATTCTCTGAATTTTATCTAAATCGTCCGTCAGTCCCATCCAGTGTGGATCCCACAATGCGCAGCAATATTCCAAAGTATGACGCACAAGTGTAGTGTAGGCAGTTTCTTTGGGAGAACTTCTGCATCTTATAAGTGTTCTGCCAATGAATTGTAGTCTTTGGTTCACCTTCCCTACAATATTTTCTAGTGTTCTTTCCAATTTAAGTTGTTCGTAATTACTACTCCTAGCAATTAATACAAGTGGTGGCCTGTAGTTTTGACTGATTTATCGTCTAACTGAAATTTAACGGATTTCTTTTAGTGTCAAATAGATGACCTCACACTTATCATTATTTAGGATCAAATTGGTAATTTTTGCACCATGCTGATATCGTATCTAAATAATTTTGCAGTTACTTTTGACCTTCTGGTGACTTTACTAACCGATAAATTACAGCATCATTCGCGAACAGACTAAGAGAGCTATTCACATTGTCTCCTCAATCGTTTATAAAAATAAGGAACAGCAGGGGCCCTGTAACACTTCCCTGGGGAAAGCCAGATATCACTTCTTTTCTACTCGAGGACTTGTGTCCTTTCTGACAGGAAAGCACGAACACAATTGCACAACTGTGGCGATATTCCATAAGGACGCAATTTGATTAGAAAATGTTTGTGAGGTAAGTGTCGAAAGCCTTCCGCAAATCTACAAATAAGGAATCTATTTGACATCCTTTGTTGATAGCCTTCATCACATCATGTGAGTAAAGAGATAGCTGTGTTTCAGAAGAACGATACTTTCTGAATCCGTGTTGACTGTGGGTCAATAATTCGTTATCTTCGAAGTAATTCATAATGTTTGAGGAAAGTATATGTTCTAAAGCCCTGCTGCAAATCGACGTCAATGATATAGGCTGTAATTTTGCGGATCACTCCCATTGTCCTTCCTGAAGTGACCTGTGCAACTTTCCAGTCTTTGTGTACGGAACTTATATTGGCACCGTATATGTTCACTTGGAATATGGTTGAACGATACATGTTCAAATGTTTGTACAGTCTATGGGACTTAACTACGGGGTCATCAGTCCCTAAACTTACAAACTACTTACAAACTACTTATGAACTACTTACGAACTAGGACGGCACAAATATCCATGTCCGGAACGATACATGTCTGAAGTTATTTGTCTCAAGAAAGGCATTAACAAGTGAACCTCCGGAAGTGTTACTTCGCTTGTCCTGAAATTTTGTTACGTTATAAAACATTAATAACTAAAGGACACATATTTAAGGGGTGAAAAGGTCTTTCCAAAATGGGGGCTAAAATGGAGAAATTGCGGTAATTTAGCGATTACTTCAAAAGTAGAAAGCCAAGATCGCAATATAAGTATTTATTTTATGACGACCGGTTAAATGGGCTATTCCACCATCATTTGGTCAAATAAAATTATAAAATGTGGTCATTTTATGTTATTTAAAAAAATTGAAGTTAAATAGTACGTGCAGCAAAGCACATAGTCGAAATATAAAATATATAAGTTAAATCATCAATAGCTTGTAACAGACTATGTTCATGATCCCGCGGTGGAGTAGCCGAGCGGTCTAAGGCGCCTCGCTGCGGAGCGCGCGGTTGTTCGCCGTCGGAGGTTCGAGTTCTCCCTGGGGCGTGTGTGTGTGTGTGTATGTATGTGTGTGTGTGTGTGTTGTCCTTAGGTTAGTTTACCTTAGTTTAAGTAGTACGGACTGATGACTACGCAGCTTGGTCCGATAGATTTACAAACATTTGAACAATGATTGAACTTAGTTGAAATATAAAATACAGAAGTTTCTGGCATTCTTGTCCTTACACGCACTGGAAAACATTTTCTAACAAGGAGCACAAGGGGACGACACAGACACTGAAGCACACGGAAACAAGAGACGTGAACAAACTTCATGCGTACTACTGCAAAGTACCACCATGAACAATATCTTGAAAAATTTCATAAAAATGTTAAATTCCGAATAAGTAAATTTGTTTGAGAAAATAAGGGTTTAAACATTCCTGTTTGTTGAGATTTTAAAATCAAAATGTTTGTAAACCTGTTGGACCAAGCAACTACGGTAATCTGTCCCTAGACTTTACAAATTACTTAAAGGAGGACTCGAATCTCTGACGGAAAGCAGCCGCGTTCTTCCCAGCAAGGCGCCTTAGACCGCTCGGACACTTCATCGTGGCATAGGAATTGTAATCCCTACTATGTACACATTGGTTCCCAGAATTTACTCCTCCTCGAATCCAATGTGACATATATGTCGACACAAAATAATTTTAAAACTATAAATAACAGTCGAAATTTATGAACATGGCTTGCTGTCTACCCATTCCAAAAGCAAATACTGCTATTCCTGAAACCACTACGTCGTCTGACTTGCTTCCCTCTATGTATACTTCAGCAGGGACGTACATTGTCCTGTTGGTAAAGTATATCATCTTGATAGCGCATGAAACATACCAAGAGGGTTGAATGATGTTTTTTATTGTACCGTGCACTGTTCACTGTTCCTTCGACGATCACCAGAGGAGAACGGCCAGTGTAGTATATGGATTTCCACAACACGATGGCGGTTGTAGACCCCATGTGCCTCTGTCGCATACACAACATATTTTCGCGCTCCCCTGCGTGACGCCACACACGCGTGCGACCATCAGTGGTCCTAAGTAAAAGCGATTCTCAACACTGAAGGCGACAAGTCTCCATCAATCCTTTCATAAGCGTCTATCGCGACGTCATTGGAGGCGTGAGCGGAAGACGTCCTAGCGCACGTATGATCGTGCATCATGTTGAAGAGAGCCATATTCTACACTGGCCGCTCTGCTATGGTGATTTTCAGGGGAACACTGAAATGTGCACGGTACATGAAAACCATCATTCAAGCCGTATTGCTACCGTTCATGCACCAACAAAGTGGTAAGTGTTTTCAACAGGACAGTGCACATGCACGTGTATCCTGTACCACCCAACTGGCTATTCAGGTGTACGTCAACTGCCTTGGCCAGTACGATCCCCAAATCTGTCCACCTTGAGCATGTCTGTGACCTGATGAAACGTCATCTTGCGGCGTCTGTACGACCAACTCGAAATCTGGCCCAACTGAGGCATCAGTTGGAAACTTCATGGCAGGCCATTCCGTAAGGAGAAATGTAGGTTGTATAACTACAAAACGAGGTTATACCGACACGCGCGTCGACATTGTGCACGCTCTGGTGACTGTACACATGTGCATATATTCAAATGTTTGTAGAGCTTATGGGACTTAACTACGGGGTCATCAGTCCCTAAACTTACAAACTACTTCTGAACTAGCTTATACTAAGGACGCCACAAACATCCATGCCCGAGGGGGGATTCGAACCCCCGCCGGGGAACGGCCTCGCGCATCAATGCGCTCGGCCTCTCCTCCGCGGACAGGTGCGTTTGGCTCTGGTGACTGTACAGATGTATGTATGTATCTGGTGACTCTACACATGTGCGTATGGCTCTGTACACATGTGCGTATACGTCACAGCTGGGCACACGTCCGTTAATCCGTTGTTCGTTGATTAACGAAATTAGCTTTTTGAGTAACAGATTAACTTTTAAGTTAATTAAAAAAACATTAACGGGCTCTTTGACTTCCGTTAATTTGCAATAAGTCCGTTAATTCGTTACTTTTGTAACCACTTCTTATGACTAAAGTCTTGCCTCGTGAATTATGCTCATTTTAGCGCAGGCTAGATGTGTGTTTCACAGCTTTATCCAATGCCATATTAAGTGACATAGAAAAAGGTTTGGGCCTCTTCTGGACGTTGAACAATGCCAATTTGCTGTGGATTTCGATCGTAAGTTCCGACTGATATGGCTGCAAATGTATGACAACGCTCGTGTAGGAGCTGTAAGACGACACGTGCGGGAAAACGTAGAAGTTGCACTAACGCAAGAAGGCACAGAAACTTTGAAGGACAAAGACAGTTTAAGTGGCAGTGACGGAAGCAGCAACAGTAAGAACGAAGAGAGAGATTTTTTTAATTTATGTCACTCAATCTAAGTAGAAGCCTGCAGGCCACAAATGTTTAAGAAGTAAAGCCGAAAATCCAGAGTGAAGATATGGCTGGACATGAAACCGAATGACTCATTTAACGATGCAGCATTTATTGGGGAAAATATTTTAGTAAATCTTTTTATTAAATATAATACTGCTATACCATCAACTGCTGCAGTCGAACGCCTTTTTTTCCCGCGGGAAAATATATTTTGACACCCAAACGTGCCTCACTGTCAGACGAGAATTTTAATATGCTAATGTTTAATAAAGGAAATGGCAAATGATATTCAGTGAAATTATATATTTTGAGTCTGCTGTAAATTGTATTTTATTGCTAAATAATTATTACTAAAAATTAAAACTTATATATTACTGGGACACTATAGTGGTAGCCGGCCGCATAGACCAAAGATAACGTAGGCTGCGCGTGTCCCTATCTCTGCTGTGTTGTGGTTTGAAACCAACATCTAACATTGCCCCTAGTCATGTGTCTGAGTTTTTGTAATTATGAGCAACAGTGTATCTAATTTATAGGTGAAATCGAGCCTCGATTTTAACAATAAAACGATTTCTCGTATTCCTATTACACATCTAGTAGTAAAGGTAACATAATTGCATCTTGTTATTAATATTATTGCAGTAATTGTCGTGTTTACATGTGCCCGGTGAAAAGTACCGAATTGTCAGCTATTTCCAGAAGCAACAGAATTAAATATCCTCGGTGTTTGTATTACGCTACGCTATGAATCTTTTACTTTTTGCAACTTATTAATGTGATTATCGATGCAAAGATACTTCAAGCTGCTCTTGAGGAAGTTTATATGTCAGCAATTAAGTGACTTCTGACGAATATTTGCTTTCAATAACGTTATACAAAGCTAAACATTCATACAGATTATTCATTATACCTATAAAGTCACTTCTTGCCGAGTGCATCAGTGATGTTTCCTCACTACCATATTATTTAATGTTAACAGCCAATACCTTCGTTGTTTTACGTTTTGGCACCACAGTCTATGGCAAAAATCTTACGATATAAATCGTTGTATTTTGTTAAAATCGGACATTATGGATGCAAACAGATTTAATTTCTTATAAAAGTACAAGGTAACATTTAACATGTATTGTTGAGGAATATGAAGGAAGCTGATGCACGTTCCAAAGTGGTATTTGGTCTTCTACTCCTGCGTAAAATGCAAACTAAAAGACTCACAGCACCACGGCAATAATCTTTCGTTTAAAATATGTTGTTCTGTTGCTTGTAAAAAGACTGTCAACGCGTTTCATCTAGGCACATGTAAGAACTGTAGCTATTGCATTAATTCTTGCAACTGCGAAGAACTAACGCCAGTTGTACTACTAAACATGTAATAAGAATACGCTAACACGTTTTATTATTCAAAGAACACGCTTATTTCCATGACAAAGGATAAGAACTGCGGATCTCAGCCCCATTTCAAATTACTCGTAATGATGAAAACGGTTTCCTTCCCCGAGTCAAGTGCCTTAGATATTGGTTTCAGTATAATGACGTCACGCACAGTCTATGTTATCTTTGGTCTATGGCCGGCCGCGAGAATAAACAAATGACAAACGAACATTATTCTTTCTGTAGAAGAAGACAAATCATTTCAAAGAACAAACGACTTCCTTACCAATGCAAATGATTCTTGCGGAGGCTATTTTACACTATAGCAAGTGCTTAGACATCATTTGTTTACACTCACGGTTTACACTCCCGACTGCCACGGTAGAGTGGCCGAGTAATACTAGTTTTTATTTAAACTCCAAGCCCTATTTAAACTTGCGTATCCAAAACATTTTTCCTGAATATCAGGTAGGGTAATACGGTTTTTAAATAGATGATGTCAATAATATAACAACATAAATGTATAAACATATTTTCGTGGTGCACAATACTGCTAAGAGTTAACGATTAACGTTAACTTTAGTTAAATTGGTCCGCAGAGTAACGCTTTAATGTTTAACGCAGTTAATTTTTTTTTAGTAGCGGATTAATGATTAACGAAGTTAACTTTTTGATTAACGGTGCCCAGCTCTGGTATACGTGTGATCGTGTGTGGTATACTTCGTCACGAATGCGTCAATAAAATTTCCCTGTGTTGGGTCCTCGAATTCATGATGTTCTTTTTTTCATTTTCCAGCAGTGTGTGTTGAAATGTTTCCAGAAATATCCGGCGTGAACAAGAAAGTCTGAAAGAGCCTGCTTAGAACCACGTTTCCTTGGGAACGTGACCGCTCTCGCCCTTGTAGCCGCATTAAAAATCAAGACGATAGATCAGCGCAGTCGGCGGCACTGCTGCAGTCGCAGACAGGAGCAGCCGAATGGCAGCGCACCTGTCGCGCGAGGCTGCGTCCCCGCCTGCCCCGACCAGTTGGTTACCTGCTGTCGGGACCGCGCCCGGCCCCGAACTGTCGCTCCGAAACTGGTCTGCAGTATTTTAAGAAGCCTGCAGGACCTCTCGCTCTTCAACTGCCGTTACCAAGTGGATACCAGAATGCAAATGCGCCACAGAACAAACTGTACCGACATTTGTAAGAACGACACGTTTTTTTGTAATGAAGGTTTCTGTTTGATTTGCATTTACGACACTGTTCTCCAGCCTTAACAACTCTTCAGACAGAATGAAAACTGCACTAATTGTGAATCGAATCTCACCTCTTCGATATATCGTTAAGACTTGAGCAACAGGCCCAAGTTTATACCATTTTTATAGACTACTGGAAAGTCTTCGATGCCTTTCAGCTGTGCCAAAAGAAGAATATTTGCATTTGAAGACCGAGTTTTGCACAAAAATTTCGTCCTCAGTATTAAGGTACCAGAGGATGCGACAGTAATGTATCGTGTTCCTGAGGAAGTAATTTTACCACTATTACAGTACGCGATGATACACCGTATAACAAATCGTCCCACATACGGGTTAGATTTGCCCTCTCGTCGTCAGCGAGAGCGGTGGCGCAGTGGTAACGCACTGAACTCACATTCCAGTGGACGGTCGTTCCGGCCGTCCAGATTTAGGTTTTCCGTCATTTGACTAAAGCAGTGGATGCAAATGCCTGAATGGTACCTTTCAAAAGGGATGGCTGATTTCCTTCCCCATCCCAGAGAAAAACTATCTGAATGTGTTCTCCGTCTCTAATGTCGACGACGTCGACGGGACCGATAACCGCGCTCTTCTCTCATACCTTCCTCCTAATCCGCACATTTTCAACTAAGTAGCACCTGTATGCATGTCGGTGTTATCATAGAAACTGCTGCAAAAAGCACCAATACCTACAGATCAGATAAACTTGAGACCCTAAATAGAATGAAACCTAATGTAGCCGTTAACGGAGGAGAGAGCCGATATATTGTAAGCATCTGCCAGCAATCAGTCTTTGGAATACCTCTACAGTGCTTCAATGAGAAATAATGTCATCAAACATCGGGTAACCGAACGTTGGTACGATTTTTTTTCTGTTTCATTTATTATATAAATATTTTTCAACACTACCTACGCAAGCGTTAAACGAATATAATCATAAATGTACCTAGTTAATTGTCACAGTAAATATTTTCGTCCTAGTTATTTCGAAGTGTAGAGGTTGGCTACAAATGCAGGAACTGTTTTAGTTCGTTACTGTAGCCGAAGAAAAAAGTATTTAACATTTATTGTAAAAATGCAAAACGTGGTATATGCAGTCACAGTCACGTCGTCGTAGCACGCACTTTACATGCGTGATCACATACTAGTTTAATGACACACGATACGTCATGCAGTGGGTAATGACATTCTGTCACAGGACGTAGTGCCCATTGACGACGGTGCTACTCACGCGTTTTCGAGCTTAACATATCTTCTGTGATTCGAAAAACACAAAATAAAACAATTTAAGGAAAATCATGTTTTTTACGAAAAACGCAGTTGTGAAGGTGAACTTCAAATGAAAAAGGTCATTTAAATTCAAAATTTCATCCCGAAAAACACGAAATTAATTTTTTGACACATACAAAAAAATAATAATTTCGTGTTTTTCGGGATGAAATTTTGAATTTAAATGGCTTTTTTCGTTTGAATTTCACCTTGTGAACTTCAAAAGAAGAAACCAGTACAAATACGAAATTTGATGGAAATTGTTTAAGCCGTTTCCGATATAATTGCTCGTTTATAGATATAAGATATAGTATTAGGCAAAATGAAACACTGCAAAATCCAGGAAGGATTAACATCAATATTATGAAAAGCTTACATTGCTACTCAGCACACAGACGTCACATGTGTAGGATCTTAATTATATTATTTCCACACAAAGGACTCTGCTACTATGCTAATGATTGATTTATCTATTACGGAAAAGCATGACGTTAGAAATACGAGGAAACCAGAATTAAAGACTGAAAATACTAATGGCCGATGGCAATGTCAAGCAGCTCATTTTGCAAACGATTCTGAGCACACCTGAGAAGTTTATAGACCGTTCGCAAATCCTCAGTTCCTTACATAATTTATTTACGTCCTGCTTCCCTGCGCCTGTGTTAATGTGTCGCGCCTACAGTCCGATTCTAACAAAAGGCGAAATTAATGCTCCAGACTAAGTAACGCTGACGTAAATAATGTGTTAAACATCGAACTGACGAAGAATAAACTCTAATGTGTTCATAATGCAGTATTGCGTAGCGCAAATCATGCTCGTATATATAGCTAGGTGAAATTTTCCGTTACCTCAGAACCAGATCCCAGTACAGCCACAGTCTAACATAAACGGTCGCGGCACTCACTCTCTGTGAAAGTTGTTACCAACTGTCAGTTGCAACGAGTGGTGTGCGAGCCACCGACGGAGTGGTGTGTATAATTATTTGTGCACATAATTAACGAAGTAGTTAGTGTAATTTTTGCGTTACGAACGTTAGTGAATATCAAGAGACATACACAATACGGAAATTAATGTAAAAACAGCCGAACGTAACTGAGTCACTGGTATAAAGAACAACTTCGTCATGAAGCAATACTTACGACTGTGTGTATATCTGCAGCTTATTCCGCAGAAAGTAAGTAGAATATAAACATAAGATAAACATGATTTCTATTGTGGTCTGTTGTAATTATGACAAGCGTTTTTGGACGCGTATAAATTCGGCGTGGAGTCTAATGATTCGCACATTTTTAGGCTTCACTCATCTTTCTTATACGGGTTTATTCTATTGTGTGTAATTACTTTAGCTTGAAAAGTCAATATTTTGAAGATTCTTGTCGTTTGTGGTTCAGCTGTAGTAGCAATTTTAGAACTCGGTTCGTGTTTGTTGGAAACGTCTGTGACGTATTTCCTGCAGCTATAGCCGTGGTGGCTGATTTGTTATGTTACATATTGTAGTTATTGAATTCTATATTCTTTTGCTACGTTCCACCCTCACAGACTTTAATGGAATTGTAGAAAGCCGGCCGCGGTGGCCGAGGTGACTGAGGCGCTCCAGTCACGGTCAGCACGGCCACTACGGTCGGGGGTTCGAATCCCCCCTCGGGCATGGATATTTGTGCCGTCTTAGTTCGTAAGTAGTTCATAAGTAGTTTGTAATTTTAGGGACTGATGACCCCGTAGTTAAGTCCCATAAGCTTAACAAACATTTGAACATTTTTTGAATTGTAGAAATCTTAACGTTCCCGAGTAGAAAAGCGACGACTTTCTGCCAATTTCGTTTGAAGTTCACCTACACAACAGCGTTTTTCGTAAAAACATGATTTTACCTAAATTGTAATATGTATATAATCAAAAATTAATTTCGTGTTTTTCGGATCACAGAAGATATGCTAAGCTCGAAAACGCGGCGAGTAGCACAGTCGCCACTAGGGCACTACGTCCTGTGACAGAATGTCATTACCCACTGCGTGACGTATCGTGTGTCATTAAACTAGTATGTGATCACGCATGTAAACTGCGTGCGACGGCGGTGTGGCTGTGACTGCATATATCACGTTTGGCATTTTTACAATAAATGTTAAACACTATTTTCTTCGGCTACACTAACGAAATGAAGCAGTTGCTGCATTTTTAGCCAACCTCTGCACCTCTTCTGGTGTTTCGCAGCCATTTTTTATTTTTAATAGAAAATGAAATTATACAGTAAAAACCTGTTGGAACAAGATAATTGTAAATAAACTGACCTGTAATGTACCGTTTTGTACCTTGTCACGTATGTTATGAAATCTAGGAAAGACTAATGTGGAGCTATTTTTAAGTTATTACCTATTTTACGACACTTAATGCGTTCCCTAATGTAAAAAGTACGTTCAAATCAATATGGACGATACTATTCGCACTCGTTCAATATCGTATTCAGAAATGTAGCTTGTCGACCGCTAGGAGCGCTACTGTTGCAGTGTATACCCAAATTCTGCAGGAATGTCGTGACTGTATGTGCTACACCGAAATACAGGTTACACGTATCACTGGTTTATGTTCAAAAAAATGTTCAAATGTTTGTTAAGCTTAAGGGACTTAACTGCATGGTCATCAGTCCCTAAACTTACAAACTACTTATGAACTACCTTATGCTTAAGACGACAGAAATATCATTGCCCGAGGGGGGATTCGAACCCTCGACCGTAGCGTTCGTGCAGACTGTGACTGGCGCGTCGCAGACCGCTCGGCCACTGCGGCCGGCTTTGGTTTGTGTGTGTAGTACTATGTTCA
The DNA here is from genome assembly GCA_026315105.1 of Locusta migratoria. Classification (NCBI taxonomy): domain Eukaryota; kingdom Metazoa; phylum Arthropoda; class Insecta; order Orthoptera; family Acrididae; genus Locusta; species Locusta migratoria. The sequence continues at coordinate 543,751,515 of CM048744.1, forward strand.
CAAGTAAGCCGTGGAGAATATTCAGAATTCTGTAATTATTCACTGCGAAGTAGTTAATGAAAGCCCTTTGACAATGTTTTATTCTCATCTGTTGGTTATGTAACAATTTTATGCATGTTCTGTATGAGCTGAAAAAATACTCCTGTGGGAGCACAAAAGTGGCAAATATGTTGCCGTTTAAACAACACTGAAAATACAGATATTTCGTAGTTCTGGAATAACGAATTATCTACAGACGAATAGAAAAATTTGCAGTATGAGACTTCGGGGGAGATCAGTTTGGATTTAGGAGAACTTTTGGAAAACGCGTGGCAATACATTACGTCCTACGTTATAAAATAGTTTAAGGAAAGGGAAACCTACGCTTTATCTTTTATGGATTTGGAGAAAGATTTTCAGAATGTTAACTGAAATCCACTCTCTGAAATTCCGAATACAACTGGGATACAATATACGGAACGACAAGTTCTTTTTTAACTAAATACAAAAAGGAAAAAAAAATGTTCAAATGTTTGTTAAGCCTAAGGGACTTAACTGCGGGATCATTATCCCTAAACTTACAAATTACTTATGAACTAACTTATACTAAAGACAGCACAAACATCTATGCCCTAGGGAGGATTCGAGCCTCCGACGCGGGTGCCGGCGCGATCTGCAACATACAAAAAGGAGACAGGAGTGTAAGATTCGAAGGGCATGAAAGTGGTTTGGAAGGCAGTATGACCGAGAGACGAATACAGTAAGCAAGCTATGTTGTCGTTCTTATTCAGAGGTGAAGAGGCTTGCACAGGATAGGGTTATGTGGAGATCTGCATCAGACCAGGCCGAAGAACAGAGTAATAGAAAGGTAATGTCTTATTCTTAGTTAATAATTTTCGTTTTGAAACTTCACAATAGCCGGCAGTACAGCCACCACACAACTCAGCGGTCTGAAGTGTAATCGCCGTAAGACTGAATTTACGACTATGGAAGAGTGTTTCAGTAGTTGAACAGATGTTGAAAGTCAATCCTTTTTCCTTTGCGCCACACTATTCTTTTCACGTATTCACACAATTTTCTATCCACAACAGGTACACTTCACAAAGGTAGCATACAGCAGAAGAAAGGTGTATATTATTTTAAGAAATCTAAGTGCGATTTCTTTGATACTGAATGCCTGTCGTCGCTTACTTTAGTTTCCTTGCTGTGGCATGCGCGAGCACTTTGTTAGAGATACTGTGCTGCTTATTATATGTTTATCTGTAGGGAACGGAGAGAGCCAAGTATTGACGTAGCCTCTGAGCAGTACACAGTGAGTGATTGTGCAAGATGTTTCGAAAACAGGAATGGAAATTTTGATTTGAAGTAAATGGAAAAATTAGTATCATAAAAACGTGGAATATTGTTACGAGAATGGAATGTGTTCATAATAAAACTTTTCAACAAAATTAAATTTTTGTGTGTGAAGAGCTACACATAGTCAATTCGTAAGATGTGTGAAAATTAATTAGGTGAGGGGATTAATTGTTTTCTTGTATGAAATAAGTGGCCCATAACTTCTGATTTTGTTCTTTCGATGAAATTACAGGAATAAGAGTAAGTTGATCGTCAATTTTAAATGTATCCGACATTATCAATGTACTTTGTTTCTGAAAAATAAATAAATAAACAAATAAATAAATAAATAAAAGAGAAAGGGGAGATTTATACTAAGTTAACGTTCTATATTCAAGTTTATTTACATATTGAATGTTCCTCCATAACAACGAGAACCAAGATAAAAGAAATCTGGTTCGCATTCCACCACGGCGAATCTAGTAGTTCGAAACCTGCAGCATTTCTGCTTTGCGGTAGATCCAGAGAAGAGACAGTACGCACAGACAGGCCAGAAATGGTATCAGTGTTTTTCGGAAGTTCAAAAACAATTTGGTTAACAACAGTCACATCAATTCCATCCACAGAAATTGTTATCCAATTAAATTTTGTTTCATTATATGGTACATTTTTATTTACAGAAAAAAAACATTCAGATGGGTTTCATTCAATTTAATTGTTGTCTGCTTAGATTAGAATTCACCATTGCTAATGAAAATATTTTTTATAATTAAAATTTCACATAGTTATCTATTATAGTGAAATTGCTACACTTGCGTATCAATAATCAAAGAATATAACGATGTTTGAAACATCACAGAATCATTCGAAATACACTTACATTTTAATTAATTTTTTGAAGAGATCTTTCATCCACAATATGTACGCTTCAAACACAGCATTTATAATTAGTACAGGCGACACATAGTGAACCAGCAGAGAGCTGACAGTAAAATGTTGGTATCAGTCATGATGCCACTGTCCACAGTAACAGAGTACTTCAATCCTTCAACCTTCACCTGAGATACAGGGTGAAAAGTAGTTTATACGGTACAGTAAAAAGAAGCTAATCGGAAATCTCGAATCAGAATGTTATTCACCTTTCTCTCAGCTTGTTAAATTGCAAAAAATACTTGCTTATTTTGTGTGTTTTAACTCCCTGTTCATAACGCAAGTATTTCTTGATGCAACGCAGCTAAAATAAACGAAGTAGTAACGCAATAACTGAGAGCATTTTGTGTAATGTGTAAAAGAGGTAACTGAATATTACCTGGATGGTTAGAAAGAGTCACGAGCGCTCTCGTGGACCTTAAATAAGTCAATCGAATCCATTCTGATAGTAGTTGCCAATTCACTGAGGGGAGTAACTGCAACTTCAAATTATTAGTTCAAACATGAGCAGTTCTAACAAGAGTGATCTCTGTGGACTTTTATCAAGGAATCATCCAGCTTTCGTCATAAACAGTTAAGAGGGGTGTGATATTCGGAAGCCAAGGCGGTTAGACAGGAATTTAAACCTCACTCTGCCAGAATGTGTGTTCCTCGTCACAAGTACTGCGATACCTCAGCGATTTGATTGAGGTATAGTACATTATTAGACAGTTTCGTTATATGCTTATATAAAGTGTTACATTCACCATTTTTCAGTAGCCGGCCCCTCTAAGTTAGAGGAATACTGCAAATGAAAGACTAGCTCTTACTTACACTAACTTGTCGCGAAACCAGGAACTCCAGTTTCTTTACGTAACTGGCTTATCTAAAACGGTAGAGTTTCTGTGGTAAACAAGCGCAGGCCAATTAGTTCTTGGCTGATACTTGCAAGACAACTACAGAATACAAATGAAAATACTAGCTGCTTTTGTACGGGAAGCGTTTTGCAATATCGCTCAACTGTAAAAGTTTCGCTTACTAAGAAGTGGGAGTTTTAAACTTGTTTTTCCCCAGAAAATATTCAGTATTTGTCCGACAGGAAGTGTAACACATAGTTTTAACCGTATATATGTTTGAACATAGTATGCTTTCAGGAAACTGGTATGCACACATATTACACTCTAGTACGAAAGTAACCGCGCAGGAGTAGCCGAGCGGTGTGGAGCGCCACGTTACGGATCGCGCTGGGTCCTGCGTCGGGGGGTCGAATCCTTAAGTAGTTTTTAAGCCTAAGGACTTATGACCAAAGTAGTTTGATCCCATACAATTAGAAACATTTGAACATTTCTACGAAAGTAAATGGGGAACTGAAACTTACTGGCAGATTAAAATTGTGTGCCGGAACCGGGACTCGAACCTGGGATCTTTGCCTTTCTTGGGAAAGCGCTCTACCACTCTGCTATTCCGACACGGCTCGTGGTCCGTCCTCACAACTTCGCTTGCCCGCAAAAGGCAAAGGTCACTGGTCACTGGTTCGAGTCCCGGTTCCGGCACACAATTTTTCTGCCGGGAAGTTCATATCAGCGCACACTCCGCTGCAGAGTGAAAGTTTCATTCTGGAAATGGGGAACTGACTCAGTAAAGCATATATCCAATGCTATTGGAGGCCTAGTAATTAACATTATAGGATTTTCAACCTTAAGGCAACTGACTAGTGATAAAATTAACGAATTATATTGCGCGGTGGATCGATGTCATAACTTAATTGCTCCTGTTTTGCCTCAAACGTGTTTTCCGAGTTCTTTCTTCTTTCTGTGAAAATCTTCTCAAAATTCAACGAATGAGCAAGCGGGTTTTGGCTGGAATTCGTCAACAATGGACTCTCCTCTTGTTAATTAATGGAATCACTGAAAAATAAGGATATGTATGTGGGCAGCGTATTAGTAGGCTAGAGTGAAATATGAATCGGTCTTTCACAAAGTTTGACGAAACAACCTATTACAGAATCTAATGGGATATGGCACACTGTGTCAAATTACTGGCTACTTAAGAGCGACAAAGACGGAAATAAACTGCGAAATTTAAGATGTGTTCTAATGAAAATTAGAAGACTTCTAGAATGCACTGCTCTTCCCTGTTCTATGACACAGTAGATGCCGAGTACGTTTGAAAAGGCCACACGCCCTTCCTGAAGTCAACAAAATTCAGATCTGTTCTTTTTCGACGACCATTACATTTGATGTAATGTGGGCTTCTTACGGCTTATAAAAGCACCGTTTGTTCATTTCTTTCTTAAAACTGCAGGGCGAGCGATTTATGGCGTCTCCCTATTTGCTGTTTAAGATTATTAAGGCACGAGGTGTCAGTCTCAATTGTTGATTTTTTTTCGGAAGGCACAATTTACAGTTGAAAAGTATTTTTGTTCTCTCGATCTAGATATAAAATTAAAAAAAAAAAATCAATTAGATGTGGCCACGGATTTTCATAAGGTGCACTTAACGCGAACTTAACCAGCAACGATCCACAGTCGGCCGCGGTGGCCGAGGAGACTGGGGCACTTCAGTCACGGTCTGCACGGCCACTACGGTCGGGGGTTCGAATCCCCCTCGGGCATGGATATTTGTGCCGTCCTTAGTTGTAAGTAGTTCAGAAGTAGTTTGTAAGTTTAGGGACTGATGACCCCGTAGTCGAGTCCCATAGGCTATACAAACATTTGATTTGATTTGAACAACCCACAGACCAGTGACACGGGACGTGAAACTCTTCATCTCTCTTCCTACGCAGTGTCGTGGTTTTCCCTCAGTTGGAGCTGGCTTACGCTAAGTTACAGGTTTCCTCCGGATGTCCATTCCGCTGTTCGAGGCTTGGCGGCACCATTCAGAAGATCAACCGCGTGCTTACGAGGAGTGATTCAACTCATAGCTTGGACGTAGCCCCATACAGAAGGGCATAATTTACGCGGCAAGACTTTGTCATATGAACTGGGACTTGTGCCCAGCACTGCTTTCTTTTACATTGTTGGTGGAAGTTTTTTTTTTTTTTTTTTTTTTTTTTTTGTATTTTTCGGATAGAAAAATATATTTTGCCTAGCTAGTATTTCTCACTTCAAGCAAGACTCAGAAGAGCATAATGGTCACTAAGAAAGGTCGCTCTGTACGGACAATTTATGAAGAAGTAGTTTTTTCCCGAATTTTTTCAGAATTACTTATTGTATCATGTTATTTTATCTGTCGATTCGTTCTTGAAAACAGTTTTCAGACTGCGCTTATTTATCAGTAACACACGGTAATCTACAAGTATCTACGATCTTTTTATACACTTTTCCAGCCAAGATCGCGTTTCAGTCATCTGGATGACCGTTTTCGACGTGTCTTATACGTCATCTTCTAATCTACTGTACCTCTCAATGTTACATCTCATGTAGGCCCTAGCTGTTTCTTCTTATTACAAATATCTTGGTACAATTGTATGCACCTATACAGATGTGAAATACAAACAATGATGGTAGAATTGTATACATCATTAGATTTTCTGTGGACATTTCGACCACGGCTGCACAAGAAGCACTCTAATGGTGTATACAAGCAATATAATGATGTATAGAACTCGACCATCATTGTTTGTATTTCACATCTGCATAGGTGCATGCAACTGTACCAAGATATTTGTAATACGATGAAACAGCTAGGGCATACATGATATGTAGCATTGAGAGGTACAGGAGATCAGAAGATGACGTATAAGACACGTCGAAACCGGTCATCCGAAGGAATAAAACGCGATCTTGACTGGAAACCTGTGTAAATTGATTCTAGATCGTTCCAACGGACCATGAGTTCCATACTGTCTACGATCCATTCAATTAATAATGAAAGTTACACAAGGAACTTCGTAATTTTACCATTAACTAATTTTCACTTGGTCGTAAGTTTTTGTATAAATGAATCCCTAGTTAACGTAAAAGCTTGTAAAATGGATATTACTTTAATAACCGACGTTTCGGTCAACGTTACAGTTACCTTCTTCTGGGTATAGTGATCCCTATTTATTTTATGGTGCAAGTACTGACCACTGAGTCGGCGAACCCTCCCCCTCCCCCTCCTACACCCTTGGGGGTCGCGACACGTTGAAAAACACTGCTGTACGATATGAACATGTTTTTAAGATTTTGCAGAGGTAGAAACACATTGCATAGACTTTGCGTATGGTTGATTTTAGCACAAAAATATCGACATCCAGAGGATATACTGAAATAGTTTTAAAACTGGAACCACTAAAATATCTGATGACATTCTCGACATACTGGTTTCATTTCCGGCGCTCGAACCGGCTCAGTGCCCACTTCTGGCCAAGCGGACTTGGCGGCTCTTACGAAACACAGTATGTACAACTGAAAAATTTCATTTTGGACATCGAACAGTCTGACATCTTCTCGACAGATGACTGATTTTTCTTTTTGTTGTTTATAATGCGCTGTTTATAAATGACTCAAAACATGTAAACCTCACTGATATAGAGAATTTGACTTACGGAAGGAGCAGACCCTGTTGTCTTCAGGAAAAGATAAAACAAGCTCAAAATGCACCTGTTGGCGGAAAAAGACAAATAACTATGTTCCAGTTTAAGTGACTATAATGGAAAACTAGAGAAGCAGAAGCCTCAGCCCTCATTCCTCCTCCACACAAAAGTTTGCGCTTTTTTTATGCTGAAGAAGAGTTCAAGAAAGTGACAATGGAAGAGAGAGCACGCAGAAGTAAAACGGTGGAAGTAAGAAAGATAAATGGATGGAAAAAAATAGCAGTGGAAGAAAAAAGGGGAGGAGAGTGGAAAAGAAAACCTTTACAACGATATCTGTAGAGAACAGATACGTAGCAGACAGTGAGAAACAAACACAACGGTACTTTTAGAATAAAAGGAATGGGACATAGACAATGGCAGAGGGGCAGTGAAAGTGGAAAAGAAGGAGAATGTTGTAAGGAAGATAAAAATAAATGTACGGAGACAGAGATGGCGGTGGAGACAGACAAGAGAGAGGGCTTATGGGAGAAATAATGAGACAGAGGAGGGAGAGATATGTAGGCAGTGGGAGTGAGAGGCAGATTCTTTGTATGGAAACTTCAACACTATAAGAGAATTTAGCTTGTTCTGCGTCGCAAGGACGCGAATACGTCCACATATCAAACTTTTGGTGTATTACTAACTTAATTCATTATAAGAAATCGTCTGATCAGATGTGTGTGATTTGGATACAGTAACATTAAGGCATAAAGCCACGAAATAATGAAAGTAAAAAGCTGCTCGTCGATACCAGAAGGAAAAGGGTGATACGATTGAGCTTATGGGAGACGACAAAAATCTATTATTCATTGAAAAGTGGTTAAATCAAGAAATTTGAAAGAACATTGAAACATTTCACACATAACGTTAATCAAACTCCGTTGAGAATGAATTCGTCATACCTTCGCAAGTTCAAGTCCTACATGAAACCGCAATTATTATGTTAAAAACAACCTTGTGATAATTAACGATCTTCATTTTCATCACTTTCGTTCAAAAATGTTCTAATGTCTGTAAATCTATCGGACCAAACTGCGTGGTCATCAGTCCGTAGCTTACACACTACTTAAACCTAGGTAAACTAACCTACGGACGAACACACACACCCATGCCCCAGGGAGGACTCGAACCTCCACGGCGAGCAACCACGCGCTCCGCAGCGAGGTGCTTTAGACCGCTTGCCTACTCCACCGCGGCATCACTTTCGTCTATGGTGTCGTTAAATAACTTAGCTACAAATTTACGCCATGTGCCTGTTGATAGTTAATATGTGCCTGTTGATAGTTAATTTGCCGGATATACGAGTAAAATCAGTGATGTGAGAGTGTTATTAGTAAGGCGACACAGGAACACTTCAACAAACAGATTCCCACAACTTACGTGACAGATGTGAATTCATTACAAATGCAAGAGTACTCAACTTCGATCTTGTAGATGTAGAATCAGACTGATGAGATCAGGCTTCTGAGAAAATACGTCTAAGTTCATAGCAGATCCGAAATGCGCTACAACCACCTCGCGCAAGACCTGAAGAGCTGTCAGAAGAAACAGAGGAATCGAAAAGATTGGTTTATCTCCCTTATGTTGGTGGCGTACCCTTCAAGATTGGCAGGTTGTTCAAGAAATATAACATCAAATACATCTTGCGTCCTCCAGCACGAGAACAAACGATGCTGCGACTCTTCAAAGACAATTTAGGTCTGAGGAGAGCAGGCATACATAAAATCCCATGCCAGTACGGAAAATTATACATTGGTCAGACTGTCAAAGATAGATGCGATGAGCACGAGCGACACACGAAACTGGGTCAGCCAGGAAAGTCTACTGTCACCGAGAACTGTTTAGACACGGGGCATAGCACGCACTATGAAGAGACAAAGATCTTCTCGTCTGCATCTACGTACTGGGACTCCATCTTCAAAGAAGCAGTCGAAATACGCATTTCGAACGGCCTGATTAATAGAGAAACGGGCTTTCAGCTCAGCAAGGCATGGGAACCAGCACTGTCGGTACTACGGCATCGTCGGCCGCATTCAGACTATCCAACGGGTCACAGAAGCGAGAGCGTTTAAACTGCGCGCCACACTACCCGCGCTGGGCCCGCTACTTGCGGCCGCACTGTCCCGCGTCGTGTACGCGGAGACCACCAGAGGGCTCTCTATATGTTTTCATCTATGATTCGCCTACAATGATGACATTGCCCCCCACCACCGTCTTCATGCCTGCGCTTTTCTAACCAGCCACAGTACGTACGCGAGACGACAGCAATCAGTAGTTTAGTTAGCACATGAAGATGACGAGCAGCTGCCTCGTGGAAATATTGCGCAGTTTCGACAATACGATCCAACGCGGCGCCCGTGAACCATGGAAGGAATCGATACGTCGGGAAAGCCTCAAACAGTACATAAGTTCATAGTTGTCTGCAATAATTCCAAAGCGTCGGTGCATAGAGAAATCTTGAGGCACTAGGAAGCACTTTGTACTGAAGCATAGTGCACTGCACGGTGGATCTAAGATCACAGATAGTTAGACACTCACTCTTCGCCGACTCTACGTAACTCGTATCTTACAGGCTAATCAGTTTTATCCCACGTGACGATTTTCGCAATCGACGGCCTCTTGCAGAATTGTTGACAATGGTATTGGCAATCGTCTGTGTTCTCCTGTCCGTATCATTATTGGTGTCGTTGTCTTTGTTTCGTTCACAATGAGCGACATTAACCAGTAAGCTGTGCCGCTATATTATACACTGAAGAGCCAGAAAAAATTAGTATAGACATGCGTGTGCTACCACAGAGATATGTAACCACTCGGGGGAGAGCGCTACGGTAGGCAACGCCTATCTAAACTAACAGGTGTCTGGTACAGGCGTTAGTTCGGCTACTGCTGCCACAATGTAGACTTGCGCATAATAGTTCGCGATCAAGAGCGACCACTTTAGTTCGCGGCTCTGCCGCGAACTAGTTCGTTCTTTTAGTTCGTCCGCTCCCAGTGACGGCCGAGCGGCGTGGTCTGCGCATGTAGGTGGAGGGAGAAGTTCCCTCCCCGCCTAGCTGCTTCATGCGCTTGCTGTGTGAGCCGCAAACGATATCACGCAAAGCAAAAAAAACAGTTTGTGGATAATTTCTCGTGTTTAAGTTTAAAGTTATCTCTATATCTTGGCATTACGGAATTTATTAGTCAGATATTTTAGAGTGCACAATACTTCAAAACAGAAATTTTGTAGCACTGAACTATGTAATCTAGCAGGCAGACGCTCACCTCGAAATGTCTCTCATCAGCAGAAGGCAAAAACGTGATTTTTAATTCTGCTGCGCGCCCTCTCGCTGTTGCCCGTCGATCTTCGTAAAAGAATCCAACGAACTAAGGAACGAGATACGTTTGGCGTAATAGTTCGCGACCGGTAACGCATGTTTTAGTTCGCGACCGATTGCACATATTTTAGTTCGCGACCGATCGCGCATACCTTGTTCGCGACCGCTAGCTCTCCTTTTAGTTCGCAGCTCGGCCGCGAAGTAGGTCGCTTTTTTTCTTTTTTTTTTTTTACTTCGTCCGCTCTTTTTGGCTTTTGCTACCGCTACTAAAAAAGCTGTTTCTTTTTTTTTATATAATGATCAGTGTTGCCCAAGTGTGTATTTTTGGGCAATTAGACATCAAATACTTAGGCAAATAAACCAGTTATTTACACGCATGGGGGATACAATGATGTTCAACTACTGTGCACTCGTAGTATTTTATTTTTAAAATTGATTGATTTATTTATTTAATAGGTCATTGAGGGAACATTACCTACAAATCACGCGATGCTGCGCGCTTTCTCGTACTCTCGCTGTTCCCCGTCAGTCTTCGGAAAAGGAGCGGATGAACTAAGAGGCGAGTTCGCGTAGTTCGCCTGTGGGAGCGCTCTTCCAAACTAGTTAGTTCGCGTACAACACAAGACTACCACAATGCCCAAGATTTAACTGAGTCTGAATGTGGCTTTATAGTCGGCGCACGAGAGATGAGACACAGGGTCTCCGAGGTAGCGATGCGGTGGGTATTTTCCCGTACGACCATTTTACTAGTGCACCGTGAATATCGGGTATCCGGTAGAGCATCAATGACATTGCTGTGGCAGGAAAACAATCCTGTAAGAACGGGACCAGCGACGACCGAGGATAATCGTTCAACGTGACAGAAGTGCAACCCTTCCGCAAATTTCTGCGGTTTCAATGCTGGGCTACCAACAAGTGTCAGAGTACGAACCGTTCTGTGTAACTTCATTGATATGATCTTTCGGAGTCGAGGGCCGTGTCGTGTAACCTTTCTGAGTGCACGACAGAAAGCTTTACAACACTCCTTGGCCCGTCAACAGTGATACTGGACTGTCGGTGACTGGAAACATGTTGGTGCTCTGACGAGTCTTGTCTACAGTTGTATCGAAGCGACCAGTGATCTCTATATAACGTGGATGTAAAACTCTGGTGTCTGAGCGTAGAACTGCAGCGTGCCTGCAATTTATGTGTTTTGCACACGAATTTACATTTTCCGCCATGTTGTAGTTAGTCAAACGAATTTTATCAGTTAGTATGTGAGAAATAATTGGTAGGTTACCTCTGTATTTGAAATTTATGTCAATATGCGAAGTAACAGATTCGCGTGAGTACGGAGTGGAAACGTATATCATTTATATATTTTTGACGACGTGATTGTAAATCGCAATTTGCGATCAGTTATGGCTACGCTGTACTAGGTTTAGATAGAATACCAAAGTGCGGCGAATGAAAATTTGTGCCCGGCCGGGATTCGAACCCTGGATCTCCTGCTTAGTAGGCAGACGCGTTGACCACTCCGCCACCGAGGACACAGTAACCAGCCCCACTGCAGAGGACTCTTCCCTGCACGTCTCCCGCCATATCCAAATCTCTATTCGCCACGCTGTCTCTTTCCTATTACCACAGTCTATTTGTTCTGTATGTTCGCAGCCTCAATACTGTATTCCCGAACCAGAGAGAACAGACCATGAGGTATCGAGACACAATTAATTGTCGTCAGGAGCCCAGCCTCGGCTTGTATACAATTATATATTTTTGACGATGTTACAGCGTTCAATGAATGAAATAAATAGCAATTTGCGTTCAGTTATGGCTTCACTGTACTAGGTTTAGATAGAATACCAAAGTGCGGCGAATGAAAATAGGCTGTGATATAGGAATGAGAATGGAGATTAGGGTGTGGCGGGAGACGTGCAGGGAAGAGTCCTCTGCAGTCGGGCTGGTCACTGTGTCCTCGGTGGCGGAGTGGTCAACGCGTCTGCCTAGTAAGCAGGAGATCCGGGTGCGGATCCCGGCCGGGCACAAATTTTCATTCGCCGCACTTTGGTATTCTATCTAAACCTAGTACAGCGATGCTATAACTGATCGCAAATTGCGATTTATTTTATTCGAAACGTATATCGTTTTCGATCAGAAATAGAATATGAACATCTTTGGCTGCGACGCAAAGAAAAAAATAATCTGTAGTACAGAGATCACTGGAGGGGATGGACGTGTACTGGCATGACAACCTGCTGATTCCACGTCAGCAGTGGTCTGTTTCATTTGGTGGGGGGCACAGTTGTAAACTGTGCTGGTATTCGGCTCGAAGTCGGAGCAGAGCTTGGAGTTTTCATTTTTGATAGAAATGGGCCCGTTTTTGACGCTTCATATTTGGAGGACTATTGGACGTGTGGCGCTGCGGTTGGGCTTGAATTGTTGCATATTTTGTGTGCTTTGGGAATGATAAAAGCTGCTAGCATCGTGGAACTCATGGTTTTTGCGTTGGAGGGCGGAATCTGGGAAGTGTACGGGAATTTCGGAGGTTTTCACTTATAGCTTGGGAGGCGCAGGGTTTTCGAGGCTGCAAACTTGGTTTCATGCTACTCTGACTGGTCCTGGCGACATGCCAGAAGGTTGGAACTGCATCACGATTTGCGTTTTCAATGTCTAATTTGACTGGCCTACAATGTGAGATGCTTACAATACTTTTCACAACGAAACTCGGTCTCGAAATTTGACTGAAAACCTAAAGAGATTTTGGTCATATGTTAAATATACTAGGGGCAAAACACAAACAATACCCTCAGTATGTGATAGTAATGGCGATCCTGCTGATTATAGCCCTACTGAAGCAGAGTTACTAAACATAGCTTTTAGAAACTCATTCACCAAAGGAGACGAAAACAATATTCCAGATCTCGAATTAGGAACAGAGGCCGTAATGAGTAACGTAGAAATAGGTATCATCGGAGAAGTGAAGCAACTAAAATTATTTAACAAGAACAAGTCTTCTGGTCTGGCCTGTATACCCATTACATTTCTATCTGATTATGCTGAAGCGATAGCTCCTTACTTAACAGTCATGTACAAATGCTCTCTCAAAGAAGGATCTATACCAAAAGATTGGAAAGTTACACAGGTCACACCTATATTCAAGAAAGGCAGTAGGAGTAACCCACTAAACTACAGGCCTATATCATTGACGTCAATTTGCAGCAGGGTTTTGGAACATATCCTGAATTCAAATATTATAAATTATCTCGAACAGAATGATCTATTGACCCAAGGTCAACACGGATTTAGAAAATATTGTTCATGTGAAACACAACTAGCTCTTTACTCATACGAAGCGATGAGTGCTATTGACAAGGGTTCGCAAATCAATTAGATATTTCTTGATTTCCAGAAGGCTTTTGACTTCGTACCTCACAAACGGCTTTTAATCAAATTGTGTGGTTATGGTATATCGCCCCAAATTTGCGACTGGATAGGGGATTTCCTGTCCGAGAGGACACAGTTTGTAGTAATCGATGGTAAAGCATCGACTAAAACAGAGGTGATAACGGGTGTTCCACAGGGTAGTGTTGTTGGAGCTCTGCTGTTCCTTATTTACGTAAACGATTTGGAAGAAAATCTAAGCAGCTCTCTTAGGTTGTTTGCAGATGACGCTGTCATTTACCACCTAGTAATATCATCTGAAGATCAAAACCAACTGCAGAATGATCTGAATAAGATATGACTATGGTGTAAGAATTATCAATTGGCTCTAAATAATGAGAGTGTGAAGCCGTCCACATGAGTACGAAAAGAAATCCATGAAACTTTTTTTACAAGATAAATCAATCAAAAGTGAAGGCCGTAAACTCCACAAAATACCAAGGAATTACTATTACTTCAGACTTAAACTGGAAAGAACACATAGATAATGTCTTGGGAAAGGCGAACCAGAGACTGTGTTTTATTGGCAGAACCCTTAAAAGATGCAACAGAACTACTAAATAGACTGCATACACTACGCTTCATCGTCCGTTTTTAGAGTATTGCTGCCCAATGTGGGATCCTTATCATGTGGGTTTGACGGAGGACATCGAAAGAGTCCAAAGAAGGGCAGCTAGTTTTGTATTGTCACGATACGTGGGAGACAGCGTTACGGAGATGACGGGATGGGAATCATTACAACAACGGCGCTTATCGCTGTGGCATGGGCTACTTACGAAACCCCAACTCCAATCACCAACATTCTCCTCCGAATGCGAAAATATATTTTTGACTCCCGCTTACATAAGTAGAAATTATCATCAGAATAAAATATGAGACATCAGAGAATCAGAGAATTTTGGAACATGTATTATGTTCGAATATAACGACATTTCTCGAGACTAGGAATCTGCTCTGTAGGAATCAACATGGGTTTCGAAAAAGGCGTTCGTGTGAAACCCAGCTCGCGCTATTCATCCACGAGACCCAGAGGGCCATAGACACGGGTTCTCAGGTAGATGCTGCGTTTCTCAACTTCCGCAAGGCATTTGATACAGTTCCCCACAAACGTTTAATAAACAAAGTAAGAGCATATGATCTATCAGACCAATTGTGTGATTGGATTGAGGAATTCCTAGATAACAAAAATCAGCAGGTCAATGGAGAGAAGTCTTCCGAAGTAGGAGTTATGTCAGGTGTGCCACAGGGGAGTATCGTGGGTCCATTGCTGTTCATGATATATATATATATATATAAATGACCTTGCGGATAACATCAGAAGTTAACTGAGGCTTTTTGCGGGTGATGCTGTAGTATATAGAGAGGTTGTAACAATGGAAAATTGTATTGAGATGCAGGAGGATCTGCTTTGAATTGACACATGGTGCAGGGAATGGCAAGTGCAATGTGCTGCAAATACACAGAAAGAAAGACCCTTTATCATTTAGCTACACTATAGCAGGTCAGCAACTGGAAGCAGTTAATTCCATAAATTATCTGGGAGTAGTCATTAGGAGGGATTTAAAATGGAACAACCATATAAAATCAATTGTCGGTAAATCAGATGCCAGACTTAGATTCATTGGGAGAATTCTAAGGAAATGCAGTCCAAAAACAAAGGAAGTAGGTTAAAGTGCACTTGTTTGTCCACAGCTGGAATACTGCTCACTGGTGTGGGATCCGTACGAGGTGGGATTGATAGAGGAAGTGGAGAAGATCCAACGGAGAGCAGCGCACTTCATTACAGGATCATTTGGTAATCGTGAAAGCGTTATGGAAATGATCACTAAACTCCAGTGGAAGACTCTGCAGGAGAGACGCACTGTTGCTCAGTATGGGCTTTTGTCGAAGTTTCGAGAACATACCTTTACTGAGGAGTGTAGCAGTATATTGCTCCCTCCTACGTATATCTCTCGAAGAGATCATGAGGATAAAATCAGAGAGATTAGAGCCCAGACAGAGGCATACTGACAATCCTTCTTTCCGTGAACAGTACGAGACTGGAATAGGAGGGAAAAATGATAGTGGTACTCAAGGTACCCTCCGCCGCACACCGTCGAGTGGCTTGCGGAGTGTGGTTGTAGATGTAAATGTAGAACAGAGAGATTCAGGTGTTCTTTCTTGCTGCGTGCTATTCGAGAATGGAATGGGAGGTAAATAGTATAAAGGTGGTTCAATGAACCCTCTGCCAGGCACGTAAATGTGATTTGCAGAGTATCCCATGTAGATGTAGATGTAGATGCTTTTGGAGTGATATGGGACACGTGATTCGTGAAGGTACACGATTCTGACATGTGACACGTACCTTCGTATCATGGCTGATCACCTGCATCCACTCACGTCCATTGTGCATTCCGACAGACTGGCGCAATCCGAGCAGGGCAATGCTTCGCCCCACGCGTTCATAATTGCTACACAGTTGCTCCAGGGGCAATCTGTGTTCAAACTGCTCCGCTGGCCACCAAACTGCCCAGACGTGAGCATTAGAGAGCATATCTGGGATGCCTTCCAGCGTGCTGTTGAGAAGGCATCTGCACCTCCACGTACTCTTTCGGATTAACAAACAGACAGCTCTGCAGGATTCATGGTGTAAATTTCCTCCAGCGCTACTTCAGACATTAGTCGCGTCCATGTCACGACGTTTTGCGGCACTTCAGTGTACTCGCCTATGCCTTAAATGATATTAAGCAGGTGTTCAAGGTTCTTTGGCTCTTTATTGTAGATTATATTCCGTATTTTAGTGGAATGTATGAGAACTGCATATGTCAAGTTTTACATCAAGGGATGCTGTCGGAACCCACCCCAGTAGACACAGGAGTTAAGCAAGGATGTTTGCTGTCACCTATCCTATTTCTGATGGTGCTGGATCTCGTGATGCAGAAGGCAATGAATCGTCGAAGAAGATGAATTTAATGGAGATGCGCTCTAATAACCGAAATGAAGCTTTTTTTTTTTTTTTTTTTTTTTTTTTTTTTTTTTTTTTTTTTTTTTTTAGAAAACTAAGAAATCGAGCAAGTCTAGCAGTTTTGCTACCTGGGAAGTTTAGTCACCCCTGAGGGGGGGGGGGAACTATCGGAGATATAGAAAACAGAATAAATAAGGCTAAAGGGACATTTGCAATGCTGAGACCAATCTAGAAATCTAACAGCTATACAAAACTACGCTTATTCAATACAAATTTCAAGTCGGTACTGCTCTATGGGTGTGAATCATGGAAAACCAACAAACAGGTGATTAGCAAACTTCAAATATTTGTGAATATAAACTTGAGGAATATCTTGAGGATATGGTAGCCACAAGTAATCTCCAACGAAGAACTATGGAGAACATCAAACACCCATTGATATTGAAATACGCCGTAGGAAATGGAAATGGATTGGGCTTATATTAACGCGTGGCAAAGACAACGTGGCAAGACAAGCCCTATAGCAAGAGAAGAGGCAGACCAAGGAATACATGGAGAAGGAGTGTAGTAGCAGAAGGGACCGAGAAAGGAGGGAAGGCCTTGATTGAAATCAAGACACTGGCGCAGAACAGAGTCCGGTGGCGGAAGTTCGTTGATGCCCTATGCTCCACTTAGGAGACACAGGAAATAAGTCAAGTAACGAAATTTGAGTACGCTCGCAATGCAAATATTGGGCTCCAGCAATGAAATGTACTCTGTGTGGTACGCAACAACTGCCACTGGCCGCAATATCACGTCTCTCGCTAACTGAACGCTTATGGAAACTGACGAAGGGGGAACTCTTATTTTCCAGAGCTGCAAGGAGCAGCGCCAAATTACACTACCATCCATAAGTCGGGAAACACCTAGTAATTTTAGACCATGGAAAGGAAATACAGTATAAAAATGAATTTTGCTGTTTTCAAAATGTTTATTAAGTTCAAATAATACTCAGGACGATGCAACAATTAAATTTTCGATTCCTCAAAACAGCCACCCGTTGCTTTCATCACTGCTTTGCACACTCTCGGCATGTGATGCGTCAGTTTTGCTAAGATTTCAGTTAGATACGATTACCCGATAGTCGGGTTTGGAGGCGATCTGATCGTTTCTGAAGATCTTCAGAGCTGTCAGTATTTTGTGAGCTGTCATGTTTTTAACTTGTGTAATTTTATATAGGGACTAAGTATAATGTTGTACTTGTTATTTTATACCCATTTTTTTTAATAAGATGACTAGCTTATAACATATATGAGGCCAGAGGATGGTGACACAGTGCACCAAAACCGGTCGTCATTTAATAAATTATTAATGTACAATCTTGGCTTTTTATTTTGAAAACTATTTCAGTTAGAATTAGTCTCCATTTGATGCAGGACTTCCCACAACTGTGTCCCACTCATGATTTTCCGTTTTAGGTTCCTCCTATCCAGTTCGTTCAATAGCAGCTCGATTGGGTTGCAATCAGGGGAGAGGAGGGCCATCCCATATTTTACGAACCTCTAGACACAAACGAGACGTATGTTTCGGGTCGTTGTATTGCCGCAAGGCAAACCACTTCCCAATCACATGCAAACCAGATGTCTTAGCATGTTGCTGGAGAATGGCATGATAATGGTTTATGTTTTTTTTTTTTCATCTATTTGAACCAAATCTCCGATTTTATTCTCTCCGATTTTATTATCACAGAACCCTCTTCATGCTTTACATTTGGAATTACGCACTGACGATTTAAGCATTCATGGGGTAAACGGCGTACAAATTGTCAGCGTTTACTTCCAAATATTTCGGACTTGGATTCATCAGTGAATATGACTCTCTCCCAATCCCCCGCTGTCCAATGTTGGTGTGCCTTAGGCCACTGAAGCTTTTTCTTCTTGTTAACAGGGCGCAACAGTGGTTTCCTAGATGCTACATAACTTCGGAGGTTATTTGCCAGGCGACGCCTCACTGTTGACTCACTCATCGGTGCATCCCTCGTTGCGTCTAGTTCAGCAGTCAATTCACGGTCAGTTTTTAATCTGTTACTTCTACTGGTCACTACCAAATACTTTTCCTCGCGTTCTAATATTTAATGGGTGCTCCTGAGCGAAGACGATCTTCATAGGAGCGTGTTTCTAGGTGGTAGTGTATGGTTTTGACAACTCCGCTGATGGAAATCTTCAGTTTTTTTGCTACTTGTCGGACTATTGCCTTCTTGGTGCATTACCCGCGATTCACACGGAATCTGGCACTTCGGAGCCATTTTTAATTAGGTTTATGCAAACGCAAATGAACAGAACTGTAAACAAACTACCTCCACATAGCCATGCGGTCTAGTCGCGCCAGCCTGCGTCTTTAGTAGAACTGCTTGGACAGGTAACGTCGGTTTACATAAAACGGAACAATACTAGTGTGTTCCAATATGTATGTGTATTTACAACAATTAAGTGTACAATACTGTGTCATTATTAAACTTTACTTGAGTTTGCTATTCCGTATTCGAACTAATACCTCACGTAGATCACTTCCATCTCACTCCATTTTAATACGCAGCATGGTGTTTCCAAACTCATGGTGGGCAGTGTACAAACACGACTCTCAAGGTGTCAGATGGGAGTACAAGTGCTGTGTATCGATTCGACTGTTCGGCCACTCTCTACTGTGACGTGTTCGTTTTCTTTGTTCTGGCTGTATTGCGGTATAATGATTAACTACCATTGTCATCTCGCTTGTCAATAAAATGACCTTCCGGTAGTGTGTAATTAGTAATAGTCTATCAAGAAATGCAATAGTTTCTATGGGAACGTTTTCTTGTGTTTTACTCCACGTGCAATGAACAGACCAGTTGCTCATAAACCAAAGTTTTCGACCGATGTTTCCGTTCATGTACTAATAAGCAAGAGCCATTTGTTTTAATAAGTAGTTGACGTACTGCTGGACTTAGTAATATGACAAAATTTCTCGCACATTCTTCACTTAAAAGTCGGTTCACACGGTGGGGAGATAGGGTGAGCTCCTGTACGGTCGGCAATTAACACAGATTGCAGGCGCAGAGCGCGGCCAGTAGAGGCCGGGCTTTGACCAAATGTGGACAGGTGAATGCTGGCGCGGCCCAGACCAAGCACCTGCTACGGTGCCGCCAAAGGCGCCTAATTTACTGGCGCCATTACGGCGCGGCTGGCGCGATACAGTCTCAGGCCCCGTGACGCCCGCTGCAGAGCTTTACGACAGGTCGCTCCCCTAACTCTCCGGAATGATGTTACCGCGCTTAATCTTGTTTGTAGCGGCGCGTCAGTCTCATTTACCTTACGGATGATTTAACGGGAAAAAGTGGAGCTACTTGCGACAAGCACATGTCGCATGTGTCATGCGAATCCTTTGAAACCACTATGGGTGTGCCAGTGAAATACATGCGTACACTAATGGCTTAGCGAGACAGCCAATTTTCCAACAGTAATCGAGATACTGTTCTCAATCTTCTGTTTGTTGCAGTGGACATCATCGCCGACAAATGCGCCAAGAAGTCTCCAGTAATCTTCTTTCTGTGTAATTTGTTTTCACTTTTGGATGTTTCAAAAATGTTCAAATGTTTGTTAAGCTTTAGGGACTTAACTGCGGGGTCATGAGTCCCTAAACTAACAAACTACTTACGAACTACCTTATACTAAAGACGACATAAACATCCATACCCGATGGAGGATTCGAACCCCCGACCGTATCGGCCGTGCAGACTGGGGCGTCGCAGTCCCCATGGCCACCACGGCCGACTTTGGATGTTTGACACCAGACAACGGATACGAGGGTGACTCAGTAAATAAGTCGCAAACTGAGGTAGACGCGCCAGTAATGCGTTTACAAGACTGAAAATTGCTTTACTTTTCAGATGACTCCACCTGTAATTTTAAACACTCGTCCCATCGCCCGAGAAGGCTGTAAAAGCCTGGAGCTTGGAATTTTTGTGGCAGCATTTGCATCCTTAAACACTTTAACTGCCAATCCCGTCAATTGACGGGATACAAAAATTTTCGTAGAATGCCGATCCCGTCAATTGACGGAATTCGATTTTTCATGTTTGTAAATACGAAATCCCATCCATTGACGGTCTCAGCGTCTCTTCATTGTGCTGCAAAGTGTATGTAGAATGTTAGAAAAGGAGAAGACAGGTCTTGTTCGAACTGTAATGAAAAACAGGAAGGGAATGCCTCAGGCTTTGGAAATCTTTTGGCTGTGTGCTGGAAAGACAAAAGATATGTATATATGCTAAGTACAAGCCACAGGGCAGAAATGATATAATTATAAAAACAGAAGAGGTAGAAAAAACCTGCTTGTGTTGTGGAGTACATCAAAAAGAAGGTCGGGGTTGATCTGTCCGATCAAAGGATCTCATACGGGGCTTTCGAACGTAGAACAGTGAAATGGTGGAAGAAACTTGCATTTCACTGTCTCCTTATGGTGCCTGGTGGATGCATGTATTCTCCATAACAAAATAAAAGTTGAGGAGATGCCTCTATCCAAGTTCATAAAGGTGTTGTGTGCAGAATTGCCAATGTGTGAAGACGATACTACCAAACCAACTTCCGATGGAGGCCACCTGAGCAGGTTATCTACAGGAAAGCATTTTCTAGAAAAAATTCCACCTCCCACAGGTAAAAGTAGAATTCAAAGGATGTGCAGAGTATGCTCAACCAGAGGAAAAAAGTAAACTGGACAGGCTGTAAAAAAAGACACATCATACCAGTGCAGTGAGTGCAAAATCGAAATTTGCAAAGAACCATGTTTTACATTGTATAATTAAAAAATTACTGTGTGAAAATAATGTGTGTATATGTAATAAGTGTTTATCAGTGTTTTATTATTGAAAGTGGAATAAAAGCTTTTCTACTACGACAAGCATGATGTAAAAACTTTTTGATTTCCGTAAACTTTTTCCCAAAACATGACATTGTTTGAAAATACATGGAAAAGGAAGTAAACATTCAAAGAAACTGAAAGTAGGTGATCAGGAAGAAGAAGTCCAAGGCTTTCAGAAAAGGTTATTACCACATTTAAATGTTGTCTATATTTTCTAATACAAAATACTAAATATTGCTAGAAACACCTGGCATTCTTAGAAATGGCCAATTTTACAGGGCCGGCAAAGTGTTAAGTGACGCTCTTGAGCTGTAGCTGTATTTGATTCCTTAAACTGCCGCAACGCACGGATGTGTCGCAGTGGCAGAGAAATACCCCTACACAGTGCGCAGTACTGCCGTGTCTACATCAGTTTGCGATTTATTTACTGACTCATCCTTGTGTATCTTTCATAATAATAGGGGCACATTTTTAAAGTATTTCTTCAGTATTCGGAGGAACACAGATGTATTAAATATTGAAACGTTCAGTTTTACCGTTTGAGAAGAAATTTAATGTTATATTTTGCTGTAAACCACAACTTGGTTTTTCAGTCATTCATCAGATAACGTAAGCGTCAATAGGTAGTCCACAAATCCGCAGGGGAAGCTTCTAGATCTATGAATATTAATTTCGAAAAAATGTGACGAATTGAAATTTATACATCTATAGGAGAAAAACCAAATTACAATGCTTCATCTTGAGTTGAGTGGAGAATACGAAATATTATTTAGTGATGTAGATACCCATAAAACTACTGTCTGTCCTGGAAAATTACACAGATACTAGACAACGCAGCAATGCTTCTCAGTAGCTATGTACGTATGTGTTTCTTAGTGCGAATCGGACACACATTCTCGCTCCCCCTGTACATCTCCCCCTGCACAATCTCTCTCTTTTTTTTTTTTCTCGGAATGGATAAACCAGCTCCTGTGTGATTTGAAAGGGAACCCTATACCACTCTTTCTACCAAAATGGTAACAAGGTGTGACAGAGATGATGGAGACGAGATCACGCACTCTTTTGTCCAAAGTATATCACTGTGTGTGAATAATATTAACATCAGGTGACTGTGGGGATCAGGCAAAATAATTCACACTCGTGGCGGCAAAACCCATCGTGGACGATGCGACCTGTGTGAACACTGCCCTTGTTACCATGTAACACAGCATCGCCATTGTGAAGCGGAAGCAGTATCTATCACCCAAAATATCTTATATCTTGAAACGAGTAATTCTTTCAAATTCAAATGTTTGTATCCTATGGGACCAAACTACGTTGGTCATCAGTTCCTAGTCTTGCAATCTACTTAACTTAAACTAACCTATGGACAACACACACATCCACGCCCGAGGGAGGATTCAAACCTCCTATGAGGGAGGCCGCGCGAATATATATATATATATATATATATATATATATATATATATATATATATATATATGTTTTTACGAAAAATACAACTGTGTAGGTGAACTTCAAAAGGAAAAAAGAAACAGTGTAAATACAAAATTTAATCGAAATCGTTGGAGCCGTTTAGTTTAAAGATATAAGACAACCATAAAGTAGCACCGTCGCGTCTGGGGCACTACATTTATGGTTGTCTTATATCTTTAAACTAAACGGCTCCAACGATTTCGATTAAATTTTGTATTTACACTGTTTCTTTTTTCCCTTTGAAGTTCACACAAACACAGTTGTATTTTTCGTAAAAACGCGATATATATATATATATATATATATATATATATATATATATATATATATATATATATATTGAAAATCGCGTTTTTATGAAGGATGGATCTAAATTCGCGCACTTGGGCTTCGCCGCGCGATTCCTCTTCTGCCAACAATGAAAAATGTCTCCCTCAAAATTTCATCCTGCGCATATTCCCGCCAGTAAATGAACGTCAAAGACTGAGATAGCTGTGTGTTCCATACGTCAGTGTGTTTCATAATTTTACCAACAAACTTGTAATCGATGTATTAGGCGTCTTGAGGAACAAAATGAGCACCATTTAACGACGCTACGGACAGTCCAAGTAAAAGGCACCAGTTCCTGCCGCTAGACACACACTCCAGCAATTTCGACGCTCTGTAGCGTCATTGAATGACGTTGCCGGACAAATAGGCCAGTCGTCAGGTATGTTTAGGTCCAAAAAAATTGCAGGAAGCTGTATTTTTTGTATGTTGTTAGAGCATATTAGAGTAGTATTAAACCACGTTTGCAGCTTCGAAATCCTTTTGCGTAACTTTTAAGAGCTAATAAACCTTGAAATTTTTGGACTTTTTTCTGGTTTTGGCTTATAACTCGTGAAGGGTGGTTTTTTGACGAAAAGTCACTCACACCATTATTAATGTAGATGAAATATTCTAAAATTTAAGCCTAACCACAGCTCTGTAAGTCCAATAGTTCCATAGATATTGAACTTCAAAAATTGACTTTTTTCTCCAAAAAGTTCAAATTTCCAATTTTAGTCATCTTTCGGCTAGAATATTAGCTCTAATGATCATCCGACGGGGAAAGTCATACAAAACAAACTTATAGAGCAGTTATTTAGCTTTAATCTAAGTACAGAACGAAAACCATAGGCCCAATAGATTTCTAGTTATCGTTAAAAAACGAAAACTTGGAAAAATCGAAGTATTCAATAAATTGACCCAGACGAATTGCAGTCCTCTTATCCTGTGTAAGTTAAAGAAAAAGGAAGAATTACTCATTGACGATGATTATTAACGTATTGTACATAAATAGGTGTAATTATGTGTTAGTGCATACAAATATATTTGTGAAAGTAGATATTGCTGAAAAAATAAAAAAAATAAAAAAAGACGAAAGCCTCTCCGTTTTTGGGTATTGGTCAGCCATTAAGGGATTGGGTCTTTCGTTCGTAGCGAGGCCTTTTGTTGTGCGAAGGTATCAATCCCCCTCCCGTCCCCCTTACTCAGAGTCGTGACTTAGCGGGTGTTCTGTCCTCCCTCCCAAACGTCTTGCCTCCGAGGCCTTCCCCACAACACCCAGTCTGCCCTTAGAGACAGCTGTATTCGGATCCGCGAACGTTCCAAACAAAAATCGTCTAAATCTTCATCTTGGTGACGTTTTAAGTACTTTCTGTTTCACAATATGTCGGAGGTACCCCCGTCGCATGTTTGTTTCGGGGTCGTCGGTAAGTGCTTGCAGAGGGAACAGTGACAGTGAAAAAAACGCGGAATTTAGACGCTGATAAAAATGAGTCAGAAACGTGGGCGTGAAAGGAACATGAGGTTTTTTTGCAGTTTAAACGAAATGACCGTACATGACGCATGCAGGAAAAGGTACACTGTGGAAAGTAATGTGTAAGCATTTGTCCAGCGAGAAGGAGATGTTTGATTTGCTCAACCATCGTCTTCGTGTGGGGAAAGGCTGAAAAGTGCGTCGGATTCTTGGTGTCACATCATTGGATATTATTGTTTCTTGTGGTGAAAAATTCTCCAAGGAATATTAAGCAGATAAAATTGCCCAAATATCTACAGGATGAACTCCATCAAAGGGAAACACTGGAAGTGAAAGAATCGATTGTGGAGAAAGCTAGACAAGCTTGTGAATGGGGACAACACATTCTTCGGCGTCTTTCATGTATAAGTGAACTTATTGCTGCTGAGGGTAAGTACCACAAACATTGCTACGTAAAATTGCACACCTTGTCGCGATCTACTAGTGCAGGAGGTAAACAAGGCTGTCCTGAACATCCCTTCCTTATCGAAGGTATGGAGCGTATATATGCATACCCTGCAAAAATAAGACAGGAAAACCAATTTTCCATAAGTGACTTGTTTGCAAAGACCTTCACATGTGATTACAAACCAGCAGTTGCAAGTGTTCAAGTGGGGGAAAAATTATTTTCGCGCAGGTTGGTCCGTATCACAGGCCAGTCTTGATGTTCACAGACATTGGACAAAACATTCTTTATGAAAAGTGGTACAATCAAAGACTTAGCGATCCTGCTGAAGAGCGACTTAGAGATTATCCTGCAGGACATTCGTTCCTAAACATTTGACACTACTCAAAATCCACCGTCAGATGCTTTTTTAAAAGGCGCAGAGGCGTCATTCTCTTGAACAGTGGAAAAAGAAGTGCATAGGATTTGCTCTTGCAATCATGGCTGGAACGAGGCCCAAATCTTTCCTATCCTCAATTCAAATAAGCTTTGCAACCTATTTGTATAGAAAATTTGAATCAAAGCACCTTGTTGAACTTTGCCACTGTATGGGAATTTCTTGTACATATACGGAGGCTATGCATTTTGAAAGTTCCGCTATCCTCCGTGGAGAAGTGGCCCAACCAGTCGACAAAGGAGCTTTTATGCATTTTGTCTTCGACAGTGCAGATGTGAACGTTAACACAATTCATGAAGAAAATACGTTCCATGAAATGGGTGGTACAATGATCATGACCCCTCACTCATCCGTTCATCCAGACATAAACAAACCACGTTTGAAGTCTGTATGTGCCGAGTCTATCAGGTTCACACACTGCCACACACATTAAACGTTCTTCTATCAGAAAGAAATTTGGCTTGTGAGCCATTTCAATTAACGAAGTGAAAATCGTTGAAGTCATTTTGTCAAAATCCCCAGACCTGCTGTGGTTGTTTGGAAATGCAACTAACATGCCAGGCATCCCAGGATGGAATGGATTCATAGAGCAAGTGACAGAAGATCTTCCTTACAAACGTTCAAAGATTGTATATCTCCATTTTATCCATGCTCCCTCAACCGACTACGACAATGTTTTAACATCACTTTTAGAAGCCAGTTAAAGAACAAGCATTTATGGTCAGGAAACATGTTTTGTGACCTACGATCAACCACTGTACTTGATATCCCGAGCCATTGTGGAGTGCCACCTGCATCCTCAGCTTGTCAACATAGGGGTGAGACTTAGAGGTTTTCACTACCTCATGTTATTCATGAGGGCCGTCGGTGCCATAATGGCAGGAAGTGACTCAAGGAACTTCTCTGTTCAATATTTGCGGAAAACAGTGTTGAAAAAATTCTTTTTATATACTATGCGTTAATAATCATCGTCAATGAGTAATTCTTCCTTTTTCTTTAACATACACAGGAGAAGAGGACTGCAATTCGTCTGGGTCAATTTATTGACTACTCCGATTTTTCAAGTTTTCGTTTTTTAACGATAACTAGAAATCTATTGGGCCTATGGACTTCGTTCAGTACTTAGATTAAAGTTAAATAACTCCTCTATAACTGTTTTGTATGACTTTCCCCGTGGGATGATCATTAGAGCCAATATTCTAACCGAAACGTGACTAAATCCAAAAATTTGAAGTTTCTGGAGAAATAAGTCAATATTTGAAGTCAATATGTCTGGAACTATTGATTGGACTTACAGAGCTGCGATTGGGCTCAAATTTTAGAATATTGTATCTACATTAATAAAGGTGTAAGTAACTTTTCGTCTAAAAACAACCCTTCACGAGTTATAAGCCAAAACCAGGAAAAAGTACGAAAATTTCGAGGTTTTTTGGCTCTTAAAAGGTACGCAAAAGGATTTCGAAGCTGCAAACTTGGTTTAATACTACTCTAATATGTCCTAACAACATACCAAAAATTCAGCTTCCTGCAATTTTTTTGGACCTAAGGCCATTTTTTTGTCTACGACGACTGGCCTAAAAGGTTTCCATGCTCACTTTGTTGCTCAAGACACTTTCCCCTACAAGTTTGTTGGTGTAGTAGTATAATTTTGAAAGACACTGACGTATTGGACACAACCCATCTCTATATTCGACATCCATTTACTGCCGGAAATATGCTGAGGACGAAATTTTGTGACAGACATTCTTTTATTGCTGGCATGTGAGGAATCGCGTTGCGAAGCCCGAGTGCGCGAATATATATATATATATATATATATATATATATATATATATATATATATATATAGGGTGTCCCAGCTATCTTGTCCACCCAAAATATCTCTGGGACAATAACAGGTATTGGAAAACGACTTTCACCGGTATCAATGTACGGCTGGGTTCCATGTACATATTTGGAAACATTCTAAAACGAAAGCAAATTTGTTTCTTTAACACAAACTTGTGTTTTTTTAAATGGACACCCTATATTTTTCTTCAGCAATCCATAGCATGACAAATCACATAAATAATGGCGTTGATTGCATCGCAATATTCCAATTACATCCCGAGATATTGCGACGTGAAGTTAACGCTTGAAAAATCCGAAATGCGCTGCTAGCGCACGTCCTGAGGCTCAGGCGTGAACCCCATGCTGCCCGTAATCGCCTGGGATTGCTATGGATTGCTGAAGAAAAAATATAGGGTGTCCATTTAAAAAAACATAAGTTTGTGTTACAAACAAATTTGCTTTCGTTTTAGAATGTTTCCAAATATGTACATTCATAGGCCCCAGCCGTACATTGATACCGGTGAAAGTCGTTTTCCAATAGCTGTTATTGTTCCAGAGATATTTTGGGTGGACAAGATAGCTGGGACACCCTGTATATATGTGTGTGCGTGTGTAAAAAATATTAATTTCTTGTTTTTCGGATCACAAAAGTTACGTTATCCTCGAAAACCAGGTGAGTAGCACTATGTACCACTATGTAACAGAAAGCAAAAATTCGCGAGCAACACTCGGTCACCCGATATTTACTGGAGAATATACTGTATCCCACGCGAAGGAAAAAACTTGTGCTGCTACTGCCAACTCATCGAACAGACTATTGCATTTACTATCGTACATAAGCCAAGCTCAGCTCGTTGGAATGTGACTGGAAAGACTCGTTGTTTATGAAGAGCAGAAGTCTGAAACAAGTTGGCTTGCTCGGGGATTGGAAGATGGAGTAGAAAGTGTCTCGTATTTTGCACTACAACCGCTGCGTGACCCTGTTGGTACGAAAATAGACGTAACAGAGCATTTTGCAAATATATACTGCTTCATTTACCTGAAGTATCTATTCAGACACACAAACTTTATTCAGCCAACGTATGTGTTCCCAAAACTCCGTAAGCAGTCGGTCGATTTACTTGAAATTCTGACACAACGTTGCATTTTTCATGGCGAAAGTATTTGTGTTGCAATAAACTTCTGTGTATGGATGAAACGGATCGGGAACGAGTGACGTGTGAATATCCCGAATTTATTCATTCAGTATTTGAGAATGAGAGCACTTAGTTACACATAAAAGCTTTGCGACAGTTTTTCTAGCGGAAACACCACACAATAGAATAAAAGAAAACAAAGGCTTGTCTTCTACTGCATTGTCAATGTTCATGCTGTAAATCTTCCGCATCAGATATAAGATTTGAATTTATTATTTCAGTTAGAACAGTTGTATATCTGACACATATTGCCAAAGGTATTTATAGATATCACTGAATCAGACAAACAAACTTCATCGGCGTGATTAAGGAGATAATATCATTTTATCAGCACTGCGACATGGTAAAACTGCGCATGGGTTTAACAGCTTCGTTACTACTCATTTTATTCACAGCACATTCCCCAAACACTACATAAATTCCAATGAATGTGTCAAAAAAATTATTTCATTGTTCGACATACAGTTCACAACTTCATAAACGTTGAGCTGTCTGCATACACACACCTGAATACCGCAGCTATATTTTATATCCTCTCTGGAATCTTACAGTGTAAATCACCAGAGAATGAGAGAGGTATGTGGGCAATGTACACAGTATACAGAGTGGTCATAAATTTCCGAGACACTTGTAGGGATGTTGCAGGGCACTTTTTCCTGAGACGTTCCAGCATCATCACCAATACAATTATTCTGCCTTATGATGGGTCTAGTCAAGCGAAAAACCCCTCCTACTTTTGCCAGTCCATATCCGAATATTCCTTCCTTTGACGGTGTCCAGCATTTGGTAAGGTTTCATTCCTCTTCTTCTTTTGCCCTTCACCTATCCTTCAAATCAAATGTTTGTAATTCTTATGCGACCAAACTACGTCGGTCATCAGTCCCTAGACTTACAAGCTGCTTAAACTAACTTAAACTAACCCAAGGACAACACAGACATCCATGCCCGAGGGGGGGATTCGAACCCCCGACGCGGGAAGCCGCGCGATCCTTAACATGGCGCTCCAGACCGCTCGGCTACTCCCGCGCTTCACTAATCCTTCAATTACGGCTTCCAGTATTCACTATCTCTTCAAACAGCGTCCGAGCCTGTTCATTTTTTTCTTTCTAATGATTTTCAACAATTTTTTATTCTTTTAGTTCGTTCTTCTCCAAAACTTCTTAATACCTCCTCATTTCTTAACCTGCATATTTCTTCTTTGCGAAAAATATTCCATAGGCTGATCCGTTTCTAAGATATTTAACACTGAAGTCAGCAAGTCAGGACTTTACACGTGCTGATTTTGGCAGTTTGCGAAGGACGTGTCCTCCAGTTGGTTTTCTCAAACCGTATTTGCGCGCGCGCAGTGGCCTGATTGGCTGACTTCAGATCTAAATATCTTGCAACGGCGCATCCACTATTTTTTTAACAGTTATGTATCAGTACAACTTGTGCTTTAACATTCTTACAATCCATTCACACATTTTTGTGACCACCCTGTATATCATATACGCATGTATTCAACATTCCTTTGACGTACCTGGTGTAGATTTGTACCAAACTTGCTCCACATATTACTTAGTAGCGAGATATTACTTATGAGCGAGAGCAGGACAAGAGGAGGACAGATATATAGAAGGGGATGGTCTGAGAGAGGGAAAAACAGCTAGAGGACAGAGAGAAAAGATGAGGAAATGAATGACAGAAGGGAGGAGGGAAGGAACAGAGAGAGGCGATAGCTGTAGAGAGGAGGACGAGGAAGTGGACAGGGGGAGGAGGAAACGCAGGAACACTCTAATTTACTTTTTCATTCCTTTCATATAAGTTTGAGAACATCGAATCGTAGCGGAGTGGAGCTGTTAGTAGCATATAATAAGGTTGCTTCATTCACATTAGTTTCATCCCTCATGCCAATAAACAAAATGTATATAGAGTATAGGGGATAACATTAACAAGGCTTTATATAAGGGAAACGGTAATACAGCAGGAGATTTTCTAAAAAAAAAAAAAAAAAAAAATAGTTACCAAAATAGCTATTTTGTCTGAAGCAAAAACTTAATTGTTTTTCTACAAATTAATGCGTTTGACTCTGACTGACTCTGAACTATTCTGTTATTTCAACAATCAACAATAATGCCTCTAACGAAATACTGTTTTCTGTCACTTAAAATTTTTTTGTGAGTGCTACACTTGACATTGTTCGCACTAGCATTGTACTACATAAGACGAGTATTAAAATGAAGACAAGTCTGTTCCCCCATATTAATTACTTAAACAGGAAGTGAAAGGTATTTCCGTACTAACTTCCAAGTGATAAAAATAAGGTTACTTTAAAAGCTTCATTATATCAAAATTGATACAAAAACATTTACAAAACAACAACGGTTCTTTTCAAAAGTAGTTATTCACATTTTTATCTAAAAATGATAACGCAAAATACTTTACATAAGTTTACACAACGTTTACTAACATTTTCAAGTGATTTGTTTTACCTTACGGTACTGGTGCTGATGGAGTAATATATTTACATGTGAGATATCCTTGTCGGCCGTCCCTACGGGAAAGACTACCACCCTAGTCAACAGGCTAACATCGTCTCTACCGTCTCCGGCAGGGTTGCCAGGTTTTTGCCAAATATCTCCATCTTTTTTGTCAATAAAAATCCTAAACATATCGATCTTTTCATTTTCATAAGTAAAAAAAAAAAAAAAAAAAAAAAAAAAGGGTCACGATTTCTAATCAGTTATCTTTATTGCTACGGCAATTATGTCGCGTGACTCGACAATAATAATTCTGAAATGCAAGCATTAAGCTGGTTACTGAGTAATAGCAACACTGCGGCCTTCTCATATCCACAGACACCGGAATGGACATTTAAAGGAACCTCGTTCATCACGGAAACATTTATCTGAGTACAGCCAGGAATTGAACCCAGACCCACCACCAACTGACCAATGAGGCCAGTCAAAATGTAGTCATATTTCGAATGTAATAGAGACTCGGGAAATACTATGTATTTAAAAACAGTTACATTTGACAAACATATTTACTCGTACTAACTTCAGAATTTAATAAAATTCGATGTATAAAACTGTTCAAAAATCAGCCTACCAAACTTACGCAAGGGATGTTCTCATGGATATCTTCGATTAACAATCACTTTCATCTTCTTCGAAACTGGTATTCACAGATGTGGTATAGAGGTAATAAATCTTTCAAGCTTTTCTTTAGTAAACACGAAATCATCACAACATGTTGAAATGAGGTGGACTGTAATTCATAACAATGCAATAAGTATTTCATACTTTGAAGTGAGGCGGACTTTAATTCGTAATAATGTGTCATGAAACACTGGAAAATCAGGCATGAGAACGACCGTGTGCCCCACATCGACATTTATACTCTGCAAACCATTGTTCACCACTGTGAGGTGCACATCAAAGGGTTCATCTCACAGTAGCAGTTATTAAAAATTTATGTTTTGTGGACGTACGGAGCTCCTAAAAATACTGTTTAAATGCCACTGTGCATGCTGTAATTAATATAATCTTATCCACGACATCTCTATGGGAGCCATACTTAACGGGGTTGTAGTATACTTCAGGAGTCATCATTTAAAGCTTGTTCCTGAAACGTAAATAGGATCCTCAAGGTAGTTGACGTCATTTTGAATAGGCTGCAAGTTCAATTTCTTTGCTTCTCTGGGACACTCTCCTGCAGATGAAAGATACCTGCGGTCATCTATGCTGACATCACTAGGTTGATTACATTTCCCCAGCATTCTACCGATGTTTAGTCGGTATTATTGACGGCTGCTTTACATTAGGTTTATCCGAAGTAAAATAAAACAGCCATTAAGTTGCCAAATAATTATTTTACTAGCTAAATTTAATCGCCAGTCGCCAGAAATCTAGAATGGCAACTATTCTAAGAAAAGTATGCCAAAAATCGTCATACCTGGCGACCCTGGTCTCCGGTCGAAAAATGATGTTCTGGAGACAACGATATTATGGAGTAATGTTTGGCATGTAGTTCCAACCTACTTACAGATATGACTATTCGATTTATTTCTCGTGCCCGTAACATTACTGCCTAAGTAACAGACACGTTTCATTGGTATGGGCATTTCCGCTATAGTGGGAACTGACATTTACCTGTGTGGCGAAACCGGTTTAGAGTGTTTCTGTAGCCGCTCTCCTAAGGTGAGTAAAACTACAGATGATGGTCTATATAACAAGTTACAGAATATCTCAAAATCAAGTTTTCAGAAAAATCTCGTGGCAGATTAAAACTGTGCGCCGGACCGGGAATCGAACCTGAGACGGTTGTTTTTGGTGGGCAAGCGCTACACCGTCTGAGTTAGGAGCAATCAGAACTCTATAATAAAGAGAACAATAGTAATGTCGCTTTCTATTCCTCAGGGCTGAATTGAGGAGCCAGACTCCATGGTCATGGAACAAGTCAGAACATGAAATTTTAACACAAGAATGGTAATAGAAAAACTAACAGTAGTCCATGCACATGGCAATCTTAGGCCCAAATGAAAATGCTTAATATAACGAATAAAATGAATTAGCTTATTTTTTTTATTTTTCCCAGGAGTCCCTCGACAGAATGAAAGGAGTGACCCATGAGGTAACTCTTGAATTTAGATTTGAAAGCGCTTGGATTAATACTAAGATTCTTGGGTTCTTGTGACAGCTTAGTGAAAATGAACGCTGCAGAATACTGCACAATAATCAAGGAGGTGTGATCCAAATGTAGATTCGATTTCTGTCTAGTATTCACCGAGTGAAAGCTGCTAAATCGTGCGAATAAGCTGATATTGTTGACAAAAAGACATTAAAGAAAATACGAATTGTGATGCCAGTGTCAGAATTCCCAGACTACTGAAAAGGGATTGACACGACGCTCATGAACTTTACACCACATATTGCTCGAAGCGCCCGTTTCTGAGCCAAAAATATCTTTTTTTGAATGAGTAGAGTTCCTCAAGAAGGAAAAAAAAGCTCTTTATAAGTTGTAATGATGTCCGCAGTTGGTGAAATTGAATGAACGGCCCTATCGATAATTAGGATGTGGTTCACCAGCCTTACGGTGTCATTATGAAAATAAATATGAATCACTCCTCTCAAATAGACAATTATCGATACAAAAACACTTGGTTTTAATCTTAGCCAATTTCTTATCGCTTGGGATTGCTGGGATTCGTAATCCTAATACGAGGCGCGTCCAGAAAGTAAGTTCTTTTTGGTAAGAAAATAAAATTGTACACAGATGCAAAAGAAATTTTAATTGTACAAAATTCTACAACTCAAACTACTTTTCCAAATAACTCCAAAATTTTGTAGGCACTTGTCATAGCGTGCCACAAGTTTTTGCATGCATCCTTCACAGAAGGTTGCCGCCTGTGTATTCAACCATATGGTAACAGCTCTTTATCATCGTTGAAGTGTTGACCACCAAGGACAGATTTTAAGTGTGAGAAGAGATGAAAGTCGCTAGGAGAGAGGTCCGAGCTGTATGGAGGATGATCAAACAGGTCCCATTGAAATTTCCGTAAGAATTGTTTGGTCACATTCGGTGTGTGAGGTCAGGCATTATCGTGAAAAAAAAATTGACAGTAATCCTCTTCTTACACCTAAAATCTATCCTTGGTGGACAACACTTCAACGATGATGACGAGCTGAAAGAACATGTTACCACATGGTTGAATACACAGGCGGAAACATTCTATGAAAAAAGGACACAAAACCTTGTGCCATGCTATGACAATTGCCTACAAAATTTCGGAGGCTATGTAGAAAAGTAGTTTAACTGTTGTAGATTTTTGTACAATCAATATTTTTTCTGTAGCTGTACCCGTTCGTTTTATATAACCAAACGGAAATTACTTTCTGGACGCGCCTCGTAAATAAGATATCGGAGGATTCAATGTTCTATATAGTAATTTAATTATAAAAAAAAGGACGGAGCACAAATTCAGGAATGCAATATGATAGAACAGTAATGAATAACAAAGATAGTACAACCTCTACCTGTTATGAAAAATTGTTGATATTGAGAACGTGTTTATTGTTTTAAAAGAAATTAAAAATCGCTATCCCACTCGGTGGAGAATACAACCAGAAGCTCAATAATACGGCCAATTAGTGAAAGGTTCATTTATCTTCAACTACGCTGTGGCAAATGCAAAGTGCGTATATCACCAATTCCCAGTTCTGCTCTGATAAGACAAACGGCGACTGGCCACCGTGGATGGGTCGGCCCGAGGTGAAGCTGAAGCTGTGAGACGAACTACTTCGTTCAAAAAAACTCCCAAGTTGAAGTCACTCAAGTATCACAGGCGAACAAGAGGTTCTCGCAAACTGCCTGCCTCACTGGCTAGAAGCAGAACAGATGCTCCATTATAAGCTTGTAAAAGAGTGCTTCGAAATGCAAATACAATGCACTGAAGAAATAATTTTGCTCCTTTGCTCACAGAGAAACAATAATGAATACTTCAAGCAATGCAGCTAATTGTGAGCTAAGCCACTGGACATTTTGTCAGCAACTGGCCACCTGCGTCCTCGCACCAGGAGTGCAGCTAGTCAAATCCTTTACTCATTTTGCAAC
This sequence comes from Locusta migratoria, assembly GCA_026315105.1. Lineage (NCBI taxonomy): Eukaryota > Metazoa > Arthropoda > Insecta > Orthoptera > Acrididae > Locusta > Locusta migratoria. Next base: position 543,786,602 of record CM048744.1, read on the forward strand.
AATCTACAAGTGTCTCCAGACCGTTATCTCACGAGCCAATCACAGCTTTACCTTCAAATGTATCTTTCCCCCACCGTTACTTCCTTCCAAACATCTTTCCCATAAAAAAGAATCTTCTAGAGGCTTCTAGAAAGTTCTAGAACGTTTCGACCGTTCAGCAGTTGAAATTATCTCCCAATAGTATCGTTGCCTGCGAATTTTCGCGCGAAGTGGCAGCAGCCATTGGCCGGTCAGTAACCTGTGACCTCGCACTGGCTGGTCAACAAAATGTTCAAATGTTTGTTAAGCTTATGGGACTTAACTACGGGGTCATCAGACCCTAAACTTACAAACTACTTATCAACTAGCTTATCCTAAGGACGGCACAAATATCCATGCCCGAGGGGGGATTCGAACCCCCGACCGTAGTGGCCGTGCAGACCGTGACTGGAGCGCCTCAGTCGCCTCGGCCACCGCGGCCGGCGCTGGTCAACCCGCCACGCCCTCGCCGCTTGCCAGCCTCTCTCACTGACTCGGCTGTGTTCTTTTTTCCAACCAAGAAAAGTACTACAAGAGAATCTTGTTAATATTAGCTGTTGCCTACCAGCATCAACCAGTTTTATCAGTGACCTAGTCAACGTTAATGTGTCTCTTCCTACCTCTTTTTGCGTTAAGATTATCCAGAATCAAAGTAATACCAGTAATTACATTATAAATAAACGCATGTTATTAATTATTAATATGTAAACATAGAATGTAAGGTGGTGAAATTTCCTGTCACCTTACAAAGTGAATCCAAGTAAGCATAGAAGACACTTTTCGAACATGAGTTTTCCATGTCAGCTTACTATCTATCTGAACACATGCAAATTTGACCTGTTTAGTCTCATATGCCCATTGTGTGTAATTGAAATGTCATCTTTTGTTGAATAGTTCGCAACTTTCAGCTTTCTATTCTTTTCTTAGAACTGGATTTCCATCTGACTTCTTGATATTCATACAGCTGCTTTTCTTGTCTCCACATGTCTGTTTTTAACTTCCCCTAGCTATACATTATTCTATAGACTTGCATTTGACCTTTAGACACTCCTGCTTAGGCATTTGCACTTCGTGTCACTCTCATTCTTAGTCGTCTGTATTCCGTATCTCCAGTTAACTTTACAGCTTTTTATATCTTTTCCTTTCATCAATGCAATATTTCCTGTGACATCCATAGTTATTTTGTAAGTCTTGGCTTTCTACTATTTGGACCTCTGTTGCCTTGACTATTTCATCTCTCAAAGCTACCCATTCCTCTTTTACTGTGTTGCTTCCCCTCCCCTTCCTGTCAATTGTTGCATAAAGCTCCCTCTGAAACTTTCAAGAGCCTCATGTTCCTTCAATTTTTTCCAGGTCCCATCTCCTTGTTTTTCTACATTTCTGCAGTCTCAGTCTAGATTCTATGGTCAGATTCTATATCTGCCCCAGTTTAAAACCTGGTTCCGAAATCAATGTTATACCATTATAAAATCTATCTTGTACGTTCCGTTCTTCCACGTATAGAACCGTCTTTCATGGTTAAGTGCGAAATTCTATCAGGCGGCTTCCTCTTTCATTCCGTTGTACAAGTCTAATCTTCCTACTCTTATTTTTCCTACTAAAGAATTCCAGTCCCCCATAACAGTCAAGTATCCCTCTCCCTCAACTGTCTGAACAATTTCTTTACTTCCTCAAGCATTTCTTGTATTCCCTCAACATTGACAGAGTTAGTTGGCATATAAACTTGAACTACATATAATTATTATTACGATAATGCAGTAACTGCGATGCACATTGTAGTTTATCACATTCCTATTTTCTTCATTACTAGGCCCACTCCAGTGATCCCCCAACTGATTTTGTACTTATAATCCCATACCCAACTGACCAGAAATCATGTTCATCTTTCCATCTAACTTCACTAATGCCCCCTAGATCTAACTTAAATTTATGCATTTCCCTTTTTAAAATTTCTAACCTCCCTATCTGATTAAGGTTAGGGTTCCACTCTCCTATCCGTATAATGCCAGTGTTGTCATTCCTGATGACAACATCCTCCTGAGTAGTCCCCTCCTGGACATCTGAATGGAGGACGTTTTACCCGAGAGGATGCCATCATCATATATTCATACATTAGAGGTGCATATCCTCGGGAAAAGTAACTGCTGTAGTTCCCCTCCGCTTTTAGCTGTTTGCAGTAACTGTGTGGCAAAGCCACATTAGTTGATGTTACAGGTCCTACTCAGTCAATCATCCTACAGTGAAGATCCCTAGATCCCTAAATAAATGTCTGCAGGATGCTCTTGGGTGGGCTCCAGCAATTATTCTGATTACACGCTTTTGTCCAATGAATACCTTTTTACTCAATGTTGAATTGCCCCAGAATATGATCCCATATGAAAGTAATGAATTAAAATAGGCGTAGTAAGCTAATTTACTGAGATGTATATCACCAAATTTTGCAATGACTCTGATAGCATAAGTAGCTGAACTCAAACGTTTCAGGAGATCTTAAATATGTTTCTTCCAATTCAGGTCCTCGTCAATGCAAACACCTAAAAATTTTGAATATTCTACCTTAGCTACAGATTTCTGTTCAAAGTCTAAATTTATCAATGGTGTCGTGCCATTTACTGTATGAAACTGTATATCAAAGTTTAATGAGAGTCCATTTGTAGAGAACCACTTTATAACTTTCTGAAAGATATCATTTACAATTTCATCAGTTAATTCCTGTTTGTCAGGTGTGATAGCTATACTTGTATCATCGGCAAAAAGTGCTACCTTAGCATCTTCGTAGAATATATCAAGAACAGCAAGGGACCCAAGACCGAACCTTATGGGACCCCATTTTTTTTATAACTCCCCAGTTAGAGAAATTAATTGTTTCATCTATATCATGTGAACTGCTTATTTCAACTTTCTGCACTCTTTCGGTTAAGTATGATTTAAACCATTTGTGCACTGTCCCATTCATACACAATACTTAAGCTTATCTAGATGATTTACACAATCAAAAGCCTTTGAGAGATCACAAAAAATCCCAACTGGTGATGTCCGGTTATTCAAAGCATTTAATATTTCATCAGTGAACGTATATAAAGAATTTTCAGTTGAAAAGCTTTTTTGAAAACCAAACTGACATTTTTTTAGAACTTTATTTTTACTAATATGTGAATCAACTCGAGAATACATAACTTTTTCAAAACTTTTTAATAAGGCTATAAGAAGTGAAATGGGGCGGTAGTTGTTGACATCGGACGTATCCCCTTTTCTATGCAAAGGTTTAACGATAGCATATTTCAGTCTATCCGGGAAAATACCCTGCTTTAAAGAGCTATTACAAATATGGCTGATATTCCTACTTATCTCCTGCGAACAAGTTTTTAATAACCTGCTGGAAATGCCATCAATTCCATATGACCGTTTACTCTTGAGAGATTTTATTATTTTCCTAATTTCTGAAGGAGAGGTGGGTGGCATTTCGATTGTATCAAATTGTGTGGGTATGGCCTCTTCCATTAATTGTCTTGCTCCTTCTAATGAACATTTAGATCCTATTTTCTCTACAACATTTAAGAAGTAATCATTAAAATGTTTTTAACTTCTGACTTTTTGTTACTAAAGTTTTCATTTGCTTTAATAGTAATACCCTCTTCCTCTGCTTTTGGTTGCCCTGTCTCCCTTTTTATAATATTCCAAATTTGTTTAATTTTATTATCAGATGAGCTAATCTCAGACATGATGCACATGCTTCTTGAATTTTTAAATAATTTTTCTTCATGTAGCACAGTAGTTTGTACAATATTTTATTGCTTCTGGGTTATTACTCTGTCTTGCAGACAGATATAGTTCCCTTTTTCGGTTACAAGATATTTTTATTCCTTTTGTAAGCCATGGTTTTTTTGCATGGTTTCTTACAATTAAATTTTTATAATTTCTTGGGGAAAAAGTTATCAAATACCCTAACAAATGTATCGTGAAGTAAGTTATATTTTAAATTAACATCATGTTCCTTATAAACCTCATCCCAGTCTAACTGCTGTAGACTTTCTTTGAAATTTCTAGTTGTTAAGGCATTAATCGAGCGCAGAATTCTGGAGGACTGTTTCGAATTGGTGAACGGAGCTATTTCATATACTGTTACTAGCTGTGCACCATGATCAGAAAGACCATTCTGAACGGGACAAGCATTTATGTTGTCATACTTTTCTTGGTCTATAAAAAAGTTATCTATCAATGTACCGCTGTCCTTTACTACCCGAGTTGGAAAATCAATAACAAATGTCAGATTGAATGAGCCAAGTAAGACTTCCAGGGCTTTCTTCCTATTACACTCTTTCAGTGAATCTACATTGAAATCACCACAAATAATAATTTGCTTCCTCCTATCTGACAGATAGCACAACAAGGCATCCAAGTTTTCCAGAAATAACTGAAAGTTTCCTGAAGGGGACATATATACTGTTACAATTATAAGATAATCATCATTGACTTTAATCTGGCAGGCACATGCTTCAATATGGTGCTGTTCACAAAACATTTTTGTTTCTAAATGTTTGACACTGTGATAGCTTTTGACATATATGGCAACTCCTCCTCTTATCTTATTATATCTACTTACATCTGAAGCTAATTTATATCCACTGACATTCACATTTTCCATACCAGTGACAATGTGATGCTCAGAGAGGCATAGTACATCTATTACATTATCAGTTTCTATATCATCTAAACAAACCAAAAGGTCATCTATTTTATTCTTTAGTCCCCCAATATTCTGGTGAAAGACAGTAACATTATTTTTTACTTTACTTTTCTGAGAAACATTTGATTTTTCAACATTTTTAGCACCTGCCTGCTTGAGCTCCTCACTGGACACTGATCTTAGCCTAAAAAAGAAGTACTTCCATGAATTGCATTGTCCCCCTTTATGGATTTTGCCATTAACCCAGCAAGTTTCCCCTTCCCTTTCCTATTGAGATGCAGGCTATGCCTAGTGAAATACCTCGGCAATTCTGCGGTTAATGGGGATGGCTGTTGTTAGTAAAGTTACGACATCATGCATGCAAATAAACGCAGTGTTGTGAAAGTAATGGTGACGCTCCGTACATGAAATCCCTGATCGAATGTATGTACATGCAGCTCTACAAATTTTCCACTCTCGACACTAGCTATAATGATGCCGAAAAGACCGACGGTTTGAGGTCGTTAATAGTCGATTAGGCGAACAAACTGTTATAACATAGTTGTGTTGATGTTGTTAGCGATGGAATTTTTGTAAAGCTTTGAAATTATGACAAAAGTTTGTTGCAGGGCGGTAAGAGCTCTAATTTTCAAATGATATATGAATAAAGACGGGATTTGGAGAATAGCTTCAAATGAAACTGTTTATAAAGAAATAGAACAAGTGACAAGCACAATGAAAAAGAAACGGATCTCTTTCCTAGGACATTTGATGAGAACACCAGAAAACAGAATCAGCAGGAAGATAATTGAAAAGTTATGGAACAGCAAGAGCAACATAAGATGGATCCCATAAATCAAGGAAGACTTGATAAAACTACAGATAACGATGGAAGATTTGAAAAACAAGACAGACACACTCAAGATACTTCAGGACAAACACGTCACACTACCAATAAAAATTAACAAACAGAGACTGGGAAGGGTGATTTCGGATGAGGAGAGAAGAGCACGATCTGAAAGAATGAAAAAGTATTGGGCCAACAAAAAAATAAATAAAAATAAAAAATAACAGAAGATCCTAATTCATAATATTTATGTTGACCATAAAAGTAATAAATAAAAAAGTAATAAATAAATTAACCACTGTATTATTAAATTGTCATGTTTATTTTTGAACTAAATTGTGTTAATGCATAAGAACAAATTGTAATAACCTTGTAATATTGACTAAAGTGGTCCAATGAAGGCCATAAAATAAATAAATAAAAAAGTCTCGTTATTCACGCTTCACATTATGCGGCAGTTTCTCATTGTTTGTGACGTCATAATTCCTGAAATACGGGACGTCGATAGTTATTAATGCCACAGGGAGTGTTGGATGATAATAAAAACATGTGTGGGAACTTTGGTTGAAATCAGTTTCTTGTTCAGGAGGAGATGTGGAACATTGTCACACGATAAGGCAGTTTCTCTACGCATTTCATTGTATATTACGTCACTATCCCCTTAACGACCTATAATGGCGGGTTGTTACTCCCACAGCCATTGCTGTCTGATAGTAAATAGTATGAGTAACAAGTTGATCGTATATTAGGACGAGTTATGGAACATACACACATACTTAAACAAATACAGACATACATTTTTTAATAATATGAATAGAGGTATATTTCGCATCTATTAAGTTTTTGGCTTTGAAGGAATTGTGAATTTAGCGTTGGAGGGAAGTGTGTGGGGTAAAAATCCCAGAGGGAGACCAAGAAATGAATATAGTAAGCAACTTCAAATGGATGAAGGTTGCCTTTCTTATGAGATGGAGAGGCTTGCTCAGGATAGAGTAGGTTGGAGAGCTGCATCAAACCAGTCTCCGGACTGAGGACCACAACAAGAACAAAAAGTTTTAGGCTGTCATAGAGTCATAATTTCAAGAAGCAGAAGAAATACGGATAACGTACAGCATTTACAATACAGTATATGTGGTGTGGGACAGACCAAGAACTTTTCTTATGTTTTTGCAGTACACACAGAGTGGGCCTAACATGCTAGCAAAATTTTAAAACGTTACTGTGGGTGGCGTATAGTGTAATACTAATGAATGACAACAAATTCGCAGTTCCTGCATTACGAAAGTTAACGAACAAAATCACTGTAAAAGGGTTTTATTCTGTACATAATTACCTCGTGTTACCGAGACTAAGTTCACTGTCTGTATTGACGTGTTTAATAATGAAAAACAATGAATCTAAAGCAAAATTGCAAATAGCATCATAGCGACAGCACAGACTAGTGAAAAAGTAGAAAACGATGCAGTCAACACAAGTCACAGAAAGCTGCAAGGTTGGCAATGAACAAATCTGCAAATCAGTGCTGCACGAAGCCTGCTATATATCAGAATTTAGGGAACTCACATCCAACTCTATAGTTACGACATACCTCTGACTTGAAACCTAGAATTGACAGAAAATAAGACTTTGAAATTAATTGTTACAGTGCTGTCACGTGACAAACGAAGGTGAACAATGGACTTAACAACCGATATATTTATCCTAAAACGTAATTAAAAATTACGTCGTTTTATAAAGCAAGTCGTAATAAACGATGTCGTGCTAAGCGATTTTTGAAACACAGAGTTTATATAAGATTTTGTCGGGACCGTTGGATTCCTTCTTAGCTGTAAACACTGTCAACTGTATGTATTAAAATATGCGTATGTTATGTGAATAAATAAATGGTATTTTCTCTCTTCATGTAATGGTCGATTACGAGGAGAAAAACTGACCATGTAACGCACCGAAGGGAATCGTCCGCTAGAATAATGTTTACGTAAGTTGGGGGCTTTTTCCGTGAGACTTTTATCGTAATTTGTGTATTTTCGTGGATGTGGAGTTGAGACAATTCTGTCGGAGATGCTTGCTCATTTTTAATATAAAATGTAAATGTTAATTAAAGATTGGCAGCTACAGAAATGGATGGATATTTGTGCTATATGTGAGTAACTTATAAAACAGCGTAATGGTTAACATGTCGGTTCTCGAATTATGCGCACCCTGTTCAAAACTAGTGGTACCTTGTTTATTTTTCGCTCTTTTACTGATGTATACGCATGTGACTTTGTGAAATACGTAGAATGGAATTATTGGATAAAGAAAAAAATTCTTAATATTCTTAAAAATAACTCCAGATACGAAATGGCGTTTTCTGGGACACAACGTACAGGGTAGTACTACAACATTGATGTAAATATTACATAATATTAAATAACAAAACTATATGTGTCAAGAAACAATTTATAGCGAGCTAAAACAATATGAAAATAATTCTTTAAAATACGACATTAATTCGCAATAATATTTAATATCGTAAAGTGCTACTACATAAATATAAACGTAAGCAGACTTACCTGCACAAATGTTATACTTAACAGTGAAATAATAGAGTAATACGTTTCTTATGGAGTGTTTACGTTCATCAAAATGATTCTTACTTAAATAAACGTGTAAGCGATTTCTATGTGATTTGGGTCTCGATCACAGAGATTTGCAACACATTTTACTTATCTTCCCAATGTTTAAAACACCCAGAAACAATTTTCAGAAGTTTTTGTTCACGTATTTTTACAATCTTGTACTACACACTTGTTTTAAACCATTTTCCGATCACAGAGATTTGCAACACATTTTACTTATCTTCCCAATGTTTAAAATATCCAGAAACCATTTTCAGAAGTTTTTGTTGATATATCTTGTACTATACCCCTGTTTTAATCATTTTCCGAAACGTAAACATCAGACTAAGGTATCACTGTGAATGAGCTTTACAACTGCAGAAGATGCGTGCTGTTCGGTGAAAGGCTTCACCTGCCACAAACGGAACGTTTTACTGGCCTTTTAAAATAATTTGAATTGCATTCCCGTTTTCTTAATACTGAAACTTATGAAGGAAAACAAACATGTAGAGAGCGAAAGAGGATTTATACATTTAAGACGATGTCTGTATGACAGTCAAACACTTGGTCGGAAAAAAGGTACTAAATAAAAGGAACTGGTGGTGCGTTTCCTAACTTGTGCTTTCTAATCTACTTCCAGACCCGACACAAATTGCTGCAGACAGTGAATGAAGGTCCTTCCGAACCATAGCGGTGGGAGCTTGATGCAGTATCCTTTCGAGTTGGTCACCTTGTAGGAGCTCATTGTGCGCATAGCCACACAATGCTCCTCGTTTACCGTGGGCTACAAAAGAGAATTAATCGAAAGTTGAAAGTAACTGACAGGTAGAAGGCAATGTGGTATGAAGAATTAAATTTCTATCTTTATTCAAATGAATTATTTCATAATGAGTGTGTGCAAGGTTATGCGCAAGCCGAAAGTAGGTCTGTAATGTACTGGGGATATTTTTAGTGTCATGAAGTGGGCCCACTCACTGCGGTGGCCACCAACAAGAACCAGGTGTTGCATTTCACTCATTGTCTGTATGATGAGTTTGCGATTGATTCCACTATGTTTAAATATGAGGAGAGGAAAGTTTAAATTTATCAGGATGAAGAATATGTGACTGATTCTCTGAACTCTTCCTGCTCCCTATAACATCTCGATTGGCCTATAAAATCACTTGAACTGAACCATATTAATAATAACCCATAAGGAATTTAGAGAACTCTTCACTCCACAAAAACCTCATAAAGGGAACACAACAGTTCTGCTCCATAAAGAACATTATATAGAGAAGAAATAAAGAACTCGTCTCCTTGCCGATATAAGGAAAAAAAAAAACCCTCAAAAGATTTCAGCCAACAAGAATCAGCCATTCTACATTCTGAAGCCAACCCGAAATACATAAGATACAAATTCCAGTGAAAAGTATTAAAAGTTACATGAATAGATCATCATATTATGTATCAAGACAAATGAACGTCATCAAAATGGAATAACACAGGAACAGGACAGTGAAAAACACAACTGAACTTACATCCAAAATAAAAGTCTTACACTTTACACAAACAGCAAGGCTCAATTCTCATTTCCTTTCAAATATAAAAAGAATACACCTTGAAATCCACGGTTAACACAAAATATACAAGTAAACGAACTGACATATAACAGAAAATGTAAGACAATATTGGAGAAAATAATAACCTAGAAATTTCCCTCCAAATTGAAAAACAAAATTACTAAAAAAAAGTTGATCTTCAAATGGGATCTCCAGCGGTAAGAAAATTGGAAACATCCTTATCAAGCACACGGAATGTATAATATTAAATGCAGTCCTAGTAAATTGACCTACCAAGTGCGTACTACAAGTTGGATATAAACAGCAAAATTAAAATAGGCGGGGAGAGAAGATCGCTAAATTTTAGTGGAAATCAGAAGGATACCCACATACTTACTTGCCTGATGGGCATGGAACAAGAGTGGAAGCTGAAGGCTTTGTTCTATGAACCTACCATGTGGAACACATATCACTCACGGAAGGAAACGATGAGAAGATATTTACATGCACTGTATAAAATGAACATATCACCTATTAGAAATCGGGCCCCACAAAGCTAGAAATTATTTACACAGAGTTCATACGCCGCCACATGATCACAAAGGTTTTAACATACATTTAACATACTTTCGCCATTATCAAACTGCAACTAGAATCACACACACCGCGTTTATCTATTGGAAATCACTGAACTGAAAAAGGAGAACACATTTCCGCACACGATCGTAGAAAATATTCCAAAAAATTATTCTAAGTTCACGAATCTAAGTTAAACGTGCTAGTCAAAGAAATGCTACCATCTCCAGAAACAAGAGCAGAACCAACCTTACTAGCACAGAATGAAAATCCCACTGTCATGAGGCGGGAAACCGCTACCGGACGCGGGAAGCCACCGGAAGCAGGAAAATCCAAGAAAAGAGCGGTGGTGGGAACGGACAGCGATACTCGCGCTGAAGGGAAGGCTCGCTAACTAGACTGTAACCAAAGGGTGTAGAAACCTTTTTGGTAACCTCAGCAGCTATCGACTCTGAGCCAGAGAGAACGATGCAAAGCGAGCTATCACTCTCCACATTCAAACAGCCATAGATTCTCGCACACACTTAAAAATACAGCAACTGCACATTCTCACAGGGACTGTGGCGTAGCGGAGAAGCCGTACTTAAGCCACATTAATTAATATAATAATAAGTTATTAACATAACAAAATAATAAAAACCTAGCAATATTAACTAAGAAACATACAAAAAAAAAAAAAAAAAAAAAAAAAAAGAAAGGAAGACGACAGACGGTCGTCTTTCAAAGTCCTCTGCTGTCTCCAATAGAACTACAGTCATCGGCAAACCGCAAAGATTTTATTTCTTCAAAAAATGTTCAAATGTTTGTAAAGTTATAGGACCAAACAGCGTGGTCATCAGTCCGTAGCTTACAAATTACTTAACCTAAGGTAAACTAACCTAACGACAGCACACACACCCCCATACCCCAGGGAGGACTCGAACCTTCGACGGCGAGCAACCGCGCGCTCCGCAGCTAGGCGCTTTAGACCGCTCAGCTACTACACCGCGGCTTTATTTCTTCGCCCTGAACTGTAATTCCTACAAATTTCTTCTGGTTTTACTTCACAGCTTTCTCAATGTAAACACTGAATAACATTGTCTTACTCTCTTACCAACAAATTGTTCCCTTTCTTGCCCTTTAACACCTATAAATGCTGTCTTCCTTCTGTGGAATTTCTAAATAACCTTCGATTCCCTACATTTTACCACTACTGACTTCAGAATTCGAAAGAGTGTTTTTATCATATCTATTCATAGTCATGGAACGTGTGACATTAACAGCGAATTGGTAAGGTTGAAAGGGGCTCGAACCCGGGTCTCCTTCTTTCTAGGCAGTTGCACTAACCTCTACACCACTTTTTTTGTGGGCCTCCCATCTCCCCTTCTAGCCCATCCTTGCGCTCTCCATATGTGCCTTCAAAACGGCGAACTTCGTTTGCTGCAAGCTTGTTTTTGTTTAAAGAGAAGTTTCTGAAACTGAAATGAAACTTGTATTCAGATTAACTCTCCTAACGGTTGTTGTAACAAAATCAAATTTCTTTTCCAAAACTTATGAACTTAGTGGTGATAGGCACTACCCACTGTAAAAAACACAGATTCGAAACAGTGTTTAGAGGAAGTGTTGGAGTAAATGTTTCATACAAAATCGGACATTTGGATTATGCATACCCAGCCTCAGGACAACACTCGTGGAATAGCAGAATCAAAAGTCGTAAAATGAAATGAGAAATTAACCTCAAGAATCCTTTTCTAAAAACGTTTCTTCTCGAGTTCAAAACCAGAGAATATTAAGAGAAAATTTAGTACACTGTCGTATTTGTAACTGTTATATAATGCTTCCTTTATTTACAGAAACAAACATGCCACAGGCCACTGTAGATGCCTCCCAAATAAACGAAGCGAAATACGCGTGTCGAAAACAAATGCATTTATTTGGTTGCAAAGACAGTATAAACCTTCAATACTTCTCTAAGTAACCAAAGAACAATGGAATATAACTAAACTGACGTAACAGAATTGTCTTGCCTTTCTTCCAAAGTTGCAGAAAGACCAAGAAATAGGCTTCTGATTAACATTTCATGGCAAAATTTCCGAAACATGTCTACAAGCATATCTGAGCTGGCCGGCCGCGGTGGCCGAGGGGACTGAGGCCACTACGGTCGGGGGTTCGAATCGCCCCTCGGGCATGGATATTTGTGCCGTCCTTAGTGTTACCTAGTTCATAAGTAGTTTGTCAGTTTAGGGACTGATGACCCCGTAGTTTAGTCCCATAAGCTGTACAAACATTTGAACATTATCTGAGCTGGGCCATTTCTGCTTTTGAAGTATTTTATTTATTTAGTTATTCATTTTTAAATAAAGAATGAGAACGTGGAAAAGTAATAGAATCACTTATTTAAAGGATACTATCAAAATTTTAAAATATATGGCTTCCATAGAAATTTTTATTATCTTTACCCTCCTGATGCTCCTTATGGCACTTATCAGAGAGAATGTGTGGGAAATTATTCTGTATAATGAATCCGATATAATATTGTAACTAGTTCGAACATCAACGGAATAGAGGGTGACTTCTCTGTGATCAATGAAACTCATTGCTGGTTGTGTACGAAATGAGTACATAATCCAAGACTTATTTTAAAAACAAAATTGATGGTGATCATTGTGACTAAGAAGAGCAAAGTAGTAAGTATAAATTCTGCTGATAATCAATATTTTTATTTTTATTACGAAACATTTCTGCAATGCCTACAAAGAGATTTAGGACGTTATTTAATTAAATACAGCTTCGTGAAGGTTAACTGGACAGTAAATCAGCAAGAACCGGTTAGTTCACTAATGTAGGAGCAAACTACGACGCAAAGCAGAGTCACATAAAACACCTTCGTTCACAAACGGGAGACTTTCCGGAAAAAACACAGTCAACCAACATTAAAGATGAAATCTTTTTTATAACATTAACAACAAAGAGAAGAACATAATTCTGTATCGCAGAGTAGCATCAGGAATGATTTAAGTATAGCTAGGACCATAGGCCCGTATGTTTAAGTATTTGTACTACTAAGGGACCAAACCGATCTGGTTATCGGTCCCCTGCTGCAAATTAACTACTTTCTCCTTGTCGACTCTTTCATAAATGTGCCCCTCTTAATTGTTTCCGGTCTCTCTTAACATAGTACGAGATGGTGTAATTTTTAAAACCAAGCAGCTAATATCTACGCACTATTTAACAAAGAAGGAAAAATAAATGAACACTAACAGAACTGTAAGATTTGTTGCCGACAAGAATCGACTATTGTTCGTCGTGGAACACTGATCTCTTAGAAGAACTTAGTTGAGAGTCATACACTTTAGTGGATAGTTGAAAATAATGCTTTCTTTGTTGGTACATATGATATTGTAGAAAAAAATCTGATGCGAAAAACAAGGAAACCAGCATCTGATGCATCCGCCAGTAGCCAAATTCAAATAAAATACCATAGGATACACTGCGCGCAGTTAGACTAAAAATGGTAGAAACTTATTCGATTCTGGAATTGAAAAGACCGTTTACTTGGAGCAGTTTCTTTATCTTATTGAGACGTGTTTCACCTTCTACTATTTTAGAGCACCATCAGTGGATATCTACAAATTACGTTTTGCTCACAGATGTAGGATTAACAGATTTTAAAACTTCGTTCCGATCAAAATAAGTAAGTGGCTGTTCACGACTTATAATCCTTCGAGTAACTTCTTTGTTACTCCTCTCACCCAGTCATAGGAATAAAGGATTCGTAATTAGTCACTCTATTCAGCGAGATATGTCTAATGACGTGAACGATTGCTAATAAAGGAAATAATGTGTGCTCTCCTTAAATAACATTATTTAGTTCAAGTCATGTTTTAGATGAAATAATAATGGAAGGATAAAGTCTACGTATGAAGGGAGGTGGCGGAAAAGTTAAAAATAATGAGAGGGGTTGGAAACTCAAACTATAACTTCCATTCTTTTAAACAATTATTTAACTGGAGTAGCTTTTTACGCTACTACTATGTTTCATTTTCTCTTTATTCTGAAAAAAGAAAGCAAAATCAAAGCAGAAGCCCTCTTGGCTCACACACGCACCTCACAGGTGCTTGGTTTTCCATATTAGTCGGATTGTCTGACTGCAACTGTTTGTGTTGCTTTCCTGACAATATATATGAAGTGTGATTAATGACGTTTTCCTTGCGGGCATAATATTCCATCATCTTTCGAGGGTGCACCCGGGACAGCGACGATTCTTCGTCCGATATTTCGGCTGCAAACCTTACAGCCATCTTCAAGGCGAGTCCAAGACTGAGTTCTCAGCGTCTGCGCGGGCCTATTCAAACGGTAAATCACGTGATGCAAAGCTACTGAGGATTAGAGTGCGCATGCTCGAAGGTATCACATTCGTAACTGCTGCGCTAGTCATAGATGAATATATTCCTTAAAGATAAACGTATGAGCGCTGAATGCAACCACAAACAGAGCTGTTACGTATCCACATTGCTTACAAATGAATAATTAATCTCATAAAATGCATTTTTATAAAAACCATCAGCTGTTTATTAAAAACCTTATTCATCTACTAGTTTCGGTCATGGACCATCTTCAAGGATAAAAAGGTGTTAACAGAGAATGGTAAAATACATCAAATAAAATAATACAACTGAGATACACAGGAGTCAGTACAACTAAAAGTGTAAAAAATTGCTATGGTCGTCTTAGATAAAATCTATCAGTCAAACATGACATAAAAGGTGAGAACGGTCTATGAATAAGATGACCATAGCAATTTTTTACACTTTTAGTTGTACTGACTCCTGTGTATCACAGTTGTATTATTTTATTTGATGTATTTTACCATTCTCTGTTAACACCTTTTTATCCTTGAAGATGGTCCATGACCGAAACTAGTAGATGAATAAGGTTTTTAATAAACAGCTGATGGTTTTTATAAAAATGCATTTTATGAAATATATTACGGCTGTTGACTCTCGCCTCACCAAAGCATTCAGAATAATTAATCATTAAAAGTGGTAACATCAATCGGAAGTGAAGATGCAGACATTCTTTCCGAACGAAGGCGTGACATAAGTGGCTTCCATTCATGGTCAAGATGAAATCCTTCGTAACGATTTAACAGGTTGTCCGCCAGTTGTATGTGTACAACTTCCTTTACAACTGAGTCCCAGAAAATGGAAGCTGTGGTTAAAATCTTTACTTCTTTGAAATCTATGGAATGGCCAGTAGAAATGCAATCTTCGGCTACTGCAGACTTGTTGGACTGAAGAAGGCGTGTATACCGCTGATGCTCAACGCATCGTTTCTGTACAGTGCGCGTGGTTTGACCTATGTAACGTTTTCCACACTCACAAGAGATTTCATAAAGCCCTGCTTTTCGCAATAACAAATCGTCTTTGACGGGTCCCAACAGTGCCGAAGTCTTAGCTGGTGGGCGGAAGATTACATCCACTTTATGTTTCTTTAAGATTCTGGCTATTTTTGAAGAAACATTACCCACGTTCAGGAGAATGGGTATAGATTTCACTTACCTTTCCTCTTCATCTTTCTCCTGTGATTTTTCTGGTGTTTTAATTTGCAAGGATTTCTTAATCTGAAGTTGCGAATAGCCATTTTTCTTGAAAACTGCATCCATGTGTAAGAGTTCAACCTGCAGGCTGTCAGCATCAGACACTAACTGAGTCCTGTTTACATGAATGGAGTTAAGATGGTCTAAAAATTCTGTCAGTTTATCCTCTCCGTGTGGCCAAACTATCAATGTTTCGTCCACATATCTCCAAACGACCGTCGGTCTTAATGCTGCTGAATTGAGGGTTCTTCAAAATCACCCATAAACAAATTAGTCACTAGGGGAGAAAGTGCGCTCCCCATAGCGACATCGTCTATTTGTTCAAAGTATTATTCATAAAATAAAAATTAAGTGGAGGTTAGTGCTTGCTTAAATAAAGCTGTTATATCATCCTCAATCATGTTGCTAATGAAAGACAAAGGGTCAGCCAAGGGCACTTTGTTGAATAACGAGACAGTGTCACAACTAACTAATACATCAGTGCTGTTGAGTTTCTTTGTGATCACTACGCGAAATGTAAGTAGGAGGCAGCAAGATCGAACTAACTCAGCTTCAAATTCCGGCCCTCTAAATTTCCTCAACAGAAATTCACGAAAAGAGCGTTGTCTTTCCTCCAGCGATCCCCAATTGAGTTGCCGGAGCATTTCCGTGACACTCGCGCATTGGTCGAACCTACCAGTAACAAACATAGCTCAAATGTTTGTACAGCTTATGGGACTTAACTACGGGGTTATCAGTCCCTAAACTTACAAACTACTTACGACCTGACTAATTCTAAGGACGGCACAAATATCCATGCCCGAGGGGGGATTCGAACCCCCGACTGTAGTGGCCGTGCAGACCGTGACTGGAGCGCCTCAGTCCCCTCGGCCACCGCGGCCGGCTAAAAACATAGCTATGTCTTCCTTTAAACGGATCTGCTACGGGTACCAAAAACTTGAACAATACTCAAGACGTGGTCGTACAAGCGTTTTATAAGCGGTCTCCTTTACACATGAAGTACATCTTCCCAAAATTCTCCCAATAAACCGAAGTCGGCTGTCCGCCTTACTCTCAACTGCCCTAACATGTTCGTTCCATTTCATATCGCTGCGCAATGTTACGCCTGGATATTTGAACGTCGCGACAGCATCAAGAAGCTCACTACTAATGCTGTAGTCGAACATTATGGGATTGTTTTTCCTACTCATGCGCAGAACCTTACATTTTTCTACATTGAGAGCTAGTTGCCATTCTTCGCACCAACTAGAAATTTTGTCTAAGTCATCCTGTATGCTATTACAGTCAGTTAAAGACGACACCCTCCCATACACCACAGCATCATCAGCAAACAGCCGCAAATTACAACTTACTCTGTCCATCAGATCATTTATATAGATAGAAAATAATAGCGGTCCTATCACACGATAAGGAAAACATGCCTTACCATATTTTAAGAGAAGAACGTGTGAAGGCGGTAGAAGATAGGTTAGCTGTTATAGAATTAGAGAAAGCTTTTGATTATGTAGACTGGAATATACACTTTCACCTCGGAAGAGACTCCGGATCCAACGCACGCATTTCCCGGTGGCAGCCCTCAAAGTCATCCTGAAGCCTTCACACGTCGAGCAGTCTTCCAGGAAACAGCGGCTGCACGTGCTGCTGCTGACGACCGTACGAGGGCCGACTGGAGATCGCCGGAACTGCCGGAATCACGGAAAACAGCCAAAGCGCGCTTTCGCGGGAACGAGGAAAGATACAGGAAAGCGGGAAAACGATCTCTGCTGTTCCTTATTTACATAAACGATTTACGGGAAAATCTAAGTTGCTCTCTTAGGTTGTTTGCAGATGACGCCGTCATTTACCGTCTAGTAAAATCATCTGAAGATCAAAACCAAATGAAGAACGATCTGAATAAGATATCACTATGGTGTAAAAATTGGCAGTTGACTCTAAATAATGAGAAGTGTGAAGTCACCACATGAGTACGAAAAGAAATCCGTTAAACAATGTTTACAAGATAAATCAATCAAGTGTGAAGGCCGTAAACTCCACAAAATACCTAGGAATTACAATTGCTACTGACTTAAATTGGAAAGAACACGCAGATGATGTAGTGGGAAAGGCGAACCAGAGACTGCGTTTTATTGGCAGAACCCTTAAAAGATGCAACAGAACTACTAAACAAACTGCATACACTACGCTTGTCCCTCCTTTTATGGAGTATTGCTGCCCAGTGTGGGATTCTTATCAGGTGGGTTTGACGGAGGACATCGAAAGAGTCTCTTTTCGTATTGTCACGATTCAGGGGAGACAGCGTTACGGAAATGATACAGGATCTGGGATGGTAATCATTACAACAACGGCGCTTATCGTTGCGGCGTGGGCTACTTAAGAAACTACAATCGCCAATATTCTCCTCTGAATGCGAAAATATATTGTTGACTCACACTTACATTGGTAGAAATGATCATCAGAATAAAATCAGAGCCCGAACGGAGAGATTCAGGTGTTCTTTCTTCCCGCGCGCTATTCGAGGATGGAATGGGAGATAATTAGTAGAACGGTGGTTCGATGAACCCTCTGCCAGGCACTTAAATGTGATTTGCAGAGTATCCCATGTTGATGTTAGATGTAGAACTAGAGGGGAGGAAAGCTGACAGCGTTCACAGTGCATAACAAAATTTCTGTTATTTAATTAATACAACTACTAACATAAATAAACAACTCTGTGAAGCGAGTTATTATCAGGTAGTTCTTTAAAAAATTGCTTTTCTGGCAAGGAAGATCAGTTTGGATTTAGGAGAAATGTAGGAACGTTTCAAGCAACGCTTACAAATTATTCTAGAAGATAGATTTTTATCTCTCGATGAATCAGAGAAAGGTATTGATAATGTTGTACGGCATACACTCTTTCAAATTCTGAACATAGTAGGGCTAAAATATAGGGAACGAAAAGTTATTTACAACTTGTACAAAAACCAGACAGCAGTTATTGGAGTCGAAAGGCATGAAAGGAATCCAGAGTTTGGGAAGGCAGTAGGCCAGCCGGCCGCAGTGGCCGAGGTGACTGAGGCGCTCCAGACACGGTCAGCACGGCCACTACGGTCGGGGGTTCGAATCCCCCCTCGGGCATGGATATTTGTGCCGTCCTACTTCGTAAGTAGTTCATAAGTAGTTTGTAAGTTTAGGGACTGACGACCCCGTAGTTAAGTCCCATAAGCTTAACAAACATTTGAACATTTGATTTTTTGAGCAGTAGGCCATGGTTGTAGCCTTTCCCCATTGTTATTCGATCTGTACGTTGAGCAAACTTTGAAGGAATGCAAGTATAAATTACGGAAAGGAATTAAAGTTCAGGGAGAGGAAACATAAGCTTTTCGGTTTGCCGATGACATTGTATTTCTGTCAGAGACAGCAAAGAAGCTGGAAGAGCAAATTAACGGCATTAAGACTGCTTTCAAAGAAGCGGACATTAACAATAGCAAAACGAAGGTAATGGACTACAGAGTAAGAAAATAAGGCGATGCCGAATGAATTAGATTAGGCAATGAGATGACAAAAGAAGTAGACGGGTTTTATTATTTAAGTAGCAAAATAACTTCTGATGGTCAAAGAAAAGAAGATATGAAATGCAGAATGACTATGGCAAGAAAAGCGTTTCTGAATAATTGAAATTTGTTGACATCCAATATAAGTTTAAGTGTTAGTAAGTCCTTTCTGAAAGCATTTTTCTAGGGTATAGCACTTTAAGGGAGTGAATCGTGGACGATAAGGAGTTCGGACAAAATGATGATAGAAGATTTTGAAATGTGGTGCTACAGACGAATGCTAAGGATTAGATGGGTAGTTCACTTGACTAATGAGCAGGTGCTGAAAAGAATTGGGGAGAAAAGGTATTTCTTCCATATCTTGACTAAGAAATGAGATGGATTGCTGGGAAACATTCTAAAATATCAAGGACTAGCCAGTTTAGTATTAGAGGGAAGTATGTGGCATAAAAATCGCAGAAGGAGACCTATGAAAGTATACATTAAGCAGATACAAACTTATGTGAGTTGCCGTTCTTACGAGGAGATGAGAAGGTTTGCACAAGTTAGAGTAAGCTGGAGAACTCATGAAACCAGTCTGCGGACTTAAGAGCAACAACACACCCATCTAGATTGAGCAAATCGGTTGTTTTTTCACATTACGCGTGGTCTATGTTGGGCTTTTTTCGGCTTTCAAAACGACCATTTATTCATGGGCGGTATCCGAGAAAATCAGAAAACTGCTTGATTTTTGGGTACTACAATCACGAATCGTGGGGGTGGACACTACGATATTTTCTTGAAATTTTTACCTCATATTCTCAAATAATTTTTAATTAATTACTTTTTTTTTGGTACCTTTATCTGTTCCAAGAGGTTCAAACTGATCGCACTTTTTGCTGAAAATCACGACATTAGATTTTTAGCCGTTTATGCACTATGAGTTAAAAATAACTAAACACAGTAAATTGTACATATATTTACAATATGTGTTGTAGACATACTTCCGTTTTCGGAAATCTCTCTGCGTTATGAAGACACAACGAAAATCGGTGATGTTTGGACAGCAAAACTGCGTATGAAGGGATGAAGGTAGTGGCATTAAGAGACGCAGTCAGCAGAAAATACTGATGTGAGAAAACGCGACATATCTAGAGTGTCAGTGCAAGGAAGATTTGTATTAAACCTTCAGGCCGTTCTGAAACTTATCTGATAAGGCAAAAATGTTCCTAATTAAATAATACCAACAGAAAAGTGGAGAACCAGCTTCCTCATTAGTAATGCCGTCTTTCTCGTTAAAAATATGGGCATGCGAACATATTGGTACTTCTTGTGCTAAAAGACATTAGTAGATTGACTATGGAAGAAAGAAGACGTGGTGTGGTGTGAGTAGGAGAGAAAGAGAGAACAGACAGTGATTGTGGGAGAGAGGCAGATGACGCCGTCTAGTAAAATCATCTGAAGATCAAAACCAACTGCAGAACGATCTGAATAAGATATCACTATGGTGTAAAAATGCCAATTGACTCTAAATAATAAGAAGTGTGAAGTCGTCCACATGAGTACGAAAAGAAATCCGTTAAACTTTGTTTACAAGATAAATCAATCAAAAGTGAAGGCCGTAAACTCCACAAAATACCTAGGAATTACTATTACCTCAGACTTAAACTGGAAAGAACCCGTAGATAATGTCGTGGGAAAGGCGAACCAGAGACTGCGTTTTATTGGCAGAACCCTTAAAACATGCAACAGAACTACAAAAGAAACTGCACACACTACGCTTGTCCGTCAATTTTTGGAATATTGCTGCCCAGTGTGGGATCCTTATCAGGTGGGTTTGACGGAGGACATCGAAAGAGTCCAGAAAACGTTCAAATGTTTGTACAGTCTATGGGACTTAACTACGGGGTCATCAGTCCCTAAACTTACAAACTACTTATGAACTGATGTTTAAAGCTTTCCCGGCGTATTGATATTTTCATAAAATCTCGGGCGAACTGCCGGATGTCAGTAACTTCCTGCCACGATATTTCGGCGGTACTCACCTGAAGATGGCCAGAAGACTCTGCGCCGAAATATCGTGGCAAGAAGTTACTGACATCCGGCAGTTCGCCCGAGATTTTATGAAAATACTTATGAACTACTTACGAACTAGGACGGCACAAATATCCATGCCCGACGGGGGATGCGAACCCCCGACCGGAACTAGGACGGCACAAATATCCATGCCCGAGGGGGGATTCGAACCCCCGACCGTAGTGGCCGTGCAGACTGTGACTGGAGCGCCTTAGTCCCCTCGGCCACCGCGGCCGGCGAAAGAGTCCAGAGAAGGGCAGCTCGTTTTGTATTGTCACGATACAGGGGAGACAGCGTTACGAAAATGATACAGGATCTGGGATGGGAATCATTACAAGAACGGCGCTTATCGCTGCGGCGTGGGCTACTTACGAAACTCCAATCGCCAACATTCTCCTCCGACTGCAAAAATATATTGTTGACTCCCAATTACATAGGTAGAAATGACCATCAGAATAAAATACCAGAAATCAGAGCTCTAACTGAGAGATTCAGGTGTTCTTTCTTCCCGTGCGCTATCCGAGAATGGAATGGGACATATATAGTATAATGGTGGTTCGATGAACCCTCTGCCAGGCACTTAAATGTGATTTGCAGCGTATCCCATGTAGATGTAGATGTAGCAGTATGAAAGAAAAATGGGGCTAGACAACAACTGAGAGCAAACGAGTAGGCAGTGAGATAGAGGGGAAAAAAGTAAGGAACAACAGAGGACCAATAACACTACCTTGTGGAATGCCCGATATCACTTCTGTTTTAGTCTATGCCTTACCATCGATTACTATGAACTGTGCTTTCTTTGACAGGAAATCCCCTATCCAATCGCAAATTTGGGGCAATATACCATAACCACGCGTTTTGATTAAAAGCCGTTTGTGAGGTACGGTGTCAAAAGCTTTCTGGAAATCAAGAAATACGGAATCGATTTGCGAACCCTTGTCGATAGCACCCATCACTTCGTGTGAATAAAGAGCTAGTTGTGATTCGCAAGAACGATATTTTCTAAATCCGTGTTGACCTTGGGTCAATAGATCGTTCTGTTCGAAATAATTCATAATATTTGAATACAGAAGAAAATATAAAAATGCAGTAAATGAAACAGGCAAAATGGAGTACAGACGACTAAAAAATGAGATTGACAGGAAGTGCAAAATGGCTAAGCAGGAGTGGCTAGAAGCCAAATGCAAATCTGTAGAAGAATGTATAAGAAGGGGAAAAGTAGATACCGCCTACAGGAAAATAAAGGAGACGTTTGGGGACAGGAAGGGCAGCTCTACAAATATCAAGAACTCGTATGGGAAACCAGTTCTCAGCAAAGAAGGGAAAGCTGAAAGGTGGAAAGAGTACATAGAGCAGCTCTACAAAGGAAATGAACTTGGAGGCAACAATGTAGGAAGGGAAGAAGATGTAGATGAAGATGAAATAGGAGATACTATACTGAGAGATGAATTTGACAGAGCCCTGAAAGACCTAGGTCGGAACAAGGCCCCAGGAGTAGATGAGATACCCGCAGAGCTATTAAAGTCTCTGGGAAAGCCAGCCATGACAACACTATTTGAACTGGTGTGTAGGATGTATGAGACAGGCGAAATACCCTCAGACTTTAAGAAAAATGTAATAATCCCCATTCCAAAGAAATCAGGCGCAGACAGGTGTGAAAATTACAGAACCATCAGTTTGATAAGTCATGGTTGCAAAATTTTAACACGAATTATCTACAGGAGAATGGAAAAGCTGGTAGAAGCTGACCTTGGGGAAGATCAGTTTGGATTCAGGAGGAACGTAGGAACCCGGGAGGCAATACTCACTTTACGTCTTATCTTAGAAGATAGATTAAGGAAAGGCAAACCTACATTTTTAGCTTTTGTAGATTTGGAGAAAGCTTTTGACAATGATGACTGGAATACACTCTTTCAAATTCTGAAGTCAGCAGGGGTAAAATATAGGGAAAGGAGAGTTATTTACAACTTGTACAAAAGCCAGGCCGCAGTTATTAGACTCGAAGGGCATGAAAGGGAAGCATCCGTCGGGAAGGGAGTAAGACAGGGTTGTAGCCTTTCTCCGATGTTATTCAATTTGTACATCGAGCAAGCGGTGAAGGAAAGCAAGGAAAAATTTGGATTAGGGATTAAAGTTCAGGGGGAAGAAATAAAAACATTGCGTTTTGCTGATGACATTGTAATTCTATCAGAGACAGCAAAGGACCTGGAAGAGCAGTTGAATGGAATGGACAGTGTGTTGAAGAGAGCGTATAAAATGAACATTAACAAGAGCAAAACAAAAATAATGGAATGCGGTCTTAGAAAATCAGGCGATGCTGAAGGAATTAGATTAGGTAACGAAACAATGAAGGTGGTAGATGAGTTTTGTTACTTGGGTAGTAAAATAACATGCGATGGTCGTAGTACAGAGGATACAAAATGCAGAATGGCAATGGGAAGAAAAGCATTTTTGAAAAAGAGAAATTTGCTAACATCGAATATTGATTTAAGTGTAAGGAAGTCTTTTCTGAAGGCATTTGTGTGGAGTGTTGCCTTGTATTGGAGTGAAACATGGACGATAAGCAGTGCGGACAGGAAGAGAATAGAGGCTTTTGAAATGTGGTGCTACAGAAGAATGCTGAAGATTAGGTGGGTAGATCGCATAACTAATGAAGAGGTACTGAACAGAATTGGTGAGAAAAGGAATTTTTGGCATACCCTGACTAAAAGAAGGGATCGCTTGGTAGGACACATTCTTAGACATCGGGGAATCGTAAATTTAACATTGGAGGGAAGTGTGTGGGGTAAAAATCGCAGAGGGTGACCAAGATACGCGTATAGTAAGCAGATTCAAATAGATGTGGGTTGCCGTTCTTATGAGAAGATGAAAAGGCTTGCTCAGGATAGAGTAGGGTAGAGAGCTGCATCAAACCAGTCTCCGGACTGAAGACCACAACAACAACTGGATATGTTCCAAAACCCTGTTGCAAACTGACGCCAATGAAATAGGCCTGTAGTTTAGTGGGTTACTCCTACTGCCTTTCTTGAATATAAGTGTGACCTGTGCAACTTTCCAATCTTTTGGTACAGATCCTTCTATGAGAAAGCGGTTGTATATGACTGTTAAGTAAGGAGCTATCGCTTCAGCATAGTCAGATAGAAATCTAATGGGTATACAATCCGGAACTTTAACGGAAGTTAAAGTGTCCCTAAACGTTTGCTAAAATTAACTTTTTTGTGTCCCAGCCTCGTCGCCACTTTTGTGTCTCCTATCCTCCGTTTGTCGTAGGTGTCGGTGGCCGAGTAGAAAGAGACCGACACAGGAATACAGGATGCACGCGTGTGCAGGTACGGGGGTGACCAGCCAGTGGGACAGAAGAAAGTAGAAACTCTAGAGTAAATTAGAACGATATATATATTTCATAGAGACTTAGTAATACTTAACTTTTACATAGTTCTTGACTGCAGAATGCTGATACATAGATTAGATAGAGGCCTACCTACAGATGATTCCTAGTGCCTATCCGATAGCCAAGTCTTAACGGGTGCCTATCTGATTCCCCAGTGTTAACTGCTTCCTATCCCAGTCTCAAGTGGCCGATGCAGCAGTCGTGGCCACGAGCGGAGTTGCAGCAGAGGGCGCTCGTGGCCGGCGTCGTAAGAACGCCGCGCCGTGCGTGCATGGCGGCGCGCGGCGAAAGTACGTGGCGCGCACTTTAGACTTGTGCGTCACCACAAACTTAAAAGTTATTCCTTGATCAAAAAGTTAACTTAGTTAATTAACGATTAAGTGATTAACGGACTTGTGCCTAGCTCTGGTACTGAGTCATCTGTTCCCCACTTGTATGGCAGTGGTCCTTGAACAGGAACATACATGCCTTTTTCGAGCTCCGATAGGAGACTTTTTCAACTGTTTCGAGCGCTACTTTTGCCACACCATTACGTGGCTGCCGCGTTGGCACTCCTCCAGCGAGGCAGCCGTGATGCCAGTGTACGCGCGCGCCGTGCCACAGGGCCGGGTGTCGGCTTTGATACATCAGGTGCTGCCGGCCGAGGAACGCCGAAGAGCCGCGCTGGAAGGCGGCCAGCAAGCGCCACGTGCCCAATACCGGCGCCAAGGACGGCCGCGTGTGTGGCCCCAACCGAGCAGCATTGCCACTCCCAAGGTACGCACGAGTTCTTAACGACGCACAAATATCGCCTCTAAAACAGAGCGCCAACATTGAACACGACGTGTGAATAGCCAAATAATAATTTCAAAATTCATAAATACGACGGTCGCACCCGTTAAGGACATTCCACACTGCACGTGGCGTGCGTATTTGCATCTATGCCACGCCGGCCACGCTAACCACGCAACAATTCACACAGCGACGGCAGTTGCGATGATTAGATTAGATTAGATTAATACTTGTTCCATAGATCATATATACGACATTTCGTAATGATGTGGAACGTGTCCGTTTATTAAATGTTTTCTATACTTGACAATCAATATTTTAAGGATTTTTTTATCATTTTTTTTCTTTTCTTTTCTTAAGTTTTATCTAAAAATTCATCTACATTGTAGAAAGAGTTGCCATTCAGAAATTCCTTTAATTTCTTTTTAAATACTAGTTGGCTATCTGTCAGACTTTTGATGCTACTTGGTAAGTGACCAAAGACTTTTGTGGCAGCATAATTCACCCCTTTCTGAGCCAAAGTTAGCTTTAACCTTGAATAGTGAGTATCATCCTTTCTCCTAATATTGTAGCTATGCACACTGCTATTACTTTTGAATTGGGTCGGATTGTTAATAACAAATTTCAAGAGTGAATATATATATATATTGTGAAACTACTGTGAGTATCCCTAGATCCCTAAATAAATGTCTGTAGGATGCTCTTGGGTGGGCTGCAGCAATTATTCTGATTACACGCTTTTGTGCAATGAATACTTTTTTAGTCAATGTTGACTTGCCCCAGCGACGTTTTGTGCCAGTACACAGTAGTCTAGCGTAGTTCGCGAACGAAATAATTCGGAAGGGCGCTCCCACAGGCGAAATACGCGAACTAGTTCGCAGATCCCTCACCTCCTACAAGGGGAGGCCGCAAATTGTGAAATTCAGATTCGATTCATACTGCGCATAATGAAAGGTCATGGCCAGAGGTGTAATTTCGCAAAGCACCAAGATGCACTTCTCAGCCGTTGTCGAGAAAGTCGACAATTTAAAAAAGCCGTTTCGGTGAAATACGCTCTATGATCTCTACGAGTAGTAGTACTGCACAGAGGCGTGATGTAGCGGTAAGCGCTGTGATTCGTAATCCGAAGGTCGCCGGATAGAATTTTGCTGCACGCAACTTTTTTTTATTATTTGTTTTCGGAAACATATATATATATATATATATATATATATATATATATATATATATATATATATATATATATATATATATATATCGCACGATACAGAGTGATACTTATACAAATATGGAAAGCAACAAACAGCACGACATAGAGCGCATCTGATAAACGATGCGTTTTTACAAGAACAATTGTTTTTTTAAAATTATCTGTTAGGAAATACACCTGATTGACATTCTGAAAAATTGTTCTATCGTTCGTCAGCTTTGACTTACACTATAGGTATTCGTTTTGGAATATCGTTTATACTTCTTTCGTTAACTATACGTGGTAAACATTATGAAGACAATTAATAACATTTGTGAAATACAACTTTGTTTGCGGAAAACATACTGATGTTCGAAGTCGCCAGTTGCATATAATAAGTTGTTTGAAAGTCGTTTGTCGTGGAAAAACTGGCGACTTCGAACATCAAATGTTATTTATAAAATGTGAACAGCCTCATCTGGTAACAAGGCAAGCGATCTTTTTACAAGTAGCTTGCGTGTGTCCGGACACGCACGCCATGCGCAGTGTGGAATGGCCTTTACATGTTGGCATCTGTTAATGTCCTTCAAATTAGTCACCAGCGTTTTGTATAACCCACTGGCAGCGATGTGGAAGGCGTAGAATATCGTTAGCAGAGCCAATTCTGTTGATGGTGCGAATGGGACGGACTACTGCCGTCGAACATCTGGAATGCCTCTGAAGCGAATGCCACGAAATGGTCCCTTCATCTTCGGAGTCAAATCACAGTCATAATGACTTACATCTGGGGAATATGGCGGATGGTACAGTTCTTCCCAGTCCCACCGACCGAATAGAGAAGCCATAGCTTGCGCTGTATGCGCCCGCGCTTTGTCGTACAAAATGATGGGTGAGTTGCTCAGAAAGTGTTGCCGCTTCATTCGCTAAGGTGGTCGCAGTTGATGCTTCAAAAAATGAACAGTAATACCGTGCATTGACGGTCTGTCGTGGAGGAACGTAATGCATTAGGATAACTCCATCAAAATCGTAAACGAGAATCACCATAACTTTCACCATACTGGGGCTCTGACGCACTTTCGACTTTTGCGGCAACGCATAATGACGCCATTTGTCCATTTGGCGTTTCAATTTTGACACGTACCATGTGGCTCATGTCTCATGTAGTGTTCCGATGCGGCGTAAGAAAGCCTCTTCTTCGCTCTCATAGCGCTCCAAGTGTGGTATGAGCAACATAGTAACGAATCCGTTTCTGCATTTCCGTCAATTCATACGGAACCCATCGTGATGCAGTTTTTAGCATTCCCAGTTGTTCTTTCATGATGCGAAGCGCAGTCGTATGCGCTAATCCGGTTTAGTGAGCGAGCTCATGAATTGTCTGGCGTCGATCACTGTCCAGTAACGCGGCAACAGTATGTACTTCTCCTTCAGAGAAACTCAGAGACACTAGGACGAACTGCCCGATGCATGTCTGCCACAGTTTGCCGAACTTCGATGAACGCATTTGACGCATTTACCCACCGTACTACTGTTCTGTACAGCAATGCCGATTTCCCGCACACCTCATGAAGACCTTGATGACACTGTCGTGCTGTAAGATCTCTGGCGCATTCAATCTTGCTCCAACTCCGTCGTTCCTGTTTCGAAAACATAGTGACACCGTTACTTTAGACCGCTAACCCGGAAGTGAATGTGTTTCCCTCGATTGTACACACGCCGGTGACGTGGGACGGGCGAGTCAAAATGTTCAAATGTTTGTAAATCTTATGGGACTTAACTACGGGGTCATCAGTCCCTAAACTTACAAACTACTTATGAGCTACTTACGAACTAGGACGGCACAAATATCCATGCCCGAGGGGGGATTCGAACCCCCGACCGTAGTGGCCGAGCCGACCGTGACTGGAGCGCCTCAGTCACCTCGGCCACCGCGGCCGGCACGGGCGAGTCGATTTGCTCGGAAGTAAGGTAGGCTGTTGTTGTTGTGGTCTTCAGTCCGGAGACTGGTTTGATGCAGCTCTCCACAATACCCTATCCTGAACAAGCCTCTTCATCTCCACATAAGAACGGCAACCTACATCTGTCTGAATCTGCTTACTGTATCCATCTCTTGGTCTTCCCCTGCGATTTTTATCCCATACACTTCCCTCCAACGCTAAATTCACAATCCCTTGATGTCTAAGAATGTGTCCTACCAATATATCCCTTCTTTTAGTCAAGATATACCAGAAATTCCTTTTTTCCCCAATTCTGTTCAGTACCTCCACATTAGTTACTCGATCCACCCACCTAATCTTCAGCATTCTTCTGTAGCGCCATATTTCAAAAGCCTCAATCCTCTTCCTGTCTGCGCTGTTTATCGTCCATGTCTCACTCCCATACAAGGCAACACTCCATACAAATGCCTTCAGAAAGGACTTCCTTAGGCTTAAATCAGTATTCGATGTTAACAAATTTCTCTTTTTCAAGAACGCTTTTCTACCCATTGCCATTCTGCATTTTATATCCTCTGTACTGCGACCATCATTTGTTATTTTACTGCCCAAGTAACAAAACTCATCTACCTCCTTTATTGCTACGTTTCCCAATCTAATTCCTTCAGCATCACCCGATTTTCTTACACTGCACCCCATTACCCTAGATTTGCTCTTGTTAATGTTCATCTTATATGCACCTTTCAGCACATTGTCCATTCCGTTCTATTGATCATCCAGGTCCTTTGCTGTATCTGACAGAATTACTATGTCGTTGGCAAAACGCAATGTTTTTAATTCTTCCCCCTGAACTTTAATTCCTTCACCAAATTTCTCATTGCTTTCCTTTATAGCTTGCTCAATGTACAAATTGAACAACAATGGAGAAAGACTACAACCCTGTCTTACTCCCTTTCCAACCACTGCATCCCTTTCATGCCCTTCAACTCTGACAACCGCTGTCTGGTTTTTGTACAAGTTTTAAATAACCTTACGTTCCCTATATTTTACTCCTGCTTGCTTCAGAACTTGAAAGAGTTTATTCCAATCAACATTGCCAAAAGCCTTCTCCAAATCTACAAAAGCTAGAAATGTAGGTTTGCCTTTTCTTAATCTATCTTCCAGGATAAGCCGTAAACTGAGTGTTCCTACATTTCTTCTGAACCCAAACTGATCTTCACCGAGGTCGGCTTCTAGCAGCTTTTCCATCCTTCTGTATATAATTCGCGTTAATATTTTGCAACCATGACTTATTAAACTGATGGTTCTGTAGTTTTCACACGTGTCTGCACCTGCTTTCTTAGGGATGGGGATTATAACATTTTTCTTAAAGTCTGAGGGTATTTCACCTGTCTCATACATCTTACACACCAGGTGAAACAATTCTGTCATGGCTGGTTCTCCCAGAGACTTCAGTAGCTCTGGGGGAATATCATCTACTCCAGGGGCCTTGTTTCGACTTAGGTCTTTCAGGGCTCTGTCAGATTCTTCTCTCAGTACAGTATCTCCTATTTCATCTTCATCTACATCCTCTTCCCTTCCTACAATATTGTCTCGAAGTTCATTTCCTTTGTAGAGCCCCTCTATATAATCTTTCCACCTTTCAGCTTTCCCTTCTTTGCTGAGAACTGGTTTTCCATCAGTGTCCTTGATATTCATAGAGCCGTTTTTCTTAGCTCCAAATGTTTCTTTTATTTTCCGGTAGGCTGTATCTATTTTTCCCCTATTTATACATTCTTCTACATCCTTGCATTTGCCTTCTAGCCACTCCTGCTCAGCCATTTTGCACTTCCTGTCAATCTCATTTCTTTGTCGTCTGTACTCCATTTTGCCTGTTTCATTTACTGCATTTTTATATTTTCTCCTTTCATCGATTAAATTTAGAATCTCCTGTGATATCCAAGGATTTTTTGTAGGTCGTGCCTTCCTACCTATTTTGTCCTCTGCTGCCTTCACTATTTCATCTCTCAATTTTACCCATTCCTCCTCTAATGTTTTATTTTCTCCTGTTTCTGTCAATTGTTGCCTAAAGCTCCCTCTGAAATTCTTAAGAACTTCAGGTTCCTTCAATTTATCCAGGTCCCATCTCCTTATTTTCCTACCTTTTTGTAGTTTCTTCAGTTTCAGCCTACAGTTCATAACCAAGAAGTTATGGTCAGAGTTTATATCTGCCCCTGGGTATGTCCTACAGTTTAAAACCTTGTTCCGAAATCTATGTCTTACCATTATAAAATCTATCTGGTATCTCCCTGTGTCTCCTGGCCTCTTCCACGTATACAACCTTCTTTTGTGATTCTTAAACCAGGTGTTTGTTATAACTAAATTATGTTCTGTGCAAAATTCTAGCAGGCGACTTCCTCTTTCATTCCTTTTGCCCAGACCATATTCACCTACTATCTTCCCTTCCCTTCCTTGTCCTACTACCGAATTCCAGTCTTCCATAACAATTAAGTTTTCCTCTCCCTTAATTGTCTGAATAATTTCCTTTAGCTCCTCATATATTTCTTCGATTTCCTCATCATCGGCAGAGCTAGTTGGCATAGAAACCTGTACTACTGTTGTCGGTGTTGGCTTCGTATCTATCTTGACAATGATAATGCGATCACTGTGCTGGTCATAGTAGTTTACCCGCATTCCTATTTTCTTATTCATTATCAATCCTACTCCTGTGATACCCCCAATTGATTTTGTATTTATAATCCTATACTCACCTGACCAGAAATCCTGTTCATCCTGCCACGGAACTTCACTAATCCCCACTATATTTAACTTCAACCTATCCATTTCCCTTTTTAAATTTTCTAATTTTCCTACTCGATTAAGGGATCTAACATTCCACGCTCCGACCCGTAGAATGCCAGTATTGTCTTCCCTGATGATCACATCCTCCTGAGTAGTCCCCGCCCGGAGATCCGAATGGGGGACTATTTTACCTCCGGAATATTTTACCCGAGAGGATGCCATCATCTTATGTTCATACAGTAGAGCTGCATGTCCTCGGGAAAGGTAACGGCTGTAGTTTCCCCTTGCTTTCAGCCGTTCGCAGTCGCTGTGTGGCAAAGCCACGTTAGCTGATGTTACAAGGCCAGCTCAGTCAATCATCCAGACTGCTGCCCCTGTAACTACTGAAAAGGCTGCTGCCCCTCTTCAGGAACCACACGTTTGTCTGGCCTCTCCACAGATACCCCTCCGCTGTGGTTGCACCTACGGTATGGCTATCTGTATCGCTGAGGCACGCAAGCCACCCCACCTCGGCAATGTCTGTGGTTCATGGGAGTGGGTAGGCTATCAGCGACAATAGTAGACTGCATTGCATAGTGTCTCCACAGCAGTGTCGCTACTCTCGTAGGTACACTGCCGGAATGACTACGTCACGTTTGATCCTATGACGGCTGATGTCATCTGGGAGATAGTAGATGTACTGATAATGGTTTATACATCGTCCACCAACAGGTAGGGTGGCCAAATATGGACCAGAAAGCCATTTGTGTGTTCCCTTTACTAGGAAATGTTTACAGAAATCAGGCTGAGTGTGAGACCAGCGTGTCAAGCGGAGAGACACCATGACACGGAGAAGCCCAGTACGACTTTACTGGGGTCGTAGAATCAGGAGTGGGGTGCTTGGTGGAAGGAAGTTCATTGGAACCGATACGTCAGAGCTATTATGGACGTCAAAAATTTTAAAATTTTACAGTTCCACATAGAAACTACACTTCCTTACCTTATCTGTCCCTTTTCAGTCAACTGTGGTACCGCGACCTTCGTGCATATGTGTACATGTGAGTCTTCTATTGCGTGAGGATAGTATCCAAAGGTCGTTTATTAAGTTGTTGTGTCAGTGGAGATGGATTACGCTCAATTCGCAGATCCGTTGAGTTGAAGTGAGGTTGTAACTCTTCAGTGAGGTTTATGGGCTCCCCTATAAATCGATAATGCTATAAAGTTTTTAGGGATTGCATTGACCTTAATTCTGCCGTTGTAAAGTAGCAAACTGAAGGTTTATAAAATATCAATAAGGAATGTTTTGTGCCTACTGTCACTCACTAACGTGGCGGCAACCAAACAAATCAGATCTCTTACCATACTGGCGCAATTCCTCGCTTAATTCTGCCGTTGTAAAGTAGCAAACTGAAGGTTTATAAAATATCAATAAGGAATGTTTTGTGCCTACTGTCACTCACTAACGTGGCGGCAACCAAACAAATCAGATCTCTTACCATACTGGCGCAATTCCTCGCTGAAGGACCTGCTGCAGTCTGTTACCACCGTCAGCTTTCCCACACCAGTGCTGACGTCACGGGAATCTGCGAGAACTCTCCAGCTAAACAGGACCTAACAAAAAATTAAAATAGCGGCTGCCCGAGCCAGAACCATCACGACAGCCAACGTAGCGAGTCTGAAAGATATCTCCTTTCAAAGAATTGACAAACTCGTTGAACGTGCTGCTTCAGTTTATAACATAACAAGTAATCCACAACCAAATATTCAGAACCTTATACCATCAAACTCAATTGAAACGTTGGATACCAGTAACATGAAATACCAAATACTTAATTTTAGCTTGTGGTACACGTTTTGAGAGAAATACCATTACATAACCTTCATTGTTTTGCGGATTGTCACGAAGTATTAAGACAACATATTCACATATGATATATATCTTAGTACGTTACTTACGGTATTTTAACACTTTGTAGATATGAAACTCTTCTGTTAATAGCTTGTGAAAGGAAATATATCCATGTAAACTGGTCATCTTGCATATTTTGTGATCTGGTCTGTTATGTAAGAGATTTGGAAGCCTATTAGTTCACTAAGTCACCTGATGTGAATTAATACCGATTTCATTTCTCATTTGAAACAAATTTATCATATTTTAGAGTATTTGAACTTTATGTTCTTTTTCAGAAAGCACCACAGAATCGAAAAGAGATGTTGTTATGAATTATTAAAACATGTCTTTTTAATTGACATTTTCACTTCTTTGTTTGTTTATAAATTCAACTGTCATTGTCATTCTGTTTAAATGGTTTTAAAGATCATATCTGATAATTTCATGTCAAAAAAATTGTATATATTGTGTAGTATGTAAACCAAAGATAATATATACGATTTTTATCTTTCTATAAAACCAGATTGCCTCTTGGTCAGTTGACGTCTGTACGAAGTGCTAGGAGCCTGTATTGTTTGCAAACATAGTATCCAAAGTACTTGAGGCCGTAAAGACCATGTACTTGAAAGTGCAGATGGTAGAGTATTAGTGTCTTTTGTTTTATGAGCTAAAAAGTGAATAAAGCCGTAATTTGTGGCTATTACTAAGTTCCATTTCTATGCTTAAAATCTGGACTTCTGTCTTTGTGGGAATCATATTCCAAGACAACGAGACCAGCTCAACTTTGAATTTTGCATGAAGGTAATGTAGATATATTGAGTATTTCGCTACCACATGTTCTCAATGTGCCATCTTTGTCATGTTATGACACATATGAGCACAGAATTATTCGAGCTTAAATGTTATGAGTAGCAGAGATACTACAAGTTGTCCAAACATTATGGTTGCAATGGTCGCATGGATATTCCCACACCGTAGTTGAGTTCCTGGACGTCCACATGGCGCCTGGCAGAGACGTCCACCAGAATCGTGGTATAAGGGCAGCAGTGGCAGATCCTACACCTACCACGGCACAGTAAGAGGGTTTGACAGCCCAGAAGTGTCAACACGAACTGTTGTCCACTGGTTACAACCAGTGAGACTACGGGCAAACACACTCCTTTAGCCCGTCTTCCACTCTGGCCACAGCATGGTCTTCAGCGATGAAACAAATTCATCCTGCACGCAAGTAATGTTTCATTGGACCTGGTGAGTGCTGTCTCGTAGAGTGCATTCGTCCAAGAATCACTGGCTGCAGTCCAAGCCTTGTGTTCTCTCGTTCACCTTCGGGGTTTATGGAAGGAAATCTGACCAGCGCTCGGTACATGCACAGTGATGTACGACTCTCTCTTTCGCCTTCTTGCAACAGGAATGTCATTCACATCTACATCTACATTTACATCTACTCCTACATCTACATGGGATACTCTGTAAATCACATTTAAGTGCCTGGCAGAGGGTTCATCGAACCACCATTATACAATTTAGCTCCCAATCCATTGTCTAATAGCACGCGTGAAGAAAGAACACCTGAATCTTTCTGTTCGAGCTCTGATTTCTCGTATTTTATTATGATGATCACTTACCTATGTAAGTGGGAGTCAACAATACATTTTCGCATTCGGAGGAGAATGTTGGCGATCGGAGTTTCGAAAGTAGCCCACGCCGCAGCGATAAGCACCGTTGTTGTAATAATTCCCATCCCAGATCCCGTAACATTTCCGTAACGCTGTCTCCCCTGTATCATGACAATACGAAACGAGCTGCCCTTCTTTGGGCACTTTCGATGTCCTCCGTCAAACCCACCTGATAAGGATCCTACACTGGGCTGCACTACTCCGAAAATGGACGGACAAGTGTAGTGTATGCAGTTTCTTTTGTAGTTCTGTTGCATCTTTTAAGGGTTCTGCCAATAAAACGCTGTCTCTGGTTCGTCTTTACCACGATATTATCTACGTGTTCTTTCCAATTTAAGTCTGTAGTAATTGTAATTCCTAGGTATTTTGTGGAGTTTACGGCCTTCACGTTTGATTGATTTATCTTATAAACAAAATTTAACGAATTTCTTTTCGTACTCACGTGGACGACTTCACACTTCTCATTATTTAGAATCAATTGCCAATTTTTACACCATACTGATATCATATTCAGATCGTTCTGCAGTTGGTTTTGATCTTCAGATGATTTTACTAGACGGTAAATGACTGCATCATCTGCAAACAACCTAAGAGAGTTACTTAGATTTTCCCCTAAATCGTTTATGTAAATAAGGAACAGCAGAGGACCAATAACACTACCCTGTGGAACGCCCGCTATCACCACTGTTTCAGTCGATGCCTTACCATCTATTACTACGAACTGTGTCCTCTCTGACAAGAAATCCCCTATCAATCGCAAATTTGGGGCGATATATCATAACCACGCAATTTGATTATAAGCCGTTTGTGAGGTACGGTGTCAAAAGCTTTCTGGAAATCAAGAAATATGGAATCGAACCCTTGTCGATAGCACCCATCACTTCGTGTGAATAAAGAGCTAGTTGTGTTTCGCATGAACGATATTTTCTAAATCAGTGTTAGTTTTCCAAGAGGATAATGCTCGCCCACACACTGCACGTGAAACTCAACGTGCCTTGCAAGACCTGCAGCAATTTCCCTGCCCAGCACGTTCATTGTACTTGACTTCAATCGAGCACCTGTGGATACATGGGACGGCTATTGACACGTGTGTAACGTTACGTTTGTGATGTTGCATGCACGAAATAATGTTAGACTCCGTGATTTAAATATTAAGTGTTTTAGTTAAAAATTTTAAGATAGAAAAATCGGATAAAAATCTGAGCAAATAATTTAACAAGGATGGATGAAATTAATACACGAAATGACTGAACAGTATGAAATTGCGAAATACAGATTGGGGTTGAGGCTACACACAAAAATAACGTTACTGAGAAAACTTACGGAAAGTACCCACTGTAGCTTCTTTCTGGAGATCCTGATCACAGCAGCTGAAAATGTTTAGCTGTTGAATGGTTCAGATAAATTTATGATACTTTCCGGAATAAATTAATGTTCAAACTGTTCACCTCGCAAGTCATTGTTGCCGGACCGTGTACTAAAGATTGAGAAACAAAATAACTAACAGCAAAATATATCGGACTTCGCGAAATTGTTAATACGGATGCAAGTTCTAAAAGGAAAAAAATAGTGATCTAAAGTAACTGATCGGGATTTAATCAAGGAAATGCGCGAAGCGATAGTGATGGCGTCTGAACATCATGTTAAGACTAGTAATCGATAGCTGAAAACCTCAAAGAAAATGAATAATAAAAAAAGAACTGGATATCATTAAATGAAAACAGGGTGGTCTTAACAAAAGAGAATATATTTCAAAATAAAATACCAACACCCCCCCCCCCTGCGTCTCCCTCAACTAAGAGTTTTCTATTCTCTTGTTGCATTTGCTTTTAAGAGTAAATCTGTGCATTACCATCCCATACACAGATGTGTGAAATTCGCTTGTTATTTTGTTATGTCGTGTATTAATAAAAATTATACGACCTCTGCTTCTCACACTAATTGGAGGAATAAAGGCGCCACATTCACTCACCACAAATTCTATAAACTGTCTATTCACTCAATATTGATAACATTTTCGCACAACAGACGATTTTGAAGACCGTACTCTCAAGGAGAATGATATTTATATCGCTGTAAAATGAAACACAAGTAAAATTATGCAAATAACACTTTTTTTAAATAAAACTAAGAAACCTCGTTAGATTTCGCAATTTTCTTCGTGCGTTCGCCAGCGTCTGTTAGTTCTGTAAACGCAACTGTTCAACCACGTACCATTATGGCACTGGCCGAACCTGTACTTTTGGGAAACGAAGAAGAAATCTCTTCAAAACCACCAGAAAGTACAAATAATTAGGGTAATGAACGTACCGCAGTGAACTTAAGTTTTGTATATAGGCTGGTGTATCAACGCATTCAGTGTGTATAACATAGCGTCTTTTAAAGTAATGTTAGGTTTGTAACGCTGATGCGCTGATGCGCACAGCGAGCACGCGAAGGCAGTGGGAAGGAGGATTTACGCACGCGCGGATTAAGGTACGCTTTGCACATGCGTGGACAAAGGTGCTGAAGCTGGCTGTAGCGACGGCACCTACAAACAAAGCCTCACAGGAAACGATACACAACTCGCCCATCCTAACGTTGGTTTTCATATCATTAAGAGTAAACTAGACGCTTATTTTAAGGGTTGCAAGCGTCACTTCAACGAAGAAGATATCTTAAGTAGTACAAACATGTACATCCCAAGAACCGGCAAATTGTTAACAACACCATTGAATCGTCGACGCTTAAAAAAAGGTAGGTTACAGAACCAAGTGTTAGAGGCCTACATTTTTTTTTTTATAATGTTGTAAGGAGAATGTTAGTTGTATACTTGCATGTCATTTTCTTTTTCAGATGCTATACCTAGAATGTTTACAGAATGCCCTACATACTTGTCCAATATACCATCATCATCACAAGAGACCCCCGAAAGTCGCAGTTAGCGACTAGAAAACAGTTTCCTTCGGATTGCCATCCGTGAAAGTGTAGAGACACAGGAGAAGTTGATGGAAATAAATTCTTTCTGTAATTTAAAGCAGCTAAGAAATAAAATATGTGAATGTGATAAGCACAGTGACTGGATTGTAGTTAACAAATCAGACCGTGTTTGCTTATTTTTAACTAACCACAATCCATATCCAACGGTTGCCTACTGTTATAAACAGTGATTTGATCCTCGGTGTTTATGTTAATGATGTGGAGTTGAAATGTGTTGGAAAAATGGAATTTCCCGAAAACGTCTGCAACACACAAGAGGTGAGTGATGCTTTCAAGGAAATTTATTTGCTCTATAACAGAGATGAGGCTCCTGTTAATAATGTTCTGATATTCATTTAGGATAATCTGGAGAACTTAGTAAAGAAGTTGCCAGAAAGGGAAACTACAATATTTTTTTAAACGAACAGATTTCATTCCTGAAATGTAAAACTTCCTCTCAATTTAGGTATTCTGCTGACTCTCTCATTATGTGGTCATTAGTTGATACTATTAGCCCAAGTGGATATAACGTTTTCAGAAGCACTGGCATTTCTCCTATGCCAAATCCAAATACACTGTCCAGGCTTTGTAGTAAGCTTTTAGCTAGTCCAGTCATTGAACATCAAAGTGATCAATTTATGAATTATTTCACACAGAAAGCTGGATCACTAGCCTCACAGGATAAAACAGTTCTTCTGCTGATTGATAAAATAAATTTGAAATCCCAGCTTGATTACAAAGGTAGGTGGTGCCTTCGATAGTGACAACTTGTTGTGTGCAACCATTGCTTATGTTTATATGATACAAAGTTTAGATTCTCCTTAGAAGGATGTTGTATACATTTGCCAGTTAAATAATTCAGGTTGATGTATTTTTTTCTTATACAACAAAAATAATTCTTAAATTAGAATCAGCTGGATTTGAGGTTGTTGGGGTGGTAGCAGATAACAATTCAATTAATAGGAAAGCAATATCTAACATTAATACTCCACCAGAAGTAAAGATAAAATATTGTTGCCCTGAACAAACTTCTGCAGATCGCCCACTGTACTATTTTCTGAATAGAGTTCATTTCTCAAAGTGTGTACTGACCAACTAGTTCAATGAAAAGGAAGAGATTCTATGGTTTCCTGATTTTTGATGAGAGCATGGAGGGAGGTATTGTATCAGTCACAGTACTATAAGAGCTACGCATGATTGATTTATTACAGTACAGAAATTCCTTAAATTTAAAATTTCTGTTTCCAAATTCAATTGAAAGGCAAAATGTTAAATTGGTGCTTCATATCTTTAATTATGCGATGGTTGTTCCTTTGCAGAAACTAAAAAAAGATAAAGCAGTCAACAATCCGAAGATTGGTTTGAACACCACAGTGCTTTACTAGGCACGGTCCTGTTTGGAGGTGGTATGCCGTTGCCTTCCTCCGACCTTCGAACTGACTTACCCAGCCAGTTATAGGGGGACCTACAGTTTAACGTGGGTTCCGAACCACGGTGCTACTCGGTATTTTTCACATGAGCAATACTGCCAGAGGTGAAAGAAGTGGAAACTGACAGATAAAAATCCTAGGACCTGGCGGGGATCGAACCCGCGACCTTTGGATTTGTAGTCTGACACTCTACCACTGTGCAACCGAGGCGCACTTGCAGAAACTAGGTTCCAAGAAAGACAATCAAAATTGGGAAAGCACTGAAACATTTATAAAAATAATAACATGTTGGTGGGAAATAGCAGTTGTGAAAACATTACTTCAGGGTCAGAGATTAAGAAATGTTTTCCAGAAGCCAGTTACTAATTATTATCAACACATTTGATTTTTAAAGAGTTTGTGTCTTGGTTATATTTATGGACTGAGTTAAATGATAGTAGGAAACTTTCAAAAGAAACGCATTTTGCTCTAAAGCATACAACAGCAACTTTGATTTATTTTAGTAGCTGTTGGCTGTCTCATAAAATCAGGTCCTATTTGCTCCTTGGAAAAATACAGGCTGATTGTTTGGAAGATAGGATCGGTAAATACCGACAACTAAAAAGTGGGGGAAATTACCACATTTCACTTAGTCAGGTTTTTCAAACTGAGCAAAAACGTAGGGCTCAGAGCATGTTTTCCCTTGTACTGCAGTCTAAAGTATTTCGAGATG
Organism: Locusta migratoria; assembly: GCA_026315105.1. Lineage (NCBI taxonomy): Eukaryota > Metazoa > Arthropoda > Insecta > Orthoptera > Acrididae > Locusta > Locusta migratoria. The sequence goes on from CM048744.1 coordinate 543,826,722, forward strand.
TAGTTATTAAAGTGAGAGGTATTTTTGACAAAACTTTTGAAATCCAGCAGTTGAAAATACCCCAGTACCAGATATATTAAATGTGGTAGTAGATGAGAATGATGTTGAAGGAATAGTGGAGGACATCTGGCCATTATTGCTCTACATATAAGGATACTGCTCATACCAAGTACTGAAAAAAAAAGCGCACTGTGAGTACTGCAGAGATGCAGTAAAGCAGGACGATCATATGATAATGGCCAAGGATGGAGGAGGCTTGGCATATCCCAAAGAATATGTAGTGTTATGTGTATTTTATGTTTATTTAACTTTCCAAAAACTTATAAAAGAACGTAATATTTTGTTTCTGCAACTGACAAATCAAAGGTGTGTGCTTTTGAATGTAGCATCCTGAAATATTCCCAGTGGTTTGTTTAGCGGATTTCAATGTAAAAGCAGACATAGTGTTGACTCTGTCAGTTGTTCGATACTCCGCTGTTCTATAAATATCTTTTTAAATAACTATACTAAGAGAAGAAATGATGTAACTACAAAGAAAAATATAAATGTATTTAAAAGAATTAAAAAATGCAACTAAATTGTACATTAAAGTTAGAACAGTATTTTGGAAATTGAGATAACCTGAAACATTCAGTGTTCTGTTTTGTGGATTTCAATGTAAAGCAGACAGTCTGGTGTCTGCCAACTGTTCCATACTGCTCTGTTATATAAACATATTTTTAAATAATTATAATAAGTGTAGAAATGATGCAACTACAAAGAAAACTACAAACATATTTAAAAGAATGAGAAATGGAACTAAAATGAACTTTAAATTTTTGATTTATGTGTAGAACAGTGTTTCAGAAATTATATGAGGTGCCCTAAAAACTCTTTGGCTTCTTCATACAGCTTTTTTTTATTATTAATATTACAAATATGTTTGACTGTTCCCTCAGTTAGAAACTGATGAGCGTCAGACAGTAATAGATGTAGACAGGGCACACAAACGTTCAGTAGCAAATTGAATAAGAATGGAGGGAAGTCTGCAAAGAAGCAGAAAGTTTCGTTGCTAGGTAGTTCGCATGTAATAGGTGTGGGCTAAATTCTGCAGGATGAATTAGGGTCAGAATACGAGGTCATGTTTTTTCAAGTCGAGTGCTGGTCTGGGTTATGTGACAGGAATTTAGGTTATAAAGATTTTGCTGAAGAAGACATCGTGGTTATTGTAGGTGGGCTGGGCAATAGTATTCACAGGATCCAGGGTACAGCATAGAGTGTGACCTGACAAAGACTGCCTCAGCACCGAGTTGTACCAATGTTGGCTTTGTGTCGGTTGTGGAGCGCCATGACCGGCCACATTTGAACTCTTCTGTCAGGAGAGTTAATTTGGAGCTGGAATGGGTGCTTGGATCTGGTGTGGGGTCTCGCATTAGTGTGACTCCTGTTGATTCTCTCTCTAGGTGGGATTATACTAGGCATGGCCTCCACCTCAACAGGAAAGGAAACGGTAACTTGGCTGGGCTTATAGCAGGAAATTTAAGGGGGGTAGGAGCTACAACTCATGATAGAAACTCTTTTAGGTTAAGATCAGTGTACAGTGAGAAACTCAGTCAGGCAGGTACTAAAGATATTAAAAATTTCAAGATACAAAGTGAAAAACAATGTTTGTGTATTTCATCAAAATATTGGAGGATTAAAGAATAAAGTTGATGAGCTTTTGGTTTATTTAGAAGATTTAGAAACTAATAATGTAATAGAGGTACTATACCTGTCTGAGCATCACATTGTCACTGATATGGAAAAGGTAAATATCAATGGGTAAAAATTAGCTGCACATTTTTAAGGGTATTTAAAAATTGTTTTCCCAAGAAAGTAGTTACACAAAGTTCGAAGAAAAAAATGTAAAAAACGATGGCTAACCAGATGAATAAGAAGATGTTGCAACCGTAAAAGAGAACTGTCTCTAATGGCAAGTGGGAGTACTGATTCAGAAATTGTTCAGTACTATAAAAATATTGTGCAATACTAAGAAAAGTTATTAAAAATTCCAGAAGCATGTGTATCATGTCTGAGATCAGTACCTCTTAAAATAAAATTTAAATTGTTTGGATTATTACTGAATAGAAATGGCCATGCCTACAAGTTTGATTCAATTATAATTCCATCAACCTCTCCCCTTGAAATCGGTAAAATAATAAACACACTGAAAAGTAAACGCTTTTACAGAATTTATGGCATTTCCAGTCGGGTACTTAAAGCTTATTTCCCACAAATAAGTAGGATTCTCAGTCACTTATGTAATTACTCTTGGAAGTTGGGAGTTTTCTCTGACAGACTGAAATATGCCATTGTCAAACCATTGCATAAGAAAGGGGATACATCTGATGTTAACAACTACCGCACAATCTCTCTTCTGACAGCTTTATCGATAATTTTTGAGAAAGTAATGTATTCAAATGTAGTCTCCCATATTTGTAAAAACAAAGTACTAACCAAATGTCGGTTTGGTTTACAGAAAGGCTTTTCAACAGAAAATGCTATATATGCCTCCATCGATCAAATATTAAATGCTCTTAATAACCGGACATCACCCATTGGTATTTGTGATCTTTCAAAGGCCTTTGGTTGAGTAAATCATGGAATTGTTCTAGATAAACATAATTGTTATGGTTCAACTGGGGCAGTGCACAAATGGTTAATTCATACGTAACTGGAAGAATGAAGCAAGCTGATATAAGTGGTTCATGTAATGTCAAAACATCAGCCGATTCCTCAAACTCGGGGAATATCAAGCATGGGGTGCCGCAGGGTTCGGTCTTAGGTCCTTTACTGTTCTTGATAAACATAAATAAATGACTTGCCATTCTACATTAATGAAGAGGCAAAGTTAGTTCTTTTTGCTGATGATACAAATATAGTAATCACATCCGAAAAACAAGAAGTAATGTAATCGTAAATAATGTTTATCACAAAATTTTTAAGTGGTTCTCTGCAAACGGACTCTCATTAAATTTCGATAAAACACAGTGTATACAGAATGAAACTTTCACTCAGCAGCGGGGTGTGCGCTGATATGAAACTTCCTGGCAGATTAAAATTGTGTGCCGGAACCGGGACTCTAACCTGGAACCTTTGCCTCTCGCGGGCAAGTGCTCTACCAACTGAGCTATCCCGACACGGCTCACGATCCCGCCTCACAACTTTACTTCCGCTAGTACCTCGCCTCCTACTTTCCAAGAAGCTCGCCTGCGAAACTTGCAAGACTAGCACTCCTGAAAGAAAGGATATGGAGGAGACATGGCTTAGCCACAGCCTAAGGGATGTTTCTAGAATGAAACTTTCACTCTCCAGGTCCCAGGTTCTAGTCCCGGGTCCGGCACACAATTTTAATCTGCCAGGAAATTTCACAGTATATACAGTTTTGCACAGTAAATGGCACAACTCCAGTAATAAATATAGACTTTGAACAGAAGTCTGTAACTAAGGTAAAATTTTTAAAATTTTTAGGTATGTGTATTGATGAGAGATTAAACTGGAAGCAACACATAGACAGGCTGCTGAAAAGTTTGACTTCAGCTACGTATACTGTTAGGGTTATTGCAAATTTTGGCAATAAGAATCTCAGCAAATTAGGTTACTACGCCTATTTTCATTCACTGCCTTCGTATGGCGTCATATTCTGGGGCAATTCATCATTCAGTAAAAAAGTATTCGTTTCCCAGAAGCGGGTAACCAGAATAATTGCTGGAGTCCACCTACAATCATCCTGCAGACATCTATTTAAAGATTTAGGTATCCTCACAGTAACTTCACAGTATATATATGCACTTATGAAATTTGTTGTTAATAATCCAACCCAGTTCAAAAGTAATAGCAGTGCGCACAGTTATAACACCAGGAGAAAGGATGATCTTCACTTTGTAGGGCTAAATTTGAGCTTGGCGCAGAAAGGGGTAAATAATGCTGAGACAAAAGTCATTGTCACCTACCAAAGAACATCAGAAGCCTGACAGATAGCCAACTAGCATTTAAAAATAAATTAAAAGAATTTCTGATTGACAACTCCTTCTAGTCATTGGACGAGTAAAAAAATAATAAATAAATAAAATAATAATAATAATAGAAGTGTCATGTAATATTATATGTAATGTAACGTCTTGTACAAATACTCTTGATTAACCTGACACGTTCCACATCATTGCGAAGTGATCTATGGAACAAGTATTAATCTAATCTTATCTAGTCTAGTCTGTTGCCCACCAACTGCCAGTGCAATGCAAATCTTGGCAACACTATGTGATTTGTTATGAACTACTACGGTGACGATTTATTTTACTGGATTGACCAGGGGCCACTTTTGCTGTTTAGGAGGTACGGAAATTTTCATGTAAAATATTGATCTGGGTAACGAATTCATCTGTAGCTTTGCCCGAGGTTGTGGTTAGTTTGGGAGATTTTATTTGGGCGATAGACTCTAGACTTTTACCATTCCCCTTGCTTCGTGTGTGTTTTTTAGTGTGTGATTGCTCTCTCTCTCTCTCTCTCTCTCTCTCTCTCTCTCTCTGTGTGTGTGTGTGTGTGTGTGTGTGTGTACCTGACTGACTGACTGAGGTAAATTCCATAATTCCAAGTAAGAGAATTTCTCAGTGAGGTACCTTACTCACTGATGACGTTACATGGATTAGTAGTCTCAATAATATCTGCATTAATATGTGTGCTGCTGCTTTAAATGTGTGTTCATAAGGAAAAAATTGGTGGCTTCGTTTCAGCTAATAGGGTAATTTCCCAGCAACAGGGAGGGGGGAGGGTAATATGTAACTTCATTTGAGAGAAATTCTATGTAATTTTATTTGATAACGTTTTTGGAGTTTTTTTCCTCTGGAGCAACTTTAAATAGTGAATACTAAAAGAATTTGTCATTTAGCTATTGCAGCAATACACAAAGTCAAGTTACAAATGTTTAAAAAGTGTATAGCATGTATTCAAAAATTACTTCACGTAAATTAAAAAACAATATGTTACATAAGATTTTCCATAAAGTAAAATATTCAATTAAAACAAATTGTGTAGTGCATTTAAAATTGAAAACGTTAAGGAAATTATGGTACACTCACCGAGCAGTTGTCACTGTGATATTTATACTCATGCATTGAAGTGAGTGGAAAGGATTTACCGATAAACAGCTGTACTACTTGTGCTTCAATAAATCGATTAAAACTTCTACCCATTCTAGAGGCAGTTTGTTAAGCAGCTTCATAAACACTAGATTGCTGTACTATGATTTCAATAATCTATAGTAAGGTATGTCAAGATGTGTACTATTTCTAGATCTGGAATTACTGAAGAATGGGATACCAATCATTTGCTTTGACAAATGTCCCTATGGATGACATTTTAAATATTTACAACTCTGTACCGTAATACCCATTGCCAATTACAATGAATGAATAGCAAATATTTTAATGAAAGCATGGGGCTCAGTATGTGGATGGGTGAATGTATATGGATCAGTTTCTACTGTAATAAGTAATAACAGTTTAAGATATTACGTCATTGCCGAAAGCTGATAGGTGGTGTCCCATTCTTCAGTTAGCCCCTACTTCCACGAGAGTGTAAATCCTGCCTAAGCTGATATTCTAGTAAGTTAGTCTTTGTATACAGTAGAACAGTGCAAGTTAATAAACGATGGCTTACAGTGGACAAGTTTTTCAGAGTTTGTAATAATTTTCTTCTGAGTATCAACATTTCCTGTACATGTATGTTGTTGTCCCAGATTAAAAGCTCATAGGATATAACACTTTAAAAAATGCAAAATGGGTTGATATTACATAATCCGAGGGTACATGATTTTTCTAAATTCCTTAACAAGTACACCATTCTAGACAACCCTGAAGTAAAATATTTAATGTGTGGCTTCCTGGTCAATTTATAATACATAACATTACGTAGTCTTCTACTGGCAAATCTCTTTAAGTAGTGTGTACAAGGTTCAGTGAAGTTTGCGCTAGTTTCTGTGCGGTAATGTTTTCTTAAGTGTAAAACTGCAGATGACTGCCAAATGAAGTATATGCCATACAAAAATAAAATTTGATATAGATACAAGTCTCAGGGTACTTCAATTCATTGTCAGTCTTTCCAATTACGGTACCCCATTTGCAATTAAATTATGCAAGGCGACTTACACGGTGAAAATAGTACTGTCAGACTTATGGGATTAGAAATTCGCATTTTCAAAACACGGGTGTCGGAAATTACGAAAAAGTTTTTTCACCCTCGGAGCTACAGTTTACGGCATTTGAACAATTTAATTCTGAAGTGAGAATGTATAATGTTTGTGTACATATTTACGTACAAAAACACAACGCAAAAATTATCAAGAAAGTGCTGAATGTTTTTATTTACTTGACACTACTAAATATAGAAATTTGCAGCTGCAAAACGCGCGACTGACGGGAATTACGAAATGTATTTTCACCTTCGGAGCTACAGTTTACGAAATGTGAACAATTTAATTCCCCAGCGTTTGTTTACAGATTTATGTATAAAACACTGTGAGGAATCTACCAGATACCTTTTGAATGTTTTCATATACGCGACACCGCTAAATATACGTGGCGCAGAGCCTAACAAGCCGCGCGGCATTTATGACCCCTAGTTAAGGCTCCTATAAACCCGAGCTGAACCGTCCGACATTTTTTCTCCAAGCTGTAGGAATTGCCACGTTCCGGGCGAGTTCATGCTTTACCTCGTGTTTCATTCAACTCACTCACACTCGCAAACTACTCACTGTATCAACGTGGAATTTTCATCAATGTGTTCCTTAAGAACTACACTACATTTTCATTCTATTTTTATTTGCGGTTGTAATTTGTTAAGAAGATATATTGACAGTCTATTAACATTCACTTCCTGTCGAAGTTACGGAATTTTCAACATGCGAGGAACTTTTCTTCTGTTGAAGTTAGCCGGCCGCGGTGGCCGAGGAGACTGAGGCGCTTCAGTTACGGTCTGCACGGCCACTACGGTCGGGGGTTCGAATCCCCACTCGGGCATGGATATTTGTGCTGTGCTAGTTCGTAAGTAGTTCATAAGTAGTTTGTACGTTTAGGGGCTGATGACCCCGTAGTTAAGTCCCATAACCCTTACAAAAATTTTTGTTGAAGTTAGGTGAACACATTAAGCGAATGAAATGTTCGAAACACATCAAATTTTCATCCTCTCCAAACAGGAACTCTGTGACAAATGAATAACTTGAGATAATGTGAGTTAAATTTAACGCACTGGGATCCGCCCGCCCGTCTAGTAGTAAAAGGTCTTCCGTATTAGAGCTCCTAATAATTAGGCACATGTTGTTACTGCATAACACCCATACTTGAAGATACTGGTACTGACTTCTTTTAACCCACTAAATTTAATACTTAAGATAACTACAAAAGTGCTGTGTGTCTATGTAAAATTCAGTTTCAATTTTTCAGTTATATGAAAAGGATACTCTAAATATTTCAATACAGAGTGCTTTATTATGTGAGGAAATGAGAACAAGTCACTTCATTAGCTAGTGAATAGATCCTTGCTATCTGTCATTTTCAAGTATTCTCACATAAAATTCTCATTATATCTAGCAACTTCCATTCTGTTACTGCTAGGCGTTGAATTGAAGGAAATGTAACTCCTATTACGTTTTGGAAACGGAGTGGTGGCTCTGAAACACATTGGACAAGAAGCAAAGAAATAAACATTTGTTAGTGATGAAGGAATACCTGCAAATCTAATAATAAATCATTAACTTTACTCTTTTTCATTCTACAACTATACATTTCCTTGAATAAAGCGACAGTTCATGAAGTTTTGCGTAGTAACCATGTGGCAAAATACACCCCCCTTTGCATGTTATCATTTGTCAAAATATCATTTTGATACCTCTAACCGTGTATGAGATACGCAATTCATTCTGCCATCGGAAATGAGTGCGCTAAATAAAATAAAGTTTAGCGGTATGAGTGAAAGGTAAAGATCACCTCCCAAGTCGAAAATAAAATTCAATCCATTAGGTAAGTTTCATCCGCAACAAACACCAAACGGAATATCGTAGCAGCTTCTATTTTATACTGCAAACTTTTCCTAACGTACCGCAGTCTCTTATTTCGAAGCCAATATCTTATTAACTATGACTATTAACGAAATGATGAGCATTTCGTCACAATGCTGACATATAAAGTTTTAAGTAGCGGAAAAATTTAATATTGCAACAAATTAATTTTTGCGAAATCGTTTGTGAAAGATGGCAGGGCATGACCCTACATGCTGTTAGTGCGGCGCGATTCCAACCATGTTGGGAAAAACATTGCGGTCGATTCAGCCTGGGGTTTTAGGAGCTCTACCCCTAGTCATGACGTCACGAGACACGCTGTGAGGCCTTGTTCCTATGTGGCGTTGGCTGTAGAGTCTCGTTGTCTGATCGCGGTTTCATCCTCGCGGCTCGCCGGAGAAACGAAAGACGAGCGTAAACGTTTTCACAGATGAAATATTACGAGGAGGGGCGACAAGCGTTGCTGGCCCATAGAAAAAAATCTTAATTTAATCATGTATCGTTACACGTGCTACTAAGTTGACCAACTTTTGATCACAGGTGTAAGGGAAATGATCAGAATCTAACCTTGATTATAAGGGAGTATAAGGGAGATTTAGTCACAGTAAATTTAAGATGCACAACTATAAGTCTTTCCTTGGTATCAATGACATAAATCAGTCATACTTAGCTTATTTTTACTCCTATATAATATTTTGAGGTAACTACAACTAGAGAGAACGTTTTTAAGAGCGCAGTGGCATTAATAAGACTAGATTGGGGAGTAAATTCAAGAACAGCATGCTAAAGCTTATACTAACTGCTGTTCCACAGTATATTATTCCTTAAGTAGGACCGAGCGAGGTGGCGCAGTGGTAACACACTGTACTCGCAAATCGTAAAAATGGTGGTTCAAATACAACTCCGTGCATCCAGATTTAGGTCTTCCGTGATTTTGCTAAATCACTCCAGGCAAATGCCGGGATGGTTCCTTTGAAAGGGCACGGCCGATTTCCTTCCACATCCTTACCCAAACACTTCGTGCTTAAGCTCCGTCTCTAATGACCACGCTGTCGACTATGGGACGTAAAACTACAAGGTTCCTTCCTTTCTTAACTAGGTCTACTTTGCAAGCTAAGATCTCAGTACATACAATACTAGGAATGATCTGCAGAAGACTTCACTTACGTAAGTAAAAAAAGGGTCAATTATTCAGAAAGTCATATTTAAGCTAAATTTCCAGTAGCTTTAACATCTCACGTTTCAGACAAAGCACCGTTTAAAAAATGGAGATTTTTTTTTATTGGCCAACTCCATCTACTCCATAATGACTCCTTGAATAGGTGTAAATGCCCGTTGGATTTCTATTTTTACTTGATTACAACAGTCAAGTCATTAAGTATTTTAATGAACGATCAGTGTATTAAAAGTGCCAATTTGAGTTGCCATATAGCTTCCTATTAATTCTGTAAATCTGAAAGGTTTCAATTTTTTGGTCTTTCTTACACATGTTTACCGAGTAAAGTTAACTGAAATATCTTTTATACTAAAGTGTTGTGTTGTGTCAGTCTGTTCATAAATAACTAATGAAACGCTTCTGTTTAAACATCAACGTCTCCATAATCCGCTTTCGAGTCATTACTTCTATATATCGCTATGGTATAAAAACGTTAACTACTGATCGGTATGATGCGAGCGCATCGTTTAATTGGCAGGAATGACCAGGAAAAAACATTTCCCTCGCAGCACCACGCATTACAAAGGTTGTATAAGCACAAACAGTAATATACACTAGTATCAATTACCATAAAAAATGTTTTCGAGATTTCTCGATGAGAAATTATCGATAGAACCTCACGGGTTTCGGGTTATAACAGCGATCTCTGACGAAATACGGGAGAAATAGGCGGACAATAAGGAACACGGGAGAATTTGAAAATAATTTCTCAAATACGGGAGATCCCGTGTAAAACGGGAGAATTGGTCGCCCTATATGCTACACGCCAACCAACTACTTTGAAGAACTACGTGAAAAGGTCGAGAGGGCATGGAATAATAAAGCCCGGGAGAATATTTGTCATCTGGACGATTGAATGAAAGGCAGATTATTAGCACCTATATTGCCGCTCGAGGTGGCTATATGACGTACTAATATGGGTGCTTCATCATGGGTGGACACCTGGCTGTAATAATACGGTACCCTCTCACCGATAAAACTATGTCGATATTTCAAGAAGTATGTAATTATCTGCGATGTGTCACAGATACATTTCATGTATTAACATTCACTTTTCTGTTTCAATTAAACCTGTAGAAACATGAAGATCTGTTCGTTTTTGATAAAAGTTAACATCTCTCCGAATTTGCGCTGCTTTTGTAATTTTTGTATGATGGCCAGCTACGGTAATATGCTTGTCATAAATGTATGTGTGTGCTTCATTCCTTTCTTTCCTTAATAAATTCCCCCATTCTCTCTTTAAAATGCAGTTTATGACTTTTAATCGTAGTTAGAAGATTCCTCCCATCTTCCTGTAATGCTTTTTTCAGCCATGTTGTACTGCTTCAACAATAGATGGTTTGGTTTTCGTGTTAAATAAACCATAATCTCTCGTGTAGCCCTTCTCTTCAAGATTCACATTTGAATGTGTTCAAATGATTGTAGAGATTATGGGACTTAACTACGGGGTCATCATCCCTAAACTTACAAACTACTTATGAACTAGCTACTACTAAGGACGGCACAAATATCTATGCCCGAGGGGGGATTCGAACCCCCGACCGTAGTGGCCATGCAGACCAGACTGGCGCGCCGCAGTCCTCTCGGCCACCGCGATTCACATTTGAGATCCGCATTATTCAATATCCAGTAGAACCTGCAGTCATTTTTCCGTAATTTTTTTGTGGTCCGACTTCCGAGTGTTACAAAATTTCATTGTCCATCTTTCTTTAAACATGCAATATTTTACGCGTTCAGCTACACGGGAAACTCTTGAATGATACCAAACCATATCATTCACTGTAACTTTTAGCCTACCAAGAAAAACTTAGATGCTGAGCTGTAAAGGTAACTATTCGTCGAATTCTTTTTAATACATTGCCTGCATTACTTCCCACCGTTAATAGTCTGCTAATCCATTACCTTTCACTTCCAAATTTTTTCCGATTTTTTACAGTAAGTTTTGGATGGCTTCCAACTTCAAATTTTTCGCCTTTACCTTTTTTAACCACTAACATTAAGTGGCTTCTCAGTACTACTTGATGTAATCATTTGTTGTGTTCAGTTTGCGCAGTTTCACCCATAAATCTTGAGTGTTCCATAAAGTTTCGGGACTGCAACCGGATTCCATCGACTTCCTGCCACGATATTTCGGCTGACAACCGTTCAGCCATCTTCAATGGAACGCTATGTCATAAGAGATTGGCTTTATGGAAATTTTTATAATAATAGGAAAGATGTTTGCAAACAGTTTGGGAGATAAAATTCGGTGCAAGGTAGAGGATTCCTCCCGGTAGTTCTACCTTTTATAGTGAGTGAGAAAAACTGTACTGCACAATGGAGTACTAAAACTACGTCTTGCTGAGCATTGTTGTTAAAACAGTTATGAAATGGAAGCTAAACTGGATAGGATACTTCATCAAATAATGTACAGGAATTGATGTAATAATCTTAAAATGAAATAGCGAAACCATTGCGTCACCTCTATCCCACGACTGCAGTTCTGAAATTATTCTAGCTATTTTTTGATCAGTATTCATGCAGGAGGTTTATAAATGAATATCGTGTTTTTAACACTTTATACCGCTAATATATATTATATTAAACTTACAATTGTAAATATCAGATGAAAGAGCAACTGAAGCAGTTTTACCAAGAACCCCTTATAAATGTGTTCAATGTGACTTCAGCGATTGTAGCAACAGCTGCTTAATCCGGTTTGTTAATTAAGGGAGGTCAGCTGGTCGCGGAGACACGTGCACACGTTCCTTGATAAAGCCCCAAAGGAAAAAATCGCATTGCATTAGGTCGAGTGAACGTGGAGGACATGCTGCAGAACGCAAAACGCTTTCCGTTCACTAGTCGCCATCTTTGCAACTACTGCTGTCTAGCACTGGTGCCAAACAAATTGTTTGAGTTACTCTTTCATTTGACGTATCATTTGCAACTGTAAGTATAATATAATAAATATTAGAAAAAAGCGTCGAAACACCGATATTCATTTATAAAGACACCATATTTTGCTTTATGCAGTCAGTATTCACGATTATCTTCTGTTGGCACATCTTTGCTTTGTTTTGTTTCCATGTTCCCTTCAGTAGCACAAAAGCTGAGTCGTTATTGTGTGCAGCATAACACACGATTTGCTAACTGGGTACCACGAATACAAGAATAAGACATAGGACGCAAGTGTTCTCCCTATCATAATGCAGTGGAATAGAGAAAGATGCAACATGCTGGTACGTAACGAATATTAAAGTTGTCCTAGATGGAACTATTTTTTTATTTTATTTATATTTTGTCTTAGAAACCATTCATTACTAGGTAAGGAGCCACTATCTTTTCTAGAAATGTATACAGGTATGCAGATTTGGACTTTTTCGTATAATTTTTTTTTGTTATTTTTTTACAGTGTGGAAGTCCAGCCTGAATTTGAAAAAGAATATTGGGATGAATTTTATGTGTATTCACAGAAAAAGCTACCCGAAAAAAAGAAAAAGAAGAAGAAGAATTACATGGTCTCTTCAAAGGGAAAAACATACACTCCATTCTGACATCTGAAGGAAGGTTGTAGTAAATCTAACGAATACGTAGAAGAAATGAAGAAAATGTACGATTCTGTGAGTAAGTATGTAACAATTCTCATTCTGGCAGGAAAGTCATAAGATGTAAAAAATGAATTGTAAAGGATGCACAACGCAACAATTTAAAGGGATGCAGAGAATGATATATAGAGACTAGGTAAATGAGGACGTCAGATGTAGCTGCTATTTCGCAACGCAGACACTGCCATTGGTGTACATAAATGTTCTGGGGTGGAAGAATGGGATATGTTTGTCTTTGCATGGGTGGGGAGAGATAGGCTCATTCACATAATTTAATTATGAAAATTATCTACATCTGAACTGTCAAGCCATTTCAACGTTTAAATTATAATACAGTACAGGATGAAATGTGGGCGAATAAAAAAATCGCCATGGACATTGTTGGAAGGGTGGAGAGGGGAGAGGGGACGTTTCCAGCCCCATACCCCGTTTTCTACGCCGCCAGCCTGTACCAATTAGAGGAATGATAGAGAAAAAAAATAGTATAAGGAAGTACGACAATTTGTCATTCTCAATCAGTAGGTCAAATGATATGAGATGAAGTGTCAGTTAGCAATAAACTATCCTCTTTGTGAAAACACTCCTGACGGACTGTACAACATTGTTCAGTTCTCTTACAAAATGATGTGAAAGAACATTGAGAGACGGTAATGCCGTAATATTGAAATGTCAGTTTTTCTTCCGTCTATTCGAATGATTATGGACGATATTTCAACTGTGTACCTCGCAGCCTTCTTTAGGTGCGGTACCAAGGAGCACCTGAAGAAGTTGAAATGTCGTGCAACAAAAGCGCGAATAAGTGGCAGAAATCCAGATTGTCGACAACGCCTCGCTGGGAAAGCCCGAAGAATTACAAATTATAATTTGTTTTTAAAAAATTCCGTTTTGTTTTTCGTAATTTTTGTTGCTTTTATTTCAGTTACAGTTTGGAACGCATCTGCTACACGTGTACAACATATATCTGGAAGAGAAGAAAACTTAGAACCATGAGAGATGTAGCTAAAATGGACTGAAAGAACGGCGTTTTAAAAAAGCTATAAAGGTGTTTTGATATCATGAGATATCTTTGTCGAATTGTTTAGTGATCAGTTTGTACCGAACGTCGGGAAAATGATCTGCCCAAAAAAATCCATGTCATTAATCGGCAATAGGCCTATGAATTCTTGGCAGTTAAAAATCTGCAATATTATTGTGTGTTTTCTTCTCACAAACGTTAGCAGTCTAATTCGTTCACTGAATCAGAAGCTGGTGGGAACATTTAAACGCCAATACCGTTGGTTATTACTGAAAACTATTTTCCAAGAGAGTGACGTACAACATAGAAACATGAATTAATGTGCTTTTAAGGCAGTAAATATGAAACGCATAATTTAATGGAGAGTTGAGGCCTGGGGTAATGTGAAAGCATTCAAAGGTACTAAAGAAAAGTATATGATAGACTTGAGGAAGACACGTAAGCGAAGGTAGGAAAATTGACAAAGATGGAAAAAAAGAATTCTCGGCTGCGAAGGCATCAATACGTGTGAGACAGCTTAATGGCTTGTCGCAGACAATTCACAGAAGTCGTGGACGAAAAAAATCTAGAAACGTTATTGTACACTAATGATGACGCTGTTGTAGAGCACGAAATAAGTCACGTGGATTTTTTAATTGAACTGAACTTCAAACATTCTTAAGAATACAAATACTGTAGTACGTATTAGATGTTCACGGGTTAACTGAAATTGATGGTTTTCGAAAGGTCTCCCTCCCTCTTTAACTCAGGTGGACAGATGTTTACTGTATTTATAGGTCAGAATAACAAGGTGACGAGAGGAAGAGATGTACATAAAAAACTCTGGTAGTAATAATTGCAGCAACGTTAACACGATATCTTGATTTTGTCACTTTACTTCTAATAGTTCTAAAGAAACAGACTACACAGATTACTAAAAATCGAGAATTTGGACGAAAACCGTAAGCTTCTTTGAAAAATTATTCCGCATTCTGTTCGTAACGTAAGAATTGGCGAAAAATCGTAAGCTATCAAAGTATTATTCTCGTTTTCCGCGCGCAAAATTCGAAAGAATACGACGTTAACTAAGCACCTTAGAAATAAAAACGTTCTAATGCGAGAACGTAATACACTTACGCAGCTATCTATTTCTGTTGACATGATGTAAGCGTAGGCCTCCGTTTCAGCGAAACCGTAGAACGGCATTCAACGAAATTATATAACATGATGTGAAAATTATATCAGTCAATTCCGTAACTTCGAACTGAATGAAACGAATCAGTGTAGTATATAATAAAAACAATCTCTGAGTGGCTGACCTACTTCAAATGTAACTTTTGGTTACGCCTGTAATCTGACCACGCAACGTATACAGCAGCGCGTTACGGGACACCCAAGCAAAACTGACGAGAATCGATGCAGCCCTCAGAATTTCAGTAAACCGTTCTCACTCGTCAACGTGTCTAGCTGTGCGTTTTAAGATACTTTTAAGGTTTAATATACCACATCTGAGTCCGTAATACTTTAAGCGAGGTGTCGTTTGAGCAGATGAGCACAGGGGAGATTTTGGTTTGGCAGTAGCGATCTTATTGTATTTAATTTCACAGACAAAAGGCCTACACATATATACCACTGAATGTTCCATCGATATTATACCACAGTCCTACATACAGTTCATGCGATGTGAAGTCATAAACAATTTGGTTCATGGAAACCTGCATCATCACGCATGAGGTTTAGATTTTTTAGAAAGACATTGCAATAAAGTTCCGGATTGCTGCTTATGTTTTATTTAATAGTGCTACAGCTGTTTCAACAGTTTGTCATTCCCAAGCGCGTCTACGATGTTTGGACGTTAAATGTTGACTTCTGGCGTGACTGTTGCATAAACTATATGGAAATATACACGTATTTAGTTGTTGTATACGGTTTTTAGCTGTCAGGTATTATGCAGCTTTTTACGTTAAAACATTAAATTAAAGAAAACTTTTCATTTTTTTTTCGTAAGTAACAACAGCTTTGCCCAAAATATAAATATAAAAGTTTTCTTTAATTTAACGTTTTAACGTAAAAAGCTGCATAATACCTGACAGCTAAACATCGTATACAACAACGAAATACGTGTATATTTCCATATAGTTTATGCAACAGTCACTCCAGATGTCAACATTTAACGTCCAAACATCGTATACGCGCTTGAGAATGACAAACTGTCGAAACAGCTGTAGCACTATTAAACAAAACATAAGCAGCAATCCGGAACTTTATCGCAATGTCTTTCTACGACATATATGATGCTGCACGCCCAACAATTAGAGGAAAAAAAGGTTTAGATTTATTACGTGTTTACTACTAACACTATTCACAATATGTTTTGCAGACATTAGGCACAGATACCACTGAATATAACTTCATATTTACATCATAGTACGACACATATTTCAGAAGATATGGCGTCAAACAATGAAATTTGAATAACTGCTACATCAAGCGCAATTTTTCCACATCTCCTCCTAAAATATTGGACCGCTATCAACTAAACATGTACACAAATCGCTCACTTGTCTGACAAGGATCGCTAAGGGGTTAATCACTACCTTCGACAAATAGTTCAAGAGATAGGGGACCGATGACCCTCGCAGTTTTGTCCCCCTAAAACACCAAACCAACCAACAATCAAGAGATAGAACGTCGTAAACAATGAGACATCGAAAGAGTCTAAAGAAGGGCAGCTCGTTTCGTATTGTCACGATATAGGGGAGACAGCGTTACGGAAATGATACAGAATCTGGGATGTGAATCACTACAAAACGGCGCTTATTGCTGCGGCGTGGGCTACTTACGAAACTCCAATCGCCAACATTCTCCTCCGAATGCCAAAAATATTGTTGACTCCCACTTACATAGGTAGAAATGATCATCAGAATAAAATACGAGAAATCAGAGCCCGAACGGAGAGATTCAGGTGTTCATTCTTCCCGCGCGCTATTCGAGAATGGAATTGGAGGTAAAATAGTATAACTGTGGTTCGATGAACCCTCTGCCAGGCACTTAAATGTGATTTGCAGAGTATCCCATGTAGATGTAGAGACACGAAAACTTTAGCATCACGCGACGCATGATTTACGAGATTTCATTCATCGACTATTTTATTCATCGCAGACACTTTCCTAATATTACACTCTACAAATCGGGAAAATTATATTATTGTAGGAAAAACATTCAAGGGTACAGGATATCACAAGTACTGAGCTACATAAAAACGAATGTTAAATTGACAGATAGCAAGGTAGGACCGATGGACAGAAAGGGAAGAACGAGATGGACGAAGATAAGAAAGGAATAAATACCTGTAGTGCATGAGATCTGACGACACAAACAATTTGGTTCAAGCAAAACCACCAAATGACACATTAGGTTTCGATTTATTACGTCTTTACTACTAACTCTATTCGCGACATATTTTGCAGACAGTATGTGCTTGTACCTCTGAATATACATTCGAAATTGCCTCATAATAGACACGTAGTTCAGAATATATGACGTCGGAAAGAATTAAGTGAATGAAAATCCGCCCCATGGCGTCTGAAGTAGCAATAAATATTGTTTGTAGTCAAATTTTGAATTAAATTAATGTTATACATAATTTGAATTTTATTACTATTTTTCTTTCTTTGAATACTGCACTTGTGATTTTGTAAATTATGCATACTTCTTTCTCTTGCTCTTTCTTAGTTTCTAAGCTGTTTTCATAAATATATGAAGCTGAAATCTTTTCCGAATTTTTATTTTTGCTTCTAATATAAAACTAGAAAATCTATATACGCGGGCAATACCGGATTTAGCAGCTAGTAATCATTGTCACGGCGGCAGAAGATAATGGCCATGTAACATCAAACAGATGAATTACCCACTGCAGTCATTAAGTAAACATTGAATAAATGGATAAGGGGGTTTAGCTGTGAAATTATACACCTAAGCTCAGGTTAGCGAAGACAATAAAATGTGATCATGGAACTGAATAGTCCATGTGGCAATGAATTGAACTATGGTTAATGATTTAAGGAAAAGATACAGAAAGATAAGAACAAACATCAATAGAATTTCTACAGAGTATTACAGGTGCAACAAACTGTGATTGATCCATGATAAAAACTTGCACATACTTCCATTGTTAACCAGATGTAAAGCAGCATAGGAATGTAATCAGAAAACCTCGTGCACTTTTTGACAGGTTTCTTGGTCTACCATGTACGAAAAAACGTGTTGCAGCCAAGCGCGTCTTCTAATGGAGTAAGTCTGTCATGCTCACATAACCTTTCACTATAAACTGTCTACAGGTAAGCTTCTACAGTAATCTTTGATCTGTTGTAATTATACCTGAATAGAAATTTTAGGCAGTGCTTAGCAAACAGTTATTCCACTTCAATTCGTGGTTTTTGCTGCGATCCTCGTTTTTGAACACTGACAGTGGTCAGCGAATCTTCATTTAAACTTAAGAAATAAACCACCATGTTCAATCAACTCGCTGTCTCTCTCTCTCTCTTCTACGTATTGAGAGAGAGAGAGAAACCCATTTTCTCTGATGTTTCAGCTAATATTAACAGTCAGCCCAAACAAATCCTGCCCATATTGCCTTTCATGCGACAACCACCAGTATAGACGAAGACATCTATTTGTCTCCCGTTAGAAAAAAAAGTCTATTAAATTGGAATTTTATGTGAAAATTCGGTTCATGGGTCCCATAGTATATACAGGCATTAGATAGATATGTCTTTAATCAGATTTTTTAATTACAACTTCAGTTTGTTGTGAAGTAAAAATATCTGTGTTAACACAATCAGTTATATTTTTATAATGACTATTTTCTACTGGATTAAGTCATATGTGTCTTAACAGTTTCATCTCTTGCACAAATTTATCCCAACTAGCTCCTTTCACCCTCTCCTTGTAGCTTCCCTTTATTGCTCAACAGATTGTAGATTTCCACTTGATGACGGTGGGAGATTGCAGGAAGCGAGTCTTATGCTCTATGTATCTCTTTAACTAATTCTCCAGTTTCTTTTTTCATTCTGATTTGTATCTCCTACTTCCTTTGATATTTAGATTGTTTTCTTAGAGTTTTACCTGTTCCTTTATTTGTACACTTTCTAAAGTTTCTCCATGTTTGATGTTTGTTTGAGTGGAGGTGATGAGGCTTTGAATCTCTTCCACCTTCCTTTAATGAACTCAATATGCTCCATTTGTACTGAAGAAACTTTTTTTATATCCCTTTTATATTTATAAAGATTTTTAAATCGATGTAAAGATTTAAAAGTTTTCGGTACTACATCGTAGCACGTAATTACAGAATTTCGCTTTACTCCTTAAGTCTTTCTTATATCCAAAATGTCAGATTCTGCCGGATTATGTAAAATATTACCTGTTTCAGACTGATCAGCAAACAGATGTATCTGACCTCACCAACAGTTGTGCCTATAAAGAGTATTAATTTTACCAATTGTTCAATCAAGATGATTACAAAACAATAATGGCATAACATTTTTGTGGTACATGGGTTACCTCCACTCTAAAATTTTACACTTACCCTTCATTTTTAACGGTGAAAACGCAAAATCCCTCTCATATGAGGAAGATGCGAAATGAGAATTTGTGCAAAAATGCAAGTACAGATGGTAGTTTAAAGTTTCTTGTCGATAAACGCTTAACTTGTATTTCTTATGTTTGTAAGGGTTATGTCAGGCTTTTGGGTTACCCAGCCGGCTGGTTAACAGTTTGAATCTAGTGAATGGACAGGTAGTCAGGGTTTTCCTAATGTGCTTGGAAACCGGAAACGCTTGGCTGAGCGAGGGCGGCTATTCCAAATTGTAACTGAAAATTACAATTTCAATATCTCTTACAGATAAAAAGCCGATAAATTTCAATGCTATAATATTAATATTACAAGACTTATATTTACAATTATTGATACATAGTGTTTATCAGTAACAGTTTAAGAAGCAAATGGACAGCATTGTACCACGCTACCTATCTTAAAAGACGTGCCACGTTATTTCCGTATTCTTTCAATAAACTTTATTTTACTCTCTTGTTCTGCGTTTCGTTGAGGTAGTAATATTCTTGTGTCAGAACATAGATTCCACCACAGAAACACAAAACATGAAGTCAGCAAAGATTGCACACGACGATTCTTTTCGAATCAGAGTGACTGCTCTTTAATGGCTGTAACATCTAGGCGTTCATTATCTAGCTTTACATATCAATTTTGTGGGGGTCTCGGTAGTCGGATTCCACGTAAATTTGCTGACCTGTCAGACTGGGTAGTTAGGGTGATTATCTCGCTGGCAACCTGAAACTGTTACCCATAAAAATTTACGTCTCTGAGATAATGGTTCCAAAATATACGTTCACCTAAGTAAAGTAGAAGCAGTGCATGGACGATGGTGAAAATAATTGGCGTAGAAGTTACGTGGCTTCCCCCAATTATGGAATACTTCAGTAGACGTGCATCCATCAACGTCTCTGCTGTGAACACCATTAACCCAATTACTGTACTCTCATTTGTAGTCGATGCAGAGAAAAAAGGTATCGCACAACAGGGGTAATTTATTTCGTTGAAGTACTCACTGAAGTTTGGCTGTTATTTATTATGTAACTTTTTACATTTTGATCTTGGTGACGTCTACTAGAACCGTATCAGTTACATTATGCTACACTTGTTGATTTTAAGCAGGTAATTCCCTTTGGAATCATATGCAAATAGTCTAAGATTTCCGGATTCTAAATAAGAAGTTAGGTACTTAGTGCAACCACTTCAGCGAGTACTTAAAATTCATAGAGAATTATCATTTAACCATTTTTCATTTCTGATAAAGTTAAACAAAGAAATTCTATAGTATTTTAGATACAAAGAAATCGTACACCAAAGCAAGCAGAGCGCTAAGAAACGGTGCTTCATTTTATACTCGATGTGAGTCGCGAAATTTCATCTCTCTCTCTCTCTCTCTCTCAGTTCTTCACTTTACTTGTGGATAGGTTCACTAATTTACTGTCTGTACAGTCAACCGGGGTTACTTTGCACCACATTTTTCATTTTTTAATGTTCTTGCTACAGAAGAAATTACACATCCCAGCGGAAACTGTAGAAGGTTCCATTTACTGATAGCTTATGATTGTAAAAAGTTTCCTTATTATGTCCTAAAAAAAGGTAAAGCAGTCAACAATCCGAAGATTGGTTTGAACACCACATTGCTTTACTAGGCACGGTCCTATTTGGAAGTGGTATGCCGTTGCCTTCCTCTGACCATTGAACTGACTTACCCAGCCAGTTATAGGGGGACCTTCAGTTTAACGTGGGTTCCGAACCACGGTGCTACTCGGTATTTTTCACAAGAGCAATACTGCCAGGGGTGAAAGAAGTGGAAAGTGACAGATAAAAATCCTAGGACCAGGCGGGGGCTATTACAGTGTATTTTCCATATGAATACTGGTGCAAAGTTACATTGTCATCCCGCCTAACCATGACCGTTATTAAAAACTATAATATTTTACATATATACAGTGCTGCAAGGCAGGTAACGTCAGGCCATGTGAAAAGGAAATCTGGGATGAATTTGATCTCGGAAAAAAAAGGCTTAGCTAGTTAATGGAGGTTTAATTTGGCATATCAAGGTATTTGTGCAAGCCCAAAGCCCAAAACAATATTGACATATTTAACTTTCCGGCAATAAACATTTAAAAACAACACACTTATTACGAAGACCCATTGGATAACACATGCATGACTTCATCATCCCTTGGTTAAATTTTTTCCTCTTTCTCCATCTATCTCCATATTGCATGTTATACCGAGCCATTTCTTAAACTTAATGTCATAATTTCTAAATTTATGTTGTTTTCGATTTTATAAACATTCTGCCACAATCCTGGTAACTTTGTACCGTACAATGTTATCCCAAAATGAGCATGAAACTGGACCTATCATTATTAAAAAACATTATGTCGATACTGCATGGAACAATACTAAATGAAATTGCATCAGTGTATAGCTAAAGGATTATTTAAAAGCTTAAAAGTAAAATATTAGACGAAGTCATTATTTATACTTCCAATCACAAATTGAAATCACTGTATTCAGAAACTATTGAATGTTGTCAAAAAAAAAAAAAAAAAAAAAAGAAAAAAAAAAAAAAAAAAAAAAAAAAAACATTCCAAATATTTTCCAGGCCGATACAAAGGTACATTAAATAAGAAATAGAAAGCCTAGACATAATAATACACCAGTGTTCCGTACTCTGATGTCCTATAGGTCCTACACCACACATTTGAAAGTAGGAAGTGGGACAAACTTACCCTAACTGGTAAAAAGTTGCCCTGATTGACTGTATGTATTTTAATTTAAGCATGATTTGTGTTTATGTGAAACTAAGAGTTCTGAAAGAAATAAAAAAGGACGGTTATATATATGGTGTGGTAGCAACGTAGAATTACGTGACGCTTCGCAAAGATTAGCCGGATATAGACAACAATTTTACAGTTTTAAGGCATACCATTATTTTATATTAATAATACTTAAACGTGAATAGTAATGTTACTCCACTTCACAAAAAGGTCTTTATAATCATACGAACAACTGAACACAATTGGTTTCCCAACAGTCAACTGTAGAGATGTTGGTGTTACGAGAATGTTGCCATGCCCGGCCTTCCAATATCTATGATCGAAGATCCTATCGCCAAAACAGCGAATCTCTATGACCAGAGTATAGAATTTCAATGACCAGTGTGAACATAAAGTCATTGGATCAGATGAGAAACAAATTTTTTTCGTGCGATTAATCCAAAGAATTAATTAGGTAGCATTTTGAAACTCCTTGACCACAAAAGTCGAAAGTTTATAAATTTAAACTACAAAATTCGACGCTTATTGCTATTTATTGGTCTGGTAAGCTGAATTTTATTGCCAGCCCAATGAGTGTTTCAACTATAATGTTTCGTCGCGCTAGCCGGTAAAAAATTGTTGAATCCAAGTGAAATATTCTGAAAATGAAACAACCAGAACAGAATTAATTCTGGATGGATCTAAATAAAGACATTAACGGACGTTTTTGTCAGTCACGCTACGTTTTCCGGTAACTCGAGTTCGTAACTCAGAGTACGTGTTATTAACAATTACGAACGCACCTTATGTAAGTATCAAGGCGCGCCTTAGTAGATATGTACTGTGTATTTTGGACCGAGTCCTTTATTACGTTGTAATGCTGCTTTCGTATGAAAATGGGTGTTGCGTATTAAAGTTAAGGTTGGGGACCGCAAATGAAATTTTACCAGGTAGTGAAATATTTTTAAATGAGATTACTAAGCAATTTTGACAAGGAAGGGACAAGTTAAACAAAATTATTGGATTCCGCCATTAAATGGTAGCGGTCGTAATTTCGGTAGCAAATACAACACTAGAAAGCAACATTACAGAAGAAGTCGGCGGAATCTAAATTTTACCTTATTGAGAGCTGGTACAAACATTTCGGTCATATTCTGTAGTGATTTTAGCTGAGATGACTGGAATATTACTTCGATAAATTGATGCTGGGTTTGTGCATTTCGTTTAC
This sequence comes from Locusta migratoria, assembly GCA_026315105.1. Classification (NCBI taxonomy): domain Eukaryota; kingdom Metazoa; phylum Arthropoda; class Insecta; order Orthoptera; family Acrididae; genus Locusta; species Locusta migratoria. The sequence goes on from CM048744.1 coordinate 543,850,194, forward strand.
TATTGTTCTATGACCGTGTTGAAAATTAATCATGATAGTTGCCAAAAACTGCAAAATTATCGGACTTCATAAACATCGCACAGATTTTTCTGCAGGCATTAAAATGTAATAAACCATTCATAGACACGAAATAAATAAAAGTTACACAGAGAATGTTCCAGTACAATCGCGAAACAAATCGCAACAATACCCGAGCATCACTTTATGAAATACTGGATCTGCTGAAAATAAATAACTTTAAAATTAGTGAGAATGGAGAAGGGATTGTAAGTAAGTAAGATATTTCAAATTAACTGTGGGGGTTTATTGAAATTAATAAAAATAACTAAGCTCACACTTACATTAATTACACCAAATCCTGGGACGCGTCCTAGCACATGAAGGAGAAGAAAGTAAGTGACGAACAGTTCCGGTCTCTCCCTTCAGCTCGTTGCAAAAAAAAAAAAAAAAAAAAAAAAAAAAAACTGAACGTGACAAATGTCATATGTTTATCGATACCCTGGCAGAGAGAGGGCAGAAGTCAGCGACAAGCATCGCACAAGTTATTAGAAAAAATCATTAATGTATTACTACAACGTATAACAATACTAGAGCTATATTACAAATATCAGCAGCAAATATCTCGATGCATGCCTTCAAAGTCGATTACGATCTTCTGAAGTGGACAAGACACGCATCATTAAACTGTCAAGAAGATAGTTTCCATGTAGTTAATCCGAAAGAATTTGTGAAACATGCAATACGGGAACAGCATAGTTTCCTTTTCTTTGTCGTGTGTAGTGGTCTCTTTCTAATCTCAGAACTTAATTTAGAGGTACTTCGCAACCTACTTGTTTGCAGGCACAGCGAACTAGGAAGGAACGCGGATTTGCTAATTAACTGTGCATTCTTTCGTAGAAACCATTCAGCTACCAAGTGACGCTAATTCATGACACCATAAAAAGCAGTCACTAATTATGACTGTACTCTTGACATCATTTGTGAATAAATATGAGCATTTTCAAGAAAATAGCATGTCGTCTCTAAAAGGGAAATCTCTACGTGAAATAACACGACTGACTGGGAATCTATGTACAGCAGCTGCAGTAAGGCTTAAACGCGAAAATGAGATGCGCTATCTTGCTAGACTTTCAGCAAGGATTTCAGAATTATCGTTCGTGTTAATATCAGCTTGTTGTCACGCGATCCACAAAGCTGCAGAGTAGTAATTTCATGTCCATGTTTTGATTTCTGCAAAACCTTCCTACCACCTTCGAATCATTACGTAGTTAGCAAAATACTTACAGGGTGGTTATAGCTAAAATTGCTCCAAACCAATGTAAACGGAAAATTATAGTACTATATGAGCAATTAGTTGGCCGGCCGCGGTGGCCGAGGGGACTGAGGCGCTACAGTCACGGTCTGCACGGACTCTACGGTCGGGAGTTTGAATCCCCCTTCGGGCATGAATATTTGTGCCGTGCTTAGTATTAGTTAGTTCATAAGTAGTTTGTAAGTTTAGGTACTGATGAACCCGTAGTTAAGTCCCATAAGCTATACAAACATTTGAACATTTGGTAATCGGTTGTATAGGAGTGCTGTTTACTTCTGTGCTGCAGGATTGGCATTGATATTACCTGATAGTATCGTGACTTGCCGTTGGGTGCCGATACTAGTACGGAGACATATGTTTGAAACACAAGCATCAGGTTACATTACAATTGCAGACAGTCGATTGGGATATGGAGAAAGTTGAGTAGATATTTACTCGTAAGCCTGTTTTATCATAAACCAGTAGTATTGTTACTCTTCGCGAGCATAGGAGAATTAAAGGATTACGGCGAGATGTTCTTTCGACACCGGGCTTGAATAATATCATACAGAAGTTCAATAATTCCAATTAACTGGCGATTTGTCAATTTCTCCTGGGGAATCCAACGGTCATTTGCGTCAAAAAGATGTCAAGAAAGTTCTTGTTTCCATGGCTGAGAAAGCTGTACGTAAAGTGCGATCTTCAAGCAATGTACGAGTTTCGTCATGAAAGCTGTACACGTCTCGGTCCAGGGTATCAAAAGTACTGAGAACCATTGAATGATGGTATCCGTACAAACTATGTGGATACAGATGGTCGCCCCACTGATCAGCGTACGTAACCTGTAACATAAACAAGGTATTCAATAAGCAAAAGTTACACTCTACTATGGAAATTAAATGTCTCATTTTGAATCCAACACACATGTCAATTCTTTAATATTATACAGAGATATAATCATGTGTCTGTGAAACTTTGGCTCAAAGATCTAAAACTGGTGTATACGGAGTATCACAGTTCATTTACAGACGTGCAAGTGTTCTACGTTTATAACTGAACTAAGAGAAGCGTTGCATTGCAACTGCTGCGTAAAATTACTGAACATAGATATAAGTGACATATTAAATATAACACATTACAAAAATTGTCCTAAGGGGAAGTATAAATTTAGATAATAAAATCTGTTGACATGTATTTTAGAAATTGACTGACCAAAAATCTTATCTTTAACAGGTGAAATATTTCCATCATTTTTGCGTCCCAACTTCGTCGCCGCTTTTGTGTCCCAGCCTCGTCGTAGGTGTCGGTGGCCGAGTGGAATGAGCCCGACACAGGAACAAAAATAGCACGCTGGTGCAGGTACGGAGGGGAGCAGCCAGAAACTATAAACACTAGAGTAAATTAGAAAGAGATATATATTGCACAGAATGTAACAATACTTAACTTTTACATAGTACTGCAGAATGTTGATACATAGTTGTTAGAGGCCTGCCTAGTGCCTGTACGATAGCAAAGTCTCCACTGGTGCCTATCTGATTACGAAGGTCCTAACTCGTTGCTATCTCCGTCCGAAGTGACCGGTGTCTTTCCGTGGTGGCCACGAGCGGGGTTGCAGCAGAGGGCGCTCATGGCTGTCGTCGTGAGAACGCCGCGCCGTTCGTGCATGGCGGCGCGCGGCGAAAGTAGGTGGCGCGCACTTTGTACTTGTGCGACACCACAATCATACTGTGAGATTAATCGGAATCCAAGTTATGTGATTATACAGATTTAAAAAACTGAACTGGTTAAATTAAACTATAATTACTGAGTTGAGTGTCCAGTATTAACATAAAATCATTTTAAGCGCGTTCCCAAATAGCTATGATTATACAATTATTTTATTTCCAGTATTAAATACTTAAACCTGTAACAATAATTTAATGATCAGTAAAAATTTTAAGCTACCTAATTACAGTAGTTTCAATCGGCTTAAACTCACTCTTAAACATGATTTAAGAAAAATGCAACCAGTCACTTTCACTTGAAATGATGCTGTTTACCCCATTAACTTGTTTTAGAACCTTTTAAGGTTCATCTTCAGATGGGGCATGTTACAGGATAATTTTAAGCGTCATGTTGCGTGCTGGCTCTGAGGTGGGAAGACGGAAACATACATTAATAACTCGACTTGCACGATATTTAGGTCGTGTTTCGTATTTGTAAAATTACGTGGAATATATTGATTTACTTACTGCGACTGTATGGCCTGCTTTTTATAATTAATTTCCATTTCTCGGGTCTCCTTGTGTTTATATAACAGTACCACTTTTTCACTACTGCACTGTAAACGCCACTTCACCAGCGTCCAACAGGTGCTTTTACAACTGATGTTATTTACAAACGTCTTGCCGGCCGCGGTGGCCGAGGGGACTGAGGCGCTCCAGTCACGGTCTGCACGGCCACTACGGTCGGGGGTTCGAATCCCCCCTCGGGCATGGATATTTGTGCCGTCCTTAGGATTAGCTAGTTCATAAGTAGTTTGTAAGTTTAGGGATTGATGACCCCGTAGTTAAGTCCCATAAGCTGTACAAACATTTGAACATTTGAATTTACAAACGTCTTCATTTAACGATATAACACTTTTTGTACAGGTAAATTTGTTTTGTTTGTGTATGATACAATAGATCAGTTAGTAAATAATTTTGTTAATATTAAACTGCGAAAGTTGAAACGTGTCCATAAAAAATATTTTTGTAAGAAAATGTCTAATATTGTGCCTCCTGTTTTGTGTCGAGTAACTTGCTTGCAAGAAAATGTATAATATCGCTTCTACTGTGTGTATCGATATGTATACTTAACTCTGTGAAGTTTCATCTTTGGCAAAGACCATGTATTGCATAGCATTGTAGCTCGCGCAGAGAGAGTTGCACTTGTGGTTTAGCTCGTTTAGAGAGTGGTTGAGTTGTGTGTATGGCTCTGATGTAGAGCAGAGGCTGCTGTGCCAGCAAGTTGATTTGATTGTATTTGGAATATATATTTTGTATTTTATTATTACTATCACCGCTGGAAGAAGGTAATTGCATTTGATGTCATTAGGAAAAAGTTATATTATGTAGGTAATGTAATGCTGATTATTAATAATAAGTAACAAGTTGACCTTTCTTTCCTGTTTCATTTACGTGGTTAGAAGATTAACCTACTTCCTTCATTTGATAATTAGTTATTTGTGGATTTAAAGTGCAGTATTTATTTGGTAATCTTGTTAAACAGATTTCGTTATTTGCGCTATAGTAAATGATTGTCACGCAACACTACAGTTAATCGATTATGATACTAAATTTCAATAATCAGGTACTGATCTGCATAAAATTCTAGCAGTCAAACATTAAGAAAGTTGTTTGTGGTTTTTTTAATATCTTTCTCGCAGTCAAAATTTTTTGGTATAGTCAGTGTCTGTTTCATGTGGTGACTTGTCACAGTTGTTTCGTTAAAAGATCCGTTGCGCACATAATCAGTTTAATGCGCTGTTTCTTATTTAACACTATATACATCAATATCAGGGCCATAATTAAACCAAATTACTGTGTCAATGAACAATCTGCTGTCTGATTAAACGATAGGTTCAACACCCACAACACACACACACAGCTTTTAAAGTGAATAATAAATACTGTCTATATTGTGATTCTTGAGTTTCTCCCGGCGTATTTGATAATCAAAATATCCACGGGTGTACTGCCGGTCTACAGTGTCCAACGGGCACAATATTTCGGCGATCATACATGTCGCTATCATCAGGTGAACTGACGGACTGAGCTCCTGGAAACGCGCCGGCACGGAGATCCGCACGCTACGGCTGCTCGAAGGGCACTGGGTTCTAGCCCGGTAGCGGGCGACTTAAATACCCTCGGCCCGCGGAGCGACCCTTCCGCTGTCCGCGCCCCGCGCCGCGGCCGCGCAGTGGAACCGATTGCGCCGGCGTCTGAGATGACGTCGGTGTGAGGGCTCTGTCCGCCGTGGTCGTCACTTCGTTACGTTTGCTAGATTTACTCTTAATTAACCCAATCGCTGGTTCCCAAGCTTTGCTAAGATTATAGCCACAGTCACAGTTTATGAGGTCCTCACTAGTGCGAATTTCAGGGGCCTCTCTAACGACGCAGTCCCAGTATCTCGACGTCTGTACCAGTTTTCACTATCAGCTTGTAACGATACATAATATTTTTATCGATCAGTGACGCTTGTCACTCTGGTTCCCTCCTTCCAGTAATATTTTCTCTGTGAAAATGTTTGTTTCGCTCCTCTTTCTTTTCTTCCGGCGAGCCTAGTGGACGGAACCGCGATCACACTCTCTTGTTTGAGGCTATTAAGTGTGAATGTGTCGGCTGTCTGCTTTGTAATGTGCGAGTGCTGTTACATTTTATTTTGAAATATACCCTCCTTTTTTTAAGAGCTATGGTTCCAACTTGTTCTGATTTTATAATGTCCCATCCTTTCTTGATTATTCATTTTCTTTGAAGTTTTCAGCTCCTCAGTATACCGTCGTAACATGATGTTCAGACGCCATTACTTTCGCTTCGCGTATTTCCTTGATTAAATCCCGATCAGTTACTTTAGATCATTATATTTTTCCTTTTAGAACCTGCATTCGTATTAACAGCTTCACGATGTCCTATAGATTTTTCTGTTTGTTATTTCCATTATCAAACTTTAGTAACGATCCGGCAATAATGACTTGCGAGGTGAACAGTCTGAAGATTAATTTTCTGCGGAAAGTATCATAAAATTTATCTAAATCATTCAACAGCTAAACTATTTCAGCTGCTGTGATCAAGATATCCAGAAAGAAGCTACAATCGGTACTTTCCGTAAGTTTTCTCTGTAACGTTGTTTTTGTATGTTGTCTCAACTACAATCTGTATTCCGCCTTTCTTTCTATTCAGTCTTTTCGTGTATTAATTTCATCCACCCTTGTCTAAATTATTTGTACAGATTTTTATCCGAATTTTCTATGAACGACATTTTAACAAAAATCCTTAATCTTTTAATCGCAGAGTTTAACATTAATTCGTAAAGACAAGATCACAGAAGTAATGTTACAAGCTGCCTTTACGTACCCATGGCTTAAATAATTTTTGTTATGTTCTATATATTGTATGTGAGGATGATTAGACGATGTCAACTGTGTCGCGACACATCGGACACGGTTTCGCGGCACACCAAGGTGTCACGACTAGACGGTTGAGAAACACTATGTCGCGTGGGAACTGCCGAGCGGTCTGGGGTGCCACTTTACGGATTGTGCGGCATCTCGAGTGGCAGACTGGAGTCTCCCCTCCAACATCGCTGTTAATGTCCTTAGTATAAGTTACTTTAAGTAGCGCGCAAGTTTACGGACCGATGATCTCAGCAGTTAGGTCTCTTACGTTTACAAACATCTGAACATTTTGAGAAACACTACAGGCCTCCCTGTAACTGCTGTGCGATAGAAAGAAGAGGAAAATACACTCGTGGAAAATGAAAAAAGAACACCATCAGTACCTCGACCCAGCAGAGGGATTTTTTTTTGCCACGTTCTTGAGGATGTATACAACACACGATCACATCGACAGAGTGATAAGCACGTGAGTACAGTCACTAGAGTGTACGCAATGTCGCCGCTAGTACCGAGCACACACACACCTTTTGCAGCAAAGCAAGCTCCAATTTTCCCATGGAGACGATCATAGACGCACCGAATGAAGTCTTTCTGAAAGGCCTGCCATGCAATTTTTCACCTGGTGCCTTAAAGGTTCAGATTTCGTGCTGGTTGTGCAGACCTAGCAAGATGAAGTTTCATCCGATCCTAGACATGCTCAATGGGGGACAGATCTGGGGATCGTGCTGTCTATGGTAACTAATGTACACAGTGAAGAGCACATTGGGTGGTACGGGATACAGTAGCATGTGTTGGAAGAGGTTGTCACCTTGTTGGTGCATGAACGGTAGCAAGACGGGATGAATGATGCTTTCAATGTACGGTTCACCGTTCAATGTTCACTCGACGATCACCAGAGGAGAACTACCAGTGCAGGGTATTGCTCCCCACACCATCATGCCAGGTGTCAGACCCATGTGCCTTTAATGAAATAAATCGCAATTTGCGATCACTCATGACTTCACTGTACTACGTTTAGATGTAATACCAATGTGCGGAGAATGAAAATTTGTGCCCGGCCGGGATTCGAACCCGGGGTCTCCTGCTTACTAGGCAGACACGTTGACCACTCCGCCACCAAAGACACAGTGACCAGCCCGACTGCAGAGGACTCTTCCCTGCACGTCTCCCGCCACACCCAAATCTCCATTTGCCACACTGTCTTTTTCCTATTACCACAGCCTCTTAATTCCCTGATGCGGAAATACAGTTTTGTGGCTGCGAGCATTACAGAATTAAGAGGCTTCGGTAATAGGAAAGAGACAGTGTGGCGAATGGAGATTTGGGTGTGGCGGGAGACGTGCAGGGAAGAGTCGTCTGCAGTCGGGTTGGTCACTGTATCCTCGGTGCCGGAGTGGTCAACGCGTCTGCCTAGTAAGCAGGAGATCCCGGGTTGAAATCCCGGCCGGGCACAAATTTCCATTCGCCGCACATTGGTATTACATCTAAACCTGGTACAGTGAAGCCATAAGTGATCGCAAATTGCGATTTATTTCATTAAAAACGAACGCTGTAACGTCGTCAAAAATATATAATTCCTTGTGCCTTTCTTGCATACAGTCCAGATTTTGGCGCTCCCCTACACGAAACCACACACGCCTACGACCATCACAGGCACCGAAACAGAAGTGACTCTCATCAATGAAGACGGCAGGTCTCCTTTTGTCCTTCCATAAGCGCCTATCGCGACACCCCTGAAGGCGGGTTTGTGGCGTCAGTGGAAGACGCCGTAGCGGTACGCATGATCGTTCAGCATGGTGTGAGTAATGCCCTACACTGGCTGTTCTCCATTGGCGATCGTCGAGGGAACATTTAACAGTGCAGGGTACACTGAAGCCATCATTCAACCCGTCTTGATACCGTTCATGTACCAGAAAGGCTATGTGCTTTTCTAACAGGACAATGCACGTCCACATGTATCCCGTACCACACAATGTGCTTTTCGAGGTGTACTTCACCTACCGTGGCCAGAACGATCCCTACATCTCTCCCCCATGGAGCATGTTTGGCACCGGATGGAACGTCATTTTGAAAAGTCTACATGACTGACACACAAAATCTGGGACTGACACACAAAATCTGGGCCAACTGAAGCACCAGAAGGCTGTATGGCAGGCCTTTCCTCAAGAATACATTCGTCACCTCTACGATCGTCTGCATGGGAGAATTGCAGCTTGCATTGCTGCAAATGGGTGGTTTACACGGTACTAGCGTCCGCATTGCGCACGCTCTGGTGACTGTACTGAAGTGCGTATAGCTCCGTCTGTGTGATGGTATATACATCCTGACCAATGTATCAATAAAATTTCGCTCTGCTAGGTCGGCTAATTCTTCGTGTTCTTTTTTCATTTTCCAGGAGTGCAATTAAGTTGTCGTCACTACCACTGCTAGTCAAAGCCTTAGACGACTCTGCTTACCTTCAGAGTTACCAGTCTGACGTATGTAAAATGGTAATGATTTTCCGCCGTATGCCAGACACCTGATTTTAATTGTTTTTCCCAAACATGTTTCAGCACATTTTGTGCTATCATCAGTGGGATGGTTTATTTTTGTTCTGAAAAATTATAGTTACTGTACAATAGTCTTTTCAGGTACATCTAAAATGTTTTTGTGGGTTCATTCGTTTTGAATTTTCGTTAGGTTATCAGACAAATATAACTGTTTCAGTTTAGTGAAATTAGGCCTAGAAATACGAGTATCGCACTTTTTACGATACCTTTACATTAGGCTACGTAAACACTCATTAAATAGCCTGTTTATTTGTTGTTGTCATAGTAATATTTTACAAACTTATCATCTGCAAACATAACAAACAGTTTAAATTTCTTACTTTCCAATTTTCGGTTCGATTAAATGTGTCATTTCTGTTTGGTACTTACGATTCTTTTCCTTCTCTCTAGATTCTGGTTGTTGCGGTTTCTTTTGTAATGTGTATATAATTTCTTTTACACGTTTCGTTCGTGGTATGCATTACGCTAATAGTAATATTCGGTGTATGCATATGGCTCTAACCTGTTCATTTGTTCTCTCGGTGTTTTGTTTTGGAGAGTTGCGCGCGAAATACGAGTGTGTACTGTTAGTGTCGTGTTAGATTTGTCTATTGATAAGGGAATGTAGGTGTGAAACAGTACTGTGGATGGGTTTTCTTCTTGTTTACTTCTCGTATATGCTTATACATCTGCCTGTGTGTGTTGTGTTTTTGTGTGTGTATATGTGTTGCGCAAATATCAAGTGTTTGTTGGTATTTAGGTTTTCTTATGTTTCTGAGGTGGTTGTGATGTGTGTTAGTAGAGGATTTATGTGGACATTTTTTGTATATTCCTGACAGAGAGAGAGAGAGAGAGACAGAAAGAGAGAGAGTTAGGGATAGGAGAGAGTGATTAGCATACAAGTATGAAAACTGTTTGTACATCTCCACTATTGTGGTAAATAGTTTTTTGTTTCAGAGTGAAGTGTATTCACTGAGTACAATTTTTCCTTGTGCTTTTGCGTTTTGTATGTGATAGTTATATTGTAAATCTATGGTATGGGCTATTGCTGGTCTTACAAACTTTTAGGTCTTTCTCTATGTTTGTAGGGTGGTGATTTTCTGATATTAGGTGATCTGCAAAGGTTGAGTGGGAATTGTTACTTTTCAATGCTCTTAAATGGTCACTGTATCTGGTTCTGAAGTTCCTGCATGTTTTTCCAACATATACAGCCTGGCAGCAGTTGCATGTTAATTGATAGATGTCAGACTGGTTATATATGTCAATGTTGCCTGGTTTTTGGGTCATTTTGTTTTGTATTGTGTTGTTTGTTCTGTATCTTACATTGAGTCCTTGTCTTTTTCATATGTTTTTCCTGTTCTTTGTGTGTTTTTGTTGTCGTACGTCAGTATGTGCCATTTGTTGTTCTCTATTTGTTGATTTGGTGTGCACTGTGTTTGGTTTGGCTGTCGTTTGGGTATTAGGGTTTTGTGTTGTCTGCTTCTGTATTTTGTTGTGTAATCTATCTATTGTCATTGTGTTATAGCCATTCTCCTGACGTATGTAAGCGAGATCATCTTGCGAAGCTTGGGATTCGCATTTAATTGCCACCCTGTCGAGCCTCTACCATTTGCGTAACGTGGCGCCCACAGCGGACGGCCATTTATACTGGAGCTGCCAAGGCGTGATACGGAGGTGTGGCCGTGCGCTGTCTCATTAGCGTACACCACTACACCCAGACAGTACCGGACGGTCCGCTTACGCGGCATCGACGCAGCAGCTGCCTGCCTGCAGGTCGTAAATCAAACTTCCGCTTCCCGCAGGCTTCTGCCGACCTCGCACGGAACGGCGCCAGCGTCCAACGGATAAAGACCGGCCGAGATACGGTGCTCCTAGTCGTGGAAGTTGTTTCGTTGCTTCCACGTGGATTTCTTGTGGCCACAACACCAAAAATGACTACCAGCTTGTAGCGTTGTATTGTGACTACATATAGCCATCTAACCTATTGATTCGTCTTGTTTGATACTGGATGAATAAAAAGTAACAGTACACCCTTTTATTTAAAAATACTCTGCAGGTTCTGGGAAACCTGAACATGTCAGTTAGGTATGAATGAGGTGGTCATATTTTAAGGTATATATCGAACATGAGCGCCATCTTGAAATCGGCCAGATTGAATCTGTCAATTTTTTAAAATTGTAAACGGGATCACGTGATACAAAAAAAAAAAAAAAAAAAAAAAAAAAAAAAAAAAAAAAAAAAAAAAAAAGCATCAGCATTTTCTGATAAGTTCATTCCTGTATACAGATTCGACGTTACAGTTCTGGTTAAAAAGTTACAAGATATCCCTATTTTGCAAAAAAGTATGTTGTTCGGTGATGAGGAAAGCTTCTTTTGTAAGTGGTCAAGGCAACTGTCGAAACAACAGATACTGGAGTGAGTAGAATCCACACTGGATGGAACATTAAAAGGTAAATTTGGTGATGTAAGGGTTATGATCTGTTGTGGAATACGGAGTACCCGTGTAATTGGATCCATTTCCATAGACCATTACAAAGCTACATGGCAATGCTGCAAGAATTGGTGTTTCCCTTAATTCTGAATGTAGATGGCAGCTTTTCTTCTTACTTTCAACAGGATGAGACCCCACCATACGAAGCAGTAGTTGTTCGTCATTGATTGCATTTTCAGTTTATTGCCAACTGGATTATCTGACGGGCTTCTGTGGCATGGTCTTCGAGATCACCTGATCTCACAACAGGTGACTTTTATCTACGGGTCCGTTTGATGTAAATCGTACGAAGGCTATTCAGAAAGTAAGTAACGTTTATGTCTTACGTCGCCATGGGCGCGCCGATGACGTAATATTTTGGTACAAGGAGGTTAGAATACAGGGAGACGCCCATGTGCTGAAAAAGTGAAGCCTGCTTCCGCCATATTGGTCGGTTTTGGACAAGTCTACGTGTTGTAGAGCTAATATTTTGTATCATTTAAAACCGGAATAAAACGTCCGACGGTTTTGCCGTGATGTACAACTTGTTAACAGAGTGAGAATTAGCCGTTAAAAATTAAGTTTTGAAATATATTATAATGAGTATTTATTACTATTTAATCAATAAAGTATGTTCTTTGAAAGTACATACCTTGCCGTGACTGTCAGTCCAATGCATTAACAGCAAGAGGATCAACTTAACTTAGTTTTAACGGAGAAATAGAATTTCAAAACTCATCAAGATGGTGGACAGGCTTCAATTGACATATGTGCTAGGCATATAATGCCACCTCCCTTTATTCTAACCTCCTTGTTTTGGTATGTGCGTGCTCGACAGGTCTCTCAGCATCCAGCCGTAACAATTGGAACGTCTCTACGCTTCTGGTTTTTTCGATATTCGAATTTCAAATGTGCGCTGCAGCCTACAACTCCGCCAGATGTGAGGTGCGGTCTGTTGTCAAAAAACTTAAAACCTTTAGCAATTTATCGTGAATTGTGCGAAGTGTACGGAAACAGCGTATTGAGTGAAAGTTCCATCCGGAAATGGTGTTTTCGGTTTAAAAGTGGCCGAACCAAAGTTCGTGATGAAGAGAAGAATGGTATTGTGACTGACGATCTTGTCGCTAAAGTTGATGAAACGATTCGTGAAACCCGTCGCTTCACAGTAATGAACTTTCGCTTTCTTTTCCACAAGTTTCACGGACATTGTAGTTTGACATTGTCGCTGAAAAGCTAAACTACCAGGCGGCAGAATTTTACGACGAAGGAATTTCGGGAGTTTGTCCACAGCTATGATAAGTGCCTCAATTTGTTTGGCGACTATGTGGAAAGGTAGTATTGTAGTCGCTCATTCAGATGTATGCAATAAACTGCTTTTGTTGTACTTAATTCTTTTTAATGTCAAAACGTTCCCTACTTTCTGAGTATCCCTCGTATATGCAAATAAAATAAGAAACGGACACCATATCGAGAAACGAAATGAAAATGCATGTGCAAGCATTTCTGCTGAAATAATTGTGTGAGTGCATGACGATTACATTCAGCGCCTTCAAATGTACGTTGAAGAAGAGGGACAGCATGTTGAACACATTAAATGTCTGTCTCTACCTCCACACAAAATGTGTTGTAACTTTTGACCCATAACTGCTACGTGGAACAGTTGCAGGAATGAACTTGTCAGAAAATGCTCATGTTATCTGATCTACCACACAAACCCTTAGATTCAAGATCAAAGAACGGCGTCCATGTTCGGATGTTCGGTACTTACCATAAAAGATAAACCGGCTCACCCATACCTTACTCCAATATTCAATTTTTCCATTGCCTGTAGGCTCATTGATAAAAAAGGGTGTACTGCGGCTTTGACTGACCCTGTAGATGCTAACGGCAGAAACCATGTTTCCCAAGAAAGAAATTTAAGAATGCACGGTGTTGACCTTCGATGGCTTCGCCGTTAAACTCGTCTTGTCCAGTTTAGTGCCTATTTGTTCAAAATGTTCAAATTTTTGTTAGGCTTATGGGACTCAACTGCGGAGTTATCAGTCCCAAAACTTACAATCTACTTATTAACTACGTTATACTAAAGACGACACAAACATCCATGCCCAAGGAGGGGGGGGGGCAGATTCGAACCCCCGATCGTAGCGGCCGTGCAGACCGTGACTGGCGCGCCGCAGATCGCTTGGCCACTGCGGCCGGCGTTGTCCATTGGGCGGAGGTGTTCCAAATGGTCAGAGAAGGTTTCACTATAATGCAATAATGTCGTCCATGTAATTATAGACGAACCTAAACTTTAAGTCACCCAAAACGAAGCCAGGAACGTACACAGTACGGCCTCGCTGACAGAGAGACCGAACGGTACGTGGTATTAAATTCATAAGAACTCGAGTTCTGGCGAATACAGTGGCCGCCTTGGATTTCCCTTCCAGTGGCTGCTTCATTCAGATAAAATACCGTAAAATACCGGGCGACAGTGAACAAGGTGAAATTATGTTGCAGGCCAGGAAGAGGATATTCCAAAACTTTCAGATTCAATGTGGGATAATAAACCTCCGGGTGGAAACAGCGCCCAATTTGCCGTTTTGACAATTATGGGCGACTCAGACAGAAATCGAAGGGGAATTACTTGTCAACTTCCTGTCTTAACTATGTCGTCTTAGATAGTGATTGCCTTTAGGCAGACTGCTTAACGGGCTCTTAATTTGATAACTGTATTCGATGCTTTGTTTTATTAGTCACGCCCCCTAGTGTCGGTTAGCACGTTAAGGAAATCACGAAATAGTTGCAACACCTGATGTGCCTCTTCATTAGATAAATGACTCACTCAAACTGTCTGGCTTCAGAAAGCGCATAACAAACACCTACATGACGAGTGTGCTCGCAGAAAAGAATATTCAAAGAAGGGCAAAACTTGAAACAAAAAACACCCTGCGCATAGATCAACGCTAATGCAAATTTCCCTATAAAATCTCAAACTGACGCGAGTGTGCACAATCTCTACATGAAGAACTGACCTGCAGCTGCCCTACAGCTTGCAACGGTGTGTTTAATTTTGGGTGGTTTACAAAAACGCCGATATTCGTAATTCCACCGGTAGTGCTACAAGGAGATAAAACCACCAGAGTCGAACAAGCCGCCCAGTGGTCAGGGTAAGCGCCAGTAAAAGGCAAAGAAAACCCTCTAATGCCCGCCACTTTGTTGTAAGTTCGGAGACAAGTATGCAAAGCTGAGCGTCTTAACTTTAACCTGGCGTCAATGATCGTGTTCACCACCACGATACCAAAACACTCTTTCCCATACCCGAGGTGTTAAATTTAGCGTGCACACATTCTACCTGCTCGGATTTCCACATTGCGTCCGCTTGTGAAGCCCCATTGATATTAGTAACCAAAAGATCTAGGTCTTGGTAGGTGTTTCCTATGAAAACGATTCTCAGGATTAATTACCTGTAAAATTATAGCGAATACCTGTACCTCTGATAAATTCACATCGAAACTGGCCGCGACGGAGCGCATTCCATTTACGTATTTACTCAGGATTACCCAGCGCGCTGAAGACGAATACATCCGGATCAATTAAATCACGCCAAAGTCATTAGGTCCGACCGGGTATGGCCCCTTTTTTTGTGGGTGCAAAGGTACTACCCACATTGTGAGCTGGACTTTCAGAGATTTTGCTGGCTCAATTATTGATATAGTTTGAGTTTCGTACTGCTATGTAACTCCCTGCTCTCCAGCAGTGAGTATAGAGAGTATATAGTATTTACTATTTTTGCTTTTTATCAGCAACGTGTTCTTCGTAGTTCTTTATCTAACGTAACTCCAAGATATTTCGTTTTCCTATCCACTCTATTTCGGTATGGAAGAGATTGAGTTTTGTCTCTAGAATCGGTCTTCTCGTAAAATGTATGGCTTTTGTCTTGTCTGGGTTCACTTTATTCTTGTTTTTCTTGAACCATTCTTCTGCTACATCTATTTGTTGTTGTGCACGTCTAATGTTTGTGCCTAGTCTTCTGCTTGAAGCAAGGAAGGCTGTCATCAACAAATTGAGCTAGCAGGCAATCTCCTGTTTTCGGTAAGTCGTTGACATAACCTGAGAGGAGCATCGGCGATAAGACCGAGTCTTGTGGTATTCCTGCAATTGCTGTTTTGTTCTCTGATCTAGTTTCGTTGAAGGAAACAAAAAAATCTTCTTCTTGTGAGGTAACTGTCCAGAATCTTGATGTAGCTGGCAGGAAGGTCGGTGGAACTATTTAATTCAACAAAAATGCGGTCTCTCCACACCGTATCGAAAGCCTTCTCTACGGAAATGACCGCGCGGCATGGGGTGCCATGTCACAGACTGCGCGGGCGTTCCCGTCGGAGGTTCGAGTCCTCCGTCATACATGTGTTGTGTAGTGTGTGTGTGTGTGTGTGTGTGTGTGTGTGTGTGTTGTCCTTAGCATAAGTTTGTTTGTTGGTCTAGGGACCGATGACCTCAGCTGTTTGGTCCCATTGGTTTACAACCTTTTTAACTCTGTCGGAAAGACACTTTCTTAAATTTCCGGTACGCAACTCTCGCACGCCACTGCGACTATCTAACACAGCGCTAATGAAATCGCTTAATTAACCTTTACACAAAAGGAAATATCAACTTAGAATGCTACCTCCCAAATATATCATAAACACTAACCTGCCTTTTCAGGTCGGTCGAAAACAGTGAAACTTCCACTGAACAGGGAGAGCAACGATTGTTAAATTATGCATTCCCCGTATTGCTCTGCAGATGGGGTTCGGAAGCTTGGGCAAAATGACCGGAAACACGACCCGTTCGGATGCTTGACGGACCTTGTTCCTGATCGGAGTTTTCCATTGACACTCCGCCCTCGGGCTTACCTCGGCTACCTGGAAACATGTATCTACTGCTTTCTGAGACTCGTGGACGATTGGCGCGAGGTAGGTTTCACATGATCGTTGCTTTCGAAACCTACAGTAAGACACCCAGAGCCACCAAAAACTTCAGTACTTTTAATACTAAAATCAAATCTAGCTCCAACAAATGTTATAGGACCATGTAAAACTTCTTCTTGTGCAGTAGTAGTCAATCCATCAGATCCAGGTGTAAAGTCCACAGTATCCACTGCTTTATAAACAGGTAACATGCTACGACGTCTCCTGTAATAACGGCGTGGCATCGTGATTAAATGCTATTGCTCGTGCGGCTGCGTCAAGCCAAATGAGACACGATGCCTGGCACAGCCAACGCCCTTCCGCCTGGCGCGCATGGTAGCTAGAACGCCACATCCGATCGCTCTGAATGTTTGATTTTTAAGCGTCCGCGCACTCGTTAAAACTAGAGGCGCGGACGCTTGCGGCAGAGAGCGACAGTGGCGCGCCAGGCGGAACAGCTCGGAAGCTGCTTCAAGGTCACGCACTTAGTCTTCCCCTTTCCTTCAAAGGAAATTTACATTCTCCAGAAATGTCCTAAGACACATTCGAAATTTTACAAGAGACCTACGACAGACATATAAGCCAAACATTTAGCTTGTCGACCACCCAGCTTGAAATACGGGATGAGCTGCGCTTTTTTTCCAAAGATTAGGAACGTTTCGCTCCACTAGAAACCTACGGTACACTCCTGCCAAAAAGAGAGTCCCTTAGCATACTACGCAGTGTAAAATAGAATCTGCATACCGTCATATCTAGCGGCTCTTCTTCAATTGAACGATTCCTGTTACTTTTCTATCTTTTGCTCAGTTATTTCTATATCTGCCATAATGTCCTTCCTGCAATGATTTAGAGTAGGAACTACAGAGCGATCTTCTACTGTGGAACAGCTTTGTGTCGTCCTCTGCTACAACGCAGTTACGGTCACAGGAGTGTGTGGAGATGTGGGTATGAAACTGATTTCAAATAAGACCAAAACTTAGTAAGTTTTTATGCCAAGTCGGTACATAGAACTTTACTTTTAAATTCGTTGAACGCATCACACATGGTTGTACTAACTTCAAATTTTGTTTCTTTTGACTTCTTCTTGTCTGTGAAGCTTTACATACGTTTAAATTTCCAGTGGAATATTTTTTGCTGCCATGGAAGTTTTCTTAGTTGTCTACTCACGGTGGATACTTCCCATCTCTTCAGCGTTTACGATGATCTTGAATTTTTTGTCCAGTGATATACTCGCCATTGTCAGCGATGACGATTAAATTTTTTGTCTTGAACTCTCAGGTGCTCTGAAATCTCTCTTCTTGCTCTTGATAAAGAGGATGATCTTCCATATTATTCACGAGGCGGTTCTCTGTTTAACTACTTCAGGTAATTTTAGGATAAAGTACTTGCAAAAATAGTACTACAAGCACAACCATGACACTGTAATACGTGGAGTAAAGTCGTATTGAAAGTATTCCGAGGCGCCTTGATCGCTAGTGGTGCGGTGGTCTACTGGTAAGACGTCTACCTTGTGAGCATGGAGGTACGGGTGCGATTCCCGGTCGCAACACAATTTTAATTCAATGCTTCACCTTTATCTTTAAATTCTTAATTGTTGTAAATAAATTCATGATCCTCCTGATTCTTTGTGTAACCTTATCTGACAATGAATTTGCGTGTAACAATCACATCAATCGCGCAACTTAATGATTGGGATGCATATTATGAGTAGCTGAACATAAATGGCTCTTCAGGTCGTTTCAAAATTCCTTTAGTGTAGTAGCAACTGTGGGAGGCCCCGGTCAATTATGGGAAATGAATAATTATCAACAAAAGTCTCAAAATCACATGAAGAATGTGCAGTTCGATATATCTGAAAATGATTGCCTTGTTAGGACACATCGACCTACACTAAGTGTAATTTAGTTTATCCGACATGAACACACACATTATACAATCAACCACAGCGCCTTCATTCGTTGATCTTTGTTAAGACCTTCGACCACGGTAGGAATTCATGAAAAGAACTTGGTATCTATATCTGTATTCAACCAAACTTCGTACACATATTCCGTACCACCCGACAACAATCAGTCTGCCGTCTGCAGAGGGGGAGTAAGAACAATCTACGACAGATAGTTTACGAAATATGGCTTCATAAACAAAGAGATACTCGAAAGATGCTGAATATGCGATGCGTGAATGACGACACTTCATTCATGCTCGTTTTGATAATAAGAGATCTTCGCGACTTGCAACAAATTTTGCATAAGTACCAAAATTTGTCTCGGTGAAGACCCTAACAAAATTATGAATGGAGAGAAGTTGATCACATACTACTTTTCCGCTTTTCCGACTGTAAAACTACGGAATTCGAAATGACCTACAATTCACTACTTCTATTCTACGAACTGTATTCAGATATGCTCAAGTGTTTGTAAATCTATGGGACCAAACTGCAGTGGTCTACAGTCCCTTATGCTAAAGACAACACACACACACACACACACACACACACACACACACACACACACACACACGGGCGCGCGCGCGCGCGCCCGAAGGAAGACTCTAACCTCCGACGGGAAGTAGGCCCGTACTCTCCAGTAAGTCGCCGTAAAGCGTCTGGCCATTTCCGCGCAGAGGAATGTATGAATATAATTTAAAGACACTATTTGCTCATACCGTTGAAACACCGTTCCAAATTGTACCATAAGACAAGAGAAAGTTCAAGAAACAAGAGGTCATCAACAATATAAGGTTTTAATTTACTGCATGCATTCAACTAATTATATTCGGAATATTTATTCCAGACAATATGAGCAAATGAATGTACCTTTAAAGGTATAACGTAGTACAACACTTAATTCGGGAGGTAAAGGGTTTAACAAAAAGGTACGGCCAAACTCTTAGGAAACCTTCCTCACACACAAAGAAAGAAAATATGTTATGTGTACATGTGTCCGGAAACGCTTAAATTCCATGTTAGAGTTCATTTTATTACTTCTCTTCTAATCACATGAATCATGGAATGGAAACACACAGCAACAGAACGTACCAGCGTGACTTCAAACACTCTGTTACAGGAAATGTTCAAAATGCCCTCCGTTAGCGAGGATACACGCATCCACCCTCCGTCGCATGGAATCCCTGATGCGCTGATGCAGCCCTGAAGAATGGCGTATTGTATCACAGCCGTCCACAATACGAGCACAAAGAGTCTCTACATTTGGTGCCGGGGTTGCGTAGACAAGAGCTTTCAAATTCCCCCATAAATGAAAGTCAAGAGTGTTGAGGTCAGGAGAGCGTGGAGGCCATGGAATTGGTCCGCCTCTACCAATCCATCGGTCACCGAATCTGTTGTTAAGAAGCGTACGAACACGTCGACAGAAATGTGAAGGAGCTCCATCGTGCATGAACCACATGTTGTGTCGTACTTGTAAAGGCACATGTTCTAGCAGCACAGGTAGAGTATCACGTATGAAATGATAACGTGCTCCATTGAGCGTAGGTGGAAGAACATGAGGCCCAATCAACATATCACCAACAATTAAAATCTGTGTTGATGACGTTATTGCACAATTGCGTGCGGATTCTCGTCAGCCCACACGTGTTGATTGTGAAAATTTACAATTTGATCACGTTGGAATGAAGCCTCATCCATACTAAAATGAGCTCTAACATGGAAATTAAGCGTTTCTGGACACATGTCCACATAACTTATTTTCTTTCTTTGTGTGTGAGGAATGATTCCTGAAAGTTTGGCCGTACCTTTTTGTAACACCCTGTATAATAAAGACTGGGATGCATGAAAAACAGCATCATCATACATGAGATTTTAGTTTAGGTCGCCTTTACTACCTCCTCTACTCATAACACATTTCGCAGACAGTTTCCTAATATTCCACTTTACGTACATGGAAAATTATATTATGGCAGTACATATTATTCAGGAGATGCGACCTCTTGACGATTTAGCTGCAGGAAAAAAAAATCTAAATTTGCAGAGAGTGAGGAAGAAACCGTTGAATCGAGGGGAGTGAGGGAGATGGACTAACGTAAGGACGCAATAAATACTCACCCGGATAACGCCTGCAAGTGAAACTAGTTCGTTGTTACAAATGAGCACTTGAGACCACCTCCGTAGTCCAGCCGACTGGGTATCTCAGAGTGTCCGGTAACAGCATTGGCCACATCTGTAATTTAAAAGAAATGAGTAGAGTCCTCTTTGCTAGGGTTTTAATCGCATGTTACATCCGCCAAGAAATGATGATAAATATCGTCGTACAAAAAATTAAAATAAAACTCTGTGTGGAAGGATTCTGGTTCGATATTTGGTAGTGTATATTTTAATGAAGTAGAGAGGTCCACTCAGCCATTACGAGGTCAGATCTGAAAATTCTTGAATAAAGAATTAAAGGCATCATCAGGGAGCATCTACTGGGAGTAATGGATGCAGCGAATGGAGAAACGCAAGTCACGTCTCCCACGACAACACGTCGCTTCTTCATGTGGCCTGAAGGTAGCTGTCGGTCACTTGGAACAGACCCAAGGTTTAATCCCTAAGCGGTGTTTACGTGTAAAATAGTCTTTTCTTCCGCGGATTCACCCGCAAGGGCGTACGACACATATAGTAACGTAATAAGAGTCATGGGATACCTCCTGACATAGATGGCAATTGTTACAGATTGCCCATAATTGCTACGGATTCATCACCTTATTTACGGAGTTACGAGAAGTTGGAAAAAATTACGGAATTCAGACATTTTACGATCTCATGTTTTTAAAACTTCGGAGAAGGTGCAGGTTAAATTTCGCTAATCGTAATGCTACTAACACTTTTATAGATAATAATGATTTCCTTCCTGAGTACGCAGTAAAGCTGTAGACGTTAACGATAGCATTTTCGCTGGAACAAGTCCCGCCTATTCATTCCCCTCCTCACCTAACAAATACACGCTCACCCGACAACACCTACCTTTGCTCTACTACGAGTGCATGGTTTTAGGTACCAGCTTAACAGTCCACGTGTTTTACCAGGCGCCAGAAATGGGCCACTTTGTATGCGAAGAGAAAAGCGTTCACATCGTTTTATCGCGTGTACTTGTTATTTGTGCAGTTAAAGCCAAATATAAGTGATGAAATTTTCTGTGATTTATGACATCTGTGTTCGGTGGTTTTATTCGTTCTTTCAAAATAGAAACACATTGCGTGTATAGTACACTACTGGCCATTAAAAATGCTACACCAAGAAGAAATGCAGATGATAAACGGGTATTCATTTGACAAATATATTATAAATGTGATTACATTTTCACGCAATTTGGGTGCAGAGATCCTGAGAAATCAGTACCCAGAGCAACCAACTCTGGCCGTAATAACGGCCTTGATAGGACTGGGCATTGATTCAAACAGAGCTTGGTTGGCGGCCGCGGTGGCCGAGGTGACTGGGGCGCTCCAGTCACGATCAGCACGGCCACTACGGTCGGTGATTCGAATCCCCCTTCGGGCATGGATATTTGTGCCGTCCTAGTTCGTAAGTAGTTCATAAGTAGTTTGTAAGTTTAGGGACTGATGACCCCGTAGTTAAGTCCCATAAGCTTAACAAACATTGAATTGAGAGCTTGGTTGGCGTGTACAGGTACAGATGCCCATGTAGCTCCAACACGATACCTCAGTTCATCAAGAGCAGTGACTGGCGTACTGTGACGAGCCAATTGCTCGGCCACAATTCACCAGACGTGTTCAATTGGTGAGAGATCTGGAGAATGTGCTGACCAGGGCAGCAGTCGAACATTTTCCGTATCCAGAAATGCCCGTACTGGACTTGCAACATGCGGTCGTGCATTATCCTGCTGAAATGTAGGGTTTCGTAGGCATCGAATGAGGGCTAGAGCCGCAGGTCGTAACACATCTGAAAGGTAATGGCCACTGTTCAGAGTGCCGTCGATGCAAACAAGAGGTGATCGAGACGTGTAACCAGTGGCAGCCCATGCCATCAAGCCGGGTGATACGCCAGTATGGGGATGACCAATAAGCGCTTCCAATGTCCGTTCACCGTGATGTCACCAAACACGAATGCGACCATCATGATGCTGTAACAGAAACTGGATTCATCCGAAAAAATGGCGTTTTGCCATTCGTGCACCCAGGTTCGTCATTGCGTATACCATCGCAGGCGCTCCTGTCTGTGATGCAACCTCAAGGGTAACTAGTGAACTCTCTTCCCTTCGAAAACGAATAGGCTGATTTCCGCCGCCTGATAAAACACGTGTATTTTTAAGCTGGCAACTAAAACCATGCATTCGTTGTAAACCAAAGAATTTACGTACCTCTTGCCGGTGACCTTGCATTTGGTAGGTGTGGAGGGGGATGTTAAAGCGGGACTTCTTCCAGCGAAAACGCTAACATTAACTTTTCCTACAATTTTACTACGTACTCAGGAAGGAAATCGTTATCATCTATAAAAGTTGTAGTAGCATTATGATTAGCGAATTTTAAACAGTACCTTCTCCGTAGTTTTAAAAATATCAGATCGTAAAATGTCTTATTTCCGCATTTTTTGCGAACTTCCCGTAACTCCGTAAATAAGGTAATAAACCCGTAGCAATTACGTGCAATCCGTAATAGTTGGCAGCTATGCACAGTGGATCTCGGGTGTTTAATTGAACGATTTTACGATAAAGAATATCTTATGGGTCTATCTCCGTCGACCATTCTGCACTCAACACCGTGTGGCCGTAATCATGTCGGAAACTGAACGGAGTCCAACTGACAGCTCTTTTATACCTTGTGCTCGATACTACCCCATCTGCATATTGCTTACCATGACTTACGTTACGATGGTATATACGTTTAAATTTTACTTGCGGTAGTAGCGGCATAGTTTCCTTATGTTGGCAATGAAATTATCACTTTACGAGGAAATAATTACTGAGCAGACAAGGGTACATGTAATAACCTGTCAAACATATTGGAGAAAAAGCATTAATTACTTATTGCATGGTCAGCAAGAAAGATTATTCCCGTAATTATATGAGATCAGGTTCTCAAAGGGCATTAATCGGCTGTTGCCAACATTAGCATACTACGTCGCCGCTACCGGAAGTAAAGTTTTACCGTGTATATTCCTCACATCTTCTTCTCTCCCTTCCCCCAGCCCTTTCCGCAACAGGCATATTTATTTAATCGATTTCGTAATCCTTTCAAACAGTGTGAACTGTCTTTGCATTACATTTCAACCATGGTAACATCATTCTTCCGTATCCACACGAAAACCAATCACATATATATCGACAGAGGGATGGTATATTCTAACAAATAAGTAAAACGAATTCGAAATATTTAAACACACTTATCCTGAATTAAAATTGCAATTTTCTATATGTTCCACAAGTTTAATTCGCTAACGGGTTTTCGGCTGACAAATCCATCTTAGGACATAATAGTTTTGTCAAAGAACTTACGATGTTTCGATCAACTGGTTTCGCTATAGTATTGGAAGGTATGTTATTCGATTACACTTAGATTCAAGCATATAGGAAAATGTCATATTTGTCTCCACTGTGGTAGTACATTTAAAAGGATAAAAATTAAACAATTCAATAAATATAAATGATAGGTATGCAAGATTAAACTGAACTTTAAATAGAAAAATATGTTTGTATAACATTTTAAACAATTAACCATTTCAATAAGTAAATCAGGTGATTGTTGAAGAATGCTTTAAATAGCTTTTTACATAGGATTTTACAGTGTGAGAGGTAATGGAAAACAAAGAATGGACTTTAACTGTGAATTGAAAAAAATTACGTATACCACATTTCATATACATTAACAGTTTCAATAAATAAATTACTTTACCAATATACTAATGAATATTTTGGAAATTTGGGAGAACAAACCAGGAATAAACTTAGACTTTAAATTGGAAAATGTACCAGTATAACACTTTGTGATTTTCATTGAATATGATAATGTCCCACGAAGAACCGATGGAAGAATGAGTAAAACTGAGAAAAGTTATCAGCCTGTTATTACCTTGAATGTAATCCTGTCGTTGCAGTGGCATAAGATGAATCACAACACATCCGTTGATCACAATGCCCTTGTCTTGAGCGTCTGCATCTCTACAGCAGGCGAGGCGAATTTGTGAACGTCTCTATAGAAACGTTTACTGTTGTTTGTGTTATATTGACGTTTCTACGGAAACGCCCCAGTGTTTCTAGTGCTTTGTTGACCAATGTCGTTTCGATTTTGTTGTCGATAACGACTCACAGTTGAAAACCGTCCGAAGCTTTCCCGACCGTGATAACATTTCTTTCGGTGCAATGGCGATAAGGATGTATTGACCCCATGGTATACAGGGTGTAACAAATATGTGCGGCGCAAATTACAGGACGCATTTCCTCACACGTAGGCAAAGACATAATGGTATGTGAACTTGGGTGCGGAGAGGATTTGTTTCCACGTTACATCCCATTGTCTCCAACGCAGAAATCAGGGACAACTCACTAGAACTGAACCCTCCTACATTCCACATGCCAGTCTTTCTATTAGGAGATATTAAGTATGCCCTCCGTGAGCACTGATACATGAATCAACATGCAGTGGTAGTGAATCTCGGCTGTGTTCGTATATCCCTGGAGCATTGCGTATCGTTTCGCAGTCTTCTATAAGGCGGACACGGAAACACAATCTCTCGTACTCAAGAGCTTCAAATGTCCTCAAAAATAAAATTCCGTTGTGTTAGGTTCAGAGACCATAGAAGGCAGGCAACTCAAATGTTCAAATGTTTGTTAACCTTACGGGACTTAACTACGGGGTCATCAGTCCCTAAACTTACAAACTACTTATGAACTACCTTATACTAAAGACGGCACAAATATCCATGCCCGAAGGGGGATTCGAACCCCCGACCGTAGTGGCCGTGCAGACCGTGACTGAAGCGCCTCAGTCCCCTCGGCCACCGCGGCCGGCGGCAGGCAACTGGTTTTTCTCTACCTATATGTTACCGAATCTGTTACTGAGAAAACGACGGACATTAACACTAAAATGACTAGGTTCTCCATCGGGCATGATGTACATGTTTTGTCGCACAGCTATACGCACATCTTTTAACATCTTCTGCAACATCACAGTATCTTATGTGAAACCTTAACTTTTTCCGGCGTAATGAATGTTCAATCAATTTACGGGTATGCCGCAGGTTGTCGTCGTCGACCAACGCCGATACTTCGACAGGAGCACACCCTGCTCTCAAGGAAGCAATGTGGAAGCGAATTTAATACCTCAGTTTTCAAAGGGTAAACAAGGAAGATAACACACACAGTACACATTAGAAATATCGATAGTGACTTTTAATCAACAGGTGAGGCAGCATCCCTCTGTCCCTCTCTTTTTTGACGAAAGACAGTGCCGGATTCCAAGCAGAATTTAAACAAAAACCACCATCTCTGTTCATAAGGTCGCTTGCTAGTTTAATTTCAACAGCTTCTTTAATAACACTATCCTAATAGGTACAAGTGCATGACAGAATCTCTGTGTTGTTGAATTCCATAGTATGACCGGTGCCAAGACAGTTCCTGCAACAGCGGATTTGTCTGGCTGTTGTAAGCGCGTGTGACGTTTGTCTTCAATACACCGGTCTTTCACAGTCCTGATGTCTGACCAATAAATGATATGCCACAACTTCAAGGAATACGATAGACACCAGTCTTACGCAAACCAAGAACATCTTATGTAGACGATACTTTTATCGTTTGGCTTCATGGTATTGAGAATTTAAACTGTTTTTTGGAACACCTAATTTCAGTCCACCTGAATATTCAGTTCACTGTGGAGATGAAAGAGAATGGCTGAATTCCCTTCCTTAATGTGTTCGTCATAAGGAAGGTTGATGGTAAATTGGGACTTACTGTTTATAGGAAGCCTACACACACTGATTTGTATCTGCGTTCTGATAGTTGTCACCAACCAACTCATCCTGAAGGAGTACTTCGTACCTTGTTTGAACAGCGCCCATGCCATTTCAGGCCCTGAAAGTTTGTCAGATGAGTTGTCCCATCTGGAGGTCACCTTTCGTCAGAATGGTTATAGTGAGGAGTGGGTAAAACATACTGTACGTTGCGCTATCAGCCTACAGTGCAATGGGTGAGTGACGATTTTAACGAAGTGACAACTAAATCTACGGCCTTTTTGACTTACGTAGGAATCATTTCAAACAGGATTGGTCGTAGTTTGCGGAAATATGATGAGTGTTTTTCCACCACCTTCTAAGATAAAGGCCCTGTTGGGGTCCGTAGAGGATGTTTGTGTAAGGTTGGTGTCTATCGTATTTCTTTCAGTTGTGGCATGTCATACATTGATCAGACAATAAGCACTGTGGAAGATCGGTGTACTGAACACAAACGTCACACACGTTTACAACAGCCAAACAAATCAGCTGTTGCAGAACACTGTCTTGGCACCGGTCATCCAATGGAATACAACAACACAGAGATTATGTATTAATTATTTTGTCAAGTAGGCTCAACCACATATATCGTGTATAAAACACTATAATATGACGCGTTTCAAGGGTCAAGCCCTCATCATCAGATAAAATATACAAGAATCTTTAAAACCCGAGACAAATAAAATCTAAAACGTAATAAAAGAAAACGTGGTTACTTCCCTTGTAACCGTGTCTCCGTAGAAAACAGAGATTATGTCATGCACTCCCACCTATTGAGATAGTGTTATTAAGGAAGATGTTGAAATTAAACTAGCAAGCGACCTTCTAAATAGAGATGGTGGTTTTTGTTTAAATTCTGCTTGGAATCCGGCACTGTCTCTCGTCATAAAACAGAGGCACAGAATTAATGCTGCCTCACCTGGTGATTAAAAGACACTATCGATATTTGTGATGTTTGGTAATCTTTGGTTCTGTTGACTGTGTAGTGACTTGTACTGTATGTGTTACCTTGCTTGTTTACCCTTTGAAAACTGAGGTATTAAATTCGTTTCAAAAATGTTCAAATATTTGCAGAGCTTACGGGACTTAACTACGGGGTCATCAGTCCCTAAACTTACAAACTACTTATAAACTAGCTAATACTAAGGACGGCACAAATAACCATGCCCAAGGGGGGATTCGAACCCCCGACCGTAGTGGTGCAGACCACTGTGGCGCGCCACAGTCCCCACGGCCACCGCGGCCGGCGATTTTTCACGCAATTTGGGTGCATAGAACCTGACAAATCAAAACCCAGAACAACCACCTTTCGCCGTAATAACGGCCTTGATACGCATGGGCATTGAGTCAAACAGAGCTTGGTTGGCGTGTACAGGTAAGATGCCCATGCAGCTTCAACACGATACCACAGTTCATCAAGAGTAGTGACTGGCATATAGTGACGAGCCAGTTGTTCGGCCAACATTGACCAGACGTTTTTAGTTGGTGAGAGATCTGGAGAATGTGCTGGCCAGGGCAGCAGTCGATGATTTTCCGTATCCAGAAAGGCCCGTACAGGATCTGTAACGTGTGGTTGTGCATTATCCTGCTGAAATGCAGGGTTTCGCATGGATCGAATGGAGGGTAGAGCCACGGGTCGCAACATCTGAAATGTAACGGCCACTGTTCAAAGTGCCGTCAATGCGAACAAGAGGTGACCGAGACATGTAACCAATTGCACTCCATACGCTGGGTGATACGCCAGTATGGCGATGACGAATACACGCTTCCAATGTGCGTTCATCGCGATGTCGCCAAACACGGATGCGACCATCATGATGCTGTGAACAGAACCTGGATTCTTCCGAAAAAATGACGTTTTGTCATTCGTGCACTCAGATTCGTCGTTACGTACACCATCGCAGGCACTCCTGTCTGTGAAGCAGCGTCAAGGGTAACCGCAACCATGGTCTCCGAGCTGATAGTCCACGCTGCTGCAAGCATCGTCGAAGTGTTCGTGCAGATGGTTGTTGTCTTGCAAACGTCTCCATCTGTTGACTCAGGGATCGAGACGTGGCTGCACGATCCGTTACAGCCATACGGATAAGATGCCTGTCATCTGGACTGCTAGTGATAAGAGGCCGTTAGGATCCAGCACGTCGTTCCGTATTGCCCTCCTGAACCCATATTCTGTTAACAGTCATTGATCGCGACCAACGCGAGCAGCAATGTCGCAATACGATAAACCGCAATCGCGATAGGCTACAGTCCGACCTTTATCAAATTCGGAAACGTCACGGTACGCATTTCTTCTCCTTACACGAGGCATGAGAAATCGGTTGGAAACTTTCCTCATGTCAGCACGTTGTAGGTGTCTCCACCGGCGCCAACCGTGTGTGAATGCTCTGAGAAGCTAATCATTTGCATATCATAACATCTTCTTCCTGTCGGTGAAATTTCGCGTCTGTAGCACGTCATATTCGTGGTGCAGAAATTTTAACGGTCAGGAGTGTATATAATATAATAGTCTCCAAAATTAAGAATGTATGCCTCTCGAGGCACTTGGCTTCTGGAAATCATATGAACATCAACTGAAATACCGGCAACCAAGAGGTTCAATGGGGAGAGTCACTGACTTAACTGCATAGTTCACACAAAAGCTATTCTAAATCGCAGTTTGTTTTGCAGTAACCGGTTTCGGCCATTTAAACGGCCATCATCAGGCGACTACAACTGTAATGATACAGGTAATACAATATTTGACGGATAAATTAATCTCTGTCCTTATTCCTTTAAAGTATTTGTACTCTCCATACACGTGTATTGGTAATAAAGTAATTATTTTTGAAAACATATTGTTTGTTCGTCTAATATTATATTATTACGTTTATCATTGCAGATTTAGTGGTCTGAGGATGGCCATTTAAATGCCCGAAACTGATTACCGTAAAATTAATTGATATCTAGACTGACTTTTGTATGTATTCAATCACTGAGATCGCTGACACTCCATAATGTTTTCCAAAACGATGACTGCATAGTGTTTCGATTTTTTTTCCTACTTGTCAGAAAGTACAGCGAAAATCGACGTTGTGAGTGATGTCTGCCCGTTACTGTTCTAGTTAGCAGTATATCCCTCACTGTGAGTTACTAAGAGCGCAGATTCTTGACGGTATTACTTCCCGCGTTAATTAAACGTGTGTTGCCTTTCATTAACGGTGGTTTGCCTGTTACTTTGTGGATTAAAGAGACATTTTTAAGTTGATTTAGTCAGTAGCTTCATTCACAATGCTGTTTCGACAGAATATATTAAACGGAGTAACAATTGACGACATTTTTCTCAAAATTCACTTTCTCAAAAACAAGTTTTTCAAGAAATGTAAGAAACTCTATAGGGATGAAAATTTATCAGACTTCACGAACAATATATTATTTCAAAGAACAAATCCAACTCGCAAAAATAAAAATAATAGATAATAGTCGCCATACATATGTCTACAAAAGACCCTGCAAATATAAAGTTATTCCAAAACTGATTTAGAACTTTTATTCCGACCATCAATTTACCAAGGACACACAGTTAACAAGTACATTACATACATTCATTTTAAGTATTACTGACATAGAGTGGAGTTATTGTTTCAAGACAAACGTTTAAACATTTTTAAACGCGTTTATTGAGCAGTGTTTTACTAGCAACCAATGATCTCGCATTTTGTTACGATATCTTCCAATGGTACTTTAATGACATTTTTCTTCTCCTCTCAATTTGTATTACAGGCTCAGAGTATTCTTACGTCATATTCTTTTAAATTAAACTTTTAAACTCGTGGTAGAAATGCGTAAAGCAGCTTTTTTGCCTCTCACAGACAGTTTTTCAACTGACACTAATACAAATGACAGAAGACAAATCTCATAACGCTGTATGCATAGCGCAAAAAAAAAAAAAAAAAAAAAAAAAAAAAAAAAAAAAAAAAAAAAAAAAAAAAAAAAAAAACCACCCACACCCAGTGACTACTACAGTACAAACGGTAAGCATACACAAACCACACCCTCTTTATAACGCAGAGTGAAAGTAAAGTGTTTCACTAAAGCTGAATATTGGACATCTTGGAACACAAAAGACAACGATGTATATTGAAAATAACATTATGAAAATTAAAATCTTACTGTACTGAATTAGATGCAGAAAACGAGTTTTGTTATCAGTTTGGTGGAAGAATGTGAATTTTGGAATGACGGAAGATATCTGATAACTTCTACATGTGGAAATAATTGGTTTTAGAATAAATAAATAAATGAAATAAAAATATTTTCTGAAGAAGAAAGTCATCTACTTCAAATAGTGAAAGTTACAAAAAAACATCACATTATCTGTTTTTTGTAGAACACGAATTTTGATAAAAGATTATAGACGAAGCTCCGTTTCCGATTTAATTACCGTTTTTGTGTTGAAGTTAGCCTATCATATCTTTAAGCACTTGACTTCAAGCAGCCCACCAGTGACAGTGTTGCTAAACGTGTTCTTCCTTTGCTACCTGCAACCGAACACGAAGCCTGCGATTCGAACTTTCCTGTGTTGTGTAATGCACAAGCTGGCGTTCGGACAGAAGATTCTGAGTGTCGTGTCTTACCTTCTGTCCGGCGCCACCTCGTCGTGACGATTAGTGGCTGGCAAACGACACCCATTGCCGTCCAGCGCTCTGCTCGACAAGAATGTCCGATGTCGATGCTCTTGTTCGCCGTCGCAGTGGATCTTTCACTGTGCGCTAGGGTCCTCTATTAATGGTATCGACATCCAAACTGCACGGCTTTCATGTACTGCGTATACAGATGATGTTGGCGTGTTCCTTCGACTAGCAGAAGATATCGATACGGCCTGCACTGTCCTCCAGCTTTCCGAACGATCCTTTGGTGCTGCAGTTAATAGCGGAAAATCGGCGCTTCCACCTATTGGCAGTCGCTAGTGTCCGTCGGGCGCCCATGTTACCGTCTTGTTAACGAGCCCAAGATATTAAGTGTTAATGTTGATGCGTGCTCTTGTAATATGCAGGTGAAGACATGGAGGCGCTTCTTGTGCACCATTCAGTGTGCCTGTCAGCAACTCGCTACTCGCCGCCTTACTCTGCACCAGAAACTCCTCTTGTTAAATGGGTCCATCCTTTCCAAGGCCTGGTTATGGTGTTCAATTTCTCACTGCTCCCAAGATGCGACCAAGGTCAATCTCAAAGACGGTCTCCTGGCTCCTCTGGCGTCATGAGATGTTTGTAGTCAGAGGAACCACGTTTGTTCTACCGAGATCAGACAGCGACCTACGACTGATATTGTTCGCCACTGTTAATCAACCGTGCTGCCCCCTACGCACCAAGTATGCCTGCGCTAAATCGAACGACAGTATCCCATATCCCATGCTGGTGGCTGCTGTGTAAACGATGGCATCCCTATAAGCATACGCCGCATGGAAGATATTCCTCCGAGTGACACCACATGTAGGTTATTTAGCTTGACATTGATTGTGTGTTCGTAGGTTTTCGCGGTCAATATGCTGAGTGAAGATCTCTCGGGCGTGCAGCCGGATAGATTGATCGTTGTGCAACGAATTTTCGACAGCATAATGTGCCATCGTCATTAGGTTAGTCCCGCTAACTGAGGCGCTGGTTGTTCTATATATACCTGCGGTCACCCCCCCCCCCCCTCCACTGACCGCGTGGGCGGACTGCGGAATGCTGCGGTGGTGGGAGTAACTCCCGCTCTGGACTCGAGTGGCGGACTTCAGTTTGCGCTCTGCCTTCGTCGTGCTCGGTGGCCTGGTTGCGCTACGATAGAAGACATTTTAGTGCCTGATTCCACGCTTGGCTTGGTTGAAACCCATTATCCTTGTTTATGAGATTCTCGCGTAGCCGGATTTCGATGGCCTCCTTATACAGACAGTCCCAGAATAGCGATGTGTTGCGTAAAACCTCTGTGTCTTCATATTTCATCTTGTGTTTTGTTGCTGATTTTGTGGGCTGTTGGAGTTCGGTGTGGTGCTTATGCTCCGTGCACCTTTCTTCAATTGTTCGAATGGTTTGGCCGACA
Organism: Locusta migratoria; assembly: GCA_026315105.1. Classification (NCBI taxonomy): domain Eukaryota; kingdom Metazoa; phylum Arthropoda; class Insecta; order Orthoptera; family Acrididae; genus Locusta; species Locusta migratoria. The sequence continues at coordinate 543,882,536 of CM048744.1, forward strand.
TACGCTTTTCCGCACTTGCTGTCGAAAATTCGTTACATAACGATCAATCCATCCGGCTGCACGCCCGAGAGATCTTCACTTGACATTGATTGATCGTTTGAGTAGCTGGATTCCTCCTGAAGGACAAATTTTATCTATATACATATTAAATCGTCAACATCAATATTGGAGAGCCCAGCCGATAACGTTCCAAACATTCTCAAGTTGGCAAAGATCCGACTACATTGCTGGCCAAGGTATGGTTTGGCGAGCACGAAGACAAGCAGTAAAAACCCTCGCTGTGCGCGCGGGCAGGCATTATTTCGCTGAAATGTAAACCCAAGTTCCTGGAGCTTGGAATTTTTGTGTCAGCGTGCAACGTAATTTAGTTCCTTAAACTACTGCAGCCCACAAGACGGATGTGTGGGACACTTGCGTATCTACCTCAGTTTGCGACTTATTTACTGACTCAACCATGTAAAATGTTCAAATGTTTGTATAGTCTATGGGACTTAACTACGGGGTCATCAGTCCCTAAACTTACAAACTACTTATGAACTAGCTACAACTACGGACGACACAAATATCCACGCCCGAGGGGGGATTCGAACCCCCGACCGTAGTGGCCGTGCAGACCGTGACTGGAGCGCCTTAGTCCCCTCGGCCACCGCGGCCGGTTCAACCTTGTAACTTTTTATGTGATTAGACATCGAGATTACTCTGTGTCATCAAACTATTGCTGATTTACTGGTTGACAGTAGGTAGCCAAATAGCCTAATACAATTTCTAGTATAAAAGCATGCTTCGGAATTAATTCAAGCTTTGTGTCGACAGCAAGGAGCGTACACGTTTTTCATGTTTCTGTGCCAAAGACTGAAGGCAGGTAGACCTGATCATGTTCTCCCTGTCCCCCCCCCCCACCGCCACTCGGACGATATGGGAGTACAAATTTATTATGGCTCTGTGAATAACATGTTCGTGGCAGTGTTTACAACCTGTTGCAATGCACTGCAAGTTGTTGCAATGCACCGCAAGTTGTTACATTGTGTGGGGTGAAACCATCTGTCACAGTTTGTAGCTTGTTGCAGTAGTAGTACATGTAATTTCTTCGCATGTATTATTTTATCTGTTATTTCTCATAGCGAAGGCTTCAAGAGAAATTACAGAAAGAATGGAAAAGTGCCAAAAGAAGGATACAGAGAAGCATCATAAGAAGTGTTAAAGGATTCGTCACTCAGAAATGTATTCCATAAACGTGGGATAAATTTCATGACATTACATCAATTCATATCGAAAAATAAAGGCTGATTCTTTTGGATACGTCACTTTAGCTGTGGTTTATGCAGAATGCTACACAGACAGTCACCCTTATCAGAGGAAACAATTCTAAAGAAGACAGAGTGAATAATGTGTTGATACTGAAGCAGAGAAGGACTACGATTATGAAGAGATCGGAATTGTGAAAATCAATCTATCGAAACAGTGCATATGATCTTAACAGACTGTTTTGTAGATAATGCCAACAGAAAGTATTGGAAATGCAGCTCTTTACATAATTTTCATGATATCACAGGTTCTAATAATATTTATTATCGAATAACATCGATGAATCACTTCCAGAAGGTTTCACAATTGTCCACCAACGCTCAAATGGACTGCGTGTGTGAAAGAAACTCTTCAACCTCCTCCCCCCAAAACAATTAGCTAGTCGACGTCAAAAGGCTGCAATGTAGAGAAGGTAAATATGTGATTAATAACAGCACAGCAGTTTTTTATTGAGAAAATTGGTGGAATGTCAGAAGGCTACAAGAACGTGTGGATGCTGTTTGATTTCTTCTGACTTGCTGGCAGAGTAAATCAGTCAGTATATCGTCGTAATGCAGATTTAGAACCTCCGTATTTTATCCACTTTGCCATAGAAATATCGTAGTATTCTTCCATTCACAAACTGTCACTTAATCTTTAGAGTAGGGCAGAAAATGTCTAGCATTTCTTGCTCTGTATCACAATAGGAGCAGAGCTACGTAGCTGTCATTACGATTAGTTAGGTATGGCCGCGGAGGAGTGGGCGAGCGCACTGAGGCGGTATGCTCCGATGCGCGAGGCCGTTCCCCGTCGGAGTTTCCATCCTCCCTCGGGCATGGATGTTTGTGTTGTCTTTAGTATAAGGTAGTTTAAAATTAATTTTTAAATTTATGGACTTGATGATCCAGCTGTTAAGTCCCATAAGCTTAACAAACATTTGATTTTTTTTGTTTGAACTGATGTATGTAATTATTTCACTATAAAGACCAATTTTGCCGTGGAAGATGAGTAGCACAGTATGTTGATTTTAGTATGGATAAATCGTCTCAACGACATGTTTGGATTGATTTCAGAATTACTAAAACTGCCTGCTTTCTGGGACTGTTATACGCTTTGGTAGATGAGTCGCATGAAATCAGAGGCTTCGGTGGTCTTACCAAAATTTCATAAATCATGTTTGTTACTTGAAAGACGTAATCGATTTTGATAGATGTAGCTCGATGTTGTAATGGAATCGGGACTTCAGTTGGTCGAGTTTTAATTCAAATTATCTACTTATACACCAGCACGCGTAAATCTATGTTGTTTTGATTATCTTCAAAAGTAGAAAACCAAGATCGCAATACAATTATTTATTTTATGACGACCAGATGACGTGATGATGGTGACATAACCGACTGAATAATTATACTGAGATCATGGCTTTCTATTTTTGAAGATTATTAATCAATGATATCGCCTTTACAACCTACGGTGTCACGTTGGTTGGGTTGGGTTGGGTTGTTTGGTTGGGATAGGGGGACTAAAATGCTAAGGTTATCGGTCCCTCGATGGAGAGGGGAAAGAGTGAGGATAGGAAAGGAAGGGAGGGTGAAAGAAAATGCAATTCGGGAAGTAAAGAAGGAAAGAAGACTGTATTGACCACCGGCCGTGGTGGCCCAGGGGACTGAGGCGCTCCAGTCACGGTCTGCACGGCCACTACGGTCGGGGGTTCGAATCCCCCCTCGGGCATGGATATTTGTGCCGTCCTCAGTGTTAGCTAGTTGATAAGTAGTTTGTAAGTTTTGGGACTGATGACCCCGTAGTTAAGTCCCATAGACTATACAAACATTTGAACAGTATCGACTCAGGCCCAGTGCTCGCCATGGACGTACTCACGAAAGAACCGGAACCCCCTGTGAGCATTGTCAGTTGAGGTCTATGTGGTTTGATTTAGGCGACCATTTTCGGGATTACATTATTACCATCTTCAGGTCATGTCATGCCATCCATCCAAGTGAACATTCGAATTGGCCATACATAAACGTTTTGAGTTTGACAGAGCACTGAAAAACCTAACTCGAAACAAGGCCCCTGGAGTAGATGACATTTCCTCAGAGCTATTGAAGTCTCTGGGAGAACCAGCCATGACAAAACTGTTTCACCTGGTGTTTACGATGTATGAGACAGGTGAAGTATCCTCAGACTTTAAGAAAAATGTTATAATCCCCATTCCAAAGAAAGCAGGTGCAGACAGGTGTGAAAACTACAGAACCATCAGTTTAATAAGTCATGGTTGCAAAATATTAACACGAATTATTTACAGAAGGATGGAAAAACTGGTGAAAGCCGACCTCGGGAAAGACCAGTTTGGGTTCAGGAGAAATGTGGGAACAAGAGAGGCAATACTCACTTTACGGCTTATCCTAGAAGATAGATTAAGAAAAGACAAACCTACATATCTAGCTTTTGTAGATTTGGAGAAGGCTTTTGACAATGTTGATTCGAATAAACTTTTTCAAGTTCTGAAGCAAGCAGGAGTAAAATAGAGGGAGCCTAAGGTTATTTACAACTTGTACAAAAACCAGACAGCGGTTGTCGGAGTTGAAGGGCAGGAAAAGGATGCTGTGGTTGGGAAGGGAGTAAGACAGGATGTAGCCTTTCTCCAATGTTATTCAATTTGTACATTGAACAAGCTATAAAAGAAAGCAAGGAGAATTTTTTAGAAGGAATTAAAGTTCAGTGTGAAGAATTATAAACATTGCGTTTTGCCGACGACATAGTAATTCTGTCAGAGACAGCAAAGGACCTGGAAGAGCAGTTGAACGGAATGGACAGTGTGCTGAAAGGCGCATATAAGATAAGTAGGATAATGGAGTGCAGGCTAAGAAAATCAGGTGATGGTGAAGGAATTAGATTAAGCAACGAAACAATAAAGGAGGTAGATGAGTTTTATTACTTGGGCAGTACAATGATGGTCGCAGTACAGAGGATATAAAATGCAGAATGGCAATGGAAAGAAAAGCGTTCTTGAAAAAGAGAGATTTGTTAACTTCGAATACTGATTTAAGCATAAGGAAGTCCTTTCTGATGGCATTTGTGTGGAGTGTTGCCTTGTATGGGAGTGAAACATGGGACAATAAACAGTGCGGACAGGAAGAGGATAGAGGCTTGAAATGTGGTGCTACAGAAGAGTGCTGAAGATCAGGTGGGTGGATCGCGTAACTAATGAGGAGGTACTGAACAGAATTGGGGAGAAACGGAATTTCTGGCATACCTTGACTAAAAGAAGGGATCGATTGGTAGGACACATTCTTAGACATCAAGGAATTGTGAATTTAGCGTTGGAGGGAAGTGAGTGGTGTAAAAAGCGCAGAGGAAGACCATGAGATGGTTGGAAGAGGCTTGCTCAGGATAGGATATTATGGAGAGCTGCATCAAACCAGACTCCGGAATGAAGACCACAACAACAATAACAACAACAACAACCGTTTTCTTAATAATACGCAGGCGACAGAGTCCCTATGAGAAACCCTAAGTGATGACTTGCATGTGGTCGTAGAAAGTTTGATTACGTGGAGCTTGTTCGGCACGTCCAATTCAGTCCATTCTGAACTTGTCATTCAACTGCAGTCGGTGATCACTTTCCGAGAGACCAATCTCCAGGAGCTGTTAGGTGGTGGCCTTCTTGGCCACTGATGCCTTAGTAGGGTGGGGGAGGAGAAGGGGATGTACACTGCGACTATTTGGGCCACGTGTGTTTCGCTTGGTCTGGATTTGAAGTGAAGAACTATTACCTCGATTTACACTAGCATGGCCTTGATTACGGTAGTAATACTAAAAGTGGGCCTTTGCGATCGTCTTTTGAAAACTCGAAATTTAAATGAAAATAACGGCTTAACCATTCATCTGACACGAAAATTGAATAACCTAATTTGTAGAGGAGAAAATTCTCTACAACTTTTCTCTCTTATGTTTTTTTCATATCTCGTATCGTTTCAGAAATATTTGCAAAAATAACGGCGATTTGACGATGTCTGTGTGTCTGTAACGTGTTCCCACTTTTTAAGTCGAACCGTTCAACCGATCGGCACCAAATTTTACAGACATAATTGTTGGCTACCAGAGACCAGAACCTTGCTTTCTTTAATATTTCGGACAAGAAATACGTTAGTAATACCAAAAAAGCAGTTTGTAATGTAATTTTAGTTGCAACTAAACCGTTCATCTGACGCGATAATTGAATAAACGAATTTGTAGAGGAAAAAATTCTTTACAACTTTGTTCCCTTATGTTTTTCTCATATCTCGTATCGTTTGAGAGATATTTGCAAAAATAACGGTGTTTTGACACCCTCCATCGAATTAACGAAAACCAGCCCTTCGCAGTTGTCACGTGACATTCCTCGCCCAGAACTCTCTGTGTCATCCGCCATCTTGCGTTGCGTATTGGATGATTTTCTTATTGTAACTTACACGTTGTCATTTCAAAGCAATGGCGCCCTGAAGAATTAACAAAAACGTTGTTCGTACGATAAATGATAAAAATGCCATATTAGCATCAGTCACAACGGCGATCAATAGTGTAGATTAAAGAACACAACTCGTGACATTTAGCCGTTGCGTTGTGGGCAATGCATTGGCCTGTGCCGGTGAACGTCAGTGGTCCGATACTCGCCATTACCTAAAAATATTTTTACCTAAATTGGTTTCAGACACTCTTACTAATTAATTTTTTATTATTTAGATTATTATTTTGGTCCAAAATGTTTGCAAAAACTTATAAAACTACAAATCTAAAGTGGGTCGTAAAACACGTCAGTGAGGTTTTCTTCCGGCAATGTACACTCGTGAAAAGAACGAGGGGGTCCATTGACATATATAGGTTCTGAAGTATTGTCATCGACAGAATGAAGCATAATGGTTCGACGTGTTTCTGTTGGATCTAAGGAATGGAGGCTAAAACATTACGGCAACCGAGGCAGTGGTAATAACCGAAAGTTGCTGGAAAGGGAGTTGGTGTTGACTTGTGTTTACTCTATCAAACGATTTACACAAGCAGTTGGTTCAGGTAGCTCAGTAAGCAGGTAGTGCAATGCAACAATGCCCGAAGCTATGGCATGGAGAGCCTTTGGAAGGTTGGAAACGGGACGGACACAGAGGAGGTGGCTGCAGCTATTGGAGTGTCCCAAAGTTTAATTTTCATGACCGGGACGCTATTTCAGAGAACGGGTCTCGTTAAAAGAAGGCAACACCAACTTAACATCCGCGAGAGATGACCGTTATCTCCGGATAAAAGGCCGTCGAAACAGAAGGACGAGTGCAATTCAGCTGCAACGCAGTCTCCAGGCAACAACAACACGCGCAATATCAACAGAGTCAGAAATCGCCTTCGGGAATGTCGCCTCTAAGCACGGTGGTCAGTGGTGTGTGTGTCCCATTAATATCATGACACCGATTAGTCCACAGAAACTGGGCGGAGGAACGTCAGGAAAGGACTAGTAACGAATGGCGCCCGGTTCTGTCCACAGATGAGTCAAGATGTCTTCAGCCGGACAGTCGTCGTTGAGAACGTGGAACTCAGAACAATCTTGCTAATGTGCAGGAAACATCACCAGATCATGGTGCTGGACGAATGGTTTGGGCAGGACTCTGTATTACGGACCTCTACGTCGTTCAGAGGTATAGAGACAACATTTTGTTGTACACTATGCTGGTGACATAGGAGACTGGTTCCTTCTGGTGGACGTTAACGCTCGTCTCCACAGAGCTGCACTGATGGATAACGTGCGTGAAGCTGAGGAAACTGAACGAATGGAGTGACCAGCTTATTTCACCGGAGTTAAAACCTGATTGTTCATGTCTGTGATTCAAATGGCAGACGCACTGCGGTCATACCAGCACCTGTTCCAAATGTTGCAGAACTGGATATTTCACTCATGGAAGAATGGCCAAATGTCCATGAAGAGCTCATTGGTAATCTCATAATGCTGACAAGTGTAGCTGTCACGCCTGACAAACAGGAATTAACTGATGAAATTGTAAATGTCTTTCAGAAAGTTATTTAGAGATTCTCTACAAATGGACTCTCATTAAAACACTGTATATACAGTTTCATACTGTTAATGGCATGACACCATTTATAACTTTAGACTCTGAACAGAAATCTGTAGCTAAGGTAGAGTATTTCAATATTTAGGTGTTTGAAATGCTGACGGATTGAACTGGAAGAAACACATTGAAGATCTGCTGAAACGTTTGAGTTCAGCTACTTATGCTATAAAAGTCATAGCAAAATTTGGTGATACACATCTCAGTAATTTAGCTTAGTATGCCTATTTTCGTTCACTGCTTTCATATGGGATCATATTGTGGGGCAATTCAACATTGATTGAAAACGTATTCATTGCACAAAAGCGTGTAAACAGAACAATTGCTGGAGCCCACCCAAGATCTTCCTGCAGACATTTATTTAAGGATCAAGGGATCTTCACTGTAGCTTCACAATACATACATATTCACACACACACACTATATATATATATATATATATATATTCACTCATGAAGTTTGTTATTAACAATCGGTCCCAATTCAAAAGTAATAGTAGTGTGTATAGCTACAACACTGAGGAAAAGGGTGATATTCACTATTCAAGGTTAAATCTAACTTTGGCACAATAAGGGTTCAATTATACTGCCACAGAAGTCTTTGGTCACGTACCAAGTAGCATCAAAAGTCTGACAGATAGCCAACTGGTATTTAAAAAGAAAATAAAGGAAATTCTGAATGGCAACTCCTTCTATACTTTGGATGAATTTTTAGATAAAACTAAAAATGAATAAATAAATAAAAATAAAAAAATTAGAAATAAAATAAAAATCCTTAAAATATTGTCATCTATTGGCACCATTTGCTAAACTGATACGTTCCACCTCATTACGAAATGTCGTATACATTATCTATGGAACAAGTATTAACCTAATCTAATCTAATATGTTCATGCCACGCAGGTGTGCAACTGTACTGTCCGTCAGAGGTGATCAAACACCATATTATGGTAGTCCCATAGAACCTCGCTGTAAGTAAACGCAATGTAAAACTCAAGTAAGGAGTTCAGACATCAAAATATCGTACTTTATCACACACAAATTTCAGTTGTGACCAATATCTGATTAAAATACCTTACCGTATGTGTATCGTGTATGATGTCCTACGTGTTCCCCTAATCCTTTAGAGCAGTGTTTCCTCACATAATGCCAGTTTGGGATAGTATCGTCTCTATCGAGATGGGGAACCAATCGACGACGAAAACCTCTATAAATCTCGACACCTAGGAGGGACTCGGTAATGAATATAAAGGGCTCTGATTACCGCCGGCAGCAGACATGTGCATCGTTAGCTGGCGGTGCGCTAATGAATACCCGCGGCCTAACAGGCCACAGCGGCCGCCCAGTCGCCGTCTGCCTTAGAAGGCTTCCCGCCTAATGAAGCGATCCTCTGCCGCCCCTCGTCGCCATTCCAGCGGTGCACACGCAGTCTTTCTCATCACTGGAATGCCAGGTGTGGCAGAGGTTCTGTGGGTCATCGCGAGGTCACGCCATTTACACCTCTGGCCTTGCAGCTGACACGGACATCTTCTAGCAGAGAGTCCCTATGTTAGTGTGTTCGTTAGTGAGTACGTATTGCGTACAAATCTACAGTTTTGTTCAAAATGTTCATATGTTTGTAAATCTATTGGACTTAACAACTAGGTTATTAGTGCGTAGCTTACAAACTACTTGTAGCGTTACATTGAATATTTATTTTATTAAAATTATATCTGCGACGCTTGTCGCTAGCATCCGTTCACTCTGCCAATAAATCTCTGACTATTTTGTTTCAGAAGATACTTTCAAATTTTTTGAACGAGCTGTGGAGAAAACGGAATCGCTCTTCGTCTTTCGTTTCTCTGGCGTTGTATCGAGCGGACGTCTCTCTCTCGACCTCTACACATTGAAATGTAAGTGTGAGCTGTTAGGACCTTCTAATTGTAATAAATTCAACAATTTCATTTGAAATCTCTAATTTAATTAAAATGAAAATTTTCCCCATTTTTCACTTTTATCAAAAATCTTTGTTTCCAGCATAATTTGTAAAATGATGCTTGGCCATTGTTGTACATTGCCTCACGATTTCGAAAGAACTTTCCAGACGCTAATTTCACTTACGCCCATTTTATGTTAAAAATTATTCCAATGCCTGCAGTAATTCTTCTCCCTTTTAAAACGATGTCCGATAATTTAGTAACTTTCAACATCAATATTAATTGAAGTTAAACACCGTTCTGAAACTTTAGTATTCAAAGATCATGCAGCCAAGGATCAATTTACAATAAAGAAGAAATTAATTACTTCATACAGGTTCGCCTGCAGTGTGACGGGTCCCATTATGAATGTACAGGGTGAGTCACCTAACATTACCGCTGGATGTATTTCGTAAACCACATCAAGTACTGACGAACCGATTCCACAGACCGAACGTGAGGAGAGGGGCTAGTGTAATTGGTTAATACAAACCATAAAAAATGCACGGAAGTATGTTTTTTAATACAAACCTACGTTTTTTAAATGGAACCCCGTTAGTTTTGTTAGCACATCTGAACATATAAATCTCCGGATGTAATTAACATTTTACAATGCAACAAACGGACCTGATTACGTATTTGTTTATATGTTCAGATGTGCTAACAAAACTAACGGGGTTCCATTAAAAAACGTATGTTTGAGTTAAAAATATACTTTCGTGCATTTTTCTATGGTTTGTATTAACCAATTACACTAGCCCCTCTCCTCACGTTCTGTCTGTGGAATCGCTTCGTCAGTATTTGATGTGGTTTACGAAATATATCCAGCGGTAATGTTAGGTGACTCAACACGCACTAAAGAAAATTCATACAAATCGGACGGGCCGTTCTTAAGTTGTGATCTTTCATACACTTGGTCACTGATTATTCACTGTATATTTAGACAGATACAGTACTTCCTTCTCAGCATCGATGTATGACAGTCAGGGCACTGACACTGTTTGACAGCACAGGGTCACACTCTGCCTTATTAATATACGCCGATAAAAATCAATTAGTCTACCATAATAGTGAAAAATTCATTCTCGTTGTACTCTAATATGGTGTGTGATCGCCTCGAACTGCCAGTAGTGTTGCACACCTGCGTGGCATGGACATTGTGAGGTTATCAATCAGATCTTAAGGTATATTTAGCTATTCTTTCATGAGTGCGATATCCAGATCTGAAACTATTGTGGGAGGTGCTGGTGTGGCACCAATGTATCTGCTCAGTGCATACCAGACATGCTTAATCGAGTTTAAGTCCGGTCCGTTCCTTCAATTCCCTCAGCTTCAAGCATTTTTTCCACCAGTGTAGTTCTGTGGGGACGAGCTTTATCGCCCACCAGAAGGAAACACCTATGGCACCAGCATAGGATACAACAAAAGGTCCGAGGATCTCGTCTCTATATATCTGAGCAGTCAAAGTGCCATTATGAATGACAATGAGGTCCGTACGTCGGCCAATATTGACTCCTGGCCACACCATTCGTCCACCACCATGGTCTGTGTGATGTCACGACTCCGATCCTGATGTTCCTCTGCCCAGTTTCTGCAGGCTAATCGGTATCTTGGTTTTAAGGGGACACACACCGTAGGCCTCCGTGCGTAGAGACCACACATCAAAGGCGATTTGGGACTGTTTGTGTTATACTGCGCAGGACGCTGCTGCCTGCTGGTTGCGTTGCAGCTAAGTTGCATTGAGCCTCCTGTCTCTTGCTGACGTTATTCGTGGACGACCTTGGCCTCGCCTTGTTCTAACGGTTTCCGTTGTCTGAAAACTCGTCCAGGTCCAGGAAATTACACTGTTGGACACCCCTGTAGGTGCAGCCACTTCCCCCTGTGTCTGTCCTGCTTTGAACCTTCCTAATGCTCTCCGTGTCATAGCTTAGGGTAAGTGACGTTGTTGTTACATTGCTCTACCTGCTCACTACACTATCCGTCGGGCCCGGTGGTCTTTGGAAAAGTGCTCGACTGGAAACTGAAGGGTTGCTGATTCAAAACCCGGCCGGACCTCGGATTTTTTCAGTCTGCACTTTAACCCATCAATCACCTCTCAATGATATGAGGAGTCGCCAGAAACGACACGTGTTTCGGATTCCACGTTAAGCTGTAGGTCCCCTTTCCCCCGTTGGATAACTTGGGGTAGGCTAGGGACACGCAAGTCGCCGAAGTGGCGTCCAATTGAAAGACTTGCACCAGGACAATGTGCCACATGAAATTATTATGCTACACTGTTCGAGCCCAACTGCTTGTGGAATTCGTTTGGTAGAGTAAACACATACTAACACCTATGCAGCAATTTTCTGTTACTACCACTATGTTACCGTAATATTGTTGTGTTCACTCCGTATAAGTGACAGAACCTAGATAACTGATCTCCTGTTTTGACCAGCTTAATTACGAAGACCTTACAGTTAATTACTTGATGAAGAGCAAGGAATGCTTGAATTCCACTTTGAACAAAACTGTACACAAATAACGAACCGAACATCTGTGAATATGGCACCAACTCGCTTGGTCCACATCGACATTTCATTGCAACCATTAACGTTGTAAAAAGAGCCAGGGGCATGTATAACGGCCGCCGGAAGTATCGCCACGGCCTCAGAAAAGAAGAAAAAACGAAAGGCCCACCAAGTGGACACGACACGGCAGCGCAAACCGGTCCCCCTTCTGCCCCCAACTGGTCACTGGTCTTGCCGACCGGCGACCGGCCACCGGTGCTATAACCGCATGGTTTACGGCCGCCCCGAGATAAGCCGGGTCTTTAGCGCCGACGCCGGCGCCCGTGAGAACCGCCGCGTGTGATGGCCGCGCGGCTCCCAGGCGGGACAGCGTTTAATTAGCGGCCATCGACTGCCCCTAGACTCCGGCGGTCGCCTTTGAAGCCGCGGCGTCACGCGGTCGCTACATTATGCGCTCCTCGGCCACATCACTTGCCATCCGATTAGGTCGTTTGTCTGCGTTACCTGCTATGTCGCACTGCGTCGGCTCGCTTCCTTTAACACCCACGTCACGGGCCTCACACATGCCACACTGTCGCTCCGTTGGTTCCCAGAAATGCCATCTGTCACCAATTTACCACCAATTTACACGCGCTGAAAAAAAATTGTCTTGTGAAGTGGTACAACAAATTAAGACTTCGGGGGAAAATAACAATAAAATAAATCGCATATTCATAGAATATATGACATCAACTGCGATTGAGCAAAGCTGAAAATGTGTACCCAGCCGGGATTCGAACCCGGGTCTCCTGCTTTCTAGGCAGTTGCGCTGCGGTGATCACTGTGTCCCCAGTGGTGTAGAGTTCAGCGCAACTGCCTAAAAAGCAGGAGACCCGGGTTCGAATCCCGGCTGGGTACACATTTTCAGCTTTGCCCAATCGCAGTTGATGTCATATATTCTATGAATATTAAATAATAACAGCTGCAGGATCAGAAGTGACGTCTATTCTTTCGGAACAGACGCCACATGTATATAAATAAATCGCAGTTTGCGATAAGTTATCGCTTCACTGTACTAGGTTTAGATGGCGGCCGCGGTGGCCGAGGGGACTGAGGCGCTCCAGTCACGGTCTGCACGGCCACTATGGTCGTGGGTTCCAATCCCCCCCTCGGACATGGATATTTGTGCCGTCCTTAGTGTTAAGTAGTTTGTAAGTTAGGGACTGATGACCCCGTAGTTAAAGTCCCATAAGCTATACAAACATCTGAACTAGGTTTAGGATCTGCATCGAAATGACGCATGGTACAGGGAATGGCAATTAAAGCTCAATGTAGACAAGTGTAATGTGCTGCGAATACACAGAAAGATGTGCTGCGAATACACAGAAAGAAAGATCCTTTATCATTTAGCTACGCTATAGCAGGTCAGCAACTGGAATAAGTTAATTCCATAAATTATCTGGGAGTAATCATTAGGAGGGATTTAAAATGGAACGACCATATAAATCAATCGTCGGTAAAGCAGATGCCAGATTCATTGGGAAAATTCTAAGGAAATGCAGTCCGAAAACAAAGGAAGTAGGTTACAGTACACTTGTTCGCCCACAGCTTGAATACTGCTTCTTCAGAAACGCTTTTATCCCCATAGCCATTCTGCATTTTATATCTTCTTTACTTCGGTCATCAGAAGTTATCTGCTACCCAAATAACAAAACTCATCTACTTTTATCGTCTCATTACCTAATGTAATTCCTTCAGCATTGCCTGACTTTCTGACGCTACATTCCTTTATCCTTGTATTACTCCTGTTGATGTTCATCTTATACCCTCTTTTCAACACACTGTCTATTCCACTCAATTGCTCTTTCAGATCCTGGTCTCTGACTGAATTACTATGTCATCGGCAAATCGCAAAATTTTCATTTCTTTTCCCTGAACTTTAATTCCCTCTCCATATTTCTCCTTGCATTGCTTCACTGCTTGCTCAAAGTACAGATTGAACGACATTGGGTAAATGCTACAATCCTGTCTCACTCCCTTCCCAACCTCTGCGTCCCTTTCATGCCCTTCGACTCTAATAACCGCTGTCTGGTTTTTGTGTAAGCAGAATATTAAAAAAAAAAAATGTGTTGTAGCTCAGCGTCTATAGTTGCCATAGTTTAAAATTTATCAAACCTGAGTTCATACTGATCTGAGGATCTTCAGTGACCGCCTGAGTCTCTTCTACTCGTCATCGCCCAATTCGTCCAAATTTATGTTACATGTGGTGAGACACGAAAGTGCCCCAAATGGGAACTCTAGATGGCCAACCGTTCAGGAAATAAAGGGAAGTTTGATACAGATCTATCACCATATGTATGTTATCTACTGTTCCTGTGAGCGCGAGTTTAGGAAGCGGAGTTTGTCTCAGCGGTAAGAAATCGGATTCGTATTGAGAAGATCGCTGCTTCAGCTCCGCTCGGCGGGAAGAGTTTTACTGTTCCTTGGCAATGCGTACACCTACTTATTTTTCCAGTTTGGATCGTGAGGACAAGTTTAATTACAGCACGCACGGAGGCATATAACAATCATTCTTCCCACGCTCAATACGTGAATGGAATGGGGAATAACCCTAATAACTGGTACAGTGCGACGTACCCTCTGCTATACACTTCATAGTGATTTTCAGAGTATTGATGTAGATGTAGACGTCACAATTAAGGAAGGAGGCTTAGGGTTTAACGTCCAGTCGACAGCTTCGTCATTAGAGACAGAGGTGCCGGCCACGGTGACCGAGGAGACTAAGGCGCTCCAGTCACGGTCTGCACGGCCACTAGGTTCGGGGGTTCGGTTCCCCCCTCGGGCATGGATATTTGTGCCGTCCTTAGTTGTAAGTAGTTCATAAGTAGTTTGTAAGTTTAGGGACTGATAACCCCGTAGTTGAGTCCCATAGACTCTACAAACATTTGAACAGTTTTTAGAGACAGAGGTAACGCTCATAGTTTTTGGTAAGGATGGGGAAGGAAATCGGCCGTGCCCTTTGAAAGGAACCATCCCGACATTTGCCTGGAAAGATTTAGGGAAATCACGGAAAACCTAAATTTTGATGGCCGGAGGTGGATTTGAACCACCGTCTTTCGGAATGCGAGTCTAGTGCGTTACCACTTCGGCATCTCGCTCGGTGTCGTCACAACTACCCGCAACATCATATAGGTTATTTTATGAAGTTATATAAGCCAAAAAAGAAAGGGCATTGGATGAAATTCGGGACTACAAACATTTAAAAAGGGACTTGGGGACGTCGTGTATGTAAATCGATACTTCCATTCTTTTGCAATTGATCAATTAGAAGTACCGGGGTGATATTCATCGAAGAAACAGGGGAAGCAATAATTTTCACCGCCTCTTGCACACGTTATCAGCGACGCCCTTTTGCAGTTACATTTTTTTAAATGTTTCCATAGAAAAACAAACTTAATTGACAATCTGAAAACACCGGGCGGAATCGAACCCGCGAATCATTCAATATAAATCCAAATAAAAAGCCAAACAGACTCTCTCACAAGCGGAACACCAAGTATGGTACCAACGGAATTTGATGGGTCGTAGGTATGTTGTGAGGGAATTCCTCCAGACCATCAAATTCTGGCATTTTTGACAGTTATCTCGTCTTGTCTTTTACAGCGAGACGAGGAGACTGAGGCGCTCCAGTCACGGTCTGCACGGCCACTACGGTCGAGGGTTCGAATCCCCCCCTCGGGCATGGATATTTGTGCCGTCCTTAGTCTTAGGTAGTTCATAAGTAGTTTGTAAGCTTAGGGACTGATGACCCCGTAGTTAAGTCCCATAAGTCCTACAAACATTTGAACATTTACAGCGAGAGATCCATATCTCATCTTTTGGAAACAGATGGTACAAAATGCCTTCCGTTTGCGTCCACTGTTATTGCACTCCGCAACAGCACAACACGAAGTATTCTTACTCATAATTACAGAAAGAATATATGGAAAAATTGTTCCCTAATAGAAGAAAGGTACTTCTATCCGAACACTTAACAGGTCACGAAACGAGTGAGCGCAAGACACAACTTGCTGCTTGCACGTTTCATAAGGGTACTGCGGCAACTGCTCGGCACTTGCTGCTAGGTGACGTCACAGAAGCAAAGCTCGCGAGTCAAATTTACACCCCCCTGAGTGGCAGGTAGCGGCCGCGTGCAGAGATGGCCGCCTTGACTGGGGATTCGCGGCGAGAGTGGTGCTATCTATAGCGCGTGCTGGTGCCGGGACCGCGCGGTGTTTATGTAATGCGGCGCTCCAAGGCGATTGTGAGGCGGTCGCGTTACGTAAGCGCCTCCCACCTGTTGAGGGGCGGCAACAGCTGGCTCTCACGGCCGCTACAGTCGGATATCGCCACTCCCACTATCCGGTATCAACCATTAACACTCTCGCTACCAGCCAAACTCTTTGAGTGTGCAACTATGTACTCCATTCACCGAAACGACAGACGCACTGTAAATACGGCAAGGCGCGTGACCACAGCGTCGCCGTCGAGGGGTGTACAAGTCAGGAGTTCTTGTATCCCAAGCAAAATTTAATTTCTCTCCAATGAAATTCGCTGTCACATTAGCCAATGAACTATGAGCTGGAATGTTCAAATGTTTGTACGGCTTATGGGACTTAACTACGGGGTCATCAGTCCCTAAACTTACAAACTACTTACGAACTGTCTAACACTAAGGACGGCACAAATATCCATGCCCGAGGTGGGATTCGAACGCCCGACCGTAGTGGCCGTGCGGACTGTGACTGCCGCGCCGCAAAGCGCTCGGCCACCGCGGCCGGCGAACTACGAACTGGAAAGAGACGTCAAAACGACATTCACTTGTTCAGTCACAGACGCCATCTTGATTTACCGTATATCTCGCAGTTTTGGTTTTATAATCCGTAGTAAACCTTTTCAGGGCAACAGCGCATTAAAGACGAATCATAAAAAAATCTCTGTCTCAATTTACTATAACTAAATATAAATAAAATCATATGAACACTGCCGGCCGCGGCCGCGGTGGCCGAGGGGACTAAGGCGCTCCAGTCACGGTCTTCACGGCCACTACGGTCGGGGGTTCGAATCCCCCCCTAGGGTATGGATATTTGTGCCGTCCTAGTTCGTAAGTAGTTCATAAGTAGTTTGTAAGTTTAGGGAATGATGACCCCGTAGTTAAGTCCCATAGACTATACAAACAAACATACGAACACTGAAAAAACGAACCTATGGGAGTGATATACCATAAAAAAACACCGCTACCGGAAGTTGTCGTAGTGTAGTGGAGAGAGCGGTTGACTATCAAACTGAAGATACTGTGATCGAAACTCGTCCAACGCGAATATTTTTTCTAATCCTTTCGTTTGTAACACATTGTAGGGCTTATTTATCCACATTTTGCGGGATTTTCTTATTCATATAACAGTACTATATTATCCAATTCTCTGTTAGTTATTAGTGCAGCAGTGAGTAACAACGAGTTGGTGAGTTATGTGTGACCGGAGAACGGAGAATAAAATTGGTGCTGCAAGTAGTGATGGGAACAATCGAATAAAAACAATCGATTCATTCGGTTGTTGGAAAAAAATCGATCATTCGGTTGTAGTTTCTCGTATCGGTTGAATTATTCATTCGTTCTTCTGAGTGAAACCAGTCGGTGGGACCAACCGAATGAAACAACCGATTCAGTCGGTTGGACTTTTCATTCGTTCTTTTGAGTTAAACCAGTCGGTGGTATCAACCGAATGAAAAAATCGACGCAGTCGTTTGGACCACTCATTCCTTTTCTTTTGAGTTAAATCAGTCGATGGGGCCAACCGAATGAAAAAATTTACACATTACTAATGAAAATTAGTTCTTTTGAGTGAAACCTGTCAGTGGGAGCAACCGAATGAAAACATGCACACTTTTGCAGTTTTGTACATTGACTAAATTATCATTCTTTCTTTTAAAGTGAAAAGAGGCAGTACGTTTTTCGCGAGGAGCGGGGACTCGAGAGGGGGTGCTGCCTCGCTTGCGTTTTCACTGCTGACAGCGCTAGTCCAGCAGGTGCGCGCCAAACTCCACACAACAGTGTCTGGCGGCGTCGCAGGGCGTGACATCGCCGATTGTTGTCGGTTACTTACTGTCTCAATAAAGAAGCGTCGAAACTACAGGGTGTTCCAAAATGATCGCTACAAGTTTAATCTCGCATACTGTATCTCCGAAGTGGGAACAGGTAGAAACGTGCGGTTTGCGGCTTATTGTTCATAAGGTACTAGTAGGACAGAGTTAAGTATTTTAACTTTGAACATATTTGCTAGATCCAAATTCGAAGATCACTAAAACATTAGATATTGTAAAAAAAAGTTTATTAAAGTATTTTGTATAAAAATGTTTCTTATATAAATATTTTTGTTAATTCCATCTAATTTGAAGGAGTACGAGAAGACATACAACATTTATCAGTGCTGTAAATTTCCTTCAGCGCGTCTGTATTCGTCAACGGTGTATGAAAACATTCATCTCAAGTTTCATAATTATTCACTCTTGTCACAGATATTTCTGTGGTTATCGGTGAAACGATGTGCAGGTTTATTTCATCCCTCGCCATGTACCATACAAAATCTTAGATGCCACTTGTTTTGAAAGTCAAGTGTGCTAAATTTCATCAGGATCGGAATAAACTCTATATTGGCGTCGAATTCTGGAATACCTTCTCTCATGCATCGAACTAAAGTAGATGTAGACGGTGATCATTCTCTTTCTTTGAAGGTGAAAAGTGAAATATATCATTAAAATTCGAATACAAACGGAATTTGTTGAAGTTAGTAGGTAAAGTACCCTCCGCCATGCACCTACGAAATTTATTGTACACAGTTACCTTCGCCTTTTTTTAAAGGTCTAGTGTGCAAAATTTCATCAAGATCGCAGCCAAATTGTCGTTTTTCTCGAAGTTAGTATGTACCC
Source organism: Locusta migratoria (assembly GCA_026315105.1). Classification (NCBI taxonomy): domain Eukaryota; kingdom Metazoa; phylum Arthropoda; class Insecta; order Orthoptera; family Acrididae; genus Locusta; species Locusta migratoria. The sequence continues at coordinate 543,901,315 of CM048744.1, forward strand.
TCCGCCATGCACCGAATTAAATTTGATGCAGGGAGTGACGTTTCTCTTGCTTTGAAGGTCAAGTGTGCACAATTTCATCAAGATTGGAACAAAACTGCAGATTTGCATGCAATAGAAACAGACACACGGACACACTGCTATATTCTTAAAATTTGTCTTTAAGAATGTTTCATGCTGAATCACGGTACATTTATACCCGAAAAGGCTGATGGAGTAGTCACACAATGTCGATGAATTAATAAAAACATCCATATAACTGCAGGAACCGACAAAGACTTTTTCCAGTCGGTTGTATCGCATCAAGTGAAACCACTCAATGCCGAGAACATTCATATAAAGGACAGAGACTTGTTTCATTCGGTGGTCGCGCATCGACTGAAACCACTCAAACCCACTGAATGAGTGAAAACATTCATATAGCGGCTGCAACCGACAGAGACTGGTTTCATTCGATTGTTTCGCAACGACTGAAACCACTCAAACCCCGCCAGTGAGTGAAAACATTCATACAGCCACAGAGACTGTTTTCATTCGGTTGTTTCATTCGACTGAAAAAACCGACTGAACGAAAAAACAACCGATTGACCAATCGGTTGTTAAAAACAGTCGGTTGTCCCATCACTAGCTGCAAGTGGTACGACCATTAATGACGTATGTTCCTCCTTCTCACCAATATTTGACTTTTGTTCCGAATATCTCGTGATTTCCGAGGGTATGGGAAGGCTGAAATTTCTTGTTTCTCCCCAATATTTTGCTGCTTACTTTCGAATATGTCACTTACACCGATATTCGTAACAGGTCACCAACATGTGGTAGTCTATTTCTGAATATGACACGATTACAGAGTGTGTGATTAACTAAGATCCTAACAGGATAACTTTAATTTCTTTTGCAGGTGTATGCATAATACTCAGAACAGCGTCGTCTGCTGGCATCTCTACATAAACGTTTTAGATCTTTGCCTAGTGCCAATAGGTAGTACTGTGGGAAAGATTTTGTTTGTTTGGGATATAAGAGCACGTGTACAGGGCAGGAGCGCTGTCAGCGTGGCCGTCTCCGTTGCAGATGTGGGCTTGTTAGCGCGTGTTGAACGGCGGAGATTTCAGGATCTCTTAAGTTCATCTTCAAAGACGCTTGAAAAACTAGTTGTTCATTATTAAAGTACGTTTATGTGTCTCTAGTAACGCTAAGCATTCACTATATATGCGCATCCAATAGCATCGATGGTTTCTTATTTTATGTATTTATTTCATTAGCATCAAATACGGGTGACCTCATTATGTCATCCACGGATACAGCGAGCGAGGTCGACATGTCATTTTTGAGTCCAGTTCGAGAAGTGGTTTCAAGATGTTCTTCTTCGGCTTCAGCGAAAAGCAGTTATTGTTCTTGATAACGCGCCGTAGCATTCTCGTAGAAAAGAAAAGGTTCGCGATGCGAATTCCGATAAGCAAGAGATATCAGTGTGGCTAAAATCTAAAAACATCGATTTTGAAAACGGCATGTAGAAGAAAGAACTCTTAAATGTAATTAAAAATCACAGAGCAGCGCACGATCAGTACGCGATAGATGAAATGGAGAACAATGCATGGAAAACTGTACTTAGAATTCCTCCGTACCACTGTGCTAGTATGAGCCAGAATAAAAGGCTTTGTTAGAGTGAAAAACAAAACATACAAATGCCGGATGTTAAAGAACTGCTAGAAGAAGCAGTAAGAACAGTGGCTGCGGAAGACAGGAACAAGTGCGTCCTCCATGTCGTTAACGTTGAAACTCAAATGTGGAAATTATAAAGGAGAGAGAAGAGCAGTTTGTTATAAACCTAATTGAAAATCAAGTTCGAAGGAGTGAACCTCATTTCATAGTTCTTTAACATTATCATTCCTGGTATTGTCATTCAAAATTGTCTTTGAATGGAGCGTTTTGTTAGCAACCTCAATGAAAATAAAACTACAGAATGAACTCATTTTCATCGTACTTTTAAAATTATTGTAACTGGCTTTGAATCTTCAGTGCCGTCTGTATTTTTTTATGCTTTATTTCGTTACATTATTGCCCAGGTTTCTCACGTCCGCTGTGACGTCAGCCCAACAGCCAGCCAACGCCGCCAGCTGGAAAGTGTGCGCCAAGGATTTTGCACACCCCTGCGTATCACGTGATCACCGAGTGCTTTCTCTGAAAACGATCGTAGTCGCTCACGTGACACTGTTTATGTTTCGTCCCAGCTGTCGGTGAATAGACTATAGTTGGAACCACGAACGACGGCGGTCGGCTTCACTTCTAATACATTTATCAAGAGGTGAATAAAGATTTGGATTAAAAATTAATCTGGTCATAATAAATTATTATAATACTGCTTGAAAAATCGTTAAATATATTGGAATTTGCCCACCTGGGTGTGTATTTGGAGCAATTCTTTCGAATTGGACAACTCAGTTTTATTGGATACCAGATGCACTTCTACAGCTTCCTATAAGTAAAAATGTGAAATGTTCGTAGAGCTTATGGGACTTAACTCCGGGGTCATCAGTCCCTAAACCTACAAACTACTTACGAACTAGCTGCTACTAAGGACGGCATAAATATTCATGCACGAAGGGGGATTCGAACCCCCCGACCGTAGTGGCCGTGCAGACTGAGACTGACGCGCCGCAGAACGCTCGGCCACCGCCGCCAGCTCCTAAAAGTCATTGAATGTGTTGTGATAGAGTTGATCCTAAAAAAATTCCAGATCTGTGATTTTTTATGGAATATTTTTCAAAATTCATATAAAATGCTTTTTCAGTACACAAGCAATGAATAAAAGAGGAATGGATCACTAAGAGTGGTTGATATTACTGTCAAATTCAAACGCGCTCTTTTTTTTCAAATTGGCTGTCTTTAAAATGAAAGTTAAAATTAGTTTATTTAATAAGTTAATACGAAAGAACGTAAATGTTTAAAAAGGTTTTCAATTAAGACTTATAGCATGAAACACCTAATTAAGTAATGAAAAACAGATTGCCTCCAATAGACGAATAAGAAGGGGCCAGTTCGGAGTTAACACACTTTGCCAGTGAACTACAACATAGCTATGACACAGGCTCACAGAAGTTCGTGCATTTTAACATCAGAGTAATTTCAAACGTGGTTCACAAGTACGAGCCGTATGAGCCATCGTAAATAATAAAAACAACATGCACATGTAAAAGTAATTAATATTGTTTTAGTCTATATGTTCATTCTGTTCGTTATCATCAATATATGTATAAATAATAGTCGAGAATGAAAAGTTCCCCGCGGTGGAGTAGCCGAGTGGTCTAAAGCGCCTCGCTGCGGAGCGCGCGGTTGCTCGCCGTCGGAGATCGAGTCGTCCCTTGGGCATGGGTGTGTGTGTGTGTGTTGTCCTTAGGTCAGTTTACCCTAGCTTAAGTAGTCAAAATGTTCAAATGTTTGTAGAACTTACGGGACTTAACTACGGGGTCATCAGTCCCTAAGCTTACAAACTACTTATGAACTACCTAAGACTAAGGACGGCACAAATATCCATGCCCGAGGGGGGATTCGAACCCCCGACCGTAGTGGCCGTGCAGACCGTGACTGGAGCGCCTCAGTCTCCTCCTTAAGTAGTCTGTAAGCTACGGACTGATGACCACGCAATTTGGTCCGATAGATTTACAAAGAAACAAACAAAAAGTTCTTGCGTCAGACCCTTCGCTAAAAACAGTGTGTTGAAATCGTGCGTACTTACAAATTATTTAATCCACTTCGCATAGTTTTGATGTTCATATTGGTGTCTATTTTTCATGCTGACAGTTTATTATCAATACTTTACGGCTTTCAGGATCCACGGAATAACAAAGCCATTTTATGAACATACAATTCGAAGTTGCACAGCCACCTGATCGCCCTATGTTGCCGTCTCATGTCGACGCGAAGGAACAAAAATGGCGAATGTGCATGGCCGTCTATATCCAGGTGCCATAGTCCACACATTTACGTCACACATTCTCCGACAGCCAATGAACGTTCAGTATTGTTCCGAATGCTCTGCTACGACTGCCGTGGGCATCAAAATTGAACTTTATTGTAGCGAGTTATTCAGTGTATTTTAGTCTATTAGTTTTAGTCGTTATGGCTGATGGTGCTGGCATGTAACAAATTACATTTAAGCAAGTGAGAGCCATTATTTACGGGCTATAAGATTCCTTCAAGCGCAGAGCAAGTATATGTTCAAATGTTTGTACATCTATCGGACCAAACTGCGTGGTCATCAGTCAGCAAGTATATATGCCTACTTCGTCGCTTGAAACCTGCAAAGTTGGTCTTGTATAGACATGGTCCGGGGGTGCAACAATAACTACTAACAGTATACACATCATGTATCTGTAGTCAGAGGTGTGATCCTCGCGGAAGTAGCCGAGCGTCACGTTACGGATCGTGCGGCCTCCCGCGCCGGAGGTTCGAATCCTCCGTCGGGCATGGATGTTTGTGTTGTCCTCAAGTTAGTTTAACATAGTTTAAGTAGTTTGTAAGACTATGGAGTGATGACCAACGTAGTTTGGTTCCATAGGATTACAAACATTTGAACATTTTCAATCAGTAGTGTGAAAATAACACGCAGCACTTTACAATCAAAAAAATACATTGGCTACTAAAACCTATGGACTTGGCGACTTAAGAACGGTGCGAGTCCCTTAGAATCTACGGGCTTGACGCTGATAGCGTAGATCGAATTAAGGGATTAGGCTACTCTAAGAGTACAAAAAGGGTATTGGCATATAGTTCAGTTCCTGTATACGATAAGTTTTGTGAAGTGTTTAATACCTAACTTTCTTTGTAATTACAATAAGCCAATGAATGTCGTTCTCTATAGAAAAACGTAGGAGTTTTTTTCATATATTTCGTTTTTGACACGTGGTGCACTTCTAAAGTGGAATGTGAAAAGGTTGCCTAAAAACCCATCAGATAATTGTTAATAACAGAAGACCGAAAATGATAGTTTTGCTTTGTAGTGAATTGAGTAAAACTGTTTGCGGGAACCGGGATTCGAATCTGGGACCTTTGCACTCTTGGAAAGCAGGATGCGAGCTACTTGCGGAAGTAATGCTCTGAGGACGATCAGAGAAACATGGGATAGCTGTCAGTAGTGCGCTTGCAACATGTTTACTTATAGCGAGGCACCATGGGACTTCCATAACAGTGACAAAGCCGTTGTCTTCTAATATGGCGTGAGATCGTCTCGGACGCCCAATACAGTTGCACACCTGCATGGCATGGACAGTATGAGGTTATCAATCAGCTCTTGAGAGATATTGGGCTATTCTTCCATGAGTGCAATATCCAGCTCTGCAACCGTTGTAGGAGGTGCTGCCGGCCGCGGTGGCCGAGGGGACTGAGGCGCTTCAGTCACGGTCTGCACGGCCACTACGGTCGGGGGTTCGAATCCCCCCTTGGGCATGGACATTTGTGCCGTCCTAGTTCGTAAGTAGTTTGTAAGTTTAGGGACTGATGACCCCGTAGTTAAGTCCCATAAGCTTAACAAACATTTGAACATTTTGTAGGAGGTGCTAGTCTGGCAGCAACGAGACTGCTATGTGCATCCCAGACACGCTCAATTAGTTTAAGGACGGTGAACAAGACGGCTACGCCATTGATTCAGTTCCCTCAGATTCAGTACGCGCACCAGTGCAGGTCTGTGGGGACGAGCGTTATCGTCGACCAGAAGGGAATGAACCCGTCTCCTATGGCACCAGCGTAGGGCACAACAAAACGTCGAAGGATCTCGTCTCTATGCCTCTCAGCAGTCAAACAGCCATTTTCAACGACATAAAGCTCCGTACCTCCTACCCACACCATTCGTCCATCACCATGTCACGGTGATGTTTCCTGCACGTAAGAAGAATCTTTCCGAGTTCCACGTTGTGTCTAGATGAGGGGACGACGATTGTCCGTCTGAACATAACATCTTGATTCATCTGTGAACAGATCCCACCGCCATTCGTTAAGACTCCAATCCTGATGTCCCTCCGTCCAGTTTCTACAGGCTAAACTGTGTCCTGGTTTTATGGGACACACATCATAGGCATCCGTGCGTAGACGCCAAATTCCCGAAAACGATTTCGGACTGTTTGTGTAGATATTGTGCGCCCTGTTTCGCCTGGAGGGTGTCTAGCGGCTGAGTTACAGTCAACCACCTGTCTCGACGGGCTGTTAACCAGACATAACTATCATCTCTGATATTACCTTTTTTTAACGGTTCCTGTAATCTGAAATCGCTTCCAGATCCTGGACATTACACTTCAGGACACCCCAATAGCTGTAGCCAACTCCGTGTCTGTCCCGCTTTCAACCTTCCTATGCATCTCAATGCCATAGCTTCTGGTAAGTCACGTTGTTGTTGCATAGCACTACCTCAAATCAAATCAAATGTTTGTATAGCTTAACTATGGGGTCATCAGTCAAACTTACAAACTACTTATGAACTGACTAATCCTAAGGACGGCACAAATATCCATGCCCGAGGGGGGATTCGAACCCCCGACCGTAGTGGCCGCGCAGACCGTTATTGGAGCGCCTCAGTCCCCTCGGCCACCGCGGTCGGCATTGCACTACCTGTTCTCTATACCAGGATCTCGGTTGCCGTAGTGTTGTTATCTTCACTACACAGAACCGACAGTAAAATATTGAACCATTTTGGTTCATTCTGTCAATTACCATACTTTAGAAACTAGATATCTCAACTAATCTCCCAATTGTTTCGACCAGTGTATAAAAATCCCGTCTCATGACGTTCGTCCGTCGCGATAATCTCTGTAACTGCTCAACTGATGTTAATAATTTTTTGCACACTTGCGTGATTTGGTAGTATTCAAAAGATAGGATAATGTTTATCTCGATCAATAACCTCAATATTTCTGTATTGCAAATTAAATGTTGTGGTTGTTTGTCAGATTCATTTAATGCATCTAGCGCCAGAATGCGGAACTTAACATACATTTATCTATGTGAGGTTAGTATTTATACAGGGTGTTTCAAAAGGGACTTTAAAAGATAGGATAATGTTTATCTCGATCAATAACCTCAATATTTCTGTATTGCAAATTAAATGTTGTGGTTGTTTGTCAGATTCATTTAATGCATCTAGCGCCAGAATGCGGAACTTAACATACATTTATCTATGTGGGGTTAGTATTTATACAGGGTGTTTCAAAAGGGACTTTAAAAGATAGGATAATGTTTATCTCGATCAATAACCTCAATATTTCTGTATTGCAAATTAAATGTTGTGGTTGTTTGTCAGATTCATTTAATGCATCTAGCGCCAGAATGCGGAACTTAACATACATTTATCTATGTGAGGTTAGTATTTATACAGGGTGTTTCAAAAGGGACTTCACAACTTCTACAATTAATATATATTTATTAAAGAAACCAAGAAAATGTTACGGAGATGGTTTTAGTGTTGTTTCAAAGGAAAACACATCAAGTTTTGACTCGCGTAGTTCGCGAGTGCAGAATCGCGCTGCAACAAGCGCTAACGGCAGTTACGTTAAAGATGGCTGCCTTCACTGAACCCAAGCGTGCTAGCTGCGTGTTTTGGTTTGAAGAATCAAAGTCGGCGACAACAGTTCAGCGTAATTTTCGTACCATGTATGCTTAAGATCCTCCTAGTAGGCCTACAGTTTATGGCTTAAATGTTTTGTAGAAACTGGGTGCTCAGTAAGACATAAGAAAGTACCAGGCCGTCCAAGCACATCTGACGAAGTCGTTGAGCAAGTGAGACAGAGTTTTGACAACAGCCCTACGTAATCGATTCGGCGTGCATCTTGTGAACTGCAAGTCCCACATACAACAGTTTGACGTGTTTTGAGGAAACGTTTGCATTTGAAACCGTACAGATTGTCGCTTTTACGAGCAATTAAAGACACTGATAAGATTGCCCGGAAGAATTTCTGTGCGGATATGTCAGACTGAGTGGATGATGAACATTTATTGGGCAACATAATCTTTTCTGACGAGTCAACTTTTCACTTAAGTGGCAAGGTTAACACAAATAACTGTAGGATTTGGGGCAGTGAAAATCCACATGAAACATTGCAACATGCTCTTGATAGACCTAAGGTGAACGTTTTTTGTGCGTTGAGCAAGAATTTACGGCCCCCTCCTTTTTTTTCCCCAAGAACGAACCATCAATGGGATATTGTACCTGGATATGTTGCAACAATTATTGATACCACAGATCGATGACGAAGAACGAGATGTTTATTTCATGCAAGACGTTGCACCTCCACAATATCTGACGTACGTCCGGGATTTTCTCAATGACCGTTTTCCAGGTAAATGGATTGACCGTGCTGCGCCAATTGCATGGCCTGTTCGTTCCCAGACCTGACACCGCTAGACATTTTCTTCTGGGGCTCCATCAAACATATGGTGTACGTATGCCCTGTGCCGGCCACTCTAACGGAACATAGAGCAAGAATCTACGCCGCCTCTGAGCAAGTTACACCTGCAATTCTGATGCGAGTTTGGGAAGAAATCGGTTACCGATGGGATGTCAGCAGGAAGCCACATCGAACACTCTTAGTTTAAAATAAAGACTTGATGTGTTTTCCTTTGAAACAACACTAAAACCAGATCTATGCCTCTTTTTAATAAATTAATATGAATTTTCAAATTTGTAAAGTCCATTTTGAAACACCTTGCAGATTGCACCGTGTTACGATTTCAAACCTATTCTTGGCGCTATAATTTATTTCACGTTAGACATTGGGCTCTGCATTTTAGATGGATTGTCTGTTTGAACGTTAGGTTGTTAGTCCTGCTTTATTACAAATACAAATGTTTGTAAATCTATCGGACCAAACTGCGTTGCTTACAAGCTACTTAAACTAAGGTAAACTAACCGAAGGGCAAACACACCCATGCCCCAGGGAGGACTCGAACCTCCGACGGCTAGCAACCGCGCGCTCCGCGGCGAGGCGCCTTAAGACCGCTCAGCTACTCCACCCCGGCCCTGCTTTATTGCGTAAAATATTGCCGTAGTCTCTAACAGCCAGGTTTTCAGTTTTAAGTTTCACAACTATTCCTTGTTCAAATCAAATGTTTAAATGTTTGTATTGCTTATGGGACTTAACTACGGGGTCATCAGTCCCTAAACTTGCAAACTACTCATGAACTAGCTAACACTAAGGACGGCACAAATATCCATGCCCGAAGGGGGATTCGAACCCCCGACCGTAGTGGCCGTGCAGACCGTGACTGACGCGCCGCAGTCCCCTCGGCCACTGCGACCGGCTACTCCTGGTTCTTCTATTTTTATAAATTAATGCTCTAGAGCTGCAATATTCTGATTTATGAGTATGTGCCTTCGCTCTCTTAGGGGCTTAAGTTGCTGAGCCGCGCGGGAGTAGCCGAGCGGTTAGGAACGCCACGTTACGGATCGCGCAGCCTCCGGCGTGGGAGATTGAATCCTCCCTCGGGCATGTATGTGTGTGTTGTCCTGAGGTTAGTTTCACTTAGTTAAGTAGTCTGCAAGTTTAAGCATTTATGACCAAATTAATTTGGTCTCATAGAGTTACAAACATTTGAACATTTAGTTTAAGTTGCTGATAACACTTACGTAACGGTTAAACGTTATTTATTTCCTGTTATTTGTAATCTGTGTCGAAGCCTGTTACAAAAGTTTTCTTTTTTTTTTTTTAATCTTTGATCCCGCTGTGTATTAAAGTGATTATAATATTTCTTATAAATTCGCCCTTGATTAAATATTTCATAATTAAAAAACATCGATTATTATTTCCAGATAGGACTTCTTAAAGTTTCAATGATATGGGAAGACAACTCTTCATTTCTACCGACAGATGTATAATTGATTTGAATAGTTTGAGATCCTCCTTAGGCTCTATCTATTAAATGATACTTTGACAAATTGTTCACTGGGAAAGTTACTGTATTTTCAAAGTTTTTCAGTTCACACGAATAACGCTGTATGTAATACATTTAAATAAAATAGTCACATTATTCACTTTTTAACATAATGATAAAATCTGTTGACAGAATTCTTGACCCAGTTATCGGTAGTAATTAGAACTGTCTCGAACAGAAAGGAGACGGGAACAGAAAGAATATGCGAAACGAATAGAGACACGATCGGAAAGGAGACACGAACATAAAGGAGGCTGTAACAGAAAGGAGACAGAGACGTATCTGTTAACGTATTTATAGTAAATCCCCGACTACTATCTCAACCTTGCAAATATTGTCTTTAATCTGATTTTGCTTTAAAACTAATAAACATAACTTTGCCTCTCCAAAAATTGTTTTATAATGGTTAAACTATGGTAATACTACTGCCGCGATCGCGTTGTAGTGTTAAACACGTGTTTCCCAAATTTACATATGTCATAACCGTGATTTATAAAATGTCGTGTATTTCATTCTAATTCGATTTGCACTGTATATTATTTTCAGTAAAATACCCCCCCCCCTCCCTCCCTCAAAACAAAAAAGGTCAATCTCAACATAGCGTGTAGGAAAAAGGTACGACGTTTACATGTTGGGGAAAAAAGTGTGCATGTTTCTGAATTTCTTTCAAACGCTGGACCGAGTTTGATGTAATTTTTTGTGTGTTTGAGTGGTCCCTCGATGGTTTAGATTTACAGTTGGACGCGGCAGGTGCCACTGAGTTATCGAAGTAATTTTTGTACACTCGAATTAGATTTGTATTTCTTGCGCTGCCATATCGTTTGTCTGATTGCAACTAAACTTTGCACACTTAATCTTCAAAACAAGAGAAACTGTACTGTCTACGTTAAGATTCTGTACGATGCAGAGTTCGTTACTATAAAATCGACACCGTTTCACCTACCATCATGAATATTGGAAGATGTATGTATGTCAGACACAGAGAGAGGCGACAGTAGGAGATTGGGAGAAAGCGGAGAAGGTACTGACAGGGGGACGGATGGGTGGATAGAATGTTTGGAGAGGAGAAGGAGGGGAGGGGGAAGTGGCAAAGGCGGAGCATGTGCCGTGCCGCCCGTTTGTTCTGGTAAGAAGAACCGACGCGGCTGACTTAATGAAAGTGATGGCGTCTGAAGGCACCGTTCGATCCCGTAACTTCATAAGTCTATCTCTAGTTTTGGTGACTATTTTATTACGAGGCGAGAGAAGCACGTCAGAATACGTAGTCCAACAAAACTATATAATTTCGTTACTATTATGAATTTTGATATAATGTAACTGACAATAAGACAAACTGGTCGCCGCCATGGCAACATAGAACCCAGTGATCTCTATCACACTGGATAACTCTGGTGTCTAAGCATGTAACATTCACATTAACGCACATTCATATGTTTGGCACTGCCCGCCATACAGTGAATAACTTTAATATTCGGACACCAAGATATTTTTAGTTTGCTGCGTTATAACTGCATTCGGAACAAATACAAATATAACATAACCAAATATTATATGAAGGCGCATGTCTTGTAAATAACGGTATGAACGTTGTTTGCATAAAGTAAAACAGTAAACCACTCCTCGATGGTCACGTTACTTTAATATCCGGACAGATGGCAGTGTCGCACTTGTCACCGTTCACGCCGGGGTGAGTAAGCCTGCTTCTAGTATGAAGGCAGGTGTGTGTTCACAAGCGCGGTCGACTGTCCAGACGGTACGATGCCACGCAAAGATAATACCTACTTTGAGATATGACAAATTGTGATTTTTCACAATGCGAAAGGAAAATCATATCGACAAACTGCTGCCATGCTCAACACGAGTAAGAGTACTGTGGCAGATATTGTCAGGCGTTTCAAAAACGAGGACCGTGTAGACTCCATACCACAAATGTGCCAGCCACAGAAGTTGGATGCTCCTGACAAGAGGAAGTTAATACGAAAAAAAAGAAGGATCCTACACTCAGTGCACCGAGATTAGCACGTGAGCCTCTAAACGAGACTGGCAAGAAGGTACATCCTCAAACGATTCGCAGAGCATTGAAAGAAAGTGGATACAATGGAAGAGTGGCCCGGAAGAAACCTTATGTGACTCAACAGAATGGACAGAAAAGATTGGACTTTGATAGGGAGTTTATTAGGAAGGATGCAATTTCCTAGAATGACGTCACGAAAGTAAATTTAACGTCTGTGGGTCGGACGGACGAAGCATGATGTGGCGGAAGAAGAAAGAGGAATTTACAGTCACAAATATTAAACCCACTGTAAAGCATGGAGGTGGCAGCGTCCTCGTCTGGGGCTGTATATCGACATTTGGACTGGGCGAATTGGTGTTCATCGACAATACTATGGACAAATATGTCTATTTGAACATATTAAAGAACAATTTACGAAAAAGTGCTGAAACCATGGGGATATCAAACACCTTCAAATTTTACCAGGACAATGACCCGAAACATAAGGCTCGCATTATGCAGGAGTATTTGTTGTACAACTGCCCCAAAGTCCTACCACCACCACCTCAGTCACCAGATCTCAACCCGATTGAGAATGTGTGGGGAGAAGTGAAGCGATGTATTAGAAGTACACCAATATCTTCCAAAGAAAGTCTGAAGCTTCGACCGAAAGAAGAATGGGACAGTCTACGTGCGGGCTATTTAAAAAGTATCATTAGCAGTATGCCGTAGCGTTTGAAAGAAGTGATAAAACAGAATGGCTGCCCAACATGATATTGAAACATCTATTTTCCATAAAATTTTGTCTCGAAATACTTAGTTCCGCAAAGTGTCCGAATATTAAAGTAACGTGAATATAGGACCGAGTTGTATTTAAATTGCATTATTAAGGAAGTTATGCAAGTTATCTCAATAAAATTTATATGATTACTTACAAGACACATCACGTAATGTAATAATTGGTTATACGTTTTGTTTGTTTTGTTATAAATAAAGTTATGATGTTCCAAGATTGAAATATCACAGTGTCCGAATATTAAAGTTATTCACTGTATTTCAATTTGGCAAACGAATTTCCATCAGGTATTGCGTGAAAATTATTGATCGCTTACATTTTACCTTTCGATTTGAAATGTATGTCAATATGCGATATAAGAGACTGATATGGAAACAGAGTCGATACCTATCTTCCTTTCGTTTTCTTTTAATATTTCATTGCAGCTGTATTTTAATTTGGCAAGAAACGATATATGAACATGTATGGTTGGCACGCTCAGACAGCTGAAGTTCAGCGCCCAGGTAGATAGAGATCACTGATAAAACTGTAGCGTGTCTGCACTTTGAAATGCTTTGCAAGCGGTTTGACATCGCCCGACGTGCTGTAATTAATCAAACGAATGTCCTTCAGCCACTTAAGATAGAAACTTGAAATTTGTAGAGAGTGTTGATTTTACTCTGTAGGCGTCATTTAAGAAGCCATTTTCCGATATTCCGTCCGTAAGGGGGTGGAATAGGGGATGAAACATTTTTTGAAAATACGTTGCTATTTAGGCAATTTTGAAGCTACAACTACAAAATTTCTGATTTTAATTTAGGGTTAGAATTTAAAAGACAAGTGTTTCAACATTTTTTGAAATTCAACCAATAAAGGGGTAAAATAGTGGAAGCTAAAAATTGGTTTTCAAATAATATTGCTGTGTACACAAATTTCAAGCTACACCTACGTAACCTTGGATATGGAATCTTAGTTAGGATTTAAAAAAAAAAAAAAAAAAACCACGTGATTCGGTATTTTGGAAAATTCAACCAATAAGGGGGTGAAATACGCGATGCGAAAATTGATTTTCAAAAATGTATTGCTATTAACTCACATTTCAAGGCATAACTACGAAACTTAGGATGTGGACTCTTGATCAGGATTTAAAAAGCGCGAGTTTCGTTATTTTTGGAAATTCGACAACTAAGTGGGTAAAATAGGAAATAAAAATTCTTTTCGAAAGCACGTTGTTGTCAAGACAATTTTGAAGCTAGAGCTGCCAAAATTGTATTTGTATTGTTCGTTAGAATTTATAATATACGTGTTTCCGCATTTTTTGAAATTCAACCATCAAGGGGGTTAAATTTGAGAGGGGATGTTTTTCGAAAATCTTTTGCTATTAAGGCAATTTTGAGGCTACAACCACATAAACTAGTATATGTTTTCTTGGTCAGAATTAAAAAGAAACGTGTTTCGGTATTTTCAGAAAATAATCATTCTGGGGGTGAAATAGGGTTGAAACCTTTTTTGAAAATACGTTGCTAGTAAGTCAATTTTGAACGCAGAATTCCAAACATGATATTTGAATACTTGGTTGGAATTTAAAAGACACATGTTGGGGTATTTTTCGAAATTCAACTATTAAGGGGTACCATAGGGATTACAAGTAGTAAGATGAAACCAATTTTCCAGATTTAGAATTAAAAACAGAGGCTAGAATGAGTAACGTAGAAGTAGATATCATCGGAGTAGTGGAGCAACGAAAATCACTTAACAAGAAGAAGTCTTCTGGTCCGGACTGTATACCCATTAGATTTCTATCTGATTATGCTGAAGCGATAGCTCCTTACTTAACAGCCATATACAACCGCTCGCGCTCCAGTCACGATCTGCACGGCCACTAAGATTGGGGGTTCGAATCCCCCCTCGGGCATGGATATTTGTGCCGTCCTAGTTCGTAAGTAGTTGATAAGTAGTTTGTAAGTTTAGGGACTGATGACCCCGAAGTTAAGTCCCATAGCTTATACAATCATTTGAACATTTCAACAAACGCTCTCTCAAAGAAGTATCGGTACCAAAAGATTGGAAAGTTGCACAGGTCACACCTATATTCAATAAAGGCAGTAGGAGTAACCCACTAAACTACAGGCCTATTTCATTGACGTCAGTTTGCAGCAGGGTTTTGGAACATATCCTGTATTCAAATATTATGAATTATCTCGAACAGAATGATCTATTGATAAAGGTCCACACAGATTTAGAAAATATCGTCCATGCGAAACACAACTAGGTCTTTATTCACACGAAGTGATGGGTGCTATCGACAAGAGTTAGCAAATCGATTCCGAATTTCTTGATTTCCAGAAGGCTTCTGACACCGTACATCACAAACGGCTTTTAATCAAATTGCGTGGTTATGGTATATCGCCTCAAATTTGCGACTTGATAGAGGATTTCCTGTCAGAGAGGACACAGTTTGTAACTATCGATGATAAAGCGTAGACTGAAACAGAGGTTACGTCGGGCGTTCCACAGGGTAGTGTTATTGGTCCTCTGATGTTCCTTATTTACATAAACGATTTGGAAGAAAATCTAAGTAGGTCTCTTTGGTTGTTTGCAGATGACGCTGTCATTTACCGTCTAGTAAAATCATCTGAAGATCAAAAGTAACTGCAGAATGATCTGAATAAGATATCACTATGGTGCAAAAATTGGCAATTGAATCTAAATAATGAGAAGTGTGAAGTAGTCCATATGAGTACGAAAAAAAATCCGTTAAACTTTGTATACAAGATAAATCAATCAAATGTGAACGCCGTAAACTCCACAAAATACCTATGAATTACTATTACTTCAGACTTAAACTGGAAAGAAAACGTTGATAATCTCGTGGGAAAGGCGAACCAGAGACTGCGTTTTATTGGCAGAACCCTTAAAAGATGCAACAGAACTACAAAAGAAACTGCATACACTACGCTTGTCCGTCCATTTTTGGAGTATTGCAGCCCAGTGTGGGATCCTTATCAGGCGGGTTTGACGGAGGACATCGAAAGAGTCCAAAGAAGGACAGCTCGTTTCGTATTGTCACGATACAGGGGAGACAGCGTTACGGAAATGATATAGGATCTGGGATGGGAATCATTACAACAACGGCGCTTATCACTGCGGCGTGGACTTACGAAACTCCAATCGCCAACATTCTCCTCCGAATGCAAAAATATATTGTTGACTCCCACTTACATAGGTAGAAATGATCATCAGAATAAAATACGAGAAATCAGAGATTCAGGTATTCTTTCTTCCCGCGCGCTATTCGAGAATGGAATGGAAGATAAATAGTATAATGGTGGTTTGCAGAGCACTCTGCCAGGCACTTAAATGTGATTTGCAGAGTATCTCACGTAGATGTAGATGACAAGCTTACCTGTGTTACTGCGCTAGGCCCTCAGTAGGGCCTGCCGGGTGGCGGATATATTCAGCTGTCAGCGGCCACTGCGACGGTCTGCTGATCGCCTCCTTACTGCCGGCAAAGCGGTGTCGCCTGCCGCTCAACCTTTCGCAGTTGCCCGTGTATGATGTGTCCACACTGCCTGCTGCCTGCGTTTCGCGTCGCTAACAAGACAAACTCCTTATCAGCCACACTTAAATATGACATTGCGGGGAACGTCAAGCTTGAAGCAGAAAGAGTGTGGAAGAAAATTAGAGTCAGTAAAAGGTTCGAGATTAAGGCAGGCATCATGGAGCGTTTTTTCACGCTGTCGGGCTGAGAAGCGGAAAATGCGCGGCAAATTTCCCTCGCAAAAGATTTTTTTTTTTTTTTTCCATTAATATATGGACTGTTAAATTTTGGACCAGCGTCTAACAAATTTTCTAGGGCAGGGGTTTAGAGGACTCGTTGTGGACCATGTGAAAATATTATATATAGCAAACTGGTAAGTGCTGCCGAATCATATATCGTGAACACCGATGTGTCAGTCGCGAGCGAATGGCCGTGCGCTCTAATGCGCCTTGCTGTGGAGTGCGCCGCTGCTACCCGTCTAAGGTGCCCCCTCGGGCATGGGTGGGTGTGTCTGTATGTGTGTGTGTGTGTGTGTGTGTGTGTGTGTGTGTGTGTGTGTGTGTGTGTGTGTTTGTCTTGTCCTTAGCAGAGGTTAGTCTAGGGACTGATGACCACTGTGCCGCCGTGGTGGCCGAGGGGACTGAGGCGCTCCAGTCACGGTCTGCATGGCCACTACGGTCGGGAGTTCGAATCCCCCCTCGGGCATGGATATTTGAGCGGTCCTTAGTCTTAGTTAGTTCATAAGTAGTTTGTAAGTTTGGGGACTGATGACCCCGTAGTTAAGTCCCATAAGCTATACAAACAAAACATGACCACTGCAGTTTGGTCCCACAACTGTAGAAACATTCGAACATTTGATTTGAAGTGGCTTGTCAATAATGGGACTGCACTGCGCGACTTCTTACGAAAATATCAGCATTATTTGAAAGATGTTTGAGACGATACGTCTATTTTTCACGTTCGTAGGATGGTCGGTAAATTATGTATTGTGAAGAAGATTTAAGTTTAAGTCAGCTATTAGGAGGATTCAAATCTGTAGTTTAATGAAGAGATTATAGGATGTTGTAAGTGGTTGTGTTTGTAAATCTACCGGACGAAACTGCGTGGTCTTCAGTCCGTAGCTTACAAACTACTTAAACTAAGGTAAACACACACACACACACACACACATATATATATATATATATATATATATATATATATATATATATATATATATATGTGTGTGTGTGTGTGTGTGTGTGTGTGTGTGTGTGTGTGTGTGTGTGTGTGTGTGTGTGTGTGCCCCCAGGGAGGACTCGATCCTCAGACGGCGAGCAACCGCGGTTCCGCAGCGAGGCGCCTTACACCGCTCGGCTACTCCGCCGTGGTCTTTTGACTTCTACCATGACTTGTTGTCGGATAGATCTATCAGAGATGTCTAAGTTATTGATTACATTTTGCTGTTTGTAATTATGAGAGACATTAAATGAAGCAGCATTGGCCGTAAAAATCTTTTGCATTAATTGTCACAATACGGTTTCGGTTATCTTAGGAACCATCCTTCGTTCAGATGCAGAAATTCACAAAAGATGTTACATAAATTTTGGCATTACACGTATATCTGACGTATCCCATAATACACTTTCCAGATATTGCAAGCTATCATTTTCTTTGTCAGGTATAAATAAATAAAAAGTAATAATAATGAAAACCTGATACAGAAAATGATAGTGTGCTATATCTGGAAAGTGTATTATGGAATACGTCAGATATATGTGTAATGCAAAATTAATGTAACAACTTTTGTGAATTTCTGCATCTGCACTAAGGATGGTTATTAGGATAACCTACATCGATTTGAGACAGTAAGTGCAAAAGATTTTTACGGTCAATGCTGCTTCATTTAATGTTTCTAATAAGTTTTACAATTTTATATTCAATTTAGTACTGGTTAACATATATGTACATTTCATCTTACGTGTAAGGTGCTGTTCTGTGGTGCTGGCCGTTTCCTTCATAGCTCCTCTCTTGTCTTCCGCATTTTGTCGATGTGTGCCAATCTATGAACTGTTTTTGCCGTGTGTATTTTCCAATATTTATACGTTGTTATATACGAGTTATTAACTGTTCTTTTAATGACCTTTCATAGTTTCGAATGGTAGCTATATCTTTTATACTGTTCTGCTATTTTTGTTCAATTTATAATTCAGAATATATCGAAAGTTTTCACTGTATGTAACTGTTACTTAACTTGTATATTGTTACCAGGTGCTCAGATGACTGAATCGCGTAACCACGTTAAAATATTTACCAACATCTCGATGTTCTTCATTTCAGCGCCCTTTCAGTTTCATGGTAATTGTGATTATCGTCTCATACTTCCATGAAGACATTAAGTTTGATTAGTTTATATTACATGTAGACAAATTTCTATACCCTCTCAGCTTCACGGATCATGTTATTTTACTGCCTAAATAGCAAATCTCGTCTAGTAAAATTAGCATAGTATTCACATTCGTAATGTAATGGCGCCACAATCGCCAGACTTAAATGAGACTAAATTGCATGACCCTTGTTTTTGTTTGTTAGTTAATGTTCATCTTATAGCCCTACCATTGTTTCAAGACACCGATGAACAGATCTGTCTCCAACAACATTAGAGTGGAATCGGCAAGCACATTGTTCTAATTTCTTTTGTCTGGATTATAATCCTGTTTGGAAATTTCTCTTTTGTTTTCTTTCATGACTTGCTCAATGTACAGTTTAAAGAACACTGATGATAAGCTACAATCTTGTGTTACTCCCTTGCCCTTCCCAACAATTACTTCTGTTCAACACCCTACGAGTCTTAGAAGCACCTTCTGGTTTTTTTGTACTATTTTGTAATTTCACTGTCTGGATTTAAGCCCGCCCGCAACAACTACTCATATTTATAAAAATTGACGTTTGGTATAGGTCTTAAGTACACTTTTGACCCTGATGACGGCAGTATACTCTACTGTACATTTTCTACAGCAACCTAAAGCGATGGCTTATGTTTTTTTTTTTTTTTTTTTTTTAAATATTTGTACCAGAGTTAGTTCTCGGCGATGACAGGGACCGGGACTGGGTATATGTTTACTGCATCCTTATATTAGTAGATTACCTTAATCGTCCTCTATCGTCTTCTGCACATTTTGGTTTATTTTCATGTAGATCAAGTCATATATCCTGAATAATATGTCCTTTAATAACATAATTTTTCAGTCACGTACCTTGGATTCGCTGGGGTTTATTTAATCTACATGTGACCAACATGTGATGTAATGAGGCCCATTATTTCTAAAATCTGCAGGAAATGTAGTCCTACCGCAGGAAATGTAACCCTACAGTTGAACATAGGGCAATTGTGCTTCATTATTAGTCTATTTGACGATGTTGTTCCCCATGGCCAAACATATACATGGGGAGCCTTAAACAGAGAAACCTAGACAAAAGTAATAAAAATCTGTCTGCAATAACACAAAATTGGTGAAAACATTTTGCAAGGTTGAATTTGACTGTCCAGTCATGATAACAAATATCCATTCAAGAGAACAAATAAGCGTTGAATTGAGAGGAAAGCTAATAGTGGTTCAGCCCAGACTTCTTTCTTCACTGTAGGAAGGATGTAACAACCTTAGTATATGGACTAAGAATTTATCGAAATTGTTGTGGCAGTACAGAGTCAGTATTTAAGTTTATTTTTGTGAAGATGTAGCAATTCATTGTTTTATTATAATTTAATTTAGTTGATACATAAGTACTTGAGAACTGTGATATAGTTTCACGGAAACTAGTTGCACATCATAAATGACAAAAGATAAAAGTGAAATAGCGACTATGGCATGTGAGTGCATTGTTTAAATGTGTCTTTCTTCAAAAGAGATTCATAATCTCCTCCAGAATTAAATAACATTGATCCCATCTAAACTAGGCCAAAGGTGCGAATAGACCCTTACATCTGATCCTGGTTGATAGATTTTTTTTAACCTGTTCATATTTCCCCACGGCGAAGTAATTAGGAAAATATAAACCAATCTCGAACGAGAGCAGGATGGAAAGGGCTCTTTGTGAATAGAATCATGCCGACATTTCGCTTCAACAAATGTAGGGGAATCTAAAGCAGTGACCGGGCGACGTAGTTCAGCGGTTCGCACACTAGACTTGCATTCAGGTGGACCGTGGTTTCAAACTCGCCTAAGGCCATTCACATTTAGGTTTTCAATGGTTTACCTAAATCAGTCCACGCAAATACTGAGAAGGGTCCTTTGAAAGCGTGCGGCTGATTTCCTTTCCGATTCTTAACCAAACAATCAGATCTTGTACGCCGTCTCAAATGACCACGCTGTTGACCTACGTTCACCGTAATCTGCCTCTTTCATCCTAAGCCTGTCTGGCTGGACAGGAATTCTATTCCCAGTCATCCCAAAATGTAAGTCGAGTGACTTAACCAGTGCTCTAGCGCTGAAGATACCTTCCAAATTATTCTTCTCGATTCTCTATTACCTGAACAGAACTGATATCTCCATATTAAATATTACTGCAGATACGAAGATGTAACTGTAATTCATCTGTTAGAAATCTCTTTGTTGGCTAGTAGCCAAAATGTAAAGAGACAAACAAGAATGATGAACTGAACTCTCCTTATGTAAAAGGTAAGACACACGCAACTCTTCATAACCTCTTTAGAAACATGCAATATCCAATGAGGTTTCCATACCATATTAGTGAATGTAATGATGTCTCGTTGGTCCATGAACGGAAACCCGTCGTCGGGGTCAACTACATTTATAGAAAAACCGGTTACTGATACTAGAAGTTTCATCGCGCGGGTCCCTTTAGCCTCAGGGAGCGCGCAGTTGGCCAGGTGGCTACCACCGTTTACAAAGCGTGGAACATTTTTTTTATACCGGCATGGCGCGGCGCGCGGCTGCGGAGTTTCGTAACGCGACAGGCTGCGCCGGCAGGCGTTAATTTCATTACCTGAGACGCTATCTGGGCAGTCATCTACGTGGCCATGATTTATGCTGCAGTAACGCCTCGTATTCAATAAAGACCCCTGTAAAGGTCCGTAATTTCCTCGATGGAAGCTCTGCGTTGCGTTTTTCCCTACAAGATACTCTTGCAATGTAAAGCCCCGTTTACATCGAAGCGAACACAGGCGAACGCGCATTCGCCAGGAATTCGCCTGTGCGCGCGTATTGGCTTGTGCTTGCGAATAAGCGTTTACACCCGAGCGAACAGAACAGAAAACAGCACACTGCCGCAAGGCGACCATACGCAGTTTATCGCTTACGGTAGCGCTGAATCGGAGAGGACGCGAACTTCCTTTGATGGTTCGCCCTGAAACCGACACCCAGCGGATCACAAGCCAGCACTCGAGAATGCGAGCCGAACGTGACCGAACAGCGCGCGCATAGCGTTTACACTGGGCGAATGCTCGTTCGCTGCTGCTCGTTCGCTTCTGTTCGCTTCAGTGTAAACGGGGCTTACGAAATTGTGGGAAAATATGGTCGGAAAGTGGAATTTACTGCTGTCTTACTTTCTGACTGTTTCTGTCGTCACGGTACTCTTGACAGGGCATGATGGAATAGAATGCTTATCGCGGGCGCTTTTTTTTTTTTTTTTTTTTTTTATTTATTTATTTATTTTTTTTTTTAAGCGATGCATCAGAAGTGTGTTGAATACAATATATTTTGATTTTGACGATTTTATTTTTGTGGTTTATGTCTAAAATATGTGTTTTTTAAGTAAGTACCTTTCTGAAATTAAAAAAAAAAAAAAAACGTGCTATGATATCTCAGTCATTTTATGCGCACTGGGTACCTACATCTGTTGTCTACGCACTGACGCCATTACAGTCTGATTCTTCCTTGTTTACGTTGTGTACTGAATGTTTAAGATGCCTCCGATAATCGTGAGTCCCGCCGACTGTGAAGTACGGGCTGTTACAAGATTTCTTAGTGGTAAAGGCGTGAAAGCGATCAATATTCATCGTGAGATCTGTGCAGTTTACGAAGAAAACATTATGAGTGATGGAATGGTAAGAAAGTGGGTGAGAGCATTTAAAGATGGCCGCACAAATGTGCATGATGAACAACGGAGTGGGCGTCCTTCGGTCGTTAATGAAAGTTTGGTGCAGGAAGTGGACAATAAGGAGAGAGAAAACAGACGATTTACGATTTCCTCCTTGCGGGATGACTTTCCTAATGTTTCTCGTGATATTTTGTATGGCTTTGTTACCAAGTAAGACGAAGACTAAGTCGAAACAGTTGTGATGCAGTGGTTAACAAGTCAGGCGGCAGACTTCTAGAGTAGGGTATTTAAAAACTGGAACATTTCGACAAGTGCCTCAATATTGACGGAAATTATATAGAAAAGTAGATTAAGGTACAGGCTTAAAATAAAGTTATTCAGGTATCTTAGCACGTCTTTTTTAATTCCAAAACGGTTCTTACTTAAAAAACACACCTTGTATATACACTACCAAATCGCCTTTGAGAGCTTACCACTTTTGTGGTAAATGGATTTCTCATTACCCATTTGTAAGCTGTAGCGTGCTGCCATTACACTTTAAAAATAAATAAACCGCGATTTCTTTTTATTTTATTTCAAAAATATTTACATCTACTGTTTACTGTTTATAATATTTATTTCTCAGCCAAATGTCCAAATCATCGTCACAATCTCTTCCGACAACAGTAGTGATCCTGCGACAAATAGGAATTGATTGTTGTAGCAGTTTTCCTACACCTGCTGCAGTGTATTACCAAAAAATGTGAGGCACATACAGCAAAGATGGTAAGACGTAATCCCAGAAACTCCTAAGGAGCACAAGAGACACTGTGGTATAGGTATTTCCGAAGCCTCTTTCAATATCTACTTTGGTTGTAAGCATACTCCCCAACAATGCCGAAAAACCGTTATTTCGTGATAAATATACTTCCCACAGCCATAAAAGCTACATATACCATAAACGAAAACCAGAGGTAGAGCAGCGGACTATCACTGCAGCCGAGGAGCTTATATAAGTGGTAACATGAATGCAATAAACAAATACCGTTAGTGGTAAGTATATCCCACCGCCCGCGAAAATGTTAAAGTCTCATATATCATGCATGATGCAAAATTTGAATTAGGAAGTCAGTGGGGTCTCTGTCCCGTCATTTTCTGTCTTCCAGTGAATATGATTTTTCACTCTGGAATTTTCCGGCAAGTACCATAGTTGACCCCTATGGCAGCTGCGAGAGCATATACCGTTTGGGAGCGGTTAGCACGCAACGACGTTGCAACTTCCTGTATCTTACGTTCTGATCAAACCGTTCGTGATGAACTAGTAAGCACATTATCTTCCAAACTGTCCCATCCGTACACATCACGTCGGTTCCACCTGAACACAACGCAGATTCAGTGCGTCCTCACCGTGCACCTACTGCATCAACGTTTCGGCAGCGGCTTTGCCCAAGTTCTGGGAGATCTTGATGTTTGGCCGCTGCTGAAACTGTGACACGTCAAGGTACTATTGACACAATCAATTCATCGTCACAACAACACCGTACGTCTGCTTCCAGTGCATGCACTATAATACGTTGTCCTGATACCATACCGCGGTGCCACCGCACCACAGCGCCGGCATCTCATCAGTCTCAGAACATATTGCCTGTACCGCCTAGAACAAATACGACGCGAAGACCGCAAGGAACCACTGAAACCACAAAACGTAAAGAATTAAAAATGGAAATAAAAAAAAAAAAATAAAAAAAAAATTTAAAAAATGTACGGTAAGGTGACCGCTCGCGAAACGAGGGAAATGCAGGTTTGAGTCCCGGTCCGATACATCTACTGCATACATATACTGCAAGTCACATTGAATTGCATGGCAGAGGGTTCATCAAACCACTTTTATATTTCTCTATAGTTCCATTCTCTAATAGCTCGCGGGAAAAAGAAACACCTAAATGTTGCTGTTTTCGATCTGATTTCTGATATTTTATTATGATAATCATGTGTCCCTATGTAAGTGAGTGTTAACAGTAGACGGCCCCGGTGTCCGAGCGGTCTGCGGCGTGCCAGTCACGGACTGCACGGCCGCTGCGGTCGGGGGTTCGAATCCCCCTTCGGGCATGGAAGTTTGTGCCGTCTTTAGTATAAGGTAGTTCATAAGTAGTTTGTAAGTTTAGGGACTGATAACCCCGTAGTTAAGTCCCGTAAGCTATACTAACATTTATTTGTTAACAGTATACAGTGTGTCCCACTCAACTGTTTCGTCCCAGATATCTCTGAAACTACAAGAGATATTGAAAAACGACTTTTACGGTCATGAACGTAGGGCAGGGGCTTATCAAAAGAGGTACTATAATAATCATTTCGTGTGGCTCATTGGCCTGGTGCAAGTCTTTCAATTGGACGCCACTTCGGCGACTTGCTTGTTCCTAGCCTACCCCAGTTATCCAAGCGGGGGAAGGGGACCTACAGCTTAACGTGGAATCCGAACCACGTGTCGTTTCTGGCGACTCCTCACATCGTTGAGAGGTGAAGGATGGGTTAAAATGCAGTGAAAAAATCCGAGATCCGACCGGGTTTCGAACCCACGACCTTTCGGTTTCCAGCCGAGCGCTTTACCCCAAGACCACCGGGCCTGACGAAGAAAATACTATGAGACACTCTAAAACGTGAAGAAATATAATTTTCAACACAAACTTACGTTTATTTTTTTTATTATTTTTTTATGGGCACCTTATATTATTTCTTACGCAATCGATAGGCTGAAAAATCACAAAAAGAATGGTGTCGGTTGCATCGCGATGCGTGAGCTACATCTGGAGAAACTGCGAAGTGAAGTGGACGTTTGAAATACATGAGGCGCGGCCCTAGCGCGTGTCCGAGACTCGGCCAGCACGCCGCCCCTTCCCGCCAGCATCAATCGGCGCGCCGCCTCGCTTCGCAAGGTCACGCCCACGGGTCAGCAATCAGGCGCGCTGGTGGCCGCTCACCACGCTACCAGCGTTTCGCATTGTAATAGTAAAGCAGGAAATGAAAGAACGAAATTGTAGAAAGATATAAAAAAGCCAAAATTGCTGATCATCAATAGGTGCACCTATGCGCTATAAATTATGTTATATAGCAACTGATTGACATTACAAAATTATGGCCTTGTAAAATGATTTTATTGCACCAGATGATGCTGACACAGTTCAGCGAAACCGGTCGTCTTAAATAAAAATTGATGATCAGCGATCTTGGCTTTTTTATATCTTTCTACAATATCATAATTTGATCGGCTCCTAGAACATAAACAAACCAAAAAAAAAAAAAAAAAAAAAAAAAAAAAAAAAAAAAAAAAAAAAAAAAAAAAAAACTAAATGCTAAAAGAAATATATATATTCTCACATTATATCAAGAATTTTAAGCTCGCCATATATATAAGGATAAGTACTCATGTGTGCTGCATAGCACTACAATAGTGGATGAAATTTGCGGGCCATTTGAAAAGTGAATTCGGTTTCTTTAGTGTTGAACGTTACGGCTACTGGAAGTACGGAAGAAAGTGTGATGTCGTCACTGACATGGATTGAACTAATTCCGAAACTGTCGACTATAGAAAACTGTATACAGTTTTGAGGTGTTTTTAAACTATTATCAGATGATGAGTTGAATAAATGTATTCATAGGGTCGAATTTGTATCATCAGACAACTCATTTGTGGCTATACAGAACGTGTAACGATTGTGGAAATGATGAAGAGTAATATCAAACGGTAGGGTCAGCCAGGTGAACCCGACGAGATGTACTTCTTCCAATATATTTGTTTACATAATTTGCGTCTTTAAGGGAAAATATTTCCTTGCGAAATAATGCCATTGTTCCGGAGAGACATTTATTGTGTTTAGCCAGGATACGGCCAACAAGGACTCAAACCTCTAGCTTACACAAGAAAAGGACTGGAGGGGGACCTCAGCGATACCGATCAAAGAACCGTACCGATTAAGAAAGCCATGTAAAGTACATATGTAATGAATAGTATTTTATGATTTTTTCTTTTATTTCTTTTTAAGTACTCGACAGCGCGAAGCGCCCCAATCTCCGCTTCCTGCCTAACCTCACATCCTTCAAAATCACGACGTATTCGTAGAAATCAGAACATTCGCCTTTTTGGTAATTTGGAAGAATCCGTGTACATTTTAATCGTTTTCAGTCGGCGCTTAATGATATATAATTAGGCAATAAGAAGTAAACAGAACACAATGAAATACAAAGTGTGCAAAAGTTGGGTATCAAATGTTCCCTTTATGCGAATAATTTACCGACCACGCAAGGGTACATACAAGAACCTGTCAACCGCAGAGCAGGAACAGCATTATTTCTTTACGTGATGGTCTGTACGAAGCATTAATGAGGAAATAAAAAATAAATGCTGTTCGTGCTCTGTGGTTGACAGGTTCTTGTATGTACCCTTGACCGGTCCGTAAATTACTTATCCGCATATAGGGAACATTTGACTGCCAACATATGCACACTTCGTATTACATTGTGTTCTATTTACTTCTTATTGCCTGATTACATGTCATTAATGTTTGCGCCGACAGAAAACGATTTCAATATACACGGATTCTTCCAAATTACCGTCTATGTTCGATACCTATCGTTTCCATACTTTACAACCGCTTGGATATATATATCGTTTTTGAGATCGAAGCCTCGTTACAGCCGCGCTATGCATCTGCGAATTCACCAAAAAATGTACTCCAAAAATGTCTCTCATATAGGTATATATGTAAATAAAGAAATGATGTATCTCTTTGAGTAGGGCTGCGCATTTACCAACTCAAATTCAGAGGGGGGAAATGTAGCATTAAATATTCTTATCAAAATTATATCTGCGTCGCTCTCCGGTTGCGTATCCAATCTCACTTCAGTGTATACCTCTAGCTACTTTTATTTATGATGATCAACCGTTTTCAACTGGCTTGGAGAGGGAACGGAAGCGCTCTTCGTCTTTCTGCTCTGCACTCTTGTACTGATTGGACCCCTCTTCTTACTCTCTGCAAGGGTAATGTATGAGTATTTAATTTTTTATTGTAATAAACCCAACAGTTTGATACTATTTTTTTAAATTCAAAATGCGATTTCCTATTCACATTATTTTTTACTAAATGGTTTCAGCAAGCTGCGTTCAATCGTAAAAAGATGCCTGGTCATTATTACGATTCGATTCGCGATTGCATAAGTTTAGTAAAAATTCGACATTTTCCTACATTCAATTTATACTTATTTGATTTTCAGAACCTGCAGTTAAGGCTCACCTGTAGACGGGGATACCGCCCATCAGCTTTGAATCGTGACGTCATCGTAGCGCAAACAAAACAGATTAATATTTTGTGTTTAAAATGTGATCTGTTGCTTCTCTCTGATGGTTAGCTGTAGGTTAATCGAGAGATTTTTTTTCTGTATGTGAGCGCCAAAGGCGCGAATTTTTGGGCTAAGACCTGTGATCTATGGTACATTCTGCTATCTATAATAACTACAGATTGTTTGTATCTACAATACAGAAGTATTACGATATCCCGTATACTGGTTTTCCGACATCTTGATGACGTCATGGATCAAAGCAGTCGGGTGGTATCCCAGTCTAGAGTTACGCCGCAGTTAATATTTTTTTTCTCCTTTTTTCTCAGCGATGTCCAATATCCTGTAATTTTATTCACCTACTGTTACAGTAGGTCGTGAAACTTCGTTACGTGAAGCGTAAAATAACCAGTCATCGATTTACGGCGGAAAGTTTCAACCAAACAATGTCTACAGCTGATCTACAGTTCATCCTGTAGTGCTTTCGGGTGGCGTCTTAGCATTAACAAAGACTACCTCTTTTTTTAATGCTGGTCTGATTCATGCTCTGTTCTGACATCATCTTTAAAAATGTAATCCCTGTAGCTATTCCAAAATTCACGTCATTTCATAAGCGATATTTAATCCAAATCTTTACGACAATAACAAACCAAAACAAAAGTAACATTACATTAACAATTTACAGAGTTTCGGCCTTTACAATGCGCAAATAGGTTGGGGGTTGGGTGGTTTG
Organism: Locusta migratoria; assembly: GCA_026315105.1. Taxonomy (NCBI): domain Eukaryota; kingdom Metazoa; phylum Arthropoda; class Insecta; order Orthoptera; family Acrididae; genus Locusta; species Locusta migratoria. The sequence continues at coordinate 543,929,615 of CM048744.1, forward strand.
GTCGCGATAGTCGGACTAAACTGCAAAGGTTATCAGTCCCACGGGTGCTCGCCGTCGGAGGTTCGAATCCTCCCTGGGGAGTCCGTAGCTTACAAACTACTTAAACCAAGGTAAACTAACCTAAGGACAACACACACACCCATGCCCCAGGGAAGACTCGAACCTCCGACGGCGAGCAACCACGCGTTCCGCAGCGAGACGCCTTAGATATACATAAGACAAACAAATGAAATGTTTGTAGAGCTTATGGAACTACGGGATCATCAGTCCCTATACCTACAAACTACTTATGAACTAGCTAAGACTAAAATCCATGCCCGAGGGGGGATTCGAACTCCCAAGCGTAGTCAAGACAAACAGTCACAATAGTTTGAACTAGCTCTGCCCAAGAAAGCAAGTTAAACTGGTTAAAGGATTTTAAAATCATACGAAAAGGTGAGAAGCGAAATGGAAACGCAAAGTAAAGTGGCAAGGGGAAGAGCTGGAGCATGCGAGTAGTCCCAAGTACCCTGGAGTGACATTGGACAGAGCACTTATTTCCAAGCAGCAGTGTCACAACACCAAGAAAAATGTCTGTGTCGGGAACAACATACTGCGGAAGCTAACAGATTCATCGTGGAGAGCTTAGTCATATGTTTTGCGCACCAGCGGACCGGCGCTCAGTAACTCAGCAGCGGAATATGCAGCGCCAGTTTGGAGGAAATCACTCCAAACATGTCGACATCACTGTGAATGAAATAAAAAGTCTGTAAATGTATAGGTCTGTGGTTATCAGCCCATAGGCTTAAAAACTACTTAAACTAACCAAAGGACAACATCCATCTCCGAGTGAGAACTCGAACCTCCAATGGGAAGAAAGCTGTGAATGAAGCTGTGTGTATCGCCACAGGATGCATAAAGCCAACTCCCACAGGCAAAATTTATCCCATGGCATCACCCGCTGTCGAAAGAAAAGTCTCCGCCGAGATCGAGAGTTCAAAACAAATGAAAAATCCTCGACACCCAATGCATTTGCACCGCAAACAACGGGTCCAGCTGAAATCCTGCAAGCGTTTTATTGATACAAGTGAAGACCTCGTTACCAGGCCCGGAATAAGGAGGCTCTGTCTCTCTGGAAAGAAATGATGTCACACTCCACGATGGACTTCCTTGAGGAGGGATCTGCAGGATATTAACTTCCCTTTCCAACTTGGAAGCCATTAAATCGGCTGTGCACTGGAGTAAGTAGGAGAGAATCAAACCAATTGATGTGAATGCGAAGAAGCACAGGATTTTTACCATGTACTGACTTGTCCAAAAATATTAATAACATGTACCACAGACGATATCGTTAAGCAAATTCCTGGCAGATGAAAATTGTGTTCCGGAACCGGGATTCGAACCTGGGATTTTTGACTGTCGCGGGCAAGCACCGTACCGTCTGAGCTATCCCGGGCACGCTTCACGGTCCGTTCTTACAACTTCTGCCAGTACCTAGCCTCCTAATTTCCAATGTTCACAGAAGTTCCCCTGCGTTCCTTGCAGGAACAAAACTCGTGGAAGAAATGCAATGGTGAAGACATGGATTAAGCACAGCCTGAGGGATGTTCAGAATGAAATTTTCACTCTGCAGCGAAGTGTGCGCTGATAGGAAACTTCCTGACAGATTAAAATTGTGTGTCACAACCAGGATTCGAACCTGGGACCGTTGCCTTTCTCAGGCAGAAGTAAAGTTGCGGTCACGGACCAAGAGGCGTGCCGGGATAGCTCAGACAGTGGAGTGCTTGCCCGCAAAAGGCAAAGGTCCCAAGTTCGAATGCTGGTTGCGGCACACAATTTTGATGTGCCAGGAAGTTTGATATCAGCGTATCCTCCGTAGCAGAGTGAAAATTTAATTCTGGTTATCGTTAAGTTTAATGAGAAAGGAACCTGCGTTGTTAATTACTAAAAAGGGAGGATGTAATTTGTGTATCTCGACACGGAAGAAGAAGAAATGCTAGAGATCACTCAATAAACCATATTTTGTTAGAGCGAGTGCAGTGCAACACGCTCTGTACCGTGTAGCCACAGTTACAATATGCGTGGTTTTCTCCGGGAGGGTATTACTACTCCTCATACGTCTTACCGTTGCGCCCTTTCTGCCACAGTAATTGGTAATGTTGTGTCCGATTCACATTTTTTGCTGACTCACCTTTTTGGATGTGATACAAGGTGTACACAATTGTTCAGTATTCGAATCGTGAGTTTGTGATATTGGAGTTTATTTACAGAAAGGCGAATGGGAATGAGCTGCGGGCAGCGAAGTTGTATCGGGAGATCTATTCCCGCCACAGCATTGAAAGTTTGCAACAGTGTTTCGCCCTTTGAGACGTGGTCGATTAAGGGAGCAGGGTCGGGTGAGGATGGCCTTGCGGTCTTAGAGGTCATTTGACGAAGTGCGCGGTCACTGCCGTCGGAGTTTCGAGTCTTTTGTGTGTGTGTGTGTGTGTGTGTGTGTGTGTGTGTGTGTGTGTTAGTGTGTATTGTGTTTAGCTTTGGTTTAAGTAGTTTAAGTATTGAGAAAGTCTAGGGACCGATGACGTAACCAGTTTGATCCCTTAGTTAAAGCAGCATAGAGCTTTGAAAGAAGCGGGAGATCATGAAGGACGTCCCCTAAACGATTGTACAACAGACTTGGTGCAAATTTTGATTAAAACTGTAAAACGCCGCCAGGCAGTTAGCCTGTCAGAAAAAGGTAAGCCAGACGACCGTGTGTAAAGTTCTGTATGACAACTGATACTAACCTTATTACTTACAGCGTTTGCAGGGCTTACTAGCGACACTTTCCACATCCGGAACAGTTTTGTCACTGTTTATTCACCTGGGAACAAAGATTGCCAGATTTGCATCAACCACCTATTCACAGTGGAGGCCACCTTTACACGTATTCTTACCTTCAACTTTCGTACGCCGCTTGTGGGATACCCCTCGGTATGTTGTCTGCGAATCATCAGCATCGATGTAGCCAGAATGTAAGGCCATCTTTCCACATCCCCTGACAAGCCAGAAAGATCAGCGTTCCTTACGATTGATTTTGCCTCGGCTGCTGGAAGAAGTGCCATCGATGATTCGATGGGTTATGCGGCTGCTGATGGTGCTACAGTCCACTTCACCATTGACGTCCAGAAGCCTCTTCCTTGTTTCTTTCGTGGTCGATGGATTGGACGAGAAGATCGAGTTGTATGGCCTGATAGTTCACAGGATCTCACCCCGTTGGATCTCTTGTTATGGGACCATCTCAGAAGTATGTATGCAGATCCCATTCCAGATGTTGGACACTGGAGCAGCGTATTCATGTTGCCTTTAGTCGGATGCAGCCTGGCCGATGTCATCGTAAAAGTCAGAACATGCTACTGTGCGTACACGCGTGAGTTGAGGACATTGGAACCATTTTCCAAAAGAAAGAAAAAATCGCTACATGGTATAGTGCGTATTAGACCCCAGTTTCTGTAACAAATTTAATAAATGGTCTCTGGTGTGGAATCCATGCATTTTCGGAAATCAGTTCATAGGACCTTTTTAGTTCCGTATACTCTCCTCCCCACCCCCCATGAACCACAGACATTACCGAGGACAGCGTAGGGGCATCTGTGGAGAGGCCATACAAACGTGTGGTTCCCGAAGAGGGGCAGCAGCCTTTTCAGTAGTTACAGTGTGGATGATTGACTGAGCTGGCCTTGTAACATCAGCTAATGTGGCTTTGCTACACAGTTACTGCGAACGGCTGAAAGCAAGGGGAAACTACAGCCGTTACCTTTCCCGAGGTCATGCAGCTCTACTGTATGAACATATGATGTTGGCATCCTCTCGGGTAAAATATTCCGGAGGTAAAATAGTCCCCCATTCGGATCTCCGGGCGAGGAATACTCAGGAGGATGTGATCATCAGGAAAGACAACACTGGCATTCTACGGATCGGAGCGTGGAATGTTAGATCCCTTAACCGGATAGGGAAGCTAGAAAATTTAGGATAATGGATAGGTTGAAGTTAGATATAGTTGGGATTAGTGAAGTTCGCTGGAAAGAGGAACAGGATTTCTGGTCACATGAGTACAGGATTATAAAGAAAAAATCTGTTGGGGGTATTCCAGGAATAGGTCTGATAATGAGTAAGAAAATAGGAACGCGGGTAAACTAACATGAGCAACACACTGATCACATTATGGTAGACAAGATAGATACGAAGCCAACACCGACCACAGTACTACAGGTTTATATGCCAACTAGCTCTGCCGAAGAAGAGGAGATCAAAGAAATATATGATGACCTAAACGAAATTATTCAGACGATTAAGGTAGAGGAAAACTTACTTAACTGTGATGGGAGACTGGAATTCGGTAGCAGGGCAAGGAAGGGAAGGAAAAATAGTAGGTGAATATGGTCTGGGCAAAAGGAATGAAAGAGGAGATCGCCAAGTAGAATTTTGCACGGAACATGGTTTAAGAATCAATGAAAGAAGGTTGTATACGTGGAAAAGACCAGGAGATACTGTAAGGTACCAGATAAATTTTATAATGGTAAGACAGATTTCGGAACCAGGGGCAGATATAGACTCTGACCATAATTTGTTTGTCATGAACTGTAGGCTGAAATTGAGAAAACTGCAAAAAGGTCTGAAAATAAGGAGATGGGACCTGGATAAATTGAAGGAACCTAAAGTTCTTGAGAATTCCAGAGGGAGATTTAGACAACAGTGGACGGAAACGGGTGAAATTAAAACATTAGAAGAGGAATGGGTAGGAAATACTTAGGAACGCAAGACCTACAAAAAATCATTGGGTATCACAAGAAATACTCAACTCAATCGATGGAAGAAGAAAATATAAATAAAAATGCAGTAAATGACACAGGCAGAATTGAGTACAGACGACTAAGAACTGAGATCGACAGGAAGTGTAAAATGGCTAAGCAGGACTGGCTAGAAGGCAAATTCAAGGATGTAGAAGAATGTATAAATAGGGGAAGAATATATACAGCCTACAGGAAAATCAAAGAAACATTTGGAGACAAGAAAAGCGGCTGTATGAATATAAAGTACTCAGATGGAAAACTAATTCTCATCAAAGAAGGGAAAGTTGAAAGGTGGAAAGAGTATATAGAGGGGCTCTACAAAGGAAATGAACTTAGAGACAATATTGTAGGAAGGGAAGAGAATATAGATGGAGATGAAATAGCGAATACTATACTGAGAGAAGAATTTGACTGAGCACTGAAAGACCTAAGTGGAAACAAGGCCCCTGGAGTGAACGACATTCCCTCAGAAATACTGAAGTCTCTAGGAGAGCCAGCCGTGACAAAACTATTTCACCTGGTGCGTAAGATGTTTGAGACAGGGGAAATACCCGCAGACTTTAAGAAAAATTTAATAATCCCCATTCCAAAGAAAGCAGGTACTGACAGGTGTGAAAATTGCAGAACCATCAGTTTAATAAATCATGGTTGCAAAATTTTAACAATAATTATTTGCAGAAGGTTGGAGAAGCTGGTAGAAGCCGACCTTGGGGAAGACCCGTTTGGATTCAGAAGAAATGTAGGAACACGGAAGACGATACTCATTTTACGGCTTATAGAATAAGGAAAAGCAAACCTACATTTCTAGCTATTGTAGATTTTGGAGAAAGCTTTCGACAATGTTGATTGGCATACACTCTTTCAAATTCTGAAATCAGAAGGAGTAAAATATAGGGAACGGAAGGTTATCTACAACTTGTACAAATACAAGACAGCGGTTATGAGTTGAAGGGCATGAAAGGGATGCAGAGGTTGGGTATGGAGTAAGACAGGGTTGTAGCCTTTCCCCAATGTTATTCAATTTGTACATTGAGCTATCTATTAAGCGAAGCAAGGAGAAATTTGGAAAAGGGTGAAGAAATAAAAACCTTACGTTTTGCCGATGACGTTGTAATTCTGTCAGAGACACCAAAGGACCTGAAGGAGCAATTGGACGGAATGGACAGTGTGTTGAAAGGAGCATATAAGATGAACATTAACAAGATCAAAACTAGGGTAATGGAATGCAGTCTTAGAAAATCAGGCGATGCTGAAGGAATTAAATTAGGCAATGAATCAATAAAGGTGGTTAATGAGTTTTGTTACTTGGGCAGTACAATAACAAATGACGGGCGCAGTACAGAATATATAAAATGTAGACTGACAATTGAAAGAAATGCGGTTTTTGAAAATGAGAAATTTGTTAACATTGAATATTAATTTAAGTATAAGGAAGTCTTTACTGAAGGCATATGTGTGGAGTGTTGCCTTATATGGGAGTGAGACATGGACGATAAACAGTGCGTACAGGAAGAGGATAGAGGCTTTTGATATGTGGTGTTACAGAAGAATCCTGAAGATTAGGTGGGTGTATCGCGTAAGTCATGAGGAGGTACTGGACAAAATAGGGGAGAATAGTAATTTCTGGCGTACCGTAAATAAAAGAAGGGATCGATTGGTGGGACACATTGTTAGACATCGAGGACTTGAGAATTTAGCGTTGGAGGGAAGTGTGTATGGTAAAAATGGCAGAAGGAGACCAAGAGATGAATATAGTAAGCAAACTGAAATGGATATAGGTTGCCGTTCTTATGAAGAAATAAAGAGGATTGCTCAGGATAGAGTAGGATGGAGGGCTGTATCAAACCAGTCTCCGGACCGAAGACCACAACAACAACATAATGTTCTCCATCAATCCCTAGCGTTTGAACATGGATGGAAAAAGTCACTCTGTATTCATAATGTGAATACTCTCCTAGGCCCTTACGGGTATCGAATTGGAAAAACCGCGAGTTTAAGTAATGGTGGGGCAGGGTAAAGAATTTGTTTCTGACGGGAGGCGTGCAGGTGAGATCATCCCATTGTCTCGTCATGGCAACTGCCTAGAAATCAGGACACCCGCTTTCCAATCCCGGTAGGGTACACATTTTTAACTTCACCCATTCGGAGTTAATGTGGTACATTCTGTGAAGCACAAGTGCCTAGGAAGCAGGCGACCCGGATTCGAATCCCAGCTCGGTACACTTTTTCAACTTTACCAAATAGCAGTTAATGTCGTACATTTAGTGAATATAATATGAATTTCGTTAGGGTTTGACATTACCGACTTTGGGCTCTTAGAACAATGTCAGATGCTATTTTCTTTCGTTACACTAACGAACTGATACAGTTTGTGTGTTAGAAGCCAATAAGTGCCTTTCTAAACAGCTAGGAAACTTTGGAGAAAAATATTTACTGTCGCCTCGGCGGAGTGACCGAGCGCATTGAGGCGTAATGCTCCGATACGCGAGGCCATTTCCAGTCGGGGATTGGAATACCCCCTCGGGCATGGATGTTTGTGTTATCTTTAGTATAAGGTAGTTTATGAGTAGTTTGTAAGTTTAGGGACTGATGACCCCACAATTAAGTCCCTTAAGCTTAACAAACATTTGAATATTTGAATCCTAAATTTATCATTCCTGTAGCTAAGATAGCTTTCCCTATATGGCTGACGAATGTTGTTCCAACTTCACTGACGCAGAACTCTTTTATTTTTATTTTATTTATTTATTTATTTATTTTGCTGTCACCCTGAACTAGGTATATTTCTGAGTTTTTCCTTTGATGAGTGGTGATCCAATGGAAATAAGATTGCAAAATATTCGTATGTGATAAGCTTCTTATTTGAAATACTACAATGATAGAGTCAAAACATTTCCCCAGCAACGCTCGGTCAATCGATATTGACTTTGTTTAAATTGTGAGGAGGGATCCAATATTATGACACGTTCCAAAAAGGATGAAGCCAAGATCGCTGGTATATAATTTTATTTAGACGACCGGTTTCGATGATCTCTGCCACCATCATCTGGTCAAAAATGTTGTTAAATAGCCGTCATGTTGTAATGTCAACAGTTGTTGTATAAAATAATTTAAAGTGCATAGATGCACTACGTCATTGTAGCAGAAGTTTACATATGAGTATAAGTGACCAAATGATGATGGCAGAGACAATCGAAATCGCTCGTCCAATTAAAATTAGATACCAGCAATCTTTGCTTTATGCTTTCTGGAACATATCAATCGATATTGTTTAAAATTATTTTGAAATATTTTTGATTTACTGCCGGTTTGATAGAACCGGATCGGACATTTTTAAATGTCAACGAAGTATGCTTTCCTGTGACGATCAGAAAAAACACGTTGCCAGTGCGATGACATTGTATTTAGAAAATTCGCTTGGTGTGAACACATCCGCATGCATGTTAGGACTGACCACTAGAAGTCAGTGACAGATTAATAACGATGGCATGAATGATTTTGTAATTTCTTAATAAAATTACACAATAAATAGGAAATTAATAATAATAATAATAATAAGATATAACTGCAATCTATTCAAAATGTTCAAATGTTTGTAGAGCTTATGGGACTTAACTACGGGGTCATCAGTCTCTAAACTTGCAAACTACTTCTAGCTAATACTAAAGACGTCACAAATATCCATGCCCGAGGGGGATTCGAACCCCCCGACCGTAGTGGCCGTGCAGAACGTGACTGGCGCGCCGCAGACCGCTCGGCAACTGCGGCCGGCACATTCCATTTCATAACGACAAATTCGTGGAACAATTAACAATACATTTGCAAATGATAGTTAACGTACGGGAGGGAAGAAAGGATTGACAGGGGCCGCATTTGGGCATTGACATTAAGCAATGGCGATAAGTGAAAATGTGAGCTGGACCGGGACTCGAACCCGGGTCCCCCGCTTCAGGCCAGCGGTCGCCTTAACCAACTTTTGTTTTGTTTTGTTTGTTTCGTCTTGTTTTGTAAATAAACGGGTCTCCTTCCTCCCCTTCAACCCTTCCTTCCGCTCGCCAAAATCGCCTTCATCGGCGTCGGCTTCATCTGCCTTTAATAAAGAAAAGTGGCTGCTGTCGGATACTTAAAAATAAAAGTCTTCCCATGTGTACTTCTTTGACAGCAGAGAAAAAGAAAATGCAAAAGTCGACGTATTTCCGACTTGAAAATAAGGGATTTCTGAAAATAAACATAGAAATGAACGGTGACTGGCATTTTAGCACGTTTAACTTCAGCTCAGTGGTTGCCTGTCGGAGTTCGTCTTCTCGAAATGTGTGGTGCGTTTCCGTATCTGATTCTATTTTAATTTCTTTTCCTGTGTCTTCTCCGTTAGCGGGTTAGTACCTCATATTGTCTTCTCGTAACTCCGAAAAGCGTCACAGCCAAAGTTTCCCGGCTGCGGAATTGGTGAAACAAGGTGTACATCGTTTCTTGTTTATTACTTCTTGTCTTAGTGGGATTGCATTCTGGTCATTCTATATAAAATCAAGTTCCGTTTCAAGTAAATGTAATTTCTGTTTCTCCAAAGTGAACCGTTAATCGTACGTTAGTACATTAGTTGTTCACTGATTGTTTTGGTTAAAAATTTGCATAATGTTTACCATAATTGGGAATTGCCTGTAATTTTTGATGTTGTATCCGTAAGTACATGACAAAGTCCTGTTTACTTGGACATTGGCTGTAGAATATATAGTAAACTGCGTGTCCTTCTATCCAGTTTACTGAATTCCTTTTGGTCTGTGGATAGGGGACCGTGTCGGGTGTAAGGAAGTCTGCTGTTCTGGTGATACTTGCCAACAGATGCCTAACTACCTTCCAAAGCCTCTATCACTTTCTCCACACAAATCTATGTTCCTCGGTATCTTGTAGAAGGCAGAGGGGAGTCGGCTAAATGTATGGAGTACCGCTTGGGATTGGTCGCTATTTTTCTATTCACAGCAGAGTACCAAGACGATCACACGACAGACGGCAAATTGCGGGAGTGGATATTATCCCAAATTGCGCGCCAGTTGTGATTCTTGTATTTATCTTCTATGTTATTGTTAGTCGTTGTTTCTATCAAGTATTATAGATTTTCTTTGCAATTGTTATGTCCTTTTCGGTTATCCTTCTTCGAACGTAGCTATATTCCAATAAGAAATTCCGTACGTGGTACAGTGCAGGCGGTATGTGGTGAACATCAACTGGAGGATTTAGGTCCGGTGGTGAGATTTCGTTGAGCAGATGGGTAATTAAACTGTTCGGGGATGTTTTCCACAGCTTGTATGTACTACTGATGTACAACGCTTGAGCCTTTGTGTAGACGTTTGTGAGATTTAACCCACCGTTTCGTATCGGAAGCGTTAAGGTCTCACATTTAACTTTAAATATGCTGCCTCTGCTCACGAAATGACCTAGTGCTGACAACATCCTTTGTGCGATGCCACTCGGAATGGGCAACACTTTAGCAACAAAGTTGATCTTCAATGTGATGTAGGTGTTAACTAGTTGTACTTTTTGTAACGTATTCAACTGCCTCATGTTGTGAAGTTGGACACATGCTCTGAGTTTGTTGAGTAACTCTATGTAGTTGACTGCAATGGTGTGCTGCAGCTTCTTCCGGAACTCTATTCCTAAACATCTCATGCCAGTTATTTTTCTCAGTCGCGCGTGGTGTTGCATATTTAATCCGCAACCACTTGGTCACCCGTGTTCGCTCCCGTCCGTCTCAAATTCTCACAAGACGCACGCCTTGTTTGTGGCACCTCTATTGTCCATGCCCTCTTACACTCTCCATTACGGATTCCCAAGCGAGGTCGGACCTATGACCGCATCTGCGGTGAAATAACTGGAGCTAACGCCGTCGTCGCGTTTAAATACTTATTAAATACATTCACTTGTCGCCATAGCTTAATATCAACGCTCAAATGCGGTCACTGTCAATCGTTTCTTTCCTATCCTTCTTTCTTCCCTTTTTTTAACTATTATTTGTAAATGCTATTTGGCTGCGAAGCCCGTACAATAATTAACAATGCGTCATCTGGAGCGAAAATTGTACACGTTCCGGCCGCTTACTACGCAGTGGGCCGGCCGCGGTGGCCGAGGGGACTGAGGCGCTCCAGTCACGGTCTGCACGGCCACTACGGTCGGGGGTTCAAAACCCCCCTCGGGCATGGATATTTGTGCCGTCCTTAGGATAAGCTAGTTCTTAAGTAGTTTGTAAGTTTAGGGACTGATGACTCCGTAGTTAAGTCCCATAAGCTATTCAAACATTTGAACATTTTTTGCTTACTAATCACGCGTACATCCTGTGAGCCACGTAGCCTTGGCTGTAGCTAGCGAAACAGTGCGGGTACATAAACAGGTACACGAATAGCGCCAGATTATTCAAACCGAATTTTCTCCGAAGTAGCTGAGCGTCGGTGGCAAAAAAAGGAATGGGGAGGCTGTTTATTTCACTTATAAGGAGTGCGTTCACATCGCAAAAGGACTTTAGAATACGCGACCAAAAGTTGATACCGCAGGTGAGCTGTTTGATGCTTCACGGCGGACCTTCACAGCCGGTTTGATCGATGGAAGAGCCACGACCAGCAGAGTGTTCCGTGCGAACCTCGGCCCTCGGAGTGAGTTGTGGCGCTCTCTCAGAGCCACGGCCGCAACGCAGCAGCTCGCAGAGGCCGATGCTGAAACACCTGGCTTTCGTTCCTCCTGTAACATATTGCTGAGTTCTAAAGACGAGAAGACTTCGATCGACACGCCTTTACTGCAAGAGTACGAAATTTATTCTGCAGTCCTACTTTTGCATAAGAATGTCTCGGAGAAAGGACGGTTGCGAAGGCAAAACATTTGTAGATACTTTTGAGCCAAGGTCAGAAAGGTACTCTGACCTACTCCTAAAATGTTTCGCGCTGTGATTTATTTCGTGACCTCTCTGCGGGAAATGTTGCCAAATGCAAACCTGTTCCCCGACAGCCCTGACTTGTCCTTCGCATTTTAGTGCCTATCCACGTGCTCCTCAAGACAACTGCCATTGGAGGTAGAGAATAGACTGCACTATCGAATCATTAGGACTGCTAAACGACTCCATTTATATTTTGTAGCTAAATTTACTATTCTGACCGCTTGCGTTAATGAACGGTATGTCTAAGCATGTACTCGAATCGACTGTAAATAAAGTGTAAAAAGTAGCACTTGTATATCGAAGTTCACCGTGCCTGTGAGCATGAAGTATGATTACCTAGGAATTATTCTTCGGACGTGAAGTGCCCTTCCATTCCGCACTGAATCGACGAGAAATCTTTTGTGGCAAACCGTAAGACTGTGCTTCCATCCACTAAGCATAGTAATTCTAAATCTGCAAATATATTCCACAAACCACCGTATCGTGTGTGGATGAGGATACTTCATGTACCACTGAATTTTGTCTCTTTACTTTTTACATCGTCAAATATCACCGGGAATAGTCATATTAGATAATTTTATGTGTGAGTTGCAATCTCTCGAAGTTTTAGTATTGTTTTCCACTCTGAAAAGTTCAGTTTGCATACCAGATATTTTATGGATAAGACCATTTCAAGTGCTTATTTTCCACTCATGTAGACATGCAATGACGGCTCCCTCGCCCTGTTTACAGGTAGTACATTACTTGAAAACGGTCAACTGCTTGTTCCAACATCCGTGTGAACGGTGCAGGCAATTCTACATCGGCTATAGATGTCTTACCGTTTGTCCAGTCAGTAAACATGTATTAGGTAGATGTGTACTGAACAGGTGTAAAGAAGACTATTTAATTTGTTTCATTTTATTTATTTATTTATTTATTGAATAATACTATTCGGGAAATTTAGGAACACGAAGGTAACACACCTCTACGAGGAATATAGACACTAGTTTCGCCCTAGATGTGTAATAAACAAAATCTACATCTCCATGGGATACTCTGCAAATCACATTTAAGTACCTGGCAGAGGATTCATCGAACCACCATTATACTATTTATCTCCCATTCTATTCTCAAATAGCGCGCGGGAAGAAAGAACACCCGAATCTCTCCGTTAGCGCTCTGATTTCTCGTATTTTATTCTGATGATCATTTCTACCTATGTAAGTGGGAGTCAACAATATATTTTCGCATTCCGAGGAGAATATTGGCGATTGGAGTTTCGTAAGTAGCCCACGCCGCAGCGATAAGCGCCGTTGTTGTAATAATTCCCATCCCAGATCCTCTGTCATTTCCGTTACGCTGTCTCCACTGTATCGTGACAATACGAAACCAGCTGCCCTTCGTTGGACTCTTTCGATGTCCTCCGTCAAACCCACCTGATAAGGATCCCACACTGGGCAGAAATACTCCAAAAAAGGACAGGCAAACGTAATGTATGCAGTTTATTTTGTAGTTCTATTGCATCTTTTAAGGGTTCTGCCAATAAAAGGCAGTCTCTGGTTCGCCTTTCCCACGACATTATCTACGCGTACGAATTGCCAATTTTTACACCATAGTGATGGCTTATTCAAATCGTTCTGCAGTTGGTTTTGATCTTCATATGATTTTACTAGACAGTTAATGACGGCGTCATCTGCAGACAACCTAAGAGAGCTACTTAGATTTTCCCCTAAATCGTTTATGTAAATAAGGAACAGCAGAGGTCCAATAACACTACCCTCTCCCTGTGGAACTCCCGATATCACCTCTGTTTTAGTCGATGCCTTACCATCGATTACTACGAACTGTGTCCTCTCTGACAGGAAATCCCCTATCCAATCACAAATTTGGGGCGATATACCATAACCACGCAATTTGATTAAAAGTTGTTTGTGAGGTATGGTGTCAAAAGCCTTCTGGAAATCAGGAAATACGGAATCGATTTGCAAACCCTTGTCGATAGCACCCATCACTTCGTGCGAATAAAGAGCTAGTTGTGTTTCGCATGAACGATATTTTCTAAATCTGTGTTGGCGTTGGGTCAATAGATCATTCTGTTCCAGATAATTCCAAAATTGACGCCAATGAAATAGGCCTGTAGTTTAGAAAAGTAAACGCCTATTCTAGTACGAAGTGCTGTCCGCCTTGCCGCGACAATTTTTGTTTCACCCACGCCCCTCAGCATTACTGGACACAATACTGTTCCAGAAACTCTGCCCCAGAGCAGGTCCATCAGCTACACAATGATAGTATAGAACACTTTTTTCAGAAGACTCACCATTCGTGTGATACAAAATCTTCATCTCTGTTTTGGAATAAATATTTTAATAATGTATTTCTAGTGTTAACGCTGAATAAATCTTTCATCTTTTTAAACTTATGTCTTTTATTAACTTGGTTGCAACCCTTTTTTATTAATTTTCACCGTAGGACGTAAAGCTGAAGAGCAAATGTAGTAATTCTCTCGTACGGTGCCAAGTCCCAACCAATTGCAAAAAAGCGCAGTTAACTCCTGTATATAAGTAGTGTAAAAGAACAGACTCGTAAATTTATAGGCAAATATCTTTTAACGCCATTCTACTGCCGAATTATTTATCATATTTTCAATTCAAATACGTTTCCACAAGGCGGAAAAACTGCTATGTATGTATCAGCACAGTTGTAGAAAGCCTCGCTCGTGTGAAACTCGCCTCTCCCTATTTTATTTATCTTGTGAGCTACAGAGGATTGGCAACAGGGTAAGTCTATATTCGTTGTTTTCTGAAAGGCGTTTGAAACGGTGCCGGACTGCAGGCTACTAACGTAGGTAGAAAATTCAGTTTCGCACCGATAAGACCGCTTTTTGTATTCTTAGACGGCAATCTTCGGTAAGGTAAATGGCTTTACATGTACCGCTACTTGTATGGCTCAACATATACCATTACTTACATAATATATTGGAATACATGGGGGTGTAGAGGCATAAGAGCAGATAAGGGCAACACTGCTTGCCGATACGCATCGTTGCACTTTGAAATATATGTCATGGATTATAAAACAATATATCACTCCCAGAGCTGAAGAATGTCAAGTATATACACTAACGAAGGAGGTGTGGGAGGGGGGTGGGGAGATTCCTAGAAATGTCTCGATCACTTTTTAAGTAAAAGAACCAATTAAATTGTCCTCGATGGTGACTGTTGCTCTGGGATAGGCATATCGTCGGGAGAACCCCAGGAAAGTGTCATAGGTTCACTTTCTATCAATATATTAAAGCCGAAGAAGACCAATACAATGTTAAAGAATTCTGTAGATATACAAGGTGTTTCAAGATATGGTAAAAAAAAACTACAAATTATGGTGATGGAAAACTATGAAGATGAGTTAGTAAACTGCCAATAAGAGGGCGTGAACTTACAGAACGAATATTTCAAAAAACTGATTAAACGTCTCTCCATGGAAGCGCTGACCAAGAAAATGAAAAACTACGACGGACTCCAAACAAAAGTAGAACAACATATAATGGGAAAAAAGTATGCTTTTCACAAAAAATGAAGACAAACAACGTCCAGAAGTTGTGGCAACAGAATACTGGGCCATGGTGATGAAACGTGCAGGAAAATACTACTTGGATTGACCCTTGTTTCTGGGGAATATTGACGCCAAATTATCTGAAGTAAATCGCATTATTGTTTTGATTATTATTGTACTGAACAAGCTTCACTGCATAATTATATCACAAATGAAATTAAAACAGTACAAGTATGTCAAACTAAATCAGAGGCAGTACAAAATTCATTGAGTACAGAGATTAAAAATATTAGATAAGGCAGAAGTTTAAGATGAGCTTAAAAAGATGGAAGTAGGGCAAATTCAGTTAAAAAAGACATTTGAAGTAGGGCAGAAAAAATTAGAAACAAAAATTACAATGATACTGATCAAAAGGTTAATAACCTTGAGTGTTAAAGTGACCAACGTCTTAACAAGCTAAGGCGTAAAGCAATAGAGTTGGGGAAGAAATTAGAAAATTGTGAATTTGAAATAAATGAAAGCATTGAAACAAAAATTAAAGTGGTAGACGATAAGTTGGATAATCAAAGTAGGGAAGTTATTCAAATGAAACAGCAAGTAGATAATTTAGATGATATGCAACCTAAGATAGCAAAAACCTGTAAAGAAAGGTACCAACAAACTATGACTAAATTGAATATTGTGCTAAATGGACAAAATGTGATTAACACTAAAGTATTAGAAGTACGATGTAAGTGTAAAGACAATGCAACAGTGATTCATGGTAAATTCATTCCTGAAGTGGAAACTGTCACTTCTGAATTAAAAGAGAACTTCAAAGAATTGCAGAAGACAAGAAGCTGTCAAGTAATCACAATTATGACAGTACTAGTGCATGTAAATATCATAACTTTTATAGTAAGGGATATTTACATCCTGTTGCTTTCATCTTCCATCACATTACATAGTACGGCAGTAAATTCACTTGGTTGCCAGTAGTTTTAAAGGGGGACGTAATATCATGAGATACAAGTGTTATGAATAATTGTAGTACGACGAATCTGTCAAGGCATTTTTGAATCAGTATTGATCAAACAGTACACAAGACAGTGTTCGTATGGAAATACTGGAAACTAAAAATTTCGTAAACAGTGGTTGCGGGAATTACAAAGAGTTCTTTCAACACTACTGGGAGAAGAATCAGTATCATACATATCCAATTAGGGAATTTGATTTAACTAATTTATTATTATTAAAATTACCTGCATCAACACAAGAGAAATTGGCTACAGCACATAAAAACAACACAGATAATATGTTACTTGTGTTAGAATATATAAGATTTGCTGACGACATGGTCATCCATACAGAAAATAAAGGTACACTGACTCAAATGCTAAATGACCTGTGCCGCATATGGCATGAAAATAAATAAAGTGAAAACCAAAAGCCTGGTCATTGATTTAAAGAAAAGAAAAGTGAAAATTAAGTTGGAGTCAAAAGTCATAGAACGGGTGACAGCTTTCAAGTATTTGGAAAGTTGGATTAAGGAAGATATGAATTGCCAACAAGACATCAAAGAGAGAATGACTCTGGAGAAATAAGCGTTTCAGAAGCAAAGAAGACTCCTAACCAGTTGTTTAAGTGTCTAACATGGAGTGTGGCCTTGTATGGAACAGAAACGTGGACACTGAGATTGAAAGATAAGAAAATTGAAGCTTGTGAAACGTGGATGGAGAAGATCAGCTGGATCGATAAAGTCAGAAATAAAGAAGTACTGAGTTGGAGAGGAAGGGAGGATGTTGCTGACGGTACAGAACTGGAAACTAAATTGGCGACGCCAACGCCACAGTTTAAGACGAGATTGCCTTCTGGTAGAGGCAATTGAAGGTTGCGTTCGGGGAAAGAGAGAGAGGGGCAGAAGAAGGTACCAGATGCTGGATGACGTCAGCAAGCTACTAGGAGGGTACCGAAGAATGAAGATAATTGCAAAATACAGAGAAGCATGGAGGGCTTTGCAGTCTAAACCTGCCGCACGGCAGACAACCAAATGGTGATGATGATGTGTTAGAATACTTGGATGCAGTATCAGGGAGTAGGCCAGAACAGGAAGGATGGAGAAAAAAATAAGTGGAATACGGAGCGCCGCAACGATAATGACAGAAACAGAGATAGCGGCACAAACCATGCGTCGGAAAGAAACAGCTGGCAGAATGACAGGACGCAGCCACAGTCCGTCTACGAGGGGAAGGGGCGGACATTTCCGGGGTACCAATCGTGCAAGCTATTATGGAAATAGTAGAGTTTACGATAATTATCACAGAGAAAATGACAGGGAGAGAAATCGTGAGGGTTTGGAAAACTAGAACAAATACCTCAGAGGGCGGCACATTCTTTCAAAAAATGTTCAAATGTTTGTTAAGCTTATGGGACTTAACTACGAGGTCATCAGTCCCTAAACTTACAAACTACTTATCAACTACCTTATACTAAAGACGGCACAAATATCCATGCCCGAGGGGGGATTCGAACCCCCGACCGTAGTGGCCGTGCAGACCGTGACTGGAGCGCCTCAGTCTCCTCGGCCACCGCGGCCGGCGCACATTCTTTGTGCTCCAGTTATTGACAACATTTCTTCCTTTCTTTTCATGATGTCAATCCTTTTCTTCTTTCTTTTATCTCACATCTTTCATATTTATTTTCTTCTCTATAAATAGGAAATTTTGATATGGTCCCTAGGCAAGTCAACTTTTGCTCGGAAGTGACTATTGTGATTATGACACATAATATACTTAACATCATGATTGCAAGTCTATGAATAGTAAAGAAGTATTGTGATATAAACATTTACGTATGGTTAATTATTTATGAAACAAACAATACAAGACACATATTTATATGATATCTGTTGAAGGAGAATGTGATTTTGCAGTTTGAGGTTGGAAGGAGCAAAGTGTGGACAGTTGAAGGTTGTGAATAGATTTGATTTATACCTTATGGAACACATTTATTATAATTAATATAAGATATGTTGCAGCATCGAAGACGAGAATAAAACACACAAGGTAAGTGCTGTTTAAACAAAGTACTGAAACAATTCACAATTATAACTGATTTGTTACCTATCAAGTGGATGACATTGTGGGAAGCTTTTATATGAATAAGGGTAGCCTGTCTTATACCATTATTTTTGAGCCGATGAGGAATCCGCCTCATATGGAGTAATGATTTTTATTTTTTTTATTTTTGTGAATTACGTTAAGAAGTTTATTAGACGTCCATGAAGGCGCACACATATGTGGAAGGTCTGATCACTAGAAGTGACAGTGGTTCCACCCTAACACATTCTTTTAGTGTTGTTTTGTGAAGCAGGTGGTTGTTAGGGCGTATTCAAATTTATACATAGGAACAGGAGTACATGGGTTCAGCAACACACAACCGTATATATATTTGGTCAAAACCCATTCTGATAGAGTAAACACTAAATGGATGTTATGCAACAATATTTAGACACTTTATTTACGTAAGTGGACAGAATGTGATAATATTAATATGCACATTTCGAAAACAGCTGTGTTGACAGTGATGACATTACGATGCATGTAGTTCTACGGCCCTCATGTACGTAAACCTTGCGACATTGCCACACGTGGGTGATAACACTCCTGAGGGAAAGTGTCTCTATCCACCTATTTTCTCCGATCCCGCCGTACTATACATGATCTATTCTAAGGGTACAGGCGTTGTCTGTGATCCGCAGTGGTGCTAAATATTTACTTACTTATTCCCAGATATGAGAAATTTTTTGAGATTTGATCCTATTCTTGACCTATCATCATGTGACCCGACTCGAACCCTGATCTCCCGCTTTTCGTCAGTGGTCGCCTTACCGTTGCAGAATATTAGAAAGATGGAATCAATTTTCGTCCTTGTCTATAGCATTCTTTACTTCGTGTGAGTATAGAGCTAGTTGCATTTCACGACAACGATATTTTTTAAATTAGTGTTGACTATAGGTCAACCGATCGTTCTGTTCAAGATCATTCATAACGTTTTAACTCAGTGTAAGTTACAAAAACCTTCTGAAAATCGACGTCAGTGCTGTAAGCCTGCAATTCGATGCATTCCTTGTACTGCCTTTCTTGAAAATCGATGCAACCTGTGCAAAATTCCCGATACTTCATTGAGCGTGCGGTTGTATATGATTTGGAGCTATTACATCAACATACTTTGAAGCGTAATCGGTATGCAGTCTGGACCGGAACACATATTGTTGTTAACAGATTGAAACTGCTTCACTCCACGAGGATGTTTACTTCTATGTTACTCATGTTGGCTGCTGCTGTTACTTTAATGGCCGCTTGTGGATGACCGTTCGCTCTGGGGAACCATGCTATGGATTGCGTGGCTGCTCCCGCCGGAAGTTCCGAGTCCTCACTCGGTCATGGGTGTGCGTGTTGTCCTTAGCATCAGTTGCTTTACGTTTAAGCAATGTGTAAGTGTGGGGCTCGAATTTGATCTCGTCTTCTTTGGTGAAGCGATTTCGGAAAGCTCTGCTTTAGCAGCACTGCCATTTGTTGCAACAACATAATTATTGCGTAGTGAAGGAGTGGTTTGTGTCTTTCACATACTATACTGTATATATGACTAGAATCCCTTTGGCTTTAGGAAACCTCGTTCATGAGAAACTCATTTTGTCCTTTTCTCAGATGACATCTTTCGAGCCTTGGACGAAAGGCAACAGGCAGATTGTGTTCTTTTCTCGATTTCAAGACGGCATTTGCCGCGGTGCCACACTGCAGACTGCTAACGAAGATACGAGCATATGGAATAGGTTCAGAGATTTGTGACTGGCTGTAACACTTCCTAAGTGATAGAACTCATTGCATTGTTCTCAAGGGCGAGAGTTCATCAGGCGTGCATCAGGGAAGTGAGATAGGACCGTTATTAATTTCTAAATAAATGATCTAATGGTCAGAGTAACTTGTACTTTGCGACTGTTCGTTGATGATGCTCTCATGTGTTGGAAGATGTCGTTTTAATTGACTGTAACAGCTTATATGATGAATTAGACAAAAAATTCTAGTTCGTGTGAAGAATGGCAGCTAGTCTAAATGTAGAAAAAGTAAGGTGGTGCGCATGAGTAGGAAAAACGATCCCTTAATGTTCGAATACAGCATTACTAGTGAGCTTCTTGAAGCAGTCGCGTCGTTCAAATATCTAGACGTAACATTGCAGAGTGACAGTTGTAATGCGGACAACCGACTTCGGTTTATTGGGAAAATTTTGGAAAGATGTACTTCATCTGTAAAGGAGACCAGTTATAAATCGCTTGTACGGCCACATCTTGATTATTGCTCAAGTGTTTGGGAGCCGCAGCAGATCAGTTTAATGATAGAAGTTCAGAGGCGAGCAGCTAAGTTCGTTACTGGTAGATCCGGCCAATAATGCTCTAGTGTCACGAAAATGTTCCGGGAATTCAAATGGTGATCGCTGGAGGAAAGACGACGTTGAGGAAATTTAGAGGGCCGGAATTTGAAGCAGTGTGTAGAACGACCTTCCTGCAGCCTTCTTAAATTTCGCGTAATAGTTACAAAGACAAGAGAAATTAGGACTCATCCGGAGTATATGTGTAGATGCAGAAAACTACTGTAAGCATCGCACATTGAAACCCATGCTAATTTTCGAGCTTCTGTGTAAGATCGCCAGAACTTGGTATTGGACGGTATCAATGTTAGAACCCGAGTCAGCCTCCTTTTTTGTTGTTTTTCCCATTTCAGTTAACCAAACGGAGAACACATTAATCTACATCGCCTCTGACAGTGCAGTTAATCTCGTGTTACGATCATGTTCAGGTGAAGCTTTACAAAGTGAGCAACTTGCGCTCAGTCTTCTTGAGACAACTATTCACCTAAATCAGCCCTGACAGAGAACTCTCCAACGGCCGCTTCATGCCATCAATTACCGACGAGTGGTTAATCGCGGAACCTGTTGCTTAAGTCCTGTCCCTGACTGAGTAATTTATCGAAAGCGGTACTCAGCGCTTACTCAGCCTATAAACGATAATTTTGGATTACTGGCGTTAATAGCGTGTTTGACAAGTTCAAGTTTTGATCAACTTACAAGCTGAGGTAGCTAATCGTATTTAGTTGTGTATCAGGAAAAAACCAAGAATGTTTATTTATGACTATCTCTTATCTATTACCTACCTAAAAAATGACTATATACCTCAATACGCTTTATACCGGACTATATGATGGAGACACAGAAGCGTTGGACTTTATACCTGGAACACGTTAATTTGCAGCAAAGAATTTTGAGAAAAAACGTCATTTTAATTTTAGAGTCCGTCAAATGAAATCAAATTTTTGTAAAGCGTATAGGACTTAACTGCGGGTTCATCAGTCCCTAAACTTACAAACTACTTATGAACTACCTTATACTAAAGACAGCATTGACATCCGTGCCCGAGGGGGGATTCGAACCTCTGACGTGGAACGGCCTCGCGCATCGGAGCATAGCGCTCGGCCACTCCGCCGCGGCTAGAGACTGTCACTGAAGGTACAGCCGCGAATGTTTTTTTTTTCCCTTGTCCTGATCTAGAATTGCTTCCTTAAATTCTTTCGATATCCATTCCCATGCCTACTTGCGAAAGGAAACATTAGAACAGTGTTCTAGAATTGAAGATCTGAATGAAAATAAATAAATAAATAAATAAATAAATAAATAAATAAATAAAATAAAATAATAAACATCCCAAGTCCAGTGAAGAAAATTTTTCAGGAGAAGCAAAAAACGTTATAAGAGGTGATGTTTTTGTTGTATTAACGTAATGTTTTTGGTCATCACTTATGACTTGCTCACCTTTATATTCCCCGCAAGTTTCAGCCACTTGGAGGCAATATCTTAAGAGAAAATGTTTAATATATAGTCATGAACTTAGGATGTTTTTCAATGCATGATAAAAAAATAGACATTCATGAAAGAAAAAATATATTAATTATATTTCTTCACTCTCTATATGTTTTATGCCACAGAATAAATGAATAAAACATCTCAACCTTTGGAAATGAAACAAAAATGTTTAAAATATTTTCTACACTGGAAAAGAACTTATTTTTCTTTGTCTGTGTTGTTTCTTCCTCTTCTCCTGTTCCATCGCTGTTACTTCAGGTTGGGAATATCCGGTGAGTGACGAATAAAACGCAGCACTCTCTGGTGACACGTACTTTATCAGACGTTTCAGATTTTCCAGCTTTTCTGAGTTCATGGGCAACGACAGAGTGCTGGAAGTGACGCGCTGGCTACGATCTTTCACCAAGGAATATATTATCAAGTCTGTTTCGCCCATTGTTTTTGCAAGTACAACTGCAACTGTTTCTGATATGTGTGTGGGTATTCAAAAATTTTATACTTCAAAACAGAAAATGTCTTACCTCTGCTTCTTACTGACGTTTTGTAATAATGACTTAAATGTCGTTTGTATTACTGGAAATCACGACTTGTCATCCGTACCACGTTGGAATTTGGCTCATGCTTGATAATATCTTTGAAATCTCTAGAACAGGCCAACTTTCCTTCCTTTCTTTTAATGTTTTCTCTTTTTGCAATGTTGGTGTCGCATGTAAGAAAGCTATGGCATTTCATAGGAAAGTAATGATTAATGCACTTGAATCTTCAAGCCATTGCCATAGTTTTGTTCTGGCCAATGCAGCCATCGGATAACAAGTAAAGTTTGTCAACTTGGAGTGATAATGTACCTATAATTCAGCTGTTTAGGCATTAAATAACTTCAATAACACTCTTATGAACCCGTGTTCCGCCCCATGTGAACATATATGGCGTCTATTCCGAAGCAACAGACGTCACTTCTGACCATACAGTTGTTATTGTTTCATATTCACAGAATATATGACATCAACGGGCAATGATCCTTTCGTTAGGTGGAAGGAAATGTTCAAATGTTTGTTAAGCTTATGGGACTTAACTACGGGGTCATCAGTCCCTAAACTTACAAACTACTTATGAACTACTTACGAACTAGGACGGCACAAATATCCATGCCCGAGGGGGGATTCGAACCCGCGACCGTAGTGGCCGTGCAGACCGTGACTGGCGCGCCTCAGTCCCCTCGGCCACCGCGGCCGGCAGGTGGAAGGAGTGGGCAAGTTTGGAGCCATTACTCTTACGGGAATTAGCACAAAGTGACTACGAGTTTGAGTACTGTGGGCAGGGTAGAGCTGGAAATTTATGTCTGACGGGAGGCGTGCTTTGGTCATCCTTGTACGGGCGCTGATACCTGTGTCCCCAGTGGTCTAGTAGTCAGCCCAACTGCCAAGAAAGTAGGAGACATTCGCAGTTGATATCATATATTCTGTGAATATTGTAATTTTTGTTGTTTTTCCACTGTTGACCCAAATGTTGTATTCCCAAAGCTGACAGAGAGAGAATATTGCATTTATGGGAAGTAAAGGGCACGACAGATTCTGTTGGAAGTCAAAACAGAGAATACTTTCATTATCCTTTTCCCAGGCAAGTTTTGTGAACTTTTTCTTGTTGTCAGAGAAGACAGAAGCTTTTAGTTTGAGAATTGTCATTCTTTCTTTTATCAGGCATTTTACGTTTTTTTACCACAAACTTGGGAATCCTCCTCACTTGAAACCAACTGGAAAATATCTACTTTTACCGAAGATACATTCATCACACAGGCTTAATGGAAACTGAGTGGATGGTAAAATATATAAAATATTAAAAATGCAGTATATAATAAACCAGTCAATTGATGAGAAAAAAATATTTATTGACGTAGCTTCAAACAAGTACTGGAAATTGAATGTGCCATCCACGGTTTTACAGAATGGAAAAACTGCCCAAGTCCATGTATTGGGATGTTATTTCATTCATCTGGAAATATATTGTGCCATTTAAGGGAGATGAAATGGAATTGCAAAGTTCTTCTGGATAGGAACAGCTCTAGGCATGTACAGTACATTCCCTTTCATATTAAAAGTGAAAATCGACCGAAGGTGGACTTCCGGTGTTTTTCCAGTGAGGTCTTGAATTGGATACTGACTCTCTTCTATGATGTTTCCTATACGGGCGCACAGAGGTTACCTACACCCATTGCGATGTGTGTTCCACTTAGTTTCTCTGCTACTGATTTCATGTGTTCGTGATTTCACAACTCTATGTGTGTATATATATATATATATATATATATATATATATATATATATAAAGTAATACCAATCTGAAGACGCGCACCTCCGAAAAATACCCTGTATGTGGGCCTTATTATGGTATACTGATCAAAACAATCAGGGGATCAGTTGAGATATCTAGGTTCCGAAGTACTGAATTGAAATAGTTCGACGTCTTTCTGTCAATTCTATGGCTCCGAGACAATAACATTATGGCAAAAGAGAGAGTGGTAATAACAGAAAGTTGCTGTAGATGGAGTTGGTGTTGACGTGTGTTTACTACACTAAATGAATTATACCAGCTGTTGGGTTCAGATAGTGTAGTGAGCCAGTAGTGCAATGCAACAACGACGTGACTTACCTGAAGCTATGGCATGGAGATGCAGAGGAATGTTGGAAGCGGGACAGACACAGAGGGAGGTCGCTGCAGGTAGTAGTGTGTTCCAAAGTGTAATTTCCAGGACCTGGAAGTAATTTCAAATAACAGGAAGTGTTAAAAGAAGGCAAGGCCATTGTGGTCCACGGGTGGCATCAGCAAGAGATGAAAGTTATTTCCGATTAATAGTCCCTCCAGACAGGAGGCTGAATGCAACAGCTGCAATGCACCATCTAGGCAGCAACAGAACGTGCAATATCAACACAGACAGTCCGAAATCGACCGTGGGAATGTGGTCTCCACGCAAGGAGGCGTATAGTCTACGGTCGGGGGTACGTATCCCCCCTCGGGCATGGATATTCGTGCCGTCCTTACTATTAGCTAGTTCATAAGTAGTTTGTAAGTTTAGGGACTGATGAGCCCGTAGTTAAATTCCATAAGCTCTACAAACATTTGAACATTTGATTTGCCCATAACATGTGTCCAATTAAAACCATGACACAGTTTAGCCCGCAGAAACTGAGGGTAGGAACATCAGCATTGGGGTCGTGGCGAATGGCGCAGGGTTCTGTTTACATATTAGTGAAGACTGTTTAGCCTGACTATGGTTCCCTTACCTGGAGAGAAAGTGGGACTCTGAACAATTCTGCTTATGGTCAGGAAACATCACCATATCATGGTGGTGTATCCATGGTATGGGCAGTAGTCAGTATTGGCGGACGTACGGACCTCAATATCGTCCAGAATGGCACTTTCACTGATCAGAGGTATAAAAGCGAATCCTTCGAGGTTTTGTTGTGCCCTACGCTGGTCCAGAGGAGTTGTCCCCACAGACCTGCATTGATGGAGAACATGATTGAAGCTGAGGGAATTGAACCAATGCAGTGGCCAGCATGTTCACTCGATAGAGTATGCCTGGGATGCACTTGGCAGACGAATTACAGGCAGACCAGTATCTCCCGCAACGGTTACAGAGCTGGATATTGTACTCATGGAAGAACGGCCAAGTATCCCTCACGAGGTGAGTGATAACCTTATGAGGTGTGCACTTGCACTAGCCGTCCGAGGTGATCATACTCCATACTGTACGATAATGGCCGGCCGCGGTGGTCGAGCTGACCGCGGCGCGCCAGTCACGGACGGGGGTTCGAATCCAAAATGTTCAAATGTCTGTAAATCTATCGGACCAAACTGCGTGGTCTTCAGTCCGTAGCTTACAAACTACTTAAACTTGAGTAAACTAACCTAAGGACAACACACACACCCATGCCCCAAGGAGGACTCGAACCTCCACGGCGAGCAACCGCGCTCTCCGCAGCGAGACGCTTTAGACCGCTCGGCTACTTAACCGCGGCGGTTCATATTCCCCCTCGGGCATGGATATTTGTGCCGTCCTTAGTATTACCTAGTTTGTAAGTAGTTTGTAAGTTTAGGGACCGATGACCCGCCGGCCGCGGTGGCCGAGGGAACTGAGGCGCTTCAGTCACGGTCTGCACGGCCACTACGGTCGGGGGTTCGAATCCCCCCTCGGGCATGGATATTTGTGCCGTCTTATGATTAGCTAGTTCATAAGTAGTTTGTAAGTTTAGGGACTGATGACACCGTAGTTAAGTCCCATAAACAATACAAACATTTGAATTTGATTTGACTGATGACTCCGTAGTTGTCCCTTAAGCTCTACAAACATTTGAAAATTTGTACGATAATGATATTGACTTTTTCATTATTATGGTAGCCTCATGGTGCCTCGCTCTAAGAAAACATGTTAATCTCAAGTAAAGAGTTGAGACAGCAAAATATCGACTGTACATCTGAATAAAATATGCTTCCATCTACATCTACATAGATACTCTGCAAATCACATTCAAGTGCCTGGCAGAGGGTTCATTAACCACTTTCATAACTTTTCTCCACCGTTCCGTTCTCTAATAGCGCGCGGGAAGAAAGAACACCTAAATCGTTCCGTTTTCGATCTGATTTCTCTTATTTTATTGGGATGGTCATGTCTCCCTAAGTAGGTGGGTGCTAGCAAAATATTTTCACATTCAGAACTAAAAGTCGGTGTTTGAAACTTCGAAAACAGATCACGCCGCAATGAATAACGTCTTTCTTTTAATGATTTCTACCCCAATTCGTGCAACATTTCTGTGACGCTCCCCCCCCCCCCCCGTAACGTGATGAAACAAAACAAGCTGCCCTTCTCTGAACCTTCTCAATGTCTTCCTTCAGTCCCACCTGGTGAGGGTCCCACAAGGGGCAACAGTACTCCAGAAGAGGACGCACAAGTGTGATGTAGGCAGTCTCTTTGGTGAAGCTGTTGCATCTTCGAAGCGTTCTGCACATGAAACGTAACCTTTGGTTCGCCTTCCCCACAATATTCTCTATGTGTTCTCCCCAGTCAAAGTTGTTCGTAATTATAACTCCTAGGTATTTGGTAGAATTTACGACCTTAATGTTTCACTGATTTATCGCGTAATTGAAGTTCAGCTGATTTCTTTTACTGGTCATGTGTATTACTTCACACTTTTCTTTATTTAGTGTCAACTGCCAATTTTCGTACCATGCAGAAATTTTGTCTAAATCGCTTTGCAGTTGCTTTTTATCCTCTGTTGTATATTGTTAATGGTATCGCACTTGATCCCCCAACTGTTTTAAGCGCTGTGTGTCCTCAGCCTGAATAAGTCTATTTACTCCAATTGGCAGTCACATCTGAGAGCATTTCATCTCCGTCCCATGGAGAGTAGTTTCGGTCTGGATCGTGCCCGCAGTGTGCGCAAGCAGTATGAGCGGTTCGTGTGTACCTTCCTCATTCGGCCTCTGATTGTCGAAACAGATAATTATCTGTTATTAATTATAATCAACAGCAGACTTTTTGATTTGTAATAATGTCTTGTCCATAGCATTCGAGGAAATGAAACCTTAAAGACCAATCTGATAGTACCCAGAAACACCATCAAAAGATATAATGGATATACGTATATATAATTAAACAAAATGTCACACAAGGTAATTTATCTTTCCGACTTGC
Source organism: Locusta migratoria (assembly GCA_026315105.1). Lineage (NCBI taxonomy): Eukaryota > Metazoa > Arthropoda > Insecta > Orthoptera > Acrididae > Locusta > Locusta migratoria. The sequence goes on from CM048744.1 coordinate 543,957,456, forward strand.
CTGTGTGTTTGTTGGCATGGTTATAGTATATTAAGTTTTGAATTTTAACACACAGAAATCCTTTTGTATCCATATACTAATATTAAAACATCTGAACAGCGAAGATGAATGCTCACAAGTAACCACTAGCTTCTCTGTCAGATCTACGATGTGTCTAGTCGGGGATGTAACTAGATAGTGGGTAATGGTCGTGCCCTTTACCGTATCTCTCGCCATAGATCAGGGTGTGCATTGTTACAGGGACTGTGGGAACACAAAACATAAAATTCCGCCCTTTCCAGTGATTTGCGCCATGTATTACGATCTTTCCTATTTTATCTGTAATAAACTATTGAAATATGGTGAACATTCGTGAGTGAAATGTGGAAGGAAGTTTAGTGGCCAGTTAATTAAATTGAAGCTGCCTGGTGGTTAACTATTGGAGTAAGTCACAGACACAATTTTTCGTTATAAATCGTCATATAAACAACACTTATAGCGATACATTATCTGTTTTGTCATACAGCACCCAGCATGCTGTTATCCACGTGGATATGTAATTCCGTTTGAGCCCCACCATCTGATGATGAACGTTAACAGTAGATTTGCGGATAATAGTTCGCGATCGGGAGCGCTCACTTTAGTTCGCGGCTCTGCCGCGAACTAGTTCGCTCTTTTAGTTCGTCCGCTCCCAGTGACGGCTGAGCGGCGTGGTCTGCGCGTGCAGTTGGAGGGGGACGTTCCCCCACCTAGGTGCTTCATGCGGTTGCTGCTTGAGCCGCTAACGATATCACGCAAACCAAAAGAAACAGTTTGTGGATAATTTCTCGCGTTTAAGTTTAGAGTTATCTCTATATCTTGGCATTATGGAATTTATTAGTCAGATTTTGCAGAGTGCAGAACACATCCAAACAGAAATTTTGTAGAACTGAAGTATGTAATCTAGCAGGCAGACGCTAGCCTCGAAATGACTCTCATCAGCAGAAGGCAAACACGTGATTTTTAATTCTGCTACGCGCCCTCTCGCTATTGCCCGTCGGTCTTCGGAAAAGAATCCAACGAACTATGAAGCGAGATACGTTTGGTATAATCGTCCACTGCTCCTAGTTCGTCCGTTGCTCCTAGTTTGTCCGCTCATTTTGGCTTTTGCTACCGCTACTAAAAGAGCTCTTTTCTTATGACAGATTTTTTATATAATGAATCAATGCTGCCAAAGCGTGTGCTATTACCCGTATTTTTGGGCAATTTGACATCAAATACTTGGGCAAATAAACCAGTTATTTACACGAATGGGTGATACATGGTATTCAACTACTTTGCATACAGAGTACTCGTAGTACTTTACTTTTAAAATAGAATTCTTGTGCCAGTGAACTATGAAATTACAGCTGAGCTGCATCTCAGCTCGAAATGAAGGTAACTGGCAGAAGGAAATCGCGAGCATTCGCTGTTCCCCATCAGTCTCCGGAAAAGGAGCGGACGAACTAAGAGGCGACGGATCTGCGAACTAGTTCGTGTAGTTCGTCTGTGGGAGCGCTCTTCCGAGCTAGTTAGTTCGCGAACTACACAAGACTAGTTAACAGTTTCGAAAAAATAGTTTATGAAGTAAAAGGGCCGCGGTGGAGTAGCCGAGCGGTCTAAAGCGTCTCGCTGCGGAGCGCGCGGTTGCTCACCGTGGAGGTTAGAGTCCTCCCTGGGGCATGGGTGTGTGTGTTTTCCTTAGGTTAGTTTACCTAGGTTTAAGTAGTTTGTAAGCTACGGACTGATGACCACGCAGTTTGGTCCGATAGATTTACAAACATTTGAACATTTGGAGTAAAAGAATTTCAAATCAGGGACTGGTTACGGATTTGTCATTTCTATTGAAGAAACAGTCACGCGTTCTAAAAACATCCATTATGGATGAGTTTAATATGGTCTTTGTCCTGTTAAAATCACACTTTTATTTCAGAGTACTTGGAGGGCTATGTGCTTCGTTGGGAAGTTAAACCGTAATCTTTCGCCCTCGCGGGCTACGTGGAAGCCATTAAATAGTTGTTAGGCCCCTGATGCGCATTACGAGGTGGGAACCGGTGCGCTGTGGCCCGCAGCTGCTAATGAATAGCGAGCGGCGGAGCTGCGCCATTAACGCAGCGGGAGCCCGGCCGTGCCGTCTAATTGCGCATGCGCAGACCAGTCCTTCACCCCCCCCCCCCCCCCCATCATTCCACCGCCATCTATTGTCCGCACGCCGCGTGCCCACCTCGCCAAGAATGCGGCCACGTTCTTTGTTCGAGCACACCTCTGCACTACAGTCTCCCGGCAACATAAAGCTGTCTCATCCATCTTCATCTTGCGTAACATACAGAATTAAACCCATCAAATGACGAACATTGACTTCCTTTCTATATATTTTTTTTCGGTTAACTGTTAAGCTGTAGCCATCAGGTGGACTGAAAGCAAATATATGATCCGTCCAGCAAACTATACTTCCGGCCGTTACCTTAGCAACATCACCGAAGCAGCATACAATAAGCGTCACACTGGCGCGAAGTGTACTAGATGTTTGGATGTACAAATTTCAGTGCAATCGTAAATCTAATATATAAAGCAGAGTGTCTGTTTGTAGGTGTTGCATACTGAAATGTTTATTAGGTTCTTAAGTAATTACAGTTCATTCTTTCTAGCACTTCCAAACGTAATACTTAGCTTTTCAACATTACGATGTATGGGGGTTCTGCTCGCTGCAACATTATTCTCCTGGAGCGTCGTGGTAGAAATAAATATTCGTAGGTACAATTTTTCACTTCTTCTTTAATTTGCAATCAAACTACTTCTCCACCAAAACATTACAAATTCAAAAAGTATACAATGCAACAGAACTTAGCTGACAGATCTTCCATTTTAAGACAACAGACTGACATAGCTTCCAGTGCACTTTGCAAACGCCAAAACTCGAACTCCTCCACGCAAGGCGGTGAGGCAAATATATAACATCGGCAATCATGAACTTACATTATGCATTGTTCATAACAATTGAATATACTAATTTACAATTAACAAACACACAAAGAAAACATTTCAAGTACACGAAAAGAATCACAATATAAAATGAAAAAAATCCATACAATGATTTTTCAAGGCATGTATCTCTTTTTAAGACAAAATAGCGGTACTTTTTATTTTGCAACAAACGGCAATGTTAAATGTCAATCAATTAGTTAATGAGTACATCATACATGTTGCTAACATATATTGAGCTATCAAATATATTTGCAATTCTGAAACTAGGTTTAAAATCACACATCAGTCCATATATACAACGAATCATACTATTTAAATCTCAACTATTACATTAATTAATACAATTAACTGGTCAACACAACTTGTTTATAAGCCTAACATATATAGAATGCTATATATTTTCATTTACTAAGGATTTTAAAATTTGTCTATCTAGTTCTTGAAATAATGTACAATGACAAAACTATTGTTTATAGAACTGTCTGGAAACGTCGTATACAAATCTCTTAATTAATGAAATCTATCACTTGTTTTAGTCACAGTATCATCGAGACACTGTCCTACACTGATTCCTAAGCTGGCTATTTCATTTGTAACTGACTTCACAAATAACATATATCACTATTGAACCACACGATTCCGGGTCCGACGCAGACGGTATTGTATGATAGATAACATTGAGATGAGAGGGCCAGCAGTATCATCACAATACAAATATACAGTTTTGTTCCAATCTTTATGAATTTTGGACACGTAAGCTTCAATCCATGAGGACGGTCGCCGTAAGTGTAAGAATAACATGCGATATATAGTTCACGATATATGACGTCATAAACAATGAGATGCGCGAAAAACTGCTGCATTTTGTGACAATGCTGCTCATTTTCTCCTAAACCATTGCACCGATTTCAACCAAATTTGGTACACACATTCCTCACCGGGAGGTAACGACTGCTGCATGGTTAAGAATCACATACGACACATGGTTCAAAACATATTACGTCATAACCAATAGAAATCGCAAAAAGTGCCATATAATGCGGCGAGACTTTCGAAATATGCTGTATGAGAATGAAAGTACTTAGCGACTTGCAACAAACTTTGAACATAATTTCAAACCTTTATTAAACTTTTTCTCGCTGGCAACCATAGCAAAATGATGAAAGAAAAAAATCCGATGTTTAAGGAGTAAAACTACGGCATTCTGTATGTCGTTACAATTTTTAATTTCTACATTACTTATTGGAGTCGCAGTAAATTTTACTGACAGTATACATACATATATTTGAGTGTACCTTCTAAATTGTATCACAGTACGATGCATAGTTCATGAGAAATGAGAACATGAATAGTAACGTTCATGAAAAACCGCCCTATCACGTATCAAGTTTTAATATATTACTTCTTTACTACTAATTGTATTCCATGAGATTTTACAGACAAACAGCAATTATAGAAATGAATATATGCCAGAAAAATGATAGGAATAAATAAATAAATACCCGGACAAAGCCGGGTTTTCAGCTAGTAGTTCGTAAAACTAATATCAAATACATTAAAAAAAGTAAGAGTGTATTATTTAAGTGAGAGTAAGCCCTATACCTGACAGTATAAAATAAAACAAATTCATGTCCCGATTTCTCAGAAACTATTAACAGATTTGTCTGAAATATTAAGTGATATTTATGGAAATCACTGATGCTAAATGCCTGTGGTATTGTAACTCATAATACAAAGTGATTGACGAGGAATAGTACAAATTTTAGGAGGCGGTAGTACAGACGAATTCCAATAAAAATCCCATATAGCACTTGACCAATTTTTTATTGAGAACACTGAACTTAACAGCACTATCATGATTAAACACCCTTCTGTGGCAGTATACTTCAGTTAAAATCATAATTATGTGGTTGCCCACTTCACATGGTTAGAATTTTTCTCCCTGAACTTTTTTTTTTCTTTCCAGTGCTAGTGATTGTATCATACATTGTATTTTCAGGGTAGATTAACGCTTAACAAGAGCAGGAACAAGTATCAAAACTCACCTTTGTCCTTTGTTAAAATGAGTATTAATTTAATTTATGCACTGCGCTTCTGCTGGCCGTTGACTCACTTTAGAGAGAGGCGTTATCCACGAGGTAATTAACAAAAGACGCAGTGCAAAAGTCATAAAGTAATTTCATAAAATGCATTTTTATAAAAACCATTAGCTGTTTATTAAAAACCTTATTCATCTACTAGTTTCGGTCAAGGACCATCTTCAAGGATAAATTATACAAAAAATACAAAATAAACGTAATTGATGTGCACAAACACAGAGAGGACATAATCGGGGAAATTACATAGAGAGAGACAGAAAATAGAGAATTGTGTCAATTTAACATATAGTTAAAATACTTACAAGGTGTTAACAGAGATTGGTAAAATACATCAAATAAAATAATACAACTGAGATAAACAGGAGTCAGTACAACTAAAAGTGTAAAAAATTGCTATGGTCATCTTAGATAAAATCTATCAGTCAAACATGTCACAAAAGGTGAGAACGGTCTATGAATAAAAATGGAGGGAGTGGCTTGTGCTAATTGCATGAGTCAGAGACGATAAAACATATGTTATCGATATTAGTAGAACCATTCAGCGATGTACACTATCTTTGGATGAACATCTTTGGATACATGTGTAAACAAAGTTAAAAAGTTTAGTCATCATCAAATTACGACGAAATTTGTGTATACAAAGGTTAACAATAACAAATAAATATAAGTATATTGTATTGTTGATATTGGTTGGTCATGATTAACAATGAACACATATGTTGCCTCAGGTCTATGCCATATTTATATGTTTCTTTAGGATCATAGTTTATTTATCTACATGATACCTGTCATTTCATATTTCTATATGTTATCTTTACTACACAAGATAGAACCCCCCCCCCCCCTCTGATCAACAGCCTTGTGTAAGGGACAAGCAGCCTCATGTCTCGGTATATGCTACCTTACTATATAATTCAAGAAGCATATGTTGTCCTACTCTGTACTAAAGTTACAATACCTGCTTGTTTATAATTATGCTACTCTAAACCCACTTCACATTTATCACTACTGTCTTCACAGCGATTAGGACTTTACTTTCTCATTCTACTCTATCATATTAGTACGTTTTGCCCTGCCTTTTTCATCTGAGACTTGATCTACACACTTGTATGTAGAATGCTGTTTGTATAATCTTCGATCTTGACACATGTAACCTGTTTATAATGATGACCACTTTTATTTTCTTAATTATAACACGATATATTGATATAATAACTTCTTATGTTTTGTTTTGTATGCTGTGACACTGTATTTTACTACACCACACTTTATTTGTTATTGTTAACCTTTGTATACACAAATTTCGTCGTAATTTGATGATGACTAAACTTTGTAACTTTGTTTACACATGTATCCAAAGATGTTCATCCAAAGATAGTGTACATCGCTGAATGGTTCTACTAATATCGATAACATATGTTTTATCGTCTCTGACTCATGCAATTAGCACAAGCCACTCCCTCCATTTTTATTCATAGACCGTTCTCACCTTTTATGACATGTTTGACTGATAGATTTTATCTAAGATGACCATAGCAATTTTTTACACTTTTAGTTGTACTGACTCCTGTTTATCTCAGTTGTATTATTTTATTTGATGTATTTTACCAATCTCTGTTAACACCTTGTAAGTATTTTAACTATATGTTAAATTGACACAATTCTCTATTTTCTGTCTCTCTATATGTAATTTCCCCGATTATGTCCTCTCTGTGTTTGTGCACATCAATTACGTTTATTTTGTATTTTTTGTATAGTTTATCCTTGAAGATGGTCCATGACCGAAACTAGTAGATGAATAAGGTTTTTAATAAACAGCTGATGGTTTTTATAAAAATGCATTTTATGAAATATATTACGGCTGTTGACTCTCGCCTCACCAAAGCATTCATAAAGTAATCATTGACAATTAATGTTCGATGTTTCTCTGTGTTCATTTGGTACGGATTTCGAAATATATGGTTTTCTTTTCGTTAGCATGAAGTCTGGTATATTTCAGTGACAGAATAATATTAACTTTTTCTCTCAGATTGTTGCGCAATACTGTCAAGTTATACTTTGAAATTCAAAATATCGTTATCCACACTACGCAAAAAGTCTGCAGTCAGCCATATAAGCATAAAACCTGTTTATTAAATAAAACAAAACTTGCACAACATACACAGAACTGTGATTTTAATTCAATATGATGTTCTACCAAGAACCGACGACAGATTCAGTGATAAGTCTCCTAGTTCGTTTTCTATAAGTTTGTTTGATTTGCATACTGACAGTTGAATCTGTGTACTGAATAAAACTTAGACAAACTGTGAAAATGTGAAATGCCAATTTTGCCTCTTGTGGAGGTTCTGACCCACTGAGAGCAGACAACCTTTCAAACATGATCAGCATTACAGGTCTCACTGAAAAACTGCTTGTTATACTAATAACGTTTCAGTATTATTCTCACTGCAGTGAGGGCTGGACCAAACTAAATGAAGCGCTAAATATTGACACCTTTAAAGATTTAAAGTGCTAGGCGCTTTACGATCTTTCACTTAAATACTAGCCCACAAATATCGTCTTTAATTCATTCAGAAGTGAAATTAATAGTTTTTCAAGTAGAAGAGATGGCAGTGGCCGTTTTCATATTTAGGATCTGCTCCAGAGATTTTGCAGACCTGAGCGAAAATTTCAACTGCGCTCCCCCCAACGCATTTTTCGACTTTGTCAAATGTTCAAATGTTTGTAGAGCTTATGGGACTTAATTACGGGGTTATCAGTCCCTAAACTTACAAACTACTTATGAACTAACTACTACTAAGGACGGCACAAATATGCCCGAGGAGGGATTCGAACCCCCGACCGTAGTGGCCGTGTAGACTGTCACTGACGCGCCGCAGTACGTTCGGCCACCGCGGCCGGCTTCGACTTTGTCAATATTTCTCACAATATAATTGATATATGACGTCTTGTTTTCACAAATCACACTCATGGGTCCCCCTGCCGTGTGCAAAGATCGAAGCAGCGTCATTGCTTCGTCTGCAGTGCAATACGTTTCAAGCCGTTTAATAATGTCAACCAAGATTAATCTATGTTCCCGGCAGGGCATAAAACTAAAGTCTGTTCACTTCTTCTAGTTCGTTGAACAAAGAGGGAAAGTCTTACCAATTAATTGTTGGGTAAATTAGAGGTTCCGTGAAAGCACATTGTTCAGATTCGTTTATATTCACAAGCGGTACATAATTGTCGGAGTATCTAATGAACAACAACAACAACAAAATAAAATAAAGAATAATAAAAAAAATTAAAAATGCCGTGGTGGAATTGCCGAGCGTTATGAGGCGCCTTTCTGCGGAGTGCGTGGTTGCTTGTTTGATTTTGAAAGAGACTAAACAAGAAAGGTTATCAGTGCCTAGGGACTGATGATCTACGCACTTCAGTCCCTTAGATTTACAAACATAAAATAACAAAGAAAAACGGAAGTACGCTTGTTCACTGTGCACCGAAATAGTGCCAGGTAGTCTAAAGATAAATATTTATATTCATTGTCAATATCGATACCAAGATGTAATCGAATTAAAAATATCTTAGGGAACCATATTTTTCCATTAAGTAAAATAAATGTATGCAAACTCTACAACAAATCTACATTTCACAAATGACTGAAAAAATATGGTAGACATAAATAAAACCTGAAATTAGTGGAAAAGCATCATGAAACACCTACCTTATGCCTTTTTTTCTTTGACGGTAGCGGTAACACCCTTTATGAATAATTCCTACTTCAGTGGTGGATACAGAATGTTTTCGGGGGGGGGGGGGGGGACAATATTGACGACTGACGAAGGTGAACATGTTCTTAAGGGCTTTGTCAGCCTAATTTTAAAGCCCCCCCCCCCCCCCACACACACACACACCCAATTATTGTATTACAGTCTTTCTCACATATAACTGCTATACGAAACACACAAAATATGTTTCAAAGCCACATTTTAAACTACTTCCATCAAACTACCAGTGCCCTATTAGTTTCTGCGCACTTTTTAGTCACTAAAATGCCCACGATCACAAAAATATTACAATTAATCAGTCTCATTAACACATGTAAATTTTCTAAATATACCACAAAATACAAACAACCAGAGAATTTAGGACCTGAATGCCGCGTGTTCAGTTGTGGGCACACTTGTTTCATCCTTCATCACATGAAGGATGAATCACTTGCCCTCAGATGAACACAGGCCATTCAGGCTCTGAATTTAATTTCATATGTAACTGTTACTGAGGTTCGCCAGATGGGTATATGCGAATCCCTATACAGAGGAAGCCATACGAAATTGTCATACGTTTCTCTACATATCTGCAACTTTCGAATAATTGAACTTCAAGACTGAAAAGACTGAACGCTTGAAAATTCAAACAATTGTAGAAAACGGTCGAAAAATAAGTTTTGTACAATGATGTCCACAGGGTTATGGTATTAAATGAGCCAAATGACTTAGTGGTGACTGTACAAAAACCTAGAGCATATGGTTAAAAAGAATTTTAAAAAGTTTGTAATCCGAATGACCAAACTGCTAAGGTCATCGTTCCGTAGTCTTACAAACTACTTAAACTAATTTATTCTAAGGACAACACACACCCCCACGGGCATTTTGCATTTTTAAACTCACAATTACATGCTACCCATAAGTAAAAGTTTATTATTCTAATGCTGAAATTGTTTCCCTCCCTCCATTCCTCTCTCTCCATTCTAGCCTCCCTCTCTTATTTTTCGTCGCCTGTCTCGGGAGCCACGGGGAGTAGCCGAGCGGTCTAAGGCGCCTCGCTACGGAGCGCGCGGTTGCTTGCCGTCGGAGGTTCAAGTCCTTCCTGGGGCATGGGTATGTGTGTGTGTGTGTTGTCCTTTGGTTAGTTTACCTAGGTTTAAGTAGTTTGAAAGATACTGACTGATGACCACGCAGTTTGGTCCGATAGATTTACAAACATTTGAACTTTTTCTTTCTGCCGTCTAGGGTGGGGGGGGGGGGGGTGGAACGTGTCCCTGTGGCCTCCTCCCACTGAATCCGCCCTTGTCGTACTTATCGTCATATTTATTTATGTATTCGAGTGATTCCACTTTCATGCTCTTATTTAACTTAACGGTTTGGAACTACATAAAAATTACAAAATGAGCCAGTCACAAAAATATGCCGTCCTGGACAATGGCAGGGTTTGCTCCTTCCTAGAGCCGGCCCTGGTCACATATGTATGTATCAACAAATAATACAATTCGTTGAGACAAAATTGTCTCGTTATACCAAAGGAGAAGCATTGAATTAAAATTTATGCTGTGGCCGCAATTCGAGCCCGGGACCTCCTACTTTCTAGATTGGCGCTATTTTTTTTAAAAAATAATTCTACTCCAATGAGGTTTTTTTGTAATGAAAACGCAAATTAAATCTTCTATGTTATAATTAATATGTCAACAATGAGCAACACTGCATCGAAAAAGCTTCTACATGGTAAGTGAATGAAACAAAGAAAATGCCCCTTTAGTCAGTTGTAATATATTGCTTTATTTCATTTTATTATTATTATAGTCGTCTTTTCGCATTCAAGGGCGGTAGCCTTTGTACCGTTGGGATCGATCAGGTTCTATGGGCTGCATCATTATTCTCTTCTGACACCTGGGACACCCCAGCTGGTTGGAGGGTTCGTGAACAGTGACCCTAAATAGTTCGCAAAAGTGGTTCGTAGGCTGCTCCACGTAGTATAGTCGTGTGTGTTTGAAGCAAGTAGTGCCAGAAATCGAGGATGTTTTTGTCGCTATCTCGGTAAAGGTACTGTAGCGCCATGCCTTAAATCCATTTGGTTGCATTCATCTTCGCTGGTGGAAAATAGACGCCATCAGGGTAGAAAACTTGCATAGATAGGATCGAAGTGCTTTAGAACACTCAGCTAACACAGCGTTGAAGCCAAAGCGACTACACTGTCTTAAAGCACGTCTCCCTCCACACCACATACTTTAATTCTGCCTCATGTTCCCTGTGAAATGCGTATCAAATTGCCAGGGCTCTCCTACATTGGAATAGCAACCCAGCAAAGAACTCCAATAGGAAAAATCCCGCATTGTTCCTCAGGCCAGGGTGATCTAAATATCGCCGGCCGCGGTGGCCGAGCGTTCGGCGGCGTATCAGTCACAGTTTTCACGGCCACTGCGGACGGAGGTTTGAATCCCCTCTCTGGCATGGATATTTGTGCCGTCCTTAGTGTTAGCTAGATCATAAGTAGTTTGTAAGTTTAGTGACTGATGACCTCTTAGTTAAGTCCCATATGCTCTACAAACATTTTAACATTGATCTAAATATCAAGAGCCGCGGTGGAGTAGCAGAGCGGTCTAAAGCGTCTCGCTGTGGAGCGCGCGGTTGCTCTCCATGGAGGTTCGAGTCCTCCCTGGGGCATGGGTGTGTGTGTGTTGTCCTTAGATTAGTTTACCTAGGTTTAAGTAGTCTGTAAGCTACGGACTGATGACCACACAGTTTGGTCGGATAGATTTAGAAATATTTGAACATTTGAAATATCAAGAAATAATACAATTCCTTGAGAGGTATTAAACATAAGGAGAGGCATTGAATTAAAATTTATGCTGTGTCCGGTGTGGAGAGAGACGTGCTTTAAGACAGTCCGTGCAGTCGCTTTGGCTGCAACGTCGTGTGACCTGAGTGGTCTAAAGCGCCTACCTTGTAAATAGGAGGTTCCAGGTTCGAATCCCGGCCACGGCATAAATTTTAATTCAGTGCCTCTCCTTCTGTTTAATACGTAAGTATGTATTAGTTAGTATAGCAGTGTAGATGCAACCAGTATTTGTTAACTTAGGGTGCGTGAGACGGCCGACTGAGGTCTTGACGAGGGGAGGACAGGTGGGAGCGGCTGTGATACTTGCGAAATGTGGGCGGCGCAACGGGCTGCCTCATGCCTGGGCCAGCCAGACTGGGCGCGGCGTCAGTGGGCGGCTAGGAGCGCCTGCCTGCTGCATTGTGCCGGAACTGCGTGTCGCTACGGAGTTTTAGCAGGCCACCTGTACAAGAGCTGTGCGGCCTTCTCCACGACACATTTTGGATGACGGATAAATTGGTATTCCAAAGCAACAGCCGCGCACACTTACCGTTTCTTCGTGACCTCGGATGAAGCAAGAGCAGAAGATTCTGATTAGCTGTAAACGTGGAGACGCAATTTGTCTCCTACCAAGCTTGTAGGCGCGAAAACCCATAATCGGAGGAGAAATTGTTCATCTTTCCCAGGAGGTGATAGCTAGACCACGGACTTTTAGGTTCTAAAAATCTTAAATTAGCTACGTAAAATAGGTCCTATCACTTACAAAAATAGGTTATAAAAAATCAGAAAATAGGCGACCAAACACTGAAATTTTATTGTATAGAAAGATAAAACAGATTGATGAAAATCCACATTATTTTATTCTCCATGTCCATAATTGCAATCACGGTAAATAGCTAACACTTTTTCCAGATTTTCCGCTGAGAAATTACATCTCTTGTCTGTTAATAGCATCTTAACATACTGACAATGAGCGTTCCACGTCAACGGATGTCTGTCCGTTCAAATGTCTGTTAATCTATCGGACCAAACTTTGTGGTCATCAGTCCGTAGCTTACAAACTGCTTAAACCTAGGTAAACTAACCTACGGACAAACACATACACCCATGCCCCAGGGAGGACTCAAACCTTCACGGCGAGCAACCGCGCGCTCCGCAGCGAGGTGCTTTAGACCGCTCGGCCACTCCACCGCGGCTCAACGGATGTCACCGAAGCATATTTAAATGACGGTATTAGGCGCAATGGGACCGCACACTCGTGTTCTTTTGATTTACCTGACAAGATGACAGCCACTGTGCACAGGGTGGTCATTCCTGGGTTTTTCTGTAGCACTGAGTTTAGCTTCTCAAAAAAAAAAAAAAAAAAAAAAAAAAAAAAAAAAAACCGTGGGTCGCATCTCCAACGCAAATTGTTGGGTCTTTTATAAAATTTTATGGATTCGGTAGGTGACGCTGAACAATTGAAGAATCGGAAGCAGGAAATTTGTATGAGCACTGACAGTTCTGACTGGATTCACAATTTATGCGCTGCCATTCCGTTCACCCGAGTGCGATAATATTTTGCACACTTGAGCTTCAAAACACCGCGAATGACACTGCAAATATTAATCACTGCTATTAAGAACGCCGTTAAAATATGTAAGATACCGGTTTCTTTAGAAGTTTCGAAGTATCAACATCAGAATTTAGGCCTGGGGTAAAACCAGAACGTAGGGCGTCATAGCTTTGCCGTACTATAGATTAACAGGGCCTTGACGCCATAAGCTTCGGATAAGTGTTTACCCCAGTTCGCGATTCTCGTGATGATGATACTCGTATTTAGAAACGCCTAAATAAACATACAATCGCATCACCACCAGGTTTGTAACAGCGTCCTTAAAAGCAGTGATTAATATTTGAAATTCACTATAATCAGCGCATACCTCATGAGAGAAGTTGTCACGTATGAAATAAAAGGCACTGTCTACACAATAGTTCGTACGGTGCATGGCGGAGGGTACATTACTCAAGACTTTGAGACCGTTTGGCCGATCACCATCCAGTGGAGGAAGGAGATGCAGTGACAGTGCGGACAGAAGGAGATTCAAAGAGAGCATGTGAAGTTAATGACCCATCAAGGGAGTGGGTGGGTGGATGGAGGGGAGAGGAGGAGGCGGCGGTGAAGGAGGAGGAGGAGGCAGGGGTGGGTAGATGTAGAAGAGAAAACTCACAGTAAGAGGAGCACGTGGATCAAGATTTGAAGGAATTGATGAACAGAGGAAGGCTTACTAATAGGATATTCGAATAAATAAATTCCCGGACAATGTTAGGGTTTGATACAGCTAATAAAAAGAGGCCTAACAGGACAAAGATAAAGGTAAACAACAGACATCATAATGGGGGAAGTTTTGGGCAGAGAGATTATGGGAAGGAGTGTAAGCTGTATGTCCCATTCCCATAGATATTCAGCAATTCCGGTGCGTTGCTGAGTTCGGTAGTAGTCAAAGAGGTATATAAACAATATAGAGAGGCTACAGGCAAGCTACAGCGCTCTGGGTGGCAGCACTAGGCAACACTGGGCGCCATATTTGAGAACGTCAGTTTGAAGCAGCAGAGTGAGCAGACGCTTCTGTTTGTAATCTAAACTGACGTGTAAGCGCTATTAGTAGTGGTAAATCAAGCCTAGTGTATGTTCGGCGTACAATTGCAGCAACCGCAGTGACAAAACTGTTGGAATATCATACATAAAGAAAGAGATCTGCAATTATATAGGTCGTTGTGTATCAGCGTGTATTTGTCTATAAACATTCATAATACTTAACTTTCGCATTTAGCAAGTTTCAAAATTATGTTTACTTCACGACCATCAAAAGGCTAGGCAGATTACGGATGTATTTGGTGTGTTTTAATGTAATGACAGTTGTTTATATAGTGTACGAAAGCGTATATGAACTGTAATTAAACTATACTTTATACAGATTTCCTTTGAAAAGCAAGGATTTGCTAACCCAATGGGTAACCAGTATGAGGCGTGATAAGTGGCAGCCTACAAAGTGTAGTTACATATGCTCTTGTCATTTTGAAGAAAAGTTATGGATGCTACCACCGATCGAAAGCGGCTACTTGCAAATGCCATCCCAACAATATTTTCGTTTCCTGAGCACCTACAGAAACCAAAAACTGTAAGGAGAGTACCAAGGAAACATCAAATTGTGGAGAGCTTGATAAATACGTAATGTACTTCAAAGCATGAAACATCATTTGAACCACAGGGAAAATAAAGGTAATTAAAGACTTTAAAGAAATTCGCCGGTATTTATAGGGAAGACATTTCGGCAAATAAAAACGATTATTGACATTATAGTAACATCAAATAATGCAGCATTTCGACGATTGTAAACATTACAATTAGGCTGCAGTAGTAAACGAGAAATGCTATTCGTAGTGGGAATTACTTTCCGAAATGCGTCGCCCAGTAATTAAGGAAAAATCAAGATTGGCAATGGTTAATATAAAACCTATGATTCAGCGTTAGCAGACGCCCAGTATCACCTGGCGTGATACTCAAGTTCTCAAAGATGGCGGCAACCTTTCCAATTGGCTTCTACTATGGCGGCGCTGTGGCCAGTCTATGTTGCTTAAATAGGTCTTTGGTAGTAATTTTTAAGCGGTTGGCGCAAAGTGGCCGACCCAAGATGAGTTACATTCTCCCGATATGCTTATTCGTGTCTTTGAGAAAGAGATTACCATGCAGTAGGCGGACCGCGGACTGGCGCGACCACCCGCCGGCGAACAAGCTCCTTGGAGTTCAACCACGGCGGCGGCGCGTTTGAAGCTCGGCTGGCTCACATTGTTAGAAGGCTGGGGCGGGCAGAGCCTCGGCATGATGCTAGTGGCGTGTGCTGCTCCAGGCGTTTCATTTATATCGGAGTGTTGGGTCCTCCGATTTGTAACCATAACTCCACACAGTGCCCCCTGAACAGATAACCGCTACACCACAAAAGGCGTCCGGCAATAGATAACTAAGACGTGAGAAGCCAGGGCAGGTCTTCGGCCGCACGAATACTGACGTATAATGCAGGCTACTGAAGAAGAAGTAACAGATATCCAAGATTTATGTCTTCCAAACTGCAAAAGATAGAACCATAATTCCAATGTTCCTGGACAGAGTACAGTGTAAATTTTGGACATGAAACAGATATCCTGAAGACTAATGTTTATGGGCATTTCCTGTTCAAGGAGGAAACTGTGACAGGACTAACCAATCAAAAAATGGTTCAAAACTGGTTATCTCGTTAACTTTAACAGGAGGGTATATTGTGGTAAATTTAGACACAACCACACTGATCACGATGGGAGTTAACAGACTGAGGAGGCAATGGACTTAGCAAGTGGAGGAGGAGTTCGACAGAGACGAGGAGGAGATTGGCAGAAGAAGGGGAGGTTGCATATGGGAAGAGGGTAGAAAGAGATGAACAGATACAGGAAGGAGAAGAGGAGATAGACAAAGAGGGAAGGAAAGAGATGGTGGACAGAGAGAGAAAACGAAAAGAGATGACAAGCAACTTAAGTAACCGACAGACGTCAAGATTTAGGTATTACATACATAAATTTTTATAATATGTGTGGTATAGAATCTTGTGGAATGTAGCTCAATTTTAGTATGCTCATAGCGGAAAGAATCTATTTTGGATAGACAGCGCTCATTTTGATATCTACAGGGTGTTACAAAAGGGTACGGCCAAACTTTCAGGAAACATTTCTCACACACAAAGAAAGAAAATATGTTATGTGGACACGTGTCCGGAAACGCTTAATTTCCATGTTAGAGCTCATTTTAGTATTTCTCTTTGAATGTAAATTTCTTTTCAACGTGTTCAAATTGTAAATTTACACAATCAACATGTGTGGGATGACGAGAATCCGCACGCAATTATGCAATCACATCGACACAGATTTTCTGTGAACGTTTGGGCAGGAATTGTTGGTAGTGTCTTGATTTGGCCTCGTGTTCTTCCACCTACGCTCACTGAATCACGTTATCATGATTTCATACGGGATACTCTACCTGTGCTGCTACAACATGTGCCTTTACAAGTACGACACAACATGTAATTCCTGCACATTTCAGTCGACGTGTTCGTACGCTTCTCAAGAACACATTCGGTGACCGAAGGATTGGTAGAAGCGTACCAATTCCATGACCTCCACGCTCTCCTGACCTCAACGCTCTTGATTTCCATTTATGGGGGCATTTGAAAGCTCTTGTCTACGCAACTCCGATACCAAATATAGAGACTCTTCGTGCTCGTATTGTGAACGGCTGTGATACGCCATTCTCCAGGGCTGGATCAGCGCATCAGGGATTCCATGCGACGGAGGATGGTGGATGCATGTATCCTCGCTAACGGAGAACATTTTGAACATTTCCTGTAACAAAGTGTTTGAAGTCACGCTGGTAAGTTCTGTTGCTTTGTGTTTCCTTTCCATGATTAATGTGATTTGAAGAGAAGTAAAAAAATCTCTAAAATGGAAAATCAGCGTTTCCGGACACATGTCCACATAACATAATTGCTTTCTTTGTGGAGGTCCGAGTCCTCCCTGGTGCATGGGTGTGTGTGTTTGTCCGTAGGTTAGTTTACCTAGGTTTAAGTAGTTTGTAAGCTACGGACTGATGACCACTCAGTTTGGTTCGATAAATTTACAGACATTTGAACATGTGTCTTTGATTGTGAGGAATGTTTCCTGAAAGTTTGGCCGTACCTTTTTGTAACACCCTGTATAACACTGCAAACTGACGAGCGCAGGGTCTCAGGTCGTTTCTCTCCAGGAAGACATTATTTTGAGTGCTTGCTGTAAATAAACTTGAGCTAATATAGTAACATACTTTTCACTCAGAAATAATGTCTCCAGCTTCCTCGCTACAGCTGCTGATGCAGCTAACAGTGCACATCGCGGTACGTCACGTGCTCTGCAGTAAATGTTATGAGTGCATTCGCGGATCGCCGACCGTAGCGCGGTAACCGCCGTACGTGACCTGCACGTCCGCGGAGAACAAGGCTCGTACGTTCTCGAGTAATCCGACTGCATTGCCCGTCGCAGACGTGGCCGCGTCGTCTTCTAGGAAGCGCGCAGTGCCGGCGCTTTTTGCCGGTCATAGTTCATCTGGAGCCGCAGTCACGTCCCCAGGCCGTGGAGTGAGCTGTCGCGATGCGGCCGGCGCAGCCGCTGTCATCGGCTCTTCACTCACGGCGGCAGATTACTCCAGGCAGCCCAGCCGGTTTGCTGGCCGCCTCGTGGTCGTCTGTGGCCAGCAACGCACACGCAACATCCACCCGTCACCTCTAGCTGAGCGCTCTCCTTTGTTGCCGGCCGCGGTGGCCGAGCGATCCAGTCACGGTCCACACGGCCACTACGGTCGGGGGTTCGAATCCCCCCTCGGGCATGGATATTTGTGCCGTCCTTAGTATAAGGTAGTTGATAAGTAGTTTGTAAGTTTAGGGACTGATGACTACTTAAACGGAGGTAAAAACCTAAAGACAACACACACCCATGCCGCAGGGAGGACTCGAACCTCCGACGGCGAGCAACCGCGCGCTCCACAGCGAGACGCCTTAGACCGCTTCCTTTTTTATTTTTTCCATCTGGTAGATACAAGGTTAGCGGGCGTCCGTTCAGTTTGTTCGTGGGTGTTCGTTGAAGCGTTGCCTCAACTTTTTTATTACAGAGAGCGTTTAGCTCCCTGAGCGGGCGCGCTGAGCCACGGCGCCCGGCAACCGCTTGCCTACTCCACCACGGCGAGAACTGTTTCACCGAACACCGAACTTGCCGTAATGATGAGTTTGCTGTATGTGCCGTTGCAGAGTCTTGTAGAAATATCGTGAAAGCACGTTCTCTCTCAGTTAATTGGACAAAAAAGGCCGCAATATGTTTTCAAAGCCGGCCGCGGTGGCCGAGCGATCTGCGACGTGTGAGTCACGGTCTGCACGGCCGCTGCGGTCGGGGGTTCGAATTCCCCCTCGGGCATGGATATTTGTGCCGTCCTTAGTATAAGGTAGTTGATAAGTAGTTTGTAAGTTTAGGAACTGATAACCCCGTAGTTAAGTCCCATAAGCTTAACAAACATTTGAACATTTCTCCTTTGTTGCCCTCTGTGTAAGCGTAACACCAGTCATGCATTCGGTGACGAGTCAAACATCTGCTGAAAGGACAAAATTCATGTGTTACCTTCTAATATTGTCTCGGAATTTTGGCGTGCGAAGTGTAGCAACTTGATGTGGCATGGATCTCGTGAATGTTCCCTAAAGAAGTATTGAGGCACTGCTCTACATAATTGTGAGAACGTTGCTGGTGTAAAATGTTGTACACGAACGTTCTCGATTATCGACAGATAAGAGCACTGCGTGGCTGAGTTTCACGGGACACGAGGAACAATTTGAGATGTCTCATGGGTTGACTTCATGGTAGTAAGAACTTAATTTTTTTAGAACATCTAAATTCACATGTTCATATGTTTGTATAGCTTATGGAACTTAACTGCGGGGTCATCAGTCCCTAAACTTACAAACTACTCATGAACTGCTTACGAACTAGGAAGGCACAAATATCCATGCCCGAGGGGGGATTCGAACCCCCGACTGTAGTGGCCGTGCAGACCGTGACTGCAGCGCCTCAGTCTCCTTGGCCACCGCGGCCGGCTGTGCGGGGTATCGGCACAGCGGGTACAAGCCTGTCGTAATAGGAAAGAGACAGCGTGGCGAATGCATATTTGGGTGTGGCTGGAGACGTGCAGGGAAAAGTCCTCTGCAGTGGTGCTGGTCACTGTGTCCTCGGTGGCGGAGTTGTCAACGGGTCTACCTAGTAAGCAGGAGATCCCGGGTTCGAATACCGGCCGGGCACATATTTTCATTCGCCTCACTTTGGTATTCCATCTAAACCTAGCGCAGTGAAGACATAACTGATCGCAAATTGCGATTTATTACATTTCTTTCCTTCAACGAAGTTCGCCATACTGTAGCAGACATGCATCGGGTACGTCGTCCTAGCGTCTATAAAAAAGAAGTGCATACTGTTGCCGCCTTAGTGAACTGCGACAGAGCCCCAGTTTGTGAAAGTTACGACGATTCTCGTGTACGACTGTGACAGTGTTATCCTAACGCATTACCTACCTCCACGGCAGACCGTCAATGCACAGTGTTATTGTTTGATTTTGGAATATCACTTACGACCAGCTGTGTGAAAGAAGCGGCAACAATTTCTGCGCAACCCAGCCATCATTTTGCACGACAATGCGCGGCTGCATACAGCACAAGCTGTGGCATCTGTGTTCGGTCGATGGTACTGGGAAGTACTGTATCATCCACCACACTCCCCGGACGTTAGTCTTTAAGACTTTGATTTGATTCCGGAGATGAAGGAAGCACTTCGTTGCATTCGCTTCAGAACTTTTCCAGCGATTCCACAGGCAGTAGACCATTCCATTCGCACCATCAACAGAATAGGCTCTGCTAACAGTATACAGCACTACGCCGTCTATATTGCTAGCAACGGGTTCTTATACAACGATGGTGACTACTTTGAAGGAGAGTAACAGGAGCAAACATGTAACGCTTTTGTGTCGGTTCTAACCCTCGTATTTGTTGCAGGCTTATAGTTGTCATTTTCCAATTCAGCGTGAAGCGGTTCTTCGTAATTTAATGCATAAGGCTAACGTCATTTCAGCTTCGGAAGTTTCTCAACTGAGCTGTTCTACTGCTGCAAATCACTTATCGCCAGAACGGTTACAGTGAAGGGCAGATTAAACGAGTGTTGCGCTATCGACCAAGGGTGCAAATAGCTAGTGATGAGGTAGCACGCAAGTCCATCGCCTTTCTGCCATACGTGTCACGTCTCCCAGAAGATTTGCCTCATCTTTCATGAATATGATGTGTTGTTTCGACCACCATAAAGAATTAAGGCCCTGTTAGGGTCCGTAAAGGATGATCTTGATTTGCGCAAGATGGATGTCTATCATATCCCATGCAGCTGTTGAGGTTCGGTGTACTGAGCATAAAAGTCACTCACGTTCTCAAAAATCCAACATATCTGCTGCTGCCGAAACAGGTCACGCTATGGAATACAACAAAACGGAAATTTTGGCATACACTTATAGGAATAGTGTTATCAAGGAAACGATTGATATAAAATTAGCGGTTAACCTTAAGAATAAGGATATAGGTTTTAGCTTAAATTGCATATTGCTTCCTCGTTGCAGTACTGCCTCGAGAAAAGCAAGGTGTGCTCCTGCCGAAATATCGGTGAAAATCGAGTTTTGTACCTGGCTGTATACCCGTAAGTTATTAGAATATTCCATACCGTGGGAGAACTTAATCACAGGAGTACAAAGATGAGACATTTGGAACATGATGTTGTAGAAGCCAGCTTGAGGAGATCATAGGAATACAATCACATGTGTTATATTTTCTGTACGTCACCAACAGTTAACTGGAAATTGACACCGTAAACGGGTCATTTGCACGATATCTTACTTAATATGCTGAAACTGACGTCCATGAAACTTAATGTAAGCATGACATCGGTGAAGAAGATTCTAACGTACCTTGACAAATATCGCATCACAAGCAGTTATACTTCTGGCGACTAATTCCATCTACGTATTCATAGGGGTCTCATACAAACTTCATATACTCCCAAAATCGAAATATTGAAACATTTCGACCGTTTCGGGGGGTTGAAATAAATTCAACGACAATGTTGAAAGTTTGTGTTGGAGGGGATTCGAACCCAGATTTCCCGCTTCGGGCCAGCGGTTGCCTTAACCAAATAGGCTATCCAGGCACGCCTCCCTCCCAAGTCAAATTCCCAACTTCTGTCCCCCTGCCCATTGATTCCTCTTGCTCGCAGCCTATAATGCATTCCCACAGGGGAATGCGTCCAATAATTAACTACCTCCTTGGAATAAGGATGTAACCCACAAATTTTCGAAAAGTATGATTTTAGTGGAAATAAGATGTATCTGCTTGCCTCTATGATGTGCTGCCATCTTGTGTTATATATTTGAATATCAAGCTGGGTTACAACCAGCTGAACTTTTCCCTGCATGGAATAAGGATGGAACGTCAGTCAAGATGGCGGATAGTGCTTGTGTTGATTCATCACTAGGTGTAATAAATCAATTAAATGAAGGCCATAGGCGAAAAATAAATATAGATGAATGGAAAGATCAGGAGTCTAAAGCAGAGTGGAAAAGAATATACAACACGGAAAGGCAATGTAAAATTTGCAAAGAAGGCAAAAACAGAGGCAAGTGGAATAAGGATGTAATATCTTCAAACTATGTTTAGGAAGCTTTAGTTTTAGCCATGTAAGACCCTAATGGGAATAACTACCTCTGCGAAAAACAATATACAGGGTGTTTCACTAAGTGTGTTTGCCTCTTGTGACGATACTGCTGGCCCCCTGATCTCAATGTTATTGTACGATACCGTCTGAGTCGAACCCGGAATCGTGTGGTTCAATAGTGATACATGTTGCGTGTGAAGGTAGAAACGAAATAACCAGTCTAGGAATCAGTGTAGGACAGTGTGTCGGTGATACTGTGATCAAAATAAGTGATAGATTTCATTAATTAAGAGATTTGTATAAGACGTTTCCAGACAGTTCTATAAATAATACTTTTGACATCGTACTTTATTTCAATAAATAGACAGACGAATGGAAAAAAACTTTTGTATCTACATAAAGACATTAAAATAAATAGCATTGTATATATGTTAGGCTCATAAACAAGTTGTGTTGATCAGCTAATTGTATGAATTAATTTAATAGTCGAGATTTGAATATTATAATTCTTTGTATATATTGACTGACGTAAGTTTTGGAGTATGTTTTCAGAATGGACAAGATTTTTGATAGTTCAATTTATGTTAGGAACATGTATGATGTACTCATTAACAAATTGACATTTAACACCGCACTTTGTTGTCGACAGAAATATCGGAAATTTCGATTTAAAAAGATTTACTCCATCTAAAATTATTGTATGTATAGTTTTCATTTTATATTGTGATTGTTATTGTGTACATGAAATGTTTTATTTGTATGTTCTGTAATTGTAAATCAGTATATTCAATTGTTATGAACAATGGATAATGTAATGTCATTATTGCCGAGGTTATATATTTGCCTCACTGCCTTGCGCGGGGGAGTTCGAGTTTCAGTCGTTTGTCAAGTGCTCTGAAAGCTATGTCACTCTGTATTTTGAAATGGAAGTACTATCGTTCTGATGCTTAGTATATGTTTAGAATTTGTATTGTTTTGGCGGAGAAGAAGTTTGATTCAAATTAAAGAAGAAGTGAAAAATTGTACCTACGAGTATTTATTTCTACCACGACGCCCCAGGAGAATAATTTTGCAGCGAGCAGAACCCCCATACATCGCAATGTTGAAAAGATGAGTATCATGTGTGAAAGTGGTAGAAAGGAACTGTAATTACTTAAATAGTATATCAATTTTATGCTCTGCAACTTATAAAATAATAGGTGACGGGAAATTTTAATGCGGTAGGTCAACACTATAAATGTTACATTTTCTGCGGAGCTATGAACATATTTTATTGTATCATTTTCCAAAGAGTTACAGCACAAAGATATAATTTTTAAAAAAAGGGAAAAATAGTTTTTTTCTATCGTGTATTGGAATCGTTGAAACTAGATGCGTCCAAATCAATTTAAACTCCATTCCTTATCCCCTGGCCACACCGGACGTAGCTGTACCCGAGGGACGCGCGCCTAATCAGTTTACGAGACCTGTCTTATCTGCGTTCTGTCAAGTGCTTTCTGGGTGGCAAAGCGGGCCACTGCTACAGAGTAACATATAGACACTGCCACAGAGTAACATATATTGGTCTGTGCCACTGCCTACCCGAGGCACCATGCCAAATTTCCGCTTCCATTAACTAGCGCGTTTTAGTGATCGAGTGACAACGTATATCGCAGTGAGTACAATGACAGTTATTTGCTAAAAGAACACGACATTAATGGATACTATATTGTGTAAAGTGATGATTTGTCACTAGTGAAGGAAAATAACTTGAAATCGTCAATTTGGCAAAAATTTCGATACGTCTTTGATGGCAAGAAAAAGATCAACGACATAGTGGCCAGTTTTGAGTGTAAAAAAAGTGTATTCATTCACTGTTTCTTCGCAACCCATTGACCGGTACAGCCGCGCATAAAATACGAACAAACATATAAACAGACGTTATGTTTGTGTATTAGATAAATGGTGACGGAAGTAATAAAGATTGAAAATAGCATTTTATAACAACTTTGATAATGAGATACGGTGTCCGTGAAAGTAACGTATTTAGGAAGGTACGTAATGTTATTGTATAGGCTGGCCGTAGCTGCAGCCGACATTGTCTCTTTTTGCTGACAGTTACCAATTAGAAGCAGACGGTAGTTTTAACATGCGCTGTGCGTTAATATGGGGAAAATAAAGTGTCCCTTTTGTAAAACTCGGAAACAACGGTTTCTCTTTTGAATGTAAACACAGTAAAATCTCCTATATGCCGATCAGTTTTAACCACTGAAATTTAAGAAGATGCCTGTATTAAACAGCTGATGTAGTGCTCAGACCACACAGGCTCCGTAGCGCTGTTGTGTGTGCGTGTCCGGAGCACCAATGTTTTTCTGTTTGGAATAGCCTATTTTGGAGTAAGTATAGAACAGTCACCGTGATTCGAGAAGTCCGAAGTAGTTAAGTTCTCGCAGGAATGACACTCTAACAATATCTATATCATTACATACCACTTTTTTAAATACTGCTATCTATTACTATTACCCATTCAAAACTTTAATATCTGCGGATGCGGATAAAGTGCCGCGGATGCGGATGCGGATATGAGCCTTGCGGATGTGGATAACACTTTTCTTATCCGCGCAGACCTCTACCTATAGAATCATAACGGAAGTCCGTCTGCTCTTGGCGGTCGGTTAAGAGCTTCCTTGGCGAGTGCATCAGTGACATCTTCAGCAGAAATAATTGCTAAAAGAGAGTCCACCGCCTGTTCGCCAAGGCTACGATGGATCGTCTGTGGTACCTCTATCGACGTAACAACGTCAGGATCTTCTTCACAGTCGAAGTGACGGTAGTGAACTACGAAGGTCGTTGCATATTACGCCAATGTCCTGCTGTTATATCACCCGTTAGCAGTCAGGTAAAATTAGACGAACCAATGCTTGTCCACGGCGTCTCAGATCTGTGACGATATGATATTTTGTGTTTAGCCATTGATGTCGACGCCGAGTAGGGGCTAAAATCTTAGCCTTGACACGTTGGGCTTCGAACGACGTTCCAGCGACTGCGGGTGTTTCGTACGGTCCCGGAGGATTGTGTAGTAAAATTATGTCGTATGACGGTTACATTGTATTTGTCGTTTCTTGCTATACTGGAGCAGGTTTTAAGTCACAGTCGCTTTTGTCGCATTATACTACTCGATGTCCTAGAACGCGACGAACTTTAAAATTGCATTCGCAAAAATTCGACAACATTCTGCCACACAAGCGAACAATAGAGTTAAAAAACACAGCCGTCCAACTTTCATCAGGCCGCTTTCTCTCGCAGCTTGTCGATCTCATTTCTAATTTGTTCTCCTTGGAACGTTTATTCTTGTCAAATGCAGACTGTGTATCTCTGTACATTTGAAGAAGCGATGAATAAATTTGTTAAAAAAAAGGAAAAAAAAAGAAAAAAGAAAAAAAAAAGAAAAAAGAAAGGTAAATAACTCCTAGTCTCAGTGAAACTGAAAATCGACAAATAACAATAGCAATACGAAAATCACATACAATATGTACTATTTAATTCTGCCAGATCTATGAATTTCAATGATCTCTTACTGGAATGGGCATTGTTTAAGAAGCTGTTAAAAAGTAGATGCAATGGAATGAATTTCAGAGAGCTGGAAGACTTAATTTACGTTAATAATATCACTCGGTGAACAATTTCCTATTACGGATTTAATTATAGACTACGCCTACAGTAATTCCCCTGCACACAGCTGACTGAAAGTGATGGGCTACTTGCATGAACAAAATAAACACAGAAATCAGAAACCGTCTGTTGGAAGAGTTATAAAATGGCTAATGAGTACTATAGAAGATCTACCTCGGAATGACTTTCAGTGTGTGTATTATGCATAAAACTGACGTATCCTAACCTGAATACTGCAACATAAAAGAAGCAAAGCAACACTCACAGTTTAGTGTACTGTAGATAAGATATGGAAGGTGTGGATCTATACACGTATAAGTTAATTTTAAGAAGATAATAATAAAATTTAATTTAGCAGGTTACTGTTAACATCAATTCAGTATAAACATATTTCAGTTTAGAACCCTCATCAAAAGTCTAATTTATAAAATTTTCTACTAGCAGTATTTTACCCAAACTTTTTGTATTTTGCACAAATATAAATTTCGATTAGTGCATTTCTGCGACATTGTTTCATTTTCTCGCTTAAACACTGCTTTACACAATGTACCCACCACGGATATTGTGTGAGGCATCTTTCGCAGGATTACTATGTATCCTTTACCCTTCCTCGACATTCTGGTTACTTTAAAAAGGTGATGTGCAGTTTCCATTGGCCCCGACTACGCCATATTGTATTAAGTCGAAGGTTTGTAGTGCACTCGTAAACACTACGGTCTGAGAAGGTCGCGGGCCTTTTTTTGGCCTTTAGGACGTTGGAAGTGAGTAGAGAAGGCACAGAGATGCTATCCAAGCGACTGGCCGAGTAGCTATTACGTAAATGCTGGACGTTCGCCGTGCACCACTTCCCAGGTGTGTGCGACATTGATTCTTTGTACCAAGTGTCGGTGTTCGGGGCAGGTGGTAAATTTTTCATATTGGTCCTTCTTCGATAGAACACAGTTGAAATCTCTACCAACAATGATGTTCCAATATCGTCCCAGAAAAAGCGGTGGCCGAGGGGACGCGCCAGTCACGGTCTGCACGGCCACTACGGTCGGTGGTTCGAATGCCCCCTCGGGCATGGATATTTGTGCCGTCCTTAGTATTAGCTAGTTCATAAGTATTTTGTAAGTTTTGGGACGGATGACCCGATAGATAAGTCCCATAAGCTCTACAAACATTTGAACATTTTTTAATTGCTTTGGAGGAAAACTGTGATTAGTTACGTCGTTTGTCTGCGC
Source organism: Locusta migratoria (assembly GCA_026315105.1). Classification (NCBI taxonomy): domain Eukaryota; kingdom Metazoa; phylum Arthropoda; class Insecta; order Orthoptera; family Acrididae; genus Locusta; species Locusta migratoria. Next base: position 543,984,310 of record CM048744.1, read on the forward strand.
CGGTCGGCGCGTAGATATTCACCAGCCTGATTTCGTGTACCGTTAGTGCTAGCCCTAGAGCTGACGGTAGATAAGTGATGTGTTCGACAGTAAGCCATCGCGCACGAGAATCGATGTTCCAGTCTCTCCGTTGGTGGTTAGGGTGACGTATACAGTATGACAATAAAAATCCGTCCAGGTGTCCGTCCGTAACTCTTGTCGATGTCCCTGGCCTGTAGCGTGTCGCGTAACAATTGAAAGTTTTTGGATAGGAGTCAATAGTATTTAGATTGATGGTGGCAATTCAGGACGCCTGTACGTCGCCCCGCGCTTTCAAATCCGTGAGAACGGAAGTCGTTGAGCACTGCGTGTTTCCTGGCTATTAATCGTGCCCGGTTTGCCGGGGTGGGCTGTGGTAGTTCTTCATCTGGTGGAGGTTCAGCTCGTATGTCGTTCCCCACGGAACGGAGCCAGTTCTAGTCACAGTGTAGCTGCCGTTACTATGGCATCCATTTTGTCCCTCGCGACACATCGCCATCTGGGTGTTCAGTGCCATTTTCCGGAGGCGCTCGGTAAATCGCCCTGCACGTGCTGGGCACCGTCAACTGCGCTCGAGATGTCATCCTGGGAATCCTCTGGTGGGTGCGTGAAAGGATTCACCCTGCAAGAGTGGCTCCGACTCTCTTGTCGATGTTTTCTCCTTTTCTTGCGTCGTTTCGCTGACTTCTGTTTACGAGGATGCAGTTCTGTATCGGACGACGGAATAGTCTCGACGGAAGTGACTGTAGCCACGACAAGCTGCCGCGGACCTCATTACGCCTTCCTCACTTAAAATTGTATCATGCAAATATATCTGCGCTGTTTGAACCGTGCCGGCTCTTATTTACTCTTCTTCTTCTAATATATAAAGCAGAGTGACCGTATGTCTGCACGTATTGCTTACAGATGTACAGTTGTGTTCCAATCATTATGAAATTTTGTACACGTAAGCTTCGATCCATGAGGACGGTCGCCGTAAGTGTAATAATCACGTACTATACATACTTCACGAGATATGACGTCATAAACAATGAGATGCGCGAAAAACTGCTGCATTTAGCGACAATGCTGTTCATTTTCTCCTAAACTACTGGATCGATTTCAACCAAATTTGGTACACACATTCCTTACCCTTAGGTAACAATTTTTGCAGGCTTAAGAATCACATACGACACCTGGTTCAGAAGATATGACGTCATAAACAAAAGTAATCGGAAAAAACCGCCGCATAATGCGGCGAGACTTTAAAAATCGGCTATATGAGAATCAGAGAACTTAGCGACTTGCAACAAACTTTAAACATCATTTCAAACCTTTATTAAACTCTTTCTCGCTGACAACCATAGCAACTGATGAAAAGAAAAAAAAGTTTACTACTTTTCCGCTGTTTATTGAGTAAAACTACAACATTCGGTATGGCATTATAATTTATAATTTATACAATACAAATTGTAACTGCAGGAAATTTTACAGACAGTGTACACACATATAGTTGAATGTACCTTCTAAATTCTATCACATTCCGACACGTAGTTCATGAGATACGAGAACATAAACAGTAAAGTTCCACTGTTCATGGAATAAAACTATGGCTTTCGGTATGACGTTACAATTTATAATTTCTACACTACAAATTGTAGCTGCAGGAAATTTTACAGACAATATACACGCATTTAGTTAAGTATGCGTTCTGAATTGTATCACGGTACGACACGTAATTCATGAGATACTAACACATAAGCATAACGTTCACGGAAACAGCCCCATCACGAATGAGGTTTTAATCTGTTACTTCTTTACAATGAACTGTTTGCAACGGATTTTACCGACGTACTGCACATATACAAATGAATATATAACTGGAAAATTGTACAATTGCACAACATATAATTCAATAAATATGAGATCGTATGTATTGCGATGGGTAAAAACCTGTCGCATCATGCAACACGCATCCCAGTCAGCTTAAGGAAAACCCTGGAAAGCGGACAGCATCAGAATTGCCCACCGAGGACAAGAAATATTGTTTACAGCAAAGTTGTGAATTAAATGAAAATATAAATGTTACATATCATTTATATTTTGATTATTATCTTTTTTTGTTTGCATGCTGTATTTAAAATTTAGTGTATTATGTTCAAATGTTTGTATAGCTTATGGGACTTAACTACGGGGTCATCAGTCCCTGGCCTGGCGGGGATTCGAACCCCCGACCGTAGTGGCCGTGCGGACCGTGACTGGAGCGCCTCAGTCCCCTCGGCCACTGCGGCCGGCAGTGTATTATGCAAGACAGCCTTATTACTTAATTTTCTCTGATAAATATATATATGGGTGTTTCACTAAGTGTGTTTGCCTCTATAACTTATAAAATAATAGGTGACGGGAAATTTTAATGCGGAAGGTCAACACAAGAAATGTTACACTTTCTGCGGAGCTATGAACATAGTTTATTGTATCATTTTCCTAAGAGTTACAGCACAAATATATAATGTTTTAAATGGAACAATAGTTTTTTTCTATCGTGCATTGGATTCGTTGAAACTAGCTGCGTAGAAATCAATTTAAACTACATTCATATCACTGTCAGTTTGGGAGCTACAACCCTTCAAAGTTAAGGGGGCGGAGGCTACGACAGCGTAGCTGACTGGCTGGTGGTCATGAGACAGTGGGCCGTGCCCCAGGGGATAGCTACTCGGCCAGTCCGCTACGCTATCGCAGCCTCCGCCCCCGGAACTTTGAAGGGTTGTAGCTCCCAAACTGACAGTGATAGGAATGTAGTTTAAATTGATTTGGACGCAGCTGGTTTAAACGAATCCAATACACGATAGAAGAAAAACTATTGTTCCATTTAAAAAATTATATCTTTGTGGTGTAACTCTTTGGAAAATGATACAATAAACTATGTTCATAGCTCCGCAGAAAGTGTAACATTTCTTGTGTTGACGTACCGCATTAAAATTTCCCGTGACCTATTATTTTATAAGTTACAGAGGCAAACACACTTAGTGAAACACCCTGTATATAAGGAGATGGACAGAGAGGTAAGGGATATGAGGAGTACTGACTCAAAGCTTGAATAAATAAATAAATACCCCGGCAACGCCGGTTTTCCAGCTAGTTATTTATATGAACGAAGGGATTTCTTGGTTCTTGTCCTCATTCCTCTTGTTGCAGTTTCTCAGTGTCAGCAGTTTCTTGTTTTGCCTTGTAAGTCAGCTGCCATCCTACCTAGGTGTATGACTGTCGTGCCGGTTCCCCGCCGGTGGCGCTGGACGTGTTGTTATGGTCTTCGCCGAAGACTCTGCGATCGCCCGTCACCTGTGTGCTGAGTGCAGACTTGGCTGGGCAGCGGGACCGGGACGGACGGCGGGCTTTGACTGCGGGGGCCCTTCCTGGAGTACGTGGCTTACTGAGACTAACACCTGTCTCGCACTTGGAGATCACGTAAAACTCGTCGCTGATTGCTTTCTGAACCTGTTCTAAAAGGTTGCACTCATCCAGACTTTGCAGCCACTGATCGTTACATCTGAAGCTCCATCGAAGTATCCCGAGTCGGCTCCAGTTTGGTGCCGTCCGTGATGATGTGAGGAGTGAGCCGTTCATTGCCATTGTAAATTGCCAGAGTGCCGTTACCTGCTTACAAATGGCGCTACCACCGTGCCCTAGTGCTCACAGCTTGTCTATCTAGTTACTGCCTGTGCTCATCGTGTTGCGTCTATTTGTGCATTGTCCAACCATTGAACTCCAGCGGCGGTTGGCTTGCAATCCTCGTCTTCTGTGAAGTATTCATGGTGTCATGCGTATGTTCATGAACTTTCATCTTCTGAACACGTTTATTTACCTCCACTAAATTCTGATTATTCCGCGTCCTGCCGTAATAGTAGTAGATCAGGATTTCTACATCTACATAGATACTCTGAAAATCACATTTAAGTGCTTGACAGAGGATTCATTAACCACTTTCATAACTTTTCTCTGCCGTTAAATTCTCTAAAAGCGCGCGGGAAGAAAGAACACCTAAATCGTTCCGTTTTAGATCTGATTTCTCTTACGTTATTGGGGTGGTTCAAACGTTCCCTAAGTAGGTGCGTGCTAGCAAAATATTTTCACATTCAGAAGTAAAAGTCGGTGATTGAAACTTTGCAAACAGATCGCGCCGCAATGAATAACGTCTTTCTTTTAATGATTTCCACCCCAATTCGTGCAACATTTCCGTGACGCTTTCCCCTGTAACGCGATAAAACAAAACGAGCTGCCCTTCTCTGAACCTTCTCAATATTTTCCGTCAGTCCCACCTGGTGAGGGTCCCACAATGAGCAATAGTACTACAGGAGAGGACGCACTAGTGTGATATAGGCAGTCTCTTTGGTGGGGCTGGTGCATCTTCGAAGCATTCTGCCAATGAAACGTAATCTTTGGTTCGCCTTCACCACAATATTGTCTGTGTGTTCTCTCCAGTCTAAGTTGTTCGTAATTGTAACGCCTAGGTATTTACTAGAATTAACGACCTTAAGGTTTGACTGATTTATCGCGTAATTAAAGTTCAGCGGATCTCTTTTAGTGGTCATGTGTATTACTTCACACTTATCTTTATTTAGTGTCATAAAATATTTGATTGTGTGGGATTTGTTAGTCTGGGGGTTTATCTGGCTAGGTGCCCCTCCGTAGTCCGTTATCTGTCCGGTCGCGGTTGTATAGTAGGCAGTGTGTTTCTCCGGTCGACTACGTCGTGCCGGTACCGTGGCTGTAGTTTGGGAGTAGAAAAATTTTCCTGTTAATTTCTTGTGTCCAATCTGTGTCATAGACTATCCCCCCTTCCTTTCTTCCTTCCCTGCTATTGTTGCTCACCTAGTGTTAGGTTTAGCATCCGAGCTTGTTTGAACAAATCACTTGAGCTTGGTATAACATTATTATGTCTCATAATTGTAATTCACTACAACGGCTTGATGAATTTGAGAGAGTGTGTTGCCATGCGTGTTCTGCACATCTTCTGAGGTCTCCTTTAAGTTTTAAGCAGATCACTGTTCAGTGGCTTTCTGTACACCTTGTAACGTCTCCTTCAAATATCGAGCAGGCCGACTGTTGTATTATTTGTTAATCTACTATTTCTGTTAATTTGATATTCTCCTTTGGTGCAGTTGTCATAAGAACTGTATTTCTATAAACATTCATCCAAGCTTTCCTGCAATTTCTCATGTACGTTTTCTTTAAAATTATAAGCTGGCTTTTTTCTTGAATTACTGTTATTTGCATCTTTATCAATTGGGCTTTGCCTTCTTATGGAACAGTTAATACTACTGTTAAATTTTGCCCGAGCTTTTGGTAATATCAATTATAACGCCCCCTCCTGGTTTTCAAGCAGGTCTCCTTTTATATCAGCTATTATTCTAGTGTCTGTTAGATGGTTGCGACTTGTGCAACTGTCTTGATTCCGTCCTCTTGTTTGCGCCATTATTCAAATATCGATTTTAAGTAACATAACGGGTACTTACCCTTATAACCAATTTATTTGTTAATGTTAATGAAAATGTAAACGTTAAGGGCAGCTTTATAAACTGTGCTAGTGTACCTTTTAAATGGATAAGCAGGCTGCCTTTTCCAAATTAGTCAAATATTGAACCCAGCCAAGCAGTTGTAGGCCATTTTCTTTCCGATAGACATATTGATATGTATACCAGGCTAATACTTTTCTATAACATGTTGAGAACATTGTTCGTTTAATTACTTAAATGTCCAACAACTACCGTTTCTTTTCCCGAAATCTAAATGATTATTTGATTGATTTTGGAGAGTATTCCTATTGTATACCTTGGCCGACGTTACTGTTAATGTTATATATATTCTATTATTTTCTTATTCCATTCCTAACTACAATAAACTGTGATTCTGGAGCAGTGACTGCGTGGTTTACCCTCCCAGCCCTTCCTTGCTTCCGTCCTTGAGGGAGTTCAATTTATTAACTATCTAAATTTAAATAATTGTTGTTGTTAAATAGTATTAAAGGTTTTCCACCGTCTTGTCATGAAACAGATTAGTAGATTGGCGATGGAAGAGGGAAGAGGTGATCTGATTAGAATAGAGATCAGACAGTGCGAGAGAGCCAGAGAGAGTAAGAAAATGAATTCGAGACAGTAACAGTGGGAGAAAAAGAGAGAGAGGAGACAATGAAATTGAAAAAGTAGGAGAATACAGTGTCTGTGAAAGGCAGGTAAGTATGTAACTTTCTTTATGATGATGGTGGATAAAAGGAGTGTACATGTTCTGTGTTAAACCAGGTACAACAGGAACATATTTGTCTTTTATTATCATCCGACAGGGGCATCTTGCAGCTGGTAATAAATTTCAATTAAACACTTTTTTACTGCTAGGTTTTCTGCAGCTTGATGTTATATGACGTTAAACTATATATATACTCCTGAAAATGAAAAACGAACACCATGAATTCGACAAGCCAGCAGAGAGATACAACACACGATCACACCGACATAGCCATACGCACTTGAGTACAGAAACCAAAGCGTGCGTAATGTCAAAGTTAGTACCATATATACCCTCCTTTTGCAACAATACAAGCTGCAATTTTACCATGAAGACGATCGTACAGGCGCTAAATGTAGTCTTAGGTATGACCTGACATGCAGTTTCCACCTGGTGCCTCAGTTAGGCAATATTTCGAGCCTGTCGTGCTGACCGCACAACATGTTCTTTCATCTGGTCTGAAACTTGTTCAATGGGAAACAGATCTGGGGATCGTGCTGGCCAGTGTAGTTAATGTACACCTCGAAGAGCACGTTAAACGGTACGGGATACATGTGCTCGTGCACTGTCCTGTTGGAAAAGCATATCGCCTTGTTGGTGCATGAGCGGTAGCAAGACGGGGTGAATGTTCAACGTACTGAGTTTTCAATGTTCGCTTGATGAACACTAGACGCCCAGGGTAGGATATGGCTCCCCACAGCCCGTGTGCTTCTGTCGCGTACACTCCCGGTTTCCGCGCTCCCCTGTGTGACGCCACACACGCGTACGATCATCCCTGGCACCGAGGCAGAGGTGACTCTAATCACTGAAGGCGAAACGTCTCCATTCTTCCTTCCATATGCGTCTGTCGCGACACCACTGGACTCTGGCTGAACGATGTTGGGACATGTTTAATCCCCTCAACACAACAACAACAGACTAACGGCGTGCAAGATCGTGCGTCATGGTGTGGTGAGCCATATCCTACACTGGCCGTTGTCTTCTGGTGATTAAAGAGAGAACATTAAAGAGTATATGGTACAATGAATCTATCATTCAACCCGACTCGCTACTGTAAATATATTTTTTTATGTTTTACTTAATGTATATAAAGTTCATCATCATACCACGTGAAACTGCGGAAAATCTAACAGCAAAAATGTATATAATTGAAAAATTTATGAACAATTCATGAAACTTATTGTTACAGTAACGCTTGATGTTATGCCGAGTGATCAAAAAGTCAGTATAAATTTGAAAACTTAATAAATCACGGAATAATGTAGATAGAGAGGTAAAAATCGACACACATGCTTGGAATGACATGGGGATTCTATTAGGAAAAAAAAAAGTATTGCTAGACACGTGAAAGATCTCTTGTGCGCGTCGTTTGGTGATGATCGTGTGCTCAGCCGTCACTTTCGTCATGCTTGGCCTCCCAGGTCTCCAGACCTCAGTCCGTGCGATTATTGGCTTTGGGGTTACCTGAAGTCGCAAGTGTATAGTGATCGACCGTCATCTCTACGGATGCTGAAAGACAACATCCGAAGCCAATGCCTTATCATAACTCCGGACATGCATTACAGTGCTGTTCAAAACATTATTCCTAAACTACAGCTATTGTTGAGGAATGATGGTGAACATACTGAGCATTTCCTGTAAAGAACATTATCTTTGCTTTGTCTTAATTTGTTACGCTAATTTCTGCTTTTCTGATCAGATAAAGCGCCGTATGTCGGCCATTTTTTGAATTTTTTTTGTTCTAATAAAACCCCATGTCATTCGAAGCATGTGTGCCAATTGTTACCTTTCTATTCACATTATTCCGTGATATATTCTGTTTTCAAAATTATACTGACTTTTTGATCGCCCGGTATGGTCATCAGAAGATCGTAGAAGTAGGTCAGATTTTCATATGTAATTTCGTAACTTAAGATTCATAATAATATGTTATATTAAGATACGTCGTTCTTACATATATGCATGCATTTGAGAATGGAAAACTGGTGAAACAGCTGTAGCAATTTGCAAGAATTGACTATGAAACCTATTTTTCATTGCTATTATTTTTCGCCACTCCCATGAACCACAGACATTGCCGAGGTAGGGTGGCTTGCGTGCCTCAACGATACAGATAGCCGTACCGTAGGTGCAACCACAGCGGAGGGGTATCTGTGGAGAGGCCAGACAAACGTGTGGTTCCTGAAGAGGGGCAGCAGCCTTTTCAGTAGTTGCAGGGGCAACAGTCTGGATGATTGACTGAACTGGCCTTGTAACATCAGCTAATGTGGCTTTGCCACACAGCTACTGCGAACGGCTGAAAGCAAGGGGAAACTACAGCCGTTACCTTTCCCGAGGACATGCAGCTCTACTGTATGAACATATGATGATGGCATCCTCTCGGGTAAAATATTCCGGAGGTAAAATAGTCCCCCATTCGGATCTCCGGGCGGGGACTACTCAGGAGGATGTGATCATCAGGAAAGACAATACTGGCATTCTACGGGTCGGAGCGTGGAATGTTAGATCCCTTAATAGAGTAGGAAAATTAGAAAATTTAAAAAGGGAAATGGATAGGTTGAAGTTAGATATAGTGGGGATTAGTGAAGTTCGGTGGCAGGATGAACAGGATTTCTGGTCAGGTGAGTAAAGGATTATAAATACAAAATCAATTGCAGGTATAACAGGAGTAGGATTGATAATGAATAAGAAAATAGGAATGCGGGTAAACTACTATGACCAGCACAGTGATCGAATTATCATTGTCAAGATCGATACGAAGCCAACACCGACAACAATAGTACAGGTTTATATGCCAACTATCTCTGCCGATGATGAGGAAATCGAAGAAATATATGAGGAGCTAAAGGAAATTATTCAGACAATTAAGGGAGAGGAAAACTTAATTGTTATGGGAGACTGGAATTCGGTAGTAGGACAAGGAAGGGAAGGGAAGATAGTAGGTGAATATGGTCTGGGCAAAAGGAATGAAAGAGGAAGCCGCCTGGTAGAATTTTGCACAGAACATAATTTAGTTATAACCAACACCTGGTTCAAGAATCACAAAAGAAGGTTGTATACGTGGAAGAGACCAGGAGACACCGGAAGATACCAGATAGATTTTATAATGGTAAGACATAGATTTCGGAACCAGGTTCTACAGTGTAAGACATACCCAGGGGCAGATATAGACTCTGACCATAACTTGTTGGTTATGAACTGTAGGCTGAAACTGAAGAAACTACAAAAAGGTAGGAAAATAAGGAGGTGGGACTTGGATAAATTGAAGGAACCTGAGGTTCTTAAGAATTTCAGAGGGATCTTTAGGCAACAATTGACAGAAACAAGGGAAAATAAAACAGTAGAGGAGGAATGGGTAAAATTGAGAGATGAAATAGTGAAAGTAGCAGAGGACAAAATAGGTAGGAAGGAAAGACCTACAAAAAATCCTTGGATATCACAGGAGATACTAAATTTAATCGATGAAAGGAGGAAATATAAAAATGCAGTAAATGAAACAGGCAAAATGGAGTACAGACGACTAAGAAATGAGATTGACAGGAAGTGCAAAATGGCTAAGCAGGAGTGGCTAGAAGGCAAATGCAAGGATGTAGAAGAATGTATAAATAGGGGAAAAATAGATACAGCCTACAGGAAAATAAAAGAAACATTTGGAGATAAGAAAAACAGCTCTATGAATATCAAGGACACGGATGGAAAATCAGTTCTCAGCAAAGAAGCGAAAGCTGAAAGGTGGAAAGAGTATATAGAGGGGCTCTACAAAGGAAATGAACTTCGAGACAATATTGTAGGAAGGGAAGAGGATGTAGATGAAGATGAAATAGGAGATACTGTACTGAGAGAAGAATTTGACAGAGCCCTGAAAGACCTAAGTCGAAACAAGGCTCCTGGAGTAGATGATATTCCCTCAGAGCTACTGAAGTCTCTGGGAGAAGCAGCCATGAGAAAATTGTTTCACCTGGTGTGTAAGATATATGAGACAGGTGAAATACCCTCAGATTTTAAGAAAAATGTTATAATCCCCATCCCTAAGAAAGCAGGTGCAGACAGGTGTGAAAACTACAGAACCATCAGTTTAATAAGTCATGGTTGCAAAATATTAACGCGAATACAGAAGGATGGAAAAGTTGGTAGAAGCCGACCTCGGGGAAGATCAGTTTGGGTTCAGGAGAAATGTAGGAACACGGGAGGCAATACTCACATTACGGCTTATCCTAGAAGATAGATTAAGAAAAGGGAAACCTACATTTCTAGCTTTTGTAGATTTGGAGAATGCTTTTGACAATGTTGATTGGAATAAACTCTTTGAAGTTCTGAAGCAAGCAGGAGTAAAATATAGGGAGCGTAAGGTTATTTACAACTTGTACAAAAACCAGACAGTTGTTGTCAGAGTTGAAGGGCATGAAAGGGATGCAGTGGTTGGGAAGGGAGTGAGACAGGGTTGTAGCCTTTCTCCAATGTTATTCAATTTGTACATCGAGCAAGCTATAAAGGAAAGCAAGGAGAAATTTGGAGAAGGAATTAAAGTTCAGGGTGAAGAATTAAAAACATTGCGTTTTGCCGACGACATAGTAATTCTATCAGATACAGCAAAGGACCTGGAAGAGCAATTGAACGGAATGGACAGTGTGCTGAAAGGTGCATATAAGATGAACATTAACAAGAGCAAAACTAGGGTAATGGAGTGCAGTGTAAGAAAATCAGGTGATGCTGAAGGAATTAGATTGGGAAACGAAGCAATAAAGGAGGTAGATGAGTTTTGTTACTTGGGAAGTAAAATAACAAATGATGGTCGCAGTACAGAGGATATAAAATGCAGAATGGCAATGGGTAGAAAAGCGTTTTTGAAAAAGAGAAATTTGTTAACATCGAATATTGATTTAAGCCTAAGGAAGTCCTTTCTGAGGGCATTTGTATGGAGTGTTGCCTTGTATGGGAGTGAGACATGGACGATAAACAGTGCAGACAGGAAGAGAATTGAGGCTTTTGAAATATGGTGTTACAGAAGAATGCTGAAGATTAGGTGGGTGGATCGCGTAACTAATGAGGAGGTACTGAACAGAATTGGGGAGAAAAGAAATTTCTGGCATACCTTGACTAAAAGAAGGGATAGATTGGTGGGACACATTCTTAGACATCAAGGAATTGTGAATTTAGCATTAGAGGGAAGTGTGTGGGGTAAAAATCGCAGAGGAAGACCAAGAGATGGATACAGTAAGCAGATTCAGACAGATGTAGGTTGCCGTTCTTATGAGGAGATGAAGAGGCTTGCTCAGGATAGGGTATTGTGGAGAGCTGCATCAAACCAGTCTCCGGACTGACGACCACAACAACAACAATTATTTTTCGACTGATGAAACTTTGATCAAAACTGATACCAAGAACATGCTATCTCTCGCCGGCCGCGGTGGCCGAGGGGACTGAGGCGCTCCAGTCACGGTCTGCACGGCCACTACGGTCGGGGGTTCGAATCCCCCCTCGGGCATGGATATTTGTGCCGTCCTTAGTTCATAAGTAATTTGTAAGTTTAGGGACTGATGACCCCGTAGTTAAGTCCCATAAGCTTAACAAACATTTGAACATTTTGCTATCTCTCAAGACATTTTTGGCTGTTGAATTCCTGTGTTGGGATATCCACCAGATATTGTGGCCTGAAATTAATTCCTCATTCTGTGATTGCAAAGTTTATCGAAAGAAACGGCTGATTCTAAGAAATAGAATGCACAGAACCTTGACCTACTTTCACAAGATAATTGCGAAAACGTCTTTGAACAGTGAAAAATTCTAATGAAGTGGTGTAAGAATTGTAGAATGAAGTAGTTTGAAGGGGATGATGAAAAAGTTCCAAAGAACCAGAAATAAATTGCATCTTTATCCAAGTGTGATACATAGGTAGAAATAGGAGGGGAAAATCACCTATTATGAAAATGTTTGTTAAAGGATACGGTATGTATACAGAATAGCGGTAACAAATTCTGTGACGGATGCCAGCGTTTTTCAACATGAAATACAGAAAATTTGGGTATCGGTTGACTATTGTAAACGATAACAATAATCTGGTTGTCAACGAGCATGTGTAATACTGGATCCGGTAATAAGGTAGATAAATCAGGAAAGTTACAAGACAATTGATAACTTCAAGTTATATGTTGTGGAAAATAATGATTTTCACTGCCAAAATGAATAAGAATTTTGGTCAGATGAGTTCAAAGGCATCAAAACAGAATCAAATACGAACAAGGCGAGGACATGTATGATGATGAATAAGAAACTGAAAAGTAGATGGGTAATAATAGTCAAGATAGCGAATACCCACAGTTATCAAAAATATCGATAAATTTTGGAATGAGTTAAAGCAATTATTCACTTCTCGAAAGGGAAAGAAGCAGAATATGCCTGGAAAGAAAGAAAATTTGGTGGCAGAAACCGAAAGAAAGAAATGTTCGGCAACACACAAATGTTAGGAAGTGTAAGAAATACAAATTATACAAGGGACCTAAGCTTACCTATAGTTAAACGTTCCATGTGGCTGTACACGATACAGATACTTGGATCGTGGTGCACCAGCATAAAGACTTGAACCAGAAATGTTCAAATGTTTGTAAAGCTTAAGAGACTCAACTGCGGGGTCATCAGTCCCTAAACTTACAAACTAGTTATGAACTACCTTATACTAAACACGACACAAACATCCATGCCCGAGGGGGGATTCGAACCTCCCGACGGGGAAGGGTCTGAAAGCCACCAGAATAACAATATGGTTGAAATACTTTCGCAGGAACCAATAAAAGAGGCAGCATTTATAGAGGAAACCATGCCATATAGTGTATGACACAGTGGTAAATGCTCTTCTTAAAAAGCAGGTCTTTTTCATTATGATCGCTTCGAGAGATGCCATAGTTCCCGCCGGCCGCGGTGGCCGAGGTGACTCAGGCGCTTCAGTCACGGTCAGCACGGCCCCTGCGGTCAGGGGTTCGAATCCCCCCTCGGGCATGGATATTTGTGTCGTCCTAGTTCGTAAGTAGTTCATAAGTAGTTTGTAAGTTTGGGGACTGATGGCCCCGTAGTTAAGTCCCATAAGCTTAACAAACATTTGATTTGATTTTTTTAGCTGTTCCCGCCGGAAGTTCGAGTCCTTCCTCTGGCATGATTGTGTGTTTTCTTCTTAGATTAGTTTAAGTAGTGAGTGAGGGAGTGAGGACCACAGTAATTAAGCCCCATAGATTTACAAATATTTGCATTGCTTTGAAAAACAGCTGCTTCAGTTCCTGATGTAGTCAACGGAATTACTGTTTCTATTTACTTAAATAGACTGTTTCACGCTCAGTCTGGTATTTATACTTCTATTTATCTGTAGACAAAGTCAATCTTTCAGTATTAGCCGAAAATTGTCGCAACAAGCGAAGGTAGTTTCCAAAACGAATTCGTTTACATGGCACGAAAATCGATTGTGGAAGTGTAAAACCGCTTTATAGAATGGATTTCCAGAATATATTTTTGAGTGTTTACATTACCAACCTAAAGTGTAATTGGGAAATCGGTTTATGAAAATAATAATAATAATAAAATAAAAAAGAATCAAATGTTTGTCAATCCATGAAACTTAACTTCATTGGTCATCAGTTCCTAGGCTTAGAAACTACTCAAACTAATTTCAATTAACCTAAGGGGAAAACACACACACACCCGCGCACCATAACCGAGGGAGGGCTCGAACCTCCGGCGGCGAGCAAGTGTGCGCTCCGCAGCAAGGCGCCTTAGAACGCTAGGCCACTCCGCCGCGGCTCGGTTTACGAAATCCGTTTGTCGGAGTCCATGTATACAGGGTGTTGGCTAGAGGAAATCCAGCACGTCCGTTCACGCACGCGCTGGCCCCTTACGTAAGGTCGCCTCCCATCAGATCTGCCGACCCCTGAGACGTGTGATGGAGGAGAGACCACGTCGTGTCTCGACCTTGCTTTCTCGCCTCTTTATGCGCGCACCACCGCGAAGGCAGCTACACTCGACTGTATCAAGACGCCAGCTGAACAGTGAACACCACGCTTTGCCTGCTTGTTTTTTTTTAAATAGGGAGAGCTGTTGTAGAATTCAGCCAAATTACACTTTTCTAAGAATAAATAAATAAATAATTAAAAAATTAACACTCATTCTGACGATAAAGCATTGTAATCCTAGTTTTACTTTGAGTGCTGAATTAGAATTGTTTTTTTTTTTCTTTTTTTTCTGACAGGGATAGTTTATGAGTGACCGCAATTTTATTTCTCGTTTCTGTTGTAGTGCAGCTAACGTGAGGTGAAATTCGATAATCAAATGCACATCTTTATGATGTTAGAAGTTCATCACATTAATAGAGGATGAGATCTAACACATAATACAGTAATCTTTGTGTATACACTTCGAAGCATTTATTTGACGTGAGAAATTACAGAAAACTGACAAAAAATGAGCCACTGTATTGTAATGCGTATCCCTGTTTCCTGCTGCGAATCTTTCTTCTCTCGAATGATATTCCAACAATACTCTGTTAACATGGAAGGTATCCACTTCCCTTCATAAAAGTATATACACAAAGATTACTGCGTTATATGTTAGATCTCATCCTCCATTAATGTAATGAACTTATAACATCATAAAGATGTGCATTTGTTTATCGAATTTCACCTCACGTCTGCTGCACTATATCGGAAACTGAAAAGAGAAATAAAATTGCGATTACTCATAAACTATTCCTGACAGAAAAAACTCAGAAACCGTTTCCAATTCAGCACTCAAAATATAACTAGGATCACAATGTTTCATTGTCAGTAATCGTTTTTTTTTTTTTTTTTTTTTGAACAGTGTAATTTGGCTTTGGCTGAATTCTACAAGAGCCCTCACTATTAAAAAAAAGTTGCCAAAGCGTATTCTGCTCTTGGTGTTCACTGTTCAGATGGCGTCTTGGATACTGTCGAGTCTAGTGGCCGAGTCCATCATATGCATCATATGTAACTTCAAAGACATATTGCTCCCAAGATCTTGATATGCTTTGATCATCTCCTTCACTGTTGCTTAGCTCTTCTTCTTCCGAGGAAGTTTTCCGACACCATCTCGAAACAGTCCCATGCGGTTTTTTCTTTATCGGTTAAACATGATTCAAAATTTGCATCTTTCTGCAGCTCCCTGATTTTGTGGGCCCACAAATACACCTTCCTTTATTTTTGCAGCTGAAAGACGGGGAAATATGGTAGCTAGATATGCAAACCCTGGATAATTATCCAGCATACTGAGGATAGATGAGAAGGAATCCGAATTGGGAATATATGGAGGGGGGGGGCCAACTTTCAGCAGTCAACTGATGATGACGAGAACGTCCGTAAAGCTTGGTTGAAATGGAAAGTTGTCGCAGACCAAAACTGAAATTACATTTTTGTTGCTGAGACATTCTTAACTGTCAAATTCGGTCCCAACTAGTTAACGTGAATACCGCCTATGTTCGATGTCATCGTACAACAAACAATGCCAAGCGGCAGGTGGTACCACCAGCTGTGTCGTGGGGGGGGGGGGGGGGGGAGTTGGGAGGGGGCTAAGGAACGGGGGCCACAAAAAACAGTGCAGTCGGGCAGTCGGTGACTCGGTATTGTAATGGGGGGACGAAGCGATTTATCTGAGACAAAAAGGGTCAAGGCAACGGTGGATACCATTCCTAAGGGATTAGGATTTATCAACAGCAGGGCTCACGCATAATGGTACACAAAACAGATCAGATCACTTTTGTAAAAGAAAAGAAAAAAGCATGCCAAATTTAAACGCATAAAAAAGACCCAGGCTGGCATTCTTTTAACTAGAAATTTAACTCGAACTTTAATGCGAGAAGCTTATAATATTTCACAACGAAACCCTGTCACGTAATTCTACGTTTAATTGGCAGAACACTAAGAAGACGCAACACTTCCACTAAATAAACTGCTCACACAGCACTTGTGCGTCCTACTTTGGAGTATTGCTGCGCCTGGTGGGATCCCTACCAAGTGGGAGTGACGGACGATTTAGAGAAAATTCAGTGAAGGGCAGCTCGTTTTGTATTATTGCAATATAGGGGAGAGAGTGTCACGGAAATGATGCACGAGTTGGGGTTAAAATCATCAAAAGAAAGGCGTTATTCGTTGCGGCGAGATCTATTTTCGAACTTTCTGTCACCAGCTTTCTCTACCAAATGAAAACATATTTTGTTAGCATCCCCCCCCCCCCCTACATTGGGAAACATCATCATCATCATCACAATAAAATAAGAGTAATGCCACCGAAAACGGGAAGCTTTAACTGTTGCTTTTTCCCGCGCGCTATTAGAGAATGGCAATGTAGAGAAATATATAATAAGAGGTTTTCAGCCAAGATAGCTTTCTTCTTTTAATTATATGACCGGTTTCGGCATTGTTGATACAGTAGTGATAAAAAAAATTACGACTAGTCTGAAGATCGCGTCTAGCATGCCGAAACCAATTAAAAGAATTAAGCGATCCTGGCTGAAAATCTCTTATTAAACAATTCTAGATCGCCCCAACAATGTGTTCCTTATATAGTAGAGAAATATCTTAAAAGCGGTTCGATGAACCCTCTGCCATGCACTTCAGTTTGATATGCAGAGTATTTATGTACAAGTAGAAGTTTGATTCCTTGTTGAAAGTGAACGTAATCTTCAAAATGAAAACTGGAAATTTTTTTGAGTTTTAAATTAGTTTTAAATCGTCGATAATGGTCACACAGTGAACGAAATCTACATTTGCAACAATAATGAAATATTTGCGTCTGAGCGCTATTCATAACCCACTTAAGTTTGTAAATTGTTTTTGTATTTATTGGGAAAATGGCGCTATACAAGACCGGATCCGCGGTAATCGTGTTGCACAATGGCAGCAGGGGTGAGTACAGCACATAGTTTCAAAGTGGGGGGGGGGGGGGGCACGTGTAAAACTTTTGTGACCTGATATCTTAAGCTGTTGCATAAAAAGAAAAATCTGTTGGATGTTCCGATCCATGCTTGGTTGTGGGGTTTTCAGAAGAGGCATACAATCATTATGCTGATTTCCCAGAGAGAGAGAAAAAAGTACTGATTATTTTTTCTTTATATTAATTATTTCTTGGGGGGGGGGGGGGTGGCGTTGCGGTCTCCATTCTTTTTCTAAGAGCTGTGGTTGGCCAACGACGCTACCGTAAAGTGTGCCGAACACTGAAGAGAGGTAAGAACATGCCATAGACAATAATAACGTGTGGTATTTGAAAATCATGAATGTGTAATTACTACTTAGTTTTTATTTGTAATCTAGTATATGTGGCCTATTAATTAATCGCAGATGGAGCTCAGACACGATTAACCGTTTCATTCCCAGTGTTGTTCCTGTACAACAACGTATTGACAGTTGATTTATATCGTATTTTGTGCATCAATCCTTAAAGTTGCATTTTTGTTGATGAACAACATGCTTCTACTACGACATTTCGCCGCTTGCTACGGCGAGTAGCCACTTCTGAGGCATTAATCTGTCCGTCTTGGAGGTTGTGTTGCGTTGTCGTCTGTACGTGGCTGAGAGTGTGAGCGTGAGTGTGGTTCCTTTTATTTTATTCCAGCAGTGAATTGTCTTGTCTTTGGCGCTGTGACGATCTGGCAGTGTTAACTATCATCAAAATAAAAGCACGTCTTTGTTGTGCATGAAATACGTGATAAAAAATAATCAAATTGTAAAACACATATTTTGATGTTTACTGCTCTGTGTTAATACAGAAAACACTGCATTTTAACTTTTCCAACGCTGATTTCGTAATGTGGGACTGATAGGGTTAATTAAAAAAATTATCTTTGGAACAAAGAAGCTGAATTAAAAGTTTGTGTTGTGGAGGGAAATCGTACATAGACTATTCCGAGGCGCCTTAATCGTTAGTGGTGTGGTAGTCTAACGGTTAAGACGTCTGCCTAGTAAGCATGGAGGTCCGGGTTCGATTCCCGGCCGCACCACAAATTTTAATTCAATGCTTCACATCTATCAATAAAAAAATTCCGTTGCAATGTGGCCATCGGCTAGCTCAGAAGCTATCGGCGCTTAAGAGACTGTTTAGTGTACTGATAATTGGTACAACGGCTGTGTGAGAGTGAAATCCAATACCATGCCAATGCCAGAACCAGTTTTGCGACGCATTAATCAACATTTCAACAGCTCTCAACTCCGCTTCTCTAATATCACTATCGTGGTGGTGCTGGCAGAACCGTGAATCGCGGGTAACATCATCTATGAAGTGCTGGAGCTCTCTCTTCCCATACCTTCGGAGCTTTCTGATGGCAAGAGTTGTTGACTCGTAGACGGGCTTCACATTCGTTGTCTTGTATTTTGGGTTTAGCTTGTGACTTGTAAACTGTAGATTCGGCTTGACTTTCACAGTTGTAGTGGATAGATGGGTTCAAAATTTTATTTGTCACCTCAGCATGAAATTTAAGTTGGTAGACCTGGTACTTCTTCGTAATTAATAAAATTTATATCTTTGTTGAATTTGTCATACTGTAAATATTGATTCTGAGTATCATCTAAAATTAAAGACTTTTTATAATGTTTCAGCATGAAATTCGTTTCTCAGGCGCTGATATTTAATAAACCGAAAAAAATGAATCATTGAGTCCCGGTAGTTCAGACAGTTTGAAGCCCGTCACAAAAGATATTATTTGTACCTGATACCTTTCTATCGAATTATTCTTTAGAAAAAATTTCATTAGAAGTTTCTTCTAATCAATCACTCAATCAATCAATCTTCTAATATAATCACATATTAACTAATTCATTACGAATTTCACAGATATGTGTTCACTTTTAGAATCTTTTTGGACAATGTTAGGGAACTAAATACTTGAATAATTGTTTAAGACTTGTTTAAGTATCACAGATTCTCTATTTTGAATTCAATATTGACAACAAAATCACGTTCCCAGAAAACACTTTATGAGTTCACAATGCGTAATTAAGTCTCATTTATATTAGTCTCTGGATCCTGTTACATTACTTACGAACTTTAATTTTTCCAGACACGTTTTTTTAAAAGTTATTTCATGAAACTTGGAAATAAGTTCAAATTCCAAAATCACGAATGGTAATCAGTTTATTACGGGATGCAGAAGTTTCTAATTCTTTCGTCCTAGTCTATCTCGATCAAAGTCCAAAGATAATGTACGCATTCGCATATGATCACGATATGAAAGTTTATATTAATAAATAAATACTTTTTCTCGACATCTTTCCTATCTTGGAAATAAACTGCGTATGATACTTTGAAACTAATCACGGAGAGCTACCACATAGAGTAAAAAAAACTTATCTCTTTTCATTCTCCACTCCGAGGAGTGGAGCGGGCTGTTTGAGATCCGGCTCATAAAGAGTCGCGGTTCTATTCAGCCAATATCAGACAAGCTGATAGTGGGGCAAAGGGGGATCCCAATTGGGAATAAGTGGGAGGGGCTTACCAGCTCCGGCATACGCCTTACAACCAAGGAAAACCTCCCGAAAACCTTGGTCGGAGCCGGGGGGATTGGGACCAATTTAATTTATCTCCGGGACTTGCCCCGGACAAAAATGGATTATCGAGAGAACACGAATGCACTCACGACAATCAAGAATCGGACGCCCGAGTTACACTCGTAATCTCGTAGAGATCAGCTCGACCAACAGTAGACAAGCATCTCCCTACAGGAACAGCACCCGTGGGCACAGTATCCTGTGCGCCGATCCATAGAGTTGAACACCTTGAGATCTAGTAACATAGAGAGAGAGAGAGAGAGAGAGAGAGAGAGAGAGAGAGAGAGAGAGAGAGAGAGAGTAATTCAACTGCGGGTACTATTTATAATAGCAACCTGACAAATGATTTTTGATAAACGAGGTGTTTTGACCTACGTACTCCCTTGATACTGTTATTCTGAATTACTATGATCTAATTTGAATTTACTAAAAATTTTGAAAAATGAGAAATTTCTGCCTCTAAACAAATAATTAAAATTACGTAACGAATAAAAATGTTGGAATATGGTGATTCTAATGCTATGGTCACGATGTGGTGTAACACAGTGCAGCAAGATAAAGCGCACCCACACGTGAAATGGAATGTTGAAGACTTATTCGTCGCCTATCGGACTCCATTGATGCCTCAGCCTGTCTGTTCTCTCGAACTCTCGTCTGTCGAAAAGTCAGGTCGATGGTTGTGGAATGTCTGGCCCACTATACACCAACTGTGGATGCAGTACATTTACTTAGGCAATATACTAAAGCAGTAGCAAATGCTATACCCCAACAACGCATCCAGAGACTATTCTATTCCGTGCAGAGCCGCGTAGCAGCGCTTATGGCCAGTAATGGAAGTAAGAATACTGATTTAGAATTTTCCTTCTTGGGGCAAAATTTTCAGTCATGTGATCTTTGTACAGCGAGTTACCTCCCAATTGAATTTAGCTGTGTCATCTCTTCTTCATGTAGCAGTTTGGATAGCCAGCGGTGTATTCATGTCCATCTCAGACTGACGGTTTGGTCTGAAAATGTTGTCATCTATGAGTATGATCCGCCTCCATTGTGCCTGTGACCTCCTTCCGCGATTTGTACTATATATAAATGTTGCCTTGTCGCGATTCTGCAATATTTCACCACTCCAACTTTCGTTAAAGAAACTTCTGCAGCCCAACTCTAAAAAAATGTTTGTAAATCTATCGGACCAAACTGCGTGGTCATCAGTCCGTAGCTTACAAACTACTTAAACGTAGGTAAAC
Organism: Locusta migratoria; assembly: GCA_026315105.1. Classification (NCBI taxonomy): domain Eukaryota; kingdom Metazoa; phylum Arthropoda; class Insecta; order Orthoptera; family Acrididae; genus Locusta; species Locusta migratoria. Next base: position 544,005,356 of record CM048744.1, read on the forward strand.
TAACCTAAGGACAAACACACACTCCCATGCCCCAGGGAGGACTCGAACCTCCACGGCGAGCAACCGCGCGCTCCGCAGCGAGACGCTTGAGACCGCTCGGCTACTCCACCGCGGCTGCCCAACTCTACATGCCTAGTTGTTCAAATGTTCAAATGATTATAAATCTATCGGACTCAACTGCGTGGTTGTTAGTGCCTATCTTACAAAATACTTAAACTAAGGTAAACTAACCAAAGGACAACACAAACACCCATGCACGAGGGGGGGGAGGGAGGAGACTCGAACACCCGCCGACGATCGGCCGCACGCATCGCAACACGGCGCCCCAATGTGCACGGCATATCCGCCGCGGCTGCCTAGTTGTTCTGGATACACAGTAGGTGTAAGTAGGCTGCGGAACAATACTTTTACAAGTGACAGACTTACGCAACATTACTGTAACAAGTACCCACTCAGCTTACTGTACGATATATTTCACTGATGTTTCGCATGAACATAAACGATAAATATTTCAGACATGAAGAGGATATAAACTTTTGAGGTGTGTTGCTACAGAGCAGACGAATGCTGAAAATTAGGTTGGTAGATCGTGTAACTAATTGAAGAGGTACTATATAGAATTGGGAGAACAAATTTCTGGCGTGCTTTGACTGCAAGAAGCGACCAACTGGTAAGACACATTCCTAGACATAATGAAATCGTCAGTTTAGCATTGGATGTATGTGTGTGTGGAAAAATTCGGAGAGAGAGACCAAGAGACGAATACAATAACCTGGTTCAAACAGATGCGTGTTGCCCTTCTTGAGCTGAAGAGGCTAGCTCAGGATAGAATATGGTGGGGAGACAGCTGCATCAAATCAGTCTCCGACTGAAGACAACAACAACGTCAAATTTCGCCCATTTTTATTTGTGATACGTGTCGTGCTATTTGTAAAAAAAGAAAATGGATGGTGTGACATTAAGAAGGATTTTTAGACTCTGTTTTCGCAAACTAGTGTATTTTATTGTACCTGTTTATAATATTATACTTTTTATCTTTGATAAACGCCACCTGTCGTTTCGTTGCGTTGAACACGTTCACGCTGTTACTGCCAACGGCAGTTTGACACGCGCTGTTTCTTTGTAATTGACGTGAACTTTGCATATACGAGTTTGTATTTTATTGTACAGCTCGTTTATGTGTGCATATTGACCACTTTGTGATTACTTGATTTTCAGCATGATTTTCGTTCTTGCTTTTATTTGATTTTTTTGTCACATATATCTTAGCATGTTGTATGTTTGCTGTGTCTTCAATAATCATTATATGCTAAATCTGAACGGTTACTAGCCTTGAACGTGTACCACTTCATCAGTCAAATGAAATAAAGAAAAAAAAAGCCCTCATCTTTAATTATACTTCATGTTTTGCACAGGTACAACTTTTAACGTATCTTAATGAGGTGGAATAGAAACAAGTTTGCAGTTAGCAGGTTCTCGGATATTGCTGCACGTGCTGTGCAGACGGGTAGCAACCGACGTCAGGAGCGGAGCGGATTAACCCGTTCTGCACCCTGCCATCCGCAGTTTTTTCTTTCTTTCTTCGCTAACTCGTTATACGTTCAAATCTCCAGTCGACCTTCAATTCCGGATACGAATGTTGGTTTATATATATAAAAAGATATATATATAAGAAACATGGTGTGACATTAAGCAGGAAAGAGAATTCACAGAGTATAAGAAATTACTAATTTACGTTAGTTTTACGTAATTAATCTGTACTTCTAAGTCGGAGACGGTTAACTTATCTTAGCCGTATGTCGATTACGAAGTGGTCAACATGTACCTAGAGCTATGAAGTAAAAAACGCGAGTAAATTCCGGATTAAGAAGTAACTGTCCAAAAATTGTACCAACAATCAACACATCCTCTAAAATTCACTTACGAGTGAACTATTTGCATATTTACTAACTTGCACAAAAACGGGTAGGGTAAGGCCGATCCGGTCAAAATTTGGTAAAATCGAAATAGAAGACAAATTTACACACGAACAAATTTTCTTTATATGTCCATAAAAACTATGTTCTTTTGTTTATAAATTCAAATATATAACACTTCGTAAATATTGTTCATAGCTTCACAAAATAAATCTGAAAGCTGAGCTGCATGACCGTATTTGCCTTCTTCAAGTAAGGGGAATGGGGTCATCAATTCGGCGAATAGGGTCAGTACAAAAATTTATGTATCACTTTAAAATAGCAACACATTTTCCACAAATAAATCTCTTCGTCTCTACTGCAACAACACAATTCTCATGGTACCATTCCCTGCCATTTCCTTGACATTGAATACAGTCACCGAGTTTCACTGATATTGAATCGCTGTATTTAATGTTGCAGAGTTCACAAGATGTGTCATCGTCATCTGTTTCTTCGGAGGATTCTGATGAACTTGACGCTGATGATTCATGCTGTAGGTCTTGACTGCTCTTAACCTGGCGTTTCTTCAAACTTTTGGGCTGGGATGACATTTTTTCTTTTTTTTTTCTTTGTCTATTTTTTGTTGCATTTATATTTTCTGGGGTTGTAAGAAGTAGTGCTTTCTGTTTTCTCACCGCCTTTTACCTCTGCTGGATAATCCTTTCCACTTTGCAGTCGCCGTTGTAGACAGGAATGCGGTACCCCAAACAGTTCACTGCATGGCGCTGACTCCTAGCCTCCCAATAAGCTTTAATTGCATTTTGCATGTCATCAGTGGCGTAGCTATCATAGGGCTAGGCGGGGCAGTGCCCCGGGGTCCCCGAGCTCAAGGGGCCCCTCGGCCTAAGAGAGCGACGATCGAAAAAAGTTACAGTAGGTACCTGAACGCTTTAATGTCCCCCAATTACTTTGGATAATCGAAGTTCTACTGTATATAATAATTTACTTGAATGAAGGTTTTCCGACTTTGAACTTTTTGAACCCTGACCAACAAACCTCCAACGCATGAAGTGAAATCCAAAAATTATTCGCATCCCAGAATATAAACATAACAAGGTATTCTGCTTGTCCGCTAAGACATGGACCCTGCCATCCTCAGCGTATTGTCGGTTGAAGTCGGAGTTGCCGTGCCTGCCAATCTCTGAATGGTGCTGAATTACTAGCACAGTGTCTGACAGTAGACAGTGTGACCACATTTGTATATGAAGTTTCTACAAGGTATTATTACAGAACGGTGTTATTATGGTAACTCAACTGTTTGTGTAGTGAATTCCTCAAGGGTGTGCTCCATAATCATAGATCCCAATGAAGTGCTGTAACCAATTGCACCCAGAAATTCGTGCTAGAAAAAGAGAAAATCTGGTTACTTTGTCACAATAGTAAATTGTGCATTCGAAACACTACCCTGTACCCCACTGCCACTATAATAAGCGAAGATGTCAACGTATTTTACTTATTACTTTTCCTGGCCGGACAATATGTACTTCATTAAGCCTAGTAGGGACACGGCTCAAACCAAAGTATTCCATCAAAATAAATCCGGAAACTTTCATTTCTGAAATCATCCTACACGAATATTTCCCCTATTTTTCTTCTTTGATTGGGCTATCAACGAAATTAGGCTGATCGGTACGGAGCAATGACCTAACAGCGAGGAGTTTAGCGCCAGTGAGATGTCGGTACTGACAACAGTCCGCCTGCTGTCACCGCGGACTTGACTGTTCCCGGTTTGCGCCGCGGCAGGGGGCCATGTTTTCATGGTTAAGTCATACTTCTCCATTGTTTATTTTTTACTAGCTTATGCCTGCGACTTCATTCACCTAGTATGGAGCAACTTCGGAAACTATCCCAAAAGGTCGTTTTTCTTTAGTCCTAACCAGGTCAAAATCTATCCCTCTGCAAAATTTCATTCAAATCCGCCCAGTAAGCATAACAAACAAACCAACTTTCACAGTTATAATTATATTTGAGAGTACAATTAAATATTATCTGCTGGGTGACACATAATAATTTACTTAATAGTATTTAGTTTTGCCCTATTATGTCTTCCAGTGGGCGGTAAGGAACTGATGGAGTAGTTTTACATCTATTTAGTTTTAAAGACGGCCCCAATGTCATTTTTGCCCCGGGGCCCTTGGTGACATAGCTACGCCACTGCATGTCATCCTTGCTCCACAAAGTAACGGTTTTTCTTTTATATTTCCCCGTCTGCAATAAAAAAACCGAAAGCGAAATAATAAAAAGCGAAACAACACAATAACTGCAATGAATCGAAATAAAAGCACTGACCTTTTCACCCGGATTGTATTGATCCGATTCGGCGGTAATGCAAATTATTTTTTTCCCTATGTTGGCAGTCCTGAACAAGCATAACTACGCGCCGGTAACACCATAACCTTTTCTCCATTATATAAATTTACTTCTAAACGAATACTTAACAAATTACTAAACGAATTACCAGAGATATATGAATTTGAATCCAAAGCTGTTTTACAAAAGAGAAAATTTTAAGAACTTACCGCAAACAGCGCAATCTTCCACAAATTTTTACACAACAACTAACATGCCTGACAGTGTATATCACTTTACAACTCATACACTGAGTTCCAACAGTCACCGCTGTGTGGCAGCACTTCCCATACTACTTCGTACATGGCGATTAGGCGGGAATTCCTAAAATTGACCCGATCCATCTCCTGATCCGATTCGGGCGACCTTACACTACTGGTAAAACAACGATCAACAATGGGGTTATGTGCGAGCATTAGAGACATCTCGGTACACTCAGTGTTGTAATTTGGATTTTACAATTATTTTTGTTTTACTTGTAGAATGTAATCGGATGATAATGCATATAGAGGCCAGATAGAATGATAGAGAAAGATTTGAAGATATTGAAATAATCATCCAACCAGATACACTTCGGAATACTTGCCCTAGGTTTCGATAGGAGGGAAATTCTACCCTTCAGGAAGTGTAAGTCGTTGTTGCACCTCTAATGCACCTTCTGAAGAAGTTAATATTACTATTATGGACACGAAAGGTAAGGCATCCAATAAACCTGTATGTGCAAATAGTCGGCTAAATATATCAAGTTATTCAAATATTCTGCCTTACAGTAGGCGAATTACAAAATGTTCAAATGTTTGTGGAGCTTATGGGTCTTAACTACGGGTTATCAGTCCCTAAACTTACAAACTAAGTATGAACGGCACAAATATCCATGCCCGAAGGGGGATTAGAAGCCCCGACCGTAGTTGCCGTGCAGACCGTGACTGGCGCACCGCAGAACGCTCGGCCACCGCGGCAGGCAGAGAATTCCAACTGACCAATGACACATGCAGATAGACCTGATGAAAATAAGATTCTGAAAGTTAGGAAAATGACAATATATGTCATCAATTTTGCCATGATCAATTAGGTTGAAAATCTATTACCAAAATCTTTTATTTACCTTTTATCAATACACTGATATGCCACAACTAAGAAGGAACATGTTCAAGACACACATTAATCCTTGAAACTGTTGGTGGAGCTATAATGAAACGACTACATGATGGTTGCACAGCGATGGTATTGGTAGATAAATAAGAGAGAAACGTTGTTAAGTAGAGCGTATGCCTAAAGGCCACCACGACCGGCAGGCGAATTACAGCCTCGTCTAAAACGATGAAACAAATCAAAAGCTAATCAAGAAGTAAGTGACCATATTTAAGAAAATGAATAGAAATAGAAGTGTAGTCCACAATTATACTTCTTATTTTCTCGCTTACATGAAATAACAGATGATGTAAGTCATGACGAAGGTTTAGATGCAGTGGGTGACTGCGGTAACTATGGCGGGTAAAATTCCGCGAAATATGGAGCATAAATACTCTTACGAGCAGTAACATATTCTGTGACCTACGAACTTTCTTACAAATGTGAAAGTAAGTTTACGGTTAGACTACCAAGATACTTTGCGAGTCCAGCTTGCCTATATATGCAGTTATTTATTTAGCTCTTGAAGGCAACGTCTTATTCATTTACCGACCAAGCAAATAGATGTCTCTACGATCACGCTACCAAGATTCTTCTCGAGTTCATGACGCCCATTTCTGCTGTTTATTTATTGATCTCTTGAAGGCGATGTTGCATTCACTTAACACGTCGCTATTTATAGTATAAAAATACATGTTACCAAACAGAGGCCTTTGCCGCGTCTGTCTATCCTCGATATAATTAAGAAGTATTGAACGGTTTTTCATACGGTTTTCACCAGTGGACGCTGTGATTTATGCGGGAGAGTTAGGTGTATAATTCGTAAGGTTACGTGGCTGTAGGCGAGTGTGGCAAGCAAAAATCCACGAAAGAGAGCAAGTACAACTGAACAAAGTACCTACAACCCACACCAGGAAATCTGACATAATATTAGTCACACTCCTTCGCAAACAAGAGCAGAATTGCTGTTGCTTATCAACGCTGATAAGCCAGCGTACCGCACGTATGAAATAGATTGGATAGCAAAAGAACATAGGCACCAGGTGGTCTGATTGCCACCGTACCATTGCCATTACAATCCGACAGAAATGATATGGGCGGGAAGCATATGTCGCTGAAAAGAACAACACTTTCAGAATTGCTGGTGTTCAAAGTCTTACACACGCAGCAATCGAGAGCATCACAGTTTCATCGTGAGCTGATTGTGTGAGGCACGCAGAAAAATTACAGGCTGAGGACTATGATCAAGAAATTAGTAGGGACTCTATTATGGAACCGTTCATAGTTAACCTCAATGAGTCGGATTCATCAGACACGGGCAGCGAAGATGAGGGAGTCGATTTATTGACCTAAGCGTGCTAAGTACTAAACGCTCCATCGCCTTTGTGTAGCAGTTGCCTTACATATTGTTGGTAGATATTAATGATTCTGAAATTTTAGGTTTTAGTTGTGTAGCGGCAAACAGTAATCGCCAGCCAATCATTAATCTATATAATCTGTGACTTAACGAACAGAACTGTAGATGTGACAATGCAGTTATTGTTTCATAATGCGTAGGATGAACATGAGGTACCTTTAAATCTTACACACGTGCTCAATGTAGCAGGCTGATATCAGAAAATACGACAGAAAATTATTGTGGCTTACATACGGGCTGCTACCCGTGTGAATTTTTTTCAAATATTTATAAAGTTATGGGACCTGACTACCGTGGCCATCGGTACATAAACTTAGAACTAGTTAAACTAAGTATTTGTAAGAACAACACACACACACACACCCATGCCCGATGGAGGAGTCGAACCTCCGACGTGGAACATTCGCGTGCACCGTAGAAAGGAGACTTAGTGTGCACGGCTATTCCGCCGCGGCCCCCGTGTGAATTCGGGACCGGCTGCTAATAGCTGTACATGGGGCCTGTTCTTTTGATGTTCGAAAGAACGGCAATCAAATATACAGGTATATTTAATGCGACGACTGGCAGTGTTAATGCCCACAAGGCTTCATCTTGAGTGGGACGTGTATTGAGCCGTCCACACTACTCCTCATAAAGCTCAATTTTGCAGTTATTTATTTGATGAAAATTAGATTATTAGATTAATGAATATATTATTTTGAATGTTATTAAGGTTTGAGAACACATACTTGTGTGAATTTTGTTTTTGTTTCATGTAATACGACTGTGCTGCAGCAATACGCCGTGACGAGTTCTCCGCTGACGTCAGCGAGAAAATGCTGGTCGCCATCGTTCATTAGCCGAAGGTCGGCACGCTGAATATGAAGACGCTGCGTGCCGTTGCGAACCGCGATTGACAATTTTTTTAAACAACAACAATTATTATTAAAGAAATGTAATAACACGATATTTAAAAATGATTTGTCTGTTTTTGTAAGGAGTATTGACAGGATGTCAGATTGCAATTGTGACTAGTAATATTGAGTTTTGTGACTGTAGTTACGTCACATTTATATGAATAAAAAGTATATAAATGAAGTTACTGATGCGTATACAAGATTAATAAATATCACCTCTAGATCTACAAATGATTTTTGTAAAGTGATGAATTATTTTGAAGTGAATTTCGAGTGTGATCAGCACGACTTATGATGAAAGTGCGTGTCACTAAAGTTGCTCTAAAGTTCATGCTGTTTTATTGACTGAATGCATACGAGTACTGTGAAATAATAAACTCTCGTAGAGTCCTCAACTAAAATTTTTCTCAAAGTTTGCGAACTTATAGGATCTGACTGTAGAAAGTAATCATGAAATATCTTAAATATTCAAGTCAAGAAATTTAATATGAATAATTTGGAAGCTACTATTATCGTCAATGATAATTATGGTGAGTTGGTGCTAGTTAACTTCGGGATCGGAGACACGGTCATTTAAAGAGTTATTCGTTAATGAAATCAGAGTTCATTAAAACTAGTACCACTACAATCTCTGGGCGAGAATCGGCTGACGATGACTGCAAGTATACGAGAATAATGATCAAAAGACACTGCGATAGGAGTGTAGGCAGTAAGTTAAGAAATTGTGGATGAAACGATACTGTAGTATCATTCCATTAAATCCTTGTATACTACAGTGTACGTTACTTTCATCTGATTATCATTTCGTAAAAGTGTGCTTGGCCTTTAGTGCCACTGTAATGGGGGATGTACTAGGTGGAGACAAGAATGCTTTATTATTTATTACAATTGTTATTGCAGGACAAATAAGTGAGCGCCGCTCACATAAGGAGCTTTGCTCCACAGTACCCAACTCCTCTTATACCCTATGTGATTGTGTATGTGAGGGTCTGTAAGTGTGCATGAAGCCGTGGCTGGAAAGGCAGAGATGCAGAACACTCGGTAGGTTTGCCAACTTGGTTTTGGGGTGTGGCAGAGAGGTTTCTTTGGGGATGAGATGGTCAAGTGGCTGCGACTTGCGAGTTCCTTCAGAATTCGGAGGTTGGCAGAAGGTCCCGTTAGATCACAAGCCAATGAGGGCGCGGCTACTCGCGAACTGGAACGGGAGGATCGGTTAGGACGGGGAGCGACCACGAGAGGGAGAACGTTTCCGGCTGTCGAAGAGGAAGGATGTGAGTATGGTGGCCTCCGTGGGAAAGTATCAGGAACTGTGTTGGTTGTGTTAATTCTACCTTTATTTCAGCGGGGAAATGACTTTGTATAATGGGAATGTTGTGCATAGCCACGTGGGTGCAGTATGAGAGAGTAAAGAATGTACGGTATGAATGTAAGGTTACCATCCTTGCCTCAATCCATTGGTGATACATTTAGTGAATGAATATTTTGTATTTTTGGCTTTAAAATGATGATAGGGAGATGTACAGTGAATTTAATAAACTTGTGTAAATAGTTAAACATTCCGTCTCTAGTTGTTTTTATGAAATTCTGAGTCCCATTTATGCTTAATTAATGATTAAAAAGAGAGAGAGAATATTTAATGGGGAACTGCGAGAATATAAATGGGGGAATTTCATCTAGTAAGGGAACTGCCACCGGTATGTTATCAGTTGCTGCAGTCTTTTGTGTGTAAAAAAGTCGTTATCCGTTGCAATACAATTTTATCAGGGCAATAACAACTGCTTTTAACACCGTAAATAATCACTGAGCAAGGCGGCAACTGGTAGGAAGCGGAGGGTGGTTAACATACATGGATGACCCGGAACCTTCCTGAGTAGGTCCTTCAGATGCGACATGCGTCGTGTTCAGGTGGGTAGTACGCAGAAGACATGGGTTCGCTCCTTCCTCTGGGCACAAATTTTCAACCGCTTCATTTAATTTCGTTAAATGCTCTCAAAAAGCAGCAGGAATGTGCTTGATCATACTATCTGTAACATCGCAATTTCTACAAAGATTTGCTAAGATAACAATTCAAATACCTGAGCGGCCGAATTTTGTACCTCAGAGATGATTGCTTCCAACTACCGACCATAAGAACCAGTTCAGGTTCCTCGTACTGTCAAGGTTCTTCCCTTAGTAAGTGGACTGCCGTGACGCACACTTACATTAACGAGGACACCGCGCGTGCCATGTTGAATTAAGCGTAAGAGACTATGAAGCAACGGTCGACATCTTTGCATCCGTGTCCTTAATTGCGGAATTAGTATCAAACGAGCTGATCCGCTAATTAAATAAGACACAGGACTCGTATTCAAGATAAGTGGTTTTATCCCTCAGCTAACCAGATTAAAGCTTAACGCAAATGCAAGGACAAGGAAACTATTTCTCCCCGCAAGTCGGTGTTGTGCTCCGTTGTTAATTATCTTGTCATCAAGAGGTCGTTAAATCCCATCCATATTTCATTATGGATCTAACTCGCTCGCGTCATGCAAACTGAGCTATGTGGCGCCGGGGTAACATACTGGATTCTCATTCGGGAGAATGGTGGTTCAAATCCACCTCTGGCCATCTACATTTAGATATTCTGGGAGTTCCATAAATCAAATTCTTTGATGGTTCCTTTGAAAGTGCACGACCCATTTCTTCCCCTTCCTTACCCATGCAATCAGAGCATGAGTTCTACATCTACATCTACATGGGATACTCTGCAAATCACATTTAAGTGCCTGGCAGAAGGTTCATCGAACCACCGTTATACTATTTTATCTCCCATTCCATTCTCGAATAGCGCGCGGGAAGAATGAACACCTGAATCTCTCCGTTCGGGCTCTGATTTCTCGTATTTTATTCTGATGATCATTTCTACCTATGTAAGTGGGAGTCAACAATATATTTTTCGCATTCGGAGGAGAATGTTGGCGATTGTAGTTTCGTAAGCAGCCCACGCCGCAGCGATAAGCGTCGTTGTTGTAATGATTCCCATCCCAGATCCTGTATCATTTCCGTAACGCTGTCTCCCGTGTATCGTGACAATACGAAACGAGCTGTCCTTCTTTGGACTCTTTCGATGTCCTCCGTCAAACCCACCTGGTAAGGATCCCACAATTGGCAGCAATATTCCATAAAAGGACGGACAAGAGTAGTGTACGCAGTTTCTTTAGTAGTTCTATTGCATCTTTTAAGGGTTCTGCCAATAAACCGCAGTTCGCCTTTCCCACGACACTATCTACGTGTTCTTTCCAATTTAAGTCAGATGTAATTGTAATTCCTAGGTATTTTGTGGAGTTTACGGCCTTTACATTTGATTGATTTATCATGTAAACAAAGTTTAACGGATCTCTTTTCGTACTCATGTGGACGACTTCACACTTCTCATTATTTAGAGTCAATTGCCAAATCTTACGTCACACAGATATCTTATTCAAATCGTTCTGCAGTTACAGTTGCAGTTCTGTGTTTAATGATCACGGTATTGGTTGGACGTTAAAACCTAAGGTTTTCCTTCCATGCATTATGCAGCTAGAATAACGACATACGTCAATACGAATTACACGTTTCATATACATATAAATGAAGGTTATCCTATCGCAATGAAAATAAGGATGACTGCCCTTGCGTGTATACAATATATTTGAAGTAGCTGTCGTTGTCAAAAGGAAATATGAATTGTTCGTCGAAACAGTATCCTTTATTTTCTTATTTTCTGCATTACCATTTATTGTAGCGCTGTGTAATAAAAATGAACTACTACCATCAGCAAATTATACAGCCCTGAACTGTTAACACGTTGGCTGCCGTGTGGCCGCCGGTGACCACAACAGGCGGCTCTGGCTAACACCACCTAGAGACAAGGCCTCACAACTGCCTGTGCTGCGTCACACCACAGAGTAACATATACAGAGAAGCAGCCCCCCCCCCCCCCTAACCCAATGTCCTACGCTCCCCTCGTAGTTCCGTAAGATGCTAGCAGGTATCAGGCGGTTCCCTGGCTTAGTACCGGTAGACGACACTAGAGGCACTTCTGAGGGTGCCTCTCGCACGTCAGAGGGTAGCGTGGAGGGGAGGCTGAGGGGAGAGATCGTGCCGCCTGCCACGAGGCCACGGCTGTGTCCGGTGTTTGAGGGGATGTGGTGGTGGAGTCACCCACTACCTGCCACCTGCTCTGGCCAGTTAAAGGGCTGCTTATGACCGCAGCGCCATAATGGGACATCTTACGGAACTGCTTCAGCACCCTCCCGCCCCGCACCCCTGAGCGTGGGACCGGGCCCTTACGGAGGTTTCCCATCTGTATATATTTGTCTGTGGTCACACTGAATAGGCTGCGGCCGCCAGCTTACTGTACGGCTACTACGAGGCAGTGGGCTGTGTTCCAGCAGCCAGCCATTCAGCTGGCGGCCGCGGTCTGGTCAGTGTGAGGTAGCACGGCCTGTTGTGGGGCCTTGTCTCCGTGCGGTGTTGCTCTGGCGCGCCTCTGTCGTCATCATGACAACCAACGTGTTAATCAATGCAGTAGGACTGCTGAGGTCACCGAACCCTAGTCTTACACACTACTTAAACTATTTTTTTTTCTTTCACGTCAGAAACATCATGTATCCATGAGTATAAAAGGTAGAATAGACCGAAATTAATTACAAAAAGAAACATTATATACATTTGGCCCAAAAAAGGGCTATGTTGACATAATCAGGTTACCCGAATCAGGTCCTCTAAAGTGCAACGTGAAGGACAAAATGTTCAAATGTTTGTATAGCTTATGGGACTTAACTACGGGGTCATCAGTCCCTAAACTTACAAACTACTTATGAACTAGCTTACACTAAGGACAGCACAAATATCCATGCCCTAGGGGGATTCGAACCCCCGACCGTAGTGGCCGTGCAGACCGTGACTGGAGCGCCTCAGTCCCCTCGGCCACCGCGGCCAGCCGTGGAGGACATTCAGGGCACTTATACATATGCTGGATCGCGTATACGTCTCCACAATCTGCCGGCCGCGGTGGCTGAGGGGAATGAGGCGCTCCAGTCACGGTCTGCACGGTCACTACGGTCGGGGGTTCGAATCCCCCCTAGGGCATGGATATTTCTGCCGTCCTTAGCTAGTTCATAAGTAGTTTGTAAGTTTAGGGACTGATGACCCCGTAGTTAAGTCCCATAAGCTACACAAACATTTATTTTATGTCTCTACAATCTCAGAGGTTAGAAGTAGTAGAATAACTCGACTTCAGAAAATTATCTTTTGACCGTTTAATACTGACATTGTGGCCTGGTGCCAATTCTTCCTTTGGTTGCAACCAGTGCCAATGTCCCAAACCCATCCACTTCTCCACCCTAGAGGTCGCTGAGGTCCTCGGTTGCTCTGAGGAAACTCCGACTAGATTTCAGGTGTTTGGTGGCTGGCTGAATGTTGTGTAGGAAGTGGCTCGCAGACAACGCTCTTTCACTATAGGTTGCAGATTCTCTACGCAAAGCAGGCGGTTGGCGTAGGTTTCAGACATCCATTGACGAACCTGCAGGTTTCGTTTAGAGCAACGTCAACCTGTTTAGCGTGGGTTGAACTGCACCAGACGCTGTTCGCATGTTAGTCTGCTGAGAAGCAAACTGTTAGTGCTGTGGCACTCACTACCTCTGGCTTTGTGCCCCAAGAAGAGTTTGCAAATTTTTCGGAGAATGTTGTTTCTGCCGCTTACCTTCATTTTGGTGCGTCAGAGCCCTCTCCAAGGTTACTTCTAGGGATTTTGATTTGGCACAGTGTTAGAGTGATGTGTTCGTCCAGAAGACACGCCGCTTGCGGGATGCCTGCTTGGAACGGAGATGGAATGCACGTGTTTTGCCGAAATTCGGCTTGAGTTGGTTGTCAGCGAAGTAGCGACAGAGAACATCTAGCGTATCCGTAAACCTCTTCTCGATCTCCTCGAGCTTGAATTTCGCTATAGCAGAATCCAGATTTGTTATTGCGATAGGGTTGGACTGATTTGAAGTTTCTTGGTGCTCATTCCTATTTTGGTCAGCGACTTCCTGTACGGCCAAAGCACGGTCATTAGCGTAGATGTAGTTTTTCTTACAGTCTGGCAGTGGATGGTCGTTAGTATATATGTTGAAAAGAAAGGGTGCCAGTACGCTGCCCTCAGGAAGGCCATTTTTCTAAGCCCGCCACCTACTATGTTTCTCCTGAAATTCCACATAGAACCTACGGTTCTGTGAGAGACTTCTAATTATAGATGTAAATTTAAAGTTTCTGGTAGTGGTATACGGCTTCTTCATTAGCAGGCGTAAATTGAAGTTGTCATATGAGGCTGTCAAGTCTATAAAGGTGATACCAGTTATTTTTCGGTTTTCATAACCGTCTTCAATCAGCTGAGTAACGTTAATTATCTGATTGTGTAGTGCTTTTCCCTGGGCGGAAACCTACTTTTTGGGGAATCAGGTAGGTTTCTATGGACGGTCTTGGAGAGACAATCCAGGAGTACTATTTCAAAGAGTTTAAAGATATGAGGGAGAAGTTATATGGGTCGATAATTTCTGGGGTCATCAGCAGTTTTGCCTGGTTTTAGAATGGCATACTGTGGGAATCTCATACGTTTCCATGCAATTGTTAAACAGGTCCAATAACCATTGGTTCCAAAGTGTTGATCTGTTCAACAAAAATCTTGTACAGGCCCGATGCTCGAGCTTGAATTTCGCTATAGCTGTATCCAGATTTGTATCTGTACCTACGTCTAAAAGTTACGCTGTGAGGTTTAACAACAGACGTGCTTTGACAGATTAGGGTATTTTGTATTTATGAGCAAATTCGTTACTTGTTGCCTAACAAGAGGACCTTCTCCCCAATTGGCACTATCGTAGGAAGCAGGAAGTTTATTATCGTGAATCAGTTTTAAGTTATTTAGCTCAGCCCATCAGATCACAGCCGCAACATTGCTGTCGTCTTCTAGGTAGCCCCACTGCGTGCTGTGACTGTTGAAATCGCCGATTGTAAAGTTAATTTTGTTTCTATTAAATTGTTCACATTTGACCTGGGAAAGTTTACAGGTGGTGGTGTTTACACTGATGTAATAAAGTAGTCACTAAATTCAGTGGTTAGCACTTCAGTGTCATGGATGTCGGTTGCGCTGCTTGAAAGGACCCGTAGATTTTGCCTGGTAAGGACTGCGCCGCCATACTGTCGGTGGGACCTCACAGCTACTGGTCGCACGTCTCTCACCTTGGGTGTTTTGAGTGTGAGTCTCTTGTAGACATAGGACGTCAATTAGTTGTCTACTCCGGCTGTCAGTTCTTCGTTTGAAGTGAATCTTCGGCCACCAAGAAAAACTTTCAGTTTTGGGGAGAGATGGAAGTCAGGCGAAATAGTGCGGGCGCCTGTAATTCTATCACGACGACGTCACATGTGTGTGGACCGCATTGTTTTGATGGATCAAGACTTTCTTCATTGCTAAACCTGGCCTTTTTTCTCGTATCTTTTGTTGCAGTTTGCAACTTAGCATAGTATTCTCTAGTCATTGTTTGCTCAGTAGGAGATAAGCCACAAAAAGAATTCACATCCGAGAACACTGATTTATTTGGTGGCGGTGAATCAGCATTTTCCCACTACTTTGACTGTTATTTTGTCTCTGGGTTATAGTAGTGCATCCAAGTTCCATCTGTGATCACAATGCGGCGCAAAGAATCTTGTTTCTTTCTGCTAAAACGGGCCAAACCTTGTTTCGATGTGTCTATTCTCAAGCGTATTTGAGTCGCGGCATCGATCTTGCAGATCATTTTTTTCATTTCCAATTCTTCAGTTAAAATGTGATGTACCCTTTTAGATGACATCTGGAAAGCGTGAGAAACTTTCAATCTGCAATTCTCCAAAACCATTTGGCGCACATTTGCAATGGTTTCTGGAGTAGCGACGCATCGTAGCCGGTCACCACTGCTCGGATCATCATCTCAGCTCTCCCGACCAGATTTAATTTCATTAGTCCACTTGGTAACAGCTGAATATCAAGCAGTCCAATAGTGTATTATGGAAATCGGCATGAATGTCGTTTGCTTTCATACCTTCCTATACGAAGTTCTTAATCACTGCTCGATCTCGACTTTTTCCATCTCTAGAAATCACTATGCGGGAACAACAGAGGCACTGACGTGGCACGTGTTTACAGGCAACAGTCCAATTGATGTCACGTGTACTTAATTGGCCGATCTTATGCCAGAAGGTACACTTTGTTTTGACAATATACAGGGCGTTACAAAAAGGTACGGCCAAACTTTCGGGAAATATTTCTCACACACAAAGAAAGAAAATATATGTGGACATGTGTCCGGAAACGCTTATTTCTCTTTAAATGTAAATTTCATTCCAACGTGGTCAAATTGTAAATTTTCACAATCAACATGTGTGGGCTGACGAGAATTCGCACGCAATTATGCAATCACGTCATCGACACAGATTTTCTGTGAACGTTTGGGCAGGAATTGTTGGTGATGTCTTGATTGGGCCTCATGTTCTTCCACCTACGCTCACTGGAGCACGTTATCATGATTTCATACGGGATACTCTACCTGTGCTGCTAGAACATGTGCCTTTACAAGTACGACACAACATGTGGCTCCTGCACGATGGAGCTCCTGCACATTTCAGTCGACGAGTTCGTACGCTTCTCAACCCTCTTGACTTTCATTTATGGGGGAATTTGAAAGCTCTTGTCTACGCAACCCCGGTACCAAATGTAGAGACTCTTCGTGCTCGTATTGTGGACGGCTGTGATACAATACGCCATTCCCAGGGCTGCATCAGCGCATCAGGGATTCCATGCGACGGAGGGTGGATGCATGTATCCTCGCTAACGGAGGACATTTTGAACATTTCCTGTAACAAAGTGTTTGAAGTCAGGCTGGTACGTTCTGTTGCTGTGTGTTTCCATTCCGTCATTAATGCGATTTGAAGAGAGTATTAAAATGAGCTCTAACATCGAAATTAAGTGTTTCCGGACACATGTCCACATAACATATTTTCTTTCTTTGTGTGTGAGGAATGTTTCCTGAAAGTTTAGCAGTACCTTTTCGTAACACTATATATATATATATATATATATATATATATATATATACGAGAAAATTAACGCAGAATTTTTAAAATTACAATGGTGGCAAAACTGGTGGACAAAATGCATTAAATCGGTGACTTAATACACACATGTTAAATATTAAAAGTGCCACGGTGGCTGGAAACACACTGAATTTAGGCGAGGACGCAGACTCTGATAAAAGCACACAGAACACTGTTCTGGCTGTCAAGCGGTTACTAAAATATTAAGACCGCACGAATACAACATAAAACTGACAGCATACTTGACGTTGCACTGTTAAAAACGTTGCACTGAAACCCCGCAGGGCAGTGGCGTAACTATGGGGAGGGGGGGGGATGAGGGGGATAGACCCCCCCCCCAGAACGCGAAAAGTAAAAAAAAAAAAAAAAAAAAAAAAAAAAAAAACAAAGAAAGAAATCGTATAACAGCAATCTGGTAAAGGTAAAGATTGGAAACTTGGGGTGTTTTACCTTAAGCTTTCACTGGATCGGAGTGAATTAGTTTCTTCAACGGGAGTGGTAGATGGTAGTCTGTCTGGAAACTGACTAAAATTTTGCTCGTCAAGCAGGTCTACCCCCCCCCCCCCCCCCCTCCAAAGCCAGTGCTAGTTACGCCACTGCCGCAAGGAATGGAGTGATTCCGAGAACTTTTCAAACCATCCGCGTAAAACACGAAATAGGGTGCATAATTACTCTTTGAAACTGATATTTACTTTTCGGCTTTTGAACATTATACAATCTTGTATATTAAAAGAATCTACGAAAACTAAAGTCAGTCGGCCTGACCAAAGTACCCGGCCGATTTCCTTCAGTTTTGTTTTAAACGAAAGGTCTTCGTTCGCAGATTTGTCATCAAGTATCAGAATTATCTTAAGTCTCGGGATCCTTTATTTTTATTCAAACGTGGTATCCTTCTGTCCTTGCATTGAATATTCTAATCGGTTTGTTTTATGATATCTTCGATTCTAATTAAGATACGCATGTCTTTTTTACAACACTCAGCGGACCAAGCATTTGGGAGCTTATAACATCTGTGGTTTTGCGCAATTAAAAAAAATCTGAGGATCAAGCTTTTCATTTGCACTTTTAAACACTTGCAGTGATTGATTCTGAAGAAAGTTATGCCTGAACATTTAACTTTACTTCCATTTTTACCCTACTTTTTTGTCATTCCTCTAACGGTGCGAAGTATTAGCACCGGTCCTCTAGTATATCTAAAAATGGTTTCCTTGATTGGTATGTTGTCAGTGTGTTTGACCCATATTTACGTATTAATACCACATTCACTTCTACACAACTTCACGCCTGGCACTTGGAGCGACAGTAGCGCTGCAAGCGGAGGACCAACTGGCTTCGTCACGCGTCGCGTAACCGTCTGAGTTAGAAGGAGTACTTCCCATCTCTGAAATTCAGCTTGGCTTGAAAATTCGCATGACTGTAGTATACGTCAAGGGTATTCGGAGAAAAAGGACTCTAAATTTTAAGCGCAACTCATATACTGTATATTTGGTTAATTAGTTATTTACAGCAGTATGTCGAAGTAGCTCAGTTGCCCGTGCGGTGGCTCAGCGCGTTCGGCGAGACTGCTGAACGCTCTCTCTAATTAAAATACTGCGTCTAAGAACTGAACCATGAATAACGAACAAACAGGAACACACACTGCCAGAGCAGAGCGTACTTAAATAATAAGAGTATTCTGCATGGTTCTGATGAGGTGTTCAGTGTTCGATAATACCTGCGTTTTATTTTTATTATTTGTTTTAAAATTTTATAAAAACTTTTCAATATAATTAATGACATAAAATATTTCAATTACATAAAATACAAATAGGATTTTGGAACATATACTTTGTTCGAACATTATGAACAACCTCGAAGAGAACGACCTATTAACCAATAGTCAATACGGATTCAGAAAGTATCGCTCTTGCGAAACACAGCTTGCCCTTTATTCACACGAACTGATAAGTGCCATCGACAAGGAATCTCACATCGATTCCATATTTCTAGATTTTCGGAAGGCTTTTGACACTGTACCTCACAAGCGGCTTCTAATGAAATTTGCGTGCTTATGAAATATCGCCCCAATTGTGCGATTGGATTCACGATTTCCTATAAGAAAGGACACAGTTCGTATTAATTGACGGTAAGTAATCGAGTAAAACAGAAGTGATATCTGGCGTTCCCCAGGAAAGCGTTATAGGTCCCCTACTCTTCCCTGAGTTTATAAACGATTTAGGAGACAATCTGAATAGCTCCCTTAGACTGTTCGCGGATGATGCTGTCGTTTATCGGTTAGTGAAGTCAACAATCAAAAGCAACTGCAAAGCGGACAAAATTTCTACTTGGTGCGAAAACTGGTAATTAACACTAAATAATGAACTTTAATTACATGATAAATCAATCAAACCTTAAGGTCGTAAATTCTACCAAAGACTGCGTACATCACACTTGTGCGTCCTCTCCTGGAGTACTGTTGCCCAGTGTGGGACCCTCAGCAGGTGGGACTCACGGAAGACATTGAGAAGGTTCATAGAAGGGTAGCTCGTTTTGTTTTATCACGTTACAGGGGGAAAACGTCACGGTAATGTTGTTCGATTTGAAGTGGAAATCATTAAAAGAAAGACATTATTCGTTGCGGCGAGACCTATTTGCAAAATTTCAATCACCGAACTTTACTTCTGAATGTGAAAATATTTTGCTAGCATCCACCTACATAGGGAGACATGAACATCCCAATAAAATAAGAGAAATCAGATCGAAAATGGAGCGATTTAGGTGTTGTTTCTTCCCGCGCGCTGTAAGAGAATAGAACGGTAGAGAAAGGTTATGAAAGTGGTTAATGAACTCTCTGCCATGCACTTTAACGTGATTTGCAGAGTATCTGCGTACATGTAGACATTTGTGAAATTACGATTGCAGGTAATTTTCTTATTAAAAATTTCGGATAATTCCTACCCCATTTTACAATTAATGTTGGTAGACTGAAGCAATTAATGCTATTGTTAACTATTACTGTTCAACGGTGACAGAGGGTACAATCTTAGCGGTGCATAGAAACGAGCGCTCGATACAGAGAAGCGGCAGACATCCCGTACAGCGTCTCTATACTACGGGAGCGGTGGCGCCACTAGACGCATTACGTAGCCGCCAGCCATTCAGATGACCAATCACAAGCCATGTAGTTGCTATTTAACACCACCGCAGCACTACATAACCATTCAGTTGCTCCTGACGAAGGCGATGGAGGTAATCGCCGAAAACTTGAAGTTTTATCAAGATTTGACGCGGCAACAAGTCCGAGAATGTTTTATACACTATTGTTACAATTTTAGTATGATTTTAGGCACTGTTGTAAGCTGTTGAATGATTGTAAATAGAATACATACCAAAAATGAATTAATCTTGCAGGTAGGTTCAAAACTGGATCGTACGAATTACAGGTGAACCCTATACCACTTGAACTATTAAACAGTGCTGCAGCAAGTATGTCATTTATATGTGTGCTGCGCTGAAAATTTTAGAGACCTCTTTCTTGGAATTTTCTGAATAGTGCGCTGTAGTACTTATAAGAGTGAACACCCTTAAGGTATATTTCTGTTCTACGAAGTACCACTCTTAATTTTATTGAAATAAATTTAGTTGCATGTGCACTATGGTCCTTCTGCCTCAAATTGCCCCGCTGCTAAGTCGGATAAGTCATTGTCTGGTATAACGAAAAGAAATTCACGTTATTTTAAAAATAAATTTCGTGTAGGAGAGCAGCGGTGGAATTACCGATCGCTCTACGGCGCCTTTCTGCGAAGTGCGCGGTTGTTCCCCGTCGGAGGAATGCCTCAGGAATGTGTGTGTGAGTTGTTCTTAGGTTAGTTTAAATAGTTTGTAAGCCTAGGAACTGATAACCACAGTAATTAAGTCCCCTAGATTAAAAAAAAAAAAACATTTGAACCTTTAGGAGCACCTGAAATATACCATTACGAACAATGCATCTCTAACAGTTCTATACATTTAAAACAACCGTAATAGACGTGACACAAATTTATAAAGATTATGAGGCACTTTGAAAGATGAGAAAATTTAACTAACAAATTGCAAAATATATCACATTTCAGTAAGAACGAATAAAATGAAAACTGTCAGTTTTTAAGTGCTTCACCTTTCTAAGTGAAATACTTGAGCGGAAAAGGTAGATATCGTAAGAAATTAATATAAGCACTACCAGCTTTTGTACTGGAAAAAATGTCCAGTAATATATCCGTTGGAAAGTTTAATATGAAAGCGGAGCGTGACTCCAACGCTATTCGGTCAGTCTTCCTGCCAATCAAGCTGTGATCCTGGAACACGGACGAGGTTATCTCGGCTAATGGCTCAATTATAGCTTATAAATCTAAATAACCGCCATAAAACTGGCAAGCTGATTACTTTATGGAGCCACCTTTCTCGAAATCATTTTACAACGCTTACCAGGGGTCAATTAACTGCCCAAATACAACATTCACACTCCGGTTGTTATATTATTTTGTTTGTACATTTCATCACTTACATAACAAAACTTATTTTCTTTTTCTTTTCAAATAATGTATAAGTCGATACAGATATTATTATAGCAAGTATATTGTCGTCCATTTCGTTCTGTATAGCCCGTTCATAACGAGTTCGTGGTGTTCAGCAGATTCTGCCTGCACGCCAGTGGTGGCCGTTTCCGCGTACTTTTACCTGGCGTGCGCTGTCTCCAACGGGACAACACCGCGCGTGAAACTCAACGTGGTTTGCAAAATGTGCAGAAACGTCCTTAGCTGCTCGATCTGCGCACCTGTTTCCAGTACTGTTTGTTGATAGTGATGTGGTGTACGAGAGGGTGCCGTAATTGAATGACTGTAATAGGATGCTGGATAACTTAGACAAAATTTCTAGGTGGTGTGAGGAATGGCAAGTAGCGCTAATTGTATAAAAATATAAGGCGATGCAGATGAGTAGGAGAAACAATCCTGTGATGTTCGAATACAGCATTAGCAGCGTGATGCTTGACAAAGTCGCGTCAATTAAATAACTAGGCGTCAAGCTGCACAACGATATGAAATGGAACGAACATATTAGGAAAGACGTTGGAAAGGCGAATGGTCGACTTCGCTTTATTTGGGAAATTTTGGGAATGTTGTGACTAGGAGACCGCATATAAAACGCTTGTACGACCCCGTCTTGAGTATTGCTCGTTTGGGTTCTCCAACAGATCGGTTTAAGTGTAGACATAGAAGCAATTCAGAGGCGGTCGACTAGGTTTGTAACTGGTAGATTCGATCAAAGCGAGAGTGTTATTGAAATGCTTCGGGAAATCGAATGGGAGTCGCTGGAGAGGAGGCGACGTTCTTTTCGAGAAACACTGTTGAAGAAATTTGTAGGGCCGAAATTTGAGGCGGACTGCAGAACGATTACACTGCTCTGAACCAACATTTCGGGTAAAGACCACATTGATAAGATTAGACAGATTAGGGCTCGGACAGATGCATACTAGCATTCGTTTTTCCCTCGTTCTGTATGGGAGTGGAACAGGAAAGCAAGTAACTAGCTGTGCTACCCTTAGCCACGCACCTTTGAGTTGATTGCGGAGTATGTATGCAGTTGTAGATGAAGTAGGTGTAGAACACGTGTGTAATATAATGGAACGACAGATGGTACATGCGACTCGGCTACGTACGAACTACTGCAGAACTACGTGTACAGGACGAGCTGGCATGGCGTAATGTACCCCAAGACAGTATTTGCCACGTATGTGATCGAATATGGATGCACCAGAGTCAGCGCCTGCATTGGAGGACATATATGAGCTTTAGGCTGAATCTCCCAGACCGCCGAATTTTTACAAGAAAAGATTGAATTTACTCTGTCAGTTAGCGGTTTCGACCATTTAAATGGTCATCTTCAGACCATTGCAACCATAGTGTTGGTCACCGTTTGATAGATTTCGACTGCTCAGTCGAAACTTTAAATAAGTTAATACCTTAAAGCCGATTGTCGCAAATACGCATTACACTGTTGTGACCCTCGTATTTGGAAGAATAAGTGTTTACGAGCGCCATTGGCGGTTGAAGTAGATTCTACATGAACGGGTCCAGTGCGTGTGACATGTGTTACTAACAACTGAGGGCTGACTTGAACGTCGTTTATTGTGTGCGTGTTGTCAACAAGTACCAGAAGGTGTGGCCGTTTTACGTGAAATACAACTAAATACATAGGTAGGTTTCATTTTGAAAAATATATTTTTGTTTTGATAATATCTATTGGGTGTTGAAATACATATTTAAATGTGATACGACAGATACATCTTTTAATGATCACGAAGATAATGATAGTGTAAAATACGCATCATCAAGCACTTGAGCACATTTGTGGCGACATACAATAAATGTAGCAAATACGGTAATTTCCATTCATTTTTGGCACTAACATACCTCATTGTAAGGTTATGTCCTTGACTGACGTTTTTACAGTTTTACTTCTAACAAGTATCAATGTATTCGTATGGTCAATATGTTACCTACCACACGAATTTGACTACGCTTCACTGGTGGCGTGCTGCAGAGGTTTTGATGTGTTTTTTTGCCACTCTACAGCTTTTTTAGCTATATTATGTGTATGAAATGCTAGCTCCACCTTTGTCCAAACAAAGACTAATTATTTCAAGCAATTGCATGAGTAAGGTAACCTTTAGACATAAACACAAATGTAACTCAAACTAAATAAATTTATTATGTGAAGGTTGGAACTTAAATAGTCGCAACTATTTATTGACAACCGTTACAAAAGCTTTACATGTTTGTACGTTTGTTCAGAGTAGTCACCAGCGTAGGGTAACAACCCGTTGCCAGCGATGTGGAAGTCATAGTATATCGTAGTATACCGTCAGTGCGAATCTCTGGAACAGTTCTGAAGCGAATGCCATGAAGTCTGGCGTCGATCACTGTCCACTAACGCGGCAACAGTATGTACTTCTTTAGAGACGCTAGGACGACCTGCCCGATGCATCTCTGACACAGTTTGGCGACCTTCGCTGAAGGATTTATTCAACATGCCACTATTCATTCCGGCAATGTCGATTCCCTGCACGCCTCTTAAAGTCACTGTCGTGCTGCACGACCTCTGTCTTATTCAGTCTTGATCCATATCCATTCTTCCAGTTTCGAATGCATAGTGACACCGTTACGTTAGACCGCTCGCTCACAAGTGGCTGTGTTTCTCTCAATTGTGCGCCCACCGGTGACGTGCGACGGCCGAGTCTGTTTGCTCTAAGGTAGATATATCAACAACGTGAGCTAACAGCGACAATAGTAGATTCCATAGCATAGTGTCTTCACAGCAGTGTTACCACTATTTAAGTTCCAACCATCGTATAAGAAAGTTTAATTAAAAAAAAAAAATTCCCTCGATGAAAGCTTGTAAGCAATTAATTTTTCAAATGTCTGTTGTCGCAAATTCGATAAATAATTTTAGCAACTATATATAAATTGTCTTACATTTGACATTAGAAATGGTCTAACATACCAATACTGAGCACAAAATATGACTTTTTTAAAACTTTTCCTGCAGTAGAAATTAATTCAGGCACTGAGGAGTTAAATTTCGAACTTTATTGACCTTGTAAATGAATTTCACCATCCTGATTGGTGAACCTCCAAAACGTATTCCAAAATAAGAAAAGTTTAGTTCTATTTTCCCCATGCGATCTACCCATGTGTTAAACTTTTCTCAGTTTGTACAAGCCCAACAAATCGATCCCCTACGTTAAAATAACATGAATATGCATGAATATATTTTTGGTATGGGAAGCGGAATGAAGACTGAAGCAGCTGGTTCCCCACTTCTCTTTCAGAGTTTTCTAACAGTCTTTTGTGTGGTCCAGTTTGAGCATTTTTCACCGGGCAGTTTATTTTAGAAGTTTTACAACTGTTGGTGGGAACGAAGGAACATTTTAGCCGAATGTATTTCCCTTCGCAGTGAATATTCTACTTCGTTTAATGTGGTTAAAAAGGATTAGACATTGAATTATTACTGCACGAACGATTTCGTTTGGAAATTCCGATTACGGTCACAGATTATTTACCTTAACTCCGTGGAATTTTAGTTGAGACACTGCACTTGAGTGAAAGTTACGTGTCCGTACGTCCAAGATCAAGTATGACGGCTATACTGTGATAACTGAATGTGAGAAACTTTAAAGGTGATTAAGATTTAATTAAAATTATGGTAAACATTTTGCACTGTATATAATTGTGAAGAATCATATTACGAATAACTATTAATAATTGTCCTCAAGAGGTCGACGACCGATTCAAGATGTAAAACCGTTCTGTTGGCGTTTTCCAAGATAGTAATATATCCTACTTTAGGTTGTATAGCAACACTGCACAACACACGTTTTGCCCTCTACTGAAAATAAGTTAGCAGCAATTTTCGTATGTTAAATTTTGATTTGGTTTTAGATATTCTCCGACTCGTGTTGGACGTAAATATGTTCTCTGTTATGGAAATGTGAAACCAAAAGCAGACAAGTCTGGCAATTATAGAACTATCAGTTCTACGTTTCTAGCTTTAAAGATCTGGAAAAAGTTTCTGACGCTGTTGACTGGAACACACTATCTCAAATTCTCAAGGTAGCAGGAGTAAAAATATTCAACTTGTGTATGAAACAGATACCAGTTGAAGAATAAGAGGGCATGAAAGCAACGCAGTGGTTGAGAACGGAGTAAGACAGGGTTTTAAAAATGTTCGTAGAGCTTATGGGACTTAACTTTTGAAATGTGGTGCTACACGCGAATGGTTAAGTTTAGATACATTAGAGCCCCCCCCCCCCCTTGGCCAATGACTCGTTTTCCCCCCTCACGGAACTGCGGATAACCCCTCACCTTCCCCCACACCCGAGATATTAGGTCCTGTTTTCGAAGATTATTCTGTACATAAACATTGGTTTATTGTTTTTTTTTCACGTTTCGTAAATTGTTTTATAAAGACTCCCTCAGGCACCTCTGAGATAGATCACGAAACTAATAAGGAGGTGCTGAACAGATTATGGAGAAAAGAAGTTTCTGGCATATTTTGACGAAGAGAAAGGATCGATTGCTGGAACACTTTCTCAGACAATCAACAAATCGTCAATTTAGCATTAGAAGGAAGTGTGGGGTAAGAATGGTAAAGGGAGACCGAGAGAAGAATGCAGTACGCAGGTTCGAAAGGATGTAGGTTGACGCTCTTTTTCGGAGATGAAGCGGCATGATCAGGACAGGGTAATATGGAAAGCTGCATCAAACCAGTCTACGGACTGAAGACCACAACACTAAAACAACTGATATGTGCACTAACGTAATTGGAATAAGATAAGCCGTGGTGAAGTAGCCGAGAGGTCTACGGCGCCTCGCTGCGAAGCCCTCAGTTGCTCGCCGTTGGAGGTACAAGTCCTCCCTGGGGCATGGGGGTGTGTGTATGTCCTTAGGTTTACCTTAGTTTAAGTAGTTTGTAAGCTACGGACTGATGACCACGCAGTTTGGTCCGATAGATTTACAAACATTTGAACATTTTGAGTAAGATAAGATTACATACAAAACGTACACTTTGTGCCCTATGAGTATTTTGAGTACAGTGTTTGTTCTTCTAATGTTAACTGTTATAAATCACTTCACAGTTCCGCCTTGTGCAAGACACTAATGGCGGTTCGACGTACTTAAGTTTGTGATATACGAGTATTATCGGTGAGGAACTTGCGGAATACATTCCTGGGCAGTGGGAAAAGGACTCCCGATATGTTTCTAAGACACAACGAAATTTACGATATAAATTGCCAGTGATCATTGACTTAAATAAAAGGGAAATTTAATAATTTGTGCCGGACTAGGAATCGAACCCGGGTCTCCTTCACTTACGCTGTCCGCTACGTCATCCGGACACCGTGCTCACAACACCTATTCATTTTGCTGAGCCGGCACGGTGGCCAAGCAGTCTGCGGCGCAACAGTCACGGTCTGCACGGCCACTACGGTCGGGGGTTTGAATCCTCCTAAAAAAAAAATGTTCAAATGTTTGTTAAGCTTATGGGACTTAACTACGGGGTCATCAGTCCCTAAACTTACAAACTACTTATGAACTACTTACGAACTAGGACGGCACAAATATCCATGCCCGAGGGGGGATTCGAACCCCCGACCGTAGTGGCCGTGCTGACCGTGACTGGAGCGCCTCAGTCACCTCGGCCACCGCGGCCGGCGAATCCTCCTCGGGCATGGATATTTGTGCCTGTTCATAAGTAGTTTGTAAGTCTAGGGACTGATGACCCCGTAGTTAAGTCCCATAAGCTATACAAACATTTGAACATATTGCGCTCTTCTCCCGGGATTTCGTAAGTCTCCGTATGTGACAAGTATTGTGCTCTTCTTCTTTGCTCTGGTACTGTTCATGTGCAAGTAAACCGTCTGAGTAGCTACAGAGTTGTCATCAATGCATTTTATGGTACTAATTGTGTGACATGAACAGAAGGTTCACGTCACTATTTTTGATTGACGAAGTGAAAAGATATAACGCAAAATTAAAATTTCGTATTCAATATCCAGATCTGGCGCAGTACGTACGGTTATTTAATCACCGTGGTACTCCATCTCCTAAGCCACCAAGTGATAGGATCATTGATGAGGGCCGCAGTGGAGTGGCCGAGCGCTCTAATGCGTCTTGTTGCGGAGCGCGCGGTTTCTCGACGTCGGAAGTTCTAAGCCTCCCTTGGGCATGGATGTGTATGTTGTCTTTAGCATTAGTTAGTTAAAGTAGTCCCTCAGCCTAGAGACTGATAACCGCATCAGTTAAGTTCCACAGATTTACAAACATTTGAAGGTTCTGAACATTGATGAGGAACGTTTAGTGAAGGTATTCGATAGCTAACATCACAACACGTGTGTTCCGGATCTGAAGCATTTTCCACCTTACTCAGCACCACCTCATCGCATTACGCAGGAAGAACTGAACAACGTCTCTAGGTACTATAATCTTTCACAGAGCCAATTCCCGATTCTCTGGTCTGGTCTACTCTCTCTCTCTCTCTCTCTCTCTCTCTCTCTCTCTCTCTCTCTCTCTCTCTCTCTCTCAAGCCTGCCGCGGTGGCCGAGGGGACTGAGGCGCTCCAGTCACGGTCTGCACGGCCACTAGGGTCGGGGGTTCGAATCCCCCCTCGGGCATGGATATTTGTGCCGTCCTTAGGATTACCTAGTTCATAAGTAGTTTGTAAGTTTAGGGACTCATGACCCCGTAGTTAAGTCCCATAAGCTATACAAACATTTGATTTTCTCTCTTCCATCGTTACTCTCACCTGTCCATAGTTTCCTCCACTCGCTTTCTATCAGTCTCCTCCTTCCACTTCTCTCGCCTCATGTTCTCCCCTCCCCTCCCCCACTATAAGTCCATCTGGTCCTCAGCCTTCCGCTCCTGCACGTCTATGAAAAATTACATATACCTGCCAATTTTCATGGTGACCATACAACGGCGTCGAAAACTGTTGTAAGTTCCAAAAATGTTCAAATGTTTGTTAAGCTTATGGGACTTAACTACGGGGTCATCAGTCCCTAAACTTACAAACTACTTATCAACTACCTTACACTAAGGACGGCACAAATATCCATGCCCGAGGGGTATTCGAACCCCCGACCGAAGTGGCCATGCAGACCGTGATTGAAGCGCCTCACTCCACTTTTTTCTATTTTTTTTATTTTCCCTCGGCCACCGCGGCCGGCCTTGTAAGTTCCTTCCTGCTTGCTCCCTTACTAAATCTTATGTACACAGTGAAATTCCTATTATTTTGGAAGTCGAGTGTTCAAAATTGTCACAGATTGGAATAAAACTATATTATTTGCACCAGTTTGGTGGTTGGTGAAGTTACAAGTGATGGGTTCAGTGAACGTTTTCTACAGGAAATTGTAGTAATGGAAACGCGGGTTGCAGGACATAATCATGACGTAGAAAAAGGAGAATTTTATCCAGCAGTCATTTAAAAAAGTAACACGTGTTGTACAGCGTAATGAAAAAAGCATTGACAATACTCCAGGAAGAGAGACAAGCGCTGTCGTTTTTTCTATGCAAAGTCCCGTATCGATCCTTCTGGGAACTGCTGGCCTGCGAAGTAGGGCATGTTTACTATTCTGGCGCTTGACAACGCCTTGCGGCGCCCATTTCCGATGCCACTGTGCTTGATGTATTGAAAAAGCTGTTACACTTAATTTCTACTACACGCATTTCGTAACTAGGCTCTCACTGCTAAGATTTATAGTAAACAAACGACGTAATCGCCTTGAGACGAACACGCAGACATTATAACAGATGACAGAATCTATTTATGCTACAGTTTATTACGTCGCCGCGTACAAACATGGAAACGCATGTTGCAGCTTCTCAGCCCTCTTATTGAATCGTATGTAAACTACTTCCTACACATACCTGGACTCTACAACAGTTTGAGTGGGATCATGTCACTGTAATGTGAATGAGTGCAACATAAATGTGACACCATCTCGGCTTGGTGATAAACGGAACGGAAAACTTTCCTAGTAGACCCTTTGTACCTTTTGCTTGGCTAAACCAGTTCCTCGATAGCCGGCTCAATAACGTCAGTAGATGATTAATCTCATACAAAAAATGCAGAAAATCTGTATCAAATAAGAACTGCCCATGTTCGTTAACTCAATAGAAATACGAAGCGGTGAGAAGACGTACTGTCATATTTATTCGAAAGAATCCCATAAACCATACTCTTCTAATTAGAGCGTGATAAATAATAATTATATCATACAGGACGTTAATCCTGTTCATCTAACATTCTTCTACACGAACATTCCAAACTCCTGTTGAGATGTCATCTACTATTAGTGAATATATTACTCAAAAATCAAAGAAGAGGAGGTATAATTGGTGAAAAAAAAACAGAGACACATGAAGATTCAAACTAAAAGGAACGAAGGAAGATACAGGTTTAATGTCCGTCGAATTCATGGTAATTAAAGACAGAGCACAAACTTGGATTGTTTCTATCTTTTTATTGGCCCATTTCAGGTTAAGGTAGTAACACTGAAAGTGGGCCGTTGCGATCGCCTTTTGACAGCTCGAAATTTAAATGAAAATAACGGCTTAACCGTAAATCTAACAAGAAAATTGATTAACAAATTTGTTGAGGAGAAAATTCTCTACAACTTTGCACTATTATGGCCTTATTTCATATCTTGCATCGTTTCAGAGATATTTGCAAAAATAACGGTGATTTGACGATGTATGTTTCTCTACGTAACATGTTCCCACTTCTTAGATCGAACCGTTCAACCGATCAGCACCAAATTTTACAGACATAATTGTTTGCCGTTAAAGACCAGAACATCCCTTTTCAAATTTTTCGGACAAAAAATACTTCAGTAACACTAAAAAAAGCTGTTTTAATGTAATTGTAATTGAAAACAAACAGTTCATCTGAAACGAAAACTGAATAACCGAATTTGTAGAGGAGAAAATTCTCTACAACTAAGCTCTTTTATGTTTTTTTCGTAACAGGCACCGTTACAGAGATATTTGCAAAAATAACGGCGATTTGCCACCGCCTCTTGATCTTACCTAGACCAAGCGGTAGGAAATTTCAGGTGAAATTGCTCGCCCTGAACTCCCTCTGGCATACTTAATTTTTGTATTTTATGATTTTCTTATTATAACTTACGCGTTGTTATTTCAGAGCAGTGTCACACTGAAGAATTAACAAAAACACGTCGTTCATAGTACGATAAATTATAATCTAGTGTCCAAAAATGGCATTTTAGCTGTTAGCATCTAACACCAATAGAACGAAAATTTATGGACTATGTTTTTTGTTTTTTTTTTTTCTCTCCTTGGCTCCTAAAAGGGTCTCTGGCACCCTTATTACTTAAATATAGCTGTCTTCTGCAATGTTTGGAGTTGTGCAGATGTAAGAGTGCTCCATTTAAAATGTGAGTTTCTTCTATTTCGTGGAAATTCCGCGAAATACGTAACAACGAAATGAACACTGGTCTTCTGAAGCATTTGCACAACAACTGGGGATGATAATGTGTAATGAATGTTCTACACAAAGTGCAGATACTATTTATTTTCATATATAAATGGAGTCCTAGATTTCTGTGGGAACTGTCGCATATTAATGGAATGTGTTGAAAGTCATTAAACAGATTCAATGCGTCTACTAAAATGTTTGCCTTTGGTATCGTTGATGTGGATGCTTTTAACGTAGATTGTATTATCTTCCCTGTAGTTCAGGTATGACTTTGTTCATGTTACTTTTTCTGCGCTAAAATAAAGAGCAAATATTCTGTTTCATACTATGACTACGTTTTCTTTTACAGCTAAACTAACAAAGCTCTAGTACTTAATCTATAAACAAAGTTACTATTATCATTATGTCATTTATAACAGTCATTGATAAAGTATCTCCCCAGTTTGTATACATGTGATAAAGAAGTCTATGTTTGCAATTCGTTGGTATGTATTTCGTGACATGTTCACAAAATGGAACAAATGTATTTTCAGAGGAACAACTCAGAATCTTGAAGAATATAGTTGTGGTCAATTAACAATAGTGTAAAAAAACCTTTTAGGAAACAAGATAAAAATGACAACGGCTTTTTATTTAGTTGTATGTTTTTGTTTTTCAAGGTAGACGACGCTTTGCGGACATTTGTTCATGCTCGTTCTGGATTGTTCATTGAGAAATTTGCTCAGTTTTTTTTTAATTACAGATGGCGTGGAGCACTCTTTCTTACTCTCTCTACTCGTTAGTTCTTCGGTTTGATCGGTCATTTGTGGGCGTTGGTTTATGGTGTTAAAGCCCGGCAAGTTTGGAAGCACCGTCTAAGATGTTCGTGAATCACAAAATAATTTGCTGCCAATTACGCTACGCCGAACAGCTGAGAGACTAATTCGTAATTCTCGAAACAATCGATGGCAGGTGTTTTCTGCTAACATAGCATTTTTGGACATTAGATTGTAATTCATTGTTCAAACAACGACATGTTGTTCATAATTTTCAGTGCGCCATTGGTTTGAAATGACAACACTTCAGTTATAATAAGAAAATCATCAAATACAGAAAGCAAGATGGCGTATACAAAAGAGAATTTGTGGCAAGAGATGTCACGTGACTGATTTCCGAATGCCAAATGTTGAGCACCTCCATAAAAGCAGCCAGACATGTGCACTATGCTGGTTATTTTTTAATGTATATTTTACTGTTTTAATTTTGACCAGTCATCCATTTTATATCTGACTATCCACCAGCACATGATTTTCTACATAAATGTCATCCAGTGCACCTACCAGATTTTATGTGGAGCACTATAATAAGCAGTTTAATATCAATGAGACCAGATGATGACACCATAGAGTGTGGAAACCAGTCATCTTGAATGAATAAAATAAAAATTGCGATCTTGGCATCTATCCTATTTATACAACAACATCATTCCCTAAGGTACGTAAATTAAGTGATAATGAAATTGTGGCAGAGATATTAAAATAATAGTTTAAAGACGTAAAAGTTCACAAAAGAGTATAATTGTCAAAGCTAAATTCAAATATCAAATAATTTTGGCTGTTTGTTAAAATACGGTCAGAAAGAATATTACGTTTTGAATAGAGTCGTAATCGTATCGTCCATCAATTTTTATTATTTATATCTTTATTATTTGTGTCTGAAAAGTTTTGAAAAAAAATCATAAAACTACAGGCAAATCTAAAATGGGCCATAAAACACGCCAGTGCGATTTTTTAAAAGTAAGAATTGGGAAAGAAATCGCCCGTGTCCTTCGAAAGAGGAGTGGTGGAAAGAACACACTGAAGACCTCTAGGAAGAGGAGATCTGTCTGATGCCGTGACACAAAAAATGGGGAACCGTGTGGAGTTCAACAGAGCATTGGAAGACTTGCGATCAAATATGGTGGAGAGGCACAGATAGTATTCCTTCTAAATGACAACCAAACGACTTATATTAAAGCAGTGCACAAAATCTATTTGCCTGGAAAAATATCGTCAGACTTTTGGAAAATTACCATATACTTTAACATAGATACAGAAAGGGAATACAATTTGTGTGCGCCAGTCAGCGCAGTTTCTACTCGACAGTTCTCCACAATCGCAGATTGTATACGACAACTTGAATAGTAGTTATTCGGTTGTCATTTCCACCCAAATATGTCAGAAATTTCGAAGGACTAGCATCTCTACCTCCCTTCACATTTGATAGAATATCTTCCAAAGTTATGTTCGACTCGGCCTGATACACTACAATATACAAAAGATTTGGGACTAAAGCCAACAATCAGTTGGTGTTTAGGAACGACAAATTTAATGTATCAGACATGTAGTTCTGTCCAAACAATACATAATAATACTCATGAAATCAAAGTTGGATACCTAGAGATAGCGTCGTAAATTGTAAAATGGGATAAAGTGTTTGAATTTGTAGAAGAGTTGATGAGTTATGTACTCGTACATGTAGAAGAACCAAAAATAGAAAATGGAACTTCAAGAACGAAATAGTGGAATTTTTAAGGTGACAGGAATGTACTTTGTTAACCATACAGCGGAGAAGTAACGACTGAAAGTAAAGGAACGTTCAGGATTTTAATTGAAAGTCAGGTTTAGAGGATATCAGTGATAAGATTCGCCGATAAAAAGTCTTAACTTTGATGAAAATGAAGCACAGGACCTTCTAATTGAATGAACAGTGTTTTGTGTACAGAATGTGAACTGAGAGTAGACGTTGAACTCTAATCATAATTGGCATCTACGAAGTAAATGGCTTGAAGGAATTCTGCTGTCTTGGAAGCAATAGAGCTCTCAATAGATGTAGCTTGTGGCCTTGTGTCTTATGATGCTACGGATATTGTTCTGAACTCTTCTGATCGGAAATAGTTTTATTGTCCCAGTTTTTTCAGTACCACCCAAAACGTCTACATTTAGCATTTATAGCTGCTCAAAACTATTAGAGGAGAATGTGAGATTCAGGTATTGGTTGCAATTATAATTTGTATGTGATGCAGTTTGATATTTTGCTGCCTGAACTATTTACTTGAGATTTACATGGCGCTTACTTAGAGCTAGGCGTCATAGGGCTACCACAGTAGTGGGATAGACATTCTAGTTGCCTCTAATAAGGTGTGTGATCACTCTGTAACCGTTGCAGTGGTGCTAGTCTGATTGCAAGACGCCTGCCAAGGCTCCATCAGATTCGTCCGATTCCTTCAGCTTCAAGCATATTGTCCACCAGGGCATCTCTTTGGGTACGAGCGGAACCCATCTCCTATGGCACCAGCGTAAGGAACAACGAAAGATCGAAGGACTCGTCTCTATACCTCTGAGCTGTCAAAACACCATTCTGAACGACAGAGAGGTCCTTACGTCCGCCAAGACTAACCTGCCAAAACCACTTGTCCACCAACATGATGTTTCTTGCACACAAGCAGTATTGTTCACAGTTGTACGTTGTTTCCATTTGAGGAAAAGAATTGTCCGGTTGAACAAAAATCTTGTCTGTGAACAGAACCAAGCGCCGTTCGTTACGACTTCAATGCTGTTTGTCCGCGCAGTTTCTTCGAGACACACGTCATAGGCCTCCGAAAGTAGAGGCCACATTTCCGAAGGCGATTTCGGACAGTTTGTGTTCATATTGCGCGTCCTGTTTCTGTCTCGAGGCTGCGTTGCAGCTGAGTTGCTTTCAGTCCCCTGCCTTGAGGGGCTGTTAATCATAGATAACGGTCATCTCTGTTGATGTTACCCGAGGACGACCTTGTTCTTACCTTCTTTTACGGGTTCCTGTAGTATGAAATCGCATCCAGGTCCAGGAAATTACACTCCAATAGCTGCAGCCACCTCCCTCTGTGTCTGTCCCGCTTCCAACCGTCCTGTGGCTCTCCATGCCAAAGCTTCGGGTAAGCCACGTTGTTGTTGCGTTGCTCAACCTGCTGACTACACTATCTGAACCCAACTGCTTGTGTAATTCGTTTGGTAGAGTAATGACAAGTCAACCCCTCTGCAGTAACCTTCTGCCATTACCTCTATCTCTATTGCCATAATGTTAATGTCTCCACTCCGTAGAACCAACAGAAAGACGTCGAACCATTTTAGTTCAGTCTGCCAATGACAATATTTCAGAACCCATCTATTTCAACTGATCCCCTAATTGTTTTCACCAGTGTATTTCCTATTTCAGGTAGTAGAGGCCGGCCGCGGTGACCAAGCGGTCTGCGGCGCGCCAGTCATGGCCTGCACGGCCACTACGGTCGGGGTTTCGAATCCCCCCTCGAGCTTGGATGTTTGTGCCGTCCTTAGTATTAGCTAGTTCACAATTAGTTTGTAAGTTTAGGGACTGATGAGCCCGTAGTTAAGTCCCATAAGCTTTACAAACATTTGAACATTTAGATAGTCGAGCTTCCCTAACTCATTTGTCTACATTTCTCTATCAGAATTCCCTCTTTCTGGGGATAGCCCATCTCTTTCTCATGGTCAGTTCAAATTTATGAGTTCCTTTTCTGGGGAACGGCGCGGGAGCGTAATCTGGCATATTCTGCCAATGGAAAGATCAAGACTTTTTTTCAGTTGCGGGTGACATTTCATGAGGATATTTATTATGACATACAGGGTGAAAGGTACATGCTTTCAGTGGTAAACGTATGAAAACAAGTAGGAAAGGGAAAACTGTAGATGACAGTAAATTTAGATAATGTTATGTTATGGTTTGTTCAATTGTTGAAGTTTCCTCACAGGAAATGTTCTAACAGTCCACCGCCAATTTCAATGCATTTCGTTGATCTGGTTGTTGTGTGGCCGATCGCAGCTCACTGCTGCTTGTGCTCAAGTACAGGTTTGCATAACTGATCTCCGATCTGCATCGCAACACCTGTCTACAAGAGCAGCAAGTTGCACTGAAGTCGACGGTGGACTGTTTCAACATTGTCTGTGAGGACACTTATACATTTAAACAAAACATAACAGTACCTTAATTTACTATCACCTGCTCTTTTCCAGTTCCTTGTTGTTGCTTTGCTGTACCCGGAAGCGGTTGAGGGAAGGGCATATGTTTAATAGAAGTTTTTTTTATTCAGAATCACGAGTCTTGCCACTTCTCAAAGCAGGTACTTTTCCTCCCTGCATATTACAAGTTAACAAAGTGTCACCAATACACATTCCTTATTACTTAAGCTAGACGTGTCAACAGACGACAGCTTTGCTTCGCACCTGAGACAGTGACAAACGACCGGTTATGCATTGTGGGCTACAGTGGAACCGATACGGTTTTGCGGGTCGATGCCACAATAACATTCGGCAGCAACGGAAGAGAGGCGTGAAACGGTTGTCGCCGACTTCCCGGACATCGCCATTGTCCCGTGTCTCGGTAGAGCGACCTTTAATAAGCATTTAATAAGCGGCCAGGAAGAACGGACCACCCGTGACGGGAATTCGCCGCGGTCCCGATCGCTGCTCGCTGGAACGGAGGCATCCACGCCTTTCAACGTCGAGGGGCGTTGTTACGCAACCGTCAATGAAAGCGTAGCAACTGCTTGGCGTTCAGTATAGAGGCGGCGTTCGCGCACAGTTCGTTGAGAGATTCACTCTTGTTTTGATTGTTACCATATTTAGCACTGTTGACCTCGAAGCTTGAAATTTACATTTTAATGTCTATTCGCCGCGGTGGAGAGGCCGAGCGTTCTAAGGCGCCTTGCTGCGTAATGTGTGGATGTCGGAGATTAGAGTCCTCCCTCAGGCGTCGGTGTTTGTGCTGTTCTACTTAAACTATCAAATAGTTTGTAAGCCTAGGGACTAACACCCAAACCTTCAGATTTCAGACACTCAGATCGGTACCAAACTTTATATATCGGTACAGTATCAGCCTAAACTTCTATGTAATTCGTGCTATGTGCTGCCGTACAGGAGAACGTGTGTAAAAGGAAAATAATATTATGTAACACCTGTCCTACGGAACACAGGAAAAGCGTATCTGTACGGGTCTGACGCTTTGAATTCCCGTGGGGTAGTTGATAGAACGAACGTTTGGCGTGACGAGTGTCCTCGATTCAAAGCCTGGTGGCGCGAATTTTTTTTCTCTGTATGACGTTTGCAAATTGTTCTACGTCGACAAACGTACACAGAGTGTTACATGGGACAACATATTCCTGAAATGTAAAAGGACTGTTCGGATTCTATAGCACTGTGTCATAGGCAGTTTGCTTTTGCTTCGTTTTATTTGAAAGTAGCAAACATGTAGAGTATATTCGTTGAAGAAAGAAACGATTGCACCATACGTGAAACATTCATTCCTGAATAAACGACACTGCATCAGTGGTGGTGTTTGTGCGTTCATGCCTGAACTTAATGTACTTATTATTTTAATTATTACTATTGTTATTACTTTAATTACACTTATTGTTTTTAACATAAACATTATTTTTGTTATTGTTATTACTTTTATTACTACTGTTTTATTATTACTGTATGTGTGATGCAGTTGTAGCTTTATTCATATGTTTTGATTACGATTGTTTATTCCGTGAAACTACGAATAAAGCCTACAGATTTGCTACTTTCAAATAAACGAAGCAAGAGCAAACTGCCAATAACACATTGCTTTAACATCCAAACATCCAAACATTTTACATTCCGCGTTGGAGTAGCCGAGCGGTCTAAGGCGCCTTGCTGCGGAGCGCGCGGTTGCTCGCCGTCGGAGGTTCGAGTCCTCCCTGGGACATGGATGTGTGTGTTTGTCCTTAGGTTAGTTTACCCTAGTGTAAGTAGTTTGTAAGCTACGGACTGATGACCACGCAGTTTGGTCCGATAGATTTACAAACATTTGAACATTTTGAACATTTTACATGTGGTACGTTGCCCCTTTTAACAATTTCCAACTTACTGCAGTTAAAAAAAGAAATTCTCTATGCGGGGCTTGAATCCAGGACCCTTTATTCGATGAACAAACGCTCTACCAACTAGCCCACAGTACTGCAACATGATAAACTCTCACAGTTATGCTTTTCCTCTACTCCGTAGTTTAGGTGTTACCGGTACTTATTAAAATCGTTTACGCACGTTCTCCCGGACGGCAGCACAGGGCACGAGTTATATACAAGTTTAGGTGGTTACTCTATCGATATACAACGTTTGGTACCGATCTGATTGTCTGTATCGTAAGAACGATACAAGTTAAGTCCCATAGCTTTACAATCATTAACATTTTGAGTGCCTATTTACAAATTACGAGGAAGTCGACTAGTTGTAAAGAGAATCTCCACAAGCATATTTGCCGTATTCTTCCGTGTGAAATACAGTTTTGATGAGAATATATTCCACGGAGCCGCGGTGGAGTAGCCGAGCGGTCTAAGGCGCCTCGCTGCGGAGCGCGCGGCTGCTCGCCGTCGGAGGTTCGAGTCCTCCCTGGGGCATGGGTGTGTGTGTGTGTCTTGTCCTTAGGTTAGTTTACCTTAGTTAAGTAGTTTGTAAGCTACGGACTGATGGCCACGTAGTTTGGTCAGATAGATTTACAGACATTTGAACATTTGAACTTACTGCGGGGTCATCAGTCCCTAAACTTACAAACTACTTATGAAATAGCTAATACTAAAGATAGCATAAACATCCATGCCCGAGGGGGAATTAGAACCCCCGACGGGGAGCGTCCTCGCGTATCGGAGCATAGCGCTCAATGCGCTCGGCCACTCCGTCGCGGCTCATCAGCCTCTTCACTTCAAACATTTGAACATTTTTATTCCACTGAGTTAACGAAAGTAAAGGGATAGCGATATGAACTCGTACAATATATTACCGGACCTGGCATTCTTCCTCCGGGGATTCATGGGAAAATATTTCCGTGATTATGTAAAATGTTATTTTACTCTATTCTTTAAGAGAACAAAGAAATGCGGTGGCGAATTTTCTATTTCATATAAGTTAGTGGATGTGAAGAAGCCTTGTCTATCTGGTGGTGGCCGTAACAGATACATTATTCCCGTCAACTATTTCCAGAAATGAAAATAACAAACATGAAGAGTTAACAAACATATAAGCACAAATAAAATATTTCCCATTATTAATTTAAGTTCTACATTTATTCGTACTGCCTCAGTGTAGACGGTAAGTTCACTTGAAACCTGAGAGTATCGACGATGGTTCGTATGTCGATAAGATAAATACAGTGGATCCATTAGTAAAAGGGGCCCTAATTTTTCTTCCACGCAATAGTTTCATCTGACATAAGTAATTTACAATCGCTAGCCCTTAACCTCAATTCCATCAAATCATTTATATAAAACAAAAGTGTTCTGTACGCACTATCTAGTACAATAGGAAAGCGAAGTCTCACCAGGAAGTAATGTATCAAAAAATAATTGAATGAGATACATCTATATTAGTTATGAATCAGTATTGCATCTCTGGCGTCCAAGCCTTTCTATATATTTGTATGACATAAGACAAAACAAGAAAAAATAACAAATTTAAGATTTTAGTTTTGTTCCTTATCTTCTTTCTGGCTTGTTCGATTATACAGAATATTCAGTAATATATGCAAATATTTTAATAATGAGTTCTAGAAATAAAACTAAAGAAAAAATTTCATTTAAACATAGGTTCGCAAATGTTTGCCTACGGAGTTACGGATAATGAAAATTTTGCCAGAAATTTAGCAACCTTGGTAATATGAAGCCGTGTGAGTGGTTTTAGTCGTTTCCCAACCTTTAAACGGTTTACTTTTCTGTATTGTTCACTTGTGTTATGGTATTAAAAGCAGATTATCTGACACATTCATACAGTTTAAGTTAACTATATGCCCATTATTTTCCCAAATTAAATTCTCTAGGACTTCTGCTGGAAACTTTGTGCAATTGTCAGGAAATGAAAGAAGAAAAAAAAAAAATGGTTCAAGTAGTTAACAAATTAAAAATTTTGTCGAATTATTTCGTTGATTCTCTGGATTTCTCAAAAACCGATGCAGATGCATTACTGTGGCATGTTTCATTAGACTCATCAGATCAGTCACAACAAAAATAAGGAAAATCGTGCTTTACTTTAACCTGATACAGTTATGCGATGGCTTCATACTAGCCAGGTTGCCAAAATTCAGGCAAAATCTTTTATTAGCTTTAATTCAGTAAGTAAACATGTGCGGACCTATGTTTATATGTACTTCTTTTCAGTTTTACTTGGAGAATAACATATTAAAATATCACCCTTTATATGGCAGCAAGACGCCAATTAGAAGATACGTAGTTTTAGCTAGATGCATGCTAGATGCATTTCTTTTGAGAAAGCGTTAAGGAACTCAATATTCCGAAATTTACAGTGTCAAGAGTGTGCCGAGAACACTTATTTTCAAACAATATGCCTCACTGCGGAGAACGCACTTAATGAACGACACCAGCGATATTAGGATAGAGTTGTCACTACCGACAAGCAACACTGCGTGAAATAACCGCAGAAATCAAAGTCCGACCTATGACGTCCGTAACTGTTAGGACAGTGCGGCGCAATTTGGCGTTAATGGCAGCAGACGACCGACTCGGGTGGCTTTGATATCAACACCAAATAGCCTGCAGCGCATCTCGTGGACCATATCTGCTCTACCCTAAGCGACTGAAAAACCGTGGCTTGTTCGGTCCAGTCGTCATTTCATTTTTAGAGGTTATGGTAGGGTGCAGAGCCCACGAAGTCACGGACCCAACTTTAAAACAAGGCACTCTGTAAGCTAGTGTCACACCATATTAGTGTGGGCTGGTTTGGGATGGAAGGGACTGGATGCTCTGGCCAAACTGAATCCAGTAATCAGTGAAAATTGTTGTTTTCGGCTATTTGTAAATCATTTGCAGCTATCTATGACCTTCAGGTTTCCAAACAATGACGGCATTGTCGTGGATGACTACCTGCCATGTTACTGGACTACAATTGTTTGCTTTTGGTTTGATGAACTTTCTAGACATTAGGGAACGAAATCCTCCGCGACGTATCTGTTGGATAAAATATTCTCGTTCTTAATGCTACGTCAATCTATATCTATAAATGTGAATGTCTGTTCGCTGTACGTTTATTACGTCTGACCCGCAGGACATAAAGAGCTAAAAATTCGTACAGTAACTAATGTCTACCCGGGGAAGGCTTTAGCCACGGTTTTATGCCGATGGATAGTTATTTATCTATGAATATTAATGTGAATGTCTGTTCGGTGTACGCTTATCACGTCCGAACAACAAGACGCAGAGACGTAAGTGTTTGTACAGTTACTAATTTATACCTGAGGAAGGTTTTAGGCACTGTTTTATAGCGATCTGATAGATATTTAGTAATTTGCAGAATATAACGTGAAATGTGGAACAATAATTACTCTTTGAAAATGGTTTTATTAGTTGCATTGTTGCTTGGGGGTTGATAATGATAAAAGGGTGGAGTATATTGGGATGGAAAGTTATCGGTGTATATAAAATTCTACGTGTGTGTGTGTTAATATTTCGCTCTACAGCCAAAACTACAGAACGCAAACCAATGGTCTGTATGTAATTGTTGTCCGAAGTCTCCCGTTGTACACCATAGCAGTTCCATGCCGATAGCTATAACGGGGTGGAAGACATGGTGGTTAAAGTCGTCAAACTATAAAAAAATCGGACTGAAGGCCAGCGATGACGTTGCGACTCTATAGCAAGGCGGTTACATACAGCGAAAAGTGATGCCACAGACCATATCTTTGGTCTATGCGTGCTGCAATGTCTTCAGCTCTTTCTCTGTAAGGATAAGCTCACCAATACGGAAATATAAGAATAAATAAATAAAGCAGTAAAAAAGGAATTTATTTTAATACATCTCTTTAAAAAATCGATTTGACTTTTCGCGCATTATCTGTGTTAATCAACCAACACGCGAGCGGAGACGCCGGTTTAAGCTAGTTCTTAATAAAACCTCTTGGTAAAACAGAGAACTTACAAAATCCGCAGTTTCTGAGCACAAACTCACAAAAAAAAGAACTCTCAATCCTATTTGAAGAAACAAAAATGTTGTCCCGGCCTGCACACATTGAGCTTCTGTATGTAACCGCTCAAGTGTGACGCTGCCTTCTACCTGACAGAACCTGCAGCGTGACACCTACTGCGCAGAGCCCAACAGAGCTGCAAATGCTATATTTTATAAAGTACAGGAAATAATATTCTGAAAAAATAGCATGGACGCTTAAAGGTATAAGGATTTAATACGCAAAATTACGTTAGTCACAAAGAGTTTTAATACAAATTAATTGTTTACAAGATTATTTTTAGAATGAGGAAGCTGAAAGATTGGCACGATACCCAAAGCATCGGAAGACAAAAAATCGCACTTACGTGTTTTACGGCCCACTTTAGATTTGTAGTTTTATAAGCTGTAGGAAACATTTTGTACCAAAATAATAATGTACACAACAAAAAATTAATCAATCAGAATGTCTGAAACCCTCTTAGGAAAACAAAAAAAATTAGGTAATGGCGGGTTTTGAACCACTGACCTTCAGCGTCACAGTCCAACACTTAATGCTGGCTGTTATTAACTGATGCTAATATGGCATTTGTAGACACTAGATTAACATTTATCGTACGAAGAACGACGTGTGTTTATTAATTCTTCAGTGCGCCATTGCTTACAAATGAAAACGTGTAGGTTAAAATAAGAAAATCATCAAATACGCAAAGCAAGATGGCTTATGCCAGAGAGAGTTCTGGGCGAGGAATGTCACGTGACATCTGCGAACGGCTGGTTTTCGTTAATTCAGTGGAGGGCGTCAAAACTCAGTTATTTTTGCAAATATCTCTCAGACGATACGAGATATGAAAAAAAAACATAAGGGTTTCAAAGCTGTAGAGAATCTTGTCCTCTACAAATTCGGTTATTCAATTTTAACGTCAGATGAACGGTTTATATGCAATTAAAATTACATTACGAAAGAACTTTCTTTGATATTACTAATGTATTTCTTATCGGAAATATTTGAAAAAGCGAGGTTCTGGTTTCTGGTAGCCAACATTAATGTCTGTAAAATTTGGTGCCAATCGGTTGAGCGGTTCGACCTAAAAAGTGGGAACACGTTACAACCAGATAGACATCGTCAAATCGCCGTTATTTTTGCAAATATCTCTGCAACGATGCAAGATATGAAAAAAACATAATAGCGCGAAGTTGTAGAGAATTTTCCTCTCTACCAATTAGGTTATTCCATTCTCGTGTCAGATGAACCGTTCGTTTGCAATTACAATTATATTAGAAACGGCTTTTTTGGCATTACTACCGTATTTTTGTGCGAAAAATTTGAAAAAGGGAGGTTCTGGTCTCTGTCGGCCTACAATTATGTCAGTAAAATTTAGTGTTGATCGGTTGAACGGTTCGTCTTAAAAACGGGGAACACGTTACGGATAGACAGACAGACGGACAGACAGCCAGACAGACATACATACATCCCAAAATCGCCGTTATTTTTGCAAATATCTCTGAAACGATACGAGATATGAAAAAAAAAAAAAAAAAAAAAAAACACACACACATAAGGGAACAAAGTTGTAGAGAATTTTTTCCTCTACAAATTCAGTTATTCAATTTTTGTGTCAGGTGAATGGTTAAGCCATTATTTTTATTTAAAGTTCGAGTTGGCAAAAAACGATCGCAAACGCCCACTTTTAGTATTACTACCATAACCTAAAGTGGACAAAACGTTTCTGCCTCATTATTAGCACCCATCAAAATTCACAGAACTTCATCTTCAATCAGCACGGTTATTGCGCACAACTTTCGAAAATCGGCAGGCACACAAAAACAAAG
Organism: Locusta migratoria; assembly: GCA_026315105.1. NCBI lineage: Eukaryota > Metazoa > Arthropoda > Insecta > Orthoptera > Acrididae > Locusta > Locusta migratoria. Next base: position 544,049,055 of record CM048744.1, read on the forward strand.
GTCTTTAAAATTGTAACCCATGCAAATAACTTATTGTAAATTCTGTCAACATGTAGCTAAGGAGTGTATGATACTGCCATCTAGCGGCCGTCTTTGGAACTGGATCGGCAGAAATGCAAAATGGAACAAAAAAGTGCGGACGGCATATCACAACCCTCATGCTGAGCAAATGGTCGGCAGTACACGGCATATTCACGGGTTAAAGAGGCTCTGGAAATAAGAATGTGCAGCATTAACTTTAATCGTGATGGCGCTTGTAATGTTAGCGATGCATGGAAGCAAGCGCTCGATACAAAGAAGCAGTAGAGGCATTCCGCACAGCATCCACGATACCAGCACAGTGGTGGCGCCACCAATCAATCAGAACATGAACAAATGATAAATGTTTATTAAGTTGAGGGGCTGAACTGCTGCGGCTGTTAATCCCTAGGCTTACAAACTACTTAAAATGAAGCTTAAGTGACTTAATTGCTGGATCATTAGTCCCTAAACTTACAAACTACTTATGAGCTTCTTTATACTTTGCAAAAAATAAATGTTAATTTACGACCATTGCTGAAATTTCTTTCGAAACTACTTAAACTTATTCTAAGAACAATACATACACACCCATGACCGAGGGAGAACTCTAACCTTCGAAGACGAGCAACCGCGCGCTCGTCAGCAAGGCACCTTAGAGCGCTCGGTCGCTCCAGCGCGGTAGAGAAGCTGGCCAATCGGAATCTGTTCACAGGCTACCACAGCGGTAGTATAGATAGTCTGTATCTCCTGACGAAGACAATGGACGCAGTCATCGAAAGTTTGAGGTTTTATCAAGAATTGAAGGGGAAAGAAGACCGAGAAAGTTTCATCCTTTCTAGACGGTTTCAGGAAATGATGTGGCGATCCATATCGCCTGGCATGATTTCACATCGATAACTTGTGGATCATAATCGGGAGGTCAGTTCACACACAAAATCCTGCACAAACAACACTTTCACAATTATGAATGGCTATAAAGGCTGCCTGCCCAATATTTCTGTAGGACCATTCAACGACATGCTGGGTACGTCTAACGCCAAGATGCTGAGTTCCTCAGGTCCTACACGATATTAGGAGCATTCCATGTGTGAGACTACCGCCCATTAGAAATATTCGTAATTAATAGCATTTGTAATTAAACAGTATGAAATTCACTGCAGACATTGACCATGCCAATGCACCAAATGTTACACAATTTTAATCTTAATAATTAATGTAGCAATGTATGTACGCAGTTGGGTGACAACATTTATAGTTAGGCCATAGGTAGAAATTCTCCACGTTGAGATTTGCTGTGTGCTTGTAGCTGACAGGAGGCCAGCGAGCAGGCCGACGTTGGTGGCTTGTTCCAGCTTAGGATTTTCCAGGTTCGTTTCCGGTGAGGGGAGAGAGGGACAATGGCGAGTGCCAGGCACAGTGCAGTGCACAGCGTGAAATAAAATATTCTAATACTACTGGCATTTGAAGTAATACGATGCAGTTAGGAACCTTTAAGGCCCTCATTACAAAATAGCCTGTTTACAAATAAACAATACATTAGCTGATATAGTCACATCTGGCGTAATATGTTTAATTGACAATGAAAAGTAATAAATTACCAATGAATACAAGACAGTTACACAACTAGCATGGCAATGTTTGTTTATAAAAATAATATATTAACTATTTCTCATTTTATTTTCAATTAATCTTGTGTATTTTACCTTGAAATATTCAGTTAAATCACTTATCTGTGATATAAGAAATAGCACAATTATAATAAATAGTACAAAGGATGTTTATACTAATATAAAAACGTAAGAAGATATTTGTTTAATGTGTAGTGTAATTATTTTGATTTTAAGTGAAGGTTTAGAAATGTATTGGCTGAGCGCTGTACGTTGGCAAATCGGTTAGAACAGCTCACTTGGGGAAGTTGATGACGTAGGGAAAAAACCCGGCAGTTGGGCTTTTGGCGCGCGCGAGTGGTCAGGAAGTGAGGAGTCGGGAGCAAGTGAGGTAGCTGGCCAGGCGGCGTCGCGAGTTTTAAAAATTAAACTTTCCCTATATTAAATTCTCACCCTGATTTTCACTCTCGTACATGTCAGCTGAGTGTATTAGTACTAATATAAGTGCTTTCCAAATTTGGAAGTAGACACGAATGATCCGATTTACAAATGGAGTCGCAGCTCAACTCGTATTCAAGACCGGCGGTTAGCATTCCCGTCGCCAGCTAGGTACGGTCAGTGTTGGCCAGCAGCCGCCTATGTCGTAACTTTAAGTTTTCTGTAATTTTCTTAGTAGTTAATTCTTAAAGAATTTCTCTCTCGTATTTGTAACATATTGTAAATTTAAAAAATCGCACTGACGTGTTTTACGGCCCACTTTATATTTGTAGTTTTATAAGTTTTTGCAAATATTTTGGACCAAAATAATAATCTAAATAATAATAAATTAATTAATAAGAGTGTCTGAAACCCTTTTAGGGAAAAAAAAGATTAGGGAGTGGTCGGTTTCGAACCACCGACTTTTCTCGTCACAGACCAGCACCTTGCCCACTACGCTACGGCTATAAATCGAAACGGAAGTTCTTTAATCTCATACTATTGATGGCCGTTGTTAACTGATGTTAATATGGCATTTGTAGACATTATATTATCATTTATCGTACGAAGAACGATGTGGTTTTGTTAATTCCTAAGTGTGCCGTTGCTTTGAAATGACAACGTGTAAGTTACAATAAGAAAATCGTCAAATACGCGAGGAATGTCACGTGACATCTCCGAACGGCTGGTTTTCGTTAATTCAAATCTCCGTTATTTTTGCAAATATGTCTCAAACGATATGAAAAAAAAACATAAGGGAGATAAGTTGTAGAGAATTTTCTCCTCTACCAATTAGGTTATTCAATTTTCGTGTCAGATGAACGGTTCGTTTGCAATTACAATTATATTACAAACGGCATTTTTTGGTTTTACTACCGAATTTTTTGGCCGGAAAATTTGAAAAAGGGAGGTTCTGGTCTCTGGCGGCCTACAATCATATCTGTAAATTTTCGTGCTGATTGGTTGAACGGTTCGTCTTAAAAACAGGGAACACGTTACGGACAGACAGACAGACGGACGGACGGACAGACAGACAGACATACATCCCAAAATCGCCGTTATTTTTGCAAATATCTTTGAAACGCTACGAGATATGAAAAAAAAAAAAAACCATAAGAGAGAAAAGTTGTAGAGAATTTTCTCCTCTACAAATTCGGTTAGTCAATTTTCGTGTCAGATGAATAGTTAAGCCATTATTTTCATTTAAATTTCGAGCTGTCAAAAGACGATCACAAAAGCCCACTTCTGCGGCGCCACGCAAACCAATTGCGCCTGCACAGGCCGCGCGATCCTGTCTCCGGTTTCTTGATTCCAGACCCAGTTCACCGCCAGGGAGCACAGCCACATCGTTCGTCCCCGGACTACGAGATCGTCCCGATGGAGATCGACGCGCCTCCGTCGCCGCCGCAGATGACAGCGTCACCGAGAGGGACTCCGGGACGGTGCGTGCCGCCGTCGCCTAGGCCATGCACCTCAGAAGAAGATGACCTGCTCCCTCTGGGCGGGGGGGTGCGCCCTTCCCCAGGTTTCGGTGGGTTCCCTGGAGGATCTCAAGGCGGATGCCGGGGCGCGGACGGCGTCTCGATCCCGGCCTCAGCTACGACGCCCGTCCCACCAGTAACGCCCCCGCCCAGGCCCTCCTCCCAGTGCCGTCGCCGTGGCCCTCAGCCCTACGCCACGACGGCGCGGCGGTTTGGGGGGGAGGGGTGTGGTGTCGCACAAGTACAAAGTGCGCACCACCTACTTTCGCCGCGCGCCGCCATGCATGCACGGCGCGGAGTTCTTCCGACGACAGCCACGAGCGCCCTCTGCTGGAACCCCGCTCGTGGCTGTCGTCGGAAGAACTCCGCGCCGTGCATGCATGGCGGCGCGCGGCGAAAGTAGGTGGCGCGCACTTTGTACTTGTGCGACACCACAGAATTAAGCACGGAAATAAAAGCAGTAAGTCAAGCAAAATCAGAAGCCTTAGAAAAGAAAATTGATGGGGTACAAAAGGAGTTGAAAAAGGCATTTGAAGAGGGGCAAACAAAGAAGCAAGTATAAATCAACTTTATAAAAAATATAATTATTTAGATCAAAGGGTTAATAGTTTGGTAGCACTAACGAGAGTCTTGATGAATTGAACAACAAAACAGTAGATTTGGGTAAGAAATTAGAAGCTTGTAAAATTGAGATAACACAAAATATTGACGCAAAAGTCAAAGTTGTAGATAACAAGATAGAAAATCAAGGTAAAGAAATGTGTCAAAGCTGCAGGTTGATAATTTAGATGACATGCATACTAAAATGGCGAAAGCTTGCAAAGATAGGTACCAACAACAAATGACAACATTACACACTGTAGTCAGTGAACAAAATGAAATAAACAATAAAATGGCAGCAATTGAATCACAATGTAAAGACAACGCAAATGTGATGCACAGTAGGATAATTCCTGAAATTGAAACAGTCGCATTTGACGTAGCAAAATTAAAAGAGAATATTGAAGAAGTCAGTAAAACTAGTTGTCAAATTATTACTGTAGGTGACACAATCAATGCAGGTAAATATCACTTTCTCGAGTAAAGGAAACTTTCATCCGGTTGCTTTCATTCGACAGTTTGAGAATACCATGCCTCCACAATACACTGAACAACAAAAAATACACAGGGTTGCAAGTAGATTTGAAGGAGAGGTAATCTCGTGGGGGACAAGAGTAATAAACAAATGTAAAACTTATCGTGAATTTGTAAAAGCTTTTCTAAATCAGTACTGGTCAAGTAGTACACAAAACAGTGTGCGTAATGAAATATTTGAAGCTAAAAGCATTGAAAGCAGTGGGTGCAGTAGCTATAAGGAATTCTTCCAGCATTATTTGGAGAAGAACCAATATTTATCAAACCTTTTGAGAGAAACAGATTTGACAGACATTATCATGTTGAAACTACCAACGTCTGTACAGGGAAAACTAGTTAACGTAGATTATGCAGAAGTAAATAATTTGTTGCGAGCTTTAGAGCGATTAGACGCCTTAGCAGGCAACAGGCAAGTACAGGAATGGTGGAGGAGAAACAGGTGGCGAGCAGATCGCCGTAAACATGCCTCAGAGGGTATCACACACTTCGTGATACTAGGTGATTGACGACCACCAGGCACTCCAGTTATTGACAACATTATTTCCGTTTCCTTTCCATATTGTCAATCTTCCTCTTTTATCTATCACTAACAACTGTCGTCTTTCCATTCTTCACTATCGCATTCTTTGCAGAGAATATGTAAACACGATTTAGACAAACACAGAACTAGACAAGAAACATACATTAATAAGACAATAAATCCAGGATACAGCACACGTTATTTAAAAAGTGAATGATAGACACTATATATTGGCCCATAGGAGAATAGCATCACAGAATTAAATATCTTACATGTCAAAAGTTTCAAGCTGTGTAAAATCACATGAGCGAATTGAAATTCTGTCATACACAAAGGAAAGACGTGGATACACATAGAAAATACTTTTAGATATTTCAGCTGAGTCGCAGAACAAGAGGAAAGCAAAACCAGGTAAGTGACTTATTATTTAAGTAAACAGCTAGGGGTGATTAAAGAGTCAAGTGGTATTTCGTTTCACGACTAAACAAGGATTACGACTGGAATAATGCTCTGCGTAGAAAGAAGTAGTTTAGCCGACGTGTTATTCCGCCCTATTTATATAAGATGTAGTGAAAATATTAGACGAGGTGCAATTACGCCGTAGCGTATTGTATTGTGAAGTTTTGAATCGGTGTTAGGCATGGAAAGGTCCGCCCACACCCATAAAGAGATTTATGATGTTTGAGGATATGGTAAGGCGACTGGAAGTCGGCCAATAATTATAAGTAAGAAGAGAATATGGGCGATGTGGTTTCCGCCCACCTGTTGTTGTTGGGGAATTATAGGAATGCACGGGCGATGTGGTTTCCGCCTACCCAATTATTAGGATTAAGCACGTTACTTACAGGGTCCATACGTAGCTTGTACTATTTGTGAAACAGTACCATCTTGAACCAATTATATTTTCACCCTGAGATAATAACACTTAGACTGTAGTTGACCTTCTTCCAGAATGTTGCGGCGACGAGAAAATATTTCACATATTCATGCACGATTTGGAAAAGATATTTATTAAATGTAAACTTGCACATACAGTCACAAAAGATTCAATATGTAAAATATTTAAGGTAAGTACCTAACTAAGTTTGGTCACGAGAATTTCATACACTTTAAAAAAAGTGTACACGTAAAACACTGTATTTTCAAAGTATTTAACAGATTTCATAATTGAAAAGAGGAATAAGTGACCTCTTTCTGTAGAATGAAAGCAATGACGGATTCGGGTTCTGTCATCCAAGCAGATGACATATATTTTACGGGATGTGTATTTTTGTATTAAATGATTTGATATTTCTGAATCACATTTGTTTTGTCTATTTAGAGGAAATATGTAAAATGGTAAAGACACTACTGATTACGACCTTTGTATTAAGCCAACTATATGGAAAATATGTTGACCTCCAATGAATGAGGTGCAGGATGTAAACAGAATTCCAGACAAGGACAGTGGCCAGATGGCTACAAACACACACACATACACGGACAGGCGTTTCGTTGCTAGTCGGGCAGGAGATGAGTCAGATGCGGCCGTTGCCGTAGCGTCAGCTGGCACGGATCGACACAGACTGTCACTAGTAGCGAACTTTAAAAACGAGCAAATCTTTGTACAACATAACAGAACTAGAGGAATATTATGAGCACTAAGTAACAAAATGAATACCATGTGTAAACATAAAAGTTGTAATATGATCAATTCATGTTGTATATAGTATTGTTGTAAATGATTTGTAAATTTTATTTCAGGTTTGTGATTAAGTAATAGGCTAAGTTCAAATGTTCAAATGTTTGTAAAGCTTATGGGACTTAACTACGGGGTCATCAGTCCCTAAACTTACAAACTACTTATGAACTACTTACGAACTAAGACGGCACAAATATCCATGCCCGAGGGGGGATTCGAACCCCCGACCGTAGTGGCCGTGCTGACCGTGACTGGAGCGCCTCAGTCACCTCGGCCACCGCGGCCGGCAATAGGCTAAGTGCCTGATACTCGTTGTTTGTATCTTTTCATGTAAATGTACGAGAGATATGAGGACGTGGGAGACAAGAGGAAGCAGGCAGACGAGATTATCCTCACTGTAATCTGGTAGCAGACATGGACAGAGGTGGTGTCACACACGACAGATGCTAAATCCGTACCACGCCGTGGTCGCTGCTCCGCATGACGCAAGCTCTACCCCAGCTGCTGAACTTACGCTACAATCCTTCGTCTCCACGTCAAGATAAGTGTAAAGTGTTAAGTGTCATTAAACAAGTGAAATGTGATCAGTTCAATTCAAATGCATTAAAAACGGCAAAGAGCCGATAACTTAGCTATCTAAAAATGAAAGGACGTCAAAGCGCTGATAATTTCTCATGTTTTAAAGTTAGTGCCATCTTATTTTGTAAACTAATTTTCCAATTCGAGAGAAGTAAATAATTAATTTCTAAAGTAAACTTTAGATTTTTCAAACTTGCAAAACAGGCTTTATCGAATCAATTTTCAATGTCATTCATAGTTACTAGACGCTATCATTATATTGCTTAAAATGTTTTCTGTAATTTTCAATAGGAACTGACACCTAGATTTTATCAATTATGATATTGTACTCCATAATGTTATGTAAAATCTTACCTATGGTGCTTTGATATGTAATGTACTGCAGATCAACAAAATTTGGGTATTTGGTTCAAATTTTAGTCATATTATGTAAAATATTTCTAAATTATACAGTATTCAATTGTTAGTTGCTAGTTATTACATGAACTATACAATGTTGAAAATTTAATTAGATGGGGGATGTGTGAGGGGGCTGACATGGAGCCATTTATTTCGCATATCAATATATAAGGTGTTAAAGAAGTTTTCTTAGTTGGAGAACTGTATGAAATAGAAAGGGTTTGAGAGAGAGAGACAGTAGATAAGCTTGTATCCCGTTGGAAAGCTCCGCACCTATTGCAAGTTGAGATCTGATTGGCTCCCGCCTATACTAGTTGTCCGCCAAAACTTTAAGCTTATTTTATTAATATTTAACTTTCCCATGTCTATTAAAATTACCTGTATACTTTTTGTAATGATTTAGATCAAAGGGTTAATAGTTTGGAGGCTAGCACTAACGAGATGAATTGATGAATTGAACAACAAAACAGTAGATTTGGGTAAGAAATTAGAAGTTTGTAAAATTGAGATAACACAAAATATTGACGCAAAAGTCAAAGTTGTAGATAACAAGGTAGAAAATCAGGGTAAAGCTATATTCTGGTTAATACTAAGATTTAATTATTTGTATATTTTGTAATAAGTTGAACAATGTTAGTCTAGAAGCTTCGCTTGGCGCCAAAACGGTGGCTTGGGGAGCGCAGCGAGAGGCGGCGGCAGTCAGTCGAGCGCCGACCGCGATACCTTGCACATTCATATTAGTTCAGTGCGGGCCAGGGACAGTTTATACGTTATGTATCGCTTATATATTTAATATAACTCTGTATATTTGTGCTTGGATATACACTGGCATTTCTTCAATAAAAACTAGCACCGGCATCCTACAAAAGCTAAAGTTAATCGTAGTGCAGTACTTCCTAGCCACATTTCAACACCTCTTTAAGCATCACTTCAGGTATAACGGATGCGCGACCTGTGTGCTTCAACTGCGCAATGGGACATCAACTACGACAAAAGACACAAGGTTAGTAAAAGAGTGATTTTAGATGTGCACTGAAGTTGCATATCAACACGGCACGAAGTGCGTTGGTGACATCGCCGAGGGAAGAAATGAAAGAGGGGAGGTGTTTTAGGAACTTTGTCAACTATACGCTGACCCGAACCTCCCTGTCTTTTTAAAAAGAAGCCCCGCCGTAAGATCCAACTCAGAGACCACCACACTTCGTTACGGGCTCATCTGGTAAGCGGGAAAGCATCACAGAGATGATTAGGAAACTCCAGTGGCACATGATAAAAGAGAGGCTTTCTGTATCGCGGTACGCGCTTCTATCGAGCTTCAAACGTTTCATTATGAGTCAACGAATATATTTCTCCGTCCTGCATATATCTCGCGAAGTGAACTCAAGGATAAGATCAGAGAGATTAGGAACCACACAGAGACATACCGGCAGTCATTTTTCCCGCGAATCACACTCATCTGCCATTGTCAATGGTACGCAAAGTACCCTCCGCCATACACCGTAGCTTGCGGAATATGAATGTACGAGGGTAAGTCAATTATTATCCGCAATTTAGTTATATTTTTGTTTATGTTGGTAGTACTATTGTTTTACGTTGGTGACGCATGCTTTGTTTATTTGTTGTTATATCTTTGCAATTTTCAAGCTGCTACGTTAGTTTCGTTGTCGCTGCCGTGCTGTTAATCATGGCTGCTCCGCTGTCTATATGCACCAAAGAAGAGCAACGTTCAGTGATACGTTTTTTGTGGAAGGTGTATCAGGGACTGAAATTCATAGAAGACTTTCAGTACAGTACGGGAGCAGTGTTTTGCCACAACGATGTGTGTACGAGTGGATTGAAAAATTCCGAAATGGTCGCACGAGTGTTAAGCACGATGAAGGAGCCGGACGACCGTTTACCGCCACAAATGAAGAAATCATTGAGCGATCGCGTGAAATGATTCTCTTAGACAGACGATTAACTAATGATGAAGTGGCTCATCGTCTTCAAATTAGTCATGGTTCTGCCTACGAAATTATTCACAACAGATTTGGGTTTCTTAAAGTTTGTGCAAGATGGGTCCCAAAACAACTTACACAGTTGCATAAGCAAACGCGCTTCGACATCTGCAAAAAACATTTGGATCGCTATGGTAACGAGGGGGCAACTTCTTAGACAGAATCGTTACTGGTGACGAAACATGGATCCATCATTACGAGCCGGAGAGTAAACGGCAGAGTATGAAATGGAAACATTCAAATTCGCCGTGCAAGAAAAAGTTCAAGACCCAACCGTCCTCAGGAAAACTGATGCTTTAGGATGAACGAGGTCCTGTACTGGAACATTATGGTGAAAGGGCCACAACAATAACAGTGAGATGCTTACTGACAGGCTAAAGCCTGCAATTCGAAGCAAACGCCGAGGATTGCTTTCAGAAAGTGTTGTGTTGTTGCATGACAATGCCCGTCCGCATACTGCTGTCCACACTGCTGAAACGCTCCAAAACTCAAATTGGAAGTACTGGTTCATCCTCCATATAGCCCCGATCTTGCCCCTTCTATCACTTGTTTGGTCCACTCAAACAGGCATGAAGGGGCCATCGATTTGACTCGGACGATGCAGTGAAGGAAGCGGTGCATTCCTGGCTCGCAGCTCAACCGAAAACCTTTTATGAGGGCATAAGGAAGCTTGTAGAGCGATGGACGAAGTGCATTGAAAAGCAAGGAGACTATGATGTTCTTGTAAGTTTCGTATTTTATTACAATAAAATTTTATAAGTACTTTGCGGATAATAATTCACTTACCCTCGTAGATGTAGATGCAACTGAGCGGGTGAGTCGGCAAAGTTTAACCACTGTCAGCTATCCTGACGAGATCTTACAACCTCATGTGCGTGTGTTGCGAGGTGCTATGGGCTCAAGACTAATGTATGATAATGCTCGCCCTAACTGAGCAGGGGTTGCTGATGTTTTGTTGCAGACGAGAGGCATTACAGGCCTTGTGTGACCAGCTCTCTCTGCTGATTTCAAGCCCACAGAGCATGTAGGGTTGCACTGGGGAGATGGGTTGCATTACGACAGCATCCATAGCCTCTCTCCAAATTGATGAGCAGCTTGTATTGCTGCTAGAAATGGTCACACACCATTATAAAAACATTAAACAGTTAAAATATCAACAATAATTCAATTCCCTTGGGCGTCAAATATATGGAGAGGCGTTGAATATATTTTTATTTTGCTGAGGCCGGGATTCGACCTCGAGATCTCCTGTTTACTACACAAACGCTTTAACCACTCCGTTAATGTAGCCTTATAAATAATGCAGCTACACGGACTGTCTTAAAGCACGTCTCCATACGCAACACACGCTTTAATTTATTCTGCCTCAATGTTCTGCTATAAAATGCGTAATAAAGTTGGCAAGGCTCTCCAGTATTGAAATAGCACCCCAGCAATGAACGTGAACGGGAACAATTCTGCCTCCTACCTAAGGCAGAGGTGATATAAATATGAATAATAATTCCTTATATTCAATACTAGCTTAAACCCGCAGCTCCGCTCGCGTGTTGGTTGATTATGATAGATAATGCACGAAACGTCACATCGATTTTTTTAAGGAGATGTATTAAAAGAAATTTCTTTTTTACTGCTTTATTTATTTATTCTTATATTTCCTTATTCGTATGTTTACCCTTACAGAGAAAGAGCTGAAGACATTGTTGCACGCATAAACCAAAGATATGTCTGCGGTATCACGTTTCGCTGTATGTAACCTCCTTGCAAACGTCATCGCTGGCCTTCAATCCGAATTTTTTATAATTTGACGACTTTCAACCACCATATCATCACCTCCCTTATAGCTATCAGCATGGAACTGCTATGGAGTACAACGGGAGACTTCGGACAACAATTTCACACAGACCATTCGTTTGCGTTCTGTAGTTTTCGCTGCAGAGCGAAATAGTAACACACACACACACACACACACACACACACATAGAATTTTATTTACACCCATAACTTTCCATCCCAGTATACCCCACCCTTTTATCATTATCAAGCCTCAAGCAACAATGCAACCAATAAAACCATTTTCAAAGAGTAATTATTGTTCCGCATTTCGCGTTATATTCTTCAAATTACTAAATATCTATCAGATCACTATAAAACCGTGCCTAAAACCTTCCTCAGGTATATATTGGTAACTGTACAAATATTTAAGTCTCTGCGTCTTGTCCTTCGGACGTGATAAGCATACACCGAACATACATTCATATAAATAGCTATCCGATCGCCATAAAATCGTGCCTAAAGCCGGGTAGACATTAGTAACTAGAAATTTTTAGCTCTTTATGTCTTGTGGTTCAGACGTGATAAACGTACACCGAACAGACATTCACATTTATAGATATAGATATTTGTTATAATGAAACAATATCTATCTCAGGGAACTGAATTATTGTTGATATCACCTCTGCTTCAGGTACAAGGCAGTAACGTAACCATTCATGTTCACTGCTTGGGTGCTATTCCAATATTGGGAAACCTTGGAAACTTTCATATGTATTTCATAGGGGAACACTGTGGAAGACTTAAAGTATCTGTTGTGGAGGAAGACGTGCTTTAAGACTAGCCACAATATTCATACGGTTGAGTAATGAAAGCGTCTGCTTGGTAAGCAGGAGACCCAGGGTTCGAATCGCGGCCGCAACACAAATTTTAATTCAAGCCGTCGCCTGATATTCAACATTAATCAGTTGTTGAAATGTGTGGAAACCCATTAAGGTGGGAAAAAACGAAGTAAAAGTTGTCTGCTGTTATGCAGATTGAAGTTTTTTCCGTTCTGTTTTCTTCGCGTTGTTTCTACTTTACTATCGCCTGTTTACACTGTTTTATGCCAAAATAAACGCAACTTTTCAATATTTCCGCCTGTTGCTGTAACTTTGGTCAGCACTGAATATTTAAGTTCGGAATCTTTCACACTAACGTACGTAATTCTTCCGTTTCCGTACATCTGAGGATGACTGATAATTGCTGTTCTTAATATATATTAATGACTTGCCATTATACCTTCACGAAGATGCTAAGCTAGTACTTTTTGCTGATGATACAAGTATAGTTATCACACCTGACAAACAGGAATTAACTGATCAAATTGTAAATGATATCTTCCAGAAAGTTATTAAGTGGTTCTCTACAAATGGACTCTCATTAAACTTCGATAAAACCAAGTATATACAATTTCATACAGTAAATGGCATGACACCATTAATAAATTTAGACTTTGAACGTAAATCTGTAGCTAAGGTAGAATATTCAAAATTTTTAGGCGTTTGCATTGACGAGGGACTGCATTGGAAGAAAAATATTGAAGATCTCCTGAAATGTCTGAGTTCAGCTACTTATGCTATCAGAGTCATTGCAAAATTTGGTGATATAATCTCAGTAAATTAGCTAACTACACCTATTTTCATTCACTGCTTTCATATGGGATCATATTCTGGGGCAATGCAACGTTGAGTAAAAAAGTATTCATTGCACAAAAGCGTGTAATCAGAATAATTGATGGAGCCCACCCAAGAGCATCCTGCAGACGTTTATCTAGGGATCTTCACTGTAGCTTCACAATATATATACTCACTCATGATATTTGTTATTAACAATCCGACCCAACTCAAAAGTAATAGCAGTGTGCATAGCTACAACACTAGGAGACAGGGTGATATTCACTATTCAAGGTTAAATCTAACTTTGGCTCAGAAAGGGGTGAATTATGCTGCCACAAAAGTCTTTGGTCACTTACTAAGTAGCATCAAAAGTCTGACAGATAGCCACCTAGTATTTAAAAAGAAATTAAAAGGAATTTCTGAACGGCAACTCCTTCTACAGTGTAGATGAATTTTTAGATAAAACTTAAAAATAAATAAATAAATAAATAAATAAAAATATCCTTAAAATACTGATTGTCACGTACAGACAACATTTACTAAACTGACACGTTCCACATCATTACGAACTGTCGTATATATGATCTATGGAACAAGTATTAATCTAATCTAACCGAAACCAGTTACCATCTATTTGTAATTATGCTGTGCTACAATTTACGTCATTACAGATTTAAATAAATAATTCAGACTACTGTGTTTCCCTCACCTAACGATGTCAGGTCTGATAATTACGAAATGCGCACAGACGCAGGGCGAGGCAGACATTGACGAGCAGGGGGAATGATCAATAACGTGCGACCAACAGGTCGACGAGAGACAGCACAACGGAGTGGACTGGGCTGAGCCCGGAACTGGTCGATGCAGCTGTCTTCGCCCCGGTACTGGAGCCACTACAGCCACAGTCTATCACAGACAGTCGCGATACTCTATAGGAAAAAAATTGCAGCTGAAGCGATACTAGCGCTCCAAGCGTCCAGTGGGAATAACAATGGAATGACATGATAAAAACCGAGAAGTTGCCGTTTTTAATGCGGTTACTGTCATATTTTCTGGTCACTGAACATTCCTGTGAACTTTCTAATACAAATACGAAAACATCATTAATGTAATATGACTGCTTCTGTTAATGGCAGTCTATAATTTAACAAACTGTCAGTGCAGTGTAATTCACACTGTTCACAATATCCAACTCATATTAATATCATCTGAAACCTTTTGAAAGCAGAAATGAATTGCAACCTGATGTGCTGAAGTATATAAAAGGAGTTGATTATGATTATGTTCGCATTCTCGATGTGTACTGACATGTTGCACGAGTTTTTTGTTAGCGAATTTCGGACATTATTCAGCAGTAATATTATGATATAGTGGACAAGTATTTGCTATTCTCATTAACAGCAGAAGTTTGGACATGAATGAATTGTTAAAGATTTACTTCTATGCCTAAAAGTATAACTAACCACCCTAAACGAACACCTGTTATTCATAACATTATTCTGTTACTTCTGAGCATCCTTCGCAAATGAGAGATTTCCAACTTATATTTTTGACAGTTGTTACAATTTATAGCGCCACAAAAGCTCGTAAATACGAAGTTATTTTGAAAATGCTGCTTCAGCCCAAATACACATTCATTACTCAATCGCTTCGTGGTGTGATTTTACGACCCGACCGCTTGGCAGCGCTATAATCGCGAAGTTGCAGAAAGTCACTGGGAGTTTCGCGACTTTTTACGTTCGACTCTGCTACAGCTTACCCCGTGGACGACAGCTGACACACACACCCCACTACCTGACACAGTTTTGCTGAATCTTCTGGAAGGTCCTGCAGTTCATGCCACGCTGTAATACTGGACCGCTCGATTATAGTCCAAATTTATTAATTTCTTATTTAAGATAAAGACATTTAAGCAATGAACTCACAGGCCACAGTCGCTATTTTACTTTCACTGTTTGTTTTATCATGTACAACTAGTTTCGGCAAAACTATTTCGCCGTTATCAAGTACTTATACATCAACTAAAATTTTTTTAACAATCATATTGAATTTATAAATATCCATACTTCACAAAAATAAACTTAAAAATTACTGTTTACCAAAATAATTACCAAACGTCATATTTCATGTGCTGAGGTTGCTACGTCATTCATACAATAAAGAAACAGGCCTGGGTTGAACCCTGTTAGCTTTTGATCAAATTGTACATTTGTTCGTACATTTCAATGGACAATCATATACAACCTTCAAAAGAACAAACAAATTTGATCAAAAGCTAACACTGGTTCAGCCCAGACATGTTTCTTTACTGTATGAAAGATGTAGAACCTTAGCACATGGAATACAGATTTTGTTGTAATTATTTTGGCAAAAGAGTCATTTAACTTCGTTTTTGTTAAAATATGTAATATAGGAATTTCATATGATTGTTTTATTATAATTTTTTTAGCTCATGTATAAGTACTTGAGAGTGGTGAAATAGTTTTGCCGAAACTAGTTGTACATCATAAAGACAAACCATACAAGTAAGACAGCGTCTGTGGCCTGGGAGAACATTGCTTAAATGTCTCCATCTTAAGTAATTCCATCATTTGCACTCCTTATAGAAAAAAATGTCTAGATTTACAATTATTCATTTATAAGTCTGTTCCTACATAGGCTACATTAACCATGAACGGGCCTAGTTTTTGCCTATATTTTAAGTGTGGCTAGAAAAACGTAGTTCAACTCACTGGTACTGTCCAAGACTTGTACCATAAATAAATGAAAAGCTATGAACCAAAAAGCAGATTCCATCACCATAAGAAACACTATAAGATACTGATTCAGCAATTAAAAAATATACAGGTCCCAGACTCACAATCGCAAAAAAAAAAAAAAAAAAAAAAAAAACTCGCAGACCAATCTTTTACAGGATTACGTCAAGGAAAGTAGTAATACTGTTTCCGCTTCAAAAGTGCATTCTATTTACAGAGAGAAAGATTACCAGTGGGATTCTAAATATCGGGAGCCACAGGAAACATATTTATGAAGCATTTGGGAGAACGGTAATTCAAATACATCTACGGCCATCTAGATTGAGGTTTACTGTGATTTCCCTAAGTCACCCCACGCATATTCTAGGATGATTCCTTTGAAAGGACAATACCGATTTCCTTCCTCAACCTCATCCAAAAACTTCGAGTGTGAGCCAGCAGTTAACGGGATATTAAACTCTAATCTTCCTTCCTTCTTAGATACATGCAATGACGCCTTGTGCCTTATGGATGAAACATGCTGTACAGACAGCTACCAGTTTCTTATAGAAGCAAACTCTGTTCATGATAAGATCCAATTTGCAATAGAAAAAGGAAAAAAATAGTTAAATGTCTTGCACATTAACTTAAGGATTCAGAACAAGACGGTAATAATGTGTGTTCCTCAGTCTTATCGTTTTTAATCTTGATGGTTAGCACAGTTTTACTGCTTCCCTATATTTTTACAGTAGTGCTGCTAAAATACCCCTCTGCGCAGTTCATTAGTTTTACCGAATGGCTTCTCTAAGTTAGTCAGGTGATGACGACTTCGGGTTCCTCCCTTCACTTTCTTTTCTCTATTGTTTTCAAATTTTCAAATGTTTGTAAATCTAAGGGACTTAACTACGTAGGTCATTAGTCCCTACTCCTTGGGCTTACAAACTACTTACACTAACTTCAAGTAACTAATGCTAAGGCAGTGGCGGCTTACGCTTCAGATGACTGGGGCTTCACTTCTTTCAGTGCTGGATCTTCATAGATATTTTATCAGTATGATATGTTTTTGATGGATCTTCAATGCGCCAAAAATAAATATGAAGGGCGGATGTTACCTTCATGGAGGATTTTGCGCATGCGCAAGGCGAGGTGCGCAGTAATTCCATTGTCTTGCTTCGCGACGATTCATGTCAGAACTCGAGTAACCAAGAACTGGCGTCCTTATCAGCTCCAACGCCAATGTTAAAAGCGGCGTTTCCTCTCGCCCCTCCCTGGCGCGGGAGCGTCCAGATGTTGCCCCCAGAGGGTTCAGAAGAGAATTTGAACCTCAGCCGCGCATGCGCATTGCAACGCTGCGGCCACTGCCGCCTGTATTTAGCGGCCGCCCTACGACTCGTATACGGGCTGTCTCCGCGATGTAAGACGTTTCTCATGCGATGAAAATACTTTGAGTGTGCATGTAAAATGATCTGATGGAAGAATGAAACGAAGAATTATAGTTTAAAAACACTTTTTATTTGATTCATTTATTTACTTCTTTTTTATGAAGAGCTTTTCTCCGGGGGTTCACTGGACCAGTGAACACATAGTACGCACCGCCTCTGTGATAAGGACAACACGAACACCCATGCCCGAGGGAGGATTCGAAAACCCGACGGCGAACAGCCGCGTGCTCTGCAGCTGGGAGCCTTGGCCCACACGGCCATTCTGCCGTGGCTATTGTTTATAGTTTTCAAAAAAAAAAAAAAAAAAAAAATGTTCAAATGTTTGTATAGCTTATGGGATCATCAGTCCCTAAACTTACAAACTACTTATGAACTAACTAATACTAAGGACGGCACAAATATCCATGCCCGAGGGGGGATTCGAACCCCCGACCGTAGTGGCCGTGCAGACCGTGACTGGAGCGCCTCAGTCTCCTCGGCCACCGCGGCCGGCTTACAGTTTTCCTTACTTCCTACAAAACACATTACGGCGGCGAAAATCACAAATAACAGCTACCTGTTTTTAATGGGATGTTGTTGTGATGATGTTCTTCCTTTACCGCACGACGAAAAACCATTTGAAAATTATGATCTCAGGCCGAGGACGCAGTGGTTACCTGTAGATTTTGCTGGACTTTGTCACTTGCGTCAAATTTCAGGCCAGAAGGCTTTTCAATAAACAGTTGCGATTACAAGGTGAAGCGGAAAGTCTACACACTGAATACGTAATGCTCGCAGTAAACACGTTAAGTAACTAATGCGGGTTGAAAATAAAATTACTAACTCTTGAGATACTGTAATCATGTCACGGGGTTGCTTGGTTTTTTCCTCTAAGCAGTTTACATAATTTAGCAGTATAAGGATACATTGGAAAACAACTTTTGCAGCATATCCTTGAACAACGTGTTTGTTGTGGAAACGACAATTACTGAGAAACATGGAGTGAATTTCAATTGCATGGATGATTTCTACGTTCGTATTAACAAAAGAACCTCCGATTTACAAGAATTTTAAAATTACATATCCACTTACCTTTCACAAACAGGCCAGATATCCTCGAGAGTGAGTAGAAAGCCGCACGGGAATGACCTCGCGGTCTGAGGAACCACTCCACTGAGAATGTAGCCGCTCCCGGCGGAGGTTCGAGTTCTCCCTCTGGCATGGTTGTGTGTCTTACTCTTGGCCTAAGTAAGTTTGACTAGTTTACAAGTCTAGAGCTCGAGGAACCTAGCAGTTTGACCTCCTAGCTTTACAAACATATGAACATTTGAGTGGGTGGAAGTCAAGAACTGAAACTAGAAAGTTTATCCAAACAGCATCAGCTGCACTGCGAAAAATCACAAACCAACCACAAACCTAAGATGCCAAACCACGGAAGAAAGAAAGAAAAACGGGGCTAACATGTAGAGCTAACATTTACCAATTTATTCTATAGTTTTTTTCCTCGAATATATTACCATTCGCCGTCCGCGGTGGCCGAGGGGACTGAGGCGCTTCAGTCACGGTCTGCACTATGGTCGGGGGTTGTGATCCCCCCTCGGGCATGGATATTTGTACCGTACTTAGTCTTAGCTAGTTCATAAGTAGTTTGTAAGCTTAGGGACTGATGACCCCGTAGTTAAGTGCCATAAGTTCTACAAACATTTGAACATTTTTTTATATTACCATTCCCTGTTGTGTACTAGTTTCTGTTATCAATAGTAATTTGCTATTTGTAACTTGCCCGTCAAGGCGAAAATCTTTCCTTCTGGACTGCCAGTTATTTCGGAAACTACCTTTTTGCGTTCACATTGCTTTTACCGACATTACCAGCAACTGGTTGTTATATTTCTCTCCAGGCTGTGGTTTGTGTTCGTCTACAAGGTCTTTGCGACGATTACAGCCCTTGGTGTCTCTGCTTAGTTCTCTTTCCGTCACCACATTAGTCACATCGGCATGTTATCATCCCTTTTCTCGTGGTTTAACATCTTAGTTTTTAAGCTGGGTAGTGCTTTCTGCCGTACAGCTGACTGCTCCTCTGTTTCCTTCTGCAGCTTTCGGCTTCCACCAGATATCTAACGGGTTTCATTGTATTTAGCCCTCGTGTAGTCTCGGTGATGATTGTGGGGCAAGAGGCATATTTCCCTGCCACGCTTGAAAGCTGCATGTTTTTCACAAGTGGGATGTTAGTCTTAGGTAGGCTATTTTTAATCATTTTATGTGGTCATTATTTTCCTTCGTTCTCTTGTCTAGAATTTCTAATGTTTTATGGATTACTTTACTGTCCGATGACACCGGAACCGTGGTGTTGTGTAGCTACTTACGTAGTGTAGAGACATGCTTACGTATACAGGCCACATTACGTGTTGTCTTCCACACCTTACCGTCAGCTGCTTCTTCACCTCCCAGATCCATTATCTCCATGTATCCCATGGTGTTATCCTCGCATCTCGTTCTCGGCCGTCCTATTCGTCTCATTTCTTCGCCTTCACCATCAATTATTGCCATTCTCTATTCTCCTCACAAGTCCGCACCATCTGATTGTGAATCGTGTAGTTTTCACTCTCACTACAATGTTTGTTAGTGTGTATAATTGAGTTTTCTATTTTCCCTTATTTTCCACTGTACGTTTTGTTTCACCTATCCTTGTAATATTTTCAGTGCCTTACTTTTAAAAGTGATTAGTTTTTCTTCTGTTTTCTTTGTTAGGGTCCACGTCTCCAACTTACGTAGGACACTAATGTCTTGATGATAGTTTGATATATTTCTATTTTTGTCTGCCTGGATAGGCAGATCCTACGATGTTGTACACACAGCTCCTATACATCTTCTGCCAGCCTGAATTGTTGTTACGATCTCTCGTTCTATTAGGTTTTATTGGTTGATGTAGACACCGAGGTAGGTGACTGTCTGCCTTCAAAATTGTTGGTTCCTGTCTGTATGGTGGTGTGGTCCTAACTGATATCTTCTTCCCATTCTTATTAACTTTGTTTCACCTCAATTTTTACTTACATTTTCAACTTCTGTTATGAGGACAGTTCCCATCTTCTCTATCACGACTATACCATCTGCGATAGCTGTTGTTAGTTTTCCCTGCTTACGGCATATGTGATAATGGTAGTAACAATTGTTATGAAGAATGTTCCACACGGTCGTCTGGCTCACCCTCTACTGGTGGACCAACTACATGGTTCACAGTGTTAATCACGTTTTCCTTCCACCCAAAATATTTTCCTCCAAGTCTGGTGTTTAAATATTTCGGGTACGTCCTTCATGATTTCCTGCTTCCATAAGCAACTCTGTCTCAAACAAATGGAAAACATTGTTGCAAACATTGAATGCTGTGGTGGTAGTTGTCGGAGGGAACAGGCTTCACGATACAACCTTGCTGTCCGCCGCCCGTTGTCACTTGCCTTTCTGTTATCATCTGGGAATACTCTCCATTCAAATACTGAACCATTGTGTAATACGCGGTATCACATCCACTATGAAGTTAGTCACCAAGAGAAGTGAACCGGACACAAAATTACCTATTACTATGGTAGTAGAGGGCGCTAAGGCATGACATATGAGGAACAATAGCACACTCTAGGAGGAAACAATGCGTACTGTACTGTGAGTGTGTGGTACAGCGTGTACTTGACTGCAGATGCTGACAAAGTATGAATAAATAAATGGTTTCTAGAATAAATGCACTAGACTTTTTTGCTCTGTATCGTCTCATCGCTCAATCCCTAGAGTTCGTACACGGTGGAAAAAATCAGTCTTTATAATTTTGTGAAAAATACAAGTTAACCCTCTAAAAAGGAGCTTTCCAAAGGTATCTTCCTTTATATATAAAGCAGAGTGTTTGTTTGTGTGTTCATATTGCATACAAATCTACGGTTTTGTTCCAATCAAATTTTGCACACGTAAGCTTCATTCCATGAAAACGGTCGCCTTAATTCTAAGGATCACGTACAACACATTGTTCACGAGATATGACGTCATAAGCAATGAGATACGCTAAAAACTGGTGCATCAAACAACACCGTTACACAAATCTTCCTAAACCACTGGCCCGATGTCACCAAGTTTGGTACAAATATTCCTTCCAAATTTGACATGAAGTCACCAACGAGGTATGTGTCCATTTTCAGATTTCGTCACTAACAGTGCTGTAAGGAATGCTTTAAAAAACACAAAGGCCACAGGTGGTGATGCGGCTATTATTTATTGAGTGTAGTTCAGTAGGTCCATAACGTGGTATAATTGTACGAAACTTTACCCAACGTTTTAGATTCTGACGATGATAAGGTCGAAACGGGTCAATAAATAACAGCTCTGAACCCCTCTCCCCCTATATCCTTTGTATTTTTAAAGCGTCTCTTAGCACTGTTGAGTTACGATATTACAAATATTCCTTACCGTGCGGTAACAATGCTGTCCTGGTAGAAAACAAATACGACACATAGTTCAGAAGATATAACGTCATGAACAATAGGAGTTTCACGAAACTGCCGCATAATGCGACGAGACTTACTCACACACTATTTGAGAATGACAGTACTTAGACTTGCAACCAACTTGAAACATAATTTCGAACCTTTATTAAACTTTTTCTCGCTGACAACCACATCAAAATACACAAAAGGATAAAGTTTCTCGTTTACTACTTTTCGCTGTTCATGAAACAAAACTACGGCATTCGATATGACGTTACAGTTTATAATTTCTACACTACAAATTGTGGTCGCAGAAAATTATACAGAAAGTATACACACATTGAGCTGAATGTAATTTCGAAATTGTATCACAGTACGACACGTAGTTCATGAGATATAAGGACGGAAACAGTAACGTTCATGGAAAACCGCCCCATCAAGCAACAGGTTTTAATCTATTACTCCTTTACAACTAACTCTGCTCGTAACGGATTTTACCGCATACAGTACTTATGCAAATTAATATATGACTGCAAAATTATACAATTTTACAACATATAATTCGATAAATATAAGATCATATATACTGAGATGGATAAAAGCCTGTCACATCAAACATCACATATTAATATATTTAAGTATTTACCAGTAAAACACTCCTGAATTCCAGTCAAGGAAATTCCTGAAATGTGGCTGCTCTTCACAACTTTGAACCAACTTGAAACTGTGAAGTGCACACGGCTACAAGGAAAGCAATATACTTACATACTACATAGAGCTACAAGGAAACGAAGAGAATGAATCAGACTGCATAAAACGAATACCCATTACGTCCGACGATCTAGCTTTTTACTTCCAGAGACTGCAGTTTTTAGTGAGACTTGCATTTTCTGTTACGATTAATAAATCAGAGGGGAACCTATTCAATGCTCTGGAGTGGATTTGACATATTCATGTTTCTCAAACGGACAACATTATTAAAGTTAAAGGTGAAGCACTGAATTAAAATTTGTGCTGCGGCCGGGAATCGAACCCGGATCTCCATATCGCTTTCTGAGGGGTGGACTCACCAAAGAAATGATTCTTATTAGATCCTGGACAAGTCATAAGAAATATTGTTTATAGTAGAGCTGTGAATTAAATCAATTATGAATGTTACATGTTGTAACTTGAAAGAGTTTATTCCAATCAACATTATCAAAAGCATTCTCCAAATCTACAAAAGCTAGGTATTTAGGTTTACCTTTCCTTAATCTAGCTTTTAAGATAAGCCGTAAAGTGATTATTGCCTCCCGTGTTCCTACATTTCTCCTGAACCAAAACTGATCTTCCCCGAGGTCGGCTTCTACCAGCTTTCCCATCCTTCTCTATATAATTCCTGTTAATATTTTGCAACCTTGATTTATTAAACTGATGGTTCTGTAGTTTTCACACCTGTCTGCACCTGCTTTCTGTATCTTTTTTCTTTGGATGCTGCACTTATAGTTTTGTTTATTATGCAAGACAGCCTTATTTCTTATATATTATCTGAAAAATACAACATGTTATTAGAGAAATGAGATGGACAGAGAGAGAAGGGATAGAAGAAGTACTAACACAAGGCTTCAATAAATAATAAATACCCCGGCAATGCCGGGTTTTGAAATAGTAATTAATAAAAATCTGTTAAGCAGCATATTGAGTCAGCAAAGAGTTCCAGCTTGACAGTTCTATCTATTGAAGAGGTTTACTATACAGTTATTATGAAGCTACGTAAGGCTAAAGGGTTAAAAATAAATATTTAACTGCTAATTATTAGTAATATTACTGAAAAATATTACATGAAGTTAAAATAGTTACATTTTTATGAATGAAACTTAGACATTTGAAAGATATTTCTGTATGAAGTGCATTCTCTTGCGAAATCACCAGAAGGTGACGAATATATCTTTCGACCTCCAAATTTTGCAGCTGCACGCCACTGACAATTTTTTTTAAATTATTCTTCATTATGGCGTTTGGTTACAGTGACCATACAGCCAGCGGTTATTACAGTGGCAAAATTACAATAGAATTGAGATTCTTACAACGTATATCACAATATTAATAGGTATCTCACATCATACAGCCTTTGAATAAAACTAGAACAATTATATGTACAAGACATAAAACAATACATATTTAACAGTACGAGTGACATATCTCATACAACAAAAGTGCAAACAGCATAAGACCATTTGAGAGGTGCAAAGGCAAATAAAAGTCACCGCCACTGACGTGACCAACAACCAAGTTGACCCCAGCAAGGAGGACGGTTACGCGTCAGATCGTCTGTGAGAGTGGCACTTTTCCCTCGGTGTGCTCGCCTTTTATTGTGATGTAGGCGTGCAGTACTTGTACCGGAAACGGCGCAGCCACGCCTCTCACGTGTTCCCTCCGTGCGGCGGCGGCGCCGGAGACAACGGGGGCGTTAGATAATGCCTGCAGTGGAGGTAGTGGCGGAGGTAGTACTAGCTAGCTGCCGGCTTGCGCAACGCGAGAGGGCCGTCTGTTGGCAAAATTGAATTGCGGCGAAACTGTGCCGCCTCGTTGCGTAAGGCCAGCAGCAGCCGCCTCCGCAGACAGCGCCTCCTGCGGCCGAGAACTTGAGGCACAACCTGGACACTGGAGGACGCGCACCAGAAGGGGCCCAGGGGGCACAGCGGCGGCGCACGCGCTGATGCACAATAGGGATGGCGGTTACTGCTGAAATAACCGGTTTTCGGTTATACCGGTTCTTTTAATCTCAAGTTTAACCGCACTGTAAGAAATGCTCAAGATAACCGGTTTTTTAAATAACCGGTTTCGGTTTTTTATTGTTATTAGTTCCACTAGAGTGCGACCGAAACAGTTAGCGGCCGAAACAGAAGCCGTAATCGAATTTTCGGTTCTTCTAGTTTCGGTCGAAACCGAAACTTACGAAATTTAGTTAAAATTTTGGTAAATTTACGTTATACGACAAATCACTAGTCTTAGCATATTTTGCAAGATCGCCTCCCAATACTACGCCCATGACTGAGGGAGGAAGGAGGACTCGTACCACCGACTGGAGCAGCCGCGCAGTCCGTGACATGGAGCCTCAGACCGCACGGCTACCTCACGAGGCACCACATCAACAATGTTACGTAAACCCAAACTGCTTATTGAAAAAGCACCTCGCTTTCAAGGAATCACATTAATAAAACTTGTTAGCATAACAATATGATAATACATTAAAAGTTATTTTTCCAACTTTACATAATATGTATATGAACCGAATTTACCTTCTCTTCCAAGAAACATTTTGGATGCTTTTTCCTTAAATGACACAGCATGTTTGTAGTACCTCCACCCGTTTTCAGCTTCTTAAAGCAAATGGAGCATTGTACCTCACTGCTCCCGTACTTCGTGTAGTACTTCCACACTCGGGATGCTGCCTTTTAAGACACAACCGTTGTCTGGCGACGACAGCAAGGAACTGCCGCATGACCAGACGGAGGCAAGTCTTGCACACTACCGGTGCACGCGCGTCGTCTAATAGGCCACGCCACACAGCAACAGGTGCATCGATGCCTCACCAGCTGCACCAGTCCTTAAGTTCTTATGCCACGCGTTTGTTGCGCGTTTCTGACTGCCGGGATTGTTTTTAATCACTGATCTCTTTTCTTACTTTCTCCGATGACCTAATATTTCACAGCAGTGGAAATTTTAGGAATAGCCCTAAATATTAGGGTCTACTAGTGTTAATTTTTTTAAATTATTTACAAAAAACACCTTTTTAAACCACTACTACAGGAAGTAGTCGTACCGGTTTTTTCACCCGGTTCTTGGCAATTACTAAAAAAACCGGTTACAACCGACACCAAATAAATACCGAAAAAACCGGTTATTCAAAACTAAAATACCGGTATCGATTTTAACCGGTCGGTTTTTCCCATCCCTAATGCACAGGCCTGCATGCTGCTGATCGTGACAGACACAAATGTTCCTATTTTTTTTATTGCCAAATTAAGAAATGGCGGCTACTATCTATATACAGGGTGTTTCACTAAGTGTGTTTGCCTCTGTAACTTATAAAATAATAGGCGACGGGAGATTGTAATGCGGTAGGTCAACACAAAAAATGTTACACTTTCTGCGGAGCTATGAACATAGTTTATTGTATCATTTTCCAAAGAGTTACAACACAAAGATATAATGTTTTAAATGGAACAATAGTTTTTTCTATCGTGTATTGGATTCGTTGAAACCAGCTGCGTCCAAATCAATTTAAAGTAATTCCTATCACTGTTAGTTTGGGAGATACTACCCTTCAAAGTTTCAGGGGCAGATACCACAAGCGCTGCGCATAATGCAATACGCCTTCTAAATGTGGCGCGGCTGAGTTGTAACGTCGTCGATGTCACGGACCGAGAAGCTTCAGTGGCATCGTATCGGCACTCGCCGAGCATCAGCAACATGTCAACGTACTCGTTGTTCGTGTATGCCATTGTCTTTCGATGTCAGTAACTGAGGTATATTGAGCCCCGGATGTTTGTGTGGCTCCAACTGTCGGGTATACGGCCGTGTGCGGCGACAGTCGGCAGTCTAACAGCGCATCGAGGAAGCTTCTCGCTCCGTGACACCGGCGACGTTACAACTCGGCCGCACCACATTTAGAAGGCGCATTGCATTATGCGCAGCGTTTGTGGTATCTGCCCCTGAAACTTTGAAGGGTTGTAGCTCCCAAACTAACAGTGATAGGAATGTACTTTAAATTGATTTGGACGCAGCTGGTTTCAACGAATCCAATGGACGATAGAAAAAACTATTGTTCCATTTAAAACATTATATCTTTGTGCTGTAACGTAACACTTCTTGTTTTGACCTACCGCATTAAAATTTCCCGTCACCTATTACTTCATAAGTTACAGAGGCAAACACACTTAGTGAAACACCCTGTATATATAAATGAATTGCTGTTCGATAGTCTCGCTAAAACTCGAGAACGGCTGAACCGATTTGGCTAATTTTAGTCTTGCAATATTGCGTAAGGCCAGGGAAGGTTTAAACGGTGATAAAATATGGAAAAGTTATTCGGAAAAGAGGAAAATAGGGAAAAACTGAAGCAGTTTCTCCAGTGAGCTATCAATACCGTTCGTCCAATTGCGATAAAATTTTGTACATTTCATGTTGAAAGCAAGAGGAAGGTTTGCATCAAATAAAAATTTGGAAAAGTCGCTCGGAAAGTAGGAAAATTTAGAAAAAAACCGAAAGCAATTTTTTTCTTTGAATAAAATTCAATTGCCACATGGTTATAATAGCATCAGTTGAGTGTGGCTTGACAGGACAAGTTTTGTATGAAATAAAATTTTTGGAAAATGTACCGTAAAACTGTAAAATTTGAGAAAATGTGAATGTGCGTTTTTCAACGCGTTTTTCATTGAATTCAGCACTATGACTGCCTATTCGCACGACGGAGACGTGTAATTCTTTATCTGTTTCGTTCATTATGGTCTTGGAAAAGTTTTCAGTAAAAAAAAAATTGGGACAGTTAAAAAGGAATGTCACAAAGTTCCCTTTTCAATGTGTTTTTAAATGTACTCAACACTACAAGTTGAGAACCGTTCATCCGATTGCGATAAAATTTTGATCATTTGACGTTCATTCGTCTGATTGCGATATAATGTTGCATATTTGACGTACACAGCAAGAGTAACGTTGTTATTAAATAAAAATTTGGAAAAGTTTCCCAGAAAATTGAAAAATTTAGAAAAAAAATAAAAAGAGATTTTTCTATGAAATATCAATATCATTAATCTGATTGTCATAAAATTTGGCACTTTCTACGTTCAAAGCGAGAGGAAGGTTTGAGTGAATTAAAAGTTTGGAACAGTTGGCCAGAATTAGCAAAATTTGTGGAAAACTGAAAGAGCTCTTTTCTTTGGGATATTGCCATGAACTTTTGCACGTTTGACGTTTAAAGCAAGAGTACATACATATTAGCAATTGCGAAGCATTGTCGGGTCGACTAGTATGTTACTAAAACACGAAAAGAAGATACATTACATGATGAAAAGTATCCGGATACCTGGCTAGAAACGACTTATGGGTTCGCGGTACCCTCCATCGTTAATGCTGGAATTCAATATGGTGTTGGCCAACCCTTAGCCTTGATGACAGCTTCCACACTCACATGTGTTGGAAGGTTTCTTGTACAACGGCATAGCATTCATCCCGGAGTGCTGCATTGAGGAGAGGTATAGATGTAGGTCGGTGAGATCTCGCACAAAGTCGGCGTTCCCAAAAAAAAAAAAAAAAAAAAAAAAAAAAAAAAAAATTTGGAAAGTGCCCCTCCAGCACATCACACACTCGCCTGCTTCTATGGGGTCGAGCACCATCTTTCATGTAACACATCTTATCGCAAACAAAATGTTCAAATGTTTCTATAGTTTATGGGACTTAACGACGGGGTCATCAGTCCCTAAACTTACAAACTACCTATTAACTACCTAATACTAAGGACGGCACAAATATCCATGCCCGATGGAGGATTCGAACCCCCGACCATAGTGGCCGTGCAGACTGTGACTGACGCGCCACAGAACACTCGGCCACCGCGGCCGGCCCCAAATATCCCAAACGTGTTCTGTAGAAGTCAGAAGTATGTGTAGGCCAGTCCATTACAGGGATGTTACCGTCGTATAACCACTGTGCCGCTGGCTGTGCATTATGAACAGGTGCTCGATCGTGTTGGAAGATGCAGTCGCCATCCCCGAATTACTTTTCCTTGTACAAACTGATGGAAATTTAATATAAAAGTGGAACAACTTCCTGATGTTCTGAAAAAAAACTTATTTATTCGTCACTAATCGGCTTTTGGCTTCTCAGGCCATCAAACCGAAAGCAGGTTTGTGAGGAATAAATACGTTTTGCAGAACATCAGAAATTTGTTCCTTTTTTATATTATTATCATGTTCTGTTAAGCACCGACGGAAAATTCAATTAATAGATGGAAATTATTTGCCAAATTGCAACATGGCAGGCAATGAAAATCCATGTCCAAAACATATGAATGCAGCCACGGTGCAATTCAGTGCTCAATGACCAGAGTTACACATCCAGATTGTATAGAATTCACTGGTTTGCACTGCTCATTTTTGGCAGAAGTCTTAGTGTGCTGAAAATAACGCCTCTTCTGACAAGTCTTCCGAGTATGCATATTTCCTCGGATGAAAATTTTATCGCTATAGATCAGCATTGAGTGTTAGTGTCCCCTCATGAAGTTAATAAACTACTTGTGAAACAGCTGAAGCGAATAGAGGATAAAATTAAACGCTGTATATTACTGAATAATTCATTGATTTTCTTAACAAGTTTCCTGGTAAAAAGTAAATTTATTAAACTTGACTAGTACCAAGAGCATACTAATTTCAAGACAAGCAAATACATCCCCACACATCAAACATTAATTAACAAAGGGTCACCATCTGCATGCGAACATGACAATTGTGTCTGCATTGATGTATCAAATGTTCAAATGTTTGTAAACCTATTAGACCAAACTGCTATGGTCATCAGTCCCTAGACTTACAAACTACTTAGTAACTTCTCTTAAGGACAACACACACACACACACACACACACACACACACACACACACACGGAGGACTTGAGCCACCGGGGGGAGCGACTGCCCAGTCCATAACATAATGCCTTAGACCACGCGGCCACTCCAGCGTGATTCATTGATACTCATATTCATCAAAATAAAAGGCACACACACAGTGTATCCAAATGTTCAAATTTAATTATTTGTAAGCCTAAGGGACCAAACAAGTCCCTAGAATTACTTGAACTAAGTTACTCTACACACACACACACACACACACACACACACACACACACACACACACACATGCCAGAGGCAGGTCTCGAACCTCCGGCGGAAGCGGCCAAACAATCCACGACGTCGCACCCCACACATTGCAACCACTTCCACGCGGTATTCCAAGAGCAATTACAATCACATTATAAAAGTTGACTAAAATATGTATTGAAAAAGCAGTACAGGAAAGATTAGGTGGTTTAAAGGATAGTTAAGGTACGTAGAGAATCTTCTACAAATACAAATCACGAGAGAATAGGAAATTATCTCGAAATTCCCCTTAAGAAAAGTTACATTCTTTTTTTCATCTACATATTCACGCTCCAAATCATATTTCAGTGCCTGGCTGATGTTTTATCCAATCGATTTCATAATTTTTATCTTCCGTTCCATTCCCTAATAGACCGTGGCAAAAAGGACATCGATATCTTTCCGTTTTCGATCTGATTTCTATTACTTCA
Source organism: Locusta migratoria (assembly GCA_026315105.1). NCBI lineage: Eukaryota > Metazoa > Arthropoda > Insecta > Orthoptera > Acrididae > Locusta > Locusta migratoria. The sequence goes on from CM048744.1 coordinate 544,079,323, forward strand.
TTATGATGATCATATCTTCCTACGTAGGTGAATGAGTCGCCGTAGAACAGCCAAAGCTCTAACGTACCTTGCTAAGGACTGCGCGTTTGCTCGCCGTCGGAAGTTCGGGTCCTCCCTCGGGCATGAATGAGTGTGTTGTCCTTTGGTTAGTTTAAATTAGTTTAAGTAAATTGTAAGTCTACGGACTGATGATCAATAAGTTTACACATTGTAGGTGGGTGATTTGACTGATTTATCGTGCAAAAGAAATTTAACGAATTCCTTTTATTGCTCATAAGGATGACATCACACGTCTCATTATTTAGGGTCAATTGCCATTTTTCGCACCACGTAGATAGATCACTTCGCAGTTTCTTTTGATCTGGTGATTTTACCAACGAATAAACCACAGAATCATCCCTGGTGTATTCCATATCTGTTTCACTTGATGACTTTCCGTCACTTACTTCGTACAGTATCCTCTATGACAAGAAATCACGAATCCTGTCGCACAACTGAGATGATATTTCATACGCACGCAGTTTGATTAGAAAGCCGTAGTGAGGTAATGTGTCAGAAAACTTCCGCAATCAATTTGGGATCACTTATCGATAACACTAATGACTTCACGTGAATAAAGAGCTATCTGTGTTTCGCAAGAACGATACTTTCGGAATCTATGTTGACTATGGGTCAATAGATCGGTCTCTTCGAGGTAGTTCATAATATTTAGGAAAAATATATGTTCCATAATTCTGTCGCGAAACGACGTCAGTGATGCCATTGATACATAAATCAGAGGGAAGAGAGTATTAATTATACCACTGGGACGAGAGGTCTCGCTTAAAGTGAAAATAACGACGGCCACCTACGAACTACTCGAGATATATGGTAGAGATAGCAACTTTTTCGGTCACACCAAAGTTACGCCGCGCCACATGGCCTCTAGGTGATGAATAGGATCAAAATATATCTCACACGGTGCGGAGTAATAACAATAACTCCAAATTACGACCACGTGCCATGCATCAGGAAGCAGGACATGGACAGAACCAACTTTTCCGTCTGCTTCTTCTTTTCAATCAGAGTAAAATATTCTAGATCGCTAAAATTACATTTATTGATTATGACTTTTCGGCATCTGCCATCATCAGACCTAAAAACCTCTGAACTTGCACAGTAAAGTTCAGCATCAGTTATATAATATGTACATACTAGGAACGTCAGGTACTGCGGCTCAGGCGGACAACGAACCCACAAGCCGATACTGACCAAATAAATGTAGACAAAAGTAACCATAAACACTGAAAGAAGGCAAACATAAGGTAACACAAGGTTTAAAAAAAAGCACTAAACGAAGGACAGTGCCAAATTACATCCACTCGTCGGGGAGTATTGGCCGAGGGAGGGAGAATGCACTACCTACACATACACCCGCGGCCAGGTCAGGGATCTGACACACGAGCGGCTACAAAGCAGAAAAATACCACTGGTTTGGCATATAAGAGGAAATGAAAGTTTCAATTAGAAACCATTAAATGTATAAGCGGCACCTAAAACGATGGGAAGCTAATCTTGTTGCAAAAAACCACAATACTAAATCGAAGTCCGCAACGACGCGCAAGGCGAACACATTTCTAACACACCAAACTTGATGGAAATAGTTCCGTCACAGGAAATATGTGGACCGGTTACTTAACTTGGTGATAGAACGCGGCCCAGAAATCGCTCGTTGATGTAAGCACCATGGGTGTCCAGACGGGCAGACGTATGGCCCAGCAAGCCGCAGCGGTCCTTCCTCTCTCCCCACCCTTCTGTGTTACAAGGGTATCAGCCAATGGTTGATATCGACAATGGAGCAGTGCGAGGGTTTTTCGTGTTCTCACACCACAGCCTCACCTTTTCGAAAATCTTAAAAATTACCTTGCAATTTTAAATCCGAGGTACCAAGAGAAGAGAGAATCTCGAAAGTTGTCACAAATCTGTTGCTACGCAGGGCAGTTTGAAAGGGGAATTCCTCCATGACAGCAGAGTGGGGAGTTCGAGTATTTCGGCAGCAAACTCCAAACGCGAGTTCTCCACCTGCTGCGCGTACCCATATACCCAACTGACCACTCCTCACGAGCGCACCACTGACTACTGACAGAGGGAAGGAAGATTAGAATTTAACGTCCCGTCGACAACGTGATGAGAGACGCAACACTTGTTGGGATAGTTCTTGTCAGGAATGGGTACGGAAATCGGATCTGCCATTTCAAAGGAACCTACCCAGCTTTTTGTCTGGAGTGATATAGGAAAATCACGGAAAACCTAAATCAGGTTAGCCGGAGGCGGGTTGGAACCGCCGTTCTCCCCAGTGCGAGTCTGATGTGATACCAATGCACCACCTCCCTTGGTGTCCACTGATGAGGAGAGTAACGGACAGATCTTGCATCATAAGAAGCAACCTGTCTTCCTATTCCAGGCCAAAAACCTGTATCTTTTCTCAATCTCACCGAAGAGACTCACAAAATTTAAGAAAAGTAAAGTGAGGATTGCCACCCGCGTTTCTACATTCCTCCTGAACCCAAATTGTTCTTCCCTAAGGTCGGCTTCTACCAGCTTTTCCATTCTTCAGTAAATAATTGGTGTTAAAATTTTGCAACCATGACTTATCAAACTGATGGTTCTGTAATTTTCACACCTGCCTGCGCCTGCTTTCTTTGGAACGGGGATTATTAGATTTTTCTTAAAGTCTGAGGGTATTTCCCCTGTCTCATACATCTTACGCACCAGGTGAAATAGTTTTGTCACGGCTGGCTCTCTCAGAGACGTAAGTAGTTCTGAGGGAATGTCGTCCACTCCAGGGGCCTTGTTTTGACTTAGGTCTTTCAGTGCTCTGTCAAATTCTTCAAAATGTTCAAATGTTTGTAAAGTCTATGGGACTTAACTACGGGGTCATCAGTCCCTAAACTTACAAACTACTTATGAACTACTTACGAACTAGGACGGCACAAATATCCATGCCCGAGGGGGGGATTCGAACCCCCGACCGTAGTGGCCGTGCAGACCGTGACTGGAGCGCCTTAGTCTCCTCGGCCACCGCGGCCGGCTCAAATTCTTCTCTCAGTATAGTATCCACAATTTCATATTTATCTACATCCTCTTCCCTTCCTACAATATTGTTTCTAAGTTCATTTCCTTTGTAGAGCTCCTCTATATACTCTTTCCATCTTTCAGCTTTCCCTTCTTTGCTGACAACTGGTTTTCCATCTGAGTTCTTTATATTCATACAGCTGCTTTTCTTGTCTCCCAATGATTCGTCTATTTTCCTGTAGGCAGTACCTACTTTTCCTCTTGTTATACATTCCTCTACAGACTTGCATTTGCCTTCTAGCCACTCCCGCTTAGCTATTTTACACTTCCTTTCAATCTCATTTCTTAGTCGTCTGTACACCTTTTTTCCTGTTTTATTTACTGCATTTTTATATTTTTTCTTTTCATCAATTAAATTTAGTATTTTCTGTGATATCCGAGGTTTTTCTGTATTTCTTGCCTTTCTACCTATTTGGTCCTCTGCTGCCTTCACTATTCAATTTCTCAATGCTGCCCATTCTTCTTCTACTGATTTATTTCCCCCCGTTTCTGTCAGTTGTTGCCTAATGCTCCCTCTGAAATTCCCAAGGACTTCGGGCTCCTTTAATTTATCCAGGTTCTATTTCCTTATTTTCCTACCTTTTGCAGTTTCTTTAGTTTCAGCCTACAGTTCATGACCAACAAGCTATGGTCAGAGTCTATATCTGCCCCTGGATGTGTCTTACAGTTTAAAACCTGGTTCCGAAATCTATGTCTTACCATTATAAAATCTATCTGGTACCTTCCAGTGTCTCCTGGTCTCTTCCACGTAAAGTGAAATATACGAGTAGCAAAACCTGGAACAAATTGGCACCTCACAGTTTCACCTCCTGAGGGCTGAAGTCCGTTGTAATAAACATTTCTGCCGTCAAAAACGTTATATAATCCGTTGTAATACATGTGGTTCATTCTAACAGACAGTATGCAGCAGTCACCTGTTAGAAGGAACAATCACCAATCTTATTCCACGAAAATATGCACGTAAATGTTTTAAATGTTTCTAAACAACTTGGATCAAACTGCTATGTTCATAAGTCCCTGGACTTACAAACAACGTAAACTAACTTATTCTAAAGGCGACACACACACCTGTGTCCGAGGGAGGACTAACGTACGGCGAATATGTACTGAGCTGTTCATTTCCTGAATTAGCAGCAATACTAATAGCATAACTAGCTGAAGAGAAACTTTTCAGAAGATCATCAATGTTTATTAATGGTGTCATGCCATTTACTTTAAAGAATATACTGTGGTTTATTAAATTTTAAAGCGATACCATTTGGAGAGCACCACTTATGACAGACATTTTATCATTTCATTAGTTAATTCTGGTTTGTCAGGTGTGATTACAACACTTGTATCGTCAACACAATACACTAACTTTTATGACCAACCGCCCCTTTCTCTTAACTTCTTGAGTGCAAAATCAACCGATTCAGTCTTAAATTCCCTCCACAAGAAACCCAGGTCGTTAACATTGATCTCCCTGACCGGCAGTTACGATTCAGAGCCCTGGGAATAATTGAAAGTAAGACCCAAAATTATAATGTAGCCTCTAATTGACCATTTATTAAATAAATTATATTGCGCAACGAAAAACGCAGGTTCTCAATCGTAGCTACTGGTTTGAACTTGGTCGGGACCACCGAAATTCATATTTCAATCTCTGCCACACATTTGATTTACTGATTGTTTAAACACATATACACTTGTGGCAGGGGGAAATAACGATTTGGCGGAGCTAAGAATGAATAAGAAGATGGTGAGAATTAATTTTGAATTACACATTTCATTACTCCTAACACAATGCAATAAGCAACAATACTAAAACAGACCAGAAGAAGGGCACTCAAGCACCCGAAACCGGTCGTCAAAAAATAAATAATCACAAGCAACTGGCTGCTGCATTTTGTTAATTTACAATGCAATAATCAAGAAATTGGATGAAAAGGAAGTTTCATAATCTTGTCGGCTGGATTCATTATAAGTTAAATCCTACTGGTAATTTGCTTTATTTAGTGCCGTAGAAAGCCCTCTAGTTTGAGAGAGCGGTTATAAAGGAAAATTCTTCAATCAAACATTATTCCTTCACCCTCGTCGAATGCATATATCTCTACAAAAGTAAATACTCGATCTCAACTGATATTTGCGTAACAAGACATTAAAATAATGGTCCTCCCGAAAGAATCATCATAGAGGCTCTTAATCTCAGCCAAGAAACTAAATACAAGTGGCGTACCTCCCCATGATATCGCGAAACACAAAGTAAATAAAATAAACAAAACGTAGCAGAAGCGAGGAAATGATACGCCTCTTCGCTAAACAAAATTACTGAAAACCCGGTAAATTCTACAAGGTCAACACAGTGAGTGCTAGCCAAGTCACGTGGAATCGCAAATACTGGTAATCTCGAGACAAAAATTAGGCATACCACTATGGAAACTGAATACTGATTCAATTAAAGTGATTACTGGGGATATTGATCTTATTAAGCATAGAAAGAAAGAAAACAGTTAATGGCAGGATCCCTCGTCAATCATATAAGTCACCGCAAAAAATCCACACATACTTTCATACTTTGAACCCACGCAGTTTATTATAGGGGGATATCATCGCTATTAAGCCGTATATGTAGCTGCTGGGCCATGGACCTGATAGCTCACGACTCTCTCAGAAATCGGTAAGGCTGTCCAACATTACATACAAAGAAAAGGCAAAAAAGTATTAAAGATATCAGAAACGTTATTAAAGGTCACTGCAGGTGACTTTTTGCTACTACCGGGCATTGTGGATTCAGATTTATCGAAGACCGGAAAACGCGGGAATGCATGTTCGTTACGAAGAATTAAAGAAAAATCTAACATCGACATCGTCAATTATTTTGCTTAAAAACACACGCACTTGTTGATTAAGCATAATTCCCTGATATTGAACCTTAAATTTTATTGTAAGGCCTGAAGGTGATGGCTCTTGCCCCATTCAGAAATATGTTACAACTTCAAGTCCCTCATCTTACTGAATTTCTACCACTAAAATAAACAAAATCTCGCCCCACATTTGATCTCGCGGATGAGTGAAGATAATTACAGTATTATCTACCGAATTATTCAAATAAATCGACACATTTCTGAAAATAATATCAGACCTCACTATATTCACGTCTGCTCTCCATGGGCGCTCGCAAACTCTACCTTAATGGGTGACCTCTCGCTCCAACGACTTTCGCGTTCAACTTCCTAGGCGGAGCTCTCACATTGCCTGGAGTCATAACGGCTCCGCCGCCAACCTAACCACCCCAAATATTCGCAAACTGTCGGCTAGCATTCGCTGTTTCTACAAGCAAACTCTCTTATGATCGCTCAGAGAGCAAAGGTTGGCTATCCTACTCAGGACCAACTGTTTCTGCTAACTTGCCACCAACTTGTTTTCACAGCACCTCTGACACACACACACACACACACACACACACACACACACACACACACACAGAGAGAGAGAGAGAGAGAGAGAGAGAGAGAGAGAGAGAGAGAGAGAGAGAGAGAGAGAGAGAGAGAGAGAGAGAGACATTCACTCAAGGAGGGAGAGATGTGATTGTGGAGCCTGGCACCTTGTTCTTTTCCTTTTTGACAGCATTTCCGTGTCCACTGGCGTCTATCCCTAACCTGCACTGCAACAAAACTTGTACCAAAACTGTTTTCGTAGCTTATACAAAATTAAAGAACTTATCCTTCCTGTTGCCATTAATTACCTTGAATAAAATTATGATAAGAAGTAATGAAGCGATCTAACAGTCCCGGTTCAACTTTTCATATTAGTGAATACAGAATGGCAAATCATTAATATATATTGAGAACAGTAAAGGACGCAAGACTGAGTCCTGTGGAATCCTTTTCTCGGTAGCTCAACAGTTCCAGGCAACAGTTGCTGTTTGTGCATTATGTGAACCCACTATTTCATCTTTATAAAACCCTTCCAATTAGGTAAGAATTCGGTAATTGGTGCACTGTCGCACTCAAACCACAGTAATTGAGGTTTTCTAGGAAAAAAAATCATGATTGACACTATCAAAAGCTTTTGAGAGATCACAATAAATCCCAATGGATGATGTCCGGTTATCAGAGCATTTAATATTTCAGCAGTAGAAGCATAAATAACATTTTCTGTTGAAATGTGTTTCTGAAAAAACAAACTAAAATATGTTAGCACCTTATTTTTACAAAGTATGTAGGTACTCTTAAAGGCATTATTTATTTCAATAATTTGGGATAAAGCGGTCAGTGGTAAAATTGGGCGGTAGTTGTTGACATCAGACCTACCTCCGTTTCTATGCAATTGCCTTACGTTAGCATACCATAATTCAGAGAGCTATTACGTATGTGGCTTTGAATCCTACCTACATGCTGGGAACAAGCTTTTAGTATTCTGTGGGAAAGCTATGAATTCTATTCTATGCGAGGCTTTAATGAGATTAGTTTTTCCTGATTTCAAAGGAGAGATGGATGGAATTTAAATGGTATCATATTGCATAGGTATGGAGTCTTCCATTTAACATATTTGGCTCTTCTAATTTACTTATAGACACTTATAGATATTCTTCACAACACTTAAAGTATGATAATTAAAATTATTCTCCAACACTGAGTTTCTGTTAGTAAATTTTTCATTCTGTTTGATGGTAAGAAAATCTTCCTTTGTTTTGGCTGCCCTGTTTCCTTTTCAGTAATATTCTAAATTATTTTAATTTTATTATTAGAGGTACTAACCTCAGACATGATACATGTGCTTACTTCTCTTAATGAAACACACGATCTATAGGTGAAGAAAAAGTTGAGGCCTCAACTTCTAAGAGGGGAAGACCATTGCCTTGAAAGTCACACTCACCTACTGTAGTCTTTTCGAGAATGAAATATAGCACGATGTGACACTTACTGTCCGAAGAGAAAAGAATAAAGTGCCGAGGCTGTGTAACTCTTCTTTCACATTACATAATGTTTCTCCGATTACCATCAGAAAAGAAATTGTCGAAATATGCAATTCAATTTTTTTTAAATCACTATATGGTACAAGTGATATTTGCTTAATAAAACTGAGTTTCGTTAAATAAACTAACGTCTTTTAGATTTTAATTTTCACTTCAATGCTTACTTATATGTCACCAAAACTCAGACTACTGTAATGCATACTCCAGGAAATCAAGATTCTTTTTATTCAAATTGTTTTGTGAATTGCGTTTCACTATCATCCCTTTAATAGATACATGATACTATTCCAAAATATTTTAAAGTAGTTGGCAGGTCTCAGGAAGATAACCGGCTATGGAAAGGGTTCCGTTTAAGTGTGTTGTAGAAGCGTATGTGGAATGTTGTACGGCTCCATCGCTGGTGTATGTAAGTCTTTTATGGCCTCCGCCGGAAAGGCATTCTAAAAATTAATATATATCATTCCTATGTTTGTTTCACACAGTCGTGTCTATTGTTTTGTGTTTTGGGAACAGCACAATACTTACATCCAGCAAGTAAGTCGTTCTTTCATAGGCGTACTTAGTGTATTCAGCAGAGTTACAGAATACTAGCGACGTAGTTACAGTTCTATTCTGTGCAAAATTACTACCCCTCTTTCGGTTACTTATTTGCTGTAGCCGCTGTCACATCGTCCCACCGTATACTGGAGCGGTGCCTTACGTCGCGGTGCATCGCTTACGTAAGCGGCGCGCCGTCGCTTGTGTAAGTCTAATGGTGGATCTCGTAGACATAAACGGAGGGCCATGCCGACTCGCAACTCTTATGGAGCTCACTGTGCCATCGTTATATACGGCTAGTTGTATATAACTGACGCTATTTGCGATAACGTCAAATGTTTTTGGACAGAGTGAAATGGGTTACATAAATCATTGCAACAACCTTTATGTAAAAATAGTGTAATGTCACATATACACCGTGTATTTCGAGAAATTAGGGTGAATTAACGAGTAATCTGTGTAACTAAAACAGCGTAGTTTGTCATCGTTACTAGTCATCACCACATTTTAAGGCTTGTTCCCTTCCTTCTTGGCAACTAAATCTACGGAAAAAGTATTAGTAACCCTCTGTAGAACGCTTACTTTTTGGTCCTTGATCAAAAAACTGAATACTCACAAAGTCACGGGTTAATGTAGGAAGAGAGGCCTCAATGGTTTGAAACAACGCGAGCAGTTACTGAAACTAACAGAGTGCATAAACAGAACAAGAGGTGACGTCGGCAAGCAAGAAGATCGTGTACGACATCAGATGAAATAACAGAGGGGCTCAGTCACGACATGTTGACTCTACCAGAATAGGAACTGTTAGTGAAGAGCCGACCGCGGTGGCCGAGGGGACTGAGGCGTTTCAGTCACGGTCTGCACGGTCACTACGGGCATGGATATTTGTGCCGTCCTTAGCATTAGCTAGTTCATATGTAGTTTGTAAGTTTAGGGACTGATGACCCCGTAGTTAAGTCTCATAAGCTATACAAACATTTGATTTTGTTAGTGAAGATTTGCTGTTAGGCCAGAGAGGTGGCGCAGTTATTTAGGGGAGTCGTAACGCCCAAAATTACATAATTTCACATTTTTCTTTTATGCAAATTATGAAAATATGGATGTTTATGATTAATTTGGATTTATTGAAGTATTACATTATTTACTGTTCTAAATAAACATTTGAAAATAATCATGCACTGAAATTTCTGAGAATTTTGCTTTCCACCATTTCGCATATTGGCATATTTCTCTGGAACTATATAGTCTAGAAGACTGTGGTTTCTTTTTTGTAGAGTAATGTCCGTTTCGTAAGTTGCCTACACTAGCGGTACTTCACAGCAAACTCTTTGAACTGTACGTTTGTTTGTGTTTCACAGAAACAGTTACCCCCAAGCCGTGATTTAGTTTCTGTGTTTCCTGTGATAGTTTTCATCGTGACTAAACCAAAATTGGTGTTCTTACTTTCACTGGTAGCTATTTTGGAAGACTACAGGTTTTGGAATATCTTAGAATTCATAAAGGTTACAACACCACTAAAAGTTTGATGGAGCAACTGCGAATGATGAAGGCAGAGATTGCAACAAACATTGTGTCAAAAGAAGCCAGATCCAAGAGGAGGAGGGCAACAATGGATGAGGACGATGAAGGAGGAGATGAGGACTACTATCCGGGAGGATTTTAAAATTCTTTTTAAGTTGGCTGTATATTAAATTTTTTCTTTAAACGCAATTTTCTCAAAATGACATTTTTCAGTATAAATGACCCTTTTTCTATGAAACTTCTGAATCTACATCAGTGAATTATTTTCCATGTAACATAGTACACTGACATTGTAGCTCTCCTTTAGTAGTATTTACTGTAATAGTTAAAATTCAGCAAATTAAAATGATGTAAATTTTTCACCAAACAATTACATGTTTAGGGAAAGAAATCGTAATGTTTTTTCCAGCTGTTATTTCAAAACAGGCGAGAACATGTGATAAAAACATTTATACACAACAGTTCCTGAGAAAACGAGGCATTTATATAGCCAATTTAACACTGTCGAGATAGGGCACTACGATTCCCCTTAACACACTGGACTCTCGTTCGGAAATCGGCGATTCAAACCTCCCTTTGTCCATACAAATTTACCTTTTCCCTAAGACGCTCCAGGCAAATGGCGCGATGGCCTCTTTCAAAGGGCACAGATCTTCCCCGTCCCATTAAAAAAATCGGTTTTGCTCCTTCTCTAACGAATACGTTGCCCACGGCACATTCTATCCTAAATTTCCTTCCTTCTTTTACTTTTACAATGGGGAGCCCGTTACTGTAGCTTTAAAATACAAACGAAATAGGACGGGTATTCGAACTGCTAAGGATTTTATGGCAACTGCCGCTGCGTGAAGCTATCGGTTTATTTCCTAGCAGCATTCCTAATTTTTCAATTACTAATTACGTCACTAAAGCAGATGACGGCACCAACAATTCTGGAAGGACTACTGTCCGTCCAACAAGCGCTGTGGTACGGGCCATTCCATTTCAAATCGGGTGGCAGGAAAGCTTGCATGTTTTGGGGATTTCATTTTTCTGCCGTAAAAAGTAGACTAAGTTAAAATCTATGACAAAATCGCAGCTGTGATGCAGAAAGCTTCTGTTTATATATATATATATATATATAGTGTAATAATGACTTGGAATAATGAAATTTTATTCATCATTGTTGAAGCTTTTAATTAATATACAACAATGTTGCTCTCTCATTTCTTCATATTCCAGTCTATGCACTTATCAAACAACACTCAAATGTGAGGACTGAAGCATGTATAAAAATGAGTGTCATAATCGCATGGTGTCATGATATATATATATATATATATGAACGAAAGTAACAATTTCATGACATCATGCGATTATGACACTCATAGCTCTGAAACTAATTGTAGTAACATTTTCAAATAAATTACAAAATTAAGGCACTATTAAATAGGTTGACATGATATTCATGCGGTATTTTTACAATTTAAATTTCAAGTACTTTTCATCATTTGTCATTTGTTGCCGCGGTGGAGCAGGCGAGCGATCTAAGGCGCCTCGCTGCGGAGAGCGCGGTTGCTCGGCGTCGGAGGTTCGAGTACTCCCTGGGGCATGGGTGTGTGTGTTTTAGAGGTCTGCAAATGGCCGGTTTCGCTCGCTCGTACTCGGTCGAGTGCGCAACGCTCGGCGGTGGCGCGCCGAGTGTGTTACGCTCGCAGCGAGCGTGTTGACACTCGAACGAGGCTGCGTGGGGCGGGGCGGGCAGAGGCCGCACAGCGCAGTGCTGCCGCTGTACTCACAAGGAAACCTACCCAAGTCTCTCTCCGAGTTTTATGAAATTTGCATGTAATACATGAAAAACTATGGGACCTGTAATTTTATTAGCGACGGAAAAACATATTTAAGGGGTGAAACGGTCCCTCCAGAATTGGGGCTAGAATAGAAAAATGGCAATAACTTAGAGATTAGTGAAGCGATTTTAATGATTTTCGGTATGAAAGTATCTTTTGATAAAAGACAAATTTCATAAATTCAACTTCGATTGAATCAAAACAATTTTTTGAGCACAAAAGAAAAGAAATGGTCACTTTAGGGGTAGCTGCCCCGCTAATTGTCACTTGCTATGCAATGTACCTAGGCCGATCTCTTATCCCGCCATTCCGAAAACATGCAGTGCATTCTTTTGGCTGGTGCAGCCGGGTGACATTCTTCAGACAGCCCTAAATAAATATAAAAGAGATATCACTGAAACATGTGGAGCACCATAAATTCCTACAGCTGTGTAAACTAAACAATTGGAATAAGAGGATTTAAAACAGGTATAGGATATATGAGCATATTACCCTGACGACGGAAGAAAGGGCGGATCCTATATATTGTACAAAAGCTTGCATGCGTTCTTTATTATGTAGATAAGAAAGACGACAGTGGCAGTGGGGTTATATGAATGTTGCAATTGGAAAAATTCCTGTTAAGGACTAACTTCGAAAAGGTAGAGGTGCAGCAACCACGCACAGTGCCAAAATGCTACGGAAATATGTGTTAACGGGGTGCAACAGAAAGAGAGAGAGAGAGATATGCACAAACCTAACCTAATGGGTTTACATCAATATAGGGGTATTTAAAATCAATATAAAAGACGCGCAAAGTATTCCAGCACTTGAGAGTGATGAGAGGAATGGACATTAAATACAATCGTTTCCTCGTTAAGACGGCTAGTTACACCTACCACTAAACAGGCACTAACAGTCCACAAAATGGGAACAAGAAAGAAAGATCATGGATAATTCATTTAGTAAATGATCTTAGCACAGAAACTTTATATTAATCACGTATAGTAACTTGTATGGTAAAGTACAAAATGCGAAACTGAATGGCTAGTTCAAGTGGATCGAGAGAACAGCTTTCGAAGCACTTGGGAAAGGAAATAATTCCAAATTTCGCAGTCGGGATTGATTCTCAAGCGTCTAGTTTGCTCCCGACACTCGCCTTTGAGTGGCGCTGCGGTGGGCGACCGAGTGGCGAGCGGGCAGGTGGACGGTCGGGCCGGTCGAGCGTGCGCCGCTCGAACGAGCGTGCAGGAAGTCGAGCGCAGCCACACGCCTCGCCTCAACCTGCAGTACCGACACCTGTCGGACTGTCGTAGAACGACATGTATCACGCGGTTCGAGCGAGCAACCGAGCGAGGTGCAGACCTCTAGTGTGTTTGTCCTTAGGTTAGTTTACCTAGCTTTAAGTAGTTTGTAAGCTATGGATTGATGACCACGCAGTCTGGTCCGCTAGATTTACAAACATGTGAACATGTGTGTCGCCGCGGTGGATTAGCCTAGTGGTCTAAAGTGTCTCGCTGCGGAACGCGTGGTTGCTCGCCGTGGAGGTTCGAGTCCTCCCTGGGGCATGGGTGTGTGTGTTGTCCTTAGGTTAGTTTAGTTTAAGTAGTTTGTAAGCTACGGACTGATGACCACGCAGTTTGGTCCGATAGAATTACAAACATTTGAACATGTGTGTCATTTGTTGTCTATAATATGCAGCTGCGGCGGAGCGGCGAAGCGCATTGAGGCGCTATGCTACCATTGTCGGTAAGTAGTTTGTAAGTTTAGGATCAGATGACCCCGCAGTTAAGTAACTTAAGCTTGACAAACGTTTGAATATTTTATATAATATGCATAAAATGGTGAGGATTTTCCGCCGTATACAAGACATAGTATTAAAGACTAAGTTAAAATGGAATAAAATGTATGTCATATTATTCAGCATTTGATTCAAGAACAGTATCAGCAAACAGTTTTGTGGTATCTTGAATAGGGAGTTGTAGAAAAAACAAAAGTATCTAGAAACTGCGCCAAATTTGCCGGGTGGGCTATACCTTACTACGCCGGTGGCGTTACGCCATTTTGTATGCAACCTGTTAGCAAACAGTGTCCAGCTGCGAGGCGAGGCATCTCTCCTTGTTGAGTGGCGGATGGCATCCACCAATGGTCTAACTACACTACTGGCCGTTAAACTTGCTACACCAAGAAGAAATGCATGTTATAAACGAGTATTCATTGGAAAAATATATTATACTAACATGTGATTACATTTTCACGCAATTTGGGTGCATAGATCCTGCGAAATCATTACCGAGAACAACCACCTTAGTCAAATAGAGCTTGGATGGCGTATACAGTTACAGATGCCCATGCAGCTTCAACACAATACCACAGTTCATCAAGAATAGTGACTGGCGTATTGTGACAGGCCAGTTGCTCGGCCAGCATTGACCAGACGTTTTCAATTGGTGAGAGATCTGGAGAATGTGCTGGCCAGGGCAGCAGTCGAACATTCTCCGTATCCAGAAAGACCCATACAGGACCTGCAAGATGCGGTTGTGCATAATCCTGCTGAAATGTAGGGTTTCGCAGGGATCGAATGAAGGGTACACATCTGAAACGTAACGGCCGATGTTCAAAGTGCCGTCGATGCGAACAAGAGATGACGGAGACGTGTAACCAATGGTTCCCCATACCATCACGCCGGGTGATATGCCAGTATGGCGATGACGAATACACGCTTCCAATGCGCGTTCACCGCAATGTCGCCAATCACAGATGCGACCATCATGATGCTGTAAACAGAACCTGGATTGATCCGAAAAAATGACGCTTAGCCATTCGTCGTTGCGTACATCATCGCAGGCGCTCCTGTCTGTGATGCAGCGTCAAGTGTAACCGCAGCCATGCTCTCAGAGCTGATAGTCCACGCTGCTGCAAACGTCGTCGAACTGTTAATGCAGATGGTTGATGTTTTGCAAACGTTCCCATCTGTTGACTCAGGGATCGAGACGATACGATACAGTCATGCGGATAAGATGCCTGTCATCTCGACTGCTAGTTATACGAAGCCATTGGAATCCAGCACAGCGTTCCGTATTGCACTCCTGAACCCACCGATTCCATATTCTGCTAACAGTCATTGGATCGCGACCAACGCGAGCAGTGGTGTCGCGATACGATAAACAGCAATCGCGATAGGCTGTAATCTGAACTTTATCAAAGTCGGAAACGTGATGGTACGCATTTCTCCTCCATGCACGAGGCATCACAACGACGTTTCACCAGGCAACGCCGGTCAACTGCTGTTTGTGTATAAGAAATCAATTGGGAACTTTCCTCATGTCAGGACGTTGTAGGTGTCGCCACCGGCGCTAACCTTGTGTGGATTAGAGGTCTGCTAATCGCCGGTTCCGCTCGCTCGTACTCGGTCGAGTGCGCAACGCTCGGCGGTGGCGCGCCGAGTGTGTACGCTCGCAGCGAGCGTGTTGACACTCGAACGAGGCTGCGTGGGGCGGGGCGGGCAGAGTCCTCACAGCGCAGTGCTGCCGCTGTACTCACAAGGAAACCTACCCAAGTCTCTCTCCGAGTTTTATGAAATTTGCATGTAATACATGAAAAACTATGGGACCTGTAATTTTATTAGCGACGGAAAAACATATTTAAGGGGTGAAACGGTCCCTCCAGAATTGGGGCTAGAATAGAAAAATGGCAATAACTTAGAGATTAGTGAAGCGATTTTAATGATTTTCGGTATGAAAGTATCTTTTGATAAAAGACAAATTTCATAGATTCAACTTCGATTAAATCAAAACAATTTTTTGAGCACAAAAGAAAAGAAATGGTCACTTTAGGGGTAGCTGCCCCGCTAATTGTCACTTGCCATGCAATGTACCTAGGCCGATCTCTTATCCCGCCATTCCGAAAACATGCAGTGCATTCTTTTGGCTGGTGCAGCCGGGTGACATTCTTCAGACAGCCCTAAATAAATATAAAAGAGATATCACTGAAACACGAGGAGCACCATAAATTCCTACAGCTGTGTAAACTAAACAATTGGAATAAGAGGATTTAAAACAGGTATAGGATATATGAGCATATTACCCTGACGACGGAAGAAAGGGCGGATCCTATATATTGTACAAAAGCTTGCATGCGTTCTTTATTATGTAGATAAGAAAGACGACAGTGGCAGTGGGGTTATATGAATGTTGCAATTGGAAAAATTCCTGTTAAGGACTAACTTCGAAAAGGTAGAGGTGCAGCAACCACGCACAGTGCCAAAATGCTACGGAAATATGTGTTAACGGGGTGCAACAGAAAGAGAGAGAGAGAGATATGCACAAACCTAACCTAATGGGTTTACATCAATATAGGGGTATTTAAAATCAATATAAAAGACGCGCAAAGTATTCCAGCACTTGAGAGTGATGAGAGGAATGGACATTAAATACAATCGTTTCCTCGTTAAGACGGCTAGTTACACCTACCACTAAACAGGCACTAACAGTCCACAAAATGGGAACAAGAAAGAAAGATCATGGATAATTCATTTAGTAAATGATCTTAGCACAGAAACTTTATATTAATCACGTATAGTAACTTGTATGGTAAAGTACAAAATGCGAAACTGAATGGCTAGTTCAAGTGGATCGAGAGAACAGCTTTCGAAGCACTTGGGAAAGGAAATAATTCCAAATTTCGCAGTCGGGATTGATTCTCAAGCGTCTAGTTTGCTCCCGACACTCGCCTTTGAGTGGCGCTGCGGTGGGCGACCGAGTGGCGAGCGGGCAGGTGGACGGTCGGGCCGGTCGAGCGTGCGCCGTTCGAACGAGCGTGGAGGAAGTCGAGTGCAGCCACACGCCTCGCCTCAACCTGCAGTACCGACACCTGTCAGACTGTCGTAGAACGACATTTATCACGCGGTTCGAGCGAGCAACCGAGCGAGGTGCAGACCTCTAGTGTGGATGCCCAGCAAAGCTAATCATTTGTCGGTTAAATTTCGAGCTTGTAAACGTCATCTTCGTGGTGTAGCAATTTGAATTGCCAGGAGTGTAGTTAGTGCAGCGCTAGCTTGCAAATATATAACTTAATTATTTTGTCGACATTAAAGATAAGGGAGTCCATAATACGACGGAAATCAACGTGTAGTAAAAAGAAGTTCAAGCCTATGTCAGTTTCAAATGTTCAAACGTTTGTAGAGCTTATAGGACTCAACTACGGGGTCATAAGTCCCTAAACATACAAACTACTTATGAACTACCTTATACTAAAGACAACACACACACATCCATGTCCGACGCGGGAGGCCACGCGATCCGCAACGTGGCGTTGCAGACCGCTCGGCTACTCCAGCGCGACTCTATGTGAGTTTTATTCTTATGAAGTGTTCATTTAATAAATGAAAATAGTGTTTTACACCAATGAATTAATTGTAGGCAATTTATTGTTGTACACCTACATCAACTTTAGATATTCAGCTTCACAATGAACCGTAGTTCACTGAAATCCGGTATGAGATTGTTGCCCACGGCACACAAAGTGTCGAATTCCGAAAATACCGCTAACTTCACCGAATTCTAGCTCCAAAAATAGTAATCATTTAAGGGACCCTCGTTTTATCTTACATTAATTGGCACATGTAGAAATTACTAGTGAGTTAAAAAAATAAGAGGTTGTTAATTTTCTCATTCTTCTTTCAATTTCAAATCGAATAGACCGTACTCGATACATGGAGCTATTCCAATTGTCATTAGGATTTTCTTTATGGCTTCATAGCCATCTGCTCGTTAATTTCGCAACTACTACATTCTTTGTTTCCATTACTGCAATTACTACATTTTTTGGTTTTCATGGAGAACTAGATATTTGCTTATCATGCAGCTGCAGTGAACTGGAAGACTCAGCTAACGGTTTAAATGTTCAACCATACATTTTTGGAAAGAGAGAAATTTTGTTTCTTAGATAGAGAAAAATATTTTAACGACTTTTTAGGCTCTTCACGTTAAGGACCTCTTACCGTTGGTCGAGACATTTTTATGTCTTTGTTCAGCAGTTAGTTGTTAAATACATAAGCATTGTGACGCACGGTGGAGAACCGCCTGTCACATTAGACTAGTAAACTACCCACAGCATTTTACTATGACTACTTTCAACGGTTGGCTGAACCGATTAAGAGCTGCGTGGTGGAAGTACGACAAACTTTTTTGAGGAATCTTAATCCAAGACATTCGAATTCCGTTGATTTGAATCGAGATAGTCTAAGAAGTACACACGACGAGGTATCGATCTAGGATGCCACTTCAAAGAAGTAGGGTGTCTGTCAAAAGGTCATATGAGCTGCTACGCAGGCAGCACAGTTCGCAAGAAATCAACAGAGGGTTTTCTTAGGTTGGAGAAACTATTACTTTTATTTAATGATATGCTGCTTGCCGATAATAAACGACATTGACTTCATGAGTAATATTTCGTCCTTGATGTTTAGAAAGGGATGTGAGTAAAATCGTAAAGAAGTTTAGTAAAAATGCACGAATATTCTTATTAAAGTCTCGAAGTTAGCATAGCTTATTAGAAGTAGTAAAGCTCCCAGGGAAGGTAAAGCTGAAGCCAACCAGAACTCAATAACTACGTAATTATAAATTCAGCAAGTTTAGGCTAGACGTAGTGCTGGCTGCGTATTTACTGACGTAAAGCACTCGATAACATCTCTTGAGGTTATTATGTATTCAAAATGGGCATTAATACAAGTCCAAGTATACGTGTAAGGAAGGTCAAACAAGATAATTGGATCGCTTTTATAGCGAGAGAGAACAAAGTAAATTTCCAATCAATTTATTGGTACTGATGGACACTTCAATACGGCAGCTATGAACTATGAAACGGAGGAATCACGCTATTAAAACTCGTTATTAGAGTATTCATTATTTTAATAATGTTGCTAAATATTCTGAAAATTATTTCTAGAAAATAGTTAGTTGATATAATCAAAGTGAGTGCATTTTAAAAAGCAAATTAAGCAAAGAGCCTGACTAAATTTATGTTGTGAGACTGTGTTGCGACATGACTGCAATACGATTTCTTGAATGGATCATAGCACGAACACCTAAATGCTAAATAATGAGATAACTGAGCGTGAACGGGGGGTAAAATCAGTCAACAGGGGAAAAGCAAAGGGACTGGATGAGATATCTGTGTGAGTCTACAGAATTTATGGGAAAGACTTTGGTAGACTTCCAGTAGTAGTTTAAGATGTCCCGCTGGGAGATGAAAGGGACAAGACGATTAGTAAAAAGCACAAGTCAAACATCTTTCAAGAAAGACAGCCGAACTAGTGCATCTCAAGCTTTCATCGCTGATATTACGTTGTTCTGCTCCGATAGGTTATGATGTTTCTGGGGAAGAAAAATCTCTCTAAATACTAAAGCAGATTCCTTGCGAATCACAGTTCGCTCTGTTTGTCGATGGATTTCAGCGTCATAAACTAAGGCGCCAGGGTTGAGGCCGTGTTCAGGAAGGTGTTCGATGCAATTCCACACTGTCGTTAATTGTGGAAAGTTCGCCGTTGCCGAACAAATCTGTCGCGAGATATAGACTGGATTCAACACTTCCTTCCTAACGGAACGAAACAGACAGATGCAGAGGTAGCTTCTGGAGAAACCCAAGTCAATGATACATGTTCATAGCATCATACAATTTATATGCAAGGTATAGCGGGTTACGCCTGAGGCTCCCTCATTCGTAATAAGACGTAGCTGATTCTAACTGAATTTAATAAATGTATTCGCAAATGCGAATTTGTTTGTAAAGATGTGAAAATTTGTGCCGGACGGGTCTCGAGCCCGGATTTCCCGTTTTTCTCGAGCGGTTTCAATATAGAATTGTACAATTAGGGGATCAGGTGAGATATCAAACGCAATATACACATGGTAACGTATTTTATTCGAATATTGGTTACAATTGTAACTTGTGTGCGTTAAAGTACGATATTTTTGTCTCAACTCTTTACCTGAGGTTTACATGGCGTTTATTACAGCGATGCACAATGTGGCTCTCATAATACTGGAAAAGTCATTCTCGTTGTTCTTTAATGTGGTGTGTAATCATCTCGGACGGGCAGTACAGATTTACACCTGCGTGCCATGGACAGTATGAGGTTATCAATCAGCTCTCGAGAGATATTTGGCCATTCTTCCATGAGTGCATTATTCACAAAGAAATGTTGAAATGTTTGTTAAGCTTATGGGATTTAAATACGGGGTCATCAGTCTCTAAACTTACAAACTACTTATCAACTACATTATACTAAGGACGGCACAAATATCCATGCCCGAGGGGGGATTCGAACCCCCGACCGTAGTGGCCATGCAGACCGTGACTGGAGCGCCTCAGTCCCCTCGGCCACCGCGGCCGGCGCATTATTCACCTCTGTAGCCGATGTGGGATGTGCTGGTCTGACTGTAATGCGTCTGCCATGTGTGTCACACACATGCATAGTCGAGTTTACGTCCAATGAATAAACTAGCTAATCCATTCGTTCAGTTCTCTTGATTCAAGCGCAGATTCGCGGACACGAGCGTTATCGTCAACTAGAAGGAACCCATCTTCCATGACACGAGCATAGGACACAGCAAAAGGTTGAGGGATCTCGTCTCTATAACTCTGAGGTGTCAAGACGCCATGACATACGCCATGACATACGTCCGCCAATACTGACTCCTGCCACATCATTCATCCACCACCATGCTGATATGGTGATGGTTTCGGTACATAAGCAGGATTGTTCCGAGTTTCACGTTCTCTTCAGCACAGGGAACGACGATTGTGCAGCTGAACACAAAATCTTGATTCATCTGTGAACAGAACCTGGTGCCTACGTAACGACTCTCCATAGGCCTCCTGCATAGAGACCACATTGCAGACGGCGATTTTAGATTATTTGTGTTGATATTGCGCGTCCTGTTGCTGCTGAAGGGTGCGTTGCAGCTGAGTTGCATTCAGCCTCCTGTCTCATCTCTTACTAATGTTACCATGGACGACCTTGACCTTGCCTTATTTTAACGGTTCCGTTGTCTGAAATCGCCTCCAGGTACTGAAAATTACACCTTGAGACACTCCAATATCTGCAGCCACCTTCTGCGTCTTTCCCAACCTTCCTACGGTTCTTCATGCCATAGCTTCGGATAAGTCAGGTTGTTGTTGCATTGCACTACCTGCTCTCTACACTGTCTGAACCCAAATGCTAGTGTAATTCGTCTGGTACAGTAAATACACGTGAACAACAACCACCTCTGCAACAAACTTTCTGTCGTTCCCTCTATCTGGGTTGCCGTAATTTTGTAGTTTTCACTCCGTAGAATCGACTGAAAGACGAAGAACCTTATTTCACTCCTGGCTATTAAAATTTATACACCACGAAGATGACGTGCTACAGACGCGAAATTTAACCTACAGGAAGAAGGTGCTGTGGTATGCAAATCATTAGCCTTTCAGAGCATTCACACAAGTTTGGCGCCGGTGGCGACACCTACAACGTGCTGACACGAGGAAAGTTTCCAACCGATTTCTCGTGCACAAACAGCAGTTGACCGGCGTTGTCTGGTGAAAGGTTGTTGTGATGCCTCGTGTAAGGAGGAGAAATGCGTACCACCACGTTTCCGACTTCGATAAAGGTCGGATTGCGGTTTGTCGTATCGCAACATTGCTGCTCGCGTTGGTCGCGATCCAATGACTGTTAGCAGAATATGGAATCGTTGGGTTCAGGAGGGCAATACGGAACGCTTGGTGAATCCCAAAGGCCTCGTATCACTAGCAGTCGAGATAACAGGCCTCTTATCCCCATGGCTGTATCGGATCGTACAGCCACGTCTAGATCCCTGAGTCAACAGATGGGAACGTTTGAAAGACAACAACCATCTGCACGAACAGTTCGACGACGTTTGCAGCAACATGGACTATCAGCTCGGAGACCATGGCTGCGATTACCCTTGACGCTGCATCACAGACAGGAGCGCCTGCAATGGTGTACGCAACGACGAACCTGGTGCACGAATAGCAAAACGTCCTTTTTTCGGAGGAATCTTAGTTCTGTTTACTGCATCATGATGGTCGCATCCGTGTTTGGCGACATCGTGGTGAACGCACATTGGAAGCATGTATTTGTCTTTGCCATATTGGCGTATCTCCCGGGGCGTTGGTATAAGATATTTGTCCAATGAATACCCGTTTATCATGTGCATTTCTTCTTGGTGTAGCAATTTTAATGGTCTTCTGCGGTGACACTACTACAGAACGTAGATATCTCAACTGATCCTTTAATTGTTTTGACCAGTGTATTGAGCATTTGACTATATTTGCGTGTGGTACCGACCTGATGTCTCGTATGCTACACATAATCTACTTTTACTGGCTCAGTGTCTGTGACGAGGTGAGACATGTATTTTAGTCTCGCTGGTCTTATTTTTCTTTCGTATACAGTGCGCAGAGTCCACGTCTAACGGTTTAATCAATGCATGCATGTCGCAGAATCATTGCACACCTTAAATCGTCAAAGACGGGCACTCTCAGACAACTGTCGTACAGTGGTTCCGAGGTGCCTCGCCAACACCTTATCGAGAAGACACATGATATGAAAAGCACATGTTACATGGCACATTCACACATAACACTTACATAGCTTTGTCTCCGGTTGGAAATGTGGTGTATGGGAAGGTAGTTGATATGCAGCACGCAACTGTGACAGCGTGCCTTTTACGAACTAATTAATGGAAGGAATCCGTGATGGAAATTGGGAACACTTGCACTGCATCGCATTAGGACTGCATCAAATATCTCGCATGAAATTACAGAAATAATGGTTGAACGGTTTATAGTTCCTGTGCCTGTGTCTGGAAATAAGGTGTTATGTTCTGGTTTGTTGGAGGGGTAAAAAGACCTGTTTCTGCACCTTTTTTATGAAATGTGTTCAAAATACGGTAACAAGCTAATGACAACAGTTACTTTCTTAAGGGAAAATAGTAGGGCATGCCAAAAAGTGATGCCTCCGTACTTTTGTTGCGTGCTCAATATCACATGAGGCAGTACATGTCATGCATAGTACTAGGCTCACTCTCCCGCTTCGCTTCAACACTCTGCTGCTCCAATGCTCCGTTTAACATGGTGGTCTGTAACTACAATGGTCATTGTGTGAAAATGCAACAGCAAGAAGTACCAGAGACGTAGGGGACATAGGACGTACGAAGATCAGATGACTGAAAAATAGCCACATTTTAAGTGAAGGAGATGTTAAAATCGGTACTTGTTAAAGCATCACACTGGTGGAGAGCTCGCTGTTAAAAGCTGAGAGGCAACTGTTCGGTACAGTTGAGCAAGTAGTTATCTCGTTGCTGTTTCTACAGCCACAAAAGCCACATAAAAAATGATTTGCAGACCATGGTGTACAGCAATCAGTGAGAATAAATATTCGTTCAGTAAAAAGCAGTCTTGATTGCAAATTGTTTTATTCTTTATCTACTGACACGTTTCACCCTTTAGCAGGGCATCTTCAGATTATCTGCGTGCCAGAATTTACACAAAATTACAAGGCGTAATTTCAAAACGGGAATAATGGGACATGGACTTATTTTGTGTTTAGAAGACAGTATAAGTGGTAAACAAAACTTACAATGCGCTCTCTGTGGTGTGACTCAGTAAGAAACACCTCAAAAACACCACAGAGAGTGCATTATAAGCTTTGTTTACCATTTATTCTGTCTTGTAAACACAAAATAAGCCCATGTTCCATTATTCCCGTTTTTTAATTACGCCTTGTAATTTTGTGTAAATTCCGTCACGCAGATAATCTGAAGATGCCCTGCTAAAGGGCGAAAAGCGTCATTAAATAAGGAATAAAACAATTTGCAATCGAGACTGTTTTTTTTTTCTTTTTTTTTCTTTTTTTACTGAAGGAACAAAAGCAACATTGTCTTGTTTAAAGTGCACGCACCATCGGCTAGAATGGACGAGGCGTCCACAAATCGCAAAAGAAGAAGAATTCTTCTTGATTCCGCCAGCGGAAGATCCGCCGAGGGAGTGTGAAGACAGAGAAGACGGATGCGAAGAAAAAGAGGACAACACCTGCGTGGTGTTTATTGCAGGAGGCAGTCGACTGAGTTCGGATGACTTAAAGATTCACCGAACAGAACGCCTGCGACATTGAAGCACAGGCTTTGCCCTTCGAGATACGGTGGAAACTGGTTCTCGTTGACATGCTCAGGTATGAAGCGGGTTCCCATCTGAAGATTAGGTGCATGAACGGCGGCGACGCAGTGGAGGTATAAGCCGCTCAGGAAGGCCTAGAAAGCATGTCGTCCTGGCGCCTGTACACACGCTGCTAAAGATGCGGAATAAGATGAAACCTCCGATGGTCAAGGCACCACTTCCAGGAGGCTGCACTGACACGTCAGTAAGGATTTGGTCCGTCCAGGACTAGACCGCGTTGGATTTCCGTTGAAGCCGTGAAGCTACACAATAGAATACACAAGAAGCAACCTCTGTTCATCTTGCCGGTTATCCCGTTCTAGAAACTGTGGAGAAAAGATGAAGAATAAGCCATATTCGACGTGAACCAAATGTTTGGCATCGAAATAAAGACGGAGCCCCTGTTAGAGGAGTTCGACGTGAAACCTCAGTGCTTCAGATGCCGTGAGGTCGGCCACGTCGCAAAGCATTGCAAGGATTCTTGATCATAATCTCAGTTCTATTATAGTAAATTTTCTTGAGACGGGGAAGCTTCTGTTCATGCATGTACATGGTTTAGGAAGCTTGACTTTTCTCTCAATGACACCCTGCGAGCTATGGATGAAGGGCAACAGACAGACTAAATATTTCTCGATTTTCGAAAGACGTTTGTCACGGTAGCGAACTACAGACTGCTGCCGAAGTTACGAGCATACAGAATAGGTACCCAAATATGTGAGTGACTCGAAGAATATTGTAAATAATGGAACGCAGTATGTTGTCCTTGATGGCGAGTGTTCATAAGAGACTGGGGTATCGTTGGGAATGCCCCAAAAGTGGTAGGACAGCTATTATTTTTCTATGTATATAAATGATCTTACATTCTGCGGATGGCCGAGCGCAATTAGGCGCGTTGCTCCGATGCGTGAGGCCGTTCCGGGGGTTCGAATGACCCCTCGGGCATGGATGTTTGTGCTTTCTTTAGTGTACGTTAATGAGTAGTTTGTAAGTTTAGGGACTGATGACCCTGCAGTTATGTCCCATAAGCTTAACAAATTGTTTTGTTTTGCAATCTGCGGCTTTAAGAAAAAGAATCCCGTAATGTTCGAATAGTCCATTGGTAGTATGCTGCTCGACAGAGTCGCGTCAATTAGACATCTAGGCGTCACGATGCACAGTGATATGAGGTGGAACTAGCATGTAAGAACAGTCGTGAGAAAGGCGATTGGTTCATTGGTAGAATTTTGGGATGGAGATCGCATCTAAATAGCTCGCACGATCCCGTCTTGTGTAGGGACCGCATCACATCGGTTTAAAGGAGAACACAGAGGCAGATCAGAGGCGAGCGATTAGGTTTCTAACTGGATGATTTGATCAATGCGCGAGTCTTCCTAAAATGCTTCGAGAATTCAAATGGGAGTCGCTGGAGGGAAGGCGACGTTCTTTTCGAGAAGCACTGTTGAAGAAATTTAGAGAGCCGGAATTTGAGGCGAACTGCCGCCAACCTACATTTCGCATAAAGACACAAAGATATTATCAGAGAGATTGTACGGATGCATACAACAGTGGAGTAATAATTCTGTGCTTTTTGCACTTATAAAGTTGCGAGCCTACATAGGTCATTGACTTAGGAAAATGAAATCAAGTTATTATTCCTAACACACACAAATGTGAGTCTCAGGTTGTAGTTACAAAAGTAGTAAAGTTCGCATTGCCTGTGTTGGCAGAGAAGAGCAAGTGCGCGGTCTGCTGTTGTGCAGTCGTACAAGTGCGGGCTCACGCAGTGCTGTGGCTTTTACAATCTTCTTGGCGTCGGAAATTCAAAACAATTAAGCCACCAATATTTGCGTCATTGCCCACAACATGAAGCCCACACACTTTCCCATCTTTTCCATTCACGCACGCTCTTTCCGTTGTTATGTCATCTCACAGGCTCTTACTTTACACTAATATTTACAAAATCCCTAATCCATATTCTCTATAAAGCTATTACTATAAAATAAATCACAACATTATTTTTAAAAAATGTTCAAATGTTTGTTAATCTATCGGACCAAACTGCGTGGTCATCAGTCCGTAGCTTACAAACTATTTCAACTAAGGTAAACTAACCTAAGGACAAACACACACACACACACACACACACACACACACACACACACACACACACACACACACATGCTCTAGGGGGGACTCGAACCTCCGACGGCGAGCAATCACGCGCTCCGCAGCGAGGCGCCTTAGACCGCTCGGCTACTCCAAAATTATTTACATTCGCAATCCATATAAGATTAAAATACACGTTTTGAAATACACGAATAAAAATTTTACAGGTATTCCATTATGCTAAAAGATCTTGTGTGTACAAAGACATATCTATATACATTCATCCATAAAACACTATTTCACATTCATTAATATAATTATGGGAAAAATCGATATGCGACAAATTTGTACATTTGCCGTCAGTGAATTCAACCATTGTGTATTAGTCGTCTTCATCTCTTCGCCGTTGTCAAAACGCTGACCGGAGGAGGAATTTCTTGAGGTCCGAGAAAAAATAGGATTCGTGGGGAGCAGCATAAGGACTGTCTGCTGGATTACCAAACACCTCCCACACGAACTTCTGCAAAACGGCGGCTGTGCGCCAAGGCGTATGGGGACAAGCATTGTCAGGGAGTAGCTCAGCCGACCGCGGTGGCCGCGGGGACTACGGCGCGCCAGTCACGGTCTGCACGGCCACTACGGTCGGGGGTTCGAATCCCCCCTCGGGCATGGATATTTGTGCCGTCCTTAGTGTTAGCTAGTTCGTAAGTAGTTTGTAAGTTTAGGGACTGATGACCCCGTAGTTTAATCCCATAAGCTATAAGAACATTTGATTTTGGAGTAGCTCAGCACCTGCAGTAAACATTCCATTTTCTCTTACACCTCAAGAAACTCCTGTCCTCCCGTCAGCGTTTTCACAACGACGAAGAGCTGAAGACGACCGTCACACACTGGTTTGACCGACTTCCAGGACACAGGAACACAAAAAGTTGATTCCATTATATTGCAGGTGTCTCAATTCTTGCGGTGACTATGTGACTACGTAGAAAACTAGCTCAAGCATTGCTGTAGGCCTACTTGTTGCCAATAAAGTTCTACATGTAACTATGATGTTGCCGTTTAAAAAATAGGAACTTACTTTGTGCATACGCCTCGTATCTGACGTGGTATGTTTCTCGACTGTTTGTCAACCCTGTAGCACATCATTACTCTATTAAAAGTTTCATAAAAACAGACCATCGCGGGAAAGTGGGGAACAATTAAAATTGAAATGTTGCGTTTCACCGTAATATACCATATACAACGAGTGAATAAACACTTAGTAGGGATAGTTGTAAAATTAAAGCCCACTTAACTGCACACCTCCATCCGCTACTTCCATTTTTCTTGAGTATCATCAGGACTCATTCATTTAATAAGTTGCTCGGTCATTGTCAGTCGACAGAGAAAAGTAAACTATCACTATTACAGCGAAGGGGCATATTGCAAACCCCAAATACAATCTCTTGTTGCTACAAATGCGATAGATAGTTCCTGGTTTATGCACGTATTTTTGTTTATTTCTAGCCTGGACAAAGAAAAAATGTTCAAATTTTTGTAGAACTTATGGGACTTAACTACGAGGTCATCAGTCCCTAAGCTTGCAAACTACTTATGAACTAGCTAACACTAAGGACGGCACAAATATCCATGCCCGAGGGGGAATTCGAACCCCCGACCGTAGTGACCGTGCAGACCGTGACTGGAGCGCCTCAGTCTCCTCGGCCACCGCGGCCGGCCTGGACAAAGATTCTCAATATACCAGACAACGCTGCGTTATAAATGACAAGCTTCACTTACGTTTATTACTGCTCATTTACACGAGACAAAGATTGACTGGTATTTCACATTAAATGTGTATCTAGTCAAAGGCCGATGACACATTATGTTTAAATTACTGTGGAATGAAAATGCTGGGCATTGTTATATTCATTTGTGAGAATAGTTAAGTTTACACAAGACAACGTGGACATCAAACAATATATAAAGTACCGTTTAGAAGATACTAGCTTCAACCCGCGGCTTCGCTCGCGTGTTGGTTGATTGTGATAGATAATGCGCGAAACGTCAAATCGATTTTTTTAAAGAGGTGTATTAAAAGAAATTTCATTTTTACTGCTTTATTTATTTATTCTTATATTTTGTTATCCGTATGCTTATCTTTACCAAGAAAGAGCTGAAGACATTGCAGCACGCATAGACGAAAGGTACGGTCTGTGGCATCACGTTTCGGTGTATGTAACCTCCTTGCTATAGAGTCGCAAACTTCATCGCTGGCTTTCAGTCCGAATTTTTTTTTATATAATTTTACGGCTTTCAACCACCATATCTTCCACCCCCTTATAGCTATCGGCATGGAACTGCTATGGTGTACAATGGGAGACTTCGAACAACAATTACACACGGATCATTCGTTTGCGTTCTGTAGTTTTCGCTGCAGAGCGAAATATTAACACACACACACACACACACACACACACACACACACACACACACACACACGTAGAATTTTATATACACCGATAACTTTCCATCCCAATATTCTCCACCCTTTTATTATTATCAACCCTCAAGCAACAATACAACCAATAAAACCATTTTCAAGGAGCAAATATAATTTTCAAAGAGTAATTATTGTTCCGCATTTCGCGTTATATTCTTCAAATTATTAATATCTATCAGATCGCTATAAAACCTGCATCAGCTATAAATTAGTAACTGTACAAATATTTAAGTCTCTGGTCATTCGGACGTGATAAGCGTACACCGAACAGACATTCACATTAACCGATCGCCATAAAACCGTGCCTAAAGCCTTCCCCGGGTACACGTTAGTAACTGTACAATTTTTAGCTCTTTATGCCTTGTGGTTCAGACGTGATAAACGTACACTGAACAGACATTCACATTTATAGATATAGATAAAGCTTCAATTTTGGACACCAATGTGAATAGGATGATACAACAGAATTACCAGCGTCTGCGGCATTTTCGTGGACAACATTGGTACTACAGCTGTTTTCAGCATCGTCGTAACCTGTAAAGGCAGGGTCTAGCAGACACATCCATTTTGCCGTGTCTCCTACGTCGGAAGCTCCCTCTATGCCCTCTCCCGTCTCCTGCCTCCTGTCATTCTGTAATAAAGCGACGGTATATGTAATGCACAATAACATGTCCTATGTTATGTGTTTATTACCATATTCCACTGTTGCATATCTTCCTTCCCTCTCTCTCTCTCTCTCTCTCTCTCTCTCTCTCTCTCTCAAGAACAGGCTGTGAAGCGGGTACTTGCAATGCACGATGAGGCCCCGCTTACAGCTCGTTCACATAGCAGTGATGCATAATGAACGCCTGCCTCATCGCCAAGGTCTTTCCTGGTTCAATATGTGCAGCCCATCCAATGGGTGTACACTCCTGGCTGATTCAAAAAACAACTACCCTCAAATATCGGCACGGGAAAGATTTATTAGTCTACGTGGGTTCCCGACTGGTTGCTTACTGGGCTCGTTCATTTGCATCTTAACCACCCTACTTGCCAATGCATGTCAGCTGTGAAAGTAATGGAAATAGCCAATCTTTGCATTTCAAGAACAGGTTCTTGAGTCCTTCTTGGTGTTTATCGACCTTCAAGATAACGTATCTACTTTACAGTGAAATTCCTGTCACCAATTTTTTGAAATGTTTATTTCAGTCTTTACCTGTCGTCACCATTTCGCGATATCCTCAACCTACAATTTTCTTGGTTTGCGAAAAGACGGGTCCTTTGTTCTTCCCATAAACATGGGTGGTGAGGCGAACAAGACACATGCCTACTGATGAAATCTTTTAACTTTCTCTTGATGCCAAATTTTAAGATTCCGAATGAATTCGTTAGTTTTAGGTTGTATTTTCAGACATGACTCAACATTTTATCGTTAAAATATCAACAACTAGATGAAAACTTGGCGTTGTCAGATATTTAATTATTCCACTCTTTTGTTAGCCCATCTCATCTTCCTTTTTCTTTCCGTTCTTATCCTCCTTTCCTCTCCATCACCAATTCCTATTTCTGTCCATCACCTCTTCCGCCGCCTCAATTACCTCCGACAACTATGTATGAAACATTACATATATGAGTGTTTGAACTTAAATTGTGGTGACTATTTATTCACAACCGATAAAAAAAATGTTTGCACCTGTTGCTGTCCTTCAAAGTACTCATCAGCATTGTGTAGAGCCCGTTACCAGCGATGTGGATGTTGATGAAGCGAAAGGATCGGTCTACAGCATGTCGAATCTCTGGAACAGATCTGAAGCGAATGCCACGAAGTGGTTACGTCATTTTCAGAATCCAATCAAAGTAACAAGTATTTAATTCCGGGGAGTCTGGTGGATGGTACAGTACTTCCCAGTTCAATCGATCGAACAGAAAGTGTTGCGCAGAAAGTGTTGTCGCTTCTTTCGCAAAGCTTAAGTCCTTGTGACTTTAATTTGATTCCGAAGACGAAGGAACCACCTCGTGGTATTCGCTTCAGAACAGCCCCAGAAATTCGACAGACAGTAGACCGCTCCATTTGCACCATCAACAGAACAGGCTCTGCTAACGGTATACTACGCCTTCCACATCGCTGACAACGTGTTCAACACAACGTCGGTGACTGCTTTGAAAGACAGTAACAGGTGCAAACATGTAACGCTTTGGCATCGGTTGTGAATAAATAATTGCCACTATACAAGTTGAAACCCTCGTATTTGTCACCTTTCACTGTGATCGGTAATATTTCGTCGAAGTTGTTTTATCGTACTTTCTGCTGCGCACTATACTGTGGATTGCAAAATTCTTCGCCATTTAAACAAGCGTACGAACCATTCACCATGTAGCGTACGAAATGTTAGGCAAGCAGAAAACATCCTCTGTGTTTGAACGTCAAGTGAGCTGAGAGATTAAAAATTTATCTATTTGATATCATGCGACGTATTTCAAGTCAGAATGACGAAAGACCGCAAGCATTGTATTACGTCGGACAAAAGTACGGTAAACTTTGTAAGTCACAGAGTATACAGGGTGTTACCGTTAGAGCGTGCAAGAAGTTAAGAGGATATAGAGGGTGCTCCACTGAACAATCTGAGGCAGGCAGCCTGTGGTCGGAGAGACCCGGAGATAACACGAATATAGGTTACCTTCCACAACGAAAAAAGCTGCGTCTTATAACTCTTTAAGTTTCAAAATTTTGTTTTGGTTGTGGACGGCAATCAGTCCACGTAGAAATATTGAGCTTTATCGAAGCAGATCCAGATTTCAGCCGGTAACTATCCATTAACAATGTATTTCAAAAGAAGATTCTAACTATTTTATTGTACGCCATGGACGTGTCTACAAACATTTGTCACAGTTCAGATACTGAAACTATTAGTTTAATCATTTCTCTTATTCGAACAAAATTCATAACATCATTTAATTATGTAGCCAGCTTCTATTTGTAATATCAAGACAATGACCGACATAGATCACTATTTTGATCAAAGTAGATTACTACATTTGATACTATCTAAGCAGGTCTCTTGTGACGTCTTTCTTAAATTCTGATTATAAAGAATATAATTGTAGAAAAATCACTATAACTCTCCAACGAACAGAAATTTATGGCCTTGAATCGTATTTGCAAACTTAAGCTTGATTTATAAGTTACTTTTACAGAATCGGTTTCAGCTGAAGCGATAAAACTTGTCGGTTATTATTGCTACGATGGCAGATTATAAAGATTTAAGAGCGTTTGATCCTGATGTTATAGTCAGCGTACAAGATAAGGGACACAGCATCACCGAGGTAGCGGTGAAGTGGGGATTCTCCTGTACGACCGTTTCACTAATGCACCATGAATTTCGGGAATCTAATAACACATCAAATCTCCGACCGTTGCGGACGGGTAAATATTCTGAAGGAACGGGAGCAAAAACTACTGAAAAAATCATTCAGCGTGACAGGAGTGCAATCCTTCGTCAAACTGCATTGGATTTCAGGACTGGGCCCTCAAGTGCCAGCATGCGAAACATTCAACGAAACAATCGATATGGACTTTTGGAGCTGAAGTCCCACAACGCTTTACACCTCGCCTGGGCCGTCCACACCGAGATTGGAGTGCTGAGGACTGGAAACATGTTGGTTCATCTGAAGAGTCTCGTTTACAATTTATATTGACCGGATTAACGTGTTCGTGTGCGGCCTTCCTATCGGTACTCACCAATAATAATTAGGCAATACGTAACTCAGGGTAATAAAAGGTTTATGGCTCGTTGTATCTGTTCATAGGGATGAGTTATGTGTGTAAGCTTCTATGCCCTAAACAGATACCATAACTGTTTAAATAAGATCAATAATTAATATGTAGTTTAGCCAGTCTATCTATCTGCAGATGGTGGCGCGAAAAATACATTTAAACAAACATAAATTAAACCTCTGAATAACCAACAAAATGGATTCTAAGATAAAGAAGTGATTCACTCACGAAGTATTACTCTTTTTGGGCATGAAAATGCGGAAGTGGTCCTACATTATGCATCGGTAAATAACTGAATATTTCCCCAACTATTGTTCATGAGAGGCACAATAAGTGTCACACACAGTCGAGAGTAAAAGTTCCAAATTATCACCCGTAAATTAGTGTACTCCAACGAACATTGCAGTTCCAAATTAATCCGTGATTAAAGTATGCGTTATAAAACACAGTTTGTAATCACACGAGTACGCGATTGCTGAATTTTCACAGTTGCACAGCCCTACTACCGAGCATAGTTTACTACTTTTCACCAGAGACTAAGTTCTTCAGTCACAATCCCGTAAATTATCTAAGTCCACACAAGCCTATCTCTTCAGATCACAAGTTCGTAACGCGGCTTCAGACCACCCAGCGTCACAACCTTTCACCACCACGTCCAAGTTACGAGTCTCTTCCCAAGCGTTCGAAAGCGTGCTCTACCTGCTCCCTAATTTGTATTCTTCCGCGCATCCTAACGCCTCATCTTTAAAATACAATTTCCCTTCCAAAATATTATACATTTGAATATCACAGAATTAAATTCTTTGACCACCCCCGTACAAATGTTGTTTACATTTAACAAACAAATATGTATTTAACAATACTAAAAAACGGTTGAGACTGAAGCTCTTTGCTCGGATAGCCATTGAGCGTGGCGTCTTACTGTTCAAATATACTGCCGCCGTCGAAATATAGTTACACAATTAATATTTAATTTATCATGGATTTTTATACAAATATATTCAGTTCTTGTCCACAGATACTAATAATTGTTTATATGCAATTTATCTGCTGACTGTTGCAATTACTATTCAGAAATGGAACGACATTGTTTTCATCGATGAATCTCGACGCGATTTTACCTGAACCATCACGATGGTCAGTTTAGTCTGGAGAGATCGTGGTGAGAGACGGTTAAGCTCTGACGCTGATGCCTGCCATCTGATCCTGCAGCGAGTATTGTGGTCTGAAATGGTACTCCCTTACCCTCCTCGCACGCATCGCCGGCGCACTGTAGCTAGCCAGAATTTCATCTCTGAAGTGATGGATCCTATTGTACTTCCATAACTTAACCATTGCCGACAGCCATAATGCAACTAGCGTTGAGTGTTTGGGATGATGCTATAGAATCATCTTGTCACTGAACTCGGCTAGGAGAGGGGATTGAATATTACTTTAATTTAAGAGTCGGGCAACCAATGAGTATAGCAAACTGTGTTTAATTGGCAAACACACGAATTCTGCTACTGAATATTTATGCTCTTCTTATTTTGATGATCTTCATGTGTAATCACTAGTGATTAAATAAATAAACTAATGCTCATGAATATTTATGCTATCATTTAAAGTCTCCTAATTCATTAACTTTATAATTATTGATAGAAGCCATATTTCCTTTAATGGATGTCAGATGGTAGAATAATTGTTGTGTATAAGTCTTTGCATCAGATGCCATTAACGACAGTATTTCCAACAACACAAAGAGGGGAGAATTCGTATGGACCAAGAAGAGGAATCTTTCTACTCTGTGGATCTCATAATATTGAATTCCCTAAAGATTTCCGAAATGGAATACCCCATACGTCGAAATACCGTTCCGTGTTAAAAGTCTGTTACTTCTCATCGTTCGACCGTAATCACTTCGGAAACCTTATTGACATGAATCACCGGAGTACAAATCACAGGTCAGTCAACACACGGCCGTTTTATACCTTGTGGGCGCAAACAAACGCCCATATTTACCAGTGAAAGATTGTTAGTCGAAAAGGATATATATACTCCTCAGTCCACCGTAAAGTGCGTGACGAAGAGTACACTGTACCACTTCTAGGCATTTCCTTTCCTATTCCACTCCCAAACGGAACGAGGGGAAAAAGAATGTCTATATACCTCAGTACGAGTCCTAATTTCTTTTATCTTGTCTTTGTAATCTTTACGCGAAATTTAAGTAGGCGGCAGTAAGATGTATCTACACTAAGCTTCAAATTCCGGCCCTTTAAATTTCCTTAGCAGAATTTCTAGAGAGGAACGTCGTCTTTTCTCCAGCGATCTCCATTTGAGTTCCCGGAGCAATTCCGTGACACTCGCGCATTGGTCGAACCTACCAGTAAGGAATCCAGCTGCTCGCCTCTGAACTGCTTCTATGTCTTCCTTTAAACTGATCTGCTGCGGGTCTCAAACACTTGAGCAATACTCAAGACGTGGTCGTACAAGCGTCTTATACGCGGTCTCCTTTACAGATGAAGTACATAATGACATTGTATTTCCTAGTCATATGCGTCACCTCACATCACTATACATTTAGAGCTAGCTGCCATACTTTACACAAACTAGAAATTTTGTCTAAGTCATCCTGTATGCTGTTACAGTCAATTAAAGATGACACCTTCCCTTACACCACAGCATTATCAGCAAACAGCCGCAAGTTACAAGTTACTCTGTCCATCAGATCATTTATATAGACAGAAAAAAATAGCGGTCCTACAACACTGTCCTGGGGCACGCCTGACGATATACTCGTCTCTGATAAACACTCGCCGTCGAGAACAAAGTAGGTTACTTAGGAAGTCTTCCGGCCAATGATAAATTTGTGAACCTATTCCATATGCTCGTATCTTCGTTAGCAACAGGCAGGGAAACGTATGAATCTTACACATTCCGCTGGGGCGATCTAGTATGATTTGATATATGGATTCCCCTAACCGCTTATGTTGAAAATATGAAATGAAATAAACGTTTCAACATAAGATGTCTTGGCACTCCAAATAAGAATGGTGTAAAGAGAAGACTGTAAGAGATGCTGGAGGGTGTCTAACCACTCGACCGTCTGGCTTGAAATATAAACCCAAAGTACCAACCGTAAGCTTCCTCTTTCCGAGTAATTCGCGTCTTTCCATGCCCAGATACTCGACCGGTAACCATACCGGGACTATCTGGGGCCATGGTATTGGTCGCGACAAGGCATAGACGCTCAATGTTATGCGCACTAGGTGTACTACAGTGAGACAGTCTCGTCGGGAATTATATCCTTTTACGCGGCTCTTACATTCAAGTCTCTCTAAAAGGCCAGAGTAGCCCCAACTGCAGCTGCATACCAAGTGCTAGAGCAAGTTAGTTAACGGCGACCGCAAGACATTTCCAGTGCAGTACCTGCTTGCCCGGCAGGTAACAATGAGGGCGTTTAGAAGCGGCACGCAGCAGCCAGCGCAACGCTGCATGCCTCCAGAAGACCTAGTTCTCCACGGCTCAGTGCAATGGATTCAACTGTCATAGATCTCATGTATGGGAAGAACAGTGGGAGCAGTGCAAACTGTGAGGGGTCTGTAGATTAAAATCTATAGAGGCTGAATCAACTGAGTACTTTTATTTCGTGCCCTAGAACTTTTATTTCGAGCCCTATTCTAGATAGCGAAACCTTGTTTCTTTGGCTAATGATAGTGTCCTAATGTGCACGTACTTTTTATGTGATAGTCTTAATTGTTCTAACAATCGAGATATTGCAACAAGTACCCACGCCACTATGCATATATTATTATGAATTTTCGCTGAATTTAATGTGCTCCAACAAATAAAATCAGGCAGCGAAAATATCAAACTGTGAGACACGGATAAAACATAAAAAATATCAACCTATTAAGAATTATGATGAAATTAGATATGAAAATTTGACTTCTACGGTGTTCTGACGTTAATTTATAGCATATAGAGTCGGGTATTAATATGTTCGTACACAGCACGTGCGGGAGTGCGATTCTTCAGGAGCCCATATCTCGGGTTCTATTGGTCATAAAGGGTAAAGTGTTTTGAATACTCCTTCGTCTAATGGTCATACTTATTTCTACCAGAAGAATAGCGTATTATAGCAATCCTACAATACATGGTTAATACTGCAGCCTAGCGAAATTGAGCAAATAGTTGATTTCCGTTTAGCACTGTGGTCTAAGGTGGCCTTTATATGAATCATCACAATTTGTTGATGAGATAATCACGATAAACCATAACGTTAGGAACCTTCCTGGGAGATTAAAATTGTGTGTCGGAACCGGGACTAAGCCAAGAAGAATAGAAGAACAACGAACGATCAAGATCAGCGACCGCAATGAACAGAAAAAAGAAAAGAAAAAAATCGGTAGAGCGCTTGCCCGCGAAAGGCAAAGGTCCCAGGGTCGAGTCCCGGTTCCGGCACACAATTTTAATCTGCCAGGACGTTTCATATCAGCGCACACTCCGCTGTAGAGTGAACAGTTTCATTCTGAATAACGTTAGGATTCAAAAACTTCGAATAGTATAGAGGAAGACTTCTACTTTATGTTTTTAAATTGAAATAGTTTTTTAATGAAATGTTTATCATATGAACTAAAGATTATATTCTCAAACAGATCTTTTTATATTTTGGTGTCTTTATCCGTTAGCGAAATCTAAAGGTTTGAAATTCCCATACTGACGCACAAAAACGTATAATCCTCTTTAGCCTTTTTTGCACCGTGGACCGCTAATATATAAACAATTCATAGAAACTGGCTAAAAATTTAACAGTATTATCTACAGACTTATCTAGAAACACCATTCTTCGGTTTCCGAAAATGTGTATCAATTATCGAGATACAACGGAAAAAAGGCACGATGTTTGGCTACACAAAATGGCGATTGCGCTGAGAGACGACTTTCCGGCCACTTTGAAACTTACAATCTGTTGCTAAGAAGTACACTAACCGAAAAAGATTGATATTTTTTTCGCGTCTCACAGTCGCTGCCTGGTTTTATTGTTATTGTTGCAGCAAATTAAATTCAGCGAAAATTTTATTTAAAATTGGAAGCACAACAATATCTCATTGGATACTCGATATATTAGTTTGATATTCCACGGGCGAGCCTGTATGGCGTATCTACTTTTGTCCGAGTGGATTTCGCAGCCTATAAGAAATATGTGAAAAAATTGTTTCTGTACGTCGTGAAGTCTGATACCTTCTCTCAATGAATGACAATTTAATTTTGTTGTCATATCCTATATACGAGGCGCGTCCAGAAAGTAAGTTCCGTTTGGTTATATAAAACGAACGGGTACAGATACAGAAAAAATATTGATTGTACAAAAATCTACAACTGTTTAACTACTATTCTACATAGCTTCCGAAATTTTGTAGGCAATTGTCATAGCACGGCACAAGGTTTTGTGTGTCTTTTTCATAGAATGTTGCCGCCTTTGTATTCAACCATGTGGTAACAGGTTCTTTCAGCTCGTCATCATCGTTGAAGTGTTGTCCACCAAGGACAGATTTTAGGTGTAAGAAGAGGATTACTGTCAAAAGATTTTTTTTTCTTTTCACGATAATGCCTGACTTCACATGCCGAATGTGACCAAACAATTCTTACGGCAATTTCAATGAGACCTGTTTGATCATCCTCCATACAGTTCGGACCTCTCTCCTAGCGACTTTCATCTCTTCTTACACCTAAAATCTGTCCTTGGTGGTCAACACTTCAATTATGATAAAGAGCTGTTACCAAATGGTTGAATACACAGGCGGCAACCTTCTGTGAAGGACGCATGCAAAAACTTGTGGCACGCTATGACAAGTGCCTACAAAATTTCGGCAGTTATGTGGAAAAGTAGTTTAAGAGTTGTAGAATTTTATGCAATAAAAATTTCTTCTGTATCTGTGTACAATTTAATTTTATTACGAAACGGAACTTACTTTCTGGACGCGCCTCGTATATCGCTATCGAATTATGTATGGAAAGTGTCAAATTTGTGGAGATCAATAGAATTATTTTTTGAATAAGCTGCAAAGAAAAGAAGGGAGCACAAGAACGGAAATA
The DNA here is from genome assembly GCA_026315105.1 of Locusta migratoria. NCBI lineage: Eukaryota > Metazoa > Arthropoda > Insecta > Orthoptera > Acrididae > Locusta > Locusta migratoria. Next base: position 544,117,875 of record CM048744.1, read on the forward strand.
TGTTCCTATTTAAAAGACTCTCAGCAGAAAACAGGAACCATCTACTTCATAACTCATTGCGAGAGAGAGATGAAGAGCACACGCACGGTAGAAGAGGTAGTAGCTGTGGTGTGGAAACATACATACGCTTTTGGGTGCTGGATCATCAAACTAGCGACATTTTATAGGAAAGCATCTGTCCACTTTTCTCCGCCCCTTTTACCCAAATGCGAAATAAAGTCTCCCAAGCTAGAATATGCAAGCGCAACTAACCCATCCACAAGTACATGTGCAGCGAGGAGACAATGGTGAATGGAGAGACAGACAACAGACTGTGAGGACAAAACAGACAGTGTCAGATTGAGAGAAAAATAATGGCGCACGGATCAGGCAGAGAGGCAGTGACAACAGCAAAGACAGTTGTACGGAATATCGAGTGATAGGGCAGAAAACAAATTTCAGGGGAGAGAGAGAAAGCAGAAGTTGTCATTGGGCGATGAGGAAGACTGTGTGAGAGAGACATATATAGACAGTGGCAGCGGAAGGGGCTCACTGTGTATCTAAAGTCTGTCACAATGAGAGACGTCATAATAGGATTTAGGACGTTCTATGTCAAAAAGAAACACCCAAGAACCACAGACAACGTCGAGGTGGTGTGCCTTGCGTGCCTCAACGATAAAGACAGCCGGATGGGTATCTGTGTAGAGGCCAGACAAACGTGTGGTTCCTGATGAGGGGCAGCAGCCTTCTTAGCAGTTCAGTAGTTGGAGGGGCCCCAATTGTATGGATAATTGGCTGTCCTGGCCTTGTAACGTCAGCTAATGTGTTTATGCTTACAGTTACTGAGAACGGCTAAAAGCAAGGAAAAACTACAACCGTCACGTTTCCCGAGGACATGCAATTCTATTGTATGACTATAAGACATCCTCTCGCGTAAAATATTCCGGAGGTAAGATAGTTCTCCATTCGGATCTCCTGGCGGGGACTACTCAGGAGGATGTCGTCAGGAAAGACAACACTGGCCTTCTACAAATCGGAGAATGAAATGTTTGATACCTTAATCTGGTAGGGAGGTTAGATAATTTAGAAAGGGAAATGGATAGGTTGGAGCTAAATATAGTAGAGATTATTGAAAGAGGATTTATAATCAATACTAAATCAGTTGGGATATTACAGGAGTAGGTCTAATACTGAATAAGAAAATAGAAACTGGCACCTCAGTCTTGGCATTATCTTAGTCAAGATAGATAAGAAGCCACAGCAGTGCAAGTTTGTATGTCCAATAGCTCTGCTGATGATGAAGAGATCGAAGAAATGTATGAGGAGGCAAAGGAAATTATTCAGATAGTTATGAGAGAGGAGAATGGGGATCTGGAATACGGTTGTAGGAAAAGGAAGGGGAGAAAAAATAGTAGGTGAATACGGAATGGAGAAAAGGAATGAAAGAGGTAACCGTATGGTAGAATTTTGCACGTAAAATAACTTAATCATAATAAATACTTGGCTTAAGAATCATGGAAGCAAATTGTTTACGTGGAAAAGACCAGGAGACACCGGAAGGTACCAGATAGGTTTCCAACTGTACGTCATATCCAGGCGCAGATATAGATTCTGACCATATCTTATTGGCTATGAAATGTAGACTGAAATTGAAGAAACTGAAGAAAGGCAGAAGTATAAGGAGATGGGACCTGGATAAATAGAAGGAACCTGAAGTTCTTGAGAATTTCAGAGGGAGATATAGGCAACAATTGACAGAAACAGGAGGAAGTAAAACTGTAGAAGAAGAATGGGTAGCTTTTAGAGATGAAATAGTCAAGGGAGCTGAAGACCAAGTAGATAGAAAGAGAAGACCAACAAAAATCCTTGGGTATCACTGAAAATACTAAATTTACTTGATGAAAGAAAAAGATATAAAAATGCATAAGTGAAGCAGATAAAGTACAGACGACTAAGAAATGGATTGACAGGAAGTGTAAAATAGCTAAGCAGGAGTGGCTAGAAGGGAAATGAAAGTCTGTAGAAGAACGTGTAAATAGGGGGAAAATAAATACCTCCTACAGGAAAATAAAAGAGACATTTGGAGACAAGAAATACAGCTGTATGATTATCAAGAACTCAGGTGAAAAACAAGTTGTGAGTACAGAAAGGAAAACTGAAATGTGGAAAGAGTATATAGAGGGGCTCTAAAAACGAAATGAACTTAAAAATAAAAGAATATTATAGGAAGCAGATGAAGATGAAATAGGAGATATTATACTGAAAGATGAATCTGACAGAACACTGTAAGTCGTAAGCCGAAACAAGGCCTCTGGAGTAGATGACATTCCCTCTGAACTACTGAAATCTCTGGGAGAACCAGCCACGACAAAAATATTTCTAGATGTATGAAACAGGCGAAATACCCTCAGACCTTAAGAAAAATGTAATAATCCCCATTCCAAAGGGAGCAGGCGCACACAGGTGCGAAAGTTACAGAACGTACTTCAGAAGATTGATTAAGGAAAGGCAAACCTACATTTCTAGCTTTTGTAAATTTTGAGAAAGGTTTTGACAATGTTGACAGAATACTTGTAGCCTTTCTCCAATCTCATTAAACTTGTACAATGAGCAAGGTATAAATGAAGACAAGGAGAAATGTGGAGAATGAATTGAAGTTCAGGATGAAGAAATAAAAACATTGCGTCTTGCTGATGACATTGTAATTCCTTTAGAGACAGCAAATGATCTGGTAGAGCAGTGGAACGGAGTGAACAATGTATTGAAAGGCACGTATAAGAAGAGCGAAACAAGGATAATGGAATGCAGTCTTAGAAAATCAGGCGATCCTGATTAGATTAGATAACGAAACACTGCCGCGGTGGAGTAGCCGAGCGGTCTAAGGCGCCTCGCTGCTGAGCGCGCGGTTGCTCGCCGTCGGAGGTTCGAGTCCTCCCTGGGAAATGGGTGTGTGTGTGTTTGTCTTTAGGTTAGTTTACCTTAGTTTAAGTAGTTTGTAAGCTACGGACTGATGACCACGCAGTTTGGTGCGATAGATTTACAAACATTTGAACATTTTGATAACGAAACAATAAAGGTAGTAGATGAGGTTTGTTAGTTAGGCAGTAAAATAACATATGTTGGTCGCTGTACAGAGGATATAAAATTCAGAATGGCAATGGAAAGAAAATAATTTTTGAAAAAGAGATGTATGTTAACATCGAATATTAATTTAAGTGTAAGGAAGTCTTTTCTGAAGGCATTTGTGCGGAGTTTTGCGTTGTACGAAAGTGAAACATAGACGATAATTATGTAGTGAAGGCTTTCACGACCGGCTGAAATAATTGCTGTTGAATCTTCCGGGTTATATGGTCGTGGTCGAAGAAACATATCAGCTCCTGACATTTTGTCCAGAGCTGCGCTGGACATCTTCAGAGATGCTACTGGTAGCGGTGCGTCTTGCCGACTCTCACCTCTGAAGATGTCCAGCGCAGCTCTGGACGAAACGTCAGGAGCAGATATGTTTCTTCAACCACGACCATATGATCCGGAAGATTCAACAGCAGTAGACGATAATTAGTTCAGACAGGTAGAGGACAGAAGCTTTGGAAATGTTCTGTTACATATTAGGTGGGTAGACAGCGTAACTGATAACGAGGTACTGAACAGAACTAGGGAGAAAAGGAGGTTTGGCATACTTTGACTAAAAGAAGGGATTGATTGGTAGGACACATTCTTAGACATCGTGGAATCAAAAATTTAACATTGGAGGTACGTATGCGAGGGGAAAATCGCAGAAGGAGACCAAGAGACGGATATAGCAAGCAGATTCAGATGGATGTGGGTTGCCATTCTTATGACAAGATGAAGGCGGTTGCTCAGGTTAGAGTAGATTGGAGAGCTGTATCAAACCAGTCTCCGGACTGCAGACTACAGTAACAACATGTCAAAAGAGCGCAGATATACTCGCATACCAAAATTTTGGTGAGGTATGGTTAATGATGACTGAGAAAGCTGATTTCGCACTTTTCTGTGAGAGGTTTTTTAACTGAAACATATTTACCTTTTTGTATTCCGTTAAGAGATATTTTTCAGCTAATAAATGTGTTTTAACACTGCTGACTTTCGAAATGTTTGTCATTGCCAAATCGTAAATATTTTATTAATATTGTACGATTCAAAATGTTTTCTCAACGACGTCACTTTGGTTACTTCATACTTTTATTTCATTTATTTCCAACGAAGTGTAAATTGGCTGCGACCACTGTGACATAATTGTACAGTGTAAGTATAAACGCGCACATTAAATACCGGATAAACAGGCGCCCACGAGGTATGTTTAAATAACGCAGTTTTTCGGTGATGACGTAACGTCCTCCGTAGTAACAATCATTGCTTTTGATGCGATTAACGCCTGGCGCTATGGCTTACGTAAGTCTGTCTCTCTTTTTTCGGTATTCGTTAAATAAATGTAGGGTTACGCAACGCGGAGTCGCGAAGCCATGACGGCTGTCAGGATATCCTCGGCTGAGAATTCGATAGGCGGGGCGCAGTTGTGTAACTAACCCGTTCCGTGAGGGTGGCAGCGGCCACGGCGTAACGCCGGGGGACGCCTCGGCCGCCGCCGTAACAGCCAGCCGAGCACTGCGCTCCGACCGGCTGCACCCGCCCAAGTCACGTGTCAAACACACGGCGAAGTAAATAACTGCGAATCTAACCTCACCGAGACCAAACAACCTCTGACAGAAAAGTTCTATGTGTGAAGTCGTAATGGATGATGCAACTAAGTATCGGTCGGTGTTGACCAAGGATGTTAGACGGATGGATGGATGGATATGATGTTATGGGCGCACGACAACTAGGTCTTTAGCGCCCGTACAAGATAATTAGGCGATACGTGTGACCTGAATAAAATGAAATGGACACAAATAGGGGACAGAAGGGAAAGTAACCAAACTAGCCAAACGATAAGGGGAACGAAGCAAAGACCCAACCAAACATGGCAAGGCAGTAACAGATGGTGAGCGTCAGAGGTTTACCGACGTACTCAAAATGACATGCCAGAGGAGTGGTGGGCTATCCATTCGTTAACGTTCTGAAAGCTCCAGCCTAAAAGCTTAGGCCAGAGTCCGGAAAGTTCACAGAAATTGAAAACTTTCGTCACACTCGCCTCGTCATCAGCTAAAACAGAGGACAGGGGACCACAAAGAGCCACCGCTGCCCTAGCAGTACGGTAGGAAATACATTCCAGTAAAATGTGGCGTACACTGATTTGCACACCACAAGCATCGCAAATCGGATGGTCCTCTCGACGGAGTAAATAGCCATGTGTCAAAGGACAATGCCCGATTCGGAGACGTGTCAAGGCCACTTCATGCTGCCTCAATGACTGACAGGATGTAAACGAAGGCTTCCGCGGCCGTTGTCATAGCTGATAAAACTCTTCTGGGTATTGGACCGCATCGTCAATATATCCAATACTTCACCGACGTTTCGGCCACTATTGCAAGCGGCCATCTTCTGGGTGTTACGTTTACTGCTGGGTAACGGAAAGGTGCTCTCTTTGATTGATGTTTACTTTATTTCTTCCTATTGGTGGAAAAGGAAGTCCAGGATTGGTGTTTATATTAATGTTTGCCTTTGCAACACCGCTCCTCATTCGCCAGTTTCAACCAATGGCAAACATTAATGTAAACACCAATCCTGGACTTTCTTTTCCACCAATAGGAAGAAATAAAGTAAACAATAATCAAAGAGAGCTGAAACCACCAATAACAACTAGCAACGTTTAATATTTAAGACACCAGCTTTCCGTCACCCAGCAGTAAACATAACACCCAGAAGATGGCCGCTTGCAGTAGTGGCCGAAACGTCGGTGAAGTATTTGATATATTGACGATGCGGTTCAACACCCAGAAAAGTTTTATAAACGACTGACAGGATGTTCGCCACGGTCGGACAGTTGGCTTAACCAACTGCAGTTTATTGTTCGTCACTGCCTGCCACGCCTCCTCCCACTAACGAAGGGACTTCCGGCATTATCTATGCCGAGCACATACGTCAGTTGAAGCCTGTCCACCATCTTGGTCAGTGGTGGATTGATATTTCTCCGTTAAAACTATGCGTTAAGTCGACCCTCTTACTGTTAATGTACTGGACTGACAGTCACTGCGATGTATGTACTTTCAAACAATATACTTTCTTGACTAACTAGTAATAAATACTCAGAATATTATATTTGAAAACTTAATTTTTAACGGCTAATTTGCACTCGTTTAACACGTACATCAAGGCAAAACTGTCGAACGGTTTATTTCTGTTTTAAGTGACAAATAACATTAGCTCTACAATACGAACACTTCTCCAAAACTTAGCAATATGGCGGAGGCAGGCTTCACTTTTTCAGCCTAAGGGCGTCTTCCTGTATTCTAACCTTCGTGTTGACAACCTGCTCCCCACCCCTCGTAGTTCAGTTGAGCATCGCGTGTGTTGTGTTTCGTGTTAGAGCTGTTGGACAAAGTGCTTGTTTAATGTTTTGCTTCTGAACTGAGAAGGTCAATGAACGTGCAAAGCAACAGTATGAAGTTCTGTTTTAAACTTGCCAAGACACCTATGGAGACACCTGGTATGTGTTTATGGGGATCAAGCACAGGCCATGAAGTGTGTGCGAGCGGTTCGCCCGTTCGTTTTCGAGGAGGCCGGCAAAGTGTTTCTGACGATCCCCGCGACTGCCGTCAGTAACGAAAACATTGACAAACTGAGGACATTAATCGCGGACGATCGCCGATTAATTGTGCGCGTGATAGCGGTTGAAATGAAGGAGTGGTTTCGTGCGACAAATACTTAGCCAGAAGTTACGGAAGAGCAAACTTTTGTGTCTCGTTTCCGCCGGTTGTCCTGGGTGTCGGTGGCCGAGTAGAGAGACCGACACCGAGGGAAATAGGATGCACGCGTGTGCGGGTACAGAGTCTGAGGTGACCAGCCAGTGGGACAGCAGAAACTAGAAACACTAATCTAGATTAGAACAAGTTGTATACTTCGTAGAAATATAATACTTAACTTTTACATAGTTCATGACTGCCCACTAAGTGTACTGCTGAGACATAGGTTAACTAGGTAGAAGCCTGCCGACTGATGAGTGATGAGTCCTAGTGCCTGTCCTAATCCCAAGTGACCGATGCAGTTCAGTGGTGGCCACGAGCGGAGTTGCAGCAGAGGGCGCTCTTGGCTGACGTCGTAAGAACGCCGCGCCGTGCGTGCATGCCGGCGCGCGGCGAAAGTACGTGGCGCGCACTCCAGACTTGTGCGACACCACAGAAACCGTGTTATCTTGTGCCACATCACTTGACTGACGATCAGAACCAGTCAAGTTTAGAGGTTTTACAGAATTTTGTCGGAACGGCGGATGCGATACCCAGCTTTTTGATCTGTATTGTCACTGAAGATCCCCGTGTCTCCGGTACAACCCTAAAAATAAATCGCAAACAATCAAATGGCGTTCTCCGACATCTCCTCGTCGTACGTTTTCTTTTCTGTTTATCTTTGATACAGAACGGTCGAATTATTGGCGTTTTGGTATAGGGCCTGCTAGTATAACGGAACATGTTAACGCACCCATTCCTGGGACGTGGAGCTCCGGTTCGAATCGGTTTGGCGGATTAAAGACGAGAGTAAGTGTGCCGGTAAGTCTGGTGCATTGTTTAGGCGGTTTCCCTGTCCCAGTCAGTGAATACCGGGCTGGTACAACAGTTCCACGTCATTTAAATGATTCACAGACATTTAGGAGACACGCCCACATTTTTACATGTATCACAAACACTACAGGCAGACTATTGGGAGCACATATTTTATCGGAGGGGGGCGGGGGGAGAGATTAATTGGATGGTGGCAGGAAGAGCATGCCACAACCATGCCATGACTCCCCGTGAATGCGGGACGAAGGCGAAAATTATTATTGGGCTCCTTACTTAATTAATATTGAAAATCGTATTATCATTTTACTTCCTCCACGCGCTACTCTACACTCAGTGAAATTTATTAAATTGTATAAAACAAAACGTAATCTACCGCGTCCACAGATTTTATTAAACATGAAAACGTCCCTACAGATATTCGTATTTAGGTTATTACATGCTCTATATATAGCAATATTCCGAATGAACTAGTCACATCGTTTGGAGAGCCAGTCGTGAAAAAATTCTTCCACATAGTATGCAAGATGTACGAGACAGGGGAAATACCCTCAGACTTCAAGAAGAATACAGTGATTCCACTTCCCAAGAAAGCAAGTGCAGAAAAACGTGAAAATTACAGAATTATCAGTTTAATAAGTCATGGTTTCAAAATACTAACACGAATGGAAAAACTTGTGGAATCTGACCTCCGGGAAAATAAGTTTGGATTTAGGAGAAATGTAGGAACACGAGAGGCAATATTCACATTACGACTTATCTTAGAAGATAGGCTAAGGAAAGGGAAACCTATGTTTTTAGCGTTTGTAGATTTGGAGAAAGCTTTTGACAATGTCGACAGGAATGTACTCTTTCAAATTCTGCAGGTAGCAGGGGTAAAATATAGAGAGCGAAGAGTTATATTCGACATATTCAAAAACCAAACTGCAGTTATTAGAGTCGAAGAGGCAAGAAAAGTACGCAGAGGTTGGGAAGGTGTTGAACCTGTACAATGAGCAAGCAGTGAAGGAATGTAAGGAGAAATTTGGAGAGGAAATTGAAGTTCAGGGAGAAGAAATGAGAACTTTGCGGTTTGCCGATGACATAGTAACTTTGTCAGAGACTGCAAACGATTTGGAAGGGCAATTGATTGGAATGGATTCTGTCTTAAAAGGAAGATATAAGATGAACATTAAAAAGAGTAAAACGAAAGTAATGGAATGAAATGTCAGAAAATCAGGCGATGCTGTAGGAATTAGATTAGGTAATGAGACAATAAAAGTAGTAGATGAGTTTTGTTATTTGAGTAGGAAGCTAACTTCTGATGGCCGAATTAGAAAAAATATAAAATGCAGAATGGCTATGAAAAAAAGCGTTTCCAAAGAAGCGAAACTTGTTAACATCCAATATTAATTTAAATGTTAGGAAGTACTTTTTGAAAGCAATTGTCTGGAGTGTATCATTGTATGGGAGTGAAACGTGGACGATACGGAGTTTAGACAAAAACATGATAGAAGCTTTTGAAATGTGGTGCTACAGACGAATGGTGACAATTAGATGGGTAGATCACGTAACTAATAAGGAGGTGCTCTACAGAACTGGGGAGAGAAGGAGTTTCTGGCATATTCTGACTAAGAGAAGGTATAGGTTGGTGGGACACATTCTGAGACACCATGAAGTGTGTGGGGTAAAAATCGTAGAGGGAGACCGAGGGACGAAAACAGTAAGCAGATTCAAAAGGATGTAGGTTGCCGAACATATTCTCAGATGAAGAGGCTTGCACAAGTCAGAGTTACGTGGTGGGCTGCATCAAACTAGTCTGTGGACTGAAGACCACAACAACAACATGCCTACCTTCCCTGGCGATGATATGGCACAGACCAGTAACGAAATTCAGCATGACCCGTTGAACTGTCGGAACGTAGTTGCTGCCGATGACTTCCTGGATGTTTTCCGCTCAGAAATGGTTTTGGGGCTATTACTGTACTCGTTACTTTTAAAACAGCGCCTCATAAGCATTTTTTCAGATCCGAAACATATGACGGTCAATCGAGGCCCACGCCAGTGTCCTCTGGGTACCGCAGAGCCAGAATGCGGTTTGCAAAGTGCCCCTTCAGCACATCACACACTCGCCTGCTTCGATGGGGTCGAGCACCATCTTGCATACCACATCTTATCGCAAACATGGTCACTTTGTGTAATGAGGATGAAATCATCTGCAACACGTAAACGTAACGTTCCTTAGTAACCGTGCCACCAAGGAATATCGCACCGTTTATTACCTGAGTGGACAATGAACACAATAGAGGCACCCGTTGAGGGTGAAGAGACTTCCCAACCACGAAATGCAGATTCTACATCCCCCAAATGTGCCACTTGTTCCTATTGAAGAAACTATCCAACTAAAAGTGTACTTTGTTGCTAAACCAAATGATATTCACATCAAAGTCCTGTTCGTCAGTTCTGTGGACAATAGTGTTGGCGAAACACAACCGCTGTCCCATGGCCTTGGGTCCTATAGGCTGACGGCTTTCATGCACGCCTTCAACAATATGTCGCAGTGTCTAACTATTAATTTCCACGCGATTTGCAACCCTTCTAATTTCCTGCGGCTGCGCTGAAACACAACGCGTGTCGTCACGAAGTTATCACTCGTTTTCATCGTTTTAGGATGACCAATATTGTTAACATCCGTTCTCTCAAACTTTCTAATCAAATTCTTAATTGTTAACACATGTGAACAGTTTGCCTACTACATACATATATACTCCGCAGTCCACCGTAAGGTGCGTGGCCGAGGGTTCACTGTACCACTACTAGGCATTTCCTTTCCTATTCCACTCCCAAATAGAACGAGGAAAAAAAAAAAAAAAGAATGCCTAAATGCCTCCGTACGAACCCTAATTTCTCTTATCTTGTGCCGGCCGCGGTGGCCGAGGGGACTAAGGCGCTTCAGTCACGGTCTGCACGGCCACTACGGTCGGGGGTTCGAATCCCCCCTCGGGCATGGATATTTGTGCCGTCCTAGTTCATAAGTAGTTTGTAAGTTTAGGGACTGATGACCCCGTAGTTAAGTCCCATAGACTATACAAACATTTGTATTGTATTTCTTATCTTGTCTTTGTGATCACTACGCGAAATGTAAGTAGGCGGCAGCAAGATCGTACTACACTCAGCTTCAAATTCCGGCCCTCTAAATTTCCTCAACGGAAATTCACGAAAAGAACGTCTTCTTTCCTCCAGCGATCCGCAATTGAGGTGCCGGAGCATTTCCGTGATACTCGCGCATTGGTCGAACCTACCGGTAACAAATCTAGCTGCTCGCCTCTGAACTGACCTGCTGCGGGTCCCAAACACTTGAGCAATACTCAAGACGTGGTCGTACAAGCGTTTTATACGCGGTCTCCTTTACAGGTGAAGTACATCTTCCCAAAATTCTCCCAATAAACCGAAGTCGACTGTCCGCCTTACAACTGTCCTTACGTGTTCGTTCCATTTCATATCGCTCTGCAATGTTTCGCCTAGATATTTGAACGGCACGACAGCATCAAGAAGCTCATTACTAATGCTGTATTCGAATATTATGGGATTGTTTTTCCTACTCATGCGCATCACCTTACATTTTTCTACATTGAGCTGCAATTCTTCGCACCAACTAGATATTTTGTCCGCTTGAACCCTGTCGGAAACTAACTTCGAGACGCAGTTCGGCTGTTGTTGCTCGCATTTCCGGCCTTCAGAAGTGCTATACGCTCAAACACCCTGGACTGTGACATCTTCGTGTGCAAATGTCCGACAACAAGGCGCCTGCGATAGCGCAAACAAATTACCACGATGTCCCGCGGCCAAGTGTGCTGTTAGAATGTCATAACACTAATCGTTCAGAAGTTATGACGATTTTATTTCATTTTATTCAATAATGGTCACCCTGTATATTCAGACCTAAAGTGGAAATAATTTTTCGTGTAAGTGGCTCTTTGAATATTACTGAGGCGAACTGCAGATCTGCAATTTTATCGCCCGCCACTAACGGCCTTGGTGAGGTGTGGAACGTGGAAAAACTTGCCAAACGAATTACGACCTTCAGAGATTTTGTAACTGCCAGTGACCTCCAGACTACCAGTTATCTCTGGCGCAGGGATAAATAACAAGCTCATTCTTGTTCTAGTTATGTGTAAGTTACCTGTCACCACTCAACCAAAAGAAGAAAGAGTTTTCTTTTTCTGGCGATGCAAGTATTACATTGTAACATTTAACATTTCAAAATGTAAATAGAATTTCCTTAAAGATAACTGGTTACCTGTAAATGTCTGCATTGAACTTTGATGAAACACAATACAAGCGATTCTTTCTGTACTCGTTTTGTTCTCACTATCAGCTATAGACGATCAGGATAAGAGATGCAATTTAAAGTTTAGAGGAATGAAATGTCAGCTAGAATAAAACTTTAGATACGGCAGTAAGGATCTTTAGTCTGAGAAGCGTTTGTACTTCGATGTCAGTAGTAGCTATTATTAATTATTTGAAATTTGAATTTTTTAGGAATAATTTAGTTTATACATCTCATCTAAAGCATGGGGGAGATTCCAGCGCTAGTTTTGTACGTTTTTTTGTGCAACTAATAAAATGTCCGTACTTCTAAAGGGAAGTTAAAGAAGAGCTTTCCAAATCGTCGCTTTTTGGGATTCATTATGTCAATTGGTGAAGACCTCAAACATAAATGACACCTGTCAAAATTAGAAAAGGTATTCCACAAAGATTTTAATACACATAGCAAAATCAGTCAATCCGTATATCCCAGACTAGCAAAATCATTGTTGCTTTGTATTCGTAAAGATAAAATTATGCTGTTTGTCAATGAAGTAGAATTCCAGAAATACTACTGTTACCGACTGTATGCTAGAAAAAGTAAATGAGTCAGTACTTTTGGGTATTACTAAATTATCAGTATCATGTATTGGTTCCGTGATGTTCTATGCTATATTAGTAAGCAGAGCAGATTCCTAGAAAGTGAGATATCTTTCGATTCCATAATACTATTGTGATGAAATAAAGCCTTTATGTTACCCAAAGATTTGCTCAATATATCTGTGAAAACCCGATGTAAATTAATGTGATAGTTTTGAAGATTAATATGTTCAAACAGACAGAGACATGCACGGAGGTTTTAAATAATTTTAATTTCAACAATTTTTGATTTCGTGAATCGAAATTAAGCATTTATATATTGAGGCAAACTATTCTAAAGTTATCTCTGATTCCCCATAAAATGCTGCTAGAAGTTTCGAAGATAAGCTTCTTATTCAATCCAATTTTGATCTTTGATTGTCTATTTTGCCCTAAACATCGCCCAAGTTACCTGTGAAAACCGCAGATGAATTTGTTAAGTAGATTAACGATATACACAGTGGTTTCATCGTTGTATTACAGTATGAAGATGTAGCTAAATACAATATTCGGGAAGCAAAGTAATAGGAATAGATGACGAAAATGTAAAATGAATATATAAATGCATTTAAGGAGAAGGAATTGACATTACTGCTTCCATATGAAACTGCTGTTTTTCACCGTAAATGCACACGTTTTACCTGTAAAGGTTTCATACAACCAATTACTGTAATTGCATTAATCCAAAAAATGTTTGTAAAGTCTATGGGACTTAACTACGGGGTCATCAGTCCCTAAACTTACAAACTACTTATGATCTAGCTAACACTAAGGACGGCACAAATATCCATGCCCGAGGGGGGATTCGAACCCCCGACCGTAGTGACCGTGCAGACCGTGACTGGAGCGCCTCGGTCTCCTCGGCCACCGCGGCCGGCTGCATTAATCCACCTGTGATTTTACTATCGTAATATTTCATGGCACACTTGGCACAATTACTGTAATTTATTGACCTCTCTAGTTCGATAATCATAGATTTCCTTCGAGTGGGTTTCTTGTTTTAACCTTGCTCCTGAATCCTTTATTCGAATCTGTTGTGTGAGAACATCAACTCCTTTCTACCTGAACTTGGATAATAACGGATCACAGACTGTCAGTTATTCATTAGATGTCGTTTTACATTTTTGTACAGTATAATATACCCTTCGTAATTCCTAAATAATTCATTACACCACTACTAACATAGTATGCTACCGTTTCTAGGAATTCTTAAGGCCACTGTCCCATCATATCTTTCTGATATTGTGTCAACTATTGAGAGTGAACTAACTTATTTCGTAAACTTCAAGAAAGCATAGTTTGCCTAAGGTATTTTCAAAACCTTTCATTCTGACCGGTTTCGACAGATTTATACTACTATCATCAGATCTTGCAAATTTCTAATAGTCCTAAGAATACGAACGATTGATCTACTGGACTGTTGACCAGCGTAGTTAAGTCCTATAGATTTACAAACATTTGATTGATCTACGACTTGTGAAGTTTTAGCAATATGGAACAAAATATAATGATGGCACCCTACATGTGCGAAAACCTTGCAGTAAAAATTGTTTTGAACAAACATTAGGCAACATGGAAATTTTTCAGGTTATGTCACTGACATTTGTAAGATATTCTGAGATACTTTCGAGGCATTTCCAACGAATATAAAACCTGCCTTAAAGTGTCCCCATAACCAAAAGACTAAAGGATTGAAATACAGGGAACGAGCAAGCGAAGATGTGGGTCCTCCCGTACCAAAAAAGCGGCCCTGAAACGTCAGCGTCAGATGATCGCCCACATTGTAACACAGGAGTTCTGGTGTTCCATCTTTCATGAATCACATTTGTAATCTTAGTTAAAATAGAACATCCTCCAACAAGGTAGTCAAAACATTCATGAGATAGCCCGTGAGGCCCTATTGATCTATCGCCATGTACGACTGCTCATACGTTGATTGAGAATCGATGTTGATGCCCTCTTTCCTACATTGCTTGGGCATTTACATCTGCACATAGATGCTGGTTATGGAAATTTAAAACAGCGTGTCAAAACCCTGCCTAATCCGTATATAAAATCCACAACGCAGCGTCGCACAGCCCTTCACATAAATGTTTATCTTAAACAGTGTACACTTCAGGAGCCATGTTAATTTGATTAATTTTTCTCAAAATACACCCTGTGGATATTACGCATGAAACTGGGTTTCGGGAGATGAAATGTGACTTGATATGTATTTTGTTCACCACAGTTACTATCATATTTGACACGGCCATTTAAAAGTAGGATCAAATGTTTGTAATTCTACGGGACCAAACTACTTTGATCATTAGTCCCTAAACTTACAAACTACTTAATGTTAAAATAACCTAAGGTCAACACACACATCCATGCCCGTGGGAGGATTCGAAAAGCGGGAGGCAGAGGTGGAATCCTCGCAATGAAAACGTATTTTCAATTGGGTCTTTTTCATTGCCCAATATATATATGGGTATGGGCAGAGAAAGGTCAGATGGGACATGGTACTCTTTTCCACTTCACTGTTAACATTCAGGCATGGTGGGAGCCAAAATAAATTTGTGCTCATGCTAATAATTTTCTTGCGGACTCTTGTCATCTGTTAATTAAACTGTCAGCATTTTATTTATGCATTTGAAAGCAATTCTCTGGCAGTCTTTTTCAACGCAAGATTTCTCTTCTACCCTAAGCAGATAAAAAAGTAACTTGTTGTTGCTAGTTTTAGGACTTCCTCTCAATCACTATTTGATCCTCCATTTATATCGCAAATTTTTTTACCATCTCTTTATTGTTGCAGTAGAGGCGAATGCACGGTTTTCTCGTTACTACTGTGTGAGGGACGTACAAGATAGGTATGGATATTTCACATGTTTGTCTTCTCCAACAAAGGGAAAAGAAACATTTCAAAACAATATTGATCGGCTACTGATGACATGAGTTTCTACCTAGTAGAGGTGGAGAAGACGGCGAAAACCATGCCATCGATGAAAATTTGCTCTACGAATCGCACTTGCAAAATAGTTCTCACCCTGTGTTGGTGCTAAGTAATGAACTCCGTCCCACCCAGGCCTCGAATACCCTATCGGGTACCAACGGGCCGCCATGTAATCCTCCGCCTAAAGGCATCATCGGTTGCGGTACGGAGGGGGACGTGGTCAACGGCCCGCTCTCCCGGCCGTTGTGTCCGTTTGTCAGACCGGAGCCGCCTCTTATGAACCAAGTAGCTCTTCAATGGGCCTCACAAATAGTGAGTACACCCAGCTTTCCAACAGCGTTTGGCTGACCTGGACGGTTACCCAGCCAAGTGCTAGCCAAACCCGACAGTGCTTAACTACAGCGTTCCAACGGGAACCGATGTATCCTCTGCTACAAGGCCGTTGTCTTGCGTTAGCTCTAGAGGTTGGTTACGGTAGTGAAAAGAGTGGTTTAATCGTCTTTATTTTTCATTCTTATAACGGTCTTGAATGAGAGGTAGTAGATGGGAGCTTCTGTCGAAATAAGCGACGTTTATGTTGAAATGTTCAAATGTTTGTATAGTCTATGGGACTTATCTACGGGGTCATCAGTCCCTAAACTTGCAAACTTCTTATGAACTACTTACGAACTAGGACGGCACAAATATCCATGCCCGAGGGGGGATTCGAACCCCCGACCGTAGTGGCCGCGCAGACCGTGACTGGAGCGTCTTAGTCCCCTCGGCCACCACGGCCGGCCGTTTATGTTGACGTCCGGCGCAAGGCAGAAGGAGGGCGATCACCCTGTTGGTATCTTGAGTACAGTAACACCGCAGCCAGCTGACTGAGCTTAGAGGCGATGACGGCCGCCACCAGCGCGAGTGCGCCTGCAATGCAAAGTCCGCTCGCACACGAGAACAGCACTGCGCCAATCTGTAGTCTACAGCTCGTAAACCGGTGGCCTCTTGCGACGGCGTCACGCTGCCATTGTGTGAATTGGGCAGGTCCTCGGTGACCACAGGCGAAAACTTAGCCTCATACTGCGACCTCTGCAGCCAGCGACTTCACAACTGCTACTATCCTGGAAAAGGGCAACTTTTTATTCCATTCTTTGCGTCCTTGTTGCCCCAAAAGTGCCGCTACAAGTGACGCACAAGGCTAAGCTTGGTAACGTGCCAAGCAGATTGCAGGCCCAACTCTGCACGGTTACGCCGTGTGGGTCACCTACTTCGTACACATAGAGGTAACCGCAGCTGGAATGTCCCTCTTGTATCAACCGTTGGCAATTAATCCAGACCTCTTCTCCTGCTTCATATTTACTGAGAATTTTCTGCTTAATTGTCCAACAATCACAAAAAATGCTACAGCAGCGCTACACTTGTAATGTTGGAGATATCTAGCAATCCATAACCACGATACTACAAGAATGATTTGTTTACAGGTTGCAACAAACAAATATCAGTAATGTGTAGTGGCTAATATTAATTACTTTAAAGCCAACGTAGGAATCTGAACCTGGCACTAAAGGTAACATGTGCTATCATCCTAATTCTTCTCCCTTGTCAGCGACTTCCATTTCCTTCTCATCCCTCCCCCCTCCCCAGGGGCTCACGGTTCTTTCGTGAGCACGTGCGTGATGAGAACAGGGCCCCGAGCTAATGCAGTCTTCCTTCCTCCTTTACTTCCACGACTGCATTTCCTTTCCCCCTCCCCTCCTTTCCTATCCTCGCTCCTTCCCCTCCTCATTAGTTTTGTCCCCCTATCCCAACCAAACAACCCAACCAACCCAACCTTCCCTCCATTCGTTATGTGTATGCTCAACCAATCTCCAACATTATACTGTAGCACCACTTCTCAAACGCTACTATTCTGTTCTCATATTCCCACTATCCATGATTATCTACCACACAGTTGTCTTCCACATTTATTACGAATTTTTTTTTTTTTTTTTTTTTTTTTTTTTTTTTTTTTTTTTTTTTTTTTTTTTTTTTTTTTTTTGTAGACATTTGTGTGAAGTGTTGCAGTGTACGGCAGTGAAATGTGGACGATAATGATTCAGATCAGAAAATGATAGAAGCTTTTGAAATGAAGTGTTACAGACGGGCGCAGCAGAATAGACGTGCGCACTAAGGCTTCCAGCTGCGGTGCGCGTGGCCACTCGCCATCTGGGGTTCGAGTCCTCCCTCCGACATCGGTGTTTGTTTTGTCCTTAGCACAGTTTACTTTAGGTTAGTGTAAGTAGTTCGTAAGCTTAGGGACTGATGACAAACATTTGAAAATTTGTTACAGACGAATGCTGAAGATTAGGTGGTTAGATCGCCTAACTAACGACGAGGTGCTACACTTCTGAACAGAATTGTGGAGAAAATAAATTTCTCGCAAATCTCGACTAACGGGATCGATTGGTAGGACACATTCTTGGACATCAAGGAATCATCAATGTATCACTGGACGAATGTGTGAAGAGTAAATATCGCAGAGAATAACCAAGAGACGAATATAGTAAACAGGTTCAAATGGATGCTGTTTTTAGAAGAAGATGAAGACGCTTGCTCAAGATAGATTAGGGTGGAGAGCTGCATCAAAGCAGTCTCAGAACGGAAGATCACAACGAAACAGTGACATGGAAGCGATCACCCAGAATGGTTTGTGGTAGGGGAACTGGAACACAGGTTGACCAGTCAGTACTACCTTGCGGAGTGTTGAGTGCGGAAACGGAGCATTCTCTTAGTTTCTCTCGTAGTGAAGGGTAATTATTATGGGAAGGATTTCACGGAGAATGTGATAAACTATTGGAGAGCCAAAATGTAGGTGGGTTTTTTATTCTAAGAGTTCGAATCGAATTAAAGCTTGCGTGATGTAAAAGATGGGGGAAGGATTCAATTCCTAATACTCAAATTCCAATAAACAATCTATTTTGAGTCTCTGGTTCGTATATAAAATCTCGTTACCAGTAGTAAATGTAATGTAATCTTTTTCATAAACTAGGATCCAGTGTATGGATACGGAATTTCTCGTCACAACTTCTTATAATTAATTATTAAACGATAAGGTCTTTCGGAAGCACAATGGCAACCAAGTGTGAAGAGGAAACTTCTGTTTATAACTATAGAGGTCACTATGCACACGCGAATTTACATAAGAAGATGCCATTCTTCTTTGCTTGTGCACGCTAAACACGATTTCACGACGCAAGCTGTGGCACAGTGTATGGGGCATAATTTCGACGATTCACAGCACGTAACAGTGCTTGTATTCACATAGCGTAAGCTTTTACGACAATTTACAGTGGCAACTACGAGCAGAGTGAGTCCATGTTTATCCCAACGTGCGCCGAGTTCTCCGCCTAATAAAAGTTTTACGACCTGTGGCTCGGTAAAAGCTCGGTCTTGTCAGAGCTGTTCTAGTCATGTAAAAGTTTTTTTTCCTCTTTTACCTTCATTTGCTCATAAGAAGCAGCGACCAATTGCTTGTAGAACACGATTAACTGTTTAGATGTGATTGTACTTAAAGCAACTAATGTATTACATCCCATTTATCAGTCAATCAGCCTGGAAACATTGTTATTACAATTTTATATATAAATGAGAGACAACCAAAATTCTACTGCGGTAGGCACATATTCTTTCAACATTTAGTTTTTATTTATTTTATTACAGCAACTTTCACAGGGTGTAGATACCAGTGTAGAATTATTTCTCAGGAAAACCTATCCTACAACACCCTCACAAACCTTAGAAGTTTTCAAGACGGCTACGGACCTGTAGGGAAGGCTGTGAGGAAATAAAATATAACAGGCATCAACAGCCTTAGAAGCCTTAGAAACTTTCCACATAGTTACGGACCTGTATGGAAGGCTATGAGGAAATACAATGTTAAAAGGCGTAGGTTGAAAGAGGCGCAGCGCATATCTATCACGAAACTCAGATCAATTTCAAGATTGTCTGAAGTAAATATCAGTGTTTTCTTATACATTATATAACTAAATCTACTTATATACTTCGCAGCCCACTGTAAGGTGTGTGGTGGAGGGTATACTGTACCACTACTAGGCATTTCCTTTCCTATTCCACTCCCAAATAGAACGAGGGAAAAAGGAATGTCTATAAGCCTGTATGAGCTCTAATTTACCTTGTCTTTGTAATCCTGACGCGAAATGTAAGTAGACGGCAGTAAGATCGTTCTGCAGTCAGCTTCAAATTGCGGCCCTCTAAATTTCCTCACCAGTTATTAGATCATTTGTAGTTTGTCGACTGCAAATTTCCCAGAAACATCACAAGATTAAAAAAGAAAATCTACAGAGGTATGAGTAGTAATTGCGCCTTAAGAGTTCTGTACACTCTGCATTACGTATATAGATATTTTCGTGTGGTGTGGTGAAAGTCACTCGATTGCCGATAATCTACTTCAGTTACCGAGAAAGAGAACGTGTAATGTGACGTGAAATTCTACCCATATGTCGTTTGTGGTAGCTTTTTATGCCATTGTGACAATGAGGTTAGTATGAAAAGTCCGTGATTCAACCGAGATATGATTCCACGACCTCTAGATTTTCAAAGGCGCTGTACAGCGTGGTCAGCAGGCTGAACATATCATGAGAAAGGACATTTGTACTTTCTGGTTAATGAGTTTGCGAATATAGAAATATTTAGAGGGCCGGAATTTGAAGCTGAATGTAGTACGATCTTGCTGCCGCCTACTTGCATTTCGCGTAAAGATCACAAAGACAAGATAAGAGAAATTAGGGCTCGTGCGGAGGCATATAGGCATTCTTTTTTCCCTCGTTCAGTTTGGGAGTGGAATAGGAAAGGAAATGCCTAGTAGTGGTACAGTGTACCCTCCGCCACGCACCTTACGGTGAATTGCGGAGTATGTATGTAGATGTAGATATACCGCAAACATAATATTTGACATAAATTTAAACTTGTTATCTGAGATAAGCGTCTGCTGAGAGTCGCACAGACCGGGAGACGGTCTAAAAATCTAGTAAACGGCCCTTTTTCACATTGAAGCGCAAAACACTAAATGCCACTCGTGTGTGGTATGCCAAACTATCTTGAAATATAATTTCAAAAACTTTATTTTGGACATATTATTTGATGGGAATGAGAATAAATGTGTTTTGAGAGCATTTTGTTGTTTGTTTTTCGTGTTTTTAGTGTCGTCTAAAAAACAAAAAATGTAACTTTCAAAATCATAAATTCAAAAGAAATACGTACCTTTTTTGATTAATGCCATGATTCTTAGCAAATTGACTTTGAAACTTGGCCAACTTTTTTAAATATTACTGAATGTGTAATGCTGAGCGTTATGAAAGACAAATTTTGATCGATTTATTTATGAAATATGTATTAAATATATTTTACGCACGACATGGTTAACAAAGGAGTTGAAGTCTCACTATCGAAGGTAAAGGCACGCTAACCAATCTGGGCTGGTGCCTTTTATGAGTGGCTCCACGTCATTGCTTCCAAATTATACAGCAACAAGCACACCACCAGTAAACAAAAAGGTAGGGCAAAGCAAGAAAAAGTGCAGCTGCTATTTACCGATTCGCACGTCATGATCGATACAAGCTCACCGTACGAAAATAATTTGTCATCCCATCGCGCAACAGATTAACCGTTATGCCTTCTACATCTGGCACAACAACAGATTCATTTGCTAAACTTCGCGTGCACATCCTTCTGCGGATGAGGCGGTAGCGATGAAATTTGTTTCGAACCGATATTTTACGTAAGTATGGGCAAAAATTAATGACGTGATAGTATGGGAAAATGGAGCAATCTAGTTTTGGCCGCACCCATTGACATAAATGAGTGAATTTGTTAGATTTATTGGTGTTTTGCGGCGGAGTATACTTTATTGGTGTTTTGCGGCGGAGTATACAAGTAGTGGTGCAATTTATGTGGGCATGAGAACTGTAAACCATGAAAAGGTCACAGAGGCATCGCAGATGCGTTTCACTGTTTCTGAAGCAAATCGGTTCCAATTGCGGCAGAATCTGCTGCAGGCAGTGACTGAGGCTCATCCCAAGGACTTAGCGCGATGACATTTCGAGGGAAACCTTCAGTCAACTTCTGCTTGTTGAATATGCTATTGACAGATATTCCAAAGTTACATGAGAACAACAGCAGAGTTCATCTGTCTAGGAACATGACTGACTGTTTTTCTGAACACTCCGCTATTCTATTAAATCTCGACTGTCATGCAAAACCAGCTGACATAGCCTCACAGAATGTCTGTAGGATATTTCCAACGCCGACATGACCATCCCTGCACATTAGTAGAAATGCGAGATCAGATCGCAGCAAGAGTGGTACATCGTAAATGACGTGTACATTCTTAGGCTTGTGGCCTCACTTCCTAACCGAATAAAGGCGCTCGTCAACTCCAGGGGCCGAAATACATGGTATCACTCCAAGGCGACAAAAGTGGTGCGATACACATTCGCTGTCCCAGCTGGACAGCTTAGTGCGATGCATAAAAATCAGTCCAGAAAGGACGGTGAAGTGCATTTCACTAGGAAGAGACCAGACATCCGCGCGCGAAATGGCCGCGTGGTCTAAGGCGTCATGCTACGGACTGGGCGACGGCTCTCGCCGGAGGTTCGAATCCTCCCTCGCGCATGGGTGTGGATATGTTACTCTTAGTGTAAATCTAGGGACGGATGACGTTTACATACATTTGAACCAGATACCCCACAAACCTTACGACTCTACAACGGAGCCTGTCTGAACGCTATCTTGGGGTGACTGGACCGCGGCCTCTTCTCCCATTTCGATCTCGGCAACAAGGCGAACGGAATGTCTAAGGATATTTTCGTCTTCTCGTTTAGTCAGGAACTCCATAGATGTAAGAAAATCCGCCTTTACGGACACATGGTGCAAACTAAAATGCTCTGTAGAAGCACATCCTGGTGAGTGCATAGCGCCACCCAACGCCGACATCTACTAATTGTCCAAAACTGGTTTCTTCTGTGGATCCTGCGAGTGTGTTATCGTTATGGTCTTCAGTCCACAAACTGGTTTGATCAATCTCCACGCTATCCTGTCCTGTGCATTTCTATTCATCTGAGAATATGTTCAGCAACCTACATCATTTTGAATCTGCTTACTGTATTCGTCCCTTGGTCTCCCTCTACGATTTTTACCCCACACACTTCATTCTAATGATAAGTTGGCAATTCCTTGGTGCCTCAGAATGTGTCCCACCAATTGTCCCTTCTCTTAATCAGGATATGCCAGAAACTCCTTTTCTCCCCAATTCGGTTAAGCACCTCCTTATTAGTTACGTGATCAACCCATCTAGTCTTCATCATTTGTCTGTAGCACCACATTTCAATAGCTTTTATCATCCTTCTAAGCTCCTTATCTTCCACGTATCACTCCCATACAATGTTACACTCCAAACAAATGCTTTAAGAAACGACTTCCTAACATTTAAATTAATACAGGATGTTAACACGTTTCGCTTCGTTAGAAACGCTTTTCTTCCCACAGCCATTCTGCATTTTATATCTCTGTCCATTCCATTCAGTTGCCCTCCCAGATATTTTTCAGTCTCTGAAAAAATTACTATGTCATCGGCAAACCGCAAAGTTTTTATTTCTTCTCCCTGAACTTTAATTCCCTCTCCAAATTTCTCTTTGCATTCCTTCACTGCTTGCTCAATATACAAATGGGAGAAAGGCTACAACCCTGTCTTACTCCCTTCCGAACCTCTGCGACCCTTTCTTGCCTTTCGAGTCCAATAACTGCTGTCTGGTTTTTGTATAGTTTTACTATAACTCTTCGCTCCCTATATTTTACCCCTGCTACCTTCAGAATTTCAAAGAGGGTATACCAGTCGACACTGTCAAAAGCTTTCTCCAAAACTACAAATGCTAAAAACGTAGGTTTGGCTTTCCTTAGCCTATCTTCTAAGATACTCGTAATGTGAGTTTTATCTCCCGTGTTCCCGTATTTCATCTAAATCCAAACTGATCTTCCCCGAGGTTGGATTTTACAAGTTTTTCCATTCGTCTGTAAATAATTCGTGTTATTATTTCGCAACCATGACTCACTAAACTGATAGTTCCGTAATTTTAACATTTTTCCGCCCTTGCTTTCTTTGTAACTGGAATTACGATATTCGTCCTGAAGTCTGGGGGTATTTCCCCTGTCTCATACAGCTTTCATACCAGGTGGAACAATTTTTTCACGACTGGCTCTCCTAACATCAGCAGTTCAGACGGAATATCGTCTACTCCAGGGGCCTTGTTTCGACTTAAGTCCTTCAGCGCTCTGTCAAATTCTTCTTGCAGTATCATATCTCCTATCTCATCTCCCTCCACTTCGTCTTCCATTTCTAGAATACTACATTCAAGTGTCTTTCCTTTGTATAGGCCCTCTATGTATTCCTTCCACAGTTCAGCTTTCCTCTCTTTGCTTAGTACCGGTTTTCCGTCTGAGTTCTTGATATTCATACAGCTGCTTTTCTTGTCTCCAAATATCTCTTTTATTTTCCTGTAGGCGGTATCTATCTTTCCTCTAGTTATGCATTATTCTACGGTTCTGCATTTGTCCTCTAGCCACTCCTGCTTAGCCAGTCTGCACTTCCTGTCAATGTCATTTTTCAGACGTTTGTACTCACTTTTTCCTGTTTCACTTGCTGAATTTTTATAATTTCTCCTCTCATCAATTAAGTTTAGTATATCCTGTGGTATCCAGGGATTTCTATTAGGCCTTGTCCTTCTGCCTATATGATCCTCTGCGGCCTTTACTACCCTATCTCTCAGAGCTACCTATTGTTCTTCTACTATATTACTTTCCTCCGTTCCAGCCAATCTTTGCCTTATGCTCCCTCTGAAACTGGGAACTACATCTGCCAATTTTGGACGAGTTAGTATGACAGAAGTCCAGGAAACTTCACACGTAACTCGACCACCTACCAAGAACAAACCGAATAATCGACCCGCAGCTGTGACATAGTTTCCGGATCTCGAAATCGATTATGAAAATTGGATAATGATATAGGAGAAGAACAAATGGAGTACCCAAAACCTTTCGTTACACATGAAGGTGAATAGGTTTTTGGCATGACTATGGCCTCACGACGGGAGTTAAAAGACTTTGAAACCGCTACGTTAGTCGGAGCTAGATGCGTAGGACATTCTTTAGGTAATTCAATATTCCGAACCCCACCGTGTCAACTGTGTACCGAGAATCCTAAGTTTCACGCATTACTTCTCTCCACGGGCAACTCAGTGCACAACGGCCTGCACTTAATAATCGAGAGCGTGAAACAGGCCCAGTAAGCCGTGCTCCCAAGGTGTGAGCAAGGCACTGTGCAGGCCCGTGGTGGCTCTATCATAGCGAGTTCTCATTTTAAATCGAATGGACCACAAGAACATATCACTGACATCAACTGGAAGCGACTTTCACATTTTTCATTCCTTGAGCGTCTAGGACGGCGACGAGGTCGCGAAACATTTCAAGATGTACCTTAACATGCCATGTTATCATAATGGTCTATTCAAACGATCTATTGTTAAGTAATACGAGTTCAGACGACATCATTATTGTACTACATAACTAGTTCTTATTCTCATGAAGTAACAGAGGATTTCAAATTAATTGCATATTTCTAGATTTCAAAAAAGCTTTCGTCATTGTTTCTACAAGCGACCTATAATCATATTGCGGGTCTTGGACTACTGTCTCAGTTGTGCGACTGCATTTGTGAATTCCTGTCAGAGCGGTTACAGTTTCTTAGAAACAGATGGCAAATCATTGAGTGACACTGGAGTGATTTATGACGCTTCCCAACGAAGTGTCGTGGGCCATGTGCTGCTCCTAATCTATATGAATGATCTAGACGAAACTGTCATTCACCGATTAGTACAGTCTCTTAAATATGAATACCAATTTGAAAATGATATAGACAAGATAATTGTTTGGAGTGAGAAGTAATAATCGTCTCGGAGTAAAGAAATATGAGGAAAAAAAAAAAAAAAAAAACACCCACACACAAAAAACAAAAAACAATTAATGGAAAGAACACATAGATAATATTACGGATAAGGAGAACCAAACACTGCTCTTTGTTGGTAGAACACTTAGAGGATGCAACAATTCGATAATACTTATGAAATGCTACAAATCCACTAAGAAGACTACCTATATCACAATGTTTGCAGCACGATATGGCATGCTTACGAGTTAGGACTGGAGGAGGAAACTGAAAAAGTGCAGAGGAGAGCAGCTCGTTTTGATATTATGGCGATGTAGGGGGAGAGTTTCACGGAAATGATACATGGTTGATAGCGGAAATCATTAAACAAAAGAGTTTTTTGTAGCGGTGAGATCTATTGACGAAAGTTCGGTTACCAAGCTTCGTTTCCGAATGCGAAAATATATTCTTGACTCCCACCTACATAGGGGCGAAATGAACATTATAATTAGTTCGAACAAGAGATAGCAGAGCTCGAACGGAAATATGTATGTGTTGGCTTTTCCGACGCACTATTCCAGAGTGAAACGGTGCTACGAACCCTCTGGCACGCTTTTAAGGGTGAATTGCAGAGTATCCACGAGGGCATTGATGCCTCGAAGCGACAAGTTCCCAATTCGATAGAAGAACAATGCAGAAAAATAAGCTAATGTATTTACCATCAACTTTATGACACATTTTCTTCTTGAAGAACGTCTATGCTGTATATATGCAGCTGAAATATCCTTTTAATTGGAATGAGATGGAGATGATAACTGGAAAGAAATAAACCGGAAATGATTCAAATTTTCAAATGTTTGTAAATCTATGGGACTTGCCTACAGGAATTATTAGTCTCTATACTTATAAACTATTTAAAGTAAAGTAAAGGCAACACACACACACACACACACACACACACACACACACACACACACACACATGCCTGCGGGGGGACTCCAACCTCCGACGGAAACAAACGCCGCGCTCCGCAGCAAGGCGCCGTACTGCGCTCGGCCATTCAACAGTGGAGGGAAGTGTTACAGGACTCCTACTGTTGATTATCTTTATTTAGATGACAATTTGAGCAGGTCTCTTAGGCTGTTCGTGGATAATACTGTTATTTATCAAAAGCAAATGCAAAGTGATTTAGATATCTACATTGTCAAAATTTAGCAATTTACCCTAAACAAAAACACGTGTGAATTCGTACATATGAGCACCAAACGGAATCCGTTAAACATCATTTACACGAGACATTAGTCAAAATCTACTGGCCGTAAATTCAGCTAAATCCCTAGGACTTAGAACTGTAATTCGAGAGTAGATATAGAAAATATCAAACGCTCCGATTAATTGGCAGAATCTTTAGAAGAAGCAATAGTTCTAATAAAGAAACGATCTACATTACACTCGTCCGCTCTATTTTGGAGTATTGCTGCGCATTATGGGACCCTCACCAGTTGGGACTGACGGAGGACATAGAAAAGGTTCATAGAAGGTCAGCTCGTTTCGTATTATCGCGATACAGGGGAGAGAGTACCACAGAAATGATGCACGATTTGGGATGGAAATAATCTATTTGTAAAATTTCTTTCACTAACTTTCTATTCCGAATGCCAACATATTTTGTTAACGACCACCTACATATGGAGACATGAGCATCATAATGAAATAAGAGAAATGGGAACGAAAACTGAAAGATTTATGTGTTCCTTCTTCCCGCACGGCGTTAGAGAAAGGAACGGTGAAGAAATATTATGAAAGCGTCTCGATGAATGCTCTGTCAGGTACTTGATTGTGATTTGCCGAGTTAATATGCATATGTAAACGTAGAAAAAAAATGGATACAGGAGGATGAAGTGTTAGGTAAATACTCGTCTCTTTGTTAAGTTACTGTAAGTTCGTGGTTAGAGCAAATGCCTGGTTGAGCAAGAGACCTGTATTAGAATCGCGGCCTTGCTACAAAATATACACACGATTCTTCGGGATATGTATCTCTGCTATTAGTTGCGTACATTTTTCACTGCATGATTTGTAATGTTAGTTTGTGATTACCCAGCATACAACAGGCATTCATGATTTAACAGAAACGATAACAGTGTCCACTGTCTTTATACTGTACGCCAGGGCACAAATTAAAAAGAAACCAATTTTCTCGAGTGTTTATTATACGTATGTAGTCTCTCGAAGCATCTACATCTATATCTACATCGTATACTCTGCAAATCACATTTAAGTGCCCGGCAGAGGGTTCATCGAACCACCGTTATACTATTTTATCTCCCATTCCATTCTCGAATAGCGCGCGGGAAGAAAGAACACCTGAATTTCTCCTTTTTAGCTCTGATTTCTCGTATTTTATTCTTATGATGATTTCTACCTATGTAATTGGGAGTCAACAATATATTTTCGCATTCGGAGGAGAATGTTGGCGATTGTAATTTCGTAAGCAGCCCACGCCGCAGCGATAAGCGTCGTTGTTGTAATGATTCCCATCCCAGATCCTGTATCATTTCCGTAACGCTTTCTCCCGTGTATCGTGACAATACGAAACGAGCTGCCCTTCTTTGGACTCTTTCTATGTCCTCCTCCAAACCAACCTGTTACGGATACCACACTGGGCAGCAATATTCCATAAATGGACGGACAAGCGTCATGTACGCAGTTTCTTTAGTAGTTCTGTTGCATCTTTTAAGGGTTCTAGCAATAAAACGCAGTCTGTGGTTCGCCTTTCCCACGATACTATCTACGTGTTCGTTTCAATTTAAGTCAGCAGTAATTGTAATTCCTAAGAATTTTGTCGAGTTACGGCCTTTACATTTGATTGATTTATCACGGATTTATCACGGATTTCTTTTCTTACTCATGTGGACGACTTCACACTTCTCATTATTTAGAGTCAATTGCCAATTCTTATACAGTACAGATATATTATTCAAATCGTTCTGCAGTTGGTTTTGATCTTCAGATGATTTTACTAGACGGTAAATGACGGCGTCATCAGCAAACAACCTAAGAGAGCTACTTAGATTTTCCCCTAAATCGTTTATGTAAATAAGGAACAGCAGAGGACCAATAACACTACCCTGTGGAACGCCCGATATCACCCCTGTTTTAGTCGATGCCTTACCATCGATTACTACGAACTGTGTCCTCTCTGAGAGGAAATCCCCTATCGAGTCGCAAATTTGGGTCGATATACCGTAACTACGCAATTTGATTAAAAGCCTTCTGGAATTCGAGGAATACGGAATCAATTTGCGAACCTTTGTCGATAGCACACATCATTTCGTGTGAATAAAGAGCTAGTTGTGTTTCGCATGACCGATATTTTCTAAATCCATGTTGACCTTGGGCCAATAGGTCATTCTGTTTGAGATAATTTGAATAAAGGATATGTTCTAAAGCCCTGCTGCAAATTGAAGTCAATGAAATAGGCCTGTAGTTCAATGGGTTACTCCTACTGCCTTTCTTGAGTATCGGTGTGACCTGTGCAACTTTCCAATCTTTTGGTACAGATCCTTCTTTGAGAGAGCGGTTGTATATGGCTGTTAAGTAAGGAGCTATCGCTTCAGCATAATCAGATAGAAATCTAATGGGTACAATGCGGACAAGAAGACTTGTTCTTGTTAAGTGATTTTAGTTGCTTCACTGCTCCGGTGATATCTACTTCTACATTACTCATTACTGCATCTGTTCGTAATTTGAAATCTGCTGTTGCTTATACCGCAGTGGTCGTGCGGTGGCCAGCTTGTAACCTGTAACGCGAGGCACGGAGCAGGTGTGGCGGGCCTTGTGTGCTGGTGTGTGGAGATGCCTCATTTGTCAGCCCGGGGCTGCCGCCAGCTCCTCAGGAGACTGACTGCGGTAATCAGGCAGCCAGCGGGGGCCACAATTAAAGCCGGCAGTCAGACTCCTGCCACAAGGAGCCACTTTTTTTCAGACGTCTTATGTCCGGCTTGATGTGGCCCGCCCGAATTCCTCTGCTGCTCGCACCAAGTCATTTCAGAGCAGCATTTGCACCCTTCCACCTTTATTATTTGCTGGATGTTTACCAGTCGTTGTCTTCTCCTACAGTTTTTGCCGTCTACAGCTACCACTACTATAACACACATGCTATCATCCTCTTCTTCTTTTCAGTATTTTCCAAACTTTCCTTTCATAGCTGATTTATCGAGAATACACTTATTCGTTATACCATTAGACCACCTAATTTTGAACATCTCTGGAACATCATTCAGACATCGTGGTTTTTAGAGACGAAGCACACAAACATAGTTTTTTCGGGCATGGTTAATGAATAATAATTTCGTGTAGCTCACTGACCTGGTTCGAATCTTTCAACTGGATGCCACTATGGCGAGTTGTGTGTCCCTAGCCTACAACAGTTATCCAAATGGGGAAAGGGGACCTACAGCTTAACATGGCATCCGAACTGTGGTGTCGCACAAGTATGAAGTGCGCGCCATGTACTTACGCCGCGCGCCGCCATGCACGCACAGCGCGGCGTTCTTACGACGTCAGCCAAGAGCGCCCTCTGCTGCAACTCCGCTCGTGGCCACCACTGAACGACATCGTTCACTTGGGAATGAGATAGGCACCAGTTAAGACTTGGGAATGAGATAGGCACCAGTTAAGACTTGGCTATTGGATAGGCACTAGGAATCATCAGTAGGCAGGCCTCTATCTAAAGTATGTATCAGCATTCTGCAGTCAAGAACTATGTAAAAGTTAAGTATTACCAAGACTCCACGAAATATATATCTTGTTCTAATTTAGCCTAGTGTTCTAGTTTCTGCTGTCCCACTGGCTGGTCCCTCCGTACCTACACAAGCGTGCATCTTTTCCTGTGTCGGTCTCTTTCTACTCGGCCACCGACACCCACGACAACCGGCGGAAACGAGACAAAAAAGTGGCGACGAGGCTGGGACACAAAAGTGGCGACTCGTAACATTGTTGAGAGATGAAGGATGGGTTAAAACGCAGACTGAAAAAAAAAACTGATGTCCGATTGGGGTTAGAACCCGCGACCCTTCATTTTCCAGTCGAACGCTTTACCCCAAGACCACCTGGCCCAACCTGGTTAAAGAAACCGGTAGGCCCTTTCAAAGGAACCATCATTCCAAACGTGACGCATTTGGAGGCACGGGCAGCACACTTCGCACCAGTGGAAGGGGGGGGGGGAGTCACGGAAACGCGTCAAAAAGCATTGGTTTTCAACATTCCGTTCTCGAGGTAGAAGAAAAACACTCCTTCTCTGTTCCCCTCTTCTCAGTGATAATTATTTACTGGCTACTCATTATCTGACTACAGAGGAACAAAGGATCGGCATTTCTTTTATCCCCACACACATTCTTGTTTTTGTTCTCCTACCGTGAAGAAGCCAGACCGTTATGTTCCAGATTTCATCTGTATTAACCATGCACGTTATTTCCTCATAGCCTTCAACTTATTAAATTTCTTAAAATTCTCAGTTACTCTGAATTATTATTATACTTTAGATCCTCTTTTACAACGAAACCTTAGTAATTCACTATCCATTAATGTGTAAATGCGATTTGGTAGCCTATTTGTTTGGATTTGCGCTGCCATTTCCATTGAAATTTATTATACCTTTTCCGATTTGATTTCATTTGGGATATTTTAATACAACTATCAGTATTTTTCTATTGTTATATAGTCGAAATATTTATGAATAAGCAAATGTTATGCTTCGCGAACACGATTTTAATTTCATTTAACACACGTTCGAGAGCACCATACCAAGTTGGTTTCCACATCAGCAACTGCGATAGGATTTGTGCCAACGTTAAGTCTTTTTTTCCCCCTTAGAAACATAACTACTTTCTGTCCACGACAGCGACAATTAGATGCGTTTGTCAGTAGGTACAGTCTTGCCGTTTTATAACGTTATAAGCCCTCCTTTTCAAAATCTGCCACTTATTCTCAGAGTATTTTCTTTTTCGACAGTCAATTGGAAGTTCAGTAACGACGTTCCGTTCAGACCATTGTTGGCCTATGTTAGATTTACACGAGAAGTTGATTACAGATTTTGTCCCACCCGCTCGCGTAATCAGGCGGGTAATGTTATACCATGGCGGCATGTGCCTGGAGTGATTTAGGAAAAATCACGGAAACTCTGAATCAGATTGGCCGGAGGCGAACTTGAGCCGCGTTCCTCCCGAATGCGAGTCCAGTGCCTTGGCATTGTGCCACCTCGCTCGGTATCTTCTGTTCCGCTCTCCTACTGATTCACTTCAGTTCAATGCTAAGGTTGAAACACACATGTCGTGATACTACGTCTTGAATGTAAGGTCTATCTTTTATATGAGTAGACTTCTCTTTGTTATGAATCCCCTCTTTGCCTTCGGTGTCTTCATCGTTTCGGCCGTCGTGGGTTACTTTGCTCCAAAAAGCACTATTCCTTTACTTCACGAGCACCAATTTTGATGTTCATTTCCTCACAATAGTAATTTCTGCTACTTCTCATTCTTTCATGATTTTTCGGTATACTGTCAATCCATATTCTGTACTTATTAAAACTGCTAATTCCATTTACAGATCTTGAAATATTCTTCTTTACTTTCACTGAAGATAGCAATGTGATAGTAGAATTTTATCAGTCACATTCTTTGTAACAAATTTGAACCTTTCTCCCCATTTCCGTCATTGTCGTTTCAGCGTCTCACGGGGTGAGACGTTGAAAACTGTTTTCGGCACATTTCGAAAAGTACAAATCAGATTGAAAATATGTGTAATTAAAGATGTTCATCTCCAAGAAAGACATCGATTAATAAGAAGCTCGATCCTCTGCACCATTCTCAGAGGCGGTTGCGGGAGGTGACTTTGAAATCTTCAATGGAACCACTATTTTTGTTGCATATTTGGATATGCCGTGATACAAATATGTAAATTTATATGAACACTTCATTCGTTTCGTGGTAGATGGCGCTGTAGTCATCAAAAATAAAAATAAGTGGGTGCGCCGGAGTGGCCAAACGCATTCAGGCGCTATGTTGCGATGCGTGAGGCCGTTTCCCGTCGGGGGTTCGAATCCTCCCTCGGGCATGGATGTTTGTGTCGTCTTTAATATAAGTTAGTTCATAAGTAGTTTGTAAGTTTAGGGACTGATGACCCCGCACTTAAGTCCCATAAGCTCAACAAACACTTGAACATTTGAACCCTAGATTTATGATTCCTGTGTCGAAGATAGCTTTTTCGATGTGGTTGACGAATGTTCTTCCAACTTTACTGACGCTGGAGAGACCATAGGGAGGATAACTTTTGTAATGTCAACGGCCGTGCCGCGGTGGATTCAGCAGTTCCAGCCATATTACAGAAGCACCGTCGGGCGTAGCCAGTACATGGTTGGGTAACCATCCGGGTACTAACACGTAGTTGACAAATTTTCCCTTTGCTTGCGAAAGGGGGTGGGGGTGGTCGTGCAAAGTTCTTGATCATCAGTCCTTACACCAATGTCCTGAATTAAATTCCAAACCTGTCCGCAGTATGCCGCGGTGGAGTAGCCGAGCGGACTAAGGCGCCTCGCTGCGGAGCGCGCGGTTGCTCGCCGTGGAGGTTCGAGTCCTCCCCCGGGGCATGGGTGTGTGTATTTGTCCTTAGGTTAGTTTACCTAGGTTTAAGTAGTTTGAGAGCTACGGACTGATGATCACGCAGTTTGGTCCGATAGATTTACAAACATTTCAACATTTTGAATTGTTCAAAATCTTGCTATTTCCTCATCCAATACAGTGAATTTTCTGATTCCACATATGATATTTAAATCATAGTTGCCCCACACCAAAAATTTTACTTATGGATTATACAATGAACTATTGTTTGAATCCTGCCATCTTGCCGTTAATATAGACTTTTTAGTTCCACATCTGTGGTTTAAATCATAGTGCCTCATACTTAGACCTTTCCCTCCTACTGGACATTTTTTTAGTTCAATTATGAGATTTAAATCACAGCTTTCCTGTACAGAGACCTTTACCTGCAGATTACACACATGATGTATTGCTCAAATTTAACGATTTCATATTGCAATACTATGAAGATTTGACTACAAATCTGAATTTTAAATCATAGGTGCCCCGTAATCACACCTCCATTTACAGATTAAACCATGAAGAACTGTTCAAATCTTGGTATCTCCTCATTCTCCATTTCATAGACTGTGGACACGGGACACTGTTGATGGTGATCCGTCCGCCGGATGGTGATGTTAAGCTCGGAGGCCCCCTCGGTGCTTTCCGTGAGGAGTAGGCTGTGTACCGGCACCGGATTTCACCCTCTACATTCTCCGAACACCACCGCACACTACACACGCACCCATTACAGTTACCTACATTTAACGTAGACTCTTCAGCACACAGTTGTCACCAGTGGCGGCTACTCCTTGAGGACTCTGGGACGGCGCCCTCCCAAAAATATCCAACACGGAATACGTACCAATCGTTAATCACAAATCGACTCGAATAATTTTCGTGTGGCAGCAGCCCCTGTAAATAAATGATCAATGTTTTTAGACTAGGTAGTCTGCCAGCCAGGGTCAGCCAATGTTTTCAGAATGGGCTGACTGTCGGACTCTACGCGATCCGTCCGCGCCGTGTAAAGGCTGGCAATGGGCGCTGGAGTGAGTGGGGGTACTGGGGGTTGGGTGGGGGTAGTGTGCTGAACCGGGCCGCTTAGGACGGCGTCCGAGCCAAGGGCGCGAAATATACAAAGGCACACCGGCACCGGTCAGGCGGTTTCTAACAGGTGCAGTGCGTGTGATACTTGTGTCGTTGTTGCGAAGGTGCATGTTGTTGCTTGTTTTTCTAGTTCCCTATTTCGGATAAATAATATAAATAGCGTAAACTGCATTTTAACATTTGGTAGTGAAAAATTGACTTTTGAAGGAAAGTTGGAATTAAAAAGGTTAGGACCACCGAGACTTGATTTGAACATTGTACAGACACAAAATGCGTGCAAAAGCAAAAGTAGTTTCACTAGGAAATTTAATCCTGCTTTATATAAACATACCAATGGTATTACTACATTTGTTGGTGACAGTCTTCTAACTTCAGTAACATATGTTTGTCGCTGACGAAGCATTTGTTTTCTCTGAACACTTACTTATATAGTTATACACACAATGAATTTACTTCTAACTTATATTATTTTAAGGTACAGTTTTGGGTCTCTTGTGAAATCTAATAAAATGGGGTTGCAAGGTTTTCATTGCCTGCAGAAAATATTAAAAACGACATATTTGTGCGTAAAAGTCGTGTTAGATGAAGGGTTAAATTACGTAACTAGCTAATAAAATTAATGCTATATTCTCCCCGTTCAAGAAATGTTCTGAAGGGACAAAATGTCGTGTACAATTGAAGAGACATGCCGCCCCTCCTAATAAACAGCCCACCAGCCGCCACTGGTTGTCACACTTCGCGAAGGAAAGCTACGTGTGGGGGCGAAAGATAGGGGAAACCTTTGCAATTAGACGTCTGAACCTGCCCTTCGGGGTCTCCCAGAATTCATGCCATACGACTTTACTTTTACCTTTTGTAATTAGAGTTGTTTCTGAAAGTTTAATTAATTTTATATTTTATTACACTAAGGGTTTAGAAATCTTAACCGACATTTGTATCAGTGCTTCGCATAACACGATAGTAATATTGTCACTTCAGCATAGCTTAAGTTTTCCCTACATAAATCGAAAATGTTTTGCATCACTTGTGTATGCCATAAGACAGAACCTCCTGGGCCTACGTTGAAACGATTCGAGAAATGATCCTTTGGAAGATCATAAAATGTAAACAAACTACTACAAACCCATCTATAATTAATTCAACAAGGGATTTCATCAATAGAAATTGCAAGGGGAAAAATGATGTGGTAGGGACCTGGAATCGTATTGAAACTACAAACATCATTCATGGCCGCGGTAGAGTAGCCGAGCGGTCTAAAGCGTCTCGCTGCGGAGCGCGCGGTTACTCGCCGTGGAGGTTCAAGTCCTCCCTGAGGCATGGTTGTGTTTGTGTTGTCCTTAGGTTAGTTTACCTAGGTTTCAGTAGTCTGTAAGCTACGGACTGATGACCACGCAGTTTGGTCCGATAGATTTACAGACATTTGAACATTTTCTCCATCGTGCTGGCATCATCAACGATTTCTGTAGTATTGCCGGTATTGCAGTGCCATACTGGCCAGCTTATTCCCCTGATATGAAACAGCTGCGCGAACTCGTCCTGACCAAACACGAAATCTGCGGGAGTTAGTAGGATTGCGTTTGAAGAATGGGATAAGTTAGACCAGAAGTGGTTAAATAAACTCGTGGGAAGCTTGCATTCACCTAAAGCTTCATGCACCCCTGCATTTAATAATACGGTTACACATTTCCGTCAAGGGAAGACATTATAGGTTCTGTTCGAATATAAAATAATGATTCGTTGGTATTTTTGACAATAATTCGTAAGATGTAGCACTTAATAAATATCAGTTCTTTATAGAATAGAATACCATACAACCTGGGTGGATGATGCAAAACTTGTTTTTATGTTCGTATTTAATACTAATGGTTTTATATATTTGTCCATTGCAGATAGTTCGTTTAGTGCCGTGCTACTTTTCGTTTCTCTTCAAATATTATAATGCTTCATGTTTCGGACTTTCAGTAAAATAGTTGACTACGTCGATTTCGAGACTTTTTTCTAATAGCTACTTTCTGTGTGTCTCTTAAGTTTTTAATCTTGAGTACAATGTGCTGTGATGTGTATGTATTGTTCATTGTCGTGTTTAATTATCGAATTGTGTTTACCGTCAATAATTAATAGGTTTGCATATTAACTGTTACTAGTTGCTATTTATTTTACTTCCACAAAGCGTTTCGAAGGTTATAACGTCCATTGCCAGCAGTGTTGTATTGTATTTCTGTGTGATAAAGTGATTGTTGTGCTTCGTGCTTACGGAAAACCCTTACCAGTGGTCACATGCTCCTTTTTCTGTCGAAAGATTTCGCATGAAAACTGTCACACTTTATAAACGAAGATGATGTCTAAAAGATACAAAGAACACAACACTGGAGGGAGTGTCACACGTAACCCAAGAACCAGGTCACATCACTGACACACACACACACACACACACACACACACACACACACACACTCACTCACAAACACACATATACACAAAAACAAGCACAAGCACAAATAAAGAAATAAACAAACAAAACCAGTAATCCTCTTGATGGCGGTTGAAACTACCAAAAAGCGCTGTGAAAGTAAAATAAAATAAACAGTGACGGGTAAAGTAAACCTTGATTCAGTTTCAATAACACTCATGTTAAAGCTTAACCTGCAATATTTTACTTAAAAAAACATAAAAAGTAAAACATCTAGTAAAAACAAGTCGAAAGAGAGCCACGACAGTGACCATCGTAATTTCACGAAATGATCTATACATTGAAAAAGTAACTGTCGAACTGTCGAATGAAACTAGAAAGAGGTATGATAATTTTTTCCGTAGGTGACATAAGTATTGTAAATACAGAAAATTCCATTAAAATACAATAACCCAACATTACTAATCCCCGTATTACTAATGTCGTACTCTGACGAGTCAGTATCATTGTTAGTGTAGGACCTGCATATGCGGCCGCGGTGACCGAGAAGACTGAGGCGCTCCAGTCACGGTCTGTACGGCCACTACGGTCGGGGGTTCGAATCCCCCTCGGGCATGGATATTTGTGCCGTCCTTAGTCTTAGCTAGTTCATAAGTAGTTTGTAAGCTTAGGGACTGATGTCCCCGTAGTTAAGTCCCATAAGTTCTACAAACATTTGAACATTTTGAACCTGCATATGTAGCACTCACAAAGCCTACTTCATGTATATGTGAAATGGCAATTTTATTACCGTACATATTTAATGCGCTGACTGTGTGAAAGGTATTGTAAATTTTCATACAAACTGAAATGTTTTTCTGTGAAATTTTAAGTCTATCAAATGTTCAAATGTTTGTAAATCTACTGGACCAAACTGCTGTGGTCATCAGTCCCTAGACTTACAGACTACTTATGAACTAACTTGTACTGAAGACAACACAAACATCCATGTCCGAGGGAGGATTCGGACCTCCGACGCGGGAGGCCGCGCTATCCGTAATGTGGCGCTCCAGCCCGCACGGCTACTCCCGCGCGGCGTTAAGATTTCATATCTCATTAACAATGTGCCCAAGAATAATAATTTTGCTGGAATATTCGGAAACTGTCTGAAAAATGTGTTGCGTATATAACTGATATAGATGTAATAAATTACAACGTCATGTGTGACGGTATCGTTTTTCACACACTTCATTGTTTTTAATGACATATCTCATGAAGTAAGTGTCATACTAAGAAGAAATTTCGCTGTAAAATGTATCACGAATCTAATAAATAGTGGAGAAGTAATAAATTTTTATTTCGTACCGAATGCCGTATTTCTACTGCATGGAC
Source organism: Locusta migratoria (assembly GCA_026315105.1). Taxonomy (NCBI): domain Eukaryota; kingdom Metazoa; phylum Arthropoda; class Insecta; order Orthoptera; family Acrididae; genus Locusta; species Locusta migratoria. Next base: position 544,155,853 of record CM048744.1, read on the forward strand.
AGTGAAAGAGTGCAAGCGATAAACTTCTTCCCTTTTATCAATATTTTTTCGCAATAGCGAATTTCGCTTTGCGTTACTGTATAAGGTATAGATGTTCTACCAAATGGTGACACGTGAAAATTTGTGCCGGGTCGGGACCCGAACCCGGGTTTCCCGCTTTTCGCGAGCGGTCGGCTTAACCACTAGGCTACCCGAACACGACTCCAGGACCGCCCCAAACTTCCATATGTCACACCGACTGCACTTATGAGTCAAGTGGTTAAGGCGTCCGCTCGCGAAAAGTGGGAAATCCGGGTTCGAGTCCCTGCCCGGCACAAATTTTCATATGTCACAATTTGGTGGAACATCTATACTTTATACAGTGACGCAAAGTGAAATTAACTATTGCGAAAAAATATTGATAAATATATCAACACTGCAAATCGTCACCACACAGTAATTCTTCCCTTTTGTTATTTTGTTGGGATTGTCATGAGCGAAAGGTTTCGTAAAGATTGAAATTGTGTGTAAAGTTTTTTGCAAGTCTTTGAGGAAATGCATAAAAAATGTTTCAAATGTTTGTATAGCTTATGGGACTTAACTACGGCGTCATCAGTCCCTAAACTTACAATCTACTTATTAACTAACTAATACTAAGGACGGCACAAATATCCATGCCCGAGGGGGGATTCGAACCCCCGGCCGTAGTGGCCGTGCAGACCGTGACTGGAGCGCCTCAGTCCCCTCGGCCACCGCTGCCGGCGAGGAAATGCATACTGTAAACCATCAGCTGTTTATTATTTTTCAAACTTCTACCGGTTTCGGTTATAAACCATCTTCACGGAAGAGAACTACTGATTAAACATGGTTTATAACCGAAACCGGTAGAAGTTTGAAAGATAATAAACAGCTAATGGTTTACAGTATGCATTCCCTCAAATATCTTACGGCTGTTGAACCACATCTCAAAAAATTTTGCAAGTCGCCAAGTGCTTTAGTTACCAAATAGCACACGAATAAAATCTCGTTATTCTCGCGTCGTGCCATGCAACCAGTTCTTTTTTATTCCCATTGTTTATGGCGTCTTATCTCCTGAACTATGTGCGCTACCTGGTTATTAACCCCACAGCGATTGCTGTCTGTAGCAAGAATTGTATCTATCAAGCTTGTCTGAAATCGGTCTAGTAATTTATGTGGACACACACACACACACACACACACACACACACACACACATACACACACACACATACACACGAATACATACACATATACATTTATGTAGTAGGCTATGTATAGGTCACATGCTAACAAATTCCTCCTTCTCAGAAACGTGTTTCTTGCTGTTGAGCTTGAATTTTATGTTCTTCGACAAGATTCTGAATGCAAAATGAATCAGGTTTACGACCGACAAGCCGTTAAGGTGGGCGAGCAAAACAGCCCGCTCCAGTTGTTTATACGAGTTCTGTTAATTACGCCGTTCTGCAGGCTTGCTGGACGGCTGGTTGGCGCTGGAGTTGCTATCGCTGCTACACATGCTGCCGACAACAATGTTCAAAATGTTCAAATGTCTGTAAATCTATCGGACCAAACTGCGTGGTCATCAGTCCGTAGCTTACAAACTACTTAAACCTAGGTAAACTAACCTACGGACAAACACACACACCCATGCCCCAGGGAGGACTCGAACCTCCACGGCGAACAACCGCGCGCTCCGCAGCGAGACGCTTTAGACCGATCGGCTACGCCACCGCGGCCCGCCAGCAATGCCGCAGTCACGACGATCCCACTTATTTTTGTTATACACCACGACAGCAGCGCTCCAAGCGGCCGGCAAGCTACATTTCTGAATACGATGTCTGTCGAGTGTAAATATCTTCGTTTACATTTAAGTTACTTTTTACAATAGGTAAGTAATGTAGTGCCATAAAAATCGATAATAACTACAAAATCATATTTATCTTTAAGAGTTTTCTTAAGAACAGACGGAAGGTATGGAAACGTACATTACAGGATTGTTTATTTAAGGTTCCCTTGAAATCAGCGACTTTTTAATGAAGAATTTCATTTGCTAATAAGAACAAAAAGAGGCTAATAAGCAGCAGAACACCTGACCTTTTGGAGAAATACGTCGAGTTTCTACTTAGAAAAGTTAAGATTTCTTCACTATAATTCCAATGAAAGCAGTGAGTTCTGGGCGTAAGAAGCTTATACGGAATGCAATACCTAGATTATTTTATGTACCACAACAGCCATCATAGCCTTAGCTGAAGAAAGACATCACGAACGGGACAAATAAATAAAATAAAATAAAATATTTCTCCCACAAAGCTGAAACCAATCCCACAATGTTTGCTACATGTGAACCACAAACGGAAAGAATATTCAAGACATTCGTTTTATAAGCAAAAGCATTTACAAGGAGACCACATGGATATCGGATTTTAGAATTTTTCGATATTTATGGTAGGTGAAGTTCAGAACTGAAATAAAATTCAGCCAAAGCCATTCGACGCAACTTTCAAAAATACTCGAGCAAATTGACTTTGAAGTTTTGCAAGTACGCGCAAGTAGCAATAATTAAGACAGCTGCAGCACCTGTCGGTGCAGCTCAGGCGGTGCCGCTCGCCGTGGCTCAGCGCGCCCAGTCAGAAGTCGGAACGCCCTCCGTAATAAAAAAAATCTGATCCAAGAACACATCAGACAATAACGAACAAACACGATCGAAAAAATGGTGGTAGCCTTCTAAGCTAATGGTATTTTCTTACGAAAATGCAGGTATTTTTCTTTATTCGTAATTTTCTATATTCTATAAAAGGTTGTTAATAATGATGGTTACATTTTTTTTTAAATTATTTGCTTCTCTGACAACGGTTGTCTTTGCTTGTTCACTTTTTGAAGAGTTACGACGTTGTTTTTCGAAAGTCATCTGCATAGCTACTAATGGCTTTCCAAGCAGCTAACTTACTCATCCATCGTTTTAGGTGACGACAAAGTGTTCAGCTAGTCTACATACACAAAACAAAAGCTGACACAACACGTTGAATAAGCAGAGATTCCTAAAAGTTCTACATAACTCAATTAGAAAACAAGGAAAAGAAAAAATAATATCTCTTGCAGTGGGATTCGAAACACTGACCCTATGGTTCCTATGCCAGAACGCTACCACTTTTTTTTTGCCGTATTAGTTGTTTTGGCACAGCTTTATTTATTATTATTAATTGCGGATGGCGTTCAGCCCTCTGACATGAGCCACACCGGTAGATGCTACAACTGTTTTAATTATTGGTACTTACATGTACTTGCAAAACTTCTAGGTCGATTTTCTAAAGAATTTTCCAGAATTGCGTAGACTTTGGCTGTAGGGTAATATATATATATATATATATATATATATATATATATATATATATATATATATATATATATATACATATATAATTCTACTAAAACCTTATTGCCTTGTGGCTCCTTGTCAAACAAGACACGAGTGAAGTGTAAAAATGTTCACGTACTTCCGCCGCGCGCCGCCATGCACGCACGGCGCGGCGTTGTTACGACGTCAGCCACGAGCGCCCTCTGCTGCAACTCCGCTCGTGGCCACCACTGAACTGCATCGGCCACTTGGGAATCAGATAGGCACCAGTTAAGACTTGGGATTAAGACAGGCACTAGGAAAGTCTCTCATCAGTATGCAGGCCTCTATCTAGTTTAACTATGTACCAGCATTCCACTAGTCTGCTGCCCTCCAAGTTAAGTAATGTATTAATTCTACGAAATATATCTCTTATACTAATCGAGCTTAGTGTTTCTAGTTTCTGCTATCCCAGTGGCTGGTCACCTCCGAACCTGCACAGGCGTGCATCCTATATCCCTGTGTCTCTCTCTACTCGGCCACCGACACCCAGGACAACCGGCGGAAACGAGACACAAAAGTGGCGACGAGGATGGGATACAAAAGATTCCATCTCCAACTGTTACACATTAAGGACAGTGTCTCTCAAGAAAGAGCAGACCGTAACAGGAATTCATGTTTCTTGTATGTTGATACTCTATTACTTTCAGCGAAACATATAGACATATTAATGAATATTGCTTTATGAATACGTTGTTTTTTATATTACTGAATCAGTAAAATTTTGCTCTTTTTACATCTATTTCGCGATTATTTATGTCTCTCGATATCTTAATAATGCTTTGAACGCAAAAATCACAGAAACTATATGCTTAATTACTCTGAAAAGCTATAATAATTAAACATTTCTCTTACGCCGAATTTCCCACCACTAGGAGGCTAGTGTCGTCGCAACTGTCAATTAGTAACAACAGTGTCGCGACTGTGTGTGATAAACTGTGGTAATGTGGACAGCGACAGCCGGCCGCGGTGGCCGAGGGGACTGAGGCGCTCCAGTCACGGTCTGCACGCCCACTACTGTCGGGGGTTCGAATACCCCCTCGGGCATGGATATTTGTGCCGTCCTTAGTATTAGTTAGTTCATAAGTAGTTTGTATGTTTAGGGACTTATGACCCTGTAGTTAAGTCCCATAAGCTTAACAAACATTTGAACATTTGGACAGCGACATATGAGCAACGAGTCTCACACCAGGGTATGGAACTACCGCTATAAGGAAATCAGGTGCTTCGCATATTGACAGCAATCGATTAAATCACCAAGACATTGCCTCGAATATAAGGAAAGTTCAAATGAGGAGGGATCAATTAAACTTCGCAAATCGGCGACTACGAAATTCCACTCAAATGAAGACTAGCTATATCGAACTGCCCGGCATCTGAGCTGCATTTTGATTTTCATATTATTCTGTAGAATACCGAAAGAGCTATCCACTACCTTGAGTTAATCATGTCGTTTCGCTAAAACAAACACTGCACATGCGCATCGTATTTTGTACTATGTATTACAAAACTGTTCAAATGTTTGTAGAACTTAACTAAGTGGTCATCACTCCCTAAGCTTACAAATTACTTATGAACTAGCTAAGACTAAGGACGGCACAAATATCCATGCCCGAGGGGGGATTCGGACCCCCGACCGTAGTGATCGTGCAGATCGTGACTGGAGCGCCTCAGCCCCCTCTGCCACCGCGGCCGGCTGTGTATCACATCAACGTACTTCCTTAGGATGCAGGCTACATAACGTTAGCATTACGTCATTACGGAAAGCTGATGACAACCAGCGGGAGTCCCGTACGGTTTATCATAAGTCAGTATGTCTACGTGTAGGAATATAAAAATTAGAAGCATTGGGACAATGGCCCTACCTTCACTATTTAGTCCCAATTCGATTGTTTTTGTTTTGGTCATGGCTTCATCTAAAGGAATTTCACACCAAATTATAATTCTTTTGCCGGTTGTTAACTCTTTCGTATGCAAGGCTCAAGTGACACGCTGTCGCTTGTGTCGTCAGGCGCTCTAAAGTAGGAAATCAGCAAACAAGATATCATGTCTTAATTAGTAGTGAGGAATTAGAAGAAAAAGAAAATGATTCCAGTAAACATGGGTCGGAAAAGAGATAACTTCTAATCTGGCTGTAATATCAAATCCTATCTTCATTAGCATAATACCATCTGAATTGTAAATTTTTCTATTAAGTCTGCAACACATTGCGGTTACATTTCTCTCTCACATCCTACCCAAACCAGAAATATGTTACATGGGAAAATTTACTGTACACTGATATCTGTTTAAAATGTTCAGCATGTCGCTCTCACATTTGGATGCAATATTGAAGTCTTCATTGTACTCAGTAATGATTTCTTTAAAATGCACCTGAATCATCTCGTAAATTTTTACAAGACTACTGTTCGCTTCGAATCTTGATCCATGCCAAAGATAAATTCTAAACTTTTTTAAGATGATCCCACAAAGTAAAATCCGCAGGAGTGTGGCTTGATGAGCTCGGACAATAAGATAAAGGTTGTACTCTATTTATCTATCTTGCAACATAATGATGCGTTTCGTGCTGTCTTACACCCAAGTAAAACATGTTTCTGACCCATCATTCATGCACAACCTTCCTCAACCGCCGTGAATGCGTAAAAATTGAAACCAATTAGATGGGTACTTAAAATACTCTACATACACTACTGGCAATTAAAGTTGGTACACCAAGAAGAAATGCAGATGATAAACAGATATTCATTGGCCAAATATATAATACTAGAACTGACACGTGATTACATTTTCACGCAATTTGGGTGCATAGATCCTGAGAAATAAGTACCCAGGACAACCACCTCTGGCAGTAATAACGGCCTTGATACGCCTGGCCATTGCGTCAGAGCTTGGATGGCGTGTACAGGTACAGACGCCCATGCAGCTTCAACACGATGCCACAGTTCATCAAGAGTAGTGACTGGTGTATCGTGACGAGCCACTTGCTCGGGCACCATTGACCAGACGATTTCAATTGGTGAGAGATCTGTAAAATGTGCTGGCCAGGGCAGCAATAGAACATTTTCCGTATCCAGAAAGGCCCGTACAGGACCTGCAACATGTGGTCGTGCACTATCCTGCTGAAATGTGGGGTTTTGCAGGGATCGAATGAATGGTAGAGCCACGGGTCGTAACACATCTGAAATGTAACTGCCACTGTTCAAAATGCCGTCGATGCGAACAAGAGGTGACCGTGATGTGTATCCTGTGGCACCCCATACAATCACGCCGGGTGATACGCCAGTATGGCGATGACGAATTCACGCTTCCAATGTGCGTTCACCGCGATATCGCCAAACATGGATGCGACCATCATGATGCTGTAAACAGAAGCTGGAGTCATCTGAAAACATGACGTCGTGCCATTCATGCACCCAGGTTCGTCATTGCGCACACCATCGCAGGCGCTTCTGTCTGTGATGCAGCGTCAAGGTTAACCGCAGCCGTGGTCTCCAAGCTGATGGTCCATGCTCCTGCAAACGTCGTCAAACTGTTGGTGCAGATGGTTGTAGTCTTTCAAACGTCCCCGACTGCTAACTCAGAGCTACACGATCCGATACAGCCATGGGGATAAGATGCCTGCTATCTCGACTGCTAGTGATACGAGGCCGTTGGAATCCAGCACGGCGTTCCGTATTGCCCTCCTGAAGCCACCGATTCCATATTCTGCTAACAGTCATTGGATCGTGACCAACGTAAGCAGCAATGTCTCTATACGATAAACCGCCATCGCGATAAGCTAGAATCCGACCTTTATCAAAGTCGGAAACCTGATGGTACGCATTTCTCCTGCTTGCAAGGAGTCATCACAACAACGTTACACCAGGCAACGCCGGTCAGCTGCCGTTTGTGTATGAGAAATCGGTTGGAAACTTTCCTCAAGTCAGCACGTTGTAGGTGTCGCCACCGGCGGTAAATGTTCAAATGTTTGTAAATCTATCGGACCAAACTGCGTGGTGATCAGTCCGTAGCTAACAAACTACTTAATCCTAGGTAAACTAACCTAAGGACAACACACACACATCCATGCCCCAGGGAGGACTCGAACCTCCACGACGAGCAACCGCGCGCTCCTCAGCGAGACGCTTTAGACCGCTCGGCTACTCCACCGCGGCACCGGCGCTAACCTTGTGCGTCTGCTCTGAAAAGCTAATAATTTGCATATCACAGCATCTTCTTCTTGTAGGTTAAATTTCTCGTCTGTAGCACGTCATTTTCGTGGTGTAGCAATTTTAATGGCCAGGAGTGTATGTATTACCACGCTAACATGTGCCCAATTAGAGAAGCGTTTTAATTGCCGTTTCTCGGGTCAGGTAGGAGTACGGACCTAGGATTGATGACATGAGTCGGTGTGGCGGAAGACCTGAAGTTTATTACACAGAAAAACCCAACAGTCCTTTTTAAAGATGTTATCGGCAATTCATTTATTCCATCTCAGGTCCAACCAAATGGTGTATCCAGGTATACTACTTCACAGTCGTATGTGGGAGCTGGTTAGCAATGGACTCCGTACGACCAGTTGATTGTGCTTATTTGTGCAGATAACATTGTCTGAAGGTTATTCGTTGCGACGAGATCTATTTCCGAAATTTCTTTCACCATCTTTCTCTTCCGAATGCGAACATATTTTGTTAGCATCCACCTACATAGGGAGACATAATCACCATAATGAAATAAGAGAAATAGAAAACATAAAGATTTAGGTGTTCCTTTTTCCCGCAAGCTATTACAGAATGGAACTGTAGAGAAATATCATGAAATTGGTTCGATGAACACTCTACCGTGCACTTCAGTGTGACTTGCAGAGTATCCATGTAGATATAGAGTGTATGCCTGGACATTTCCCTTTTTTAGGGCCTGAAGATGGGATAATTGAAACGCCGATAACGGTTGTTTTTAAAAATATATATTGGAGAAAGGGCTATTGGTGTGTCTCTGTAATAATTCGACCAGTCATGTTCCACAGTTCACACCAGTGAGATGGATGCACATCAGCTTGAAGGTGGTTTTTGCGGAAGTTTCTCTTCTTCGTTAGCGACTGAGGGCTGGTTCCCAAATCCGTCTCCGTTACACTATGGAAATGCCACGCAATCCTTTTCTCCACCTTCACATCCTCCACGATTTACACCGCACACAAACACACTCGTATGAGGACTGACTTGAGGAGATCCTCCACGGAAGAAAGCGCACAGTAACCTTGGGACGGGCAACACCGGAGAAGGCGACTGTAGAAAGGGAGAGAGTGACGGATCAGCTATTGCGAAATATTCATTGCATCTGACAGTTTTAATAAGTTACACAAGACAATTTTAGTTAGGTAAAACCACGAAACTATTATTAACATTTGACTTTAACAAAAGCATCTGAACAGTACTGAGCTCTATATTTGATTATAAAAATTAGTCAGCACAAATTTGGTTTGGCTACCCCTGCACATGGAAACGCTAGTTCTATAATGCAGCTAATTCCTTTAAAAATCTGTCACTATTAAGACGTTCATTAAAATTCTGTTAATTAGACTCTTATCGTGATTGCTACGTGCAATGTAACACGATCGTAAACGTATCAAAACATTACAACATAAATCATTGTATCAAAAGTTCTCTAAAATAGGCAATGAAATGATACTAGCTACTGAGAGAATACAAATTACGACTTAAAATTTAATTATTGTTATTTCAGTAGAGAGATACACTTTTACACACAAGACTAACAATGTCTACAATGACTATACAGTTACAGAACAAATTAATCCTACATTAGCTATTGATATTTCCACACCTGCAAGTTCCCGTCATAACCTGAAAAGTGAAATTATTATTCCTTTTAAAATAACCTCATCGAAATGAATATATAACAGTAATACTGCCTCGACTACTTAGTAGGTCGGCCTCCATATCTAAGGCGTTCACTGTGGTTCTCTGCACGCAATTATTTTACTATGAACTGCTATTGCTAATGGTGGAGATGTAACTTCCCTTACACTGTTCACTGTTTGGAGATACTGATGCTACAAATGCAGCCACAGAGAAAGCACGTTTCAGCGCACTGTTAAAGCTACACACACCAAGAAAAGTATCACTATGACATACTTGACATAATTCGAAAAACTTGGTCCTTCGAGTTGTCAAAATAAACAGACGTGGCTAGCGCCCCATCTATCGAAAAAGAATACCTATTTCGCTGCAACTAGATAAGGCATTAACACAGGCTATGAACAGATGAGGGCATTTAATGGCAAGAAGGAGAATATCAAGGTTTGTTCGCACACGGATTGCTAGTGTGTGTCAACAAATACTTCCATCAAGAGCAGCTAGAAGGCGACTAGTCGTGAATCAAAGTTATGCTCTAAGGACCTGGAATCGTTCACAAACTGCAGGTAGTAACTTACCCCATACTGATCACTGTAGGGAAGTACCTGCGACAGCTGATCCGACTAGACTACCACAATGACTTTGTGAGGGCTACCGGGAGTCAGGTGTCAGACTAGACTGTACGAGAAAAGTGTATGCTAGACGGCTATGAAGAGGTCAAGGCGTTCTTAAATCGACACCGTGCTGCACGCTTCAAGTGGGCTCAAAATCACCAGGCGTGGGCTATGAAAACTGGTTCAAAGATTTCTTCACATATGATTGCAACATATGTCTGATAGCAGACGACAATGACAATATGTGTGGAGGGAACTTGATAATGCTGCACACCAGAGGCATACTGTCAATGATCAATGATGTCTTGGCAGAATGTGGGGATTTTAGTCGCCATTTTTGCCCATGAAGGGTAAATTAAAGGCTCCACAAAACCGGAGAAATACCCTCCCATCTATCCTTGAACCGTTGCATCAGAATTTTTTAGGGAGAATTCAAGTTTATGGTCAACACACTTCACCGTGCTGGCATCGTCAACGATTTCCTCAGTCGTTCCAGTATGGCACGATTGGATTCGCCTCCACGCTCCCTATATATATGAATCCAACTGAATATGCTTGGGGTAGACTGAAATGAGCTATGCGAGCACGTCGCAACCAACCACGAAATTTATGGTAGTTTAGCAGGAATGCCACTGAAGAATGGGATGAATTAGACCATTATTGGTTTAATGAAATCGTAGGTAGCATGATACATGGAATGCACGATTTCATTCATGTAAGGAGGTATGCAATTTTTTTATTGAATAAGATTGCTACTCAGTGGGTTTGTCAATAAATAGACGTATTACTTAATAAATACCAACTCTCCGTAGTACAGAACAGGTACCAAAGAACTTTTACTTGGAAAATGATGCAAAACTTTCCTTGATATGTGTATTTTGCATTATAATTTCTCCATTATTGTTCTGAGTCTTTTAAGTCTATTACGTAAGCCTTACTGCAAGATAAGTAAGTAACGTTCCTTAATTCATTTTTAGTTTACCCTACTATGTTGATAGCGAGCATGTGTTGCATAGCTTAATTAATGAACATTGTTAAAAATATTCTTCATTTTCTGAAGCAAATGTGATGCTACAGTTCAGAACTGCGTATGACTCATGTGTGGAATTTAATTCAGGAGTAGTGACTAGAGGACAAATGCAGAAACGTAGAAGAATGCAGCGCCTACAGGAAAATAAAAAAAAAGGCATTTGGAGACAAGAAAAGCAGCTGTATGATTATCAAGAAATCAGACGGAAAACCAGTACTAAGCAAAGACGGGAAAGCTGAACTGTGTAAGAAATATATAGAGGGCCTATACAAAGGAAATAATCTAGAAGGCAGTATTGTAGAAATGGAAGACGAAGTGGAGGAAGATTAGATAGGAGATATGAACTGCTAGAAGAATTTGACAGTGCGAAGAAGGACTTGAAACAAGGCCCCTGGAGTAGATGATATTCCGCCTGAACTGCTGATATCGTTAGGAGAGACAGTCATGAAAAAATTGTATCACCTGTTATGCACGATGTATGACACAGGGGAAATACCCTCCGACTTCAAGAAGAATATCGTAATTCCAATTCGAAAGAAAGCAAGTGCAGACAAGTGTGAAAATTACAGAACTATCAGTCTAATAAGTCATGGTTGCAAAATAGTAACACAAATTATTTAAAGACGAATGGAAAAACTTGTGGAATCCGACCTCGGGGAAGATCAGTTTGGATTTAGGAGAAATGTAGGAACACGGGAGGCAATACTCACATTACGACTTATCTTAGAAGATAGGCTAAGGAAAGGGAAATGTTCAAATGTTTGTATAGCTTATGGGACTCGACTACGGGGCCATCAGTCCCTAAACTTACAAACTACCTATGAACTACTTAATACTAAGGCCGTCACAAATATCCATGCCCGAGGGGGGATTCGAACTCCCGACCGTAGTGGCCGTGCATACCGTGACTGGAGCGCCTCAGTCCCCTCGGCCACCGCGGCCGGCAAGGAAAGGGAAACCTACGTTTTTAGCGTTTGTCGATTTGGAGAAAGCTTTTGACAATGTCGACTGGAATACACTCTTCCAAATTCTGAAGGTAGTAGGGGTAAAATATAGGGAGCGAAGAGTTATATTCAACCTATACAAAAACCAGACAGCGGTTCTTAGAATCGAAGGGCAAGAAAGGGACGCAGAGGTTGGGAAGGGAGTAAGACAGGGTGGTAGCCTTTCCCCAATGTTGTTTAATCTGTACATGGAGCAGGCAGTAAAGGAATGGAAGGAGAATTTGGAGAGGGCATTAAAGTGCAGGGAGAAGAAATAAAAATTTTGCGGTCTGCCGATGACATAGTAATTCTCTCAGAGACCGCAAAAGATCTGGAAGAGCAATTGAATGTAATGGATAGTGTCTTGAAGGGGAAATATAAGATGCAGATTAACAAGAGTAAAACAAAGGTAATGGAATGGAATGTCAGAAAATCAGGCAATACAGTTTTCGAGTGGTAATGTTCGTCGCAGTGTATGTACTTGTTGTTATCTCTTGTAAGATTTCACGGTGCAGTGTGCGTTGTAAGTTACGTACAAAGGCGTACGAAATTGTTTCTTAGTACATCACAGAAAAAGTCCTTTAATATTCATCAGAGTCCTCCTGACAGTGTGGTTATTGGAGCTCACGCTCGGATATTTGGGTAAGGACAGGGAAGGGAAACCGGCCGTGCCGTAGCAAAGTACGCATACCGGCATTTTGCTGGAGGATTTAGAAAAATCATGTACAACCTGAATCTTTTTGGATGGAGGTATATTTGAGCCACCGTCCTCCAGAATGTGAGTCCAATGTGTTACCACTGCATCATTTCACTCGATAACCTTCATTTGAAGTCGGTATACTTTCTTACAAATCTCGTTTCACTAAGAGTCAATAGCATTTCTTGTGACTCAAAGAATCAAAGTAATACACGAGGCAATATAACTATTCCATAAAACTTTGTGAATAATTGCCGAAAATAATTATATCCAGGAATCAAAACAATATAGTGTATTTCAAAACAAGTCAGAGACCGTTACTAAGCTCGTTATCAGTCAGTCCAGTGCCAACTGTCACCAGTGCCACATCGTAAACAGCGCTAAGTATCTGAATTTAATTTGTGTCAAATTTAATTTGCCAGTCTAGTTCATTTTCGTTAGTACTCTGTTTTAAGAGGTTTATTCCCGCGTACTTGCAAATTTCGTTTGTACTACTGTTTTAATAGTTTATTCTATCGTATTTGATAAATACCGTTGTGTTTAGTCTTCGTCTTTGACCGGTGTATTTCAAAACAAGTCAGAGACCGTTACTAAGCTCGTTATCAGTCAGTCCAGTGCCAGCTGTCACCAGTGCCGCGGCGTTAACAGCGCTAAGCTGCCGGACTCAGTTTTGTTGATTCGACAGTGTAGTTACCACTGACCACAGTTAAGTCAGCAGTCAGCCGCCTTCATTAGAGTACTAGGCTTCTTTAAAGTTGTTAATTGCTGTTAATTGTATCGATAGGATGGATAGGATGTGTGCCTGCTGTGTGCGGACGCAGGAGGAGTTGGCCGCGGTTCGCGAACAGCTGAGCGTGCTGTTGGCTACGGTCAGCCGTCTTCAGGCTGCTATCTCGGGGTGCAGCGATGGTGGGGAGTCTGGTGCGACGAGTGGGACACCTCAGGTGTCTCACGCTTCGCTCCCTGTCCCTGCTACCGAGGCACCTTCAGGTGTACCGGACGTCGTCAAGCCGCCTTCTCCGCAAGGGGAGTGGCGGGTTGTACGGCGTTCGCGTCGCTCGAGGCGGAAGGCCAATTTGGAGGCTGGACGTTCGTCCGCGCCCGTTCGTCCTGTGAGTGAAAGTGTGGCCACTCCTTCAGCAGGGTCCGAGCAGGTGCACGGGGGGAGGGGATTATTAGTTATTGGGAGCTCCAATGTCAGGCGCGTGATGGAGACCCTTAGGCAGATAGCGTCCAGATCTGGAAGGAATTCCAACGTGCACTCAGTGTGTTTGCCGGGGGGCCTCATCCGAGATGTGGAGGCGGCCTTGCCGGCGGCTGTCGAGGGTGCGGGGTGCAGTCGACTGCAAGTCGTGGCTCAGGTCGGAACCAATGACGCTTGTCGCTTGGGTTCTGAGGACATCCTCAGGTCCTACGAGCGGCTGGCGGAATTGATGAAGGCTGCTGCCTTCGCATGCGGGGTGCAAGCAGAGCTGTCGATTTGCAGCATTGTTCCCAGGGTTGATCGGGGTTTGGAGCCGAGTGGAGGGTCTGAACCAGAGGCTTCGCCGACTCTGTGACAGTCATGGCTGCAGATTTCTGGATCTGCGTTATCGGGTGGGGAATTGTAGGGTGCCCCTAGATAGATCAGGGGTGCACTACACTAAGGAAGCGGCTACTCGGGTAGCAGAGTACTTGTGGAGTGCACATGGTTTTCTTTTTTTAGGCTAGGCGCTAACTCTGACGACCACTCGCCTGTCAGCATTCAAACAGCGAATTCAGGCCACGTTCGGAGCAAAAATTCGAACATAAAAATATTAGCCGCGAACTTACAGAGTATTAGAAACAAAGTTCCCGAATTTGCAGCGCTGCATGGAAGTTATTGCGCTCAGATAGTTTTAGGCACCGAAAGCTGGCTAAATGATGATGTGGCAAGTTCAGAAATATTTAGCGAAGCGTGGAATGTATATCGGAAAGATAGATCTGATACAACTGGAGGAGGAGTGTTCATCGCTGTGGACAAAGATATTGTTTCTACTGAGATCGAGGTTGAAAGTAACTGTGTAGTTATCTGGGCACGCATAACAGGTCTAAAAGAAGTAAAGTTAATAGTTGGGTGTTTTTACCGGCCCCCCAGTGCTGCTGTGGCAGTTTTAGAATCATTCAAGAAAAGTCTACACCAGGTAGTGCATTGGTATCCGGGCCATGTAATATTAGTCGGAGGTGACTTCAACCTTAAGAGTATAGATTGGGACCTCGCTAGTTACATTTCAGGCGGTACAGACAAGCAGTCTTGCGAGCTACTTTTGGACACATTCTCCGAAAAGTGTCTTGAGCAGTTAAACCGGCAACCCACGCGCAATGGAAATATTCTAGACCTTATAGCCACAAACAGGCCTGACCTTATTAACGATGTCTGTGTAGAGACAGGAATTAGTGATCATGATATCGTCATAGCGTCGATGGTGACCAAAGTTCATAAACCAGTCAAGAAGGCTAGGAGCGTGTTTTTGTTGGGAAAAGCTGACAAGCAAATGTTACGATTGCACTTAGAAAATGAATGGGCATCGTTTAATTCTGGGACTATGGATGTAGAGGAATTGTGGACTAAATTTAAGTGCATTGTTAATGAAGGGTTAGAGAAATATATGCCAGTAAAGACGATTAAGGATGGAAAAGATCCACCGTGGTATAATAATAATGTTAGAAAGCTGCTGAGAAAGCAAAGGCTGTTGCACTCTCGATTCAAAAAAGAACACGCAAATGATGACAGGCAAAAGTTAGTAGAGATTCGTGCGTCTATAAAAAGATCGATGCGTGAAGCGTGCAATAATTATCACAGCCAAACCTTAGCAAAAGATATTTCCGAGAACCCGAAAAAATTCTGGTCCTATGTAAAATCGATAAGCGGGTCAAAGCCCACTGTCCGGTCACTAGTTGATCATTCCGGGGCAGTAATAGAAGAAAGCAAACGGAAAGCTGAAGTTCTAAATTTAACCTTTAAGAAATCTTTCACGCAGGAGGACCGCACAAATATACCATCATTTGATCAACGTACTAATTCCGAAATGGGGGACATAGCAATAGGTATTTCCGGTGTAGAGAAGCAGCTGAGAGAGCTTAATACGAAAAGGTTTGCTGGTCCGGATGGAATACCAGTTCTGTTTTACAAAGAGTATTCTGCGGCATTGGCCCGCTACTTAGCTTGCATTTATAGCGAATCTTTAATTCAGCGCAAAGTTCCTAGTGATTGGAAAAAAGCGCAGGTGAATCCCGTGTATAAGAAAGGAAAGAGAACTGACCCATACAATTACAGGCCAATATCGTTGACATCGGTTTCATGTAGAATTTTGGAGCATATTCTCAGTTCGAATATAGTAAATTTCCTTGAAACGGAAAAGCTTCTTTCCATGAATCAGCACGGGTTTAGGAAACATCGTTCATGTGAAACTCAGCTTGCCCTTTTCTCACATGACATCTTGCGAGCCATGGACGAAGAGCAACAGGCGGATTGTGTTTTTCTCGACTTCAAAAAGGCGTTCGACACGGTGCCACACTGCAGACTGCTAACGAAGATACGAGCTAATGGAATAGGTTCACAGATTTGTGACTGGCTGGAAGACTTCCTAAGTAATAGAACGCAGTACGTTGTTCTCGACGGCGAGTGTTCATCAGAGACGAGTGTATCGTCAGGCGTGCCCCAGGGGAGTGTGATAGGACCGCTATTATTTTCTATCTATATAAATGATCTGATGGACAGAGTAAGCTGTAATTTGCGGCTGTTTGCTGATGATGCTGTGGTGTATGGGAGGGTGTCGTCTGTAACTGACTGTAATAGCATACAGGTTGACTTAGACAAAATTTCTAGTTGGTGCGAAGAATGGCAGCTAGTTCTCAATGTAGAAAAATGTAAGGTGATGCGCATGAGTAGAAAAAACAATCCTATAATGTTCGAATACAGCATCAGTAGTGAGCTTCTTGATGCGGTCGCGTCGTTCAAATATCTAGGCGTAACATTGCAGAGCGATATGAAATGGAACGAGCATGTAAGGACAGTTGTGAGTAAGGCAGACAGCCGACTTCGGTTTATTGGGAGAATTTTGGGAAGATGTACTTCACCTGTAAAGGAGACCGCGTATAAAACGCTTGTACGACCACGTCTTGAGTATTGCTCAAGTATTTGAGACCCGCAGCAGATCGGTTTGAAGGAAGACATAGAGGCGGTTCAGAGGCGAGCAGCTAGATTTGTTACCGGTAGGTTCGACCAATGCGCGAGTGTCACGGAAATGCTCCGGCAACTCAATTGGGGATCGCTGGAAGAAAGACGACGTTCTTTTCGTGAATTTCTGTTAAGTAAATTTAGAGGGCCGGAATTTGAAGCTGAGTGTAGTACGATCTTGCTGCCGCCTACTTACATTTCGCGTAAAGATCACAAAGACAAGATAAGAGAAATTAGGGCTCGTACGGAGGCATATAGGCATCCTTTTTTTCCTCGTTCAATTTGGGAGTGGAATAGGAAAGGAAATGCCTAGTAGTGGTACAGTGTACACTCCGCCACGCACCTTACGGTGAATTGCGGAGTATGTATGTAGATGTAGATGTAGATGTAGTGCATGGGAACAGCCACCAATGTCAGGGCCACTCGTCCGATAAAATAAAACTGATTGGTTAGAAATTCTTCGTTTTACTTACACCGACATAAAAATGGATCGCGCCAGCTCAAGACCCTAGATATGACGAGAAGCAAATGATGTAAATAAGCAAGCATTGCGACAATAAAGAGGTACATAAAACATTACAGAAAATCACACTGGCGTGTTTTACGACCCACTTTAGGGTTTCCTCTTGTTTTATGATTGTTTGAAACAATTCGGACAAAAATAATAAAATAAAAAATAATAAAAAATATGGACAATATTATGGTGATAATATCTGTGCACTCGACAAGTAATGTTATCTCTGACAGTATTTTAATAAACAGCCAAAATTCTTGTAAACTTTTACCTCTTTAAACTATTAATACCTGTCCCATATTTTTGTTTTATCGTTTTAAAATATTGTCACCTGTCTTTCTGCGGTAGTTTGTCCTCTTTATCAAGTTTATTTTCTTTCTCTGTACTGGTTTACGTAAAATCAAGTGATTGTGTCAAAACGCCATTACTTTTAACAGAACAAACTTGTTGAGAATTTTCTCCTCTAGATATACGTTTATTCACTTTTCGTCTCAGATGAACGGTTAATGTGTTATTTGGAGTTATTTTCCCGCTGTCAAGAGGCCATCAGAATCTGCTTATTTGGAGCAGAGTTATAGAGAATTTTCTCCTCTACAAACTCTCGTAATTTTCGTATAAATTTCGAGCTGTCGAAGTTGAAGAAATGTTGCAGCCTGCAAGTAGTGGCTCTCGCTTGCTTAGGTACAATTTGTTGATTGCCATCACTATCAGCGATGACCAATTGCATCAGTTAGAATAAAATAAAGTGAATAACTCGCTATTACGAAGTTTAACTTTGGCGATGCGTACGAAAGTCACACCACATAGTTCATTACCATACTAAGCGCACATTAGCTGTCGGAGAATACGTGAAGTAGATGCGCACGCGCAGACTAAGTCCAAACAAAACCGCCGTTGTTCCTGGTTTCAACGACAACTGTTCCCCGCATTCTCACAGACATTGGTTTACTTCTCTTATGCTCTTAGCAAACCATTCGAAAATTAATTTAAATCTTGTTCTATCTTTTTTTAAGCCATACCAAATTCATTTCCCTCTAAGACAGAAGTAAATTGTTGAGTCTTCTTCCAGCAATAAATACAAGGGGAAATTAAAACGTAAATTACACATTAAATAAATTACATATTACTATGGCAGGGCAAATGACTGGTTTCCAATGGTACACTATGCTTAAGAGTTACTCGACTCACCAAGCATTTGGAAACGACCGTGAAATTTCTACCATCCCTGGAGGTCAGGAATCCAGGCCTCCGCATGCTACCTTTCGCGAACCTCTGTGCGCAAATCTGGGCTGAAGAGCACAGTCATCTGCCGATCCCGACGGCCTTCTTTCTCAACCAGCTTCACCCACGACCGTGTGGCCTTGATGAGATTGTTGGCTCCGTTTCAGTAAAGCTGCATGCAACATGAGCAACTGTTTCGAATTCGACTACTCAGTTTCATCGGATACCACATGCACTACCAAAGCTGCACTGACAAGCGATAACTCTCCGTTTAATTTTAGAAAGGTTCGCCCTTGGGAGCCCTTTAACGTTTTGAACTTATTCGGAGGACTTTGGGATACAGCCACAATCATCGATTTTGAATTTTTGAATTGCTGGATTAGAGGATAATCAGATTTTTGGATGTGGGGCAGATTCCTGAAAGCCGTAGACTTCACAAGGAGATTATGGGAAACACAGATTGCTCAGCCTTTCACGATTCGTATTAGTTCTTTTATGGGCGGGCTAGTTTCCTACTGTTCTCCGAAATTACCGTTCTTTTCCTATCTGGGCACTGAAATCGCCCATCAGAATAATGGTGTGGGAATTGGGGACCTTAGAAATGGTTTCATCGAGAATATCCCAGGAGATATGGGTTTCGATGGTTATAGACATTCATTGGGGCATCAGCGTTGACAGTCGTGTATCTTCTGTTATCACATCTGAAGGTAAAAGTGGATAGCGTATTAAAAATGGGGTCGATATCAGCAATTATCTCCAGGTTTTTCTAGCTGATAATGAAGTGAGGGTCTCTTAGAATTTCATTTGAAGTTTTGGATTTTAGGGTGCGGAAGACTTGAGACTTGAAAGGGGAATCTTCTGAGAATTTTCTTGGATAGTTTCTATGATAATTTCGTTCTTGGAAAGAGTGTATCTTAATTGCTTTGATTTACCGATTTTCAGAAGAGTTTTCAATAAAGAATGCTAAGAGAGATTTGGTTTCTTGGTTAAATTTTTGAAGAGGGGATTTTTAGAGGGTTTTCAGGAGATTCCGAATCCTGCATAGGCGTGTTTCCAGGCTCCCCAGAATCCGTAAGATTACTGACAGCACTTTGCGAGCTGATGATTCGTCCATTTTGGATAGTTCTAGAATTTAGAAACATTATCATCGTTTTTTGTTTGGACAGTTGAGAAAATGTTCAGTTTGGATCTTATCAAATCAGACTGTAGATACAACAGACGTTGATAGCCTTGGAGGGTGAGATTCGGCCACATCTCTGGTGACAGACGCCGACCTACGAGTCGCTTGTTACAAGACAGGCGCTGTAGGATTGGGTTTGTTTTGGTGCGCGGGCGGAAAATACATCTGCCCTGAATATCTACAGGATGCTTCCCTATCGGCATCCTGGGGTCGCGCCCAGTTGGAGTTTTTCTTCTCCGCCAGTTTTATAATAGTCTTGATTATATTTTGCTGGCTCGATCTTCAAAACAGGGGGAAGGTCACTGTCCAGGTTAAGTTGCGTAGTTGTAATACGGAGGTACTTTACAACAGGCGTCGACAAAAATGTACAGTTTAACTCCTGTCTTGATTAAATTTTTCTGATGGAGGACTCGAAACTCCCGTAGGATCGGGATCGTAGTCCCTAACACGGCGCCTAGAACCGTTCGGTCATTACCGCACGATTACTGTCTAGTTAAGATGTTATACGACGCATATCGGAAGGTAGCTTACATTAGGCTTCAGTGCTGTTAGAAGCATGGAAGAAACTTTGGGGTTTAACATACCGTCAACAACGTGGTCATTGGAGACGAAACGAAAACCATACATGGCTGGATTGTTTTTGGTTAAGGAAGGGGAATCGGCCTTGACTTTGACATAAACATTGTCGCATTTGGTTGGACTGATGTAGGGAATTCACGGAAAACCTAAATCTGGGTGATAGGATGCAGAATGGAACCGGTCTTCTCCTGATTATAAGTCTAGTATGTTACCAGTGCTCGACCTATCTCGCTCGAAACCGTTCGAACTATCACCATGAGAGTTAGAAAATGTATGTATGTATTCATAGAGACGGTTTTCACACTCTGTAAGCTACCATATGGCGCATGACAGAGGGTGTCTTTCGATACAATTCTACACTGAACCGTCTCTAATGACTACGCTGCTTTCTACACCGGAACTTCCTGGCAAATTAAAACTGTATGCCAGGCCGGGATTCGAATCTGGGACATTTGTCTTTTTTTTTTTTTTTTTTTTTTTTTTTTTTTTTTTTTTTTTTTTGGGGGGGGGGCAAGCGCTCTACCGACTGAGCTATCCTGACACACCTTACGGCGCGTTCTCATAGCTTAACTTCCGTCACTATCTGCAGTTAGTACAGGCCGTGAAACGTGCCAGGATAGCTCAGACGGTGCCGGCCGGTCGGCTTTTTCATACATTACCATGAAAGCATATACATGACCCTTCTAATAGTGGGAGGAGGAAAGCAGTGGTGGACATGGACAAATGCGTTTGCCAAAGTAGGGGACAGAGGGTGAATGGAGGGAAAAGGAGACAGACAGATAGAAGAGGGAAAGGAACAAAGTAACGAAATAAATAAATGCCTAGCAGAGCTGGGTTTGCTGCTAGTCATATGTAAATTCTTATTACCCTGCAGGCCTCTGGTACATAGCGGAGTACAAAGTCTGAATCACAGGCTCAGGCAATTCCACGACTGTGTAGACTGCAGATTTCTCGACTTGCGACATAGGTTGGTTGGGTTTCCAGTTTCTTTGAAAAGGTCAGGCGTTCACTACTGGCAAGAAGTGGCAACACAGGCCAGCGGCGGCGTGGACTGGTCGGGATTTTAGTCTCGGTAACACACAAAATGCATTTCTGTCTCGGAGGGTACAGGTCACAGATAGAACGAACACAGAGTGCTCATCGATCAGGAAATCCTAGGAGAAGTACAATTAAATTCAAACGACCTACCCTATGCTGCAGCTCTTAATGGAGGACAGGCAGCTCCGCTGTTACGTCTTAACATCTTTGCGTGGCCATTGTGGACAGGCCGCGGCGCGTACGTCATGTCACGTGATCAAGGTAGGCAAATGTTTGTATTGGTTATGGGACTTAACTACGGGGTCATCAGTCCCTAAACTTACAAACTACTTATGAACTACTTACGAACTAGGACGGCACAAATATCCATGCCCGAGGGGGAATTCGAACCCCCGGACGTAGTGGCTGTGCAGACCGTGACTGGAGCGCCTCAGTCTCCTCGGCCATCGCGGCCTGCATCAAGGTAGGCCTGCAACAACGCGATAGCTACCTGACTGGCTCGCAGATATGAAAAAAGTGAGCTGTGCCCTAGTTGCCACCTAGTGAGCTAGCTATCGCGCTGTCCAAGGCCTACCTTGATCACATGACATGATTTTTTTTCCTTATTCTTCTTTTTTTAACGTTGTTTCCTCCCCATGGTCAGGAAAAGTATACTCCAAAAAAAAAAAAAAAAAAAAATAAAAATAAAAAAAAAATAAATAAATAAATAAATAAAAAATAAAACAAATAATACCGGGGCCTATGTGCCAACGCCACTTTTGCACTAAGAACAAAAAAAAAATAATTCTGTACCTCTTTAAGCGTTGGTTCCTGTCTATATCTATCCCAAATCAAACTAACCTAGATACACTACGTGATAGGAGGAAAATATAGGCAATGGGAAGGAATTATTTGCAATAATTTATTTATTTATTTTAATTTTTTTAAAAGTTTTCCATGTCTTGCTCTTTCAGTGCAGTTCTTCACACGCCTTCAGTGGGAAACATACAAACTCGTCTTCTCGATAATTTTTGTAGAGGATCCGTTTTCAGTTCGTTCAGCACTCGTATCAACATGAACCTGACATTAACTCGTCATAGTTTGAACGTTCCAGCTGGGAGGCGGGTCATGAAAGACGCTCCATAAAAAATATGAAAAGAACTGTTGATATTTGGAGTTACGAACGATTCCGCAATGGCGATCAGTAATCCAGTTCTGATTTCTCGTCGCGGTCGAAAAGGTAGCGGACGGTGTGGCCGCGTATCCAGTTCACAGCGTTAGTTTTCGTGGCCGGGTAATAAATCGTGTCCGGTAATAGAAACGTCTGGAATGAGAGCTGAGCAGATGTACGTCGGGTGACGAAAGCCAGAATGCGTTGTGCGAGTCTCCAGACGTCGGAAGACGGACCACATTTGGACCGGTGGTTGTCGGTGTCATCCACCCCACAGTGAAGACATAGGGATACGGTGCAGTCGAAAACGGTTGACTTGTTTGCCGTTGGCGGATCGGACGCTGGAATCGAGAAAAACTGCATGTACTGCTTTCCATGCAGTAATCCAGTTCTGATTTCTCGTCGCGGTCGAAAAGGTAGCGGACGGTGTGGCCGCGTATCCAGTTCACAGCGTTAGTTTTCGTGGCCGGGTAATAAATCGTGTCCGGTAATAGAAACGTCTGGAATGAGAGCTGAGCAGATGTACGTCGGGTGACGAAAGCCAGAATGCGTTGTGCGAGTCTCCAGACGTCGGAAGACGGACCACATTTGGACCGGTGGTTGTCGGTGTCATCCACCCCACAGTGAAGACATAGGGATACGGTGCAGTCGAAAATGGTTGACTTGTTTGCCGTTGGCGGATCGGAAGCTGGAATCGAGAAAAACTGCATGTACTGCTTTCCATGCACGACGCCATATGATTTGGGGAAACTTTTATTCAATAGGATTGGGGGGCTGATGTAGTTGGAGGGCTTCATAGATAGTATTTGCCCGAAGTATTCGTGAAAAAGGTGGGGATTGGTAAATGTAGCTTAATTCCAGAAAGAATTGTCGGATGTAGTAAAAAGGGCCTGGAATGTCAAATAACTTGACTGGGGATGTTTTAGAGACCGGTGAACATTCACATAAAAGCAGTCCGGTCATGCTCGTTGGGCAGTGCCGCCATATTTGCATTTGGGAGCTAACAAACAGTGCCGTAACTTTTTGTGGGACGCGGAATAGATCGATCCCAGCACGCTCTCGTAGGAGGGAAAGAAAGGCATATTGGACCTTGAATAACAGTGCAATACAGACAAAGGATCCCATCGTCATCATCATGTGACGGGCAAGGGATATCGGGATCGGGAACACTTGTGCCACATGGGAGATGTGAGAGGCGTGATAAACGTTCACGTATCGCGCACGTTGAATGAAATGTACTCGCCCTGGCCTGTCCACAATGGCCACTCCGAGGCGTGGTATGACGAAACAGCGGAGCTGCCTGTCCTCTGTTTTAAGAGCTGCAGCATAGGGTAGCTCGTTTGAAATTAATTGTATATCTCCTAGAATATCTTAGTCGATGAGCGCTCCGTCTATGTCTTTCAGTAGGAACTACATCAACTTTAGAGGATATGCTTCGGCCAAGTTACGTCCCTTTACGTTATCATCCATCGACGGCAGGTTTCTTATGGGAAAGCGCACAATATTTTCGGAACCAAATTTCTGTCATAGTCACTGATTACTTTCCGTAATGATTTCAACGCCTGTATTCTTCGGTGACATTCTATGAATGTTGAATTGAGATTTTTAGGACATGCGAACTGAACAGTCAGACTGGATGCACTTAATGACTCTTTTACGGTCTCCATAATATTGCCGAAGGGTCTTTTCATATTCCCGATCCTTTGAAATTTGCTGAATTTGTTGGGAAGATTAAATACGGTCTTTGATGTTTATACACCAAATTTGTGTTCATTTTATTCAGAGGTTGAAATTTCGAGGCTGTAGAGGAGGTTACTCATTTTCGCATCACACACGAAGGTCCTAAAATATCAAGTTTATTACATTTTTTAAAACGTTATAGCGAACATTTTGTCATTTACATTTGTATCAGCACACAAAGAATATTAATGCTGAATCACACCAATAAAAAATTAGGTATTTATCTACCCCTATTGCTACAAGCCTGTAAAGAGATAAAAAAATCGTGGCGCAATTCTGAGAGCCAAGGTTGCGCAGACCACTGCTATTTATCATATGAACCAATCACTTCAAACCTTGATATGGTCATTCCCACCTCTGGTGTCTATATATGGATCAAATATAATTAACATTCACTGCCTAGACCTATACTGAAATCTGCATAATTGGCCAATATTATCGACGTGCAAGTTATAGCGTATTTTCTTTTACAGCTAGAACGAGCGTGTTTTAAGCTTAACTACTGGATCTGTGGTTTTGGCGAATAAAACAACCTCTCAAACGTTACTATTTTAGCACTTCTGGAACATGGGAAAATGAAATATTTTTCCCATTTTGATTGATAATAGCTTGGTAACTAATGTGTTTGTTCGAGTAAATAAATCAGTGTCAAAAAGTAATTAAACACATGTCATAAAAACGAGTGTAATACAAAACACATAAAATTTGCAAAACAAAGTTGTATTAAAGTCAGCAGCAGTTTTTGCTAAATATAACTAAAATTTTTGAAGGAAAGATTTTTAACGACTGTATTGTCTTCCTGATGTTGATGTTGGTGGTTCTTCTATAGGTATAAAAATATATATAAATACAACATGCTGTCCTGATTGTAAACATTTCAATTGAGATTACTGTTGTCAAGACAAAACTATGTAACATCATTTGAAATTCTGCTTGCTTTGAGGTGATTAAAATTAATAGACATAAATCTAATTTATTTTTTGAGCAGGCTGAGTTTTTCTCGGTTCAATTTATTCTGTTTCTGCAAAAAAAGAAAAAAAAAATGTCTGGAAAGAATATAAGCAAATCACATGGCGTCTACGTTTGGTATATAGAGGAGCTTAGACCGGTACAGACTCTTGGCATTTTTTTATTTCATCACTTGGTGATTTCCTATTGCTGTTTAAGAAACCTCCATTCAGCAGTGATTAAAATATGCTTCCCAAGCACACTTAAATTGATGAAATTGGAATTATTGCACGGAGCGGCTAAACCATCACTACAGTAATAATGTTCTTAATATTTTCAATGTTTGTCTTTAAATATGCTATTCACTTTATAGGAAAGGCATGGAAAGTGATGGTATCGTGATAGAGACGTTCGCTGATCACATAAGCGATGATTCTTTGACTATATTTGTCAACAAAAATGGATGTTATATGGTTCATTTTCTGCAAGATTTCTTTCTAGCCGATTAAGTTTGAAGTTTCGACGCTAAGTCAATAAATTTTCTAAATCAATACCTCAATGAAATCGTCAACAATTTTCTGACATGTATCAAATCCGTGTGTATCGGTTTGAATTCGGTACTTATTATTTATTGTTTATTCTGGATCACAAGCATTAAAAGCGTCACCAAGAAAAGCTTCTAGCACCATTTTTCTCAACGTTGCAGTATACATTCTTTTGATTCGAAACTGTATACAGTTTTTTTCTTGAAATTCTTGTGCTAATCTTGGATAGATGGTACTGAAACCAAGATTAATTTGACATTCTGATGAATTGTCCATACACATATTGAAGGTGATCTAGAAGCACCATTTATAGTAAACTATTTTGGTTTCAGCTCACAAAATTTTCAACTCAGTTGATTTCCATATTTCGATTAATAAGGAATAAAGGTTTCTTTCAGGATTAAAAGGAGCTGGAGTTTCTGTTTGTGAAACGTCCCCCATTTATTCTTAGTGCAACTCAATCATTTTGCCTGGACACAGACTAGAAATCTCATCCTCAAAACAGTGTGAACGGAGCAGCTTGTACTTCATGAGTGAGCTTTTTCCATTTTAAGTTTGCAATGTTGCCTAAATCTCTTTCCATTTTGGTTTCCTGAACTTCTTCACTATTTCAAGTATTTTAGTTGAAACAACAACTTTTTAGGCGTTTTCTTGATACGCTATTTGCGCCCAAACTGAAACTTTGAACTTAAATGAAATTCAATTAGTATTCCCATGTCTTTACACGCTTTGGCACGCTTCAGTTTGGCCGGCCGCGGTGGCCGAGTGGACTGAGGCGCTCCAGTCACGGTCTGCGCGGCCACTACGGTAGGAGGTTCGAATCCCCCCTCGGGCATGGATATTTATGCCGTCCTTAGTCTTAGGTAGTTCATAAGTAGTTTGTAAGCTTAGGGACTGATGACCCCGTAGTTAAGTACCATAAGTTCTGCAAACATTTTTTGAGCGCTTCAGTTTGTATTGAAGCAATATGTACTTGACTCAGTCTAGCAGCTGTGGCAATTGCCTTAGTAATGATGTCTTGGGCTTCCAGAACTTTTTGCTTTATGTATCCCGTTGAATCCTTTTTGATCTATTGAAAGACACATTTATTAAAAACTGGTAAGATTACTGAAGTAAATAAATTCTGTGTAGAGCAGCATTTAGAAGCATGTGCGACAGAAATAGAGTTCCATAACAGATGCTATATAATAGTAACTATATACCAAGCACCTGCATGAAATTTAAACTTTCCTAAATCATCTAGAAGATGTATTGGGTTTTTTAACAGGAAGAAACGAAGAAATCTTGGTTGCTGGCGACTTAAATATAGATTTTTCTTATGCAGTCTTCCAGTAAACATTTACTGCAGTCGGTATCATCGTCTTTCAATCTAACTCAAACTGTAAACTTTGCTCTAAATCCTTTAGGACAGGCATTGATAACATTTTTATAGGCAAATGAACAAAATCATATCATAAAACCAATAATTAATGGTCTATCAGATCATGACAGGCAGATTCTTGTTTTATGTGTAGATTTTAAGCAGATTATGAAAACTACTAAATATGAATACAGGTCAGTAGTCAATCCATCAAAAATTGAGTAATTTAGGAAACAGCTCAAAAATGTGAACTGGAAAGCTGTTTATAGTGCTCATGAGATTAATGATTAATGTAACATGTTCATTTATAATCTCAGTATCATATTTGAAAACTGTTTTATTTCTAAAGTAACTCAAATTAAACAAAAATTTATTATAAAACCATGGATTACACAAGGAATAAAGATTTTCTGTGAGACAAAAAGGAAATATAACGAACTGCCAAAAACAAGTGCAATGCTGATGATTTAGCTAAATATAAAATACTGCAAAATATTGAGGAAAGAAATTCAGACATCTAAACAAATGCACTATGAGAAGAAGATTGCAATGTGAGCCAACGAAATATGAACAGTATGGGATACAGTGAAAAAGTCGACTGGCAGAACCAAAAAGAAACAGGAGCAGATGGCATTAAGAGTAGATAAGTTATTAGTAACTAACAGGTATACTGTGACAAATCTATTTAATAGATACTTCATATCTGTTACTGATACTATGTAATTGTTAGGGGTCAGTAAATAACGCACTTCAATATCTAAAACTAGCATTTATAAAAGAATGATTAAAAAACGCCTCAGGTGCATGAATATGTCACTCACTTCACCATAAGAAATAACTTCCATAATAAAATTTATAAAAACAAAGCATTCTAGTGGTTATGATGAAATATCAACAAAGTTAATTAAGGCGTGTTCTTGTGAGTTTAGCACAATTTTAAGTCATTTGTCTAACCAGTATATTATAACTCGAACATTTGCTAATTAACTATAACAAGTGCATATACTATAATCTGTGCATATGAAACCTCTATTCAAGAAAGGGGAGAAAGATATACCATCAAACTACAGACCGATTTCACTTTTGACAGCATTCTCTAAAATGCTTGTAAAGGTAATGTACAAGCAGGTTCTCAATCACCTGACTACTAATAACATATTATCCAGAACACAGTTCGGTTGGGAAGAAATTACATGTGGTGTCCCTCAAGGATTTTCATCTTAGGGCCATTGCTTTTTCTTGTGTACATTAATAACCTATCATCATTTACACTGCCTGAATCAGAGTTCGTTTTGTTTGCAGATGATACAAATATTGGTTTAAATAACTTGTCGAGCGTAGTTCTAGAAAGGTGAACATTAATAAATGGTTTAAAGCCAACTCATTGACTTTACGTTTTGGAAAGAATCATTACATGCAGTTTAGGAAATGTAAGAGATTATCATCCATCATATGCATAAAGTAAGAAGAAATATAGAAGTGGCTGACAATATAAAATTACTGGCATTACAGCTTGAAAAGAAATTCAGTTGAGAGAAGCATATCAGGAAACTGCAGCAACGACTTAACATATCTGTATTTGCAGTACAAGTGTTATCATAAAAATTCTTGCATACTTTTTGCTTACTTTCATTCCATAATGTCATATGGTATAATATTTTGGGGTAAACCTTCAAGTCGAAAGCGTCTAATACATATCATTTGTGGAGCACTTTCACGGACATCCTGTATAAGCCTGTTCAAAGAACTGGATATACTAACTATCGCCGTTCGGTATGTTTATTCCTTTATGAAATTTGTCATAAATAATATATCCCTTTTACCAACAAATAGTTCAGTTCACACATAAAATATTAGGAACAAACACAATATACACGCAGACGTAAAGGCACTTACTTTAGTTCAAAAATGGGTCCATTACTCAGGAACACACTTTTTCAATAATTTACAAGCAACCATAAAAATTTAGCTACCAATAAAGATCTGTTTAAGAGGAGCCTGAAAGGCTTACTGGTGGCCAACTTCTACTCCACTGACGAATATTTAAATACGACCCAATAATGTGTGTATTTGTATTCATACATTTGTATTCACACACAAACACACACACACACACACACACACACACACACACACACGCACACACGCCCGACAGAAGACTCGAACCTCCGACGGGAGTGGTTGCGCAATCCCCGAGATGGGTGCCTCAGACCGCGCGACACTTGTGTCATCAACAAGGAAAATTATGGTAATCAACAAATTTATCATCACCAGTAAATTTATCATCGACAAATGTAGCATCATCAGTAAAATCAACCCAAACCTGTGTCGTGGAATCGCCTTATTCACTGGTAACGTTTCCATAACTAATTGTAATTTACATTGGCCATAGTTGATTGCTGATGACTGTGACAATCTGCACAAAGAACTGTGATTGTGAAAACTGCCAATAATGAAAGCAATAATGCAAAGTGCTGGGATTCAGCGATGTATCGTTGCGAAGATGGTGCCTAGAAAACTAATGCTGCTTTATAATGCCAATGGAAACTGATTTTTGCATATACGCGCCGCGTTCTTGAAGCAACATAGCATTTCATAATCCTCTTCTATACTTTAGTGTTGTTGTATTATATTTGTGTTCTATACTTAAAAGCGATATAAAAATACTTCTTGTTAGCATAGTTACATTCGCCAAACATTAGGCACATCTTATACTACTGATACTACTTCAAGTTAGCCATATTTTGATTTAGAAATACAGATTTAGTTTTTGTAAGTTTCTATAATCCATTTACTCCAATTTTAAAGGGTATTCTTACTCTTGAAAATCCAAGATCAATAAATTGAGCAATATAGATTTTTTAAGTTAAAGGTACTGTCAAAACATTGCATCTCAAAGAACCAGAAAATTTGCACATCGAAAGTTTTAATCAGCTTTCCGGAGTCATATATTTGAATCCAGGTACCTATCCGATGTTAATTACATTTGATGCATATATAGGCATCAATGTGGAATTAACACTCTTATATTCCGATGTGACTGATTTATATGAAAAGTAGCACTGGTCAGTCAAACATTAGTTCACACAATTTCGCCATGAATTTTAGCCACTGTAGAGGCTTGTGTCACCATTTAGGAGTGGCTAAATCCTTACTTTTTTCCGTGGCGTGATTCTGCATAAAACTTTATCTGGGTATGTTAAAGCAATTATTCAAATATTTACTATAACTTTTTTTAAAAAATCTAGCAAACTTGGCACTTTACCTCCTTCGTAAGTGATGCGAAGGTGAGTAGTACCGAGGACACTGAGCTGAAATTTTTATGTATAACACTCAAAATTTACTCGTATATAGATGGTGGTGTGGGTCATTTTTTTAAATATTGGTCTATTTTACGTGCAAAAGCCTTGAAGTACTTTATTTCTATCCTGTAAGCGGACGCGGTCATGACTTTGCCCTAGAGGATCATCTTATATTCGCCATCGAGATAACCCAGAAGGATAACATGCTTATTAACAGTGGACAAACCCAATGAGCTTTCTAATTGTTTCCAAAATCTAACCACTTCTCCTGAGAAGGGATCTAATATTATTCTCTTGGGAAACGATTTGGTCGGAGCGACCATACCGTTCGTATTTACACCTGACAGGGATTCGGCGAGATTCCTTTCGATATTGTCGGACGCTAAAAGAAATGCGCGCTTCGCTTCATCAGTATAATCCTCACATGTGACTATATCGATATTGAAATCCTCCTCTGACGAAAGGTCATGTATTTGGTCATCGAACAGCATAACAGATGATAACGTTTCTTCTAAACGAGCCTTGTAGGGTATAAATTTGCAGAGAGAATTCTTAGATCGTAGTAACGATCTCTGTTGAGTTAGTTTTCTCAGACATGATTTGTGAACTGGCAGGACTTAATGATCTTCACAAGACAATAGTTGTCTGATACTAACAAACGAAGATTGGAATTCGACAAAGATGTTAATAGTTATTAGCTACGTCAATCCTCAGTATATAGAAACCTTGGCAGTAAGTGTGGTATGGATGACAATAACTGAAGGGCTAGCTGTTTTACTCGGAAATTAAAGCAAAGGGAATTATATAACAGATGTCAATTAAATTTTACTTACGGCAGAGGTGGCGGCGTGTGGTAATGTTGGCAACGAAAACGAGTTTAATTTAATGACTGGATAAGCGTACATGCAAGTACCTGTCAAGCATAGAGAAAAAACTGCATTTATTATTTATTTCATAGTCAACAAACAAGATTATCATCATCGTTCTATGTGATTGGATTTCTAAGAGCACTCAACAGTCTTTATCGACATCAGCACACTACGCCGCCGCTGCCATAAGTAAAATCTACCACTCCATGAAATTGTCTGTTTCTGCAAGCGTGATTCTTCAGCAAAATATTGCTCGGTAATTTGGTAGAATCCGTGTACATCGAAGGAAACGGCATTGAGATCGATATATATCGAACGTTCGACTCTCGCTTCGGTACCAATGACGGTAAACTGACGTGGCGGAACAGCTGATTTATGTAGCTAACTACGATGTGCTTTTTTTTACGTGATGATTGTATGAAATCTTGGCTTATCTGAAGACTGGGATATCACCAGTTAGATTTGAGCCGTGGCATTTGTAGGTGGCGTAAGTAATTATGTTTTGGCTGAGTTGTAGACGATGGTATGTCGTGGATGGTGCATTCTGTTGTAATATGTAATTTACGAGGATAACCACAGATTAATTATTATTTACAATACTTAAGTATTTAGATATTATCCCGTATAAGTGTTTTCCGAAATTGTGATTACATCATGGGTTAAAGCTGACTAGTCGTATACCGATATTTCCGTAATTTCCAATAATGCTTGCAATCGAAGGCCCACGGTCTGAAATGATATATATTTAACGTACAACTGTAAATCGATTGATTGTTTCTTAATCGGAGCGCCCTCACGTACTAGAAAATAAACTTCTTGTTTAACCTATACCGAACCTAACTTTTACTTTCAAAGAAAGTGATTTGTAGCATAGTCTTAAGAAGGTTAGGTATATGTCAAACAAGAAGTTTTCCGTAGTACGTGAGGGCGCGTAGCGCCCGAATCTGCGTTTCAGAAACACTAAATCGTTTACAGTTGCAGTTCGATATATACCATTCTTGGAAATTACTGTTATTTCTTTCGGTATTTCAAATGGCAAGCAGCTACTGAGTCAGAAAAGTACAAGAAACTGTCACAAATTCAACGCTATCAAAATGCAATTTAAATCAACTGCTTCGCGTTTGTCATATCGATTGTGCAGCAAGAATCGAACTTTGAATATATATCGATCGCAATGCCGTTTCCTTCGATGTACACGGATTGTACCAAATTACCTATTGCTCATCATACCTTAACATTATTGCGTGGCTCCTGTTTATTATAGAGGACGTAAGTGTTGGTCGCTGAAATTCGTCGACGTACCAGTTGCGTATATCATATTTTCCGAGTTTTGACACCAAAATATTTCCTGTAGCTCTAATTAAAACCAGTAACAAGCAACTTATTCACAACAACGAAATAACTATCATTTATTTCAAAGAGAAAGAAACACAGTTTCTTACAGAGATATAATACATGCGCCCTGAGCAGAGTTATCCGTTACGTTAACGAATGTCAGTGGCCTTATTCTGCGACCGTGGCACGCTGTATAAACCATCTGCTTCACAAAGAGACAAGTAATAAAAACTGTTGGATGATACATTTTATGGAAATTTTCATCAGTTAAAGCCAGCCGGAATATCTACATCTTCATTGACATTCAATGCAAGTACGAGGTCATGCAACAAAAGGATTCTTGTAGTATTACGTGAACTACCAACGCTTAGGTTTGAAATGTTTTACTCATGTGCTGGTGCCATGGCCACATATTTATGAGATGTTATGAACTTTATGACACATGTTAGATTGCTGTCGTCAGCTGACTGACGAATGACCAGACTGGATGATTTACTGCAACCTTTTACGAAAGACTTTTTTTCTGCTTGATCAGACTACGAATGCACTTGACGATTTACGAGAGCTGTCACAAAAGAGAAATGGTGTCTGTGAATAACAAGTTAAAAGTGCTTTACTGTTCTATTGCCTCGGTGTACTCGTTATCAAACAAACTAGTTTGACATAGCAGAAAGCTGGTCGATAAGTAGATGGAAGCAACTAGTTTTTTCTGTGTTCTTAGGTACTTTCAAACCGGAATACATTCGTCAAATAGTGAAGCACCGTAACTTTCTTTCACTACCTGACAGTGTTAGGCGACCATCTAGAATGTATCTCACGTTCTTCAGAGTGTTCCGTCAGTGGCCCTACAAAGTTACAGATTTTTCTTTGTGTAGCTTCAATTAATGATTCGGACTTCGTGAATCCAAGTTAGCTTCATATTTAGTTTAAATAAATCTCTAATCCCACAACTGTTACGGTTATATTTCTCAAAGAAAAAAGAAAGAGTATCTTTCTGGCGCTCTAAGTGTTCTACTGTTAAGATCACTTTTTACAAAAACGGGCAGAGGTGTGAAGTAGTATTTCGCATGTTACAGTTCAAGGTCTGCAGACGGGGTAATAAATTTAAGCAATCTGAGCAATTTTTCATATTGGCAAACTCTCTCATCAAAACTTAAACTAAATTGGGAAGTAAAAATAGAAGAACAAATTCAAAAATTGTTAATTTGGAATTTCATTACCAACAAATATTTTTTTGAGAATGAAAACTTATATTGCATTCTTAATCCAACAAAAATTCTGAGGAATTGCTGTAGCGATGCTGATCTGCTTGTAACAGGTAGAGCAATTGCCGAGGAAGCTATAAGTAAGTTTACGAATATGTGCTGATTGGGTGAGATACATAATTTAGATATCTAGCGGTATTGGCGTAATGATGCCTAATTGTGCCATAAATCTACGTTAATATGCATGTAAATGTCTGTTTCTGCAAAACCACTAATCTGAAAATATTCTTGACCGATTGATTTTAAATTTAGCCAAAAGGATGGATTCTAATGCAGGAAGGTTTTTATATAACTAATCGGCTACGCTTCGCTGCGGCTCCCTCTCATATGAAATAAATAGAAAAGGAAATAATGTAACTCACGTGAACAGAGAATCACCGAGAGTATGCTTCAACCATATCAGTATCGTTCGTTAGTCTACTGTGGCTATGTAAAACGAAAGTTATGAAAAATATAGTTTCACAGATACTCATTATTTTAAACCCCTAAGATATATTACATTTTTGTCGTTCGTTTTCTCGACAAACATACTGATCAGTTTACCGACTCTGGACCATGTGACATATAAGCCACCTTAGTAAAAAGCTATTGTTTTTACATTCGTGCCTTTTATTTCCCATCCGCTATGTCTATCTCCTGTTTCCCCACTATCTACCTCTTCATCCTCCCTCTATCTATCCCCGGCCTCTGTTCATCACTCCCTTCCAGCCATCTTCAATCTCCTCCATCTCTAAGCACGTATCGTCTTTCGCTCGTCGTACCTATATAAAATGAAGAAATTAAAAATCAGGGAATTGTTTCAAATTATGTGTTATCTGCTGGAAACTATCACAAAGTTACTGTTACATAAAATTATATGAAATATCGACGTCCATAAACAAGGTTTTGTTCAGAAATCGTGTCTATAGTGTTTTGATTTACACAGCTAATATCATGATCGATCTTACTGAAAATTAACCATTAAACACGAACGTCTCTAAAATGCGTTTCCATGAAAAGTTGTTACTTTAGTGTCGCACTTTTACCATAGCACCTGACTGGTATGCAAGGCAGACGTTGGTACCACTTCAATTTTGGATGCTCACTTATTTGGCAGCTGCAGAATTTAAAGCGTAATCAGAGCTATAGATATGAAAATATTTGCTTCCTTTTCCCTCTCTTAATGACTATGTATATGCATTTCCATTTTGCACGCATCTATGGCAAAGCGCCTTTTGAATTGTGTAAGTTTCATTGGCCTCCTCGTATAATTATAACCTAAAATCGATAGTAATTTTTGATATTGATGTATTTGTATAATGAATTCGGTAAAATTCCACTTGTGGCAGCGGCTGATGTTGCCAAAATTTCTTGGCCGCTCTTTGAAATCTAAGTGAAAGACAATGAGGATAATAATGTTCCGTAAACACCATGAAATATTACATTAGCACCGAATGCCGCAGCTGTAAAAATTAAACCTTCATTTCCAAACAATTCTACGATGGTAAACGTCCATTTTTGTCGGTAGGGATTTAGAAGCGCACATTCGATATATATCGCTAGAGGCCCTACTACTTGAATTACAAAACTTATTAGAAAGAATCTGGTTCCCGAGCGTTACTCGGGAATGTTTTTTTCTGTAACGCAGTGGTAATTCGAAGGAGATTCTTATCAGATTGAATATTTTGAACTATTCGTTTTTTGACCATAAAATAACAATTTAATGCAGTTCCTACTTTAACGTTAATACGTTCCTGTACGAACCACTATCAATAAATCAATTATCCTTGTAAACTAAACATTTCGTTGTCAACGGCTATTATTTGGGACTCAGGGAGCCGGTATATTCATCGTGCATCAATTTGTTGAGTAGCAGGGTCGTCTTTTCAGTCGTCCGACTTAGTAAGCGACTTTGCACTCGGCATTTTTTATTTATTTATTTATTTTTTGCTTTGCGCACCGCATTTTTATTTATTTATTTATTTTTGCACGTTTCATTCTCCATCCTTAGGGGGTGGAGCGGGCTGTTTGAGCGCCAGCTTTGACCTTTTCAGCCAAGGGTGTTACATGTCATATTTTTATTATTTCACATATTTTGCATCAGTGCAAGAATCTTACATTACAATATTTTCGTTTATAACAGTATTTTACATTATTTCACTTTTTACAATTTGAATATTGCTCGTATATTATTTGGTTATGCAAATTACAGTTATGATAATATAAATATATATGAAAATATAAATATACAAATTTTTTGTTTTGTTTTTTGTTTTTGTATTTTTTATTTTTGTCAAGATAAAATAGATTGGAAAAGAAAAGTGACAAAGGATTTTATTAAGGTATGATATCTGGTATTAGGTAAAAACATATATTGAAAGTATAAAGTAAAGCGAGATAATTAAATAGCTTTCTGACCTGTGTATGTTATGCTATGATTTGGTTACATTGTTATATTGTGAGAATTCCAGATATTTCCAAGGGATTTGAATTTTGAAGGGTTCCAAGAGAGAAGAGAGGAGGGTATTTTCAATAATTTATAGTATTTTACGATCTGTTAGTCGCTGAGTATTGAGGCATTTTAGAGGAGAGTGGATGTTTTGTGTGTGTGTTGTGTTTGGGTGTTTTGAATTTATGTGTATGTATGAGAGTGTGTGCGTTAGCGTGTGTGTGAGTGTGTGTGTGTGTGTGTGTGTGTGTGTGTGTGTGTGTGTGTGTATGTGTGTGTGCGTGTGTGTGTGTGTTTGTGTGTGTGTAGGGGCTATTGATTTCGTCTGTTTTGACGTTTGGTGAGGTGATGTGGTGTGGGGAGATTTCCAGTCACGGGTTCCATAGTTGGGGCTAGCTCTGGGAATTCCGAGGAGGTGTTTTTGGCCACTGTACGCGCTGGTTGTATGTACTTGAATCTTTGTCTTCTCGTAAGTCTCGGTCGAGTCGTAAGTAGGTCTTCCATGTCAGCTCGTTTGGTCAGTATATGTCGTCTGTACCTTGCTCTCAGCTTGGTTAGTCTGTCTTGTAGTGGTTCAACTCTAATGATTTCGTAAACGCCGTCACTTGGTGTTAGTCTTTGGAGTTTTGTAATGCTATGTAAGAGTCGTCTTTCAGTCGAGTACAGTCTTGCGGCCACTGATGCATGGAGTCCTCCCAAGGGGGCTGCAGCGTATTCCAATACGGGTCTGGTGTATGTTTTGTATGTTGGATGGCTGTTTGGTCGTCCTTGTCTTGTCAGGTTTTGTCTTTCTCTAACTTTGCTAAGTAGGTAGGTTAGGTGTGTCTTCCAGTTTAAGTATTGGTCTAGGAATACTCCGAGGTATCGTGTCGTATTCGTTAGTCTCAGTGAGTGTTCCATACTGTCAATTGTATATCATCTGCCAGTTGCTGTCGTTTCTTGGTAATAGTTTATAAGAGGACACACTGCATTTACCACCTTCGAGAGGGATCACAACAGCCTGCAACGAGTAATATCCATCAATAAAAGGCAATGTTCCAAGTGATTGACTGACAGACTGATGAAATGAAAGACTCATCATCGCCCAGCCAAATCCAGTGATGAAAACACTTGACATTTGCAGAGGGTGTTCATCTTACACCGTTGGCGTCGTTTAAGAAGCGATTTTTCGATATTTCGTTCCTAAGGGGATGAACTAGGGGATATAATCGTTTTGAAAAAAAAAAAAAAAAAAAAAAAAAAAAAAAAAAAAAAAAAAAACAAATACGCTGCTATACAGTCAATTTTCAGGCTAGTCCTACATAAATTGGTATGTGGATTCTTGGTTAGAAATTTAAAAATGCGTGTTTCATCTTTTTCTGAAAATCAATCATTAATGGGGTGAAATAGGGGATGAAAAGATTTTTTAAAAAATTCTGATATTAAGTTAGTTATTAAGCCCCAACTACTAAAGTTGATATCTGGAGTCTTGGTTACAATTAAAAAAGTACGTGTATATCTCCCCTCCTCCTCTTCCTCATTGCCTACCCTTCCTGTATCTCGTCTGAGAAATCTAAGTCAGAACCATGTTTAGTCTTATGTTCAAAATCTAATATTTTCGAAAGTTCGTAACGGAATGCTTTGAAATACTGATACAACGCGTACTACTGGATTACGCTCACGTTTTCATATACCTATTTTTTTAAAATATTTATCATATACGAATGTATATATAAATTTTACAATGTGGAAAAGTTGTTGCCAAAATCGCATAATTAACTTATGTTACGTGTAATATATTAAATAAATAGATATGTAGAAGCCGTCGTGTGTTAAAGTGCAACGTTGTGACAAATTTGGAGCTCAATCGGTGAAGAACGTTCTGAGATTTTCAAACAGTCACAAACCAACGCAACATTTTTATGTATAGACATTTCTTCAATATACGGCATATAACCTACAGTGAAGAGCCAAAGAAAATGGTATGCTTGCCTGATATCGTGTAGGAACCCGCGGGCAGGCAGAAGTGCCGCAACACGACATGGTATGTTGGATGAAGGGCAACAGTCAGATTACGTTTTTCTCGATTTCAAAAAGGCATTTAACGCTAAAGAAGGCACGACCTTATGAAATAGGTTCACAGTGACCGGCTCGAAGACTTCCTAAATAACACAGGACGTTGTTCTCAACAGCGAGTTTTCATCAGAGACGAGTGTATCGTCAGGCGTGCCCCAGGGGAGTGTGAGAGAATCGCTATTATTTTCTATCTATGTAAATGACCTGATATACAGAGTACCTTGTAATTTGCGGCTGTTTGCTGATGATGCTGTGGTGTACGGGAGGGTGTCGTCGTTAATTGACTGTAATAGCACACATGATGACTTAGACAAAATTTCTAGTTGGTGTGAAGGATGGAAGGTAGCTCTGAATGTAGAAAACTGAAAGGTGATGCAAATTATTAGGCGAAAAATCCCATAATTTTAGAATACAGTATTGGTAGTGGCTGCATGACTTTGTTTCTCTCATACCATAAATTGTGGGCGAAGAATTGCTACAGTTTTTGGCATCCGGGACTGTTGGACCGAGCGAGCACCAGATTACGGCCATGAATGTCAGTCCTGTACGTCGTGATGGAGACGACGCTGCTGAGGAAGAGGTATTTCAAAAATTAGTGCCTACCCCGCCAGTCGCACTCGACGTGAAGAATGGCCTCGCCCTAATATGGCTTACGCTGCAGGCGGAAAACGTTATCCTAGAAACCTGCAACGCTCCTGCCATCCAGAATACTACGAAATAATCTATAGAAAACGGCAAGTTATATGAAATAAGTTTCCACTGTTAACGTTCCACCTAACGACACTATTTCCCAACCGCTTCCTAAAATTACGCAATGTCCCTAAGCAGTAACGCGCCCCTCCGTAAGGATTACCGTACGCTTACTTATGGATAATCAAATCAGACTTTATGTTTCGTCGCTCGAAGACTTTGTACTTGGGGAAACTTTATAAACTAATCCAATACGCGTGTGAAATTTATTGTTTACCTGTACTAAATTACCAAGAAATTTAATAAAATTACGGTCGCTAGACTATATAATGAAATTAATGTTTCAAATGATTTCATAATCAGTAGTATCAATTATGTGAATAATTTTGTACCGTTGAAATAGGCACAGAAAAGAGCAAAGCCTGTCCGTACTCAAGTACGCACTCTATTAGGAAAGTAATTTTGAAAATAATTAATTTGTATGACCTATTTCGTAACTGGCAAGTGAAAAATAGATTCCAAAGTAATACATACCACTCCTAAGATGTTGTAGGAAGTGATTAACTGTCAGTAACCAGTTTCTAAGAAATATTTAATCTTATACATTCTAGGCCTAATTGGCTGCTTGTATAAACAATAGCAAACTTGTTCGTATTAACAGTATGATAAGTATATATTTTGGTATAGGCTGTGTACTTTAGCAGCTAAACACTTTCCCTACATCAATGAAGTTCTTACACGGAACAAACCTTTCCATTTCATTCAAATGAAATAATTTCCAAGCTAAATACCTGTTTGCAGTATAAGACAGCAGTTATCTTTAGCTGTTCTTACTGTTACTCTTCAGTGATCTCAAATGACTGCATAATAATTAATATGAAACCAGAAGAATTTTCGCTGATATACAAAATCTGAACACAGCATGAAGTAGAAAAAATATTCTCTTGTTCCCTTTCTGTTTTAAATACTCTGAACCAACCAGTGGCGTAGCTATCATAAGGCTAGGCGGGGCAGTGCCCCGGGGCCCCCGAGATCAAGGGGCCCCTCGGCAAAGCAAAGTTCGGAAAAAGTTACAATAGAGCTTCGTTTATTTATTTATTTATTTTTTACCTTCCCACCCTACCGTCCATTAATTCCCCCTCCCGTCAGCTACCCACAGTAGCCGCACTGGGCCACAGGGTGACGGAACATTGCTTCTAGTGGGGCCTGCTGACAGGCCAAGCCGACAGTCGCTGAGTACAACAATCGGCACACTCCAGTCGGCAGTAGTAGCTACAGCATCAAAGCTGATAACAGCAACAGCTGCGCCTTCCAAGTGTTGCGGCGTGCCGCTCAGCGCAATGAGAAGGATCGCGCGCCTCCAAATACTATATAAATACATTTACTGTGCAGTACTTCTTATTGACAAGTAGAAGTGTACAGTTCGATTATACGAATAATCGGTTTTCCGAACATCCATGTCCCCCAATTACACTTCGGATAATCGACGTTCTACTGTATATTAATATTTTAGCTAAATGAAGGATTTTCGACTTTTAACATTTTGAACACTGCCAACAAACTTCAAACGCATGAAGTGAAATCCGAAAATTATTCCCATCTCAGAATATAAACATAAAAAGGTATTGTTTGTCCGCTAAGACGTGCACCCTGTCACCTGCTGAATTACTAGCAGTGTGTGACAATACTGTTCATGGTTTGATTCGCGGCAGGGAGCCATATTTTCGTGGCTGAGTAAAACATCATTGTTAATTTTCACTAGCTTCTGCCTGCGATTTCATTTACCTAGTGTGGAGCAACTTCGAAAACTATTCTATGGTAGTCTTATCTGTAGATTATGTCCTGCCCAGGTCCAACTCTGTCCCTATCCAAATCCACCAAGTTGTTTCTGCTTGAAAGCATAATTAACTTTCACAGTTACAATTATATTAGAGAGTAGGATTAAATATTATCTGCTGCGTGACACAACAGTAATTTACTTAAGAGTAGGTTGGCCTTACTATGTCTTCCAGTAAGCGGTAAGGACCTGATGAAGTAGTATTGCATCTGTATAGTTCGTAGGCGCCGATTACGGGTATGCTCGGTCGCTCAAGCATACCCCAAAATTTGATTGGGTATGCTCGGCATACCCCACTGAAAATTCTGGTATTTTTCTTTACGTTATATTTCTTGGTTGTAATTAAATTCGACTCTCTCATTCCATTGATGGGCGGTTGGCTTTTGTAATACACCGCTGTAAAAAGATTATCTAAAACAAACAGGTAATTGAATTCGTAGGCATTAAAATTCATGTTGA
The DNA here is from genome assembly GCA_026315105.1 of Locusta migratoria. Classification (NCBI taxonomy): domain Eukaryota; kingdom Metazoa; phylum Arthropoda; class Insecta; order Orthoptera; family Acrididae; genus Locusta; species Locusta migratoria. Next base: position 544,197,136 of record CM048744.1, read on the forward strand.
CAATGAGTTGTGAACCTATTCGTATCGACAGACATGGTACGACAGCAGAAATGGTTATGGACCATTTTCGTAATACTGTATAGAAAATAAATCTGCACAAGAAAGAAGGCAGGAAGACCATTCGATGTTAGTTTTTGCGATAATGAACACAGTATTCATAATACGAGCACATCATTATCTGATATGCATATCTCAGAAGACGAAAACTCTGAAAATGATTTCTGTAGTTACTACAACGGGAAAACAGGTACAAATGGTCGCAAAAGCCGCCCAGTAGTTCTGAAACGTGAAATTGAAATGAATTGCTGTTAATTCCTTTACTGTATGTTAAAAAATTACTTTTCTCCTTTCAGGATTAAAATGGTCTTAAATTAACACCAGATGAAGCAAAAAAGAAGAAATACTACTAAAATAACATTATTACTTTACCTTTGTACCTGGAATTGGAAAAATATAATAAAGATTTTGTTTTTAGAAATACTTCTCGGGGGAGGGGGGGGGGGGGGGCTACAGGCCGGCAACCACCTCCTCTATTGGAAACGCCACTGAGCATACCCCAAGATTTTCAAAAGTCGGCGCCTGTGGTATAGTTTTAGTTTAGAGGGGGCCCCAACGTCATTTTTGCCCCGGGGCCCTTGGTGTAGTAGCTACGTCACTGGAACCAACTAAACTATCTTCTGAATCAGTAAACAGTAAAATCACACTGAACAAACTAACTAAGTTGCTAAATGGTCACAAATCTGACACTGTCTTTGAATACTTAATATGGCAATTTCAGTTTTCGTCTGATTTCGTAATATGAACCAAAACCTTTTAATATAAACTTCTACAACTTTACACGTATTTCTGTTTAGAGTTATGAAGGATAAACATCTGTTGTTTTAAAGTTAACTAAATAATCAAAATTTTAATACACTCGGGTAATCCTTTGCACTTACAAGGTTGGGACCCTACATAGGTCAGTCTCTTTGGAAAATGACGGGTGGAACACAAGTTAAAATGGAATTAGCTTGTTATTACTTTTGTAACTACAGTCAGAAACACACAAATGTGTGTTTCTGACTGTAGTTACAAAAGTAATAAGGTTTGCAATACCTGTGTCCGCAGAGAAGAGAAGGTGCATGGTTCGCCGTTGTGCATCCGTAAAAGTGTGGGCTCATACAGTGTGTGGCTTTTACAATTTCCTCGGCGTGGAAAATTCAAAACAATTAAGCCACCGATATTTGCGCCATTTGCCACAATATGCAGCGTTCTTTATCCGAGACCATTTCCATAAACTCTTGCAATATCGGCCTTGGTGCAACATTGCTTCCGTCAAAGGGTCAGACACTATTCAATTAGAAGCATCGTAGCGCGCAATAGCGGTACTTTGGCGGGCTTTCCCACCTTTTCCATTCACACGCTCTCTCCGTTTTCCAGTTCTTCCCACAGGCTTTTACATTACACTAATACTGTATTTACAAAATCCCTAAGCCAGATCCTCTATAAAACTATTACAATAATCACCACATTATTTACATTACTATCCACATAAAATTAAAATATACTTTTTTATATACATCAATAAAAAAATTCACAGGAACTCCCTTGTGTACAAAGATTTTTGTTTACAAAACCATATATACACATTAATCTGTAGCACATTACTTCACATATATTAATATATCTAGCTGAAAACCCGGCGTTGCCCGGGTATTTATTTATTTATTCCTGCGATTTTTCAGATATATATTCATTTCTATAAGGACTGTATGTCTGTAAAATCTCTTGGAAATAGAATTAGTAGTAAAGAAGTAATAAATGAAAACTTGGTGCGTGATGGGGCGGTTTTCCATCAAAGTTACTGTTTATGTACTCATATCTCATGAACTACGTGTCCTACTGGTGTTACAATTTAGAAGGTACACTCAACTACATGTGTGTATACTGTCTGTAAAGTTTCCTGTGGCTACAATTTGTAGTGTACAAATTATAAATTGTAACGTCATACCGAATGCCGTAGTTTTAGTACATAACCAGCGGAAAAGTAGTAAGCGAGAAACTTTTTTTCCTTTCATCATTTTACTATGGTTGCCAGCGAGAAAAAGTTTAATAAAGGTTTGAAATTATGTTTCAAATTTGTTGCAAGTCGCTAAGTACTGTCATTCTCATACAGTGTATTTAGAAAGTCTCGCCGCATTATATGGCATTTTTTGCGATTTCTGTTGGTTATGTGCCATATGTGATTCTTAACCATTCAGCAATTGTTACCTCACGGTAAGGAATGTGTGTACCAAATTTGGTTGAAATAGGTCCAATGGTTTACTAGAAAATGAGCAGCATTGTCGCAAAATGCGGCAGTTTTTCGCGCATCTCATTTTTTATGACGTCATATCTCGTGAACTATATATCGTATTGTGATTCTGACACTTACGGCGACCGTCCTCATGGATTGAAGCTTACGTGTAAAAATTTCACAAAGATTGGAACAAAACTGTAGATTTGTATGCAACATGTACAAACATACGGACACTCTGCTTTATATATTAGACTAGCTGAAAACCCGGCGTTTCCCGGGTATTTATTTATTTATTCGAGCCTTGAGTTAGTACTTTTCCTATCCACTCTCTCTCTGACCATCACCTTTTTTCTAAAAACATGTTACATTTATCAGAGAATATACAATAAATCACATGTAAAAGTGCACTCGTTTCGAAGAATCCAATCACGAAATTCAACAATAATCATTGCAATAATATCACAGATCGATTACTTGATGTAATGCGCGAAAAGTCAAATCGATTTTTTAAAGATATGTGTTAAAAGAAATTTTTTTACTGCTTTATTTATATTTATTCTTATATTTCCTTATTCGTATGCTTATCCTTACAGAGAAAGAGATGAAGACATTGTAGCACGCAAGGGTAGCACGTATAGACCAAAGATATGGTCTGTGGCATCACGTTTCGCTGTATGTAACCTTCTTGCTATAGAGTCACAAACGTCATCGCTGGCCTTAAGTCCGAATTTTTTTATACTCTGACGACTTTCAACCACCATCTCTTCCACCACATTATAGCTATCGGCATGGAACTGCTATGGTATACAACGGGAGACTACTGACAACAATTACACACAGACCATTCGTTTGCGTTCTGTAGTTTTCGCTGCAGAGCGAAATATTAACACACACACACAGAACGGAGAATTTTATATACACCGATAACTTTTCATCCCAATATTCTCCACCCTTTTGTCATTAGCAACCCTGAAGCAACAATGCAATCAATAAAACCATTTTCAAAGAGTAAATATAATTTTCAGAGTCATTATTGTTCAGAATTTCGCGTTATATTCTTCAAAATACGAAATATCTATCAGATCGCTATAAAACCGTGCCTAAAACCATCCTCGGGTATAAATTAGTAAATGTACAAATATTTAAGTCTCTGCGTCTTGTCGTCCGGACGTGATAAGCGTACAGCGAACAGACATTCACATTAATATAACTTTCGGATCGCCATAAAACCGTGCCTAAAACCTTCCCCGGGTAGACATAACCTAACTGTACAAATTTTTAGGTCTTTATGTCTTGTGGTTCAGACATGATAAACGTACACCGAACAGACATTCACATTTATAGATATAGATTATGGGAAAAGTCGATATGAAAGAAATTTGTACATTTTGATGAAAGCAACAAAGAATTATCATTTATGTGTCACAAACCAACCGACGTGGCCACGACAAACTTCCCCGGCAACCATGTCGCCTTGCAGGTGGACAGATATCTGGAGGACAGAAGACAACACTCCGTTGTGTTTTCACTGTAGACTTCCTGGACATGTCGTACGATACTGAAGGGACAGAAGGCGAGTATTTGACAATCATTATGCCGCAACCAGCCAATCATCGGAGCAGTCCTTTCAACGGCAGTCAACTGCAGACGATCACTGTCGACCTATGGGGCGAAGCCCAGAGATGGTCGCTCTCCAACACGCCGCCGACACGTTCACCGTCCCCTTACTGAAATACCAGCCGCTCGCCTAGCTGCCGTGTTCAGCAAAACTAGGAAAGTCGACCATCTACGGTGGTAGACGAAAATCCTCCGTGGACGACATCCACTAAGACGTCGGGAAATCTCATTGACGTCATCATCGATGGCCAATCTGTCCGGGCACTACTCGATTCAGGAGCTTCCTTCTCTGTATTGTCGAATGATTACAGCCGCAAACTTAACAAGACAGTGTTCTGTGATACAAGAGCAACTGTGCAGAAGGTCGCAAATGGCAAATATGTCCGGCCGGCAGGAACATGTGTCGCAAGAATAACTATCAACATTTGAATTGTCTTTTTAACATAATGTGCTGCCGCGGTGGCCGAGGGGACTGAGGTGCTCTAGTCACGGTCTTCACGGCCACTACGGGCGGGGGTTCGAATCTCCCCCCCCCCCCGGGGATGGATATTTGTGCCGTCCTTAGTATCAGTTAGTTCGTAAGTAGTTTGTAAGTTTAGGGACTAATGACCCCGTAGATAAGTCCCATAAGCTATACAAACTTTCATTTTTAACATAATGTAGCCAAAACGGCATCCTTGCGTTCTAAGCTGCCATTACCGTTCATTACTGTTGAAGATCTGAGCAACAAATTCCCCTGGAAAGTGGTTGGAAGTCGAGAATGTTGAGATCCCGCCGTTAACAAAGAGAAGAGTTCCAGTCAGCAGCCGAGATGACAAGTTGAACTGCGAAGTGCTTGTCGATAAGATAATCAAACGAAGCAAATCTACATACTAGCTGAGCCGGATCGCTGGTCGACTGTCAGCGATCGACTGATTATCTTTGCTCGGAGACCGTGTATTTGGATCTTTGCACGCTGCAGTGGGCACGTGATATTGACGGAGTTGGGCGGTGGGGGCCGATGGAAAGAGGGAGACCGTGTATTGGGATCTTTGTACGCTGCAGTGGGCACGTGATATTGACGGAGTTCGGCGGTGGGGGCCGATGGAAAGAGGGAGACCGTGTATTGGGATCTTTGTACGCTGCAGTGGGCACGTGATATTGACGGAGTTGGGCGGTGGGGGCCGATGGAAAGAGGGAAACCGTGTATTGGGATCTTTGTACGCTGCAGTGGGCACGTTTTATTGATGGAGTTCAGCGGTTGGGGCCGATGGAAAGAGGGAGACCGTGTATTGGGATCTTTGTACGCTGCAGTGGGCACGTGATATTGACGGAGTTCGGCGGTGGGGGCCGATGGAAAGAGGGAGACTGTGTATTGGGATCTTTGTACGCTGCAGTGGGCATGTGATATTGACGGAGTTCGGCGGTGGGGGCCGATGGAAAGAGGGAGACCGTGTATTGGGATCTTTGTACGCTGCAGTGGGCACGTGATATTGACGGAGTTGGGCGGTGGGGGCCGATGGAAAGAGGGAGACCATGTATTGGGATCTTTGTACGCTGCAGTGGGCTCGTGATATTGACGGAGTTGACCGGTGTGGACCGATGGAAAGAGGGAGACCGTGTATTGGGATCTTTGTACGCTGCAGTGGGCACGTTTTATTGATGGAGTTCAGCGGTTGGGGCCGATGGAAAGAGGGAGACCGTGTATTGGGATCTTTGTACGCTGCAGTGGGCACGTGATATTGACGGAGTTCGGCGGTGGGGGCCGATGGAAAGAGGGAGACCGTGTATTGGGATCTTTGTACGCTGCATTGGGCACGTGATATTGACGGAGTTGGGCGGTGGGGGCCAATGGAAAGAGGGAGACCGTGTATTGGGATCTTTGTATGCTGCAGTGGGCACGTGATATTGACGGAGTTCGGCGGTGGGGGCCGATGGAAAGAGGGAGACCGTGTATTGGGATCTTTGTACGCTGCAGTGGGCTCGTGATATTGACGGAGTTCGGCGGTGGGGGCCGATGGAAAGAGGGAGACCGTGTATTGGGATCTTTGTATGCTGCAGTGGGCTCGTGATATTGACGGAGTTCGGCGGTGGGGGCCGATGGAAAGAGGGAGACCGTGTATTGGGATCTTTGTACGCTGCAGTGGGCACGTGATATTGACGGAGTTGGGCGGTGGGGGCCAATGGAAAGAGGGAGACCGTGTATTGGGATCTTTGTATGCTGCAGTGGGCACGTGATATTGACGGAGTTCGGCGGTGGGGGCCGATGGAAAGAGGGAGACCGTGTATTGGGATCTTTGTACGCTGCAGTGGGCTCGTGATATTGACGGAGTTCGGCGGTGGGGGCCGATGGAAAGAGGGAGACCGTGTATTGGGATCTTTGTACACTGCAGTGGGCTCGTGATATTGACGGAGTTCGGCGGTGGGGGCCGATGGAATGAGGGAGACCGTGTATTGGGATCTTTATACGCTGCAGTGGGCACGTGATATTGACGGAGTTCGGCGGTGGGGGCCGATGGAATGAGGGAGACCGTGTATAGGGATCTTTATACGCTGCAGTGGGCACGTGATATTGACGGAGTTCGGCGGTGGGGGTCGATGGAAAGAGGGAGACCGTGTATTGGGATCTTTGTACGCTGCAGTGGGCACGTGATATTGACGGAGTTCGGCGGTGGGGGCCGATGGAAAGAGGGAGACCGTGTATTGGGATCTTTGTACGCTGCAGTGGGCACGTGATATTGACGGAGTTCGGAGGTGGGGGCCGATGGAAAGAGGGAGACCGTGTATTGGGATCTTTGTACGCTGCAGTGGGCACGTGATATTGACGGAGTTCGGCGGTGGGGGCCGATGGAAAGAGGGAGACCGTGTATTGGGATCTTTGTACGCTGCAGTGGGCACGTGATATTGACGGAGTTCAGCGGTGGGGGCCGGTGGAAAGAGGGAGACCGTGTATTGGGATCTTTGTACGCCGCAGTGGGCACGTGATATTGACGGAGTTCGGCGGTGGGGTCCGATGGAAAGAGGGAGACCGTGTATTGGGATCTTTGACGCTGCAGTGGGCACGTGATATTGACGGATTTCGGAGGTGGGTTGCCGATGGAAAGAGGGAGACCGTGTATTGCGATCTTTGTACGCTGCAGTGGGCACGTGATATTGACGGAGTTCGGCGGTGGGGGCCGATGGAAAGAGGGAGACCGTGTATTGGGATCTTTGTACGCTCCAGTGGGTACGTGATATTGACGGAGTTGGCCGGTGGGGGCCGATGGAAAGAGGGAGACCGTGTTTTGGGATCTTTGTACCCCGCAGTGGGCACGTGATATTGACGGAGTTCGGCGGTGGGGGCCGATGGAAAGAGGGAGACCGTGTATTGGGATCTTTGTACGCTGCAGTGGGCACATGATATTGACGGAGTTCGGCGGTGGGGGCCGATGGAAAGAGGGAGACCGTGTATTGGGATCCTTGTACGCTGCAGTGGGCACGTGATATTGACGGAGTTGGGCGGTGGCGGCCGATGGAAAGAGGGAGACCGTGTATTGGGATCTTTGTACGCTGCAGTGGGCACGTGATATTGACGGAATTCGGCGGTGGGGGCCGATGGAAAGAGGGAGACCGTGTATTGGGATCTTTGTACGCTGCAGTGGGCACGTGATATTGACGGAGTTCGGCGGTGGGGGCCGATGGAAACAGGGAGACCGTGTATTGGGTTCTTTGTACGCTGCAGTGGGCTCGTGATATTGACGGAGTTCGGCGGTGGGGGCCGATGGAAGGAGGGAGACCGTGTATTGGTATCTTTGTATGCTGCAGTGGGCACGTGATATTGACGGAGTTCGGCGGTGGGGGCCGATGGAAAGAGGGAGACCGTGTATTGGGATCTTTGTACGCTGCAGTGGGCTCGTGATATTGACGGAGTTCGGCGGTGGGGCCCGATGGAAAGAGGGAGACCGTGTATTGGGATCTTTGTACACTGCAGTGGGCTCGTGATATTGACGGAGTTCGGCGGTGGAGGCAATGGTAAGAGGGAGACCGTGTATTGGGATCTTTGTACGCTGCAGTGGGCACGTGATATTGACGGAGTACGGCGGTGGGGGTCGATGGAAAGAGGGAGACCGTGTATTGGGATCTTTGTACGCTGCAGTGGGCACGTGATATTGACGGAGTTCGGCGGTGGGGGCCGATGGAAAGAGGGAGACCGTGTATTGGGATCTTTGTACGCTGCAGTGGGCACGTGATATTGACGGAGTTCGGCGGTGGGGGCCGATGGAAAGAGGGAGACCGTGTATTGGGATCTTTGTACGCCGCAGTGGGCACGTGATATTGACGGAGTTCGGCGGTGGGGGCCGATGGAAAGAGGGAGACCGTGTATTGGGATCTTTGTACGCTGCAGTGGGCACGTGATATTGACGGAGTTCGGCGGTGGGGGCCGATGGAAAGAGGGAGACCGTGTATTGGGATCTTTGTACGCTGCAGTGGGCACGTGATATTGACGGAGTTCGGCGGTGGGGGCCGATGGAAAGAGGGAGACCGTGTATTGGGATCTTTGTACGCTGCAGTGGGCACGTGATATTGACGGAGTTCGGCGGTGGGGGCCGATGGAAAGAGGGAGACCGTGTATTGGGATCTTTGTACGCTGCAGTGGGCACGTGATATTGACGGAGTTCAGCGGTGGGGGCCGGTGGAAAGAGGGAGACCGTGTATTGGGATCTTTGTACGCTGCAGTGGGCACGTGATATTGACGGAGTTCGGCGGTGGGGGCCGATGGAAAGAGGGAAACCGTGTATTGGGATCTTTGTACGCTGCAGTGGGCATGTGATATTGACAGAGTACGGCGGTGGGGGCCGATGGAAAGAGGGAAACCGTGTATTGGGATCTTTGTACGCTGCAGTGGGCATGTGATATTGACGGAGTTCGGCGGTGGGGGCCGATGGAAAGAGGGAGACCGTGTATTGGGATCTTTGTACGCTGCAGTGGGCACGTGATATTGACGGAGTTCGGCGGTGGGGGCCGATGGAAAGAGGGAAACCGTGTATTGGGATCTTTGTACGCTGCAGTGGGCACGTGATATTGACGGTGTTGGGCGCTGAGGCCGATGGAAAGAGGGAGACCGTGTATTGGGATCTTTGTACGCTGCAGTGGGCACGTGATATTGACGGAGTTCAGCAGTGGGGGCCGATGGAAAGAGGGAGACCGTGTATTGGGATCTTTGTACGCTGCAGTGGGCACGTGATATTGACGGAGTTCGGCGGTGGGGGCCGATGGAAAGAGGGAGACCGTGTATTGGGATCTTTGTACGCTGCAGTGGGCACGTGATATTGACGGAGTTCGGCGGTGGGGGCCGATGGAAAGAGGGAGACCGTGTATTGGGATCTTTGTACGCTGCAGTGGGCACGTGATATTGACGGAGTTCGGCGGTGGGGGCCGATGGAAAGAGGGAGACCGTGTATTGGGATCTTTGTACACTGCAGTGGGCACGTGATATTGACGGAGTTCGGCGGTGGGGGCCGGTGGAAAGAGGGAGACCGTGTATTGGGATCTTTGTACGCTGCAGTGGGCACGTGATATTGACGGAGTTCGGCGGTGGGGGCCGATGGAAAGAGGGAAACCGTGTATTGGGATCTTTGTACGCTGCAGTGGGCATGTGATATTGACGGAGTACGGCGGTGGGGGCCGATGGAAAGAGGGAAACCGTGTATTGGGATCTTTGTACGCTGCAGTGGGCATGTGATATTGACGGAGTTCGGCGGTGGGGGCCGATGGAAAGAGGAAGACCGTGTATTGGGATCTTTGTACGCTGCAGTGGGCACGTGATATTGACGGAGTTCGGCGGTGGGGGCCGATGGAAAGAGGGAAACCGTGTATTGGGATCTTTGTACGCTGCAGTGGGCACGTGATATTGACGGTGTTGGGCGCTGAGGCCGATGGAAAGAGGGAGACCGTGTATTGGGATCTTTGTACGCTGCAGTGGGCACGTGATATTGACAGAGTTCAGCAGTGGGGGCCGATGGAAAGAGGGAGACCGTGTATTGGGATCTTTGTACGCTGCAGTGGGCACGTGATATTGACGGAGTTCAACAGTGGGGGCCGATGGAAAGAGGGAGACCGTGTATTGGGATCTTTGTACGCTGCAGTGGGCATGTGATATTGATGGAGTTCGGCGGTGGGGGCCGATGGAAAGAGGGAGACCGTGTATTGGGATCTTTGTACGCTGCAGTGGGCACGTGATATTGACGGAGTTCGGCGGTGGGGGCCGATGGAAAGAGGGAAACCGTGTATTGGGATCTTTGTACGCTGCAGTGGGCACGTGATATTGACGGTGTTGGGCGCTGAGGCCGATGGAAAGAGGGAGACCGTGTATTGGGATCTTTGTACGCTGCAGTGGGCACGTGATATTGACGGAGTTCAGCAGTGGGGGCCGATGGAAAGAGGGAGACCGTGTATTGGGATCTTTGTACGCTGCAGTGGGCACGTGATATTGACGGTGTTGGGCGCTGAGGCCGATGGAAAGAGGGAGACCGTGTATTGGGATCTTTGTACGCTGCAGTGGGCACGTGATATTGACGGAGTTCAGCAGTGGGGGCCGATGGAAAGAGGGAAACCGTGTATTGGGATCTTTGTACGCTGCAGTGGGCATGTGATATTGACGGAGTACGGCGGTGGGGGCCGATGGAAAGAGGGAAACCGTGTATTGGGATCTTTGTACGCTGCAGTGGGCACGTGATATTGACGGAGTTCGGCGGTGGGGGCCGATGGAAAGAGGGAAACCGTGTATTGGGATCTTTGTACGCTGCAGTGGGCATGTGATATTGACGGAGTACGGCGGTGGGGGCCGATGGAAAGAGGGAAACCGTGTATTGGGATCTTTGTACGCTGCAGTGGGCATGTGATATTGACGGAGTTCGGCGGTGGGGGCCGATGGAAAGAGGGAGACCGTGTATTGGGATCTTTGTACGCTGCAGTGGGCACGTGATATTGACGGAGTTCGGCGGTGGGGGCCGATGGAAAGAGGGAAACCGTGTATTGGGATCTTTGTACGCTGCAGTGGGCATGTGATATTGACGGAGTACGGCGGTGGGGGCCGATGGAAAGAGGGAAACCGTGTATTGGGATCTTTGTACGCTGCAGTGGGCATGTGATATTGACGGAGTTCGGCGGTGGGGGCCGATGGAAAGAGGGAGACCGTGTATTGGGATCTTTGTACGCTGCAGTGGGCACGTGATATTGACGGAGTTCGGCGGTGGGGGCCGATGGAAAGAGGGAGACCGTGTATTGGGATCTTTGTACGCTGCAGTGGGCACGTGATATTGACGGAGTTCGGCGGTGGGGGCCGGTGGAAAGAGGGAGACCGTGTATTGGGATCTTTGTACGCTGCAGTGGGCACGTGATATTGACGGAGTTCGGCGGTGGGGGCCGATGGAAAGAGGGAAACCGTGTATTGGGATCTTTGTACGCTGCAGTGGGCATGTGATATTGACGGAGTACGGCGGTGGGGGCCGATGGAAAGAGGGAAACCGTGTATTGGGATCTTTGTACGCTGCAGTGGGCATGTGATATTGACGGAGTACGGCGGTGGGGGCCGATGGAAAGAGGGAAACCTTGTATTGGGATCTTTGTACGCTGCAGTGGGCACGTGATATTGACGGAGTTCGGCGGTGGGGGCCGGTGGAAAGAGGGAGACCGTGTATTGGGATCTTTGTACGCTGCAGTGGGCACGTGATATTGACGGAGTTCGGCGGTGGGGGCCGATGGAAAGAGGGAAACCGTGTATTGGGATCTTTGTACGCTGCAGTGGGCATGTGATATTGACGGAGTACGGCGGTGGGGGCCGATGGAAAGAGGGAAACCGTGTATTGGGATCTTTGTACGCTGCAGTGGGCATGTGATATTGACGGAGTTCGGCGGTGGGGGCCGATGGAAAGAGGGAGACCGTGTATTGGGATCTTTGTACGCTGCAGTGGGCACGTGATATTGACGGAGTTCGGCGGTGGGGGCCGATGGAAAGAGGGAAACCGTGTATTGGGATCTTTGTACGCTGCAGTGGGCACGTGATATTGACGGTGTTGGGCGCTGAGGCCGATGGAAAGAGGGAGACCGTGTATTGGGATCTTTGTACGCTGCAGTGGGCACGTGATATTGACGGAGTTCAGCAGTGGGGGCCGATGGAAAGAGGGAGACCGTGTATTGGGATCTTTGTACGCTGCAGTGGGCATGTGATATTGACGGAGTTCGGCGGTGGGGGCCGATGGAAAGAGGGAAACCGTGTATTGGGATCTTTGTACGCTGCAGTGGGCATGTGATATTGACGGAGTACGGCGGTGGGGGCCGATGGAAAGAGGGAAACCGTGTATTGGGATCTTTGTACGCTGCAGTGGGCATGTGATATTGACGGAGTTCGGGGTGGGGGCCGATGGAAAGAGGGAGACCGTGTATTGGGATCTTTGTACGCTGCAGTGGGCACGTGATATTGACGGAGTTCGGCGGTGGGGGCCGATGGAAAGAGGGAAACCGTGTATTGGGATCTTTGTACGCTGCAGTGGGCACGTGATATTGACGGTGTTGGGCGCTGAGGCCGATGGAAAGAGGGAGACCGTGTATTGGGATCTTTGTACGCTGCAGTGGGCACGTGATATTGACGGAGTTCGGCGGTGGGGGCCGATGGAAAGAGGGAGACCGTGTATTGGGATCTTTGTACGCTGCAGTGGGCACGTGATATTGACGGAGTTCGGCGGTGGGGGCCGATGGAAAGAGGGAGACCGTGTATTGGGATCTTTGTACGCTGCAGTGGGCACGTGATATTGACGGAGTTCGGCGGTGGGGGCCGATGGAAAGAGGGAGACCGTGTATTGGGATCTTTGTACGCTGCAGTGGGCATGTGATATTGACGGAGTACGGCGGTGGGGGCCGATGGAAAGAGGGAAACCGTGTATTGGGATCTTTGTACGCTGCAGTGGGCATGTGATATTGACGGAGTTCGGCGGTGGGGGCCGATGGAAAGAGGGAGACCGTGTATTGGGATCTTTGTACGCTGCAGTGGGCACGTGATATTGACGGAGTTCGGCGGTGGGGGGCCGATGGAAAGAGGGAAACCGTGTATTGGGATCTTTGTACGCTGCAGTGGGCATGTGATATTGACGGAGTACGGCGGTGGGGGCCGATGGAAAGAGGGAAACCGTGTATTGGGATCTTTGTACGCTGCAGGGGGCATGTGATATTGACGGAGTTCGGCGGTGGGGGCCGATGGAAAGAGGGAGACCGTGTATTGGGATCTTTGTACGCTGCAGTGGGCACGTGATATTGACGGAGTTCGGCGGTGGGGGCCGATGGAAAGAGGGAAACCGTGTATTGGGATCTTTGTACGCTGCAGTGGGCACGTGATATTGACTGTGTTGGGCGCTGAGGCCGATGGAAAGAGGGAGACCGTGTATTGGGATCTTTGTACGCTGCAGTGGGCACGTGATATTGACGGAGTTCAGCAGTGGGGGCCGATGGAAAGAGGGAGACCGTGTATTGGGATCTTTGTACGCTGCAGTGGGCACGTGATATTGACGGAGTTCGGCGGTGGGGGCCGATGGAAAGAGGGAGACCGTGTATTGGGATCTTTGTACGCTGCAGTGGGCACGTGATATTGACGGAGTTCGGCGGTGGGGGCCGATGGAAAGAGGGAGACCGTGTATTGGGATCTTTGTACGCTGCAGTGGGCACGTGATATTGACGGAGTTCAGCAGTGGGGGCCGATGGAAAGAGGGAGACCGTGTATTGGGATCTTTGTACGCTGCAGTGGGCACGTGATATTGACGGAGTTCAGCAGTGGGGGCCGATGGAAAGAGGGAGACCGTGTATTGGGATCTTTGTACGCTGCAGTGGGCACGTGATATTGACGGAGTTCGGCGGTGGGGGCCAATGGAAAGAGGGAGACCGTGTATTGGGATCTTTGTACGCTGTAGTGGGCACGTGATATTGACGGAGTTCGGCGGTGGGGGCCGATGGAAAGAGGGAAACCGTGTATTGGGATCTTTGTACGCTGCAGTGGGCATGTGATATTGACGGAGTACGGCGGTGGGGGCCGATGGAAAGAGGGAAGCCGTGTATTGGGATCTTTGTACGCTGCAGTGGGCAAGTGATATTGACGGAGTTCGGCGGTGGGGGCCGATGGAAAGAGGGAGACCGTGTATTGGGATCTTTGTACGCTGCAGTGGGCACGTGATATTGACGGAGTTCGGCGGTGGGGGCCGATGGAAAGAGGGAAACCGTGTATTGGGATCTTTGTACGCTGCAGTGGGCACGTGATATTGACGGTGTTGGGCGCTGAGGCCGATGGAAAGAGGGAGACCGTGTATTGGGATCTTTGTACGCTGCAGTGGGCACGTGATATTGACGGAGTTCGGCGGTGGGGGCCGATGGAAAGAGGGAGACCGTGTATTGGGATCTTTGTACGCTGCAGTGGGCACGTGATATTGACGGAGTTCGGCGGTGGGGGCCGATGGAAAGAGGGAAACCGTGTATTGGGATCTTTGTACGCTGCAGTGGGCATGTGATATTGACGGAGTACGGCGGTGGGGGCCGATGGAAAGAGGGAGACCGTGTATTGGGATATTTGTACGCTGCAGTGGGCACGTGATATTGACGGAGTTCGGCGGTGGGGGCCGATGGAAAGAGGGAGACCATGTATTGGGATCTTTGTACGCTGCAGTGGGCACGTGATATTGACGGAGTTCAGCAGTGGGGGCCGGTGGAAAGAGGGAGACCGTATATTGGGATCTTTGTACGCTGCAGTGGGCACGTGATATTGACGGAGTTCGGCGGTGGGGGCCGATGGAAAGAGGGAGACCGTGTATTGGGATCTTTGTACGCTGCAGTGGGCACGTGATATTGACGGAGTACGGCGGTGGGGGCCGATGGAAAGAGGGAGACCGTGTATTGGGATCTTTGTACGCTGCAGTGGGCACGTGATATTGACGGAGTTCGGCGGTGGGGGCCGATGGAAAGAGGGAGACCGTGTATTGGGATCTTTGTACGCTGCAGTGGGCACGTGATATTGACGGAGTTCGGCGGTGGGGGCCGATGGAAAGAGGGAGACCGTGTATTGGGATCTTTGTACGCTGCAGTGGGCACGTGATATTGACGGAGTTCAGCAGTGGGGGCCGATGGAAAGAGGGAGACCGTGTATTGGGATCTTTGTACGCTGCAGTGGGCACGTGATATTGACGGAGTTCAGCAGTGGGGGCCGATGGAAAGAGGGAAACCGTGTATTGGGATCTTTGTACGCTGCAGTGGGCACGTGATATTGACGGAGTTCAGCAGTGGGGGCCGATGGAAAGAGGGAGACCGTGTATTGGGATCTTTGTACGCTGCAGTGGGCACGTGATATTGACGGAGTACGGCGGTGGGGGCCGATGGAAAGAGGGAGACCGTGTATTGGGATCTTTGTACGCTGCAGTGGGCACGTGATATTGACGGAGTTCGGCGGTGGGGGCCGATGGAAAGAGGGAGACCGTGTATTGGGATCTTTGTACGCTGCAGTGGGCACGTGATATTGACGGAGTTCGGCGGTGGGGGCCGATGGAAAGAGGGAGACCGTGTATTGGGATCTTTGTACGCTGCAGTGGGCACGTGATATTGACGGAGTTCAGCAGTGGGGGCCGATGGAAAGAGGGAGACCGTGTATTGGGATCTTTGTACGCTGCAGTGGGCACGTGATATTGACGGAGTACAGCAGTGGGGGCCGATGGAAAGAGGGAGACCGTGTATTGGGATCTTTGTACGCTGCAGTGGGCACGTGATATTGACGGAGTACGGCGGTGGGGGCCGATGGAAAGAGGGAGACCGTGTATTGGGATCTTTCTACGCTGCAGTGGGCACGTGATATTGACGGAGTTGGGCGGTGGGGGCCGATGGAAAGAGGGAGACCGTGTATTGGGATCTTTGTACGCTGCAGTGGGCACGTGATATTGACGGAGTTCGGCGGTGGGGGCCGATGGAAAGAGGGAGACCGTGTATTGGGATCTTTGTACGCTGCAGTGGGCACGTGATATTGACGGAGTTCGGCGGTGGGGGCCGATGGAAAGAGGGAGACCGTGTATTTGGATCTTTGTACGCTGCAGTGGGCACGTGATATTGACGGAGTTCGGCGGTGGGGGCCGATGGAAAGAGGGAGACCGTGTATTGGGATCTTTGTACGCTGCAGTGGGCACGTGATATTGACGGAGTTCGGCGGTGGGGGCCGATGGAAAGAGGGAGACCGTGTATTGGGATCTTTGTACGCTGCAGTGGGCACGTGATATTGACGGAGTTCAGCAGTGGGGGCCGATGGAAAGAGGGAGACCGTGTATTGGGATCTTTGTACGCTGCAGTGGGGACGTGATATTGACGGAGTTCAGCAGTGGGGGCCGATGGAAAGAGGGAGACCGTGTATTGGGATCTTTGTACGCTGCAGTGGGCACGTGATATTGACGGAGTTCAGCAGTGGGGGCCGATGGAAAGAGGGAGACCGTGTATTGGGATCTTTGTACGCTGCAGTGGGCACGTGATATTGACGGAGTTCGGCGGTGGGGGCCGATGGAAAGAGGGAGACCGTGTATTGGGATCTTTGTACGCTGCAGTGGGCACGTGATATTGACGGAGTTCAGCAGTGGGGGCCGATGGAAAGAGGGAGACCGTGTATTGGGATCTTTGTACGCTGCAGTGGGGACGTGATATTGACGGAGTTCAGCAGTGGGGGCCGATGGAAAGAGGGAGACCGTGTATTGGGATCTTTGTACGCTGCAGTGGGCACGTGATATTGACGGAGTTCAGCAGTGGGGGCCGATGGAAAGAGGGAGACCGTGTATTGGGATCTTTGTACGCTGCAGTGGGCACGTGATATTGACGGAGTTCGGCGGTGGGGGCCGATGGAAAGAGGGAGACCGTGTATTGGGATCTTTGTACGCTGCAGTGGGCACGTGATATTGACGGAGTTCAGCAGTGGGGGCCGATGGAAAGAGGGAGACCGTGTATTGGGATCTTTGTACGCTGCAGTGGGCACGTGATATTGACGGAGTTCGGCGGTGGGGGCCGATGGAAAGAGGGAGACCGTGTATTGGGATCTTTGTACGCTGCAGTGGGCACGTGATATTGACGGAGTTCGGCGGTGGGGGCCGATGGAAAGAGGGAAACCGTGTATTGGGATCTTTGTACGCTGCAGTGGGCATGTGATATTGACGGAGTACGGCGGTGGGGGCCGATGGAAAGAGGGAGACCGTGTATTGGGATCTTTGTACGCTGCAGTGGGCACGTGATATTGACGGAGTTCGGCGGTGGGGGCCGATGGAAAGAGGGAGACCGTGTATTGGGATCTTTGTACGCTGCAGTGGGCACGTGATATTGACGGAGTTCAGCAGTGGGGGCCGATGGAAAGAGGGAGACCGTGTATTGGGATCTTTGTACGCTGCAGTGGGCACGTGATATTGACGGAGTTCGGCGGTGGGGGCCGATGGAAAGAGGGAGACCGTGTATTGGGATCTTTGTACGCTGCAGTGGGCACGTGATATTGACGGATTTCGGCGGTGGGGGCCGATGGAAAGAGGGAAACCGTGTATTGGGATCATTGTACGCTGCAGTGGGCACGTGATATTGACGGAGTTGGGCGGTGGGGGCCGATGGAAAGAGGGAGACCGTGTATTGGGATCTTTGTACGCTGCAGTGGGCACGTGATATTGACGGAGTTCGGCGGTGGGGGCCGATGGAAAGAGGGAAACCGTGTATTGGGATCTTTGTACGCTGCAGTGGGCATGTGATATTGACGGAGTACGGCGGTGGGGGCCGATGGAAAGAGGGAGACCGTGTATTGGGATCTTTGTACGCTGCAGTGGGCACGTGATATTGACGGAGTTCGGCGGTGGGGGCCGATGGAAAGAGGGAAACCGTGTATTGGGATCTTTGTACGCTGCAGTGGGCATGTGATATTGACGGAGTACGGCGGTGGGGGCCGATGGAAAGAGGGAGACCGTGTATTGGGATCTTTGTACGCTGCAGTGGGCACGTGATATTGACGGAGTTCGGCGGTGGGGGCCGATGGAAAGAGGGAGACCGTGTATTGGGATCTTTGTACGCTGCAGTGGGCATGTGATATTGACGGAGTTCAGCAGTGGGGGCCGATGGAAAGAGGGAGACCGTGTATTGGGATCTTTGTACGCTGCAGTGGGCACGTGATATTGACGGAGTTCGGCGGTGGGGGCCGATGGAAAGAGGGAAACCGTGTATTGGGATCTTTGTACGCTGCAGTGGGCATGTGATATTGACGGAGTACGGCGGTGGGGGCCGATGGAAAGAGGGAGACCGTGTATTGGGATCTTTGTACGCTGCAGTGGGCACGTGATATTGACGGAGTTGGGCGGTGGGGGCCGATGGAAAGAGGGAGACCGTGTATTGGGATCTTTGTACGCTGCAGTGGGCACGTGATATTGACGGAGTTCGGCGGTGGGGGCCGATGGAAAGAGGGAGACCGTGTATTGGGATCTTTGTACGCTGCAGTGGGCACGTGATATTGACGGAGTTCGGCGGTGGGGGCCGATGGAAAGAGGGAGACCGTGTATTGGGATCTTTGTACGCTGCAGTGGGCACGTGATATTGACGGAGTTCGGCGGTGGGGGCCGATGGAAAGAGGGAGACCGTGTATTGGGATCTTTGTACGCTGCAGTGGGCACGTGATATTGACGGAGTTCGGCGGTGGGGGCCGATGGAAAGAGGGAAACCGTGTATTGGGATCTTTGTACGCTGCAGTGGGCATGTGATATTGACGGAGTACGGCGGTGGGGGCCGATGGAAAGAGGGAGACCGTGTATTGGGATCTTTGTACGCTGCAGTGGGCACGTGATATTGACGGAGTTCGGCGGTGGGGGCCGATGGAAAGAGGGAAACCGTGTATTGGGATCTTTGTACGCTGCAGTGGGCACGTGATATTGACGGAGTTCAGCAGTGGGGGCCGATGGAAAGAGGGAGACCGTGTATTGGGATCTTTGTACGCTGCAGTGGGCACGTGATATTGACGGAGTACGGCGGTGGGGGCCGATGGAAAGAGGGAGACCGTGTATTGGGATCTTCGTACGCTGCAGTGGGCACGTGATATTGACGGAGTTCGGCGGTGGGGGCCGATGGAAAGAGGGAGACCGTGTATTGGGATCTTTGTACGCTGCAGTGGGCACGTGATATTGACGGAGTTCGGCGGTGGGGGCCGATGGAAAGAGGGAAACCGTGTATTGGGATCTTTGTACGCTGCAGTGGGCATGTGATATTGACGGAGTACGGCGGTGGGGGCCGATGGAAAGAGGGAGACCGTGTATTGGGATCTCTGTACGCTGCAGTGGGCACGTGATATTGACGGAGTTCGGCGGTGGGGCCCGATGGAAAGAGGGAGACCGTGTATTGGGATCTTTGTACGCTGCAGTGGGCACGTGATATTGACGGAGTTCGGCGGTGGGGGCCGATGGAAAGAGGGAGACCGTGTATTGGGATCTTTGTACGCTGCAGTGGGCACGTGATATTGACGGAGTTCGGCGGTGGGGGCCGATGGAAAGAGGGAGACCGTGTATTGGGATCTATGTACAATGCAGTGGGCACGTGATATTGACGGAGTTCGGCGGTGGGGGCCGATGGAAAGAGGGAGACCGTGTATTGGGATCTTTGTACGCTGCAGTGGGCACGTGATATTGACGGAGTTCAGCAGTGGGGGCCGACGGAAAGAGGGAGACCGTGTATTGGGATCTTTGTACGCTGCAGTGGGCACGTGATATTGACGGAGTACGGCGGTGGGGGCCGATGGAAAGAGGGAGACCGTGTATTGGGATCTTTGTACGCTGCAGTGGGCACGTGATATTGACGGAGTTGGGCGGTGGGGGCCGATGGAAAGAGGGAGACCGTGTATTGGGATCTTTGTACGCTGCAGTGGGCACGTGATATTGACGGAGTTCGGCGGTGGGGGCCGATGGAAAGAGGGAGACCGTGTATTGGGATCTTTGTACGCTGCAGTGGGCACGTGATATTGACGGAGTTCGGCGGTGGGGGCCGATGGAAAGAGGGAGACCGTGTATTGGGATCTTTGTACGCTGCAGTGGGCACGTGATATTGACGGAGTTCGGCGGTGGGGGCCGATGGAAAGAGGGAGACCGTGTATTGGGATCTTTGTACGCTGCAGTGGGCACGTGATATTGACGGAGTTCGGCGGTGGGGGCCGATGGAAAGAGGGAGACCGTGTATTGGGATCTTTGTACGCTGCAGTGGGCACGTGATATTGACGGAGTTCAGCAGTGGGGGCCGATGGAAAGAGGGAGACCGTGTATTGGGATCTTTGTACGCTGCAGTGGGCACGTGATATTGACGGAGTTCAGCAGTGGGGGCCGATGGAAAGAGGGAGACCGTGTATTGGGATCTTTGTACGCTGCAGTGGGCTCGTGATATTGACGGAGTTCAGCAGTGGGGACCGATGGAAAGAGGGAGACCGTGTATTGGGATCTTTGTACGCTGCTGTGGGCACGTGATATTGACGGAGTTCAGCAGTGGGGGCCGATGGAAAGAGGGAGACCGTGTATTGGGATCTTTGTACGCTGCAGTGGGCACGTGATATTGACGGAGTTCGGCGGTGGGGGCCGATGGAAAGAGGGAGACCGTGTATTGGGATCTTTGTACGCTGCAGTGGGCACGTGATATTGACGGAGTTCAGCAGTGGGGGCCGATGGAAAGAGGGAGACCGTGTATTGGGATCTTTGTACGCTGCAGTGGGCACGTGATATTGACGGAGTTCGGCGGTGGGGGCCGATGGAAAGAGGGAGACCGTGTATTGGGATCTTTGTACGCTGTAGTGGGCACGTGATATTGACGGAGTTCGGCGGTGGGGGCCGATGGAAAGAGGGAAACCGTGTATTGGGATCTTTGTACGCTGCAGTGGGCATGTGATATTGACGGAGTACGGCGGTGGGGGCCGATGGAAAGAGGGAGACCGTGTATTGGGATCTTTGTACGCTGCAGTGGACATGTGATATTGACGGAGTTCGGCGGTGGGGGCCGATGGAAAGAGGGAGACCGTGTATTGGGATCTTTGTACGCTGCAGTGGGCACGTGATATTGACGGTGTTGGGCGCTGAGGCCGATGGAAAGAGGGAGACCGTGTATTGGGATCTTTGTACGCTGCAGTGGGCACGTGATATTGACGGAGTTCAGCAGTGGGGGCCGATGGAAAGAGGGAGACCGTGTATTGGGATCTTTGTACGCTGCAGTGGGCACGTGATATTGACGGAGTTCGGCGGTGGGGGCCGATGGAAAGAGGGAGACCGTGTATTGGGATCTTTGTACGCTGCAGTGGGCACGTGATATTGACTGAGTTCGGCGGTGGGGGCCGATGGAAAGAGGGAGACCGTGTATTGGGATCTTTGTACGCTGCAGTGGGCACGTGATATTGACGGAGTTCGGCGGTGGGGGCCGATGGAAAGAGGGAGACCGTGTATTGGGATCTTTGTACGCTGCAGTGGGCACGTGATATTGACGGAGTTCAGCAGTGGGGGCCGATGGAAAGAGGGAGACCGTGTATTGGGATCTTTGTACGCTGCAGTGGGCACGTGATATTGACGGAGTTCAGCAGTGGGGGCCGATGGAAAGAGGGAGACCGTGTATTGGGATCTTTGTACGCTGCAGTGGGCACGTGATATTGACGGAGTTCAGCAGTGGGGGCCGATGGAAAGAGGGAGACCGTGTATTGGGATCTTTGTACGCTGCAGTGGGCACGTGATATTGACGGAGTTCAGCAGTGGGGGCCGATGGAAAGAGGGAGACCGTGTATTGGGATCTTTGTACGCTGCAGTGGGCACGTGATATTGACGGAGTTCGGCGGTGGGGGCCGATGGAAAGAGGGAGACCGTGTATTGGGATCATTGTACGCTGCAGTGGGCACGTGATATTGACGGAGTTCGGCGGTGGGGGCCGATGGAAAGAGGGAAACCGTGTATTGGGATCTTTGTACGCTGCAGTGGGCATGTGATATTGACGGAGTACGGCGGTGGGGGCCGATGGAAAGAGGGAGACCGTGTATTGGGATCTTTGTACGCTGCAGTGGGCATGTGATATTGACGGAGTTCGGCGGTGGGGGCCGATGGAAAGAGGGAGACCGGGTATTGGGATCTTTGTACGCTGCAGTGGGCACGTGATATTGACGGAGTTCGGCGGTGGGGGCCGATGGAAAGAGGGAAACCGTGTATTGGGATCTTTGTACGCTGCAGTGGGCATGTGATATTGACGGAGTACGGCGGTGGGGGCCGATGGAAAGAGGGAAACCGTGTATTGGGATCTTTGTACGCTGCAGTGGGCATGTGATATTGACGGATTTCGGCGGTGGGGGCCGATGGAAAGAGGGAGACCGTGTATTGGGATCTTTGTACGCTGCAGTGGGCACGTGATATTGACGGAGTTCGGCGGTGGGGGCCGATGGAAAGAGGGAGACCGTGTATTGGGATCTTTGTACGCTGCAGTGGGCACGTGATATTGACGGAGTTCGGCGGTGGGGGCCGATGGAAAGAGGGAGACCGTGTATTGGGATCTTTGTACGCTGCAGTGGGCACGTGATATTGACGGAGTTCAGCAGTGGGGGCCGATGGAAAGAGGGAGACCGTGTATTGGGATCTTTGTACGCTGCAGTGGGCACGTGATATTGACGGAGTTCAGCAGTGGGGGCCGATGGAAAGAGGGAGACCGTGTATTGGGATCTTTGTACGCTGCAGTGGGCACGTGATATTGACGGAGTTCAGCAGTGGGGGCCGATGGAAAGAGGGAGACCGTGTATTGGGATCTTTGTACGCTGCAGTGGGCACGTGATATTGACGGAGTTCGGCGGTGGGGGCCGATGGAAAGAGGGAGACCGTGTATTGGGATCTTTGTACGCTGCAGTGGGCACGTGATATTGACGGAGTTCAGCAGTGGGGGCCGATGGAAAGAGGGAGACCGTGTATTGGGATCTTTGTACGCTGCAGTGGGCACGTGATATTGACGGAGTTCGGCGGTGGAGGCCGATGGAAAGAGGGAGACCGTGTATTGGGATCTTTGTACGCTGCAGTGGGCTTGTGATATTGACGGAGTTCGGCGGTGGGGGCCGATGGAAAGAGGGAAACCGTGTATTGGGATCTTTGTACGCTGCAGTGGGCATGTGATATTGACGGAGTACGGCGGTGGGGGCCGATGGAAAGAGGGAGACCGTGTATTGGGATCTTTGTACGCTGCAGTGGGCATGTGATATTGACGGAGTTCGGCGGTGGGGGCCGATGGAAAGAGGGAGACCGTGTATTGGGATCTTTGTACGCTGCAGTGGGCACGTGATATTGACGGAGTTCGGCGGTTGGGGCCGATGGAAAGAGGGAAACCGTGTATTGGGATCTTTGTACGCTGCAGTGGGCATGTGATATTGACGGAGTACGGCGGTGGGGGCCGATGGAAAGAGGGAATCCGTGTATTGGGATCTTTGTACGCTGCAGTGGGCATGTGATATTGACGGAGTTCGGCGGTGGGGGCCGATGGAAAGAGGGAGACCGTGTATTGGGATCTTTGTACGCTGCAGTGGGCACGTGATATTGACGGAGTTCGGCGGTGGGGGCCGATGGAAAGAGGGAAACCGTGTATTGGGATCTTTGTACGCTGCAGTGGGCACGTGATATTGACGGTGTTGGGCGCTGAGGCCGATGGAAAGAGGGAGACCGTGTATTGGGATCTTTGTACGCTGCAGTGGGCACGTGATATTGACGGAGTTCAGCAGTGGGGGCCGATGGAAAGAGGGAGACCGTGTATTGGGATCTTTGTACGCTGCAGTGGGCACGTGATATTGACGGAGTTCGGCGGTGGGGGCCGATGGAAAGAGGGAGACCGTGTATTGGGATCTTTGTACGCTGCAGTGGGCACGTGATATTGACGGAGTTCGGCGGTGGGGGCCGATGGAAAGAGGGAAACCGTGTATTGGGATCTTTGTACGCTGCAGTGGGCATGTGATATTGACGGAGTATGGCGGTGGGGGCCGATGGAAAGAGGGAGACCGTGTATTGGGATCTTTGTACGCTGCAGTGGGCATGTGATATTGACGGAGTTCGGCGGTGGGGGCCGATGGAAAGAGGGAGACCGTGTATTGGGATCTTTGTACGCTGCAGTGGGCACGTGATATTGACGGAGTTCGGCGGTGGGGGCCGATGGAAAGAGGGAAACCGTGTATTGGGATCTTTGTACGCTGCAGTGGGCACGTGATATTGACGGTGTTGGGCGCTGAGGCCGATGGAAAGAGGGAGACCGTGTATTGGGATCTTTGTACGCTGCAGTGGGCACGTGATATTGACGGAGTTCAGCAGTGGGGGCCGATGGAAAGAGGGAGACCGTGTATTGGGATCTTTGTACGCTGCAGTGGGCACGTGATATTGACGGAGTTCGGCGGTGGGGGCCGATGGAAAGAGGGAGACCGTGTATTGGGATCTTTGTACGCTGCAGTGGGCACGTGATATTGACGGAGTTCGGCGGTGGGGGCCGATGGAAAGAGGGAGACCGTGTATTGGGATCTTTGTACGCTGCAGTGGGCACGTGATATTGACGGAGTTCAGCAGTGGGGGCCGATGGAAAGAGGGAGACCGTGTATTGGGATCTTTGTACGCTGCAGTGGGCACGTGATATTGACGGAGTTCGGCGGTGGGGGCCGATGGAAAGAGGGAGACCGTGTATTGGGATCTTTGTACGCTGCAGTGGGCACGTGATATTGACGGAGTTCGGCGGTGGGGGCCGATGGAAAGAGGGAAACCGTGTATTGGGATCTTTGTACGCTGCAGTGGGCATGTGATATTGACGGAGTACGGCGGTGGGGGCCGATGGAAAGAGGGAGACCGTGTATTGGGATCTTTGTACGCTGCAGTGGGCATGTGATATTGACGGAGTTCGGCGGTGGGGGCCGATGGAAAGAGGGAGACCGTGTATTGTGATCTTTGTACGCTGCAGTGGGCACGTGATATTGACGGAGTTCGGCGGTGGGGGCCGATGGAAAGAGGGAAACCGTGTATTGGGATCTTTGTACGCTGCAGTGGGCACGTGATATTGACGGTGTTGGGCGCTGAGGCCGATGGAAAGAGGGAGACCGTGTATTGGGATCTTTGTACGCTGCAGTGGGCACGTGATATTGACGGAGTTCGGCGGTGGGGGCCGATGGAAAGAGGGAGACCGTGTATTGGGATCTTTGTACGCTGCAGTGGGCACGTGATATTGACGGAGTTCGGCGGTGGGGGCCGATGGAAAGAGGGAGACCGTGTATTGGGATCTTTGTACGCTGCAATGGGCACGTGATATTGACGGAGTTCAGCGGTGGGGGCCGATGGAAAGAGGGAGACCGTGTATTGGGATCTTTGTACGCTGCAGTGGGCACGTGATATTGACGGAGTTCGGCGGTGGGGGCCGATGGAAAGAGGGAGACCGTGTATTGGGATCTTTGTACGCTGCAGTGGGCACGTGATATTGACGGAGTTCAGCGGTGGGGGCCGATGGAAAGAGGGAGACCGTGTATTGGGATCTTTGTACGCTGCAGTGGGCATGTGATATTGACGGAGTACGGCGGTGGGGGCCGATGGAAAGAGGGAGACCGTGTATTGGGATCTTTGTACGCTGCAGTGGGCACGTGATATTAACGGAGTTCAGCAGTGGGGGCCGATGGAAAGAGGGAGACCGTGTATTGGGATCTTTGTACGCTGCAGTGGGCACGTGATATTGACGGAGTTCGGCGGTGGGGGCCGATGGAAAGAGGGAGACCGTGTATTGGGATCTTTGTACGCTGCAGTGGGCACGTGATATTGACGGAGTTCGGCGGTGGGGGCCGATGGAAAGAGGGAGACCGTGTATTGGGATCTTTGTACGCTGCAGTGGGCACGTGATATTGACGGAGTTCAGCAGTGGGGGCCGATGGAAAGAGGGAGACCGTGTATTGGGATCTTTGTACGCTGCAGTGGGCACGTGATATTGACGGAGTTCGGCGGTGGGGGCCGATGGAAAGAGGGAGACCGTGTATTGGGATCTTTGTACGCTGCAGTGGGCACGTGATATTGACGGAGTTCGGCGGTGGGGGCCGATGGAAAGAGGGAAACCGTGTATTGGGATCTTTGTACGCTGCAGTGGGCATGTGATATTGACGGAGTACGGCGGTGGGGGCCGATGGAAAGAGGGAGACCGTGTATTGGGATCTTTGTACGCTGCAGTGGGCATGTGATATTGACGGAGTTCGGCGGTGGGGGCCGAAGGAATGAGGGAGACCTAGTTGGGATCTTTGTACGCTGCAGTGGGCACGTGATATTGACGGAGTTCGGCGGTGGGGGCCGATGGAAAGAGGGAGACCGTGTTGGGATCTTTGTACGCTGCAGTGGGCACGTGATATTGACGGAGTTCAGCAGTGGGGGCCGATGGAAAGAGGGAGACCGTGTATTGGGATCTTTGTACGCTGCAGTGGGCACGTGATATTGACGGAGTTCGGCGGTGGGGGCCGATGGAAAGAGGGAGACCGTGTATTGGGATCTTTGTACGCTGCAGTGGGCACGTGATATTGACGGAGTTCGGCGGTGGGGGCCGATGGAAAGAGGGAGACCGTGTATTGGGATCTTTGTACCCTGCAGTGGGCACGTGATATTGACGGAGTTCAGCAGTGGGGGCCGATGGAAAGAGGGAGACCGTGTATTGGGATCTTTGTACGCTGCAGTGGGCACGTGATATTGACGGAGTTCGGCGGTGGGGGCCGATGGAAAGAGGGAGACGGTGTATTGGGATCTTTGTACGCTGCAGTGGACACGTGATATTGACGGAGTTCGGCGGTGGGGGCCGATGGAAAGAGGGAAACCGTGTATTGGGATCTTTGTACGCTGCAGTGGGCATGTGATATTGACAGAGTACGGCGGTGGGGGCCGATGGAAAGAGGGAAACCGTGTATTTGGATCTTTGTACGCTGCAGTGGGCATGTGATATTGACGGAGTTCGGCGGTGGGGGCCGATGGAAAGAGGGAGACCGTGTATTGGGATCTTTGTACGCTGCAGTGGGCACGTGATATTGACGTAGTTCGGCGGTGGGGGCCGATGGAAAGAGGGAAACCGTGTATTGGGATCTTTGTACGCTGCAGTGGGCACGTGATATTGACGGTGTTGGGCGCTGAGGCCGATGGAAAGAGGGAGACCGTGTATTGGGATCTTTGTACGCTGCAGTGGGCACGTGATATTGACGGAGTTCAGCAGTGGGGGCCGATGGAAAGAGGGAGACCGTGTATTGGGATCTTTGTACGCTGCAGTGGGCACGTGATATTGACGGAGTTCGGCGGTGGGGGCCGATGGAAAGAGGGAGACCGTGTATTGGGATCTTTGTACGCTGCAGTGGGCACGTGATATTGACGGAGTTCGGCGGTGGGGGCCGATGGAAAGAGGGAAACCGTGTATTGGGATCTTTGTACGCTGCAGTGGGCATGTGATATTGACGGAGTACGGCGGTGGGGGCCGATGGAAAGAGGGAAACCGTGTATTGGGATCTTTGTACGCTGCAGTGGGCATGTGATATTGACGGAGTTCGGCGGTGGGGGCCGATGGAAAGAGGGAGACCGTGTATTGGGATCTTTGTACGCTGCAGTGGGCACGTGATATTGACGGAGTTCGGTGGTGGGGGCCGATGGAAAGAGGGAAACCGTGTATTGGGATCTTTGTACGCTGCAGTGGGCACGTGATATTGACGGTGTTGGGCGCTGAGGACGATGGAAAGAGGGAGACCGTGTATTGGGATCTTTGTACGCTGCAGTGGGCACGTGATATTGACGGAGTTCAGCAGTGGGGGCCGATGGAAAGAGGGAGACCGTGTATTGGGATCTTTGTACGCTGCAGTGGGCATGTGATATTGACGGAGTTCAGCGGTGGGGGCCGATGGAAAGAGGGAGACCGTGTATTGGGATCTTTGTACGCTGCTGTGGGCACGTGATATTGACGGAGTTCGGCGGTGGGTTCCGATGGAAAGAGGGAGACCGTGTATTGGGATCTTTGTACGCTGCAGTGGGCACGTGATATTGAAGGAGTTGGGCGGTGGCGGCCGATGGAAAGAGGGAGACGGTGTATTGGGATCTTTGTACGCTGCAGTGGGCACGTGATATTGACGGAGTTCGGCGGTGGGGGCCGATGGAAAGAGGGAGACCGTATAGTGGGATCTTTGTACGCTGCAGTGGGCACGTGATATTGACGGAGTTCAGCGGTGGGGGCCGATGGAAAGAGGGAGACCGTGTATTGGGATCTTTGTACGCTGCAGTGGGCACGTGATATTGACGGAGTTCGGCGGTGGGGGCCGATGGAAAGAGGGAGACCGTGTATTGGGATCTTTGTACGCTGCAGTGGGCACGTGATATTGACGGAGTTCGGCGGTGGGGGCCGATGGAAAGAGGGAGACCGTGTATTGGGATCTTTGTACGCTGCTGTGGGCACGTGATATTGACGGAGTTCGGCGGTGGGGGCCGATGGAAAGAGGGAGACCGTGTATTGGGATCTTTGTACGCTGCAGTGGGCACGTGATATTGACGGAGTTGGGCGGTGGCGGCCGATGGAAAGAGGGAGACGGTGTATTGGGATCTTTGTACGCTGCAGTGGGCACGTGATATTGACGGAGTTCGGCGGTGGGGGCCGATGGAAAGAGGGAGACCGTGTATTGGGATCTTTGTACGCTGCAGTGGGCACGTGATATTGACGGAGTTCAGCAGTGGGGGCCGATGGAAAGAGGGAGACCGTGTATTGGGATCTTTGTACGCTGCAGTGGGCACGTGATATTGACGGAGTTCGGCGGTGGGGGCCGATGGAAAGAGGGAGACCGTGTATTGGGATCTTTGTACGCTGCAGTGGGCACGTGATATTGACGGAGTTCGGCGGTGGGGGCCGATGGAAAGAGGGAGACCGTGTATTGGGATCTTTGTACGCTGAAGTGGGCACGTGATATTGACGGAGTTCAGCGGTTGGGGCCGATGTAAAGAGGGAGACCGTGTATTGGGATCTTTGTACGCTGCAGTGGGCACGTGATATTGACGGAGTTCAGCGGTGGGGCCGATGGAAAGAGGGAGACCGTGTATTGGGATCTTTGTACGCTGCAGTGGGCACGTGATATTGACGGAGTTCGGCGGTGGGGGCCGATGGAAAGAGGGAGACCGTGTATTGGGATCTTTGTACGCTGCAGTGGGCACGTGATATTGACGGAGTTCAGTGGTGGGGGCCGATGGAAAGAGGGAGACCGTGTATTGGGATCTTTGTACGCTGCAGTGGGCACGTGATATTGACGGAGTTCGGCAGTGGGGGCCGATGGAAAGAGGGAAACCGTGTATTGGGATCTTTGTACGCTGCAGTGGGCACGTGATATTGACGGAGTTCAGCGGTGGGGGCCGATGGAAAGAGGGAGACCGTGTATTGGGATCTTTGTACGCTGCAGTGGGCACGTGATATTGACGGAGTTCGGCGGTGGGGGCCGATGGAAAGAGGGAGACCGTGTATTGGGAACTTTGTACGCTGCAGTGGGCACGTGATATTGACGGAGTTCAGCGGTTGGGGCCGATGTAAAGAGGGACACCGTGTATTGGGATCTTTGTACGCTGCAGTGGGCACGTGATATTGACGGAGTTCAGCGGTGGGGGCCGATGGAAAGAGGGAGACCGTGTATTGGGATCTTTGTACGCTGCAGTGGGCACGTGATATTGACGGAGTTCGGCGGTGGGGGCCGATGGAAAGAGGGAGACCGTGTATTGGGATCTTTGTACGCTGCAGTGGGCACGTGATATTGACGGAGTTCGGCGGTGGGGGCCGATGGAAAGAGGGAGACCGTGTATTGGGATCTTTGTACGCTGCAGTGGGCACGTGATATTGACGGAGTTCGGCGGTGGGGGCCGATGGAAAGAGGGAGACCGTGTATTGGGATCTTTGTACGCTGCAGTGGGCACGTGATATTGACGGAGTTCAGCGGTGGGGGCCGATGGAAAGAGGGAGACCGTGTATTGGGATCTTTGTACGCTGCAGTGGGCACGTGATATTGACGGAGTTCGGCGGTGGGGGCCGATGGAAAGAGGGAGACCGTGTATTGGGATCTTTGTACGCTGCAGTGGGCACGTGATATTGACGGAGTTCAGCGGTTGGGGCCGATGTAAAGAGGGAGACCGTGTATTGGGATCTTTGTACGCTGCAGTGGGCACGTGATATTGACGGAGTTCAGCGGTGGGGGCCGATGGAAAGAGGGAGACCGTGTATTGGGATCTTTGTACGCTGCAGTGGGCACGTGATATTGACGGAGTTCGGCGGTGGGGGCCGATGGAAAGAGGGAGACCGTGTATTGGGATCTTTGTACGCTGCAGTGGGCACGTGATATTGACGGAGTTCGGCGGTGGGGGCCGATGGAAAGAGGGAGACCGTGTATTGGGATCTTTGTACGCTGCAGTGGGCACGTGATATTGACGGAGTTCGGCGGTGGGGGCCGATGGAAAGAGGGAGACCGTGTATTGGGATCTTTGTACGCTGCAGTGGGCACGTGATATTGACGGAGTTCGGCGGTGGGGGCCGATGGAAAGAGGGAAATCGTGTATTGGGATCTTTGTACGCTGCAGTGGGCACGTGATATTGACGGAGTTCAGCGGTGGGGGCCGATGGAAAGAGGGAGACCGTGTATTGGGATCTTTGTACGCTGCAGTGGGCACGTGATATTGATGGAGTTCGGCAGTGGGGGCCGATGGAAAGAGGGAGACCGTGTATTGGGATCTTTGTACGCTGCAGTGGGCACGTGATATTGACGGAGTTCAGCGGTTGGGGCCGATGTAAAGAGGGAGACCGTGTATTGGGATCTTTGTACGCTGCAGTGGGCACGTGATATTGACGGAGTTCAGCGGTGGGGGCCGATGGAAAGAGGGAGACCGTGTATTGGGATCTTTGTACGCTGCAGTGGGCACGTGATATTGACGGAGTTCAGTGGTGGGGGCCGATGGAAAGAGGGAGACCGTGTATTGGGATCTTTGTACGCTGCAGTGGGCACGTGATATTGACGGAGTTCGGCGTTGGGGGCCGATGGAAAGAGGGAGACCGTGTATTGGGATCTTTGTACGCTGCAGTGGGCACGTGATATTGACGGAGTTCAGCGGTGGGGGCCGATGGAAAGAGGGAGACCGTGTATTGGGATCTTTGTACGCTGCAGTGGGCACGTGATATTGACGGAGTTCGGCGGTGGGGGCCGATGGAAAGAGGGAAACCGTGTATTGGGATCTTTGTACGCTGCAGTGGGCACGTGATATTGACGGATTTCGGAGGTGGGTTGCCGATGGAAAGAGGGAGACCGTGTATTGGGATCTTTGTACGCTGCAGTGGGCACGTGATATTGACGGAGTTCGGCGGTGGGGGCCGATGGAAAGAGGGAAACCGTGTATTGGGATCTTTGTACGCTGCAGTGGGCACGTGATATTGACGGAGTTCGGCGGTGGGGGCCGATGGAAAGAGGGAAACCGTGTATTGGGATCTTTGTACGCTGCAGTGGGCACGTGATATTGACGGAGTTCAGCGGTGGGGGCCGATGGAAAGAGGGAGACCGTGTATTGGGATCTTTGTACGCTGCAGTGGGCACGTGATATTGATGGAGTTCGGCAGTGGGGGCCGATGGAAAGAGGGAGACCGTGTATTGGGATCTTTGTACGCTGCAGTGGGCACGTGATATTGACGGAGTTCAGCGGTTGGGGCCGATGTAAAGAGGGAGACCGTGTATTGGGATCTTTGTACGCTGCAGTGGGCACGTGATATTGACGGAGTTCAGCGGTGGGGGCCAATGGAAAGAGGGAGACCGTGTATTGGGATCTTTGTACGCTGCAGTGGGCACGTGATATTGACGGA
Organism: Locusta migratoria; assembly: GCA_026315105.1. Taxonomy (NCBI): domain Eukaryota; kingdom Metazoa; phylum Arthropoda; class Insecta; order Orthoptera; family Acrididae; genus Locusta; species Locusta migratoria. Next base: position 544,228,886 of record CM048744.1, read on the forward strand.
GTTCAGCGGTGGGGGCCGATGGAAAGAGGGAGACCGTGTATTGGGATCTTTGTACGCTGCAGTGGGCACGTGATATTGACGGAGTTCGGCGGTGGGGGCCGATGGAAAGAGGGAGACCGTGTATTGGGATCTTTGTACGCTGCAGTGGGCACGTGATATTGACGGAGTTCAGCGGTGGGGGCCGATGGAAAGAGGGAGACCGTGTATTGGGATCTTTGTACGCTGCAGTGGGCACGTGATATTGACGAAGTTCGGCGTTGGGGGCCGATGGAAAGAGGGAGACCGTGTATTGGGATCTTTGTACGCTGCAGTGGGCACGTGATAATGACGGAGTTCAGCGGTGGGGGCCGATGGAAAGAGGGAGACCGTGTATTGGGATCTTTGTACGCTGCAGTGGGCACGTGATATTGACGGAGTTCGGCGGTGGGGGCCGATGGAAAGAGGGAAACCGTGTATTGGGATCTTTGTACGCTGCAGTGGGCACGTGATATTGACGGATTTCGGAGGTGGGTTGCCGATGGAAAGAGGGAGACCGTGTATTGGGATCTTTGTACGCTGCAGTGGGCACGTGATATTGACGGAGTTCGGCGGTGGGGGCCGATGGAAAGAGGGAAACCGTGTATTGGGATCTTTGTACGCTGCAGTGGGCACGTGATACTGACGGAGTTCAGCGGTTGGGGCCGATGTAAAGAGGGAGACCGTGTATTGGGATCTTTGTACGCTGCAGTGGGCATGTGATATTGACGGAGTTCGGCGGTGGGGGCCGATGGAAAGAGGGAGACCGTGTATTGGGATCTTTGTACGCTGCAGTGGGCACGTGATATTGACGGAGTTCGGCGGTGGGGGCCGATGGAAAGAGGGAAACCGTGTATTGGGATCTTTGTACGCTGCAGTGGGCACGTGATATTGACGGAGTTCAGCGGTTGGGGCCGATGTAAAGAGGGAGACCGTGTATTGGGATCTTTGTACGCTGCAGTGGGCATGTGATATTGACGGAGTTGGGCGGTGGGGGCCGATGGAAAGAGGGAGACCATGTATTGGGATCTTTGTACGCTGCAGTGGGCACGTGATATTGACGGATTTCGGAGGTGGGTTGCCGATGGAAAGAGGGAGACCGTGTATTGGGATCTTTGTACGCTGCAGTGGGCACGTGATATTGACGGAGTTCGGCGGTGGGGGACGATGGAAAGAGGGAAACCGTGTATTGGGATCTTTGTACGCTGCAGTGGGCACGTGATACTGACGGAGTTCAGCGGTTGGGGCCGATGTAAAGAGGCAGACCGTGTATTGGGATCTTTGTACGCTGCAGTGGGCATGTGATATTGACGGAGTTCGGCGGTGGGGGCCGATGGAAAGAGGGAGACCGTGTATTGGGATCTTTGTACGCTGCAGTGGGCACGTGATATTGACGGAGTTCGGCGGTGGGGGCCGATGGAAAGAGGGAAACCGTGTATTGGGATCTTTGTACGCTGCAGTGGGCACGTGATATTGACGGTGTTGGGCGCTGAGGCCGATGGAAAGAGGGAGACCGTGTATTGGGATCTTTGTACGCTGCAGTGGGCACGTGATATTGACGGAGTTCAGCAGTGGGGGCCGATGGAAAGAGGGAGACCGTGTATTGGGATCTTTGTACGCTGCAGTGGGCACCTGATATTGACGGAGTTCAGAGGTGGGGGCCGATGGAAAGAGGGAGACCGTGTATTGGGATCTTTGTACGCTGCAGTGGGCACCTGATATTGACGGAGTTCGGCGGTGGGGGCCGATGGAAAGAGGGAGACCGTGTATTGGGATCTTTGTACGCTGCAGTGGGCACGTGATATTGACGGAGTTGGGCGGTGGCGGCCGATGGAAAGAGGGAGACGGTGTATTGGGATCTTTGTACGCTGCAGTGGGCACGTGATATTGACGGAGTTCGGCGGTGTTGGCCGATGGAAAGAGGGAGACCGTGTATTGGGATCTCTGTACGCTGCAGTTGGCACGTGATATTGACGGAGTTCAGCGGTGGGGGCCGATGGAAAGAGGGAGACCGTGTATTGGGATCTTTGTACGCTGCAGTGGGCACCTGATATTGACGGAGTTCAGAGGTGGGGGCCGATGGAAAGAGGGAGACCGTGTATTGGGATCTTTGTACGCTGCAGTGGGCACGTGATATTGACGGAGTTCAGCGGTGGGGGCCGATGGAAAGAGGGAGACCGTGTATTGGGATCTTTGTACGCTGCAGTGGGCACGTGATATTGACGGAGTTCGGCGGTGGGGGCCGATGGAAAGAGGGAGACCGTGTATTGGGATCTTTGTACGCTGCAGTGGGCACGTGATATTGACGGAGTTCGGCGGTGGGGGCCGATGGAAAGAGGGAGACCGTGTATTGGGATCTTTGTACGCTGCAGTGGGCACGTGATATTGACGGAGTTCGGCGGTGGGGGCCGATGGAAAGAGGGAGACTGTGTATTGGGATCTTTGTACGCTGCAGTGGGCACGTGATATTGACGGAGTTCAGCGGTGGGGGCCGATGGAAAGAGGGAGACCGTGTATTGGGATCTTTGTACGCTGCAGTGGGCACGTGATATTGACGGAGTTCGGCGGTGGGGGCCGATGGAAAGAGGGAGACCGTGTATTGGGATCTTTGTACGCTGCAGTGGGCACGTGATATTGACGGAGTTCGGCGGTGGGGGCCGATGGAAAGAGGGAGACCGTGTATTGGGATCTTTGTACGCTGCAGTGGGCACGTGATATTGACGGAGTTCGGCGGTAAGGGCCGATGGAAAGAGGGAGACCGTGTATTGGGATCTTTGTACGCTGCAGTGGGCACGTGATATTGACGGAGTTCAGCGGTGGGGGCCGATGGAAAGAGGGAGACCGTGTATTGGGATCTTTGTACGCTGCAGTGGGCACGTGATATTGACGGAGTTCGGCGGTGGGGGCCGATGGAATGAGGGAGACCGTGTATTGGGATCTTTGTACGCTGCAGTGGGCACGTGATATTGACGGAGTTCAGCAGTGGGGGCCGATGGAAAGAGGGAGACCGTGTATTGGGATCTTTGTACGCTGCAGTGGGCACCTGATATTGACGGAGTTCAGAGGTGGGGGCCGATGGAAAGAGGGAGACCGTGTATTGGGATCTTTGTACGCTGCAGTGGGCACCTGATATTGACGGAGTTCGGCGGTGGGGGCCGATGGAAAGAGGGAGACCGTGTATTGGGATCTTTGTACGCTGCAGTGGGCACGTGATATTGACGGAGTTGGGCGGTGGCGGCCGATGGAAAGAGGGAGACGGTGTATTGGGATCTTTGTACGCTGCAGTGGGCACGTGATATTGACGGAGTTCGGCGGTGGGGGCCGATGGAAAGAGGGAGACCGTGTATTGGGATCTTTGTACGCTGCAGTGGGCACGTGATATTGACGGAGTTCAGCGGTGGGGGCCGATGGAAAGAGGGAGACCGTGTATTGGGATCTTTGTACGCTGCAGTGGGCACGTGATATTGACGGAGTTCGGCGGTGGGGGCCGATGGAAAGAGGGAGACCGTGTATTGGGATCTTTGTACGCTGCAGTGGGCACGTGATATTGACGGAGTTGGGCGGTGGCGGCCGATGGAAAGAGGGAGACGGTGTATTGGGATCTTTGTACGCTGCAGTGGGCACGTGATATTGACGGAGTTCGGCGGTGGGGGCCGATGGAAAGAGGGAGACCGTGTATTGGGATCTTTGTACGCTGCAGTGGGCACGTGATATTGACGGAGTTCAGCGGTGGGGGCCGATGGAAAGAGGGAGACCGTGTATTGGGATCTTTGTACGCTGCAGTGGGCACGTGATATTGACGGAGTTCGGCGGTGGGGGCCGATGGAAAGAGGGAGACCGTGTTTTGGGATCATTGTTCACTGCAGTGGGCACGTGATATTGACGGAGTTGGGCGGTGGCGGCCGATGGAAAGAGGGAGACGGTGTATTGGGATCTTTGTACGCTGCAGTGGGCACGTGATATTGACAGAGTTCGGCGGTGGGGGCCGATGGAAAGAGGGAGACCGTGTATTGGGATCTTTGTACGCTGCAGTGGGCACGTGATATTGACGGAGTTCGGCGGTGGGGGCCGATGGAAAGAGGGAAACCGTGTATTGGGATCTTTGTACGCTGCAGTGGGCACGTGATATTGACGGTGTTGGGCGCTGAGGCCGATGGAAAGAGGGAGACCGTGTATTGGGATCTTTGTACGCTGCAGTGGGCACGTGATATTGACGGAGTTCAGCAGTGGGGGCCGATGGAAAGAGGGAGACCGTGTATTGGGATCTTTGTACGCTGCAGTGGGCACCTGATATTGACGGAGTTCAGAGGTGGGGGCCGATGGAAAGAGGGAGACCGTGTATTGGGATCTTTGTACGCTGCAGTGGGCACCTGATATTGACGGAGTTCGGCGGTGGGTGCCGATGGAAAGAGGGAGACCGTGTATTGGGATCTTTGTACGCTGCAGTGGGCACGTGATATTGACGGAGTTGGGCGGTGGCGGCCGATGGAAAGAGGGAGACGGTGTATTGGGATCTTTGTACGCTGCAGTGGGCACGTGATATTGACGGAGTTCGGCGGTGGGGGCCGATGGAAAGAGGGAAACCGTGTATTGGGATCTTTGTACGCTGCAGTGGGCACGTGATATTGACGGAGTTGGGCGGTGGCGGCCGATGGAAAGAGGGAGACCGTGTATTGGGATCTTTGTACGCTGCAGTGGGCACCTGATATTGACGGAGTTCAGAGGTGGGGGCCGATGGAAAGAGGGAGACCGTGTATTGGGATCTTTGTACGCTGCAGTGGGCACCTGGTATTGACGGAGTTCGGCGGTGGGGGCCGATGGAAAGAGGGAAACCGTGTATTGGGATCTTTGTACGCTGCAGTGGGCACGTGATATTGACGGAGTAGGGCGGTGGCGGCCGATGGAAAGAGGGAGACCGTGTATTGGGATCTTTGTACGCTGCAGTGGGCACCTGATATTGACGGAGTTCAGAGGTGGGGGCCGATGGAAAGAGGGAGACCGTGTATTGGGATCTTTGTACGCTGCAGTGGGCACCTGATATTGACGGAGTTCGGCGGTGGGGGCCGATGGAAAGAGGGAGACCGTGTATTGGGATCTTTGTACGCTGCAGTGGGCACGTGATATTGACGGAGTTGGGCGGTGGCGGCCGATGGAAAGAGGGAGACGGTGTATTGGGATCTTTGTACGCTGCAGTGGGCACGTGATATTGACGGAGTTCGGCGGTGGGGGCCGATGGAAAGAGGGAGACCGTGTATTGGGATCTTTGTACGCTGCAGTGGGCACGTGATATTGACGGAGTTCAGCGGTGGGGGCCGATGGAAAGAGGGAGACCGTGTATTGGGATCTTTGTACGCTGCAGTGGGCACGTGATATTGACGGAGTTCGGCGGTGGGGGCCGATGGAAAGAGGGAGACCGTGTTTTGGGATCATTGTACACTGCAGTGGGCACGTGATATAGACGGAGTTGGGCGGTGGCGGCCGATGGAAAGAGGGAGACGGTGTATTGGGATCTTTGTACGCTGCAGTGGGCACGTGATATTGACGGAGTTCGGCGGTGGGGGCCGATGGAAAGAGGGAGACCGTGTATTGGGATCTTTGTACGCTGCAGTGGGCACGTGATATTGACGGAGTTCAGCGGTGGGGGCCGATGGAAAGAGGGAGACCGTATATTGGGATCTTTGTACGCTGCAGTGGGCACGTGATATTGACGGAGTTGGGCGGTGGCGGCCGATGGAAAGAGGGAGACGGTGTATTGGGATCTTTGTACGCTGCAGTGGGCACGTGATATTGACGGAGTTCGGCGGTGGGGGCCGATGGAACGAGGGAGACCGTGTATTGGGATCTTTGTACGCTGCAGTGGGCACCTGATATTGACGGAGTTCAGAGGTGGGGGCCGATGGAAAGAGGGAGACCGTGTATTGGGATCTTTGTACGCTGCAGTGGGCACGTGATATTGACGGAGTTCAGCAGTGGGGGCCGATGGAAAGAGGGAGACCGTGTATTGGGATCTTTGTACGCTGCAGTGGGCACCTGATATTGACGGAGTTCGGCGGTGGGGGCCGATGGAAAGAGGGAGACCGTGTATTGGGATCTTTGTACGCTGCAGTGGGCACGTGATATTGACGGAGTTGGGCGGTGGCGGCCGATGGAAAGAGGGAGACGGTGTATTGGGATCTTTGTACGCTGCAGTGGGCACGTGATATTGACGGAGTTCGGCGGTGGGGGCCGATGGAAAGAGGGAGACCGTGTATGGGATCTTTGTACGCTGCAGTGGGCACGTGATATTGACGGAGTTCGGCGGTGGGGGCCGATGGAAAGAGGGAGACCGTGTATTGGGATCTTTGTACGCTGCAGTGGGCACGTGATATTGACGGAGTTCGGCGGTGGGGGCCGATGGAAAGAGGGAGACCGTGTATTGGGATCTTTGTACGCTGCAGTGGGCACGTGATATTGACGGAGTTCAGCGGTGGGGGCCGATGGAAAGAGGGAGACCGTGTATTGGGATCTTTGTACGCTGCAGTGGGCACGTGATATTGACGGAGTTCGGCGGTGGGGGCCGATGGAAAGAGGGAGACCGTGTATTGGGATCTTTGTACGCTGCAGTGGGCACGTGATATTGACGGAGTTCGGCGGTGGGGGCCGATGGAAAGAGGGAGACCGTGTATTGGGATCTTTGTACGCTGCAGTGGGCACGTGATATTGACGGAGTTCGGCGGTAAGGGCCGATGGAAAGAGGGAGACCGTGTATTGGGATCTTTGTACGCTGCAGTGGGCACGTGATATTGACGGAGTTCAGCGGTGGGGGCCGATGGAAAGAGGGAGACCGTGTATTGGGATCTTTGTACGCTGCAGTGGGCACGTGATATTGACGGAGTTCGGCGGTGGGGGCCGATGGAAAGAGGGAGACCGTGTATTGGGATCTTTGTACGCTGCAGTGGGCACGTGATATTGACGGAGTTCAGCAGTGGGGGCCGATGGAAAGAGGGAGACCGTGTATTGGGATCTTTGTACGCTGCAGTGGGCACCTGATATTGACGGAGTTCAGAGGTGGGGGCCGATGGAAAGAGGGAGACCGTGTATTGGGATCTTTGTACGCTGCAGTGGGCACCTGATATTGACGGAGTTCGGCGGTGGGGGCCGATGGAAAGAGGGAGACCGTGTATTGGGATCTTTGTACGCTGCAGTGGGCACGTGATATTGACGGAGTTGGGCGGTGGCGGCCGATGGAAAGAGGGAGACGGTGTATTGGGATCTTTGTACGCTGCAGTGGGCACGTGATATTGACGGAGTTCGGCGGTGGGGGCCGATGGAAAGAGGGAGACCGTGTATTGGGATCTTTGTACGCTGCAGTGGGCACGTGATATTGACGGAGTTCAGCGGTGGGGGCCGATGGAAAGAGGGAGACCGTGTATTGGGATCTTTGTACGCTGCAGTGGGCACGTGATATTGACGGAGTTCGGCGGTGGGGGCCGATGGAAAGAGGGAGACCGTGTATTGGGATCTTTGTACGCTGCAGTGGGCACGTGATATTGACGGAGTTGGGCGGTGGCGGCCGATGGATAGAGGGAGACGGTGTATTGGGATCTTTGTACGCTGCAGTGGGCACGTGATATTGACGGAGTTCGGCGGTGGGGGCCGATGGAAAGAGGGAGACCGTGTATTGGGATCTTTGTATGCTGCAGTGGGCACGTGATATTGACGGAGTTCAGCGGTGGGGGCCGATGGAAAGAGGGAGACCGTGTATTGGGATCTTTGTACGCTGCAGTGGGCACGTGATATTGACGGAGTTCGGCGGTGGGGGCCGATGGAAAGAGGGAGACCGTGTTTTGGGATCATTGTTCGCTGCAGTGGGCACGTGATATTGACGGAGTTGGGTGGTGGCGGCCGATGGAAAGAGGGAGACGGTGTATTGGGATCTTTGTACGCTGCAGTGGGCACGTGATATTGACAGAGTTCGGCGGTGGGGGCCGATGGAAAGAGGGAGACCGTGTATTGGGATCTTTGTACGCTGCAGTGGGCACGTGATATTGACGGAGTTCGGCGGTGGGGGCCGATGGAAAGAGGGAAACCGTGTATTGGGATCTTTGTACGCTGCAGTGGGCACGTGATATTGACGGTGTTGGGCGCTGAGGCCGATGGAAAGAGGGAGACCGTGTATTGGGATCTTTGTACGCTGCAGTGGGCACGTGATATTGACGGAGTTCAGCAGTGGGGGCCGATGGAAAGAGGGAGACCGTGTATTGGGATCTTTGTACACTGCAGTGGGCACCTGATATTGACGGAGTTCAGAGGTGGGGGCCGATGGAAAGAGGGAGACCGTGTATTGGGATCTTTGTACGCTGCAGTGGGCACGTGATATTGACGGAGTTGGGCGGTGGCGGCCGATGGAAAGAGGGAGACGGTGTATTGGGATCTTTGTACGCTGCAGTGGGCACGTGATATTGACGGAGTTCGGCGGTGGGGGCCGATGGAAAGAGGGAAACCGTGTATTGGGATCTTTGTACGCTGCAGTGGGCACGTGATATTGACGGAGTTGGGCGGTGGCGGCCGATGGAAAGAGGGAGACCGTGTATTGGGATCTTTGTACGCTGCAGTGGGCACCTGATATTGACGGAGTTCAGAGGTGGGGGCCGATGGAAAGAGGGAGACCGTGTATTGGGATCTTTGTACGCTGCAGTGGGCACCTGATATTGACGGAGTTCGGCGGTGGGGGCCGATGGAAAGAGGGAGACCGTGTATTGGGATCTTTGTACGCTGCAGTGGGCACGTGATATTGACGGAGTTGGGCGGTGGCGGCCGATGGAAAGAGGGAGACGGTGTATTGGGATCTTTGTACGCTGCAGTGGGCACGTGATATTGACGGAGTTCGGCGGTGGGGGCCGATGGAAAGAGGGAGACCGTGTATTGGGATCTTTGTACGCTGCAGTGGGCACGTGATATTGACGGAGTTCAGCGGTGGGGGCCGATGGAAAGAGGGTGACCGTGTATTGGGATCTTTGTACGCTGCAGTGGGCACGTGATATTGACGGAGTTCGGCGTTGGGGGCCGATGGAAAGAGGGAGACCGTGTTTTGGGATCATTGTACGCTGCAGTGGGCACGTGATATTGACGGAGTTGGGCGGTGGCGGCCGATGGAAAGAGGGAGACGGTGTATTGGGATCTTTGTACGCTGCAGTGGGCACGTGATATTGACGGAGTTCGGCGGTGGGGGCCGATGGAAAGAGGGAGACCGTGTATTGGGATCTTTGTACGCTGCAGTGGGCACGTGATATTGACGGAGTTCAGCGGTGGGGGCCGATGGAAAGAGGGAGACCGTGTATTGGGATCTTTGTACGCTGCAGTGGGCACGTGATATTGACGGAGTTGGGCGGTGGCGGCCGATGGAAAGAGGGAGACGGTGTATTGGGATCTTTGTACGCTGCAGTGGGCACGTGATATTGACGGAGTTCGGCGGTGGGGGCCGATGGAAAGAGGGAGACCGTGTATTGGGATCTTTGTACGCTGCAGTGGGCACCTGATATTGACGGAGTTCAGAGGTGGGGGCCGATGGAAAGAGGGAGACCGTGTATTGGGATCTTTGTACGCTGCAGTGGGCACGTGATATTGACGGAGTTCAGCAGTGGGGGCCGATGGAAAGAGGGAGACCGTGTATTGGGATCTTTGTACGCTGCAGTGGGCACCTGATATTGACGGAGTTCGGCGGTGGGGGCCGATGGAAAGAGGGAGACCGTGTATTGGGATCTTTGTACGCTGCAGTGGGCACGTGATATTGACAGAGTTGGGCGGTGGCGGCCGATGGAAAGAGGGAGACGGTGTATTGGGATCTTTGTACGCTGCAGTGGGCACGTGATATTGACGGAGTTCGGCGGTGGGGGCCGATGGAAAGAGGGAGACCGTGTATTGGGATCTTTGTACGCTGCAGTGGGCACGTGATATTGACGGAGTTCAGCGGTGGGGGCCGATGGAAAGAGGGAGACCGTGTATTGGGATCTTTGTACGCTGCAGTGGGCACGTGATATTGACGGAGTTCGGCGGTGGGGGCCGATGGAAAGAGGGAGACCGTGTTTTGGGATCATTGTACGCTGCAGTGGGCACGTGATATTGACGGAGTTCGGCGGTGGGGGCCGATGGAAAGAGGGAGACCGTGTATTGGGATCTTTGTACGCTGCAGTGGGTACGTGATATTGACGAAGTTGGGCGGTGGTGGCCGATGGAAAGAGGGAGACCATGTATTGGGATCTTTGTACGCTGCAGTGGGCACGTGATATTGACGGAATTCAGCGGTGGGGGCCGATGGAAAGAGGGAGACCGTGTATTGGGATCTTTGTATGCTGCAGTGGGCACGTGATATTGACGGAGTTCGGAGGTGGGGGCCGATGGAAAGAGGGAGACTGTGTATTGGGATCTTTGTACGCTGCATTGGGCACGTGATATTGACGGAGTTCGGCGGTAAGGGCCGATGGAAAGAGGGAGACCGTGTATTGGGATCTTTGTACGCTGCAGTGGGCACGTGATATTGACGGAGTTCGGCGGTGGCGGCCGATGGAAAGAGGGAGTCCGTGTATTGGGATCTTTGTACGCTGCAGTGGGCTCGTGATATTGACGGAGTTCGGCGGTGGGGGCCGATGGAAAGAGGGAGACCGTGTATTGGGATCTTTGTACGCTGCAGTGGGCACGTGATATTGATGGAGTTCGGCGGTGGGGGCCCATGGAAACAGGGAGACCGTGTATTGGGATCTTTGTACGCTGCAGTGGGCACGTGATATTGACGGAGTTCGGAGGTGGGGGCCGATGGAAAGAGGGAGACCGTGTATTGGGATCTTTGTACGCTGCATTGGGCACGTGATATTGACGGAGTTCGGCAGTGGGGGCCGATGGAAAGAGGGAGACCGTGAATTGGGATCTTTGTATGCTGCAGTGGGCACGTGATATTGACGGAGTTCGGCGGTGGGGGCCGATGGAAAGAGGGAGACCGTGTATTGGGATCTTTGTACGCTGCAGTGGGCACGTGATATTGACGGTGTTGGGCGCTGAGGCCGATGGAAAGAGGGAGACCGTGTATTGGGATCTTTGTACGCTGCAGTGGGCACGTGATATTGACGGGGTTCGGCGGTTGGGGCCGATGTAATGAGGGAGACCGTGTATTGGGATCTTTGTACGCTGCAGTGGGCACGTGATATTGACGGAGTTCGGCGGTGGGGGCCGATGGAAAGAGGGAGACCGTGTATTGGGATCTTTGTACGCTGCAGTGGGCACGTGATATTGACGGAGTTCGGCGGTGGGGGCCGATGGAAAGAGGGAGACCGTGTTTTGGGATCATTGTACGCTGCAGTGGGCACGTGATATTGACGGAGTTCGGCGGTGGGGGCCGATGGAAAGAGGGAGACCGTGTATTGGGATCTTTGTACGCTGCAGTGGGTACGTGATATTGACGAAGTTGGGCGGTGGTGGCCGATGGAAAGAGGGAGACCATGTATTGGGATCTTTGTACGCTGCAGTGGGCACGTGATATTGACGGAATTCAGCGGTGGGGGCCGATGGAAAGAGGGAGACCGTGTATTGGGATCTTTGTATGCTGCAGTGGGCACGTGATATTGACGGAGTTCGGAGGTGGGGGCCGATGGAAAGAGGGAGACTGTGTATTGGGATCTTTGTACGCTGCATTGGGCACGTGATATTGACGGAGTTCGGCGGTAAGGGCCGATGGAAAGAGGGAGACCGTGTATTGGGATCTTTGTACGCTGCAGTGGGCACGTGATATTGACGGAGTTCGGCGGTGGCGGCCGATGGAAAGAGGGAGTCCGTGTATTGGGATCTTTGTACGCTGCAGTGGGCTCGTGATATTGACGGAGTTCGGCGGTGGGGGCCGATGGAAAGAGGGAGACCGTGTATTGGGATCTTTGTACGCTGCAGTGGGCACGTGATATTGATGGAGTTCGGCGGTGGGGGCCCATGGAAACAGGGAGACCGTGTATTGGGATCTTTGTACGCTGCAGTGGGCACGTGATATTGACGGAGTTCGGAGGTGGGGGCCGATGGAAAGAGGGAGACCGTGTATTGGGATCTTTGTACGCTGCATTGGGCACGTGATATTGACGGAGTTCGGCAGTGGGGGCCGATGGAAAGAGGGAGACCGTGAATTGGGATCTTTGTATGCTGCAGTGGGCACGTGATATTGACGGAGTTCGGCGGTGGGGGCCGATGGAAAGAGGGAGACCGTGTATTGGGATCTTTGTACGCTGCAGTGGGCACGTGATATTGACGGTGTTGGGCGCTGAGGCCGATGGAAAGAGGGAGACCGTGTATTGGGATCTTTGTACGCTGCAGTGGGCACGTGATATTGACGGGGTTCGGCGGTTGGGGCCGATGTAAAGAGGGAGACCGTGTATTGGGATCTTTGTACGCTGCAGTGGGCACGTGATATTGACGGAGTTCGGCGGTGGGGGCCGATGGAAAGAGGGAAACCGTGTATTGGGATCTTTGTACGCTGCAGTGGGCACGTGATATTGACGGAGTTCAGCGGTTGGGGCCGATGTAAAGCGGGAGACCGTGTATTGGGATCTTTGTACGCCGCAGTGGACACGTGATATTGACGGAGTTCGGCGGTGGGGGCCGATGGAAAGAGGGAAACCGTGTATTGGGATCTTTGTACGCTGCAGTGGGCACGTGATATTGACGGAGTTCATTGGTTGGGGCCGATGTAAAGAGGGAGACCGTGTATTGGGATCTTTGTACGCTGCAGTGGGCGCGTGATATTGACGGAGTTCGGCGGTGGGGGCCGATGGAAAGAGGGAGACCATGTATTGGGATCTTTGTACAGTGCAGTGGGCACGTGATATTGACGGAGTTCGGCGGTAGGGGCCGATGGAAAGAGGGAGACCGTGTATTGGGATCTTTGTACACTGCAGTGGGCACGTGATATTGACGGAGTTCGGCGGTGGGGGCCGATGGAAAGAGGGAGACCATGTATTGGGATCTTTGTACGCTGCAGTGGGCACGTGATATTGACGGAGTTCAGCGGTGGGGGCCGGTTTAAAGAGGGAGACCGTGTATTGGGATCTTTATACACCGCAGTGGGCACGTGATATTGACGGAGTTGGGCGGTGGGGGCCGATGGAAAGAGGGAGACCGTGTATTGGGATCTTTGTACACTGCAGTGGGCACGTGATATTGACGGAATTCAGCGGTGGGGGCCGATGGAAAGAGGGAGACCGAATATTGGGAACTTTGTACGCCGCAGTGGGCTCGTGATATTGACGTAGTTCGGCGGTGGGGGCCGATGGAATGAGGGAGACCGTGTATTGGTATCTTTGTACGCTGCAGTGGGCACGTGATATTGACGGAGTTCGGCGGTGGGGGCCGATGGAAAGAGAGAGACCGTGTATTGGGATCTTTGTACGCTGCAGTGGGCACGTGATATTGACGGAGTTCGGCGGTAGGGGCCGATGGAAAGAGGGAGACCGTGTATTGGGATCTTTGTACACTGCAGTGGGCACGTGATATTGACGGAGTTCAGCGGTGGGGGCCGATGGAAAGAGGGAGACCGTGTATTGGGATCTTTGTACGCTGTAGTGGGCACGTGATATTGACGGAGTTCGGCGGTGGGGGCCGATGGAAAGAGGGAAACCGTGTATTGGGATCTTTGTACGCTGCAGTGGGCACGTGATACTGACGGAGTTCAGCGGTTGGGGCCGATGTAAAGAGGGAGACCGTATATTGGGATCTTTGTACGCTGTAGTGGGCACGTGATATTGACGGAGTTCAGCGGTGGGGGCCGATGGAAAGAGGGAGACCGTATATTGGGATCTTTGTACGCTGCAGTGGGCACGTGATATTGACGGAGTTCGGCGGTGGGGGCCGATGGAAAGAGGGAAACCGTGTATTGGGATCTTTGTGCGCTGCAGTGGGCACGTGATACTGACGGAGTTCAGCGGTTGGGGCCGATGTAAAGAGGGAGACCGTGTATTGGGATCTTTGTACGCTGTAGTGGGCACGTGATATTGACGGAGTTCAGCGGTGGGGGCCGATGGAAAGAGGGAGACCGTATATTGGGATCTTTGTACGCTGCAGTGGGCACGTGATATTGACGGAGTTCGGCGGTGGGGGCCGATGGAAAGAGGGAAACCGTGTATTGGGATCTTTTTACGCTGCAGTGGGCACGTGATACTGACGGAGTTCAGCGGTTGGGGCCGATGTAAAGAGGGAGACCGTGTATTGGGATCTTTGTACGCTGCAGTGGGCACGTGATATTGACGGAGTTCAGCGGTGGGGGCCGGTGGAAAGAGGGAGACCGTGAATTGGGATCTTTGTACGCCGCAGTGGGCACGTGATATTGACGGAGTTCGGCGGTGGGGGCAGATGGAAAGAGGGAAACCGTGTATTGGGATCTTTGTACGCTGCAGTGGGCACGTGATACTGACGGAGTTCAGCGGTTGGGGCCGATGTAAAGAGGGAGACCGTGTATTGGGATCTTTGTACGCTGCAGTGGGCATGTGATATTGACGGAGTTCGGCGGTGGGGGCCGATGGAAAGAGGGAGACCGTGTATTGGGATCTTTGTACGCTGCATTGGGCACGTGATATTGACGGAGTTCGGCAGTGGGGGCCGATGGAAAGAGGGAGACCGTGAATTGGGATCTTTGTATGCTGCAGTGGGCACGTGATATTGACGGAGTTCGGCGGTGGGGGCCGATGGAAAGAGGGAGACCGTGTATTGGGATCTTTGTACGCTGCAGTGGGCACGTGATATTGACGGTGTTGGGCGCTGAGGCCGATGGAAAGAGGGAGACCGTGTATTGGGATCTTTGTACGCTGCAGTGGGCACGTGATATTGACGGGGTTCGGCGGTTGGGGCCGATGTAAAGAGGGAGACCGTGTATTGGGATCTTTGTACGCTGCAGTGGGCACGTGATATTGACGGAGTTCGGCGGTGGGGGCCGATGGAAAGAGGGAAACCGTGTATTGGGATCTTTGTACGCTGCAGTGGGCACGTGATATTGACGGAGTTCAGCGGTTGGGGCCGATGTAAAGAGGGAGACCGTGTATTGGGATCTTTGTACGCCGCAGTGGACACGTGATATTGACGGAGTTCGGCGGTGGGGGCCGATGGAAAGAGGGAAACCGTGTATTGGGATCTTTGTACGCTGCAGTGGGCACGTGATATTGACGGAGTTCAGCGGTTGGGGCCGATGTAAAGAGGGAGACCGTGTATTGGGATCTTTGTACGCTGCAGTGGGCGCGTGATATTGACGGAGTTCGGCGGTGGGGGCCGATGGAAAGAGGGAGACCATGTATTGGGATCTTTGTACAGTGCAGTGGGCACGTGATATTGACGGAGTTCGGCGGTAGGGGCCGATGGAAAGAGGGAGACCGTGTATTGGGATCTTTGTACACTGCAGTGGGCACGTGATATTGACGGAGTTCGGCGGTGGGGGCCGATGGAAAGAGGGAGACCATGTATTGGGACCTTTGTACGCTGCAGTGGGCACGTGATATTGACGGAGTTCAGCGGTGGGGGCCGGTTTAAAGAGGGAGACCGTGTATTGGGATCTTTATACACCGCAGTGGGCACGTGATATTGACGGAGTTGGGCGGTGGGGGCCGATGGAAAGAGGGAGACCGTGTATTGGGATCTTTGTACACTGCAGTGGGCACGTGATATTGACGGAATTCAGCGGTGGGGGCCGATGGAAAGAGGGAGACCGAATATTGGGAACTTTGTACGCCGCAGTGGGCTCGTGATATTGACGTAGTTCGGCGGTGGGGGCCGATGGAATGAGGGAGACCGTGTATTGGTATCTTTGTACGCTGCAGTGGGCACGTGATATTGACGGAGTTCGGCGGTGGGGGCCGATGGAAAGAGAGAGACCGTGTATTGGGATCTTTGTACGCTGCAGTGGGCACGTGATACTGACGGAGTTCAGCGGTTGGGGCCGATGTAAAGAGGGAGACCGTATATTGGGATCTTTGTACGCTGTAGTGGGCACGTGATATTGACGGAGTTCAGCGGTGGGGGCCGATGGAAAGAGGGAGACCGTATATTGGGATCTTTGTACGCTGCAGTGGGCACGTGATATTGACGGAGTTCGGCGGTGGGGGCCGATGGAAAGAGGGAAACCGTGTATTGGGATCTTTGTGCGCTGCAGTGGGCACGTGATACTGACGGAGTTCAGCGGTTGGGGCCGATGTAAAGAGGGAGACCGTGTATTGGGATCTTTGTACGCTGTAGTGGGCACGTGATATTGACGGAGTTCAGCGGTGGGGGCCGATGGAAAGAGGGAGACCGTATATTGGGATCTTTGTACGCTGCAGTGGGCACGTGATATTGACGGAGTTCGGCGGTGGGGGCCGATGGAAAGAGGGAAACCGTGTATTGGGATCTTTTTACGCTGCAGTGGGCACGTGATACTGACGGAGTTCAGCGGTTGGGGCCGATGTAAAGAGGGAGACCGTGTATTGGGATCTTTGTACGCTGCAGTGGGCACGTGATATTGACGGAGTTCAGCGGTGGGGGCCGGTGGAAAGAGGGAGACCGTGAATTGGGATCTTTGTACGCCGCAGTGGGCACGTGATATTGACGGAGTTCGGCGGTGGGGGCCGATGGAAAGAGGGAAACCGTGTATTGGGATCTTTGTACGCTGCAGTGGGCACGTGATACTGACGGAGTTCAGCGGTTGGGGCCGATGTAAAGAGGGAGACCGTGTATTGGGATCTTTGTACGCTGCAGTGGGCATGTGATATTGACGGAGTTCGGCGGTGGGGGCCGATGGAAAGAGGGAGACCGTGTATTGGGATCTTTGTACGCTGCAGTGGGCACGTGATATTGACGGAGTTCGGCGGTGGGGGCCGATGGAAAGAGGGAAACCGTATATTGGGATCTTTGTACGCTGCAGTGGGCACGTGATATTGACGGTGTTGGGCGCTGAGGCCGATGGAAAGAGGGAGACCGTGTATTGGGATCTTTGTACGCTGCAGTGGGCACGTGATATTGACGGAGTTCAGCAGTGGGGGCCGATGGAAAGAGGGAGACCGTGTATTGGGATCTTTGTACGCTGCAGTGGGCACCTGATATTGACGGAGTTCAGAGGTGGGGGCCGATGGAAAGAGGGAGACCGTGTATTGGGATCTTTGTACGCTGCTGTGGGCACGTGATATTGACGGAGTTCGGCGGTGGGTGCCGATGGAAAGAGGGAGACCGTGTATTGGGATATTTGTACGCTGCAGTGGGCACGTGATATTGACGGAGTTGGGCGGTGGCGGCCGATGGAAAGAGGGAGACGGTGTATTGGGATCTTTGTACGCTGCAGTGGGCACGTGATATTGACGGAGTTCGGCGGTGGGGGCCGATGGAAAGAGGGAGACCGTGTATTGGGATCTTTGTACGCTGCAGTGGGCACGTGATATTGACGGAGTTCAGCGGTGGGGGCCGATGGAAAGAGGGAGACCGTGTATTGGGATCTTTGTACGCTGCAGTGGGCACGTGATATTGACGGAGTTCGGCGGTGGGGGCCGATGGAAAGAGGGAGACCGTGTTTTGGGATCATTGTACGCTGCAGTGGGCACGTGATATTGACGGAGTTCGGCGGTGGGGGCCGCATGAAAGAGGGAGACCGTGTATTGGGATCTTTGTACGCTGCAGTGGGTACGTGATATTGACGGAGTTGGGCGGTGGTGGCCGATGGAAAGAGGGAGACCATGTATTGGGATCTTTGTACGCTGCAGTGGGCACGTGATATTGACGGAATTCAGCGGTGGGGGCCGATGGAAAGAGGGAGACCGTGTATTGGGATCTTTGTATGCTGCAGTGGGCACGTGATATTGACGGAGTTCGGAGGTGGGGGCCGATGGAAAGAGGGAGACTGTGTATTGGGATCTTTGTACGCAGCATTGGGCACGTGATATTGACGGAGTTCGGTGGTAAGGGCCGATGGAAAGAGGGAGACCGTGTATTGGGATCTTTGTACGCTGCAGTGGGCACGTGATATTGACGGAGTTCGGCGGTGGGGGCCGATGGAAAGAGGGAGTCCGTGTATTGGGATCTTTGTACGCTGCAGTGGGCTCGTGATATTGACGGAGTTCGGCGGTGGGGGCCGATGGAAAGAGGGAGACCGTGTATTGGGATCTTTGTACGCTGCAGTGGGCACGTGATATTGATGGAGTTCGGCGGTGGGGGCCCATGGAAACAGGGAGACCGTGTATTGGGATCTTTGTACGCTGCAGTGGGCACGTGATTTTGTCGGAGTTCGGAGGTGGGGGCCGATGGAAAGAGGGAGACCGTGTATTGGGATCTTTGTACGCTGCATTGGGCACGTGATATTGACGGAGTTCGGCAGTGGGGGCCGATGGAAAGAGGGAGACCGTGAATTGGGATCTTTGTATGCTGCAGTGGGCACGTGATATTGACGGAGTTCGGCGGTGGGGGCCGATGGAAAGAGGGAGACCGTGTATTGGGATCTTTGTACGCTGCAGTGGGCACGTTTTATTGACGGAGTTCGGCGGTGGGGGCCGATGGAAAGAGGGAGACCGTGTATTGGGATCTTTGTATGCTGCATTGGGCACGTGATATTGACGGAGTTCGGCAGTGGGGGCCGATGGAAAGAGGGAGACCGTGAATTGGGATCTTTGTATGCTGCATTGGGCACGTGATATTGACGGAGTTCGGCAGTGGGGGCCGATGGAAAGAGGGAGACCGTGAATTGGGATCTTTGTATGCTGCAGTGGGCACGTGATATTGACGGAGTTCGGAGGTGGGGGCCGATGGAAAGAGGGAGACTGTGTATTGGGATCTTTGTACGCTGCAGTGGGCACGTGATATTGACGGAGTTCGGAGGTGGGGGCCGATGGAAAGAGGGAGACCGTGTATTGGGATCTTTGTACGCTGCAGTGGGCACGTTTTATTGACGAAGTTCGGCGGTGGGGGCCGATGGAAAGAGGGAGACCGTGTATTGGGATCTTTGTACGCTGCAGTGGGCACGTGATATTGACGGAGTTCAGCGGTGGGGGCCGGTGGAAAGAGGGAGACCGTGTATTGGGATCTTTGTACGCCGCAGTGGGCACGTGATATTGACGGAGTTCGGCGGTGGGGGCCGATGGAAAGAGGGAGACTGTCTATTGGGATCTTTGTACACTGCAGTGGGCATGTGATATTGACGGAGTTCAGCGGTTGGGGCCGATGGAAAGAGGGAGACAGTGTATTGGGATCTTTGTACGCTGCAGTGGGCACGTGATATTGACGGAGTTCGGCGGTGGGGGCCGATGGAAAGAGGGAGACCGTGTATTGGGATCTTTGTACGCTGCAGTGGGTACGTGATATTGACGGAGTTCAGCGGTGGGGGCCGGTGGAAAGAGGGAGACCGTGTATTGAGATCTTTGTACGCCGCAGTGGGCACGTGATATTGACGGAGTTCGGCGGTGGGGGCCGATGGAAAGAGGGAAACCGTGTATTGGGATCTTTGTACGCTGCAGTGGGCACGTGATATTGACGGAGTTCGGCGGTGGGGGCCGATGGAAAGAGGGAGACCGTGTATTGGGATCTTTGTACGCTGCAGTGGGCACGTGATATTGACAGAGTTCGGCGGTGGGAGCCGATGGAAAAAAGGGAGACCGTGTATTGGGATCTTTGTACGCTGCAGTGGGCACGTGATATTGACGGAGTTCGGCGGTGGGGGCCGATGGAAAGAGGGAGACCGTGTATTGGGATCTTTGTACGCTGCAGTGGGCACGTGATATTGACAGAGTTCGGCGGTGGGAGCCGATGGAAAGAGGGAGACCGTGTATTGGAATCTTTGTACGCTGCAGTGGGCAAGTGATATTGACGGAGTTCGGCGGTGGGGGCCGATGGAAAGAGGGAGACCGTGTATTGGGATCTTTGTACGCTGCAGTGGGCATGTGATATTGACGGAGTTCAGCGGTGGGGGCCGGTGGAAAGAGGGAGACCGTGTATTGGGATCTTTGTACGCCGCAGTGGGCACGTGATATTGACGGAGTTCGGCGGTGGGGGCCGATGGAAAGAGGGAGACTGTCTATTGGGATCTTTGTACACTGCAGTGGGCATGTGATATTGACGGAGTTCAGCGGTTGGGGCCGATGGAAAGAGGGAGACAGTGTATTGGGATCTTTGTACGCTGCAGTGCGCACGTGATATTGACGGAGTTCGGCGGTGGGGGCCGATGGAAAGAGGGAGACCGTGTATTGGGATCTTTGTACGCTGCAGTGGGCACGTGATATTGACGGAGTTCAGCGGTGGGGGCCGGTGGAAAGAGGGAGACGGTGTATTGAGATCTTTGTACGCCGCAGTGGGCACGTGATATTGACGGAGTTGGGCGGTGGGGGCCGATGCAAAGAGGGAGACCGTGTATTGGGATCTTTGTACGCTGCAGTGGGCACGTGATATTGACGGAGTTCGGCGGTGGGGGCCGATGGAAAGAGGGAGACCGTGTATTGGGATCTTTGTACGCTGCAGTGGGCACGTGATATTGACAGAGTTCGGCGGTGGGAGCCGATGGAAAGAGGGAGACCGTGTATTGGAATCTTTGTACGCTGCAGTGGGCAAGTGATATTGACGGAGTTCGGCGGTGGGGGCCGATGGAAAGAGGGAGACCGTGTATTGGGATCTTTGTACGCTGCAGTGGGCACGTGATATTGAAGGAGTTCAGCGGTGGGGGCCGGTGGAAAGAGGGAGACCGTGTATTGGGATCTTTGTACGCCGCAGTGGGCACGTGATATTGACGGAGTTCGGCGGTGGGGGCCGATGGAAAGAGGGAGACTGTCTATTGGGATCTTTGTACACTGCAGTGGGCATGTGATATTGACGGAGTTCAGCGGTTGGGGCCGATGGAAAGAGGGAGACCGTGTATTGGGATCTTTGTACGCTGCAGTGGGCACGTGATATTGACGGAGTTCGGCGGTGGGGGCCGATGGAAAGAGGGAGACCGTGTATTGGGATCTTTGTACGCTGCAGTGGGCACGTGATATTGACGGAGTTCGGCGGTGGGGGCCGGTGGAAAGAGGGAGACCGTGTATTGAGATCTTTGTACGCCGCAGTGGGCACGTGATATTGACGGAGTTCGGCGGTGGGGGCCGATGGAAAGAGGGAGACCGTGTATTGGGATCTTTGTACGCTGCAGTGGGCACGTGATATTGACGGAGTTCGGCGGTGGGGGCCGATGGAAAGAGGGAGACCGTGTATTGGGATCTTTGTACGCTGCAGTGGGCACATGATATTGACAGAGTTCGGCGGTGGGAGCCGATGGAAAGAGGGAGACCGTGTATTGGAATCTTTGTACGCTGCAGTGGGCAAGTGATATTGACGGAGTTCGGCGGTGGGGGCCGATGGAAAGAGGGAGACCGTGTATTGGGATCTTTGTACGCTGCAGTGGGCACGTGATATTGACGGAGTTCGGCGGTGGGGGCCGATGGAAAGAGGGAGTCCGTGTATTGGGATCTTTGTACGCTGCAGTGGGCTCGTGATATTGATGGAGTTCGGCGGTGGGGGCCGATCGAAAGAGGGAGACCGTGTATTGGGATCTTTGTATGCTGCAGTGGGCACGTGATATTGATGGAGTTCGGCGGTGGGGGCCCATGGAAACAGGGAGACCGTGTATTGGGATCTTTGTACGCTGCAGTGGGCACGTGATATTGACGGAGTTCGGCGGTGGGGGCCGATGGAAAGAGGGAGACCGTGTATTGGGATCTTTGTACGCTGCAGTGGGCACGTGATATTGACAGAGTTCGGCGGTGGGAGCCGATGGAAAGAGGGAGACCGTGTATTGGAATCTTTGTACGCTGCAGTGGGCAAGTGATATTGACGGAGTTCGGCGGTGGGGGCCGATGGAAAGAGGGAGACCGTGTATTGGGATCTTTGTACGCTGCAGTGGGCACGTTTTATTGACGGAGTTCGGCGGTGGGGGCCGATGGAAAGAGGGAGACCGTGTATTGGGATCTTTGTACGCTGCAGTGGGCACGTGATATTGACGGAGTTCAGCGGTGGGGGCCGGTGGAAAGAGGGAGACCGTGTATTGGGATCTTTGTACGCCGCAGTGGGCACGTGATATTGACGGAGTTCGGCGGTGGGGGCCGATGGAAAGAGGGAGACTGTCTATTGGGATCTTTGTACACTGCAGTGGGCATGTGATATTGACGGAGTTCAGCGGTTGGGGCCGATGGAAAGAGGGAGACAGTGTATTGGGATCTTTGTACGCTGCAGTGGGCACGTGATATTGACGGAGTTCGGCGGTGGGGGCCGATGGAAAGAGGGAGACCGTGTATTGGGATCTTTGTACGCTGCAGTGGGCACGTGATATTGACGGAGTTCAGCGGTGGGGGCCGGTGGAAAGAGGGAGACCGTGTATTGAGATCTTTGTACGCCGCAGTGGGCACGTGATATTGACGGAGTTCGGCGGTGGGGGCCGATGGAAAGAGGGAGACCGTGTATTGGGATCTTTGTACGCTGCAGTGGGGACGTGATATTGACGGAGTTCGGCGGTGGGGGCCGATGGAAAGAGGGAGACCGTGTATTGGGATCTTTGTACGCTGCAGTGGGCACGTGATATTGACAGAGTTCGGCGGTGGGAGCCGATGGAAAGAGGGAGACCGTGTATTGGGATCTTTGTACGCTGCAGTGGGCACGTGATATTGACGGAGTTCGGCGGTGGGGGCCGATGGAAAGAGGGAGACCGTGTATTGGGATCTTTGTACGCTGCAGTGGGCACGTGATATTGACAGAGTTCGGCGGTGGGAGCCGATGGAAAGAGGGAGACCGTGTATTGGAATCTTTGTACGCTGCAGTGGGCAAGTGATATTGACGGAGTTCGGCGGTGGGGGCCGATGGAAAGAGGGAGACCGTGTATTGGGATCTTTGTACGCTGCAGTGGGCACGTGATATTGACGGAGTTCAGCGGTGGGGGCCGGTGGAAAGAGGGAGACCGTGTATTGGGATCTTTGTACGCTGCAGTGGGCACGTGATATTGACGGAGTTCGGCGGTGGGGGCCGATGGAAAGAGGGAGACCGAGTATTGGGATCTTTGTACGCTGCAGTGGGCACGTGATATTGACGGAGTTCAGCGGTGGGGGCCGGTGGAAAGAGGGAGACGGTGTATTGAGATCTTTGTACGCCGCAGTGGGCACGTGATATTGACGGAGTTCGGCGGTGGGGGCCGATGCAAAGAGGGAGACCGTGTATTGGGATCTTTGTACGCTGCAGTGGGCACGTGATATTGACGGAGTTCGGCGGTGGGGGCCGATGGAAAGAGGGAGACCGTGTATTGGGATCTTTGTACGCTGCAGTGGGCACGTGATATTGACAGAGTTCGGCGGTGGGAGCCGATGGAAAGAGGGAGACCGTGTATTGGAATCTTTGTACGCTGCAGTGGGCAAGTGATACTGACGGAGTTCGGCGGTGGGGGCCGATGGAAAGAGGGAGACCGTGTATTGGGATCTTTGTACGCTGCAGTGGGCACGTGATATTGACGGAGTTCTGCGGTGGGGGCCGGTGGAAAGAGGGAGACCGTGTATTGGGATCTTTGTACGCCGCAGTGGGAACGTGATATTGACGGAGTTCGGCGGTGGGGGCCGATGGAAAGAGGGAGACTGTCTATTGGGATCTTTGTACACTGCAGTGGGCATGTGATATTGACGGAGTTCAGCGGTTGGGGCCGATGGAAAGAGGGAGACCGTGTATTGGGATCTTTGTACGCTGCAGTGGGCACGTGATATTGACGGAGTTCGGCGGTGGGGGCCGATGGAAAGAGGGAGACCGTGTATTGGGATCTTTGTACGCTGCAGTGGGCACGTGATATTGACGGAGTTCGGCGGTGGGGGCCGATGGAAAGAGGGAGACCGTGTATTGGGATCTTTGTACGCTGCAGTGGGCACGTGATATTGACAGAGTTCGGCGGTGGGAGCCGATGGAAAGAGGGAGACCGTGTATTGGAATCTTTGTACGCTGCAGTGGGCAAGTGATATTGACGGAGTTCGGCGGTGGGGGCCGATGGAAAGAGGGAGACCGTGTATTGGGATCTTTGTACGCTGCAGTGGGCACGTGATATTGACGGAGTTCAGCGGTGGGGGCCGGTGGAAAGAGGGAGACCGTGTATTGGGATCTTTGTACGCCGCAGTGGGCACGTGATATTGACGGAGTTCGGCGGTGGGGGCCGATGGAAAGAGGGAGACTGTCTATTGGGATCTTTGTACACTGCAGTGGGCATGTGATATTGACGGAGTTCAGCGGTTGGGGCCGATGGAAAGAGGGAGACCGTGTATTGGGATCTTTGTACGCTGCAGTGGGCACGTGAAATTGACGGAGTTCAGCGGTGGGGGCCGGTGGAAAGAGGGAGACCGTGTATTGAGATCTTTGTACGCCGCAGTGGGCACGTGATATTGACGGAGTTCGGCGGTGGGGGCCGATGGAAAGAGGGAGACCGTGTATTGGGATCTTTGTACGCTGCAGTGGGCACGTGATATTGACGGAGTTCGGCGGTGGGGGCCGATGGAAAGAGGGAGACCGTGTATTGGGATCTTTGTACGCTGCAGTGGGCACGTGATATTGACAGAGTTCGGCGGTGGGAGCCGATGGAAAGAGGGAGACCGTGTATTGGAATCTTTGTACGCTGCAGTGGGCAAGTGATATTGACGGAGTTCGGCGGTGGGGGCCGATGGAAAGAGGGAGACCGTGTATTGGGATCTTTGTACGCTGCAGTGGGCACGTGATATTGACGGAGTTCGGCGGTGGGGGCCGATGGAAAGAGGGAGTCCGTGTATTGGGATCTTTGTACGCTGCAGTGGGCTCGTGATATTGATGGAGTTCGGCGGTGGGGGCCGATGGAAAGAGGGAGACCGTGTATTGGGATCTTTGTATGCTGCAGTGGGCACGTGATATTGATGGAGTTCGGCGGTGGGGGCCCATGGAAACAGGGAGACCGTGTATTGGGATCTTTGTACGCTGCAGTGGGCACGTGATATTGACGGAGTTCGGCGGTGGGGGCCGATGGAAAGAGGGAGACCGTGTATTGGGATCTCTGTACGCTGCAGTTGGCACGTGATATTGACGGAGTTCGGCGGTGGGGGCCGATGGACAGAGGGAGACCGTGTATTGGGATCTTTGTACGCTGCAGTGGGCACGTGATATTGACGGAGTTCGGCGGTGGGGGCTGATGGAAAGAGGGAGCCCGTGTATTGGGATCTTTGTACGCTGCAGTGGGCACGTGATATTGACAGAGTTCGGCGGTGGGAGCCGATGGAAAGAGGGAGACCGTGTATTGGAATCTTTGTACGCTGCAGTGGGCAAGTGATATTGACGGAGTTCGGCGGTGGGGGCCGATGGAAAGAGGGAGACCGTGTATTGGGATCTTTGTACGCTGCAGTGGGCACGTGATATTGACGGAGTTCAGCGGTGGGGGCCGGTGGAAAGAGGGAGACCGTGTATTGGGATCTTTGTACGCCGCAGTGGGCACGTGATATTGACGGAGTTCGGCGGTGGGGGCCGATGGAAAGAGGGAGACTGTCTATTGGGATCTTTGTACACTGCAGTGGGCATGTGATATTGACGGAGTTCAGCGGTTGGGGCCGATGGAAAGAGGGAGACCGTGTATTGGGATCTTTGTACGCTGCAGTGGGCACGTGATATTGACGGAGTTCGGCGGTGGGGGCCGATGGAAAGAGGGAGACCGTGTATTGGGATCTTTGTACGCTGCAGTGGGCACGTGATATTGACGGAGTTCAGCGGTGGGGGCCGGTGGAAAGAGGGAGACCGTGTATTGAGATCTTTGTACGCCGCAGTGGGCACGTGATATTGACGGAGTTCGGCGGTGGGGGCCGATGGAAAGAGGGAGACCGTGTATTGGGATCTTTGTACGCTGCAGTGGGCACGTGATATTGACGGAGTTCGGCGGTGGGGGCCGATGGAAAGAGGGAGACCGTGTATTGGGATCTTTGTACGCTGCAGTGGGCACGTGATATTGACAGAGTTCGGCGGTGGGAGCCGATGGAAAGAGGGAGACCGTGTATTGGAATCTTTGTACGCTGCAGTGGGCAAGTGATATTGACGGAGTTCGGCGGTGGGGGCCGATGGAAAGAGGGAGACCGTGTATTGGGATCTTTGTACGCTGCAGTGGGCACGTGATATTGACGGAGTTCGGCGGTGGGGGCCGATGGAAAGAGGGAGTCCGTGTATTGGGATCTTTGTACGCTGCAGTGGGCTCGTGATATTGATGGAGTTCGGCGGTGGGGGCCGATGGAAAGAGGGAGACCGTGTATTGGGATCTTTGTACGCTGCAGTGGGCACGTGATATTGACGGAGTTCAGCGGTGGGGGCCGGTGGAAAGAGGGAGACCGTGTATTGAGATCTTTGTACGCCGCAGTGGGCACGTGATATTGACGGAATTCGGCGGTGGGGGCCGATGGAAAGAGGGAGACCGTGTATTGGGATCTTTGTTCGCTGCAGTGGGCACGTGATATTGACAGAGTTCAACGGTGGGAGCCGATGGAAAGAGGGAGACCGTGTATTGGAATCTTTGTACGCTGCAGTGGGCAAGTGATATTGACGGAGTTCGGCGGTGGGGGCCGATGGAAAGAGGGAGACCGTGTATTGGGATCTTTGTACGCTGCAGTGGGCACGTGATATTGACGGAGTTCGGCGGTGGGGGCCGATGGAAAGAGGGAGTCCGTGTATTGGGATCTTTGTACGCTGCAGTGGGCTCGTGATATTGATGGAGTTCGGCGGTGGGGGCCGATGGAAAGAGGGAGACCGTGTATTGGGATCTTTGTATGCTGCAGTGGGCACGTGATATTGATGGAGTTCGGCGGTGGGGGCCCATGGAAACAGGGAGACCGTGTATTGGGATCTTTGTACGCTGCAGTGGGCACGTGATATTGACGGAGTTCGGCGGTGGGGGCCGATGGAAAGAGGGAGACCGTGTATTGGGATCTCTGTACGCTGCAGTGGGCACGTGATATTGACGGAGTTCGGCGGTGGGGGCCGATGGAAAGAGGGAGACCGTGTATTGGGATATTTGTACGCTGCAGTGGGCACGTGATATTGACGGAGTTCGGCGGTGGGGGCCGATGGAAAGAGGGAGTCCGTGTATTGGGATCTTTGTACGCTGCAGTGGGCTCGTGATATTGACGGAGTTCGGCGGTGGGGGCCGATGGAAAGAGGGAGACCGTGTATTGGGATCTTTGTACGCTGCAGTGGGCACGTGATATTGATGGAGTTCGGCGGTTGGGGCCGATGGAAACAGGGAGACCGTGTATTGGGATCTTTGTACGCTGCAGTGGGCACGTGATATTGACGAAGTTGGGCGGTGGGGGCCATGGAAAGAGGGAGTCCGTGTATTGGGATCTTTGTACGCTGCAGTGGGCACGTGATATTGACGGAGTTCGGCGGTGGGGGCCGATGGAAAGAGGGAGACCGTGTATTGGGATCTTTGTACGCTGCAGTGGGCACGTGATATTGACGGAGTTCGGCGGTGGGGGCCGATGGAAAGAGGGAGACCGTGTATTGGGATCTTTGTACGCTGTAGTGGGCACGTGATATTGACGGAGTTCAGCGGTTGGGGCCGATGTAAAGAGGGAGACCGTGTATTGGGATCTTTGTACGCTGCAGTGGGCACGTGATATTGACGGAGTTCGGCGGTGGGGGCCGATGGAAAGAGGGAGACCGTGCATTGGGATCTTTGTACGCTGCAGTGGGCACGTGATATTGATGGAGTTCGGCGGTTGGGGCCGATGGAAACAGGGAGACCGTGTATTGGGATCTTTGTACGCTGCAGTGGGCACGTGATATTGACGAAGTTGGGCGGTGGGGGCCATGGAAAGAGGGAGTCCGTGTATTGGGATCTTTGTACGCTGCAGTGGGCACGTGATATTGACGGAGTTCGGCGGTGGGGGCCGATGGAAAGAGGGAGTCCGTGTATTGGGATCTTTGTACGCTGCAGTGGGCACGTGATATTGACGGAGTTCGGCGGTGGGGGCCGATGGAAAGAGGGAGACCGTGTATTGGGATCTTTGTACGCTGCAGTGGGCACGTGATATTGATGGAGTTCGGCGGTTGGGGCCGATGGAAACAGGGAGACCGTGTATTGGGATCTTTGTACGCTGCAGTGGGCACGTGATATTGACGAAGTTGGGCGGTGGGGGCCATGGAAAGAGGGAGTCCGTGTATTGGGATCTTTGTACGCTGCAGTGGGCACGTGATATTGACGGAGTTCGGCGGTGGGGGCCGATGGAAAGAGGGAGACCGTGTATTGGGATCTTTGTACGCTGCAGTGGGCACGTGATATTGACGGAGTTCGGCGGTGGGGGCCGATGGAAAGAGGGAGACCATGTATTGGGATCTTTGTACGCTGCAGTGGGCACGTGATATTGATGGAGTTCGGCGGTTGGGGCCGATGGAAACAGGGAGACCGTGTATTGGGATTTTTGTACGCTGCAGTGGGCACGTGATATTGACGAAGTTGGGCGGTGGGGGCCATGGAAAGAGGGAGTCCGTGTATTGGGATCTTTGTACGCTGCAGTGGGCACGTGATATTGACGGAGTTCGGCGGTGGGGGCCGATGGAAAGAGGGAGTCCGTGTATTGGGATCTTTGTACGCTGCAGTGGGCACGTGATACTGACGGAGTTCAGCGGTTGGGGCCGATGTAAAGAGGGAGACCGTGTATTGGGATCTTTGTACGCTGTAGTGGGCACGTGATATTGACGGAGTTCAGCGGTGGGGGCCGATGGAAAGAGGGAGACCGTATATTGGGATCTTTGTACGCTGCAGTGGGCACGTGATATTGACGGAGTTCGGCGGTGGGGGCCGATGGAAAGAGGGAAACCGTGTATTGGGATCTTTGTACGCTGCAGTGGGCACGTGATATTGACGGAGTTCAGCGGTGGGGGCCGGTGGAAAGAGGGAGACCGTGAATTGGGATCTTTGTACGCCGCAGTGGGCACGTGATATTGACGGAGTTCGGCGGTGGGGGCCGATGGAAAGAGGGAGTCCGTGTATTGGGATCTTTGTACGCTGCAGTGGGCACGTGATATTGACGGAGTTCGGCGGTGGGGGCCGATGGAAAGAGGGAGACCGTGTATTGGGATCTTTGTACGCTGCAGTGGGCACGTGATATTGATGGAGTTCGGCGGTTGGGGCCTATGGAAACAGGGAGACCGTGTATTGAGATCTTTGTACGCTGCAGTGGGCACGTGATATTGACGAAGTTGGGCGGTGGGGGCCATGGAAAGAGGGAGTCCGTGTATTGGGATCTTTGTACGCTGCAGTGGGCACGTGATATTGACGGAGTTCGGCGGTGGGGGCCGATGGAAAGAGGGAGACCGTGTATTGGGATCTTTGTACGCTGCAGTGGGCACGTGATATTGACGGAGTTCGGCGGTGGGGGCCGATGGAAAGAGGGAGACCATGTATTGGGATCTTTGTACGCTGCAGTGGGCACGTGATATTGATGGAGTTCGGCGGTTGGGGCCGATGGAAACAGGGAGACCGTGTATTGGGATCTTTGTACGCTGCAGTGGGCACGTGATATTGACGAAGTTGGGCGGTGGGGGCCATGGAAAGAGGGAGTCCGTGTATTGGGATCTTTGTACGCTGCAGTGGGCATGTGATATTGACGGAGTTCGGCGGTGGGGGCCGATGGAAAGAGGGAGACTGTGTATTGGGATCTTTGTACGCTGCAGTGGGCACGTGATATTGACGGAGTTCGGCGGTGGGGGCCGATGGAAAGAGGGAAACCGTGTATTGGGATCTTTGAACGCTGCAGTGGGTACGTGATATTGACGGTGTTGGGCGCTGAGGCCGATGGAAAGAGGGAGACCGTGTATTGGGATCTTTGTACGCTGCAGTGGGCACGTGATATTGACGGAGTTCAGAGGTGGGGGCCGATGGAAAGAGGGAGACTGTGTATTGGGATCTTTGTACGCTGCTGTGGGCACGTGATATTGACGGAGTTCGGCGGTGGGGGCCGATGGAAAGAGGGAGACCGTGTATTGGGATCTTTGTACGCTGCAGTGGGCACGTGATATTGACGGAGTTGGGCGGTGGCGGCCGATGGAAAGAGGGAGACGGTGTATTGGGATCTTTGTACGCTGCAGTGGGCACGTGATATTGACGGTGTTGGGCGCTGAGGCCGATGGAAAGAGGGAGACCGTGTATTGGGATCTTTGTACGCTGCAGTGTGCACGTGATATTGACGGAGTTCAGAGGTGGGGGCCGATGGAAAGAGGGAGACCGTGTATTGGGATCTTTGTACGCTGCTGTGGGCACGTGATATTGACGGAGTTCGGCGGTGGGGGCCGATGGAAAGAGGGAGACCGTGTATTGGGATCTTTGTACGCTGCAGTGGGCACGTGATATTGACCGAGTTGGGCGGTGGCGGCCGATGGAAAGAGGGAGACGGTGTATTGGGATCTTTGTACGCTGCAGTGGGCACGTGATATTGACGGAGTTCGGCGGTGGGGGCCGATGGAAAGAGGGAGACCGTGTATTGGGATCTTTGTACGCTGCAGTGGGCATGTGATATTGACGGAGTTCGGCGGTGGGAGCCGATGGAAAGAGGGAGACCGTGTATTGGGATCTTTGTACGCTGCAGTGGGCACGTGATATTGACGGAGTTCGGCGGTGGGGGCCGATGGAAAGAGGGAAACCGTGTATTGGGATCTTTGTACGCTGCAGTGGGTACGTGATATTGATGGTGTTGGGCGCTGAGGCCGATGGAAAGAGGGAGACCGTGTATTGGGATCTTTGTACGCTGCAGTGGGCACGTGATATTGACGGAGTTCAGCAGTGGGGGCCGATGGAAAGAGGGAGACCGTGTATTGGGATCTTTGTACGCTGCTGTGGGCACGTGATATTGACGGAGTTCGGCGGTGGGGGCCGATGGAAAGAGGGAGACCGTGTATTGGGATCTTTGTACGCTGCAGTGGGCACGTGATATTGACGGAGTTGGGCGGTGGCGGCCGATGGAAAGAGGGAGACGGTGTATTGGGATCTTTGTACACTGCAGTGGGCACGTGATATTGACGGAGTTCGGCTGTGGGGGCCGATGGAAAGAGGGAGTCCGAGTATTGGGATCTTTGTACGCTGCTGTGGGCACGTGATATTGACGGAGTTCAGAGGTGGGGGCCGATGGAAAGAGGGAGACCGTGTATTGGGATCTTTGTACGCTGCTGTGGGCACGTGATATTGACGGAGTTAAGCGGTGGGGGCCGATGGAAAGAGGGAGACCGTGTATTGGGATCTTTGTACGCTGCAGTGGGCACGTGATATTGACGGAGTTGGGCGGTGGCAGCCGATGGAAAGAGGGAGACGGTGTATTGGGATCTTTGTACGCTGCAGTGGGCACGTGATATTGACGGAGTTCGGCGGTGGGGGCCGATGGAAAGAGGGAAACCGTGTATTGGGATCTTTGTACGCTGCAGTGGGCACGTGATATTGACGGTGTTTGGCGCTGAGGCCGATGGAAAGAGGGAGACCGTGTATTGGGATCTTTGTACGCTGCAGTGGGCACGTGATATTGACGGAGTTCAGCAGTGGGGGCCGATGGAAAGAGGGAGACCGTGTATTGGGATCTTTGTACGCTGCTGTGGGCACGTGATATTGACGGAGTTCGGCGGTGGGGGCCGATGGAAAGAGGGAGACCGTGTTTTGGGATCTTTGTACGCTGCAGTGGGTACGTGATATTGACGGTGTTGGGCGCTGAGGCCGATGGAAAGAGGGAGACCGTGTATTGGGATCTTTGTACGCTGCAGTGGGCACGTGATATTGACGGAGTTCAGCAGTGGGGGCCGATGGAAAGAGGGAGACCGTGTATTGGGATCTTTGTACGCTGCTGTGGGCACGTGATATTGACGGAGTTCGGCGGTGGGGGCCGATGGAAAGAGGGAGACCGTGTATTGGGATCTTTGTACGCTGCAGTGGGCACGTGATATTGACGGAGTTGGGCGGTGGCGGCCGATGGAAAGAGGGAGACGGTGTATTGGGATCTTTGTACGCTGCAGTGGGCACGTGATATTGACGGAGTTCGGCGGTGGGGGCCGATGGAAAGAGGGAGTCCGTGTATTGGGATCTTTGTACGCTGCTGTGGGCACGTGATATTGACGGAGTTCAGAGGTGGGGGCCGATGGAAAGAGGGAGACCGTGTATTGGGATCTTTGTACGCTGCTGTGGGCACGTGATATTGACGGAGTTGGGCGGTGGCGGCCGATGGAAAGAGGGAGACGGTGTATTGGGATCTTTGTACGCTGCAGTGGGCACGTGATATTGACGGAGTTCGGCGGTGGGGGCCGATGGAAAGAGGGAGACCGTGTATTGGGATCTTTGTACGCTGCTGTGGGCACGTGATATTGACGGAGTTCGGCGGTGGGGGCCGATGGAAAGAGGGAGACCGTGTATTGGGATCTTTGTACGCTGCAGTGGGCACGTGATATTGACGGAGTTCGGCGGTGGGGGCCGATGGAAAGAGGGAGACCGTGTATTGGGATCTTTGTACGCTGCTGTGGGCACGTGATATTGACGGAGTTCAGAGGTGGGGGCCGATGGAAAGAGGGAGACCGTGTATTGGGATCTTTGTACGCTGCTGTGGGCACGTGATATTGACGGAGTTGGGCGGTGGCGGCCGATGGAAAGAGGGAGACGGTGTATTGGGATCTTTGTACGCTGCAGTGGGCACGTGATATTGACGGAGTTCGGCGGTGGGGGCCGATGGAAAGAGGGAGTCCGTGTATTGGGATCTTTGTACGCTGCTGTGGGCACGTGATATTGACGGAGTTCAGAGGTGGGGGCCGATGGAAAGAGGGAGACCGTGTATTGGGATCTTTGTACGCTGCTGTGGGCACGTGATATTGACGGAGTTGGGCGGTGGCGGCCGATGGAAAGAGGGAGACGGTGTATTGGGATCTTTGTACGCTGCAGTGGGCACGTGATATTGACGGAGTTCGGCGGTGGGGGCCGATGGAAAGAGGGAGACCGTGTATTGGGATCTTTGTACGCTGCTGTGGGCACGTGATATTGACGGAGTTCGGCGGTGGGGGCCGATGGAAAGAGGGAGACCGTGTATTGGGATCTTTGTACGCTGCAGTGGGCACGTGATATTGACGGAGTTGGGCGGTGGCGGCCGATGGAAAGAGGGAGACGGTGTATTGGGATCTTTGTACGCTGCAGTGGGCACGTGATATTGACGGAGTTCGGCGGTGGGGGCCGATGGAAAGAGGGAGACCGTGTATTGGGATCTTTGTACGCTGCAGTGGGCATGTGATATTGACGGAGTTCGGCGGTGGGGGCCGATGGAAAGAGGGAGACCGTGTATTGGGATCTTTGTACGCTGCAGTGGGCACGTGATATTGACGGAGTTCGGCGGTGGGGGCCGATGGAAAGAGGGAAACCGTGTATTGGGATCTTTGTACGCTGCAGTGGGCACGTGATATTGACGGTGTTTGGCGCTGAGGCCGATGGAAAGAGGGAGACCGTGTATTGGGATCTTTGTACGCTGCAGTGGGCACGTGATATTGACGGAGTTCAGCAGTGGGGGCCGATGGAAAGAGGGAGACCGTGTATTGGGATCTTTGTACGCTGCTGTGGGCACGTGATATTGACGGAGTTCGGCGGTGGGGGCCGATGGAAAGAGGGAGACCGTGTTTTGGGATCTTTGTACGCTGCTGTGGGCACGTGATATTGACGGAGTTCGGCGGTGGGGGCCGATGGAAAGAGGGAGACCGTGTATTGGGATCTTTGTACGCTGCTGTGGGCACGTGATATTGACGGAGTTCTGAGGTGGGGGCCGATGGAAAGAGGGAGACCGTGTATTGGGATCTTTGTACGCTGCAGTGGGCACGTGATATTGACGGAGTTCGGCGGTGGGGGCCGATGGAAAGAGGGAAACCGTGTATTGGGATCTTTGTACGCTGCAGTGGGCACGTGATATTGACGGTGTTTGGCGCTGAGGCCGATGGAAAGAGGGAGACCGTGTATTGGGATCTTTGTACGCTGCAGTGGGCACGTGATATTGACGGAGTTCAGCAGTGGGGGCCGATGGAAAGAGGGAGACCGTGTATTGGGATCTTTGTACGCTGCTGTGGGCACGTGATATTGACGGAGTTCGGCGGTGGGGGCCGATGGAAAGAGGGAGACCGTGTTTTGGGATCTTTGTACGCTGCAGTGGGTACGTGATATTGACGGTGTTGGGCGCTGAGGCAGATGGAAAGAGGGAGACCGTGTATTGGGATCTTTGTACGCTGCTGTGGGCACGTGATATTGACGGAGTTCAGAGGTGGGGGCCGATGGAAAGAGGGAGACCGTGTATTGGGATCTTTGTACGCTGCTGTGGGCACGTGATATTGACGGAGTTCAGAGGTGGGGGCCGATGGAAAGAGGGAGACCGTGTATTGGGATCTTTGTACGCTGCAGTGGGCACGTGATATTGACGGAGTTGGGCGGTGGCGGCCGATGGAAAGAGGGAGACGGTGTATTGGGATCTTTGTACGCTGCAGTGGGCACGTGATATTGACGGAGTTCGGCGGTGGGGGCCGATGGAAAGAGGGAGACCGTGTATTGGGATCTTTGTACGCTGCAGTGGGCATGTGATATTGACGGAGTTCGGCGGTGGGGGCCGATGGAAAGAGGGAGAGCGTGTATTGGGATCTTTGTACGCTGCAGTGGGCACGTGATATTGACGGAGTTCGGCGGTGGGGGCCGATGGAAAGAGGGAAACCGTGTATTGGGATCTTTGTACGCTGCAGTGGGCACGTGATATTGACGGTGTTTGGCGCTGAGGCCGATGGAAAGAGGGAGACCGTGTATTGGGATCTTTGTACGCTGCAGTGGGCACGTGATATTGACGGAGTTCAGCAGTGGGGGCCGATGGAAAGAGGGAGACCGTGTATTGGGATCTTTGTACGCTGCTGTGGGCACGTGATATTGACGGAGTTCGGCGGTGGGGGCCGATGGAAAGAGGGAGACCGTGTTTTGGGATCTTTGTACGCTGCTGTGGGCACGTGATATTGACGGAGTTCGGCGGTGGGGGCCGATGGAAAGAGGGAGACCGTGTATTGGGATCTTTGTACGCTGCTGTGGGCACGTGATATTGACGGAGTTCGGCGGTGGGGGCCGATGGAAAGAGGGAGACCGTGTATTGGGATCTTTGTACGCTGCAGTGGGCACGTGATATTGACGGAGTTCGGCGGTGGGGGCCGATGGAAAGAGGGAGACCGTGTTTTGGGATCTTTGTACGCTGCTGTGGGCACGTGATATTGACGGAGTTCGGCGGTGGGGGCCGATGGAAAGAGGGAGACCGTGTATTGGGATCTTTGTACGCTGCAGTGGGCACGTGATATTGACGGAGTTCGGCGGTGGGGGCCGATGGAAAGAGGGAGACCGTGTTTTGGGATCTTTGTACGCTGCTGTGGGCACGTGATATTGACGGAGTTCGGCGGTGGGGCCGATGGAAAGAGGGAGACCGTGTATTGGGATCTTTGTACGCTGCAGTGGGCACGTGATATTGACGGAGTTGGGCGGTGGCGGCCGATGGAAAGAGGGAGACGGTGTATTGGGAACTTTGTACGCTGCAGTGGGCACGTGATATTGACGGAGTTCGGCGGTGGGGGCCGATGGAAAGAGGGAGACCGTGTATTGGGATCTTTGTACGCTGCAGTGGGCACGTGATATTGACGGAGTTCGGCGGTGGGGGCCGATGGAAAGAGGGAGACCGTGTTTTGGGATCTTTGTACGCTGCAGTGGGCACGTGATATTGACGGAGTTCGGCGGTGGGGGCCGATGGAAAGAGGGAGACCGTGTATTGGGATCTTTGTACGCTGCAGTGGGCACGTGATATTGACGGAGTTCGGCGGTGGGGGCCGATGGAAAGAGGGAGACCGTGTTTTGGGATCTTTGTACGCTGCAGTGGGCACGTGATATTGACGGAGTTCGGCGGTGGGGGCCGATGGAAAGAGGGAGACCGTGTTTTTGGATCATTGTACGCTGCAGTGGGCACGTGATATTGACGGAGTTCGGCGGTGGGGGCCGATGGAAAGAGGGAGACCGTGTATTGGGATCTTTGTACGCTGCAGTGGGTACGTGATATTGACGGAGTTGGGCGGTGGTGGCCGATGGAAAGAGGGAGACCATGTATTGGGATCTTTGTACGCTGCAGTGGGCACGTGATATTGACGGAATTCAGCGGTGGGGGCCGATGGAAAGAGGGAGACCGTGTATTGGGATCTTTGTATGCTGCAGTGGGCACGTGATATTGACGGAGTTCGGAGGTGGGGGCCGATGGAAAGAGGGAGACTGTGTATTGGGATCTTTGTACGCTGCATTGGGCACGTGATATTGACGGAGTTCGGCGGTAAGGGCCGATGGAAAGAGGGAGACCGTGTATTGGGATCTTTGTACGCTGCAGTGGGCACGTGATATTGACGGAGTTCGGCGGTGGGGGCCGATGGAAAGAGGGAGTCCGTGTATTGGGATCTTTGTACGCTGCAGTGGGCTCGTGATATTGACGGAGTTCGACGGTGGGGGCCGATGGAAAGAGGGAGACTGTGTATTGGGATCTTTGTACGCTGCAGTGGGCACGTGATATTGATGGAGTTCGGCGGTGGGGGCCCATGGAAACAGGGAGACCGTGTATTGGGATCTTTGTACGCTGCAGTGGGCACGTGATATTGACGGAGTTCATAGGTGGGGGCCGATGGAAAGAGGGAGACCGTGTATTGGGATCTTTGTACGCTGCAGTGGGCACGTGATATTGACGGAGTTCAGCGGTGGGGGCCGGTGGAAAGAGGGAGACCGTGTATTGGGCTCTTTGTACGCTGCAGTGGGCACGTTTTATTGACGGAGTTCGGCGGTGGGGGCCGATGGAAAGAGGGAGACCGTGTATTGGGATCTTTGTACGCTGCAGTGGGCAAGTGATATTGACGGAGTTCAGCGGTGGGGGCCGATGGAAAGAGGGAGACCGTGTATTGGGATCTTTGTACGCTGCAGTGGGCAAGTGATATTGACGGAGTTCAGCGGTGGGGGCCGGTGGAAAGAGGGAGACCGTGTATTGGAATCTTTGTACGCTGCAGTGGGCAAGTGATATTGACGGAGTTCGGCGGTGGGGGCTGATGGAAAGAGGGAGACCGTGTATTGGGATCTTTGTACGCTGCAGTGGGCACGTGATATTGACGGAGTTCGGCGGTGGGGGCCGATGGAAAGAGGGAGACCGTGTATTGGGATCTTTGTACGCTGCAGTGGGCATGTGATATTGACGGAGTTCGGCGGTGGGGGCCGATGGAAAGAGGGAGACCGTGTATTGGGATCTTTGTACGCTGCAGTGGGCACGTGATATTGACGGAGTTCGGCGGTGGGGGCCGATGGAAAGAGGGAAACCGTGTATTGGGATCTTTGTACGCTGCAGTGGGCACGTGATATTGACGGTGTTTGGCGCTGAGGCCGATGGAAAGAGGGAGACCGTGTATTGGGATCTTTGTACGCTGCAGTGGGCACGTGATATTGACGGAGTTCAGCAGTGGGGGCCGATGGAAAGAGGGAGACCGTGTATTGGGATCTTTGTACGCTGCTGTGGGCACGTGATATTGACGGAGTTCGGCGGTGGGGGCCGATGGAAAGAGGGAGACCGTGTTTTGGGATCTTTGTACGCTGCTGTGGGCACGTGATATTGACGGAGTTCGGCGGTGGGGGCCGATGGAAAGAGGGAGACCGTGTATTGGGATCTTTGTACGCTGCTGTGGGCACGTGATATTGACGGAGTTCTGAGGTGGGGGCCGATGGAAAGAGGGAGACCGTGTATTGGGATCTTTGTACGCTGCAGTGGGCACGTGATATTGACGGAGTTCGGCGGTGGGGGCCGATGGAAAGAGGGAAACCGTGTATTGGGATCTTTGTACGCTGCAGTGGGCACGTGATATTGACGGTGTTTGGCGCTGAGGCCGATGGAAAGAGGGAGACCGTGTATTGGGATCTTTGTACGCTGCAGTGGGCACGTGATATTGACAGAGTTCTGCAGTGGGGGCCGATGGAAAGAGGGAGACCGTGTATTGGGATCTTTGTACGCTGCTGTGGGCACGTGATATTGACGGAGTTCGGCGGTGGGGGCCGATGGAAAGAGGGAGACCGTGTTTTGGGATCTTTGTACGCTGCAGTGGGTACGTGATATTGACGGTGTTGGGCGCTGAGGCAGATGGAAAGAGGGAGACCGTGTATTGGGATCTTTGTACTCTGCTGTGGGCACGTGATATTGACGGAGTTCAGAGGTGGGGGCCGATGGAAAGAGGGAGACCGTGTATTGGGATCTTTGTACGCTGCTGTGGGCACGTGATATTGACGGAGTTCAGAGGTGGGGGCCGATGGAAAGAGGGAGACCGTGTATTGGGATCTTTGTACGCTGCAGTGGGCACGTGATATTGACGGAGTTGGGCGGTGGCGGCCGATGGAAAGAGGGAGACGGTGTATTGGGATCTTTGTACGCTGCAGTGGGCACGTGATATTGACGGAGTTCGGCGGTGGGGGCCGATGGAAAGAGGGAGACCGTGTATTGGGATCTTTGTACGCTGCAGTGGGCATGTGATATTGACGGAGTTCGGCGGTGGGGGCCGATGGAAAGAGGGAGAGCGTGTATTGGGATCTTTGTACGCTGCAGTGGGCACGTGATATTGACGGAGTTCGGCGGTGGGGGCCGATGGAAAGAGGGAAACCGTGTATTGGGATCTTTGTACGCTGCAGTGGGCACGTGATATTGACGGTGTTTGGCGCTGAGGCCGATGGAAAGAGGGAGACCGTGTATTGGGATCTTTGTACGCTGCAGTGGGCACGTGATATTGACGGAGTTCAGCAGTGGGGGCCGATGGAAAGAGGGAGACCGTGTATTGGGATCTTTGTACGCTGCTGTGGGCACGTGATATTGACGGAGTTCGGCGGTGGGGGCCGATGGAAAGAGGGAGACCGTGTTTTGGGATCTTTGTACGCTGCTGTGGGCACGTGATATTGACGGAGTTCGGCGGTGGGGGCCGATGGAAAGAGGGAGACCGTGTATTGGGATCTTTGTACGCTGCTGTGGGCACGTGATATTGACGGAGTTCGGCGGTGGGGGCCGATGGAAAGAGGGAGACCGTGTATTGGGATCTTTGTACGCTGCAGTGGGCACGTGATATTGACGGAGTTCGGCGGTGGGGGCCGATGGAAAGAGGGAGACCGTGTTTTGGGATCTTTGTACGCTGCTGTGGGCACGTGATATTGACGGAGTTCGGCGGTGGGGGCCGATGGAAAGAGGGAGACCGTGTATTGGGATCTTTGTACGCTGCAGTGGGCACGTGATATTGACGGAGTTCGGCGGTGGGGGCCGATGGAAAGAGGGAGACCGTGTTTTGGGATCTTTGTACGCTGCTGTGGGCACGTGATATTGACGGAGTTCGGCGGTGGGGCCGATGGAAAGAGGGAGACCGTGTATTGGGATCTTTGTACGCTGCAGTGGGCACGTGATATTGACGGAGTTGGGCGGTGGCGGCCGATGGAAAGAGGGAGACGGTGTATTGGGATCTTTGTACGCTGCAGTGGGCACGTGATATTGACGGAGTTCGGCGGTGGGGGCCGATGGAAAGAGGGAGACCGTGTATTGGGATCTTTGTACGCTGCAGTGGGCACGTGATATTGACGGAGTTCGGCGGTGGGGGCCGATGGAAAGAGGGAGACCGTGTTTTGGGATCTTTGTACGCTGCAGTGGGCACGTGATATTGACGGAGTTCGGCGGTGGGGGCCGATGGAAAGAGGGAGACCGTGTATTGGGATCTTTGTACGCTGCAGTGGGCACGTGATATTGACGGAGTTCGGCGGTGGGGGCCGATGGAAAGAGGGAGACCGTGTTTTGGGATCTTTGTACGCTGCAGTGGGCACGTGATATTGACGGAGTTCGGCGGTGGGGGCCGATGGAAAGAGGGAGACCGTGTTTTTGGATCATTGTACGCTGCAGTGGGCACGTGATATTGACGGAGTTCGGCGGTGGGGGCCGATGGAAAGAGGGAGACCGTGTATTGGGATCTTTGTACGCTGCAGTGGGTACGTGATATTGACGGAGTTGGGCGGTGGTGGCCGATGGAAAGAGGGAGACCATGTATTGGGATCTTTGTACGCTGCAGTGGGCACGTGATATTGACGGAATTCAGCGGTGGGGGCCGATGGAAAGAGGGAGACCGTGTATTGGGATCTTTGTATGCTGCAGTGGGCACGTGATATTGACGGAGTTCGGAGGTGGGGGCCGATGGAAAGAGGGAGACTGTGTATTAGGATCTTTGTATGCTGCATTGGGCACGTGATATTGACGGAGTTCGGCGGTAAGGGCCGATGGAAAGAGGGAGACCGTGTATTGGGATCTTTGTACGCTGCAGTGGGCACGTGATATTGACGGAGTTCGGCGGTGGGGGCCGATGGAAAGAGGGAGTCCGTGTATTGGGATCTTTGTACGCTGCAGTGGGCTCGTGATATTGACGGAGTTCGGCGGTGGGGGCCGATGGAAAGAGGGAGACTGTGTATTGGGATCTTTGTACGCTGCAGTGGGCACGTGATATTGATGGAGTTCGGCGGTGGGGGCCCATGGAAACAGGGAGACCGTGTATTGGGATCTTTGTACGCTGCAGTGGGCACGTGATATTGACGGAGTTCATAGGTGGGGGCCGATGGAAAGAGGGAGACCGTGTATTGGGATCTTTGTACGCTGCAGTGGGCACGTGATATTGACGGAGTTCAGCGGTGGGGGCCGGTGGAAAGAGGGAGACCGTGTATTGGGCTCTTTGTACGCTGCAGTGGGCACGTTTTATTGACGGAGTTCGGCGGTGGGGGCCGATGGAAAGAGGGAGACCGTGTATTGGGATCTTTGTACGCTGCAGTGGGCAAGTGATATTGACGGAGTTCAGCGGTGGGGGCCGATGGAAAGAGGGAGACCGTGTATTGGGATCTTTGTACGCTGCAGTGGGCAAGTGATATTGACGGAGTTCAGCGGTGGGGGCCGGTGGAAAGAGGGAGACCGTGTATTGGAATCTTTGTACGCTGCAGTGGGCAAGTGATATTGACGGAGTTCGGCGGTGGGGGCTGATGGAAAGAGGGAGACCGTGTATTGGGATCTTTGTACGCTGCAGTGGGCACGTGATATTGACGGAGTTCGGCGGTGGGGGCCGATGGAAAGAGGGAGACCGTGTATTGGGATCTTTGTACGCTGCAGTGGGCAAGTGATATTGACGGAGTTCAGCGGTGGGGGCCGATGGAAAGAGGGAGACCGTGTATTGGGATCTTTGTACGCTGCAGTGGGCAAGTGATATTGACGGAGTTCAGCGGTGGGGGCCGATGGAAAGAGGGAGACCGTGTATTGGGATCTTTGTACGCTGCAGTGGGCAAGTGATATTGACGGAGTTCAGCGGTGGGGGCCGATGGAAAGAGGGAGACCGTGTATTGGGATCTTTGTACGCTGCAGTGGGCAAGTGATATTGACGGAGTTCAGCGGTGGGGGCCGATGGAAAGAGGGAGACCGTGTATTGGGATCTTTGTACGCTGCAGTGGGCAAGTGATATTGACGGAGTTCAGTGGTGGGGGCCGATGGAAAGAGGGAGACCGTGTATTGGGATCTTTGTACGCTGCAGTGGGCAAGTGATATTGACGGAGTTCAGCGGTGGGGGCCGATGGAAAGAGGGAGACCGTGTATTGGGATCTTTGTACGCTGCAGTGGGCAAGTGATATTGACGGAGTTCAGCGGTGGGGGCCGATGGAAAGAGGGAGACCGTGTATTGGGATCTTTGTACGCTGCAGTGGGCAAGTGATATTGACGGAGTTCAGCGGTGGGGGCCGATGGAAAGAGGGAGACCGTGTATTGGGATCTTTGTACGCTGCAGTGGGCAAGTGATATTGACGGAGTTCAGCGGTGGGGGCCGATGGAAAGAGGGAGACCGTGTATTGGGATCTTTGTACGCTGCAGTGGGCAAGTGATATTGACGGAGTTCAGCGGTGGGGGCCGATGGAAAGAGGGAGACCGTGTATTGGGATCTTTGTACGCTGCAGTGGGCAAGTGATATTGACGGAGTTCAGCGGTGGGGGCCGATGGAAAGAGGGAGACCGTGTATTGGGATCTTTGTACGCTGCAGTGGGCAAGTGATATTGACGGAGTTCAGCGGTGGGGGCCGATGGAAAGAGGGAGACCGTGTATTGGGATCTTTGTACGCTGCAGTGGGCAAGTGATATTGACGGAGTTCAGCGGTGGGGGCCGATGGAAAGAGGGAGACCGTGTATTGGGATCTTTGTACGCTGCAGTGGGCAAGTGATATTGACGGAGTTCAGCGGTGGGGGCCGATGGAAAGAGGGAGACCGTGTATTGGGATCTTTGTACGCTGCAGTGGGCAAGTGATATTGACGGAGTTCAGCGGTGGGGGCCGATGGAAAGAGGGAGACCGTGTATTGGGATCTTTGTACGCTGCAGTGGGCAAGTGATATTGACGGAGTTCAGCGGTGGGGGCCGATGGAAAGAGGGAGACCGTGTATTGGGATCTTTGTACGCTGCAGTGGGCAAGTGATATTGACGGAGTTCAGCGGTGGGGGCCGATGGAAAGAGGGAGACCGTGTATTGGGATCTTTGTACGCTGCAGTGGGCAAGTGATATTGACGGAGTTCAGCGGTGGGGGCTGATGGAAAGAGGGAGACCGTGTATTGGGATCTTTGTACGCTGCAGTGGGCAAGTGATATTGACGGAGTTCAGCGGTGGGGGCCGATGGAAAGAGGGAGACCGTGTATTGGGATCTTTGTACGCTGCAGTGGGCAAGTGATATTGACGGAGTTCAGCGGTGGGGGCCGATGGAAAGAGGGAGACCGTGTATTGGGATCTTTGTACGCTGCAGTGGGCAAGTGATATTGACGGAGTTCAGCGGTGGGGGCCGATGGAAAGAGGGAGACCGTGTATTGGGATCTTTGTACGCTGCAGTGGGCAAGTGATATTGACGGAGTTCAGCGGTGGGGGCCGATGGAAAGAGGGAGACCGTGTATTGGGATCTTTGTACGCTGCAGTGGGCAAGTGATATTGACGGAGTTCAGCGGTGGGGGCCGATGGAAAGAGGGAGACCGTGTATTGGGATCTTTGTACGCTGCAGTGGGCAAGTGATATTGACGGAGTTCAGCGGTGGGGGCCGATGGAAAGAGGGAGACCGTGTATTGGGATCTTTGTACGCTGCAGTGGGCAAGTGATATTGACGGAGTTCAGCGGTGGGGGCCGATGGAAAGAGGGAGACCGTGTATTGGGATCTTTGTACGCTGCAGTGGGCAAGTGATATTGACGGAGTTCAGCGGTGGGGGCCGATGGAAAGAGGGAGACCGTGTATTGGGATCTTTGTACGCTGCAGTGGGCAAGTGATATTGACGGAGTTCAGCGGTGGGGGCAGATGGAAAGAGGGAGACCGTGTATTGGGATCTTTGTACGCTGCAGTGGGCACGTGATATTGACGGAGTTCAGCGGTGGGGGCCGATGGAAAGAGGGAGACCGTGTATTGGGATCTTTGTACGCTGCAGTGGGCACGTGATATTGACGGAGTTCGGCGGTGGGGGCCGATGGAAAGAGGGAGACCGTGTATTGGGATCTTTGTACGCTGCAGTGGGCAAGTGATATTGACGGAGTTCAGCGGTGGGGGCCGATGGAAAGAGGGAGACCGTGTATTGGGATCTTTGTACGCTGCAGTGGGCAAGTGATATTGACGGAGTTCGGCGGTGGGGGCCGATGGAAAGAGGGAGACCGTGTATTGGGATCTTTGTACGCTGCAGTGGGCAAGTGATATTGACGGAGTTCAGCGGTGGGGGCCGATGGAAAG
Organism: Locusta migratoria; assembly: GCA_026315105.1. NCBI lineage: Eukaryota > Metazoa > Arthropoda > Insecta > Orthoptera > Acrididae > Locusta > Locusta migratoria. The sequence goes on from CM048744.1 coordinate 544,272,710, forward strand.
AGGGAGACCGTGTATTGGGATCTTTGTACGCTGCAGTGGGCACGTGATATTGACGGAGTTCGGCGGTGGGGGCCGATGGAAAGAGGGAGACCGTGTATTGGGATCTTTGTACGCTGCAGTGGGCAAGTGATATTGACGGAGTTCAGCGGTGGGGGCCGATGGAAAGAGGGAGACCGTGTATTGGGATCTTTGTACGCTGCAGTGGGCAAGTGATATTGACGGAGTTCAGCGGTGGGGGCCGATGGAAAGAGGGAGACCGTGTATTGGGATCTTTGTACGCTGCAGTGGGCACGTGATATTGACGGAGTTCGGCGGTGGGGGCCGATGGAAAGAGGGAGACCGTGTATTGGGATCTTTGTACGCTGCAGTGGGCACGTGATATTGACGGAGTTCGGCGGTGGGGGCCGATGGAAAGAGGGAGACCGTGTATTGGGATCTTTGTACGCTGCAGTGGGCACGTGATATTGACGGAGTTCGGCGGTGGGGGCCGATGGAAAGAGGGAGACCGTGTATTGGGATCTTTGTACGCTGCAGTGGGCAAGTGATATTGACGGAGTTCAGCGGTGGGGGCCGATGGAAAGAGGGAGACCGTGTATTGGGATCTTTGTACGCTGCAGTGGGCAAGTGATATTGACGGAGTTCAGCGGTGGGGGCCGATGGAAAGAGGGAGACCGTGTATTGGGATCTTTGTACGCTGCAGTGGGCACGTGATATTGACGGAGTTCGGCGGTGGGGGCCGATGGAAAGAGGGAGACCGTGTATTGGGATCTTTGTACGCTGCAGTGGGCACGTGATATTGACGGAGTTCGGCGGTGGGGGCCGATGGAAAGAGGGAGACCGTGTATTGGGATCTTTGTACGCTGCAGTGGGCAAGTGATATTGACGGAGTTCAGCGGTGGGGGCCGATGGAAAGAGGGAGACCGTGTATTGGGTTCTTTGTACGCTGCAGTGGGCACGTGATATTGACGGAGTTCGGCGGTGGGGGCCGATGGAAAGAGGGAGACCGTGTATTGGGATCTTTGTACGCTGCAGTGGGCAAGTGATATTGACGGAGTTCAGCGGTGGGGGCCGATGGAAAGAGGGAGACCGTGTATTGGGATCTTTGTACGCTGCAGTGGGCAAGTGATATTGACGGAGTTCAGCGGTGGGGGCCGATGGAAAGAGGGAGACCGTGTATTGGGATCTTTGTACGCTGCAGTGGGCACGTGATATTGACGGAGTTCGGCGGTGGGGGCCGATGGAAAGAGGGAGACCGTGTATTGGGATCTTTGTACGCTGCAGTGGGCAAGTGATATTGACGGAGTTCAGCGGTGGGGGCCGATGGAAAGAGGGAGACCGTGTATTGGGATCTTTGTACGCTGCAGTGGGCAAGTGATATTGACGGAGTTCGGCGGTGGGGGCCGATGGAAAGAGGGAGACCGTGTATTGGGATCTTTGTACGCTGCAGTGGGCAAGTGATATTGACGGAGTTCAGCGGTGGGGGCCGATGGAAAGAGGGAGACCGTGTATTGGGATCTTTGTACGCTGCAGTGGGCAAGTGATATTGACGGAGTTCGGCGGTGGGGGCCGATGGAAAGAGGGAGACCGTGTATTGGGATCTTTGTACGCTGCAGTGGGCAAGTGATATTGACGGAGTTCAGCGGTGGGGGCCGATGGAAAGAGGGAGACCGTGTATTGGGATCTTTGTACGCTGCAGTGGGCAAGTGATATTGACGGAGTTCGGCGGTGGGGGCCGATGGAAAGAGGGAGACCGTGTATTGGGATCTTTGTACGCTGCAGTGGGCACGTGATATTGACGGAGTTCGGCGGTGGGGGCCGATGGAAAGAGGGAGACCGTGTATTGGGATCTTTGTACGCTGCAGTGGGCAAGTGATATTGACGGAGTTCAGCGGTGGGGGCCGATGGAAAGAGGGAGACCGTGTATTGGGATCTTTGTACGCTGCAGTGGGCAAGTGATATTGACGGAGTTCGGCGGTGGGGGCCGATGGAAAGAGGGAGACCGTGTATTGGGATCTTTGTACGCTGCAGTGGGCAAGTGATATTGACGGAGTTCAGCGGTGGGGGCCGATGGAAAGAGGGAGACCGTGTATTGGGATCTTTGTACGCTGCAGTGGGCAAGTGATATTGACGGAGTTCGGCGGTGGGGGCCGATGGAAAGAGGGAGACCGTGTATTGGGATCTTTGTACGCTGCAGTGGGCAAGTGATATTGACGGAGTTCAGCGGTGGGGGCCGATGGAAAGAGGGAGACCGTGTATTGGGAACTTTGTACGCTGCAGTGGGCACGTGATATTGACGGAGTTCGGCGGTGGGGGCCGATGGAAAGAGGGAGACCGTGTATTGGGATCTTTGTACGCTGCAGTGGGCAAGTGATATTGACGGAGTTCAGCGGTGGGGGCCGATGGAAAGAGGGAGACCGTGTATTGGGATCTTTGTACGCTGCAGTGGGCAAGTGATATTGACGGAGTTCAGCGGTGGGGGCCGATGGAAAGAGGGAGACCGTGTATTGGGATCTTTGTACGCTGCAGTGGGCAAGTGATATTGACGGAGTTCGGCGGTGGGGGCCGATGGAAAGAGGGAGACCGTGTATTGGGATCTTTGTACGCTGCAGTGGGCAAGTGATATTGACGGAGTTCAGCGGTGGGGGCCGATGGAAAGAGGGAGACCGTGTATTGGGATCTTTGTACGCTGCAGTGGGCACGTGATATTGACGGAGTTCGGCGGTGGGGGCCGATGGAAAGAGGGAGACCGTGTATTGGGATCTTTGTACGCTGCAGTGGGCAAGTGATATTGACGGAGTTCAGCGGTGGGGGCCGATGGAAAGAGGGAGACCGTGTATTGGGATCTTTGTACGCTGCAGTGGGCAAGTGATATTGACGGAGTTCGGCGGTGGGGGCCGATGGAAAGAGGGAGACCGTGTATTGGGATCTTTGTACGCTGCAGTGGGCAAGTGATATTGACGGAGTTCAGCGGTGGGGGCCGATGGAAAGAGGGAGACCGTGTATTGGGATCTTTGTACGCTGCAGTGGGCAAGTGATATTGACGGAGTTCGGCGGTGGGGGCCGATGGAAAGAGGGAGACCGTGTATTGGGATCTTTGTACGCTGCAGTGGGCAAGTGATATTGACGGAGTTCAGCGGTGGGGGCCGATGGAAAGAGGGAGACCGTGTATTGGGATCTTTGTACGCTGCAGTGGGCAAGTGATATTGACGGAGTTCGGCGGTGGGGGCCGATGGAAAGAGGGAGACCGTGTATTGGGATCTTTGTACGCTGCAGTGGGCAAGTGATATTGACGGAGTTCAGCGGTGGGGGCCGATGGAAAGAGGGAGACCGTGTATTGGGATCTTTGTACGCTGCAGTGGGCACGTGATATTGACGGAGTTCGGCGGTGGGGGCCGATGGAAAGAGGGAGACCGTGTATTGGGATCTTTGTACGCTGCAGTGGGCAAGTGATATTGACGGAGTTCAGCGGTGGGGGCCGATGGAAAGAGGGAGACCGTGTATTGGGATCTTTGTACGCTGCAGTGGGCAAGTGATATTGACGGAGTTCAGCGGTGGGGGCCGATGGAAAGAGGGAGACCGTGTATTGGGATCTTTGTACGCTGCAGTGGGCACGTGATATTGACGGAGTTCGGCGGTGGGGGCCGATGGAAAGAGGGAGACCGTGTATTGGGATCTTTGTACGCTGCAGTGGGCACGTGATATTGACGGAGTTCGGCGGTGGGGGCCGATGGAAAGAGGGAGACCGTGTATTGGGATCTTTGTACGCTGCAGTGGGCACGTGATATTGACGGAGTTCGGCGGTGGGGGCCGATGGAAAGAGGGAGACCGTGTATTGGGATCTTTGTACGCTGCAGTGGGCAAGTGATATTGACGGAGTTCAGCGGTGGGGGCCGATGGAAAGAGGGAGACCGTGTATTGGGATCTTTGTACGCTGCAGTGGGCAAGTGATATTGACGGAGTTCAGCGGTGGGGGCCGATGGAAAGAGGGAGACCGTGTATTGGGATCTTTGTACGCTGCAGTGGGCACGTGATATTGACGGAGTTCGGCGGTGGGGGCCGATGGAAAGAGGGAGACCGTGTATTGGGATCTTTGTACGCTGCAGTGGGCACGTGATATTGACGGAGTTCGGCGGTGGGGGCCGATGGAAAGAGGGAGACCGTGTATTGGGATCTTTGTACGCTGCAGTGGGCAAGTGATATTGACGGAGTTCAGCGGTGGGGGCCGATGGAAAGAGGGAGACCGTGTATTGGGATCTTTGTACGCTGCAGTGGGCACGTGATATTGACGGAGTTCGGCGGTGGGGGCCGATGGAAAGAGGGAGACCGTGTATTGGGATCTTTGTACGCTGCAGTGGGCAAGTGATATTGACGGAGTTCAGCGGTGGGGGCCGATGGAAAGAGGGAGACCGTGTATTGGGATCTTTGTACGCTGCAGTGGGCAAGTGATATTGACGGAGTTCAGCGGTGGGGGCCGATGGAAAGAGGGAGACCGTGTATTGGGATCTTTGTACGCTGCAGTGGGCACGTGATATTGACGGAGTTCGGCGGTGGGGGCCGATGGAAAGAGGGAGACCGTGTATTGGGATCTTTGTACGCTGCAGTGGGCACGTGATATTGACGGAGTTCGGCGGTGGGGGCCGATGGAAAGAGGGAGACCGTGTATTGGGATCTTTGTACGCTGCAGTGGGCACGTGATATTGACGGAGTTCGGCGGTGGGGGCCGATGGAAAGAGGGAGACCGTGTATTGGGATCTTTGTACGCTGCAGTGGGCACGTGATATTGACGGAGTTCGGCGGTGGGGGCCGATGGAAAGAGGGAGACCGTGTATTGGGATCTTTGTACGCTGCAGTGGGCAAGTGATATTGACGGAGTTCAGCGGTGGGGGCCGATGGAAAGAGGGAGACCGTGTATTGGGATCTTTGTACGCTGCAGTGGGCACGTGATATTGACGGAGTTCGGCGGTGGGGGCCGATGGAAAGAGGGAGACCGTGTATTGGGATCTTTGTACGCTGCAGTGGGCACGTGATATTGACGGAGTTGGGCGGTGGGGGCCGATGGAAAAAGGGAGACCGTGTATTGGGATCTTTGTACGCTGCAGTGGGCACGTGATATTGACGGAGTTCGGCGGTGGGGGCCGATGGAAAGAGGGAGACCGTGTATTGGGATCTTTGTACGCTGCAGTGGGCACGTGATATTGACGGAGTTCGGCGGTGGGGGCCGATGGAAAGAGGGAGACCGTGTATTGGGATCTTTGTACGCTGCAGTGGGCACGTGATATTGACGGAGTTCGGCGGTGGGGGCCGATGGAAAGAGGGAGACCGTGTATTGGGATCTTTGTACGCTGCAGTGGGCACGTGATATTGACGGAGTTCGGCGGTGGGGGCCGATGGAAAGAGGGAGACCGTGTATTGGGATCTTTGTACGCTGCAGTGGGCACGTGATATTGACGGAGTTCGGCGGTGGGGGCCGATGGAAAGAGGGAGACCGTGTATTGGGATCTTTGTACGCTGCAGTGGGCACGTGATATTGACGGAGTTCGGCGGTGGGGGCCGATGGAAAGAGGGAGACCGTGTATTGGGATCTTTGTACGCTGCAGTGGGCACGTGATATTGACGGAGTTCGGCGGTGGGGGCCGATGGAAAGAGGGAGACCGTGTATTGGGATCTTTGTACGCTGCAGTGGGCACGTGATATTGACGGAGTTCGGCGGTGGGGGCCGATGGAAAGAGGGAGACCGTGTATTGGGATCTTTGTACGCTGCAGTGGGCACGTGATATTGACGGAGTTCGGCGGTGGGGGCCGATGGAAAGAGGGAGACCGTGTATTGGGATCTTTGTACGCTGCAGTGGGCAAGTGATATTGACGGAGTTCAGCGGTGGGGGCCGATGGAAAGAGGGAGACCGTGTATTGGGATCTTTGTACGCTGCAGTGGGCACGTGATATTGACGGAGTTCGGCGGTGGGGGCCGATGGAAAGAGGGAGACCGTGTATTGGGATCTTTGTACGCTGCAGTGGGCACGTGATATTGACGGAGTTCGGCGGTGGGGGCCGATGGAAAGAGGGAGACCGTGTATTGGGATCTTTGTACGCTGCAGTGGGCACGTGATATTGACGGAGTTCAGCGGTGGGGGCCGATGGAAAGAGGGAGACCGTGTATTGGGATCTTTGTACGCTGCAGTGGGCACGTGATATTGACGGAGTTCGGCGGTGGGGGCCGATGGAAAGAGGGAGACCGTGTATTGGGATCTTTGTACGCTGCAGTGGGCACGTGATATTGACGGAGTTCGGCGGTGGGGGCCGATGGAAAGAGGGAGACCGTGTATTGGGATCTTTGTACGCTGCAGTGGGCACGTGATATTGACGGAGTTCGGCGGTGGGGGCCGATGGAAAGAGGGAGACCGTGTATTGGGATCTTTGTACGCTGCAGTGGGCACGTGATATTGACGGAGTTCGGCGGTGGGGGCCGATGGAAAGAGGGAGACCGTGTATTGGGATCTTTGTACGCTGCAGTGGGCAAGTGATATTGACGGAGTTCAGCGGTGGGGGCCGATGGAAAGAGGGAGACCGTGTATTGGGATCTTTGTACGCTGCAGTGGGCACGTGATATTGACGGAGTTCGGCGGTGGGGGCCGATGGAAAGAGGGAGACCGTGTATTGGGATCTTTGTACGCTGCAGTGGGCACGTGATATTGACGGAGTTGGGCGGTGGGGGCCGATGGAAAAAGGGAGACCGTGTATTGGGATCTTTGTACGCTGCAGTGGGCACGTGATATTGACGGAGTTCGGCGGTGGGGGCCGATGGAAAGAGGGAGACCGTGTATTGGGATCTTTGTACGCTGCAGTGGGCAAGTGATATTGACGGAGTTCAGCGGTGGGGGCCGATGGAAAGAGGGAGACCGTGTATTGGGATCTTTGTACGCTGCAGTGGGCACGTGATATTGACGGAGTTCGGCGGTGGGGGCCGATGGAAAAAGGGAGACCGTGTATTGGGATCTTTGTACGCTGCAGTGGGCAAGTGATATTGACGGAGTTCAGCGGTGGGGGCCGATGGAAAGAGGGAGACCGTGTATTGGGATCTTTGTACGCTGCAGTGGGCAAGTGATATTGACGGAGTTCAGCGGATGGGGCCGGTGGAAAGAGGGAGACCGTGTATTGGAATCTTTGTACGCTGCAGTGGGCAAGTGATATTGACGGAGTTCGGCGGTGGGGGCCGATGGAAAGAGGGAGACCGTGTATTGGGATCTTTGTACGCTGCAGTGGGCAAGTGATATTGACGGAGTTCAGCGGTGGGGGCCGATGGAAAGAGGGAGACCGTGTATTGGGATCTTTGTACGCTGCAGTGGGCACGTGATATTGACGGAGTTCGGCGGTGGGGGCCGATGGAAAGAGGGAGACCGTGTATTGGGATCTTTGTACGCTGCAGTGGGCAAGTGATATTGACGGAGTTCAGCGGTGGGGGCCGATGGAAAGAGGGAGACCGTGTATTGGGATCTTTGTACGCTGCAGTGGGCAAGTGATATTGACGGAGTTCAGCGGTGGGGGCCGGTGGAAAGAGGGAGACCGTGTATTGGAATCTTTGTACGCTGCAGTGGGCAAGTGATATTGACGGAGTTCGGCGGTGGGGGCCGATGGAAAGAGGGAGACCGTGTATTGGGATCTTTGTACGCTGCAGTGGGCACGTGATATTGACGGAGTTCGGCGGTGGGGGCCGATGGAAAGAGGGAGTCCGTGTATTGGGATCTTTGTACGCTGCAGTGGGCTCGTGATATTGATGGAGTTCGGCGGTGGGGGCCGATGGAAAGAGGGAGACCGTGTATTGGGATCTTTGTATGCTGCAGTGGGCACGTGATATTGATGGAGTTCGGCGGTGGGGGCCGATGGAAAGAGGGAGACCGTGTATTGGGATCTTTGTATGCTGCAGTGGGCACGTGATATTGATGGAGTTCGGCGGTGGGGGCCCATGGAAACAGGGAGACCATGTATTGGGATCTTTGTACGCTGCAGTGGGCACGTGATATTGACGGAGTTCGGCGGTGGGGGCCGATGGAAAGAGGGAGACCGTGTATTGGGATCTCTGTACGCTGCAGTTGGCACGTGATATTGACGGAGTTCGGCGGTGGGGGCCGATGGAAAGAGGGAGACCGTGTATTGGGATATTTGTACGCTGCAGTGGGCACGTGATATTGACGGAGTTCGGCGGTGGGGGCCGATGGAAAGAGGGAGTCCGTGTATTGGGATCTTTGTACGCTGCAGTGGGCTCGTGATATTGACGGAGTTCGGCGGTGGGGGCCAATGGAAAGAGGGAGACCGTGTATTGGGATCTTTGTACGCTGCAGTGGGCAAGTGATATTGACGGAGTTCGGCGGTGGGGGCCGATGGAAAGAGGGAGACCGTGTATTGGGATCTTTGTACGCTGCAGTGGGCACGTGATATTGACAGAGTTCGGCGGTGGGAGCCGATGGAAAGAGGGAGACCGTGTATTGGAATCTTTGTACGCTGCAGTGGGCAAGTGATATTGACGGAGTTCGGCGGTGGGGGCCGATGGAAAGAGGGAGACCGTGTATTGGGATCTTTGTACGCTGCAGTGGGCACGTGATATTGACAGAGTTCGGCGGTGGGAGCCGATGGAAAGAGGGAGACCGTGTATTGGAATCTTTGTACGCTGCAGTGGGCTCGTGATATTGATGGAGTTCTGCGGTGGGGGCCCATGGAAACAGGGAGACCGTGTATTGGGATCTTTGTACGCTGCAGTGGGCTCGTGATATTGATGGATTTCGGCGGTGGGGGCCGATGGAAAGAGGGAGTCCGTGTATTGGGATCTTTGTACGCTGCAGTGGGCTCGTGATATTGATGGAGTTCGGCGGTGGGGGCTCATGGAAACAGGGAGACCGTGTATTGGGATCTTTGTACGCTGCAGTGGGCTCGTGATATTGATGGAGTTCGGCGGTGGGGGCCGATGGAAAGAGGGAGACCGTGTATTGGGATCTTTGTACGCTGCAGTGGGCTCGTGATATTGATGGAGTTCGGCGGTGGGGGCCGATGGAAAGAGGGAGTCCGTGTATTGGGATCTTTGTACGCTGCAGTGGGCTCGTGATATTGATGGAGTTCGGCGGTGGGGGCCCATGGAAACAGGGAGACCGTGTATTGGGATCTTTGTACGCTGCAGTGGGCTCGTGATATTGATGGAGTTCGGCGGTGGGGGCCGATGGAAAGAGGGAGACCGTGTATTGGGATCTTTGTACGCTGCAGTGGGCTCGTGATATTGATGGAGTTCGGCGGTGGGGGCCGATGGAAAGAGGGAGACCGTGTATTGGGATCTTTGTATGCTGCAGTGGGCACGTGATATTGATGGAGTTCGGCGGTGGGGGCCCATGGAAACAGGGAGACCGTGTATTGGGATCTTTGTACGCTGCAGTGGGCACGTGATATTGACGGAGTTCGGCGGTGGGGGCCGATGGAAAGAGGGAGACCGTGTATTGGGATCTCTGTACGCTGCAGTTGGCACGTGATATTGACGGAGTTCGGCGGTGGGGGCCGATGGAAAGAGGGAGACCGTGTATTGGGATATTTGTACGGTGCAGTGGGCACGTGATATTGACGGAGTTCGGCGGTGGGGGCCGATGGAAAGAGGGAGACCGTGTATTGGGATCTTTGTACGCTGCAGTGGGCACGTGATATTGACGGAGTTCGGCGGTGGGGGCCGATGGAAAGAGGGAGACCGTGTATTGGGATCTTTGTACGCTGCAGTGGGCACGTGATATTGACGGAGTTCGGCGGTGGGGGCCGATGGAAAGAGGGAGACCGTGTATTGGGATCTCTGTACGCTGCAGTGGGCACGTGATATTGACGGAGTTCGGCGGTGGGGGCCGATGGAAAGAGGGAGACCGTGTATTGGGATATTTGTACGCTGCAGTGGGCACGTGATATTGACGGAGTTCGGCGGTGGGGGCCGATGGAAAGAGGGAGACCGTGTATTGGGATCTTTGTACGCTGCAGTGGGCTCGTGATATTGACGGAGTTCGGCGCTGAGGCCGATGGAAAGAGGGAGACCGTGTATTGGAATCTTTGTACGCTGCAGTGGGCACGTGATATTGATGGAGTTCGGCGGTGGGGGCCGATGGAGAGAGGGAGTCCGTGTATTGGGATTTTTGTACGCTGCAGTGGGCTCGTGATATTGATGGAGTTCGGCGGTGGGGGCCCATGGAAACAGGGAGACCGTGTATTGGGATCTTTGTACGCTGCAGTGGGCTCGTGATATTGATGGAGTTCGGCGGTGGGGGCCGATGGAAAGAGGGAGACCGTGTATTGGGATCTTTGTACGCTGCAGTGGGCTCGTGATATTGATGGAGTTCGGCGGTGGGGGCCGATGGAAAGAGGGAGTCCGTGTATTGGGATCTTTGTACGCTGCAGTGGGCTCGTGATATTGATGGAGTTCGGCGGTGGGGGCCCATGGAAACAGGGAGACCGTGTTTTGGGATCTTTGTACGCTGCAGTGGGCTCGTGATATTGATGGAGTTCGGCGGTGGGGGCCGATGGAAAGAGGGAGACCGTGTATTGGGATCTTTGTACGCTGCAGTGGGCTCGTGATATTGATGGAGTTCGGCGGTGGGGGCCGATGGAAAGAGGGAGACCGTGTATTGGGATCTTTGTATGCTGCAGTGGGCACGTGATATTGATGGAGTTCGGCGGTGGGGGCCCATGGAAACAGGGAGACCGTGTATTGGGATCTTTGTACGCTGCAGTGGGCACGTGATATTGACGGAGTTCGGCGGTGGGGGCCGATGGAAAGAGGGAGACCGTGTATTGGGATCTCTGTACGCTGCAGTTGGCACGTGATATTGACGGAGTTCGGCGGTGGGGGCCGATGGAAAGAGGGAGACCGTGTATTGGGATATTTGTACGCTGCAGTGGGCACGTGATATTGACGGAGTTCGGCGGTGGGGGCCGATGGAAAGAGGGAGACCGTGTATTGGGATCTTTGTACACTGCAGTGGGCACGTGATATTGACGGAGTTCGGCGGTGGGGGCCGATGGAAAGAGGGAGACCGTGTATTGGGATCTTTGTACGCTGCAGTGGGCACGTGATATTGACGGAGTTCGGCGGTGGGGGCCGATGGAAAGAGGGAGACCGTGTATTGGGATCTCTGTACGCTGCAGTGGGCACGTGATATTGACGGAGTTCGGCGGTGGGGGCCGATGGAAAGACGGAGACCGTGTATTGGGATATTTGTACGCTGCAGTGGGCACGTGATATTGACGGAGTTCGGCGGTGGGGGCCGATGGAAAGAGGGAGACCGTGTATTGGGATCTTTGTACGCTGCAGTGGGCTCGTGATATTGACGGAGTTCGGCGCTGAGGCCGATGGAAAGAGGGAGACCGTGTATTGGAATCTTTGTACGCTGCAGTGGGCACGTGATATTGATGGAGTTCGGCGGTGGGGGCCGATGGAAAGAGGGAGTCCGTGTATTGGGATCTTTGTACGCTGCAGTGGGCTCGTGATATTGATGGAGTTCGGCGGTGGGGGCTGATGGAAAGAGGGAGACCGTGTATTGGGATCTTTGTATGCTGCAGTGGGCACGTGATATTGATGGAGTTCGGCGGTGGGGGCCCATGGAAACAGGGAGACCGTGTATTGGGATCTTTGTACGCTGCAGTGGGCACGTGATATTGACGTAGTTCGGCGGTGGGGGCCGATGGAAAGAGGGAGACTGTGTATTGGGATCTCTGTACGCTGCAGTTGGCACGTGATATTGACGGAGTTCGGCGGTGGGGGCCGATGGAAAGAGGGAGACCGTGTATTGGGATATTTGTACGCTGCAGTGGGCACGTGATATTGACGGAGTTCGGCGGTGGGGGCCGATGGAAAGAGGGAGACCGTGTATTGGGATCTTTGTACGCTGCAGTGGGCACGTGATATTGACGGAGTTCGGCGGTGGGGGCCGATGGAAAGAGGGAGACCGTGTATTGGGATCTTTGTACGCTGCAGTGGGCACGTGATATTGACGGAGTTCGGCGGTGGGGGCCGATGGAAAGAGGGAGACCGTGTATTGGGATCTCTGTACGCTGCAGTGGGCACGTGATATTGACGGAGTTCGGCGGTGGGGGCCGATGGAAAGAGGGAGACCGTGTATTGGGATATTTGTACGCTGCAGTGGGCACGTGATATTGACGGAGTTCGGCGGTGGGGGCCGATGGAAAGAGGGAGACCGTGTATTGGGATCTTTGTACGCTGCAGTGGGCACGTGATATTGACGGAGTTCGGCGGTGGGGGCCGATGGAAAGAGGGAGACCGTGTATTGGGATCTTTGTACGCTGCAGTGGGCACGTGATATTGATGGAGTTCGGCGGTTGGGGCCGATGGAAACAGGGAGACCGTGTATTGGGATCTTTCTACGCTGCAGTGGGCACGTGATATAGACGAAGTTGGGCGGTGGGGGCCATGGAAAGAGGGAGACCGTGTATTGGGATCTTTGTACGCTGCAGTGGGCACGTGATATTGACGGAGTTCGGCGGGGGGGGCCGATGGAAAGAGGGAGACCGTGTATTGGGATCTTTGTACGCTGCAGTGGGCTCGTGATATTGACGGAGTTCGGCGGTGGGGGCCGACGGAAAGAGGGAGACCGTGTATTGGGATCTTTGTACGCTGCAGTGGGCTCGTGATATTGACGGAGTTCGGCGGTGGGGGCCGATGGAAAGAGGGAGACCGTGTATTGGTATCTTTGTACGCTGCAGTGGGCACGTGATATTGACGGAGTTCGGCGGTGAGGGCCGATGGAAAGAGAGAGACCTTGTATTGGGATCTTTGTACGCTGCTGTGGGCACGTGATATTGACGGAGTTCGGCGGTGGGGGCCGATGGAAAGAGGGAGACCGTGTATTGGGATCTTTGTACGCTGCAGTGGGCACGTGATATAGACGGAGTTCGGCGGTGGGGGCCGATGGAAAGAGGGAGACCGTGTATTGGGATCTTTGTACGCTGCAGTGGGCACGTGATATTGACGGAGTTCGGCGGTGGGGGCCGATGGAAAGAGGGAAACCCTGTATTGGGATCTTTGTACGCTGCAGTGGGCACGTGATATTGATGGAGTTCGGCGGTGGGGGCCGATGGAAAGAGGGAGACCTTGTATTGGGATCTTTGTACGCTGCTGTGGGCACGTGATATTGACGGAGTTCGGCGGTGGGGGCCGATGGAAAGAGGGAGACCTTGTATTGGGATCTTTGTACGCTGCTGTGGGCACGTGATATTGACGGAGTTCTGCGGTGGGGGCCGATGGAAAGAGGGAGACCGTGTATTGGGATCTTTGTACGCTGCTGTGGGCACGTGATATTGACGGAGTTCGGCGGTGGGGGCCGATGGAAAGAGGGAGACCGTGTATTGGGATCTTTGTACGCTGCAGTGGGCACGTGATATAGACGGAGTTCGGCGGTGGGGGCCGATGGAAAGAGGGAGACCGTGTATTGGGATCTTTGTACGCTGCAGTGGGCACGTGATATTGACGGAGTTCGGCGGTGGGGGCCGATGGAAAGAGGGAGACCTTGTATTTGGATCTTTGTACGCTGCTGTGGGCACGTGATATTGACGGAGTTCGGCGGTGGGGGCCGATGGAAAGAGGGAGACCTTGTATTGGGATCTTTGTACGCTGCTGTGGGCACGTGATATTGACGGAGTTCGGCGGTGGGGGCCGATGGAAAGAGGGAGACCGTGTATTGGGATCTTTGTACGCTGCAGTGGGCACGTGATATTGACGGAGTTCGGCGGTGGGGGCCGATGGAAAGAGGGAGACCGTGTATTGGGATCTCTGTACGCTGCAGTTGGCACGTGATATTGACGGAGTTCGGCGGTGGGGGCCGATGGAAAGAGGGAGACCGTGTATTGGGATATTTGTACGCTGCAGTGGGCACGTGATATTGACGGAGTTCGGCGGTGGGGGCCGATGGAAAGAGGGAGACCGTGTATTGGGATCTTTGTACGCTGCAGTGGGCACGTGATATTGACGGAGTTCGGCGGTGGGGGCCGATGGAAAGAGGGAGACCGTGTATTGGGATCTTTGTACGCTACAGTGGGCACGTGATATTGACGGAGTTCGGCGGTGGGGGCCGATGGAAAGAGGGAGACCGTGTATTGGGATCTCTGTACGCTGCAGTGGGCACGTGATATTGACGGAGTTCGGCGGTGGGGGCCGATGGAAAGAGGGAGACCGTGTATTGGGATATTTGTACGCTGCAGTGGGCACGTGATATTGACGGAGTTCGGCGGTGGGGGCCGATGGAAAGAGGGAGACCGTGTATTGGGATCTTTGTACGCTGCAGTGGGCACGTGATATTGATGGAGTTCGGCGGTTGGGGCCGATGGAAACAGGGAGACCGTGTATTGGGATCTTTCTACGCTGCAGTGGGCACGTGATATAGACGAAGTTGGGCGGTGGGGGCCATGGAAAGAGGGAGACCGTGTATTGGGATCTTTGTACGCTGCAGTGGGCACGTGATATTGACGGAGTTCGGCGGGGGGGGCCGATGGAAAGAGGGAGACCGTGTATTGGGATCTTTGTACGCTGCAGTGGGCTCGTGATATTGACGGAGTTCGGCGGTGGGGGCCGACGGAAAGAGGGAGACCGTGTATTGGGATCTTTGTACGCTGCAGTGGGCTCGTGATATTGACGGAGTTCGGCGGTGGGGGCCGATGGAAAGAGGGAGACCGTGTATTGGTATCTTTGTACGCTGCAGTGGGCACGTGATATTGACGGAGTTCGGCGGTGAGGGCCGATGGAAAGAGAGAGACCTTGTATTGGGATCTTTGTACGCTGCTGTGGGCACGTGATATTGACGGAGTTCGGCGGTGGGGGCCGATGGAAAGAGGGAGACCGTGTATTGGGATCTTTGTACGCTGCAGTGGGCACGTGATATAGACGGAGTTCGGCGGTGGGGGCCGATGGAAAGAGGGAGACCGTGTATTGGGATCTTTGTACGCTGCAGTGGGCACGTGATATTGACGGAGTTCGGCGGTGGGGGCCGATGGAAAGAGGGAAACCCTGTATTGGGATCTTTGTACGCTGCAGTGGGCACGTGATATTGATGGAGTTCGGCGGTGGGGGCCGATGGAAAGAGGGAGACCTTGTATTGGGATCTTTGTACGCTGCTGTGGGCACGTGATATTGACGGAGTTCGGCGGTGGGGGCCGATGGAAAGAGGGAGACCTTGTATTGGGATCTTTGTACGCTGCTGTGGGCACGTGATATTGACGGAGTTCGGCGGTGGGGGCCGATGGAAAGAGGGAGACCGTGTATTGGGATCTTTGTACGCTGCTGTGGGCACGTGATATTGACGGAGTTCGGCGGTGGGGGCCGATGGAAAGAGGGAGACCGTGTATTGGGATCTTTGTACGCTGCAGTGGGCACGTGATATAGACGGAGTTCGGCGGTGGGGGCCGATGGAAAGAGGGAGACCGTGTATTGGGATCTTTGTACGCTGCAGTGGGCACGTGATATTGACGGAGTTCGGCGGTGGGGGCCGATGGAAAGAGGGAGACCTTGTATTTGGATCTTTGTACGCTGCTGTGGGCACGTGATATTGACGGAGTTCGGCGGTGGGGGCCGATGGAAAGAGGGAGACCTTGTATTGGGATCTTTGTACGCTGCTGTGGGCACGTGATATTGACGGAGTTCGGCGGTGGGGGCCGATGGAAAGAGGGAGACCGTGTATTGGGATCTTTGTACGCTGCAGTGGGCACGTGATATTGACGGAGTTCGGCGGTGGGGGCCGATGGAAAGAGGGAGACCGTGTATTGGGATCTCTGTACGCTGCAGTTGGCACGTGATATTGACGGAGTTCGGCGGTGGGGGCCGATGGAAAGAGGGAGACCGTGTATTGGGATATTTGTACGCTGCAGTGGGCACGTGATATTGACGGAGTTCGGCGGTGGGGGCCGATGGAAAGAGGGAGACCGTGTATTGGGATCTTTGTACGCTGCAGTGGGCACGTGATATTGACGGAGTTCGGCGGTGGGGGCCGATGGAAAGAGGGAGACCGTGTATTGGGATCTTTGTACGCTACAGTGGGCACGTGATATTGACGGAGTTCGGCGGTGGGGGCCGATGGAAAGAGGGAGACCGTGTATTGGGATCTCTGTACGCTGCAGTGGGCACGTGATATTGACGGAGTTCGGCGGTGGGGGCCGATGGAAAGAGGGAGACCGTGTATTGGGATATTTGTACGCTGCAGTGGGCACGTGATATTGACGGAGTTCGGCGGTGGGGGCCGATGGAAAGAGGGAGACCGTGTATTGGGATCTTTGTACGCTGCAGTGGGCACGTGATATTGACGGAGTTCGGCGGTGGGGGCCGATGGAAAGAGGGAGACCGTGTATTGGGATCTTTGTACGCTGCAGTGGGCACGTGATATTGATGGAGTTCGGCGGTTGGGGCCGATGGAAAGAGGGAGACCGTGTATTGGGATCTTTGTACGCTGCTGTGGGCACGTGATATTGACGGAGTTCGGCGGTGGGGGCCGATGGAAAGAGGGAGACCGTGTATTGGGATCTTTGTACGCTGCTGTGGGCACGTGATATTGACGGAGTTCGGCGGTGGGGGCCGATGGAAAGAGGGAGACCGTGTATTGGGATCTTTGTACGCTGCAGTGGGCACGTGATATAGACGGAGTTCGGCGGTGGGGGCCGATGGAAAGAGGGAGACCGTGTATTGGGATCTTTGTACGCTGCAGTGGGCACGTGATATTGACGGAGTTCGGCGGTGGGGGCCGATGGAAAGAGGGAGACCTTGTATTTGGATCTTTGTACGCTGCTGTGGGCACGTGATATTGACGGAGTTCGGCGGTGGGGGCCGATGGAAAGAGGGAGACCTTGTATTGGGATCTTTGTACGCTGCTGTGGGCACGTGATATTGACGGAGTTCGGCGGTGGGGGCCGATGGAAAGAGGGAGACCGTGTATTGGGATCTTTGTACGCTGCAGTGGGCACGTGATATTGACGGAGTTCGGCGGTGGGGGCCGATGGAAAGAGGGAGACCGTGTATTGGGATATTTGTACGCTGCAGTGGGCACGTGATATTGACGGAGTTCGGCGGTGGGGGCCGATGGAAAGAGGGAGACCGTGTATTGGGATCTTTGTACGCTGCAGTGGGCACGTGATATTGACGGAGTTCGGCGGTGGGGGCCGATGGAAAGAGGGAGACCGTGTATTGGGATCTTTGTACGCTACAGTGGGCACGTGATATTGACGGAGTTCGGCGGTGGGGGCCGATGGAAAGAGGGAGACCGTGTATTGGGATCTCTGTACGCTGCAGTGGGCACGTGATATTGACGGAGTTCGGCGGTGGGGGCCGATGGAAAGAGGGAGACCGTGTATTGGGATATTTGTACGCTGCAGTGGGCACGTGATATTGACGGAGTTCGGCGGTGGGGGCCGATGGAAAGAGGGAGACCGTGTATTGGGATCTTTGTACGCTGCAGTGGGCACGTGATATTGACGGAGTTCGGCGGTGGGGGCCGATGGAAAGAGGGAGACCGTGTATTGGGATCTTTGTACGCTGCAGTGGGCACGTGATATTGATGGAGTTCGGCGGTTGGGGCCGATGGAAACAGGGAGACCGTGTATTGGGATCTTTGTACGCTGCAGTGGGCACGTGATATTGACGGAGTTCGGCGGGGGGGGGCCGATGGAAAGAGGGAGACCGTGTATTGGGATCTTTGTACGCTGCAGTGGGCTCGTGATATTGACGGAGTTCGGCGGTGGGGGCCGACGGAAAGAGGGAGACCGTGTATTGGGATCTTTGTACGCTGCAGTGGGCTCGTGATATTGACGGAGTTCGGCGGTGGGGGCCGATGGAAAGAGGGAGACCGTGTATTGGGATCTTTGTACGCTGCAGTGGGCACGTGATATTGACGGAGTTCGGCGGTGGGGGCCGATGGAAAGAGGGAGACCTTGTATTGGGATCTTTGTACGCTGCTGTGGGCACGTGATATTGACGGAGTTCGGCGGTGGGGGCCGATGGAAAGAGGGAGACCGTGTATTGGGATCTTTGTACGCTGCAGTGGGCACGTGATATAGACGGAGTTCGGCGGTGGGGGCCGATGGAAAGAGGGAGACCGTGTATTGGGATCTTTGTACGCTGCAGTGGGCACGTGATATTGACGGAGTTCGGCGGTGGGGGCCGATGGAAAGAGGGAAACCCTGTATTGGGATCTTTGTACGCTGCAGTGGGCACGTGATATTGACGGAGTTCGGCGGTGGGGGCCGATGGAAAGAGGGAGACCGTGTATTGGGATCTTTGTACGCTGCAGTGAGCACGTGATATTGACGGAGTTCGGCGGTGGGGGCCGATGGAAAGACTGCTGGGCAGTACGAAGTATTGCATGTACTGAGCCACGTGGTCGCTGTGTACAAGTGACGGCTTTCCTTGGCAGATCGGTGGCCGCGTGGATGTGGAAACGCTGTTAATACTGGGTTGATTTTGTCCATCTTATGCATAGAGGCTGAAGCTTTAGTCGTATAGACAGCAATGAATACAATGATAGGTACCTCGTAATCAGACCTCTATTTGCAGATTACACATATGAAGAATTGTTCATAGCCGCGGTGGAGTAGCCGAGCCGTCTAAAGCGTCTTGCTGCAGAGCGCACGGTTTCTCGCCGTGGAGGTTCGAGTCCTCCCTGGGGCATGGGTGTGCGTGTGTTTTCCTTAGGTTAGTTTACCTAGGTTTAAGTAGTTTGTAAGCTACGGACTGATGACCACGCAGTTTGGTCTGATAGATTTACAAACATTTGAACATTTTTATTTGTTCCAAATCTTGCTATTTCCTCACCCAATACAGTGAATTTTCTGATTCTGATATTTAAATCATAGTTGCTCCACACCAAAACTTTTACAATGAAGTATTGTTTGAATCCTGCCATCTTGCCGTTAATATAGTATTTTTAGTTCCACATCTGAGGTTTAAATCATAGTGCCTCATACTTAGACCTTTCCCTCCTAGTGGAATTTTTTTTTTTTTTTTTTTTTTTTTTTTTAGTTCAATTTTGTGATTTAAATCGCAGCTTTCCTGTACGAGACCTTTACCTGCAACTTACACACATGATGTTTTGTTCAAATTTAACCATTTCATAATGCAATACTATGAAGGTTTGACTACAAATCTGAATTTTAAATCATAGGTGCCCCATAATCAGACCTCCATTTACAGATTAAACACATGAAGAACTGTTCAAATCTTGCTATCTCCTCATTGAATACTGTGAACGTTCGGATTTCACATCTGAGATTTAAATGATAGATGTTCCATATCGAAACCTTTACTTATAAATTACACATATGAAGTGTTGTTCAAATCTGGCCATCTTTTCATTAATTATTATGAGCTTGGTGGTTCCACATCTGAGATTTAATTCATGTTTTCCCCATACTTCAACCTTTGCATACTGATATGTGTTTCGTTCACAGTTTGTCATTTTCTCATCCACTGCTACCAGCTTTTTGATTCCTGATTTGAGATTTAAGTCATACTGCCCCATACTCAGATCTCTATTTACAGAGTACACACATGTTGTACATTCTAAATTTCCCACTCCTTATCCAATATTGTGAACTTCCAGAACTGAGACTTTAATTTGCCCCATAATTAGATCCTTACTTACAGATTACACATACAATATTTTGGTAAAATCTGCAACCTCTTCATCCAATACCTTGTATGTTTGAATCCACTTATGAGATTTTAATCCTACTTTTCCCCTTCGCAGACCTTTACCTGAAGATTATACAAATGAAATATTATTCACATTTCACCATCTCCTCTTCCAGTAATATGAAGTTTTGTTTACAGATTTCAGTTTTAAATTATGGTGCACCATAAACAGATCTCTATTTTTAGATTACACATATGAAGAATTGATGAAATCTTGGCATCTCTTCATCCAATACTGTGAATTTTCTGATGCCACTTCAGAGTTTAAATTATAGTTACCCCATAACTAAACCTTAAATTACAGATTATACATATTAAGTATAGTTCAAATCTTGCCAGCTTTTCATTCATTACCATGAGGTTTTGGTTCCTCATCTGAGATTTAAATCATAGGTGCCCATACTTAGACCTTACTTACAGATTTCACACAGGAATTTGTATCCAAATTCAATCATTTCTTATCCATTACTATGAGTCTTTTGTCTCCATCTTGAGATTTAAATAATCCGACCTGAATATTTAAATCATAGTTGTCCCATACTCACACCTCCACTCCCCATCCTCCTATCCACTATTGCGAACTTCATGACTCCACATTTGAGATTTAAATTGCAATTGTCCCATACTCAGACCCTTAACTACAGATGACAGACGTGATATATTGTTCAAATTATGCCATATACTCATCTATTACTTGGAATGTTTTTATTAGACATTTAGAGTACTATATAAACTGCTTTCACTCATCGAACAATGTACTGTTTCCACTTCTGAGATGTTTGGACACAGATATGATTTTAACTATAGTTTCCCTGTACTGACACTTCACCCAATACTAATTTCTTTTAGATTTTATATCTGAGTTTGAAGTCATATTTACCACACACTTCATTCACAGATTACACACATGAAATATTATTCAAGTTTTCTCGTCTCCTCATCCAATACTGTGATTTTACAGTTTCCACATCTGAGATTGAAATAACAGTAAGCAGATACTAAGATCTTTACTTACAGACTACACATGTGGAGTAATATGCAAAACTTGTCATATCCTCATTCAATAATGTGAAATTTTTGATCCCATATCCCAGTTTTAATTCATATTTGCACCATACTCAGACTTGTATTTACAGATTACACACATGAAGTATTATTCAAATTTTGCCACCTTATCCAATACTATGGACTGTTTGATTATACACATGCGATTCAGATGAAGTGTTCTGATTATCTCAACTTTGTTTTGTTTAGAGTCAGACAAACATGTGAAGTTTACCATATTATAACCCAAGCCATATCTAATTTCAACATAGTAAGTAGGTCTTTGTGCATTACTGACTATGCACATGATGTATTATTTAAATCTGGCCACTTTATCCAAACTATAACTACATGAACTCTCATTTGAGATTCAAACAATGTCTTTATTCTCTCTATTTTATTTTATTTAGACTCAGCCAAACATGTGAATTTTATTGTTGTTTTATAATACATTCCAAGCCATATCATATTTCAACTCATTACTTATATCTTTGAACATAAGTTTTATAATTATAAGAAGGAGAAATATATATATAAACCCTGATTAAATACTTATATGTATACATAATTAACAAATTTACAATTAATATGGAAAGAAAGAGGCTTGTGTACATTTATGCTTATATATACTGCTTGGAGTTTGTTCATCTGTGTAACAATTGCTTGTAGAACACTTATGTTTTTGTTCCTTGTACAGGGGCTGATGATGACGGCCTGGTCCATCGAAACTGGTTACTAGTAAATAACAAAATGAAAACACAGCTGAGTGTTATTATTCATTGTATTCATTGCTGTTAATACTGAGTTGTGCTGGCCTGTTGGAACTTCTGCGACGAGTGTGGGCAGCTGTTAGTTTGCAATCGTTGTACTGCTTGAAATCTATGAGGTGCCCGGAAGAGTGTGGCCGTTTACTCTGGGCTGACATACCTTTTCCTTCGGTGGCCTGAGTGTGGAAGCGCGCCGAGAGGTCGCTTGTTGATTCTTCAGAACAGTGGGGACGATGTGGGGATGTGTAACTGAGAGTAATAGTGGGTGAGCACTGTTTGATTTGACAACGGTTTGACACCCGTTGCTTGTGATTGACATATTTTGTGCCAAGTTCTTCACGCTTGTTTCACTGTGGTTTCGTCCGTTTTACACGGGCGTAGTCTGCCTGTGGTCAACTATAACCCTACCCGTCCTACACCACCGGTTAGAATATGATAATTAGAAAAATGACCCGTGTGCCTAATTATCTTAATTTGGTGGAAAAGCTATCGGTAATGAAGCCGATGATGTAGTGGAGGCTATAACCGGAACGTTGCTGCACCTCTTTGGTAAACAACAACGATCGATAGGAATAAAGAAAGTGGAAAGTAAAATCTGGAGTAAAATGATCAATGTTTAAATAAAAAAAAATGCTGAACAAACGGAACACAGGGATTAATTTGGAAAAAGTGAATAACTTATTGATTTACGGTCGCCAGCTCGATGTACGAGCAAATAATTTGGTGGGATGTCAATAATATAAAAGTTAATTAAAAACGTGAAATATTACGTAAAATTTGGGTGGGCAGAAAATCAGAGGGTGCGAGTCAAATTCGGTACAAAAGACACTGACAATATACTAATTACTGAGAAATAGTTTACTAACACAGGGTTCATTGTAAGACAGCGAAATGCAAGCCATAGCCGCGCAAATGCAACATGTAGCAAATCATGCAAAACTCTCACCTTAATACTTACTATGTACAGCTTCAAATAATTAATTGTTTATATAAGTACCAGAACTTATTCTACAGTGAGTATGCCATGCGCTTGAGTAATAATCAAGTTGTAACTGAACTATTAACTATACTAATGACAAGCTCAAAAAATTAATTAATGACTTGTCGTGCTAACACTGAATATTTAGAAAAGAACCATTTAACCTTCTGATTAACTTTTGCTCTATCTTTAACCAGGAATTATTAGCATTCAAACACTTGTAAACAATTACTATTCTCACTAGTCAGTACTTGCAAGTTAAAACAAACTTTACCTCAAAATAATATACAGTGGAAAACAATTAATCTTTTACACTGTTAATGAAATATCTTTTGAAATTGAAAGTTAATCTAGCAGTTTCGTTCAACTTAGCAAACCTATTGATCAGCAACACTGGCATAAGCTACGTTTAGTAAAACTTTTCTGAACACATTTTTTATTAACGACTGTCACATTGTCTTTAATGACTCTGATTTTTAGTTTTCTATAACTTTGTGAATATCCTCGGAAAAACAATGGATGAGGAAGGAACCTGTCTGGACAATGACTATGGGTAATGATTTTTAAACACAGGATCACAAGTAACAGTGTTCGCTATTGAACAATCATCACTAATACGCTGGTTAGCTGTACATGCTAAGACAAACAGGACAGATATTACTGAATTTGATGTGCGACGTGGTGCTGCTGATTGAAGACTGTTGGCACTTAACATTTGCAAACACAGGCTCTTCTTGGCAACGAATGTTAATTACAATTTACGGCCCCCAGCATTCCTCTTGATGCATTTATTAATTATTTGAGCTGTGGCCGCATGAATAAATAATTTTGCCTCTTCGCCGTCTCCTCCACTAGTGCCAATCCACGTACATTTTCCGTACACCACTGAGCACACAATGCGTCTGTCCGCCGCTACTTCTCAACAACGACTCCTTCTCGCTGTGCGCCTCTGCGCTACCAGCGATAAAAAACTCCCTACTCAAAGATGATTCTATACAATAGCAAAGCCCTTGCTAACCCAGCGTGTCTACTACATTTACAATATTTTTGACATATATGGAAATTAGCAGTACAATGCAAATATATCACAGAAACAAAATATACAAATACATAATAAATTACAAAAAATACAAATGAAAAATGCATAAAGCATCGTTTTATATACCACCCTGTACGCACACATGACTGGAAAGCACCGTTGGTCACTGTATTGTTGTGTCACACAACCTCCGCCAATATATATATAATTAATATTTCAACTAAGTTAAAAGTTTTAACCTAAATTTTGTACCAGTTTCCATTTTTGTAAATGTATGTTTCTTGTACCAGTACAAAGGTACTCAATTGCGTTCAGCTTTCGTTGTTGGATGTATCATTGTTGTAATGTTAGAGAATTAATGTGAAGGTGCGTGCGTTTATCTTTGTTCACTTAGCCTTTTTTCTAAGTTACTTAGGTTACATAAAAATGTTATCACCCTCCTGTTGCCTTAACACCCAGAGTTTTTAAAAATTAACCATTTAATTGATCGTGCTGTACTTTAGTGTTTGAGGAAAGACTCCTTCTTCATTCCTGTTGTTGTTAGTATCGAGATAGCAAAGGCTATGTGACCTCTCTGTAATAAAATGAATGACTCCGTCGGTCCAGTACGTCCTTACAAGACTGGAGATGCTTTTGATTAGCAGCACGAGAAAAAAGGCGCGCGGCGGCGATACGTCAGTAGAACATCCACACACGTGTTCTCGAAATTACTTTGGGGTACCATTGTAATGATCAATTATAATCTGCTAAAAGGGAACGTAATTCAACTGCTTCTTGCATAGATGATCGAACTGCGAATTGGGTCGCGGAATGGGCTCAAGAAGAAGTTCGGAAAGTATTGCTGGTACTTCGGGTTCTTGACAACTGCGAAGTGTCGTTCATTGATGTATTGCCAGAAATCCAGAACTGGTTTATCACCATTTACAAACAGGTTGTGGGCAGCGAGTTCGCTAATCCATCTCACTATGTGAGTCTTCACTTGCGAGAAATAGTCCTTATCAGGGAAGAGGAGCATTTCTGCAGTGATCTTTTCAGGGGTTGTGCGTGTAAAGATGACCAACATCTGGCGGACCAAAAGCCAAACATCGTCTCCTTCGCCGCAGCAAGTTGATCGTTGTCGCGGCGGTGCTGCTAGGTGGATTCTGTAGAGGGGCGTTTGGCAGATCTGCTTACCATTGACTGATTTCCAGCGAACATGCGGATTTTGTGTTCTTTTGCATTCGGCGGAAGTCGCGAATGCATCGCAGAGTACACTAGCCTAGCCGTCGACATGCGTGGTAGGGTAAGCGTGGTTCGAAGATAACTATATTCAAGAAAGAGGTATCTCAAGTAGAAAAAGGGCGCTGGAACGTCTGTCAGCTGCACTGGTGGTACTATCGAGCTTCGGGCCGTCGCTCGATGCTGTAAATGATAGAGATTGAGGCCTGCTTTGCTCCTTTGGAGGGTAACGGACTCGTAGCTGAGTTTAAATAACATACCTTGACTTACAAACCAGCCCAATGCTACCAACATGCGTCTGACCATCGTCGAAGGTATGTAGAACGTCTGCGCCACGTTTGGGATACGGGATGCTACATAAACATTAGCCTACTGGGGACGTTGCAGCATGTTCAGGGCTTTAAGCCGATGATCCGGCGGATTAGCCGTGCGTACTGGGGCGCCGTGCTGCACTGCGCGCGGACGATCGTCTTCGGGGTTTTCCCCCTCGGGCATGGGTGGCTGTGTTGTTCTTAGTTTACCTTAGTTAGTTTGTAAGCTACGGACTAATAACCACACATTTGCATCAGATAGATTTACAAACATTTGAAAATTTTCTAAGCCGATGATATAGAAGTTCCACCCGGATCCACAGATCGCCGCAAGTAGGCTGTGAAATCAATGTCCAAACATCGTGTCGTGGACCGGCAGGGGAGCGACATCAGGCTGTCCGCGTCCTACGGGCAGCGCGCGTGATTTGCGAATGTAAAGGACGCTCACGACGCAGCGCCGTAGAACTCCGCCAACGCCAGCGCGTCATGCAAGTCGTTGCGGTTTACAAGAAGAGAACTAGGTCGTCCGCATATGCCGCGCAGCAGAAGGTGTGGCCATCAAAGGTCATCCAAAAATGTTCAAATGTTTGTATAGCTTATGGGACTTAACTACTGGGTCATCAGTCCCTATACGTGCAAACTACTTGTCAACTAGCTTATCCTAAGGACGGCACCCCCGACCCTAGTGGCCGTGCAGACCGTGACTGGAACGCCTCAGTCCCCTCGGCCACCGCGGCCGGCAAAGGTCATCCCCGTGAGGCGTTGGCGGAGGACACATAGGCCCGGTTCCATGGTGATAGCGCACAGGGTTGTTGACAGGGGGCACCCTTGCCGCACTGACCGTGATTGGAGGTGTTATTCGGCTATTGTACAGAATCCTCGATGTCGCACCTCGAAGCTGGCGCATTCTTACCTCAACGATGATGTCTAGGAATCTCATATTCCGCATCACCGCAGCCAGACAGGTCTGATAGACCGTGTTGAAGGCCTGTCGTAAATCAAGGGAAGCTAAGACCCCCTTCCGCGCGTCGTGTCCGCAACGAGTGCGATCATGTCTCGGCATCGACTCAGCACAGTCCGTATGTTGTAATCGCCTCCTAATGATATTTGACCGTGGGATATCACGAAGCAGGTGACCTTTTGGAGACGTGCTGCTAAAAGCAGGGTAAATATCTTCATGTCACAATTCAGAAGGGCTAGTGGACGGTATTCTGTAAGGCGTATTCCACCGTTCGGTTTGTGAGAAAGAACAAACATTCAAGGTAGTCACCAGGAACCTGTTCTGTGTTGTGCGCCGCCCAATATAGCTGCAATGACGTCTTCCTTATAACACCCTCAAGTAGACGCAGTTGCTCATCCTGTGGTAGTGTTCCATATGACACGCGAGAGATCTCCTCCATCACTTCTGGTGAATGATACTGTTTTAATTTTGACCAACCATCCATTTTATATGTATCTACCAGCACATGATTTTATATATAAGTATCATCTAGTACACCTACCAAATGTTGTGTGTAGCACTATAATAAGCAGATTAATGTCAATGAAACCAAATGATGACACCATAGTGTCTAAACCGGTCGTGTTGAATATATAAAATAAAAACTGCGATCTTGGCGTCTTTCTTACTTATACAATATGATCGTTCCCTAAGATGAGTAAAGTAAGTGATAACGAAAATGTGGGAGAAATATTAAAAATATTGTTTAACCCTCAATCGGTGTTGTGGAGTATGAGGATAACCTTCGCAACATTCCAATGCGCATAACACCGGAATTTTGTGTACTGCGGACTTCGGCTCTTCGGAAGCTTTCGTCGAGATAGTTGTGAGCAATCGTAGTCAGAAATCGTCGTTGTGAGCTGCTATTATTTTGACTTGGTAAGCAGAATAACTTGTTTGGGATATGGTGTTACTCCAGCACAGTTTACTTAACGAACCAGTAGTTTAAAACGCTTTATATTTTGTATTGTCTTTAGAGAAATATCACTCAGCATGGCTAACAACGACGGAGTGAGTGTTCCTGAAGCATATTTTCGGGCTCTTATCAGTCAGTGGTTATATGAGATGGAAGATATTGAAGACAGTGATGCTGAAACTGCCAGTGAAAGTGGTCGTGAACGCAAAAGTTATCACAATACTGGGTACTCAAGATTCGATCACCTAAATGATCTTTCAAGGCAAATGTGTCAGATGTTGTTTAATTGATGGGTTAGTCAATACGAAATTACCTAGAGAATTGGGTATATTAACTACTGCCTCTCATTATATTTATTTCTAAATGAAAATTTTCATAAATAATATATCCCTTTTCCCAACAAACAGCTCAGTTCATACATACAATACTAGGAACAAAAATGATCTACACAAGGACTTAAAAGCGCTTACTTTAGTTCAAAAGGAGGTCCACTACTCAGGAACTCACATTTTCAATAATTTACCATCAAGTATAAAAAATTTAGCTAGAAATAAAGATCAGTTTAAGAGGAGCCTAAAAGACTTTCTAGTGACCAACTCCTTCTACTCAATTAGTGAATTCCTAAATTGCTGCAAATGATGCATGTATCGGTATTCATACCATATTAGTATTACTGTATTATCAGCTCAAAAAAAGGTACGTTAGCAAAATGTATGTATCTGTATTTATATTATTAGTATTAGTTATTATTCAACTTGTAAATTTGGTTTCTTGGTATGTTCCACATCCACTAGGATCTCAGCATGGATCTACGGAACGCAAAACTAATCTAATCACTCAGTGGTTCTTCGGGTCCTATTATTAGTAAGCCATTTCCTTCTTCCACTGCGAAATGTTGGCCCATTGAAAAGGAGGAGGTTTTTCCTGTGCCGTCGATCGTCGGATAAGAAGACTAAAATGTTCTGTATGAACTGCAAAGAATATATTTTTAGATCCACCAGGCACTCAACCTCTTTCGAGTGTGTGAAAGAATGAAAATTTCCTGATGTTCATGCTTTGTAAAATTACGTATTATTGTACCTTACCTAAGTAATCACTGTTTTATTTTATATTTTAGGCAATAATGCACATAACTGAAGTGCCATTAATTACGAATTTAACATTTTAAAGTTTGGAATTTAAAGCTGATGGGCTAACGAGATAATATTTAGACACGTTATTGTTATGTTTAAATTTTGCAAAGTTGGTTTGATGTCAATAACTACCAAATAGTAATGGGTATAGTCTGTATTCATTGCCATATATTCAGATGCCTGTCTAGAAACTGGTGCTGCGGTGAGGCGGCCGAGCACATTGAGACGCTATGCTACGATGCGCGAGGCCGTTCCCCGTCGGGGGTTCGAATCTCTACTCGGGCATCGATATTTGTGTCGTTTGTAGTATAAGTCAGTTCATAAGTAGTTTGTGAGTTTAGGGACTGATGACCACGCAGTTAACTCGCATAAGCTTTACAAACAGTTGAATCTAGAAACTGCTATAGTAGTGTGGGGTATGTAAATACCCCACGACACAGTTTATTGCAGTTGTGGTGGAGTAGCCGAGCGGTCTAAAGCGTCTCGCTGCGGAGCGCGCGGTTGCTCGCCGTGGAGGTTCGAGTCCTCCCTGGGGCATGGGTGTGTGTGTGTGTGTTGTGCTTAGGTTAGTTTACATAGGTTTAAGTAGTTTGTAAGCTACGGACTGATGACCACGCAGTTCGGTCCGATAGATATACAAACATTTTACTTTTTTTTAGTTTATTGCATAAAACATTCACGACACCGACTGAGGGTTAAAGAGGTAACAGTTCATATATATATGTCAAAGCTTTGTGCCTCGGTTGCAGAGTGTTAGAGTGCCAGACTACAGCGGGTGCCGTGGCTCAGCGCACCCGGTCAGAGGGATCTACGCCCTCTGTAATAAAAAAAAAAAAAAAAAAAAAAAAAAAAAAAAAAAAAAAAAAAAACGAGCCAAGAACTTATCGAACAAGAACCAACGAACACGATCAGCGTCCGCAACAAAAGGAACTTAGCCATAGAGCAAAAAAAGACTACAAATCCAAAGGTAGCGGGTTCGATCCCTGCCGGGTCCTAGGATTTTTATCTGTCACTTCCCACTTCTTTCACCTCTGGCAGTATTGCTCATGTGAAAAATACCGAGTAGCACCGTGGTTCGGAACCCACGTTAAACTGTAGGTCCCCCTGTAACTGGCTGGGTCAGTCAGTTCGAAGGTCGGAGGAAGGCAACAGCATACCACCTCCAAACAGGACCATGCTTAGTAAAGCACTGTGGTGTTCAAACCAATCTCCGGATTGTTGACTGCTCTACCACTTTGTTTTAACTCAAATATCACACAATTTTGGCTGTTTGTTAAAATACGGTCGGAAAAAATATCACGTTTGGTGCATAGATATTATCACAATAGTATGGTCGTAATCGTATCATCCATCAATTTTTATTATTTATATTTTTATTATTTGTGTCCGAAATGTTTGCAAAAAAAAAAAAAAAAAAAAAAAAAAAAGAATCATCTAACTACAGGCAAATCTAAAGTGGGCCGTAAAACACGCCAGTGCGAGTCTTTTTTTTTTAAGCAGGCGGTGCGATATTCTTGGGGTACTGGATTGCGACCTGATCAGCTCTACAGCAGGGTCCCAGAGCGGCGGCGTACACGGGCTGTGGGGCCCGCTGGCTTCCCCGGCCAGTCCTACCGGTGGTGCCCGCGGCGGCTGTAGCCAGTTGTGTTCCAGAGGCCAGGTACAAATAGCCGGTGCCGCGTCAGACCGGTTGCCCGGTTCTGGTTCTGATTCTCGTTTATACGACCGGTCTCCGAACTGCACGAGGAAAACGAGCGCCGGTGATAAAATCTGATCCTGTCTGCAGTAAGTCGCGGCGGACTCGTTACGGCGGCTGCAACCCTCAGAAGCGATCCGCACTAAAACACAAAAGGAACAGCGCCGAGACACTTGCTCTGCGCCCGCAAGCCCGGTCTGCAACGGCGAAGTCAGGCCGGTGCAAAATAAAAAAAGTGCTACACATTTCATGAAGGGGCGTCCTCGCTAAGAATAGTTCATGAATTAGCTGGCCGCGGTGGCCGAGGGGACTGAGGCGATCCAGTCACAGTCTGCACGGCCACTACTGTCGTGGGTTCGAATCCCCCCTCGGGCATGGATATTTGTACCGTCCTTAGGATTAGCTAGTTCGTAAATAGTTTGTAAGGTTAGGGACTGATGACCCCGTAGTTAAGTCCCATAAGCTATACAAACATTTGAATTTGAGTTCATGAAATAACACTCTGCCGTTAACTTGGCAGAGCTGTTGGAAGCTTAAAGGATGAAATCCTCCTAATCCACCACTATAGGCAAAGAAGCAGCGAAATTGAGCAAAAATGTAAGCTATCCAAACGAAAAAATGCTTCAATCACACAACAAAGAATGGGGAATGTGGCATGGACCAAGGTGTGAAAGATAAGAAACATTTAAATCATAAATTCTCACATATTCGCGCATACATAAAATAAGACGATAGATATTGTTTTAAAGAAACCGGTTGTCCGCCTCCGTAGTCTAGTGGACAGGGTGATGGGTTAGCACGCAGGGGGCCCGGGTTCGATTCCCGGTCGGGTTGGAAATTTTCTCCATCCGGGGACTGGGTGTTGTGTTGTCCTCATCTTCATTTCATCATCATTGACACGCAAGTCGCCGAAGTGGCGTCAGATAAAAAGACTTGCACCAGGCAGGCTGAACACGACCCCAGTTGGGGTCTAACGGTCATTAATGCCACACGATCATCATCATCAAAGAAACCGGTTGCAGGAATTCGGTTCCCTTTTGTTTTATAAATAGTGCGTTTCATCCTTCTGGGGCGTCATCAAACGTTTTTTTATATTATCTGATGATGCCCCACAGGGGCGAAACACGTTATCTATATCTATAAATGTGCATGTCTGAACCACAAGACATAAAGACTTAAAAATTTGTACAGTTACAAATGTCTACCCGGGGAAGGCTTTAGGCACGGTTTTATGTCGATCGGAAAGCTATTTCTCTATATATATTAATGTGAATGTCTGTTCGCTGTACGCTTATCACGTCCGAACGACAAGACGCAGATACTTAAATATTTGCACAGTTACTAATTTATACCCGAGGAAGGTTTTAGGCACGGTTTTATAGCGATCTGATAGATATTTAGTAATTTGAAGAATATAACGCGAAATGCGGAACAATAATTATTCTTTGAAAATTATATTTACTCTTTGAAAATGGTTTTATTGGTTGCATTGTTGCTTGAGTGTTGATAATGACAAAAGGGTGGAGAATATTGGGATGAAAAGTTATCGGTGTATATAAAATTCTACGTTCTGTGTGTGTGTTAATATTTCGCTCTGCAGCGAAAACTACAGAACGCAAACGAATGGTCTGTGTGTGATTGTTGTCAGAAGTCTCACGTTGTATACAATAGCAGTTCCATGCTGATAGCTATAAGGGGGTGGAAGATATCGTGGTTGAAAATTATTTTAAAAAATCGGACTGAAGGCCAGCGATGACGTTTGCGACTCTATAGCAAGGAGGCTATATAGAGCGAAACGTGATGCCACAGACCATATCTTTGATCTATGCGCGCTACAATGTCTTCAGCGCTTTCTTTGTTGGATAAGCATACGAATAAGGAAATATTACATCAAGTACAATACTACAAATAACGTAGTTTACCAGAATGCCCTAAAATGAAATTAAAATGAATTTGGACATTACTCTCACCATACGTGTTTAGATATTGCAACACAGTCTATATACGGACTGATGTCCA
This sequence comes from Locusta migratoria, assembly GCA_026315105.1. Lineage (NCBI taxonomy): Eukaryota > Metazoa > Arthropoda > Insecta > Orthoptera > Acrididae > Locusta > Locusta migratoria. The sequence continues at coordinate 544,304,525 of CM048744.1, forward strand.
AGCAGATTTACAAACATTTGAACATTTGAACAGTCTATGAGGAATAATGTATGTATTATTTATTGTAAATCATTAAGCACTTCACTTAATTTTTTTATTTGAATGTTGATTAAAGTGTTTGTTTCTAAAGTAGGTTTTGTATTTCATTTCATCCTTCAAAACCAGTCTCATAGCACAATCAACCAACACGCGAGCGGAGCCGCGGGCTTAAACTAGTAGTTCATTTAACACTTTGCCTTTAACTGAGCAGAGCTGTTGGAAGCTTAAAGGATGAAATCCTTTTAATCGACCAGTATCCGCAAAGAAGCAGCGAAATTAAGCAAAAACGTAAGCTATCAAAACGAAAAAATGTTTCAATCACACAACAAAGAATGGGAAATGTGGCATGGACCAAGGTGTGAAAGATAACAAACATTTAAATCATAAATCCTCACATATTCGCGCATACGTAAAATAAGACGATAAATATTGTTTTAAATATACCGGTTGTAGGAATTCAGTTTCTTTTTGTTTTATAAATAATGCGTTTCATCCTTCTGGGGCGTCATCATGCGTGGTTATGGTATATCCCCCAAATTTGCGACTGGATAGGGGATTTCCTGTCAGATAGGACACAGTAGGTAGTAATCGATGGTAAGACATCGACTAAAACAGAGGTGATATCGGGCCTTCCACAGGGTAGTGTTACTGGTCCTCTGCTGATCATTATTTACATAAACGATTTGGGAGAAAATCTAAGTAGCTCTCTTAGTTTGATTGAAGATGACGCCCTCATTTACCGTCTAGTGAAATCATCTGAAGATCAAAACCAACTGCAGAACGATCCAAATAAGATATCACTATCGTGTAAAAATTGGCAATTGACTCTCAATAATTGCGAAGTGTGAAGTCGTCCACATGAGTACGAAAAGAAATCCGTTAAAGTTTGTTTACAAGATAAATCAATCAAACTTGAAGGCCGCAAACTCCACAAAATACTTAGGAATTACTGTTACTTCAGACTTAAACTGGAAAGAACACGTAAATAATGTCGTGGGAAAGGCGAACCAGAGCGTGCGATGTATTGGCGGAACCCTTAAAAGATGTAACAGAACTACTAAAGAAACTGTCCGTCCATTTTTGGAGTATTGCAGCCCAGTGTGGGATCCTTATCAGGTGGGTATGACGGAGAACATCGAAAGAGTTCACAGAAGGGTAGCTCGTTTTGTATTTCACGATACATGGGAGTCAGCGTTACTGAAATGACACAAGATCTGGGATGGTAATCATTAAAACAACGGCGCTTATCGCTGGGCGTGGGCTACTTCCGAAACTCCAATCGCCAACATTCTCCTCCGAATGCGAAAATATATTGTCGACTCCCAGTTACATAAGAAAAGATTATCAGCATAAAATACGAGAAATGAGAGCTCGAACGAAGATTTTCACGTGTTCTTTCATCCCGCGCGCTATTCGAGAATGGCATGGGAGATAAATAGTATAAAGGTGGTTCGATGAACCCTCTCCCAGGCACTTAAACGTGATTTGCAGAGTAGCCCATGTAGATGTAGTTGTTATAGAGACACCTTTCTTTATGTTATCTGATGATGCCCCAAAGGGGCGGAACACGTTATTTTAAATACAAAATAATAATTTAATGATAAAAATAACAGTCTAGTTCTCAAAATTTTTACAGTTCTCTTCTGCAAGAAGGAAGTAAGTACCAAGACTAAGTTAGCAGTGCACCGCTCTATCTTTCTACCAACTATGTTGTATGGGAGTGAAAGTTGTGTGGATACAGGTTACCGTATACATAAGGTAGAGGTTACAGATATGAAAGTAGCAATAATGATGCAGGTACTAATAGATGGGAACAAAGGCAGGAGGGTGTCCATAATGAGGAAATCAAAGAAAAACTGGGAATGAACACCATAGATGAAGCAGTTAGCCGGCCGCGGTGGCCGAGGAGACTGAGGCGCTCCAGTCACGGTCTGCACGGCCACTACGGTCGGGGGTTCGAATCCCCCCTCGGGCATGGATATTTGTGCCGTCCTTAGTTGTAAGTAGTTCATAAGTAGTTTGTAAGTTTAGGGACTGATGACCCCGTAGTTAAGTCCCATAGACTCTACAAACATTTGAACATTTTTTTTTTTTTTTGAAGCAGTTAGAGCGAATAGACTGAGATGGTGGGGTCATGTTACACGCATGGGAGAAGCAAGGTTACCTAAGAGACTCATGAGCTCGGCAGCGGAGGGTAAGAGGAGTCGAGGTAGACCAAGAAGAAAGTACTTAGATTCGGTGCAGAATGATTTTGAAGTAAAAGGCATAACATCAGACGAGGCATCAATCTTAGCATTGAATAGGGGATCATGGAGAAATTTTATTAGAGTTACTTTGCTCCAGACTGAACGCTGAAAGGCATAATCAGACTCTAATTATGATGATGATGATGATGATGATATTATAGGTGATCGCCTGAACATCCACAGCGAGAGATCTGAAGATGATCTAAACTTAGATCGAAACCGGTCACCTATAATAATAAACTGAAAACAAAGTTGCGAACTAGACTGTTATTTTTATCATTAAATAATTATAAGTTCGCTGTTTTTCCCAAATAAGGAAACCATGTTTTCCAAACTGATTAACAAAATAATCACTTGAAAAACAGCTCTTCGGTTGCGGAAGTTGTGGTAAAATTTTTTTACTTCACCATGGTTTCGGCTTCACTAGGGGAGCCTTCATCAGAAATAAAGCAGTTTTTTACATATGAATGTATAGTCAGCAGATGGTCTTTAGCGATAGGGCTCACGTTAAAAATTAAAAAGTTTGCACATTGCAAAATTTAAAAAGAAGTAAGACAACTCGCCGCTAAGGGTGGCGTGTGCGGCCAGCACTGCAGGTGGCATCAGACTTTGTTTTACTTCTGATGAAGCTCCCCTAGTGAAGTCGAAACAATGGTAAAGCAAAAATTTTACCAAAACTTCCGCAACCGAAGAGCTGTTTTTCAAGTGATTATTTTATACATTCACGAACGGTTGCTGTCTTTAACAGCGATGTTCAAAATTGCACGAAATGCAAATATCTTAATTCATGTAAGCGTCGACTACTTTCCTGTAAAACAGCAAAACCGGTTGCTGAACCAGACGGTCAAAATGGAGAGGGATCAACATTACGATACATAATGTCTCGTGACATCATTGAACATGACATTTCTCATGCTACTACAAACCACTGCAGTTTAGGTTATACGCATCCCTGCTCGAGGATACTTGTTACTTCATCACTCTCGAGAGTTCACTGTAGAGAAAATCAGAGTTAACTCATAACAAAGCGCAAATATGACTTTTTATTTTTTTATTTCAATGTATTGATTTTACATCTTTGAACCTCGCCAGGATATTTGATATATTCGCATTTTTATGTACCGTGACATGAGCAGCTTTAATTCTTATTCCCAACATTATGATAGCGTAATTCATTGTGTGTCGTAGTCGACAGGCATTGTCAATTACGCCATCAGCATTTTTCTCCAAATAATTAAATAAACGCTGCGTTTACATTTTTTATGTGTTAACGTAAAATCACTTGTCATGTAAGTTACGGAACGATAATTAACTGATAAATAAATCGCACCACTCCGCCACCGAGGACACAGTGACCAGCCCTACTGCAGAGGACTCTTTCCTGCACGTCTCCCGCCACACAAAAATCTCCTTTCGCCACGCAGTCTCTTTCCTGTACCACAGCCTATTTATTCTATAATGCTCGCAGCCACAATACTGTATTCCCGCATCAGGGAGAACAGACCATGAGGTATCGAGACACAATTAATTGTCGTCAGGAGCCCAGCCTCGGCTTGTATATATATTTGACGAATTACAGCGTTCAAATGAATGAAATAAATCGCAATTTGCGATGTTATGGCTTCACTGTATTCGGTTTAGGTGGAATACCAATACAGTATTGTGGCTGCGAGCATTACGGAATAAATAGGCTGTGGTATAGGAAGGAGACAGCGTGGCGAAAGGAGATTTGTGTGGCGAGAAACGTGCAGGGAAGAGTCCTCTGCAGTCGGGTTGGTCACTGTGTCCTCGGTGGCGGAGTGGTCAACGCGTCTGCTTAGTAATTAGGTGATCCCGGGTTCGAATCCCGGCCGGGCACAAAATTTCATTCGCCACAGTTTGGTATTCCGCCTAAACCGAATACAGTGAAGCCATAACATCGCATATTGCGATTTATTTCATTCATTTGAACGCTGTAATAATTAAATACTATTATGTTCGAAGGCCGCTATTGTCTGCATGCCCAACAAGTTTCCACTTCCTAAATTCAGTTGTACTTTAAACCACAATATCTAGCCGACTATTAATTAATATTCGACAAAAATATCGTTTTGACTTCAAAACACGAAGGTAAATTAATAAATGAACACATTCGTACAACTTTAAAGTGCAGAAGTGACATGTTTTTGAAATCTTCAACAACAGTTTGTTTGTAAATAAAAGTAAATCAGAACGGCGCTCATAAAAATGTCCCCTTTGACTGTGCATTAATTTCAGCCAATTTGACATCTTTTTCGAAAGGCATTAAACGAATCTCACAGTTTCCAGTTCGTTATTCGACAACGACGTGCCATAGTTAGCTCATATTTAAACCGTCATTACCCGATAACAATTAATAATTATTAGATTTAAAAAAAATCGTGTTAACGTTATACATTTATCTACATGCTACAATTTTAAAGGTTAGAAGTAACGTTCTTCAGAATAATCAAAGAGAATGAGCTTTTTGCATCTGTAAACCAAACAAAATTGCGTCACAAGGCGAGCATTAACTTCAGCCCAACTGACAGCTTACGCAAAAGGAATTAACCTGTAAGCAAAATATGCGTGGCCGTCCAGCTTTGGCTCAGGTTCAACAATATTAAGAAATATGTTTTAATGACGGTACAAAAGTGCGCTGGTCGAAGCTAAATCAAAAAAATTCTTATGGCTGTTTGATACTGTTCAAGTAGGGGCCATAATCTAATAATGGAAACCTGCATAGGCGTAGTTTAAAACGGTTTATATAATTTTATCTAAATCTGTTTCTGCAAGCCAATATTAAATATTGTATACTAATATTTCGTACTTTTAATAGCAGTCTGGACTTGGAATTGGGTATGTCGAAAATGAAACATTTATGTCCTGGTTAAAACATGAGCACCCATATCAAGGACCATCACTGTGACTTTCTACTGACTACACATGTCAAAATGTTTTCCATCATCACTATTCTAGCGGTATAGGAACCTTAAAATAAAAGTGGAATAGAGATATACAAAAAGAATATTTCTGTTCAGTTGACAGTTTGGATGACAATAACAAATACATTATAAATTTGTATTACAGACTGTAGTAGCCCTAATACCCGGTAACTCGCTGTCTTGTACTTAACATACTTGTATTTGTTATGGCATACTGACCACTACATCTTCAACGGACTGTTCCTCTGTATAGTCCCACTCCTAAACGACGATTCTGCGTAGATATCTCGTACTGAAACAGCCCTTTTCAATGTATCTACATGGGGTACTCCGCAAATCACACTTAAGTGCCTGGCAGAGGGTTTATCGAACAACCTACATACTATTTATCTCCCAATCTATTCGCGAATAGCGCGCGGGAAGAAAGAACACCCGAATGTCTCCATTCGCGTTCTGATTTCTCGTATTTTATTCCCATGATCTTTATTACATATATATGTAAGTGGGAGTCAACAATATATTTTTGCATTCGGAGGAGAATGTTGGCGATTGGAGTTTCGTAAGTAGCCCACGCCGCAGCGATAAACGCCAGTGTAATGATTTCCATCCCAGATCCTTTATCATTTCCGTGACGCTGTCTCTCCTGTATCGTGATAGTACGAAACGATGTACTCCGTCAAACCCACCTGATAAGGATCCCACACTGGGCAACAACACTCCAAAAAAAGGACGGACAAGCGTAGTATATGCAGTCTCTTTAGTAGTTCTGTTGCATCTTTTAAGGGTTCTGCTAATAAAAAGCAGTTTCTGGTTGGCGTTTCCCACGACGTTATCTACGTGTTCTTTGCAGTTTAAGTCTGAGGTAATAGTAATTTCTAGTTATTTAGCGGAATTTACGGCCTTCACTTTGATTTATCTTGTAAATCAAGTTAACCGGATTTCTTTTTGAACCCATGTAGACGACTTCACACTTCTTATTATTTACAGTCAATTGCCAGTTTTTACACCACAGTGATATCTGATTAAGATCGTTCTGCTGTTGGGTTTGGATGATTTTATTAGACGATAAATGACCGCGTCATTTCCAAAGAACCTAAGAGAGCTGCTTAGATTCCCCCCCCCCAAATTGTTTATGTAAATGAGGAACAGCAGAGGACCAAGAACAGTACCCTGTGGAACGCCCAATATCACCTCTGTTTTAGTTGATGCCTTACCATCGATTACTGTAAACTGTGTCCTTTCTGACAGGAAATCCCCTATCCAATCGCAAATTTCGGGAGATATATCATAACCACGCAATGTCATTAAAAGCTGTTTGTACGGTGTCAAAAGCCTTCTGACATCTTCGATACGGTTCACGTCCAGAAAACTTGTTGGCTATTCTAATCTTTCGATGTAGTTGTGATGAAGGAACGCATTCACAAGATATGTACAATAAGCGCGAGAATTGCCGTACATTAAGATGAATTTCTCACCGATATGCTGCCGATATAGCTTCATCATACGTCGCAGGAAGTCATTCCATTTTCCATCTAGGAGCACCAGTGGCGTAAGGTGGCTCCGGATACTACCACTGAAAACATCAGGAAATCTCCAGCTCGTTGCATTCGCTGGACGGTGTGTCTGAGACGTTAAGGCTGCCCAGGCAGCCTCCAAAAAGTCTCCGACGATTGTCTGCTTCAACTCAGATGCGAGTCATATCTGTGAGTAGTACTTGATGCTATTCTGACGAGTCGGTACAGGATGCTGTTGGGCCCATCCGCGCAGCGCTGAATGGTGTCTGGGTATCATGGGTACCATGGACGTCGGCGGTGAAGCTGCGTGTCATGCAGCCTATAACGGACTGTTTAAGCCGAAACACGACATCCTCTGGCATCACAAAAATTATTATTCAGCATGGTTGTGTTCCTGTAAGTGTCCCGAGCTGTAATCCCTGAGCAGAGGTCCCTCAGCTGCTGCTGTAGCCTTTGGGCGGCCAGAGCAGGAATAGTGTTCGGTAGTTCCTGTATCTCTGTACTTTCTCCACGTCCGAATATCCGAGGTGTCTGGAAACTTCCCTTGATTAAAGTCCCTCCTGACTCAAAGTAACAAAGCAGATACTATCAAACTTCGGAATTTACTTTCTAGGGCTGCGAGGAACGGCCGCGTAGTCTAAGGCGTCTTGCTACGGAATGGGCGTCCATTCTCACCAGAGGTTCGAGTCATCTCTCGGGCATGTGTGTGTCTGTGTGTGTGTGTGTTTTTCTCTTAGTGTAAGTTAGGTTAAGTATTTTCGAAGCCTAGGGACTAATGACAACAGCAGTTTGGTCCAATATGTTTACAAACATTTGAACATTTGATACCCTCTAGGCATGGTGCAAAATGTCCTTCCTATCTGGTGTTATGCCTGGAACTTACAGACCGTCTTATCCACTCCGTCCGATTGGCACTGCTCATACGTGGTTTACATCTTTGCGCGGATTGTGTGTTAATTATGGACAATCTAAGGAAGTGCAATCCACAGATTAAGTATCAGGAACCAACGTTTCATGATCTTGTATAAATACTGTAAGTGTTCCATATTTCTTCTGTTGTTGTTGTTGTTGTTGTGGTCTTTAGTCCGGAGACTGGTTTGATGCAGCTCTCCACAATACCCTATCCTGAGCAAGCCTCTTCATCTCCACATAAGAACGGCAACCTACATCTGTCTGAATGTGCTTACTGTATCCATCTCTTGGGCTTCCTCTGCGATTTTTACCCCACACACTTCCCTCCAATACTAAATTCACAATTCCTTGATGTCTAAGAATGTGTCCTACCAATCTATCCCTTCTTTTACTCAAGGTATGCCAGAATTCTGTTCAGTACCTCCTCATTAGTTACGCGATCCACCCACCTAATCTGTAACACCATACTTCAAAAGCCTCAATCCTCTTCCTGTCCGCACTGTTTATCGTCCATGTCTCACTCCCATACAAGGCAACACTCCATACAAATGCCTTCAGAAAGGACTTCCTTAGTCTTAAATCAATATTCGATGTTAACAAATTTCTCTTTTTCAAGAACGCTTTTCTACCCATTGCCATTCTGCATTTTATGTCCTCTGTACTGCGACCATCATTTGTTATTTTACTGCCCAAGTAACAAAACTCATCTACCTCCTTTATTGCTTCGTTTTCCAATCTAATTCCTTCAGCATCACCTGATTTTCTTACACTGCGCTCCATTACCCTAGTTTTGCTCTTGTTAATGTTCATCTTATATGCACCTTTCAGCACACTGTCTATTCCGTTCAATTGCTCTTCCAGGTCCTTTGCTGTATCTGACAGAATTACTATGTCGTCGGGAAAATGCAATGTTTTTAATTCTTCCCCCTGAACTTTAATTCTTTCACCAAATTTCTCCTTGCTTTCCTTTATGGCTTGCACAATGTACAAATTGAATAACAATGGAGAAAGACTACAACCCTGTCTTACTCCCTTTCCAACCACTGCACCCCTTTCATGCCCTTCAACTCTGACAACCGCAGTCTGGTTTTTCTACAAGTTGTAAATAACCTTACGCTCTCTATATTTTTCTCCTGCTTGCTTCAGAACTTGAAAGAGTTTATTCCAATCAACATTGTCAAAAGCCTTCTCCAAATCTACAAAAGCTAGAAATGTAGGTTTGCCTTTTCTTAATCTATCTTCTAGGATAAGCCGCAAAGTGAGTATTGCCTCCCGAGTTCCTACATTTCTCCTGAACCCAAACTGATCTTCCCCGAGATCGGCTTCTACCAGCTTTTCCATCCTTCTGTATATAATTCGTGTTAATATTTTGCAACCATGACTTATTAAACTGATGGTTCTGTAGTTTTCACACCTGTCTGCACCTGCTTTCTTTGGAACGGGGATTATAACATTTTTCTTAAAGTCTGAGGGTACTTCGCCTGTCTCATACATCTTACACACCAGGGGCCTTGTTTCGACTTAGGTCTTTCAGGGCTCTGTCAAATTCTTCTCTCAGTACAGTATCTCCTATTTCATCTTCATCTACATCCTCTTCCCTTCCTACAATATTGTCTCGAAGTTCATTTCCTTTGTAGAGCCCCTCTATATACTATTTCCACCTTTCAGCTTTCCCTTCTTTGCTGAGAACTGGTTCTCCATCAGTGTCCTTGATATTCATAGAGCTGTTTTTCTTATCTCCAAATGTTTCTTTCATTTTCCTGTAGGCTGTATCTATTTTTCCCCTATTTATACATTCTTCTACATCCTTGCATTTGCCTTCTAGCCACTACTGCTTAGCCATTTTGCACTTCCTGTCAATCTCATTTGTTAGTCGTCTGTACTCCATTTTGCCTGTTTCATTTACTGCATTTTTATATTTTCTCCTTTCATCGATTAAATTTAGTATCTCCTTTGATATCCAAGGATTTTTTGTAGGCCTTGACTTCCTACCTATTTTGTCCTCTGCTACCATCACTATTTCATCTCTCAATTTTACCCATTCCTCCTCTACTGTTTTATTTTTCCCAGTTTCTGTCAATTGTTGCCTAAAGCTCCCTCTGAAATTCTTAAGAACCTCAGGTTCCTTCAATTTATCCAGGTCTCACCTCCTTATTTTCCTACCTTTTTGTAGTTTCTTCAGTTTCAGTCTACAGTTCATAACCAACAAGTTATGGTCAGAGTCTATATCTGCCCCTGGGTACGTCTTACACTGTAAAACCTGGTTCCGAAATCTATGTCTTACCATTATAAAATCTATCTGGTACCTCCCGGTGTCTCCTGGTCTCTTCCACGTATACAACCTTCTTTTGTGATTCTTGAACCAGGTGTTTGTTATAACTAAATTATGTTCTGTGCAAAATTCTACCAGGCGGCTTCCTCTTTCATTCCTTTTGCCCAGACCATATTCACCTACTATCTTTCCTTCCCTTCCTTGTCCTACTACCGAATTCCAGTCTCCCATAACAATTAAGTTTTCCTCTCTCTTAATTGTCTGAATAATTTCCTTTAGCTCCTCATATACTTCTTCGATTTCCTCATCATCGGCAGAGCTAGTTGGCATATAAACCTGTACTACTGTTGTCGGTGTTGGCTTCGTATTTATCTTGACAATGACTGTGCTGGTCGTAGTAGTTTACCCGCATTCCTATTTTCTTATTCATTATCAATCCTACTCCTGTGATACCCCCAATTGATTTTGTATTTATAATCCTGTACTTACCTGACCAGAAATCCTGTTCATCCTGCCACCGAACTTCACTAATCCCCACTATATCTAACTTCACCCTATCCATTTCCCTTTTTAAATTTTCTAATTTTCCTACTCGATTAAGGGATCTAACATTCCACGCTCCGACCCGTAGAATGCCAGTATTGTCTTTCCTGATGATCACATCCTCCTGAGTAGTCCCCGCCCGGAGATCCGAATGGGGGACTATTTTACCTCCGGAATATTTTACCCGAGAAGATGCCATCATCATATGTTCATACAGTAGAGCTGCATGTCCTCGGGAAAGGTAACGGCTGTAGTTTCCCCTTGCTTTCAGCCGTTCGCAGTAGCTGTGTGGCAAAGCCACATTAGCTGATGTTACAAGGCCAGCTCAGTCAATCATCCAGACTGTTGCCCCTGTAACTACTGAAAAGGCTGCTGCCCCTCTTCAGGAACCACACGTTTGTCTGGCCTCTCCACAGATACCCCTCCGCTGTGGTTGCACCTACGGTACGGCTATCTGTATCGTTGAGGCACGCAAGTCACCCCACCTCGGCAATGTCTGTGGTTCATGGGATATTTCTTCTAACATTTCAAATTTTGACTATTTGTCAGGTTAAAATTTTAGACATGGAATTTTTATATATAAAAAAGCAAACAACCGCTTTGTGCGACTATATGCTATAATGATCGTAAGCCGTCGGTTTCTCCGACGTCGATATAACCTGCGTCTCATGTATTTAATAACTCCAAGATGTGACCTTCCTATCGGTATGTTCAAATGTTCAAATGTTTGTAAATCTTATGGGACTTAACTACGAGGTCATCAGTCCCTAAACTTACAAACTACTTATGAACTACTTACGAACTAGGACGGCACAAATATCCATGCCCGAGGGGGGATTCGAACCCCCGACCGTACTATCGGTATTCACAAATAAAAATTGGGCAGTACATAACTCAGGGTAGTAAAAGGTTTATAGCTCGTTGTCTCTGTTCATAGGGATGAGTTATTCATGTCAGCTTCTATGTCCTAAACAGCTATCCAAACTGTTTACATAAGATCAACAATTAGTGTGTAGTTTAGCCAGTCTATCAATATGCAGATGATGACGTGAAAAATATATTTAATCTAACATAAATTAAAGCTTTGAATAACCAACGAAATGGTTTCAAGATAATGTTCTGAAGAGAGTCACTGACAAAGTAATTTTTATAAATGGAGTTTATTACTCTTTTTGGACATGAAAATGCTGAGGTGGTCCTACTTTACACATCGATAAATAACTGAATATTTCCTCAACTATTGTTCATGAGAAGCACAATATATATCACACGCACTCGTGAGTAATGGTTGCTAATTATGTCAAGTAAATTAATGAAAAAATTACCTGACATGGGTTTGGAGGCGATCTGATCGTTTTATAGTTTTCAAAATGAAATGCCAAGCTCACAAGTTAATAATTTATTCAATGACGACCGGTCATCTGAGCCGCCACCTAGAAGCTGCCCTCCCCACGCCCACCCTCGTGGCACTGTACACTCTCTGCTAGCAGCAAGGCCACAGCCTCGCTGACACGCCCTGGAGATTTTATTAATTTAGACGACATCGTCAGAGGAGAGAAACAGCGTTCTATTTGGTATGATTAATATTACAAAAAACAGTCTATAAATTAATTAAATGCAGCAACCAGTTGCTTGTGGTTATTTATTTTTAACTTTAACGACCGGTTTCGGGCGCTTGAGTGCCCTTCTTCTGGTCTCTATACAGACAAACAAGTGCATTGGTATACAGTAAACGCTATAGAACGTTTGAAAGTCGATTACAGAAATTTGAACCAGTTTCGAACCAAATAGATTACAATAGAACCATACATTTGGTTCGAAACTGCTTCAAATTTCTGTAATCGACTTTGATACGTTCTATAGCCTTTACTGTATACCAATGCACTTGTTTGTCTGTATAGAGACCAGAAGAAGGGCACTCAAGCGCCCGAAACCGGTCGTTAAAGTTAAAAGTAAATAACGACAAGCAACTGGTTGCTGCATTTCATTAATTTATAATCTGATAAGTTGCTGAAATGGATAAAATACTTCAAAAAACAGTCTTCATCGCAAAAACTAACAGTTATTTATTAACCGGTTTCGACCTGATGTAGGTCATCTTAGGAATAAAATGTAGCCCATGTGGCCAGTGCTGGACTCGGCTGGGCTGGGCTGTCCTGGCTGTTTTGCTGCCCGCAAGTGACTGTTCAGGACAGCCCAGCCCAGCCCAGCCCAGCCGAGTCCAGCACTGGCCACATGGGCTACATTTTATTCGTAAGATGACCTACATCAGGTCGAAACCGGTTAATAAATAACTGTTACTTTTTGCGATGAAGTTTTTATTTTTTATTTATTTATTTTTTATTTATTTATTATTTATTTATTTATTTATTTATTTGTAATATTAACTTCCTGGAGAGCCTGAATAGGGAGAGAGTGACCATGAGTGGTGTTGCTGCTAATTGGCTGAGAGCTGAGGGCGCCATGTTTTCACCAAAATTGGCGGGCTTTCTTTATGCCTGAAAAGGTACAGCTACTGTTAATGCTTCTGACAGCGATTTACCAATACAGGTGCATACAGCCAATGCTCTACGTTTGCACGTTTTCTGTCGGTTATATTTACGTAAATCAACGTGTTGTTTGTCGGTCGTTGACGATGACTTTAGAACTTTGCGACAATTTTTAAGATTGAATGTTGATTGTTCGCCGGCCGCGGTGGCCGAGGGGACTGAGGCGCTTCAGTAACGGTCTGCACGGCCACTACGGTCGGGGGTTAGAATCTCCCCTCGGGCATGGATATTTGTACTGTCCTTAGAGTTAGCTAGTTCATAAGTAGTTTGTAAGCTTAGGGACTGATGACCCCGTAGTTAAGTCCCATAAGTTCTACAAATTTTTAAACTTTGAATTTGTTGATTGTTCGAATCCAGTAAGCGATAATTCTTTATAACAGTATTTTATAGCTTTTTTGTTTGTTCTTGACACGTCGTGCCACAAAATATATTTTAAATATATGCTGCGGCACCTCCCCTTTGGCTGTGTACTATTGGCTATTCACAATCTTATAACTGGTTACGGGATGTAACATAGAAAAGGGAGGGGGTGGGACTACTGAATCATTGTAGATATTCAGTTACCAATTTTAGTCTGTTTATGTTGTTTCAGTAGAGATAGTATTGGTATTTTTCCGATTTTCTGTGGGACTGTGTTCCTAAAAGTATGTACAAAATGTACACATTTGAAATATATTATATAGGGGCGAAAAGCAATAATAGTGTACTAATGTCACTGATGGATATGCGGACAGAAAATCTAAAATAGCATTATTTTCTTTGAGATGCATAACATTAAATGCCTTTCTTTCTTATTAATCAACTATCGACGTTACCAGAACATCGTAAAATATGCTTCACGAAACTTATTTGCTTACAAATTTGTTAGGCCTATATAAACACAAATGAATGGCGTTTGATTTAACCACATTCTGGTTACTAAGCTAAAAGATGTGATTTGGTGTCAGGGGTCAAACTGATTTCTTCCTGGATGGCTGTCTAAATGCATGTCTCGCTCGCACGTCTGTAAAAGAACACGAGGCCCACCGACCAGTTGACCACACTCTCTCTACACAGGCTCGCTACCACGCCCCGATCACTAGCTCCCTCTCAATGATCTTTCGTCGGCCAAGGCAAGACTACTACCAGTGGAATTTGAAAGAACATTCCAGTCAGCACTGTGGAAGGAAGAAGGAAGATTAGTGTTTAACGTCCCATCGGTAGCCTGGTCATTAGAGGCGGAAACATTGTGGAAAACCTTTGTCTAAATCTAGAAAAACTATTGAAATAATTAATTTATATTATATAACAATGTAAATAGGAAATAAAATCAAATTTCCAACAAAATTTTATCTTGATTAAAGAATAAATCATTACATAAAATAAAAAAAGAGCTTTCTTTATTTTTTGTTCTGGGACAAGTTGAATGGTCTTGTTTGTCGATGCATTTCTCCTGAACTCAATCTGACCTTCCCCTATGTCGGCCTCTACTAGTTTTTGTCTACATTCTTCTGTAAAAAATTCGTCTTACTATTCAGCAACCATGACAATTTAAAACTAATAGTTTGCTAACGTTCATATCTGTCAGAACTTTATTTCCTTGGAAATGGAATTAATAAATTGTATTTTGAAGTTTCAGCATATTTCTCCTGTCTCATATATCTTGCACACAAGGTGAAACAGTATAATTCCGCTTACGTTTTTTGAATGTTTTGTTATAAAATATTTTTCATCCTTTGCCATCTTCATCTATAGTGTTCTACAATAATGCATACACTATTTGGAACTAAATATATCTGCAGTGAAAGGACATAGAACTACAATTTACGGGTAATAATTCAGGAAACAATGAAAAATATAACATTTTAAAATGTAAATAAGCATAGCGCTATCGATGGAGCAACGGAAAGAGGTGCTGAAGTGTTACTGAAAACTACACAATCTGAGTGAGATACGACGCTGTGGGAGAATTAAATTTGGAACACCTCCACAAACGGTAACTGTTACAAGTATACGAGATAATTTTAAAGTCAAAGGAACAGCAAAAAATGTGGGGAAGGGACAAAGCGAAAAGTTAGAAGTTCAACAGATAATTGAAAGTGTTGATACTTTGCTCCAGACGCACACACAATCCCCGAAGAAATCTGCGAGACAATGATGTCGTCAGAATGGACTCTGCAAAAGTCGTGTTGATAGTACTTTCTGCTTCAGAAATGTAAACCTTACATTCCAATACTTTCCCATGTTCTGAACGAGGATGATCCCGGCGAAGTGAATTTTGCGATTGGTTGATAAACGGATGTGAGGACGACCAAAATCTAATTCTTTGGTCAGATGAAGCGACTTTTAGGCTTAACGTAAACATGAACGGCCGTAATTTTATATACTGTGACAATGAGAATCCACACGTAACAGAAGAAAGGCACGGTGCTGTCTGCCTTCTAGACAGTTAATTGGGCTTTACTTGTAACATTGTTACTAGTGACTCTTTCTTAGAAATGTTGGATGTGATGACTACTGGTCTTAACCACTTTTTTGAAATTGATAGTTATTACTTTTAAACAGAATGCGGAACCTCGATTGGAGGACGTTCCTCAGTCGCACATTCCCTGCCATATGGATAGGACGAAGAGGGATGAGGGTATTCCAGTTTGAGTCTTTAGACTTCTATCTGTGGGACATTCTCCAGAACACAGCGTACACGGCAGGACCACAAGTGCTGGATGATTTTAAAAAGCCTAATGAGTATAACTGCGATGCTGTTCGTTTAGGAACAAGTGGCGTGCCTCTGGGTTGTTTGTCGACGGTATATGGCGGCGGTAGGTGGAGCTTAAGGTAAACATTGTATTGTATTTGTCCTTTAATTAAAAACATTGTTACGTTTCAAAGACCATATCAATTATTTTTGGACACCACGTATTTCTTCTCTGCTGACCGCGCAACATATAGACCTACGTAGTCAAAATGTGACATTTTCATATAAACCGAATCCAAGTTTGCTGCAAATTATTTTATTCAGTCTGTACTATTAATTCCCACTGCATGGTCGTTTTGGCTAGATTAGCATTATCAAACAGACCTATTGACGTTACGCTTAATATAGTTTACCAACAGCTATAGTGCATAGTGCTATAGTATTGTTGATCTGCTTGTGATGCAACTTTGCTCACTTAAACTTCAAGCAAGTGGAAAGTCACTGTCTATGTAAAAAAAATTATGGTGAGTGGCTGAGGGTACATCATCCGCGAACTTGAACGAAATTGGTTCTATCCCGATCTTCACTAAAATTTGCTCGCTTAACCTTCTGAACAAGAGTAAAATTATCGCCTACCTAAGATTTCATACGGCGCATAGCGGAGAGTACCTTGCAATAAACTTAGTTACCACTTGACTGGACAAAATGATAGTTAACAGAGTTACAGTTCATAGCTGGAGGAGACAATTGACTGAGTAGGTGGAGGAGGAGTTCAACACACGAGGAGGTGGATGACAGAGGAAGGGGAGGGTAGACATGGGAGAGAGACATGGGTAGGAGGAAATGAATAGAGAGAAAGGAAAATGAGAAATCAACTGAGAGAGGAAGGGGGAGAGAGAGAATGGGGGGGAGAGGAGGAGACGGTGGACAGGTGGAGAGAGGTGGAGAGATGGACTAACTTAAGCCTGGAATAAACAAGTAGCCGGGAGACGACGGATTTTCAGCTAGTGTTTTATACAAATATGTTCTCCTATTTTGTTTACGTCTTGTTAGAATGATATGCTTGATGCATCTTGGAGCCTGTTTGTATTATATGACGAAATGTATAGGATACGACTTTTATCGATATACAAAAATATCTGATGAGTAAATAAAATGGCACTTCCCTCGCCCATTTTGAAGATATTACTGTTATGGATTAGTCAGTACCATATTATAGATGTTTAATTCAGACGTATGATTACACTGCATTACTATACTACCGTATCTTGTAATACTCTAATATTAGTAACTTGTACCCGAAAAAACTTTGATTCAATTTACCTCAAATATAACGGACGTAAAGACTCTATGTGAAATATAAACTCTCTCAGCTCAAGTCATACAGTGTTACACGGCTTCACAGAGGCAGTAATGTTGCCAAGGATTGACGAAGATGAGACATTGATGACTCACATCATCAAGAAGATATGTAGCAGTCACTGACATATTTCTGTATGAATACCATAACTAAAAATAGAAACTTTTGTACATAGTTAACAGATTTACATAAATACTTTGGCAGTGTATTAACTATCTTACGACCGGATATTTTACAAGACCAGTCATAAACAAACATACTGTTAATTTAAAACTTTACATTGTTGCATACGGTTCATTGTTGCATACAGTTCCATTTCACAAGTTGTAACCCACTTTACTGGCAACAGCATTACATCTGTGGAAAACAATGTATAACATACCATCTATGAGGATGATACAATGCACATGCATCACATGCTGACATAAAATGTATGGTATGTAAAGTACTTTTGGTTTTCCATCAGTGTCCTTGATATTCATAGAGCTGTTTTTCTTATCTCCAAATGTTTCTTTTATTTTCCTATAGGCTGTATATATTTTTCCCCTATTTATACATTCTTCTACATCCTTGCTCTATGAAGGAAATGAACTTAGCGGCAATGTTGTAGAAAGGGTAGAAGAAGTAGATGAGGAAGAAACAGTAGATACTATACTGAGAGATAAATTTGAAAGAGCACTGAAAGACCTGGGTCGGAACATGGCCCCTGGAGTAGATGATATTCCCTCAGACCTACTGAAGTCTCTTGGAGAACCAGCCATGACAAAATTGTTTCACTTGGTGTGTAAGATGTATGAGATAGGTGAAGTACCCTCAGACTTTAAGAAAAATGTTATAATCCCCATCACTAAAATGTTCAAATGTTTGTAATTCTATCGGACCAAACTGCGTGGTCATCAGTCCGTAGCTTACAAACTACTTAAACCTAGGTAAACTAACCTAAGGACAAACACACACACCCATGCCCCAGGGAGGACTCGAACCTCCACGGCGAGCAACCGCGCGCTCCGCAGCGAGACGCTTTAGACCGCTTTTTTTTTTTTTTTTTTTTTTTTTTTTTTTTTTTTTTTTTTTTTCTTTTTTTGTTCATCTGGTAGATCTATCGTTCGCGGTCGTTCGTTCCATTTGTTCGTGGTTGTTCGTTGCAGGGGTGGCTCAGCTTTTTTATTACAGAGGGCGTTTAACCCCCTGACCGGACGCGCTGAGCCACGACGCCCGGCATCGCTCGGCTACTACACCGCGGCAATCCCCATACCTAAGAAAGCAGGTGCAGACAGGTGTGAAAACTACAGAACCATCAGTTTAATAAGTCATGGTTGCAAAATATTAACACGAATTATATACAGAAGGATGGAAAAGCTGGTAGAAGCCGACCTCGGGGAAGATCAGTTTGAGTTCAGGAGAAATGTAGGAACACGGGAGGCAATACTCACTTTGCGGCTTATCCTAGAAGATAGATTAAGAAAAGGCAAACCTACATTTCTAGCTTTTGTAGATCTGGAGAAGGCTTTTGACAATGTTGATTAGAATAAACTCTTTCAAGTTCTGAAGCAAGCAGGAGTAAAATATAGGGAGCGTAAGGTTATTTACAACTTGTAGAAAAACCAGACAGCGGTTGTCAGAGTTGAAGGGCATGAAAGGGATGCAGTGGTTGGAAAGGGAGTAAGACAGGGTTGTAGCCTTTCTCCAATGTTATTCAATTTGTACATTGAGCAAGCTATAAAGGAAAGCAAGGACAAATTTGGAGAAGGAATTAAAGGTCAGGGGGAAGAATTAAAAACATTGCGTTTTGCCGACGACATAGTAATTATGTCAGATACAGCAAAGGACCTGAAAGTGCAATTGAACGGAATGGACAGTGTGTTGAAAGGTGCATATAAGATGAACATTAACAAGAGCAAAACAAGGGTAATGGAGTGCAGTGTAAGAAAATCAGGTGATGCTGAAGGAATTAGATTAGGTAACGAAGCAATAAAGGAGGTAGATGAGTTTCGTTACTTGGGCAATAAAATAACAAATGATGGTCGCAGTACAGAGGATATAAAATGCAGAATGGCAAGGGTAGAAAAGCGTTCTTGAAAAAGAGAAATTTGTTAACATCGAATATTGATTTAAGCCTGAGGAAGTCTTTTCTGAAGGCATTTGTATGGAGTGTTGCCTTGTATGGGAGTAAGACATGGACGGTAAACAGTGCGGACAGGAAGAGGATTGAGGCTTTTGCAATGTGGTGCTACAGAAGAATGCTGAAGATTAGGTGGGTGGATCGCGTAACTAATAAGGACGTACTGAACAGAATTGGGGAGAAAAGAAATTTCTGGCATACCTTGACTAAAAGAAGGGATAGATTGGAAGGACACATTCTTAGACATCAAGGAATTGTGAATTAGCGTTGGAGGGAAGTGTGTGGGGTAAAAACCGCAGAGGAAGACCAAGAAATGGATACAGTAAGCAGATTCAGACAGATGTAGGTTGCCATTCTTATGTGGAGATGAGGAGGCTTGTTCAGGATAGGGTATTGTGGAGAGCTGCATCAAACCAGTCTCCGGACTGAAGACCACAACAACAACATTTTATTGACTCTTTTCTAATTCGTCAGTGTTATATTTAATAAAATGTGTGTATACAGGCGATAACGTCTTGTTAATTTAGCATTGATAATGGCAAGTCACTTCCCGAAATCTAGATCTGAAAAATAAAGCAGTTTCTTACAAACAACGACTGAATGCTGCAAAAACACTTATTTGAAAGATATGTGACAGTGAAAAGTGCAACCAAAATATTGAAGCCATCCGTGATAAGCAAATGGGGAAATTTTTTGTGCCCAAAATAAAACTAACGAATATGGACTGTTTTAAAATGAGAAAACAATAAGCGGTCTTATGTATCTGGATGTGTTGGAAAATATTCTGTTACCACCGTTAGATTCCGATGATGTAGAGAAACAAATCAATTTCGAGGTCGTCGGATTGGTCGAGAGGGACCGATTGCCTGGTCGTCCCGCTACCCAAATTTGACACTCGACGATTCCTTTCTTTGGGTTCCATCATTACCAGTAGATTTCCAAAGCTAAGAGGCCGTATTGTTACAACAGCTGCAGAATTGCTGCAGTGGCAAGAAAGAGATTTGTGATGGGACGTTTTTTGTATGACCAAATACAGCCAAAGTGAAAGCTAAAGTCAATGCATTGAATGAAAGCTGCAGTATTTTTCTATAACACGAATAAACCTCTTCAGTAAAGTAAGTAAAAGGGTAAAATACCTCTTGAATTACCCTGCGTGTAGCTGGAAAAGCCTGTTTCCACAGAAAGTAGTTCGCGAGCCTTGCATGCTGGCACGCAGCAGCTACAGAAGCACTTCACACAGCCAAACAGGGTTACGCAACATCTGTACCAAAATGTTGCCAACATATATCGGAACGATTTACAAAAAATTTCTACAGAAAAAAATCGTACAAACTGCTGTATGAAAGTGATGTGGGATTAAACAGAGGCATAGATCGAGGGGGCAGAAAGTCGCATTTGGATCCATCCCCATCATATCCATAAATTCTGTAATTTCCGTATTAACTTCGCTTATGGTGCAACATGTCTTCTTATTGTAAGGGTTGAGGCACTTCAGCTTAGTTAGGGATGCTGACCTAAATGAATATCCTGTACTTCAACTGAAGAGCTGAATCTACTCAGCACAATAAATTATCTACGCCACTGGAGACTAAGGTTCAATGTACTCTTGTCCTGAACTGTTTGTAACTCTGGTCTAGTACTAAGGTCAGTGAACGTAACTACACTTGGTTGTACTCCAAAAGAAAAGAAACCACACCAAAGGACATGAACTATTTCGTCATAAATTTATATCCATACTGGTATCAACAGAAAATGAAAAACTGTGAACTTTGGCGGTCGATTAACGAATGTGTGACTCTGAAGCATAATTAAATCGCGCAGCTATTAAAATGAATGGTATGGAGGGGACATTCCTTTACCAGTACATACAAGTCTATGAATATCATCCGTGTAGTCATTAGTTGGACTGTAACTACGGATC
Source organism: Locusta migratoria (assembly GCA_026315105.1). Lineage (NCBI taxonomy): Eukaryota > Metazoa > Arthropoda > Insecta > Orthoptera > Acrididae > Locusta > Locusta migratoria. The sequence continues at coordinate 544,325,619 of CM048744.1, forward strand.
GCAGGCGGGCGTGTGAACAATATGCGCTCATAACCACATTATCCTCAACTCTCGGGATAGCTCGCTTTGATATCCTTTCATATATGCTAAGAACCATCTAAAGTTAAATAGTTTTTAAGTCCTGTCGAAACTCGTTAGAATAAAAGTTTATTTCTGGGTTAAACATACACTTTGAGAAGAAAAACATTCAATTTATTTTTGTTGAGTTCTTCAGTCCGCCTGGTTTGATGCAGTTCTCTGTGGTCAGTCCCTAAACTTACAAACTACTTGTGAACAACCTTATACTAAAGACATCGCAAACTCCACGCCCGAGGGGGGATTCGAACCCTCGACCGTAGCGGCGGTGCAGACTGTGACTCGCGCGCCCAAGACCACTCGGCCACTGCGGCCGGTACGAACGGAAACCTACATCCTTTTGAATCTGCTTACTGTGTTTTCCCTTTGTTTCCCTCTACGATTTTTACCCCACACACTTCCCTCTAATGCTAATTTCACGATTCCTTGTTATCTCCGGTTGTGTCCTACCAACATACACCTTCTCTTAGTCAGCATATGCCAGAAACTCCTTTTCTCCCCAATTGCGTTGATCACCTCCTCGTTAGTTACGTGACCTACCCATCTAATCTTCATCATTCGTCTGTAGCACAACTTTTCCAAAGCTTGTATCATCCTTTTGTCTCAAATCCTTATCGTCCACGTTTCACTCCCATAGAATGCTACACTCCAGACAAATGATTTCAGAAAGGGCTTCCTAACATTTAAATTAATAATGGATTTCATCAAATTTCGCTTATTCAAAAACGCTTTTCTTCCCATATTCAGTCTGCATTTTATACCTGCTTCGGCCATCAGAAGTTATCTTGCTGCTTAAATAACATAACTCATCTACTACTTTTATTGTCTCATTAACTATTCTAATTCCTTCAGCATCGCCTGATTTTTCTGAAACTATATTCCATTAGCTTTGTTTTACTCTTGTTAATGTTCATCTTATACCTTCGTTTCAAGACACTGTCAATTCCGTTTAATTGCTCTTCCAGGTCTTTTTCTGGCAGAATTACTATGTCGCCATCAAACCGCAAGGTTTTTATTCCCTCTCCCTGGACTTTAATTCCCTCTCCAAATTTTTCCTTGCATTCCTTCACAGCTTGCCCTATATATTGATTGAACAACATTGGGTAAACGCTACAACCCTGTCTTACTCCCTTCCCAACCACTGTGACCCTTTTATGATCTTCGAGTCTAATAATTGTTGTCTGGTTTTTGTGCAAGTTGAATATGTCTTATCTCCCTATGTTTTTCCCCTGCTACCTTCAGAATCTTGAAAAGGGTATTCCAGTCAAAATTGTCAAAACCTTTCTCCAGATCTACAAATGCTAAAAACGTAGGTTTCCCTTTCCATAATCCATCTTCTAAGATTATTGCTTCCCATGTTCCTACATTTCTCCTAAATCGAAATTGATCTTCCGCAAGACCGGAATCCACCAGTTTTTCCATTCGTCTGTATACAATTCGTGTTAGTATTCTGTAACCATTACTTACTAAACTGATAGTTCTGTAATTATCATATTTGTCCGCACTTGCTCTCTTAGGAATTGGAACCACTGTATTCTTCGTGAAGTCTCAGGGTATTTTTCCCCTTCTGATATATCTTGCATACCGGGCGGAACAATTTGTTCATGACTGGCTCTCCTGACAATAATAGCAGTTCAGACGAGACATCATCTGCTCCAGTGGTCTTGTTTCTCCTAAAATCTTTCAGTTCTCTGTCAAATTCTTCTCTCAGTATAGTATCTCCTATCGCATTTTCCTCTACTTCGTATTCCATTTCTAGAATACTGCCTTCAAGTTTATTTCCTTTGAACAGGCCTTCTATATATTCCTACCATCTTTCAGCTTTCCCTCCTTTGCTAGTTACTGGTTTTCCATTTGAGTTTTTGATATTCATAGTGCTGCTTTTATTATCTCCAAATGTCTCTTTTATTTTCGTGAAAGCAGTTTATTAGCGAGATGACAATAAAGATATTATGAAACACTGGACCTCTGATTGAAGTAGCTGTACGTTACACAAGGTTTACGTTATGTAGCTTTTAGATGTCATCGTAATCGGTTCGGCGGTTTATTCGCGAATACGCAGCAGTGTTTCTTTTCGAATTTGGTAAGATTCACGCAGTCTAACTCAAAAGAGACAGTGTTGCTCAGTTTTGTCATATAGTGTGATGGCAGCGCCCGAAGCGGCCATTAAGTTACACTTATAAAAAAATAAAAAAATAAAAAAAAAAAAAAAAAAAAAAAAAAGCTTATGTGACTTAATGACTTAACTGCGGGGTCATCAGTCCCTAAACTTACAAACTACTGATGAACAAACTTATACTAAAGACAGCACAAACAAACATCCATGCCTGAGGGAGGATTGGAACCCCCGACGGAGAATGGCCTCACGCATCGGAGCATGTCGCCTGAATGTGCTCGGCCGCTCCGCCGCGGCTTACACTACTCAATGAAATATTGCACAAGTGCGAATAGTATCATTTATAGTAATTTCTCACACTTTTTTGCGGTAGGGAGCACTTTGTAGTTACATAAAAATCAACAGTAATTGCAAAAGACACATTTGTATTTTTATAGTTTTCTGAAGACCATGATACCTAAGACATGAAAGTCTAATGAAACTTTATTTACGATGCCTTTGTAACATACATATATTCACTGAAAAATATATTTTTCTCTTAAGAATAAATAATGGCTAGTAACCAGGAGAAACCTGAACTTTCACTTTATGCACCAAATAACGCGAAATGTTTTGAGGAAGGCGGAATGGGTACTGAGGCAGCTGTTCCCCATTTTTCTGTCAGCGTTGTTGAAACAGCTAAACATTTGCACGCCGATATGAGCATTTTTCAGCTGGTTTCCTACTTTTCCTTGGAACAGCAGGCTGTGCTGCTTATACAAAACAAATTCTGTGTATCAGTAAAAATGTAACAGTTTCTTTCGATGCATCGATTCATTTATATAAATGACATGAAAGTCAACGAAAAGTGATTCAGTTGCTTATCGAGAGGGTATATCAGACCGTACGATGTTTAAATAACACTTCTCACAGAATAGTGTTCTTCAAATGGAATGATAAGTATTTCCAATTAGACAGAGGTGGGAACGCCAAGAGTGTTCTTGCACAGGATATGAAACCAATATTTGGAGAATAAAATGAGATATTATTGTGGTAAATAAAATTTCGATATCTCCTCTGAATTTGATACGCTGCTTTGTATACGCTAAAATCAAATTTATGTATAGCCTGCACATTTTGTTATTACCTTTGCAAACTCTTTAAAATTACCTTTCTTAATTGGATGCTGCACAGTAACTGTGACTAATAACGAAACTAAAATCAAGCCTTCACCGAGCGAAGATGACGAACTGTAAGTTGTGCAAAAATCAAGATTTTTTGGAGAGTATATTTCTTACAGTAGATGACATTCCTTCAGAGCTACCGAAATCTCTGGGTGAATAAGACAGGCGAAGTACGCTCAGACGTTAAGAAAAGGAATTAATAGAAGGAATTATAGTTCAGGGTGAAGAAATAAAAATTGCGTTTTGCTGATGACATTGCAGTTATGACAAAGACAACAAAGGACCCGGAAGAGCAATTGAACGGAACGAACAGTGTGTTGAAAGGAGCGTGTAAGATGAACATTAAGAAGAGCAGGACAAGGGTAATGGAATGCATTGTTAGGAAGTCAGTCGATGCTGAAGGAATTAGGTAATGAAACAATAAAGGTAGTAAATAACTTTTGTTACTTGGGAGTAAAATAACAAATGATGGTCGCGGTATAGAGGATATAAAATGCAGAATAGCAATGGGAAGAAAAGCGTTTTTTAAGAAGAGAAATTTGCTAACATCAAATATTAAGTTTAGTGTAAGGAAGTCTTTTCTGAAGGCATTTGTATGGAGTGTTGCCTTGTACGGGAGTGAAGCATGGACGATAAAGGACAGGAAGAAGCTAGAGGCTTTTGAAATGTGTTGCTACAGAAAAATGCTGAACATTAGGTTGGTAGATCGTGTAACTAATGAAAAGGTACTGAACAGAATTGGGAAGAAAAGGAATTTTTGGCATATCTTCAGCAAAGAAAGGGATCGATTGGCAGGAAACATTCTTAGACATCAAGGAATCGTTGAAGGGAAGTGTTTGGGGTAAAACCGCAGACGGAGACCAAGAGACGAATAAAGTAAGCAGATTAATTATATATTTTTGACGACGTTACAGCGTTCAATGAATGAAATAAATCGCAATTTGCAATCGGTTTTGGTTTCACTGTACTGGTTTAGATGGAATACCAACGTGCGGCGAATGAAAATTGGTGCTCGGCTGGGATTCGAACCCAGGATCTTCTGCTTACTAGGCACCGAGGATACAGTGACCAGCCCCACTGCAGAGGACTCTTCCCTGCACGTGTGGGTTACCGTTCTTATGTGGAGATGAAGAGACTTGCTAAGGGCAGAGTAGCGTGAAGACTTGCATGAAACCAGTCTGCGGACTGAAGTCATTAACAACAGCAAACTCGCAGACCATAGCAACATCATATTTCTGAAATTGGATAACAAATTTCACAGCTGTCGAACTTCCGTGCCTTAACAAAATTGACGCTTTTAGTATCATTTTTCGGGCGTGTCTTGGAAAAGTATACAATTTTTCGAAATGGAGAAAATGGCGTTTCTAGATGAACGTCTACTTCTTCTAAAAAGTACTGGCGTAGAAATGATTTTGAGAACCTTGTTGTTCACCATCGTAGTGCAAATGACACAGGTGTTCCTCATGAAGCACTTAAGCAACTAAGGTAAATGAAATTAAAAAGTAAAGTGAATGTATAAGAAACATGCATTTGAAGGTGGTCGGGATTACTTTAAAATGCACTATTGTATCTCTTCGACGAAACTTTCAGAGCTGTGAGAGTGTCTTTCGTTTCTGCAATTGGTAGTGACGCCTTTCATCATTTTTTAAACCATGTTAAGTTTATTTTTATCAAAGAAAGGGATAGCAATGTTGTGCAGTTTTAATGAAGACATTACAACTTATCTGTGTATCGTAGAGATAACATTGATCATTTTTCAGTCATGTTCGGATTTTTCGAATACTCGTGCAATGTAGAAGAGGTACCAACGTTCAGCGTTTTCCGAAGAAACAAATTATCATGGATACATTCGTGTAATAGGGAGAGTTGTTGATGCTGAGGAGTCGCTCAAGACAAAGGCTTTTTGTTAGACTCAATTTACGATGACTAGTTACGAGTCAACCACTCAGAGTTGTGAAGTTTTTCAGTACAACCTCGATGAAAGCCAATACCGTCTTAACTCCACATATTTTCATAACAGATTCGATATACAGTTATATCCGTGAAAAGGCAAAATCTTCGTCTGAGGCTTAATGTACAGCATTTTGTGATGAATCTCAGAAAAAGGTGAAAAATTTTCTATCACAGACCAAATTTCCGAATATCTGTGACTTTTAGTGAGTAAATGCCAACTAAAAATATAGTTTCGTGACCCCTTGCTGATCGTTCCCTACGCTAGTAACAACTATTAATCTGCGTCACACTGGTTATTAAGTGCGTATTCTACGTGCATATGTATGGTAAATTGGAATCTACGAAACAGAGAATTATGGAAAAACTTTGTTTGTATCCTGGATCATCATCTAAAGAACATATCGTAAAAACTGCGACGATTTGCCATGAACAAAAACGTGTAGCTGTCCAACCCACACAAATGTAACTTTTGACAACAAAAGTGATGATTTTTCTATAAAGCGTGCTGCCGAATACAGATTTTCGAAAACGAGGAACGTATTTTCTTGATAAACATCTAAACAATGTAGAGATAACATGTGACTCACTTAATACACCCCGCGATACGACTCTTTAATAATGGCAGTTTCGAATACTCGTATATTTAGTATCACATGCTATCATGCACGGACTGATACCTCGTGAGCGAAGTAATATATCATTCTTCTTTCAACATCAAATAAAATTACCTATGATATCTATATTTCAAACACAGCTATGTATGATCTAAAATCAATCATTCGAAAAGTCTGCGCTGTGTGTTTATATCTTTGCAAACACTTTAAAATATGATGCAATACTTGACTAACTCCTATGAATAACGAAAATTACCTCTTTGTCGAGCTGTAAGATGTACAAAAATCCTTTTTTCGACGAGGGCATTTTTTCCCATCAGATGGTACATTTCAGAGCGGGCTGAACGCTGTGTTTCAGCACAATACTCACTTTTGCCACTTCACGGGTTTCGATTCAATTTTGATAAAGGGGAACGATTTTCGATAACGGGAAAATAAGGTTTCTAGATGGATGTTAGAGGATGTATTATAAATAATTAAACAATTTTCTACGGTTAGCTATTTAGATATTTGCGAGTCATTGTACATAAATGGCTAAAATTCAGGTTTTGAGATTTTGTGCAGAAGCACGATCTCTGACACTTGGGAACGGATAAAGATACCGTAAAAGTTAAAAGTATCTTGAGAATATCACTTTACGAACAGATATTAAAAATTGCGACGACTTATAATGAATAGAAAATATCTAAGTCTCCAGTCCCACATTTCGTGAGTTTAGTTCCCAAAAATCATACTTTGTCGTGATTTTCTCAGTAACCACCAATGAATAAATTGTGCATTTTATAAGTCGTATAAAGCCCAAAACATAGACAACACGTAATGTGCAAAAACCAAAAGATTTGCACAATTTGGATGGGATCAAAGAAGTGTGCAGTATTTGACGCTGTACTCAAGATGGCTACAGTACTGACACCATTATAATATGTATACAAATGATTAAAACAAGGGATATCCAGAACACTCTAATCCTTAACTCTGTGATCAACAAATCCGATGTATGAGTCAATCATGAGCAGCGGATCATCTCGCTGGTGCACAGTACACAGCCAAGAGTAAACAAGACTCGCTGTTTGTGATATCTTGTCCCTGTTGCTTTACCCAGCATAAGACACAGAACTGTCCTTCACGTAAGGCAACTTGATCTTGTTGTGGGAAGTCTGGACATGTACAGCCAGTGTATTTGTAACATACACGGAGCTCTAGTGCCAATCGCTCGCATAGACCACGAGCAACTGCTCTATCTGTGCCAACCGTTTTTTCAAAGCCGACGGTCGAGCCTAGTGATATACCGAGACATGTCGTGCAAAGAATGTAATAAACTGTTTGTAACATTAGACATTGCTGTAGGCCGAGTGTGTCTTCAATTGGATACTGGGGCGTCTCTTACTGTATTCAATCATACTACTTATGAACCGTTAGGCTCACCACAATTCCATGGAATTTAGGAGGGCAATTTTGCAGTCCATGTAGTATCGACTGATGCCATGGAGTGCAGCTACCTCTGCGATATGGATTTCACTAGCCGCCTTGCTGGTCAGGCCGAAACGGTTGCCCGCTATGCCCATGAACAGCTACCAGAAGAATCAGCAAGAAGGATCTAGCCTAGGTTGTTAGCAGTCTTCCTGTGGCCATATCCAAGTTTGGAGAGGAATTTGTTTTTCGTCTGTAAATACATTGTTCTATTAATGAGTACGGCTGTTCTAGTAATACTCCCGCTTCCACGTCATCATTTGAGTGCCGCCGGCTGTTGTTACATTCCCCAGTAGCAGACATCTGAAGTATGGCAGCGCATGAAATATGAATCTAATTGAAAGCGTCAACAGCCATACCAATTTTCAATTTTCCATTTTCCATTTTTGTTTTTGTTGTTCTTTTTTTATTTACTGCTTATTAAAACGATTATTCAAATCGATCAGGCCAGTTCTGAGTGTTAGCGACATTAACGCAAAGTATTTAATTTATTTGTAGCTAAACTTCGCTCTTCAGTGTGATGAGTTGCTTTCATGTATTACTGTCCGTCTCACTGTAATGCACCACGTGAAGATACACATACGAAGCCCCTTTTTTTTTAGTATTCCATCGTATCAGAACTTTAGGATGCACAAGAAACCGAGTTAGCGCATCTTTCTCGATAAATAAAAACTGTTCTTCCAAACTTCGCAGTCTCTAGACCTCATAACCACTAAGTGAAGTCCACTACAAAGTACGAGCGCTACGATATAACTAACCGATAGGCATGTGATGCAGAAGTGCGCGTCCGCGGAGTCATGCATCTCCTTGGCAGCCTTCCCCTAGCACCTGCTCACCGGGCATACAATTAGGTCAATATGGTGGCTTTTTAAAGCCGCCTTCACTGTATTCAAATTGACGATTTTCCTATGATAAAAATATGATTCGATTTGTTGTTATTCTGTATGATTATAATGTTCAACTAGTGTTTTTGGTCATTAGTCTTACAAAACATGTTTGCTTCCTTAAATTAAAGATTAAAAATCATTCTTTTTTTTTTTTTTTTAGTATAGAGCACGATATCAAAAGCGAATTGTCGTTCACTGAAAATGTTAAATCGGACAACAACCAAAATTACATTTGTATATTATAAAATGAATTTAAATACAGTTCTTTGGCCTGTCCTATCGTGAAGAGCCGTTTCGCAAATTTAAATATCAGCTCACTAATCCGTAGATAATAACCCTTTGCAACTGCTGAGTATAATATTTAATAGGAAACTAATAGAATAATGTTTTTTGTTACATAAAAAGTCATTCTTAGAAAAAGAAACTAACGAAGTGCCCCCTATCTCATTTAGATATCTGACAATGAATTTCAACCACCTTTTACGCTATTTCTCATTGCTTGGAACATGCAAATAAAATAATTTACTGAAGTTTCTAAGAAGTACTTTTACAGTGCGGTACTAAGAAATATTTGTAAAAAGATATAAAAAAGCCAAGGTCGCTGATCATCAATTTTTATTTACGACGACCGGTTTCGCTGAACTATGTCAGCATCATCTGGTCAAATAAAATATTTTACAAGGCCATAATCTTGTAATGTCAATCAGTTGTTATATAACAATTTACAATGCATAGGTGCACTATGTCATTATAATAAAACATAATTATCACAGTGAGTGAGTTTGCTATTGTCACTCACTGTGATAATTATGTGCACCTATGCACTATAAATTGTTATATAACAACTGGTTGACATTACAAGATTATGACCTTGTAAAATATTTTATTTGACCAGATGATGCTGACAGTTCAGCGAAACCGGTCGTCGTAAATAAAAATTGATGATCAGCGATCTTGGCTTTTTTATATCTTTTTACAATATTATTAGTGGATCGCCTCCTAGAACGTAAACCAACTTAAGAAACATTTGTAGAGCACATTCAGAAACGTGGGCATTCAAAAATTGTACTCACTGTTAGTGAACAGGGGTAGCATCGTGTCAGTTGTCGACAAAGGCGTCATATGACTAGACTTCACATTATTATTTATTTATATAATTTTTACAAAATTCTGCAGTTAACGAGAAAAGAAAGAATCTTATGAGCATAATATGTTGTAACTGGCTATTGAGGTCACTTGCAGAAATCAGTCGAATACCCTGTTCTAAGGGCATCAGTGAACGTCTTAAGTTTTCAGGCAAAAGTTTGTAAGATGACGAATTTATCGGAGTTAAAATTTGTAACTGATATAAATACAGTGTTATACATAGTTTATCATTATGAAAGTACACAATCTAATCTGAGGTACAAGAAATTCGGAGTGTCGTCAGACTGTAATTAGAGTGGTGTCGAAGATGAACGGAGCAGGGTACAGGCAGTAACAAACTGAAACCCCTTTTATTGTCTTCAAACACAGATAGTTTTGTATGTTGGCAGTGGTGACTTCGTTTATGTATATCGAATAATAACTTATAATTGCAGCCAGTATATAATATCTACATATACATGTTCCTTACAGATGTGTCTATGAAGTCCCCTGACTGTGTATTCATTAATTTAATTAATACATCGTTAACCTCATGAAAGAAAAGTAGTATATGGGGTGCCACATACTACTATGAAGCAATCATAAATGTTTATAATTGCCGACCGCGGTGGCCGAGGGGACTGCGGCGCGTCAGTCACAGTCTGCACGGCAGCTACGGTCGGGGGTTCGAATCCCCCCATCGAGCATAGATATTTGTGTCGTCTTTAAGGTAGTTCATAAGTAGTTTGTACGTTTAGGGACTGATGACCCCGCAGTTAAGTCCCTTAAGCTTAACAAACATTTCAACATTTTTTGTTTATAATTCTTAACAGTGGGGAAAAGGAATAAAAGATTTTATCTCTCTTACTAATCTAAATATAGTGCAAGTTCGTTTTCTTGTTAAGCTGAATTACTGAATTCTTAGTAAATTCACAAATATGTAATTCATACCACTTAACCTTGGAAACATACTGTACCTTCTGTAAATGAAAGTTTCATTTAATATATTTCCTGGATATTTATTAACTTCTTCTCTAGAAAACATTATTATTCATTTCTTTTCATTATTTAATCACAACGCTTGCGCACAGACAGTACTCCTCCTTCGTTGTTCTATAATAAAACGAATAGCTGCCGTCACGGAGTACTAAGTATTCTTCCAAAGAGTGTGAATAACACGCAGGCAATTAACATCTTATTGCGTCTACGTCATATTTAACGTGTCAGGAAACTTGTGTTGGTATGACTGATAAAAAGTGCGTTCGTCGGGGGAACGAGACATCACACCTTACAGCCCTCCTGTACACACACAACAAAATCCTTTAGCCACGTTGCTAGACAAAGAGAAGAGAGCTGTATCGAGACTTTTTAGTCGCAACTTACACAGTCCATGTAGCTGGACCTGCATAACCAGTTTCCATTCTCTATGTAGTTAAATAATGACCTGGTTAATTGGGAACATTATTCAAAGAAATAAAACTTGCTTTGCCAAAAAAATTTTACTGGCGTAAGATCGGGTATCCGTTTCATGGTTTTTTTATTTTTTTTTTATTTTTATTTATTTATTTTTTTTTTTTTTAAACATGAATTATCGGGTTTCCGTTTCATTTTTTTTTTAACATGAATTACCACTTCCACTACAACTAGTTCGCAAATGGTTATTTATTACCAACATTTATTGCATTTGTGGATAAACATTTAAACTTCTGTGTGTAATTCTGATTTCAGGGTCTTCCGTAGAATCAGTTGGTGGTAACGGAGGAGTAGGTCCGATAATGAGTAAGAAAATAGCAATGTGAGTAAGTTACTATGAACAGCATCGTGAACACATTATAGCAGCGAAGATAGACACGAAGCCAACACCGACCACAGTAGTACAAGTTTATATGCCAACTAGCTCCGACGATGATGACGAGACAAAACAAATGTATGAGGAGATAACAGAAATTATTCATACCGTTAAAGGAGAAGAAAACTTAATTGTGATAGGCGACTGGAACTCGGAAGTAGGAAAGGGAAGAGAAGGAAATGTAGTATGTGAATATGGACTTTGGAAAAGTAATGAAAGAGGAGATCGCCTGGTACAATTTAATCATAACAAACACTTAGTTTAACCATCATGAAAGAAGGTTATATACCTGTAAGAGACCAAGAGACACTGGTAGGTACCAGATTGACTTTATAATGGTAAGGCAAAAGTTTATATAATAGGTTTTACATCGTAAGACGTATCCAGGGGCAGATATAGACTCAGACCATATTTTATTGGTTATGAACTGTAGATTAAAACTTAAGATACTGCAAAAAGGTAGAAAATTAAAGATATTACAATTCCGAAGAAAGCAACTGCAGACAAATGTGAAAATTACAGAACTATCAGTTTAACATGTCATGGTTTCAAAATACTAACACGAGTTATTTACAAACGAATGGAAAAACTGGTGGATCAGACCTTGGGGAAGATCACTTTGGATTTAGGAGATATGTAGGAATACGCGAGGCAATACATTACGACTTATCTTAAAAGGGAAACCTACATTTTTAGCATTTGTGGATCTTGAGAAAGCTTTTGACAATGTTGACTGGAATACACTTTTTCGGAAGGTAGCAGGGATAAAATACAGGAAGTGAAGAACTATATTCAGCTTCAACAAAAACCAGACAGCAATTAGTGGAGTCGAAGGGCATGAAAGGGTCGCAATGGTTTGGAAGGGAGTAAGGCAGGGTTGTAGCCTCTCCCCAGTGTTGTTCAAAATGTACATTGAGCAAGCTGTGAAGGAATGGAAGTAAAAATTACGAGAGGGAATTGAAGTCCAGGGAGAGGGAACAAAAACCTTGCGGTTTGCTGACTCATAGTAATTCCGTCAGAGACAGAAAAGGACCTGCAAGAGTAATTAAATGGAATGGACAGTGTTTTGAAAGGAAGGTATAAGACGAACGTTAACAAGATTAAAACGAGAGTAATGGCATGTAGTGTCTGAAAATCAGGCAATGCTGAACTGGATGATTTTTGTTATTTGGGTAGCAAAATAACTTCTGATGGCCGAAGAAAGAAGATGTAAAATGCAAAATGACTATGGGAAGAAAAGCGTTTCTGAAGAAGCGAAATTTTTTTATATCTAGTATTAGTATAAATGTTACAAAATCCTTTCTGAAACCATTTGTCTGGAGTGTAGCATTGCATGGGAGTGAAATGTGGACGATTAGAAGTTCTGTGGTGCCACAGACGAATGATGAAGATTAAATGGGTAGATCACCGTAACTAATGAGGAGGTGCTAAACCGCATTGGGAAGAAAACGAGTTTCTGACAAATCCTAAGAGAAGATATTGGTTGGTGGGACACATTCTGAGACATCATGCAGTCGTTAATTCAGCGTTAGAAGGAAGAGTGTGGGGTAAAACTCGTAGAGGGAGATCGAGGGACGAATACGGTAAAAAGATTCAGAAGCATATAGGTTGCCGCACTTATTATCAGATGAAGAAGCTTGCACAGGACAGGGTAGCGCGGAGGGCTGCATCAAACCAGTCTGCGGACTGAAGACCACCACAACAACAACAACCTTCACAATTAAATATAAATGATCCCATAAGATCTCCTACGTCAATCGCTCGATAAAACATGAGGCCGTCGTCATGTGAAACATTTGCTAACAAATGGGTTGTATAAATACACTAATATGCTAAACAAAATATAGACTCAATATTGGAACTCAGTAATCGATAACGTGATGTGAAGAATGGGTTACGCACGCAACACTTAAATTTTTCGCTACGGACAATTCTTCTTTATATACCACGAACGTAACGAGGGACCTGTTAATGACAGATAAAATAGAAAATTTTAGTTTATCTCGTCAATTAGATTTACTGAAAAACAGATCTTGATGAATCTCAAACATATACAATCTTAATTGATTTTTCCTTCGGTACTTGACAGAACATGATAATAATATCAAAAAGGAACAACTTCCTGATGTTCTGCAAAACTTATTTATTGGTCACAAACCGGCTTTCGGCTTCTTAAGCCATCATCAGGTGACAACTGAATGTAGTACACATGTTTTCAAAGATATTAAGATTTACAACGATGTTATCACAGACAATCGATACTTCACAGGAAAGTTCATCGAAGTACTTATTTATGAAAGTTATTAACATTTATATAAAATATAATAAGTATGTTTAAAGAATCAAAACTAATATGATTATTTTTGTTGAAAAGGAAGGTTGAAAATAAAACTTATTTCAATAGAGGTGTAGAAGGGAACTGGATCTGATCGTTTAATACTAAACTGGCATCCTGAGCGAAATGTTTATTGATTTCCAATATTTCCAGTAGTGTCATCTTTCTGCTTTTCTTCAGGGGATGTAGGATCTCATAGTTTACATCATAATCATGGCCTTCTCTGAGCAGATGTTCACATGAAGATGGCCTAAGAAGCCGAAAGCCGGTTTGTGACCAATAAATAAGTTTTGCAGAACATCAGGAAGTTGTTCCTTTTTTTATATTAATATACAATCTTACTGGTAAACTGGGCCGCACCCATTATGCCCATTAAAAAAGGAAGCTACATCTTTCTTGGTATGAACAAATGTTCACAGTATGGTGTCATTTTGGAAGCGTTTGACTTTGTACATTTTAATACGTGGAGTTAGTTCGTTAAACAGGCACGGCAAATGGCATTCAAAACTGCAAACATATACCAATGCATCACTTAAATTCAAAGCTTCTTCAAAGTAGTTTAATTGCTTCAGATCCTTTGTGGATAGTTATCATTCAATACTTTTTCTCTGCGACCGAGGAACATTTTGTTCAGCATTGAAAGTATATGTGTACACTTGTTTGAAATTTTAGAATCAATGGTGGTCGCTTTCAGTGCCACTATGGTCATACTCAGAGTAAATAACTGTAATTCTGTGCAAGCATGGTGGCTAAGAATTCAACAGTAGAATATATGTCTTACTGTTTCTGTTTTTAGGACGAATCCATGGCTTACATAGTGGTTTCTTTTCGGTTCACTAATGAAATTCATTGTTCAAATAACTAATATCAATTTTCCACGATGTATAAATACTGCATCATCATCATCATTTATTATTTTCGCTAAAAAAGAAGTATCTAAATTCGAAATAAATGAGACCGTGGAAAAGTCTTACTGTGTATGGTACAGAAGTAACGGCATCGGTGATGTATATTATCGCTGCAGTTACTCTCATCTTATGATTTATAGCTCAAAATAGACTGCGTGACAAAATAAGTGAAGTACCTAGCAATGGTCCAGTATCCCATTTCAGTATACATGCATACGAGTGATGTGTGAAAAAAATGTCAAATTTATACTACTGGTGAAATAATGGTACTTGGAGCATCACAGGTCTGTATCTTTTGAATACAAGTTCTCACATACCATGTTTCCCAACGAGCAATTATGGCTATACTGTGAGTATAGATAGTTAGGTAAAGAATGGTATAATAGTATTACATTCGTCACTAAATCTGACATTATGTTTATCGGGTATCTCTGTTTAAAATAACAATCTATTACTATAATAGACAATAGGGAAATGTCTCATAGACAGAGTAATCGCTCAGTTAATGCTTTCTTCCGACTGACGGCGCGAGTCGATTGTTCATTTGGGCCAACAAATGAGTGTAGCCTTACTAAACATACTGGCAGGGTACCTCGGTACTGATGGTGGTCCTACGTGCAGCGGTATCGCTGTATATTAGTTTCTCCAATTTGTTGGCGCTCAAAGTACGACCGTTAATCTAACACATGAAAATAAATGTTTGATTGTTTGTATATTGGTTCGTATTCATGCGCTGCCATACCGTTCATCCAGTCGCGATGAAACTTTGTCAATATTTTGCTTGCACTTTCGCAACGACTATAGACATTATTATATGACAATTAGTTGAGGAACCCTCAGATGCTACTGAATATATTCACAACATACTATGGAAAATTTTTCCATTTATTCCAATGAATGTACCAACGTAATTATTTCATTGTGTGACATAGTTTAGCAGATATGGTGTTCTAAATACTGAGACGTATGACAAACCGACACCTCATGTGTCTTCGTATGTTGTGCACCGCCTTACTGTTCGCCTGATTGCAAATGAAATTTTGCATACTTGACCTTCAAAACCAGAGGAAAGTGACTATGTATGAGAGGGTATTTTACGTACGAACTTTGATAAAATCTACATTTTTACTCCGATACTGATGAAATAAATTTTGCACATGTAACCTTCAACAGAAGAAGAACATAACACTCTGTATAATATTTATACAGGTGCATGGGGGAGGGTGTTGCAATAAACATAGACACAACTTCACCGATCACTATTAAAGTTAAAAGTTAATTTTTCACAGATGTAGCTGGCAGTGGATTGAGCAGGTGGAGGACGAGTTCGACAGAGAGACATGGAGGTGACTGGCAGAGAAAGGGGAAGGTTTAGGGGGGGGGGGGGTAGGAGTAGGAGGGGTAGGAGATGATGAAGAGAGAAAGGGGAGAGAAGGAGATGGGCAGAGAGAGAAGGAAAGAAATGGTGGACAGAGAGAGAAAATGGAACGAAAGATGGACTAACTTATAAATGTGATAAGTAATGACCCGGGCGTCGTCAGGTTTTCAGCTAGTTTTCAATTCAGCCCCCCCCCCCCCTACCTTATATACGTCACGACGAATGAGCACACATTGCAACCTGCCACGCTTCCCTCCCGTGTACCTGCCTTCCATGAGCCGGTATCAGAGGACTAGTTGCTTATTGGGGGAGGGAGTGTTGGGGAGAAGGAGACTTGCACAGAGGACCACGTGGCTGGACATGGGGTTCCATGCCTCGTCATAAAGTTGTGCAGCGGAATTCGTCGTGAAAATTGCTAAAGGCATTAGTCCAATCAAACCACGCATTGAGGCTCGGGGTATCGTGTCGTGCTGTACCGCACAGTCGTAGTTAGAGATTTCTGCTACCAGTGCGGAAAAATAAATCGCTTGCTTTTTGTTTCAAAAGGTAATATATGACGGCTGACACAATAATGCCATTTACATTTAAATGTGTGATTTTATTGACGTATCGTCTGAAGACTAGCTACATAATTTCAAAACCACAGCCGCCTTAATGCCCTTGAGCATTTATGTGTCATTTAACTGATTGTAAGTATTTGAGTGATTTAATATAGACAATTTTTTAATATAGACAGTCGGTAGTGCGCTTGCCCGCGAAAGGCAAAGGTCCCAGGTTCGAGTCCCGGTTCCGGCACACAATTTTAATCTGCCAGGAGGTTTCATATCAGCGCACACTTCGCTGCAGAGTGAAGTTTCATTCTGGAAACATCCCTTAGGCTGTGGCTAAGCCATGTCTCCACCATATCCTTTCTTCCAGGAGTGCTAGTCTTGCGTGTTTGCAGGAGAGCTTCTGTGAAGTTTGGAAAGTAGGAGGCGAGGAACTGGCGGAAGTAAAGTTGTGAGGCGGCATCGTGAGTCGTGTCGCGATTGCACAGTCGGTAGTGCGCTTGCCCGCGAAAGGCAAAGGTCCCAGGTTCGAGTCCCGGTTCCGGCACACAATTTTAATCTGCCAGGAGGTTTCATATCAGCGCACACTCCGCTGCAGAGTGAAGTTTCATTCTGGAAACATCCCTTAGGCTGTGGCTAAGCCATGTCTCCACCATATCCTTTCTTCCAGGAGTGCTAGTCTTGCGTGTTTGCAGGAGAGCTTCTGTGAAGTTTGGAAAGTAGGAGGCGAGGAACTGGCGGAAGTAAAGTTGTGAGGCGGCATCGTGAGTCGTGTCGCGATTGCACAGTCGGTAGTGCGCTTGCCCGCGAAAGGCAAAGGTCCCAGGTTCGAGTCCCGGTTCCGGCACACAATTTTAATCTGCCAGGAGGTTTCATATCAGCGCACACTCCGCTGCAGAGTGAAGTTTCATTCTGGAAACATCCCTTAGGCTGTGGCTAAGCCATGTCTCCACCATATCCTTTCTTCCAGGAGTGCTAGTCTTGCGTGTTTGCAGGAGAGCTTCTGTGAAGTTTGGAAAGTAGGAGGCGAGGAACTGGCGGAAGTAGAGTTGTGAGGCGGCATCGTGAGTCGTGTCGCGATTGCACAGTCGGTAGTGCGCTTGCCCGCGAAAGGCAAAGGTCCCAGGTTCGAGTCCCGGTTCCGGCACACAATTTTAATCTGCCAGGAAGTTTCATATCAGCGCACACTCCGCTTCAGAGTGAAGTTTCATTCTGGAAACATCCCTTAGGCTGTGGCTAAGCCATGTCTCCACCATATCCTTTCTTCCAGGAGTGCTAGTCTTGCATGGTTCGCAGGAGAGCTTCTGTGAAGTTTGGAAAGTAGGAGGTGAGGTACTGGCGGAAGTAAAGTTGTGAGGCGGCATCGTGAGTCGTGTCGGGATAGCACAGTCGGTAGTGCGCTTGCCCGCGAAAGGCAAAGGTCCCAGGTTCGAGTCCCGGTTCCGGCACACAATTTTAATCTGCCAGAAAGTTTCAATTTTTCATTAATTTATTTATATGCGGAGGACCCAATGCAGGAGCAAGTCTCCATGGTCGTTGAACAAGTGAGTAAAGGAAATTATAATGTAATAATTAAATAAATAAATAATTAAATTGAAAATGTTTAATTTGTGGTGTTCTACTGAAATAAAGTTAAGGTATGGTTACGCAAAAATGTTTTATTTTTAATCTTTTGTGGAAGAAATTCGTTCTCTTGCTAGACCGGGCGAGAGGGTTCTTTATACCTAACCTGTCGCTTGATCCAAGCGAATTATTATCCTCGCGATTCCAAGTATACACAAATGGAAGCAAGTCAGACGATGGAGTGGGTTCGGGAACAGCAACATATGTTATTAAGAAGCTTATTTACCAGATACAGCTTAAACTGTCAAATGAATGCTCAAACAATCAAGCGGAAAAATTTGCCATTTTCTATGCTCTTGAGTTAATAACCAATCCCTCGACTATTGATAGAACTGCAGTATTTCACACCGACAGCAGGATTACTTCGGGTTCGTTACGAAATCAGAAGAACCACAACATCTGGATTGAAGAAATACGATGTAAAATCATAGGGTTGCAGACACACAACTGGCTGGTGCAATTCGAGTGGGTTAAAGCACATCGAGGGATATGGGGAAATGAACTAGCTACAATGTTGCTAAAAGAGCAGCTCGATCAGGACAGTCGATATGCTATAACAAAATACCTACAAGTGCCGTAAATGAAGAAACTTCGAGATTTTTGTGGTTTTTTGTAACAACGTTTACATAAATTTATATAAATGTACGTACATATGACATATTGTTGCTGTGGTCTTCAGTCCGGAGAGTGGTTTGATGCAGCTCTCCACCATACTCTATCCTGATTTTCTTAGACTGCATTCCATTACCTTTGTTTTGCTATTGTTAATGTTCATCTTTCAACACACTGTCCATTTCGTCCAATTGCACTCCCAGGTCCTTTGCTGTCTCTGACAGAATTACAGTGTCATCAGTAAAACGCAATGTTTTTATTTCTTCACCCTGAACTCTAATTCCTTCTACAAATAATTTCTCTTTGCTTTCCTTCACAGCTTGCACATTGTACAAACTGAATAACAGTGGAGAAAGGCTCCAGCTCAGTCTTACTCCATTCCCAACCACTGCGTCCCTTTCATGCCCTTCAACATATGACATATATTACATAATTAGGTTTATAAAAACACGCGCGTTTTCGGTTGCAGCGATGTCTTAAAATGTCAAGAACTTGGGTAAGAAATTTTCGTAGATATAAGATTTCAGAATGTAGCACTAAAGAAGGTTCTAGGTTCGCGCTGTAAGAGGTAACAAAGGGAAGGGGGATAAAGGAAAATGATATAGAGAAGGGGGGAGGAGGAAATGGACAGGGACAGGGTGACGAGGAGAATAACTGGCAGACGGAGGAGACCGAAATGCTCAGAACGACGGGAGGAAGAGGAGCTGGTGGACAAGGGTCGGAGGATAGGGAAGGCGGCGCAGCGGATCGACACAATTGAAATTCAATGAACCGTGTTAAGTGATGCTTAAAGGATACATATAAGGCTATCGTTTCCAAAGATATGTTGTGCAAAAAATAAGGCGCGACAAATAAGAGAGAGTAGCCACAACGAATTATCCTCACAGATAATCCGTTCCTTCTACCCCTCTTTTAATTTAGTCAGTGGAATTTTGAAAGAAAATTATAGTCAAACACATATTGGAATATACGGGAAGAAGAGCACACAAAAATTACACTCATTTCGAATAGAACATTAATTTTGAATTAAATACGGTGGTCAGCCGCGGTTGCTCGCCGTGGAGATTCGAGTCCTCGCTGGGGCATAGGTGTGTGTGTTGTACTTAGGTTAGTTTACCTAGGTTTAAGTAGTTTGTAAGCTACGGACTGATGACCACGATAGATTTACAAACATTTGAACATTTTATGAACGGTGGTCAGCCTAATTGGGCACAGTCTGTGTGATATGTAATTGATAACAACGTCAGCGAACAAACAATCACTTTACCAGGTCTCTGACAATTGAAAGTTGACACATATGTCTTCAACTGTTAAACACTTTCTACGCAAAATCATGAACTGTTCTTACCGGCTTTAAATAAGAAATAAGTTTATATAGAAAATTTAGAAAATATACTCGCTCAGTAGGGAAATTATGATGATTGCAGGTAAGTGTTTCACACAACAATCGACTCACCTCAGATTAACATTTACTTATCTGCACAGTACGGTTTACAGACAGGGAGCAAAACATTTGAAATTAAAACCAAATTCGTATTAATTATCTGTAGATAAATTACCAACGAAGTTATAGCGTCTCAGGTCTTAAACAACTCCGAAATACGAGCCAACCAAGAAAATACACATACAGCAAACAGTTAAGAGTAAATGTAAATCTGTATGTTCTTAGTTTGATTAGTGACAGCTTCTTCAAAAATAAAATTATTTTTTGTGCTTGTATTACCTGAAGCTGTTTTTCTATTATTGAAGATGAAATTACTTCAATAAAGTCGATATACAATGTATGTGCTATAGCCTCTCCTGCCAATCGTCGATATACAATACGTATGCCTTAGCCTGTCCTGCCAATCATAATTTTGTCGTCTGCAACAACTGCTCATTGCTCCAAAATCCTAAAATTGCGGCTGGTAGTAAATCATCAAATCATGCAACTATGACCTCACCGGGTTTACCTGAGAAAGGAGTTACAACGGAGGCTGCGGAGGTATGTAGAGTAGGAAGTACCATTCCGGTTTGCCTAATATCACTTAACTTTTTAAGCAATGCGTTATTATCATTTTTAAGCTGCTCTATTTGATTAACTAAACTCTGAATTGCCACAGGCATGAAAACTCCTGACATTGTACTGCCTTCTCTCTCCATTTTGAAATCAATTTACTCGCGCAATTTTACCAAATTGAATTAATTACAATATGTTTCGGCTACTATTCTTGAATATTCCCGTTAACAATAAACAACTCAAAGAATCAAAATAAAGAAAATATTTTAGCCGTTACGCCTTCCTATCCTTCTGTAAATTAAATGATACAACTTGCAAACTGTGATTCACACCTCACGATTCAGCCAAGGTCTTTTCTGACACCAAATGAAGACACCATATGAAGAGTCCTGTGCGGAAATTGTGATGATGGCATGTAAGTATTTCACACAACAATCGAATCACTTCAGATTAACATTTACTCACCTGCACAGTATGGTTTACAGGTCGGCTACAAAAAATTTTAAATTAACAACGAAGTTACCGAAGAATCTCACCTCTTAAACAACGCCGAAATACGAACAAACCACGACAGCACACATACAGCAAACAGTTAATATTACCAGCTTCCATCGATAATAAACTTATTTATTGTGCTTGAATTACCCTAAACTGTATTTCTATTATTGCAAATGAAATTACTTCTATAAAGTCGATGTATAAATTATATCTGAACTATAATATTTGAAACACACATTAATAAAACTAGGCTTTTAAGTTATTTTTGCTCACAGTAATTGTCCTTTGCAACGATACTCGGTTATCACTAGACAGGACAGGACCCTTTACAGCCGCGGCGGTTTAGCCGTGCGTGCTGGGGTGCCGTGCTGCGGTAGGCGTGGCTGTTCGCCGTTGGGGGTTCGAGTCCCTCCTCGGGCAAGGGAGGGCAGGGTTATCCTTAGGTTAGTTTACCGTAGTTTACGGAGTTTGTAAGCTACGCACTGATAGCCATGCAGTTGAACCCGATAGATTTACAAACATTTAATGTATTTTTTTTTCCTTTACAGGTAAAAATGACTCGGGATGATGACAGGATTACAGAAGACTGGGAAACGCCTTACAAAACGCCTAATCTTTTCCGCGAACAAAATGTTGGAATGGCCTTACAAATAATCGTCTTCGTAGAGACTCTGGCTGACCTGTCGTCAACAATGTTGCAGAAGGCGTTGCAGCACACTGTCATCATCAAAGAGAAATTCGGGGCAGAATAA
The DNA here is from genome assembly GCA_026315105.1 of Locusta migratoria. Lineage (NCBI taxonomy): Eukaryota > Metazoa > Arthropoda > Insecta > Orthoptera > Acrididae > Locusta > Locusta migratoria. The sequence goes on from CM048744.1 coordinate 544,347,524, forward strand.
TGAAGTAATTAGAAATTGCAACATCTGGCCCACTCATAACTGCTGAGGTGCCGCAAAATTGGTACTCTGCCTCACATTGGCGTGATGGACAGAGAACTCGCCATTGAACGTTTGCGCGCACTTGCTTGGTGATCCGTTCCACTTGCATTACTCTTAAGAACACTCCTTTAACGCGCGTGATCCGTTTGTCAGAGACCATATTTATACAATATAAGTCTTTGACAAAGTTTATCTTTCTCCTAGCCTTTTACCGAAAGGTGTTTCCCCATTGCAAAGTACAAAATTTACAACGGCAATATGTACGCCAGTAAACAAAAAATTACCAGAAATATACAAATCTAAAACTATTCACATCCACAAAATAAGAAAAAAAAAAAATATTTGCATCAAAGAAATATTCGGAAATGAAGCAATATTTTAGGCAAACATCTGTATTACAGTGTTACAAGGCGGACAGAGAAAAGACGAGCTTGGAGTGTAGGATGATGTCCAAATCCCATTCAGTAACAATTCTGAAATTATACTTGTTAAAAAGGTGTGCTTCTTCTTTTTTCTTTTTCTTTTAATGTCAAACAGTGTACAGAAACGCATGGGTGGGTGCAGTTAGTTTCTTATAACTTTGTAAGATAACATTTTCACTATTTCGCAAGCACGAGATAATACATTAATTCGTATCTGAAATGGTAGCCCGTCACTAGACTGCTATGTGAAAAGAAAGTTCATATATAGGTCATGTGTGTTGTACCTACATAGCGTTCAGAAAATTGGACAGAACAACAAAACAGAAGCAAGCGTTTAACGGAGTGCAAACGAATATCATCCGTGTCGTTTCGAAAGAATTGCTACCGCCACTCCCCTCGTCAATTCATGAGAACTACAGAAAAATTATCTTGTTCACTGGTATGGGATTAAAACCCCCGTTTTTCCAAGTTCGAGTCTAGTGTCTCAACGACTTCAAAGCCTCGCTTGTAAAATTCATATGTCATTACAGTTGTTCATTTGGTATTTGGGATTACACACACATTACGATAAATCTTTCAATAAAATATTACACGGATTGTGTATGTGAATGACTACCTATGATATCATTAGTGCAGGCATCGTCGAGATTAATGGGGCGTTATTTGAAAGTGAAAACGGAGCGAGAAGGAGAGTTAAAGGCGCCACGGGTGGTAACGTCACTGGAGAGCATAACATTAAATGGAAAACAACCAGGAAGAAACCGTCTGTGGCATGTGGCATGTGGCATGTTGAGAAGTTGCCCCGCGCATTCGCCTGACGTGATTTAGAGGATCGCTGCGAACATCTACGTTAGGATGGCCGGTTCTACCTTCAGATGTAGACCTCCAAAAGAAATATCTACAGTTAACAACTGTTTTATCTCTTTGCTGTCTGGAAAATTCGAGAAAATAATTATTTAGACAAAATAAGCGGTAAATAATGTCACCGATCTTATCAACAAAGGAATCGTGTGTCAGAATACGGTTTCCGGGCTGCTATTGTAATGTGGAAGGGAGTGATCAAGAAACTCTGCCGAAGCAAGAAACACAGTTAAGTTACTCTAACAACAACTAAAACATTCTGTGAGGATACAGGGTTTTAGGTTAGTAACCTCTGGTACGTTTTGGTCGAACGATAGTTATCGTTGGTGTGCAGCGAGAGCTGCTGGCAACAATGCTTAGGTTGGAATGTTCTTTGTTTGTTGGCCAGTGTGCGGCAGTCTCCCGCCGACCGCAGAGCGAGGCGGTAGCATGTCGGCAGTGAGTTCGTAACCTGCGTTTAGTGGTGGCTAAAGTTTTTGCCATTCCTTCGTATCGCATACGGGTTGCAGTTGCATACTGAAATGTATCAGTGTGGACTTGTAGACATTCATCGTAGTGGCACGCAGTTATTTAATCAGTGTATTTAAAGGGGGAGAGTTTTTAACATTTGTCGTTCCATAATAAAGGAAGTTAACAAAGTTTACTGTTATGGATCAACCTAGTAATTGTCCGCATCCCATACCGTCAAATCATTGGGACAATTATTAAATGATTAAGCATAAAATAGAATTTGACGGCAACTTCGCCCATCGAGGATTAGGTGGACGCAGTGGTGACATTCCAATTCGTTATGTATCGCCCGTATTATTTACTAGGCAATACCACTCTGTGTTTCATTTGGGCAGAATTTCCGGTTTACAAAATGTGGGAGCCCAGATGCCTATCCCTACCTTAAAAGTTTATGTCTGCCACAAACTGCATATCGCCAAATAATATTTAATTTTTAAAGGATAAATTGAGAGGAATGAAAACAGACATGGCGTTTTGCGTCAGCAGCTGACTTCAAGGATCAATACAAGGGTTGAATTTTCCGTGTGGTGAAGTATCTTATTCGGTACGTAGTAAAGCTTAATTTACCAAAATGAAGTCATTTCTGCGTGTCTTTGATACAATTTTGACATAAAATTAATGAAAGTTGTGTTGGTCGCAGAGTATTTGTTGTTACGCGTTTCAATTTATTAGCTGCTGACATTAATTTAAAGTTACACAAACCACCTTACAGTGTGTGGCGGTGGGTTATTTGCGTAGCATTGTCATTTCCTCCTTTTCCAGAAGCGTATCGTTCACAGGAAAGATAATTGCCTATAAGACTCCTTGCAGGTTCTAATATACCTGCTCTTATCCTCGTGCTAGCTTGACGAGATACACGTAGGTTGTTGTTGTGATTTTCAGTCCGCAGACTAGTCTGATGCAGCTCTCTACTCTACCCTGTCCTGTGCAAGTCTCTTCATCTGAGAATACGTTCGACAACCTACATACTTTTCAATCTGCTTAGTGTATTCGTCTCTCATTTTCCCTCTACGATTGTTACCCCACATACTTCCTTCTAATGCTATGTTGACAATTCCTTGATGTCTCATAATGTGTCCTACTAATCTATCTCTTCTGTTAGGATATGCCAGAAACTCCCCAATTCGGTTAAGTACCTCCTCATTAGTTACATGATCTACCCATCTAATTTTCATCATTCGTCTGTAACACCACATATAAAAAGCTTCTATCATCTTTATGTCCGAACTCCTCATCATCCATATTTGACTCCATACAATGGTACACTCCAGACAAATGCTTTCAGAAAGGACTTCCTAACATTTAAATTAATATTGTATGTTACCAAGTTTCGCTTCTTCAGAAACGCTTTTCTTCCCATAGCCATTCTGCATTTTATATCTTCTCTGCTTCGGCCATCAGAAGTTATTTGGTTACCCAAATAACAAAAGTCATCTACTATTTTATTGTCTGATTACCTAACCTACTTCCTTCAGCATCTCCTGATTTTGTAACATTTAAGTTAATATTGGATGTCAGCAAATTTCACTTCTACAGAAACGCTTTTTTCCTATATCCACATCCATTTTGCATTATACACTTCGGCCATCAGAAGTTATTTTGCTACCCAAATAAGAAAACACATCTACTACTTTTAATGTATCATTATCTAATGTAATTCCTACACCATCGCCTGATCTTCTAACAATACATCCCATTACCCTCGTTTTACTCTTGTTAATGTTCTTCTTATATCTTCCTTTCAAGACACTGTCCATTCCATTCAAATGCTCTTCCAGATCCATTGCAGTCTATGACGAAATTACTATGTCATCGGCAAACCGCAAAGTTTTTGTTTCTTCTCCCTGGACTTCATTTCTCTCTCCAAATCTCTCCTTGCATTCCTTTACTGCTCGCTCAATGTAGAGATTGAACAACATTGGGCAAAGGCTACAAACCTGTCTTACTCCCTTCTGCTGTCTGGTTTTTGTATAGGTTGAATATAACTCTTCGCTTCTTATATTTTACCCTCGATACCTTCAGAATTAGAATGTATTCGAGTCAACATAGCCAAACGCTTTCTCCAAATCTACAAACGCTAAACACGTATGTCGTAATGTATTACCTCGCGTGTTCCTACATGTCTCCTAAATCCAAACTGATCTTCCCTAATTGCCTAATTGCATAAGTTTTTCCATTCGTCTGTAAATAGTTAGTGTTCGTATTTTGCAATTGTGACATATTAAAGTGATACTTCTGTAATTTTCACACTTGTCTGCACTTGCTTTCTTTGTAATTGGAATTACAATATTCTTCTTGAAGTCGTAGGGTATTTCCCCTGTCTCATACATCTTGAATACCAGGTGGAACAATTTTCTCATGACTAGCTCCGCTAACGATATCAGCAGTTCAGACGTAGGAGGAAGCAGTATATTGGTTGGCTCTTCATGTAATGTACTGTCTCCGAACTCTCACAGAAGTCCGTACCGCGGTACAGAACGCCTCTCTAGCAGCATCTGCCACTGGAGTTTCCTGATCATCTCTGTGATGCTTTCGCGCCTATTAAATGAGCTCGTAATGAAGCGTGCTGCTCTCCGTTGGATCTTCTCTACGTCTTGTATTGACGTTACCTGATACGGACCCCACTCTGATGAGCAATACTCAAGCGCTGGCCGAAGGAGAGTTTTATATCCTACTTCCTTTCTTGACGGACAACACTTCCTGCGGATTCTTATAATGATTCTGGCATCTGCCTTACCAAAGATTGCTTTCACATGTTCGTTCCGTTTGTAATCGTGCCATATGTCTACTCCCAGATATTTTACGGAACAGGTTTGTCTTGCTATTGTGTATTTATGTAATAGAGGTTCTTTCTATGTAAACACGACACTTTACGCTCGTTTATATTCAGGCTTAATTGCTACCCCTTGGACTGTGCTACCGCAGTGTTACGACTTCTCGTTAAACTAGAGCTGCATACGCAGAAAACCTCATTAAACTTTCCATATTATTTACTACGCCATTTATGCATAATGTGAAAAGCCATCGTCCTATAACAGTTCTCTTGGGCACGCCAGAGACCACTGTAACGTCTGAAGGCTCCTGTCATTGTGTTAGCTAGCAACCCTTCAATCCAGTTGGTTTCTGTGATATTCCATATGCTCGCACTTATTCATCAGCTGAACGCCTTTTGGAAGACAAGAAATGTGACATGTGCCCGGAATCCTGTACCAACTTCTCTCTGGAGCTCGTGCGTGAACAACGCGATTTGTGTTTAACATGAACAAAGGAAATATCGGGTCTCCGGAAATGACATAAACTGTGTTCCATTATTCTACAACTGACCGATGTCAGAGGTATAGGCCTATAGTTTTGCACATCTGCGGAAATAGGTAGAAGATGGAAAGAGAGGTGGTAAGGAGGAGATGGACAGAGGGAGAGGACGGAAGAGGAGATGTACTAAGAGAACATTGAAACACATAAATAACTAACAATTGTCGGCTTTTAAACTAGTAATCTATAAGTTATCCATTGAAGCGTTCTACGCCACAGTTTGCGTAACAACAATGGCTTCAACTATACCGATTTATTCTCTGGCGTTAACCGTCCCATGTTATCAATAATCGTTACAGGGAGAAGACACGACGAAGTCCATCCGAAATAGTATGTTAATATAAATCCAAAAGTAATTACGAAAAGAAAACGCAGTAGAAATGCAACATTATATAAAACATTGAATTTTGCCTTACGATTTAAGTTCCGTTGGCGTGAGCCATAAGTGGCTGCAAGGAAAGGGTGCGCCTTACGATTCCCGGAGCTTACACACGCCAAGGCGGCGGTGCACTACACCTGATGGCGTCTCAAGTCGTGCAGACGGCCTCGGATTTGTAAGGAATCGTATGCGCTAACATTAACTTGACTTTTCTTCAGGTACCATAAATAATGAAGATTAATTTCCCACTGGAAACAAAACATTCATTCCAGAATAAACTTCCTGGCAGATTAAAATTTTGTGCCGGAACCGGGACTCGAACCTGGGACCTTTGCCTTTCGCGGCCAGGCGCTCTACCACTGAGCTACCCCGACACGACTCACGATGACGCCTCAAAACTTTACTTCCGCCAGTAAAGTTGTGAGGCGGCATCGTGAGTCGTGTCGGGGTAGCTCAGTGGTAGAGCGCTTGCCCGCGAAAGGCAAAGGTCCCAGGTTCGAGTCCCGGTTCCGGCACACAATTTTAATACGCCAGGAAGTTTGAAAACATTCATTGTCCCAAGCTCAATGATAAATTCACAAACGTTTTATTTCGCTTTATAAGCAGACATACACTGATGAAACACGTCTTAATAAAAATAATCACAAAATGCAATGATCTAAGACTGTATCATATGTTTTTTTTTTCGAATCATTCTGGGACCCGTTATGTAGTATGTTGGCAAACATATTTTCAAACGCAACGTGTTGACAATGAAATTTACAAGATGTTAATAGTCTTCGATTGTATGATATCGTTCAAAACATTCTGGCACGTCTCCCTTTCCTTATGAATACTTTTACTACACTTCGAGAAAATTGTGAAAATATTTTTGTAATGTCTGCAGGTCCGAATGCGGCGAAGAACACTTCGTGTATGCCGCGTGTACTCGATCAGCTTCGCGATGTGCCAGAGACGATCTGTTTTCATTTGGCGCGGCTCACCGGCGACGTCTCTCACACGACTTGCGCTTGTTCGGCGCGGTAGGCATGCCACGTGTCTGCTACGTCTGGTTGATGTTTGGCCAGGTCTCACACGGCATTGGGGTTAATTAATCATCGATAGCACGTGAATTCAGAAACCGGTATCTTGCCAATATCATTATCGATAAGCTCGAAAATTGTCGAGTTACTCGAAGATTCATGGGATGGACGAACCATCTATGTTGTTAATAATGTTTGCACGGATCTCTCGGAGTGCAAGACCTTCTCGCGCTAGCACGTGATTTTTTTTTTTTTTTTTTTTTTTTTTTTTTTTTTTTTTTTTTTTTTTTACACGGTGTAACTTAATTTATGCGGCTGTTACATCAGTCTTTGTCAGGTATTCCAACCTGTCTTTGTGTTTTTTCTTGTGACGGTAATATTGCCTGTTTTGTCTGAAGAACCAGACAGTGGCAGTAATTCGAGTCGCTTCCTTCACTCGTGACTGTCGGCTCGTCGTTGCGCAAGCCTGCGCGACGGAAAGTCATCGTGCGGCGGTGTGGGTCGTGCATCAGATACCGACCGCTCCTGCTGGCGGTGCGTGAATAACTGAGCGCCGCTGAGTTCGATGAACACTGTGTGCGTGTTGTGACAGCCCATCTGATCTGCGGCCGCTAAAAATGTTTTGTTGCAATTTCGACATAGCTTTACCGCATTCATCACGTTGTGTATTGTACAGTTAACTGAAAACCAAAATTTAATTTTTCCTTGTTCATTGCGAATAGTTGAAATAATGTTATGACTCTGGTTCAAAACAATGTTCAAATATTGCCGCAGTAGTGTGGCCGAGCGCTCTAAGACTCTTGGGCGCTCTAAAGCGCCTTGCTGCAGAGCGCGCTGTTGCTTGTCGTCGTAGGTTCGAGTTCTTAGCATAAGTTAATTTAAGTAACATGACATAAAAGTTTTCTGGGTATGGTACCGCGTCATGATGTAAGGCTATTACTTAAATAATCCAACGTTTCGGCCAACGTTACAGTGGGTACCCAGATGAAGGCCACTGTAACGTTGGCCGAAACGTTGGATTATTTAAGTAATAGCCTTACATCATGACGCGGTACCATACCCAGAAAACTTTTATGTCATCTGACTCTGGCCGCGGAAGCCTACGTAATTATATTAATTTAAGTAGTTTGTAAACATAGAGGCTGAAAACCAGAGCAGTTAACACCCTTATATTTACAAACATTTCAACATTTCGTTCAAATATTTGTTTATCTAAAGGACCAAACTGCTGTAGTCATCTGTTGCTAGAGTTACAAACTACTTAAACTTTCTTATGCTAAGGACAACATACACTCCAATGCCCCAGGAAGGACTTGAACCTCAGGTGGGAGTGGCCACTCAGAATCGCAATTCCCGCGCAGCACGACTGTGATGAACACTGCATGCCATGCTGGCTGTATGAAAGAGTTTCTTCAGATGTCACAAGACTGTATATGTGTTTCATCATGTCTTGAACTATGTCAAACTATCATACTGTCGCAAACGAAACGCTGCAAAACACCAATAGTTTGGTGCAACAGATGAAGAGTTTGAAACAAATGTTTTTCTGTTCGAGACCCACTCTGTTTGTATACAGGGTGAATCACTTAACACTTGCACCACAAATATTGCGGAAACGGAAAGAGCGATTGATGTGCAGTTTTCGCAGAATGGATTGGCAGTCAAGGACTCGTATTGATAGCCAATAAACAGATTGTAGAAAATAATCTAAGAAAGTGTATTTTTTATGCAAACATACAGTTTTTCAAATAGAACAATGGTTGTTTCTATCATGCACTGGAATTTTTGACACCAGCTGTGTAGCAGCTACAACAATTCAAAGGCTACGACAGCGTAGCTAACTCGCTGGTGGTCATGAGACAGTGGGCCGTGCCCCAGGGGCTAGGCACTCGGCCAGTCAGCTACGCTATCGCAGCCTCCGCCCCAGAAACTTTGAACGGTTGTAGCTGCCAAAGTAAACATCATAAAAATCAATAATGAAAGGAGTAGCATTAGCCGTAAAATCTTTTGCTTTATTTAGGCAAATCGTTTTCGGTTTTCCAAGAAACCATCTTCAGTGCTGTCAGCAAGTTCAAAACAGCATATTAGTAAAATGTAGTAAACTCAGAGAGTTTGTCATTGTATGACACCAGATAGTATAACATGTATCTATGTCAATGGATTTGTTAGACGTAAATGTCACTATACATTTTACTAATATGCTGTTTTGAACTTGCTGACAGCATTGAAGATGGTTTCTTGGAAAACCGAAATCGATTTGCCTAAATAAAGCAAAAGATTTTACGGCTAATGCTGCTCCTTTCATTATTGATAAAAGTGATTTTGTGGGCGTTGAGCACACACATCCAGATAATGGAATCCAATTTAAACATAATAAAAATGCCATTTAAAATTCTTTGTACACAGCTGGTGTCAAAAATTCCAGTGCATGACAGAAACAACCATTGTTACATTTGAAAAATTGTATATTTGCATAAAAATACACTTTATAAGTAATATTACAATTTGTTTGTTGCCTACAAATACGAGCCCCCTGATACCAATGCATTATTTGAAAACCGCACATCGAGCGCACTTTTAGTTTCCGCAATATCTGCGGTGCAAGTGTTAGGTGACTCACCCTGCATTTTAAAATGCGTATATCGTTCTCGTACCCTCTAGATAGATTGAGAAATTCGAAGTTCCAGTAAGGCAACTAAAGTGGCAATGTCGTCATTCGTCCGACAGGCTCCACCACCAAAACAGATCATTTTGGAGAGAAAGAAATAAGAATACTTAAACGTCTTGTGTCAGACGAAGGTGTGCGGATTGATCCAGAGACGGTGTGGTCTATAACGGAATTCCTGTTCCTAAACGTACTAGTGACGTAAGAAATTTCCTGATATTGCTTTCGTATTACTGGCGTTATATTAAAGAACCTGTATGAAAGTCAGACCCCTCCTAGAACTGTTAACGGCTGATGTTCAATTTAGTTGGGGCAATTCTCATAAAGATTCATTCGATAACCTGCGAAGAGCTCTGACTATTGTTCCCGTACTTGGTCTGAAGCCAACGAGAAAGAGGACAAAAAGGACACGGCGCGTACGTCACGTTACGTGATGAGAAAAAGGCTTGAGACAATGCGATCGCTTGCTGACTGGTTCACCGCTATCTGACAGTGGGCTGTGCCCAGCGACCAGCCAGTCAGCAACCGATCGAGTTGACTCAAGCCTTCTCTGATCACGTGAGGCGTGAACGCGCCGTGACTGCCTCATTCGTTAAATTCGACTTGGTCTGTATGATGAGAGTTGCATGGCAGTGGATCCCGTCGAATCCCTATCGTTATTTCCACTTTCGATCCCATTTACTTTGTTTAATCTTCTGGAACCTCGAAATTCTGAATAAATGTACAAGGTACTCTTCTTCTTCTTCCTCTTTTGCCATGTTCCCGCACATGCCGGGTCGGCTCTTTGTTAAATCCGGATTTGGCGTGTTTTAATATTTACGGGGTGGCCAGGTGCCCTTTCTGTCGTCACTCCACGACCCCTATGAGGAAATGTGCACCCCAAATGTCTGTGTATATTTGTATATGTGCGAAAGTGTGAAGTGTTACGAAATGTTTGCGAATCGTGTAACAGATGGGAGTTGGGGACCAGCACGGTATTCACCTAAGGGATGTGGAAAACAGCCTAAAAACCACAACAAGGCTGGCCGCCACTCCGCAAGGCAGATTCGAACCGGGGCCGGGACGCCTCCCCGTCTCGGAAAGACGTTCGTTAGACCACACGGCTAACCGAGCGGGTAGATGTACAAGATACTATGTGATTAAAAAAAGTACAACCACTGTGGGCCGTAAACCCAAGTCCATTTTAAGGAGAGCCAGGGATATATGTGGCTACTGAAAAAAAAAAAGGTAAGAAATTAAAACGTATGTCTGATGCCGAGATTTCAATACACACAAATATGAGGATGTGGTTTAATTATATGTAAATTCATTTGTATCCGTGTGTAGCGACAGTTGATATTTACGAAAGGGAAACAATTATCAGTCGCGAAACGATGAAATTTATTTAGAATTGATTTCGGGAAATGGATACATATCGTGAGTTATTATCATATTTAAAAAGTGAAGTTCATTTAGATGACGGTACTAATAAAACGGCGTAGGATAATCAAAATTTGTATAAATTTGTAACCAACAGTACGGCAGTACAGTACATTAGGTTTCAGGTTACATTGAGTTGACTGTAGCAAACAAACGCCGGTGTTTATAAAAATGTTTAAAATTGACGTATGAAAATTAATCATGAGCGTACTGGGTGTCTATGTGTGTGTGTGTGTGTGTGTGTGTGGTGTGTGTGTGTGTGTGTGTGTGTGTTTACGTTTTCTGATTCTGCTCATTCCCTTCGAGTACTTCTGTCACGTCAAATAAAATCAAAACGCATTTCTAAGTTTCTGAGCTGTGAAGTGAATTATTCATGACAGCGGGAGTTATAAATAATAGAATAGTTTAAGTGTTCTGCTATTTCCAGTCATTAGGCGATCTAATAGTAATTGTCTTGCAGATGATTTAATTTATTTTTGTAAGTTTGCTAAAGAATTTATCTTTTATTGATCAACATCAATAAACATTTTCACTGACTGTTCGTCGGCTCTTTACAGAATATTTTATACATTATGAATGAAACTCGCGAGATAACTGTGAGATAGTCTGCAAACAAATTGGTTTCACAAACCGGTTTTCGGTTGTTACGCCATCATCAGGTAAACAATACATTTATTGTATTCGTTACCTGATGATAGCGTTACAACCGAAAAACGGTTTCCAAAACCAATAAAGTTGGAGAATATCTCACATATATCTAGTGTGTGTCATTTATCTTCTTTATAAAATAGCAGAGTGTCAGTATGTTTGTGTGTTTGTGCGTATGTATTGCATACAAATCTATAGTTTTGTTCCAATCTTTATGAAATTTTTCTCAAGTAAGCTTCAATCCACGAGGACGGTCAAACCTTTATTGAACTTTTCTCACTGATAACCATAGCAAAATTATAAAAGGAAACTAGTTTCTCGCTTACTACTTTTCCGCTGTTCATGGACTTAAAACTACGGCATTCGGTATGACGTTACAATGTATAATTTCCACACTACAAATTGTAGCCGCAGGAAATTTTACAGACAGTATACACAAATATAGCTGAATGTACCTTCGAAACTGTATCAGAGTATGACTCGTAGTTCATGACATAAACAGTAACATTCATAGAAAACCGCCCTATCACGTACCAAGTTTTATTCTATTACTTCTTTACTACTAACTGTATTCGCAACAGATTTTACAAACATACAGCACTTATACAAATGAATATGTGGTGTCGCACAAGTACGAAGTGCGCGCCACGTACTTTCGCCGCGCGCCGCCATGCACGCACGGCGCGGCGTTCTTACGACGTCAGCCACGAGCGCCGTCTGCTGCAACTCATCTCGTGGCCACGACTGCTGCATCGGCACTTGGGACTGAGATAGGAACCAGTTAACACTTGGGAATCAGATAGGCACCAGTTAAGACTTGGATATCAGATAGGCACTAGGACTCATCAGTAGGCAGGCCTCTATATAAACTATGTATCAGCATTCTGCAGTCAAGAACTATATAAAAGTTAAGTATTACTAAGTCTCTATGAAATATATATCTCGTTCTAATTTACTCTACTGTTTCTAGTTTCTGCTATCCCACTGGCTAGTCACCTCCGTACCTGCACACGCGTGCATCCTTTATTCCTGTGTCGGTCTCTTTCTACTCGGCCACCGACACCTACGACAACCGGCTGACGAGACACAAAAGCGGCGACGAGGCTGGGACAAAAAATAATATATACTTAAAAAATTACACAGTTGTACAACATATAACCCAATAAATACGAGATCATGTGAATATTATTGGCCATTTGTATTTTGATTGCTATCTCTCTTTGTTTGGATACTGCACGTATAATTTTGAACATTATGCAAGAGAGCCTTTTTTCTTATATATTCTCCAATAAATATAATATGTTCTTGGGACAAATTGGAAGGACAGAGAAAGAAGGTATAGGAGAAGTATTAACTAAAGGTAGGAATAAATAAATAAATACCTGGGAAAAGCCGAGGTTTTAGCTAGTAACTCCTATAAAATTCATTGGCTTGTTTCAACCATTCGGTTGAGTTTAGAGGCACATTTTTATTTTATCTTGTCGATATCCTTAACAGGTCCAATATCACGAAAGTGTTCTAAAGCTGTGTTATGCATAACGAACACATTCTGCATTTTGCAAATGATATAAGGAATTCCAGTGCTTTGACATTTATTTTTTGAAATAATGCATGTCCTGTATCATGTCTGAGCACTATTTGATTGTTTTGACACCAAATGACGAATGTTACACACTCAAACTTCGTCTATGTCGGGATGGCTACACTAGTTCGTTCCATGTGGGCTGTGAGCTCAGTATTCGACTCAGGAGATGGGGTGGCAATGAATCGGCGGTCCAGTTTATTGAAACTCATGTCTACAAACGGCCGAGTAGAGTGTGCATGTGCGCTGAATGCGCTGAGGTGATGTCCAGTTGACACCTCGATCCTTGGAGTAGCTGACGCTACTGAAGCGGCTGGCCGGTGGCCGCTACGCCTCTGTGTTGCGTAAGGCGAGGTATCGTCCACGCACCGCGCCGCGCCGCCGCCGCCGCAATGGCCGTACCGCGCTGGGCGTTGTCCGGGAGTTGAACCCAGGTCCTCCTTCTCCCGCTGCCGCTGCTTCGACCTTCAGACGGTCACAGGAGCGCTTCAGGTGTGGCCGCGTCCTTTCGTCCACACCACGCCCCTGGGTGAGTAGCTGGCTGCAGTCTTACCGCGCCATACGTTGGTTCGATGCCCGGTTGCGCTGCTGTCGAGGCCGGGACCCCCGCTGCCCGTTGCTTCAGGCTGGGCAGCCGCTATTCCGCTGGCTGCATCTCCCCTCGGGGATGCCGTGTTGATCGGGATGACCGGTTGCTGGCCACGCTGCGTCGAAGTGCTTATAGCCTACGACAGACTCAGTTTTGCGATAACAATAGTAACAGTTTTTTATGATCAGAAGCACAGTCCGAGCGGCAGGTGACTGCCCAGCCGTGGCTGCCTCTCTGCTGTGGCTGACTGACTCCTGAACCTGTCGTTTTCGCCTCTATTTATGCAACGAGGTTGGCCCCGTCGGACACTGCGGTCGGGGGTTCGAATCCCCCCTCGGGCATGGATATTTGTGCCGTCCTAGTTCGTAAATAGTTTGTAAGTTTAGGGACTGATGACCCCGTAGTTAAGTCCCATAGACTATACAAACATTTGAACATATTTGACCCCGTCGGCCCGTGTTTCGCAGATGTGACACGGCTGTTCTTTGCTACACGTGACTGGTCTTCTATTTCTGATCAAGTATGTCCCAGCCACCTTTAAGCAATGTACGGCGCCCTCGCCGACCTAATTGCGTCACCAGAAGCTTCGCTGAGCCGCTCCACTTTATTTGCTGAAATCATAAACGTTCTTGTCTTACTCTACTTTAAGTCACACAACTTCCATGTTCAACTTCTGTCTTAAAGTTCACTCACACTCATTAACTTTCCATATTGCGTCTATATTCTCCCTATCCCTACAGTCCTGTTAAAGCTATTTGTACGAATATTCGTATATCTTCGCTTGAAGTTAAAGCTATTTGTACGAATATTCGTATATCTTCGCTTGAAGTTGACGAAGTCGATAAATATGATCGTCTGCCAGTAAAAAAGTTGGTGCACGACGTCGATGTGGATCCAATGACAGCAGATGCCACTTGGGGTATAGTAGACGAATTGATAATAGTTTTAAAGGCGACGCCTACAAATAGCGCACTGGTGTAACTTCTGAAGCGCTGTGTGGACCCTTAATAGCAAACAGGCGCCATTGCACGGAGACGCACTCGTGCTTCCTACAGGCAACTGAGCGAGTTTGGAAAGGTCAAATTGTGACCCTGCGAGTGGCGAGATGGTCCTCTTCCAGAATTACCATTCAGGTTTGACGTCCTGCATCAACTGCGTAACGATTCTGGTTCCAATTGTCACGTGAACATTCTCACATCAAGAGATGAGGTTCTGGACGTCCACGCAACACAGACGCCTAGATCGTCTCATTGTTAAGAGAGTAGTACCAGTATACCAGTATACCACTCACTCATAAGAGCGTTGGTGAGCCTAGAGACACGAACTGTTGCTAGCAGTGGAGTCTTTCACTCACAGTACAGCATTAATCTGCATGGCTAGACTGCTGCCGTTTGACTACTTGGAAGAAGTAATGGTGGGCCGTGGTCTTCGGAAATAAAAGCAGATTCTGCCTGCACACAAGTGACGGTCGTTTACATGTACGACGTACACCTGGAGAGCGCTTACTTATAGTGTGCATCTGTCAAAGACACAGTGACTGCACTCAAAGCCTTACTGTCTGGGATGAGATAAGCTACAGTTTTTGTTTGCTTTTGGTGTTTGTGAAAGAATGTGCAGAATTTTTTAAGACCAGTTCCTTTGCTATGTTTGCAACAAGGTAATACTCGCCCACACACACTCCGCATGAAACACAACGCGCTTTTCAAGACATGTAGAAGCTGCCTGGTTGGCATGTCGTAGTACTAGTCTACAATGGAGCACGTGTGGGATATGTTGGGACGACAACTTACACAGTGTGTGACTCATCAACGCCAAGTCTTGCAGAACTCCGTGAACAGGTCGATCAGGCCTGGAATAATGGATCCCAATACAGTATTCGGCATCTGTGTGATCAAATAGATGCCAGAATAAGCGCCTGCATTGTCACCCATCGAGGTTAATGATCAAATGTCTGTAAACTCACTTAAACTAAGGACGACACACACACACACACACACACACACACACACACACACACACACATGTCCAAAGGAGGACCCGAACCCGGCGGTAGCCTCGAAATCCCTGACAAGGCACCCGAAGCAACTCGGCTTTCTCCGCGCGACTGTGGTGGTTACATCACATACTGATACGGGTGTATTAGCATGGTTCCACGCTTAGTATCTCAGTACCGCTTGAGCTATTGATCTGTAAATACACTCATTTCACGTATTCCATATGCCCTGTTTCAACAATAAATCTGGAGTGGATTGGGAATATCTAAGAGGGAGTAATAATGTTTATTTTTGGCAGTATATGCTATAAGGTTTTATTAATAAAGTTCCTTTACACATTTTCCTTCCTTTAAACTGTTTTTAGATCTGTTTCGAAACAAGTTTGTCATATTATCTTGGCTTCTGAATCGGAATATAACCATGGGTATGTGTAGAAGTCTGTAAGAGAAGTACTCCCCGCCATGTACCATACGACATTTGATGTAAACTGTCACCTTTTTCTTATTCGCTGGTAAAGTGTGATAGCCGCGCGGAATTGTCGCCTGGTCTGAGGTGTCAGTTTTATGTTAAGTAAACATTCTGTGGACAGTAATCTACAGCAGAGATCCTCAAGAAAAGACAGAAATTTTTTGGAACCCGTTACAATCAAAAAATGAAATCACATCATTAAAGGAAAGAGCCGCGTGTTAGGGGGAAGTTGATAAAATTCATTGAAATACCCGATGATGTAATGGATCTCTATGATGATATAATGAATATGAATAGTGCTGTTCATTCTGCAAATGTAAGTGATGTTATGGAAACTGAAGACGGCCGCGGTGGCCGAGGAGACTAAGGCGCTCCAGTCACGGTCTGTACGGCCACTACGGTCGGGGGTTCGAATCCCCCCTCGGGCATGGATATTTGTGCCGTCCTAGTTCGTAAGTAGTTCATAAGTAGTTTGTAAGTTTAAGGACTAATGACCCCGTAGTTAAGTCCCATAGACTATACAAACATTTGAACATTTGATTTGGAAACTGAAGGAGTCATTGAACTATAAACAGGTCAATTGGATTCACTTAAAATATTAAAATGTTTATCTTAATATAATTTATCCATTATCCTTCAATGATATTTTAAAATATACTAGAGCACCCGTGGGAATACTTCGCACCGTTAGTGGAATGAAAAAAAAAAAAAATGTTGGGAAAAAATGGAAATAATATTGAATATTCACGCAGAGCTTACTTCAGAATCAAACAATGCAAGTGTTTAAAAGCGCAAATGAAAGAGCTTGATCCGATGAGTGTTGTTGGGTCAAAAAGAACTGCGTACCTTAATGAGAACGCTAGATATCGTGAAACAAACCGATTAAAATATTCAGTGCAAGCGCAGAAGGAAATCGCGTTTGATTAAAATTAAAGTATGGAGAGACTTAAGTTAATTCTGATACATGATGATTTAAAACAAAAGTGAAGGAAATCGGCCGGGTAATTGCGTCTGGCCGACTGACGTTAGTTTTTCTAGATTCTTTTACTACATAAGGTAGTTTACATTCTTCTTTATTGTGTTTCCTTGGTAAACTGATGATAAGAAAGTAAGTTTTAGTTCAATGTCTTATGCAGAAAGCAAGTTTTGAAACAATTTCATAATTTTCATGGTATTTTTAAATATTTATTTGCAGATTATGCTTTTGATTCATCCATGCATCAATTGCTGTTTAGAATATAAATCATCACATATGAAATTTGTAAAATTTTCACAAATATAAACTGTTTGAATTTCCAGAAAAATTAAAATTTTCGGAATGCATGTGTCAAAGAAACGTTCCTCAATTGTAAAATACAACCCGTGGTTGTATGCTCGTCGTATACTTGAATCAGATGGATATTGTGATTGAGCAGTTGCAGCCGTGAATATAAATATTTAAAAATCCCGCTCGTCATTAACGTGCAAGAAATAATGTTGTGAATTCGGATAAGTTTATTAGACACCATAAAGACTTCACTCAGTAGATTTGGTACTTACACAGAATCTCATATTAGCACATTTTTAAGAGTAAGTTACTAAGAAATGTGGACAGAGACCTTACAAATTTTACCTTACTTGCTCTGGACGTGCACCTACCCGAGCACTATCGTTTTGACAGCCAGGGCTTCCATGCGTGCTACAAGAAATAGGCTCGGCATTACTATAGGCTTTATCCCCATTGACCGGCCATATCGGTTTCAGCCATATTTTTTAAAAGAAACACTGTATTATTACGCACGAGATTGAGTCTAATAGCAAATTATGACGCAACGGATAACGCAAATTTTATTGCAAATGAAACCAATATGCGTGCTCAAGGGGAAAAGATACTTCGATGTTTAACGCCCAGGTAATGTGCTACCCGACAGTTATGAAATTCTTTCAGTATTTATTTGAAATAGATATTTTCTTGCCAGCATAATAATGAGAATAGGAGGCTGGGATCTCGTAATTAACATACTCGAAACCTTGGCTATTTATACTTATCACAGGTGAATTTATTTAACAAAAAACATATTTTAAGCTCAACAACAGGATGGAGGGGGGACAGTAACCTTTATGCGTAAAAATTCAACTAGTAAAAATATAGGTCTCTTACTGAAAGGAAACATCTTATTGAATATTTGAAAGAATTTTGTCGCTACTGGGACAGGGAGGGCAGGAATTTCCGTTACACATGCCGAAATTCACACACACACACACACACACACACACACACACACAATCTAAACGTTGTCATGCTCCACGATATGACTCACTGCATTGGCCAGAAATATTTAGAATTATTAATTATAACATAATATAATTTGAAATAAGTGCACTACCTCTGGAGGGTGGTCAGTAAGGCGACATAGTAAACTGATTCAAATTCACTGGTTTGTTCACAATAGAGCCACGTTGGTGATAAACTCGCAAAAGGCGCATTATTACTCGTTATAATTCACGTAATGGTGCACGCTCCGAAGGAGCAAGCACATCATTTATCCTTTGCTACCCTTCCTTGTTCCACGAGGGTGGCAACACAAAACACATCGCCCTCGCTTTTGTAACTCCATCAGAATGGCTCATTGTATCTCTACATTGCCTAGAAAAACTCCTGAGCTACATTCTAAAAGAATAGTTTAACTAAACAAGCACGCAAGTGCGTATCAGTTTTCAATGAAATTTTGATAAAGAATTGCCTCTAGCCTCTCTAACATCACAACTATCGCCATCCGCAAATCATTTAACACTAGAATGGTCGCGTAGGATCTCACAGATACGGATTCCCGGAATATGCAACCCGACTATCAGGTCAGCGGATCCAAACAGTATACTGTTAATTTTCATAAAATAAATGTTCAGTTGCTACTATTATAATATTTACATGTTTTTCCCTCGTTTTGTTTACTCATTCACTGTAACATCTGACGTTAATTCGTTAATTAAATCTAACGGTGCAATGTTGACCCTGTATCTTACAGATACAACGCAACCACCAAGTTCTTCCTAGTGACGCTACCATAGCAATGTTAAGACATTAGAATCAAATTCTGAGCCTTTCTTACCACATATTGCAGAAATTGTGCAGCCACTGCCACATACGCTCAGCCAGGTCCAAGGTTCCGCCAACTCTCCTAACATGGCTTCCTAACTTGCTAACGGTTCCCGGTTTCAACTTCCTCGGGGAAGACGCGCTCTCATTGGCGGACCAGTGGGTCCGTTCTATCTGCTTGCTTACTGGTCACACTCTGCCTGAGATCGACTGCTCGCCAAAGCATGCGAAAACCTTTGCCCTTCCCCAAGGCAAAAGCAATGTCTTTGCTACCAGGAAACCTACCTTCTGCTAAATACGGCCCCTTGTGTAGTTACCCATGCAGATCTAAATACCCAAGTTTAACTGCTCTCTCTTTCACACAGGGAAAGTACGCAGAGGATAGTGACTTGGCCGCCACAGTCATGATGGATAAAAACCACAGTAACTCGCCATCCCTGCTTCTACTGCATTGCCACTGATAAATATGCACAGCCAATAAACCACTAAGTACTTCTAAGGAAATATAAATTCGCACATAAGCATTGTACTTGGCTAGTACAACTTATTGCAAGACTTTCTGTGAATTAAGATCGGCAATTCAGCATGGATGAAGTCTCAAGATGTTAAAATCAGCCGGCCGCGGTGGCCGAGGTGACTGAGGCGCTCCAGTCACGGTCAGCACGGCCACTACGGTCGGGGGTTCGAATCCCCCCTCGGGCATGGATATTTGTGCCGTCCTAGTTCGTAAGTAGTTCATAAGTAGTTTGTAAGTTTAGGGACTGATGACCCCGTAGTTAAGTCCCATAAGCTTGACAAACATTTGAACATTTGAACATTTGTTAAAATCAGGCCGGAGAAACCAAAACATCAAACGTGAAGAGAACTCAAGGTAAGGAAATGGAAATGCAGTGTGCAGGGAACTCTATAGAAAAGGACGCAGTAGTAAAGCCCGGCAGTATGTAAACACAAACAGCGCGCTGCTGGTGGAGCCCAGAGGCCCAGCTGGAATGTCAAACAGATGCGGGTGGCCAGACGGCTCTCAGGTGAGCTAACAACGCCGCGCAAGCACGCCGAGGGGACACTCTGCCGATGGAGAGCTGGGACCTCTCTCAAGACACTAGAATTCCGACGCCAACGGACCTCTTCATAACGTGTAGCGACAAGGTGAGCATCACTCTTATAACTGGACGAAACTGATTGTGAGTGTAAAACGAATTTAGTGATGTCCATTTTAGCCGCTGGAGAATATATTTAACATGCGTCACTTTTGGAAGAAAACCACCTTATTTCATGCTGCAGAAGCAGCATGTTATATTTATCATCTAGTCGCTGTTCGCGTCATTTAAAGGCATCCACAATGAGTCTCCTGAAATATTACACTTTATTATTTTGTTTATACGTCCAAGTTAATGTTTTTAATGATATAATGTCAACTGTAATTCAGCATCTACTCGTAATGAAGAAAAGACTGTTCTAACATATACAAATATTTTGTTATAAGATACGCAAACACAAGTTATTTAACTGAGGAAGCTTCGCAGTTTTTCACGTCAATACTGCTAAAACATTTCCCCCACCCATTTAATTCATAGAGCACATCGTTATCTGCTCATCATCTTCTCCTATCGTTTTGTACAGTGCAATTTCAATAACTGATCGATGTTAAAAACACAAGCAAGCTAATGGTGTGACTAGAGTAAAACCTGTTTTTAAATTCCCAAATACTATCTTTTCCCACCATTTACGTTATTTTCTATTGCTTCAAACATAACTTCCTTCTTTCAATTAATTGTTTTACTGTCATTACAAATTCCCCAAGGAAAATATTTCCCACACAAGCGTTTAGAAACATACGTAACAAAAAAATCATTGGTTTATAACAGAATAAAAGTGTCATTATTTCATTTTATTTATTTATTTTTGAGAGCTTCATCAATTTTTCCGTACACTCAGCCGCAGTAAATCATAAAAACAGCTAACTCTTTACATACCTTTTGTTTCATGTGTCCTTTTGTCGATATTTTCAGTCCATCTTTGATACTTTTCCAGGAATTTTAGGGCGTAAATATCTGGACCATTTTTCATATTTGTAAGCGAATTTTCACCGGGGGCACCTGCCCCCACTTACAACCCTCAGAGGAGACCTCTGCATTACATCTTAAAACGTTTAGGCATAGCGCCTTCCATCGCTCATAACTGTGGGAACAGTACAGCCGACGAGATGGCTGACGTAGACAAGTGTGCTGTGTCGGGCTTCGGAGCTGACAAATGCTAGCAGTAGCTGATTTGCTCACATGAATCCAGAACTTAGGCTCGCCACTAATCAACATACATCCTTCTCAAAATGAAATAGCACTCTTTGTGTACTAGTTTCTACTTGCGGCTTCGCTCACAATCACGTGTGAAAAATGCCATCGAAAGTACAATAATTTCCCAAGTTCAGCGACAGTTTATAGAGGGCCGAGCACGTGTTATTTCAGAAAGATAGGGCCATTATAGGGCTATATGGACACGCCGGTACCACCGTAGAACTGCACGCAACTGGCATCGGACCTTGCACCACCCCATGGAAAATATGGATTAAGGCAAATAGTGTACAGACGACTTCGGCAAAGTGACATTTTTTTCTCAGAGACATTCTAAGTGCAGTCGTCAGCGTACCACGTGGATGGTCGAACACTGGGCAACTGTTCTTTTTCCAGATGTCCCGATTGGATTCGCACCTATACCGAGTGTGGATTACAATACTAGACTCCAAGAATTGTGGAAAGAAAACGATATCAAGGAAGGTCCCTAATGGTGTAGTCAGGGATTATGATGACCTCTTCATGAAACAGTAAAGGTGAACCAGCAAGGTTTAACCTCTGTCAGGTATCGTGACGAGATCTTAGGACCTCATGTGCTGTTGTGTGTTTCTGTGGGACTAGAATTTAAATTGGTGGAGATAATTCTCGATCACGTGGAGCATGGCTGGTTGAACTTTCGTTGCAAATCGATTACACACCTGGTACATTTGGGTCCAGAAAAGTCTTTCTATTTGGAAATTGGATCTTACGTTCTATCTAATACTAGACCATTAAGGAAGAGCTGACTCCGATTGAATCTTGCTAGATGTATGGTTAAGTAGTCGCTTCTGCAGTAGACGTTGCATTGCCCATATTTCTGGTATGGCTGGAGTTAAAATTTGTTTCTGTGATATTAGCTACAAGTATCCGTATGTAGGGGATATTTAAGAATACTTCTCCGTCAAAAGACTGTTTCCATTAATCTCTCACATTAATTTTACCTGAAACAGGCTAACAGTGCTCAGGTAGATTATCAGTACCATGCCTATAGAAAAGAACTAGTACTCATTGGAATATGCCGTCAAGCCGTGTCTGAAATGCATTTTCGCCTGGCAAGAAATTTTCTCGGTGAATGTTCGAGTAGGTGCTCAAAAGACAAATATTTAAGTGTATATTATTGGCAGAATAAATGAGACATGACTTCCAAAACATAATATTGGATTCTTTTGTAATGAAATCTGTAGAAAGTGTTATCGTGTACTACTAATATTTTATACAGTTTTAAAAGTCTCTTTTTTTCCTAAGGGCCAATGAACGGTATCTGAGCTGTTTGCACCAAATACCAATTTGCGATCCACACACCTCTTGTATGGATTTCGTAGTGCACACTCTATTTCTGAGCTGCCACATACCAGATGACTTGTTCATCTGTACTCTGATCGCGTACATAAATCATTAATCATTCAGTCATTAATTTATTCTTAAGAAGCCAACGCAATGGCATCATTACTCGTTACTAGTAACTACAGTGAATAGATATGCTAACCGGCCGCAGTGGCCGAGAGGTTTGCGGCGTGTCAGTCACGGTCTGCACGGCCGCTGCGGTCGGGGGTTCGAATCCCCCCTCGGATATGGATGTTTGTGCCGTCTTTAGTATAAGCTAATTCATAAGTAGTTTGTAAGTTTATTGACTGATGACCCCGTAGTTAAGTCCCATAAGTTCTACAAACATTTGAACATTTGAACATAGATATGCTCAAAGAGGGAACTGATTACCTTTAATAGACATAACTTTGGTGTTTTGTGCTTTCAGTTAGAGCATGCAGTACACCTAAACCGACCTCTGTACCTTTAATAGTGACTGCAAATGTCACGTGGAGATTAATGGTCGCAGTTCGTCACCTGTGTCTGTTATCGAGATTTTTTTTTTTAATTTGGTTAATCTTTCATGCCAAATAGCTCTTTCTTTAAAGAACAGAATCATTCTACTACGTGTTTTGTCCAAAAGCTGTCACCAACCATGAGCCGTTGGCCGCCTCGACTGATATTGCCCGCCGTAACTGTGTTCACTAGCGTCGTAACTGCACTCAGTGGCGCTAGCAGCGCTCTTCTTCAGCGGCGCCGGTTCCTGCCTTGGCGGGCCAGTGACGGTTTGACAATCCGGAACGGCTCTTCTTCCTCCTGCCTGAGCCGGCGCCTATAGACGTTGGACCACTTGGACGATGGGCTGGCTCGGTGACGGTTTGGCGTGGGGAATGTCAGCGAATCTGCCCTGGCTATTTTGAGAGCTAAGTTCGAGTCCACCTGTTTCTTTTGTGCGCTACTGTTGTACCAGCGGTCGGCGTTTTGCGTTGCGTTTGCAAATGGTTTAGATTTGGCTAGTGCTTAACAAGTGGTTTTTTCTACGGTGGCGTCATGCACTTTCGAATTCTGGTTGCTGGTCTCCAGGCGCGGTCGTATATTTTTACGATTCAGCATTTTCCCCTCCGTCCGAGTTACCTGTACTCTAAAGGCTGTAGTTAACAGGTTAGCTTTTCCTATGTCATTTGTAGTTCCTTTTGGTGCATTTCGTCATTTAGCATTGCTTTTGAATGGGCTGTTTAATGTTGTCAAGTTTCCATGTCGGCCGTCTTCCCGGCTACCTGTTAAAAGTCTGACACAATGGAATTTGTTCTGGCCTTGGTAGTGTGATATTTTGTTTATGCCTTGCAGGGCACGTACCGAGATTGTAATTGTCCAATTAGTCGGAGCTATGGACAATCCAGCACTGAGCTAATAGTATGTTCTAAAGAGACAGTAACCATTTGTTTTAGCGGTTGTAGTTCTGATCGTGCATCTGTTACGTGAATCCTATTTCATTCAGTACATTGTAAGGTCGTGGTTACTGAGCCAGATTTGGCCAGTTTTGAAACTACCTTACTTCTTTGTCGGATGCTATAAAAGCGGCTACTTCCCGATGTGCAATTTGTAAATGTAAAATTATTGTAAATGTTTAAATTTTCATACGTTAAATTTGACAACCTCAATTATTGTAAAGTGATTCTTTGGAATATGCCTCAAAGCCTTTGTGATTCTCTGAAATGTGCCACTAAGCCCTTCAGGTTGTCGACTTTGCTTTACCTTTTAATTTCATTTTAATGTTCTTTCTTTTGCAATATTATCAAGTTTGATCAAATATTCAATTTCTTATTAAGTAAATTCACCACCCTCAGTAAATGTGTTAAATAAATTTTCTCTTTTGGTGATCTTCAAATTGCTTCCTGGATAAAAATTCTTCTAATCCATTTCCTATTCCCTTTCCATGAATTTGTCACTCTAACCTTTATCGTACCTAAGGTACCAGGTATCGAACCACAGTACGAAGGTTTCGGGAAATAAGAGTTGATACATCCCAGCGCCTGGTCATCAGGCGTATGACGTGCGGCGGCCGGTGCTGAGTGTCCACAGCCAGTAGCCGTTGGCCGTCAGCCGCCGACAGCGAAGAGCAACCTGCGCGAAAATCAGCTTTGATCTTAACGCAGCCATGAGCTCTTTTGTGGAATTATTTCCGGAAGTAATCGCTGTTACTGGTGTATTAGGAAGTATTCGATGTTTCCTGAGACAATCTGTCAGCGAAATGCTGTTTAAAAATTAATAGAATAAATAACAGGCGCGAGTGGATTCGAACACGCGACATCATAATTAAGCTGCGCCAGACTTACCACGAGACCAGAAACACTTACAGCTTGCTATGTGCTCGGCACGTAGATAGAACGTCTTCCAGATGAGTAATCACCTTTATTAGCCACCTTAGTGAACGACTCGGAGATAACATCTCCGGCGGTTGGCCGGAGATGATTCTCTCTCTCTCTCTCTCTCTCTCTCTCTCTCTCTCTCTCTCTCTCTCTCTCTTTTCCCTTCCTGTAACTCCACCTTGTGAGTTGGAGGTGAGGGCGGTGGTGGAGTGGTCAATTATATGGGCGACACGAAAGAGCTGAGTGGATCGAAACTCCAACGACCTCAAGAGGATGGTGTATGACAGCTGATTATTGGGCTGCCTTGTGGGTAATGACCTGGTGGAGCGACTGCTGTCTTCCCGACGGAACGCACAGCATTCCCATTAGGAGCGCAGGAACAGCTTCTGCACGATGTATGGAACGCTAAATGAATACCTTCCTAACAGATGGTTCACCCTGGTGGCCTTGTCACCGAGGAAGTGTACGGCTTTATGTGCAGACCGTGCACTTGTAAGCTACGTTCTCTTCTGAAGCCTCTTGGTGCTGTGTAACTAGTTGTCTGTTATTTATGACACACTGAACGTGCGGTCGTGTGTGCTGTGTTATAACAAGGTGTGAGAGTGATTTAGTGTGGCAAATTGATCAGAACATGATTTGTATATCGCCAAGAGCATAAATTACATATTTACGCCAGCAATTTTAAGAGTATCTTTTGATACTGCCTTGATATGATTGAGTAGAAGGTATACTCCAATTTCATAGGTTATTGATTTTATGGGAATGAGCCGTCACATCATCGCCTACACTCTTTAGACTACCTCACGGAATGTGAGTGTACCAGTGTCACTTTTCTGTTAGTCACGTGTGGTTCGCGGGAGAAACGACTTCGTGTGGTGACTAATCTCTGTAATTTTATTCACGTGGTCCTTTCGCGAGATGTACGTAAGAGGAAGGCAATACATTTGATGGTTCTTCTACAACCGTACGGTGTCGGAACATGGGCTCTACCCCATACCGTGATGCATGACGCCTCTTTTACAACATCTGTCAATGGAGTTGGTCGATCATCGTCGTGACGCTTTGGTGCTTACTAAAAGTCACCCATTAGGATACTTGCTGCTCTTCTTTGGCTCTTTTCTATCTCCTCTATTAATTTCCACCTTTCTCGGATCCCACACTGACCAACAATAGTCGACAATTGGTCGAACTAGTACTCATTTGTAAACTGCTTTCTTTGTGATGGACTACACATTTGAATTTGGCCTTGCTCACAATGAATTATATTTGGTCGTTCAACTCCAAATTATAGCATACGCAAATACATTGATACTTTCTGAAAGGAGCAGTCTCCAGTGATTATTATACTATAACAACACTGTCTCTTTCTAAATTTCCGCGATTAATTTCACGGCAGTTTTCCTGTCAGAAAGGACACAGTACGTTGTAATTGACGAAAAGTCATCGAGCAAAACAGAAGTGATATCTGGCGTACCCAGGGAAGTGATATAGGTCTCCTTATCTTTATAAAGGATTTTGGAGATAATATGAGTAGCTGTTTTAGACTGTTTGTGGACAATGCCGTCATTTATCTGTTAGTGAAGTCACAGGAAAATGAAAAGCAGCTGCCAAATGATTTAGATAAGGTTCCTATATGGTGCAGAAATTGGCAATAGACCCTTAATAATAAGTGTGAAATCATCCATATGAGAACTAAAACAAATCCGTTAAACTTGATTTACACGATAAATCAGTCAAATCTAGAGGCTGTCAATTCAACTGAATGCCTAGGAATAACAATTACGATCAACTTAAATAGGAAAGAACACACCGAAAATATTGTACAGAACGCGAACCAAAGGCTACGTTTCATTTGCAGAATACTTGGTGTAATAGTTCTACTAAAGAAACTGCCTACACTACACTTGAGCGTCCTATTTTGGAGTACTGCTGCGCATTGCGGGGTCCCCACCGAGTGTGACTGACGGAGGATATTGAGAACAGAGAAGGGCAGCTCGTTTTGTATTATCGTAAAATAGGGAAGTAAGAATCACGGAAATGATGCGCGAGTTGGGCTGGGAATCACTAAAAGAAAGGCGTTATTCTTTACGGCGAGACTGATTTGCAAAATTTCTTTCACCAGCTTTCTTTTCCGAATGCGAACGTATTTTTTAGCACCCACCGACATAGAATAAATGATCATCGTAATAAAATAAGAGAAATGAAATCCATAACGGAAGATTTAGGTGTTCCTTTTTCTAGCGCGCTAGTGGAGAATGGAACTGTAGAGAAATATGATAAATGCAGTTCGACGAACGTTCTGCCATGCACTTCAATGTGATTTGCAGAGTATTTACTTAGATGTGGATGCAGGATACTCCTCTCTATTTATAACGATATGCTGTGTTCTGATAGGTAGAAACTCTTCATTCCACGCAGTTGGTCAGGTATACCATATGCTCGGATTTTCTTCACTAGGAGGCGGTGCGTAAGCGTATCGAATACCTACTGAAAGTCAAGGAAGCTGAATTAAAGTTTGGGACGTGAAGTAAATCGCGCTTAGACTATTCCGAGGCACCTTAATCACTAATGATGAGGTGGTCTAGCGATAAGACGTCTGCCTCATAAGCATGGAGGTCCTGGTTCGATTCCCGGTCGCATTACAAATTTTAATTCAATGCTTCAGATTTAGCTTTAATGTCTTTGACATATTGGAGACGAAAATCCGTCTCAGGGATTATATATTTCTATTTACATTGAACCTGTATCTACCACTTTCCCGGACTCTTAGAACAATGGAGCGGAATTTCACACGATCGTTGCTCTCGGAATCCTTGTTGATATAGTATAGTGCTAAGGAACGCATCAAGTGCCCACCCACCGATCTTCATCACTGTGTACATTTCTTCCCCCGCCCCCTCGCCGCTTCGATCTTTTCGAGGTGGCGCAGTGCTAACACAGTGGATTCGCTTTCAGGAGGACGTCGGTTCAAACCTGCATCCTGCCACCCTCATTTAGGTTTTCCGTGTTTTCATTCCAGGCAAATGCTGTGATTGTTCCTTTCAAACGCCACAGACAGTTTCCTTTTCCATTCCTGACCAAAACCAATCCTTGTGTTTTCTCTGTCTGCAATGATCAAGACGTCAATGGCACTTTAAACTATAATTTGTCTTCCTTTTTCTTCTGACTTCTTAACTTTCAGTCTGACTTTCAGCCTTGTTCATTATTATTGACCTATAACTTCATTCGGAATTGACGTCGTGTAATATAAATGTGGATATCGTCTCGGAAATTTGGTAAATGGGGTATGAAGGAAACCTGTCGGATTACTGGGTCTGAGACGATAGTAGCATCAATGAATATTTCATAAAGTTTCGTGTGGAATTATATACAATCAGATAAAAAAAAACTGTTTAATGGTTTACATACAGCCGGCCGCGGTGGCCGAAGGGACTGAGGCACTCCAGTCACGGTCTGCACGGCCACTATGGTCGGGGGTTCGAATCCCGTCCTTAGTATAAGGTATTTCATAAGTAGTTTGTAAGTTTAGGGACTGATGACACTACTATCGTTCATAGAACTGAATAAGAAACGTAAATCTCATACAATAGTATTGTTTTCTCGCCACAAATTTTAACGGAAAATCTATCAAGTTTTCTTTGAAAATATGTATTGACTATAATGTATACATACTTATGACTTTGTTCATATTTATATCGTGTATGTCTGCCCCCATGTTGGTTAGGGTATAGTGTAAAATTTTAAATAAATTGGTTAATAACTTTTTGGGATTTTCGGTAGCAACATTTTGCCATTACGTATTACATCTAAAGGGTGAACCACTGTAATATCCGTATTTTTATGTAACTATTAATACTCGTTAACAGTGTCGCATAGTAACTTTCAGCTCTGTGGATTTAAGGTCCTTTCCATTTCACTTTTCAACGTAGGCATTAGCATTAGTAACACACCATTGCAGTCGGACTACAACGTTCGACTGACATACTGTTGCAACATATAGTTTGGCTCTTACGTGCCATGATCCGGAATGACTGCTTCCAAGGTGTCAAAGTCACACGGTTTTCTCGAATACACTTCCTCTTTCAAATACCACCAGATGAAAACTCCAGCAGGGTCAAGTATGGACTTCTGAGTGGCCACGCGACATTTTCGCGACATCCAGTAACGCGGCCTGGAAAAGCACTCTGAACCCATTCCTGCGAATACAAAATGGGAAATCCATGATCAAAATTGTCGACAGTGTCCCAGGTCGAAACAGTGGGTTAACAATATTTTGTAGCATATGCAGATAGATGCATCTGTACTTTGAATTTTTCAAGAAGAATGTAAGTACTGATAACAGCAACATCACGAACGCCAAACTAATCAACGAATGACGTGACTGCAGATTTTTAGTTGTAACTCCAGCATTGTTGTTATTAGGACCATAGTAATAACAGTTATGGCGCTTTCATCTGACTACAGAGTGTCATTCAGGATTCCTTGTACTGTGGATTCAGCAAACTCCCTCCTAACATCACACTATTCCGATTACAGTACTTGGACAAAGCGTAGTTGGCTTGGTCACCAGTCTCTCACTGCCCATTGAGTCGAATCATGCGATCGCCAGATTCCCTCTGATGTTCTCTCAGGAAGCAGCGCTGGCTTGTACATCTTCAGCAGCAACTTCCTTGGGTGGCCCAGTTCTCTTTTGGTGTTTTCACTCCAGAGTCGCGTACCTCCCCCTCCCCGTGTCCACCATCCTTGCACCATTACGGATGCACGCCATTCTTTCGTCCAGGCTGCAATCCGAGCACGTTAAATATGTCGTCTATGCAGCATCGTCACTTGTGGTTTGGGCTGTAATAAAAGACAAATACGTAACATTTATATAATGACATAGTGTAGCGCATCATATAATGATAATTATACATGTTGAGCTAACTTTCTATGTGGTAGGAAGGCACGAAAATAAAAATAGGGATACAATAAGTGATCACCTGTATGTTTTATTTTATATATATTTAAAAACATGTAGCCTATGACTGAAAAAATATTCATTCAAGTATAACATAAATTTTTTTAAAGTAAATAAGTAGTTCTCTCGATGTTTGGCAACAATGTTAAACCAACGCCTTTTCTTAATGTAGTGGTAACATTTGTTATACTGATCCACAAGACCCCTAACGTTAAAACCATTTATATAATTTCCATGACCAGATTGAGCAGAACTAGCTGGCATCCTCATATGCTCTGTGCAACAGGCATATAACATAAATAAGTCTGTTAACTATCATATAGTAATAACACGTTGGGCACCCCACTTCATACAATACATACCATTTCTCAACCGTCGTCGTTGTAATGGGAATGTGCTCGAGTTACAAAATATGTTACATTACACAGACGTCACAATTGTAAAATAACTGAAATTTTGAATACGTCAGCGTAAAAATCGCAAGCACAAACTATCCCGTTCTTGTACATATTGCGTTAACGACTACTGGAAAAGACTGATCTACTACGCAGAGTGAATGAGTTTGCAAGTTCTATCACTATACCGCAGTACCGCGTTAACACATGGTCTTGGAGCAGTAAGCAATAATGGGGCTCACAGCAAAAGACTAACCTTAAAATGAATACAATTACAGGCGTACTAAGTACTCTCACAGCTTGCTCAAAAAAATATTATTTTACAAAACTGAAAGTAATCCCACAGAATACTTACGTACTAACATCTATCCGTCCTATCAACCCTAATACTTTCCCGTATGTGGTACGCCTCCTCTCTCTCCCTACCCTCCTTCTCACTCCCCGCTTGGCTCGCCCTTCCTCTACCCTTCCCATGGAGTCTTTACGCCCTATCCAGCCTCCTCCTTCTTCTTTTTTCCCGCCCTCCACACTTACCCTCCTATCCCTGTCTCCTGTGGCGTCTTCTATTTAGGGATGGTGGTTATTGCTGAAACAACCGGTTTTCGGTTATACCGGTTCTTTTCATCTCCAGTTTAACCGCGCTGTAAAAATTGCTCAAGGTAACCGGTTTTTTAAATAACCGGTTTTCGATTTTTTACTGCTATTATTCCCAGTAGAGTTCGACCAAAACAGATTTTGCGGCCGAAACAGAAACCGTAATCGAATTTTCGGTTCTTCTAGTTTCGGCCTAAACCAAAATTTACGAAATTTAGTTAAAATTTAGGTAAATATACGTTATACGACAAATCACTAGTCTTTCCATATTTTGCAAGATCCCCTCCCAATACTACGCCTTCTTGAGTGTGTGTAAGCCTAGCCAGGAGTCCGTAGAAGACGATATATACCGTGCATGCAGATTTACTGGCCTAGTATTTCCATCCGGCAGTTGCGAATATTGAGCCAACCACTCCGTAAGTTGGACTTGTGAGCCAGCGCATACGAATATCTCGTCATATACACAATATACATATGTTACAGTCAGTAAATGAACTTCAATCAGTGATGCAGAAGTATTTCGAAAAATAAAGTCACAGTTCCGACTAACAGTATCATTGTTGTCAGTGTAAATTTACGCAAATTGAACTAGGAAAGCTGTGTACCACATGATCAAAGAATGTTCAAATGTGAGTTCCTATGAGACCTAAATGCTTAGTTCATTGGTCCCTAGACTTAAAAACTACTTAATCTAACTTTAACTTATGCTAAGGACAACATACACACCCATGACCGAGGGAGGAGGAAGGACTCGAACCTCCGACTGAAGCAGCCGCGCAGTCCGTAACATGGAGCCTCAGACCGCATGGCTACCTCACGAGGCATCACATGATCAATGTTACCTAAACCCATATTGGTTATTAAAAAGCCCTTCGCTTTGAAGGGATCACATTAATAAAACTTGTCAGCATAACAATATGATAATTCATTATAAGTTATTCTTCCAAGCTTATAGTACATCACTTACCTAATAGGTATATGAATCGAATATACCTTCTCTTCCAAGAAACATGTTGGATGATTTCTCCTTAAATGACAAAGCATCTTTGTAGTACCTCCACCCGTTTTCAGCTTTTTAAAGCAAATGGAGCAGTGTACCTCACTGCTACCGTACTTCCACACTCGGGATGGTGCCATTTAAGACAAAACCGATGTCTGGCGACGATAGCAAGGAATTGCCGCATGACCAGACGGAGTCAAGTCTCGTACACTGCCGGTGCACGCGCGTCGTCTAATAGGCCACGCCACACGGCAACAGGTGCATCGATGCCTCAATAGCTGCACCAGTCCCTAATTTATTATGCCACGCTTTTGTTGTGCGTTTCTGACTGCCGGGATTGTTCTTAAATTATCACTGATCGCTTTTCTTAGTTACTGCGATGACCTAATATTTCACAGCAGTGGAAATTTTAGAAATAGCCCCTAAATATTAGGGCCTACTAGTTTTAATTTTTTTAATTATTTACAAAAAACACATTTTGAACCAATACTACAGGAAGTAGTCGCGCCGTTTTTTTTTACCCGGTTCTTGGCAATAACTAAAATAAACCGGCTACAACTGACACCAAATAAATACCGAAAAAACCGGTTATTCAAAACTAAAACATCGGTATCGGTTATAACCGGTCGGTTTTTCCCATCCCTACTTCTAGTTGTGTTTTGTGTTTTAGTGTTAGCAACCGCCGTACGGCAGAACAAGTGTTTCCGTGTGTTTTATCTAGTATCCTTCGACTCGTCTCCGTTTGCGATTGTGTTACCGTCAGTGTATTTTAGCCGCCGTGGCAGTTTTAAATCTGCATGTGTATGTGTATCTACCTCAACATGTGGTATTGTTTTAAATCCCCATTTTTCGCCACGTATTTTTAAATTATTGTTTTTTGTCACTTTGACAATTTTCAAGATCCAGTTGTCCACGTTAGTATCTCTCGGCTGTAGAGCGTCGCATGAGCCGCTGGCAGCCTGCCCCCGTCATGGGATTTGAAAATTCAATAAAAAAAGAACACATAAAAGCTGCTTAGTACCAGACATCAGTGCCATAGTTGCCATGGCTAACACTTTGTGGACTGTGTCCAAAGCAGGCCAACACCGTCTAGATTCAAGGCCTCACAACAAGTCTTTGTCACGTCACACCGACAGGCAGCCATCGCAAGCTCAATGGATAGCGTGCAAAATGGTCAACGAACGACCAAGTACGAACACTGAAGACGACCGCAGATTATAGATCTACATCAACATACATACTCCGCAATTCACCGTAAGGTGCGTGGCGGAGGGTACACTGTACCACTACTAGGCATTTCCTTTCCTATTCCACTCCCAAATAGAACGAGGAAAAAAAAAAGAATGCCTATATGCCTCCGTACGAGCCCTAATTTCTCTTATCTTGTCCTTGTGATCTTTACGCGAAATGTAAATAGGGGGCAGCAAGATCGTACTACACTCAGCTTCAAATTCCGGCCCTCTAAATTTACTTAACAGAAATTCACGAAAAGAACGTCGTCTATCTTCCAGCGATCCCCAATTGAGTTGCAGGAGCATTTCCGTGACACTCGCGCATTGGTCGAATCTACCGGTAACAAATCTAGCTGCTCGCCTCTGAACCGCCTCTATGCCTTCCTCCCAAACACTTGAGCAATACTCAAGACGTGGTCATACAAGCGTTTTATACGCGGTCTCCTTTACAGGTGAAGTACATCTTCCCAAAATTCCAAAATCTACCTGGAGAACAAATAAATAAATAAATAATAAATAAAAAAAAAATAATATAAAAATAATAATAAATGATAGCGCTACGAGGCAGTGGGCCAGCCAGTGAGCTTGCGATAGCAGCCTATCGGTGCGATGTGACAGGGGCTTGTTGTGAGGCCTTGTATCTAGACGGTGTTGGCCAGACTCGCTCAGTGGTAGTCAGTCATACGGACGTCGCCCGAGTCCGACTCGTGCAACACTAAAAACTTGTAGCGGCCATTTTGCAACCTGCCCTCCGTTGGTAACCACGTAAAATAAAGTAGAAAGGTCCTCTGCATTGTGCTGCCATATACTGGGTGGAGTTTTAACTATTTGTACGCTACAAAAGGACTTCTTATTTCTCGCTCTCTGTTGAGTCCTGCATTGCTCGCATTCTGCATATTCTCGATATGGCAAATTTACATGAGAACGATGTTTTCAGCACCCTGGAAGAAGAAATAAACTAATCTGATTCAGAAGTAAAACGTAATTATTTGTAAGATGTAAGAATCATATGTACAAGTTTCTTGGGGGAATAAAAACAATTTTTACAACAAAAAAATGTGTATCTCCTATTTTTAATATTTAATAATAATTATTTTAGAATAAATAAATGAGATTTGATTGTTTCAAATGAGACAGCCGACTCAATTATTGCATTCGTAGTTTGAAAGCTGTAATTTCCGAAAAGTTAAAAAAAAAAAAAAAACAGCAGTGCTAAACACCCATCACAAAGTGTCCACAAATCAACCAAGCAGTCAAGCAGAAGTATGCAGAGGCACACCCACATCTCGGGGCACCGGTTATTTACATTGTACAACTGACAGCCCACAACTGTACACACAAATCGGCTACTACTGAATAGTTCATAAATATCGAGTAACCATTGTATAGATGGGTTCACAAACATAAAGTCATTATAGATACAGAAATTAATAAAGTACGATATGTAGTCTGTTAATGTAGTTACGTAAAACAAAATGAGGAGTGAGTTTGGGCTTGGGAGCTGATTGGGAAGGTGTGGGGGATAGGAAGAGAAACAACTAAAAATCTGTATATACCAATTTTTCTAATGATTTACACATATTTAGGTTCATATCAATCGAGTAAAAGCTGTACAGGTGAACTGGCAGTGATATGAATTATCTCGCATACAGAAATTAGTATAACCACTGCTCTGTGGTCTTATAACGTTGATGACTTAAAAAGATGGAAAGAAATAGGTTGTGCGAAGGTGTGGCAGTGGTAAAACATATGACAGCATCACAATAACCAAATTACAATACGCTTGTCCATCACACGGATTGTGATATTTGGATCATCACAATCCTTTTAAATACGGGAGTAATTATCTATTTACTATAAAAGATTTAGAAGAATGTTGTAACTCAAGCTACAATTAACAATATTGGGATCTTCTGGTGTAACTATATGCTCATTATGGAAAGTAACATTAAAATACATATAGCAAGTGTTCATAAGCTTCATGATAAAGTGTACATCATGTCAACCTTAGAGGTGTCTCACTTTTTTGACTGAGTTGCATGAATAGGCATAACAGCAGTAGGCTTTTCTGTTAGAGAAAGTTATAAAAACCTTTGGCTATGACTCTCAATATGTGGGAACATACAACTTGTAAATCAAATTACAAATCACCAAATGCAACTGGTTAAAACTGTACTGTAAAAATTTGTGGAAAATTAAGAAACACTAATATTTATAAAACTAACATAAGCATGTTTTTCAGGTAAAGGACTTAAAATGGCCAATAGTAGTTGTTTGAAATAGAAACTGTGGATGAGGAGAGGAGACCAAGCCGATGACATGATGGAGGTGGAGTAGGGAGAGAAGTGGTAAACTAAGGGAGACAGTTAATTTAAAAAGCATTCTATAAAACATAAATAAATTAGATTTCCAGAAGACGTAGCGCCCCAATCGTGCATGCTCGTTTACACTCGTTAGGTGCCTCTGCTGCTGTGAGAGAATCAACCATCTAGGAGACAGGTCCTAGTCTGTTGCCCAGGGGACGCCCGGATATAATTCTTATTCCATGTCGTGTGTATTTTACTTATATTTTAACAATTCTTCTTCATGTCATTGTTCATGTATTCTGTATTTTGTATTTTGCATTCTGTATTATGTTTTTTGAATACTGTCAGTGTATTTTAGACACTGTTCTTTTGACACGATAAATAAAGAAATCTTGTCTTTGAGGATTCCCGTGCGAGGTCGAACGTATGATCGCATCGTCGGTGAATTAAATGATCCAAACACCGTTTTCTCGTGTAAATACGTATTACAGACTGGTGTGTTGTTCTTTCGGACATAGGGAGCAAATTCCCATTTCAGCGATGAAGATGAAACCTAGTCTTATGATGTTTGTATAGTCTTGAAGTGCTACATAATTGTAAGCAGACTTATTTATGTTAATGGAATGAAATAAACGGTTTGAAAATGAGTGGTATTTGCTGTCAATGCAACAAGTTATACCAGATCACGCTAACAGAATGTGTAAGTTATTCAGTAGTGACAGAACTGATGAAAATAAGTTGTTGTATAAGACGTTATTCAGGCATAAGCGTTGTAGGTAGCTGGTGCCTTCGTCGCCTAGCAAGTGGATTGAAGTTAGAGGTTGTATAACCGATCCAAGGTAAGTTGAATTTTCATTTGGCATTTCAACTTTTCATGCTGAGTAACAAGTACAGCTGTTATTCCGAAGACATGACCGGTTTCTGAAATTCAATTTGCATCATCAGGTGCTATAGGGATACAGTGGTATAAGACCAATAATGAGAACGTCAACAGCTACATATATTGAAATAATCAAGCTAATATTATCGTGTCTATTTGCAGTAGCTTGATCAGAACCAGATAGCTACAACATTCTCCTCGGGTATTTAAAAATATTTCACTCGAAAATGTCCAGGAATAAAGTGAAAGGGAGGTTAGGATCAAATAGAAGTTTCAAAGAGTAGAAATCCCAACAAGCTTCAATTATGGGATGTGAAAGATATAAAAATTGTTATAGAAAACGCTAAGATAGAATCTTTTTTCTAATTGTGAAATTAAAATAATCTCTGTATAAAGCTATTTTACTATCTAAGAAGATTGCCTTGAGGAAGCGTTACTGCTAGTGGAATGAGTCTGACCGTAGATTGTTGGCTGGATCGAAGTCCAGTGTGGAAAGCCGCGTTTGCACGGTGTCGCGCAAGGTGTCAATATGTGTCCTAAAAGAATGTTGGAGATGTTTGTACATTCAAGTCACAAATCAGTAATAACAAAGCTTACTGTAATCCTCTCCTCTCCTGTCTCTGTGTACATCTCTTCCTCTCCCATCGCCTTTTCATCTCATCCTTCCATTATCTCCCCCACCTCGTCAGCCCTTTGTCTGTGTGAAAAATCACCTGCATTTATCAACCTTTGTGTTGGAATGAAACAATGGAACATATATTGCAATGTATCCTCTGCCATGCACCATACAGTAGCTTGTTCTACATCTACGTCAACATACATACTCCGCAATCCATCCCAACGCGCATGGCGGAGGATACTCAGTACCACTACTAGTTACTTGCTTTCCTGTTCCACTCCCATATACAACAAGGGAAAAACGAATACTTGTATGCATCCATATGAGGCCTAATATATCTAATGTTAGCCTTCTGGTCTTTAAGCGAAAAGTAGGTCGGCGGCAGTAGAATCATTCTGCAGTCCGCCTCAAATTCCGGTCCTCTAAATTTCTTCAATAGTGCTTCTCGAAAAGACTCCCATTTCGGTAACGTGAATTGAGCGAATCTACCATTTACAAACCTAGCCGTCTGCCTCTTATCTGCCTCTATGTCCTCCTTTAAATCAATCTGGTGAGGATCTCACACACTTTAGTAATACTCAAGACGAGGTCGTACCAAAATAAAGCGAAGTCGACCATTTATCTTCCCAACCACTGTCCTGATATGCTCGTTCCATTTCATATCGCTGCGCAGCCTAGGTATTTAACTGTCAAGCAGCACACTACTAATGCTGTATTCGAACATTGCGGGATTGTTTCTCCTACTCATCTGCAAAACCTTCCATTTTTCTACATTTAGCGCTAGTAGCCAATCCTCACATCACCTAGAAATTTGGTCTAAGTAATCTTGCATCCTACTACAGTGACTCAATGACGACAGCCTCGTGTACACTACGGCATCACCAGCAAACAGCCGCAGATTGCAACTCACTCTGTCCGTCAGATCATTTATATAGATAGAAAATAATTACGGTCCTGTCACACTTCCTTAGGGCACCCCTGACGATACCCTCGTCTCTCATGAAACCTCGCCATCGAGGACAACGTAATGGGTTCTAGTATTTAAGTAATCTTCGATCCACTCACATATTTGGGTACCTATTCCATAAGCTCGTGCCTTCGTTAGCAGTCTGTAGTCCGGCATCGCGTCGAACGCCTTTCAAGTATACAAAATCTCACCGAGAAATGTACATATTGCCGACGTCCTTAAGTAACGTACCCTCCGCAATGTGCCACACGAGACACATATCATGATCTTTGTGTCACATGTGGTTCTTACCTGTACAGCAATCGACACCCCACAGTAAGGAATATGTACACCAAATTTGGTTAAAATCGGTGGAATGGTTTAGATGAGGACGTGCAACATTGTCACATGATGCATCAGGTGTCCACGCACTTCATTTTTTTTTGACGTCATATGACGTGTACTCGAGGATAACGAGAAAGAGAGATACGTGCTTATAGGCAAGGTCACGTGATCAGACAGTGCTGAGCAAATGCGATCGACAGCTGACTGGCTGGCCGCTGAGGGACAGTGGGCTTAGATGTACCCTGATCACGTGACCTACCCTAAAAAAATTCAAATGTTGAAATGTTTGTATAGTTTATGGGACTTAACTACGGGGTCATCAGTCCCTAAACTTACAAACTACTTATGAACTACTTACGAACTAGGACGGCACAAATATCCATGCCCGAGGAGGGAATCGAACCCCCGACCGTAGGGACCGTGCAGACCGTGACTGGAGCGCCTCAGTCTCCTCGGCCACCGCGGCCGGCCCACCTATCCTAAAAGCATCAGTCTGACTTTCTCGTTGGGCACGTTCATGAACTATGTACTGTATGATGTGATGCTTACACCCACTACACCCTTCCTCTTGGTTTGAGGAAATGTGCAAACGTTTTTCAAGATTGGAAAAAACTGTAAACTTGTATGCTTGTATTGCACACAGATACAAAATTCTTCAAACACGAGGACACTTTAAATACACCGAAGAGCCAAATAAACTCTTATACCTGCCTAATATCATGTGGAGAATGAGTCATTCTGAATCGACATGCTCAAAATGCAATGGAACATTAATTTTATAGTCATAGGCGATTCACATGGTTGCGGATAAGAAAACTTACTATTCTCAAAAATGACGAATAGTTTAAATGCACCAATTAATTCGACTAATTGCACACTTAGAAATGGCTCTAAATCTGACATGCGGATTGATTCAAACATATTTTTGGAAGCATTTTTGTTTCACTTTTAGGATAAATAGCACTCTTGTATTTAAATTTAAAAAACGTCTAAAGAGTAATGATTTTATTTGTATCAACTAGTTTCATTACTTTTTTGAACCATCTTCAGGGCTGCAACTCCATTGATGTGGAGCTGGGAAGGTGCTTTGGAGCCTTCCACTGCGTCACGGTTCTTAATTTTTACGTACAGCACATACACAACTGATAAGACTAGCAGTGAGAGCTCTGTTTACAGATATCTCAGATGCTACCAGCGTTCGGTCAGTGGACCGATTGCTCTCAAGTAAAAAACAGAGCCAAGAACTGAAGCATCAACAAAAGCGAAGAAACGTCCGAAACGGATAGAACAACCCGAAAGTCAAAAATAAAAATTGTGTGTCTGAGAGAGAAAGGGAACGCTGTTGGTAACAAAAAACTGAGTCAACTACCCACCGATCAACAGAGAACTAAGCGAACCAACGTCCGCGAAGGACCGATCCAAAAATAAAAAATAAAATAAATATATAAATAAAATAAACATTTTTTTAAAATAATAACGCTTTCGCTGGTCATGCGGTCGATCCAGTTTCGCCCCTACCTTACAGTAATACATTTTTAACTCAAATGATTTGTTTCACTCTTCGTGGCCGTCTGCCTGTTTGTATACAAACAGTAGGACAACAGCTTTAACCTGCTTCCTCAAAATTACATCGAATATTTTTAATCTTTTCACAGCTTTCAGTATCGCCTAATTTCTCAATCATATTGTTAAGAACAGTAATATTTAATGCTTTAATCTGCAAACATGAATTGTAAAATGCACGTGGAATTATTCGACTCATTAAAAAGAAAATATTATAATTAAAATTTTAATTAGCTGTGAGCGTCATTCCGTAAATATAATAAAGTTCTTTATGATGTAGTTGATAAAATTTCATATAATTAATTTAATTAAGACTAGTTGTAATTTTTAATACATATTATGAAAATAATGCATTTTCCTCAAGCAGACTCAAACCCAGATCATCTGTATAACAATCAAACAACATTTTATCCGGAATTGATAGTAGGAGGCGAGGTACTGGCAAAAATATAGTTGTGAGGACGAACCATTAGTCGTGTCGGGATAGCTTAGTGGTAGAGCGCTTGCCCGCGAAAGGCAACGGTCCCAGGTTCGAGTTCCGGTTCCGACACACAATTTTGATCTGTCAAGGAGTTTCAACATTTCATCCGTTTAATGAGAACCTTAACGTTAGGTACCGTTCAATAATTTAAGTAACTGACATGACCGCTTGGGAGTAGCTAAACAGCAGACTTTATTTTTATTTTAAGCACCTGATGATGCGTATATAAGACGCGAAACCGGTAGTGTTTAAATAAAAGTTTGTTGCCGTCAGAGCGGGCTTAATTTGCACAATGACAACATTTGGCTGAGGTTGTCCGCGTTTCAAGATAACATGCAGTCAGGCAGGCTACTACCTGAGCTATGTCGCCATACTACTGCACTGAACTCCTTGTCTAGTGTTAAAGTTTTACATGAGTTGTGCTTAAACGTTCAAGCCCTTTTTCGCGCAAATTTCTAGACAGTGCGCTTTAAAACTTCTGAATGTTCAAATGTTTGTAAATCTATCGGACCAAATTGCGTGGTCATCAATCCGTAGCTTACAGACTACTTAAACTAAGGTAAACTAACGTAAGGACAAACACACACACACCCATGCCCAAGGGAGGACTCGAACCTCCGACGGCGAGCAACCGCGCGCTCTGCAGCGAGGCGCCGTAGACCGCTCGGCTACTCCACCGCGGCTTAAAACTTCTGAGTTGACAGCATTCTAGTATACAGTAGAACCCCTCTAATACGTCACCTTCGGGACCGGGACCATGGTCGGAACGACAAAAAGGTCGGATTATCCGAAAAAATCAAATCTTTATCGTAAAAAATATAAAAAGACATTTAGTACAAAAAAAAATTAAACGATTTAAGAACTAAAAGACGTCTAATAAAAAAGTTTTTTTAGACAGTTTTAAAAATATATTAACTGAAAAACGTCTACACACGCTATACGTATTGGTTTTAAAAGGAAAAACGACAAACAAATTACAGTACTGAACTGTACTTACTGTAGAAACAAATAGGACGCAATGATAAGTTTGCAACAATCAATCCAGCCTTCACTGGCAGGAAATTTAATTTCGGCTTCCAGTTTTTAGTGCAAAACTATTGCTTTTTCTTTGAGAATTGGTCCGGATATTGGAGTTCCTTTCCTTCTTTCTTGACGAAACCACATCCACAATGTGTTATCAGGCAGTTCAAGTTTAGAGTGTTTTCACCATCAGTCGTAACTGTATAGGATTCAATGTCTTTCCGATTCTTCCTCCAAACCGTAATTGCTGTTACACCTTCATTCAGCTCCTTTGCTATTTTCTCAGAGCGATTCTCCTTTATATATATATACATGTGGCGTCTGTTCCGATAGAACAGACGTCACTTCTGAACCTGCAGCTGTTATTATTTAATATGCATAGAATATATGACATCAACTGCGATTGGGCAAAGCTGAAAAAGTGTACCCAGCCGGGATTCGAACCCGGGTCTCCTGCTTTCTAGGCAGTTGCGCTGACCCCTACACCACTGGGGACACAGTGATCACCGCACCTGCAAGGACTACCCATGTACGTCTCCTTTGTCTAGCATTTGCAGAACTGCTAAATTTTCATTTAGTGAAAGAGTTACGTGTTTACATTTGAATCCAGATATGTTGAAAAACATACAACTATACATGCAATGAATGTAATAAGTACTGTAGGAACACGGAATAAAGCAAACAACGACGTTTTTTAATCCCAACAAAGGATAAAACTACAAAATAACGTACAGTATAGCAATAGGCACAGCGATGGACACCGCAATAATGGCCTGACAGGCGTCCAGTCACTGACAAGTCTGCACAGGCTCGCGAGCCTGAAGTATGGTCGGACTAACAGGAGTGAAGAACCATCCAGGGTCGGATTAGAGGGGTTCTACTGTACTACTAACGTGCGAAGTCTCATCCAGAACTGAATTTTCTAAACGGTAATGTTCCATAAACAACATATATACAGAATCGCTTATGCCTTATATTATGTGGCTACAGCATTTGGTGAACCAGATAGCGTGTAGGAAAGCTATTCAAATGTGCGTACGTTTCAAATGCTTCTGAAGAAACTACAGTTTCGCCAGGCTATTTTCCATTTCAACCTTCGCAACTGATGCTATTTTGCGAAAGACGAAACAGAAACCTCAGCTGTTCATATCTCGACAGATACAAGAGTTATGACAATATCACATACTATAGAAGCTTCGCTTAAAGCGGTACCATGTGCCGGAAACATCGTTTCGACGTATAGAACCGTACACCAGGTAAAAGATTCGGGTAACTTGCCTTGTACAGATTTTCTCTACATATCCCTAATTCAGGTTGAACGGCTCAGTCCTCCGTGCCCATATACGAACCCCTAGGTGAGATCTATGACAGTAGGCAGTTGACAGCTGTGTCCATTCCACTGGAGAACTAGGTCTTCTGGAGGCACGCAGTGTAGCGCTGGCTGGTGCGCGCCGCTTCTAAACGCCCTCATTGTTACCTGCCGGGCAAGCAGGTAGTGGGCAGCTCCTGCGGTTGCTAACAAGCCCTAGCCCTCGGTATGCATCTGCAGCTGAGAGCACTCTGGCCTTTCAGAGACAGGTTCATTCAAGAACCGCGTAAAAGGAGGTAATTCCTGGCAAGACTGTCCCACTGTAGTTCAGTGCGGATAATGTTGTGCGTCTGACGACTGGCTTCTCACGACCTATATCACGGAGCTGGAGAGCCCCGATATGGTTACTTGGCGTGGACCTAGCCCTAGAAAAAAAGTGAATTACCCGTACGAGGGAGCGTACGATGGATGTGTTGATGGTGGGGAGGGGTCATCTTTTACGCCATCACTGTCGAGTGGTTAGAAGCCACCCGGCATATCTTCCAATCTTTCTCTAAAATTTTATTGAATTCATTACACACAGCTTCAACAACATATGGTTTCACCCTGAGATGACTAGTCAAGGATAGCGATATGCACCGATACACAAGGCATGAAAGGCCGATGCATTGTCAAACTTGTCACTTGCACTCCGGTGCTTGACGTGAAAAGATTTTCGATCTGTTTATGGCCGCATGACGGGGA
Source organism: Locusta migratoria (assembly GCA_026315105.1). Lineage (NCBI taxonomy): Eukaryota > Metazoa > Arthropoda > Insecta > Orthoptera > Acrididae > Locusta > Locusta migratoria. The sequence goes on from CM048744.1 coordinate 544,390,902, forward strand.
TTAACAGACTACCAACGCGGAATGGCGCTGCAGCTGGACGTACTCGACCGAGGGAGCATTCGAACTTCCAACGGAAATGTAGCAAAGAGCAGATATGCACTACAGCTGTCTTGATCAGTTAAACCGGCAACCCACGCGCAATGGAAATATTCTAGACCTTATAGCCACAAATAGGCTTGACCTTATTAACGATATTTGTGTAGAGCCAGGAATTAGTGATCATGATATCGTCATAGCGTCGATGGTGACCGAAGTTGATAAACCAATCAAGAAGGCTAGGAGCGTGTTTTTCTTGGGAAGAGCCGATAAGCAAATATTACGATCGCACTTAGAAAATGAATGGGCATCGTTTAATTCCGGGACTATGGATGTAGAGGAATTGTGGACTAAATTTAAGTGCATTGTTAATAAAGGGTTAGAGAAATATGTGCCAGTAAAGACGATTAAGGATGGATAAGATGCACCGTGGTATAATAATAATGTTAGAAAGCTGCTGAGAAAGCAAAGGCTGTTGCACTCTCGATTCAAAAAAGAACATGGAAATGATGACAGGCAAAAGTGCGTCTATAAAAAGATCGATGCGCGAAGCATACAATAATTATCACAGCCATACCTTAGCAAAAGATCTTTCCGAGAACCCGAAAAAATTCTGGTCCTATGTAAAATCGATAAGCGGGTCAAAGCCCACTGTCCAGTCACTCGTTGATCATTCCGGGGCAGTAATAGAAGAAAGCAAACGGAAAGCTGAAGTTCTAAATTTAACATTTAAGAAATCTTTCACGCAGGAGGACCGCACAAATGTACCATCATTTGATCAACGTACTAATTCCGAAATGGGGGACATAGCAATAGGTATTTCCGGTGTTGAGAAGCAGCTGAGAGAGCTAAATACGAAAAAGTCTGCTGGTCCGGATAGAATACCAGTTCGGTTTTACAAAGACTATTCTGCGGCGTTAGCCCCCTACTTAGCCTGCATTTATCACGAATCTTTAATTCAGCGCAAAGTTCCTAGTGAATGGAAAAAAGCGCAGGTGACTCCCGTTCATAAGAAAGGAAAGAGAACTGACCGACACAATTACAGGCCAATATCGTTGACATCAGTTTCATGTAGAATTTTGGAGCATATTCTCAGTTCGAATATAGTAAATTTCCTTGAAACGGAAAAGCTTCTTTCCATGTATCAGCACGGGTTTAGGAAACATCGTTCATGTGAAACTCAGTTTGCTCTTTTCTCACATGACATCTTGCGAGCCATGGATGAAGGGCAAAAGGCGGATTGTGTTTTACTCGACTTCAAAAAGGCGTTCGACGCGGTGCCACACTGCAGACTGCTAACGAAGGTACGAGCTTATGGAATAGGTTCACAGATTTGTGACTGGCTGGAAGACTTCCTAAGTAACAGAACGCAGTACGTTGTTCTCGACGGCGAGTGTTCATAAGAGACGAGTGCATCGTCAGGCGTGCCCCAGGGGAGTGTGATAGGACCGCTATTATTTTCTATCTATATAAATGATCTGATGGACAGAGTATGTTGTAATTTGCGGCTGTTTGCTGATGATGCTGTGATGTATGTCAGGGTGTCGTCTGTAACTGACTGTAATAGCATACAAAATTTCTAGTTGGTGCGAAGATTGGCAGCTAGCTCTCAATGTAGAAAAATGTAAGGTGATGAGCATGAGTAGAAAAAACAATCCCATAATGTTCGAATACAGCATTAGTAGTGAGCTTCTTGATGCTGTTGCGTCATTCAAATATCTAGGCGTAACATTGCAGAGCGATATGAAATGGAACGAGCATGTAAGGACAGTTGTGAGTAAGACGGACAGCCGACTTCGGTTTATTGGGAGAATTTTGGGAAGATGTACTTCACCTGTAAAGGAGACCGCGTATAAAACGGTTGTACGACCACGTCTTGAGTATTGCTCAAGTGTTTGAGACCCGCAGCAGATCAGTTTAAAGGAAGACATAGAATCGGTTCAGAGACGGGCAGCTAGATTTCTTACCGGTAGGTTCGACCAATGCGCGAGTGTCACGGAAATGCTCCGGCACTTCAATTGGGGATCGCTGGAAGAAAGACGACGTTCTTTTCGTGAATTTCTGTTAAGTAAATTTAGAGGGCCGGAATTTAAAGCTGAGTGTAGTACGATCTTCCTGCCGCGTACTTACATTTCGCGTAAAGATCACAAAGACAAGATAAGAGAAATTAGGGCTCGTACGGAGTCATATAGGCATTCTTTTTTCCCTCGTTCAATTTGGGAGTGGAATAGGAAAGGAAATGCCTAGCAGTGGTACAGTGTACCCTCCACCACGCACCTTACGGTGAATTGCGGAGTATGTATGTAGATGTAGTAGAGTACGGAATAAAGACCTAGTGAGCGACCACTAGCATTTGTACTTCACGTTTTCCATCGAAATAATAGAAAGCATGTTGATTCTGGATTACTTTTTATTTTTTGTAGAAATGGAGTAGACGAAAAAAAGCGTTAAGGCTCTTATTTCGTCTTATGAAGAGGAGACAGCCCTCGTAAATACATAACATCATTTTATCACAATAAGGTAATTTTAACCGACTCTAAGTATTATTCGTGATCTTTGTATGTCACGGTGACTGCAGATAATCATTGAAATCAAATTTTTTTTGGAAACATTTTTGTTTCGCTTTTTGGGCAACAGCACTCTTATTTAAATTTATATATAAAGAAAAGTGTAGAGAGCTAAATTTTTTTACTAGTTTCGGACTTCTTTTAGACTATCTTAAGGAAATTTAGCTCTGAAATATATCATAGTTACATTTAGAGGACTTTCAGCAATATACATTGCTCCTCCAAATGTAATTATGATATACTTCAAGAGCTAAATTTTCTGAATATGGTCTAGAAGAGGCGCGAAACTAGTTGAATTTTTTTTTTTTTTCCACTCTAGACTGTTCTTTATATACAAATATATTTTCTAGAATACAGGCAAAGAAATGCTCAAAGTAGTGGCAAAAAAAGTATCAGCAGTTTGCCCGAAAGTTACAACTGAAGATTGTAAAACTAAATTTGGCACTCTGTGGGCTCATTACGGCGCGGAGTTAAAAAAGAAATTTGCCAGAGAGAAATGAGTGGGTATTCTACAGCAGATCTTTACCATCCTATAATGGTTGGTGGTTTGAGCAACTTTATGAAACACGACTTGTTCATTCGTAGGAAGTTCCTGAATGCATCTGGGTCTTCAGGACGCAATTCGTTCACGAGCATTGCGTCTATCCACCTTCCTTATTCTCGTCTTTGCAACCACGATCTCACGCAAACGCTTGTGTTCCTGCCTCTGCGCTCTTTCAAAAATGTTCAAATGTTTGTAGAACTTATGGGACTTAACTATGGGGTCATCAGTCCCTAAACTTTACTACTTACGATCTAGCTAATACTAAGGACGGCACAAATATCCATGCCCGAGGGGGGATTGGAATCCCCGACCGCAGTGCCCGTGCGGACCGTGACTGGCGCGCCGCAGTACGCTCGGCCACCGCGGCCGGCCGTGCTCTTTCTTTTTGCTTTCCTGCAATTACTGCCGTTGCAGCAGCCAATACCACAAGATATTCATCCTTTTCGCTGTGTTGGATAAATGGATAAAAAGTTGTGATTAAAATGCGAATCAGCACACGAATTATTACGACATCACAGCTCTAAGACCGCACAGCAGACAGTACACACACAAATTTTGAAGTTATAGCATAAACGCAAACGATCACGCAAAACAAAAGGAACACGAAACCTCCAGGGGCGCTGCAGTCGTCACAGTTGGTTTGAGTAGTCAACCGAGACAAAGTCACTCGTGTAAAAGGGTCTTTAGAGTAAGCAGCCTGGTGCATCTGGCGTGACGTCAGAGAGCGCCCTTCTGTTATCTAGAGCCTGGTGGCGAGAACAAAGCGAGTGCGCTGGCTGGGGGGCGAGGCGTGTGTGCAGAGCTCTCTGGCGCTGACAGCTGCGGAGAGCCGGCCAGCACACACGCCAGCCGCCACAAGCTGGCCGTCGTGCCCAGCAAACACACGCCCGGGAAGCAAACACCGCCCCGCCCCCTCTGCTGTCATCCCGCCCACTCCGCACACAATACAGGCCACGGCAACAGCCATCACGCACAGGATGCCCGTCTGATACCTATTGTGTTTTCGCGATGGAAACCTACTACAACTTATCCTGACATGGTAGTGTAATACGCTTTCCGATAGGACACAAACGTGTCCACCGATATACATGTACCTTCCGAATAACGTCTAATGCGTGAATTAAATTTGCTTGAAAATAGACGTGTCGAAAAATGTTTTACATCACCCACCAAATAAAAATTCTGTGTTATGGTATTCTATGATGTTTAAAAGCAATGATTAACAACAACGACCGCTGTATTCTCATTTTATTATTTATTGGCAACCAGTTTCGATAATCCAAGCAAACATCTTCAGGCCCTTATAAGATGGCTTCATCCATCGAAACTGGATGCCAATAAATAATTCAATGAAAATACAGCCGACGGTGTTGCTACTCATTGCTATATACAGGGTGAATCAACTAACACAGACACCGCAATTATTGCGGAAACGGAAAGTGCGATTGATGTGCGGCTTTCACAGAAAGGCCTCGTGTTGTTAGCCAATAAACAGATTGTAAAAATACCTAGAAAGTGTTTCAAATGGAACAATGGTTGTTTTTATCATGCACTAGAATTTTTGACACCAGCTGTGTACAAGAATATTTTCAATGACATTTTTATGACGTTTAATTTGCCAGCTACAACAATTCAAGGTTTCGAGGGCGGAGGCTACGACAGGGTAGCTGACTGGCTGTTGATCTTGAGTTAGTGGGCCGTGCCCCAGGGGATAGCCATTCGGTCAGTGAGCCACGCTATCGCGGCCTCCGCCTCCGAAACTTTGACGGTTGTAGCTGCCAAACTAAACATGATAAAAGTGTCATTCAAAATTCTTTGTACACAGCTGCTGTCAAAATTTGCATTGCATGATAGTATCAACCATTGTTTCATTTAAAAAACTGTGTTTGCATAAAAAATTCACTTACTAGGTATTTTTACAATCTGTTTGTTGGCTAAAAATACGAGCCCCTGACTACCAATCCATTCTGTGAAAACCGAACATCAATCGCAATTTCCGTTTCCGCAATATTTGTGGTGCAAGTGTTAGCTGATTCACCATGTATACAGGTGAAGCTTCAGCATCCATATATAAGATGGACAAAATCAAAATCAAACTGATATTTAAAAGGTAATACATCACCTTATTTATTGAAAAACAAAACAACAAACCCCCTCTTCCGTGTTCAGACAGAACCTAAGGTAATTTACTAGAACGCCCGGGAATCGAAGTACAACAGTAAATCGATTGAGTGTTTCTGAACCGAAGATTCGAGCGCTACGCACCCTCACGTAGGAAAAGAAACTTCTTGTTTCACTCATACCTAACCTTCTTAAGGCTACAATGCAGACCACTTTTTTTAAGTGAAAGTTAGGTTAGGTATAGGTTAAACAAGAAGTTTTTTGTTTAGTATGTGAGGGCCCGTAGCGCCCGAATCTCCGGTTCAGAAACACTCAATCGATTTACTGTTGTACGTTGATATAATTATATCACTTCAGGCCGAGCTTCTTCGATTCTCGGGCATTCTAGTAAATTACCGAATCTAAAATCATTCGTCTTTGGGTAAGCTGATTGTTTAGCAACCTCATCCAGTTAAGTTCTGCATGAATCCTTGCATCAATGCATGCTTGCACACTACGTGACATGCTGCCAGCGACTTCATTTAACCACTACTTGTCTAATTTTTCCACTTCTTTAATAGCTCCTTAACTCCTGTAATATGTATTTTGTTGTGCTCGCAGAACTGTTTTCAATTTATCCCAGCGTGTGCGATTAGATTCAGATCCCTGGGAACATGCAACACCATTGCAGGCGAACAATACCGGGAAAATCGATGTCGTTTTTATATATTCAACCCCTAACAAAGTTCGGTAAATACTCCTGTCACATTAAGGTGGATGAACTACGAACTACAGTTACCTTACTGTCCTTCGAAATAGTCACCTGTCATGTCTATGGACTGCTGAGCTCTGAGATACATGTCCTGGAAACCTTACACGAGGTCTTCGTTTGCGTTGGTGTTCAGAAGCCTCGTCAAGTTTCGTTGGATGTCAGGAGTATCGTCTAATCCCTTTCCTTTCAAAGCGAGTTTAAGTCGAGGAAATAGGAAGAATGCAGGATTGAGATCCGGCGAGTATGGTGGATGTTCAAGTTCCACGACATCGCTCCCCTACACACAGCCATTATCACCAAACAGTTCCTGGGAATAAAGGAGACGGAGTACAACTTGAACATCCACTATACTCGCCGGATCTCAATCCCGCACACTTCTTCCTGTGCCCTCGAGTGAAACTCATTTTGAAAGGAAAGAGAGGTGACGATATTTCTGACATCCATCGAAACTTGACGAGGCTTCTGAACACCAACAAAAAGGAAAAGCTCGTGTAAGGTATCCAGGACATGTATCGCACAGCTCAGTGGGGGATGGTTATGAGAGATGACTGTTTCGAAAGGCAGTAAAGTAGCTGTAGTTCGTGTACGTTAATGTTCCATGACTATTCATCGAACTTTGAAGAGGTTGTATTCCGCAGGACCAAACCAAGCAGCAAGTCTCCATGGTCATGTCAATCGTTCTAACAGAAGAGTAGTAATAGATGAAATGGAACGTTTAGGTTACAATACACAAAATACCTTCAATTTTTAATTTTTCAGGTGCCCCTATACATAACAGAAAGTGTGAGTCAGGTGTAAGAACTTCAGTTTACAATTGAAAGTGCGTGGATTACTAATGAGATTTTTTTAAATGTCTGTGGAATCTTATTGAAAGTGATTGTACTCCTTTTTGCATAAGAGTCAAGGAGGTATGATCAAACGCAGATTCGATTTCTGTCTAGTATTGAGTGAAAACTGGTAAGTAGGGGGACAAAGCTGATGCTATTAACAACAAACGACAGTGCAGAAAATATGTATTGAGAGGCCAATTTCGGAAATTTCCAGGCTACAGAACAGAAGTCAATAAGAGGATCGCGACTTACACCACATATTGCTCGAACCACACGTTTCTATGCAATAAATACTTTTTTTTTTTTTTTTTTTTTTTTTTTTTTTTTTTTTTTTTTTTTAGGAGGAGCTACTCAAAATAATAATAGACCAGATACTGTTCTGATAGTAAGTAATGCAGCACTTCCTTCTTTCAAGATCCTGAACCTGGGCTTTCCACAACACCTCACTATCTATATTCAAATTGTTGTTAGCCTAAGTGACCAAACTGCTAAAATCGTCAGTACTTACTATCAACGGTAATGAAACAGTTCGTCGATGGGTTGAAGGATGTTGTCCCTATATTCATCTTGAGGTTCACAGGCAGTAGTGGCTTTTGAACACCCCCACCCCCTTCGTCTTTATTATACCCGCCAAGAAAACAATCCGTCTGCCCACTGCACTCAATAGACGTATTAACAGTATGATGTGTAGTACTGCATAGTTCTCTCGGCACAGACATTACGATTTCTGTTACGACAGATTTGCACCAATATTCCGTAGTCATTTTTGGATAGTGTTGGGCCCACTTTTGCTATGAAGTGTGGAGTTTGGGTTTAAAGGCGGAGCCTTTCCATGGCTGAGAGTTGTGAAGTCCGTTTTGCACATTCTGATACGACACGAAGCCATTGTTTATCATGGTGACAGTTTGCTCCTGGTTACTTTGGGAAATGTAAGGAGTCAAGAATTTCTGACTCCTTAAATGCACGAGTAGAACCGCATCGCTTGTCTGATTAATTTTGCACCCCACACGTAGTATTGGTGTTGGTAATTAGGGAGTGTAATTGCTGTATTTGAAAAACTCATTGTGCCTGAGAATGTTACATTTATTACAAGTGGGCTGTCGACAGACAGACATTTAAACTGTGTGTCGCGGTGCAGAAGCCTGGTGTTTGTTTTTCGAGGGAAGGAGGCTGCACGGGGAAAAACCGCAAAAGTGACTCCTGGGAGCGTCACAGCAGGTGGCCCAACGAGAGCAACAGAAAGTTGTGTGTATGGTCACAAGAACAGACCGAATGACTCACTCCCCCAAACCACTTTTTCATGCTTGTAAACACAGACAGGGGACACTCAGGCGCCAAAATGTTACATGAGATTTGAAAATGCACCTTATTGGCTTGTAAAATTGGCTGATATTGGTGGGGCAGTACACGAGCGCTTCAGTGGACATTTAGCGATCCAGGCTCACTTTGCCTTGTAGCATAAACAGCAGTGTGCAGTGCCAAGTGCCGGCCGCGGTGGCCGAGGGGACTGAGGCGCTTCAGTCACGGTCTGCACGGCCACTACGGTCGGTGGTTCGAATCCCCCCTCGGGCATGGATATTTGCGCCGTCCTTAGTCTTAGTTAGTTCATAAGTAGTTTGTAAGTTTAGGGACTGATGACCCCGTAGTTAAGTCCCATAGACTATACAAACATTTGCAGTGCCAAGTGCTGAGTTGCAGACCTCACCAGTAATTACGGTACTTTCACAGAAAGAGCAGTGGACCTTTATTTTTTTGTCCCGTCCACAATATCTATGAGGGTTAGTCAAATGAAAACCTTAAATTAGTAATAACAAATCGAAATTTCGCGCCGTCATCCTGTAAGTTGGTAAGCGTGCTACAAACAGCGTGCTGTAGGTGGCAGCATAGTGAAGATGCACACCTACCGTCGCAGTATCAGTATAAAGATGGCCACCCCATTTGCGACTTAGACAAAGGAAGGCTTAAAACCTATTGAAATTCATCGACAAGTAAAGGTTCAGTATGGTGATGCATGTTTAAAAAAAAAAAAATGTTCAAATGTTTGTATAGTCTATGGGACTTAACTACGGGGTCATCAGTCCCTAAACTTACAAACTACTTATGAACTACTTACGAACTAGGACGGCACAAATATCCATGCCCGAGGGGGGATTCGAACCCCCGACCGTAGTGGCCGTGCAGGATGCATGTTTGTTACAGTAGAACGAATGAAGTTCGCAAATGGTGTGACTTCAGAGGAAGATGCTCCGCGTCCAGGTCAGGCACAAGAAGTTGCGACTCAACAAACGTTGCAGCAGTTGAAGCCATAGTGAAGGAAAACCGCCTGGTGACTCTGAAGGACATTGCAGCATGTTTAGAGATTAGTCATGGCTCAGCACACCATATTGTGCATGATGTGCTCAGCACACCATATTGTGCATGATGTGCTCAGCACACCATATTGTGCATGATGTGCTCAGCACACCATATTGTGCATGATGTGCTCCAGTGTCACAAAGTGTCTGCCAGATGGGTGCCACGGCAGCTGACTCCTGAAATGAGAGAACGGCGTGTTGATACTTGTGAACAACTTCTTTGGCGTTTTGAACGAGAAGGTAATGGCTTCACCAGACCTTCTCCTAAGTGATTTCCATATGTTTGAACCACTCAAAAAAGCAATGGAAAGAAAGAAGATCCGTTCTGAAGAAGACGTACGTCACGCGCTGCAAGAATGGTTGCGTGGAATACCAAATTCTAAAGGAATTTATGCACTTTTTAAGCTCTGGAGGACTTCCACTGAGCATGGGAGAGGAGATGTTGAAACGTGATACAGCTTTGTAGCACTTCTGCATAATAAATAATCTTTCAAAAATATTTAAGGTTTTCATTGGACTCACCATCGTAGTTAACGTATCCAGACGAGAGCGAGAAGGCATGATTGAGGGTTGGTTTGCTGAATAAGCGTACCCTGCCATATTAATTTAAACTAAGGAAGTTAGCGGAGCTTGACTTAAATCAAGATTATCAAGAAGTTTGAACTGACTCATTTCAGCTACACATTTAAATAAACAGGTTTTTTGGTAGCATTTCAGAGTCTTCAACACAGCCTTTGATGTAGCAACAAATGGTAAATCGTCTGATAAGGCGGAGCTAGTTTTGTCCCTGCAAAGTCACTTCCATGCAATGGCACCAACACCAGAACAACATTATACTGAATTTACTGCGACAGCCTCACAACCTCTGTTAGTTCATTTGTTAATTGTAAAGTCGATTGTAGGCGCTGCCTCTGTCACCCTCTAACAGGCATTATTCTTCTGATAAATTGTCTGATTTTCTGTATCAAAGCGATAGTATCAAAGCGATACTACTAAAGGTCGAATCGTATCCTCTCTTTTTATTATTTAGTCATTTTATTATTAAATTCATTCTAACTTAATTTGCTTTTGGTTATTTCAACTTTTTTTAAGCCCTTAAATTAAATTTTACCTCTCGGTAGAAAAGCTCTTTCATTTTACTGACGTACTGCTTAATATCACATTCCTATACCCAATTAGGTCCCTTAGCAGTTATTAGTTGTTTTTCTACTTACAGGAGTGGTCGTTCAGTTCATTCTGAATACAGTTAAGGACCTCTTACCTGTCTTGGATTGAGACGTGCACTGCTTCCTTACGTCCAGGACTACACGTTACGGTCGCTTTGTTCCGCCTGTAGAGCCCCCTTTTAGGGTACAAAAAATGCAGATCAGTCCTTGCGTGTAATTAAAGGTGAATAACTTGTCTGTCCAGATTTTAAGACAAGTCATAGGGACAGTCAGCGTTAGAGCGAGAAGCGACAAATGCCGGTCGTTTACTGCAGTTGTTGACCTAGGACAAACATTAGGAGCAAGTCATAAGCACTAACTTTGAAAAATACTCTAGATCCTCTTCACATAGCTCTCACTCACGACTATTCGCTTCGCAATTCCTCGTAATGAAAGTCCTTGTTAATATTTTAGTACTGAACGTGCTGCGTAGCCACAGAACACGTAGAGGCATGACAGCAGCTAAAACAGCTATCTGACTAAGAAAGAGTGCCCTGATAAAATTTAATATGTATTTTGAAGTACAAAATCAGCTTCGCCTGTTAATTACGAATCAGTTGATTTAAGCGACAGGCAAATTGTTCCAGTGCCGAACTGATAAACCGAACTTGTGCTCCATGGAGTCTATCCAGAGGCACATGGATCTAGATATGATTAGCATATAGGCCCAAACCGATCATCATTTAAATGATTAATGCTACCTTTGTCTTCTTTACTAATTAATAAGTACCAATAGATCTCATATTCCCCCAACGAAGTTGAAAGGTTGCTAGGTTAACAGTTCCTTAACATCAGCATTAAAAAAAAAAAAAACAAAAAAAAATCCTCTCAACGAAACCCTTCATACAACCCAAAGTAAATTACAGCAAATGAAAGACACTGCAATATTCTGTGGAAGTACACACATGTCGGGGGAGCATTATTCTCGATCTATTTTACATATAAGTTGGAAATCATGTTTTACAGCAGTACGTTTTGACAAAAGGTACTAAAGTTAAGACAGCCTTTTCGGATTCTTGAACCCAAAACTCATACACTGACATAAGGCCGAAGATGTGTTTAATGCCAATGAACTCAGAAGTTCGTTGAGTCCTTCGTATTTCAGGACGGTTAGCATTGCAGATTGACTTTTAATGGTAAACGAATTTGGCAACAACTTGATGTCAATATCAATTTCTCAAAAGAAATATGACAAAGAGTTAAGCAGATTTCACAAATGGACAGTACGTGGTAATTAAAAATGTTTCTTTGTTTAAAATTAGAAAACAATAGTAAAACTTTCCTACGCATGTAATTCGCAGTTTTAATTTCTTTTTAAAGGCTGATAGTTTGTCTCTGCCGGTCAGTACGGCTGTTGATTGTCCCTGTAAAAATATAACAATTCGTTGACCTGAAGCCATTGTTCATCATCCAATACATCGAAGAGCGTTGAGTTTAAAGATTATATTCAGCAGCAATAAGGTCCCTCAATACAAAAGCCCTGAATGAAATATAGATAGCTAATTGTAAAGGTTGAATTAACAATAATAATATCATTGCTACACATTCGCACATCCTAACTAAAAACATGTAACTTTACTTCTAAAAATTACATCGGATTGAGGAACTTCTTACTGCTGTTGAATAAAGGCTATATATCTCAACCTTCGTTTTTAGTTCACATCTCTCCAAAAAGTATTTTTTTTTCTAAAATCGTTTAAATTTTGTAAAAAGTACGAGGTGACTCCAGGCTTAGCATTTTATTTTTTAATTCATGTTTCCCACCGACAACAACGAAACGTCCCTATTATTTCAGAATTTTCAGATTAAAATACACTCTTTCCAGAATGAAAATATGTATTTCCGTGTTAAGTGACCATATACTTTCCCTCTGAGATGTAATACTTACCAGTCAATCGGCATGGAAATTACCGGCATTTTAGGAAACGAAACCCTGCAAAAGACGACGGGGTTTAGAATGATGCTTGATTCTCAGCGATATGTAGGCTTACACTGTATGTTTCCACAGAAACGCCAAAAAATAAACCAGAAGATTAAGTTAAATATCTTATCAAGAACACAGAATATCGAGATCCATAGGATTATTCGGAACCATCTGAAACCGTTAAGGTAATTAGCAGTATTCAGAAATGACTTCTACTTCCGGTTTTGGAACAGCCAAATAAAGCACGCTTTTCTTTCCCTCTGGGTCCCATGCTACACGTAGACACAATGGATGCGCCTGCTTCAATAATTCTCTCTGTCCTGGCTTTTAGCGTCCTCCAAATTACCCCAAGTTATGAAATTACGGCCATTAAGCCCGGTCGATGTAGCTCACTTCGCAGTTAATGTTCCGCTTTCAGTACTATGACTTGACTTTCTATTGAACGACACATACAGCATTCATTGTAGTCTGTCTGGGAACTGTTATTCACTGATGATTCATTTGAACTATTTTTACTTGAAAGTGAGTAAGTCTAATATAGTGGAGTCAGATGTTTTGAACAGTAAAATAAATGCATGACCAATTGTGGTAGTGAACGCGTACTCAGTTGAGCTGAGATTGAACTCAATGTTTGATAATCGTGTTCCGGTTCTATCATAGTAACCTTAAAAATTTTAAGGCCGATTCCGGGGACTTTTTCTTTGGAACGGAATCATCATTATATGAAATGGACCCTTTTGGTTTTAATAGAAAATTTGATTTGATGGGGGACTCGGTAGGAGGGAAGGGAAGAGAAGGAAATGTAGTAGGTGAATATGGACTGGGAAAAAGGAATGAAAGAGGAGATCGCTTGGTAGAATTTTGCGCAGAGTACAATTTAATTATCACCATCATAATCATCATAAAAGAAGGCTGTATACGTGGAAGAGTCCAGGAGACACTGGAAGGTACCAGATTGCCTTTATAATGGTAAGGAACAGATTTAGAAACCAGGTTCTAAACTGTAAGACATATCCAGGGGAAGCTATAGACTCTGACCATAACTTATTTTTTATGAACTGCAGATTAAAACTTAAGACACTGCAAAAAGGTAGAAAGGTTAGGAGATGGAACCTGGACAAATTGATGGAATCAGAGGTGGTTGAGAGTTTCAGAGAGAGCATTAAGCAAGGATTGGCTGAAACGGGGGAAAGTAATACAGTAGAAGAAGAATGGGTAGCTCTGAGAGATAGGATAGTGGAGGCTGCAGAGGACCATATAGGCAGAAGGACAAGACCTAATAGAAATCCCTGGATAACACAGGATATACTGAACTTAATTGATGAGAGGAGCAAATATAAAAATTCAGCAAGTGAAACAGGTAAAAAGGGGTACAAAAGTCTGAAAAATGAGATTGGCAGAAAGTGCAGACTGGCTAAACAGGAGTGGCTAGGGGAAAAATGCAGAACCATTGAAGAGTGCATAACTAGGGGAAAGATAGATACCGCCTACAGGGCAATAAGAGATATTTGGAGACAAGTAAAGCAGCTCTATGAATATCAAGAACTCAGAAGGAAAACCAGTACTAAGAAAAGAGGGGAAAGCTGAACTGTGGAAGGAATATATAGAGGGCATATGCAAAGGAAATAAACTTGAAGACAGTATTCTAGAAATGGAAGACGAAGTGGAGGAAGATGAGATAGGTGTTATGATAATGCGAGAAGAATTTGACAGAGCGCTGAAGGACTTGAGTCGAAACAAGGCCCATGGAGTAGATGACATTCCGTCTGAACTGCTAATGTCGTTATGAGAGCCAGTAGTGAAAAAATTGTATCACCTGCTATGCAAGATGTATGAGGCAGGGGAAATACCCCCCGACTTCAAGAAGAATATTGTAATTCCAATTCCAAAGAAAGCAAGTGCAGACAAGTGTGAAAATTACAGAACTATCAGTTTCGTAAGTCATGGGTGCAAAATACTAACACAAATTATTTACAGAGGAATAGAAAGACTTGTGGAATCCGACATCGAGGTAGATCAGTTTGAATTTAGGAGACATGTAGGAACACGGGAGGCAATATTCACATTACGACTTACCTTAGAAGATAGGCTAAGGAAAGACAAACCTACGTTTTTAGCGTTTGTCGATTTGGAGAAAGTTTTTGACATTGTCGACTGGAATATACTCTTCTAAATTCTGAAGGTATTAGGGGTAAAATATAGAGAACGAAGAGTTATATTCAACCTATACAAAAACCAGACAGCGGTTATTAGAGTCGAAGGGTAAGAAAGGGACACAGAGGTTGGGAAGGGAGTAAGACATGGTTGTAGCCTTTCCACAATGTTGTTCAATCTGTACACTGAGCAGGCAGTGAAGGAATGGAAGGAGAAATTTGCAGATGGCGTTAAAGTGCAGGGAGAAGAAATAAAAATATTGCGGTTTGCTGATGACATAGTAATTCTGTCCGAGACCGCAAAAGATCTGGAAGAGCTATTGAATGCGATGGACAGTGTCTTGAAAGGAAGATATAAGATGAACATTAAGAAGAGTAAAACGAAGGTAATGGAATGCAATGTCAGAAAATCAAGTGATGCTGAAGGAATTAGATTAGGTAATAATAAAAGTAGTACATAATTTGGTTGTTTGGGTAACAAGATAACTTCTGATGGCCGAAGTAAAGAAAATATAAAATGCAGAATGGCTATGGGAAGAAAAGCGTTTCTAAAGAAACGAAACTTGTTTACATCCAATATTAATTAAAATGTTAGGAAGTCCTTTCTGAAAGCATTTGCCTGAAGCATTGTATGGGAGTGAAACGTGTACGATAAGGAGTTCAGATAAAAAGATGATAGAATCTTTTGAAATGTGGTGCTACAGACGAATGATGAGAATTAGATGGGTAGCTCACGTAATTAATGAGGAGGTGCTTAACCGAATCGGGGAGAAAAAGTGTTTCTGGCATATCATGACTAAGAGAAGGGACAGATTGGTTGGAAACATTCTGAGACATCAAGTTATTGTCAACTTAGCATTAAAAGGAAGCGTGTGGGGTAAAAATCGTAGAGGGAGACCGAGGGACGAATATAGTAAGCAGATTAAAAGGGATGTAGGTTGCCGAACATATTCACAGATTAAGAGGCACAGGACAGGGTAGCGTGGAGAGATGCATAAAACCTGTCTGCGGACTGAAGATAACAACAGCAACAACGTTTTGCATAAATATTTCAGTCTGAAGTGAGATATTTATT
The DNA here is from genome assembly GCA_026315105.1 of Locusta migratoria. Classification (NCBI taxonomy): domain Eukaryota; kingdom Metazoa; phylum Arthropoda; class Insecta; order Orthoptera; family Acrididae; genus Locusta; species Locusta migratoria. The sequence continues at coordinate 544,406,462 of CM048744.1, forward strand.
TTTCCTTAAGTGCTGAGACACGCTGAATGAATACGATGTCACGTAAAGTGCTCATTCGTTTGGATACGATCTCACTTGGTTGCTACATAAATGTTTTATATATGCAATTTATACACCAAACAACCTGTGGAAGTGTTGCCTGTCAGCCCTTCACTTGTTGAACAATGACACTATTTACCTAGAGCTTCAGATAAAATTTGTTATTAGTTCACTCATAAAATTTTATCAGCAGCACATCCACTAGAAGAAAGAAGGAAGATTAGAATCTAACATTCCGTCGACAGCGTAGAGGCGGGACTTAAGCTCGGATTCTTTGATTAAAGATGGGGAAGAAAATCGGCCGCGGCCTTTCCAAGGAACAATCCCGGCATTTTCCTGGAAGGGATCAGGGTAGTGCCGGAAAACTTAAATATGAGTGGCTGGAGGTTGATGTGAACCGCCTTCCTCCTGATTGCGAATCAAGGGCACCGCTGAGCAGAGACGTGCAGCGCGCCACATTTAGCCGCCCGAGCTCGCCTGCGCCCGGCCGCTGCGCTCTGCTGCCCGCACCGCGGGTAGTCGAGCCCCACTGCACCGCTGTACACAGCGAGCGAGCTGCGATGCGCCGTCGAGTCCCGACACTTGCCGGGCGAGCGGGTACCCGCCGGGCCCGTGCAACAGCGCTACACAAGGCGCTGCGAGCGGGGGAATGCAGACAGTTCTGAGCAAGACGTTGTAATACTCACAGCGTAGGTATCACGCACCTTTTATGTTACCTACATTGCCATTTATAAGTTATCGATCGTTATGTCTGAAATAAACAGCGAACAGGACAGATCGTACCAACGTGCAAGGAATAGACGATCTGAGGAAGAGAAAAAAGACGTTTCCCGGAAACTCGCGGAGAGAATCTACAAGCGTTTAAAGTTATCTGGAGACAGCATTGTATGGGAGCGTTTTATGTTGATTGTAGGTAATGAAAATAAACCTGTGGGATTTACAGAGTGTAATGGCTGCCGTAAACTATTGTCGTTCCGTGATGGCAGTATCACTACGCTGTTACGGCACCTGAATAGCTGCAAAGCTCATCTGAATACTGATTTGAACGGTTGTAGCAATATTCCAGGGTAAGCAAAATCTTTTGTGCTGGAGAAATGTGTAAGAATGTGTGCAATAGATTTGCGGCCCTTCAACACAGTTGCAGGAGAAGGATTTCGAGACTTCGCACAGGCACTGACACAGATAGGAGCACAGTACCCCACTGCAAGTGCCAAAGACGTTCGTCCTCATCCTTCAACAGTTTCTAGAAACGTAAAAAGAATAACAGACGAATACCTGTTCGCAAACTACTGGCTTTTTAAAAATTTCCTGTTTACCTTGACAGAATTTTAGCTGGATAATTAGTTGAACAACCTTGAACAAAATTAAATATCACATCATCGTAGGGCATATAATTTTTTGTCACATGCATGAAATACATAGATTTACTAGCAACAAGGAACTGAAGAGATTTAAGGAATAATCTTGTTCTTTATGTTAGAGCCATCACATAGTTTAATATGAAGTTAAAGTGAAACAATGTGTAAGTAAATACTGAGCAAAGTATAAAACTACATACAAATTTGCTGGAGCCGGCTAACGCGAAGCCAACGACTTTCAACATGTTTAATATTTCCGGCGCGTGCCGATTCGGCTACCGTTTTGCTTCTGCACCACAAAATTGTACGATCTGCTTTTACCAGGTGCATTACTGCGCACGTCAATTTTTTTTCCTCGCAACTGATAGTACACTGACAATTCAGTCAGTGAGGAAAAATCACAAGTGTTTCAAGATACATGAAAGACTGTCCAGCGACTGCGACCTTGAATGTCACCTCTCGAATAGTGGTGACTCCCTCGGGGTTTCAGCTACCACCAGCCAAAGGGAAAAGGAGGAATATAAAATAAAAGAAAACAACAATGGTCCACACGCCTGTATCGAGGAACAGTAATTAGTTTACTTCCCTTGGAGTGATTAAGCGTAAGCTGAACCTCCTAACATTCTACCAGTTAATCGTTTCTAATGACCTCGATTGCAACTGAACGTTTATTCTTATTTTTATTTATTTACTTATTTTTTCTTAGCAGCAAGGAAACATCAAACAATTTTGCGAAATGTCCACAGAATCGTTGTCCGAACACGTGCTGAATGCATATACTTGCTATCGCAGCACTAATGCTGCTCATTAACTCGCAATTACTCATTATTTGAGACAGCTCTATTACACTCGCGTTAATGAGTGTTGTAAAATGCATCGGTTAGTAAGCTTCCCGCTAACTTTTTCAATACATGATTTGTAAATGAAAAGTTGAATGCTTTGTTAGAAAGCTAAGTTGCTGTACTATCAGATGTTCAAAAATCGGTTTTTTAACCTCATAGTTTCTTCAGAATCGAGTGAAAAGCATTATGAAACTGAAAATTCACACAGAATGAAAAGCAGACATGTTATTTTTTCCAAGGAAAGTAAAGATTTTAAGGTAAAACTAAGTTAATAAACCGATGTGGGATGTTCGTTTGTAACGTGAACAGTTTTTACAGTGTGAAAATCGGAACCGTGTATTTCCCGCTAAGAGTGCAGCGGCTGGCGGGCGCGTGCCCCCGGCTAGCAGCAGAGTGCCGGGCGGTCGGGCGGACTGGCACTCGGCGGGTAGTCGGGTAGTCGGGTAGTCGGGTACCCGCGCTGCCCGCCGCCGTCCCATGGGGCTCGTGCCGGCAGGCCGGGCAGCGCGTGGCCAGGCCCGCCCGGGGGCGTGGCTACGAGCCCGAGCGAGCAACTCAGGCCCGCTGCACGCCTCTGCCGCTGAGTCTCCTTGCTCGGTCATCAACTACTGATTGATTCCTGATGTAGCAGACGCTTCGTTTTAAAAGTAACACAGACTTATTTATGGGTCTACAGTCTATTTGATTGTTCCATTTTGTATTTTTACAATAATTCATGTATCGTTTGCGTGTTCATCACAGACAAGGTGATGGAAACATTGTCTGCATACTGAATGCTTTCTTTTTGAGGGTGTGTTAGGGTAAGTGGCTTGGCTGATTTATTGAATTAATGTTGTTAGTACCGAACGGATATGTATACAGGAAAAGCAGCTGGTGAAGCCCAGCGCAAGTCAGTACTTCCAAATATTGAACTGATCCACTCTTGAATTATTTGGTTTAGTTTGCGATCAACGAATTTCATTTTTATCAAATTAGTTCATTAACTCTTTATAATTCCATCGCTTTACGCCTGAAATAGTTCTTCTATTTCCTTCCAAATTGTGGCTCCATAGAACTTATTTTTCTGCCTGAAATATTTTTCTACCATTCCAGTCTTTAATAGCGCACGGCAAAAGGAACACTTGAATCTTTCCGTTTTCGATTTGGTTTCTCTTATTTTTGATGATGATGTCTCCCTATGTAGCTGGATCCCAACAAAAGATGTTCGTATTTGAAAGAAAAAAAATCGCACTGACGTGTTTTACGGCCCACTTTACATTTGTAGTTTTATTATTTTTTGCAAACATTTCGGACAAAAATAATAATGTAAATAATAAAAATTATAGTGATATGATTACGAGACTACTATTTTGATAATATCTATCCACCCTACACGTAACCCTTTTAGGAAGAAAGAAGATTTTTTTTTTTTTTGTAGTGGTGGGTTCTGAACCACTGACCATGTGCATTGTAATCCAACACCCTGCCCACTAAACAACGTTCCTTCTTTATATTCGTACTATTGATGCTAAAAAGGCATTTTCAGACACTAGGTTATCATTTATCGCACGAAGAACGACGTGTTTATGTTAATTCGTCAGTACACCGTTGCTTTGAAATAACAACGTTCAGTTATAATAAGAAAATCATCAAATACGCAACGCAAGATGGCGTATGCCAGAGAGAGTTCTGGGCGTGGAATGTCATGTGACATCTGCGAACGGCTGGTTTTCGTATAATCAGTGGACGGTGTCAAATCGTCGTTATTTTTGCAAATATCTCTCAAACTATACGAGATATGAAAATTAAGTAAGACAGCGAAGTTGTAGAGAATTTTCTCCTCTACAAACTCGGTTATTCAATTTTCGTGTCGGATGAACGGTTCGCTAGCAATTAAAATTCCATTACAAACCGCTTTTTTTTAGTGTTACTGACGTATTGTTCGTCCGAAAAATTTGAAAAACCGGGGTTCTGGTCTTTGACGGCCTACAAGTATGTCTGTAAAATTTGGTGTTGATTGGCTGAACGGTTCGACTTAAAAAGGGGAAACACATTACGGCCAAACAGACACTCAGACATCCCAAAATCGCAGTTATGTTTGCAAATATCTCTGAAACGATGCGAGATATGAAAAAAAGAAAAGAGAGCAAAGTTGTAGAGGAATTTCTCATCTACAGAGTCATGAGTGTCCGTGTCAGATGAACGGTTAAGGCGTTATTTTCATTTCAATTTCGAGCTGTCAAAAGACGATCGCGAAGTTCAAATGTTTGTAGAGCTTATGGGACTTAACTATGGGGTCATCAGTCCCGAAACTTACAAACTACTTATGAAATACCTTATTCTAAAGACGGTACAAACATCCATGCCTGACGGGGGATTCGAACCCCCGGCCACAGCGGCCATGCAGACCGTGACTGGCACGCCGCAGACCGCTCGACCAATGCGGCCGGCTCGATCGCAAAGGCCCACTTTTAGTGTTAGTACCGTAACCTAAAGTGGGCCAAAATTGATGAAAGAAATGTCGCAAATGAAACCCTTAGCAACGAATAACGCATTTGTTTTAACAGAAAATTAAACTCGATTCGCATCAATGTGATTTTAGAGCTTTCATCGTTTATTACATGTTCGGTAATCCTAGCGCTAATACTATTACTCGAAGGTATACGAATTTCATCGTTTTCAATCGATTTGTTTTAAGCGCGAAATCCTTGCTCACTTAAATAAGTCATGCAGAAAATCGTAAGATGGCGGAAGGTCTTTCCGGAATGTTATTGAATGATTTTATCCATTTCACAAGAAATCCGCTCAAGGGGATGTATCAAAATGCGTTATTAGAATTTCTCTCATTTTTGAATTCCAAAAGCATTCACAATACGAGGAGACAAATGAATAAATTTTAAGTGCTGTAGTTGTTATCCACTTCTGTCATCACCAGTGAAGTTGCCGAGTTACTGCAGACACATGGTGCTGTTGACTGACCGCGTAACTAGGAATTGATAATTTAAAATTAATATAAGTTTGTATTCTAATATCAAATAGCTTATAAATATAATAGCGGAAAGTCCATGGCATTTCTCAGGCGACACCCGCTAGCAGTGCCATCTGTGGGTTCGAGTTGTAGGTTATGCATGCCTTGACGTATGTGATTCCGTATTTTATTTCACTTGGTACAAAAATTACTTTGGAGTGTTTACATTTGTTACGCCATTTAAGATTTAATGATAGATGATAATTTCTTAGGTAATTTTTAGATGATAATCTTTTTAAAGCGTAGGCAGAAGAAACTATAGCCATCGTCTCTGTTACTCGTGCAATACGTGAGCGCTGCATGATGTTAGGCGAAAATCAAGAAAAAATTTCCGTAATTAAAAAAATTAACATTTTACAAATATTTGGCGAACTATGAAAACAAATCAAATTGTACATAACTCTCATTTCAGACCACAGAAAATGTTTCGTATTCAATGAAACGAAACGCATCTGCTGAAAAACGATCGCACTCATAGCGTTGTGTAAACGGAAAAATAATTCTTTTCATGACATGTACAGTTTATTTGCACAGAATTCGAACTGAAACTAACACAAGACGTTAGTTTTAACCGCATATATGAACGCAGTTTCGATGAGCGGTTAGGCAATAGAACGGAAGGCAGTGGATCAGTCCAAATACTGGAAATGACAAAGAAAATCAAAGATATTAATTTAAATTTCTGTTTAGCCTTGTTTTTAATAAAATATAACTTTCGCTTAAATAGAAGTAGCTGACATAGAAAGTATAGTGCTCATGTTTCTAAAGCCTCATCTACGCGTCAGATGAAGGGATTCAATTTATTCAAATAAAACTTAACTGTTTACATCTGTTATAATACATTAACAACAATTTTTTTGGGGTTGGGTTGTTTCGTTGGGTTAGTCAGTCCCCCGATGGGGAGGGGAAGGAGTAAGGATAGGAAAGGAGGGGAGGGGGAAAGGAAAAGCAGTCCGGGACGTAAAGAAGGAAGGAAGACTGCATTAGTTTGTAAGTTTAGGGACTGATGACTCCGTAGTTAAGTCCCATAATCTATACAAACATTTGAACATTTTGAAAGAACCGTGAGTCCCCTGGGGGGAACATTTTTTTTTTTCATTTTTTTTTCTTTACACGCAATGAACAAATTACATTTACAGTTGGCTGTACAAAATCTTATTTCTGGAATCTTTCTCCCCGAAGTCTGGGCATAATAGATAGCTTTTATTCAAATACTCTTGGGCGTTCTTTCTCAAAATTTTATCAAAGTCAGCTGTTCGCTTACGAATAACCCACTGCCTGTATTTCTAAAAAACTTGCCGGCCGCGGTGGCCGAGGAGACTGAGGCCCTCCAGTCACGGTCTGCACGGCCACTACGGTCGGGGGTTAGAATCCCCCCTCGGGCATGGATATTTGTGCCGTCCTAGTTCGTAAGTAGTTCATAAGTAGTTTGTAAGTTTAGGGACTGATGACCCCGTAGTTAAGTCCCATAAGCTATACAAACATTTGAAACATTTGATCTTCACAGAGATACTTTGCAGCACAGGTCTCAAAGGTTGCAAAATAATCAATAATGAATTGTAATTCCAGACGAAACGAGACGATTTTAATGCTCCTGCAGTTGCGTCGTTAGAAATGGTCGCCCGTGTGCGATTCTGATATGACTCTAAAAAAATCTAATTTAATAGGACCTTAAGCTGCCGTTGCTCATAAAAATAGTCAGCCGTTCTAGAAAATGGTGAACGTGAAATGGTCTAGAAGACAAAGTATTTCTCGGCTTTGTTGTGGGGAAGAGCTATGGTTATCAATTTGGATTTTCACAGAGATACTTTCCAGCACAGGTCTCAAATGTTGCAAAAATTATCAATACTGAATTGTAATTCCAGGCGAAACGAGACGATGTTAATACTCGTGCAGTTGCGTTGTTAGAGATGGTCGCACTGCTAGCTGAGATAAGGATCTCGCCGCTAGCTTGCTTGTCGCTCACCCATCATGCACCTCCTGTCGGGGGCGCCTTATATAACGCACTACTAACGGTCTTGCAGAACCAGTCCAGATAGAGTGCGCGAACTTCCTCACTAAGGTTAGGGCAAGGAAGTCGGGCTACACTGTAAAGATAATTTGTTAGCGTACAAATTTTCGACCTGGATTAAAGTTCATAAATATAAGATTTTATAAGCAATCCAAAACAGGCCACGGTAGGCATGTACTCGGCAGCTTGTCATGCGGAGGCGAAAGCCATTTCTAGTTTCATTTGTACAGATGCAGGTTTCCACGGAGCTTAACCGTATACGGATGCTTCACTACTGCTACTATATCTGGTAGGAACCAGTAATTTGACGTAACAAGAAAGCTGAGACAAATTGCCATTTTACATTTAATTGTAGGCCAGCTGAACACGAGTGGACCTCCATTAATTACTATTAGCTGACTGCTTTGGTAGTGGCGGTTAAGTATTACACTGCCTGTGGACCAGCCCGGCCACGATTTCAGCGTGAAACCAAGTGTGGTGGCACACTGACCGTGACAATGGAAAAAAAGAGTTCAAATGTTTGTGTAGTCTATGGGACTCAACTATGGGGTCATCAGTCCCTAAGCTTACAAACTACTTATGAACTACTTACGAACTAGGACGGCACAAATATCAATGCCCGAGGGGGGATTCGAACCCCCGACCGTAGTGGCCGTGCAGACCATGACTGGAGCGCCTTAGTCCCCTCGGCCACCGCGGCCGGCGTGACAATGGACTCACAGTCTTGAGGAATGGGGTTCCATTCTTAGACTCTCACTCGGTTTTTCCTTGATATCATTAAATTACTTAAGGCGAATGTCGTGACGATTTCTTTATTACGGCTGATGGTTTTTATTCACCTCAACTTCCAAAACTCTTAGTCTTCGTGTCAGTTCTACTTACTTCAAAGTAAAGAGCTTAAACCAGAAATTGAACTGCCCGTCATGTAATATAATCTTTGTTCCTAAAGTAAAATTTTTCTCTCGTACGAAGTCGTTTTCAGCAAGTTAAAATTTTTGGGTGGTTGGTTGTTTGGCACAGAAGAACCAAACAGAAGACACCAGTCTCCCGATAGGGAGGGGAAGGAGTGAGAATAAAAAAGGAGAGGCATGGAAAGGAAATGCAGTCCAGGGAGGATAGTATCGATTTTCTTGAGGCCCCATGCTCGCTACGCACATGGGCTACTCACGAAACAGCCATGCGCCCCCTGGAGGGATTTATTTATTTATTTATTGGATTGCGGGGAGGGGGGGCGGCGGCGATTGGGATTAATTTTCTTCAAATAACATGCGGGTACGAAGCCAGATAAAAAAAATCGAAGTTTGCCGATATTTCGGCAGGAGTACACCCTGCCATTCTCAAGGCAATACTGCAGTGTGGAAACAACATGCAAAAGTGTTTAAAACCTCGGTTTTCAATGACAACAGGGAAGATAATTCACACCGAGGAAGTAAGCAAACACGACCAAAGCTGAAAACCGTCAGAAATATCCATAGTAAATATCAATTTCAAATGGGTGAGATGGAATTAATTTTGGTCCACTGTTTTTTGACTTGTCAGAAAGTGGGATTCCATGCAGTTGTCAGGCAAAAACCGCCATTCCTGTCCATACGGATTTTCCGCTAGTTCAGTCGCCTCGGTAACACACTCCCAATAGCTGGGGGTGCATGTCAAAATTTCCGTTTTCATATATTCTGACGGTTCTTAGCTTTGGTCGTAGGATGGCGCTGTTGGCTTACTTGTTTGGCGTGCGTTGTCTTTTCTGTCCTCACTGATAACCGAGGTTTTAAACGCATTTGCCCAGTGCTTCCTCGCTGTAGTATTGCTTTGAGAATGTCAGGACGTGCTCACTCTCACGGTTTTTTTTTTTTTTTTTTTTTTTTTCAAAATAGTGTAATTTGATAGCTGTGCAATGTGCCTTCCTTTCACAACTTTCTCTTCCGAATGGGAACATTTTTTGTTAGCACCCACCTACATAGGCAAACATGATCATCATAATAAAACTAGCTTAAACCCGCGGCTCCGTTCGCGTGTTGGTTGATTATGATAGATAAGCCATCTTTCAGTAGTGTGCTATGAGACTGGTTTTGAAGGATGAAATGAAATACAATATCTTCTTTAGAAACAAACGCTTGTAATCACTTGATGTAATGCGCGAAACGTCAAATCGATTTTTTTGAAGAGGTGTATTAAAGAAATTTCTTTTTTACTGCTTTACATATTTATTTTTATATTTCCTTATTCATATGCTTATCCTTACAGAGAAAGAGCTGATGACATTGAAACACGCATAGACCAAAGGTATGGTCTGTGGCATCATGTTTCACTGTATGCAACCTCTTTGCTATAGAGTCGCAAACGTCATCGCTGGCCTTCAGTCCGAATGTTTTTCATAATTTGACGACTTTCAACTTCCATATCTTCCACCCCCTTATAGCTATCGGCATGGAACTGCTATGGTGTACAATGAGAGACTTAGTACAACAATTACACACAGACCATTCGTTTGCGTTCTGTAGTTTTCCCTGCAGAGCGAAATATTAACACATACACACGTAGAATTTTATTTACATCGATAACTTCCCATCCCAATATACTCCACCCTTTTATCATTATCAACCCTCAAGCTACAATGCAACCAATGAAACCATTTTCAAAGAGTAAATATAATTTTCAAAAAGTAATTATTGTTCCGCATTTCGCGTTATTTTCTTCAAATTACCAAATTACTAAATATCTATCAGATCGCTATAAAACCGTGCCTAAAATCTTCCTCAGGTATAAATTAGTAACTGTACAAATATTTAAGTCTCTGAGTCTTGTCGTTCAGACGTGATAAGCGTACACCGAACCGACATTCACATTAATATATATATATAGATAAATATCTATCCGAGCGCCATGAAAACCTTCCCCGGGTAGACATTAGTAACTGTACAAATTTTTAGGTCTTTATGTCTTGTGGTTCAGACGTGATAAACGTACACCGAACAGACATTCACATTTATAGATATAGATAAGTTAAATCAGATCGAAAAGGAAAGTTAGGTGTTCCTTTTTGCCGCGAGCTATTAGAGAACGGAGCTGTAGAGAAATATCATAAAAGTGGTTCGATGAACCCTCTGCCATGCCCTTCAGTGTAAATCGCATAGTATTTATATAGATGTAGAAGTTATTGCAAGTAGATTTCAATCGTGGATATATTTAGTAAGGCGGGATTGATAAATCGACTGATTTCAATGCTAAGCTGAAATAATATATTCACAGAGCTAAAGGCAGTAACTGAATAAAAATACAGAACTGAATAAAAATACAAAATTTTATTTCTACAGATTGTACCTTTTAATATTTGAGCACCACTTGAACAGAACTATTCTGTATTAAAATGAAATAATATGCAGCAGATAGATGAAATGGAGGTACGTTGTTACATAATGACAGAAGTATCTTACTCTAACTTGTAACTTTAGTGGTATTTTATTTGTTGTTGGTTAACTAATAATTTCTTCTAACTTCAGTCGTAATCAAAACACCGCTGCAGCACTTAGCATTTAAATCCGATCAAGCAATAGAGCAATAATTCTACTATTAAGCAATAAGTACCTAATTTTCTCCAGCACTTACAAATGTGTAAATGAACGTAAATTTGCGCAACAGATACATACGTACACAATGTTCATGAACTTGCACTAATAGCGTAAATTATTCTTATATCTTCTTTTCCAAATATCCTTATCTCGGTAAGAATCTTCCTGAATTTGTCTTCTTGTACTTTGTAGCACATTGCATTCGAATGATGAAAAATGAAAAACTAATTTTTCCTTCCTTGTAAAAGGGTATACTGCTCATTGGTAATTAATAAAATGTCCATAATAAGTGCTTTATGAAAAAAAAAAATCCAAACATTTTTCCGAATCCCCATTGAGATCGGAAGACGGGCAAGCTGTAAAATAACATAGGTCAGCAGAATGCAGATTCGAGACGTGCATCTGAAGTCTACAGAAGTTTTGAATGTGTATATTATGTGAAAGGGAAACATGCTCTTACATTTGCTGCCCAACCTGCACGGCGTAATCCAACGCAACACGAGTAGCAGAAACTGCAGACGATTAGGACTATGTATGGTTGCGAGTACTAAGTCTCCAACCTCTGCCTGTCCGCCCATACCAGCAGTCCACACTCCTAATTAGGAGGGCTGCAGTCAGACGGGTTACGTGCCTGCCATGTCTGGCGTAAGTTTCTCGGTTATTCAGTGAGTCTCTTACATAACGGAGCTAAGAAACACATCGAAATAAATGAAATACTGTCTCCCACTTATTTAGCACTCTATAATTACTAAGATTACAGGATATGTTAATATACAACCTCCAGTACTGACGCTTGCATCTGGAACAAACCACCGTGAACTCATCAAGCAACTCAGTATCCTGTTCCACACAGAATAAGAAGCAGAACTTCAGATTGTCTTTGTGATAATTTTTTCCATAATTTGGCATCTACAATCCTTTCTCTCCTTTCTAAATGGCAACCGCTACACCGTCATTGCTACAGTGATGATGTAACTAGCCGGCCGCGGCGGCCGAGGGGACTGAGGCACTCCAGTCACAGTCTGCACGGCCACTACGGTCGGGGGTTCGAATCCCCCCTCGGGCATGGATATTTGTGTCGTCCTTAGTCTTAGCTCGTTCATAAGTAGTTTGTAAGCTTAGGGACTGATGACTCTGTAGTTAAGTCCCATAAGTGCTACAAACATTTCAACATTCTAGTTACGCTACCTTCTCTTTTCATATTTCTGTCAGTTAAATAGTAATCGGCAATCGAAGACCCTGCAGATCATGCGCTGAGCTCACAGTGCTCCTCCATAAAAATAGCAAATGTTTGTACAGCTTATGGGACTTATGTACGGGGTCATCAGTCCCTAAACTAACAAACTGCTTATGAACTAGCTAATCCTAAGGACGGCACAAATATCCATTCCCGAGGGGGGATTCAAACCCCCGACCGTAGTGGCCGTGCAGACCGTGACTGGAGCGCCTCAGTCCCCTCGGCCACAGCGGCCGGCTGCTCCTCCATAGATGACGATCTAATGCATTATGCATCCAGTTGTCATGGATTACTAGTTGACGAAGGTCTTTTTGTAGTTCATCCTCCCATCGCTTTCCGGTTCTTCCAATTGGAGGATTACCATCAGGGCTTCCCATAGAAACGGCTTTTTCCCGTGAGATGTCTGGTCTCCTAGCAATGTGGCCTGCCAGACATATTCTCCGTGCTTTCAGTTTTGTATGATGGTTGGGTTGCTTCATCAGGTCATACACTTCTCGGTTCTTTCTGCATGAGTTCTCTATACGGATTGCCCCAAAGATCTTTATCATGATTTTTCTTTCAAACACCATCAAGTTCTCATCATCTTTCCTTGTACTTAGGGTTTTTGTTCCATGACTCTAGTAATCACTGCATTGCTTTAAGTTTGGTCTTTATTGACATATTCTTGAATCACATTATCTGCCTCATATTGGAATATGGTTTTATGGTTTGGAGGAAATCATAATCACTTGTTGTTTTAAATCACTTTGTCTGTACAACCATATACCCGTGTACTTAAAATTTTCCACTTTAGTGAAGTTCCAAATGCCTACCTGTAACGGGTTTTCATTAGGGGCTTCTCCATTTTTTTCGCATTAATCCGTAGCCTGATCTTACTTGCATTATGCTCTTGGTCCTTCACAGTTTCAACCATCTCTTCCTCATACTCTCCTAGCACTGCAATGTCGTCTCCACATCCTAATAAATCTGTTCTTCCATTTAGCTTCACCCCTTTTCTGTCGGATTACCTTCTCTATTACCAGATTAATAGCAATTGTGAAATGATATCGCCTTGTCCCACACCTGTTCTAATACTGAACTCTTTGAACAGTTCCTCCTGAATTTCACTTTGCCTTTTGTCTCCGCTGTGCACACCTTCACCATATTAACATCACTGGAACACTAAACTCTCTAAGAATATTGCACATACTTAATCAGTGGGCACTGTCATAAGCCTTTGAGAAAATCTAAAAATGTGAGCAGAAAGCTTTGGTTGAGTTCCCAGCACTTTTTCGTACCATATAAAAACCTCGTTTATCCGTACTAGGTGGGACCGGATGTAATACTGATTATTAAAAATCCGGATAATCAGAAAACCTCACAGTAAATAGAAAAACAAGTCATAATTGTAACTCAGTCTTTACACCTCATAACATCACTAATTATTTTCATCCTCAACCACTGTGCATTCAAATACATGCTCTGCACCCCGTCAAAGAATACTGTCATTCTGTCTATTCTTTGGAAACTTCCCTATGCTTAGTTTTCTATATAAAACAGGAGTACTTCTAGAATTCGATGATATACTACATCTTGAGCTGATAGCTAACCTGCTTCTTCTGAATTATCTTAAAGGGTTGCGAAATAAGTGAGCTAACTTATATAAAGGAAGTTATGTATTCGAGAATTCACCAGTTCCGAGACCGCGAACTGGAATAAATTCATCTGCTGAAAAGGTATGCATTTCTCTTTTAGTACTTTGGACCTATCTAACATTTTGGATGGATCAGTGTTTTGTGTGTGTCAGAAAATATCTTGGGAACTTTAGTGGTTATACCTGCGAACCTGTCCTACACGATCAAGACTTTAACGAGAGTGAACTTTGTGATAATTCCACCAGTGCTGTACATACCACTGAAGGAAAGACTTTGCTTATTTTATCAAGAAAAGCTTCAGTCATCCCAACATTGTTTTCTGAGCATGGGAAAAACCAGACTAGATTAAAATTTCTAGGGGTGAGGATCGCCGAATGTAAGAAGCCGAGCTGTTTGCAGCTTCTGCAGCAACGGACCTAGCACTTCTCCACAGACGTCGTTTCCAGATAATATTCTTTTTTTTTATTTTTTTATTTTTTTACATTTCTAATTAATGTGATATTATCATCAATTCACTGGCGTGACGTTACTGAGCTGCACAATATAATTAATAACCTTCAAATATTACATTTCGAATTAAACGTGAACTTGAACTCTCACAAAACGATATAAGTATCAAAAATTTCTTTCATGTTGATTTGATTTGATTCGTATATTAATTTTAAAACCTCTTGTAAAACCTTGCCGATTCATCGACTTTAGAAGCTTTACGACATCTTTCCAACCAACCTTGGCTGGCAGGGAAGCTACAAACACCATCTAGTAGCTTGCTGTTTAACTTTAGCGCCTTTTCCCTCACATCTGGGCCGGGTATTGGAGTTTCATGCTCTTTTTTTTCGTTGAACCATTTTGATAATGTTTCATCCAGTGTTTCATTTGTTGCTTTCATTATTGTGCCTCTATTCCGCTAACTATCTTTAATCATCATCTTAAAGCAGAAGTCTTTAATATCTTTTCGGTTCGTGTTTCCAGTCTATTACGCCACATTTTGCGGATTTGTTTTTCAGCAGTCGTCAGTGGTGGATTTGCCAGTTGGCTGAGTAGACTGGCGACAGATTTTACGGGCGGCAAATTTGGGACCAAAATTTTAAACCGCAAGTACTTGTAATAAAAGTTATTTACTTACGTTTAGGGAATGTACATTATTTTGTAAGAAGTAGTAAGGAATACTTAACCACGCATTATTAATATTATATCAGTGTGCTTTTATTACCTCAGAAATATAAACAAAAATAGTCTGGGAAGTGACCCTTCGATCCCCTACTTCACAATAATAATAGTTACGGAAAAAAGGTGTTGTAATTAGGACCATAGTGCACAAAACATAAATCTATAATTTCATTGACAAAAAATTATTATCACCATGATTGTGAAGTAGAGCATGGGATTTTAGAGAACGGTAATGGCGGCAAAATTTAAATAGCCTACTGGCGTAAAATGCGATATTCCGTCACTGACATTTGTCCATCGCCTTTTCTGTGTAATGGTTCCAGCATGTTGTCTATGGAAATCACTTTCTTCCGTCTCGAAGCCATTTTTCTCACTACGGTGAAGCAGAATATTGCTAGGATACAGATCTGAAATGACCATGGTAAATGTAAGTAAAAGCGTGGGACCAGCGTTCTCTTTGTAGCCTGCGGTGCGAATATCATAAAACGGTACATACAGTGCATTGAACTACAGTAATAATTGTATACTAGAAAATTAAATCCATATAAATGGTGGTTCTTGTGCACATTCATAGTCAGGAGAAAACTGACCATCTTGAAAAAATGATAATGAAGCTCATATTCACAGTACATGTTTATTGATATCATCTGAAGAAATATTAAGCATGTCGGACATTTCGGTTTAACGTGTATGTCGTGTATTCGCCATAAGCCAGGATAACTTATTCTATTTTTATCGGTGTCGACGCGTATAAAGCGCAGAAAGGGTATGGGTACGGGTCACAGCCTGTCATTCACGTAGGTCAGACTGGACGCAGTGCCCTTGGCTCCTATCTGCTTGTATCGTATAGCAGTCGTACACCATAACGTCTTGAGATGGCGCTGTACGTCTTGTGCACTGCTCCTGTCTGTGCCGAACGAAAATGCGTCCATTACTTTCAAAACAAACAGAACCTGGATTCGTTCGAAAAACACTCCCTTATTCCATTCCTATCCCCACTGACTATTTGCGTCTGCACATTAGTGAAAGGTAGGACGAAAGGTGGAGGATGGCAACATAACCCCTGCCGTAATAAGCGATGGCGACGTACTGTCATCTGTGTTAGCGCGCAATGTGTTCCGCTGTTGTGCTATGCGGATGAGGTGTTAATGCTCCAGAGTTTGGTCTGGGTTGGTGTGACCTGACCCACCTACAGCCTTTCGTGAACCTTTCTACCACTCATTCATTGAACTGCTGAAACATTTCATCCTACACTACCAGCTATTTTCCACACTCAATAGTGTACTCTATTTCTAAGTGACCTGATTAGACGGTATGCTCTGCGCTTCCAGCACGACTGCTCAAGTCAGCCCTTCGGTTTACAGCGCTAACCAGAGCCGCAGTACATTTTAGCGGTAGGTGGTGTGGCAAATTTGAGGTGCTCAGAGTACAAGTGGTGTTAAGTCCAGAGAAAGTGTTGCTGAGATATCGGAGGATAAAGATATTGGGCAATAACAAATTCAACATAAACGTCAGAAACATAAATTTACTTTATTCTGTAACAGGACATTGCACTTGATGTAGTGCACGCAAATTGAAGTGCATAGAATAACTCTTTGCGACGGTAGCAATTTTGCAAACGAAACATTTGGACGTGTTGTCCCCAGAAACTAAGCGTGAAGTCATTAGTTGACAACATAACGTTACCATTTCTGTTATCTCCAAATGAGTTCTTGTATACACTATATTACCTTAACGTAGTCACACATTAAAACTTTCATCATTGTCTTCAGAATAAGAGTCATTATCAGCAGTCTGTGCTTGACGTGTGTTTGTGAAATCGGTGAGGGTGGAACATAGGAAACGAATGTAGAATGCAATAACTACAGTATTTAACGTACCAAATCAGCCACCATAACTGTAGCTGAAGGAAAACGTCACAGATGGGGCAAGAAAACTGAAAAAGCAATCAAACTGTATTCAACAAAGAACTATCCAATTCCACAATTGTTGCTACAGCTGAACCACAAACGGCAAGTATCTTCAAGACACCGTCTTCTTAAGCTAAAGCCGGCCATCGAAATAAATGCAATACTTATTTAGCACTCTATAATTACTAAGATTACAGGATATGTTAATATACCACATCCAGTACTGACGCTTGCATCTGGAATAAACCACCGTGAACTCATTAAGCAACTCGGTATCCTGTACCACACAGAATAAGAAGCAGAACTTCAGATTGTCTTTGTGATAATTTTTTCCAAAATTTGGCATCTACAATCCTTTCTCTCCTTTTTAAATGGCAACCACTACACCGTCATTGCTACAGTGATGATGTAACTAGCCGGCCGCGGTGGCCGAGGGGACTGATGCACTCCAGTCACGGTCTGCACGGCCACTACGGTCGGGGATTCGAATCCCCCCTCGGGCATGGATATTTGTGCCGTCCTTAGTCTTAGTTAGTTCATAAGTAGTTTGTAAGTTTAGGGACTGATGACCCCGTAGTTAAGTCCCATAAGCTATAGAAACATTTGATTTTCTTAAGCTAAAGTAATCACACTCCAAAGAACATGTGCTTATAATAACGACGAGTGAAGCCTAAAAATGTGCGAATCATTAGAACCCATACCACAATGATACGTGTCAACTCTTTCTCATAGTACGAACAGACCATAATAGAAATTTATGTTTCTATTATGTTTATATTCTACTTACTTTCAGCGAAATAAGCTGCAAATATACACATATTCGTAAATATTGATTCATGACGAAGTTCTTCGTTATACCAATTAATCAGTTAAGTTCCACTGTTTTTACATTAGTTTCCGTATTATGTATGTCTCTTGATATATTACTAATGCTTCTATTGCAAAAATTGTACTAACTATTTCGTTAATTACGTACACATATAATTATAAACAAACATCACTCTTTCGGCGGCTTGCCCACCGATAGGAGCGCTAGTGTCGTTGCAAAGGGCAGGGCCGATTTCCTTCCTCATCCTAACCCAAAAACTCCGAGCGTTAGCTCCGTCTCTAATGGCCAAGCTGTCGACGGGACGTTAAACCCTAAGCATCCATCCATCCATCCAACTTTGACAGCAGAGAGTGTCGCGACTGTATATGTTAGACTCTGGTAAGAGTAAGCGCTCTGACTGCAGGAGAGCAGCGGTAAGGAAGTTGTTGCAGAAGACAGTCTTTAAGTATGTGTTGCAACACGCGATGATGTAATGCGTGATGTTAATTTAAATTTTTGTAATATCTTTTTTTCTACTTTATGTTTTTTTAAGAACCCATAATTTCTCATTTTAAAATCTCTTTCTGCGTTCTCATTGTGGTAGTTAGTTTCCGCTTCCTTTTATTTTCTTCATTTATGATTACTCTTTAACTTAATTACTACCCACGTATCATTTCTGCATACTTTATTACTGAAATCAAACAAGTTATGAACCTGCATGCTGAGAGCTGCTTGCTGTTTCCTGTTTCCAGTTTTGTAATAAGAATATACGAGGTAAGTCAAGTTTTCTTTTTTTATCTGAATCGCAGTCAGATTGTCTCCCCCTTTCATTATTCAAGTTAGTCAGTTTCGTTGTACCCTTTGGGAGTACTTTCGACAGGGCCATAAATTTCAGTGTTTGTGTTTTCCCCTAGTTCTCGGTCATGTCCGTTGCGCATATTAATGTTTTCTGAGACTTACATCGGTGGTCATAGTCACCCCATTGTTCGGTTTTTAAAAGGTCAGTTTTCCAGATACGTAATACACAGTATTGGTAGATTTCCATTCAACTTTATTTATTCGGGAAAACTTGCAAATTTCCATTAAACTTTATTAATTTATTATTCGGGATACCTTGCAATGTATGTGACTTAATTTCTTTGGTGGTTACGGCTCCAAAATCCAGGACGGATCGGGATGCGCCTTTTGGGATACCAATGCGCAAATAGGATGTAAATACAAACTGCCAAAGCAAATGACAATAATGACCGCTGAACTCAAAGCCTTCTTGGAAGCTCCCTTACGGTTCTGGATGAGCATATTGTCATCTTCTCGGACTCTAAATCTGCGCTCATACTTCTTAAATATTTTCGTCGAGGGCATAAAAACCACTCAATAGCCTAAGAGATAATGGCACACATAAACCACCTGGAAACGAATGGACGGATTGTTTCAATGTGTTGGATTAAAGCACACAACAACGTTCAGAGGAACGAGATCGCTGACACACTTGCCAAGGAAGCGGTTATTAATGGTACGGAAGAATATACTCAGGTTGCAGCGGAAGATCTTTTACCTGTTTACAGAAAGAAAATTCGGAATGAATGGGACAAAGAATGGCAAGCTTTCCGCTCAATTAAAGGGAAAAACTATGCACAAATAACACCAGTGCTACCAACCAGACCTTGGTACAAGGGACTGAGGTGTTGTCGGAAGCTGGCAGTCACCATATCGAGGCTGAAGTTCTACCACTGTCGAACTACGCAGCACCTACATCGCATCGGCATAGTGACATCACTTTGTGACTGCGGCGAAGCAGAAGACACTTTTTTATTTTTTATTTTTTTATTTTCTTGGATGAATGAACAGGTGGGAGCTCACATCAAAGTTGCTAAGTTATATTGTGAGCAGGGACTACCAGTTACCAATATCTGTATCAACATTATTGGCAACCAAAGACTTTGGAGTGTACAAAGAACTTATCTCCTTTCTAACCGCGACGAAGAAAGAGTTATGAACTGTTATGTAAAACATAAGACCATGTTTAATCACTATATTTGTCATATCTTTAATGTTTGTTATGTTACATCAAATTGATCTTTCTGTTTTTGTTTTCTGTCACATCTTTGATGTTTGTATAGTTGCTTTTGCCAAATCGCTTATATAACTGTACTAGAGGATGTCCTTATCATTACTTATGTGGGTGGCTGTAAGGGGATACTCAAAGGGCAAAAAAAAAAAAAAACACTTTGGTTATTAGTCCCTATGATTTCAAACTACTTAAACTAACTTCCACTAAGGACAACACACACACACACACACACACACACACAAACGCGCGCTCGCCCCAGGGAGGACTCGAATCTCCGAGTGCGAGCTACAGCGCTCTCTACAGCAGGGCGCCCCAGAACGGCCCGCCACTACACCGCGGCTCAAGAGTGCACCGTGAATATCGGGAACTCAGTCAAAATCAAATCTCAGACGTTGCTGCGGCCAGAAAAATGCCCTGCAAGAACAGTATCGTGATCTCTGCTTCCTTCGACATAACGCATAATTTTCTACATCTGAGACGCAGTCTACTCCAGTGGCTATAGTCGTGACATAGTGGGTACGTATTTGCGTTACATTACATTGAAAGTAGTTTCATAAAAAAAATTACAGAGAGTTTTCAATATTAAATGCCAAGATCGCACATTAATAATTTATTCACTGACGAACGGTTTCGGTGAACTGTGTCACCATCATCTGGTCACACACATACTACAGGCTGGTCATCTTGTTAAAAAATTGGGTATAACATAAGAAGTGCAACATTGCACTTAGTCACTACATATAAAATACACAAGTTAAAAACATGGCAGCTTGAGTATTTTGTAAGCTGTCATGTTTTTAACTTGTGTATTTTTTATATAGTGAGTAAGTGCAATGTTGCACTTGTTATTTTATACCCTTTTTTTTAACAAGATGACCAGCTTGTAGTATGTGTGTGACCAGATGATGGTGACACAGTTCACCGAAACCAGTCGTCAGTGAATAAATTATTAATGTGCGATCTTGGCAGTTCATTTTGAAAACTATAAAACGATCAGATCGCCTCCTAACCCGACTATGTCAGGTGATCTTAAAATTACAGAATACAAAATTACGTTCTCGTGTTTTGCGCCGGACCGCCAGCAGCGCGGGACCCTGTCGGAGTGCACCGTTTGCATATGCCTACTAGAGTTGTGGCGATTCGTCGATGAGTCGTTCATTTGAACGAATACAAATAAAGAATCGTAAGAATCGAATCGTGATCCGTACGAATCGTCGTTCTAAAGAATCCCCGTAGTTAAGTCCAATAAGCTGTACAAACATGTGAGTAACCTCTTTGTTACGTTTTGGTCGAACGTTGGCATGCAGCCATAGCTGCTGGGCAACAATGCTTAGGTTGGAACGTTTCTTGTTTGTTGGCCGGTGTGCGGCAGTCTCCCGCCGACCGCAGAGCGAGGCAATAGCACGTCAACAGTGAGTCCGTGAACCGCGTTTTGCCCATCGGTCGTATCGCATATGAGTTTCGGTTGCGGTTGCGTAATGAAATGTTTCAGGGTGGATTTGTAGACATTTATCGTAGTGGCACGCGGTTATTTAATCAGTGTATTTAAAGAAGAGTTATTAACATTTGTCGTTCCGTAAGAAAGGAAGTTGACAAAGTTTATTGTTATGGATCAACCCAGTAATTGTCCGCATCCTATACAGTCATACCATTGGAACAATGATTAAGGATTAATTAAACAGCAAGTAGAATCTAACGGCACCATCGCCCATCGAGGATTAGGTGGACGCAGCTGTGACGTTATAACGTCTTTTACACAGTTTATATCTTATGTATTTAAACGAGCAATTCTTACACATTTATATTTCGAGTACCCCGGAGATATTATATTTTGTGTTTAAAGAGGTTTAAGCTTTTGAGTCCATCTAAGTAGTTGTAGTTTTTTTTAAAACTCAATTTTACAAAAATATTCTTTTTATATAAAAACGCGATTTTAAATGTTTTTAAAGCCATCTCAAAAATCTTTGTTACCATTTTGGGTTTTACGTTATCAGCTTTCATGAAAGAAATCGATTTTACAAAAAAGAAACATTTTAATAAACGTGAATTTCTTTCATCTCGAAAGAAATTTAATATTTAGAGACGGATTTTTTAAAATATTTATTTCGTTTTTCCTTAAACTAATTGATTTTACATAATAAGTATTTCATAATGATTAGATATCTGTTAATTACCATAGATTTAATTGCATTTATATTTAAATGGCCGAAGTATTCAAACAGAACGAAAAAATTTTTTAAGTTTACAGCAGGATTCGAAATAAGTAACCTACGTTCACTAAACCTACAACGCTACTAAATGAGCTATAATGACAGTAGAAATAGTTGGTAGCGTAATATGTATTTATAACCGCCCGCAAAACTTCAGACTATTTTCTCGAGAGTTTTTGAGAGCTGAATCGAATGGCTTTGCCTCATTATTATTTTAAGTTTGAACTTTACGCGCCATAAATATTAAAAAATCCGATTCCCATATTGTCACCTTTTCGGCATTTTGTAAGAATCGTGCCGTCGGAGACCAGAAAGAATCGTGAACGAATCGTAGGAATCGATTCACAATGTGGGATTGAATCGCAAGAATCGATTTCTAAAACAGAATCGTGTTGACCATATCTAATGCCTACTATTTGGCCACGATAACTTGACGGCTTTCTTGGTGCTGCCACAAGCGGAGACAATGGGCACCAGTTGAAAGATATTCATTTATTTACATGCGCTGCCAACATTACAATGCTCCTTGATGCGAAGAATTACTGTACCCATTGTTAGGGTAACGGTTCCAGCACTGTAGCAAGCAGCCGATCCTGCCTTCCGTTCGTGCAAGACCAGTGATCTCAATTATTAACACTGGATACACAACTGTAGTGGTTTGGATCTGTGAAAATCGTGACGCTCTATTGTGGTTATGTTGGCAACTCTGTACGTATAGGTCGTGTTGTTGTTTTGAACCTTGTGTCCTCTGAAAATAAGTTATGAACGACTGATTACTTTAATAAATACATCATGATGAAGTTAGTGTCGCTTACGGTTTTAGGGTAGGGAAGTCAAAGGAAATGAAATAGAGTTCAGAACCATATGTGAGTTATATTTTTCTTCATAACTAGTGCTTCTATCACATTTCATTAAATGAATAAATTGCACTGCTATAGACGGTATTTCTAGTGTTCAGTTTTATATTTGCCTTTTGTCTATACTAATTTCCGTTAGAGCTTACGGATTGAATATACACTATGTGGAAAATCAAGCTTATATCATACGCTTCGAATCTGCCGTTATTACACTTTACTTAGTTGTCTACAACAGTGTAATTTATTCATTAATTCCAAAGTGGGAGAAACACGAGTTCTGAATCAAAATATAACTCATGTATACGTTTTCCACGACTACTATCTTTTTCTACTGCTTCGATGCAGGAGTTCGGTTAATTACATGTCTCGAATATTTTGTAAACATTATTCATATTTTCAGAACAGATAGAGCCCGTTGTATATGAGTTATTTTCTACGTAAGCAACTAGTAGAAACGATTATAAATTTCAGAATGTTAAATTCTTCGTAACCACTTAATACTGACAGCTAGCTGGTGTATGACAGATATACATTCACTAACACGGTGTCGACCGTCACGACTTCGTAATACACAGTACTAACTCCAGATTATCTCTGAGCTCACTGTGCAGGACACGCCTCCTGCAGCTCCCAGCAGCCACTACGCGAATCGTCAAGTTATCGTGGTTAAACAGCAAGGCCGGCCGTGTAGCTACCAGAGGTGAAGATTGCGTGAATGTTCCCCAACGCTCGGCCACGGGTAGTTGCTCCGCCCTGTTGGAAATAACTGTCGGTCTTTTCCTCCTGCGTTCGTGCTGCCACAAATGGTTTCAAAATCGTATTTACTCGTCGGAACAAGTTTTATTTGCTCTCCCTGCAGTGGCCAGTTGACAGCGCAGCGGCGCAGGAGTTGTTTGTGTTGCCTATCTCCCAGGAGAACGTCAATACGCTGTCATGAGATACGATCGAACAGCTGGCGTTATTCAGCGAGACCAGAACTAAATGTATGCATGCTCCATTTATTGATGAATTGTCCATTTATTGATATAACAGCATTTCCCAGTGTCATTGTTTAATATGGTTCACTGCTGTGGCTATCACTTACGTATTCAATTGGAGTTATTTTTTAGTCGAACAGCGGTCCATCACGAGTATAAATCAAACACTTCTCACAGTTGCTCCCCTAGAGTTAACGAGGAATATATTTTCTTCCTGTGAAGCTGGAGGTTCCTACAGAAAGATAAATGTAGCAAATGTGCAGTATGAGGCGTCTTTACACTGAAGAGAGTTTCTTGTTCAGGTTGATGCTGAAACAGCCATCATGGACAGACGTGACAATTTTTTTTTTTTTTTTTTTTTTTTTTTTGAAAATTTTGCAATAGAAAATGCGGTAATTTCCTAGAAGCGTTGTCTCTCGAAATGGTAACGATATATATCGCTGCAATCATACATATCGATATAGCTGTGCGAGCGAGATATGTCGAAAAAGTGACACGTGCGCGAAGGACAAAAGAAGTTTGGAATTAGAAATTTCGAAGTTCGGAATTAATTTGTCGCGTGTTCTGATTATTGTTCGCCAGTTGTTAGTTAGTTTGTTGGTATGGATAAATTATCGTTGCGCGAGTTGATTCCGCGGATGTCTTCTGTGGAGAAGTGTATTCAGTTCTGCTGGGAATTGGAACTTTTGCCTAATGGTGAGTGCAGGCGATGTGTGGACTGTGCCACTCAAGGGACTCTTAAACTTCAGAAGAAAGCTTCGCAGCCTGATTTGCCCTTAGGAACACATTTGTTCGAAGTGAAAAAAAAAAAAAAAAAAAAAAAAAAAAAAAAAAAAAAAAAAAAAAAAAAAAAAAAAAAAACTGCATCCAATCGGACGAACACTGTTTGCCAACACAAAACTAAGTATTGAGAAGCCTGGTAATAGATGCGTGTTGGATACGGCAATATACATTAGAAGCTTGCGCTGCAAAGACTGATGTTAGTATTAATACCGTTTGCGACTATTACGGCTTCTGTCGCGAAATTTGTTATGTGGTTATGACAAACGACGGTATTCCTATTGGTGGGGCAGGAAAAGTTGTAGAGATTTATGAAACCCACATCTCAACAAGAAAATACAGAAGAGGACCAAAGCTCAAGAACGAAACAGAACATATATGGGTTTTCGGTGGCATTGAGAGGGAAACCCGTAAGTGCTTCATTGTCCGTGTGAAATCAAGTCGAAAGCAACACTTGTACCACTAATAAACAAGTTTATTTTGCCAGGGACAAAAGTGATTACCGCCGGTTGGAAAACGTACCAAAATTTAAAGAAAGACCACGAATTTGTAAATCATTCAGTTGAGATAATTTCCTCTGATGATCCTTCATTGCACACCCAGAACATTGAAAGGCTGTGGAAATCTGTCAAAGAAACAATTAAATTAAAAAAGAGGGAAGACATGGCGACAGAGATGAAATGTATTTGTTTCAATTTCTGTAATTCCATAATTTGAGACTTTCAGGGAAAACCAACGCAAGTGAAATGTTGCCTATATTCTACAAAGACAAATCAAGAGTTTATTCCGGCTACGGTAAAACAGGTCTCACTCCAGCATCATATAGTTCACCCGATAATAGAAACGAAGCAGGAACCAGTGACCTGTAAAACCTATATCTGTCGTTATTTAAATCAACATTCGAAGAAAACATCACTTATCACTAAGGTAAGCTGCCTCAAAATAGTATTTGTAATATTCTTTAATATTTTGTTCACTTCCGACAAAAAATCAGATTTCAGATTCATCCGTCTTTTGTCCTTCGCGCGCGCGTCACTTTTTCGACATATCTCGCTCGCACAGCTAAATCGGTATATGTGATTGCAGCGATATATATCGTTACCATTTCGAGAGACAACGCTTCTAGGAAATTACCGAAAATGCTAATTACACGGAAAATTATAGCAGCACTTTTACCTGTAGTTAAAAACGCAAGTGGAGTGGTTATGTAACCAGAATGATATTTTGACTCTGCAACGGAGTGTGCGCTGAAAATTTCGTGGCAGAGTAAACTGTGTCTCAGACCTGAATTATACCTCGGACCGTTGCGTTTGACGGACAAGCGCTCTATTGACGGAGCTACCCTGGCACGCCTCCCGGGCCCTCCTCACAGCTGAACTTCCGCCAGTACCCCGCCTCCTACTTTCCAGACTTCATAGAAGCTCAGTCGGTAGAGCACTTGCCCGTGAAATGAAAAAGTCTCAGGTTCGTATCCAGGTTCCGGTCCGCAGTTTCAATGTGCCATTGTAGTTTCTTATTACAATCTTCTTGAAACAAATAAAGCACGCAGCCTGGTGACGCAGGAATTAGTCGATGTGTGCTAGCTGCCTGCTTTATTTATTTCAAGCGTCAGCGTAGCTTTCCAATGTCTCAGGACGTAATTGCTGTATTACGTATGGCCAATACCATTGTTTTCATGCTTTTTCATTCTATTCATTCCATAAGAAATGATGTTGAGTATCCATTTCACAAACACATAATTGTTTGAAAATATTTCCCTTTTTCGTTTTAAATTGTCTCACAGAATTTACTTTCATAAGCATCTGCCGTACATTCATGTCTGTGAAACTGATATTTCAATATCCATTGTCGTTCCGCACGCACCTCGCTCTGTAGCACACCGCTGTTCGCCGTCGTAAGGAGTTCGAGTCCTCCCTCGGGGATGTGTGTATTTGTTAGTTTAAGTAGGGGGAAGTCGGGTAAGATAGCGACATTTAGGTATATTTCACTTTTTCTGGCCCTTACGTTGAAATCAGATAGTTCATTTATGGAAAAACGATTGCTTAATGTATTTGTAATAAAGCCCTTAAACGTTTCCTAAGACTAAACATTTTTAGCTAGCCTTTTTTTTTTTTTTTTTTTTTTTTTTTTTTTTTTTTTTTTTTTTTTTTTTAATGATAATACCATTCCATCGACTTGCCCTACAGAAGGGGTAAGATGATAAAATGAACATTTTATTCCAATCGACCATGTCGACTATAATCAGAAAATAAAGCCATTTATTGATGCCTAACTACTTATCGTTATCGAAAGAGACACAAACGTAAAATTTCTCCTTTGCATCCCTGTAATTTAACCTCGTACACTGAGCTGATCCTACTTCTTCAGCATGTTTATTT
The DNA here is from genome assembly GCA_026315105.1 of Locusta migratoria. Taxonomy (NCBI): domain Eukaryota; kingdom Metazoa; phylum Arthropoda; class Insecta; order Orthoptera; family Acrididae; genus Locusta; species Locusta migratoria. The sequence goes on from CM048744.1 coordinate 544,433,317, forward strand.
ACATAGTGACCTAAAGTAGCTTCTGGGAGGTTGAAATTGATAGCGGCGGCTTCAGCAGGCTTACCATTTCTTATACGCTGCGTTGCATCTTTCAATAATTCCTTGCTCTATTTCTGTCACCCTGTCTTCTGTATGAAATTGCGTGCTTATGGAATATCTCCCCAATTGTGCGATTGGATTCATGATTTCCTGTCAGAAAGGACACATTTAGTTGTAGTTGACAGTAAGTCATCGAGTAAAACAGAAGTGATATCTGGCGTTCCCCAGGGAATCGTTATAGGTCCCCTACTCTTCCTTGTGTTTATAAACGATTTAGGAGACAATCTGAATAGCTCCCTTAGACTGTTCGCGGATGATGCTGTCGTTTATCGGTTAGTGAAGTCAACAGAGGATCAAAAGCAACTGCAAAACGATTTAGACAAAATTTCTACATGGTGCGATAATTGGCAATTGACACTAAATAAAGAAAGGTGTGAAGAAATATACATGACCACTAAAAGAAATCCGCTGAACTTCAATTACACGATAAATCAGTCAAACCTTAAGGTCGTAAATTCTACTAAATACCTAGGAGTAACAATTACGAACAACTAAGACTGGAGAGAACACGTAGAAAATATTGTGGGGAAGGCGAACCAAAGGTTACTTTTCATTGGCAGAACGCTTCGAAGATGCAACATCTCCACCAAAGAGATTGACTACATCACACTTGTGCGTTCTCTCCTGGAGTACTGTTGCCCATTGTGGGACCCTCACCAGGTGGGACTGACGGAGGATATTGAGAAGGTTCAGAGAATTGCAGCTCGTTTTGTTTTATCACGTTACGGGGGGGGGGGGGAAGTGACACGGAAATGTTGCACAAATTGGGATGGAAATCATTAAAAGAAACACATCATTCATTGTGGCGTGATCTGCTTGCGAACTTTCAAATGTTTGTATAGGTTATGGAACTTAATTACTTGGTCATCAGTTCCTAAACTTACAAACTACTTATGAACTAGCTACTACAAAGGACGGCACGAATATCCATGCCCGAGGGGGATTCGAATCCCCGACCGTAGTGGCCGTGCATACCGTGACTGGAGCGCCTCAGTCCTCTCGGCCACCGCGGCCGGCTGCGAAGTTTTAATCACTGACTTTTACTTCTGAATGTGAAAATATTTTGCTAGCACCCACCTACTTAGGGAGACATGACCATCCCAATAAAATAAGAGAAATCAGATCGAAAACGGAACGATTTAGGTGTTCTTTTTTCCCGCTCCCTATTAGAGAATGGAACGGTAGAGAAAAGTTATGAAAGTGGTTAATGAACCCTCTGCCAGGCACTTAAATGTGATTTGCAGAGTATCTATGTAGATGTAGGTAATTCGTTATCTTAACCGCAGACGACACTTTGGATACAGACTTTTACATACACAAAATCTTACACAATAAATTCATTAAACCATTATTAAAAATCATTAAATCCACAAGGTTTAAGAGGAATCAACTCATACTCATTAATACGAAAGTATTACTTGCATTAAGCTTATTTAAACCGCAGGAAAAACTGTTACAAACACAGCATCCACTTTCGACCCTCAGTTGTCAACAGAAAAAAATGACTAAGCGGTTGTATTTCAACTGACATTCCTGCAGAACGCGCTAAGGCAGCAATACCATAATGCACGTTGCACAATCTGTAGAGTTATCGGAGAAATTCAAAATTCGTAAACTTACCCGACCTTTCCCTAGTGTATACGCCTACTGGGGACCGATGAACACCTTAATTAAGTCCCATAGATTTAAAACCATTTGAAAATTTTGTCGTTTCATAAATATCTGGAGTGAAAAGTTTAATTGAGAATCCTATATTAAATTTCAAGCTATTCAAATTTTCAGGTCGACTTAACCAATCAACGGATCTGTCAATCCACTCTCCCATCTGCAAAGTTCTCGTTGATGCCAATCTTTCGAAAATTCGATTGCGGGGGGGGGGGGGGGCTAATCAGAATGAATTCATACCGTACAAAACAATGTCCTCGGGAATAGTAGCAACTGTAGTTTCCCGTTGTTTCATCTGTTAGCAATAAACAGTATGGCAGACGTCAAGGCAAGATAAGTCAGTCCAGACTGTTACCCCTGCAAATACTAGAAATGTTAGTACCCTTCTTCAGAAACCACAAGTTTTTCTCAGCGCTCCACAGAATTCCCTCCACTGTTGTTGCACATACGGTACGTATATCTGTATCATCGAGCCTAACAAACCACCTCCATTACACTATGTTGCTCATGGGGATGTAATTTTTGCTGAGATTGACTATCTTTGGTGAGGTTGGTTTGCTATTGCTGGAGAAATGAATAATTGTTGCTGCTTTCAAATGTTCAAATGTTTGCAAAACTATTGTACCAAACTGCTATGGTCATCAGTCCGTAGACTTACTAACTACTTAAGCTAACTTGGACTAAGGACAACACACACATCCATACCCCAGGGAGGACTCAAACCTACGACAGGAACGAACGGTGCCTTCCATAAACTACATTTTAATATTCAGTTGCCATTGTTGACATCTAAATACACAAAATCTTAAAAACCTCTTCAAAAAGAAAAAAAGATAGTCTGTGACATCTATTAGAAAGACAGAGTAATGGGTACTAAAGCAACTAATAGAGGGGAAAAGTTACAAACGTAGTACTCTCATAAAACGTTGCAATGAACTGCGCTTACTTATTCACGATTGCGAAAGACTTTTTTTTTAATATTTCTAAGGCATTTCGCAGTTTTGTGAGCAACCATCGTCAAAGCTGTCGCGAGTGAGAATGTAAAATTATTTTTGGTAGCGATACTATCCTCGGTTAGAAAAATAATAGTGAAGACAGGATTTAATCAGAATAATTTTACGTTTTAATTCACAGTAACGTTGACGATTCACGACGACTCTTTTATACAACCTTATGATGTCCAAAAGGGTGAAACGCGTCAAAATAATAAATAGCTTTTTCGCAAGTGTGTCTGCGTTCTTTCAATTCACGGGAAGTATGACAACTACAAATGTGTAAATTGGAAATGGACGCACCGCCGGAATTTGAACCCGGGTCTTCAACTTAGGCGGTTACACTCACCCCTCCACCCCTACACAACGACTGTACGGTCCAGTGAAGAACGCCTCCTGTCAGATACAAATTATCAACTTGTCCCTGCCCACTATTACAAAAACACGGGATTTTTTTCGGACTGAAAAGAAAATGTCGATTCTGATAGTCTTGGAATAAACCCGTTCGAATCATGATTTTTTTCAGTCTGCGTTTGTGAGGAGTCGCCAGAAACGACACATTAAATTGTAGGTCTCCTTTCACCGGTTTCATAACCGGAGTAGCTTTGGGACACGGAAGTTGCCGAAGTAGTGTTCAACTGAAGGTCTTGTCCAACGAGCCACATGAAATTATTATTATTATTATTATTATTACTGTATCGTGATATCTGTATCTTTGGAAATGTGCTACAGCTTAAAATCCATATTTTACACTTTCATACAATTTGTGTGCGGTTTATTTCTCACTTTGCAACGGCTTTCCGTTACGCGGAATGTTTAATGAAAACTCCAGAGCGGCCTGAAACGCAAGACTTCGTCTGAGGGTCGACGACGATAAAGAGACTGTGAGATTACCGCCCAATAGAAATACTGGCAATTAATAGCATTTGATAATTAAACAGTATGAAGTTCACTGCAAACATTGACCATGCCAATGCACTAAATGTTACACAATTTTAATCTTATTAATTATGGTAGCAATGTATGTACACAGTTGGGTGACAACATTTATAGTTAGGCCAAAGGCAGAAATTCTCCACGTTGAGATTTCCTGTGTGCTTGTAGCTGCCAGCGAGCAGGCCGACGTTGGTGGCTTGTTCCAGCTTAGGATTTTCCACGCTCGTCTCCGGTGAGGGGAGAGAGGGACAATGGCGAGTGCCAGGTGCAGTGCAGTGCACAGCGTGAAATAAAACATTCTAATACGACTTGCATTTGAAGTAATACGTTGCAGTTAGGAACCTTTAAGGCCCTCATTACAAAATAGCCTGTTGACAAATAAACAATACATTAGCTGATATAGTCACATCTGGCGTAATATGTTTAATTGACAATGAAAAGTAATAAATTACCAATGAATACAAGACAGTTACACAACTAGCATGGCAATGTTTGTTTATAAAAGTGATATATTAACTATTTCTCATTTTATTTTCAATTAAGCTTGTGTATTTTATCTTGAAATATTCAGTTAAATCACTTATCTGTGATATAAGAAATTGCACGATTGTAATAAATAGTGCAAATGATGTGTTTCCCAATATAAAAACATAAGATATTTGTTTAATGTGTAGTGTAATTATTTTGATTTTAAGTAAAGTTTTAGAAATGTATTGGCTGAGCGCTGTACGTTGGAAGTCGGTTAGAACAGCTCACATGGGGAAGTTGATGACGTAGGGAAAAAACCCGGACAGTTGGGCTTTTGCCGCGCGCGCGCGTGATGGCAGGAAGTGACGAGTCGGGAGCAAGTGGGGTAGCTGGCCGGGCGGCGTCGCTCTGCATGCAGTCGGCATGTAGATCTCCAGGTGGAGGTTGTAGATTTGTGTGTGGCAATTGCCAAGTGTGGTTGCTCGTCGTAGACTGCACCAAGTTGTATCGAGTGCTACTGTGTGTTGTAAATATTTAGCAGGTGGAACAAGGTGTGCATCGCACTAAAAGTGACTGTGTTTTGTTAATGTAACACGTGTCGTCGCATAGGCATGAACATAAACGGTGTTTGAGACAGGCACATGGTGTGAAAACAATTTGCGACAAATATTCATTTTGTCTGGGGGCTCACGAGCTATAATTTTTTTGATAAATGTGTTGACGTACAGACGTATCAGCCACAGGGTTCTAATATTGTGAAATAAACAACATAAAGTGAACTTTCACGTGTTTTCAAAAATAGTAGTTAGTACACCCTTTTCTCTCATGAACTTGACTTTATTATGAATTTTTTTGTTAATCATATGCAGGGAAGGAAAGCTGCGAACTTGTGATATCATCCCCTAGAAAACGAGTCAAACAGCAGCAATCACAGTTCCAGTGTTTTTGTATGTTTAAGAATATGGTTCGCAGTTGGTGGTTGTGAGTTTTTAAAAATTAAACTTTCCCTATTTTAAACTCTCACTCCGATCTTCACTCTCGCAAGACCCAGAGCAAACGCGTGCTGCAGGTAGTGTTAGCTATGTTTTCATTCAGTTGTATTTGGCAATTCTTCCAAGTGATTTCGATCGCTAGCGATGCAGAATCGAAAAGATAGTTTTCGTAGTAAACAAACAGTGTATAGTTCCCCAAACAACTCATTGCTACAGATAATCTGACTATTAATCGTCTGAAGTGATCATCATTGCAGCCAAAGGGAGTGTAACCAACGAGCATGTGACTGCATTATAGTCTGCACACTTAACATTTGTAACAGGATGAAATATGTACCATCATGGAAACAAAATAAATAAATAAATGAAACCTCAACGGGCTGAATTCCGTTCCGTCTGATATGCATACACTACCGATTCAAACGTCTCACTGATGGCGAAAAACTCCAGCTGTAAGATGTGACTTTCGTTAGTTGTCATCCAATAACATACTAGGTTCGTATCTCCGTCAAAGGAAATCAAATTGTTATTTGTGTAACTTAACGCCTTTCGTAATTTCTTTACAGGAAATGTGGATGTTGATAGGTTTTCCGGTTCAGAATTTTTTTTTTTTTTTTAATCTCATTAATTTTCGTTCAGATGTGCGAACTGATACTTTTAAAAACTTGAGAGCTTAGGTCTTCACGCTAAGTCAGCTATTACAATGAAGGTCGTGGTTGATTTTATGCCACTCGAATGACGTTTCGCAGCTGTGAGAGAACCATTCATAGAGCAAACATACTTGAAATTGTCGTAAAGTCTCTTGCTAATTACTATGAAACATCTCTTCCAAACGAACAGACATATGGCATGGTACCGCAGATGAATATATGATACTGAAAAATCAAATGTGTATTCATTTGCGAATTCTACCAACAATAGCTGCAGTATTAAATATGGTCTCTTATTAATTACAAGATTCTCTTTTGTATAAGGATTACAGAATTATTTATTTTATGGAATTTACTTCCTTCGACTAATAGACTGTTATTTTTATGAGATGACTTACTGTAATCATCTAATAAGCATTAAGGACTGTCATATCTTTAATAACGTATTTCCTTGTGTTATCAATATAATGATGGTAATTTCTGTCTAGAATAATTTCCATGAGGTATAGCGTCCTCTAGTTATGCATTGTGTATAGCCGACCGACTACACCGCAAAGTCATTACAGGAGCAGCAACAGAGGTGCGTTAATTGAAATTCGTGAATATCAGGCGGAACGCAATCCAGATGTTTCTTTTACAACCTGCCGTGTCTGTGGCCCCGTTACAACCTGTCCACGTCATCCAGTTTCCGTCAGTAATGCGGAGTCGATATTCCTGTTGCCAATACACCACACGACTGTGAATGAGAAAACCGCGCTGGAATGGCCGTGTGGTCTGAATCGCCACGTTACAAATAGTGTGGCCGCTCACGTCGAGGGTTCGAGTCCTCCCTCCCTGGAGCATGAGTGTGGAGTGTTGTCTTTAGTATAAGTTAGTTTTAAATGGTTTGGAATTCCAGGGGAAGCAAAGCAGGTGGAGGGCTCAGAAAAATGGCCTTCCTCAAGGCAGCGTACTGGCACTCTTACTTTTGAATATATATACTAACTACCAACCGCTGGCAGCTGGTACGGTAACAACATCTACGCTGATGACTGTGCTATGGCCGTACAGGGTGACACCTTCGAGGAGGTCGAGAAAAGGCTTACGGACGCGCTAGATGTGCTCTGTCGCTACTACGCCGACAGCCAACTCAAGCCGAATCCCAGCAAAACACAAGTTTGCGCTTTCCATCTCCGCAACAAGCAGACAAACTGCAAGCTGCGTGTCTCCTGGAAGGACAAACCACCCGAACACTGTGCCAACCCCAAATACGTAGGTGTAACCTTAGACAGGGCTCTGACGTATAAACAGCACTGCATTAACACCAAAATGAAGGTAAGCGGCAGAAACAACATTCTGCGGAAAATTACCAACTCTTCTTGGGGTGCAAAGCCAGAGGTAGTGAGGACGACAGCACTAGCAGTTTGCTTCTCAGCAGGCGAATACGCGAGCAGCGTCTGGTATAATTCAGCCCACGCTAAACAGGTCGACATCGCTCTGAACGAGACCTGCAGGCTCGTCACTGGATGTCTGAAACCTACATTGACACTTGAACATCTGCCATGTTTTAATTTATTACTTTGAACTACTAACCTATTCGTAACACACTTAGGACACACTATAGGCATGGATTTGCTGCTGCAAAATTGTATCACTGCACGGAACATAGTTCAGAGGAAATGACGTGGTACGCGCTTAGAAGCATCCAATATGGATTGAGACGTCTATGTTAGTTCTGCTGGTGCATCTTCACGGCTGTGCACGTCGATTCACCATATCCCACACATTTTAAAACTGTCGAGAAATCTGGTTATACGGCATGCCAGGTCAGTAGGCTGAACCTCGATGGAGTAGCCGAGCGGTCTAAGACGCCTTGGTGCGGAACGCGCGATTATTTGCCGGCGGAGGTTCGAGTCCTCCCTGGGGAATGGATGTGTGTCTGTGTGAGTGTGTGTGTGTGTGTGTGTGTTGTCCTTAGGTTAGTTTAAGTAGTTTGTAAGTCTAGCGATTGATGACCATTGCAGTCCAATAGCGGAAGTCAAACTGGTCGACGGGCCCTGGACAGTCACCAACTGTGACTTGTGGTTGTACACAAGAGCACCCCACACCATAATACCTTGACTTGGCGCTATATGTCTTCTGCAAATGCAGTCACTCTGCTCTCTGATGTCGCTCCCCCCTGTCTGCTGCGAACCAAACTGCGCCGTTATTCTCAAACAGAACTGGGATTCGATCGAAAACTCTTTAAGGTGCCATTCCTGTCGCCAGTGACGACGTTTCATGCAGCATTGTCATCTAGCGTCTTTTTGCACATTAGTCAAAGAGAAGTGGACCATCCGCACTTAAGCTACCTACATCATCATTTTATATAAATACGCTAACACGGAAATTGTGGTACAAATTACTAATTTATTCGTACAAGAAGGCCAATGAAAGTTACATAATTCGAAAGATTGTTTGTCGTAGATTTCACGAATATAAATATTATGTGTGCATAAAGCCATTAAAAGTGGTAAAAGGAAGTAGAAATGTTCCTATCTAAAGCTTGGTTCAAGGTTCTACATTCTCCAGCAATCAGCTCACTGATTGGCTATTCGCCTCGACCAAAGACGCTGTAATTCAGCGCATCTGCGATATTAAAATAAGTGCTCACTTTCTTGTCCCGTTCAAATGCTTCCTTTTCGCAGTGATTAAGAATGGTTAAAGGAAATGGATGTTTTCATATGAGTGCCGATATAAAGGATGATGCGCCGGGAGAGGCATCTAGCGGTGCTCGGGTGGAACTATGAAATCGAGAATGCCGATATAAATGATGATGCGCCGGGAGAGGCCGTAATTGCTGTGATCAGGTCCTAGCACTTACATCTTTCACTGAGACTGGTTTCGAAAAGAAGTGTACCACTTCCGTTGCTTTTCTGGATCTCTCGGCAGCTTATGATACCGTCTGGAAGAAGTGCCTCCTAGTGAAGCTTTACAATCTCATTCCTCGTCCTATTTTATTGCGACTTGTGAACTCAATGCTAAGGCCGTCTGAAGAAGATCTATCTCGGCAACACGGAAAGTGGGTTTAGACAGCTTCACGATGGCCTCCCCCAGGGTTCGGTTCTTGCTCTCATTCTTTTTAATGTTTACACCACTGATATTCCAGTTACGCAATCTAGAAAATTCATTTATGCCGATGATATTGCCATAGCGTCACAACACAGACATCCATGTGACGGAAACTAACATCTGACCTAACTCTCCTCAGAAATTACTTCGCAATGTGGAAACTAAAGCCAAACCCAAATAAAACGGAAGTAGCTTGTTTCCATCTCAATAATAGGATGGCCGACTATAAACTTAATATCTCGTTTGATCGTGTTCAACTTGAACATAATGAACATCCAAAATACCTGGGAGTCATCTTGGATAGATCTCTTACTTTTAAGTACCGCCTTCATAAAACAGCAGGCAAAGTTAAAACTAGGAATAACATATTGCAGCACTTAGCAGGATCATCTTGGGGAGCCAGTGCTAAGGTTTTGCGTACAACAGCTTTGTCCCTAGTTTACTCTGCAGCTGAATACTGTTCTCCTGTCTGGCTCAACAGTGCTCATGTGAGAGACATTGATGTACAATTAAATAGAGCAATGAGATTGATCAGTGGCACTCTGATGGCTACACTACTTCAATGGCTCCCAATATTATGCAACATCGTTCCTCCTGATCTAAGACGGAAGGAAGCCTTAATGAGAGAGTATTATAAGATCTTGTCCACTCCTGAGCTTCCTATCCTGCGAGACATTCCACCACAGGTAAGCCGGCTGAAATCACGTAAACCACCTCTTAAAACAGCTGTGCAACTACATGAGGGTGGCTTCTCGCCTAAATCAAACTGGGCAAGAACTTGGGATTCGTTTAATGGAAAAAACAACATCTGGATAGATGATCCCTCTAAGCAGCTCCAAGGAATGGACCTTCCCAGGAGAGAATGGTCTTTGATCAACCGCTTCCGGACTGGTGTTGGTCGCTGTAACTATTGGAAATTCAAATGGGGACAGACAGACGACCAGTCATGTGACTGTGGAGCAGACATACAAACGATGACCCACATAATTACTAATTGCCCGTTACGATCATTCTCAGGAGGGATGATCGAACTCTATATAGTCAGTCAGGAAGCTGTTCAGTGGTTAAAGAAGTTGGACTTGGCTCTGTGACAGAGATATGTTTTATCTTATTAATTAGACACTAGTATATCTTACTAAAGTATTATGTATAGCTGACATTATACCATACGATATATATGTAGCGGTGCACGGGTGGAACTACGAAGTCGACATGTCAGCTCTAGAATTCTGAATATCGCAGTATCAAAATAACATTATTTCTTGGCGTTGTATAAATATACGAACACCGAAATTGTAGTTCCATTTCAAATATTAGGCTAATGAAAGTTATATAATTCGAAAATGGCATGAGAAGTATATACTTCCATTTTTATTTTTTGTTATTGTGTCAGGCATTTTCCTTAAAACGTAAAATATACCGTTTCATACCTCATGCCGGTTAAATTTTACCAAATATCCCAGCGGCCTTCTATGATAATGTTGGCAGCAGATACTGAATAGTGAGAATCCTGTGAGTCTTCATTTTAGCCAATCGCTTGACAACGCTGATGTTTTCTCATGGAATCTTCGCTTTACGAGGGCAATTATTTTTTCTGAGCGGACTAGGGTACATACAAGAACCTGTCAACCATAAAGCAGGAATAGCATTATTTGTTTACTTCATGGTCTGTACGATACACTAATCGAGTCATTCTATGTGGTTCGAACAAATGGGCAAAGATTTTCTTTCGTGTTATTGATGTTGCAAACATAATCACGCGAGGCCGCTGACATATGTTTTATCTTATTAATTAGACACTAGTATATCTTACTAAAGTATTATGTATAGCTGACATTATACCATACGATATATATGTAGCGGTGCACGGGTGGAACTACGAAGTCGACATGTCAGCTCTAGAATTCTGAATATCGCAGTATCAAAATAACATTATTTCTTGGCGTTGTATAAATATACGAACACCGAAATTGTAGTTCCATTTCAAATTTTACCCCCAGTGACCATTGTTAATACTGCGATACTGGATACAAAGTGCAAGCGCGTTTCCACCTTGATCGGTGTTTTATTGGAATCTGAAAAACAGGTACCTAAGGAAAATCTATGTCTGTTGCGAGCCACTCAGTTTTTATACACGATTGCAAAGTTTTATCACAGCAAATAAGATAGTGAATGATGAATCGCAGCTCTCACACTAATTTAGTGCCTCAGCTCCAAGAACGCGGTAATAGGCTTCTCCGTACGTCCTTCGCCAGTAGAACGCTGGTAGTGGTTGCAGGCTCCTGTATCCGAATTCGGCAACTAACAGTGCGACCTCCTCCATAACTTTCGGCTCAAGGATTCTGGCTACGCGGATCAGATGAAGCGGAGTGTTTCCTGCGACCTTCGGCCAAAATGCCGATATTCTCCTATTATGCAGACAATTTTTACTTTCGTCTAGTACAAGTAAATAAAACAAATTTTTCCTGCCGTGAGTATTTAACATTTATTATTTGCAAGTCATCTTCAGTGGCAGATACTGGCCATGCAGTGTTCCTTTAAAGATTTTCTCCTGATTTCTCCCGTACGAGACTTTCATAGCACTAGGAAACAGTCAAATAATTGCAATAGTGTGTTACTGCGTTACGGTCTTCAGTCCGGAGACTGGTTTGATGCAACTCACCACCTTACTCTATCCTGAGCAAGCCTCTTCATCTCCTCATAAGAACAGCAACCAACATCCATTTGAATCAGTTTACTGTATTCGTCTCTTAGTCTCCTAGCGAGATTTTTACCCCACACATCTCCCCCCAATGCTAAAGTCATGATTCCCTTATGTCTAAGAATGTGTCCTACCAATCGAAGCCTTGTTTTAGTCGAGGTATGCCAAAAATTCCTTTTCTCACCAACTGTTCAGTACCTCTTCATTAGTTATGCGATCTACCCACCTAATCTTCAGCATTCTTCTGTAGCACCAAATTTCAAAAGCCTTTCTATACTCTTCCTTTCCGCACTCTTTATTGTCCATGTTTCAGTCCCGTACAAGGCAACATTCCACACAAATGCCTTCAGAAAAGACTTCTGAGACGGTAGGTAGTGGAAGCGGAGGGTAGTTAGTGGGTGAAGTTAAGCAAGCATAGCCCAGGTTCCATTTGATACAATCAGAGGCTGAAGGCCCAACAAGACAATTCAGATAAGTGATGCAAGACAGAGGGCCAAGTTGAGGAAAGCAATTTTACATAAGTAAATGGCCACATAGTCATCGTCAATAATGTATAAGAAATGGAAAAGATCTTCATTACTGAAGTTCTCATTATCTCCGTATGTGTACAATAGTGAAGTTTACACATACTGCGCATTTATTGTTTTATGATAATGATGGTGAACTTCAGTTAACAAAGTCCTTCCCGTGAGTTTTCTAATACGTTTTTGATGACAAGATGTTCATTCAGTTTCATGAAATCGTTCAATATCTGTTGTTGTTGTAGTCTTCAATGCGGGGACTGGTTTGATGCAGCTCTGCACCCTACTCTATCCTGAGCAAGCCTCTTCATCTCCTCGTAAGAAAGGCAACCTACATCCATTTCAACCTGCTTACTAAATTCGTCTCTTAATCTCCCTCTGCGATTTTCCCCAACAAACTTCCCTTCAATGGTAAATTTATGATTCCTTGATGTCTAAGAATGTGTCTTACCAATCGATCCCTTCTCGTTGCATTCCTTCACAGCTTGCTCAATGTACAAATTGGATAACATTGGAGAAAGGCTACAACCTTGTCTTACCTCCTTCCCAACCACCGCGCCCTTTCATACATTTCAACTCTCATAACAGCTGTCTGGTAGACGTACACGTTCTAAATAACATTCCGTTCCCTACATTTTACTCCTGCTGACTTCAGAATTTGAAAGAGTGTATTTCAGTCAACATTGTCAAAAAACTTTCTCCAAATTTGTAAAAGCTCTAAATGTAGGTTTGCCTTTCTTAATATTTCATGTCTGTAAATAAATGATGGAGAGGGAACAATTTAATTTACAGAAACCGCTTATCAATATCAATGTTTTCTTGTGACATCTTGTAAGAAAAACCTATCAGATCAATAAACTAAAAACTAACGGCAAACGATATTTCACATGGAATTCATCAGAGGGTTCTACAGCTTTAAAACAGCGTATACGGAATTAGCCAGTGGAAATTCCATGTAAAAAAATGAAGGTTAACATACTTTTAGTAAGCATTCTCCAACGATTCTTAAGGGGGGACGTACACGAAAGTGACCAAAATTATGAAAAAAAAAGAATAGCTCTTTATTTACTACATGGTATTGGCATTTCAATTACCAAATATTACGTTCCAATTTCGCTTCTAAAAGCAAAAATAATAATAAATAAATAAATAAAACAAAAAATATTATTATTATTAATATTGTTTGTAATAGCTTGCACAGGGCCAAGCCCTCTTCCTTGTTCTTCATTGTCTCGCATTATCGGTTTATGTGGCGTTTTCTTTTTAATGTTGTACTGTCAGAATGCTGGGATGTCTTTATACTACATCAAGAACTCTGCGGAATAACATCTCTGACAATAAATGTGTTCGTGGCAAAACCAGAAATCCTAATGGGTCTCTGAAGGCCCTCGTCTGGAAACATTGTCCAGGAACTACATTTTTCTCGTGCATGGTAGTTAAAATTGCAATTTATGACACTGTTACTGTATTTAATTTTGGCAGCTCAGAGAGGATAAAAGTCTTGCTGAGACTGGGCTTCAAGCTCGGAGTTTTCATTACCGACATACTGATGGGGATTGTAGCCGACAAATCTATTGAAGACCTAGCAAAGCAAACAAGACACAAAGGAATAAGCCATGAGGGAAGTCTTGAAGGAAATAAGGATTTTCATTGCAGATCTGGAGGCTTCTGAAGGTGGTAATAACAAGGAAAAAGCATATTTAACTTGAAAATGCATATTCTCAGAACTACCGTTTTTCATTATTCAGGAACATTTCTCTCCACAACAAGGAAAGATTTGACTATAAAATAATCACTTGAGAAACAGCTGTTCGGTTACAGACGTTTTGGTAAAATATTTACTTTACCATGGTTTAGGCTTCACTAGGGGAGCTTGCATCAGAAGTAACACAGTGATTTTACATATGAATGTATAGTCAGCAGAAGGTCTTGAGGGATGAAAGCGGAGCTCACCATCTGCAGAATTGTCGACAGGACTGACTGCGGACCTTTGGTTCAGAGCCGAGTGGAGGGTCTGAATCAGAGGCTCAGACGGTTCTGCGACCGTGTGGGCTGCAGGTTCCTCGACTAACGTCAAAGGGTGGTGGGTTTTCGGGTTCCGCTAAATAGGTCAGGAGTCCACTATACTCAGGAAGCGGCTACACGGGTAGCGGGGGCTGTGTGGCGTGGACTGGGCGGTTTTTTAGGTTAGAGGGCCTCGGGAATACACAAAATGGGTTTCAGTCTCAAAGGGGGCAGGTCAGACACAAGAAGAAAGCAAATCTAGAAACCATTGGTATAACAGTTGTAAATTGTCGTAGCTGTATTGGGAAAGTTCCAGAGCTCCAAGCGCTGATAGAAAGTACTGAGGCACAAATCGTAATAGGTTCTGAAAGCTGGCTGACGCCTGAGATAAGTTCGGCCGAAATTTTTTCCAAGGGCCAAATGGTCTTCAGAAAGGATAGAATAAATAAAAAAATGGGGTGGCGTGCTTATTGCTGTTACTAACGGTTTATCCTGCAGCGAAATTGAGACAGATACTTCCTGTGAGTTGGTGTGGGTAGATGTTATTCCTGACAACCGGTATAAACTAATAATTGGATCTTTTTATCGGCCCCCTGACTCAGACGATGCGGTTGCCGAAATATTCAAAGAAAACTTGAATCACATTTCAAATAGGTATACGAAGCATACTGTTATAATCGGTGGCGGCTTTAATTTACCCTCGATATGTTGGCATAATTACGTATTCAAAATCGGCGGCAAATATAAAACATCGTCCGAACTAGTTCTGAATGCTTTTTCTGAAAACTACTTCAAACAGTTAGTTCATGAACCCACTACAGTAGTAAGTGGTTGCGAAAATACCCTTGATCTCCTAGCAACAAATAATCCTGAGGTTTGATTCCATTACTTGGAGGTGCTCCACGACCACACAATGATGAACTCACCAGATGTAATTAGCAGCATTGGCCGTTAATGTTTTATTTTAAAAAACCACAGATCGATTTCGATCACATAATGATCATCTTCAGTGTCCTTCCAACGAGCATATGCATGCCCTGAATGCAACTGCAGTTGCATTCAGGGCATGCATATGCTCGTTGGAAGGACACTGAAGATGATCATTATGTGATCGAAATCGATCTGTGGTTTTTTAAAATAAAACATTAACGGCCAATGCTGCTAATTACATCTGGTGAAATAATCCTGAGCTAGTAAAGAGCATCAAAACAGATACAGGGATTAGCGAACATCGAGTTGTAGTAGCGAGACTGAATGTCGAAATGCCCAAATGCACCAAAAATAAACGAAAAATATATCTATCCAATAAAGCAGATAAAAATTCGCTTCACGCTTTCCTGAGTGATAGTCTCCAGTCTTTCAGAACTAAAAATGCGAGTGTAGATCAGTTGTGGCTTACTTTCAAAGACATAATATCAGTAGCAATCGAGAGATTTATACCAAATAAATTAACAAAAGAGGGGGCTGACCCCCGTGGTACACAATACAGGTCAGATCACTATTGCAGAAACAAAGAAAAACCCATGCAAAATTTAAAAAGACACAGAATCCACAAGACTGGCAATATTTTACTGAAACTAGCAACCTAGCGCGGACGTCAAAGCGAGAAGCCTATAGTAGTTACCACAACGAAATCCTGTCTCGTAATCTTGCAGAAAATCCGAAGAAATTCTGGTCATATGTGAAGTACACTAGTGGCAAAACACAAACAATACCTTCACTACGCGATAGCAATGGTAATACTACCGATGACAGTATTGCTAAGGCAGAATTACTAAACACAGCTTTCCGAAATTCTTTCACCAAAGAAGACGAAATGAACACTCCAGTATTCAATCCAAGAACAGCTGCCAGCATGCGAAACTTAGAAGTAGATGTTCCTGGAGTAGTAAAACAACTTAAGTCACTAAACAAAAACAAATCTTCCGGGCCAGACTGTATACCAACTAGATTCCTCTCAGAGTATGCTGATGCAATAGCTCCGTACTTAGCTATCATTTACAGCCGATCACTCAGCGGAAGATCTGTAGCCAAAGACTGGAAAGTTGCCCAAGTTACTCCAATATACAAGAAAGGCAATAGGAGTGATCCCCAAAATTACAGGCCTATCTCATTGACGTCGATTTGCAGTTAGGATTTTGGAACACATACTTTGTTCGAATATTATGAACTACCTCGAAGAGAACGACCTATTAACCAGTAGTCAACACGGATTCAGAAAGTATCACTCTTGCGAAACACAACTTGCCCTTTATTCACATGAAGTGTTAAGTGCCATCGACAAGGCGATTCCGTATTTTTGGATTTCATGAAGGCTTTTGACACTGTACCCCACAAGCGGCTTCTTATGAAATTGGGTGCTTATGGGATATCTCCCCAATTGTGCTACTGGATTCGCGATTTTATATCAGAAAGAACACAGTTCGTTGTAATTGACGGTAAATCATCGAGTAAAACAGAAGTGATATCTGGTGTTCCACAGGGAAGCGTTATAGGTCCCCTACTCTTCCTCGTGTTTATAAACGGTTTAGCAGACAATCTGAATAGCTCCCTTAGACTGTTCGCGGATGATCGGTTAGTGAAGTCAACAGAGGTTCAAAAGCAACTGCAAAGCGATTTAGACAAAATTTCTGCATGGTGCGAAAATTGGCAATTGACACTAAATAGCCGGCCGCGGTGGCCGAGGGGATTAAGGCGCTCCAGTCACGGTCTGGACGGCCACTACGGTCGGGGGTTCGAATCCCCCCTCGGGCATGGATATTTGTGCCGTCCTAGTTCGTAAGTAGTTCGTAAGTAGTTTGTAAGTTTAGGGACTGATGACCCGTAGTCCCATAGACTATACAAACATTTGAACATTTGATTTTGACACTAAATAAAGAAAAGTGTGAAGTAATACATATGACCACTTAAAGAAATCCACTGAACTTTAATTACGCGATAGATCAGTCATACCTTATGGTCGTAGATTCTACCAAATACCTAGGAGTTAGAATTACGAACAACTTTCACTGGAGAGAACACATAGAAAATATTGTGGGGAAGGCGAACCAAAGGTTACGTTTCATTGGCAGAACGCTTCGAAGATGCACCAGCTCCACCAAAGAGACGGCCTACATTACACCTGTGCGTCCTCTCCTGGAGTACTGTTGCCCCTTGTGGGACCCTCACCAGGTGGGACTGTAGGGAAACATTGAGAAGGTTCAGAGAAGTGCACCTCGTTTTGTTATATCACGTTACGGGGGTAAAGCGTCACGGAAATGTTGCACGAATTGGGGTGGAAATCATTAAAAGAAAGACGTTATTCATTGCGGCGTGATCTGTTTGCTAAGTTTCAATCACCGACTTTTATTTCTGAATGTGAAAATATTTTGCTAGCACCCACTTACTTAGGGAGGCATGACCATCCCAATGGGAAATCAGATCGAAAACGGAACGATTTAGGTGTTCTTTCTTCCCGCGCGCTATTAGAGAATGGAACGGTAGAGAAAAGTTATGAAAGTGGTTAATGAACCCTCTGCCAGGCACTTGAATGTGATTTGCAGAGTATCTATGTAGATGTAGATAGGGCTCACGTTAAAAATTAAAAAGTTGACACACTGCAAATTTTAAAAGCAAATAAGACAACGCGCCGCTAACGGACGTGTGTGCGGCCAGCACTGCAGGTGGCACCAGACTATGCGACCGCGGCCCCATTAAGGACATAATTCGAAACCATAAATCGATAAACAAATTTGTGCTCATATACTTAACGGTAATAAACGCTGGTTTAGTATGAGGAGGATCTGAAATGCCTACCTGGTAATGACGTGCTTAAGCTTTCGAAGTAGGCGTGGATTGCATTTGTTTTCCTTGCAAAAGGATGACTTCAAAATGTGTGCCTACTAACGCATAAATCTGTGTAGACCTCAGTATCGAGGCCGTGGCTTTGATTTAACTGCCGTGGTGAAGTGGATGAGTAATCGGGGTCGCAGGCAGCGATCACTGGCTTTTAAACGGCCGCGGAGTCAGGGGGCCGCGATGACACGTCGATTCCGACAACCGCAGTTTCCGAGGTCAACTGCCGAGTCAATGGCGTCTGAACGATAGGGGGCACTGCCGGCCGACCTCGCCTGTGGCAGGCCGTTGTGGGACACGTCACCGCACAATTCAACGCCGCACAAACACGACTTGCGGGTAGACGTCGTCCATAGATAATTCCTTCTATTTTGCAGGACACAAATTCATAACCGCGGTGGAGTGGCCGCGCGTTCCAAGGCGCCTAGTTGCGTAGCGCTCCGTGGGCGCCGTCGGAGGTTCGAGTCCTCCCTCGGGTATGGGTATGTTTGTTGTCCTTAACATAGGTTAATATAAATAGTTTGTTATCCTAGTGCACCAGTGGCGGCTGGTGCTTCGGACGACTGGAGGTTCACTTCTTTCAGTGCCGGATCTACAATATTTCGAACAGGGGCAAAACTTGATAGGGGCGTTCCCTCCTAACCTTACGCATGCGCCGGCCGCGGAGGCCGAGGGGACTGAGGCGCTTCAGTCACGGTCTGCACGGCCACTACGGTCGGGGGTTCGAATCCTCCCTCGGGCATGGATATTTGTGCCGTCCTTAGTATTAGCTAGTTCATAAGTAGTTTGTAAGCTTAGGGACTGATGACCCCGTAGTTAAGTCCCATAAGTTCTATAAACATTTGAACATTTTCTTACGCATGCACAAAGCCTTGTCTATAAATTTAATTTACCTTCAAAATCGCGACACATTCGCAAAAACGTCCAAAGATATATGGCAAGTAACAATGCAAAAGTCATTGTTGTTTCCGTATCTGTTAGAAAGAAGACTGGATTTTAAAAAAATGTTTGCAGTCAGAGAGGAACATACTGCCTTCGACACTTCAGCGCGGTGCCGCTAACCACACAACTACTCTTGCTAAATGGAGAGTGGTGCTTCATTATTATTCATGATCGGGTCCTCTGTAAGCTTTAGCAGATGATACGTCTTTAATTGGATTATATATTTTTGACGACGTTACAGCGTTCATTTTTAATGAAATAAATAGCAATTTACCATCACTTATGGCTTCACTGTACTAGTTTTATGTGTAATACCAATGTGCAGCGAATGAAACTTTGTGCCCGGCCGGGATTCGAACCCGGGATCTCCTGCTTACTAGGCAGACGCTTTGACCACTCCGCCACCGAGTACGCAGTGACCAAGCCGACTGCATAGGACTCTTCCCTGGACGTCTCCCGTCTTTAATAGAACCTATAAGATATTTTACCAAAAATTATGTCTTTTTGATAAATCTTCAATGCGCCAAAAACGAATATGAAGAGCGGATATTGCCTTCACGGACGATTCGCCCATAAGCAAGGCGAATGCGCAGTAACTCCAGTGCCTTCTTTTCGGGACTATTCGTGTGTAACTGACAAAGCTAGAGTCGCCATGAGCGTACCAGCTTCAACTGCAGTGTTCATAACGGAGTTTCCCCTCGCCCCTCCCTGCCACCAGGAGATTCAGAAGAGAACTTGAACCTTACCGCGCATGCGCATTGCAACGCTGCGGCCGCTGCCGCCTGCGTTAAGCGGCTGCGCTACGACTAGTATACGCGCTGTCTTCGCGACGTAAAACGTTTCTCACGCGATGAAAATACTTTGAATGTGCGTATAAAATGATCTGGTAAGAGGAATGAAAAGAAGAGTGAAAATTGAAAAACACGTTTTATTTAATTTATTTACTTAATTTTCTTCACGACGAGCTTTTTTCCGGGGGTTCACTGAACCAGTGAACACATAGGACGCACCGGCACGATAGGGCACAGTCTAACATACACAGTCGCGACACTACCACAGATTTTTCTTATACGCTGCGACAGCAGCGCTCCAAGCGGCCGACAAGCTACATTTCAGAATACGATATTGGATGAGTGTGAATAGTATCGTTTACATTGATTTCAGCATACTTTTTCGTTTGGGAAACGTATGTAGCGCAATATAAAAAGGTAATAATTTAAAAATAGCTCCACATTTGCCTCTCTTAGGTTTCCTAAGATCCCTGACAAGGTACGAAAGGATAGTTATTTACTATTACCTTGTAACGAAATTTCATTTTCATTAAAAATGCTAGTAAATTGCTAGTAAACACCAGAAGACCTGCCCCTTAGCAAAGAGACATCGCTTTTCTTCGCAGGGACGCTAAGATTTCTTCATTATTATTATTATTCTCGAAACATACAAATTTACAGTAGCCATACATATCATAAATTGATAAATAGGTAGAATTGTAATTATATTACATGTGTCCAATACTTCGCAACCTCCAAGGCGTTTGGAGTGGCTTGCAGGAGATCAGTCTTTGTGCAGGATGTAGGGAGCAAAGGGCACTGGAGTATATGGCTTGTGGTTTGTTTTTCTCCACAGTCACAGGAAGTGTCTTCTGTCTTGAAACCTCCATCTCTTCAAGTTGTCTCGGGATCGTCCAACTCCTGATCGTAATCTGTTCAAAGCTTTCTACACGAGCCAGTTTTCATTGTGTCCAGGTGGTAGTTCTTCGGCTTCAGGCATCCATCCATGAAGGTGAGCCGTCATCTTCTTCCATAACTACAGCCTTGCCTTCTCTGGTGAAACGGTATGTTTCTCAGATGTCCTTAGGAAGTTCTTTCGCTAGCTCAGCCGTTGCTGTGGTGGATTATATCCGTACAGTGGGTGGACACTGTTCACTTCCACTTTCAGTCACTCTTTGTTGGCAACCACTTCTCTGCGTGCACTTGGTGGTGCTATTCCAGCCTGATAGTAAAGCTTCTCGGTTGGAGTAGGTTTTAAACAACCAGTGATCAACCTGCAGGTTTCATTGAGAGCAGTGTCTACTTGTCTGGCATGAGATAACCTGTACCAGACTGGGGAAGCATATTCGGCAGTAGAAAAGCACAGTGCCACTGCAGAAGAGCGGATAGTCTGTGGATGTGAGCCCCACTGTGTCCCCGCTACTTTGCGAATTAGGTTATTTCGCGTGGAGATTTTCATTTTGGTATTCTTGCAGTGAGTTTTGAATGTCAGAAACCTATCGAGAGTGACACCCAAGTATATAGGTGTGTGATAATGCTGCAATTGGATACCTGACCATTCTGTATGTAGCTCACGATTAGCTTCCCTGTTCCTTAAGTGAAAGGCACACACTTGTGTCTTCCACGGGTTTGGTCTGAGTTTGTTCTGACTGTAGTAACTTGACAGTGTTCTAAGTGCACTTGTCAGATTTCTTTCCGCAGTTTAAAAGCAAATATTCTGCGTAGCAAGGACTAAGTCATGAGCGTAAATTTCCTCGTGCCTGGGGTCGATGGCTGGTCGTTCGTATAGATGTTAAAGGGAAGTGGAGCCAAGACGCTTCCCGAGGTAAACCATTTTTCTGCACTCTCCAGCGACTGCGTTGTCCTTGAAATTCAACAAAAAACCGGCGGTTTTTGAGAAGGTTGCTGATTAGTCTAACTAGGTGGGCGTTCTTGATCATGTTGTGCAATTTGGCATAAAGTAACCGGTGATGGACAGTATCATACGCTGCTGTAAGATCCACGAAGACAACGTCAGTTACTTGTCGGGTTTCAGAGCCATCCTCTATAAACTGAGTGAGATTCAAAAGTTGCCCTGTGCAGCTTCTGTTTGGTCGAAATCCTGCTTGTTCAAGTATAAGAAGAGGGTCCTATTACTGGTAGGATTCTATTCAAAATCATGCGTTCAAACAGTTTATATAGGTGACTCAAGAGGCTAATTGGACTGAAATTCTTGGGATGATTTTCTTCCTTTCCAGGTTTCGGAAGAGCTATAACCCTGCTCTTTCGCCAGATCTTAGGTATTTGGCACTAATTCATGCAATTGTTGAAAAGCTTACAAGGGCAGTAAAATTGATAGAATGCTATAAATACAGTATTTAACGTACCAAATCAGCCACCACAGTTGTAGCTAAAGAAAAAATGTCACAGACCTGGTAATAATACGAGAAATGCAATCAAACTGTTCTCCAACCAAGAACAACCCTTTTCCACTATTGTTGCTACAGACGAATCACAAAGGGCAAAAATAATCAAAACAATGGCTTTTTAAGCTAAAGTAATTACACTCAAAACAATATGCACGTATAAGAAAGACGGGAGAGGTGTAAAGATGTGACTCCACACCGAATTGATACACTTCAGAAACTACCTGTCATGGTAAGAAGAGACCATAATAGAAATTTATTATTCTCTTATGTTTACATTGTACTTACTTTCAGCGGAATAAGCTGAAAATATAAAAATATTTGTAAGTTATTTGTTCATGAAGTTTTCCTTTATACCACTCACTAGGAAAGTACTGGGGCTCGAACGATCACAAATATACCAAAATCGTATGAGTGATAATGTAGAGGTCCCTTATTGCACTAGCGATGCTCTCGAATCTGCAAAATTTTGCAGTCGCCCATTAGAGGCCTCTGCGTGTGCCACACCGCATTGTACATTGAGCTGCCGGTACGCCAGTCTGGACCAGTAGGGACAGTGCGGTGAGCCTCTGAAGTTGCGTTTTGTGACGTCATTTGTGTAGTGAAGCGTCAGATGGGTCGCCGATTGGTAATCAGTCCTGTTAATCTAGTGCGATTGGTTGAGACGAAGTTACGAAGGACCCTCCTTCGAGAAGATGGTATTGGTGTAGAAGATGAATCGTTCGCATGTTTTCTGGTATCTATTGTAGTGCAGAAATCCGAGCATAACTTAGAAACAGATAATGTTGTAATACTACCACATAATGATGATGGTAGGGATGATATTGACGAAACAGTGGACAACTTGAAAAGTATCACTGACGTGGCGTTCAACACTGATATCGTAGAATGTGCAAATAGGCCATTCCATCAACTTACATTTCTTCACTGTGCATTGTGCAGTCATTCATATTGATCGAAGCATTTGACTGACAATCACCATTTGCATTTACAGTTAAGATTTCTGCATTGCGTATGGCGTCTACAATTACATATACATTGCAGAAAAACGACACCCACTAGCACAATGAGGGGTACGTAATGGTCCTGTAACCAAATGTTCATACAGACATGTTTGTTCGTGCCCAAGTACTTTCCTTGTCAGTTAAATTCAGCTATTTTTACATTAATTTCCTAATTATGCACGTCTCTTGATATTTTACTAATGCTTCAATTGGAAAATTTAAACAACTATTTCGTTAATTGCGCACAAAAAGTTATAAAGAATCATCACTACTTCGGCAGCTTGCCCACCGCTAGGAGCGCTAGAGTCGTTGCAACTGTCACTGGGTAACAACTTTCACAGCATGCGTGTCGCGACTGTATATGTTAGACTGTGTCCTAGGGACTGATGACCAAACTCCCATAGCTTTACAAACATTTGAACAAATTCATACTGCACTCTTCATTCATAATAATGGGACCAACTTTTAACCCTTTTAGGCACTCCAAATTAAATTTTCCTCAACATCAGCAATTGTTCCACACGAAGTTACAAAAGAGATCGTTATTGTTTATATGTAAATTTATTTTCAGAAATTTGTTTTACACAATTACATAATTATGGGTGGTTTTCTCACAATACCATTAAGACATTAAAAAGCGGAGAAGCTAATAAAGTGGTGGTATTGTTTAGAACATGTAGAAAGAGAGAGAGAGAGAGAGAGAGAGAGAGAGAGAGTTCTGGAAGGTATCGACTGGCATTTGGAGCCACGCCCACACCAGTTCCGTGCACAGCTGCGCTAAATTCCTCTTATCGACATCCACGACACGAATAATCCGATTTAGGTGTTCTCACACATTGACCGTAAATCCGTTGAGTTTGGAGTCCACGCCGGGAAAAAGCATACAACATGTATTTCGAGCTGCAATAGGTATGTTCCTGTCTACGATAACGTCAGTATCAATCCGGATATGTCCTCCTGTTTAGCTCTTTGTTCGGGGTCCGGACTAATTTTTACACTGCCTTCCTATTTCGCAAAGTTGAGCGTAATAAAATTACATTTACAATTAGTCCCGATCTATTGTCCTTTTCTTAAATACATGATATCTGTGCACTGCCTTCGTCGTAAATACGCACGAAGGCAGTGCTACTACATGTGGCAACAGTATCGTCGATTTTATCATCTATCGATCCATAAGCGAGTGCGTATTATCAGTTATTCAAAATATTCAGTGCGTATCTTCAGTTGAGGATTTCCATTAGCTTGGCTTGGTCGTTATCATTATACAGGGTGTTTCACTAAGTGTGTTTGCCTCTGTAACTTAATGCAGTAAGTCAACACAAGAAATGTTACACTTTCTGCAGAGCTATTAACATCGTTTATTGTATCATTTTCCAAAGAGTTACAGCACAAAGATATAATTTTTTAAATGGAACAATAATTTTTTCTATAGTGCATTGGTTTCGTTGAAACCAGCTGCGTCCAAATCAATTTAAACTACATTCCTATCACTGTTAGTTTGGGAGCTACAACCCTTCAAAGTTCCGGAGGCGGAGGCTACGACAGCGTGGTGGTCATGAGACAGTAGGCCGTGCCCCAGGGGATAGCCACTCGGCCAGTGAGCTACGCTATCGCAGCCTCCGCCCCCGGAAATTTGAAGGGTTGTAGCTCCCAAACTAACAGTGATAGGAATGTAGTTTAAATTGATTTGGACGCAGCTGGTTTAAACGAATACAACACACGATAGAAAAAACTATTGTTCCATTTAAAAAAATTATATTTTTGTGGTGTAATTCTTTGGAAAATGATACAATAAACTATGTTCATATCTGCGCAGAAAGTGTAACATTTCTTGTGTTGACCTACCGCATTAAAATGTCCCGTCACCTATTATTTTATAAGTTACAGAAGCAAACACACTTAGTGAAACACCCTGTATGTTACATGACGGACACGTGTGACTTGTGAGTGTAAATTGCTATTCATTGTAACCATGTGAGTTTCATAAATTATATCGCAATGCCGAAACGCAAGCGTATAGTCTCAGATGTTATTTCTTGCAAAAAAATTTGCCTTGAAGACAGGGAGAAATCAATTCGAAAAAGACTGTAAGATATGAGGAGTTGGAACTAACTTCTCAGTGGCCGATAAAGATACGAAATAGTTACACATTGTTTTACTGACGTGGCTTTATTTAATGGTTTCTTGGTCATTCAATGTATTTGTATTTGGAAGGTTTAAATGCAGTTTCTTTGTGGTGCGTCCGTTCCCGTCGGAGGTTCAAGTCCTCCCTCGGGCATATATATATATGTGTGTGTGTGTGTGTGTGTGTGTGTGTGTGTGTGTGTGTTCTCCTTAATGTAAGTTTAAGTACTTTGTAAGTATAAGGACTGCTGCCCATATCAGTTTGGTCCAATAGATTTATAAATATTTGACCATTATGTCTTTGCGGTGAGTTGTTAACTGTCGTCATTACATTGTTGAATTCCAACCAGTATTTTACATTGTTAAACCTTGCGTAGGGGTTGACAGGGTCTCGAAGGATATATGTATATACTTATGTTGATCCATTGCGCCTTCCAGTCCGTACCTCTTCCTCGTCCGTCCTTGACCTTTCCGACGATTGCTGCAGAATGTTTACTTTCGACGCGTCACGCAAAAACTTGACTCACGTGGAAGGGCCATGTGTCTAGGGTTGCCAACCGTACCAGTTTTACAGGACAGCCCAGGTCTCCGATTAAAAAAAAGAGCGTCACGAAAAATGGCCTTTAAATGCCAGGTTAGTCCTGGTTTTGTGATGCCAAAGGACTATTAACATTCCGTCTATTTCCTCTCAAAACTCTGACTTGGATTTATTTTTAACTGTTACTGTTAAGCAAAAAAGTGTTGTTTCATTTTTGCACCTGCAAGGATCCAGCGAGAGTCTTTATTTGTGCGGTAACGCAGCAAGTCTGTGGATACTAAATAGTCACATGACCGTGTTTGTGATTTTTTTTAAACATTCTGTTGGAATCATAGAACGGCAGATACGGGAATGTTTTATTCCTAAGTGAAATCTATCTGAGGTATCATTGACTAGCAAAAGTTAGAATTTTCATCAATTTTATAGAAATAAGTACGGCTTATTCAGAAAATTGACCGAAAAATATGAAAGAGTTTTCACTTTTAAATATTGCTGGATGCAGAACCCGAATGGAGCAATACGACAAGGACTATAACGTTTCTACGAGGTAGACGATTGTGAACAGGTGATAGTTCATTGTTTGACCGGTTTTCTTTGCTAAAGCAGTTCACTAAATCAGAAATCAGTAAAAATACCGATAATCAGGGTAGTAAATCATGGAGAAACTGACCTACTTTTTTTAGACGAACTGCGCCAAATGAGTAGTATTCCCAGTTGCTGAATCTTACTGAATACATCTTCAGTTCTGCAGGGCATAATCCAAACCTGGGAGGATCATGTTAACTTATGAATGTGCAGTGGAGTGAGGGACGAATTGCATTACAATGTCAAGGCAATAATTAAATGTGTTTTTAATTATGAAGTGAGTTATTCCAACTTTAATGATCACAACATATAGCGACAAAATCATGTTTCCAAAGCTATGAATGCAGATAAATATGAGACGTAGGGTAGAAATTGCAGATACTTTTCAACATATCTCACTGGAAAATTATGTATCTTAAAAGTCTACCACTGTACGTAACAAGAGCCTTGCTTTGTCACTTCTGCACGGCCACTACGGTCGGGGGTTCGAATCCCCCCCTCCGTAGTCTTAGTTAGTTCATAAGTAGTTTGAAGTTTAGGGACTGATGACCCCGTAGTTAAGTCCCATAAGCTATACAAACATTTGAACATTTTTTTTCTTTGTCACTAAATTAGTAAATAAGGTCCGTGTGAACTACTGGTTACTCCCTGATACAAAGCCTTGTTCACTGGCCCAAACGGAGAACAGACGCGTTTCAAATTACTTCAATAACAGGAGGTTAATACTTCAGTTGTCAGTATACATAGCAGCTCACACGTTATTATACACAGACATTAATAAGCAAGCCACCACAATTAACGTTATCTTAGAAAGGTGGCTAAGAAAACATTTATGGCGCAACGGGATTTAGTCGTAAGAAACATTGCATCTGAGCATGTTCTCAGCACTTGTGAAACAATATTAAATAAAAGAGGGAATGTGCTCTAAAACTACAATTCAATTTATAGGCAACTTACAGAATGTGCTGGACTTAAACTTGTTTATTCAGATAGAAAACAAGCCAAATGGGGAACCAATTTTGTTAATACAATAAAATTCACTCTTACATGGATTAATACGGACGTGCCCAGCCTAAATTATACACGATTTAACGATACTGGGGGGAAGGATTCACAAACAACACTCATTCTCTCTCACACACGCAATGCCACAGCAAAAAAAAAAAAAAAAAAAAAAAAAAAAAAAAAAAAAAAAAAAACCAACAACTGTGTGCCGAGTCGAGGCGGAAGCAGGCGCCGCTATCGTAGGCGAAATTCAGCAAGTCGGAGGTAGCACCAAACACAATATACAAACACTTTGAAGCTGGCTCTGGGCTGTCGTGCCTGTTTTGAGATGGTGCGTGTGTATAGCAAGTTAAATTACATCTGAACAGAAAACGCGAGCAAACACGTTAACGGCGACTAACGGCTACGTTACATGAACAGTACTGAAGCTGCAGTGGTTGAAAGTCGGATTCATTATACAAAATCACGGTGGATTCTTAAGTTGCAGTCTGTTAGAAATCGAGCTAGGTACTGGTTTTATAACAGGAGTGGCGTGAACTCAGGCGACTAGCTGCATACCCAGGAAGTCGGAACTCGGACCCCTGTGGTTCCGAAAGCAGATAAAATTGAATAAATTCAGGTTCCGAAATATAAAGGAAATTAACTACAGCATGCAACCCGTAGAAATGCGTAGAATAATATAAGGAAGCGAATGAAATACAGCTACACACGATAGGGGGAGATAACAGAGACGGATGAAGTCCAGTCTCAAAAAACTCGTAAAAGCGAAATAATTAAAAATCGGAAAAATAAAATTAAGAATTACAGCATGCAACCCATATAAATGTTTAGAATTAAATAAGGAAGCTATTGAAGGAGGTTGTACAAGGCTCAGAGAGAATTACTGACAAATCAGAGTTCGTACTAAAAGTCGGAGAAGAAACGGCAGAATTAAAATTGACGGGGAGAGAAGATCGCGAAATATTTGTGGAAATCAGAAGGATACACGCATAGTTACTTGCCTGATGGGCATGGAACATACAAGAGTGGAAGCTGACGGCTTTGTTCTATGTGGAACACATACCACTCACAGAAGGAAACGATGAGAAGAATTTTACATGCACTGTATAAAATGAATATATCACCTATTCGAAATCGGGCCCCAAAAAGCTAGAAAGTATTTACACAGAGTTCATACACTGCCACATGATCACAAAAGGTTTTAACATATCAGGCCGCTATCAAATTGCAACTAGAATCACACACGCCGCATTTATCTATTGGAAATCACTGAAATGAAAAACACATTTCCGCACACGATCGGAGAAAATATTCCAAAAAATGATTCTAAGTTCACGAATCTAAGTTAAACGTGCTAGTCAATGAAACGCTACCATCTCCAAAAACAAGAGCAGAACCAACCTTACTTCACCAGACACCCAGAACAGAGTGATCAGCCGCGCGGCCAACGGGGCACAGCAAGACGCGGGAAGCCACCGGAGGCTGGAAAATTCATGAAAACAGCTGTGGTGGGGAACCAAGGGACTCGCCAACCAGCTCGCAACCAAAAGGTGTGGAAACCTCTTTGGTAGTATCAGCAGCTATCGATACTGAGCCAGAGAGAACGATGCAAAGCGAGCTGTCACTCTCCACATTCAGACAGCCATAGATTCTCGCACCCACTTAAAGGTAAAACAACTACACATTCTCACAGGGACAGTGGCGCAGCGGGAAAGCCGTACTTATCCCACATTAATTAATACAATAATAAATTATTAACATAACAAAATAAGAAAAACCTCGCAATATTAACTAATATTCTAACACATGAAATATAAATGTTATTCCTCAAGCCTTGAAAAGAGTGGGGTTCAAGTTTTAACAAAGTGATAATCTAGCGACATTAAATAAATTATAACTTTACAGAAACTATATAAAAATATATGGAAGACGACAGACGGTCGCCTTTCAGTCTCATATTAAAAAAATTATTACATTTTAAGTGCCGGCCGCGGTGGCCGAGGTGACTGAGGCGCTCCAGTCACGGTCAGCACGCCCACTACGGTCGGGGGTTCGAATCCCCCCTCGGGCATGGATATTTGTGCCGTCCTAGTTTGTAAGTAGTTCATAAGTAGTTTGTAAGTTTATGGTCTGATGACCCCGTAGTTAAGTCCCATAACCTTTACAAACATTTGAACATTTTAAGTACTGATATCGAAAAACATTACTATTTGAATATCCTATCTTGCGTTTTATTAAATTAATTATAATATAAAGTGTTTAAGTAAAATAAATAATCAGTTGAATAAAGCTGTAAATTAAACAAATGTTTCATTTCGTAAAGCTTAATAGAAGTGTGCCGTCATGCAACAGTTCATGGTTAACAAATTGTAACAGATTGTAGTCGATTTACATAACGTGGCGATTTGCTAGCAACAAACTTTGGTAGTCGTTCACCTGTAACGACTCGGTATTCGCGTCACAGATGAAGAGTAATCAGCATTACCATCATTGATACTTAAGACGTGTAAGGCCAGTGATAAGATGTGGAAATAGAAAATGACAGCAGCGCTCCAAGTAAGGCAGAAGTGAACTCCATGTGTGGGACATTTCTTCAAATTGGACCGCAGGAAACGTAGCATATTTAGTGGGTTTTTATTTTATGCTAAAGCGATAGCTCCTCACGTATCAGCCATATACAACCGCTCTCTCAAAGAAGGATTTGTACAAAAAGATTAGAAAGTTGCACAGTAGTCCACATTAGTACGAAACGAAATCCGTTAAACTTTGTTTACAAGATAAATCAATCAAAAGTGAAGGTCATAAAATCCACAAAATACCTAGAAATTACTATTACTTCAGACATAAATCGGAAAGAACATGTAGATAATGTCGTCGGAAACGCGAACCAAAGACTGTGGTTCACTGGTAGAGGCCTTAAAAGATGCAACAGGCTGCAAACACTATGCTTGTCCATCCTTTTTTGGAGTATTGCTACCCAGTGTGGGATCCTTATCAGGTGAGTTTGACGGAGGACATCGAAAGAGTCCAAAGAAGAGCAGCTCGTTTTGTATTGTCACGACACAGGGGAGACAGCGTTCCGGAAATGATACAGGATCTGTGATGGGAATCATTACAAAAAACGTTTGTATAGCTTATGGGACTTAACTACGGGGTCATCTGTCCCTAAACTTACAAACTACTTATGAACTAACTAATTCTAAGGACGGCACAAATATCCATGCCCGAGGGGGGATTCGAACCCCCGACCGTAATGACCGTGCAGACCGTGACTAGAGCGCCTCAGTCCCCTCGGCTACCGCGGCCGGCGATATCATTACAACAACGGCGCTTATCGCTGCGTTGGGGGCTACTTACGAAACTACAATCGCCAACGTTCTGCTCCGAATGCGAAAATATATTGTTGACTCCCACTTGCATAGGTAGGAAAGATCATCAGAATAAAATACGAGAAATCAGAGCTCGAAAGAGGAGATTCAGGTGTTCTTTCTCCCGCGCATATTCGAGAATGGAGTGGGAGATTAAATAGTATAATGGTGGTTCGATGAACTCTCTACCAGGCACTTAAATGTGATTTGCAGAGTATCCCATGGTGATGTAGATGTAGATGTTCTGTCAGAAAGTAAACAGTGATCTCTACACTATCCGGATGTTTAACTAGCTGCTACAGCGTGTCAGTCATAGATGTTAATATTTTGTTTCTTTTCAAATTTAAACATGGCAGCCATAAAGTATTACAAGGATACGTAAAGAAAATACATTTCGATTCCGCTCCCATATCAACCTATTACATCGCATATAGATTTAAATTCCAAATCAAGAGGTAAGCAAGCAAATCTTTGTCACATATTAACTGATGGAAACTCGTTTGCCAAATTTAAACATGGCGGACAATGCGAAAACTTGTGTCAAACATATGAATGTGCAGGCACGCTGCAATTACATGCTCAGAGACCATACTTACACATCCAGTTTCTATAGAGATCACTGACAGTAAACGTTAATATCTTTGACAAACTCGCAGCTGTTTTTGGGAGCGAAAATAATGAAATTTCATGAACTCAGGGGAGTATGTTACTTCTAGCTCGGAAACTGTTCAAAGTAAATTTAAAAAATTAAGGCGCTGTTGTATAGAGTGATCTGATATTAATACCGTATTTTTAGAATTTAATTTTCATATATTTCTCATTAATTGTCATTTTTGTATATAAAGGGCATTTTAAATGGAATAATGTCTGCCATATTGTTCAGCAGTTGATTTGAAAACGGTATCAGTAAGAGTTTTGTGGTATCTTAAATAGAGAGCTGTGTAAAAAATGAAATGTATGTAGAAACTGCATCAAGTTTGCCGGCTGCGGTATATCGTATTACGCCGGCTGTGCTGCATCGTATTGTAAGGCCGGACGCACACTGATGCAGCATTTCACCTGAAGCAAGTGTTGCGAAACAAAATGTTATGTTTGGTACAAGCGCTGTATGTATTTCAGTAGGAGCCCGCACACTCATCAAGAAAACGTTGCGTGGCGTTTCGCAGCGCCTTGAAACATTTGAGCAGTTGCTCGACGCCTGGATCCGATACAGCACGATGCTTGATGTTTCAAGGAACAAAACGTTCTGCGCATGCGCCAGCCCCTTTCCATTTCTCTCCACTACAGCTGTCACGCGAAGCTCTGACCGTACAGGAGCGTCTGCTTTGTAGTTTCGGATCTGTGGTTTAGTTAAGTGTACTGCGTAATGACTGAAATAAGGGAAGATGACGTTGTCGTCGATACAGTTATCGATGTTGAAGAACTTGTAGCCCTCGTGGAAAACAGATCCGAGTTGTACTTGATTACCAGAAAAGATCACTACAACCAGGAAGTGATCGCCATAGCGTGGCAACACATAGGTCAGAAAATGAAGATCTGAGGTAAAAAATATATAATCAAAAACAAATTAATAAAATTCGTGCAATATTATCAAGAATAACTTTCATGAGTTAAAAAAAGCGTTCATATTTTGAAAACATATTTCAATCGTTTCACAGCCTTAAACATAATGTGTAATTAGGATTTAACAAAATATTTCTAAATTGGTTGTAAATTACTATTTAGTATTTATTATAATTTATAAATTTAAACTTCTTCTTCTTCCAATACAGAAAATCTATTAGAAAGTTATCAAACAAAAGTCGCTAGTTCAGACTCTTTTGTTATGAGATACCATTCCATGGCAAAACTGTCATCATCCGATTAACCTCAAAAACAGATTAATAGTACAATAATGGCTACTAATTAGAAGCCTTCAATTTTAAATGGAAATTACTCAAAAATACTCGTTATTGTGAATTTAATATACAGGGTGTTCAATGAAAACTGTTCAGGACTTAAGGATATGATTATTTAGCTAAAAACCAACAAATAAGTTCCGATAAACATGGGTCGAAGAACGCTTCGTTTCCCCACTAGCCGCCATTTTGTTTTTTCTAACTATTAATTTTTTCATATATCAGTTACATATTGTATAAAAATTTCAACTTAATAAGAGACTCATTTCAAAATGGGGGGCTATTTTTAAGTATTTTGAGGTTATTGACACTCATTGTACAATAATTCTAAAATTTCCCCGTAGCTGATTTCAGTTCTGAGAGGAAATACTTAATGTCTCTCCTCTGAATGTTCGAGTGAACCCAATGTTTCCTTTCATTTGCGTCCACCATTCGCAAAAATGCCTTAACGTAAAAGATACGTGACTTCCTCGTCACATATGTTAATTGCGCCACTACTGAAGGAGAACAATACAAACAATATTATGTTCTGTTGCTTGAAACAAAATATTACGTCTTGCAAACCTCCCGCACACTGTAGGAGCAAAGAAGCAAAACGCTTGTAGCGAAACGTTGCGCAACGTTTTGCTTCGTGTGAAATGCTGGACCTGTGTGCGCCCAACCTAAGCAGTCAGTCCTCACGGCCGCTGTTGATCGTGTCCAGATGCGACACGAGGCGTCTTTTCTTTTCGAGTGTCGGACAGGAACCCGCCGAAGTCTTACTTACAAGAGCAGCACGAGATTCCGTATTTATTACTTAATTATTTGTCCAACTTTGCAGATAAGGAACTCCATAATACTTTAATCGAAAATCAACATGTAATAAAAAGAAGTTCAAACATATGTAAGCTTAATCCTTATGACAACTGCAATTACCTTTATATGTAAAGGAGAATGCCCGTATGTTTGTGTCTACGTATTGAATACAAATCTACAGTATTTTTCCAATGTTTATGAAATTATTCATATGTAAGCTTCAATCCACGAGGACGGTAGCCGTAAATGTTAGGATCACGTACAACACATTGTTAACGAGATATGACGTCATAAACAATGAGATGCGCGAAAAACTGCATCAAACGACAGTGTTGCACATTTGCTCCTAAACTACTCGTCCGATTTCAACCAAATTTGATGCACATATTCCTTACCGTAAAGTAATAATGCTGTCGGAGTAAGAAGATACAACGTCATAAACAATATAGTTACAAGAAACTGCCACATAATGCGACGAGACTATATTCACACTGTTAAGCTCATAAACGATATAGTTCCAAGAACTTACCACATAATGTGATTAGACTTTATTCATACTGTATGAGAATGACAGTACTTAACGACTTGCAACGAACTCCAAACATAATTTCAAACCTTTATTGAACTTTTCTCGCTGACAACCATAGGAAAATTAGGAAAGGAAAAAGTTTCTCGCTTATTACTTTTCCGCTGTTCATGAACGAAATCTACCGAATTCGGTACGTCGTTCCAGTTTATAATTTCTACACTACAAACTGTAGCCGCAGGAGATTTTACAATCAATATACACACATGTAGATGAATGTACCTTCGAAATTGTATCACAGTACGACACTTGGTTCATCAGATGTGCACATAAACAGTAACCTTCATAGAAAACCGCCGTATCACGCAACAAATTTTAATCTATTACTTCTTTACTACTAATTGTATTCGCAACAGATTTCACAAACATAGAGCACTTACACAAATGAATATATACATGAAAAATTATACAATTATACAACATATAACTCAATAAATATGAGAACGTGCGAATTATTTTGATTCCTATCTTTCTTTGTTTGGATACTGCACGTATAATTTTGTACACAATGCAAGACAGCCTTATTTCTTATATATTCTCTGATAAATATAAAATGTTTTTAGAAAAAAAAGGAGATGGACAGAGAGGGAAGGTGTACGAGAAGTACTAACTCAAGACAGGAATAAATAAATAAACACCCGGGCAACGTGTTTAATAAATGAAAAAAAAAAAGCTTCACAACAATGAATTAATTGCTGTCATGTTATTGTTATATACGTTATCAACTTCAGATATTCAGCTTTAACATGAACCGTGTGACGTTCTTGAGTTACACAGGACACAACGTAGCGTTTGGAAAACAACGCTAACTTAACCGAATTTTAACTCGTAAAATAGAAATGATTTAAGGGATAACTTCATGACAGAGAAGGCACATTACATTAATTGGCACATGTAGAAATTATTAATTATTAAAAATATGAGGTTATTTTACTCATTTTTGTCCGATTTGAAATGGTAGATGTGTTTTGTTACTTGGACAGTAAAATAACGTGGTCAAAGAATGATTATATAAGGAGTACAAAGGCAATGGGAAGAAAAGCGTTACTGAAAAAAGAGAAATTATTAATTTAATACCAAGTTTTTTCTCAAGGCATTCGTGTAGAGTGTCGCATTATACGGTAGTGAAAGTGGACGATATAGTTCCCTTACAAGCATGCATTTAGTAAATGAGCTTTAAGCCGAAAAAACTATAACAGAAATCGGTAAAATCCGTGAAAATATTGGTCATAAATCTGGAACACTATCAAATGCTGTTGAATTGTTCATTACTAATACTTTTTTAAGTCAGCTATTGTGGTTAATCAGTCTGTTTCTTTTTCAGGGTGTTTTTGAAACCAGTTACCTCGTCTGGGAATTTACTTGTTAAATTCTTCTCATGTTCATTTTGAAAGGCCGCGGTGGAGTAGCCGAGCGGTCTAAAGCGTCTCGCTGCGGAGCGCGCGGTTGCTCGCCGTGGAGGTTCGAGTCCTCCCTGGGGCATGGGTGTGTGTGTTTGTCCTTAGGTTAGTTTACCTAGGTTTAAGTAGTTTGTAAGCTACGGACTGATGACCACGCAGTTTGGTCCGATAGATTTACAAACATTTGAACATTTTTTTGAACATTTTGAAGGATTAATGCTACACTGTGATTATCTTGGGTGGATTTCGAGAAAATAAACGGCTGATTAACATAATACGTACCCACAAATGTAAATTATTATTAGGCCGCGTTAGAGTCCGAACAGCGCTTAACAACAGTGGTTCTGAATTCATATTTTCATCCATTAGGCAGTCGTCCTGATGTAATTCCACACTCTTTTTTTCTTTTTTTTAATTGTTGTAGAAATGCCCGTTTTCTTCACTAAGATTGTTGCTTCTTTCTGAAGAACACAATGCCCTTCATCAAGTTTTATTTTTTTCGATCGCATAACACGCCAATCAGCACTTGAGTGTAGCACTACCTGTAAAAGGAATCAAATTTGTCTAATTAGTTTTTTTGAAAACAACAACTCGTTCTCTTATGCCTTTTCATAGCTATCGACATTATTTTTGACAGAGCCTTAAGATCATCGACATAATAAAAATAAAGGGTATGAACAGAGTGGTACTTCGAAGAATATTGGACAAAGTTTTTTAAAGTACAAGAAATTCCAAAATTTTCCATCCTATAATATTCTGTAATTGAAAAAATTGTAAATTTATTTTCAGCTCTTTCATGAAACAACCTGACATATTGATTTCCACGCGCATGATCGCAGCTAAAATCATCCCAATCTTCGCCTTGTATCCTTTTCGTCCCCCCCTCCCCTCCCATCACCATTCAGAGTTGCACATATCGCAAAGTCGGAGATGGTTTTTTGTGCGATGTGCCTTTGTAATTGGAGGCGTGTGTGTGTCCTTTATCTAATGAAGCCCGTGCTCGAAAGGTAGGTTGTATGTATATATACTAGTGTTTCTTTATTTTCCGTTAAGTGCCTGTCTATGACTCAAAATTGTTTTCGGCGAGTTGCAAGCTATTGTCATTATGCTGTTGAAATCAAACGTGGACATTGTAATATTGGGTATACTTGTTAAAAAAACCGGGAGAACTTAAGGAAAATATTTTATCCAGATGCTGCATTTATGTCACACTCTGACTATACAAAAAAGAAGAAAAGTCATGGATCTGAACCGCAATGCGAGTCCACTGTGCGAGCCATACACTACCTTGGTTGTTCCTACTCCATTCTAGTTTGTAATTCACAAATTTGTGTTTTTTATAATTCCTTACTTTTTCAATATAGACTGCGTGAAAACTTCTGTAATATTAGTTTTGTTGTTATTGTGGTATTGAGTCCTGAGACTGATTTGCTGCAGCTTCCCTATCCTGTGCAAGCCTTTTTATATCCTCATAACAACGGAACACACACCTATTTTAACCTTCTTCCTGTGTTAGTCTCTTGGCCTTGCTCTGCAATTTTTATGCAACACACTTCTGTTCATTGCAAACTAGACGTTTCCTTCATGTCTAGGAATATGTCCTACCAATCGATCCCATCTTTCAGTCAAGGTATGCAGGAAATTCCTTTTCTCCCCAATTCTGTTCAGTACTTCCTCATTAGATACATGTTCTATGCATCTAACCTTAAGCA
This sequence comes from Locusta migratoria, assembly GCA_026315105.1. NCBI lineage: Eukaryota > Metazoa > Arthropoda > Insecta > Orthoptera > Acrididae > Locusta > Locusta migratoria. The sequence goes on from CM048744.1 coordinate 544,470,401, forward strand.
TTCTTCTGTAGCACCACATTTCAAAAGCCTTTATCCTCGTCCTGTCTGAACTATTTATCGTCCATGTTTCAGTTCCACACAAGGCAACACTCCACAAAAATGCCTTCAGAAAAGCGTCCGTACACTTACATTAATATTCGATGTTATCAAATTTCCCTTTTTCAAAAATTCTTTTCTTCCCATTGCCATTCTGCATTTTATATCCTCTGTACTGCGACTATCATACTGCCCAAGTAACAAAACTCTTCTACCACCTTTATTGTTTCGTTACTTAATGTAATGACTTCAGCATCGACTGGTTACCCTCGGTTTGTTCTTGTTAATCTTTATCGTATATCCTCCTTTCATCTCATTGTCTATTCCGTTCAATTGCTCTTCCAAGTCCTTTGCTGTCTCTGACATAATTTAAATGCCATCTACAAAAGTCAACGTTTTTATTTCTTCACCCTGAACTGTAATGCCTTCTCCAAATTTCTCCTCGCTTTCTTTCCAGCTTGCTCAATGTATAAATCGAGTAACACTGGAGAGAGACTACAACTCTGTCTTATTTCCTTCCCGACAAATACTTCGCTTTCATGCCCTACGACTTTAATAACAGCTGTCTGGTTTTTGCACAAGGAGTAAATAACCTTCCGCTTCGTAAATGTTTAATGTATTTTTAGTGTTTATATTGTAATAACTTCTAAGTAAAGTCGTTTACTTAAAATGTTTTAAGCCATACAGATTTGTTTTATTTATTATATGACTGTTACAGCTAATTAAAATGTGGAGAACAGCAAATATTAATAATCGTTGACTGTGTTTCATATATATATATGCGTCTGTGTGTGTGTATGGTCTTCGGTCCGGACGTTTCAAGCAGCTCTCCACCCTACTCTGTCCACTGTCCAGAGCAAGCTTCTTCATCTCCTCAAGTATGGCACCCTACATCCATTTGAATCTGCTTAATGTATTCATCGTTTAGTCTCTCTCTGCGACTTTTACCACACACACTACCCTCCAATGCTAATAAATTCACGATGCCTTCATATTTAAGAATGTGTTACCACAAGAACACTGATATATATATATATATATATATGTGTGTGTGTGTGGGGGGGGGGGGGTGTGTTTGTGGGTATGTGTGTTAGATAAAGTACAAAATACTGCGTTTACATCAACGAGAAATTTTTTTTCATCAGTTGGTCTGCAAGCGTACAGGCATGCTGTTTTTTTTCCATTAAAAATTGCCAACAGCATATGCAGATGCGTTATTGACTGTATTTTTGAAGGGAATGTATTTTTCTATTATTTTTACTAAGATTAGCGCTATTTTGTACACTCTTTATTATATTTTTACTGATTTATAAAATAATTTGCAGAGGTATATCGATATAGAAAAAGCTCGTTGTGTGTAGGCTCGAACCATGATCGCCCGGTTGGAAAGCGAGCCCGCTACAAGTGCATCCATTGCCCTCAGTTGCCAGAGCATAAACATTGACGGTTATATGACCAATGCGTGACATTTTAGATCCCCTTTTTCTGGGAATCTTCGGGATAGTGCAGTTCACAACTTTTCTGGATAGTTGCCCTTCAGTCTTTCTACTAACCTGCGAAGTCTCATCCCGAACTGATTTTTAGAATTTATGATTCGGGAAACATCGTTTTAGTTCTTTTACGAAGCCAGTCGTAATTTCAACTTCAACAATATTTGCATGCTATGTATCCTGTTAGAAGTCAATAAATATCTCATGTAACAGTGTATCTCATGTAACAGCTGAGAGTCTGGCGCACTACAGAAAAAAACATGAGGTGTGCCGTGATTGTCAATGCTAAGCTCTTGTTTCACTCATCCTGTCCTGCAGGTACGTGATCAAAATTATCGCTGTATAATGTATTGAATGAAAAGAGATACACATTATAATTGAATTAAGACCTTGCAAAACGGACCAAGTCCATCTTCTTACAACAGTGTGTTGTTAACTGTTACTGTTGCTTTAGATGTTGTTTGTTCGATGTAGCAGGAAATTTTCCAAATTCTCACATATTATATACGTTATAATGGAATGACACTTCCTCTCGAACTTGAAAAAAGTTACAAAGTGCAGAACGTATCTATGACAGTCACTGGTGTTTTGAGAAAACTGTGCAACATTTTCCCATTCTACAGCATTCGTAACTTCCGTGTTACAGGAGCGTGTCATTAATAGATTATTTAAAAATATTGTGATCTCTTCTGATAAAAAAATAAAAATAAGGAGTCGCGGACATAAGTACAAAATTTGCGACGTGGTCGCGAAGAGAACAGTGATCCTTTAGTAAATTTATCTTCTACATTCATTTAGTCATAGACAACTGGTGTCAGTAAGCTATTGTCACCTTCAGATCTGCAGCAGAAAAAAAAGGAAAGGGAAACAGTTACACTAGTGGGCAGTCTACATCTTACAGCACTAGAAATATACTGAAATTGATAAAAGTGATAAAATACAATAGGACGTAATTGTCATTTTGTAACATGTAGTTGAGCTATTATGGCATCGCCACCCAATAAATGGAACTTCAGCACTTCCTCTCATATGTACTGTAAGAACTCCATGATGCAACTGCGTTGAGGGGTAGAGCATTATCATGGAGAAGGGCGATGCCTGATGACACCGTTCCTGTTCGCTTGCACTGAACTGTTCTCCGTAGACGATATTTTGGACTCGCTTGATCCACTCGCTGAACAAGATTCGCTTCCTTCACTGACTACCTGCGTAGTAAGTGTTTGTACTTCTGTTTCAAAGCACGTAACACATTGCGACAGTGGTGCTACAGTTGACAGAAGAGCTACGTGGGTTGCATGTGTCTCAGGCGCAACCTCTCAATATGAAGAAACTGAATGTCATCGCATGCTACACACTTAGCGGGAGACTTTGTCATGTGTAAGAAGAATTGAAAAGAAATACTGGGAAGATTATTACTAGCATATGTGAAGGAATTTGTTCCCTCCTTTAATATGTCAACTATTTTTTTAAAAACGTAAATTATAATCATCTTCATAGAGTTGATGATGTCTCAGGATATCGTAGATAATGCATGATGAAGTGTACAGCACTGTGAAGTAAAGTAATCGAAGTTAACTCATCTAACGATTAATTTATTTTCATAGGTTACTTACAGATTCCGGGGCTTCTAATGCTGTTCCAATAGTGTCCAAATATCGGAATTTGTAAAATGGTCTGCGAATTGCTCGTCGTAGTTCAGGCTCTTGATCTTACTGAATAAACGTACCGATAATTAATTCGTGTAAAATCAACCGCGCGGGGATGAATGGCCGTACGTTCTGGAGCGTCACGTTATTTGCGGTGCATTAAATTTTTCCTGAAAAAAATCAAATATTTTTATTACAGCTGAATTATCGGTGCGGTTACATATCTGTAATGCAGTGTTGCTTACAATCTGTGAAATTTGCAAAAAGTTTCTCTGTTAGTTTCTGAGAAAACGAGGCAAATTTTTCAGAATTCATAGATTTGAAATCTTAGAGATCTGTGCCCAAGAAGGAGGCTGCACCATAATCAGGGTCCTCATTATCTTTGGGTTCATTTTTCTGTTTCCTTTTTCTGCTTCTTCACTCTTTAGACTTTAGCAGCAAAATCTGACTTGGTAATACGCAAGCTGTCAAGTTCTATTAGAATAGTCATAGTGTTCTGTCCGGGTGACACGCCTAACTGTTCTAAAACATTTATTCTGGCAATGTTTCCATTGATCCACGTTATCACAGAATCTGACACTCATAGTAGTGAAGTTCTGTAACCAGCAAACACATTTTTAGGGATGTGGGTCCTCATGATTTTGTTGTGTTGATGGCTTCATTCAAATGTTCAAATGTTTGTATAGCTTATGGGACTTAACTACGGGGTCATCAGTCCCTAAACTTACGAACTACTTACGAACTAGCTAACACTAAGGACGGCACAAATATCCATGCCCGAGGGGAGATTCGAACCCCCGACCGTTGTGGCCGTGCATACCGTGACTGGCGCGCTGCAGTCCCCTCGGCCACCGCGGCCGGCCACGCTTCATTTACGTTTTGAGTTTTTTACATGCAAGCACTTCGTCAGTAGATCAAGATGGGCAAGGTCTCTGAAGATTGCTTTGATTTGAGCCACAAATTTCATCTACTTCTGTATATTTATCAACGATTATCTTTTTTTTCGAAACACTTGGTGGAATTTCAGGTACCAGAGGCACACTGCTGTTGCACTGATGTTTACACTCATTTTGTACATTTTTCTTGTTTTGATTTCCGTGGAATTTAGTTTCTCGAACGAACCTTTTGGTTTAGTCATTATGGAAACACACATTACTACACATGGCATTAAAACTTTCAAGAAACTTTGTATTCACAAAAAATAGCAACCAACGAGACACGTTTTTCCAAGAGCCATTTTACAAGCACCCCTGTAGACATTTGAGAATAGAAATGCACTCCAGCAGGTTAATCAACATACTAACCGCACATTTCAGTACAAAACACGAAAAAACGTAACTTTCTAAAAGTAAAAGTGCCGGAGGTATAATCATTTTTACGAAAAGGGGCGTAAATTATTACAGAGTGAAAGATATAGATGTCATAAAATTTTTAAAAAATGCGTTTCCAACTGTTGGACAGGAATAAAAACAACATATAAAAGTTCACAAAAGAACATAGTATGTAATTAAGCAAAAAACTGAAAATTGTTTTTTTGTTCACCCTACAGTCTTACCTTAAGTTAGTTTGAGTAGTGCATAAGTCTAGAGACCGATGACCACAGTATTTTGGTCCCTTAGAATTACAAACATTTGTACATTTGTCCTGCTGGATCGTCATTTAAAATCATGAAAATTAGGAGTCTTACAGATATCACTATATACAGCTCCAACTATGACCCTGTGATGGAACTAAAAAGAGCTACCGATTATCCAAAACACTGTAGCGTTTAGTTCCATCTGCAATAGTATCGCTTGATAATACGTAGTCAGATGATTTACTACAAGTCATAATCAGGCAGATCAACATCCCTGCCTCTTCCCCGTCTTTCTGCTTCACACTACATTACGCAGGAGTGCTTCGTTTACGGAGTGTCCCTTTTACCGTAAGTTTGTCACAAGGCATCCGCATATCTGCACTACAGCACGTCGTAATAGTCTGTTTTACTTGTCCATTTGTTCACTCCACTTCCTTATTTTGTTAGTAAAAGAAAATTTTCCATTTTTTATCCCTGTGCTATTTCAGCGTGAAGGCGTAAAAAACGAATTAACTAATTCTAAAGCACCCTCCACAATGCACCACACAAAGTTAATTTTAGTATGCCTACAGTCTTCGCGCGAGTGAAAGCAATGAATTTGGAAAGTTGTATCGCAATAGGAATGTACGGTATGGCTTGCATAAAAAAAAAAAAAAAAAAAAAAAAAAAAAAAAAAAAAAAAATATTAATTGCAATATATATTACAATAGCTTAATTCCCCCTTCTTCATACGCCTAGACTGGGCGGTTTGCACTGTTGTTGCTACTTCTAAATATAAATTTTTCATAGATTTAACTTTAAAATGGATACCTAATGAAGTATTTTGATAAAAGTTGCCACCCCCTACTGCACCATTGATGGCAGAATTCAAAATATCGCTACACATATTTTTAAACAATTCTATGGTTCCAAATCCAAATTTTCGCATTTCTAACATCAAACTAGTCTTAGTAACACCCTTAAAAGATTTTCCTTTATTTCACCCGCTTAATGGTTGAATTTCCAAAAATATCGGAACTCGTGTTTTTACAATTCCAATCAAAAATGTAAATCCGAAACTTCTTGCTTCAAAATTGCCTTAATAGCAAAGTATTAAAAAAAAAAAAAAAAAAGCTTTTATGCGCTATATCACCCGATTAGGAATGGGAATATCGAAAAATCGCTGATGCCTACAGTGTAACGTCTACAAATTTCAAGTTTCTATCGTCTGTAGATTCACTTTTCAGCGCTGTTTTCTGTCTTAGAAACGGATCGATAAGGTGAAATTTCTTTCTTACGCTTTGGTATCTTTCTTGGTAGTTTTACTTTTCAAACTGCAATATAAACTTATTTTTCTTTATTCGTGCGCTTGTAGCAGAAAAATGACTCAACAATGTTCATCACGTTTCGCTGTGTGTAATCTCTTTGCTATTATAGTATCAAAAGTCATCACTGGTCGTCAGTCCGAATTTTATGTAAGCTGACGACCTTCAACGATTATATCTTCGTCCCTCTTATACGTAGCTATCGGCACGGAACTGCTATGGTGTACAACGGGAGACTTTGTTCTACAACAACAATGAGAGGTCGTTCGTCTCCACTGTGTAGCTTTTGCTGAAGAGCAAAATATTGACACCTAGACATAGAATCTTATACAACTTTCACCTCGCATATCTGCCACACCCTTATACTTACCGTTGACCCTCGACCGCCATATTGGACAATGGGACAGTGATACCTACTACCAAATGCAAGCAATATCCGTGTGCGATGTGTAGTTTTGGCTGCAGAGTGAAATATATGCAGAATATATATTAAGATGGCTGCCGAACCGGGTTCCATAGTGAAGAAAATTAGCGCCATGGGAGACGGCAAACAGGCTGCGGACATTGCACTCACGAGACAGTTAGAAGGGTCCGTCTGGGTGGGTGGGACGATAGTGACCAAGAGCGCGTGTCTGTGTCGAGCGCCACTGGAAAGTCCGCCGAGCGGGTGCCAGTTTCCAGTTCCGCAGTTCCTGATTGGTCAGTCGGCGGGAACTTCCCGAGCGTGCTGCGGTCAGCGGCGCTCCCCGACGCGCCTCTCCATCAACGGTACCCACTGTGGGAGGAGAGAGAGACACGCAAGCACAGCCTGGCCAGGTGCTGCATTCCGGCGGTGTTCGACAAACCGTATCGGTTTCAAAAAAAATGTTCAAATGTTTGTATAGCTTATGGGACTTAACTACGGGTTCATCAGTCCCTAAACTTACAAACTACTTATGAACTAGCTAATCCTAAGGACGGCACAAATATCCATGCCCGAGGGGGGATTCGAACCCCCGACCGTAGTGGCCGTGCAGACCGTGACTGAAGCGCATCAGTCCCCTCGGCCACCGCGGCCGGCTGAGCTCGGTTTCAGTGATTCTTTTAGTACGCAGTACTACGATTTGAAAATGAAAATTTAATTTTGCGAATAAAGTGTTGGGCCATCATGCACAGAAAAGTTAATGGAAGTAGTCGAGCGGACAGCTAGCGCACTAACTTGTGCATCTATGGACGGCTATACGGAAAGCCTGGCTCAAAAATCACGATACTTTCAGCGACTTTTGACTCCATACCAGTCTCTGGCCCAGGTTTCCGTGGTTTCCTGTTGGCTGTAAGGGGAATACCGGAGCTGTTCCCATGCCCACGGAATATTCCCAATTGGGTCAAACCTTTCCCTCCCCCCCCCCCAATATAAAAAAAAGGAAGATGAAATATAGTAAAATACAAATATAGCACCAAGCAAGAGAAATAACGTTATTAATAAAGGAATGATGACCACCCACACATGTGGGTAACCCCAGTTGGCTGAAAAGGGTACTCGCAAGCCCTAAAGCAGCCCGCTCCATCCCCTCAGGATGGAGAATGAAAAGTGCAAAAAAAAAAAAAAAAAAAAAAAAAAAAAAAAAAAAAAAAAAAGAAGAATCCATACCAGTGCTGCATTTCGCCGTGCGATAAGAGGTCGTGCTCGATATCGGTAGGTTTGGTAACATCAGTTAATGTGTGTGTTTTGACGGGAACGTACAGTATGTAAACAGAAGGCTGAGATCTGCGGAGGGGAGGAAACAAGCCCCTCCTCACACTATTGTCTGGCCGAAATACGATGTTCCCTGGCTCCGCCTACTGGGCTAGGAGACCGCCCCACTCGGAGAAACGGAATGCACCTATGTTGTCAAATAGTGAACTTCAAAATGTTCAAATTTTTGTAAAGTGTATGGGACTTAATTTACGGGGTCATCAGTCCCTAAACTTACAAACTGCTTATGAACTACTTACGAACTAGGACGGCACAAATATTCAAGCCCGTGGGGGCATTCGAACCCCCGACCGTAGTGGCCGTGCAGACCGTGACTGGAGCGCCTTAGTCCGCTCGGCCACCGCGGCCGGCAATAGTGAACTGACGCGCAGTGTAGCTAAGGCCGCTATTAGAGTTCAGAGCAGCTACGAAGGCGGGCGAGGCGAGCGTTCTGCGCAGAGAGAGAGGGGAGATACTTTGCGACGCTGCCAGTCTCCTTCCGGCAGTTCGCGCACTCTGACAGCTGACAGCGTAAACATTGTGCCACAGTGAGCGCGCACGCTGTCAATGTCCACGATTTAGTCCCTTTCTTTACACACTTTAAAATTTTAATGGTTTAGTATTTTGAACAAGAATAACGTTCTTCTAATTAAAAGATTTCTTTGTATAACTACATTAGGCATCCACAGCGATCGAAAGTACTGATACTTGAAGTATTTCAGTATCGGTATGTATGACATAAGGGTATCAATAAAAAATCGTAATGGTTTAATAGGTTGCACAGTGAAAGAAAATTTAGTAACCATTTAACGATCTATGTATGTATGCCTTCTAGAAAAAAATAACAATATTCTCTTGCGAGGATCGCGCTGTATTTTAATTTCCACGTAACTATTTTCAACAGACAAGTTAACATCTTCAGATCTTGTGGAATACCTAATTTATTAATTCAGATCTTTTATAAATTTAGATTTCGCTCCCATAATGAGAGCAGATCTGAATATTAATACAGCAGTATATTTTATAAAGTAGGTATTCCACAAGATCTGAAAATGGTAGCTTGTCTGTTGAAACTATTTATGTGGAAATTAAAACACAGCGCGATCCTAACAGGAACGTATTAAGCTTAAAACACACACACACACACACACACACACACACACACAGTCCAGTTTCCATATTTCAAAGAACAGGACAGCAGAACCGCTGCGACTATTAAAATTATTTATTAAAGAACACGACCGGTTCCGAAATTTACAATTGCGTCCTGAGGTGCTTTATCTCTTCACAAATGAATAAAGAACTGTCAGAATTTCAATATTTTTAATATATAGGCGGGAAGATCTTGTTTACTTACGTTCAATCATTATATAACAGAATATTTTAATGGTTTGACGTAAACAGACACAGACCTTTCCGCCTTCATATTAAAAATACCGAGAGCGTTTTAACTGTAATAGTTCTTTATTTATTTATAAACTGATAAAACACCTGAGAAAGCAATTGTAAATTGCGAAACCGATCGTATTATTTAATAAGGGATTTTAACAGTCACAGTTGTTCTGTTCTTTGAATGTAAGAAAATATTATTAATAATCCAAGTAATGATCGCGCCCTACAACATGTGCAACTTACACAAACAAATTATTTTATGAATAATTATTAATAATTTTAAAGTAGCTGCAGTTAGTCATAGGAACAAAGTCATAAGTACTAGTAAGTGGTAGGCTACTTACATACTTCACGGTAAAAAATCAATGCTATCGTCTTCTTCGCTGTCGGACGTCGAGAAATCGCACTCTACAAGATTTATTACGAATGGTTCCATAATAGTGTCCCTGCGAATTTCTCTCTCGTGATCTTCTTCCTGCAATTTCTCTGCATGTCTTACGCAAGCTGCCCATGCAGATTCTGAGATGCTCCCTATTGCCTCGTGCGTAAGTCTCTCAACATCTGCAATTTTAAATGTTTTTTTTTTCTGCAATATATGCTTTGACCTGAGCCCATACCAGTTCGGGTTATAGTGACAATGATATAGCGGTAACCTAACAACACGATGTCCACGCTGTTTTAGAATTTCATCTATCTCATAAACTTTGTATGCTGGCCTGTTTGCATTGACAAGAACCAGCAATTCTGCTCTGGTATGTGAGGAGCTGTGACGTATTCCGTTTGATGTTAACCAGGCAATAATGTCCCCCTTTCTGGAATTCGTGGAGGGAACTTTGTTTACTTGCACGGAATGGATGCTCGCATTGTCCATGACAATAACAGAACAGGGACATATGCATGGCAACAGTTGTTCTGTAAACCACTTTTTGAAGATGCTGTATGTCATCTCGGAATGGTAATGTTCAGAATTCTTAGCCTTTGAAGCCTTAAAAATCAGCTGACTCTGGGCAATGAAGCCAGTTTCTGCTGATCCGACATGAAGCACTATAATTCTGCCGCCCTTACCCACTGGAACTTTCAGTCCACCGTATCCATCACTCATTTTCCAGCACACAGCCCTTGCATGATTCTGGTTGACGAAAGTCTCATCTAAATAATAAATTCGAGAGGTGCCGGCTTCTCTGATCTGCTGCATTGTTCTTAAAAACACAGTCCTTGCAGCTACAATGTCTCTACGTTCCAACAGTAATTTCCTCCCGTCATTTGTTTTCTGATACCTGAACCCCATGTCCTTCAGTATCCTCAACATGGTCCATTTACTTCCGTTAAAATTTTCTGCTTCTTTCATGCGTGAAACCAATTTTTCAGCAGTGGGATATTCGCCTCTAGCGTACATGCTGAATACTATGCGGCGCAAAACGTTTTTCGCGAAATCGTCTAGCTCTCCCACTTCTTTTTTGCGATTGTGACATTTGCCTGGCGATTGAAAAACAGCTGAGCCGCATGCCAGCAGCGACGCGTTAGCTTCGCTGGAGATCCTCTGAACAGTCCTCACGCCACTGCCGCCACCCTCGGCCGTCTGCTCCTAGCACTTGGCAACGGCGCGACCCGCACCATGTGCCGGCGCGGGCTCAGCAGAAGACAGACTTTTGAAGTACTGATACACACTTGCCTGTTTGTGCAGAACTTGGCGTGATTGCCTAACATCACTCATATTGTACACTATTATGGCAAAATAATCACTTAGCACAGAACACAGTCACTAATAAACACCGAACTTAACGAACACAGCACGACCCGCACAGTACGAAGCCAGGAATGCCACTGGCGCGTGGTTGGCTGAAGGTCACGTGGTGCACTTCCGCTTGCTACTGCGCATCTGACCTTGACCCGCCTTCGTAGCTGCTCTCCACTCTAGCCGAGGGCAACTAGCGTCGCCACTAGTGTCTCGGGCGACTCACGGGGCATTGCGCCTTATGGCGCCTATTAGCCGGCGGACACCAGAGGCGACGCCGAGACACCAGCAAACTGTCTACAGGGGCCCGGCGACTGCCCCGGACACTTTTAATCGCCCACAGCCGTCACGGGGCATTGCGGCATATGTACAGCAGCCTATTAGCCGTGGGACACTAGCGGCGACACTTTTAGCGCGTCGCTCTGGCAGCTGTCATTTAGTGGCTTGTGAACTGCAGTACTGTGTGCGCTGTACTTGCTCTGTGTTACCGTATTTTATGAATATGGAAACAGTAAATACGGTTGCCCGAGGTAGAGAGTTCAAAGAGTTGAATAAGCTCTTCGAAAGTAAAATAAATACCGAAGACCTAATTGCTGAGGTAGAAAGCAAACCAGCGCTATTCCGACAAAAGTGAGAAACTGGGTTCTTGGTGAAGTATTTTAAGGAAGTTCATTTCAGAGGAGAGACCAGCAAGCGAAAAGAATGTTCTAGGTGAGTTTTCACTTCAATACAGGATTTAGTAATATTCGTAAATAGTTCATAACTATTCAATATTTGTGCATATTTTTCATTACTTAGTATTATTAATCAGTTTTAGTTAACAAGGAAATAGTAAGACATGTCACGTCAGAACTTTCTTTTATAATATTTTCACTGCATCAAGTCCGGTGCTGAACTTCTTTTCACCCCTCCGAAATTTCATTTCACCCATCATGAGATAATTAGCCCTCAGTTTCAACCACTGATCCCAGCTGATCGTGGACATTACTTTTATTAACGTGTAACTGCAAAAATTAGCCTGCAGTAACAAATTTTCTAATCGCACGTACTGTACCAAACGAAATAATAGGTAAATAGTGAAATTGAGAGATAACCATCTTTTCTCTGAATGTGACACCCAAGAAATGACGATTCCAGCGATATTCTCTCACCTGCCAGCTGAATAGTGACATGTTACATGAAATTTGCTCTGAGTGGAAAAAGTTGGTTGTTTTGATACGACAAGCAGGATATTTTATTTGGCAGGTGTATTACGTAATTTGAAGAGTAAAGAGATTTTTGACGGACTGTAATTTTATTGAACAAGAAACTGTAAAGATTACTTATACAGTTGTCTATTATGAGTATAAAAGACGTCTTTTGATTCATTGAGTCATATTACAAAGATTGAAGCATTCCACATTAATAGTGTGAAAAATTGTAATTAAATCTCAAGTTAACGTACTTAACTAAAAGGCTTCAGGTAAACAATGTTTTTGCTATGACATCGTTTTCAAATACGGTTCATTTGCCAAGGAAGAGCACCTTGCTCACTCACAAAATAATCGGCAAACTTATCTCTCAACTTAGTAGCTTGCTTCGATCGCATTTCTTCTCTACAGTCGAAGACATACAAACACTCAACTGTCAGAGTGTCTTCCATTTGAAACCCATCCCTGTCCCAGACAAAATTGTGAAGAACACAGCTTACTTTAACAATATCTTCACACAATGTCAAATCTACATCGAGAGACCGATGGAAAATCCTCCACTTATTTGCAAGGATTCCAAATGAACATTCTATATATCGGCGTGCTCTACAAAGACTGTAATTAAATACTCGTCTTTTAACATTAAGGCATTTTCCTGAGTAAGGTCTGAGTACGTGGGTGGAGAGTCGAAATCCTTCATCAGCAACAAACACAAATGGCATGGGCTCTGTCATTCCTGTAAAAGATACCTGGGGTGGTAGGATTTCTAACTTGTTATTTTGAAGTAAAAAAAAAAAAAAAAAAAAAAAAAAAAAAAAAAAAAAAAAAAAAACCACACTTTCTTTGAAAACTGTTGAGTCAGATTATTTGTCATATGCACCAACATCAACAAAAAGACAAAAAGAAACCTATACGATGCCTCACAGACTGCAAGGAGTGAAGTAGAAAAGTAGTTCTTATAATACAATGACCCACTGTTCTCAGGCTTTATGATTCTTATGTGTTTGCCGTCTATAGCACCCAAACAATGCGGAAAGTTGGTTTTTTCATAAAATTCTGTCGCAGTTTCTAGCCAGAATCGTTCGTTCAGTTCAGGAAAGCACATCGGTTTGACTTTCTCCCAAATAGCTTTACATACTTGGCGAATTATGACAGATATCGAAGGCTGGGTTATTCTAAACTGAAACTGCAAATCAGTCATCATCGCTCCAGAAGCCAAGTACCTGGAACAAAATTTGTGCCGTTGAAAATCGGAAAAATATGAACAACTGACTTTTCATATTAGAAACAAGACTTCACCACATTACATTAACCAATAGGACTAAAACTACACTGAAGGCTATTTTTCATCATGATAACTACTGTAGTATTACTGTTTTTAAAGTACATTACAATGTAATGTAATTCTGAACTTACTACCTAATACATATCTATTTATTAAACACCGCGGTGGAGTGTCTTGAATCGCTATGTTCCGATGCCACGAGGCCGTTCCCAGTCGTGGGTTCGAATCCCCCCCTGATATGGATGTATTTGTCGTCTTTAGTGTAAGGTAGTTAATAAGTTCAAATGTTCAAATGTTTGTAAATCTATCGGACCAAACTGCGTGGTCATCAGTCCGTAGCTTACAAACTACTTAAACCTAGGTATACTAACCTACGGACAAACACACACACACACCCATGCCCCAGGGAGGACTCGAACCTCCACGGCGAGCAACCGCGCGCTCCGCAGGGAGACGCTTTAGACCGCTCGGCTACTCCACCGCGGCAGTTAATAAGTAGTTTGTAAGTTTAGGGACTGATGACCTGGCAGTCCCTTATGCTTTATAAACATTTGAAACACATTTCTTAAACATTTATAGAGTAGTAATATTGCGCTTTTTTCAGTGACAATCACACAGAAGAAATGGAAATCAATTCGTTCTTGCTATAACCGCGAATTTCAGAAGAGGAAAAATATGACAAGTGGTTCTGAAGCTAATAACAGAAAGTGATATATTTACTTTGATCAACTGCGGTTCTTACAAACACTTTACAAGAAAACAACAAGCAGTATGGAAGAAGACAATAACAATTGTGATGCGCAGGATACTGGCACAGAAGTTGATGCCGTCACTTATGAGAATCCAACGAAATTGAAAAACCAAAAAGGAGAGAAAGGAAAAGAGGTAAAAGCGAAGACGATGAACTCATTGCACTATTAAAAAAGAAAATTGTTGCAGAATCACATTCTATGGAAGATAAAAAGATGACGACAGGCACTTCCTTCTTTCCGTTCTATCGGATATTCATAAAGTTCCTCCTGAAAGGAAAATGAAATTACGATTCAACATAATTTCACTCATTGCAGCAGCCCAAGTCCACGATAACCAACAATGGCGTTCCTCCTACGCCATATTCTTTCCATTATTCCGGGCAGTTTCCTCCTAAAAGTTACCATCAAGCACCCCATTTAAGGTACACCCAGGACGGCAATATCCGTTTTCCAATATTTATCCACATGCACATCAGCAAATGCATTCTTCTGAATTTGTACATGTACGAAGCCTGTCAAGTGACCCTAATCGCCAACAAAACTCCCTGTCTCCATCACCGGCAACGTCATCACTGTCTGCTGAATCACACACCTGCGATTCACCTACCCGGTGAGACGGGAGAGTTTTACAAAACGAGTCTTTTTCATTAATTTGTTTATGGAAAATAATAGTTTGGAAATTCCTGTACGTTTTAATATATAAAAGTTTACTGTTGATTAGTAAATAAAGTTGTTCATAGCTTTTTCTGTCTGTATGTGCTAAATTATTTACAACTATTTCAACTATATTTTTTTTTTTAAACTTCAAGATAACAAGTTAGAAATCCTACCACCCCAGGTATCTTTTACAGGAATGACAGAGCCCATGCCATTTGTGTTTGTTGCTGATGAAGGATTTGGACTCTCCACCCACGTACTCAGACCTTACTCAGGAAAATGCCTTAATGTTAAAAGACGAGTATTTAATTACAGCCTTTGTAGAGCACGCCGATATATAGAATGTTCATTTGAAATCTCTATTCATTAATAAATACTTAAAAAAAAGTGTTCAAATGTTTGTTAAGCTCATGGGACTTAACAACGGGGTCATCAGTCCCTAAACTTACAAACTACTTATGAACTACTTACGAACTAGGACGGCACAAATATCCATGCCCGAGGGGGGATTCGAGCCCCCGACCGTAGTGTCCGTGCAGACCGTGACTGGAGCGCCTCAGTCCCCTCGGCCACCACGGCCGGCAATACTTTTCAGAATTATAGTTAACTGCGCAATATATGAGAATGAATTAAGGACTCCCTTACCTCAGTGTGAGGATCAGTTTTTCTTCTGCTGAAAAACACTTGTTTAATTCTGTGTCGATTCCTGTTATATCTTCTTTTATGTACGCAAGCAACTCGTAAAACGATGCTTTTGACATTCGAAGAAAACAAAAAACAAAAAAATTTACTGTCGTCCGCACATATATCATCAAACAGTGTATAATACGTTCCTCTAGTAAGTCGAGAAGCATACACGACGTCACGAGTGGGGACACTAGTTGCTCTCGGCTAGAGTTGGCTGCGGTTTCATGGTTTCGAAACCAGGTTTCGATACACAACAGTTTCAGTGTTTCAAAACCGGCAACTTTGACGGTTTCGAAACCATGCGGTTTCATTCCGATCTGTTTCGGATCACATACGCGGTCGATTGTCGATACACTGAAACCGTTTCTTCCTGTCGGTTTCACGGTTTCGTGTCGGTTTCACGGTTTCGTGTCGGTTTCACAACACCGGTGTTTCACACCACAAATGCAGAAAGGCGGAACAGACTAATGGTATCGAAATGTGGTGTTTCATTTTACTGAAGTGAGTGTCAAATAGTAGTTGATACTCGTGAGTCTGCAGCTTGTAATTACTGAAATCAAGATTCGTTTGCAATAGACAGCTATATTCCGAAATGACATAATGTCTGCTTTATAAATGTAAAAGAACAATAAAACAACGTTCACTATTTGCATTGAAATAACCACTTAAATTCTATGTTTATCTACCATATTAAAAACACTAGAGAAACTACATTTTTTTTTTAAATAAGATACAACATGAAGCCTGAAATGACATTTATATACGAACAAGGGTACATCGCATATTTAATCTCATGTTAAAGAGTTAGTTTCTTACGAGTGAAAACGATGTTACCTCCAATCGTTATAATTTTTCGACTGTCAAGTTAAAGGAATTGCGGCGGTGGTGTAACGGTCAAGACGTAGAAGTGGTGAACTTCTCTTATTTTATTATTTTTGTAATTCCATAGCATTATTTGTGATTATTTAGTGTGCCCTTTATTCCCTATAATTTATTTAGTAAGTATAGAAAGTAGCATTTATGATCCATCACTGTAATATGCGTACCGTATTGCAGTTTGTGAGTTCCTAGTGGGGTAAACTTTTACCTACCATACCGGCGGCCTCGTGTGACTATGTTGGCAACATCAACAACACGGGAGAAAATCTTTATCAACATGTTTCGTACAGACCAAGAAGTAAATATATACTCTATGGTTGACAGGTTCTTGTCACATAGTGAAAAATATTGCTCTCCAAGAACGAAGATTTCAGGATAAAACATACATTGCTTCACGGTTTCATGGTTTCGAAACAGTGTTTCGAAACCACAGATGGTACGGGTTCATTGGTTTCGAAACCGTCAGATGTTTCAATTATTCCATCTCTACTCTCGGCTAATAGCGGCCTAACTGTCACTGTTGTGTGACAGAACGGGCAAAAATGCACAGCGCAACCGGACGCGCGCATGCGCAGAGCAAAGGTCGCATTTGACGTACTCCAATGGTCTGCCGCCGCAGCCGTCGCTTAAAGCCGATCGACGCAAGCACCCGGGATCATCGTACTTCGGCTCGACTATATGGCAGCCGCGGGGGGAAAGGCGAACGACGGAGGCAAGCCGCGCTCACGTCCTGCAGTGCTGGCACAACAAATTACGCGGCATGCTTCCGCAAAAGTACAACTCGCGCACTTTCACGTGGCCTCTGAGCGGAGAATGTTGGGAGAAGAAGCATTCAACTCCAGTGCATTGGCTGTTAGATCCAGCCCCGTCACTCTCTCGCGGTACTGCCAGCTTACGGCTTATACTTTACATCGTATAATGGGTTAAATGTTCAAATGTTTGTTAAGCTTATGGGACTTAACTACGGGGTCATCAGTCCCTAAACTTACAAACTACTTATGAACTACTTACAAACTACGACGGCACAAATATCCATGTCCAAGGGGGGATTCGAACCCCCGACCGTAGTGGCCGTGCTGACCGTGACTGGAGCGCCTCAGTCACCTCGGCCACCGCGGCCGGCTATAATGGGTTAAAGCGTCACAGAAGGAACTTGAAAATAAACAACCCTTAAATGTTTGAATAACTGAAAAGTGGAACTTAAATCTATGAAATGTGACTATTTTAAGAAACTTATTAAGCGGATGTAGCAATGCTTTCTGCCTCTTTATTGTCGCAGCACTGAATAACAAACAGAATTAAATTCTCACACCACATTCTGTGACAACCTTCCTGTTTCTAAAAGATGTCGTCGGGTATGTGCAGTTAATTTTGCAATAACAACGTGAAAGACAATCAGTACTATGCACAAACCAACAATGCAATGTTGTTACGTAGGTAAGGTTGGCAGAGAGCATCAACATTCCGTAGACAGAAGAACTCAGCTAACTTCCGCCGATCACAGAGGGACCGTGTAAAACGTGACCTATACAAGTTGCATACATCGCTTCAAATGCCGATTGTAAATGAAATAAAGCAGCTTATACATAACCATAGTTAATAAAGATCCTAACTGCAAGAATCACGCATTTTAATCACGTATTGCACAACACGTAACACTCAGAACTCTGTCATAGAAACAATAGCAAAGCAGACGACAATGGTTGCCGCACCCATTACGTTGAGTCAGTAATATTAGTTGCAGCCAACGAGCGCCGGCGAAAGCCTCCCGACGTCTACCTACTCGGGACTAGGTTCTAGGGAGAGCTCTGCCAACAGTTAGCACAATGTAGGGGGTTAATATGATCATACAGTACCGTAACAATTGGTAAATTAATGATGAAGGAGACGAAGGAAGAAGGATTAGCAAAGAAAGGATTTACAGTGGTTGCATTAGGACATTGAAATTAAACCAGCGATTCCCACCCGGCTCTCATTTTCACTTCTCGCCATTGATTAATTTCAATGCCCCAATGCAACCACCGTCAATCTTTTCTTTCCTAATCCTCCTTTCGCGCCCTCCTTTATCAGTAATTTCCAAACTTATATTGGTTTTGTGACTGTCCTTTGGGACATGTACGAAAGAACGGATACCACAGCACTGTAATAAGTAACAATTAGTACTTGATGTCATCCTTGGAATTTATATTGACGGGTGCACCCTTCTCATTTTCATTTCCGCTTAGATACACAATAACAAAGGGAAATGATAAAGGAGCCATCAAAATGTGGACCGCCGATACGGTTTATTCAAGGTATGTGAAACTGAATGGAACGAACAACCGCAGTGTTCACAAACAATTTATTTAGCGAGCAGTTTCGACTTCACATTGAAGACGTCTTCAAAAAATTTCCAAAATTTTGTAGAGCTTAAGGGAGTTAACTGCGGGGTCATCAGTCCCTAAACTTACAAACTACTTATGAACTAGCTAACACTAAGGACGGCACAAATACCCATGCCCGAGGGGGGATTTGAACCCCCGATCGTAGTGGCCGTGCAGACCGTGACTGGAGTGCCTTAGTCCCCTCGGCCACCGCGGCCGGCGCTGTGTGTCTCCTTCACCATAGATATGGGTGTGGCGGGAGACGTGCAGGGAAAAGTCCTCTGCAGTGGGGTTGGTTACTGTGTCCTCGGTGGCGGAGTGGTCAACGCGTCTACCTAGTAAGCAGGAGAATGCGGGTTCGAATCCCGGCCGGGCACAAATTTTCATTCGCCGCACTTTGGTATTCCATCTAAACCTAGTACAGTGAATCCATAACTGATCGAAAATTGCGATTTATTTCATATCCCTACTCTCAGTCAGGATATGCGAGAAACTCTGTTAAGAGCCTCCTCATTAGTTATGTGATCTACCCATGTAATCTTCATCGTTCGTCTATAGCACCACATTTCGAAAGTTTCTATCATCTTTTTGTCTGAACTTATAGTCCACATTTCACTTCCATACAATTCTACACTCCAGACAAATGTCAACAAATTTCGCTTCTTCGGAAACGCTTTTCTTCCCATAGCCATTCTGCATTTTATATTTTCTTCAAGAAGTTATCTTGCTACTCAAATAAAAAAACTCATCTACCACTTTTATCGTCTCATTACCTAATCTAATTCTTCCAGATTCGCCTGGTTTGCTGACACTACATTCTGTTCCCCTACGCTTGTTAATGTTCATCTTATACCTTCCTTTCAAGACACTGTCCATTTCGTTTAATTGCTGTTCCAGGTCCTTCGCTGTCTCTGCCAGAATAAATATGTCGTCAGCAAACCGCAAAGTTTTATTCCCTCTCCCTGGTCTTTAATTCCCCCTCCAGCTTTCTCCTTGCATTCCTTCAGAGCTTGCTCAAAGTACAGACTGAACAGCAATGAAGAAAGGCTACAACCCCGTCTCACTCCCATACCTACCAGTGCAACCCTTTCATGCCCCTCGTCTCTAATAATGTACAAGTTGAATATAGCTCTTCGCTCCCCATATTTTACCCCTGCTACCTTCAGAATTTGAAAGAGTGTATTCTAGACAACCTAGTCAAAAGCTGTCTCCAGATTCAGAAATGCTAACAACGCAGGTTTCCCTTTCCTTAATTTATCTTCTAAGATAACTCGTAATGTATTGCCTCGCGTCTTCTTACATTTCTCCTAAATCCAAACTGATCTTCCCCAAGGTCGGATTCCACCGGTTTTTCCTTTCCTCTGTAAATAATTCGTGTTATATTTGTTAAACTGATACTTCTGTAATTTTCACATTTATCTGCACTTGCATCGGAATACTTGAGTATTGCTCAAGTGTTTGGGACCCGCAGCAGATCAGTTTAAAGGAAGACATAGAGGCGGTTCAGAGACGAGCAGCTAGATTTGTTACCGGTAGGTTCGACCAATGCGCAAGTGTCACGGAAATGCTCCGGCAACTCAATTGGGGATCGCTGGAAGAAAGACGACGTTCTTTTCGTGAATTTCTGTTAAGTAAATTTAGAGGGGCGGAATTTGAAGCTGAGTGTAATACGATCTTGCAGCCGCCTACTTACATTTCGCGTAAAGATCACAAAGACGAGATAAGAGAAATTAGGGCTCGTACGGAAGCATATAGGCATTCTCTTTCTTTCGCCGGCCGCGGTGGCCGAGGAGACTGAGGCGCTTCAGTCACGGTCTGCACGGCCACTACGGTCGGGGGTTCGAATCCCCCCTCGGGCATGGATATTTGTGCCGTCCTAGTTCGTAAGTAGTTCATAAGTAGTTTGTAAGTTTAGGGACTGACGACCCCATAGTTAAGTCCCATAAGCTTTACAAACATTTGAACATTTGAATAATGCTGGTTGTATAACATACACGCTACTTGTATTTTTGATTGTCAATTGTATTTTAGTCTCTCTTTATTTATTTATTTTATGGCATGACATTGGTGAAGCTCTATTTTATGCTGTGCATATTATTCTGTTAAAATTTATTTGTCAGATGAGCATTTTTTATTTTAATACTCATTAATAATGTTGTATTAAACGCTATGTACAGCACGCCATCTGATGGCTTCTTGTAACTTCGATTATCACTTGTTTTGTTTTTATTTTATGGCACGAAGGGGGTAAGCTCTTTACTATTTTGTATACTAGCTGAAAACCCGGCGTTGCCCGGGTATTTGTTTGTTTATTCCTACCAGTTTTCCGGTATATATATTCATTTGTATAAGGGCTGTATATCTGTAAAATCTCTTGGGAATACAGTTAGTAGTAAAGAAGTAATAGATTAAAACTTGGTACTTGATGGGGCGGTTTGCCATGAACGTTACTGTTTATGTGCTCATATCTCATGAACTACGTGTCGGAATGATACAATTTAGAAGCTACATTCAACTATATATGTGTATACTGCCTGTAAAATTTCCTGTCACTACAATTTGTAGTGTTCAAGTTATAAATTCTAACATCAGACCGTGATCCTTAGTTTTACTCCATAAACAGCGGAAAAGTAGGAAGCGAGAAACGTTTTTCCTTTCACCATTTTACTATGGTTGCCAGCGAGAAAAAGTTTAATAAAGGTTTGAAATTATGTTTAAAGTTTGTTGCAAGTCGCTAAGTATTCTCATTCTCATGCTGTGTATTTTTAAAGTCTCGCCGCATTATGTGGCATTTTTTGCGATTCCTATTGTTTATGACGCTGTATCTCCTGCACCATCTGCCGTATGTGATTCTTAACCCTGCGGCAATTTTTAACTCACGGTAAGTAAGGTGTGTACCAAATTTGTTTGAAATCGGTCCAGTGATTTAGGAGAAAATGAGCAGCATTGTCGCTAAATGCAGCGGTTTTTCACACATCTCATTGTTTATGACGTCATATCTCGTGAACTATATCGTACGTGATTCTTACACTCTGCTGTATATATTAGATGTTAATCTGTTGTTAAAAAGCTCTCTTTGTCATTTGGACTTCTCTTTTTAATTTAGTCCTTCTTAATAAAATTGTATTAATCACCATGTATAGCATGCCATCTGGTGGCGCCAATGTTTACTTTGTCTTGAGCACAACGATGACGTGCTCAGTCTCGTAATTGTTTTATCTGTCTTCACTTTTTGTATGTCGGAGGTTGTTCTGTTGAAGTTGGTATTTTGTGTGCTGTGCGGTTTGTTAACTTTTTATATCATCTACTTTTTTATGCAGATACATACCCCCACCTTTTTTTTATTTGCTCATGATTGTGTGTTTCATTCACAGTGTATCTGATGATGGGCAACGCCCGAAACCGGTAATAAAGTTATCAATTAAACTAATTTGCAACCAATCAGCACTGAGTTAAGAAATAATTATACATTAACCCTTTCCTGCCGAAACTATCAAATATTCGAGCACATGACTTCATATTTGGTTATTTTGCTACCAAAGTAAATAAAAGCACATTAGTGTATTCTCACATTTTTGTTTTCCTTATTTTACGCAAAAAATATTAAATAAAAAAATTAAAAAATTAGCTTCATAGTCCAAGAGGATGTAATGCAATTGGGAGACATTATGCAATGCATAAAGATTAACCAGCAACAAACCGATAGCAAAATTTTAATAGTGAAATGCCATTTTAGATGTTGATCTAAACGGGGCAACAAAAGCCAACTGTAGTTATCCCTGAACCGTTTTAATATTTCGAAATTCATAAACAAAAGGAAACAACAATTTGTTAGTGACATCTAGCAAAAAGATAACATAAATAAATTACACAAAATGCCTTGGACACACTGCCAGTACTAAAAACGTCCAGTCACGCTATATAAATAACAAGAGCTATTCCTTGAATAATATCGGTTTTCATTAGCTAAAACAATACAAAACAAAATTACCAACGTGAGAACACACAACAGCGTCTTTTTGTGACAGCAAAACGTGCCTGACGAATCGTACACAAAGACATAAAACAATCCGTTCTTTTATTGTTCTTTGTGAGCAGAGATATTGCGAAATCTCGGCCAGCGAGCGTTTCATATGACACATCAGAGGGATACTAACGTCCCGTGAGGTACACAAGTCAGATATAATTTTCGACTTTGTTTTATGACGCTGGAAATGGGCAGAGACTTTTAAGTCCCGTAGGGAAGGAAAGGGTTAAAGGGCAAAAGACGCCGGCCGCGGTGGCCGAGGGGACTGTAATACTTCACCTTGTCGCACAATCCGCTTTTATCTGTTAACGAATAGGTTATGACAACATACCACACTCTTAAATTTGATGAATAATCACCCGAAACGTTAAAAATGAAATACTTTTCGCTCATGGAAACCTTTGGATAGCCTACCAGTAACGCTCTATGTACTATGCAATGTCTTTTTCCCCTTCTCCGAAGTGTAGAGTCATACTAATCAGTTTTTCTTGCTCATGAACAACGGAAGTCAGTACTCCTTCCCATTTTTAGAAAGGCAGGATACACGTAAGCAAAGACTAATAAAGTATAGTCGTCATACATAATGGGTGCTGGCAGATTTCACTGTTGTAGCAGCAAACTAACTCTCGGTGGTAGATTAAAGCAGGTACAAATTGCTTTATAACAGTAGCCAGAAAGTATTTTCCGAAAAATGAAATAACTAACACTGATTGTATAAATCAGCAGTTAGATTTCAGAGATATTTCTCTGAACTATCGCCGGCCGCGGTGGCCGAGGGGACTGAGGCGCTCCAGTCAGTGTCTGCACGGCCACTACGGTCGGGGGTTCGAATCCCCCCCCCCCTCGGGCATGGATATTTGTGCCGTCCTTAGTGTAAGGTAGTAGTTAAGTAGTTTGTAAGTTTAGGGACGGATGACCCCGTAGTTAAGTCCCATAAGCTTAACAAACATTTGAACATTTTTTTTTTTTTTTTTTTTTGCAAATAGCCGTCGAGATTTTGTTTCACCCCAGTAGTGTTCTTTGTTGTCGGTTAGTTGTTATCCGTAAACTAACTAGGGTTCAAATCCCGGCTGGGTACACATTTTCAGCTTTGCCCAATCGCAGTTAATGTCATATATTCTGTGAAAATTAAATAAAATACACAACTGCAGGATCAGAAGTGACGTCTGTTCTTTCGGAACAGACGCCACATATATATATATATATATATATATATATATATATATATATATATATATATATATATATATATATATGCCGGTGACGGGCAATGATCCTGTCGTTAGTGGGGAGGGATGGGCAAGTTTGAAGCCCTTACTCTTACTGGAATTAGTCATAACTACGAGTTTGAGTACTGTGGGGCAGGGTGAAGCTGGGAATTTGTATCTGACGGGAGGCGTGCTTAGGTAGTCCTTGCAGGTACGGTGATCACTGTGTCCCCAGTGGTGTAGGGGTCAGCGCAACTGCCTAGAAAGCAGGAGACCCGGGTTCGAATCCCGGCTGGGTACACATTTTCAGCTATGCCAAATCGCAGTTGATGTCATATATTCTGTGAATATTGAATAACTAGGGAAGGTTTGCCAGGTTTTCGAGGAAACAGTCGGCAGGTTGTTTTTCTCGGTTTTGGTGTGTTTGGCCGTGTTGGAGAGCGGGCAGCGGCCAGTGACCGGGGCACCTTCAAAGCGACGCAGCCTCCCTTACGTAACTGCGCGGTGCGGCAGTTCCCAGCCGTGGGGCTGGCTGCCCGTGTTGTTGGCGACCACTCGACCGGACATGGCGACTGTTCCACCGCGGACCCCTATCACTTTCAGTAAGCCCCAAAACGTCTCTGCAGACGAGCCGCAACACCACAGTCTCCACATCGTGTATCGGTTCTGACTCACGTCCTACATCACTCCGCGAACTGTTTGCCTCCAGTGTATCGAATGGAACTTGCCACAGGCGAAATCGGTGTCGCGTCTCACGGCACATTGTACTCTATTCACATACTGTGTGGTATTGCTCTACCCGTTTCGTTTAGATTAGCGACACGTGCTCTGGAACTGAAAGCAGTTAATAATCAGAGTCCAGCGCAGCGGCACGAGGTATCAAATTAAAATCGATTAATCCGACGAAAATAGCCGCCTGTGGCAAACCGAATACTTTAATGGGGATGTTGCAACACTCGTCAGTCTGACTTAATGTCTAACTTCCCGCACTTATAACAGACGGCTGTTAGCGCCATTAATTAACGCGTATACCTATTGTCGGTGGTCGTTTCGTCTGAGGCGGCATGCTACGGACTGGCGGCCGTTCCCGCTTGTGGTTCGAGTTCTCCCACGGGCATGGGTACACGTGTTGTCCAGTAGTAAAAGTTTGTAATTGTATCGATTGATGACCATAGCAGTTTGGTCTACATTGAACACATTTCCGTTATTGTCACGGGAAATGTATCAGATCAGAGCAAGAAATCCGCTGTCACTGTTTTTTAACATTCCCTATATACGAAAAAAAATGTTTGTACAGCTTATGGGACTTAACTACGGGGTCATCAGTCCCTAAACTTACAAACTACTTATGAACTACTTACGAACTAGGACGGCACAAATATCAATGCCTGAGGGGGGATTCGAACCCCCGACCGTAGTGACCGTGCAGCCTAATATACGACCACTTCCAAGTAAAAATACTTCCTATTTTTTTATATAGTGACTAACTGCAATGTTGCACTTCTTATTTTATATCCAATTTTTTAACAAGATGACCAGATTATGATCAGATGATGGTGACATGGTGCACCGAAACCGGTCGTCACTTAATAAATTGGTAGTTTGCGATCTTGGCTTATAATTTGGAAACTATAAGATTAATCTTCTTTCTTTTAATTCACTTTTATTTTAATTACTTGGCCGAAGTTTATTTGTAATTGTAACAGAATGTTTCACGTTTCAGGCAAGACTCACAAGCGAATTATGCTAATTAAGAAAGTTCCCATTGTACATACATACAATTTGTAAAGACATAGATCTTTTTATTTTTAGAATTTTTCGGATTTACTTATTTTATAAAGTACTTTTACCTATCGATTGGCTCTCGAAAACAGTTTCAGACTTTGTGATTACTCATCATTAACACACTGTATTATAAATCAATTTTTGATGTATTGAATTCACAATGAATGTTACACAAGGAAATCTGTAATTTTAACAGTAAATACGTCTCACTTAGGTATAAGTTTTCGTATTACTGATCCCCTGCTTATTTTATGGTGCAAGTACTCCCTCCTGTGACGGCGACCCCCCAAGCAGAGCTTTGCAGCCCCCATGAGGGTCGCGAACCACAAGTTGAGAAAGACTGCGCTAAATGTTGTTGTGCTCTTCACTCCGGAGACTAGTTCGATCCAGCTCTCCACCCTCCTCCATCCTGTACGAGCATCTTCATCTCTGAATAAGAACAGCAACCACATCCATCTGAACTTCTTACTATATTTGTCTCTCATTCTCTCTCTTCGATTTTTACCACACACACTTCCCTCTAAAGCTAAACTGATGATTCAGTGATGCCTACTAATCGACCCTTGCTCTTAGTCAGGATATCCCGATAACTTCTTTTCTCCCCACTTCTGTCCTCATTACTTACATGCTCTACCCATCCACTCTTCATCATTCGTCTATACCACATTTCGTAAGCTTCTATCATCAATTTGTCTGAACTTCCTATCGACCACGTTTCAGTGTCGTAAAATGCTACACTCCAGACAAATGCCTTCATATACGAATTCCTAACACTTGAATTAATTTTATATGTCAATAAATCACGCTTCTTCAGAAATGTTTTTCTTCCCACAGCCATTCTGTAAATCTTCTGTACATCGTCGATCATAAGTTATCTTGTTACTCAAATAACAAAACTCATCTACTAGTTTTATTGACTCGTTACCCTATGTAATTCCTTCACCATTGCCTGATTTTCTTACACTGAGTTCCATTACCCCTGTTTTGTTCTTAACGTCCTTTCAAGAACCTGTCCATTCAGTTTAATTGCTCTTCCCTGCTCTTTTCTGTCCCTGACAGAATCACAACGTCATTGGCAATGGTTTTATTTCTTCGCCCTGAATTTTAATTCCTTCTCCAAATTTCTTCATCTATTCCTTCACAGCTTGCTTAATGAATAGATAGAAAAACATCGGCGAAATGTTGCAACTGTCTTACTCCCTTCCCAATCGCCACGTCCCTTTCATACCCTTAGACTCTTATAACTACTGTCTGGTTTTCATACAAGTTTTATATAAGTTTTCGTTCCCTATACTTTATTCCTCCTAACTTCAGAGTTTGAAAGAGGGCATTGAAGCCAACATTATCAAAAGCTTTCTCTAAAGCTATAAAAGCTAAAAATGTATGTTTGCCTTAACCTTTCTTTTAGGATAAGTAGTAATGTGTTGCCTCACATGTTCCCACATTTCTCCTAAGTACAATCTGATCTTCCCCGTCGACGGATTGTATTAGTTTTTCCTTTCGTCTGTAAATCAAAATGTTCAAATGTTTGTAGAGCTTATGGGACCTAACTACGGGGTCATCAGTCCTTACAAACTACTTATGAACTAGATACTACTAAGGACGGCACAAATATCCATGTCCGTGGGGGGGGATTCGAACCCCCGACCGTAGTGGCCGTGCAGACCGTGACTGGCGCGCCGCAGTCCCCTCGGCCACCGCGGCCGGCTTGTCTGTAAATAATTCCAGCATTTTGCAACTATAACGTATCAAACATAGTTGTGTAATTTTCACTGTTGTCTGTACTTGCTTTCTTTGGAATTGAAATATTACATTTTTCTTGAAGTCGGTATTTCCTTGTATCATACGTCTGAATTTAGTGGAAGTTATAACCAAACCGTTAACGCTGTTTTACCTTTCGCAACAACGATTGTTACAATAGTAGAAAATAATGGGAAAATAAACTAAAAGTAAGACAACGTAAGACAAGTAGTTACAATTTTACCATCCGACATCTTGACGCTCAGGAATGCAATTGATTTGGGATTATTTGATATTGAGACTCGCGTGTTGTCTTTATGTTAGTTTAAGTAGTTTGTAGTCCTCGTTAATTCCCATAGATTTACAAACATTTGAATTTTAGAAAATGTTTCCTGTTAAAGTTCAGTCATATAGTCTTCACTCATAAATTTTAATAATTATTATTATTTTTTAATTGAACTGCTTCCTCTCTCTCTCACTGCTACTTTTTCTATCCATTTATCTTCTTTATTATCACTACCTCTGCTCTGTTTTTCTTTCTTACTGGGACTGTCTGTTTTCTCTTCCTCCACCACGCTATGAAATTCTTTCAGCACAAATAACCGCGACTAAGTATCAGTGAAGAAGACTGAATGAGGACCGAGGCAGCTCTTCTCCATTGTTCCGTCATTCTTTTTAAACAGGGACGTATTTGCCTTCGTTGTGTTCCGACACGAGCTATTGTCATTGGTTCCTGTCTCTTGCTGCAGCAGTGTGTGTTGCTAATGTAGACAAATATTTCCTAACCGCCTCCAATCCCGCTTGCACAAAAGTGAGCTCCCCGCGCGACTTCATTTGATGTATATGAAACAATTTCTCGAAAATGCCAGGAGTTACGGTTATGTTCTCAGTTTTAAATAAAGATTTGATATCTCCTACAAATTTCATACGCCGCTATTTATGTTTTTACCCCCACTAACTGATGAAAATATTTTGCAGAAATTTACATAGTTTGATGCTGCACTGTAAGTGTGAAGAATGATGAAACGAAAGTCAATCTTTTACCAGGTGAATATATGTAATATATGCAAAAATCTCATTTTCTAGCGAATTACCTTTCTTGAAAAGTATGGTAAGTTTCACAGCGGACGGAACGACGTCCTTTAGCACGTGGCACTTTTCGCGTGTATCTTGAAAACGGACACAGATTGTCGTAAACGGGAGATAGAAATTCTGAATAATTGTTTACATAGTTTATTGTTAAAATTTGAGCCATTGTGTATGGCCAGTTATTTAGATATTTGCATTCCACGGTTCAAAAACTGATAAAAACCGGTTTTGTGATTCTCTGCAAAAGTACGGTAGCTTTTACCCTCTGTATTGCGGTAATAGGCCAAGATAAAGAAAAAGTAAAGGTAAAATAGTGTGAGATTATCGTGAAAAACCACATGCAAAACATTTAGACAGCTTGCAATGAATAATAAGAATAGAGCTGACCTTCCCAACAATTAATAGTGGTTGTTACCAAAATATATGGGTTTTCGTTGTTTTTCCACGAAAAAACTGGTGTTTTTATAAACCGTATGAAGCTCGTCCTAGACGAAAGTAATGAACAACAACTAACCGATTCGCTTAATTTTGGTAGGCTCTCGGAAGTGTGAAATGTTTAAATTTGAACCCTCTACTACAGGTTGCATTCAGTATGCCAATTCCTCTACAGAAAGGGTCACTAGGTATATCGATATCCAGAACATCCCGCTCCGTATGGTTCTGTGATCAATAGAAACCGAGATATGAGTCCTTAAAGAATTGCATTCACGAACGTTTTGAAACATACCGGGTGATCAAAACGTCAGTATAAATTTGAAAACTTAATAAATCACGAAATAATGTAGATAGAGAGGTAAAAATTGACACATTTTGCGCGTCGTTTGGTGATGATCATGTGCTCAGCCGCCACTTTCGTCATGCTTGCCCTCCCAGGTCTCCAGACCCCAATTCGTGCGATTATTGGCTTTTCCTGTAAATAACATCGCTTTGTCTTAATTTGTTATGCTTGGAATGACATGGGGTTTTATTAGAACAAAAAAAAATCAAGAAATGTCCAAGTGATGGCGCTGGACAGCAAAAATTCAGTGACTGCGCATGAAAATCGTGTGTAAAGGAGCTGTAATGAGAGAGAGAATCAGATGCACCAGCAGTCGCAGCATGTTGACGTTACCTGAAAAGGCGATTTTAGTGAATCTGTATTATCAGAATGGGGAATGTGCTAGGTCACTGGCCGACCGAGCACAAGGCATAATGCTGCTTAGACACTTCAGGAAGAAATGGAGACTTTAGCGGGCTCGTCTATGCATGGGGAAGTCAGCGCTCGTGCAGTGGCACGTCGCACCGGCATTCGATACACTACTGTTTGGTTGGAACTTAGGCGTACCCTCCGATGCTATCCTTACAAAATCCATCGGCATCGTGAACTGTTACCTGTCGATTTAGTGAAGCGGACGGCATTTGCGGTGTGAGCGTTTCAAAAGTTGGCGGTAGATGACGATTGGTTGAGTAACGTGTTGTGGACCGACGAAGCTCATTTCACGCTCCGATGGTCTTGTCATCGCCGACAACTGCAGAATTTGGGCTAACGAAAATCCTAGAACTGTCGTGGAAACTCCATTGCACGACGAGAAAGTCACGGTATGGGTTGGATTTACCATATCTACCGTTATCGGCCCTCTTTTGTACGAAGAACTGCGTGATTCTGGTTTTGTAACTTCTACTATGACGGGTGAGAGGTACGCCGATATGTTACAGAATCGCATCATCCCCAGCCTGGCTGATAAACACCTGCTGGAACGTACGATTTTTATGCAGGATGGCGCTCCACCCCATATTGCTAGAGGCGTGAAAGATCTCTTGTGCGCGTCGTTTGGTGGTGATCGTGTGCTCAGCCGCCACTTTCGTCAAGCTTGGCCTCCCAGGTCTCCAGACCTCAATCCGAGCGATTATTGGCTTTGGGGTTACCTGAAGACGCAAGTGTATCGTTTTCCTGTAAATAACATCGCTTTGTCTTAATTTGTTATGCTAATTATTGATTTTCTGATCAGATGAAGCGCCATCTGTCGGACATTTTTTGAACTTTTTTATCATTATATATATATATATATATATATATATATATATATATATATATATATATATATATATATATTTCTAATAAAACTCGATGTCATTCCAAGCATTTTTGTCAATTTTTACCCCTCTATCTACATTATTCCGTGATGTATTAAGTTTCAAATTTATACTGACTTTTTGCTCACCCTGTATTAGTACCGTGCGCGGCAATATAAAGTAACCATTCCAAAGTTCCGATCCAGGTCAGCCAAAAATGGCAGTTTCTGACGCATCCGTCTCATCGGATCCCCCAAATGCCATACGCTTATAGAGGTTTGCACGTATATGCAGCGTTGTATTTAGATATTTCCTGCAAAGTGTATTGCACGTAGAGTAGGTAGTGTAAATCAAAGCGCCATGGCAAAGTTTGACCGCATGAAGGGTGAAAATGTAGGAAGCGATGAACTCTTGTCTTCTTCTCTTCAGGTGTTAGGCAGGAATTATCTGTTACGGTACCCATCTCTGTCGAGGTCTTCCTCTGTCTCTTCTTCCACGTCACATATAACTTCTTGCCTTTAAGGAACTTATCTTATTTTCCATTCTTTATAGATGTTTGTTCAATTTTCTTCTACACTCTTGAATTTTATCATTTAGGCTAATGATTTGCAGTCCTTCTCTGGTATCTTAATTCTCCGCCTGTCTTCTTTTGTGCAACCTTTAATTCGTCTACGGAATTTCATTTATTGTACCTGAATACGTCTTTCCTGCTTCTTGATAATCACCCAGGTCTGACTTCCATAGAGCATTGTGGGAACAGCAACGGTTTTGTAGAATTTAAGTTGAATGTTTTTCCTGGTTTTCTTTTGTATATTCCTGTTAATTTTTCCACATACCTGGCTGAATTTACTAAGCTTAAGTTTAATATCTTTGCTGTGGCCTTCTGTCACCGCACAATCGAGGTAACTCAAATGGTTCACTTGCTCTAAAATCTGATCTATCACTATTTTCATTGTAACTGATTCTTTCCCCATGAAGGCCATTGTCATAGTCTTTTTCTTTTGAGATTTCCGTGTAAAATTTTGCACTTACCTGTTTTGGTAAGTTGATTCCTTTTTGAAGGACATCTTCCTTATGTGCTACGATCACTGCATCAACAACATCCAGTAAATTATTTAAGAGTGTTCCTGCCTAGGTAGTTAGCTATCTGAAATTCTGTTTTTCGTATATTTATTATTTCAATAATGTAAATGTTGAATAAAGTGGGAGAGATGCAGCAGCCGTGTCGTATCCGCTTCGTCTTTTTTTTTTTTTTTTTTTTTTTTTTTTTTTTTTTTTTTTTTTCGTCGATTTCTAAAGGAGTATAAGGTACAAAATCTTTTGTAAATGTCTTCTTTTACGTGTGAAGTTTTTGGAAATCTGCCTGTTATCAGTTTTGAGTAATGGAAGAATTAAGATGGAATATTTTAGCACCAGCAGCTTGAACACAATCAGAATTTCTAACTGTAATATTTCACCTTGTGGCAGAATCCGATTTTATCTGTTAATGAATTGGTTATGATAACATACCACACTCTTAAATTTGATGAATAATCACCCGAAACGTTAAAAATTAAATACTTTTCGCTCATGGAAACCTTCGGATAGGCTACCAGTAACGCTCTGTGTACTATGCAATGCCTTTTTCCCCTTCTCCGAAGTGTAGAGTCATACTAATCAGTTTTTATTGCTCATGAAAGACGGAAGTCAGTACTCCTTCCCATTTTTAGAAAGGCAGGATACACGTAAACAAAGACATGAAGTATAGTCGTCATACATAATGGGTGCTGGCAGATTTCACTGTTGTAGCAGCAAACTAACTCTCGGTGGTAGATTAAAGCAGGTACAAATTGCTTTCTAACAGTAGCCAGAAAGTATTTTCCGAGAAAAGAAATAACTAACACTGAATATGCATATGTGCGAAGTCTTTTCGAAAGTTTTTGTCTGTCCCTTTGGACCTAAACAGTATAGCAGGACGGCATGAGTGGTTGCTCACGGAAAACAAACTGCCTCGTTATGAAGTGTTATATAATAGATTTTCACGACCTATCTACAGATTTGTCATGTAATAAGCTTCCGACCACAGCGAAAAATAATATGTTTTCAACATTTGGATGTGAACACGCATTTAACTGTGTAAATGAGCGTCATATAATATTTTGTCACCATATTATGCTATTTGTGGCAAAAACAGAGAAGTTATGATGTTACAGCATTTTGAAGTGTATAGGCGAGAAACTAACCACATAACTGTGTGCTAAAAGCAGACGGACTGGTTGCACAAGGAAAATGTCACGTCTGTAATCTGTTATGCAAGTAGTCGTAAAATGCAGAAGTTACAGGTTTCAAAAAAGATAAGTGTTCGCTTATAATGTCACACTAATTTATATTAAAGGTTCTCAAGGATATAAAAAAGTAGCACAGTCTTTGGCGTCAAACAAATTATAAAGTTGAGAGAAGAACGAGAAGGGTCTATTTCTACTTAAGGTTTACGAGAAAGCAGCGAAAATACACATTCGTACAACTGAGACGAACTTCAGCGAAAGAGGCTGCCATATTAATAATATTGTAAAGATACAAACAGGGAGAATAATACAGGATAATTTTTTGTTACAGTTGCAGATTGAAGTATAGTGTGTATAGTGGTGTTTGGCACCACGAGGATAGAGAGATGTAGTTAAAAAAAATTAAAACAGAAAGAAAAAAGGAAGGAAAAAGTAGGTCGTTATGAAACAGCGTTAAGTCTTTCCATTTCTTTGAATTCATTGATAGAAGAATACTAACAGTTTATATGACACGAGAACAGATATAATAATGCTGTAGTGCGTGTGTTAGTGGTAAGACTTGCGAAGTCACCCCTTAACAGAAACATTTATTACAAACAAATGAGTATTCATTTTTGGTAATCTTTGGGCGTTGAGAAGTACAACCACCCCAGAAGGATAAAGTGAGACTTCTCTCATTGCACAAAAGTTCCTTTGACAGACCGCATTAATGTTGTCATCATCATCATCATCATCTGTATCAAGGATTGAGTCTTTTGGTCCGTTTCGTCTTCTTAAAAACTGGTCAGACCATCTCTTCATCTGACTTCCTAAAGACTTTTGCTACTTGGTTTATATTGATTTATAGCCTTTGTAATTCCTTCAACTGGCGTACATTCTGTGTGTTCTCTCCATCTCAGTTGATATCATTTTATTGCGGTAATTATGTTCTGCATATTAAATTCATCTTGATGTCATCATTTCTCTTCTGATACATCAAAGTATACCCAACCTCATATCTAAGAAAACTCATTTCCCAAGCTTCTATTCTCTTGTGGCTTCTCAAGTGTCCAGTTTTAGCAACCATAGAGCAATGCTGATATAGATATAACCTTATAAGAGTTTAGTAGAGAATTTTTGTGGACTTTCTTCCCCATTGTTCTCCTTATACTTATACAGGAATAGTTAAATAGGTGTAACTTGTTTTGGATTTCATTCTTTTCCCCATTTGCAGCAATGTACTCTAAATATTTAAATGTACACGCTTGCTCAATGTTAATTTGAATCTTAACACACGTGGGATGGTGTCGTAAAAATTCCATTCCTTTTGCGTTCGTAATAGAGATATTCTGGTTATATTCTTTTGCTATTTTACTTAAAGACTGTTCTCGTGGATCATTTTCATTCTGCGTAACAATTACTTGGTCGTAATCACAAATTAGCATACTGACAACCGCAATGTTAATTTTTCAATGCTTTGTTGTTTTCAACCAAGTCAATATAAATATTAAAGTCCCTCCGTGAAAGGGAACACCTGTGTCCAACTCCTTGATTTATTTCACCCACGTTATATCTACTGCCTGAGATTTCTATTTGTATTTTTTTGTTAGTGTACAGACCATCCATTGCTCTTAAAAGATGAAATGTAATCCCCCGGCTTCTTAAAATTTCTCACAGATTATTCTGATTGACTTTATCAAATGCTTTTTCGTAATAAAATATGTTGGTAGGTTGAATTCGCAGCATTTCTCTATTAATCGCCATAGCGAAGATACAGGCTCAGTCCTATTGTACTGCTTGAATACTGGAGTGACCCCTGCAATTTTCCTGTCTTTGTAAAGCGAAATTTCGCTGAGCGAGTGGTTGTACATCATGTAGGTACTAATACTCAGTCCGTATCCAGGTCTTTGTAATCCGTTGGACGTTGATGGTAAATCTTGGCCATTATGACTTAGGACAATATACACAAATACAAACTGAGCCAATGAAATCATCACTTTGTTAACAATACGACTTCTATAAGAGTCAGTCAGATGACAACAAGACAGAACATAAAGGTGTAAAATTTTGATTATTGTCCTGTTATTTCATTTATCGCACTGTGAAATAAGAAGGTCAGTGCCTTAGCCGGCCGTGGTGGCCGAGGGGCCTGAGGCGCTCCAGTCACGGTCTGCACGGCCACTATGGTCGGGGGTTCGAATCCCCCCTCGTGCATGGATATTTGTGCCGTCCTTAGTATTAGCTATTTCATAAGTAGTTTGTAAGTTTAGGGACTCATGACCCCGTAGTTAAGTCCCACAAGCTCTGCAAACATTTGAATATTTGAATCAGTGCCTTAACGGAAAATTGTTTCATATTGCATGTGGCATCTTCACAGTATTACACCAACGCGTGCGTTTATCCCTAGGAAGAAAATCGATATTTATTAAGTCGATTGTTCAGGGCTCCAAAATATGGAAATTGCATGGGACGACATTGAAACTTAATGTGGATGTGTAAGGGCGACCCTGCGAAATACCTGCAGCATCATCGTAATAACCTTGACAACATTGTCCTGCAATAAAAGGATGCTACTTTGGCTGCCCTGCAACAGTATCGCTGTAAACACCTTACACACATTCTTTCAGATCCCTCTCTCTTCCCATTAAATGACAGACCGAACCAGTCTTCGTGTGCCGTGTTTAGTCTATGTGCCATGCCTACTGCATCGAAAAAAAAATGTCACAACTTTCCTACTGCCTGTTGATCATTCAGCATTGCCCCACTTAACATGTGAGTGTGGTGTGTCACACTAATAGACGATGCTTATTTCCTTTCAGATTCTTTGCTTTAATTGTACATCTTTTAGAAGCGGACAATGACGAGTCAATTGAAAACCGTTATTTTCGATTCGCTGACTACACGGTTTACTATCGGAGCTGTTACTACTTTCAAACAACTTGAATAATCTCAGTTTTAGCAGCGGAATGCCTCCATGCGACATTAATCGCTTCACTCTGAAACTTTACGGCCGTCAGAACGCGGAGCGGATAATTATACTGAATCTGTTACTTTCGGAAAACTCACGACTCACCCGAGCATAATTATCAGTTCCGACCGTACCGGTTCGCACACACGGAGTAAACTGTGCCATTAATTTTCAAGTTTGCCAAGTTCGAAGCCAGAGCAAAATCAGAGCGCCTTGTCAACGGCAATAATTACAATTTCATACTAGTTCCGCAGTCCAGCGTACTTGTCATTTTCTTTTGTTCCACTCACATACAGAACGAGGGAGAAACTATTGCCTGTATGCCTTTGTACCAATCCAAATTTCTCTGAACTTTGTGGTTCTTACGGAAAATATAAGTTCGTGGTAGTAGAATCTTTATATAGTCGGCTTCAGATTGTAGCCCACTACAGTTCTTCAATAGCATTTCTCAAAAAGTACGTCGACTTTCGTCCAGCGATTACCATCAGAGTTACCGAAGATCTCTGTTAAAGAAGTCGCATTTATCAAATCTATCACTAACGAACCTAGCAGCCCGCTTCTAAATTGCTTCTATGTCTTCCTTTAAACAGATTTGATGAGGATCCCAAACACTCGATCATGACTGAAGAAGGGGTCTCATTTACTGATAAACCATGTTTTCCGAAAATTCTCCCAATAAACCACGGTCAACCGTCCGCCCTCCCCATGACTGTCCTTACATAGATCCATTTCATGTCGCCCTGAATCGTTAAGCTTAGGTATCTAATCCACGTGACTGTGTCAAGCAACACTTTAATAATACTCAAATCGAAAATTATGGGATTGTTTTTCCTACTCACCTGCGTCACCTTACGTTTTTCTAAACACAAAGCTACCTGCCATTTCTCACACCAACTATATATAAATTCTGTCTGAAAATGTTCAGTAGCCCAATAGTATTTGCAGTAACATAAAGCAGGTGACCCGAAAGTCCGTTAGCATTTGAGTCTGTATTACCTTACGTAATGATGTAAGTAGAGAAATACAAAGTAACACACATGCTTGATATCACAAGTAATTTTACTGAAAGCAACAGCGACTGCACAAACAGGGCAAATGGATGACTCTTCTGGTTGCAAAGCATTAAGCTGTGTCGTCATCTGCTAGCCGTACAATTTAAATGAGGTATTTTAGTCGTCGATATTGTGAGCCTCTCTGCATTTTCGATGTGGCTACTTTAAAAAAATGGATTTCTAACGTGATGTCGACCGACGAAACGCATTTCACACCCCATGTGTTTCTTAACACACCCACAGCTTCAGAAATTGGAGTATGTGGCTGATGAACACTTGTTAGCAGATTAGCTTCTCACTCAGGATGGTGCTCCACCCCGTATTGCTACACCTTTGAAAGATCTCTTGCGCACATTTGTGAGGATCGCTTCGTGAGGCGCCTCTTTGGTCATCTTGGCGTCCTCATTCCCCACTATTGTGATTATTGGTTGTGAGGTTACGTGAGGTACTGGTGGAGCTCTACGAAAACTCGTCGCAAAAATACAAGATGTCGATTTTATGATTTTTGAGAGTGTTCTAAATAACGAATAAGACCCGAGCACTCATCTAAAAGAAAAAATTTTGGACTGAATTAGACATGTTACCTAAAAGGAAGAGCGACGTGGGAAATGTAGAAATTTTGTCTAAATTGCTTTGCAGTTGCTTTGGATCCTCTGTTAACTTAACTGACCGATAAACGACAGCATCATCCGCGAACAGTTTAAGAGAGCTGTTCATATTGTCTCCTAAATCATTTATAAACAGAAGGAAGAGTAGCGGACCTATAACACATCCCTGGAGAACGCCAGATATCACTTCTGTTTTACTCGATAACGTACCGTCAATTACTACGAAATGTGTCCTTTCTGATAGGAAATCGTGAATCCAGTAGCACAATTGGGGCGATATTCCATAAGCACGCAATTTCATTAGAAGCACAGTCAAAAGCCTTCCTGAAATCCAGAAATATAGAATATGACACATTTTCAGCTTTGCCAAATCGTAGTTGATGTCATATATTCTGTGAATATTGAATAATAACAACTGGAGGATCAGAAGTGACGTCTATTCTTTCGGAACTGACGCCACATGTATATATACAATATACCGGTGACGGGCAATGATCCTATCGTTAGTGGGGAGGGGTGGGTAAAGTTTGAAGCCCTTACTCTTACGGCAATTCGTTCATAACTACGAGTTTGAGTACTGTGGGCAGGGCGAATCTGGGAATTTGTATCTGACGGGAGGCGTACTTAGGTAGTCCGTGCAGGTGCGGTGATCACTGTGTCCCCAGTGGTGTAGGAGTCAGCGCAACTGCCTAGAAAGCAGGAGATCTGGTTTCGAATCCCGGCAGAATCCCCTTTTTCAGCTTTGCCCAATCGCAGTTGATGTCATATATTCTGTGAATATTGGGTGTTGGTGTTGCCCTTATTTAGTTTATTTTAGTTTAAGTAGTTTGTATGTTACGGACTGATGACCACGCAGTTGAATCCGATGGATTTAGAAAGATTTGAACATTTGAATGTGAGACTCATACCTACTTCCTCATACAAACACTTTTCGTTTGCGGTGGGCAAGCCGTCTGCGGCGCGCCAGTCACGGTCTGCACGGCCACTACGGTGGGGGGTTCGAATCCCCCCTCGGGCATGGATATTTGTGTTGTCCCTAGTATTAGCTAGTTCATAAGTATCCAGAATGAAACTTTCCCTCTGCAGCGGAGTGTGCGCTGATATGAAACTTCCTGGCAGATTAAAATTGTGTGCCAGAACCGGGACTAGAACCTGGGACCTTTGCCTTTCGCGGGCAAGCGCACTACCGACTGTGCTATCCCGACACGACTCACGATGCCGCCTCACAACTTTACTTCCGCCAGTACCTCGCCTCCTACTTTCCAAACTTCACAGAAGCTCTCCTGCGAACCATGCAAGACTAGCACTCCTGGAAGAAAGGATATGGTGGAGAGGTACTGGCGGAAGTAAAGTTGTGAGGCGGCATCGTGAGTCGTGTCGGAATAGTACAGTCGGTAGTGCGCTTGCCCGCGAAAGGCAAAGGTCCCAGGTTCGAGTCCGGTGCCGGCACACAATTTTAATATGCCTGGAAGTTTCAGTTCATAAGTAGTTTGTAAGTTTATGGACTGATGATCTCGTAGTTAAGTCCCATAAGCTCTACAAACATTTGACTTTTTTTTTTTTTTTTTTTTTTTTTTTTTTTTTTTTTTTTTTTTTTTTTTTTTTTCGTTCGCGATGTGTAGTTTTGGCTGCAGCATGAAATTTAGACACAAACACGTCAATTTGTATATATATATTAAGATAGTCAATTATTTATTCGCAGTTGTTCGAAATTTCCGACCTAAGAAGCACTCCTGAAGGTGGTCTACGAATTCGTCTCCCTCCGTCGTGGGAGTCACACTATATGTGTGCTAGCACTATGGGAGGTAGCAAGTTTGTGTAATGGCAGTTTGGATCTGATTGGGGAGCGTGATCTGGTGGCCGATGTCGTGGTGGTGGCTCAGCGGACTCGCAAGAAAAGAGGTTAATTCTCTCCGTATTTCATGGGTTTGGACAACACCTGTAATATAGAGTAAAACTGAAGAAAATTCCAGTAGCTGTCTTAAGCAAATCAATGGCAGTTTGCGTACAAACGGCTATTTATAAATCACAAAATTCTGGATACATTTTTGTGGTTATTTAGCTGATGCGTGGTTACAGCAGAAATCTTCAGCCGAATTTACATAACAGCGCCGACGGCTACGTGTTAAGCCCCACGCCTCGCAGCTAATCTCTATTAGTTACGAGGTGAGGCTTTTGTAACGCGCACGCAATTCGGCCCGTCTCTCGTAGGAATATAATGGAGCTGTTTATCGCGCGGAGGTGATGACAGATACGCCTGCGAAGGCTGACACCTGACGCCTGACGCCTGACGCCTGACGCCGCTGCGTCGAAGTGTCATTGCATCTCGGCGCTGCGTTGTGTAACGAGGCGGCGGGCGGGCCGAAGGTCGGCCCAGGCGCGCCATGTAGGGAACAGACGCCGCGGCCCGCGCACACGCTTACATAAACTGTTTACCGACGATATCGCGCCGGCATTCCTAAAATCGCTCGCCTTTGTTGTTCCGACGCCACACTTTCCGGGTTAGGGACTAACGCTTCTGTTGAAGAATTCAGCCACACTTCAGACTTGAGGGGCTCTAATCGATCAGCTTAAGCGTTTTAACAAGAGTTTAACCTGGTGGCCAGTTTTTACGTACCGTACTTGAAAAGCAATTAAATGAGCTGACTGTTGCCAAACAGGGTAATGGCCATAAAGTAGACTGTAAATAACCCCATCCCTCCAGACTGAAATTTCACTCTGCAGAGGAGTGTGCATTGATATGAAACTTTCTCGCAGATTGAAATTGCGTGCTGGTACCGTGATCTTAACCTGGGACATTTCCCTTTTGCGGACAAGCTCTCTACTCCTGTAAAGTTTCCAAATTAGGAACCGTGTTGGGATAGCTCAGATGGTAGGGCGCTTGCCCGCGAAAGACCAAGATCCCATGTTCGAATGTTTGTTTGTATAGCTTATGGGACTTAACTACGGGGTCATCAGTCCCTAAACTTACAAACTACTTATGAACTAGCTGAGACTAAGGACGGCACAAATATCCATGCCCGAGGGAGGATTCGAAACCCCGACCGTAGTGGCCGTGCAGACCGTGACTGGAGCGCTCAGTCCCCTCGGCCACCGCGACCGGCCCCATGTTCGAATCCTGGTTCCTGCACACAATTTTAATCTGCCAGGAAGTTTCAAACCTGTCTCTAATGACAATGTTGTCGATGGTATATTACTCCTTAATATTCCTTACGTTTTCTTCCTTGTAAATGAGTTTATTAAATACGTTTATTAACCCTATGTTAACAAATAACAATATGTTTGCAAGGGCTAGTCCTGTTAATCCTCTTATTGTAAATAGGCATAAGAATCTTAATGCTCACAATAAAGGTGGATTAAGTTTGAATTTAATTCCGTAAAGGGTTGCTATTCATCTGAATACTTTAATTCCTGCTGGTACTGCAATAATTATTGTTGCTTTACGAAACTGACTTTTTTGAATATCCATTATGCATCGCAATTACTTTAATGTGATCAATTTCCTCTATAATCATTCTCTGAGAACAACCAAACATCCATAAACCTAGTTTTCCAATTAGGCCTATTGTTTATTTTAATAATTGATCATTATGCAAGCATCGTTATTAAAAAATTTACTCCATGAATTTTACAATCATGAAACTACGTATTCAATAAAAATCTACACGAGTTGATAACGTTCATCATAGATCTATAAATATCCAGAGAAGTTAGATTTGCCTCATTTGACATTTTTAACCTATTCACAAACGTATGTATCTCTTACAGAGAAGTTGAAATAATAGGAAACAAAAGGGTAAAAATAGCAGGGATTGCAAGTTTGGTAGATGTGATTGCGATAGTACTGTCCCACAACTAAGTCTCCTTAAAGTATAAATTTAAGCAAGAGAAAGAAAGCTTAGTTATGAATTACAACATATCAAGTTTTCGGCTGACATATCCGCCAACCATATAGAAAATACGTTTTCTCACATAGACTGCGGTCTAATATGCACTCTACCAGACATCCAGAGTTACAGTAAAATAGTTTCCTCCTAGAGTATGGTACTGTTCTTCATATTGTGCCACTGATGATTCAAAGAGTTCTGTGGCCGATACTTGATATACGTCATCCCATTTCGCCGTTAGAGTCCGCTCTCATCTCAATCATTTCTTCCGTGGTCGATGGATAGAATGAGGAGGTCCAGTTGTATGAGCTGCTCGTTCACCGGGTGTCAACCCGTCCCTTTTCTGATTAAGGGACCATTTCAAAGGAACCATCCCGGTATTTACCTGGAGTGATTTAGGGAAATCACGGAAAACTTAAATCTGGATGGCCGGAGATGTATTTCAACCACCATCCTCCCGAATGCGAGTCATAGACGAAGTTCTCACTATCATGAAATACGGGAGTTACAATGGGCATGGAAAGATCACTGCTATTATCGAAGATGATGCACTTCTCTATATAACTGATTGATTAGCGCAGTTGACTCTATTGCGAGAGTCTGGGGTTCGTTTCCCGACCAAATTTGGTATTGTATCGGCAGAGAAACTAGGGGTTACGGGTTAGAGCGGTCATTATCATTTCGTTAGCACCGACACGCAAAACATCGGAAATAGCCTCAAATCGAAAGCCTTGCACAGAGACAACGAAATATCTCGGTTGCGTCTCCAGCCAAAAACCACATACCATCATTTCATTTAACCAAGCCTTCATATTAGCCTGGGATGCATCGTCCCAGGAAGACTTCCACCCCTGTATTTTCAACCCAGTCTTTCCTAGATACCATTGGATGTAAGTCATGTCCGTGAATTTCCATGTAGTTTCGATTAAAATAACGGAGTTCTGCAATTATTCATCGCTACCGGTGTGGTAATATTATTACCGGTGTGGTGAGAAATGAATAATGTCCATATTACGCTAGTCTATTGTAAGAAAATATAGGACTGGAAGTATGGTTAGATACAAAAGGGTATACACATGCTTGAAGGTAATCTAGTACCAATTCATCCTTCTCCCTTTTATGGAACTCACCCCCTCCCAACCACCATCATTAAAGATATACAGGGGATGGACAAAATACCGGGTGATCAAAAGTCAGTATAAATTTGAAAACTTAATAAATCACGGAATATTCTACATAGAGAGGTAGAAATTGACACACATGCTTGGAATGACATGGGGTTTTATTAGAACCAAATATAAAGTTCAAAAAGTGTCCAACAGCAAAACGTCAGTGACTGCGCATGAAAATCGTGTATAAAAGGAGCTGTAAGGAGAGTGAGAATCAGATGCACCAGCAGTTGCAGCATGTTGACGTTTCCTGAAAAGGCGCTTTTAGTGAAGCTGTATTACCAGAATGGGGATTGTGGTAGTAGAGCGTTACGATCCTGTCGCCATAGGAAGGGTATTCGAACGGGTAAAGGTCAGTTGACAAATGCAGCTGTGGCGAGAATGATTTAGAATTTCGAAGCCACATGTTGTTTAGACGATACACCCCGTAGTGGCCGACCGAGCACAAGGCGTAATGCTGCTGGGACAGTTCAGGAAGAAATGGAGACTGTAGCGGGTTCGTCTATGCACGGGGAAGTCAGCGCTCGTGCAGTCGCACGTCGCACCGGCATTCCATACACTACTGTTTGGTTGGCACTTAAGCATACCCTCCGATGCTATCCTTACAAAATCCATCGGCATCAT
The DNA here is from genome assembly GCA_026315105.1 of Locusta migratoria. NCBI lineage: Eukaryota > Metazoa > Arthropoda > Insecta > Orthoptera > Acrididae > Locusta > Locusta migratoria. The sequence continues at coordinate 544,513,559 of CM048744.1, forward strand.
GAACTGTTACCTGGCGATTTAGTTAAGCGGAGGGCATTTGCGATGTGGGCGTTTCGAAAGCTGGCGGTAGATGACGATTGGTTGAGTAACGTGTTGCGGACCGACGAAGTTCATTTCACGCTCCGAGGGTCTGTCAACGCTCACAACTACAGAATTTGGGCTAACGAAAATCTTAGAACTGTCGTGGAAACTCCATTGCACGACGAGAAAGTTAAATTTGCCACATCTACCGTTGTCGGGCCTTTTTTCTTCGAAGAACTGCGTGATTCTCATTTTGTAACTGCTGAGAGGTACGCCGATTCGTTACAGAATCGCATCATCCCCAGCCTGGCTGATAAACACATGCAGGAACGTACGATTTTTATGCAGGATGGCGGTCCACCCCATATTGCTAGACGCGTGAAAGATCTCTTGTGCGCGCGCGTCGTTTCGTGATGATCTTGTAATCAGCCACCACTTTCGTCGTGCTTGGCCTCCCAGATCCCCAGACATCAGTCCGTGCGATTATTGGCTTTGGGGTTACCTGAAGTCGCAAGTGTATCGTGATCGACCGACATCTCTAGGGATGCTGAAAGACAACATCCGACGCCAATGCCTCACCATAACTCCGGACATGCTTTACAGTGCTATTCACAGCATTATTCCGCGACTACAGCTATTGTTGAGGAATGATGGTGAACATATTCAGCATTTCCTGTAAAGAACATCATCTTTGCTTTTTCTTAATGTTATGCTAATTATTGTTTTTCTGATCAGATGAAACGCCATCTGTCGGTCATTTTTTGAACTTTCGTTTTTTTGGTTCTAATAAATCCCCATGTCATTCCAAGCATGTGTGTCAATTTTAACATATCTTTATACTGATTTTTTGATCACCGGGTATAATGAACCCCATTGTGTATACTGTACTACATCTTCTTGCAAGTTGGCACCACTGCGCACGTGTTATCGCTGAGAGGCAGCGGCAATGCACAATTAACATTCGAAATCTTACCTTCCAGTATACCGTGCGAGTTGTTCTGCGTCGTCCAACACATATGATGAGTGAAATGCGTCACTTCTCAGAATTCCAAAGAGGCCAATACGATTGTGCGCAATTAGAGGGAGCATGTGTGAAGAAAACAGCCGCATTGTTAAACGTTCCACTCGCGACAGCAGCCTCGGTAATGACAGCATCCACTGAAAAAGGTAAAACAACGTTTTCAAGGAAGAATTGTAGATGGAACCCCAACTGACAACGACCGACGGACACTGATTGTGGGCAAACAAGGTGCAACTTCAACAGCAAAAGCGACTCAAAACTCACTAATTACTGCTTAGATAACAACAGAATGTGTGGAGCTTGATATTAATAAAGGGTTGCCGTTGTTAAACCCTTAATAACGGAAGCTAACGCACAACTACGAAGGCATTGATGCCAGCGCCATAGAACTTAGACATTTGATACTGTCATTATGAGATTTAGTCAGCTTTGACTGCTAGTATCTTTTATTTAAAAACTACAGCCAGTTTTGCGACCTGTAGACGCATAATCAAGTGCTCTGTTAGGTATAATAAATGACATGATCCTACAAGTGCGTCTTTACAAAATTTAAAAAAAGTACAATAAATTGTTAAATGTACAAGAATAATATAAACCATGCGAACAGTGCATCTGCTTGAAGGGGACCACCATATATCAGATATTCGAATTGATATCCTGATTCTGCATGTGATGAACAAGGGCACCGCCCTCAATATATTAGAAGAGGTGGGAGTATATCGAGTGATAAGGGAATCCCCTTTTGTTACCCTGAATACATGGTTACAGCTACGAAACAAGAGCGTGTAGTCATATTTTGATTGTTTAAACAGGTAGTTTACTGATAAGGGCGCCTGTTGCAGTTTATTTTTAGCATTTCGCCCCGATTTTATATATTTCTTCCTCTGCTGCTCGATCTGTAGGTGCCGAGGTTATTGTAACTCACAGAGCCCATTGCAATTAACTTAGCCCTCAGACTGACTTAATTCATATATATTAGTCTTACTAGTATTATGCAAGTTGTTAGGCTTTTATACCAATTTTAGGTCCTTTCACTGTAGGCTGGGCTGTAATGGTTTGAATGTAAAAACAAAAAGATGTTGGCACATGTACAGCCTCTCCCACCTATCTGGAACTCCGAAAACCGGGGATATATTACATACTGTGCGAGTGTGGAAAATTTCTGTCGGCAAACCATTCACACGATCAAAGAAAGGTGCACGGAACTTAGAAGCCACAGCGACCTCCGGCGGCGCACGGAATCGGTGACTGCTGAACATTGCCTATAAACCAACCACTAGATGAAATACGGGCAGACGGAGGTTCTGTGCGACACAGCCTGCTGTTGGGACTGTCCATAGAAATCAGGCTACGTAAGAACCTTATCAAAAAGGATTGTCGATTATAACTCAGCCGGGCGTGGGAACCGGCACTAAAATTTCTGAAATTGCAGAAGAGGCGGAATACTGCACAAGGCGAAGGCAGGGCACTGTCTGAGGTGCGCCCCTCGACCCACGAGTTTCCGTCCCCCCTCCCCCCCCCCCCCCCCCCACAGACCGAAACATTATTTGTGGCCGACACCGAGACCGGCCGAAAACGTAACTGGAATTTGCGTAATTAAGTTAAAATTTCTGTATATTTACGTTACATCGCAATTTTTTCAAGATTCCCTCCCTGTTCCAAGTCTTCCCGAGTGTATGTGTATGCCTCATCAGGAGTCCATGGAGGGTGAAACGGGAGGTGACAGGTTTAGACAAGCCGACAGTACTTTCATTGAAGTACATCCAAATTTGTATTCTTTTCTCCTCGTCGTGACTCGATACAGTGGAGTCTATATTTCGAATCGTTGCCCCAGTCTTAAAATGGATTGTCGGATGAGCGCGAGTGCACTAACGGCAATCAAAGATCGGACGCCCGAGTTACTCTCGTAAGCTCGTAGAGATCAGCTGGGCCAACAGTGGACAAGCGTCTCCCTAGAGGAGCCGCACCGGGAAGCGAGTCTCAGTACAGTGGAGTCCCGAAAATTCGGCCTAATATGGACCAAACGTTGGCCACTTACTATTGACACTTTAGAAATCAATATTAACGATGGAATACATTGAAATAAAATAAATTAAAGGTATACGTTACTTACACTCACATGGACTTCACAAGGCGCGGTTGAGATTGCCGGGTTGGCGAGCGCTGAGTGCTTAGTTTATGTTACCCATAAAACAAAATAACTGCGACTACATTCCATATCCACCATTATAACGCGAAGTAAATAGTGAAAAGACATCAAATCCTTTAGGCTACCAATGTAAACGACTACTTAAAAACTTTGTTTTCAAAGAAAAGGTCACATTTTTTTACGTGTTTTCTATTCAAGGTCGATTTTCTTCTTTTTCATACGTTAATTTCTATAGTTCGAAAAGATCCAGGTCCCGTTCACAACTAACTAGACTACTGTATAGATACCACGAACTTCACAGTTCTACATACCTTCTTGTAGGAAGATAGCCTTTAGTCTAAACATTCCAAATATACTCCTGGCCATTAAAATTGTTACACCATGAAGATGTGCTACAGAAGCGAAATTTAGCGACAGGAACATGATGCTATGATATGCAAATGATTGGCATTTCAGAGCATTCACACAAGGTTGGCGCCGGTGGCGACACCTACAATACAAACAGCAGTTGACCGGCGTTGCCTGGTGAAACGATGTTGTGATGGCTCGTGTAAGGAGGAGAAATGCGTACCATCACGTTTCCGACTTTGATAAAGGTCGGATTGTAGCCCATTGCGATTGCGGTTTATCGTATCGCGGCATTCCTGCTCGCGTTGGTCACAGTCCAATGACTGTTCACAGAATATGGAATCAGTGGGTTCAGAAGAGCAAAATGGAACGCCGTGCTGGATCCCAACGGCCTCGTATCACTAGCAGTCGAGATGACAGGCATCTTATTCGCATGGACTATCAGCGCGGAGACCATAGCTCCGGTTACCCTTGACACTGCATCACAGACAGTAGCGCCTGTGATGGTGTACGCAACGACGAACCTGGGTGCACGAATGGCAAAACGTCATTTTTTTTCGGATGAATCCAGGTTGTTTACAGCATCATGATGGTCGCATTCGAGTTTGGCTTCATCGCGGTGGACGCGTATTGGAAGCGTATATTCGTCATCCCCATACTGGCTTATCACCCGGCGTGATGGTATGGGGTGCCACTGGTTACACGTCTTGGTCACCTTGTGTTCGCATCATTCGATCCCTGCGAAACTCTACATTTCAGCAGGATAATGCACGACCGCATGTTGCAGGTCCTGTACTGATTTCACAGGATCTATGCACCCAAATTGCGTGAAAATGCAATCACATGTCAGTTGTAGTGTAATATATTTGTCGAATGAATATCCATTTATCATCTGCATTTCTTCTTGGTGTAGCTATTTTAATGGTCAGTAGTGTAGATACTACGAAATGCCAGAGCCTCAACATGACTTGCGAATTACAAAATACGCAGAAAGTAATCATTTGTTTGCTTCCATAAGAACCCTTTACGATTTTGTTCCTGAGGGCGCTAACTTTATATTGCCATCTTCACTGCCGTTTTTTGCAATCGATAAACGACTTTACAAATCTTCTTTTTGGCATTTCAAACATAGCAGCCTCAATCAGTGCGGCAGAAAGTGTTCCGAAAAATAAAGTCACAGTTACGACTAACAGTATGATTGTTGTGAGTATAAATTTACGCAAACTGAGCAGGAAAAGGTGTGTCCTATATTATCAATATATGAATGCATTCTTTCGCGGCTGAGAACAGTTTGCAACCCGGCGATGGAAAGATTGGAGCAGTCGCGGCAAACACGCGACCAAAACATTGACTTTTGTGGTCATGTCGCGTAGCATTAGTGACGTCACAGCAAGCAGTGCAGCTGGTGTCCTGACAAAAGCACCCAGTGACATTTGCACCCGGTGACATTAGCACCCAGTTCTGGTCGAGGGGCGGTCGGCTAATCTCCCGGTCCGGTCTCTGCTCGGCAGGTAGAAGAGCCGAGGGCTGTGAGGTCGCATTGACACGGGCCGTGCTTTACGGCAACGCGTGGCCGCAATAGCATTGCTGCAATGTATAATGGAAGCGAGACTAAAGAAGAACCAAGACATATTCATAAGATATGTGACCTGGAAAAAGCCTTCGATAATGTAAGGTCTGCATGATGTTCGCAATTCTGAGAAAAATAGGGGTAAGCTGTAGGGAAAGGCGGGTAATACACAGTTTGTGTAAGAATCAAGTGGATACAATAAGCATCGAAAGTCAAGAACGAAATGCTCAGATTAAAAAAGGGGTAAGAAAAGGTAGTGGACTGTCGCCATCAGCTTGCGCAATGAAGACGTAATGTAGGAAATAAAGAACAGGTTCAAGGCTCTGATAAAAGTTCTGGGTAAAAGGATATCAATGATAAGATTTGCAGATGATATTGCTATCGTCTGTGAAAGTGAAGGAAAATTACAGGGCCTATTGAATAAAATGAAAAGAGTAATGAGCACCGAAGGTAAACCAAAGAAAGACGAAAGTCATGAGAAGTAACAAAATAAAAGTAGCGAGAAAATAACAATCGAATTGGTGTTCACAGTGTACACGAAGACAAGGAATTCTAATACTTTCGCAGTAAACTAAGTCACGACGGAAGAAGCAAGAGAGACATAAAAAGTAGACTAACACAAGCAAAGAGGGCATACATGAGAAAGAGAAATCTACTGCTGTCAAACATCGCCCTGGACTTGTGGCAGAAATTTCTCAGTGCTTACGTTTGCAGCCCAACATTGTATGTTTGCGATACTTGGACTGCTGGGAAATGAGAACAGCAGAGAATTGAAGCATTTAAGATGTAGTTAGAGAGTGGTACAAAATATCTCGTAATTTATTTATTTATTTATTGTGCGTACTGCTTGTAAGTTTACCTTTTACATCCATAAATGCCTGGGTATTCATGAATTTTTGGCATTTGCCCCACCTTGCAAATGTCGAGGCATTTTACATCACTAAGGGAAAAACAGATTGGAATACATCAAGCAAATAATTGATGATGTAGGTTGCAATACTACTCTGAAATGAAACGGTTGTCTAAGGAGTTGGTGACAGGTCGCATCAAAGCAATCTGGTGACTAGGGATGCAAACGAGACATCGATGTTCTGAAAACACAGATGTTTTGCCCGAAAACATTGATGGTTTGAACAGCGATATACCGCTGATATATCGCCGATGCAACGGAGATAAAAGTCGAAATACTGGTTCTAAGCCTTTTTATTGAATATTAAAGGGATGTTGTACAGTATTGCATGTTATGATTAGAAACACATATTTGGGTGTTTGTTTCAGAATAAGTGATAATTTTCGAATGTGTGGTTATGTTACATAATTTTTTTTAACAGAGCTATTCACAGAATATATGACATCAACTGCGAATGGTCACAGCTAAAAATGTGTACCCACCTGGGACTCTAAGCTTGGTCTCCTGCATTTTAGGCATTTAAGCTGACCACTACACCACTGGGGACACAGTGATCAGCGCACCTGCAAGGTCTACCTTAGCACGCCTCCCGTCAAATTCCCAGCTTTAACCTGCCCACAGTACTCAAACTCGTAATTTTTGAAACTAATAACCGTAAGAGTAAGGCCCCAAACTTGTCCATCCGTCCTCTCTAACGAAAGGATCATTGCCCGTCTCCGGCATATATATGTGGCGTCTGTTCCGAAAGACCAGACGTCACTTCTGATCCTGCAGTTATTTTTTCATATTCACAGAATATATGAAATGAACTGCGAATAAGCAAGGTGTATGATCCAAAGAAGGTGTGCATAGACAACGGGGAAAAATAGTCGATACCAGTCTACATTCTATTCGACATAGAACTTGCAGGAATTCACTAAATGTTAGCTTCTAATAATGAATTAGACTTCTTGAGTGGAAAAGTGGATTTTAGCGGAGACAGCCAAAATACGCCAATTTTCAATTAGCGCTTGAGTCAGCACGGCTCGTCCGACAGGAAAACATAAACAGTGAAATCTGTAGGAAATTTTATGGACTTCAATTTTGGACTTGGAGGTCATTTGTGAAAGTTGACAGTTTTCCAATTATAATCAACAACCGCCGAAAAATGCTATTTTTCGAATTATTGCATATTGTTCAGCGTTGCGTCAAGAACGTTTGTTGGGAAATGCCAGATTCGGATTCAGCGCCCCAAAAAACATACGGAATCGAAGAAATCAAAACAACCCCAAAAGTTTCCTGGCAAAAATACATATTTACTGGTCTAAGTTGTCGTCACTTAAAAGAAAATTGGAACCATCATTCATTGTTAATAACGCTTCCGAAAGATCAATTTCATCTTTCGTTTCTGGTTCTTTCTAATTTGTGTGAGTTTTGTCCCGATGGCGGTATGATGTCCTCTTCGCTGCCTGCTGTTGGGGCATTTCAGTCTCAAAATCTTCGCCTGACTAATAGTCTATTGTACTTCTAAGTGCTTCACACTTATGCTCGTTTGCACTAAGCACCAAACAGTCCTTTGACTCAAGGTTTCCTGGACAGTGCTTGTTTATGTTTTGAATAGCATCAAATCACTGTTCTGTTTGCTTCAGTTCTTTTTATTATGTAAGAGTAGCCTTCATAGTGGCCACATGGCTTACTCTAGTTGGTCGTTGATTTCCCCATATCGAACCTATAAGCTCACAAACACACAAGCTGCATGAACCGAACGTACGACCTTCAGAATCGTACTGACAGTTAGCTGTTATCCGCTGAGGTGGTCAAGGACCTCGGGACTGCAGGCAGACTGTGTCGAGAGAGCGTTTCCGGTGTGCGAGGACTGGGCGCCGCGGCGTGGCATTACCGCGGGCACAGTGGCGGATTAGCGAGGGTACGGGCTGCAGGTAGGTCGTGACGTAGGAAACAGGTCAGACTGGGTGCAAATGTCGCAGATTTGGGGTTGGGTGCAAATGTCACTGGGTGCATTTGTCACATATCCAGTACAGCTATATAAGAACGACAGCAGCAATCGTTCGACAGTAAACCACTTGACAATGGTTAAGGAGAACTCGGCCGAATCATCGTGGATAGTAAACAACGTGACGCGGCTGGAAAACCGAGGAAATTTTATCTACATCATCAATGTTTCCTAAACGAATATTAGTTATTAAAAAAGCTCCTCGCTTTCAAGGAAAGTTATTACAAAAATTTACAGCGTAATAATATGATAAGCCGTACAGTACAGTACTGATTAACTTAAATTGTTACCATCATAGTACATCACTGTAAGATACGATTGCGTTCTATTATGCGTAACAACAAAGTACCCACTATTTTTACGCGAGTGTAGAGATTCCTAGCAGTTAAACGGGGCGCCGTCAGCTGAGGTAAAGCGTTATTGTCGACTGAATCCATCCAGAACGCGACCGGACTTCATCATTAAGTTCAAGAACGCTAATTTCGACCAAGCCGAAGATTCGGCTGATATCTTGCCGAAACCGAAACTGCTGCGGAAACCGAAATTCAACGAAATGCAACGGGAACCGAAATTCGATCGGTCCTTAAACATTAGGCGCTCATACGTGCTCAGTGGAGGGGGAAGAAGGTCGGTATATAGCCGTACCAGCGCAGCTTCATTTGAATGTGTGGTTCACCTCTCATTTTCTGTGTGATTCTGTTCTTGCTTTGGTGTGATTGCGCTGGTCTTGGCAACTGCTGGTCTGGTCGGAGTGACTGCGATCGCGACGGTAAGAACCGGCAATGAGGAGCTCGGTGGAGTCGCTCTCTCGGGACAGACCTAGGAAGAAGTGTGGACACTTGGGCGTTAAAGCTCTGTATAGGAAAAGTATGGCCATCCTTCCCCGCTCCGATTGCCGCCTTCTGCAGCTCTTGAGTGGCTGAAGTCGAGTCACATGATTTTTTCCCGCCATGTTGGTCCTATATGTTGTTTCGCTGCCATAATAGGTATTGTGAATATTCGTATGCTTGCGTTTCAATAATGCGCTTTAGGCTGCGGTTATAGTGGAGCTGCGCCGGGCGATCAGTGTGGCTGAGCAAGGAGAGGTGAGCAGCGGCCAGGAAACAAACCCGTGTTGCGCAGTGCACGCGATTAGGCCGTGTTTATAGCCCGCGGTTGCACCTCAGCGGTTTGGTAGTGCGCTGTTTCTCATAAGGCAGCGTGGGAGCCGTTTATAGGCTCGGTTGCGGTAGCGGCCTCTCCGCTCGTCCGCCGCGGAGTCGAAATACCAGCGGCTGCACTTCCAAACCGCCGCGGTTGTGCGGCGTCTCTTTACACGGCGGCTGATGGGGCTGTTCGGTGCGCGTGGCGGAACCGCGCGACATGCGGCAGTGCCGACAACTGATGTGGCACAGCAGCTCCGCTAGTGAGAGTGCTGTTCGTTCTTGAGTGCACACTGCTACTGCGAGGGCTGATTACTTGAAAAAGTGATCTGTAGGGAAAAATGTTCAATACAGAACTCTCCATCAACGAAATCAAATCAAATTACGATCATGTATTTGGTATTCGGAATCTGAAACGTTTAAAGACAGTAACTTAAAGAATTTATCATTACCCTCCCTCAATTTTCCGTATAAATTTCGGAACACACCATCAATGTGTCTAGAGCTGTTGAAAGGGTACACGTTCCATCTCCTCGTTTTACGTTTCTTCGCTTTTCCAACAAGGTAAACGTACTACAACAATGCAGGGTCCATCGCGGAAGGCGAGCTCTCAGTGACTGACGAAAGCCGGCCGCGGTGACCGAGGGGACTGAGGTGCTTCAGTCACGGTCTGCACGGCAACTACGGTCGGGGGCTCTAATCCCCCCTCGGGCATGGATATTTGTGCCGTCCTAGGTCGTAATTAGTTCATAAGTAGTTTGTAAGTTTAGGGACTGATGACCCCGTAGTTGGGTCCCATAAGATTTACAAACATTTGAACATTTTTTGACTGACGAAATAGGTGGCACCCCTGTTTACCCCCACCAGGCAGGAACAGGGTCCCGCGGGCAGCTGCGGCTGCCCCGCGTGCTGTTAAGGTTAGAGCGGTGCCTCCGCCAAATCACAGCGGTTGCCCCGCCGCGAAGGCACCGCTGTCCAGTGTTGCCAACTCACGATAATTTTTTCCGTCATAACACCACTCAAAAATCCGTCAAAATCCGTCAGAATTAGAAATCTCTGTATTTTGTTGCAAAATAAAGAATGAATGAAATATATTTCAAATCTTGGGGCCCGTTACTTTATTTACACGTCAGAATGATATTTTAAAATGTGTCAAAATTATATATTACCTTTTTTCTTGCAGAAATAAAGATAAAATTAATTTATGCTAAACATAATATTCGTTATTTTGTTTAGGAGTCGTAGAAGCATTTAAAATCCGTCACACACTGCCAATGTACTGAGCTCTCTATCCTGAATTCCTCGAACTAACTAGTAAAACAACATCATTATTAGCTTTTTGTTGCTGCTGCTGCTGCTGCTACTACTACTAAGGCGCATATCGTATCTTTGCATCCAGACAAATTTAAGTCATATGCCAGCGTAAGTTTCATTTTACTTAGTTTTCCAGTCATCTGAGATGTTTGTTAATGGGTTTTAGTGCAACAATTTATTGATATGATGTGCCACGGTGTTGTAGACACAGAAAGACTTGCCGCGGTGGAGTAGCCGAGCGGTCTAAAGCGTCTCCCTGCGGAGCGCGCGGTTGCTCGCCGTGGAGGTTCGAGTCTTCCCTGGGGCATGGCTGTGTGTGTGTTTGTCCTTAGGTTAGTTTACCTAGGTTTAAGTAGTTTGTAAGCTACGACTGATGACCACGCAGTTTGATCCGATAGATTTACAAACATTTGAACATTTTGAACAGAAAGACTTGCAGTCGTAATAGATTTATTAAAGAAAATGTTATACGTTTTCAAAATTGTATTAAACCAGCAATATCCATCAAAAAAGGAAATTTCCAATAATATCCGTCACAAAATCCGCCAGCCGTCAAAGTTAAATTTCATCCGTCATACAACTTGAAATTCCGTCAAATTTGACGGAGAATCCGTCAAGTTGGCAACGCTGCCGCTGTCTATAAACGCAGCCTTATAGTGCCGCTGCAGGCGGCGCGGCGCGGTTCAAAGCAGCGCAGAGAGGCGCGCCGTGAATCAAACACGTTTGTTTGTCAGAGCGGCGAGCAGCGTGGTCGGGTGGCTCCGGCTGCGTTCGTGCAGCACCGGCAGCGTTCGGCTGTAGCTGCAGTCAGCTGTGCCCGGTACTGTTGCGCGTCGGGCAACTTCGGTTGCTCAGCAGCAGGGCCGGCGCTAGCCCAAGTGCCGCCCCGTGCGCGCTGCTAAATTGCCTCCCCCCTCCCCCGCTTGAACACGAAAGTTAGTGGAATTTTATTTAAACAAATCTGTAGTAAGTGTCAACAATCAATCGTTATTTTTGTTTCTACTTTTCGGATCTACCCGGTCTTGGCCACTGAGTGTCCATTCTCAAAGCTTTTAATATGTGCTTACATTTAAACTGTTACGTTCAGCATGACGGTATAGATGTTATCATAACTCAAAGCATTGAGAATAGCCACACTGTGTCCGAAATCTATGTAGATCCGGAAAATAAAAACAAAAATTGCGACTTATTGGTGACATTCTCTACAGATTTGTACAAAATAGTCGCTAGGCACCAGCTCAAAAATGGAGTCAAACCTGATAGAAGAAATCTAGCTAATTTTAATAAGCCTTGGGAATTTATAAAAATGTTCAAATGTTCTGTCTATGGATTACGTTTTAGGAGGTGTCAAAATTAACGTTTTGTTTGGTGCGGACGAGAGGGCATTGTTTCTAAACTAGTAGTTTACTTAGATGAAACATGGATTCACACGCATTATACAGTAAATAAATGTTGCCAAGTGATTGCGTGCTAGTTGTATTGTCAAACAAAATTGCCGGTCAGAGTTTAATTGTTGTTCATGCAGGCGGAGACAGGTGTTTCATGGCTCAAAAACCAAAACGTCAGACTATCATTCAGAAACGGATAGCAAAAATTTCAAAAATACGTCGAGACCCAACTTATGCCAGGCTTACTACCAATGTCTTTATCCCTTGTAATTACTCGCAGCGTATTTACCCATTCGGGAAACTTCTAACCATTGTAGGTGTTGGACATGTTTGACTGCAGTAATGTTCAACCATTTATTTTCTTAATGCAGGAACAATAAAACACTCGGAAACTGCCAATGACGGGCTTAGCAAAATTGCTTCCGTCTTAAAATGTAACAGCACTATCGAACAGTGCATTCGAATTTCCAAATTACATTTCGTCTTCTGCAAAATTAGTTGTGAAGTAAATGCACGGCACGTAACAGGCTGGCAGCGCTCCACTCATAAGAATACTGGCGTGCACGCCAGACTGCTTCCCCCTCTCAGTTCCTCCGGCGAACGCGACGATGCTGCTATAGTGACGAGTAAGAAATTAGTCCTCCTCCATCCGATTGTGCTACAGGGGCGGACGACATGTAGTCGATGCGTCATGCCGTGCGACGGTTCCAGTCGCTCCCTCTGAGGTTTGTTTTCGAATCCCCTCTTGGGCATGAATTTTGAGTCAAGGGAAAAAAACAAAAAACAAAAAAAGGGGGGCAGGGCGGCAGATATACCGCCCCTCGGAAAGTGGCGCCCCGTGCGGCCGCACGTTTCGCACGTGCCTTGCGCCGGCCCTGCTCAGCAGTTATCCAAACGTGTAGCTAAAAATAACAGTTTTACATTTTCCCCAAAAGTCTGCAATTTGTTGCAACTTGGGTACTGTTGTGACGCGAGCTCCGCGCTGCTACCTCGGCCCACTACACTTCGTCGCAATGCAACGCTGCGCCAGCTGCCTTAAGGCTAGTTTACACGACGACACGAGGTTTCATGAAACTGCGCTACTGGCCAATGCGCATTCGCGGCAGGCGTTCGCGCAACTCGTTGGCGAAACTAAAGAGTTTCGGCACCTTCCAAGTTTGGCGAAACTGATTGTGCGTGTTTTTAGGTTAGGTTATGACCAATACTGAATAAAATACAATGTACAGGGGGAAACAGAAGAAATAATTCGGGTTTTGAACATATATGCGTTTGCGTTGGTGTTTGTGCGATTTTAACGGCATGTTAGTGATCTTCTAGCAATTATTTCTGAAATTAAATATTGTTGGGTTGACGATTAGTGAATTGCAGACTAAAATACATCCAGTTCGAAATACCTATATAAACGAAGTATGGCAACTATTTCGGAACACGGTACAAGTACTGCAGAGACGAATATCTTCTTGACAAGAAACGTAATGCAATTTGTAATTTCAATTCTGGTAACAATGCTTCATGCATAACAGTACAGTAGAACCTCTCAAACTCGATTCCCGAAAACTCGACATTCCGTAAAACTCGACAGGGCCGGTGAATTAATATATATATATTTTTTTTTACACCGCCCATAACGTAAAGCTTTCAATCAGTACATAGGCCGCCCAAGAGCGCTAGAGTCTCAGACTACGTTACTGGGTTTTCCAAGGTCGTTCAACGCACCCTTTACCTGCCCTGCGGGATATTGTTTGCACACGTAAGCTTTTGTCATCTTTGGTGTTGTCCTTGGAATCAGGTGAGGAGCTAACGGCTAAACTAAAGAAGATCGATTTATTAGATGTTATTGGATGGGTCTCTCAATTTTGGATCGAGCTTGAGACCATAACACTCATTCGTTCTTGGAGGAAACTTCTAGATCACGCAGGCAATTATTTGTCGCGTGACGATGGAATCAATTCTGAAAATAGCGACTTGATTTAACTCATGAAAAGAATCCCAGGGTGTGAAGAGTCTTAAAGCAATGATGTCAGTGAAAGGATGGATCTCGATGGAGCATCAGAACCATTATGAGAGGATGAAATCATCCCAGCTGTCAAAGGGCGTGACGTAGAAGGGGACGATTCGGAAGAAGAAGAGGAAGAGGAGGAAGAGGACCATCGAAAAGAAAGAAAAGTTAGCCACAGTGAGGCTGTGAAATTTATTGAAGGGACATTGCAGTACTTAGAGCAGTAAAATGCGACTGGAATGGAGATTCTGCTCCTCAGGCGACTCCGTGATCAAGCTGCAAGACGCCGTGTGAAGACAGAAAAGCAGTCTTCAATCACAGGGTTTTTCAAGGGACTTCAGTAAGTTTTCTTTTACACTTTCCTTCTAGTGTTCAGAAAACTTCCCATAACTAACTGTGATGGACTTTTTGTAAGCAGCATAAACAACTTCACTAATAATTGTAATGAACATTATTTTCAGATTCTATTAGGCTTTGGTCTCAATTTTTTTATATTTTTTGATTATAAGTTATAAATGTTGATATAAATATATAATTGTATATAATAAATCAATAAATGTACTATTTTAATACTCTAAATAAGCGTTTTTATTCGACTTCTAGTTATTTTTAATTAAGTTCCCTAAAACTCGACAACCTCAAAACTCGACATCCTTTAAGTCCACATTGTGTCGAGTTTGAGAGGGTCTACTGTATCTTGTTTCTTTATTGCATTAGTAACTCTGTTTAAAAGGAACGTAAACTGCTCTGGTGACATTCTAAGTTGATTAAAATAACTTCTAGGGTCTTCAATCACAATTTCTTTCAGCAAGGTCGCTGAGCAACAGACCTGACGTCTTTTTTTAATCCATTCACGAACCCAAACACGTTTCTTATTCTTTTTGTGTTTAGTCTTATGTAGAGACTTCACACACACAAGCAATAGATTCACCACAACTCTTGCAACTACCAAAATTTTCGTTTTACAGCGACTACGGCACTCACAAAACAACGAAACTGAAGTGTATAGTATTGGCGCTGTGTCTACAGACATACACGAAACCAGTTGCGCGCAATTCATTTCATGCAGCGAGTTTCGCAACCTAGTGTCGTCGTGTAGACTAGCGTTTACACACAGCTCTGCGCCTCTCTCTCTTGCGCCGCTCCACTATAATCTTTGGCTTAAGGGTATGTTTACAGCCAAGAAGGAAGGTAAACATTATAGCATTTCCATCTGAATTCAGAAGCGCAGGAACAGGAGTCTGGCTGGCGAAAAGTTTCAAAGAAAACTACGATCACAGAAGCGACCATCAGTTCTGTGTTGATCGTTGATGATGATTCTCGAAGTTCTTGATGATCGTCTACAATCGTTAATGTCGGTAGTAGGTAGCTGGACTTTCATGGGGCGAGAACTAATTCGCTACAAATGACGAAGGAAACACACAGAATTGCTTGTCTTTGACACTTTTAATGATTCATGAATGCCCAGTTGTCACCATTTATGGCCAGCGTACAAGTCTCATTAATTACAGTTAATGCGACTAGGAATGCATATTCCACACATCAATAATACTAGTTAACACTGCCCGTGCGTGCAATACAAAGATTCGAGGTGTACATCGTAATCTGGCACAAATATTAATTAATCACTGTAGTTACACTTTGAACACTAACTACACTGATCTATTTTTACATGATTGTTCGACTCTAAAGTTAAAACTGGCGTGGCTTGTGCTTCAGATCGCGGCCGAAACAATAAGTAACACTCGGAACTGACATAGGTTCTGCCTCTGACAACTAGCGTTGATTCTGCGTCAGACAACGGATGGAACAATACTCTGATACATGCCGCTAGTGCATCCTACTTATATGTGTCAGACAATGTCTCTGAAAATTATGTATTGTTAATTACGTACATTAAAATAATTATAATGGAAAAATAAATTTACATACAACTGGCTACAGTAAAAATTAGCTTAAATAATACTGAGTTACTGAATATACAAATCTGGCTTAAATGAATAGTATTTAATTTACGTATTCAACGAAATTGGCTTATTAACACTACTTTCGTAATTAATCGTAATTATACAAAAACTGAGGGCAAAACTTTCCTAACATTACTTGTGAAACATAGTAATAACTTGTTTAATATTATGAGAAAAGAAGTTATCTAGTTTTAATAGAAATACTAATTAGCATTCTATCTGAACTTTAACAATATACTGCTGCTACGAATTAATTAATATTTGATAATTAAACAAATGCATCCGATATCAAATAATAGAAAAAGACCTTCAGCTGGTTACTTTACAACAAATAATAACAAAAGTTTTGGAAAAGAAAATGATAATAGACTAATTACATTCATACCTATTAGTCTATTACTATGCAACAATGGTATCGGGAGATTCAGTAATGTAAGCATATGGGAATAAATCCCAACAAGCTTCGTTACATGTGCTGTGGCACTTATAATCCGTAATGAAAATTAATAGATTGAACCTTCACTGTCAAATGGATCACCTATGTTTTTTAACTTGTGCAGAAAATTCCTATATTATATGGTGTGGTTGAATTATTCACGTGTCTTTGGTTTTATTTGCAGGTAATTACTGAAAACACACAAATACTTTGAGTTATAACTGAGTAAACTAACAGATGCTTGTATAGATATGAAATTAATACATAGTTCCAAGTATATACTTCGCAAATCGCGAAATTTTCTGACATATGCTGCTCCTGTAAGATGGACAACCGATCTGCAACACATGAAAATTTGTGCTGGACCGGGATTCGAACCCGGGTGTCACGCTATTCGTGAGCGGTCGCCTTAACCACTCGGCCACCCGTGCACGCTTCCTGGCCAGACCCAAACTTCCATGTGTTGCTTTTGCCCCTTTCCCTCACATGCTCGCACAAGTTATAGTGTGAGTTCCACAAGAGGGAGACAATTCTAACACCGTAAGCCTGTCATGGCGTTAATGTTTATTATGTCTGTTCCAAGGGAACAGACGTTGACGGTGATCCGCAGCAGAGATAAATATATCCACTTATATACTTCGCAAATCGCGAAATTTACCGACGTCTGCTGCTCCTGTAAGATAGACAAACGATCTAATGAAGTTAAAACTTTGTGCCGGACGGGACTCGAACGCGGGTCTCCCGCTCCGGCACAAATTTTCATGTGTTGCAGATCGTTTGTTCATCTTACAGGAGCAGCAGACGTCGGGAAATTTCGCGATTTCTGAAGTATATACGTGGATATATTTATCTCTGCTGCGGATCACCGCCGTCTGTTCCCTTGGAACAGACATAGTAGTAATACATACTTCCTGAAGTAAGCTTTTCTCATTCGTGTACGTGTGTTTAGTTTATTATTACAGGAAACAAAGAATTGAAGCAAGAAAAATATTACACTTACAAAAGTAATTGCTTTGTACAGGCACTTTAAATTTCTCTGTTTTTTGGAAAAAGTAGTGTAGTGGGTGTCCCCTTGCATTTATCGTAGATCATGTACGAAAATACTTATCAAAAACTTTTCCGTTATCTCAATTGTTTGGTCCGATGAGGAAAGGTTTACTGTTTGTTTGAATACTGGGCTACACTAAAGGTTAGTCTGAATTTATAGTTGAACTCTTTCGATGTGGAGCTACAAACCAAACTTTTCTTAAAATCGGCGGATAAGTATTTCGTAGAGCTGGGAAGTCCGCATGGACAGAACTGCGCGCTCTTTCCACGTCTTTCCGTCGGATATAACTCCCTATATCTCGAGAATGAAATGAGTTGTCGTTCTGATCTCAACCTTAAATAAAATTTAGATATCTTAACTACATGTAGTCCGCAGATTTGTATGTGCTAAAATCAACCATATGCAAAGTCTACGATATGCGATTTTTTCGTCTGCGAACTCCTCTAAAGTTTGCATAGTAGTTTATTTAATTTGATATAGCACAGTAAATGTAGGGAATAACGAAGTCAGATCATTATCGAGCGAAAATATCATTCGATAAGATGTAAATAGTTAAATTTTTACATCGAATAGTTTTCACAGAATCGGTTGATAAATATTATTTGCGCTCGGGACGCTGTGGCGGCCAGTGTGTAAGCAGTAGCGAAATAGGCTCGGCATGGTCGAAGCTGGCAAACTGGCCATACTTTCCATATGCAGAGCTTTATTAGCCGTACAGATGCCCAATTTCCCTCCTGGATAAAGAGAGGGCCACAGCTGTTTATCTCCGTTCAGCCTTGGTTGTAATTTCACCTCCCGGTGATTCTATTAGGGCGTCAAACTTGTCAGCAGCCGTGAACACGTCAGCTATGCACATTCTGTGTTCTTCTTATTCTGGAACTGCTTATCATGTTTTATTCTGGTGCCATGTAGGCCCGTGTTAGAGGAATATTCCACTGGTGTTCTTAATGTGTCACTACTCAGTAGACGCTACTAAATTAGCTGTGCACGTTACGTGTTATCCTAATTGCGTAACTTATCACGGTCTGGTCTGTTGCCTTGTATTCCACGAAGAAGGAATACATTCCAATGCTTTCTGGTTTCTCGGGTTCTTCCTTGTATATCACTGGGCTGTGACAGGGACTATGTTTCTTTGAAAGGTCATACGACTGTCTTGCAGATGTCATTGCGTCAGGAACGCGCATCTATTTCCATCCTTAAAATCGGAAAGTTTCGCGATTCCCCGCCTCTGATTTATCTGTTTGCGATTTCTTGTTCGTGGGTCGAGTACGATTAACTTCGGCGGATCAACAGCCTTGCTGTGTTGTGGTTCGACACAGCCGCGTAGCTGTCGGTGTTTTGGTTGCTGCCTTCTGGTTTGATTTTCGTAGCTGCCGTGTGCGTTTACACTTGCTGTGGTTCAAAGACAACTTCGCGTCCTTTGTGCCATACCAGAAATTTGATTCCTATAGTTAAGGGGAGACGGAAGGCAATTTATATCCCTATTCTGAGAATGCTATTTTACTCTTTGAATAGGTACACTTTTCAAAATAACTATAAGTGATAAAACAATGAAATTTTCGCTATATATATATATATATATATATATATATATATATATATATATATATATATATAATGTGCCTTGATTTTCAAGTAGAATAAACATAATACATCTAATGGTTTTGAACAAAAAAAATTCCATCCACTAGTAAAATTTAACTTCTTTTTAGCACATTAATTACTATAAAACAGTTCCTGATTGTTTGGAGGTTTACTTTTAATACCTTATTACCACCTGTAGTACATATTGACCAAGTTTAATGTTTCTAACCCCATTAGTTTATCAAATAATGGTACCTGAATATACAGAATTTAGTTTTGAGAAGAATCCATTTGAAATTTAATATTGCAATTATAGTATAGTGATTGATGAGAATTACTTACCACTAATATTTTCCTGCATCACTGAGCATCATCCGAATCACACTTATTTTCTTCTCTTGGCCCCTCTTATTTTCTGTCTTTCTTCTTTTGTGCATTTAAATTAGCAACATATGCCTTGCGGACTCGCTTTATCTATTTGCCCCAAGGAGTTTGCAGTATTTCCACTAGATTTTATGCCCAATAATTCCAAAACATCCAGTTTTCTAGTTACACCATCACTGAAGCATAGAATACCATCATAAACACCAAATTTGAAGTTTTAAGCTGAACAAATAAAGTTTTCGATAACCGGGTCAAAATGATAGAATTTACACTTTCATTTAAATTTTAGTTTTCCTATCAAGACATTTCTTCAACAATATATCTTTACAAAGGTCTCTAAATATGGGTTTAATTTCATTCATTACTGATGCATTTCTCCTGTAATTGCTCCAAGTGTCAGGATCATTCAGGTAAAGGGCGTGCACTGGATTTTCATTTGTGGAAAGATTATGGAAAAGTTAGGTCCGTACAGCTTTATTTACGTTTTCTAAATTACCTACATATCTCCTTATGGCCAGACCATAATAATTCTGTAATTTATTTCAACATTTGTCAGGCGACCTTTACCACTTATCATCTTACCATCTTTCAATTCTGGTTTTTACTTTTCTTTTAATAATCTTCTAAACCTCTCTTCTGGAGAGACATTGTGACATTAAGACCATAGGGTTGTTCTGTGCATGCCTGATCATAAGCCTTGCTGTCACCGTCCTTTAAATACAGAGCGTCAGGAAAACCATCATAACTCACGAAAAAATTATCATATCTACACGAAAAAAAAAAAAAAAAAAAAAAAAAAAAAAAAAAAAAAAAACGGTTTTACGCAGAAAATACCAGGAATTTCAAATACGCCGAAACCTAAAACTCGATTTTTCAGCCCGCTTGCATTCCGTCTCCCTTTAAATGACACTGTGTGGTCAGTGACTTATTTCTGAACGTTTGATGCTGAGACAGATTCTAACATGCGAATGCCGCGGTGGAGTAGTCGAGCGGTCTATGGCGCCACGCTGCGGAGAGCGCGGTTGCTCGCCGTGGAGGTTCGAGTCCTCCCTGGGGCATGGGTATGTGTGTGTTGTCCTTAGGTTAGTTTACCTAGGTTTAAGTAGTTTGTAAGCTACGGACTGATGACCGCACAGTTTGGTCTGATGGATTTACGAACATTTGAACATTTCTAACATGCGACTGGGTGTGTTTCGTTTCGACGGCGCGAGCAGCACCTCTGCAGGACACTCAGCCGAGATGGCAACCGGGAGGTAAAGGCCGCTTGCGGTGGCCAATACCGGCTAGGAGCAGACTCGCAAGAGGACCCGCAGTATTTACAGATACGTACTTTAAGAAAAGAGGGGGACAAGACTTCTAAAGCTTTACCTGCTTGGCGGCGAAGCCAAATAGTGTTTAAAGTCCTTTGTACACGGCTTAGGCTGATGCCCATGATATTAAATTTTTTATTCTTCCACGTAAGTGTTTACCTACGATCTTGGGTCTCTTAAATGTGCTTTTGGGGGACATAGGTTATGTTATTGTTGTGGTCTTCAGTCCGCAGACTGTTTTGATGCACATATCCATGCTACCCTGTCCTGTGCAAGTCTCCCCCCTCGGGCATGGATGTTTCTGTAAGGTAGTTCATAAGTAGTTTGTTTGTACGTTTAGGGACTGATGACCCCCAAGGTGTCCCTTAAGCTTAACAAACATTTGAAACATTGATCTTCATCTGAGAATACGTTCGGAAACCTACATCCTTTTGAATCTGCTTATTTTATTCGTACGTCGGTCCCCCTCTACGGTTTTTACTCCATACACCTCCTTCTAATGCTAAATTGATAATTCCTTGATGTCTCAAATATGTACCCCCGCCGGCCGCGGTGGCCGAGTGGACTGAGGCGCTCCAGTCACGGTCTGCACGGCAACTACGGTCGGGGGTTCGAATCCCGCCTCCGGTATGGTTATTTGTGCCGTCCTTAGTATTAGCTAGTTCATAAGTCGTTTGTAAGTTTAGGGACTGATGACCCCGTAGTTAAGTCCCATAAGCTATACAAACAATTTGAACATTTTGTGTACAACCAATCTATCTCGTCTCTTAGGGTACGCCAGAAACTCCTTTTCTTCCCGATTCGGTTAAGCACTTCCTCGTGAGTTATGTGATCTACCCATCTAATTTTCATCATTTGTCTGTAGCACCACATTTCAAAAGCTTCTATCATCTTTTTGCCTGAACTCCTTATCATCCACGTTTCACTCCCACACAATGCTACACTCCAGACAAATGCTTTCAGGAGGGACTTCCTAAAATTTAAATTAATATTGGATGTCAACAAATTACGCTTCCTCAGAAACGCTGTTCTTCCCATAGCCATTCTGCGTTTTATATCTTGACTTCAGACATCAGAAGTTATCTTGCTACCCAAATAACAAAACTCATCTACTGCTTTTATCGTCTCATTACGTAATCTAATACCTTCAGCATCGTCTGACTTTCAGACGCTACATTCCATTATCCTTGTTTCACACTTGTTGATGTTCATCTTATATCCACTTTTCAAGACACTGTCCATTCCATTAAATTGCTCTTTCAGATCATTTGTGGTCTCTGACAAAATTACTATGTTATCGCAAACCGCAAAGTTTTTTTTTCTTTTCTCTGAACTTTAATTACCTTTCCAAATGTATCCTTGCATTCCTTCACTGCTTGCTCAATGTACAGATTGACCAGCATTTGGGGAAAGGCTACAACCTTTTCTTACTCCCTTCCCAACTTCTACGACCCTTTCTAGCCCCCGACTCTAATAACCGCTGTCTGATTGCATACCAAGTAGAACAATTTCTTCATAACTGGATCTCCTAACGATATTAGCAGTTCAGACGGAATATCTTCTATTCCAGGGGCCTTGTTTCAAGTCCTTCAGCGCCCTGTCAATTTCTTCTCGCAGTATTGTATCTCCTCTTCCTTCACTTCGTCTTCCATTTCTAGAATACTATCTTAAAGTTTATTTCCTTTCTAAAGGCCCTCTATATATTCCTTCCAAATTTTAGCTTTCCCGTCCTTGCTTAGTACTGGTTTTCCCTCTGAGTTCTTGATATTCATACAGCTGCTTTCCTTGTCTCCAAATATCTTTCTTATTTTCCTGTTGACGGTATCTACCTTTTTCCTGGCTATACATTCTTCTATGGTTGTCCTCTAGCCACTCCTGCTTAGCCAATCTGCACTTCCTCTTAATCTCATTTTTCAGACGTCTGTACTCCCTTTTTCCTCTTTCACTAGATGCATTTTTATATTTTCTCCTCTCATCAATTAAGCCCAGTATATCCTGTGTTATCCAGGGATTTGTATTAGGTCTTGACCTTCTGTATATGTGATTCTCTGCTAATATTCATCTCGGGTATGCAGCCGGATACCGTCGTCAATTAGACACGATATTTCAGCAGACCAACTGGCTGCCATCTTCAGGTGAGAGCGCAAAACACTAACTCGCCGGAAACTGATAAGGAACAAGAAACAGCAGCCCCTTTATACACCGCTGACGACCCACAAAGCGTGCGCGAAACCAAAGTAGAAGCCACCTAGGCGCAATAGAACCAGTAGCGCGCCGGTGGAGAAAAACGGCAAAAACGATGGGTCGAAAACAAAGCTAGTTAAAAGAAACAGCAGGTCGAAATGAAGACCTTTGTTGATTGATGTCAGATAAAATCGGGTTCCAAGATTTAATTAGTGGAAAACCCTTGTCCCTATTAATAATATTATCGGCCATACGAATTTCCATGGATTCTTTAAGAACACATTCCCAGTAGCGGGAAGCAGGAGCAATCAGTTTACTTTCATCGTATAACATCTTGTGTCCCTCATTCAAACAATGTTCAGCAACAGCCGATTCTTCGGGTTGGAGCAAACGAGTATGACGGTGGTGTTCCACACACCGATCCTGAACTGTGTGGATCGTTTGGCCAATGTAAGTTTTACCACAATAACCAGGAATACTATAAACACCGGGTTTCATCAGACCAAAATCATCTTTGACTGACCCAAGGAGGGCCCTAGTCTTAGGTGGGGGCATAAAAACACTTTTAATGTCGAATCTTCTTAAAATTCTTGAAATTTTCGAGGAAATATTCCCGACGAAAGGCCAAAAGGCAATAGACTTATAATTGTCTTCTAATGGTTCACATTTTGAACCAAATTGAAATGCACGACAAATTTTTTGAGCAGTGTATCCATTCTGTTGAAAGACCACATTGAGATGCTCCAGTTCTTCACCCAGATGTTCAGCATCAGAAATGGCGTACGCTCTTTTTACTAAAGTACGCAAGACCCCCATACGTTGGTGTGGCGGATGACAGCTCGTTGCATGAAGATAAAGATCGGTATGCGTTGGCTTGCGATACACTCCATGTCCTAAGGTCCCATCACTGTTCTTTTGAACCAAAACATCCAGAAAAGGAAGTTTCCCATCGTTCTCTACCTCCATCGTAAATTTAATATTGGGATGGAGACAATTAAAATGGTCTAAAAATGATTTAAAGCATCCATACCATGAGGCCAAACCATAAAAATGTCATCGACGTATCTCCAAAAACAGGCAGGCTTAAGAAACGACGTCCTTAAAGCCATGTCTTCAAAGTCCTCCATAAAAAGGTTTACGACTATGGGGGAAAGAGGACTCCCCATAGCCACATCGTCAGTTTGTTCAAAAAACGTATCATTAAAAAGGAAATACGTCGAAGTCAGCACATGACGACATAACTTGACTGTTTCATCATCCAATATATTCAAGAGGAACCCGGGTAAAAAGGGAAACAACGTCGAAACTGACAAGCAATTCTGATGGACCAAGACAAACTGATTTCAGCCGCCGAAAAAAAATGTGACGAGTTCAATATGTGATGATCACACTTTCCAACATGAGGAGCGAGAACAGAAGCTAAATATTTGGCCAAATTATAGGTAGGGGCACCCAAATTGCTCACAATAGGACGAACAGGAATTCCATGCTTGTGAACCTTAGGTAGGCCATACAATCTCGGAGGGACAGCAGCTCCAAGGCGAAGTTTCTTAACAACATCCTCTGACAAGGAACTCTTCTTTAAGAGTAAAAGAGTCTTCCGTTTTATACGTTCGGTGGGATCATTACGTAGGGTACGGTAGGCTGAGTCATCCAATAACAAGTTCATCTTGGACACATAGTCTCCACGTGATAGAAGAACCGTTGCGTTTCCTTTATCGGTCGGAAGGATAACCAAATCCTTATCCTCTCTCAAAGACCGGATGGCCGCCCTCTCACTACTAGAAATATTGCTTCTAGGACGAGCTGCTCTGCGAAGTTTGTAGGCAACCTCTTGTCTAATTTCATCAGCCTGGTCTTCTGGAATACGAGACAACGCTTGCTCAACAGCACAAATAAATTCCGTAATAGGAACAACCTTGAGTGTGGGTGCAAAATTTAAACCTTTCTACAAAACAGATAATGAAGCGTTGTCCAGTTCCTTATCTGTAAGATTGACAACAACCCGCCGACGGAAATCGTCACCAGAAATTGTCTGTTGAGTGCACAGTCGCTCAAATTTTGAAAACTGTTTGCAAGCAGCACCTCTCTGAGCCGAGTCGGAAAAGGCCCATGAAGCACTATCAACCCACTCCCATGACGCGGCCGAAAGCCGAGATGAAATGTCTTTGGAAACAAAATCTAGTTGTCTACGAGTAAAACGAAGCCGTTCACGTAGTAGCGCAAGACTGGCACGCTTCTTAATCTTGTTAGCCATTCTAGAATCAATAAAATGAACTATTCTAGCAAACTTAGGAACAATACCTTCATTCCGGCATCTAGTTAAAAATATTAGTGCACTCAGCAACTTCCCTTTCTTCTTGCGTAGTTTTTCAAACTCCTTGAAACGATTTACCATTTCCTCCCCGTAGAGGTACATGATGTGATTGCGTAGACTTTCCCGGCGTAGTAACTGCTAATATTCATCTCGGGTATGCAGCCGGATACCGTCGTCAATTAGACACGATATTTCAGCAGACCAACTGGCTGCCATCTTCGTAGCGCGCCGGTGGAGAAAAACGGCAAAAACGATGGGTCGAGAACAAGGCTAGTTAAAAGAAACAGCAGGTCGAAATGAAGACCGTTGTTGATTGATGTCAGATAAAATCGGGTTCCAAGTTTTACTTAGTGGAAAATCCTTGTCCCTATTAATAATATTATCGGCCATACGAATTTCCATGGAAGTCAGCACATGCCTATCGTAGGCTACGTAATGATCCCACCGAACGTATAAAACGGAAGACTCTTTTACTTTTAAGGAAGAGTTCCTTGGAGCTGCTGTCCCTCCGAGATTGTATGGCCTACCTAAGGTTCACAAGCATGGAATTCATCTTCGTCCTATTGTGAGCAATTTGGGTGCCCCTACCTATAATTTGGCCAAATATTTAGCTTCTGTTCTCGCTCCTCATGTTGGAAAGTGTGATCATCACATATTGAACTCGTCACATTTTTTTCGGCGGCTGAAATCAGTTTGTCTTGGTCCAACAGACTTGCTTGTCAGTTTCGACGTTGTTTCCCTTTTTACCCGGGTTCCTCTTGAAGAGTCATTGCGATTAATTAGTAATATATTGGATGATGAAACAGTCAAGTTATGTCGTCATGTGCTGACTTCGACGTATTTCCTTTTTAATGATACGTTTTTTGAACAAACTGACAATGTGGCTATGGGGAGTCCTCTTTCCCCCATAGTCGCAAACCTTTTTATGGAGGACTTTGAAGACATGGCTTTAAGGACGTCGTTTCTTAAGCCTACCTGTTTTTGGAGATACGTCGATGACATTTTTATGGTTTGGCCTCATTGTATGGATGCTTTAAATCATTTTTAGACCATTTTAATTGTCTCCATCCCAATATTAAATTTACGATGGAGGTAGAGAACGATGGGAAACTTCATTTTCTGGATGTTTTGGTTCAAAAGAACAGTGATGGGACCTTAGGACATGGAGTGTATCGCAAGCCAACGCATACCGATCTTTATCTTCATGCGACGAGCTGTCATCCATCACACCAACGTATGGGGGTCTTGCGTACTTTAGTAAAAAGAGCGTACGCCATTTCTGATGCTGAACATCTGGGTGAAGAACTGGAGCATCTCAATGTGGTCTTTCAACAGAATGGGTACACTGCTCAACAAATTTGTCGTGCATTACAATTTGGTCCAAAATGGGAACCATTAGAAGACAATTATAAGTCTATTGCCTTTTGGCCTTTCGTCGGGAATATTTCCTCGAAAATTTCAAGAATTTTAAGAAGATTCGACATTAAAAGTGTTTTTATGCCCCCACCTAAGACTAGGGCCCTCCTTGGGTCAGTCAAAGATGATTTAGGACTGATGAAACCCGGTGTTTATAGTATTCCGTGTTATTGTGGTAAAACTTACATTGGCCAAACGATCCACACAGTTCAGGATCGGTGTGTGGAACACCACCGTCATACTCGTTTGCTCCAACCTGAAAAGTCGGCTGTTGCTGAACATTGTTTGAATGAGGGACACAAGATGTTATACGATGAAAGTAAACTGATTGCTCCTGCTTCCCGCTACTGGGAATGTGTTCTTAAAGAATCCATGGAAATTCGTATGGCCGATAATATTATTAACAGGGACAAGGGTTTTCCACAAAGTAAAACTTGGAACCCGCTTTTATCTGACATCAATCAACAACGGTCTTCATTTCGACCTGCTGTTTCTTTTGACTAGCCTTGTTTTCGACCCATCGTTTTTGCCGTTTTTCTCCACCGGCGCGCTACTGGTTCTATTGCGCCTAGGTGGCTTCTACTTTGGTTTCGCGCACGCTTTGTGGGTCGTCAGCGGTGTATAAAAGGGCTGCTGTTTCTTGTTCTTTATAAGTTTCCGGCGAGTTAGTGTTTTGCGCTCTCACCTGAAGATGGCAGCCAGTTGGTCTGCTGAAATATCGTGTCTAATTGACGACGGTATCCGGCTGCATACCCGAGATGAATATTATCAGTTACTACGCCGGGAAAGTCTACGCAACCACATGATACTCTGCTGCTTTCACTACTCTATCTCCCAGAGCTACCCATTTTTCTTCTACTGTATTACTTTCCTTAGTTTCAGCCAATCCTTGCTTAATGGTCCCTCTGAAACTCTCAACCATCTCTGGTTCCTTCAATTTGTCCAGGTTCCATCTCCTAACTTTTATACCGTTCTGCAGTCTCTTAAGTTTAAATCTGCAGCACGTAACCAATAAGTTACGGTCAGAGTCTATATCTGCCACTGGATATGTCTTACAGTTTAGAACCTGATTTCTAAATCTATTCCTTACCATTATAAAGTCAATCTGGTACCTTTCAGTGTCTCCTGGTCTCTTTCAGGTGTACAGCCTTCTTTCATGATGATTAAACCAAGTGTTGGTAATCATTAAATTGAGCTCTGCGCAAAATTCTACCAAGCGACCTCCTTTTTCATTTTTTTTCCCAGTCCATATTAACCTACTACATTTCGTTCTCTTTCTTTGTAATCACAATCAAGTTTTCGTCTCCCTTAATTTTCTGAAAAATTTCTTTTATCTCATACATTTATTCGATGTCCTCATAATCGGCAGAGCTAGTTGGCATATGAACTTGTACTACTGTCATCGTTGTTGGCTTTGTGTCTATCTTTGCTATGATAATGCGTTCACTACGCTGTTCATAGTAACTTACCAGCATTCCTATTTTCTTACTCATTATCAGACCTACTCTTGCGTTACCCCCAACTGGCTTCGTGTTAATAACCCTATACTCACCTGACCAGAAATCCTGTTCATCCTACCATCCAACTTCACTAATCCCCACTGAATCTAACTTCAACCTATCCATTTCTCTTATTAAATTTTCTAGCTTCCCTACCCGATTATGAGATATAACATCCCATTCTCCGTTCCGTAAAATGCCAATCTTTCCTGAGGATCACATCCTCCTGAGTAGTCCCCGCCCAGAGATTGGAATGGGGGACTATTTTTCCTCTGGAAAATTTTATTCAAGAAGTCGCTATCATCGTATATTCATACAGTAGAGCGTCATGTCCTTGGGAAAAAGTAACAACTGTAGTTTCTCCTTGCTTTTAGCCGTTCGCAGTAACTACAGGCCATGTTATCTAATGTTACAAGGCCAGCTCAGACTGTTGCCCCTGTAACTACTGAAAAGGCTGCTGCCCCTCTTGAGGGGCAGCACGGACACCCACAGATACCCATCCGCTGTGGTTGTACCTACGGTAAGGCTATCTGCATCGTTGAGACACACAAGCGATCCCACCTTGGCAATGTCTGTAATTAATGGGGGTGGCTAAGTTCTGTGTATGAAATTGGCACACTTGCAGTAACCATCCCAGGGCTAATCTTTAGGTTCTGTATATGAAAGATTAGCCCTGAGAGGGTTATTGCAAGTGTGCCAATTTATTGATGTACACGTTTCCTGCCATTATTGAAGAGGAACGAATATCGATTACCTCTCAGGGGATCTTGCTCGATTTTCGATTTTTTTTCTGTAAAATTCAGCGTCATAATTGAATGTGCTTGTGAAGTATAATAATGTTGTTAGCTTTGTTATAACTGAAGGTTACACAGTTATCCATGTGACTGGAATTTTAGAAGAATATCTGGCTAGAATTATCATAATATTATCATTTCATCAATGGTGACCAACGTTATTAAAAAGGCTAGGAGCGAGTGTTTGTTAGAAAGAGCCGATAAGCCATTGTTAGAATCATACTTAGAAAATTAATTAACATCTTTTAGTTCCGGTACAATGGAGGTAGAAGAATTGTGGACTAAATTAAAATTATTTTTGAGAACATTATGGATAAAAGCGATCTTACAAGTGTGATTCAAATAACAAGGCAGTCTATAGCGCAATTTCTTTTATTTCCCTGGTAAATGGTTTCGGTCATGACCATCATCAGACCACAACTCTAATGATACATAATACATTATTGGGCACTATAGACGTTATCTTTGTAAACTATATTGAATTACAATTTTTCAAAAATAATCCAGAAATAGCTAGGAAAAATTATTTATTACAAAATATACGTCGATGATCCACTCATATTATATAAAGCTTCTAAAGAAGAGATTGGCATACTCACTAACAAACTGAATGACATGCATCCCAAACTTGCAATTACGAAAATGCTGTGTTATTAGTCCGTAGATTACAAACTACTTAAACTAAATTAAACTAACCTAAGGAAAACACAAACACCCATGCCCGACGGGGACTCGGACCCCCGACGGCGAACAGCCGCGCACACCGCAGCACGGCAGCCCAATGCGCACGGCTAATCCGCCGCTGCTTGCATTTGCAGTAGAACATGAAGACAACAAGACCTTAAAATTTTTGGATATTACAGTTACAAATCAAAGTGGTAAACATGTTTTTATGATTTACAAGAAACCAACTGCTACAGCTATAATAATCACTGCTATTTCATGTCACCCACTAAATTTCAAGATAACCTTCCTCCAAACTATGATCCATAGAATATTGAAACTACCTCTGCAACCAGAAGCCATCCAAACTAAAATTAACATTCTGAAACAAATAGCCATAGCTAACAACTTTAACGCAAACCAGGTTGATTTGATATACCATAAATTACGACAGACCAATGATAATACTACAGTTTCAAAACGGAGCTACGCAAAAATGACATACATAGGACTTCCTTAAGATAAGATAAATAGATTGTTTAAAAATTCCAATTAACTCAACATTTACAACAAATAACCAGCTTCAGACTAAAACATACAGTTGGTGACTGATAGGTATCAAAAATCTGGTGTCTACAAGACACAATCTAAAGAGTGTGATAAACAGTATATAGGACGAACCGGCAGTAGCGTACTAACACGGTTTAAACAACATACCACTGGTACTGCTCGCACATTTTTGGTCTACATCTCGATGGGTGCAATCATACAGAAGGGTCTATTTCCGACAGTATGAAACTCTTACAGTGTACCCAAAGGGCAAATACTCAATGCACTCCAAAAAATAGAAATCTACACACATCATAAGAATGAACCATTAGATTTCATGAATGAGCAGTTAGATTTCATAGATATTTCTTTGAACTATTTGATGATGTCCTGTAGAATGGTTACGCTTTTGTTCCATTTTCAGTATAAGACACAAGATCATTTTAGTTAATGACTTCAGCTGTCACAGTCATATATTTTAACCAAATTAATTTATATTACTGATGTACTTGTGGCAAATATTTTATTTTATCTGCCTCTTAGTTTTAAGGCAAGGGCCCTGAGAACCAAACACTTTATCAAAAATGATTTTATTGCAGATGTAACACATTCATATGTAGCAGCAAAACTGGTGTTTATTTTGTTCTGACGTAATGACAATAATATTTTTATTTATAATCTGACAATTGCAAAATAGTACCTCCGATTTATGTTTTTGAAATCATAACAAAACCATAGCATAGTTTGCTATGGTTCCATATGCTACATATGTCTTTCTATATGATCATATATATTTACTTTTAAATTCTTTTACATTTTTCGACCTGATTAACCAGTCTATATAATGACTAGCTTAACGCCCGCTACTTCGTTTGCGTAGGCTGGTTGGTCTGCACCAGTTGTTTCTCCTTCTTAATTAAGTTTTTATAGATATAGCTTAAGTACTATCATAATTAAATGTTATGAAACTACTTGTAGCCGCGGCAGCATGGCCGTGGGTATTGAGGCAGCATGCTGCGGTGCGCGCTGCTGTTCGCCGTTGGGGGTTCGATTCACCCTTCGGGCATGGGTGTTTGTGTTGTCCTTAGCATAAGTTAGTCTAAGTTAGGTTAAGTCAGTTTCATTAGTTTGTAAGCCTTGGGGATTGTTGACCCCATAGTTAAGTCTCTTTAGATTTACAAACATTTGAACATTTGATTTTACTACTTGTAACCCCCTGTGGCACCCCTTGAATTTCGGAAAATACCCGAACATGTGTCTTTTAAATTCCAACCAAGTATGCAAATATCATTTTTTGTAATTCTGGGTTCAAAAATGGCTTTGTAGCAACGTATTTTCAAAAAAATGTTTCATCCCCTATTTCACCACCTAAATGATTAATTTTCTGAAAATACCGAAACACGTATCTTTTTAATTCTGACCAAGGAAATAAATATCAATTTATCTGATTGTAGCTTCAAAATTGCCTTAATAGCAAAAGATTTTCGAAAAACATCCCCTCTCCAATTTAACCCCCTTGATGGTTGAATTTCCAAAAATACCGAAACACGATTTTTTTTAAATTGTAAGGAACAACACAAGTACCTATTTTTGTAGCTCTAGCATCAAAATGTGTTTTCGAAAAGAATTTTTGATACCCTATTTTACCCCTTTAGTTGTTGT
Source organism: Locusta migratoria (assembly GCA_026315105.1). Classification (NCBI taxonomy): domain Eukaryota; kingdom Metazoa; phylum Arthropoda; class Insecta; order Orthoptera; family Acrididae; genus Locusta; species Locusta migratoria. The sequence continues at coordinate 544,545,227 of CM048744.1, forward strand.
ATTTCCAAAAATATTGAAACTCTTTTTTTTTTTAATCCTGACCAAGAATCCATATCCGGAGTTTCGTAGTTGTAGCTTAAAATTTGAGTGAACAGCAACATATTTTTGAAAATCAATTTTTGCGCGCCCTGTTTCACCCCCTAATTGGTTGAATTTCAAAAACTGCAGACGAAATATCGAAAAATCGCTTCTTAAATGACGCTTACAGAGTAAGATCAATACCCTCCACAAATTTCAAGTTTCTATCTTTAGTGGTTTGGGCTGGGCGATGATGAGTCAGTGAGTCAGTCAGTCGGGACATTGCCTTTTATATATAGAGATTTGGTTTGTTGCAATTTGAAATCCATTATAGTATAACTTCCGTTAGAACTTATACCCGACTGGGCAACATTTAAATTAGAGGTGGAGCTTACAGTATTTAAAGTATGACTGCACCTACATATAAAGCAGTCGACATTAAACCTTTAGGGAAAATCCAGCTGAAAACAACTGGTGGCCAACATTACGGGTATACTTTATTCTTATTTTTAATAATCAATTTATAAAATTATCCCTCTAATAATATATTATGTATCATTACAGCTGTAGTCTGATGATGGTCATGTAAGTGACCAAAACCGGTTACCAGTGAAATAAAAGAAATTGCGAGCTAGACTCCCCAGTTACTTTAATTACTAAATTTAAATACATTGTAAGTAAAGGGTTAGATAAATATGTTACTATAAAGTCGATTAACGTCGGAAAAGATCCACCGTGGTGTAATAATAATATTAGAAAGCTACAAAAAAGCAAAGGCTGTTGCACTCTAGGCTAAAAAAGAACACGCAAAAGTTAATAGAGATTCGTGCTTCTATAAAAAGAATCTATGCGTGAAGCATACCATAATTATCACAGCCATACCGTAGCAAAAGATCATTCCGAGAATCATCAAAATTCTGGTCCTCTGTAAAATCGAAAAGCGGGTCAAACGCCACTATCCAGTCACTCGATCATTCCGGGGCAGTAATAAAAGAAAGCAGCTGAAGCTGTAACGCAGACTTTTTGAGGGCACACGATGCACGTTTGCTTAAAATAAATTGTTATTCAAACCACAGATTCGAGTTGTCAGTAAAATTACGAACTACTGGATACCAATAACAGACCGTACGGATCCTTAATTAAAAAGAAGCAAAATTAAACCAATTAATTTCCGACGTTTTATTAATTTTCACCAACCAAAGAGCATCACAGAATGATTGCTTACTTACAGGATAATCGAAGGGAAGGGACAGAGTAATTTCTACGTTCTGTTTGATTAATGTATAAACTGAAACTTCCTGGCAGATTAAAATAGTGTGACGGAACCGGGACTCGAACCTGGGACCTTTACCTTTCGCGGGCAAGCGCTCTACCGACTGAGCTACCCCAACAAGACTCATGATGCCGCCTCACAACTTTACTTCCGCCACTACCTCGCCTCCTACTTACCAAATTTCACAGAAGCTCTCCTGAGAACCATGCAAGACTAGCACTCCTGGAAGAAAGGATATGGTGGAGACGTGGCTTATCCACAGCCTAAGGGATATTTCCAGAAATTGTTTAAAATGGAGAATTTCCTGTAGCCGTTAAGTTTAAAAGCAATAGGAAGCCACGCCGTGGCGAAGGCATACCAGCTTTGTCCCGCGCTGTTCCGCGCTGCAACCGCGCAGCAACCTGAGTGTCTGAGACACAGTGCCGCTCTCAGGGACTACGTTCCCCGAACGGTTCCTCTCCCCTACCTGTAAGGTCGACTACAGGGACTCCTTTTGAACATCGGAAGCACAGTGCGGTGCCGTGCCCGTCGAACAGCCACGCATCGCCATTCGGTTGCAGAGCTTCATGGTATCCACTTCGTGGACAGTCTAGAGCGGAATTTACCGCCGTATTAGTAGTGACTTTGAGGACCGTCTGCGTCTGTTACAGTGATGAGCGAGTGGAAGCATCCGTTACACTTACTATTTCGTTTGTAGTGAGGTAAACTTGCCCGTTTGACCCCTGCTCTGGTTATAGTATTATGACTTTCATGGCTAGCAACTCTCTCTCTGATTAAACCACTCTCCGCTCTCTCTAGGGACTGCAAATGTATCTGTATAAAATGTACATATTTCTTGACTATTGTTAGTAATTCGTTGTCCTACAGCAAGGTGTTACGTGGCAAAATAGACTGATTTGTGACACAATATTAAACATGCAACAGGGCTACCTCAAATTCGTCATATCTTTATGAATACAGATTTCACCGCACTTCTGCCTATTTGTTCTGTAACTTTCCTACTAACCTCTTTTCAGTTAACGAATTTTCAATAAGGCGACGAAACTCCTGCCAAGAGATGAAGTCCGACGCCTTTACGGTCCAAGGACATCAGACCAGCAGGTGAGTGTAACTTCCTGTCTGAGAGGGAAGTCGATAAGCAGCAAACTTCTTTGTTCATCTTCTTTAGTATATCTTCATCATTTACAAAGTTCTAAATTCAACATTTATGAAATCTTTCACGCAGGAGGATCGTACAAACGTACCATCATTTGATCAACGCACTATCTCTCAAATGGAGGACATATATTTCCGGTGAAGAGAAGCAGCTAGGAGAGCTGAATAAAAAGAGACTCCTGGTCGGGATGGAATACCAGTTCGGTTTTACAAAGAGTATTCTGCGGCGTTGGCCCCTTACTTAGCTCGCATTTTTCGCGAATCTTTAATTCAGCGCAAAGTTCTTAGTGGTTAGAAAAAAGCGCAGGTGACTCCCGTTTATAACAAAAGTAAAAGATCTGATACAATTACAGGCCAATATCTTTAACATCAGTTTCCTGTAGAATTATGGAGCATATTCTCAGTTCGAATACAGTAAATTTCCTTGAGACGGAAAAACTTCTTGCTATGAATCAGCACTGGTTCATGAAACACCGTTCGTACGAAACTCAGCTTGCCCTTTTCTCACATGACGTCTTGCGGGCCATGGATGAAGGGCAATAGGCAAATTGTGTTTTTCTCTGTTTCAAAAAGGCACTTGAAGCAGTGCCGCACTGCAGACTGCTAACGAAGAAAGACTTCCTAAGTAATAGAACCCAACACGTTGTTCTCGACGGCGAGTGTACATCAGAGACGAGTGTATCGTCAGTCGTGCCCCATGTGAGTGTGATAGGACCGCTATTATTTTCTATTAATGTAAATGATCTGATGGACAGGGTAACTTCTAATTTGAGACCATTTGCTGATGATGGAGTTGTGTATGGGAGGGTGTCGTCTTTAATTTACTGTAATACCATGCAGGATGACTTAGACAAAATTTCTAGTTGATGTGAAGAATGACAGCTAGCTTTAAATGTAGAAACATGTAAGGTGATGAGCATGAGTAGGAAAAACAATCCCATAATGTTCGAATACAGCATTAGTAGTGAGCTTCTTGATGCTGTCGCGTCGTTCAAATATCTAGGCGTAACATTGCAGAGCGATATGAAATGGAACGAACATGTAAGAAAAGTTGTGTGTAAGGCGGACAACTGACTTCGGTTTACTGGGAGAATTTTGGGAAGATGTACTTCATTTGTAAAGGAGACCGCGTATAAAACGCTTGTACGACCACGTCTTGAGTATTGCTCAAGTGTTTGGGACCCGCAGCAGATGAGTCTACAGCAGGGGTCTCCAAAATACAGACCGCGGGCCGGATCTGACCCGCGGAGGACTTTCATCCGGCCCGCGCACCAGATTCAAGCAGGTTCAGGCTGTATTTTGCTTTTTGATTTCGTCTTGTTTCTTTCGTTCGTTCGTTGTAGCTTGTCGCTTGTAACTTCAACTTTTCTTACTATGTAAGATCTACACGATTTTTTTGCCAAATAAGTGTACACTGTGCAGTATGTCGCTTGAAAGGAAAAAGAGAAAAGTTGATGCCTAGTGTTGGCTATTCAATAAAATATGGAGCGTGAAATACTTCGTCTAGAGGGAAGCAACAAATACATGTGTATAATCTGCAATGAACTTACAGCTGTGCTCAAAGACTTTAGTATCCATCGTCATTATGAAACAAAGCATGGTGCACAGTTTGATGCGTTCAGAGACAATGCACGTGAGCACAAATTCGAAATGTTAAAATGTAGACTGTGTTTGGAACAAAACATTTTTAGGAAACGTGTTCATGAAAGTGAAGCCGCTACTAAAGTAAGCTTAAGAATTGCCCAAAAAATCGACAAACGAGAAAAGCCATTCACGGATTGTGATTAAATAAAGGATTGCATGCTGATTGCAGATGAAGAATTGTTCCCTGGCAAAACGTAACAATGTAAAATTGTTTCTCTATCATCAAATACTGTGGCGCGTCGAGTTAAAGACAGTGCTTCCGATTTAACAAATCAGTTGCAAAAATGGGCATCCAACTTTGCTTGGTATTCTGCAACCATGGACGAGTCTACTGACGTCAGTAATAATGCCGAAGTCCTGTTGTTCCTTGGATGTGTTAGCTCAAACTTTGAAGTAACCGAAGAACTAACAGAACAGATTTTCCTATATGGCACAACAGCTGGTGATGACGTATTTTAAAGAGGTAAAGTTAACCTTTCTCTTTCTCGGTCGAAATTTATCTCAGCCGACGGCGAAATATGTGTGGCAAATTTGCAGGTTTTGTTGGCAAAATAAAAGCACACTATGAAGCCCAATGTACTCCAAAACCATTGACAGACAAGGTGTTCTTCATCAGGAAGAGCTTTGTGCAAAATCCGTGGATATATCTTGTGTACTGAGACCTGTAATTTTTGTTGTGAACTTTATTTGAAGCCATTGAACAAATCACCAAGTGTTTCCTAGAAAAGGTTGAATCTTTGTCCAGTGATCTTCCATATCACATGCTACACGGCAGTAAGGTGATTGTAGTAAAATTTCGTCAACTTATTCTTTAACTTAAGAACAGAGGGAGAAATATAAAAAAAATAAATACTAAGTTCTATCGGACCAGTAGCTATAGAAATTAGCTATCTTGGCTGATGTTGCTCTCCATTTAAACGAACTGAACGAAAATATTTAAGGGGGGAGGGGTTGATATGATTTGTTATCTTTACTAACACATTAAAATTTTCCGACAGCAGCTAATACTTTTTAAAAGTAATATCAAACAAAAAATTGTTTCCATTTCGGAAATTGCTAATCCTGAACGTGGTTCAAGTTTTCCGCGCTCTTTTTCTCGGGGATTTCTTAGTCAGCTAAAGAAAGTGTGGTCTTGCAGGTTTTCGATTTAGATGCACATTCGAAGGAAATACGAATTTTACACAACCCCTTCTCTTGTGAAGTGTTTCCACAATGTTGCAAATGGAAATAATTGATCTGCACGCACATGAGTTAATGAAGGACAAATTTAAGGAAGGCAGTATTGTGCAGTTTCTTCCCAAAGAATATTACCCTCTCATCAAAGAATGTTCACGAAGCTGGTTATCTGTATTTGAAACTACACACAGAGGTGAACAAACATTTTCTTTTCTCAAACTTGTCAAATCTAAATATAGGAGTAACTTTAGTGGCGAACATTTAAGAGACATTTTGTTGATACAACAAAGTTAGAGCTACAGTTTGAAAAGATTTTGGATTAAAAAAACAAATTTCACACTTGACACTTCACACTAAGTGTATTGTAAAGTAACAAAGTGTACCTGATGTATTCACTGAATTCGTGATGGTTAAATTATACTTACGGTAGCAGTTGCTGAGTACATTAATGTTAGCAACGAAATGTTTGTTTTGCAATAATAATTTACAGACCGGAACAGGGTACATAAAAGAACCTGTTAACTGTACAGCACAATGAACATTAATCATTTATTTGAACGCTAAGCTCATTCTGTGAGACTGAGTTTTCAATGCACATTCAATTTTCGTTGACAACTTCATCATACTATTGATAGAGCTGAAGCATCTACTACTCCACCGCTTACGGAAGTAAAATTGTAGCCTTGTGTTTTTGTAAAACCAAAAAATTTCATTATTTTCTTCTTTTGAGAAATGTGGGATCAACAAAAAGTTATCCTGTAGGTCATGTTTGTAGCTGGTGTGTTGAATTAAATAACTCGCAATTAATAATTTTGAAGGTTTGGTGACAACCGATGCTAGTAGAGGTAATGTTGGTAGAGGCGTGATGAACGATGCAAAGGAAAGGCAGCTAATCAGGAGTGGCGTTCAGTCTGTTAAGAAAGAGTGTCCTTACACTTTGAAAACAATTCGGGGTTGTGGACGGATATATTTTTTTACGAGTAACATAGCAAAATCGTGACATACGCGTTGAAAATACATTGTTTTATAAGATTTACTTGTAAATGGTATTGCTGCTCGTTTCACAGGTAGAAATTAAGTTTTGCTATTTAACAACATACCAAAAAGTCATTAGGTTCGTTGAAAAACTTTAAAAAACATAATTAGAGAAACAGTCACTAACTGGGCGTGACTTCAATTTTGCAGCTTTGAGTTGAAACAAAAATCTATATCTATAAATGTGAATGTCTGTTCGGTGTACGTTATCACGTCTTAACCACAAGACATAAAGAGCTAAAAATTTGTACAGTTACTACTGTCTACCCGGGGAAGGCTTTAGGCACGGTTTTATGGCGATCGGATAGCTATTTATCTATATATATCAATGTGAATGTCTGTTCGGTGTACACTTATCACGTCCGAACGACAAGACGCAGAGACTTAAATATTTGTACATTTACTAATTTATATCCGAGGAAGGTTTTAGGCACGGTTTTATACCAATCTGATACATATTTAGTAATTTGAAGAATATAACGCGAAATGCGGAACAACAATTACTCTTTGAAAATTATATTTACTCTTTGAAAATGGTTTTATTGGTTGCATTGCTGCTTGAGAGTTGATAATGATAAAAGGGTGGGGTATATTGGGATGGAGGGTTATCAGTGTATATAAAATTCTACGTGTGAGTGTGTTAATATTTCGCTCTGCAGCGAAAACTACAGAACGGAAACGAATGGTCTGCGTGTAATTGTTGTCCGAAATCTCCCGTTGTACACCATAGCAGTTCCATACGGATAGCTAAAAGGGGGTGGAAGATATGGTGGTTGAAAGTCGTCGAATTATAAGAAAAATTCGGTCTGAAGGCGAGCGACGACGTTTGCGACTCTATAGCAAGGAGGTTACAAACAGCGAAACGTGATGCCACAGACCATATCTTTGGTCTATCCGTGGTACAATGTCTTCAGCTCTTTCTCTGTAAGATAAGCATACGAATAAGAAAGTATAAGAATAAATAAATAAAGCAGAAAAAAAAGAAATTATTTGAATACATCTCTTTTAAAAAACGATTTGACGTTTCGCGCATTACATAAAGTGATCAATCTGTGACATTATTATAATCATTACTGTTGAATTTCGTGATTGGATTCTTCGGAACGAGTGCATTTTTACGTGTGATTTGATCTATACTACTTACTTTTCTGATAAACGTTAAGTGCATAGACCTCTGCAATCTGATACGAATAGTTTTTCTTTGTTTCTAAAGAAGGTATTGTATTTCATTTCATCCTTCAAAACCAGTCTCATAGAACACTATTGAAAGATAGCTTATCTATCATAAGCGGAGCCGCGGGTTTAAGGTAGTAACCAATAAACGTAAATGTGCTCAATTCCCTTTAATTAGGAAGTCTGTTACATCAGCAATGGTTGGTTTTTTTATGTAATATTTCCATTACTATCTGCATTCCCAACAGAGTTCTACACACTTTGCAACAGTGTGCCGGCCGCGGTGGCCGAGGAGACTGAGGCGCTCCAATCACAGTCTGCACGGCCACTACGGTCGGGGGTTCGAATCCCCCCTCGGGCATGGATATTTGTGCCGTCCTAGTTCGTAAGTAGTTCATAAGTAGTTTGTAAGTTTAGGGACTGATGACCCCGTAGTTAAGTCCCATAGACTCTACAAACATTTTTGAACTTTGCAACAACAGATAATTCCGTGATTAATTCATGCCGTGGGAGAGAAAAAAAGACGTTCTTGTCGTCTGTCTGAACGCCACTCCTGATTGGCTGCCTTCACTTCCCATCATTCATTGGGCCAGTGCTAACATGGGTAACCATTGGCGTGTCACTTGAACTTACCCAACGACAGGCGTAAAACTACTGAATGTATTTACAGTGCGGGAGTTGAAGCGGCTGTCTGGTTTATTTTTGTGAGTGCCAGTTACACTTTCGCGGCGTTGAAAGAGACCATTCGTTTAATGAATGGAAGTGAGTGAAGTTAGTAATGATTTTCTTTTTCTTTCTTTACAAATGTTTCATTACATTTTACAGTACAAACTCATCCATTTACTTTCACGCTTACATGTACCGAGCACCCTTGTTTTAATTACAAAATTCTAAGAATCTGAAATATTGTTCGTTTGCAATGGACAGTACAGTGTGGTGCAAATTTAATATGTCGTCATAAATTTCGTCGGAACACGACTGTTTCACTTGACGCTCGTAAACAAACAGCTGCCGGCCGCAGTGGCCGAGCGGTCTGTGGCGCGCCAGTCACAGTCTGCACGGCCGCTACGGTCGGGGGTTCGAATTCCCCCTCGGGCATGGATGTTTGTGTCGTCTTTAGTACAATGTAGTTCATAAGTAGTTTGTAAGTTTAGGGACTGATGACCCCGCAGTTAAGTCCCTTAAGCTTAACTAACATTTGAACATTTTGAAACAAACAGCTGACGAGCACCACTGTTCCAATGAGGTGCACAGCTACCGCTGCCAACATCGTCACGAAACTACAGTACGCCGATGTCAATGATCTGAACTTTTACCACCAACGATACATACATATTAAGCCGAAGTAGCTGTCACCTAAACTGTGTTTTAAGCTAGTTCACATATTAATCTTTGTTTGTGGATGTAAAGAATGATGATAATACTGTATACAGGTTAAACTGGGGTTTCCGCCTTATCAGTGACGTCACAGGTCAAAGTAGGCGTTAGTATCACATACTTCGGTTATCGTCAAATATGCTATCCGGCCCGCCCTGCGATTCGGAACTTGAAATATGGCTTGCGTGGCCTAGTAAATTGGAGACCCCTGTTTTAATGGAAGAAATAGAAGCAGTTCAGAATCGAGCAGCTAGGTTCGTTACTGGTTGGTTCGACCAATGCGCGAGTGGCACGGAAATGTTCCGGCATCTCAAATGGGATCTCTGGAGGAAAGAATATGTTCTTTTCGATAAATTCTGTTGAGGAAATTTAGAGGGCCGGAATTTGAAGCTGAGTAGATCGGTCTTCCTGCCGCCTACTTACATTTCGCGAAATGATCACAAAGACAAGATAAGAGAAATTAGGGTTCGTACAAACATTCTTTTTTCCCTCGTTCTATTTCGGAGTGGAATAGGAAAGGAAATGCCTATTAGAGCTACAGTGTACCCTCCGCCATGCACTTTACGGTGGATTGCGGAGTATATATGTAATGTAGATATTGAAGGTTGTCATTTGTTATTTGACCAATGTTATCGGTTTTATTAAAATTTAAAGTTTTATGATGATCAGTTAGACTGTACATTGTTATATTTTAGGAATACCTGGCTTATTATTGAAAGTTGATATGTGTTATTTGCCAAATAAATGTCATGTATCGGGTGAAAGGTGTATCCTTGAATATTACCAGGCCTGTTCCACGTTCCTTGGCCTTGTCCTGATTAGTTTCTCACGCTTGTTTTGGCCATATCATATTCCATTCCCGTCCGTGCAGAACTTCATTCAGCAGGAGTTACCTGAAGATGGTAACACGTTACGCCGTCGAAAACTAAGAAAATACAATATCATTTTAATTCAAAACTGCTCCAAACTATGAAAGTTAGTTCTTACAATACTGTGCCTCAATTAATTTCATTACAATACTTGTACCTAAAATTTCACAATTAAGTCTAAAACTGTTCAGACAAGCTTATACTACACTTATTCAGTAATCAGAAATCTTTCGCGAGCTTTTCCTGTTTTCCTGCTGCCCACTAAGGTGACATTTTCTTCCAAATGTTCAAATGTTTGTCAAGCTTAAGGGACTTAACTGCGGGGTCATCAGTCCCTACACTTAAAAACTACTTATGAACTTGTACTAAAGACGACACAAACATCTATGCCCGAGGGGGTTTTCGAACCCCCGACGGGGAACGGCTTCGCGCATCGTAGCATAGCGCCTCAATGCGCTCGGCCGCTCCTCTGCGGCCATTTTCTTCCCACACAATTTGAGGCGAATCGATGAGACCCATCCCGTGCCTTCCCTTGCCAGTCAATATGCAAAATGACCGGGCAATTTAGGAACTGGCCGAATTTTGGTGTTTAACTAACGCAAGTCGTCGACAAAGCAACAAAGACCAAAGCATGTAATTGATGTTTGTTTTAGCAATTCACAACTACAAGAAACTGCAGGGCAGTTGGTCCTCAACAAATCGCTCGTGTATATGCAACACTGTAAGAACGACCAAAAGTGCGGTAGAAACCTTGAGATAAATTACACATTCATGTTTTGACGAGCCTCCGGTCTGGAGAAAAAAAAAAAAAAAAAAAAAAAAAAAAAAAAAAAGTGTAGCATTTGGTGCTATCTAATATATAGTGTGTCCGTATATTTGTACGTGTTGCATAGAAATCTACATATTGTTCCAATCTTTATGAAATTTTGCACACGTAAGCTTCAATCCATGAGCACGGTCGCCGTAAGTGTAAGAATCACGTACGATACAGAGTTCACGAGATATGACGTCATAAACAATGAGATGCACGGAAAACTGCTGCATTTAGCAACAATACTCCTCATTTTCTCCTAAACCACTGGACCGATTTGAACCAAATTTGGTACACACATTCCTTGCCGCGAGGTACAATTGCTGCAGGGTTAAGAATCATATACGACACATGGCTCAAAAGATATTACGTCATAACCAATAGAAATCTCAAATAATGTCAGATAATGCGGCGAGACTTTCGAAATACACTGTATGAGAATGACAGTACTTAGCGACTTGCAACAAACTTTAAACATAATTTCAAACCTTTATTAAACTTTTTCTCGCTGACAACCATATTAAATTGATGAAAGGAAAAAGTTTCTCGCTTATTACTTTTCCGCTGTTTATGGAGTAAAACTACGGCTCTCGGTATGACGTTACAATTTATAATTTGAACACTACAAATTGTAGCGACAGGAAATTTTACAGACAGTATACACATACATAGTTGAATGTAGCTTCTAAATTGTATCACATTCTGACACGTAGGTCATGAGATATGAGCACATAAACAGTGACGTTCCGCTGTTCATGGACTAAAACTACGGCTTTCGGTATGACGTTACAATTTATAATTTTTACACTAAAACTTGTAGCTGCAGGAAATTTTACAGACAGTATACAAGCATATATTTGAGTGTACCTTCTAAATTGTATCAAAGTACGACACATAATTAATGAGATATGAGCACATAAACAGTAGCTTTCACGGAAAACTGCCCCATCACGCACCAAGTTTTAATCTATTACTTCATTACTACTAATTGTATTCTCAAGAGATTTAACAGTTATACAGCCCTTATACAAATGAATATATACCTGAGAAATGGCAGGAATAAATAGGTAAGTACCCGGGCAACGCCGGGTTTTCAGCTAGTGAATGTATAAAAGCAAAGAATTTGAATTTTGAAAAGGCTGTGGAACACACACACGCCGAAACAAACACGAGACAGAGGAGAGCGCCGCCGCCTTCTCGCTTACTGCTGTCTACAGCAGGCGGTCGGTCCTGAAATGTGACCCAGCGCAGCTTTCGCAAGTTGTCGGCCCCCTGGAAGTGTCCACATCAGTCACATTTCACTACTAATGGGACAGCCCACAGGAAAAGTGGTGCTATGTTCAGCTACAAAATGTCACACCTCTGTGTAGTTCATTTGTGTGTATGTGTCTTTTTCACTAAACTTCTGAAACCATTTCGACGAAACTTAGTACTCATGTTCTTCACAGTCAAGCAACAATACGAACCAACTACGGCACATAGCGCAGGAGATTTGACACAAGCAATGTGATACGAAAAAAACTGGCACATCATGCGACGAGTGAATAAAGAGAGTTCATTCAACCACTGTCAGGAAAGATAGTACTTAAAGTCTTGCAGTTTAGTCGAACACGTAAGATACTTTTCTCTCTGATAGCGAGGAATGAAGATTATGGCTTACTGCTTTTTCTACCTCCTACTTTTTCAACAAGGAGAGTAAATGAAAATTTGGAAGAAATTAAATGTATATATAAAGCGACAGAAAAATAGGAGCCGCGGTGGAGTAGCCGAGCGGTCTAAAGCGTCTCGCTGCGGAGCGCGCGGTTGATCGCCGTGGAGGTTCGAGTCCTCCCTGGGGCATGTGTGTGTGTGTTGTCCTTAGGTTAGTTTACCTAGGTTTAAGTAGTTTGTAAGCTACGGACTGATGACCACGCAGTTTGGTCCGATAGATTTACAAACATTTGAACATTTGGAAAAATAGGAACAATGAAACAAAACAGCTGAACTCAACAAACTGCAAACAACATTTCTGTACAATTGCTACAACCATAGAGGGATTCACACCGCCATGGATACAAATAAAAGAAACAGCAGTAGGCAGAAAGTCAATAAAAAGCAGCCAGCAGACCGCTTACCGTACGTAAAAAGCGTCACAGATCGGAATGCTAAACATCTTCGCCGGGTTGGTGTCCAGACTGTCTTCTATAGTAGTCACAAGATCCAGGATGTACTTGGTTCCACAAAGGTCAAGATAGAGGCACTACACACATCAGGAGTATACAAGGTGGAATGCGAGTGTGGGGCAGTATACATAGGTGAGACAGGGAGGGCAGTGGCAACGCGCATACGCGAACATGAACGCTACATTCGATTAGGCAAACACAATAAATCTGTAGTAGCCGAACACCGGTAAGATTGCAGCAAAAAGATAAAATTTAACGATGCCAGAATACTCGCCAAGCAACCAAGGATGGTTAAACGGAAGATAAGGGAAGACATCGAAATTGTAAAACACCCTAATAACGTGAATAGAGAAGATGGACTCAGACTTGCCCCCTCTTGGCATTCAGCTACCACAGCGAAATAAGCCGCACTGACAACACAACACGCGAGCGTCACTAATAAGCAACTGCCGCCGCGCGGCCCACGGCCAGCAGGAGAGAAACGGAAGCTATCACCCCATTCGCCGACGAGCACCAATCATGTCTCGCTATGCAAGAAGCAATAGGTAAAGGATAACCCCCACTCCCTCCACCTCAGCATCCTATCATAATAAAGTTTCCATTCTTCCGCCAAAATTCCACGAATAACATCGCTGATTTAATATATATATATGTCTAATTGAAAGTAAATATAAAGTATAGTAACAACCAGCTCACATCAGTATACCCAGATGAAGACCACTGTAACGTCGGCGGAAACGTCGGTTATTTAATTATTTTAGCCTTCTTACATTATGACGCGATACAGCACAAAGAAAACTTTTATGTCATCTGACTCTGGCCGCGGAAACCCATGTAATTATATCAACAAGAAAAATTGATTACAGAAGATATTATTCAGGTTGTAACAAATGGTAAACAGAAGACTATACAAAAACTCAATTGACCAACAAGGTAAAACTGAATATTGAAGAATAAGGAATTTAATCAACAGAGAAGCTCGAAAAGCGAAAGAAAATTTTGTTGAAGAAACATGCAGGGAAGTAGAAGAAAATGTGCGAAATGTAAGAACTGATTTAACCTACAGAACAGCAAATAATATTTTTGACAAACGAGAAATAACGAGCTTGGGTACGACAGAAGCCATAGAGGGAAAAATGCTGTTTAGTGAAGACAGTGACAAGATCGAAGTTGTATGACGGATCTTCTCTTACGGAGATGACAAAGTTGATGACATTTTGCAAGAATAATTAGATATAGCTCTGAGAGATCTGCAGGACAGAAAAAAGCAGCGGGTATTGATGACATACATACAGAACTAATCAACAATGCTAGTGAATGCTTCAAAATAACGCTTCTTAAACTGACTACGTTCATCTATAAAACAGGACAGATATCGAAAGACATTTTTCTGCTGCTACCTTCTTCGGTATAGGAACAATGATGCATTTCTATGCATCATTGTTCCTATACCGAATAAGGCAGCAGCTGCAAAATGTGAAAAGTAGGCCTACCAAACCTGAAGCCTCATAGTACATGCATGAAAAATTCTCATCAAAATAATGCTGAGGTGTATTGCAGGAAAAGTGGAGGTGATGCTGAGTGAAGATTGGTTTGGATTCAGAAGGAATTGGCAACAAGAGAAGCGATTCAAGCACTGAGACTCCTTATCGATAAGTGAATAAATAAAAATAAACGAAACTATATTGTCTTTGTAGTACTGGAAAAGGCATTTTATAATGTCTTCGAACTGACTTACCCAGCCAGTTATAGGAGGAGCTACAGTTGAACGTGGGTTCCGAACCACGGTACTACTCTACATTTCCCACATCAACACTGCCAGAGGAGAAAGAAGTAGAAAGTCACAAAAAATCGTAGGACCTATGACATCATAATACAGATAATACACCAGCCCCATTAGTTTATAATATCTTAACTGTTCAGTCTTCGTGGTTCGGTGGCAACGTGGTAGACTGCCATATAAGGAATCCTAAGGTCACGTGTTTGAACCACCTTAGTCGTAGGATATTTATCTGTTACTTTTACCTGTTTCACCCCTGTCAGTGTTTTTGATGTGAAAAATCCCGTGTTGCATCGTTTTACAGAAGGCGCATCAAACGAAAGGTCTCCCTATAAATGCATGTATACGTTGGTTCGAAGGTTGGAGGAATGCACCGCTATATCACCTCCAAACCTAGTAAAGAACTATGGTTTCCAAACCAATCTTCGGTTGTTAACAACTCTAACTTCACCTTTCTACAATACTGGCCAATAAAATTGCTACACCAAGAAGAAATACAGACGATAACGGGTTTTCGTTGGACAAATATAATATACTAGAACTGACATGTGATAACATTTTCACGCAGTTTGGGTGCATAGATCCTGAGAAATCAGTACCCAGAACCACCACCTCTGGCCGTATTAACGGCCTTGATACGCCTGGGCATTGAGTCAAACAGAGCTTGGATGGCGTGTACAGGTACAGATGCCCATGCAGCTTCAACGCGATACCACAGTTCATCAAGAGTAGTGACTGGCGTATTGTGACGATCCAGTAGCTCGGCCACCATTGACCAGACGTTTTCAGTTGGTGAGAGATCTGGAGAATGTGCTGGCCAGGGCAGCAGTCGAACATTTTCCGTATCCAGGAAGGCCGGTACAAGACCTTCGACATGCGGTCGTGCATTATCCTGCTGAAATGTATGGTTTCGCAGGGATCGAATGAAGGGTAGAGCCACGGGTCTTAACACATCTGAAATGTAACGGCCACTGTTCAAAGTGCCGTCGATGCGAACAAGATGTGACCGAGACGTGTAACCAATGGCACCCCATATGGCGATGACGAATGCACGCTTCGAATGTGCGTTCACCGCGATGTCCCCAAACGGGGATGCGACTATCATGATGCTGTAAACAAAACATGGACTCATCCGAAAAAATGACGATTTGCCATTCGTGCACCCAGGTTCGTGGTTGCGTACACCATCGCAGGCGCTCCTGTCTGTGATGCAGCGTCAAGGGTAACCGCAGGTATGGTCTCCGAGCTGATAGTCCATGCTGCTGCAAACTTCGCCGAACTGTTCGTGCAGATGGTTGTCTTGCAAATGTCCCCATCTGCCAGAAAGCCCCCCCCCCCCAAGATACAAATCCTGGCTGTGCCACTGACACATACGCTTGCATCTACAACAACCTCCAGCTCACCAACTGCTTCCGGTCATAATATGATGTAATGGTCCTTATAGGACAAGTTCCGATACTTGGCGGTAGATGTCAGATCAGGTGCCTACAGAAAAAAATAACTATTTACCCCCAAATTAGGCGGAAGGGAAGTATCATCAGCCTTTACACTATTATTCAAACGAGTATAATTTAAAATTGAGACAACACTATGTATTTTAATTTATTCAGTGATGTATTACTTTAAAATGAAACAAGTTTGTTTAAACGTTTAAATAGAAAATAATATTAAATATAATAAAATACATATATAAATGTAATGCTCTTTGCTGGGTTCATGTTTTGTGTTTCTGTGGTGGCATCTATGTTCTGTCACAAGAATATTATTACCTCAACGTAAAGCAAAACAAGAAAGTAAAACACAGTGTATTGAAAGAATACGGAAATAACGTGGTGCGTCTTTTAAGAAAACATGGTTCAATGCTGCCCATTTGTTTCTTAATCTGTTACTGATGAACACTACGTATCAATAATTGTAAATAGAAGTCATATAATATTATTACTATAGTACTGAAATTTGTCGGCTTTTTATCTGTAAGGGATAATGAAATTGTAATTAAAGCGTTTGATTCTCTCAAGTCTCCTGAATCCATTCATATAACTATATTTGCCTTTTGATTCTTCTCTGATTTTATATGGATTTTTAGAATAATGTGTTTGGCTATATTGTACTACAGTTGCAATCTGGGTTACCACCCTCGTTCATCCAAGACAGTCGCTTCTTGTTTCCGAGCACATTAGGGACACCTTGACTACCTGCATCCCATTCACTAGGTCCAAACTGTTAGCCGGCCAGCTGGGGAACCCAACAGCCTGGCAAAACTCGCCTTTCACATGGAAACAATCAGTTTCGTCCCTGTATCTGTAATGTCACACACCTCCACTTGACATGATAAATTTGCCTGCAAAATTATCATGTCAAGTAGCACCAAAATGTTTGATCGTTTTCTCTTAAATTAATAAATACATTAATTACCAACTGCTGTGCCAGAACAAAGTGTATAAAATTGTAGTGACGTATGAACCAGCGTACCATTTGCGCGTCATATATAAGATTTAAATCTAAAGTAACAAATTATAAATTTTATGGCATATTAATTAAATGCCCAGAGAAGTATACGCTCCTTTGGTGCGGAGCACACTAATTTCACTCGGCAAATATCACTTTAACGCGCCCTTGCGCCTCATCGTTCCGACGATGTGGTTCCACCGTCCACAGCACTGTCACCAACTCTCCGCCAGCATCGTACCTTGTCGGAATGTGTGTGACTCTGCAGCCGATTCCTCCGGACGGAATGAGAACACCTGTCGAAATTCGACTACGGTATAGTTGCCAATATATAGAAACCCAACCGAATTCCCAAGGTTCTAGCTTTGAACGCCTTGCTCCAATGGAATCGATACACACCCTTCAACAGCAATGCAATGAAATATTATTAACATATAAAATATTCTTGCTATTACCACCAGTCTGTCCATCTTCTCACACTTTAGTAGTTTTTGCTTTTGCTACACTAGTCTCACCCATTTCCGACTGATTTAAAAGGAAACTCAAAGCAACAAAAAATTACTTCGCTTGAATAGCTTTCCCTGTTAAATTATACCCTAATTACAACACATTTTAAGCCCCAAATATTAAACACAAACTAAATTTCCATATTAACCCAAATATAAACCACTCATGTCATTAAGCTCTTGTAATTTTCGATACGCTGCAATTCTCAAATTCTCACAGCTTTCGTAGTATAATTGGTTAAATTATTAAAAGGTGTAAAAATAAGTCATAGATTAATAAATTCAGTTGGCTTTATTAAAAAAAAAATACCCCCCCTCCCACCCACCCTCAGATATAAATCCTGGCTTCGCCACTGACACATACGCTTGCATCTACAACAACCTCCAGCTCACCAACTGCTTCCGGACATAAAATGTTGTAATGGTCCATACAGCACAAGTTCCGATACTTGACGGTAGATGTCAGGTAAGGAGCCTACAGAAAAAATAACTATGTACCCCCACATTGGGCGGAGGGACAGTATTACCAGCCTTTACACTATTATTCAAACGAGTATAATTTAAAATTGAGATGAAACTATGTATTTTAATGTAGTTGTTTGAATAACAATTACGTCAAAATGGAAATAATATTAAATATAATAAAATATATATACAAATGTAATGCTCTTTGCTGGGTTCAAGTTTTATGTTTCTGTGGCCTCAACGAAAACCAGAACAAGAGAGTAAAACAATTACGTTAAAATGGAAATGATAACATGTACGTTTTCACCTACCTTGATGTCGTGTTGCGAATAGGGTGTTCCAATAAGATAGAAAAAAAAAAGAGACGTATAAAGCTGATGGCCATGCCGTTAATTAGTTCCTTTGAAACCAGATTCACAGTCCTTGATGCAGTGTCCAACTAAGCAGCTAAACTAATTGCGGCACTTGTTACTCACTATGACGCAAGACCTGGCAATTAGCCTGTCAGTTCAAAGTCCTGAAAGCGCACCCGAGAGAAACTGAAGTAGCATCGCTGGACTAACTGTAAGTGAACTAGAAACGTCCACCTCTGTATTGCTCATCATATCAAACACACATCTAATGGAAGACATTTATATGACTGTCTACCGCCAGATTCAAGAAACACCAGATTCTTAAGACAATCTAACTCTAATGTGAAAATCCCCTTAAACGCCTTATTACCTTAAACACTTGATACTGGATGAATGGATAATTGTCATTGTAAGGAGGGTTCACTATGCTCATGGCGTCACACCTACTGAACAATGAATAGTACAGTGATATAAATTTTACAGGTATACGCATATGCAGCTGGCAAAGAGTGTTCCAAACGATACAGAGCGCAAATTTATTCAACGCACACATATTTAAGTTTAATACCTGACCTAAGAGTCATTAAATATAATTTTGCACCGTGTAGGTGATACAGTTAGCCTCTGTCAGCTAACTATATTGCGAATAGACACCGAGGTAAAGAAGAAATAAATTACAATACCACGACTTATACATAAGTTTACCTTCATAAAACGAAAATGTGGATCGCGCTAAACCTATTTGGATTTTTTTTTTCCATTTTACTTTTATTTTTTTATTTTTTTATCATCTCTTGCTGGTTGTCAGTGGAAAAATGTTTTCTACAGGTTTGAAATTAAGTATGTTTCATTGGATGCTGTCTTTCTTAGGCATTGTTTTTGTTGTCTTCAGTCCAGTGACTGGTTTGAGTCAAGGCTTCTTATTTTTTTATTATTACTTTCTTCCCTAAGTGACAGAACTGTTGAGATCAAATCAACGACCACTACATATACACACTACTTGAACTAACTTATGCTAACGCTCACACACAGATACTCATGCCCGAGTGAGACCTCGAATCTCCGGTGGGAGCGTCCGCGCAATCCGCCACCCAGTACCTCAGAGCGGGCGACCATCCCCGCGCGGCGACGCAGCTCTCCACACTACCATGTACGGTACACTCAGCTCTGAATATGAACAGCAAACTACAAGCTTTCCAACCTGTTTACTGTGTTCGTATCTCGGTCTCCCACACCTTCCCTCCAAAGCATAATTTAACATTCCTTGAGGTCAAGCGATGCCAGAAATCTCTCTTCTCCCCTATTCTTTTCAGTACCTTTTCATTAGTTACGTGGTCTTCCTATCAAATCTTCAGCATTTCAAAATCTTCTTTCGTCCATTTGTCTGAATTCCTAATCGTACCCATTTCACTTCCATACAAATACATTCAGAAACGAGTTTCTAAGATTTAAATTAATTTCGGCTGCAAACAAAGTAACTATTCGAACAGAATTTTACTGAAACCGGAAAAAAATAAAAAATAAAAAATAAAAATAAAATAACTGTTGCTTTGTTTCTCATGCCGGACGAGAAAACCTCTATGTGCAACCTTCCTAGTGGTACTCACCAATACGAATTGGGCAATACATAACTCAGGGTAGTAAAAAGTTTATGGCTCGTTGTCTCTGTTCAAAGGGGTGAGTTATGTATGTCAGCTTCTATGCCCTGAACAGCTACCCAATCAGTTTAAACAAGAGTAATAATTAATCTGTAGTTCGACCAGTCTATCAATCTGCATATGATGACGTGAAAATATATCTAAACAAACATAAATTAAACCTCTGAATAACCAACAAAATGGATTCTAAGATAAAGAAGTGATTCACATTAGAAGTAATTCTTTATAAATAGAGTTTATTACTCTTTCTGGACATGAAAATGCGGAGATAGTCCTACTTTACACATCAGTAAATAGCTGAATATTTCCCCAATTATTATTCATGAGAGGCATTCTAAGTATCACACGCACTCGAGAGTAGAAGTTCCAAATTATCAAAAAAAAAAAAAAAAAAAAAAAATGTTCAAATGTTTGTAAACCTTATGGGACTCAACTACGGGGTCATCAGTCCCTAAACTTACAAACTACTTATGAACTACTTACGAACTAGGACGGCACAAATATCCATGCCCGAGGGGGGATTCGAACCCCCGACCGTAGTGGCCGTGCAGACCGAAGCGCCTCAGTCCCCTCGGCCACCGCGGCCGGCTCCAAATTATCACTCGTAAATTAGTGAAGTTCCAAATTAATCCGCGATTACAGTATTCGTTATAAAACACAGTTTGTCATCACACGTGTGCACGATTGTTGATTTATCACAGTTCTACAGCCCTATTACCGTGCATAGTTTACACTTTTCACCAGAGACTAAGTCCGCACATGCCTATCTCTTCAAATCACAAGTTCGTAACGCGGCTTCAGACCACCCAGCGTCTCAACCTTTCACCACCACGTCCAAGTTACGAGTCCCTTCCCAAGTGTTCGAAAGCATGCTCTCCCTGCTCCCAAAATTGTATTCTTCCGCGCATCCTAACGCCTCATCTTTAGAATACAATTTCCCTTCCAAAATATTATAGGTTTGAATATCACAGAATGAAATGCTTCGACCACCTCCCTACAAATATTGTTTACATTTAACAAACAAATATGTATTTAAGAATACTAAAAACAGTTGAGACTGGCTCAGGTTGCCACTCACTGTTCAAATATACTGCTGCCGTCGATATATAGTTACACAAATAATATTTAATTTATCATGGCTTTTTATGCAAATATATTCAGTTCTTCTCCACAAATACATATAATTGTTAATGTATAAATTATCTGCTGCATATCTACTATTTTTAGTCAGCCATGAAATATTTAAGTGGCAGTCTACAACATAAAAAACGAACGTCACTAAGGATAGTATTAAATTTTAGTTTCTTTCTAAGGCCTTATAAAGTTTCTTCACATATATTAATCCAACTTTTTATCGCGTGTTTGACGGAATGGCAGATGACGTCCTTTGTTGTAAAATCCAGAGTTCTGTCTATGCAGCTTGGAAACATTTTTTGCCTAACACATGCTGTTGCCTCTTCCACTGCTCCATGGTTATTAAAAAGGCAGATTGTTTACTTTTTCAACGTCACTACCCATAGTATTGAGACTTTCTCTAGGCTGCAACTACTCATTTCAATAATTCTCAACATTCTGTGTCACCCTGTATAAATTTCTCTCTTCATTGTAGTCTTCAACTAACGCGGTGTATTTTATCATTTAGAAATCAAAAAGAACTTTCGGCCACATCTTTATCTTATTTTTATTACTACCATTATTACGTAGCTGTATGGCTTGATGAGATGACAGATGTACTGTGATTTGTACCATTCGTTATTAACAGTAATTGTCTTGATCGCCATATAATGTAATAACAGGTTTCGATTGATTACCGACTCCCTTAGATCAAGGGACATTAAACACAAAAATTATTAGGTTTTCATTTATTAAAAGGCAATGTTTCGAAAATTATTGTAATCTAGTATTAAAACATTAAAAAATAGCAAACTGGAAGTAGTGCGCTTACACTGTAAGAGGTAATTAAATACAAATGCCCAATACAATTTCGTTGGTAATTTTAAGTTGTCAAAATCGAAAGATTGGTCAAAACGTGATTGTTACCGTGAAAAACCGGTAGGGGACTAATCGCTCAACGTGCTTGCTCGCGACCGAAGTTGTTAGTCGTAATGGCAGCTGCCAAGGGGACACGCGGTTACGGATTTCATAAAGGAAACATCAAGCAAGAACCAACATTAAAATGACGATTATACATTCATAGAGAGGAGAAAAATACTTTTCATGGATCGGTACGATCTCTGTTCTTAACCTTCCGGAACACACAACAATTAATATCTATTACGAGATTACGGGTTATTGGTAGCATAGTATTACATACTGAAAGACAAACTGTTAATCATCATCATCACAAATTTTAAAGTCATTTTTGACAGAACGCTACACATGCGACATATAGGTGAATGTATTTGATTTATTTGAATATGTGAAATATGTGTGTAATCATTTTTCTGTGTCTTCTGCTGCTTAATTATAAATGCGCATCTATAACGTAACAATGTAGCGATTCACAACCGTTTATTTTACTCCCGAGATCGTGTGAAACAATTTCTGTTTTTGTTGAATCAGTAATAATACTGTTCATGTTTGACACTCAACACAAGTATAGTTTTTGGCGAATTTTACATGTTCCTTTTGTATTATTCCACTGAGGAAAGTTACCCAACTAAGGAAATGGGACCTATAGTTTAACGTTGTGTGCGGAACCACATGTCGTTTCTGGTGAGCCCTCACATCGTTGAGAGGTAAAGGCTGGGTTAAAAAGTAGTGTTAAGAATCCGGGCTCCGACCGGATATCGAAACCGCAGCCCTTCAGTTCTCAAGTGCTTTATCCGAGACCACGATGCCAACATACTATGAAAATAAACTTCTAACAGCCATACACAAGTGCACTTGGCATAAGAACATTATCTCTGTTAATCGGATTCGTTTCCTCGTATGTCAGAAACACTTTTGTTATGAATGAAGACTTTTTCTTATCTCACACAGATTAAGTTGTGAAGCTACAGCACCACGTCCGTGCGTTTTCATCTGCTATTCATCATTTCGTCACTGAGTCATAACAGCGCTATATCTTCTAAAACATCATGAAGATTTACTGAATCAGAAACATCTGATCTTTGCAACAAATTTGAAGTAGATGATTTTCCACTGCTCTTGACACATTTGACGGAATTTCCCAATTATCGTCGAGTTCAGAGAAATCACTTTCACGGGAATTCTTTAGAATCTCAAGAAGTCATTAATGATAGATGTTCCTAAAAGAAAATATCTAAATCTCACTAAGCCAAACATACATGAACATAACCTTTAATTCCTACTGTTAATCATACGTAACATGAGTTCATTCCTACATTTTATGTATATTTCAGAAGGAAGGAAGGTTAAGGTTTAACATCGCATCGACAGCTTGATCAGTAGAGACGAAGCTCATGCTCGGATTTTTGGGTAACGAGGGGGAAGGAAATGGGCCGTGCAATCACCCCGTCATTTGCCTGCAGTAATTTTGGGGAATAACGAAAAACCTAAATTTGGATGGCCGTTGGTAGATTTGAACGACCGTCCTCCCGATATATATCAGAAAAAATAACGGAAATAATTCAAATAATTAGTACACCAGATCTTACTTAAACAGAAAATATTTAATTTGCATCGATTAAAAACGCAATGTTCACAAATCCATACCATGCATGATATGTTGGAAAACTACTTCTGCATTGGTGAAGAAATAAGTTACACATCTGAGGAAAGGCAATATTTTTACAATAGTTCGTCACAGAAAGCATTGCTGAGCATGTACAAATGTGAAGCAATGGCGTTTGGTGAACCAGATTAAAAAACAGTAAAACCCACATAAACTTTGTGTTTCATTATTTGCAACGTAGTCTACTAGACGGTTAAATACGCGGGACTCAAAAGTCCACGAGATCATATTGACACAGTTGACTATCGTTACAACTGAGAGAAAAGCTATATTCAGACGTATTTGTTATGTATTACCGAGAGACGTTCAAAAGAATGTGGTTACACTGCCAATCATCTCCATAATAAGTAACCACGCGTTTCAACATCATATATGAATAAGTTTTCTTAACTTACGTAACAATAAAGGGAGTTGTGCCACATGACAGTTGTCAAAAGCTTTTCCAAAATATGCAGACACTATAAATGGTAGTTTATAGCCAAATGAAACGTTTTGTCGCTGGAGCGTTTCAGTTGTAATTATTCAGTTCCAAATTCCAAAATTCCAAATGTGTGTAGAGCTTATGGACTTAACTTCGGGGTCATAAGACCCTAAAGTTACAAACTACTTATGAACTAACTAATACTAAGGACGGCACAAATATCCATGCCCGAGGGGGGGGGATTCGAACCCCCGACCGTAGTGGCCGTGCAGACCGTGACTGGAGCGCCTCAGTCCCCTCGGCCACCGCGGCCAGTAATTATTCAATCTACTGTGAAATTATTCTACACTTATTTCATTTTTTAGACTTTCCGAAGATTGTTACGTGGATGTGTTATTCAGTCCGGAGAGTTGTTCGATGCAGCTCTCCACCCTACTCTGTCCTTTACAAGCTTCTTAATCTCCGCATAAGAAAGGCAAACCATATCCTCTTGAATCTGTTTACTGGATTCGTCTCTTGTTCTCTCTCTGCGATCTGTGAGCCCCGCACTAATACTAAATTTAGAAATTCCTGATATCTCAGAATATGACCTACCAGTCGGTTCCTTGTTTAAGGTATGCAAGAAGTTTATTTCGTCCCAATTCTGTTCGCTAGCTCCGCATTAGTTACACGATCTACCCATCTGCCGCGGCGGAGTGGCTGAGCGCATTGAGGCGCTACGCTTCGATGCGCGAGGAGGCTCTCCGTCGATGGATGTTTGTGTAGTCTTTAGTATAAGTTAGTTTATAAGTAATTTGTAAGTTTATGGACTGATGACCCCGCAGTTAAGTGCTATAAGCTTAACAAACATTTGAACATTTTCTACCCATCTGAACCTCTACATTCCTCTGTATTATTACAATTCAAATACTTCAATCCTTTTCTTGACTGTCTATCGTCCACATTTAACTCCCATAGAAGGCTGACTCCACACAATACCTTCGGAGAAGACTTCCTTCACTTCCTTACATTCATCAAATTTGTATACTTCAGAAATGCTTTCCTTCGAAATGTCATTCTGCATTTTATATATTCTGCCCTCCGACCAAGTATGTTTTTTGATTGCCCAAGTAACAAAACTCATCTATTACCATTATTGTCTCGATTCCTAATCTAATACCCTCGTCATGGCCTGATTTAATACGACAAAATTCAATTATACTTGTTTTTATGTTGTTAATATACATCTTATATCCTCATTCCAAGACTATGTCCATTCCGTTCAATTGCCCTTCTAGGATCTTTGACAGAATTACAATATCAGAAAACCGGAAAGCTATGTCTTCTCCCTGAACTTTAATTCCCATTCCAAGTTTCTCCTTGCTTTTCTTCACAGCTAAATACAGAGGCTGTATAGTAGCATTGAGGGCAGGCTACAACTGCCTTACTTACTTTCCAGTCAATGCTTCCCCTTTATACGTTTCCACTCGTATAACTGCTGTCAGCTTTTGCTTGCAAATTGGATATAACCTACCTTTCCTTATATTTTACCCCTGCTGACCAGAGTTTGAAAGAGTGTATTCCAGTCAGTACTGCAAAAGCTTTCTGCAAATCTATAATAGCTATAAAGGTCAGTTTGCCTTTTTTAATCTACCTCCTACGATAAGACGCAGCGTTAGTATTGACTCCCGTGTTCCTACATTTCTCCTCAACCCAATCTGATCTTTCCCAAGGTCAGCCTCTACCAGTTTCTCCAATATTCTGTGAACAATTCGTATAATAATTTTGAAACCATGACTTACTAAACTGATGTTTCTACAAATTTCACAACCTGTCTGCGCATTTTTTTTTTTTTTTTTTTTTTTTTTTTTTGTAATTAATATTATTAAAGTTTTCTTGAGGTCTGAAGCTATTTCACTTGTCTCATACATCTTCCACACTAGGTGGAATGGTTTTGTCATGGCTGGTTCTCACAGAGACTTCAGTAACTCTGAGGAAATGTCGTCTACTCCAGGTGGTTCAGTTCTGTATCAAATTATTTTTTCTCAATTTCGTATCTCCTATATCATATTTATCTACTTCCTCCTCCGTTTCTACTATATTTTCTTGAAGTTCGTTTCCCTGACACAGTCCCTCTATACAGGGTGGTCCATTGATTGTGACCGGGTCAAATATCTCACGAAATAGGCATCAAACGAAAAATCTACAAACAATAAAAATTTTCTAGCTTGAAGGGCGAAAACAGATGGCACTTTGGTTGGCCCGCTAGATGGCGCTGCCAAACTACATGTTTTTAAATAGGTACCCCTATTTTTATTACATATTCGTCTAGTACGTAAAAAAATATGAATGTTTTATTTGAGACACTTTTGTCGCATTGTGATAGATCTCCTTGTAATAGTCACAAATGTATAAGTACGTGGTATCGCGTAAAGATTTCGCCCGTGCCGACGGTGTTTGCTTCGTGATACATTACTAGTGTTAAAATGGACCGTTTACCAATTGCAGAAAAGGTTGATATGGTATTTATGTATGGCTATTGTGATCAAAATGCCCAACGGGTCTGTGTTATGTATGTTGATCGTTATCCTGGAAGACATCATCAAAATGTCCGGACCTTTCTTGGATAGTTACTTTATTTAAATTCTACATCAACATAAATTTCACCCGTACCATATTTCTACGCACCAGGATTTGCATGGCAAAGACTTTGACCGTCGTGTACTGTTTTGTCACTGGGCACAGAATAAATTACTGGACAATAACATGTTTTTTCACACGTTCTGTTTAGTGACGAAGCGTCATTCACAGTGGTAACGTAAATCGGCATAATATGCACTATTGGGCAACGGAAAATCCACGATGGCTGCGACAAGTGGAACATCAGTGAGCTTGGCGGATTAAAGTATTGTGCGGCATTATGGGAGGAAGGATAATTGGCCCCTATTTTATCAATGGCAATCTAAAAGGTGCAATGTATGCTGATTTCTTAAATAATGTTCTACCGATTTTAGTACAAGATGTTTCACTGCATGACAGAATGGCGATGTCCGGCACATGACTCGCGTGCAGTTGATGCCGTTTTAAAGGGGATGTTTAAAGACAAGTGGATTGGTCGTCGAAGCACATACCACGGCCCGCATGTTCACCGGATCTTACATCCCCGGATTTCTTTCTGTGGGGAAAATTGAAGGATGTTTGATATCGCGATTCACCGACAACGCCTGAAAACATGCGTCAGCGCATTGTCAATTACTGAAGGCGAACTACTCGCTGTTGAGAGGAATTTCGTTACACGTATTTCCGAATGCATTGAAGTTGAAGCACTTAATTTTGAGCATTTATTGAAGTCATGAGGTAATTACAAGTAATCACGCAGTAACAGCATGCGTTCTTATACTGTATGATAATTTCGCGAAAGTACATGTATCACATTGGAACAACCGAAATAAAGTTCTATGTTTTCATTTTTAAAAACTTACTTGTTACCTACTGTTCGTCTAAAATTGTGAGCAATATGTTAGTGAATGTTACAGCGCTATCTATCACGAAGCGAAAAAAGTGTTCCAAATAAAACATTCATATTTATTTACGTCCTATACGAATATGTAATTAAAAAAATGGGGGTACCTATTAACAAAATGCAGTTGATATCCGTTTGACTTATGGCAGCGCCATCTAGTGGGCCAACCATAGCGCCATGTGTTTTCCCCTTTCAAGCTAGAAAAGTTTTTTCTGTGTAGTTTTTTCGTTTGATGGTTATTTCGTGAGAATTTGGGCCCAGTCACTATCAATGGACCACCCTGTATATTATCTCCACATTTCAGCTTTCCCGTATTAGTACTGGTCTTCCATCTGAGGTGTTGATATTCACATAGCTGCTTTTCTTGACTCCAGTGGCCTATTTCATCTCCTGTAGGCCGTATCTAGCTCTCCCCTAGTTATACATTCTTCTGTAGGCTTTCATTCTTCCTCTACAAACTCCTGCGTGTGTTTATTGTATGTGTCTACTTGTCCACAATCTGTGTTTGCTGCTTGGCTGAAGATCAGTCCCCATGAGGCCGCCAGCCCGCTGAGTCTTTGACGCACGCCAGGAATTATTATGAAGTGGAATAGTATTAGAGCTAGACGCACGAGGCATAGCATTTCGGAAATCGTCGGAGAAATCAGTATTGCGAGAAACATTAGCTTCGTTCGAGTTGTGGTTTCAATGGTTGTAACCACGCTTAAGCTTTCGAGTTGCGGTCGCCACCGTTGCGGTGCGAAAATGAGTTGCAATCTTTCGTGACAGTAAGAGGGAATACTCCGACTCCCAAAGCGTTTAATAACCCTGCACCAAATAGATAAACTAGCAGATGCGCAAAGTGTTTTATACGCAGCCCGCTCCTTTTCTTCGAAGAAAAGAAAGTATGAAATTCAGGTTACTTTTTAAACGGGGGGTACATAGCAGTCTCGTAAAATTTAGTAGATTATAGTATTATTTTATCCTCTTGGGGGATTTTTGTGCACATATCTGACGTTTACATAGATCTAGCGATATTGACAGTAGGATCTCACTTTAAAAATTGAATTTGGATTTTTCCATAGAAGGATCATATTACAAAATCCAACAACTGTGGGTCACTATTAGTAATTGACCTACTATAAAAAGGTTGTCCTGTGCAGTTTTGAAACCAACAACTGACCACTGTTTCTTTTTAAATATAAATAGTTTTCATATTAAAAAAACTTCGTTTCTATACGTAATACTTGTAGCAATAGCCATACGTTTGCACACTGGACACGTTGCAGACTCTTCCTATCAACTTAATGAGTTCGATTTCATCACATTTCTTGGAGTTAGGCAATTTACAGCATTGGTTACATTTGGTTATGAACAAATTTTACTTTATTAACATTGAGATTAAATAGCAGATAATTAATAGCAATCAACGGCGAAATCTCTAACAAAATATAAGCCACAATTTAAATTTGTCCAATTCCTTTAATCAAAAAGAGTAAACTGTATGTTAATGGTGAAACTGGTGTCTCTAATGACTAAGAGTTTTATTTAACAATTTGACATAATTTCATTCAATATAATTGATGTTTGTTGATATCTATTACTTGATTAATGAAACACTGAAGGAGTTGTGCATGTTGTTGTGCTTTATATGACGCGTATTGAGTAATTATCGAGATGAAGATCAAACATTTACGTTCGTCATGCCTCTCACGCAGTGTGATCGGCTTAAGGTTATAGGCCTAAAGTTCTGCCTCCTCCATTGCACACACACACACACACACACACACACACACACACACACACAAATACCACCACTGTTTTCCATATGGAATTTTCAGTGGTGTGGTGCCTTATAAGTTCTAAAACACGACACAGCATGGATCAAAATCAGCAGAGTGCTACATATGTGAACGTCACATAAATATTTGTATTTAACCATCCAGAAAAGTCTGAAAGTCATAATGCCAAGCATAATAAATAGACTTGCGCATACTAGTTCGCTATCGGTAGCGCTCACTTTAGTTCGCGGCTCTGCCGCGAACTAGTTCGTTCTTTTAGTTCGTCCGCTCCAGTGACGGCTGAGCGGCGTGGTCTGCGCATGCAGGTGGAGGGAGAAGTTCCCCCAACTAGCTGCTTCATGCGCTTGCTGCGTGAGCCGCTAAGTATGTCACGCAACCCAAAAGAAACAGTTCGTGGATAATTTCTCGCGTTTAATTTTAGAGTTATCTTTATATCTTGGCATTATGGAATTTATTAGTCAGATATTGCAGAGTGCAGAATACTTCAAAACAAAAATTTTGTAGCAATGAACTATGTAATCTAGCAGGCAGACGCTCACCTCGAAATGGCTCTCATCAGAAGAAGGCAAACACGTGATTTTTAATTCTGCTGCACGCCCTCTCGCTATTGCCCGTCGGTCTTCGGGAAAGAATCCAACGAACTAAGATACGTTTGGCATAATACTTCGCGACTGATAACGCATGTTTCAGTTCGCGACCGACCGCGCATATTTTAGTTCGCGACCGGTAGCTCTCCTTTTAGTTCGCAGCTCGGCCGCGAAGTAGGACGCTCTTTTTAGTTCGTCCGCTGTTTTTGGCTTTTGCTACCGCTACTAAAAGAGCACTTTCTTTTGTTATAACAGCTTTTTTATATAATGATCAGTGTTGCCCAAGCGTGTGCTATTACCTGTATTTTTGGGCAATGCCTATAAAACTACAGCTGATCTGCATCTCAGCTCGAAATGACGGTGACTGGCAGAAGGCAATCCCGCGATTCTGCGCGCTCTCACGTCCCCTCGGTGTTCCCCGTCAGTCTTTGGAAAAGGAGCGGACGAACTAAGAGGCGAGGGATCTGCGAACTACTTCGGGTAGCTCGACTGTGGGAGCGCTCTCCCGAACTAGTTCGTTCGCGAACTACACAAGACTAATAATATATTGTTGGTGTTTTGTTTCATTATTTTAAATCATAAATCTTTCATATACGCAGTTGAGAGAGCAAATGAGTCAACTAGCGCTACAGGTTGCCAAACCACGAAACACGAGAAATAGGCGTTCGAGTTGGCGTTTGCAGTTGCAAATGTCGGAGGCGGCGCATGCTCAGCAGAGGTAGTTAGAGACAATGGCGTCAACAGTGTGCCGAGAATACCAACCTGCGGGCATCACCTCTCACCTTAGTCAACGCATTGGCCGACGGCATGAACGTAATTATCGAGAATTCGTAGAGTTGGTAGTACCAACAGACAACACTGCTTAAAATAAACCATCTCTTCGAGATAGTTCATAGTGTTTGAGGAAAGTATCATTCACTCCTGTTGTGTTGATAGGCCTGGTCGTGTGTGCGTAAGCCGCTCGAGTGGAAACCGAAGGATAGCGGGTTCGAGACACGGGCGGATCACGCAATTTCAGTCTGTGTATTAGCCCGGCCTTCACCTCTGAACGATGTCAGGAGTCGCCCAAAACGCGATTCCACTTTAAACTGTAGGACCTCTTTCCCTGGTTATATAACTGGGATTGATCAGGGACATGCAAGTCGCCTTTGTGGCGTCCAGTTCAAAGGTCAGTGTGCCACACGTATTTGTTATACAGGGTGTCCCATGTATCTCGACCACCCTAAATAACTGTCCAGATGCAATTTACAAAATGTTTCAAGCACATGTCCTTTAGCCGTTAGCGGGACATTAATCAGCACGATTGCCTTTTTTGTAGCTTTGTTTTTCTTTACAAAGATATGAATAGCGGTATGACTTTTTTAAATGGCACCCAGTAATTTTTATTCGGTAATGTATTTTCTCTCCTGAAGACCTATTCAGAAATGTGTCACAGTGTACCATTCACTGAAACACAACGTTAATTATTACATAACACAATATTGGCTTTGAGCCCGGAATCCCAAACTCATCCACTTGCTGCAGTTGTCAGAAAACAAATGGAAACCAAATAAAAACATCAAAGAAAATTCCTTTGACCCTAAGGTACCATTGACTAGGAGGAGAACATTCAAAAGTGCTCAAAGTGGTGAGCCCGAACACCAATACACTGATGTACTCGTTGAATGAAACAATTATTTACCGCATCCAGTGTTGCCTGTTGAAGAGAATTACAAGCAAGCACGATACGTTCCTGCATGTCTTCTGGAGTTGTTGGAATATCCGGATAGACAAGCATCCCCAAAGAAAAAATTCCAGTCAAGTGACCTAGCAGGCCTAGCAACTGTTACTCCCCGAACAGTCCATCTGGCAGGATACCTTCGGTTCAGAATCTTCGTGCACGCAATGAATTATGTGCAGGACATCCATCGTGTTGATACCACATAAGCATTCTGGTTCTTAGCGGCACTTCATCCAGAAGAGGAGGAAGAATTCGTCTGAGGAAGTTGGCATACACTGTGCCGTTTAGACTAACATTGATGAAATAACGGCCAACACTAAACGTTGACTCTCCATTGACGCTAATGTTCCACCTGTTTAAGCCGTCGTGGGTTGTCGCTGGACCAATGACGCCTGTACCTTGTACTTATCTGCCCTTTGTTTGATAGGAAACATTCAACGGTAAATAGAACATTGGAGGAGGAGTTGCTTCTGTGCCCACTGACAGAACAGTACACGATTCTGTAAATCATTTCCATGCAATTCTTGATGTAGGTTTACAGGGTAACGATGGATCCGGTGGATACGATATACACTAGTTTTAGCAATGCAAAACTGGTGTTCAAGCTGTCGCGCGCTCACATGTGGATTCATAGCAACGGAAGCAAGAACAGTAACTTCGGCAGCTTCATCTGTGCGAGTGCTACTACGATTGCGTTATCGTGGGTTGAAACTTCCCATCCCCTAAAAATGTTCAAATGCTTTTAAATCTAAGGGACATAACTACGTTGGTCATTTGTCCCTAGGCTTAGAAACTACTGAGACTGACTGAAAATAACTTATGCTACGGACAACACAAACACCCATGCCCGAGGGAGGACTCGAACCCCCCGACGGCGAACGGCCGCGCGCACAGCAGCCAAGTGCCTTAGTGCGCACGGATAGTCTGGCACGGCTCCCATTCACTGAAGCGTCGCAACGATACGAGAAAACATCCGTCGGGAAGGTGGGTTGGTGTCAGGATATCGCTCTCTGTACAGTTTCTCTGCCTGCATAGCATTTCGCCTACTTTCAACACAATATAAGAAACGTTAGGTCGATGCAGTTTGTAGGAAAGACAGCCTTTACTGTATGCCTACTCTTCACAACAGTATTTAAAAGAACTAAACTACTGTAGTAAATGTACCCCTATTGTACATCAGGAAACAGAACTGCAATTACTGTTCTGCTAACTTACACTGCCCAAAAATGAATAGTATTTCTACCTTATCTTCGTTGGTGTACTCACACAGCTCTTCAAATGACGATGGTTGGCCTAATGACGAGTGTGCAGTATACTTATGTTTACATTTGTCCTCTGTCAACGTCAGCACGTGGATGTGTTCCATTACCCCTGCACTTAGTGCTGGGAGTGTCAACGTCCATGTTGTGTTATTTATTTAATAATATAGCGTTCAGTGAATGGTACACTGTGACACTTTTTTGAACAGGTCTTTAGGAGAGGAAATGAGTTACCGAATAAAAAATACAGGATGGCATATAAAAACGTATTTCCGCTGTCCATTGGAAGAAACAAAACCACAAAGAAAGCAATCGTGCTGATTAATGCCCCCTGACGGCAGAAGAACATGAGCTTGAAACATTTTGTAATTTGCCTCTGGACAGACAGTTATTTAGGGTGGTCAAGAGAAATGGAAGACCCTGTGTAAGTAGGCGAATGAGAGTCTTTGCTAACAACAGGACTTCGCCTGCAGCATCTCACCTGGATTCTACATCGGCTGGATCCTAGACTAGGGTGACCAGATTTCCAAAATAAAAATACGGGACACGTATGGGTACAGATACGTGTGACACTAAATGTTACTTTTAACCTTTACCTGCAGCATTAACGCATACATAAACACACGAATTGATGCACACACAGTTGACAAAACCAGTTTTTCTTCCGTTCCGTTCCGTCCCCCCTCTCACTGCTCCTCCTCCCTATGCTGTGTTGTATTCCGTGGTTCTCGTATTTACATTTTCTGGAAATCACCTATTTTAGAAAAATATTACCACAACAGGAAAATTATGTAATTGGTTACAGAACATGAAAGCAACGCGATAAGTACCGAAATTACTGGCTTTTGGGACGGGACAAACTTCATATAAGGTAATATCAGTAACTAAGACATACCAAGTCAGTTGTTAATACAAAAGTTAACCAAAGACGGCTACTCGCCGCGGTGGAGTGGTGGAGCGGCCGAGCGTTCTAAGGCGCCTTGCTGCGAAGAGCGCGGTTGCTCACCGTCGGAGGTTAGAGTCTTCCCTCGGCCATGGCTATGTGTTGTCTTTAAAGTAGTTTCTAAACCTAGGGACTGGTGACTACAGCAGTTCGGTCCAATAGGTTTACAAACATTTGAACAGAACTACTCGCACAACTATAAGGCAAATAAATTGCATTACTAATTATAGAAATACTTTTATAGTTATTACATGCAGACAAGCAAGAAAGACAGTTACGCACTTAACGTATTTTTCCGTGAATTACATTTTTCAGAAGAGTGTGTCACATCCCGGAGGCTGGTATTTTCACATAAATAACACCACAAGAAGTATTTTGAAAATGAGTTATTATTATAATTCCTTCCTTCACAGTTTTCACACTAAATATGTTGTTTTCGCAGTCCATGAAATATTTGCGTCAAAGAACACTGTGTCCACACCAGCATATGCTCCAAATATCTTCAGATGCATTAAGTTGAAAATGAAACTCGCTACACAGTTCTCAATTAATTCATTTTCTCTTCACGTATATTTTGACAATAGTTCGCTTTCTCAATAAGTTGTTTTTCAGGTCTTTCTTGAAACATATTTTCATCAAACTAAGGTAAATGTTTAATTCTTTACTGAAAATGAAACTCGCTACACAGTTCTCAATTAATTCATTTTCTCTTCACGTATATTTTGACAATAGTTCGCTTTCTCAATAAGTTGTTTTTCAGGTCTTTCTTGAAACATATTTTCATCAAACTAAGGTAAATGTTTAATTCTTTACTGTACAAACTTCCATTGAAGGGGGATATTTGAGCTGAGACTAGTTAAATGCGTTCAGCACAAGGAATGGGTAAGCCCAATTTCGCGATATAATCAGTTAATGTCTGTTGAAATGAACTTGAAATGTCTAAGTATTCAGACTTTTTCATCAAACTGTCTTCTTGCAATGAATTCATTAACTTAATCACTAAATTTGTATCGTTGTATGACTTGCATATGCCGTGTGAATTCCATTCCTTAAAAAAAGGCGAAAAATCATAGGTTGCCCGTGAATGCTTTAAAATTAACGTAGCGATTTTGGGCACTCTATGCTTTTTTGCATTTAAAATTGAAATAAGATCGCCTCCAAAGATTGAAATACTGGAAATATATGAAAGAATTAAATCAAAAGTCGTACCTCATTCCCTTTGAGCTGAAGCCTATTTCCTTCATTGCTTGAGTATGACAATATACGGCCCGTATTTATTTTGTCGGGACAAAGGGACACTTAGGCTACATAAGGGACGATCCATAAAATACTGGACGTCTGGTCAGCCTACCTTATCGGCTGGAGAACCCTGGTTTAGTCATAGAGTCCAGATAACAGTCACTAAGAGGTGATGGGAGGGTGCCGGTGTGGTGCGGACCCCAGAAAGATGTGGACGCCAAGTTGTCAAACACACATTGTGCAAATTAGTTCAAAATATGTTGTAAATCTTATGGGACTTAACTTTTGTGGTTATCAGTCCCTAAGCTTACAAACTAGTTAAAATAACTCAAACTTACCTCAAGACAAACACACACATACACACACGCACACCCATGCACGAGGGAGGACTCGAACCTCCGAAGGCGAGCAATCGCGGGCTCCGCAGCAAAGTGCCTTAGAACGCTCGGCCACTCCACCGTGGCTGCAAGTTGGTGGTGGCTCTGTAACGGTGTGAGCATGTGTTTACTTGCAATGGACTGGGTCCTCTGGTCAAACTAAAGCGATCATTGACTGGAAATGGTTTTTAGGCTACCTCGTTTGAAACCATTCGTGGACATCATACTCCCAGACAACGATATAATTTTTGTGATGACAGTGCACTAAGTCACTGGGCCAGAACTACTCGCGATTTCTCTGAAGAACATTTTGGACAGTTCAGGCGAAATATGTGACATCTAGTGACCGCTGGTGCTTCAGATGACTGAGCCGCGGTGGAGTAGCCGAGCGGTCTAAGGCGCCGAGCTGCGGAGCGCGCGGTTGCTCGCCGTTTGAGGTTCGAGTCCTCCCGGGGGCATGGGTGTGTGTGATGTCCTTAGGTTAGTTTATCTTAGTTTAAGTAGTTCCTAAGCTATGGACTGATGACCACGTAGTTTGGTCTGATAGATTTACAAACATTTGAACTTTTTGAACAGAAGAATGCTGGTTCACTTCTTTGAGTACCGGATCTCGATAGTGGCACCCTCCGCTCTTCCCCCTCCCCGCTCGGCTTGTAAAGAGACAAACTGGCGCATCTCTGCGTGAGGCGCCGAGAGGAAGCGTCCCGGTTTGCCCACGCCCCAACCCCTTTTAGACATATTTTCGTTAAAAGGTCTGAAGAATGTCTTACCTCGGCTTGTTTGGGCTTGATTCGAGATGAGGCATAGGCCTACTTACTTCTTTATTTCAAACTTTTGTTCAAAGCTTAAAGCTGATCATTTTCTTTGTAATAAACACCATGAACATAAGAATATAAACATGAACACTAAAACACAGTAAGTAACTGATTACACTGTTAAGTGACTGTAACAAAATAAGTCTATTGCGCTGAAGAGACAAGCTACCTTCCTGTCATGTGACACTGTGAGCAGCACCCCGTCCTAACTTTACGCATACGCAAAGGCTGCTCTCCCCCAAATCTCGTCAGTCAGTTAAATAATTGATACAACGAAGAGCATAAATGTCATTTACCCTCAAAATTTCGAGACATTTGCTAAAACTTCTACACATGTGTGGTAAGTAACAATTCAAAAGTCATTGTAGTTCCCGTATCTGTTAAAAAGATGCTTGGATTTAAAAAATTCTTGTAGTCGTTGTCGAACCAATTACCTTCGACAGTGCTGCACGATGCCGCTAACCACACGGCTATTCTTACTAGGTGGAGAGTAGTGACATCATTATTATTCATCATCGGATCTTCAGAAGGGTTTTACAGTCGATGCGTCTTTCATTTATAGTTATGTTTCACCAAATACAACGTGTTTCTGATGAATCTTCAATGCGCCAAAAACAAAGCCTTCCTGGCGGATTTGCTCATGCGCAAGGCGAGATGAGCATTAGCGCCATTGTCTTGCTTCAGAACCATTAGTGCGTAACCCCCAGCGCTCGAGTAGTCAGTAGCTGGTGTCTCTATCAGCTCCAACGCCAGTGATAGAAGCGGCGTATTCTGTCGCCCCTCTTGGGGGTTCAGAAGAGAGTTTGAACCTCAGCCGCGCATGTGCTTTGCAATGCTGCGGGCACTGCCGCCTATATTAAGCAGCCGCACTACGTCTCGTATACGTGCTGTCTCTGTGGTGTCACACAAGTCTGAAGTGCGCGCCACGTACTTTCGTCGCGCTCCGCCATGCACGCACGGCGCGACTTTCTTACGTCAGCCTCTGCTGTAACTCCGCTCGTGGCCACCACTGAACTGCATCAGCCACTTGGAATTAGGACAGACACTGGGACTCATCAGTAGGCAGGCCTCCACCTAGTTAACCTATGTCTCAGCAGTACACTTAGTTGGCAGTCATGAACTTTGTAAAAGTTAAGTATTATATTTCTACGAAATATACAACTTAGTGTTTCTAGTTTCTGCTGTCCCACTGGCTGCTCACCTCAGACTCTGTACCTGCACACGCGTGCATCCTATTTCCCTGTGTCGGTCTCTCTACTCGGCCACCGACACCCAGGACAACCGGCGGAAACGAGACACAAAAGTCTCCGCGACGTAAAACTTTTCTCATGCGATAAAAGTACTTTGAATTGCGTATAATTATTATGATCTGATAGAAGAACGAAACGAAGAATGATAGTTTAAAAACACTTTTTATTTTGTTTATTTATTTACTCATTTTTCACGACAAGCTTTCTTCCGGGGGTTCAATGAACCAGTGAACACATACGACGCGCCGCCACTTTGATCGCCCGTTAAGTGTACCATCGAACATTTGTGTAACATAATGGTGATTTGATTTGATTGATTTGATTTTTTTTTCATGGAAGCCAAAACAGTCTTGGTCCAACCCGCCACTTCCCGCACCGAAACTAAGTTTATTGTGCGGTATCGCTCCCTGTATATCTAGTAAAGCCAACCAAAGCCCTTGAACAGTGCAAGGAGTCCCTTTACCATTTCTTTATTAGACACAATTTCTTCGGGTCTGGTAGTCCCAAATGTTCTGTGCCTTTTACTCTCCAATGCAATGCATTCGAAGATTAGATGTGATGCAGTTTCATCACCGTCATCACAGATCCTACATTTAGGGTCCTCTTCTGTTATTCCCATTGTATGTAGGTGTTTCTTTGAAATTCCCATGGCCTGTCAGCAATCCAACCATGAGTCTAATCTCTCTCCTGTTCAGGCCCAGGATTGAAGAGCTTATTTTAAAACATGGCTTTGGCATCATTACCTTGCCATGTTTTTGTTGGTAGACTTTGGTCCAATATTCTACGTGCTGTCTTCTGAGCCAGTTACGTAGCACCAATTTGATCATTGCCTTAGTGATTGTCAGGACAGGTTGCGGTCCAATAAATGAAGTCTCTGCCCCCATCCTGGCTAATCTGTCGGCATGTTCGGTGCCACTGATCCCCGAGTGGCCAGGGACCCACAATAGGTTTACTCTATTGTTTCCCCCTAGCTCCACCAGAACCCTGTGACATTCTGCAACAATTTTAGACCTTGTTGCAGGAGCTGCCAGTGATCTCAGGGCTGCCTGGCTGGTGCGTTTACTTTGTGCACTAAATCCTACACCAGGGTCACTTTATTATGGACGCTTGGTGGCAATGCAGTTGACTGGAACTACTGGCCTTCTCTGTGCACGAGGACATGTAATATGATAGTACGAGGATTCCGATGATTAATTTCACTGCGAGAAAACTGATAAAAGAGACGCCTGGCTCGCAGCGTAGTGCACACCTGTGCGCGTCACGGAAGTTTTCACGTGCGCACGTCAGGCGTAGGAGTACAACAGGTGCAGGCTGCCACGTCACCAGGTGTCCGCCATGTGAGCGCGGGACACGTGCGCAGCGCCGCGGCCGCGACCTTACGTAAGGCGCGCCGCCTGCAGCGGCCAGCGGCCCCGCGCATGCGCACACGGGCCCCACACGGCCTCGTTACCGTCGCCTGTCGCTCAACCCCACACCATACGTCACGCCGACGTCACACGCCGTCTTGGGGGCAGATCGACAGCTCGAACTTTAATGTGGAGCGTGTACTGCGGCAGCTTCTCTTACGTTAAATTACGACTGGTGTTCAAACGAAAGGGTACGAAACGACACTGTTGGTGTCATTGAAGTGTTCGTTCGAAAGTAATCACCAGAGGCCTGTGGCGTAACTATGGGGGAGGGGATGAGGGGGATATAACCCCTCCCCCAGAACCCGAAAAAAAATAAAGAGAGAGAGAGAGAGAGAGAGAGAGAGAGAGAGAGAGAGAGAGAGAGAGAGAGAGAGAGAGAGAGAGAAGAAATAAATCGTATAACAGCAATCTGGTAAAGGTAAAGATTGGAAACTTGGGGCGTTGTACCATAAGGTTTCATTGGATGGGAGTGAATTAGTTTCTTCAACGGGAGTTGTAGATGGTAGTCTCTCTGGAAACTGACTAAAATTTTGCTCGTCAAGCAGATCTCCCCCCCCCCCCCCCCAAATCCAACTCCTAGTTACGCCACTGCCAGAGGCCCAAGCACAACTATCCCTCTGTTTAACGAGACGAACGATTCCCTGCTCCCATAATTCCTGTGGCAGTGGCGAAGGCCAGTCCTCTACTCTGTCCTACAGTTCGTCGTCCGAATCGAATTGCTTCCCTTTGAAATGTTATTTTAGCGAACCAAACAGGTGCTACTAACAGGACCGTTTATCCCTTTCAGTCTCAAGGTTGTAGGCGATGTGACATTAATTTCGAGAGATGCGTTTAAGATACAAAATACATACAGTAGTACATTACAGAAACGAAAATAATTTTATTTTCAAAAATTTTGCACCCACACAATTGTCTGTTTTGAGCCTTCACTACAAATCTTTATGACCTGCACCATCCTACAAAAACAAGCCTTTGAAGGAAATGACATAATAACATCACAGGATCACATAAAAGCAACTGGCTGTCAGACAAGATATCTTCACATGTCAAAACAAGGATATCAAACAGTGGTGCAGCCAGGATTTGATTCTGAGGGGGGAGGGGCTAATTAAAAAAAAACTGAATTTATTAATGGTAATTCTGATTCGCAATCAGAAATATATGAAACTGGCCGATGTTATAACTGTTTAATTAACACAAGACTCTACGTGTAAAAATTGAACTAAAATAATAGTAAACAGAAATTCAGAAACCCTGAGACTGTTCTTCGTATCGAACATGTCAAAGACGTTAAAGGTAATGATGAACCAATGAATTGAAATTTGTGATGCGGCCGGGAATAGAACCCGGACCTCCATGCTTACGAGGCAGACGTCTTACCACTTTTTTTCTTTTTTTTCCCCCTTTCTGTTATTCAGGTAGATCTATGCTTTGCGGTAGTTGGTTCAGTTTGTTCATTGTTGTTCAGTCAATATTTGGTTCAGCGTTTTTATTACAGAGGCCGTTTAGACCGCTGACCGTGCGCGCAGAGCCATGGCGCCCAGCTAGACCACCACACCACTAGCTATTAAGGCGCCTGGGAATAGTCTAAGTACGACTTCCCTCCACTTCACAAACTTTAATTCAGCTTGTGTGTTCCATAGAATATTGCCACTCCTGCTCCATCTTTGATGTCCTTGACATGTTCGATACGAAGAACAGTCTCGGGGTTTGTGAATTTCGTTTACATTGATTTTTATATCACGTTAGCCTAAGGTTAAAGGCAGGAATGTTACAATATGTCCGTTGTCAGGTGCTATTCCGCTGTATGGAGAGCCTTGGAAGAAAACAGAAGTTTGTGACGTGGAGGGAAGTCGTACTTAGACTATTCCGAGGCGCCTTAATAGCTTGTGGTGCGGTGGTTAAGTGGTTGCGCGCCCGGTCAAAGGGCTGAACGCCGTCTGTAATAAAAGAGCTGAGCCAAGAACACATCCAACAACCACGAACAAACCTAATCAGCGACAGACAGTACAACCCATAGAACAGGGGAAAAAACTGGGGTCAGACGTCTGCCCAGTAAGCATGGATTTCGGGTTCGATTCCAGGCCGCATCACATATTTTAATTCATTGCTTAACCTTTATCTTTAAAATAACAATACTATTGTTCATAAGATTTCACTCGGTGGCGCTGCTGACCTGCTAAACAGTGGGTCGCCGCATATGAACAATCCGCTCGTAACTTCAGCATAGCAGTCACAATAGCGGCGCCATTAAAACCGCTCACAGTAACAGCAACACACGTTCTCAGCGGCGGCATCATATTGGCGACCCATTGTCACGTTATCTTGTGCTTCGCACATTTAAGTTGCGTTGTGATTTAGTACATGTACACTATTTCAAATTTCCAGTGCCGGCCTTTTTAAAAAATAATATGATTTAAAAAAAATTAGGTAGTGTCGGGGCGGAGGGGCTTGAGCTCCTTAGCCCCCCCCCCCCCCAATCCCTCGTGGCTGCACCACTGAAATCAACACCTTGGAGTCTTTCTTGTCGCCACTGTAAGTGCACTGCAAGTTTTCCGACTGCTGGTGCCGCCCAGTGTAGAAACATGGAACTAAAACACGTTGCGCACGTCCATCCAGGATTGTGTGGCGCAGGCCCCAACTTCCCAGCGTGAATTACAAAGAAGTAAAGCGAGCGAAACCATAAACACACAATTGTGCGTGCAGGGCCTAAAAGAGGTATCAGGGCTGTGGGACGGATGCTCCCACTTTGTGTGACCCTGGAGACGTGTGGACGCGCGCCATCACGGTGCAGAATCACTCCCTCCGTAAGCAGCCCAGATTGATGAATTTGCGTAGGCTACGGAGTGCCTCACAGTGCACGCCACTGTTAATGGTGTTTTCTGTGCGTGAGGAATTCGATGAGAATCGGAACCCGGACTTCGAAAAGGAGTGTGAGCATCAGCTTGCGTGCCTGTGAACACAGGCGACGATGCATGCTTCGCGTCTATAGATGTCGCACGACGTTATTCCATTGGGGCATACTCTCAACCCCGTTGGTTGTTAAGACATTTCGTACCTTATCATTTCAAAACCTACCGTAAATGGAATTAACAACTGTAAATCCATACTAATACAGGATGCGTCTGAAAAGTTAGGTGAATGGTCACATATTTTACAAACCGCGCTGGCGAGGATAAGGTGCATGTCAACAAGCATCCCCTATAGTGCAAAGTCTAGTATCTTTAAAATGCTTGTAAATCTATGGGACTTAACTACTGTTATTCAGTCCCTAGGCTTACAAACTACTTAAACTAAGTGAAACTAAGGACAAACACAATGCCGAAGGGAGGACTCGAACCTCCGACGGTGAGCAGCCGCGCGCTTCGCAGCGAGGCGCCTTAGACTACTCGGCCAGTGCACCGCGGCTAGGTTATCGTGCAAAGCTCAGCAATGAAGCGGTAGTACACGCTGCAACCCAGCTAAAAGAGACAGTGTGAGAACTCGTGTCATTGCAACATGGACGCAAAATGGAGCAGCCCCTTAA
The DNA here is from genome assembly GCA_026315105.1 of Locusta migratoria. NCBI lineage: Eukaryota > Metazoa > Arthropoda > Insecta > Orthoptera > Acrididae > Locusta > Locusta migratoria. The sequence continues at coordinate 544,587,656 of CM048744.1, forward strand.
CATCAAGTTTTGTTTCAAATTCGGCATAACGGCGGCGGAAACTCATGGGGTGTATGGCATGAAGCAGTGATTTAAAACCTTATATAAGCACTGAACGTGATTCTGAAATGCCTCTGACTTAGACCTTTATTATTGACGTGTAAATTTTATTTGGATGACACATCATGTGGATGTATACCAATTTGCTATGTTAAAAATTATTGCAATAGCAGTGATGTAAACAATTACGATAGGTCTGAAGATGGCGTCTAGCACGCAGAAACCGGTCATGTAATTAAAATAAGAAAGCGATCTTGGCTGAAAGTCTCTTATTAAAACTTTGTTTGGGTGAATTAAACGCCTTAGAGACGGAAAGCAAGGTGTTAAGGATGAGCCACGTCGTTCAGGTCGACCGCGCACAATCACAGTCGCAGACAACATCGAACGAGTGCGACGGATGCTTGTGGATGATCGGTGGCTGTGACGATGATTGTATCTGAAAGGCTTACGCTTCGTAGAGGTTTCGGAGATACAACAAGGATGGCCTCGGTCAACGCCACCTAGATACAAGAGCTATGCGCTGCCTGCCAAGATTAGCCGTAACACAAGCAAACTATTTGTCTTATGTAGCGTTGTGATGATTTGGGAATTTATGCACGTTGCACAGTGTGTTTCAGAATGTTCTAGATGTTATTTATATGATTCTCCGTGCAGATTTTTTCTGTTATGAGACAAAATGCCAATATGAATCGTCCGATACCAATATCATTATATCTTACTAATAATTATAAATCTGAAGCATAGAATAAAATTTGCGACGCGGCCGGGACTCGGACCTCCATGCTTACTAGGCAGACGTCTTACCGTTAGAGCACCACACCACTAACGATTAAGGCGCCTCGGAATAGTCTCAGTACGATTTCCCTCCACGTCACAAACTTTAATTCAGCTTCTGTGTTCCAAAGATAATTGCTACTACTGCCAAGGCTCTCCATGCAGCGGAATAGCACCTCGGCAATGGACATATTGGAACAATCCTGTTTAGGCGATATAAACATCAATTTAATACAAATAAACAATCCCTGAGACGGATTTTCGTGTCGAATATGTCAAAGACAATAATTATAAATCTGAAGCATAGAATTAAAATTTATAATTATTGTCTTTGACATATTCGAGACGAAAATCCGTCTCAGGGATTGTTTATTTGTATTAAAAAATATTACTGATAGTTCATAAGTATCGCATACCAACACAAATTTGTCGGTGAATCACATAAATAACATTAAGAACATTCTGAAACACACTGTGCAACGGGCATGTATTCCCAAACTTAGAACAACGCTACATAAGACAAATAGTTTGCCTGTGTTGTGACTACTCTTGGCAGGCAGCGCACAGGCCTTGCATCTAGGTGGCGTTGCCTCAGTGCTTCCAGCGATTCTACAAGAAATATTCGCAGACAGTTTCCAGCAGCCGTACAACCGATGTCAGAAGTATATTGCACCCAATGGCGATTACTTTGAAGGCCAGTGAAGGGATTTTATTTGTAACCCTTGTCTGCTATATTTCCTGACACCATTCGCCGACATTTACAGACGCAGCTTGTATTATAAATGCGAAAGAAGCTCTGTCTGTTACGCTTACACGACTAAAACCCTTAACCGACTGTGATGAAATCAGTTACAGAGAGAGTTTGATCGCTGAAGAACAAAGGCTACGTTTCTCTAATAGCTCCTCAGACGCTGGAAAACTCCTTGGAAAATTTACCACATCTATTAAGATACTTTTACTGTTTGATATGTTGTACGTAATGCTATTCAACGTAATAAACACAATGCTTACACAAGATCTCAATGTCTTCAAGCCGCCGAACCGATTTAAATGACATCTGAATTCTGCATAATTTACACGTTGTATAACGTATAGCTTTTTCTGACAGCAGTTTAGTCACGATGTAACTGACGTTCTTCGCATATTTAATAATATCTATATTTTGATCTCGAAAAAGGACAGTGTTTACCATCATTTTACGCACGGTTTATATTTAAACCGGAAAATTCGAAACTTTTCTTTTACTCTGATAATCCTGTTATGAGTTAAGAACAAAGTTGAGGAATTATTGTATTTTCCATGGACTTTGACACGTATGTAAGGACATCAACTCGAGCCAAGCCGCGGGTGAACTATTTTTTGTAAACAGTATCGTCCTCACTCTGAAGACATCTGCAGGCCCTTAACCCAAGTAATTTCATATCATTTTACACAATATTAGGACTTATTCAACCAGTTGAGGTTCCTTCAGGTACTACCTAAAACTAGGTCAAATGAACCATACTGAAACAACCGCCTTTCAATTTAGTGTTCACAAATACTTTTTAATAAGCGTTATGAACGAGAGTTAATATTTTGTGTACAATAATGTTTCGAAGGTTGAGTGTGATCGTTGTCAGGTGGCATGACGAATCGTCCCAAGGTCAGTTTATAAATTCCGTAAACAAATTTATTTTTTGTAACCAAATTACACATTTTTCACAAAACATGGCATCCATCTTGCCTTCCCAGTTTCACACATGTACAAAGAACTTTCATATCACAGACATAACAATACTGAGTTACAATAGTTACAATAGGGAGCGACAAGCGGATTACGTATTTTCTTGTCCACGTAAAACTTTGGACCAACTCTTGTAGCATCTTACATTTGCTTTTATAGAGCATACAGAATTACAAGTACAATATCTGATGTCAAGTTGAAAACTTACATTCAAACAATACTTCAGGAATAAACAATGATATGAGAGATACAAAGTATGTGGCGGACGTTTTGAACATTCGTGTGCATACTGTAAACGACCACCCCATGAACCACAGACATTGCCGAGGTGGGGTGGCTTGCGTGCCTCAACGATACAGATAGCCGTACCGTAGGTACAACCACAACGGAGGGGTATCTGTGGAGAGGCCAGACAAACGTGTGGTTCCTGAAGAGGGGCAGCAGCCTTTTCAGTAGTTACAGGGGCAACAGTCTGGATGATTGACTGAGCTGGCCTTGTAACATTAGCTAATGTGGCTTTGCCACACAGTTACTGCGAACGGCTGAAAGCAAGGGGAAACTACAGCCGTTACCTTTCCCGAGGACATGCAGCTCTACTGTATGGAAATACGATGATGGCATCCTCTTGGGTAAAATATTCCGGAGGTAAAATAGTCCCCCATTCGGATCTCCGGGCGGGGACTACTCAGGAGGATGTTGTCATCAGGAAAGACAATACTGGCATTCTACGGATCGGAGCGTGGAATGTCAGATCCCTTAATCGGGTAGGAAAATTAGAAAATTTAAAAAGGGAAATGCATAGGTTGAAGTTAGACATAGTGGGGATTAGTGAAGTCCGGTGGCAAGATGAACAGGATTTCTGGTCAGGTGAGTACAGAATTATAAATACAAAATCAATTGGGGGTATCACAGGAGTAGGACTGATAATGAATAAGAAAACAGGAATGCGGGTAAACTACTATGAGCAGCACAGTGATCGCATTATCATTGTCAAGATAGATACGAAGCCAACACCGACAACAGTAGTACAGGTTTATATGCCAACTAGCTCTGCCGATGATGAGGAGATCGAAGAAATATATGAGGAGCTAAAGGAAATTATTCAAACAATTAAGGGAGAGGAAAACTTAATTGTTATGGGAGACTGGAATTCGGTAGTAGGAAAAGGAAGAGAAGGAAATATAGTAGGTGAATATGGACTGGGCAGGAGGAATGAAAGAGGAAGTCGCCTGGTAGAATTTTGCACGGAACATGATATAATCATAACAAACACGTGGTTTAAAAATCACAAAAGAAGATTGTATACGTGGAAGAGACCAGGAGACACCGGAAGGTATCAGATAGATTTTATAATGGTAAGACATAGATTCCGGAACCAGGTTATAAAATGCAAGACATACCCAGGGCCAGATATAGACTCTGACCATAACTTGTTAGTCATGAACTGTAGGCTGAAACTGAAAAAACTGCAGAAAGGTAGGAAAATAAGCAGATGGGACTTAGATAAATTGAAGGAAACTGAAGTTCTGGAGAATTTCAGAGGGAGATTTAGGCAACAATTGGCAGAAACAGGGGGAAATAAAACAGTAGAAGAGGAATGGGTAGCATTGAGAGATGAAATAGTGAAGGCAGCAGAGGACAAAATAGGTAGAAAGGCAAGACCTACAAAAAAATCCTTGGATATCACAGGAAATACTAAATTTAATTGACGAAAGGAGAAAATATAAAAATGCAGTAAATGAAACAGGCAAAATGGAGTACAGACGACTAAAAAATGAGATTGACAGGAAGTGCAAAATGGCTAAGCAGGAGTGGCTAGAAGTCAAATGCAAATCTGTAGAAGAATGTATAAGAAGGGGAAAAGTAGATACCGCCTACAGGAAAATAAAAGAGACATTTGGGGACAAGAAAAGCAACTCCATGAATATTAAGAACTCAGATGGGAAACCAGTTCCCAGCAAAGAAGGGAAAGCTGAAAGGTGGAAAGAGTACATAGAACAGCTCTACAAAGGAAATGAACTTAGAAACGATGTTGTAGGAAGGGAAGAGGAAGTAGATCAAGATGAAATAGGAGATAGTATTCTGAGAGATGAATTTGACAGAGCCTTGAGAGACCTAGGTCGGAACAAGGCCCCAGGAGTAGATGACATACCCTCAGAGCTACTAAAGTCTCTGGGAGAGCCAGCCATGACAAGACTATTTGAACTGGTGTGTAGGATGTATGAGACAGGCGAAATGCCCTCAGACTTTAAGAAAAATGTTATAATCCCCATTCCAAAGAAATCAGGCGCAGACAGGTGTGATAATTACAGAACCATCAGTTTGATAAGTCATGGTTGCAAAATTTTAACACGAATTATCTACAGGAGAATGGAAAAGCTGGTAGAAGCTTACCTCGGGGAAGATCAGTTTGGATTCAGGAGGAACATAGGAACCCGGGAGGCAATACTCACTTTACGTCTTATCTTAGAAGAGGAAGGAAAGGCAAACCTACATTTTTAGCTTTTGTAGATTTGGAGAAAGCATTTGACAATGTTGACTGGAATACACTCTTTCAAATTCTGAAGTCAGCAGGGGTAAAATACAGGGAAAGGAGAGTTATTTACAACTTGTACAAAAGCCAGACTGCAATTATTAGACTCGAAGGGCATGAAAGGGAAGCATCAGTTGGGAAGGGAGTAAGACAGGGTTGTAGCCTTTCTCCGATGTTATTCAATTTGTACATCGAGCAGGCGGTGAAGGAAAGCAAAGAAAAATTTGGAATAGGGATTAAAGTTCAGGGGGAAGAAATAAAAACATTGCGTTTTGCTGATGACATTGTAATTCTGTCAGAGACAGCAAAGGACCTGAAAGAGCAGTTGAATGGAATGGACAGTGTGTTGAAGAGAGCGTATAAAATGAACATTAACAAGAGCAAAACAAAAATAATGGAATGTGGTCTTATAAAATCAGGCGATGCTGAAGGAATTAGATTAGGTAACGAAACAATGAAGGTGGTAGATGAGTTTTGTTACTTGGGTAGTAAAATAACATGCGATGGTCGCAGTACAGAGGATATAAAATGCAGAATGGCAATGGGAAGAAAAGCATTTTTGAAAAAGAGAAATTTGCTAACATCGAATATTAATTTAAGGGTAAGGAAGTCCTTTCTGAAGGCATTTGTGTGGAGTGTTGCCTTGTACGGGAGTGAAACATGGACGATAAGCAGTGCGGACAGGAAGAGAATAGAGGCTTTTGAAATGTGGTGCTACAGAAGAATGCTGAAGATTAGGTGGGTAGATCGCATAAGTAATGAAGAGGTACTGAACAGAATTGGTGAGAAAAGGAATTTTTGGCATACCCTAAGAGAAGGGATCGCTTGGTAGGACACATTCTTAGAGATCGGGGAATCGTAAATTTAGCATTGGAGGGAAGTGTGTGGGGTAAAAATCGCAGAGGGAGACCAAGAGACGCGTATAGTAAGCAGATTCAAGTGGATGTGGGTTGCCGTTCTTATGAGGAGATGAAAAGGCTTGCTCAGGATAGAGTAGGGTGGAGAGCTGCATCAAACCAGTCTCCGGACTGAAGACCATAACAAACAATAACAACTGTAAACGAAAGTAATTAACCTTGTAAAATAGACATTTTGCATAGGTCGTGACCATGAATCTAGCAGCGTTTGTTTATTTACTACGCTTAGAGGAATTTATTAAATATTATATCATTTGCATCGAATTAAAATGTGTTTTGGGAATCAGTGTCTTGGAATTGATCTAGTGAACAGTAAGGTTTAATTTGCTTTTACCAAATGTATAAGAATTGACGTACTTTACATTTCAAATTTTGATTTTCTTTCATCTATAGTTTGACAAAATGCAGTAATCATCAAACACTCTTCGTAATTTTGTGAACTTTAAACACTATTCTGACGTGAAATAACATTATGATAATCGTTTTCTTAAGTGGTATTCACTTTTGTAGACATTCATTCATAGACAGATTGTTTACGTGTTTGACAGCTTTTAAACATGGTATCCATATTTTGGTAATGGTTATTCCCTTGTTATGTGTCCTGAAAATATGCGACTGGTTAGGGTGATCAATATATAACAGCTAATAAGTAGACAATACTTCACAATTATCTTTCTTTCTTTTTTGCCATTTACGGTATATTAGAAAGTTGTCACAGCATTAAATTAAATGGAATGAACAGCCGTAAAATTTTATGTAAATAATTCAACAAGTTCATTACGCATAATGATATGGGCAATTCATTTGGCTTAGGGTATGAAGATGGCTTCAGTTTGAGTCCGAAACTGATATAAATTATTTTTATAAAAATTTTCTGATTTGATGGCAAAAAGAAGGAACGACAATTGTGAAGCAATGACTGCTTATTAACCGTTTTATACTTTTTGTAGTTGAAATTAATCAGCCCTACAAGTTGCATAGGAAGGTTTGTTTGCTTCACCTCCTCTAGGTTTAGGTAGACAATAATGTTACCATATGAAAAAAACAACCTCACTTGTTATTTCTCATATTAGTCGACATTGGCTAATACAGATCTACGTCTCTTGACTTATCGAAAGATGCAAGAGTCGCTGAAGTATATTAAGCCAATGTTGACTAATATGTGAAATATACAGTGCCGTCTCTTAAAGAGAAGAGAGCGTTAATTTTATCGCACCATAGGCCAAATAAACCAATAAACCCTCATATGCAACTGGTTTGCGTGATTAATTTCAACCTAGCGAGCTGTCGCAGCGGTATCACATTGCATTCGGAAGGTCGGCTGCTCGAACCCGCCTCCAGGAACCCTGGAGTAGGTTTGGCGTGATTTCCTTAAACCACACCAGGCAAATGCTGCGATGTTTCCTTCCAAAGAGCACGGACGATTTCGTCCCCCATCCCCGACAATCACTATGAAAAATTGTGCTCTGTCTAACGACCAGATATCAACTAGAAACATAATTTTCCTTTTCGTTTCTTTAGAAGAAGTTAGCGTTATTGTCGAACTAATCGTAGATCAAGTGAATATAGTAAATCTTCACTGGAACTGAATTAATAGACTTTTACAGACATATTAAAATCTTTAGATGGTGCATTGCAGCCCACAGGTTGCGTTAATTAATGGTACAATATTGACGACGATTTCTAGACCAACTAGAGGTGTCTACAACAGAATTTTTTAAATTACGTAATGGAATGAAATGTCAGTGCGATAGCACTCTCGTCACATAAAATTGTTCACAGCGGATTTACAGAAGATACGCCACATCAAAATTTTCTGAAGAATACGGCCTAGAAGGTGTCGAGACTATGGTCAACATATTTCCGCTAACTGCGGCAACCGAGGGCTGTAATCCTCCGACAAAACGTTTTTGTACAGTCATGTTTAAAACCGTAGGGTAGAGCGGGGCTAATTGAATAAAGGAGCTACATTAATAATTGTAAGATTTTGTGCAAGCTCCGATACAACAGCAAAGTGGAGACGTCATTATGTGTTTCTTGCTGTCTGAGGTTTTGTGTATCCAGTGAACACTGTTTCCTTTCCTGACTTCAGACATTTACGCAAGATTTATTTAAAGTGTATAAGGTAAGTGGCTCCATAATGGTCATTGCACGGTTTGTAAAATAGACTTGTTCTTCGCTAGGGTTTTCCTGCAGTTTGTAGGAAATGAAAGCAACAAAGTAAGTTGAGTCGTGGTCCCCCTACGCCACATTTGTGACTTGTGCTGCCGTGCACCGGTGCCTTGGGGAACTACCGCGCAGCAGCGTTTAAGTAAACTTTGGGGACATCAGAATAATCAAGAACGAGGGTTATGAACCGTGGAGGAATACTGATTGAATATGGGGAAAGAGCACTTACAAATCATTTTCTGTTTTGTAGTACTATTACAAAAAATTATTCTTTCATATTCTTCAGATTGTGAAGCCCTATAAATGGAATGGGACGAGGGGTTGGTGAAGGAGGCAATTGAAGTAGCGATGAAAGGAATACCACTATTCGACGTCAGTAAAAATTACGAAGGCATAATTTTATCAAAATCGGATCACGGAAAAGAAAGATATCGTAATTTTCAGTGTTTTCAATAACTGTCGTGTCTGTTTGTTCAACTGTTAAAAACCTTTTATCTCCAAAACTACTTCACGAATTTGAATGGAGTTTACACAGGTAACTTAAGCGTAACACTGGACAACATATAGACTTCGATTCATAAAAATCGGATGGATCACGAAAAAAAAAATAGTAATTTGAAATTTTATATCTACGACCTCATATCTGTCTGTCTCTTTGTACACGTTTATCTCCAAAACTACTAGACGATTATTTTTCATGGAATTTTCACACATAACTTTATCATATCGTGCGGTTACATAAAGGCTTCAATAATTAAAATCGGATCGGAGAAAATAAAGATATAATAATTTAATCATTTGCTTAAATGCCATGGTGTATGTCTATTTGTTGACGATAATGTCCAAGTACAGGATTATAAATACAAAATCAGTTGGGGGTATCACAGGAGTAGGATTGATAATGAATAAGAAAATAGGAATGCGGGTAAACTACTAAAACCAGCACAGCGATCGCATTGTCATTGTCAAGATAGATACGAAGCCAACACCGACAACAGTAGTACAGGTTTATATGCCAACTAGCTCCGCCGATGATGAGGAGATCGAAGAAATATATGAGGAGCTAAAGGAAATTATTCAGACAATTAAGGGAGAGGAAAACTTAATTGTTATGGGAGACTGGAATTCGGTAGTAGGACAAGGAAGGGAAGGGAAGATAGTGGGTGAATATGGTCTGGGCAAAAGGAATGAAAGAGGAAGCCGCCTGGTAGAATTTTGCACGGAACATAATTTAGTTATAACAAACACCTGGTTTAAGGATCACAAAAGAAGGTTGTATACGTGGAAGAGATCAGGAGACACCGGGAGATACCAGATAGATTTTATAATGGTAAGACATAGATTTCGGAACCAGATTTTGAAGTGTAGGACATACCCAGGGGCAGACATAGACTCTGACCATAACTTGTTGGTTATGAACTGTAGGCTGAAACTGAAGAAACTACAGAAAGGTAGGAAAATAAGGAGATGGGACCTAGATAAATTGAAGGAACCTGAAGTTCTTAAGAATTTCAGAGGGAGCTTCAGGCAACAATTGACAGAAACAGGGGAAAATAAAACAGTTGAGGAGGAATGGGTAAAATTGAGAGATGAAATAGTGAAGGCAGCAGAGGACAAAATAGGTAGGAAGGCAAGACCTACAAAGAATCCTTGGATATCACAGGAGATACTAAATTTAATCGATGAAAGGAGAAAGTATAAAAATGCAGTAAATGAAACAGGCAAAATGGAGTACAGACGACTAAGAAATGAGATTGACAGGAAGTGCAAAATGGCTAAGCAGGAATGGCTAGAAGGCAAATGCAAGGATGTAGAAGAATGTATAAATAGGGGAAAAATAGATACAGCCTACAGGAAAATAAAAGAAACATTTGGCGATAAGAAAAACAGCTCTATGAATATCAAGGACACTGATGGAAAACCAGTTCTCAGCAAAGAAGGGAAAGCTGAAAGGTGGAAAGAGTATATAGAGGGGCTCTACAAAGGAAATGAACTTCGAGACACTATTGTATGAAGGGAAGAGGATGTAGATGATGATGAAATAGGAGATACTTTACTGAGAGATGAATCTGACAGAGCACTGAAAGATCTAAGTCGAAACAAGGCCCCTGGAGTATATGATATCCCGTCAGAGCTACTGAAGTCTCTGGGAGAACCAGCCATGACAAAATTGTTTCACATTGTGTGTAAGATGTATGAGACAGGTGAAGTACCCTCAGACTTTAAGAAAAATGTTATAATCCCAATTCCAAAGAAAGCGGGTGCAGACAGGTGTGAAAACTACAGAACCATCAGTTTAATAAGTCATGGTTGCAAAATATTAACACGAATTATATACAGAAGGATGGAAGAGCTGGTAGAAGCCGACCTCGGGGAAGATCAGTTTGGGTTCAGGAGAAATGTAGGAACACGGGAGGCAATACTCATATTACGGCTTATCATAGAAGATAGATTAAGAAAAGGCAAACCTACATTTCTAGCTTTTGTAGATTTGGAGAAGGCTTTTGACAATGTTGATTGGAATAAACTCTTTCAAGTTCTGAAGCAAGCAGGAGTAAAATATAGGGAACGTAAGGTTATAAATAACTTGTACAAAAACCAGACAGCGGTTGTCAGAGTTGAAGGGCATGAAAGGGATGCAGTGGTTGGAAAGGGAGTAAGACAGGGTTGTAGCCTTTCCCCAATGTTGTTCAATCTGTACATTGAGCAAGCTATAAAGGAAAGCAAGGAGAAATTTGGAGAAGGAATTAAAGTTCAGGGTGAAGAATTAAACACATTGCGTTTTGCCGACGACATAGTAATTCTGTCAGATACAGCAAAGGACCTGGAAGAGCAGTTGCACGGAATGGACAGTGTGCTGAAAGGTGCATATAAGATGAACATTAACAAGAGTAAAACTAGGGTAATGGAGTGCAGTGTAAAAAAATCAGGTCATGCTGAAGGAATTAGATTAGGAAACGAAACATTAAAGGAGGTAGATGAGTTTTGTTACTTGGACAGTAAAATAACAAATGATGGTCGCAGTACAGATGATATAAAATGCAGAATGGCAATGGGTAGAAAGGCGTTTTTGAAAAAGAGAAATTTGTTAACATAGAATATTGATTTAAGCCTAAGGAAGGCTTTTCTGAAGGCATTTGTATGGAGTGTTGCCTTATATGGGTGTGAGACATGGACGATAAGCAGTGTGGACAGAAAGAGGATAGAGGCTTTTGAAATGTGGTGCTACAGAAGAATGCTGAAGATTAGGTGGGTGGATCGCGTAACTAATGAGGAGGTACTGAACCGAATTGGGGAGAAAAGAAATTTCTGGCATACCTTGACTAAAAGAAGGGATAGATTGGTAGGACACATTCTTAGACATCAAGGAATTGTGAATTTAGCGTTGGAGGGAAGTGTGTGGGGTAAAAATCGCAGAGGGAGACCAAGAGACGCGTATAGTAAGCAGATTCAAGTGGATGTTGGTTGTCGTTCTTATGAGGAGATGAAAAGGCTTGCTCAGGATAGAGTAGGGTGGAGAGCTGCATCAAACCAGTCTCTGGACTGAAGACCACAACACACACAATCTTCAAAAGTACTACACGAAATTTCATGGGTTTCCACAGAAGAGTAACAAAGGCTTCATTTAATCAAAATGGGATCAGAGGAAGGAAAGATGCCGTATGTGTATACTATGCTTGTATGGTGTAGTACAGTAAATCTCCAAGAGTACTATCCGAACTTTCATGGGGTTTCATGGTTCAACTGAAAGTACCTTCGGGCAACATATAAGCTTCATTTCATCAAAATCGGATCAGGGGAAGAAAACATATCGTAATTTGTAGTTTCTGGTGTATGCTATACTTGAATTGCAGCGTAGTATAGCAAAGATCCGACAGAGGCGCCGTTACTGACATAGTATACTAAATAACTAATAGATGGCGATGCTCCGTTGTTTATTCTCACAACTAAGGCGTAATCCATTGAAACAAGGGCTACCGTTCGATTTTCCTTACGGTAGCAGTGTAGTGTATTGATGTTGGCAATGGTCGTTGATTACTTTTTTTTAATCAGTCACTTACAATGAGGGGAATAATTCTTTGTGTTGATAATGAAGTAAATAATTAATTTTGTACAGATTAGTAAATTAATGATCTCCATAAAGCGAATATTTCGTTGCCAACGTTAACATACTAAGTCGCTGCCACTGCAAGTAAATTTATTTATTTATCGTATGACATAAACACTTGGACACGCAAGATACATTGCACAATGACACTTCCCCAGGTGGGAAGCAGAGACAACAAACAGCTTATATCAAAATTTAAGTGCATTAATTACAGAGATGTATACAGGTATGCAGTAAAAAGTCCACTACTATGTGTGATGCAATAGAATTTGGAAAAAAAGATTATAAAATATTAATACAAATTTATGAAAGATATATTACATCTTACAGTAATATGAACAATTGAATCAACACTAATATAAGAATATTAAGAATATAGACCATCTATGTACAAGCTAAGCTGCGTAGGTGTACGTAAGCGGCTACCTGATTTTATTGTTGTGACTTGTACCGGCAAGACCTTTAAATGTTTTTTATGACATGACTGATAAAAATGTTTTTATGCAGAGCACATAGGTCATCATGACTTGCAATTCTGCACTGATGATGTCCCATCATAGGGACGAAATCGATATGTTTTGAAGTTAAATAAAAGAAACATCTCACATCGCCTACCAAGCGAAAACCTGTTATTTCATTATAATTCTGTGGTGGGCTGGCACACAAAATGGAATCTAGTTACAAAAAAATTATTATTTTGCTAGCTGTATCCCACATGCCTTGCAATGCCATGAAAAGAAAAAAGTGATTATTTCCGCGGGAATCATTTGAATTTAAAACATAACGACGTTCCTTCGCGTATATCGATACTCTAATTTACATAAGAATTCTTTTCAAGGAAGTTCGGATTTGTGTAGTTCCCTTTCTGATTTCGGTGTATCCTCATTACATTTGCAATGCATTCTGTTTAGGAATGCCTCGAAAACGGAATGAAAGGACAAAGTGACACGACGTTAGTTACATAGTACACCAAGTAACTGATTATGGCGTTGCTGCATTTCTTCATTCTGATACTTATGTTGGAATACACTACTAGAAGTTGTACAATTTTACTTACTGCGGCGACGTTATGCGCTGATGTTGGCAACGGCCGTTGAATGCATTTCCAAAAATCAGTCACGTAAAATGAGAGAAATAATTCTTTTTGTTAACGATGATATAAATAATGTATGCTGTTCTGGTCAGTAAATTAATCATCCTCCGAAAGCGAATAGTTCATTGTAAACGATAGCAAATTAAACCGCTATCACTGCAAGTAAAATTTAACCCAGGTAGGGAAAAAATCGTTTTCTTCCTATCAGTAACCCATATGCTTTGCAATGTCATGGAAAGAAAAGAAGTGCACTTTTCGACAGGTATAACCACTAAATTGTACACAGAGTAGAAATATCTATGGAGTGAGCATTGCGTTCTGTGCATCTTCTCAACATTAAGCTGAAATTACCACGTGATATTGAGACAAATCTACTCGTTCCACACTTTTATTTGCTCTTAGGATTGGTTGTACCACACCAGCTGCAAAGAAGCCCCACCTCCTTTTCGCAGAGCAACCACATAACATGAAATAATATCTAAGAATAACATCTAAATAAATGTGTCACAGAAGCAACAAGAAAGTCGAGGATGCGTCGCTAAAGGGCTATTTACACACAGTCAAAGGGCCTACATAAAGTCAGCGATTAGCAGATTTTTCCCAATATTACGTGACATTTTCACCTTCATATTGAAGTCAGAACATCTGTTCTGCGCATCTGAATGCTTACTGCAGGGATATTTCAGCAATGTGCCTGCCACTAGAGATAATATACACATGCGCATGACAAACTCATCAGGAACCTCTCTAGTTTCATAATAGTTCGGTACAATATTGTGATTAAAATTTGTAATTATTTACTTTTGGTACGGACTACGTTAAGACAGAGAAAGAAGTCTTCTTTTGCAGAGACAATTGTACATATAGTTATAACCCAACTTCTGAATATATAGTTCTACTACACAAGGTAGATTTCAACTTCGTGCTTTACGAAGTAATCATTTCAGGACGTGGGGACATGTATTAGGTGAAAGAGTGGCCGATGCTACTAACAAAGTAAAGACCATTCACTGAAAATACTATGATTAATAGATAGTTCTATACAGACGCTCAGTTGACGATATTCCTTCAACGATTAGCCAGACATACTTTATCGCACATTGACACCACGATGACGTATTATTTAAACAGACACGAACTGCTGGAAATTGGAAAGAACACGTAGATAATGTCGTGGGATAGGCGAACCAGAGACTGCGTTTTATTGGCAGAACCCTTGAAACATGCCACAGAACTACAAAAGAAACTGCATACACTACGCTTGTCCGTCCATTTTTGCAGTTTTGCTGCCCAGTGTGGGATACTTATCAACTGGGTTTGACGGAGGACATCGAAAAAGTCCAAAGAAGGGCAGCTCGTTTCGTATTGTCGCGATACAGGGGAGACAGCGTTACGGAAATGATACAAAATCTGGGATGGGCATCGTTACAACAATGGCGCTTATCGCTGCGGCGTGGCCTACTTACAAAACTCCAATCGCCAACATTCTCCTCAGAATGCGAAAATATATTGTTGACTCCCACTTGGACAGATAGAAATGATTATCAGAATAAAATACGATAAATCAGAGCTCGAACGGAGCGATTCAGGTGTTCTTTCTTCCCGCGCGCTATTCGAGAATGGAATGGAAGATAAATAGTATAATGGTGGTTCGATGAACCATCTGCCAGGCAGTGATTTGCAGAGTATCCCATGTAGATGTAGATGTAGATGTAGATGCTCTATTGATTGAATTAACACACTTTCAGCATTCGTCGAGTTTTCGATAATAGGTAGCAATGCATACAGAATAACTACATTGTCCCCATCGGAACACCGCTTCATACTAATACTTCAGCATACACTTACTGTGAGAAATAAAAAGTTTTCTTCACCATAGAACCAATACATGGTGCTGTTATTATTATCATTACTATTTCTCATCTCAACGATAGATATGTTTTCAGAAGTTTACGCCAAACTGACAGACACGGCAGGCTTATCTTTATGAACACAACCTAACATTGAATTTATATCGTTCCGGAGTACGGACTTAAATTAAATTCACTTTTTGTATGAAAAACTTTATTAACAATTATCGTTTTAGACAATGAGTCTACTTAATTTGACATCTTGGCTAGGAGAACTGAGTTTATTGACAGAGCGAACCAACAAGAATTCTGTTTTTGCTATGTCCGGAACCCTAATATCCATGATATAGACAGGTCCCTCTTTAACAACAAGCTAGTAATCAATAAATTGCAGGTCCGTAAAATACTGTTTTTGAATAATATGTCTCCAAACTAAATCTGTTCATTTAAGAACTGTATAAGGATCTTTGACAATGCCATGATTTGCGTAGTGTCAAATCGAAGTGTGCAGTCAGTGATTCACTTACGTTATGCGAACTGCGGCCATACGAATGTGTTAACCCGTAACAACAGACGGTTGTGAGATTGACTCCCCGTCGGTTGTACATTGTCGTACTTCCGTTAACCGCAGCGTAGTCTCAGTACCTTCAAACTAATCTCTCCTCAGTCTGCACGTGCAATGTCGAGGCCACATATTTGTCTCTGCATTTAGTGAAGCGCATTACGGGGTCAGCTTGATTCCACATTCGTGTTACTGGGAAACAAAATTAGTAAGCTTCTTTCTCTGAATTATATACTTGGGAAAAGTTTTTATTTATATAAACGTAACTAGAGTTCTTCATACCTTGTAACCTTACTGTTAACAGAAAGGTTCTTGGTAAAGAGGAGCAAATAATATCCTGTGGAGACAAGCTGGCTCTAGAAAATATTGCTGTACATACCCTAAAAAATGAAAAGAAAAACCATCACATATGCAGACGTAATCGACCAGTCGTAAAGAGTGATCATCAGTTGTGTGTAACAATTGCATATGTAGTAGCATAACTTTATTTTGGAAAAGAGTCATAAAACATTACCTTTATCTGAAATTATAGTGAAAAATACATAATTCATTACTTTCTAAGAAATGAACAAGTCAGTAATTTAAGTAACTCTTTGAAAACAGTTAACTTTTTATCTTGCCTAGCAGGTTTTATTATTTATGAATTCTTTAGTGTTAAATATAATTCTGATTTACTAAACGTGGTGATTGTCATCCTGAATTGTCCAAAAAACCCTTAATTACACATTAAATAAATAAAAAATATAGAAAAGTTGAGACAGAAAGAAGTAAATGACAAATGAAATACACGCAGTCAGTTTGACTCCATGTTTGTGATTATGTAATACAAATTCACGTCTGTGGTAAAAGGTTAAAGAGAGGAATGCGATCGAGTCCCCTAAGTGAAAGGGCAGGGGGGAGGGGGGGTCCGAACGAAAAAGCTTTGATATAAGTGAACACTATACCGGCTGATCAAAAAGTCAGTATAAATTTGAAAACTTAATAAGCCACGGAAAATGTAGATAGAGAGGTAAAAATTTACACACATGCTTGGAATAACATGGGGTTTTTTAGAACAGAAAAAAGTTCATAAATGTTCGACAGATGGTGCTTCATCAGATCAGAAATGCAATAATTAACGTAACAAATTAAGATAAAGCAAAGGTGATGTTCTTTACAGGAAATGCTCAATATGTTCACCATCATTCCTCAACAATAGCTGTAGTCGAGGTATAATGTTGAGAACAGCACTGTAAAGCATGTCCGGAGTTATGGTGAGGCATTGGCATCGGATGTTGTCTTTCAGCATCCCTATAGATGTCAGTCGATCACTATATACTTGCGACTTCAGGTGACCCCAAAGCCAGCAATCGCACGGACTGATGTCTGGGGATCTGGGAGGCCAAGCACGACGAAAGTGGCGGCTGAGCACACGACCATCGCCCAACGACGCGAGCAAGAGATCTTTCACGCATCTAGCAATATGGGGTGGAGTTCCATACTGCATAAAAATCGTACGTTCCAGCAGGTGTTTATCAGTTAGGGTGGGGATGACGCGATTCTGTAACATATCGGCGTACCTCGCACCATCACGACAGCGGCTACAAAATCAGAATCACACGCCATCTGTCGGACATTTTTTGAACGTTTATACCTCTCTGCCTACATTATTCCGTGATTTATTAAGTTTTCAAATTTATACTGACTTTTTGATCACCCGGTATAATGAGGATATCTAGTAGTTAATGTAATGTAGACAATTAAATACAACTCTTTCAAAAAATAAATATTCCCGTATTTTTCCATATATAAACAAAAAATATTTCAACAAAAGAAAAAGTTTTTGGAGGAGTGGGGGTGTAACCCCATGACCGTCCCCTAGGATGTGCCGTGTTGCTTTTAGATGGCACCTACGTTTTGTACAAGGGCGGGACGAGTTGGAAGGGGTCTACTGGTCAGCCAAGAACAGTTCCAACGGAACGCAAGATCCAGGTAGTTGCAACGTTGGTTCGTGCTAACCCCTCCCAATCGATAGACGTTCTCGGAGCTGCAGTAGGGGTCAGCCACGGTATGGGACACAAACTTCTGACGGACGACCTGAACATGTATCACCAAGCACAGTCTGTCACTAATCCTGTCGCAAGGTCAACGTGATGATTGCGTGACCTCATCTGTTGTGCGGACGATGATCCGATGTTTCTCAACGTCTTAATAACTGGTACGACACACAGTCTTTTCTTTACGATCCGCAACTGAAACGATATTCACTCACCTGGAATGCGGCAGTGCGTGGAACGTACGCAGCCGCGTGGATGCCTATTCAACAGGCGTCAAGTCTCAGAACTCACTACAGAGGAAACAGAGAGTAATAATTGCTTATACATTACAGTATATCTCCTTTTGCCTAAACTGTACGCAATTACGTGCAAAAACAACAAAATTCTGCAAAACTTTGTGTGTGTTACAAGTGACGTATATTATTATTGGCAGTGGCTGCAGTTGTATCTTTTTCATAATCACAACTGTTACGTCACATATACTTTTTCACACATCCATTACTATCTGAAATAAGAAATTTGTGAACACCTGAAATCGATTCTCACGAACCGTCACTGCTGAACACCTAAAGATTCCTAGGGCGAAAGAGACACCCGCCAATACGAAGTGTATGCTTTAGTGAGGGTTTACACCTGATTACCATGCAGCACACAGAACGTAACTGTCATGAGTGACTGAAGTGCGTCAGTGGCGAGGAACTTTCAACCAGGACGTGCAGACATTGTTTCTACAGACGGACTCAAATAACGAGCAACTGGAACCAGTGCATCTACATTATTATTATATTAATACGCTAACACGAAAATTGTGGTACACACTAGTGGTGCTCGGGTGGAACTACGAAATCGAGAATGCCGATATAAATGATGTTGCGCCGGGAGAGGCATGTAGCGGTGCACGCGTGGAACTACGAAGTCGACATGTTGTCAGCTCTGGAATTCTGAATATCGCAGTATCGAAATAACATTATTTCTTGGCGTTGTATAAATATACGAACACCGAAGTTGTAGTTCCATTTCAAATATAAGGCTAATGAAAGTTATATAATTCGAAAATGACATGAGAAGTATATACTTCCGTTTTTATTTGTTGTTATTGTGTCAGGCATTTTCCTTAACACTAAAAGATACCGTTTCATAAATCCCAGTGCCGGTTAAATTTTACCAAATATCCCAGCGGCCTCCTATGATAATGTTGGCAACAGATGCTGAATAGTGAGAATCCTGTGAGTCTTCATTTTAGCCAATCGCTTGACAACGCTGATGTTTTCTCATGGAATCTTCGATTTACGAGGGCAATCATTTTTACTGAGCCGACGAGGGTATATACAAGAACCTGTCAACCATAAATCAGGAACAGCATTATCTGTTTACTTCATGGTCTATCGTGTTGTTGATGTTGCCAACATAATCACGCGAGGCCGCCGACATGATACGTAAACTTTTACCCCCAGTGACCATTGTAAACACAATTGGTCGATTTTCGACCACAGGCAATACTATTCTAAATAGATACTCTGCAAGTCACATTTAAGTGAATGACAGGGGGTTCATCGAACCGCTTTTATGATGTTTCCCTGCAGTTCCATTCCCTAACAGATCGCGGGAAAAAGGAACACCTAAATCTTACTATTTTCTATCTGATTTCTCTTATTTTATTTTGATGATCATGACTTTCTATGTATGTGGGTGCTAACTAAATATGTTCGTATTTGGAAGAGAAAGTTGGTAAAAGAAAGTTCGCAAATAGATCTCGTCGCAACGAGTAACGCGTTTGTTTTAATGATTTTCACCCTCACTGGTGTATCTTTTCCGTAACACTGGTTTCCTTATAGCGCGCTAATACAAAACGAGTTGTCTTATGAAATTTCTCTAAATCGTCTGTGAGTCCCACTTGATGGGGATCCCAAAATGCGCAACAATAGTCCAAAATAGAACGCACAAGTGTGGTTTAGGATTTTTTTTTAGTATATCTGTTGCATCTTCCTACTGTTCCGCCAACGAAGCGTAGTCTTTGGTTCGCCTCCGTGTGTTCTTTCCACTTTAAGTTCTTTGTAATTGTTACTCCTAGGTATTTATTTGCATTTACGGCCTCTAGGTTAGGCTGATTTATCGTGTAAATGAATTTTAATGGGCATAAGGCGATTCTAGAATTCGTTTAGAAGGGCTATCAAGCGAAGAGTAATGCTGTCAATAAGACATTGTATTTCGTAATGACAATTCTCAGCCGCACAAAGCAGCTGAATAATGGTTCTCCTTTATATGTAACGTCGTAGATAAACCATCACACAGCCCGAACAGAATTTTCGTCACTTTTCTCACATGAAATAATGGCTAAGAAACCACGTCTTTGGTATAGTCATATCACCTTAGAGAAAAGGCTGCCTTCTACCACGAAGATATTAAAAAGTTGGTACCGCAAGTTGACAAAATTACTTACAGGTTGCTGTGTTTCATAGCTACGTATGAAGCCACTACATCAGCATACTCTGAAAGGAACCTAATTGGTATACAATCTAGACCGGTAGACTTGCATTTGCTATGTGATTTCAGTTGTTTTAATACTCCAGGAATATCTACTTCTAAAGTACGCATGCCAGCGATTGTCTTTGATTTGCTTCGTCTTCTTTGGCGAAGAAATTTCGGACAGCTATATTTAACAATTTAGCAGAACTGTCATTCATAGCATCACCATTGCTATCAGTGAAGCTACTGATTGTTTTTTTCTGCTAATATACATACGACCAGAATTTCTTTGGATTTTCTACCAAGTTAAGTGACAGGGTTGCGTTGTGTAAATTACTATATGCTTCAGGCACTGAAAGTTTGAGCTAAATTTCGAGTTTCAGTAAAATACTGCCAATATTTAGGATTTTGTGTCTGTTTAAATTTGGAATGCTTTTTCTTTGCATTTGTAACAGTGAGCGAACCTGTTTTGTGTACGATGGAGGGTGCCCTCTTTTGTGGTAATTTATTTGCTACAAATCTACCGGTAATCAAAAAGTTAGTATGAATTTGAAAATGCGCGCAAGAGGTCTTTCACGCGTCTAGCAATATTGAGTGGAGCGCCATCCTGCATAAAAATCGTACGTTCCAGCAGGTGTTTATCAGCCAGGCTCAGGACGATGCGATTCTGTAACATATCGGCGTATCTCTTACCCGTCACGGTAGCAGTTACAAAGCCAGAATCACGCAGTTCCTCGAAGAAAAAAAGGCCTGATAATGGTAGATGTGGTTCTAATAAAACTCAAGTCATTCCAAGCATGTGCTTAAATTTTTACCTTTCTACCTATATTATTCCGTGATTTATTAAGTTTTCAAATTTTATACTAACCCAGTATTAATAGCAGTTGATTTTACATCTTTGAATGTAAAGCACGTCTGATTTACTCACGCATTGCTAGTTTAAAAGGACTGGTGATTCTCACTCAGGATAGCGTCAATCGAATATTTATGTGCTTTTTTGAATAAATATATTTTCGTTTAATTTTGGTGGATTTGCGAATTTAGGTATTCAGTCTCGCTACAGCAACCTTGTGTTCACTAATCCCTGTTTTGATGCTCTTGATTCAACATCTTGATTATTTGTTGATATGAGGTAGAGTATGTTTTTACAGCTATTTACTATTTTAATGAGTTCATGAACCAATTTGTCGAGATAATTTTCGGAGAAAGAGTTCAGTACAATTTTGGACAATGTTTTATGCTTCACTCCGCTTTGGAACATGTATTTTTGCCTACATATCGGGGTAAGTTAAAGTCACCGTCAATTAAAATTGTATGCTTTTTGTATGTTTTTGAAATTTGATCGACGCTTTCTTTGAACGTTTCTGCAATCGAATCGTCTCAATCAGGAGGTAGGTAAAAAGCAGCAATTATTAATTCATTCCTGTTCTCAGGCATAACCTCTACCCATGCCAACGCACAAGAACTATCTACTTAAAATTCGCTACAGAATAAACAAATTGTGACAGCAATAAATACGCCACCACCTGTTTTATGCATTCAATCATTTGTCCCTTTGAAAAATTTCAGGAGTTTATCTCCAGATTTATCCAGCTTTCGTTTCCTATAATGATTTGAGCTTCGGTACTATTAGCACTTCAAGCTATGGTACTTTCTCCACACTGCTAGACAATTAAATAAATTATTAATTCGCGACATTATCGTTTCATTTTTGAAAAATATACAGCTAAGACAATTTACAAGTGTTAGACTAAATGTTTGCAGATCTCTGTTCGTTCTACCTTTGACCTGTACTCTTTGTGACTGTAACCTCTTTTGTTTGTTACCAAGGTCCTCTAACCTAGGGTGACCAGGTTTCCAAAATAAAAATACCGCACACGTGTCGGTACCGTTGAGTGTTGCCTTTACTTGTAGCATTGTTTTAGAAAACTATTACTGCAACAGGAATAGTATTTAATTGCTTAAAAAACATTAAAGTAACGGACAAGCAACGAAATTAGGCGTTTTGCGACGGCACAAACTACGTATAAGGCAATCTCAATAACGAAGACAAACCAAGTCAGATGGTACTACAAAAATTAACCAAACTTAGCTACTCGCTGCGGTGAAGTGGCAGGGCATTCTAAGGTGTCTTGCTGCGGTGCGCCCGTTTCCTTGCCGTCAGAGGTTCGAGTCCTCCCTAGGGTATGTGTGTGTGTGTGTATGTGTGTGTGTGTGTGTGTGTGTGTGTGTGTGTGTGTGTGTGTGTGTGTGTGTGTCGTCCTTAGGTTAATTTAAGCTAAAATAGTTTGTAAGTCTAGCGACTGATGACCATAGCAGTTTGGTCCAGTAGTTGTACAAACATTTGAACATTTTGAACATAAGTACTACAGGCACAACTAAAAGCCAAATAAACTTCATTACTAATTAAGAAATACTTTATTATTTTATAGTTCTCACATGCAAACAAACAAGAGAGACAGTCATGATTACTTATACGCACTTTACGTATTTTTCTGTTAGTTACAATTTGCAGAAGAATCTGTGTCATTCCGGAGATCGGTATTTTCACATACGATCACCACATGAAGTATTGTGAAAATGAGTTATTATAATTACTGGCTTCACAGTTTGCACACTAAATGAGTTATTTTCGCAGTCCATAAAATATTCGTGAAACAGAACACTGTTTCCACACCATCATTTGCTACACATATATTCAGATGCAAGTAAGTTGAAAATGAGAGACCACTTTTTACCAACTCGCTACACAGTTCTCAATTAATAAATCTTCTGTTCACGTACATTTTGAAGATGGTTCACTTTCTCAATAAGTTGGTGCAAAGCTGATCTTCACGTCTTTCTCGCAAAATTTTTCATCGAACTCAGGTAAATTTTTAATTCTGTAATGAACAGACATCCGTACAACAAAATATGAGCCTAAACTAGTTGAATGCGTTTAGCACATGAAATGGGTAAGCCCATATCGCGATATAATCAGTTAACGTCTTGTGAAATGAACTTAAAATGTTTATGAAGTAAGACTCTTTCAGCACGATCTCTTCTTGCAAAGAACTCATTAATCACTGAATTTGTATAGTTGGAAAACTTGCACGTATCATGTGAAATCATTACTGTATTATATAAAAAAAATTAAAAAATCATAAGTTGCCCAAGAATACTTTAAAATATATACTTATAGCGTTTTTGGGCAATCAACCCTTTCTTGCATTTAAAATAAAATAAAGATCGCTCCCACAGTTTGAAATATTAGAATATGTGAAAAATACGTACTAAAATCATGACTTATCCCCTTTGTGTTAAAGCCTATTGATTATGAGTACATTTATCCTCAGTTTTGTTATGGTAACTTTACTTTAAAAATGTTAATTCAAAATATAAGGGATGTTTAGTAAATTATGGGACAATATACGTCCCGTGCTTACTTTATCAGGACAGCGGGACACTGAGGCTAAATAAGGAACGATCCCGTAAAACACGAGACCTCTGGTCACCCTAGTCTAACCCATAAAAACGCCCAGACCACGCCACACAGCCTCCATAACCCCTGTAGCCGCTTGGACTCTGGCTTATTCAGCAGAATTCGGAAGCTCATCAACCGATGGCGCAAGTAAATGAATCTGCAGCCCACACGGTTGCAGAACCGTCTGAGCCTCTGATTCAGATCCTGGGCACTGTATTACGCTGCTGATGGCGAGCTCTGGCTTCTCCGTTTGTTCGTAGTATTCGCCATTGTGAAGAAAATACGTGGAGGTCAAGACATGCCTAAAACGTTCAGTGGCCTTCTCGTCAAACTCCGTCAAGAATCACATTAAAAACGGATAGTTTTTAGCTCGGATAGCTCCATCCCCACTCCCCTACTCCAAAACTCAACCAAACGCAGGATTACATACAGGTTGACGTTCTTCTGCTCTGAATTTCCGTCTTAGCAACATGCCTTAACTGTCAGCTCTAGCTACCTTCTTGCCGCCCGTGACCTTGCTCCGCAGGGGCTGATTTTCCTTTCTAAACTGCCTTCTCGCCACCCTCTACTAAGCTGGTCACTTACACCTATTTTTCTCTAAGCCGTTATCATTTCGACTAGCCCACACCTTGCTCACATTCCGCTAACCATTCTGTTATATTATTGAAGGAAACTTGCTTCTTAAATCACGCGCACGCGCATTTTGATCACAGAAATTTTAAAACAATCGGAAGGCCTACAATGCCTTGGTTCGCTCAGTAGCTGAGTTCTATGCGTCCACCTACCCGCGCAAACCGTTGTCGTTGTTCCAGTGTGCGTCTTTTGTTTAACGATTGCTCCAAATTGTTCAAATGTTTGTATAGCTTATGGGAATTAACTACGGGGTCATCAGTCCCTAAACTTACAAACTACTTATCAACTACCCTATACTAAGGACGGCACAAATGTCCATGCCCGAGGGGGGATTCAAACCCCCGACCGTAGTGACCGTGCAGATGACTGGCGCGCCTTAGTCCTCTCGGTCACCGCGGCCGGCAACGATTGCTTAGTATTACGAAATGACTAAAATGACGAAAGAATTCAGTCCTTTTGCCAAGCAATTGACATAGAATACGTTGATGCTCAAGCTGTTAATACTGAAAATGACCAGATCATCAGAAAAAGATAAAAGTGACATTTCTTCCATTCAGTCACGAAAACAGTTATTTTACTTAGGCAAACACAAACAACCGAAGTGGCCGAAACATCAGTGAAAACTGATATGCCGCGCGGGAATAGCGGAGCTGTTCTAGATGTCTTGTCAGGGACTGCGACGGTGCTCCTGCCGGAGGTTCGGGTCCTCCCTCCTTCATGTATATGTGTGTGTGTGTGTGTTGTCCTTATGTAAGTTTATGTCAGTTTGTAACCTAGAAACTGATGACCACACTAGTTTGGTTCCATTGATTTACAAACATTTGAATTTTTTTATTTTTTTTATTTTTTTTTTAAATTTAATATATTCCAAATGCGGTCCAATGCCCCAAAGAATTTTATTGGCAATGTCAACGTCCGCAGGAGCCTTTGTTTACAATAAATGAAGTGGAATTACAATAGATATTGTGGAGTGTTTTTTATTCCTAAATTAAAAAAAACTCATATAGTTAAGTACACAAATATTCATATTGCAAAAATCAAGGATCAGTATTTAATGGGGAGAGATGATTAGTGTCAAAGAACTGAAAACGTTTACTGGTATATTACACATCGCTGGAAAGTTATTTGAAAGTTATTTGAAAAACGGTAGAGCATGTAATACTTTTCGCGCCGTTATGAGCAGGAGTACATTTCGTCTTCACCCGCCATTCGTCAAATATTTGTGGCAGAGTGTATATCGAATCATCAAGTTAGAAAAAATGTAGTAATCGATTAAATGTTGCCATCATTTCGGGGCCGCTGTAAAATCTGCATAAGGTAATTTCAGGATAACTCGACATCCTAAGAGGAAAACTGATGTTGTAAATCAACTGTTCAAAAAAACACATTTATCGTGTTTTAAGACGGTAATTAAGTTATAAAAGTTAAATAACAACTAAGACTTTTTTTCATTTTTGTATCTGCTTTAGAAGATTTTGCCCTCGGATTATTGCAAAAAATACGTATTTAGAATTATTAAGTACATCACAACTGTTTACTGAGTGTGAACAAAATGCTCTACACGCGATAGATCGCGTAACTTGAAAGGACGCGATTTAACAAGTGTTAAGTACTTATTGAACTGTCATTCTTCATTCAATTATTTTTCTTCAGTTTCGACTTTTTAAACATTTTTGGGGTTTACAAGAGGCTCAGGAATAACATTTTTACATCTGTAGTAAAGATTTCTTTTAGGCCAGTGTGTGCTTGAAGGCAATGTTTTCTGTCCCTACTGCCCCACATTCATAAAAAGCGGCATTGCTTAGTGTAGGCCAGCTGTATTCCCAACAGTGCACGCATGACTTTCATATCGCCACATATTTGTGTTCAGCATAATTGACTCAGTCGAGTAGGGCTTACATGTTTGCGGAAATCACCTTCATGTGAACTGCATGACCAACAAAAAAAGAGGGAAGACTGTTGACATTGTAAAGTGATACATGTTTCAAGTCTCCATGTCTTAGCATTCCACAGGAACAGGAAATCCAAGGATTTAATAGCAAAGTAATACGAATATGCAGCCTTCACGAGAAGCAGTTGCTTGCGTTTTCTGTGATAAAAGTGTTGTTCCTCCACAGGAGTAATGAAAGTTATTCACTGAATTTGCAGTTCTTTATGGAAATTTAATATACGTCATAAAAGGGTCGAAATATTATAAATCGTGCACCAATAATAACAGAAACACTATTAAAGATACAATTACTTCAACAATTTGTATATTTATTACTACAAACAGTAGAACAGCATTGTGTTCTGTCATTTGGAAGTGTTCTAACATCAGAAATGTAATTTTCCCCAAACAAACAAAAATATACTCTAAATAAATGCCGTTTTAATTTGTCATCAAACCAAGAGCTTATTTTATTGGGTATTTATGATTCATCAAGTGGAAATGGAATTAATTTTTTTTGAGCCAATTATGTTTTTATACTGACCAGTGGAATCAATAAACCAGTTCTTCATAATACCTATCAACAAAATGTATGGAATTTATTGTAGTACCACACACCTGTGAGGTCCTGGTGACGAAACATACAGAAAGTTAAAAACTGAGATAAATGCAGACATTATCAGTGCCAGAAACCCCAATAGTCAGAAACTGTAGGAGGGGTCTCGAGAAATCGTACGCTTACATGATGATGATTACTCTAATCAGCAGTAGTTAGGCACAGTACTGGCCATCGACAATACAACACCCTGAAGGAATAAACAAAATCAAGTGGAAATTTGCAGCACGCGTTTGCGGCGAGGAGTTATGCACTGACTAGCATTTCAGCACAGGCTCACATGGCGGACGTCAGTAGCGACTCCTGCAAGTTCCACATCAAAGGCCGCAGTGTTGCCAACTTTGGGATTTACCCCCTAAATTGAGGGGGAATAAGCTGCCTTGAGGAGAAGTGTTTTAGGGCGGAAACGGAGGGGGAAGTGAGCTTTTAGGAGATTGCCAATCATAATAATGGATATTTATTAAAAATTGCATAATTCTTCTTTGTTTTTGGCCTGATCCCTTAGTGATAATGAAATAATTAATTCTTGTTTTTTCTTTGGCAGTCCTCCTTTATGATCGATTCCGTAACATAAATTATTCTCATCTTCGGGATTGCCCCGATTAAACACAGATACCCTAATTGAAGTAAATTGATGATATCAAGAGTTCAAAGATATACGAAGAAATGGGAATCAGATCACTTGCTGAAACGTACGTTTATCTTCCATCTGTTTGACTTAATGTGATTATCTGAATACTGACGATGTTTATACAGAATGAAACTTTCGCTTTGCAGCGCAGTGTCCGCTGATATGAAACTTTCTGGCAGATTAACATTGTGTGTCGGAACCGGGAAAGGTCGCGAAAGGTAAAGGTCCTAGATTCTAATCCCGTTCCGCCACACAATTTTAATCTGTCAGGGAGTTTCATATAAGCGTACACTGCAGAGTGAATGTTTCATTCTGGAAACATTCCTTAGGCTGTGGCTAAGCGATATCTTCACCATATCTTTTTTTCCAGGATTGGTAGACCTGCAAGGTTCGCAGGAGAACTTCTGTGAAGTTTGAAAGTTAGAAGCGAGGAACTGGCAACAGTAAATTTGTGAGAACGAACCGTGAAACGCGCCGAGAGAGCTAAGTCGGTAGAGCGCTTGCCCGCGAAAGGCAAAGGTGCAAGGTTCGAATAACGGTTACAGCACACAATTTTAATCTGCTAGGAAGATGTTTATACAATCTGACTTACCCTTTTACCCTGTGCGTGAAACTGTTTACACATTAGAATGTCACGCGGAAACTACTTATTTAACTTTTAGTGAATACTAAGGTTCAGACATTAAAAGTTAGTGTTCTTCGACAGTGGTAGATCTTTAAGGGCTTTATGCTGAAAGAATTGCAATTCCAATTGCGTCGTGGCTGTTAGCCTTCCTTTCACATTCTCGTTGCGATCGGCAGCAGCTTGGAGCGTTCGGGCATACTGATTAGGATCGTTCTTATTAACAGTAATCAGGCCTGTCGTCTACAGCGCTTTTGCGCTTCTATCGGTCAGTGCGTTTTATATGCAATTTTCATTATTTAATATGTTAGTAGATGTGGTAGAGTAATTTCGATAGCACATTTAACTGAAAATTAACTTCGCCAGTAGCAATTTAGGGGGTTTTCGTCCGATTTTGCGGGAAATTCAATTTAGGGCGAAATAATGCTGAAGGGTTGGCAACACTGTCATGGGGAACAGGTGACATTGTGGACGTATTGAAATTGTTCATTCGTATGGTTGTTACGTAGGCTTCGTAGAAGACAGCGAGCGTCTTTCGAGCACGTTTCGAAGTTCGACTGAGGAAGAATAATTGCCTGCGGTCATTGGGAATTATCCTTCACAAAAGTCGGTGATCGGGTCGGACGTAACCACGCACTGTCATGTGGATCTGTAACAGATGGATGCAGCAGGGAACGCGGTTCCGATTGCAGCCAGTTCACTGCACACGATGACAGGCTTGTTGTGCGCGTAGCGGGGATGGGTTGCTGTAGCATATCACAACAAACTCGGTCGTTTGCATAATAAGCCGCGTGTTCGCGTATCATTCTCCCTCTTCTGCAGCGGAGTGAACTCTCCGCAAGCTGGGTTTACCACTGAGTCAACGCCACTCGCTTTTAGTCCGGAAACGGTCCCAATGAACGACGGACATGGACAACTGAAGGTACGACATCGATTGTAGTGATCAATCCCTATTCTGCTTGTGCTATCGCGGGTCTGGAGGCACGGTAGTGAGACTGTTGAAGGTTTCCCTGCGCATCGCCATACTTGTATTACGGATTGCGGTGGTACTGGAGAGAGGTCTCCCACCAACCTAGTGTTAATTTGCCCGTTTACTAACTAGCCGGTGCCCCACCTCTGAAGTGTTGCATCTCCCACACTGTCGCTGCTTGCCGATGGCCACATTGCAGTAGGACAATGCGCGACCGCCGCGGTGGAGTGTCCGACCGTTCTGAGGCGCCTTGCTGCGGTGCATGCCGTTGCTCGCCGTCGGATATTGGAGTCCTCCCTTCGCATAAGTTACCTTAGGTAGTTTGTAAGCGCAGATCGCATCACCAGAAAAAAAAAAAAGCGCGACCACACTTGGCACCCTTCGCCCGATTTTGCACAATTAACCTTCAACAACATAAAAAAAGGGTCACTGTGTATGTAGTATTTCGTGCGCAGCATGGACTAGGGTCCCTTGTAGAAAACTTCGAAATTGTTTCACCGCTCACCTCGAATGTTGGCAGATATACCGCACATACTCGGCTGTACTACCCCAACAGTTACAAAACCCCTTCCCACATCATTTTTGGGCCAAAATGACTTGTGCAAACTGACTGGTATTGCGAACATGATGCAGCTAATTGTGAACTGGAGACAATTAGCGAGTTAGACATCTCGATCACACAGATGAGAGCTCAGCCCATTACGTCCCATTGGCTACATTTTAGCAAAATTAATGCATTCTTGCTTTCTACTGGCAGAAAAAAAGCATTGTAAATTTATTTCGTTATTTGCGTCTGTGAATTTTTCCTTTAGACAACCGATTTCGTTTAGTGATGACCAAGTTGAGTCTTAGGCTGTCAACTGATACAGTGATAAACGCAATGTCAGCTTAGCTTCGTCACAATGTTTAAAATACAGTGCAAACCAGGCTACAGTTCTGGCACACCCATCATGCTATCGGAGCTACAGTTCATAAAAACTACACCTCACAGTGAAATGGAAATTATCGTATTGGATTTTTGGCCGGGATATCCCATATGAGTGTGTTCGGCCGCTTAGTGCAAGACATTTTACTTGACGCTTTGTGAGCGACTTGCGTGCCCATGATGATATAAAGATGAAGAGGACAACACACAACTTCCAATCCCATGCCAGGAATCGAACCCGCGTCCTCCTGCGCGGTAGTCAGCGACGCTATCGTCTGACTAATGGAGGCGTACTCACAGTGCAATATTTAATATCTGTGTGTCATAAAAAAGCACAAATGTTTTGGTTTATCTTTGAAGGAGATGTATCAAAGTATCTGCTTGAATTCTCTTTTCGCAATAATCACTAAACGTTTCGGCTTGCGAACATATTCGCAAGCTTTTAACACATTTCTACAGCCTTTGCAGTGACACCCTCCCTTCATACTGAGCGTCTCCCTCTCACACACTGTCCACGTATGTCTGTCTCCATTGTCTCCTTTCTCTGCTATTGTCACTTTCTCCTGTCTGCCTCCTCAAATGTCTCCCTCCATCCCTTCCTGTGGCTCTGCCTTACTGCTCTTACTTTCTCTGCCTCGTTAAATTTCTCTCCGTCCCACTGACACAGCATTCTTTTTCTCCCCTATTACCCCTTTGCCATGGTCTCTTTCTCACTTGTAGGCTGCTGCCTCTCTCTTCGACCACCATTTTCGCTAGGCACGTCCTGTAACTTCCTTATTGGTTTCCTCCTGATTTTAATGCTTAGACCGGAAAAATGTAGCACAAGCTATTTCGGAAACGTCGAAAGCAAATTTTTCGTGTTGTAGTTCTCAGATCTGGAAGCTCCAGATGTTCCAAGGCTATGTATGGTCTCCGCAAATATTTTCATCTCGTCTCCTCTCTCTCCCTTGCTATCACTGCTAGTATCCTCGTCCATCTTTTTGTGGCGTAAAGTCAGCGCCACACGCCAGATGTAAGAGAACGATCGTGGAGAAGGCAGCGAACAACCGAAAGCCAATCGCAAGCAAGCGACGCGCATCATGGAGGGAGTAACTGAAGATGCGCGCCCTCTACAAGTGGTTATATCTAGTCCGACATACATCTGGACGGCCCGTCAGTTAGCCGGCAGTTACTAATCAGAACTAAGACAGTTACTAGTCAACTACGAAGTCAGACAGTAGTAAGTCAGAAAGCAGCAACGAACTTAGCAGTAACTAGGTCACAACACAACTAGCATCATACGGACGACGCCGCGAGAAGCTAGAAGAACATATTCGTAAGCTGAGTATTATAATTTTCAGTCAATAAAACTTGTATTATAAATCTGAATATTTGTTACACTTGACAACGATACTTGCACCAGTACCTTTCTTGGCAACCAGACCTGGACGAAAAACAACAAAAGGCGACGAGGTCACAACAAATGGCGACGAGGACAACGAAGAACTAAATTGCGACGAAATATTAATGCCTGGAAGTATGCTGCGCTATTAATTTTGCTTCATTACAGGTCTCGGCGGATCCAGTAAATAATCTTTTGATTCTATTGCATGGTTACGAGTAAATTTCTGTATTTTTGCACTATTTGTTTGTTTTTGCACCATGGCTAATGCTACTAACCGTGCCACTGCCACTGCCACTGTGCTGCAACTTCCTGCATGCGATGCACAGCGGCTGATGCAAATGTTTCAGTTTCAGAGCCAACAAATAGCATCTGTCCTGCAAACCGTGCAACAAATTCTGGCCGCACGTGTGTCTCAAAATACGCAAGTACCGCTGCAGCAGCCACCACCTCCAGTAATTCCGCCGTTCCATCAATATGACGAAACAGAAGAGGACAGGTCGGACTGGCTACAACAGTTTGAAGCCTACACCACAGTGCACCGGATACAAGGTACTGTCAAACTACATTTTCTGTTATCGTGTGCAGGCCCCCCTGTGTTCCCTCTTGTGAAAATACTGTTTCCACCACAGAGTCTTCTGAACTTTCTTCAGATTCAATGATAGGAGCCCTCACAGCATATAATGAACAGCAAATCAATGTAATGGCTTCTAGGTATCAGTTCTTTAGGTGTAGAAAAATCCTAACCAAACATACAGGCAGTGGATAACAGATCTTCAAGGTCTCACTAGGAAGTGTAATTTTAAATGTTGGTGAGGAGCTTTGTATTCAGACGTCATGTTACGTGACGCCCTTGTCTATAATATTCCTGATAGCAAATTCTACAAATGTCACATCCGTCCGTCGTTCCATCAAGTAGAACAGATTTTAGAACAGTACGATACAGGTGCCACAACAGGGGAACTCTTTGATTCATTTCCATTGTGTAGTGTCACGTCACACACTGGCGAGCACCGGGTCAAACGCCGTGTACTTCCGCCTGCCCACTCAAAGCATAAACACGTTGCAAGACATGGAACCTTGCCAAATAAGGAAGTCAAGTCTTGCCCACAATGTTTCTCACGGCACAAATGGCAGAACTGTCCGTCCCGGTCCGAAAAATGCTATTCATGCGGCAAGAAATGTCACATACAAACAGTCTGCTTACAGCAAAAGAAAACAAATTTGCTCTCCCGGCCCAAGCAGCAGCAAAACAGTACTTACTTCATAAATGCAGTATTTTCGAAACCAGTGCGTCCCTCGTAACATCAAGGACACAAACGTAGCACAAGTTGTACATTAGGCAAGAAAACTGTATGTCAATTTGCGTGTGAATGACATTTCTGTAATGTTTCAACTAGACACAGGTGCATCAGTCACATTGCTCAATCGCAAAACTTATGAACAGTTAGGATCGCTGCACCTTACTTGCGCTAAAACAAAGTTAACAGCGTACAATGGCAATGAAATTCTTGTACTAGGACAGTGATCACTACCTGCACTATACCACTCGCAAATGCACACAGTGACATTTCAAGTGCTTAAATGTTACGAAGGAGAGAATATTTTTGGTTTAGATTCTTTTGATCTTTTTGGTTTTACTGTGCAAAACAATATTTTAGTTGTGAAGAATTTTGATGCTAAAGAGCATGTAGACAAGTTGCTGAAAGACTTTCCAGATTTATTTTCTGCAGGAGTGGGAAAAGCTAATGATTTTGGTGCACACATTACTCTCAAGGAAAATGCCAAACGGAAATTTTGCAGAGCTCGTGATGTACCGCTCGCTTTACGCGACAAAGTAGCACAAGAACTTCGCACATTGCAAGGAAATGGTGCAATTGAACCAATAAGAGCTAGCCAGTGGGCGAATACGCTCTTTATTTTGCCGAAGCCGTCAGGTATCATCCGCATTTGTATTGCTTCCAAGGCCACAGTAAATCCACAAACAGTTGTAGACTGTTATCCTTTGCCAAGACCAGAAGATTTAATGGACGGATTAGGTGCAGGAAAATATTTCTCAAAAATAGGTTTGAGCAATGCCTACCTTCAGCTGCCACTCGAGAACGAGTCACATAAAATCTGTATTGTCAATACACATCTTGGCTTGTTAAGTATTTGCGTCTACCGTTTGGCAGTGCATCCGCGCTCGCAATTTTTCAAAGATATTTGGAACAGCTTACAGCTCAGGTGCCTTGTTGTTCAAACTACTTGGACGACATAGTTGTGTCAGGCCATACCCTAGAAGAACACATTGCAAATTTGAGGACATTGTTTCAAGTTTTGTCAGATGCAGGTCTAAAGTGTCGCTTAGATAGGTGTGAATTTCTCAAACCGGAACTGCAGTATCTATGACACGTGATACAGTCAAGGTATGCACACAATGCAATCACATTTTCTTGCCATTTGCGACGTGCCAGCACCAAAAGATGTGAAAGAATTACAGTCAGTCTTGGGAAAATTAACGTACTATATTAGGTTTATTCCAAAAACAGCTCAAATTGCAGCTTCTTTGCATCGGCTACGCCGTAAAAATGTTCCTTTGGTTTGGACAGACGAATTCCAACGCGCATTTCAGTAGTTAAAAGATGCTTTGCTTAGTGGTCGATGTTTGGTGCACTTCGATCCAGAAAAACCAGTTCTTTTGCAAGTGGACGCGTCATCGTTTGGTCGAGGAGCAGTACTGTCACATAGACATGGGGATAAGGACATTCCGATAGCGTTTGCGTCAAAACTTTTGACAGACACACAGTGCCGTTATTCTCAGATTGAGAAGGAAACTTTAGCGATAGTGTATGGTGTCTCCAAATTCCATCACTACTTGTGTGGGAGAAAATTCTATTTAGTAACTGACCTAAAGCCTTTGCAGTCATTGTTTCATCCAGTCAAACCAATTCCTACGGACACGGCACACAAATTGCAACGTTGGGCACTGCTCTTATCTCAGTATCAGTACGAGATTGTATTCAGATCCACAACTCGCCATGGAAACGGTGAAGCACTTTCCTGTCTTCCAGTTGGTCATGACAAAGACTTTGATGCTTCTGAGATGTCGTCAGATAGATTCACACGAAGATATTTATTTACAGTCCTTCCCGTTGGACTGTAGGAAAATTGCTCGGGCCACAGAAGCAGATCCTGATTTAGAAATTTTGCTGCGCTACATTCGCACACAATAGCCTCGTTCACAACGAGCCATTCCAAATTCACTGGTGCGTCGCTATTTTGATAGACGGAATGAACTTTCAGTGCATAGAGGTGTGATTCTAGTTTAATATGACAGTGGACAATCGCGTATGTTGATTCCGCAACGGTTTCAAAACGAAGTATTATACTTACTGCACCAAGAACATTGGGGAATTGTTCGAACTAAGCAATTGGCACGACGACACTGTACTTGGCAAGGTATGGACGCCCAAATAGAAAAGATGACTTCACGGTGTTCAGTGTGTGCTACCCATCAGTCAGCCACACTTCAGAAATTTTTGCGTGGCCAAAAGCAGATTCACCATAGCAACGAGTGCATATTGACTATGCTGGTCCGTTCTGGAACACTAAGTGGCTTGTTGTGGTTGTTGCTTTTAGTGGTTAGTTTGCAGTGCCAATGTCTTCTACGACTTCTAGTAGCACGATTAGGGCGTTGTCTTAAATTTTTTGTCTGGAAGTTCTCCCCGAACTGATAATCTCTGACAATAGCCCTCAGTTCACATCGCAAGAATTTCGCTCATTTTGTGAACCCAATGGAATTAAACACCTCACCAGTGCACCGTTTCATCCGCAGTCAAACGGCGCTGCGGAACGCTTCGTCCGGACATTTAAGCAGCAGATGTCCAAACTTCGTTCGGAGCTCTCACGGGAGGCAGCTCTTCAATTGTTCCTGGCCTCCTACCACTCGCATCCACGAGAATGAACATCGACGGCAGCCGCCACCGCACCCTGCTCCATCTGCTCCACCCACCGCGCCGCACGGAGCAGCAGCAGCCGCCGGCACGCAAGTATCGCTTCGCTCCGCGTAACCCAGACTTTTACAGAGTTTTCAGTAGACGCAGACTGTGGGAGTGGAGCGAGATCATCCAACCTTGCGGTGGTCACATGTTTGAAATTTCAGGACCGATGGCATCAATCGCAGGCTCTTGTTATGTACCCCGTGATCCTTCTGCATTTCTCTCGGCAGATTCACGCAACACGCCGACCGCGCGGCCTTCACCGCTTGCGTGACCTCGGCGGACGCCCCTGCCGCAGATCTTCAGGGTACCGCGGTCCAACGTCATGGAGATGGACCACTCGCAGCATCTGCCTCCCCTGGACATCCCAATAGACATCGACTAGCGCGAGCAGCACGCCACGCAGCATCCAACGCGGACGTCGCCAACGACGTCTCCATCTACAACATCACCTGGACCACAGGTCGTGGACTTGGGCCCTTCGGAGGTTTCCCCAGAGGACGTTCCCTTGCGAGCTCAGGCCGGATGGCGGGCCCTGGCCTCTGAAGCTACAGACTCCGGTCCATCAGTACGTCCACGTGCCTACCTCCTCCCGCGTTGTCGAGCTCCATACACAACGGTTCGGCATTTTTGTGGGGGGGGGGGGGGGGGGGGGGGGTTGTGGCGTAAAGTCAGCGCCACACGCCAGACGTAAGAGAAAGATCGTTGAGAAGGCAGGGATCGACCGGAAGCCAGTCGCAAGCAGGCGCCGTGCATCCTGGAGGGAGTAACCGAAGATACGCGCCCTCTACAAGCGGCTATATCTATGCCGACATACGTCTGGAAACCCGTCAGTTAGCCGGCAGTTACTAATCAGATTTCAGACACTAGTCAGCTACGAAGTCAGAAATAGGACACTACTAACAAGGAAAGTACTTAGGCTCGAACAAACAGAAATACACCAAAATCGTATGATAGATAATGTAAAGATCCCTTATTGCGCTAGTGATACTCCCGCATCTACAAACCTTTGCAGTCGCCCATTAGAGGCCTCTGCGTATGCCGAGCCGCATTGCACTTTGACCTGCCGGTACGCCGGTAGTGACGGTGCAGTGTGCCTCTGAAGTTGCGTTTTGTGACTTTATTTGTGTAGTGAAGCGTCGGATGGGTTGGCGATTGATAATCAATCCTGCTAATGTAGTGTGACGGGTTGAGACGAAGTTACGAAGAAACCTTCTTCGTGAAGATGGTATTGCTGTAGGAAATGAATCATTCGCATGTTACCTGCTATCTATTATAGTCTTTCTAATCTATGCTCATATTTCTGCACTATAATATATACCAGAAAACATGTGAATGATTCATATTTTACACAAAGATCGTATTTAAGAAGAACGGCTCTTCGGCATTTCATTCCAACCAATCGCAATACATTAGCAGGATTGATTACCAATCGCCGACCCATCTGCTGCTTCACTACACAAATAACGTCAAAAAACGCAACATCAGAGCCGCACTGCACCGTCACTACTGGCGTACCGGCAGGTCAAGTGCAATGCGGCAGGGCACACGCAGAGGCCTCTAATGGGCGATTGCAGAGTTTTGCAAAAATGTTCAAATGTTTGTAGAGTCTATGGGACTTAACTACGGGGTCATCAGTCCCTAAACTTACAAACTACTTATGAACTACTTACAACTAAGAACGGCACAAATATCCATGCCCGAGGGGGGATTCGAACCCCCGACCGTAGTGGCCGTGCAGACCGTGACTGGAGCGCCTCAGTCCCCTCGGCCACCGCGGCCGGCGAGTTTTGCAGATGCGGGAGTATCACTAGTGCAATAAGGGACCTTTACATTATCTCTCACACGATTTTGGTAGATTTGTGTTTGTTCGAGCCCGAGTACTTTCCTTGTAAGTCAGAACGCGGCTATGAACTTAGAAGAAACTAGGTCACAGCGCAGTTAGCATCATACGGACGACGCCGCGAGAAGCAAGAAGAAAGAAGAAACATTCTTAAGGCGAGGATTATGATTTTCAGTCAATAAAACATGTAATATAAATCTGAATAGTTGTTGCAGTTAACATCGATACCTGCCCCAGTACCTTTCTTCACAACCAGACCGGGAAGAGAAACAACAAAAGGCGACGAGGTCACAACACATCTCTCTTCTCTGTTACCGGAACTCTCTTGCCCTTCCACTGGCACTCGTATTGCTTCAATCGTAACTGTCTGTTACTCTCTTTCAGAAAAAATAAATAACATATTTGAGACGTAGTGCTACAGTATAATGTTGTCCAGTTGGTGGGCCGATAAGAAAAGAGATAAGGAATTTCTCAGTGGAACCGATGAAGAAAAATGAAGAATGATGGCCTGTGTTAAGATGGCAGAGAAAAATTTCCACGATGTAAGAGGGAGCTGTGGAAGGTAGAATCTGCAGTGGAAGTTGAAGACTGGAATGCAACCAGTTAATAATTGAGTACTTAGGTTGCTACTCTGAAATGAAGAGGTTGGCGCAAGAGAGAATTCATGGCAGCTCGCACCAAGTAAGTCATAAGAATGGAACTACAAGAACTTTCGCATGCCAAAATTTCTGCTGTGCGGGACGGAATGATAATTGAGGCAGCTTGTTTGGCACTTCAAACAAGAATAATTTTGCCTTTTTATTTATTTTTGTGTCGACTGTAGAATTTTTCTGCTGATCCACTTCGCCACGGTGGAGTGGCCGAGCGTTCAAAGGCGCATCGCTGCGGAGCGCATTGTTGCTTCTTTCGGGCATATGTGTGTGTGTGTGTTGTCCTTGGGTTAGTCTGTAAGTCTAGGGAATGGTGACCATAACAGTTTCGACCAACAGGTTTACAAACATTTGAACATTATATACACTTCCTTTCTCTGTCACAGAAGTTCGTGCTGCTTCTAAAGAACAACTTCGCTAGGTCAGCACAGTTCTGAGAGTTTATTTAGATACTTCGATACATTTAATTTAAAGGTAATACGAAATCGTCTTGAATCCCAGAAAAGTTCGTCAACACTAGTTGATATAAAAATACACAATATTGTAGCACATGGAAAAAAATCTAATGTTGGATTTGTGAAAGCAAAAGTTTCGTTGTAAAAATATTTTTTCTTATAGTTTTACGCCACCAGTAGGCATTAATTAAAAAATTTCAGATAACGGCAGTCTGGAGTGCAAATTACACACAGAATACCGTTATGAAGACCGACTGGTGAAAATAATGCAGACTAAAAAAATGGTTTGGTGACCTCAAAACCTTGGTGGCCCCAGAACGTTGCTGTTTGTCCAGTGCCTCAATTTAAACTACATTCATACAGCAAAACCAGAGTTACGTGTCTAATTTCCATATGGAAATACGATTACTTTGGAAAGTGAAATGATCGTGTGCCATATGTGGCTGGGACATCCCGTGTGGGGTTCTCTTTCTAATTGCCGCCACTTCGGCGACTTGCATGATGAAACTGACGATGACCACAAAAAAAAAAAAAAAAAAAAAAAAAAAAAGTTTTCTTTTTTAACTTTCCTCTAGAACATCATCTTAAGAATAAATGGCGAAAATTTCGGCGATTTTCTATGAACACAAATTGGCATGAACACAATTGTTACTGTCGATACCCAAAGTAGTCTTTCAGGTGTTTCTCAGAAACTGGAAATGCGTATTTTAACTTTCATTTATTTATTTATTTACACGAACTGGCCAACTAAGGACCACGTTACAAATTCTATTTCATATTCACGTTCTTATTTTTTTTTTTTTTTTTTTTTTTTTTTTTTTTCTCTAGGGCTGTTCTTCTGCCTGCTGCCATTTTTGCCAGATGTTCAGCTGTCAGTTTGTTGTTGGTCTTCGCTCTTGCGGCCTCCTGAAAAATCTCGAATTGAGTTATTGCCTTTCTGTACCTGTCCCCATTCATAGCGTCCATTTCTGTGAGTCCAAGTTCCACGAGGTCTTTCTTTATTCCTTGCAAACAACAGTTAAGTGTTTTCCTCTGTTGAATTAAATTGAAGATTTTGTTCGTTAATCTGCTGTCATCCATTCTCACCAGATGACCGAAGAACATAAGCCTTCTCTTTTTCATTTCCATTGTAACTGGTTTAATAAATTGATAGGCTTTCTCATTAATCATCTTTACCCATGTTTCGCCAATTTTTTTGTGTCCGCCGAGAAGCTTCCTCATAACTACTCTTTCCTTCCTCTCGATCTCATCTACTAGTCCTTTGTTCTTGAGGGAGAGTGTTTCTGCTGCATATTGTACTTCTGTCCTTGTCAATGTCTTGCAGTGTAATAACTTCACATTTCGAAATAAGCATTTTTGTTGTACAGTTTCATTGTTAAAATTTGCGCCCTCCTGAGTTTAGCTACTCGGTGTTTGTCAGCTTCTTTCTGTATGCCAGAATCTGTTATTGTTTCTCCCAAAATTTAGAGTGTTTGACCCCCTTGATACATCCAAAAATTGAGTGCCATTTGTTGACTTCCTTAAATTTGTTAGACATGAATGTAGTTTTTTTTTGTGATATCTGTTAACCAAATTTAGCTGCATGCTTTGCTAAGATTTTTATTTGTTTAATTGCATCTGGTATATTCGTAGACATTAGAGCAATGACGTCTGCAAAAGCTAGTGCATGCATCGTAAGCCCTTTCAATGATCCTGCAAAAGAAATTCCCTTCACTTTTTCTTGTGTGTATTCCGCCAATGTTTCCCTCCTTATCTTTTATAGAGTAATAGTGAATAAGATTGGGGAGAGTCCATCCCCTTGTCACAAACCTGTTTGAAAGGGTCTGAAATCTTGCCTCGAAATTTCACCTTGGACTTTGTATCTGTCAATGTTTGCTTAACAATCTCTCTAGTTTTCCTATCATTTCCAAATTCCTCCAGAGTTCTAATGAGGCTTTCCCTGTCTATTGAGTAATATGCTTTTCTAAAATCAATAAAAGTTGTAACATGTGGTTGACCAGCACGTGTTCTAATTATGTTTTTAAGATTTTTAATTTGCTCTGAACAGCTCCTCCGTTTTCTAAATCCACCTTCATATTCTCATATCTATGCACCGAGAACTGGTTCAAATCTCTTTAATAATATCTTGGACAGGACCTTGTATGGAAAGATAGAAGGGAAATCCCCCCCTGTAATTGTTCACGTCTGATCTGTCACCCTTTTTGTGCAGTGGATGTATAAGTGCCGTCCTCCAGTCTTCTGGGATCTTCTCGGTTCGCGAAATTTATTTAATAATTGTACCGAGGTGTAGTGTTACTTTTTCCTCGCCTAGTTTCAAAAGTTCAGCTGTGATTTCATCTTCACAAGAAGATTTGTTGCTCTTGAGGAATTTCATTTATAT
This sequence comes from Locusta migratoria, assembly GCA_026315105.1. NCBI lineage: Eukaryota > Metazoa > Arthropoda > Insecta > Orthoptera > Acrididae > Locusta > Locusta migratoria. The sequence continues at coordinate 544,628,405 of CM048744.1, forward strand.
GTATTCCTTTTTGTAAACCGTTTAATTCCCACAATATACTGCAGCTAATGCACAAGAACCAAGCGATTTGCTCAGTTTATCTGAGCTGTTAAAAGAGTGTCTTTTTTTATTTTTGATTTTTTGATGCTCTTCGTACGACAGCTACAATATCCAACATCCTTCCGGTATGAAAATAATCACTATGCATACTGATTTGCAAAATGCTTGACTACTAATATCTGTGATCAATACTGTATGGATACTGAAGAAACACATTTTCGCACGCGGCTATTTTGAATTACTGGTACTGCGCACTGTCGTGCTATTAAAATAATACGTGCCTCCAACAAATTAGACGTACCTATCGTTACTTTTGTTAGTATCACACAGGCACCTTCACATAACGCCTCGTTTGTATAGTTACGTAATTTAAAATCGAGACCTACCTTCAACGAAATAGTCGAACCTAGGAAATTGAGGCCAGCGGCTAACCTTGGTGTAATTAGTAAAAAAAGAAGAAAAAGACAAGTCACGCGATGTTAATGGAAGGAAAGAACGGTGTAAGTTTACAGGTTTATGTAACTCCAGACAACAGCTGAACACGATCCGGAGTTCCCTGGTCACCTGTGTCTGGACGTTCTCTCCCATCATTCGCGATTTCATAAATTACAGCTAGATCCACTGATAGCGTCTATCTCGATCCTTGTCTAAACAAGTCTTTCATGGCCAAATTCTCGTCCTAAAAAACTCAAATTTCCTATCCTGGAAACTACGTTCACAATTACGACAACATGACGTCAACTGGAGCTAAGTTAGCTGTAAATAGACTGCAAGTTACGGCTTTAAAAAATGTTCAAATGTTTGTATAGTCTATGGGACTTAACTACGGGTCATCAGTCCCTAAACTTACAAACTACTTATGAACTACTTACGAACTAGGACGGCACAAATATCCATGCCCGAGGGGGGATTCGAACCCCCGACCGTAGTGGCCGTGCAGACCGTGACTGAAGCGCCTTAGTCTCCTCGGCCACCGCGGCCGGCTACGGCTTTATATTTCCACCACATTAAGTTGGTATCATGACAATGTTAATCTCAACAACAACAAAAGAGGTGAACTCTATAATTTTGTTCAATTTAATAGTGTGAAGTTTTATAAATACAGTGACTAAGTAAAAGTTTCACATAAAAAGGCAACAAAGAAATCGAAATTACTATAGAACTGTGTAATTATTATGGTCATATCTGTGAAAACAGTACGAATCGGTTTAATCTTTGCACGAAGGCAGGTAAATGACTAAAGTCTAAACGTAATTTTTTTTCCACGATCATTACCGGTGTCCAGATATGAGGGTTTAGAGTCGACCTAAATTCAGCCCGTAGTTGGACGAACCAGAACTGGCGCTCAGGGAAATTGTGGTAATCGAATAATTATTGTTGCTAAAAATGTTAATTTAGCTGAAATTAATGCTCAGCTGATGGCACAATTTGTACCTGCGTGCTCTGATTTTACAACCAAAAAACTTTCAGCTATTGGAAGTTTTTGAAATGTGGTTCTTATTCACTTGTTTTTATACACTTTAAACTTATACTAATCGGTCCAAACTTCGAAGGAACATAAATGCATAAAACCACAATGAGTTTCGTATCCAATAATTACTAGCAGTTGTCGCAGTATAGTGCGTTATAGTCGAGCAAAATGTAGCACAAGCTGACACTTGTTGAACGCCCAAGCAACGTTGGATTTGATACTAATTTATCAGATGATATAATTGTTTCGTTTCTTACTTGTTAAGTGCTGTAAATTCTTACCTTAGTACACATTTCTTACAGCAAAATAACTGTGAAGAGCGATGATTTGATGTTTCTTGAAGAGCTATTGAAGACCTAATACGCACGCACAAGTTGCTTGGATAGCTCTCCAACCACAAGATAAAACAAAGCTAATACATTTTGCTCAAAGATGTGAAAGAGGAGAACTAGACTTCTCTGCAATTTACGTTAAAAATCTTGACATACTCGCGTTTTTCTTTTTATTATTTTTTTATTATTATTATTCGTGTGGAATGTTACATTGTGCCTTGAACGACGTGTTGTGTAGTGAATGAGTTGTGTGTCTCATTATACCACATATGAAGTACCATGATTTTCACCTCATATCACATTATGCCCACGTTGCTTCGAATGTCACATATCGTCACGTCGGAAGTGTTGGTACTGTAGTAATGTTACGCATATGAAATAACGTCTGCCTTTTAAGAGCCTATGTGACAAGTACAGTGTTATATTGTGACATATTCCGCATCATGTCATAAAAATATATTCTGAGGCCACACATCATTACAGTCTTTCTTCATTTGTAATTTGTCTCTCCAACTAATTAACTTTCTTGCGCACCATCACGATTCAACTATGTTTAGTGTTCTAGTTTCTTCGCTGATCAATTTCATACCAAATTCTACTTAAATATATTATATCTTCTTCTATTCCACAACAATAACTTAAAAAAATAGCTTTATTTTGTAGGAAATTTTCATCACGTTGGATTCTTAGCGACTCGTTATGATCTCTTTTGCTTTTACTCTGACTACTGATTATTGACATGAATTCTAGAATGAACTGCGTGTTCTACAGCGGAGTGGTGCTGATATGAGACTTCCTGGCACATTAAAACTGTGTCGGAGAGGGACCCGAACCCTTTGCCTTTCGTGGTCAAACGTACTTATAATGCGGTACTCTCTCTCAGAAAGTCTAATTACCTGTAGCGCAAGTTCATTAACCTCCAGCCAACATCACTTCCCTTTAAATCCAAGCTGATAAGTGGTATCCATTAAAAACCAGTTGCGCCTCAAGTTTCAGAACTTACTCGAGCGCATGCAAATTTTTCTTCCAGAACGGGTTAATTACCACTCGTGCGTCATCCTGTTCCTCGAGCATAAAGTCTGCTCTTCTCGTGCAGATTCGCACCCATTTGTCAAGTCTCCATATCACTCTTGAGTGGGTCGTAGGGCGAACTTCTTTGTAGCTTCCAGGCAGTCGCGCTAAGTAAAGAGAGAGCTGATTGATGACTTCTGAGTGTTAAAGTGACGTTATTTGCTTTCAGAGAGAATTGTGATTGAATCAAAATTAATTTCAGCTGGACACATTTCGCCTCATGTATTTATGAAACCCGCTCAGCTCTCAAATGCACGAACCAGTTTCCCAACTGCACGAACAATTACCGTATACCAGAGGGTATTTCAGGACAGAATCACACAATGCAGCAACTTCCGTAAGTTTGATAAGTGATTAATTGATCGATTCAGCAAGTGGGGCATTGCATGAGAAAGACCGTGCTGCATCAAATAAAACGTTCAAATGTTTGTAAAGTTATAGGATCAAGCTGCAGTGGTCATCGGTTCAATCCATACAATTACAAAATGCGTTTACTAATATATCCAAGGAACAACACACACACACACACACACACACACACACACACACACACGAACACACATTCACACACACACACGCCCGAGGGAGGAGTCTAAGTTGAGTCAAAGTTGATTATTTCCGCTAGGACCATACTCGAAATCCACTACATTTCGCCGCAACGTCGAAGATAATTTTCAATATAAATTATTCACATGCTTGTTAAGCTGATGGGACTTAACTGCGGGGTCATCAGTCCCTAAACTTACAAACTACTTATAAACTAACTTACACTAAAGACAACAAAAACATCCCTGCCCGAGGGAGGATTCGAACCTCCTACGCAGGAGGCCGCGCGATCCGCAACGTGGCGCTTCAGACCTCTCGGCTATTCCCGCGCGGAAATATACAATATACCCTACATAATTACTGACGATATATACTCTAAATGAAATAGTATATACAGGTATATTACATACATTTATGTCTAGGCCATTTGATCATCAGCAACACAAACGATGACAGTGACGAAGATCGTGGATCAATCACAAGGTCGCTATTCATGTAATAATTGCAATTCGATGCAACAGGTACCTTTCTGTATATACGAGATTTGAGCCTGCAATAACATGTACATTTACAAGGGGTTTTGCTATGTTTATATATATATATATAATGTTTCAATGTGCCGGCCGCGGTGGCCGAGGGGACTAAGGCGCTCCAGTCACGGTCTGCACGGCCGCTACGGTGGGGGGTTGGAATCCCCCCTCGGGCATGGATATTTGTGCCGTCCTAGTTCGTAAGTAGTTCATTAGTAGTTTGTAAGTTTAGGGACTGATGACCCCGTAGTTAAGTCCCATAGACTATACAAACATTTGAACATTTTTTTGTTTCAATGTTTGTTAAAGTTTGAAAATGTTCAAATGTTTGTTAATATTATGGGACTTAACTGCAGGGTCATCAGTCCCTAAACTTACAAACTACTTATAAACCAACTTATACTAAAGACAACACAAAGATCCATGTCCGAGGAGGATTCGAACCCCGGACGGGGAACACCCTCGCACATAGGAGCATAGCGTCTCAATGCGCTTGGCCACTCCGCCGCGGCTCTTAAGTTTCTGCAGTTATCAAAAGAAAACTAGTTGTTTTTCGATTTACTTATCTCACACAGGCTGACGCCCGCATTACCATTTCTTCTTTGGCGCTAAACAACTAGCTTTAGCTGTCATTATTTACATATTTGAAATTACTATATCCAAATTATACACATATGAGTCACAGGATCTGTTGTCGTTACTGACATTTTACTGAATACTGTTGGCTATCAAACTCTTTAATGTTTCGAAATTGTTGAATATGTTTGGAAATTACATGTCTAAACGAATACGGTCGTTACGTAATCGGAGTTGTTTTCCAGACGTTAGTGTTTCTCTTTGAGCATCGCGGTCTAAAGATAAACGGACGTCATGTTTCACATACGACTCTAGAAATCTTTTCGAAGCATTTCTAAAGAGGAATGGACGTCATTTTCGAGTATCAGATTATTTTTCATCTTCCCTTGCAATTTTAGTTTTCAGTCTGAACGGAAATTTTTATCTTTATGCCTCCGTTGATCATCAGTAAAGGGTGATTGAGGAAAATTGACTGAGAGATTAAAAAATTATGTATTTGCTGTCGAAATTATTTGGCCTCATGTCTTGATTGTTATTAGTCTGAATGACGAAACTGCGCAAATAGAGTATTATAAAGCAAAGATATTTTTACATTTAATCAAACTGTAGCATTTGAAAATGACTGAGGACGAAATGTAGAGGGGAAAAAAGACTCTAAAACAGTTAAATGATGGAAACTTCTTTTCAAAATTTTTTTCACATGTACGGAAAGTCACAGAATATCCAGCGTTTTCAAGGTGTATTTGTTACTCTATTAAGCGTATTTTTGCCCACCGCCCTCACCCAATACTCCACATTGTTAGTGTATTATTATTATTATCATTATCATTATGTACATGCGAGATCACGAAGTTTCAAATATCGATTTCTTTTAATATTAATTATACAAGAAGGCCAATGAAACGTATATAATTCGAAAGGAGTTTTTCCATATATGTGCACAAAACTCAAATCATGTATGTGTACGGAGCCGTTAATATTTGTTTACAGGAAATGGTTATTTTCGTTTACGTATGGGGTATTAGAATGTACATCTACATGAATGCTCTGCAAATCACATTGAAGCGCATGGCCGAGGGTTCATCGAGCCACTTTTATGAGATTCCTCTGTACTTCCATTCTCTAATCGCTAACGGGAAAAAGGAACACCTAAATCTTTCTGTTTCAAAATGTTCAAATGTTTGTAGAACTTATGGGACTTAACTACGGGGTCATCAGTTCCTAAGCTTACAAAACTACTTATGAACTTATGAACTAAGGACGGCACAAATATCCATGCCCGAGGGGGGGATTCGAACCCCCGACCGTAGTGGCCGTGCAGACCGTGACTGGAGCGCCTCACTCCCCTCGGCCACCGCGGCCGGCCTTTCTGTTTCGATCTGATTTCTCTTATATTATTTTGATGATCATGTCTCCCTATGTGGGTCGGTGCTAACTATACATGTCAACATTCGGAAGGGAATAGATTTCGCCGCAACAAATAACGCGTTTATTTTAATGATTTCCACCTTAACTCTTGTATCATTTACGTGACTCTCTCTCCCCTACACCTCGATAATAAAAAACGAACTGCTCTTCTCTGAACTTTCTATAAATCGTCTGTCAGTCCCACCTGGTGTGAATCCCACAATGCGCAGCAATACTCCAAAATAGAACGGGTATGTTTAGCGAAGGCAGTTTCTTTAGTAGATCTGTCGCATCTTTTAAGTGATCTGCCAGTGATATGTAGTCTTTGGTTCGCCTTCCGTACAATATTATCTGCGTGTTCTCTCCAATTTATGTTCTTCGTAATTGTTACTCCTAGGTATTTAGATAAATTGACGGCCTATAGGTTTGACTGATTTATCGTGTAACTGAAGTTTAACGGATTTCTTTTAGTGATCATATGGATGACCCAAAACCTATCATTATTAATTGTCAATTTCCATTTTTGCAGCATTTTACAGTTGGTTTTGATCTTCTGGTGTTTTGATTTACCAAGAAATGACACGATTTTCTCCGAAATCGTTTATGAAAAATAAAGAACAGTAGGGGGCCCTGTAACACCTACCTGTTCTACTTGATGATTTACCGTCAGTTACAACTACTGTGTCCTTTCTGACAGGAAAACACGAATCCAGTCGCACAACTGTGGCAATATTCCATAAGAATGCAATTTGATTAGAAGACGCTTGTGAGGTACAGTGTCAAAAGCATTCCGAAAATTTGGAAATACGGAATTTATTTGACATCCCTTCTGGATAGCGCTCATTACATTATGTTTCACAGTAAAGACACTTTCTGAATCCGTGTTGATTATGGGACAATAGGTCGTTCTAATTGAGGTAGTTCATAATATTTGAGGGAAGTATATGATCTAAAATCCTGTTGCAAATCGACGTCATTGATATAGGCCTGTAATTTTGCCGATCACTCCTATTGCCTTAATTAAATAGTGGAGTGACCTGTGCAACTTTCCAGTCTTTTGGTACGGAGCCACCGTGTGTATAAGATAGTTGGGTATGGGGCTATTGCATCAGCATACTCCGATAGGAACCGAATTGATATACATTTGGGACCGGAAGACTTACTTTTGTTGTTTTAATAGTATAGGGCATCTACTTCTACCTTACGCATGCTGACAACTGTTCTTGATACGAATTCTGGAGCATTTACTTCGTCATTAGTGAAGGAATTTCGGAAAGTTGTGTTAAGCAATTCTGCTTTACCAGAACTGTCATCAGAAGCATGACCATTTCTATCGTGTAATGAAAGTATTGGTTGTGTCTTGCCGCTAGTATACTTTACATACGACCAGAATTTATTAGAATTCTCTGCCAAATTACGTGAAGTGGTTTCATTGTGTTAACTGTAAGCTTCTCTGATTTAAGTTCGAGCCAAATTTCTAGTTTCTGTAAAAGATTACCAGTCTTTTTTTCCGTTTAAATTTTGCATGCTTTATTCTTTGCCATTGTAACAGTGATCTAACCTATTTTGTGAACCACGGCGGGTCAGTCCCCTCTATCGTTAATTTCTTTGGTATGAATCGGTCAATGGTTGTGGCTATTATTTCTTTGAATGTAAGCCCCATCTCATCTACACTCACATTGTTAGTTTCGAAAGACTGGAAATTCACACCCAGGAAACCTAAATAGAAGTTTTATTTGCTTTTTTAATCAATACACTTTTCTTTTAATTTTGGTGGATTTAGAAAGTCAGATATTAAGTCTCGCTACGACAACTCAGTTTTCAGTAATCCTTGGGTCTGTTTTGATGCTCTTTATTGGCTACGGATTATTTGTTACTAGGACGTCAAGTATGTTCTCAAAACCATTTACTGTTCTAGTGGGTTCATGAACTGACTGCTCGAGATAATTTTCATAGAATGCGTTCATTACAATTTCGGACGATGTTTTCTCCTTGGCTCCGGTTTTGAACATGTATATTTGCTAACATATGGAGGGTAGGTTATAGTCGCCACCAATTAAAATTATATGTTTCGGGTGGGTTTTTGAAATCTTTGAACATTTCTGCAATAGATTCGTCTGAGTCAGGAGGTCGATAAAAAGAACAATTATTAACTTATTTTGGTTACGAGGTATAAGGTCTACCCGTACCCATACCATAATTTCTTCATTTTGAGAGGCTACGATTTTCTACTTATAACATAGAAATGCAGGGTTCAAGTATAAATTTACAATCTGCATGACAATAACACAAATTACATTTTTTTTTAAATTACTTCCGTTACTTAGCAATCAAAGTTGGTCGAATTTCGACCACTGTCAGTACTAGTACACCTAACCCTTCTTCATGAATCTCACCGTCAATTCATTAAAAACGTAAAGAAAGGCGTTCACTTGTTTTTTAGTTTATCGAGGACAGATTCCCCGGAACCGGCAGGAGGACTTTGTCTTATAATACTTACACTCTTTTACTGTAAATGACCAACTGCTGGCTCCATTCTTCATTGCAAATACATAACATCGTGTATCTTCCCGTACGTCATTATATAATACGAATCTGAGATATATGAAATCGTGCAGATTACAATGAAGAGCCAAAGAAACTGGTATAGGCATGAGAAGACAGCGCTGATGTCGGCGCAAGCTTCAGATCGGCTACTGCCGCTATAGTGGCGGGTTATCACGATTTAAGTGAGTTTGAACGCGGTGTTGTAGTCGACGCATGAAAGATGGAACATCGCATCTCCCAGGTAGCGATGAGGTGTAGGAATTTGCAGTACAACCAATTCACGAGTGCATTGTGAATAATGAAACCCGGTAAATGTTCAAATGTTTGTTACGCTTAAGGGACTTAACTGCGGGGTCATCAGTCCCTAAGCTTTCAAACTACTTATGAGCTACCTTATACTAATGACGACGCAAACATCCATGCCGAAGGGTGGATTCGAACCCCCGACCGTAGCGGGTCTGTAGGAAAAGTTCGTTCCACCACGCACCTTACAAAAGTTTATGTGGATAGTGACGTTTCTCTTAAGAACAACCGTGGAAAATTTTATCAAAATTGGAACGAACTGTAGATTTGTAGAACAAATTAAATAATTTATAGGTATATACATTGGCATAAATGGATACTGTTCGGAAAAAAACATGTTTGTCAAGCTTATGGGACTTAACTGCGGGGTCATAAGTCCCTAAACTTACAAACTACTTATTAACTAGCTTATAGTAAAGACGACACAAACATCCATGCCCGAGGGGGGGATTCGAACCTCCGACGGCGAGTGGCCTAGCGCATCGGAGCACAGCGCCTCAATTCTCTCGGCCACTCCGCCGCGGCTGTTCGAAAAACATGTTACGAATACATTTACTAGCAAAGAAGTAGTAAATTTGAACGTCATTCATAATGCGACAAATTTTTCATGCATCTCATTGTTTATGACTTCATATCGCCTGAGCATTATATCGTACAGTGATATAGTAATTTACATAACACCCGCGAAAATATAAGCAATATTTTGTCGACGTTCCTTCACAATCTGATAATAGGTACGACAGTACATAATATGCAAACGTACAAATATTCATTTTCGTATATTAGATTAAAAACGACCACTTCAATATCGTGTCCACGTATTAATATGGGGATATAAATCGAACAAGTACTTGTTCTGAAGTTTGTTGATATAACAGCATTATAAGCTCAACTGAGAACGAGGAATAATCACGTAATCTTGTTTTGGGTGCATTTGGAAATGTGAAAGAAGGTAGTTTAAACATGAGTAGCGACAGAAATACAAGTAGCTGGAATTTGTTCCAAGCAACCTGCACCGCCGTACCGTAGCCCGGCTTTACGTAAACCGCCTTACGTAAGACATAGGAAACCATCGGCACCCATCACGCCAGAGCGAGCCAACGAGGCCCGGCCGGCACGCGTGGGAGTGTCATTAGGCAGACGTTGTTCACGTGACGCAGTCAATGACACGCGCGCACACACACGACGCAGGTCCTTATCTAACCTCAAGACCCACGCCGAACTCTGTCTCTGACAGACCTCAAAGCCCAGTCACCTGACACATTTACTACCTTTGTTACTATATTTTGGGGAGTTATCAAAAATGGGGTCCCACAGGGTTCGGTCTTGGGTCCATTGCTGTTCTTAATATATATTAATGATTTGCCATTCTACATTCACGAAGATGCTAAGCTAGTACTTTTTGCTGATGATAAAAGTATAGCTACCACACCTGACAAAAAGGAATTAAATGATGAAATTGCAAATGATATCTTTCAGAAAGTTATTAAGTGGTTCTCTACAAATGGACTCTCATTAAACTTCGATAAAACCCAGTATATACAGTTTCATACAGTAAATGGCATGACACCATTAATAAATTTAGACTTTGAGTATAACTTTGTAGCTAAGGTAGAAAATTCAAAATTTTTAGGCGTTTGCATTGACGAGGGACTGAATTGGAAGAAACGTATGGAAGATCTCCTGAAACGTTTGAGTTCAGCTATTTATGCTATCAGAGTCACTGCAAAATTTGGTGATATACATCTCAGTAAAGTAGCTTACTACGCCTATTTTCATTCATTGCTTTCATATGGGATCAGATTCTGGGGCAATTGAACATTGAGTAATAACGTATTCATTGCACAAAAGCGTGTAATCAGAATAATTGCTGGAGCCCAGCAAAGAGCATTCTGCAGACGTTTATTTAGGGATCTAGGGATCTTCACTGTAGCTTCACAATATATATACTCACTCACGAAATTTGTTATTAACAATCCGACCCAACTCAAAAGTAATAGCAGTGTGCATAGCTACAACACTAGGAGAAAGAATGATATTCACTATTCAAGGTTAAAGCTAACTTTAGCTCAGAAAGGGGTGAATTATGCTGCCACAAAAGTCTTTGGTCACTTACCCAGAAGCATCAAAAGTTTGACAGATAGCCAACTAGTATTTAAAAATAAATTAAAGGAATTTCTGAATGGCAACTCCTTCTACAATGTAGATGAATTTTTAGATAAAACTTAAAAAATAAAATAATTGTTGAAAATAAAAAAAATAACATTAAATGTCAAGTGTAGACAACATTTACGAAACTGACACGTTCCACATCATTACGAAATGTTACATATGATCTATGGAACAAGTATTAATCTAATCTCAGCTACAAGTTCCTTTGTTATTGCGTCTTATTTTAGTTCCTTGAATAAATTTCAAAGAAGCTATACATAATTTACTTCTATCGTATGATTCCTCATTTTCCCCCTTTGCTTGAAACTGTTTTTGTGGTACCTCACAATTATTCACGATATGTCCCCGATATAGAGTCTGATGGTTAGATAAAATCCGATGCACCCTAAAGGAATTCTGCACAAGCTGTCCATAATTAGTTGGATGGTTGCTTACTTGTGATAGGGCGATCAAACTGCTAAGGTCATAAGACCCCTGGTGGGAAAGAGTGAGGGTAGGAAAGGAGGGAAAGGGAAAGAAAACGCAGTCCAGGTAGGACTCACGAAAAAACAGGAGACCCCTCAGGGTTGTCCATAATTAAAGTTCCAAACTTCCAGTTTAGAAACGCCATTGGAAACGAACCACTGCTGAAAATGACGACAAAGACGAACGTATAGTATCGACATGTAGGGAAATGTCATGAAGCCGCGGTGGCGTAGCCGAGTGGTCTAAGGCGCCTTGGTGAGGAGCGCGCGGTTGCTCGCCGTCGGAGGTTCGAGTCCTCCCTGGAGCATGAGTATGTGTGTTGTCCTTAGGTTAGTTTACATTAGTTTTAGTAGTTTACGGATTGATGACCACGCAGTTTGGTCGGATACATTTACAAACATTTGAACATTTTTTCGTCATGAAGAAAAAAATTAACGAAACTACAACCGTTAAATGCTCCTATATACGCATTAAATGCCATGATATAATAAAATCGCACTGGCGTGTTTTCTAGCCCACTTTATATTTGCCTGTAGTTTTATGATCTTTTGCAAACATTTCGGTCACAAATAATAAAAATGTAAATAATAAATATTGAGGGACGATACGATTACGACTCTACTAGTGTGATAATATCTATGCACTCACATGTAATATTCTTTCTGACCGTATTTTAACAAACAGCCAAATAATTTGATATCAGAGTTTAGCTTTGACAAATATACTCTGTTTTGAATTTTTGCCTCTTTAAACTATTGTTTTAATATCTCTCCTACTTCTTCATTATCACTTAATATACTCATCTTAGGGAACGACCTTATTGTATAAATAGGATGGGTGCCAAGACCGCAATTTTTATTTATTCAAGACGACCGGTTTCGACACTCTATGGTGTTATCGTTTCGTCTTATTATAGTGCTCCACATAAAATCTGGTACGTGTACTGGATGAAAGTTATATAGAAAACGATGTGCTGGTGGATAGATGTAAAATGGATGATTAGTCAAAATTGAAACAGTAAAATATACATAAAATAATAGCCATGGCAGTGCACCTGTCTGGTTGGTCTTATGGAGGTGCTCAACATTGAAGTTCGGAGATCAGTCACGTGACATCCCTCGCCCGAAACCTTGCTCGAAACTCTCATTTATATACGCCATCTTGCTTTCTGTATTTGATGATTTTCTTATTATAACTCAACCGTTGTCATTTTAAAGCAATGGCGCACTGAAAATTGTTAGGACAGTAAATTACAATCTAATGCCTAAAAATGCCATGGTAGTAGATAACAACTACCATCGATGGTACGAGAATTATTATAGATTACTCTCGCAGGTGTTCGGCATAGTGTAATTGGCAACGAATTATTTTATGGTGCACGAATATCTTACACGGTGGTTCGAAACTTGGCGGTCACGGTGGCTCAGAGCGCTCGATCATAGGATTGCCGGCGTGGTAGCTAAGCGTGATCGGTCAAAGTGATCGACGTCCTATGTAACCAAAAACTGAGTGAAAGACGAAACGTTAGAAATTAAACAAAATAAAACAACGTCCACAAAGGACCGATCAAACCGAACAACCTATGAAAAGAGAAAAAAGAAAGAGGGCTCAACGCCATATGCATTAAAAAACAACAAAATTCTCAACGAACAACCCACAACGGACATGAAGAAACGACCGCAAACATCGATCCACCTGAATAAGAAAAAAATAAATAAATAAATAAAAAAAATAAAAATAAAAAGAAAAAAAATTCACCACTGGCCTTCTTTTTCATCTTGTTTCCTAAAAGGTTTTTGCACTCTTGTTAAATGAAGACAAGTATATCCTCCAAGATGCTGAGTTGTTCAAAGTTAACAGCGTCTTCTCTGAAAAGTGTATTTGTTCTATTTGTGAACACTGGGTGTCATATTTAGCAATAAATAAATAAAAAGATAAGAAATGTGTTGTGCTAACCCAACTTCAGCACCAAAGAATTTCTCGCATGACGAAAATTTTGTAACATTGTCAGAAGAATGCCTATTTTTGGTGAAAAGTCCATATATAGTCTTAATAATATGCTGCTGCACAACAAAGTATTATCTAAACATAGCATTCCTCCTGAACACGTAGATGCCTACTCCATATTTGCACACTGAATAATTTTGCCTGATTGGGTTTGTTTAAAGTATTGTACGATTTAAGAGTTCTTCCGTGCCGGACATGACGGACGGAGATCTTACTGAAGAAGGGGGGAAGCTAGCGAGAATGAACTTCCTGCTTAGAGCATGTGCTTCGGATTTTTTAATAACACGAAACTGAGAACTACTTTTGTCCTGAGAATCCTCTCTGGAACATGGGCTCTTTCTTATTCATACGGACCAATGACCGAGAGCAGATAAGAAAGGAGTAGTACGGATCAATGCCCCGTCGACATCGTGTTCATTAAAGACAGAGCACATTAGTGGATAGTTTCTGTCAGGGTTGGGATAGGAAATCGGCTGTGCCCTTTGAAAGGAACGATCAGCACATTTGCCGGGAGTAATTTAGGTAAAATGAGGAACACCTAAATTAGGGTGGCCGGAGGCGAGTTTGAATCATCATCCTTCCGAATACGAGTGATTCTGCCCGGTAAGGATAGAGGCAAAAGCTTCCTCAGACAAGCAACACTTCGTAAATTAGCCATAGGAATACACTGAAGAGCCAAAGAAACTGGTATGGGCACACGTATGCAAGCCACGGAAATATGTAAACAGAGGATGGCGCTGCGCTAGTCGGAGCACATATAAAACAGCAGGTGTCTGGCACAGGCGTTAGATCAGTTCCTGCTGCTACAATGGCAGGTTATCACGGATAAAGCGACTTTGAATGTGGTGTTATGGTCGCTGCACGAAAGATGGGACACGGCATCTCCTTATTGTCAATGAACTGGGACTTTTACCGCACCACCATTTCACGAGTGCACCGTGTATTTTGGGAATCCGGTGAAACAACGAATCCCCGACAACGATGCGCCCTGAAAATGATCCTCCAACAACGGGACCAACTACGACTGAAGCGCAACGACTGTGCTCAAAGGTAATCTGGCGTTAGTATAATGTATCATGGAGTCGTACACTACTAATTTGTCAGTATTGTGTGCTTACAAAGAATGTAACATCCTAATCGTTTCTACTAGCTGCTTACATATAAACTAACTCATATACAACGGGCACTATCTGTTCTGAAAATTTGTATAGTATTGACAAATGTCAACCATCAGATTCGAGGCGTATGATTTTCCACACAGCGTGTATATCCAGTCCGTGAGCTGGAACGAAAATTGGTACAGACAAGAGGCAAATATGAAACTGAACACTAGAAAGACCGTCTAAAACAGTGCAATTTATTCATTGAATGAAACGTGATAGTAACACTATTTCCGTATAAAAATATGGTACACATTTGTCTCTAAACTCTATATCCTTTCTTTAGATTTCCTTATAACCATAAGCGACACAAAGTTCAAATACAATTTTTTGGAAATATATGGAAATGAACTTAAACTAACCAAAGAACAACACACACACCCATGCCCCAGGGAGGACTCGAGCCTCCGAAGGCGGGCAAACCCGCGCCTCGCAGCGATGCGCCCTTATTCCGCTTCTTTTCCCATCCAATTTGATCTGTCCTTTTCGGACAATTGTTCGTTTTGTTCCATGTCGGTGGTTTTGGCGTTCACTCATTTCTTTTTGTCACAGAGAGTCCCGAGTCCTGTGTCCGATCGCGCTGCGTTTCCACGTCGGCAAAAACCGACCGGCTACTCCACAGCGGCGACAAAAATTCATCAATAATCAGTTGCTCATAACTTATTTTCAGACGACACAAGGCTGCAAACAACAACACGACCTATACGTAGTTGCGAACATAACAGACCGACACGATTTTCACAGATTCAAACCAATCCAGTTGTGTATTCAGTGTTAGTAATTGAAATCACTGAGCGCAAGCCTTCCGCGAATTGCTGGACCATCAACAAGTGTCAGCATGTGAACCACTCAAATATCGTCGATATGGGCTTTCGGAGCCGAAGGCTCACTCATGTACTACCTTCTACGATTGCACAACACAAAGATTTACTCCTCGCCTGGGGCCATCAGCATCGACAATTGACTGTTCGTGACCGAAAATACGTTGCCTGGTATGACGAGTCCCGTTTGCAATTGCGAATGGACGTGTACGAGTGTGCAGAAGCCATGGAGCCTGAATCTCAGCAGATTTCAAGCTGCTTGAGGCTCTGTAATGACGTGATGCGTCTGCAGTTCGCCGTCCGCGGTGGCCGAGGGGACTGAGGCGCTTCAGTCACGGTCTGCACGGTCACTACGGTCGGGGGTTCGAATCCCCCCTCGGGCATGGATATTTGTGCCGTCCTTAGTGTTAGCTAGTTCGTAAGTAGTTTGTAAGTTTAGGGACTGATGACCCCGTAGTTAAGTCCCTTAAGCTTAACAAACATTAACATTAGTCTGCAGTTCGAATGGATTGGGAACCCTGACATGTCTAGATACGACTCTGACACGCAGCCATTCATGTACAATGTGCATTCCGACATTTTATTCCAGCAGGAGAATGCGTAAATCCGAACGTCTAGCATTGCTACTTGCTCCAGGAACATTCTTCTGAGATTAAACACCTCCGCTGGCCACCGAACATCCTATTTAGCATATGTGTGATGTATTGCTATGTGTCACCTCTGGTACTCTTGCCGATTTATGGGCAGCCCTTTTGGATGCATGGTGTCAATCCCCTCCGAAACTACTTCAGATATTCGCGGGGCTTTACACGATATTGGTCAGAGGTACCAGTTGCTTTGGCTCTTCAGTGTAAATGTTCAAATGTTAGTAGAGCTTATGGGACTTAACTACGGGGTCATCAGTCTCTAAACCGACAAAGTACTTATGAACTAGCTTATACGAAAGACGGCACAAACATCCATGCCCTAGGGGGGATTCGAACCCCCGACCGCATCGGACGTTCAGACCATGACTGGCACGCTGCAGACCACTCGGCCACCGCGGCCGGCCTCTTCAGTGTATATGTGGGACGAAAGACGAACGGATGTGTTTAGACAGTGAGGTGTAATTTGGCGTTAATGGACTCGTGACCATATCGGCCGCAACGTAAGCAATTGGAAAACCGTGGCTTTCAGTTGATAATAGCCGATGGCAGGATTCTACTGTGATGTAAACCCCCGGAGCCGTGGATTCCTTGTCAACCCCGTGTAAGCTGATGGACCTCTTTATACGAGGAATGGACTCGATCGTCTGAATCGATTATTTGCTGCAAATGATAGTGTTCCCCTACTATGAGATAAGCATCCATTGAAGCAATTTCATTTTTGAATGAATGGCAATGTACCATTTCAGTGATCCACAATTTCAGAAGTATGGTCCGGTGATCAATATGTCGCAGATGATAGGCTTGATTGATGCTCCACTCCTGCAGCGCTCTCTACCAACTCCTGTGGAGCACACAGGAGTGTTGGTGTACCGCCAGTATGCGCTGGCCTGACGATGACAGCAGTTAGAAATGGCTGTGACAATCGTAGATTCCCCCTCCCCCCTTCCCCAGTTGTGAAGTGTGAGGTGTGATTAGATTTTTTCCAGCAAAAGAATCGTGAGCTGTGGACATCCATCGTGAAGTCTGTCAGTTGTATGGGCCGGACATCACTTAAAACCCTCAATGTAGTTCCACGTCCAAGGGACTAACGTACATCACATGACATTGCTTAAATACCGCACATAAAATGACATGTCAGGTAACATATTCAATGAATATTAATGCTCAACTGACATGCCATTTTATGATTTCAAGTATATAAAACTTTAAATGGTGTACATTCACTACACTGAGGATATTCAACCAATTAACTAAACGATACGCTACATCTTTAAATAAATGTTTTCTGTCATAACCACTAAACTAAAATTTCTAGTATTACTAATATTATGATGGTTTGGGTAAACGACTCGTAATGGAGTCATCAGTAACAACCAAGCTACAGTTTGTATTATTATTAGTATTATATGTCCATCAAGTGGTTGATGAATAATTGCCGCGATAAGTGACGTCTATTGGGATATATTGGCGCATACACCGTACACGAACGAACGGCATTCTTCCTACACTCTCCATACACCATGAGCATGTCGGCTTTTTTCTGCATTGGTAAAACGCATCGTACACTCACGACAAACCGCTTGGACTGTTACATGCTAACTGACTAGCGAGCCGCAGTGCACTCAACGAACACAAAAGCACGCTGTAAGCAAACGTAACATCATCGAACCTAGCAACTATGTGGGTTGACTGGCACACACAAATATTGGTGTGCGAACGTTTCGAAAAACGATATCTCGTAAACAACTTGCACTAGAATCCTGCAACAAACACTACTGATATTCTGGTGCACTCTACTTATAGTTTGTTAATGTCTACAGACATTGTTTCATTTAAAAACCTGTATGTTTGCATAAAAAATACATTATCTTTTAGCCACTATCTGCTTTTTGGCTAAAAGTACGAGCCCCTGACTACCAATCCATTCTGTGAAAACCGCACATCAATCGAACTTTCCGTTTCCAAAACATTTGCGGTGCAAGTGTTAGGTGATTCACCCTGTATACTCCGCAATCCACTATAAGGTGCGTGGCGGAGGGTACACTGTACCAGTACTAGCCATTTCCTTTCCTATTCCATTCCCAAATAGAACGAGGGAGAAAAAAAATGTCTATATCCCTCTGTACGAGCCCTAATTTATCCAATTTTGTCTTTGTAATCTTTACATGAAATGTAAGTAGGCGGCAGGGAGATCGTTCTCACTCGACTTCAAGTTTCGGCCCTGTAAATTTCGTCATAAGAATTTATCAATAAGAACGTCTTATTACTTAGGAAGTCTTCTAGCCAGTCACATATCTGTGAACCTCGTCCATATTCTCGTATCTTCATTGGCAATCCGCAGTGTGGCACCGTGTCAAATGCCTTTTTTTTGAAATCGAGAAAAGCATAATCTACGTGTTGCCCTTCATACATGGCTCGGAAGATGTCATGTGAGAAAAGGGCAAGCTGAGTTTCACACGAACGATGTTTCTTAAAACCGTGCTGATTCACAAGGAAAAGCTTACCCGTCTCAAGGAAATTTACTATATTCTGGCTGAGAATATGCTCCAAAATTCTACAGGGAACTGTTGTAAACGATGTTGATCTGTAATTATGTGGGTCATTTCTTTTACCTTTATCATAAACGGGAGTCACCTGTGCTTTTTTCCAATCACTAGGAACTTTGCGCTGCATTAAATATTCGCGATAAATGCAAGCTAAGTAAGAGGCCATTGACGCAGAATACTCTTTGTAAAACTAAACTGATATTTCATACGGACCAGTTCTCTCACCTGCTTCTCTACATCGGATATACCTATTACTATGTCCTCCATTTGGGTGTTAGTGCTTTCATCAAATGATGGTGCTGCAGCACGGGTTGTTGACCGGCACTGCGTTCTAGAGAGATCTGGGAGTGGAACCCAGTACCCTCCATAGCATAATGGTGAGTGCAAGGCGATTATGGCGATACATAAATAAAGCAACGATGCAACAGTCCGTCACCCTTGTCTCCAGACTCTAATCTGACCTCTAATCTTTGTGATCCCGTCTGAACCAGCAAGTCACTCAGGGTCTGGAGACACTGTCGTGAGGGACTGTTATAGTCTTTTCTGATGTACCGCCATACTGATCTTGTTCCTGCTATCATGGTGTCTGTTGTTCTGCAACCTACTCCTGCATCCCTCCCCTCCTCCCGCCTACACTTGGTGCACTCTCTGGTAACCAGCCAACGTTGCATCTCTAAAGTACTGCAGCTTGTTGTCCTTCCATACCTTCAGAACTTGCCAAGGGTCACATTGCATCAGCAGTAGGTGCGACCACACGTGGAACGTGATGTTAAAGAGTTCTTCGTCGGCCGAAAAATTCCCTTGGTCTCCCTGTTCTCATGATTGAACCATGCAGTGCTGGTTGGCGTGTTCGGGGCCACTGGTGCCAGTTGTCTTGGATATTGATAGTGGTTTCCGTGTTATCTTTGGTGCCGGCCGCGGTGGCCGATGGGACTGAGGCGCTCCAGTGACGGTCTGCACGGCCACTACGCTCGGGGGTTCGAATCCCCCATCGGGCATGGATATTTGTGCCGTCCTTAGTAATAGGTAGTTCATAAGTAGTTTGTAGGGTTTAGGGACTGATGACCCCGTAGTTAAGTCCCATAAGCTATACAAACATTTGAACATTTTATTTTATCTTTGGTGTGTGTAGGCTTGGTGTCGCATGGACGCCGGAGGTAGTTAGTTGCTTAGCGGACACGTGGTGGAGAGGACGAGTGGTGCGTAGCGACGGGCAGTTGACAGTTTTGTTGTCGTTGGCTGTTTCGTGGTCGAACGATTATGGTTTCCGGCCGAGCGACCGTTATGACGATGGAATTGCCATCAGTGAGCACCCGGATTACTAGGAGCCCTGGATCGTGATGGTTTCCTTCGTTCGTTCGCCGACTGAATTGAAAGTTGAATGTCTTCACTGTCAGGGTTATTAAGTGCCTGGTATATTAAACTGTGTAGGTTTTGTTTGTTTAGCAGCTTGAAAAGTATGTGCTGTAGCTTGACGATAGTGAATTTTTTTCTCCAGTTGCCAGTGGCTATGTTGCTGCCTGCTTATCTGGTTGTTACTGCTTATCACGTATATGCAAGCTTTGCCGCATGTGTCAGCTCTCATTCTGGAAGTGTGTACGTGTTTTAAAGGAACACGTGAGCAGGAAGGCGGAAGTGTGCGGAGTGGCAACATGTTCACTGATTGCGCTTCTGTTAAGCAATTTGTTGGTATGTCAACCATGTGTGTACTAATTATAGACAGTGCCCACGGACTTGCAGTGACTGCGATACGTTTGAAGGAAATTCATTAAGCTCGCAGTTGGTTCCTTGAAGGAGACATCAGCTTGTTTATGGTACCTGAGGAACCGTTTACTCCAGTATTTGTGGTTCTAATGTCTTATACAGGTTGACGACTGTTAATCCCTTCTCCTGCGTTAGATGGGTTATTACACGGCACTATAACGAAATGGAATGGTTCGGCTCCCGGTTTTTGCTGTTGTTTAGTTACCAATTTAACTTATCCGGTTGTTAAATTTGAGCCTTGCGCAGGAGTTCCTGTAATTAATTATTTTTCATTCATTGTAGATTAGATTAGATTAGTTGTTCGTTCCATAGATCCGTTTAGAGGAGATCCTAGTGGATGTGGAACTTATCAATTTTTTTACAAGCTGATAATGTAATAATACTAATACAGGTACATACATTTTACAAGCTAATAATACTAATAGTATGATTCTACATCTACATCTACCACTATACTCCGCAAGCCACCTGACGGTGTGTGACGGAGGGTACCTTGAGTACCACTATCGATTTTCCCTCCTACTCCAGTCACGTATTGTTCGCGAAAAGAAGGATTGCCGGTATGCCTCTGTGTGGGCTCTAATCTCTCTGATTTTATCCTCACGGTCTCTTCGCGAGATATACGTAGGAGGGAGCAATATACTGCTAGACTCCTCGGTAAAGGTATGTTCTCGAAACTTCGACAAAAGCCCGTACCGAGCGACAGAGCCGTCTCTCCTGCAGAGTCTTCCACTGGAGTTTATTGATCATCTCCGTAACCCTTTACGGTTATCAAATGATCCTGTAACGAAGCGCGCTTCTCTCCGTTGGATCTTCTCTACCTCCTCTATCAATCCCACCTGGTACGGATTCCACACCGGTGAACAGTATTCAAGCTGTGGGCGAACAAATGTACTGTAACGTACTTCATTTGTTTTCGGACTGCATTTCCTTAGTATTCTTCCAATGAATCTAAGTCTGGCATCTGCTTTACCGACGATTAATTTTATATGGTCCTTCCATTTTAAATCCCTCCTAATGACTACTCCCAGATACTTTATGGAATTAACCGCTTCCAGTTGCTGCCCTGCTATAGTGTAGCTAATGATAAAGGATCTTTCTTTCTGTGTATTCGCAGCACATTACACTTGTCTACATTGAGATTTAATTGCCATTCCCTGCGCCATGCGTCAGTTCTATGCAGATCCTCCTGCATCTCAATACAATTTTCCATTGTTACAACCTCTCTATATACTACAGCATCATCTGCAAAAAGCCTCAATGAAATCCGATGTTATTCGCAAGGTCATTTATATATATCGTGAACAGAAACGGACCCACGACACTCCCCTGTGACACACCTGACATAACTCCTACTTCGGAAGACTTCTCTCAATTGAGAATGACCTGCTGCTTTCTGTTATCTAGGAATTCCTCAATCCAATCACACAATTGGTCTGATAGACCATATGCTCTTACTTTGTTCATTAAACGTTTGTGGGGAACTGTATCAAACGCCTTGCGGAAGTCGAGAAACACAGCATCTACCTGAGAACCCGTATTACAGATACATGCATCCTTTGGTTCTATTTAAAAATTTGTCTTGGAGTAAGAGCTGACCACTAGAAAGTCTTTTAGGCTCCTCTTAAACTGATATTTATCTTTAGCTAAATTATTATCGTTGTTGGTAAATTATTGAACATATGTGTTCCTGAGTAGTGGGCCCTGTGGCAGACTAAGGGAGGGGGGCGGAGGGGGAGAACCGTCCTGGGTCTCTCGTCTTAAGGGGGCCTCCAAATACCTCGAAAGCAGTTTTTCTTCCTCTCTTCTTTTTTTATTTTTATTTATTTATTTTTTAACTCTTTTTTTCTCTCTCTCTGGGGCCTCCAAATCTCGGAAGCTAGTTTTCTTAGATTGTCCCGCTCCTCTCGTCCTGGGTGGGGCTACCGAATCTCAAGAGTTACTTTTTGGTAGTGATACATGTATTTGAAAGTGGAGAGAGGGGCCTCAATTTGTTCTGCCGCCGCCCTGGGCCTCCGACAGCCTTAGGCTGCCACTGAGTGGACCCCTTTTGAAACTAAAGTAAGTGCATTTAAGTCCTTACGTAGATCTTTTTTGTTAAATCAAAAAATGCATCAAACAGTTGCTTGTGATTATTTATTTTTGATGGCCGTTTCGGGCGCTTGAGTGCCCATCTTCTGGTCTCTATACAGGAATGCAAGTGCATTGGTGTACAGTAAAGGCTATGAAACGTACAAAAGTCGGTTTCAGAAATTTGAAGTTGTGAGTATAAAAGTATTCGTCATGAGAGTGAAAGTTTATATAGCTAATACAGTGAGTGAGCCACTCTTGAACCAAATAGACTGTAATAAAAGATATGTTCATATAAAGGGATCAAATGTACACTTACATTTTAGTATTGTAGCTTAATATGTGTACATGCTAGCAGGAGACTGAACGCTAATTGCAGATATTATGCAAAGAATAACAATCAGCTGGTAAAAAAGTGTCTATGGATGAGCCTCATAGTGAAAGACTAAAAATAAATAAGCAAAAAAGCTAGTATTGTAGGTATGAACCAAGCTGTTTGTTGGAAAAGGGATATATTATTTATGACAAATTTCATTAAGGAATAAATATACTGAGAGGCATTAGTTAATATACCCAATTCTTTGAAGAGGCTTCTGCAGGATGTCCGTGATTTACACCACAAATAATACGTATTACATGCTTTGATCTGTGAAAACTTTTGCTTGACTTGAAAAGTTGCCCAAAAATATTATACCATATGACATTATGGAATGAAAGTAAGCAAAATATGCAAGCTTTTTTATTTGTACGTCTCTTATGTATGAAAACACTCGTATTGCAAATACAGATTTGTTGAGTCGTTTCTGCAGTTCTGTGGTGTGCTCCTCCCAACTGAAATTATTATCATGCTGTAATCTCAGGAATTTTATACTGTCAACCTCTTCTATCTGCTCTTCTTCATACTTTATGCATATACTGGATGGGAATCTCTTACATGTTATGAACTGCATGAGTCATTTCAAAGATTAATGTCAATGAATTGGCCTTAAACCATTTATTTATTATTATTATCCTAACTAATCAGGAATGGCGTTCCAGAAGATAATGCGAGTGCGGTTGCTACCGGTCATTAAAAGGAGACTTACATCAAAAGAAAACCCTTACAAAATTTAAGAAAACGGTACTGCGTTGAACTTTTAAAGACGTAACCAAGGTTTTGCCGCCGTAAGAAGCGAAACTGGCAGCGTTACCAACAGTTGAACATGTACACATCCAGCCGGTTGAAGAAGCATTGGGCAAAGAGATTAAAATTCGCGTCTATTTTAGTTCCTACTAGTGCTACGACACACTATTTTATAATCTTAAACTGACTACAGTGCGAAAAAGACGGTAACATAATACTTATGGTAAATATTTTATCTTAACAGGGAGCCGTTCTCAAAACGTGTCGTGCTAAGCATGAAAACATACGTAATCCATGCGGTGTTTCACGATTCAATCAATGGAAATTAAGTCAAAATGTTGCGATGTACTGTCCCTTAATTTTTTAAAAGAATTGCCGGAATTTCGCTCTTGCTTTTTTCAACAAATAGGCAACAATATTGCATACAAAATCTTTACTTAAGTAATGGTTTATCTCTTTCGAGCAAGGTTCTTAAACGCTTCGGAGTCGGTAAGAAGGATTTCCTGTGTCTTGGTTCAGACTAGTCGGAACTCTTCATTTGCTAATTCGAACATTTTACCGCCAATCAGATTACATTAGAATTGTGCAAAAGTGAAATTTCAAGGATTCGACGGTGATAATCGTAACTCAAACGAACCTAAAACTTTCAAATTTTTCTTTCCGAAATGCATTCGACAATTTACAGATTTAAGAAAGAATTTTAGCTGCTACGCTAATGGCGAGTTTGAACTAAAGCACTGGTCCTACTACATTGTTGAGGCGATATGTACCGATTACAACTTTGTAACGAAGCTCAACATATCTTGGGTATACGTACGCAGACACACACACACACACACACACACACACACACACACACACACACACATTACCTCGTTCCACGCCCATGCCCATCGCAGCACGTTGGTGACCCATTTTCACCTTCACTTGTGATGGCGCAGCTGCAAATTATAGTTACTTCGTGATTTAATGTACGTGTACTATTGCAAATCTCCAGGACCGTCTTGTTAAAAAATAAAAAAAATGAGAAATTGTCCTATGTAGATGTACACTGATCTCATTAATTAGGGGGATCAGTTCAGATATCTAGATTCGGGAGCTGTGTCATCGGCAGAAGTTCGACATCTTTCTGTTAGTTCTACGGAGTGGAGATAACAACATTATGACAACCGAGAGAGTGGTGTACATACACAAAACTTTTCTCTGAAGTTTCGCCTTCGCCTGCGGAAGGCATCCTCCGAGGTAAAGCAGTTGTGTTCAGATAGTGTAGTGAGCAGTTAGTGCAACGCAATAACAACGTAACTGACCCGAAGCATGGCAAGGAGAGTCACAGGAAGGTTGGAAGCGAGACAGAGAGCTGTTGGAGTGTCCCAAAGTGTAATTTCTAGGACCTAGACGGGATTGCAGATAACAGGAACCGTTTAAAAAAGACAAGGCCAACGTCGTCCACCGGTAACCAGCAAGAGATGACCGTTCTCTCCGGTTAACAGCGAGTCGAGACAGGAGGCTGTTTGCAACTCAGCTGCAAGGCACCCTCCAGGCTGCAACAGAACGCGCAGTATCGACATAAATAGTCCGAAATCGCCTTAGGGATTGTGGCCTCTACGAACGGAGGAAACTGGGCGGAGCAACATCAGGATGTGACCGTTCCCCGTCGGGGGTTCGAATCCTTCCTCGGGCTTGGGTGTTTTTGCTGTATTTAGGTATTTAGTCTAAGTTAGTATATAAGTGATTTGTAAGTTTAGGGACTGATGACTCCGCAGTTAAGCCCCATAAGCTTAACAAACATTTGAACATTTTGGAACAAAATTTGTCTTTCGAGAGCAATGACAATAAAATAAAACATAAAATAATTATGTATAGAAACCCTCACTACGTGTGAATGTAAAAGAATTGTTTGGTCAGAACCTATAGCACCGTATAGACCGCAGTGACGAATACAAAAACAAAACTTTGTGTCACAACACAAGGAATTCCAATGAAAGAAAGAATAAATAAAAGAAATTATTCACCAATTACAGCAATGACACTTTTCTATGTTTTGAGAACGAAACAAAAGAAAAACTTCTGCAAAGAACGTAGGCATTTATCGCAATAACGAAAAGGAAAGGACTTCACGCATACAATTAAAAAAAAAAAAAAATAATAATAAGAAAGAAACAAAGGAAGAAAGAAAAGAAGAGAGGAATGGCTGATCAGTCAACGGACAAGGACAGCAATTCCACAGACATTAGGGCTATACCTGTAGCATTAATATGTGATATGAGCAGTTCCCCAATAAAACAAACTCGAATGTAAAACGTGTAAAAGAAAGACAAAGGGATGGATGTATCGTTCCATCTGGCGACTAAGACAGAAAACATGTCTCAAGCGGCCAACATAAATATACCCCTTAGTCAGGCGAAAGGGCAACCACAAAGTTTTATCTCCTAAGGACATGGACATCTCCCCGCAAAGAGAGTGGTTCTAAATACGAAAAGAAAATGGAGTGAGAAGTAGACAAAATAAAGAAAGAAAGAAATCTCCCATTGAGCGAGGTGAAAAACAATCTAGAAGAACTACGTAATTTACAAGTGTGGAATAACCATGTCTGTCATACACCGAAGATCTTCTGGTAGCCATGGATGAGAGTAGCGGCAAGAACTTACCGTTTATGCTTTTGGGTTTGGGTTTAGTGGTCCCAAAGGTAGGCCAGGTATGGAATGGCACTGTGATGTCCCAGTTTGAGAATGGCATACACAGCGTGACCCAAGATCCAGAGGGTGGAGTTGTCATAGGACATGGCGGAAGTCAGGGGCCAAGACCAAGTTCCTGGGACTGCAGGCGGCGTCATCTGGTTCACAATGTCCACCATGCTATGGCAGATGTCCCACACCTGCGAGCCATGTCGGCACAGACAGCGGTGTTCCCTAGTATCTGGGGCGAGGCAGTTCACACAAGGTGCTGACGCACGGCAGCGGATGTCGGTCATTTTTTTGATTTATGGCAAGCGTATTGTTCACCAAACAATACCAGAGGGCCAGAAAGTCCGTTGGTAGTCAGCTAACATCAGTTGACATCAGGCTGCCTCGCCACCAACTTATGAACTGGGAGGGTGTCCGAGTAGAGAGGCGGACAGCCGTCGGACTGTCCTGTCCTTGTTCTTGGTCACTTCCAATAGATAGCTTCTGATGATGTAGAACTTCCGCACATACGACAAATTAAAGGGAATCACCCTGATGTTAATGGGAGCGCCCTCTGACAGCAGTCGATATCTTCGCAGTATTGCTGATGTCGTGTCATCTGGATACCTAACGCAGGGTGGTGACGTGGTTGAAGGAGCAAGATACATAGCAGCCAAAAACCAATAAACAATGAACTGAAGCACAGTATTTAAACAGTGATCCTAAACAGAGTTGTTGTTGTTGTTGGTTGTTTTGAGGGGACTAAACAGCTAGGTTATCAGTCCCCCTAAACAGAGCTCATGCTTATAAATGTATAGAAGGCCTCCTCTCAATCCGTCTAGAAGGGACTTATACCGTTTTCCATGTAAGTTACTCCATCTTTGGCCAAGGCATCAAAATAAAAGAATGATCTGGTACTTGTAACCTTTCCTACGTATTAGCAACAGTACGGAGAACGATTTCAATAAAAACATCTAAAAATTAGGTATCCTGGCACTTATACCGTTTCCCAAAACCACTCCACAATTGTAACCAATCTTATCTTAAAATTGAGGGGTTTGTGCCTATATTTCACTCTGCAGCCAAAACTAATCGTAAACGAATAGTGTTTGTATGTGGTAGTAGATATCAGCCTGCCATTGAGCACTATGGTGGTAGAGGATTGATAACGATAAGGGGCGGTTGAAAATTACCGAATTATATAAAAGTCTACGTGTGGGTGTCAATATTTTGGTCTTCAGCAAAAAGTAAAATATGGAGACGAACGATCACTCTGTGTTGTTGTAGTACAAAGTGTCCCGTTGTACAATATTGCAGTTTCCTGACGATCGCTATAAGAGGGTAGAAGATAAAATGGTGAGAGTCGCCATCTAATACATAAAGCAGAGTGTCCGTATGTTTGTACGTGTTGCATACAAATCTACAGTTTTGTTCCAATCTTTATGAAATTTTGTGCACGTGAGCTTCAATCCATGAGGACGGTCGCCGTGAGTGTAAGAATCACATACGATATATAGTTCACGAGGTATGACGTCATAAACAATGAGATGCGCGATAAACTGTTGCATTAAGCGACAATGCTGCTCATTTCCTCCTAAACCACTGGACCGATTTCAATCAAATTTAATACACGTATTCCGTACGTGAGAGAACAATTGCTGTAGGAGTAAGAACGACATACGACAAATGGTTCCGGATACATAGCTTCATAAGCGATATGATCTGCAAGAAACTGCTACATAATGCGGCGAGACTTTAAAAATACACTGTATGAGAAGACAGCACTGAGCAACTTGCAACAAAATTTAAACATAATTTCAAATCTTTATTAAACTTTTTCTCGCTGGCAACCATAGTAAAATGATGAAAGGAGAAAAGTTTCTCGCTTACTACTTTTCCGCTGTTTATGGAGTAAAACTACGGCTCTCGGTATGACATTACAATTTATAATTTGAACACTACAAATTGTAGCGACAGGAAATTTTACATACAGCATACACGCATATAGTTTGAGTGTACCTTCTAAATTGTAGCACAGTACGACCCGTAGTTCATGAGATATGAGGACGTAAGAAGTAACGTTCGTGGAAACCGTCCCATCACGCACAAAGTTTTAATCTATTACTTCTTTACTACTAATTTTATTCCCAAGAGTTTTTACAGACATACAGCCCTTATACAAATGAATAAATACCTGAAAAATGGCAGGAATAAATAAATAAATAAATACCTGGGCAACGCCGGGTTTTCAGCTAGTCTTATATAACATTCGGGCAGAAGACCAGCGATGACATTTGACACTATACTAGCAAAGCGAAATGTGATGCCGTCGAAGCGTGATGCTCATTCTTCAGTTGTTTTTCTACAATAAGCGCACGAATAAAGAAAAATAAGTGCATATTGCAGTTTGAAAAGTAAAACTACCAAGAAAGATTCCAACGCGTAAGAAAGAAATTTCGCGGTCGTGATCCGTTTTTAAAAGACAGGAAACGGTGCTGATAAGAGAATCTACAGACGACAGAAACTTGAAATATGTAGACGTTGTGTATCTTAACTGTAGGCATCAGCGATTCTTCGATATTCCCATCGCTAAGGGGATGAAAATACGTTGCTATTCAGGCAATTTTGATGCAAGGAATACAAAACGTCGGATACAGATTTAGGATTGGAATTTTAAAAACACTTGTATCGATATTTTTGGAAGTTCAATCATTTAGCGGGTGAAGTAAGCGAAAATCTTTTAAGAGTCCTACGAAGACAATTTTGATGCTAGAGATGGTAAAATTGAGACTTGAAACCACGGTTAGAATTTTAAAACATGTGTTTCGGGATGTTTAGAATTCTGCCATTAACGGTGCAATATCAAAATAGTTTATTAGAAAACAATTTTAAAGCTAATTATATGAAAATTTATATTTAGAAGTGGAAACAACCCTTGAAAACCATCCAGCCTACGCATGCGAAGTAGCGGGATTTAAACTAGTATCTGAATAAACTAGGTTACCATATGAAAGATCCTGGCAGATTAACATCTACATCTACATGGGATACTCTGCAAATCACATTTAAGTGCCGGTCGCGGTGGTGGAGGGGACTGAGGCGCTCCAGTCAGGGTCTGCACGGCCACTACGGTCGGGAGTTCGAATCTCCCCTCGGGCATGGATATTTGTGCCGTCCTTAGTTGTAGTTCATAAGTAGTTTGTAAGTTTAGGGACTGATGATCCCGTAGTTGAGTCCCATAATCCATACAAACATTTGAACATTTTCACATTTAAGTGCCTGGCAGAGGGTTCATCGAACCACCATTATACTATTTATCTCCAATTCCATTCTCGAATAGCGCGCGGGAAGAAAGAACACCGGAATCTCTCCGTTCGAGCTCTGATTTCTCGTATTTTATTCTGAAGATCATTTCTATGTAAGTGGGAGTCAATATATTTTCGCATTCGGAGGAGAATCTTGGCGATTGGAGTTTCGTAAGTAGCCCACGCCGCTGCGATAAGCGCCGTTGTTGTAATGTTTCCCATCCCAGATCCTGTATCATTTCCGTAACGCTGTCTCCCCAGTATCGTGACAATACGAAACGAGCTGCCCTTCTTTGGATACTTTTGATGTCCTCCGTCAAACCCACCTGATAAGGATCCCACACTGGGCAGCAATACTCCAACAATGGACGGACAAGCGTAGTGTATGCAGTTTCTTTTGTAGTTGTGTTGAATCTTTTAAGGGTTCTGCCAATAAAATGCAGTCTCTGGTTTGCCTTTCCCACGACATTGTCTACGTGTTCTTTTCAATTTAAGTCTGAAGTAATAGTAATTGCTAGGTATTTTGTGGAGTTTACGACCTTCACTTTTGATTGATTTATCTTGTAAACAAAGTTTAACGGATTTCTTTTCGTACACATGTGGACGACTTCACACTTCTTATTATTTAGAGTCAATTGCCAATTTTTACACCATAGTGATATCTTATTCAGATCGTTCTGCAGTTGGTTTTGATGTTCAGATGATTTTACTAGACGGTAAATGACGGCGACATCTTGAAACAACCTAAGAGAGCTAATTAGATTTTCCCCTGAATCGTTTATGTAAATAAGGAACAGTATAGGACCAATAACACTACCCTGTGGAACGCCTGATATCACCTCCGTTCTTGTCGATGCCTTACCATCGATTACTACGAACTGTGTCCTCTCTGACAGGAAATCTCCTATCCAGTCGCAAATTTGGGGCGATATACCATAAAGGTAAAGCAGTTACCAATCCGAAGATTGGTTTGAACACCACAGTGCTTTACTAGGCATGGTCCTGTATGGAGGTGGTATGCCTTTGCCTCCCTCCGACCTTCGAACTGACTAACCCAGCCAGTTATAGGGGGACCTACAGTTTAACGTGGGTTCCGAACCACGATGCTACTCGGTATTTTTCACATGAGCAATACTCCCAGAGGTGAAAGAAGTGGAAAGTGACAGATAAAAATTCTAGGACCTGGCGGGGATCGAACCCGCGACCTTTGGTTTTGTAGTCTAGCATTCTACCACTGTGCAACAGAGGCGCATTCTACATCTACATCTACATCTACATAGATACTCTGCAAATCACATCTAAGTGCCTCGCAGAGGGTTCATTAACCACCTTCATAACTTTTCTCTACCGTTCCATTCTCTAATAGCGCGCGGGAAGAAAGAACACCTAAATCGTTCCGTTTTCGATCTGATTTCTCTTATTTTATTGGGATGGCCATGTCTCCCTAAGTAGGTGGGTGCTAGCAAAATATTTTCACATTCAGAACTAAAAGTCGGTGATTGAAACTTCGCAAACAGATCACGCCGCAATGAATAACGTCTTTCTTTTAATGATTTCCACCCCAATTCGTGCAACATTTCCGTGACGCTTTCCCCCCCGTAACGTGATAAAGAAAAACGAGCTGCCCTTCTCTGAACCTTCTCAATATCTTCCGTCAGTCCCACCTGGTGAGGGTCCCACAAGGGACAACAGTACTCCAAGAGAGGACGCACAAGTGTGATGTAGGCAGTCTCTTTGGTGGAGCTGGTACATCGTCTAAGCGTTCTGCCAATGAAATGTAACCTTTGGTTCACCTTCCCCACAATATTTTCTATGTGTTATCTCCAGTCAAAGTTGTTCGTAATTGTAACTCCTAGGTATTTGGTAGAATTTACGACCTTAAGGTTTGACTGATTTATCGCGTAATTGAAGTTCAGCGGATTTCTTTTAGTGGTCATGTGTATTACTTCACACTTTTCTTTATTTAATGTCAATTGCCAATTTTCGCACCAAGTAGAAATTTTGTCTAAATCGCTTTGCAGTTGCTTTTGATCCTCTGTTGACTTCACTAACCGATAAACGACAGCATCATATACATCGATATACCATAATCACGCAATTTGATTAAAAGCCGTGTGCCGGAATCAGAACTCGAACCTGGGACCTTTGCCTTTCGCTGTCAAGGGCTCTACCACTGAGCAGTGAAGTATGGAAAATAGGAGGTGCTGTACTGGCGGAATTGAAGTTATGGGGCTGCACTGTGAGTCGTGTCGGCATAGTTCATTAGTAGGGCGCTTGCCCGCGAAAGGAAAAAGGTTCCAGGTTTGAATCCCGGTTCCGGCACACAATTTTAATCTGCCAGTAAGTTTCATATCAGCGCACACTCCGCTGTGAGTGAAAGATTCATTCATGTTAACTTATGTTTGTTCTGTACGATATTTCATCTACATCTACATCTACATCTACATGGGATACTCTGCAAATCACATTTAAGTGCCTGGCAGAGGGTTCATCGAACTACAAATATACTATTTATCTCCCATTCCATTCTCGAATAGCGCGCGGGAAGAAAGAACACCTGAATCTCTCTGTTCGAGCTCTGATTTCTCTTATTTTATTCTGATGATCATTTCTACCTTTGTAAGTGGGAGTCAACAATATATTTTCGCATTCGGAGGAGAATGTTGGCGATTGAAGTTTCGCAAGTAGCCCACGCCGCAGCGATAAGCGCCATTGTTGTAGTGATTCCCATCCCAGATCCTGTATAATTTCAGTAACGCTGAATACGTGACAATACGAAACGAGCTGCCCTTCTTTGGACTATTTCGACGTCCTCCGTCAAACCCAACTGATAAGGATCCCACACTGGGCTGCAATACTCCAAAAATGGACGGACAAGCGCAGTGTATGCAGTTTCTTTAGTAGTTCTGTTGCATCTTTTAAGGATTCTGTCAATAAAACGCAGTCTCTGGTTCGCCTTTCCCACGATATTATCTACGTGTTCTTTCCAGTTTAAGTCTGAAGTAATAGTGATTCCTAGGTATTTTGTGGAGTTTACGGCCTTCACATTTGATTGATTTATGTTGTAAACAAAGTTTAACGGATTTCTTTTCGTACTCATGTGGACGACTTCACACTTCTCATTATTTAGAGTCAATTGCCAATTTTTACACCATACTGATATCTTATTCAGATCGTTCTGCAGTTGGTTTTGATCTTCAGATGATTTTACTAGACGGTAAATGACGGCGTCATCTGCAAACAACCTAAGAGAGCTACTTAGATTTTCCCCTAAATCGTTTATGTAAATAAGGAATAGCAGAGGACCAATAACACTACCTTGTGGAACGCCCGATATCACCTCTGTTTTAGTCGATGCCTTACCATCGATTACCACGAACTGTGTCCTCTCTGATAAGAAATCCCCTATCCAATTGCAAATTTGGGGCGATATACCATAACCACGCAATTTGATTAAAAGCCGTTTGTGAGGTACGGTGTCAAAAGCTTTCTGGAAATCAAGAAATACGGAATCGATTTGCGAACCTTTGTCGATAGCACCCATCACTGCGTGTGAATATAGAGCTAGTTGTGTTTCGCATGAACGATATTTTCTAAATCCGTGTTGACCTTGGGTCAATAGATCGTTCTGTTCGAGATAATTCATAATATTTGAATACAGGATATGTTCCAAAACCCTGCTGCAAATTGACGTCAATGAAATAGGCCTGTAGTTTAGTGGGTTACTCCTACTGCCTTTCTTGAATATAGGTGTGACCTGTGCAACTTTCCAATCTTTTGGTACAGATCCTTCTATGAGAGAGCGGTTGTATATGACTGTTAAGTAAGGAGCTATCGCTTCAGCATAATCAGATAGAAATCTAATGGGTATACAATCCGGACCAGAAGACTTGTTCTTATTAAGTGATTTTAGTTGCTGCACTACTCCGATGATATCTACTTCTATGTTATTCATTACGGCATCTGTTCGTAATTCGAGATCTAGAATATTGGTTTCGTCTTCTTTAGTGAATGAGTTTCTAAAAGCTAAGTTTAGTAACTCTGCTTTAGTAGCGCTGTCATTGGCAGGATCGCCATTACTATCACGTAGTGAAGGTATTGTTTGTGACTTTCCCCGAGTATATTTAACATATGACCAAAATCTCTTTGGGTTTTCAGTCAAATTACGAGAAAGAGTTTCGTTGTGATAAATGTTGTAGGCATCTCGCATTGAAATCCTCGCTAAATTTCGAGCTTCTGAGTACAATCGCAAATCCTGGGGATTTCGTGTTCGTTTAAATTTAGTATGCCTTTTCCTTTGCTTTTGCAACAGTGTCCTGACCTGTTTTGTGTACCAAGGGGGATCGCCTCCTTCTTTTATTAATTTATTAGGTATAAAACTTTCAATTGCTGTCGATACCACTTCTTTGAATTTGAGCCACATCTGGTCTACACCTACGTTTAGTGTTAGAAACGAGTGGAAGCTGTCTTTCAAGAAGCAATGTATTTTGTTTCTATCTGCTTTCCTGAACAAATATACTTTGCGTTTATTTTTGGTAACTTTGATCCTCTTCTTGTTGTTAGCGGTGTAGATGGCTGTGCTTCGGCAGTCGGTTCTTTGTGTGAGTTGCACTTGAGATGCAGCGTCATGGGAGGGGAGAGCTGTGTGGTAGCTGTGTGGTGACGGGCAGTGACAGCAGCTGCGTCAGCGAGTGCCATTGTGGACCAGTGCCGGCGGCGGCCGCCTCAAGGCGAACGGCTGCGGCGGCGGCTGCGGCGGCGGCGGCGTGACCCGCGTAGCAGGGGCCGTTGTGGAACGGCGCGCTCTCGTTTCCACACACCGCACTGGCCAAGGTCGCCACACTGCCCGACGGGGATGTAGCAACTGCCGCTCTGGCTGTCATTCCCCACGAGGAAGCAAGCGTCAAAAAAGTGACGTGCCGCGTTGGCTCCAAACTCTTCTGAACACTGACGTTGAGTGAGTACACTGCATAGAGAACACAGTTCGTTATATTGTCCACAGATGTCGCTCAACCAGAAAAAATATGTAAACAACCATGCATGAGCAGTGCCAATCCGACGGAGCGGATAAGACAACCGATCATTTGCAGAAAGTCAATTCCGAAGTTTGATCGCATACGCACTGTCACTTTGCATCAGGACGGACTCTCATCACGGGCAGATCCCAGACGTCTCGGTGTGAACCAGAGCATTGGTGTTCGGCCGTGGAGGTAAAGAGATACATCATCTGGCGCTGAATTCCCTCCCACTGGCCACTCAAAGGTTAGCGACCGTCCATCAATTGCTTAGGTTGTTTGCTGAGGGAGGCGCCGATCTGAATCTCACCATATCTCACGTCGTGGAGAGGGGGGGGGGAGGGACAGATCTTGGCGAATCCCACGTTTTTCTCCGCAAGAAATAATGTAAAACTGCGAGATAACTTGGTTACATGTTTTCTGCCACCTTCATAATCAGGGCATCCAAGCGTACGAAACGTATAACGAAAAGTCATTTGCTGCCTTATTGCTCCGACGCTGCCAACCAGTGGAACCTTTTCACGCCTTCACCAGCATGCCCTATGTGCCCTGTTGCCTAAACATGCGGAGATCTAGGAAAGAGATGCTGCAGTACACGCGGCACCTACATTTCGGCTATCACCAGAGCTGCAGAGCACTGGCTGGTGATACACAGCGCACCAGCTGCACCAGTTCTCAAAGTGCATCCGTCACGGATTGCCATATGGCAAGGTACAGAGCTACTATGTGCGAGCGACGACAGGTTAGAATGGCCGCAAAAAAGCTCGAGGTCAAGGATCAGAAGATTTTATTAACCATTAACTGGTACCATACGTCTGAGAGACGGCTATCGAAATTCCTGATGGCCATCCCTTCCTATCCGGGGTCTGTCCGCACTTTCCCTCCGTATACGTTTCATTTGGGGTAGTGAACTCCTGCAGTTGCGTGAGTATTTTTCGTCAGACACTTTTACCAGTACATCGTGTTCATTGCGATACTGAGAGTGCAAAAAATCATAGTTATCACTGACAGTACGTTATAACTAATTCACAGCATATGGAGCCACAACCAGGTCATTCTCACCAACCAAAACAGCCCAAAGAGCCTGGTTATTCTCGACGAGTTCTGAGAGGAAATTATCCATATTCTGAAATGTACGTTTAGTAAATTTTTTTGTATGTGTTACATATTTTTATATTTTGAAAATCTTTTCTGCAGTTCTTACAGAGAACAATCAAATGAAATTGTGCCTTTGATAAACTTGAAATTTAACATATAATGTGCACTGTTCCTAGAAATTTTCCAGTAGTTTGGTATTTGCTCCTCAATATCGTTTTTTTTAAAAAAAAAAACGCTAGCATGCCACAATTAAAAGCTATTTTGCTACGATTTTGAGAAGTGTAGAAAAGTCCACATTTCCAGAGCATCATTTCCGTATTTTCTTTACTGTCGATATGTTAATTAACATGATGCTCAATTTTTGATGTCATACGTCTGTAAACACAAGTTGTAACTAGCTGAATTCAATAAAAAACAAAATGGTTAAAACAATATTGTATAATTCAAAAGAAAACTTCAGGTGTCTGATTTTCTACGTTAGAAAATCCGGTGATACCAGTTAAGGGTTAAAAAATAATATGGACATATTGGCTCCAGTAGTGATTCTCGAGGCCATGCATGTTTCCCCATGGACATGAATATTGTTGCACGAATCCTAGTAGTTCCTTATAAATATTATATTGTTCAATACTTTCTGTGATTCTATACGTCCTGTTACATATAGCCGCGGTGGAGTAACCGAGCGGTCTAAAGCACCTCGCTGCGGAGCGCGCGGTTACTCGCCGTGGAGGTTCGAGTCCTCCCTTGGGCATGGGTGTGTGTGTTTGTCCGTAGGTTAGTTTACCTAGGTTTAAGTAGTTTGTAAGCTACGGACTGATGACCACGCAGTTTGGTCCGATAGATTTACAGACATTTGAACATTTTTTTCTGTTACATATAAGTCTTAACTAGTCTAAAATAAAAAAATAAGCAAATTTATATTAAATAAATCCAACTTAATCAAGCACAGATGAAACTATTTACGTTAAAGTACGCATTTGGTGGGGTGGGGGAGGGTGTAACAAAATCTCACAACATCTCAGCAGGAAGAGAGGGGGGATCGAAATCACCTCACATAATTAATGGACACCCCCTTACCACAGCATCTGATGATCAGTAATTACGAAGTTTAGCTCGGGGGAACCCTGAGACGAATGTCACCATGCTCGATAATACTTTTCGTGCCCACACAGAAAGTCGACATTCATGATCTATATCTATAAATGTGAATGTCTGTTCGGTGTACGTTTATCACGTCTGAACCACAAGACATAAAGAGCTAAAAATTTGAACAGTTACTAATGTCTACCCGGGAAAGGTTTTAGGCACGGTTTTATGGCGATCGGATAGCTCTCTCTATATATATATTAATAATAAATATTTGTACAATTACTAATTAATACCTTAGTAAGGTTTTAGGCACGGTTTTATAACGATATGATAGATATAACGCGAAATGCGGAACAATAATTACTATTTGAAAATTACATTTACTCTTTGAAAATGGTTTTATTGGTTGCGTTGTTCCTTGAGGGTTGACAATGATAAAAGGGTGGAGTATATTGGGATGGAAAGTTATCGGTGTATATAAAATTCTACGTGTGGGTGTGTGTGTGTTAATATTTCGCTTTGCAGTGAAAACTACAGAACGCAAAGGAATGGTCTGTGTGTAATTGTTGTACGAAGTCTCCCGTTGTGCACCATTGCAGTTCCATGCCAATAGCTATAAGGGAGTGGAAGATATGGTTTTGAAAGTCGTCAAATTATTTTAAAAAATCCGGACTGAAGGCCAGTGATGACGTTTGCGACACTACAGCAAGGAGGTTACGTACAGTGAAACGTGATGCCACAGTCCATATCTTTGGGCTGTGCCTGCTACAATGTCTTCAGCTTTTTCTCTGTGAGGATAAGTATACGAAAAAGGAAATATAAGAATAAATAAAGCAGTAAAAAAGAAATTTCTTTTAATACATATCTTTAAAAAATCGATTTGACGTTTCGCGCATTACATCAAGTGATCGATCTGTGATATTATTCCAATCATTATTGTTGAATTTCGTGATTGGATTCTTCGAAACGAGTGCATTTTTACGTGTGACTTGATCTACACTACTTACTTTCCTGAAAACGATAAGTACATAGACTTCTGCAATCTGATAGGAATATTTTTCAGTTCCGCTTTATCAGCGACATTTCCTCAAAAATGAGTGAAATTAATTACATTAATTTAATTGTTATAATTAAAAAATATGCCATCGTACGAATTTTATAAGTCCTTTGTATTTTGATTACTATCTTTCTTTCTTTGGATATTGCACTTATAATTTTGTGCATTATGCAAGACAGCGTTATTTCTTATATATTCTCCAAGAAATATAACATCATTTTAGAAAAAGAGAAATGCACAGAGAGAGAAGGGATAAGAGAAGTACTAACTCAAGGCAGGAATAAATAAATAAGCACCCGGGCAACGCCGTGTTTTCAGCTAGTACGCAACTAAAATGCCGACGTCCACAGCGCGGTCCGCCTTTGACACTTTCACACGATGCAGCGCCGCAAAAATGACCCAACAGCATACCGAATGGACTAGTCAGAATTGGTATCAGGTGCTATTCACAAATGAGACTCGCATCTGCCTTCAACCGGATAATAATTTTGTCGGCAGCCTGGTCGGTCTGAACGTCTAGGACACACCGTCCAGTTAGTGCCACAAGGTAATGGTTTTTGGGTAGCATTTTGCGGGGACATACTTCGACGTATAGTGCAATCATATCGGCAGCAATTTTTGGATGATTCGTCTTAATGGACGAAAATTATCGCGGTCATCGTGATCTTGTGAATGCGATCCTTTGTGATAACGACACAGGGTTTGAATGGCCAGCACATTCTCCAGACTGAATATGCTTCAGAACACATTGAAAAGGACTTTTTTTTGGACGCGACAACCCACGATCCAATCTGAGAGAGCTACTCTGAGAGTGAGGGTAGAAGTAGAAGAATGGATAGATGAGAAAAAGGCAGATAGAGGGGGAGATGGACAAAAAATGAGATGGATCTAGAGAAATCAGTACCTTGAAATAGTCTTTAACGCCGTTTGATAGATCAGCGTGGAAATTGAGGAACAGAAGGACTGAGAAGTGGAGGGAGATGATAAAGAGAGGAAAAAAGGGATGATAGAGGGCGGGAGGAGATAGGATGAGGAACTTTCGGAGATAGGTAGATAAATGACGAGGATGTAAGTAGAAGAATGGATAGATGAGAAGGAGGCAGATAGAGGGGAAGATGGACAAAAAAATGAGAAGAAATTAGAGAAGCCAGTACCTTGAGATACTCTTTGACGTCATTTGATAGATCGCCGTATGTAATTTTTCACATATAAATGGAGGAACAGATGGACTCAGAAGTGTGGGAGATGATAAAGAGAGGAAAAAAGTGACGATAGTGGGCGGGAGGAGATAGGATGAGGGTGTTTTGGAAATTGGTAGATAAATGGCAGGAAAAGAGACTGGCAGAAGGAGTGGGGAGCAAGTGATGGGCAGACAGGAGAGGGGCGGACTGGTGAAGAAGGCAGATTCAGTTATGGGTCTTTGCAATTACTAAATAACGTGCGAAGTGATGATGATAATTACAGGTACCACTATTTGTATTAGTAGGGGAGTAGGAGGAGATGGGCAGAGATGCGGATAGAGGGAGGACGAAGATGTGGAGAAGGGAGATGGACAGACCCGTACTGTCGTGAAATTAGCTTTGCTTTACTGTCATATACTGTAGCTCGTCACCTGTTGAGTAAACGAAACAAGAGAGTTACGAGTGACATTAGTTGTGTCACCTTTTCCAAATGTCTGAAAAATGTATCACAATTTTAAACATGGCTTTCCTGAAGGCAGCAACCAAACCAGCTATTTACTGCAGTAAAACTTAGCAGTCCACAATCTAAGAATACTTTATCACGGTTTCGACATCGACTAGGGTTACCGTCATTAGAATAGTTTATAAATAAAGATTACCTAATACGTGTTTCATTAGAGGAAGTTTTGCCCATGCCAATTGAAATTAATATCAGATGGATAATAATAAAACATTGTCAATTGTTATAATTACGTAGGCTTCCGCGGCCAGAGTCAGATGGCATAAAAGTTTTCTGGGTGTTGTACCGCGGCATGATGTAAGGCTATTACTTAACCGACGTTTCGGCCAACGTTTCAGTGGCCTTCATCTGGGTATGTCATTGTCAATTGTGTTACAAAATGTTTAAAATCTTTACGGCAGAACAAGCGTGTCGTCTGTGTTCCACAAGTGTTTATAACGTTGCTATCATCATCTACGACCAATTTACCCGTGGCTCATTTTAAATTACTTGTATTTTTAATGATTCTGACGTATGATATACTACCTCCAATTTCATATAAAAATTCTCGTTTCACACCAGTTTTTTGTTACTATTTCTCTTTTTTTTATCATGTAAATGTGTGTGGCTGAAGAGTGGCATGTGGAGTTGTTGCCAGCCTGACAGCCTGTCAGGACAACAAAATTACATACAGAAGAAAAAGCTTCGCCGTCACTCTTCAGACACGTTCCGATAATCGCTGCACAATTTGCAGCCGAAATATCAGTAGAAGGAAATATTTGGTTAACAGTGAGTTTCCATGATTTTATTGATCAAGAGACCCATTTATATTAAAGAGTTTTACACACCAGTGCAAAAATAAAAAAGAAGTGAAAAAAAAAAAAAAAAAAGAAAGAAAGTGTATCACGGCTTGGTCACACGCTCCTTCCAGTTCAATTCAACATTTGTAATAGGCTTTCATTCCGTTATCCTTGACCATGTTAGTGATAAAAGGTTTACGAATTTCTGGAAATTACGCATAAAGTTTGGCGGTAGTACTTAAATTTCATCATTATGAGAAAATGGATGATTGTAGGATACATTTAATTTCATTATTTATGACGTCAAATGTTGTGAACTCATAGCTGTATAATTATATAATTTAGCAGATGCATTTACTTATAAATGTAGATACACTTGAAGCAGCAAATATTGTAACATTAGTAGCAGAGAAGTAATAAAGTTAAAAAGTTACACCAGATGTGGAGTTATAATGCCCGCCAGTGTAAACAGAAAGTAGTTACTGATCTGGCTTAGTGTCTATCACTTCATACTGAACTATGTGAACAGTGATAATATTTTATAGCTGCATGCAGAGGCAGATACTGTGTGCAAGGTGTGTTGCCAATAGTTAGCAGTTAAAAGCTAATAAACTAAAACGTCAAGGCGACACTTACGTTTTACTGCATGAACAAGTGAAATGTAGTAAGGGATAAAATTTCTTCCCTTCATTACATTTAGGGGAAGTCAACAAAGAAGAAAGATTTGAAATTGTATGTGAAGTTTCTTCGAATCCGCTAACGGTTTATGTTTTCGAGTAATGAATGAAAAAAAAATTAATATTTGACGGCCGACAGCATAAAGAAAAATACAACATTCATACACCGAAGACCCAAGGACACTGTTATCCGTGCCTAATATCGTTAGGGTCCCCACGAAAACTAAAAAGTGCCACAACTGGACGTCCGATGGACTCGACTAAAGTCTGAAGGAAACCTGGAGGGAAATTGCATATCATATCCTACAGGAATGTCCGTAAATCCTTTAAGAGCACGAGGGCGTGGAGTCCTGAGCAGCACGTTCCAATACATCCCAGAATAATGCCCATGTCTGATACGTTTGTTGGTGATCGCAGTATTCCTGGAGTCACTTCCTAGCAATCTGGACGTGTTGGGTGTCGTATTGTCCTGCTGGAACTAACCAGTTCCGTCGCAATGCACAATGGACATGAATGGATTCAGGTAATCAGCCAGGACGCGTACAGACGTGCTACATGCCAGAGTTTCTAGCCGTAACAGGGGTCACTCCAACTACACACGACCCACGCCATTACAGGGCGTCCACCAGCTTGAACAGTTCCCCGCTGACATGCTGGATCCGCAGATTCATGATGTTGGCTCTACACCCGTGCACGCCCATCACCTCGATACAATTGGAAAAGAGACTCGTCAGATCAGGAAACATGTCTTCAGTCATCAACAGTCCAGTGTCGGTGTTGAGGGGCCCAGGCGATGCGTAAAGCATTGTGTCGTGCAGTCAGCAAGGGTACACGAGTTGGCCTTCAGCTCCGGAAGCTCATATAGATATTACTGATATGCCGTATTAATAATTGTAAAATATTGCACCAACAGGCACTTGGCAATTTCAATGCGGACGCATTCAAACACTCGATCCTTTCCAGGAAACCAGTATAGGTTGTGAGCTAGAGGAATCAATGTGCAGGATCTAGAAGCTGAGAATTTGCGTTGGAGATGAAGCGTGCCTGGATAGCCTAATTGCTTAAGGCGACCGCTGGCCCGAAGCGGAAAAGCCGGGTTTGATCTCGGTCAAGCACAAATGTTCAACTTCGCCGTTGAATTTATTTCAACGCCCCGAGACGGTCGAAATGTTTCGATATTTCGAATTCCCTTATAGATAAGTTTTCGTTGAACTGTAAAAGCTGTATATGTGTTGTTTCATGTTGAACCTATCGTTTAATCAGACAACAATTATTCATTAACACAGTAATTTGGTTTAATTATGGCCCTGATATTTATGTATATATTGTTAAATAAGAAACAGTGCATTAAACTGATTATGTGCGCAACGGATCTTTTAACAAAACAACTGCATGAAACACACACTGACTATACTCTAAAAATTTGACTGCGAGAATTTTATGCAGAGCAGTAGTGATTATCAAAATTCAATATCGTAATCAATTGAATGGAGTGTTGCATAACAATCATTTACTACGGCACCAATAACTAAATGTGTTCAACAAGATTACCAAAATCAATACTGCACTTCAAATCCACAAATAACTAATTATCACACAACGTAAATGAAACAGGAAAGGTCTACTTTGTTACTTATTATTACAAATCACCATTACCTACATAATACAACCTTTTCATAATGAGATGAAATGCAATTACCTTCATTCCAGCGGTGGTACAACGTTTTCATAGTAATAAAAAATACAATATATGTTCCAAATACAATTAAATCAACTTGCTGGCAGAGCAGCCTCTGCTCTACATCGGAGCCATACACACAAGTCAACTGCTCTCTAAGCGAGCTGAACCACAAGTCCCACTCTTTCTCTCTCTGCGCGAGCTACAATGCTATGCGATACATAATCTTTGCCAAAGATGAAACTTCACAGACTTAAGTACACATATCGATACACACAGTAGAAGCAATATTATACATTTTCTTGCAAGCAAGTTAGTCGACCCAAAACCGGAGGCATAATATTAGACATTTTCTTACAAATTCAGAAATAAACATTTTCTATAGACACGTTTCAACTGTTATCACGTTCAGCGATTCTGTTCAGTCGTCGTTGGTGCCGTTGTTACTGTGTCTTTTTCCGGCCGCAGTGATGTCGGAGATTTGATGTTTCACCGGATTCCCGATATTCACGGTGGAAGGAAGGAAGCTTAGGCTTTAACGTCCCGTCGACAGCGTGGTCATTAAAAACGGAGCTTACGCTCCGATTTTCAGGGAAAAACTAAATCCGGATGGCCGGAGGTGGATTTGAACGACCATCCTCCCGAATGCGAGTGCAGTGTCTCACCACCGCGCCACATCGCTAGGTATATTCACGGTGCACTCGTGAAATAGCCGTACGGAAAATACTCTTCTGACTGCTACCTCGGAGTCGCTTTGTTCCAGTTCCATAAAACGACGTTACTCTGACTTAGCGACGTAGCGACCTCAAAATAGAAGGCACATTGTCTTAAGATGAGTTTGTCAGTGAGCAGAGAGATGAAAATCAGAGTGAACAAAGTCCGCCCTATCCGACCTTTGACTTTCCATCGAAAATACTACAGGGTCGTCTTTGGCACAACTGCAATTCGCCGTGGAGGACAATGATGACAGCATTCCTCTTTCCTTCTTCTGCACTCATTGAAATCTATCATCCCTGACCACCTGCTCCATGCTCTACGTCCATCTTCAAAGTTAATGCACAAAAGCCGCACTTTACTGACTTTCCTGACGGTTAAGTTGACTGCATGGAAATCTGGCGGAATTCCTCACTATTGAGAAATCTATATTCACCCTCGATGGAAAACTATTGTTCCAGGCATCTCTATGTGTTCACTTTGTACTCAAAACTGACAAGTATAACGCGATACGATCAATAATCGTACTAGGGACACATATGCACCAAACACCCTCTTAATGTCACTGTGGTTTTAATGTTCTGACTGCTCGGAACATGACAAAGCAACAGTCCTCCTAGATGAAGTCAAATGAATATACACAACAACCATTTAAAGCGTTGGAAGACATCTTTACTGACGAACTTCGATACTTTGAAGCTTCAATGGGTAGAGTGGGGTTCTTACTTTCCACTCTTGACACTCGAGACCCTCTAGAATGCTTCCGGGTTATTCGTTACAGTGTTGTGATACCTTGAAAAATTTACCTAAACAGAAATCACCAGGAAAAAGATACATATCCTAACTTATCAAACAACTAAGGCAGTATTTTTGAGCCTGTTGTTCGCGAACACCGACGGGGGGGGGGGGGTGTCAAGAAGTCTTGTTCGGATTTACAGTCACAGAGAAGAACACTGGGTGTTCCGTTTTATTCCGTGAGACTGATGTGTTGTATTAACTTAAAACCCGGCGTCGCCCGGGTACTTACTTACAGCATGTCTTAAGTTAGTCCACCTGTCCTTCCGTTTAATCTCGGTATCCGCTTTTGTTATGTCCTACCTATCTCTCTCTCTCTCTCTCTCTCTCTCT
The DNA here is from genome assembly GCA_026315105.1 of Locusta migratoria. Classification (NCBI taxonomy): domain Eukaryota; kingdom Metazoa; phylum Arthropoda; class Insecta; order Orthoptera; family Acrididae; genus Locusta; species Locusta migratoria. Next base: position 544,672,906 of record CM048744.1, read on the forward strand.
CTCTCTCTCTCTCTCTCTCTATCTGTCTGTCTGTCTCTCTCTCTCTCTCTCTCTCTCTCTCTCTCTCTCTCTCTCTCTCTCATCTCATCTTTTCTCTCTTTGTTCATCTCCGTCTGCCCACCTTTCCCCTTTCCTGCGAATCACCTCCTCGTCTGTCGAATTCTTCCTCAGACCTGCTCTGTTGCCTACTCCATCAGTGGAAAATTGTATAGCTCTGTTTCGTGTCGATCAGTGAAGTGGTGTCGAAGTTTACTGCAAGACACCCTCCGACATTCACTGCACGAAATCATGAGTAGACGATGATGTTCGTTTTAAAGGTCAAGTATGTAAAATTTCATTAAGGTCGGAAAGAAACCATAGATTTTGATGAAGTTCGCAGGAAAAGTACCCCCCCCCCCCCCGCCATGCACCGTACAAAATTTTTAAGTAGACAGTGACTTTACTCTGCTTTTGAAGATCAAGTGTGCAAAGTTTCATTGCATAAAATACGAATAAACCTGATGCTGCAGTTTCCAACGTCTCACAGTGTTTATGCCGTCATACCTCGTAAACTGTAATCATCCAATGAAATAATTTTTGGTACATTCATAGGCATATATGGATATTGCGATTCCTGAAGTTTTTCCGGCGTAATGAGTAATCGATGAAGTTTCGGGGTTGCGGCCGGATAACGTTTTTCGGGTGCCAATCGTTGAGCCACCGTCAGGTGAATGGCAGCCACAGTGGCTGACACAAACCTGAAGGTGGCTCAACGATTGGCAAACGAACTATATTGCCAAGACATCGACATCTTTACAAAGTTTCGTACCTATCGGATGGAAGAGGAGGTAGGAGAAGATGTAGAGGACAGGGGGAAGATGTACATTGGCTAAGTGACTATGGGAATGAATATATACCCGAGCAATATAGGGTTTTCAGTTGGCTTATGGAAGCCCATGAGTACAAAGATGGGGGGAATTGATGGGGATAGAGATGATTAGGAGTGTAAGAAGGATATCCAATTTCCATGCATATTTGGGAATTCCGAAGCATTGTTGGGTTTTTAAAGGTGATGGGGCATAACAGCTTTCAGATAATTGTAGAACGACATGTTGACCATAGCTGTTTATTAATACTCAATGCTACCGGTTTCGGTTTTGTACCATTGTCAAGCGTTAGCAGAGATTAGCTAATCTCTGCTAACGCTTGACAATGGTACAAAACCGAAACCGGTAGCATTGAGTATTAATAAACAGCTATGGTCAACATGTCGTTCTACAATTGTTGACTTTGCTAGTATGAAATAAAATGCACCTTTCGCGATCTTGAGGCGAACCGGATATAAAGCAGTGAGTGTAAAAACAGCCACGTAAGTAGCGAGAAAAGACAGTAACACAGACTTCACTTGGAACATGACAAGATTCGTTCACACAAGATTTAAAATAAACAGGTTAAGAGTAATGACGGAAAAAGTATAAATAATGACAACAAAAGTCGATAACGTGCAAAAAACATGTTTGGTTTAAAAAATCGTTACTTCTTTCAGGTAAAGAGTGATAGATGTTTGTCCACGTATCATTGATCAAGAGTGGGGCACAGTGTGTATTACGTCAATGATTAGCACAGGGGTCTCTCGCCAATCGATTTTCTGATAGTCGGCTATGAAACCAAATAATTTTTTTTTTTTTTTTTTCAAATATTGCCGCGAGAGACCACGAACACCAACTGCCGGCGTGGCGCAGGGGATAGCGTCGTGGACTGCGGAGCAGAAGGTCGCCGGTTCAATCCCGCCCACCGGCTAAAATTTATTTCTTTGTAATTTACAATTCCAGAAGGTTCTACATCTTTCTTATGTTCACTAGTAAATTCTACTTGTTTCTTATGTTAACTGTTCTTCTAATTTCTGGTAAATTCTGTCTGTGTATAAATAGCAGAGCACTCTGCCTGAGAGGCAGTCAGTGCTGCGTGTATGTTGAGTTCGTAATAAACGTGCTTTCAGTATAAGTGCTGTGTTTATTTGCCTTCGAAGTCAAGCCAACTTCCATTGCAACGCGACAATATCAATGTTTGAAAACTTTTAATTAATTGTAGCTTATAACCCTTTTGGGTATGGCTTCCTGCTAGGATTTTCCCGATGATCATTCTTTCTTTTTCTTATTTCCAGCTGTTATTCTAGGTTAGGAGTTTTCACCTGCGGAGAGTAGTGTTGTAGATGTCGTGAGTTAATCCTACTTTTTATTTATGCTATTTAGCCGTCAGAGGTTTTAAAAATTTGGAATAGTGAGAGCCTGTCTATTGAATCAAGCTGTTTTGAAATCTGCATATGTACACACTACAGGTCTTTGTCCGAGAACTCGCATTTTGAGTATGGTTTTGAGGTTGAAAGTTTACTCTGGACATGATCTGTTCGGTCTGAATCCTGCTTAATATTTTACTACTTTGGGTCCTAATTGCTGCTGTGTTCCATTCAAGGGACATGCAATAATGCACTTGGTCTTCCATTAATATTTACATCTGTTTATTACCTTTTTATGTGCTGCATTAATGAGAGCAATCTACCAGTTATCCGGGATTTTTTCGGTTTACCTGATTTTTTGGATTATTTGTGTAAATTTTTTGATTGAATCTTGGCCCAAATTTTTCATTTTGATTTTTTTTTCCGAAGTACGGAAAATTTCTTGTTTGTTTCTTTTGATATGTTGTAATTGCAATTTTAAGTTCCCTTTCTTCTTTATTCTAGTGCATTCACACATTTCTGATTACACCATGGTTGTTTTGGTTCTTTTGTGAAGAGATATATATTTTGCTGTATTGATGATTTTATTTCGAAATTTCTCCCATTGTGGTTTAAGGGTCTTTGATGTTGGGTGGATAAAATTTTCGGATGACCGGAGTTTCCTCTTGAGTGTGAATTTATTTTTATTTTAGTTAAATAATGGTCCACGCGTGGGATCAGCCACGTGATCTAAGGCATCATACTGCGGACGGGGCCATCGCTCCTGTCGGAGGTTCGAGTTCTCCCTCGGGCGTTTTGTGTATGTGTGTGTGTGTGTGTGTGTGTGTTTGTGTGTGTGTGTTTTGCCCTTAGTGTAAGTAGTTTTTAAGTCTAGGGACTGATGACCATAGCAGGTTGGTCCAAAAGGTTTACAAACATTCTAAAATACTGAATACTTCTGCATATTTGCACATAGTAAACGCAGCACTTTACACTTGCTACGTTGTCGGTGTTTTTCGTATGTTCCTCTCTTCGCCATTTCTACGAAAAACCTCCTCATTCGTCGACCTGATTTTCAACAATTCTTCTATAGCACAACATCTCAAATGTTCCGATTCTCTACTGTTCCGGTTTTCCCACTAACCATGTATTACGTCTATACAAATCTGTGCTCCCAAATGTAAGTTCTCAGTAATATATTTTTCTCATTAATGCTAACGTTTGCTATCGAGTAGACTCCTCTTGGCCATGAACGCCTTCTTTGCCTTTAGCAGTTTACCTTTTATGTCCTTGCTTCGCCCGTTGTGGGTTACCTTGTTTCTAAGGTAGCAGAACTCCGTCGATGTCGTGATCATCAGTTTTTATGTTAAATTTCTCACTCCCTTCATTTTACTACTTGTTATTACTTCTCTCCTTACGCGATTTACTCTTAGTCCATGTTCTGGATTCATTGGAATGTTCAGTCTAATCAGCAGTACTCAATAATCTTCTTAACTTCCACTCAAAACAGCAGTGTCATGAGGAGAATCTTATCATTGTTATTTTCTCCGTGAATTATTATCCAACTCGCGAACCTTCCTCTTATTTCTATAGTTTCCTCTTCGATATATACGTATAGTAAATACCAGGGGCAAAAGACTGAATATCTGCCTCACACCGAGCATTTCATTCTTCGTCTATTATTGACGTTTGGTTCTTGTACATATTATAATTCTCACTTCCTTCCCTATAACTTACTGCTATTTGTTATGATTTTTCCGAATGTTTTGCATAATTTTACACTGTCGAACGCTTCCTCGGGATCGACAGATGCTTGCTTCCATAATGAGGGGCAATGGTAGAACTGCCTCTAGGGTTCATTTACCTTTCCTGAAGCCAAACGACCCTCATCTAGCACTTCCTCAGTTCACACTTCTATTATTCTTCTCAGTAGCTTGAATACATCAGATGTTAAGTTGAATGTTTAGTTGATCTCACACTTTGCTGCCTTTCTATCTACGGAATGGCCTCTAAAGTTCTGATTCATTACAATGTTTACCTTAAGTTTTAAGGACGAAAACCGTTTTTAGTAATCCATGTAGTTCGTATGGAGACCACGTCATTGTCGCTGCTGCTGATGTAGCTCATAATGATGATGGTGTCCCGCGATAAGAATCCGTGGAAACTTATTAATAACATGGTGGGACGTTTTAGACTCATAGATTCACAAATATTTGAACAATTGATCTTATAAGTCAATATTAAATAATACAAGACTCCTCATTTTCATAAAATTCCCTAATTTCATTAACCCTGAAAATAAACAAAGTGTTCTATGAAAGTACCCGGATTTTCGCAAGTTATCCATAGAGAAAAATTTGAGAACGCCTGCCTGCTCTATTACAACAGAATCCGAATAGCTATTATTTACAACTCTCCTATTCCTTCGTGCTAGATTAGATTTTCTCTGCTACTGGTTTATTTTGCATCAAGTATCCATACATCCTGTTTCTTACCTATACCGACATGGGTACTATGGAACTCACAGTTATACGCATTGCAGAGTATTCATCGAACCACCGTCATACTATTTATCTACTATTCCATATTCGAATACCGAGCGGGAAGAAAGAACATCTAAACTACATTTGAGTGCTGATTTATGTTATCATGTTGATCATTTCACCCTGAATTCGCACGTGAAACTCGGTATCGACATTTCGGAAGTATATCTCGCTGCAACAAAAAACGTTATTGTTGCAATGATTCCACTCCTATATCATTTCCGTGACGCTCTCCCACTATGTCATGATAGTATAGAGCGATCGGCCATCATTGTACTCTTTCCGTGTCCTCCGTCATTCGTACCTTCTCAGGACAAGCTTAGTGTTACGTGCACACTTATTCGTATTCTTCGTGCTGCACCTCTCACTGCTGACCTTCCCACAACTGGAAAACATTGCAAGTATGTACAGTATCTAAAAGGAACAAGTGTATTTATTAGCTTTGTCAAATAAACCTTTGAATAAACTTTACAAACATGTAAATAAAAAGTTAATTCCTTACAAAAAGTTAATTATCCTGCAACATTTCTTTCTGAAATTTCTCCGCCAAAGAAGACAAAGTAAATATCTCCAAATTCGATACAGGAACAGCTGTCATACTGAGTAAAATGCGAAATGTTTCGATTCACACTGTACGTTTGATCGACGAATGATACCTACCTAGAGACTGGAGAGCTACAAATGTCACAGCAGAACTCAAGAAATGGAATAGCAGTTCAAATGTTCAAGCACCTGCTGAGGAAGTTACTCATTCCACTCATTGATTCTGAAAAAAGTGCATGACGGAGAAATTGACCAGAACTTAACTTTCTTTTCGGACGAATCAGGGTTCCACCAAGTTGGTATGTTAATTCGCAAAATAATCGTTACTAGAAAAGCCTAACTTTATTCATAAACATTCCCTGCATGATAAAAAAAATAGCAGTGTGGTGCGCTGTTAGTAGCGAGAGAATAATACACCCTATATTTTTTCAGGAAACATTTAATAGTGACAAGTATGTTGAAAACATATTGCGACCTTTGTTTGCCAAATTAACTGAAAGAGAACGTGTGTTCTCGTCATTTCAGAAAGACTCTGCAACGGCACATACGGTCAACGTATCATTACAGGAAACTGGTAATGTGTTTGGTGAAAGATTTATCACTAAGAACATGTGACCCCCTCATTCACCCGATTTAACCACGTACGATTTTATACTAGGGAGCATTAAAAGAGAATGTGTACAAATCAAATCCCCACACTTTAGATGAACTGAAAACAAACATTCGTCATGAAACCACTGCAATTCGAGAGGGAACTTCCTCAGCAGGTGTCAGAAATGCTTGAACAACGAAGGGAGGCAGTTCCAGCACCTCTTTGCGCAATGGAGGCGAGTAATAAACTTTTCTTTCTAAGTGTTTGGATGATGTATGTCAGAAATAGCTTGCGTGCCAACCGGTATTAAATTTAGTGCGGACGTCGGGCGCCCCGCTAAGCGGGCACCGCAACTGCCATCGCCGGCAAGTCGCACGCCGAAAAGGTGGTTGCGCTGAGGATTGATCACCATGTGTAATGTATTCGAAAGTAACTACTCGGCTCGCAGAAAACTATATATTTTACATAACCAATATGGGTGCAGAAAATATCTTTCTGGTACAAAACAATTGCGTCTCTTCTCGTGAAGTAATGAGTCTGTGGATAGGGCCATTCAAATTAATTCATTTGAATCGCTGATTGCAAAAACCTCCTGAGTCAACGCTTAGTGGAAACCGAGTTTAAGGCAAACATGCATACTCTGTAGGTAGCTCTACTAGACTGTGCACAGAAGTAGCCTAAGTCATAGTTTGTTGCCGTTTAGAGGTAGCAATTTTAATTTGAGTGCAGAAACGTCCAAAGTCCAGGACTTCGGTTATTTTCAACAGCTGGCACTACAGCAAAGTGCTTTACCACAATACGGAAGAAATTGGTATTGTTGATTTTAGTATTCTTTTGAAAATGGATGAAGTGGCGTGTACCAGCGTTTATGCGAAGAAAGGGGTGAAACATATATCGGATTTATCAATAAAATATTATGAAGTACGCTAAAATTTACAGAGAGGAACATCTGAATTATGGAGGCAAAGCAATTCCGAAAAAGCCGACAGGAGAAGACTACAAGTGTTAAGAGTGTGTTTTAGTGTTATTGCAGAAGGCAACAGAACTGACGCTTTCGCTAATTTTCTGAACATGGAGTGCAATAACGACCAGGACATTTTCCTGCAACGACTGATCATAGCTTATGATGTACAAAGGCACTGCCCATGGGATGCAGGCGTGAGAAATTTTTAAGATACTTTTTCCTCGTTGGAGACAACCGAATTGAGGTCTTTTATACACTAATGCCAATGCGTATTTAAACTTTCATTTATACAGTACAGTCCATTAAAATTGCTACGCAAAGAAGAAATGCAGATTATAAACGGGCATTCATTGGACAAATATATTATACTAGAACTGACATGTGATTACATTTTCACTCAATTTGGGTTCTTAGATCCTGAAAAATCATTACATAGAACAACCACCACTGGCCGTAATAACGGCCTTGAAACGCCTGGACATTGAGGCATTGGTGTGTACAGGTACAGATGCCCATGCAGCTTCAACACGTTACCAAATGTTCAAATGTTTGTACAGCTTATGGGACTTAACTACGGGGTCATCAGTCCCTAAACTTACAAACAACTTATGACCTAGCTAAGACTAAGGACGGCACAAATATCCATACCCAAGGGGGGATTCGAATCCCCGACCGTAGTGGCCGTGCTGACCGTGACTGGAACGCTTCAGTCACCTCGGCCACCGCGGCCGGCAACACGTTACCGCAGTTCATCAGGAGTAGTGACTGGCATATTGTGACGAGCCAGCTGCTCGGCCACCATTGACCAGACGACTTCAATTGGTGAGAGATCTGCAGAATGTGCTGGCCAGGGCAGCAGTCGAACATTTTCCGAATTCAGAAAGGCCCGTACAGGACCTGCAACATTCGGTCGTGCATTATTTTTGCAAACATATCAAACAATATAAATAAAGCTGTAAAAAGGACCTTTTCACTTTAGTTTCAAGATCTTGTTTTCTTGCTCACGGTCAAATAACGTCCAAGATCATTGTCTGATTTAATTATTCTGACTCTTTCACTGTCCAAATAATTTTCAATAAAATACATTTATACATATGTACGATTAGTCTACGCTTCCCCTGCAAAAAGTAAATTTCGTCTCTTTTGTATGAGAACGCAAGTAGAAAATATACAACCATTTCTGAGTGGCCATAACACAAAGAAATCGACAGAATAAAGTTTAAAAAGCGGCAAAAAGATTTCTGTAATATGAATAAGCTCGGCCAGAACAGGTTAGCTTCCGAAGTTGGCAGGCACCACCACCATTTCCTTGCTTCTGAGCATGCTCGTTGTACAGCACAGTCGGAAATCTACAACTCCACACTCGCCACAATCTACAGTTCACTGACGTCAAAGACGCATTCCCGATGGCCTTGACTGCTCTTTTATTCATAAGCATGAAAGGTGCACGCACTTCGAGTAGCCAATATTCAACAGAAAGTTGACTATGTAAGACCGGCTTAACCCATTAGTGCAAAGTGTAGCTGATCAGCTACATATCTTATTTTTTCCATTATCTCTCAAACTGATCAACATTTGACCACAAATTCATTTTAGCTGCTTGTATACATAGTGTTATATGTGCTATTAGCTCGTCCTAGAAATTATAAATTGCAGAGTGGTACTGAATCCAGTTACTCCTAACATGTGCGTCTGTGGAATTTAGTATTTCTCAAATCAAATGTTCAAATGGTTGTAAATCTAAGGAACTTAACTTTGTTGGTCATCAGTGCCCAGGCTTACAAACTATTTACACTATCTTAAAGTAACTTACGCTAAGGACAACAGAAACACTCATGCCCGAGGGAGGACTGGATCCTCCGACGGCGAACGGCCGCGCCCACCGCAGCACGACGCCTCAGTGCGCACGGCTATTCTATCGTAGTTAGTATTCCTCCTTTTTCCATCTAAAAGTGTTCAATCACTCACTACTCTTGCATTATGAGTTACTTTCTGGAAAGATTAGAGAAATAATAGTGAAATTTACTACATCTGGGACATTATGGAAGCACTATACAGCTGACCAACTATGAACTTTTTGCAGCTATTAGTGCATAATAATTTTAAGGAATGTTTTTCCAATATTTTTCTCAATATATAAGCACTATACATTAATCGTGGTAGTTTTTATAGCTTCAAGTAAATACATTAATGCACACGTTTCAAGCGGTGAAGACAATTGTACTCTAAATTAAATTATCAAATAAAAGTAAGTTACTGAAATTATGCTAGTCTTATGTCAGCAGGTTGTTAGACGCTTCTAGCCGCCAGATTCGAAGCCATTATGAAACTTCCTGTATTTCAAAAAAAATCTTAGTTTAAGAAATATCACTGCAGAGCGTGAAGTAATAAGGTACGAGCTCATCAAGAAGTAAATTTCCCTTTCCTTTAACTTAGTTACATTGAAAATTGTGTGAACAAGTAAATAAGTGTTTGAGCTACTTGTCGACAGAGTCACGAAACGAATTGAGACACTTCTCACATAGTGTGATTAACTTTCGTATTCCTGTGTCGTAGAAGTCTGACACCTGTGAATGGAACCAACGTGTGTACTCTTCAGCTATTCGTCATTGTCGAAACGCTGGCCATAGGACAGGAATTTCTCCAGGTGCAAGAAACGTTGGAAATCGCTTAGAGAAAGATTATGCTGGATTGTCAAACTGCTCCCGGCCGAACTTCAGCAAAATAGCAGCAGTTTGTCTGAAAGCCGTTTGATCTTCCAATGTATCTCCTAGACGTAGATCTGAAGTGCACATAATATTATTATCATTACATTTCATTATTCAAAATCACAGTCTGTGCACCCAGAGTTGGTACGTATATTTTGTGATCATATCATATGAAGCCCTCCATACTTGTCAATACGGTACTACTCAGCACCCTCACGTTTTCATGTCTGGTTGGTCTGACGTAGACACGTTCTACGAGAATTACTAGTCACAGTTTCTCAGTTTTTCGATGTGGCAAATGGTCAATATTATGCACGTAGACATCCATTTAACCAAAGTCACAGCCAATATATCTACTGTTTCTTTTGTGTGCACGGAGACTATCATTTTCTTCTCTGTATAGGGAACTATCAAGAAATTAAATTATTGACCAAATGGGCCAATTAAAGAAATGCTATAGCCCAGTCAAGGAGAGCCGGTTACCGTAACGTAACGAAACAAGCTAAAACCGCTGTTGGGTAACAAGGAAAAGAGCGAGCAGCCTCCATTTTAAGTAGGCAGAACGGTTGCTTGACAACTTGACGAACCTGCTTGACATAAATATCTAGTGCCAGTCAGATATGAAGCTAGTTTCATTTAAGTTAGACATAAAATAAAGACGATTAATTACCATTAATAATGTAGAATAACATGTGTAAGAGAACGTCAGCTGAAACGAAGAATCGAAGGAGACTTCTACTAATGACTGGAATTTTTGCTTTAAGTAAAACTAATTAAAGAATGAACAAAGGCACTTACATAGTTTATGTAAGTGCCTTTGATACATCTTATCAAGTATCAAACACACTGTTAATGAGTGTGATACTAACAAGACTTTCCACCGGTTTTGTTGTTCCTAAATGGTTTTCACATCCATTCAGTAATCAACGATACTCTTTGTTATAGATAAAGCGCTGTCTTTGAAGCTTTCCCTCCACTGGAATCTCAAGGTTTCCTGCGGACTGCACCGGCGCTCCTCGTTGGAGGTTCGAGTCCTACCACGGGCATGGGTATGTGTGTCGTCCTTAGGTATAAGTTAGTGCAAGTAGTTTGTAAGGCTAGAGAGTGATAAACACAGAGTACGTCCCATAGATTTACAAACATCTGAACATTTCACAAGGTTTCAAGAAGGAGGTGTACATGAAAAAAAAAGAGTCCTCAGAAGCGCAAAAATTAGTTTCGTGAATAGTGTGGTAGTTTCATCGTCTTTCAGTCGGCAATAATCTGGTAAGACCTCATTAGCCAAGACACCGTATTGACACATCATCTGGCAAAGAGTGTGATTTCATTATAGAAACGAATTTTCCTGTGATACTTTTCTATGACTTAATATGAGTAACATTTTAATTTCTCAGAGAATAGTTCATTTTAAGAAACCACTTGCGATCATTCTGCGATGTTAATGATGGGTATTGCGAGGAAGAACAATATTTTGGTCTCTTGTTCTAGCAATGTGGCTTCTTTTTCTCGGCAATATACAGTGCCTTATAGCTCGTCTTCATTTCGTGAATGCCGGACTGAGAAACAGAACGGACACTTCATATAGCGGTCGCCCATTGAGGGGTGGCTGTGAAAAGAAAATATCTAAAGCTTCTCTTACCAGCTGTGTAACAAATTTTCTGCGGCTACACTATAGTTCTAGTTTGATAGAAACCAGAAGATACTTGTTTATTTTATTTCATGGGACGTGCTTAACAGTTCTCGATTGCTTACTGCATAGGAATAGATCCTTTACAGTTGTTCACCATTCGATGGCCTACATTTAAATTTCTCTATTATTCGAAACAAGATCTTTGGCAAGGAACGTTGACTAACTGCGTGCGCACTCTCAAACAGTTCATATCTTTACAATTTTGTCAAGTACGCCTTTATACATAAAAAAGACATGTTGAGTCACCGCGATTTTAGGGTTCATGATCCTTTACCATTTACATACACAAAAACATCATTTCAATTTTGTTTATTGCTCGCGATAACAAAAAATGAAAAGTTGTATGACAATCACATAAACATTCTGAATTTGTGTTCCAGACTACAGCACACACCAGTAACCCTAATACCCGGTAACACGCCCTCTTGCACGGATGCTTGCTTCAAAACAAATCAAATGTTTGTAGAGCTTATGGGACTTAACTACGTGGTCACCAGTCCCTAAACTTACAACAATCTACTTATGAACTAGCTAATAGTAAGGACGGCACAAATATCCATGCCTAGGGGGATTCAAACCCCCGACCTTAGCGGCCGTGCAGACCGTGACTTGCGCACCGGAGACCGATCGGCCACCGCGGCCGGCACCTGTATTTTTCGTTACATACTGTCCACTGGATCATGAAGGGGCTGTTGGTTCATATTGCCTTGAAGAGCGATTCTGAGTAGATCTCATTGTTTGGGTGGGGGTCACCTCTTCCAAGAATAGCGCTATTCAATTTATCCCCTTCGACAGGGTTCATGTCTGGAGAACATACAGATCATTCTAACCTAGCGATGCCATTATCATGAAGGAACACATGCACAGGATCGTCAGAATTGCTGTCGATGGTGACGAATCCCTCGGCAGAATGCTGCGAATATGGTTCCACTTTAGTGCTAAGTTGGAGGATGTCAAGCCTGTACCGTACAGCCGTTTGATTGGCTTCTACGACCACCAGTGGCGTACGGTGGCCCCCACATAGGGCCACCCATCAGGGAAACACCAGCTTGCTGCAGTCACTGGGCAGTATGTCAAAGATTTTCAGGGTGACCAGAATGCCTCCAAAATCGTCTCCGATGATCGCCTCTTTGAAACCAGATGCGAGTCTCATCTGTGGGTTGTACTTGATGCCAAGTCTGATGAGTCCACTGAGCATGTTGTTGGGTCCGTCTATACCGTGTTCCATGTCAAAGCTGGACCTCACTGTGGACGTCGGGAGTGAAGTTGAAAATCATCCAACACGGCGTCCCGTGACTGCATGGAAATTTTTTTTCAACATAGTGGCCATCCTCTTGGAATTCCTCCGCGCTGAAATCCGCAAGCAGCCGTCACCTAGCCAGAGCGAGGCAAGTCATCGACTATTCCCGAAACTCTGTACCACCTCCACGCCTGAACAACAGCGCTTTGGTTCATTCCGGGACTTATGGTAACTTGCGACCCTCTTGACTCGAAGTAACGATTCGGATACCATCAAGCTTCGGAACTTCTCGGCATGATAGAACTTCAGTCAACACAAGTAGTGTACTTCCTCTTCAGTAGATTGACTGGACGTGACCGGCCATCTTACCCGCTCCATCCACTGCCACTGCTTGTGCTTAGTTGTTTACAACTTTGTGCGGGTTGACTGACGACTAAGGGACTGTGTTCTTTATGCTATGTATACATCCAGTGTTCAGGAGACCTTGGACCAGAGTGATGCAACACTTTTTTATGTTATAATAAAACACAGGGTTCCAAAAGCAAATAAAGATTCTTTTTATTCCTCCCTTTTGCTGCTCCCCACTGACCAAGGATGTTTATTTCAACCCCTATCTATTAATCTGATCAGGGTGGAGGAGAACAATAGAAATTTTTAACTTTTGTCACTTCTTTAAAGTCAAACGCCGTTGGAATCGGACGTGTTGATATCGTTCTTTTTCACTGCAGAATATGATGTGAGTTGGATGTGGCCTATTACATCAATTGCTTATAGACTATTTTCTTGAATCATCGTTTAATATAATTTTTATTTACATTTCTTGTCAGTAATTCTGTTTCATAAATAATTGTAGTTTGGCCGCCATTTTCACACCCTGAATCTTATGCCGCCTTTATTACCACAATACGTTACCATTCATAAATTTGGGGTGATAGTTAGAACCTGCACTTTTCTTTATTTCCCGAGTCCGATTGTTGTTAATATTATTCTTACATAAATGCCGCGACCCGCGGAGTATTTTGTTACTTATGTAATGCCCGGTCATAAGCATAGACCAGGTATTGTTGACAGCGTCCAAGTTGTTAATTACGACAGGATTGATACCTACTTCAGCTTTTCCCCAAATTACAGTTACATGATAAAACCAGCATTTAAATGCTCAGATTGAGTAAACATCAGCTTGTCGTATTTTTATATGTCGTTATCTACAAATACCTTTTATCAAAATTTGCCGATTAATACTCCTTAAAATACATTTATTACACCTCTTCTGACAGATTCTTATCACTATTTGAATTGTATTGCTTATCAGATTTGTCATATGACAAATTAAATTACATGGGAATTTTTGATTATTTATTTCGAACCCGTTGGCTCATGTAATCAGGCAACGACATAATGTGCCTATTTTTTTCTCCCTACGACTGTCTCTAACGTGCAAGGAATTTTTATTTTATCGTATCAGTCGGAAGAATAAAAAAAGGATGTAAGAAAATACGGCTCTTTAGTTCGCTATCGTTGCAATTGAATGAAAATAGATTGAGTAACTAATTTTGGTCGTGTCATTAAAATACTCGAGATAATTGTGAGATGCAGAGGAATTTCCTTAAGGTATATAAGAAACAGGAGACTTGTGCAATGAAACTTTGATAAAACCAGATGAGTGAAGACGTCTGATTCGTTTACTGCGGACGATGAAGTGTAGTTCCACTGGTTTGAGACGACTTGCCGCTCGCGCCGGAAACACAACTTTCTGAACGACGCCAGCACGAGTCGGCCCGGTTCTCACCAAATGTGAATGCCATCACGCCTCGGCTGCGATATCAGCGGTCGAGGGGGCGGCACAGCTTTGAGCGGATAAAAGCTGCGGTGCGTTGTCTTCTGACAGTTTCTAAGAAAGCATCATCACGTCAACTTCGAGTACATTTATTGCGATTCTTTGATCCAGCTCAAAATCCCAAACGACTGAAAAAAAAGGTGACTCACCCCCGTTCGTAAGGAATGTAATCGAACGGACCCGCAATATTTGCAGACCAATATCATTAACATGTGTTCCCTGTCGAATTTATCCACGTATATACTTCACAAATCGCGAAATTTCCCGGCGTCTGCTGCTCCTGTAAGATGGACAAACGATCTGCAACACATGAAAATTTGTGCCGGACCGGGACTCGAACCCGGGTCTCCCGCATTTCGCTAGCAGTCACCTTAACCATGCAGCCACCCGTGCACGCTCCCCGGCCAGACCCAAACTTCCATGTGTTGCACTTGTCTCTTACCCTCACATAGGTTCGAATCCCGGTCCGGCACAAATTTTCATGTGTTGCAGATCGTTTGTCCATCTTACAGGAGCAGCAGACGTCGGGAAATTTCGCGATTTGCGAAGTATATACGTGGATATGTTTATCTCTGCTGCGGATCACCGCCAACGTCTGTTCCCTTGGAACAGACATAAAAGTAAACCCTGTCGAATTCTTGTACATATGCTAAGTTACAATGTAATAAATTTCCTTGAAGCTCCTGTCCATGCGTCAGCACAGCTTTAGGAAACAGCGTTCGAGTGAAACTTAGTCTGTTCGTTTTACACAGGGCACGTTGCGAGCCGCGAATGATGGGCAACAGGCAGACCGTATATTTCTCTATTTCCGAAAGACCGTTGACAAAGTGCCGTAATGAAGACTGCTGATGAAGCTATGAGCATATTGAATAGAGCTCGAAATACGTACGTGGCCCGAAAACTTCTTAACAAATAAAATCCCTTCGGCAGTTCACAAATGTCCTATGATAGCACTGGCCTTCAGAATATGGGTTAAAAAAGGTATGTAAGTTTCTCTTTGAAAGACTGTGACAAAACTATGGGGAAACCTTCCTTAATCTCGTTCTGTTTTCCTCATCGTACATTTTGCCATGCGAACATATTCGCACTCTTTTATCCGGTCTGTCATGTAATGAAGTTTACATACACAGAACCTCACTTTCACCATCTCTGTCTACGCAATATGCCACTCTCCCGGTGACTCCTTCTTCTCTCATTGGCACATTTTCCTGTCTGTCTGTCTGTCTGTCTGTCTCTCTCTCTCTCTCTCTCTCTCTCTCAATTCCAGTCTTCATCCCTCTCTCTGTCTTCGCAGTCTTTGCCAGATTCACTGTATGTCTGCCATTGTCTCTCTCTCATTCTTTTTCTCTCAAATTGCCACGGCCTCTTTCGCTCAGTTTCCCGTCCCTTCAGTCATCATTGTTCCTTTGTACACATCTCTTTGTGGATGTATTGGTCGCAGTTGCAAACCCTACACCAAGGAACGTTAAGAATCTCGTAGGGAATGGAGGGAAAAGGAACAGAATTTTTCTTGTTAAAGTTCACCTGTCTAGAGGATACAGACTCGCAAAGCTGATGAATTGTCTTCGCTCTCTGATTGCAACTGCAACTATATCCATCCATTTATATGTTTTTCACTGTCACTATCTCCCTCCCACCACCACTGTGTGCTCTCTGCGGCTGCTCCACTAGCACTGCCATCTCTCTTCCACCGGCGCTCACAAATATTCTCTTGCAGCACAAAAAAATAGCTATCATCAGTTTTACACCTTAGCAAAAATAGACTGTGTAAGATTGTTATCGTGCGCCCATACTAGTCGCCCTTCTTTTGATCTCTAGTGGGAATGGCGTTAGCTCTGAATTTTATTTTATTTCTCTCTCTCTCTTTCTCTCTCTCTCTCTCTCTTTCTCTCTCTCTCTCTCTCTCTGTGTGTGTGTGTGTGTCTATTGTCGTTTCTGTATGTTCTCTGTATGTGTGTGTGTGAAGGGGTGGGGGGGGGGAGGGAAGGGCGTCTCTGTGTGCACGTTTCAACTGCTTGTGCTACTATCAACTCGATACTGAACACTTGTGTATAGGAAATGAAAATTCCAAATACCTGGTTCAAGGCAAAAGTCGTGGCATTGCTTAAACCAGGCAAAGAGGCGAATAACCCCAAGAGCTTCAGACCTGTATCATTCCTGTGCCATCTGTTTAAAATCCTGGAGAGAATGATGCTGCATCGAATTTCTGACTCTATTGACAAGAAGATCATTAAAGAACAGTCAGGCTTCAGACTAGGAAAGTCATGTACAAGTCAGGTACTTAATCTAACCCGACACATCCAGGAAGGCTACGAAAGAAAGCAGATCACAGGCGTTGCCTTCGTCGACCTAACGGCTGCTTTTGATACTGGGAATCACTAAAGACTGAAAAACAAGATGTATAGAATAACTAAGGATTCCCGCCTGAGAGTATTTATTCAGTGTCTGCTGCAGAACAGCCGATTTTATGTTACCCGACATCTAAGAAGAGTCGATGGAGAACTCATAAAAATGGGCTTTCCCAATGAAGTGTACTAGCCTCAATGCTATACAATATACAGGGTGCACAGCAAATATTGAGGAAACGGAAAGTGGGATTGATGTGTGGTTTTCACAGAATGGATTGGTAGTCAAGGACTCGTATTTTTAGCCAACAAACAGATTGTAATATTACTTAGAAAGTTTATTTCTTATGCCTACAGTTTTGTAAATGGAACAATGGTTGTTTGTATCACGCACTGGAATTATTGACACCAGCTGTGTACAAAGAATTTAGAATGACATTTTTATCACGTTTAGTTAGGCAGCTACAACCGTTCAAAGTTTCGGGGCGGAGGCTGCGATAGTGTAGCTGATTGACCGAGTGGCTATCCCCTGGGGCACTGTCTCATGACCACCAGCCAGTCAGCTACGCTGTCGTAGCCTCCGCCCCCAAAACTTTGAACGGTTGTAACTGCCAAACTGAACGTGATAAAAATGTCATTCAAAATTCTTTGTTCACAGCTGGTGTCGAAAATTCCAGTGCATGATAGAAACAACCATTGTTCTATTTGAAAAATTGTATATTTGCATAAAAAATACACTTTCTAGTTATTTTTACAATCTGTTTATTGGCTAACAATACCAGTCCTTGACTACCAATCCATTCTGTGAAAACCGCACATCAATCGCACTTTCTGTTTCAGCAATAGTTGCGGTGCACGTGTTACGTGATTCACCCTCTATATACTATCGACCAGCCATTTAACATAGGTACCAAGTCACATACTATGCTGATGAGGATCAAGGATCAATATTCGAAGAAGTAGAATCCAAGCTGACAGCTGCTCTCGAAGAACTCGCTGTCTACTACGATTAGAACTATCTAAAATCCAATCCAGATAAAACCGTGTACGTTCCATCTCGCAATTAAGAAGCAAGAAAAAAGCTGTTCATCACCTGGAAAGGACGCAGTATAAATCACAGTGATTGCCTACCTTACTTGGGAGTAAAGCTGGATCGTTCTTTAACTTTCAAAGAGCACTGAGTGGACACCAAACAGAAGACATGCGCCAGGAACAGCCTTGTCCGCAAACTCACGAACACCAGGTGGGGAACGCAGCCTAGCGTCCTCCGCACGTCTGCTCTAGCCCTGAGTTTCTCTCCTGCAGAGAACGCTGCTACAGTATGGCGGAACTCTGCACATACGAAGCAAGCTGATGTGGCTGTAAATCACACGAAGTGATGTGTGCTGTCGACAAGGGTTTGCACATCGATTCCATATTTCTTGATTTCCAGAAGTCGTTGACAGCGTACCTAACAAACGGCTTTTAATCAAATTGCGTGGTTATGGTATATTGTCCCAAATTTGCAACTGGATAGGGGATTTCCTGTCAGAGAGGACGCATTTCCTAGTACTCGATGGTAAGGCATCGACTAAAACAGAGGTGATATCGGGCGTTCCTCAGGGTGTTATTGGTCCTCTGCTGTTCCTTATTTACATAAACGATTCAGGGGAAAATCTAAGTAGCTCTCTTAGGTTGTTTGCAGATGACGCCGACATTTGCCGACTAGTAAAATCATCTGAAGATCAAAACCAACTGCAGAAACATCTGAATAAGATATCAGCATGGTGTAAAAATTGGCAATTGACTCTAAATAATGAGAAGTGTGAAGTCGTCCACATGATTATGAAAAGAAATTCGTTAAACTTTGTTTACAAGATAAATCGATCAAAAGTGAAGGCCGCAAACTCCACAAAATACCTAGGAATTACTGTTACTTCAGACTCAAACTAGAAAGAACACATAGATAATGTCGTGGGAAAGGCGAACCAGAGACTGCGTTTTATTGGCAGAACCCTTAAAAGATGCAAAGCAACTACAAAAGAAACTGCATTCACTACGCTTGTCCTTCCATTTTTGGAGTATTGCTTATCCAGGGATTTCTATTAGGCCTTGTCTCTCTCTGCCTATATGATCCTCTGCGGCCTTCACTACCCTATCTCTCAGAGCTACCCATTCTTCTTCTACTGTATTACTTTCCTCCGTTTCGGCAATCCTTGCCTAATGCTCCCCCTGAAACGCTCAGCCACCTCTGGTTTCTTTAATTTGTCCAGGTTCCATCTCCTAACCTTTTTACCTTTCTACAGTCTCTTAAGTTTTAATCTGTAGTTCATAACCAATACGTTATGGTCAGAGTCTATATCTGCCCTTGGATATGTCTTACCTGGTTTCTAAATCTATTGTATGGGATCCTTATCTGGTGGGTTTGACGGAAGACATCGAAAGAGTTCAAAGAAGGGCAGCTCGTCCGTTACAGAAATGATACAGGATTTGGGATTGGAAACATTACAACAACGACGCTTATCGCTGCGGCGTGGGCTACTTACGAAACTCCAATCGCCAACATTCTCCTCCGAATGCGAAAATATAATTTTGACTCCCACTTACATAGGTAGAAATGACCATAAGAATAAAATACCGAAAATCAGAGCTCGAACGGAGAGATTCAGGCGTTCTTTCTTCCCGCGCGCCATTCGAGAATGGAATGGGAGATAAATAGTATAATGGTGGTACGATGAATCCTCTGCCAGGCACTTAAATGTGATTTGCAGAGTATCCCATGTAGATGTAAATGAGACAGGACGCATAGTCACAGGATACTTTAGACCAACTTCGCATCAGAGTAGCTCCACCAGATGTAAGGAGACAAGTATCAGCGGAGATTGAAAAGAAGAAACAAGAAGAAGATCCGAGGCACCCAGTGTTTGGAATCCAGCCCCTCCCATCACGGCTGTAATCGAGGAAAAGTTTCCTTCTCACAACTTCATCAATTCCATCTGCACAAGCTTGTCGAAATGCGCTGTTGGGAGTCAGTCACTAAGAGGGCTGTGGACAGCAAAGGAGAAGCTACCAGCAGGATACCGTCTCCCGTACACGATATGGAAGACCTTCAACAGGCTGAGAACCGGACTGACAAGAGTGTAAAAGCAATATGATGAAGTGGGGTATCAGTAACGTTGAACTTCGTGAGCGTTGTGAGAGACAGGACTCTGAACACTTGCCTGTATGCAAGAATCTTGGTGTACATTGTAACGTGCAAGACTTGTTCGCTGGCAATGACAATGCCATTCTGGGGGCAGAGTACTGGACCAACAAAGAGTGATGATGTTATTAATTTATTTATTCTAGATCGTAAGTTCAAAATTATGATGTATTGCCTTGTAGACTCGGGTAAATAAAAATATTTTTGTATATCTCCTTTAATGTGTTAAGTAGTGTGTTTTTACGTTGTGTAATACATTCATAACTAGTTTATATTCTGTTATTGGTATCTGTATTTGGTAGTTTTCCTCTATTCTTACTTTGTGGTAAAGGCTGTGGATTGATTATTTCTTCCGTCTTTGTGGTTGTTGGCTATTAGGTTGTCTGTAAATGTTCTTCAGAAACGTTTAGTGCCTTTTTGTGTGCAGAATATTTGATTTTTAAATTTGTACATGGTAGTCCTATGTATATTTATTGACATGTTTTGAATGTGAGTTCATGTATTCCTGACCTGTTGTTTGTTGGTATTATCTGTATTCTGAGATTTTTCAGTATTGTGTTGCTTGTCCTGTATCGTATTTGCATTCCCTGTTTATATAATATGTTGCGTATCCTGTGAACAATTTTGCTATTGTAGATTATTATATTTCTCTCTCTCTCTCTCAGTGTGTGTACACTGCCTAAGTCTCCTATGTGGTCCTTCTCCGTGTTCCGTGTGTTGTGTTTTTGTTTGTTGTGTCCTTTCATGAGCATGTGGGTTGTTGTTGTTGTTTTTTTTTTTTTTTTTTTTTTTTTTTTTTTTTTTTTTTTTTTTTTTTTTTGTCTGTTTGTTATATGAGTGCTATAACAATTCTCCACTGCACCTCCGAAGATCCTTCCGCAATTGACAACGAATCGTCAGGGGGAAGAAGTTCCACTAACCACGGTAATTTAGCCCGAAAGTTTTAATTGATGTTTATTCGACATATCTGGAATGACTTGTAACGTGCGGCTCTTCGTACGAGATGTCCACCACCTCGTACTCTTCAGAATTTATGGACGGCTCCGCAGGATGTATCGTGTCAATTAACTCCAGTACTACTTCAGGCATTAGTCGATTGCTTGCCACGTCACGCTGCGGCAATACTACGTGATTACCGGTGTCCTATGTGGTATTATGCAGACGTACCACTTTCTTTGGCTCTTCATTATATATAATGGCTCAATATTAGTTTAGTTATAATATAAATGTGAGGATACGATTATATTATCAAGAAACTGGTCGTGTATGAACCTGTAATAAAAGGAATTATTAACAGCTAATGCGAATACAAGTTCGTTTAGAACATTTTTATTTTAAAAAATACGCAATATAAAATTGACTGTAAATGAAAATGTACCAGACAGAAAGCATCAGAGAGAGGAATCAGTGTCAGTGTGAGACAAAGAGCAGATAGTCATAGCGAGAGGCAAAGCAGCAGTAAAAGAAAAGTGTGGATGGAGACCAGACTCGCGAACTTCAAACAGAACACTGCCGTCTTCATTTGAACTTTCCCCTATCTTCTATACCCAGAGGTTTAAGTTTTCTGGTGTAGTATTACAAGCCCAAGAAAAGCATGCACAAGGGCAAATATACGGAGGAAACAATCGTGACTGAAGCGAGACAGATCAAGTGTGTGTGTGTGTGTGTGTGTGTGTGTGTGTGAGAGAGAGAGAGAGAGAGAGAGAGAATGGGACAAAGAGAAGGGTAGCCAGACAAATGTGGCAGAAAAGGAACCTTGAGAGAAACGGATGAAGATGAACAGAGGAGAAAGTGCCAATGAGAGAAAGGAGACAATGGTAGATACACAGTAAATCGATAGGCTATATTTTAATTAAATATTCTGTATCATAACCACCAAGCTGAAATATCTATTCTTGTGATGATAATATTATGGTGGTTTGGGCACACGTTTCATTACGGTGTACACCGAGCGAGGTGGCGCAGTGGTAACTCACTGGAGTTGCATACGGGAAGACGGTGGTTCAAATCTATCTCCGGCCTTTCCAGATTTAGGTTTTCCGTGATTTTCCTAAATCTCTCCAGGAAAATTCCGGGATGATTCCTTTCAAAGGACACGACATGCTTCCTTACCGAACCACTCCAAGCGTGAGCTCCGTCTCTAATGACCACACCGTCGACGAGACGTTAAGCCCTAAGCTTACTTTCTTTCATTTTCATTACGGAGTCTTCATACTTTAAAGACTTCTCTAGGCGTAGGGAGACTGGGTGAATAGGACAGCATGTTCTGTGTAAACAGAGCGCGATAATTTCTAACGCCAAATTTTTGGTGAAAATGGTGGAATGAGGACGCGGCTGCTGGTTGCCGACCGTTAGCCTTTTTTTCTTCTGTGACGTTCATCAGCTGGTGGATTGACGTCACTTCATTTCACATAGTACGTCACGTCGTATCTTGTCGTATTACACAGTTTCATGTAAAGTTATTAACGACGTCTTACGGCATGAGACGAAACACAATACTCAAAGTCGTGCAGTATGATATGTCAACGATGTTTAGGATGCATACAATGCATAGCCTCCGTGCAAAAAAACTGCCAATATCTCAATATTTTTGGTTTAAATGTTTCTGAAATCTCCGGATAAATCAATAAGCTAGGTTTCCTCTCTTCCATCTTTGTGCGGTGTCAGAAGTATTTTTTATTCTGATTCAATCATAATCTCTTTAATTTAGAAGCAATGATGACCGAGTTGAATATGATGTAAGCAAATTTCGGTTCGGTGTTCTAGGAGTCGTATGAACTGATTACGGCCACAGTGTAACACGTACAGTCGTGTCATTCACTAATGTGAAACTTTTGCAGACTGACGGTTGAAACGGTGGTAGCGCTCCTACTGGTTGGCAAGGCGGCATAAGAATGATGTTCGCTTATAATTATTTTTACATATATTTAAAGAAATAGTTACTATAAAATTTGGGTTCCAAACATTAGCAAAGTATCAAGAGACATGAATAATCGTTGAATGTAAAAACAGCCGATTTTAGTGATTCAGTGATACACGACCGTCCATAAGTTTGGAAACACCTAGTAATTATAGACAAAAGGAAGGAAATACAGTATAAACTGCATTTTGTTGTTTTCCAAATATTTATTAAGCTCAAATAATACACTGGAAGATGCAACAATTAAATTTTCTATGCCTCTAAACTGCCACCCTTTGCTCTCGTTACTGCACTGCACATTCTCAGCATGCGCTGCGTCAGTTGGAATTAATTTCCATTTTTGCTGCAGGACCTCCAACAGTTATGTCCCACTCATGATTTCCCGTTTTCGGATCCTCCTCTCCAATTCATCCCATAGCAGCTCGATTGGGTTGCAATCAGGGGATCTGGGCGTCTATTCCATGTTTTTCAATATTTTACGAACCTCTACAGACTTCACATAGTTCTGACACAATCGATACATATGTTTCGGGACGTTGTCTTGCTGCAAAGACAAACTCTTTCCCAATCAGACGCAAAACAGATGTCTTAGTATGTCGCAGAAGAATGGCTTCTGGTGCTTTTTTCCGTATATTTTATTGCCTCCAAAGAATCCCCATATCATCACAGGACCCCGTCCATGCTTTACAGTTGGAATTACGCATTGAGGATTCAAGCGTTCATGGGATAAAAAGCATAGAAATTGACGGCGTTTACTTCCAAATATTTCGAACTTCATCACTGAATAAGATTCTTTCCCAATCCCCCGCTGCCCAATGTTCGTGTGTCTTAGCCCACAGAAGCCTTTTCTTCTCGTTAATAGGGCGGCGCAACAGTGGTTTTCTTGTTGCTACATAACCTCGGAAGTTGTTGGCTGCCAGGCGTCGTCTCACTGTTAACTCAGTCATCGGTGCATCCCTCATTGCGTTTAGTTCAGCAGTCAATTCACGGGCAGCTTTTAATCTGTTACGTTTAGTGGTCACTACCAAATACGTTTTCGGGCGTTCTCATATTTTACTGGATGCTCCTGAGCGAGGACGATCTTCATAGGAGGCTGTTTCTCGATACCGGTGTACGGTTTTGACACCTCCGCTAATGACTGAAACTGTAGTGAAGATACTTTAATGTTGCTTCAAGAGAAACCCGACGTCTTTCTGCAAAAGTTCAAGTTTTCTGGCTTTTACTAGTAATTTCTTGTTATTAACAGCAAAAGTAATTTTTAAGCAAATACCTGCAAGTTAGAATCGTAAATAAACAGTCACTTACAGTACCGTTCAATATCTTCCCAGGGTCCAAGGATACCAAAGGAAGACGAATGTGGAGTTATTCTTTACTGATCACCGATTTTTGTGACACTACACGCATTCCCTGTTGTAAAACCTATGCAACAAATCAATATAACCGATACTATTTATCAATATTTTTTCGCAATAGCGAATTTCTCTTAGCGTCACTGTATAAGGTATAGATGTTCTACCAAATGGTGACATATGAAAATTTGTGCCGGGCCGGGACTCGAAGCCGGGTTTCCCGCTTTTCACGATCGGTCGCCTTAACCACTAGGCTACCCGAACAGGACTCCAGGAGCGTCCAAAACCAGTTGGTAGAACATCTGTACCTTATACAGTGACGCTAAGAGAAATTCGCTATTGCGAAAAAAAAGATAAATATATCAAAACTGTAAATTGTCGCGATACAGTAATATAACCGACATTATTCGCATTCACCCGATACCGTATTCAGAAATGTAGCTCGTCAGCTGCTTGGAGCGCTGCTGTCGCATTGTATAACGAAACCAGTGGGAGCGTCGTGAGTGTGCATGCCAGACTGTGTCACCACCCACGTGAATAACTTGAATCTCTTTAATTTTTTTTTGTCTTTTGTTATATATATTTCTTCTTTAGTCATTTATTATAGAAATGATTATATGCATAATGAAAAAATATTAATCGTTTTATTTTAATTGTTTTAATATTTATTTTTTCAATATCTTTTTTAATTACACAGGTCGACATGGATTCTGGGGTTTGGAAAGTAAGTGGTGTTCTTTACTAAATTTGCACCCCTGAATATGAAAATCATATCAGTTTTTTTCCATCACCCTCAGCTTTTTCTGCACAGCTGACCCCCTTCCAACCCTACCATTGGCTGTGAAATCTATGTTATGCAGTGTCCACAGCTACAGAAATGTGGCAACGTTGCATTTTTGTGTGTGAAGAAAGGCAGAGGGGGCTAATGAGCTTGGAGCTGACGTTCCATTATCGCCACAGAAATCGGTGAGTGAGTGCTACAGCTACAAGAAGGTGCTTTAGTGCTTTCTTGTGAGTGGTGGTATTTCACTGAAGGTGTGTTAAAAATGTCAGGAAGGCAGTGTGTGAATAGCTCAGATACATTTTGTTATATCTGTGGAAATTATGTGATACGTGCAAGACGTCGACAAATAACAAAATTTGTGCAGAAGTCATATTTTGCATATTTCGGTATGAAGCTCGGCGATCAGTCATTTGCTCCACACATCGTGTGCCATACATGTGTGGAGCAGTTAAGGAAATGGTGTGAAGGTAAAATCAAGTGCTTGAACTTCGTAATTCATATGGTATGGCGTGAACAGAAGAATCATGTTGATGACTGTTACTTCTGTATGACGAATGTAACGGGATACAACAGAAAAAACATGAAAAACATATCGTATCCAAACTTAGATTCGGCAATTAGACCTGTTCCTCATGGCCCAGGGCTACCAATCCCATCTCCACCAACATCAGTGGATTCTCTTGAATTCTCTAAACCAGATGTAAGTCAAGAAAGCAGTGAATCCGACTATTCTGAGTGTGGTATCGATAGTAGCCCAAAACCTCTTACTCAAACAGAGCTTGACAATTTGGTGAAAGACTTAGGACTCTCAAAAGATGCAGCACAACTACTGGGATCACGTCTCAGTGAAAATAACTTACTTGCACACGGTACATCATATTCATTGTACAGAAATCGTGATAAAGATTTCAGGGAATTTTTTGTTGAAGATGGTTTAATGGTGTTCTGCAAAGACATCGCCGAATTAGTGATGAAAATGGGAGCTCAGAAGTATGAGAGCAAGGAATGGAGATTGTTTATAGATTCTTCAAAGTGAAGTTTGAAAGCAGTGTTGCTACATATTGGAAATGACCTAGGATCAATTCCAATTGCGTATTCAGTACATTTAAAAGAGACATACAACACCATGAAAATACTTCTACAAAATGTGAAGTACGAAGAACACCAGTGGCTTGTGTGTGGTGACTTTAAAGTGATTGGAATTCTTCTTGGTCAGCAAGCAGGGTACACTAAGATGCCTTGCTATATGTGTGAATGGAACAGTAGAGCTTATCATGAGCATTGGAGTAGAAGAGTGGCCTAAGAGGCAAAATCTGACAGTGGGATCAAAGAACATAGTGAATGAACATTTGGTTAATCCAGATCATATTTTATTGCCTCCACTGCACATCAAATTAGGATTCATGAAGAAATATGTTAAAGCACTGGACAAAACAGGAAACTGTTTCCAATACCTATGTAGGCAATTCACAAATCTATCGGCTGCAAAGTTGAAAGAAGGGATATTTGATGGACCAGATATAAGGAAGTTGATGTCTGATGAGCACTTTGGCAGTTTTGTGATGGAAATAGAACTTCAAGCTTGGAGAAGTTTAAAAAATGTGCATCGTTTCCTTGGCCAGAATAAGCAGCCTGATTACAAGGAAATAGTGGAAGACATGCTACAGTCCTTTAAACAGTTACGATGCAAGGTCTCTCTAAAACTACATTTTCTAATGCCACATTTCGCTGACACATCAGAGGAACTTAAAACCATGGAACATCGTTATCAAGGTCGTTGGGCAATAAACATGAATACTGTTGGTGCATCACACGTGAAGGAGAAGTGACACACAAGAGAGGAAGTAATACCTCTATCTGGTAAGTGCCCACCATAAGATTTGCTTCTTATAATTCATATGCCTTTCTTTCAATTCGTTTTTAACCACTTTACTGTTCCATTTCGTTTCCATTGTCCCGTAATTGCTTTCCAATTTCATTGGGCGCAGAGTTAGACAATGGTGAATATGATGATGATAGTGGTGGTGTAAAAACCTGACGCGCTACAGAGAAACAGGCTGCAGATTTGTGATCAGGAGGGTCAATTTAGTTAGAAATTCATATTTTCATGCAAACCCCAGACAAAAAGTCAAAATTTGTCGACCTGTGTTATAGTCCAAATTTAATTAGATTTTCAGCGCCATCGCCCCATCGACTAAACACCTGTCCCCTGCAGATGAAACGTTTCAGTTCAAAAAAACAAGTTCAAATGTTTGTACAGCTTATTGGACTTAACTACGGGGTCATCAGTCCCTAAACTTACAAACTACTTATGAACTAGCTAATACTAAGGACGGCACAACGTGCAGACCGTGACTGGAGCGCCTCAGTACACATTTTCTTTTCTTTTTCTTTTTTTCCACATATGTTCTTCTCTATTTTGCGGACGCTGATAGTGATTGTTCGTTGTTTTTCGACGAGTGGTTGGCTCAGCTTTTTTATTACAGGGGACGTTTAGCCCCCTGACCGGACACGCTGAGCTACGGCGCCCGGCTAACTCTCGGCCGAAACGTTTCAGTCGTGCGGTCTGGTTGTATCCGTCAGCTGGCTCTGCTTATAATGCGTGGTCACAAAGCATCGCCTAGACTGGACAGAGACCTAAGTGGTGCGGATCTTTCTGTCCTGAAGTGGTCCCGCCACTTTTTCCACCGACCGGGAACCTAACCGAACACTTGTCTCTGTGACTCAGAAGAACGCACAGTATGATGTAAGCGCTATTATTGTCTACAGCAGGGGTGGCCAACCGGTCGATCGCGGCTATTAGTGTAGTCGATCGTGGCTCGTCAAAAATCATGTAAGTTTATTAAGCTTCGTAATAATAGCTGTATGTAGAAAACACTGTGCAACATAATTACCAACAGCTGCGAGCATCATCTTATATCGTCTTACAAAAGCCATTATCCTCTCTTCCACACATTAGCTCTCTTTTGTTTTCCGCAAGCGATGGAAATAGGTGGGGAGCGTGTGGGAAGGAGGATACGTGGCTAAAGAAAAGTGCTGAAAGCTTTTTAAATGAAGAAAGAAATTTTTCAGAAGGTTCATCAAGAAGTAAGACAATATTTCCATATCATAATTTTGTTATGGGGTGATTTCGGGTGGGTTTGTAATAATTTTCACCGTAACTTTCACAAATTTTGTTCGATTTCATTGTTTATTACAGAAGTAATGGGTTATATGTATAACGAAATCATCCCACACGGTACACAATTTTATAAAAACCGCCAACTTTTATACCTTTATGCACAATTTTTGACGAACATGTACAACAGTTGAGAACTACAGCTAATATCCGTGCAAATAGAAGAAATAATTCTTAAGAAACGGACGAAGCTCCGTCCACCTGCGTGACTTACACCGGCAATGTTATTTAGTATTTTTAGAAGATTCTACCGGAAAACTGAGCACATTAAATCTGGAACTACAAAGCAAGAATAAAACAGTAGCAGAAATCATGAGTTGTATTGCAGCATTTCAAAGTCGAACAGAGTCATTGATAAGAAAGATCGAGGAGAAAAAATTTCAACGATTTATAAACTTCAAGAATCACATGGAAAAACTTCCTACCTACAATTTCATTCCTGTCAAGTACATGGCAGAAATTAAGTCGTTTTGGGGGATTTGAAAAAAAATTAGAATTGGGTGGAATTCATCAGTTACCCATTATCAGTTCCATTGATCATAGTGACATCTATGAAAATGCTAATAAATTTGGAGACACATATCAAATGGACCCCACGATACTGCAAAATGAAATTATTATTCTGCGCTGCGATATATTTCTAAAATCAAGGTAATCCATTGGTCTGGATTTCTGGTCATTGGATTACAACGAGAAATATCCTTGTTTGAAGAAATGTGTTGAACATCTGCATTCGTGTTTTGGTTCATCATATTTGTGTGAATCAGCATTTTCCTACTTAAAACAAACAAAAAGTAGACACCATTCTCGTTTGACAGACACACATTGGCTTCTTTATGGTTGGCAATTTCCAAATACAAACTTGCCATTGCTAACCTGGCAGAAAATGCTCACAGTGCTCACACTAATATGAAGTGTTTACTAAGAATAATTATCGATTTAATTTTTTGCCTCTTAACAAATTAAAAATACTACGCAACTGTACATTGCAATAAACTCTTTCATTTAAAATTATAATAAGTATTTAAGTGGTAGAACGCACAGGGTTTTATCAGTGAGCGGTAGATCTTGCGTATAATGAAGTTGGACACCACTGGTCTACAGGTTTTGCTGTACAATTGCCGTCTGTAGATGCCAGCAACATTGCAGTTTTGTGGGTTCTGGGTGCCCTTGACAGCTCCTTTATTTGGCAACCCCGATGCCAGATGCTATCGTAAAGACATCGTGTACTGAGTGGCCGCTTCTACATGATTTTTGCCTGCTGTACTGTAGTATCTCCACGCAGTGGTCACTACACTGGACTCGCATTCTGTAGGACGGCGGTTCAAACACGTCTCCAGTCATCCTGATATAGGTTCTCCATCATTTACCTCTATCGCTGCAGGTAAATGCCACGATGGTTTTTCTGAAACGGCACGGTGGATTTATTACGCCATCTCTATCAAGAAAATTAGATTCTGTGCTCCGTCTCTAATGATTAGGGTGGCAACGACACGTTAAACCTTGCGATTGAAAATACGGCCCAAGGTGAAGCGAGGAAGACGAAGAAATCGGTATTGAGTGTTCCCACCATTTCTGTTACATTCTTTAGCACTGAGTCAAAGTGGCCCTGGATGTGTTGTTTGCGTACAACCACACTCTAACATATACGGTGGCGACACTCATTGCTGTGAAACTTGTTACCAATTGGCAGTTGCAATGACACTAGCGCCCCTAGCGGTGGGCAAGCCACCGAAAGAGATGTTCAGATGTTTGTGAAGCTTATGGGACTTAACTGCGGGGTCATCACTCCCTAAACTTACAATCTACTTATGAAATACCTTATACAAAGACAGTACAAACATCCATGCCCGAGGGGGGATTCGAACCCCCGACAGGAAACGGACTTGCGCATCACAGCCTAGCGCCTCAATGGCTCGGCCGCTCCGCCGCGGCGGAGAAAGAGTGATGTTAGTTTATAATTATTTGTGTACATAATTAACGAAACAGTTAGTATAATTTTTGCGTTAGCTTCAAGGCTAAAAGTGGAAACAAAAACTACTGAAATTTTAAAAAGGACTCCAATAAGACTCAATCGTCCAAGACACAAATATCTATATATACATGTGGCGTCTGTTCCGAAAGAACAGACGTCACTTCTGATCCTGCAGTTGTTATTATTTTATATTCACAGAATGTATGACATCAACTGCGACTGGGCAAAGCTGAAAATGTGTACCCAGCCGGGATTCGAACCCAGGTCTCCTGCTTTCTAGGCAGTTGCGCTGACCCCTACACCACTGGGGACACAGTGATCACCGCTGGGAAACTGGGAATTTGTATCTGACAGGAGGCGTGCTTAGGTAGTCCTTGCAGGTGCGGTGATCACTGTGTCCCCAGTGGTGTGTATAAGCATCATCAAACCGAATACATCGCGATATTTCTGTAAAGCCTGGTTTTGAGCGACTATCAAATGTGGTAAAGACTGCCAGTTTTGCTTTCAAGATGAAGGCAGAGCTCACCGTCTGCAGCATAGTCGACAGGACTGACTGCGGACCTCTGGTTCAGAGCCGAGTGGAGGGTCTGAATCAGAGGCTCAGACGGTTCTTCGACCGTGTAGGCTGCATATTACGCGACTTGCGCCAAAGCACAGACAAATATATACAGACGGGAAACCTCCGTAATGGCCCGGTCCAACGCTCAGGGGTGCGGGGTTGGGGGTTCTGAAGCAGTTCCGTAAGATGTCCCATGATGGCGCTGAGGCCAGAAGGAGCCCTTTCAACTGGCCAGAGCAGGTGGCAGGTAGCGGCTGTCCCCACCACCACCTCCCCTCAAACGCCGGCACGTAGCCTCGTAGCAGGCGGCACGAGCTCTCCCCTCAGCCTCCCCTCCACGCTACCCTCAGAAGCGCCTCTAGTGTGGTCTACCGGTACTAAGCCAGGGAACCGCCTGACACCTCCTAGCATGTTACGGAACTACGAGGGGAGCGTAGGACAGTGGTTTAGGGCGGGCTGCTTCTCTGTATAGCCGGCCGCGGTGGCCGAGGGGATTGAGGCGCTCCAGTCACAGTCTGCATGGCCACTACGGTCGGGGGTTCTAATGCCCCCTCGGGCATGGATATTTGTGCCGTCCTTAGTCTTAGCTAGTTCATAAGTAGTTTGTAAGCTTAGGGACTGATGACCCCGTAGTTAAGTCCCATAAAGTTCTACAAACATTTGAATCTTCTCTGTATATGTTACTCTGTGGCCAAAGGGTGGTGGGTTTTCGGGTTCCGCTAAATAGGAAGCGACTACACGGGTAACGGGGGCTGTGTGGCGTGGACTGGGCGGTTTTTTAGGTTACAAGGTCTGGGCGCAGGTCAGACACTGGACGAACGCAGATCTACGAACCATTAGTGTAACACTTGTAAATTGTCGTAGCTGTGTTGGGAGAGTTCCAGCACTCCAAGCGCTGATAGAAAGTAGGATCTGAAAGTTGGCTGACGCCAGAGATACGTTGCGCCGAAATTTTTACAAAGGGTCAAATGATCTTCAGTAAGGATAGATTAAATAACTAAGGGGTGGCGTGTTTATTGCTGTTACAAACGGTTTATCCTGTAGCGAAATTGAGACAGATACTTCCTGTAACATGGTATGGGTAGAGGTTATACCTGACAACCGGAATAAATCAATTTTGGATCTTTTTATCGGCCCCCTGACTCAGGCGATGCAATTACCGAAATGTACAAAGAAAGCTTGAATCAAGTTTCAAACAGATACCCGAAGCGTACTGTTATAATAGGTGGCGACTTTAATTTACGCTCTATATGTTGGCATAAATACGTATTCAAAACCGGAGGCAAATATAAAACATCGTCCGAACTAGTTGTAAATGCTTTTTATGAAGACAACGTCGAACAGCTACTTCATGAACCCACTAGAATAGTAAATGGTTACGAAAATACTCTTCATCTCCTAACAAGAAATAATCCTGAGCTAGTTTAGAGCATGAAATCAGATACAGGGATTAGCGAACATAGAGTTTTAGTAGCGAGACTAAATATCGAAATTCCCAAATGCACCAAAAATAAACGAAAAATATATTTATTCAAAAGAGCAGATAAAAATTCGTTTCACGCTTTCCTGAGTAATAGTCTCCAGTCTTTCAAAACTAAAAATGCGAGAGTAGATCAGTTGTGGCTTACTTTTAAAGACATAATATCAGTAGCAATCGAGAGATTTATACCAAATAAATTAATAAAACAGGGCCCTGAAGCCCGTGGTACACAAAACAGTTCAGATAAATGTTGTAGAAGCAAAGAAAAACGCATGCAAACTTTAAACAGACACAGAATCCCCAATACTGGCAATCTTTTACAGAAATTCGCAATCTAGCGCGGACTTCAATGCGAGAACCTTATCATAGTTTTAATCTAATATTATCACTACTTAACCTTCTCTTTGCCGGCCGCGGTGGCCGAGGGGACTGAGGCGCTCCAGTCACGGTCTGCACAGCCACCACGGTCGGGGGTTCGGATCCCCCCTCGGGCATGGATATTTGTGCCGTCCTTAATATAAGGTAGTTGATAAGTAGTTTGTAAGTTTAGGGACTGATGACCCCGTAGTTAAGTCCCATAAGCTTAACAAACATTTGAACATTTTTTGAATACACATGACCACTAACATAAATCCGCTGAACATCAATTACTCGATTAATCAGCCAAACCTTAAGCTCGTAAATTCTACCAAATACCTATGAGATACAATTACGAACAACTAAAACCGGAGAGAGAGCATAGAAAATATTGTGGGGAAGGCGAACCAAAGGCTACGTTGCATTGTCAGAACGTTTCGTTGATGCAGCAGCTCCACCAAAGAGGCTGCCTATATCACACTCCTCTCCTAGAGTACTGTTGCCCCTTGTGGGATCCTCACCAGGTGGGACTGACGGAAGATATTAAAAAGGTTCGGAGAAGGGCAGCTCGTTTTGTTTCATCACGTTACGGCGGCGAGGGGGGGGGGGGCAGGAGCGGAAATGTTGTACGATTTGAGATGGAAATCATTAAAAGAACGACGTTATTCGTTGCGGTGGGATCTATTTTCGAAATTTCATACTTTTACTTGTGAATGTGAAAATATTTTGCTGGCACCCACCTACATAGGGATACATGACCATCCCAATAAAGTAAGAGTAATCAGATCGAAAACGTAACGATTTAGGTATTCTTTCTTCCCGCGCGCTATTAGAGAATGGAACGGTAGAGAAAGGTTATGAAAGTGGTTAATGAACCAGGCACTTAAATGTGATTTGCAGAGTACCGATGTAGATGTAGAGAATACGACATATTGAAAATTGGTCATCTATGCTCTTAGTTCCATAAATTCACGATGCCCTTGTTATGATCTTTGTATACTCCGGAAAGCACAAGCAAGCCGAAGAGGAACTCATTCTGTACCAACGTGTGTCCTTTTGATACCGGATGTATGTTACCTTCTTCGTTCGTCCTTTGGAAACAGTTTGGAGAAATGTGGGCTTCATATATGCTGATTGCACAGTATTTGCATTCCTCACAGTATTTGCATTCCTCACAATATGCATCATGAGACCTGGAGCCGTCTTCATTACATTTCGTGCTGACTGTATGCCACGTAATCTAGCAGGATTTTTTCGCCATAGTTCTTTTCCATTTATCGACCTGATAACCATAAAACAATGAAAACTATTTTACTTATTTAGAGTAAGTGTGCCAGTTAAAGGCAGGGATTCACTTTAAATATAATGCATAAATCCTATTTAATTCTACGATATTGAGTGTAACTTATTGACATACGCCACATAAATCCAAGTGTTTTCGTATGGACATGCAGTAACACTTGTAATGTATAAGATGCAGCTTACGTAGCAGTGATCGGCAATGCAAAATGTGCCGAGACTCTCTTATCGGCACTCAGTCTTGCTATTTTTCGCCAACAGGGAGTAAATGTTTGTTCCTATATGACGGACCTAAGTTGTACAGTTGAAGTACACATGTAATCGCCAAAGTACCTTTTACGCGGATAGTACCGATTAACGGTACACTTACCCTACTTACATATTTTTGTTGTTATTAGTATTATCATTATAATTTTTATAAACATATGGTACATTATATATACTTGAAAACAATCTCATATTAACTGCCATCAAGTTCAGGAACGACAGTTCCAAAAGTCCTACATTTCGTCAGAATATTCAGAAATACATGGATATAAGTATACAAATGCCTCGTACTATCCAAAACAAAACAAAAAAAAAAAAAAACAAAAAAAAAAACGAGATATGGACCGCTCAAGATTCGCATTTTTGCTAACTGCATTTTATAACTGTGGTGCTCGGAACGATTACAGACGATGTGATACAACGTGTTACATTATCGTGTTATAATTACCAAGGAACGCAAAATGCATATACGGTCCTGCCTAAATGACAGAAGACAAAAGTGGGGAACAAGCTACCTGTCCACATTCCGCCTTCAACACGAAAAATTGCGGCATGTGGACCTACCCGAGCTCTTTGAAAACAAGAATGCTAAAGCTTGTAACCAGACTGTCGTCGTAGCTCGCAAATTTCCGTACATATCATCTCCCCCTCACCACCACAGCATACATACTTCTCTGTCGAAGTATCTCTTGGTCCCGATGAACACTTTCTTTCGTATACCTCCCAGATTCAGTGTCTTAATCTTTCTTACCGCTCTCTCTTCCTATGGCAGTTTCACTGCGTCTCTGCAATTATCTTCCTCCCAGTATTTTCCCCCTTCATTGCCACCAATTTTCTTTTGTATCTTTCCATTCACCACTGTGTCCTTCTAGATAACTTACTAGTGTTTGTAATCACCATTACTCGACTGGGACATGTGTATATCAGACGGGAAAAAGTGACACTTTTATGTTGTTCCTAAAGTTCACCAGCTTGGGCATTCAAGAATCACAAAGTTTATGTATATGTATATGTAAATAAAGCCAAGATTGCTAGTATATATGTTTCAACGACCGGTTTCTATGATCTCTGCCATCATCATCAGGTCTATTTTTTTTTCTTCAATGCTGACATCCTGTGATGTCAACAGTTGGATAAAATAATTTAAAGTGCATAGATGCATTATGTCATTGTAGTTAAAGTTTACGTATCAGTATGACAGTAGGATCCTACTGTCACTTATACTGATATGTAAACTTTAACTACAATGATATATTGCATTTATGCACTTTAAATTATTTTATACAACAACTGTTGACATCACAAGATGACGGCTATGTAAAAAAAATTTAGACCAGAAAATGACAGCAGAGACAATCGGAAACGGTCATGGAAGTAGAATTATACACTAGCGATCTTGGCTTTATTATTTTTGGAACCTATCATAATATTGGATCGCCTCCTTACAATATAAACAGACAAGGAAAGATGGCTAGATTGAAGGCAGACATGGTGGTAGTTAGCGAAGTTCGATGGCAGGATGAACACGATTTCCGGTCACTTGAATACAGGGCTGTAAATATAAAATCAGGTAGTGGTGACTCAGGAGTAAATCGACAATGAATAAATATGTATGCGGGTAAGTTACCATGAACATCATAGTGAACGCATTATTGTAACAAAGATAGATATGAAGCCAACACCGACCTCATTAGGACAAGTTTATACGCCAACAACTAGTTCTGTCGATGACGAGGAAATTGAAGGAAAGTATTCTGTCACGGGACAGGAAAACTTAACCCTTTCAGACCTGATTTTTTTCTGGAGGAAGGAATTTTTTTTTCTTTCTTGTTCTTTTTTTCTGTATTCCTCTTAAGTTACGTTTTTAAAGATCTTAGAAGCAAGATTTACTATGTTGTATGCATCCATTTACATACTGCAAAATTGCATATGCTGAAAAGCAGGGCTTCTTTTTATGGACTAAAATGATTAATTTTGAAGCACTAACTTTTGTACTAAATAAACTGATCATTCAATAGTTGCCAGGCAAAATAATTACTACTACTTTTCAGTTGTACAGTGGAATACAAGTAATCCACAACTTGCGAATTCTTTGGAGTTCACGAGCTGCTGCGCTGTGCAACACTGACTACTTAGTATTTTTATAGTGATATTCCGCAGTTGACAGTAAGTGTACACGATGAAACACTCATAGTCATATACATGTTGCTTCAATTGAGAAAAAACGTTTCTGAGCTATATTAGACACTGTAAAAGTTATGTACACAATTGTAGCCAGAGGTCTGAAAGAGTTAATTGTGATGGACCTGGAGAAAAGGAATGAAAGAGGGGGTCGCCTGGTAGAATTTTGTGGAGATGCAGAGCACAATTTAATCCTCACAACCACTGGGTTTAATCATTCTGAAAGAACGTTGTATACGTGCAAGAGAGCAGGAATCACTGGAAGGTACCAGAATGATTTTATTATGGTAAGACATAGGTTTAGAAACCATGTTTGAAACTGTAAGACATATCCAAGGCCAGATATAGACCACAACTTATTGGTTATGAACTGTAGATTTAAACTAAAGCAACTGAAAAAGTAGAAAATTATGGAGGTGGAACCTGGACAATCCAAGGAAGACGAGGGAGCATTAAACAAGGTTTAAGCGAAACAAGGGAAAGTAATACAGTAGAAGAAGAATGTGTAGCTAAGAGAGGAAGTGAAGGCGACAGAGGATCATATAGATAGACGTTAATACCTGAATAATACAGGAGATACTGTACTTAATTGATGGGATGAGAAAATATAAAAATTGCATCAAGTAAAGCAGGCAAAAGAGAGTAAAGGCAGCTAAAAATGAGGTTGACGGAAAGTGCAAATTGGCTAATCAGGAGTGGCTACAGGACAAATAGAATAATATACAACAAGGGGAAAAACAGATACCGACTACAGGAAAATGAAAGTGAGAAAGCTCAAGGGTGTAAGGAATATATCGAAGCGTACAACGGAAATGAAGGCAATAATGAAGAAATGGAAGATGAAGTATAGGAAGACGAGATAGGCGTTAAAATACTGCGAGTGATTCTGGGCGCTGATAACCTCGCTGTTGAGCGCCCTAAAACGCCAATCATCATCATCATCATCATCAGCGAGTGATTCCGTCATGAACTGTTGATATCGTTTGGAGAGTTAGTCATGAAAAATTCTTCCACCTGGTATGCAAGATGTATGAGACAGGGGAAATATTATCCGACTTCAAGAAAAATATATTAATTCCAATTCCAAAGAAAGAAAGTGCAGTCAAATTTGAAAATTACAGGACTATCACTTTAATGACTCAGGCCTGAAAAATACTGACACGAATTATTTACAGACCAGTGGAAAAAGTTGTATAGTCCGTCCTCTGGAAAGATCAGTTCGGATTAACGAACAACATAGGAATAGGAACACGCGAGGTAATAATCACATAACGACTTATCTTAAATGATAGGTTAAGGAAAGACAAACCTACGTTTTAGCATTTGTAGATCTCGAGAAAGCTTTTAACAATGTTGACTGTAATGCACTCTTTCAAATTCTGAATGTAGCTGGGGTAAAATACAGGGAGCGAAGAGTTGAACTCAACTTGTATAAAAACGAGACTGCGGTTATTATTGGCTAAGTACATGAAAGGGTGCAGTGGTTATGAAAGTAGTATTGTTCAAAAAATGTTCAAATGTTTGTAGAGCTTATGGGACTTAACTACGGGGTCATCAGTCCCTAAGCTTACAAACTACTTATGAACTAGCTACAACTAAGGACGTCACAAATATCCATGCCCGAGGGGGGATTCGAACCCCCGACCGTAGTGACCGTGCAGACCGTGACTGAACCGCCTCAGTCTCCTCGGCCACCGCGGCCGGCTAGTATTGTTCAATCTGTACATTGAGCAAGCAGTGAATGAATGCAAGGAGAAATTGGAGAAGGAATTAAAGTTCAGGGAGAAGAATTAAAATCTTTGCGGTTTGCCGATGACATGGTAATTCTGTCAGAGACAGCAAAGGACCTGGAAGAGCAAATGAACAGAATGGACAGTTTGCTTAAATGAGGGTATGAGATTAACATTAACAAGAGTAAAATAATGGCAATGGAAAGTAGTGTAAGAAGATCATGCGTTGCTGAAGGCATTAGATTAGGTAATAAAACCAGTTGATGAGTTTTCTTATTTTGGTAGCAAAATATATTCTGATGGCTGAAGGAAAAAATATATAAAATGCAGAAGGGCAATGGAAAGTGGTACGTTTATAAAGAAGCGATTTTTGTTGACATACAATATCTGGTTCTGAAATACGAACAACGTTAGCTGTTAAATGATATTTTGTGAAAGGATAGAAAGAAGTCTACTTAATAATGTATCCCTGTTGTGAGATTGTTGTATTAGTTATTCTTTCCTTTTGGACTTGCTAAAAACAGAGAGATTAATGTTATCTACAAGATTGGCGCAACGATCTGAAATCAGGGATTTAGCATTATCATCCCACTTTGACCACTGTGCCGTAAAGGGATAATTGTCGGTGGCATACGGTGTACCCACGGTCAGACATACAAGTACTGACCTGGCGCGTAAACCGGTGTGTCCAGCTCGGCACGGCCGTTGACACTTTGCATTTAGTCGCTGGCAAAAGAGTTGGTCCGGCAACTGGTGCTAGAGGTAGAGGGCGTCGTCAAATTTTATGAGGACCTAACGAGGCGAACAAAGGGCATTTGTGACTCCTTGTCTGTCAAGTGGCCTCAATTGGGACTGGCATCTTTTTGTAAGGTTCAAGAGTTGCTCGATTTTCGAAAGGTGTTTGATACGGTGCCGCACTACAAACTGCTAAGGAAGGTGCGAGCGTATGGAATACTAGCTTAAACCCGCGGCTCCACTCACGTGTTGGTTGATTATCTATTTATCAGGAGCGTAAGTAGTGTAGATCCAATCATAGGTAAAAATGCACTCGTTTCGAAGAATCCAATTACGAAATTCAACAATAATGATTGTAATAATATCACAGATCGATCACTTGATGTAATGCGCGAAACTTTAAATCCATTTTTTTAAAGAGCCGTATTAAAAGAAATTTCTTTTTTACTGCTTTATTTATTTAATCTTATATTTCCTTATTCGTATGCTTATCCTTACAGAGAAAGAGCTGAAGACATTGTAGCACACATAGACCAAATATATGGTCTGTGGCATCACGTTTCGCTGTATGTAACCTTCTTGCTGTAGAGTCGCAAACGTCATCGCTGGCATTCAGTCCGATATTTTTTTTATTTTTTATATAATTTCACGACTTTCAACCACCATATCTTCCACCCCCTTATAGCTATCGGCATGGAACTGCTATGGTATACAACGGGAGACTTCGGACAACAATTATACGCAGACCATTCGTTTGCGTTGTGTAGTTTTCGCTACAGAGCGAAATATTAACACACACACACGTAGAATTTTACATACACCGATAACTTTCCATCCCAATATACTCCACCCTTTTATCATTATCAACCCTCAAGCAACTATGCAACCAATAAAACCATTTTCAAAGAGTAAATATAATTTTCAAAGAGTAATTATTGTTCCGCACTTCAAGTTATAGTCTTTAAATTGTTAAATATCTATCAGATGGCTATGAAACCGTGCCTAAAACCTTCATCAGGTATAAATTAGTAACGGTACAAATATTTAAGTCTCTGCGTCTTGTCGTTCGGACGTGATAAGCGTGCACCGAACAGACATTTTATATACACCGATAACTTTCCATCCCAATATACTCCACCCTTTTATCATTAATCAACCCTCAAGCAACAATGCAACCAATAAAACCATTTTCAAAGAGTAAATATAATTTTCAAAGAGTAATTATTGTTCCGCACTTCAATTTATATTCTTCAAATTGCTAAATATCTATCAGATGGCTATGAAACCGTGCCTAAAACCTTCATCAGGTATAAATTAGTAACGGTACAAATATTTAAGTCTCTGCGTCTTGTCGTTCGGACGTGATAAGCATGCACCGAACAGACATTCACATTAATATATATCGTTGCATTTGACCGGAACACACGACGTTTCATATGTTAACTGCAGCGTACCGCCTGCCATCTGTAGAGTGCATTTGCTAGTACTTTCGTTTCAGTTTACGTACGCTATTTATACGTGTTAGTTCTCGCTTTGTACACAAAATAGGGTTTGGTATCTAGATCCCATTCTACACAAAAGTCAATGTTTTTTCTTGCCATGGTACTTGGAGCATATATTTTTCAATTTATATACATACTTCTTTCATTTGTTACAAGAAATGAAAATGAAAGCGGCATAAACGCCAACATTCAGATTTCTTGTGTATGTAATTATATATCAGCCGTTTTGGCAGTATACCAGAATCTTTTTGTATATTCGAAAGTAAAAAAAGATAAAAATAACAAAGAAAAAAAATTTCACTATATCAGGACACGAAACATTGCCCAAAATACGATGTTTATAACATGACGCGTTAACCCTCGCGGCTAAACATAACATACCTTACAGAGCACTTCTGCTGTTGTATTAGAAGCTTCCTACAACCGTTACGTATTTCTATGAATATATTTCAAATAAATAACTTGTAATAAACATTTTGAAAAGTAGCCTATGTCCTAATCCAAGACATAAGAAATCTCTATATGAAATTTCATCTAAATCGGTGCTGTAGTTTTAGCGTGATGCGGTAACAAACATACAAACTTTCGCATTTATAATATGTATAGGAAGTACCCAAATATGTGAATGGCTTGAAGATTATTTACGTAATAGAATCCAGTACATTGTCTTGGCGAATGTTCATCAAAGACTAAGATATCGTCAGGTGTTCTGCAGGCAAGTGTGACAGGACCGCTATTGTTTTCTATCTATATGATTGATCTGACGGACAGGGTGAGTTTCAGTCTGCGGCTGTTTGCTGATGATGCTGTGCTGTGTGGGAGAGTGTAGTCATTGAATGAGTGAAGTGGGATGCAGGATGACTTGGACCAAATTTCTAGGTGGTTTGAGGTATGCCAAATGTAGAAAAAGGTATGGTGATGCAAATGAATAGCAGTAACAATCCCGTAATATTGGAATACAGCATTGTAATGTGCTGCCTGACAGAGTACAGCCAATTAAATACCTAGGCGCAAATCTGCACTACAATATAAAATGAAACGAGCATATAAGGACAGTCGTGGGGAAGGCGAATGGTCGACTTTGCTTTATTGGGAGAATTTGGGAAGGTGTGATTCGCCTGTAAAGAAGACCGCATATAAAACGCTTGTACGATCCCGTCTTGCCGACCGCGGTGGCCGAGGGGACTAAGGCGCTCCAGTCACGGTCTGCACGGCCACTACGGTCGGGGATTCGAATCCCCCCTCGGGCGTGGATATTTGTGCCGTCCTAGTTCGTAAGTAGTTCATAAGTAGTTTGTAAGTTTAGGGACTGATGACCCCGTAGTTAAGTCCCATAGAATATACAAACATTTGAACAATTTTGATTCCGTCTTGAGCATTGCTCAAGTGTTTGAAATACCCACCAGATCGGTTTAAAGGACGACATATCAGAGGCGGGCGGCGAGATTTGTAACTGGTAGATTCAATCAATACGCCATTGAAATTCGCACAAGTGACGACCTCATAAACCGTGGCTGTGGCTATAATCTTAGCAAAGCTTGGGAACCAGGGATTGGGTTAAGAGTAAATCTAGCAAACGTAACGAAGTGACGACCACGGCGGACAGAGCCTTCACACCGACGCCATCTCAGACGCCGGCGCAATCGGTTCCACTGCGCGGCCGCGGCGCGGGGCGCGGACCGCGAAGGGGTCGCTCCGCGGCCCGAGGGTATTTTAATCGCCCGCTACCGGGCTAGAACCCAGTTCCCTTCGAGCGGCCGTAGCGTGCGGATCTCCGTGCCGGCGCGTTTCCAGGAGCTCAGTCCGTCAGTTCACCTGATGATGGCGACATGTATGATCGCCGAAATATTGTGCCCGTTGGACACTATAGACCGGCAGTACACCCGTGGATACTTTGATTAATACGCGAATATTACTGAAATGCTTAGCGAACTCCAATGAAAGTCGCTGTAGGGAAGGCGAAGCTCTGTAGAAGAAATTTAGAGGGCCGGAATGTGAGGCGGACTGCAGAACGATTCTACTGCCAACAAGCAACATTTCGCGTAAAGACCACAAGGATAAGATCAGAGGGATTAGGGCTCTGACGGTCGCACACAAGCATTCGTTTTCCCTTGTTCTGTATGGGTGTGGAACAGGAGAGCATGAAGGTAGTAGCGGTACTGAGTATCCCCCTCCCCCCCCCCCCCCCACTCCCACGCACCTTTGGGTGGATTGCGGAGTATTTATGTAGATGTAGAACTCCAACAGATCCAGTACACTATGCATACTTTATTCTTAAACATTATGCCTAGAGCAAAATAGAGATTTCTGAAGGTCATCTTCATTCAGCTTTGGCACAATTACTAATCTACTATCTGAAAGGTCGGCGTTGTCTGGGTATTTATTTATTTATTCCAGCCTTGGGTTAGTACTTCTATCCCTTTTCACATACTCTATCTCTCTCCCCCCCTCTCTCTCTCTGTGTGTGTGTGAATCTGTTTTTACTTCTAATAGCATATTTGTGTGAGAATATTTTAAGAAATAAGGCTGTCTTGCGTAGTGTACAAAATTATATGTGAAGTGTCCAAACAAGGAAAAACAGTAATAAAAATATAAATGACATATAAAATTCGTACGATTTCATATTTATTGATTTATGTGTTGTACTATTCTATAATTTTTCAGGTATACATTCATTTGTATAAGTGCTGTATGTCTGTAAAATGTTACGAATACAGTTAATAGTAAGTAATAGATTAAAACTTTGTGCTTAGTAGGGCGGTTTTCAAT
Source organism: Locusta migratoria (assembly GCA_026315105.1). Taxonomy (NCBI): domain Eukaryota; kingdom Metazoa; phylum Arthropoda; class Insecta; order Orthoptera; family Acrididae; genus Locusta; species Locusta migratoria. Next base: position 544,715,828 of record CM048744.1, read on the forward strand.
GAAGTTACTGTTAATGTGCTCATACCTCATGAACAACGTGTCGAAGGTACATTCAGCTATATGTGTGTATGCAGTGTGTAAAATTTCCTGTGGCTTCAATTTGTAGTGTAGAAATTATAAATTGTAACGTCATACGTCGTACCGAATGCCGTAGGTTTGCTCCATGAACAGCGGAAAAGAAGAAAGCCAGAAACTCTTTTCCTTTCATCATTTTACTGTGGTTGTCAGCGAGAAAAACTATGAAAAAAGGTTTGAAATTATCTTTAAAGTTTGCTGAAAGTCGCTAAGTACTCTCATTCTCAGTATATGAAAAGTTTCAACGCATTATGTGGCAGGTGTCTTTTTATTACCATGTGTCGTATGTGATTCATAACCCTGCAACAACTGTTACCTCACGGTAACTAATATTGTGCCAAATTTGGTTGAAATCGGTCCAGTGGTTTAGGACAAAATATACAACATCTTCGTATCTCATTGTTTATGACGTCATATCTTGTTACCTGTGTGTCGTACTATGATAAAGGTTCGAACGTAGGTTCAGTGGTATGTGTTTATATTGTCTGTAACATTTCTGACGAATGTTAAAATGTTTGTAGAGCTTATGGGACTTAACTACGGGGTCATCAGTCCCTAAACTTACAAACTACTTATGAACTAACTACTACTAAGGACGACACAAATATCCATGCCCGAGGAGGGATTCGAACCCGCGACCGTAGTGGCCGTGCAGACCGTGACTGGCGCGCCGCAGTCCCCTCGGCCATCAAGGCTGGCCATTTCTGACGAGAACAATGAATAGTGTACGAGTAATAAATGCCTTATTTTTACTGCATGAATGCCGAAAAAGTAGTAAGCGACAAACTTTTTTTCCTTTCATTATTTTGTGTATATTGTCCAACATTTCTGACGACAACTATTTATAGTGTGCGAGTAAAACGTCATACCAAATGCCTTAATTTTACTGCATGAAGGGAAAAGTAGTAAGCGACAAACGTTTTTGTCAGCGAGAAAAGTTTCCTAAAGGTTTGAATTTATGTTTAAAATTCGTTGCAAGTCGCTAAGTGCTCTCCTTCTCAAATAGTAACTGATAAAGTCACACTATCACGTGCCGCATGATGGGGAAGTTTTCATTGTTTATGACGCCATATCTCATGAACTATCGGCCCCATCGCAAAATCCTTTCTTAGCTGACGTCGTCTACCTACAAGCTACATTCTTGCCAAATTTCAGCTTCATAGGTGTAGTAGTTTTCGAGATTTCGTGTTTAGCCAGTGAGATAGAGATTTCGCTAAAACAGTGTTACATAACGGAGAGTCCATAGATATTCCTTTCCACTACATCTCAAATTCGTGGTGCAGACGTTCCGTTTACAGTGACTAACAAAGGCCACCGCTTCAGCTCAGGTCATCAGCCACCGGTGTTCCAGAAAGAGGAGCTGAGGCACGTGACGTTTTTCTCCGCCACAAGACGCCGTCTCGCGGGCATGACTAACCGGCCTAGGAGACAGCTTGTTATATAAGGTGTCGACTCTGCTATCGGTCGACCTTGCCGATCCGTTGCAGCTGCCGTGTGGCATGTGGCTCCGCAGACCATCCATACGCCTGCTGCACATTTTCCCAAATATACCCATCTATATCTGATACAGTACTGCAAGAAACTTGCAAAACGTGACTATGACGTTCGTATCGCGGATTTTTCTTCCACCTCTCCCCCTGCCATGTCTACCTTGCCCTTTCTCTTCCAGTCATCTCGTCGTCTTTCTTTCGAACTCGTCCTATACTTTCTCAGTTCATTGCTTCCTCCATTTGTGAAAAATTACATAATTCTCTTTCATGGTCACCGGTGAAGTGGTGTCTAAGTTATTGCAAGATACCCTCCGTTATGCTCTGAATGAAATATTAGGTACAGTAGTTGAATTTCCGTCGGTGCTTGACAAAACATATTATCAAGAAGTAAAAATTGCTGATGTTCTGCAAAATTATTTATTGACTTACTAACCGCTTTCGGCTTCTTAGTCCGTCATCACATAACAATCGAAGGCCGCTAACATTTCTGCACATATATGCTACTTACAAAGATGTTATTAAATCACAGATGTAAACTTTTACTATTCCATTAGAGCTTCATAATATGCAAGTAGTAAGGCGTACTATTTAGGCAACTTCGAGAATATCGCAAGGGAACATACCCATTTCTATCTGATACAGTACTGCTATAAACGAACGTGGTGAGGTCACGCCGTTCACATCAAGCACTTTTTCCAGACTTAGTACATTGTTAGTAGTCCATTAGAACACCATAAAGCACGCTTATTAAGACGTACTACTTCGGCAAATACGAAAAAGTCGCAATGGAATTTTTGCAGGTCTTACGTGTACTTGTGAGTTGCACCTACGAGCACGGGAAGGCAGTGATTCTGGAGGCACATTCAGCTCAGTAATCGATAGACATCTTAAACAAAGCCCACTAATATTATTTCATTTTTTGTTTACATTCTTATATCATTCAAAATACCACTACATGTAAGGTAAGGTAGTACAAGTGCGATCATTTCGGACAAATGTTATTTGGAAATATATTGAGAAAAGAAATAATTTTAACTATGGAACTTGTTCTTGGATGTTTAATGAATACGGAACACAAATATTAGACAATTTAGAATTGTAGATCTAAACACAAAAAGATTGCAAAACTGAGAAACTCGATCGGAAATGTACCACACTATGATCACTTCCTCGTAGATTTTGATCACTGGCATCTTCCACATAAAAAGCACGTGACAGCGAATCCAGTGACCCTTAGCTTCTGATTTATATGAGCACGTTTTAGACTAAGTAACATCATTTACCTCTTAACAGGAAAAAAAATTTATATCGCCTTAGCACAAAGTGGTGTATTCTTGGAAAAGACAGGAGGAGCTGTAGAAACCTGCTACACTACAACGCCACACAAAGGGAAGTGCTACCAACACTACGAGACTGACAAATGGCGCGAAACCTTATGTTGATCGAAATTGTATCTATATCGAATTTGTACCACCTTAGCCTATGTTAAGTTTGAAACGTAATCTGGATCAACTTTCGTAGAATTCCAGTGTTGTTACCTTCGATAATTAAACACTAGGTTTTCCTCAAAACGATCGCGTGTCGCAAACTGCGATCTCCCATATACCAACGAATGGATTATGCATCTGTAACTGCTTGGGACAAGGACTCTTCGACTTGCAGACACAAGTTTCAAGGAAGTCCAAGTGAAACCACTAGAAGTGAAGGTGGAAATAAGTTTATTTATTGATCCAGTGATTTACAATTCATTGCAAATACACATTTTTATAATCATACTAGCTAAAAACCTATCGTCGTCCAGGTACTTGTTTATTCTAGTCTTAATTTAGTCCACCTCTCCTTCCCTTTTCTTTCTCTCTCCACCTTCTCTCCCTGTTCATCTCTTCTTCCCCCCTCCCCCATCTCTCTCTCTGTTTACTTCTACATTTCCCTTCTCCCTCTGTTCATCTCCTCCTACCTCAAATTATTATTACGCTAAGATCGCAAAAATTTTTATTTCTGTGTCTTGACTACCAGTTCCGGCACCATTTTCCTTTTACATCTCCCCCTGCCGTCTCAACCTTGCCCTTTCTTTTCCAATCAACTCGTCCTCTTTCTTTCAAGCTCGTCCTTTACCTTCTAAGTTCATTCCTTCCTCCATTTGTGAAAAATTACATAACTCTCTTCCATGGTCACCAGTGAAGTGGTGTCTAAGTTATTGCAAGATATCCTCAGTTATGCTCTGAATGCAATATTAGGCAGAATAGTTGAATTTCCGTCGGTGCTTGACGATGTTCTGCAAAATTATTTATTGACTTACTAACTGCTTTTGGCTTCTTAGGCCATCATCACGTAACAACTAAAGGCCGCTAACATTTCTGCACAGATATGCTACTTACAAAGATGTTATTAAATCACAGATGGTAGAAATTCACATGTTTTACGTTTTTATGACGCTGAATTACATTTACTAAAGCATAAACCCAGGTCCTAGAATTTTTAGCTGTCAGTTTCTACTTCTTTCGCCTCTGACAGTGTTGCTAATGTGGAAAATGTCGAGTAGCACTGTGGTTCGGAACCCACGTTAAACTGTAGGTCCCTCTATAACTGGCTGGGCAAGTCAGTTCGAAGGTCGGAGGAAGGCAACGGCATACCACCTCCAAACAGGACCATGCCCAGTAAAGCACTGTGGTGTTCAAACCAATCTTGGGATTCTTGACTGCTTTATCTGTAAAGTATAAAAATATACAAAAAAAGCTGATGTTGTATGTTGAGGTTCTATGCTTGAATATTATTTATCTGTGGGAACACGTTACACAAATAACTGAAAATACAGCCCCCTGTGTTTTGAGAGAGATGATATCATTAATAACTCTTCTCGCGATTGCTGACTACAATCACTGCTACACACTGCGGCAATCAGATGAGTGACGAAAGATTGCGTTACATATGTGTTCGTGCATTATCGAGTTGTTCCGTGGCTATCGCTAAGCTTCAATGGTATCGCAGGACATCGGGGAAGCAAAGCTGGTTGCTTTTTAGGGTCGTGTGGGAGTGCAATCGAATGCCACCCCAAAACATAACCCCGCGTTCAAGGTGTAAGCAACAATAAAGACTTCGTAACACAAGCAACCCTTTGAGAAAGATACATTTCTCACGAGAGCGAGTCATGTTCCAATCATTTCATTGTCGTCTTCCCGTCAGTCACTTTTTTATGTTGCTTCTTGGCAATATGTACAATACTTTTTAGATATTATACTAACTTAACTTCCAGTGCAGCTAACAGTACTTTTAAATACAGTGTTTCATTAACACAGGTACACTGACGTAGGTTTTTGTTAGAAAATGTAGTTGAGCGTATAAAGTAATGAGTCAATAGTTGATTTACTTATTCTTTATGAGCGTCATAATTATCAACAAAACTAAATTTTAAGTTACATTAAAGATACACAGCCGGCCGCGGTGGCCGCGGGGACTGAGGCGCTTCAGTCACGGTCTGCACGGCCACTACGGTCGGGGGTTCGAATCCCCCCTCGGGCATGGATATTTGTGCCGTCCTAGTTCGTAAGTAGTTCATAAGTAGTTTGTAAGTTTAGGGACTGATGATCCCGTAGTTAAGTCCAATAAGCTTTACAAACATTTGAACATTTTTGAAAGATACACAGAACTGATCAAGGAAGGAAGGAAGGAAGCTTGAAGTTTAACATCCCGTCGACAGCGTGGTCATTAGAGACGGAGCTTACGCTCGGAAGGTTTGGGTAAGGATGTGGTAGGAAATCGGCCGTGCCCTTTCAAAGGAACCATCCCGGCATTTGCCTGGAGTGATTTAGGAAAATCACGGAAAACCTAAATCAGGATGGCCGGAGGTGAATTTGAACCACCGTCCTTCCGAATGCTAGTCCACTGTGTTACCAGTGCGCCACCTCGCTCGGTAGAACTGATCAAATAAACTTTTAATGGCCCACTTCACTGTTGTTATCAGACTCAATCATTTCCAAATATGGCCAGTCTTCCCCTCCAAAGGCAAGTGTGATAAAAGAAAGTTTGACACTCACTCGTCAAGAGAAGAAAAAAAAGCCGACCAAATTGTTGTCGAGTGTTCAGACGGATGAAGTTGTCATATGTACACAGTATTTCTGCGGCCCACGGGTGATGCCGCTCTCACCGAGAGTGATTTAACAATGAACTACATTACCTTTATATGCAGCGATGTTACGAAAGCGCGTGCACCAACGCCACCTAGAAGACAAGGCCTTACAACTGTCCGTGCCTACGTCACACCTAAGGGCCGCGAACGCTAGCTGACTGGCCGGCCGCTATGCGGCAGTGGGCGTGCCCCAGGCGGCCTTTAGGTGCGGCTTAGGTTCAAAATGTTCAAACGTTTGTCAATCTTAAGGGACTTAACTGCGGCGTCATCAGTCTCTAAACTTACAAACTACTTATAAACTATTTTTGATATTCATGTCGGGTTTCCAGCCAATCGTAGAGTCATCTTGACACAATATTTCTGCGGACCACCTGGCTGTCATCTTCAGCTGAGTCTCGTAGGAAACTGAAGTTTTGCCGTGATCGGCGGCCTTACATACGCCGCGAAGTACTGAAGGCAAGTGCGCCAGAGAGTCGTGGCTACGTCCTCTGCCGCAAGCAGCCAGTGCAGCGCCTCAGTGGAGAAACCTGGCGCCGTTAGTACTTCGCGGCGTTTATATGACCGCCGATGACGGCAAAACATCAGTTTCCTACGAGACTCAGCAGCATCCATATCACCTGAAGATGGCGGCCAGGTGGTCCGCAGAAATATTGTGTCAAGACGACTCTACGATCCGGCTGGAAACCCGACTTGAATATCAACAATTAATACGCCGGGAAACATTAGTTATGAACTAGCTTATACTGAAGATGGCACAAACATCCATGTCCGATGGGGGATTCGAACCTCCGAAGGGGAACGGCCTCGCGCATCGGAACATAGCGCCTCAATGCGCTCGGCCGCTCCGCCACGGCTGTAACGTAGGCACGGACAGGTGCGAGGCCTTGTCTTCTAGGTGGTGTTGGTAAAACGCGCATGCTTTTGCTCGTACCTGCTGCATCTGAAACCGCGTGTGTCCCTGACTGCCTCCCCGAATCCTTGATGTGTTATTATGTAGTCAATAACAGATCTGGTTCCCCCTGCGTTTCCAAGTAGGCTATAGACAGTGAATCGGCACTTCACCAGTGGAGGCGCTGCAGCTTTATTTCTGCCAGTACCTCACCTCCTACTTTTCAAACTTCCAGAACCAGCACTCCTGGAAGAAAGGATATAGTGCAGTGTGCTGTCGCTCGTCAACAGAGGAAAAAGCCGACCAAATTCCCGGTTCCGTAACACAATTTACCGCCGTTTTTATGTACTTATGACAACTTGATCCGTCTGAAAACTCGCATGGTATCTCAATTCTTTAGTTTTTAAAACCGTACCAAGCAGTTTCACTTAAATTCATTTTATTGGCAACTTGTTACCCTATACGTCTGAACAAGCGCACCAGCCTCCTAAAACCGAAGAATAAAATCAGTTTAATTACAATTGGTTGCTGCTGTTTCAAAAACCAAGTAAATTACACGAAATGTGACGGACAAGGCTGTAGAGTAGATCTATTATCCCGCTACCAGCCCTGGAGGCGAGAAATAGCTTCACAGATTTGTGACTGGCTGGAAGACTTCCTAATTAATAGAATGCAGTACATTGTTCTCGACGGCGAGTGTTCCTCAGAGAGGAGTGTATGGTTAGGCGTGCCCTAGGGGAGTTTGATAGGACCACTATTATTTTATAAATGATCTAATAGGACCGCTATTATTTTATAAATGATCTAATGGACATTGTAACTTGTAATTTGTGGCTGTTTGATGATGATGCTGTGGTGTATGGGAGGGTGTCGTCTTTAATTGAGTGTAATAGTATACAGAATGACTTAGAAAACATTTCTAGTTGGTGCAAAGAATGACAGCTAGCTCTCAATGTAGAAAAATGTAAGGTGATGCGTATGAGTGGGAAAAACAATTCCATTATGGTAGAATATAGCATTAGTAGTGAGTTTCTTGATGCAGTCGCGTCCTTCAAATATCTAGGCGTAACACGGCAGAGCGATATGAAATGGAACGAACATGTAATGACAGTTGTGAGTAAGGCGGACAGCCGACTTCGGTTTACTGGAAGAATTTTGGAAAGATGTACTTCATCTGTAAAGGAGACCGCGTATAAAACACTTATGCGACCACGTCTTGAGTGTTGCTCAAGTGTTTAGGACCCGCAGCAGATCAGTTTAAAAGAAGACGTGGAAGCAGTTCGAGGCGAACAACGTTACTGGTAGGTTGGACCAATGCGCGTGTGTCACGGAAATGCTCCAGGAACTCAAATGGGAATCGCTGGAGAAAAGACGATCTTGTTTTCAAGAAATTCTCTAGAGAAAATTTAGAGGGCCGGAATTTGAATATGACTTCAGAACGATATTCCTGCCGCTTACTTGCATTTATGGTAAAGATCACAAAGACGAGAAATAAGGGCTCGTACAGAGGCATATAGACATTCTTTTTCCCTCGTTTTCTTTGGGTGTGCAATAGAAGAGGAAATGCCTATTAGTGGTACAGCGTACACTCCGCCACGCACATTACGGGCAATTGCGAAGTATTTTTGTAGATGCAGAAATAATAATGATAGTACAGAATGATATTTTCATTCTGCAGCGGAGTTTGCGCTGATACGAAATTTCCTGGCAGACATCGCAGTGGTAGAGCGCTTGCCCGCGAAAGGCAAAGGTCCCAGGTTCGAATCCCGATTCTGGCACACAATTTTAATCTGCCGTGTATTGTGTTTTGAAGTTTTATTGAAGAGTGTCTTACCAAGCTGTTTCGATATTCTAATCCGACTGTCGTGTGGAAGTAGGCAGAATCTGGTTCGCCGGTATAAATAATGTCGATAGACTCCCGATTCTGCCTAAATCGACACAATGGTCGTATTCGAGTCTCCAAACATCATGGTGAGATCCTGCTGAGCTGTTGCCTTATGCAGCGTTACAAAGATTCTTTAGCCAGTATTGTGGTTTGGAATGGTTCTGGGTTAGACCCCCCACCCACTTTTATATATAGCTGCTTTACATTTCCAATGTGTTGGAGCCTATTTCTTCCGATACCTTTGGCACCTGCCGTCAGCCACATGCCAACATCGCTGGTCTTGCAGCCTATGGTTCTTCCATTACTTTCGGAGTTTACTGTGGACCACATTGTAAGAGGATAATGCATGTTTCCTTCGTCGCCTATCGGATTACAGTGCTGTCTTAGCCTCTCTGTTCACCCGGTATCTCTCTTATAGAAACCATTTGGTCGATTACTGTGGGCCGGCCGCGGTGGCCGAGGTGACTGAGGCGCTCCAGTCACGGTCAGAACGGCCACTACGGTCGGGGGTTCGAATCCCCCCTCGGGCATGGATATTTGTGCCGTCCTAGTTCGTAAGTAGTTCATAAGTAGTTTGTAAGTTTAGGGACTGATGACCCCGTAGTTAAGTCCCATAAGCTTAACAAACATTTGAACATTGATTACTGTGGAACGACCCCCAGATTCACCAGATCAACTTTGGCATTACCTGGAAGTAGCTTGAAGTGCTATATTCCATAAACAAATAGAAATATTCTTTGATTCAATGCCAAGGCGTGTAGCAGCGGTTAAAGCGAGCAATGACGCTTATACGCAGTACCGATAATATCATTTCCCTGCACTTGGGGCTGTATTTTCAATCATATGATTATTGCACAACGTGTTATCTCTCAAATTCATTTGGCTGCGATGTGTCTGGCCAACAGCGTATATGCTCTAGTCAAACCAATTAGGGGATCAGTTGAGCTATTTATATTCTGAAATATTGTCATCTGCAGAATGAAATAAAATTTTTCGACGTCATTTTGTCGGTTCTACAGAGTGGAGACAACAACATTAAGACAGCCGAGATAGTGGTTATAACATAAAGTTGCTGCAGAGGAGGTTAGTGTTTACTTCTGTTCACTCTACCAAATGAATTACACAAGCAGTTGGATTCACATACTGTAGCAAGCATGATGTAATGAGACGACTTACCGAAAGTTAATGTATGGAGAGACATAAGAAAGTTGGAGGCGGGACAGGCAGCGAGGGAGGTGGTAACTATTATGTCCCAAAGTGTAAATTCCAGGATCTGCACGCGATTGCCGACAACAGGAACCGTTAAAAGAACGCAAGGCCAAGGTCGTCCACAGGTAATATCAGCAAGAGATGACCGTTATCTCCGGTTAACAGCACGTCGAGACAAGACGCTAAATGCAATTCAGCTGCAACGCACCCTCCAGGCAGCAATAGGACGTGCAATATTAACACAAACAATCCGAAATCGCCTTCGCATGAAGGCCTATGGCGTACGTTCCATTAAAACCGCGACACCGTCTAGCCCGCAGAAACTGGACGGAGGAAGACCGCGATTGGAGTAGTAACGAAAGACTCCTGGTTGTGTTCACAAATTAGCCAAGAACTTCTGTGCAACTGGACAATCGTCGTTTCCTCATCTGGAGAGAACGTGCAACTCGGAGCAGTCCTGCTTACGTGCGGGGAGCATCACCATATCATGGTAGTGGACCAATGATATGGACAGAAGTCAGTATTGGCGGACGTACGGACCTCCGTGTCGTTGAGAATGGCGCTTTGACTGCTCAGAGTTACAGAAACGAGATCCTTCGACGTTTTGTTGTGCCCTACGCTGGTGCCATAGGAGGTAGACGATGTCGGTCGTTCCCACATGTGGACAACATTCTTGAAGCAGAGGGAATTGAACGGAATGAGTGGCGAGCTTCTTCATCGTATTTAAACCCGAGCGATTCGATGAACCGTCTGCCACGCACATCAGTGTAACTTGCAGAGTATGTATGAAGATGTAAAACATGTCTGCGATGCACCTGGCAGACGAATTACAGCCAGATCAGCACCCCCCACAACGGTTGCAGAGCTGGTAATTGCACTCATGTAATAATGGCCAAATATCCCTTAAGAGCTGATTGACAATTTCATAGTATCCATGCCCCGCAGGTGTGTATCTCTATTGGTCGTCCGAGATGATTATTAGAAGGCAACGGAAATAACTGTTCACTATTATGGAAGCCCCATGGTGCCTCGCTCTAAGTAAACGCCATGTAAACCTCAAGTAAATATTCGAGAGAGCAAAATATCGCACTGTATTACACACAAATTGTAACTAATATCCAAATAATATACCATGTGTATATTGTCTATGATATCTTTCATCTCTTAATGGTTTTTAGCAGCTTACGGAAGTGGAACGCTACCTACCTGGTAGTTTGGTACGGCCAGTAGATCGGTTATTTGCAGACACTGGATAGTAGTTTTAAACAGGGCTCTGCCACTCGGGACTATCAGCGTTACGGAGGTTTGAATCCTTCCTCTGGCATATGTGTGTGTGGGGGGGGGGGGGAGGGTTTCTTTATAAACATTGATTTTTGAAAATATGTATCAAATGTCCGATCCAGCATCCCTCGATTTAGTTTCTCCGTGGTTCCTCAAAACACATCGGTCGAACGTCCGAATGGTTCATATTTTCTACTCTATCATTGCCCCACAGTTTTCGTTCAAGACGTCTCCATGTTTTAATGAAGGATCGTGCCATGCCGATAAAGAAATATGGGTAGATTATAACTGTGCGTCAATAGCCCTACTGTAGTTACGGACACGGAATGGTATTGAATTTTTACAAAATTCGAAAAACAGTTCTTCTGAAGCGCAGCGAAGCACATGCCAAGCCTGCAACATTGCAGGAGAGATTAGGTAGTGGTGTCTAAAAATGACAGAGCACAGAGTACAGAAAATACTACCAAATATACTACACTGCTATCCATACACAGATGCCCCGTTCAGGAATTTCTTCCTGCTAGCTTTCGGTAAAACATACGTCGCCCTGGAACTTCTTCCTCGTATGGAAGTGGACAATGAATAGCCACGGAACACACTAAACCAGTTTGCGTCTCCAAGGACATTTAGTCAGATTAGAGTACCTTCAAGGACATATGAATATGCAGAATATGGACAACGGAAATTCCGCAAGAACTCCAACCTCTATCTCGTCATTCTGCTAACTTTACCATGTGGTGCAGGTTGGCGGGATCGTTCTTACTAGGGCCGTGTATTTTCTAGGAGATAGCAACTACGGGACCTCTTACCCGTAACATGACGTCATTCCAAAGCTTCAACAGCGTGTTTGGCAAGGACCATTTCTATGCGAGACGGCGCTCTTCCGCAAGTTACACAGCAAGTGGAGTGGCTGCTTCTGAATAATTTCGGATGTCTTACAATTATCTGCCATTTCCCTATAGCTTGTCCATCCAGATCACCTGATCTTGCTAAGAAGTTACCTGGAAGGTCTTCTATTGAGTACTCCAATATAAAAGGTAGATTAGCAGAAGCCACGCAATGACGACCTCATTCTAAATCTGGCGACCGACACACGCCAATATGTTGTGGGGTGAGCTGTTTTATTAATTCAGCTTTTGGCAGCAAAAGTGGATAACATACTGAACATGTTTAACGCCAGTCTACATCAGAATACTGCTTCTTATACGTTTTAGACTTCAGGACAATTAAACATCATTTTGCCCAACAGAAATGGTACAACCTTGGCGTGGTAGATGCCCAAACATCTATGCCGGAACGACTGCTGAACTTGTACAGTCAACAACAACAAATAAATAGAAAAATAAAGGGAAGATTAAGGCTTAACGTATCGTCGACGTCGTATTCATTAGGGGCAGAGCACATGCTCTGATAGTTTCTGTCACGGATGGCGAAAGGAATCGTACGTGCTTTTTGAAAGGAACTGTCTGGGCATTTCCCCGCAAGGATATTAGGAAAATCTTGGAAATTCTAAATTACAATGGCCCGAAGCGGGTTTAAACCTCCGCCCTCCCGAACGCGAGACCAGTGTGTAACCACTTACCCATCTCTCCAATTTTTTTGTTTTATTTTATTTTTATCAATAATGAAAGGACCAGCATTAGCCGTAAAATCTTTTGCTCTATTTAGGCAAATGCTGCTCCTTTCATTATTGATAAAAGTGATTTTGTGGCCGTTTAGCGCACCCCTCCAGATAATGGAATCCAATTTAAAGTTTTATTTTATATTTCAGTTTTGTAAATTTATTATTATTATTTATTTTTTCAGGTAGATAGATGCTTTGCGGTAATTTTGTTCAGTTGCTTTCTGGGTTGTTCCTTTAGTACTTGGCTCAGTTTTATTTTGTATTTTTATTTTATTTATTTATTTATTTATTTATTTTTCATTACAGAGGTTGTTCTGACCACTGACAGAGTGCTCTGAGCATCTTTCGATTGTAGTCAGGAACCCTCCTGAGCAGTATCTGAACTACGATGGGCGTGACAAATGCGTCGCTAACGCCACAATCTCTCAGCAATCACAATGTATACTTCATACCACTGAACACAGTGCTTGTCGCTGTTCAATTGTTTTCCAGCGTGGATTTAAAATGACTAATGTTTTCCATTTCAGTTCTTACTGCCTACTGGTGTTAAAGAAACGTGAATCATCTGAGACGAAGCTTCGTCCTCCAGTTATACTTTAACCTGTTGAATTAATCGTTGACTGCCTGTTTACTTGGCTGCTGTTAAGCCTGGACTCCTCGAGGAGTGCATAATGAGACATAACGATCAAATCGCGTCTGGCGAGTGGTAATTTCTGCCAATAGGTACAAGGAGAAAATCTTTGCTGTACGTGGAAAGATAATGAAATCTTTATAGCACTTGAGTTATCTTCAGGAGTGAAAGCTTACGTAAATGAAATAAAGTATCTCAACTGCTGTACGGCTCAGAATGTCATTTGCAACTTAAGCGTAATTTAAAAGAAAAGCAAACGAACAACTTGTTAGTGACAAGTACCAACGAAAGCGTTATTCTTCTGATACCGTATGAATGGAGGTAACTTCAAATGACTGACTACTTAGCCTCCATCCAACGTTTTGCGGCATTATGACCTTTAGTCGACTCTTGTATTAGTGTGGATTTTACTAAGCAGGAGCAGCTGGAAGGCAAATGTAAGGCTGTAGAAGAATGTGTAACTAGGGGGAAAGTAGATACCGCCTAAAGCTAAATAAAAGAGACAAGAAAAACTTCTGTATGAATAATAAGAAGTCAGATGGAAAACCAGTTCTCAGTAACGGGAAACTTGATAGGTGGAAAGTTTAATTAGAGGGGCTCCACAAATCAAATGAACTTATAGGCACTATTGTAGGAAGGGAAGACAAAGTAGATGTAGATGAAATAATAGATACTATAATGAGAGAAGAATTTGACAGAGCACTGAACGACCTAAGTCGTAACAAGACCCCTGGAGTAGACGACATTCCATCAGAGCTACTAAAGTCTCTCGGATAGCCATGACAAAACTATTTCACCTGGTGCGTAAGATGTAAAAGAGAGTGAAATACCTCTAGATTCAAGAAAATGTAACAATCCCCATTCCGAACAAAGCAGATGCAGAAAGGCGTGAAAATTTGAAAAACATGTTTAATAAGTCAGGGTTCCAAAATTCTAACACGAATTAGATACAGAAGGATGGAAAAGCTGGTATAAGTTGAAGTCGAGGAAAATCAGTTTGGGTTCAAAAGAAATGTGGTGATGCGGGAGGCAAACATACATTTGTAACTTTTGTAGATTGGAACACACTCTTTTAAATTCCAAAGTGAACAGGGGTGAAATTATGGAACATACGGTTATTCACAATTTGTACAAAAACCAGACAGCTGTAGTAAAAGTCGAAGGCCAGGAAAGGAAAGCACTGGTTGGGAAGACAGTAAGGCAGGATCGTAGCCACTCTCCAATGTTATTCAATTTGTACATTGAGCAAGCTGTGAATGAAATCAAGGGGAAATCTGGAGATGGAATGATAGTTCATGGTGAGAAAATAAAAACAATGCGTTTTGACGATGACAATGTAATTCCAATGTTATTCAATTTGTACATTGAGCAAGCTGTGAATGAAATCAAGGGGAAATCTGGAGATGGAATGATAGTTCATGGTGAGAAAATAAAAACAATGCGTTTTGACGATGACAATGTAATTCTTACAGAGACAACAAAGGACCTGGACTAACAACAGAACGAAATGGGAAGAGTGTTGAAAGGAGCGTGAAAGATGAACATTAACAAGAGCAAAACAACTATAATAGAATGCAATCTAACAAAATCAGACGATGCAGAATCAATTACAGTAGGTAACGAAACAATAAAGGTGGTTGATGAGTTTTGCTACTTGGCAGAAAAAGATATGATGGTCGCAGTACGGGGAATAATAAAATCCAGAATGGCAAGGTGAAGAAAATCTTGTTTGAAAAATAGAAATTTGTTAACATCGAATATTAATTTAAGCATAACGAAGTTTTATCTGAAGGCATTTGTGTTGAGTGTTGCCTTCTACGGGTGTGACACGTGGACAATAAATAGTTCAAACAGGAAAAGGATAGAGGCTTTTCAAAAGTGGTGCTACAGAAGAATGCTGAAGATTAGCTGGGTAGATTACGTAACTAATGAGGAGGTGCCGAACAGAATTGGGGAGAGAAGAAATATCTGGCATACCTTGAGTAAAAGAAGGATTGATTGGCATCCTTAGACGTCAAAGAGTCGCGAATTTAACAATGAAGGGAAGTGTGTGGGGGAAAAAATCACATAGGGAGACCAAGAGACGAATACAAATAGAAGATTCAAATGAATGTGTGATACCGTCCTTATCTTGAGATGAGGAGGCTTACCCAGGATAGAGTAGGATGGAGAGCATCAAACCAATCTCCTGACTGAAGATCACAACAATAATTAAAGGTTATGGGCACAGTACAAGTAGATATACGTAACCAGAAGAGTATTGTGGGCATAAATTTAATGCAAATATTCCGCCATCATGAAAGTGTGATCCAGCCTATCAGTCCTATATTACCATGTACGGCTCGCCAGAGTATTAGAACTGTTCTCCTCAATAGCGAACTAATATCAGCGAAAACAGTGTTAATGAATTTTTCACCAAGAACATGTACCAGACAGGATTCCATCCTCATCATTGTTATTCCGAGACTAAATCATAAAATACACTACTGGCCATTAAAATTGCTACACCAAGAAGAAAGGCAGATGACACACAGGTATTCACTGGACAAATATACTACAACTGACATGTGATTACATTTTCACGTAATTTGGGAGCATAAATCCTGAGAAATCAGTAACCAACAACCACCTCTGGACGTAATAACAGCCTTGATACTTCTGGGCATTGAGTCAAACGGAGCTTGGATGGCGTGTACAGGTACAGATGCCCATGCAGCTTCAACATGATACCACAGTTCATCAAGAGTAGTGACTGGCTTATTGTGACAAGCCTGTACTCGGCCACCATTGTTTGACCAGACGTTTTCAATTGGTGAGAAATCTGGAGAATGCGCTGACCAGGGCAGCAGTCGAACATTTTCCGTATCCAGAAAGGCCCGTACAGGACATGCAACATGCGGTCGTGCATTATCCTGCTGAAATGTAGGGTTTCGCAGAGATCGCATGAAGGGTAGAGCCAGTGCTCGTAACACATCTGAAATGTAACAGCCACTGTTCAAAGGGCCGTCGATGCGAGCCAGAGGTGACCGAGTCGTTTAACCAATGGCACTCCATACCATCACGCCGGGTGATACGCCAGTATGGCGATGACGAACACGCGCTTCCAATGTCCGTTCTCCGTGATGTCGCCAAACACGAATGCGAACGTCATGATGCTGTAAACAGAACCTGGATTCATCCTAAAAAAAATGACGTTTTGCCATTCGTGAACCCAGGTTCATCGTTGCGTAGACCATCGCAGGCGGTCTGTGATGCAACATAAAGTGTAACCGCAGCCAAGGTCTCCGAACTGATAGTCCATGCTTCTGCAAACGTCGTCGAACTGTTTGTGCAGATGGTTGTTGTCTTGCAAACGTACCCATCTGTTGACTAAGGAATCTAGACGTGGCTACACGATCCGCTACAGCTATGCGGATAAGATGCCTGTCATCTCCACTGCTAGTGATACGAGGCCGTTGGGATCCAGCACGGCGTTCCGTAGTGCCCTCCTGAATCCACAGATTCCATATTCTGCTAATAGTCATTGGATCGAGACCAACACGAGCAGCGATACGATAAACTTCAATCGGGATAGGCTACAATCCGACCTTTATCAAAGTGGGAAACGTAATGGTACGGCCGACCGCGGTGGCCGAGGGGACTGAGGCGCTCCAGTCACGGTCTGCACGGCCACTACGGTCGGGGGTTCGAATCCCCCGTCGGGCATGGATATTTGTGCCGTCCTAGTTCGGAAGTAGTTCATAAGTAGTTTGTAAGTTTAGGGACTGATGACCCCGTAGTTAAGTCCCATAATCTTAACAAACATTTGAACATTTGAAATGGTACGCATTTATCCTCCTTACACGAGGCATCACAACATTTCACCAGGCAACGCCGGTCAACTGCCGTTGTGTATGAGAAATATGTTGGAAACTTTCCTCATGTCAGCACGTTATAGGTGTCGCCACCGGCGCCAACCTTGTGTGAATTCTCCGAAAAACTAATCATTTGCATATGACAGCATCTTCTTCTTGTCGGTTAAATTTCGCGTCTGTAGCACGTCATCTTCGTGGTGTAGCAATTTTAATGGCCAGGAGTGCATTAGAAATGAAAAATTAATTATGCTGGTTAGGAATGACAATTTCAATTACAAAAACTTTCAGTATTTTTGACGATGTGTAATTCAGTAAATTATAGTTACGCAATATTGAAATGCTTATTATTGCTTGTAAAGTTGCGCGGCGGTGGCATGGCCAAGAGCTCTAAGGCGTCTGGCTGCGAGTGTGCGGTTGCTCGCCGTCGGACGTTCGAGTTCTCCATCGGGCACAGGTCTGTGCGTTTTCTCCTTAAATTAGTTTAAATACTTTGTAAGCTTAGGGACTGATAGCCATAGTAGTCTAGTACCATAGATTTACAAACATTTGAACATTTTGTAAAGTAGGTTTTGCTCAGACTTATTCAATTACTACTGTTTGATCAAGGGCAGGATAATTTAGTCAGTGTGTAGAAACAAAATTATTGACAGTGTTAATGAAAACATTACAGTCAATAAATATTTGGAATTAGTAAATGCAAGTAAGTTATTGTTGAGAGTAATAAGTTTTCTCAGATAACAGTGTTAATTAATTAGACGAGTCCATTCGTTCATTTGATTTGCAAGATTTTTGATAATATTGACCAGTTACAATATTCACAGTTACATAGGCAGAAACGAGAATGTAATTTTCATTATGTAGTTAACATTACCAGACTATGACGATCAAGCTGCTCACTTATTGAGTACGATTTACTTACTGTGGGTTATTGTGAGTTAAAAGCAAAAGGCATTACGGTGACACGCAATTTTGGCAGTAACACCGAAATAGTTTTGGTGCTGTTTGCTGCTTATTAACGCGGAAAAATTATAACTGCTGCATTGTTTCACAGTTGAATTATTTTCAGAGCATGTTTGTGTGATGTCATTTGGTTTTGTGCTTGGCCTAGCTTTTCGTAGTGTGAGCTCTGTGTCAGCCCGCCTGCCTAATTAACTCATTAGTTCACTTTCGTAATTAAACCATTATTCTAATTTTGTTCGCTCATCCAGAAAGCGCTGAGACCGTAAACCAATTTCTTTTGCATCACTTCAACTGCAAAAAGTTATAAAATATTTATCCAATTTTTCCCAGCCAATTATCCAATCATTGTACACCGAAACGCTGCGGGAGCACTCAGGTTATAATCTCCACTACATTTATCGGGATTTCAGTTTGGACGATAGCTTTTGCAGCTGATTGCTGATTGAGATGGGAGTTCATAACCTGCTCCCACTCGTCCCCGTTGTGTGCCTTGCACTATTACTGCAACTGATTGGCTGCTTATTAATTTGCTACTGTTTGTGTTGTTATTGTTGTTGTTATGGTCTTCAGTCCAAAGACTGGTTTGATGCACTCTCCGCGTTATCCTGTCCAGTGTTTATTAAACAATTATTACTACAACTGGTTGGATGCTTATTAATTTGCTACCCTATAACCGTTGCTGAGACGCACTCATGTTTAAAATATTTAAAAAAAAAAAAATACCAGAAACAGTTTTCCTGACGATCATTTCTGTCTTGATTGTTTCACATTTTTACTGCTGCCATTTCACCTCGTAAGCCCTGTACTTTGAAACGAATATCGATAAGGTAAACTGTTTATCTTGTTAACCAAAGTTTATTAGCAGTTTATTCTACTGTACCCATGTTGCAATACCCAGCATCTCTGTCCTTTTTAAACATGTTCGCTCCTCTTGCACTACCTATTCTGATATTCCTGATCACTGTATCCACATCTTTGTTGAACGTGAAATACGTCTCATCATTCCTTTGTACTTTTGTGTCCCAATTCCTTCCTCACACATTCTTCTGGACGATTCTTTTTAAACTTAGGTCTATTCATATCGGCATTAAATTCTGTTCTGCTTCTAGGTGCGCCTTACAAGGAGATATCTGATTTCTGAATCTATGACTGACCATGACGTAATACAACTTGATAATTCCTCTGCCTTCGGGTCTTTTCCCCAATATATACCTCCTTTTATATGCTTGACATTTTTCAAGCGAGTGGGCGATCTAAATTATTTCTTAATAATAGATTTGCCAAGATCGTTTTTTGAACTTTTTATTTTATTTTAGATAACTGGTTTCGACAATTTTGGTTGTCATGTTAAGATCTGCAACTCTAAATGTGTACAAAATAGCATCTCAACGTGACATCGTGCTTAATGTGACATGAGGTGCTATTTTGTAAAAAATTACAACACCTATATATACATGGTGTTCCGTTTATCTTGACCACCCAAAATATCTCTGGTACAACAACAAGTATTGTAAAACGACTTTCACTTCTATCAATGTAAGGGAGCTCATGAATGTATATATTTTAAAACATTATAAAAGGAAAGTATGTGTGTTTTTTTGAACGCAGACGTATATGTTTTTCAATAGACACCCTATATTATTTCAACAGTAAACTGCAGCATGACAAATCACATAAACAATAGCGTTGATTGCATCGCAAATCGCCAGTTACATCCCGAGATATTGCGAAACGAAGATGACGCTTAAAATACACGAAACGAGCGGCTAGCTCACGTCCTGAGACTCAGGAGAGAATCACTTGCTGCTCAGGACGTACGCTAGCCGCCCGTTTCGCGAGAATCAACTTCGTTTCTCAACATATCTGGATGTAATTGGTGTATTGCGATGCAATCAACGCCATTGTTTATGTCATCTTTTTATGCTGTAGTTCGCTGATGAATATTATATCGTGTCGATTTGAAAACACATAAGTTTGTATCAAAAGTCACATATGCTTGCGTCTTAGAATGTTGCAAAAAATTTACATTCATCAGCCCCTGCCTTACATTGTTACCGGTGAAATCCTCCCTAATGAAAGTCCCGTGACTTACCACTGAGTCATCTCACTCGTTTTCTTATGTACCAGGTGGTCCACGTACGCCGTTCACTGTAGTTTTCTGTTTCCCTCATACTTTGATGCAGTGAGGGTTGTCTCGTCACTGCTGAACAGCGGTAGTGCGCGTACAAGTGAACGTCCAATGAGCTGCGCCGCCACTTCTATTTTCCTGCTGATTTCGCTCTGATAAAGTCACGTAACCTCTGTTTACAGGTTTTACAGTCAAACGGATAACAACTTCAATACAGTGAAGACTAGAAGCTTCGCAGGGCAGCTGAGTCCCGAAGGCTGTACGTCTCTGCTGGTGTGGGGGCAAGAAGGGCATCCGGTTACCCCGTACATATTAACAGACACCAAAGCCGGATTTAACAAAGAGCCGACCCTGCATGTGTGGGAACATGGCCAGAGGAGAATGAATGAAATGAGACTGCCTTTAACAGAAGCAGTGATATTAATTTAATGAGGTTTTCAAATTTATGTTAGAAAATTCCAACAACCTTTAGTGAAAGTAACAGCATAAAAACAGAAACATGGAAGACATTGAAGTACAAAGTGTCGTTAAAAGATCCATGCACGACGAACCTGGTGCTGCGCGCAACGTTACTATTTTGGAGCAAGCACGTCCCACACACGGTAAGCATATCTTAAATGCAAATAACGCGTGTGTACAATGTAGTATAAACAAAAATATTATACTACTATTTAATTTAGGTTGCAGTGTTATTTTACCTATAATAATAATAATAATAATAATAATAACAGAAACAATAATATGATTAACATTATTAATATTTTTCGTATCATTAAATCTCACCAGTTAACACGTATTCGTACTGATACCGACAGTTGCTTACTTCAAGGCATCCAAGAAGGCGGACAAGCATCTGATCATTAGTATTGTGAATAATGCGGTAGTAAAGATCTGTCAGTCTTTAAAAAAAGTTTAAAGGAATACAATTTAATACATTCATTATTGCAGTGAAATATATAATAGCACTTATTTAATACTATCTATTGCGAAGCACAAATTATTGCATTATGCATTGTTTATAAATTATTTGTAATATATTGATATGCCTTGAAAATGATAATATGGTTTCGGCCTTGTGCATACCATTTTGGTCACGGACAATCATTCTTGTACAGGAAAACCTTTCTCGAGCTCAGGTATCGAATCTGTCACCCCTCAAACTGCAAGAAAATTTTCTACCAGACGAGCTATAGAACCAATTATGTTTTCAATCACCGCTCTTACGTTTATATAGGTCTCCTACCTGTTGGCGTGGAGTCACCTTTACTGTTCTTCTTAGGCAAACCTTTCGGCGTCTGTTGCGTCCGGAATCAACAAACGTCAACGGAGGGTAGCGTGCGTGGGCTTCTTGGCATAGGTACCACAAATCGTTGTTTTATTCTTATATAATTGACCCACTTTAGGTTACGGTAGTAACACTAACAGTGGGCCTTTGCGATCGTCTTTTGACAGCTCGAAATTTAAATGAAAATAAAGGCTGAAGTATTCATCTGACACGAAAATTGAATAACCTAATTGGTAGAGGAGAAAATTCTCTACAACTTAGCTCCCTTATGTATTTTTCTTATCTCGTATCGTTTGTGACATATTTGCAAAAATACCAGAGATTTGACAACCTCAATTGAATTAACGAAAACCAGCCGTTCAGAGATGTCACGTGACATTCCTCGCCCAGAACACTCTGTGGCATACGCCGTCTTGCGTTGCGTATTTGATGATTTTCTCATTGTAACTTACACGTTGTCATTTCAAAGCAATGGCGCACTGAAGAATTAACAAAAACACATCGTTCTTCGTACGATAAATGATAATCTAGTGTCTACAAATACCATATTAGCATCAGTTAACAACGGCCATCAATAGTATGAGATTAAAGGACTCATCTTTTGGTTTACAGCCGTGGCATAGTGAGCAAGGCATTAGCCTATGACGCAAAAGGTCGGTGGTTCGGAACCCGCCACTCCCTATTTTTTTTTCCCTAAAAGGGTTTCAGACACTCGTATTAATTAATTTTTTATTATTTAGATTATTATTTTAGTCCAAAATATTTGCGAAAACGTATAAAACTACAAATCTAAAGTGGGCCGTAAAACACGTCAGTGAGATTTTTCTTTTTTTTTTCCAGTCGCTATGGACTTTGCTCTGGGAAAAATATTTGCGATAAATTCAGCCAAAGTAGGAATCTAGTACCACATTCTATATAGCTGCTCTGGTCTAGAATTTTCGATGTGGAAATTATTAGACATGAAACACTCTTGCTCCATTGCATTGTTACCTCTCAGAATTCTTCGAATAAGAGCTTCACCGTCTTGTCGGATGAGCTCCTGTATTCCGCCGAGGCACAGCGTTTGCCAGTGCGACTTGTGGACAGCTCAGGACACTGCCTGTCAGTGCTAGCGGATGGCGATCATTGTGCTGTCCACGCTGGAACGTCGCGTCCTGGCTGCGGAATATTCTGTATGCACTCGCACGCGGTGCCGAGGCTGCAAGTATGCCGAGTGCCCACCCGGTTACGGAGACACAGTGGCCATTCATCTGTCAACTGCACTGTTGACCTATTCAATATAAGACAGCTGCCTTCGTATCCTGCCTCTGTCGGAGATATACAAAGTTTGCGTCATCCCTGCTTTAGTTAAAACCGATAAATAATTCATGCCTTTTCGATCTGGAATTCCTTTCTCAATATTATATTCCATAGAAGTAGCGTAACTTTTCTGTAAACCAGAGTTGATTCCATAAGTGACTTAAAGTTAATCGTTCTGAATCGTTCTGAATGGATACCAGAGTGTAGGGAAACCTCGATCTAACGTTATGAAGGCAAGATTGGCGTTTTAACACTTGAGAACATAGCTTCTTAACTCTCATCCAATCTTTATTGTGCATCATTTTGTATCTACCAACCTCTGCTGTATTGGGATTAGTACTAAACAAATGCATGGGAACTCAGTCAATGAAGTTAGGTATAGAGCGAATCATATCTTTACGAAGTCGCCATTACAACAGCAACTCCAATAATGAAATATCACTCTATAAAATAGATACTAATTCACGATAAGACTCAGTTCTTGTCGTTCCTGAAACTTCAACAAAAACAATATGATTGCAAAATATGGAAATACGATGAGACTCAACAGTTGAAATTTCTAGGCATTCACATGGTAAGCTCTAGAGTAAAGTCGGTGTTCAGGATATTGTACAAAAACTAAATGCTGATTTATTTACTATTACACAGAAGAGGTAAAGAAACTGATATAGGTATGCGTATGTAAACAAAGAGATATGTAAACATTCAGAGGACGGCACTGTGATCGGCGGAGCCTCTATAAGGCAACAGGTGTCTGGCGCAGGCATTAGAGCGATTACTGCTGCTACAATGACAGATTTACCACGATTTAAGTGAGTTTGAACGTGGTGTTGAAGGTGGTGCACAAGAGATGCGATACAGGATCTTTGAGGCAGCTATGAAGTGGGAATATTCCCGTACGTCCATTTCACGAGTGCACCGTGAATGTTGTTAAGCCGGTAAACATCAAATTCTCCAAAATGGCTGCTGGCTAGAAAGAGATTATGCTGCAAGAACGATACCAACGACGACTGAAGAGAATTATTCAATACGGCAGAAGTGCAGCCCTTCCGCAAATTGCTGCGAATTTCAATGATGGGCCATCAGCAAGTGTCAGGGTACGAACCATTTAACAAAACATCATTGATGTGGGTGTTCGGAGCCGAATGCCCAATCGTCTCCAAGAGAGAAAGCCTTACGCATCACATGGAACCATCAACAAGGGCATGGGACTGTTAATGACTGGATTCATGTTGCATGGTCTGACGCGTCTCGTTTCCAGCTGTATCGAGCGAATGGATGTATACGGGTGTGGATACAACCTCTTGAATCCAAAACCCCCAATTCCTTTGTAGAGGCTGGTGGAGGCTCTGTAATTGCGTGGGGCGTGAGCAGTTCGAGTGACATGGGAGCCATGTTGTGTCTAGATACGACTCTGACAGGTGACACGTACGTACGCAATCCCGGCTGATGACCTGCATTCATTGCGCATTCCGACGGACTTGGGCAATTCCATCAGGTCAATGCGACATCAGACACGTCCTAAAGAAGTACGCAGTGACTAGTAACACTCTTCTGAATTTAAAAGCTGGATGCCTAACTCTCCAGACATGAAAATAACTGAAAACATCATGGATTCCTTGCTACGTACTGTTCGGAAGTGAACTAGGCTCCTCGCACTTTCTATTTATGGACAATTCTGCAAGGTGCACGGTGTCAATTCGCCTCCAGACGTACTGCGGTCAATAATTGAGCCAATGCCACGAAATGTTGCGGCACTAATGCGCAGGTGTTCCAGTTTCTTTGGTCCATCAGTGTAGAGCGGTACCCGAATAAGAGATAATTCAACACGGAATGTAGCCTATTTTGCTTATTTTCAGTCACCTATTACGTAGCAACTCTTCCAATATAAAAGGTGTGACAGACTATTTTATACTTCGGGCATCCACAGCAGAAATACATGTTTTAGCAATTCTAGAAAGTAATACAGACGATTAAGCCAGGATTCGTTTCCCTGAATTATCGTAATTCGCCTTAGCTGTCTTATATGCCTGTATTAGATTTTTAGTACACAGTAACATGTCCAACGGACCTTAGTTACCGCCAACAAGCGAATACGTGACAACTATTACTAACGATGCCGGATTATGAGTGCAACGTGGACACATACAAGGTCCAATAGCTTTCCTTCATTGCTACAGCACACTGATATCGTGGCGAGTATTGGGGGATTTTCCATAATGATATCTTAAACGACGGCAATACGTATTCAGAAATATTACACTTCTGAATCTATCATATACTATCTGTGCACTAGAACACCTTTCATGGTTTTTAATGACAATAGCAATTTTATGTCCAAACGCGCACCTAAGTCTTTTAACAGAATATGACGCGAACCAATTAGTACAATCCACTTTGCTTTAGATTCAGGGGAGATAGAACACACACTCCACGTTCAATTTAATAAAAAATAAATTAAGCAGTAAAACTTGGTTTAACCAACAGTTGACTGCAATTACATAGACGTTTACTTAATAGTGTCCCATATAAACCCAGCTAACAACTTTGAGGAAAGCTCCCATAAAACCCGGCACTCAACATGAATATCGGGACATCGTAATAAGCCATTCCACTTCATATAAATTAAGATACCTGAAGATGCACCTTTAATGGTGCGAAACCGGTTGTAACCTAATAAAGGCACATGAGACAGCTAGCTAAGGCGGATTACGATAATTCAAGAAAAGGAATCCTGGCTTAATGGTCTGTATTACTTTCTATAATTGGTTACAAAATGTGTGGTTCGAGCAATATGTGGTTGAGCCGTGGCGCCAGTGAGTTCTGTGCGTTTGTCACGATCGATCCTATCGGGTTGCATGTTATCTTTGTTTTCCTTCCGTGCGATGTTGACAGCCTGGCGAAGGGCAGTGACGTTTGACAGGGGGGTGAAAATCATATAGGGATTTCCGGTAACACGATGTTGGTTCGCCGCCAGGCCACATAGAGCGCTGCGAGCGTTGCGATTTTTCATCTCGCTTTCCTATTGGATGATTTACGCTTTACAGTCCTCCATATTTGTTTTGATTCGTAGGTTGTGTTCTGTGCTGAGGTTCTATAGCAATGTCTTCCCAATTGCGATCTTCTGTGTGCATTTTCTGAGTCTCATAAATTTCATTTATTTGAACTGTACAGAAGTTCCATTTCATATGACTGAAGATGCATAAATCGTAATCAACAGAAATAAAAATAAATTGGTTTTTGTAGACATTACAGTAGGCCTACATTCTTGTTTGCTGTACAGTGTATATGGCTGTAAAATTATTTATTTTGTACAACCTACTGTTCCTCTTTTTTTCCCATGAGTGGATATAATTGTGCCTTAGCGTATTTGAAAACTGAAAAATCATTTACATAGATGCATGCAGTATCAGATGATTTTTAGTCTGACATGCGAAAAATCACATTTATTTCCATGTGATAACGCCACATGGCGAAAATCGCAGTACCGAGTTTTAGAAACACACAATTTTACGGTGAAAAAGATTACCACGACATCATTTACGAAGTTTGGCGACTGTAAACAACAGCCACAAGCAATTAATGTTAGATTTTTATTTAAATTTCTGGTATATATTACTTTTCTAGGTCTCAAAAACCTTTCTATGAGGTCCACCCTCAAAGAATAAATGAAAAATATTGTCATCTAACACCAATATAACGTTTTCTCATTCGTGTATTTAGAAGTAAACATATGGATTTTCGCGCCACATTTTTCGGATTGAAAGTTCACTGCCAGGCCGCTAGTAGCGCTGCTGTCGTTCTGTGTTTCCGTGTTGTAACATGGTCTTTGCACTTCTATTATTTTTGGTGTTCTGTGACGTTTGAGGAGGAAAGCGGAAAGGTCGGTCGCCTCTCCTCGGGACGAGCGGAGCGTCGAGCTGGTTGGGCCGGCTGTCTTGTAGCGGACAGGACTGGTAAACAGGGATCCTGACGTCCCGCGTTTTCTGGCCACCTGGTGTTGGTATCCGGTCCAGGTTATATTTGTGATGATAACTTGATTCCAAGGATTTCCTGGCGGTCGCAACCGGTGGCGAGGTGATGCATGAAGTTGAGTGTTCCCTGTTTAAACATTATTAATGAGACTTGAGATATTGTTGACTTAATGGCATGCTGTTGTGCCACTTGGTGAACTTTAACTGCAGATTACCTTGGGTGTGCTGACGTTGTTATTGTCAGTAGAACCGGCCAGGGCTCAACTATTGTCATATTCTTATTTCCTTATTGTTGTCATGTTATTGTGGAGCTACGAGAGCATGCCCTGCTGTTTAAATCCGTGATTTTTTTCAGGTTCCCCACCCACGCGGAAAGCACGCCGTTGGTTCGGAGGTCGGGACAGTGACGTGCTTTCTTGCTACGCTAGAGTGCCCAGGGTATCCCGAATTTGGAAGGTTGCTTGAACTAACTTCTGAGCGGTCTGGCCATTTTCTGCCAGTTAAGTATTTCACCAGTTGCTTTCGGGTTACGCTGGGCTTCACTGGGGAACCTGTTTAGAATTTCTGTGCTAAATTGACACCCAAGTGGTGAATGCACTCATCCAGCTAGGCTTTTGCGTATGCTAATGGAGTAAAAAAAATATTCTAAACCGAGGAGAATTTGTGCCTCCTGATCTAATTATTCATTATTATTTCGTTATTCTTTAGAATCTGTGTTCTTAAATATCTTACTTGTTCCTTTATTGGTGTTTTGGTACAAGGTGCATGTTGCTGACTGACTCCCATATGGTTCATGCACTCATCCAGCTAGGCTTATTGTCTGAAATATTTTACTTGATCATTTATTTGTATTTTGGTATAAGGTGCATGTTGCTGATTGACACCTATGTGCTTATGCATTCATCCAGCTAGACCTATTGTGTCTAATAGAGTGAGAAAAAAAATCTTTTTTAAGCCATGGAGAATTTGAGCCTCCTGTTCTAATTATTCATTATAATTGGGTTGTGTGTAATTCGTGTTCTTAAGCGTTGTGCTTATTCATTTACTGTTGGCATTTATGGTACACTGCAGAAGTTGTTCAGGGATTCATGCTGTGAATCTAAAGCAGTTACTTGTTTACAGTTCAGTGTCTGGTCCCAGTGGCTTAAATAATTTTATAAATTGTTGTTTACAGTTAATATTTATCTTAATTGTTTTGGAAATCCATTGCTAATGGTTATAACTGGGCTATAAATGTTTGGATAAATGCATCCCTGTTGCCATAAAAATAATAATAGATAAACTAATAGATAAACTAATCGTATAAACGATAAACAACGAATTTGTGGGTCCCCTTTCACTTGTCTGTTGTCCCTATCAGCCTGTTGCCCTTAAGGGACGTTTCAGTGGTGTCATTTCGCAAACCCCTTGGTCATTCCCTGTTGAGTAGTTTGGGAATTCCGACATTGACCTCTTAATACATGTATTCTATAATTCCGTTTGTTGTTAATAATATTAGCTTATTTCAAAGAGTTGACAATTTCACCCAGTTAATACGCCTACTCTTCAGAAATGTAGTATTTTGCTGCAGCCGTTTTCATTAAACTACCATAGTAAATAAAAAATCTTGTTAGTGATCCACGCACATTCAAGTCTAACCTGAAGAGGTTCCTCGTTGCGCACTCTTTCCTTCGAGTAACTCATGGAAAAGTTCAGAGATCAGGCTGATCCTGTGTTCTTTTGTCGACTGCGATTGCTTAGACTTAGGCTTACTGTGTTGATTTCTTTAGGTTTTATTTTAACTGTTACTTCTCTTCTGTTAGTTTTATGTAGTAACTCCTTGGGTTCTTGCTTAAATTGATACATACATACATATTTTAAAACAGGAGCAAGACGTTTACGTTTAGTTTATGGATGGGATTGTGGCATTTAAGAGATTTGAACCTAATTAATTAACTTTTGTTAAGATTATCTTCTTAAATTACAATGCTATCTTTTTTCTACGAAACAGTTGGTATGTACTCTTCATCAAGTATTTATATTTATTACATAGTGGTTCATTGCGACACTATAATAAGGAAAACTACTTGTTGTTTTAGATATCTCGGCATTTTCTTTAATTAGAACAGGTTGTATAATGACTACCTTAAGAAAGTTTGTTCCGGTATTTAGTATCCTTCACACAAATACTTTGTATAACTTATTAACTTTTATGTTAATTATTTTACAGCCGGCCGCGTGGCCGAGGTGACTGAGGCGCTCCAGTCACGGTCAGCACGGCCACTACGGTCGGGGGTTCGAATCCCCCCTCGGGCATGGATATTTGTGCCGTCCTAGTTCGTAAGTAGTTGATAAGTAGTTTGTAAGTTTAGGGACTGATGGCCCCGTAGTCGAGTCCCATAAGCTTAACAAACATTTGAACATTTTTTAAATTATTTTACAGGTTGAATACACGACCAATGCATGAACAGTTGTATATTTTAAGCATATTAGTACTTGCGAATTGGTTTGCTAGAATATTTGCTGACTTTTCGCAAACATTGATTGTAGCATTAATACGGCAAATAAAATTGTATTCATTAGGCATCTGTTACGTAAAGGGTGTTGCTTGAACTGTGATGTAAGCTAGAGCTACTGTACTAATATTATAAACAACAGCCTTAGTTTTATCAAGCTCGGTTCCATGACTGTTTTCTTTCTTTCTTTCTTTCTTTTTATTTTTATTTATTTATTTATTTATTTTTGTAGAAAATTGTTTCCATCAATCAGTCGTAAATATGTGGAATGAAACTTTAACTCTGCAGCTGAGTTTGCGCTGATATGAAACTTCCTGGCAGATTAAAATTGTGTGCCGGAACCGGGACTCGAACCTGGGACCTTTGCCTTTAGCGGGCAAGCGCACTACCGACTGTGCTATCCCGACATGACTCACGATGCCGCCTCACAATTTTACTTCCGCCAGTACCTAGCCTTCTAGGAAAGTAGGAGGTTAGGTACTGGCGGAAGTAAAGTTGTGAGGCGGCATCGTGAGTCGTGTCGGGATAGCACAGTCGGTAGTGCGCCTGCCCGCGAAAGTCAAAGGTCCCAGGTTCGAGTCCCGGTTCCGGCACACAATTTTAATCTGCCAGGAAGTTTCGTAAATATGTAGTTTATTCAGATCTAGATTTCGACCATTGTATGCTCATTATAAATGCTTAAAACAAACAGTTAAAATGTGAAACATTTCGACCTCCATGTTGGAGGTTACGTTCATACTCAATGAAGGTAACCTCCAACGTGGAGGTCGAAATGTTTTAAATTTTAACTGTCTTATGTATTGATTATGGTGACACAGAGGTCGAAATCTAGATCTGAATGACAAAATATTTACCACTGAATGCTGGAAAATGTTTTGTACAAAACAGTCTTAGTTTTTGGTTTGGATAAATGGGTAGCATCATACGGTACAATGGTCGTAGTCAGAATGGCCATATGTTTGTAAATCTAAGGGACTTAAATGCTCCGGTATCAGTCCCTAAGCTTACAAACTACTTCTACATCTACATACATACTCCGCAATTTACCGCAAGGTGCTTGGCGGAGAATACACTGTACCACTACTAGGCATAACCTTTCCTATTCCACTCCTAAATAGAACGAGGGAAAAAATAATGCCTATATGCCTCCATATGAGCCGTAATTTCTCTTGTCTTTGTTATCCATACTCAGCTTCAAATTCTGGCCCTCTAAATTTCCTCAACAGATTTCTCGTAAAGAACGTCGTCTTTCTTCCATCGATCACCATTTGAATTCCCGGAGCATTTCCGTGACAGTCGCGAATTCATCTAACCTACCAGTAATGAACCTAGCTGGTGGCCTCTGAACTGCTTCTATGTCTTCCTTTAAACTGATCTGCTGCGGGTTCCAAACACTTGAACAATACTCAAGACATGGTCGTACAAGCGTTTTATAAGCGGTCTCCTTTACAGATGAAGCACATTTTCCCAAAATTCTCCCAATAAACTGAAATCGGCTGTCCGCCTTACTCACAACTGTCTTTACAAGTTCGTTCCATTTCATATCGTTCTGCAATGTTACGCCTTTATATTTGAACGACGCGACTTTATCAACAAGCTCACTACTACTACTGTATTCGTACATTATGGGATTGTTTTTCCTACTCATGCGCATCATTATTCTACATTTAGATCTAGCTACCATTTTCGCACCAGTTAGAAATTTTGTCTAAGTCATCCTTTACGCTATTAACAGTCAATTACCCTCCCATACATCAAAGAATCTCCAGCAAACAGCAGCAAAATGTTTCTTTGTTCATCATACAATTTTTTATAGATATAAAATAATAGCGGTCCTATCACACTCCCCTGGGGCACCCTTGATGATACACTCGTCTCTGACGAACATTCGCCGTCGAGAGCTTCGTGCTGCGTTCTATTACTTGAGAAGTCTTCAAACCAGCCTCAAATCTGTGAGCCTATTCCACACGCTCGTATCTTCGTTAGCAGTCTGCAGTGTGGCACCGCGTCAAACGCCATTTTGAAATCGAGAAAAACTCAATCTGCCTTAACTTTAACTTATGCTAAGGACAACACACACACCCATGTCCTAGAGGGTCTCGAAACTCCGAGGACGATTAACCGCGCTCCGCAGCAAGGCGACTTAGAGCGCTCGGCCACTCCACCGTGGCCCACTGTGAGTGATAGTTTCAAGGAATTGCTATAATCCACTGTTGCTACAGGTAAATTGCTATTTTACCTTGGTCATTATACGTCAAAACTGATTCTGTAATTTGCTCGTATTTTAGCACGGATGATAGCTGTTTATATCTGAACCCGGACACGCTTCAACAGTAAAAACATCAGTGGAATTGCGATAGATGACTACTATTGTTTATTGTCGTTCATTGTATTACTCCATAATATTCTTCTCGGGTTTCCTGCTGGATCAAAACGTCATATTGACACAATATTTCTGCGGTCCACCTGGCCTGAGACTCTCGGCGAGTCGGTGTACCAGCACTGTCACCTGAGGATGGCGGCCAGGTGGACAGCCGAAATATTGTGTCAAGATGACGTTTTGATCCGGCAGGAAACCCGAGAAGAATATTATGAAGCATTACGCCGCGAAAGCCTACGCAGTCACAGTTGTATTACTGCAAGAAATAGTAAACTTATTTAATTGAAATAGTGTGAGGACTTCAGAAAAAAAAGTAAGGAAAGATAGAAAATCAGCTGCAGGGAAGGACGTTTCAGTTCTTAAGAATACGTCTAGGAAATGCTGAAACACCTAAAAAGGACTACGAAAAGCGCAACTGCGGAAAACACAACACGTCCATTTTAAGAGGCTATACGGAACGTACGCATCGAAGTCGTGGGGTGAGGAGGGGAGTGCGGGAAGGGAGAGGAGACGAGAGGAGAGGAGAGAAGGAAGATCCGGCCCTGAACCCGCGGCCGGCTGTTGAACTCCGCAAGGATTCGCCAACGGCCTTACCAGGCCATAGCGGGAGCGCCAGACGGATGCGCTGTCTCGCCGAACAGTCCTCGCTAATGTATCTCTTTGTTTCGGTGTCGGTGGACTTACGCAGGTGGGACGGGAATGTGGAAGCACCGCGAGATATGCATGCCGCTGCTGGTTGCAGACTTGTAGCTGGACGCAAACGGTGTTGGAAAACCTAAGGGACCAACCTTCTTTCCTAGACGCATTGCCGGTGTTATCCGTACCAAAGATGGTTATACCAGGTACTGGTCGTTATGTTCTGGGTGACCACTGTGTATGGGTGCTTATGATACGATGACCTGCCTCAATCAATTGCCAATACGTCGATTACCGCGCTGTATGTCAGATGATGTAGTCGTTTGAAATCGATTGCACTGAGTGAGAAAATTAAATTTATGCTTTCGTTGCTGTGTATACGAGAATCTCTCACAAAGTTTAAGTTCCGTTTCTATTTCCATCCGCGGCAGTGGTACTATCGCAGTTCCGAGCATGCCTATAAGTTACTCTGACTCAAGGTGAAGACATGTACGCCATTTTCAGATCACCAGTACCAACGTGTGCTTTGTAGTGCTTTTTTATAATGTCCGCCGTAACTGAAAATGTGGCCTCGTGTGAAATCAGATCTGTGATTTCGTTTCCTAAATGCAAAGAAAGTTAAATCAAAGAAAAGTCGTCGGCAAATCTGCGAGGCTTACGAGCAAAATCCTATGAGTGATTCAATGGTTAGAAAGACTTGATCAAGTGCACAATGAAGAACGAAGGCCTGTCTGTGGTTACTTATGAACTAGTTCACACAATTGAAAAGAAGATTAAGCAAAACCGCAAATTTGCTATGGAAGTTCCGCAAATCTCACGATCACTAATTCATGAAGTTTTTAATGAAAATCTTAAATTTCGAAAACTTTGCTCACGTTGAGTACCCAAAGTTCTTGCTGAACAGTACAACAAACTGCGGATGGGCAGCGCACTTCAATGTTTGACACGCTACAATGAAGATAGTTACGGGAGATGAAACGTATGTATCGAACAACATCCATGAAAATAAAAAATAAAAATAAAAAGAGGCAATAAATGGAATGGAAGCACACTTTATCCCCAACGCTTTTAATCCTAAGCTAATGTTGACACCTCGAAAAGTCATGTGAACCGTTTTTTGGGACAGAAAAAGCACTTTACTGATTGACTTCTTACCGCGAGGCCAAACAATGCACATGGTTCCCGCAAGACCATTAAGAAATGGCGCCGCTTAATACAAAACAAGTGCCGAGGATAACGGATGACTGTCGAAATGTGTTCTCTCTCTCTCTCTATTTCGTTATAATGCCCGACCTAACACGGTGAATGACAGCGAACAACTCTTACGGGAATTTCACTGGGACGTGTTTGATCATTCTCCATACAGACCGGACCTCGCTCCTAGCGACTTTCATCTGTTCTTACACCTAAAATCTGTCCTTTGTGGTCGACACTTCAACGATGATGACGAGCTCAAAGAACAAAGGAACCCATTACCACATGGTTGAATACACAGGTGGCAACCTTCTATGAAGAAGGCATACAAAAACTTGTGCCACACTATGACTAGCGCCTACAAAATTTCGGAAGCTATGTAGAAAACCAGTTTAACATGAAAGTAGTTTGTTAAATTCTCTATATAAGACCTCAGGCAGTAGAGATCTGCAAATGCAAGTTAAAACGCTCACTGCTGCTCTAAATTGCTTTTTGAGGGGCCACAATACTTATGCAACGGAAATTTATCTAATTTCTCACTCCTTAAGGGAGCAGCCAACGTTTTAACAAAAACAAAATAAATGTTTAAAAAAAAGGAGTAGATAATTAAAAAATGGGATGGGGAGCATGAAATTATAAAGCAGAGGTTTGATACTTTAAATCATCATCTATTCAATAAAATGAACAAGCAAGTAAATGTGGGGAGACCAGATTAAGCACAACAAAGCACACACCTTGTACAACAGTGAATTAAATCATAATGTTAGTACCTGTAATTAAATTGTTTCTGCCCTTTATGGACATGGAGGTAATGTGTGAGGAAATTTGTAAATACACAGTGGATAAAGGAAAGCAGATTCATTCACTCACACATACACGCACATAATGCTTGCAACACATTACTCATACAGCAACAGATTGACAGCAGCGGCGAAACAAGCGTTGGCGGCGTTTTGACGAGATGACGGGTGTCTTCAAGCAAAAATTAAAATTATACTATGCACCAAACAAACTCATGTGTGGGGAGGCAGCAGCATACTATCCTTAAGTACCATGTGGTGTGCAACCACAGTGAATTACATAGAAGTTCAAGTAAATCATGCGCGAGAATTCATAGAGAAGGAAAATAGTATCAGTAAAAGTATGGCTGAAGGCCGAAGTAATGACCGTAGCGAAAGCACGTTGTGCAGTCGGTCATACCAAGTCAGAAAAGACGAAATCAATCCAGAAAATCTGAAAAAAATTTAGCATACTCACAGATACAGACACATTGTGAAAACGTTACTTAAAACAGCAAGGAAATTCAAACATACTAAGTTTACACAAAGGCTGAATGCCTCACATGTGAATTCTAAATTAAGAAAACCGGACACAAAATCGTTATCGGAATGGAAATACAAACACTACACTGCATCACTAGCGTTCTGTAAACTAAGAAACACTTCGCCTCACATAGTGAAAGAATTACTCAAGAAAACTATCACTGATAAACCAAGACAGCCTGGTCACAAACAAAGTAAAGTTCTAACAGTATGCCATCCCCTCAGCATGATTCGACGATACACTCACTTCGGATGCAGCAAGAGTGCGCTCTCAGGCCACAGGAAAAGCCTTCCCCTCCACACACCTGATTTAGGACGCGCTCAGAACGATGCAGAGCGCGTTCAGAGCCTACTGTCTACCAACCCTCCTCGCTAGCTGGAGAAGATAATGTCCTCTTACTAGAGCTCCAGAGAGGTCTTTTTTGTCACCTTTTTCGACCATGGTTACGTTGGTACTCCACTAAGAACAAGCCACCTCGCCATCTTGCCAAGATAGGTTGTCTCTGGCCACCCAGCAGACAACAATGCAGACGACATCTGAAGCCATGCATTCTTAACTAAAGTAAACGAGGCCAAGAGCGACTGTAAGCCATTGCACGGCAGCCAGTCAATATTAAAAACAACCTTCCACATTCATACGAACACGCAAGTTCAATCACTCAGGTGAAAATATATGTATAAACATGGGGCCTTGATCATTAATAAAGGAATAAAATAATTGACACACAAGTAGACAATATTAATGGCGGAACAACACTTCAGAGTAATGAATAACACAAAATGGAACATGACCACACATTCAGTGGACGTGTTCCAAACAGTGGCGTAGCTACTATAGGGCTAGGCGGGGCAGTGCCCCGGGGCCCCCGAGCTCAAGGGGCCCCTCGACCTACGTGAGCGACGTTCGAAAAATGTTACCGTAGATCCTTGAACACTTTCATGTTCGCCAATTACTTCGGATAATCGAGGTTCAACTGTATATAAGAATTTAGCTGAATGAAGGTTTTCCGACTTTGAACTTTTTGAACCCTGACCAACAAACCTCAAACGCACGAAGTGAAATCCAAAAATTATTCGCACTCCAGAATATAAACATAACAAGGTCCTTTGCTTGTCTGTTAAGACGTGGACCCTGCCATCGTCAGCGTATTGTCGGTTGAAGTCGGAGTTGCCGTGCCTGTCAATCTTTGCGAAATAACAGTGAATGGTGCTGAATTACTAGCACAGTGTTTGACAGTAGACAGTGTGACCACAATTGAATATGAAGTCTCTACAATGTATTATTACAGAACGGTATTATTATGGTAACTCAACTGTTTGTGTAGTGAATTCCCCAAAGGTGTGCTCCATAATCATAGATCCCAATGAAGTGCTGTAACCAATTGCACTCTGAAATTCGTACAAGAAGAAGAGAAAATATGATTACTTTGTCACAATAGTAAATTGTGCATTCAAGACACTACCCTGTATCCCACCGCCACTATAATAAGCGAAGATGTCAACTTAGTAATTTTACTTATTACTTTTTAAGTCCCATAAGCTCTACAAACATCTCAACATTTGAAGTAATACTTCTTCATTGTTTATATTTTACTAGCTTATG
Organism: Locusta migratoria; assembly: GCA_026315105.1. Lineage (NCBI taxonomy): Eukaryota > Metazoa > Arthropoda > Insecta > Orthoptera > Acrididae > Locusta > Locusta migratoria. Next base: position 544,752,168 of record CM048744.1, read on the forward strand.
CCTGCGATTTCATTCACCTAGTATGGAGCAACTTCGGAAACTATCCCAAGAGGTCGTTTATCTTTATGTCCTACCCAGGTCCAGATCTACCCCTCTGCAAAATTTCATTCAAATCCAACCAGTAACTTTTGCGTGAAAGCATAACAAACAAACCAACCTTCACAGTTACAATTATATTTGAGAGTACAATGAAATATTATCTGCTGCACATAATAATTTACTTAATAGTATTTAGCGCCGGCCGCGGTGGCCGAGGGGATTGAGGCGCTCCAGTCACGATCTGCACGGTCACTACGGTCGGGGGTTCGAATCCCCCCTCGGGCATGGATGTTTGTGTCGTCTTTAGTGTAAGGTAGTTCATAAGTAGTTTGTAAGTTTAGGGACTGATGACCCCGTAGTTAAGTCCCATATACTATACAAACATTTGAACATTTGAATAGTATTTAGGTTTGCCTTATTATGTCTTCCAATAGGTGATAAGGAACTTATGATGAAGTAGTTTTGCATAGTTTTAGTTTAAAGAGGGCCCCAATGTCATTTTTGCCCCGGGGCCCTTGGTGACATAACTACGCCACTGGTTCCAAACATATTTTTTCTGCATCTGTACACGTTTGTTTTATATAAGCAAACGGAGCATATTGTGTGGACATACCTCATACATAAATTAATAGAATGACCCGTTGCTTCAAGACACATCAACTTGTTTAAAATGCGCGACCTTTATGACAGATTCTTCTCTGCCATTGTCCATTTTCTACACAATGTTCTGCTGCCACTCAAGAAAGCGCATACCGAATTGCCGAGGTATCTGTCATTACTCAGACTAATTGTATCTGAGTCACGATCATGAAATAAGTGATTAAGGTGAAATTTTGTGTCAATGTCTTCCATAACGACAACGGTTGCAACTAAGCCCAACTTGTGATTTCGGCAAAGGAAGGTTGAGACATGAGCAGCATACGTGGAACAAAGTATTACCGAATGGCGCTTCTGCAGTCACCAGTCACGACTCACAGAAGGCAGCGAGGCATCTCTTGACAATGGCCAGGGATCACTCGACTGAAAGCTTGTGGGTTTTAAACCACTAAACGCGGATGGCGCCCCAGAGAATTTTAAGAGTAATCACACTTCATTAGACAATAAAATACCGAATTGGGCATAAGTCTTTAATTCACCACAACAACGTTTTTGGTGTGTTACTACTCACACTTTCTGTGCTTAGAACAATTACAGAGTGAAATATCCCAATACTAAGCACACAGTAATTACATTTGCATGTACCGTGATTTCTCTAAATCGATCCAGGTCAGTTTCATTTGAAAAAAAGAGCACCGATTTCTTTCCTTAAACGAACTAGTGATCCTTGTGCAATGATGTCTCTAGCCTTCCTTCTAGATCGATTCTTCCATATAAGAGCCCATTAAATCATCAGACTATGTCTACATTTACTAAGGCACAAAACGTTTCTGCTTTATCTTGTAACCCTCCAGTAAACTACCTTCGTAAGGTACTGATCTTTCCAGTGGTTTTTCAGCTTCATGTATGTTACTTCTCTGCTTTATTCATACTAAAGCGTTGCAAAACTCACACTTATCATTAAGTCCGGTATTCATTTTTGGGTGTTGGAATTTTTGAAAGCAGCATTAAAAGTTACTGTCACTGTACGCTTTTAGCACCATTAGGGATGCAGTGGTTTGTAAAGGTGGAAGACAGCATTGCAGCCTTGAAAACTGTGCGTGAACTCGTCGAAAAACACGTAGAAACGGTTCAAACCACTATCGTTGCGGTTTCTGGCCGCGTCTATATTGTGACCACTGCAACATTAATGCTATCTATTTGTGTGTTAATTATTTTATTCTTTTTATGAATGATCAATGCTCCATGTTTATATATGTCTGCCCCACATTTATATATGTTTCCACCGGTGTGATTGAACTTGGGTGTTCATATGAATGTGAATGTGTGCTCTTAACATTGGCTGACTGCCGCGCAATGGCTTACAGTCGCCGCCTCGCGCTCTAGGCCTCGTTTTGTTGTAGTTAAGAACACATGGCTTCATCTGTCGTCTGCGCTAGCGCCTGCTGGGTGGCCAGAGACAAGCTTACTTGGCAAGATGGCGAGGTGGCCGTGTTTATAGTGTCGAACCAACCTAAGATTTTAGTGCGGTCTACATCTGGTGTGTGGCAAGAGGAGGTTTTTCCGAGGCCTTACAGCTTTAGTCGTGACTCTTCATCCTGGTTCCGACGACTGAGGAAGTAAGTACACCGCCGAATAATGTGAGGGGTAAGCCATGCTGTTAGGACTTTGATTTATTTGTGATCAGGCAGTCTCGGTTTTTCAGTGATAGTCCTCTTGAGTAATTTCTTTCGCTATTTGAGGCGAAGTGTTTCTTAATTTACAGAACTCGAGTAAATTCAGTGTAAATTTATTATTTCCATTTTCATTCCAGTGATGATTGTGTTTCCGGTTTTGCTCAAGTTAGAATACACGTGTGTGGCCCTCAGCCTTTGTGTAAACTTAATGTGTTTGAATTTCCTTGTGTTTTTAACTAACGTTTTCACATTTTTTCTGTTCCTGCGAGTATGCTAAATATTTCTTAGATTTTCTTGCTTGATTCCGTCTTTCCTGTCTTGTATGACCGATTGAACCATGTGGTCGCTCGCCGCATGATACTTAATAGTAGTACGCAGATGCTTTCCCACACATGAGTTTGTTTAGGGCACAGTATATTTAGTGCACAGAGAGCTGCTATCTCGTCAAGATGCCGCTGATGCTTCGTTTCGCTACTGCTTTCATGTGTTTGAGCATTGTAATGTACTGCCTAGCTTTATGCGTGTGTCTGTGAATGAATGAATGTGCTTTTAGCTACCTTTGTGTATTTGAAAGTTTCCTCCCACATTGCCTCCATATTCATAAAGGGCAGAAACAATTTTAATATGGGCAGTAATTATATAATTTAGTTTACTTTTGTAAAAGGTGTGTGCTTAATTTGGTCTCCCCACATTTATTTGCTTGTTATTTTACTGAATAAATTATGATTGTAAAGTATCAAACCTCTTCTTTGATTTAATGCTCCCCATCTCATGTTTAATTATCTATTCATTTATTTTTAACATTGATTTTGTGTGTTCAAACGTTGGCTGCTCCCTTAAGGAGTGAGCAGTTAGATAAATTTCTGTTACAGATGTACTGTGGCCATTCATAAAGTAATTTAGAGCAGCAGTGAGCTTTTTAACTTTCATTTGCGCATCTCATGTGCCTGAGATCTTGCTAATTTTAATATCAGGCTACTGTCAGGTTTCCCCAATGTTATTCAGTTTCGTCCTTCTCCAGGAGACACCGCCTTGAAGTGACTCTCTCCATGCGGGCGGATAGCATTGTGTGTTCAGATAACAATAAGAGTTATGAGAACGCCCTATCTTCTCACTTCTGCCTGTCATCCTTTCACATTTGATAGAAAAGGGAAGAGAAACCAGGACAGCTGAAGAGAAAGCAATTCATCTAGGGAAAGGTTACTCCAAAATCAAATATCCTGGTCCTCAAGGTTAGGGGTTGGCAATGGGTTACACCCAATAAAGGAAAGCTTCGAAATCTTGTAATATAAAATAGAGGGAAAGTTCGATAAGAAGGTGTACGGTTTGGGATATGGAATATTCGTAGTTTATATAAAACAGACGCCGCAATCAGTCTAGTCAATCGAAAGATATAAGACGGATCTAGTTGTTTGCAGGAAGTCCTTTGGGAGGATATTGATACCGTTGATATTGAGAAGTGCACACCTTTTATGAAAGTTGTGAGACAGGACATAAATTGGGTATGGCATTTTGTGCGAGTAAGGCTCTGACTGCTAATGCATCTGGGTTTGAGACTAACACCTAGAATAACAGTATTAACAATAAACGTCGAAAAATGTAACATATCGTTTGTGAACTGCCATGAACCCATAGAAGAAAGTACATCCCAAGTGAAGGATGTATTCTACACAGAACGGGAGATGGTCATGGATGACATCCAGAATAATAAACGTGAAGTGCTACTAGGAGACATAAATGCTAAACTTGGAAGGGAGGAGGTATTCCAGTCAACAACCGGAAGACACAGTCTTCGTAAGCTCAGCAATGATAATGGCATCAGAATCATGTCCTTTGAAACATACGAAGGATATTAATATGCAGCACAAACTTCCAATGGAAGGATATACATAAAGGAACTTGGGTTTCGCCAGATGCTACTGCAGTGCTATTCTATATATAAGCAATGGAACAACAAAATCTTTTGCAAGTGACGAATATACCATCTAGTGAATTTTCTTGCTCCATATAGAGATGGATTTGTCGGGCTAAAGTAGGAGTAGACTAAATTTAAATTTTGTAAAAAAATAAATAAATAAATAAATAAATAAATAAAAACATTTCGAAGGTGGCGTGCAATAATGGGCAAATATAATGGTTATTTCTTTTTTTAAATTTTCAAATGTTCGTAAATCTAAGGGACCTAACTACGTTGGCCATCAGTCCCTAGGCTTACAAACTACTTAAACTAACTTAAAGTAACTTCCGCTAAGGGTAATAAAAACACACATGCCCGAGGAAGGACTCGATCCCCTACGGCGTACGACCGCGTGAACCGCAGAAGGGCGCCTCGTTGCGCACAGCTATTCCGCCGCGGTTCATTCTTTTACCACCTGCGACTTTCCTATCGGTTCTCACCAATAAGACTTGGGCAATACATAACTCGGGTAGTAAAAGTTTATAGCTCGTTGTCTCTATACATAGGAGTGAGTTATGTATGTGAGCTTCTATGCCCTAAACAGCTACCCATTTGTTTACACAAGATCAATAATTAATATGTAGTTTAGCCAGTCTATTAATCTGCATATGATGACGGGAAAATATATTGTCACGTTGCAATGGAAGTAGGCTTGACTTCGAAGGCAACTAAACACAGCACTTATACTGAAAGCACGTTTATTACGCACTCAACATACACGCAGCACTGACTGCCTCTCAGGCAGAGTTCTCTGCTATTTATACACAGACAGAATTTACCAGAAATTAGAAGAACAGTTAACATAAGAAACACGTAGAATTTACAAGTGAACATAAGAAAGATGTAGAACCTTCTGGAATTGTAAATTACAAAGAAATAAATCTTTGCCGGTGGGCGGGATTGAACCGGCGACCTTCTTCTCCGCAGTCCGTGACGCTATCCCCTGCGCCACGCCGGCAGTTGGTGTTCGAGGTCTCTCGCGGCATTGCTCCCTCTCCTGGAGAAACAGCGACCCGCTGTTATGATCCCTGTGGAGCCAGCTGCATTGTCCTGGATCTTGACCGTGTCATGGGTCCTCTGTATGACAGTTCAAAAGAATCCTTCCCTTCTCCTCGATTATCGACGACAGACGTTCCTGTCGTGGCTTCATGAGGAACATTACCGTCCTTAAAGTCCTTGAACAAGAAGCCATTGTCGTCTACCTGCTCTTCAGGATCGTAGTAAGGCTTCATGCGCAGGACGTGAACAATGTCTCTTCGTTTTTGACGTTTCGACGACGGCTCATAATCCTCAACTTCGTATGTGACGTCTGACAGGCGGCGTATGACATGATACGGACCAAAGTATCGCTTCAATAACTTTTCTGACAGTCCAACCTTCCGTACAGGGGTAAAAATCCATATCAGATCTCCTGGGCTGTACACAACAGGTCGGTGCTTGTCGTTATACCGCTGACGGTCCTTCTCCTGGGCGTCCAGTGTCCGTATGCGAGCCAGCTGTCTTGCTTCTTCGACCCTGGTGATGAGCTGTTTAACATAGTCGTCCTGAGTGTCGTCCGGTTGGAACGGGAACAGTGTATCCATTGTCGTCTCAGCTTCACGGCCATGGAGCAGAAAAAACGGAGTGAAGCCTGTGGTGTCTTGTCTTGCGGTATAGTAAGCAAATGTCACGACTGGCAGAATTGTATCCCAATCCTTCTGCTCAACATCGACGTACATCGACAGCATGTCGGCTAACGTTTTGCTAAACGTTCCGTAAGACCATTTGTCTGAGGATGGTATGCAGTTGTCATTCTGTGGACAATGTTGCACCGTGACATTACCTCTGATACTAGTTTTGACTGGAATACTTTTCCACGATCAGATATCATGCTCCATGCTTCAAAATAATGTCTTCTACAAGGAATTTTGCGATCTCTGGAGCTTCGGCAGTCGGCACAGGTTTGGTGACAGCTTAGCATATGAGGTAGTCATTGCAGACTATTATCCAACGGTTACCGGTTGTCGACTGCGGAAACCTCCCTAAAAGATCGATCCCAACTCGGTGGAATGGAGCTGCTGCCGGCGAAATCGGTACGAGATGTCCTGGAGGTAATTGCGGTACATTCTTCCGTCGCTGGCACTCTTTACAGTGACTCATATAGTGCTTGACAGATCGCTAGAGACCTTTCCAGTATTACCTGCGTCTGATTCTGTCTAGGGTCTTCACGAATCCCAGATGACCGGATATTGGAGCATCGTGGAAATATTTGAGAATAGCTGGCTGGAGATGAGCTGGAACAACAAGTAGCCATTTGGGGCCCAGTGGATCGTAGTTGCTCTTGTACAATGTTCCGTTTATAAGTTGGAACTCTCCATTGGTAGGTTCTCCTTTCTCCAAGGCCTCTATCATTTTTAATAGTGTCGGATCTTCCCTCTGTTCAGCTGTAACGTCATCTAATTCAGTGAGAGCTGAAATTTCATTAATGCTGTTGTGTTCCACTAATGGATTCCTCGAAAGGCAGTCGGCATCCTTGTGTTTGCGCACGTTCTTGAATACCGCTGTGAGTACTCTTGGAGTACTCTTGGAGTCTTAGTGCCCATCTTGCTAGTCGACCTGATGGATCCTTCAAGCTAGTCAGCCAACACAAAGAATGGTGGTCTGTCACGACGGTGAATGGTTTGCCGAATAAATACGGCCGGAACTTGTTGATAGCCCAGATAACCACGAGACATTCTTTTTCAGTTGTAGTTTATCTCGGACTTTGAGAGTACTCTTGACACATAGGCTATCACTTTTTCGGCACCTTCCTGAACTTGTACAAGCACTGCACCAATCCTATAGCCATTGGCGTCTGTGTGAAGTTCCGTTTCTGCATTCTCGTCGTACAAGGCTAGCACTGGTGCGGAAGTTAGAGCCTCCTTAAGTGCTCGTAAAGCTCTTTCTTTTGTCTCATCCCAGTAAAATTTGGCGTCTCCCTGCACAGGTTCTTGTAATGGACGTGCCTTGTTACAAAATTCTTTTATGAAACGTCGGTAGTATGAGCACAGCCCGAGAAAACTTCTCACATCACGAATGTGCTGAGGAGTTGGAAATTCTGTGACTGCCCTTACTTTATCTGGATCAGGACGGACACCATCTCCGTTGACTAGGTGCCCCAGGATTTTTATCTCTTTGGCGACGAAGAGGCACTTCTTTGGATTGAGGCGGAGACCTGCAGCCTGAACACACTTCAACACAGTTGATAGGCGACTCAGATGTTCTTCAAATGTTTTCGAGAAAACGACAATGTCATCTAAATAGCATAGACACGTCCTCCACTTAAGGTGTCGAAGCAAGTTGTCCATCATGCTTTCGAATGTGGCTGGAGCATTACATAATCCAAATGGCATTACTTTAAATTCATAGAGGCCGTCAGGTGTAACAAAAGCCGTCTTCTCCCTGTCAGCTTCGTCAACCTCGATTTGCCAGTAAACGGTCTGCATGTCCATAGCTGAGAAGTATGTAGCGCCTTTCAAGCAGTCTAAGGTGTCATCAATACGCGGCAATGGGTAGACATCTTTCTTTGTGATACTGTTCAGCCGCCTATAGTCGACACAGTATCGCCACGTGCCGTCCTTCTTCTTTACGAGGACCACCGGAGACGACCAAGGACTCTCCGAAGGTTGAATAATGTCATCTCGCAACATCTTCTCCACTTCCTCCTGAATTATCCGTCTTTCAGCTGGCGACACTATACGAACGCTGGCTAATTGGCGGATGGTCCCCAGTACTGATACGGTGCTTTATCGTGGGCCGTTTCGTCTGACTTATCCCCTGCTGAGGTGTGAATGCACCCGAAAATTGGCGTAGTATACCTAACACCCGCTGGCGATGTCCCTTGGTCAGTCCAGGCCCTATTGGCAGTTCCACGTTTGTTTCCTCCAGCACGTTGTCTGTACTAATAGCAGGGCATGGGTCTTCATTGATGACGTTGAGCTCACCGTCCTGGATTGGTTCAGCTGTCCCGATACACATTCCCTTGGGGATAAGTTGTGACTGCTCGTGACAATTTGTGATCCAAATCTCTCCTTGACCACCGGTAATGCTTATGATAGCCGCTGGTATGTAAATTTCTTTTGTGAGCCTCATGAACTTTTTACTTTCAACAAGAACTTCACAGTTTAACCAGTCATCTGTGTTTGTGACTGCAACTCTTCTCATTGTCAACGGCGGTATCGTCACATTGTCAACGACGAATAACTTCCCAGAAAATTCTGTATTACGTGTATCTGGCGGAACAACTTCTTCAATTTGCAGCTCAGATCTTCCACAGTCAATGATAGCTTGGGATGCCTGAAGGAAGACCCATCCGAGGATGACATTGTGACTACATTCTGTTAACACGACAAATTCAAACGGCTGCGTCCTGTTGTTGATGGTTATTCTTGCGACACAAGTTCCTGCTGGATGGACGTACTTTCCATTCGCGACCTTCAGCACAGTTGCTCCCGTATCACAGAACATTGTCTTCTTTAGTGTGCGACGGTAATTATCCGATAATACAGAAAAAGACGCTCCTGAATCAACAAGTGCCCGGACAGGTTCGCCGTCGATTATGACGTCGATGAGATTTCCCGACATCTTGGCGACTGTCGTCCATGGAGGATTTTCATCTGCGGCGGCCTCACCTCCGTAGATGGTCGCCTCGCTTAGTTTTCCTGGGCGCGGCGGCTAGGGGAGCGGCTGGTACCTCTGTACGGCGACGGCGACGGTGAACGGCTGCGGCGCGTTGGGGATCGACCTCGTCTAGGGTACGGCGATGGGCTTCTTCCCATAGGTCGACTGAACTCATCAGCTGGTGACTGCCTTGGATAGAACTGCTCCGACGGCTGACGTCTTGCGGCAAAATAATCATCGAATACTCGCCTCCTCTCTCTGCAGTAGCGTAAGACATTTCCAGGGCGTCCACAGTGGAAACACAGTGGTGTGTTGTCTTCTGTCCTCCAGACGTCTGGTCTTCTGCGGGGCGTCATAGTTACCGGGGGAGTTGGCTGTGGTCGCGTCGGTCGGTTCATAGGCTGCCGTTTGGCGGCTGCAGCATATGTCATAGCAGGGCGACGCCATTCTTCACGTCGGGTGCGATTGACGGGGCAGACAGGAGCTAATGTTTGAAATACCTCGTCCTCAGCGGCGTCGGCTACCTCGTGACTTACAGGGCTCACATCCATGGCCATAATCTGATGCTCGCTCGGTCTAATAGTCCCAGCTGCCATGCACTGTTGTAAATCTTCTCTCACGATTTGTCGTATGAGAAAATCCAAGTCCTGCTGGTCTTCTACAACGGCCAAAGGGACTACATTTGGGAGTCTGTCATACTTCTTGCGTCCAACCCTCCTTTGTTGCATCTCTTCAATACGCTGGCACCACTTGATGAACTCTTCTGTCGTAGCGACGTCTTTTATCAGAAGAGCTTGCAATTCCCTTTATCAGGTGCGTGATTTTGTCCGCTTCAGTCATGTTCGGATTGACTACGTTACACAGGGCCAAAACACTCTGTATGTACGATTGTGTCGGCTCACCATGTCGTTGGGCCCGGTTTTTCAGTTGTTCTTCCGCCGATCGGGTTTGTCGCTGGCGGTCTCCAAACGTCTTCTTAAGTTCCTCCTGGAACGTCATTCAACTTGTCTTCGTTGTTTTCGAACCATTGCTGGGCTGTTCCACCCAGGTAGAAATAAACGTTGGCCAAGCACATCGTATGATCCCACCTGTTGTACTTGGCGACTCGGTCGAACCCTTTTACCCATTTGTTGGGGTACTGTCCAGCATCTCCAGAGAACACCGACGGGTGTCTGATGTGCAGCTGGCTTATTGCTGGTTTCGTCTCCATCGTTCTTCTGACAATACGGACTTTTGGAAGGATGTACTCGGTGTATCCCTTGTATTCCGGTTCCAGTCCGTGTAAGCGACGGATTTTACGTTGCCTAATCGGAGCCACGGTGATGCAGCTGTTGCACAGTGTACCCGGCGCCTCCACCAAACAATGTCACGTTGCAATGGAAGTAGGCTTGACTTCGAAGGCAACTAAACACAGCACTTATATTGAAAGCACGTTTATTACGAACTCAACAAACACGCAGCACTGACTGCCTCTCAGGCAGAGTGTTCTGCTATTTATAACAGACAGAATTTACCAGAAATTAGAAGAACAGCTAACATAAGAAACAAGTAGAATTTACAAGTGAACATAAGAAAGATGTAGAACCTTCTGGAATTGTAAATTACAAAGAAATAAATTTTTGCCGGTGGGCGGGATTGAACCGGCGACCTTCTTCCCCGCAGTCCGTGACGCTATCCCCTGCGCCACGCCGGCAGTTAGTGTTCGTGGTCTCTCGCGGCAATATTTAAACAAACATAAATTAAACTTCTGAATAACCAACAAAATGGATTTTGAGATAAAGAAGTGTTTCGCCCACGAAGTAGTTCTTTGTAAATGGAGTTTATTACTCTTATTAGACATGATACGCGGAGATGGTCCTACTTTATACATCGGTAAATAACTAAATAGTTCCCCAACTATTGTTCATGAGAGGCACAATAAGTATCACACGCACTCGAGAGTAAAGATTCCAAATTATTACTCGCAAGTTAGAGTAGTCCATCCAAATTTGCAGTTCCGATTTAATCCGCGATAAAAGTATTTGTTATAAAACTCAGTTTGTCATCACACGAGTACACAATTGCTGAATTATCACAGTTCCACAGCCCTACTACCGTGCATGGTTTATCACTTTTCAAGCAGAGACTAAGTTCTGTAGTCACAGACTCGTAAATTTTCTAAGTCCATACATGCCTATCTCTTCAAATCACAAATTCGTAACACGGCTTCAGACCGCCAAGCGTCAGAACCTTTTATCAGCGCGTCCAAGTTACGAGTCCCCTCTCAAGCGTTCGACAAGCGTGCTCTCCTGCTCTCCCTGCTCCCAAAATTGTACCCTTCCGCGCATCCTAACGCCTCATCTTTAAAATACAATTTCCCTTGCAAAATAATATGCATTTGAATATCATAGAATTAAATGCTTTGACCACCTCCCTACAAATGTTGTTTACATTTAACAAACAAATATATATTTAACAATACTAAAAAAGAGTTGACACTGAAGCTCTTTGCTCAGACAGCCATTAAGCGTGGCGTCTCACTGCTCAAATATACTGCCGCCGTCGATATATAGTTACACAATTAATATTTAATTTATCATGGCTTTCATACAAATATATTCGGTTCTTGTCAACAAATACTTATAATTGTTTATAGATAAATTATCTGCTGCACATCTACTAGTTTTAGTCGCCCATGAAATATTTGTCAATCTACAGCCTTAGAAAGAGCGTTACTAAGGATAATATTAAATATAATAAAATGCATATATAAATGTGATGCGCTTAGCTGGGTTCATGTTTTGTGTCTCTGTGGAGGAATCTATGTTCTGATACAAGAATATTATTACCTCAATGTAAAGCAGAACAAGATAGTAAAACATAGTTTACTGAAAGAATACGGAAATAAGATAGGTAGCGTGGTGCAATGCTATCCATTTACTTCTTAAATCGTTACTGATAAACACGTATCAATAATTGTAAATATAAGTCTTATAATATTATTACTATATTATTGAAATTTATCGGCTTTTTATCTGTAAGGGTAATTTAAATTGTAATCACGGCTTTTGATTCTCCCAAGTCTCCCGAATCCATTCATATAATTATACTTGCCGTATGATCATTTTCTGGATTTTTAGAATAATGTGTGTGGCTATATTGTATTTCATTTGCATTCTGGGTTAGCCGCCCTCGCTCATTCAAAAGCGTTGCTTCTGGTTTCCGACCACATTAGGAAAAACCCTGAGTACCTGTAATCCATTCACTAGGTTCAAACTGTTAGTCGGCCTGCTGGAGAACCCAGCACCCTGCCAAACCCGCCTTTCACATGGAATCAATCAGCTTCCCCCTGTATTTGTAATATCACACACCTATGAAATGTTTGAGAAGTGTTTCCTGAACAAATACTGAAGTGAAGCGAAGCTACTGCTACTTCAGAATGAGTTCTTAAATTTTTAGATTTAAACACGGAAGTAGGTCGCTTCGTCAATTTTATGTGTATGAACTGGTTAAGTTGGATATACAGCATCTACTGAGATTGAAATGACGACGTTCCAAAAACGATTACTAGAATATTTACAGGGTGATCTTGTTCACAGTCCGACAGTTTCTGTAGACAAATTTTTACATTTCACTGAAAAATTAGAAAATCCAATGAAATTCAAGCCAAGTAATGGAAATTTTAACAATTGGAATACTAGACCGAGGACTGGAAATCAGAACGAAAATCATATTAATGACCATAATAATCATCAAAAGCGAAACGAGAATAATTATAAGCGTATTGTTAAAATAAGAAATGAATGCGATAAAAAAAAGAAAAAAACAACTGCTTAGTCTTAAGAGGCAACGATTTTTTCTGTAGCTGTTAATTTACATTACCTGTTAGTTCCTGGACTCTTTTTCCTCCCTTCTCCCGTGATTTCTTATGAGTTTAATAAAATAATTCCGAAAAGCATGATTTAAAAGTTCCAGCTAATCAAAACCAGAAAAGTGAAAGTGGTAAGAGTTGAGAAAAAATTGGGGAATAGATTGAAGCGACAGCAAAGTGGGCGCTTAAGTACTGAAAAGTGTGTTTAAAAATTTGATGACGATATGGTTATGAAATATTTGTATATTAGGAAATCATAAATGGAAGATGGAATGAGTGAATGAGGATTGAAAAATTCTGTCCTCTGAAAGGAGGCTGAGGCTGATCGGAAGTGGGTGGAGATGAACTTTAGCGCTGTTGTCTCTGTGGTTTCAATTTATTGTTGATATCTTGTCGTGTACGTATGATTCGGAAGATGAGGACTGTGGTCTTTTGGCCATAAGCGGGAGAGCAAGGACAGTCCAAGTTGGAGGAAGGCTGCTACTCGCAGAGCCTGGAGAAGTAGTTGAGTGCGGCCACCGTCCTAGTATCCGGGCAGTGTAGGATTGCGTGCTGGGAGACCCGTCTTCCTCAGCACGAAAGGATGTGGCGGTACCGTCGTGTTCGTGAGAGCAGCAAGTGGAGGACGTGAACTGCTGACCATCTCGCAAGCTATCTCCTTGGGACTGCCATCGTCAAGATGCTGCTGTTCTCACCTCCGGTGTTTGGTTGCCGGTACAGCACAGATCGATTTGTGGATTCCCTTCGTCTTCTCGTGGCGATGCTGGTTTCTCGTGTGACAGCGAGTTCAATGTCGAGCACGTTGTCAACTTACGTTGTGTAATTGATGACTTTGCCTGTACTGTTGTGAAACTGAACTCTAGTGATTGTCGAGGTCTACCTTTTTATAGTCTCTAACCGTCTCCTTTCGTTGCGGTTTGTTGGCGTTCGGATCTTAAGCTAGCGAGATTTTAGTGTTATTAATGTGATTTTTTATTTTATTTATTTACTACTTATGTGCTGGAACTTTAAAATCATCCTTCTCGGAATATTTTATTTAACTCGTAAGAAACCACGCGAGAAGGAAGGAAAAGAGTCCAGGAAGTAACAGATAATGTAAATTAATAGCAATAGACATAAAACGTCGCATCTAAAAATTCCGCATAATTTTATATCTCATTCATTTCTTATCTTAACAACACGAGTAAGCATCTTACAACTGCCGCGGCGGAGCTGCCGAGCGCATTGACGCCCTGTGCTAATGCGTGAGGCCGTTCTCCGCCGGGGGCTCGAATCTCCCCTCGCGCATGGAAGTTTGTGGTGTCTTAAGTATAAGCTAGTTCATAAGTAGTTTGTAATTTTATGGACTGATGACGCCGCAGTTAAGTCCCATAAGCTTTACAAACATTTAAATTATTTTTTTTAAATTAATGTTTGTATAGCTTATGGGACTGAACTACGAGTCATCAGTCCCTAAACTTACAAACTACTTACGAACTAACTAAGACTAAGAACGGCACAAATATCCATGCCCGAGGGGGGATTCGAACCCCCGACCGTAGTGGCCGTGCAGACCGTGACTGGAGCGCCTCAGTCCCCTCAGCCACCGCGGCCGGCTTACAAACATTTGAACATCTTACAACTCTAAGGTCGTCAGGGAAAATATTTGACATGTCAGATGCGTAGTAGTACAAAATGTTTTTCATTCTAATCTCAGATGGAGCAGGTCTTATCTCTAAGACGAAGTGCTGGTGATCTTCTAATTTACTGGATGGTTAACTTTTTATTAACATAGCTGCGTTTTTAAGCGACCGTTTACAAATTCAATGGATGCTGATACAGTTCTCGGCCAGCAACCGAGAGCTATATCACCATACATTCTACAATTACGACGTTTTTATTGTGGCCCTTAGACCGGCGTTTGATTTAGCAGTGCTTCACACATCTCCACTCTGTACGAGGCTTTTGATCTCTGAATAACAACGTCAACCCACATACTCAACCTTCTTACTACATCACATACACACACATGCACACACATTTACTGACATCCAGTACCAAATAAAATATTCCTTTATGTTTCAGAATTTGTTGTACAAATCCATCCGTAGTCAAAATGCGATAAAAGTACCTTTTAAATGTTTGTACAGATTATGGGACTTAACTACGGGGTCACCTGTCCCTGAACTTACAAACTACTTACGAACTAGCTTACACTTATTTATTTATCGTATGACATAACACTTGGACACGTAAGATACATTACACAATGACATTTCCCCAGGTTCGAAGCTGAGACAACAAACTGCTTATATCAAAATTTAAGTGTATTAATTACAGAGAAGTATACAGGTATGCAGTAAAAAGTCCATTACTATGTGTGATGCAGTAGAATTTGGAAAAAAAATATTTATAAAATATTAATAAAAATTTATGAAAGATATATTACATCGTACAGTAAGATGAACAATTGAATCAAAACTAATAAAAGAATATAAAGTTAGGAAACTACATCCATGCCCGAGGGGGGGGGGGGTATTCGAACCCCCGACCTCTGCGGCTGAGCAGACCGTGGTTGGCGAGCCGCAGACCGCTTGGCCACCGTGGCCGGCAGTATCTTTTCTTCCCAGTTCTGTTCAGTATCTTTTCCTTACTAACACTATATAATTAAACGCTTCTATATTCTACTCATTTCAACCATTTATCGCCCACGTTTCCCTCCTCTACAAGGCTACATTCCAGACAAATACTTTCAGAAAAGACTTCCTTACACTTAAATTAAAATATATCTTCTGCAGAAATTCTTTCCATTGTAACTCTGCAATTTATATGTCCACTACTCTGGACATGAAAAGTTCTCACTATCCAAATTACAAAAATCATCTAATAGCTTTATTGTCTCATCTCTTTATCTAGTCCCCAGCATCGCCTGATTTAATTGTACTATATTACCCTTCTTTTGCTCTCGTTAATGTTCATCTTATGTCCTCCTCTCAGAACACTGTCCATTCCAATCAACCGCTCTTCCAGTTCCTTTGCTGTCTCTGACCGAATTGGAATGCCTCGGCAAACTGCAAAGTTTTTATTTCTTCTCCCTGAACCGTAATTCCGTTTCCAAATTTCTCCTTCCAGTCCTTCACAACTTGCTCAATGTAAAAATTGTATAACAATGAGGGCAATGCCACAATCTTAGTTCCTTCCTAACCACTGCGCCCATTTCAATTCCCTTAGACTCTAATAGCTACCTTCTAATTTCTGTATAAGTTCTTTATAACTTTTTCTTCCCTAAATTTTACCCCTACGTACTTGAGAATTTTAAACAGTGTATGACAGACAATATTGGATACACTTTCTGCAAATCTACAAAACCCATAAAGGAAGGTGTGACTTTCCTTAACTATCTTCTAAAATAAGTCGTAGTGTCAGTATTAACAGATGTGGTCTTTCCAAACCCAAATTTTTTCCCGAAGCCTCTCTGATGTGACAATGAAATTTTGTGAACGGTGACCGTAACTGAACGATTAAATGGTGTTCCTTCCTAGTGTAGGAGTCGTATCCTCTCCGGAAGCAGCAGCAGACTCTCAAAGCAAAAAGGTGTGAGAAGTCCGTGACAGCTCCTCGGAAGACTGACGATTAAATGGCCTACAAAGCCGTTATTATCTACACAAGGAGTTGCCACTCGCCGCTACAAAGTAATTTTCTTCTGCTATTTTAACATTCTTCGAGACAATTTCCTTGTCTATCCGAAAGGTAACTTTTTTTCCGTGAGAGCGACACTTTAATAACGTTCTAAAATGGATGCATGCATAATTCTGGAAATTATGGTGCGTAACTTTCAAATTCCCTACTAGGGCATCAGATTTCGTTTCTTTTCATTGGTGTTCATATTTATGTTTACAGCTCTTTCAAATGTTTGGATATCTATTGGACCAAACTGCTATGTCATCAGTTCTTACAAACTTTAGCTATTTACACTAAGGACAAAACACACACACACACACACACACACACACACACACACACACACACACACACACACACACGATACCCGAGGGAGGGCTCCCAGTCCATAGCGTGATGCCTTAGACCACGCAGCCACTCCCGCACGACCAACTCTTTAATATGCTTCTAATGGCGTTACGGGGAGCGATATGTTCGTTTCTACGAATTTTTTACTAATAATTACTGTGGTGTCGCACAAGTACAAAGTGCACGCCACCTACTTTCGCCGCGCGCCGCCATGCACGCACGGCGCGGCGTTCTTACGACGACAGCCACGAGCGCCCTCTGCTGCAACTCAGTTCGTGGCCACGACTGAACGACATCGTTCACTTGGGACTGAGATAGCAACCAGTTAGGACCTTCGGAATCAGATAGGCACCAGTGAAGACTTGGCTATGGTACAGGCACTAGGCAGACCTCTAGCTCAACTATGTATCAGCATTGAGATATGTAAAAGTTAAGTATTGTATAAATTCTGTGCAATATATATCTCGTTCCAATTTACTCTAGTGTTTCTAGTTTCTGGCTGCTCCCCTCCGTACCTGCACCAGCGTGCTATCTTTATTCCTGTGTCGGTCTCATTCCACTCGTCCACCGACACCTACGACGGAAACGAGACACAAAAGCGGCGACGAGGCTGGGACACAAAAATTACATTAATATCTCAACAAGAAAATTGAATTACCGATTTTAATAAAAGTACTGTAAGGAGGCCAATGAAATAATTTGAAAGGTGCACCAAAAACAATCATATGTGTACGCAGCCATTAAGAGTAGTGAATTAAAGTAGATGTTTAACTCTTCTCACCACGCATTAAATCGTGATCATAATAAGTGAACGTCGAATGTTGAAGTACCACCAACTTAGCCCTGCACATCGATCAGGTGTTGTGCTAAAAATGCCACACGACAGCAAAAATATTTCATTAAATCGCATCCTAGGGACGTTCATGTTTAAATGGTTTATTCACAGTAACACAAGCGTAGGGGGCAGCGACATGCCATAACTACTAGGCTGACGCAGCTGTCTGAAATGGAAATCAACTAAAGAGATCTGTTAACGACGTCGTTTTTTGGTGTCGTTATCAGTATGGAGCTATTGCAGTAGCATACTCTGAGAGGAATCTAGTTGGTATACAATCTGGCCTGGAATATTTTTGTTTAGTGACTTAAGTTGGTTTACTACTCCAGGAACATCTACTTCTAAGTTTCGCATGCTGGCAGCTGTCCTTGGTTCGAATTCTGGAGGGTTCACGTCGTCTTCTTTGGTGAAAGAATTTCGGAAAACTGTGTTTGGCAATTCTGCTTTAGCAGTACTGCCATCAGTAGTATTACCATTGATTAGTGAAGATATTGTTTGTGTTTTGTCGCTAGTGTACTTCACATATGACCAGTATTTCTTTAAATTTTCTGCCACACTACGAGACAGAATTTATTTGTGGAAACTATTATAAGCTTCTCCCATTGAAGTCCGTACTAGATTGCGAAATTCTGTAAAAGATTACCAATTTTGGGGATTCTGTGTAGTTTAAATTTGGCATACGTTTCTCTTTGCTTCTGCAACAGTGATCTGACCTGTTTTGTGTAGCACGGGGGTCAGGCCCCTCTTTTATTAATTTTTTTGTCATAAATCTCTCTATTGCTACAGATATTGTGTCTTTGAATGTAAGCCACAACTTACCTACACTCGCATTTTTAGTTTTGAAAGACTGGAGATTATCACTCAGGAAAGCGTGAAGCGAATTTTTATCTGATCTTTTGAATAGATATATTTTTTGTTTATTTTTGGTGCATTTGATGCTCTTTACTAGCTCAGGACTATTTGTTGGTAGGAAATCAAGGGTATTTTTGCAACCATTTACTATTATGGTGGGTTAATGAACAATCTGTTCGAAGTAGTTTTTAGGAAAAGCATTCAGAACTAGTTCGGGCGATGTTTTATATTTGCCTCCGATTTTGAATTTGTATTTATGCCAACAATACAGGGACGCAAAGCAGGGTACATACTATTTGGACTGATGTGTTTTGCCGGAGGGACTTCTTTACGCCTTTATCTCATAGTACACTGATTGTAATCTCAAATGTTCAAATGTTTGTAGCACTTATGGGACTTAACTACGGGGTCATCAGTCCCTAAGCTTACAAACTACTTATGAACTAGCTAAGACTAAGGACGGCACAAATATCCATGCCCGTGGGGGGGATTCGAACCCCCGACCGTAGTGGCCATGCAGACCGTGACTGGAGCACCTCAGTCCCCTCGGCCACCGCGGCCGGCGATTGTAAGCTACATCGAAGCGAGGCTGGGCTTAGCTTGTTTGTGTAATTCGAAATTCAACTGCAGACAGCAAAAATGATTTCACATTGATCGGCTTATAGAATGTATAAGTCAATTTCAGTACAACGAATTTACTTTGTATTAATTTCGAATACGCATAAACTATATTAAAACGAATATTTTGGTTCGTACGTCAATATGTCAACCTAGACAGGTAGCAATAATTACTTTGCTTCCCGGTAATTCGTCATTATGTATTCTCTAGATAACAACTGAGAGAGCGTTGGTAAGTTTTATACAGTCAACTATACTGCCAATTACATTTTTTTAATTTTTTTATGGGACTTAACTGCGGGGTCATCAGTCTCAAAACCTCCAAATTTCTTATGAACTACCTTATACAAAAGACGACACAAACATCTATGCCCGAGAGGGGATTCGAACCCCCGACCGTAGCGGCCGAGCGGACTGTGACTGGAGCGCCTCAGTCCCCTCGGCCACTGCGACCGACTTTTATTTAAATAACCGGTTTTCGACGTACTTTAAAGTCTGAAGATGACCTAGTAAACCGAAAACCAGGTTACTAATTGGAAATGAACTTGTAGAACATACACAAAACTCAACTTTGAACTTGTGTGATGTTGTACTACCAAGAACCGACGGAAAAAAGTGAAAAAGTCTTCATTTACATTTGCTCTAAGTTTGTTTGGCTTTCACATTAATAGCTATATCTCTTTACTATTGTACACATGTTATACGAAATTCTTTTGATGTATGGGTCCGCTTCAGCTGTTTACTTAAAAAAAAAAAAAAATACCGGTTTCGCGACTTAAAGTCGCTTCTTCGGGTCAAATACGATGAAAATATAAAACCAGGGGCTCCCCAAAAACAACTCCCTTAGTGCACGCTAGAAATATCACTTGCACATAGGAAAATTTTTATCGGTTGACAATAAGCTGTTTTTCCCTACATATATACTGCGGGGGTCATAACTCCCTAAACTTACAAACTACTTATGAACTATCTTATACTAAAGACGACACAAACATCTACGCCAGAGGGGGGATTCGAACCACCGACCGTAGCGGCCGTGCAAACTGTGACTAGCGCGCCGCAGACCGCTCGCCCACAGCGGCCGGCCTTTGCCCTGTTTCCAATCTGTCCCCTCGGCTAATGTTGCTGCACAGTTACACCCAAAAGTCCATATTTCGAGATTTTTACCATTCAATTCCAATGTCATTTATTGACACAGAAAGATGCGGAAAACGATTATATATTTTGTAGCTCAGTGTGTGACAACTTGCACGAAATTATATCAGTGGAGACGTTACGGTTTCTTGTAGCACTGGTATGTAAATGCTGTGATGTTGGTTTGTGTTAACCCTTAGTGAATTCTTTTCCTAATCGTACCTTGGACACTGGACATAGTTGCACATAACATTATTTTACTATTTATTTTTCCATGACTAATTTTTTGGGTTATTGAAAGCTCATCGTTAGTAGAGATGTGACAGGAATATATTTGCTTCCACCAATGGTAATATGCCCTTGGTTACACGCATCCACTTCATCCGTCGGCTCTGCATCGACTGAAAGTTCCGCAACAATGACCTGTTCACTCACACGAAAGAGGGTAGGTCGCGGTGGAGTAGCCGAGCGGTCTAAGGCGCCTCGCTACGGAGCGCGCGGTTGCTCGCAGTCGGAGGTTCGAGTCCTCCCTGGGGCATGTGTGTGTGTGTGTGTGTGTGTGTGTGTGTGTGTTGTCCTTAGGTTAGTTTACCTAGGTTTAAGCAGTTTGTAAGCTACGGACTGATGACCACGCAGTTTGGTCCGATAGATTCACAAACATTTTTGAACCTCAAAGCCCTGCGTGTTGCAGTTTTTCACTCGTTAAAAACAGTCGTGCTCAAATGTAACGGTCTCTTTCTCAAACAAGAAAATGAATTAGCAAGTGAATCTTAATACTCTTCTCCCTTATAATAAATCCCTAACAATAAGTCTCACCAGCAGTATGAAACATCTATTCATTCTCTTAGCCATGTTCCCGCACATGCAGGGTCGGCTTTGTTAAATCGGATGTGCCGATTGTTACGGGGTGGCCGGATGCCCTTCCTGTCGCTACCACATGACCCTGGGAGGAAATGTGTACTCCAAATGTCTGCGTATACTTTTATACGTGTGAAAGTATAAAGAGTCACGGAACGTTTGCGAATTTTAATTAGATGCCATGTTTCTATTTTTGGTAAATTAGTTTCTATATCGTACCTTTGGCACTGACTACAGTAACTGCCAGAGATTTTTTACGATGAGGGTTGGAACTTAAATAGTGCAGACTATTTATTCACAATCTATACAAAAGCGTTACTTGTTTGCACCTGTTACTGCCCTTCAAAGTAGTCACCAGTGTAGTGTAGAAACCGTTTCCAGCGTTGTGGAAGGCGTAGTATACCGTTAGCAGAGGCTGTTCTGTTGATGGTGCGAATGGAGCGGTCTGCTGCCTGTCGAATCTCTGAAACAGTTCTGAAGTGAATGCCACGAAGTCTGGCGTCGATCACGGTCCACTGACGCGGAAACAGTATGCACTTCTTCAGAGACGTTAGGGCGATGCATGTCTGCCACAGTTTGCAGATCTTCGTTGAAGGCTTTTACCCTACTTGCCACTGGGCAATGCCGAATCACCTCACGCCTCCTGAAGTGCTTGATGACACTGTCGTGATGTTCAATCTTTGGCACATTACATCTCGATCCAACTCCGTTGTTCTTATTTGGAAAACGTAGTGACTCCGTTACATTAGACCGCTCGCCAACAAGTGTATGTGTTTTCCTCGATTGTGTGCACGCTGGTGACGTGGGACGGTCGAGTACATTTGGTCGGAAATAAAGTAGGTTTGTCAACAACATGTGCTATCAGCGACAATATGAGATTCAATTGCGTAGTGTCTCCACAGCAGTGTTGCCACTATTCAAGTTCCAACCCTCGTATTTGCAGTGTTCAAGGTTCGACATGGAAACGAATTTTCAAGGAATAAATCATCACCATGGCGTCTAGGAGGAAGCTTAGGGCTTAACGTTCCGTCGACAGTGTGGTCATTAGACACGGAGCTTACGTTCGGATTTTCGGGGAAGGATGTTGGAGGAAATCGGCCGTGCTCTTAGAAAGGAACCGTCCCGGCATTTACCTGCAGTGATTTAGGAAAATAACGGAAAACCTGGATGGCCGGAGGTGGATTTGAACCACCGTCCTCCCGAATGCAAGTCCAGTGCGTTACCACTGCGCCACCTCGCTCGGTCCCAAAAAATCTGTAACATATGTAACACCACATCGCAACCATAGCATTAGAATCACGGTATTCCGACATTTTTCACAGTTACGTAATTTTAATAATCTTTTAAGAGGCAGAATTTTCTCATTTTTCAAAATTTTTAGTAAATTCAAATTATATCAGCGTAATTCAGACTAATAGTATCCAGGGAATACTTAGGTCAAAACATCTCGTATATCAGAGATCATTTGACAGATTGCTATTATAAATAGTACCCGCTGTTGAATTTCTCTCAGCTCTCTGTGTGTTTATGTGCTCAACTTTCAATGGGATTATTTCTCAGTACTTAGTATTATATGCGGTTTCATTCAAAGATAAAAAAAACAACGAGAAAATATTTAAAATTTAATATAAACTCTTGTATCTTGATCATACGCGAAAGCGAACATTATCTTTCGACTTCGATCGGGATAGGCTAGGACGGAAGAATTAGAAACTTCTGCCTCCCGTAATAACTGATGAATATTCTTGAGAGAGATTAATACAAAAAAACTTTGACAAAAATAATCACGAATTGTGAACATATAAAGTGTGTACTGTTAAGGTGTTATGAATGTAACTATTGATTTCAGAATAGAGAATTTATAAACCTTAAAGTTATTCGAGTATTTAGTTCCCTAATATTGTCCCAGCAATTCTAAAAGTAAAGGAATATATCTAACAGTAGTGGTCAGGAGAAACGTATGGTGAAATTTTCTAAAGAATAATTCTATAAATGAAAAGGATCAAGCAAAAACATTATCTTGGTGATGGGCGTCAAATTATCTGAACTACCGGGACTCAATGATTCGAATTTTTATTCTTTGGTTTATTAAATATCAGCCCCTGAGAAACGGATTTTCATGCTCAAACATTAAAAAAAAAGGTCTTTAAGTTTTAAATAAAATCCTGAACCAATATTTACACTGAAAAATTCAACAAAGATATAAATTTTATTAACTGCGAAGAAGTACCAGGTCTACCAACTTAATTTTCATACTGAGGTGACAAATAGAATTTTGAACCTATACATCCAACACGTGAAAATCAAGACGTAATCTACAGCTTAAAAGTCGCAAGTTAAAACCCTAATATAAAACTAAATCAACCTAACTGTCGCGTCAGTCACCAAACCAAACCATGTCGCCGCTCAGTCACACATATCTACTGACGATCAGCTGGAACTAGTTATGAAACAATAAATAGCATCTATAAAACCATCCGGTAGCATATTCATACCAAAATAAATCACCAGTATTGTCCAGAATGAAACTCATTCTGCAGCGGAACCGGGACTCGAAACTGGGACTTTTGCCTTTCGCGGGAAAGCGCACTACCGACTGTGCTATTTTGACACGACACACGATGCAGCCACACAACTTTACTTCCGCCAGTACCTCGCCTGCTACTTTCCAAACTTCACAGAAGCTCTCCTGCGAACCATGCAAGACTAGCACTCCTGGAAGAAAGGATATGGTGAAGACATGGCTTAGCCACAGCCTAAGGGATATTTCCAGAATGAAACTTTCACTCTGCAGCGGAGTGTGCGCTGGTATGAAACTTCCTGGCAGATTACAATTGTGTGCCGGAAAGTAGGAGGCGAGGTACTGGCGGAAGTGAAGTTGTGAGGCGGTATCGTGAATCGTGTCGGGATAGCACAGTCGGTAGTGCGCTTGCCCGCGAAAGGCAAAGGTCCCAGGTTCGAGTCCCGGTTCCGCCACACAATTTTAATCTGCCAGGAAGTTTCACACCAGTATTGTGTTTTGTCCGCAGGAAACTCTTCTTTCCAGTCCCACCACTGGCCTGACACTCAGTACGTTATTACTTTATTAGCCGACGACGCGGAATCGTAACAACTGCCTTCCGAAATCTGCCTGGAAACCTGCATTCACTGCTGTCTGGGACTCTTGGACGAGTGCTTTTGAGAGCTAACCCGACTTGTGTGATGGGGTCCGCGTGTGTGGAGCGGTCGTACGTCACAGGTAGTAATCAGCAGTCGTAAGGTGCGCAAACCACAGGCCCTCGGGTGTCCGGCGCAGCGGTTCCCTTATTACCTGCGACTAATTTGACGCGCAGACTGCCCCATTCGACGTCCGGCCGCTCGTGTCCTTCCTCCCGCCCCTCTCCCCTGATCCCCCACCCTTTCCCCCTCCCCCTGTCGGAACACATTACGTAAAGAGCAGGGCTCGCTGCCCCCGGCCCAGGCGCCTCTTTACGTAACGGCTAATTGCTCGCTCGCCTTTCTGAAGATGCCTATCTGCAATCATTTTCGCCTCCTTTACATTTGTTTCTGTCGTCCTACGTGCGTCACAGTCTGCTTAAGGTGGGTTGTCCAAGACGCGGCTGTTAACTGCGATTGCGGCTCGGCCCCCCTCCCTTTTCCAGCCGTGGCAGATGGCGGCGAGTCGGCAGCACGACGGCAGCCGCTGCCGTTTACCAAGATGCGGCTCCTGTTCGGCGACTCGGGAAATTCATGACGAAAATAAAATTTCCGATTTTCTTCCTGTAAAAAATACTGCTTGTTAAGGAAGCAAAGCTACATCAGTTCCCACATTTAGTTTTTCGTTACAGATTCTCGTTTTCCTTTAAAAAATTAAAAAGCGCTACTTTCAGTTGTGCGTGTTTTTTCACTTTTTATTACATCTCTGTCGAGTTTGAGGAAACTACGGCGCAAAAAAATTTGGTTTTTGCATATCTTGTAGTATCATACCCCAGCTTGATAACGAAGTGTCTATTTTCTCAAAATTCCTCATAGTTATTCAGATACTTAATTTTCAACTAACCTATTGCATTAAACTTGAAGTGTTTACATCGAAAAATGTAGTCGCTGGCTACTTTGCGTATGGTTCATTTTAGGTCATACATTGTTGCGGATGAAATGAAGCCAATAATTTGAAATTATTTTTAAAGTTGAAATCAGGACGATACCTGTCTCCGTTTTAGAGATATTGGCTCGTATATCTACGGTACGGGAGCGTCGCGACTAGCGCGCCATTTCTCTCCATGTGCAACCTGAATTGTGCGGAGGTAACAATCATCACATCTTATAAGCAGTTGAAGATGTTGAACCCTTTTTTTAAATGATAGCCTGGGAAGGAATTCATGTTTTATACAATCATTAATACTCAAAGCTTTTCTTATCTACAGGTATACAGAAATAACTATAGTTTTTTTTTTTTTTTTTTACGAAGAAACGAGGTATTAATTAAACAGTATTTAATATTATGGATGTTTATTTCCGTCTATTGCAACTAAATGAAAGGGGTCTCGCTTCTTTATTTGTGAGCCATCATCAATGGCAGTTTTTTAGTGTTAATTCTATGTGCGACTTCATGAAGCTATGTGTGGATTCTCCAAAGGGATGAAAGTTTTGGTTCTTTAATTCATCAGGCTTTTTTTTTCATTTTAACTGATTGGATTCACCTTCTGTATTGCCTTTCAAATAAGTCCCAGTGTTGGAAACGTACAGTTGAATTTTTTTCCAAGGGAGATCAAAAATAGCAAACACATAACAAAGATTTTTCTGCAGCTTGTTAAATGTACCAACAATAGTTGTAAGACTGTTCGCTGTTTTGTTATAATTTATTTCATTCTGACCGGTTTCTGTCCTAAACCATCTTCCAGCGAATATGGAAAACAAAAAGATTTTAAAATATCGGAGATGTCATCCATACCGTATACGAGCCATTTGAATCTAAATGGTACACCACAACATTTATCTTTGTTCATATAAACTAAGATAATTTTTGCGGCGCGCCACAAAACGTACTGTATTGGTATGAATCAAATTATTGAAAATATTACATTAACGTTGTCATGCATTTCCTTACACCTGTGGGATCACCTAAACAAAAACAAAAATTGTTACCACCGGTCACATTTTTTATTTCCAAAACCCTAGAGGCCAATACAGATCCTTTTCCAACCTTCATTTCTTTTTTATTTCTCCGAATATTTTCAGTCTACTCTTATATATGTCACTAAATTGCCATGAAATCTAAATCTGTTCAACATACAAATGCATTAGGTTAATGGCGAGACGAGCACATCTTTTGAGTGGTTCATATCCGTTTTTGTTCGGTCCTCTTGGCTCGACATCTTTGTGCCGCTGCCTTGAGTCGTCCGACTCCCATCGCAACACTGCTCACTGGTGCAGTCCTGCGATTGTCGCCGCGTCAGCCGCGCGCCGCACTCCAAACTGAAAGTGCGCATGCGCGAGCAGCCAGCCTCTGACGTCACGAGCCGATCCATCGCAGCCGCAGGCAGCAATCGCGCCTTGGACAACCCACCTTTACTCGGGTCTCACGTTGCTGCAGGAACAATCGTAGTTGGTATCACTAGAAATCTACCCGCGAAGGCAGCGAAGAAATTCACCGCTTGTTGAATCCTAGTACGAGGTGCATTAAAGTTCTAAGGCCTCCGATTTTTTTCTATTTAACTACCTACCTGAAATCGATGAAACTAGCGTTACTTCTCGACGTAATCGCCCTGCAGACGTACACATTTTTTACAACTCTGACGCCATGATTCCATGGCAGCGGCGAAGGCTTATTTAGGAGTCTGTTTTGACCACTGGTAAATCGCTGAGGCAGTAGCAGCACGGCTAGTGAATGTGCGGCCACGGAGTGTCTTTCATCGATGGAAAAAGCCAAAAGTCACTACGAGCCAGGTCAGGTGAGTAGGGAGCATGAGGAATCGCTTCAAAGTTATCATGAAGGAAATGTCGCGTAATGTTAGCTCGATGTAGGGGTGCGTTGTCTTGGTGAAACAGCACACACACAGCCCTTCCCGGGCGTTTTTGTTGCAATGCAGGAAGGAATTTGTTCTTCAAAACATTTTCGTAGGATGCACCTGTTACCGTAGTGACCTTTGGAACGCAATGGGTTAGGATTACGCCCTCGCTGTCTCAGAACATGGACCCCATCATTTTTCCAGCACTGGCGGTTACCCGAAATTTTTTTGGTGGCGCTGAATCTGTGTGCTTCCATTGAGCTGACTGGCGTTTTGTTTCTGGATTGAAAAATGGCATCCACGTCACGACCGACGAAAAGAAAGTCCCATTCGTGCTGTCGTTGCGCGTCAACATTGCTCGGCCTTGTTGTCGTCCGTCAGCATTCGTGGCACCCACCTGGATGATACTTTTCGCATTTTCAGGTCGTCATGCAGTATTGTGTGCACGGAACCCACAGAAATGCCAACTCTGGAGGTGATCTGTTTGACAGTCAGTCGGCGATCCCCCAAAACAATTCTCTCCACTTTCTCGATCATGTCGTCAGACCGGCTTGTGCGAGCCCGAGGTTGTTTCAGTTTGTTGTCACACAATGTTCTGCATTCATTAAACTGTCGCACCTACGAACGCACTTTCGACACATCCATAACTCCATCACCACATGTCTCCTTCAACTGTCGATGAATTTCAATTGGTGTCACACCACGCAAATTCAGAAAACGAATGATTGCACGCTGTTCAAGTAAGGAAAACGTCGCCATTTTAAGTATCTAAAACAGTTCATTCTCCCCCCTGGCGGTAAAATTCCATATGCCGTACGGTGCTGCCATCTCTGGGATGTATTGACAATGAACGCGACCACATTTTAAAACAATGCACATGTTTCTATTTATTTCCAGTCCGGAGGAAAAAACTCGGAGGCCATAGAACTTGAAAGCACCTCGTACACTACAACCACATACAGGTCTTA
Source organism: Locusta migratoria (assembly GCA_026315105.1). Lineage (NCBI taxonomy): Eukaryota > Metazoa > Arthropoda > Insecta > Orthoptera > Acrididae > Locusta > Locusta migratoria. The sequence continues at coordinate 544,780,185 of CM048744.1, forward strand.
AGGCGCCTGGAGTAAGCTTACATTATTTGAGAACATTATCTCGTCGTATCCGTGAGAGGACATTGTCGTAATGTGTAGGACTAAAGCACTAGATATACCAAGCTGAACAATCCGCCATTTTGAATCCCAATACGACGACAGTGTTATATACTCGATGTGGTGTAGCGAAGTGAATCAGCGAGTATTTTGTGGTTTTATTGTTCCACAGTGGTTGGTTGTGCTGCTCCAAACTGCTCAAATTATAGCAGACATGGTCGCAGTTTTTAATTTGTATTAGAAATAGTTATGCTCATAGAGAAATAGTAATGAAAATATAGGCCTATACATGTAAGCTATGGTTTAATTTTGCTACAGATTGTTAAATAACACGACGTACAGTGGTTTTGAAGTAAGCCACTTTTCTTGATTTTATTTAGACCAACTAAGGAATCATTCTAACGGATGTGTTAAATGATGCACGAGTACAGCTGGCTTTACCCTGCTAGCCGGCCGCGGTGGCCGAGGGGACTGAGGCGCTTCAGTCACGGTCTGCACGGCCACTACGGTCGGGGGTTCGAATTCCCCCTCGGGCATGGATATTTGTGCCGTCTTTAGTATAAGGTAGTTCATAAGTAGTTTGTAAGTTTAGGGACTGATGACCCCGTAGTTAAGTCCCATAAGCTTAACAAACATTTGAACATTTTTACCCTGCTAGTGATATTTAAATTATATTAGTTCGAATTAGTTCAGTGTTTGATTTAAATGTGACTCTCAACACGGGAATAAGCCAGACTGCGAACAGGTTGTCTGAAAGAAAGAAAAAAGAAAATGAATGCGAACAGGAAAGAAGTCGTACATGAAAGGCATTAAATTCAAATCTTATGATGCAACATTTACTTTATTTCAAAGTGCTACCTGAGAGCTTTATTTAGTCGCCATCTAACAAAACCACACGCTCCAAGTTGTTAAACACATTTTTGACGTAAGATCTTCTCTGAAATATGATATGTGTAAAATATGCGAGACATTAGAGGGGGGGGGGGGGTAATACGGGAAGTACAGTATCCCAATTTAACATTATTCCTTAACTATTATCGAATGCAACTCTTAGTTACCGTAAACGTATATGGACGTATATGGACGTACCATATATAAACCAGAAAATACAATAATTGTAACGTATTTTAACTGTATATGGTAAATATTTAGAATGGCAAGATGTCTCAATTTGGAATGTAAATATCTCTCTAACCTCTAACTTTAATTCCTTGCCTCTTATAGTCAAACTAGCTTAAACCAGCGGCTCCGCTCGCGTGTTGGTTGATTATGATAGATAATACGTCAAACGTCAAATAGATTTTTTTAAAGAGCTGTATTAAAATAAATTCCTTTTTTACTGTTTATTTATTCTGAAGACATTGTAGCACGCATTGTCGAAAGATATGGTCTGTGGCATCACGTTTCGCTGTATGTAACGTCCTTGCTATAGAGTCGCAAACGTCATCGCTGGCCTTCAGACCGCGACTTTCAAACACCATATCTTCCACCCCCTTATAGCTGTCTGCATGAAACTGCTATGGTGTACAACGGGACACTTCGGGCAACAATTACACTCAGACCATTCGTTTGCGTTTTGTAGTTCTCGCTGCAGAGCGAAATATTCACACACACACACACACACACACACACACACACACACACACACGTAGAATCTTATATACACCGCTAAGTTTCCATCCCAATATACTCCACCCTTTTGCCATTATCAACCCTCAAGCAACAATGGAACCAATAAAACCATTTTCTAAGAGTAATTATTGTTCCGCATTTCGCTTTATATTCTTCAAATTACTAAATATCTATTAGATCGCTATAAAAGCGTGCCTAAAACCTTCCGCAGTTATAAAGTACTAACTGTACAAATATTTAAGTCTCTGCGTCTTGTCGTTCGGACGTGATAAGCGTAGATCGAACAGAAATTCACATTAATGCATATAGATAAAAAGCTTTCCGATCGCCGTAAAACCGTGCCTAAAACCTTCCCCGGGTAGACATTAGTAACTGTACAAATGTTTAGCTCTTTATGTCTTGTGGTTCAGATCTGATAAACGTACACCGAACAGACATTCACTTTTATTTATATAGATGTAAGTCAATAAATGTACTATGCTGTAATATTTTATGCGTTAGGAATGTATATTTAATGGCCTTAAGAGCATATTAAAAAGCATAACTGTTCCGAAGTCTTTAATTGCGCGCCTTCAACGTGGGATTCAAAATGACGGATTGATCAAAAGCGATAACTGTAACAAAAAGTTTTATAAGAAATCAGTTCCATTTGCTGTAAACACTCTTCATTCGCATTTATTTATTGATTTATTGCACAACAACGGAGACCATAAATGCACAGTATTACTGTTCGCTTTGGAGCATCACCTGCGACCAGCCTGGCGAAAGAAGCGGCAACACTTTCTGCGCAACCCACCCATCATTTTGCACGATGCGCGGGCGCATACAGCACAAGCTATGGCTGCTTTGTTTTCTCTCAGTGGGACTGGGAAGTACTGTACCGTGCACCACACTCCCGGGATTAAAGTCCGTGTGATTTGGATTTGATTCCGAAGAACCTGCATTCGCATCAGAACTGTTCCAGAGACTCGACAGGCAGTAGACAGCTCCATTCGCACCATCAACAGAAGAGGCTCTGCTAACGGTATACTACGCCTTCCACGCCACTGGCAACGGTTTCTACACTACACGGGTTATTACTTTGAAGGACAGTAGCAGGTGCAAACATGTAACGCTGTCGCGGTGGAGTAGCCGAGCGGTCTAACTCGCCTCGCTGCGGAGCTCGCGGTTGCTCGCCGTCGGAGGTTCGTTTTGTGTCCCAACTTCGTCGCCGCTTTTGTGTCCCAGCCTCGCCGTAGGTGTCGGTGGCCGAGTGGAATGAAACCGACACGCTGGTGCAGGTACGGAGGGGAGCAGCCAGAAACTATAAACACTCGAGTAAATTAGAAAGAGATATATTGCACAGAATGTAACAATACTTAACTTTTACATAGTACTGCAGAATGTTGATACATAGTTGTTAGAGGCCTGCCTAGTGCCTGTACAATAGCAAAGTCTCCACTGGTGCCTATCTGATTACGAAGGTCCTAACTCGTTGCTATCTCAGTCCGAAGTGCCCGGTGTCTTTCCGTGGTGGCCACGAGCGGGGTTCCAGCAGAGGGCGCTCGTGGCTGTCGTCGGAAGAACGCCGCGCCGTGCATGCATGGCGGCGCGCGGCGAAAGTAGGTGGCGCGCACTTTGTACTTGTGCGACACCACAGTTCGAGTCCTCCCTGGGCATGGGTGTGCGTTTGTCCTTAGCTAAATTTACCTTAGTTTAAATAGTTTGCCGGCAGCGGTGGCCGAGGGGACTGAGGAGCTTCAGTCACGGTCTGCACGGCCACTACGGTCGGGGGTTCGAATCCCCCCTCGGGCATGGATATTTGTGCCGTCCTAGTTCGTAAGTAGTTCATAAGTAGTTTGTAAGTTTAGGGACTGATGACCCCGTAGTTAAGTCCCATAAGATTTACAAACATTTGAACTTTTTTTTTAAATAGTTTATAAGCTACGGAGTGATGACCACGCAGTTTGGTCCGATAGATTTACAAACATTTGACAATTTTGACATGTAACGCTTTTGTATCGGCTGTGCGTAAATAGTTGCCACTATTTACGTTCCAACGATCGTAGTGATGGTAGTTGGGTCATAGTTACAAATGAAATTTTTTTCTCTCTTCTCTTCTTTATTTCAATGTAATTAACCTCCTCATAAAATAAAAAAAAATTAATAAATAAATAGATAAAAAAATAAATAAAAAAGAAAGAAAGAAACCGGACATATTGCTAGTGCTAACATTCACTTTCTATAAAGTACAAATTTCTTGACAGACCACAATAGTTCATTAAGAAGAAAGGAAGTTTAGAGTGTATTGCCCCGTCGATAGTGTGGTCATTAGAGCTCCCGCTTGGAGTTTTAGATAAGAATGGGGGACGAACTGGCCGTGTACTTTGAAATGAGCTGTTGTCGTTATGGTCTTCAGTCCAGAGACTGGTTTGATGCAGCTCTCCATACTACTCTATCCTGAGCAAGCCTTTTCATCTCCTCATAAGAACGGCAACCCACATCTATTTAAATCTGCTTACTATACGCGTATCTTGGTCGCCCTCTGCGATTTTTACCCCACACACTTCCCGCCAATGCTAAATTTACGATTCCCCGATGTCTAAGAATGTGTCCTACCTAGCGATCCCTTCTTTTAGTCAGGGTATGCCAAAAATTCCTTTTCTCACAAATTCTGTTCAGTACCTCTTCATTAGTTATGCGATCTACCCACCTAATCTTCAGCATTCTTCTGTAGCACCACATTTCAAAAGCCTCTATTCTCTTCCTGTCCGCACTGCTTATCGTCCATGTTTCACTCCCGTACAAGGCAACACTCCACACAAATGCCTTCAGAAAAGACTTCCTTACACTTAAATTAATATTCGATGTTAGCAAATTTCTCTTTTTCAAAAATGCTTTTCTTCCCATTGCCATACTGCATTTTGTATCCTCTGTACTACGACCATCGCATGTTATTTTACTACCCAAGTAACAAAACTCATCTACCACCTTCATTGTTTCGTTACCTAATCTAATTCCTTCAGCATCGCCTGATTTTCTATGACCGCATTCCATTATTTTTGTTTTGCTCTTGTTAATGTTCATTTTATACGCTCTCTTCAACACACTGTCCATTCCATTCAACTGCTCTTCCAGGTCCTTTGCTGTCTCTGATAGAATTACAATGTCATCAGCAAAACGCAATGTTTTTATTTCTTCCCCCTGAACTTTAATCCCTATTCCAAATTTTTCCTTGCTTTCCTTCACCGCTTGCTCGATGTACAAATTGAATAACATCGGAGAAAGGCTACAACCCTGTCTTACTCCCTTCCCAACTGATGCTTCCCTTTCATGCCCTTCGAGTCTAATAACTGCGGTCTGGCTTTTGTACAAGTTGTAAATAATTCTCCTTTCCCTGTATTTCACCCCTGCTGACTTCAGAATTTGAAAGAGTGTATTCCAGTCAACATTGTCAAAAGCTTTCTCCAAATCTACAAAAGCGAAAAATGTAGGTTTGCCTTTCCTTAATCTATCTTCTAAGATAAGACGTAAAGTGAGTATTGCCTCCCGGGTTCCTACGTTCCTCCTGAATCCAAACTGATCTTCCCCGAGGTCAGCTTCTACCAGCTTTTCCATTCTCCTGTAGATAATTCGTGTTAAAATTTTGCAACCATGACTTATCAAACTGATGGTTCTGTAATTTTCACACCTGTCTGCGCCTGATTTCTTTGGAATGGGGATTATTACATTTTTCTTAAAGTTTGAGGGTATTTCGCCTGTCTCATACATCCTACACACCAGTTCAAATAGTCTTGTCATGGCTGTCTTTCCCAGAGACTTTAATAGCTCTGCGGGTATGTCACCTACTCCTGGGGCCTTGTTCCGACCTAGGTCTTTCAAGGCTCTGTCAAATTCATCTCTCAGTATAGTATCTCCTATTTCATCTTCATCTACTTCCTCTTCCCTTCCTACAACATCGTCTCTAAGTTCATTTCCTTTGTAGAGCTGCTCTATGTACTCTTTCCACCTTTCAGCTTTCCCTTCTTTGCTGAGAACTGGTTTCCCATCCGAGTTCTTGATATTCGTAGAGCTGTCCTTCCTGTCCCCAAACGTCTCCTTTATTTTCCTGTAGGCGGTATCTACTTTTCCCCTTCTTATACATTCTTATACATTTGCATTTGGCTTCTAGCCACTCCTGCTTAGCCATTTTGCACTTCCTGTCAATCTCCTTTTTTAGTCGTCTGTACTCCATTTTGCCTGTTTCATTTACTGCATTTTTATATTTTCTCCTTTCATCTATTAAATTTAGTATTTCCTGTGATATCTAAGGACTTTTTGTTGGTCTTGCCTTCCTACCTATTTTGTCCTCTGCTGCCTTCACTATTTCATCTCTCAGTGCTACCCATTCCTCTTCTACTGTTTTATTTCCCCCTGTTTCTGTCAATTGTTGCCTAAATCTCCCTCTGAAATTCTCCAGAACTTCACTTTCCTTCAATTTATCTAAGTCCCATCTCCTTATTTTCCTACCTTTTTGTAGTTTCTTCAGTTTCAGCCTACAGTTCATAACCAACAAGTTATGGTCAGAGTTTATATCTGCCCCTGGGTATGTCTTGCAGTTTAGGACCTGGTTCCGGAATCTATGTCTTACCATTATACAATCTATCTGATACCTTCCTGTGTCTCCTGGTCTCTTCCACGTATACAACCTTCTTTTGTGATTCTTAAACCACGTGTTTGTTACGATTAAATCATGTTCCGTGCAAAATTCTACCAGGCGACTTCCTCTTTCATTCCTCCTGCCCAGTCCATATTCGCCTACTATTTTTCCTTCTCTTCCGTTTCCTACTACCGAATTCCAGTCTCCCATAACAATTAAGTTTTCCTCTCCCTTAACTGTCTGAATAATTTCCTCTAGCTCCTCATATATTTCTTCGATCTCCTCATCATCGGCAGAGCTAGTTGGCATATAAACCTGTACTACTGTTGTCGGTGTTGGCTTCGTAGGTATCCTGACATATAGCTGCAGTAAAAGGGGAAGTCATGAAAAAACCTAAATTTGGATGGCCGGAGTGGAGTTGGACCAACGTCCTTCCGCAAGCGAACCCCGAGAATAGTTTCTGATTCAATACAGATATCAAAAATGTTGTTAATTTCTGAAACCGCTGTAAGCAATGACAACGTTTAATTGACGTCATAAAAAATAAGCTTAAGGAAATAAGATGATAATAAACATATTGCATCTATGACTCAACAGTGAAAACAAGCAGTGAAAATTATTTCGCGAGAATTTGTAACAAACAGTAATATCTTAAAACAAAAAGCTGCTAGTTGCCCTATGGGTGCCATATGGACGTCACCTACTGTAGACGTAATGTAACGTCTAAAAATACAATACTTCAAATGACTCCACCGACATAATTTTTTGCCTTAAGTCTTTTAATAGAAGTTCAAAGAATGATATGAGGTTGATATTTCATCTCGGAATGAATATAGTGCAGGATAATATATTCATAATTAATAATCATGATTCATTATTATTGGTATTTGTTTAGTTATTTCCGAACGCACCCGAATGCATAAATTCTTGCCGTAATTGTAATTGTATAAATAGGCCGAAAAGTGAAATAAATTTCAAAAATAAATATAACACTGGCCTGTTTTTCTGCCTACTTTTACAAACATTTCGGACAAAAATTTAAAATATATAAATCAGGTAAATTTAAATATATTAAAATCTTCTATTATTTTATTAAATATTATATCGTATGTTATTATTTTTGTGTGTTTTATTTCATATTATTTTCATTTTTATAATTTTTTGCCAGAGATATCGTAAAACTACATACACCTCTGCGAGTACCGTCAGAGTGATACACCCCAGTTTGACCACGCTCCCTCCCCGTAGACCTGGGGTTGACACAGGGAGGCACTCTTTACCTGCGAAACCGTTGTTAACCCTTTGCAACGTTTTATATCTCATGCCCGCGGCAGAGTGCCGGAACGCGTTGAGGCGCTATGCTCCGATGGGCGAGGCCGTTCCCCGTCGGTGCTTCGAATGCTCCCTTGAACATGGACAGTTCATAAATATTTTGTAAGTTTAGGAACTTATGACCTCGCAGTTAAGTCCCATAATCTTAATAAGCATCCGAACATTTTATATCTCATGTTCTACATGTTACATACTCATATGTTCAAATGTTTGTTAAGCTTATGGGACTCAACTGCGGAGTCATCAGTCCCTAAACCTGCAAACTACTCATGAATTAACTTATACTAAAGACAGCACAAACATCCATGCCCGAGGGGGATTCGAGCGGCCTCGCGCATCGTAGCATAGCGCCCTAATGCGCTTGGCCACTCCGGCCGCGGCTGTTACATACTGGTATGGGTTAGGCTGGCTGTATACGGTTCACTAGAACCGTTATCTCAGATCATTTCTCTGAGGTAGTATCAAGTAACATCCCAGACAAATGTATAATATTTTGCTCGTTTTATTCAGCGTTGGCGACAGCTTCTGTATTTACTCTGACTGCCGTGATTTGCTGTTTTTGACCTTTTCTGATTTGTCTGGCAGTGTTAGGCCTATGTTTCTTTTACCAAATTTGTGAAAGAAATAGTGAATGGTCTTAGAGTGTGACGATGATGTTAAGTAAACTCACTGCTGCAACATCCTCCCCGTCATAACTGACAAACATTATTTTCCGACCAGGTATGACCCCACACTGGCTTCAGGCAGGCAAGCCTTGGCAGTTTCAGCCAACGTTACTGAAAACCATTTTTACTATCTTATTTATCACTAGATGGTACCGGGTGCGTTGCTACCACAGAAGAAATAATTGTGCAAATAACGTTTGAAATTTCCAAGTTCCCTTTCCCTGTCCATTTCCTCCTCCGTGTCCTTTCACCTGCCTCCCATCATCTCTCATCGTTCTCCTCCTCTCCCCTCTATCTCTGCCCCTCTCCTCCTCCACCCTCTCTCTCTATATCTGACTCCTTCCTCCCCTCTCTCACATTTACTCCTCAACCTAATGTTTTCTCTCGTATCGTTGAAAATATACATATATGCCTCACGTTTCATGGTGTCCGGTCAAACGGTGTCAGTCACAAGGTACCCTCTCCCATGCTAAATTCACTGGCTTGCTGGTTATAAAAAGTCTCCATCATGAAAACATCAATTTATGTGCTGACTTTCGTGGTGACTAGTGAAACAATTTGGATGTTTGTTGCAACGTGCCCTCTGCCGTGCACCTACGGAGGCTTACAAAAGGTATCCCATTTATTAATTCTGGGTATAAGCTATGTTCTTTCCACTTTTCATTCAATTGCGTTCTGCCCTTTCAGCGTGAAGAGTATCAAACTTATTAACTCACTGTAACATTTTTTCCGCCATGCACCGTACGGTGACTCCCTAAAGGTAGCTCATGCGTTAATTAAGGGAATAAGCTATCTGCATTACAAATTTCATTTGAATCCATCCAGCTGTTTCAGCGTGAATGAGTAGCAAACAATAACGCATGGAACGTAACCTCCGCCACACACCTTAGAAAAAGTATCCTATGTATTAATCAGGGTACAATCTACCTCTGTTCCAAATTTCATTTATATGGGTCCAGCCATTTCAACTTAAATGCTTAAGAAGCGAATTAAATGTTTGTAAAGCACCCTCCGCCATGCACCATACGAAGTTAACTTTAGTATGCCTATAATCTTCGCCCGAATACAAGCAATGAGTTGACAAATTTTTATCGCAATCGGATGTCCGGTATGGCCGTGCATAAAATACGAACAAAAAGACAAACAAACAGAAATTAATTTCTCTATATTAGATGTTTCATACTACCCTCTCGGTTAGCCGTGTGGTCTCACGCTCCGCTTTCCGAGACGGGGAGGCGTACCGACAGCGGTTCCAATCCGCCCGACGAATTAACGAAGGGGTTCGGAGTGCCGGCCAGCCTGGATGTGGTTTTTAGGCTGTTTTCCATATCCCGCTAGGTGAGTACCGGGCTGGTACGCAAGTCACGCCTCAGTTACATGATTCGCAAACAATCCGTGACTCTTTATACTATCACACATATAAAACTATACGCAGACATTTCGGGTACACATTTCCTCCCAGGGGCATGTGGCGGCGACAGGAAGGGCATCCGGCCACCCCGTAACTATCGCCACATTCTATTTAACAAAGCCGACCCTGCATGTACGGGAACATGGCTAAGAGAAAGAACTGATGTTTCACACTGCTGGTGAAACTTATTGTTAGGGATTTGCTTTAAGGGAAAAGAGTAATAAGATGCACTTGCTAATCAATTTTCTTGTTGGAGAAAGTACTGTCTTAGAAAACGTTACATTTGAACACGACTTTTTGTAACGGTGAGAAACTGCAACACGCAGGGCTATGAGGTTCAACACTGCCCTCTCTCGTGTGAGTGAACAGGCCACTATTGCGCAACTTTCAGTAGATGCAGAGCCAACGTATGAAGTGGAAGCGTGTAACCAAGGGCTACCACACCTCGCCGACATCAGAGAGTGCAGTATCGGCACGTCGGCGCGTGACTGCGTTCCAATGGGCCACAATGATTGATCTCCGTGAGGTGGATGTGTCGTTCCGTGACGTTGGCATCTGTGGCGCATATGGAGCCACTGGAGACAGGGGCGCCATACACAGAGCGAGGTGACAGCCATCTACATCTACATAGATACTCTGCAAATCACATTTAAGGGCCTGACAGAGGTTTATTAACCTTTCTATACCGTTACATTCTCTGAGAGCGCGCTGGAAGAAAGAACACCTAAATCGTTCCGTTTTCGATCTGATTTCTCTTATTTTATTGGGATGGTCATGTCTCCCTATGTAGGTGGGTGGTAGCAAAATATTTTCACATTCAGAAGTAAAAGTTGGTGATTGAAATTTCAGAAATGGATCTCGCTGCAACGAATAACTTCGTTCTGTTAATGATTTCCACCTCAAATCGTGCAACATTTGCGTGACGCTTTCCCCCTCTAAAGTAATAAAACGAGATGCCGTTCTCTGCACCTTCTAAATGTATTCCGTCAGTCCCACCTGGTGAGGGTCCCACACTGGGCAACAGTACTCCAGGACAGGACGCACAAGTGTGATGTAGGCAGTCTCCTTGGTGGAGCTGTTACGTCTTCGAAGCGTTCTGCCAATGATACGTAACCTTTGCTTTGCCTTCCCCACAATATTTTCTATGTGTTCTCTCCAGTCTCAGTTCTTCGTAATTGTAAATCCCAGGTTTTTGGTAGAATTTACGACCTTAAGGGTTGACTGATTTATTGTGTAATTGAATTTCAGCGGATTTCTTTTAGAAATGTGTATTACTTCACGCTTTTCATTCTTTAGTGTTAATTGCCATGTTTCGCACCATATAGAAATTTTGGCTAAATCGCTTTGCAGTTGCTTATGAACCTCTGTTGATAAACGACAGCATCATCCGCAAACAGTCTAACAGAGCTATTCAGATTGTCTCCTAAATAGTTTATAAACACAAGGAAGAGCAGGGAACCTATAACGCTTCCCTGTGGAACGCCAGATATCACTTCTGTTTTACTCGATGGTTTACCGTCAATTACTACGAACTGTGTCCTATCTGATAGGAAATCTCGAATCCAATCGCACAATTTGGACGATATTCAATAAGCACGCAATTTCATTAGAAGCCGCTTGTGAGGTACAGTGTCAGAAGCCTTCCAGAAATCCAGAAATCTGGAATCGATTTGAGATCCCTTGTCGATGGTCGTTATCACTTCATGTGAATAAAGGGCAAGCTGTGTTTCGCAAGAGCGATACTTTCTGAATCCGTGTTAACTATTGGTTAATAGGTCCTTCTCTTCGAGGTAGTTCATAATGTTCATCTTGTACGCTTTGCCGTAACTGGCGGAATAGTGTCGCCCACAGTGATAATTGTTGGAGCACTGCACCGGGCGTGGACATGCTGAGTAAACAGTTCGACGCCTAGCCGAATAGGGGTATCAGATACATTCCGTGTATCTAAATTTCCGGAAGGCTTTTGACATTGTACTTGACAAGTGTATTCTAATCAAATTGCGTGCTTATGGAATATCGCCATCTTTGGGCGATTGATTTCCTGTCAGAAAGTACGCAGTACGTTGTAACTGAATGTAAGTCATCCAGCAGAACGGAAGTGATATCTGGCTTTTCACAGGAAGTGTTATATGGCCCCTACTGTTCCTTATTTTTACAAACGATTTAGGTGACGATATGACTAGCTCTCTTAGACTGTTCGCGGATGACGCCGTCATTTATCGGTTAGTGAAGTCACCAGAAGATCAAAAGCAACTGCAACTTGGTTTAGATTAGATATCTTCTTAATCAAAAATTGGCAGTTAACCCTTAATAATGATAAGTGAGGTCATGAATACGACCACTTAAAGAAATCCATCACTTCATTTACATGATAAATCAGTCAAACCTACAATTATACTAAATTACCTACGAGTAACAATTAAGAACAACTTAAATTGAAAAAAAAAATTGTAGGGAAAGCGAACCAAAGACTAAGTTACATTTGCAGAGCACTTAGTAGATGCAACAGCTCTACTAAAGAAACTGCCTACGCCACACTTGTGTCCCATATTTTGGAGCATTGCGGCGCGTCGTGGGATCCTTAACAGGTGGTACTGACGTTCGATTTAGAAAAAGTTCAGAGAAGGGCAGCTCGTTTTGTACTATCGCAGTATTTGGGAGAGATTGTGACGGAAATGATGCACGAGTTGGGGTGGAAATCATTAAAAGAAAGGCGTTATTTGTTGTGGCGAGATCTATTTGTGAAAGTTCTTTCACTATCTTTCTCTTCAGAATGCGAACATACATAAGGAGACATTATCATCATCTTAAAATAAGAGATATCAGCACGAAAGCAGAAAGATTTAGGTCTTCGTTTATCCCGTGAGCTATTAGACAATGGAACTGTAGAGAAATATCACAAAAGCGGTTCGATGAACACTCTGCCATGCACTTCATTGTGACTTGTAATCTGTGTAGATGTAGACGCCGCCTTCTGTGGGTGAGACTGGTGGCATTACGTCGCCTTTCATTGACAAGAATCCACCAACACCGACACGGAAGTGTTGAGTGGCTAAAGATGTAATGTTCTAGGACCAATCCCGCTACAATTTGTTCTCCAGTAGTAAACTCGTGACTGAGGGGACGTTTCGTTTTAGTCACGGAAGTAGTACACTTACAGAAAAAATGTCAGCAATTAATAGTATTTATTTCACCTACAGTGATGGCCGCACATGCTATCGGCACCGCCGTGACAAACGAAACACGCATAGCAAACAAACTTAAGGTGTGACGGTTTGGGACACCATTGCCTTTAAAATACGATCTCGCCTCCATTGTCTTGAGGCCTACTGCTGCGTAAAGGAGGTTTTACTGCCCAGGCTGTCCCCAGTAGAACACCATACCATTGGGCCTTGGGTTGGAGCAGTATGTCCTGTGCGAGCAGTTTGGTCCCTTTGCTTTACGAACATTTTTCTTGTCACTGTTATACCTCTGCCCTCGTCTGTGGGGTACCAAAAACGTGGACTTCATTTTCAAAGAAACAGAACGTGTATTCGTCTGAGAGCACTTCTAATGCCATTCCTGTATCCAGGGACGTCGTAACAAACACCATTTGCAGTCTAGCACGTTCCTGGAAGGCGTAGTATACCGATAGCGGAGCCTGTTTTGTTGATGATGCGAATGGAGCGGTCTACTGCCTGTGGAATCTCTGGAACAGATCTGAAGCGATTCCTTCATCTTCAGAATCAAGTCAAAGTCACAAGGACTTACGTCCGGGGATTACGTTCCCATCGACCAAACAAAGCAGTAACAGCTTGCGCTGTATGCACCCGCGCAGGTGTTGTCGCTTATTTCGCAAAGCTGGTCTTAGGTGATGCTCTTTAACAAATACTGTACATTGACAGTCTGCCGTAGAGGAACGTAAAGCGTTAGGATAACACCATCACAGTCGTACACGAGAATCACCGTAACTTTCACGATACTGGGGTTCTGACGCACTTTCAAATTTCGCGGCGACCCATAATGACGTCGTTCGTTGGATTGAAATTTCAGTTTTCGCTCATACGATGTAGCCTATGTCTCGTTCAGAACTACCTTACGGTGTAAGAAAGCCTTTCCTTCGCGCTCATGGCGCTCCAAGTGCATCTGAGCAGCGTAGTATCTTCCGCATCTACGTCAATTCGTGCGGTACCCATCGGGGTGCAACTTATCACATGCCCAGGTGTTCCTTCAGGATGTGAAGCACACTCGAATGCGCTAATTTGGTTTCATGGACGAGCTAACGAATCGTCTGGTGTTGATCACTGTCCACCAACCCAGTACGTTCTTCTTCAGAGACGCCTGGACGATCCGCCCGATGCATATCTGCCACAGCTTGCCGACACTCGTTGAATGTTTTTAACCAACGTTCCACTGTTCTGTACGGCAATGGTGATTCCTCGCACACCGCTTCAAGACCTTGATGGCAGTGGTGTGCTGTAGGACCTTTGTTTGTTACATTCAATCTTGATCCAACTCCGTTTTCCTGTTTCGAAAACATAGTGACACGGTTACGTTAGACCGCTCGCTCACAAGTGAGTGTATTTCCCTCGATTATGCGTACGCCGGTGACGTTGGACGGGCGATTCCATTTGCTCTCAGCTTATCAGCTATTTTCCGCGTCATGATGATATATTTCTCCAACGTTTCGGATCCGTTAGAGGAGCCGTCCTCATAGAATACTGAGATGTTCCTTGTGCTCTTTAACAAAAATACTATATATGATTTCTTTTTAATATCCACGAAGTCAATAATTTCCAATTGCGATAAAAGTGCAGGTGACTTCAGTGACCAAAAGTACTTCCCTGTTTAAAAGTTTAAAGGTTTATTCAAGAAAGGTCATAAAAGTAATATCTCCGAAAGGAAATATTTTCTGTGGTCTAGAACTGACAAACTTGCTATTCACGTAAGTGCGCCAGTGCAAAATTCCCTGATGCGACCTACGTTTGGATACCAATTCATTCATAAAAATGTGTTTACAGTAAATTTATTGCTATTATTACAACGTTTCCTGACAATATTTACCGATTTACACTTTGGAAGATTGGTTCAAGATATTAATTTTCAAAACAAAGTTAAATTTCATTAGCTTGTGCAGTAATTAACATTGAAATCGAATCACCACATAGTTTCGAGTTCGATAGTGGAATCAGATAGACTGTTACATTGTCATCATAACCTTAAACATAAAATTTTATGAACATTATTTTACAGAAGTGAAAGATAGAAATTTTACTGAAGAGTGATTTTATTTTTACCAGCAGACGTTATAAACATGCAATGTGGTGCATTTTTGATATATTAGTAGTCCTAAAACCAGTTTTGATCTAGCAACACCTCCTTCGTAATGCAAAACAAAAGGCCCTGAGAACTTGAAATTAAGAAGATCGCGCTCTCCATTTGAATAAATATAACGCATTACGTTCCCAAAAGTGTTCAATTGTTTGTTAAGCTTATGGGACTTGCAAACTACTTATAAACTAACATACTAAAGACAGCACAAACATCCATGCCCAAGGGGGATTCGAACTCCCAACGGAGAACGGCTTTGCGCATCGGACCATAGCGCTTCCATGCGCTCGGTCACTCAGCCGCGGCGCATTACGTTACCTTTCTAGAATCTGTGTATATGATAAAGCATAACGGACAGTCAGAGATGTGTGTTGCCAACATAACAGCCGGAACTTCGTGGACAGCGAAGTAAAATTTTACCTTGGTCTCTGCACTAACTTCCGTTACGCTTGTCTCTGAGTGAATAAAGCATACTATCGCGAAAAGAACGTCATAATACGAACAGGCTTAATGACATTGTTTATGTGATATATCTATACTCCGAATATAATTGAAGAGTGGAAGTGCCGGAAATAAAATTGTTGATGAAACGAAAAAAACTGCACGTCTCTGTGAGAAATGGATATTTATTTCTAACTAAACACATATTAACTCTTTACATGGTTATACAAATGCTGACAAAGGTTTTTTTTTACTCATGTCGAAAAATCAAAAAGTTACGTAGTGTTTTATGCAGAAAGGTGTAAGTATAGTAGGTTTTCTTATAGCTAATAGATCTAAGTGCCACGAGACAACATTGACTTCATGGCGGTAACAGCTGTGGGAAAAAGGTCTTGTTGTTTTCGTCCACGTAATCAATAATAGTGGAAAACTCGTTTTCTTTTTTTCGGTGCCAGTGGAACAGTAGTTGGAAGTTGTATCAATTCCACAGCTGCAGTGTCTTTCATTGTCTTGCCTTTGTTCAAGACATGAAAATTCTCCCAATTACACTGATCGGAAAAGCTTCTTTTGCATGACACAATACCAGGCTGTTGTTTGCCTATTTTGATTAAAGAAAGCTGTGTCTTTGAAAACTTCAGAACTTGATTTTTTCTTCGTAACAAATGTTTGATTTTTGTAGAAGAATTATTAGACGTATTCACATTTCAGGTCTCCTGTCCGATCAGGCCGGACGCGGTGGCCGAGGGGACTGGGGCGCTCGTCACGATCTGCACGGCCACTACAGTCGGTGGTTCGAATCCCCCCTCGGGCATGGATATTTGTGCCGTCCTTAGTCTTAGTTAGTTCACGAGTAGTTTGTAAGTTTTGGGATTGATGACCCCGCAGTTAAGTCCCTTTAAGCTATACAAACATTTGAACATTTTGTCCAATCAGGAAGTGTGTAGCACAGAGTTGACTCCCTTTAACCTCTCTGCGTCTTCATTATACGTCAAATGGCGCCGTCTTTGAGTAAGAAAAATCTCTATAAACCCCATCAAGTAATTGTCTTTTTGGTTCAGGTCAAGTTGGTGGTATTCTCCAAAGAGTATTCTACAAAGAGCTGAGAGCTGAGTTTTCATATCAACTGTACTTACACTTACAGAACACCTAAACACAAAACAAACGAAAAATATGTACATCAACCTGCTACAACTGGATAATGTAGGCCTGTTTCATATTATAAGTTTACTGTAAAGATGACGGTTGTTTTTCAGCAATTTCCCTCCTTGTTCTGCTTCTTCTGCGTGAGGTAATCTTGCCTTATCCTGTTTCTTCCCGAACGTAACGTTCTCAACACTTCCATCACCACTAAAATCACTGGCGTTCATATTATTATTATTAACAGGTAATTCATTTTAGATAGACAGAAACAGCTTCAGTAAGCAAAAATATAGTTTTGTGGCATAACCTTGACTACAGACTGCTGTTCGGCTAGCGCCAGATACCTGTAGCACATAGATCCATTAGCAGCGCAGGCCCATCTGGACATAGGACTAGTGCAATCTCTTGGGGTCAGTAGCAACTAGAAGGAGTGACTGGAGCACATAAATCTCTTAGCAGAGTATTGGCGCGAAGACATAGATCGGTTAGCAGTGAAAAACCCCGAAAATCAATTCAATTATGTTGAACTAATTTCAGTTCAGCATAATATATTTAAAAATTATTCTCATGTTGATCACCAGGAAGTTAATTAGACCAGTGCGAGCTGCAGAACACGAAGTGCATAAAATAAAATTATTAGTTTCTCCATCACTGGATACTTGCTGTTGCCGCAACTGTGGTTCAAATTTAATGAAAGTCCAGCTCCAGTTGCATTTCACATATCCTCATAGGCCGCTATATGTTCCGTTTTTTATCCGAACTGACATTTATAATATTTTACTATTGACCTTTACATTTTAACAACTAATGTTTAGAATTTTATGCTTGCAGTGATGTAATGTTTATATCAGAACACATCAGAACATGATGATTATAATGTTTTGGAATGTTAAATATGACACGCCCATTTTTCTCATGTCACCATTGGGTGCCAAAAGTTTTAAATTCTCTGAGTTCTATTGTTTTAATTACTTGATGCTGCTTTCTCTACGGCATAACGTAAGTTTCCTTCTGCTTCTGTACAGTACCTTTTTACATATGTAACATTCTATCTTGTACCATGAAATTTTTGTTAACTTATTGCTACACCATCAGTTTGATAAGTCATGGCTGCAAAATTTTAACACGAATTATCTACAGGAGAATGGAAAAGCTGGTAGAAGCTGACCTCGGGGAAGATCAGTTTGGATTCAGGAGGAATGTAGGAACCCGGGAGGCAATACTCACTTTACGTCTTATCTTAGAAGATAGATTAAGGAAAGGCAAAACTACATTTTTAGCTTTTGTAGATTTGGAGAAAGCATTTGACAATGTTGACTGGAATACACTCTTTCAAATTCTGAAGTCCGCAGGGGTAAAATACAGGGAAAGGAGAGTTATTTACAACTTGTACAAAAGCCAGACCGCAATTATTGGACTCGAAGGGCATGAAAGAGAAGCATAAGTTGGGAAGGGAGTAAGACAGGGTTGTAGCCTTTCTCCGATGTTATTCAATTTGTACATTGAGCAGGCGGTGAAGGAAAGCAAGGAAAATTTTGGGATAGGGATTAAAGTTCAGGGGGAAGAAATAAAAACATCGCGTTTTGCTGATGACATTGTAATTCTGTCAGAGACAGCGAACGACCTGGAAGAGCAGTTGAATGGAATGGACAGTGTGTTGAAGAGAGCGTATAGAATGAACATTAACAAGAGCAAAACAAAAATAATGGAATCCGGTCTTAGAAAATCAGGCGATGATGAAGGAATTAGATTAGGCAACGAAACAATGAAGGTGGTAGATGAGTTTTGTTACTTGGGTAGTAAAATACATGCGATGGTCGCAGTACAGAGGATATAAATTGCAGAATGGCAGAATTACAGTTTAGCATATCTCTCGCGAATTCCCTACCTCTCCCTGACGTTTTTTCCTGCCCATCCCGTCTTCCTCCTTGGTCCATCCCCCGTTTGAAGCTCCGCCTGCAATTGTCCTGCGATACAAAGGCATTAGTTTCACCACTGACACTCCGTTGCAAGTTTCTGGCACTTCTTGTTGCTCACCGGGATGCAGAAGTCCTGTACACTGATGGCTCCCTGGTAAATGGCAGAGCCAGTTACGCTTTTGTGCATGGCGACCACACAGAACAATGGTCCCTGCCACCTGGCTGTAGTATTTTTAGAGCTGAACTGATCGCCATTTCTCGTGCTCTTGACCACCTCAAAACGTGCCCCCGGAAGTCGTATGTCGTGTGCAGCGACTCCCTTAGTGGCCTGCAAGCCGTTTCCAACTATTTCTCTTTCCATCCGTTGGTGCAATCCATCCAAAACGCCATCGCTTTACTCGGCAGGTCTGGATGTTCGGTGGACTTTATTTGAACCCCCGGCCACATTGGCATCCCGGGGAACGAGAGTGTCGATCGGCTGGCTAAGCTCCCCACCACCGCTCCTCCACTGGATATTGGTATCCCGGAACGGGATATCCGTTTGGATTTGCGCCACAAGGTTTTTGAGGCTTGGAACACACAATGGGCAACACTGAGCATTCCCAACAAGCTCCGAGCGATCAAGTCCTCTTCGGCCGTCTGGAAGTCGTCTTTCCGGCCTCCCCGTAGGGACACTGTTGTCCTGTATCGCCTACGTATTGGCCATACGTGGTTGACACATGGCTACGCACCGAATTGCCGTTGTGGAAGTTTGTTGACAGTGGTCGACATCCTTTCGGACTGTCAGCTTTCAGCCGCCTTGCGGCTGTCTTTTAATCTACCTACAGCGCCTGCCATGATTTTATCTGACAATGCCTCTATGGCTGAACGAGGTTTAGGTTTTATACTCGCAGCTGGATTTTATCATTCTGTTCAGTGGTGGGCTTGTGCCTGGTGTCTCAAGCTCCCGCCTCTCATATTTTACTCTGATATTTTTCTTACTTCTCCCCTGATTTTTTACCTCAGTTTTTAGTCTGTACAGAGTGACTGGCTCATCTTCTACATCTACATACATACTCCGCAGTTCACCGTAAGGTGCGTGGCGGAGGGTACCACTACTAGGCATTTTCTCTCCTATTCCACTCCCAAATTGAACGAGGAAAAAAAGAATGCCTATATGCCTCCGTACGAGCCCTAATTTCTCTTATCTTGTCTTTGTGATCTTTACGTGAAATGTAAGTAGGAGGCAGCAAGATCGTACTACACTCAGCTTCAAATTCAGGCCCTCTAAATTTACTTAACAAAAATTCACGAAAAGAACGTCCTCTTTCTTCCAGCGATCCCCAATTGAGTTGCCGGAGCATTTCCGTGACACTCGCGCATAGGTCGAACCTACCGGTAAGAAATCTAGCTGATCGCCTCTGAACCGCCTCTATGTCTTCCTTCAAACCGATCTGCTGCGGATCCCAAATACTGGAGCATTACTCAAGACGTGGTCGTACAAGCGTTTTATACGCGGTCTCCTTTACAGGTGAAGTACATCTTCCCAAAATTCTCCCAATAAACCGAAGTCGGCTATCTGCCTTACTCACAACTGTCCTTACATGCTCGTTCCATTTCATATCGCTCTGCAATGTTACGCCTAGATATTTGAACGACGCGACAGCATCAAGAAGCTCACTACTAATGCTGTATTCGAACATTATAGGATTGTTTTTTCTACTCATGCGCATCACCTTACATTTTTCTACATTGAGAGGTAGCTGCCATTCTTCGCACCAACTAGAAATTTTGTCTAAGTCAACCTGTATGCTATTACAGTCAGTTACAGACGACACCCTCCCAAACACCACAGCATCATCAGCAAACAGCCGCAAATTACAACTTACTCTGTCCATCAGATCATTTATATAGATAGAAAATAATAGCGGTCCTATCACACTCCCCTGGGGCACGGCTGACGATACAATCGTCTCTGATGAACACTCGCCGTCGAGAACAACGTACTGCGTTCTATTAGTTAGGAAGTCTTCCAGCCAGTCACAAATCTGTGAACCTATTCCATAAGCTCGTATCTTCGTTAGCAGTCTGCAGTGTGGCACCGCGTCGAACGTCTTTTTGAAGTCGAGAAAAACACAATCCGCCTGTTGCCCTTCGTCCATGGCTCGCAAGATGTCATGTGAGAAAAGGGCAAGCTGAGTTTCACATGAACGATGTTTCCTAAACCCGTGCTGATTCATGGAAAGAAGCTTTTCCGTTTCAAGGAAATTTACTATATTCGAACTGAGAATGTATTTGTTTGTGATCAGCCAGCCACTGTTCCCTACTCTATTTTAGCTTAGTTCGCCACTTGGTCTCTCTTATTCCCGTCTACTTCAGTGTTGTTCAGAGTATCAAGTTCATTGGCACTATGTGCCCTTACGCTTCTCTTCTAGGTATTGAACTATACTTTACTTTTACCTACTTGGATGTATTGCCTTGTAAGGAACAGGGGACTGATAACCATGTAGTTTAGTCCCCTCTAAACCCACAACAACAACAGCAACAACAAGAAAATATTGGTCCACGTCCTGCTATTGCGCTTTGCACGTACGTTACCGCGCTAGACGCACTTGTTGGGCACCTGCGGTGCACCGCGGACCACAGCTGAGCCTCGCGGCCTCCCGAGGCTTTCCAGACGCAGCGGCCGTCTGGCTGGGCTCCAGATTCCGAGGGAGGCGTTTGTCCTCGCGCGCCCAACATTCATCCGCACAACATGTGTGTGACGGCATCTGAATAAATTACCCGAAAGCGTTAGCACTCTGCAGACGTAGAGGAATCTGCCGCAGGCTGGAGACGGAGCGTCCTCTGTCCTTGATAGGCACAAAAAAGGCACGTGTAGTCCGTTGCCTTTTGTCGAAGACAACGCTTCTAGGCTCCTAAGGTATTTGTGCTTCGTATAATTTTCTAGTCGTAAATCTTAGAGGCTGTCAGGCCAGACATTTAGCTTACGGCATATAATGGAGAAGTGCTGAGTGGAACAGGGAATTGTATCTACGTTTTATAGATCTAGAAAAGTCTTGTGACCGCGTTCCAAGGAGGAAGCTATTGTCAGTTCTACAAGGTTACGGAATAGGAAGCAAACTTCTGCAGGCAATTAAAGGGCTTTACGTAGGCTGCCAGGCAGCAGTTAGAGTAGACGGCAAACGTAAGCTAATGGTTCAGGGTAGTTTCCGGGGTAATACAAGGCTGTAACCTGTCACTACTGTTGTTCATACTATTCATGGATCATATGTTGAAAACAGTAGACTGGCAGGGCGGGCGAGGGGGGGGGGGGAGGATGTTCAAATGTTTGTTAAACTTATGGGACTTAACTACGGGGTTATCTGTCCCTAAAAATACAAGCTACTTAACAACTATCTTATCCTAAAGACGGCACAAATATCCATGCCCGAGGGGGGATTAGAACCCCCGACCGTAGTGGCCGTGCAGACCGTGACTGAAGCGCCTCAGTCCCCTCGGCCACCGCTGCCGGCAGGGGGAGGATGAAAATAGCAGTGTCGCATATGTGGATGACTTTGTTGTAATGGCAGATTCGAATGAAAGGTTCCAAACTAATATTTCAAAGCCGCGTTGGAGTAGTCGAGCGGTCTAAAGCGTCTCGCTGCGGAGCGCGCGGTTGCTCGCCGTCGGGGGCTCGAGCCTTCCCTGGGGCATGGGTGTTTGTCCGTAGGTTAGTTTACCTAGGTTTAAGTAGATTGTAAGATACGGACTGATGACCACGCAGTTTGGTCCGATAGATTTACAGACATTTCAACATTTCAATATTTCAGAGTTCGATCAGGGGTGTAAGGGCTATGATATGAAGATCAGCGTCTCCAAAACGAAAGTAATGTCTGTGGAAAAGAGATGTAAAGAGACTGAGTACCAATGAGGAGGAACTAAGTTAGAACAGGTAGACAGTTTCAAGTATCTAGGATGTATTTTTTCACACGGTGGCAACATAGTGAAAGAACTGGAATCGATGTGTCGCAAAGCTAATGCAGTGAGTACTCAGCTAAGATCTATTCTCTTCTGCAAGAAGGAAGTCAGTACTAAGACTAAGCTAGCAGTGCACCGCTCTATCTTTCGATTAACTTTGTTGTATGGGAGTGAAAGTTGGGTGGATACAGGTTACCCTATTCATCAGGTAGAGGTTACAGATATGAAAGTAGCAATAATGATTGCAGGTACTAGTAGATGGGAGCAGTGGCAGGAGGGTGTCCATAATGAGGAAATCAAGGAAAAACTGGGAATTAACACCATAGATGAAGAAGTTAGAGCGATCAGACTGAGATGGTGGGGCCATGTTACAAGCATTGGAGAAACGAGGTTACCTAAGGGACTCCTGAACTCGGCAGCTCAGGGTAAGAGGAGTCGAGGTAGACCAAGAAGAAAGTACTTAGATTTGGTGAAGAACGATTTTGAAGTAAAAGGCTTATCAGACTAGACTTCAATTTTAGCATTGAATAGGGGATCATGGAAGAATTTTATTATAGACAGTACGTTACACACTGAACGCTGAAATGCATAATTAGTCTCTAATGATGATTATGATCGGGGCTCTCGGTAGCGCTCGAATGAAATTCGATGGGACAAAACTAAACTGCTACAAATAATGTAGGCAACACTTAGAGTTGCAGTTCATTAACCCTTTCATTATTAGTGGCCAATTGTTCCAATTTTTGGCCAGCGTACAAGTGTCATTAACAACCCATTACACGTCAATAATACAAATTTACACAGTGTGGCATACCAAAGTCAGAGGTGTAAAGTGTGGCACAGATATAAGGGATTAATCGCTGTAGATACCATTTCTACACGCTTAACCCTGGAGAACTTTTACATAACATGGGTTGTGTCTCCCATACATCACGAAACAAGACTCAAAACAATACTCGGAACTGGCGTGGATTGTGCATCAGATCGAGAACGAAACAATACTCCTTTAAATGGCGCAAAGCATCCTATGTACATCTTCCAAACAAAGAAACTGAAAATTACCCGTTGTCAATTATGTTTATTAAATTAATTATAATGAAAAGTTAACAATTACATAAAACTGGCTATAGTAAAAGCGTAAATAATACTGAATAAATTGCTATGTAAAGCTCAGTTAAGTTACTTATGTTTCATATATAAATATAATTTAATAGGGTCGTCAACGATACTTCCGAAATTAATGATAATTATACAGAAACTAATGAGGACAAAACATTCTTAATATTAATTCTGAAACACAGTAATACCTACTTTAATATTATGAGACAAGTATTTACTTAGTTTTATGAGAAATACTAATTAGTATACCATCTGAACTCTAACAATACGCCTCTGGCATGAACTAAATAATATTTGCTAATTGAAAAAAAAAAAGAAAATTCTGCGACAGCAAGTAATAGAAAATGACCGCAGCTAGTTAGTTTATGAAAAAAAGAATTACAAAAGTTTTGGAAAAGAAAATGATAATAGATTAATTACTTTCCTATCTTTTATTACGCAACAGTGGTTTCGGGAGGTTCCGAAATGTAAGCAGATGCGAATAAATGCCAACCTGCTTCCTTACAATATTAGTAAAGATAATGAAAAATATTCCTACCATGGCGAAACATGAGATGAATATATCCTGGCTAGAGGCGAAGATGTGAAAGAGGAGAACTAAATTCTTGACTTATCTGGCTGCTTAACAAGACATTTAAATACATAATACTAAGTATACAGCGCAATGAGCTTTCAATGGGGCCCCATGTGTAGTAGCAAGTACCATGAGTGAAGATACCTGCAACGTAAACGTGGATGACATGTAGGGACATAATGTACGATACGAAAAATACCACGTAGGATGGCGTTAGGCTATGTGTCATATAATGCGACATCAAATCATGAGTCAAATTACTTGATACAAGCCGCGGTGGAGTGGCCGAACGTACTAACGCGCATTGCTGCGAAGCGTGCGCTTGCTCGCCGTCGGAGGTTAGAGTCCTCCGTTGGGCATGTGTGGGTGTGATGTCCTTAGCATAAGATAGTGGAAGTTGTTTGTAAGCCTATAGACAGATAAACATTTGAATATATCACTTGATAAGAACAATAATACTAAATGAAATTAGGTGGCATATGACAAGATATAAGGTGATGGCACATTAATTCATTAAATACAATGTGATACGTTGTGTTACATACTGATTTACTAAGTGTTAGTAAAAGATACCGACAAACGTGGAAAAGTTGTAGATGAATTTTACATAGGGACCCATGTTCAGAAATGTCATCCAATGACACTATGACGATTTATTCAACGTCGGTATTTTGGGAGGAGATACTATTGGCCAAATCAGGAAAAAAATTTCCATTAAACTCGGACTTGAATCCCTTCTCGTATTCAGAAACTGTTTAAATGTTTGTAAAGCTATGGGGCCAAACAGCAGAGGTCGCCAGTTCCTAGACGTACAGCACACACGCAACCATGCCCGAGGGAGGACTCGAACCTCCGAATCTTTTATGCAGTAGTGCGCGCTTGGATGGAAATATAAATAAAAAAAGAAGAAAAATAGGTAAAACAAAGAATATATTCTTTCTTTTACGGGGAGCAGCCACGCAATCCAGACCAAGGCGCCTTAGAGCGCACGGCTATTCCCGCGCGTCTTTTCATATTCGATAGTGTCAAAAACATCTCTTCTCTATTTTACCAGTTCTTATAATATACATTTTTTCCTTGCTTTGGTCCATAGCACTTCCTCCCAAAAGATGAAAAGCAAAGAGCTTGCAGGAAAAGCAATTTGTTGACAGTAGCCTATCAGTGTTGAATACGTCCTAATAGTGTCATTATATGACATTTCCGGACCTGGCTTCGCATGTAAAATTTCCTATGATCTATGACATGCGCTGTATAACCGCGAGAATTTTGTTGGTATCATTTAGGAACACCCTGTATAATGAGACATTATGTGGAACATCATTTGTCGTTTAGCTATACAAACTGATACGACATGATAAGGCTTCAATATTAATAATTCCCAGGGGTGCTTTGTCGTCATCGTTTACACGGTTGTTTAGTTTGAGGGAATGAGGTTGAGCCGTGGCGGGTCTTAGGAGCCCGTTTAATGAATATTTTCTTCTGTACAGGTTTATATGCCAACTAGCTCTGCCGATGATGAGGATATAGAAGAAATATATGAGGAGCCAAAGGAAATTATTCAGACAGTTAAGGGAGAGGAAAACTTAATTGTGATGGGAGACTGGAATTCGGTAGTAGGAAAAGGAAGAGAAGGAAAAATAGTAGGTGAATATGGACTGGGCAGAAGGAATGAAAGAGGAAGTCGCCTGGTAGAATTTTGCACGGAACATAATTTAATCATAACAAACACGTGGTTTAAGAATCACAAAAGAAGGTTGTATACTTGGAATAGACCAGGAGACACTGGCAGGTATCAGATAGATTTTATAATGGTAAAACATAGATTCCGGAATCAGGTTATAAACTGCAAGACATACCCAGGGGCAGATATAGACTCTGACCATAACTTGTTAGTCATGAACTGTAGGCTGAAACTGAAAAAACTGCAGAAAGGTAGGAAAATAAGGAGATGGGACTTAGATAAATTGAAGGAAAGTGAAGTTCTGGAGAATTTCAGAGGGAGATTTAGGCAACAATTGGCAGAAACAGGGGGAAATAAAACAGTAGAAGAGGAATGGGTAGCATTGAGAGATGAAATAGTGAAGGCAGCAGAGGACAAAATAGGTAGAAAGGCAAGACCTACAAAAAATCCTTGGATGTCACAGGAAATACTAAATTTAATTGACGAAAGGAGAAAATATAAAAATGCAGTAAATGAAACAGACAAAATGAAGTACAGACGACTAAAAAATGAGATTGACAGGAAGTGGAAAATGGCTAAGCAGGAGTGGCTAGAAGCCAAATGCAAATCTGTAGAAGAATGTATAAGAAGGGGAAAAGTAGATACCGCCTACAGGAAAATCAGAGAGACATTTGGGGACAAGAAAAGCAATTCTACAAATATCAAGAACTCAGATGGGAAACCAGTTCTCAGCAAAGACGGGAAGGCTGAAAGGTGGAAAGAGTACATAGAGCAGCTCTACAAAGGAAATGAACTGAGAGACGATGTTGTAGGAAGGGAAGAGGAAGTAGATCAAGATGAAATAGGAGATATTATACTGAGAGATGAATTTCACAGAGCCCTGAAAGACCTAGGTCGGAACAAGGCCCCAGGAGTAGATGACATACCCTCAGAGCTACTAAAGTCTCTGGGAGAGCCAGCCATGACAAAACTATTTGAACTGGTGTGTAGGATATATGAGACAGGCGAAATACCCGCAGACTTTAAGAAAAATGTAATAATCCCCATTCCAAAGAAATCAGGTGCAGACAGGTGTGAAAATTACAGAACCATCAGTTTGATAAGTCATGGTTGCAAAATTTTAACACGAATTATCTACAGGAGAATGGAAAAGCTAGTAGAAGCTGACCTAGGGGAAGATCAGTTTGGATTCAGGAGGAACGTAGGAACCCGGGAGGCAATACTTACCTTACGTCTTATCTTAGAAGATAGATTAAGGAAAGGCAAATCTACATTTTTAGGTAGTAAGACAGGGTTGTAGCCTTTCTCCGATATTATTCAATTTGTACATTGAGCAGGCGATGAAGGAAAGCAAGGATAATTTTGGAATAGGAATTAAAGTTCAGGGGGAAGAAATAAAAACATTGCGTTTTACTGATGACATTGTAATTCTGTCAGAGACAGCGAACGACCTGGAAGAGCAGTTGAATGGAATGGACAGAGTGTTGAAGAGAGCGTACAAAAAGAACATTAACAAGAGCAAAACAAAAATAATGGAATGCGGTCTTAGAAAATCAGGCGATGCTGAAGGAATTAGATTAGGTAATGAAACAGTGAAGGTGGTAGATGAGTTTTGTTACTTGGGTAGTAAAATAACATGCGATGGTCTCAGTACAGAGGATATAAAATTCAGAATGGCAATGGGAAGAAAAGCATTTTTGAAAAAGAGAAATTTGCTAACATCGAATATTAATTTAAGTGTAAGGAAGTCTTTTCTGAAGGCATTTGTGTGGAGTGTTGCCTTTTACGGAAGTGTAACATGGACGATAAGCAGTGCGGGCAGGAAGTGGATAGAGGCTTTTGAAATGTGGTGCTACAGAAGAATGCTGAAGATTAGGTGGGTAGATCACATAACTAATGAAGAGGTACTGAACAGAATTGGCGAGAAAAGGAGTTTTTGGCATACCCTAACTAAAAGAAGGGATCGCTTGGTAGGACACATTCTTAGACATCGAGGAATCGTAAATTTAGCATTGGAGGGAAGTGTGTGGGGTAAAAATCGCAGAGGGAGGCCAAGAGACGCGTATAGTAATCAGATTCAAAGAGATGTGGGTTGTCGTTGTTATGAGGAGATGAAAAGGCTTGCTCAGGATAGAGTAGGGTGGAGAGCTGCATCAAACCAGTCTCCGGACTGAAGACCATAACAACAACAACGGTCTGGCCTTTCTTCTAGCGCTCACGACCGCTGCCATCTTAGTTTGTTTACGTGAGTTTCTTTTCTAATTCCTCCGACTTACATTACCTTCCTGTCACGGACTGCATTCTTTCTTCCTTCAGTCTATAGTACAGCGCCTTCTGTCATTATTTGTGTGGTGTCGCACAAGTCTAAAGTGCGCGCCATCTACTTTCGCCGCGCGCCGCCATGCACGCACGGCGCGGCGTTCTTACGACGTCAGCCACGAGCGCCCTCTGCTACAACTCCGCTCGTGGCTACCACTGAACGACATAGTTCACTTGGGACTGAGATAGGAACCAGCTAACACTTCGGAATCAGATAGGCACCAGTGAAGACTTGGCTATCGGATAGGCACTAGGCAGGCCTCTAGCTCAACTATGTATCAGTATTCTGCAGTACTGAACTATGTAAAAGTTAAGTATTACTAAGTCTCTAAGAAATATATATCTCGTTCTAATTTACTCTAGTGTTTCTAGTTTCTGCTGTCACTGGCTGCTCACCTCCTACCTGCACAAGTGTGCATCCTTTATTCCTGTGTCGGTCTTTCTACTCGGCCACCGACACCTACGACGGAAACGAGACACAAAAGCGGCGACGAGGCTGGGACACAAAAATTTGTACGCCGGTAAGTTGAGACGTTACTGCTGTATCGCCTCATTACTTCACCCGCGCTAAATTGCTCACTTCAGTTCACTGAAAGCCGTGCATTAAGTTGTATAATCAAGTACAATGGTTATGTGAGAATATACATTTGTTTACAAGCACTTAGTGGCTTATTGCCTCTGCATATTTATCAGTGGCAATGCCATAGAAGCAGGGATGGCGAGTTCTTGTGGTTTTTATTCATAATAAATGTGGCCATGCTACTATCCTCTGTGTCCTTTCCCTGTATGAAAGAGAGAGCAGTTTCTTGGGTAATTAGATCTGCATGGGTAATTATACAAGGTAGATTGTAGCGTGGGCTGTATTTAGCAGGAGGCAGATTTCCTGGTAGCAAAGATATTGTTTACGGCTTGGTGTTGAGCAAAGGTTTTCACATGCTTTGGCGAGCAGTCGATCTCAGGCAGAGGGTGGCCAGTAAGCAAGCAGATGGAACGGACCCACTTGCCCGCCAATCACCGCGTTTACATGGGCTCCCAAATCCGGTTTTCGTAAACCGATTTCCCAATTCCGCTTTTGGTTGGTCATGTAAACACTCCAAAATCGATTTTGGAAATCCGCTTCTCTAAAGCGGTTTTCCAGTTCCACAATCGATTTTCGTGCCCATGTAAACGAAACCGTTTTTGCAGCGTTCTTGGCTTGTCAGATTGTTTTCTCTTGTTAAGAATTTTCGGCACAAATGGAAAGAGTGATATTTTCTAATGTGAAATAAAAGTATAAATATTAAGAGTGAACATAAATGTGTGTATTTAAATAAAGCTAAATAGCGATTGTGCGGACTAAATCAAGAAACTGAATCAGCTTTTTTCAGCCGCCATTTTAAGTGGGCTAGGAAATCCGATTCAGACTGTGCCCTGTAAACACAACGAAAAACGGTTTACGAAAATCGGTTTTCGTCTTCCGGAAGATGTGTTGCATGTAAACGAAGTGAATGAGGGCGCGTCTTCCCCGAGGACATTGAAACAGGAAACCGTTAGCAAGTCAGGAAGCCATGTTGGCTGAGTTGGTGGAACCTTGGATCTGGCTGTACGTGTGTGGCAGTGGCTGCACAATTTCTGAAAATTGTGGTAAGAAAGGCTTCGAATTTGATCATTTTAATGTCTTAAAATGATGGCGATAGTTATGGTGATAGCAGGCAGAGAGGCTAGAGCCAATTCTTTATTAAAATTTCATTGAAAACTCATAGGCACTTGCGTGCTTGTTTAAACTCTTCATTTACATCAGGAGTTTTTCTAGGCAGTGTAGTGGTACAGTGAGCCACTCTAGTGGAGTTACAAAAGCGAGGGCGATGTGTTTTGTGTTGCCACCCACGTGGAACAACGAAGCGTAGCTAAAGTTAAATGATGTGCTTGCTCCTTCGGAGCGTGCACCATTACGTGAACTATAATGAGTAATAATGCACCTCTTGCGGGTTGACTACCAACGTGGCTCGTCTGTGAACAAACCAGTGAATTTGAATCAGTTTACTAAGTCGCCTTACTGACCACACTCCCGAGATAGTGTACTTATTTGAAATTATGTTGTGTAATAATTAATAATCCTAAATATTTCTGGCCAATGTAGCGAATTGTATCGCGGAGCATGACAACGTGTAGATTGTGTGTGTGTGTGTGTGTGTGTGAATATCGCCATGTGTAACGGAAATTCCTGCCTTACCTTTCCCAGCAGTGACACAGAATTCTTTCAAATATTCATTGAGATGTTTTCTTTCACTAAGAGACCTATATTTTTCACTAGTTGAATTTTTATGCATAAAGTATACTGCCCCCCACCCCCCACACTGTTGCTGGGCTTAACACACACACACACACACACACACACACATATATATATATATATATATATATATATATATATATATATATATATATATATTTGTTTTTTGTTAAATACATTCACTTTTGTTTAATATAAATAGCCAAGATTTCGAGTAGGTTAATTATGAGATCCCAGCCTCCTATCCTCATTATTATGCTAGCAAGAAAATATCTATTTCAAATAACTACTAAAAAAAAGTTCATAACTGTTGGATATCACATTCCTTGTGCGTTAAACATCGACGTATCTTTTCCACTTGAGCAAGCATATTGGTTTCATTTACAATAAAATTCGCGTCATAATTTGTTATTAGATTGAATCTCGAGCGTAATAGCAGAGTGTTTCTTTTAACAAATATGGCTGAAACCGATATGGCTGGTCAATAAGGATAAAGCCTACAGTAATGCCGAGGCTATTTCATGCAGCACACATAGAAGCCCTGGCTGTCAAAGCGAGAGTGCTCGGGTAGGCGTATGTCCAGAGGAAGTAAGGTAAAATTAAGGTGAAAAGAAAATTAAATAATGGAAAATTTTATACGGGTACGTCACAAAACCTAGCGTTTTTACTTCAGGGATACTTTAATGTGGATAGTTTAGTGCTGTAAAGTAGGTGCAATAAATTTCCTACACACTTCAGCATTTCTCATAGGTAGAGTCGCCAAGGCTCCCAGCTACGTTACTTGGCTGCCTTATAACTCGGCTGTTACCGGAACTTGCATCTGACAGAATGAGCGGGGACACGTCAGTCTACGGCTAATTGCTATTGACCACAGCAGTCCTACGTCTTCCCACGCACGTTTGCCATTAATTCCTAGTTACTTATATCAGCATCATTGGAAGCACTAAAACACCGACGCTACTGCTATTCCGTTGTTCCTTCAACACATTTACTACATTTACTGTTAGTTCATCATTTCTCTAGCGGACTGATTTCACTTATGTCTTTTTTGTGCAGCTAGAGTGCAAGAAGTTTTTTTTTGAAATAAAAGCGTATAAAATCAATAATATATCCTACTTCGTTAACTGGAAGTGTGGCACAAACTAGCAGTAGTTTGTCTTTTTCACATTTAAAATAAAATTTAGTTAGAAACAGCACTAGTCAATCCAAGCTCGGAAATGGCATTAGCTGTCAAAGGGACACGCCAGACGATTGTTCGATGCAGAACAGAAATTGAACGACAATCGTATATGAAGGAAATGGAACCAATTTATACCAAAATCCAAAGGTTCTCTTGTTATCAGTTTAATGGCTCAAAGACGATCTTCGCCGGCATGATACCTCGTAGGTAAATGTATTCAAATTAACGCTCATTGATTTCTATAGCGAAGACTTAGTCTGTCAGTGTTTTAGCTTTGCCCATAGAATACAAGTATGATGATGCAATGGCATTAGAATCTATTAATTCTATGGGTTATTGAAGCTGATAATCATAAATTAATCGTCTAGCGCTCATTTAACCCGAATGGTGCCTTCGTTTCAAATTACTCGCTTCAAAATATCCCTCTTGGAAGCACAATTTGTTCGAAGTTTAAGCGGCTGACTTTCTGCTCCTTAAGGATGCTCGTACACTATTCTGCAATTACAGTGAATTTGGAATATGTGGAAGTTTCACCTGTCAAACGATTTCCTTCTGCTTACAGCACACATTTCTTTAAATTTATGAAATGTTCAAATGTGTTAATCTATGGGACACCAACTGTGATTATCAGTGCCTAGGCTTACAAACTACTTAAACCAACCTAAGGACAACACACACTACTATGTCCGAGGAAGGATTCAAACCTCTGGCAGAGAACAACCGTGCGCTCCGCAGCAACGCGCATTAAAGCGCTCGGCCATTCCACTGCTGCAAATTTGTGACATGCATTGGAAATTTACAAGTACTACAATTGAAATAAAATAAGGAATAATAAATAATGATCATAGGATCATACAAGCAAATTTGCCCAAGTGATCAATTTTAATTGGCTTTGCCGGCCGCGGTGACCGAGGGGACTGAGGCGCTCCAGTCACGATCTGCACGGCCACTACGGTCAGGGATTCGAACCCACCTCGGGCACGGATATTTGTGCCGTCCTTAATATTAGCTAGTTCATAAGTAGTTTGTAAGTTTAGGGACTGATAACCCCGTAGTTAAGTCCCATAAGCTTAACAAACATTTGAACATTTGATTTTTAATTGGCTTTGAAAAATTTGAAGTGTAGAGCAAAGTAAGAGACGTGCCCATGTGGCGATTAAGAGATTAAAACACCAGAATGGAAAAAATGAGTTTAATATTTCCAATTAAAAATCTATGATTTCTAATGTAGTCCTACTGTGCGTTAGAACAAACACCCAGATTTGTCGAAAAAGTCATTTGACTGACAACAAAACCTGTCGCATCGTAATATCAATTTCATTCAGACGATGTATATTGAAGTTGTATTAGGACATATTTGTCGGACATAAGCTATAAGTATCTCTACATGTCTATAAGCACACACGGTATCTAACATTGAAGCACATGCACATCAGGCATCAAATGCGTCTATGAAATACAACATCATCATATATTAACGAATTTGGCCTTAATGACTTAATACTGCTTGCTAAGTAGTCAGATTTCGAAAAGACAAAAAGTGGGGAAAAAACTTTTCTTAAATTAAAATGTTACTCTTGCGACAAATCCGAGTGAATCGTTATAACGTACCTTATAAACCACATAAGTTTTATTTGTCGGCTGTTTCTGTCCATGTTGCCATTTCAGCGATATTCATTTAGAATTATTAAACTAATTTTAAGGGTGTATTTCACGCCGTTAACGGTCTGCGGTTCCATATAAAAAATCAGTGTCTCTTATTTTTCTCCACACTGGAACATACTCAAAGCAGATAAAGATCTAATGTACCACGTAGGTAGGTTTACATATGTCCTATTTTACATAGGCAAAACATCAGTGCCCATATGCTTAGGTATTAATTTACAGATTTTGGTTGTATACAATGTGTAAATCAAACATTTAATTTGCTCAGTGTTGGAAATTTCTTGATATCTGCTTTAAAACAAAAAACTAGTAACAAAGATAGATACAAGCAATAGTCACAGACATTTCCAAGGTGAGGTGACTTGTGCGCCTCAACGATACAGACAGCCGCAGCATAGGTGTAACCATAGCGGAGGGGTATCTGTGGAGAGGCCAGACAAACGTGTGGTTCCTGAAGAGGGGCAGCAGCCTTTTCAGTAGTTACAGGGGCGACAGTCTGGATGATTGACTGAGCTGGCCTTGTAACATCAGCTAACGTGATTTTGCTATACAGTTACTGCGAAGGGCTAAAAGCAAGGGGAAACTACTGCCCGACGACATGCAGCTCTACTGACGGCAGAGTCTTGCGTAAAATATTACGGACATAAAATACCCCTCCCCCTATTGGGATCTCCAGGCAATGACTATTCAAGAGGATGTAGTAATTAGGAATGAATGGCATTCTATGGTTCAGAGAGTGGAATGTTAGAGCTCTTAATCTGGTAGGGAGGTTCGAAAATTTAAAAAGGGAAATGGTTAGACAGAAATTCCATACAGTGAGGATTATTGAAGTTCGTTGGGAAGATGAACAGGATTTCGGATCAGGTGAGTACAGGGTTATCAGTAAATGATCAGTCCGTGGTAAATCAGTAGTAGGACTAATAATGAAAAATAAAATAGGAATGCGGGTAAGGTACTATGAATAGCACAGTGATCACATTATCGTAGTCAAGATAGGTACAAAGCCCGACACACACAATGTTAGTACAATTTTATATCCCAACTAGCTCTGCCAATGACGATGAGACAGGAGATAAAAAAAATTATTCAGAAAAAAGGGAAAAGAAAATTTTATTGTGAATGGGCATTGGAATTCGGTAGTAGGAAGAGAAGGAATGAAAGAGGAAACCTCCTGGAAGAATTTTTGCAAAGAACATCATTTAATTATAACAAACACTTGGTTTAAGAATCATGAAAGGAGGTTTTATATGTGGAAGAGAGCAGGATGTTGCGTCGGCAACTAGGTTACTACGCTAAGAGCAGCCGGAACACGAATATGGATGCGGGCATAGAAGCAAAGCTACAACAGACATTCTCAATAATATTACAGTTTTATTGACTAAACTTCTTCATACTTTAAGAGTGACAGGATTTTTACATCTACAATGCTAACATGACGAAGGTTGCTACTTCTTTTGCTGCTGCTGCTCTTGAGTACCGTGGCTAAATGATTGGGCGTGACCAGCACATGCGGCTAACTATATCAGCGTTATAGGGGACGCTGAAACCCCTGTCAACCATCGGTTTTGGCACGTCTCTCCTCGCAGTTGGCTCACGTTGCGACGCCTTATAATTCTCGTTCTTGCTTTACTGCGCTGGTTGATGCGCAGTCGACACCGTTAAGTTCCAGACAGATTTTATAATGTCACGACAAAGATTTCAGGACCAGGTTTTAAACTGTAAGACATATCCAGGGGCAGATATAGACTCTTACCATATCTGTATACTGCAAATGATAATATCGGAAAAATAGGAAAATAATGAGATGGGACCATGATAAAAAGAAGAAACCTGAGGATCTCGAGAATTTAAAGTAACTTTACGCAACAATTGACAGATGCATGGGAAAATAACACAGATTAGATTAATGCTTGTTCCATAGATCATATATACGACATTTCGTAATGATGTGGAACGTATCAGTTTATTAAACGTTGTCTATACATGACAATCACTATTTTAAGGATTTTTTATTTAAATTGTGTATTGTTTTTTATTATTATTTTATTTTATTTTTAAGTTTTTTCTAAAAATTCATCTACATTGTAGAAGGAGTTGCCATTCTCAATTCCTTTCATTTCTTTTTAAAACCTAGTTGGCTATCTGTAAGACTTTTGATGATACTTCGTACGTGACCGAAGACTTTTGTGGAAGCCAAAGTTAGATTTAACCTTGAATAATGAATATCACCCTTTCTCCTAGTGTTGCAGCTATGCACACTGCTATTACTTTTGAATTGGGTCGGATTGTTAATAACAAATTTCAGGAGTGAATATATATCTTGTGAAGCTACAGTGAAGATCCCTAAATAAATGCCTGCAGGATGCTCTTGGGTGGGCTCCAGAAATTATTCTGATTACTGTCGTTTGTGCAATGAATACTTTTTAACTCAATGTTGAATTACTCCATAATATGATCCCATATGAAAGCAGTGAATGAAAATAGGCATAGTAAGCTAATTTACTGAGATGTATATCACCAAATCTTGCAATGACCCTGATACCTAAGTAGCTGAACTCAAAAGTTTCAGGAGATCTTCAATGTGTTTCTTCCAATTCAATCCCTCGTCAATACAAACACCTAAAATTTTTGAATATTCTACCTTAGCTACAGATTTGTGTTAAAAGTCGAAATTTATTAATGTTGTCATGCCATTTACTGTATGAAACTGTATATACTGGGTTTTATCAAAGTTTAATGAGAGTCCATTTTTAGGGAACCACTTAATAACTTTCTGAAAGATATCATTTACAATTTCAACAGTTAATTCCTGTTTGTCACGTGTGATAGCTAAACTTGTATCATCAGCAAAAAGAACCAGCTTAGCATCTTCGTGAACGTAGACTGGCAAGCCATTAATATATATTAAGAACAACAAATGACCCAAAACCGAACCTTGTGGGACTCCATTTTTGATAACTTCCCAGTTAGAGTAATTAATGGTTTCATCTATATAATGTGAACTGCTTATTTAAACTTTCTGCACTCTTCCGGTTAAGTACGATTTAAACCATTTGTGCACTGTCCCACACATACCACAATACTTAAGTTTATCTAGAAGAATCCCATGATTTACACAATAAAAATCCTTTGAAAGATCACAAAAAATCACAACTGGCGATGTCCGGTATTAAAAGCATTTAATATGTCATCAGTGAAGCAATATATACCATTTGGTATATATTTGGTCCTATATTGCCATTACAATTTCAACTCTTGAAACTACCTGTTCACCTTCTAATGTGTTATTTTACCAATGTCTGTTGCATAACGCTTCTTCTCAAACTCTTAAGAACCCAGGTTCTTTTCAGTCTAGGTATTATCATTTTTAAAACGGTCAACCCATTTTTCAGGGGTACGTTTTCTGCAAGCTTGCATATTAAACTTGAGAATTTTTTTGATATTATCTAGAATCAACAGCTTATTCATCACTAAACAACTGCAGTACGAGAAGAAGATAGCGATGTCAGGCAACAAAATAAAAACAATATGAGATGTAGTGAAAGAGGACATTGGTAGAACCAGAAAGGAACGGGAGCAAATAGCTTTAAGATTAGATGATACATTAGTAACCGATGGGCGTAGTGTGCCATATCTTTTCAGTAAGTACTTTATATCTGTTACTGATAGAATGAGATTGTCAGGGTCAGTAAATAATGCCCTTTCATACATGAAACTAGCCTTTACAAATAACTTGAAGTACATGCCTGTCACTCACTTCACCACAAGAAATAACTTATATATAATAAAATCTTTGAAACTAAGGCATCCTAGCCGTTACGATGAAATATCCACAAATTTAATTAAGGTGTCTTCTTGTGAGTTTAAGACGATTTTACGTTATTAGTTTAAAAATGTATAAATGTTTTTAAATATATGGGACTTAATGTCTTTGGTCATTAGTCCCTAGGCTTACAAACTATTGAAACTAACTTAAACTAACGTATGGACAACACACACACACACACACACAAACGCGCGTGCGTGCCAGAGGGAGGACTCGAACTTCCGACGGTGATCAACCGCTTGCCCCGCGCCTTAGAAAGCTCGGCCACTCCACCACGCACGTTATTTTGTATAACTAGTCTGTGATACCTGGGACATTCGCTGTCTGGCTAAAATATACGAATATTAAACCCCTATTTAAGAAACACGATATATAGATACCATCAAACTACAGATCGATTTCATTTTTGCCAGAATTCACGAAAATTCTAGATAAGGTTATGTACAGGCTGCTTCTCAACCATCTCACCACAATTAATAACATGTAGTTCAGAACACAGTTTGGATTTATGATGGGTTCCGATATCAAGAAGGCTATTTACACTTAGAGTGAGAATGTACTTAATTCATCAGATACTACATAACAAGCAGCAGGCTTTCTGTGATTTGTCAAAGGCATTTGATTATGTGAACCACAAAATCCTTTTAAGTAAATTATAATTCTATGATGTCACAGGCAGTGCTGCAAAATGGTTCCAGTCACACTACGCTAACAGGAAAAATAGTGTGTCAGTGCAAGGGTCTAGTGAATTAAGCCATCAGTCATCATCAGATTAGGAAGAAATTACAAGTGGTGTCCACAAAGATCAATCTTAGAGAGCCATTGCTTTTTCTTGTGTACATTCATGACTCCTCATCAGTTACACCGCCAGAAGCAGAATTCATTTTGTTTGTAGATGATAATAAATAGCTTGTAGAGCATAGTTTTAGAAACATCTGGTAATGATATTGATAATGATAAGTGCTTTACAGCCAAATGGTTCACATTAAACTTTGAAAAGACTCACCACATGCAGTTCAACACATGTAAGAGGTTTCCATCCAACACAAAGCATGAAGAAGAGCAGATAGAAGAAGTTGACAGTATAATACGTATTATTTGTGAAGTAAATTCATGGTCATCCTGTAAAAGCCTCTTTAATGAACTTGAGATACTAACTACTGCCTCTCAGTATATTTACTCCTGAATTGTTGTAAATAATAAATTCCTTTCTCGAAGAAACAACTCAGGTCTTACATACAATACTAGGAACAAAACCGAGTTACAAAGTACTTAAAAGCACTTGCATTCAAAAAGGGAGCCACTACTCAGGAACAAACATTTTCCACAATTTGCCAGCAATAAAGATCGGTTTAAGAGAAGCCTGAAAGACTTATTGTTGATCAACTCCAACTATGCCATTTAAAATTTCTTAATAGAACCAAATGATGTATTGTGTGTATTTATACTATTACTAATATTATTTGAACCTGAAAAAGGAAAAAAAATGTATCATATTCCACCTATACGAGGTACTTCTCAATACAGATCTATGGAACGAACAGCTAATCTCATATAATATAATATAAATGCTTCTCACGTTTACTCCACCGTATGTACAAGAGCTAGACGTTGGTTTTATGGCGAGTTTACCTGAATTTAGCGTATTCAGTGCTGTTGCACAGTTCATCAACAGCTCTCCGGAAAACTACACGTAAATCATTACATCAAGCGTGCACGTGTATCACTGGTACAACGCTGGCCTCATCGTAAAGTTCTGTGAACTGAAGGAGATAGAATGCAGTGCGGGTTACGAAAGTCACTGGCAACGTTTAACTGCGTGGCATGTGTTGAAGTTGAGAACACAAACCGTTTTTGTTTTACTGCTATCACTGTTTATCACACATTGGGTAATGTACAACCGTGATCTATATACAAAAGGGTAGCATTCAACGCCAACCAAATGAACTATAACTCGCAACAACAAGGAATGCGTAACTTAAAATACACACCAAGTTGACCGTCTGTTTCTTATTCACGTATGTCTCGATATCGTACCACTCGACTCCACCCCGTCACCTCTTTCCTATTCCACCTCACCCCACTCTACTAACGACGCCACAGGAGACCGTGGAACACGAGGGATGAAAATGTATAAACACTCTTTGCTGCTTTTCAGATTTCGTCAAATGCTTTTCAAGGTTTCGTAGTGTTTCAGCCCTGCATACAAATGTAAAATTTGCGGATGTGGTGCAATTCGCCAGTTCCGATGTTGATAGATAAAGAGTTCAGTGGTCGAGTTGGTTTCAGGAGTATCTAAAGTTCTAAAGATTGTCATCTGACAGTGGTCATTTTCACCTACCGAAACTGTGGTAAACAATGTCCCAAAAATAGCGGAGGGGTAATCGCCATCCGCTGAGACCTGTGTGGCACTCATATATGAAGTAGACACTCGACAGCTCCATATTCGCACTCTGGTGTTGCTTGTTTCACGAATCCATATAGATACACTGAATAAGAGCCGTTCCATAATTGCAACATTCCTTTCATCGGCTGTATAGACAGGGTGAATCACCACTTGCACCACAAATATTACGGAAACGGAAAGTGCGATTGATGTGCGGTTTTCTCAGAATGGATTGGTAATCAAGGACTCGTATTGTTAGACAATAAACAGATTGTAAAAATACGTAAAAAGTATATTTTTATGCAAACATACAGTATTTCAAATGGAACAATGGTTGTTTCAATCATGCACTGGAATTTTTGACACCAGCTGTGTACAAAGAATTTTTAATGGCATTTTCATCACATTTAATTTGGAGGCTACACCCTTTCAAAGTTTAGGGGGCAGAGGCTACGACAGCGTAGCTAACTGCCTGGTGCGCATGAGACGTGGGCCGTGCCCTAGGGGATAGCCATTCGGCCAGTCAGCTACGCTATCGCAGCCTCCTTCCCCGAGAACTGTTGTAGCAGCCAAACTAAACGTGATAAAAATGTCATTTAAAATTCTTTGTACACAGCTGGCTTCAAAAATTCCAGTGCATGATAGAAACAAACATTGTTCCATTTAAAAAACTAAACTTTCTGAGTAATATTACAATCTGTTTGTTGGCTAAAAGTCGAGCTCCTGACTACCAATCCATTCTTTGAAAACCGGACCAATCGCATTTTCCGTTTCCACAATATTTGCGGTGCAAGTGCTAGGTGATTAACCATATATATATATATGCAAGTAAGGCTCAATTTTTCCTATGCTTGGTGTCGCAGTTCTTTATCGCAGACATGTCAAAAGAAGGGGTGAAATATGCGTCTGTGACTTTCCCAACGTGTGACATGTCCAGGGTAGCGTTGAGCAGTTCGGTGCTAATGTGATTCCGTTAACCCACTTCATACACCATATCAGCTTTTGAGCTACGGCCTTTTTACCTCAAGTGTCGTTATCTTCTAAACGTCGGCGAGCCCGAGGGCCCAGACCATGCGTTTTGTTACACAGGAAGATTTTAGGCAACTTAGACCCAATTTTTAATCTTCAGCGTTGCAAGGGAAGACAAAACTCTACAGACATGTTCTTACGTCAATATATTTTCTATTTGACGGTGGATACTACGAGCAGACGGAAGGAGTTGCTATGGGAAGTCCTCTCTCTCCCGTCATCGCCAACCTGTAGATGGAACATTTCGAGGAGGAAGCTCTGCAGTCAGCAAATCTGAAGTCCACTTATTTCTTCAGATATGTGGAAGAGATAAGCTTACGGAGTTTCTTACACATCTCAACTCCAGGCAC
The DNA here is from genome assembly GCA_026315105.1 of Locusta migratoria. Taxonomy (NCBI): domain Eukaryota; kingdom Metazoa; phylum Arthropoda; class Insecta; order Orthoptera; family Acrididae; genus Locusta; species Locusta migratoria. The sequence continues at coordinate 544,821,029 of CM048744.1, forward strand.
GAGAATATTAAGTTTACCACGGAGTTCGAAGCAGATGGGATACTCCCCTTCTTGGATTCTCTGGTTAGAAGACGAGATGACGGCACGCTGGGACACAGCGTGTATAGGAAGAAGACTCATACCGATTTATACCTTCGTGCAGATAGCTGCCACCATCCTCCACAGAGGACTGGCGTACTATAAACTCTTGTACACAGAGCTCGCACCCTATCTGACAAGGACAGTCTCCAACAAGAATTGGACCATCTGAAGTCTCTGTTTCTGTTGAATGGTTACACGGAGGGGCAAATCCGGAAAGCTCTACATCCCACAGCACAACGAGCGGAGACTGGTGATGAACCTGAGTAAAATACGGCCATGGCTTTCATTACGTTTTGTGGGGCCTTATCCGAAAAAATTGGATACATTTTACGCAGATACCAAGTTAAAACCATCTTCTGCCCTCCGGCAAAAACCAGTGCTCTTCTTGGCAGTGTTAAGTTCGACCTTGGTCTACGTAAATCGGGAGTTTACAAGATACCTTGCCAATGCGGCGAGGAATACATAGGACAGACTATTCGTACCCTTGAAGGAAGATGCCGCGAACACCAAAGGCACATAAGATTGCAATAGCCAAATAAGTCGGCAATCGCCTAGCATTGTCTGTCGAACCTCCATGGTATGGATTATGACCATACCAAGGTCCTAGCACAAATTTCAAAATACTGGGACTGCATTATTAAAGAGGTTATAGAGATCAGAAAAAGCAAATCTAAAGTAAATAGAGACAACGGCTATTTTCTTAGCAAAGCTTGGGAATCAGCTATCACCCAGATTAAGACGAAGAATAAAACATCTCATAGAGTACTGACTTTGAGGGCGGAGAGTTAAATATATGGAACGTCTCCGCCGGCGGACCCCCTGGGCGCGGACCTGGAGATCTGGGCGGGAACGCCCAGACGACGGACGAGAGGAGGCGGGATCTGAACCGTGGACCGGGCGCGGACTGCGATGGGAAGAACGATTGTCGAAATAACGTGGACTTCGAATGATTTCATCGGACAGTACAGTTCACTCGCGAAATTGAAATATCAGTCCTACCAGAAGGAGTTGTAAGCAATTTCTGATAAGCACCAACAGCTGCATCATCACTCATTTAAAAACAACTTTGAAAAGTTGTAAGGAAAATAACAATAAGTAATTTATAATGGTTTACAGCCACGATTTATTTGAAATTAATCTGTTTCGATATTGTTTTTGCATCATCTTCTGATCTAGAAAGGCACAGAGACTATACAAAAAAGTAATGCTTAAATTACAACATAACGTCATTCCGCAATGTTTAAATATGAGTACATACATTCATCGTTCTTCGAAAGAGAAATTATTGACAGTATATCTCACCTAGTACCGAATTACATTTCTCTTATCACAATAACAAATAATTACTCATGCATTAATCCACATAGGTGTATAGCTCAAAATAATATAATTGCTGTATTCCTCTGTGTGCTGTATAACCACTTCATTTTGTTCTCCGACATAGCTCATCAGCAACTCTACAAAGTTCATGTGACAGTCTGTGGTAATGGTAATTTCTACGTAACTAGTTGAATTTACTGCTTTCAGATTTGACTGATTTATATTGACTGATTTATACGGAGTTCAAAGGATTCCTATTAGTACTCATGTTGACGCCTTCACACTTTTCATTATTTAGAGTCAGTTGTCAACTTTCGCGCCTTATTGACGACTGATCTAAATCTTTCTGCATTACCTTTGATCTTAGCTGACTTAACAACACAATAAATGACAGTATAATCTACAAAGATATAAGACTACTCATTTTGTACCACATCATTTATGTAGTTAAGAAACAGCAGAGGATCAATAACACCACCCTGAGAAACGTCAGAGATTACTACTGATTTAGTCGATCCTTTCTGTCAATTACTACAAACTGTATCCTCTCTGGCAGGAAAACCCCACTGCAATTATTTTTTGAGAAAATACTCCATAACCAAACATTTTGATTAAAAGCTATTTGAGAGGTATAGTGCAACACCCTTAATACGTCTGGAAATTTGTTATGTCCAGGTACGCAATGGAGAAAGCCATCGAATGTAAGACGAAAAGTAAGTGCAAGTTAGTATAACACCATTAACAAACAGCTAGTTATCAGAGACCATACGTTTGAATAAAAGTCACAATTAGTTGAGCAGATGTGAATTTCACACTGTCGGCGCGCAGTGGCCGGCCAATTATTAATGTGGTTGCGTAACACAGTCAGTGCAGTGTCACAGGTTGACATCACGCACCTGAAAATGTGACCCGGTTGCTGTCACGAGGAAGTTACGTCCGCTTCACAAAAGTCGTACTAATTGCACCCAGCTCTTAATGAGAAATTGCGTAACACGGCCGCTCATTACACTTTTTTCGACAACGGACGTCACGTCATGTAACTGTGATGAAGTAGTGACAAATCCTTCTCTTTACGGGTTATGAGCTTTTATCTTACTTTTTTGGTGCATAATTTATTTTTATTAGGCCAATGGTATTGCATCAGTCCCAGAACGGCTGAATTATGTAAGGAATGGAGGCATTAATTTAACAAGAGTCCAGGTGATGTAACGGCTGGGCTTCGATAATCGTTAATTTCTCGTTTATATCGACATTCTTTTGCTGGTATAATTTACAAAATGTCCTGCTGTCGCAAAAGAACGGACGTTAAAACTACAAATGTCAATTTCTTGAATTTATAGTCTGTACTGCAACCCATATAGCTATACTTTCAGAAGTAACACGACAGGAGATCTTATCACCAAGAAAATACGAGGGTGGTTTGATAAGTCTAGTAAGTTTGTATGAAAGAGCACAGCAAGTTTCGAACGGCAACTGTTATTAGTTGATTGTTGGCTGACAGCTGAAGTGGTAACTGTGTAGTTAGTTCTTTAGGATGGTCATTAAACATTTTCATTTGAAGGGTTACACAGCTACACAGATCAAATCCGAGTTGAATGAGGTCCATGTGAGCTCTGCACCAAGACTGAAGACCATTTACTTTTGGATTAATGAGTTTAAACGTGGTTGGAGAACACGGAAGATGGAGCACGCTCCGGTCGGCCCGTTGCAGTCACCACACAGGAAACCATCGATAAGGTGCATGGTATGGTAATGGAACATCGAAGATTGAAAGTTCGCGAGATAGCTAACAATGTAAACATCTCAAATGAACCAACGCATTACATTCTCCGTGAAGAACTGGCCATGCAGAAGCTCTTTGCGTGATGGGTGCCGCACCTGCTCAATTGGGACAAAAACGTAAACGAAAGAACATTTCTGCTCAGAATCCCCCAGGCGCAATCCATAATACTTTTTGCGTAGATTCATAACTGAGGATGAAACTTGGCTCCTCCATTACACTCCCGAGATCAAACAACAGTTCAAACAATGGACGAAGAGTGGGGGGAGTTCATCAAAGAAGGTGAAGACCGTTTTGTCAGCTGGAAAGGTGATTATTTGGCAAAAGGCAGATAAATATCTGAGCCCTATTACGCTGCTCTGCTGGATCGTTTGAAACAGGAACTAATTGAAAAACGTCCAATATTGGCACGGAAGAAAGTGCTATTTCATCAAGAGACTGCTCTAGCCCACACAGCAGCTATCGCAATGGCAAAAGTTCACTACTTGGCTCCGAGGGACTTTTTATTCCCAAACTTGAAAATTTGACTTGGCGTGAAGAAATTTTCATCGAATGAGGAAGTGTCTGCCGCCGTGACACACTATTTTGCAGGGTTTGACAAAGCCTACTTTGCCGATGGGCTTAAAACATTAGAAACTCTCTTTAGCAAGTGTATAACCGTACGGGGGATATTGTCTGGTTCAGTGACGGGTCAAAATCAGACCAAGGCGTTGGGGCTGGGGTATACGGGGTGGAGACAAGACTGGAGGGCGTCATCTCTCTAGGGAAACTAGCCTCAGCATTCCAGGCCGAAATCACTGCCATCAGGGCGTGTGTGGAGGAGAATTTGCGTAGGTGCTACAAAGATCGTAGCATCTATATCTATTCAGACAGCCAGGCAGCCCTGAGATCACTGGCAGCTACTGCAACAAGGTCCAAAATTGTTGCAGAGTGTCACAGGGTTCTGGCGGAGCTAGGGGAAAGCAATAGAGTAAACCTATTGTGGGTCCCTGGCCACTCGGGGATCAGTGGCAATGAACATGCCGACAGATTGTCCAGGATGGGGGCAGAGACTCCATTTATTGGACCGGAACCTGTCCTGTCAATCACCAAGGCAATGATCAAATTGGAGCTACGTAACTGGCTCAGAAGACAGCACGTAGAATATTGGACCAAAGTCTATCAACAAAAACATGGCAAGGTAATGATGCCAAAGCCATATTTTAAAAGAAGCTCTGCAATCCTGGGCCTGAACAGAAGAGAGATTAGACTCATGGTTGGATTGCTGACAGGCCATTGGAATTTCAAAAAACACCTACATACAATGGGAATAACAGAAGAGGACCCTAAATGTAGGATCTGTGATGACGGTGAAACTGCATCACATCTGATCTTCGAATGCATTGCATTGGAGAGTAAAAGGCACAGAACATTTGGGACAACCAGACCCGAAGAAATTGTGTCTAATAAAGAACTGGTAAAGGGACTCCTTGGACTGTTCTAGACATTGGTTGGCTTTACTGGATATACAGAGAGCGATACCGCACAATAAACTTAGTTTCGGTACGGGCGGTGGCGGGTTAGACCAAGATTGTTTTGGTTTCCCTGAAAAAATCAAATCACATCAACGGACCCACGACACTCCCCTGTGGCACACCTGACATAACTCCTACTTCAGAAGACTCCTCTCCATTGAGAATGACCTGCTGCTTTCTGTTATCTAGAAATTGCTCAATCCAATCACACAATTGGTGTGATAGAACATATGCTCAGATCAAGCGTATAGCCTTGCAAGATACCATGTCGAGAAATAAAGTGGGTTTTTGCCATTAAAACAATTTTTTATTTGAAAACAATTTATTTTTCAGTCACAGTTACACTATTTAGGTTTTGGTAACTAGTTTCGGACTTAATCGTCCATTTTCAAACCGTTGGCCTTATTCCAACCGTAGTAATACACTGCATGAAGCAAATGACTGATAAAATCTGTAAGTTATCCACTGCTAATGCATAATTACATTAAATTTTAAAGTCGGTTTAAATAAATTTTGCATCCACAGGCCTCCGACTTGTACAGTGCATGAAGCAAATGACTGTTAAAATCTGTACATTATCCACTGTTAATACACAATTACAAAAAATTTAAAATCAGGTAAAAATAGATAATGCATCCACAGGACTCCAACGTGTACACGTGTACAGATTTTAACAGTCATTTGCTTCATGTAGTGTATTATTACGATTGGAATAAGGCCAACGGTTTGAAATGGACGATTAAGTCCGAAACTAGTTACCAACTCCTCAAAAGTGCAACTGTGACGAAAAAATAAATTGTTTTCAATATATTACCAGTTGCTGATCCTGCACCATGTTTACGATGAATTTTCATATTTTTTTAATTTTTACCACACTTATCAAACTGTCCACATAGTAGCGATAGAAGTACACAGTTATACATGACCTGCGTATCTTGCAGCTGGAAATTAGTGCAAACTTCCTAGTTAGAAACGTACCCACTCTTTATCGAGACTCTATCCTTAATAGACTACCCGGAGTTGTTTCGGAAAGTTTTTTTTTTCAGTCTTACCTTGTCCATTTCCATCTTACCCCCACCTGTCTACTACCTTATGCCTAGCCCTCTGTCTGTTTCACCTGCACGTGCGGCAAGTTTCGGTCTGTAGTTTCATTTTCACGCAACTCAATCCTTTTGACGCCATATATCCTGAAAAGTATTCTAAACTAATATAATTTTACAGGTACATTTAGTGGAATATTAAAAAAAAACTATCTACGAAGCTTGTGGCGAGTGGAAGTGGTAGTAAATAAGTAATATTAAAAACCAGAACTGAATGGGCATGTAAATTAGTTTATGACGTTTCTCTCTTGAATTCTCAAGGTATATTCAGTGGTATATGTAGACACAACCTCCGTTAGGTCTATGACCGAGGAATACACTTAGTAGTGTAGATTTAATAACTTGTGTTCTACATCTACAGCTACATGGGATACTCTGCAAATCACATTTAAGTGCCTGGCAGAGCGTTCATCGAACCACAATTATACTATTTATCTCCCATTCCATTCTCGAATAGCGCGTGGGAGGAAAGAACACCTGAATCTCTCTGTTCGAGCTCTTTTTTCTCTTATTTTATTCTGATGATCATTTCTACCTATGTAAGTGGGAGTCAACAATATATTTTCGCATTCGGAGGAGAATGTTGGCGATTGGAGTTTCGCAAGTAGCCCACGCCGCAGCGATAAGCGCCGTTGTTGTAATGATTCCCATCCCAGATCCTGTATCATTTCCGTAACTCTGTCTCCCTGTATCGTGACAATACGAAACGAGCTGCCCTTCTTTGGACTCTTTCGATGTCCTCCGTCAAACCCACCTGATAAGGATCCCACACTGGGCTGCAATTGAAGTTCACTGCCGTAGTTTACTGAGTGAACAGCGGAAACGTAGTAAGTAAGAAATACTTTTCCATTCACCATATCAAGGTGATATATATCGCAAATAGGTGGAGTGCTGTCATTCTCAAATAATGGATGAATGAAAACTGTTTACTTGTCGCACGGTGCGGCAACGCATCTCACTGTTTATGACGTAATGTCTGCTAAATTATCTGTCCTACTATGAAATAATTTTCAGGGTACATTCAGTAGTATGTGCGAATACTGCATTGAAATGTCTCTCCTGTACAATTAATAAACTGCAGGTATTGCAGAAGGCCGTCCATTAACCCGTAAGAACAGCTGAAAAGTAGTAAGCGATAAACTTTATTCCTTTCACAATTCCTTTACGGTTGTCAGCGACAAAAGGTCTCAAAGTTTTGATAACGCGTGCAAATCTCAATAAAATTCTTCAGGGTGTGAAACTGCTTTGTAGATTCTTGAAACTGTCCAACGTTTCAGCCACTGTTGCAAGGGGCCTTCTTCTGGGTATCTGCCTGACTGAAACGTCGGGAATTTTCAAAGATGACATACTATTTTACACCATGAAGAATTTCGTTGTGACAACGATCACGGAAGCCTACGCTTACATTTTATGTGTGAACAGTTTCCCAAACGCCGCTATGTGCATTGGTTCTCAGTTAGTTGATGAATAAGTTCTGGGTACGCTAAAGTGAATGGCTAACCTGCTTTTTCAAACCGACGCCTACCCCTTTGGAAGGCAGGTGGTTCTTACCCCCCCCCCCCCCCCCGCCTCACTCTGTCCGGCAGTGAGGAATAGTGTATCAAGTATGGCTGAAATCCGTCTATTAATTTAAGAGGAAATGTGGACCATAAACATCCACACACACACACACACACACACACACATACACACACACACACACACACACACACACACACACACACACACACACAGTTCTATAACACGTTTGAATTAAGCAGCTTGCACCGTTGAATTTAATGTTGGTTCATTAATTTGCATCTTGTTAGTGCCCTGGTTAAATGATAGGTTCTATAAACCGTGCCAAGGTTAATAGGGCATTCTGTCAATCTGCTTCCTGTAAAGTGTTTATAGCTATACGAGACGAGCGGCCTTCTCCTTTTATGTAACTTAGGACTCTGTGTCTCATCTGTTATAAAGTACGTTTGTATTGACAAGGTGCGTTAAAGGAACGGCGTATGCCGGCGTTTGCATAGAGAGAGAGAGAGAGAGAACGAGTAGCAGTGTGTAGCGTCCAACATAATGAACCTCTTTGACTGTTAGAAGATATCGAAACTAATAGGTGACAAAACGTGTCTGAGTCACTGCAGTTAGTAATATAAAATTTCTTTACAAAGTGTAAACGATGGAACGTTGGCGTAAGTTTACAGTACAGAAACCATGAGTGCGAAATACTGGGTGTCGATAAATGTATACCCTGATTTCAAGATAGAATATTTAACTGTAGTTATTGAAACTTCTTTTTCTATTATTAATTTTTTTCTTGCTGGTATGAAGTTTCTACGCAATGTTTCATTCAAAACGTTCGACTCAAACTATACCCTAAAAATGCCTTCTCGCCAGAAGAAAGCACCATCTGTTACGTGCCTTGCGGAAACGAATTCACCGATTATGGTGAAGCGAAAGTTTGTGTTCCAAGCATCTGGTGTCAGGGTGGTTAGAACATGGATGAAAACTTTTTTTTTCTTTAACAAAGTAGTCGGTTCAGAGACGGACAAACAGCAGCAGTCTCTTTCTGCGAAACTGTCCAGGCCACAGAGATCATCTTTACATTGGCCCCTTAGATTTCTTCCTTTGAGGACACGTAAAGGATATTGTGTACAAAAAATCCATTTCCTGATACTGTGACATTGCAATAAAGCATCCGAGATTCCAAAGGTACTGTACGCTAGACATGTTGCAGAATGAGTAGCAAGCTTAATATTATTCGTGTTAATCTGGGTTGCACAGGTTGAAGTGTCTTCAATGCTGAAATGTATCACCTATACTATGCCACTATGAAAGGATCAAATCTTAATTAGTTGAGGCATATGTGCTGTAACAGATTTACTGCAACTAAAACAGATGTATATTATCATCAGGATACACTTTCGTTGGATATCCTGCATTTTAGGATCATTTGCTCACGGGATGGTAGAAGAATGTCAGAAGGACTGAGTCAGCATACTGAAACGTCAAAAGACTCGCCAGTAAAATGAATAGGAAAGATGGTGGCATAAATAATGAAGTGGGAATTCAATCGCTAAACAAAGAGCGGGGAGAACACATGGTGCAAAGAGTACGCTAATTACCTCTATGAGCGGGGAGACTTAACTGACTAAGCATATAGAAGAGCCTGGGGATATTGTGCAAGACACAGAAGATCCTGTATTAGGATAAGAATTTAAAAGAGCTCTCGAAGACTTGAAATTAAAGAAGACAAGGGTCATTCATACTTCTATCAGAATTTCTAAAATCAATAGGCAAAGTGACAACAGAACGACGATTCAAGTTGGTGTATGAAATCATGTGGCTAGCGACGTACCGCCGGCCGCGGTGGCCGAGGGGACTAAGGCGCTTCAGTCACGGTCTGCACGGCTACTGCGGTCGGGGGTTCGAATCCCCCCTCGGGCATGGATATATGTGCCGTCCTTAGTATTAGCTATTTCATAAGTAGTTTGTAAGCTTAGGGACTGATGACCCCGTAGTTAAGTCCCATAAGTTCTGCAAACATTTGAACAGTTTTTAGTGACGTACCTTCAGACTTTCGGAGAAATGTCATCCACACAATTCCGTAGAGGACAAGGTCAGACAATTGTAATAACAGTGCCACAATTATTCTGACAATTCATGCATCCAAGCAACTGACGAGAAAAATACACACTACAATGGAAAACAAAACTGGGGACCTGTTAGGTAACGATTGGTTTGACTTTAGAATAGAACCATTTCTGTTCAAAAATGCTCAAATGTTTGATAAGCTTATGGGACTTAACTACGAGGTTATCAGTCCCTAAACTTACAAACTACTTATGAACTACTTAATACTAAGGACGGCACAAATATCCATGCCCGAGGGGGGATTCGAACCCCCGACCGTAGTGGCCGTGCAGACCGTGACTGATGCGCCGCAGTCCCCTCGGCCACCGCGTTCGCCCCTATTTCTGTAATAAGTGATATTTGAACACGAAAAGTAGGCTATTTTACGTACTGTCACTCGCTTATGGCGTATAGTGTTATTTTTGGGGCAACTTCTCTGATTCAAAAAGGGTATTTATTGCCTAGAAACGGGTGATTTGAGCAATATCCCGTACCTTTTGTCAACCCTGTTTAGTAGTCTGGGAATTCTAACACTGGCCACTAATAGCAGCTTTCATTTCGTAATACTAGACGGAAATCGAATCTTCATTCGGATGACACCTCCTCGACGTGCAGAAATGTGTGCAATATTCTGCCGCGTCCATGTTTAATATACTGCCACAAGAATTCCAAGAGTTTAGTAGTAATCATACACTTTTAAGTCTAACTGGAAACTTTCCTCATGGTTCACTCTTCTCTCCTGCAAGAATTAATACTTTAAGCTAATTTCTGCGTATACAGGGCGTTACAAAAAGGTACGGCCAAACTTTCAGGAAACATTCCTCACACACAAAAAAAGAAAATATGTTTTGTGGACATGTGTCCGGAAACCCTTAATTTCCATGTTAGAGCTCATTTTATTACTTCAAATCACATTAATCATGGAATGGAAACACACAGCAACAGAACACTTTGTTACACGAAATGTTCAAAATGTCCTCCGTTAGCGAGGATACATGCATCCACCCTCCGTCGAATGGAATCCCTGATGTGCTGATGTAGTCCTGGAGAACGGCGTATTGTATCACAGCCATCCACAATACGAGCACGAAGAGTCTATACATTTGGTACCGGGGCTACCTAGACAAGAGCTTTCAAATGCCCACATAAATGAAAGTCAAGAGGGTTGAGGTCAGGAGAACGTGGAGGCCATGGAATTGGTCCGCCTCAACCAATCCATCGGTCACTGAATCTGTTGTTGAGAAGCGTACGAACACGTCGACTAAAACTCAACATTACCTTCCTTCAATTGGGCCAAATGGTGATGAATCGAGGAAGTACAGTACATACTAACGAAACAATTGGGTATTTTGACAATTGTCTGCACGAATTATTTCAATTTACATTTAAAGAGAAATACTAAAATGAGCTCTAACATGAAAATTAAGCGTTTCAGGACACATGTCCATATAACACATTTTCTTTCTTTGTGTGTGGGGAATGTTTCCTGAAAGTTTGGCCGTAACACTCTGTATATACTTTTTATTTATGCTTAGACCTGTCGTGTGCTTACGATTGCTATGCGTTTCTCTTTATCAGTTACTACTCCTTTGTCACAATATAATGTAACGACACGTTTCATGACCACTCCTCCTACAGAAAGTTATAAATATAAAAATACAAATAAAAGAAGTAACAGGCACACAGGCCGAGGTAAAGACATCAGGGATGGATCACAGGGAGCCGTAGAAGGTAACAGCTGTAGGGGAAGGTACAGATTGGAAACATGTCCAGCAAGATAACTGCGAAACAATCCAAGTCCTACATTGCAATCGCAGAAATTGACTGATGAACAATAGGAAGATTTTGTCAGTCATCAACAAGTGTGTGTGTGTGTGTGTGTGTGTGTGTGTGTGTGTGTGTGTGTGTGTGTGTCTGTGTCTGTGTGTGTGTGTGTGTGTGTGTGTGTGTGTGTGTGTGTGTGTGTGTTTGTTTGTTTCGGATAGGGGAACCAAACTACCAGGGTCATTAGTTCCCAGGTTGGGAGGGGAAGGAGCGAGGATAGGAAAGAAGGGAAAGGGAAAGGAAATGCGGTCTGGGTGGAAAGAACGAAGAAATCTGCATTAGCTCGGGGCCCATGCTCGCTACGCACGTACTCAAGAAAGAACCGCGAGCCCCTGGGGGGGGGGGGGAGGGGGGGGGGAAGCGGTGGTACCATGCCGACCTGTAGTTGGCTACCAGCGATGTGTCCAAAAGCCGTCCAAAGACAATAAGTGTTTCGATCGTTTCAAAAATACATTTTTGCTGACTTTTATTGCCGACATTAATCCCTGGCATCATCCTCTGCCTGATGTTTCGTCTTCCACTACCGAAGTCTTCGGAGGCTTTGCAGTCAAAAAACGTTGGTTCACACTTAGATAAGTGAGCAGTACTGTTTATGCGTATCCACCCAACGGTTATGGAGAAAATGAATTCTCTGAATTTTGTTAATAACATTAATTATAATCCAAAATTTATTATGGAAAAGAGAGAGAGAGACAAGGGCGAATTTCATTATTGGAATTACATTTAATTAGAAGAGAGGATAGAACTTCAGGTCATAAACTCTACAGAAAGCCCACTCACAAGGATAGATCTCAAAAATTCTTATCACAATTCCAAGGAGAAAAGAGGAATAACAACATTCGTGAATCGCGCAAGAAGAATTTGTGAAACATTTACTTGGAAGACGAACTTGATCATTTCAGGGCAGCCTTCACAAGGAACGGCTAGTCAGAAAAAAAAGTAAATGGAACGCTGCAGACTAGGAGGTCTAACACTTGTAACGGAAAGTAACCTAATAAAACGATAGACTTTCTTCCATATGTAAAAACTGTCACAGATAGCAACGGTAAAATACTTAAAAAAACACTGCATTGTTACGATATTTAAACCAATAAGACAGGCACGGAAATATTTAAAGGCCCATGACCTACCCCCACCGCTTGGCATAGTCTGAGTGTATCAGATGCCTTGCGTTTGTGGCCCTTTATACATAGCAATTACGAAAAGAGCCTTAAGACCCGTCCTGCATGCACACTAAATAAATTGTCGGCAAGGAAGACGGATGAATCAGCAGTAGTATAACATGCACCAGATCTTGAAAAACCATCAAATTCGATTCTCTGACACCGTGGTTCCAGAAAGAGCAAATAATTACGACGCAAGGATGTACAGAGAATACATCGAAAGTCAGAAGCAAATTAGACAAATTGTGGGCCTCAGTGTTCTTTCGGAGATAAATGAGAATTTACACGCGAAGACGGCGTCTGGTTCTTTATTTCACCGCAGATGCAGTGATACGTTCGACCTGGCACGGGAATCCGTAATGGCGAGTGTAAGAGGGTTTCAAAAAATGTTCAAATGTTTGTATAGCTTATGGGACTTAACTAGGGGGTCATCAGTCCCTAAACTTACAAACTACTTATGAACTAGCTACAACTAAGGACGACACAAATATCCATGCCCGAGGAGGGATTCGAACCTCCGACCGTAGTGACCATGCAGACCGTGACTGAAGCGCCTCAGTCCACTCGGCCACCGCGGCCGGCTAAGCGGGTTTGGGACGGACGGCGGGTAGCCAAGTGCTTAAGTCGAAAGTTTCGTTGAAGCGGGAAACCCGGATTCGATTTCTGTCTCTCCTCACATTTTCACTTGTCTCCATTGTAGACGATAATTTCAATGCCCGAATGCAGCTAAAGTCGCTCCTTTCCTTCCTAATCCTTCTTCCTTCGCCTCCTTAATAGGTAATTTACTTCAGTAAAAGTTCGATAACACATATTGGCGCGACACCGTGATCGTAGACAGTGGTCTCATGACGTCACGAATCGACCGTTGCGTTAATACGTATACACAGTGGGCTTGCTGAGATGGTTTAAGTGCGAACCGAAGCGTGAACCAGCGTCTTGTGTCTGCAAAGCACCCGACAATGTCTTCAGCAGTAGAAGACGAAAAGAAGGCAGCGGACAATGCCGTGGATCACGGTCTTACTCCCAAGAATCTAATGTTCTTGTTGTGGTCTTCACTCCGGACTCTAGTTTGATGCAGCTCTCCATCCTGATATATCCTCAACAAGCTTCTTCAGCTCCTCATACGAACGGCAACCAACATGTAACTGCATCTCCTTACTGTATTCGTCTCTTGTTCTCCCCATGAGATTTTTATCCCACACACTCCCCTCCAATGCTAAATTAATTACTCCTTGATGTGTCCTACCAACTGATCCCTTCTTTTCGTCAAGGTATGCCAGAAATTCATCTTCTCCCCAATTCTGTTAAGTACTTCATCATTAGTTATGCGATCTATCCACCTACTTTTCAGCATTCGTCTGTAACACAACATTTCAAAAATTCATGTACCAATTATTTATCGTCCTTATTTCACTAGCATACAGGGCAACACTCCACACACAAGCCTTCAGAAGGGACTTTTAAACACTTAATATTCCACGTCAACAAGTTTCTCTTTTTCAGAAAAGCTTCCTACCCATTGTCATTCTTCTTTTTATATCGTCCGTACTACGACCATCACCTGTTACTTTACTGCCAAAGTAACAAAACTCATGTACCACATTTACAGTTTCGTTACCAAATGGAATTCCTTCAGCATGGCCTGATTTTCTTAGACTACATTTCATTACCCTTGTTTTGCTCTTGTTAATGTTCATCTTATACGCTCGATTCAACACACTGTCCATTCCGCTCAGTTGCTCTTCTAGGTCCTTTGCTGTCTCTGACAGAATTACAATGTCATCGGCAAAACGCAATGATTTTAGTTCAACCTGAACTTTAATTCCTTCTCCAAATTTGTCCTTACTTTAATTTATAGCTTGCTCAATGTACAAATTGAATAGCACTGGAGAAAGGCTACAACCATGTCTCACTCCCTTCCCAACCTCTGCATCCCTTTCATGCACATCGATATTAACTGCTGTCTGGTTTCGATACATGCTGTCAGTTACCATCTGTTCCCCATATTTCACCCCTGATGACATCAGAATTTGAAAGAGTGTATTCCAGTTAACATTGTCAACAACTTTCACTAAATCTACGAAATTTAAAAATAAATGTTTGCCTTTCCTCAATACATCTTTTAAAATAAGTCGTAATTTATTGCCTCCTGTGTTCCTACATTTCTCCTAAATCCAAAACGATCTTCTACGAGCTTTTCCATTCTTCTGTAAATAAAATTTTGCAGTCATGACATTAAACTGATGGTTCTGTAATTTTAACACCTGTTTGCTCCGGCCTTATTTGTATTTCGGATATTTACATTTATATTGAAGACTGTGGGTATTTTGCCTGCCTCATACTTCATGCACATCACGTGAAATAGTTTGTTGTGGTTGACTTCCAGAGAATTCACTTGCTCTCACGGAATGTCTTCTACTTTAGGGGTTTTCTTTCAAATTAGGTCTTTCAGTGCTTCGTCAAATTCTTCTCTTACTATAATACCCGGTCTCATCTTACTCTACTTCCGCTTCCCTACCTACAATTTCTTGAAGTTCATTTCCTTTGTAGAGCTCCTCTATATATTCCTTCCATCGTTGAGCTTTCCCTTTTTTTGCTCAGAATTGGTTTTCTATTTGAGTTCTTGATATTCATAGAGCTGCTTTTCTTGTCTCCAAATGTATCTTTTATTTTCCTGTCTATCCCCTTGAATTTGCCCTCTTGCCACTTCTGCTTCGCCATTTTGCACTTCTTGTCAATCTCATTTTAGTCGTCTGCACTCCATTTTACATACATCATTTAGTGCATTTTTTTCAACAATTAAATTCTGTATATCCTGTCATTTCCAAGAATTTTTGTAGTTCTGGTCTTTCTACCTATTGGTCATCTGCTGCCTTCACTATCCCATCTTCCAGTTGTTGTCTAAGGCTCCCTCTAAAACTTTCAAAAACTTCATGGTACTTCAATTTATTTATCCAGGTCCCAATTCTTTCTTTCCCTACCTTTTCGCAGTTTCTGCAGTTTTAGTGGACAGTTCATGGCCAGTAAGATATGGTCAGAGTCTAATTGCCCCTGGATATGTCTTAGAGTTTTAAACCTGATAATGTGCTGTCATATTATTTCCTTATTCATCGCATCGCTCAGGTATTTATTCAATTTTTAAGTTAGTTCTTCTGTGGCATTTTCTCTCTCACTCAACCTTCTCTTTCATTCCCTCTCTGTCCATCTCCACAGCTCATCCCCCCCTCTCTCCCTGTCTACATCTTTGTTCATCTCCTCATCTTCCCTCGCTTTGTTCGTCTCCTCCTACTCTTTGCCTGTCTCCACCTTCCTCTGTCTTTGGCAATCATCTTCTAGTCTCTTTATCGAACTCCTCCTACTCTTCAGTCCATTGCCTCCTGCATCTCAGAAAAATTTTACGGCTCTTTTAACTTCCATCCGTCTATCAATTTCAGCGTGAAAGCATAAGAAATTAATTAATTAATTGTAACGCACCCTTCGCTGTGAACCATACGAAGCTAATTTTAGTATACCTATAATCTTCGCACGGGTGAAGCAATGAGTTAACAAAGTTTTATCGGAATCGGATTAGGGTATGGCTGAGTATACAATACGAATAAAAAGACAAACAACCTTTATTTTTTATATTAGAATCATTTTGAAATTCGCATTAAAACCATACGTTGGTAACAACAAATTCCTTCTGATGGGGGTTTTCATCCCAGTGATTCGGTACGCTTGGAATGCATCAAAGATGAAGTATGCATTCCACTGGAGCATATTTTAACTTTAAATTGCTTACATAAAATTGACATAGTGTGAACAATATTTATGTTTTAAATGTTTCTCTGATGATTATCACCCTGAAAAATGTAACTTCCAGAGAGAGCTGCTAGAATTTTCAGAAATTTCATTCGAAACTTTGACAAAATCTGAAAATTAACTATTTAGTCACGTTAATTAATTGAAATGATTGTAGGCAATCTGAAAATATTAATACTGCACTGATAAACTGAATTGTTTAATCATACTTAAAATTTCATCAGGATCGGAATACAACTGTAGAAACTGACAAAGTCCATATGTAAAGTATCCTCCGTCACGCACCATTCAAAATTTTATGTGACAGTGAACTTCCTCTTCTTTTAAAGGTCAAGTGTCCAAAATGTCATGAAGACTTCAAGATGAATAAAGTGTTCTTATTCGCAAGTCGCATGATGCCACAGGTTTTCAACCATATAATTGTTTATGACGTCATATCTCCTGAACTATATGACGTAAGCAGTTCTTATCCCTACGTCAATTGTTCCCTCATGGAAGGAATATGGGAACAAATTTTGTTGAAAGCGGTACAGTGGTTTAGAAGCAGACGTCGCATGATGCAGCACTTTTCCGCGCATTTCATTGTTTATTACGTCATACCTCCTGAACTATTTGTCGTACAGTCATTTAATGGTGCCCATGACCATCACGAAAGTGCAAGCAATATGTTGACAAAGTTTCATCACAATCTGTTGAACGACACGGCCGCGCATAAAATACGAACACACAAACATTCATTTTTATGTATTAGGTTAGACGTACGTGCAATACCTCCAACATATTTTGTGTTTACTTCCCTGCAGTCGCCCGACCAGTAATCATGTTGATCTTTCCACCGAATTTCACTAACGCCACTACATGTAACTTCAACTCATCAGTTTCCCTTTTTAAATTTTGTAGCCTCCGTACCCAATTAAATGATCTAACATTTTACGCTCCGATCCGATGACGACATCCTCCTGAGTAGACCCCGTCTGAAGAATCAAATATCGGTAATAATTCAACAACAGGCCGTGAAAGACTAAATTCAATGTTTTCTGACAGTTTGACACTGCCTTTATAGCTGTTGCCCCGAAAGTATGAGGTCCAATGACAATAACCTTTAAGTCGAATAACTGTACTTCTGTCGATTACTTACTTTCTCTTGTTTTATTACACTTTTCACAGACGATTTTAGCCACTCTCTGATCCTTATAAATTCCAGACACCTATTAGCGAACGTTAATGTGAGATATATCCAATCTTCGCACATATGACTCCCTGAATCCTGCATTCAATTATGAGTTTCAATGTGTGTAAAAGACAGACAGCCCATTCGTTTTGTTGCAATCCAGAATAATGTTCCAGGTAGATTTTTTTTTAAATGTATTTTATATTCTACCCTGGCAAATCCAGATACATAGCTCAATTAATTAATTTGAGAATTTGACGAAACGAAGAAATGTACGCTTTTGCATTAAATTTATTTTGCAATCAGTTCGATATTGCAATATGCCATCTTCAGGCTCCCTATCCATTGCCAGATGTGTTTATCCATTAGCGCAATATAGCAGGTGCAAATTATATAACACTGGTAGCGGTGACTTCTGCTTACATGGTGTGCCTTTTCATCAACCCAACAACAACTGTGTGATTGCTGACCACGGTTACCAGTATTATGTACTCGTCAGCTGCTGTATTGCGCTCATGGATAAGCACTTCGTTATGCATAGCGGCTTGATGATACAATTATTGCAATGCCGAAACTGGTTACAAATTAAATTAAAGATAAAAGCATAGTGTTGTTTGTTTCCTCAATTCAGCGAATTAGAGACCATATCAATGTCATTTATGAATCAAATAAAATCTGATCACTGATTCTTACTGACGATTGTAACTCAAAATTTAAACAGAAAGGTACATGGAAAGAAGGGGCTCATCGACATTTTTTCCAAAATGCTGATCTCTCTACCACATGTTGCCGTCAGTGTGTACTTCAATAAGGACTATTTTTATTAGGAGAAAATGAGTTCCTTGCGCAGAAAATGACAAAAGAAAAAAAATCACTTACAAGGGAAGAAGGAGCCTATCGAAATTTTCCAGTGAAACCCAAACAGTAAAATAATAAAACTTCTAAGACACTTTACATAAAGAGACATGAATAGTTTGTAAAACACATATTCTACCTGGAATTAAATGTTTAAATTCTTCTCCTGAAAAATTTCTAAAATGTCGATGAGCCCCTTCTTTCCATGTACCCTTCTTACAGTGACTGGATTCGAATCTGGGACCAAGGACGTTTTGATAATCATAGACTCTACATTTTGACCCTCTTGGGTAAATTGGTCCTTTTGCGATCGTTCAGATTCGTTATTGCTCAGATCTCTCGCTGACGGAAGGACTTTAGCGCCTGCCAAAAGCAGGCCTTGCTTAGTAGGCTTCGCTGATAGAACTTGACAAAGTGATTAATCATCATCATTCCGAGGTAGTACAGTCACTGCTGCGTTGTTGCCCCTATACCCGCAGCTAAAAACAGACATCACAGCTCCCTTTCCTGTGAAACACTTCCTACATCTAGGTCCATCGGCAATGCATTAGCCTCACCCGACATCATCAGCCTCATCATAATCTGAAACAATTTATTATCGCATTATCAGTCAAGAGTTGCAAATGGTTTTCTACATTAACACGTTTCAAACCTTCTGGATTATCTTCAGAAACAAAAAAAATGTTCAAATGTTTGTAGAACGTATGGGACTTAACTACGGGGTCATCAGTCCCTAAGCTTACAAACTACTTATGAACTACCTTATACTAAAGACGGCACAAATATCCATGCCCGAGGGGGGATTCGAACCCCCGACCGTAGTGGCCGTGCAGACCGTGACTGGAGTGCCTCAGTCCCATCGGCCACCGCGCCCGGCCTCCAGAAACACGATAGAAAAACTAAATATGTACTAACCGATAACCCACATTTTTACACAGATTTAATGTAAATGGATAGAATTTCTATTGAATATAGTTGTATATAACTGAAGAGATTTAACTTGTAGTTGCATCTGCAACCGGTTTCGACTATGTTGGGACAAGTACTGTGCTTAATGAGTGAGTTTACAATTTCTAAATATATCGGGTTGAGGTACAGGTAGGGGAGAAGAAATTAATTGCGGAAGGGAGGTGGGCTTTGTGAAAGAGGAAGGGGGAGTGCTATGAGAGTGATTGGAAGAGAGGAAATAAGCAGGTTGTTCGGGGGAGATGGGGGGAATGAGATTTAAAGAAAAAATGGTCTAAACTGAACTTGCAAAAATTAGTGCTAAACGTATTTTCACTTTTGTTAGAATGTAAAAGTTGCGAACCCATTAGCGGGTTTTACTGTAGGGACCACAAAAACTGTGATTAAATTATGAGCTAGATACTAACTCATTATGTTTTAAAAAACACTGGAAGTGTAAAACAGTGAAGAATAAAATTATAAAAGTTATTCTATATAGGTTTAAACGTAAAACGTATATAAAATTCTAGTTTCTGACTATCGAAGAATTAAAATGTATGTAGTCATTGTGCTACGGAAAGCATTAATTGCATCATTTGCAAAAGAAATTATTCAATCCGTACATTTGCCTGCGTGGCACCTCCGGTTCGTTTAAACTCCGCTTTCGTACTGTAACATAGCTATACAATTCGGTGCCAATCTGAAATAAAAATATTTCTCTCCCTTGTTACTGGCTCTTATAGGACTCTAGTACCAAGACTAAATATTAGTGTCGTTCATATAGATGTGTTCATTCCCATTGAATATATTTGTATATGGTTGCTTTATGCTTGGCAGTCATAGAAAATGATAAGTGATTAAAGGCACCGATGAATCGCAGGATTTTAAACTTCAAACAGAAATATTGGATGATTTAAATGTACTACAAGAAGATGAAAAGGTGCAGAGAAGTTTCCTGTCCAGCTTCAGAAAAGAGCAACGTTTCACGTACGAATCATTCATCTTACTTTTAGCGATATTATCCGTAGTTCCAGAAAAAGACTTTGATATTGTAAAGTACACTGTACAGACATGAGGTGCATGGCAAGACATGTAATTTAGTCTCTAAAGAAGTAAAACTGCATAAGTAGAGAGTACTTGGATTTCTAACTGTAAACAGCAGATGCATAATGTATAGCTCGTCTGTAGGCGCAGTAAGACCGAAAATCGCTGGGCTGTTCTGAGCCGTAAGTAATGCGTGGGCACAGCTTTGCCAGTCAGTGATTCCGGCTGACTGCAGGCTACAATTTACGACACTCAGATGTGAGAAGCAGATACGGCTTTTGTTCGTGCGTGACGAAGGCTTTCATAACTGCGAATGACCTCCCAGCGCGTTCCTCGATAGCTCTGCTGCTGCAGCAGAGACGTTTAGTGTCTCTACGCTAGCTCATTTTTCATATCCCCACTAGGATACGCAGGGCGAATTTTCTAAGGCTGTTGATAATAGCTGACCTGCGAGTGGTCCATGAACGAAGTACAGGCTTTTTCGAAAAGAATTAAATGTGCCATGTAATGTTGGATACAAAAAGGCACCAAGTGTTAAAAAAAAGAACAGCGTGGTCATTAGAGACAGACACCAGGTGTTGTGACTCCTGTGTTTTATTATTGAATACGAGGCGCGTCCAGAAAGTAAGTTCCTTTTGGTTATATAAAACTAACTGGTACAGATACAGAAAAAATATTGATTGTACAAAAATCTAAAACTGTTAAACTACTTTTATACATAGCTTCCGAAATTTAGTAAGCAGTTGTCATAGCATGGCACAAGGTTTTGTGTGCCTTTTTCATAGAATGTTGCCGCCTGTGTATTCAACCATGTGGTAACATGTTCTTTCAGCTCGTCATCATCGTTGTTGTCCACCAAGGACATATTTTAGGTGTAAGAAGAGGATTACTGTCAAAATGCCTGACTTCACACACCGAATGTGACCAAACAATTCTTACTGAAATTTCAATGGGACCTGTTTGATCATCCTCCATACAGCTCGGGCCTCTCTCCTAGCGACTTTCATCTCTTCTTACACCTAAAATCTGTTCTTGGTGGTCAACACTTCAACGATGATAAAGAGCTGTTACCACATGGTTGAATACACAGGCGGCAACCTTCTGTGAAGGATGTATGCAAAAACTTGTGGAACGCTATGTCAAGTGCCTATAAAATTTCGGCAGTTATGTGGAAAAGTAGTTTAAGAGCTGTAGAATTTTGTGCAATAAAAATTTCTTCTGTTTCTGTGTATAATTTCATTTTATTACCAAACGGAACTTACTTTCTGGACGCGCCTCGTATATGCCCCCAACAGTCAACTGATAATTTCTGTATGCACAATTACGCTCGATCCCTTACGGGAATACAGTTAGGCAGCGAGGAAGAGAAAGTAATGGGCAGCAGAGGGCACTGCCATCGTACTGTGAGAAGTTGGTCAGGACGGGAAGCTTGCCTGGATAGTCTACCTAATTGGTTGTCAGCGCGTCCGGTCAGAGGGTGCTCACCAGTGGCGAAGCCAGGATTTGATTCTGGGAGAAGGGAGGCAACTAATTTTTTATAAATAAAGGCCTATTTTATTTATTAATCTATGACTTATTTTTACACTTTTTATAATTTACCCAATTATATTACAAAAACAATTGCAGTAGAAATAAAATGAGTAGACTCGCATTAATTTGAAAGTGGAAGAGGAGCAACATGGTGTTACTGGCCAAAGAGAAATGTCTTTATAGTTATATTAACTCTATGTGTATAAATTGAACTAAAATAACACTATTATTGTTCATAAGATTCCACTCAGTGGCGCTGCTGACTTGCTAAGCAGCGGGTCGCCGCATATGAACAATCGGTTAGTAACTTCAGCATAGCAGTAAAAAACTGCCCACAGTAACAGCAGCACACGTTCTAAGTGGCGGCATCACGTTGGAGACCCATTGTCTCGTTCACTTTGCTTGGCAAATTATAGTTACGTTCTGATTTATTACATGTCTACTATTTCAAATTTCTGGTGCCGATCTGTTTAAAAAAAATAGAAAATGAAAACAATAAAAAATCTTTGGGAGATGCTGTGGGGGGGTCAGTATAAAGGAAACGAATTTCTTTTACGAGTCCACGATCTTCATTTTTTCAATAAGAATAAAAACCGTCTAGATCCCTAAAAATATATTTATTTATCGCGTCGTTTCGTCATCTGTCATGATCAGATCTGCAAGATGAAGAAACAAGTGTTCGTTGTACAATCGAGTTACACAGAACGTTTTAAATTAAAAATTATACAACGTTTTTACAAGGATACAATTGTACACTCACCTAAAAACCTCTGAACTTGCACAGTATAGTTCAGCGTCAATGATAAAATATCTACCTAGTAGGTACGTCAACTGCAGTCTTGAATAAAAATTACACATACATAAAAACATTTTAGCTGACGGGTGGTGCTAGTGTAGAACATTGCTATCAGTTTTTATATTTAATATCCTACCTTTACAATCATATAAAAAGAAGAAAGATAGACAGGCCTACATTTTAAATTTTAAATTCTTTGCTGTCAAATAGTTTGGTTTTCAAAAACTCGCGTTTAATTAATTAAAATCATTTGCTGTATTCATTACTTTGAGAATGGAAGCATAAAATTGTTTTAATTTCGCTGCCTCGGGAAGCAAGTTGCCGACAGTTCTACAAGATGGCGCCGCCTAGCAAAATTCAAATTTAAATACGGAGTGATTTTGTTTCATAGATTACTTAATACAGTATACCACATTTTATTGCAGTCTTTTAAGAAATTTATTTAAAATGTTCTATGTTTTGATCATTATTTATGCGTAATTTGAATTTCAAATACTGCTTTTTATAATCATTACATTTTACCAAATTGATAAATGTTTACTACAATAGAATCTGTTGCTTATCACATTGATTTTATTAACAACTCAATTGAAAGTTATTCGTAATTAAAACAATTTTTATACGCCCACTCTTAAAGTAATGTGCTGGACAAGAGTGGAAAAAGCGTTCGATGTCTTCTGTCTGCTGGTATCTTCCGTCCGATATAGACATGTCTATGTCTGCTCTGGTCTTCCCCAAACATATGATGTTAGTGTAGTGAACATACTTCGTAAAATAAATATTCATGATTTTAAGAAGGAATTAATATAATGTTGTTTTATTTTTTCAGTTTCAAAAGAAGTCGTCTGGGTAAGAAATTCAATGAGAGTAAAACAATATGTTTGGACTCAATTACAGCACACTATTATTCGTGCAGTCATTGTTGCGAGATTTGTTAACTTTCAATGAAATCAATCCCTTTTAGTGATGACGAATTATTTAGAACTTGCAATCGAGTTTCCTTTCTGTGATGTTTTAAACCGAAGTTCGATAATTAACAGATTCGTGATTTTCAGCTCAATTTATTGGCTGCGCTGTATACTAAATTTTATCTAACGGTCAACTGCACGGAACTCTATCATGTAACTAGCCCAAATCCATCACATAACGGTGGTTTACCTTCAGAAATGTTTTTATTTCAGTGTATTCATCGGAACGAGTTGCTGTGAATGACGAAAACTTGTGAGGAAAACTGTCACTTTTTACAATGCAAACTGCCTACTAAATAATTTTCAATTTCTTTAAAGTATAAAATTTATCCACCATTAATTCATCCATTCTGTTCAGTCGAATTATTTTTACTAGATATTAGCAAATTCTGATCACAAATCAGACTTAGAAAGTTTTCACATATTCAAATCAAAATAAAATGATGTAAATTTTATTAACCCCAATCCGTACGGCCTGCCGGAAATAATATCGTCGGACACACATGAAAACCGCATAATTTCAGTTCTGGGAGTTGCGGTTGTGGCGTTAGTAGCAGAGGCGACGTGTTGTTTGAAGCGTCGCCAAGTCCGTGGATGGAGGCGGAGGGTGCCATACATTTTCACCACTACAGAGGAAGCTTCTGCATACCTGTGAGCCACCAAATTTGTTGTACTGGGCCAAAATTACGGAGTTCCGAAACTGTGATCCTTTAAGGCAGCCGTAAGAGAAACAACCACACCAAAGTGGCATCTATGGAAAGACCAGACAACGTGTGATATTCCAAGAAGTGGAGAAGCCTTTCCTGTAATTGCATAGCCAACAATCTGGGTGACTGTAACAGCAAGCTTCCGCGGACGTGGTCGCTGTCAATAAAGTTATTCAGAGTTTATTTTACGTTCTCAATTTATAAAATTGCTTGACGTAAATGACTCAGCAAAACACCCCCAAGAAAGTTCACTTGCAGTTGTGGCCGAAACATCAACCATTTCTACGAACTGACAATGAGGCAAGTAATACGGACGTATTTTATTGGCAACAAGATCATAGTCTGATTTGCTCTTGTGACATATAAGTACAAAAAACTGCTTAAAGCAAGGGGAAACTACAACCGTTACTTCTCCCGAGTACATGCAGTTCTACAATTTTACTCCAGTTAAATGATGATGATGTCCATGCGGTAAGATACGCTAGAGACACACTGCTCGAAAAATTCGGGGATCAGGTAAGATAACATACACAACATACATATAGTAACGTATTTTATTCAGACACTGTTTACAATTCTAATTTGTGTTTGATACAACCCGATATTTTGCCGTCTCAACACTTTACTTGAGCTCTACCTGGCGTTTACGTAGAGCGATGCACCTTGGGGCTACCATAAGAGTGAAGAAGTCATTTCCGTTCTCCTCTAATGTGGTGTGTGACCACCTCGGACCGCCAAGTACAGCTGCACACCTGCGTGGCATGGATAGTATGAGGGTCTCAACCAGCTCTTGATGGTTATTTGATCATTCTTCAATGAGTGAAATATCCATCTCTGGAATCGTTGTGCTCGTTTTGCTGCAATGAATCTGTCAAGTGCATCTCAGACTTGCGCAATCGGGTTCAAGTGCGATGAAGAAGCTCATCACTCCATTCGTTCAATTCCCTCAGTTTGAAGCCTGTTGTCCAGCATTGCAGATCTGTGGGAACGAGCGTTATCGTCCATCAGAAGGAATCTATCACCTATGGCACCAGAATAGGGCACAATAAAAAGTCAGAAAATCTAGCCTGTATACTTCTGAGCAGGCAAAACGCAGCTCTGAACGACATAGATAACCGTACATCCTGCCCACACTATTCGTTCACTACAGTTATATGGTGATGTTTCCTGCACATAAGCTCATTGTTCCACGTTCTATCCAGATGAACATAAAATCGACTCATATGTGCACAGAACACGACCACATTCGTTACGACAACAGACCCGATGTTCCTCCCGTCCAGTTTCTGCAGGCTAAACGGTGTCGGGGTTTTAATGGGACTCACAAAATGTTTGTAAATCTATCGGACTAAACTGCGTGGTCATCAGACCGTAGCTTACAAACTACTAAAACCTAGGTAAACTAACCTAAGGACTACACACACATACCCATGCCCCAGGGAGGACTCGAACCTCCACGGCGAGCAACCGTGCGCTCCGCAGCGAGGTGCTTTAGACCGCTCGGCTACTCCACCGCGGCAATGGGGCTCACACCATAGTCGTGCATAGAGGCCACATTTCCGAAGGGAATTTGGGACTGTTTTTGTCGGTATTGCGCGTCCTACTGCCCGGAGAATGCGTTGCAGCTGAGTTGCATTCAGCCTCCTGTCTCGACGGGCTGATAACAGGAGATATCGTTTATCCCTAGCTGATGTTATACGCGGACGACCTTGGCCTAGTATGCTTTCAACGGTTCCTATTGACTGGAATCGCGTCCAGGTACTGGAAATTACACTTAGTGACACTACAATAGCTGCAGCCACCTCCCTCTATCTCTCTCCTGCTTCCAGCCATCATACAGCTCTGCATGCGACAGCTTCACGTTGTTGTTGCATTGCACTACCTGCTCACTATATTATCCGAACCCAAGTGCTTGTGTAATTCGTTGGGTAGAGTAAACACAAGTCAACAACCAACAACCCTCTGCAGCAACTTTCTTTTATTACATCTCGGTTGCCTTAACGTTGTTATCTTAACTCCGTAGAACTGACATAATGACATCGATCCATTGTAGATCATTCTGTCGATGACAATCCTTCAGAACTAGATATCTCAACTGATCGCCCAGTATTGACTAGTGTAGTTGCCCATTCTAATCCCCAGGTGGTGTATTAAGGGCAACAAAACTGGCTTTCTACAGATAGATGTTCGAAATGTTACATCCCTTAATGTCGACAGGACGTGAATCCCGAATCTTCCAACGTTAAACCCCGAATCCGAATCCGAATCTTCTACATCTACATGGGATACTCTGAAAACCACATTTAAGCGCTTGGCAAAGGGTTCATCGAACCACCTTTATACTATTTATCTGCCATTTCATTCTCGAATAGCGCGCGGGAAGAAAGAACACCTGAATCTCTCCGTTCGAGCTCTGATTTCTTGTATTTTATTCTGATGGTCGTTTCTCCCATGTAAGTGGGAGTCAACAATATATTTTCGCATTCGGAGATTGTTGGCGATTGGAGTTTCGTAACTAGCCCACGCCGCAGTGATAAGCGCCGTTGTTGTAATGATTCCCAATCTACATCCTGAATCATTTCCGTAACACTGTCTCTCCTGTATCGTGACAATACAAAACGAGCTGCCCTTCTTTGGACTCTTTAGATGTCCTCCGTCAAACTCACCTGATAAGGATACCACACGGGGCAGCAATACACCAAAAAAGGATGGACAATCGTAGTGTATGCAGTCTTTTTAGTAATTCTTTTGCATCTTTTAAGGGTTTGTCAATAAAATGCAGTCTCCGGTTCTTCTTTCCCACGACATTATCTAATGTTCTTTCCAGTTTAAGTCTGAAATAATAGTAATTCCTAGGTATATTGAGAGTTTACGGCCTTCACTTTTGATTGATTTATCTTAGAAACAAAGTTTAACTGATTTATGTTCGTACACATGTGGACGACTTCACACTTATTATTTAGAATCAACTACCAATTTTTACACCATACTGATATCTTATTTAGATCGTTGTGCAGTTGGTTTTCATCTTCAGATGAGTATTCTAGACGGTAAATGATGGCGTCATCTGCAAACAACCTAAAAGAGCTACTTAGATTTTCCCCTAAATTGTTTATGTAAATAACGAACAGTACCCTGTGGAACGCCCGCTATCACCTCTGTTTTAGTCGATGCTTACCGTCGATTACTACAAACTGTGTCCTCTCTGACAGGAAATCCCTTATTCAGTCGCAAATTTGGGTCGATATACCATAGCCACGCAATTTGATTAAAATCCTTTTGTGAGGTACAGTGTCAAAAGCCTTCTGGAAATCAACAAATCCGGAATCAATTCGAATACCCTCGTCGATAGCACTCATCACTTCGTGTGAGAAAAAAGCTAGTTGTTTCGTGTGAACGATATTTTCTGAATCCGTGTTGACGTTGGGTCAATAAATCATTCTGTTCGACATAATTCATAATATTTGAATACCCTTCTCACGGCCACTACGGTCGGGGGCATGGATATTTGTGCCGTCCTAGTTCGTAAGTAGTTCATAAGTAGTTTGTAAGTTTAGGGACTGATGACCCCGTAGTTATGTCCCATAAGCTTTACAAACATTTGAACATTTTTGAATACCCTTCTGCAAATTGACGTCAATGAAATAGGCCTGTAGTTTAGTGGGTTTCTCCTACTGCCTTTCCTTAATGTAGTGTGCAACTTTCCAATCTTTTGGTACAGATCCTTCTTTGAGAGAGCGGTTGTATATGGCTGTTAATAGGCCTAAGGATCTATCGCTTCAGCATAATCAGATAGAAATCTAATTGGTATAGAGTTCGGACCGTAAGACTTTTCCATTTCAAACTTTCTAATCTATTTCATGAAATAAGGATAAGTTGAAACTAAACAGTTTATGACCTTAATTTCTTCTGAATTATGTAAGGTAGGTGGTTCTTACAACCACTGCGATCTTCCTCTTGAAGGTCGGATGTGTGAAATTTAATAAAATTAGCAGGAAACTATATAATTTTTCTAATTACTACGAAACAAACACTATTATTTACACATATAGACACTCCCACGCCTCCTACATTGCGGCATTGGTTTAGAGGCGATTTCTTATCATGTCTACTTTACCGTTACAACCACTATAAAAGGGCTATAAAGTAACTGCTGAAATGGTGAGCTGCTAGGATGCCAGGAACTGTCTGCCCTCCCCACTTCCCCCACCTCGTCATCACATCACTACGTCCCGTAACTGTTAGCAACTTGTGTCCAGTCCGACCTTCAGGCGATCAGCTAGAGGCTGTTCTGCTAATAACACAGTGGCTTGAAATATACGTGACACTAATCTCATGTTCCGACGAGAAGACAGCTTCCCCGTTTAATGTTAATGGGATTATGACGTTTAATGCTGAAGAGAAAGTTACTACCATAACATTGCAAATATTGACGCCAACTGTGACTTTGATGCTGTGTAAATAGAGTAGTTGCCGGGCTTTAATGCCTCTATAATAGCTCCGTGTGTTAAAGCTCACATGCGCCTTAACCTTCGGTGGCTGTGCTGAAAAATGTGACAACCTCGTATGTGAGCCAAGATGATCTGGAAGGCTCTGACAGACTTCAGAAAAAAAATGAGATATGTTGATACTAACTGATTTAGACCAATCTTTGCAGTTTAACAGTGTTATGAACGTCTCTTAACTTACATCTCAATATTCTCAGTTACAACTTGCGTGTTCTACACACATGGAACGTCTATTTTGTGTGATTAAAACTGTGGAAGTTCTACCGCATGAAATCATGCTCTACGTGTCTTCAAAGTACATATTAAACAGGATTTAGAATTTTTTCATATATACGCAGCTTCACTATCGATGATCGCAGCATAACTTCATTTATTTTATTTTATAAAACTCATTTCTTCAACACTTTACTTCTTGTTCATAATCGGTTTAGTTCGTGCAAAATCATGTGGTGATTGTCTCAGGCGTAAGAAACCAAGGAGTAGCAATACATTAAAAAAATCTTAAGTGGACTGCATAACATGCAATATTAAGAAGGTATTTTTGGTAGATACAGCTTACATGAAAAAAGAGTACATATTGTTCAAACTGACAGCGTGAAGGGCTACCGGTAGTTAAAAAATTACACTGAAAATTTGAACTGTGCATACTTTTAGACGTACTAAGTAAAGATAGAGGAAAAATCAATAATCTCCATAATTACTCTGGCAACCATAACATGTAAGTGTATGCCAGAGGTTTCATCGAACCGGTTTTCTAATATATTTCTACTCTTCCTTTTCGTAATAGCGCTCCGCAAAAAGGAACACTTCATTCTTTCCGTTTTCGATTAATTTCTCTTATTTTATTGTAATGATTGTGTCTCCCTATGTGCTAAAAATAAATAAGTAAATAAATAAAAACAAAAAAATACGTTCGCATTCAGAGGAGAACGTCGATGACAGAAATGTCGCAAATAAATCTCGTCGCAACGAATCACGCCTTTATTTTAATGGTTTCCAACCCAACTCGTGCATCATTTCCGCGACACTTTTCCCAAATATCGCGATACAAAACGAGCTGTCCTTCTCTGAACTTCCTCTATATCTTCTGTCGGTACCACGTGGTGGGGATCCCACAAAGTGAAGCAGTACTCCAAATTAGGACTCTCTAGTGTAGTGTAGACAGTTTCTTTAGAAGAACTGTTTGCATCTTCTAAGTGTTCTGGAAATTAAACGTAGCCTTTGGTTCTAGGTGTTCTCTCCAATTAAAGTTGTTAGATATTATAATTCCTAGGTATTTAATTGAATATACGGCCTGCAAATATGACTGATTTATTGTGTAAATGAAGTTTAACGGATTTCTTTTAGTGTTAATATGGATGAGTTCGCACTTTTACTTAGGGGCAACTTACAATTTTTGCACCAAGCACATATCTTATCTACATCGCTGTGCAGCTTCTTTTGATCTTCTGCGGACTTACTAAGCGAATATTCTAAGAGCTATGCTCAGATTGTCTCCTAAATTGTTTAGAAAGAAAAGGAACAGTTGGGGCTGGGGAACACCTGATACAATTCTGTTTTACTCGATGACTTTGTCCTTTTTGATAGGAAATTTCGAATCCAAACACACATCCGTGTCGATATTCCGTAAGCACGCAATTTGATTAGAAGCCGCATGTGAGGTAGTGTCAAAAGCCTTCCAGAAATCTATAAAATGTGGATTCGAGATGCCTTTTCGATAGCTCTTATCACTTCATGTGAGTGAAGAGCTAACTGTGTTTCACAAGAACGATACTTTCTGTATACATGTCGATCTGGCACAATAGGTCGTTCTCTTCGAGGTAGTTCATAATATGATTATGTTCTAAAATCCTGCTGCAAACTGACTGACATGATACAAGCCGGTAATTTTGCGGCTGTCTCTTATTTACTTTCCGAAATATTGGAACACTTTCGAGTGCTGATTCACTGACCGAATGGTTCTAAATAATAGCTTGGTATGGGGCTATTGCATCAGCATACTCTGAAAAGAACCTAATTGGTGTACAATCTGGACCTGGATACTTGTTTTTTAAAGTAATTTACGTTGCTTTTATACTCCAGGGGGTATCTCCTTCTCAATTATGCATTATGGCAGCTGTTCTTCAATGGAGTTCTGGAGTATTTGCTTCGTCTTCTTTGGTAGAGGAATTTCAGAAAGCTGTCAAAAGCAATTCTGCTTTACTAGCACCGTCATCACCAACATCACCATTGATACAGCGCAGTGAAGACATTTACTGTATTGTGTCACTAATTTACAAATGACCAGAATTTCTTTGGATTTACTACTTAATTAGGTGACAGAATTCCGTTGTGGAAACTATTACCTGCTTTCCTCATTCAAGTTCGCGCTAAATTTTAAGTTTCTCTTAAATATTGTGCCTAGGGAAATTTTTTATCTGTTTAAATTAGTCTTTCTTTTATTTCTTCGCTTTTGCAAGAGTGATACAACGTGTTTTGTTCACCACGGCGAGTCAGCCCCCTCTTTTGTTAATTGATTTGGAATGAGTCTCTCAATAGCTGTCGATATTATTTCTTTGAATGTAGGCCACATCTGATCTACACTCACAGTGTTACTTTGGAAAGACTCAAGAGTCTCACTCAGGAAAGCGCAAATCTTATTTTTATATGAAGTTTAAGGATAGATGTATTTTTCGTCTAATTTTGGTGCAATTGTGAATTTAGATATTCAGTCTCGCTACGAAATCTCACTAAACGCAGTCTCCATTTTTATGCTCTTTATTACCTCCGGATTATTTGTTGTTAGGTGGCCAAGTATGTTTTCACAACCATTTACTATTCTAGTAGGTTCATGACCAAACCGGTCGAAATAGTTTCGGATAATGCGGTCAGTACGATTTCGGACGATGATTAATGCTTCCCTTTGGTTTTGCAAATGTATGTTTGCCAACTTATCGGGGGTAAGTTAAAGTCGCCACCAAATAAACTCGTATGCATTGGGTACGATTTTCAAATGTCCAAGCTTCCTTTGAACATTTCTGCTATAGGATCGAATGAGTCAAGGGTCGGTAAAAAATATTATTCCATTCCGGTTGTCAGATAGAGCGTCTACCCATTCCACCTCAAAGCAACTGTATACTTCAAATTCGCTACCGCATAAACTACTTGTGACAGCAAGAAATACGCCACCAGCTTTTTTATTCAATGTATGCATTCTGAATACCATTTGTGTCTTGCACCTGAATTTATCTCCGGTCTTAGCTGCTTTTCGCTACTAATAATTATTTGTGCTTCAGTACTTTCTATTATCGCATGCAGCGCTGGTACTTTCTCCGGACAGCGACAATTTATAACTTTTAAAACAATGGTTCTTATATCTGTGTTCGTCCAATCTGTGACCTATATCCTTTGGGAATGACACATGTTTTGTCTGTTCCCAATAACTTAAAAAAAAAAAAAAAAAAAAAAAAAAAAAAAAAACGCCCAGTGCACGCCCACAGAACCCCCTCGGCCCCGTATCCGTGTAGTCGGTTCCTGTGTGCGGTGGACGCCAAATCTGTCCAGTGGACATGGAACCCAACCGCCTGTTACTGCATGTCGAGAAATCTGCAGTCTACATGATCAGAGAACCACCTGAACCTGTGATTCAGAGCCTCCATTCGGCTCTGCACCAGAGGTCCGCAGTCGGCCCTGACAACTAGCTACAAATGGCTAGCTCTGTCTTCAATTGGCAGTCTTCACCAATTCACATAGCCGGACACGGACAAAACCGGAGAGAATCTCTTCCAATCCATAGCTACACACATCTTTGGTACCGACATAAGCCACTACTTGCAGTTGGCTGCACCCAGTACTCTGCATGACATCCGGAAGAACCCGTTCCACACCTGGAAAGACTCCACGCAGTATGTACACGAAGTGCACACTCGACTTCTTCCCTTGGCAGCCACATTTCAAAGGGGCTCCATTACCCGCCTAACTACAAGCCAACTAGAAGCCAGCTACAAGCAATCCTACCATCTGCAGTTGCCCGGATTTAGCAGGGTGAGAGGTAACCACACGACAAGCGAACCCATCTGGCACGAGACCAGTGTCCGACTCAAATAGCGCCTCATATTTATTCGTAAGACAAACCGGGCAGTCCTCTAGATCGGTCGCGCGTGAAGTCTTTCACTGCCTACCATGCACTGTGCCGACCTCGGGTGGGGTGTCTGCCTCATTACGAGTAGTAATATAGTGAGGAGAGTTTACAACTCCACCGCAAAGACGTGGCGACGAGCTGCGACAGGCACATACAAAAGACACACACATTCAACACATTCAGCTATCGGCCATAGCCTTCTTCAGAAAATAGAACACTCACGCCATCACACAGGCACACAACACAGTCATACAACCATAACCTCCGACTGCCGCACTTCGAATCACGCTCCGCAGCGAATCGGGAGGGGGGAGGGGAGAGGGGATAGTAAGGTTACGTCACGGTGGTGGGGATGGGTTAGATGGGAATAACGAGATGCAGCTTAGAAATGGAGTGAGGAGGCGGGTGAGGGGAGGAAATAAAATAAAATAAAATATTTATATAAAGAAAATGCGTGCACACTGCAAGTACACAAGACCACACACACACACACACACACACACACACACACATACACACACACACACACACGATCGCACATTTACACACCACTCAAAATAGGCGAGGTTTGGGATAGAGAGGTAGGAACCGTAAGGTATGGAGAAAAAATATATGGAAGTTATCGTAGGTTGAGGCCTGGTTGATTTCGGGATCGGAGAATGTATTGTAGGGATAACTCCCATCTGTGCAGTTCAGAAAAGCTGGTGGTGGATGGGGTTGGAGGGGTTGGGTTGTTTGGTTGGGATAGGGGGACTAAACTACTGAGGTTATCAGTCCCCAGGTGAGGAGGGGAAGGAGTGAGGATAGGAAAGGAGGGGAGGGGAAAGGAAATGCAGTCTGGGAAGTAAAGAATGGAGGAAGACTGCATTAGCTCGGGGCCCCGTGCTCGCCACGCACGTACTCACGCAAGAAACGTGAACCCCTGGGGTGGTGGATGGGAGGATCCATTACGAGTAGTAATAAATTTATTTATTTATTTATTTCTCGCAGGGGCGCGCCCATCGGGGGACACACCGAACGTCCGCTGGTTTCCGCTGGTTTCCCACAACCGGCCTACAACAACTATGCCGCTGGATCACAACCTCCAGCTGAGCAACAGTTGTTGATTGGTTGGTTGTTTTAGGGGGACAAAACTGCGAAGGTCATCAGTCTCCCATTCCATCACTGGGCAGAACCAGCAAAGGCAGATAGGTGGGAAAAGCCCAGAGCTAAGTCAATAAAACGACAAGGAAGTAGACAAGAGACAAAACGAAATGAGATGATCACAGAGAAACACCGAACAATGACAGGGAATAAAGCAAGAATGCCTGAAGGTGGGAGCGAAGCCTCATCAACTCAGCTCGCATCCGCACACAGCAGTCACAGTTGCTATTCCAGAGAAACGAACGACCACATAGACGCCGTATAGCACGGAGAAGTAAAAGAACCGACCCAATAAATTTAACAGCTGAGACTGACTAAAACGACTGTCGCGACAAACTGCACTTTGAAAAAAAGCAAGAGAGTGGGATATTAAATACAAAAACAAGCAACGAACGTAAGAATTATAACTGCAGAGCAGACAAGTGAATGAATGTATCTCGCTGGTACTTAACTTTTTTTGCGCTGTCGATGCTGGTTGCTTGATTAGCCGTCGCCCAACAGACCAATTGCTCTCCGCGGCAACGAACTGTTATTTCAATGAGAAAAAAACACTAAGAAGAAAGAAAGGTCAGATCTTTATTGAATTCATGAAACCGCCTACATTCTGTAGCAAAACATGCTTTTGAAAGGTATTTACAACGATAATTCGATCACGTGGCTACCGTTTCGAGTCTTATAGCAGGAGCTGATTTGCAGCACTCCTCGAAATCCAGTTTTACAAGATGCAGCCGAGGCAAAAGCAAGATTCGTCTATTTGTTAAAGTGGGTGCAGATTTGACATTCATTTCACTGCAAGACTGCTATATAATAAAGGAAGATGGAAGATTAGCGTTCAAGGTCCCGTCTGGAAGAAACGCAGTGTTGTCAAGAAGAGAACACTTTACTGTCGAACATTAAGGACCGTGACTCCAAGTACTCTGCAACTTCAAAGATGTGTGTCTTCGATAAGACGTCTATGTTTAATACAGAATTAACGATTTTAATCTGAAAACGTTTGGCTGCAACAAGAAACAGTTTCTTCTTCACCTTCTTCTTCAACCTGTAGACATCAACTCTTCAGCTTATCCTTTACTATTTCCATGTCGATTTTTACTGGGCCGTCTGAATCCACTTTTGCCCATATGCCGTTTGATTTCGTTTTTCGATCTCCAAATGGGGTACCTCAAAGCTTTGACTCCCTCGGACGTCACTGTTACAGTGTTTTGGTTTTGTAAAGTGGTACCTGGGCAGGTGTCCTGTCCAACGCCACTTCAGTCTCGCTATCCACTCGACATAAAGCTGCCAGATTTGGGCATCTGACCGAAGTAGTCCCATTCTGGTATTATATAAACTGGCACACAAAGCAGTGCACAAGTATTCCCAGAAATGTCTAACATATTCAAAATTAAGAAACTAGTTGAAAATGAACAAGAATTCTTCACTGTACATTGCACGTTAAATATTATAGCACTATTCTAATTTAAAAAAAATTTAATTATAAGTAATTTCATAGTCTCATAACTCTATTCATATCTACCATTTGGTTTGCACTCATTCAAAAACCTCCATCTCCATTTATATGTTTGAAAAAATCTCTCTAACTTGAAGTTGAGTTTGTAAACAATTTTTAATTGAGCCTTTTCTCATTTGAGTAGATAAAAGATATTTCTTTGGTGATGTCTTCTAGTCATCCTTGTCGCCACTCTCTTTACAGATAGTCAAAAATGTAGTAAATGCAATACAAAATGGACACTGGACTGACATCCAGCAGCACTTCTACACACTATGAAAGTACAAGACCCAACTTTCGGCACGGAAGCTTCAAGGTCGACAGCACGAAAAAGCGATAATTCAGAGATTATAAACAGGAAATAGTTTGTGATTTAGGAATGATAATCTTTGACGACACAAGACTGTAAACACAACGAATTCGAATTACTCTAACATTTAGACCGTTTCAGGGCACTGAAATCAATTCAGTAGCAAAGCTGAACATTTGTGCTGGATCGGGAGTCGAACTCCTATTTTCCGCCTCGCGCCAGCGTTCGCCTTAAGCAATTAGGTTATCTAGACATGCTTCCCTTCCTTCCTACCCAAATTCTCAATTTGTAACACACGACAATGGTGTTGCCTTCTGCCCATTAGTTCCTCTTGCTCGCAGCCTTTAATGGAATGTTTTGTAATGTTTGTAATTCTAAGGAACCAAACTACTCGGTTCCCAGACTTACAAACTATTTAAATCAAATTAAACTAACTTAAACTAAGGACATAACGCACAGACACACACACACACACACACACACACACACACACACACACACACACAATACACACATGCTGTGCTATGAAGGAAGCTCTTTGTAGAAAAGTATTTGCTACTCTGGTTAATGGCCATGAAGTGGATGGTTTTTTTTTTTATGTTAGTGCCTTTATCATTTCATTTTGTGCTGCTGTATCCCGTAGCATGTTTTGGGGAGCTATACCGGATAAGCCGTGCAGTTTTTCCACGGGCGTGTGTCTTAGACAGTCTGTGATGATGCGACATGCCTGGTTCAGGGCAACATTAACTTTCTTGGTATGTGTGGATCTGCACCACACTGGACAGGCATACTCAGCTGCAGATTAGCATAACGCTAATGCGATTGTCCTAAGGACATTGTTCCTGGCAGCCACTTTTTGCTCTGTTTTTAAGCAGTGCTCCATGGTTCAGAGTGACTCCCAGGTATTTTGGTGTATTGCAGTGTTCTAGAGGGGTTCCTTCACAATCTATCCGTAAGGTTCCGCTAGCCTTTTTGTTTCTGAGGTGAAAAGCGGAGGTCTGGGTTTTAGATGGATTTGGTTTCAGCTGAATATCCTTATAACAGACAGTTAATTCTTTCAAGGCATCAGAGTTGCTGCTACATAGTCTCAGAGCTGTATCCTTGAACTGTGATTGCACGGCCATTAGCTTCTTTTTTTTTTTTTTTTTTTTTTTTTTTTTTTTTTTTTTTTTTTTTTTTGTCCTTGATATTTCACAGAATATCTCCGGTTCTGCAGTAGATTCCTACTCATACTGGTTAGTTGGTAGTCCTTGGTAAGATTGTATGACTTCAGCAACAAGAGTCTAGGCTACTGACAGATTGCTAAACAGCACCAACGAGAGTCTGACGGTGTCATAGGCTGCTGGTAGATTGATAAACAGCTCCTGAGATCTGTCGCTTATCGAAGCCTTCCTCTATATCCCTTTCAGGTCCAGCATGAATAGTTGTGTGGGTCTGGTTTTGCTCGCTTTATTTCTTTGTGATTCATGCTAGGAAGTTCATGCCTGCATCATACAATGGTGAATGAATTGTGGTAACGTGCGCAATGTGTTTTACTTCCATGTTTCTACACTGAGTGACTTCAGCAACGGCGAACTTCCAGTGCAGTTACAGTGGTGGCAAGAAAGTGCACGTTCGAATGTTTGTCTGTATTTTTGTTATATAAATTTGGTTTCATTTCTTTTAAATGACACAGATCTACTGTAGATCGATCACGTTACGCAAATCTCTCTTCGATTATTCTTTTTTTTTATCATTGGAAGTGTAATTAGAAAATGCACAATTGTGCGTGTTGAATCTAATGTAAGATTTTTATGATAAAGACTTATTGACAAGATGTTTATATCCTTGTTTTGACATGTGAAGTTATCATATATAACACCTAGTCGATTTTGTATGATCCTGGGATGTTATTCTTTCAAAATATCACTCAATCTGGTAATTACCACGAACCGAAGTATAAAAATCACTGGTGCAATTTCAGCATCTGAGTGATTCTGCAATCACTACTTTACTCACGTCCTCGGATGTAAAGGATTTAAGCAGTGACGACGATACCATCGATTCCACTTGGCTGCCAGCTGCTTAGAAGAATGCTGAAAATTTGTGGGAAAGTTCGTCTGGCTCGTCCTCTTGAGGTGAAGATTTTGGAGAAACATCTGCTTCAAAATGCAACGAAAATGGTGGACATGACATGTGTGATTCATGGATTCAGTACAGGCATGGCAGTAAAGCTAATGAAGTGCGACGAAAAGACATGCATGATCTTCTTGAATTTAGGATGACTGCGAGGAATACCTGGTCTCACCACAAAATGGAATTCCATTCACTGACGAAGAGCACGATGAAGATAAAGAAGACGTAAATACAGCACGAAAGAAACGGTTCACGTTCCACAGACAAGCGACTGCACAAATCTGATCATCGGCCTGATGTTGATAAAATGAAATCTGCAAGATTTTGTCGCAGAAGCGGTTGCAACTGCGGTACAAAAACAAAATGTGAAAAAGTGTACTTGTGTTTGTTAAAAGATACAAAGAATTTTCGCCTGTATCATGTGTAGTAATGAGTACGAAGACATGTTGCTGTAAGATTGTGGAGATCATAAAAAATTGTAGTGAAGACCCAAACCACACAATTATATTGAGTACAACATTTCCGGAAATTTTTGAAAATCAATTTATTTTCTGTTTTTTAATGAATTACTGTATGTAGTTTGTACCTTAACCCTCGGGCAGCAGCGCCAATTATTATAACTTCAGCAGCAGCGCGGTGCAGATTTGCTACCACTGTGTATTCCGAGCTACAAATCAGGTATGTAGCTACTAACTGATCGTAATGATAAAAATAGTTTGATGTACAGGTAGAAATATCACAATTGTCAATGTATGAATTAGTATATCAATTACCTTCGGTGTATAAATATAACAATTGTAACATTATTCCGAAAGTGGACAATAATCATGTATCATAGATCCAGCAGTACTATCATTTCCTCTTTCGTTACTTCCCTGTAGTTGCTGTCTCTTGAGTAATTAGTGTCAGCTTTTTCCTGTGTTATGTGTCACTTAGTACACATAATTACTTCATGAATTATATAATCATCTATCATGAATAAGAGAGCTTGATGTCTATTTCCTCATCTGTTAGACACATACGATGTCTACGAGACCTGAAGATTAGATTATGTAGTAAAATAACAGTAGTTTTTGGATTGTGTAAGGCTTAAAAAGGGTTAAAAATGAGATTCACCGAAACTGCAGCATGGCTAATCAGGAGAATTTATCAAGAGTTAAACTTCCATTTACAAAATAAATTAAAATTTTTGAGCGTTCTAATACGTAAGGTAAAATTTATACAATAAATATTTACTAGTAACTGCCACAAATCCATTTGCAATAAAAACTAGAAGTAACACAATTCAAATATACTTCTATGTCAAGCATCGCGGTGGAAATGCTACCAGTGATGCACTCCCTAACAAAACTTATTTTTCGTGGACACAGCCGTGCAATAGAAACTCAGAACCTTCACTGACATCATTGTTAAGGCTTAATTGAAGAATAGCTAAAGCGGAAATATGACATCTCTGTTATTGTGACAGCATTTAAAGAAAAAATCGCACTGACGTGTTTTACGGACCACTTTAGATTTGTAGTTTTATAAGTTTTTGCAAACATTTTGGACCAAAATAATAATGTAAACAATAAAAATTAATTAATAAGAATGCCTGAAACCCTTTTAAGAAAACAAAAAGTTTTAGGTAGTGGCAGGTTTTGAACCACTTACCTTCAGCGTTACAGTCCAACGCATTGCCCACTACGCTACAGCTAACAATCTGAAGCTACGTTCTTAAATCTCATACTATTGATGGCTGTTATTAACTGATGCTAATATGGCATTTGTAGACATTTGATTATCATTTATCGTTCGAAGTACGTTTCCTTTTTCTTTCTTTCTTTCTTTTTTTTTTTTTTTTTTTTTCTTTTTTTTTTTTCTTTTTTGATTCTTCAGTGAGCCATTGCTTTGGAATGAAAACGTGTAAGTTAAAATAAGAAAATCATCAAATTCGCAACGCTAGATGGCTTATGCCAGGGAGAGTTCTGGGCGAGGAATGTCACGTGACATCTGCGAACGACTGGTTTTCCTTAATTCAGTGGAAGGCGTCCAAACTCTTATTTTTGCAAATATCTCTCAAACGATACGAGATATGAAAAAAAACGTAAGGGAACAAAGCTGTAGAGAATCTTCTCCTCTACAAATTCGGTTATTCAATTTTAACGTCAGATGAACGGTTTATATGCAATTAAAATTACATTACAAACGACTTTTCTTTGGTATTACTACCGTATTTCTTGTCGGAAATATTTTAAAAAGCGAGGTTCTGGTCTCTGGTAGCCAACATTTATGTCTTTAAAATTTGGTGCCGATCGGTTGAACGTTCGACCTAAAAAGTGGGAACATATTACGGACAGACAGACATCGTCAGATCAAATGTTCAAATGTTTGTACAACTTATGGGACTTAACTACGGGGTCATCAGTCCCTAAGCTTACAAACTAGTTATGAACTAGCTAAGACTAAAGACGGCACAAATATCCATGCCCGAGGGGGGATTCGAACCCCCGACCGTAGTGGCCGTGCTGACCGTGACTGGAGCGCGTCAGTCACCTCCGCCACCGCGGCCTGCCATCGTCAGATCACCGTTATTTTTGCAATTATCTCTGCAACGATGCAAGATATGAAAAAAAAAACATAATAGAGCGAAGTTATAGAGAATTTTCCTCTCTACCAATTCGGTAGTTCAATTTTTGTATCAGATGAACCGTTCGTTTGCAATTACAATTATATTACAAACGCATTTTTTTGGTATTACTCCCGTATTTTTTGTCCGAAAAATTTGAAAAAGAGAGGTTCTGGTCTCAGTCGGCCTACAATTATGTCTGTAAAATTTGGTGTTGATCGGGTGGAACGGTTCGTATTAAAAACGGGGAACACGTTACGGACAGACAGACAGACATTCCAAAATCGCAGTTATTTTTGCAAATATCTATGAAACGTTACGAGATATGAAAAAATCATAACAGAGTGAAGTTGTAGAGAATTTTGTCCTCTACAAATTCGGTTATTGAATTTTCGTGTCAGACGAATGATTAAGCCGTTATTTTCATTTAAATTCCGAGCTGTCAAAAAAACGATCGCAAAGGCCCACTTTTAGTGTTACTACCGTAACCTAAAGTGGGCCAAAAGGTAGCAGATCAGCACCAGCGCTACTCTCTATGTTAAAGTCACATCGCCTACAACCTGGGGTCTGAAAGGGATATGCTGTGTGAACTTCAGCACTGTACAGCTACTTGTTAGGGTCCTCCTTTACATATCAGACTCCGTCCGCCCCTTCTGATAATATCGTGGCTGCGTCGCTGTGTGCACAGTGTGGTGTGGTGGCCCCTGGACGCTGTCCGGCTGTGGGGCGATGCTCCGCGACCTGTGGCTGTGCTCGGCGGCACGTGACCCGCACTTGCGGGCCTTCCCTGCGCCTGTTGCGTAACGCACCCTCGCGGCCTCACGCACCGCCCACCCCGCCCGCTCCCGCATCCGCCAGCTGTCGAGGGACTTCAGCGCCCACTCGGCCACCCGAGCCGCCTGCAATTGCCACTGTCGCATGGTAAACGTCTTCAGCGACAGCTGATTAAGTGCAGGGGAAGATCGGGTAGCCACGGACACAAAAATGAATTGCTAATAAAACAACAATAAACAATTTTTATGTGTTAACTTTCATTGTAAAATGAAACCAGTAACTTCTTTAGTCATATCACTTAAAAATTTTAAACATGGCTGCAATTCAGCAACGGTGGAACACGATCCAAGAATCAACACAGTTTCAGCTGACCAGTTGCATAAAATGGTTTACATCTATAAACCTTTACCCAGGTTTCGGCAAAATTAATTTTGCCTTCTTCAGAAGGTTACAATAAAGCTCACATAAAAAAGTTGACTCCATGTCAATAGATTAAAATTTTAAAATTTAAAAACAATGTCACATTATAAAATTTTGGAGCATGTCCACACACAGGTCGAGTGAGCACTGCGTACGCAGTGAGTACCTGTGTGTGAACATGCTCCAAAATTTTATAATGTGACATTGTTTTTAAATTTTAAAATTTTAATCTATTGACATGGAGTCAACTTTTTTATGTGAGCTTTATTGTAACCTTCTGAAGAAGGCAAAATTAATTTTGCCGAAACCTGGGTAAAGGTTTATAGATGTAAACCATTTTATGCAACTAGTCGGCTGAAACTGTGTTGACTCTTGAATCATATCACTTAGAACTAACTTTAGATAATAATTTTTATGAACTATCTTAAATAAACTTTTGAATCAGTTTATTGGCACTTAAAAATTTGGAGGGTAGCCTCGGACACAGCATTCAGTGGTACTCCACTTTTTTCTTGGCCTTGAAAACATACAATTGTAATATCTCAAGCATCTACATAAAATCACTTTTCATCGTACCAATCCTTGCAGTTATAGCACTGAATACAGTCTTCTTCCAAGATTTATCCACGTGTGATGCGTTCTGTCTTTTTTCCTTGATCCTCTTCGGAGAGACTGAATATTTGTCTTTGCCATGAACGTTTCTTTAGTGCATTTGCGTTTTTTGTTTTTTCGGCTTGTCCTTTTTATTGCATTTCCTCTTCTGTCTCTCTTTTAAACCTTTTTTTATATGGAGATGACCCTTCTCCTTATTAAATCTATGAGAGATTTTCAGAGCTTCTGCAAGATCAAATGCTAATTTCAAAAACTCTTCTTATGGGCCGGCCGCGGTGGCCGAGGGGACTGAGGCGCTCCAGTCATGGTCTGCACGGCAGCTACGGTCGGGGGTTCGAATCCCCCCTCGGGCATTGATATTTGTGCCGTCCTAGTTCGTCAGTAGTTCATAAGTAGTTTGTAAGTTTAGGGACTGATGACCCCGTAGTTAAGTCCTATAGACTATACAAACGTTTTCTTCTTATGGGTGAAAACCACCAACGAAGTTAAACAGGAACGACGAAAAATTTTTGCGCGAACAAAATTCACCGTTGCGAGTAGCTCGCTCGGTGCCTATGCCACAACTGACTTGCATGTGTTTTTACTCCACAGGGCGCGCATGTCAAATGCAGTCTTGCCAGCGCAACGTGCTTGGTTTCTTAGAAATTGAAACGTCCGCGGTTACCCGCCGTTCGGGACTACCCGACCTTCCCTATATTACACGGAGCGTATTTGGTCGTTAGTCGCTGGCGTCTGTTGTCGCTCGGCGTATAGGCGAATAGCGAATGAATACGCTGACGCAATGACACGCAGCGACTTCAGACGCTAGCGTCTCCGTAAAAACAATTGAAACACGACGTAGCATATGACATATTGGTTTGGAGGTTAGGTTATACGAAACAGTTCTGTTTCCCAAGGTGCGACATGGTCGCAAATTTATATCAGTGATCCATTTTGTAATTACTTTTAATATCTTTATTTACGTCGATGATCACAAAATTTCTCGCAATTTTCGATGTTATGGCTTCACTGTATTAAGTTTAGATGAAATACCAAACTGTGGCGAATGAAAATTTGTGCCCGGCAGGGATTCGAACCCGGGATCTCCTGCTTACTAGGTAGACGCGTTGACCACTCCGCCACCGAGGACACAGTGACCAGCCCCACTGCAGAGGACTCTTTCCTGATCGTCTCCCGCCACACCCAAATCTCCATTCGCCACGCTGTCTTTTTCCTATGCCACAGCCTATTTATTCTGTAATGCTCGCAGCCACAATACTGTATTCCCGCATCAGGGAGAACAGACCATGAGGTATCGAGACACAATTAATTGTCGTCAGGAGCCCAGCCTCGGCTTGTATACAATTATATATATTTTTACGAATTACAGCGTTCAAATGAATGAAATAAATCGCAATTTGCGACAGTTTGGTATTTCATCTAAACCTAATACAGTGAAGCCATAACATCGCAAATTGCGATTTATTTCATTCATTTGAACGCTGTAATTCGTCAAACATATATATAATTGTTACAAAATTTCTCGTCGTTTTGACGACCATTTTCAAGTCTACAGCAAATCATAAACAGGACACATTTAGTAATAGACTACCTTATAAAACATAAATAAGGCATTACAGTCATCAATATATAAACGTGTTTAAAAATACATCATACCTGTTGTTACATTCCTTAATGAAGATGCACTTAAGCTGTGATGATGCCATATGGTTATATTACATGTATTGATGACTGTAATGCATTATTTATGTTTTCCAAAGTAGTATCCTTCTGTTTCTGATTTGCTGTAGATTTGAAAATGGTCATCCTGACCGAAACTTTTCATCAAAGTGACGAGAAATTTTGTGATTATTGGCGTATATAAGGATATTAAAAGTTGTGTGTCCCACCAAACAAAATATGAAGTGGAATTGTAATCAGATTTCTGAAAATTTATCGAAGTTTTCCAGTATTATGGGACATTAAAAATAACGATTATTTAAATTTTATTCTTGGCGAGATCGCCATTCTCATGACGGTATTCTGTTTCCTTATTTTATCCTCTACCATTTACAGTAAT
The DNA here is from genome assembly GCA_026315105.1 of Locusta migratoria. Classification (NCBI taxonomy): domain Eukaryota; kingdom Metazoa; phylum Arthropoda; class Insecta; order Orthoptera; family Acrididae; genus Locusta; species Locusta migratoria. The sequence continues at coordinate 544,865,404 of CM048744.1, forward strand.
TTATCAACATTTTCTTATGTGATCCTCATTATATTTCTGTAGGCAGAAGGACCTTCACACGATAATTCACCCAAAAGATTTGCAGAAGCACCATGTTTATCCCTCCTCGCAATTCAATTATCCATTTTCTTTTATTTTTCCTACTTTTCCGTTTTGCTTTTGGTAGATTAATTGTTCTTTTAATACTATTGCGAGAAACACATCGCCAGCATTATCACATCCTTCGTCATCTTGACTCGACTGGTGGCTACTTCATAAGCTCCTGTATATGACACGGGGCGCCCAACACTTGAAAGCGATCAAAAACGCCAGCGACCAGCGTCTAAAGTAGCCCACCCTTCAATATTAGGCACTCGCGTTTCGGAGCAGCAACTTTGTCCGCTCTCCTTTTTTACACGGAGCGAATTTAGCAGCTGCGTCCAAATACGCTCCGTGTAGTACACCCTTTAGGGACGTACAGTAGTGTACAAATTGAAACAACCGCTTACTTTAACTTGACGAAAGTCGTGAAGAACCTCCTATAATGTCTCATGAAATGCATTTTGAACCTTCAGATTTTTTATTAAAGTCTTTACTAATTTCGGTTATTGACCATCATCAGAGGATAACTATACAAACATCAATAATATAAGCAATTAATGTACATAATACATAATGTACAGCACTTTACTTGCAAGATAAATATACATTCATTACATCGCAATTTGCGAGAATTCCCGACTTGAGCTGCTCTTCTTCAGTCGGTCTATCGTTTTGTAACATATGAAAATTTGCACCGGACCGAGACTCGAACCCGGGTCTCCCGCTTTACGCGAGCGGTCGCCTTAACCACTTATTTCTTTTTTTTTTTTTTATTTTTTTAAGGGAAAAGTAGGGTTATATAAATGATCCATTTTTATTTACAAACTGAAGCCCTTATTATAATGATGAAATCAAATAAAATCCAGTGCCCTATCTGGAAGAAAACTGTCAACTAAAACATAATGTGCCTCGCCATAGTGGGAAAATAGCTGTATAAATGATGCCACTTCCGGCATGTTGCATAATTCGTGGCATATTCGAACTTAAAGGCATATAACGTAAACAAAACTGAGGCCTCCTCTGTTAGTGTTCGCCATCCGGTCGGTGTTCCTGGGTGATCTTCTCGAACTTATTAAGTCTGATCCGTTCAATTGGTCGGTATCTTCTTTAAACTATCACTATCATCTTGTCGTACCCAGTACACCCCAGCCAGGTGGCGGGTCAGCAAACACTACCACCAAAATATTTGCATAACTTCTCTTGTATTTACTAGGCGTCGTTGCTTCGTGTGTCCATCCTGTAAATATTGCCAATAGTCCAGGTTGTTCGTGTTTGCATAATTATATATGTAATGTACCGTCATGCCCGTTACCCACGCCACCGCATTCGTCTTCTGACGTGGAATATATGTTTTCTCTGGGAAAAATACTATGTCCGTTGAGATTTTTGACTGTACGGTGCGTATCATGAACGCTATGATCTTCCGTGCCAGGTTCCACACTCCCAGCGCTGTGCAGCAGACCAACCGATGTTCGTCCGTGTCGAGCGTGTCGCGTCGTAGGCATATGAGCGTGTCTGTCAAGTGGATAGCATACCATCTCTCCTTCGTCGGGTCCTTCCGGTTAACCACCATGTACCACGTTGACCTGGCCTATGTAGGGAGGTGGGGGTGGTGCACTGTGCGCCACACAACATTCCAGTTAATCGCAGGGTACCTCCGTTCCATCTTATTCCGTTCCATACGTGTTACAAGCAGTCTATACACATCCTTGGTAGTCGGTGATCGAGTAGTTGGTAAATCTGCTCGAACATATGTGTTCCACGGAGAACTTCCGATGTGTGATAATGGAGGCGTAATGTGCCCAACACTAACCGGTGGAAGAAGCGATGGCGGTGCTAGTTCTTCGATGGTTGGTTGGTTGGTTGGTTGTTTAAGGGGGACTAAACTACAATGTCATCAGTCGTTCTTCGATGATCGCACCCGTTAGGGAGTAGCTCCTGTTACGCCACAGTTTGCACATGGTGTTAATATACGTTGCCCGAGCCTTTTCGTAGACATTGACTAGGCCACCACCACCTTCCCGCGTCGGGAGTGTGAGCGACTCGTATTGCACCTTAAAGAGCTGTCCCATGCTCACGTAGTATCCAAAAGCTGCTTGTATCCTCGTGGCCATCGTACGTGGCAAAGGGAGAAGGTGTGCCACGTGGCACATCTTGGGTGCGAGATGGAGGTTGACCAGAGTTACTCTCTGCAGCATATCCATCGAGAACAGGGCGTTGAGTCGTACTGATGTGCGTAGTTGGCACAACAGCTTACGGTAGTTGTCTGCTGTTGTTCATGCTGTATGGTAAGTGATTGCCAAACATTGCAGGGTTCGCACCACAGGTAAGGGTCCTTCAGTTCCTGGTTCGAGTCCTTGGCCTACATTCATGAATTGTGGTTTTCGAAAGTTAACCACGCTACCATCTGCCTCGCCATCTGAAACACTGTTTCAATATTTCCCTGCTGGTTTGAACGTGTAGTTTCCGTCGAGTTATTCTCCACCAACGGAGTGTTGATGTTTGCTTGTTGTGCTTCACCTATTTGTAACTGTAATTTGTGTGTTACAGAGGCACTATTTTGGTTGTGACGAGACGAGTTAAATAACCGTGTATTATGCAATCTCAATTGCATGCGATCTGCCAATGGCGACGGATGCTGTTATGTTAAAGTATCTTCGTAATGATGCCATTTATATATAAAAAGGTTTTTATTTAACTGAATTGTAATAGTGTAGTGTATCACAACCGGCCTCTTCTGCTAAATATATATGTATTCACCTCTTTAGTACTGTAGGAAAAGAACTGAAAACTTTTTTTCTGTTAATATTGAGAGGAGTGAGAGAGAAAAGCATTACCTTCCTTGTAGCTTTGGTGAAGTTTGGTTAAATGACTGTTTAGTATATTGACATTTATGAAGGAACGGTTAATTAGATTTACTAGATTTATTTTAAAGTTCCTTAAATTTTTATTTCACAAGGTGTTAGGGCCATATATATATATATATATATATATATATATATATATATATATATATATATATATATATATATATATGTGATATGTGTAATGTTGTAAATTTATGAAGGTTTAAATAAAACTTGTCGAACAATGTACCCCCTTACGGGCTAGTGGCTTCCACTCCAGCAGTATTGTAATCTGCTAATGAAGAACCTTGCTAAAACACTGTTACATTACACGTTTCTTGTCAATTTAGTCAAATCACTTCAATATAGTTCAGGGCTGGGCGCGTCAGTAGCAACAATATTATATAAAAGGGGAAGGTATTAATTACCTACTATTCATAGTCAAGGTAAAATTTAACTGAACATAAATTATTTATTCAGTTCAAACATGAGCAAATTGGGGAACCAATTTCGTTAAATAATAAAAATGCATCCCATTGAAATAGTTTACAACAGTTATCGTATCTTACACGGACGACCCTAGGATTGAAATTCATATAAAGAACTCTGAACTGAACATCGTTGGGGGGAAGATTTTCAGTCAACAACCATTCATTCACTCACGCGCGCAATGCAAAGGGAAACTCACCACAATCGGCGTACTGATACGAAGCAGAAGCAGGCGCCGCTATCGTAGACAAAATTCAGCGAACCAGGATGTATCACACAAGGAGATTAACTTCGTAGGTGGCTCTGTTCTGTATTCCTTTACTTGAGATGGTAGGTGATAATAACGAGATTGATTTTCATTTAAATTAAAGCGTGGGGAAGCAAGCTAACTGAGACAACGGCACATGTCTGCTACATTACATGTTCGCACCCCACTTAAGGCAAAAAAGGCCAAATGTTTGTCAAGCTTATGGGACTTAACTGCGGGGTCATCAGTCCCTAAACGTACAAACTACTTATGAACTACCTTATACTAAAGATGGCACAACATCCATGCCCGAGGGAGGATTCGAACCCCCGAGGGGGAACGGCCTCGCGCATCGTAGCATAGCGCTTCAATGCGCTCGGCCGCTCCGCCGCGGCCCCACTGAAGGCGAAGTGGTTAAACATCATATTCATTTCAACAAAATCACACGAAATCTTAGATTATGAACCAAGAATACACAATATCAAGGTACTGGTTTGTGAGCAGTGGCGAGAACCCAAGTGACTAGCTATGAACCCTTGAAGTCGGAGATCGGACCCACATGGTTCCGAAAACCAGTAAAAATACAAACATTCAATGTTCGAAAATAAGGAAAATAAACTACGGCGTGCAGCCCTTAGAAATGCGTAGAATATCATGAGGAAGCTAAAGACATACAGCTACACGCGATTGAACGAGTTTACACAGATAGATGAAGCACAATGTCCAAAAATCAGAAAGTGGAATGATTTCAAAGTCGGGGTAAATCAAATAAGAAATACGGCATGCATCCCATAGAAATATGTAGTATTTCATAAGCAGGCTGATAAAGAGGGTTGTACAAGGCAAGGAGAGAATTTTCTGACCGATACTGGATGCAAATCACAAATTCGGAAACGAAACAGCAAATTAAAATAGACGGAGAGAAAAGATCGCAATGTGCTAATGGAAATCAGAAAGATACATGCATAATTTCTTGTCTGAAGTGCATAGAACATACACAGGTATAGCTGAAGACTTTGTTCTACGAACACATCACGTGGAGTACATATCACTCGCGGAAAGAGCAACGGAAAGGAATATTTCTCATGCACTACACAGAATTAACATATCCCCATTTAATAGTCGCATCCCACAAAGCTAAAAACAATTTAAACAGAGTTCGTACACCGCCAGATAATCGATAAGGTTTGATGATACCAGGCCGTTACCAAACTGAAAACTAGTAACATATTCACTGCGTTTATCTGCAAGAAACCACCGAAATGAAACTAAACACATTTCCCTACATGATCTGAGAAACGTATTCCGAAAAATGAACCCGAGTTCTGAAATCTAAGTTGAACAAACTGGACAACGGATCGCTACCATCTCAACGGAGAAAAAGAGCAGAACGTCTTACCAGATCGAAGAGCAGCCACTGAGGGCCTAGCTAACAGATAGCCCGCCAGCACTAGATATTGGTAAAAAAAAAAAAAAAAAAAAAACACACACACAAGAAAGATGGGTGGTGGGGAGCGTATAGACTCGCAACATCCTACGGAGGCTAGCTACGCCCATTGCGAACCCAACTTGTGACCAAAGGGTCTAGAAACTTCATTGATAGCATCAAAATTAGAAGTTGGTAACAACTACCTATCGACGACAAGCCAGAGAGCATGTAAAGCGAGCGGTCAGCAGTCGACAACGAACATTCTCATACATACACACAGACAGGCACTCCAGAAGGTTCCCATACACGCACATGCAGAATAAAGCAAGCACACATTCATAGACGCAATGATAAATTATTAGCATAATAAAAATACTAGCAATATTAACACAGTATTAATGAAAATTACATTTAAAAACATCAAATGAAATGCTATTCCTCATGCCTCCGAACGAGTTGGGATCTAATTTGGAAAAAAAGGCCTGCCTAGAGACCTTAAATAAATTACAAAATTTAAAACCTAGGGAAGACGGCATACAGCCTTCTTTCATTCTGCTGGAAACTATAAACATACTTCACAAATTTCTTCCTAGACGTTTTCTCAAATCTATTGCTCAGCTAATTCCTTACCAATAAATAAGTATTGCATTTATGTTCAGCCACCGGTGGAGTGGCCGAGCGCATTGAGGGGCTTAACGTCCTGTCGACAGTGTGGTCATTAGAGGAGCCCACTGAGGCGCTATGCTCCAATGCGCGATGCCGTTCCCCGTCGGGGGTTCGAATCCTTCCTCGGGCATGGATGTTTGTGCTGTCTTTAGTATAAGTTAGTTCAAATGTTTGTTAAGCTTAAGGGACCTAAATGCGGGGTCATCAGTCCCTAAGCTTACAAACTAGTTATGAACTACCTTATACGAAAGACAGCACAAACATCCATGCCCGAGGGAGGATTCGAACCTCCGACGCGGGAGGCCGCGCGATCCGCAAAGTGGCCCTCCAGACCGCTCGGCTACTCCCGCGCGGCTATAAGTTAGTTCATAAGTAGTTTGTAAGTTTAAGGACTGATGACCCCACAGTTAAGTTCCATAAGCTTAACAAACATTTAAAGATACGGATTTCTGTTCATATTACTTTGTCGACCCCCTGTAACAAAACATTTGATAACATTTTCACTTTGCGTGCACTGTAACCTAGTTGCTTTCTAATAGAATACAGTAAAAATAACGAGAGACCTTGAAATAAGTAAATTTACGGACTGATTATTTGTGATAAGACTTTTTGTTTTCGAGTAAATGTAGAAAAGGAAAAGTAAACATAGTAGTTTATTTATTTATTTTTTATTTCATTATTATTTTTTTAGTTCTATCTCGTGTTTTATTCTTCACTTGTTGAAGACCGGTGATGAGGAAGAATGTTGCACTAAAAAGTGTGTCAATATAAAATTTGAAATAAATATTTATTTATTTATTGCTTTTAGAGTATATAAGAGAAAAACAAGGGTAATGGAACGTATTCCGAGAAAATCAATCACTGCTCAAGGAATCAGATTAGGTAACTTGATGATAAAGGATGATAGATATGTTTTCTTATTTGCGTAGCAAAATAACTTTTGATGGGCTAAGCAAAGAAGATATATAATTTAGGCCAACAGTCGGAAGAAAAGCATTTCTGAAGAAAAGGAATTTGTTGACATCCAATATTAATTTAAATGTTTAAAGGTCCGTTTTGAAAACATTTGTCATTGCTGGCAGTGTAATGTAGACAAGAGTTCAGACAAAAAGATAATAGAATCTTATGAAATTTGGTGCTATTGATGAATGGGGGGGGGGGGGGGGTACTGAAGACAACTGCTCAGAAGAGAAATTTCTGGCAAAGAGTGAACCTCGGTATTTATTGGTGGGACACACTTCGAGACATAAAGCAATCATGAATTTAGCTTTGGAGGAAAGTTTGTGGAGAAAAATTCATAGAGGGACACAGATAGACGAATATAGCAAGCAGATTCAAAAAGATGTAGGTTGCCGTTCTTATTCAAAGATGAAGAAGTTTGTACAGGCTATTGTAGCTCGGAGAGCTGCATGAAACCAGGCTTTGGACTGAAGAGCACAACAACAACATTTCTATTTGCTATGTTAGTAGGAAAACGTAATTTTTCCTAATGCAATTTTCTCAGTACTTTTCGCACTGCTGAAGAAAAGCAGTAGTACTATCAAATTTTTAAGTAAGCATTTATCAATTTGTGGGTTTCAAAAGATACCCAGATGTTAATCGATAATCGCCAGTTCCCTTACCCAGTCAAGGAGGAGAGGTGGTAAGATAAAACACAATGGCGTCTCAACTGGGGTGGGGGCAGGAAGTGCAGTCGTTCCCCCCACCCCCACTTGAAACTTTGGGGGCGCAAGACATGGTTTCTGTCCCCCCCCCCCTTCCCAGTATTTTTATGGAAGTTATTTTTGCCTTTGATGCATCTTGTAACAGCTACTACATTCTACCCTCTCCTTTTGTGATAGTTTTTAGTCTGTTACTGCTAATAGGGGAGAACATCGGTACTGATGGGGCGCAACCATCGAGTCTTCTTTATATAAAAAAGGTAAAGCAGTCAACAATCCGAAGATTGGTTGGAACACCACAGTGCTTTACTAGGCATGGTCCTGTTTGGAGGTGGTATGCCGTTGCCTTCCACCGATCTTTGAAATGACTTACCCAGCCAGTTATAGGGGGACCTACAGTTTAACGTGGGTTCCGAACCACGGTGCTACTCGGTATTTTTCACATGAGCAGTACTGCTTGGCAGCGCCCGGCACTCTACCACTGTGCAACCGAGGCGCACTCTTCTTTATATATAAAATGGAAGCTGGAACACCTCGGCTATATGAAAGTTCCATGACTACCCCTCCCCCCCGGACAAAGTTCTGGAATCGCCAAGATGAAGTCAATAAATGGGTTTTCTTGTCCTCCCCCCTCTAAAGAAATAGTGGATGACGGGAACGGGAAGTTCTCCCACTCGTAACTTTGCAGTAATGTATAGTGGCACGATCTTCGACCCGTTTCAACTCAAGGTTGCACGAAGCAGCAAACAACCTATGCCCCTAGCCCAGTTTGTGTTTTAGCTGGTTCAGTAAAATATCACGACTTGTGTATGTAGTTTTCGCCTGATAGTCAATGCTGTTAAGTATCCTACTTATATGGAGCAGTAAGCTGCAAGTAACTGTAATTTGTTGAGCTCTTTATTATCCAGTCCGAAGGCGTAGTTGAATGGCTTGTGTTTCTCTCCGTTCAGAATGATATGCTGTGCTCTGTTAGCTAGAAACTATTCAATGCAGTCTCACTGCTGTTTTGATATTCCCTACGCTCGCGCTCTGTTCGTCAGGCGACGGCGCGGAACCGTACCGAACGCCTTGAGGTAATCAAGAAACACGGCGTCTACCTGGCATCCTGTATCTGTTGTCCTCGGGATATCGTGGATGCATAGCGCGAGCTGCGTTTCAAGTAGTTGCTTTTGGAAACCATGTTGATTCCTACACAGCAGATTTACGATCTCCAGAAATGTCATAATATCCGAACATGAAACGAGCGCAATCCATCTGTAACTGAGAGATGTTGTCTTTAACTGAGAGATGTAGGCCTATAGCTTTGAAAATGGGAATGACCTGTGCTTTTTTACAATCCTTAGGAATCTTCGCTCCTCTAGAGATCTTCGGTACACTGCTGCTGTAAAATCGAATTAGTATCCCTTAAGGTCCAGTGGGCTCTTTTATGTTGAGAGTTTGCTTTTCTATTTCTCGGACATTTGTTTCCATATCCACTATTTTGTCTGCCGTGTGAAAGTTTAGAGGAAAGAAAAGTACAGTGCTATCTCCTTCTCTAATCTCTCGGAGTGTGGACGAAAGTACACTCACGAACAGGGAAAATGCGGACATCAAATGAGATTTATTAGACATAATGTGACAGATATTAGATGCACACAGTGAGTAAAGATAGACAAATACAATTAGTAACGCGTTGGATCGCTATTTTCTGCACTTCATTTTTCAATATAGTCCGTCATCGAAGTTATTAGACGTCTGATGGCGTCCGACAGAAAGATCCAAAAATGTGGAACAGCCAACTTCAAGTCGGTGGTACCTGGTGTTTCAGCTGGCGCTTTATAAGGCAAAGTTCCAGGGAGTAGGCTGGACATGGGGTGGTCGGAACAAGACGTCGGAAGTGTTGAGCATCCACATCTGTATCCGACTGTGCATTGTCTTCCTGGAAAAGATCCTGGTAGACCATGTAGCAAAAGGTCGCACATGGGGTTGAAGAACTCCCTCAAGACAGCTCTGGTTCCGCTTATCACAATTAGAAGAAATCGGCTATCGATACAGAGAGACGTCAACATAGACGGAACTATAACGTGCAAAGCAACAGGTTCGCGCGCAATAACTCGGCGGATAAAACTGGTTACAACTAAAGAATTTCAGTGCCATGCAGAATACTTGATATAACCACAGATTGGGGATGGTCAATAGACATAAAACTTCAACACCTATTTTCTTGGGAAGTATTATTGCATGCTAGACAGGCACTGTCAGCTTCTTGTGCAATATACCTAATATTCATCAAAAACCGTAATTTACAGTTCCTTTTTCTCGGGTAGTATGGGTCCTGCATTGAAAACTGCTAGCCAGATATTGGCAGTTTGCTACCCTGTCATGTGCAAGTCTCTTCATCTGAGAATACGTTCGGCAAACTACATTCTTATGAATCTGCTTACTATATTCGTCCCTCGGTCTCCCTCTACGATTTTTACCCCACACACTTCCCTCTAATGCTAAGTTGATGATTCCTTGATGTCTCAGAATGTTTCCCACCAATCTATCCCTCCTCTTAGTCAGGATATGCCGAAATTCCTTTTCTCCTCGATTCGGTTAATCACCTCTTCATTATTTATGTCATCTACCCATCTAATGTTCATCATCCGTCTGTAGCACCACATTTCAAAAGCTTCTTTCATCTTTTTATCTGAACTACTTATCGTCCACGTTTCACTCCCATACAATGCCCAATATCCATTCAAAAACGAGATTTACAGTTCTTACGGGCGTCTTGTCACCCAGTGCGGGACGGGACGGTAAGTTTCGGCATTCAGTACTGCGGACCGCTGTAAACTCTCGTATTAAGTCACGCCCTGTCCAAAATAGGCGACGCTGCGTCCCGCGCAAATGGAATGCGACAATATTTGGGCTGTGTGATGTAAACGCGAAAGCGTGCAAGCGCGGGCCTTATATAAGCCGGCGTACCGTACGGAGAGTGCGGCAGTGGCAGCGGCACTTTACATAACGCCTGGGTACAGCTAGACGCGGACAAGAGTACACGCCCTTGTCTCGGCTCTGCGCCTTACGTAAGGCGCGGCTCCCACGCCTGCCCTGCCCCGCGGTACCGCTCCAGGGGTCGAAGCGGGCACCGTTGACTGGGCCGCCTCCCGCTGCTCCGCTGCCGATGATGCCGCTGCTCCGTTACGTACAACTGCTGCCTCCTGTCTGCCTCGTTTCAGGTTTCTGCTTGTAGACCAGCAGCGGCGCGTCCAATGTGTTCACTTGTCCAGTGAACCCGAGGAAAATAGCTTGTCGTGAAAAAAAGTAAATATATAAATTAAATAAAAGTGTCCTTAATCATTCTTCGTTTCGTTCTCTATCAGATCATTTTCTATGCACAAACCCAATCCTTCAAAAACTCAAACCTGTGCTTTCCATCTAAAGAACAAGGAGGCGTCAAGGCACCTTACACGTAAACTGGGAAGGTATTTCACTAAAAGACAACGGCACCCCTAAATATCTGAGTGTGACTATTGACCGAACGCTTACCTACAAATAGCACTGCATGAACACCAAATGCAAAGTAGCTGCTAGAATTAATATTGTTCGCAAGCTCGCAGGCTCAAACTGGGGTGCACAACCCAATACATTAAGAACCACAGCCCTGTCCCTGTGTTGCTCAGCTGCAGAATACGCGTGCCCAGTATGGTACAACTCGTACCATGCTATAAACAAGTGGATGTGGCTCTAAACGAAACCTGCCGCATTGTCACGGGATGCCTAAGGCCAACGCCAGTTGAAAAACTATACTGCCTGGCTGGTATAGCGCCATTTGGGATAAGAAGGGAAGTCACAGCCAGAATGGAACGAGCAAAGACATCGAAATTATCAACACATCCCCTTTTTATCAGCCAGCTCATAGCAGACTCAAATCGAGGAAAAGCTTTCTGCATGCAACGACGGAGCTCGACAAATCACCACAACTCACCAGGCTGGTGATGTGGAGAGCAAAGATCGGGGACCTTGCTGGCTGGATGACCCCTCAGGAAGCACTCCCATTTGGCTATGAGGAGGACTGGATGACGTGGAAGTCCCTCAATAGACTGCGGACCAACGTAACAAGATCCAAAGTCAACATGAAAAGTTGGGGCCTCTTGGATGCATCTGTAATGTGCAAGTATGGAAAAGAACAAACCACCGAGCATCTGCTACAGTATGAGCTTTGTCCAGCCTGCTGTACCATGCTGTACCTGGTGCTACCCATGATGCATGTGATGTAGCTAGATTTTCGGCTAGCATAGTTTAATGTATAATCCCGGAGAAAAGACCTTTGAACCACTGTTACTTGTAAATATGTGTACTATTAATAGCTAATTTGTATTTATATTCATTGATCTTCATTTTTGTTTTTGTATTTCATGTTACGTTTTGTACAAGATGCTTCTGACACGAATAAATAAATAAATAAATAAATAAAATATGCACATTAAAAGTATTTTTATCGCATAAAAAACGTTTTACGTCACGGAGACAGCACGTTTACGAATCGTAGCGGGCCGCTTAATATACGCGTCAGTGGCCGCAGCGTTGCAATGCGCATGCACGGCTTAGGTTCAGCTTCTGAACCCCCTGGAGGCAGCATATGGGCGCTCCCGCGGCAGGGAGGAGCGAGGGGAAACGCCGCTTTTAACATTGGCGTTGGAGCTGGTAGAGACACCAGCTCCTGGCTTCTCGAGCTCTGGCGGTTACGCACGAAGAGTCCCAAAGCAAAGACAGTGGAGTTACTGCGCACCTCATCTTGCGCATGCGTAAAACCTGCATTACCGGCTGCTCGCTGTCGGGGCTTGGAGTCCCCTCTTGGGCATGGGTGTTTGTTTATCAATATTTTTTCGCAATAGCGAATTTCAGTTTGCGTCACAGTATGAGGTATACATGTTCTACCAAATGGAGACATGAAAATTTGTGTCGGGCCAGGAATCGAACCTGGGTTTCCCGCTTTCCGCGAACGGTCGCCTTAACCACTAGGCTACCCGAACACGACTCCATGACCGTCCCGAACTTCCATATGCCACAAAGATGTGAACCCGCTATCATTTGAAGAACCGGCCGCCTCTGTACTAGACATTCCACTCTAGTACCTCTGTGTAGTTTGTACCTACCACAACAGCATATAACATATTGACAGTTTCTTTTGCGTGCCACAAGGAGAAACGTAAATCCGTACTCTGCGCCAGAGGAAGGCACGTGAGCTGGCCACGAGTTTGCCCGCGGCCGCCGCGTGCACAGGGGTCGGCCTTGCGGGCACGATGCGCGCGCAGTTCCTACTCTCTTCCTCAGGAACGTGACTACCGATAAAACACGATCGACAGCAGACGTATGCAGCCACAGTAACTACATTCTAATTATTATACTTCGACATTGCAATGAACACTATAAGCTTACATTTTACTGTATGGCTGTACCACTTATAAGTACTTCAACACACCATAACTCAAAGCATATTTTAAGGGATTTTCACTGGGCGACATTGGAAGGATGATCCGGGGGCCCTCCCCCGGAAAAGTTTCGAAGTATTGATGCCTATAACTGTATTTTGAAGCCTTTATTTTTATTAAAATCAAAGCTGCTTAATTTTTCCTGAATATATTTTTATTCATGTATGTTTTTCAAAGGTTCAAATGTTTGCATAGTCTATGGGACTTAACTACGGGGTCATCAGTCCCTAAACTTACAAACTACTTATGAACTACTTACAACTAAGGACGGCACAAATATCCATGCCCGAGGGGGGATTCGAACCCCCGACCGTAGTGGCCGTGCACACCGTGACCGGAGCGCCTCAGTCCCCTCGGCTACCGCGGCCGGCTGTATGTTTTTAATAATAAATAAAAATGTTTGTGGAACAATACTAAATTTGGACTTTGAAGAAATCATTTATGTCTCCTAATTTTGTTAAACAATCTTTCAATCTCTTGTTGTCTTTTATTTGTTAAGTAGATAAATAGAATACAGTACCTGTTATAAGTTCACTTTAATTTGATATGGCTATTAAATGAAAATAGTATTAAATTAAACTAATATCAGTACTATGATTACTTAAAATACCTTCCTGTGCACTTTCTGTAAAAGTTAAGAAATCATTATTTGTCTTAAAAGATCATATTACATTATGGTTCCTCAATTTGTATTTTTGTTCTAGAGAATTCTGTACACCAACGGGAAAGAAACACAATTACAATTTCAGGCTATCTAAGAAAAGTACTTAATTCTGAAGAAAATGAGTCATGAGATGCTGGTGCTAAAATGTCTTTAGAACGTTAAGTTCTAGTGTAACAATTTTCTGTCAAAGAGTATTGAACACTAATTTTATACCTTCACTTGTAAGATTGTAGGTAAAAACAATTCTTGTGCCGTTTTTATAAATGTTTTAATGCTCACAAGGAACAAGTTTCAAGAAATATTTTAAAATAGGCCTACAACAAAATTTTAAAGTATAATGAAATCACTGGGTTTACAAAATATTTTGATAAAAAAAGTTACAAAGTCCCTAACTAAAAGAATCGAAGAACATCAAATTTAAAGGTTACTGTCATTTGCAAAAAAACTTTTTTACAAACTCTTGGTCTTGATACGGTTCAAAATCGGGCAGTTTCCTTCTCTCTTTCTACTCTAGGAACTTCGCCACGGATGGCCTTGAGTCGAAAAAGGCTGTCCCAACACCGTAGAGAGCTATGCCCATTCTAGAGTTGAGAACTTCTCGTGACAGGCCAGATTGTTTGTTTGATTTTAAAGTCGTATGTACTGACACTGCTCTTTCAGGACCTGCACTGTGCGGTGTCAGAGAAAAATACGACTGCACCAACATTCTTAGGATCGAGTGAGGTTGAGATACTTTCAAAAAGTGGTGCAGCTTTCCAGTAGATGATGTCATATTAGATGGAGCAGGGACTTTTTCTGCTGCAAACAACCCTACAGCGTCATCAGTAAAATCTGATGCTTTATCTCTTCCAAACAGGCCTCCAACGTCTGCACGAACTGCGTTCGCAACCTCAATATGATTTTTAGAATTTAATAATCTATTAATCCTACTGCAGATTTCCTTCTGGTCTTCGGGAAGCCGTTGTAAGATAAGCTCTTTGCAGCTCATTACAATCTCTCTTCTCGCTGCAGGGCAGTGTCTCTTTGTTGAATAAAGTCGGTTTAGTTGATGTCTTCTAGGAAGATCTTCAGTATCTGATACGTCACTTTCAAGTTCTCTTGCACCTTCTCTTTCCAACTTTTCTTCATGTCCACCAGGATAACAGTCTTCTTCCATCAAAGATAATAAATCAACAAATATTTTTTTAGATACTTCAATATCAGGGATTATAACAAATGACCTCTGACAATCTTTCTGCAGTTTATCCAGAGGTTTCAGAAGATCTAGCATAAGACTGGTAGGTCGCTGTTGTTCGCCACTTGTCTCCCACAAACGTAGAAACCCACATGCTGAAGCTTTTTCAACTTTTGAGGAATCAGTCTTTCCAAGAACATTACTCCAATATTGTCGCATTAATGGAAGGTTGTTCCAAACTGCTTTGGCTAAATTGTTGAGGTGTTCTACGGATCTTACATCAAAGTGTGCTGGAAAGCGGTAGACAGTTTTCTTGGTTAACTCAGCCAGCTCTTCAAGTTCTTCAAAGCGTAAACCGATGCCCTATAAAACGTCCCTACGGCTTTTATAGTTGTCTTCGAGTGCTGAACTTCAATGACTGCTGATTCTGTGACATAGGTCAGATCGATGAGCCACACACCAAATACAAAGTAAGTCTCTTCCTGAGTACTCTTTCATTGGAACCCATAGGCCACTGGATTTGCCTGTATTAGCACTCTCTCCATCTGTAGTCAATCCTGTCAACTTATCTTTTGCTGTATCGCCAAGGTCTAAATTTTCCAATAAAACTTTGACTGATTCCATAAGACCTTCTGCCCCTCGCACACTCAATTTGCTTTCACCTAGAAACACAGATTTCATCTAATTATTTTCTGTAATGAACCGTACAGTAATGAACTTGTTGTCAACTCCGTATTTGTCTACGGAGCCATCAACTTGAATGGAAAAACATTCCGAGTTTTTTAACTGTGTGACCACACCTCCCATTACCACTTCCCCTACAACATCAAGCATCTCGCGATACATTACAGGGTTTCTGTACTTGGAGAAGGAGTGAGAGGAGAAAACTCGGATTCCAAACCATTGTCTTTGTATGACGAAATTTGGGTGTCACTGTGAATCTTTGTTAGTGATCGTGACGGCCAAGAATGAGCAGAAAGAGTCATTGTACAAATGTCACTATACAAATCCAATGCTAGTTTAATCAGTAGTGTTATTTTCTCTGCAGAGTAAGACTTAAGGGTTTTAACCCAAGGGTGCTTATCAGATTGTGCCATCCATTTTTCTTCCATTTCATTAAGGTTGACAGCAGCTTTGTGAGCTTCGCTGCTAAAATGGTCAATAATTCTTTCAAATTCCTTTTTTCCGTCACATCGGACGCCATCAGAAATAGGCAAAGTACCATTTTTTGAAAATTTCTGTGCTTCTTGAAAATGTTTAGAGCAAATTTCACATTTCACCCCAGAACGCTTGTTTCCCAGTTTTACTTTTGCAAGAAAGTCGTAGGTTTTTTACAGCCAAGACGAATCTAACATGTTACCCTTATACCATTCAGCATATTTAACTTTTTTTGTGGGGGGGGGGGGGATTTTCGGTCTTGACTAATTGGTAGAGTATATCATAATTGGAAGATTCTGTTTCTTGAAATTCAATTTGTGTGTTTCAACTTCTGCAACCTGGTTTATTATAGTCACTTGAGATATTGATTAGGCAAGCAGTTTCATTTTCTTTAATTTTCCGATCATTTTTTGACCCTTTTATAATTTTTTTTATCCAACACAAAATAAATCCGTTATTGTTGTTCTCTTAGCCATGGCTTATGTTCGTATAGTTATCAACTGAAGCCATTGAAAAGTTAGTAGACTGACATACACCTAAAATAAAAAAGTTAATAGTATTTTGTGTAGTGTTGGTTTTAAAAATGAATTTTTATACACCTCGTGTACTCTCGGTTTTTATTTTGCGTCAGATGACCGTTTTAGTCCGTTTTAACAAAAGAACACGACAACTTTGCAGAGCAACATCACATCACTTCAGTGCTGCTTCTCTCTGCCCATTTAGAAATAGGACTCCTTCTGTAAAAGCAAGGAACACAAAAAGAGATTGATTTTACTCAAAAGTAAAAGAAAAAACTGTCGAAATGTTGGCGTATCTTGCTGACTTTTTCAGTGAAATGAAGTCCGAGTATTTCATTGCAAGAAAATAGGACTAATATTTTGACAGCGCAGGATAACATTTCAAGTTTTGTCCATAAACTGGAATTTTACCGACGCAGGGCTCAAGTCGGAGATCTATCGATGTTTAAGCTACTGTGTGATCAATAAGTAAGCGAGGAAAATAAAATAATCGTGTTTTAAACTTTCGTTATTTAGCATTCGACTGCAGTTATAAACTCAATTCAGCAATATTCTTCAGCTTTGGATAATCAGCACGTCAACACTTGGATATTGAGACCATTTTCTGTCTAAGAGGAAATTTTCAAAGATGTTTCAGCCAAAGTAGAATCCTTCTGATTGCTTGAAGATATCACATTCAAAATGGAATTTCAAAATTATGACCTTCGTACATTTTGGCGAAAAGCAGAATCCGATTATCCTGTTATAGGTGACAGAGCTCTAAGAACGTTAAGACAGTTCGGTACCACTTATAGATATCAGAGTGGCTTCTCAAAGCTACTGACAATAAAAAGTAAACCAGAAACCGTCTCAATGTGGAACATGACCTGAGATGCGCCTTAAGCAAATCAAAACCAAACATTAGAAAACTTGCGACTGGTAAACAGTACCCACCTTTTAATTGAATATAATTGTTTCATTGCTGCATCGAAAGTGTAAAAGATATGCGTCTTATGTAGTGTATTATGATTAACAAAGATTGGTAGTGTTTTCATGTATTGCTTTCTTTGACTTTCTTTGATAATATTTTAATGTTTTTTGGGTGGTGGGGAGGGGGGTAAAATGTGTTTCCCTAGTAGGTCGTAGGGGTAACAAGACTGAAAAGGTTGGGAACCTATGCTCTAAATGATTTACAATAGGTTACTTTTTTAATTGCCGGTACATCTGATATGTCATTCAATAAAAATAAATTGCCGGCACTACCCATAGCCATTGGGCGACAAAAGCTCAGCACAAGTGTCACCCAGTTAACATATTATTTTATGCCCTGCCATAACTTGTATTAAAATGCGTGTTTTAGAAATATCTTCAATGCGATGTCTCATTTGTCTTCCAAACTTTCGTAGTAAAAGGTAATGCAATCCGAAGATTGGTTTGAACGCCACAGTGCTTTACTAGGCATTGTCCTGTTGGGAGGTGGTATGCCGTTGCCTTCCTCCGACCTTCAAACTGATTTACCCAGCCAGTTATAGGGGGACCTACAGTTTAACGTGGGTTACGAACCACGGTGCTACTCGGTATTTTTCACATGAGCAATACTGCCAGATGTGAAAGAAGTGGAAAGTGGCAGATAAAAATTCTACCACCTGCCGGGGATCGAACCCGCGACGTTTGGATTGCTAGTCTGTCTGGCACTCTACCACTGTGCAACCGAGACGCATGAAACAGTAGATAAGAAATCCATCAAATGCGGCACATTACCCTGAAGCTTATGATGTGCGATGTTCCTTTCTTACGCTACCTAAGTACAGGGCACGTGATGTAGCCAGCAACCGCAGCACACTGTAATAGCAGTAGACAGCCAATAGTACTCAGCCAGTAGTACACACCATAGCCAAGTCAACATGCAAATATGAGTAGTAATCGCTCAAAGTTCCTGGTAGCACAGTGGTAGACTGGCACTCTATGACTCAAAATTCGCGGGTTAGATTCCCGTCAATTCCTATGATTTTTACCTGTCACTTTCCACTTCTTTCCCCTATGGCAATGTTGCTGATGTGAAAAATATCGATTAGCACCGTGGTTCGGAATCCACGTTAAACTGTAGGTCCCCCAATAACTGGCTGGCTAAGCCATTTCAAAGGTCGGAGGAAGACAACGGCATACCACCTCCAAACAGGACCATGCCTAGTAACGCAATGTGGTTTTCAAACCAATCTTCGGATTGTTGCCTGGTTTACGTATATAGTAAGAGACAAAGTTATGTCTTCACTTGCTATTTCGGCAAATTTATTTAGGTGTTTGTCAAAAGTATATTTGTTTCTTACGATATGCGCTTTACGAGGATAAATGATTCATTGACGGACATCCAAGAAACAGTCAACCAGAGAGCAGTAAAAGCATTAATTAACTTCCCCAAATATGTCGTGAATTCCGAGGGCAGTATTACGCTGGAAGTGAAATTGTAGAGGGTGAACATTCGTGGCGAAAAAAAAAAAAAAAAAAACCTGCAAATCTCACCTATTTGCTGCCACACATATTTCGGCGTTTCCCTGCGATTTTTTTATATAGTTGTAACTATTGAAATCAGCATCTGTGAGAGCGGAATACAACAAATATGTGCCCGCATCCAGTGAGATTTTTTTCAAAACAAACAAAAACATAATGTTGATTTGGATATCTCTTTGACTGCAATGAAACGTAGATCTATCCGCTCCTTGTGACATATTAGAGAATGAGAGTACTTAGCCACTTGCAACAAACTTCATACATAATTTCAAACCATTACTACATTTTTTCTCGCTAACAACCACAGAAAAATGAAGAAAGGAAACAAGTTTCTCGATTACTGCTTCTCCGCTGTTCATGAAGTATAACTATGGCATTCGGTATGAGGTTACAATTTATAATTTCTACACTAGAAATTGTACTTGCATGAAATTTTACAGATACTATACACACGTACAACAGAATGTTCTTTCTAAATTGTATCACGGTATCCTCAGTTCATATGAGGACATAAATCCGTCCCGTCATTCATCTGGTTTAAACGTATTATTTCTTTACTACCAACTGCATTCCCAACAGATTTTACAGACATTCGTCACTTATAAAAATGAATATATACCTGAAAAACTATACAATTCTACCATATAGAATTCCATACATTCGAGATCAAGTATATTGCGATGGTTAAAATCCTCACACGTCAGGCACCACGTTTTAATCCATTTACTGCTAAGACACTCATGTATTCCATTCTTATTAAGGAAATTCCTGAAAGCTAACAGTGCTGTCAGCAGCTTTGAACTGTGAAGCGCACACGGTTGCAGGCGAAAGCAGTAGACTTCTATACAGCTACAAGGGAAATAAGAGAATGAAACAGTGTATATCCAACGAATACTCATTTTGCGACAGATCTACTATTCAACTTCAATAGACTGCATTTCCAGTGAGATTCCATTTCCAGTGCTCGCCGTCGGAGGTTCGAGTCCTCTCTCGGGCACGGATGGGTGTGTGTTATTCTTAGCAAAAATTAGTTTAAGTAGTTTGTGAGCCTAGGACAGATAACCGCAGCAGTCCTTTATATTTACAAGCATTTGAACATTTGAAATCACAGGGCAATATGTTAAATACCGTAGAGTAGATTTTATATATCCAGGTTTCTCACACGGACAACTTTATGATGCCATTTGCTCATAGGTAGGTTCACCAAAGAATTTATTCATACTAGCTCCTGGACAAGTAACAAGAAATATTGTTTATTGTCGAGTTCCGAATTAAATAAATTTTGCATATCATTTGTATTTTGAATACTACCTTTTTGTTTGGATACTACACTTATAATTTTGTACATTATGCAAGACAGTCGTATTTCTTATATTTTCTACCATAAATATTAAATTTCTTTAGGAAAAAAAAAAAAAAGATGGGCAGACAGATGGGTTAAGGAAGTACTAACGCAAGGCTTCAATAAATAAATAAATACCCGGGCAACGTTAGATTTTGAGATAGTACACAAACATTAAGGATGATGATTATTAATAATGAATATATAATAATAATGGTAACGAAAAAATAAATCATTATATCTTTGATGTTAACTATAGGAGCAACTTCATAAAAATGATTCTATTAATCTTGCCATAATATTATTGCAACTGAATGAAGATCGCCTGTCCCTATCATGAGCAAATTAAATTTGAAAGGTTGTTAATGACGTCTAGTTGTTCGTATTATGGACTGTTGTCAAATGTGTGGGAGTCAAAAGTCCAAGCGATGGTACGGTTTCATTGAGGCCTTGTCGATGGTGAACGCCGGCATAACCTAAACATTCACACTTAAGATACGCATTCCGTAGCAGTGCATGTCCTCCGTTTGTCACACTCAGTCAAGATTTTTATTTGAAGTTGGGACCCACCTAGACCATGCATCCTTTTCACGGTACAAACTTGTACAGGCCCTAGATGAGATGGTCGTAACATTGCTTACCGAAACCGTAAATCTCAAATAAATTACCAGTATAGTGATCTTCGCCAAGGAATTTTTTTTCCTAGTGAATTTAAATATCGCCTGTTGCTTTTATATGAGAACATTATGATATTTTGTGTATGTTCTTTCGGATTATATGTATATATTTGGAATATATCGTTTTAGCCCTTAAGCTGTATATTATGCGACTATATTATTTAATCGGTTTCGCTTGTTTCGATCATCATCAGGAAGTGCTAGAAATCCAAACCGAAAAATACATGTAGCATACACAGTCCAATCACAGTGAATAATTTATGTACAAAAAGAATATCATGTAGCTCTTACAAAGCATATATCAGAAAGATTCAATGTTGCGGCAAGTGATAAGTATTAAAGTTATGTATAAGCTTGTCGTCTGTTCCATTTCATCTACTGTCATAAAATAAGATAAAGTACATATATATCCTGACCATAAAATATAAAAGTTTATGTAAATAAAAATGAATTATGCAAAAGAACATGTGTGGTCACCATATACCAATATCTAAGGTTGGGAGCAGTTGTTTATATCAAATCCGGCGACCAAAAATCGATTTTTTGTTTTGAAAATAACTTTTTAACATGCTTATAATTGAATCTTTTAACAATATCTTATTGCAAGTTATACAATAATGACAAGGATGTGAGAATAAATAAACATTATGGATAAGTACTAAATTTACATTTGATCAACATCAGTATTTTATATTCATTATTTTTAAATGCATACTATCTTGTTTCACAGTAATAATTTTATTTGGGTTATGGCTGAAGATATCAAGGCACATACACTAGGTATAATAGTGTTTACAGGGTGAATCACCTAACACTTGCACCGCAAATATTGCGGAAACGGAAAGTGCGATTGATGTGCGGTTTACTGGTTGGATCCACATAACTAGTGTATGCACTTGTTCTTTAGTGTGTGCTACCACAGGTATTGTACAAGTATCGGCGTGGGAACGTTTTAAAAGACGATACCTCGTAAACGACTTGCATTAGAATCCTACAACAAGCACTACTAATATTCTAGTAGTTTCTTTATGTCTACAGGCATTGTTCCCTTAAAAAACTGTGCTTTTGCATTAAAAATACACTTTCTAAGTAATATTACAATCTATTTGTTGGTTAAAAATACGCGCCCCTGACTACTAATCCAATCTGTGGAAACCGCACAGCAATCGCACTTTCCGTTTCCGCAATATTTGCGGTGCAAGTGTTAGGTGATTCGCCCTGTATAAACTTTACTGACGGGTATTCTAGATAAACATGAACATAGACTTTGGGTAACAATCATATGTTAGAACAAGGGGTTAAGGTTTAAGGTATTGGATCGCAAGCAATATTTGATGGTCCTTAAGTTTTTGTTGGCGCTACTTTGAATTTTAGTGTAGAGAAGAGTGACACTGCTCAAGCATATTGTGGGTGGCTGTCTGTAGCAATCGTGCATGCTAGTACTTTGAATGGAATTGATTGTCTTGAAAGTTTTAGTGGTCGTGATATTATTACTTATAGGATATTTCAAGTTGGTGTGATTTATATAGGTAGATGAACATGAGAATGTATGTGTTTGGGCTAAAGGTTCTGTTGATTGTGTGAATCTTAAGTTTAATTTGTAATCCATGAAGAATATTCCGTAGGATGATGGTATGTCTCGATTTGCCCAATTCTGAAGAACGCTTGTTTTTATTTTATTTTTATTTCTATCTTGATTTGAAGATTGTGCAGTATAATGATTTTGTTACTAGTAAAACAGGGCAGCTATGGTCGACTGACTAGCACTGACGTGTTTATATTATACTACAGTACATACACTTGTCGTAAAACATAAGGAGATGGAAGAAAGAGCAGCCCTTGCGGTAATCAGTCGTCATAGGTACAGACAGTTTTAGGCAACTTCAAAAAATGTTCAAATGTTCGCGTTGCTTATGTTACTTAACTAACGGGGTCATCAATCCCTAAACTTACAAACTACTTATACTAAAGACAGCACAAACACTCATGCCCGAGGGGGAATTCGAACCCCCGCCGGGAACGACCTCGCGCATCGTAACACAGCGCCTCAATGCGCTCGGCGGTTCCGCCGCGGCTCCACGTTTACAATTACACCTGCGCAACAAAAAAGAGCCCGTAACTGTCTCCCACTGAGACGGAAAAGTCTTGAAATTTAGTGAAAGCAGAGTGAGTCACGTAAGAGGTAACACTTTTTTTTTTATGGACGCGGCTTTTGACACCTGCTGGAACATTTTTGTTTGGTGAACGGTTTTAGCACCAGTATCAACTGAGATATTGAAGCAAGTAATTTTTTTATTCTAATTTTTTTATTTATTTTTCTTTTTTATGGAGCCGCTTCCTTTTTATAACCGCATTTAATAGCACTTGAAAATACAATTACAGTAATACAGCGTTTGTTAGTATTGAAATTCGTTATCTTTCAAAGAGACAAAATCGATAGTGCGCAGATATCTGCAGCATTTGTGCCGAAAAAGGGTGCACTGTTTAACGAAATGTTTAAGCTTATGGGACTTAACTGCGGGGTCATCAGTCCCTAAACTTACAAACTACTTATGAACTAACTTATACTAAAGACGGCACAAACATCCCTGCCCTAGGGAGGATTCGAACCTCCGCCGCGGCGTACTATTTATCGCTTCACCATCGAGAATACCTTCCGTAACGACAGCGTACACAAAAGATCATTGGCTAAAGGCCGGTTGCATAAACATCGCTAATCGTCAGTTTTGATCGATGATCAAGAAATGAACCTGGTTGTTTTCTCTGTGCGAGTTCTATGACACTAAGCTTCGACCACTGAATTTTTTTCAATATTGAACTAAGGTCAGGGAAACAGAATTAGCAACACCGCTAAATAAGAGAGATAATTGCGATTATATCGAATCGAGTTGTATCGAACTTGTGATTTATGTAGAAACAACTGACAATTATTCTCGACGTCATTCGACTTTTGTCTGCGTACGTAAACAAAAACGGGGAAAGGAGAAGAAAAATCAAGCAGCAAATTTCAAGAAAGAGGATAAATATGTTTTAATTGATAGTTTTACAAGTTAACTGTAGAAAATAAAATGATCGACCCCTCCACTACTAATGCTAAGGAGGAAGCGTGGAAGCAAATTGCGTGCCATTAGAATTGCAGGAATGTGGTGCACCGGGAATGGAAGTCTTTGAATTTGTGTTGTGAAAATATTAAGAAGCATCAGAGTAATCTGAATGCTGAAGCTAACATAAGTAGTAGACCATGCGTATAAAACAGTCGGTAAGAAGCAACTTGTTGGTCAGTTATTGAAATAATTACAAATAGCATTACCATTTTATTTTAAGCAATAGTAAGCCTATTTATTCTTCTTCGTATTACAAACTTGCAGACACAGTTACCGAAACAGTTTTTAACAAATCTTCCTCTTAGTTCAACCTCGTTAGTCAGAAAATTCGCCAGTCAAATTTGATCTTAGATCAAGGGAAATGATTTTGGATTAAAGTTTATACAACAAAATTTCATAGTTCATCTTGCTTGGAGATCAGTTTCGGGTACTTGAACATAAATGTTTATGCAACCGGGCCCAATGGGAATAGTGACAACGATCGACATGCGTTATCAACGACACAAACCTACCACGGCAAAAGCGACTGCATAAGCAACACTCACTTCAGTAATACTATTTCGATTAAGGAAGTACGCTAGAATTTAAAATTTATGGAAGGGCTGCAGTTGCTAAAATCTCAATAACGGTAGCCAAAGCAAAGCTCCGAAGGAACTGGCACCACGAAAATAAAATAAATAATCAAATAAATTTTATATCCAATGGGCCCGCAGCTGTGAAGAGAATCTTCAAGTACCTAAAGGTAACTATTTCTTATGGCTTGTATTATCCAAGGAATTAGGATATTCGTTTGTTTTTTGTGATTCAGGTTAAGCAGGAGATGTTCTTACTCGAAGATCAACCACAGGCTTTGTTGTTAAGTGTGGTGAAGCTACTATAGCTTGGAGCTCTCAGAGGCAAAGAGTGGTGGCTTTATCAACAACTGAAGCAGAATATTTAGCTTCTTGACAGGCTGTAAAGGAAATTGTATGGATACAGTCCATTTTACAAAATATTATGAACCAGAAAGAAATTACTACCACCTTGTATATGGACTGTCAAAGTGCCATCCGGTTGATCAAGAACCCCGAGTATCACAAACGAACAAAACACATTGAAGTATCATTTCATACGAGAAAAATTAAGTTGGGAGTCTTCAACCTTGAACATGTAAGCAGATATTCTTACCAAACCATTCACTAGAAGCAATTTTGAAAATATAAGACAGCTACTTTATGTTGGTGATGGTAAAGTTCTTGCTGACAGAAGACTATAGTTAACTGAAGTGAGAGTGTTGTGATAATCAATTAAAAATGTTTTTTATTATGTTATGGAGGTTGCAATGAAAATTTTACACACAATTCCTAAAGGTCTAATAATGAACATTCTAGAAGAGATAGAAATATATATACACGCAACACAACACCCTGATGATATTTCAAATGGACAATCTGATTTTAAAAACAAAAATTTTATCGATAATTTTATTGGTTTCCTGACCAAAGACAACGGATAAATACGACCACTGACAAACCACTGACTATCTTACACACATTGATCACAAAGATTATTAAATTATCAATCACAACGCAACCTTCCACAGCAATCATATTATTAAACATCTTTGCATGTCTGCTATAAAATTTTTAACACAGATTACGAATAATCATAACCCGCAGATCACAGACATTTAAACCACAGTATAATTTTTATCGTAGCAACTGCCATCTGTAAACATGTAACATCTTTGAACAACTGTCAGAACAGCATAATAAAAATATTAAAATTTTATTTAACGATATTTGTATAACACTACATAAGTGTGACACAAAAGTTCACATTATCATTAAATAAACAGCAAGACATTGCCAAGGACGTCACATGGTCGTAAGTAAAAAACTTTATACCGAAAAAACAGGTATAACTTAAAAGTATATATAACAAAACGGTGATTATTGTATAAAAATGTTTCGCAGATTTTCTGATGATGGATAATTGTGCCGAAATGGATCCATAACAACATTATAATAAAAAACTTTATAGCAGCATATTGATATAATTACATGATGTCTCTTAGAAATAAATAAATAAATAGTAATAATAATAATAATAATAATAATAATAATAATAACCTGGGCACAAAGTTCGTGTTATGGTCCGATGAATCATCATTTACATTGCCTACTAGAAATACCCGGGTTTATGTGTCGCAAATCCCCATTGGTCAGATAAGTATGAATGAATGTCTCACCGCGGCCTGGGAATGGCCGCGTGGTCTAAAGCGCTTTGCTACAGATTGCGCGACCGTTCGAGTTCTCACTCGGTCATGGGAGTGTCTGTTGGCCTTAGCTTCATTTAGTTTAAGTAGTTTGTAAATCTAGGTACCGATGACCTTTGCTCTTTGCTCCCTTAGATTCACAAACATTTGACATTTGTGGAGCAGAAATAAGACCGCTGTCACACCTCCGATATCGCTGAAGAAATTGGGGGATATTTTAGTACAAGAATGGAAATAGTCTGTTAGAAATTATAAAAACACTATTCGAAACGTGTTTCTCGATTATATGCAGCTGTTTAGAACGCTAATGGCAAGCCAACTCCTTACCAAAAAAAAGTGTCCTCGACAGCTGTTCATATTCTTTTGTCCACCGCCTGTGTTTAATCAATTAAAACTGAAAATGTGCTAACACAAAACAAGCAGTAAAGTTGGTACTCGTAAAAGAAGTGAAAATCACTTTATAAGAAATTCGCCACAAACAGAACCAAATATTCGGGCAGACCTGACGCCCCGTTTATTGCGCTCCGTGTCGGTACTAACGTAACTGTTTGTGTTCCTAATTCTCGTGTCGCAACTTGTTTGCGGGATGAAGCGTGGATTATTTCTGTTTGTCGTACAGATAACAGTCGGGCGCTGCGCTACATTGTGTGTTACAAGACACAAGAATTACTTTTCTTTGTTCTTATGAGGAGATAAAAAGCTATATGATGAACTGCCTGTACGGCGCAGTGGTTAGCACATCAGAATCGCATGTGGTTGGACACTGATTCTACTTCCGGCCATTCGCGACATCGCTGAATCACTCTAGTCAGATGCCCGTTTGGTTCCTTTGAAAGCGCATGACCTGTTTTCCTTCTCCATCCTTACCCAAACAATCCGAGCACAGGCTCTGTCCTTAATAACCATACTGTAGACAGAACGTTAAAACCTGATCTTCCTTTGTTTTTCTTCCTTCTAGGGCACTTGAAAGTCGTTATCTGAAGTGGTGGAATTTCGATTATTTGACCATCTTACCTCCGGATGCAGTACGTTTCTCAAGGACACCTATCAGAAAGTTGAATTATGACGTTGATAACTTAAAACAGGAATCACTCACATGTGCATTTTAAAAAGTTTTTCTTTTAAACAAATCATTATTGTTTTCGCCTTTATAAAAATCAACTACGAAAATAGGTACCATTAGCAAAGTAAAAAATATATCAATAAGGGATTTCTAATACATCCGAAGATGGCAATGATTTCTTTTAAATGTGTCTCGTTGTTATTTTATGATTAAAATTTCGTAATACAGCCACGATTCTCATAATGCTTACTTTCAACCAGATAACAGCATAATTCTATCGTCCATATCTTCTCCCCCAAGATACAGCAATATTTAACGACTGAGGTCAATCAGTAGACTACAAGGTCATTATACACCGAAGAGCGAAATAAATGTCTATATCATATTCACAGAACATATGTCATCAACTGCAAATGGGCAAACCCGGAAATGTGTACCCAGCCGAGATTCGAACCCGAGTGCCCTGCTTTCTAGGCAGTTGCGCTGACCACTACACCATTGAGTACACAGTGATCACCGCCCCTGCAAGGACTACGTAAGCACGCATCCCCTCAGATACAAATTTTCAGCACTCAAACTAATTTTAATTTTAATTTACCCTCAGTCTGTTATCGAAATTATATTTTCAAATCAGGAGGTACGCATAAAACATCGTGAATTTTTACTCAACACATTCTCTGAGAATTACTTCGAACAATTAGTTCATGAGCCAACTAGAATAGTAAATGGATGTCAAAACACACTTGATCTCTTAGCAACAAATAATCCTGGGCTCATAACGAGCATCAAAACGGATACAGGTATTAGTGAACACAGAGCTGTCGTAGCGAGGCTGAATATCGAAAGTCCCAAAGTTACCAAAAATAGAAGAAAAGTATATTTGTTCAGGAAAGAAGATAGAAAAGCAATACATTGCTTCTTGAAAGACAGTTTCCACTCGTTTCTAACGCTAAACGTAAGTGCAGACTAGATGTGGCTCAACTTCAAGGAAGTGGTATCGAGAGTAATTGACAGTTTTATACCAAATAAATTAATAAAAGAAGGTGATCCCCCTTGGTATGCAAAACAGGTCAGGACACTGTTGAAAAAGCAACGGAAAAGAGGCAGTTGGACCGACAGACGGGGCAAGCCAGACGACCGTGTGGAACACTTTCCATAGCAATTGCTGCTACCCTTATCACTTACAGCGTGTGCAGGGCTTACTACCGACACTTTTCACATCGGGAGCAGATTTGTCACTGGTTTATTTACCAACGATTCCGCAATTTGTGCCATTCATCCGAGTCACAAGTGACGCTAACCTTACGTGGAATGGTAGCTTCAACTTTGTGTTACTTTACATTTCTCCCAAGGAGTCGCTATAACAATTTGTGGCTTAATAAATCGTCTGTAGCATGGGATCCATGTATATCCGGACTTAAGGTCATTAAACTTTACTTGTTCCGTATCCTCTTATCGATCAATTCAAATGTTGAAATGTTTCAAATGTTTGTATAGCTATGGGACTTAACTACGGGGTCATCAGTCCCTAAACTTACAAACTACTTATGAACTAGCTAACACTAAGGACGGCACAAATGTCCATGCCCGAGGAGGGATCCGAACCCCCGACCGTAGCGGCCGTGCAGATCGTGACTGGCGCGCCGCAGTCCCCTCGGTCACCGCGGCCGGCTTCAAATGTTTGTGAAGCTTATGGGACTTAACTGCGGGGTCATCAATTCCTAAACTTACAAACTTATACTAACTTACTACCTTATACTAAAGACAGCACAAAGAGCCATGCTCGAGGGGGATACGAACCTCCGACGAGGAACGGCCTAGCGTATCGCAGCATAGCGCCTCAATGCGCTCGGCAGCACCGCCGCGGCCTATTGATCAATTCCTAGAGTTTGTACGGAGGAAGATATCACATTTTATATAGGAGCGACGTCAAATACGTAAATTCGCACACATACAGCGCTATTCAATGAAGGAGGATTAGATTTTAATCTCCCAAACTATAAAAGATTGAACCGTTATCCAACGTTCCTGGACAGACAAGTGTAAAGTTTCATTAGTGATGGTAGACGTTCCAATTAATTGATGTAAAACGTCATATAAATTTTATTTTAATCGTTTTACATTGAGAATTTATCAAAAGATATTTTATTAATTAATTCGCAATATGTACTGTGACTGAAGACTGTGTTCTGTGTAAAACAGACAATATGAAGTTAGATGCCGGCCGCGGTAGCTGAGGGGACTGAGGCGCTTCAGTCACGGTCTGCACGGCCACTACGGTCGGGGGTTCGAATCCCCCCTCGGGCATGGATATTTATGCCGTCCTTAGTCTTAGCTAGTTCATAAGTAGTTTGTAAGCTTAGGGACTGATGACCCCGTAGTTAAGTCCCGTAAGTTCTACAAACATTTGAACATTTTGAAGTTAGATTTGCGTTTCACTTGTCGCAGTGCAGAGCCGCTGGGATACTCTCTCTTCTGGTCTCGTGGAAGGTAAAATGTCCCATAGACTATACAAACATTTGAACATTTGAGCTTCTTGCTGCGGAGCGCGCGGTTGCTCTCCGTCGGAGGTCCGAGTCCTCCCCAGGACATGGATGTGTCTGTGGGTGTTGTTATTTTAAACAGTTTGTAAGCATAGGGACTGATAACCGCGTCAGCTAAGTCCCATAGATTTACAAATATTTGAACATTTGGATGCTACTTAATGTTTTTCGAGGATGTGACAAGGCTGATGCCTTAAATCATGATTATGACACTTTCGAACTAAAATGTAATAGTAATACACCGATAGTGAATAGACACATGTATATAATGAATGTTTACAGCGTTTGAAAAGGTTGAAATGAATACACAGAATTTATGACAGCGATTAAACACTGATTAGGAGAGAGTTTTACTATACATTTGCGAAGTTATGTTCGAGTTGAGTTATAAGAACAAACTTATTGTAATTGGTTTGAGTATCTTACAGGTGAAAAGGAGATGTGGGACGAGGTAAGTGCTTTAGATATTATACTAAAGGTTATACGAAAAGAGTTTGGGCCCTGATTCATGATGCTATAGATGCGAAAACGTGGATTAAGTTTGGATGTCGCATATATGCAGAATATTTAGGCGATGTGCATTTCCGCCACTAATTGTAGTGGTGTGATGAGTTGTAAATGGTAAATGAGGTGACGCATTGAAGTGTTGAGTAATGTAGGTATGTAGGTATGGGAGCTGTGGCCCGTGAGCACAGTGTTAGTGTGTCAGACTATGAACCCAAAGGTCGTGGGTTCCATCCCCGCCAGGTCGTAGGATTTTTATCTGTCACTTTCCTATTCTTTCACATCTGGCAATGTTGCGGATGTGAAAAAGATCGAGTAGCATCGTGGTTTGCAATCCACGTTAAACTGTAGGTCCCCCTATAACTGGCTGGGTAAGTCAGTTGGAAGGTCGGAGGCAATGGCATACCATGTCTAGTAAAGCACTGTTGTTTTCAAACCAATCTTCGGATTGTTGACTGATTCACCTTTTTAGGCATGGGAAGGTCCTGCCAGATACACACAGGTTTATGAGGTTTTAGGAGATTACAAGGTGGCAGATAGTCGGCCAATACCACATGTAGGAGCAGCGATTAAATGATATACAGGGTGTTACAAAAAGGTACGGCCAAACTTTCAGGAAACATTCCTCACACACAAAGAAAGAAAATATGTGTTCATGTGTACATTTGGTACCGGTTTGCGTAGACAAGAGCTTTCAAATGCCCAAATGAAAGTCAAGAGGATTGAGGTCAGGAGAGCCATTGAATTGGTCCGCCTCTACCAATCCATCGGTCGCCGAAACTGTCTCGATACAAACGTACCGCTCCACCGCTATTGCCCCGTGCTAATCCATACATCAAATGGGCATCTGCCAACTCCGCATTTGTAAATACTGCACTGACTGCAAAACCACGTTCGTGATGAACACTAACCAGTTGATGCTACGTACTGATGCTAGTACTGTAGAGCAATGAGTCGCATGTCAACACAAGCACTGAAGTTAACATTACCTTCCTCCAAAATTTGGCGTGAATCGAGGAAGGACAGTACATACTAACGAAACAATTGGGTATTTTGACAATTGACTGCACGAATTATTTCAATTTACATTTAAAGAGAAATACTAAAATCAGCTCTAACATGGAAATTAAGCGTTCCCGGACACATGTCCACATAACATATTTTCTTTCTTTGTGTGCGAGGAATGTTTCCTGAAAGTTTGGCCATACCTTTTTGTATCACCCTGTATACGGGCGACGAGTTTTCCGCCCAGGCACAAGTTAGGTAAAAGGCATACTCTAATCTCAAGATCCTTAAATAGCATGCACCACTATAATTGCCATACTAATTAACTGTCGTCACACACTATAAACACTTATTAGAGCTTGAAGAAAGAAAGATACCATCGACATGAAAGCTATCAATATCTTAATATCTTATGATTTACAGAGAAACATTTTCACGGAAAAATAATTATGTCATATTTGACAACATTAACATTTGTGGGCTATGAAAACGTACGCATCTCGTTCTGTTGAGGAACAAATGGATATATATATATATATATATATATATATATATATATATATATATATATATATATATATATAGTAATAGTCTCTGACTGTCGAATGAGGGCACAGAGTGAAACATGCTAGAGAGATATTTCACTGACTATACATAACGTTTTATTGCAACTCTTATTTACTTGAGAGAATTCTTTTAATGACAGTGAATCACATTTGTATGATATAATTGATTTACATTTGTATGATATTGGTGTATGGCATATTAGTAACTCATAGTAGAAGGGCAGCTCGTTTGATATTGTCACGAAACAGGGGAAAGGCGTTACGCAAATGATACAGGATCTGGGATGCGAATCATTACAACAACGGCGCTTATCGCTGCGGCGTGGGCTGCTTACGAAACTACAATCACCAACATTCTCCTCCGAATGGGAAAATATATTGTTGACTCGCACTTACATAGGTAGAAATCATCATCAGAATAAAATACGATAAATCAGAGCCCGAACGGAGAGATTTAGGTTTCATTCTTCCCGCGCACTATTCGAGAATGGAATGGGAGATAAAATAGTATGACGACGGTTCGATGAACCCTCTGGCAGGCACATAAATGTGATTTGCAGAGTATCTCCTGCCAGATACACACAGGTTTATGAGGTTTTAGGAGATTACAAGGTGGCAGATAGTCGGCCAATACCACATGTAGGAGCAGCGATTAAATGATATACAGGGTGTTACAAAAAGGTACGGCCAAACTTTCAGGAAACATTCCTCACACACAAAGAAAGAAAATATGTGTTCATGTGTACATTTGGTACCGGTTTGCGTAGACAAGAGCTTTCAAATGCCCAAATGAAAGTCAAGAGGATTGAGGTCAGGAGAGCCATTGAATTGGTCCGCCTCTACCAATCCATCGGTCGCCGAAACTGTCTCGATACAAACGTACCGCTCCACCGCTATTGCCCCGTGCTAATCCATACATCAAATGGGCATCTGCCAACTCCGCATTTGTAAATACTGCACTGACTGCAAAACCACGTTCGTGATGAACACTAACCAGTTGATGCTACGTACTGATGCTAGTACTGTAGAGCAATGAGTCGCATGTCAACACAAGCACTGAAGTTAACATTACCTTCCTCCAAAATTTGGCGTGAATCGAGGAAGGACAGTACATACTAACGAAACAATTGGGTATTTTGACAATTGACTGCACGAATTATTTCAATTTACATTTAAAGAGAAATACTAAAATCAGCTCTAACATGGAAATTAAGCGTTCCCGGACACATGTCCACATAACATATTTTCTTTCTTTGTGTGCGAGGAATGTTTCCTGAAAGTTTGGCCATACCTTTTTGTATCACCCTGTATACGGGCGACGAGTTTTCCGCCCAGGCACAAGTTAGGTAAAAGGCATACTCTAATCTCAAGATCCTTAAATAGCATGCACCACTATAATTGCCATACTAATTAACTGTCGTCACACACTATAAACACTTATTAGAGCTTGAAGAAAGAAAGATACCATCGACATGAAAGCTATCAATATCTTAATATCTTATGATTTACAGAGAAACATTTTCACGGAAAAATAATTATGTCATATTTGACAACATTAACATTTGTGGGCTATGAAAACGTACGCATCTCGTTCTGTTGAGGAACAAATGGATATATATATATATATATATATATATATATATATATATATATATATATATATATATATATAGTAATAGTCTCTGACTGTCGAATGAGGGCACAGAGTGAAACATGCTAGAGAGATATTTCACTGACTATACATAACGTTTTATTGCAACTCTTATTTACTTGAGAGAATTCTTTTAATGACAGTGAATCACATTTGTATGATATAATTGATTTACATTTGTATGATATTGGTGTATGGCATATTAGTAACTCATAGTAGAAGGGCAGCTCGTTTGATATTGTCACGAAACAGGGGAAAGGCGTTACGCAAATGATACAGGATCTGGGATGCGAATCATTACAACAACGGCGCTTATCGCTGCGGCGTGGGCTGCTTACGAAACTACAATCACCAACATTCTCCTCCGAATGGGAAAATATATTGTTGACTCGCACTTACATAGGTAGAAATCATCATCAGAATAAAATACGATAAATCAGAGCCCGAACGGAGAGATTTAGGTTTCATTCTTCCCGCGCACTATTCGAGAATGGAATGGGAGATAAAATAGTATGACGACGGTTCGATGAACCCTCTGGCAGGCACATAAATGTGATTTGCAGAGTATCTCCTGTAGATGTAGATATGACAATTTTATGTCCAAGAAGGAGAATTTGTTATTATTATTACTATTAAAAATACGCTCTGTAAAAAACACTGTAGTACAGCATTTGTAAGTACTACTCACGACCCATTTTGTTTACAGATACGAGTAGTCAAAATTTTATAAATACTAGAATGAATGACTTTAGCAGACACTAAAGATTTGATACAGCGTACACTAACCACACGGCAGATGACCTTTTCTGTAATCCGCGATAAATGAGGCTGCGTGAGCTATGCGCCCAGCTTCGCTGACCTGCTTAGACTGAGCTAAGCGCCTTAATTGCCCAATAAATGTCTCATGTTATTTATGTATGTAAATTTTTTGTATGTTTTAGTTTTATATTTAGCTGATAAATACTAATTAGAACATTTTTCATGTGCCACTATGCGTGAGACTGTAACGAGTGAACTTTTTAATGCATCTTGTCATGAAAAATCAGTCATGGCTAATGATATTTTTATATGCTTATGTTTTTGGTGGTGTGATAAATCACTCCATTACTGCTTGCTATTCATGCACGTCCATTAGCTAAGAGTGTATTTGAAATATTCACAAACTTGCCTATTGGCATACAATTTTCCATCAGTTTTAAAAAGTATCACTTGGAGCACCATAAGTACCAGGAAGATGAAATGAAGGACACGGGTATACATACCTACATGGAGGCGAAGCTGTTTTGTAATACTTTTGGAAAATTTTGCTGGTTATGTCTGCAACCATGTTCTACGGTTTGAGTTCTGTTATTATTTACCCAAAGTCCCCAACATCTTTGGAAATAATTAATGTCATTATCCAGCTGACCTTCAAGGTCTTCGTACATTACAGTTTTGGTGGGAAAGTTTTGGTGTATTTAATTGCTGATTCCTTAATGGCAATGGGACTGCATCTACTTTGCAGGCCATTTCATATCAGAACACTACGTGTTCCGAAAAGTTTATGAGACATACTCTTACTATGGCTGTCTAAACTAGCTAACATTCCAAGTTGCCTACCACAATGAACACCATGATTTTCCTGTAGTTCCTGGATCACGTCTACCAGAGGTGAAACGGATAGTAGCGGAATATTATGATAATATGCCCCAACACAATTCTTGGGTTATTGTTCTGTATGACTTTGTCATGCTATTGGACCTTACGCCTTGCATAAAAATGAATTGTAGTACTCTGGTGCTTTAATAAAGATTCTTTATCCCTATTTGAAAATGAGAAGACATTGAGATTGTTGAATATTTGTTTGTTGAGATTAATTTATATCATATTGTGAAATACGTGATGAAATGACCTGTATGACGTGAAAATTATATGTTTGCATTGACCTGTTAGAGAAACTATTGTGATACATGTGACGTAATCTGTTACGCTGTTCAACTACGGCTTGCCAAAATTGTTTATGGTATACATATCATGTTACACTTAATGCTAACTTGAAAAAGAACTTACAACAAAAATCACATTTTAAATAGAGTAAAATTATAACTGTAATTTTGCTGCTTTTTGAATGTGTCACTGAAAATTATTCTTAGCTTGAGATCATTTTAATATATTCTTGATTATGCAATGTAAATACTGCATTTAATCATCATGGTTTATTATTTGGGCTTTTTACATTCATTTTTCAACACTGATCAGTCATAAAATTCTAGTAAAGTTTCTCACTGTTACCAAGTTATGCCTTTAAGAGTACATATATCTTTTTTCCTGTGTGTGTGTGTGTGTGTGTGTGTGTGTGTGTGTGTGTGTGTGTGTGTGTGTGTGTGTGTGTTTTTTACACACGTCATATAAGTACCTCTAATCAGACAGAAATCTTTGAACTGACATTTTTCTTATGTAAGAGAGAAAAATATTTCCTCACTGTCAAGAATGCCTCTATAGCTGCTTTTCAAATGTCCAAATGTTTGTAATTCTATCGGACCAAACTGCGTGGTCATCAGTCCGTAGCTTACAAACTACTTAAACTAAACTAACCTAAGGACAACACACACACCCATGCCCAGGGAGGACTCGAACGTCCACGGCGAGCAACCGCGCGCTCCGCAGCGAGACGCTTTAGACCGCTCTGCTACTCCACCGCGGCATGGCTGCTTTTAAGTCATTTATGTTTTCAATGTAAGTAAAGCAGCCCTTACACGCACAATATAAAGGGTGAAAAGGCAGGATTTATGTTACCACAGTTTAATTTCTTTTTATTGAATCTGAAACATAAATTACGTTTAGTGTTGTCTTTGTTGTAAATGTTTGATTGTATATGAACTCATTTATGTAAACTACTTACGCTCTGGCTTATTCAAAATTGTCATTTAGCTCATTAGTAGTTGTGTTCTTAATCTAATATTCTTACAGATCTTTATATTAAGGGATGTATTTTAATTGGTATTTTGACTTGTGTAAAACTTTAATTTTCGCTACTTGTAGCACGACTGCTATCTGATGTGAACTGATTGACATGTTCCACATCCGCGAGTATCTGCTCAACACGGATTTATGGAACGAACAACTAATCTAATCTAACGAGAGACTGGGCTCAAAGCCGCATAAACTCGCAGGTTCGTAGCTCGGACTGGTAGAGACAGAAAGGAACAAGAGCAGGTAGCATTAAGAGTAGATGAGTTATTAGTAACTGATGGGCATAGTGTGACAAATCTATTTAGCAAGTACTTTATATCTGTTACTGATAGAATGGGATTGTCTGGGTCAGTAGATAATGCCCTTGAATATTTGAAACTGGCATTTACAAATAACATCAGGTACATGAATATGTCACTCACTTCACCACAAGAAATAACTTCCATAATAAAATCTTTAAAAACAAAGCATTCTAGTGGTTACGATGAAATATCAACAAAGTTAATCAGAGCGTGTTCTTGTGAACTTAGCAAAATTTCAAGTTATTTGTGTAACCAGTCTATTATAACTGGAAAATTTCCTGATTGGCTAAAATATGCGGATAAAGAGATACCATCAAACTACAGACCAATTTCACTTTTTCCAGCATTTTCAAAAGTTCTAGAAAAGGTGATGTACAAGAAGCTTCTAAACCACCTGACCACGAATGACATATAGTCCAAAACACAGTTTGGATTTCTGAAAGGTTCCGATATCGAGAAGGCTATTTACACTTACAGTGAGAACGTACTAAATTCATTACATAATAAATAGCAAGCAGCAGGTATTTTCTGTTATTTGTCAAAGGCATTTGATTGTGTGAACCATAAAATCCTTTTAAGTAAATTAGAATTCTATGGGGTCACAGGAAATGCTGCAAAATGGTTCAAGTCGTACCTCACTAACAGGAAACAAAGGGTGTAAGTGCAAGTGACTAGTGAATTAAGCCAACAATCATAGGATTGGGAAGAAATTACATGTGGTGTTCCACAAGGATCCATCTTAGGGCCATTGTTTTTCTTGTGTACATTAATGACCTCTCATCAGTTACACTACCAGAAGCAGAGTTAGTTTTGTTTACAGATGATACAAGTATTGCAATAAAAAGTATGTCAAGCATAGTTATAGAAAGGTCTGCTAATGATATTTCCATGAACATTAATAAATGGTTTAAAGCCAACTCATTGTCATTAAACTTTGAAAAGACTCACTACATGCAGTTCAGAACATGTAAGAGATTTCCCGTCAGCATGTGCATTAAGTATGAAGAAGAGCAGAAAGAACAGGTTGACAATATTAAATTCCTGGCATTACAGCTTGATAATAAATTTAGTTGGGAGGAGCACACCACAGAACTGCAGAAACGACTCAACAAATCTGTATTTTCAATACGAGTGTTATCAGACATAGGAGACATAAAACTAACAAAGCTTGCATAATTTGCTTACTTTCATTCCATAATGTATATGGTATAATATTTTGGGGTAACTCTTCAAGTCAGTCAAAAGTCTTCAGAGTCCAAAAGCGTGTAATACGTATTATTTGTGGAGTAAATTCACGGACGTCCTGTAGAAGCCTCTTCAAAGAACTGGGTATATTAAGTACTGCCTCTCAGTATATTTATTCTTTAATTAACTTTGTCATAAATAATATATCCCTTTTCCCAACAAACAGCTCAGTTCATACATACTATACTAGGAATAAAAATTATCTACACCAGGACTTAAAAGCACTTACTTTAGTTCAAAAAGGGGTCCACTACTCAGTAACACAAGTTTTTAATAATTTACCATCAAGTATAAAAAATTTAGCTACAAATAAAGATCAGTTTAAGAGGAACCTAAGAGACTCTCTAGTGGCCAACTCATTCTACTGCATTAGTGAGTTTCTAAATTGTACCAAATGATGCATGTATTGGTATTCATACTATATTAGTATTATTACATTACCAGCTAAATAAAAACTTAAAAGTGTGTGTATCTGTATTTATATTATTAGTATTATCTATTATTCAGCTTGTAAATTTTGTTTCTTGACATGTTCCACATCCACGAGGATCTCCTCAACATGGATCTACGGAACGAAAAACTGATCTAAAAAAAATTGAAATCTAACAACAGTAGCTGTGATGACTGCTGTTACGATGGGTTCTCATTTAAGGTTTCCGACGCCCTGCCGTGTTGTGAGTTATGTTCCTTCGTCATCACGAAAGTGTTGATAAAAAATAAATAATAAAGTGTGATGAGAGCATCAGCGCTCCTGTGTAGGTGTGATAAATATTAGAGTAGATATCCTTTCTTCCAGGAGTGCTAGTCTTGCATGGTTCGCAGGAGAGCTTCTGTGAAGTTTGGAAAGTAGGAGGCGAGGTACTGGCGGAAGTAAAGTTGTGAGGCGGCATCGTGAGTCGTATCGGGATAGCACAGTCGGTAGTGCGCTTGCCCGCGAAAGGCAAAGGTCCCAGGTTCGAGTCCCGGTTCAGGCATACAATTTTAATCTGCCAGGAAGTTGCAAATATTAAAGTCTTGCGCCCTTAAAAAAGGGTATTTCGATCTGCAGATGAAAAACTGAAACTCCTGCAGCATTTATAGTGTCCTGTGAAAACTTTTAATGCTTATAAGCAATTTTTTTGTAATTTCCTTTGAAAAATGAGATAAACATACCTACTTTCTCAGAACATAGTAATATTATAATTATAGTTACCTGGCATATTACGCCTGTAGGGAGCGATCTGTTTATAATATCAATATAATGCATTTTCGTCAGGTTGTTAATCCAAGATCGCCAATAAAATATGTTTATTTCTCTTAACCGGCTTCAATTATTTATATCATCAACTTCAGAAGGATTTAAACAACTTCACTTAGGAGAACATGTGAAATAAGGAGTTTCTTGCCGATCTGTAAAATGAGTAAAAATTCATGGTCGTCATGTTAAAATATATGTCACCAAAAGGGATCGTCATATCAGAATAAAAGATAAAAATATGAGTATTTGACACGTCTCTCAGTCCGTCTTATCTATTATTCTAATATGGTGATCCGTTTTGGTGACGTATATTTTGACATGTTGACCATACAGTTTTATTCATTTTATAGTTCTACGAGAAACCCATTATTTCACTCGTTCTCGTAAGTGAAGATGTTTAAACGCTTCTGAAGATGATGGTATAAATCATTGGAACCTACTAAGAAAAATAAATATATTTTATTGGCGATCTTGGCTTAACAACCTGAAGAAGGTGTGTTTTATTGATAATATTAAAATGTTCATATCAAAGCAGATTATCATTTTTTTACTTAAGTAATTGATGACATCAAATGAATCTATATTTATAAAGGCGATATATTTTCTGTTTGTGGATGAATTTGCAGAATATTTCTGATATTTATGGTAGGTTAATTATAAGAGAATTGCTCATGTCTATTTAAGTCATGTGTTTTGCAATTGTTTATTGATTCTAGGTATAGCATTTTTATGAAATTGTAACGTTTCTTGAATTTCAGTCAATTTTTTACCTGAAGCATTTGTATTTCATATGTACGTCATTGTAAACTATTACGGGTCTGTAGTGTTTTGTCGAATTCCACTTATTTGATGATTTAAAACATTAATTTCAGTTAGGTACAGGGTTTAGGTATGTAATTGACGAAAGAGGGATGTTAATGAGAGAATTCTTGTTTTGGGTTTCAAAATTCAATTTTTTCTATAATAATTTCGAAATTTTCAGTTGAGAACTCTCCAATTTTCGAAAAATCATAAGGAAGGGGATGCGTGATGGTTGTGGCTTTTAATTTTTTGTTAGACGTGGTATACCTTGGGTATTGTCGTAGCAATGGAGCGGGAACGCTGACGATGGGAAGAGTTTGCATCACGTCCCTTTCTTGACAAAGTGCAACAGTACGGTAAGAGATGTGATGTGATTGATTGCCGTCGTGATAGTGAATAATTGTAGGCGACAAACATTCTAATTTAATAAAACTTGTATCCATTCTGGAAGTGTGGAACCTGTGACTGTGATGATTAAAGGAGTCTGGAAATACAGCAACCAGTCGCCTTTTTTCTTCTTTTTTTTAAGTATTTGTTCACCACAATCGGTTTAGAACTGCCTGGCAATTCATCATCAGGTGTATCCATTTTTATTGGTTGTTTATAACACTGTGGAAGTCGTGTAAACAAAGGCTTCCGCGGCCGTTCTCATTGGTGATCAAACTCTTCTGGGTATTGGACCACATCATCAATATATCAAATGTTTCAACCGACGTTTCGGCCACTATTGCAAACAGACTTCTCCTGGGTGTCACTTGTCATGTGTCATGTGACACATTTGATATATTGACGTTGCGGTCGAATACACAGAAGAGTTTTATCAACATTTTGGGAGTCGTTTGGCTGTGGTGAAATAGAAAATGATGTGCGAGCTTTGTGTTTGTCACTAAATTACGATTTTTACATGTACAAAGGTCACAGATAATTTTCTATTTCAGCACAGACAAACGAATTCCAGAATGTCATGAACAACCAATACAACTATATACCATCTGATTATGAACTGCCTGGTAGTTCGAAACCGGTTGTGGTGAATAAATAAGAAAAAAAGGCGGCTGGTTGCTGTATTTCCAGATTCCTTTAAATCTTATAATCTTATAATATCGTAATTTATTTCCAGGTAGTTTTAGTACAAAGAAAACGTCTCAATAACAGCCTAGATTCCGACAGTTTTATAAACAAAACAATAATAAAGTGAGTGCGCCTCGAAAACTTTCTTCCCGCCAAAAATGTGCATAGAAGCCTGTTCGGCGCATGTAGCTTACTCCAGTCTCGGCCACCGTGACGATCAGATCGTGCCGAATCATCGAATAAACTATGTATCTGACAAGCGTGCACTAATTCTTCTATAACTCATTCTAAGTAACTAAAGTTTTATTGTATTTTGTGTGATTTTGTGAATGATATGTTTCTTGTGTACAAGTGCAGTTATTGTGGTTTGGTACTTTTACTACGATAGAATTAAAGTATGTAGCATCTCGGAAAACTATATTACATTTTCAGTTTATATCGGAGCCCACAGAACTCAATAGTCTCAGTATTAATCTGCGTCGGGACAACACCTGAGAAGACGTCAGGTCCTGAGGCGATAGAAGACGTGTTCCCCATTGATACTACAAATAGCAACAGGTAACATGATTGACGTCAAGTGGACAGAAAGAGAAGGAAATGTTGTTTAAGGTGGAAACTGTAAAATTTTTAATTTTTCTATGTTACATAAGATTTCTGACATACTAGCCAAGCATCCCAGGTGTAGAACGCATGGGACACGATGTGTCGAGGTACATGCAAACCATTTTGAACACATACTGTTACTGTGGCTATGTGGAATAGCGCGTTTTAGACCACAGTTACTGTAACAAAGTTGTTGTTGTTTGTCGTGGTCTTCAGTCCAAAGACGTATAATGCAGCTCTTCATGCTACCCTGTCCTGTGCAAGTCTCTTCATCTCTGAACACGAACATCCTTTTGAACCCTCTTACTGAATTAGTCTCTCCGTCTCTGTCTGGATTTGCCGCCGTGGAGCGGCCGAGCGAATTGAGGCGCTATGCTCCGATGCGCGAGGCCGTTCCCCGTCGGGGGTTCGAATCCCTCTCGGGCATGGATGTTTGTGCCGTCTTTAGTATAAACTAGTTCATAAGTACAATTATATATTTTTGGCGACATTACAGCCTTCAATGAATGAAATAAATCGCAATTTGCGATCAGTTATGGCTTCACTGTACTAGGTTTAGATGGAATACCAAAGTGCGGCGAATGAAAATTTTTGCTCGGCCGGGATTCGAACCCGGGATCTCCTGCTTAGTAGGCAGACGCGCTCACCACTCCGACACCGAGGACACAGTGATCAGACCTACTGCAGAGGACTCTTCCCTGCACGTCTCCCTTCACACCCAACGCGGAGAATGGAGATTTGGGCTTGGCGAGTGACGTGCAGGGAAGAGTCCTCTGCAGGCGGGCTGGGCACTGTGTCCTCGGTGTCGGAGTGGTCAGCGCGTCTGCCTACTACGCAGGAGATCCCGGGTTCGAATCCAGGCCGGGCCGAAATTTTCATTCGCCGCACTTTGGTATTCCATCTAAACCTAGTACGGTGAAGCAATAACTTATCGGCAATTGCGATTTATTTCGTAGTTCATAAATAATCTGTAAGTCTAGGGACTCTGCAGTTAAGTCCCATAAGCTTTACAAACAAACATCTGTCTGCAATTGTTACCCGACACACTCCCTCCAATACTCATTTGACGGTGCCTTGACATCTCTGAATGTATCCCATCACTCGATCCCTTCTCTTAGTCAAGATATTATAGAAATTTCTTTTTTCCCTAATACCGTTCAGCACCTCCTCATTGGTTAATCTTCAGCATCTAGCACCACATTTCAAATGCTTCTGTCATCTTTCTGTCTCATCTTATCATCACGATTCACTGTAGACAAATACTTTTAGAAAGGAATGAAGCGGTACTCTATGTACTCTTAACCAACTCTTACGGACAACAAACATCAGTCTAAGGTGCTGAATAGCTAATCTTTTAATTATTAGTTATGGATTCTGCAAGCGTGTATTGCTTATTTATTAACGTTACCAACTATTGGATATGGAAAATGGCACTTAATTTTTATCGGCTACGTCATATTTCCTTTTTCCCGTTACCCTTGTCTTTCCTTGTGAGAGTTGGTTGTTGCATGTGTTGTGGCTGTGCTGTGGTTTATTAATGAATCGGTAGGATAGAACAGAGATGCTCGGGTTGTAGATAGTAGGGTATTTCAAATATGCTCAAATAGTGCAGTAGTAACTCAAGGAAGGAAGCCGAGGGGCTTGGCTGGCGAAAGTTTGCAGGAGTAGAGTAGAGAGGGTGGAGGCCACCGCCTCAGCTATCATGACAGGACGTTTCAAGTGAGAGCCGTTGGGGTCAACGAAGAGGCCGTTGAAGGAATCAGAAGACCAAGAGAAGGGATATATTGGTGGGACACATTTTGAGACATCAAGGAATCGTCAACTTGGCATTAGAAAGAAGTTTGTGGGGTAAATATCGTAGGAGTCCGAGGGACGAATACAGTAAACAGATTTAAAAGGATGTAGGTTGCCGAACGTATTTTCAGATGTCCAAGGCGACAGGACGTGGTCTACGCAGCCACGAGGTGATGGTAGAAGCGACCTTGCAATTCTGTGCACTTTTGCATATTTTGTAATGCGATCATTTCATTGGGAGTCCAGTGGTTGTAGTAACGCGATAATATAACTTTTGTGGGTTAAATTGCTTGATTTTAATAGTTATCTTGTATTTTGCAACTGGAGCACTTGCCTCGTGGTTTTTGACACTTCTTCAGTATAAGTGCCGCCCATGAAGTGGTTTACTTGTTAATTTGGTTCGCACTCTGCTAATTTAACGTAATGTTATTAAATTTTGTGGGAAAATATTACTCGATCAGAAGATTCATTTGTGGCTTGCTAACGAGCACGTTTGTTTGGGCCATTTTTCTTGGTAGGTTGGAAGAATGAAGTATGAAGTGTATTGTCTTTTAAACTGTTTACTATTAGTCAAAGTAATGCATTGGGATTCATTTGATGGCTTAAAGTGTTACATGTTAACGGTTTCTGTGTCTTTCGTTCTTGTGCAGATGGTTGCATCTTCGTTGCTGTATGACTTAGTATATGTAATAAAACTAATGCTAATTGAGTTCACGCAATGTTAGAATGAGGGGAGAGTGTTTTGCTATCATATTTAGCGATGTTGGTGTGTGAATACTGGCTGCCTCTCAGTCGGTACCACGTGGCCTCAAAATGAACTGATACTGTCAGATGTGGCACGCTTTGTTCTACCTTGCGGTGTTTTTGTTATTTGTATAACTATTTGTAGGCTTATTTTATATGTTTTTAGTGTTGCTTATGTTCAGACTTTGTAACGGTATTTGTGTAGTGGCCACGTGGTGCACTATAGATAATCAGTTTGGAGACGCTTCGTGGCGTATTTCATTGAGTTCCATCGGAGCAATGTGTAGCAAGTGATTTGCACAGTGAACACAATTTTTTGTTTTACGATTTTTCTAGATTCGCTACACGATCGACAAGGTTTCATGCTTTCTTCAGGCGTTCCTATAGCTAGCTTTCTTAGCTCGATGTGTTTTCACCTTCGCTGCTACACGCAGGCAATAAATATTTTACCTTTCTTCGTTACTTTCATTTGAGGTTTTTTTCTCATAGCACCGCAATAGAATGCTGAATGAGAGAAAGAAAGAGTTCCAGAATTACTTTC
Source organism: Locusta migratoria (assembly GCA_026315105.1). Lineage (NCBI taxonomy): Eukaryota > Metazoa > Arthropoda > Insecta > Orthoptera > Acrididae > Locusta > Locusta migratoria. The sequence goes on from CM048744.1 coordinate 544,910,285, forward strand.
CCTTGTTTCCATATAGTGTGTCCACCAATAGCGTTATTTTGCAGGGAATTAGTAGGATTATCACTTGTCCTTTCTTTTACTACAATAATCGTGAAATTTATTATATTTATACAATTTGTGATAAATGAAATTGTTACCCGCACTTTCGAGTCATTGTTATCTTGCATATATCTCTGTAATTATCCCACAATGAACCCCTGTCCCAAGAAAATATAATAGTAGCTCACTGAAAATTGATTAATGTAAAGGACAGATAGAAAATTTATCTAATTAGAATGTTTGCTCTCCTGTTTGGCATAAACGTAGAAGGTGGCTACCAATCCGTTGGCTTTGTGTGCGCGTCTTTATTATCCGTTGCGCATATCAATATTTACTTCACGTTTTTTGTGGTTTGGGCATAAAACTCATAGAATGAACGCGCACTTAGCCTCAACACGTAGCAATGGCGATAACATTAATCACTATTACGCCTTTTGTTGAGTTGAGAGGAGATTTGTGGCGAAAATCTTTTTACTAAGGCATGCCAGATGAAGTCTGCTGGAATTGCATTAGATGTTCACACCACTCAATGAGAAACAACTAGAACCATAATTAAATAACCAATTCCACAATCGGAAAATTGCAACGGCAACCGTACAGGAATTCTTAACACATAAATTAATTTTGGATAATGTCAGCAACTTCTTATATCTTGGGCCAACAGTTTTAGAAATGTTGTATATTGACATAATTGAAAAAGGTTGGTTCAAAACACTGTAATGTATTATTTTAAAGTGCCGTCGTTAAATGTCTTTCTGCAAAAAATTTTCTCTTATCAGTATGTATCGAAGTAGTGGATAAATAAATTTATACAAATAAACTTCACAAATTTCAATTACAAAGTGCAGTACTTGCGGAATTTAGATGCCTTAACTGCTTTAACTGACTATTTATGAGGTAGTGTTTAATATTTCATTCACGAATTTTAGGCAACCACCGTATCTGTCAGTGCCTCAGAATACCCTATGTTTCCAAAAAAAAAAATTTCATAGAGAATATGTAGAAGTTAACATATATGGAATGATTTTATTTATTATTTCTGTGTATGTTATTAGGTATGGTAAAAGATTTTATTAGAAATTTTAGGAGGACGTTAAGGATGATACATTTATGTTTGACATGGTTGTCTTTATATAGTATTTGGTTAACTTTTAGCATTATAGTACGATCTCTGATCAATGTAATCTACATTATCACTTGTCCAGCGTTAAACTATCAACCAAACTGTCGATGTAATTTTTGTGTTTAAAATCGGTTTGATCGCTTAATAAATTATTTGCGTCGCTAGTTGTGTGGATACATACTTTAATTTCCTCCACATGATTTCATATCGCTTCTGTATTGTTGTTGTGGTGGTGGTGATCCTCTGTCCGACGACTGGTTTGATGCAGCTCTCCACGCTAACCTGTCCTGTGCAAGTCTCTATATCTGAGAATATGTTGGGCAACCTACATCCTTTTGAATCTGCTTACTGTATTCGCACCCCGTACTTGATATCTCAGAATGTGTCCCACCAATCTATCCCTTCTCTTAGTCAGGATATGCCAGAAACTCGTTTTCTCCCCAATTCGGTTAAGCACCTCTTCATTAGTTACGTGATCAATCCACCTAATTTTCATCATTCTTCTGTAGTATCACATTTCAAAATCTTCTATCATCTTTTTGTCTGATCTCCTTATCGTCCACATTTCACTCCAATGCAATGCTACACGCTAGACAAATGCTTTCGAAAAGGACTTCCTACCTTTTAAATTAATATTGAATGTCAACAAATTTCAATTCTTCAGAAACGCTTTTCTTCCCATAGTCATTCTGCATTCTTTACTTCGGCCATAAAAAAATATGTCGCTACCCAAATAACAAAACTCATCTACTACTTTTATTGTCTCGTTACCTAATTTAATTCCTTCAGCATCGCCTGACTTTCCGACGCTACATTCCATTATCTGTGTTTTACTCTTGTTGATGTTCATCTTATACCCTCTTTTCAAGACAGTGTCCATTCCATTCAAATGCTCTTCCAGATCCTTAGCAGTCTCTGACAGAATTACTATGTCATAAGCAAACCGCAAAAATTATATTTCTTCTCCCTGAACTTTAATTCCCTCTCGAAATTCCTCCTTGCGTTCCTTCACTGCTTGCTCAATGATTGAACAACATTGGGGAAAGGCTACAACCCAGTCTTACTCCCTTCCCAACTACTGCGATCCTGTCATGCCCTTCGACTCTATTAACCGCTGTCTGGTTTTCCTATAAGTTGAATATAACTCTTCGCTCCCTATATTTTATCCCTGTTACCTTCAGAATTTGAAAGAGTTTATTCCAGTCGACATTGTCGAAGGCTTTCTCCAAATCTACAAATGTTAAAAAGGCAGGTTTGCCTTTCCTTAGCCTATCTTCTAAGATAAGTCGTAATGTATTGCATCGAGTGTTCCTACATTTCTCCTAAATCCAAACTTATCTTCCCCAAGGTTGGACGCCACAAGTTTTTCCATTCGTCTGTAAATAATTCGTGTTAGTATTTTGCAACTATGACTTATTAAAATAATAGTTCTGTAATTTTCACATTTGTCTGCACTTGTTTTCTTTGGAATTGGAATTACTATGTTCCTATTGAAGTCAGAGGTTATTTCCCCTGTTTCATACATGTTTCGTACCAGGGGGAAAATTTTTTTCATGACTGGCTCTCCTAACGATATCAGCAGTTCAGACGGAATATCATCTATTCCAGGGGTCTTGTTTCGACTCATATCTTTCAGCGCTCTGTCAAATTCTTCTCGCAGTATCATATTACCTATCTCCTCTTCCTCCACTTCGTCTTCCATTTCTGGAATACTACGTTGAAGCTTATTTCTTTTGTACAGGCCCTCTATATTTTCCTTCCATATTTCAGCTTTGCCCTATTTGCTTAGTAGTGATTTTCCGTCTGAGTTCTTGATATTCATACAGCTGCTTTTATTGTCTCCAAATATCTCTTTTATTTTCCTGTAGGCGGTATCTATCTTTTCCCTGGTTATATATGCTTCTATGGTTCTGCATTTGTCCTCTAGCCACTCTTGCTAAGCAAGTTTGCACCTCCTGTCAATCTCATTTTTCAGACATTTGTAGTCCCTTTTGGTTGCTTCATTTGATGCATTTTTATATTTTCTCCTCTCATCAATTAAGTCCAGTATATCCTGTGTTATCCAGGGATTTCTCTAGCCTTGTCCTTCTGCCTATATGATCCTCTACTGCTTTCACTACTCTCTCAGAGCTACCCATTCTTCTTCTAATGTATTACTTTCCCCGTTTCAGTCTTTGCCTAATTCTTCCTCTGAAACTCTCAACCAGCTCTGGTTCCTCCATTTTGTCCAGGTTCCATCTCCTATATCTTTCTGCAGACTTAAGATTTAATCTGCAGTTCATAACCAATAAGTTATGATCAGAGTCTATATCTGCAATTGAGTATGTCTTACTGTTTAAAACCTAGTTCCTAAATTTATTCCTTACCATTATAAAGTCAATCTGGTAACTTCCAGTGTCTCTTGGTCTCTTCCTCGTGTACAGCCTTCTTTCATGATGTTTAAATCAAGTGTTGGTGATCATTAAATTGTGCTGTGCACAATATTCTACCAAGCGAACTCCTCTTTCGTATATGTTCCTCCCTACAACATTTACTTGTCTTCCTTTTCCTACTACCGAGTTCCAGTCCCCCATCACAATCAAGTTTTCGTTTCCCTTAATTTTCTGAATAATTTGTTTTGTCTCCTCATACATTTCTTCGATGTCAGCTTCTGTATTATATGTAAATTTGCTAGTGCATTTTCTACAGTGCCTACAGATTGATTTACCGATTGTAAGTGCTGGTAAAAAGTAGATTTTTTTTTCTTTTTCACTCTCCCTGGTGTGTCCTTAATAAGGAACGGTGAAATGATGTCCAGTTTGGCCCTTATAATATTTATTACAAGAGTTACAAGAGATTTTGTATGTACCAGAATTTAGAAGGTTTTGTCGTGTTTGTGACGATTATGCTTCTCATGGTGTGTCTGGTTTGGTATGCAAAGGTAATGTTAGTATTCCTAAAAAAAAAATCAATCGATTCATTTGTGATTTGCCTAGGAAGACACCTAACGAAGTACGGCATGGCTTTTGTGCCCATAGGCATTCTGCATTTTTCGACTATCGAAAGTTATTTTACTGTCCAAGTAACATAACTCACCTACCACCTTTATTGTCACGTTACCTAATCTAATTTCTTCGGCGGCGTCCAATTTACTTATACTACATTCCATTATCCTTGTTTTGTTCTTGTTAATGTTCATCTTATACTCTACTTTCAAGACACTGTCCATTCTGTTCAATTGCTCGTCCAGGTCGTTTGCGGTCTGACAGAATTACCATGCGATGACATAACTGCAAAGTTCTCACAACTTTAGTTCTGACAGTACGTCACCTCCTACGTCCCAGACTTCACAGAAGCTCGTCTATGAACCTTACAGGACTAGCATTACTGGAAGGAAGGATATGGTGCAGACATGGAATAGGCACAACCCAAGGGATGATTCCAGAATGAAAGTTACACTCTGCAGAGGAGTGTGAGCTGATATGAAACTTCTTGGCTGATTAAAATTGTGTGTTGGAACCTGGATTCGAACCTGGAACCTTTGCCTTTCGCGGGCAATCTGTCTACCGACTGAGCTATCCCAGCACAGTTCTGTCGAGTTTTGAAAGTAAGAGGCGAGGTACTGGCAAAAGTAAAGTTTTGAGGACGGACCATGAAGCATGCCGGGATAGCTCAGTCGGAAGAGCGTTTTCCCGCTAAAAGTAATGCTCCGAGGTTCGAATCCCAATTCCGGCACAAATTCTAATACGTCAGGAAGTTTCAAGTTGTATTCAACTTTTAGCTCCCTATATTTCACCCTGCTACCTTCAAGAATTGAAAAAGTGTATTCCAGACTATAACCCTACCCGTCCTACACCACCGGTTAGCATACGATAATAACAAAAACTGACCCGTGTGCCTAATTATCTTAATTGGGTGGAAAAGCTATCGGTAGGCCTAATGAAGCCGATGATGTAGCGGAGGCTATAACCGGAACGTTGCTGTACCTCTTTGGTAGACAACAACGATCGATAGGAATAAAGAAAGGGGAAAGTAAAATTTGGAATAAACTGATTAATGTTTAAATGAAACTATGCGGAACAAAGGGATTAATTTGGAAAAAGTGAATAACTTATTGATTTACGGTCGCCAGCTCGTTGTACGAGCAAATAATTTAGTGGGATCTCAATAATAGCAAAGTTAATTAACAACGTGAGAAAATTACGTAAAATTTTTGGGTTGGCAGGAAACCAGAGTATGCGCGTCAAATCCGGTACAGAAGACACTGACAATATACTAATTACTGAGAAATAGTTCATTAACACAGGTGTTGAACATAAGACAGTGAAATGTAAGCAATAGGCACGCAAATGCAACATGCTGCAGATCATGCAAAACTCTCACCTTAATACTTACAATTTACAGCTTCAAATAATTGTTTATATAAGTACCAGAAATTATTCAACAGCGAGTATGCCATGTGCTTTAGCAATAATCAAGATGTAACTGAACTGTTAACTGTACTAATAGCGAGCTCAAAAAAAAAAAAAAAAAAAAAAAAAAAAAAAAAAAAAATTAATGACTTGATGTCGTAACACTGAATATTTGGAAATGAACTAATTAACCATCAGATTAACCTTTGCTCTCTCTTTAACCACGAATTATTAGCATTTCAAACACTTGCAAATAATCACTATTCTCACTAATCAGTACTTGCAAGTAAAAACTTTACCTCAAAATAATATGCAATGAAAAACGATAAATCTTTTGCACATTTATTGAAATAGCTCTTGAATTTGAAAGTTAGTCTAGCAGTTTCACTCCACTTAGCAACCTATTGATCAGCAACACTGGCATAAGCTACATTTAGTAATACTTTTCTGAACGAATTATTATTAATCACTGTCACATTGTCTTTAATGACTTTGATTTTTATTTTCTATAACTTTGTGAATATTTTCGGTAAAACAATGGATGTGGAAGGAACCTGTCTGGACATTGACTATGGGTAATAATTGTTAAACACAGGTTCATAAATAACAGTGGTCGCTATTGAACAATCATCAATAATACGCTGGTTAGCTGTATATGCTAAGACAAACTGGACAGATCTTACTGAATTTGGTGTGCGACGTGGTGCTGCTGATTGAAGACTGTTGGCACATAACAATTGTCAAACACAGGCTCTTCTTGGTGACGAATGTTAATTACAATTTAGGGCCCACAGCATTCCTCTTGATGCATTTATTAATTATTTGAGCTGTGGCCGTATGAGTAAATAATATTGCCTGTTTGCCGTCTCCTCCACTAGTGCCAATCCAACACGCATTCTTCTTCGCGTACTTTTACCGTACACCATTGTGCGCACCGTCTCACGATTCCGTCTGTCCTCTCCCAAGTCACAACCACGACTCCCAATCTCTCTCGCTGTGCACCTCTGCGCTACCAGCGATAAAACTCCCTACTCAAAGATGATTCTATACAACAGCAAAGCCCTTGCTAACCCAGCGTGTCTACTACACTTACACTATTATTTTTGACATATACGAAAATTAACAGGACAATGAAAATATGTTACAGAAACAAAATATACAAATACATAATAAATTACAAAAAATACAAATAATGAGGAAAAATACATTACAAATACATTACAAATACGTTTTACATTACATAGTGTACGCACACATGATTGGAAAACGGCGTTGGTCACTGTGTTGTTGTCACAAGTCCACATTGTCAGAAGCTTTTTCCAAAGAAAAGTTGAATTCTGAATATTACTTCACCTGGGGCTCTATTTCTCCTAAATCAAACTGATCGATTTCGGATTATAGCGGTTTTTCCATTCAAATAATTCGTGTTAGTATTTTGTAACCATCACTTACTAAATTGATAGATCTGTAATTTTGACGCTTGTCTGAACTTACTTTCTTTGAAACTGAAATTATTACTGTTATTATTTTCAATCTGTCTCATTCATATTGCACACCAGGTGGAACAGTTTCTTTTTGATTCAGAGGGAATACACCATGTGATCAAAAGTATCCGGACACATGACTGAAAATGACTTAAAAGTTCGTGGCGCCATCCAACGCTAAAGCTGGTAATTTTTTTGTATAGTCTATGGGACTTAACTACGGAGTCATCAGTCCCTAAACTTACAAACTACTTATAAACTACTTACGAACTAGGACGGCACAAATATCCATGCCCGAGGGGGGGATTCGAACCCCCGACCGTAGTGGCCGTGCAGACCGTGACTGGAGCGCCTTAGTCTCCTCGGCCACCGCGGCCGGCGCTAAAGCTGGAATTCAGTATGTTGTTGGCTCACCCTTTGCCTTTATGACATCTTCCACTCTCACCGGCATACGTTCAGTCAGGTGATGGCACGTTCCTTGGGGATTGACAGGCCATTCTTCACGGAGTGCTGCACTGAGGATAAGAGGTATCGATGTCGTTCTGTTAGGTCTGACACGAAGTCGACATTCCAAAACATCCTAAAGCTGTTCTATAGGATTCAAGTCAGGACTCTGTGCAGGCCACTCCATTACAGGAATGTTACTGTCGCGTTATCACTCCTCCACAGGCCGTGCATTATGAACTGGTGCTCGATCGTGTTGGAAGATGCAATCGCCATCCCGGAATTGCACTTCAGCAGCGGGAAGGAAGAAGATTGGATCAGCAGTGGTTCGTACAATATTGCAGTTGGAGTACATGAAATGAATTAAGACAAGATTAGGCACAAACAATGGTGGTATGAAAATTTTGTAGCACTATTACGTACATTTTAATTATTTTCAGACATTAAATATCTCACTTACAATTTTCACGCGGTGGATATTAATGGGAAAAAAGACAATCAGTGGGGCAATAATGATACAGATGTTATTATTTTACCAACGTCCTGTCCTGTCACAAAGGGAGCCAATTATAACGTTAACCTTGCTTCCGTATGATGCCATAAGTTGTTGAAATTGATTCCGCGATTGCAATTTGGACAAACGATTGTTTGTATCGGAATTTTTAATTTGGAATAATTTAGTTAAAACACAGCACAAATTAACATTTATAAACATTAAGCCAAATACACCGCGGATTCAATGTTAAAGTCGGGCACCACACAAAGCAACGGCACGTTATAAGACTTACGGAAAACATTTAATTGGATCCTATGCTTCGTACTGCAGAAGCTGAAAATGTGAATCTTTTCTTATTTAGTATGAGATTATTGGAGACACTTTCCGTACAAGACTAATGCTCAGACAGTTCACTTCGCTTTTCATTGTTGTATGACCGTGGATGAAACATGAAGTTAATGGTAATGATAGAAAGAGAAAAAAAAATTATGGGGCTTCGTAAAATTACAAAAGAAATGATTGCAGGTTCTGAAATCAAGCAGGGTAATGACTAATAGGGAGTGAAATTTTGAAGACATGCGAAGCGATCGTAATGTCGTCTGAACATTAAACTATTACGGTCGTCGAGGAGCTGAAAATATTAGAAAATAAATATTTGACGTAGATGGATTCATTTAAATAAAAGCCAAAAAGAAGGGATGATTTTAAATTTAAGTAATATATTTTGACAACAACTTGCTTCACAATTACCTACATTGAATGGATGCATGAATGGAAGGAATCCGTACACGATGAAATTAGACAAGAGAATGATCAATACTACGATCGCGGTTCCGTCTTCTCACATGTCCTGAAGTAAAAATGACGAACGAAATTGGGTCAGTTATATTGCGAGCCAGAGGGAACCGGAGGCGATAAGCATCGCTGATAAAAAAGATAAACAAGAAATGAAATAAAATTCTAGTGTATCGTTACAGTTGCTTAAAAAACAATGTAGGCCTGCTCTGTGATAGTGCCATGCAAAACAACAATGGGTACAAGCCCCCTCGATGGAAAACACGACCACATCGCAACACCACCGCCTCCGACTTTCACTGTTGGCAGTACACACGGTTGCCCATGACGTTCACCGGGCATTCGCCATACCCACACCCTGCCATAGTATCGCCACATTGTGTGCCGTGATTCGTCACCCCACACAACGTTTTTTCCACTGTTCAATCGTCCAATGTTTACGCTCCTTACTCCAAACGAGGCGTCGTTTGAATCTGATCTGCGTGATTCATGGCTTGTTACACTGCACTCTTCAACAGTCGGCGATCTCTGTCAGTCAACACAAGAGGTCTACCTGTATGCTTTCGTTGTGTATGTCCCCTTCACGTTCCCCTTTCGGAGTGTGAAAACCTCGTGTAAATATGAAAAATGTATATTTTGGGACTGTCCGAATACTTTTGATCGCATAATGTATCATCTACTCCAGAGACTTTATTTCGATTAAAAACTTTCAGTTCTCCGCAAACTATGATTGAATGAATGATCCCCAGCATGCAAACGGACATCTACATATACATGAGATACTCTGCAAATGACATTTAAATGCCTGAAGAGGATTCATCAAACCAGTTTTTACTATTCATCTACCATTCCATTTTCGAATAGCGCGCGGGAAGAAAGAATATCTGAAAATCTCCTTTGGAGCTCTGATTTTTCGTATTTTATTCTGATGATCACTTCTTACCTATTTCGGTGGCCGTCAACAATACATTTCCGCATTCGGAGGAGAATGTTGGCGATTGGACTTTCGTAAATAGACCACGCCGCAGCGATAAACGCCATTGTTGTAATGATTCGCATCCCAGGACCTGTATCATTTCCGTGACGCTGTGTCCCCTGTATCAGTAAAAACAGAGCTGCCCTTCTTTGGATTTTTATGATGGCCTCCGTGAAACCCACCTGATAAGGTTCCCACACTGGGCAGCAATACTCCAAAAAAGGACGGACAAACGTAGTGTATGCAGTTTCTTTAGTAGTTCTGTTGCATCTTTTGAGGGTTCTGCCGATAAAACGCAGTCTCTGGTTCGCCTTTCCTACGACATTATCTGCGTGTTCTTTCCAGTTTAGGTCTGAAGTAATAGTAATTCCTAGGCATTTAGTGAAGTTTGCGGCGATCACATTCGATTGATTTATTTTTTAAACAAAGTCAGTGGATTTATTTTCGTACTCATGTGGACGAGTTCCCACTTCTCACTATTTAGAGTCAATTACCAATTTTTACACCAAACTGATATCTTATTTATATCATTCTGCAGTTAGTTTTGATCTTCAGATGACTTTACTAGACGATAAATGACGGCGTCATCTGCATACAACCTAAGGGAGCTGCTCAGAGTTTCTCCCAAATCGTTTATGTAGATAAGGAACAGCCTGTGGAACGCCGGATATCACCTCTGTTTTAGTCGATGCTTTATCATCGATTACTACAAACTGTGTTCTCTCTGACAGGAAATCCCCGATCCAGTCACAAATCTAGAGCGATGTACCTTGACCACGTAATTTGATTAAGGTAAGTCGCCTATGAGCGCCTGGAAAAGTGCGCCAAGTAATTAATCAGTAGATAATTTTGCACCTGTTGATACTAGGTTAGTGTCTGTAGTCTACTTTTCTCCAAATAGTATTCTCAAACATTCCAAAAAAATTTAGTTCTCTAGCTCAAATAGTTTATTTTTGCATAAAATAAACACATCAGAAAATGTATTTGTCGGGAAATTACATGTAAAGTATATATTTTATCTATAACTCACTTGTGTTGGTCCTGATGCATTCCAAGTCCATATTCTTCTTGGTTTATATGTTCCTCATCTTCTCTCTTTTTCTTGCACCTCCTTATTTTAGTTGCCTTAAGAACCACCTTTTCAGCTTCGGTCACTCTCAACGTAGCAGTTGCCACCAGTGATTGTTTCATATTGAACCCAGAAGATATTTCTAGCAACTCTAAAACTTCAGATCTGCTTACTACCCCATCATTATAACAAATTACAGCGTCTAATACACTCATTCTCTTGACGTTGAACCCAACAAACACTATTTTTGGCAGGCGTTCCAATATCAAATGGTTGAAGCATTCGTTCACGTTTTGTGTTTTCCCATGTAAGCATCGTGACAAGAGTTTGTCCTTAGGTCTGTACATAAACTTGTTTTCGAGTACTTTTTTGTACCTACACCATGAGCGTACACCAATGTCACAAAGCGCATAATGTGGATTGTCATCAGTAGAGACTTTATGGAAGAAAGTAGCCCAAACTGATTGCCTTAAAACTTACGTTTTCCAGAACCAAAATCCTTTTTAGCAGGCATAACAACTTCCGAGAAAGTGAAGGTGGCACTAAATGAAACTACGGAAACGTTAATAAACAGAACAACGCTCGATTACCAAAGATATACAAGAGAAAACATAAGAGAATCGAAATATGTCTTCCAATAGCGCTGCCAACTTAAAAAACAATTATTCTTACAATCGATTCACTACAGTCGATGTGTGAGAGTAGCAGGAAAAATGTTCAAATGTTTGTAAATCTTATGGGACTCAACTACGGGGTCATCAGTCCCTAAACTTACAAACTACTTATGGACTACTTACGAACTAGGACGACACAAATATCCATGCCCGAGGGGGGATTCGAACCCCCGACCGTAGTGGCCCTGCAGACCGTGACTGAAGCGCCTCAGTCCCCGCGGCCACCGCGGCCGGCTCTATAGCACTCATCACTTCGTGTGAGTAAAGACGTAGTTGTGTTTCACATGAATGATATTTTCTAAATCCGTGTTGACATTGTGTCAATAGATCATTCTGTTCGAGATCATTCGTAACATTTGAATACAAGATATGTTCCAAACCAAAACCCAGCTGCAAATTGGCGTCAGTGAAATAGGCCTGTAGTTTAGTGGGTTACTCCTACTGCCTTTCTTGACCTGTGCAACTTTCCAATCTTTTGGTACAGATCATTTCGTTGAGCGAGCGGTTGTATATGTTGTTAAGTAAGGAGCTGTCGGATTAGCATAATCAAATAAAAATCTAATTGGTGTACAGTCCGGACCAGAAGACTTGTTTCTGTTAAGTGGTTTCAGTTGGTTCAATACACCGATGATATCTACTTCTACGTTATTCATTTTGGCCTCTGTTTGTAATTCGAAATCTGGAATATTGGTTTCGTCTTCTTTGGTGAATGAGTTTCGAAGACCTGTGTTTAGTAACTCTGCTTTAAACATACGTTTATTAGACCTATTTCGCTTCCGTGTGCCATCCTAGATTACTCCCTGGTTCTTGTATGAGGTGTAAAGAAAAATGACCCTGTCGACCTCACGTCTTTTGTGTTGGGCAGTAATTAAAGTGTGTCTACGACCATGTGAAGCCAGCGACAGGTGTCACGCGACTGCCGCTTGTCTAGACGTGTCCCCTGTAGCGTGCTGGAGGACGTGCAGCAATTACTGAGGAGGCAGGTGAGATTAATGGCCTCATCTGGTCTGGCCTGGCGAGATAAGGCGGCGTGCTGCACGGCGTGTCGCCGTATAGAGGGCGGTGCATCGCGCCCGTAAATCACAGACGAGAAGGCGGCGTCGGGTTTCCAGCGACCTCTATTAAGTCAGCGCGGGACCCGCGTTGCACAACCACCGAAACACTCGACGTTCACCAACACCTCTCCTATGCCTGTTAATTTACGCGTTTGGAAATGTTATACTGCTGTGGCTGACTGCGTCGTGCGTCACATGTCTCTGGTTCGTTTTCTTGGATAGATTAATTCTGAAACCCCAGTATCGGCTTACATGAGCGCCACATATGCACCGTTTCGGGTTCGTTAATACGGATTTCCTCTTCGATGAGTGAAACCTATATATGTCGGATCCCAGATTTCATTGGCCACTTGTAGAAAGATCGTTATCTAATGCTGGTTATAGATACACTGACGTGACAGAAGTCGTGTAAGTTCTCTTCTAATAAAGTATCGTACCCGGCGTTGTGTAGCAAATCGACATGGCATCCACTCAATGGTTCATTCCAAGTCTCCTGCGGAAATACTGAGCCATCCATAATTCCGAAGTGATGAAGTGTGGCCAGTGTAGTAACTAGTGTCGCGATTATTTGCCACAAATTTTCAATGAATTTAATGTTAGACTGGTTAAATCACTCTCTGGAATTGCTCAGAACATACTTAAATCGCCAACAGTTGTAGCTCATCTTACCCATAAAAATTTCATCATTGTTCGCTTACCCCCCATGGGGCCCACAGCTCTTTTGTGGGTACGTGTGTGGCGCGCACGGGTCCCCGAGCCATAGCGGCCTTCCTTCCAGTTTCCCAGGCCGCTTTTCCTCCTCCCGGTTCCCTTTCCTCCCTAATCCTTCTTCCCACCCTACCCTTCTCCAACCCCGTCTCTAGGTGTTCTCGCAATGACGGCCCGGCTATGTCCACGGTACTCCTGGTTTCTCTCTTATGTTTTGTTTGCCGTTTTCACCATTTTCGGCCCAGTTAGGTCCCCTTCGGGGTTAGACCTCCATCTAAATTTCAGATTTAGTGTGAGCCATTTGGGGAAGAACTCCCAACCTAGCCCCTACGGCGCGGATTCCTACCCTTTCCTTCCACATCCCTTCCTCGCCGTAGCTCCCACCCCGCTAGGTCATCAGCACGGTAGCCAGTCCGTGTGGTGGGGCTGTTATGTACCCTCATGGTTGAGCCCCCTGAATTGCACAGGGATCACACTGCCGATGCCTGAGCTGTGACCTCCTCATGCATGCCAAGGAGTCGATGCTTGTCTTTGCGGGGCGTCAGGACTCCCGGCAACAGTCATCCTGCCAGGTGGCGTTGCTGTGGCTGGGTGGCGCCCTTGAGGAGAGCCCCTGTTTTGGAGTGGGTGGCATCGGGACGGAAATTCCGCAATGAAGAGGAAACAAACCTCTGAAAATCCTGACTCTAAGTCAGGTGTCTCTAAGTTTGGAAGATTTAATTTCAATAGATACGACCCCAAATCGTTTCCTTCCCTAACTCAATCTTGGGGGGAACGTGGGTCCACAAAGCAGGCTGAGACATATTCACCAAGATACTTAGTGTGTACCAGACAGGATGGGGAATCTTTCTAGGCAACTAAGCCTTCCTTCGTCGAACACCTCGAAGAAAGGTTTGGCGAAGTTGCCGGAATGTCGAAACTGCGCGACGGTTCGGTCTTGATACAGGCGGTGACCCCTGCTCAGTCACGGAGCCTCTTAAAATGTGATCATTTAGGCGAAATTCCTGTCACAATAACGCCCCACAAATCCTTAAATAGGGTACAGGGGGTGATATACCATCGAGACCTTTTGCTACAGACAGATGAGGAGTTACGCGAGCACCTACAACGACGCGGAATCCATTTTGTCCGGCGCGTATTTAGAGGACCCAAGGATAATAGGGTGGCCACTGGCGCATTTGTCTTGGCCTTTGAGGGTGACAATCTGCCCGAAAAAGTCAAGGTCATGATGTATCGCTGTGACGTCCAGCCATACATCCCCCCTCCAATGCGATGTTTCAAGTGTTGGCGTTTCGGGCACTTGTCCTCTCGTTGCAACGCTGCTGCAACCTGTCGGGACTGTGGCCGTCCCTCCCATGTGGACACTGCCTGTGCCCCTCCTCCTTATTGTGTCAATTGCGGCGGTCACCACTCTCCCTGTTCACAGGACTGTCCCGCTCTACAAAAAGAGCATAAAATAGTAGAGTACAAGACCTTGGACCGACTCACATACTCAGAGGCTCGGAGGAAGTACAACAAGCTGCATCCAGTATCCCTACTTACATCCTATGCTGCAGCTACGACGATGGCGCCACCACCGGTGGCCACTTCTCGCCCTGCTCCACCTCCATCTGTGGGCCCTATGGGCCACCCCTCTACCTCTGCCTCCCAGACATCTGGAGGCACACCATCTTCTGTGGGGCACGTACTGCCCCCCACGTCGGGAGTGGCTAGCCCCGCTCCCCAGCCAGAAAAGGGTTCCCCTTCTCTGGCTTCTGTTTCTGGGAAGGGAACCTCTTCTCCCCTTCCAACCATGTCCCCCCAGACATCCGACACTAGCCAGCGGCTGAAGGACCCTCGGCCAGAAAGCCGCCTGGCTCTCCAGTCTTCCCACACTCCTCAAGCCCCTCCGGAGAAACCCCCATCCTCCGATAGGTCCAAGGAACGACGGGAAGACAAAAAAGAAAAGAAGGATAAGACAGTGAAGCGCAAGGAAACGCTGGCGGCCTCGGTGCCCCCAGCCCTTGCACGTGACGCATCAGAGGATGAGGTCATCCTTCTTGCGACGCCCGAAGATCTGGCCTTCGCAGATCTCGGGGATGCCATGGAGACGGAGGATCAGACTTCACAGCCAAAGACGAGTGCTCCTGCCATCCCTCTTCCATCTTCATCTTCATGCACCGTCAACCAGGAGACAGTATGATCCTCCAATGGAATTGTGGAGGATTTTTCGGTCACTTGGCCGAATTGCGTCAGCTGATGAGCTCTTTTCCACCACTTTGTGTTGCTCTCCAGGAAACCTGGTTTCCTAGTGATCGGACCCCCACCCTTCGGGGCTACCGGGGGTACTTCAATAACCGCACCATCTACAATAGGGTGTTGGGTGGGGTATGTCTATATGTACATAACTCTGCCTATAGTTCCCCAGTGCCACTTCACACAGCCCTGGAGGCTGTCGCTGTCAGGGTTCGAGCAACACGGGATGTTACCATCTGTTCCCTTTATCTCCCTCCTGATGCAGCAGTGGCACCAGCTGTCCTGGCAGGCTTGATCGGTCAACTTCCTTCACCATTTCTTATTTTAGGAGATTTTAACGCACATCACCCCCTATGGGGGAGCAACGTGACTACAGGACGTGGTCGAGAATTTGAACTACTTTTTAACCAACCTGACCTTTGTCTTCTTAATACAGAAGCTCCAACCCATTTTAGTGTGGCCCATGGCACCTTTTCCGCCATAGACCTTTCTGTGTGTAGTCCGGCCTTACGTCCACTACTTAACTGGTGGGTCCATGATGACCTTTGTGGAAGCGACCACTTTCCCATCTTCCTTTCGCTTCCCCACCACCAACGCCATGCACGCCTACCCCGCTGGTCCTTCCACAGGGCCGACTGGGCAGCATACACTTCTGCTGCAACGTTGGATACCCTCTCCCTGCTGACGCGACAATGGCAGTAGACCAAATTATTTCCAATGTCGTTTCTGTTGCTGAGTCCGCGATACCATCTTCTTCTGCCTTACCTCGGCAAAGACCAGTGCCCTGGTGGTCACCTGAGATAGCAGCAGCTATCTGCAATCGCCGCAGGGCTCTGCAACAGTACCGGCGCCACCCCACCCTTGACCACCTGGTTGCATTTAAGCGTCTTTGGGCCCAGACACGTCGGCTTATCTGGCAGCACAAGCAGGCATGCTGGGAAAAATACGTTTCCGCAATTGGACCCCGTGTCTCCTCCAGCCAGATTTGGACGAAGATTCGCCGTATATCAGGCTACCGTCCACCGGCAGGGATCACGGGTCTCTCTATCCATGGAAATATTCATACCGACCCAACCATCATTGCCGAGTCTTTTGCAGCGCACTTTGCTCTTAATTCGGCGTCCACTGCCTACAGCCTAGGTTTTTGTACCTTAAAAGAGCGGGCTGAGCGAAAGCAATTGGTATTTCGCACAAACCGCCAGGAGCCGTACAATGCGCCATTTACTGAGTGGGAATTTCAAAGCATTCTTGCCAGTTGCCCCAATACATCTCCAGGACCGGACCGAATCCACTGTCGACTGTTAAAACATCTCTCTGTAACCACCCAACACCATCTTTTGGATTTCTTTAATCGTCTCTGGATCGAGGGAGCATACCCGTCCCAATGGCAGAAGACTACCGTTATCCCTCTGCTGAAACCAGGTGCGGTTCCATTGAACGTTGACAGTTACCGTCCCATAAGTCTCACAAACGTTTTTTGTAAGCTTTTGAACGTTTGGTGAGCCGGCGACTTCTGTGGGTTCTCGAGTATCGGGGTCTGCTCGCCCCACAACAAGGTGCTTTCCGGTAGGGTCGCTCTGCCATTGATAACCTCCTCTCTTTGGAGTCGGCGATCCGTACTGCTTTCGCCTGACGTCACCACCTCGTCGCCATCTTTTTCGACCTCCGGAAAGCATATGACTCGGCATGGCGTCATCACATCCTTGCCACACTACATGGGTGGGGTCTCCGTGGCTCCCTCCCACTTTTTATTCAGAATTTTATACTTTCGCGCCGCTTTCGAGCCCGCGTTGGAACCTCCTTCAGTTCCTCCCATATCCAAGAGAATGGGGTACCACAAGCGTCCGTCCTAAGTGTACCCCTCTTCTTAGTGGCCATTAATGGCCTAGTGGCTGCAGTGGGGCCATCAGTTTCTTGCTCTCTCTATGCGGATGACTTTTGCCTGTACTACTCTACCGCTAGTACAACTGTAGCTGAACAACGACTGCAGGCAGCCATTCATCGGGCACAGAGTTGGGTCTCTGCCCATGGTTTTACATTTTCCCCTTCGAAAACCAGGGTGATGCACGTTTGTCGCCAACGCACGGTACACCCGCATCCGGAGCTCTACCTTGATGGTCAGCTCCTTCAGGTTGTGCATACACACCGTTTCCTGGGTCTCCTTTTTGACTCGCGTTTGACATGGCTCCCTCATCTGCGCCAGCTTAAGCAACGGTGTTCACGACATTTGGACATCCTTCGTTGCCTCAGCCATACTGTCTGGGGGGGCAGCACGCCCTGTCCTCCTGCGGTTGTACAACGCTCTGGTGCAGTCACGTCTGGACTACGGAAGCCAGGTCTATGGCTCAGCCTCTCCATCTGCACTGCGAGTGCTCAACCCAGTGCATCATACCGGCATCCGTCTGGCCACTGGAACCTTTCGTACAAGCCCTGTCACAAGTCTCTTGGCAGAGGCTGGAGTCGCCACATTGCGATACCGGCGCGAACAACTACTCGCCCAGTATGCTGCTAGAGTTCACTGTACCCCTCGGCATCCGAATAACAGACTCCTCTTTCGGGGGGAGGTTACTCGTTTGCCGCAGAGGCGACCTCGGTCGGGACTCCCGATAGCAGCGCGTGTCCAATCGCTACTGTCGACGCTGGACTCCTTAGCTCTTAACCGTCCCTTCCGCTCGTTCTCCATGCTCCTCCCTGGACCGTTCCTCGGCCGCGGATTCGGCTGGATCTTTCCAGTGAGCCGAAGACCTCTACTTCTCCTCTGGTCCTACGGCATCAGTTATCTGCCCTGCTCCGTGATTTCTGTCACTCCGAGGTCATTTATACAGATGGTTCTTCAGTTGGCGACCACACTGGATATGCTTACATGCATGGCGCCTATGTTGAACAATGCTCTTTGCCACCCGGCAGCAGCGTCTTCACCGCAGAACTGGTGGCTATATACCACGCCCTTAGACACATCAGCACATGCCGTGGGACCTCCTTCTTGATCTGCAGCGACTCGCTGAGCAGTTTACAGGCCCTTGATGAGTGTTATGCTCGTCATACATTGGTCAGGGCCATTCAGGAGTCGATACTGGCTCTTGGTGACTCTGGTCGCTGTGTTACATTCGATTGGACCCCGGGCCATGTAGGCATCCCGGGCAACGAGAGCGCTGACCAGCTAGCCAAACAGGCTACCACTTGCCGCCCTCTGGCGATTGGCCTCCCAGAAGCAGACTTCCGCCCGTTGCTTTGCAATAAAATACCCGAACTGTGGAACGCCGAATGGTCCGCTCTGGACGTGCCCAATAAGCTGCGTACGATAAAGGACACAACATCTGTCTGGAAGTCCTCGCAGCTGGGTTCCCGTAGGGACTCCGTGGTTCTATGCCGTCTCCGCATTGGTCACACCCATCTGACGCATGGTCACCTCCTCCGTCGAGAGGACCCGCCCGTGTGCCAATGTGGTGCTCCATTGACTGTGGTCCATCTCCTAATCGACTGTCCCATTTTAGCCCCACTGCGGATTTCTTTTAACCTCCCAAACACTCTCTTTGGTGCTCGGCGACGATGCCTCTGTGGCTAATTTGGTTTCACGATTTCTTCGTGCCGGGGGGATTTACCAGTTGCTATAACTCCTCTGGGAGGTCTTTTAGATTCTTATCTCTGTTCTCCTTGACGGGTCTTTAGACTAGAGTTTTTCACGTGTATGCTATGAGGCTGGCTTTTCCCATTTTATACCTATGGTCGGCCAACCACATTCATCGGTTTTATCATAATTTTATCTAGTATTTGTTACTGTGTGTCTGGCGTCTTAGTATCGTCCCTTGGTGACTCTGTCAATATTTCATTGACAGTATGTTCCTTTCTTTTGCCCTACTTTAAATATATCTCAGGCGCATTTAAAGACGACTATGTTTTTCTGTGTGTCGCCTAGCTATGAAGCGGGGGACAGATGGCCATAGTAGTCTAGTCCCCCTAAAACCCCCATACCAACCAACCAACCAACCAACCAACGTTTCCGCAATTGGACCCCGTGCCTCCTCCAGCCAGATTTGGACGAAGATTCGCCGTATATCAGGCTACCGTCCACCGGCAGGGATCGCGGGTCTCTCTATCCATGGAAATATTCATACCGACCCGACCATCATTGCCGAGTCTTTTGCAGCGCACTTTGCTCTTAATTCGGCGTCCACTGCCTACAGCGAAGGTTTTTGTACCTTAAAAGAGCGGGCTGAGCGAAGGCAGTTGGCATTTCGCACAAACCGCCAGGAGCCGTACAATGCGCCTTTTACCGAGTGGGAATTTCAAAGTATTCTTGCCAGTTGCCCCAATACATCCCCAGGACCGGACCGAATCCACTGTCAACTGTTAAAACATCTCTCTGTAACCACCCAACACCATCTTTTGGATTTCTTCAATCGTCTCTGGATCGAGGGAGCATACCCGTCCCAATGGCAGGAGAGTACCGTTATTCCCCTGCTGAAACCAGGTGCAGATCCACTGAACGTTGACAGTTACCGTCCCATAAGTCTCATAAACGTTCTGTGTAAGCTTTTTGAACGTTTGGTAAGCCGGCCGACTTCTGTGGGTTCTCGAGTATCGGGGTCTGCTCGCCCCACAACAAGGTGCTTTCCGGCAGGGTCGCTCTGCCATTGATAACCTCCTCTCTTTGGAGTCGGCGATCCGTACTGCTTTCGCCTGACGTCACCACCTCGTCGACATCTTTTTCGACCTCTGGAAATCATATGACACGGCATGGCGTCATCACATCCTTGCCACGCTACATGGGTGGGGTCTCCGTGGCTCCCTCCCGCTTTTTATTCAAAATTTTCTACTTTCGCGCCGCTTCAGAGTTCGCGTTGGCACCTCCTTCAGTTCCCCCCATATCCAAGAGAATGGGGTACCACAAGCGTCCGTCCTAAGTGTACCCCTCTTCTTAGTGGCCATTAATGGCCTAGTGGCTGCAGTGGGGCCATCAGTTTCTTGCTCCCTCTATGCGGATGACTTTTGCCTGTACTACTCTACCGCTAGTACAACTGTAGCTGAACAACGACTGCAGGCAGCCATTCATCGGGCACAGAGTTGGGTCTCTGCCCATGGTTTTACATTTTCCCCTTCGAAAACCAGGGTGATGCACGTTTGTCGCCAACGCACGGTACACCCGCATCCGGAGCTCTACCTTGATGGTCAGCTCCTTCAGGTTGTGCATACACACCGTTTCCTGGGTCTCCTTTTTGACTCGCGTTTGACATGGCTCCCTCATCTGCGCCAGCTTAAGCAACGGTGTTCACGACATTTGGACATCCTTCGTTGCCTCAGCCATACTGTCTGGGGGGGCAGCACGCCCTGTCCTCCTGCGGTTGTACAACGCTCTGGTGCAGTCACGTCTGGACTACGGAAGCCAGGTCTATGGCTCAGCCTCTCCATCTGCACTGCGAGTGCTCAACCCAGTGCATCATACCGGCATCCGTCTGGCCACTGGAACCTTTCGTACAAGCCCTGTCACAAGTCTCTTGGCAGAGGCTGGAGTCGCACCATTGCGATACCGGCGCGAACAACTACTCGCCCAGTATGCTGCTAGAGTTCACTGTACCCCTCGGCATCCGAATAACAGACTCCTCTTTCGGGGGGAGGTTACTCGTTTGCCGCAGAGGCGACCTCGGTCGGGACTCCCGATAGCAGCGCGTGTCCAATCGCTACTGTCGACGCTGGACTCCTTAGCTCTTAACCGTCCCTTCCGCTCGTTCTCCATGCTCCTCCCTGGACCGTTCCTCGGCCGCGGATTCGGCTGGATCTTTCCAGTGAGCCGAAGACCTCTACTTCTCCTCTGGTCCTACGGCATCAGTTTTCTGCCCTGCTCCGTGATTTCTGTCACTCCGAGGTCATTTATACAGATGGTTCTTCAGTTGGCGACCACACTGGATATGCTTACATGCATGGCGCCTATGTTGAACAACGCTCTTTGCCACCCGGCAGCAGCGTCTTCACCGCAGAACTGGTGGCTATATACCACGCCCTTAGACACATCAGCACATGCCGTGGGACCTCCTTCTTGATCTGCAGCGACTCGCTGAGCAGTTTACAGGCCCTTGATCAGTGTCATGCTCATCATACATTGGTCAGGGCCATTCAGGAGTCAATACTGGTTCTTGGTGACTCTGGTCGCTGTGTTACATTCGTCTGGACCCCGGGCCATGTAGGCATTCCGGGCAACAAGAGCGTTGACCAGCTAGCCAAACAGGCTACCACCTGCCGCCCTCTGGCGATTGGCCTCCCAGAAGCAGACTTCCGCCCGTTGCTTCGCAATAAAGTACGCGAACTGTGGAACGCCGAATGGTCCGCTCTGGACGTGCCCAATAAGCTGCGTACGATAAAGGACACAACATCTGTCTGGAAGTCCTCGCAGCTGGGATCGCATAGGGACTCCGTGGTTCTCTGCCGTCTCCGCATTGGTCACACCCATCTGACGCATGGTCACCTCCTCCGTCGAGAGGACCCGCCCGTGTGCCAATGTGGTGCTCCATTGACTGTGGTCCATCTCCTAATCGACTGTCTCATTTTAGCCCCACTGCGGATTTCTTTTAACCTCCCAAACACTCTCTCTTTGGTGCTCGGCGACGATGCCTCTGTGGCTAATTTGGTTTTACTATTTCTTCGTGCCGGGGGGATTTACCAGTTGCTATAACACCTCTGGCAGGTCTTTTAGATTCTTATCTCTGTTCTCCTTGACGGGTCTTTAGACTACAGCTTTTCATGTGTACGCTATGTGGCTGGCTTTACCCATTTTATACCCATGGTCGGCCAACCACATTCATCGGTTTTATCATAATTTTATCTTGTATTTGTTACTGTGTGTCTGGCGTCTTAGTATCGTCCCTTGGTGACTCTGTCAATATTTCATTGACAGTATGTTCTTTTCTTTTGCCCTACTTTAACTATAGCTCAGGCGCATTTATAGACGACTATGTTTTTCTGCGTGTCGCCTAGCTATGAAGCGGGGGACAGATGGCCATAGTAGTCTAGTCCCCCTAAAACCCCCATACCAACCAACCAACCAATTGTTCGCTTATATTAAGTCCATTAAAGACTGCAACTGTCCTCGAAGTAGCCGAACACAGCCCTTACAATGTTTGTTCACAAGGCAACCAAGATTCCGAGATTTGTGCGATCCATCCTAACAGAGCAATTGGTCTCCAGCCATCTGCTCAACCCCTTTCGAGGAGGACCAGGATTCATTTTCGGGATTATCTTCCTTTTCCGGTTAAAGGTGCCGGAAATAAGATCGCTTTTCATCCTCTTCCATTGGCTACGTAACCTAAGGGCACTTTGTACACTCAGCTTGCGTTCAGACACAATAAAAGAAATACCTGAGAGGAGTTATAGGTTGCACAAGAGAAGACAGGCTAAGAAATCAAGATATTAGGGAAGAACTGCAAATGGTTAGCTTAAATGATAAAAAACGAAAGTGCAGAAGAAAATGAACACACATCTACACTATTGTCCACTAAAATTGTGACACCAAGAAGAAATGCAGATGATAATTGGTATTCATTGGACAACTATATTGTACTAGAACTGACATGTGATTACATTTTTACGCAATTTGAGTGCATAGATCGTGAGAAATCCTACAACCACCTCTGGCCTTAATAACGGTCTTGATACGCCTGGGCATTGAGTCAAACAGCATGGATGGCATGTACAGGTAAGGCTGCCCATGCAGCTTGAACATGATACCACAGTTGCCGTATTGTGACGAGCCAGTTGCTCGGCCACCATTGACCAGACGTTTTCAATTGGTGAGAGAGCTGGAGAATGTGCTGGCCAGGGCAACAGTGGAACAAGGTCGGATCGTAGCCTATCGCGATTGCGGTGTATCGTATGGCGACATTGCTGCTCGCGTTGGTCGCGAGCCAATGACTGTTAGCAGAATATGGAGTCGGTGGGTTCAGGAGAGCAATATGCAACGCCGTGATGGATCCCAACGGCCTCGTATCACTAGCAAGGCTGTAACGGATCGTGCAGCCGCGTCTCGATCCCTGAGTCAACAGATATAGACGTTTTGCAAGAAAACAAACACCTGCACGAACAGTTCGACGACGTTTCGAGCAGCATGGACTATCATCTCGGAGACCATGGCTGCGGTTACGCTTGACGCTGCATCACAGACAGGAGCGCCTGTGATGTGTATGCAACGACAATCCTGGGTGCACGAATGGGAAAAATTCATTTTTTCGGATGAATGTCGGTTCTGTGTACAGCATCATGATCGTCGCATCCGTGTTTGGTGAAATCGCGGCGAACGCACATTGGAAGCGTTTATTCGTCATTGCTATACAGAGGTATCACCCAGCGTGATGGTATGGGGTGCCATTGCTTACACATCTCGGTCACCGCTTGTTCACATCGACGGCACTTTGAACAGCGGCCGTTACATTTCAGATGTGTTACGACCCGCGGCTCCACTCTTCATTCAATCCCTGAGAAACCCTACATTTCAGCAGGATAATGCACGACCGCATGTTGCAGGTCCTGTACGGGCCTTCCTGGATACGGAAAATGTTCCACTGTTGCCCTGACAACGCATGTTCCTAGACTAAATTTCAGTAAATGTCTGATGATTGCCTCAGAAGCCGAAAATCGATTAACATAATAAACAAACCTGTAGAACAAACACAGAATTATGTGTTTTTCTTTTTCATTTTCATAATGAATTTGTTCTAATAAGAGCCGACGGAATAATCAGTTAATATGACAGACTGACAACCTAAGTGGAATGTGTGTGGCTAGCTAGTCCTCCACTCACTGTTCCATCGAAGATAATAATTTATTTCTCTGCATGTAAAATCTCTTCCGGTTTGTTGACAACGCATGTTCCTTGACTAAATTTCAATAAATGTTTGATGATTGCCTAAGAAGCCGAAAATCGATTAACATAATAAACAAACCTCTAGAACAAACACAGAATTATGTTGTGCTTTTTTTCATTTTCATAATGAATTTGTTCCACTAAGAGCCGACGGAATAATCAGTTAATATGACAGACTGACAACCTAAGTGGAAAGTGTGTGGCTAGCAAGTCCTGCACTCGTCGAAGTGGTAACGGTAGTAACAACTGTGATCGAGAATGATGTACAAGGTCGTCTGGCTTACCTGTACTGGCGGCCCGACTAACATTAAACATTGAGGGTAGTAGGCGGAAGGTAATGCCCATCTTTCCTCGCAGGACGTTACTGGGAGCTGCTCTCTGCGCTGCCTCTAGGTCACGGAAGCCGCCGCGCCGGTAATAGATGAGTCGCCCGCTCTCATTACCACTGTCGTTTCCAATTGAGCCGTAGCTCAGCCGGCTGCCGCTGCATTGAGACCTGTAATGTGACACCGAGATATACAATGCGCTTACCACTGCCCCTGTCTCATGTATTTAATTTATGCAACGCAGCGATGAACACAGAGCGCTAGTAGGAGAACGATTTACATGTCAGCATATATCCACAAAAGGAAAAAGGTAGAACGACTCCGTAGCCGGAATAGAATCCAACTTGCAACGTGACGCATATATCTGTTCCACTCACGGTATCACGACTGAAATTGGATATACACATCTGTCTGCTTAAAAGAAATATTAAATAGAAATCGCAATGTACTTCGTGTTATATCGCGGTTTATTTCATAATGAACCGGTTTTACGCTTCTCGAGCTATCCTCTACTAGTAAACGCAAACACTGCGTCCTTTGAGAAGGTATCACGGATGTCCTCCAATGTTTATAACAGGCTAGATGCGCCCCGCGGTGTTACCCGCGGTCGACCAGGCAGTTCTAAGGAAACAATGCCGAAACGTACTACCCACTTGTACGCGTCATTAAAATGTTCTGGAGTTACAGCACTGCCAGCCAATTACGGCCCAGCAAATCGGTGGCAGCACACGGGTTCCTCGAACCTTATTCGTTTGTTATCTGACATGTTGTATGGTAGGCGGTCTTAATATTTTTGATTAAGCAGACACAATACCTATAGCCTTGACCGCAAATTTATTTTCAATAGTGATGAACGGTTTCAACTCATTTCTGAGTCACCTTCGGATCTAAAACTAAACGATGATACAATACGAAGTGTGGACAATTTAAAATGCGAAATCGTTAACATTTTTTTTTACCTGATAATACACACCAATTTACCCGTTTGTTAATAGTTATATCTGCCATAGGCAGTATAACCTTCCCATCATCAAAATACAACTTAAATGCCAACAAAAGGCGGTACAACATTTGAAGAAAATCACATTGGTTGTTGCATATATATGACACATATTGATTGATATATTTTTGATGATCAGTAGTTAAAATCAGGCATTGCTGGCTAAAATTGACCGAATGTGTGTTTTACATGAAACACATGGTATTTAAAATTACGTTTTTGAATTCTAGTTCCATGAAATGCTCTGTGAGCCATATGATGAGTAACTTGTTAACTATGCTTCAGTATGACGTTAGTCAGCATGTGGGTCACTTCAAAAACGAAATTTTAAATACCATGTGTTTCATGTAAAAGCCGCATTATGTGCAACAACCAAAGTGGTTTTCTTCAAATCTTGTGTCGCCTTTTGTTGTCATTTAAGTTCTATTTTGATGATTGGAAGGGTGGACTAGGGCCATGCTCAGTGGAAGAAAGGTAGAGGCTACCATGATGAATGAAAAAATGATAATCAACACCACTAGGGGTTGCCTGCAAGGAGAAGTTCTTTCCCCTTTATTGTGAAATCTAATGGTGAATGATCTCATTGGAGAATTAAACTCTAGGCAGTACTTTGGCAAAGGATACGCAGATGATTTGTCATAGTAATACTTGGCAAATTTGCTGGCACAGTGAAGGTGCATAGGACATTGTGCAAGACTGGTACAGAAAACAGAATCTGGGGGTTAGTCCTAAGAAGACTGTTGTTGTACCATTCACAAGGAAACGTATCCAACACTCAAGTTGAAATCTAAAGCTACCTGTGAAGGGGACAGTGAAATATCTAGTGGTTACCCTAGATGAGAAACTGACATGGACCCCTCACATTAGGAATATTTGCTCCAAGGCAAAAGGTACTTCGGTAAGTACCAGGAGAGCTTGTGGCAAAAATTGGGGCCTGAGCCCCGAGGGTATGCACTGGATATACACCACGGTGATTAGACCCAGGATCACCTATGGGGCGGTCGTGTGGTGGAAGAAGGTAGAACAGCAGGTTGCTGCTAAGGAGCTTGGTAAGGTGCAGAGACTAGCCTGCTTAGCCATAAAAGGCGGAATTAATAGCACCCCAACTGCTAGGATGGAAACCATACTGGATACAGACTCAAAACTGGCAACAACTGGAACTCTTTGGGATATCCAGAATCATACGCTAAAATAGTGAGTGAGGTAAATATAGGAAAGTTTGGGGAAATGCCAGCCGTCTCTATTATAACCCCATACTACTTCAACAAGCCTTTCAATATAACAATTGGAAGTAGGGAGCAGTGGCAGAAAATAGTTCGACACCGTATGGGGGATATTGTCTGGTTCACTGACGGGTCAACATCAGACCAAAGCGTTGGGGCTGGGGTATACAGGGTGCAGCCAAGACTGGAGGGCGTCATCTCTCTAGGGAAACTGGCCTCAGTATTCCAGGCCGAAATCACTGCCATCAGGGCATGTGTGGAGGAGAATTTGCGTAGGTGCTACAAAGATCGTAGCATCTATATTTATTCAGACAGCCAGGCAGCCCTGAGATCACTGGCAGCTCCTGCAACAAGGTCTAAATTGTTGCAGAATGTCACAGGGTTCTGGTGGAGCTGGGGCAAAGCAATAGAGTAAACCTATTGTGGGTCCCTGGCCACTCGGGGATCAGTGGCAACGAACATGCCGACAGATTAGCCAGGATGGGGGCAGAGAGTCCATTTATTGGACCGGAACCTGTCATGGCAATCACCAAGCCGATAATCAAATTAGAGCTACGTAACTGGCTCAGAAGACAGCACGTAGAATATTGGACCAAAGTCTACCAACAAAAACACGGCAAGGTAATGATGCCAAAGCCATGTTTTAAAAGAAGCTCTGCAATCCTGGGCCTGAACAGGAGAGAGATTAACTCATGGTTGGATTGCTGACAAGCCATGGGAATTTCAAAAAACACCTACATACAATGGGAATAACAGAAGGGGACCCTAAATGTAGGATCTGTGATGACGGTGATGAAACTGCATCACATCTAATCCTCGAATGCATTGCATTGGAGAATAAAAGGCACAAAACATTTGGGACAACTAGACCCGAAGAAATTGTGTCTAATAAAGAACTGGTAAAGGGACTCCTTGCACAGTTAAAGGGCATTGGTTGGCTTTACTAGATATACAGGGAGCGATACCGCACAATGAACTTAGTTTCGGTGCGGGCAGTGGCGGGTTGGACCAAGACTGTTTTGGCTTCCCTGGAAACATCAAATAAAATAAAATCAAATCAAAAGGTGAAAAACTATTAAGTATTTCATATTTTAAAATGTTCACACATTCTATTGTATCTTCTGTTACTTTCAGATCCGAAGATGACTTATAAATGAGTAGAAACCTGTCATCACTATTAATAAATTTGCGGTCAAGACTATAGATTTATATACAGGGTGTTTCACTGTGTTTGCCTCTGTAACTTATAAAATAATAGGTGACGGGATATTTTCATGTGGTAGGTCAACACAAGAAATGTTACAATTTCTGCGGAGCTATGAAAATAGTTTATTGTATCATTTTCCAAAGAGTTGCAGCACAAACATATATTTTTTTAATGGAACAATAGTTTTTTTCTATCGTGTATTGGAGTCGTTTAAACCAGCTGCGTCCAAATCATTTTAAACTACATTCCTATCACTGTTAGTTTGGGTGCTACAACCCTTCCAAGTTCCGGGGGCGGAGGTTGCGATAGCGTAGCTGACTGGCCGAGTGGCTAGCCCCTGGGGCACGGCCCACTGTCTCATGACCACCAGCCAGTCTGCTACGCTGTAGTAGCCTCTGCCCCCTAAACTTTGAAGGGTTGTAGTTCCCAAACTAACAGTGATAGGAATGTAGATTAAATTGATTTGGACGCAGCTGGTTTCAACAAATCCAATGCACAATAGAAAAAACTATTGTTCCATTTCAAAAATTATATATTTGTGGTGTAACTCTTTGGAAAATGATACAATAAAATATGTTCATAGCTCCGCAGAAAGTGTAACATTTCTTGTGTTGACCTACCGCTATAAAATTTCCCGTGACCTATTATTTTATGTCACAGAGGAAAACACACTTAGTGAAACACCCTGTATATATATATATATATATATATATATATATATATATATATATATATATAAGATACGTGAAAAGTGGCTAACGTAAACTCAATCAAGTGAAATTTCCAGAATGGGTTTGCGACGACGAGAGATGCACATAATTAGCATTTCAATGCAGGCTCACATTTCGGCACCAGTAGCGCTACTTGGTAGCCCTGTTTAAATGGGGGCAGATGGCATTGTCTACATACTAGAATTGTTGTTCCATGTGGTTGTTTTGAGTAAGTGGCTTCAGTCAACACTACCTAGAGACAAGGCCTCACTACAGCCCGTGCCACGTCACATCGTCCTGGCCCGAGGTCTACGAGAAAGACAGGCCGCGGCACGCACGTTTAATCACGTGGTCAAGTGAGGCCTGAGTCAGCGCGATCGCTAGCAGATTGGCTGGCCGCTATGAGACAGTGGGCTGTGCCCCAGCGGCCGGCCAATCTGCCTTCGATCGCGCTGACACAGGCCTCACTTGACCACGTGATTAAACGTGCGTGCCGCGGCCTGTCTTTCTCGTAAGCCTCGGTCCAGGCCGTGACCGCCAGCTTACTGGCTCTCTGCAGCGAGGCAGTGGGCTGTGCGAACGAGCTAGAATTTCGTAGAGTGGTGATAGGTCCGCCATGTTTGAGGCAAATTGAACTGGCGTCCGCCATGTTGTTTGGGGTATCGGCTGACAGCTGTATGCCACGCCAACTAGATAACTATTTACACAGTTCCAAGCTTTAAATAAAAATTGACTACAGAGTACAGATGTCCATGAAGTTCTGTTGGTGTCTCCAGACTTTATCTAAGCTGCGAATTAATGAGCCAGATAGTGTATTTTCTCAAAATACGGTAATGAAATCTCACGAACCAGTCAATAATAATAATAACACTTCTAGTTCAAAGTATAAGTTACCTGAGGTTTCACCCAACAACGAAAATACCACTTTGGAAATATTTGTGTGAATTATAATGGACGTTCATTGTCTAAAAGTGCTGCAAAATGTATACAGTGAACAGTAATCGTTATGATGAACAATCTAGGGTTATCATACGCCCCTTTTTTCCCGGACACGTCCTATTTTAGAGATAAGAAAATGTGTCCGGACTACATGGGCTATTTTTGCACATCTCCTCCTAAAATAATAAACTTATTTCAGATAAACTTGGTACAAATATTGCTTACCATAACACAACAATTGCTGTGGGGTTAAAACATACCAACGACACATGGCTCAGGTGATATTACTTAGTACACAGTGAGTCACAAAAACTTTCCCATCACCCGACGCGTGATTTCGGAACTTTCATACACCCGCTATTTATTCATCACAGACGGTTTCGTAATATCACACTCTACGATTGTGGAAAATTATATTATTGTAGGACACAGTCAAAGATGTATGGCGTCATCAGTATTGAACTGCAAGGAAACGAAACTTAAAGGGACAGATAGTAAAGTAGAAGCTGATGGACATAAAGGGAAGAACGACTTGGACTAAGATAAGAAAGGAATATATACATGTAGTTTAAGAGATATGACGACACGAACAATTACCACATCAGCCAATCATCCTACAAGGAATGGGAGAGAATGACACTGTGTACATCCCACGAATTCCCCTTATTCCGACAGATCTAACTTTTAACTTCAAGAGACTGAGGTTTACAATGAGACCTGCAACTTATATTAGGATTAACAAATACTTCGGAATGGAATTGACATCTCCATATTCTTCACATAATCAACTCTACGGCACCTGCTCAAGGATTTGGTCACCAAAGAATCTATTCATACTAGCTCCTGGACAAGTAACAAGAAATATTGTTTATAGTCAAGTTGTGAATTAAATTAATGAGTTACATCATTTGCATTGTATTACAACTTTTCTTTCCTTGGATGCTACACTTATAATTTTGTACATTATGTATATTTCTTCCTTTTACTGTTTCATAATTTCTGAGCTATTATTATGAATATAAGATGATGAATTTTCCGAATTTTTATTTTCGTTTCTAATACAAGACTGAAAAAATGAATATACACCTGGGCAATTCCGGATTTAGTAGCTAGAATGTATGTAATCCGAAGAGGCGATGCCCATATAAAATTATCATTTTGATTCTTTAGTTTTATCAAACCCATATACTGGGTCCAATTTCGAATCTAAACCATCCAGGAACCCACTGAAACACACATAAAATCTCATCAAAATCGGTCCAGCGGTTAAGGAGTAGACCAGTGACAATGACGTAAGTTGAATTATAAATAGTGACATTTTCATCATCATGCTTATCTCGAGGTACTTGTACACGTCTCTCTGTGCTGTAATGATTCATTGAATTGCTTTTGTTGCCACCAATTGCTATGCCGATGACGACTTTCAACTCATTTGCGTAGTGTCTCTTTCTACAAGCATTGTTTAGATTGAAATTTTTCGCGGAATTTTACTGAATATAATGCCCAGCACAATTAGAATAAATTGAAATACATGAAAAATTTAAAAAGCACGGTTACGGCGTATGCTAATTTGGAAAACACGAGTAAGGTGAAATAAAATGTATCATCAAGGAAAAGTTTGATTTCGAAACACGGCACCGTGTATTGAATGCTTACAGACACTAGACAACAACAAATAATTTATAATAAAACATTGAAGTCATTAATACATGTAAAAACTAATCTTGCATCAAATTACACACAGTGTGCAAAATTTCATTAAGATCATTTGTGTAGTTTAGATTAGATTAATTTTTGTATCATAGATCATATATACAACATTTCGTAATAATGTGGTAGGTGTCAGTTTAGTAAATGGTGTCTATACATGACAAATAATATTTTAAGGATTTTTTATTTTAATTTTCATTAATTAATTAATTAATTTCTTTAGTCTTATCTAAAAATTCATCTAAATTATAGTTCAGTGTTTATCGCGGACAATCACCTTCTCACAAGAGTTTATTATAAGTAAAAATATAAGTAAAACGTAAAAGATGTTTCATTTATCTTTTGTACTTGTAGTTACAAAAACTCTACTTTTGTCCTACAAGCGCATGTTCAAGCGATTAGTGCAACATGTTTTTGCGTATACTGGCGAACCCGGCAATGCTTCTCAATTTATAAATGTGTATGAAAATCTGATATACCTACCTCTCAGAGAATGTAAAAAATATAATTTGGTCTCCCTTGCACCTGCAGCACTGTGTATGACATTCAAAGACATCGTGCAATAAAATTCCAACTGCTGCTTTAAATACAAGTATATTTATTACTATATGACCTATTTCGGCTTTCAATAAGAAAATCATAAAACAATATTAAGAACAAATATTGCTTTAATAAAATTTACGGAGCAATAAATAAAGTGGCAGCACGAGAGCCAATGAAGTATGTGGATATCACGACCATCTGACATTACAAGATGACGCTAAAGCCGAAATAAGTCCTATAGTAACAAATATAATTGTATTTAAAGCAGCAATTGGAATTTTATTGCATAAATTAAAAAATATAGTTTAGATAGGTAATACGGTGAATTTAGTAACAGACATAATATACAGATTTTCTTTAAAGGTGATACCATTGATTTCTATACTATCAATACTTCGATTTTCAGGTGTCTGAGCTTACCAGCCGTATATGTTCATTTTCAAATTCTTGCCAAATTAAAACTTCACGAAATGTTACTATAACATGAAAAAGAAATAGGCCTACGTTTCGATTCCACTTCAGTATCAGCCTATTACATCGAATATTGACGTAAAATTCAAAACTGGAGGTAAAATAGCAATTTTTTGTCACTTACAAACTAATATAAATTCTACTACCAAACTCTAACATGGCAAGTAATGAAAAATTCAAGAGTGAAACATATGAATATGCAAACACGCTACAGAGGCGAGCGTTATACATGCAAGTTGTATACAGATAACCAGGTGATACGGTAATTATTAAGGCACGATATAATGTTTTTCCTAAGGGTATTTGCAGCGTTATTTTGTGGACTTTTTTTACGCCACACTCACCTCACTTCCACACATTTTGCGGACTTTTTTTCGTCACACACACCTAACTGCCAGACAACTTAATCAATTTTACACCTGAACCTTCGTCATAAATCACACTGTGATTGGGGAAAACCGGATTAAAATCAGTTTACTAGTTTTTGCCTTTATCAAGGAAGGGCGTACAAACGGAGCAGGAAGACTTGGTTATATAACAAGTATAAATTCGCATAATTCTGAAACGCTGCTGTACCAAGATTTAATTTGGGATGCATTAAGGCATCATTACTATTCGATATTTTACGATATACATCGATTCACAAGAAATGATATGCACAGCTAAGGAATCTGAAACCGCTCATAAACTACAAATACCTTAATTATTCTTTCAAGAAATCTCGGCGTAGTTAATTTTATAGCAGCTTAACATTTTTAGATCACCCCAGTGCCTTGTTAAGTGTGAAGCATTTTAATAGTATGTTTAGTATGTTATATAATTTGTGCCACACCTACACTCTTTATTACCTCTCCTCTTACATGTTTTGTAATCAGTACCACAGATAGTTAGATGAGGCACGCAGGATCGAATTTATAAGGGCAAGCTTGTGGAAGTGACGTGGGGTAGAAAGACGCCTACGTGACTTATTTACACATCTCTCTTGAGCACATATTGGTGGACATTAGTATGGTGTTAGTCACCCAACACCTTCATGCGATATTTGTGGAGGAATAACAACCTCCTCTTCCCCTAGATCAGACATCAGAGACGTTATACTTTAATTGCAAGGTACTATCTTCACCTAAACGTTCACTGCGGCTACAGCAAGTCTTTTGTTCTCGCCTTGTAACTGAATGTTGCGAAATTGATATTTTTCTACGTTTTGTTTTTCTCTATAAAATATGAAGACACCATAAGATTTGCATCTGCCAAAGTGTGGAAGAAGATATGTTAATAAATAAAAATTAATAAATCACGTAAAAATCTGAAATATCGCGGCATGTAATAACAAGAAAGAATAGCTCATCCATGATGCTGTAACTGCAGTGAAACATTTATGGGTAACACGACGAAACACAATTCTCTGATCAAGTCATACACTTGTAATTTGAAACGAGCACTATATTTATAAGCACATACAAAATGCGGGATTTTTTATATTTTTAATTTTTTTAGGTTTTTACTTTCCCTTGACGCTGCGGTATGGATCGATATCGAGGTTGTTCAGGGTATCCCATTTCAGGAATGTCACTGCCGACAAACCTCTGCCTCAGACAGGCTGCTTTATGATAGAGTGCACAAGCGTGCTTATGAAAGGGTCATCGTCTCCGAACTGCTCATCTAGCGTACGCCGTAAAGAATGCTGTAACACGTTGTATATCCATCCACATTATGAGTCTCCATAAGCGCAACAAGAGAACCACACCGTACCCATACCGTAATACCACTTCCTTCGTACTTCAGTACCGCTGCTACGCACATAATGTACACAAAACAACCGGCAAGCACATACCCTTCCATAGAATTTTCACAGCGGAAAGCGTTTCCAGACATCCACCTTCCAGAGATGTCACCTGAACAACATGTAACTAATGTTATCTGACCAACATGTAATTTACGTGCATTGGGTACTTTTAACGGCAAGATTCTGATGATGGCCCAAGCCTAAACGCATAAAGTAATTTTGTTGCCAACAGGTGACTTTCGTCAATATAGTGACTTATACAGCTTTTTTCAGACTTCATTCATTCTTCATTCTCTGTTGGTAATTGCTGTGTCGTCTAATAGAAATCGTACATCATTTTACCATACATATGCAAATCAAGCTATTAATTAAGTTATTCAAAACTACATTTGAAAGTTTAATTCACAAATCAGAAATTTCAGGTGTATCTTCGGAATATGTATGAAGCTCACACCTCTGGCGTTACTTGGCTTGTGCTTTTGTTTACAAGTTCTACAACCTCATTTATACGATTCACTTCCGTTGCGAAAGGCGATGCAGTTCTGAGCGACTTAAGCCGTGGTTCATCTAATTTCTTCATTATTATAGTATGTCAGAGGTGCTGCAAGGTTACCACGATGTGTAAGTAATAGTGAATCGATTATCTGCTCTACTGGACACATAAAAATATAACTAAACACGCAAGAAATTTCGAATCCTAATGTCGTCAGAAGATTTCTTTGATGCGCTGTAGCATATATTTCATGGTAATCCGTTTGTTCTACATACACACACAATTCTTGCAGCTGAAGTCTGCTGTCCAAATCTCGCTCTGGGTGAACAGCGCGTAGAGGACAGGGAAGACGGAGAGAGAGGATGGAATGGATGGTGGGAGGAAAAGGGGGAGGGGGAGACAATGGAGACGTCCAGCTTGTCGGAGAATCTTAGCACTAACCCACGCGCTTTCAAATCTAAATTTTTTATTCTGTCGAGGAACCCCTAGAAAAGTTAAACAATTAAACTAATTCCTTTATTTTCATTATTGATTCTTTGTACGTAGTCTTCAGATTGTCGTATGCATGGCACAACTTAAAGTTTTTCTATTACCATTCTTGTGTTAAACTTCATGTATTGACACGTTCCATGATCATGGAGTCTTACTCCTCAATTAGGTCCTTCGGAACATAAAACCATATTATTATTATTACTACGGAAGAAATTATGAATGAAAAGCAGGACGTATCACAGTGCAGCATCTCGAAATAGTCAAAACACCTGGCTGTATTACTTCAGGCGGTATTGTAATACTATTACATTTATACCATTCTGTATAGTTACTTTCTTTCCCTATCTGGGATTATGTCTACCAAATAGGTAATAGATGACATTTCTAACAAGCGGTGTGCATTAATTCGGAAATGCACATTAGCTGTGTTACACATAATCATACAGTAATCTTATAGTAATACATATTTACACTTAGCTACTTCTTGGAAATCTTACGGATAAAAATCGGCGGGTGTTTCCTATGTTTCCGGTAAAAGAACCCAACAAGAGGAAAGGTTTCGCAGTTGTTATTTAATCTTTATTACAAGGGCATATAATAAACTAGACGGAATTTATTTTATACCCTGTTTTATGCAAAGGATAGGTTTAGTCTTCGAATGGTGTTTAAACCCTTCAATACCACATTATGAAATCAGCTTTGGAAAATGAAAAGTCGGTGTCTATTGTATTAATGCACATTATGTGTTTTAAAATTTTTGGTCGAACTGTTGCTTTTTTTATGTCACGTGTTTCATGCACAACACAGACGTTTATATCGAGGTATTTTATTAGTTGGACTTTTTTTTTTTTTTTTTTTTTTTTTTTTTTTTTTTTTTTTTGTAGTTAACACTGCCAGATCAATAAGGATAGCATAATCTTCGCCACAGCACCAAAGGCAATTCACTGCTGGAATAAAATAAAAGGAACCACACTCACGCTCACACCTCAGCCACATACAGACGGCAACGCAACACAACCTCCAAGATGGACACATTAATGCCTCAGAAGTGGCTACACTTCGTACGAAGCGGCAAAATGTGCTACTAGAAGTGTGTTGTTCATCAACAAACATGCAGCTTTCAGAATTGATGCACAAAATAGGTATAATTCAACTTTTAATACGTTGTTGTCCAAGAAGAACATTGGTAATGAAAGGGTTAAGAATTTGCATAGCCTGTGTCACCCTTGTGTGTGTGAGTGTGTGTGACAGCTAAACTAGTGTCAGTGAGGTTTGTGTGGTCAGACATGGACAGAGAATGTTTTCAGTCGTTCTTACCGACGCTACCATTTATGTAAAGGTTAGTTCCGGATGTCAGTACGCATTTCACTCACATTCACTTGGATATCGTCTCCCTCATACAGCCATCTAAGAGACTGACGGTACACGCTATCAATGACATTCCGGAAGAGAAACTTGCGGCAACATTCACGTTAACGCTAGATTTGATTATTCTCTTGTCATAATAATCAACAGGGGGAGGGGCTGTACGGCTCCTAATTATTCATACAGCTCGCCTAGCTTTGCGGGCACATCACCCAATAAGACAATGACATACCACACGGCTAAAAGGTCCTGGAACCCATCTTCTCCCTTCGTGTCCACCACCATCCCTGTCAACACCAGCTCCTTTCCCTCTCCCAATGTGGCTCCCAAACTTCCTTCGCTGTCGATGACTTCACCCACCTCCTCTGCATCCAGATGAATTCCCGTCACACTGCCATCTTTATCGCCCTCGACATCGAAAAGGCCTACGACAAAGTGCGCCATTCCGCTCTCAAGCCCCAAAGCTACAGACTTCCTAATAATGATGTCCGATTCATTGCTCCCTGCCTCTCCCACCACCCATCAATTCCAGAGGGCTCTCTGCTGGGGTGCCCCAGAGCACCGTTCTATCCCATCGCCTCTTCTTAATTTACTTGGCAGACATGCAACACCCCCAGCCTCCTGTCCATCAGTATGCTGACTGCCTTCCTAGCCCCTGTCCCCTCCCTTGCTCTAGTCACACCTCTCCAAACTCTCCACTTGATGCATCCAGTGGCTCCTTACTCTCAACCCTACCAAGTCCCTGGCAATTATCATAGGTCACGCAATCCTTCCACCACCGAGACCTCTACCTTACTCCCGACGACTGTTCTATCCCTCAAACCTCAACCCTTAGATAGCTAGGCCCCACCCTTGAACACTTCCTTTCCTGGAAACTTCAGCTTCATTCCGTCAGAAAACCCTCTCCTACCTCAACGTGCTTAAGCTCCTCTCCAGCCGGACATGGGGACTTAAACCCTCCACCATACTTGAACGCCAGGCCTCTGCCTCGCTGACCCATCTGGCTCTCTTCCCCCACGCAGATCCTATATGACCTTATTCATTTTCCACACATCCTCAAATACGTGGAGCACATCCCTACCCTCTGCGTTTCCCAGAAAATAGAATCCTGTCACCCTCTGGTTTCCCACCTCCTCTTGAATCCTGGGCCTCTGCCATGCCCTCCCTCCCTCCACCTCCACAATCTCCACATCCTTTCCGATGGCAACTTCCATCGGCTTCCTCTCCCAGATCACGCCCAGATGACGCTCTATTCTTCCTATGAACCTTAATCCTTCCTTGTATATGAAACGCCCCCTCTCCCCAACTCCCTCCCTCACTTGGCTCTCCCTACCTCTCCTGTTCCCCTGGAGTCCTATCATCTTCCACTCTCCCCCTCCTCTCCATTTCCCACCCGACCGCACTTCCCTTCCCTGTCTCATCCCCTGCGGGATTCAGTGCTTATACTTTTAACTGTGTGCCTTGTCAAGTGTTGTGTGCAGTGTCGTGTTGCTTTATGTTTTTAATACTTTGGCAGCTGCCGAACAGGCAGGAAAGTGTGTTTTATGGAGCGTCTCTTGTTATTATCGCCGTTTTATTTCTTACATCAGCGTGTTTTAGCCTCCGTGGCAGTTTTCACTCTGAATATGTACATTCTAATACCATTAACTTGTATTTTAACCTCCATATTTTTTCGACTGTTTTATTTCATTCTTCGCTATTTTTCTCCTACGCTATTTTAACGTTCCATTCTCAAATACTGTACATTAGCTCGGCTGAAGAGCAGCGTACTATGCTACTGTAAAAGGAAAGAAAAAAACGCGGCTAGTAATTGGCATGTTTGAAAGGTGGCACAGCACACTGAAGACAGAACTTAGGTGGCACTGAACCACACGGATTTCCTCATTGCTCACTGTCCTACTTGGTCTCAGGACTACATTCAAATAATTGAGCTCTCGGCAGCAGAACTTGTATATGGAGAGTTGCTGCGCTTTCTAAGGGAATTCGTTGAAGCCACAAAAGAACACGAGGTCAACGATCAATCTACGTGCCAAAGTAGACCATATGAAACCAGTGAGAGCGTCTAGGCAGGGACAGAGCAATACATTAGTACACAAGGATTTGGACAGTTGCACCCACGTTATGCTTCGTGCAGATGGAGCCAAACCGACCACTGCTATCACCCTACACAGGGCCGCAGGCAGGAGCTAGCATCCCATGAACAGAGCAAGCTAACCACGGTTTCCGTAAGTAGAATTAAACTAGCCAACATGTTCGAAGAGGCGTCCACTACACTGTCAAAGAACACAAGAGAAGAATACAGGATCAACAACCCAACCACCCACTCCAACTCCAACTTAACCACTTCAAGGAGAACCAAAGTGTACTACTCGCCCATGAAGGCATGTACCTCCCCGGTACCGAGAAGACATTGCGCAACGCTCTCGCTAAGGGGTCTCCTATAGCGACTAATACTACGGGGAGCGCGTGTATCAGCCTTGCGCGCCAGTATTAACGTTAAAAGTCGACCACTGTACGTAACAAGAGCATTGCTTTGTCACTAAAATCAGCAAATAAGGTCCGTGTGAACTACTGGGTACTCCCTGCTACAAAGCCTTGTTCCCTGGCCCAAACTGAGAACTCGTTTCAATTACTTCAATAACAGGAAGTTAATACTACAGTGGTCAATATACATAGCAGCTCACTCGTCGTTACACACAGACATTAATAAGCAAGTCACCACAATTAAAGTTATCTTAGAAAGAAGGCTAGGAAACATTTATGGCGCAACGGAATTTCCACTTACGAAAATTAGCATCTGATCTTATTTTCAGCACTTGTGAAACAATTTTAAATAAAAGAGGGTAGGTGCTCTAAAACTACAATTTATAGGCAACTTACGGATTATGCTGAACTTAAACTCGTTTATTCAGATAAAAACAAGCAAAATGGGGAACCAATTTTGTTAATATAATAAAAATGCATCTCTTACATCAATTAATGTGAACGGTGCCCAGCCTAAATTATTCATGATTTAACGCTACTGGGGGAAAGGATTTACAAAACAACACTCATTCTCACGCACACACACGCAATGCCACAGTGAAACTCACCAAAAACAGAGTGCTGACGAGGTGGAAGCAGGCGTCGCCGCGGTGGAGTAGCCGAGCGGTCTAAAGCGCCTCGCTGCGGAGCGCGCGGTTGCTCGCCGTGGAGGTTCCAGTCCTCCCTGGGGCATAGGTGTGTGTGTGTGTTGTCCTTAGGTTAGTTTACCTGGGTTTAAGTAGTTTGTAAGCTACGGACTGATGACCACGCAGTTTGGTCCAATAGATTTACAGATATTTGAAGCAGGCGCCGCTATCGTAGGCGAAATTCAGAAAGTCGGAGGTAGCACAAAACACAGTATACAAACACTTTGAAGCTGGTTCTGGTCTATCGTGCCTGTTTTGAGATGGTGCTTGTGTATAACCAAGTTAAATTACATCTGTATTGGACCGCGAGCAAATTCGCTAACGGTGACACACGGCTACGTTACATGAACGCACTCCACTGAAGGTGAAGTGGTTGAAAGTCGGATTCATTATACAACAACACGGTGGATTCTTCAGTTGCAGTCTGTCAGAAATAGAGCTAAGTACTGGTTTTATAAGAGAAGTGGCGTGAACTCAGGCGACTAGCTGTATACCCCGGAAGTCGTAACTCGGACCCACGTAGTTCCGAAATCGGTAAATTGAATAAATTCAGTTTCCGAAAAACGAAGAAAATTAACTACAGCTGAAACCCATAGAAATGCTTAGAATTATATAAGGAAGCGAATGAAATACAGCTACACGCGATAGGGGGCGATTACAGAGACGGATAACGTCCTGTCTCACAAAAACGACAAAAATGAAATAATTATAAAGTTGGAAAAATAAAAACAAGAATTACGACCTGCAACCCA
Source organism: Locusta migratoria (assembly GCA_026315105.1). Taxonomy (NCBI): domain Eukaryota; kingdom Metazoa; phylum Arthropoda; class Insecta; order Orthoptera; family Acrididae; genus Locusta; species Locusta migratoria. The sequence goes on from CM048744.1 coordinate 544,950,812, forward strand.
TAGAAATGTTTAGAATTACATGAAGAAGCAAATGAAATGCAGCTACACGCGATAGGGAACGCTTACAGAGACGGATGAAGTCCAGTCTCCAAAACTCGTAAAAGTGAAATAATTACAAAGTCGGAAAAATAAAATTAAAAAATTACAGCATGCAACCCATAGAAATGTTTAGAATTATATAAGGTAGCTATTGGAGGAGGTTGTACAAGGCTCAGAATTACTGACACAGACAGAGTTCGTACTAAAAGTCGGAGAAGAAACGGCAGAATTATAATAGGCGGGGTGAGAAGATCGCGGAATATTAGTGGAAATCAGAAGCATACCCGCATAGTTACTTGCCTGATGGACATGGAACAAACAAGAGTGGAACACATATCACTCACGGAAGGAAACGATGAGAAGAATTTTACATGCACTGTATAAAATGAACATATCACCTATTAGAAATCGGGCCTCACAAAGCTAGAAAGTATTTACACAGAGTTCATACATTGCCACACGATCACAAAAGGTTTTAACATACCAGGCCGTTATCAAACTGCAACAAGAATCACACACACCGCGTTTATCTATTGCAAATCACTGAATTGAGAAACGAGAACACATATCCGCTCACGATCGGAGAAAATATACCAAAAAATGATTCTAAGTTTACGAATCAAAGTTAAACGTGCTAGTCAATTAAACGCTACCATATCCAAAACAAGAGCAGAACCAACTTTACCTCACCAGACTACCAGCCGACAGTGAATCGCCGTGCGGCCATCGGGTCGCGGAAAAAAACGAGCGGAAACCTGAAAATCCCCGAGAAAGTGGTGGTGGGGACGGAGAGCGAGTACACTCGCGCTAGTGTAGGTCCGCTAACTAGCCCACAACACGCTGACAATACGTAGATTAACCAGGAACAAGGAACTGAAGAGATTTAAGGTCTCATATTGCTCTTCATATTAGAGCCATCACTTAGTTTAATATAAAGTGAAAGTGAAACACTGTGTAAGTAACTAGTGAGCAAAGTATAATGCTGCCTACAAAAGTATCGGAGCCGGCTAACGGGAACACAATGGATCACACGCCTTTATCGATGGACAGTAATTAGTTTACTTCCCTTCCAGTGCTTGAGCGTAAGCTGAACCTTCCAACATGCTACCAGTTAATCGTTTCTAATGACCTCGATTGCAACTGAACGTAACAACCCGATCTTCCTTTTTACTTTCAGCAACGATACACCAAGCAATTTATCGAAATGTCGACTGAGACGCTGTTAGAACACGCACTGAAAACATACACTTGCTATCGCGGCACTGATGCTCATTAACTCGCAATTACTCGTGAAATGAGACAGCTATATTTCTCTCGCGGTAATGTATGGTCTAAAATGCATAGGTAATTTAAGCTGCCTGCTATCTTTTTCAATACACGATTTGTAAATGACATGCACATACTTCACTAACAGCGTCACTTTGAAACGACATTTACGAATTATGGAAAGTTGAATGCTTTGTTAGAAAGCTAAGGAAACATTTTCATATGTGTTATATCGAACATCTTAAATGGTGCATACTAAATTATATGACTATCAGTTTTGTATTTTATAACAGTTATACATAAAAACAAACAAGATAAATCTTAAGTAATGCATGTTTGCTACGTCCTGATCCGGTTCCTTAAATTCAGGAACGATCGCTTCATTAGAATAGTGCTATCGTTTGTTGGTATTTCGAAAATTAAGTTGTATAAATGTCAGAAAACTGGTATCGAATAATTCAGTTCATCAGTTACGTCTTATATTACATTGCAACCTCAACTGTGCAAATGGAATATTTTGTCAAGGTATTACCTAAGTGTCGTACGGTACGTATATAAAACGTACCCTGCCTCTTAGACGATAATTAGAAAGAGAGCGTGTTCACGAATTCCGATATTCGGACACTAATGCTAGGTGTAGATTTTCTTCGTTCAACTAATGTTGTGGGTCTAAAAGTTTGAATTGCCTTAAAATGCGTTGTTTAAAACTTCTTGGGAAACATATAATTCTAGAGTGTTTCTCCTGGACTACGTATCATAGGTTGCTCTTAACCTCAGAGCAATTGGTTCCTGACGGTAAGGAATCTGCACTTGAAATCGGTTCAGTAGTTTAGGACATGTGACACATACACGCATACGTACATTATTGTATGTAAGGATGTTTGTACTATTTGAACCACTGTAAGGGGCAATGAAAGTCGTCGATAACGATATCTTTAACTTATCGTCACAATTTTATTACAGTTAGGGCTTTTCAAAACCTAAGATGGAAAGACCAGTTGTTAAAATAAGGCGCTTCAAAAGTCGAGAAATTTATACGCGGTTAATTTTTAGAGAGTTTTTAGGTATAAATTCTTTGTTTGTGAGTAGAAACAACAGTTTAGTGTACGCAACATTTCTCATGTCAGAGCTCGTTTCCGTCGATCATTGGATAGCGTGGTAAAAGGAAGGAAGGAAGATTATGGTTTAACGTCCCGTCGACAGCGTGGTCACTGAAACGACAGTACCCAGCCAGCCAGCATTTGCCTGGAGTAATTAAAGCAAATCACGGTAAACCTAAATCTGTGTGTTCAGATTGAACCAACGTTCTCCAGTGCGCAGACCATTGCACCACGTCGTTCGCAGATTATTTTCTCCTTCGGAGAGTTGGTATTGATCTATCATCATTTTATCATCATTGTGACGCAAGTCGCTGAAGCGGCGTCACCTAAAAAGACTTGCACGAGGTAGGTCGAACACGACAGATGGGGATCTTACAGTCAACGATCATCCTGATATCAGGAGGGTAAAATAAGTATAAGGTAAATAATGCTCAAGCAGATTCAGCCAATTTTGTGGGAAGCAGATGAAAGATAAGAAGGTTATTTAAGAATTGAATTCAGCTTCGTGTTATAAGTCTGCAAGCATACTGAGACAAGATGCAAGGAACGTGTGTCGAAATACTGATGGTAGGGACAATACTCAAGTGATCCACTGGCAGCATCCGCACTGTCGCAAGAGATAACAAGAGCCTTTCTGGAGGCGGGGAGAAGTTATGGGAACCGGTGCTCAACGCTTTCAACGTTGTGTGTTTATATGAGAATGAAAACTGCTCCCACCACAGCACAACAAACGGCTAATATGTCCTGAGCAGAGTCATAGATGTAAAGGAGAATAAATAGTCTGCTTATCTGGCAGTTTTAGAAATAATTGAATAATTGACACATTTACGCTTATAAAAAGTATCAACAAGCATAGTGTCATGTCGTATAACACGGTACACGGTAAAATCTCAAACATGTCATTGCTCATGTCGTGGAGCATGACACTGCATTCCACAGAAGTTCAGGAGGAGTGCATCCCTACTCAGGAATACTTGTATTACAGAGGATACACTCCCCCCTCCCTCTTCCCCTTCTCGACGTGAAGAATTAGGGTTAACTAGCAAGGAAAGAGGGAAAGGCGAATATATCAGGATATTTCTATTTAAAATTTTTGGACTGCCAGAAAGTCGAGAAGGAAATTCTCCTCTTTTGCATCTTTGTGCAAGACGTAATCGACGTTGTGCGGGTGATAGGACTATTTTTAGTTCTGTGTCTCAGCTTTTATTTTACCGGTGTCGATTAGGTATCACAGTCGACAGGTAATGTGAACGCATAGCTCGTCCAATCACCCCATTAGAAACAGGCTGCTTTCGGGGCTGCCGTCCTGAGATTGCACAACACCCACACCAAACTTTGGTAGAATTTTAAGTCATGTAGGCAAACATTTTCTACTGGCGGCGATGTACCATCATATTTTATTCTCATGAATAATGGACAGAGAATCAGGAATAGGAAAAAATGAAAGCTTTTAAGACTCCGTGTGTTTACAAAATCACGTGTAGTGACTGGCCGTACATTTATATCAACCAGACAGGTAGAGCATTCGAGGTCAGGTTCAAAGAACACTTAGATCGACCTGCCTCTAATTCAGCCCTTGGTAACCATTTTTCTGCAACGGGTCACTTGGTTACTAGCTTTACGTCCAATTTTTCAGTGCAGCATAAGGAACGTAAAGGCAATGTTTGGAAGAACTCTAAATATACCGTGCCTTAAAGCAATCACCTTCTCAAACACTCAACACCCAGACTGAACTGAGGCACAAATCTAATCTCACGAATTTCGACTACCTCAACGTATATTGAGGTAGTGGAACGTCTGGAATACACTCTTTCAAATTCTGAAGTCAGCAGGGGTAAAATACAGGGAAAGGAGAGTTATATATAACCTGTACAAAATCCAGACCGCAGTTATTAGACTCGAAGGGCATGAAAGTGATGCATAGTTGGAAAGGGAGTAAACGGGATTGTAGCCTTTCTCCGATGTTATTCAATTTGTACATCGAGCAGGCGGTGAAGGAAAGCAAGGAAAAATTTGAAATAGGGACTAAAGTTCAGGTTGAAGAAATAAAAACATTGCGATTTGCTGATGACATTGTAATTTTATTAGAGACAGCAAAGGATCTAGAAGAGCAATTGACTGGAATGGACAGTGTATTGAAGAGAGCGTGTAAAATTAACATTAACAAGAGTAAAACAAAGTTAATGGAATGCAGTCTTAGAAAATCAGGCGATGCTGAAGGAATTAGATTAGGTAACGTATCAATAAAGGTGGTAGATGAGTTTTGTTACTTGGGTAGTAACATATGACGGTCGCAGTACAGAGGATATAAAATGCAGAATGGCAATGGGAAGAAAAGCATTTTTGAAAAAGATAAATTTGCTAACATCGAATATTAATTTAAGGAAGTCTTTTCTGAAGGCACATGTATGGAGCGTTGCCTTATACTGGTGTGAAACATGGACGATCAACAGTGCGGACAGGAAGAGAATAGAGGCTTTTGAAATGTGGTGCTACAGAAGAATACTGAAGATCAGGTGGGTAGATCGCATAACTAATGAAGAGGTACTGAACAAAATTGGTGAGAAAAGGAATTTTTGGCATACCTTGACTAAAAGAAGGGATCGCTTGGTACGACACATTCTTAGACATCGAGGAATCGTAAATTTAGCATTTGAGGAAAGTGTTTGGGGTAAAATCGCAGAGGGAGACCAAGAGACGCATATAGTAAGCAGATTCAAATGGATGTGGGTTGCTACTCTTATGAGATACAAAGGCTTGCTCAGGATAGAGTAGGTTGGAGAGCTGCATCAAACCAGTCTCCTGACCATAACAACAACAACAACAATGAAGAACCCAACCCACTCACTGGTTTCTCATTGTCTCTACCTCCCCCGCCACCCTTATTTTATTTATTTTATTAATTATTTTTATTGAATCTAGTCATTAATTAGTGAATGGGCTTAGTCTTCTAACATACCGGCTGTTCAATGGCTCTTTAGGGTTCCCTGTTTTTACTAAATATTCAGTTTCAAATTTTGTTACACCAGTCTGGGTGTGATTTTTCCACTTGTGTGTGAACCTCTCGTTTAATATTTTAATTGTATCATCCAAGTCTATGGATAGTTATATTACCTCTTATGTATTACCTCGGTTTCAGCTAATTTCTACATATGTAATTAACTGTTACTATCTGGTTTGTCGCATAGTAATGTTTTGGTGGTTTCTCTTTATTTGGGTATATAACTAGATGTTGTGCTTACAGGTCATGAAACCGGTCGTTCATTTTTTAGGAAAGTGAAAAAGAGCTGCGTCGTTCGCTTTTATTCATCATGCTGTGAATACGAAGGACGTGAAAATTTCTACACGAACAATTGAAGAAACGCTGTCTCTACGATTATTTATTTAAAATCTACAACCCCATAAACACAGATATTTGGGTTGGCTTGCGTGCCTCAACTATACAGGCCAATATGTGGTTCCTGAAGAGGGACAATTCAGTAAGAAGAACTATTCCGAAACGAACGATACCGTAAAAGGAGCTACTATTCCCATCTCTACTACTGTGTATCAGTGACTGCGATTTCTGGGGTAAAATATTCCGGAGGTAAATAGTCCACCACTCGGATCTCCCGGGAGGAACAAGATGTCGTCATCATGAGAGAGAACAATGACGTTTTAAGCATCAGAGCATGGAATCTTAGATCCCTTAATCGAGTAGGGAGCTTTGAAAGTTTGGAAAGGCGAGTGAATAGATTGCTATTAGATATAGTGCGGATTAGTGAGGGTTTGTGACGTTCGCGGAGAGATGAACGGACTTCTGGTCAGGTGAGTACAGTGATTTAAAAACAGAATCATCTGGGATAACGCAACAGTAGGGCTAATAACGAATAAGAAAATAGAACGTAGGTTCGGTACTATCAAGAACGTAGTTGACGAATTATTGTAGGTAAAACAGACACGAAACTAACACCACCACGGAACTACAAGTGTAAATACCATCTAGCTCGGCTAATGATAGGGTAACTGAATAAATGTATGAGGACATAAAAGAAATTATTCACACAGTTGAAAATCTGATTGTGATGGAAGACAGAAATTCAGAAGTAGCTAAAAGTAGAAAAGGAAAAATAGTAGGTGAATATGAACTGGTGAAAGAAAGAGGAACCCGCCTGTTAAATTTTGGAAAGAATAGAATTTAATCATTACAAACACTTCCCACCCCCTGAACCACAGACATTGCCGAGATGGGGTGGCTTGCGTGCCTCAACGATGCAGATAGCCGTATCATAGGTGGAGGGGTATCTGTGGACAGGCCAGACAAACGTGTGGTTCCTGAAGAGGGGCAGCAGCCTTTTCAGTAGTTACAGGAGCAACAGTCTGGATTATTGACTGAGCTGGCCTTGTAACATCAGCTAACATGGCTTTGCCATGCAGTTACTGCGAACGGCTGAAAGCAGGGGGAAACTACAGCCGTTACTTCTCCCGAGGACATGCTGCTCTACTGGCGTGGAGAGCTGCATCAAACCAGTCTGCGGACTGAAGACCACAACAACAACAAACACTTCGTTTATGTATCATGAGAAAAGGTTGTATACGTGGAAGAGACCAGGAAACACATGAAGGCACTAGATTGATTTTATAATGGTAAGACATAGATTTCGGAACCACGTCTTAAACTGTAAGACGTATCCAGCTGCAGATATGAGCTCCGACCATGCCTTGCTGATTATGAACTGTAGATCAAAATTGACAATAATTGCCTAAAGGTAGAAAATAAGGAGATATCATCTGGATAAACTGAAGGATCTGTAGGTTCTGGAAAGTTTCTGAGGTAGCTTTAGGCATCTATTGACGGAAGTGGTATGAAGTAACACAGTAGATGATGAGACGTGAGACGTGAAACAGTGAATGCCGTAGAGGAGCAAATAGAACAGCATGATATATAAAAATCCTTGGATATCACAGGAGACATTGAATTTAAATGATGAAAGTATAAAATAGGTGAAATAGGAAACAGACACCAAAAAAGTAATATTGACCGAAAATGCAAAATGGTTAAGCAGTCTTGGCTAGAGGAGAAGTCTTTAGAAGAATATGTAGCTAGAGGAAAGACAGATGCCGCTTACATGGAAAGTAAACGAAACATTTGGAGAAAAGACAAGCAGTCGTATGAATAGCAAGAGATGGAAAACCAGTATTGAACAAAAAAGGTTTACCTGAATGTGGATCTAAGTGGGAAATGACCTTAAGGTGGTATTGTAGAAGGGCAAGAGGAAGTAGTTAAGTATGAGGAAGGAAATACGATACTGCGATACAGATCTAAAAGAAGTCGAAACAAGGCCCTTGAGATGGAAGAAATTCCCTCAGTACTATTAAAGTCTCTGGTACAGCCAGTTGGTGTGCATGATCTATGAGACAGGCGAAATACCCCTAGGCTTCAAGAAGAATGAATAATTCCATCTGCAATAATCCCAGTATGCGCATTTAAGTATGAAAATTACGAGATCATCTGTTTAACGTCAATATTGCAAAATTATAGCACGAATTATTTACATACTAATAGACATCTCCAGTATTTCAAATTCTGAAGTCTGTAGAGGTAGAATATAGGGAAGAAAAGTTTTATTCAAACTCGTGCATCAATCAGACGGCATTTATAAGGATCGACGGGCATAAACTGGAAGTATTGGTTGAGAAGGGAGTACGACAGAGTTGCCGTTTTATCCGAATGTCATTCAATTTGTACATTGAAAAAGTTGTTAAAGAATGCAAAGAAAAATTTTGAAACGGAATTAAAGTTCAGAAGAAGAAATAAAAACTTGGTGGTTTGCCGATGACATAGTACTTCTGTCAGAGACAACAATGACCTAGAAGAGCAGTTGAACGGAACTGACAATACCTTCAAAGGAGGGTATAGGAGGAACAATAACTAGAACGAAACCAGAGATTCGACTGTAGTCGAATTACAACAGACGATGCTGAGGGAATTAGACAAGGAAAGGAGACAATAGGGCTGGTAGTCGGAGACCAGGAGACACTGGAAGGTATCAGATAGATTTTATAATGGTAAAACATAGATTCCGGAATCAGGTTATTAACTGCAAGACATACCCAGGGGCAGATATAGACTCTGACCATAACTTGTTAGTCATGAACTGTAGGCTGAAACTGAAAAAACTGCAGAAAGGTAGGAAAATAAGGAGATGGGACCTAGATAAATTGAAGGAAAGTGAAGTTCTGGAGAATTTCAGAGGGAGATTTAGGCAACAATTGACAGAATCAGGGGGAAATAAAACAGTAGAAGAGGAATGGGTAGCATTGAGAGATGAAATAGTGAAGGCAGCAGAGGACAAAATAGGTAGAAAGGCAAGACCTGCAAAAAATCCTTGGATAACACAGGAAATACTAAATTTAATTGATGAAAGGAGAAAATATAAAAATGCAGTAAATGAAACAGGCAAAATGGAGTACAGACGACTAAGAAATGAGATTGATAGGAAGTGCAAAATGGCTAAGCAGGAGTGGCTAGAAGCCAAATGCAAATCTGTAGAAGAATGTATAAGAAGGGGAAAAGTAGATACCGCCTACAGGAAAATCAGAGAGACATTTGGGGACAAGAAAAGCAATTCTACAAATATCAAGAACTCAGATGGGAAACCAGTTCTCAGCAAAGAAGGGAAGGCTGAAAGGTGGAAAGAGTACATAGAGCAGCTCTACAAAGGAAATGAACTGAGAGACGATGTTGTAGGAAGGGAAGAGGAAGTAGATCAAGATGAAATAGGAGATATTATACTGAGAGATGAATTTGACAGAGCCCTGAAAGACCTAGGTCGGAACAAGGCCCCAGGAGTAGATGACATACCCTCAGAGCTACTAAAGTCTCTGGGAGAGCCAGCCATGACAAAACTATTTGAACTGGTGTGTAGGATGTACGAGACAGGCGAAATACCCTCAGACTTTAAGAAAAATGTAATAATCCCCATTCCAAAGAAATCAGGTGCAGACAGGTGTGAAAATTACAGAACCATCAGTTTGATAAGTCATGGTTGCAAAATTTTAACACGAATTATCTACAGGAGAAGGGAAAAGCTGGTAGAAGCTGACCTAGGGGAAGATCAGTTTGGATTCAGGAGGAACGTAGGAACACGGGAGGCAATACTCACTTTACGGCTTATCTTAGAAGATAGATTAAGGAAAGGCAAATCTACATTTTTAGCCTTTGTAGATTTGGAGAAAGCGTTTGACAATGTTGACTGGACTACACTCTTTCAAATTCTGAAGTCAGCAGGGGTAAAATACAGGGAAAGGAGAGTTATCTACAACTTGTACAAAAGCCAGACCGCAGTTATTAGACTCGAAGGGCATGAAAGGGAAGCATCAGTTGGGAAGGGAGTAAGACAGGGTTGTAGCCTTTCTCCGATGTTATTCAATTTGTACATTGAGCAGGCGATCAAGGAAAGCAAGGAAAATTTTGGAATAGGGATTAAAGTTCATGGGGAAGAAATAAAAACATTGCGTTTTGCTGATGACATTGTAATTCTGTCAGAGACAGCGAACGACCTGGAAGAGCAGTTGAATGGAATGGACAGTGTGTTGAAGAGAGCGTACAAAATGAACATTAACAAGAGCAAAACAAAAATAATGGAATGCGGTCTTAGAAAATCAGGCGATGGTGAAGGAATTAGATTAGGTAACGAAACAATGAAGGTGGTAGATGAGTTTTGTTACTTAGGTAGTAAAATAACATGCGATGGTCGCAGTACAGAGGATATAAAATGCGGAATGGCAATGGGAAGAAAAGCATTTTTGAAAAAGAGGAATTTGCTAACATCGAATATTAATTTAAGTGTAAGGAAGTCTTTTCTGAAGGCATTTGTGTGGAGTGTTGCCTTGTACGGGAGTGAAACATGGACGATAAGCAGTGCAGACAGGAAGAGAATAGAGGCTTTTGAAATGTGGTGCTACAGAAGAATGCTGAAGATTAGGTGGGTAGATCACATAACTAATGAAGAGGTACTGAACAGAATTGGCGAGAAAAGGAGTTTTTGGCATACCCTGACTAAAAGAAGGGATCGCTTGGTAGGACACATTCTTAGACATCGAGGAATCGTAAATTTAGCATTGGAGGGAAGTGTGTGGGGTAAAAATCGCAGAGGGAGGCCAAGAGACGCGTATAGTAAGCAGATTCAAATAGATGTGGGTTGTCGTTCTTATGAGGAGATGAAAAGGCTTGCTCAGGATAGAGTAGGGTGGAGAGCTGCATCAAACCAGTCTCCGGACTGAAGACCATAACAACAACAGTCGGATTTTGTTACTTGGGCAGTAAGAAGGTATAAATTGCAGAATGTCAATGTAGAACACAACATTTATGAAAAAGAGAAATTTGTTAACATCAAATACTAATGAAAGTGGTAGGAAGTCTTTTTCAGAAGACATTCGTCTGGTATGTTTCCTTGTACGGGAGTGAAATATTGACTACAAATAGCTCAGACAAGAAGAGTATTCATGCTTTTGATATGTGGTGCTACAGACGAATGCTGAAAAACTGTGCGAGTAGATCGCGTAAGAAATAAGGATGAACTGAAAAGAATTGGTGAGAAAAGAAATTTCTGGCGTATCTTTCCTAAAAGAAGAGGTCAGTTGGTAGGACACATTATGAGGCATCAACGCATTGGCAATTTCGTATTGTAGGGAAGTGTGTGGGGTAAAAATAGCAGAAGGAGACCGCTCTTACTCGAAGGTAAAGAGGCCTGCACAGGACAAAGCAGTGTGGACAGCAGTCTTTCAAATCAACATAGCAACAACACCTTTAAAATCGTATGTATTTGCCGTATAAATAATGAAACGATGGTGAGCCGTCAAAATACTATCTCCTTTTAATTCCACCATTGTCTTGTCGACCGAAGAGTCCAGCAAGTACTACATTTAATTTGATGACAATTAAACAACCGGTAATTATTTTTCTATAAAAAATTCGTTTTGTCTTTACCAGTTTATCAACTTTCCAGTACGTATGATCCGATTCGAGCAAGTTTGAGGTGGATTAGTTTTAGCTAGCTAATTATTTCATGTGGAACTGTAAGACGCTTAGATTTAAAAAGTTCTTAAAGTTTACTCAAATGTTCAAATGCTTGTAGAACTTATAGGACTTAACTACTGGGTCATCAGTCCCTAAATTTACAAACTACTTACGAACTCGCTAATACTAAGGACGGCACAAATATCCATGCCCGAGGGGGGATTCGAACCCGCGACCGTAGTGGCCGTGCAGACCGTTACTGTTGCGCCGCAGTCCCCTCGCCCACCGCGGCCGGCTTGAAGTTTACTCTCCGTGAGAAAAACTTAAGGTGTAGCGTCACGATATCATAAAGTAAAAAAAAATTGTTACAAACATTGAAAGTATTAAATACCAACATTACTGAAGTAATTTCAGTGAATTTTTAATGGCAAGTCGATGATAATAGTGATTTACTGCCAACTTTCCAAACAAATCAACGTTGACAGTTACACTAATTCAATAATGAATTCAAGAATCTCTAAGACTGACGTTATTAAAAAGTGATTATTATTATTATTATTATTATTATTATTATTATTATTATTATTATTATTACAATAAGTTCCAAAAATTATTTTTCACGGCTTATATCACTTCTATCTTAGATTATTTTATAATAGGCGCTTTCGAGCTTTTCTTCCAGTATGATGAATTATCAGAATGAAACTTTCACTCTGCAGTGGAGTGTGCGTCGATATGAAACTTCCTGGCAGATTAAAATTGTGAGCCGGAACCGGGACTCGAACCTGGGACCTTTGCCCTTCGTGGGCAGGCGCTCTACCACTGAGCTATCCCGACACCGCCCCACAACTTCTATTCTGCCAGTACCTCGCCTCCTACTTTCCAAACTTTACAGAAGTTCTCCTGCGAAACTTGCAAGAATAGCATTCCTGGAAAAAAAGGATATGGTGGAGACAAGACTTAGCCACAGTCTAAGGGACGTTTCCAGAATGAAACTTTCACTCTGCAGCGGTGTGTGCGTTGATATGAAACTTCCTAGCAGATTAAAATTGTGTGCCAGAACCGGGACTCGAACCTGGCACCCTTGCCAGGACAACTTCTGTGAAGTTTGGAAAGTAGGAGGCGAGGTACTGGCAGAATTCAAGTTGTGGGGCGGTGCCGCGAGTCGTGTCGGGATAGCTCAGTGGTAGAGAGCTTGCCCACGAAGGGCAAAGGTCCCAGGTTCTAGTCCTGGTTCCGGCACACAATTTTAATCTGCCAGGAAGTTTCATGATGAATTATCCTTACTCGTAATTAAATGAATCCGCACAAAAAAAATCGCCATTTTTGCTCATTTTTACAGACAGCTTAAGTTTGTTCCATAAAAAAGCACCTAAAGCTTCCTAAGTCTGTTTACCTTAATCTGCAATGAATACCGATTTACTATAGTGGTCCTGTATTATTTAAATACTTTATAACGATAAGTCGATTTTAAGTCAGACTTCCAACAATACAAATGAAACCGCACAAAAAATTGCCATTTTTGCTCATTTGCATAGACAGCTTAAGTTTGTTCCATTTTCGGCGCATACAGAAATACAGACGGAGAGACAAACAAACAAATTCTAACTACAATTGTTCTGGTGTCTCTTGTTGTATTAAATACTGCTCATAATAAGTTTCCATAAGTGTCCACGATGTACAGGCATCGGCCACTGAACGAATTTTTTCACGTATAGTAAGTGACGCGCTTTAAAAAAACTCCCACCAAAACAGGTTTTTTGCATGTAAATTGATTCCAAACACTGAAAATAAAAATTGTGCCATTAGCTAAATATTATTTTCAGCCTAACTGACATTTTGCGAGATTAATTAATCTATTCGAATAATTTTACTGGCCGCCAACCCCGGTTCGACGTTCAAACTTGTCTTATACAGGGTGAATCACCTGAAACCTGCTCTGCAAGCGGAAAGTGCTATTGATACGCGGTTTTCAACGGATGAATTAATAGTCAGGGGGCGCGTATTGTTAGCCAATAAAAAGATTTCATTAATACACAGAAAGTGTAGATTTTGTGAAATCGTACACTTTTTAAGTGAAACAATGCCTACTAACATTAACAAACGATAATTTGAATAAAGTAGAGTGTAGGTGGAGTCTGTTGCACGACTCTAGTGCAAGCGCCGGCCGCGGTGGCCAAGGGGACTGAGGCGCTCCAGTCACGGTCTGCACGGTCACTACGGTCGGGGGTTCGAATCCCCCCTCGGGCATGGATATTTGTGCCGTCCTAGTTCGTAAGAGGTTCATAAGTAGTTTGTAAGTTTAGGGACTGATGACTCCGTAGTTAAGTCCCATAAGCTGTACAAACATTTGAACATTTTCTAGTGCAAGTCGTTTACGAGATATTGTATTGTGGAAAGTTTCCACAGCAACACTTGTACAATGCCTGTTGTGGTGTCGCACAAGTACAAAGTGCGCGCCACCTACTTTCGCCGCGCGACGCCATGCACGCACGGCGCGGCGTTCTTACGACGACAGCCACGAGCGCCCTCTGCTGCAACCCCGCTCGTGGCCACCACGGAAAGACATCGTTCACTTGGGACTGAGATAGCAACCAGTTAGGACCATCGGAATCAGATAGGCACCAGTGAAGACTTGGCTATCGTACAGGCACTAGGCAGGCCTCTAACAACTATGTATCAACATTCTGCAGTACTATGTAAAAGTTAAGTATTGTATAAATTCTGTGCAATATATATCTCGTTCTAATTTACTCTAGTGTTTCTAGTTTCTGGCTGCTCCCCTCCGTACCTGCACCAGCGTGCTATCTTTATTCCTGTGTCGGTCTCATTCCACTCGGCCACCGACACCTACGACGAGGCTGGGACACAAAAGCGGCGACGAAGTTGGGACACAAAACCTGTAGTAGCACACACGAAAGAAGAACGCGAGTGCATACAATAGTCATGTGGAATCTGACCAGAAGAAACAATTGACGACCACAGATTGTGTTCAAAATTACCACCGGCAGCGTCAATACACACATCCCGTCTGGAACAGAAATACTGCTCCATATGTGTTGTATTTCAGCGGAAATGCCTACATCCTGCAATAATACGTCTTTGCATCATGCGGTACAGTAGGTACGTCTTTGTAGACAAATGTCTTTCAGGTTGTGAATGATGCTCAGCGATCAGTCGAAGATTTTTATTTTTTTTTTTTTTTGTTATTGCATGTCTAGATTTCGGTCACTTTGTGACCATTATCAATGCTAGAATAACAGAACCAACTATAATGCCGTATTATACTTCAGTTGTACATGTTTCGGTCAGTAATAAAACATACACAGTTAAAAACGTGATTTAAAAGTATGAAAGTTTTCGATCTTGTCGCTGAAGATTACGTTCACACTGAGACAGCTCTTAGAGTTATTACACAACAAGCTGTAGTACACGTAATTAGCGACTGTAGCACCCTCCTTACATTCTTTTTGTTTCAAAGTGTACGTGTTAAGAACATTCTGATGATTCACGAACGTTTTAAATTATTATCAAACTGGTTGCTGCATTTTATGAATTAATATTATTAAACTGTTTATGCCGGCCGCGGTGGCCGAGGTGACTGAGGCGCTCCAGTCACGGTCAGCACGGCCACTACGGTCGGGGGTTCGAATCCCCCCTCGGGCATGGATATTTGTGCCGTCCTAGTTCGTAAGTAGTTCATAAGTAGTTTGTAAGTTTAGGGACTGATGACCCCGTAGTTGAGTCCCATAGGCTTGACAAACATTTGAACATTTTGAAACTGTTTATTTAGAACGCACTAAGTAGTCTATAAAGTCATCACCACTCTTGTCTAACTGAAAACTACATACAGTATGCCGGCCACGGTGGCCGAGGGGACTGAGGCGCTCCAGTCACGGTCTGCACGGCCACTACGGTCGGGGGTTCGAATCCCCCCTCGGGCATGGATATTTGTGCCGTCCTTAGTCTTAGTTAGTTCATAAGTAGTTTGTAAGTTTAGGCACTGACGACCCCGTAGTGAAGTGCCATAAGCTATACAAATATTTGAACATTTACATACAGTATATATATATATATATATATATATATATAAAAATAACATAATTTTCAACGTAAATATCCGTAATAAAAAAATTAATAAATGATAAAATGTAAAGGTAAATAAATAAAGATGGTGCTACAATTGCCAATGACGTACAGTGAAAGTAGTTGTGTAATAACTGCATCAACTAACTCAGTGTGAACGTAATCTACGACTTGAACATCGAGAAATTGTATATGTTTAAAATCACATTTTTAAAGGTATGTATATCTCTGCTATCGAAACATGTACAACTGATATATAATACAGCATGCATGTCAACTGATTATAACTGGTTTTGTTTCTTGCATTGATAATGGTAACACGATGACCGAAATCAAGATATGCAATAGCAGATAAATATTTGCGATTGTTGCTCATCATTTACATATTATAACAGTCGCTGAGCACGGGGATCCAATATGGAACCAAACTTGAGTCTTTCAGCTTTCCTGACAGAAAAAGTGTACAGAAATCAAATCCGTGGATTAGTCTGGTAAAGGTATAGGTCCTCTGCGTCCATTGTAAAAATCTGGAAACAATTCGTAGAGACATGCTTTATTAAGCCGTGGGCTTTGAGCTGGACAGCCACCATGTTGATACAGCAGGGCCCTCCTTGTCTGCAGATGGTCAGATGGGCTGTGATATGTGTCTGTGTACCGTAAATGACTGTTGTGTGTTAGTGAATGGTGGCTGTGTGAATGAGTGTGTGTGTGTGTGTGTGTGTGTGTGTGTGTGTGTGTGTGTGTGTGTGCCAAAAATTAGGTCTGCCAATAGTGGTAATGCGTGTCAGGATAATGATATTGGTTCCATTTTTCGGGACGACTTGTACAAATCCGGAGATGATACAGATCAATGTGACTCTGATAAGATCCTAAACATGCCCCAGAACGCAAATTTCCTTAAAAAGTTGTTTTAACCCAGATAGCGCTGAAAACGGCAGCTTACTTTTTTTTACTGTAAGAATTCGTGTACAGTGTCATATTTTATTTCTTTGAATTTCTTGCTCCCATTTCAGATCAATTTTAGCTTCTATTGTCGATTGCAAAGTGGTTGGAGACAGCTGTAAAGTTGAGGTTCACAAAGAAGATACTGAAGACTTCCTCGTAGTTGGATTTATTTTTCTCGAGCTTTCTTCAATTTTTGAGACATTCATATGTATACGTCTCATCTTAAATGTTGTTTTAATAATAATAATGATTCATAACATTAAAATTATTAAACATTCATTTTGAAGTCATTCCAAAAAGAAGGGCAGTATTGCAACACGAATGGAGTGATTGTGCAAAAAACGTTTATATCGATCATGTGCAGTCATATGAAGGTAATTAATAGCTTTGGAGAAAACAATTGAACAAAAAAATAATTCCGCGCTATCTGGGTTAATAGCATGAACTGGCTCATTGTTTAATCATGCAAACAGTACTGTATATCTTATCTCAGTTTACGCGAAGTTACGCAATAGCGCGATTGTAGAAATGTTAAGGGTCATCATTAATATTGTTTATGGGCTGTAAAAAGACGACAGTAACATTAATTTTATATTTTGCTGAATAATAGGTTAATTTTTGAGTTTGTTTTACTTTATGTGTGCAAATGTTTGTAAAGCTATTGGACCATACTGCTATGGTCAACAGACTCTAGACTTAAAACTAACTTAAACTAACTTACACTAACGGTAACACACACACATGTCCGAGGAAGGAACATGTAGTCCAAGCGGCTACCCCCCCCCCGTCCCCCCGCGGCCAAATAATCGTAGTGCAGTCCTTATTTCCTAACAATTATCACCTTTCAAGTATATTCAAAGGTTTCCCTGTGTTCCATCGTTAATTTTTCCAGCACCTAAACTGTGGTAAGTCAATTGTATTTCAGCAGTAATCGCAAATTTTGTGATGCAGCTATTAGCGAACAGAGAACATATATATGTTCTTTCTGTCTCAATAAATAATCCTTCAATTTGTTTCACGTAATCCTGAAGTTAATAATCCTATACAATTGTAAAAGTGTGTTATAGTCTCGTTAATGATAAAGCATTTGATATTGTCTTACTATT
Source organism: Locusta migratoria (assembly GCA_026315105.1). Lineage (NCBI taxonomy): Eukaryota > Metazoa > Arthropoda > Insecta > Orthoptera > Acrididae > Locusta > Locusta migratoria. The sequence goes on from CM048744.1 coordinate 544,968,355, forward strand.
AATTTAATTTTTTTAACCAAGACATACCAACTCTTCCAATTTTAAACATGTGCTCCTAATTTCGATGGACGACAATAGTAACAGGAGTGGACGGTATTAGGAAGCCACTCTCGTACAATTTCCTTTCAACACTTTCTAAATATACCAAAATTACTCGAAGGAGCATAACTTCAGAAGCAATTTGGGCTATCGAAACAAAAGGAGAGCAGTTTATGATAATATAATAAATAATACAATATATAATTTAAAAAATATGCAGGCTGATAAACGGGGTAACAACTATGGGAGGCGACATTTTGGGTCCTTGCTCTATTATTATATATGTTAAATAGAACCGCACTCTACACACACAGCAATTTCAACTAGAACTTGGAAGCACTTTCCAGTTCTGTAATGGAAAGGGCCAACACTCACAAGGAGAGCTTCAGGTCTCGGAAACCAGGTTGGGATACGAATTCGCATGTTAGTCGTATAGGTCAAGGCTGTCCACTCATAGAAGTTTTAAAGGGCACTATCCAGAACATTCAAGGAAAAAAGCGCTCCAAAGGTTTAAGTGCAGCACACGTACGTCAGAGAGGCTTGGAAACTAACCATGCTATAGCGTGATTCAATAGCTCAGGTGGTGCAGGGCGCGGTGGCTCATTGCGCTCGGTCAGTCACAGACACTCTCTGTAATAAAAAAAAATCTGAACAAAAATGTCTGCGAACAATCCAGAACGAACACTAACAAGCGAACGCAGTGTCGATCTACCTGAGGAGAAACACAAAGGTGGTAGCGTCGTCATCTGTGGCCAATCTTTATTCGCCATCAAGTTGCGTTATTTTCATCATTCGTTTTAAAGTTTAGAGTGACATTTAAATGAAGTTTATTATCTAAAGTATTATCGATTAACATTAAGTCAATTTGGGTACTGAAATGGCTGCCATAGTTACTTACAATGAGGATTACACTTACGTTTTCTATATAGTAAGGCGAATGCATTTTAATGTTGGTGAATTAAAAAAAAAAACAATAATAAAAAATAATAAAAATAAAGTTGAAATGTTTGTGTAGCTTATGGGACTTAACTATGGAACATCAGTCCTTAAACTTACAAACTAATGAACTAGCTAATAGTAAGGACGGCACAAACATCCATGCCCGAGGGGGGATTCGAACCCTCTACCGTAGTGGTCGTGTAGACCGTGTCTGGCGCGCCTCAGTCCCATCGGCCACCGCGGCCGGCGAGGTGAATTGATCACCTCTGTAATAAAATCCGGATGGAGTTTCAGTAATATAATTTTATTTTTTAATTTTTTTGCAGGTTCATGTTCTATTTTCAATTTTGTATCTTACGTGCAAGCATTACAATAATTGGCATAAAAAGATTTAAAACAAAAAATATACTTAGGCATCTTGCACAATTTTTTGAAGTACATTTGTTTGCAGAAACAGCATTTTTTCGAAAGATGAGGAAAAACATACTTCGTTGGCATTCCTGAAAAGTCATCTTCCGTCGGAAAGCCTGGATGCGAACTACACATATCGGATCATTTCCATAAAAATTGGTGATGATAGCGGATGATGGAGTATCATATATATATATATATATATATATATATATATATATATATATATATATATATATATATCATCGGTGTTTTTGTGGGTACGCCATATCTCCCGTTTTACTTATCCGAAATTAATGATTAATGTATCACTATCAAGTATTCGTTCTGCAATAATGACGAAAAATACATAGATAGTTTAAAGTTATTGTTTTCACAAAAAACTTTATTTTGAAAAAAAAATGGTACTATTTGTACAATCTAAGTTGATACACAGCGAACGATCGTAAATGGGACATTTATTTACGATTCTACCCAGAAAAAAGCTATAATTATATTACTTAGAAATCTTAACGCTTATTAAGTGATTAATTAATGGTGCAAAATTAGTGGTAACTCACTTAAGTGAGTACATCATCACCGCTAATTTCAATTAACGTGCTAATACCCCGCATTAACCTCTCACGATCGAACCATCATTTCCAAATAAGAAGAGAATGCCCAATAAATGTAGTCTTCGCTATGACCATAAATAAAGAACAAGGTCAGACGCTTCGAAGGGCAGGATTATATTTAACTGAACCTGTTTTTTCGCATGGACAGTCGTGCGTGGCTTTTTCACGAGTTCGCTCATTCAGTGATTTTTATGTTTGTGCTAAAGAGACATACAGCCAGAAAGTAAACAGTGATCAAATTATAACTACTAACATGGTGTTCAAAGACGTTTTGCAATATAAACAAGTTTTGAAAAACTAAAAACATGAAAAAGTCAATATCAGATTATTTATGTTTCACAATTAATCGTACTGTTAATCAGTTTAGAAACATTGTTTCCTTATTTGGAAAGAACAGCAAACTTATTATTTAATGATAAAAATAAGTCTAGTTCGCAATTTTTTTTACAATTTATTAATATAGGTGACCGGTTTCAATCTAGGTTTAGATCATCTTCAGACCTCTCGCTATAGATATTCAGGCGGTGAGCGTGAGGCGACTGCTCACAGTCTAAACCTAGATCGAAACCGGTCACCTATATTAATAAATTGTAAAAAAAATTGCGAACTAGACGGTTATTTTTATAATAGAACTATATTTAATTATATAAATATTCTTTCAATGAGACTAATATCTTTTACTACTATTCAAAGTTTATTATCTTTTATACTTATGTTCTTGCAGCTACCTTTTCTCTCGTACTATCTTACCTATCGGTGACTGATCAGGATAGAGTGCGAATTATTTCTCACGGGTCAACTAGTATGTTGTATTTTTATGCAGCTTAGGCTCATCCTCACTGTCTGCTCTTTTGTATACGAACAAAAGGCAACAGCTATACTCTGTTTTTCCTTGAAGAAACCGGGTTGTTGAAATTACGGTGAATATTATCTTTCAACAGCTTACAATATCGCCTAACATTATTTAACGAAATTCAAATGTTTGTAGAACTTACGGGACTTAACTACTGGGTCATCAGTGCCTAAGCTTACAAACTACTAATGATATAGCTAAGACTAAGGACGGAACAAATATCCATGCCCGAGGGGGGATTCGAACCCCCGACCACAGCGGCCGCGCAGATCGTGACTGGAGCGACTCAGTCCCCTCGACCACCGCGGCCGGCTGTAGTTAACGTTTTAATCTACCTGCATCAATTATAAAATGGATTTGAATGATTAGACTAACCGTCATTTATAAATAAAGTATTTCAGATTGTAACTGATATTTTATAGCATTAATTTTAGGAGGTGCATTGAATTTAAATTTGGTCCATGGCCGGGATTCGACACCGGGATCTCCTGCTTATTTGGGGGGCACTACAACCATTAACCAAGAATGTCTTAAATAATAAGTTCTTAAGCATGTCTACCTTCACAACACAAATTTTAATTCTGCCTCATGTCACACTATGTCAATACGTATCAATTTTGCCGAGGCTGTCCTACAGCTGTATAGCACTTCAGCAATGAATGTTAATGGGAATGATCCTGCCTTGTTCCTGAGGCACAGATGATATATGTAAATATCAACGAATAAATCAATGCCCAGAGACATATCGCTTAAGTTGCCGGGCGTCGTGCTCAGCGCGCCCGGTCAGAGGGCTCAACGCCCACTGTAATAAAATAGCTGAGCCAAGGACACTAACAATATCGAACAAACACGATTAGCGTCCGCAAAGCACAGAACTTGACATAGAGCAGAAATAAAAACAATAAAATAAAAGCTTGGCGGGTATAATGCCCGCATAGAAAGCAAAATGTCTGAGGTTCGAATCCCCGTCAGGGCACAAATTTTAATTTAGTGGCTCCCCTTTAGTTCAGTATGTCCGAAATATTTTGAGACAAAATATCTGTAGACAATGATTTATTATTTGATATTTACGTATATCACCTGTGCCTGATGGACAAGACAGGATCGTTCCCATTACTGTTCATTGCTGGGATGCTATTCCGCTGTTGGAGAGCCTGAGCTACATTGATACGTATTTATAGACGGGAACACGAGGCAGAATTAAAGGAAGTATTGTGGAGGAAGACGTGCCTAAATACAGTCCGTGCAGTCGCCATATCACAGTCTAACACATACAGTCACGACATTCACTGCTGTAAAAGCTGTTACCAACTGACAGTTGCTGCGACACTAGCGCTCCTAGCGGTGGGCAAGCTGCCGAAGTAGTGATGTTTGTTTATAATCGCTTTTTACCTAATTAACTAAGTACTTACTATAATTTTTGCGTTACAAGCATTATTAAAATATCGAGAGACACACGTAATACGGGAATTAATATAAAACAGCCTAATTTAAATGATTCAATGGTATAAAGAACAACTCTGTCATGAACAAATACTTACGAATATATGTACATTTGCAGCTTGTTCCGCTGAAAGTAAGTTGCATACAAACATAATGGTATAATAAATTTCTATTATGGTCTGTTCTTACTATGACAGCCAGTTTTTGACGCGTATCAATTTGGTATGGAGTCTAATGATTCTCACATTTTTACACGTCACTCGTCTTTCCTATAGGTGCATATTCTTTTAAGTGTAATTACTTCAGCTTTAAAAAACCAATGTTTTGATGATTCTTACCGTTTGTGATTCAGCTGTAGCAACAATTGTGGAATTGGGTTCTTCTTTGTTGGAAAACAGTTTGGCTGCTTTTATCGTTATATTGCCATGTCTGTTACGTTTTTTCTTCAGCTACAGCCGCCATGGTTACTTTGGTATATTAAATACCGCATTTGTTGCATTCTATATACGTTTCCTATGTTCCACCCTCATCGATTTTACAGGAATTGTAATGAAGAATACTTAATGTTCCTGCGTAGAAATTGTCATCTCTCTGCTAAAGGGAATGTCTCCTTGTGTTTCCTATGCATTTTTATTTTTAATAGAAAATGAAATTACTCATTTAAAGCCTTTATGTTACAGGATGATTGTAAATTAACTGTCCTGTAATGTACCGTTTCGTACCTCATCAAGGATCTTATGAAACCTAAAAAAGACAAGTGGGGAGCTATTTTTAAATCATTACCTACTTATAAGGCACTAAGTACGTTCCCTAATGTAAAAAGTACGCTGAAGTCAATCTAAACGACACTATTCGCACTCATCCAATATCGTATTCAGAAACGTAGCTTGCCGGCCGCTTGAAGCGCTGCTATCGCAGAGTATAACAAAAATCTATGGGAGTGTCGTGACTGTATATGTTCGACTGTGGCCATATCCACTAAGTCATGCTAGTTTAGTTGTAGCCGAGGGACGTGGCTCAGGGCGCCCGGTAATAGCGTCCAATGCGACTGTAATAATAATAATAATAATAATAATAATAATAATAATAATAATTACTTACTTACTTACTTTACGCGATCAGGCCCAGCGGCCCGCGCGATGATATAGTCAAGGCTCCCCAATTGATTGCGATTCTTCGCTGTCTGCTCCCAGTTTTTCCAGGCCTCACGTTTTTGCAGTTCTTCTCTTATCCCGTCCTTCCACCTCTTCCTTGGCCGTCCCAGTGTTCTTTTCCCTGCTGATATCATCTCTATGGCCATCCTAGGCCATCGCTCCTCACTCATACGTGCCACATGCCCTGCCCATTTTAATCTTCTACTTCTCATCAAGCCCACAATGTTCTGTTCACTATACAGTTGTTCTATATTGTGCCTTCTCCTCCATTCTCCTGTTTTGTTGTCTTTAACCGGTCCAAATATTTTCCTCAAGCATTTCCTTTCGAAAACTGCGAGCTTTTTTAATTCCTGTTTTCTAGTGCTCCAGCATTGAGACTCATGTAGAATGACAGGAAGAATTAATGTTTCATACAACCTTAGTTTGAGGGCTCGTGATATGCTCCGGGAAGTCAAAATGTTGTGTATTGAGTGCAAGCATCTACTACCCGCTTGAATTCTTGCCTTTATTTCCATTCCAAAAGATGAATTTTCTGAAATTATGCTTCCAAGATATTTAAAATCCTTTATTATTTTGTAGGTGTTATTATCCACAGTTAATTTCTAGATTTCTGGGTGTGGGGCTCTTCCAACTATCATGTACTCTCAGTCGCAAAAGTATTCGGACAGCACGCAAATGCGCATAATTTTGCAGTTTGTCGCATGAACAAATACATTGTTTCCTTATTTGGAAGGAACAGTGAACTTTGGGACTCCGGGTAGGATGTCGCAACGTGAAACACGCATCAAATACGAAGAATTGTTGTTGGACATGTGCCTGTAACGTAATATTTCCTGAAAACGTCATGGAAAGGTGCAACAAAAGTATTCGGACAAAGGCGGACAACGTGAGAGAATAGTTCATTCCGAGACGCACAGAGGGTGAAGCGACTGCAATCTGTGCGACATTTCCGCGAGACGATAGCGATGATTATTAAACACGTATTGCGAGCCTGTGCAGGTCGACGATGGAACGCAGAGGGAAGTGTTCTACGTGCGAGCAAAGGCAACTTTTCGTTTATCATCCCGCGAAGGGGAAAACCTGCAGGGAAATTGCCGCAATAGTGAACATGAAGAAAAATACAGTTCACGACATTATTAAACGGTTCGAGAAACAAGACCGATTGGAATTCCGTTCCAGTACAGGACGGCCACGGACATTTTCACAGAGAGATTAACGTGTGATTGTGCGAAAGGTACAACAGAATCCGAAAATATCTGCCACACGAATTGCAAGTAAGGTGGAGGGAGACATTGGTATAAAAGTTCATCCCGAAACCGTGCGGAGAGTACTACGATGATCGCACTACCATGGTCGAGTGACACGGCGAAAGCCTTTCATAAATTCAGTGAACCAGAAGAGACGTATGCAATTTGCGAGGGAATACGCCGAATACGATCAGGCTTGGTGGAATCGGGTGTAATTTTGCGACGAATGTAAATTTACATTGTGGCAAAGCGACGGAAAGGCAGACGTGAGGCGAAAGACCAATGAAGAGCTGAATCCCAGGAACACAAACCAACAGTAAAGCTTGGAGGTGGGAGCATTATGGTGTGGGGATGCATGTCCGGCAATGGTGTGGGTGTTCATTGATTGTACAATGAACAAGGAAGCGTATTTGAATATACTGCGAGGACATTTAAAGCAGAGTGCACGACATCTAGGTATTGCAAACAACTTTCATATTTATGAGGATAATGATCCCAAGCATACCGCGCATATTGTACAAATGTGGTTGCTCTTCAATTGCCCGAAAGCATTGCACCCCTCTCCCCAATCACCAGACTTAACCCAATCGAACATTTGTGGGATAAATTGAAACGGATCCTCCGCGCGGACAACATCTGTACGAAGGAGACCTTGAAAGAGAAACTGCGCCAAGAATGGACAAATATAGGCCCAAATTTCACGAAAAAACTCGTGGAAAATATGCTTAGTAGATTGGAGGAGGTATTGACAATGAAAGGTGGACCCACAAGGTATTGACATTTTCGTCGTACAACTTATGAACATTTATTGGACAGTGTCCGAATACTTTTGTAGCAGCAGGGTGTGCAGGTTGTTTCATTTTGTTGTTAATTTTTCTGTTATTTATGTTTTGGAAACGAAATAATAAAATCAAATGTTCAAATGTTTGTGTAGTCTATGGGACTTAACTACGGGGTCATCAGTCCCTAAACTTACAAACTACTTATGAACTAACTTAAGACTAAGGACAGCACAAATATCCATGCCCGATGGGGGATTCGAACCCCCGACCGTAGTGGTCGTGCAGAGCGTGACTGAAGCGCCTCAGTCCCCGCGGCCACCGCGGCCGGCACGAAATAATACAATAATTCATTTGTAATTAATGTCGTTAAGCATATATACTGCCAATAAATATGTTTGGATTTCATAGTCAGTGTTTCTCGAAAACTCATTGTGAAACGTCCCACTGTCCGAATACTTTTGCGACTCAGTGTGTTTGGTTTTTGTGGGGTTCACTTTCAATCTAAATTTGTTTGTTATGCTTTCCACGGCCATCATTAGCATCTTGAAATTTTCTTTTGTGTCTGTCATTAAGACTATATCATCTGCATATGCTAGATGGGTGATGTTCCTATTATTATTACTATTTTAAAAGTTGAGCCAAATACTCAACGAACAACAAAGAACGAAAATGAACAAACGACAATCATCGATCTATCTGAAGAGAGAGGAAAAAATGTGGTTATAGCACCCGCCTAGTAAGCAGGAGGTACCGGATTAGAATCCCGGCCTTAAGTTTAATATCTCTAATATATATTGAGAGAAAATATGTCTCAGGACAATGATTTATTATTTGATATCATTAATTTTGTGCAAAATTTGTTTTAATTTTTAAAGCAAATAATAAAAATAAAATTTCCTACAGCGTAGAATCGAACCCCGACCGTACGATAGAACGTGGGACACTTTGCTGCTTGATCTATTTGGACATACTGCATAGCGCATTTAATTGACCAGTATGCATAATGTATTCTAGTTTTGCTTCAACTTTGGAGCCCTTTTTCTCGGCATTTTCTGGATAGCACGCTTTAAAAGTTCTATACTTGTAACACGCTAATTCTCATTCTAAACTGAATTTCCTTGTCAGATAATCAGTTTGCTGCCCTCGCTGGCCAGTTGGAACTCGCTAGAACGGCCACATTGGACCTGTCACGCGGGCCCGACGTCCGTTCTTGTTTACGTAACGTGTTTTCAGAGCACTCACATTGCAACCGGTATATCTGGATGTTACGTTTTCTCCATTCCGGTAATTTTTCTGATTCCAAACTTGTTCTCTGCAAACTAGTATATACTGCAGTGGCAGCTACCGGTTTTATCCTAATATCGAGGACATTCGAAATGCGGTTTCTCATTTGTCGACCTTGCTCTGAGTTTCAGATGTGAAGCTCGTTACGTAAAGCTGTAGTTGGCCGGCCTAGACGGATATCTCGGGCAGTCTCCGACACAATATCCGTGTCTACAACACTGTCAACGTTGTTGACGCTGTAGTCTTCAGTCCGCTTTGATGAATATCTTCACACTACTCCACTCTCTCCAAACCTCTTCGTCTAAGAATAAATAATCAACCCACTTCCACTTGTACCTGTGTCCTGTACTCGAATTATGGTCCCTCTCTCTAACCCCCCCCCCAATACTTCTTCTAATACTAAAATATAACCTATCAATCAATCCCTTTGTTTTAGTGAATTTATGCAATAGATTTCTTTTCTCCCCAATTCTGCCCACTACCTCTTCATTAATAACGTGTTCTGGCCATCTAATATTCAGCATTATTCTGTAGCATTTGAAAGCTTCCATCGTCTTCTTATATCAACTGTTAATCTTCCGAGTTTCACTCCCGTCCATAAAAATGTTCGAAGTTAACAGTTTTCTCTTTTCAGAAATGCATTACTTTCTGCCGGCCGCGGTGGCCGAGGGGACAGAGGTGCTCCAGTTACGGTCTGCACGGCCACTAAGGTCGGGGGTTCGAATCCCCCCTCGGGCATGGACATTTGTGCCGTCCTTAGTCCTAGTTAGTTCATAAGTAGTTTGTAAGTTTAGGGACTGATGACCCCGTAGTTAAGTCCCATAAACTATACAAACAAAACATTACTTTCCATCGTCATCCTGTATTTTATGCCTTCTCTGCTCCAGCCAACTTCTTTTACTGCCCCAATAGCGAAATTCATGTACTACCTTTATTGTCTAGTTTTCTAATCTCGTTCCCCCAGCATCGACAGATTTTTCTACTACATACCATTGTGTTCCTCTTGTTTATGTTTATCTTATCCATTCATCTCACACACTGCCTCTCCGTTCAGTTTCTCTTACATGTTCTTACTACATTTCACCCTGCTTCTCTCATAATTTCAAAGCGTGTAATACAATCAACATTGTCAAGACGATTTCTCCAAATCTGTAAAATCTATAAACGTAGTTTTGCTTTTCCTTAACCTATCTTCCAGACTTGTCATAGTGTCAGTATTGACTCATATGTTGCTACATTTCTCTGGACAACACGCTGATCTCCCACAGATTTCTAGAAGGTTTTACATTCCGTAAATAATAAAAGACAGTAGTTTGCGCCATAATTAATTAAACTGAAAGTTCTGTAATATTCTCACCTGTCAGCAGCTGCTTTCTCTGAAATTATTACATTACCCTTGAAGTGTTAGGGTAATTCTATTGTTTCTTGCACACCAAATGGATAATTTTAAAGCCTCATTCTCGCACAGATAACCACAGCTCAGATATGATGTTGTCTACTTCTGCGGCCATATCGCAGCAGTAACGCATCTTCTATCTCATCTTCATCTTCCTCTTCTCCTTTCTATAAAACTTTTTTTTCATTTCCCCTTTACAGCCCCCTTGTAGACTCGTTACACTTTTTAGATTTCACTTTTTTGTTTAGTCTTCAAGCACTGTTAAAATTATTCTATGCACAAACGATCTTATGTGTGGGGAGGCAGCGGCATATCATCATTAAGTACCATTTGGTGTACGACCACGGTGAATTACGTAGAATTTACAAAAAGAAATTAACTTAGAATAAGCAAGTAAAGCACGCGCAAGAATTCAATAGAAGAAAGCTAGTGTCAGTAAAACGCATGGCTGAAGGCCGAAATAATGACCATTACGAAAGCACGTTGTGCAGTCGGTCGTACCAAGATAGTAAATACGGAATCAATCGAGAAATTTCGAGAGAGAATTTAGCATACTCGCGGAAACAGACACGACACGACACGAAAACATTAGTTAAAAACAGCAAGGAATTCAAACATACTAAGTTTACGCAAAAGCTGAAGGCCACACACGTGTATTCTAACTTGAGAAACCAAAATCATTACCGGAATGAAAATGCAAATACTAAATTAACACTGAATTACTCGAGTTATGAAAAGTAAAAAATACATGGCCTCGCATAGCAAAAGAATAACTCAAGAAAACTATCACTGATAAACCAGGACTGCCGGATCACAAATAAAGTACCAACAGCATGCCATCCCCTCAACATGATTCGACGAAATACTCACTTCGGCGGTCGCGTCAAGAGTGGTGCCTCAGGCCGCGGGCAGAGCCTTCCCTCTCCGCACTGGATGAAGGGTGCGTTCTCAAAGCCTACTACCTGAGGGAGATAATACCCTCTCCTATAGCTCCGGAGAGGTCTCTTTTCTCACCTCCTTCGTCAATGATTAAGTGTTACTACACTAAGAATAGCCCTCCTCGCCACCTTGCCAAGTAAGGGTGTTTCTGGCCACCCAGCAGGCGGCAGTGCCGACGACATACGAAGCCATGCGTTCTTAACAAAACGAGGCCGAAAGGGCGAGGCGGCGACTGTAAGCCATTGCGCGGCAGTTAGTCAATATTAAAAACAACCTTCCACATTCATACGAACACACAAATTCAATCACATGGTTGGAAACATATATAAACATGAGTCATTGATCATTAATAAAGAAATAAAATAACTGACATACAAATAAACAAAATGAATAACTCAGAATGGAACACGACCACACATTGAGTGGACGTGTTTCAACGGCTGATGGATGAATGTGTGCCAATTTCTGCTGGAAGTTCGAGTCTTCCGTGGGGCATGGATGAGTGTGTTATGCTTAGTGTAAGTTAGTTCAAGTAGTTTGTAAGTCTAGGGACTGATGAGCAAAGCAGTTTTGTCCAATGGGTTTACAAGATTTGAACATTTGAATGTGATGAATGTGTGAAGTTGCAGTTCTACCTCTCCTCTCAGCTAGCAAGGACAGTTAAGAGGAGACAATGTCGCTACCATGGTATTACGCCTTTGTTCATTTCATTGCATGTACACAGCTGAACAGTAATTATGTCTGGTATGCAGAAAATCAGTAAACCGTTTTGAGTTATCCGCGTATCGGTCCATATTTGAGTCGGTACCTTGCTAGTAACGGACGATGTTAGCAAAAATTAAGGAGGTTAAAATAAGGAGAGATGGCGTTATATATGCCGACAGTTGAAGCCTGTCCGCCATCTTGGCGAGTTGTGGAACGCTATTTGTCCATTAAAACTATGAGATGAGTAGATCCTCTTACAGTTAATGCATTGAATTGAGTCAGTATTTCCAAACAATATACGTTCTTCAATAAATGACTATTAAATACCCATCAGAAAATAGAAAATTAAATTTTAAATTCCAATTTTCATTTTTTTAACACGTTGTACATCACTGCAATACCGTCGGTCGTTTTATTCGTGTTCCGAATAACATAACACTTCGGCTCACAGTACAAACAATTCTACAAGACTCAGCAATATGGGGGATGCAGGCATCACTTTTTCAGCGTAAGGACGACACCTGTATTCTAACCTCCTTGGCAGAAATAGGTGAACCAGCGCCGAACACAGCGTCGAGATGGAAACGGTTGACATGCAAAGGCTGTGGCACTCAGAGCTCCGGATTCATCATTAGCATCGATCCAACGTCATCCTGGTGCTTCAGTGGCTACCAGGTCTGTTAATAGGAGGGCCAGCGTCCATTGAACTCTGTAGACAAGCAAACGGGTATGTGGCTAGCGGTGAAGTGCTGAAACGAGAAAGCCAGTGGAATAAAATGCAGAAGCAAATCAACCTAAGTCACCAAACAGCAGCATCCATCAACAATTGCTACTGAAGATGCCTTACAAATAAAGACAAAATGCATATGGCTAAATGAACTTGTATTATTCAGTTGCATAGACGGCTTACATACATAAGTATCTGCATTATAATATAAAAAAGCAAGTGTGGGATGAAAGGACAAAAAAGAACTAACAATGTTACGAACAAGTTCGTTTGATGTACGGCGCATTCGGCCCAGAGTTGTAGTCTACAACTTTGTGTGTTACAGTGCACTGGTTCGATGCAGACACACTAGAAAGAAAATCTGCAATGCTTACTATAAAGAGACTTGAGGGACGCCATACATACGATGTTCTGGCTGGTGCTATCGAGGGCATACATCGCGAATTAAATGCTCACAATAAAGTGGTGTCTTGTGTAACAGACAACGGCAGCAATTTCGTCAATGCTTATACGTAAGTTGAACTAATGCAACTGTATTCTTTTCTCTGCTTTTTTCCATAACACTTCTGTTTTATTTTTATGAATATTATTTCCAATTATTTCTTTTAGGCTATTTGGCACTAAACCTACATCTACATCTACATGGGATACTCTGCAAATCACATTAAGTGCCTGGCAGAGGGTTCATCGAACCACCATTATACTATTTATCTCCCATTCCATTCTCGAATAGAGCGCGGGAAGAAAGAACACCTGAATCTCTCTGTTCGAGCTCTGATTTCTCTTATTTTATTCTGATGATCATTTCTACCTATGTAAGTGGGAGTCAACAATATATTTTTGCATTCGGAGGAGAATGTTGGCGATTGGAGTTTCGCAAGTAGCCCACGCCGCAGCGATAAGCGCCGTTGTTGTAATGATTCCCATCCCAGATCCTGTATCATTTCCGTAACGCTGTCTCCCCTGCATCGTGACAATACGAAACGAGCTGCCCTTCTTTGGACTCTTTCGATGTCCTCCGTCAAACCCACCTGATAAGGATCCCACACTCGGCTGCAATACTCCAAAAATGCACGGACAAGCGCAGTGTATGCAGTTTCTTTAGTACTTCTGTTGCATCTTTTAAGGATTCTGGCAATAAAACGCAGTCTCTGGTTCGCCTTTCCCACGATATTATCTACGTGTTCTTTCCAGTTTAAGTCTGAAGTAATAGTAATTCTAGGTATTTTGTGGAGTTTACGGCCTTCACATTTGATTGATTTATGTTGCAAACAAAGTTTAACGGATTTCTTTTCGTACTCATGTGGACGACTTCACATTTCTCATTATTTAGAGTCAATTGCCAATTTTTACACCATACTGATATCTTATTCAGATCGTTCTGCAGTTGGTTTTGATCGTCAGATGATTTTACTAGACGGTAAATGACAGCGTCATCTGCAAACAACCTAATAGAGCTACTTAGATTTTCCCCTAAATCGTTTATGTAAATAAGGAATAGCAGAGGACCAATAACACTACCCTATGGAACGCGCGATATCACCTCTGTTTTAGTCGATGCCTTACCATCGATTACTACGAACTGTGTCCTCTCTGACAAGAAATCCCCTATCCAATCGCAAATTTGGGGCGATATACCATAACCACGCAATTTGATTAAAACCTGGTGAAACTGTGGAGTTCGTTGAAGTAGCACGTCATTAAGACAATTACTTTTTAAATTTAATGTTGGAATTTCCTCAAATGCTCCGGTGGAGTGTCTCTTAGACGTGCGCAAGGAGGTTCTTTCACCGGACAGGGCGAGACTGGGCGATTAAAACTCTAAAACGCAGGTATTTCGTAAAGTGAACCATGATCTGAAACTGTGAATATATATGTAATGTTTTACATATTTTTGTAGTCAATCTTGTACTACGCTCGTTTTTATATAAATATAAGTTTATATAATTATATTAACTGTTTGCTGTTTTTTTTTTTTTTTTTTCATGTACACTGATGTACCCTAACTTCCTGTGCCAGTCATCGTTTTTGGAATGGTCATTCTTTTCTCATTGACAACTGCTCATCACGGAGGTGTGTGGCTTCACTTTTCCATTAGGCACAGCACAATTGGTGAATGAATGACGTCTGTGGAATAATATACCAGTACCGTCGTTAGATATGATAAAAGGAATGTTAATTAGGCAGGAGCGAAGTAGACCTGAATGGGATGAAGTGGTTTTTTTTTATTTTAATTTTTTTATTTTATTTATTTATTTGTATGTTAAGCTATCTATTCTATTTGAATGTATTTCATTTTTTCTCTATGCAGTCATATTTAGTTTTTAGTTACGTCAAAAATTTCACCATAGTAAAAAGTAATTGTAATTTTACAAATTACTTTTCAGAAAAGTAATTGGTACTTACTTTTAAGTAGATATTTTTCCAAGTAATTGTAATTGAATCCAATTACAATTACAACACTGATTGTAGAATTCTCTTCATTGATGAGAATGACCTGGAACTGAGCCCCTGTGACTAGCAGACACGTGTCTAAACGATCCGGATAGTGACGAGACACCAGACAGGCTGTCGGTCGCCATACGACCCCACAGTCGAGACGGATTCTGCGAGTCATTTCATTTCATAGCAGGACCCATTTGGTTGACAAATGCGGCATTCTTGCTGCACAGCGGTATGTCCACTATATTCTGTATTGTTATTTCTGCAACCACTCTGTTATAAAAGGCATATTTTCTGATTGGCTAACATATACAGATATTAAACTTCTATTGAAGAAAGGGACAAAGAGATACCATCAGACTACTGAACGATGACACTTTTGCCAACATTCTCAAAACTGATTAAAAGATTGGACCGCCATTTGAATGTAAGGTATTTTATTTTCACAATACGGATTTCGGCTTTTAGGCCATTATCAAGTGTACAAATAGTCCAATTATTTGGTATATGTGGATGACCAAAATGTCATTTTTTTCGATATAGTCTTGCATGTACATATATCGAAAAAGTGACATTTTGGTCATCCACATATATCAAATAATTGGACTATTTGTACACTTGATAATGGCCTAAAAGTCGAAAATACAGTCAACTGGCGGTCCAATCTCTTAATCAGTACTGATGACTGAGGCTCAATACAATAAAATATTTGATTCTCAAAAGTTATACAACAGGTAATGTACAGACAGCTTATCAACCACCTAACCAAAAATGACGTATTGTCTAGAACATGGTTTTGATTTTTGAAAGGTTCCGATATCCTTGTTCTATCAGTTGTTCTGACGTTAGATGAAAGCCACAACAACTGATAGACATATCGAATCAGCCATTTCTGAATGTCTTGAAAGTGAAGCTGTATTTGAGGAAGATGAGGACTGTTCTTCAGAGATTGTCCTCAGGAGAATAAGTATGTGTCCTAATTGAAGAAGACAATGAAGAAAGCAGTGAAGAATCAGATGAGAGAAGCTACAATACTCCTGATGTCCTTATCGGTTGTGATGTAACTAAGTGGAGTAAAACACCGCCCCCATCAAGCAGAATCCGAGTACACAACATCATGAAAATTCCACCCGGTCCAGTAAGAGGTACTGTAACTTTTACTCCTAAGGATGCATGAGACTATTTCGTCTCACAGAGATTGTCAGATGAGATTATGCACTGTATCAATCTAGAAGGTAGGTGCATTGCTAGTGCCAAGAGTAAAAATTGGCGGAATGTTACGACTCAGGAAATGAATGCATTCTTGAACTGCTCATTATCCCTGTTGTAGGTAGAAACAGGGATGTACCAATCAGAGAGCGATTTGTTGATAACTTTGCTAATCCAAATTACCTGGCTACATTTTCAGTAGACAGATTTGAAGATATACCAAGAGCCTTGAGATTTTATGACAAACAGACCAGATAGGCGACGAGCAACAGTGACAACATGGCACCAATTGGCTACTTTTGGGAGCTTTTAATTGAAAACAGCCGAAAAGGAATGCATCCCAACGAAAAATTAACTATTGATGTACAAATCGTACTTTTCAGAGTCCGTTGCAAGTTTATTCAGTACATTCCCACCGAAGAAGGCAAATATGGAATCAAAATATTTTGGCTGTGTGATTCCTTGACTTAATATTCCAGAGACGGTTTAGTCTATACTGGAAAAAAATCCAGATCAGTCTAAACAAATTAATGTTGCGTGTGCAACAGTGAAGACACTGACGAAGACATTGAGAGGTACCTCAACAAATATTACAATGGGTAATTTTTTTTAAAAGTCTTCCTTTGTTTGAAGAATTATTGGAGGAAAAGATAACAGCAGTGGGAACTTTGAGACAAAACAAAAAGGAAATTCCTCCGTTAATTAAAGCTGCCAAGTCCAAGGAAGTTTCATCCCCATTATCTGGATTCAAAGACAATTTGGTCATTGTCAGTTATGAGCCCAAAAAGAACAAAAGTGACATATTGCTAAGTTCTTTGCACCACAGTACCACAGTAGATGAAGGTCATAAAAAGAAACCAGTGATAGTTCTATAACAAAACTAAAAACTTGCACACGCGCAAGAGACAGACCAGAAGATGGTCATTCGTCTTACGGACAAACATTATGGATGTAGCAACCATAAATGCCCGGTATTTGTCTTCAAAGCAACATCTAAACTATCAGGAGGCAGATCCGATGAAGGAAGAACTTTTCTTAAGGAATTAGGAGAAGAAACGATACGTCCTTACATGGAAAACAGAGTTAACAATGCACGCCTTCAGAAGAATGTTCTATAATCCATGGCGCTTTGGAGGCCATAGTAGCATTAAAAATATTATGTTATTCATTCTGTGTCATCAAAGCCATCCAAATTCCAAATTATTGTTTTAATAACTAAAATTTTCTATATGTTAGTGGGTAGGGCGCTCAAAAACCCCTCTCATGCATTTTTGCAAATTCTACCACTCATCCATCCAAAGGTTAATATTAACACTTTCATTTCAACAAATTATTTTCCCCACTTTGTAGAATATTTAAGCTGTAATTAGCAAGCAAATAGCATCAGATAACTTCTTTAATTGGAGTGATATATATTACTATTTTATAAGCTGTGTAATACCGATAATGTATCGATTATAGTAATGTCTTTGGTACTGCAATATGAATCTCTCTGTGACACACTGTCTTTTGCAAGCACTGTTCACTGTCAAAACATTAGGTACATTGTGTAACTTTTCTTAGTGTCATAGGCATGAGCGCCTACTTTTTACCATCCTAATGTGATATGTATGGTTATTTTAGTGGATTTTCTGCAGTTTTAGGGCCAAAGAGGAGTATTAAAATATTGTGATATTTTGTTCACATACTACTCTTTACAAAAGTTTCAGCGTTTATTAGCTCTGGTAGGGTTGTGTATAGCTCGGAGATACTGAAATTAGAGGTGATAGACACTGAGTTTACAATATTCGCGGTTTTTTTCTTACGAAAACATTTCGTTATTTGATATAATCATATCATTAAACATGGAAATATATATCAACAGGCATCAGCGATTGCATAGGAAATACTTCCTTTTACGTGTGACATTACAGTTTTCTCGTCTGGATAACAGTTAAAAGGTTACATAGTAACACCACTTCAAATATTAATAAACATGTAAAATGTCTGTTTACGATACTTACAACTACTATCAGGATACTTAGTTTTATGTGTGATATACTCATTTTCAACTCAGAGACTTTATTTTTGTCATTTTGGGAAATGCAGGCTATTCACTTATGAATACTGGTATCATGGCTGTTATCATCAATTTAAACTGTTGGGCTTTTAATGAATGGATATAGCTGAAAGAAGTTTGCTTTTTGGATGTTAAGCGACATCTCGAAAAAAAAAAGATGTTTTTTTTTATTCCCATTTTTGAGATAAGTTCAATTTTTCCTTTTTTTTTAACAATAAAAACGCTTTTTTCTGCATACATTCTATATTAGAACGTTATTTGTGTGAGGGATGTACTTCACTTTCGTGATGTGCGAAATTGCTATTAAAAATCAACAGAACTATTCAGATTTTGGCTGAATTCAGTTAAAAATTTTTTTCTGCATAATGTATACATGCTATACTTATTTTGCATACGTGTATAAATGCTTTAATGGTTCGTAATTTCTGTGTGAAATATACTTTATTTTCAAAAACTCACACTCTCAAAAAAAAAAAAAATAAATAAATAAATAAATAAAGAGAGAGAGAGAGAGAAAACGGATTTAATTTAACATAAGGGTTTTTTTTTCAATGTGTTTGACTAGTGCTTCCACCTGATGGATGTTTGATTAACCATGTGTTTTATCATGACAACTGTTTCTTTTCAATCTTCAGTCGTTATTACTTTCTTATAACATCAGATCACTCCCTTTATTTAGTTTATGGGTATTAATTTCAAAATAACATTACATTATTGGTTCGATGACCTACCTTGCTGCCATCTACGTTTAATAATTAGATACTGCAATGGCACAGGAAAAAAACACGTATTTCGCTTTTTGTGGGTTGGTGCAGTAGTATGTGAGGTTAAAAAATCTTGAAATCAGTTGCGAGGATAGGAAAAAACCTTTCCAATTAGACAGCTGAACCTTCCAGCAATTCAAGCCATACAACTTTACTTTTTAGTTGCATATTAGTACTGGCTTATTCACGTTTTTAGTTATTTATACACATCTTATTTTTCTCTCACTGCATTATATAGCATTCATTTAATGTGTTTTAATCTCCTATGGTGAAATGCAGAGGTACGGAATGTAGTACAAGGAATGTTGTCCTTGTGTATTTCCGCATTGTAATGTAATAGTATTGTATATTAGATAGAGCCCAAAATATTGATTAACAGTTACAGATCTGAAGGTGACAACAATGATTTGTAAAACCCAGTAATCTTGAATAAAGTACTGAACAGCAATCCTGGCAAATATATTTCACAACATATATGTAACTTTAACTTACGTTCAGAGCAACACACACATCCATGCCCAATGGAGGACTCGAACCTCCCTAGCAGGGTGTCTTCACCCACGCAGGCATTCCTGCACTACAATGAGATTCCAGTACAAGTGGACGAGTACTCAGCTTAGTTCTTGTACTGAATTGGCAGCCACTTGCGGTTTACCGGGCGATTCTATACGCCATCTCAGGGTCTGCTTGGTCATTGCCAACGGAAGTTATAATCCTTACTAGGACAAGTGTGTGTGTGTGTGTGTGTGTGTGTGTGTGTGTGTGTGTGTGTGTGTGTTTTGTCCTTAGGATATGTTTAAGTTATTGTAAGTCTTTGGATGATGAGCACAGGAGTCTGTTCCCATAGCTTCACAAACATTTGTGAATGGATTACACGTCACAAATAGGATCAACTTCATGGCAAATTATCCTGGCTTGACATTTCAACAAAATAATACCCACATGGAAACGTCGAAAGTACCTACTATATGTCTCAGTGCTTCTCAAACCTTCGTCGCGGGATTTCTCCCCAATTTAGAACGTTTGGAGAATTATAGAAACTGTACTCTAATAACCTCTGTATTTGAAGATCTAAGTCGCCGACTGGAAATAGTTTGGCATCGTATCTCTCAGGTACGTGTATTACAGTATATTCGAACTTAATTACTATTAAGTTTCCTATGTGTTGAGTAATATGTGAAGACAGCTAAGATGGCAGAATAGCCTGCTAACACCGTTAATTTAAGAAGAAAAGAATTGAGCCACTTATGATAATAACGGCAGATTCCAAGAGAAAAAAAAATCTGTTTCTTTCCACAATGTATGAAGTTGTTTACATTATGAATTGATAATTTCTTAAAGAGAGAGATTTCGAGTCATGTGTAAATTTTTGAACCATTGTGGTTAAATGTTTTACTAATTTTGTGTTCCTTATTTGGATAAAGAGAAAAGAAGAAATTAAATGGCCTATAAGTGACTTTTGCTTCATTTAACACACGGAAATAACTAATCAATCTCCTGTTAAATGCGGGCAGGGGACCACGATCAAATTAATGAGTAGTGCTGCAGAGAAGCTGGCCAGGTTGCAGTAATCGAAAGTCACACTTAAGGCATAGCATGGCTTTAATATGACGCGTTTCGGAAATTTCCACCATCAGATATTCATCTACAACAAATTACGAAACCTTTTTCATATAGCACATATCAGTAAAACGTTACATATATCCATACTATTGGAATTGTGTGGTGTACGTTATATTATACCTGATTTGCGAGCGACAACTACACTTACAGATGTAGGTACACTACTATTGAAAAATGTGTTTATTGCACATACCACATGACGAATACAAGTCTACTACTACTGTAGAGTTGACCATGAAGACATTTCTTGCTACCTGGTGGCATTACAAAGTGGCGCCACAGCACATAGAATGTTGCATACTAATTGTATAATTGGTATGAAGGATGACCACTAACTTATTATATAATATACGATAGTGTACAATATTTTATAAGTTATCAATACGTTTAGAGAAATTGTACAATTTTCTAAATTATCGATATGCTATACAGCACCAGTATATTCGACAGTTAAAAGGAACAGGGCGTATCATTATGTAAAAGAGATATTTAAGTAATCAGTTACAGAAATTGTCAGACCAAACAATATTACAATGTCCTGCGGGCGTATTTGTACGATGATTATAGATTACTACCAGGAAGAGAGGAATTGTGGGCGAAGGAGGGAGAGACGTGGGGGAATGAAGCAACTCCAATTATATATGCACATGACACTAGTATAAAATGAAAATCAAAATTTGAGGAATCTTCATAAGTCTTAACGTTAAAAACATAGATATAAAACGGAGGGGGGGGGGATTACATCTTGGGTTGTCAGGTATTCTGCCAGATAACATTTCGAATTTGCACAATATTTCGGCTCATCTGAGAGCCTGGCAACTTGGTCTGAAATTACTAAAGAAGCATCGAACATAGCTGCAACAAACCCCAAATAGAAGAATCGAAGGCACAAATACAGAAGTCTATACCCAGGCGGAGTTACAGATGCACCGAACCGAAGATGACAGAAGTACACAATATTGAATTAATTTTATTGCGTGTCCGAAATCCTATTTGTACATCGTTTTTTCTGAAGCAATTTGTTCACAGAAATCTATACCTAGGTGCAGTTACAGACGCGCCTGTGTAGCTCATAGATGCAAATCTAAGTTGATTCGTGAAGGGGGATAGATATCTTTCTCTTACTGGAAACTGACTTATAAATGTTCCGTATTGTGAGTTTGGTAGACCTAGTACATCTCACCTGTTTCTCAATCTACATAGCTCTGCCCAAGCCTCCTCCCTCTTCGTACTTCCATCTATCCACCTATCCATCCCTCTACCTCTGTCATTACATGACCTGCTGCCAATCTCCTCCTGTTCCATCTGTTCATCCCCTTCCCCCCTGTATACGAAAAATTACAGTACCTTCAAATTCATAGTGTTCGGTGAAAAGGTAAAAGTTTAGAGTAACATACTCTTCGCCATGCACCACACAAAATCTTATGTAGACGGTGATGTTTTTCTTGTTTTGAAATCCAAGTGTGCAAAATTTTATTTCATTCGAGTGAGTGGTATAGCAGCGTATAATATACGAATCTAATCTGAACCGGCAATGCCTCTCATAAAAAATTACAAATTGTGATTTTTTCATTTTTCTCTTTTTTATAACCACCCCAGCATTAAAGAGAACATATTAAAAACTATTGTTGAAATGGATAAAGACATTTGTAAGTTTTAGCTAGACTAACCCACAGTATTTGAGTTTTACATAACTAACATAGATAACATACAGGAAAACTAGAATAAAATGAAATATACAAAAAATTGAAGAGCACGATTAAAATGTGTGAAATAATAGGAGTATTAAGGAAACGTCCTAAATCGAATATAATTATTATTATTATTTGTGTGTCTCAGTGACGTGGTGCTTGTTTTTTTATTAGACTGCTTCGCACCTTAACAAGTCCATAAACTATCCCAGTTATACACCTGAGAAAGACTCAATACGACGTGTCGTTTCTGGCGGCATTTCACACTGCTGAGAGCTGAAGGCTATGTAAAATTAAAAACTCCCTGACCTTTGCAAGTTTCCAACCTGTGACGTATCACTGTCCCACCAAGCACTTTACCAGTACCCCATTACATCGCCAATTATAAGATACTTACCTAAATGAAATAAAATACTGAATTAGCAAAAAAAAAAAAAAAATATTCAAATTATTAACCAAGATAAAAATTATCTAATCTTTTAAGTTCGACCAAATCATTTATACTGTGCAGATTTTCGTAGATCAGCTGAGTAGTTTCGGAGTTCATTGCGGACAAACGTCATGAGACGGGCTTTTTATATACAACGTCCAACAATGAAGTTCGGTAAATAGTCCAGTGAAATAAACGTAGATGAACTATGAGCTACAGTTACCTTACTGTCCTTCGAAATAGTCACCTTCGATAACTATGCATCGCTGAGCTCTGGGATACTTGCCGTGGAAACTTTGCACAAAGTCTTGCTTTGGGATGGTGTTAAAAAGCATCGGCACGTTTCGCTGGATATTAGGAATATAGTGTTTTTATTCTTTCGAAGCAAGTTTGAGTCGTGGGAATAGGAAGACGTCTAGCGAATATGGTGGGTGTTGAAGTTGCACAACAACGCTCGCCCACTTATAGCCAATATCGTCAAACAGATAACGGCAAAAAGGTTGTGGTGCAACCTGAACACCCACCATACTCGCAGGATACCAAACCTCCAGACTTGTTCCTATTTCCTCGACACAAACTAGGAAAGAGATTTGACGATATTCCAACGATACGTGGCGGGGCTTTTGAGCACCATTCGAAAGGAAGACTTTGCGCCAAGTTTCAAGGCCATGATCGCAGAATTCAGCGGTGTATAGTTATTGGAGGTGATTATTTCGAAGGTAACCGTGGGTCATAGTTCATCTACGGTAATGTTCTACATCTACCTACATACTCCGTAAGGTGCGTGGCGAAGGTCATACTTTACCAGCACCAGGTATTTCGCTTCCTATTCCACTCCCAAATAGAACGAGGAAGAAAAGAATGCCTATATGCCTCCGTACGAGACCTAATTTATCTTGTCTTTGTGATCATTATGCGAAATGTAAATAGGCGGCAGGAAGATCGTCCTACACTCAGCTTCAAATTCCGGCCCTCTAAATTTCCTCAACAGATTTTCTCGAAAAGAACGTAGTCTTTCCTCCAGCGATCCCCATATGAGTTCCCGGAGCATTTCCGTGACACTCGCGCATTGGTCAAACCTACCAGTAACGAACCTAGCTGCTCGCCTCTGAACTGCTTCTACGTCTTCCTTTAAATCGATCTGTTGCACGTCCCAAACACTTGAGCAATACTCAAGACATCGTGGTCAAGCATTTTATACGGGGTCTCCTTTACAGATGAAGTACATCTTCCCAACATTCTACCAAAACACCGAAGTCCACTGTCCGCCTTACTCACAACTTTCTTTAACTGTTCGTTCAATTTCATATCGCTCTGCAATTTTAACGCCTAGATATTTGAACAACGCGACTGAATCAAAAAGCTCACTACTAATGCTGTCTTCGAACACAATGGAATTGTTTTTGCTACTCATGTGCATCACCTTACATTTTTCTACATTTAGAGCTAGCTGCCATTCTTCATCCTGTATGCTAATACAGTCAATTAAAGACGACACCCTCCCATACACCACAGCATCATCAGCAAACAGCCGCAAATCACAAGTTACTCTGTCCATCACATCATTTATACAGATAAAAAATAATAGCGGTCCTAGCACAGTCCCTTGGGGCACGCCTGATGATACACTCGTCTCTGACGAACACTCACCGTCGAGAACAACGTACTGCATTCTATTACTTAGGAAGTCTTCCAGCCAGTCACAAATCTGTGAAACTATCCCATACAATCGTACCTTCGTTAGCAGTCTGTAGTGTGGCGCCGCGTCAAACGCCCTTTTGAAATCGAGAAAAAAAACTATATACCTGTTGCCCTTCATCCATGGCTCGCAAGATGTCATGTGATGTCATGTTACAGGACTATTCTGTTGTTGTTGTTATGGTCTTCAGTCCGGAGACTGGTTTGATGCAGCTCTCCACCCTACTCTATCCTGAGCAAGCCTTTTCATCTCCTCATAAGAACGGCAACCCACATCCACTTGAATCTGCTTACTATACGCGTCTCTTGGTCTCCATCTGCGATTTTTACCCCACGAACTTCCCTCCAATGCTAAATTCACGATTCCTCGATGTCTAAGAATGTGTCCTACCAAGCGATCCCTTCTTATAGTCAGGGTATGCCAAAATTTCCTTTTCTCACCAATTCTGTTCAGTACCTCTTCATTAGTTATGTGATCTACCCACCTAATCTTCAGCATTCTTCTGTAGCACCACATTTCAAAAGCCTCTATTCTCTTCCTGTCCGCACTGCTTATCGTCCATGTTTCACTCCCGTACAAGGCAACACTCCACACAAATGCCTTCAGAAAAGACTTCCTTGCCCTTAAATTAATATTCGATGTTAGCAAATTTCTCTTTTTCAAAAATACTTTTCTTCCCATTGCCATTCTGCATTTTATATCCTCTGTACTGCAACCATCGCATGTTATTTTACTACCCAAGTAAGAAAAACTCATCTACCACCTCCATTGTTTCGTTACCTAATCTAATTCCTTCAGCATCGCCTGATTTTCTAAGACCGCATTCCATTATTTTTGTTTTGCTCTGGTTAATGTTCATTTTATACACTCTCTTCAACACGCTGTCCATTCCATTCAACTGCTCTTCCAGGTCCAGAATTACAATGTCATCAGCAAAACGCAATTTCTGTATTTCTTCCCTCTGAACTTTAATCCCTATTCCAAATTTTTCCTTGCTTTCCTTTACCGCCTGCTCGATGTACAAATTGAATAACATCGAAGAAAGGCTACAACCCTGTCTGACTCCCTTCCCAATGCTTCCCTTTCATGCCCTTAGAGTCTAATAATTGCGGTCTGGCTTTTGTACAAGTTGTAAATAACTCTCCCTGTATTTTACCCCTGCTGACTTCAGAATTTGAAAGCAAGACTATTTACCGAACGTTATTGTCAGAGGTTGTATAGGAAAGACAGGATGTAGGGATACGAAAGAAAAGCTAAATTAGGATGACCACATGAGGATGTGAAACCTCCTCCCCTGCACTGGAATCCAGCGTCTCTGAGCTCGTCAGGACTGCGGCAGAGTGCCTCCGGATGGCAGGCATCTGCCTGCTGCAGCGGGATCAGCGACCCTGCCTCCACAGTGCCCCTCCTCCCCCTTCCCCGCTGAACTATCGGTATCGGCTACACGCAAGCACAGAGTAACATATACAGAGGAGAAGCCCCCCCTAAACCACTGTCCTATGCTGTCCTAGTAGTTCCGTAAGAAGCTGGCATTTGCCAGACGGTTCCCCGGCTTAGTACCGGTAGATGACACTAGAGGCGCTTCTGAGGGTAGTGTGGAGGGGAGGCTGAGGGGCGAGCTCGTGCCATCTGCCAGGCCGTGGCTGTGTCTGGCTTGCTGGCGTTTGAGGGGAGGTGGTGGTGGGTGCAGCCGCCACCTGCCGCCTGCTCTGGCCAGTTTAAAGAGCTGCTTCTGACCTCAGTGCCATCATGGGACATCTTACGGAACTGCTGGAAACCCTCCCTGCCCGCACCCCTGAGCGTGGAACCGGGCCCTTACGGAGGTTTCCTGTCTGTATGTCTGTGACACCAGCCAGAGAGAGACCGTGTGGAGCTGCTGCACGCCGATGCCGCGGCCGCCACTTCGGGTTATAAATCGCTCAGCTCGCTGCCGCCAGAACCAGTACCGGTCTACTCCAAAGCAGGGCCCCTGCTGCTGCAGGCGGGTTCATGCACGATCTGCCGTCTTCACTACACTCGATACCGTTACGTAAGGCCAGCAGACAGCCAGATAGTACCGTGCTGCAGACAAACATGCTGAGTGGTTGGTTGTACGTGTTACAAGGTGGCTCAAAAACGTAGCATCTCACAAGACAGTAGACGTGAATGCAGGTAGATATTTGAGCTGCATTTTAACTTGTGCTTAGAAACCTGAGCTTCGCACTTGTCATCTTTACTTTCTTCCTCACTCATCAATGGATATGTAACAAGTGGGCACAGGTAGAAAAACAACTACGAAGGGTGTACGTTTCAACAGGTGCAGTGGTCCGGCAGAAAGTTTTGATCACCTGCGTACTTTCGCTATAAGCCCGCCCACGATAGAAACGTCATCTTTAGAGAAATTACTATCAGACTGTGCGTGTAGTATGTGAGTGAGCCATCCATGTGTAAAAGGTGGTAGCGGTGCTATCGGAAACCGGCTGAGGGCAGAGATGAGTGTATCGTCTGGCGTGCCTCAAGGGAGTGTGATAGGACAGCTATTATTTTCTATCTATATAAATGATCTGATAGACAGAGTAACTTGTAATTTTTCTGCTGTTTGCTGATGATGCTGTGGTGTTTGGGAGGGTTTCGTCTTTAATTGACTGTAATAGCATACAGGATGACTTCGACAAAGTTTCTAGTTGGTGCGAAGAATGGCAGTTATTTCTCAATGTAGAAAAATGTAAGCTGATGCGCATGAGTAGGAAAAACACTCCCATAATGTTCGAATACAACCTTAGTAGTGAGCTTCTTGATGCAGTCGCGTCGTTCATATATCTAGACGTAACATTTCAGAGCTATATGAAATGGAACGAACATGTAAGGACAGTTATGCGCAAGGCGGACAGCCGACTTCGGCTTATTTGGAGAATTTTGGGAAGATACACTTCATCCTTAAAGGAGACCGCGTATAAAACGCTTGTACGACCACGTCTTGAGTATTGTTCAACTGTTTGGAACTCGCAGTAGATCATTTTAAAGGAAGACATAGAAGCAGTTCAGACGCGAGCAGCTAGGTTCGTTACTGGTAGGTTCCACCAATGCGAGAGTGTCACGGAAAAACTCGGGGAACTCTAATTGGGATCGCTGGAGGAAAGACGAACTTTTTTTCGAGAAATTCTTTTGAGGAAATGTAGAGGACAGAAATTTGAAGCTGAGTATAGAACGATCTTCCTGCCGCCTATTTACATTTCGCGTAATGATCACAAAGACAAGAGAAATTAGAGTTTGTACACAGCCATATAGACATTCTTTTCTTCCTTATTCTTCTTGGGAGTGGAATAGGAAAGAAAATGCCTAAGTGATACAGTGTACTCTCCGCTCGCACGTTATGGTGGATTGCGGAGTATGTATGTAAACGTAAATATAGAATTGGCAGGTGTTAAAGAAATGCTGACGTGAGTGTCTTCAACAACTGGCGAAACCAAGGTGAAACCACGTCCAAATGTCAAGGGATGGGCGGTCACTCATTACAAATGTCAGATTTCTTACTCTGAGCAGACTGGTTACAGAGTCGTGACTTAGGCAGTAATGGTGGGCCAGAGTATACGTGTGTGAACACAGAGTGCACTGAACACTTCTAATGATGGTCCTCCGCAGCCCATGGTCCACGCATGTTACCAATGTTAGTAACTGTGGTCAAGTTACTGTCATTGGACGTTGACGCAGTGGTACAGTCTTGCATGATCTCATGACCCCTGATACTTTCTTCGTCATGTTAATGGGACAGTACAAATCCGTCATGACCCATGGTACTTTCCTCGTTATGTTTATGGGACAGGGCGAATCTGTCATGACTCCTGAAACTTTCTTCGTCATATTTATGGGACAGTGCATATCCATCATTACTCCTTTTAAGTAAATTAGAATTCTATGGGGTCACGGGAAATGCTGCAAAATGGTTCAAATCGTACCTCACTAACAGGAAACAAAGGGTGTCAGTGCAAGTGACTAGTGAATTAAGCCAACAGTCATCATCAGATTGGGAAGAGATTACATGTGGTGTCCCACAAGGATCCATCTTAGAGCCATTGCTTTTTCTTATGTACATTAATGACCTCTCATCAGTTACACTACCAGAAGCAGAGTTCGTTTCGTTTGTAGATGATACAAGTATTGCTATAAAAAGTACGTCATGCATAGTTATAGAAAGGTCTGCTAATAATATTTTCATGAACAATAATAAATGGGTTAAAGCCAACTCATTGTCATTAAACTTTGAAAAGACTCACTACATGCAGTTCCGAACATGTAAGGGATTTCCCGTCAGCATGTGCATTAAGTATGAAGAAGAGCAGATAGAACAGATTGACAGTATTAAATTCCTGGGATTACAGCTTGATAATAAATTTAGTTGGGAGGAGCACACCACAGAACTGCATAAACAACTCAACAAATCTGTATTTTCAGTACCAGTGTTATCAGACATAGGAGACATAAAAATAACAAAGCTTGCATACTTTGATTACTTTCATTCCCTAATGTCATATGGTATATTTTTGGGTAGCTCTTCAAGTCAGTCAAAAGTCTTCAGAGCCCAATAACGTGTGGAGTAAATTCACGGATGTCCTGTAGAATCCTCTTCAAAGAACTGGGTATATTAACTACTGCCTCTCAGTATATTTATTCATTAATGAAATTCGTCATAAATAATATATCCCTTTTCCCAACAAACAGCTCAGTTCATACATACAATACTAGGAATAAAAATGATCTACACAAGGACTTAAAAGCACTTTAGTTCAAAAAGGGGTCCACGACTCAGGAACACACATTTTCAATAATTTACCATCAAGTATAAAAAAATTAGCTACAAATAAAGATCAGTTTAAGAGGAACCTAAAAGACATTCTGGTGGCCAATTCTACTCCATTAGTGAATTTCTAAATTGTACCAAATATGCATGTACTCATACTATATTAGTATTATATTATCAACTAAAATAAATAAATAAATAAATAAACTTAAAAATGTATGTATCTGTATTTATATTATTAGTATTATCTATTATTCAACTTGTAAATTTTGTTTCTTCACATGATCCACATCCACGAGGATCTCCTCAACATAGATCTACGGAACGAAAAACTAATCTAACCTAACCTGATTACTTCTTTCTAATGTTTATGGAACATTGCGAATCTGTCATGACTCATACTTTCTTCGTCATGTTTATGGGAGAGTGCGAATCCGTTGTCTTACAGCCCCTTTACACCTGCACAACCAGACTGGGGAGACAAGTTTGCGGCAGCTCAATTATACTATTCAGAATATTCATGTGAGCATTCATGGGTCCAGTGAAGCTGGTGCAAGGAAACCTCATGACAAAGATTTGTCATACATTGGTTGCATGTCATGTACACCGTTTCATACAATTATGTGGCTTCTTCAACAAGGTAGCGATGTCACAAGGCCCGGACTGTGATCAAATTGTTAATGATATACAGTGTCGAGTATCAGTGGATGAGCTGGTGCCGCAACTCGCCAGATCTGAACGGGATAAAGCACATCTGGGGTGCAGGTTTGAGAATAATAACCACTACCAGTCACATTAAATATCGTAAAATTTATTTATGACACGACCGGTTTGGGGCTTGCGACCATCTTCAGGCGATTAAAAATTCAGTATTTCATATGTGTAGCATGTTAGTGGAGTTCAACTTAATTTTGTATTCAAATTGCGATTGTCCAGGTGACGCACTTTTTACACACTTTTGTGAACATACTTTCCTTTGTCATTCTGCTTATTTTATTAGTATCCTGCTTTCCATATTTTGAGTAGAATTTATCAGCACCACGGCAGAGAAATGTGAACTCCCACCATACACTTTCTTTACATTTGGATACTGAGTTTCTGGTCAAAGAGCTTAAATCTAAGAAGCACAGTTATAACGCAGTAAAGTTTTACAACATACGAATTACAAAGGCATTGCATATATACAGAGAAAAGTATTTCAAGATATGAAAATGAAGGTTTTACATAATAGTGAAGCCACAATGTCATTCATAAAATATAAAATAATCACAAGTAAACTATATTACATTATTTACTCATTGTAAAAAATCTGGATTTGACTGTAAGGGGGGGGGGGTTATTTAGATATGTCGATTTTCATGACAAATATACATTATTTTGTATTCTGAAGAGTTGAATTACTATTTGCTTTTAAATATTTCATATATTTCATATGTTTTAGAAATTTCTTGTTTGCTAGGTCCGTCTGTTCATTTAGAATGAGGGTGGTGAGTTCGTGATGTGCATATAAATTTCCAATTCTTCAAGAAGGTTCACTTTCCTTTCTTTGACAGTGTGCAATATTTACCATAATTATTTAGGCGGAAAATTTCCCGTTGTTCCCGTTATCTTATTGTGAAGCTTCTATCTGTTTGGCCATATAGTACCGTGGACAGTTGGACATAAAAGTTTGTAACCCCTGCTCTGTGGTGACACTAGTTATATGTGGTATTCGTATGAATGATGTGCTGTTGTATTTTATTGTTGGTACTGAAGGATATTTTAGTAAAATACTTGCAGAAAAGGTTAGCAATCTGGTATGTATTTTTTTTTTTTTTTTTTTTTTTTATAAAGGGTACAGGTAAGCCGTGCTACAATGCGCGAGGTTATTCCCCGTCTGGGGTTCGAATCCCCCCTTTGGGCACGGATGTTTGTGCTGTCTTTAGTATAAGTTAGTTGATAAATAGTTTGTAAGTTTAGGGACAGATGACCCTGCAGTTAATCCCATAAACTTTACAAACATTTGAACATTTTTGATACAGGTAAATGTTTGTGTTTTATCCATCATGGATAAAACACATATCTGGAATGTCACTGAATGTGGCGTCAGAACTCCCTGGAATTTACGTACTTGTGTTTGGCAGGTCCTTACAGCGACCTAATGAAGAAGCTTCCATTCTAAGGAAGACAAAGGTGGACATACTGGCTGCTAAGTTGGTAGTCATAATGATCCCGGTGACCAGTGTAGTTGCAACTGTGATTTCGAAACAGTGAGATGCCGTAACTATGACTTCGCCGTTGCGGCGTACAGATCTCGCATGAACTGTTGGCCTTCAACCAAGGCCACCATATTTCACGGTATGCGACCTTCAAGAAGGTATGAAACGACTTTGAGTACCATCTGGAAGATATTCGAAAGTCAGGTTGATGACTAAAAACCGTCCATTTTTAGGCCGTAAACAGAGCGTTTTAGGCACCTAAATAGGCTCCTTCAGTACTTCAATTAGGGTACATCAAACTTCAAATAGGCTCTGAGAAATATGCTACAGTAAAGTAAAATTAAAATACGCAGTGTTGACGTATGAAATCTTATTAGTCACTAAAAACCAAGGAAAATGAAATTATACAAAGTTATACAGCACAGCAAGCACTCTACAATGTTGATGGTGAACATAACTCCAAATATTTTTAGTTTCTGCAAGATAAATATCTCTATAAAAGATATATGTAGCAATTATTAAATTGATACATTCGTGGTTTACACATTCAAACCATAGTTGGCTCCACAGTAAATAACTAAAACCTTTTCTGGGTTTCTAGTGAAAAACTGTGGCGCATGACAGTAAGAATCAGTTTATATGCCGAAAAAGAACGTTCTACAACAACAGATGTGACAGGGGCGTTCTTCATTTTCGGCACATGTTGGACAGGAATGCTGCAGTTATGTGAACTGAATTTTCCTCTAAGTATGTGCGCAGCTGCACACAACTCCTTCAGGCCGGCGTTCTTATGCAAATACGTTTGCATTTTTGTCCGTAATTTTTCCCCTATTTCACCTGGGCTTCATTAATTTTCATTAATTTCTTAAAGCAAAGAAATGTTTTCGTAGATAGATCTCCCTGAGCTCTCCAACTGCGAACTTATGTTGCCATAATTGAGTAGTTGCCTTTAATGTAAGACAAATCCCGCTTTACGGAAGACTCTTTGAGTAACCCTATTGCTGCAGTGACGGGTGCGGTATCCACCGATATATTTTCAACAACTTTCTGGACAGCCGAGATGAGAGCACTATAGTATTCCGCCTCTGATAGCCAAGTGCCCCACGTAGTACCAACAGGCTCTGGCAGCAAAGCGAACTCTGGAAGTTGATCTTTGAAAGCCTCCATTCTTGTGGTGCCTTAACAAAAATTTCTTTATTACTTTAGAAAATTGTAGTCTTATTTGCCCTTCTTTGCGGTTGATACAATGCGTTACACAAGTTACGTGCAGCATCAATGAGTAGAATACTTTTAACAATTGAAACGCTGCTATCATATATGCTTCGGCATTAGTGATGGCCAGAAGCACCTTGTTCTCTTCCACGCCGTTTGTGTTTAGCAACTTAAGCCCATTGTTCAGAGGGTGTGTAATTGTTTGTTGGTTAGTTTTTGGGAGCTGTTTTGAGTAAATCAAATAAGCCCTGGATGGTTTATCTGGATCTAGCTTGCCAATAATCAGGTTTCCAATGTAACGGCCAAGACCCAGTAGTTTCAGCCACAGAAATCCATATACATGACTTTCCAACATCTTCACGGATTCTGTGCAATTCAGAGGTGTAAGATGAATTCACATACTTTTTACGCAAGTTTGACTCTGCAGGAATAGATTGAAGGCAGTATTTCTCAAGAAAACCTCTAAAAATGGTGTTCTCTAGTTTCTGAAAGGGGATGTTTGCTGTCACAAGTGCATGACACAGGTCACTGCAGAATTTGTCCTTTTTAGAGGATTTATCACATGTATCGGCTAAAAGAATTTGCTTCAATTTTGACTTTCATTCAACATGTGACTTATGTCCGATTTCATCTGCATGTTGAGTTAAGTGATATTTCTTAACACTCGAAACCTAATATGAGAGAGAAAGAAAATGCATATAAAGAGTTTTTGGTATTGCTAAAAGATAGTGATATAAAAAGAATCCTAAGTCACAGGAACCTGAGAAGTATAAAAACATCAACTAACCTCCTTGTGGCATGCTTGGCAGAAAATAATTTTTCTATCTGTAGTATAGTTCCGAAACACTTGCACTAGACATTGAACTATCTGTTTCCGGCATTGCGTAGTATTCTTACACAAAAACTAGAATTTATTTTGCACGTCGAACATCAGTAACAATTAAAACATCAGTCGCCACACAAAGTAGTGATTTGTTTTCGGGCGCGGGGAAAAAGTCGACGATGACCTTTTATTTTATTTTTTTTCTACGGTGCACAGGAGTGATAAGGAAACTGGGCAGATGGTCGCCCCTTCTGAACAAGTGAATGGAATCGCCAAGTGATTCGGATGAAAATAACTCACTATTGGAAAATTATTTTTCGAACCATGAAGTTCGCGTACAGTACTTTTTAACAAACACAGTTGTTTCCTAGGATTAGATATACACAGCAACGAGTAAAGGCGCGAAGTGCAGTGATTAGAGAGCGTCTACGATTAAAACTGTGATATTTTTAGTCCGTGGTCAACTTAGGTCGAAAGAAATCGAAGTACTGTGAAAATGATTTTACTGATTTTTTTCCCGAGCATTTAAGAGCATTTTCCTACCATGTGTGTTTATGTGTCTCGCCCACTTTTCTGCATTTATTTTAGATCTTTATATCACCTACATTGCATGTTAGGGATTTTTTCTCTCTCTCGAGTGTGTTGGCTATCCTTGGAATGCAACGGTCAGTGTTCTTTTTCATCTGCTATTTGTAAATAACACGCTTTCAAACACGTGCGTTTTGTTCAAGTGTGATTGTGAGTAGTTGTTATACTTACGTTTGCAGTACTAGTTTACGTGTGATTTGCTGTGTTTATTGAAGATGACGAAACGTAAAGGCGTTTTCAAAAAACGACAATTTAGAGGAAATAAGTTTAGAAAGCTTTCTATACAAGCGGTTTTGTCCCCTGGCAACGATGTTTCTAATTGTAATTCTTCAACAAGGGCATCATCAAAGAAGCTCTCACCAATTCAATAGAGTTGCAACGAATTTACTGTAAGTGACAGGGGTTACAGAAACCATTATTATAAATTTCTAATATTATCAGATGTAATTTCTAAATTTGTACTAGGTAGACAGTGTGACAGTGTGCAAATTTGTGAGAATGCCAATGGCAGAAAAGGCCTAGCAGTTGCTTTGGATTTAAGTTGCGCTAAATGTTAAGCTGTGATTTCATTTATGAGTTCTTCAAAACCACATGCAAGTGGCCCTTATGAAATACTAGATTAGTTTATGCCTTACGATCCATTGGCAAGGGCATGACTGCAGAGAGAACATTTTGTTCAGTGGTGAACTTACATCAACCACCAAATAAATTTGAAAAACTGACTGCAATATTAGAGAAAGGTGTGAGGTCAGTGAGGAGAGCCTGAAACTGACAACTAGGGAAGCAGCGGAAGAAAATGATAGATGTTCGGATATTGCAGTTGCACTTGATGTATGGTACATCATATATGTGGGCGATGGTTACAGTAAGGCACACAACAATGTGAAAGACGGCTGTCTGCCGTCTTCCCTAGGTTTTTAACTTTGTAATTTATCTAAGTTCACTAGACGGCCCTTTTTGCTAAACGAGAAATCCTTTCGTTCGGAGGCATGAGGAATAGCATTTAATTTCATGTTTTTAAATGTTAGTTTCTGTAATACTGTGTTAATATTGCTGGAATTCTATTATGCAAATAATTTATCATTATGTCTATGAATGTGGCAAGAGCAACAGTTTGTCCGTGACGTCATTGTCCCTGTGAGAATGTGTACTTGCTTTATTCTGTATGTGCATCTTCTAACATGGGAGTCTGAGTGTATGTATGAGAATTTTCGTCGTTGGCTGCTGGCTGCGCGCTTTGCAACCCTGGCTTCGTGTCGATCGGTAGTCGTTACCAACTTTTGATTTTGATGCTACCAAAGAAGTTCCTCCACCCTTTGGTTACTAGTTGGGTTGGAAATGCGCGGTAGCGAGCCCTTGCAGGACACGCAAGTCTAAACTCTCCCCACCACCTTGTTTTTCTTGGGTTTTTACTGATTTCCGGCCCCTGGCGGGGGTTCACTGGCCGACTCGGCACTCTGTGGCTGCGCTTCGACCTGGTAAGATGTTCTGATTTTCTTTCCTCCCTTGAGATGGTAGCGATTCTCTGGTTTGTTCAAGTTAGACTTCAGAACTTAGGTTCATTTTTCAGAATAAGTTTCTGCAATCATGTACGGAAGTGTATTCAATTTCATTTCAGTGATTTTGCGTAGGTAAATATGGTGAATATGTAACTAATTTGGTTTGATAACGTCTGTGAATCAGTAACCTTGTGACACTAGCTGGCGGTGTACGAACTCGGTTTAATTTCTTTCTAGGTTTGGGCGATGCGAATAAAGTATGGGAATATTTTTATTCTGTGTAATGCACGTGAAATATTCCTTTCCTTTTCTCCTTCCGTGAGTGATATGTACTCCACATGGTGTGTTCTTAGAACAAAGCTTCAGCTACCTTTGTGTCTGTTTCTATACCCTTCAGGCAAGAAATTATGCATGTATCTTTCTGATTTTCATTAGTACATCGCGATCTCCTCTCCGTCTATTTTAAATTGCTGTTTCGCCTCCAAACTTGTACTCTGCGATCAGACCCCCAGTAAATTCTCTTCTAGCCTTTTTCGACCCCCTTTATTGGCTTCCTTATGAAATATTACGAACTTCTAGGGGCTGTGTGCCATATTTCTTAGTTGATTTACTCCGACTTTGAATTTATTCCACTTTTCGGATTTTTGTAGACTGGACTCCGTCCATCCGTGTAAAACCTTGCCAATCGAGCCTAACTGTATTTCCTTAGCTTCCTTATGATATCCTACGCATTTCTAAGGGTTGCATGCCGTAGCTATTTTTCTTTATTTTTCGGAAATTCAATTTTTGTATTTTTACTGGTTTTCGGAACCACATGATTGCGAACTCCGACCTCAAGGTTATAGCTTGTCACTTGAGTTCTCGCCACTGCTCGCATACCAGTTCCTTACTATTGTGCTTCATAATCTATGATTCCGTTGATTTTTGTTGAAATGAATACGACCTTGAAGCACTTCGCCTTCAGTGGGGTGCGAATATGTAATGTAGTAGATGCGTGCCGTGTGTCTCAGTAAGTCTGCATGCTCACGGTTTGATTTAAATGAAAATCAACCTTGCTGTTATCACGTACCAGACAGACTGTACAAAGACAGACCGCGAGTCACCTGCGAATTTTATTTTCCTTGTGTTGTATGGTACATCCTGATTCGCTGAATTTCGCCTACGATAGCGGCGCCTGCTTCTGCTTCGTATCAGCACGCTTAGTTAGGTGAGTTTTGCTTTGCTTCGCGCGTGTGAGTGGCTGAATGCTTGTTGACTGAGAAATCCCTCCTCCGACGATGTTGGTTCAGATTACTTTAAGTTTATTTTAAATTGGATGCATTTTTATTGTTTAACAAAATTGGTTCCCTCATTTGCTCAGGTTTGAAGCGAATAAATAATTTATTGTCAGTGAATTTGATCCTTCTTATGAATATTAGTTTATGAATAACCTCCCTTTTTTATTTAATGTTGTTTTTCACCAGTGCTGAGAACAAATTCAGATGAAAATTATGTTTTAATTCCGTTGCGCCATAAATGTCTTCACAGCCATGAAATGGTTTAGTTCGGAGTGACTTGTATATTAATGATTGTGTGTAATTCTCGTGATCTATGATGTATGTTGGCCACCGTCTCTTTGTCTTCCAGCTGCTAAAGTAAAGTTTGAGTCAGTTCTAAATTCTGGGCCAGGGAACAAGATTCTATTGCAGGAAGTAGTCAGTAGTTCACGAGAATCGTTTAGCTGGTTTTACGGCCAGAGTTATATGTTTAAAGTAAGCTTTTTAACTGGCTCCTTTCTGCTAGAATTAATTTTACAATTAACGGTGTTCTTTCAAAGTTGGCCTTATCTTCCTGCCATGTGGAGATGCCATTTGAGCAAATTAGAATGTGTAGGCCATGTTCAAGAACGTTTGGGAACTAGGCTGAGAAAACTAATTGTTGATATGAGAGGAAAAAATCAAAAAATGGAAAATTGTTGACCGGGAAGGGTCGGTTAACTAAAACTGAAATAGAAAACGTGCTGGTATATTATGGATAGGCAATTAGGAGGAATGAAGAGAGAAGTTTGGGTCATATTCTTCCATAAGTCCTCTACTGATGATAAGCCATGTCATGCATTGTGTCCATCAGTAGGGACTGATGACCCCATAGTTAAGTCCCTTAAGCTTTACAAACATTTGAACATTTGTGCCCATCAGAAGAAAATTCGTGATGGAAATACAATAGAGCTCAGGCAACTGGAAAATCTTTTTCTCGCCTGCATTCTCTTACTGCTGCAATTAAACCTATTCTCAGAGATTTGGCTCATCCTGACCTTTTAAGGAAATGTCTGCATGGACAGACACAGAAGCCAAAGTAATGTTTTAACAGCTTAATTTGGAACCGCCTTCCTAAAACTGTATTTGTAGGCATGCATACAATGAAACTAGGAGTTCATGATACTGTTATTACATCCAATTGTGGCAATATTGGGAAGTGTTGGGTTATGAAAGAGCTAAGAATTAATCCTGGTGAAAATATGAGAACTGTGCTGATACATTGCGATAAAATGAGGATAGCCGATGCAGACAGGTCTGCATGGAATATGACGAAGAAAGCAAGACAAACATCCATGAAGGTGAAAAAGAATCTGTACGACCTGCTACAGGGCAAAGAAGGGCCATGGTATGCAGCAGGACAGTTTTAATTAACTGTGAGTAACAAATTTCAGAAGTTTTTTCTTTAAAGTCAGTTTCCCGCAAACTATAATTTCAGTACATATGCCCCAATATATCAAAAACTATAGTAGATAAATGAATGACATTTTCAGAGTAGAGCCGGTTAAAAGGGCCGCCACTCCCGCTCGGTTCCCGCAGCGCTCGCGCGTCGCTCTCGACGGCTGACGGCGGGTAAAGGGTTGGTAGAGGGGGAGCGATGACGTCACACTCGCGAGAGCGAGACGTATCGGGCAGGACGAGTCACGATACTCCCGGGTTCACGCGCGCCCGCCGGGACGAGCTGAGCTTGGCTGAGCCAACACCGCCTCAGCCTAGTCGGCGCACGCCGCCGGCTGCGTGTGCCGGACGTACCCGAGACGAAAAAAGGGGGAAAATACACTTTTCGATTTTCACGCTGTAAAAATTGTTGATGATATAGACGATCACGCTACATCGTTTTATGAAATTAGTTTTTCCTTACTAGCTTTGCCTTGCCTGTGAAAAAATAAAAAGACTAATTTTCATTCCGCACGAGTTTTTAGTTCCGTAACGCTCCTCACTCGATTTCGATGAAACTATGCGTTTAAAAAATCAGATTTTTGGACACATTATAGTACAACATCTTAGCTTTCGTATAAGACATTCACCTTTTCGTAATTCCTAACAGTCGTTTTCAAATGACGCTATTTCTCAAGTATATGCACTTGATTTACAAATCGTGTATTGAAAAAGTTAGATAGCGGGCAGGTTACTGTTCTATTATTTTTAGACCATATATTACAGCGAGTGAAATGGAGCTAAAAGAACAAAAAAGTTTTTGAAATGGTAATCGCGCTGATATCTACCTCCTTTGACAAGTAATTGCGAGTTATCTGAGCGCCCTCGGGCCGCGATCACAAGTCTACGAACTCAGCCTGTGTTGAGCGTAGCGTGAAGCACTGCAGTGCCGAAAAATCTGAATTGCTGGCTACGTTTGTCGGTACCTCGTGATGTGTTAAAGATCCATAATCAGAGAATAATAATGAACTAATTTTTCTTGGGTGGCAACCGATTACAATGGACAACTATCTGCTACGGTTTTACAGCAGTTCATACTTGACTTTGAGAGGCATACATCTGGTTTTTTCCACATAATACAATTCATGGATTTTATACTTCGTGTTTGGAACTACAAGAGAAGAACAAAGTAATCTAAATTGCGACTTTGCTCTTAATGGACTGAAATAAAATTTTGTGATATTACAGTTAAAGGCTTTCTAGTTGCAGATGCATCTACTCCTAAGACACAATATATACCTTTTCGCTTTTGTAGCTTTCAGAAAATGTTCCCACAGGGTGAAAATTATTGTATGCAGTGTGTCCGAGATAAATGCGATACTTTCAAGTCTGAGATGAAAGTAAGAATGAACTGAGTTGCTTTTAGTAATATGTCTGAGACGAACAACGTTTCTAAGAACATTTTGCTGTATCATTTGAAGACAATTTTCTTTGTCTGCAAGATGGTACTTTCGAATTTTCAACATACGCTGGTTTACTTTAGCCTCAGACACTGCAGGACAGGTCAGTAAAGGATGAGAAGCGTCTGTCACTTTTTTCTAATTTTTTTTTTCCGACGGAAGGGGAGAGCTTGTCCGAGGGAAGGGGAGAGCTATAAGGAATCCCAACACACTGTCAGCAGAAGATCGATTGCTGGCCACTTCAAAAATCGAGCTAACAGTTCATTGATTTTATTATATTGTAAATTAAAAGAATCTACGAAAACTAAAGTCAGTGGGACGGACTAAACTACCCGGCTGATTTCCTTCATTTTTGTGTAAAACTAAAGAAAGGTATTCATCCACTTTTTCTACACTCAAACGGGATTTCCTTCTGTATATTTCTTATGGGGATGTCCTGGCTGTAAACTAAAGTCATTCGGTCAGGCCGTTCTATCGGCCCCATTTCCTTCATTTTCACTTTAAACGAAAGGTATTTATGAGCAGATTTGTCATCAAGTATCATAATTAACTTAAGTCTCTCCTTCCTTTACTTTCATGCAAACGCGGGATCCTTCTGTCCTTGCATTGAATATATTAATCGGTTTGTTTAAGGATATCTTCGGTTCTAAATAAAGTACACAGTTCTCTTTGACCTAAAAACAGCCACGGATCAATATCTTTCATTTGCGCTTTTAAACACTTCCACGGATTGATTCTGAAGAAAGCTATGCGTGAACATTCAACTTTACTTCCATGTTTTCCCAACGTTTTAGTCATTCCACTAACGGTGCGAAGTATTCGCACGGGTCCTCTATCTTTCTTATATATTAAAAGAATCTATTTTATAATTATAATTGATTTTAAATAATTGTTTTGATATGAATTTAAGAAAACACCAGCTTATATAATATTCTGTATATTGTTACTATCTATAA
Source organism: Locusta migratoria (assembly GCA_026315105.1). Lineage (NCBI taxonomy): Eukaryota > Metazoa > Arthropoda > Insecta > Orthoptera > Acrididae > Locusta > Locusta migratoria. The sequence continues at coordinate 545,008,990 of CM048744.1, forward strand.
TAAATATTTTTAAATGGTAGATATTTAATTTTACTTATTTCCGTTTCACATGACTAGCCACTAATGCTGCAAAGTATTTGCACAGGTCGCCTAGTTTTATTACTATTGTTCTCACACTGTAGTGAACCGTCGAATTTTAGGAACATAAGAAATAGGTGGTAATGCACTCGTTCCATCCATATAGACTAACATTTAGGAGAGTATTTCCTTCCTTTGACATTCGATATCTTTAATATTCCGGCGCGAGTCGGCGCCGCCAAGAACCGATTGGGGTGTGGTGTTGGTTCTGCAGCACAAGTATCACAAGTCTCCAGCCTGTTTTCAGCAGAAGCTTCTCTGCATGATTTTTTTTTTTTTCAATTATACTTATGATAATATGTTTATTTTCCTTCTATTACTATTAATTCTGTAATATGAATTAATAAATTAAGAAATGTTTAGTTTTTCACATAAGGAAAAACTCTCCTAAATGTTGGTCGAAATTAATGGGATGGGTCCATACAAAATATTTCTAATGTGTTTATAATTCTATCACTACAGTGTGCAAACAATTGTAATAAAATTACAAAATCAATTAACAGCTGGCTCAAAGTACATGGCAGTGAACAAGTACTGGTCACTAAGAACGAAAAAACAAATCACAACATGACACAAATGACACCTGCTTCTCATCCTTTACTGATCTGCAGTGTCTGAGGCTAAACTAAATCTGCGCGGTTTCCTTTCATTTAGAGTATAAAAATCGATATGAAAGTACCATGGAGACAAGGAAAACTGTGAGATTCAGGAAATGTTCATAGAAAAGCAGTTCCCATCAGACAGCTTCCTAATAAAATAAATAAAAATTCTGAGAACCGTGTAGAGTTCTTTGAAGGTGGAGATGAGCTGAAACATAGTACAGCGTGTACCACATAAATCTGGCACATCTGACGAACCCCCATGACCATAAGTTGCAGCTTCCTTATCAGGAGGTAAATAAATGTCTTTAATTTTACTGTTATGTAATCCTACTTCAGTCTCGGTCTGAGGGATAGCTCTTCTATGTGAGACACTGTATATAAATTATTTCACCTTGTGGTAGAACATTTTAAGAGAAGGTTCAAATGTTTGTTAAGCTTAAGGGACTTAACAGCGGGGTCATCATTCCCTAAATTTACAAACTACTTATGAACTACCTTATACTAAAGACGACAAAAATGTCCATGCCCCAGGGTGGGATTCGAACTCCCGACCGTAAAGGCCGTGCAGACTGTGACTGGCGTGCCGCAGTCCCCTCGGCCACCGCGGCCGGCTTCAGAGAAGGCTAAATAGTATAATCTTAGGTGTAGATGCATCAATAAATGTAAGTATATTTTTGTGTTTCTTCCGTTTATTATCCTCAACTTGAAAGTCATTGAGTAGAATTTCAGAAATTTTATTTCAGTCCATCAACAGCAAATTCGCAGTTTACAGTAATTGTTTCTTCTCTTGAAGTTTGAAACACGAAATATGTATTCCATCAATTGTGCAATGTGGACAACAAATTACTTGCATACCTCTTAAGTGAAGTATTACCTTACATAAAACCATAGCAGATCATTGTCCATTGTAATCGGTTGCCACCCAAGAAAAATTAGGGTATAGCTATTTTCTGGTTATGAATTATTAACACATTACGATGGACCAACATACGTGGCCAGCAAATAATATTTTCGGCGCTGCTGTGCTTCACGCTACGCGCAACACACGCCGAGTTCGTAGACTTGTGGTTGCTGCATGATGCCGCTCAGATAACTCACAATTACTTGAGAAAGAAGGTAGATATCAGTGCGAGTACCATTTCAAAAACTTTTCTGTCCTTTTAGCTCAATTTCACTCGCTGTAATGTATGGCCTAAAATGCATAGTACAGTAAGCTGCCCGCTATCGAACTTTTTCAATACACGATTTGTAAATCAAGTGTGCATACCTGTCAAAAAAGCATCATTTGAAAACGATTGTTACGAATGTCGAAAAGGTGAATGTTTTATTGGAAAGCTAAGATGTTGCACTACCCTGTGTACAAAAATTAGATTTTTTAACCGAAAACTTTCATCAAAATCGAGTGAGGAGCTTTACGAAACTGAAAACTCGTGCGGAATGAAAAGTAGACTTTTTATTTTTTTCACAGGCAAGGCAAAGCTTGTAAGGAAAAAATAAGTTGATAAAACGATGCGATGTGGTCTTATATACCGTCATAATTTCTTACAACTTGAAAATAGAAAAAGTTGTTTTTCCCCCTCTTTTTCGTCTTGGCACATCCCCGCTCGGCTCGGCCCGGCCGGCAGTGTGAATGCACCGCCGTAGAGGCGTAGACGTGTGTCGGACGGGCGCAATATTTAACGGTTTCGTGAGGAGGGCTGGCCGAGCGCATGCGCACTGCTGTCGGCCGGGAGTCCGAGTCTTCTCGCTCCCGAGACTGCATTACCGGCACTGCCGGCTCCCGGGTACGGCGGTCACGCTAGCCGCTCCCTCTGGCGGGAACGAGCGGGAGCCAGGCAGCGTTTGACGGCCTCTATTTCAGAGACTCTACATAACATAAAAAGCCACCTCTGGTACCACATTCATTAATATTCTCCCATTAGGAAGTTCACAAAGAATATATTCTGCAGAAAAAAACTTAATATTTTTGTTAATAAATTTTAAAAAAAATATTTCTTAAAAACTATGAAATGGGTAAAGTAGTTTTTAGTACAGTTGACTATTAGCATCAAGTAACACACAGTACAAATATTAACGTCATGCATCAAGTAGCTTTTTTCAGAAATGGGTCAATAGGCAGTGTTTGCCCCCCTTAAGGTCTATGAAACTGTTTCTTAGTAGAAATACACAGATGACCAGAATTCTATCATCGAAAGATTTTCAAATGCAGCGTTCAGTGCTCCCACATTCGAATCTCATTTGTAATAATCTTCGAAAATACAAGAACTTCCAGTCAAATTAACGAAGAAGATACTTTTTAGGATTTTAGTGCCGAAATATGCAAAAATAGGCGCTAACGTCGAAAAGGCAGTTTTAGGTTCCATAGAACTACCGGTCCACCCCCATGAACCACAGATGTTGCCGAGGTGTTATGGCTTGCGTGCTCAACGTTGCAGGTAGCCGAACCGTAGGTGCAACCACACATAAGGGGTATCTGTGGACAGGCCAGACAAACGTGTGGTTCCTGAAGAGGGGCAGCAGCCTTTTCAGTAGTTACAGGGGCAACAGTCTGGATCATTGACTGAGCTGGCCTCGTAACATCCGCTAACATGGCTTTGCCACACAGCTACTGCGAACGGCACAAAGCAAGGGGGAAAAGTTTTTAAATGTTAACAACTTAAAGTATTAATAATTCTATAATCACCATTTAAATTAACAACTTGCAAAGACTTCAACCGATTTAATAGAAAAATGTTTTGAAAAATATAATACACTACTGCAATCATTTCTGAAACCTACTCATTGTATCCATTATATTTATTGACTTTGTACATTTTATATCGATTTATTTATTTATGTGTATTCTTTTAACGGCAGTTTCTGCACGGAGAAGGTGTACCTCAAATATTTATATATTTGTTTAGTAGTTCAATGTATACTTTACTTATTGCCAGTAACTTTATTGAAATATTGATCACTGATGATATTAAAGAAATATCGTATTTTATGAGAGGTCAATATGTTGTTCAAACTGACGATATAAATAAGTGTATCGAAAATTAAATTTATTTTACTGTAATGTAATAAGTTACTAGACAGGTAGATCGTTTGAAGGATTCCAGTCAATTGCAGGTTGTGGTTTGAAATATTACCAGATCTGGGCATCGTAAAGAGAAATCTATGATGTTTATCATGCCTGGGGCATTAGACACAATTGTTTCGAGAGTTGAACAATTAGCTAACATCGTTTAAACAACGATGTGATCTCATACGGCACTTGTTAACGATTATCCTTCGATATGGATTTTTATAGGCCTACATTGGAGCGCACATATTTTTATCTAACCTTCCCGTCTTTGAACTGATCTATTCACAAGCAATATTATAATTGCTGGCGGAAGTAAACTGGCTGTGAAAAAATATGAAAATAAATCGTCGAGCTAGGTTTCAATATAGTCAGTTTTAAAGAAAGACAAGGAAGAAAAAGTATGCTCCCACATTTGCGTACGGTAACAGTCACGGGCGACAATTAGGCAATGTCTGTTATTTTTATTGTAAGTAGGAAATTCTCTATGACTAAGGTGACTCACTATGAAAGATGCTTTCGGTCACAGATCTGCCTCACCTTATTCCAGATTTCAACCCTCCCACCGCTTTTCCCATCCTGCTGACCCTTCGCTAGCAGACATGAGGCTGTAGTTTACCGCGAAGTGCCAACAATGGAAAAGGTAGCAAATTGCAGGATGATCTGCAGCGTATTGACACAATGTGCAGGCAATGGCAAATGAGCCTCACAATAGACAAGTGTAATGTGCTGCGTTTACATGGAAAGAAAGATCCTTTATCATGTAGCTATGAAAAGTTCAGAGAAGGTAAGAACTAGTATCTCACACAATCAGGAACCAAAAGAAACTGTACGAAAGACTATCTCTTCAATAAATACAAAATATGTACCTCATTTAAAACAAATCCAGAGATTGTTACCAATCCTTCAAGAGACTTCTGTAGGGCTATGAACAACACTGTTTAAAGGTTTGTGTTCAATTTGGGAACTACGGTACAAATGCCCCTGCTGCACTTCTGCCGCTTACCCAGTTACAGATATCCTACACATCTAAAACGTGTTGTAATATGTTGTATATCTATGATATAGCAGAACAAAGACGCTCCTTCGATAGAATGGCGTTATACCGTAGCAAAGGAACAATATTCTTTCACGGTATACAAATTACATCACTAACACGCATTAAATACGATGACCTTTAAAGCTATGAAAAATGTAGTTTCTGGTAACTTATTGTAACAAATCATATCTAAAATAGCGCTTTATCAAAGCTTCCTCAATTTTCTAGCACTTTAAAAAAGATTATCATGGTACATCGTACGCTACAACGAGAAAAGGCACGAAATGCGGAGTTCCGTTTGCAATATGGAGGCTCAAAAGTTCTGCTTGTCACGTGAAAATCAGGTCACTTATCATTGGCCACGTTCCACTCCACGAAGCAAAAAATCTAACATGCCAGATCCTTGGTCCACACTTCGCAGGGTACTGGGAATTCCACGCTGAGCCGTCACAACGTCTTCCTCCACGTGCGTTTCCACGTCCCGTGAAAGGACGGCGTAAAGCGCCTTGCTGCGAGCGCGCGGTTGCTCCGCATCGGAGGTTCGAGACCTCGCCTTGGCATGGGGGTGTTGGTTGTCCTTAGATTAGTGTAGTGTAACAGTGTTTTAGCAAGGTTACTTCATTATCAGATTACAATACTGCTCGAGTGGAAGCCAGTAGCCCATACAAATGTTCAAATGTTTGTAGAGCTTATGAAACTTAACTACGGGGTCCTCAGTTCCTAAATTTACAAACTACTTATGAACTACCTTATACTAAAGACGGCACAAATATCCATGCCCGAGGGGGGATTCGAACCCCCGACCGTGCACACTGCGACTGACGCGCCGCAGAATGTTCGGCCACCGCGGCCGGCCACTAGCCCATAAGAGGATACATTGTTTGAAAATGTTTTACTTAAACATTCATAAATTTACAACATTACGTAGATCACTGGTAATGACATAGTAATATATACATATATATAAAATGTCTTAAAAAAGTTAAAATCGACCACGGCCCTAACACCTTGTGAAATTAGAAATTTTAAGGAACTTTAAAATAAATCTAGTAAAGCAAATTAACTGTTCCTTCATAAATGTCAATATACTAATCAATCATTTAACCAAACTTCACCAAAGGTACAAGGAAGGTAATGCTTTTCTCTCTCACTCCTCTCAATATTTACAGAAAAAAAATCATTTCTTTCTTACAGTAACAAGTAGGTGTATACATATATATTTAGCAGAAGCAGTTAAATAAAAGCTTTTAATATATAGTGGCGTCATTACGAAGATATTTTAACATATCAGCATCCGCCGCCATTGGCAGATCACATGATATTGAGGTTGCATAATACACGGTTATTTAACTCGTCTCGTCAGAACCAAAAATAGTGCCTTTGTAACACACAAACTACTGTTACAAACAGGTGAAGCACAACAAGCAAACATCGACACTCCGTTGGTGCAGAATAACTTAACGGAAACTACACGTTCAAACCAGCAGGGAAATATTAAAACAGTGTTTTGATAACAATAATAAAAAAGTCAACCATATGGGACCTCAACAAGCAACCAATATTGCACGAGGTCGGCTTCACAGTGTGTACCTTTATCAAAATAACGATTCACATGTCAGTACCACAACACCGAGTCACACCTGAATCAGGAGAGACGGTAAGGCGAAACTCAAATGTTCAAATGTATTCCGGTAGCAGGAGTTAGCGACTATTACAGAGGTGCCTCACCGTTAATTTTAATAGCTGCGGATACTTCAAACCAGCAGAAATGCAGACCAGTGCGCACGCCTCTAGGAGAGAGGGACTCGCCTAATGTCGGCCACAGGACACGTCTAACGTCAACAGACCGCTGGCGTCCTCCAGTTCCGCGGCAGTCAGCCTGCATGCTGCGCCACGTACGACGTGCACACCGTCGAGCACGTCCGTCTGCGAAGCCCCTATACGTCACAGCAGCTTGATGACGTCACTCACTGCCCTCCAGCCAGACCTCCTGGCACAGAACTGCCGTCCCCGTGCGCACGCGTCTCTTAACACGTCACCCAGCCAACCACAGCGCGACCAGTCCAAAGTTTTTCTCAAATATTCAAATGTTTGTACAGCTTATGGGACTTAACTACGGGGTCATCAGTCCCTAAACTTACAAACTACTTATGAACTAGCTACAACTAAGGACGGCACAAATATACATGCCCGAGGGGGGATTCGAACCCCCGACCGTAGTGGCCGTGCAGACCGTGACTGAAGCGCCTCAGTCCCCTCGGCCACCGCGGCCGGCCCAAAGTTTTTCTCAAAGCAATCCCTCACTAAATCAGAGGCGTTACGGCTCAATTAGTTTACGTTAGTTTAAGTAGTTTGTAAGCCTAGGGAGTGATAACGGCAGTAGTAAAGTCCCATAAATTTACAAACATTTGAACTGTTTTGCGATTACGACATTTTTGGTCCTCTTAACAGTGCTCTGAGGGGCAAAAGGTTCACCTCGGATAACAACGTCCACCTGCGGAACTGGTTCACATCGCAGCCCCGGGAATTCTGTAAGACAGCCATTCACCGCCTTGTGTCACAGGGAGACAAGTGTCTAACAGCCAGGACCAGTATTTCTAGCATACACCTAGTGGTTTCAGTAATTATCCCTCCGGCTCATTTATTTTAGAATGACCCTGATACGTAACAAATATAAGATTGCAAATCAGTACATCGTGTTCGCGTATTAATATTATGAAGCATCCAAAAAGTACAGTGTGCCCGTTTTCTTCCTACGGCAACAGCTTCCGAACAGTTGTGTAAGGCGGGTTACCTTTCGAGGAGGTAATAGCCGTCGGACTTTAGTTTTTTGCAGCTATTCCTTCGAGTATTCCCTATTTTATTTTTTATTAACCACCTGTGTATTAAAGCGAACGAAACAAAACAAAGAAGAGTTTATTAAATTTTTCGACGAAGAAAAAGATTAGGCTCCATGTAACAAAAATTGATAGATAACGCGGTCAATAGTTAATTGAACATCTGTGCCTATGCACTCACTGGAAACATAAATGAAATTTAGGAAAGAGAAAATAAAAATTAACGGAAAAACATACAAAATTAATACATATGTAAAAAATAAAACAACAATAACGCGTTGATGTTATTTAGTACCTATAAATTCTTAGCACACACTTAAAATACTTCCAAAGATAATATAATTTCTAATAATGAAAATATGACGTTTACATGCTTTGTAAACGTACAAGATAGTGTCTGCAACTACCAAAATACCAAATTAGGATTGAAATTACGAACCAAGTTTGACAGTTAATATACAGACGCCTTAGATGTACTACGTATGTCAGACATGTAGGCATGTACATAAGTGAATGTTAAGCTCTATATTCTAATATTGTCACGTTGAAAACTGCAGGTGGTCCGGAATTCGAAGGCTGTTCGGTAATAGAGCACAACACTTAACACTTAGAACACATTTATTGCTAATACAAGCGTACACTTTACACATAGAAATTTTTTAAGGTAACTGAAGGTGCTGAACATTTACTCTGAATGAAGAGAAACAAGGTCCCCGTTGACCAATGAAAGGAAAGATGCGACGAAGAAATGAAAACCGTAAAAGGCGTCTTCCAGTGGAAAGAAAAATGTTCTGTGCGTCTTCCCTTCACACAATTCTTTAAAACTAATTAATCTTTTTTATGTAAATTAACCAATTAAAGAATCTTCATTGAACTAAAATACAATGCACATGTCTCCTTCCGTCGAGAAGATTAATAGTCCTAGTTAACAGAAGGTGACACTCATAGTGATCAGAAAGAGCGGACTCATTTGGAAGACAACGCCAAGAGTATGAAGACACAAATGCATAAATAATATCTCTTTCAGGCGTCGCATAAAACACTGTCGCTTCAAAGGAAACAAGATAAAACTGAATCTGTAGTTCTATGATTTTACCAGTTATTTTCTGCGCCTATTTTACGTTTTATGAGCACTTTCCCATTCCCATTGCACAAAATTGAAGAGATGTAAACGAAGGCTTCCGCGGCCGTTGTCATTGTTTATAAAACTCTTCTGGGTGTTGGACCGCATCGTCAAAATATCAAATACTTCACCGACGTTTCGGCCACTATTGCAAGTGGTGAAGTATTTGATATTTTGACGATGCGGTCCAACACCCAGAAGAGTTTTATAAACAAAATTGAAGATAATTTGTTCTCAAACGTTTGCTGATACTTCCTATGTTTTTTAATGACGTCATGTTCGTTAGATAAATAGACCAAATAGAGATAGGGTGTCGTAATCTGTTGATATAAATGCTTTATATCATTACAAAACATACTGCAAGATATTGAAGGCAGTAATACTGACATCAAAGCAAATGCATTATCAGAATAGGATAGTCCTTTCAGACAACAAAATAAAGACGATATAGGATATAGTAAAGGAGGAAACTGGTAGAACCGGATACGAAGAGGAGCACATACCATTAAGAGTAGATGACAAACGGATAACAGATGTGTGCAGTGTTGCTGCAATTTTCAACAAGCATTTCTTAACTATTACCGAAAATATGGGATTATCAGGGTCAGTAACTGCTGCTATGTAATATCTCACACCTGTGACAACAAATAACTGCAGTAATATGAGTATGACACAACACCACTAGAAGTAATGTCCACCGTAAAATCCTTAAAATCAAAAAATTCCAGTGGCTATGATAATATATCAACAAATTTGATTAAAAAGTGTGCTTCTGAGCTTAGTGATAGTTTAAGTTACTTGTGTAACCAGTCTTTTATCGGTGGAACATTTCCTGAATGGTTGAAATGTACTGAATTTAAGCCATTACATAAAAAAGGAGATAAAGAAATTCCATCAAATTTCCGTCCATTTCACTTTTGCCTGCATTCTCAAAAATTTTAGAAAAGATAATGTACAGTCGTCTTGAATACCTTACCACTAATATACTATTATCCATGTCACAATTCGGGTTTCTAAAGGGTTCTGATATTGAGAAGGCTATCTACACATACAGTGAGAATGTACTCATTTCATTAGACAATAAATTACATGCCACTGGTATATTTTGCGACCTGTCAAAGGCATTTGACTGTGTAAATCACAATATACTTTTAAGCTAATCAGAATATTACGGCGTAACAGCAAGTGCTGCAGAATGGTTTAAATCGTATATCTCCAATAGGAAACAAAGGGTGTCAATAGGAAAGAGAGGTGTACGGAACTATCAGGCGTCATCCAATTGGGAACTAATAACATGTGGGGTCCCCCAAGGCTCTATCTTAGGCCCCCTGCTTTTTCTTGTATGTATCAATGACCTGTAACTTATTGTATATAATATTCACAAATATAAATACTGTGTTCAGTTTGACTTCAGTACAAGTTTTGTGCAGTAATATAATCATTGTAAATCAGTGTACAAAAAAGAAAAAGAAATAAAGAAATAAAAAAGTAAAAAAAAGAAAGTAATTGCTAAGAATTTTGATATGCACCTAGTAAATTAGTAAGTAGTAAATATGTTTTCTGGCCTTTAAAATGTAAATATTTTTAAGATAATTGTTTTTCATGACCAATTCCACATGCACAAGGGCAATTACATTAGGGGTCTGTGGAAGGTACATTAAGTCATATGCTCACTTTTTGTAAGTATATGTTGTGTATTTTGTTCTGTCATGTTCTACATCCAAGAGGATTCCCTCAATTTGAATCTACTGGAACGAAAGGTACATCTAATGTAATATAATATAATCTGATGTAGCACGACGTAAGCCGCGTGCGCCACACGGTAGCCGCCCGTTTCGTCGCAGGGTACGGTTGACAGTCCGGAATGAGGACGCTGTCGGCATCGAAGTCAGTGTCGGCAGTCCTGTTGATGAGGGCGAGGACCCGCGCCGCCACTTGCCAGATGGGCACCAAATGCGAGCAGGTGAACCGGTGCTCCAGCGTGTCCGGCGCACTCGCCGCTCGGCAGCAGGTTTATCCGCCGCATCTTGTCGCTGGTGGGGACGATGCGGTTCACCACCTTGTACCAAAAACAGGCCACCTACGGCGAGAGGTAGTGCGAGTGCACGTTGGCCCAAAACGTCTTCCACCTAAGACTCCAGGAAGCGGACCTACATTTTATTGGCTGCCGGCCGCCCCCGCATACCTCGATATAGCGCCTTGACAGTCCGCAGTCGAGGATCGAGATCGTCTGCATCCAGGAACGTAGAACTCCCGCACATACCGCAAGCGGTACGGTTTCGCCGACGGGTCGATGGGAGCGGCTTCCTACGCCGGTCGGTACCTGTCGAACAGCACGGCCGTCGGACTGGTCGAGTGCGCCTCGATGGTGGACCAGCAGCGCCGCAGCCTTGGTGCCGAAGTGGGTGGGACCGAATCCCCTGTCTTCGCGCGGCAGCGTGCACGTTTCGTAAGAGACCTTGAAAATATCGCCCCTGCACTGCCTGTGTGATCGTCCTGGCAACTATAGGTCAATGGTGCACACCGAACAAATTACAGATGGCAGCACATAAGACAGATTACATATTACTAAAAAGAACCCTAATCAGGGACCCAATAATAAAACACAACAACATCAAAATACGCAGACAATACAATACACGTTATCTTGGTGTCAAATTGAACGAACGCTTGACCTTTAATGTACTTGACCTTCGTACTGACGACCGAAGGGCCAGCAAGACGACTCAAAAAATTGCCACGCTAAACACCACAACGTACAGACTACCTACACAAACACTACGTACATACCACATAGCCCTCTTCGAGTCAGTAATCTGCTTCGCGGCCAGTTCATGGGCACAGCGTCTGGCACTACAGACCAACATTGCCACTGTTAGGAAAGGTCAAAGAAGTGTCCTATTAAGGTTATCTGGAGCCTTCAACACTACCTCAGACGGAGCACTCTGCGTGGTACTGGGGATACCACCAATAGACCTTACCATACGACTAAGAGCTGCTATGTACTGGCTGAAGGCGGGGAAATACGACAAGGTCCACGAACTTGTTGGACAAGAGATCACAGAACGCAGGCAACTAATTAAATGGAGAATGGACACATGACAAAGGGAATGGGAAAACTGTGAGAAAGGAAGACCTTCAATGACTTTTTCCCGAATATAAAGGAACGTCTTCGAATGGGTCATATCAATCCCATCCGGGGTATGATCCAATTCCTAACGGGACACGGCCCCTACCCCACACGTGTGGGACTCAGTGACAATCCATGCTGTACGTGTGGAGAAATTGGGACTTCAAAATGTTCAAATGTTTTTATAGCTTATGGGACTTAACCACGAGGTCATTAGTCCCTAAACTTACGAACTAGCTAATACTAAGGACGGCACAAATATCCATGCCCGAGGGGGGATTCGTGACTGGAGCGCCTCAGTTCCCTCGGCCACCGCGGCCGGCAAATTGGGACCTCAGAACACACTGTCATACACTGTCAGCTCTACAAAACACACACTCATACTATGTTTGACACGACTAAAGATCTAAACGAACGAGTACGAGATAGGAACGGATGGGACATAATGAACAGGCTGACGGACGAAGTCTCACTGCGAAAAAAAGACGAGTACACACAGAACGTAAGACGTAATGCAACACGAAATGCCCACAACAGAAGACAAAACACTTATGATGAATCTGACACTGAAAGCGCAAACAGTACAAATTACACCACAGATGACAGCTCCGACACAGAGGACGATATAGACACATGCGAAATGTAACCTACAGATATAGCCCATCATAGGGGTCTCCAAATGAGAAAACTCCAGGATGGCAGGACTCGAAGTAAATTCCGAGGCCTCCCACCCTGGAATTTCCACTCTTGTTCTTCAGACTGTCACTCAAACCAATCCTTCCTATTTTCTATTATTCCTTCTTAAAAAAGTTGATGTTTTTAAGTTGCCTTTCCATTTTCCTTATGATAAGTTTTTACGCTTATCTTTGTATTTTTCTATCTAATTACTGTAAATGTATACAGATAATAATGTATCACAGTCGCATAAATATATCACATAGTTTTTGTAATGACGACCAAAGGCAGCTAGTGCGCAACAAGGGTAAATAAATAAATAAATAAAATGTCGGTGCATCTCTCGCACGGTGTCGCAGTGTGCGCGCAGCCGCCCGCCGTCCTCCGTCTGTAGTTCCTCGACGGTCCGCCTGGCGGCGCGCCGGCGCTCCCGCAGCAGGTGGAAGACGGCCGGCGGCTCGGCGGCTCGTCGGCCAGCCTGGCTGCGCACCACCACCCCCGCAAGCGCCTCGCGCTGCATCGCCATCAGCCGGTTCTCGATCTGCCGGATGGCCGCCGCCCTCTGGCCCGGGTTGTCCGCCGGCAAGTCGATCGCGTCCCACAGACATCTCTCGTAGAAGTGCAGGGTGGACCGCTTCCAGTGCGCGACATTCGAGCTCAATTCCCGAAGAGCCTTCTGCAGCGCCGGCTTCACAAACTCCACCCACCCCGACATCTCAGACGTAGAAGCGACGGTATTCCGCGATGCGCCGCCGCAGAGCGGCCACGACCGGTTCTAGACTTGCGTCGCACAGGTGACTCGTATTGAACTTCCACAGTCGCCGTGCCCGGTGATCCGGCGCCAGCAAGGAGTGGGAGCGACAGACATAAGCACAATGGTCCTAAAAGATGACGGGGTGGACCTAGGAGTCGACTATGCAGTCCGATTTGTCGCGGGAGAGGTATATTCTGTCAAGACAGCCCCTACCGGTGACGTAAAAGTGAGTAAACACCGGGTCTCGCGGGTATAAATGTCTCCACGTGTCAGTCAACTTACATTCTGTGGTCAGAGCCTGCAGCTCGAGACACTTGTACGCGGCTCAGTACATTGTTTACTGTACACTGTACTGTACTTACTCGACCGTTCAGAAGCTTGGCGACATTATAAAAGTTGTGTCCCGATTTTATTATAATAGCAGCACCACAGGATGTAAAATCAGGATCGTAATTCAATAAAACATCATATCCCGGCACAACATTAATAAATTCAGTGACCACTTCTTGTAAAAATACAACGTCTGCGTTGATGAAATTAAAAAAAAAAAATAAAAAAAAAAAAAATGAACCGAAGCGACAAACTATGCGTGGGACTCGAACCGATTTAGGTTTATCGTAGCGACGACAGATGGGGGATGCGCTACCATTTAAGTGTGAGAGACGCCGCTCTAGACGGGGGTTGGAGTCCCGCCCCTCTCGTCCCCCACCACACGGTCCTCGCTCCAGTAGAAATGTGACGTCCGACAAACTATGCGTGGGACTCGAACCGATTTAGGTTTATCGTAGCGACGACAGATGGGGGATGCGCTACCATTTAAGTGTGAGAGACGCCGCTCTAGACGGGGGTTGGAGTCCCGCCCCTCTCGTCCCCCACCACACGGTCCTCGCTCCAGTAGAAATGTGACGTCCGACAAACTATGCGTGGGACTCGAACCGATTTAGGTTTATCGTAGCGACGACAGATGGGGGATGCGCTACCATTTAAGTGTGAGAGACGCCGCTCTAGACGGGGGTTGGAATCCCGCCCCCCTCGTCCCCCACCACACGGTCCTCGCTCCAGTAGAAATGTGACGTCCATAAGCGAGTCCGGCGCGGAGGAACTTCCCGATGTAGACCCGGAAAGCTGGTGCTGGAGTCGGGTACGCCTTTCGTAGATGTCGTCAGACTTGCGCTTCATCGGCATCAGCGCCTGCACCGCCCCCTACTCCAGCAGCTGCTTGAGCCGCCTGACCGTCGCCTCCCTCCGGCTCGCCTGCTCGTCTTCCGGTCGCTGCGACTGCCGCCCGGGATCAGAACCCAGATTTGTCTCTGTTTCAAAAAACAAAACAAAAATGTTCAAATGTTCGTATAGTCTATGGGACTTAACTACGGTGTCATCAGTCCCTAAACTTACAAACTACTTATGAACTACTTACGAACTAGGACGGCACAAATATCCATGCCCGAGGGGGGATTCGAACCCCCGACCGTAGCGGCCGTGCAGACCGTGACTGGAGCGCCTTAGTCCCCTCGGCCACCGCGGCCGGCGTCTCAGTTTCCGCGCGGGCCGCGGCGCCCTGCGCCGTTTTCTGCTTCCGCCTCTGCTTGTTGCTCTTGGTGCGCGGGTTTGACTCCTGTTCCGAGGACGGACTCGTGTCTCGACGTTGCGAGTGCCTCTCGGATAGACTAGAACTGACACTTCGAGACCGAGATTCGTGACCACCACGTTCCGAATAACTGTACCGCTGTGTTTTCGGGTCGAGATGTAGAGGAGCAACTTCAATTTTCAACGAGGGGATGACGCGCTCGTGCCGACCACCGACGGAACGATAGATCCCTCAGCAAGTAGCGATTCCACACATTTAACCGGCAAATGTTGGAAGGTTGCCGCCTCATGTCACTCCGTAACCGTGGGCGTTGTCCCATCCACCACAGGTGTATCGACTACAGACTGCACGGGTTCTGATCCCGTGTGTTCCTCAACGTTGTCTAAAAATGGTGTTAGTTCCCGAACTGCTCCGTCAACTAATGATAGACGCTCGCCCGCATTCGCAGAAGTCGACGCGCCAACATTGATTCCCACTTCGACAACAACATTTAAGTGTTCCACAACAGGTATCGTTTCAACAACTGGAGCGTTCTGTGGTACATCTGCACTCAGGAGAGCAGCTATCGTTTCAGAATGTGCTGGGGCACGGCCCACTATGCCGAAGCAGCGAGCCAGTCAGCTATTCGCGCGCAACCTACTCTGCCTGACGTCACACGAGAGCGCCACAGCCTTCTCTCTAGGTTGTGGTGGTCAGACCGGACATTACTTGCAATGTAATAGTAGTTTCCTCTAGTGCATTGTCGGCAGTAACAGCAAAGCATGAGACTTCGTCCGTGACATTGAGCTCACCGTCCTGGACTGGTTCAGCAACACACATTCCTTTAGGAATGAGTTGCGATTGCTCGTGAAAATTAGTGATCCAAAGTTCTCGTCGACCACCTGTAATGCTAATGATAGCCGCTGGAATGTAGGTTTCCTTTGTTATACTGATTAGCTTTTTGCAATAGACTAACATTTCACCGTCCAACTGGTCATCTCGGCCGCTGACTGGAACTCTTCTCATTATTAACGGCGGGATCTCAAGATTCACGACAGCAAACAACATCCCAGGGAAGTACATATTATGTGTACTGGTCGGAACGGCTTCCTCAATTTGTAACTCAGATCTTCCACAGTCAGTGACAGCCGGGGATGCCTGTAGGAAGTTCCCACCGAGGATGGACATATTCAAATGGCCGCGTCTTGCGACCTTCAGTTGCTCTTGTAACACAGAACAATATCTTCTTTAGTTTGTTGCGATATTCATTTAACAGTACAGAGAAGGGAGCTACTTAATCGACTAGTGTTCGGACAGGTTGCCGTCGATGTTAACGTCAATGAGATTTCCCGACATCTTAGCGACTAGTTTGACTAGTTTTCCTGAACACGGTGGCTAGGCGAGAGGGTGGTATCTCTGTAAGGCGACGGAGAACGGCGGCGTGTTCGAGAGCGACCACGTCCAGGATACGGCAACGGGCTTCGTCCCATAGGTCGACAGTAATCATCTGCAGATGACTGTCGTTGAAAGGACTGCTCCGATGGTTGGCGTCTTGCGGCTAAATTATTGTCAATAATAATTGTCTTCTTTCTCTACAGTATCGTACATGTCCGGGAAGGCCACAGTGAAAACACAATGGCGTCTTCTGTCCTCCAGAAACCTGTCCTCCTGCGAGGCTTCACAGTTGCTGGAGGAGTTGGGTGTGGTCACGTCGGTCGGTTCCTAAGCTGACGTTTGGCGAGGCGAGGCCATTCATCACGTCGTGTGCGACTGGCGGGTCTGACAGGCGCTAATGTTTCAAATACCTCTTCCTCAGCAGCGTCGGCTCCCTAATGACATACAGGACCGACATCTGTGGCCATAATCTGGTGCACGCTTGGTCCAACAGACTCGGCTGCCAAAAACTGTTGTAATTCTTCTCTCACAATTTATCTTATGAGAGAAGCGACTCGGTCGAGTCCTTTCAGGCATTAGTTTGGGTCCTGTCCAGCGTCTCCCGAGAACACCGATGGGTGTCTGATGTGCAGCTGGATTACCGCTGTTTCGGCATCCATGGGTCTTTTGATGACAGGACCTTCGGACGGAGGTAATCAGTGTACCCTTTGTATTCCGGTTCTTGTCCGTGTAGTCGACGGCTCTTACGCTGCCTAATCGGAGCCACGGTAATGAAGTATTGCAGGATACCCGGCGCCTCCACCAGAAAGTGCCATGTTGAAAACTGCAGGTGGTTCGGAATCCGAAGGCTGGTCGTTAATAGAGCACAACCCTTCACACTTAGAAAACGTTTATTACTAACACAAGCGTACAACCAGTACAGACTGACTCTTGCTTGACGTGATCCACAATTTATACATAGACAGAATTTTCTGGAACTTACATCAAACATAAGAAACATGTAAAACATTCTAGACATAGTAAATACAAAAAAATAAATTTTCTGCCCCTGGCGTGATTTGAATTGGAGACCGTACATTCGGTGATCTGCGATGCTAACCACTGCACCACGCGTTCTGACGTAAGACTTGCGTAAATATTATACTATAACGTAATAATTTATTCAACCTAAATTCCACCCACATTGTACCGCAGGTCACTGGATAACGACAGTTTAAACCGAAACAGGGCCGTCGAGTTTAAATAACTGATATTAAATAGCAGCGGTTTGATTAATTACTGTTATTGAAGGAAAGAATATATTGACATCGCCCAAACCATTTCTGTGGCTTGGCGAGACTAATGCTCAGCTACTCACTTTTACATATAAAGACCAGCCGAAAACCTGGCGTTCACCGAATATTTATTTGTTTGAGCCTTCTCTTAGTCCATTTTCTCTTCATTCCTCTGTCTTATTCACCATCTTCTCTGTCCTGTCTTTGTTCTTCTCCTGTTCCGCATCGTTCAGATCATCTGTCAATGAAAACTTACGTAGACCTACGAATTTTCATAGCGATCGATAAAAAGGAATCGAAAATTATTGGAAGGTATTTCCCTGATGCACTTTAAAAAAATTGTGTAGACAGCGATGTCCCTCAAAAAATGTTTGTAAAGCTTATGGGACTTAACTACGGGGTCATCAGTCCCTAAACTTACAAACTACTTATGAACTACTTACGAACTAGGACGGTACAAATATCCATGCCCGAGGGGCGATTCGAACCCCCGACCGTAGTGGCCATGCAGACCGTGACTGAAGCGCCTCAGTCCCCTCGGCCACCGCTGCCGGCAGCGCTGTCCCTCTTGTTTTTGAACTATAGGGTTCAAAATTACATCAGTGTTGTAATAAAACTGTAGATTGATGTCGACTGTTTTAAGGTGCCCTCCGACATGCACTTTACGGAATTTGTCAGTGATGTTTCTGTTGTTGGAAGATCAAGACTATAAAATTTCATCATGATCGGAGTAAAAAAGTAGTATCGTTGCAATTCAAACTTAGCAATGCACCGTACAAAATTTTCTGTAGACACTGACGTTCCTGCTGTTATGAAGAAGTGTGCAAAATTTCATCGGCAACTGAATAAAACAATAGATTTGTATGAATTCAAACCTTATGCGTGAATGGGGGGGGGGGGGGGTTATCATGAATCTCACTCTTTATGTGTTTATGTCTCGTAGGTGGTTCTTGCACCTATAGCAACTGTTACCATACTGTAAGGAATATGTGCATCAAATTTGGTTGCAATCTGTCTAGTGGTTTAGGAGCATATGTGAAAAATATAGCCGCGGCGGATTAGCCATGTATACTGGGGCACCGTGCTGCGGTGCACGCGGCCGATCGCCGTCGGGGGTTCAAGGCCCCCTCGGGCATGTGTGTGTGTGTTGTCCTTAGGTTAGTTTACTTCAGGTTGAGTAGTTTGTAAGCTACGGACTAATGAGCACGCAGTTGAGTGCGATAGATTTACAAACTTTTTTATTATTATTATTTTTTTTTTTTTTTTTATATATAGGAGCAGATCCAGGACGGCTTGCTGGGGGGTGGGGGGGCGGGGAGAAGGACGGTGAAAAAATTCTCATCGTCAGTAGAAAATCTCTAGTACCGGCCACCACTTTGTACCCCACGCCCAAGCAAACAAAAGTCTCACAGTTTTGAATTTTGAAGACTCAGTGCAGTGATAGCATTATTTTAAAAAAAATAGTAATAAAATTAAAAAAACACGAGCACAATCTACTTTAAAAATAAATATTATACAAGGCGTGGGCAACGAAACTTATTTAATTCTAAAGTTACTTCGTTACAGATGTGAAAAATAAAAAATCATATGTGTACGAAGTCGTTGTGATAAAAGGAAGTAGACGCTTCCATATATTAGCTCTGATGGTGGCTTCTCTACCGTGCCCCAAAATCACTACGTGAACGTCGGAATTTAAAGTGCTACCAGCTTTTGAACTGTGAAACATATGAACGATACAAATATGTGACAACATTTTATGAAATCGCATTTTAGGGACATTCATGTTTAACTAATGGTAACACGTGACCTGTGAGGTCTTCTTTGTTTTCAATTTTTAATATTGTCCGTTTGCCAATGCTTCCTGTGTGTTATGAAATGACTTTCCGTGTTAAGCGTTTAATCGAAATGCTGTTTGCTTATTATTGCCACAAAGACCTGTCAGGTGATTGCGAGGCCCCCATATAATTTTCAGATTGCGATCTGCTGAGGGTCAAATGCTTTATTTGCAGTAACATATGCACACGCCGGCCGCAGTGGCCGAGCGGTCTGCGGCGCGCCAGTCACGGTCTGCACGGCCGCTACGGTCGGGGGTTCGAATCCTCCCTTGGGCATGGGTGTTTTCTTAGTCCTTAGAGTAAGTTAGTTTGAGTTAGTCAAATAATTAGTGTGTAAGCCTAACGACTGATAACAACGAAGTTTGGTCGCATTAAACCTCACATTTGAACGTTTACATCCATACCCCGCAAGCCAACTCACGGTGCGTGGCGGGGGGTTCCTTGCTTGCTACTGCCACATCATCCTATTCCAGTGGCGTATGGTGCACGGGAAATATGATTGCCTCTAAGGCGTGTGAGCCATGATCTTATACGTGTGGTCGCTTCAGGAGATACACCTAGGAGGAATTAACATACTGGTTGACTCTTCATGCAACGTGCGCTCTCGCCACTTTGACAGAAGCCCGTACCGCGATACAGAGCTCTTTCAGCGTCTGCCATTGGAGTTTCTTCATCATCTCCGTGACGCTTTCGTGCTTACTAAATGAACCCGTAATGACTCGTGCTGGATCCTCTCTATTTTTCCTATCAATCCCACCACAAAATCAACTAAGTTCATGTATGCTGACTACATCGCACTGGTAACACAGAGTAATAACTTCGAAGACGGCGAACATATTCTTACAGAGGACTCCATAAATTGTCAACTTTCTTTAAGACCTGGAGATTGATCCCATCACTACAAAAACTTGTCTCTTCTTTCCATGTAGCGGATCGTGCTGCAAACTACAAACCAAGAGTACTATTCAACAGACAAAATCTGAGGTACAATCCTTTTCCAAAATACCTTTTAGTCACTTTAGATAGAGCCCTGAGCAACAAAAAATCAGATTACTAAGCTTTCCCACAAAGTCGCTAGGTAATCTGCTTTTTGCAGCTCAGGCTGTCGTTGACTGTGAAAGATCTGAGCTACAAATTGAGGAAGCCGTTCCGACGAGAACACGTAACATGTACTTCCCTGGGAGGTTGTTTGCTGTCGAGAATTTTGAGATCCCGCAGTTAACAATGAGAAGAGTTGCAGTCAGCAGCCGAGATGACAAGTTGGACGGTGAAATGCTTGTCGATCACAAAAAGCTAATCACTATAACAAAGGAAATCTACATACCAGCGATTATCATAAGCAGTACAGGTAGTTAGAACTTTGGATCACCAATTTTCACGAGCAATCGGAACTCATTCGTAAAGGAATTTGCGTTGGAACAGCTAAACCAGTCCAGGACAGTGAGCTCAATGTCATCGACGAATTCTCATGCTCTGCTGTTACTGCCGACAATGCACAAGAGGAAGCTACTATGGCATTGCATATACGGACCGATATGACCCAGGAACAACGTCAGCAGGTGTTAACCATACTACACCAATTTTCAAGTGTATTCCAGGCCATGCAAGAGAAGAGCCAGACGATAAAACACCGAATAAATACTGGGGCTCATCCACGAAATAGCCAGCGTTCGTACAGAGTGTCGCCAGCTAAAAGACGAATAATTCCGGAAGAAGTGGAGAAGATGTTGCACGATGACATTATTCAACCTTCAGAGAGCCCCTGGTCGTCTCCGGTGGTCCTCGTGAGGAAGAAGAATTACACGTGGCGTTTCTGTGTCGACTATCGACGGCTGAACAAAATCACAAAGAAAGATGTTTACCCACTGCCGCAAGAAACAACATAATGCCTAAGCTGTGATACATCCTGGGGAGCCTCTGCTGATTGTTTACGCTTATCTGCCATCAGTCGTGTCTACTCGGCTGCCGAGTACTGTGCACCCGTCTGGTTGGAAACAGCACATGTGAAGAAGGTAGACACAAAATTGAATGATACAGTGCGTTGTATTACTGGTACCATCAAATCAATTCCGTGTCACTGGTTAGCGATGCCGAGTAACATCCCTCCACCTCACTTAAGGAGGAAGTAAGTTCTACTAAGGGAAGCTAAGAAAATCTTTGCCTCACCCTATTGCACCACGAATTTCGCCATCCATCACAGCAGTAAGTGTCACTGAAGGGTAACTCATTGTTGATAGATTTGACCTAAATGAAAACTCGAGGCATGGGTGGTCAACAAAAACATTGGGAACAAGTGCCCACCATCTTGATCCTACAAAGGATCCAAACAGTTTTGATCTATTCTGGTGTCGCACCAACAGTATGAGGACTGGACATGGTTGCTGCAGTTACTTCAGGCACAAGTGGGGCTGGATCAGTTCACTGGTGTGTGAGTGTAACCTGGAAGAACAGACGATCGGAAAACGCTTCCGTCTTCATTCGTACCGTGGCATTCTAGTAGATTTGTTCGCTCTCACAGCCGGTTTAACTTAATGGTTGACAAGAACGGAATTTAAAGTTTGATATTACCTTGTTATATGTAAGTGTATATTGTATAAAATCGCCATACCATTAAATAAATAAACCTGGTGCGGATCCCACACTGGTGAGCAATATTCAAGCGCTAGCCTGACGAGAGTTTGGTAACTACCTCCTGTACTGACGGATTACACATCCTTTCTTCCTTGCAATGCTACAACTGCTAGATCAATAATTCTGAGAGCAATGGAAATCAAAACGTTGCTAATTTAGTTCGTTATTTCCCTTAATTTTCTGTAAGTCTAAATTTATAGTCACTATCCTCCGTTACTTCAAAATTTAAATAAGTTCGTAATTTTTTATTTCTAAATTTTGAATAGCAGTGACAAGAGGAAATAGATTGTCAGAGAGAGAGAGAGGGATGATGAGGAAATAGTAAAGGGGTGGACGGAAGAGAAGATGGAAGGGAAGGAGGAGATTGATTGTGACAGAATAGATAGAGTGAGGAGGAGGAGAGGGGAGGGTGACAGGGGAGGTGGAGATTGACAGAGAAGAGTTGGACAGACAGAACGATGGGGAAAAGATGGACGATTTAGAATACGATTGATTTTCTCAAGGCCGATTACACTTTGTACACTCTAGCGTCGGTAAAAATCTGGCCTTTATGTTTTTAATTTCTTTTCATTCCACACAGTTAAGGCGACGCAAAATGGGCTATTGAAGTGATTATGATCTTTTCTCGGTGACTCTACGTTTAAAAGGATCATTTCATTTACTTTCCAACATATTTTATAGCATACCAATAATGTTAATTTCTCACACTGAACCTTTTTCTTAATTATAAAATTGTGGGTTCTTAGGCTTGAAATTTGCATAGCACATAACTAAATCAAGTACATAATTTGTACAATGCAACTCCGTCTAAATAATTTGCTATTCTAACGATGTAAATGATGGACAGTAATCAGTCTAAAATATTCATTTGTTATTACAGATCTAGCGGATCTGTGACAGGTGACTTATTGTGAACGTGATCTTCACAATGAAGATAGAAAAGTTTTCTATGTTTTAAAGCATTAATAATGGTTGCACAGCGACCGACAACCAGGTCTGCAATAACCAATAAATATTTGCGGCCTATTGCTGTTCATCATTCACATATTAGAACACAGTCGCTGAGCACAGTGCTCCAGCATGGAATCAAATGTCTACGATGGCAGAGGAATAAAGTTGTGAAGCAAGGAAGAAATAAATGGTAGTGGACTACTTGTACAAAGCAACTTGGGTTTAAGGAAAATAATTTAATGAAAATCCGGAAGGCTGGACGTCTCGTGGGACGGTGCCACGACATCTATTCCTCCCGTACGCCGACCCTGTTTTTTTATTCACAACAGTGCTTTGGAATCAGCTGATGCTGTACAGGACGTGCACCCGATAATGTACCAAAGATCTCACACCTGACGCCTGTGAAAGCATTTGCAGCTGGTGTGACGACTCTGAACAGGTTTTATCCAGTTCGCCAACCACTCCTTAAAAGTCGAAAATGGCCGTATCGTTAGGCGAAAACTCGTCTTTTCATGGGCACACGTCTGGAAGCCGCGTTTATTGACCCAGATAGCTTCTGTTTTTAGCCGAGTGCCTCTTACTACAATAGTAGTAATTTTAGCCGGATTACTTTCTTGTCGTACAACTGTCAGTGGCGGCACTTAAAACGGAGATACAGAGGTCCAATATGAACGTGACCGAGATAAGCACAACCTGTACCAGAAAACGTACCGGTCTGTTCAGCTGAACGTGCTACTCTGATTATATAACACAGCTCCAAATGCTCTTACGTAACATTGCTCTTAAGATATTTACGTTTTCCTTTGTACCTTGTAATTAAGGTTTAGCAGTCAGAGCGTCACTTTCTTAAAATATATTCTCTAGGATACAACAGAATAAATATTATTTTGTTGAGCACTTCACCTACGACGAAGTGAGCACACAGTGAACCGTAACCGTCCTACAACAAAGAATCAAGCAACATTTACCATCAGGGAAACGATGCGCGCATTAGGTTGAAATGTTTTGGTAAAACAAGAGAAGCAAGAACTAGCCGGGAGCTAAACCCAGTTCCCTTGGGACCATATCGTTTGGTAATCTCGATGGCTGTGACCTATACGTTCGGATATCGTTTCCGTGCTGTTTCCTAGAACATTTCTGACGATATCTCATGGTGTTGTAATAAGCGGTTATTCACAGAATGTGCCGACTTCAGGTACAATACTTCGTAGCTTCCTCCAGCATCCGCCTGAGATGACTACGATGCCAGGAAGTGTCATCTCAGCCCATTCCAGAAATATCAAGTTTTTATAACGACTAGATGGGAGCAGGAGGGAAGATGCTCCCGTCGACATCATGTTCAAAAGAGAAGAGTTCGTCCAAAGAAGACTCCTTGTGCATCTACTGAAGAAAATACACTAAGGTTCGTCAATTCCATCCTTTTATCTATTGTTTCTTACACCTTTCCAATGTCGGTCTAGTGTTTATTAATACTACACGACAAATCAAAAATCGTTTACGTTGTGATTTGGCACAAAACGTTTCTTAGCGTGCAATTTTATGTGTCGAAAAATTAAAAAAAATAATTGAGACCGCAATCTGATCTGATATAAGAGCAAATCCAAAGATATTAGTTAGTTTTGGGGCAATAACAATAAATTTTGATTAACATTCAAAAATACAGCTCTTCTGTTGCAAAGCTAGAGGTTGATTACTTAACCACAGTTTCGGCTTCAACTAAGGAAGCCCTCATCCGAAGTAGTTTTTCTTTTTTTAGTTACATAAAATGGAGAATGTTTCTTGAACAACAGAGCTCACGTTCAAGTTACAAATGTAAAATCACATGCGTCAGGATTAAAAAGCAGAACATATTTCATGTAACTAAAACGCACCGCTATTGGTCGCGTGTGGGGCCAGCACTGTGGGTGCTGATGAAGAGCTCCTTAGTTGAAGCTGAAAATGTGGTTAAGTAATCAACCTCTAGCTTTGCAATCGATGTGTTTTTGGATGTAAATATTTCACGAACGGTTACTGTCTCAACAGCCATGTTTAAAATTGTAAGCAATTTTTTTTTTTTATTTAAAACACGCAGCATCGATTAATAAGGCATATGCCATGGAGCAGTATCTTACCGGTTTTGAAATGTTGCGATCGCTTTCGAGGCCGTGCTACTAATATACTGTAAGAAGCAAGGATGCTGAAAGCGCACACATCGATACCAGGGCGCAAAGACTCTTCGAACTCAGTTTGACAGTAAATGCCGTACATCTCGCACACAGGCGTGTCGAGAATGTATGTAAATGAAACTTCCTGGCAGATTAAAATTGTGTGCCGGAAGCTGGATTCGAACCTAGGACCATTACTAAGGCCAGTACCTCGCCTCCTACTTTGTATGGAGTTGTAAGGACTGATCGTCAGTCGTGACGGGATAGATCAGACGGTAGAGCGCTTTCCCGCGAAAGGCAATGGTCCCAGGTTCGAATCCCGGTTCCGGCACAAAATTCTAATCTGCCAGGAAGTTTCATATCAGCGCACACTCCGCTGCAGAGTGAAAGTTTCATTCTGGAATGTATGTAAATGTCAGAATTTGGGAGATGACGTGTAATTAGAAAGAAGTCTGCCGACTTGTAACTTGCTTAAGTGAGCACAAGCACCAAAAGGATACGGTTCACAGGGCCCGAGCTCACTGCGCCTCTTGCGTCGACCACCTTCCTACACCAGCAAGCCCGCTCGCAGTGGTGTCGCACAGTCGGTTTGGAATCTCATTAAGTGTAGGAGAATTAACTTCAGTGATGAGTCCCACTTGTTACTATACACACACAAACAGATCCGTTCTTCATAGAGCAGATGATACAACGTTGAGACAACGCCATTACGAGCAATTGTTTTACTCCATTACATAAAAGTATTATTTTTTCTGAGCTCGCGCCCTCCTGACAGAATTCGTCTAAAGCAGAGTGTAGCTACAGGGACGGTTTTCAGACTGAGAAAGTTTTGTACACTGCATGGTGTCCATAATGTTTTGTCAACCCTAATGTCGCAGCCGTTATCTGGCCGCAACATTCGACACCGTTTAGCTCGCAAAAAATGGACTGGGAAACATCAGGATTGGTGTCGTAACGAATGGCGTCATGTTCTGTTCACAGATAAGTGAAGATTTTGTGTTCAGTCGAAAAATAGTCGTTCCCTCGTGTGGAGAGAACGTGTAACTGAGAAAGATTCTGCACTGGTGGACAACAGCTTGAAGCTCTGGGAATTCAATGAATGGAGTGGCCAGCTTGTACACTGGACCTAAACCCGATTGAGCATGACTGGTATGTTTTTGGCAGACGCACTGCAGCCAATCCTGCACCTCCCACAACGCTTGCCGAGTTGTATATTGCACTCGTGGAAGAATGGCCAAATATCCCGCAAGAGCTGATTGATAACCTCACACTGTCGATGCCACGCAGGTGTGTAGCTGTTCTGGCCGTCCGACCTCAAGTCGAAACAGCAAAGTATCCTACTGTATCACACACAGATTACAAGGACAGATCAGAAAGTAAGTTCCACGTTATGGCTATTTATTAAACCACCTATACAAAAGCAACACGGCTATGACAACATACAATGTACGTTCACTTTTCCACATAGTCTCCAAGAGACTGTAAACATTTCTCGGAACGGTCAACCAATTTTTCGATTCCGAGTGCATAGAAATTTCCTCCGGCGTTTTATAACCATACAGAGACAGTCACTTTCACCCCCTCATAGTTTCGAAATCGTTGACCACCGAGATCCGTTTTGAGCTTGCCGAAAAGGTGAATATATGGAGGATGTTGCCACCACCTCCCACCTGAATCGCTTCAGGAGTTCGCACGTTGGACGGGAAGCGGAAATTACTATTTTTATCTGTCCTCGTACAATTGTAACCAATATCTGAATAAAATATGTTACCATACGTACATTGTGCGTGTTATTAATGACCTGATCTCCTAATTGTTTTGAGCACGGTAGTAGATTTCATGGTGTTCATATTGTTTTGTCAACCCCCTTGTCGCTCCCGTTATGTGGCCGAAACATTCGAGCGTCGTTCACAACACAAAGTCCGAGAGATGGCACCACCAGCGCGTGTAGAGATCATGTTTAGTTAGTATCTACCTTTGGAAACAACTCACATCAAGTTTCAAACATATTGGTCTATTTCTTTGCGTTTGGCATTAGTGTGTATCAAGAAAGTCGAGAGATTGTCAAAGAATGGACGAAAAAAGTATTTCTTGTGGTGATTAAACATTATGAAAGGCAAAACGCCTCAGGAGACAAAAGAGAAGGTTGATAAACATTGTGGTGACTCTGCACCTTCGATTAGAACAGTTTATAAGTGGTTTCGAAATTTTCGGAGTTACCATATGGGCACAGGTGACACTGAACTTTCCAGACGCCCTGTGCGGGGTTACGGCTCCAGAAATAAAATCCACGATACGCTGATGAATGACAGAAGAGTTAAGGTGCATGAGATTGCTATTGCTATGGGCATCTGGAATGAACGGGTACATACTATCTTGCATCAACATTTGGACATGAGAGAGCTATCCGCGATTGCTCACGCTTGACCAGAAACGGAATCGTGTGAAGTGTTGCAAGGAAGGTTTGCAGCTGTCCAGGAAGAATCCGTAGGACTTTAAGCGTCGTTTCGACACTGTGGATGAAACATGGATACATTACTATACTCCTGAGACTAAAGAACAATCTAAATCATGGATTACCAAGGGATAATCTGCACCAAAAAAGGCGAAGACCGGTCCTTCGTCCGGTAAGGTTATGACGACGGTATTTTGGAATTCTCAAGGGATAATCCTCGTCGCCTATTTGAAACAGAATAAGGTGCATATTAGTCTTCTTTAGGGGACTGTATGAAAACCGACCTGTACGAAAAACGCCGGCCCACAAAATGTCTTTTTCCATCACGGCAATGCATCAGCACACACCTCAGCAGGTCGCATATATATATATATATATATATTTTTTTTTTTTTTTTTTTTTTTTAAATATGATTCCGAATCGTTTCACATCCCCCCTATTCTCCAGACTTGGCACCCTGGACTACTATTTGTTCCCCAATTTGAAGAAATGGCTGGCAGGACACAGATTTCATTCAGATGAGGAGGTGATTGCAGAACCTAATAGCTATTTTGCAGGCTTGGACAATTCCTATTATTCGGAAGGGGTCAACAAATTAGAAGAGCGTCGGACGAAGTGTGTAAGTCTAAAAGGAAACTGTATCGAAAAATAAAAATGGTTTCCCCCAAACACGTTAGTAGTTTCTATTTTTGCACGGACTTTGCAAACGCTCCTCGTGTGAAAAATGATCTGTTTGTGTGTGTGTGTGTGTGTGTGTGTGTGTGTGTGTGTGTGTGTGAGGGAGAGAGAGAGAGAGAGAGAGAGAGAGAGAGAGAGAGAGAGAGAGAGAGAGAGAGAGAGAGAGAGAGATTGAGTGAGGAAGAGAGAGAGAGAGATTGAGTGAGGAAGAGAGAGAGAGAGAGAGAGAGAGAGAGAGAGGGAGGGAGGGAGGGAGGGAGGGAGGGAGGAAAAGTGAGTGCTTTCTGTTCGGGCTCGTCCGAACTAGGCAATTTCTACCTGTTGGTGATAAACGGAAGACTCGAACTGGGAAACTGCCCCAAAGTTTCCCATGAGTGGCACGCACGAACTGGGCAACTCGGCGACTCCTACCTGCTCCTCGCAGACCGACTGCACAATCTCGCAAATTACTTCCAAATCTGAACTTACCATATGCGTAACCTCTGTCCCTATTTGTAGAGTTCTTGAGGAATAATGTCAATACTGTGCCAAGTAACAAAATATAAAAAACAAACAAATTATATACAAATACAAAGATTTTATTACAAATTATACATACAAAAATATTTGCAGAAAACAAATGCATTTAGTTTTGCTCATATTCTGCTCACGGCTGCTTGGTATTAAATGCACTGTACAAAGTCTAATTTGCAAATTTCACCATTCCTTGTACGGTCTTTCAACCAAAGCGTCGGCATATTTTTGTTTAGAGAATTAGATATAATTTTCCTGTTTAACCTGACTTCTGCAACAGGTGCGTGGTCATGAGTGCCTTCCAAACGCTAAAATATGTTTTCGCTGCCTATTGTAAATAACGTAACAGCACACCGCAGACGTTTACCGCAGCTTCGCCATCCACGTTCTTCCGTTGCTACTATTCTCCTGAACCGTTTGAATTTATAACCGTCACAGATCAAATGTATATTACCACGATCAGTAATAACAGGTTGCAGATCGTGACTATCTGCCGTATTATTCGCTTCCATGACTAAACTGAAGTACAAAACGAAACTCTATGTGATTCTACAGAGATGTCAGCGAGCCGGAGTCATTCAGAGGATTGACGAGTTCAGTTTGGGCCAGGAACGCGTTGGGTCGAAACGTCCTGCTACCCGTGTAGCGGAAGTTGCCCAGTTCCAGTTTGGGATTAACTGTCCTTTCCAGAGTACCCTTCTAGTGGCCACTAAAAGTTGCCCAGTTCGGGTCTGCCCTTCTGTTCTCTCTCTCTCTCTCTCTCTCTCTCTCTCTCTCTCTCTCTCTGTGTGTGTGTGTGTGTGTGTGTGTGTGTGTAAATACAACGCCCAAACGTGTTTGTTGAAGTTGTAGCCACTGGCAGCGAGCCGTTGGTGTTGGGCGGGTAGTTGCATAAAGTTCCAGTTTCAGTTTTTGTGCTTTTAACTGCACTGCGCAGGGAATAACCCTAGACGTAGGCAGGATGACAAATCTATCTAGTATGGAGGAAATGACGTCTCACTCAGTGTTGATGGCCCGGCCTCAGTGATTACGTGATGCAGGCCGTGGCCCGGTATCGGCTGGGGGTTTCCCATGGCAGGGGCAGCGGGCTCCCCTTACCGCTCGGCTGCCGTGGTTCCGACAGCTTACGCAACGGCAACAGCCAGGAAGCGGTCGCTAGCCGCCGAGCCGCTCCTAAACTGCGCGACACCGCAGCTTCCTGTCCTGTCCTCACGTTACACGTGAAGGGTGGGCGCGTCGCCTTTGTTTTTAGCTCTAGAGAGCTTCAGCAAGGCGCACGCTACTGCGGTGGAAAATTGTTCTACCGGAACTTGTAAGGGCCCACACTGCTTCCGTTCTGTTAACTTCCTAAAGCCGCCGGCTCACGGAGCATGTATCTCAATGAGTGTGGACAACGTGGCGAGTTTCTGACGTCACAACGTGCGAACTAGAGCTCCTAAATACCCAGGCTGAATCATCCACCAATTTTTCCCCAACGTGGTTGGAATCGCGCTGCCCGAACAACACAGAGACGCATGCTCTGACATCTTTCACAAACGATTTCGCAAAAAGACTTTGTAATAAAGTTCCAGATTGTGCTGCTTATGTTTTATTTAATATTGCTACAGCTGTTTCGATAGTTTGTCATTCTCAAGCGCGTCTACGATGTTTGGACGTTAATTAATGTTGACATCTGGCGTAACTGTTGCTTTAACTGTCAGGTGTTATGCAGCTTTGTACATTAAAACTTTAAATTAAAGAAACTTTTATATTTTTTCGTAATTAGCAACAGCTTTGCTAAAGATGTTTGCATATACCTAGACTAGAGTAATTACGAAAAAACATAAAAGTTTCTTTAATTTAAAGTTTTAATGTTAAAAGCTGCATAACACCTGACAGTTAAAGCAACAGTTACGCCAGATGTCAACATTAATTAACGTCCAAACATCGTAGACGCGCTTGAGAATGACAAACTGTCGAAACAGCTGTAGCAATATTAAATAAAACATAAGCATCAATCTGGAACTTTATTACAATGTCTTTTTACGACATATATGATGCTGCAGGCCCTACAATTAGGAGATTTCGCAAAAACTAATCAGTACAAAAATGTAATTTTTACCTTACTTAAATCTTTATGTGTTAGCATTGTGACGAAGTGACGATCATTTCGTTAATAGTAACAGATAGTGAGATATTGCCTTTGAAGTATGAGACTGCGCAAATATAGGAAAAGTTTGCAATGAAAAATTGGGGCTGCTATGATATTGCGTTTGGTGCATGTTAGACGATATGTTGCTGCGGCTGGAATTTTCCTAACTTACTGAATTTCATTTTCCACTTGGGAGGAGATCTCTACCTTTCACCCACATCGCAAAAATGTATTTTATGCAGCGAGCTCACTTCCGATGGCGGTAAGGCTAGAAGACATATCGCACATCTGATACGTGGTTAGAGGTATCAAAACGATATTTTGGCAAATGATGACATGCAAAGAGCGGCGTATTTTACCACATGCTTACTTCATTAACTATCGCGTTTTTCAAGGAAGAGTAAATTTTTTGACTGAAAAAAGTAAAGTTAGAGATTTATTAATTGATGTACAGGTATTCCTTCATCACACACAAATGTTTCTTTTTTATTTGTTGTCCAACGCTTTTCGGAGCTATAAATCTTTTCTCAAAACATTATAGGAGTTACATTTCCTGTCATTTTATCGCCATCACTAACAGAACGAAATTACTGAATTACTGAATTTAACGAGGAAGAATCCTAGTAAATAAGGGATGTTGAAGATTTACTCTCTTCACAAGCTAATGAACTAACTTGTTCTCATTTCCTCACACAATAAGGCACTCTGTTTTGAGATAATTAGAATGTCCTTTTCATACAACTGAAAAACTGAAACTGAATATTGCATGGAAATGTAGACAAAGCACTTTCATAGTTTGCAACTATTAAATATAATGGGTTAAGAAGTCGATACCACTATCTTTAAGTATGGTGTTATGCAGTAACAACATGTGCCTAATTAATAAAACCTCTAATATTGAAGATGAGTTATTACTAGACGGGCGAGCGGATCCCAGTGCGTTATATTTAATTAATATTATCTCAAGTTATAAATTTCTCACGGAGTTCTTGTTTCGAGAGGATGAAAATTTGATGTATCTTGAACATTCCATTCGCCTAATGTGTTCACCTAACTTCAAAAGAGAAAAAGTTCGTCGCATGTCGGAACTTCCGTGTCGTCGTCAGAAAGCACATGTTCGTAAACTGTCAGTACATCCTCTTAATAAATTATTGTCGCAAATAAAACTGAAATGAAAATGTACTCTAGTTCTTCACGAACATATTGCTGGAAGTTTCACGTCCATACAGTAAATAGTTAGCGAGTGTGAGCGAGTTGAATGAACGCGAGATAACGCGCGAGCTTCGTCCGGAACGTGGCAACTGCTACAGCTTGGGGAAGAAATGGCGGACAGTTCATCTCGGGTTTATAGGAGTCTTAGTGCGAACCGTACGTTGGCGAGGCTTTCCCAATTTGTCGGGCAATACGTGTGTTTGAACGATCACCAATTAGGTGAGAGAACGCCACCGACGTCACACCAAGTGGCTATCCGGGGAAGCGGGCAGCTCTTTTCTGTAGAGAGATGAAGACACCATTATTGGCCGTCGTATTTCATGGGTTTTATGTATATAACTTAGGTCTTCTGAATGTATGACATTTCAAAGCAAGTAAAAGTAACTGAGTAAATTGAGAATCTCTCGAAAACACTTTATTAGAGGTACTATTTGTTGGAATAAATGACCGGAAACGTCTTTTATGTGGTTAAAAATTTCCGTATTTCAGTAATCTCCCGTTTCAAGGCAAGGCGGACTGGAGGTCTATCAACACGAATTGTTCTTTACTTCATTTGTTGTAAGTGTTGTAAGTACATGTTAGCAACCGACATATCTACCAGTAGTACATAAAACACGTCTAATATCATGCATGAAAAAAAAATTTTTTTTAAGTCTCGGTCGCAATATGCTTTATTTCACATGACGCGTTTCGAGTACATCATCATCAGATATATTTTTTAACGATGTGAATT
The DNA here is from genome assembly GCA_026315105.1 of Locusta migratoria. Taxonomy (NCBI): domain Eukaryota; kingdom Metazoa; phylum Arthropoda; class Insecta; order Orthoptera; family Acrididae; genus Locusta; species Locusta migratoria. The sequence goes on from CM048744.1 coordinate 545,041,811, forward strand.
ACATACATCTTAGTATAGATGCTTGATTAAAACTTAAAACACCATCGTGGACGTCTATTGACGATGTTGAACTAGACTCACATGCCCAACAGTTGGGCATGTGAGTCTGGTTCAACACCGTCAATAGACGTCCACGATGGTGTTTTAAGTTTAAATCAAGCATCTATACTAAGATGTTTGTAATTCACATCGTTTTTAAAAAAATTTATCTGATGATGATGTACTAAAAAACGCGTCACGTGAAATAAAGCATATTGGGACCGTGACTTTTCAAAAAAAAAATTTTTTTTCATGCATGTCGACGTATTTTCGCTTGTCCACATAATAGAAGATTTCATGAACCAAGTGACGTCTAATATCTTCATCGACAAAGCCCAGATACGTTGATATCCGTAGTGTAGGCAGCAAAGTTGTGAAATGGTACATGTCCCACGAAGCTGGTTCAAGTCTCCTTGAAAGCAAATATTTTTCTCCTTGTATTCGTGTTTTCTGATACTCAGACTTTCCTATAAATTGCATTAACAGTATACTGCATAATATTCGATGTTATGTAAACGTAAGTGCGCATCCTCTGAGGAGTGAGTTCGTTGGATTCATTTTATGAACAGGTTTGTACCCTACTTAGAGTAAAATACCTACTTTATTATTTCATGTACTGGATTTCACACTTTCTTAACTTTCTTCTATTGAATAGTAAAATTGACCTTGGAAGAATAACCTTTAAGTTTTACTAATAAGCATAACTGTTGCAGTAATGTTTCCCTTATATGTAGGATTATTCTAATTTTATAGGCTACGGTTTGTCATGAAACTTTTTTTTAATTCGCTGGACTTTTTGACATAACATGCAAATTTATTATGTTTATATATATTTTGTTACTTGTGTAGGCCTATATCACAGAATGTAACGAATAACTGCACAATAGAAGTAAACCAGGAATTCCACTCTTTTGACTTCGTAAACAGTGTGCTTCCAGAACCTGATGCCGCCAACAACTGTCGCTGGAGCGTGTTGCGTACACGTGTAGATCGTTGAGGCACACGTCTCGTATTCAGAATCAAATACAAGGGTTTTTTTTTTTTTTTTTTTTTTTTTTTTTTTTTTTTTTTTTTTTTTTTTTTTTAACTAAGGACCGTTTTGCCACACCGCAGACGTAGTGAAAAGGTTGGCGTTCTGCGCATGCGCACTGGGTACCTACATCTGTTGGCTACGCACTGACTCCATTTGATTCTTCCTTCTCTGTATTGTGTACTGAGTGTTTAAGATGCCTCCGATAATGATGAGAAGCAGGGGCTGTTACAAGATTTCTTAGTGCTAAAGGCCTATAAGCGATCGATATTCATCGTGAGATTAGTGCAGTTTACGGAGAAAACATTATGAGTGATGAAATAGTAAGAAAGTTTGTGAGAGCATTTAAAGACGGCCGCACAAATATGTATGATGAACAACGGCGTTGGCGTCCTTCGTTCGTTAATGAAAGTTTGGTGCAGAAAGTGGACAATAAGGTTAGAGAAAACAGACGCTTTACGATTTACTCCTTGCGGGACGACTTTCCTAACGTTTCTCGGAGTATTTTGCACGGCATTGTGACCGAAAATGGAAATGAGCGTATGGCTTTCTTGGCCGGGAGTACCCTTGCGGGTTTGTTCGGCCGCCTTAGTGTGAGTCTTTTTATTTAACGTCGCGTGGGCGACTTACGTGCCAATGACGATGAGATGATGATGATTAGGACAACACACAACACCCAGTCCCCTGTCGGGAATCGTACCCGCCCCCCCTCAGCGACTGACTATTGTGACCGAGTAAGACGATGACGAAGTCAAAACAGTTATGATGTAGTGGTTAACAAGTTAGGGGGCAGACTTCTATGAGGAGGGTATTTAAAAACTGGTACCACGTTATGCCAAGTGCCTCAATATTGACAGAAATTATATAGAAAAGTGGATTAAGGTACAGGCTTTCATATAAATATAAAATTATTAAGATATCTTATCAAGTCTTTTTTTATTTCAAAACGGTAATTAAAAAAAAAAAAAAAAAAAAAAAAAAAAAAACACGCCTCGTACGAGAAATCATAGGTCGAACGGAGAGATTCAGATGTTCTTTCTTCGCGCGCGCAATTCGAGAATGGAATGGGAGATAAATAGTATAAAGGTGAAACTTCCTGGTAGATTAAAATTGTGTGCCGGAACCTGGGACCTTTGCCTTTCGCGGCCAAGCGCACTACCGACTGTGCTACCCCGACACGACTCACGATGCCGCCCCACAACTTTACTTCCGCCAGTGCCTCGCCTCCTACTTTCCAAACTTGACAGAAGCTCTCCCGAGTCCCGGTTCCGGCACACAATTTTAATCTGCCAGGAAGTTTCATATCATCGCACACTCTGCTGTAGAGTGAAAGTTTCATTCTGGAAACATCCCTTAGGCTGTGGCTCCTTTCTTCCAAGAGTGCTAGTCCTGCAAGGTTCGCAGAAGAACTTCTGAGAAGTTGGGAAAGTAGGAAGCGAGGTACTGGTAGAAGTAGAGTTGTGAGGCCGCATCGTGAGTCGTGTTTGGATAGCTCAGTCGGTAGTGCGCTTGCCCGCGAAAGGCAGAGGTCGCAGGTTCGAGTCCCGGTTAAGTTTCATATCAGCGCACACTCCGCTGCAGAGTGAAAGTTTCATTCCAGTATAAAGGTGGTTCGATGAGCCCTCTCCCAGGCACTTAAATCTGATTTGCAGAGTACCCCATGAAGATGTAGATGCACAAGCCGCGACGACTCGTGCCGTTCAGCCGCACGTTGGACTCGGCACGTTGACCGCACACGTTGACACTCGCTCCGTGTGCCGGCGGCTTAAGGCAGGGCCGGCCACGAAATTGCCCGTTGGCCGCGGGCCATCTCTTCTCGCCCGACGGCACACTCGCCCGCACCGCGCTGCTACGCTGTCTGAGCAGGAACGTTGTGGGAATAAATACATTTCTGGCCATTAAAATTGCTACACCAAGAAGAAGTGCACATGATAAACGGGTATTCATTGGACAAATATATTATACTAGAACTTACACACGATTACATTTTCACGCAATTTGGATGCATTGATCCTGAGAAATCGGTACCGTAATAACGGCCTTGATACGCCTGGGCATTGAGCCAAACCGAGCTTGGATGACGTGTACAGGTAGAGGTGCCCATGCAGCTTCAACACGATATCACATGTCATCAAGGGTAGTGACTGGCGTATTGTGACGAGCCAGTTGCTGGACCAGCATTACCGTTTTCAATTGGTGATAGATCTAGAGAAAGTGCTGACCAGGGTAGCAGTCGAACATTTTCCGTATCCAGAAAGGCCCGTACAGAACCTGCAACATGCGGTCGTGCATTATCCTGCTGAAATGTAGGGTTTCTCAGGGATCGAATAAAAAGGTAGAGCCATGGTCGTAATACATCTGAAATGTAACGCCCACAGTTCAAATGTCGTCGATGCGAACAAGAGGTGACCGCATACCATCACGCCGGGTTATACGCCAGTATGGCGATGACTAATTCACTCTTTCAATGTGCGTTCACCGCGATGTCGCCAAACACGGATGCGACCATCATGATGCTGTAAGCAGAACCTGGATTCATCCGAAAAAAAAAAAAATATGTTTCGCCACTCGTGCACCCAGGTTCGCCGTTCTGTACACCATCGCAGGCGCTCCTGTCTGTGATGCAGCGTCAAGGGTAATCGCAGCCATGGTCTCCGAGCTGATAGTCCGTGGTGCTACAAACGTCGTCGAACTGTTCGTGGATGTGGTTGTTGTCTTTCAAACGTTCCCATCTGTTGACACAGGGGTCGAGACATGTCTGCATGATCTGTTACAACCATGCGGATAAGATGCCTGCCATCTAGACTGCTAGTGATAAGAGGTCATTGGGATCCAGAACGGCATTCCGTATTGCCCTCCTGAACCACCGGTTTCACATTCTGCTAACAGTAATTGGACCGCGACCAACGCGAGCATCAATGTCGCGATACGATAAACCGCATTCGCTATAGGCTACAACAATCCGACCTTTATGAAAGTTGTAAACGTGATGGTACGCATTTATCCTCCTTACACGCGGCATCACAACAACGTTTCATCAGGCAACGCCGGTCAACTGGTGTTTGTGTATGAGAAATTGGTTGGAATCATGTCAGCACATTGTAGGTGGCACCACCGGCACCAACCTTGTGTGAATGCTCTGGGAAGGTAATCATTTCCATATCACAGCATCTTCTTTCCGTCGATTAAATTTCGCGTCTGTAGCACGTCATCTTCGTGGTGTAGCAATTCTAATGGCCAGGAGTGTAGCATAGTGACCAGGTGGCACAGTCGTCACGAATGGAACTCCATACTGCCTTGCATTCGGCTAGGTTGCGTGTTGTGCACTATTAGGAAATTCTAGAGTTGAAGATATTGATCGTAAAGAGCGGTATTATAACGTCGCCGACTGTTGGTCGTAACTAATAGTTACGTCTGATCATACAATGCAGGCTTTCACGGCCGGCGTCAACTTCACTTAAAATTTCCTGTCTGATGGGCCGTGATCAATAGGTAAGACTTTCCACTGACAATTCGTCTTTGGCTGCGGAAGACATCATCGGAGGCCAAGTGGCGACTGGAATGAGGGCTCGAGGGAGCGACGAATATATAGGGGGCGTCACAGTTCATCACGTGACGCTGGACGAGAGACTGTCTCTGGTAATGCCAACCTTATTGTTAGAAGATAATCGATTGTCAACGTGTTGGTGCAACGTTGAAGTCCAAATTTTGACTAATTTGACATCTTCCTATTTTCTATTGAAATTATTGCGGTGCTTGTAAATTTCGATGGCTTCTCTATATGAGCGAGCATAGTAGTGGGAAGTTGTTGATAAAACACTGTTCTCGTTAAATTATTTAAAATCGCATAATTTAAGAGAGCTTGTGTGGAGAGAGAGAGAGAGAGAGAGAGGGAGAAAGGGAGGGAGTCAGGAAGACAGTATCGCCAGAGATGTTGTGGGATGAATTGTAAACATCTTTTAAGGTATGACATATGTCTATGACACTAATAGTTTTAAGGGGATTTCATTTTTTAAATTTTTTAAATAGTTTTGGGGAGTGTAAAGTTAGTGTTACTTATTCATTATGTTTTATTAAAGTGTTGGATGAAACATTAATACCACTGTCTTTTTATAGCCTTTGATAATGACTTTTTCGAAACTCGTCAGGCCTTAATAAAGTGCAATGGTTGTCAAGACTGTCAAAGTTATTTGAAGTGCATCCAATGGCCACCACGTCTCACAATAACGCAGACAACGAGGACTTCCGAGCGTCTATAGGCCCGCCAGTGGCCCGATCGGCTGGCCAGCAGGCCATTTGGTACACCTTAGGTTCGTTCGAAGAGCTGCATGGATGCAGATACTGCAGCAGCAATGCAGGCACTATTGCGCATGCGCTGCGAAGATGACGTCTCGTGCCGTCCATGCTGCCGGAGCTCTTCGAACACTAACCTGCAGCCAACAGTTTCCGTATCACGTGTATGCTCACTTGTTCTGTGTAGCATAAGAGAGCGATTTATTGTGCCAGCGCCTAAAAGTAAATTACTTTCTTACGTTTAAGGAATTGAACTGTTCGAGTAATAGTTTGTGTATTTCCGTGTAACCCAGTTTGAAAATTTCCATATTAAGTTTTCCTTTATTTACGGACGCGGAAATTTTAAAGTTACAACCTCCCGCATCCGCACCTACTCTTGTACCTGTACAGTTACCTGCACAAGAATAGGAACCACCTACACAGGTATCGGTGTGGAGCACGGACGCCACATTAGCGTTAATAGAGTTTTACGAGAATAATAAACAAACACCTGAAAATGTTCTACAAATTCATCTTCCGAATACTGCGGAACCACATATTCACTTTTCTGCCTTTTATTTCTGCGCAAAATTTCATCGAAATCGTCATCACTGGACACAAAATCTGAATCGCTCAACATTTGGAACAAATGGAATTGGAAAATGCTCTTGTAACTATATTTGGTTGTGTGGCCATCTTCCGCAGCAGCTATTAAAATCGAGTATATTACGTAATCCAGCTTATGCTGGCTGCAATTAAAGACATTTGTTTCACACTAGACGCGTTTCGCTTTTTATTTTAAAAACATCTTCTGTGGTCTGTAAATAATGTGAAGGTTTCTTTTGTATTCATAGATTCAAAACAGTTTTTAAAAAACTTTATGCAGATTAGGCCTATGTGTTGTTAAATTTATATACGGTCTAGTCGCGGTGTTGTCTCTTCTTCACATCTCACTGCTGTTTTTCCGAGTTGTTGGCTGGGTTGGTTGGTTCCTGACGTTTGTTTTTCAGTTTGTACGGCACTTTTTGCCTGTTTTTGTGGCGTTTCTTCATTTTCATTTATTATCACTTCAGTTCAAACAGGCGAAAAGTTCCGTTCCGTATACTACCGGAAAATGCACGTCAGGAACCAAACAACATCAGACAACAAGACGGAAAACAGTACCGAGATGTAAAGAAGAGACAACACCTTGAGTAGATCGAATATCAATTTAAAAACGCATAGGACTAACGTGCACAAAGTTGTTTTTTAAAACTGTTTTTAATCTATGTATATAAAACAAACTGTAGAACCTTTATATCATTTACAGTCCACTGAAGATGCTTTTAAAATAAAAAGCGAAACGCGTCTGGTGTAAAACAAATGTCTTTAATTTCAGTCTGCATAAGACGAATTAACTATTATAGACAATTTTGCTCTTCTAATTTTAGAGGCGATTTCATACAAACAAATATAATACTTATAAAATAAAATAAAATACTAATACAGCAATATACACAAACAAATAACGAACTTCCTTTACAAACAGTAGAAGAAACGCAGAACGACAGAAGTAACATCTAGTACACTTATATACTACAACGCTGTGGACTTCCGAAAACTTTGAACAAAGGCGCTTCTTTTATCGCCACTACAAGCCTGAGAATTTTGCGCATGCGCGAGTCTGAGTGCATGAGCTGCAGGCCTGCAGCTCTTCGAACGGCCGGCAGACTGCAGGCAAGCTGCAGGAGCGGCGCCTGCAGCTCTTCAAACACGACTTTTCGTACTGCGCATGCGCTGCAGCATGAATGCAGCTCTTCAAACGAACCTCGTGGCCGGCCCTGACTTAAGGCTTCACTCATAATGGACCTCCACGGAACGCCACGCCGCTAAATGCCAACGCCCCGTGGAATGAAGATTGGCTGTCGTCAGCAACGAGCTATGTCACGTGACGTAGCCCAGTCGACAGTCAGTGAATGAGAAGATATATGTAGGTATTTAATCTAAGCACGAAGGGGATACTAGCAGTGACGAATTTCTTTATTGGTGTTTATAACAAATGAGTCATGACAAAGAGTACACTAGTTGACTGAGGATAATTATGCAACAGAGTATTTACTTACATCAACGTGATACCCGCAGGAATAAAGGAAGTGACCGCTATCTAACTTCGTTCCCTGGGAACAAGTTTCAGCCACATTTTACTTATTTCTCATTGCTTGGTACATGAGAAAAAAATTACTGGAGTTTTTATAGGTGTATTTGAACAGTGCGGTACTACGAAATATGTGTAGACCATATTCAGAAACGCGAGTGTCCGAACAATAAATCAGTGTTAGTGAATTTTACGGCAGCAGGAGTATCATCATGTCAGCTGACGTTACAGGCATCACATGACTCGAGGGGACCGTTTTAGAGGCCTTCCGATCTATAAGAATTTCATTCCCCCTTTTTATTTTACAAATTACTGCAATTCAGGAGGAAAAAAACATGTTATGAGCATAAGATGACATTATTTACTATTTAGGACTATAAAATGTTCAAATGTTTGTAAAGTCTATGGGACTTAACTACGGGGCCATCAGTCCCTAAACTTGCAAACTACTTATGAACTAGCTAATACTAAGGACGGCACAAATATCCATGCCCGACGGGGGATTCGAACCCCGTGCAGACCGTGACTGCAGCGCCTCAGGCTTTTTTTTTTTTTTTTTTTTTTTTTTTTTTTTTTTTTTTTTTTTTTTTTTTTTTTTGTGGGTATTTCTCTTCTTTGCGGACGTTTATCGTTTTTGTTCGTTCTTGTTCGGTGTGTTGTTGGCTCAGCTTTTTTTTTATTACAGAGGGCGTCGAGCCCTCTGACCGGGCGCGCTGAGCCACGGCGCCCGGCTGTCTCCTCGGCCACCGCGCCGGCGGACCTACGACTATAAGTAACAGTAATAACACCTACTACCACTACTACTACTACTTATGTCATTGCTTCTGCTACAACTACTGCCACTACTAGAGTACATTCAAGCAAGATTGTACACTTACTCTATCTTCTGTCTCTCTATAAAAATCGAAGTGTGTATAAATGTTCCCTGTTAACTCCAAGACGGCTGGAACAATTTTGATGAAATCTTCAGTTTATCCCACCGGATGACTCTTTGAAGTTTGCTAGCGATCGCATCAAGATGTTTATTAATGTATACTTAAAATTTACGTCTGACAGTAGTGCCCCTAGCGGAGAAAGAGACAACCATATGTATCAATGAAATTCTTCTGTTACTGCAGTCCTGCCGCTTGGAAGGTAGCGTCTGTGACTTTTCTTGTTGAATTGTACATTAATGGTTGACTCCTTCTCCACCAGGGGCGCTACTGTCGTTCCAAGTGCCAGAGGAAAACTTTTTAAGTATACGTTACACTGTGGTATTAGTATGTAAAAATGGACTAAACATGTTGAGGATTGTATAAGTATTCATTGTGTTTAACCATATTACATAGAACGGAGCAACCAATGAAATACAGATACCCACCGATTTCTGTAGATAAACAATATAAGTTAATTTGACGTCTTTAAATGCTTATTATTCTGTTGCTCATACAAAATTAGTAATTGGTGGTTTAATAACTATAGATTGATGGGAATGTATAGATTCTCTTTCATTAATAATTGGTCATGGTTTATGTTCTTCTGGTTCATTTTGTTTGTCAAATATCATTTATGAACTTTTAGGTAGACGAAGATTATTGATTAACGTGCAAAGTGGGAGCATATCGCTAGACTCAACTATAATTCGAATTTACGTAGAATAATTAATGGATTGCAGATTTTTACCCAACCGTGGCTTCACAGAGTGTTTCTAATTTGTGCGTTATTATTAAAATGAGAAGAACATGTGCTATTCAATTCCTTTTCTTTATTTAACCTTTTATTAAGCACACACAGAAATCACATAAAGAAAAAACGTGAAGTTCGTTAAATTAGTTGTTAATGACATGTGAACACTTTTTTTTTCCAAAATATAGATTGTTGCCTGTAAGTAACAATGAACAACGAAGTCTATTGGAGTCTACTATATCAAAACTACAATTTTGTTCCTGTGGCTTCGATAATTATTGTATTTTGCTCTATTTCGAGTGAAATGTCTGGAAACAAGTCCTGTTTGGTACAAAGTCCAGAACATTCCCACAAATTCCATGTTTTACAGTCACGTACCCCGTGAAAACAAAACCTACATTTTTCTTTTGGTCCACATTCTTGCAAGTGACAAATTATGTCCTACCGTACGTCATTCACTGGTACAGGGATGCTGTTTTCTTCTTCTTTTCCTTCTTCTGGAATGGTTGTCCATTCCATAGTGCTCTGCCACTCCTTTTTTCTCCCGGTAACCATCAATCTATTTGCAATGCTAAATGATGCGAATTCGTCAATACTTTTCCATAATTACACACCTACAAGACTTCCCCTTATCCTTTTATGAGTAGTTTTCCAAGTATAAGAACCAAATAACACCAAAAGATGGAAAGAAACTAGTACACCGGTAACATATGCTTGTTAAAGATTCAAAAGGCAAGGGAACTTAAACGACGTTTTCAACCACTATAGCTCATACGATCACGAAACTTGAAACATGACGCAGAAAACTGTGCGCAATTTTAATGTTGGTTCAGTGCGACATTGACCCATAAATGGTTAATTTAGCGCACACATAACCATAATGTCCCTCAGCATATAATCGTGACTTAGTACAAAATATGATTATCTGAACAAGTATGTGACATGTGAAAGAAAACCAGCGGAAATTAATCCAGTCGGAGGTAACGCTGTTTAACACAGGTCACAAATCAAATGTCCAGAACCGTCATAACAAGAACGTGATTCATGCCGCCAATCCCAGCAGTTTAGACACGGCGGATTACTGTGCTTTTCATAACAATCAGGACAGTGAAAATCTCCTTAACTTTCCGTCGACTTATTTCAGTTTTGTATTCCGTTCCTTTTGATTCATCGGAATCAAAAACTTGCCCTCTTTCGTTTCTTTATTCAAAAATGTTTGTAGAATCTGTGGGACTACGGGGTCATCAGTCTCTAAACTTACAAACTACTTACAACTAAGGACGGCACAAATATCCATGCCCGAGGGGGGATTCGAACCCCCGACCGCAGTGGCCGTGCAGACCGTGACTGGAGCGCCTCAGTCCCATCGGCCACCGCGGCCGGTGTTTCTTTATTCCTTGTTCTCTTAGTTTATATTCCAGTTGCTTTACAAATGGGGTCCCAGAATAATTTCCCCTTTCGTCTGTCCTTTTGGCAGTTTTTTCCTTTTTTTATTGTATTTTTTTTTCTCTCTCTTTTAAGATTGCTATCGGTGTACAAGTTTCATAAACTTTTTTTTTAATATTAATTCTAACCGCTGACGTAAAATCAGGCTCTGCATAGTTTTACCCCACCCGAAAGGCGTAAGCTTTTCCGTAATATGCAGCTTTTGTCTGCACATGGAAACGCTTTGCACGTGTTTCTGCGTGTCCAGGTGTCACGATACTGACAATATATCGCACAACACTGCACTACCGTGAGTTCATTATTGTTTGAGGTACAGCTTATTTTCGCAAGACAAAATTTTGTATGGAAGTAATAAAAAACAATCCTTACCGCATTGTACAGCCGTCAGCACCTCGGCAGCAACCAAATTACTGAAATGAAGTGTAAGCCACAGAAGCGGTTACGTACCCTGTAGTGAAGCCAATCGTTGAGTTTTTATGACTGAGACATAGTCGCTGCGCTGCCTTACCCGCTGCACTGACTTACCTAATACTACTAGTAATACTACTACTACTAATAAAAATAATAATCATAATAGCGAAAACTAATATTTTAACGGTCACCAAATTTAGATAACCCACAATTTCTATATTACAGATGTTCCAGACATCAAAGGACAAAATTACACAGTGGTAGAGGGCCAGAAGGGGAGTAATTACATATCAGGGACCAATAATCGAGAATTAATAATTCATAAGGTACTTCGGCTGAGATAAGCATCCAATATTCGGAAATGAATTATTCAGATGGTCCGAGGTCTGAACGAGCAATGCTTGTGAGACACGTGTTCGTAAGCTAACCGCATTGCTCCATCGACGTTGGTGGTGCTACATTAAAAAAAAAAAAAAAAAAAAAAAAAAAAAAAAAAAAAAAAAAAAAAAAAAAAAATATATATATATATATATAATATAATATAATATAAAAATACACCCCACCTTCTTCAAACTTTTTAAAATGTTCCTAGCGACATTGTATACTCGTAAGAATGAAAGGGGCGACCTTCTAGTAAGTTGCAACGATATACTTAAGTTAACACAAATCTATTTCAAAGCAGATGCGGCATCCTCTATCAGCTTTTAGGTCTTTCTATCTGAGGAAAACAAGCGATAGAAAATGTATTTTTAATATGAGAACACAAGGTTATCGCTTCTGTTCATATTAATGCTTCAGTCTAATTGTATCTTGCCTTTCGGGTACTTTGAGGATTTCTGCGACTGTAGACCTACATTCCCAGACTTACGTTAATGTAATAATCCTTGTGGTCGGAGAACACCTTTCTTACAAATTAATGCTGAATTCTCGCATGGATTAAACGTATATTTGGTCAAGAAATGTCAGAAAATATCAGTTTTGACAGTTTTTGCGAGCGATCTACCGTAAGTCTCCTGAAATGAGATTTTTTTTTATTATTCATCTTATTGATCAAATTGTTATTGTGCTTGTCAGCTGTCATTTATCGCGTATCTTAGTGTAGCGCAAAGTGCCAAGCGAATGGAGAAAAGAGAAGGTGACTCCAGTTTATGAGAATGGGAAGAGAGCCGACCCACGTAACCACGACTAACATCATAAACATCGGTTGGTTTTAGAATTCTTGTCCATATTATCAGTCGGAATATAGTAAATTTCCTTCAGACAACAAACTTCTGTCCGTGTATTACCACGGATTTAGAAGTGTCGCTCGTGTGAAACTCAGCTTTCCGTTTTCTCACATGTTAAATTGCGAGTCAAGTATGAAGAGCACCTGACAGCATATTTCTGAATTTCAGAAACGCGTGTCACACGGCTTCCACTGCCAATGAAGGTGCGAACATACGGAATCGGTCCCCAGATATGTGAATGGGTCGAACACTTCTTCAGTATAAAGGTTTGTCATGATTGGTGCGATCTTTTAATCAATTTATTGAAGACATGAGCCAAGATAGCTTTTTATTTTTTTATTAATATTACCGGTTTCGGTAGTTTAACTGCCGTCTTCGGATCTTAGATTTCATTCTTTAGACCATTATTATTAAAAGCTTCTAAAAACACATTTACACGCTAACTTTTTAAAAAGGTTTTAATAATAATGTTGTGAAGAATGTAATCTAAGATCCGAAGATGGCAGTTAAACTACAGAAAACCGGTAATCTTAATAAAAAATAAAAAGCTATCTTGGCTCTTGTCTTCAATAAACTTCTTAAGTAATACAATGAAATGAGTGTTCATTAGAAACAGTGGGATCGTCAGGAGAGCCCCAGTTCAAATATCCAAATGTTTGTTAAGCGTAAGGGAATTAACTGCGGGTTCATCAGTCGCTAAACTTACAAACTACTTATGAACTACCTTATACCAAAGACGTCACAAACATCCATGCCCGAGGGGGGATTCGAACCCCCGACCATAGTGGCCGTCCAGACTGTGACTGGCGCGCCGCAGACCGCTCGGCCACTGCGGCCGGCTGAGGGCCCCATGTAAGTGCGATATAATCGCTACTATTTTCTATCTACATAAATGATCTGATGGACAGGATGAGTATCAAATCTGCTGCTGTTTGCTGATGGTGCTGTGGTGTACAGGAAGGTATCATTAATTGACTGTAGTGGAGTGTAAGATTATACGTCTGGTTGGTGTGTGGAATGGCAGCTTGTTGTAAATGTAGATAAACTGAACGCGATGAAGATGAATAGGATAAACAGTTCAATAATATTAAAAAATGGAAGTAGTAACGTGCTGCTTGACACAGGCGCGTGACGCGGGGTATGGCCGCGTGGTGTAGAGTAGCATTGCAGGTGCAATCCCGTCGGAGGTTCGAGTCCTCCCTCGGGAATTGAGAAAGGTTTCCGTGGAAAATATACAGGGTGAATTTAAATTCGCGCACTCGGGCTTCGCAGCGCGATTCCTTACAAGCTAGCTTTGTTGTGCTTTACATTCAATTAAATATTGCGTAACAGGAAAAGACCGATCTTGAGACGATAACCTGTCACGCTACGTTTACAGACCTTTCATAATTTCTATATACACGGTTAATCTAAATTCGCGCACTCGGACTTCTCAGCGCGATTCCTCACGTGCGGCAATAAAAATACGTCTCTTACCAAATTTCGTCCTGCGCATATTTCCGGCAGTAAATGGACGTCGAAGATTGAGATGGGTGTGTGTCCCATACGTCAGTGTGTTTCAGAACTACACTACTACAGCAACAAACTTCTAGAGAATGTGGGCGGTGTCTTCAGGAACAAAGTGAGTATAGAAACCCATGCCCGTAAACGTCATCCAATGACGCTGCAGAGCGTCGAAGTTGCTTGAGGGGATGTCTAGCGGCAGGAGCTGGTGCCTGTAACTTGGACTCTCCGTAGCGTCGTTGAATGGCGTTTCCGGGCATGGGTTTCTGTGCTAACTTTGTTCCTCAAGACACCTCCAACATCCCCTAGAAGTTCGTTGTTGTAATAGCGTAATTCTGAAACACACTGACGTATGGGACACACACGCATCTCAATCTTCGACGTCCATTTACTGCCGGAAATATGCGCAGGACGAAATTTGGTAAGAGACGTATTTTTATTGCCGCATGTGAGTAATCGCGCTGAGAAGCCCGAGTGCGCGAATTTAGATTAACCGTGTATATAGAAATTATGAAAGTTCTGTAAACGTAGCGTGACAGGTTATCGTCTCAAGATCGGTCTTTGACTGTTACGCAATATTTAATTGAATGTAAAGCACAACAAAGACTACAGTTATCTTTTACAGGAATGCAAACCACAAAATCATGAGATAATAGATCTGATTTTCATTATTATTATTATTATTATTATTATTATTATACTACTACTTAAACTAACTTAAATTAATTTATGCAAAGAACAAATTTATGGGTTTACAAATTACTTACACTAACTTAAAGTAATTTATGGTAAGAATAACCCAGACACCCATGCCCGAGGGAGGACTCGAATCCCCGACGGCGAGCAACCAAGTGCTCCGCAGCAAGGCGCCTTGAATTGCTCGGCCACTCCACCGCGATGAGGTAAGGCCTAATTATTCCCAACTACTTCGAAGAATATGGTACCATTACGACGCCACAATACCACTGAGCTTTAACTTGTAAACTAGGTAATGAAATGAAATCTATCAACGGAAGTGTTTTACGGTAACTAAAAATCTCCTAACAGTTAAGTTTAACGGCCCTTAATTTTGAGCTTGCCTCGTGGATACCGCCTCTTTCGAAAGTGATTGCTACGTGCAGCAACAACAGCTAAAATTCTACTCTGTATTGAAAAATAAATAGAAATGGGAGAAACGGTTCTTTAAACTGGAAATGCTTGCTGTAAAGTATGAGGTGATGACACGCAGCCGCGGCAGAGTGGCTGAGCACATTGAGGCGCTATGCTCCGATGCGCGAGGCCGATCCCCGTCGGCGTTTCGAAACCTCCCTCGTGCATGGGTGTTTGTATTGTCTTTAGTATAAGTAGTATGTAAGTTTAGAGACTGATGACCCCGCAGTTAAATCCCACAACTTAAAAAAAAAAAAAAAAAAAAAAAAAAAAAAAAAAAAAAAAAAAAAAAATTGAAAAATTTTTGATGACGTGCGGGGAGATTCAGATAAGATAGGGACATACTTACTACAAGTCATGCAATAAAGATGTAAACCAGACAATATTTCACTTTCATGTAAGGTAAGGTATCAAAACAAATTCGATGCATTACAAATCAAATTCTACATGACTCAAAAATTTAAAAGCAAAAGCATTAAAAAAAAAAAAGAAAAAAAAAGCTCAATTTTTACAACAATTACAATGAGACCGCCAGCACATACCTCAAATGTTAATCTCTTCATACACATTCTCACAATATTTTTCCATCTCATCATGAGACACATTTCCAAATTATTATTCCATCACATTTCAGCAATCTTTCTTATTGCTGAGTTTACATGTTCCTGCTTGCCACTAGGCGACCCCTCTGTCTAGCAGTCACTCTGCCGCAGCCAAAGATCACGCTAAGGACGTGAAACACTGATCGTATATTTCAAACAATACAGACATCTTACAATGCGTGTTTTGTGTGTGTTTTGTCCGTAGCATAAGTTAGTTTTTAAGTCTATGGATAACCGCCTAGAATGGCTGCGTGGTCTAAGGTTATGGGAGGGCGGCCGTTCCCGTGGGAGGTTTTAGCCCTCCATCGGACCTGTGTGTGTGTGTGTGTGTGTGTGTGTGTGTGTGTTGTAATTACTGTAAGTTTGTTAGTTTATAAGTCTAGAGACTGATGACCATTAGTTTAGTCCGATCGGTTTACAACATTCGAACATTTTAGTTTTGGGGCCGATGACGTCAGCAGTTTGGTCCCTCACGTATACAAACGTATGACGTTTTTGAACACAGTCACATCGATTAAATATTTAGGGGTAACATTGCGGAGCGATATGAAACGTAACTAACGGTGGTAGTCTGGTTTATTGGGAGAATTTTGAGAGAAGTGGTTCATCTCTAAAGGAGAGCTCCTACAGCACGCTTATGTGAACGTTTTGGGATCCCCACCGGTTTAAAGTAAGACATAGATACGACTTAGAGGCGCGTTGTTAGACTTTTTATTAATACGTTCGATCAAGGCGCGAGTGTTACACAGATGCTTCGGAAAGACAAATGGGAATTACTGGAGTCAAGAGTTTTTTCGAGAAACGCTACTGAGGAAATTTAATGTCAGAATTTCATGCTAACTGAGCAACCTTTGTAAAAAAAAAAAAAAAAAAAAAAAAAAAAAAAAAAAAAAAAAAAAAAAAAAAAAAAAAAAAAAAAAAAAAAAGAGTTCAAATGTTTGTGTAGTCTATGGGACTCAACTGCGGGGTCATCAGTCCCTAAACTTACAAACTACTTACGAACTAGGACGGCACAAATATCCATGCCCGAGGGGGGATTCGAACCCCCGACCGTAGTGGCCGTGCAGACCGTGACTGGAGCGCCTTAGTCTCATCGGCCAATGCGGCCGGCCAACATTTGTTCTGCCGAAACTTGCATTTCGTGTAAAGACCATAAAGGTAAGAGAGGGTTGTACTGAGGCATAAAGGGTGTATCGAAAAGGGCGGGGCGAACTTACAGGTTGACAGTAGACGATAATAGAAGCAAAAATGTCGCAGTAAACACGGGTCAGCAAACGAGCCGTTTGTGAGGTAATTACGAATGTATGGTGATTCCAAGCCGCCACTGAAGTGATTGTAACATCGACCTAGTTATTACACATTAAGATTTACATCGCATTTAGCTCGCATTTCACTGGATTTCTTGTAAACATCGTCCTTGTTAGTTAAATGGAGCTCCGTCACATTTTGATACATCTGTGAGACGGTATCTAACGCACAGATACGGCCAGAGATCGATAGGTCGAGGCGGACCTGCAACTTGGCCTCATAGATCACCTCATCTAAATATCGCGTGATCAAAAGTCAGTATAAATTTGAAAACTTAATAAATCACGTAATAATGTAGATAGAGAAGTAAAAATTGACACACATACTTGGAATGACATGGGGCTTTATTAGTACCAAAAAAAAAAAAAAAAAAAAAAAAAAAAAAAAAAAAAGTTCATCTACCGTTTATGGTCGGCCGCGGTGACCGAGGGGACTGTGGCGCGCCAGTCACGGTCTGCACGGCCACTACGGTCGGGGGTTCGAATCCCTCCTCGGGCATGGATATTTGTGCCGTCCTTAGTGTATTGCTAGATCATAAGTAGTTTGTAAGTTTAGGGACTGATGACCCCGTAGTTAAGTCCAATAAGCTATACAAACATCTACCGTTATCGGGCCATTTTTCGTCGAGGAACGGCGTGATTCTGGTTTTATAACTGCTACCGTGACGGGTGAGAGGTATGCCGATATGTTACAGAATCGCATCATCCCCAACCTGGCAGATAAACACCTGCTGGAACGTACGATTTTTATGCAGAATGGCGCTCCACCCCATATTGCTAGACGCGTGAAGGATCCCTTGAGCGCGTCGTTTGGTGATGATCGTGTGCTCAGCCGCCTCTTTCGTCATGCTTGGCTTCCCATGTCCCTAGACCTCAGTGCGTGCGATTACTGGCTGTGGGGTTACCTGAAGTCGCAAGTGTATCGTGATCGACCGACATCTCTTAGAGATGCTGAAAGACAACATCCGATGCCAATGCCTCACCATAACTCCGGACATGATTTACAGTGCTGTTCACAACATTATTCCTCGACTACAACTATTGTTGAGGAATGATGGACATATTGAGCATTTCGCCGGCCGCGGTGGCCGAGGGCACTGAGGGGCTTCAGTCACGGTCTGCACGGCCAGTACGGTCGGGGGTTCGAATCCCCCCTCGGGCATGGATATTTGTGCCGTCCTTAGTATTAGCTAGTTAGTAAGTAGTTTGTAAGTTTAGGGACTGATGACCCCGTAGTTAGGTCCCATAAGCTATACAAACATTTGAAAATATGGAGCATTTCCTGTAAAGAACATCATCTTTGCTTTGTCTTAATTTGTTATGGTAATTATTGCTTTTCTGATCAGATGAAGCGCCATCTGTTGGAGATTTTTCGAACTTTTTTTTTTTTGTTCTAGTAAAAACCCATATCATTCCAAGCATGAGTGTGAATTTTTACCTATCTATACCATTCCATGATTTATTAAGTTTTCAAATTTATACTGACTTTTTTATCACCCTTTGGATTTTTTTGTCTGGAGTCTCCTAAAAACCGAACTGTATAGCATACTCGTCAACACGGTTGAAGAACTAGAGCGGAGAGTTGTACACGCTTGTCGATAAATCCGAAATGATCCAGGGGTTTCAAAAGAATTCAAAATCGATTGCAAAGACGAGAACAGTATTGCAACCAGAAGCAAGGAAGACACTTCAAACACCTCCTTTAACAGGTAACCCATACTTATAATGTGAATTAAATACAATACTAAAGTCTAAATTTCAAAGTAATTTGTAGGTGAGACAAGTTGACGAGCGGGGCAAGATGTATAATGACTTAGTTTAAATTCCTATCTCTAGATAGCAGCTCTGTATGCATTCTACTAACACTCCTTGCTATACTGTGATCGAGAATTCTCTGTGACATGCTGTAATTTTGTACATCTCTGAATTAAGACTTCGCAGACTAACAGGTAAGATATTGGTTTATACTTTGTCATACTTGAGCAACTTATACAATCTGCGTTTCATACAGACTGTATACAGGGTGATACAAAAAGGTACGGCCAAACTTTCAGGAAACATTCCTCACACACAAAGAAAGAAAATGTGTTATGTGGACATGTGTCCGTAAACGCTTAATTTCCATGTTAGAGAATATTTTATTACTTATCTTCAAATCACATTGATCATGTAATGAAAACACACAGCAACAAAACGTACCAGCGTGACTTCAAACACTTTGTTACAGGAAATGTTCAAAATGTCCTCCGTTAGCGAGGATGCGTGCATCCACCTTCCGTCACATGGAATCCCTGATGCGCTGATGCAGCCCTGGAGAATGGCGTATTGTAGCACAGCCGTCCACAATACGAGCACGAAGAGTCTCTGCATTTGGTACTGGGGTTGCGTAGACAAGAGCTTTCAAATGCCCCCATAAATGAAAGTCAAGAGGGTTGAGGTCAGGAGAGCGTGGAGGCCATGGAATTGGTCTGCCTCTATCAACCCATCGGTCACCGAATCTGTTGTTGAGAAGCGTACGAACACGTCGACTGAAATGTGCAGGAGTTCCATCGTGCATGAACCACATGTTGTGTCGTACTTCTAAAGGCACATGTTCTAGCAGCACAGGTAGAGTATCCTGTATGAAATCACGATAACGTGCTCCAGTGAGCGTAGGTGGATCATGAAGCCCAATCAAGACATCACCAACAAATCCTGCCGAAACGTTCACAGAAAATCTGTGTTGATGACGTGAATCGAGGAAGTACAGTACATACTAACTAATCAATTGGGTATTTTGACAATTGTCTGCACGAATTATTTCAATTTACATTTAAAGAAAAATACTAAAATGAGCTCTAACATGGAAATTAAGCGTTTCTGGACACATGTCCACATAACATATTTTCTTTCTTTGTGTGTGAGGAATGTTTCCTGAAAGTTTGGCCGTACCTTTTTGTAACACCCTGTATTTGTATCTCATTCTTTTTTTAACTGCCGCAATAATGGAAAGTTTCTGTCGTTCGGGGCAAGTTGACCAGGTCAAGATGACGACCTCGTCATCTTGCCCGAAATGATATTTGCTGTGTCTGTTTCTGTTTTCAACTGCCTTATTTTGTGTTTCGTGTAATAGTATTGTAGTATTGACTTTCATGACTCACATAGTATCTCTTAACACGATGAAAGTACGCTAGTTTACTAATGTTGACACATTGTAATCCAGATATGGTGAGAACATAAACAAAAAGCTCTCCACAAGTAAGTGGGACCGAAATGCTTTGACTGCTGCAATTATAGATGTCAAAGAAGGAAAAGAGTCCTGCTTGAGTGCAATGTCCCTGAAGCAACACCACGTCGTCATCTGAAGAAAAGAGATAACGTAAGAACTGAAGGTTTGTTTCATACGCATTTATATTTGTCTAACTTTGTGTGTGTGTGTGTGTGTGTGTGTGCACGCGCATTATAGATAGTCCCACTGAACATGAAAATCCGACTGAGAGACCTAATGTCCAGTCTTCAAAAAAGCTGAATGAAAACGAAGAATCTTCAGGAAGTACCCATCCGGATATGTGAAAATGGCGCAGAAGTTTTTTGTCTTTAAAGTATTGCCAAAAGAAAAACCATACACGAAGAAAAGTAGAACTGACAAACAATGTACAAAGGTTTTAACAGGCGCGCCAATGAAAGATAGTGTAGAGGAGAAAGAAGTGCAGAAGATCGAACAAGAACATCTGAAGCAACAAAGATGACAGGCTCGGGATATGAGAAACAGAAGCTTTACTAAGAAACTAGTACTTGCCAGTACTGGGGCAAGATGACAGTTTTGCAATACATTCAAAACTCAACAAAAACACTCTGATAATATGAAATTAAATTATATGGACGGTGTTATGCATCACTAGACCAAGCGCCATTTATTGATATCTTCTGATTTGAGCAAATTCTATTGAGTAACATAATAATTTATGTGGATAAAAATCGCCGTTCTCATGATAGCAACGGTTGCCATGATATATTAAAACATACTGAGTGCCATTTCGCCTGTCGTTGATTTTCAATTTTGCATCACAAGTCCACATGCGACAAACCAAACTGTAGTTCTGCAACAGTAGACCAAGCGCCACCTGCTCGACTTCAGTCTAGTGATGCTAAACGGAACTTGCGGCAGCGCTGGTTCACAACATCGGCTATGTGCACCGATCTAGCAAAACACCTTGTTACCTTGTTCTGTGAACTGTGTAGTGTTTACGGACGTAATACTAGGTTTCGTGTTGTAACGTCGTGAAGTTTATGGTTAACAGGTGCGATAACTGACGCAATGTATTACTGGAAGTGCAACAACTATGTCGAATGGCTCTGGAGCTTTAAAAGTAGGAAATCGTAAGTTACCTTTCCAGGTAAACTTCAAAACCACTTCATAAGGACCTAAACACAAATGCAGTAGTAGGTAAGCAAATCGATGGTGGGTCTGTAACTTGTAATGAAGGCGAGAACGGCAGATCTCTAAGTAGCCGCGTAGCCATCGACGAGAGGCCAATATGTGTAAGTGAAGAGATCTCACAGAGGAATGTATGTACTAACGATGTACAAAACAACATTCCCGAATCAGATAGAGATCAGTTACTGAAAGGCAGGCCAAACCAAAAAGGGGCAGAAAACGTAAAAACACTAGGGAAAAATGTTATATTCAAAACAAGGGCTACTTGGCTCAAAGAAACGTCTTCAAAGAACCTAAAGAGTTCCGTCATTATCTCTGCCCCTGCAAACGTTTGGAAAAAGTAGGGGAGGGCAATGCCAAGAAAGAATTTGATAAATTTTATAGTTTTGTATCTCATGATACCAAGCGTGCAATGATTTGCTCTATGGTTTCTGAGTTTGAAACAAAACGGAAAAGAGCGAAAACATCAAACGAAAGTTTAGTAAGTTATACAAACTGTTTGGAGTGGTTGTATGTAAAACTTTCTTTTTTCAGACGTTGAAGATATCAGGTTGTAAAGTAAATGACGCTTTGAAAAATAAGAAACGTCCTGAAGGAATTCTTGATTGTCGTGGAATAGGTGGTGGAAAAAATTAAACAGGGAAATATTTGAATACAAGAAATATTTGAACACATAAAGAAATTTTTCTAAATATAAATCACACCATAGGAGGGAAAAAACAGAGACAAAACTCCTCATAGAAGATGCAACTGTAGCAAAATTTATCAATTGTACTGTGAAAAGTTAAGTAAACCTGTAAGCTTGCCATCTTACAAAAGGTGTTTTTTTTGTCCAAATTCAACCTACGTAGGAAACGACTTAAGAAACATACTTGTACCATGTGTGACAAATTCGAGATAGAAATAAAACATTGTGACAATAATGTGGAGCTGCAAACGTTAAAAGAAGAAAAAAAAGTGTCTCTTGGAAAAAGTAGAAAAGGCACAAGATATGAGGAAGAAAGACATGCTTGTAGCCAAGAGTACTCCTGATATCGAAACCTTGTGTTTTGATTTACAGACGACGTCGCCTCTGCCTAAGATTCCTACCAACGTGGTGTATTACAAAAGGCACATGTTCGTATATAATTTAGGTATTCACAGTGGCAAACATGGCGAAGGCCGCTGCTACGTCTGGATTGAGAATGTCGTTGAAAAAGAACTTATTCTGTGGTCAGACTCGTGCGGAGGCCAAAATCGTAACATAAAAATAGTGTTGTTACTTAAAACGATTTTGTAAAGTCATCCCACGTTGGAAAAGCTTTTTGTCCAGCCACAGTGATTTTGGAGACATAAAGTGTTTACTGAAGGTACAACAACGGTTGCACTCCGTCGAAGGTATTATGACTGTAATGAAAGTATGTCGTAAAAAGGATGCTTTGCTCGTTCAGAGTCGTAAAGAAACGCTTCGTCGGAACGCAAAAGCTGGAAAAACAAATAACAAACCGCAAATGTGAGACAGAAAACAGCAAAGTAAATTGGCTGAAGAGTAGAGAAGTTGGAATGAGACAGGACAAACCTCTAAGTATTTTTATGAAAAGCGACTTTGACCAGGAGACTGCATCTGATATATACATTCAGAAAAGGAAAGAAGAGGGCAACCTTCTTCTCACACGTTGAAACTGAGTGAACACTTAATACCACTGTGGGCAGGAGGACAAAAAATGTTCAAATGTTTGTTAATCTTATGGGACTTAACTACGGGGTCATCAGTCCCTAAACTTACAAACTACTTATGAACTACTTACGAACTAGGACGGCACAAATATCCGTGCCCGAGGGGGGATTCGAACCACCGACCGTAGTGGCCGTGCTGACCGTGACTGGAGCGCCTCAGTCACCTCGGCCACCGCGGCCGGCGGCAGGAGGACAACCGATTTCTAAAGAAAAACTGGCAGACTTGAACTCTCTTCTGCCGCTGATTCCGAAAGAAGCAAGACAAATGGACAGGTCGTTTCGAATTTATCTCAGTACGGAAGACATCGATGGTTTCAGTTGACACATTGACTTCGAAATTGATTGCGAATAATTACAACTACCTCTAATTTTGTTTTGTTTAAGTTTCATTATGTTTCATTTTACTGGGTTTGTACAGTAGGCCCCTTGTGATGTACATTTGATTACACTTACTTCTATTTAGAATGTAAGTAGTGCTGTCATAGACATTCGTAGAGGATCCATTAAGTGTATGTAATGTTATTTGCATTGTTACAATTCGAAATACAATTTCATAAATATAATGTCAGTGATACAAAATGATACAAGAACTTCAGTATTGATACCTTCTGCATGTTTTTCACAATTGTTTAGCTTACAAAATGTAATTTGTTCTGTATTTATGCTTAGTTTTCAGTAACGTGACCTCATTAAGTTGTTTCAGGATATTAAAGGCATATGGCTCTCTAAGGCTTTATTTTTATAATAGGCATACTGCACAATTCAGTTACACATGAGACCAAAGGTCGTTCAAGTCTTTTAGTGCACTGATGCATACCAGAACAGCACAAGCAGCAATTAAGGATTAGTAGTCTAACGACCATTTGTGTTTTTTTTTCGTGTTGTTTAGGTTTTAATGACGGTGATCTTCTACTAACATGTGAGACAATCATAACCCATCGTGTGTACAAAAAGTTGGGAAACTTCAACAATACATACATTTTTAAGGGAACGGTAATTCTGGACGCCATTATCTCGTTTATGACATTTTGGCGCTCTGCCTAGATGTACACCACACCGTCCATATATAATTACGAACATTGCAATAAAAGACTAGTCTAAAAATATTAGCATTGAAAAAAAGATTCTAAAAGAATGAATTCATTAAAAATGTTTAATCGTTAACATCGTCAACTTGCCCCGATCTCGCCTACTAACTAGGACGATGTTTATAATAAAGTCAGTGAAATGTGCACAAAATGCGATGTCAAACTTCTATAGTTAAGTCTAATTTTCAAATTAAAGTCTACTAACTAGGACGATGCTTACAATGACGTCAGTGGTGGCTTGGAACCATATATTGTTAATTACCTCGCAAACTTCTCGTTTGCGGGCCCATGTTTACTGGGACATTTTTGCTTCTATTATCGTATACATTCAACCATGTTAGTTTGCGCCATACTTTTTTTATGTTTTCCGTCGTTCTGCCTGACAGCGGAGTAGGAAAGAAAATGGCTAGCAGTGGCAGCAGGCACCCTCCACCGTGCGCCTAATGGTTGATTTACGAGTTTGGATGCAGATCTCATTTGGGAGAGTAGCTGAACGTAGTAGTATGATGGTTATCGCACAGGGTACCTTTACACGCACTCACGTCAGTTTCCCACGTGGTTGCCAGTTTTCCGCTTCCTCTAACCTGTTTCCAGGCTACTTTGCCACCATCAACGTTTATACCGTGTTTATTTCTGTCATTTGTTGCTTTTTTCAATAGCAAATTTCCGCAGTTCGATTGGTAGTAATTAAAAAAAGAGGTGTATATGTATCGTTATATAACTGTCACGATATCTCGGACAAGTACTTTCGAAGTACGTGAAACGGTTCATTACAAATGGAAATGAGCCTACAGTAGGCCAATAGAAAATTACGGTCATAATATACTTTGGCACCTTGGCATATGTCGATTGGCCACAAATTTCATCCGTTTGAGTCGGTGCGCAGTTTCTCTGTATTTTCTGATCGTACTGCGTTAAAGACCAGTAAAATATACTAGAGACGTAAGACACGTACAGAGTTGCAGACGCCTGGAAGGACACTAGCAGGTAAGCCGCTCACGTTTTCCGTCAACGCGATAACTCCTGCTGGCAGCGCTCCAACCAATAACGCTGTCTGCTGCAGCTGGCGCCCGCGGCCATCTTAATGTGCGCCACACTACGTGTTCCACGCACTGCGATAATGTGGCAGTATTTCTCTGTGTGTTCCAGCTCCTTATGAGTCAGGGCATACGCGCTAGGTGGCGATAAGTTTAAAATTAAAGTGCACCTACGTATTCCAATGTGGGATGTAATTATTGTATGTCACCGCTGAAGCTTGCTACATATGCTAATAACAGCAGTATGCTTAAACTTCCGACTTTATCTGCTGTTCTTATGGCGGTCCATCATTTGCATACATGAAAATTTGTACAAGGCGGTTCCTTCTCTTTATATCCATCCCAATAAAAAATTAAAATAATAATAATAATAATAAAATAAGTAATTCCGTCGCCCCTCAAAAACTCTAATACGAGCGACACGCTCGTTTTGGTCATTTAAAAATGCAATTCTCAATTCGTTTTTCAGTTCTGACAATAAAGTTCGGTGAATACTCCTGCAACTTTAACGTCGTGAACTATGAACTGCAGTTACCTTACTGTCCTTCGAAATGGTCACCTGCCATAACTATGCACCGCTGAGCTCTGCGATACATATCCCGCACACTTCGCACGAAGTCTTCCTTTTTGATGGTGTCGTCACGTTTCGCCGCATATCAGGATTATCGTCAAATCTCTTTCCTTTAAAAGCAAGTTTGAGCCTATGGAACAAGAAGAAGCCTGGAGGATTCAAATCCGCCGAGTATGGTGGATGTTCCGCTAGGAACTGTTTGACAATATTGGCTCTGTGTAGGCGAGCGTTGTCATGGAACTTTATTGTCAGAGGCTTAATTCATATGTTAATACTACACATAAATCTTTCCGTATAAGTTACTATCAGTGTAATTTTGGAATAATACCAGATTACTTACACGACTGTCTATCATTCAGACCATGTTCCAATAAAATATATTTGTATATTTGAAACTGATCGTCTTTTGGTTGATACTATGATAAAAATGTTATCAATTTTTATTAGTAGCAATATTAATAGGTACAGCAGTTTCACACACGCATTTTCACGTTAAACATTATTGATAATTATTTTATTTACATTATTACTAATTTACATACGATTATTAAGCACTGTGTTGACCGTGAAACATTTTGATATGTAAAATATCAGTGTATTTATATATTTAGGTAACTTGTTATCAATATCTGTTAATTAAGATTATACTTTGACAGTTGCTCTTCAATAATAATTGCATGTGTAAATATGCGCTGTAACCTCTTTGACTACCCCCATGAACCACAGACATTGCCGAGGTGGGGTGGCTTGCGTGCCTCAACGATACAGATAGCCGTACCGTAGGTGCAACCACAGCGGAGGGGTATCTGTGGAGAGGTCAGACAAACGTGTGATTCCTGAAGAGGGGCAACAGCCTTTTCAGTAGTTACAGGGGCAACAGTCTGGATGATTGACTGAGCTGGCCTTGCAACATCAGCTTTGCCACACAGCTACTACGAACGGCTGAAAACAAGGGGAAACTACAGCCGTTACTTCTCCCGAGGACATGCAGCTCTACTGTATTACAATAGATGATGGCGTCTTCTTGGGTAAAATATTCCGGAGGTAAAATACTCCCCCATTCGGATCTCCGAACTACTCAGGAGGATTTTGTCATCAAGAAAAATAAAACAGGCATTCTACGGGTAGGAGCGTGGAATCATTCAGAAAGTTAAGGGAGACGACAACTTGCTGGTGATGGGCGACTGGAACTCGGTAGTAGGAAAGGGAAGAGAAGGAAATGTAGTGGGTGAATACTGACTGGGAAAAAGGAATGAAAGAGGAGATCGCTTGGTAGAATTTTGCGCAGAGCACAATTTAATGATCACCAACACTTGGTTTAATCATAATCAAAGAAGGCTGTATACGTGGAAGAGACCAGGAGACACTGGAAGGTACCAGATTGACTTTATAATGGTAATGAACAGATTTAGAACCCAGGTTCTAAACTGTAAGACATATCCAGGGGTAGATATAGACACTGACCATAACTTATTGGTTATGAAGTGCAGATTAAAACTTAAGAGACTGCAGAAAGGTAGAAAGGTTAGGCGATGGAACCTGGACAAATTGAAGGAACCAGAGGTGGTTGAGAGTTTCAGAGGGAGCATTAGGCGAGGACTGGCTGAAACGGGGGACGGTAATACAGTAGAAGAAGAATGGGTAGCTCTGATAAATAGGGCAGTGTAAGCAGCAGAGGATCATATAGGCAGAAGCACAAGACCTAATAGAAATCCCTGGATAACGCAGGATATAGTGAACGTAATTGATGAGAGGAGAAAATATAAAAATTCAGCAAGTGAAACAGGAAAAAGGAAGTACAGACGTCTGAAAAATGAGATTGACAGGAAGTGCAGACTGGCTAAGCAGGAGTGACTAGAGGACAAAGGCAGAACCGTAGCCGGCCGCGGTGGCCGAGGGGACTGAGGCCCTCCAGTCAAGGTCTGCACGGCCACTACGGTCGGGGGTTCGAATCCTCCCTCGGGCATGGATATTTGTGCCGTCCTAGTTCGTAAGTAGTTCATAAGTAGTTTGTAAGTTTAGGGACTGATAACCCCGTAGTTAAGTCCCATAAGCTTAACAAACATTTGAACATTTGAGAAGAACCGTAGAAGAATGCATAACTAGGGGAAAGATAGATACCGCCTACAGGAAAATAAAAGAGATATCTGGAGACAAGAAAAGCAGCTGTTTGAATATCAAGAACTCAGACGGAAAACCAGTAGTAACCAAAGAGGGGAAAGATGAACTGTGGAAGGAATATATAGAGGTCCTATACAAAGGAAATAAACTTGAAGGCAGTATTCTAGAAATGGAAGACGAAGTGGAGGAATATGAGATAGGAGATATGATACTGAGAGAAGAATGTGACACTGCGCTGAAGGACTTGAGTCGAAACAAGGCCCCTGGAGTAGATGATATTCCGTCTGAATTGCTGATATCGTTAGGAGAGCCTACAGGTATGCAAGATGTATGAGACAGGGAAAATACACTCCGACTTCAAGAAGAATATAGTAATTCCAATTCCAAAGAAAGCAAGTGCAGACAAATGTTAAAATTACAGAACTATCAGTTTAATAAGTCTTGGTTGCAAAATACTAACACGGAGTATTTACAGACGATAGGAAAAACTTGTGGAATCCGACATCGGGAAAGATCAGTTTGGATTTAGGAGAAATGTAGGTACACGGGAGGCAATACTCACATTACGAATTATCTTAGAAGATAGGCTAAGGAAAGGGAAACCGACGTTTTTAGCGTTTGTCGATTTGGAGAAAGCTTTTGACAGTGTCGACTGGAATATACTTTTCCAAATTCTGAAGGTAGCAGGATTAAAATATAGGGAGCGAAGAGTTATATTCAACCTATACAGAAACCAGACAGCGGTTATTAGAGTCGAAGGGCAAGAAAGAGACGCAGAGGTTGTGAAGGGAGTAAGACAGGGCTTTAGCCTTTCCCCGATGTTGTTCAATCTGTACATTGAGCAGGCAGTGAAGGAATGGAAGGAGAAATTTGGAGAGGGCTTTAAAGTGCAGGGAGAAGAAATAAAAACAATGCGGTTTTCTGATGACATAGTAATTTTGTCAGAGACTGCAAAAGATCTGGAAGATCAATTGAATGGAATGGACAGTGTGCTGAAAGTAAGATATAAGATGAACATTAACGAGAGTAAAACGAAAATAATGCGATGCTGAAGGAATTAGATTAGGTAATGAGACAATAAAAGTAGTGAATGAATTTTGCGATTTGGGTAACAAGATTACTTCTAATGGCCAAAGTAAAGAAGATATAAAATGCAGAATGGCTATGGGAAGAAAAGCGCTTCTAAAGGAGCGAAACTTGTTTACATCCAATATTAATTTAAATGTTAGAAAGTCCTTTCTGAAAGCATTTGTCTGGAGTGTAGCTTGGTATGGGAGTTAAACATGGACGATAAGGAGTTCAGATAAAAAGATGATAGAAGCTTTTGAAATGTGGTGCTACAGATGAATGATGAAAATTAGATGGGTAGATCACGTAACTAATGAGGAGGTGCGTAACCGAAACGGGGAGAAAAGGAGCTTCTGGCATATCCTGACTAAGAGAAGGGATAGACTGGTTGGACACATTCTGAGACATCAAGGAATTGTCAACTTAGCATTAGAAGGAAGCGCGCGGGGTAAAAATCGCAGAGGGAGACCGAGGGACGAATACAATAAGCAGATTCAAAAGGATGTAGGTTGCCGAACGTATTCTCAGATGAAGAGACTTGTACAGGACCGGGTAGCGTGGAGAGCTGCATCAAACCAGTCTACGAACTGAAGACCACAACAACAACAAACAACCTCTTTGTATAGATGTCAAATAGTTGAACAGTTTCAATTATATTCTATTTGTAAAATGTTCAAATGTTTTCATATCTTATGGGACTTAACTACGGGGTCATCAGTCCCTAAACTTACAAACTACTTATGAACTAGCTAATCCTAAGGACAGCACAAATATCCATGCCCGAGGGGGGATTCGAACCCCCGACCGTAGTGGCCGTGCAGACCGTGACTGGAGTGCCTCAGTCCCCTCGGCCACCGCGGCCGGTTATTCTATTAGTACACAGTCGGTGGTGACAGAAAGGGCATCCGGCCACCCCAAAATATTAACACGCCAAATCCAATTTTAAAAAAGCCGACCCTGCATGCGGGGGAAAATGGCTAAGAGAAGGAGAAGAGAGTACACAGTCTCTTAGAAGTGTGGGCTGAGGGGTTCGTGTCCTCCCTCGGGCATGGGTGTGTGTGTTGTCATCAGATTAGAGCCACTTATTTTAAGCAGTTTGTAAGTCTAGGGACTAATAACTTGTAAGTCTAGGGACAGATAACCATAGTAGTTTGGTCCTATAGGATTACAAACATTTGAGAGCTTGGGCACTAGCAGGAAAAAAATTATCGGATCCAATGTGTTAACAGTGTTCTTTTTAATCCGGCAATTATAATTTGACAAGATGAGGTGAATAAACGACAAAAAAGTTGTAAGCTGACCCCCAGTTTGGCTACACGACACCTGGGAAAAATACTGATTTAATTTGTCTGCGTCTCTAGCAAGTGGTGCTTCGCGAAGTTATTGTAGGAACCAGGGCGTTGTTAGCGATCTCCCTTCCCAGCAGTTTCGATTCAGGGCGTATTGGGTGAACTTACGACCCAATAATTTTATTGTGGCCTCTAATCGTCCACAAAATATATGAATTTAAATGCATAACGGATAACACTGGTTCTTAAGTCGAACTTGCTGGTACTTCATGCTCATCATCAGTCGCTTATCATGTATGGGTATCAGACTTGTTTAGATAGTGTGTTCCCCTTTCCCATTCCTATTTTGTACTGACTATGCACACATCAGAATTTAACATCCTACAGATTCTTCCTGACATTGTACTTATTGCCACTATGGCACAGTTATAGCAAATATAGAACTTATGTACAGTTTCACGCAGATGGTGACTTCTGGCTGAAATTAGCACTAAAATCAATTGGTCTCTTACAGCACGTTGTTTCACGTATAAAGCTCGCTGTATGAGGAGAAATTGTTCTTTCTGGCATCCCTCCTGTCAGCATGCACCAAAATCTCTACTAATAATACAACCTTTTAGTGCTTGTACGTACAATAAATTAAACTTTTCCCCTGTGAGAAACACCTCAATGGTTCCTTAGTGCCGGCCGCGGTGGCCGAGGGGACTATGGCGCTTCAGTCACGGTCTGCACGGCCACTACGGTCGGGGGTTCGAATCCCCCCTCGGGCATGGATATTTGTGCCGTCCTTAGTCTTAGTTCGTTCATAAGTAGTTTGTAAGTTTAGGGACTGATGACCCCGTAGTTAAGTCCCATAGACTATACAAACATTTGAAACATTTTTTGGTTCCTTAGTATCTACTGTAAAATTAATGAATATGAAAGCACGTTGTCCGAAGCCCCTTACCTCTTGAATGCAAGGCACATCTCTGCACAACGTAACATCAAATAAAAGAAACTGAGGGAAATAATTTCATCTAACTGGTAATAATCAGTAATTTCGTCTCTGAATTAATGTAAATGTAAAGGGGGTGAGCACTAGCTAACCCAGTGACGTCGCGTAATTACGCATTACTGCACACAAAAAAACTCCAATGTTAAACGGATCATCCCACATTATTCTCCATTAAAACCACACGCACTAAATTATTAAACAACATCCCCGAATACTGAACCAAATATTGAGCTGAAAAGGCATAGAGCTGATGCATCATATCCCTGTCCAAACCATTATGCCAACAACTCCTGTCCTATGATTTTCTAGTTTTTAAAAAAATCGCCAGAATTACGTCCCACGTTTGTTCCCGTGGTGGAATACTTGTTTCTACCATCCAATCTCATGAATCATTAGTAAAAATCGACACAATTAGCCACACCATCGCACATCATATCCAACATACTTACGTCTGCTCATCTCGGAAGGTTGGCAGACCCTGACCTAATCATGGCCGCTCTTGCCTTCCAACGATGTTCAGCATCCCTCAGTGGATAGCTTTCACTGCCTATAGCCGTAGCGGCTCCACCACCAATCTGACCAACCCTACAGATTTGCACGCGACTGGTTAGCTCCCTGCCCCTTCAAGAAACCTCTTTGCTGAACTCCCAGATTGTAAAGGTTGGAAAATCTACTTCAGACTGGCTATCCCTGTCACATTTACTACAAGACTTACAGCACACTCATTCATAAACACAAGCAGGGAGAGATGGGGCCGGCCGCGGTGGCCGAGGGGACTGAGGCGCTCCAGTCACGGTCTGCACGGCCACTACGGTCGGGGGTTCGAATCCCCCCTCGGGCATGGATATTTATGCCGTCCTTAGTCTTAGCTAGTTCATAAGTAGTTTGTAAGCTTAGGGACTGATGACCCCGTAGTTATGTCCCATAAGTTCTACAAACATTTGAACATTTTTAGGGAGAGATGCGAGCTGTGCAGCATTTTCTTGTAAATGGAACACTTCATTGTCCATATTTGTGAGTCCACTGGTCTATATCCCTATTTTGAATAGCCACATAAAATAGACGATAGCCGTCTGCATTATGTATTCAAAGGAATATAAGTCACAACTAAACTGTAGCCATTAACACAAGGAATGAAAAATGACTATCAAAAAGTAGTACTGTAGCGAATTAACTACCCATTCAAAGGGTTTTCTTTTCTAATTTTCTTTCTATTTTTCCATTTTATTAGCTTCTTTCCGTATTTCCCTACTGAAGGAACCATCTACACTATATTTATGCGTCCTAGTTTGGAGCATTGCTGCCCATTGTGGGATACCCATTAAGTGGGTCTGACAGGTGATACATAGAAAGTTCATAGAAGGGTAGCTCGTTTTGCACTAGCGCGATGTCACAGGAATACTACACGAGATGGGTTGGAAATAATTAAGAGAAAGGCATTATTCGTTGAGATTTATTTGCGAAATTTCTCTCACCAATTTTCACCTCCGAATGCGTACAAATTTTGTTAGCACCCACCTACATAGGGAGACATGATCATCATAATAAAATAACAGAAATATCGAAAACGGAAAGATTCAGGTGTTCGTTTTTCCCGCGAGCTATTAGAGAATGAAACGGTAGAGAACTATGATAATAGCGGTTCGATGAACCCTCTTTCATGGACTTAAATGTGCTTAACGGAGTATTTATGTAGATACAGAAAGTTGGAAATTTTCAGAAAATGAGAATTAATAATTGATGGTACATGTAGCTGCGGACCGTCACACATGCATGTTCCTTTAGAACAGACGTTTCATAGTAAATATATGCAAATGCGTTAGTGCGGAAAATATTGTGGAATTAACTAGTTCTAACTTTAGCCACCAGGAGCATATGTAGCTCTGAAATGAAATGCCGAATACAGTGCCGTATGCAAAAGATTAGGAAGGAAACGAGGACAGATAAAGTGAGAAAGGCAAATTTTTCGTCTTACTAGGCAGATCCACAAAGCAAGTTTTATTATTTAGCGAAAGAAACTAAGACTACATAGCTCTACATAGGTACACTACTGCCCATTAAAATTGCTACACCAAGAAGAAATGCAGATCATCAACGAGTATTCGTTGGACAAATATAGTATACTGGAACTGACATGTGATTACACTTTCACGCGCAGCGGTGGAGTAGCCGAGGGGTCTAAAGCGCCTCGCTGCGGAGCGCGCGGTTGCTCGCTGTGGAGGTTCGAGTCCTCCCTGGGGCATAGGTGTGTGTGTTGTCCTTAGGTTAGTTTACCTAGGTTTAAGTAGTTTGTAAGGTACGGACTGATGACCACACAGTTTGGTCCGATAGATTTACAGACATCTGAAAATTTTTGAACACTTTCACGCAATTTGGGTGCGTAGATCCTGAGAAATCAGTACCCAGAACAACCACCTCTGGCCGTAATAACGGCCTTGACTCTCCTTGGCAATGAGTCAGACAGAGCTTGGGTGGCGTGTACAGGTACAGATGCCCATGCAGTTTCAACACGAAACCATAGTTCATCAAGAGTACTGGCTGGTGTATTGTGACGAGCCAGATGCTCGGCCACCATTGACCAGACATTTTCGATTGGTGAGATATCTGGAGAATGTGCTGGCTACGGCAGAAAGGCCCGTACAGGACCTGCAACATGCGCTCGTGCATTATCCTGCTGAAATGTAGGGTTTCGCAGGGATCGAATGAAGGGTAGAGCCACGGGTAGTAAGACATCTGAAATGTAACGGCCACTCTTCAAAGTGCCGTCGATGCGAGCAAGATGTGACCGAGAAGTAGTAACCAATTGCACCCAATTGTAAGTAGAAAGAGCAATAATTAAATTCAAAATTATCTCCAAAACCAGACATAAATATAGTTAAACAACCAATAAAAAGAATATATCAACTAAAATCATTTTAATCCTCCAAAAAATAAAAGTTAATAAATAAAGCTTAAAATTACATTCACTATGTTATATTTTCTTAATTGTAGTAGTTGTTGTTTTGAAAAGTGATGGAAATCGTAAACGACTAATGGAAATTATCCTGCTTAGTACTTGTGTAAAAAGGACGTTTACAACCCGTTTTTAACGAGCACAAAAAATTAAGTTTGGATTTTGAATACAATCTTGTTGCAAAACACCTGTAAAGGAGACCGCGTATAAAACGCTTGTACGACCACGAAGACATAGAGGCGGTTCAGAGGCAACCAGCTAGATTTGTTACCGGTAGGTTCGACCAATGAGCGAGTGTCACGGAAATGCTCCGGTAACTCGATTGGGGATCGTTGGAAGAAAGACGACATTCTTTTCGTGAATTTCTGTTAAGTAAATTTAGAGGGCCGGAATTTGAAAGTGAGTGTAGTACGATCTTGCTGCCGCCTACTTACATTTCGCGCAAAGATCCTAAGACAATATAAGAGAAATTAGGGCTCGTACGGAGGCATATGGGCATTCTTTTTTTCCTCGTTCAATTTGGGAGTGGAATAGGAAAGGAAATGCCTAGTAGTGGTACAGTGTACCCTCCGCCACGCACCTTACGGTGAATTGCGGAGTATGTATGTAGATGTAGATGAACAACACTTCTGTTATATGAACTTACTAGTAGTACCATTTATTTTGACAACTTCCAAGCATTCACGGAACGATAATAAACGGTTATTATTATAATTTTTATTGTCCTACAATAGAGAACCTACTAAACGGCAGTGATCAAATATTCATATACGGTAACTTCAAATGCCAGGGGCAGACCGCACCCACTTCTCGCAAAGGTATTAAACCGTCTGATCGCGTCCGCTTCGCAGAATCGCGCTTTGCACGCGACCCCGCGCTCACGTAGGACAACTTGATTGCTGGCCATGTGTTGGAAATTTTCGCGCGGTCGCCCCGCTGCATTCGCAACAGTTCGCTCACGTAGGACGCTGCCTTACAGGAATCGACGAAATATCGCAAGTAATGGATGATAAAAGAGCGGAGCGAAACGTCGGTAGTGTGCGCATAAGATGAGAATTTACGTGTGACGGTATGAGTGCTAGAGTTGCTCGAGCAGCCGCAGTGATAGCTGTGTCCCCAGTGGCGGCAAGTTGTTAGGTAGCCTCTCGGGTTACCAATCATGTCGGTACGGTGGCTCAGAGCGTTTCGTGAGAGAGCTGAATGCTGTCTCTAGTATAAGAAACAAATAAATAAAATAATTGCTGTTGAATCTTCCAGGTTATATGGTCGTGGTCGAAGAAACATATCTGCTCCTGACGTTTCGTCCAGAGCTGCGCTGGACATCTTCAGAGGTGCTACTGCTAGCGGTGAGTCTTGCAGACTGACGAGTCGGTCGTCGGAGAGCGGTATAAATACTGTCTAAAAGAGGGCGTGGTCAAGTGTTCACGTGCGCAGCAGAGATAAACCTTGTCAAAGATAAAACATAACTTTCGATAGTCGATGGTCAAAGATAAAGCGTAACTACCTACTCTGAAGAACAACAGTCCATATGTCAGTAAGTTTCATTACTTCTCCCTTTCTATTCAAATTATCCCCATGTTTGTATATTTCGATTGCTTCTCTGTACAGTCGTGGATAATAGTTCGTCGTTGTAGATAAAATTTCTGTTTCGGAAAACTTCACTTCATGATTTCCTGATTGGACTTGTTCAGCTACAGATAAAATTTCTGTTTCGGAAAACTTCACTTCATGGTTTCCTGATTGGACTTGTTCAGCTACAGCTGATTTCTCAATTTTATCCAGTCGTCAAAGACTTTTGTGTTCTTTCAGTCTTGTATTCACACTCCTTTTTGTAGTACCAATATACACTTTTCCTCAAGAACACGGAATTTTGAGAGAGGAGGGCGGTTGTCCTTTACAGATCGGAGTGCTTGACTTACCCGTTTTGTTGGTTTAAAAACCGGTCTGATATCGTGTTTACGTACAATCTTTCCTATCTGATCCGTAACTGTTTTATTGAAGGGGAGAGCAATGATGTTCTTCCATCGTTGTGTTTTGTTGCTGTCTTTTTGTTTACCGTTCCTTGGTCGCAGAACCCTATTTACTTCTTTCCGTGTACATCCATTTTTCTCAAAAACCTGCTTCAGATGCTGTAACTCGGCATCTAAGTGTTCTGGCGTAGAAATTCGTTTAGCTCTGTCACTAAGACTTTTAATGACCCCTCTCTTTTACTAAGGATGATGGTTGGAACCCTTGTGCAAGTATCTGTGCATATGCGTGACTTTCCGGAAAACCTTATGCTTCAAACTTCCACCCGTCTGTCGCATAACTGAAACATCCAAGAAAGATATTTCATTATCATTTTCCATCTCCATAGTGAATTGGATCTTTGGATTTACACTATTCAGATAATTAAAGAAGTCTTCCAATGCTTTTTTTCTGTGTGACCAAACGACAAATGTGTCATTCACGTATCGAAAGCCTTCACTGCATGAAACAAATTGAATCAAGGATCGCCTGGAAAAAGCACGATAACAAGTCCAGAAGGAACCCAGTTACCCAAGGAAACCAACCTACCCAAGAGAAGAAAAAAAGGGGCGGCGTTGTGTGTTTTATTATTATTATTTTCTTGTTGTTATTTGAATGCCCGTGCTGGGCAGGCAGGCAGCAGCGTAATGTGCTGTTCATCCACACATCCACACAATGTTGGGAAACGTTTTTTTTTTTTTTTTTTTTTTTTTTTTTTACAATAAATAAATAAATAAATAAAATAAAAATAAAAAAATGAGGTGGCAAAAAATATGAATTTGAATTCAATAATGCAGCAGTTTATGGGTGAAAGTTAAATTTACAGAAGGTTTATGTAAAATAACAGGCAAAAGTTAAAGAAACGAGCCACGTTGAAAATCACACATTTACTGGGACAGACAAAGAAAAAAAAAATCAATGACACACGGCTTTAGAAGAACGCAGACGCCTCAATTGTTCTGCCGTAATCGGCGGGCGCTCGCCACATAAAAGACACTGCTGAAATGGCCACACTGTGACACTGTTACAAGGTACAAACCATTGTCACGACGCTGATCTGCTCACAGGGAAGGTAAGGAGGGCAGGCCAGGTGGGGGAGCGCTATAGAAGGATGGACTCCAGGGCGGAAGATGGGGGGAGGGGGGGGGGGGAGAGAAGAGGGCGGAAAGACGGGACATTTGTGTAAGGAAAGGAATGGAATGGGGCAGGATCAGATTTAGAAAGTATAGATTTCAAGACGGAGGGCATCGTCCGGGAGGGGGAGGTGACGAAGTTGCCTTGGGGTAGCACATGGGAGGTATGAAGATGCAGGGCTGGAGGGATACAGTGGTGGAGACGGGGCAGAGGCCGAGGATTGGTTACTATAGGGTACACCAAGGGGTATGGGAGTGAACTTGTCGGTTGATATAGTGGATACGGATGTGTTCAAGGAATTGGAGAAGGCGGGATACCGGGATGAGGTCACAGAGGATCCGTGTGGGGGACGGAAGGCGGAATGCGGAGCGGAGTGCACGGCGTTCGAGAATCTTGAGGGCTTTATAGAAGGCGGGGAAGGCGGAAGCTGCAAAGGTCGCAACGCATAAGGAAACGGTAAGATTGGAAACCCCACGTCCGACCAGCAAGGATTTTAAGGCGTATGCGCTTTTTCTCATAGTGGTTAGCGCGACTGCCTAGTAGAAATGAGGACCCTGATTTGAATCTCAGCTTACAAATTTTCATTTCCCCCATTAATTTATTTCAGTGCCCACTGGCCGATACGTCTTGAATGTGTTTGTATCTTGTGTATATTGTGAAGGGGTCAGAGGCGCCAGAACTAGCGGCGTGTTGATTTTCCCAGAAAGGGCACTGTCTGTGTAGCTTTACTATCGGAATGGAGGATCCGCTACAGCAGCTTTACGACCCTGTCTCCACAATGCGTAAATGTCTGGCGACTTGTGTCGCTGTGAAGAAAGTGAATACCAAATTCGAGGCCACGGCTCGTTGAGACGATCAGCCCCGTTGTGAGGGACCAGACACAAGTGCTGCCGCAGGTCGGCCAGCTCAGGAGTAAGTGCGCGTCATCGGGCTCACCTCCACTCGGCGAGGTCAGGGGATTTAAAAGCCGCACGTCGTACCGGCATGACAGACACTGCTCTTTGCACTATGGGCAGGAAAGTTCGCCACTTATAACGTCATTAGGAGACAAAACAATCTAATGTTCCAATGTCTGTAAATCTATCGGACGAAACTGCGTGGTCATCAGTCCGTAGCTTACAAACTACTTAAACTTAGGTAAACTAACCTACGAACAAACACACACACACACCCATGCCCCAGGGAGGACTCGAACCTCCACGGCGAGCAACCGCGCGCTCCGCAGCGAGGTGCTTTAGACCGCTCGGCTACTCCACCGCGGCAGCGACAAAACATTTCCCCCATACACGAGGAGTAGATTAGCTACTTTTGATAAACAACAAGTCATAATTTTAAATTTAAAAAATATTGTGTTATGTGTAATTTGTATGTAACAAATGGAAAACGTTAGAAAATGTTCGTTTGTGTAAAACCGTTAACTCCAAAATTTCTTGACCCAACGTTGCATTATAAGACACGAAGGTTTTTGGTATGCCGTTGCGTTCCTCCGGCCTTCGAACTGACTTACCCAGCCAGTTTTATGGGGACCTACAGTTTAACGTGGTTGCCAAACCACGGTAAATAACCCATTTATGTGTAACTTTTCGTGATTTTTGTAACAAAGTTTTCCATTATAAAATTCATGTAAATTCATATTTGACCTATGTTGGTCAATAAGTTCCTTATATACTATATAAGATTTTGAACCTAGCACTGCAGGTCGGCCAGCTCAGGTTAGACAAAGAGGAGGTAGAAGAGTGGTAAGCAGTTGATGCAGACAGGAAAGAAGACTAGATCTACATGTACACCCATACTCGGCAACCCACCTCATGGTGTGTAGCTGAGGGTACTTGGCGCACCACTATCACTTCCTCCTGTTCCGGTCGCGTAAGGTTCGCGCAAAAATTGATTGCCTCTATGTGTCCATTCGGGTCCTAATCTGTCTGATATTATCCCGATGGTCGCTTCGCGAGATATATGTACGCTCTCGGAACTTTGACAGAAATACGTACGGCGATACAGATCGTCTCTGTTGCAGCGTCTGCCACTGGAGGTTCCTGATCATCTCTGTAACGCTTTCTGTTCTTACTAAATGTCCGTAACGAAGAGTGTGGCTCTCTGTTGGATCTTCTATATGCCTTCTAGCAATCCTACCTGATTGAGCGAGGTGGCACAGTGGAAACACACTGGACTCGCATTCGGAAGGATGGAGTTTCAAGTACACCTCCGGCCATCCAGATTTAAGTTTTCCGTGATTTCCCTAAATCACTCCAGGAAAATGCCGAGATGTTTCTTTTCAAAGGGCACGGCCGATTTCCTCCCACATCCTTCCCCGAAAATCCGAGGGTAACCACCGTCTGTAATGACCAAGCAGTCGAAGGGACGTTAAACCCTAAGCTTCCTTCCTTCCTTCAACCCTACCTGATAAGGTTAAAAAGAAAAGTTCCAATATTTGTAGAGCTTTTGGTACTTAATTACGGGGTCATCAGTCCCTAAAATTACAAAGTACTTAGCCGGCCGCGGTGGCAGAGGGGACTGAGGCGCTCCAGTCACGGTCTGCACGGCCACTACGGTCGGGGGTTCGAATCCCCCCTCGGGCATGGATATTTGTGCCGTCCTTAGTTGTAAGTAGTTCATAAGTAGTTTGTAAGTTTAGGGACTGATGACCCCGTGGTTAAGTCCCATAGACTCTACAAACATTTGAACATGTTTTTTTTACAAAGTACTTATGAACTAGCTTATGCTAAAGACGGCACAAAAATCCATGCCCGAGGGGGATTCGAACCCCCGACCGCAGCGGCCGTGCAGACCGTGAAAGGCACTGCGGCCGGTACCTGATAAGGATTCCACACTAATGAGCAATACTCAAGCGCTGGCCGGAGTTTTAATTGGATGGATGGAATGAAGACGGATTAATGTAATACCGGAACCGGTCGCATAAATAAAACAACATAGATTTACGGCTGTTGCTACATAGGTAAATAATTTTAATTAAAGCTAGACTAGTCGTAGTCCCGATTCCATTACAATATGGAGGTACATCGATTCAACGACAGTTTTGTAACCTACTTGCTTTGTTGACGGACTACGCTTCCAGAACATTCTTCCAATGAATCTCGGTCCGACATCTGCCTTACTCACGATTCATTTTGTATGGTTGTTCCAGTTCAAATCACCCCTTGTATCTACTCCCAAAAAAATAAAATGTTCAAATGTTTGTTAAGCTTATGGGACTTAACTACGGGGTCATCAGTCCCTAAACTTTCAAACTACTTATCAACTACATTATACTAAGGACGGCACAAATATCCATGCCCGAGGGGGGATTCGAACCCCCGACCGTAGTGGCCGTGCAGACCGTGACTGGAGCGCCTCAGTCCCCTCGGCTATCGCGGCCGGCTGTCTACTCCCATTTACTTTATAGAAGTAACTGCTTCAAGGTTTGTCCAGGTATTCCGTATTTACATAATAAAGGATTTTTCTTTCTATAATAAAAATAATTTCGTGTCGCTCATTGGCCTGGTGCAAATCTTTTAATTGGACGCCACTTTGTCGACGTGCCTGTCCCTAGCCCACCACAGTTATTCAACCGCGGAAAGGGGACCTACAGCTTACCGTGGAATGCAAACCACGTGTCGTTTCTGGCGACTTCTCACATAGTTGAGAAGTGAAGGATGGGTTAAAGCGCAGACTGAAAATATCGGAGGTCCGACCGGGTTTTCGAACGTGCGACTCCGCTGTTTCCAGTCGATCGCTTTACCCCAAGCCCACCGGGCCCGACTTTCAATGTAAACACAGCACTTTACACTTATTTCTGCTGAAGCTCAATTGCCACGTGTCAACACGCTGCACTTACCACCCTCTTTCAGTATCGCGACTTCTATATAATACAGCATCATCAGCAAAAAGGCTCCTAGAACTTCCGATGTTATCTACGAGGTCATTTATATACACTGTGAAAAGCATCGGTCCTGTATTATTCCCCTGGGGCACGCCTGAGATCACTTCACGTCTGAAGACTTTTCTGTGTTGAGAATGACATGATGCCTCCTGATAGCTAGAAACGCCCTTTCCATTCACACTGTTGCTCTGATATTCCACATGCTTGCACTTTGTTCATCGGGCAACGGTGCGAGACGGCGTGGAATTCCTTGTGGAAGTCAAGAAACACGACACCTACATGGCATCCTGTATCTACAGCCCACCTGATCTAGCGGATGAATAGCGCGAGTTGAGTTCCACACGATCGCTGCTTTCGAAAACCATGCTGATTTCTACAAAGGAGATTTCCGGTCTTCGCAAATGACATAATATTGGAACATAAAATATTTTCTAAAATTTTGCGACTGACCTATTGTTTTGCGCTTCTGATCGATGGCCCTTCGTGTATACGGGGATGACCTGCACGTTTTCCCAATCCTTGCGAACACTTCGCTTCTCCGGAGACCTTCGGAACACTTCTGCTAGATGAACAGGAAGGTGTGATGATGAGAGAGAGAGAGAGGGAGGAAGTGAAGATGATGGGAAAGTTGGGTAAGGACGATGGGATGAACGAGAAGAGGGGAGGGGGAGAGATGGAAAGGGGAAAGGGATGCAATGACAGGAGGGAGGAGAGGGCCAGAGGTGAAGGAATTAGATTAGGTAATGAGACAATAAAAGAAGTAGGTGGGTTTGTAATTTGGGTAGCAAGATAACTTCTGATGGCCGAGGTAAAGAAGATATAAAAAGCAGAATGACTACGGGAAGAAAAGCGTTTCTGAAGAAGCGAAATTTGTTTACATCCAATATTAATGTAAGTGTTAAGAAGTCCTTTCTGAAAGCATTTGTCTGGAGTGTACCATTGTATGGGAGTGAAACGTGCTTAATTAAGGGTTCAAACCAAAAGATGATAGGAGCTTTAGAAATGTTGTGCGACAGACGAATGATGAAGATTAGATAGGAAGATCACGTAACTAATGAGGAGGTGGTTAAAAGAATTGGGGAGAAAAGGAGTTTCTAAGAGAAGAGATTGGTTGGTAGGATACATTCTGAGACAGCAAGGAATCGTCAACTTAGCATTAGAGGGAAGTGTGTGGGGGAAAAATCGTAGAGGGAGACCGTGAGACGAATACAATAAGCAGATTCTAAAGAATGTAGGTTTTAGTTCGTAATCTCAGCTAAAAAGCTTGCACATGATAGGGTAGCGCGGAGAACTGCATCTTCAGAGTGAAGACTAGAGCAACAATCACCTCTAAATTACACCTTATTTTTTAAAAAAAAAAAAACGTAATATTGTATACTAATTATGTAGTGATGTGATGCTCTAATTATTGAATTAATCTAGCAACATATAAAGATAATCATGCCTTGTAAAAAGAAAATGTAAAAAGATAGAAATTCTCTCACTCTCTATTTCTCTCTCTCAGTTTAAGTCAGAGTATTAAACTTCTGTCTACGTAAATTTTCCCTCACGACACAAGTTACGATGCTTAAAAGAATTACGGGATCAGTGAATTATTATACACATTATACATATAGTAACGTAGCTTATTCACATATTGGTTACCGTTGTAATTTGCGTGTGGTACAGTACGATATTTTGTTGCCTGAAGTCTTTACTTGAAGTTTACATGACGTTTATACAGATGGTTTTTTGTGACCTATATTATTAAGACTTTTAATCTTGCCAGTAGTGTGGAAGTTTCAAAGAATGTTCAAATATTTATAAACCTAAGGGACCAATCTGCTGAGGTCGAAGGCCCCTAGACTTACTAACTACTTGAACTAGGCTATGAGCAACATACACATCCATGACCGATGCGTGGCTGTGGCGAATTACAGCGTTCAAATAAATGAAAATAAATTGCAATTTGCGATGTTATGGCTTCACTGTATTAGGTTTAAATGGAATGCCAAACTGTGGCGAATGAAAATTTGTGTCGGGCCGGGATTCGAACCCGGGATCTCCTGCTTACTCGGAAGACGCGTTGCCCACTCCGTCACCGAGGACACGGTGGCCAGCCCAACTGCAGAGGACTCTCTCCTGCACGTCTCCCGCCACACACAAATCGCCATTCGCCTCGCTGTCTCTTTCCTACACCACAGCCTATTTATTCTATAATGCTCGCAGCCACAATACTGTATTCCCTCATCAGGGAGAGCAGACCATGAGGTATCGAGACACAATTAATTGTTCTAATCCCGGCCGGGCACAAATTGTCATTCGTCACAGTTTGGTATTCCATCTAAACCTAATACAGTGAAGCCATAACATCGCAAATTGCGATTTATTTTCATTCATTTGAACGCTGTAATTCGTCATATCTTATATATATATAAGCCGAGGCTGGGCTCCTGACGACAATTAATTGTGTCTCGATACCTCATGGTCTGTTCTCCCTGATGCGGGAGAGCTGCGAGCATTACAGAACAAATAGGCTGTGGTATAGGAAAAAGCGTGGCGAATGGAGATTTGGGTGTGGCGGGAGACGTGCAGGGAAGAGTCCTCTGCAGTCGGGCTGGTCACTGTGTCGTCGGTGGCGC
Source organism: Locusta migratoria (assembly GCA_026315105.1). Taxonomy (NCBI): domain Eukaryota; kingdom Metazoa; phylum Arthropoda; class Insecta; order Orthoptera; family Acrididae; genus Locusta; species Locusta migratoria. The sequence goes on from CM048744.1 coordinate 545,085,491, forward strand.
AGTGGTCAACGCGTCTGCCTATTAAGCAGGAGATCCCGGGTTCGAACCCCGGACGGGCACAAATTTTCATTCGCCACAGTTTGGTATTCCATCTAAATCTATACAGTGAAGCCATAACATCGCAAATTGCGATTTATTTTCATAATTCCGATTCACTGGCACTTACGCAGTAATGGAAAGTTTATATGTTCTTTTACATTCTCTCTAATCGTTATGCGTGAACAATTTCTATCTCTGTATTCATTTCGGGAAGCCTTGTATTATTAATTAGACTGTCTTGGTGCGAGCTTAAATTACCTATTTCAAAAGAATTAATTTATTGTGTTTGTTACACAAGGAGCTCTAGTTACGTGTCTGTGCCTAGTGAAATTAATACGTGTGAGTAAAAGCTGAGAACTGTCAACGCAAGGGCGCCATTGCCATTGCGTAAGCGCGGGGAACAAAGCCCGCTCTTATAACAGGACCGGTGCGGAAGCCGTAAAGCGGTCGTTCCGTCCCGTTCCGTGCCGTGGCAATGAGCGAGCGCGCCGTGACGTCGCTGCCAGCTAGCTAGCCGAGGAGTCCTCTCACACAGCGTGGCTGCCTGCATACGTTTGCAGGTTTGCGCTACCCCCAGGAATAACAATATTTTTAAACTCCATTTACTGTTAGAGATTCTATGAAATGGGAGAAGTAGCACTCCATTTATCTCTTTCGAAACGCACGGGCTGTTACGCACCGACCGCTCCCGAGTGGACCGAACTTGGCCGACAGCGGCTGGGTTTGCAGCCGGCCTGCAAACGCCGACTAGGGTGTCTCAGGGGTTGTGCGGGGTGCGGGGGCAACGCTTGGCAACAGTGTTCCCCTATAGGCGCCTCGAGTGGATACACATCGCGGCCGAGCCACCCTGTCAGCCGCACAAACAGTCCCAACTCTCCCGAAGACAACCGGAGTCGTCGGCCCTTAAAAAAAGGCGGCCTTTTCGCGCCTTCTTACCAGTTCACGTGTAGCTGCGAGCGAAGTAACTGTGCGTTGTGTCCGTTGTTTAGCGTGTTTTATAGTTAATTTTGAGTCTCAAGGAACAGGTGAAGTAATGAATCAGGTAATTTCCTTGCTTTATGAACCCTTCAACTTACGCAGGTTTGAAGAGAAATTATAAATCACGAGGCTAGGTAGACCGATTCCAAGTATGACAATTTCTGATCCATATACATCTACGATATCTTGACTTACTAGCATTTTTTTCCGAATGCGTTGAGCTGCCACAATGGAGAGGCCGAACTTTTTATTGGTGAAAAAGTGCACTAACATCTTTTCTGGTCACCAGCTGCCACTGCCTCCCACACAGCGGGGGTGCCTGCGCGGACGAGGACGGCTCCAGTTTAGTGACGTCACAGCGTAGCGTTTAAGGTTCAACTGTTTCTGGAAGCCCTAAAAGAAGACTTCGACAAGTGAAATGTTTGTCTCGTCCAGACGGACGTGGCCAGTGAGAAGGAACAGCGGATTTTCGTCACGACCATAACTTTGGAGGCGCCGTATTTGATCAAGTCTAATGACTCCTCATTCTACAGCTACATAGATACAATGCAAATCACATTCAAGTGCCTGGCAGAGGGTTCATTAACCACTTTCATAACTTTTCTCTACCGTTCCATTCTCTAATAGCGCACGGGAAGAAAGAACACCTAAATCGCTCCGTTTTCGATCTGATTTCTCTCATTTTATTGGGATGACCATGTCTCCCTAAGTAGGTGGGTGCTAGCAAAATATTTTCACATTCAGAAGTAAAAGTCGGTAATTGAAACTTCGCAAACAGATCTCGCCGCAATGAATAACGTCTTTCTTTTAATGATTTCTATCACAATTCGTCCAACATTTCCGTGACGCTTCCCCCCCCGGTAACGTGATATAACGAAACGAGCTGCCCTTCTCTGAACCTTCTCAATGTCTTTCGTCAGTCCCACCTGGTGAAGGTCCCACAATGGGCAACAGTACTCCAGAAGAAGACGTACATGTGTGATGTGGGCAGTGTCTTTGGTGGAGCTGTTGCATCTTCGAAGCGTTCTGCCAATGAAACGTTATCTTTGGCTCACCTACCCCATAATATTTTCTATTTGTTCTCTCCAATCTAAGTTGTTCGTAATTGTAACTCCTAGGAATTTGGTACAAATTACTACCTTAAGGTTTGACTGATTTATCGCGTAATTGAAGTTCAGCGGATTTCTTTTAGTGGTCATGTGTATTGCTTCACACTTTCCTTTATTTAGTGTCAATTGCCAATTTTCGCACCATGTAGAAATTTTATCTAAATCGCTTATTGGGGTTCATTCAATGTAAGCTTTCACACCCATCGTGAACTATACTTAATTTACTCATTGACACGCCGTGGACAGAAAGTAAAACTTAGCCCTAACTTTTTCGTCTTCGTTTGGGAATGACATATTCAGAGGTAAAGCGGAAAATTGCGACCAGAACTCTGTTGTGAACTCTTGTGATTATTATTAATTTCGTTCTCCACACTAATGAGTGCAGAAGGTACTTTGACATACGGACCATTAACAGTCGCAGTTCAGTTCAGCTACTTACCTGACTAGCTGATAGTGAGGCACAGGAGGAATGCGAGGGGATTACCAGTTCCGGAATTCGCCTTAAAACCAAGCGAAAGCTCCCGAAAACCTTGGTCGGAATCATGGTATTTGGGTCATCTATACTAATAATAAATGTGTAAATGTAGTCCTGTCGCTGTTCACTTCAATCTTCAAAACTACTGGAAGAATCTTCATGCGGTTTTCACAGGAAACATGAGACAAGTTTGGGTCAACATACAGGCATAATTTTATCAAAATGGGATGACGAAAAAAAATTTCGTAATTATAAGTGTTTGTCTGTGTGTGTGTCTGTTTGTTCAACTATTAAAAAGCTCTTATCTCCAAAACTACTTCTCGAATTTGCACGGGTTTTCACAGGTAACATCAGCGTAACTCTGGACAACATATAGACTTCGTTTCATAAAAATCGGATCACGGAAAGAAAAGATTACCGTAATTTGAAATTTTTATCTACGACCGTCATGTCTGTCTGTCTCTTTGAACACGTTTATCTCCAAAACTACTTGACGAATTTTCATGGGGTTCCCGCATGTTACTTGAGCATATCGTGCGTTCACATAAAGGCTTGAATAATTAAAATCGGTTGAGAGAAAATAAAGATATAACAATTTAATCATTTTTTAAAGCCATCGTGTGTGTCTATTTGTTGAGGGTAATCTCCAAAAGTAGTACACGAACTTTCATGGGTTTCCACAGGTAAATTGAGTATAGTTTGGAGAGTAACATAGGTTTAGTTTTATCAAAATGGGATCAAAGGAAGGAAAGATATCGTAATTTGAAATTTTATATGTATGCTATGCTGTGGTGTATGGTGTAAAACAACAAATCTCCAAAGTACTAAACGAACTTTCATTGGGTTTCATAGGCCAACTGAGAGTACCTTGAAGCAACATATAAGCTTCATTTCATCAAAATTGGACCAGGGGAAGAAAATATATCGTAGTTTGGAGTTTCTGGTGTATGCTATGCTTGAATTGCAGTGTAGTATAGCAAAGATCAGATGCAGGCGCTGTTACTGACACAGTATATATACCAAATGGCCGCGGCAGGTTAGCCGCGTGCATTGGAGGGTCGTGCTGCTGAGCGCGCGGCTCAACGCCATCGGGGGTTCGAATCCAACCCTCGGGCATGGGTGTTTACGTTCTCCTTAGGTTAGTTTACCTTAGTTTAAGTAGTTTGTAAGCTACGGACTGATGACCACGCAGTTAAGTCCGATAGATTTACAAACATTTGATTTTATACCAAATGGCTGCGATTTTCCTAACGGCAGCGGTGTAGTGTATTGATGTTGGCAACGGCCGTTGAATTCTTCTTGAAAAATCAGTTACGTACATTGATGGGAATAATACGTTGTGTTGACAATGAAATAAATAATTAATGTTGTTCCGATCAGTAAATTAATGATCGTACTAAAGCAAATATTTTGTTGCCAACGTTAACATACTAAACCGTTGCCACTGCAAGTAACATTTAATCCAGGTACGACACAAAGAAAAAAAATTTTTAGTAGCTGTATCCCGCATGTCCTCCAATGTCATGTAAAGGAAAAAAGTGCTTCCTTCGGCGGGCGTCAATTAATTAAAAACATAACGACGTTCCTTCGCGTCTATCGATGTTTTCATTTATTAAGAATTGTTTGCAAGGAAAGACGAATTTATGTAGCTTCCTTTCTGTGTACTTATTACATCTCGAGTCCATTGTATTTAGGAATGCCTAGAAAACAATGCAGTACAATACAGTATACAACAAATAGAGGCCCTGTTTGTTACGCCATACAGCAAAGAACTAATAGTGCTGCTGCATTTTTTTTATGGATTTGACTTAGAACAGCAACGAACCACTAAAGCTTCTGTTGGTTTTGTAGTACTGCAAAGAAACAGTACATGATCGTGGCCGGCCGCGGTGGCCGAGGGGACTGAGGCGCTCCAGTCACGGACTGCACGGCCACTATGGTCGGGGTTCGAATCCCCGTCGTGCCGTCGTTAGTATTAGCTATCTCATAAGTAGTTTGTAAGTTTAGGATCTGATGACCCCGTAGTTAAGTCCCATAAGCTATAGAAACATTTGAACATGATCATGTGTTGCTTATTCCCTCAGTAACAGAAGTATTTTGAATTAAGAGCTGCAATCTCTGCAAATACAAATTAACATTGAACAGCGAGTTGCTGATTACACTTTGTATATTCACAACTTAACGACATTTCTTTTCTTCTTGTGACAAGGAACGTTTGAATTTAAAACACAATGACATTCCATCACGTCTATCGATGCTCTAATAACATAAGAATTCTTCGCAATGAAAATCGAATTTATGTATTTCCCTTTCTGATTTCGGTGTATCCTCATTACATTTTGAGTGCGTTCTGTTTAGGAATTCCTCGAAAACGCCATAGTACAGGAATGGACAAACTGAGGCGACGTTAGTTACATAATACACCAAATAACTAATTATGGCGTTGCTGCGTTTCTTGTTTCTTTTTTCATTCTTATAATTATGGTGTAGTACACTACAAGAAGGGGTACAATTTTACTTACGGTGGCGACGTTGTGTACTGATGTTGCCAACTGCCGTTAAATGCTTTTTCAGAAATCTGTCATGTAGAATGAGGGTACTAATTCTTTATGTTCACGATGAATTGAATATTTTATGTTATTCTGGTCAGTAAATCCTCCTGAAGCGAAGAACAGTTCGTTGCCAACGATAGCAAACTAAACCACTGCCACTGCAAGTAAAATTTAACCCAGTTAGGACACCAAAAATATTTTTTTTCCCTAGGTGTATCCCATATGCTTTGCAATGTCATGGAAAGTAAAGAAGTGTTTCTTTCGACGGGTATAATTTGTATTTAAGATGTAACGACGTCCCTTCGTGTCTATCGATGTTTTCATTTAATAAGAAATCTTTGCAAGGAAAATCGAATTTATGTAGTTTCCTTTCTGATTTCGATGCGTACATATTAGATCTCTTATAAAACGGTTTAGTACAGTAAAGAACAAATACAAGCTCTGTTAGTTACGTAGTACACCAAATAACTAATAGAAGGCAATGCTGCTTTTTTACATTATCTATGTTGTAGATTTCTATCCGATGCGAAGCACGGGTGTACAGCTACTTTTAAAATCTTTCTGGGATACATTCCTTCGACCAGAACTCGAGGAAGAGTCGAATACATAAATGGTGTAGAGGGCACCACCAAGAAGGTTAAAATAAAGTGGAGAAGACATTAGGGGGATGCATTAATTAGGTGAGGTGTTTATGGGGGTGGATAGGAGATCGATCAGAATCTCACCAAATCTCACGAGGAGGAGAGGAGGATCTCGGCAAGACGCACGTAATTTTTTTTCCTCGCAAGAAACATTATGAAACTACGAGCTCACTGGGTTATATTAAGTTAAACGTGTTCCATGTTTAAAATATTGATCCTACACAATAATATTTATCGCGGGTATGCAAACATCACGTAGTAACACATCCTTTCTCTAAGGATAACGACGTTTTTTTATACGCCAGTTTTTGTCGGAACTCGAACGCACCAGGCGCGGCAGTGATAGTGCTGGCCACCCGGCGCCTCTTATCTCTCAATCTGCGTAAATAGAAGCTCAGCCCAGTAGCGGGAGTAGCGTTTATAAGTAACGACCTTTACTGTAGCACAACTTCAAGGAAAAACTCCTGCTTATGAGACACATATGGTCTCCTGAATGACACAGAGTCAGTACTCCTTCTTTAGTTTTTGACGTATTTCGATAAAAAAAGTTTCATACACTTCCTGATCAGCTGTACTTTTGCCCATAAAATATAATGAATAAAAGTATTACAGGGTTACTACTTTAAATGATATAATTTTACACATGCATCCCCTTGGGATGAATTTCAATGAATACTGTTGTACGAGTTCGTTTTAAGTATTTGATTGTTCAGTTTTTTCCGTGATTCATTATGTTCTGTGTTAAATATAAGTCTTAACTCGGCAACAAAAACCAGCAAATTGCGTTTTTAAATATACATATCCAACATCAACAAGCACAGATTAAGGCATTTTGAACAATCTCACGTGAGATGTGGGTAGGGGGGGGAGAGTCGAGCAAAATCTCAGGACATCTCACCAGGGGAGAGGGAGGGGATCGGAAAAATACGAAAATCACCTCACGTAATTAATGGACGGCCTCTCTATGTAAGTCGAGCACAGAACTCACTGTTAGTTGTCCGCCATCTTCGCGAGTCGTAGAATGCTATTTTTCTGTTAAAAGTGTGTATTAAACCGATCCTCTTACTATTTCTGCATTGAATTGACAGTCAGAGTATGGGCTTTGAAACAATATACTTTCTTAGATTAATTAGTCAACCCCAAATAATTCAAAACCTAATTTTTATCGATAATTTTCTCTTTCTTATATTGTGTGCATCACTGCGAAACCGCAGGACGTTTCATTCCTTTTATTATAACACCAAACATCTACATTAAAATCATGGCCCCCACATTCGATTGCAGGCCCTGGACCCAGAATCAGAGACGGGCGCTCCCCGCTGTCTTTTTTTTTACTGTAGTATGCAGTAGTTTGCAATTGCAAGTTTATATCTTAATCATGCTCTTTTTACAATGCACTTTAACTTGGTATAACAAGGTATAAATTTGAACGGTAAGCTTCATTTATAAAATTATTTTACTTGAGACTTATAATGCCCACAGTAGGCCCGTAGAATTTGGTTTGGAGGGAGGGGGGATCAGCCAAGTATGTCGTATATTCTAACTTGCGAAGTTTTACAACATAAGCTGAACTAAAGGCGCAGATGTATTTCAATAGACAATATCAAATTTTATTCAATACAAATCTCGAAAGAGCAACTTCAGCATACTTTTGAATTACTTTATCAGGAATTACGTGAATAGTCAGGCTTTTCGGAGGGAGGGGGATGGGAATTGATCCCCTTCATCCCACCCCCTGTCTACGGTCCTGGGCCACAGTAAGCCCTAGTTTAGCTAGGGCTTGTTCGTACTTCTGGCAGACGCTGCGCCAGGTGAGGCGGAATTGCTGTACACACATGAAAATGTCCTCTTCGCAGGAAGTTGACGAAAAGAAAAACTATCACTCTATTACACCGAAAGCTGATCCATCAATTCTTTTTCAAGCCACGCCAGAAGTAACGTCAAACTGCTGCGTCAACGATACGACTTGACAACGAAACCATAAGTGGTATAAGAAGCGGAGCAAAATGGGCATAGGAACTAATTATATCATGTTTTTTCCAGCTGTTATCTAGTCTACTTGGCATTTAATACTAGAGGGCTCGAATGCAAGCTACTACGTATAAGAATCTATGGGAGCAAATTGGCTCCATGCAGTTTTATTGCTTACACGGGCAGATTGTGAAAGATAATTGAGTGTAACCATCATTTGTACTTTTATTGATTTTTAACAATAGAAGGTCTAGATTGGAATGTTGATAGTATGAGGATAGCTAGCAACTCAACGTAAATATGATTGCTGAGCTGCCAACGAAATCATATTCACATTCATTCAACTTGTAAATTTTCGGCCATGACCTTCATCAGAAACGATCACACTCACACACACAATCAATCACTCAGGCATAACTCATCCATACATGACCGCCATCCGCAGCTGTCCTACCACAATCACTGCTGGAATGTATGACATTGTTGTCGCGTATTGAAACAACAAGGAAAAGACAGCTGGTTTTATTTCATACACAGTATTACAAGGAAACATGCCAAAAATGCAGAGAAACGCGATGAGGGGCAAAATTGGCCCTGCGGTTCTTCTAGGTAGTAATCTTAATATTTAGGAATCTATTTGAACGCTCTAAAACAGAGTGTACAATACTTTATATAGTAGATGAAAAATCAGAGTAGTTATTTCATTTAACGGTTTGATCAGGAACGCGGGAAAAATTGGTAAAAGAGCTAATTGGGCCTCTCGATCCTTCCTGTGTAACATGATTTTTAAAAGGTGTATAACTTTTCAGACTACTATTTCTTTTGAAATGAGATATAATATCAATACATCTTTTATTCGAAAAGTGTTGTTAGCAGTCCATTCACTGATTTGCTCACTGGTATAGTTTGTGCGCATATGCTCAATGGCAACAGTTTGAAACGGTTTCTACAGTTTGTTATAAGTACCTTAAGTCTAGCGAACCTTTTGTCAAACAGTTTCCCATCATAATTAAAACAAATAATAAAAAAGACCGATACAGGTGAGATGAATTTCTAAATCGGAACATAATTGTTAAATCCGAACACATAAGTGTACCGAATTACCTTTGAAAAAATTCGGGACAGACACAAGAAAATCATGACTGTCCCGAAAAATCGGTACAGTTAATATACACATACAATACCAACCAATGGCAATAACTAAGAGCATCAATCGAAGTAATCGTTTAAGATAAGCGGTTTATCATAAATATCTACTACAATTGCCTGTTAAATCTTCTAAAATTTCGTTGGATGAAAAATATTCAATATGTTTTTTCTAGTTTGTTTTTAATTTCATTAACCAAAAAATTGAATCACTTAGGGCTGGGCTTGGGCCCCCTTCAGCACCGGGCCCTGCACCCATGTGTCCACCCAGCCCCACATTGTGTGGGCCATGATTAAAACACTTCTCTAAGACAGCAATATGGTGGAGGCTCACTTTTTCAGCGTAAGGGCGGCTCACTGCCTTCTAACTTCATTAGCCACCACACTCCATCAAACCTGACGTCGGCTATGAGACATTTTTAATAAAGAGTAATCGAGTGTCAAAGCGATGGTGGAAGTTTGAAATCAAAATTTTGTCCAACCTAACAACTTCCTCTTTCCTGTTTAAATTATTGCGGTGTTTGTAAATGACGATGACTTTTCAATAAGTCCGCATAGTGCACGTAGTACAGTGCAGTTATCGATATCACATCGGTCTCGTAATATTCCATAGTTGCCCTCTTAATAAACATGTTCCGCGAAGCCGATTTTTCCATACGTCCCAGGCGATAGTTTCTCTTCTGTTCACCCAGACGACTATTGACGCTTCGCAGTGCATATGTGGCTAAGGTCTATTTTATATCGGCATTACGAAAAGAAGTGTCATCACTCATGTGGACGAACACAAGAGGAACTGCCGCCTGAGACACGGGCCATTCCACTCCAAATCGGACAACACGAAACTTTGCATTTTGTATGGTTTGATTTTTTTTTTTTTTTTTTTTTTTTTTTTGTCTTAGAAAGTAGACGTTAATTTAATATCTTCGAGATACTCGCAGCTGTGATACGCAAAGGCTTCCGATCGTTTTTAGGAGCGAAAGTAACGTAATTTCAGAAATCACTTGATTATGACACTCATAGCTCATAAACTATTCAAAGTAAAATTAACTAGTTTGTCCATCTCTACACATCGTCTATATCAGGCCACGCCAATTAAGGTGCTTCGCGAGCACTGGCCGGCGGCGACAAAAGCACCCGAAAAACTTATTTTCAAAGTCTCTATGATATGACCGTAACGCTTTTCTGTTCTCATTGATGAGGTAATGAGTCCTTCAATTCAGATATCTTAGAGGGCGGGAATTTGTCCAAATTTTGTTTTTGTAGCTGACTTTTAAAACGCATAAGCTGCAATTAGAGGCTTTCAGTGTGGTCAACATAGAGTACCGACTAATTTATTTTTACCTAGCATCGATTTATTTAAATGATGAAGGTACTCCGTGATGTTTTTCTTCAAGCCTCAGGAGAAACCGTTATTCTTAATCCAAGTCTGCCTGTGGAGAAAATTTTGTCTCAGCGAACAGAGCTATTTCTTGTTACGTTGACTGGCAGGATCACGTATGCAGAAACAATTTATTTCATGACAAGTTTCAGATGAACTAGCTCCTATCCTCAGATGCTATAACTTCATACAACTGTCATCATCGTCGTTGAAACGGGAATGTGCTCAAGTTATAACTGTTACCATACTGGATCGTCAAAATAATAAAATTACTGAAATATTTTAATTCATTTTATTTGAATACGCCAATGTTAAAATCACAAAGACAAATGATTCCACTCTGGACACGCTGCCTCAACGACGACTGGAAAAGACTGATCAGTCATCTGACTTGAGAAACCAGAAGTTTGATTGGACTCTCATACACTTTCGCTGTGGTTGCATCTACAGCACGGCTATCTGTATCGTTGAGGCATGCAAGCAAAACTCAAATGTTTGTAAATCTCAGGGACTTAACTGCTGCGGTTATCAGTCCCTAGGCTTACGAACTACTTAAACTAACTTAAGCTAAGGGCAACACACACACACACACACACACACACAAGCGCGCGCACACACGCGCGCACACACACACACACACACACACACACACACACACACACACATACCCGAGAGGGGTTTCGAACCTCCGACGGCGAGCAAGCACGCGCTCCGCAGCAAGGCGCCTTAGTGCGCTCGGCCACTCCACTGCGGTTGACAAGCAGGCCAATCCACATTATTTACGGGTAAGCCGTGTATGATGAGAACACAATTTTATTTGTCCGCAGTCTTTAGTTTTTCTATGTATAGTTTTCCGATTGACTGATTGGACGCATTGTGAGACATCAAAGAATAGTTAATTTAGTATTATAGGGAACTGTCGGGGTTAAAAAGTAGGAGAGAAACCACAAGATGTGTATAGTCAACAAATTAAAACAGATATGTGTTGCCCTTCGGAGATGAATAGGCTCGCACGGGATAGAGTAGCATGGAGAGCTGCATCAAAAAGGACTGATGACCACAAAAATAACATCATTTACGCCGAGAAAATTAATCTTGCTTCATGTTTGTTCGAGGTGGTTTTTAAAAATATCCAGGTTTATTTTTAACTCAATGTTTACAACTATATCTGAATCATGTACTTCTTTCTTGATAAGTACAAAGATGGTGTCTTCTCGAATTCAAATGAAACCGATGCCGACATCTTGGCGGTAACTGTGTAGTCGGTTATGTACTTACCTGTGAATCAAATTAATGCTCAAATCCGAATACGACAACTGACTGACATAGAAGCAAAAAAAAAAAAAAAAAAAAAGCAATTGCACGAAAACAGCACAGTTAGCACTGTGTATGTAGGTGGGTAAAGATAGACTAACGAACGCAGGACGCCCATCCCAGCCGTAAAAGTAACAGCAAACATTTCGGAACACACTCACAAAAATATGCACTTAAGCGCCTGAGCTTCCCCCTTGAACCATTCAGAATTAAGTTTTCAGTTGTTACGTTCTAACAGAAATGCTCGAAAAATACTCGACATGATTGGTGTCGATGATTATTGGAATGAATGCATGAATGTTGACGTAGCAAACCAGTTCTGCAACGTAGAGGGACCATTCAGAAAAAAGTTAACAATGGCCTCAATATTTGTTGTTCCCATCCTATGCTCGACCGTTACGTCAACGTACCATTCAGTTTCTGTATGTCCATCGTTCAACACACTGTAAGATTTATCTTTATAAAAAAGAGATAACACCTTTGGCAGCAATTAAATGTTTTATTTTCAAGTGTTCTAGGTGTAACTTAAAAGTTGATTGCAGATAAAATACAACCTACCAACCTGTAAATCGAGAGTGTCATGCCTGACAGATCAAGCTTATGCCATTCACATAAATGACTGAACCGCTCCATAAGAAAATTCTCTGTCTCTCGCTTTCTTAAACACACACACACAAACACACACACACTACATCTATGTCTTGCTCCATAACGGCTGCTAAGTAATCCATTTTGGAAACAATTTGTTATCTTATTATCAGCTAACAGTTGCTAATGCTTGTTTTATAATTACATCTTTCAGTCCTGGGTCATCTTCAATATCTTGTAGTTGCGTCTGCAACCCGTCTCTTCTATGTTGTGACAAGTACTGTGTTTTATGTTGAAAGACCGCCGTTAAATGTAAAATTAATTCTAGCTGAAAGGAGCCAGTTAAAAAGCTTACTTTAAACATATAATTGTGGTCGTAAATCCAGCTAAAGGATTCGTGTGAACTACTATTTCCTGCAACAGAATCTTGTTCACTGGCCCAGAATTTAGAACTGACTCAAACTTTTCTTTAGTAGCAGGAAGACAAAGACGGTGGCCAACATACGTCGATGATCAGGAGAATTACACACAATCATTAATATACAAGCCACCCCGAACTAAACCATTTCATTAAGGTGGCTGTGAGAACATTTATGTCGCAACGGAATTAAAACATGATAATTTGCATCTGAGTTTGTTCTCAGCACTGGTGAAAAACAACACGAAATATAAAAGGGAGGGTATTCATAAACTAATATTTATAAGAAGGATAACATTTCACTGGCAATAAATTATTTATTTAGTTCAAACATGACCAAATGGGGGAACTAATTTTGTTAAAAAAATTAATAAATAAATAAAATAAAATAAAAAGCTTGCAGGGAGATTAAAATTGTGTACCGGAATCGGGACTCGAACCTGGGACCTATGCCTTTCGCGGACAAGCGCTCTACCGACTGAGCTATCCCGACACGACTCAAGATGCCGCCTCACAACTTTACTTCCGCCCGCGAAAGGCAAAGGTCCCAGGTTCGAGTCCCGGTTCCGGCACACCATTTTAATCTTCCAGAAAGTTTCATATCAGCACACACTCCGCTGCAGAGTGAAAAGTTTATTCTAAAAAAAAATCATCCCCATTTAAAATAACTTAAAGTAATCTGAACTGAACATCGTCGGAGGAGGGATTTACAATCAACAAGCATCCATCCACTCACACGCGCAAAGGAAAGCGAAACTCACCCAACTCAGCGTGCTGATACGAAGCAGAAGCTGGCGCCGCTATCGTAGGCGAAATTCAGCGAACCAGGATGTACCACACAACACAAGGAAAATAAACTTCGTAGTGGCTCTGGTTTGTCTTTCTTCACTTGAGGTGGTACGCGATAATAGCGAGATTAATTTCCATTTAAATCAAACCGGGAGCATGCAGACACACGGCACGTGTCTGCTACATTACATAGTCACACCCCACTGAAGGCGTAGTGCTTAAAGGTCGTATTCATTTCAACAAAAATCAACGGAATTGTAGATTACTAAGCAAGAATACACAATAGTAAGGCACTGGCATGTGAGCAGTGAGAACTCGAGTGACTAGCTATAAACCTTTGGAGTTCGGAACCACATGGTTCCGAAAACCAGAAAAAATACAAAATTCAATTACCGAAAACTAGTTACGGCATGCAACCCTTAGAAATGCGTAGGATAACATAAGGAAGCTACAGTTGGTCGCGATTGGAAGGGTTTACAAGGATGGATGAAGTCTAGTCTACAAAAATCAGAAAAATGGAATAAATTCAAAGTCGGAGAAAATCAACTAATAAATACGGCATGCAGCCCCTAGAAATACATTGTATTTCATGAGCAAGATAATAAAGGGGGTCGTACAAGGCTAGAAGAGAATTTACTGAAGGAGTCTGAATGCAAAGTACAAGTTTGGAAATGAAACAGCAATTTAAAATAGAGAGGAGATCGCGATGCACTGGGGGAAATCAGAAAGATATATGCATAATTTCTTGCCTGAAGGGCATAGAAACTGACACAGGGGTAGCTGAAGTCTTTGTTCTAAGAACACACCACGTGTAAGACATATCACTTGCGGAATGAGAAAATGGAAAAGAATATTTCACATGCACTACACAGAGTAAAAATATTCCCGCAAATTAGTTGCATCCTACAAAGTTAGAAAGAAATTATACCGAGTTCTTGCACCACCAGCTAGTCTCACTAAGGTTACCGATTCCCAGCCGTTATCAAACCGAATTAGTTACATATTCACTGTGTTTACCTATGCAAAATCACCGAAATGAAATTGAATACACTTCCGTACACGATCGAAGAAACTTATTCCGAAAAATGAACCCAAGTTCTGAAGTCTCACTTGAACACCAGGCAAAGAATCGCTACCATCTCAAGGGAGGAAAGAAAATCAGAACGTCTTACCAGGTCTAAACACAGCCACAGAGTGACTAGTCAGCCATCCAGTCCACGCCAGCACCGGAAATCAGTAAAAAGCTAGAAAACCGAGGTCGTGTGTCCTACCGAGGCTCGCTACTGGGCATTGCCAACCCAAGGGTGGAGGAACCTCTTCGGTAGCATCAAAAGCAGAGGTTTGTAACGACTACCTATCGACACGAAGCCATAGATGCAAAGCGTGCAGCCAGCAGCCGACGACGAAAATTCTCATACATACACTCAGACTCCCATGTTAAATGATTCTCATACATGGACATACAGAATAAAGCAAGTACACATTCTCACATGGACAATGGCGTCATAGAGAAACCGTTCATCTTGCCCCATTTGGTAGATTATTAGCATAATAAAATCCCAGCAATTTAAATCAGTATTACAGAAACTCACATTTAGAAACATGAAATGAAATGCTATTCTTCATGCCTCCAAACAAAAGGGGTTCTCATTTAGCAAAAAGGGCCGTCTGGTAAACTTAGATAAATTAAAAACCTAGGGAAGAAGGCAGACAGCCGTATTTCGATGTGTGGACTCATAGAGCACAGTACTTGTCAGAACGTAGACGAGACGCAACTATAAGATGATGAAGATGATTCAGAAGGAGTGAAAGACGTAAATAAAATAACAAAAAAACATTCGTAACTGCTGGCTGATAATAAAATGTTGCCGGCCGCGGTGGCCGAGCGGTCTGCGGCGCGCCAGTCACAGTCTGCTCGGCTGCTACGGTCGGGGGTTCGAATCCCCCCTCGGGCATGGATGTTTGTGTCGTATTTAGTATAAGGTAGTTCATAAGCAGTTTGTAAGTTTAGGGACTGATGACCCCGCAGTTAAGTCCCTTAAGCTTAAAAAACATTTGAACATTTTGATAAATTGTTTCAAATATTGGTGTAGTTGCTGACTCTCGCAAATCGATTACGTCAGCTAAAGTAATACTCCATCTTTGTTTCAGCTAAAGGCGGGAGAGAGCACACTTGGGCAGTTTTTGTTGATCAACTGGGAAAAGTTGATCGTTTGTTCTCGCGAACATCGATCGGCATCTCAGTTTACTTGTGTAAATAATTAGTCCAGTTTAACGTGTTTTGGCTTGCGAGTTTTTAAATGTATTTTCTGAAAGAAGCAAACCAGTTTTCAGTAGATGTAACAAACGTACAGAACTGTGTGTCCATATTAATTTGTGTAACTATATGCTTGAACTGCTATTCAGTGAAATGTTTAGCTGAATATATTTTATTTCTAGTTAAATTATAAACTTATGAATCCTCAGAAAAAATATAACTTCACATCCTGTGACATTCATCATAAGTCACGTTCTGCTGGCATCACATCTAGATAGCAAACGTGAAACATGCCAGTGTATAAATAAATTGTCATCTTTTGCGAATTTTTTTCATTCATAAGAGTTTACATGATTTTATTCATTTATTTTTTTTATTATTTATTTTTTGTTTATTTATTTATTTGTCTTGGTACGAACCAATAAATGTCTTCCAGGAGCCAATTAAAACTTCTCCATCTGCCAATAGTAAACTTGTGCGTCATGGTTCCGAAAAGTAATATTACGGTAGCAAGCTACTGTTTATCCATTTCAAAACATCTTCCTCACCGAATCATGGCCTAGTTTCTAAAATATTCCTCACAGTAGAGAAACATCTTCGAACACTAGTCCACAGTTTCATTTGTGGAAAACAACTGTAAGTAGACGAAAACTATTCCTGCATTAAAATGTCTTTCAAGCAAGTAGCGACGCAGTATATGTGCACTTTTAACCTCTCATAAAACATATTTCGCCCCACAATCCGTTTAGGAGCGATACTTTCTGTGCTATTCTACAAAACGTGTCGCACTTAACTAGATTCAAAGATTAAGTTCATACATTGAATCAATAAGTCCAGTCACTACGATCGTGGCGGACATGCGGCACGTGCAGTGAAATGCCGAATTTCGATGAGCTAGAAACAAATATCTCATGTCTTGCTTGTCTGCGTGATTCGACTCACCTCCACACGCACGGCTCTTGTGCTACCATGAATCAGAGATACACAAAGAGGACCGACTGGTTGGCCTTGAAAGTTACTTGATGAAGCTCCGGCCCATCATAAATTCAAATCAGAAGGAAATGACTCTACAAATGTTTATGGCGTGGGTTTGTGTGTCTTAGTGCCCAAGGTCAGATGGTAATTGCCTACTCCTAATTTTTTCTCTAAATCTGTTAATAGCCGATATTTACTGTGAACTAGATCCCGTAATTATTGAACTCTGTGGGTTAAAGTATTAAAATTCATCTTCCGTGGAACTCCTGGGAGAAGAAAATTCTAAACCGAGGATAAAACAAGAATATAGGAAGCGACTTAATTTTCAAACAATAATTTGCGATAATAATTCAGGAAAATAAAAGGGATCCGTTTTGGATACAGGATACTGAATTATTCCAGACCTGACGTACAATATCTGATGAGGTATGTGGCCATTTATGAGTTTCAGTTTTTATTAGGGACGCTGTAGGAATTCGAAGGCCATTCATTAACGCGTTTCGAAACGATCATCATCATAATAGGCAAGGTTACAACCGTCATTTAGCATGGTGTTAGAAAAAGAGGGAATTATTAAAAGAAATAAACATTGTACGCAGTAAATACAAAGAGTCAAGTACATAATTATCTAAGCCTGGAGTAAAGTTCAACACTAATCGTATATCGTCATAGCCCTGCTGAACTATACTAAACCAAGGTAGCGACTACAACGTCCAGGTAAACGAAAGATGCTGCCAACTGGCTCTAGTGTACATGATGAAGAATCTAAAAGTAGGAACCATATAAAAAGCAATAAAAAATAATAAAAACCAAGTTGTCATAAGCAATTTAAAAAATTAAAAAGGAAGATGGAGAAAATGTGGTTACGAAATATTGCTGCATGCACCTTTCACTTCCACTTGCAGTCCACTTCGTGACAGTTGTACATGTTGTTCTCATTTCGTTCGATTTTGACATGTTTGCATTCAGTTGAACTTCACTCTTCTGTAAACCTACGATAACAAAGTAGGCATTTTTTATCATGACAACCTTAGGATCATTACATTTCATAATAGCTGACATATTTCACTAATTTGTACCCATTTGAATACCGTCCTAATCTCCCGCCCTCACATTCTTGTCGTGCCGTTGGCCACCACCATAGGTGTGTGCCTCTAACAGTGGAAGCTGCTTGCACTAATATTTCGTAACCACATTTTCTCCAATGTTCAAATGTTTTTTCGAGATCATGGGACTTAACTACGTGGTCATCAGTCCCTAAGCTTACAAACTACTTATGAACTACCTAATACTAAGGACGGCACAAATATCCATGCCCGAGGGGGGATTCCAACCCCCGACCATAGTGGCCGTGCAGACCGTCACTGGCGCCCCTCAGTCCCCTCGGCCACCGCTGCCGGCCACATTTTCTCGTCCTTCGAAATACTGATTAATAACGGATACTGAATTATTAAGGTTACACAAGACAAATAACTTTTTTATATAATTGTGAATTTATCTATTTACATACACAAAGTCCCTGAAAGTATCTTCACTGTAGTTTCGCTTATAGTGTCTTCCCTTTCCCAGTCACAAAGAAAATGTGAAAAGATTTATTTTACGTTGCTCATTTTACTTTCTCTAATATTTCTTCAGGAGATGGTGCCCCACGTATCTGAAAA
Organism: Locusta migratoria; assembly: GCA_026315105.1. NCBI lineage: Eukaryota > Metazoa > Arthropoda > Insecta > Orthoptera > Acrididae > Locusta > Locusta migratoria. The sequence goes on from CM048744.1 coordinate 545,103,782, forward strand.
GTCTCATGATTACCGCTTGGAGCTGCTGATATAACTCCGCATTTAAACAATTAACTTCAGTAGACCGTACGTCATCACTTTCTCAAAATCATTTAAAACATCACATTAGGCTCAAATTTTTTGACCTCACACAATAAAACCATGACTTTGTCTCTGCTGTCACATCGTAATATAATCTGCGACGTCAATATCCACTTATCACACGTCAGTCAATAGGCACCAACCACCGTGTGGGGCTTTACCTACGGACTGCCTTGAGTCGCCGTGGAAGTGAGTCCACAGCTCTATGGAACTTCTTTGGATGCAGATGACACCAAACCGTTTTCATAGCGACAGCCAATTTGTTCCTGGTTGCAGAACCCATTATACGGAGCCTACCTTCCATGGCATTCCAGATACAGTTGATGGGGTTCAAATCTGAGTTTTGGGGTGGCCATTCAGTTTCTAGTCTTCTCTGCACGTTTCTGGAACCACTCCCCGGCGGTGTGGGAGCGATGTGGCGGCGCGTTGTCGTCCTGAAACAGTATCGCGATACTTGCCTTAAACACGCGTAATTATTAGTAGACAAAGTAACCAGGGACGAAAAATTTTTTCGTATTGATTCGGAGGGATAAAATGGGTAACAATTTTATTTTTTGTATTCTGTGATCAAACAAGAGATTAATTTTGGATTAAATAGGTAATGATAGGAGTAACCAGTGGAATCGAAAGGGAGGCTAGCAACACTATAAGATGGCGAAACTGTACTTACTCATGAAGCGAAAAAACAGTACTTCCTGATGTTTAAGTAGCTCGTTTGGTTTCCTTCAAGGTCCAAATTAGGTACAATATCTCACTGAAGATGGAGATTCGGAGGTCAGGATAAAATAGGTACTAATTTACTGCAAAATAGCGTGTTTGAATGAATACCAATCCGATCGCATTCTGTAAAGACTTAAATCGGAAGGCGAAAGATTATTAATTGAAAGAATTAACCTTTAGAAAGTAATGGCGGCACTAAATGAGTCTTATCAACAAACGCGACTACGTCTTTACATAGTGAAATTAATGTCCGCGGCGGAATTACCGTGCGCTCTAAGGTACTTTGCTGAGGAGACTGCGGAGTGCGTGTCTGCTCCCCATCGGAAGTTCGAGTCCTCTTTCGGGCATGGACGTGGTGTTGTTCTTAGCGAAAGTTAGTTTAAGTAGTTTGTAAGTCTGTGGACTGATGACCAATGCAGTTTGGTCCCATAGCTTTACAAACATTTGAACATTTTATGGAATTACTGAAATGTGTACTGAAAAGAAAGGTTCATAAAATATAAGACAATACTTTAGAGGTATTCGAACAGATTTAATGAACGAAATCACACTGACATCACATCGGATTTCTCGGAGTCTGGAGCGGCACATCTGCTTTAAACTGAACAATGGAATCCCAATAACGCGGTTCACATTTTATCCATCATCAGATATGTATCTGTTCGTGAGCCAGAGCTACACGAAGATTTCAGGTACATAGATGTTCTGTAAGAGATGTTCGTTGTACAGACATTCGCACACCAGGTAGTCCGGTTTAGTGTAGCTGTCGCTCATGGAGAGATGCGCACATGATAATGGACAAAAACCGAAACACGACGTAAATAATGAAGTTATGCCGTGTCTGATGTACGACCTTCAATAATGCCATCTTTTCAGCTTCCTTGCAGTATTAGTGATTGGCTGAATTATGGTCATCCGCCCCCTACACGACTTTGCGTCAAAGTTTTATAAGAGAAACACCATTCCCTTGAACCGTGCTGTGGTACATGGATTCCCCAACCTATATCTGTTCAGAAGTTTTTCGACTCCAGTCTAACAAGACCTTCAGGCCGCGCGGAATCGCCGGACTCGATGGCCGTTCTTCCCGGAGGTTGGAGACATCCCTCGGGCATGGGTGTATGTGTGTGTGTGTGTGTGTGTGTGTGTGTGTGTGTGTGTGTGTGTGTGTGTGTTGTCCCTAATGTAAGTTACTTTAAGTAGTCTGTAATTACTTTAAGTAGTTTTTAAGTTTTGAGACTAATGATCATTTCAATTTGGTCCAATATGTTTACAAACATTGTAAAGTGTGGCGGGTGTGTGACATTTTGTAAAATAAATAAATAAATAAATAAATAAAACTAACAAGGGGAATGGAAACTGGCAGGGGACGCTAAATATATATGGTGAGGATGTGAATTAAATTGAAATGAGAGCCGGAGCGGCTGACCTTCAATTAATAACAGCGATAATAAATCATGATATCAAAAATTAGTCGATTGATAGAATATGGTCCCGATTCAATACTAATTGACAATCCCACTTCCTGCAAGCGGCACTAAATGTTGTTGTTATGGTCTTCAGTCCGGAGACTGGTTTGATGCAGCTCTCCACCCTACTCTATCCTGAGCAAGCCTTTTCATATCCTCGTAAGAACGGCAACCCACATCCATTTGAATCTGCTTACTATACGCGTCTCTTGGTCTCCCTCTGCGATTTTTACCCCACATACTTCCCTCCAATGCTACATTTACGATTCCCCGATGTCTAAGAATGTGTCGTACCAAGCGATCCCTTCTTTTAGTCAGGGTATGCCTAAAATTCCTTTTCTCGCCAATTCCGTTCAGTACCTCTTCATTAGTTATGCGATCTACCAACCTAATCTTCAGCATTCTTCTGTAACACCACATTTCAAAAGCCTCTATTCTCTTCCTGTCCGCACTGCTTATCGTAAATGTTTCACTCCCGTACAAGGCAACACTCCACACATATGTCTTCAGAAAAGACTTCACCCATCTACCACCTTCATTGTTTCGTTACCTAATCTAATTCCTTCAGCATCGCCTGATCTTCTAAGACCGCATTCCATTATTTTTGTTTTGCTCTTGTTAATATTCATTTTATACGCTCTCTTCAACACACTGTCCATTCCATTCAACTGCTCTTCCAGGTCCTTTGCTGTCTCTGACAGAATTACAATGTCATCAGCAAAACGCAATGTTTTTATTTCTTCCCCCTGAACTTTAATCCCTATTCCAAATTTTTCCTTGCTTTCCTTCACCGCCTGCTCGATGTAGAAATTAAATAACATCGGAGAAAGGCTACAACCCTGTCTTACTCCCTTCCAAACTGATGCTTCCCTTTCATGCCCTTCGAGTCTAATAACTGCGGTCTGGCTTTTGTACAAGTTGTAAATAACTCTCCTTTCCCTGTATTTTACCCCTGCTGACTTCAGAATTTGAAAGAGTGTATTCCAGTCAAACTTGTCAAACGCTTTCTCCAAATCTACAAAAGCTAAAAATGTAGCTTTGCCTTTCCTTAATCTATCTTCTAAGATAAGACGTAAAGTGAGTATTGCCTCCCGGGTTCCTATGTTCCTCCTGAATCCAAACTGATCTTCCCCGAGGTCAGCTTCTACCAGCTTTTCCATTCTCCTATAAATAATTCGTGTTAAAATTTTGCAACCATGACTTATCAAACTGATGGTTCTGTAATTTTCACACCTGTCTGCGCCTGATTTCTTTGGAATGGGGATTATTACATTTTTCTTAAAGTCTGAGGGTATTTCGCCTGTCTCATACATCCTACACACCAGTTCAAATAGTCTTGTCATGGCTGCCTCTCCCAGAGACTTTAGTAGATCTGAGGGTATGTCATCTACTCCTGGGGCCTTGTTCCGACCTAGGTCTTTCAAGGCTCTGTCAAATTCATCTCTCAGTATAGTATCTCCTATTTCATCTTGATCTACTTCCTCTTCCCTTCCTACAACATCGTCTCTAAGTTCATTTCCTTTGTAGAGCTGCTCTATGTACTCTTTCCACCTTTCAGCTTTCCCTTTCAGCTTTCCCTTTCAGCTGAGAACTGGTTTCCCATCTGAGTTCTTGATATTCGTAGAGTTGCTTTTCTTGTCCCCAAATGTCTCTTTTATTTTCCTGTAGGGGGTATCTACTTTTCCCCTTATTATACATTCTTCTACAGATTTGCATTTGGCTTCTAGCCACTCCTGCTTAGCCAGTTTGCACTTCCTGTCAATCTCATTTCTTAGACGTCTGTACTCCATTTTGCCTGTTTTATTTACTGCATTTTTATATTTTCTCCTTTCATCAATTAAATTTAGTATTTCCTGTGATATCCAAGGATTTTTTGTAGGTTGCATTTCTACCTATTTTGTCCTCTGCTGCCTTCACTATTTCATCTGTCAATGCTACCCATTGCTCTTCTACTGTTTTATTTCCCCCTGTTTCTGTCAATTGTTGCCTAAAGCTCCCTCTGAAATTCTCCAGAACTTCACTTTCCTTCAATTTATCTAAGTCCCATCTCCTTATTTTCCTACCTTTCTGTAGTTTTTTCAGCTTCAACCTACAGTTCATGACTAACAAGTTATGGTCAGAGTCTATATCTGCCCCTGGGTAAGTCTTACACTGTAAAACTTGGTTCCGAAATCTATGTTTTACCATTATAAAATGTATCTGATACCTTCCGGTGTCTCCTGGTCTCTTCCATGTATACAACCTTCTTTTGTGATTCTTAAACCACGTGTTTGTTACGATTAAATCATGTTCCGTGCAAAATTCTACCAGGCGACTTCCTCTTTCATTCCTCCTGCCCAGTCCATATTCACCTACTATTTTTCCTTCTCTTCCTTTTCCTACTACCGAATTCCAGTCTCCCATCACAATTAAGTTTTCCTCTCCCTTAACTGTCTGAATAATTTCCTTTAGCTCCTCATACATTTCTTCGATCTCCTCGTCATCGGCAGAGCTAGTTGGCATATAAACCTGTACTACTGTTGTCGGTGTTGGCTTCGTATCTATCTTGACAATGATAATGCGATCACTGTGCTGGTCATAGTAGTTTACCCGCATTCCTATTTTCTTATTCATTATCAATCCTACTCCTGTGATACCCCAATTGATTTTGTATTTATAATTCTGTACTCACCTGACCAGAAATCCTGTTCATCCTGCCATCGAACTTCACTAATCCCCACTATATCTAACTTCAACCTATCCATTTGCCTTTTTTAAATTTTCTTATTTTACTACCCGATTAAGGGATCTAACATTCCACGCTCCGACCCGTAGAATGCCAGTATTGTGTTTCCTGATGATCACATCCTCCTGAGTAGTCTCCGCCCGGAGATCCGAATGGGGGACTATTTTACCTCCGGAATATTTTACCCGAGAGGATGCCATCATCATATTTTCATACAGTAGAGCTGCATGTCCTCGGGAAAAGTAACGGCTGTAGTTTCCCCTTGCTTTCAGCCGTTCGCAGTAGCTGTGTGGCAAAGCCACATTAGCTGATGTTACAAGGCCAGCTCAGTCAATCATCCAGACTGTTGCCCCTGTAACTAATGAAAAGGCTGCTGCCCCTCTTCAGGAACCACACGTTTGTCTGGCCTCTCCACAGATACCCCTCCGCTGTGGTTGCACCTGCGGTACGGCTATCTGCATCATTGAGGCACGCAAGCCACCCCACCTCGTCAATGTCTGTGGTTCATGGGGGTGGCGGCACTAAATATAAATTAATAATTCTCCCCACCAAAAATCTAATAAGTTAGATAGGATCTGATAACTATTAACGTTAGAAAAACATCCTTCCCTTTTTAACAATGTATTTATTACTACCGTTAAGCAAAAAACAAAAAACAAAAACGAAAACAAAAAAGATTCACATTGAAAATCCAATACAAAACACAAACTAGATTGAACGTCCAAGGTTAAAATTACCATCAAATATGAAAGAATAATCTAGATGATTATGACGTTACACTGATCATTATAAAACTTGAATTTAACACCGACTGACAAGTCAAAAAACCCCTATCACGGATTGATACATTATTCGTAACGGAATAATTGAACCGGAATATCAGTGCAGGGTGGAGTTTCCTAACTACACAATCCCACTATCATGAAGACTTTGATGCAACATTTGTTGCTGGCGAGCGCTTTGCCATAGATTACCAAACTGACGACTTGCGTGTGGAGGCGCTGCGCTGCAGTGTCGTGGTTGCAGGGCGGCTGTAGCTGTAAGCTGAAAATTTCCGCAACCACGAAATAAAAACACGCTCCGTTACTCGGAAGCTGTACTCCCTCCTACCAGCCTCTGTGTTCTCGGCAGTACACAGAGCCTACGATCTCAAGCAGTTCTGCCATGTCAGGGCCACTTCAGTTAGCGTAGACAAGTAATGAAGGCCTAGATGACTCTAGAAGTTGAGTAAATCGTAACTAGTACCTCGGTACATTAGTATTGGCTGGCTGACCTTATCCAAACCGAAAAACAAGGACTTTCAGCTCAAATACAAATCTCAGTGTGTACCCTGAAACTTATTTAACCCTTAGCGAACCAGGTGAGGTCTCAGAGACCGCAAACGCTTATTGTTAGTCAATTTTTAATGGACAGGAGTTGGGAAGGATAACACAGCGTTGTGTAATCGTTGCTTCCAACAGCTGCACTTTTTTCCATTGTCAGTAGCGACAATATCGCGAGTCGGAGCAATCTCATCACATCTTCTTTTGTGCCAGCGGTGTCTGAGACCACACCGGGGCCTTTGCGTCGTTATGGATTCCGCACCGAGCTCTTCGTCTACTGTGGTTTTCAAATGGTTTGAAGACCATTCAGTAACTGATGTGGAATCAGACAGTGACTGTGAGATTCAAAGTGAACATCATTCAGATTCAGAATAGTGTGAAAGTGAAGAAGAATTTGTATTGGCACTGTGAAACGTAGAACATGCTCCACCTGTGACCCAAAAAAAGAATAGAAAGACGCGTTATGTTTCCCACTGTTGCAAGAACCCATCTACCTTGAGTGTTCTATCGACATTTACATCGAGTGCAGAGAATACATTTGAAAAGACAAAAGTTACCAACGAAGTAGTAGTGAAATTCTTATTTTTATGTGAAGCTTTTGGAGAGGTTTTTTTTTTTTTTTTTTTTTTTTTACATTAAATACATAGTAAACAATAAAAATAGGGCACAGAGTAAAATTTAAAAGACAGAGTATTTGACTTTTTACAGTGATAATAAAATAATGTAATGTTAAATCCATTTTCTGCGGTTTTATGTTTGAATAAATATATTCTATACAATTAATTTTAAAATACATTCTTTTTGCAGCATTTATGTAGACAAAAGTTGCCTTTTGCCTAATAAATTGAATTAGTTCACTTAGATAACAATCAGGACTATTTATGATTATTTAAAAATTGCGGTCTGTCAGACCGCACCTGGGACAGAGTGTGACAGAAAAATGTCCTGGGAAGCTAAGGGTTAAGTTCACCCGTCCAAGTATCGGCTCAATAAGCAAAATCTCCGAGTCCGTCCACTAAGAGAACAGGGCGAGAGCAGACGCGTCCGTACTCCAGCGGAGCAAAGCACCAAGTCCACAATACTGCGTCTGCCGCGCAAGACCCCGCGAGAACAAGTTTTTTCGGAAAAACCAATCAGCATCGGGTTCTCAAACTCCAGCCAGTTAAATTTCACTAAACGACACGTTGAAACAGCAGTTCACCATCCAGGTAGTGTAGATCTCAGTGGCTGTAAATCTTTGTAAGCTTCGCAGGAAAGAAAGATGTGTTGTCTCTGCAAGTCAAAAACATATCTTGCAAGCTGAGTTGGCGAGTAAGAGGCAGCAGTAAACGGTCAGCTGGGAAACAGTTGACATGAGCTCAATAATCTTGGCAGTATTAGTCGTCAGTTCGACGTACTTATTGATCATAATTGTTTGGTGATTTCTTTGATCAGTTATTGAAGTTGTGATTTCAATTGTAAACTAGTATGTTTCACAGTGCCGATCTAAAAATATCAGCTGTCTATAGCAATCAAAAAGTATTTACAGAAGTGTATAAGGAACTTGAAGGTGACGTTTCTGTATCTGCACTTTACTACTGGCAGTGATTCCTTGAAGTTTGACCGAACGTGCTAAGTATCTTCATGTAATATTCGCTTAAAAGGTAGGAGACTGGTTTTCACCAATGCTATGATGTTATTACCTTGATTTCATGGAACGTGTTGGCCACTCTGCACCTCAAACATTTAAGATGGCCGCTTAGATTTGTCATTAGCAGAAGGAATGAGTACCGTTACAACCGCACCGCTTTGGCAGGCGGGAGACATAAATTCATCTGGCCTCCTCACACATTTCTTCGATCTTCTCATGATTGGCAGAGCTAGTTGGCATATAAACTTCAACAACTGTGGTGGTGTTGGTTTCTTATCAATGTTAACTACGATAATGCGATCATTTCGCTGCTGCTAATAGTTTACCCGCATTCCGTTTTTCTTATAATCCTGTATTCACCTGACCGGAAATCCTGTTCCTTTTTCCACCAAACTTCACTAATCCCCATTATGTCTAACTTCAACTTATCCATTTCCCTTTTTAAATTTTCTAATCTCCCTACCCGATTAAGGGATCTAACATTCCACGCTCCTATCTGTAGAATGCCTACATATTGACTATTTTTCTTGATGGAGGTATTCCATAATTTTTTCTGCCGTTTCAGTGTGAGCCACAATAACCTTGAGAACGCAGTTACCAGGTGTCGGGACTTGCTTATGTTATGTTGGTAGCGACCAGTTGCCTTTGTACCACATCAACATATCACTTTGAACTCCGCGTGGTATGGGCCAAGTAACTCGAGAGCCACAGAACGTGGTACACCTGCCTGATGTGTAGGGACGTCGCACGCAAAATTGCTGCAACGCGACTCAACTAATGTCTGAAGTAGTGCGGGAGGGAGTGGACACCATGCATCCTGCGACGCTGTCCATTGATCCGAAAGAGAACGACGGGGTGGTGGTGTCTTCTGAACAGCACGTTTCAAGGTATCCCAGATACGATCGATACTGTTCATATCTGGGGAATATGCTGGCCAGCGGAGTTTTTTAAGACTGAGAAACGTGTTCCTGAAGCCACCCAATAGCAATTCTAGTTGTGTTGAATTTTCGAAAGTCTGTCGGAATGTAAAATGGACATGTGTGGATGGAGGTGATCATCCAGGAAGCGTACGTACGTGTCAGCTGTGAGAGTCGTATCTAGAGGTATCAGGGGTCCCATCTCCCGTTACAGAGCCTTCACCAGCTTGAACAATCCCCTGATGACAAGCAGAGTCCATGGATTCGTGAGGTTGTCTGCGTACACGTACACGTCCATCCACTCGATACAATCTGAAACGATAATTGTGAGACGAGGCTACATGTTTAGTCATCAACAGTACAATGTCGGTGTTATAGCACCAGGACAGGCGTAAAGCTTTGTGTCGTGCAGTCAGCAAGTGAGCCTGCGTCTCCAGAAGCCCACATCGATGATTATTTTCATGTTACAGCTGCGGCTTTAGTAAACGGTACAAAAATGGTAATTGACTCTAATAAATGACAATTGTGAAGTCATCTACATGAACACTAATAGAAATCCCCTAAACGTAAGTCACACGATAAATCAAACCTACAGGTCGGCAGTTCTACTAAATACCTAGAAGTAACAATTACTAACAACTTAAATCGGAAAGAAAACAAATGGAATATATTGTAGGGCAGGCAAACCAAAGACTACGTTTCATTGGCAGAACGTTTGGAAGATGCAGCAGTTCTACTAAGGAAACTGCCTACACTACACTTGTGCGTCATATTTTGGAGTACTGCTGCACATTGTGGGATCCACACCAGGTGGGACTGACGAAAGATTTAGAAAAAATTCAGAGAAGGGAAGCTCATTTTGTATTATCGCGATGTAGGGGAGAGACTATCATGGAAATGATACGCGAGTTGGAATGGAAACCATTAAAAGAAAGGCGTATTTGTTTCGGCGAGATCTATTTGCGATATTTCTTTCACCAACTTCCTCATCAGAATGCGAACATATATTGCTAGCACCCACTACATAGGGAGACATGATCATATAATAAAATAAGACAAATCAGATCGAAAACAGGAAGGTTTAGGTGTTTCTCGCGAGCTATTAGAGAATGAAACTATAGAGAAATATCATAAAAGTGGTTTGAAGAACCCTCTGCCATGCACTTGAATGTGACTTCGAGAGTATCCATTTAGATGTAGATTGATATGGTGTCGGATATGTCCGAAAACAACAGACAACATATCAATAATTTTAACGTAATGTACAAGCTTTAAAATTTTAACGTAATGTACAAGCCTACCCCCATGAACCACAGACATTGCCGAGGTGGGGTGGCTTGCGTGCCTCAACGATGCAGATAGCCGTACCGTAGGTGCAACCACAGCGGAGGGGTATCTGTGGAGGAGCCAGACAAACGTGTGGTTCCTGAAGAGGGGCAGCAGCCTTTTCAGTAGTTACAGGGGCAACAGTCTGGATGATTGACTGAGCTGGCCTTGTAACATCAGCTAATGGGACTTTGCCCCACAGCTACTGCGAACGGCTGAAAGCAAGGGGAAACTACAGCCGTTACTTTTCCCGAGGACATGCAGCTCTACTGTATGAACATATGATGATGGCATCCTCTCAGGTAAAATATTCCGGAGGTAAAATAGTCCCCCATTCGGATCTCCGGGCGGGGACTACTCAGGAGGATGTTTTCATCAGGAAAAACAATACTGGCATTCTACGGATCGGAGCGTGGAATGTTAGATCCCTTAATCGGGTAGGAAAATTAGAAAATTTAGAAAGGGAAATGGATAGGTTGAAGTTAGATATAGTGGGGATTAGTGAAGTTCGGTGGCAGGATGAACAGGATTTCTGGTCAGGTGAGTACTGGATTATAAATACAAAATCAGTTGGGGGTATCACAGGAGTAGGACTGATAATGAATAAGAAAATAGGAATGCGGGTAAACTACTATGAGCAGCACAGTGATCGCATTATCATTGTCAAGATAGATACGAAGCCAACACCGACAACAGTAGTACAGGTTTATATGCCAACTAGCTCTGCCGATGACGAGGAGATCGAAGAAATGTATGAGGAGCTAAAGGAAATTATTCAGACAGTTAAGGGAGAGGAAAACTTAATTGTGATGGGAGACTGGAATTCGGTAGTAGGAAAAGGAAGAGAAGGAAAAATAGTAGGTGAATATGGACTGGGCAGGAGGAATGAAAGAGGAAGTCGCCTGGTAGAATTTTGCACGGAACATGATTTAATCGTAACAAACACCTGGTTTAAGAATCACAAAAGAAGGTTGTATACATGGAAGAGACCAGGAGACACCGGAAGGTATCAGATAGATTTTATAATGGTAAGACATAGATTCCGGAACCAGGTTATAAACTGCAAGACGTACCCATGGGCAGATATAGACTCTGACCATAACTTGTTAGTCATGAACTGTAGGCTGAAACTGAAAAAATTGCAGAAACGTAGGAAAATAAGGAGATGGGACTTAGATAAATTGAAGGAAAGTGAAGTTGTGGAGAATTTCAGGGGGAGATTTAGGCAACAATTGACAGAAACAGGGGGAAATAAAACAGTAGAAGAGGATTGGATAGCTTTGAGAGATGAAATAGTGAAGGCAGCATAGGTAGGAAGGCAATACGCACAAAAAATCCTTGGATATCACAGGAAATACTAAATTTAATTGATGAAAGGAGAAAATATAAAAATGCAGTAAATGAAACAGGCAAAATGGAGTACAGACAATTAAAAAATGAGATTGACAGGAAATGCAAAATGGCTAAGCAGGAGTGGCTAGGAGCCAAATGCAAATCTATAGCAGAATGTATAAGAAGAGGAAAAGTAGATACCGCCTACAGGAAAATAAAAGAGACATTTGGGGACAAGAAAAGCAACTCTACGAATATCAAGAACTCAGATGGTAAGCCGGTTCTCAGCAAAGAAGGGAAAGCTGAAAGGTGGAAAGAGTACACAGAGCAGCTCTACAAAGGAAATGAACTTACAGCAATGTGGTAGGAAGGGAAGAGGACGTAGATCAAGATGAAATAGGAGATGCTATACTGTGAGATGAATTTGACAGAGCCTTGAAAGACCTAGGTCGGAACAAGGCCCCAGGAGTAGATGACATACCCTCAGAGCTACTAAAGTCTCTGGGAGAGCCAGCCATGACAAGACTATTTGAACTGGTGTGTAGGATGTATGAGACAGGCGAAATACCTTCAGACTTTAAGAAAAATGTAATAATCCCCATTCCAAAGAAATCGGGCGCAGACAGGTGTGAAAATTACAGAACCATCAGTTTGATAAGTCATGGTTGCAAAATTTTAACACGAATTATCTACAGGAGAATGGAAAAGCTGGTAGAAGCTGACATCGGGGAAGATCAGTTTGGATTCAGGAGGAACATAGGAACCCGGGAGGCAATACTCACTTTACGTCTTATCTTAGAAGATAGATTAAGGAAAGGCAAACCTACATTTTTAGCTTTTGTAGATTTGGAGAAGGCATTTGACAATGTTGATTGGAATACACTCTTTCAAATTCTGAAGTCAGCAGGGGTAAAATATAGGGAAAGGAGAGTTATTTATAACTTGTACAAAAGCCAGTCCGCAGTTATTAGACTCGAAGGGCATGAAAGGGAAGCATCAGTTGCGAAGCGAGTAAGACAGGGTTGTAGCCTTTCTCCGATGTTATTCAATTTGTACATCGAGCAGGAGGTGAAGGAAAGCAAGGAAAAATTTGGAATATGGATTAAAGTACAGGGGGAAGAAATAAAATCATTGCGTTTTGCTGACGACATTGTAATTCTGTCAGACACAGCAAAGGACCTGGAAGAGCAGTTGAATGGAATGGACAGTGTGTTGAAGAGAGCATATAAAATTAACATTAACAAGAGCAAAACAAAAATAATGGAATGCGGTATTAGAAAATCGGGCGATGCTGAAGGAATTAGATTAGGTAACGAAACAATGAAGGTGGTAGATGGGTTTTGTTACTTGGGTAGTAAAATAACATGTGATGCTCGCAGTACAGAAGATATAAAATGCAGAATGGCAATGGGAAGAAAAGCATTTTTGAAAAAGAGAAATTTGCTAACATCGAATATTAATTTAAGTGTAAGGAAGTCTTTTCTGAAGGCATTTGTGTGGAGTGTTGCCTTGTACGGGAGTGAAATATGTACGATAAGCAGCGCGGACAGGAAGAGAATAGAGGCTTTTGAAATGTGGTGTTACAGAAGAATGCTGAAGATTAGATGGGTAGATCGCATAACCAATGAAGAAGTACTGAACAGAATTGGTGAGAAAAGGAATTTTAGGCATACCCTGGCTAAAAGAAGGGATCGCTTGGTAGGACACATTCTTAGACATCGGGGAATCGTAAATTTAGCATTGGAGGGAATTGTGTGGGGTAAAAATCGCAGAGGGAGACCAAGAGACGCGTATAGTAAGCAGATTCAAGTGGATGTGGGTTGCCGTTCTTACGAGGAGATGAAAAGGCTTGCTCAGGATAGAGTAGGGTGGAGAGCTGCAACAATCTAGTCTCCGGACTGAAGACCATAACAACAACAATGTACTAGCAAGTGCCTAATGTTTATAGACAATGTAATAATCCCCACTCGAAAGAGAGCAGGGGTAAAGGCAGAGAGATGTGATAATTACAGAACCATCACTTTAATAAGTCATGGCTGAAAAATTTTAACACAAATTACTTACAGAAGGATGGAGAAGCTGGTAAAAGTCGACCTCGGGAAGCTGGTAAAAGTCGACCTCGGGAAAGGTAAATTCGGATTCAGGAGAAATGTAGGAACACGAGAGGCAATCCTTACTTTACAGCTTATCTTAGCTGATGTATTGAGGAAAGGCAAACCTACATTTTTAGCTTTTGTAGATTTGGATAATGCTTTACAATGTTGATTGGAATAAACTCTTTGAAATCAGCAGGAGTAAAATATAGAGAATGGATGGTTGTTTACATCTTGTACAAAAACCAGACAACAGTTATCAGAGTTGAAGGCCATGAAGGTGAAGCAGAAGTTGGGAAGGGAGTAAGACACGGTTGTAGCCTTTCTCCAATGTTATTCAATTTGTACAATGAGCAAGCTATAAAGGAAAGCAAGGAGAAATTTGGAGAAGGAATTAAAGTTCAAAGTGAAGAAATAAAAACATAGCGTTTTGCGGATGACTTTGTAATTTTGTCAGAGACAGCAAAGGACCTGGAATAGCAGATGCACATTAACAAGAGCAAAACAAGGGTAATGGACTGCAGCCTAAGAAGATCAGGTGATGCTAAAGGAATTAGTTTAGGTAACGAAACAGTAAAGGTGATAGATGAGTTTTGTTACTTGGGCAGAAAAATAACAGACGATATAAAATTCAGAATGGCAGTGGGAAGAAAAGCGTTTTTTTTTTTAAGAGAAATTTTTAACATTGAATATTAATTTAAACGTAAGGAACTTCTTTCTGAAGGTATCTGTGTGGAAGGTGCTTTTTACGCGTGTGAAACACGGACGATGAACAGTGCGGAGAGGAAGAGGACAGAGGCTTTTGAAATGTGGTGTTACAGAAGAATGCTGAAGATCACGTGGGTAACTAATGAGGAGGTACTGAACAGAATTGGTGAGAAAAGGAATTTCTGGCATACCTTGACTAAAAGAAGGGATCGATTGGTAGAAACATTCTTAGACATCAATGAATCGTGAATTTAGCATTGTAGGGAAGTGTGTGGGGCAAAAATCGCAGAGGGAGACGAAGAGATGAATTCAGTAAGCAAATGGATATAGGTGGCAGTTCTTATGGGCAGATGGAGACGCTTGCTGAGAATAGAGTGGAGAGTCTCCGGACTGAAGACTACAAGAACGGGATCAATGTCTTGGTTCAGAAAATAAATTACTTTAAAGAAGCGATCTTGGCTACATTTCCGTTTGGGTTTTGTTTTAAAATTGTACCTAGACGTACGTGATGGTCGTTTATGCGAACTACATAGACCTGGCGAGGGCTGTCTCACAGAGTGCATTCGTCCATGACATACTGACCGCACCCTGGGCCTCTATGGTGTAGGTCAGTGTTTTTGAACCTGTCGGACGCGACTCCCACGGGGGGGGGGGGGGGGTCGCAAAGTCTTCCTCGGGGATCGCTGTCACAGGAGGAAGTACTTGCACAACAAAAAACTGGGAGTTCCGTAATACAAATTCATTCGCCAAAGTGAAATTTATTTGATGTTAAAATTTCGGAGTTCCTTGTGAACATTCATTATGAATTGAATACATCAATAGATTCTTTAATACACTTTCTTAATGATGAATTAGCACAAAGTCTGAAAAGAGTTTTCAGGACCCAAACGATAGGTTAAAGAACATGAAATAAGTTATTCTGAAAAAACCGCAAAAATCATCTGCTTCTTCTTGTTGCGGTTAGTGAGGAAGGAGAGGGTGTTGCCAGAATATTTTTATTTGAAAGGGAGTCGCATATTCGGAAAAGTTTGAATAACGCCGGTCTAGAGAGTGATAAGCTACATCTGTCGGGTACACAGTGGCGATTCACGTAGATTTTTCTTCTAGGGGATTCAAAGGAAGATGGATAAGAAAATTCCAAACAAAAAAGAAAAAATAAGTCCCCGTCAATTCAAAACAATTTATACACGGTCAAGGTTCGTAAAAGAGATTTTTCTTTTTCTTTCTTACTTTTTTTTTCGCAAAACGGTAAATTTTATGATCAAAATAGTTATATGCTCCACAATTTTGTCTGAACTGTCCACAAAAACTGTTCTGATACTTTATTCCCTAATATTTATCATTCTCAGAAAAAGCCGTTTTAAAGTTGTAGTCTCATTTACATGTACTCGTTTCCACGGCACCCTTGAGGTACTTGGCGCAGTTTTTTAACGTGGTTTTCCTGGTAGGCGGACTCCGCGATCTGCTTTACTGCCAGCCTCGGTGGCCGAGCGCTCTGCGGCGCGCCAGTCACGGTCCGCACAGCCACTACGGTCAGGAGTTCGAATCCCCCCTCGGACATGGATATTTGTGCCGTCCTTAGTATTAGCTAGTTCATAAGGAGTTTGTAAGTTTAGAGACTGATGACCCCTTAGTTAAGTCCCATAAGCTCTACAAACATTGCGGCCGCGGTGGCCGATGGGACTGAGGCGCTCCAATCACGGTCTGCACGGCCACTACGGTCGGGGGTTCCCCCCTCGGGTATGGATATTTGTGCCATCCTTAGTATAAAGTAGTTAGTAAGTAGTTTGTAAGTTTAGGGACTGATGACCCCGTAGTTAAGTCCCATAAGCTTAACAAACAACATTTCTACAAACATTTGAATCTAAGGACTTTTTCAATATTCTGCTTCTTCTTTTACAACCTCCTGAGACGACGTAAAGTGTTGCAACAGCGAGCTCAAAAGCACCACAAAATTTAATGCAATCCACAATTTTAGAGGACACGTAACGGTTTTTGCGAATCTTATCATTGTGCCTTTCATCTGACTGCCTGTAAATACTGTCAAGCTGTTGTGTAATATCGTGTTTATATATGAGGTAGTGCTCTAGCTTCGCAGTCATATATGATGCAAAACGCTCATGTTAAATGTGCAAGATCGTCAATGCCTTTTACACATTCAAGTTATTTCACACCCAGACTTTTCTTTGGCGAAGGCGAAAAACAGTAACATTTGTTTGTAATTTCACAACCACACGTCCAGTCTTTTCTCCCATAAATGTTTCGTTTGTAATTTCTTAAAATTTCTTCTTTTGTTATTAGTTTTTTTCTCTCTCTCTCTTCTTTTAATTGATATCAGGTATCGGTCTCCCTAATCCTTGATAGGAAGCTTCTCCTGAACTGAACGGGAAAAGAAATTTAGTCTGTTTTATCCTTTGCTCTGTATTATTACACAGATTAACTTGACAATTAGCAGAGAACTAAACTGATAACTCGGGTTTTCAAACTCACAACTCCATATCGAATCCTCGCGACGTCGTGCGTGACCAGCTGTAAAAGCTGTTGGCTGAAGAACTCGGGAAGAAGAGGAACTGCATTCTAGCAAGGTGCGGCAGCACGGATTGGCAGAGATTGGGGGGGGGGGGGGAGGGCTAGAGGCTTTGGCGAATACATCCATGCCCGAGGGGGGATTCGAACCCCGACCGTAGCGGACGTGTAGACTGTGACTGCGCGCCGCAGACCGCTCGGCCACTGCGCCCCCCCCCCCTCCGGTCCTCCGCCCCCTTCTCCATCCCTCGCCAAGGAATTCAGTGGCTGGAAAGCGGTCGCAGGGGATGCAGAACTCGATTTTTCGCCAAGTTCGAAGCAGGCCCGGTAGAGCTGACAGCCAGCTTCGAACTTGACTGCAGGAGGTTCGTATACGTTACTAAATAAGAAGTCGAGAGAGTAGATTGTTTATAGTTAAACAGCGTTGTATACTGTGAAGTTCTCTCAGAGGCGAATTCTTATGTGGGGGTTCACTGCTACGTTGCGCCATAGGACGAACCGCCTCTCGCCGAGGAGGTTCGAGTCCTCCCTGGAGCATGGGTGTGTGTGTTGTTCTTAGGTTAGTTTACCTAGGTTTAAGTAGTTTGTAAGCTACGGACTGAGGACCACGTAGTTTGGTCCGATAGATTTACAGACATTTGAGCATTTGAACATTTTGAACGAACCGCCTCTGCGATTTCCTTTGGTGTTTGTGAAGGAACCGCTGGCCAGCGCTCGGCACTTTCAGGACGTTGTAAGGACAGTATTTGGCCATTCTTACAAAATAAATTTTGAGTGAATTTGTAAATCTCTTAATAGGGTGCAGGAATTTCTATTTGCTGGAGCGTAGAAGACCGTCTCCCTGCTTGGGTCGGCTGCTGGCAGCGCTTTCCCAGTGCTGGGAGGAGGTGCGTTTGGGCCGTGGCAGTCGGCGGCTGTGTGGCCACGTGAACGTTAGGTAAGCGCGCCATCGCCCCCGCCGTGACGTCACGCCGGCACGCGGCCGCCACACCGGGAACACCGGCCCTGGCCTCCAGCACACTCTCTGGACAGAGGAAAAACACTCAAATCAGAGCAGGCAGGTTCTGGCGTGGTGTTTTCAACTTCTGTGTAGGGACTTGACACAAAATTCTAACACGGGTTTCTCTTGCCTGAATGACCAAATGGATCGAAACCGTATATCCAAACATTCTGCAACCAGAATGGTGTTAAAGCTTAGCGTGACATACAAAATGCCAAATTATACGTCTACATGCACTTAGTTACTTTACACATCACACTGAAGAGCCTGGCAGAGGTTTCGCTCCAATTACATCCCATTTACCTACTATTCCATTCTCGAAAATCTCACGGGAAGAAAGGATACCTAAATCTCTCCGTTCGAGCACTAAATTCTCTTCTTTTGCATACATTATAATTTCTTGTAAATCATACGTAGAGGAAGGGAAGGAAGAAGGATAGGCCGCATTTGGGCATTGAAATTAATCAATGGCGACATGTGACAATGTAAGCCGGGCCGGGAATCTAACCCGGGTCTCCCGTTTCTGGCCAGCGATCGCCTTAACCACTTGGCCACCCGTGCTCGCCTCCCGTCGGTCTCAAATTCTCACAAGTCGCACGCTATATTTGTAGCGCCTATATCGTCCATGCCCTTTTACACTCGCCATTACGGATTCCCGTGCGGGGTCGGATACATATTACTGCATCTGCGGTGAAGTAGGTGAAGGAAACGCCGTCATCGGTTTAAATACTTATTGCATTGGACGTCCGAAAGAACAGACACCACACCTGCTTCGCAGCCAAATTACATTTTCAAATGATCCGTAATGGCGAGAGTTCAAATGTTTGTAGAGCTTATGGGACTTAACTACGGGGTCATCAGTCCCTAAACTTACAAACTACTTATGAACTAGCTAAGACTAAGGACGGCACAAATATCCATGCCCGAGGGGGGAGTCGTATCCCCGACCGTAGCGGCCGTGCAGACTGTGACTGACGCGCCTCAGCCAGCTCGGCCATCGGAGCCGGCGAGAGTGTAAGAGGGCATGGACATAGGGACGCTACAATCATAGCGTGCGACTTGTGAGAATTTGAGACGGGCGGCAGGCGAGTACGGGTGGCCAAATGGTTCATGAGACCGCTGGCTCGAAAGAACAGACACCACACCAATACAATAAATAATTTCTTGTTGTTGTTGTTGTTGTTGTTGTTGTTGTTGTGGTCTTTAGCCCAAAGACTGGTTTGAAGCAGTCCTCCACACTACCGTGTCTTGAACAAGCCTCTTCATAAGAGCGGCAACTCGCATCCTTATGAACTGCTTACTGTAACCCGCTCTCGGTCGCTCTCCACCATTTTTATCCCCCACATGTTCCTCCAGAACTACGTTGACGATTCCTTGATGTGTCCTGCCAAAATATCCTTTCTTTTAGTCAAAACATGTCACAAATTTCTTTTCCCCCCAATTCTATTTAGTATGTGGGAATTTCTTGCCGAGGTGGCCGAGGGGACTGAGGCACTACAGTCGCGGTCTGCACACCCACTACGATCGGGGGTTCGAATCCCCACTCGGGCATGGATATTTGTGCCGTCATTAGTGTAAGCTACTTAATAAGTAGTTTCTAAGTTTAGGGACTGATGACCCCGTAGTTAAGTCCCATAAGCTATACAAACATTTGAACTTTTTTTTTAATTTCTTTATTTCGCAATCGGAGGAGAAAGTCAGTGATCTGTCATTAATTGAATTTTCCGTCGGTGCTTGCCAGAACATAATGCTACTATTAAAAAGGAAAAATTCATGGTGTACTGTAAAATTATTTGTTGAGTTATACAAAACGAGTTGCCCTTCTTGACCTCAACATAGGAAGGACGCTAGACAGAAAACTAGCTCTGTTTTCCTTCCTAGGGGCACCGTCTTGTAGTAGACCCTCATCACCTCTTTATTGACTTTAAGACTACATACGACAGCATCAGTAGAAGCCGGTTGTTTCAGCCTTGCAGGAGAAGGGGATACATGAAAAGCTCCTGAGAGTGGTTAAAATAATTATGTCTGACGTAAGAAGCAGCATTCAAGGAAATTATTCAGACTCCCTGGAAATAAAAAATTGGGCTACGTCAAGGAGATACATTAGCATGCTTATTATTTAAGATAGCACTCGAGAAGGTGAACAGGAAAGCAGGCTTACAGACCAGGGATACCATCTACTACACGTCAGTGCAGATTTTAGCACCTGCAGATGATGGAGACATCATAGCACGGACCGTACAAGGCTATTCAAAATGAAGGAACAGACTTCAGAAATTTATTGCTTTAAAACTATGAAAGATAGAAACACAGTCCCAAAGTTCTTGGAAAGAGGAAAGCTCACATTTTTCTACATTCGATTTGAGCACCATGTGTTACATGACAAATATGGAAGCAGTGGCTCATTTCTTGCCACACATAAAGCAGCTGGTTTCTCATTATTAAATTCACAGCCTCAACAATTTGATGTATCGGACTTTCAAAGATGTCAGGCAATAGTGTAATCAGAAACATTGTCTTTTATGTAACTCCACAGATAAGTTACAAAGTGTGAGGTCTGGAAACGAGGGAAGCCATGGTTGATGAAGTTGATCTGCTACTGCTCCTCATCCAGTCCAACACCATGGAATGGTGTCAGTGCGGTAATGTTGGATGTTGGTACAGAAATTGTGGTGTCGCACAAGTACAAAGTGCGCGCCACCTACTTTCGCCGCGCGCCGCCATGCACGCACGGCGCGGCGTTCTCACGACGACAGCCACGAGCGCCCTCTGCTGCAACCCCGCTCGTGGCCACCACGGAAAGACACCGGTCACTTCGGACTGAGATAGCAACGAGTTAGGACCTTCGTAATCAGATAGGCACCAGTGAAGACTTTGCTATCGTACAGGCACTAGGCAGGCCTCTAACAACTATGTATCAACATTCTGCAGTACTATGTAAAAGTTAAGTATTGTTACATTCTGTGCAATATATATCTCTTTCTAATTTACTCTAGTGTTTATAGTTTCTGGCTGCTCCCCTCCGTACCTGCACCAGCGTGCTATCTTATTCCTGTGTCGGTCTCATCCACTCGGCCACCGACACCTACGACGAGGCTGGGACACAAAAGCGGCGACGAAGTTGGGACACAAAAGTGGCGACGAGGATGGGATACAAAAGTGGCGACGAGGAGTGATAGAACCGTGGACCAGCACGCTAGCAGCAGCCAGACAGCAGCAGTCGGAGCACACAGAAATTGCTCCCGCCCACCCACCCTTATTATAAGAATTTTGGGGGAACATATTCAGTTGCGTGTTTTGTGGACTTTTTTGTTGCAGAGTGTCCTCTTTCATATTGCATTTGTGTTTTGTTATAATTTACTTGTATGCGCGGCGCCTAATCGTTCAGCATGGCCACTACCCCGAACCCAAACTTAATGGAAATTATTCAGTTACAGACGGCGCAAATCACTCAACTACTGCAGGCCGTGTCGCAGTTGACGGCACAGGCTGCTCACCAACAACAGCCGTCACATCAGCAGCCCACACCTGCCGCTGTACCGCTCCCTACGTTCCGCCAGTACAACGAACGTGAGGAAGAATGGAGCGACTACTTCGCACAGTTTCAAGAACACGTCGCGGCTCATCAAATTACAGGTCAGAGAGTGAAGAACCTTTTCTTATCGATTGTGGGCCCCCAGACCTTCGTACTATTGCAAAAACTTTTCCCTCTCGCATCTCCTCGTGATGTAGACTTTGAACAAATTGTAGATGCACTGAATGCTCATTATGAGAGAAAAGTTCTTGTAGCCGCTGCACGATACCGATTTTTCAGACATAAAAAATTACCGCAGCAGTCACACCAAGAGTGGATTACGGAATTGAAGGGCTTAACCCGCCAATGTAAATTTACTTGCTCTTGTGGACTTTCTTATAGTGACGTTATGTTGCGAGATGCGATTACGCAGAATATTCAGGACCCCAGAATTAGAGCAGCAATTCTGAAACAGTCTGACCCCTCATTAGACAGTGTACTGCAGCTTATAGAAGCGCATGATACTTTTGACTTAGCAGATGTAGAAATGCAAAGCCACAGTGTAAATTCAGTGCGCCGCAACGGACGCTTTCCTAGCCGTAGTTCTCAGTATAGCACTAGTGATTCTTATTTTTCTACCGGCCGTGCTGAACAGACAGTGAACAGTAGCCAGGGTAAAAGTGCGACGCAAAGGTCGCCCCGTAGTGTTAGACACAGTAATTTGCATAACGGGCGCCAACGCTCATTTCAGAAAAATGTTCGTAAGTCTTGCCCCCAGTGTGTATCTCGCCACAAACGTGCACAGTGCCCAAGTCGCAACGCAACCTGTTATCAATGTGGCAAATCGGGACATGTACAGTCAGTGTGTATGCAGAATGTAAATTCAAAACACAGTAACGTTAGGAATAGTGCTTCGCAAAGTGCGGCAACAGTGCATGCAGTAAATGTCATACACGCTGTGGACTTGAGCTGTGCTTCTGTTGGTTTTCAAATGCAAGAACAATTTTCTCCGCCTACGGCAAAACTATATAGTGCACCACGTAGCAAGCGCCGACGAGCGCGTAAAACAGTGCAACTGAAAAGGGTTCGGGACAAGCAAAATGACTATGAACAGTGCATTCCTGTAGTGAAAATAGTGCCTTCTGCAACTGCTCCTTGTAATAGTGCCCAGTACTGTGTAGCTAGTGACAGTAGACATCAAGTAGCTACTCAAAAGTGTAGTGCAGTAGTTAGTGACTCTGTAGTAGCCTCGCATTGCGCGGACGCCGATCCGGCGGTAGTGCCATCTAGTGCCAGTGTTGTTAATCCGCTGCGTGCCGAGTCTGCGCCGCTTCCTTCACTACGCGGCCCGCGCATACGCAGCAAACAAACCGTAGCAGACGTTGCCCACATTCGCGCATCTGTCGTGCGCCAGAAGCACAAACTTTTTGTAAATCTCTCCATAGAAAATAAGACGGTGCAATTTCAGCTTGATACTGGTTCCGCTGTTACCTTAATAAATAGAGATACTTATGAACTTCTGGGTTCGCCAAAATTGTCGCCGTCACAGCAAGTGTTAACAGCTTATACAGGTGAAAATATTCCCGTGCTAGGAACATGTAGCCTGCCCGCCTCTTTTCAAGGTGTAACAAAAACAGTTGCTTTTGTAGTTCTTCAGGCCAAATCGACACAGAACATTTTTGGACTAGATGCTTTTGACTTGTTTGGTTTATCAATTCAAAGAGATGTGCTTCAAATTTCGTCAATAGTGCCTCAGGATAAAATCAATGCATTGTGTGACAAATATAGTGACCTGTTTTCGCCGGAACTAGGTTGTGCAAAAGACTTCGTGGCACATGTAACTTTAAAAGAATCTGCAGTTCCAAAATTTCGTAAAGCTAGACCAGTGCCTATCGCAATGCGTGATACAGTTGCCGAAGAACTTAAACGTTGGCAAGATAGTGGGGTGATTTCTCCTGTTTCTGCGAGTCAGTGGGCCTCGCCTTTAGTAATTATACCCAAGCCGTCAGGAAAACTTCGTCTCTGTGCGGACTTTAAATCAACAGTGAACAGTCAAACAATTGTAGACACTTACCCTCTGCCCAGACCTGAGGAACTTATGGACAAATTAGGACAGTCTCGCTTCTTTTCTAAGATTGATTTAGCAGAGGCATACTTACAGATTCCACTTGATGACGAGTCAAAAAAGTTTTTCGTCATTAATACTCACATGGGCCTTTTTCAATTTCAACGCCTACCCTTTGGCTGTTCTTCCGCCCCTGCTATTTTTCAGCGTTTTTTGGAACAGCTGACAGTTTCGGTACCTTGTTGCTCGAACTATTTAGATGACATTGTGGTATCCGGACGTAAAGTTGAAGAACATTTAGCAAACCTGGAGTGCCTTTTCAAAGTTTTGACTGCAACAGGTCTACGTTGTAATAAAGCAAAGCGTTCGTTTTTTCAAACTGAAATAGAGTACCTAGGCCATGTGATTAATGCCCAAGGAATTCATCCCTTACAATCACATCTTCGAGCAATCAAAGACTTGCCTCCTCCTAAGAATGTGCACGAATTGCAAGCAGTGATGGGAAAGCTTAACTATTATTTCAGGTTTATTCCCAATGCCTCTCAGATTGCAGCTCCACTGCATCACTTACGTAGGAAGAATGTTCCTTTTGTATGGTCTAAAGATTGTCAGGTTGCCTTTGACAAACTAAAGTCTGCACTACTCAGTGATGCAAGTTTGATTCCCTTTGACCCACAGAAGCCTGTAGTGTTAGCAGTTGACGCCTCGTCGTACGGTCTGGGCGCAGTAATCTCACATCGCATTGGATCTCACGATCGTCCTATTGCCTTTGCATCCAAGCTACTGACGCCAACGCAACAGAATTACAGTCAGATAGAAAAGGAGGCCTTAGCAATCATTTACGGCGTCACAAAGTTTCATCATTATCTCTATGGCAGAAAATTCTATTTGTTGACAGACCACAAGCCTCTCACGTCGTTGTTCTCACCCACAAAGCCAATTCCGCCACGTACGGCACAAAAGCTTCAGAGATGGTCCTTGATATTGTCTAATTATCAGTATGATATTTTGTACCGACCTACCACTAAACATGCTAACGCGGACACACTTTCCCGACTTCCGGTTGGCCAGGATGTATCATTTGATTCTTCAGAAATGGCATGTTGTCAGATAGACTCCAGAGATGCTTCCGCTGTCGCAGACTTTCCTTTGAACTCTCGTCGGGTTGCACAGGAAACAGCTGCGGATGCAGACCTAAGTGTGGTAGCACGTTTTGTTCGCTCAGGGTGGCCTGCCAGAGCCAAAGACATTGATCAGCCTCTGGTTCGACGTTATTTTGCACAACGTCATGCATTATCTTTAAGTCAGGGTGTACTGTTGTTGCATACCGACAACGACCAAGCAAGAGTGATTGTTCCTCGTTCCCTGCAACGAGAAGTGTTACGCCTCCTGCATCAAGGACATTGGGGTATTGTTAGGACAAAGCAACTGGCCAGACGTCATTGTACCTGGGTTGGTATGGACGCTCAGATAGAGAACATGACGTCACAGTGTACTGTTTGTGCGGAGCATCAGGCGGCTCCTCCGCAACGTTTCTCGGATTGGTCACGCCCCAAGGGACCATGGCAACGTTTACATATTGACTTTGCCGGACCTTTCTGGAATACGCGCTGGTTAATTGTTGTAGACGCTTTCAGCAAGTTTCCTTTTGTGATTGCCATGAACTCAACGACAGCTTCTAGTACAATCAGTGCCTTAACATCAGTGTTTTGCATCGAAGGCTTGCCTGAAACTATCGTCAGTGACAATGGACCTCAGTTTGTTAGTGCGGAATTTCAACAGTTTTGTCGCGTGAATGGCATTCAGCATATCACCACCGCACCTTTTCACCCTCAGTCCAATGGTGAAGCAGAACGTTTCGTTCGAACATTCAAGTCTCACATGGAGAAGATGAAAGGTCAGCACTCCAGGCAGCAAGCTCTTCAAATTTTCCTGTCTACGTATCGGTGCATGCCACGTGACGGCCCGTCTCCTGCCGAGCTGCTACACGGCCGCCGTCACCGCACTCTCCTTCACCTGCTGCAGCCTCCCACGCACCGAGTCGTTTCGTATGGCGCTACGCGTTTTCAGGTTTCCACGCCGGTGCTGTACAGGGTGTTTGCTGGCAACAAGAAGACATGGATGCCGGGCACCATTCAGCGCGTGCTCGGTCGCAATATGTATGTTGTACGTTCTTCCACAGGGTCGGAGCTGCGGCGCCACGCAAACCAATTGCGCTTGCACAGGCCGCGCGATCCTGTCTCCGGTTTCTTGATTCCAGACCCAGTTCACCGCCAGGGAGCACAACCACATCGTTCGTCCCCGGACTACGAGATCGTCCCGATGGAGATCGACGCGTCGCCGCCGCTGTCGCCGCCGCAGATGACAGCGTCACCGAGAGGGACTCCGGGACCGTGCGGGCCCCCCCCAGCTTGGGCCACGCACCTCAGAAGAAGATGACCTGCTCCCTCTGGGCGGGGGCGGGCGCCCTTCCCCAGGTTTCGGCGGGTTCCCTGGAGGATCTCAAGGCAGATGCCGGGGCGCGGACGGCGTCTCGATCCCAGCCTCAGCTACGACGCCCGTCCCACCAGTAACGCCTCCGCCCAGGCCCTCCTCCCAGTGCCGTCGCCGTGGCCCTCAGCCCTACGCCACGACGGCGCGGCGGTTTGGGGGGGAGGGGTGTGGTGTCGCACAAGTACAAAGTGCGCGCCACCTACTTTCGCCGCGCGCCGCCATGCACGCACGGCGCGGCGTTCTCACGACGACAGCCACGAGCGCCCTCTGCTGCAACCCCGCTCGTGGCCACCACGGAAAGACACCGGTCACTTCGGACTGAGATAGCAACGAGTTAGGACCTTCGTAATCAGATAGGCACCAGTGAAGACTTTGCTATCGTACAGGCACTAGGCAGGCCTCTAACAACTATGTATCAACATTCTGCAGTACTATGTAAAAGTTAAGTATTGTTACATTCTGTGCAATATATATCTCTTTCTAATTTACTCTAGTGTTTATAGTTTCTGGCTGCTCCCCTCCGTACCTGCACCAGCGTGCTATCTTATTCCTGTGTCGGTCTCATCCACTCGGCCACCGACAACTACGACGAGGCTGGGACACAAAAGCGGCGACGAAGTTGGGACACAAAAGTGGCGACGAGGATGGGATACAAAAGAAATGATGCCCAGCGGCCTGGAGCGCCACGTTGCGGAACGCGCGGTCTCCCGCGTCGGGGATTCGAATCCTCCCTCGGACATGGATGTGTGTGTTGTCCTTAGGTTAGCTTAACTTACTTTAAGTAGTTCGTAAGACTAGGGACTGATGATCAACGCAGTTTGCTCCCATAGGATTACAAACATTGGAACATTTTTTAGAAATGAGGCAGAGAACCATCTGGCATGAAGATGAAGCCATCTGAATCCTCTTCATGTTGAGAAAATAATCACATTAAAAGAAGATTTTATAGACAGTATGCCGTCAACTTTCAGTGAGAATTGATTCATTTGAATGAGTTGATGGCTTTAAGTATCTTGGTTCCACAGTCACTTGTTTTAATGACATTGTAACCTCTTACCTCTGGGTATAAGTACCAATCACCCCAAACACGATAAAACCGCGTCCAAAGGGAATGTAAGGGCACAAACCATGGGAGGATTTTTTATTTAACCGTGTGTGTACTTAAGAATAATTGATTTGTGTCGGACTTTGGACAGACTATTTGCTAAACTGGGACAAAATGCTGTGTACAAGTATTAATCAGTCTACTGAATGTTACTTATACGTTATATGTTATATTACTTTAAAACCACTAGGTACAAATAAGTAGAAAGCGTTAAAATTATGGTCCAATAAAAAACATTACAATCTCTATGGAAAGCACTTATTTACTACTTAAATATAGCCCTGAATATGAAAGAAATATTTGCACTTGATCAAACAATGAAAGATTTTGGACATAGATGCCCCTAGTTCTGTCACTTCTGTATTGCACACAAAAATTTCACAAATTTACCAACCACAAACCCATATTTAACTACCTTTTGATTAAACACTGTATAAATAATTTTAAGAAAATTTTATTGATAGATTTTCTAAAGACGTGGTGGTAGCGCTGAAACTGGTATAGTGCACTTTTCCACTGTATTCATTAATTTTGAGCAACATTGACTATATATGCAGTTCTTTTAAGCTATGTTATCACTTTTAGCAAATACTATTGATATGAAGCACACTTACTTAAGCCAAGATCTCTAATTTAATTTATTTGCTGTTTTTTTACCGGTTTCGATGAGCTATGTCATCATCTTCAGAAAAACATTTTTATAGTGTTCTCCTATTTTCAATAAAATAGTTACTTGTGAAAATGTAATGTATTACATATAAGCTATAGGGATAGACAAAGATTTTTACAATTTTTTAGATCATTTCACTGATTATTGACACAAATAACTACTTTTTATCTGATGCATTCGCGCTGCAATTCTAAAAGTTGTCAAAACCTTGTCAAATAACCCGTGGTGCGAACGAGCAGTTGCGTGATTGCACAACTAGAGGCGAATCGTCATTAATAGTGGCGCTTTCTGTGTGACACTCTATTCTGTTCTTGGCGATGAATAAATTTAAGTTGTGGCCATAATTACATACCTCGATATAACAGATAGTCAACCAGCATCTGAGGCTAATTTTTGGAAACTCTTGATACAATTCCAAGCCTCCGCTTTGCTGCCTCGCTTACGTCTTGCCACATATGTGCTCACTCACTGGCTGTCTGCACTCGACTCTCTCGTTAAGCCACACTGACCGTATTCCTGCCTCTTTCTTCCGCGCCAAAACTTGGCGCCTTCCACGTCATAACGAGGAAGTACCAATGGGTTTACATTACAAACATTCAAATGTTTGTTAAGCTTGTGGGACTTAACTATGGAGTCATCAGTTCCTAAACTTACAAACTACTTATGAACTAGCTAATACTAAGGACGGCACAAATATCCATGCCCGAGGGGGGATTCAAACCCCCGACCGTAGTGGCCATGCAGACCGTGACTGGCGCGCCGCAGACCGCTTGGCCACCGCGGCCGGCGGTTTACATTACACATATCTTATTACATGCCCTGCGTCTGGACGACTACAATCTTCTTACATTTATAACAATTTTTAACAAAATACTGTACAATCAAGAAACACAAAAATCATTTTTAACTGTACAAATACTCCAAATAACATACATGCCACATTTCATGAAAATAATTAAAAATGGATACCTAAAAGTTTATATAACGATTACAGCAAAACTACCATTTGGTATTAAATAAGGCGAAAAAAAATTGATTATATACATTAATGTTACAGCATGTCAACAATTAGATTGTTATCTGCAAATAAGGTATATTTCGCCTTGATTAATTTATTTCGGTGAAGACTCCTCAACCGCCTAACAAAATTAACTATTTATAAAATCCTTGTTAGACCAGTTCTCATTTAGGCTTCGAAAACATGGCTCTTGACGAAAACTGATGCAAGGCTGCTCGACGGATTTGATTGAGGAAAATGATTGGCCCTATTTATGACAGAGAACAACGAAGGAAAAGGTACAATTCAGAATTGTACACTATATATGCCGATACTATATATTTCGAACAGAATAATCTATCGGCCCAAGGTCAACATGGACTTAGAAAATATTGTTCATGCGAAACACAACTAGCTCTTTACTCATACGAAGTGATGTGTGCTATCGACAAGGGTTCGCAAATTGATACCGTATTCCTTGATTTCCAGAAGGCTTTTGACACCGTACCTCACAAACGGCTTTTAATCAAATTGCGGGGTTACGGTATATCGCCCCAAATTTGCGATTGGATAGGGGTTTTCCTCTCAGAGAGGACACAGTTCGTAGTAATCAATGGTAAGGCATCGACTAAAACACAGGTGATATCGGGCGTTCCACAGGGTAGTGATATTGGTCCTCTGCTGTTCCTTATTTACATAAACGATTTAGGGGAAAAATCTAAGTAGCTCTCTTAGGTTGTTTGCAGATGACGCCGTCATTTACCGTCTAGTACAATCACCTGAAGATCAAAACTAACTGCAGAACGATTTGAATAAGATATCTGTATGGTGTAAGAATTGGCAATTGACTTTAAATAATGAGAAGTGTGAAGTCGTCCACATGAGTACGAAAAGAAATCCGTTAAACTTTGTTTACAACATAAATCAATCAAATGTAAAAGCCGTAAACTCCACAAAATACCTAGGAATTACAATTACTTCTGACTTAAATTGGAAAGAACACGTAGATAGTGTCGTGGGAAAGGCGAACCAGAGACTGCGTTTTATTGGCAGAACCATTAAAAGATGCAACAGAACTACTAAAGAAACTGCGTACACTACGCTTGTCCGTCCTTTTATGGAATATTGCTGCCTAGTGTGGGATCCTTATCGGGTGGGTTTGACGGAGGACATCGAAAGAGTTCAAAAAAGGGCAGCTCGTTTCGTATTGTCGCGATACACGGGAGACAGCGTTACGGAGATGATACAGGATGTGGGATGGGAATCATTACAACAACGTCGCTTATCGCTGCGACGTGGGCTGCTTACGAAACTACAATCGCCTACATTCTCCTCCGAATGCGAAAATATATTGTTGACTCCGACTTACATAGGTAGAAATAATCATCAGAATAAAATACGAGAAATCAGAGCCCGAACGGAGAGATTCAGGTGTTCATTCTTCCCGCGCGCTATTCGAGAATGGAATGGGAGATAAATAGTATAACGGTGGTTCGACGAACCCTCTGCCAGGCACTTAAATATGATTTGCAGAGTATACCATGTAGATGTAGATGTAGATACTCCTATAACAAAGTCAGGAAGGATAAGAGGGGCAGGCATTTGGCAAGAATGGAGGAGTCTGAGGTGACAAAGAAGATTCTCTTTGGAAAAGCAGGAGGGCAAAGCGGTTGAGTTCGATCTCGAGCAAGATGGCTGGATGGAGTTTTAGAAGATCTACGAAAGCTTTTATGCAGAAACTGGAGGAGGTGACCGTGATGGATGTCGGAGGCTCGTTGGGAAGGCCAAGGTTCATACTGGACTGTAGCGGCACAGAAGAAGGAGATTTTACACACAGTATCCGAAGTATCCAGCTGCAGTGTATCGCAGTTCTAAGGAGAAACGAAACGTTCCTAATAAATGGAAAAAAAGTGCAAGTCATTCTCGTTTAGAAGAAGCGTCGTCCAACAGATGCATATGCCATCATTAGAATGAAAACAGTCCTGAATGCCGAATTCTAATTTCATTTTCTAACCGGTTTCGGCCAATGCAGGCCATCTTCATAGAAAGACCACTGTAATACAACACCGATATGTAGAGGGACATTTACAACAGTAGTGAACATATTCTGATATCTAAAAAGGTAAAGCAGTTAACAATCCGAAGATTGGTTTGAACACCACAGTGCTTTTACTAACCATAGTCCCGTTTGGAGGTGGTATGCCGTTGCCTTCCTCCGACCTTCGAACAGACTTACCCAGCCAGTTACTGGGGGGCCTACAGTGTAACGTGGGTTCCCGATTTGTAGTCTGGCACTCTACCACTGTGCAACCGTGGCGCATCTGATATCTATAAACAACAAAAAAGGCTTCAGAAGGGCAACTGCTGATGAGGATAAGGGGGGGGGGGGGGTATGAGTTAAGTACTGGATGCACCGCCCACCGCCAATCATATAATGCCAGTACTAACGAGTCATGCACACGGAATGTAAAAAGTATTAATTACAATAAAATACGTGTTATACGGTGGGTCAAAATTACCTGTGAAGTGTCAAATTATCGTTTAATTATCAGCAAAATAAAGTAGTTCGCTGAGCACATTTACTGTATGACATGTGCTTTATTAATGCTTTTTACGTAATGGACTGGTTGGTACCAACATAAAGTGATGGGCGGTGGTGGCACATCCAGTTCTAAGCTCACGGCTCCCCGCATCCTCACAAGCAGTTGACGTCACTGCGGCCTGTAGTCTTGTTCCAATTGTAGACATTAGAATAGATTCATTGTTGTTGTAAATGTCTAAATATCTGTGTTGCATTAAAGTGCTGTTTGTCTGAAGATGGTCTGAATTGACCGAAACTGGTTACAAAATAAAATTAGTTATATGCGGTGTGGACTGTTGTAATTTTAATATTACAATACGGTCGCTGTTGACCTCCAACAATGCTTTCAAAAATTGTAGGCCTATACACTTGACATAGGTTTATTTCTGAATTATGGAGTATGTTTTATGGTCGTCAATTACTTCTCTTCCAGAGAGCTGTGCTCGAATGGCCGAGCGTTCTTAGGCGCCTCGGTGCGGAGAGCGCGGTTGCTCGCCGTCGGGGGTTCGAATCCTCCCTTGGGCATGGGAGTTTGTGTTGCCTTTAGCATAAGTTACTTTAAGTTAGTTTAAGTAGTTTGTAAGCCTAGGGACTGATGAACAACGTAGTTAAGTCCCTTAGACTTGCAAACATTTGAACTTTTTCTCCAGAGACCAGAAATCTCCTCTGGAGTAATCAACATCGACTCCGAAAGCAACGATCGCATGAAAAACCGCTTCTCTTTAGTTGTTCAAGTGAGCAAAAAAAAAAAAAAAAAAAAAAAAAAAAAGTAGATACAGCCTCCTAGTATACGTCATGTTTCTTGACATCCGTTAAGTTATAGATATGATTCCACACTGTCGCCTAGTGAACAAAATCTGAGCGTATGATCAGACAACTGCGTGACCATATTGAAGGGCAACTAGCGAAAAGAATACAACATTCATTCATCCGCCATCAAAGTAATTTTTGACGTGCCCCAAAATAGTGTAATAGGACAAATGTTTCTCAGAATGGTATTCATTCATAGAATGTATTTAGCACTGAATGACACTAAAGAGCCAAAGAAACTGGTATAAGCATGCAGCCGCGGTGGAGTAGCCGAGCGGTCTAAAGCGGTTGCTCGCCGTGGAGGTTCGAGTCTTCCCTAGGGAAAGGGTGTGTGTGTGTTTGTCCGTAGCTTAGTTTACCTAGGTTTAAGTAGTTTGCAAGCTACGGACTGATGACCACGCAGTTTGGTCCGATAGAATTACAAACATTTGATTTTATAAGCATGCATATGCAAACAAAAATATTCAAATGTTTTTTAAGCTTAAGGGACTTAACTGCGGGGTCATCAGTCCCTAAACTTACAGACTACTAATGAACTAGCTTATACTAAAGGCGACACAAACATCCATGCCCGACGGGGGGATTCGAACCCCTAACCGTAGCGGCCGTGCAGACTGTGACTGGCGCGCCGCATACCGCTCGGCCACTGCGGCCAGCCATATGCAAACATAGATATATATAAACACTCAGAGGGCGGCGCTGTGGTGGCAGCGCCTACGTAAGACAACAGTGATCTGGCGCAGGCGCTAGATGGTACTCCTATAATGTCAGGTTATCACAATTTAAGTGCGTTTTAACGTGGCGTTATGGTCGGCGCACGCCATTTGGGACACAGTATCTCTAAAGTATCGATGAGGTGGTGATTTTCTCGTAGGACCATTTCACGAGTGCACCGTAAATATCTGTAATCCGGCAAAAGATCAAATCTCCGACATCACTGTGGCCGGAAAATGATCCTCCAAGACGACTGAACATAATCGTTCATCGCCACAAAAGTGTGACCCTTCCGCAAATTGTCGCGGATTTAAATTCTGGCCAACCAAGAAAGAACGTGCAAAACATTCAACGAAACATCGTCGATATGGGCTTTCGGAGCCGAAGACTTGCTGACAGCACGACAGAAGGCTCTACGCATCGCCGGGGTCCGTCAACACTAACATAGGACTTTTGATGACTGGGAATATGTTGCCTGGTCTGACGAGTTTCGTTTCCAATTGCATAGAGCGGATGGACGTGTACGGAAACGGAGAAACCTCATGAATCAATGGGCGCTACGTGTAATCAGGGGACTGTCCAAGGAGCTGGAGGCTCCAAATGGCATAGGGCGTGAGCAGTTGGAGCAGGGCCGGCCTGTCCAGATAGGCAAACTAGGCAGTTGCCTAGGGCGCTCGAATTTGGGGGGCAGCAAATTTGTCGCGAGCGATGAACCCTCGCGTGCTTCCCTGTTGCTCTGAGATTCTAGGAGCGGTAAAATCCCGGTCACTATACACAGGCAAAAGACGCAAGTCGGTGTTACATGCATTCTCTTTGAGTCTTCAGAATGTTGCTAGTAAGCGTTTAATGAATAGACGAGTTACAGTTTCCAACTAATTTTTCAGTGATCAAAGCTGGCGAGCCGCCCATCATGTCAGCCGGGGCACTCTCACGGCCCCGCGCATTCCGCCGCTCTGCGGTCTCTATAGTATACAATTTTTTTCAATCAAAAGAAACTGATCTTAACGCTGCTACAAATGCTCTGCTAAAAACAAAACCTTTCTTGAAGATTGTAGAAGTGATTTGGGGCTTGAAAAAAAAGCTGGTAGAAGCAAGAGAAATTTCAGAAGCAGCCAAGATTTCCGCATCATTTTTTGAGTTATGGAACCAGTCCGTCTAAGGTACAAGGAAAGACATTTTGGTTATGAAGCAGAAGATGAACTTATTCGTGATGAGTACAATCATTTGAAAATAAATATTTATTTTGTAATATCGGATACTGCAATAAATTCAAGAGGTGACAGATTTCATCAGATTAAGAACCTGAATCGTGTATCTGGTTGTCTGTACAAACTACATGACGTGTTTTGTAAAATAAAACTCACAAAGCTGTTCTTTAAGAATGCGTTAATTTGAAAGAGACTCGTAACTCACAAAGACTAAAGATATTGATGCTGCTGATCTACGCAATGAATTACAAGCCATTGCTAGAAGAGTACTCTATAACTCATAGCCACAGGACGTTCTGAGTTATATGTGTAAAAATGGAATTACAGACACACTATACCTAATTTAGTTACTGCACTAAGAGTATTGCTTACTCTTCTGATGTCTATAGCCAGTGGTGAGCGCAGCTTCTCGAAATTAAAATTCATAAAAACATATCAGCGATCCACTATGACTCAAGAAAGATTTGTGGGATTAACAGCTTTGTCAACTGAACGACAAACTGCAGACACAATTGATTTAAAGGAGATTTTGTAAAAGCCAAGCCAAGAAAAATGAAATATGTGTGACTCTTTGTATAATGAAGCTTATAATTGTATCAATTATTGAGAACTATCAACCAAAACCTTTTTAAAAGAGAAAATGTAAAAGCTATGAAATAGTAACATTGATGTATAAAAGTGTATGCCGCGGTGGATTAGCCGTGCGCGTTGGGATCCGTGATGCGTGCGCGCGGCCGTTCGCCGACGGGAGATCGAGTCCCCCCTCGAGTATCGGTGTTTGTGTTGTCCTTAGATTAGTTCACCTTAGTTTAAGTAGTCTGTAAGCTACGGACTAATGACGCAGTAGTTGAGTCCGATAGATTTACAAACGTTTAAAAGTGTATGATGTGTCCCATTTTGATGGGACACATCATAATGTATCTACATCATAATGTATGTGTTGTGATTATGTACTCGAAGGAAAAAAGATGCAATGTCTATTTTACATTAATGTTTTGTTACGATTTTATTAAATGGGGCACCATTAAAATAATTTGCCTAGGGCGCCAAATTTGATCGGTCCGGCGCTGAGTTGGAGCAATAAGAGCCACCTGATTCGACTTGATACGACTCTGACAGATAACATGTATGTCCGCATCATGGCTAATCACCTGCATCCGTCCATGTCCGTTGCGCATTCCGACAGACTTGGGAAATTCCAGCAGGACAATGCGACACCCCACACGTCTAGAACTGCTATTGAGTGACTCCAGGAACACTCTTATGAGTTTTAACACCTCCACTGGCCACCAAACTCCCGAGACATTAACGTTATTGAGCATATCTGGGGCGCCTTGCACATGCTGTTCAGAAGAGATCTCCACCTCCTTGTACTCTTATGGATTTATGGACAGCCCTGCAGGATGCACGGTATCAGTTTCCTCCAGCACTACTTTGAGTCGGTGCCACGTCATGTTGTGATAGTTTGCGTGCTTGAAGGGGCCCTACACGATATTAAGCAGGTAGACCAGTTTCTTTGGCTCGTTGTCTGTGTATGTGTGCGTGTGTGTGTGTGTGTGTGTGTGTTGTGTGCTGTCGCCATCGGATCCAGAACGTAAGGATGCACAAAGGGTGTTCACCATGACAGTCTTTATTTACACAAGTATGACAACTGAAACATGACAGTCAAAAATAATATAACAGTACAAAGATGAAATGCTCAGACTAATTAGAATGGTGTTGATCATCCATTTCCTTCGCACCCTGATCGACTTCGAGAGAGACGACCATCTAGACTTCCAACCGGAGTGACGAGGACGGCAGTTGGAGATAGTCTGTCTCGACCTGTTAAGACCTTCCACTCTTACCCTGTTCCACAAGTGGCGGGGAAGTACATTTCCTTGAAGAAGAAAAATATCTCCAACTCTAAAGTTCAGATTTTTGCCTGTGTTCTTAATTTGGTGGAAGTTACGAAGGACCAATAAATACACTTTGCTCTACCGCTTGTCCGTCCTTTTCTGGAGTATTGCTGCCCAGTGTGAAATCCTTATCAGGTGGGTTTGACGGAGGACGTCGAAAGAGTCCAAAGAAGGGCAGCTCGTTTCGTATTGTCACTATACAGAGGAGACAGCGTTACGGAAATGATACAGGATCTGGGGTGGGAATCATTACAACAAAGGCGCTTATCGCTGCGGCGTGGGCTGCTTACGAAACTACAATCGCCAACATTCTCCTCCGAATGCGAAAAATATTGTTGTATCCCACTTACATAGGTAGAAATGATCATCAAAATAAAATACGAGAAATCAGAGCTTGAACGGAGATATTCAGGTGTTCATTCTTCCCGCGCGCTATTCGAGAATGGAATGGGAAATAAAATAGTATAACGGTGGTTCTATGAACCCTCTGCCAGGCACTTAAATGTGATTTGCAGAGTATCCCATGTAGATGTAGATGTACCGCTCTTCTGCTGTAGCTTAAATTGTCGTAGTATGTTGTTTTTGGTGGCTCATGTCCAGTGGGTATGATGGTAAGCCTTCCTTCCAGGACAAAATGAGCAAGAGTAAGCACCTCGTTTTCGGTTCGTGTGATGGGCCTGGAGTTGGGGCAGCTTGTATGTTCATGAGTACTGTTTGAAGGCCTCCTTCTTCCATGCTGCAGTGGCCCATTACCTTGCGGAGATATGTTGATTTTGAGTGTAGAGATCCAGCGAAATCAATACCAGAAACTTCAAATGATTTGTGACGTTTCACTCTAACAGCTGGAAGGGGTGTTTATATTTGTGGGCCAGCGATGTTACCTGCAATTTTACAGGGAAGACAACAATGCAGGCCTGTTGCGATCACACGATTGGGTGTGATATATCCAAACTGATTCTCTTAGTTCAAAAAGAACTACTTGTACTGCAAGGTGTTATACCTTGATATGTGTGTACACGATCAGAAGTTTGGTGAAGTAATGGTTTCCTTATAGAATGATGGGATGAGGTTCTTCGCCAGACACTTCGTTGTTTTCCGGGTGACCTCCTAAACATTGAAACATTTTATCTTGGATGTGCTTGGAAGTTGGAGACCTTAAAGCAAGAGGAACATTCTTGCTGCATTGTTTTAATCCATTAAAGACGG
This sequence comes from Locusta migratoria, assembly GCA_026315105.1. Taxonomy (NCBI): domain Eukaryota; kingdom Metazoa; phylum Arthropoda; class Insecta; order Orthoptera; family Acrididae; genus Locusta; species Locusta migratoria. Next base: position 545,140,889 of record CM048744.1, read on the forward strand.
TCTTCTACTAGCTCTTCCGCAGGTAATTCTTCGCACGTGTATGTTTTCTGAAGGAGTTTTCCTTCGAAGCGAAAGACGTGTGCAGTGGTTTGAAAAACTTTCCAATACGAGCTGTACCTGTTTACATCTTTGAGTGGTTGTAGAGTGTGAATAAGTGAGGAAATTGAACTTCCTAGCATCCAACTATGTATTAGGTGTAGTTGATGTATGATGAATGCTGGGGCACAAATAAGTATGTGATGCCAATGGTAGTCCATTCCACGATATCTTCACAGTTCGTAACGTTTGAGGAGTGAACCCTCTTGCAACTAAGTCCGCCTGGTTCTCTTTGCCTGTACATTGTCTACAGTGAGACGGAGCCGAGTGTATTTTTGTCACCCTGTTGCATGCAAACTTCCATGTACCAGGATCATCCTTTATCCATCCAATAGTACAGAATCGATCCAGAGAGTCGCTCTTCTGAGATCAAAAGTCGTGACCTTGCAACAGTTACCTGGCATTCGTAAGTGCTGCTAGAAGTTCAAGCCAAGGAAGTGTTATTTCTTCACGGGCGCCAGTCTACTCTTACTGCACATTAGTGCCATCGATAAATGTGATGCACAAAATGCCCTTTCAGATGCACCATAGGAAACTTGAATATAGGAGCTATCGTTCTGATAATTGTATCAACCTTTCATAGTAATAATGGATAGAAGGAAACTTAGGTTTTTAACGGCCTATCGACAGCTTGGTTATTAGAGATGGAGCTAACGCTCAGAGTTTTAGTTAGGGGCGGGGAAGGAAAACGGCTGTGTCCTTTGAAAGATCCCGGCATTTGCTTGGAGTGATTTAGGAAAATCGCGGAAATCCTATATATGGATGGCCGGAAGTGGATTTGAACCACCGTCCTCTCGAATGCGAGTCCAGTGCGTTACCACTGCGCCACCTCGCTGTAGTTATACTGGATAGCTCGGGACGGTTTGAGATACATATGCGCCATATAACAGACAGGTTGTGAGATAGTGGTTCCTCCCAATCTACTCAGAGCAACCAAATGTCTTCAAATAGAATTTTTCCAACAATAGATACCGGAGTTATTAATCGAAGAGAGTCATAGAGACCTACTGTTGCTGGTAGCATATTTATTTCAGTTCCAGTTGCTTCTTATAACTTTTTTGTGACTTGTCTCTGACTTACTAAGAATTTGTGTACTTCCGAGTTCCATATCATTCCTAGTACCGTGAATTTGGATATCTCTGCCTTCCACCTTCCAAATAGTGGACAATAGTTGCGAATTCTCTTCGACAGCGGCAGTTTAATATTCTTAATTAGTGAAAGTAACTCGTAATATAATGAGACAAGGCTTTACTGAAATATTTCAACCTCGCTCAAAATCACTAAATTCTTCTTAATTACCATGATTGTTGTTGTTGTGGTCTTCAGTCCGGAGACTGGTTTGATGCAGCTCTCCACAATACCCTATCCTGAGCAAGCCTCTTCATCTCCACATAAGAACGACAACCTACATCTGTCTGAATCTGCTTACTGTATCCGTCTCTTGGTCTTCCCCTGCGATTTTTTCCCCACACACTTCCCTCCAACGCTAAATTCACAATTCCTTGATGTCTAAGAATGTGTCCTACCAATCTATCCGTTCTTTTAGTCAAGGTGTGCCAGAAATTTCTTTTCTCCCCAATTCTGTTCAGTACCTCCTCATTAGTTACGCGATCCACCCACCTAATCTTCAGCATTCTTCTGTAGCACCATATTTCAAAAGCCTCAGTCCTCTTCCTGTCCGCACTGTTTATCGTCCATGTTTCAGTCCCATACAAGGCAACACTCCATACAAATGCCTTCAGAAAGGACTTCCTTAGGCTTAAATCTATATTCGATGTTAACAAATTTCTCTTTTTCAAGAACGCTTTTCTACCCATTGCCATTCTGCATTTTATATCCTCTGTACTGCGACCATCATTTGTTATTTTACTGCCCAAGTAACAAAACTCATCTACCTCCTTTATTGCTTCGTTTCCCAATCTAATTCCTTCAGCATCACCTGATTTTCTTACACTGCACTCCATTACCCTAGTTTTGCTCTTGTTAATGTTCATCTTATATGCACCTTTCAGCACACTGTCCATTCCGTTCAATTGCTCTTCCAGGTCCTTTGCTGTATCTGACAGAATTACTATGTCGTCGGCAAAACGCAATGTTTTTAATTCTTCGCCCTGAACTTTAATTCCTTCTCCAAATTTCTCATTGCTTTCCTTTATAGCTTGCTCAATGTACAAATTGAATAACAATGGAGAAAGACTACAACCCTGTCTTACTCCCTTTCCTACCACTGCATCCCTTTCATGCCCTTCAACTCTGACAACCGCTGTCTGGTTCTTGTATAAGTTGTAAATAACATTACGCTCCCTATATTTTACCCCTGCTTCCTTCAGAACTTGAAAGAGTTTATTCCAATCAACATTGTCAAAAGCCTTCTCCAAATCTACAAAAGCTAGAAATGTAGGTTTGCCTTTTCTTAATCTATCTTCTAGGATAGGCCGTAAAGTCAGTATTGCCTCCGGTGTTCCTACATTTCTCCTGAACCCAAACTGATCTTCCCCGAGGTCGGCTTCTACCAGATTTTCCATCCTTCTGTATATTATTCGTGTTAATATTTTGCAACCATGACTTATTAAACTGATGGTTCTGTAGTTTTCACACCTATCTGCACCTGCTTTCTTTGGAATGGGGATTATTACATTTTTCTTAAAGTCTGAGGGTACGTCGCCAGTCTCATACATCTTACACACCAGGTGAAACAGGTTTGTCATGGCTGGTTCTCCCAGAGACTTCAGTAGTTCTGAGGGAATATCATCTACTCCAGGGGCCTTGTTTCGACTTAGGTCTTTCAGGGCTCTGTTAAATTCTTCTCTCAGTACAGTATCTCCTATTTCATCTTGATCTACTTTCTCTTCCCTTCCTACAATATTGTCTTGAAGTTCATTTCCTTTGTAGAGCCCCTATATATACTCTTTCCACCTTTCAGCTTTCCCTTCTTTGCTGAGAACTGGTTATCCATCAGTGTCCTGGATATTCATAGAGCTGTTTTTCTTATCTCCAAATGTTTCTTTTATTTTCCTGTAGACTGTATCTATTTTTCCCCTATTTATACATTCTTCTACATCCTTGCATTTGCCTTCTAGCCACTCCTGCTTAGCCATTTTGCACTTCCTGTCAATCTCATTTCTTAGTCGTCTGTACTCCATTTTGGCTGTTTCATTTACTGCATTTTTATATTTTCTCCTTTCCATAATTAAATTTAGTATCTCCTGTGATATCCAAGGATTTTTTGTAGGTCTTTCCTTCCTACCTATTTTTCCTCTGCTACCTTCACTATTTCTTCCCTCAATTTTACCCATTGCTCCTCTACTGTTTTATTTTTCCCTGTTTCTGTCAATTGTTGCCTAAAGCTCCCTCTGAAATTCTTAAGAACCTCAGGTTCCTTCAATTTATCCAGGTCCCATCCCTTATTTTCCTACCTTTTTGTAGTTTCTTCAGTTTCAGCCTACAGTTCATAAACAACAAGTTATTGTCAGAGTCTATATCTGCCCCTGGGTATGTCTTACAGTTTAAAACCTGGTTCCTAAATCTATGTCTTACCATTATAAAATCTGTCTGATATCTCCTGGTGTCTCCTGGTCTCTTCCATGTATACAACCTTCTTTTATGATTCTTGAACCAGGTGTTTGTTATAACTAAATTATGTTCTGTGCAAAATTCTACCAGGCGGCTTCCTCTTTCATTCCTTTTGCCCAGACCATATTCACCTACTATCTTCCCTTCCCTTCCTTGTCCTACTACCGAATTCCAGTCTCCCATAACAATTAAGTTTTCCTCTCCCTTAATTGTCAATAATTTCCTTTAGCTCCTCATATATTTCTTCGATCTCCTCATCATCGGCAGAGCTAGTGGGCATATAAACCTGTACTACTGTTGTCGGTGTTGGCTTCGTATCTATCTTGACAATGATAATGCGATCACTATGCTGGTCATAGTAGTTTACCCGCATTCCTATTTTCTTATTCATTATCAATCCTACTCCTGTGATACCCCCAATTGATTTTGTATTTATAATCCTGTACTCACCTGACCAGAAATCCTGTTCATCCTGCCACCGAACTTCCCTAATCCCCACTATATCTAACTTCAACCTATCCATTTCCCTTTTTAAATTTTCTAATTTTCCTACTCTATTAAGGGATCTAACATTCCACGCTCCGACCCGTAGAATGCCAGTATTGTCTCTCCTGATGATCACATCCTCATGAGTAGTCCCCGCCCGGAGATCCGAATGGGAGACTATTTTACCTCCGGAATATTTTACCCGAGAGGATGCCATCATCATTTGTTCATACAGTAGAGCTGCATGTCCTCGGGAAAGGTAACGGCTGTAGTTTCCCATTGCTTTCAGCCGTTCGCAGTAGCTGTGTGGCAAAGCCACATTAGCTGATGTTACAAGGCCAGTTCAGTCAATCATCCAGACTGTTGCCCCTGTAACTACTGAAAAGGCTGCTGCCCCTCTTCAGGAACCACACGTTTGTCTGGCCTCTCCACAGATACCCCTCCGCTGTGGTTGCACCTACGGTACGGCTATCTGTATCTTTGAGGCACGCAAGCCACCCCACCTCGGCAATGTCTGTGGTTCATGGGAGTGGTTACCATGATTATATTTAAATAAATGTTGTTTTTCGCAGAAGTAGATCTCACGCTGGTTAATTTTAAACCTCCTTCCATTTTCCGATCTTCTTTAGGCGGTGAAATTTCGCACAAATGTGCAAATGTTTGTATAGTCTATGGGACTTAACTACGGGGTCATCAGTCCCTAAACTTACTAACTTACTTATGAACTACTTACGAACTAGGACGGCACAAATATCCATACCCGAGGGGGGATTCGAACCCCCGACCGTAGTGGCCGTGCAGACCGTGACTGAAGCGACTTAGTCCCCTCGGTCACCGCGGCCGGCAATTTCGCACAGAACCACTTGTAATTTATAGGGTATCTCCCCTTAAATAATTAAGCAACCTGTTTCTAGTGTTAATCCCCAACATATACTCTCGTTCCGATGTATCGAACCTACCATGAAATATGACGATTTTTCGACCACACAATTCCCGATGGATAGGGACGGAATATGACACTACCCGTCCGCCTCGTATACGACTCCAAGTCTCGAGAATATGGGAGATTCCGCTCTGCTCTCAATTTTATACGCGATATCGAAATGTAGATGCCTTCCTTACTTACAAATTAAGAGGCTTGCACAGGATAGGGTGGAGTGGAGAGCTGCATCAAACCGGTCCTTGGACTGCAGACCACAAAAAATAACATCGAAATGTTGTCTGCCTTCCACAAGCACTGACTTATGACGTAAAATAAATACTAGGCGAACTCTGCACACGACTTTTTACTACCAAAAACTTTGAAAAGTTTTGTACAGTTATTAATACAGTGCAGCCAACTACGAAGGTTATTGGCAATCAATTCTTTATCGATCTAAGATCTGTAAGGTGTGAAATAAACAAAATTTTCACGACTGGTTTTCTTAATATCCGATGATAAGTATTTCAAAGCGTGAGCTCCAACGATTCGCCTTCACGTCTCGTAGCTGTCAGTGCTGGCTGTCTGCTGCAGCGACTAGAGACAAACTGGTTTCAATTCAAATGTCACCAGTTACAGAGGACGACAGCCAACGCGCCTTCAGACGCTCACAGGATACTTCCGTCACCGTCTGTGTTCGTGTTCTGGCCCCTCAAGCTGTCGGTCGTTTCTGTCATAGGACGAGACCTAAATCAGGCACTGCAGGTATTTGTAGTTCATGAATGGAAGGCATTACGGAGTCAACAGTACTTCATCAAAATACGTTTTGTAGTTAGCGTAGGTGTCAGCATCAACTTTTTTCCATACTTGCTTGATGTTCTGAAAAACGTTAATGAATATACAACTCTGAAAATGGCTGATTAACATCAACCGTAATCCAATTTTTTAACAATTTTTTGTATCAGCCAATCGGTTGCTTAATTTTTAGGTGCTTGACCTAGGTTTCGTTGCCACTAGGGACAACTTCATCAGAAGAATAATCTATGTCTTTTGTAAGTATGTATGCTTCTGCATACTTCTGACGATTTTCTGTCAAATTTTCTCTTACTTGGAGCTTTCATTTAATCTTGGAATGTAATATTGTAAACAATTTTTGTCTAACATTTCACAAATGTTAACTATTATATCGGTAATTATGTGACATTACTACTGCCCACGTGACTTGTGGCCCGCATGTGGCGCCCCCTAGTGCACGTTTATGTGTTTAATGCCTCGTAGACAGTTCCTTCATGCCCTTCACACCGTACTGGTTTTATTTGTATGGCAAGAATGCCAGTTTTTATTGTAATCGACTTGAGCAGTCCTGCTCGTAATATTTTTGACGTCATGTGTTTCATGTAAGTACTGGTGTTTCCACTGTCCAGCCTGTGTAAATTTTTTTCCTTATATAAGATACTTATTTTGTTGTTATCATTTTTAGGTAACTGTTTTTATTCTTCTGATGAAGTTGTTCCTAGTGGCAATGAAACCTAGGTGAAGCAGCTGAAAATTTTGCAACCGGTTACATATTGTTCAAACGAGATAGATTGGCTGGCCAGTACTTACCTTTGTGCTGTACCGCCGATAGTAACACAAATGAAGAAATAAAAAAAGGGGACAAAAAGGACAAGCTTTCGGAACACAGTTCCTTCATCAGGTGGGAGAGAAGGGAAGAAGAAAGGATGGGAACGGAAGGGAAAGGTAATTCACGACCTAGCTCATGAAGGTGGTGTTTCGGGAGTGTGGGCGTCAGAGATACTGCATGTTAGTACTGAGCCAAGCCAGAGAGGATATATATAACCAAAGAGGAAAGATCAAGTAGTAAAGAGAAGAGAAGATGAGTGAACTGAATGATGCTGAGGGGTGTAGGAGGGGCGGGGGGTTGTCTAAAACGTTTTTCATTAACAGGGAAAGATGGACACACACACACACACACACACGGGGAGGGCGAGCGAGCGAGCAAGAGGCAGAGAGAGAGAGAGAGAGAGAGAGAGAGAGAGAGAGAGAGAGAGAGAGAGAGAGAGAGAGGTAAGGAAGGGATAATGAATAGGGGAGCTGAGGATGGAGGAAGGGGAGGGGTTGGCGTAGATTTAGGCCAGGGGGTGGCGGGAGGAGAGGATATGTTGGAGGACAAGTTCCCACCTCCGTAGCTCTGGCTGAGCGGATGAATGGGCACAGACGGACTGTTCTCCTGGGAGACACCCAATATCCTGTGGCAGAACATGCCCTCCAGCATAACTCCAGGGACCTGGGCACGTGTTACACCACACGTGCCATTTGGATACTACCAACAAACACCAGTCCCTCAGAGCTATGGAGGTGGGAACTTGTCCTCCAACATATCCTCTTCTCCCGCCACCCCCCTCGCCTAAATCTACGCTAACCCCTCCCATTCCTCCATCCTCAGCTCACCTATTCATTATCCCTTCCTTACCTCTCTCTCTCTCTCTCTCTCTCTCTCTCTCTCTCTCTCTCTCTCTCTCTCTCTCTCTCTCTCTCTCTCTCTCCGTGTGTGTGTGTGTGTGTGTGTGTGTGTGTGTGTGTGTGTGTGTCCATCTTTCCCTGTTAATGAAAAACGTTTAGGCAACCCCCCGCCCCGGCCAGTTGCAGTGGCCGAGCGGTCTGCGGCGCGCCAGTCACAGTCTGTACGGCCGCTATGGTCGGGGGTTCGAATCCTCTTTAGGTCTAGTACTTTGGGAGAAGAACATTCATAGAATTTTTCAATGGAAGTTGAAGGTGTAGGATGTTATGCAAACATGGTTTCACAAGGAAATGTGACTGATGAGGGAGGATGTGGGGGAAAAGAGATCGGTACATAAACGCGTCTTCTAATGGATCTGAAGGATACGGGATGAAATCTTGTTCATTGTGAAAAAGGAAAGGAGTATTTTGTGCTCCTTAACTACTGTTGCAGGAAGTAGAAAATCACCAAGGATTAGGGCCCAACTGTAAGAATTTCTAAGGACAGGGCACCATGTCAGCAGCTGTTGTAGACACAATAAAGAGCTACAACAAATTTTAAAAAACACCGAATCAACTTGTAAATCTGTCACAAATCACATTTCTCTTTTCATAAATATTTTTCTTGTTATTGTCGGTGTGCATTGAATATCACTCTGCTTTCGTCATAGTCTGTTATTTTTCTACCCAAACAACAAACTTTATCGTATTAATTCATAATTTACCCCATACGTATTTCGATTAAATTTCATTATATTTTTTTTTCCTTAACGTTTATCTTATAATCTCTTTTCGAGAAACTAGCAATTACATTTAATCGCTTTTCAAGTCCATACGCCATCACTGAAAGATTTATAGTGTCATCGGTAAACCTAAGAGCATTAACTCCTCTCCCTGAATTCCATTATCATTCCACGTGTTTTCTTAGTTTCCTTCACAGCATGCTGAATATAAAGACAACAGCATAGTATATAGGCTATTAATTATACTGTCTTCCTCCTTGACACGTCCTTGGGCTCTTACAGCTGCAGCGTGGTATATGTAAAAGTTAATAATAATCTTCTACTCCTTAAATTTAATAACTGCTACTCTCACCTTTCTAGAGAGTGTATTTCAGTTAACCTGGCCAATAACTTGTAGTTAGAGGCAGCTAATTCTGTCACTTGGACTGTATATTCCACGTCCTGTTCAAAATAAGGACTTTTTTTCAGTTCGTAATAAAACGGTGAGAAACTATCATCTGTCTAGAAAAAAAATCCTATCAATGACAGAAGTATTGGCCATCTTCTTCAAAGTCTTTCACGATCAGTAATGGGAAGTACATCTATCAATTTCACATCCTTTGACCTCAGGAAGATAGAAAGCAATGATCCTGAAGTTTCTTAACTCTTTTTCACTGTTTTCTATAGACATACTGGATCAGCACAAGGAATGATAATCCCATCCAGTCTTTCTATTCATTACAACAGTACAAAAACTTCAATTCCGCCAAAGCAACACTGGGTTAGTCAAAAATGACTTGAAAACTTTAGAAAGATGTACAAACGTTTTGAGATAATTTACATACTACGAAGGTGTGTCATTTTGCTGCAAACAGCTTCTAGTTTTTATTTACACAGTGAATTAGTGCGCCATACCGGCACCAAGAGCGGCAGTTTAATGTAAAGTTAAAAAGGGCTACTTTTACTGGTACGGAGTATGTTGCTCGCGTGTTTTGGTTTCATTAAAGGAACTCAACAAGTGCTCGGCATAATTTTCCAACCGAAGACGCTAAATAACCTTTAAGCAGGCCAACAATTTACTCTTGCGACGAGGAATTTGTTGAGACACGTTGTTCAGTGTGACATGATATATCACCAGTCACGCGCGTGTTGGTGATTATGTAAAACAGGTTAGGGACAGCTTTGCCCGCAGTCCATGAAGATGACCGAGAAGGGATGGTTTATTACCAACAGGACCGTGAAGTACCTCATTTCCTCACGGAATTTAGAGGTATCTTCCATAATCGCTTCCCACGGTGGATTGGCCCTGAAGGCCAAATCGCTCGAACACCTAGTTCCCAAAACTTCACACCAATGGATCTCTTTCCCTGTGGTTTCATTAAAGACCACTTGCATGTCACCCCCTACCCTCTTCCCTATCAAATAATTTAGACCACCCGAAAAACCATATGTATGCTGTCGTTGCACAAGCTACGTCCGATTACCAGCAGTGTGGGATAACTTTGATTTTTTATTTGTCGCATGACAAATCGAACCAAAATGACAGTTGATTTTTTTATATACTTAAGGCAGTTTGCTAAAACATGACACACTTAACGATCGTGCAAGTTATTATCGTTCCAAAGTTGTAGAAGCCTTTTTTTGACTGTGTAGTGACAGACGGGAGATACAATGTTTATAATTTCAACAACTCTTCGGCTCCCTCTAAATTTGGCGTCGAAAGTTTGACTGTTATTTAATAATTGTAGCTAACTTAAATTTAAAGAAAAATGGTCAGCAATACAGGTTTATTTGAGAAGGAGTTTACAACTTTGAAATGATATAAAAATTTATTGAGTTGACTTAGATGTGTGTCATTTTGTAACAAACAATTTGAAGTTGTGATTTACGTAGCGCATCAGCACCCCATTCCGTCAAGAGCTTCAGTGTAGTGGTCAGGTCTACTTTCACTGTGAAACCGTCAATCTAAGAACACCTCAGGACCCAACCACAGTGATCCTACTGGTTTGGAATATAATGTGACCGCTATTTTTGGACAGATATACCAGGTAGAAGTACTAAGAACAAGCAAACCTATTGACAAAATTGAAGTGTCATCAGAGGCAGAACAGGATGTATATCCTTTTTCAGATTTCCTCTTTCGCACCTTCCTTGTCCTTGGATTGCAACATTGAATCAAGCACCTTAAAGAACTTCCCTCCCATAAACATTCTCGGTCCACCTGGGTAACATGGCTGAGTGAAACTCACTACGGTCGGGGGTTCGAATCCCCCCTCGGGCATGGATATTTGTGCCGTCCTAGTTCGTAAGTAGTTCATAAGTAGTTTGTAAGTTTAGGGACTGATGACCCCGTAGTTAAGTCTCATAAGCTTAATAAACATTTGAACATTTTGAATTTTGCTGAGTGAAACTGAACAGTCAACCCATGATAGATAAGTAGACGCCTGCCAGTAGACAACCCCTTAACACATCTCATTCCCTCAAGCAGACGGCAGAGCAACAACTAGCTCTACTAATCTGAGTGGGTGGTCAATTTCCTATACAGGAACAGTATTTAAATGCTAAAGGAAGTTGAGCAGGTGGAATCGAGCGTGTGGTCAAACTGGAAGTTCTTCGATAGATAGTTTGCAGTTCATTCGTTGGCGCCAACTAGGACCACGTTAAGTCGCTGCACTTAGCAGTGAGCTTGGCTTTTCTCTGTGCCCAGACTTCCCTCATTCGTTGTGAGTGGGCCTGCTTGAGCTCTTCTGTCCAAGGGACACTGTGTCTTCTTTTCGGATGCTGGTCTCGGGTTATTCCGCTTGTCACTATCTTCTTTCGGAAAAGAACCCTCTCAAAGGCATCTTCTGGTATGATATGTAGCATCTGATGGTCTTCCTTGGTGTTTTTAAAGCATGACATAGTAGTTTTTGGTGTTGTATCAAAAAAGAGAAATATATTTTTGATTAACCTATTGCCGTCCATTCGTGTGAGGTAACCATACAATCGTGCCCGTCTTTTATGTATTGTCTGTAATTTTTCCTATTTTGCTGTAGACTTCCTTGTTGGATCTGTTTTGATGGATGCCATTTTTGTACTTACAAGGAAAGTAGTCGGTCTCGAACAAACACAATTACACCAAAATCATGTGAGAGATAATGTAGAGGTCCCTTATTGCACTAGCGATACTCTCGCATCTGCAAAACTTTGCAGTCGCCCATTAGAGGCCTCTGCTTGTGCCACGCCGCATTGCATATTGAGCTGCCGGTACACCAGTCGGAACCAGTAGGTACAGTGCGGTGAGCCTCTGAAGTTGCGCTTTGTGACGTTATTTGTGTAGTGAAGCGTCAGATGGGTGGTCGATTTATAATCAATCCTGCTAATGTATTGCGGTTGGCTGAAATGAAATTCCGAAGAGCCCTTCTTCATGAAAATGGTATTTGTGATGAAGATGAATCATTTGCATGTTTTCCGGTATCTTTTATAGAGCAGAAATATGAGCATAAATTAGAAACACTATAATAGATACCAGGTAACATGAGAATGATTCATCTTCTACACCAATACCATCTGCACGAAGAAGGTGTCTTCGTAACTTCATCTAAACCAATCAAACTATATTAGCAGAATTGATTACCAATCGCCGACCCATCCGACGCTTCACTATGAAAATAACGTCATAAAACGTAAGTTCAGAGGCACACTGCACCGTCACTACTGGTGTACCGGCAGGTCAGTGTGGAATGCGGCATGGAACATGCAGAGGCCTCTAACGGTCGACTGCATAGTTTTGCAGACGCGGGAGTATCACTAGTGCAATAAGGGACCTTCACATTATCTCTCACACGATTTTCGTGAATTTCTACTTGTTCGAGCCCAAGTACTTTCCTTGTTAGAGCCTAGAACTCCTGTAATGATTTTTCGCTCTTGTTTCTCCAGTTCTTCGAGGAGTCCTTTATCAGCATTTGAGTATAAGGTTTCAGCTGCATACAGAATACTGGCTTCAAAACTGTTTCGTAGTGACGTATCTTAGTGTTTTAGAAAAGGCTTTCTTGTAGAATGTGCGGGATGTTTGATATGCTATTTCTAGTTTGCAGTTCTTTTATATTTTTTATTATTTTTAAAGACAGATAAAGGAGAAAAACATTTCATTGTTTAGGATTACTTTCATACGTCGTGTAATAACCCTTAGAGCAGAATTGAATCGTCCAAGGTATGTCACTAGTGATACTCAAGAACGTCTGATTGCCACTCATCGTAGTGCAAACTGGCGCTTTATACTGCAAAAAGTGTGATTTTGTTGGTACTCTCTATGCCACCCGCTAATGCCTTTTTTTTGCCGATTCTGAGCGGCGTTGTATCTGAAATTTTCCCATGAGCATCCCCAACACATCCGCGCGAATCCGCTACTAGCTATAGCGGTAGTGACCTCCATTGCAGAGGCTGCGAGGGCTGAAACTTGGGGTAGTGGCTTTGGGCACAATTGTTGTGAAATTTTGTGCCAGTATGACGTCAACGCACACTACACCTCTCATGAACTCCTGAGCTCTGACATCCTTCTAGCATATGGCAATGTCTTACTGTTTTAAGTTTTGCAGCCTGCCACGCTTTCACGTCATTGTAGCCACATTTGACCCTAATGTCATACTACTTCATCGCTTTTGGAGGCAACTACGAAGTTTGTATAAAGTTACATTTTAATTTTGTTGCCAGTCTAGTAACCTTCGGATGCTGCTCACCACCGTACCTGCCGAGAACTAAACCGTCATCTGTTCATCCCCCCCCCCCCCCACCACCACCACCCATCCCCACTCAATACTTCTACTCTCAATAACTACCTTTCACCTTTCTTGTTCTTGTATTTGTTTTAGACTCAAGCTTTAGTTGGCATCTTTACAATACACTTTTTTGAGACACTGCTTGACCTTATTATGTTCAGTTAGTGTGTACTTTTTGATCGCGTTTACACTTCGTGTTTGGGCTTTCGAAGTCTTACTTAGGCACCCAAAACTCGTGACCTTCAAACAGCTATAAAACAGGTCTGTTGCGTTCGGGCTAGCAACTAAATCTGCTGATGAGGAGTGAGACGGAGAGTCCGCGTTATCTCAATATCGAACTCCGTGCTGCGAGCCGCTGTCATGTTCAGCGAAATCTGGAGCGTGTCGAGTTCGACTGCGGTACAACCGACGTCTAAGTCTCTTTTCTGTTGCATCTTTTGATGCTATCAGTTCTTTTGATACCACTTTACTGTTGCCATGATCTTAAAATGTCCAATTTTGACCTTCCTATAGGAGTAGCAGCACACGGTGGTGCAAACGTTTGCCAATTTGATAACGGTATCTCTTACGGAGGGAGGATAAGAAATACAAGTGTTAGCGCCCCGTCGACAACGTGCTCATTATAGACGGAGCTCAATAAATACGTATTTCCGAGAATGATCTAGTCTCAAAAACTCACCGATAATGATTGCACGGAGGACCAATAAACAAAAAGCTGGGCCACCGCCGGGATTCAAACCACGGTCTCCTGTTTACTAGGCAGTCACTTTTCAACCATCCTGGCACCGTGCATAACGCGAATGAATAGACGGGCCTGAATACGTCTCATAACTAAACATAAATTTTAATTCTGCCTTGATGTTCTACGTATTTCGTATGTGCATGTAACCCTAGGTTCCGTGGCATTCGTCACAATCAATAAATTTCTACGGACTGTGAGACTGAATTGTCAATTTTTAAGACTAACGTTTCGGCCACTGTTACCCAAAAATTTTATTGTTGTGTGTATATCGAGTTTTGAAGATTAGGAGAGGAATAAGCACATTAAATAATCACAGATGTAATTAATGATGTTATCTAATCACAGTCTTCGTAATAATCTTTATACATAAAACTGAATAGTGGGCGGTAGTGTCGCTAAACCTCAGAAATGGCTTCAGGGTTTTGAATTTTTTTTATGTTCGCCTTAACGCAGCAGTGGTTTGAAAAAAATTAGAGTAATCCGAAAGAAACAGTTGAAAAATCTACAAAATCTAAAATCTGACGCGTATTAGCCCCTTGAAATCAATCCGCCATACCCAAGAGTCAGGGAGTTGCAGCCGTAGGAAGAGAAAGGAGCACACTGCTAGTCAAAATGTTCAAATGTTTGTAAATCTATCCGATTCAACTGCTGGGTTATCAGTCCATAACTTTCAAACCACTTAAACTAAGGTAAAGTAACTGAAGGACAGCACAAACACCCATTCCTGAGGGGAAACTCGAACCCCCGACGGCGAACGGCCGCGCGCACCACAGCACGTGATGGCAAGTATACCCATACAAGGATATTCTTGCTATATTGTTTTGTAGATAAGATCCTGATGTACAACTTGTTTAATATATTTACCAGATTAGTCAATAGCCTCATATCTCACAAGTATAGTGCATTTTACAATAGTGCCCCCATAACTTATTACAGCTAGTATTACACGAGTCCTTAAGAGATGTGTTGGAAGTCACTGTCAATAGGAATTGCGAGATACCGAGGTGGCTCAGAAGTGTTACGTTCCACCATAATTTGATTTTATTGGCCGTGCTAATTTTTGCAGGTGGGTATTTTACTGTATAAGACAATATGTAGCCCCACACGTTGGTTTAAAATTATACTTAATCTAGATTTCAACACCTCTATGGGTGTCTTCATCAGAAAATATAATTACAACATGAGACGTTTACACTTAGAACCTAATGTGCCCATGTCGTATTAAGTTATCTTGTAAAATAATAAACTAGTATTTCATAAACTAATACTACAGGAGCACATTAGGCTGGAAGTGTAAACGTCTCATGTTATAATTTTATTTTCTTATGAAGACATCCACAAAGGTGTTTAAATCTAGATAACTTTAAAGCAACTTGTGGGGCTGCATATTTTCTTATACAGTAAATTACGCTGATACGGCATCTGCTTCATACAATTGATGTTCAAAATCAACAGGTGAGTATTGCCACGTTTTGACTTAGACACGTGAGAGCTTTTGCCCGTAGCCTATTTGACGTAATAGCTTACTGTTGCAGTTAATGGACTACTTGAATCAGCGGGCTTGGTGATAAACAACCATTTTATGCTCCGCAGCTGTTTTATGTTATTGAGAATCACCACAGCTTTACTTACGAACGTTTGTTATCTCATAATCGCTTTCATTCAATGAATGTTTCCGAGTCACAGAGAATATTCAACGGCACTAATTCTCGTTTGGCGAATATTCAGTGTCACCTGAAGGTGTCCATTTAACTTGGTGTGGTACACTAAAGCAAAAATATAAATTATTATTCCCATGATACCCTAGGCGTTCGTTTTTATATGGGTCTTTCATTTACTATTTTTCTCAGAAGTATCGAAGACTGAGGGCGTTGCAAGAAGCTACTTGGAAGATAAGGCAAAGACTTCCTGGCGATTTCTTTCCGGTCCAGTGGCGGGTTCAAGAGTTTGAGTTGTTTAATGTATTCATGTAGGTAAAAGGTTTGACTCGTCGTGATGATTATATAACCTTATTTGATGCAATCAAATGGAAGGTGGTGACCCTTATGTATACAATTTTACGGGGACAAGAGTTTAGGGGTAGTTATTTTAGGCGCCAGTGGCGTAACTTTGACGCATAACGAAAGCGCACAACGTCTGCAGCGTAAGATTGAGGGCAGTGGGAACATCTCTTGCAACTTGGTGACAAGAAATGCAAAGGAATGTATCAATGTGTTGCACAACGTTCTTCGCATGTCACTATTTTCAGCAGAATGTTAGCAGTAACCACACGAAGATTGTTGTTACGATACTGAGGAATGTGGCGATCGCAGATACACAAACCGAAAACGCCTTAACTGTGTCAGAAACTTTCTTATTCTCGGAAAAGTGTATTCAAATATGATTTCTCAGAAACAGTTTGGGGAAATCGTGATCTAAACTAGTCCAATGCTACTAAAAATCTCTCATTCCGCTCAATACCGCAGCATCGACATATTTACTAATCACACTAAATTATTGAGTCCCTAACCCTAACGTAGTAATTGGATAATAACCACCCAAACACATCAAAGTTCAAGATACACTGTAAATTGTGAACATATTATAATTCTGAATAATATGAAAATTCATAAGGTGGTGTGACACAGCCGCAGTGGAGTGCCCGAGCGGTCTAAGGCATCTTGCTGCGAAGCGCGCTGTTGTCGCCATCAGAGGTTAGATTTGAGACCTCTCTTTGGTACACTGAATAACTCCGGCTGATTTGCACCAGGAGGCTGAAACAACATTCCAGTCATTTTATTTCTAATCACAGAGATACAGAATGTTTATCTTTATAAACTATTAAAATATACCCTTTCGCAGTACATATACTCTGACCAACTACATGAACTACAGTTCATGAACGTTTTAATGAATATCTTGGAAATAATACAATTAATATTTCATCCCAACATTCAAAACAATACTAATTTCATAGCTCTAATAAGAGTGTTAGCCGGCCGCGATGGCCGAGGGGCCTGCGGCGCGCCAGTCACGGTCTGCACGCCACTACGGTCGGGGGTTCGAATCCTCATAAGTAGTTTGTAAATTTAGGGACTGATGACCCCGTAGCTATACAAAGATTTGAACATTTTGTGTGTGTTATACAACAACTTTTCTTACACAATAATTTCAAACGATGTTCTAAAAAAAAAAAATGTTCAAATGTTTGTTAAGCTTATGGGACTTAACTACGGGGTCATCAGTCCCTAAACTTACAAACTACTTATGAACTACTTACGAACTAGGACGGCACAAATATCCATGCCCGAGGGGGGATTCGAACCCCCGACCGTAGTGGCCGTGCTGACCGTGACTGTAGCGCCTTAGTCACCTCGGCCACCGCGGCCGGCAAACGATGTTCTCGGATCTCTGATAGCGTTCGTAGTTTTGGCGACAGTCGGAAAGCAATTAATAACAAATAATTACTTACGTTTCACTGATCATTAAATAATAGAGAGAAGTAATCCATCTACGTCAAACTTTAATATCTCTTACATGGTGCTTATATCTATGCCATGTAGTGTAGGCAATATAGAATCAGTAATTAGCAAGGAATTTCTATACTTCTCGATGGAATTTGAGTATGTTCCATAGATAGTGGTCTGCAAAATAATAGACCTAATCTCTACATCACATCCGCAAGGACTTCATCAAAATGTTCAAATATTTGTAAACCTATGGATTAAACTGCTAAGCTCATTAGCCCCTAAAACTAACAGTAAATACAACACATACACACACCCATACACAAGGGAGGACTCGAACCTCTGGTGGCAGCGGTCGCCCAGATCGTAGCAGGGTGCCTTAGACAACGCTGCCGTTTCTGAGCGGAAAGGATTTCATCAACATTGGCATTGATTAAAATGTTGTACAAAACTTTAAAATGTCGTAAGACGGAGCTCTCGCGGTAGGTTTGCGTTTGGCCTGAGGTTTCGTCTACTGCAGTAGGCGTACGTAATTTACATTACATTTATGTGAATCTAAACTCGTCAGGCATACACTGATGATGAAACGCTCTCGGTTTTCTAGCCTGGTGGCTGTGTTAAAATACCGCGACTTTTCCACGAGTGTCGTACTGAGATAATGAGTACAAGGCTCGTCGAAACGTGGCGGAATTATCACAGTCACCCGGTAGAAAACCTTTTTACTGACAGAGAACAGAGGTTCATTAATGAGTAACTTTTAATACAACATAGCTGGCCATATTCTTCGTACACTCATGTTCAGAGAAAACAGGACACATTGAAAGACTAGAGACAGCAAGTTTGCTCTGCAGAAATGATTAGCATTTGAACCATGTCTGTTCACGAGTTCAAAGATTGACATCGATATCGTGGTGCAACAACATCTACTAGTAAAATATGCTTGCGGCTGACATTGTCGCTGTAAACCGAAATATCTCTCAAAAGTATGATTTGGAGAACAAGTCGGAGTCATACTATAGCATGATCCGTTGGTTGTGACGTGAATTTTTGTGCTCAGTAGCTTGATTTACCCTAAAACGAGATAAAGGTCGTTCTGTTGCATTTTTAGTTTTTCGTGCCTCTGCACAATTTTTCGTGTTTTCGTGTTTTGCGAATATAAGCAATGTAGGAATATTCTTCTGTTGACAGACACTTTACCCTTCAATGATGTGTGTAGACGACTTGCGAGCTGTCTGATGACGTCGTAAGAAACCTTATACTACTTCTGCAATGTTATCGATGTGCGCTGATGTAGTCAAAGATATGATTACCTAAAATACGATGCTTGCTGTGTGTATTCTACAAGGTTAAATTAAATTGGCATGTATGGATAATAATACTGCATACTATGGATATATTCTGCAAGGTAGGTATGGTGTATACGATATATGTAATTAGAGTTGAATAACGAAGAGAGTGTTATGTCTCTCCATTGTGTGTTTTTATCGGGTTGTCATAGATACGTTGTGTGGTCATTAACGTTTGCATTCGACTAACAAGGGGAACACCAAGTATGGTCCAACGGATTTTGATGGGTCGCAGGTATGTTGCCAGGGAATTCCTCCAGACCATCAACCTAAAAGGATTTATTCCAATGGGCCTTGATTTCTAAGAAAATCGAGATCAAATTCGCAGCAAATTACCATGCGTAACGTGTATACTTATACACGGAGTTTACCACCTAGCGAGGCAGCGTGGTGTAATCGGCAAGATGCTAGGCTCCCCTGCAGGAGACCTGGGTTCGATACCTAGCGGGAGTCGTGGCTCAGCCGTCACAGCGGTTGGACGCATGTGCGGAGCTCTCTCGCCAGTGTCGCTCACTGGTGTTTACATTCGCGCTTACTTGCATTGGTAAGTTATAAATTTGAAATGGAGTCAATTGAGAAAGTATACTTTGAAGTTTGGTTTTAGTTTTGATATAGGACGTCCTAAAATATTCGAATTCGACGATTGGTTCTTCGGAAAGTTTAATGAACCTGAAGAAGATCTGTTTGGTATGTCTTACGACTTACTGAGCAATGTTTATGTGGTGAAACTGAGGAACGACGAAATCTGTCAGAGGATAATGGCCATGACTAACGGGAGTGCCAAGTACAAGACAAGCTCTGGTGAGGTTAGTCGAGTTACCATTACTTATGCTGGGTATGGCCTTCGCAGGGTTAAAGTTCACCTGTTACCGTCTGAGCAAGATTTGCAATATATCGCGGAGGCTCTTTCGAAATACGGCACCGTGTACGGCGTAACTTATTGATAAATGGGGAGGTAACATGCACTACAAGGTTGACAACGGTGTACGAACTGTGAAGATCGATTTGAAATGTCATATACCGTCCTTTGTGAATGTATTTGCATTCCGGGCCCTCGTTGTGTATGAGGGACAACCGCGTACCTGTTCTGCCTGTAATTTGCCATGCCACCTTAGGGCGGAATGTCCGCGCAAAAAACCCGTACAGTTGCCTGCCGAGGTAAACGTTTGTTTACGCGCGAGCGGAGCGCGGCCAACCTGCCCGGTGACGTCACTGCCGCGGCTAGAGCACAAGCAGAACAATCCGCCATTTTGAATCCAATATTGGAGGCTCGCATTTAAAGACTACGAAACACTTAAGCTTTCGAATATGCTCTTAAGGGCGTTAAATATACTATCCTAACGCAGAAAACATTACAGCTTAGTAAATTTATTGGCTTACATCTGACTGTAAGAGGCAAGCAACTTAAAGTTAGAGATTAGACGGATAGTTATACAAATGATACATTCACTTACATTCGATATTAAGCCACACGTATCCGTTCATATTTACCAAATAAACCTAAAATACGTTACAATTATCGTATTTTCTGGTTCACAAATGGTACATCTACATACGTATATGGTAACTAAGAGTTGTATTCGAAAACAATTACGGAATAATGTTAAATTGCGATACTGTACTTGTCGTATCCTCTAATATTTCGCATATTTTACACACACCGTATTTCCAAGAAGATTTTACGTCAAAATGTGTTTAATAACCCAGAGCATTTAGTTTTGTTAGATAACAACTAAATAAAGTCTCTTTTCGCAGCATGCACTTTGAAATAAATTGAATGTAGCATGCTCAGTTTTGAATTTAATGCCTTTCATGCACGACTTCTTTCCTGTTTCCATCCTTTGTGAAGTTCAATTCATTATTTTTTCATACATCGTGCTCACAGCTTGGCTTAGGCCTATATATTCCCGTGTTGAAAGTCACATATACATTAAACACTGAACTAATACGAAATAATAAAATTTAAAAACCATTAGCTGCATGAAACCAGCTGCAGTTATTGATCATTTAAAATATAATTAACAGCCTTTAGAATAACTCCCTAGATGGTCTAAATAAAATAAAGAAAAGTAGCTTATCTACTTTAAACACACTGTATGTCGTGTTATGTTAACAATCTGTAGCAAAATAAAAATAAATCATTGTTATACATGTATAGGTCTATATTTTTATTACTACCACTCTGTGAGCATGACTATTTCTAATACAAATAAAATAAAAGTTTTTATTCTTAACGTTGATTTGATTTTTTCAGGGAAGCCAAAACAGTCTTGGTCCAACCCGCCACTGCCCGCACCGAAACTAAGTTTATTGTGTGGTATCGCTCCATGTATGTCTAGTAAAGCCAACCAATGCCCTTGAACAGTGCAAGGAGTCCATTTACCAGTTCTTTATTAGGCACAATTTTTTCGGGTCTGGTTGTCCCAAATGTTCTGTGCCTTTTACTCTCCAATGCAATGCATTCAAAGATCAGATGTGATGCAGTTTCATCACCGTCATCACAGAGCCTACATTTAGGGTCCTCTTCTACTATTGCCATTGTAAGTAGGTGTTTTTTGAAATTCCCATGGCCTGTAGCAATCCAACCATGAGTCTAATCTCTCTCCTGTTCAGGCCCAGGATTGCAGAGCTTCTTTTAAAACATGGCTTTGGCATCATTACCTTTCCATGTTTTTGTTCTACATCTACATCTACATACATACTCCGCAATTCACCGTAAGGTGCGTGGCGGAGGGTACACTGTACCACTACTAGGCATTTCCTTTCCTATTCCACTCCCAAATTGAACGAGGAAAAAAAGAATGCCTATATGCCTCCGTACGAGCCCTAATTTCTCTTATCTTGTCTTTGTGATCTTTACGCGAAATGTAAGTAGGCGGCAGCAAGATCGTACTACACTCAGCTTCAAATTCCGGCCCTCTAAATTTACTTAACAGAAATTCACGAAAAGAACGTCGTCTTTCTTCCAGCGATCCCCAATTGAGTTGCCGGAGCATTTCCGTGACACTCGCGCATTGGTCGAACCTACCGGTAACAAATCTAGCTGCTCGCCTCTGAACCGCCTCTATGTCTTCCATCAAACCGATCTGCTGCGGGTCCCAAATACTTGAGCAATACTCAAGACGTGGTCGTACAAGCGTTTTATACGCGGTCTCCTTTACAGGTGAAGTACATCTTCCCAAAATTCTCCCAATAAACCGAAGTCGGCTGTCTGCCTTACAACTGTCCTTACATGCTCGTTCCATTTCATATCGCTCTGCAATGTTACGCCTAGATATTTGAACGACGCGACCGCATCAAGAAGCTCACTACTGATTCTTTATTCGAACATTATAGGATTGTTTTTTCTACTCATGCGCATCACCTTACATTTTTCTACATTGAGAGCTAGCTGCCATTCTTCGCACCAACTAGAAATTTTGTCTATGCTATGCTATTACAGTCAGTTACAGACGACACCCTCCCATACACCACAGCATCATCAGCAAACAGCCGCAAATTACAACTTACTCTGTCCATCAGATCATTTATATAGATAGAAAATAATAGCGGTCCTATCACACTCCCCTGGGGCACGCCTGACGATACACTCGTCTCTGATGAACACTCGCCGTCGAGAACAATGTACTGCGCTCTATTACTTAGGAAGTCTTCCAGCCAGTCACAAATCTGTGAACCTATTCCATAAGCTCGTATCTTCGTTAGCAGTCTGCAGTATGGCACCGTGTCGAACGCCTTTTTGAAGTCGAGAAAAACACAATCCGCCTGTTGCCCTTCGTCCATGGCTCGCAAGATGTCATGTGAGAAAAGGGCAAGCTGAGTTTCACATGAACGATGTTTCCTAAACCCGTGCTGATTCATGGAAAGAAGCTTTTCCGTTTCAAGGAAATTTACTATATTCGAACTGAGAATATGCTCCAAAATTCTACATGAAACCGATGTCAACGATATTGGCCTGTAATTGTATGGGTCAGTTCTCTTTCCTTTCTTATACACGGGAGTCACCTGCGCTTTTTTCCAATCACTAGGAACTTTGCGCTGAATTAAAGATTCGCTATAAATGCAAGCTAAGTAGGGTGCCAATGCCGCAGAATAGTCTTTGTAAAACCGAACTGGTATTCCATCCGAACCAGCAGACTTTTTCGTATTTAGCTCTCTCAGCTGCTTCTCTACACCGGAAATACCTATTGCTATGTCCCCCATTTCGGAATTAGTACGTTGATCAAATGATGGTATATTTGTGCGGTCCTCCAGCGTGAAAGATTTCTTAAAGGTTAAATTTAGAACTTCAGCTTTCCGTTTGCTTTCTTCTATTACTGCCCCGGAATGATCAACTAGTGACTGGCTTTGACCCGCTTATCGATTTTACATAGGACGTGCTGTCTTCTGAGCCAGCTCTAATTTGATCATTGCCTTGGTGATTGTCATGACAGGTTCCGGTCCGATAAATGGAGTCTCTGCCCCCATCCTGGCTAATCTGTCGGCATGTTCGTTGCCACTGATCCCCGAGTGGCCAGGGACCCACAATATGTTTACTCTATTGCTTTCCCCTAGCTCCACCAGAACCCTGTGACATTCTGCAACAATTTTAGACCTTATTGCATGAGCTGCCAGTGATCCCAGGGCTGCCTGGCTGTCTGAATAGATGTAGATGCTACAATCTTTGTAGTTCTTAACGTTACGCAGATAGTTCGTCGATTTTGGCGTCAATACTTGGCGCCTGGAATAAACAAGCCACCTTTTTTACGCCGATCTATGTTTGAAGGAAACCGATAAAACTTATAGCGACCATGTCTGCTATTATTTGAGCAGTTCGTAGCTGCACAACCAGCCATTTCACACTGTAAAACAATAAAATCACAAAATATTCGCTGATTCACTTCGCTACACCACACAAAACATACAACACTGTCATTGGATTGGGATTCAAAATGGCGGATTGTTCAGCTCTGTATAGCTAGTGCTTTAGCCGCGGCCAAGTGTACTCGCCGTACAAGATGATGTGCAGATGTCCGACACTCACGCAGCCCCCGCGGAGCACGCGCACTCCCCTTTTGTTTCCGAAACCCGTTCGGCACAAGACAACATCATTGACGATACCAATGTAGCAGAGACTGTCACGAGAGCCGAGGACGAGGCGCGCGAATCAGCGGGAGCTATCCGTGATGCCACAAACGTCCCTCCACCTAAGCCGTTGAACAGTTTGGAACAATTACAAACTGATAAACGTCGAGACCCTCCCTCACCTACACCTGCCACTCGTGATATTCCCGTGACAAGTGATTCATATTCGACTGCTCCTGCACCTGCTACTCCTACTTTCCAAGAAATCGAAGAAGTCGTGCCGGCCGCGGTGGCCGAGGGGTCTGCAGTTTCAGGTGCAAAAATTAACACGGGAAAGTGTAAATTAGTAAATATCAGAGGGTTCGACAACGTAGCCGTGCCATGGGCACAAACCGTCGAACAACACAAAATTTTAGGGATCATCGTTGATAAATGTCCATTAAAAATTGCGGCCCTGAACTGGAGAGCGACAGTTAACAAAATGCAAGGGACTACTTTAGAAGCAACCTGGCGATCACTAAACCTTATTGGAGCCGCGAGGATTGTCAACACCTATCTATTGTCCAAGGCATACTATGTGGCTCAGATTTTCCCGATTCCAAAAGTACAGGCAAATAAAGTAATGCAGTTATCAACCAGGTACGTGTGGAGAGGAAACATTTTTAAGCTCACGCCCGGAACATTAACAAAACCAAGATTGACTGGAGGACTTGCACTCACTGATAATCATAGGAAGGCAACTGCATTATACCTTAGACGAACAGAAAGATTAATACATGGTAACCACAGTAATATTACAGAAAAACTTTTTAAAATACTGCAGCCAAAGAGCATGAATCCGCCGATAGATATCAGCAATCATAACTTCCGTCTGAAACATATCAGTCTGTTTTACCTGGAGTATAGTTACTTAAAAGACAGTCGTGTACCATCTACGACTTTAACTATAACCCAAATCCTACAGATATGGCAACAGAAAGATATGCCAAAAAGTATTATGCTAAAGTTTCCACATAGACACTGGTTGACAGTGTGGAAAAACATCGGCCTTAAAATCCACACGTCAGAGGTTGCGTCCACCTGGTACAAAGTCGTCAACCAGACGGTAGCAACGAACGAAAAGCTACATCGCATCGGAAAAAGTGATACAGACAAGTGCAGAAAATGTGGACTACTGGACACCACAATCCATAGATTCACTTGTAGCGGACATATCGATAACTGGAAGTGAGCGAGGAAACGAATAGCATTACTATCAAGAACCGCCGAAACTAGTTACACTTTAGAAATTATGATGTAGCCGGAAAGAAGCTATTACCCGAAACCAAGAACAATACAATTATGTGGCTTCTCGGTAATTATGTAAACTATATATTCCACGGACCTGCAGAAGACAATCGCATAAGTTTTCAATCGTACATGAACACTGCGAGATGGAGAATCATACGTAATATTGATGAGAAAAAAACCAGTTTAGCAGCATGCTAAATATAGCTTCTGAAAAGGCTGGAATAGGATAAACTTTTTTGTCTTGGAACTGCAATTACTGCTACTGTCGCCATTTAAAGAAACAACAGTTTCACTTACATTTTAAAGAGGAACCTTTTGTTTCTGTTTTGCAATGGAAATTGGTCTTTATTCTTATTTTTAACGGTTGTTTTTAACGAAAAAAAGGGGGACAGAGGCGCTCCAGTCACGGTCTGCACGGCCACTACAGTCGGGGGTTCGAATTCCCCATCGGGCATGGATATTTGTGCCGTCCTTAGTCTTAGTTAGTTCATAAGTAGTTTGTAAGCTTAGGGACTGATGACCCCGTAGTTAAGTCCCATAAGTTCTACAAACATTTGAACATTTTGAAGAAGTCGTCTTCTAACTTACCTGCCGCGGTGGAGTGGCCAAGCGCATTGAAGCACTATGCTGTGATGCGCAAGGCCGCTCCCCGGTGGAGGTTCGAATCCCCCCTCGGGCATGGATGTTTGTGCTGTATTTAGTATAAGATAGTTCATAAGTATTAAAAAAAGGCGGCCGCGGTGGCCGAGGGGACTGAGGCGCTCCAGTCACGGTCTGCACGGCCACTACGGGTGGGTATGGATATTTGTGCCGTCCTTAGTCTTAGTTAGTTCATAAGTAGTTTGTAAGTTTAGGGACTGATGACCTCGTAGTTAAGTCCCATGAGCTATACAAACATTTGAACATTTTGTTCTAATTTACCGAAAAATGCAACAGGCCGTTCGTCGCCTGAGAAAAAGAAAGTTCGTGTTGCTCGCGAAGGTGCTATGGAGGCCACTAAGGAATTCCTAATGGTAACGCAGCAGATAGCTGTCAAACTCAAAAACAGCCAGCCGGAAACATCGAAAACGGCCGCCTATAGAGCCCGACGACACGAGAGAAAAACCACCGGACCATTTGTGGTTTGCGGACGATGACATGAAGGGTAGTGAGGAACACTGATAAAGTATATTACTGCAAGTGTTCGAGTGTGTGTATGTGGACACGTGGCATTCTATTATTGGCGTGTCTGCTCCTAATAATACTTGTGCGTGCTTATGGCTACACACATAAAAGATAATTGCATCGAATTGACGCATGGTGCAGGGAATGGCAATTAAAGCTCAATGTAGAGAAGTGTAATGTGCTGCGAATACACAGAAAGAAAGATCCTTTATCATTTAGCTACACTATAACAGGTAAACAACTGGAAGCAGTTAATTCCATAAATTATCTGGGAGTAGTCATTAGGAGGGATTTAAAATGGAACGACCAAATAAAATCAATCGTCGGTAAAGCAGATGCCAGACTTAGATTCATTGGGAGAATTCTAAGGAAATGCAGTTCGAAAACAAAGGAAGTAGGTTACAGTACACAGCTTGAATACTGCTCACCGGTGTGGGATCCGTACCAGGTGGGATTGATAGAGGAAGTGGAGAAGATCCAACGGAGAGCAGCGCGCTTCGTAATCGTGAAAGCGTTACGGAGATGATCGCTAAACTCCAGTGGAAGACTCTACAGGAGAGACGCTCTGTCGCTTGGTAGGGGCTTTTGTCGAAGTTTCGAGAACTTCCCTTTACTTAGGAGTCTAGCAGTATATTGCTCCCTCCTATGTATATCTCGCGAAGAGATCGTGAGGATAAAATCAGAGAGATTAGAGCCCACTCAGAGGCATACCGACAATCCTTCTTTCCGCGAACAATACGTGACTGGAATAGGAGGGAAAATCGATAGTGGTACTCAAGGTACCCTCCGCCACACACCATCGGGCGGCTTGCGGAGTATGGTTGTAGATGTAATGTAGATAATCTAATATCTGCTAATTTTACGTACAACATTACTTCGATCAATATAAATAGAATTGAGAACCACGTCAAACTTCGAGCCCATCCTGTATAATACTAACATAGACATTGGGCTACTACAAGAAGTCTGTGCAGAACCACAGGTGGCGGGATTTCTCACAACTGCGAACATCAGCAAAGAGGATCATACTGGAACTGCAATTCTTTTATGTGACAGAATCCCTTATTCAAACATTATACGGCTTACGAATGGGCGCGGAATCTCCTGTAACATCAATGGCATTCAGATTATCAACTTATACGCACCATCCGGCAGCAATCGCCGACAAGAACGCTCCTCGTTTTACAGAACTGATGTGCATTTTTTAATTAACACCTACGCCAATAACTGTATCATTGGAGGAGATTTTAATTGCGTAATTTTATCAAAAGACCAAACCCCGAATTTTAATAAATGTATCAAACTCGACCACCTCGCCCAAGGACTGAAATACCTCGACACCTGGGAAATAATCCACGGCGACCGCACAGCGTACACGCACATCACCAACAACTCCGCCAGTCGAATTGATCGGATCTATGTTTCTGACGCCCTTCGCAGAAATGTAGCCAATAGCGATATTGCACCCGTCAGCTTTTCCGACCATAGTACTCACCAGTGCTATGTCCATCTCCAACGGCCGCAAGTCTTTCGCCGCAGAGGCTATTGGCAGATGGATAGCGGTCTGTTGCGCGACCAACAGCTGCACACAGAAGTACACCAGGCGTGGGAGCAGGCCAAGCGCTCACAGACCAGGTACCGGACGACCATAGAATGGTGGCTATCCTGCGCCAAACCGAAGCTTCGAGCAACGGTTAAACGATATGCTTACCAGAAATCATACTGGTACAAACAAAGAATAGAATTCTACTTCACATGTCTCCGCGAGCTATACCATTCTACTGACGATACGGTAACATACACCTACCGAAGTATAAAGCGAAAATAACGAATTTGTATCGCCAATAAATGGAAAGCACCATCACAAGATCGTAACCGAAGGACATTGCGTCGCAAGAAACAGCTTCCCTCTACCATACATCACGGATAATGAAGCGTCAGAAAGCAAAGGTAATCGATGTGGTCCGAAGATAGTGGCGGGAACGCAGTCACACAACAACGGCACATTTTATCACATGTATGCAGGTACTACAGAGAATTGTATGACACCCACGAAATCGATGATGAACTTTGCGATGAAGTACTTAGTGAAATACATTGCCTCTTGTCACGTGAAGACGTTGCCACACTTGAGAGCCCATTTGTTGAAGATGACATAAAACAGGCCGTGTTCAACGCCGCAAAGCGAAAGTCTCCCAGACCTGACGGACTCTGCGCTGAATTTTACCAACCATTTCGGGATCTGCTGGCCCAAACACTGATTCAACTCGACTCTGTTCCGGACGAACGTAAGGAAGGTTTTATTGTGCCTATACCCAAAAAAAGGCAATAGTAAAAAGATCACCGAACTGAGACCTATCACATTGTTAAACTCAGATTTCAAAATCACAACGAGGGCTGCTAAACAGCGACTGAAACCATTACTCCAAAAAATACTGGGACCACATCAATATGCTGCAGTGCCTGGGCGCAGCGCACTAAAAGCTGTCTGCGAGTTACGGGACGTCATATGCACCCTGAAGCACAATCAAGATCCTGGCGCGCTTCTGTTCATAGACTTCGCAAAGGCATATGACCGCATCAGCCATGATTAGCTCCTTAAAGTACTGACGAAGATGGGCTTTGGCCAGCATTTCGTCAAATTAATCAAACACTTCCTCTCTGATGGCCCCTCGCGTGTTTTGCTCAATAGCCACCTGACAGACAAAATAATTATTAAAAAATCTATCCGGCAAAGCTGCCCCTTATCCGTGGCGTTGTATGCCATTGCAGTGGAACCTCTGCTTCTCAACATTACCTGTCGATCAACAAGGAGCCAAAAAGGTGACCTGTATTGCCTATGCTTATGACATCCGCTTAGCTGTTGAATCCACTGCAAACCTCATGGAGATGCGGACGATTGTAAACGATTTTACCAAGGTTACTGGTGCACAGCTGAACACCAGGAAGAAAATACGGCTGAACATAGGTGCAGGAATTGATGATGCTAGGCATCTCGATTGGTGTGAGACAGCGACTGAACATAAAAGTCTCGGTGTCTTCTGGAGAGCGGAGCCAGATGCCATGGCAACAAAGAACTGGACCAACATGCTGCACGAGATCAGGGCTACAACGCGCATTTATTCCGACAGAGAATTAGATCTGTTGCAAAGAGTTCATACAGTTAAAATCTCCATAGCAAGCGGAATGTGCTACCGCGGCCAAATCCTGCCAGTATCCGACCCACTCGTAACAAGCACACAACAGGCGTTTTGTTGGTACGTATTGAGAGGCCATCTCTTCCAAGTATGTTTTGAAACACTGACATTACCTTCAGGGGGAGGTCTTGGTCTCATCAGTGCCAAACACAAGTGTCTGACTCTCCTAATAAACCGTATACATAAAACCGTCATCACAACCACTCCGAGTTTAATAAAGGACCTCACATCTCTCTTGAGGCCATGCAGCTTCAACCCTCCGCTAAACGAAGACTTGATACCGATAGCCCTCCGTCACATACGATATTACTACAGAGAATTCAGCTACATCCACCATGCCGACGACATTTTCCCACCTTATACGAACACCAAGAGGAATACGTGACTACAGAATAATTCAGAAATACCCGAACGTCAAATGGAACATCATCTGGAAGAATGTCCATAGCTCTGTGCTGCCATCACGCATTAGATCTGCGTGGTACATGATCGTCAACGATAAAGTTCCCACGACCGAAAAGCGCCACAACATCAAGATGTGTCCTTCGCCGGCTTGCGCCACGTGTGGTCTCGTTGACACTTTACCTCACAGGCTCACCTGTGGAACAACGGGACAGATTATTACAGTAATGCGACATCGCCTGGTGATAATCGACCGTACGGTCCCACACACCGTCGACATCAATGAAGTACTCAGACCTGACAGGTTACGATATCCACGAAGGAAAAACAACGCTGCGATTTGGATGTTAGGCCACACGGCTGTATACGCTCTTGACAATCGTCACGCCACCCTCGAATACGAACACAGCGCCATACAATGACCCAGGGACTATGAGGACACATGTAGTAACATGCTGAAAATTATGGTACAAATTTGACAATGGTTCCAGTCCGTAAAACTGAAAAATATAGCACATTAGAAACAGAGAGAACAAAAAGAAATGTGAACTGTATTACTCATGACCGCGGAAATTTCGGAGCACGGACGCATCAAAGTTAAGAGATGACAAACAAACTGCACCCACAACAACACAGGTACGCTGTTCTAGCAGTTACGTATAGAAGACACGGAATATTAACCCCCCCCCCCCCCCTTATCGAGAAGACGAGCTTTGAAGCACTGTGCAACCGAAACTACTGTGGGAGAAGGATATTTATTTTATTCAACTAAACTTTTCTCTTCGACTTATCTTACGTTTTATTTATTTATTTATGGAGAACTCCAACATTTATTTTGATTTTCTTATTGGGCTGGAGCCCAATTATTTTCTTCAGAAGTATACGGCCATCTGTTGTGGAAATAAATAAATGGAATGGAAACGAAACTGCAACAAATCCTTTTATCCGAATGGAAAACATTTATTTCACTTTATATCCAAGGAGGCAATGAAAGCGACAAAAAAAAAACACCCGCTTGGTCTCGTAAAAAAAAAAAAACCCACCAGCAATAAGAACGCCAATCATTAACTGCTTCCAGATCGACGATTACCTCCTATTTTGTGCTTTTCAAATATCTTATTTCAGAAATTGCAGATGCAGGATTTAAATTTCACAAATTCTCTCTTGAACGTACAGCATAAACCTTTACATGTTTATAAGTGTACTGGAGGAAACTACTATGGTCGCCAGTCCTTACACAAAAAAATATAAAATTAAAAAAAGCGGCAGAACAATTTTTAAAAATTGTAATTGCTACTTTTTATATTTCAAAATAATAATAATAATTAAGCAAAGAAAAAGATATGAAGAAAGAAAAACAATTTTTTTTCACTTTTCTTCATTTCTCTTCTCTGCTTCTATCATAGCACATTTGTTCTCCACGTTGCACTACTTGCCGCACGCCTGAACGACACGCTACGAATGACTAACCGACTGGCTGTAGCATAATAATCCAATCCACTGGGACGCGTCACGTGGGTACACACGTCATAGGTATTAACAAAAGAATGTTTACTGATTTCGAAATATGCTTCAATTGTCTTAAAAGTGTGCTTCGAAAAAAGAGAATGAATAAAATAATCGGCGTGCAATACATAACATATTGAGCAAATGTTACATGTTTTTATCCTGACCATTTACTGCAAACGTTTACATAAGACTGGTTATAAAAATACATAATTATACACAATCATCGGGCAGGTGTGAAAAGTAATTGACCCATGTCGGACTTAAGCCCAGGTCGCCTGCATGGCAGCCTCGCACCTTCCCGATTACACCACGCTGTCTCGCTGAGCGGTCACCGCCATGTATAAGTAGACACGTTAAGCGTGGTAATTTGCTGCAAATTTGATTTCGATCTTCTTAGAAATCAAGGCCCATTGGAACAAATCCTTTTAGCTTGATGGTCTGGAGGAATTCCCTCACAACATACCTACGACCCATCAAATTCCGTTGGTACCATACTTGGTGTTCCCTTTGCAAGAAGGCTAACTAGAGACATTTATATTCTATCAGCTCTGTTTCATCTTCTATGCTGATGACACCGCCGTCCTAGACCTCGCTCCATCCCGTGCCTGTTCCCAGGTTTTGCTCCACTCCCACCTCACCGAGTTCGCCTTGTGGTGTAACCAGTGGCTCCTATCCGTAAATCCAGACAAATCCCAGGCAACGTCATAGGTCGTACTACCCACTCCTTCCGTGTTCACGATTTCTATATTACCCTCCACAACCGCCCAATCCGTCACACCGCCACCCTAAAATACCTTGGCCTTACCCTTGACCGCTAATTTTCCTGGACCCCGTACCTCAAATCCCTCCGTGAGAAAGCTCTGTCCCGCCTCAACCTCCTTAAACTCCTTACCGACCGGAAGTGGGGCCTCCACCCTTCCACTGTCCTTCACACCTATAAATCCATCATGCGCCCCGTCCTCTGTTCCTTCCACCCCGCCTGGATATCGGCCCCTCCTACTTTCTATAATCCTTACAGATCCTGGAACGCCACGTCCTCCACCTCGCATACCGTATCAGACTCCCTTCCCCAACGCGGATCCTCTATGACGTAATCCCCTTCCCTCCTCTCCTACAACTCCTCGAACATCTCCGACTCCTTTACACTACCCGCAAAATAGAGCCCCAAAACCTTCTGGTATACCCTATTCTCACCAATCCCGGGCCTCTGCCACGCCTCCACCAAACTATCCCTCCCGGCCTTCACCTGCATACACTCCGTGTCCTTTCCCAGGGCAACATCCGCACCCTTCCCTTACCGAATACCGAACTTCGTCCCGATATCTACCCCTCCTACCAACTCTGATCCCTTCCCCGTAGCATCAGCGCCCCTCCCCTCTCTCCCGTCCTTTTCCTTCCCTCTCCCATGCCCAGAGTCTCGTCAGTCCCTCTTTCCCCACCTTTCTCCCTCTCCCCTCCCATACCCCCCTCCCCTGCACTTCCCCCATCCCTGTCCCACCTCCTTCCTCTCCACCCCCCCCCCCCCGCAGGGGCGTCTTGACCTTTTAAACGTGCACAGTGCTAGTGTGTTCAGTGACATATGTGTGGTTTTTAATCAGCGGCTCCGCGATCAGCGTCAACGAGTTTTATCATGTGCGCCGTCAACTGTCTTCGTGTTTGTCCTTGTGTTTTTTCCAATATACTTTTAAACCGCCGCCGTGGCCTTGAACAGTTTCACTGACTATGTGTGCGTTTATTACCGCTTGCTTGTTCCTGTTTTCATTTTCCCATATATGTTTGTCTCTTTGTTCTTTTATGTTTTGTCCTTCAAAATCGCAACTTGACTATTATTTTTAAAATGTCCCATTTTTTATTCATGCGGTTTATGTTCGTTCACTGTTTTTCATGACATGTATTTCTCAGGGCTGAAGAGCAGCCAACGCAGCTGCTGCCAGCCTGCTGACTGTAAATAGTTGGCTTTAAAATAACAATAAAGGAAAAACAAAATTTCATCCTCTATACCCTGATCTAAAATTCATAGGATCGACTGGTAATATACATCAAAGCTATTGCATGTTGAACTTATCTTTGTGGGGTCTAAATGTCTGATGTATCTATGAGATTTCAAATGTTCAAATGTTTGTATAGAGTATGGGACTTAACTACGGGGTTATCAGTCCCTAAACCTACAAACTAATTATGAACTAGCTAAGACTAAGGACGGCACAAATATCCATGCCCGAGGGGGGATTCGAACCCCCGACCGTCGTAGCCGTGGAGACCGTGACTGGAGAGCCTCAATCCCCTCGGCCACCGCGGCCGGCTACGACATTTCCTCTTAAATATAAAGACGTGGTTAGTTTCAGGAGTAGTACAACCTCGTGATATATTTGGATTTAAATAGTTCTCCAGTTGAAATATTACACAGAAGTTTGATTCGTCGAAATTACTCAGTCTTAATAGAAAAGCAACAGAAGGTTGTAATGTGTATTTCTTTGATCCTATGCCCATATTTACCTTAAAAATGGATAGAAGTGGGTCTTTTTTTTATTATTATTTTAAGTTATCGTAGCTCTGTACAGTTTTCGCGATGTAGGATGCGACAAATAAACAGCCTAGACTGAGTGCTGATCCAAACCTTTAGAGTGTATAAATGAAACATACAAACGTTACTTGTTGTTTGGAGTAGGATATAAGACGAATGGCACTGATTCTGTTGTGTAAGAGAACTGGTGTAACAGGTACGCATCTGGCCGTATTTTCTCAGCATTGAGATGAATTTTAGCATCTCCCTGTAAATGGCTAAGCATTCGGTTTGTCCTAAAAAGGGTTAGATGTGGGTGTGCTGTGTTGTAATCCTATGGTTTTGATGTGAAAATCACCGGTCTGTGGGTAGCTTTTTCCTAAAAAGGGTTGGAGCTGGATCTAATGTGTTGTAAGCTGTTGTTCCACAGTATCCTTTTCGTGATGTGGGAATCGAGTTAGACACATTATAAGTTTCTTCCCTCTGTGGAAAGAGCCTTTTACTCTTCTGCGGTGTATATAGAGCACCCTTACGAGGTGTTTGCTGTAGATTATAAGATCTGTAGGGGGATCAAGTGTGCTGAGGATCACGCCAACGTCGATGTGATTACCTAAAATAAGTAATAGTTTGCATCTGCAACAACCATTTGTTGTTAAGACTTATATATATTCATGTAGAATGTCTCAGTTTTACAGGTCTGTGGATCTAGGAGAAAATATCGGAGGACAGGTTACGTGTCAGAAGAGCAATGCTTCAATCGGTCGAGTATTTGTTAGTTGGTCAGTTATCAGAGATGTACATCTGTGCTACATCGACATCTACACATTTACATGGGATACTCTGCAAATCACATTGAAGTGCCTGTCAGACGGTTCATCGAACCACCTTTATAATATTCATCTACAATTCCATGATGTTTTAGTCTACAGCTAAGAAAACGTTTATTAAAATCGGTGTTGTGTGATACATTGGTGTGACTTCCATACACATGCAAGATGCCACGCAGTCAATGAGTTTGATAGGGGGCATGGCAGAATGTGATGCATCCATGGGTGGAATGGGACGAATTGTTGTGGCAATGCAATAGATGCGTGCAGAATGGTTCACACATTGCAGCAGGACACGTCGAGATGGGTCAGCTTGCACCATCCAGAACCCCCCCCCCCCCCCCAGATCGTCTCACCGAGGAGATTGACATGACACCTCATCCGACCTGACCTCTGACCTGCATTGCAGGGCGGAACTGCTTGCTGTGATCTGTCGCAACAGTGGAACACATCGTACACTGTCAAGGCTACAGTCTGCCGCTGTTTACCAAGCATGGGTTATGTGCGCGTAGTTCATTTCTCCGCCTACCTTTTAATAATGCGAAT
Source organism: Locusta migratoria (assembly GCA_026315105.1). NCBI lineage: Eukaryota > Metazoa > Arthropoda > Insecta > Orthoptera > Acrididae > Locusta > Locusta migratoria. The sequence continues at coordinate 545,175,977 of CM048744.1, forward strand.
TTTTAGCGTTACGTGAAGCGCTTATTTCAACTTTTTGCATTGTTCTAATTAAGCATAAATGAAAGCATTCGTACACTGTGATACTCATAGCAAAACACTTTAGCTTATCTAGAAGAATTCTACAACTTACACAATCATTAGCTTTAGAGATATCACAACAAAATCAGAATGGGTTATGTCCGGTTGTGAACAACTTTTAAATTTGACCAGGGAAAAGATATATAAAATTTTCTATTGAATAACTTTTCTCAAAATGAAATTGACATTTTGTCAGTACTTATTTAAAATATGTGAAGCTACTCTAACATTTCAGAGCTGCATGTTGAATATAAATACTATGTAGCTTGGTTGCCATTTGTAAAATGTATTCAAAATTAACTGTAGTGGGTATTATGTAAACAGACATTATTCTTCTTGTTACAGTTTTGTGACTTGAATGTACAGCCATAGCCAATATTTTTTAGGGTACATATTTACATCTACTCATAATACTGTGCATGTGTTGCTCGCTACAATAAATCTATGGTTCTACCCATGGTCACGTCTGGTTGTAAGAATGCCTCAATACTAAATGATTATTTTAATTTCACTATTGGAAAAGCAATTTCTCCGCATTGTTAAAAAAAAAAAAACATATTTTATACCACTCACATTCTGCATTTGAAGCTTGTTACAGTCTTCTTCTTTTTAGATTTTGACTTGGTCTTAAACTCCCTTTCATTTTATTACTCGTAAACCTGCGAGAAAAAGATTTTAAAATACTTGAAGAGAATGTTGAGATTTTATTTTATCAGATTACCCTATGAGATGAATGTAAGTAGAATTGTTTGGTTATTTATATCATATAACAGTTGCTGCAATTATAATTTTGGATTTTATATATTTCAAGGCAAATAACATCCAGTGATGGATACTGAATTCGTGAAAGAGATCGTTATAAGGAATGAATACTCTCAGCCTCGCAGTAATGACCGTATGCTCCAGGGCGTCTTGCTGCGGTGTGTGTGGCCGCTCTCCGTCGGAGTTTCGAGTCCTCTCTCTGGAATGGATGTGTGTGTGTATTGTCTTAACCGTAAGATAGTTTAAATACATCGTAGGTCTATGGACCGGTGCAGTTAGGTCCCATAGCTTTCCATTAATTTGATTTTGACATTTAAAGATTTTTGACAATCACAGCGATACTTACTCTTTTAATACAAATTAGTGTTGCGCTTCAACAAGAACGTATTCATTATGTAGAATTACTGCTAGTTCATATTTGTTCTAAGCGTGATTCAAGTCACGACTGCCCGGTTCTGCGGGTGCAGAATCACACGACATTCACTCACGTTCAGCCGTAAAGAAAATTCTTGGTTCTAAATGATACGACATGACTCTTCATTCCTCAGGCCATGGGTGTAAAGAAATCAAGGAATCAGAATACGCCGGAGCCAACGCAATCGCGTAGCGTATTGGCTGGCCACTGGGGCACAGCTCACTGCCTCATCGGTAGATAAATGTGTAGGCTCAAGCCAGCCGTGACCACCTAGCGGACGTGCGTTCCGCGGCCTGTCTCTCTCGTTCGCCACGTCATTCCTCCGTTCGCCACGTCATTCCTGCATTGGCCACGTCATCCCTTTCGCCAGCTGGCAGCGCGTGTTCGGTCACTGCCTGGATGGCCTACGTGACGCCATGCAAGTTCCCTGCAAACTCCGCGATTATGTAAACTTTCTGAATGCCCCATGTTATTGTAAGCGAATCTGTAATCAAACTGATGAATGTATAGAGGAACAGGAAACGTATTATGACAATACAAACATCAATGCCAATCAGGATTGTACTGAAATATTTTACTTCGTGGAGAAATTGATATCAGGAACAATCTTTGAATCGGCTGGAACACGATACCGAAAATCCTTCTTGTATTTGTCGTGCATTAAGTAACTATAAAATTGAAGGCAGTACAATATCTCATTTCATTCTCAATATCTTGATTCCTATAACCTATTGTATGTGTTCAAAATGCTGCCCATGTGCTGTTGTTTCGTTTTTCGATTGTACGAAAAAAGAGAGAAAAATGGTTTTCCGCACATGTGGGTCGATAGCATCTTTCTTCGCCAAAGGATGGGGGTTCTTTTCGATATCACAGTTACTACGTTGTTGTTGTGGTCTTCAGTCTGCCGACCACTTCGATGCAGCTATCCACGCTACACTACCCTGTGCAAGTCTCTTCATCTGAGAATAAGAACTGCGACCTGCATCCTTTTGAATCTGCTTACTGCATTCGTCCCTCGGTAAAAATTTAAAAAAATTCACATGTTTGTTAAGCTTAAGGGACTTAACAGCGGGGTCATCAGACCCTAAACTTAGAAACTACTTATAAACTAACTTATACTAAAGACAGTACAAACATCCATGCCCGAGGGGAGATTCGACCTCCCGACGGGGAGCAGCCTCGCGCATCGGAGCAAAGCGCTTCTATGTGCTTGGCCACTCCGCCGTGGCTCTCTCGGTCTCCCTCTACTATTTTTACTGCAGACACTTCCTTCAACGCCTAGTTGACGATTCCTTGATGTTTCAGAATGTGTCCCTCCAATCTAGCCCTTCTCTTAGGATACGCCAGAAACGACTTTTCTGCCTATTTCTGTTGAGCACATCTTCTTTAGTTACATGATCTACCAGTCTAATCTTCATCATTCGTCTGTAGCACCACATTTCAAATCTTGTATCACTTTTTTGTCAGAAGTCCTAATCGTCCTAGTTTCACACCCAAACAATCCTTCACTCCCGTCAAATCCTTTGAGAAACGACTTCGTAACATTTAAATTAATTTTGGATGTCAACAAATTTCGCTTCTTCAGAAACGTTTTTTTCCCATAGCCATTCTGCATTTTATATCTTCTTTACTTCGGACACCACAAGTTTTTTTGATATCAAAATAACAGAACTCATCTACTACTTTTATTGTTTCATTACCTAATGTGATTCCTTCAGCATCGCATGATTTTCTGACACTACACTCCACTACTCCTGTTTTACTCTTGTCTTATACCCTCCTACCGAAACACTGTCCATACCGTTCAGTTGCTCTTCCATGTCCTTTGCTGTCTCTGACAGAATTGCTATGTCATCAGCAAACTGCAAATTTTTTATTTCTTCTCCCTGTACTTTAATTCTCTCTCCAAATTTCTCCCTGCGTAACTTCACAAGTTGTACAATGTATAGGCTGAGCAACATAAGGGAAAGACTAAAAAAAAAAAACCTCTCTTATTTCCTTCCCAATCACTGCGTTCCTTTCATACCCTTTGACTCTAATAACTGCAGCCTGGTTTTTGTACTAGTTGAATATAACGCTTCACTCCCTAAATTTTACACCTGTTACCTTCAGAAATTCAAAGCGTGTATTCCAGTCAATATTATCTAAAGGTTTTTACGGATCGACAAATGATAAATGATAGGTTTGCCTTTCCTTAACCTATCTTCTAAGATATGTCGTAATTTGAGTATTGCCGGCCGCGGTGGCCGAGGGGACTGCGGCGCTCCAGTCACGGTCTGCCCGGCCACTACGGTCGGGGGTTCGAATCCCCCCTCGGGCATGGATATTGGATATTTGTGCCGTCGTTAGTGTTAGCTAGTTCATAAATAGTTTGTAAGTTTAGTCCCATAAGCTACACAAACATTTGAACATTTTTGAATTTGAGTATTGCCTCCCGGTTTACTACATTTCTCCTGAAAACAAAATTATTTTCCCCAAGGTGAGATTCCACCAGTTTTTTCCATTCGTCAGTAAATAATTCGTGTTAGTATTTTCAACTCTGACTTATTTAACTGACAGTTGTGCAATTTTACTTATCTCTGCATTTGCTTTCTTTGGAAATGGAATTACTATGTTCTTCTTGTAGTCGAACGGTATTTCCCCGTCTCATAATTATGTCTTACATACTAGGTGGAACAATTTCTTCAGCATTGGCTCCCCTAGCAGGATCAGTAGTTCAGACGGAATATCATCTACTCCAGGGGCCTTGTTTCGACTCGAATCTTTCAATGCTCTCTCAAATTCTTCTCGCAGTATCGTAGCTCCTATCTCATCTTCCTCTACTTTGTTATCCGTACCTAGAACTGCCTTCAACTTTATTTCCTGTGTGTAGGCCCTCTATATATATTCCTTCCACCTTTCAGTTTTCCCTTCTTTGCTTAGTACTAGTTTCTGTCCGAGTTCTTGATGTTCATTCAGCTACTTTTCTTGTCTCTTTTATTTTCCTGTAAATGATATTCGTATTTCCCCTAATTATACATTCCTCTACAGTCTTGCATTTGTCCTCTAGTCATTACCGTTTAGCTAGACTGCACTTCTTGTCAATCTCATTCACTATGCCCAATCAAATTAAATAAATCATTTGTGACCGTCTCCTAACCGGCTAGTTAATTAGAATTTAGACCATGACTATATTTTGGCTAATGGTAAAAATGAAATTTGAAAAAGCCGTTTCTTCTAGAAGAATGTTAAACCCAATTAATGGCGAGAGATGTACAAGTCGTCTCAGAGAGAAAATTATTCTACCCAATCAGCTAAAGTGTACTACATACATTACAACGCAAAACGAGGTATTGTTACGAATACCAAATAGTAAATCTAGATCAATGTATTTTGAAATAAGTGATGGACGTTACAAAAACTTTGCTGAAGAAGCTGAAAATTAGTCAAAACCACCATTAATTAGGACTTTCAAAATAATGTCGAGCTGAGGTGCGAACCAGCCAACTAATTTTCAAACAAAATGAAGAAAATGGTACTTGTTAATTTATTCGATGGGTAACACTCGGATACACTATCATATAAGAGGATAGCACACTGCCTATGTAATAATGCCTAAGGACAATAACCGAGTTAAGGGTTATGAAATCAGTTTTTTTTTTAATTTATTGATAAGATAATAAAAAAAATTGTTTACTCAAGTCACTGGGTAGTGCGAAACAATCGAACAAGTTGCCGTAGATGTTGAGACGACGGCTTTTCTGCCGACGACAATGATGATGTGGCTCTATACGAAATTTACGATCACACTTCGACGAGTAAAGATTAAAGGCGAAACATAAGCTTGGTGTAAATAGATCTCTACCTCTTCTTACCACGCTAATTTTGCTCTTCGTGCTGTAAATATCTCTCCACCTGCCGTTCTGCTCTGGAACGCCACTCGCTCGTCCACACTGGTCAGAATTTAACAACCAAGTATTTCTCTCGCACTCTTGCGCGCCATCACACACTTCCCAAAGACGTCGCTACACCGCGGGTTACACTGTCTGGCAATATATTGAAATAATGGAGTAAAAGGGGAAAAACATTTGGTGACATCTGTACTATAGTGGTACACATTACACGACATTTTAAAGAATTTTCAGAGGTAATAATGCGTTGCATAGTTGTGTATGATTGACTTTACCTCTTACGTTGCGGTGGATGACTTGTAGATTACATATCGACTTTTTCGCAGAACAATGTTGTATGACTAACCCTTGGAAGTCGGGGATTTTTCGGTTCATAATGGCTTCTAATTTTGACTGAAATTCCTATCCAAAATTGTCGAATTACAAATTTTGGCCGCCAGCCCCACGGAATATGTCCACCACCCTCGGCAATAACGTTACCGGCACTGTAAATATTTTTCTCGATCCTAGCCATGATGTTACTTGATGCAAATCTAAATGGTGCAGACCCTTTGTTCAGATATTGGAGACATACTCTGAACCTATCCCAGAGCCGCTTCAAGGACGAAGAGATCAAAATTGCTTGGATAAGAATCAGCACCTGTAATGTACCTCTTGGCACGGCGCTGGTATGGATTCCGGACAATTTTCCATGTAAAAGATCGTGAAACGTTCAGTGGGTAATTGAAATTGTGCTTCGAGCCGGTTATAGCTGCCGTCGTGCCAAGCCAAGCAGGGAGGTCAGATTTCCAGAAATAAGGAACAAAGAAGCTGGGAGGCGGACATCGCTTGAACATGGATGCACACGGTAAAAATTTTCTCTTTGATTATGGGCTACCTCCGCTTGCCCAAGTGGGGTCATGGTTTCCGTGCGGTTTTCTCAAGTGGGCAGGCGCAGCATTGAATTCAGATCTTCAAATTTCATATATCTGCTGTCCTATTTGTTATCAGCGCCCCGAGCACTCTCGAGTATTGAATTTCATTCAAATTAGTCCGAACTACATGTTTACCTAAAGTGCACATGCGTGGTACGGGGTCGCCTTCTTGGAATTTCAAAGATTTCCTACGATATTCATCATCATCGAAATCAAAAGCATAAATGATCTTTCTACGCCGTACTGGAATGGCCGAGCGCTCTAAGGTGCCTTGCTGTGGGGCGCGCGATTGCGCAACGTTGGAGGTTCGAGTAATCCCTCGGGCATGGGTGTGCATGTTGACCTTAGGATAGTTTAAGTTAGGTGAAGTACTTTGTAAGCTTAGGATAGTAACCTCAGTGTTTAAGCCCCACAGATTTTCAAACATTTGATCTTCCTACTTTTTCAAACATATTTTTTAAAATATGTGTCTGAAAAACTGATTTTGAAATTTCCGCGGAATCATAATCAGTCGCCGATAGGTGGCGTATTATGTCGTATACCTGATCTTGCATGAGGTGTATATTTTGTAGACTATAAGTAAAACTCCAGATCGAATAGCCTTTCTCTGTTCACACACAACAGTTCACGTTCTTCGTTCGTTCGTCACAGTAACGTGTATACGTTGAGGATTTCGTAAAGGATAGTCGAATTAAGTTCGTTAATCGCGGACGTTTTAGTGTTTACTGATGCATTGCGGTAGTGTACTGGCTGTAATACTGTCGTGCGTTAATGGTCTCTCGGGCACGTTAAAAGCTCATTTCAGCTCTTGGCTTTCGGAATTTGCATATCGTATGTGGCGACACTAACAAATAAGCCTTAAAGCAATGGCAATACCTGACACTACGATGAAACACCGAGAAGAGAACTTCGCTGACCGACGACGCCAGTACAAACAAGTTCTTGAAGAAATACGGACATTCGGCAACGAATATTGGAAGAGACAGACGACAGTTTACACAATTCATCGTCTACTGATCCCAACGACGACGATATAACATTACTGATACGAATTACAACCATGGAATGTGACAAAATGTGATGTCTGGTACCTGCTGACATCATTGACGAACAAGGTTCTCAACAAGTAAAGCAAAATAAAGTTCTACGAACGAACGGGCGAAAACGGCTGCTAACCTGAAACAAACGATCAACCAGCCGCTGACTACCACAAACAGATACTTCACATTAGCAGGGACGTCAGCACAAGAGCCTGCAGCGGCCCAACCAATGTCTCCACCATCAGCAACCAATAAAGCTCCAAAACTTCCACCCACTGTGATCTACAACCGGACCAACCATGCCAAACATGGGCTTGAACTGAAAGAAAAGGTATTTGGTGGATTACGTGCCGCATCTACAGGAAATGGAGTCGCAAACTATAGGATAACCACAAAGTTTTAAATTCTGTCAAGACAAGCAGCTACCATTCCACACTTACCAAGATACAATTAATAACACAGAAATGAGGCTAGTAATTGAAGACTTACCACCATCAGTCATGGCAGAAGAGGTGCGAAAAGATCTTGAAGTCAATGTTACATCATCACGTACACGAAATGAAACGGAAGAAGCAAGGGAAACTACATACTCTACCAGTATATGCTGCGACTTTACCCAAAGTCGACAAATGTGACGCAATATATGGAGTTCGTTACGAGCAATCGACAAGCGTGAGGTTCGTAAACAACAGTTCACATAAAGAAACGTCCCAATTCAAAAGATGCCAACGCTGTACGCACACAACGAACTCCACAGCAAGCTGTGTCAAATGTGGAGATATGCACGCCAGTACAGAGTGAAAACTCCCCAAGGCTCAACAACCAAATATGCAGGATGCCAAGGCCCACATGCTGCTTCTTGGAAGCTAATAAAAAAAAAAAAACTCTCAAGCGATTTCTAACAGTTCCACCCAATTCAAGTCTCTGGCAGAACCTACTACATCTAGTGGTGGCTCGATCACCAACACAACAGCTGCCCCCCCCCTCCTCCCAACAACTACAGAATGAGTATAAGTTACAACATCAGTACGAGAAGTTCCAACTTTCTAACCAACTTTGCAGGGAATACAAAGGATACTGTCAGAACAACAAAAAGGGCATCACGAGACAAAGACGCCGATGACATAGGTGACAACCGTTCCAAAATTTCTTCCTAGCCACTTTTAAATTCTCTGTGTCTCATGCCCCGTGATCGGATAGAATTTGTGACTTACACCGCCGTACCCATGACATTTCTAATTTTCCTATATTTTTCGCATAGATTCTTTTGATGAAGTATGCAGTGGGTGGCAGTGAGTTCTTGTGTTGCACCAAAACATGTTCCATGGGATCTTTCAACCATGCTATTAATCCTTTATTAACTCCTACACCATAGGTGGAGCGCCATCCGTTGCGACAAAATTATTCCAACTAACGCTGACGTTTTCAAGAGATTTATGGACGCATTTGGAAAAGTCCAGCCCAGTAATGGAGCCCTTGAGGGGCATCAAATCTAAAAATTCCTTTGTTATATTCAGCTTAACATCGACGCTCTGAATCACTTTGCGCCGGCCGCTGTGGCCGAGGGGACTGAGGCGCACCAGTCACGGTCTGCACGGCCACTACGGTCGGGGGTTCGAATCCCCCCTCGGGCATGGATATTTGTGCCGTCCTTAGTCTTAGGTAGTTCATAAGTAGTTTGTAAGCTTCGGGACTGATGACCCCGTAGTTAAGTCCCATAAGTTCTACAGAGATTTGAACATTTGAATCACTTTGCAGTATGCGATTTGTCAGTAGTCTAATCGGTGGCTAAAAGATAATGCATAAACTTACAAGCCGTAACAACCAGCTCTTCTTGCACTTCTTCAGCCAGGTCCTGAATACGTCATATAACAGTTTTCGGAAACAAACTTACTTTTCAATGCCTTCTAACAAAAGTGGACACATTTCTTCAGCGGCCACCACAATCACTTCTTTCGCAAAGTCATCCTCAGTAAATGGTCCAGCTTTCTTGGCTATATGTAGAGCTATTCCGCAACTCCGGCGAACAGACGCTTCGCTACTCTTGACAGTCCTCCACACACGCAGGTTCCCTCAATTCAGATATTAAGGCGTCTCGTTTTTCTCCTTCATATTTCCCATTCTAATTTGCTAGGCACAGGGAAAAATAGCGCTTTAAATTATTTTTTATATACTTCTTACTTCTCTGTTACACACCAGACACTTTGCACCTACACCGCATTGCAAAGAAAGAAACAGGTTTTCTCACACAGAAAGGAAAACAGATTGCTTCGTTTTGCTTGTACTCACCATGTTATTGTTATCAGGACAGCTGTTGCTGACTAAGCCCTACAGCTCCGTACTCACACCCCCGCTTATCTAGGCAACATTGCGAACACAGCTCTCACGTGACAAGGACAGACTGGCTTGTTTTTCCTGCTCACACGTCCTGTGCAAGCATCTCGAGAGCAATCCAATTCTGCTGCTCGCGGGGCTGCACAGTGACTGAAACTGTCAACTACATCTACATACAAACTCCGCAATCCACCGTAAGGTGCGTGGACGAGGGTACACTGTACCTATTCCACTCCCAAATAGAACGAGGAAAAAAGAATGCCTATATGCCTCCGTACAAGCGTTAATTTCTCTTATTTTGTCATTGTGATCACTACGCAGCAAGATCGTACTACACTCAGCTTCAAATTCCGGCCCTCTAAATTTCATCAACAGAAATTCACGAAAAGAACCTCGTCTTTCCTCCAGCGATCCCCAATTGAGTTGGCGGAGCATTGGTCGAACCTACCGGTAACAAACCTAGCTGCTAGCCTCTGAACTGCTTCTATATCTTCCTTTAAACTGATCTGCTGCGGGTCCCAAATACTTGACGTGGTCATACAAGCGTTTTATACGCGGTCTCCTTTACAGATGAAGTACATCTCCCCAAAACTCTCCCAACAAACCGAAGTCGGCTGTCCGCCTGACTCACAACTGTCCTTACATGTTCGTTCCATTTCATATCGCTCTGCAATGTTATGCCTAGATATTTGAACGACGCGACTGCATCAAGAAGCACACTACTAATGCTGTATTCGAATATTATGGGATTGATTTTCCTACTATGAGCATCTTCTTACATTTTTCTTCATTGAGGGCTAGCTGCCATTCTTCGCACCAACTAGAAATTTTGTCTAAGTCATCCTATATACTATTACAGTCACCCTCCCATATACCACAGCATCATGAGCAAACAGCCGCAAATTACAAGTTAGTCTGTCCGTCAGATCGTCAGATCGTCTATATAGATAGAAAATAATAGCGGTCCTATCACACTCCTCTGGGTCATCAATACCTGAACTTACAAATTACTTAGCTAACTTACACTCGAACCGCGAGAACGGCTGCCCATTACGTAGAATGACGCCTTAGACCATGCGGCTATTCCTTGCGGCAATCCGTCACATACGCACTAGTCAGGCATAGTAGTTACATCTTTCTGCGCATTGGGTGACATCTAGAATAAACTAAGGATCTGTTTAACTGGTGAGTTACGCACAGTGTTCAACAGAGCTTGGGACTGAGGTGATGCAACACTTGCTTTTGTTTTGCACGTAAATTGTATGCTTCAGAGTCACTGTCACGCATTTGTCACGCAATGGCAAGGGGTCAAAATGGCTAGTATGATTGGAGCACTGTTGGTTTAAGGGTGGCAGGACACCCTCCCTGCCGATACTTCGCCCCACCCCCTTCCTTTCCTCTAACCCGGAGGAGATATGTCTTCCTCATTGTCTGTGTACCGTGTTATACATATGAAAGTCTGTGGACGTTTCCTATGTGTTTGTGCATCGTGAACTGAAGCGGGACCGGTACCAACCCGGAGTTCACCTAGCGGCAAATCAGCCTAAAACCACTTTCAGGCTGCTCTGTCTCACCGACCCAGTCATTACCAATTTCACCGTCTAATTATTCCCTGGCTAAGTGGCATTTCTTGTCGCGCGATGTAATCCGACACGACTGGGCATGCTTTCCTGCGATTTTAATTTGTTAACAGTTCAGTGCTCATGAATAACTCTGCTGTAAGAGAGACAGGGTATAGCGGTTTTCAGTCAGCAGACTGGTTTGATGCAGCTCTTCACGAGACCCTGTCCTGTGCAAGCCTCTTCATCTGAGAATACGAACGGGAATCTGCTTACTGTATTCGTCCCTTAGTCTCCTCTATGATTGTTACCCCACAGAGATCCTTCCAGTGCTAAATTACAGATCGCTTGATGTGTCAAAATATGTCACACCAAGTTATCTCTTCACTTGGTCAAGATATGCCAGAAATTTCTTTTCTCTTCAATTCTGTTAAGAACCTCCTCGTTACTTACGTCATCTTCCCATCTTTCATTCGTCTATAGCACCACATTTCAAAGTCTTTTATCAACTTTTTGTCTGAACTCCTTATTGTCCACGTTTCACTGCCATACAATGCTACACTCCAAATGCTTTCAGAAAGGACTTCTTAATATTTAAATTAATATAGGATGTCTACAAACGCCTTTCTTACAATAGCCATTCTCGGCCGCGGTGGCCGAGGGGACTGAGGTGCTCCAGTAACGGTCTGCACGGCCACTACGGTCGGGGGTTCGAATTCCCCCTCGGGCATGGATATTTGTGCCGTCCTTAGTCTTAGTTAGTTCATAAGTAGTTTGTAAGTTTAGGGACTGATGACCCCTAGTTAAGTCCCATAAGCTATACAAACATTTGTATTTTGTTTTTATTTATCGAAAAATCGGTGTTCCAAGTACTAGTTTCCTATAGTAATACATTTCATAATCGAGATCCAAAAATGGAAGTTGTAGGAACGACTTTATCGACAAAGAATAAAATTCTCACTTGCAGGTTGGTATCCATAAGTGGATTTACAAAATGTTCAACACATTTTTTGTCTCTAGTGCAACGTCCCAGAGATAAATTAAATTGGTCCTAATCCTCCAGTTCCGACAAAGGTTTTCGGGAGGTTTACCATGGTTGTAAGGTGTATGCAGGAACTGGTAAGCCCCTCCCACTTATTCCCAACTGGGATTGCCCCTTTGCCCCACTATCAGCTTGTCTGATAAAAATTGGCTGAATAGAACCGCGACTCTTTACTGGCCGGATCTCAAACAGCCCGCTCCACTGCTCGGAGTGGAGAATGAAAAGAATACTTCCTCCTCCTTTGTCTCTTAACTATCGTTTTTAATAAGCTGCAAGGACAGTGTTAAAATGGCAAAAGTACAATAGTGGCTGGTATAAAACTCTAAATACGTTTCATACGGCCTCCAGTATGTTGGCAACTGCGAGCCGAACTCAGTCCGCCGAGCACAGTCGAGGGACGGATTCGAACAGGCACCGACGCTCCTTCCCGTCCCAGAAGCGGGTGCTTTATCACGCTCGGTTATCTTGGCAGCCCTTTTGGGCGTGTCCATCCATTCTACACAAATTGGCACGTTTTTAGAACATATTTCCCGCGGCCAACGGGAAATACAGGCCTGAGCGCGACCGCTAGCTCAGTGGCTGCCCGCTATGACGCAGTGGGCTGTGCCCCAGCGGCCGGCCAATCGGCTAGCGATCGCGCCGGTTCCGAATTACCTTGCTTACGTAGCATGAAGTGCGCGCTCAGGCCTGTATTTCTCGCCGGCCACGCATATTGCCTTAGTGACTTAGGCCGGTATTACACTATCAAATTATTTGTCAAAGAATTGGACAAAGAAAAATTGGACGTAGTGTAATGCGAACATCGTCCAATATTTCATCCAATCTCGGCCTCGGCCTAGATTTGATCAAAGAAATCGCTCGTCTTCTGTTTCCTGCAGTGAGAAATGTGACCGCTTGGAGCGCTAGTAGTATACAGCTTCCTTACCGCTACAGCTGTTTTATTTGGAGGTTAAATATCTGACATTACTTGGACATAACGTTCGTATTCGTAAACATGGCTAGTAGTGGAATGTTTGTGTAGTGTTTTCTAGCAACAACAAAATTTTAAAAATCATATGGGGCGTTGTATAACAGGTGACAAGGCCAATTCACACTGTCCGTCAAGTCAATTCGAGTTGCCCAATAGTCTGCGGCAAAAGTGAGGTTGAGTTACAATCCGTGATGTAAAAAAGTCATTATATACTATCGGAATTTAAGTAATACCCCTAAATCTTAATACAGCCGAAGCAGATTTTAGAATGTATGATTTTGGTGATGTGGTGTGCTAAGTTCTGGGAAATGAAACAACTTTCAAAACATCGACATCTGTTTGCAAGCGAATCTATGAACATATAAATACGTCAACCAATTTTTGTAAGGAAATAAATAGAGCCTATTTACTTTATCAGCAATGTTTCCCCCCCTTACATTGTTAATAACGTCATAAACAAGCCGGCCGCGGTGGCCGAGGTGACTGAGGCGCTCCAGTCACGGTCAGCACGGCCACTACGGTCGGGGGTTCGAATCCCCCCTCGGGCATGGATATTTGTGCCGTCCTAGTTCGTAAGTAGTTGATAAGTAGTTTGTAAGTTTAGGGACTGATGACCCCGTAGTTAAGTCCCATAAGCTTAACAAACATTTGAACATTTTTTTTTGTCATAAACAATTTAGATTATCCTCTTTGTCAGTGCTCACATTTTCCATTTAAAACTTTATTTAATGAAACTTGCTTTATCAACGTAACAATCTTATTCATATACACTGTTTGAGTCAGCCTTTTTGTTACTCTACTGCAAACTGTGAAGGATGAATAGCGACAAAATAATTAGCTGTGAACGGCCTGGCTGTTCTGCCGACGGCATAAAAAAGGAAAATCCTCCCGGTCCCTTAACAAATTTTATTTATCTCGCTCTGACACCCACGGTTTCATCTAAGTGCGTTTCCTTTTTCTTTTTTCCCTCCTTCTCTTCTAAATGCAGATACAACGCAACTGTTGTATAAACAACAGCTGAGCATAACACCGCCATTTTGAAGCAAATTTGACAAAATATTGGATGATAGTGTAATACCCCCTTTTGCGTTTCATCCAATTTCTTTGTCAAAAATTATGACCAATATTTCATCCAAGTTTTTCGTCCAATTCTTTGTCCAATAATTTGATAGTGTAATACCGGCCTTAGACAGGTGGGATTGCGGGAACCCCAACCGCCCCCTGGGTCGGCCTCGCGGCAGCCACGTGTGCTGGGCAGAGACACCAGCAGTAACCGGAGCGCGGACACCTGCTCGGCGGCGTTTAGCCGTCTGGCCGGCGTTGTGTTTCAAGCAGCGCCACTTCTGTTTCGCTAAATGCTCCCCACCTGGCCGTTGTATCGCGTGTCCACCGGGAAACGCTAGAGCTCGCAGCTAACTGCTCTGAAACCCGACGCCTTGCGGTTACCGCCGGCCGGCGAACAAGCGTGGCCACTCAAGAGCACTGTCGGATCGGGATACTGTGCTCTCCACACCGAAAGCTGCTACTCCAGGCGACAATCTGCGCGTATCTGACAAGCTTTTCTTACGGACCGTCTAAGACGGTAATTGAAAGCTGATTGTCTGGCACCGTATTTCCGCCCATTTCAAAATGCAGAGACACTGTGAAAATCCCTTAACATTTCAAAGGTCAGTACTGGGTAATAACATTAGATGTGAGGTTTTATGTAGCTACTGCAAAGGTATTGAAAAGAAGCTTCGTAAATTCAGCCGCCGCGGTGGAGCGGCCGAGCGCATTGAGGCGCTACGCTACGATGCGCGAAGTCGTTCCCCGTCGGGGTTTCCAATCCCCCCTCACACATGGATATTTGTGCCGTCTTTAGTATAAGCTAGTTCATAAGTAGTCTGTAAGTGTAGAGACTGATGACCCCGCAGTTAAGTCCCATAAGCTTCACAAACATTTGAAAATTTGAAATTCAGCTTGGTATGTGGAACAATTAACAGAAATAAAAAAATAAAATAAAAAAAATAAAAATAATTAAATAAAAAATAAAAATAAAATAAAACAAGGAAGACACTCAAAATCTACGAAACCGTTGGACATTTCAAAAGACATTACTGAGGTAATAACCTCAGATGTGAGGTTCTATGTGACTGCTGCAAAGATATTGAAATAAAGCTACGTACATACAGCCGGGTATATGGAACAATTAACTGAAATCCGAAAAAACAAAACAGGGAAGAGACTCAAATTCTACGAAACCGTTGCAGTTCCCACACTGCTCTATGGAAGAGAGACCTGGGCGATTACCAAGAAGCCTGAAAGCTGTATTCAGGCACAAGAAATGAAATTCCTGAGAGACGTTAGAGGTTGAACCAGAGAAGACAAGCTAAGAAATCAGAGTATTAGAGAACAACTAAATCTGATAAAATTCGAAAATAGATAATAAAATGAACGAACATCTAGAAACAAAGTAAAGTGAAACATTTTCCTTCAAGAATAGAAATTTTAAGTGCCGTGGACGAACAGATAGAGAAAAACCCCAATAGAGATAGGTACTGTAACAATTCCCGCCTAATAAATGTTCAAATCTTTGTATAGCTTATGGGACTTAACTACTGGGTCATCAGTCCCTAAGCTTACAAACTACTTATGAACTAGCTAAGACTAAGGACGGCACAAATATCCATCCCCGAGGGGGGATTCGAACCCCCGACCGTAGTGGCCGTGCAGACCGTGACTTGCGCGCCTCAGTCCCCTCGGCCACCGCGGCCGGCCCTGCCTAATACCTGAAGAGAAAAAGAACTCAGTAATGAAGAGATTTTTTATTAATTCCACCAAAGCAGCCTAGTTATGATTTGGCTGGCCAATTTTTGGGCTTTGCCCACATGCAATCATTTACATTTTGTCATGCTGTTAATTTTTAGAATATGTTGGCGTACGATCATCGGAGGATGCCAGCTAGTTCTGCTGAAACTGGTAATGAAATAAAATAAATTGTTTCAACACAAGCGGTCTTGGCAGTCAGTATAACAAATAAAAATAATTGTGGTAAGTTAGTAAATGTTGAAATGTCTCACTACTTTAAGTATGAGAGACACTTCAGTTGTCGATTCTTTCTGACAATTAAAAAGTACTTCATCAAAAGCTCATTAATAATCACTAAACTATTTACGTATCTTTGCAGACTTTATGTTTTGTGGGTGTAACAAATAACACTGAAATGGAGTAATACTTCTTCATTTATTTGCTCAACTCAATGATACACAATAATCCTACAAAGCAGGAATAAGACAAGACTAAGAGTCAAAGTCAGAGTGACTCAGATTGACTCAACCGGCGGGATGTGCCTCCATTTATATCTTTTAAACAATATATCTCATTACTGATGCGTAATAATTAATTTGATACAATTAGAAGTTGATGAACAGTTCGAATACATCGCGTACAATATAATTATGAGAAATTTAATTACATTCCACATTACAGATGTTAATGTCATCAGAAATTTAATTACATATATAGGAAGTTATTGAAATATGGTATCATTGATTTCTGATGATGTACTTCGTAATTACTGTATTTTTATAGAATTATCACAGGTCGGATAAAATAGACAGTTCTAGCCAATCGTAAATAAATGTTTTAATACCTTTAAAGCTGTAAATTAATTGGATTCATTGAAATATGTGGTTATTTACAGATAATTGTGCAAATTATAACAATGCCTAACAAATAGATTTCTAGAACTTTCCTTGTTAATTAACACGGATTTTCCGCAGTACAAAGGTTCCGACAGATATGTGAAAGTATTTATACGCCTGATTATGAAGGATAATTGAAACAACTATAATAAGCCATATCCGTACTATATGCTAGGTCATGCTAGAAACATATCAGTGTAAGAAAATGGACAGTAAAACAGATAAATGGTATCGGATGGCTGAATGAATAAAGATGTCGTATCAGGTTATAGAATAGAGGATGAAATCGGATACTACGGTATTCGCCTGCTCTAACCGCTACATTACAATATACAAGACGAGGAGGCTCTCAGGAATTGTGTGCCTCGCGGCTACACTTCGTGGGCGTTGTGTTCAGTGAGAATAACGGCTAGCTTCAGCCTGTATAGAGTGATCGTGTGGCAGCCCCACTGGAGCGGAACGGCCACAGGTGTGACCGCGCAGGCAGGTGCCGAGAGCTGTGACGTAACAGAACAGTCCGGCTTATCCTCGCCAAGCCGCAGCCCGACTGCGTCTCCCCGCACGCATTTATGTACCCTGGGAAACAGCGATGGATCGCCAGAGTACCGATTAAACACCCCGAAGGAAACTGAACTCCTGTAAGAAAACAGTAATACTCGCAAGCAACAGTCAATTTTCATTCTTCTTCATTCATGTGGTCAACCATGTATTACTTTACAACCATGTATTTGTCCGTCTGTGTGATTACAACAAGATATTTTACCTCCAGAAGCGATTCGTTTTGTTGAGTATAAAACATCATCACTGGTCTGAAATTACAAACATCTACAAGAGATTGAAAACTAGATCGTTAAATCAATTAATAAGAGGTTTTCAGCCAAGATCGCTTTCTTCTTTCAATTATATGACCGGTTTCGGCGTGCTAGACGCCATCTTCAAAACTATTACATCAAGGTTTCTTTCTATATATATATATATATATATATATATATATATATATATATATATATATATATATATATATATAAAGATATGAGCTGCATTATAAATAGCAAAAAATCGTAACTATCTAGTAGATAGATAAGATTTTTTGCTATGTATAATGCAGCTCATATTGTAAAAAAACTTGATGTATTAGGTCTGAAGATGGCGTCTAGCACGCCGAAACCGGTCATATAATTAAAAGAAGAAAGCGATCTTGGCTGAAAACCTCTTATTAAACAATTCTAGATCGCCCTAGTAATGTGTTCCTTATATAAGATCGTTAAATTGTTTTGTAAAAATTTATTTTCTTACTTAAATAAATTTTTCTGCGATTTTTGCCTAATATTATGAAGCATCGACGTGTTGTACACTACACGGAAGGAGAGGCAATGAATAAAATTTGTCCTACGGCCGGGATTCGAACCCGGGACTTCCTGCTTTCTCAGCGGTCGCTTTATCCACTTCTTGCACCAATATTTTCCCTCCTTGCTTGAACTGCAGTTTACCACCATACATATGTTTTTGATTTTACACGCACTATCATAGATCATTGTGTTCCTTTTCTATGTCTGCGAGTGTATCGCCTGTTTTTATTTTTTATTATTTTCTTTTTCTTTGAGTGTTGACGCATTAAAATGGAACACAAATACATTTGATAGTACCACGTTGGTTGTAAAAAACCGAAAAAGATGCATAGTGCTTAACTGCAGTGCAAGCTAGAACGGAAAACACTGACGCAAGAAGAAAAACTTCCGTGTAATGTGCAACAGGTCGCCGCTTCATGATGTAGGCGAAGCTCTCAGAAAAATTTCCGTTAGGAAAAAAATCAACTGAACAAGAAGTAAATATATAAAAATAAAAATTCGGTTGTGGGTTCAACATTTATGTTATTACCATCAAAAAATTGAAATTTTTTCAATAAAATACTTGTCGGCAAAAGTAATTAATGCTTCTTCCTCACTCAACTATTTATTAATAGTCTTTGTGTATCCATATCGGTTAGACGGATGATGAAACGACGGCGATGTATTAATTTGACAAATGAAAACATTCAGCCGTTATTTTTTGAATTTAATTACTAGTTTCGAGAATACATTATTTATTCTCTTCTTCAGTCTCTTATAAGTGTTCGTACACTAATGCAAATCTAGTCTTCCCTTATGGTATTGCATAACTACCTTTCACACCAAGATGTAGCCGACAACTACATCTTGGTGTGCAATACTATAACGAAAGGCTAGTTTTGCATTACTGCACGGATAATTATAAGGGTCTGAATAAGGGAATTAAAAAAAAAAAAAGTTCAAATGTTTGTGAAGCTTAAGGGACTTAACTACGGGGTTATGTCCCTAAACTTACAAACTACTTATGAACTACCTTATACTAAAGACGGCACAAACATCCATGCCCGAAGGGGAATTTGAAACCCCGTCGGGGAACGGCCTCGCGCATCGTAGCATAGCGCCTCAATGCGCTCAGCCGCTCCGCCGCGGCAAGAAGAGAATAATGTATTCTCGAAACTAGCACTTAAAAGTCCAAAAATAACCGCTGAATGTTTTTCATTTGTCAAATTTATTAATGGAGTGAAGGGTGGGGCGCATGATAGTTTCTACTTTGTGCCCAAATAGCTTTTTCTACCAAAAAGACTACATAGAAAAAGCACTTCAATTTCGTCGTAAAAATAACATTCAGCAAGTGGATGTTGACCCACAGCCGCTTATGCAAAGTAAATTAAAGAGTGCTTAGAAAAATTTGATAATATCATCAGTCCTGATCGTCTATCCAGACTAAAGTAATGACTCCAAAATTACCAGCTCCACGTGCTCAGTTAAAGACTCACAAACAAAATCTTGGAATCCGTTCCATTTCCTGAGTGTTGGTAACCCTGGGGAGCCTGCCGCCAAGGTTTTTCTACAGTTTCTACGTATTCATTTACGAAGGAAATTGTTCCATTTCAAAAAGAACTAACCCCATTCAATTGCTTAAAGACAAGAATTTCCCCTCGACTGCCTATCCCTTGACATCAAGAATCTCTACACCAAAATTCAGGTAAAGGATACTATTGCAATCGTTGAACAGAATCTCCAGGTGTGAAAGGTGAAGGTGTTGCTCAGGTTATATAATTGCTTAGTTCTCTCTATTTTTCTTGTAACAATCAGTTCTTCAAACTGAATTATGGGCTGGCTGAGGGGAACTGTCTGTATGGTTACTTAGCTGATATTTTTTAAACTCCCTAGAGCAAAATTATTTTAAAAGTACATCACTGTTACGTGATACGATACTCATTTATGGACGATATGTAGACAACATATTGATGATTTTCAATGGATTTGACACCGATATCCCAGCATCTGTCGTTTACATATGAAGTTATGGATCGTGACAGATGCCTCAACAGTTGCAGTTTCAAGACAATGACACTCGATTTGACATCTTTCATAAGCCAACTATCAGTAGCACTGTTATTCATGCATCTTCATGCCACGCCCCTTATCACTTTGTCCATTAATAATGAGCTTTAAGACCAGAAGTTCATTGTCACTATGAGTGGTTATAATCCATGGATTGTCGACAGAGTTTATAAGAAGAAGTTCTTAGTGAGAATTTCCCACAACTAAATGCTTGCTATCTCCTCAGAGTTATGTAAAGCTTCCGTTTGCGTGAAAGCAAGCATACGTAAAAACAAGAACACTCGAATAGCTTTTTCAACGAAATATATGATTCATCATTCTCTGGTGCATAATGAGCAGCCTCAAAAAAATGTATACGTGCCTCTTCAGGTGTTTACAAATTAGAATGTAAGGAATGCCGAAAATTCAATATTGGTCAAACAGGTAAGACGTTTAAAACGAGGTTGAGAGTACATTTACTTACAACAAAGGGGCAAATAAAGCATCATTCCACTTCCACCGAGCATTTAGAAGCCACGGGGTACCGGCCACTCATACTAGACGATCTCTGTATCTTACATTGTGCCCTGAGAGGTAAAACATTTGATTTGTGGAGGAACTTGAAATTGTTAAATATACGTGCACTTCTGAAGAAAGAGTGCTTAATGATCAACTGATCAGCGGAAAGCAGTGGTACTATGGCCCTATGATGGCCGTTTCCAAAATGTTCATCTCACTTTAATGTTCATATGGGGCGTTGGTTATCTTTGTCATCTCTTTTGGTAATTTAAACTTAGCAGTGTTTATCTTTAGATTTTCAGTAGTTCTCTTCAACCTGAATTTTAATGTGCTAATACCCTTATTTTTAGATTAGGGGTTAGAAAGGCCAATTCAAATTTGATATTTTATGGTTTATTTTAATCCTGTGGAGAATTAGAGAATGTTATCTATTTTGTACATTTAAGTTCACCGCTTCATGCACCGGTTCTCTTTGCCTAATTCTCTTATTAATACATTATCATGACGCGTATCTGATTTTGGTTATGAGTTAATTTTATGAAAATCTGTGTAATGAGAGTTTTCAAACAGTAGTTTTTTTTTAATTACTGTAAGTTTTTCACTGTCACGATAATGCAGGACAGAATCGCACTCTAAGTTCTCTTACATTTTGGTAGTTTTAGGATTTTTGACGAATTTCCTGTACCCAGTTCTATTTTTAAAAACTGACAGTGCCAGGTTTTGGTACGAAATCTTTTGAACACAAGCTGACCAATGTAAAGTTTTATTTTAAATGTTTGTAAAGCTTATGGGACTTAACTACGGGGTCATCACTCCCTAAACTTACAAACTACTTAAGAACTACTTACGAACTAGGACGGCACTAATATCCATGCCCGAGGGGGGATTCGAACCCCCGACCGTAGTGGCCGTGCAGACCGTGACCGAAGCGCCTCAGTCCCCTCGGCCTTTTATTTTAAGTTCAGTAATAATCTGTTTCCTTAGCATGACTGAACACGATAAGACTAGGCTTTCCCCCAACTTATTTTCCAGATTCTGATGATGCCCCAAACGTCGAAACGCGTTAATCCAAAAAAAAAAAAAAAAAAAAAAAAAAAAAAAAAAAAAAAAACGATCATGACTATATTAGAAATTAATCAATTTAACAACCGAGTCACATTGTCTTTATACGCTGAACCCAACGGATCTTTCTTACATCGAAATATTTGTACACTTATCAGCAGAAGAGACCTACTACAGCTAGTTCGATTCAGTTATAAACGAGACTCGTCAGATCAGGAAACATGTCTTCAGTCATCAACAGTCCAGTGTCGGTGTTGAGGGGCCGATGCGAGGCGTGAAACCTTGTGTCGTGCAGTCAGCAAGGGTACACGAGTGGACCTTCAGCTCCGAAAGCCCATATCGACGAAAGGAGTACACATTCTGTTGCGGCACATTTTTATAGGAATTTTACCTGATATTATGCCATGGGCACATTTTATTGGAATTTAAGCTTTAATTTCGTATGCTCCATTTCTATGCAATATTCTTTTATTAATCTATGTAACGATCTGACTTAAATTTGTTAATATCGATATGTAACTAATCTGTGCCATAAGCCAGAGAGTATGCTTTAGGTTTCCTAGGATCCGTAGCAAGCTGTTATAATCAAGGTATCATCTACATCTACATCTACATAGATACTCTGCAAATCACATTTAAGTGCCTGGCAGAGGGTTCATTAACCACCTTCATAACTTTTCTCTACCGTTCCATTCTCTAATAGCGCGCGGGAAGAAAGAACACCTAAATCGTTCCGTTTTCGATCTGATTTATCTTATTTTATTGGGATGGTCATGTCTCCCTAAGTAGGTGGGTGCTAGCAAAATATTTTCACATTCAGAACTAAAAGTCGGTGATTGAAACTTCGCAAACAGATCACGCCGCAATGAATAACGTCTTTCTTTTAATGATTTCCACCCCAATTCGTGCAACATTTCCGTGACGCTTTCCCCCCCGTAACGTGATAAAACAAAACGAGCTGCCCTTCTCTGAACCTTCTCAATATCTTCCGGCAGTCCCACCTGGTGAGAGTCCCACAAGGGGCAACAGTACTCCAAGAGAGGACGCACAAGTGTGATGTAGGCACTCTCTTTGGTGGAGCTGGTGCATCGTCTAAGCGTTCTGCCAATGAAACGTAACCTTTGGTTCGCCTTCCCCACAATATTTTCTATGTGTTCTTTCCAGTCAAAGTTGTTCGTAATTGTAACTCCTAGGTATTTGGTAGAATTTACGACCTTAAGGTTTGACTGATTTATCGCGTAATTGAAGTTCAGCGGATTTCTTTTAGTGGTCATGTGTATTACTTCACACTTTTCTTTATTTAGTGTCAATTGCCAATTTTCGCACCAAGTAGAAATTTTGTCTAAATCGCTTTGCAGTTGCTTTTGATCCTCTGTTGACTTCACTAACCGATAAACTACAGCATCATCCGCGAACAGTCTAAGGGAGCTATTCAGATTATCTCCTAAATCGTTTATAAACACGAGGAAGAGTAGGGGACCAATAACGCTTCCCTGTAATCAGTAATCAGTAAAGTCCTTTAATGCATAATTTAAAACACAATTTTGAACAGAACAAAAGTCCGGTGTCAATGACACAGCAAGTACAGTCATACATGATTTTACTCAATACAGGGAACACTGGAAGTATTTGTATGAAATGACGAATGTCTACCAGGAGTAGACAAGACTTCACTGTTCCCATACTAGGTTGCACGGTATCGCGGCGTCCAAACTCGAGGGCACGCTCTCGAAAACTCTGTTCTCTTCCGGAGGCGTGGTCGTGGATGACGTGTGGTGGCGCTAGTTGCTGTACTGCCAACTTAACGGCACTGGCATCTTGGTCGCCGCTTAGCAGTCGATATCAAAGATACGCCACCACACTTACCTCTGATGTGAGTGTTGCGCTTCTAGTAGTAGCGAGCTCGCAGTCTGTGGGTATACTCGGCGAGGGAAGCTTGTGAGAAGAAGGCGCAGTCTGGTAGCTCAGACAACCACAATCTAATTATATTTCTGTTTGATTATTTTGAATAAACGGAAGCTGCCTTGTGGCGGAGACCTATCCCTAGTTGAGATAAAAAAAGCTAAAGTTTGTGCATTTATTATTTGTAATTATATTGTACGATCACTGTTGTAGTAGGTGCTTAGTGCTTCTTATTAACGAAGTTAATTATTAAACGTTCCAGCTTTAGCCTGATGTCTATGAACAGTTCCCCATTCATTATTTTGAAGATTAATTTTGAATTATGTCAAATTACTGTGTTATGTGTAAATGCCGTCTATCAAAGCAAATTACTGACTTAGCATTTGAAAAGAATAGTACTGAAAGCATAAGTTTTGCTGAGATCAGTTTGTATAAATAATGAGAATAAAAATTAACACGAAGGTAGCCTAAGTGAAATTCTTAAATAGAGAGTTCGGTTGTATTGGCGAAAGATCACACTGTTAGGTTAATTAACAAGCTTAATAGTTACAGGCAAGTTCAGTTATCTTGTAAGAAAGGAAATATTTGCATTCATTTGTCTTCTTTTGAATCTAATCAGATTTGACAGTGTAGTGGTTGTTGTGCAATTCTCATCAATTTCAGTGACACTGACGATTAATAGATTTTGAGCAATTTAAGTCAGATATTAATTCACCTAAACTGATAAAAATAGCATATTACCAGAAAGGTACTTATTTTCTTGGTCTGGTGGTTGAATTGTTTGAGTATAGCCTCGTCACCACTATAATGTGCACGTTGAAAATAATTTTGTAATATCCTTAGAAGACATTACGTTTCTACGATACGAGATCAGCATTACGATTTTAATTACAGCTTTTGCCGTTGCGCACCAAACTATCACACACACATAATTTTACAGGGCTCAATATCAGATGCGTTTAACCTATTTAAAGAATAGAATCACAGTAATATTCATACTTGAATGACTTTATTTCATAAACTGGGCCATCACATAATTTTCTTGAAAAATTTGATCAAATACATACACAGTTTCACGTTTCAGTAACCAAACAGCCCCATTTAAATACTATTGCGCGAGTGCACCAAGCTTCGTATACGAGTTTGTCGACTGTCTAATCTTTGACTATCGCCTGATTTTCATTTCATTGTCTCATTGATGTCTCTTGACTGTCACAAGCATCAAAATCGTCGTCAAATTCGACGTGTC
The DNA here is from genome assembly GCA_026315105.1 of Locusta migratoria. NCBI lineage: Eukaryota > Metazoa > Arthropoda > Insecta > Orthoptera > Acrididae > Locusta > Locusta migratoria. The sequence continues at coordinate 545,200,770 of CM048744.1, forward strand.
GATTTTGGATCATCAAACAATTTGACGATTCGTTTATACAAGACAGTTTTTTCCGCTGCTGGAATATTCAGGAGTTGTTATAAACGTAATTTAGATTCTTTATTGCTGTTCAAGTCTTCCTGCTGCAAAAATGAGAGACAATTTTGATGCGGAATTGTTGTATATAGATATTCTATAGGCGCGGTGGAGTGGCCGAGCCTTCTAAGGCGCCTTGCTGCGGAACGCACGGTTGCTCGCCGTCGGAGGTTCGAGTCGTCCCTCAGCTCTGTTTTTTTTTTTGTTGTCTTCAGCATAAGTTACGCTAGAGTAGTTTGTAAGCCTAGGGACTGATGACCAACTTAGTTAAGTCCCTTAGATTTGCAAACATTTGAATACTTGAGATATGCTACAAAATTTAAAACCAGAACGAGTATTTACTGAGTGCAACCATTTATGCAGAATGATTGACGTAAAATTCATCGTAAGATACAGGTTGTCCAAGAATGTAGCAGTACAACTTCTGGAATATATTGAAAATAGTCTGGAGTATCGTACTAACAGCTCCACTACAGCAGCTCATTTGAACTCTGCGTTTCTATGCTACAAGACTACATCAGATGACAATAGCAGAAGAAGTGTGCTTTGCTGAGACGCTTACGTGTTATATTCCCTCGATGCGAGAAAGCTCAGTCAGCTATTCAGGACATCTACTTGATTAGTAACTTCCCTGGAATAATCGGACTCATTGACTGTACTTATACACCGATTATGTCTCCTGATGGTACTAATGCGTTATTACGAAGTTGTTGCAGACTAAATGCGAATAGTTGTACTGAAAATCCGCTATTTACGTAGCGGTCTTCATTTGTTCAATTGAAAAAATAGAAAAAAAGCGTTAAAAAACGAAATAACTCAATATTATCGAAGTAGTACACGATAATAGTCTTTGTTTTCGAATTGAGTGTTTGTTAAAAATCAACGCATTGACATGTACAGCTCTTGACGGAAGGTCTGGAAAAAAAATGAGTAGCTTGGTGAAACAGGGCATATAAGTGTTTTAGCAAAACAGCCGTGCCGTCTGTTGTCGCCTTATGCGGCCATTTATATGGCGCTTGAACGCTGGCACTGCTGCCATCCGTGACGTTCGCGTGCACTGGAATGCTCAAGTATGGTCGCCTGTCGTCGCTGGAATGCAAAGTACAGAGGCTGGGTAAACTGGTGAACACCTAATGTGGGCACAAAGTTTATTTATAAGTACAGCCAACGTGGCGAGTTTCTGACGTCACAACGTGTCGTGCAGAATCAAGCATTCTCAACGTGCGTCTGAACGATCACTAATTAGGTGGGAGAACACCGATGTCACCGGGCAGCTATTTTCGGTACGGAGATGAAGATGCCATATTGGCCGGCGTATTCCATGGTTAGGTTAGGTTAGGTTAGGTTGTTTGGTTGGGATAGAGGGACTAAACTACTGAGGTTATCAGTCCCCACCCCCGGTGGGGGAGGAGGGGTAGCAGCGAGGATAGGAAAGGAGGGGAGAGGGTGAGGAAATGCAGTCCGGGAAGTAAAGAAGGAAAGAAGACTGCATTAGCTCGGGGCCCCGCGCTCGCCACGCACGTACTCATGAAAGAACCGTGAGCCCCTGGGGGGTGTATTTCATGGGTTTTATGTGTATAAATTAGGTCTTATGAATGTATGACATTTTAAAGCAGGCAAAAATAACGAGCAAATTGAAACATCTCTCGAAAACCGGTCATTAGAGGTACAATTTGTTGGAATAAATGACTGGAAACGTCTTATATGTGGTTATAAAATTTCTGTATTACGGTAATCTACCATTACAAGGGAAAGCGGACTATGTTTTGGCCGTAGCGTACGCAGCAAAGCCGCGGACTGGGAAATAAGAGATAGTTCTGAGAGCTCGTTCAAGGCTCCTCGGTACCGAGTATTTTGTATTCTTTTTCTGATAGACTCACAGACTTTCCTGTAAATTTCATAGAAGCATACTGCATAACATTCGATGTTATGTAAACGTAAGTGGGCATCCTCTGAGGAGTGCGTTTCTTGGATTCGTTTTATGGACAGTTTGCACCTTACTTAGAATAAAATACGCACGTTATTGTTTCACGTATTGTATTTTACACGTTCTTAACATTCTTCTACCGTATAGTAAGTAACATTGACCATGGGAGAATGACCTTTACGTTTCACTAAAACGCGTGACTCACTTTTATAATGCGCTGCACTTATTGACATAACATGCAACATTTATAACTTATGTTAATAGATATTTTCCTGTTACTTACGTAGGAGTCGCGGTGCAGTAGCCCATCGGTCTAAGGCGCCTCGCTGCGAAGCGCGCGGTTGCTCGCCGTCGGAGGTACGAGTCCTCCCTGGAGCGTGGTGTGTGCATTGTCCTTAGTTTACCTTAGTTTAAGTAGTCTGTAAGCTACGGACTGATAACCACGCAGTTTGGTCCTATAAATTTACAAACTTACCTAGGCCTTTATCACAGAACATAAAGAACATACGCACAAGCACGGAAACATGCGATTTAATAGGTCAAGCAGAAATTCCACTCTTTTTTATTTGGTAAACAGTGTGATTCCAGAACCTGATGCCGCCGACAACTGTCGCTGGAGCGCGCTGCGGTCACGTATAGCTCGTTGAGGCACACGTCCGGTTTGCTCGAGTCGCACCGAGTGTTCAGCCACACTTGGACTCTCAGCACGTTGATCACACACGTTCACGTTCCGTGTGCCGACGGCTTTAGTGAAACGTTAAACAGATCAGCCTTTTCGTCACATATGATCCTACACTACTTGCGCACTATCGATTTGGCGTCTTTGGAAGTCAGAAGGATCACACATTTCATCGATCATCTATGTTGGCCGTAGCAGAACAAAACGTATGGCACAGTACAAGGGAACGTCCAATACTACTTTCTTCAGTTGGGGACTGCAGTCGTGACTGAGTTTCGACACGTAAATACTGGTGGCAACTTGCAAAAAGATGTAGTAAACTGCATGGTGTTCACATTACTTTGTCCCCCTCCTGTCTGTTCTTCTCTCGTCTACATCCACACCCATCCTCCGCAAACCAACTCACGGTGCGTGCCGGAGGGTACTAGGCCCGCCATTTACACGTCCTCCTATTCCAGCGGTGTAAGGTTCTTGGAAAAAATGATCGCCTGTATACCTCCGTGTGGGCCGTAATCTCTCTGATCTTATCCTTGCAGATGCCTCGCAAAATATACGTAGGAGAGAGCAATATTTTGAATGACTCTTCATGAAATTTACGCTCTCGATACATTTTAACAGAAGCCCGTACCGCCGTACAGAACGCCTCTTCCAGCGTCTCCGTGGAGTTTACAAATCAATTCTGTGACGCTTTCGCGCTTACTAAAAGGGCCCGTAACGAAGTGTGCTGCTCTCCGTTGCATCTTCTGACTTCTGTCAACCCTATCTGGTACGGATCCCGAACTGATGAGAAATACTTAAAAGGTGGCCGAACAAGAGTTTCGTAATCTACTTTCTTTGCTGACGGACTACACTTGCTGAGGATTCTTCCAATGAATCTCAATCTGGCATCTGACTTACCGACGATTGTTTTTATATTCTCGTTCCATTTCAAATCGCCCCTTAGGTCTATTCCCAGATATTTTGTGGAAGTAACTTTTATTGTTTTTCCTGCTATTGCGTGGCTACATAATAATTGATCTTTATTCTTTGTAAACGCAGACCTTTACATTTGTTTATGTTGAGGTTCAACTGATATTCCCTGTACCATGCGTCAGTATGCTGCAGATCGCCCTACACTTCGTTACCCTTTCCCAGAATTACAACTTCTCGGTAAACTACGGTAAGCAGTGAAGGCTTTCACGACCGGCTGAAATAATTGCTGTTGAATCTTCCAGGTTATTGGGTCGTGGTCGAAGAAACATTTCTGCTCCTGACGTTTTGTCCAGCGCACCTCTGGACAAAACGTCAGGAGTAGATATGTTTCTTCAACCACGACCATATAACCCGAAAGATTCAACAGCAAACTACGGTATCATCCGCAAAAAGCCTCAATGGAATTCTGATGTTATCTACGAAATGAAACGGTCCCATAACTCTCTCCTGGTGCATGCCTTAGCCTCCTCAATCCTGTGAAAAAAATGTCATTATTTTTGCATTTTTTGAGGCCAACAAGGCCTCAAAAATATTTTTAAAAATCCTCTTCATAATCTACAAAAACTTATGTCCCCTATAGGGGACATCAGGATATTACGTACCACAACTGTCAGTATGTGGTGTAATATTTCACTACGCATTTTACGTTAATATTCTTCAATTTATTTATGTTATTAATAGTATAGGCCGATTTTACATTAAATAAAGAGTCCATGGAAATTTGAGTGCTCACATAGCCACAAACCGACTTTCAATTCTGTCAGCTACTTTATCACTGCTACAGAGTGAACAAGTGGCAAGGTAGTGTGTCTTCTTCAGTTCCAAGATGTGCTGCCAACTTCCATCTGTGGAGTGAGGTGCCTAGCACTGTGACTAACACTTGAATATTGTCGAAAGATTTATTTTCTTTTATGTCCTGTACAGGGGACGCAGGGACTGAGGAGGTTATATCACTGTAACGTCTGAAGACTTCTGTCTGTTGAGAACGACGTTCTGCGTTGCTTTAGCTAGAAACGCTTCAATACAATGACACAGTTAGTGCAATATAACACACGCTTGCACTTTGATCATCAGACAACGACGCGGAACGGCATCTAACGCCTTGCGGAAGTCAAGAAACACTACATCTACGTTCAAGCCTTTATCTACTGCTCTCTGGATACCGTGGATGAATAGCGCAAGCTCCAGAAGTTACATAACATTCGATCATAAAATTTGTTCCAGAATTCTGCGATAGCCGTTGTCGGAGATGTAGACCTACAATTCTGCGCATCTGATCGACGACTCTTCTTGTAAACTGGAATGAACTGCACTTTTTCTTTTTTTCCTACCCTTAGGAAAACTGCGCTCCTCTAGAGTCAATTAGCACATTGCTTCTAGACGGGAAATCTAATTGGTATCCCATCAGGTCCAGTGGTCTTTCCTCTGTGGAGCGATTTCAATTCCATTTCTGTCGCACTCACAGTTATTTCAATGTGTGCCGTCGTTCGTGCGATTGTTTAGAGGCGAAACTTCCTCTGTGAAACTGCTCTCGAAAAAGACATTTAATATTTCGACTTTAGTGTGTCATTCTCTGTTTCAACACCGTTTGGTCGCAGAGCATCTTGATATCTGTCAGGTTTGGAAATGAAACGATCGTGTACTCTGAAAACTGCCCTTATTTTTTATTTTTTTTTTCTTTCCCTGAAGGTAGATAAAATGTGGATGTCGAGATTGCACCAACAAGATGACAATCACATATTTTTGGAAACATTTTTGTTTCACTTATGGGAAACAGCACTCTTATTTAAATTTATATATAAAAAACAGTATAGAATGCGAAAGATTTCATTTTTTCGACTAGTTTCGGTCTTATTTCAGACCATCTTCAAGAAAATAAGCTCCATTGATGATGTGGAGCTGGCAGGAAACTGATCACTGGAACTGATGCACTAGAAGGCTCCAAGTTTCCTGCCAGCTGTTTCGGTCTTATTTTGGACCATCTTCAGGAAAATAAGCTCCATTGATGTTGTGGGGCTTAATTTCCTGAAGATGGTCTGAAATAAGACCGAAACTTGTCGAAAAAAATAAAAAATTTTGCAATCCATTCTTTATATATAAAGATGACAATCGATTAGTTTTAATCGAGAATGACGACGTCATCCAGAGATAGCTTCACAGTCAGCCTGACATGACGTATGGTGGTGTACTCTATAAATACGAGAGCCTCTCGAACCACAGCGGCAGTAGCCGGAAGACCCTGGAAGATGTCTCCCGCAATTGGAGACGAAACGTCTGGGTCACGGCCTCTCAGCCCGGAAGTTTTGCCCGAAGAAAATGTCTTCAGCAGCTCTAACACGTTATCACCACGAGTGGACACTATTTAACTGGTCGAAGTAATTTTCGGATACTAGAACAAACTGTGGTTCGGAACCCACGTTAAACTGTAGGTCCCCATATAACTGTCTGGGTAAGTCAGTTCGAAGGTCGGAGGAAGGCAAGGGCATACCACCTCCAAACAGGACCATGCCTAGTAAAGCACTGTCGTGTTCAAACCAATCTTCTGATTGTTGACTGCTTTACCTTTTTAGAACAAACTGCTCGATTCTCTGGCACAAGTGCCACGTAGTCGGGCGGCTTGCTCGAGGGTGTTGCGTTTGCGTTTGACGGTAAGTCATCGAGTAAAACAGAAGTGATATCTGGCGTTCCACAGGGAAGCGTTATTGGTCCCCTACTCTTCCTCGTGTTTATAAACGATTTAGGAGATAATCTGAATAGCTCCCTAAGACTGTTCGCGGATGATGCTGTCGTTTATCGGTTAGTGAAGTCAACAGAGGATCCAAAGCAACTGCAAAGCGATTTAGACAAAATTTCTACTTGGTGCGAAAATTGGCAATTGACACTAAATAAAGAAAAGTGTGAAGTAATACACATGACCACTAAAAGAAATCCGCTGAACTTCAATTACGCGATAAATCAGTCAAACCTTAAGGTCGTAATTTCTACCAAATACCTAGGAGTTACAATTACGAACAACTTTGACTGGAGAGAACACATAGAAAATATTGTGGGGAAGGCGAACCAAAGGTTACGTTTCATTGGCAGAACGCTTAGATGATGCACCAGCTCCACCAAAGAGACTGCCTACATCACACTTGTGCGTCCTCTCTTGGAGTACTGTTGCCCCTTGTGGGACCCTCACCAGGTGGGACTGACGGAAGATATTGAGAAGGTTCAGAGAAGGGCAGCTCGTTTTGTTTTATCACGTTACGGGGGGGAAAGCGTCACGGAAATGTTGCTCGAATTGGGGTGGAAATCATTAAAAGAAAGACGTTATTCATTGCGGCGTGATCTGTTTGCGAAGTTTCAATCACCGACTTTTAGTTCTGAATGTGAAAATATTTTGCTAGCACCCACCTACTTGACATGACCATCCCAATAAAATAAGAGAAATCAGATCGAAAACGGAACGATTTAGGTGTTCTTTCTTCCCGCGCGCTATTAGAGAATGGAACGGTAGAGAAAAGTTATGAAGGTGGTTAATGAACCCTCTGCCAGGCACTTAAATGTGATTTGCAGAGTATCGATGTAGATGTAGATGTAGACAGCAGTGTAGGTATGGACGCCGTGTTCTCGCGTGCAGCAGCAGAGGGACGGGGTCCAGCGGAGCGGCCCGGCCGTCGACCCTTGGCGCAGAGCGCAGCCGGGGCTGGTGCTGGGGTCGCCAGCCGGCTAACTGCCGCGCCGGACACGCCTCCCAGAGCACGCAGGAAGCCGCGCCCGTTACCCGCCGCGGCCTCGCCTCGCCTAGCACCTCACTGCAGCGCAGCCCAGCGCATATCCCACCTCTACAATAAAAGTGGTTTCAGAGCAGGCGTGGGCACATGCCATAATGCGAGCGCGGGTGCCCGCGAGCGCTCACACTGCTTGTAAAAACATTTGAACATTTATCTGTTGGAAATCACTGGTTTGAAAAACTAGAACACATTTCCGCGCACTATCGGAAAATATATTCCGAAAAATGAATCCAAGTTCAAGAGTCTTAGTTAAACATGCTAGACGACGAATCGCTACAATCTCTGTGGACACAAGAGCAGAACCAACATTCCCTCACCACGATCCCAGCACAAAGTGACTACCGAGCGGCCAGGAGGCGCGAAGCTACCGGAATCTGGGTAAAACTCACGGGAACAGCGGTGGTGGGGAGAGAAGATCGCGAGACTCGCCCTGGAGAGTACTCGTCGACTGGCTTGTAACCAAAGCGTGTAGAAACCTCTTTGGTAGCACCAGCAGCAGAGTTTGATAACGACTAACTATCGATTCTGAGCCAGAGAGAACCATGCAAAGCGAGCTATTACTACCCACATTCAGACAGCCATTAGATTCTCGCACATCCACTTAAAAGTAAAACAAGAACACATTATCACAGGGAGAGTGGCGTAGCGGAGAAGCTGTACTTATTGCCACATTCATAAATACAATAATAAATTATTAAAATAACAAAATCCTAGTAATATTAACTAACATTTCAGAAACTAATATTTTAAAACATGAAATAAAAATGCTATTCCTCATACCTTGAAAAGAGTGGGGTTCTTGTTTTAACAAAGTGATTATCTAGCGACATCAAATAAATTACAATTTCATAAAAAAGAATATATGACAGACGACAGATGGTCGTTTTTTAACAAAAAAAAGTTCAAATGTTTGTAAATCTATCGGACCAAACTGCGTGGTCATCAGTCCGTAGCTTACAAACTACTTAAACCTAGTGCAATAGATTTCGGGAATGCAGCCGCGTAAAATTCACTTCTTCTGCTGATATTTCGGCCGCGTACCTTCCGGCCATCTTCAGAGTGAGTGGAAGACTGTCGACGAGGTGCCGGGCGCGGCCTTATAAGCCTGATCGCGGTGTCAATGCGCGTGCGCGTCACAGATGCTGGTTTACTGCATATCGAAGTACTCACACGCGTGCGCCCCCCGTGGCGGAAGCGCTCCGGTGTTCACTTATCGATATATGCTCGGCGGCGGCAACACCTTCACGTCTTCTCTGTGATTTCAATACTCCAAGTGCAGGGTTCCAAGCTTTGTCTAAATTAAAACCTTTATCTCTGTTTAATAAGTTGTTGGCCAGTCTAATTTCAACAGCTTCCTTAAATATAGCATCCCAAAACGAAGATATGGGTGTCAAAATCTTCACATCGCTATAGTTCATTGAATGACCAGTTTCTATGCAATGTTCAGCCACAGCTGACTTGTCTGGCTGCAATAGGCGGGTATATCTTCTGTGTTCAACGCATCTCTCGTGGACAGTGCGTATTGTCTGGCCTATATATGAATTATCACAATTTCCGCAAGGGATCTGGTACACACCTGACTCGCGAAGCAACAAATCATCCTTCACTGACCCGAGTAAGGCTTCGACTCACTCTGAAGATGGCCGGAAGGTACACGGCCGAAATATCAGCAGAAGAAGTGAATTTTACGCGGCTGCATTCCCGAAATCTATTGGACTGTACATTACGCCGTGAAAAGTTGAAAATACTTAAACCTAGGTAAACTAACCTAACGACAAGACACACACCCATGCCCCAGGGAGGACTCGAACCTCCGACGGCGAGCAACCGCGCGCTCCGCAGCGTGACGCCTTAGACCGCTCGGCTACTCCAGCGCAGCCACACTGCTTGCCCGCGAACAATGCCGACAACGAGTTCCCCCTCCACGTCACTACCAGGGCCGTCTTAATGATATTGGGCGCTGGGGTGCGAAAAAACAGCTAGTGCCCCCCGCCCCCCTTTACCACCAAAATGAGAAAAAAATATGTTCCATTTCTTTTATTTAATAATTAGATAAAAATATAGAAATATTTTCAAAGCTGCCTTCAGTTTTTTTGGCTTTTAAATCGACAAACTTTATATATCTGTGTAAAAATCTACTTTTGATTCGATACTTATTTTTCAGTAAATCTTGGGTAAATAGTTTTTATTATTATTATTATTTTCAGAAAGTGTTAAAAATATGTGCAAAGATGTGTAAACATTGGGAACACAGAGATTAAATTTTTATTTATTTATTTTATGGCCTTCATTGGACCACTTTAGTCAATATTACAAGGTTATTACAATTTCTTCTTATGCATTAACACAATTTAGTTCAAAAATAAACATGACAATTTAATAATACAGTGGTTAATTTATTTATTACTTTTATGGTCAACATAAATATTATGAATTAGGATCTTCTGTTATTTTTTATTTTTATTTATTTTTTGTTGGCCCAATACTTTTTCATTCTTTCAGATCGTGCTCTTCTCTCCTCATCCGAAATCACCCTTCCCAGTCTCTGTTTGTTAATTTTTATTGGTAGTGTGACGTCTTTGTCCTGAAGTATCTTGGGTGTGTCTGTCTTGTTTTTCAAATTTTCCATCGTTATCTGTAGTTTTATTGTGTCTTCCTTGATTTCTGTGATCCATCTTATGTTGCTCTTGCTGTTCCATAACTTTTCAATTATCTTCCTGCTGATTCTGTTTTCTGGTGTTCTCATCAAATGTCCTAGGAAAGAGATCCGTTTCTTTTTCATTGTGCTTGTCACTGGTTCTATTTCTTTATAAACAGTTTCATTTGAAGCTATTCTCCAAATCTCGTCTTTTTGGTATTTCTTATTTATGCAAGTTCTGACTATCCTCCTTTCTATTTTGAGTAGCCTGTCTATTGCTACAGTGTTGGTTGTTTTAAATATAATTCGCTAGCATATGTTATTTGTGGCTGTGTGACTGTTTTGTAGTGTTTCAGTTTTGTGGCTATTGAGAGGCATTTTTCATTATATGATGCATTGTAATAAGTTTATTTATTCTACTCTGCCATGATGGTTTCTCGTTCAAGTTATGGGTTATTATTTCTCCCAAGTATTTAAACTTTTCAACAATTTTTATGTTATGTACTCCAATTCTAATTTTGTTTGCCAGTGGCGGTTCTGTTACCATTATTTCAGTTTTTTCAAAGGATATTTTAAGGCCAATACACTGGGCTATTTTCTGTAATGATCGTATTTGTTGTTTGGTTTCTTGAATGTTGTTTTCGAGAAGGGCGAGGTCGTCAGCAAATCCTAAACAGTTCAACTTGATGTTATCTTTTTGTATTCCAACTTTAATATTCTTTGGATTGGCCTTATACCATTCCCTCATTATGTATTCAAGGGCACAATTAAAAAGAAGCGGTGACAGACCGTCTCCCTGCCTTAGATCAGTTTTTATCATGAATGATCCTGAAAGTTCCCCTCTGAACTTAATTTTTGAATTTGTGTTTATCAAGGTAAGTTCTATCAGTCTGATTAACTTTTGGTGGAGTCCGAAATGTCTCAAAATTTTTAACAATGAGGGTCTATGGATAGAATCATAGGCTTTCTTAAAATCTATAAATGTAATTGATAGAGGCTTGTTTCTTTTGCGGTAATAAGTCATGATTAATTTTAAAGTAATTATTTGCTCAGCACAGCTCCTCCAAGGTCTGAAGCCTCCTTGGTATTCCCCCAGTTCCCTATCCAGTTGTTCTCTGGTCCTGTTGTGTAAAATCTTGGAAAAAATCTTGTAGGTGCAATCCAAGAGCGAGATTCCTCTATAGTTATCTGGATCACTTTTGTCTCCTTTCTTATGAAGTGGGGTAATTATAGCTGTGGTCCATTCTTCTGGGAATTTTTCTGTTGTCCAAATTTTTTGTAAAGTAGTATGTAGAGACCTCCGAGTTGTTGTGCCAGCATACTTCCACATTTCCACAAACACTTGATTTTCACCACATGCTTTGTGGTTTCTCATTTCTTTAAGTGCAGTTTCTATTTCTTATACTGTAGGTGGGCTTATATTTTCTGGTTTGGTTGTTACAGGGGTGCTTGTGTCTATTGTTAATAGCTTTTCAGGTTCATCACAGTTCAAGAGCTTGCTGAATGCTTCTGCCATGATTTCTGCATTTTCCTTGTTATTAGGAGCTATTCTTCCATCTTTATTTCTCAGCAGTAAAGTGGGAGGGTTGAATTTACGCAATTGTTTATCAAAGGCTTTGAAATAATCCCTGGAATTGGTTTTGTGGTAGTTTTCTTCAATGGAACTCAGTACATCCTTTTGATATAGCCGCTTTGTTTTTCTGATAATTTGAGAGAATTTTTTCCTGATGTTCTTGAGGTTATATGCATTTTCCTCTGTTCTGTGAGTCTGAAATTTTATCCAAGCTTGATGCCTTTCGTCGTGAACTTCATCACACTCCATAGTCCACCATGCATGTTTTTTACGTTGGTTTAGTGGGGCCGATTCTTCGGCATGTTGCTTCAAGATTGGTATTAGTTCCTGAAGATTATCTGTTATTACTGTATTCTGTGTGTTTTTCTGATACTTGTCATTTTTTATTAATTTATGTGGATCATACTTTCTTTTATCTCCAATTGCTCTCTGTCTTTTTTTACTTAATGGGGTGAATTTGATTTTAATGTTGATCATATAATGATCTGAACCTGTGTCTGTTCCTCTCAGTACGTTAACATTTTGAATTTTTTTATGAAAGAATTTGTCCATGCAGACATGGTCCAGCTGCCACTCTCCTTTTGTCCAGTCAGGATGTTTCCATGTCATAAGCTTGCTTGGTTTTCTTTTAAAATATGTAGATTTAGAGATGAGTCCATATGTTCTGCAGATTTCAACAAGCCTTTGTCCGTTTCTATTGGTGTGTTTATGTGGAGTCCATTTTCCAATTACATCCCTGTATTTCTTTTCCTTTCCCAGTTGGGCATTAAAATCCCCTATTAAAATCTTTACATGGTTTTTATTGACTTGATTTATGGTCTGATCCAAAAGGTCCCAGAATTTTTCTACTTCTTCCATAGTTCAGGTTAGAAAATTTTTCTGATTTGTAGGAGCATGGGCGTTTATGATAGTATAGATCTTGTTTGTGTCTTTCAGAGTTAAGGTCGCGATTCGTGGAGAAATAGCTTTAAAATCAGTTATAGAGTCTATTACTTTCAAATTTACTATAAACCCTGTTCCAAATTGCGGGCACTGTTTCATAACTCTTTGTCGTGGTATTCCACTGTAAATTCTATAACCTTGAGATTCATATGGATCTTCTATTGTATTTCTCATTTCTTGGAGCCCAGCTATTATGATTTTCTGTCTGTTCAATTCATCTGTGAAGTTCTTGAGTTTTCCAGTTTGCAGTAAAGAGTTTATGTTATGTGTTGCAATGTAGTTGATGTGTTTGTGTTTTATTTTTGCATTACGTGCTTGATGATAGTTGGGTGATTTCAAATGCTCCGATTCATTTGAGTCTTCTAGTTGGCTACCCACCGAATCCGACGTAGCCTTCTCCTTCCCAATTGGGTTGGACGGTGGAAATTTTTCTCTAAAAGACCTTTTCATGATAGACTGTCAGAGGCTACCAACCTCGAGTGGAGCGAGCTGCGTGTTACAACTATGGTAGTTAGCCACAGAGGATACTGATCAGCCGCCACTGACATGTGGAACAGACGCTGTTGGGGTACCGCCACTGACATATGGATCCGTCGTGCCCTTGTGCTAGTTTTAGTCCACCCCGGGTATTTTATTTCCCCGGTACCCGCCATATCTGGTGAGCATCCCCCTATCCGCCACCTGGGGAGGCGCTCTGTAGGAGACAAGCAACTCCCCCGAGAGAGATTAAATTATTGTAAGAAATAAAATTTAACACACCTGTTCTGTTTTTCTTTACAAAAAATAAAGGATGTGATTCCAACTCATTAAATAGCTCTTCCCCATCAATATCCGATCTATTTTTGTGTGTTTAGTTTGTTGAAGGTTGAAAAATTGTGGTTTTCTTTCCTCTATGTCCAATTCCCTCCAGCTTTCAATGTTTTGCAAAATTGAAAACCCTGTTGTGTTCTATTAACAAGTCGAATTTTTCATTTAATTGTATGATCGCCGTGTCAACTGACAAAAAATAAAAATTTACTTTAAACATAGTTCTTTGGTCTAATATGGGCTCATCTGCAGTTTTATAATCAACATTTCGTTTTCGAGGACGTGGACGAGCAGTGTTTTTATTTTTAATTATATATATATATATATATATATATATATATATATATATATATAGGGTAAGGTGGTACAATTCCGATCATTTCGGACAAATGTTGATGGTACTGGAAATATGTTGAGAAAAGAGATAATTTTAACTACGGCAATTGTTCTTGGATGTTTAACTAATATGTAACACAAATACTAGACCATTACAAATGTTGGTATAAACACAAAAAAATGTTACAGAAGTGTGAAAAATCGATCGAAAATGTACCACACTAGGTACAATTATGATCACTTCCTCGTACAATTTTGATCACCGGCTTCTTCCACATAAAAAGCACTTTTTCCCTTGGGCACCAACGCATACTTCTAGGTAACAAACATTGCATAATATAGAATTTGTAATAGCGTGGAAACTAGATAATTTATAAGAGTGCGTTCGACGAAGTTGCTCCACGTACCTCTTAACAGGAAAAAATTTATATCTCCGTAGCGGAAAGTGGTGTATTCTTGGAAAAGACAGGAGGAGCTGTAGAAACCTGCTACACTACAACGCCACACAAAGGCAAGTGCTACCAACACTAAGAGACTGACAAATTATGTTGATCGGAATTGTACCTATATCGTATTGTACCACCTTACCCTATATATATATATATATATATATATATATATATATATATATATTGGGGGTTCACTCTTCAGCAAGTAATTCTGAATCAACTGCCATTTTTTCAAATTCAATGTTTGTGCGGTATACACCTAAAGCGTTTTTAACCAGATCTATCTTTTTGACCGCCTCCGCCGCGGTGGAGTAGCCGAGCGGTCTAAGGCGCCTCGCTGCGGAGCGCGCGGTTGCTCGCCATGGAGGTTCGAGTTCTCCCTGGGGCATGGGTGTGTGTGTTTGCCCATAGGTTAGTTTACCTAGGTTTAAGTAGTTTGTAAGCTGCGGACTGATGACCACGCAGTTTGGTCCGATAGATTTACAGACATTTGATTTGACCGCCTCTGAAAGAATAACGTCAGACCTTTGCAGAATTTCGCTTTTGATAAAATAATGTTGCACCGTATTACAACTGAACAATGAACCTGTAGGACTTCAATTTTGACATGACAGTGACGCAAGAAACATGGCGAGTTCATTAATGTCAAAATTGAAGTCCTACAGGATTTAAACCTAGGTAAACTAACCTAGGGACAAACACACACACCCACGCCCCAGGGAGGACTCGAACCTCCACGTCGAGCAACCGCGCGCTCCGTAGCGAGACGCTTTAGACCGCTCGGCTACTCCACCGTGGCGCTGTCATACTCGTCACATATAAAAATAAAGTAAATCTATCGGACTCAACGGCGCGGTCATTAGTCCGTACCTTAAAAAACTACTTAAACTAAGGTAAACTAATCTAAGGACAACACACACACCCATGCCCAAGGGGGGGGGGGACTCGAACCTCCGACGGCAATCGGCCGCACGCACCGCAGCACGGCGCCCCAGTACGCACGGCGACTAATCAGCCGCGGCAGAGTATAATGCATCGTAAAATTTATCCACATTAAAGTGAAGTGCATTTAAAGCATTAACTCTACTTTCCATCCTGTATTTGAAAGAGGCTTAATGTCAAAGTAGGTATCTCGTTCATAATGGCATTCAGATGTTTGTTAAGCTTTGGGGTTTAACTGCAGGGCCATCAGTCCCTAAACTTACAAACAACTTACGAACTACATTATACTAAAGACAACACAAACATCTTTTCCCGAGGGAGGATTCGACCCTCCGACGCGGGAGACCGCGCGATCCGGAACTTGGTGGCACACCACACCACTCTACTACTCCCGCGCGGCAGATAAAGGCATTCCAACATGAAGCTGATGCCGAAAAAAATATACATATTTCCTGAACAATAGAAGTTTCAGATTTCCAAAGAGCTTTTAGCAGCATCATTTAATATTTTTCCTCTCATGTTTGCGCCATTATCATATCCTTGTCCTCGTAAATCTTCTAGTTCGATATAGCATGATATTAAGAAAACTAATAAATGAGTTGCTAACCCTTGTCCAGCAGTATCAGTTACAGGTAGAAAAAAAATTACACATTAGAAATGTTCTCTTACCTCAGCAAGTTTTGTTGATGGGTTAAAACGAACAAATCTTACAATAACAATAAGTAGTTCCACGTGTGAAATGTCACGTTTGGAATGTAGAACCAAGGAATAGCCTTTTTTATTTTTTCAGAAATTGATCAATTCGTTTTGAATGTTATGCCCAATGGGGCATGCGATGCTCAGCTCTTTGAATTCTGTCAGTGCTTTCTGGTAGTATATTATCAAAGTTAGAAATACATTCAACAATTTTTTTTAAAAATTCCATTATTTGATGCGAATAATTTTCAGTAGTACCTCTAAAAAGCTAAATTTTGCGCAGCTAAAAACTTCATAATCTCGATTGTCCTCTCCAAAACTGCCGTCCACCCCTTTTTCTCACGGTCTATTTGAAGCTTGATTTTCAGTCTACTGTTCGACCGTTTAGTAAGACATTTTTAAGATTTATTTTAAAAAAAGTATGTGACCTGAACTCTTCAAGCCTTTCCAGACAAATGCCTCCAGTCTTTAAAACCAATCAGACCTTTAAAAACAGTGACATTTGCATTAAAAAGCTTACAGTGGAAACAAAATAGTGAATCTGTAGGGAGTAATTGAGGGAGGGGGCGAGGGCTAGGAAGGCGGTGATGTCAGCATATTGTAGGAGGTGGACATGTGGCTGGGGTGGGGGTGGGGGGGGAAGGAAAGAGCCTTGTGGCACCCTGATGGATGGGTAAAACAAACAGAAGTTGGAGTTAGTGACGTAGGAGGGGCGATGTGTGAGGAAGGAAGATAAACGCCCTCACAAGGAGGAGGTGGTCGATGGGTAATGTGTATTCTGTAAAAATCAGTATCAGGTACGTCGGTCCGGCGGAGTTGTGAATCCGCTCGGCAAAGCGGATATAGAGGTCTGGGTGGGAGTTTCATCGCCCAAAACCTCCTCCTCCATGATCACCTGGCTAAGCTTTGTGATCACGGCCGTCATGGTGGGCGGGCGGTGGGGAGGTTGTGGAGTATGGGGTGTGGAGGCAGCGACTACGCTAAGGGTTGTATGGGGACCGAAGTGGACGTGGGGAAGGAGGTCCATATGGAAGGTGGGACTGGATGATTTGATTAGGACTGAGTCCTTGTGCAGGATCAGTTGGATGGGGGGGGGGAGTATGAACGAATTTCGATGGAAAGGATGCAATTGTCCAAAAAGCGGGAATGTGGGTAGGAAAGGAGGGAGGTATGGAGGTCGGGAGCCTGAGGTGGGGGATTATTGCTGTGGCCATGAGGTCGGGGAGACGAGCAGAAGAGATAGCAGGAGGAGGAGGAGAAGCTTTTCTGGAGGTGGAGTTGTGGGGTTCGCACTGGCGTGTTTGGTAGGAATTTTGGTTGAATGGGAGGTGGGGAGTTGTGGAACTGGCAGGAGAGGGACGTGTTTTGAGATTGTGGTGAAGGTGATTGTGGCGTGTCTGCCACCATGGCTTGTTAATTGGTGATGCGGAGTGGCCAAGCGCGAAGCTGCACCCCCCCCCCCCCCCATCGGGGGTTAGAATCCCCCCTCAGGCATGGCTGATTGTGTCGTCTTTAGTATAAGGTAGTTCATAAGTAATTGGTAAGTTTAGGGATTGATGACCCTGCACTTAAGTCCCTTGAGCTTGTCAAACATTTTGAACATTTAGGGTTGGTTACTCGTGGGAGTCAGGGGAAGCAATGGATGGGGAGGGAGAACTTGGGAGGCGTGGCGGCGGAAAGGGGAACAGAGGGGTGGTCACTAGAGGGTTGAGCCTATGTGCTGATCCACGAAGTGGTAGTGGAGGCTTGGGATGGCGAGGTGTACATTACTAAGGTGGTGGTGACTGTTGGGGATGTGGCTATTGTGCTGGGTAAAGTAAAAAAGGGAAAAAGGTTATGTGGAGTCGGTGGTGAAGATCTTGAGGTTTCGACGTTCTCGAGGGTGATGCAGAAAGATGGTGATGACGGTAAAAGCAATGATGTTGATTACAAGGGAGGAGGGCTCCATCCCTCGGGTGGTGATGGTGTAGAGGCGCCAGGCGATGTTCCACCTCGAGGAGGCAGCGACGTCGGTGGCGAGAACTGCCCAGCAGGGTACTTCCAGCAGCAGTTCGAGTTGACGATGAGGTGAAGGCGGCCTAACTGGGCTGGGGCAGTATCTGGAGGCAACGGTCTCGGAGCGGAGAGCCCACAGGCGGAGTGGCCGGCGGCAGTGGCGATGACGATGACGGCGATCATTTCTTGTCCGGGGCGACGACAGGCAATGTGTTGGCAAAGATAATGGCAGAGTGAAGGTGCTCAGTACAATTGGAAACGAGACTCCTCCGTCCAATGTCGGTGTCGATAGGCGTAGGCGTGTGCGTGTGCATGTGTTTGCGTGTGTGTGTGTCTGCCTTCGCTTTAATACATAGAGTGGTTTAGAAAAAACGGTAAAACCCAAAGTAATAGATGAAAAATCCATAAAATCAAAATTGATAATTTTAAATGGGTAGCACCATTACTAATTAGATTCGTGATTAATACACTACCAGACTGTTAGTCCTATTGCGATAAGAATTTGCACACTTGAGCTTCAAAACTAGAAGAACGACACTATCTACATAACACCACGCACGGTGCACGGTGCAAGGTAGTTCTCGAAAGACTCCGACACAAATCTACAGTTTTATTCCTATCTTCATAAAACTTTGCACACTTGACCTTGAAAACAAAATGACTATCACTGTCTATGTAAGATTTCATATGGTGCAAATAGAAGGTACCTTACTCCAGAGGCAGACATATTTTTACCTATCACCGTGAAATATCGAAGATTTATCTGAGTTTTCATGTACAGTACAGATTGAGCGGACAGGAGGAGATTAGCAGAGAGATGGGGAGCTAATGACGGAGGCAGAGGGTATGGATGCAGAGAGAGGAGGAGGAGGATGAGGCAGAGATAGGTACAAAGAAAAATACGAGAGGACGGACAGAGAGAGGAGGGAGGAATGTAACTAAATGAATGTTGGAATAAATAAATACTAGCAACGGTTGGGTTTTCAGCAGGCTAATACAGAGAGAAACATAAGAGAACCATTAGTAGAGATGGGGGAAGTGATAGGCAGGGAGATTAACGGAAGGAATTTAGGCTGTATATTGGCTCATTGTACAAATAAATTTTGTTTTGCAGTCTATATTTATTTATAAATTGAGTTAAAACTGTCCGTCTAGCAAAAATTAATTTATCGAGATCAAGCAATTTTATATTATTGTCTCCTCGTGTTATCGCTGACCGACATTGTCGTGCAGCGAAATGTTCGCAGTCTCTTTCAGAAAAATTTCTTTAAGCCAATTAATCGCAAACTATCTCTGCTGAACAGTTTACACAAGTCTTTCACGTCCAAACTGCCTACGTGAATCAACCTCGATTTTATCAACGGTATAATAATTATGTACCTCTGAGTATTGATAAATTACAGTCGAAGAGTTTGTCAAGAGTCAGGCGAGCGGCTAAACCTCACAGGTAAAACCACTGAATGACACTATTACAATTTCAAAACTTTGTATTTTTCCTATATCTTTAACAATAAAAGTAAAGCAGTCAACAATCTGAAGATTGGTTTGAACACCACAGTGCTTTACTAGGCATGGTCCTGTTAGGAGGAGGTATGCTGTTGCCTTCCTCCCACCTTTGACCTAACTTACCCAGTCAGTTATAAAGGGGACCTACAGTTTAACGTGGGTTCCGAACCACGGTGCTACTCGATATTTTTCACATCAGCAACATTGCCAGAGGTGAAATTAGGGGAAAGTGACAGATAAAAGTCCTACAAAATTGAAATTTACGGGAGATAACCCTGGTACCATTACTCTCACTTGAGATCAAAGCAGAAGAAGGAAATATTGGCAAAGGCAATAGTGTGTATTTAGCTAGAAGTTTTATTGCTTTCACCTCTTTGTATCAATTCTGCTTTATTATTATTATTATTATTATTATTATTATTGTTATTATTATTATTATTATTCAGGGAAATTGAATAAACATTCTCACAGTATTTGCCCAAAATAGCATCAAATAACAGGGAAATTTCGAAATATTCTTTTAATGGTGATTGGGATTTTAACACATCAAATAATGGAACTGGTAGTAAAGGTTAATGTTACTTCAAAGATAAAAAGTTTCCGATTGGCTGTCATAGCTAGAATGAAATCATCCATTTACTTCGCAAAATCTTACTAATACGAAATTTCGGCCGCGTACCTATAAATGTAACATTCAAAGTTTTTGACTATACAGGGTTTTCGGTGATTCCAGTTACAATCTTTGAGGACTTGTGGACTTAGGGGGGAATGCCTAATACTGTGATAAGTAACCCTTCTTTTTAAATGCCATCCAGTAATAATGCTATGGCACTTTTTCATCTTTGTCACTATGTAATAAATTTCTTCTACTGCAAGCTCTTTGTTTTCCACGTATTGGTTGCAGCTAGAATGGACCACAACAACAACAAATGTCTAATAAACTTAGGATCGAAACTGCTTTGAACAGTTCTTCATCTTTCTTTCTGTAAACACTGGTCAATCGTTCACAAGGGTAGTTCAGAAAGTAGGTTCCATTTGGCTTTAAAAAAGACTCCAGAACAAACAAAACAAAAAAGGAATTAATTTGACAAAAGTCTATAACATTTACATTATTTTTTTAAGAAAGCCCTCGTAATTTTCCAGGAACATCTCATAAAATGGTATAAATTTATGTATTAATGCGTCATAGAATGTTGGCGCTTTTCAACCACGTGGTAACACGTTCTTTTTCCTCTTCATCGTTATTGAAGCGATTACCATCAAAGAACGACTTCAGATCTCGAAAGAGATGAAAGTGCGTAGGAGCGAGTTCGGGACCGAACTGAAAACAGCCAAAAAGTCCCCACCAAAGAACTGGAGAGGAACTGCTTTGTTACATTCGCAGTGTGTGGTCATGCGTTTTCAAGAATGAAAACCACACATTTTGAAATCATTCTTCTGCGCTTGTTATCTACTGCGTACTGCAGTTTCTTAGGCGTCTCGCAATAAACATCTTTGATTGTTTCACTTCTTAGTAAAAAATCAATCACTTAAATGCTTTGTTTGTCCCAAAACTTCTCTGATTTTCAAGAATTTCCTGGCTTCAACCCTTCCTGGGTCGAAGTGTGCTTCCATTCGATAGACTGCCGTTTCGTTTCAGGAGTGTCATAAACAGCAAAGTTTCACCCCTAGTGACTATAATGCATCAACATTTCTCGTCATTTTGAACACCAACTGTGATGGTCAATTGTCAAATGTTCAAATGTTTGTTAAGCTTAAGGGACTTAACTACGGGGTCATCAGTCCCTGAACTTACAAACTACTTATGAACTAATACTAAGGACGGCACAAATATCCATGCCCGAGGGGGCATTCGAACCCCCGACCGTAGTGGCCGTGTAGACCGTGACTGGAGCACCTCAGTCCCCTCGGCCACAGCGGCCGGCTGTCTGGTAATGGCGATAGGCATTATTCCATTTAGAAAGTGTATGTTTACACAAAAATACTTTTTCTGTCTATAATTAAAATATGTTTATTGGCCAACAATAGGAACCTCTGATTACAAATCAAATGTATAAATGTTTGTAATTCTATGGCACCAAACTACGTTGGTCATCAGTCCGTAGCCTTACAAACTACTTAAACTAAGTCAAACTAACCTAAGGACAACAAACCATCCATGCCCGAGGGAGGATTCGAACCTCCGACGCGGTAGGCCGCGCGATCCGTAATGTGGCGCTCC
Organism: Locusta migratoria; assembly: GCA_026315105.1. Lineage (NCBI taxonomy): Eukaryota > Metazoa > Arthropoda > Insecta > Orthoptera > Acrididae > Locusta > Locusta migratoria. The sequence goes on from CM048744.1 coordinate 545,222,304, forward strand.
AGACCGCTCGGCTACTCCCTTGCGGCGGTTGCCAATCCATTCTGTGAAAACCATATATCAACAGCGATTTCTATTTCTGTAATACATGCGATTCATGTTTTAGGTGATTCTACCTGTACATGCAAAGGAATTTTTTATTCATTTAAGAAAAAGATCCGGTCAGAAACTAGTGTTTCGGACAGCTCAGGATTTAGTTTTATATTTGTTACTAAAGATGTAATAAATCCTTAGTGCGGTATGGATTACGTCAAGCAAATGTTTCTCTGTAAAGCTGTAGACATATCTATTGAAGTTATATCTCTCTACAAGAATGGTAACTTACGCAACGCATTCGTAACGGAAACGACCTGCTTTCATACAAACATTCATAGCTTCTGCCACCTGTGATGCCGTTTCCGATTCATGTAACCAACGGTGCTTGCGTAATAATTTAAAACGGCAGCGGACATGAAATGTTGTTACGATGCACTGCATTATTTGCATTCGACATAACACATTAGCTTCCGGAACTTATTACGGGCCAAAATAAAACTGTTACGCAATGAGGGAGTCCCTACTTTGCAAGCATAACCTCTTATTAACTGAAGGACGTAATTTATTGAATAACACGTAGAAATCGAAACTCAGGGGTATCTGTAATCACTTCATACAGTACGTATTTATGTCGAACATTTCACTACCCTACAAACTCGTATAATGTTGTCTCACATCTTAACTTCATTACGTATTTAAATGCGGCGACAGTTTATGGTTTTTTTTTCATTACTAGTGTTATTATGTAAGAGTTTGTAACGGTACATTACTAGCTTCAGTAGTTCAATACCGAAATGTTTGTCAGCTTAAGAAACCAAACTGAAGAAGTTATCGGTTCCTAGACTTACAAACTACTTTAACTTATGGTAGGGACAACACACGCACCCCTGCCAGAGAGATGACTGGAACCTCTGACGGGAGCGGCCGAGCAATTCTTGGCATGGCGCCTCAGACCGCGCGGCGCTCCACTAGTCCAACACATTATTTATTGTCTGTTAGACCCTGTTCTTGTGATGTAAAAACCAGCTTTCTTTTGTAGCAATATCGAACCGTTAATTTCAGAAGAATTCTTTCCAAATTTTATAGCTGCATCAGTGATTAGGTGAGCATATGAAGCCTTACTGTTGATCTCCTTGCATCATATAACATTGTACCGCACAAAATTGGTCATAGCATTGTTCTCTAATAAACATCTACTATAATTTCTTTTAATGGCCTAGTTGTGTAAAAACACTTCGGAAAATTTGAACAACCTTAGGAAACGGTTGGATATGACTAGTGTTTACATTTTATAATGTTCATGGAGTAGAAGATAGGATATAGTGTCCATGCTAATGAAAATTTAATTTTCATCACACCATGATTATTCATAGAAGCCTGTCGCTTACGTATCAACTTCACATACAAAAGTAATAGCATTGATGTTTAAAGGTAAAAAAGCATAATGAGTCGGACGCATATGCATCTTCCTTGTGCCTTGCATTGTGGTCGCTTTTCTCAATATAATCGGCTCAAATGACCAGTCCAGACGTGCATATACCGAAAGTAAACAACAGCTCTCCTTAGAGTAAAATAAAGCTACCAACTTGTGAGTATTCCTTAAATAGCAATCCGTCTGCTGCTTTTAGACTGACCTACCATCGGTTTCATTCACATTGAAATATGATGAACAGCAAGAATTTTTTCTTGCACTGTTTTAAGAATTTTAAAAAACAGGCTTGTCTAACAAGAGCACATGGGTATCATATTTTAGATTTTTTTTATATATTTATGGTACGTTAAGTTCGAACTCAAAACTCGGCCAAAGCCATTCGACACAACTCTCAAAAATTCTTGATAAAATCGACTTTGCAGTTTAGTTTTTGCAAGTACACTTAAGTATCAGTAATCAAAACAATTGGGTGTAGTTTAGTGGTAGTCTTCTGGCCCATAGGATCGATGATTGAAATCCCACCATGGCAGATTTTTTTCGTTGTTTCCGAATACTTGCACAATTTAAGTATCTAATGGTAATGTTTACGAAAAATGCACGTACTTTTGTTTATTCGAAATTTTCTATATTTTAGAAAAGGTTGTTAATAATGATGGTATCAATTTAAAAAAACGTAAGTTGCCTTATTACAATATTGGATTCACAATTAGTTGACGACGGTTGTCTTTGACTGTTTAGTTTTTGAAGAGCTACGACGCATAGTTACTAATGGCTTTCCAAGCAGCTAACCTACTCAACCATCGTTTTAGGTGACAAGAAGGTGTTCAGCTCGTCTACATACACATAAACAAAAACTGATACAACACTTGGAATTTGATATCACAAAATGTTTTATATAGCTGAATTTGGAAACAACGAAAAAACCAATATCTGTCAGATTTTCAAACTAGATATCTCTAAGAAATATTAAGTAGCCTATTAAATTAAAAGTGCTCCCTCTAATTATCAGTCAGTTCTGATCATATTTTTATATAAGTGTTAGTAACTCTCATAAAAATGATGTAATAGACTTTCCTGTGAACTAGTCAATTTTCTAAATGTTCAAATGTTTGTAGAACTTATGGGACTTAACCACGGGGTCATCAGTCCCTAAACTTACAAACTACTTATGAACTAGATTATACTAAAGACGGCACAAACCTCCATACCCGAGGAGGGATTCGAACCCCGGACCGCAGCGGGTCCATTTTCTGTGATAACGTCTTTGTAAATCATAACATCTTTGCAACATCTTTGAAAACAGGTATACTACAGTCAGTCGTCACCTGATAATGGCCTGAGAAGCCGAAAGCCGGTTTGTGACGAATAAATAAGTTTTGCAGAACATCAGGAAGTTGTTTCTTTTTGACATTATTATTATATTCTTTCAAGCACCTACGGGAAATTCAATTAATTTTGTAAAGTGAGCAAGAAAAGTGCATTTAACCGTTTTGTTCAGAATATTACTGAAGCAGAAGCTAACAGCTGCACAGCATATTTGACAAAAAAGGGAATGTTTACATCGCAAAGTTATTCCAAAGTACGTGAACATTAAAACAATGAGTACTTCAGCAGCTGCAATGAAGGCTATACAAGTCGCCGGATGAACGTGGATGAAAGAAGAAATGCGATATTGATACAGAATCCGTGACATCGTAAGTGTACATCTGAAAGTGTGTCACATGTGTATTTTGACCTTCACACATCCGTGTGAATTCGATTGTTCTGTTGTGCGTGAAGATGTAAACTCTATTATGCTCCAAATTTACATGAGCCCGAATGTAAAGCTGCTGAAGTTAACTAATGACAAGTCACTTGCAACATCGAATGTATCTGTAGCAATAGCAATTGAACGGTTTTCTGATCGAACCACAAACTTATCTAACACAGATAAATTAAAATTGTTAAATAAAGGTATTAAATATGCTCCTTCATGCACAATCACCAGTAAAGTTACACGTATTGAAAGTTGACCTTGAGCTCGCTCTAGGACAAGACATCTCTACGAAAGATTCAGTAGCCCATGAAATTAAAAGTGCACCTTCTAATTTTGATGTATTATCACGCAACGAAATTAATACGTTGCAGAAGTTTAAAAACAAAATAGGATCTGATGATATCATTGTTTCCAAAGCGGCTATGTGAAACAGTTTAGTACTTACGAGCAAAAGTGATTATATCAACAAAGTGAACCAGTTCCTTAATAAACCAGAATTTCAGCAACTACCTAAAGATCCTACTCCTACTTTCAATGAACAAGTTAAAACCATGTAAAATCATGCAACAGCATTATATCTCAAAACAACAGTCGAGTGCTAGTGAATACAAATTCCTTGACTCCTAGATTATGTGGTTTACCTAAGTTAAAGATATGTTTCCTATAAGGCCAGTAGTGTCATCATTTTCTGCTCCTTGTTATTTAATAGCAAGAGAGCTAGATTACATAATTAAAAAGAAAATCAATTTTAAATCTCAATTTGGAGTAAAAATTCCATAGCTCTTGTTGACAAAATTAAGGACATACAGGTACCATCTAATTCTAAACTAGTATCATTTGATGTCACCAGTTTATTTACAAATATTCCCACTGATGAAAGTATAGGCATTCTCACTGATCTAAAGTAGATCTAAAGTAAACTCTGTCGAATCACTTGACATAATCACTGGTACTGAAACACATTTAAAGCAGAATTACCATTAGTTTGAAAATAAGAACTAGAGTCAGTCTGGTGGCCTACTATGGGTTATCCACTTAGTCCCACTGTATCTGCTGTATCTGAGATCTTCATGACTCATTTAGAGCACGTATTCTTACAGATGGATCTACTGAGGTGCAAAATTGGATACTGGTTCAGGTATGTGGATGATGTGCTGTGTTTATGGACTGGCACCACCAGAAAACTGGATACCTCTTTACAATATTTAAATTCCTAACACAAAGAAAATTAAGTTCAATATGGAATTAGACGGATCTTCTATAAACTATTTGGCCATTCTATTGATACACCACAAAGAAACACTTATTCAGTATTTTCAAGAAATTCATAGTAACAGATACAGTTATCCCTGCTAGCTCCCAGCACCCACACAGCCATAAACATGCAGCTTTACACTCCATGGTCCATCGCCTCATATCTGTTTAATTATACAATTCTGCATTTCAAACAAAATTACAAACAATCAAACATATAGCATCCGGTAGTGGCTATAGCCCTGCTCCGATTGGTAGTATACTGAATAACAAGAAAATGAGAAACATTACAACACTTTTGTATGCTGGCGAGCAAGAACAAGTCAGTAGTCACAAAAATTGACGTGTCATTCCATATTTAGACAAAATTTCGGATTACATTGGTAAAAAGTTAAAAATCTCGAAATTACAGAAGTGCATTTTACAACTCAAAAACATTTCAAAGTATTTATTCAATAGTAAACACAAAATTCAACCCTTAGCACAGAGTAGTGTGTACAGGATCACGTGAAAACATTGTGGGAAAGTATATGTTTGTCAGTCTGGCAGGGCTGTAGCTATTAGATTGTCAAAACACGAGAGAAGCTGGAGGTTAAAAAAGACAGTTTCAACTTTTGCTGGACATCTGCTCAGATAAACCATGTTTACTATATACATTGTGAAATCTTGCATTTCCTGAAGAAAAGCAGAAAGATGACACTACTGGAAAAACTAGAAGTCAATAGCATTTGGGTCAGGATGCCGGTTTAGTATTAAACGATCAAATCTAGTTCCCCCACACACCTCTACCGAAATAAGTTTTAATTACCAGCTTTCCTTTTCAACGAAAATAGTCAGTTTTGATCCTTTACGTATACTTATCATATTTTTATATAAATGTTAGTAACTCTCATAAAAGTGTTGTAATGTACTTTCCTGTGGTCTAGTCAGTTTTCTATGGTAACATCTTTGTAAATCATAACAGCTTTGAAAACATGTATACTACAGTCAGTTGTCACCTAATAGTGGCCTGAGAAGCTGAATATCGGTTTGTGACGAATAAATAAGTTTTGCAGAACATCAGGAAGTTTTTCCTTTTTTATATTATTATGTTGTTCTGTCAAGCACCGACAGAAGATTCAATCAATTTTAACTAATTTTTGTCAGAGTAAACAGATTAAAAGTGAACAGAGGATAAAAGTGGCAGGTGGAATGACTATTTTTCCAATTCTTACGACAGTGGGAGACTAATAATTCACAGACGAAACAACGAAACATCAAGAAATAACCAGAGGCTATTTATTTTTAGGCAAAAGGCTTTGTTTCGACGCCAAGTACCCTCCGCTATATATAATACTAAATTTTATGTAGACAGTGACCTTTATCTACTTTTCACGGCCAAGTGTGAAAAATTTCATAATTATGGTAATGAAAGTATAGTCTTTGTTGAAGTCTGTACCGTACGTAAAGTGCCCTCTGCCGTGCAGCATACGAAATCTTATGTACATAATGACCAGTCTCTTCACTGTAGCTTCACAATATAAGCCTTCACTTATGAGATTTGTTTTTAATCCAACCCAATTCAGAAGTAAAGTAACACGAGGAGAAAGTGTGATACACTATTCAAGGTTACATCTAAATCTGGCACAGAAAGCGGTGAATTATGCTGCAACAAAAGCCTTTGGTCAATCACCAAATAGCTTCAAAAGTCTGACAGATAGCTAATCAGTATTTAAAAAGAAATTAAAAGAATTTTTGTATAGCAACTCCTTCTACACTATAGATGAATTCTTAAATAAAACTTGTTCACTAAGAAAATTATATAAAAAGCAAAACAAAAGAACAAAAGAATTAAAAAATCCATAAAATATTGAGTGTCATGTATGGAGACCCTTTATTAAACTGACACATTCCACATCATTGCGAAATGCAAAAAGTATTCATCTCATGTAATATAAACTTAAATGTCAAATGTGAAAATTTTCATTACTATTGAGACAAAAATGTAGATCATGTTCACGGAAAACATGCCATTAGCTGCGAATGTGTAAAGTTGAAAAGTGAACCCATCCGGGTAAGTTATATATATGTGGTGCCTGTTCTTTCGGACATATATAACTTATACTATATGTCTATGACGGGCAATGATCCTTTCTTAAGTTATGAGGCACTCCAAGGCCCTTACTTTCACGGGAATCAGTTCAAGAAATTACGATTTTGAGTAGACAAAGTGAAGTTGAGAATTTGTATCTGACGGTAGGCGTGCTTAGTTAATCTGTGCAGGTGTGGTGATCGCTGCGTCCCCAATGGTGTAGAGGACAGCGTAACTGGCTAGAAAGCAGAAGACTCCGGTTCGAATCCCAGCTGGGTACACATTTCAGCTTTACTCATTCGCAGTTAATGTCATACATTCCATGACTATGAATATATATCTGCAGGATCAAAAGTGACGTTTGTTCTTTCGGACATGTATATAAAGCTGTAGACTTATGTAGTCCCCCCAGCTGGGTACAAATTTCAACTTTACTCATTCGCAGTTAATGTCATACATTCCATGACTATGAATATATATCTGTAGGATGAAAAGTGTCGTTTGTTCTTTCGGACATGTATATAAAGCTGTAGACTTATGTAGCCGTTGTTGTGGTCAGTCTTAAAATACTTAAAACACATTCTCCATTGTTTCATATTGACAGAGCGCATTCTTACAACTACATTGGAGAATTTGGTTTTAGTATTTTAACCGTTGCATGTGCTACGTACCACTGATGAATGTTAAATGTTTTATAATTGACGTACCATTTTACTTGTGATGCGCCTTCACAGAACGAAAACATAGGGCACAAGTGACCAGATGTGATACCCTAAGTGTATTGAAACCGGTCGTCAGCAAAAATAAATCAATTTTCGCAATCTTGGCATTTTAATATTTCTTCGGCATTCTTCTGTAGCACCACATTTCAAAAGCGTCTATCCTCGTCTTGTCCGCACTGTTTATCGTCCATGTTTCACTCCCACACAAGGCAACACTCCACACAAATGCCTTGAGAAACGACTTCCTTTCGCTTAAATTAATATCTGATGTTAACAAATTTCTCTTTTTCAAAAACGGTTTTCTTCTCATTGTCATTCTGCATTTTATATCCTCGGTACTATGATTATTATGTTATTTTACTGCCCAAGTAACAAAATGCATCTACCACATTTAGTGTTTCGTTACCTAATCTAATAACTGCAGCATCGCATGATTTTCTTAGATTGCACTCCATTACCCTTGTTTTGCTCTTGTTCATGTTCATTTTACGCGAACCTTCCAACACACTGTCCATTCCGTCAACTGCTCTTCCAGGCCGCGGCAGAGCGGCCGAGCGCATTGAGGCGCTACGCTAGGATGCGCGAGGCCGTTCCCCGTCGGGGGTTCGAATCCATGGATGTTTGTGCCGTCTTTAGTATAAGCTAGTTCATAAGTAGTTTGTAGTTTAGCGACTGATGACCCGCAGTTAAGTCCCACAAGCTTTACAAACATTTGAACATATGCTCTTCCAGGTCATTTGCTGTCTCTGTCAGAATTACAATGTCATCGGCAAGACGCAATGTTTTTATTTCTTCACCCTGAACTTAAATTCCTACTCCATATTTCTCCTTGTTATCCTTTATAGCTTGCTCAATGTACAAATTGAATAAAATTGGAAAAAGGCTACAACCCTGTCTTACTCCCTTCCCAACCTCTGCCTCCCTTTCTTTCCCTTCAACTCTGATGACTACTATCTGGTTTTTGTACAAGTTGTAAATAACCTTCCGTTCCCTATATTTTACTCCTGCTGATTTCAGAATTTGAAACAGTTTCTTCCAATAACATTGTTAAAGGTTTACTCCAAATCTCCAAAAGCTAGTAATGTAGGTTTGCCTTTCCTTAATCTATCTTCTAAGATAAGCCGTAAAGTGAGTATTGCCTCCCGTGTTCCTACATTTCTCCTGAACCCAAACTGATCTTCCCCGAGGTCGGCTTCTACCAGCTTTTCCATCCTCCTGTAAATAATTCGTGTTAAAATTTTGCAATCATGACTTATTAAACAGATGGTTCTGTAATTTTCAGACCTGCCTGCGCCTGCTTTCTTTGGAATGGGGATTATTACTTTATCTTAAAGTCTGTTGTTTGTTTAAATGTTTGTATAGTCTATGGGACTTAACTACGGGATCATCAGTCCCTAAACTTACAAACCACTTATGAACTACTTACGAACTAGGACGCCACAAATACCCATGCCCGAGGGGGTATTCGAACCCCCGACCGTAGTGCTTAAAGTCTGTTTCATACATCTTACGCACCAGGTGAAATAGTTTTGTCATGGCTGGCTCTCTCCCAGAGACTTTAGTAGCTCTGAGGGAAAGTCGTCCACTCCAGGAGTCTTGTTTCGACTTAGGTCCTTCAGTGCTCTGTCCTTCCTGGGGCATGGGTGTGTGTATGTTTGTCCGTAGGTTTAAGTAATTTGTAAGTTACGGACTGATGACCACGCAGTTTGGTCCGATAGATTTACAAACATTTGAACTTTTTTTTTGTTAAAAAACGACCATCTGTCGTCTGTCATATATTCTTTTTTATGAAATTGTAATTTATTTTATGTCGCTAGATTATCACTTTGTGAAAACAAGAACCCCACTCTTTTCAAGGTATGAGGAATAGCATTTTTATTTCATGTTTTAAAATATTATTTTCTGAAATGTTAGTTAATATTACTATGATTTTGTTATTTTAATAATTTATTATTGTATTTATGAATGTGGCAATAAGTACAGCTTCTCCGCTACGCCACTGTCCCTGTGAGAATGTGTACTTGTTTTACTTTTAAGTGGATGTGCGAGAATCTAATGGCTGTCTGAATGTGGGTAGTAATAGCTCGCTTTGCATGGTTCTCTCTGGCTCAGAATCGATAGTTAGTCGTTATCAAACTCTGCTGCTGGTGCTACCAAAGAGGTTTCTACAGCCTTTGGTTACAATCCAGTCGACGAGTACTCTCCAGGGCGTCTCGCGATCTTCTCTACCCACCACCGCTGTTCTCGTGAGTTTTACCCAGATTCCGGTAGCTTCGCGCCTCCTGGCCGCTCGGTAGTCACTTTGTGCTGGTATCGTGGTGAGGGAATGTTGGTTCTGCTCTTGTGTCCACAGAGATTGTAGCGATTCGTCGTCTAGCATGTTTAACTAAGACTCTTGAACTTGGATTCATTTTTCGGAATATATTTTCCGATAGTGCGCGGAAATGTGTTCTAGTTTTTCAAACCAGTGATTTCCAACAGATAAATGTTCAAATGTTTGTACAGCTTATGGGACTTAACTACGGGGTCATCAGTCCCTAAACTTACAAACTAATTATGAACTACTTACGAACTTGGACGGCACAAATATCCATGCCCGAGGGGGGATTCGAACCCCTGACCGTAGTGGCCGTGCAGACCGTGACTGAAGCGCCGCAGTCCCCTCGGCCACCGCGGCCGGCTCCAACAGATAAACGCGGTGTATGAGTTACTAGTTGCAGTTTGATAACGGCCTGGTATGTTCAAACCTTTTGTGATTATGTGGCGGTGTACGAACTCCGTAAATTCTTTCTAGCTTTGTGGGACCCGATTTCTAACAGACGCTACGTTCATTTTTGTACAGTGCACGTGAAATCTTTCTTATCGTTTCCTTCCGTGAGTGATATGTGTTCCACGTGGTTGGTTCTTAGAACAAAGCCTTCAGCTTCCACTATTGTTTGTTCCATGCCCATCAGGCAAGTAACTATGAATGTATCCTTCTGATTTCAAATCAAATGTTCAAATGTCTGTAAATCTATCGGACCAAACTGCGTGGTCATCAGTCCGTAGCTTACAAACTACTTAAACTAAGGTAAACTAATCTACGGACAAACACACACACCCATGCCCCAGGGAGGACTCGAACCTCCACGGCGAGCAACCGCGCGCTCCGCAGCGAAGTGCTTTAGACCGCTCGGCTACTCCACCGCGGCTCCTTCTGATTTGCCCTAACATTTCGCGATCTTCTCTCCCCGCCTATTTAAATTTTGCTGTTTGTTGTAGTATGCACTCAGTCTTTGTTAGTAATTCTCTCCGAGCTTTGTACAACCACCTTCAATAGCTTGCTTATGAAATTCAATGTATTTCCAAGGGTTGCATGCCGTAGTTTTTATTTTCAATTTTCCATCTTTGTAATTATTTCACTTTTCTGGTTTTTTGAGACTGGACTACATCCGTCTCTGTGAACGCTCCCAATCGCATGTAGCTGCATTTCAGTAGCTTCCTTATGAAATTCTATGCAGTTCTATGGGTTGCATGCCATAGTTAATTTTCTTTATTATTCTAAAATCAAATTTATACATTTTTATTGGTTTTCAGAATCACGTGGGTCCGAACTCCGACTTCCGGGGTTTGCAGCTAGTCACCTGAATGCACGCCACTTCTCATAAAACCAGTGTCCAGATAGCTTACTCTCAGATTGCAACTTAAGAGTCCGCCGTGATTTTGTGCAATGAATCCGATTTTTAACCACTTCACCTTCAGTCGAGTGTGATCATGACCACAGCCGTGTGTCGCCATTAGCGTGTGTGCCTGCTTCTGCCTCGTTTCAGCACGCTGATTTTGGCGAGTTTCGCTGTTGCATTGTGTGTGTGTGTGTGTGTGTGAGGGAGTGAGTGGTGTTTATAAATTCTTCCCCCAATAGCATTAAGTTCTGTGTGATTTACGTTAATTTCAATGCTGGGCATCGTCAGTATTAGCTCATGTAAGTGAGATGCTTTTTTACTGTATTAACAAAATTGGTTCCCCATTTTGCTTACGTTCGACCTGAATAAACAAGTTAAGTTCAGTATCATTTTCACTTGCCTATAAATTGTAGTTTCAGAGTAGCTTCTCCCTATTATTTACTATTGTTTTTCACCAGTGCTGATAACAAGCTCAGATGCATTTTTTTATGTTTAAGTTCCGTTGCACTATAAATGTTTTTCTTTAGCCACCTTTATGAAATAACTAATTGTGGTGGCTTGTTTATTAATGCATGTGTAATTTCGTGTGAGCTGCTACGTATATTGGCCACTGTGTCGCTAACTTCCTGTTATTAGAGTAATTTGAACCAAGTCAGTTCTCAATTTGGGCCAGGGAACAAGGTTTTTGCAACAGGGTGTAGCCGGTAGTTCACTCAGACCTTCTGCTAATTTTACTGCAAAAATTAATTTTTTTACAAGTGTAAACTCTTATCTGGGTACCTCCAACCAGAATTAAATTTTTATTTCGTACAGTGGCAACTTTTAATGTCTTGCAGTTTAAAGCCCCTGTTCTGAAAACTATGTCTTACCATTATAAAATCTATCTCTGATTTCTTCCACGTATACAACCTTCTTTCATGATAAGTAAATCATGTGTTTGTTATGATTTAATTATGTTCCGTGCAAAATTCTACCAGGCGGCATCTTCCTTCATCCCTTTTGCCCAGTCCATATTCACCTACAACTTTTCCATCCCTTCCTTTTCCTACTAACGATTCCAGTCTCCCATCACAATTAACTTTTTCTCTCCCTTACTCTCTGAATAATTTCCGTTACCTCCTCATACATTACTTCGATCTCCTCATCATCGGCAGAGCTAGTTGGCATATAAATCTGTACTATTGTGGTGGGTGTTGGCTTCGTATCTACCTTGACTACGATAATGCGATCACTGCGCTGCTGTCAAGAAATTCCAGAGATTCTTGGAATAAATGTTAAACACTGACTTGTCTTTATATAATAGCCTCAGGACACGGGTTTATCAAGCATCTCATTGTCTACGGCGTAGTATTTTCTGAGCTATGAGTCGTACAGTAACAAAATTCAACCTATAACCTTCCTCAAAGTGCAAGAAATATGTTAACAAAGTTACATCGTAATCGGATGAACGGCACGGCAGCGCATAATATACCAACGAACGTACACACAAACAGTTATATTTATGTATTACATTTGTGTCTTGTAATAATACTACAACTAGTACTAGAACTAGTAATGAGAATGTTAGTAGCTGTCAAACACATGAGGTTTTTACGACATTTTTCGGGACTACATTATTTCATATTCAAATGCTATAAAACGAGGAAAGAAACCAATACATCACAAACACAAACTGAAATCATGCAAATATTTATATCGTTCTTTATTATATTGCGTCTTTAAGCTGTCAATAATAAAACATGCAGTGGAAAACAAAATTCTTCATAAAACACCTCATGTTCGCGTACAATACACTTACATCGTTCAGTTGTGAGCTAAAGGATTTTGTCTATCAAAGATAGATATTGCGTAGATTCGTATTTTCTTCACTAGGCGGGAGTGTAGAACTGTTTTGCATGCCTTGCGGAAGATAAAGTTTATGGATCAAGTTTGATGCGGGATCTACTGTTACCTGGGTCTCCTGGACGAACAAAGTGAGGTAAGTTACACCCCACCATTATTTTTGAAACTCATGTTGATTGTTCCCGAGCAGATACGAGTCTCCAGAAATGACGTAGAAGATCATATCACATATTCCAAAATTAAGCAAGAGGCCGGCATCAAAGTTTCGAGCGTGTTTTTGACGATCCTCATTTACAACGAGTTCGACCCAAGCGCTCTACCACTGAGCTGTGTAGTTCGGAAAGAATGAGGCGAGGTACTGGCAGAATTGAAGTTGTGAGGACGGACGATGCGTCGTGTCGGGATAGCTCAGTGGTAGAGTGCTGGCCCGCGAAAGGCGAAGATCCCAGATTCGGGTCCCGGTTCCGACCCACAGTTTTAATCTGCCAGGAACTTTCATATGAGCGCACACGCCGCTGCAGAGTGAAAGTTTCATTTCGGAAATTATTAAACTATTGAAATGAAGTAATATAGGTTTTAATGTGTTCTCAAAGAGTATTGAAAATGATGAGTTGTAGAACTCGTATGTTATTCCGTTCTACTCGCATTTTCAATTAATCACTAGTGTTCTACCTTCGTTATCGGGTTCGAAGTCAACCTGATGCTTAGCTAGTGTTGCTTCATGCTAACCTTCGCTAATACATCATGGGAGAGTAGGCTAGCAGACGACGGCTGATATCGGCAATAAAAATTCGTAGCGCACGCTTCTGCTACAAGTAGTTCACAAGGTTGTTTGGATATCTACGAGTCGTTCCACTAGGGACATACGCTTGGCAACATTTGCTCAAATGTGTGGAGTTAGATTCGCTCGTCCTTCCTCTCCGGAGGCACACCTACTTATTTCTGTCACAATAAATTTCAGAATCAGTTTCAGATAATAAACGTGCCTTTTTATTTGTCTCAGCGCAGAATGTGTGCAAACAAAACGTAATTTCTACTTTATCTCTCTCTGTCTCCCCTTCCCTTTCGCCTGTACAGAGGCGAAACAGATACAACATTACGAGCAAGTTCCGCGTTACGACACTCGCGCTATCTGTATGCTGTTGCTGCCGCTCCTATAACTGTCACTTCTGGCAGAGCCATTATTCCAAGTTAAATAACACGTTCAGAAACCTCTAATTATATGGCTGGTGACAGCAAATTGATTTGCGTGATGGGCGGGCAGAAGCCATTTGTTTCGGGTAGCCCGTGGCAGGTCTGTTTGGCTCTAAGCCCAACTGTGTAATAGGAATGAATCACGAAACTGTTTTTTTAACTCTATTACGGTAGTTTCTATAGATAAATGCTGACGAAACTGGACTATTCCAGGATCCGAGGATTAACATTCTACTATGAAAGGTTGCTAAAATTCGCTTATTATTACGAAGCAAATTACAGTAAAGTGATTTTATTTCTTCCTAGCTGTAAAATCCACGTTACGCGAGTATTTATTTATTTACATTCCGAAAGTGCATCACTGCTTCTTTCTCTCTGTACATTTTGTGCTGCCTCCTCTCTTTGTCCATCTTCTCCTCCCGCCTCTCTCTCTCTATCCGCTCCTCCTCCTGATCCCTCTGCCTCGTCCTGCTTCTCCCCCTCCTTCTCCTCCCCTACATCTGTCCATCCCTTTCTACATAATGGTATATGTAATTCACAATACATACACGGCCTATACAAAGGAAATAAACTTGAAGGCAGTTTTCTAGAAATGGAAGACGAAGTGGACGAAGATGAGATAGGAGATATGATACTGCGAGAAGAATTTGACAGAGCGCTAAAGGATTTGAGTCGAAACAAGGCCTCTGGAGTAGATGATATTCCGTGTGAACTGCTGATGACGTTAGGAGAGCCAGTCGTGAAAAAATTGTATCACCTGGTATGCAAGATTTGTGAGACAGGGGAAATACCCTCAGACTTCAAGAAGAATATTGTAATTCCAATTCCAAAGAAAGCAAGTGCAGACAAGTGTGAAAATTACAGAACTATCAGTTTAATAAGTCATGGGTGCACATATTATTTACAGACGAATGGAAAAACTTGTGGAATCCAACCTCGGGGAAGATCAGTTTGGATTTAGAAGAAATGTAGGAACACGGGAGGCAATACATTACGACTTATCTTAGAATATAGGCTAAGGAAAGGCAAACCTACGTTTTTAGCGTTTGTCGATTTGGAGAAAGCTTTTGACAATGTCGACTGGTATACACTCTTCCAAATTCTGAAGGTATCAGGGGTAAAATATAGGGAGCAAAGAGTTATATTCAACCTATATAAAAACCAGACAGCGGTTATTAGAGTCGAAGAGCAAGAAAGGGACGCAGAGGTTGGGAAGGAAGTAAGACAGGGTTGTAGCCTCTCCCCAATGTTGTTCAATCTGTACATTGAGCAGGCAGTGAAGGAATGAAAGGAGAAATTTGGAGAGGGCATTAAAGTGCAGGGAGAAGAAATAAAGACATTGTGGTTTGCTGATGACATAGTAATTTTGTCAGAGACCTCAAAAGATCTGGAAGAGCAATTGGATGGGATGGACAGTCTCTTGAAAGGAAGATTTAAGATGATCATTAACAAGTGTAAAACAAAGGTAATGCAATGTATTGTCAGAAAATCAGGCGATGCCGAAGAAATTAGATTAGGTAGTGAGACAATAAAAGTGGTATATGAATTTTGTTATTTGGGTAGCAAGATGACTTCTGATGGCCCAAGTAAAGAAGATATAAAATGCAGAATGGCTATGGGACGAAAAGCGTTTCTGAAGAAGCGAAACTTGACATCCAATATTAATTTAAATGTTAGGAAGTCCTTTCTGAAAGCATTTGTCTGGAGTGTAGCATTGTATGGGAGTGAAGCGCGGACGATAAGGAGTTCAGATAAAAAGATGATAGAAGCTTTTGAAATGTGGTGCTACAGACTAATGATGAAAATTATATGGGTAGATTACGTAACTAATGAGGTGCTTAACCGAATTGGTGAAAAAACGAGTTTCTGGCATATCTTGACCAAGAGAATGGTTGGACACATTCTGAGACATCAAGGACTTGTAACTTAGCATTATAAAAAAGCGTGTGGGATAAAAATCGTAGAGGGAGACTGAGGGATGAATATAGTAAGTATGTTGCCGAACGTATTCTCAGATGAAGAGACTTGTACAGGACAGGGTAGCGTGGAGAGCGGCATCAAACCAGTCTGCGGACTGAAGACCACAACAACAACAATTGACAATAATATTCGTAAATTATGTACGAAGGTTGGCGCAAAAGTCCTGGCAACTATTTTCTTTTCTTGCAGATACCACTCCAGTTGGAAAACGTGACATATACAAACGAATGCCACTGCAGAACAACCGTACTCACGAAGGTGCCATTCTGCGGTGCGCGCGGTCGTTCACCATCGAGGGTTTAAGCCCATGGGGCATGGGTGTTTGTATTGTTCTTAGCATAAGTTAAAGTTAGTGTGTGTAGTTTGTAAGCCTAGGGACTGATGACGAACGTTGTTAAGTCCCTTTGTCCCCTTGACATTTTTTACAGACAAATCTAAGGGTCGTCAATTCAACAAAATACCTACGAGTAACAATTACGAACAACTTAAATTGGAAAGAAGACTTAGAAAATATTGTAGGGAAATCGAACCAAATACTACGTTACATTGGCAGATTTAGCAATCTTTTCATTACATCTATCAGGTATTTCATCAATTCTAGGTGCAATTAATTTCATTACAACAGCAATTAATATACGATCAAATAATATGACTCTTGAACAAACACCACTATTTAAAACACTTACGAGATCCAACACTTCTACTGAAGAAACTGTCTACACAACACTTGTGTCTCGTATTTTAGAGTATTGCTGCGTATTGTGAGATCCCCACCAAGTAGAACTGTCAGACGATTTAGAGAAAGTTCAGAGAAGGGCAGCTCGTTTTGTACTACCGCGATATAGGAGGGTGTCACGGAAATGTTGCAAGAGTCGGGGTGGAAATCAACAAAAGAATGGCGTTATACGTTGCCACGACAATTATTTGTGAAATTTCTTACACCAACTTTCTCTTCCGAATGCGATCATATTTTGTTAGCACCCATCTACATAGGAAGACATGATCATCAAAATATAATAAGCGAAATTAGGTCGAAAATAGAAAGATTTAGGTGTTCCTTTTTCAGAAAGATTTAGGTGTTCCTCTTTCCTGTGAGCTGTTAGAGGATGGAACTGTAGAAAAATATAATGAAACAGGTTTGATGAACCCTCTGGCATGCACTTCATTGTGACTTGCAGAGTATTTATGTAGATGTAGAAAGGACAAGGTGTTAACTACACGTGTGTACAATGAATAGCACTGAAACATCGTAACGCACTAATTTATTATAGTAGTATACAGGGCAATATGTCCTTCACGGTGCAAAATTATGACAACACAGTACACATACAGTTGACATTTCAAACCTGGGCCTACAGACACTCAAAGTCGTCCCCGGCTACCGTCACCACACACTACCAACGACGTGGGAGAAGCTGAATACCTCGGCATTTGCCGCACCATGTCTGAATCGGGTCAGCTGTTCGCGCATAGCGTAGCAATGTCCTCTCGTGTTGCAAACTGCCTAGCACGTAGTGCTTCCATAATCTTTGGAATGAGATAAAAGTCACAGGGCGAAATGTCGGGTAAGTACGGTGGCTGCTCTAATTCTTCCCATCCCCAAAGTCGCAGCAGCTACCCTACACACCCTGCTTTATGTGCGCTTGCATATTCGTGCAGGATTACTGCACTGGCCAAAAGATCCGGACGTTTCTGCCGAACGCGAAGTCGCACCAGGAAGTCCCTGCAGTCCCCAGCTAGAAAACACACCATACACACACATTGATGAAATATAAATTATACTCAAGACCATAACAGAACAAAATTACTTTGTGTTCAATAAAGAATTCTACTCTCAACAGGAAGGTCTACCAATGGGATCACCCATTAGTGGTTTTCTAGCTAACATCTTCATGAAATACCTGGAAAACAAAATTTTCAGGTACATAATACAATCTAAGAAGTACAAAGGCACATACTGGTACCGTTACGTCGATGACATAATATGTCTGATCAACGAGACACACACACACACACACACACACACACACACACACACACACACACACACATAAAACAGCTTCACAATGAAATAAACAATGTACACCCAAACATTCATTTAACATTGGAAACCAAAACTGACAACGCACTGAATTTTCTGAATCTCACAATAAAAAGAACAAACCACACCCATGTATTCACAATATTCAGAAAACCCACCACTAAGAGTACCACCATGTACCGCCTATCGGATCACCCGGTGATACACAAACAGGCAAGCTCCAGAGTCCTGCTCAACAGACTAAACAGATCACCCATAAGCAAACAAAACTACACACAGGAACTGAACACAATAAAACAAATAGCATTGGAGAATGGTTATGACACCCATACAATAGACAGACGAAACCAACAAAACATGATAAAAGAAAAATAATGAAAAAGTCACACACACATGGCCAAACACAATACTGAAGAACACAACACACGCACAATGACCACATACCCGACACAACAGGACAACACACAAAAGAAAACAAATGGCACATACTCGCCTACAACAACAAAATAGTCCACAGTATAGGCAACATATTAAAGAAACAGGGACTTCAAATACGATACAAGACAGACACAGTACTGAAGAAACTCAGAACACAGACAACACCAACAGACAAATTCAGCAGATCAGGCACATATGAACTGACGTGCAATACATGTCAATCAGTATACATTGGACAAACTTGTAGGAATTTCAATAACAGATATTCAGAACATCTCAGAGCACTAAGAAGTCACACTTTCCATAGCACATTTGCAGACCACAGCATACCCAAACAAAATAGAAACAGACTTAAAGATACTAAAATCAAGCCACAACCTATACCACAAACTAACAATAGAAGAGAACCATCGCATACAAAAGCAATAGCAGAAGGACAGTCAGTCATGGATGAGTACACCACACTTTGCAAAAATATATTATTTAACCCATTAAATGAGCTGTTCAGAAAAGATGACTCAGACAGCTAACACACACACACACACACACACACACACACACACACACACACGTACAGAGAGAGAGAGAGAGAGAGAGAGTCAAAACAAACACTATTCAAATACACTGCCATTCAACTGGAGAACAACTGAAAGTCAACCAAAACAAACCCATATCAACACAGTATACACAGGCGAATTTCTAAAGTGAGAAGTGATTGTGATGAAAAAAAAAATCCGCAGAATATGTTTATTACATGTGCATGTGTGCTATCTACAAAAACATGAAAGAGGAAGTACACGCAAAAAATCCTGTAAGTAATAGACAGTAGGCAGACGATCAAAATTTTACGTTTGAACACTATAAGTAGCGTTTTTTAAAATCCTTACAGGGTTCAAAGAGATAATTTTGGTTGTAGATGACAACGCTACAACTACAAAAATATGTAGATAGGGTCCCACATGAGCACAGAATGTAAAAGAAGGTAAAAACCAAAACAAGACTGACGACGTTTTAGGCCTAAATTTACGCTAGTACAATAGTAAAATCAATGTATTTGTTTTCACACCATGAAATAAATGAAAACTCACTGATGATGGCAAAGAGGTGCTGAAACTAGTTTGGTTGTATAACAAATCAGAGTTTTGCATATCAGGCGGACCTTATATCCAATAAGATAACCAAGCATCTACTTACGGCGGAAAGTAAGGTTTCAATCAGTGGTAATTACAGCTCATGTAGACTTCATCCGGCATGTGAAGGTAACTTTCCGGCCAATTTTCATTTGAAGTGGTACTTCCGGGTGTTGTCTTAACTTCAACAATGACTGCTGCTATTTTTTGGTGCCGGTATTATTTATTCCCTGTTCTAATTGCCCTATTTAAAAATTTAATTCCTGCAGGGATTCCGGAGTTAATTCAGTTTTATATGTGACATTAAATTCAAATTTATACCGACGACACCAAACCAAAGAAAGTATCATTACAATACCATGCATCATCTCCAACAAGGTAAAATGCACTGTACATTTGTAGTATGATTGTTGCCATTACCATCATCACAATGTTGACGCAGGGACTATGGGTTCTTGTAGATATCTCATATATACGATATTTCGTTATGATGTGGAACGTGTCAGTTTATTAAATGTTATCCATACATGAAAATCAATATTTTAAGGATTTTTTATTTTCATTATTTATTCATTTTTAAAGCGTTTAAAAAAATTCATCTATAGTGTAGAAAGAGTTGCCATTCATAAATTCCTTTAATTTCTATCAGACTTTAAATGCTACTTGGTAAGTGACCAAAGACTTTCGTGGCAGCACAATTCACCCCTTCCTGTGCCAAAGTTAGATTTAACCTTGAATGCCGAATATCACCCTTTCACCTAGTGTTGTAGCTATGCACACTGCTGTTACTTTTGAATTGTGTCGGACTGTTAATAACAAATTTAAATGAAGCTACAGTGAAGATCCCTAGATCCCTAAATACATGTCTGCAGGACGATCTTAGGTTGGCTCCAGCTATTATTCTGATTACACACTTTTGTGCAATGAATACATTTTTACTCAAAGTTGGATTGTCCCAAAATATGATCCCATATGAAAGCAGTGAATTAAAATAGGCACAGTAAGCTAATTTACTGAGATATATATCTTGCAATGATCCTGATAGCATAAGTAGCTGAACTCAAACGTTTCAGCAGATCTTCAATGTGTTTCTTCTAATCCAATTCCTCGTCAACGCAAACAGCTAAAAATTTTGAATATTCTACCTTAGCTACAGAATTATGTTCAAAGTCTAAATTTATTAATGGTGTCATTCCATTCACTGTATGAAACTGTATAGACTGGGTTTTATCAAAGTTTAATGAGAGTCCATTTGTAGAGGACCACTTAATAATTTTCTGAAAGATATCATTTACAATTTCATCAGTTAATTGCTGTTCGTCAGGCGTGATAGCTATACTTTTATCATTAGCAAAAAGAACTAGCTTGGCATCTTCGTGAATGTAGAACGGCAAGTCATTAATATATATTAAGAACAGCAAAAGACCCAACACCGATCCTTGTGGGACCCCATTTTTTTATAACTCCCCAGTTAGAGGAATTAATTGTTCCTTCTATATCATGTGAATTGCTTATTTCAACTTTCTAGACTCTACCAGGTAAGTATGATTTAAACCATTTGTACACTGTCCTACTCCACAATATTTAAGCTTATGTAGAAGATCCCCATGATTTACATAATCAAAAGCCTTTGAGAGATCACAAAAAATCCTAACTGGTGATGTCCGGTTATTCAAAGAATTTAATATTTCATCAGTGAAGGTATATCTAGCATTTTCTGTAGAAAAGCTATTTTGAAAAGCAAACTGAGATTTTGTTAGAACTTTATTTATACTAATATGCGAAGCAACTCTAGCAAACATTACTTATTCAAAATTTTTGGATAAAGCTGTCAGAAGTGAGAGGTCCTCCTGGCTACATATCTTAGTAATCCCCTCTCGTGGGCGCCTGGCAATAACCCAACGTATGTTCATATTTGTACGTCTATGATCTGAGCTGGCTGAAAGACACTAGCAAATTGACCGTCCTCGTTAATAATTCCTGTCTTGACCTGTTTGTGCTGTGGTGATACGGCATACAGTTTACAAGACACATACACGTCACACATGATGGAGTTCCAGACGCAAGTGGCATACGTAATTCGCACACAGAAAGCTTACGCTACATATTCTAGGTCACTCGCGTGCGAATTACAGTTATGAAAATACCAGAAATTTGTAAATACATCGCAAATCTGGAAATGACGGAAAAATACTTTCGCGGCAATCCGGTGGATTGTCTGTAAAACATACATTGATGAAAAACTACAAAATAGTAATCCGGCGATTTCGGAGGTTCCCCCACCACCTGTGGAGTCGGAGTGAACCACTGGAGCCGAACGTAACCTGCCCTGTTCGCCGATCGCTCTTGGCTGACTGCCGACGCGTGGTTTGACTCACAGGGCACGTAGCTGATGTTACGTCTGGAAGGAAGGGAAATAAACATTACACTTACTACAGAAAAAAGACTAGTGTAGAAAAGAGATAGCTCTGCTATCGTTTGATGATAGGAATTGATCTTTTCTAATCATAAACGTCTAGTGTAAGTATGCCACATATCTGCAGTGCCGCAAAATGTATTTCTTTGCGATTTTCAAATGTTTGTATAGCTTTTGGGACTTAACTACGGTGTCATCAGTCCCTAAGCTTACAAAATACTCATGAACTAACTAAGACTAAGGACGGCACAAATATCCATGCTCGAGGGGGGGGGATTCGAACCCCCGACCGTAGTGGCCATGCAGACCGTGACTGCAGCGCCTCGGCCACCGCGGCCGGCTTTGCGATTTTACTGCGTACATTCTAACACCTAAATAAGTTTAAATTTAATTCATTCTCAAAACTTCTGGATACTTGCATGTTGTAGGTAGGTGTATCACGCGCTTTCTTATCGTCGTTGCCCCATTGTAAACGTAATACCATCCTATCTGCTGGCAACTACCCCGATTTGTGGAAGACCTCCGGATTATGATGATCCAGAAACTAAAGACTACCCCTCCGCTACCTCTTCCTACCTTCCCATCTGCCTTACCGCGGTATACAGTAAGGTCTTCGAATCCATCCTCTCCCGCCGTATCCATCACCACCTTCAATAACAACAACGCCTGCTCCCCACCACCCAGTGTGACTGACGACGGTCCTTCTCTGCTGACGACCAACTCCTACGCCCCACACACCGCCTCTCCCTCTTCGAACTCCAAACCCATGTACTTGCTATAAATTATGTCCATCTTATCGCATCCTTTCTCTCCCACCAAGCCTTCTATGCCACGACCCACAATTCCGACTTTTATACCTTCTAACCTTGTGTTGAACTTCCCCAGGGCTCTGTCCTTTCTCCTCTCTCTACATGGCTGATATGCCCCAACCACCCCATTTATCCATTTCTTATTATACGCTGACGTCACCGCCTTCCTTACCGTTGCTTCCATCCTTAACGTCCCCAACGCCTCCTACAAACCCAATTTTCCTCCTGGTGCAACAAGTGGCTCCTCACACTAAAACCCGCAGAAACCCAGACAATTCTCATAGGCTGCACCACCTTCTCACTATAACCCAGCTGCCGCACCCTCACCGTGAAATAGCTTGGTCTTCCCCTCTACCGCTTTCTCCCCTGAACTCCCCACCTCAAAACCATCCAACTGAAAGCACATAACTTCCACAGCTTCCTGAAGCTCCTATCTGGCAAGACTTTGGGCATCCACACATCCACCAACCGTCATAACTAAGTTTAGAAATGATATGTCTGAAGAAGGTTACTATTTTATTACTCATTTGCCTCTCATGCAGAGGAAATTCTTCTGTTAACGCTTTGATTTGGTCGAGCATGTCTACTTTTACGTGCTATTTGTCCTGCAATGATTAAGGTGTTAATGTACATAGTTATGTCGGTTAGGAACGCTATGATTGACATCCGGCCTTAATGTTTTTGACACTTTTCATTTCGAGAAAGAGATATTTCCTCAGGAATAGCAAAGAAAATCTCAAAAATAAACCAACAAACTGTGCGGTGCTATCTATCGATGCTCCGTTTGCATATCTTTCAGGAATCCTTTGAAGTGGTGGTTATTTATACCGTAACACATAAAAATACTCAAACACTTCACAACATGACATAAAGGTTTTCTGGGTATTGTACCGCGTCGTTATGTAAGATGGTTATCTATTACTTTCATAACCAACGTTTCGGTCAACATTAAAGACAAAGGTGAAGCACTGAATTAAAATTTGTGATGCGACCGGTAATCGAACCCGGACCTCTACGCTTACTAGGCAGGCTTACTAGCCCACCACATCACTAGCGATTAAAGCTCCTCGTTATAGTGGCCTTCTTCTGTGTATTCTATTGTGAAACGCTGGTTATTAAACTAAGAGCTATCTTACATTACGTCGCGGTACAACACCCGGAAAACTTTTATGTCAACTGATTCTAGCGCGGAAGCCTAAGCAATTATACTTCATGACATATTTCATAACAACACCTAGTTGCACTGCTTTAACTGACAGGGGGCAATGAATAGTCGAAACGTCTGAATTCTCTTTCCAGGTCATTTCTGTATCTGCGTCATTATTAACCCGACTACTAGCTCTCTGCGTGCTTTGCCTCGTACCTGTTTTACGTGTAGACGTGTGTAATGACGCTGTGTGTTGTTAACATAATCAAATACTATGACCTATAAGACAATGCGAATGTCGATCCATATCAGTAAATAGGACTGATAGAACTTTCACAGCTAACCATGACTCACGCCTAACTGTAACTGTTACAGCAGTTACGACTTCATGCGGCCTCATGTGGATGCAGAGCGCTCTCAAATATTTTGTTGTGGGTGACCGATCACCGGAACATCGAATGCGCCGGCGCCCCTGTAATTGAAATGTTCATGGTGCATGTCGTAGTTTGTGATACAATCAACGTTCATTAGTAAAATTTCCCAAATTACCTCACTGATATGAGATTGCAGTACTTTTTGTACCACATCAGTATTGTACGGGAGGACGCCCGTACACCTGGGAAAGATACACCTCCCCCCCCCCCTTGTTTTAAATTTTTTTCGTTTCTTCCAACCGCTGCCTGGTCGTGCCGTGGCACATATGTGGGTGTAAGTTTTTCTTCTCACATGCCTCGTTACGTGCCTGCTAGCTCGACGGCACGTCATGGTTCGGTGTTGCTGACACTGGCATTCCACCCTTAGCAAGCCCGCAATGCCGACCCACCAATGCGGCACCCACTGGCGATCATGTGGGTCCCTGTAGCCGTGGGACAGACCCACCTCCTGGCTCCTAACCTGTTAACGTGTTCGCCTCACTGCTCCGTGTCCACCCTTTTTCTTCCGACTTCATTGAACCGGCGCGGCGTCACCCTAAACCTCTCGACCCCTACTTTCTAATATGTAAATTTTACGAGGAAAAAACCTCTTTTGGTTCAACGGAAGCTTCTGCCTTCTAATTTAATTAACCCATGCCCATATCATCCGCTTCCATCCTGACACAATATGTTCGAGTCGGAAGCCTCCTTCTCGAATCTCTCTTATTTTATCATCGTGACCTATTCGCGACATATGCTGAAGAAAATGGGGCCTTACATTAGCAGATTTTACACCGCCCTGCCCAATGCTTTTCTTGTAACTTCTTCCATTGGAGCTGGCTAACATTTTCGTAAGGCTGTTACGTTTGCTATACGAGATAGGAGAAACTCACTAAACGTCTTTGGATATTCTCTATTTCCTCTCAGTGCTTCGTGGTATTGATCGTGCAATACTATAAACGCAAGTATTTATCGAACGAAGATTTTGTACCGCCTACTTTGGTGGGCGACGCTTGCTGAGACTTGTTCTAATGAATTTCAACCTGAGATTTTCCTTTCCTATATCAATTTCATCAGTTAGTTCCACACTAAATCTCTCCGTTGTTTAGTTCTTGTTATTTAATGCTAGTTACTGCCTTCAGTATACGATCGAAAATCATGTAATCATACAATAGCGGTCATACCGTCATTTACGTGCAGTTGATTACACCTGTCTATGTCCATACTTACTACGCAAGCATGCATAGTATGTTCCACTCTCAAACGGATAGATTGAAGAACGATTTCTCTTATCAAGACCTTACGCGAAAAGTAAGTTCATGGCAGTAGAATCATTCTTTAAACGTCGGCCCTCTATATTGACTTTTCCATGGAAAGAACGTCATCTTCCCTTTAGGCATTCCCATTAGAATCCCCGAACCATCTCCATGTCATTCACTAGTTGATAGGACCTAGCAGTAACAAATCTAGCAGCTCACCTCTGAATTGCTTCATGTTTTCCTTTGAAAACGGACGAGCATTCCAAGTACTTGAGCGATAGTCTTGATTTGGTCGCACTGGTGTTCAGCTCACTGTCTCCTTCACAGACGAACCACATTTCCCCAAAAATCTCCCAATAAATCAAAGTCGACCATTCGTCTTCACCACAACTGTCCTTACAAGCTCACCGAACGAGGTGGCTCAGTGGTGACGCGCTGGACTCGCATTACAGAGGACGGTGGTTCAAACCCGCCTCTCGCTATGCAGATTTATGTTTTCCCTGATTTCCCTAAACCGCTTTAGAGAAATGACGGGACGATTCGATTCAAAGACTACGGCCGATTTCCTTCCCTGTCCGTCACCAAAAATTGTTCAAGTGTGTACTCCAATAAACACGATCTCAACAGACGTTAAACATTAATCTTCCTTCCTTCCACGAAATTTTCACTTCATATCGCTCTCCAGTGTTACGACTGAATATTTAGTCAACGTGACTGTGTTCAGGAGTGCAATACTAAAACCATACACCAACATTATTGGATTGTTTTTATACTCATCTCCATTTCCTTAAATTTTTCTTTTAATTGCTAATCACTTCATCATCAATCCCCTGCAGTATCCCTGCATTTCCCACCAATCTCTACAGTTGCGTCTTCTTTACATAGTATTATAGTATGTTTCCTTAACACTACATTGGGTTAGGTCTGAAGGTACTTTTTCATAGCAATGTTCCCCTCTCAAAACACAATCAGAAAGAGATCAGAAGCTTCCCCCACAGATCTTTGGGTTGTTGTTGTTGTTGTTGTGGTCTTCAGTCCGGAGGCTGGTTTGATGCAGCTCTACACAATACCCTATCCTGAGCGAGCCTCTTCATCTCCACATAAGAACGGCAACCTACATCTGTCTGAATCTGCTTACTGTATCCATCTCTTGGTTTTCCCCTGCGATTTTTTCCCCACACACTTCCCTCCAACGCTAAATTCACAATTCCTTGATGTCTAAGAATGTGTCCTATCCATCTATCCCTTCTTTTAGTCAAGGTATGCCAGAAATTTCTTTTCTCCCCAATTCTATTCAGTACCTCCTCATCAGTTACGCGATCCACCCACCTAATCTTCAGCATTCTTCTGTAGCACCATATTTCAAAAGCCTCAATCCTCTTCCTGTCCGCACTGTTTATCGTCCATGTCTCACTCCCATACAAGGCAACACTCCATACAAATGCCTTCAGAAAGGACTTCCTTAGGTTTAAATCAATATTCGATGTTAACAAATTTCTCTTTTTCAAGAACGCTTTTCTACCCATTGCCATTCTGCATTTTATATCCTCTGTACTGCGACCATCATTTGTTATTTTACTGCCCAAGTAACAAAACTCATCTACCTCCTTTATTGCTTCGTTTCCCAATCTAATTCCTTCAGCATCACCTGATTTTCTTACACTGCACTCCATTACCCTAGAAGGTCTTTCAGGGCTCTGTCAAATTCTTCTCTCAGTACAGTACCTCCTATTTCATCTTCATCTACATCCTCTTCCCTTCCTACAATATTGTATCGAAGTTCATTTCCTTTGTAGAGCCCCTCTATATACTCTTTCCACCTTTCAGCTTTCCCTTCTTTGCTGAGAACTGGTTTTCCATCAGTGTCCTTGATATTCATAGAGCTGTTTTTCTTATCTCCAAATGTTTCTTTTATTTTCCTGTAGACTGTATCTATTTTTCCCCTATTTATACATTCTTCTACATCCTTGCATTTGCCTTCTAGCCACTCCTGCTTAGCCATTTTGCACTTCCTGTCAATCTCATTTCTTAGTCGCCTGTACTCCATTTTGCCTGTTTCATGTACTGTATTTTTATATTTTCTCCTTTCATCGATTAAATTTAGTATGTCCTGTGATATCCAAGGATTTTTTGTAGGTCTTTCCTTCCTACATATTTTGTCCTCTGCTACCTTCACTATTTCATCTCTCAATTTTACCCATTCCTCCTCTACTGTTTTATTTTCCCCAGTGTCTGTCAATTGTTGCCTAAAATTCCCTCTGAAATTCTTAAGAACCTCAGGTTCCTTCAATTTATCCACGTCCCATCTCCTTATTTTCCTACCTTTTTGTAGTTTCTTTAGTTTCAGCCTACAGTTCATAACCAACAAGTTATGGTCAGAGTCTATATCTGCCCCTGGGTATGTCTTACACTGTAAAACCTGGTTCCGAAATCTATGTCTTACCATTATAAAATCTATCTGGTATCTCCCGGTGTCTCCTGGTCTCTTCCACGTATACAACCTTCTTTTGTGATTCTTGAACCAGGTGTTTGTTATAACTAAATTATGTTCTGTGCAAAATTCTACCAGGCGACTTCCTCTTTCATTCCTTTTGCCCAGACCATATTCACCTACTATCTTCCCTTCCCTTCCTCGTCCTACTACTGAATTCCAGTCTCCCATCACAATTAAGTTTTCCTCTCCCTTAACTGTCTGAATAACTTCCTTTAGCTCCTCATATATTTCTTCGATTTCCTCATCATTGGCAGAGCTAGTTGGCATATAAACCTGTACTACTGTTGTCGGTGTTGGCTTCGTATCTATCTTGACAATGATAATGCGATCACTGTGCTGGTCATAGTAGTTTACCCGCATTCCTATTTTCTTATTCATTATCAATCCTACTCCTGTGATACCCCCAACTGATTTTGTATTTATAATCCTGTACTCACCTGACCAGAAATCCTGTTCATCATGCCACCGAACTTCATTAATCCCCACCATATCTAACTTCAACCTATCCATTTCCCTTTTTAAATTTTCTAATTTTCCTACTCTATTAAGGGATCTAACATTCCACGCTCCGACCCGTAGAATGCCAGTATTGTCTTTCCTGATGATCACATCCTCCTGAGTAGTCCCCGCCCGGAGATCCGAATGGGGGACTATTTTACCTCCGGAATATTTTACCCGAGAGGATGCCATCATCATATATTCATACAGTAGAGCTGCATGTCCTCGGGAAAGGTAACGGCTGTAGTTTCCCCTTGCTTTCAGCCATTCGCAGTAGCTGTATGGCAAAGCCACATTAGCTGATGTTACAAGGCCAGCTCAGTCAATCATCCAGACTATTGCCCTTGTAACTACTGAAAAGGCTGCTGCCCCTCTTCAGGAACCACACGTTTGTCTGGCCTCTCCACAGATACCCCTCCGCTGTGGTTGCACCTACGGTACGGCTATCTGCATCGTTGAAGCACGCAAGCCACCCCACCTCGGCAATGTCTGTGGTTCATGGGAGTGGATCTTTGGGTTATATCATATAAAAACATTCGTCAACAGTCGTTTTAGAATGAATCTCATCGGATCACAGTGTTTTATTTAGTTATTATTCGAAACCATTTTCCATCACAAGTCCAAAGCGTAATCAATTACTTGAATGTTCATTTCCCCATGAAAACTACCGTTTCAGGCAGTTATAGTATCGGAAGCGCTAATCTACATCGTCGACAAAAATATATACCCTGCGCGTAAAGACCGCACGGACATTTGTGCATTTAAGTGATATTTCATTAAGATTTTTTTTCTTAATGATTCTAAAATTGCTTATAGGTTTCTGGAATAATATCGTACTTGTTGAAAGAAGATTATTTTAAATACACAACATGCTTCGTGTTTAGCCCATCATCTAGTGACCGAAATAATAAATACTAAGAATTGAGGCATTTGAAAATACCGTTGTTATATAGTGCCATATAAGATTTGATGGTTATTCTTACATGGCACTACGTAACAGTATTTTTAAATGACAAATTTAAATGCCTCGATGCTTAGTGTTTGTTATTTTTGGTCACTAGATGATGGGCTAAACACGAAGCATGTTGTGTATTTAAAATAAATAAACTTCTATAGTTTCCAAATTAAATTCCAAGATAGCACATTAATAATTTATTCAATGACGACCGGTTTCGCTGAACTGTGTCACCATCATCTGGTATCAGACATATTACAAGCTGGCCATCTTGTTAAAAAATTTGGGTATAAAATAACAAGTGCAATATTGCGCTTAGTCGCTATATAAAAGATGCACAAGTTAAAAACGTGACAGCTTACCAAATTTTGTAATCTGTCATGTTTTTAACTTGTGTATTAAGAGTGACACTTTTTACAATTTCAAAATAAAAGAATAAACCACTGAATCTATCAAAGAAAACCATGCCTTATACTTGACAGTTACATTCTAAACAAAATATGGTTCAAGTTTCCTCCACAGCTTTAAACACTTTGAAGCTCCCTGAGTGCAGTTCCTCATCACTATGTGCAACATTAGTGACGGTAAGTCTGCGATAGCCTAACGAAAGCTCTCCTCCAAATGTTTTCAAATTTGGGGTTTGTCAGCGGAAACGTGGGTATTGGAAGAGCTCCACAGAAAAGAAATATCACATGGCCTAAGTAGCCAATTCAGTGAACAGACGATGACCAGAACAAATACAGGTGCCACTTTGGTAATTTTTTTAATGATTTCTAAACATTGAAGAAGCATGAAACGCTACATGATAGAACTGCAAATTTTACTGGTTATTTCTGCACAGGGATCCACACAAAAAATGTTAGAATACTGAATGAAAAACACAATTTTGTGTACGTTCTACAAGCTATTTTAATTCGTTAACCGGATTTCGGCTTACAAACATATCTTTACTTTACTGTTTTCTCAAAGAAGTGACACTGTTTAGATACAGACTTGGAAGGTATGTTACTCTTTCAAAAATTCAGATTCAAACACAGAGGAAAAGTTATATTTGACTCTACTGAGGTAGTACAATTAAAATGTTAAAATTTAAACAGCTATAAATAAATATACAGAAATGGAAGGGACAAGAATAAACTTAACATTAAGCTGGAAAAATATGGGTATAACATTTTCAATAGGTAACCATTCCGATAAATAAATTACTTGTCAGACTGCTGAAGAATGTTTTAAGTAGCTTTCACATAGGATCTTACAGTGTGGGAGACCACGGTAAATAAGGAATAAACTGAGACTGTGAACTGAAAAACTTTGCATATACCACATTTTAAATACATTAACATTTTCGATAAATAAATTATTTGACCAAACTGCTATAGCAATCAAAGGCCAAAAACTCAATCTGTTACAAGTATTATTAATCAAGAAACACTTAGCCCACAGCCCTGAACTAATATGAAATGTTCAAACACAACTCAACACATCCCCTCTTCTGAGTTTCACTTAATCATGCACATTTTGCCATCACCTCTTGCACTGTCTGTTACTATCTTTGCATTCATTTCCCACAATATATCCTCACCAGTCCTAGGATTTTTATCTGTCACTTTCTACTTCTTTCACCTATGGCAGTAATGCTCATGTGAAAAATACCGAGTAGCACCGTGGTTCGGAACCCACGTTAAACTGTAGATCCCCCTATAACTGTCTGGGTAAGTCAGTTCGAAGGTCGGAGGAAGGCAACGGCATACCACCTCCAAACAGGACCATGCCTAGTAAAGCACTGTGGTGTTCAAACCAGTCTCCAGATTGTTGACTGCTTTACCCTATACATGTTTAGTAGCCTAAGTTAATTATTATTTAGAATGTTCCACAGATACAAAACAGTCTGATCAAATAATAGTACTTATTGGACCTGTTAATTTATTCATAATGTTGTGTAGGTAAAGTATCTCAATTCATAGTTAACAGTTGACTTTATGGAAAATATTGCAATAGCTCTTCAGGGGTCTGGTTGAATGATTAAATTTATTGTAATAGTTTTAATTTTTAACCTTTTAATCATAGTATCACAGTAGAGCCAAAGATTACATTTCTCTGTGTGCTTGAATCTAAGTGTAAACGAGTAACATATATCCCAAGTCTATATCTTAACAATGTAACTTCTTTGACAAAAGAGTAAAGTATGTAGATGGTCTTGTAAGCCCAGAACCGGTTAGAGAATTAAAATAAGCTTGTGTAACATACACAAAATTCTGACTGTAATTCAGTATATTGACGTTCCACCAAGAACCGCGAAGGAATTAGTCAAAATGATACATAAGCATCTTCTAATTATAATTTGAAAAAGTATCGCTCTTACGAAAGACCCCTTTCACAAAGCCATCACTTGTTAGAGTGATTTTTGATGCGCAAAAGAGGCTGTTACTGTTGGGCGGAGTTCGTAGACACGATTGTACTCGGAAGCACAGAAGCCACTCTTTAAGTGAGCCGCAGATATCCTCGATTCTCGGCAGCGCCCTTTCCAGCAGAAAGTCGGCGCTTTTTATGGGCGAGCACGTGACATTCTTGTTCACGTGCTCGGCCACCTGTCATCTCGGATGAACGCACGAGGGTACCTGTTCTACTGCACGTTTTTCTGGTCCATCCAGACCACTTTTTCCTATCACCGAATCACATACCTGAAGCTGCTGCATACCCCACTACAGTTAGCAACCTTGATTAGCTTTTGGTACTGCTTACCATTTCACACTTCAATCCAAATGAGTTGCTACATATAGTAACCATCTTCCTTTCCTTCCTACTGTTACGATATTGCACCATCATATTCTTCCTTTTCTATCAAAGACCTTGTAAAAAATAACTAGACTCACTAACGGCGCTGCTGTCGCGGGATAATTTGAACCTTCGGCCGGCCACCATGATAGTGGTAAGCGTCAGATAAATACCAGTGTTGTTAGTAGATAAATCGTGTGTTATATAGTTACTGCGCTATATATACTCAGTAGGTAGTCACGTCTACGTTATTTTACTATTACAGTATACGTGAAGCACAATGGTGAAGAGGTGCTCAGCGTTTAAGTGTATAAATCGTTTTAATAAGGAAATAAATTTATACTTCTCAGGAATACTAGTAGCCCACTACTTGTGTTCAGAAATGGTTACTCTTGCTTAATAGGCTCTCAGTCAAGACAATATAGGATTTTGAATGAAATAAATGACGGGCTTTTACGACACTCGTAGCTCTTCAAAACGAGCTACATTAGACAGTACTGGTGGACAGGAAGTTTAAGAAGTTTCATTTTATGATAGTGTAAAATAACTATTGCGGTCACCACGAGTTCAGTTGCCTCACTGCAGTTCGAACTTTTGTTAATGAAATTAATATTAGCCACTTGTAACTCAGAAATTAAAGGTCGTCTGCTTTACATGTAGGTATAACAACTGAAAGGGGTATGGAGAATGTATGTTTTCATATGTGAATGATACATAGCCACACTGGATGCACAGTGTGAAGTTGAACCCTATGACGATAGTTGCTGACATTGAGTAGTTCAAGCTACAGTAAAGTATTTGGCTTACAGCATAAAAATGCTAATATTCGTGCTAGGTACCCTAACGCTAATGTTAGATGCACTTAGTTAAGAGAAAGTTATGGCATAATTCGTGTGAATTTGATAGTGACTGTTTGCTGTATTCACAAGGTAAGACGCTATTTTACAGTTATGTATCTGATGGGATATTTCATTTTCACGGTTTATTTTTTAATATTAGCTGTTTCAGGCAGCCTTGGTATATTTTTTGATGCTATAAAATATCTAAATATTGAAGAATACATCAGGCACTCAAGCAAAGACGTAAAGTGTTGTGCAACTCTTATGAAATTAATGTTTGTACAAAAGTTTCAGCATCGAAGAATATACGAAGAAAGTGCCAAAAAATCGTTTCTGACGAAGAATTCCGTTTATATGCTGCACTTAGAACGCTAAAAAACTAAATGTTACAATTCGGTTTAGGTAGGAAGAAGAAACGCTGTTCGCCGATTTCTACACCATATGTGTAATAAATTTACACACAACCGATAGCTGCTGTATATTCAATGAGTCTGAAGCTGTTTTGTAGTTATACATTTGAATGAGACATAGTTTTCGCGACTTGAGTCGAATGAATACACACTCTAATCAAAAGAGTTTTACGCACATTTAAAGTTCGCGCGGACGTTTGCCACCATAATGGCCGCCGAGGCGCTCCTCCATTTGCGCGCTGTTCGCAGACGGCCGCTTACGGAATTGTGGGGCCTTGGTTCCTCTGGGCATTAGCATTTGTCCAAACAGTGTACACAACATTGCAGGACTTTCCAAAATTCTCTGTAACTAGGGTTTCTACCAATACTCTGAAGTAACAGAAAGCATTAGGCTACAATGCATTGACAAAATACGTACTGTTGCTTAATGTGTAAGTTGAAATACATGCAGAAAGACTTTCCAATTATTATATCGAGCATAGCAGTGGCGGATTTACCAGTAGGATGAGCAGGCTGCAGCCTAGGGCGACAGATTTAGGGGCGACAAATTTGGAACCAAAACTTTTAAACTGCAAGTAATTGTATTAAAACAAATTTAATTACGTTTACCGAATGTTCATTATTGTGTACAAAATACTAAGATATACCTTACCTCCACATTATTAGTAGTATGTGACTGTGCTTTTATTAGTTCAGAAATGTACACAAAACTAATTATAGTGCAATCACAACCAAATAGCAGTGATGTAAAAATAATCTAGGAAGTAATACTTAGATCTCCTAGTTCACAGTGTAGCAGTTCCTCGAGACCTGTACTAGAAATCATAGGATAAAGTTTACTACCAGAGACTCTCACCTCACGTTAATAATAATATATATATATATATATATATATATATATATATATATATATATATATATATATATATATATATTTGTTGTCCACAGTGTTCAGTGGTACAAGTCTCTTAACCCCTACAATCTCTGTTCCGCTGTAACAATCGGGAGAATTTTTTTATTTTTATTTATTTCATTTTTTTTTTTTTTTTTTTTTTTTTTATTTCCCAAGGTCGAATACACCGTTACCCTTGCTGAGTGGAGTAATATTTACTTGAGGTGTTGCTCGACTTAGGTGGTAAAGTTTTCAGCCCTGTGTCGCCATCCCGATAGTGTTTCGTTTCAGCGAACACATAGATATAAATTGCTGCGCCACCCAAACAAAAGTCAACGCATCTGACAAACAAAATCCAATAATCAGAAAAACTCAGTTCAGTGGGCCTTTTTTGGTCGCAGCGTGTATCCAGAAAAATTATGAGGGGTCGATCAAACACAAGTTTTTTAATAGTTATCTTCAAGATGGAAAAGAGCTTAATAATGTAGCAACTAATATTGTACTATCTTCATCAATAACAACAACTTTAATTGTTGTTTCGGTCGACCAGTAACACTGCTCGGTCGCAACAACTAATCTTAAAATATTAATCTAGAAGTTATTTCTACCACAGTTACTTTCGCTAAAGTTACCCCTTGATAACATTAGCGGTCGTAGATTCACTCCAAATCAAATACTACAATAAATAGCTCGTTATTTTTTTTTAATTTAAAGTCGATCACAAGGATCGGTTTATTGAAACTAATTCTCCTAAACGATTAATCTACCTTTCCTTAAAACAAAAACAGAAAATAACCTAAATTGCCACCACCACTTACCGGACATCTCTCATGATCACTATTAAAAAATAAAGTTCAAATCAAATGTTTGTAAATCTATCGGACCAAACTGCGTGGTCATCAGTCCGTAGCTTACAAACTACTTAAACCTAGGTAAACTAACCTACTAACAAACACACACACCCATGCCCCAGGGAGGACTCGAACGTCCACGGCGAGCAACCGCGCGCTCCGCAGCGAGACGCTTTAGACCGCTCGGCTACTCCACCGCGGCAAAAAAAAATAAAATAAAATAAAATAAATAAATAAATAAATAAATAAATAAAGGCGAGGGCCGTTCTTCAGGTGTGGGCGAACTAAATTATTCAATAAAAACTGTTTCCCCACATCCCACAAATGTCTGGCTATTAATCTCTAAAACAGTTTAGGTAATAAAATGAATGTAGTCGACTGTGGGTTTGGTTTTTACTTTTTTTTCGCCTCTTGTTAAAGAAATTTACTGCGACAACCTCTCTTAAGAATGGCTATTAAATTATGAAGTTTCTCCGGTAGGTCTTATGTGGTATCTGGAAACAAACACTTATCCTTACAAAAAAAACCTATCTCTCCATTGTCATAAAGGTGACTGTTACCATTTACTATCTTACTGCTCTTAGCCGGTTAGTATAAACACATCTCACATTTCTTCTATGTATTGAACACCAGCAGTACAAGCCCCAATTATCAATAATAAATATGAGTGGATCTCAGTCCACCCCAAGATACGTCAGACAACCCGCAGCCTCCGACAGTATCTGCAAACACCAACCAATCACAACTCCAATAAAATTAATTAAAAATGTTCAGTCTCTGTTGCAATATTTTATTATCCAATGACGCGTTTCGCGCTGTTAGCGCATCGTCAGACTGGAAAAATACAAATGTTTTGTTACAGTCCACTGCTATCGCTCATTACGTGCAGACAGTCGACCATCTCATTGTATGTTGTCATGTCTGAACAATCCCTAGTGTTTCTACATTTTCCGGAACTAAAGGTTGACTTCTAATAGTTTTTAAGTTCTGCTGTCAATTATTTGATTAGCAGTTATAATAAAAACATTCCATTTTTGTGATTGAAACACTGCGAAGTGCAATAAAAATAATTTCATTGTAAAGTGATACTGTAACATTATCTTCTGGTTCCCATAATGTAGATAGGGCTCTACCTTTTGACAGGTAGGCCATGATATGCTATTTTTCGTGAGAATGCAGTTACATGTGCAGGCTACGATTTTTAAAATATCCCGTGACGATTGTTCAAATGTTTGTAAACCTATTGGACCAAACTGCTGTGGTCCTCACTCCCTGAAGTACTTTAACTTACACCAAGGACAACACACACACACACACACACACACACACACACACACACACATATATGCCCGAGGGAAGACTCGAACCTCCGGCGGGAACGGCTGTCTCAGTCGGCAGCATGATGGCCATAAACCATACAGGCAATTCGCGTGGCCGTGGTGATGACTGTTTCAGCAGTTCAACTCTCTGATGCTGCTAGTGACAAACTGGTGCTTCAGTTTGTTTGTTGTAATGTTCGGAGTTGCTGACTATACCACAATCAGGAAAAGGACATGTGATTTACATCAGCTTTTACTGATGAGTATTTTGTATTTGACTGACAAATTTTCGTGATGGCAGCGCATATTCATTGGCTTTAGGCACCTTGTTAAGCATTGGACGTAGTTTGCGGCCGAATGGACTGTCCTCAAGGCGTCCATTGGTACGTTCATAAACAGTGAGTCAATGCCGCAGGTATTTTGAACGGGCAATGATAAAATGAATGACAGATATGTCCATCTCCCTGGAAAAACATTGCTTGCCGGCCGCGGTGGCCGAGGGGACTGAGGCGCTCCAGTCACGGTCTGCACGGCCACTACGGTCGGGGGTTCGAATCCCCCCCTCGGGCATGGATATTTGTGCCGTCCTTAGGATTAGCTAGTTGATAAGTAGTTTGTAAGTTTAGGGACTGATGACCCCGTAGATAAGTCCCATAAGCTTTACAAACACAAACACAAAGATGGCGAGTCAGGCAAAATGACGAACGCGTTAATGCTCGAGTTGTATACAAGGTAGCAGCACCGCACGCGTATCACTAGCGCTACTATCGGCCGCCCGCTAAAAAATGCCATAGTGAAACCAGAGTCGCCATTTTACTGTTCATTACAGAGCGTGACTGGTCTTCAGCTCCTGCATTACAAGATTTGAACATTTTTTGAAACATTGCTTCTACAGACGAATTGAGATTTTTTGCCTATAAATATAAAAAACCCTCTATATCCTTAAAATTTATTGATTACGTCGTTTAGGCAATTGCCATCATCAGATCCATAATTAAGATAAAAGGAACCACTGTTGATTGTACAATCGAGCTCCACAGAAAGTTTCAAATACAAATAAAATAAATTACTACTTATTTAAATTGTTCAGTCATCTACAAAAAACTGTTAAATTGCAAAGCTGAGTTCAGTGACAATAATAAAATCTATACCTAGTAGGGCCGTCAAACAAAATATTGTTTCTATCAATTTGATAAATATTTAATACGAAAAACAGGCCGTTGCCTTTTACATGGAATTTATTAATAATGCAACTGAAAACTGTACATAATAAAAACAATTTTTGTACTTCATAGTATTATGCTTACCACAAGAAAAGTTAACCAAAGTATCATATAATTTTTATCTGTTCAACACTAGTTTAAAAAACGAATTATTTGGCTGTGATATCGAGCTGAAGGAGAGGCATTGAATTGAAATTTGTGCCGTTGCGGGGATTTGAACCTAGCCCCTCCTGCTTACTATGCAGGCAGTATACCACTAAGCCAGCATTACTTAATAAATACGTCGACTGCATGGAATGTCTTAGGGCACGTCTCCCTCCGCAACACTTCCTTCATTTGTGCCTCATGTTCCCATATGTAAAACATGTAGCCGAGGCTCTCTACATCTACATCTACATGGGATACTCTGCAAATCACATTTAAGTGCCTGGCAGAGGGTTCATCGAACCACAATTGTACTATTTATCTCCCATTCCATTCTCAAATAGCGCGCGGGAAGAAAGAACACCTGAATCTCTCTGTTCGAGAGATTCAGGTGTTCTTTCTTCCCGCGCGCTATTCGAGAATGGAATAGTACCCCATCAATGAACGTTAATGGCAATGATTCTGCCTTGTTCCTCAGCACAGGTGTTATATGTAAATATCAAATAATAATTTTAATTCAATGGTTCTGCTTCAGTTTGATATGTCGCATATATACTGAGATAAAACATGTCTATGGTCAATGAGTTATTCATAAATGTATCCATGTTATGTGGATTGTTTTGAGGTCTGCGACTGTATTATAAACATTTTGAGATAATTTATACTCCAGCAGTCACTTTTTACTAATATTTTTATTAGCACGACGCTTTCGGCAGCAAGCTGCCATCATCGGGTGCATTATTGTTTTATTATGTTTTGTGTTTTGGGTGCCAGTGAGGTTATGGTTGGACAGTTTAACCTGTTCAGGAAGATATAGCTACTTTAGTATTATGTTTCGTGATTATAGCTTCTGGATTATTGTAGTGACGTGAATATCCAGAAGCTATAATCACGAAACAAAATACTAAAATAGCTATATCTTCCTGAACAGGTTAAAATGTCCAACCATAACCTCGCTGGCACCCACAACAAAAAAACATAATAAAACAATAATGGACCTGTAACTGTAAAATGCACCAGATGATAGCAGCTTGCTGCCGAAGTGCGTCGTGCTAATAAAAATATTGGTAAAAAATGACTCCTGCAGTATAAATTATTTCAATGAGTTATTATTTGATATTTACATTTTTGGCTGCGGATAATTATAAATTAAAATTTATTTGTATATCTTTTTAGAAATCCATATAGTAGTATAAGTAAATTAATAAATATAAAAATTGGCAAGCAACGCCGCACACTAGCACCACCTGTCAGCTGTGGTTGTATATATGTGTTTAATTTTTAAAAAACAATTTAGTTGACGTCCCCACTAGGTACTGATTTTAATACTGACACAATTTTTGGTTTGCAAGTTCATAGGTGAGTAAACAATTTAAATACCATGTAAAAATATTTTTTAAATTGTATTTAAAAGTTTCCGTGGAGCTCGACTGTACAACCAAACTTGATCCTTTCATCCTAATTGCAGGTCTTATGATGGTAGACGCTGAAACAAAAAATTACAATTTTAGCTATATAGGCTACACGGTTTCTTTTATTCTTGCTTGACAAAAAATGAAGCTCGCATACTCGAAAAGGAAATTCTTTTCCTTTAATCAAAAGAATTTCAGTTCTATCTGCACCACCGTGATGGGCGGATTAAAATTGGAAAACGCCGTAGTGAGTACCTTATGCATCGCTATACTGCTCTAGAGCCGATGTTGTGGTTCTCGATGGAATTTAATTCCGATTCCGCAGCCCCGGCCGTCCACCTAGCACGCTTTTCCGGTACACTAACCAACCAGCTTTACACTTCTGAGCATTTTCTCCCGTACTTTCGAAGTTTCCCTTAGGCGGGAACATATGGCATACAATGTTGCAGATTTCGCCTCTCTGGTTGTGTTGCCTTGGCCTTCAGTTTCTTCCGATCTCTTGCCTATCGATCGCGTCTAGTCGATGACTGCACAACGAAAGGCCTCATTACACCACCCACTGCTACAGTAAGGCAGTAAGTGGAGACATAATGGAGCGCTATACCCCAACAACACATTCATTGCCCCTTTCATCTACATCTACATGGATACACTGCCAGTCACATTGAAGTGCACGGCAGATGGTTCATCGAACTGCTTTTAGGATATTGCTCTACAGTTCTATTCTCTAATAGCTCGCTGTAAAGAGGAACACCTGAACCATTTTGTTTTCGATCTGATTTTCCTTATTTTATTATAATGATCGTGTCTTCCTATGTAGGTGGGTTCTAACAAAACATGTTCGCATGCGGAAGAGAAAGTTGATAAAAAAATTTCTTACATAGATCTCCCCGCAACAAATAACGCCTTTCTTAAAAAAGAAAAAAAAATGTCCACCCCAACTCGAGCATCGTTTTTGTACTACTCTCTCCCCTATATCGCGATTAATACAAAACGAGCTGCCCGTTTGTGAAAGTAGTCCGTCATTGCCACAAGATGTGTATCCCACAATGCGCAGCAGTACCCCAAAATAGAACACACAAGTGTAGTGTAGGCAGTTTGTCTAGTAGCACTAAGTCTTCTGCCAATGAAACGTAACCTCTGGTTCGCCTTCCCTACAATATTTTCTCTGTGTTCTTTCCGATTTAAGTTGTTTGTAATTGTTATTCCTACGTATTTAGTTGAATCTATGGCCTGTAGATTTGGCTGATTTATTATGTAAATGACGTTTAACGGATTTCTTTTGGTGGTCATATGGATGAGCACACTTATCATTATTAAGGGGCAATTGGCAATTTCTGCACCGTGCAGATATCTTATCCAAATCATTTTGCAGCTCCTTTTGATGTTTTGATGACTTTACTAACCTATAAATGACAGCATTATCCGTGAACAGTCTAAGAGAACTATTCAGAGTGCCTCATAAATCGTTTATAAAAATAAAGGACAGTAGAGTCCCTATAACACTTCCCTGTCGAAGATATCACTTTTATTTTGCTCGATAACGTAACCGTCAGTTACAATGTACTGTGTCCTTACTGACAGGAAATCACGAATCCAGACGCACAACTATATCGATATTCCGCAAGCACGCAATTTTATTAGAAGACGCTTGTGAGATAGTGTCAAGATCCTTCCGGAAATCTAGAAAAATGGAATCTATTTGACATCCTTTGTCGATAGCACTCATCACAACACGTGTATTTCACAAGAACAGTACTTTCTGAATCCGTATTGACTGTGGGTTAGCCGGCCGCGGTGGCCGAGATGACTGAGGCGCTCCAGTCACGGTCAGCACGGCCACTACGGTCGGGGGTTCGAATCCCCACTCGGGCATTGATATTTGTGCCGTCCTAGTTCGTAAGTAGTTGATAAGTAGTTTGTAAGTTTAGGGACTGATGACCCCGTAGTTAAGTCCCATAACCTATACAAACATTTGAACATTTGAACTGTGGGTTAATAGGTTGTTCTCTTCAAGGCAGTTCATAATATTTGAGGAAAGTATATAATCATGCTGCAAAGTCAATGATACAGTCCTGTAATTCTGCGGATCAGTCCTTTTGTCTTTCTTTAATAATGTAGTGAATTGCGCAACTTTCCAGTCTTTGGGTACGAAACGTTCGCTGAGTAGCGATTGTATACGATAGCTAGGTATGTAAAGGCGTGTAGCGGCGCTTTTAGCCAGCAATGGTGGAAACACTCATCATCTTCCTCACTTCACATCGCCTGTATTGCCACTCGTTTTATTTTAGTGCAACATGTTATCTCCAAATAAATTTCGCTGTCAGTTGTCATATCTTCGATCAAATGTTCACATGTTTGTTAAGCTTAAGGAACTGCGGGGTCATCAGTCCCTAAATTTACAAACTACTTATGAACTACCTTATACTACCCAAACATCCATACCCGAGGGGGGATTCGAATCCCCGACGGGTAACGGCCTCGCTCATCGCAGCATACCGCCTCAATGCGCTCGGCCACTCCGCCGCTGCTATCTTCGATCCTTCGCATTGCTACATTTTGCTACCAGCATAGCTAGTATGACGATTTAACCTACTACCCTTTACTACTAGCTGGACTCGCAACA
Source organism: Locusta migratoria (assembly GCA_026315105.1). Classification (NCBI taxonomy): domain Eukaryota; kingdom Metazoa; phylum Arthropoda; class Insecta; order Orthoptera; family Acrididae; genus Locusta; species Locusta migratoria. The sequence goes on from CM048744.1 coordinate 545,264,341, forward strand.
CATTTTCCACCCAGTAATCACACATCACTGAAAACACCTACAAAATTATACCACTGTGTGGACGCAGTTCAAGGTATATGGCATCATAAAACTTATGACGCGTAAAAACCGGCTTTTCTGTAAAACGGAACGTAATTTACCCAGAATATATTCATAATGGGTCTCATAATGAGAAAACTTAGCGACCTCCAGGAAACTTCGAATATAATTTATTTCAAACCTGTTCTGAACTATTTCTCGCTTAAATCCTTCACGTCGAATATTTAACACATTAAATTAGTTTTAGTCAAATGATTGAAGTTTTACAGGAAGGCTGTCCCAGAAGTACCTGACTTGCCGCTCAGATAGCGGTAGTAATTTAAATGCATGACTGGTAAAAAATATTAATCCTATAAAGCTTACGTTTGACAGTACTAAATTGTTTACTATTTGTTAGGACCCATCAGTAGTGAACGTACTAAGCGAATTTGTTACCATGGATAAAGTTACGTAATACAACACTATCATGAAAGATATTAGATAACGTTAAAACTGCGCTAGATTCTCTTCTGTTGCTACGCTTACAACAGATAGGCTGAATTTAAGCGAGGACGTTCGAGCTGCCAAGGGTCACATCGCAATGTTCAATCAAGTGCGGGTATTTCAAAGAAGTGCTATACTGACTGAAGATTTTGACGTGAGAAAGCTGTGCCCCATTTACTCAAATGGTACAAAAACAGCGCTGGGAATATGTTTCAGTCGATTTTTTGGCGATGTTTCGCTAAAAATAAATAAATAAAATTTTAATTTTCTCGAATCGTTACGCGATAATTTTCATTTACTCACCGATGTTATGTATTACGTGAACTTATTGCAACAATTCGGTGATCGAATGAAACAAAAATGAACATGTTTAGGAAAAAGGAAAATTTAGTTTCAGCGCTACAGTGCATCAAATCACACATTAATTATGGCCATGACGAAAGTTACGATTTCCATTTGCTTCTTCATAGCGTATGCAGATTTTCTATGTCCAAACTTAATGGCTTTGTGGCAGAATAAATACAAAGAGTTTGGATCTGCTGTTTTGCGGAGCTCTAAGGTCCTCAGTATTAACACAGTATCGAAGCTACTGGATACGTCTGGGAAGAGTGTATCGATAAGTTCAATTGCTTAAAGAATCTGAGATTGTGCACTAAACAACTGATACGACCCTTACCTTCATCATTCCGGTAACAGACTGAAGAAACAGAAACCTTGCAGGATGGGCACCATCACTATTGTAAAAAATGACTTGCTCTTCGTCAGAGAATTACGACAAAGAGGATGACACCTACCTGCCACTAGTAGTGAATATCTCAATCGCATCTGATCACTATATTTACTCGGTTGTCGTCTGTTTGATGCTGGGCAGGTGATACGAGTTGCTGAGGAAAGAGAGATTCGAACTACGGCCTACTGTTAAATTTCGTGAAGAGACAAGAAAAGTAGAATTTCTGATAAATAAAGCTTATTATTCTGCAGCGGTTTTTCGTCTTCAACGAAGAAACACTAGCGCAATACAATAATTTTAGAAAGACGCAATAATATTTTTCAATGACTGCGTAGTTGAGGAACATACATAACTTAAGTTTTCTCCAGGTTATATTTCAATCAACTTTCAGATCATTTCCTCCGCGGTTCATCAAATTTCGGAACTTATCCTTTTGTTTTATGAAATTTAAAAAATGGAAAGTTATTTATCTTAGAATATCAATTCAACATCTAGAAGCAGGGTCTCAGTACGAAAGGTTGAAATAGACTTCTGACAATGGGCATGAATAGAATCCATTTCATATAATATATAATTAAGATGTAGGCGACTCCATCCGGAATCTGGTGCAGAGCGACCATATTAAAATTATTAAAATTTCTGAATCAGAACCGTACACAGCCCAATACGCAAGTTCTTACAACGTTAAGTCACACTTCCTTTGTTTTAGCTGTGATAGTTCGCGGTGCGGGAAAACGTAAAGTCGCAGGCATCACACACAAACAAGCGATACATTATAAATCGACGGGCTGTTTACTTTGATGTCCTATTGTCTTAAACTTTAATCCTAAGCTTGTAGTTCTACTTATTGTAGCAATGATTAGCTTTTCTGAACATTCATTGACAATGTTATTTTATGCCTTTTCCTGTACTGTAAATGAAACTCTTAATTACAGTTGTCCATCGTAGCTTAGCGATAGGTTTCTCGTTCACTATTTGGATGAGGCCCTGATGCGAGAGACGATGTGATGCGTTAAAAAAATTCCTTAACTGTTTCTAATAGCATCTAAAAGTGGAAAGAGCTGAAAGGTAGTTTGAAAAATACGAAATTATGCGAAAAATGCAAATGATGCGTATATTCTCCATGCTTGAATTAGGCTATATCATTGTAGGCCTACATTGTAAGTTTCAGCTCATTTCCAATTTTCCCATTATCTTTTATGACTCCGACTAAATTGCTTAAAAGTCTCTTCCATCAGCTGAAATCAAATACATAGCAAAATGCTGCAAAGGAAAATACTAGAACTGTAACTTCATGTTAATCCCTTATCCAAATTTCGCAACTTTCCATTCAGGTATGCTGTAACACATCTGTTCCCCATCTCTTAAGGCAAAGCGAACCGTTCTAGAGTATTCTGCCAGATTCCAAGACAAACATTGTGGGGAGGGGGGGGGGGGGGGAATTCTATTTGTGAAGAAGAAAGTATAAGAAGAAAGTGTAAGTAGACATATCTTCACATGAAAAATTAACTAATGAAGATAAGCATGTCCTAGAAAACGAGGAAAGTGATTTTGAGATTTCTGAAGAGCGCACGCCTTCTGAAACAGATGTATCGTGCATTTTCTGCGACAGTCCATTTTCAACTGACACGAACGAAGAAATTTTGATTCAATATATCCAGTAACGTATACTGAATGTGCCGGAATGGACAATGAACTATATACTTGTGAGTATTGCAAATAAACTTTTATTTCAAACGTGTATTTAAAATTTTTTTCTTTATGTTAAAGGTAACACATAATTGGATCCAAGAGAAAATCTGCGTTTATGTATTGCTTTTTGAAATCTACATCTACATCGGATACTCTGCAAATCACATTTAAGTGCCTGGCAGAGGGTTTATCGAACCACCGTTATACTCTTTATCTCCGATTTCATTCTCGAATAGCGCGCGGGAAGAAAGAACGCATTCGGACGAGAATGTTGGCGATTGGAGTTTCGTAAGTAGCCCACGCGGCAGCGATAAGCGTCGTTGTTGTAATGATTCCCATCCCAGATCCTGCATCATTTCTGTAACGCTGTCTCCCCTGTATCGTGACAATACGAAACGAGCTGCCCTTCTTTGGACTCTTTCGATGTCCTCCGTCAAACCACCTGATAAGGATCCCACACTGGGCAGCAGTACTCCAAAAAAGTACGGACAAGCGTAGTGTATGCAGTTTCTTTAGTAGTTCTGTTGCATCTTTTAAGGGTCAATGACGTCAATTGAAGTCAATGAAATAGCCCTGCAGCTTAGTGGGTTACTCCTAATGCCTTTCTTGAACATAGATGTGACCTTTGCAGCTTTCCAATATTTTGGTACAGATCCTTCTTTGAGAGAGCGGTTGTATATGGCTGTTAAGTAAGGAGCTATCGCTTCAGCATAATCAGAAATCTAATGGGTATACAATCCGGACCAGAAGACTTGTTCTTGTTAAGTGACTTCAGTTGCTTCACTACTCCGAGGATATCTACTTCAGCGTTACTCATTTTGGCCTCTGTTTGTAATATAAATCTGAAATATTGGTTTCGTCTTCTTTGGTGAATGAGTTTCTAAAAGCTATTTTTAGTAGCGCTATCATCGATAGGATTGCCATTATTTCACGTATTGAGGATATTGTTTGTGTTTTGCCCCTAGTATATTTAACATATGACCAAAAACTCTTAGGGTTTTCAGTCATTTGAGAAAGAATTTCGTTGTGAAAAGTATTGTACGCATTTCGCATTGAAATCGTTGCTACATTTCGAGCTCATCAATCGCCAATCCTGAGGATTTTGTGTTCGTTTACATTTATCATGCCTTTTCCGTTGCTTTTGCAACAGTGTCCAGACATGTTTTGTGTACCAAGGGGGTCACCTCCTTCTTTTATTAATTTATTTTGTATAAAACTGTTAACTGCTGTCGATAGCACTGCTTTGAATTTGAGCCACATCTGGTCTACACTGACGTTTAATGTTAGGAACGAGTGGAAACTTACCTTTCAAGAAGCGATGTATTGATTTCCATCTGCTTTCCTGAACAAATATACTTTTCGTCTATTTTTGGTAACTTTGGGACTTTCGATATTCAGTCTCGCTACGACAGCTCTGTGTTCACTAATACCTGTAACCGTTTTGAAGCTGGTTATGAGCTCAGGCTAATTTTTTGCTTTGAGATCAAGTGTGTTTTGACATCCATTTAATATTCTATTTATTAACCATCAAACCACTCCCCCCAATTTAACACACGATATATCTTTCCATTACCACATAATGTACTCAGTATTAACATTAACTGTTACCGGTGTCAGGTAATTAGCCCATTTGGCCCCTGCAGGTTTCTTTACATTACATATGGAGCGAGATGGTTGGGAGAAGGTGATTTCATTTCGTGTCTACCCTTCCGAATTTCGGTTACCAACCTCCTCTTCAGGTCAATGACGGAACTGGTCCTTTGGTAATACTATGTCTTGCTTCTTCCTCTTTAGGGCTGCTGCCGTGCTTCTAATGCTATAGCTATTAATGGTTGCATGGTTTCACTACATCGGTATATATGGTAAGATTAATGACCCATTATCTAGCTAGACAGCCGTCTTGCAATACTAGCCGATCTCAGTGTTCTAGAAAATCCTTGTAACCAATTAAAAGTACGTAAGAAACTGGCAGGAGTTATGTTCAGTACCTAAGAGGCCTGTTCCACTATGGAACAAATCACTGTCAGTGGCGTGAAGTTGACGACACGTTTCTAAGACCATACAAGTCAGTCGAGCGCATGGCTTTTTATTTCCTGGCTAACGTCCACGTATTGTTCTACAGGCGGGAATTCCAGTGATGCCTCAAGGCCATATAAGTCAGTTCTTCTTCTTCTCCTGGTTCCCTTCTCTGACGATGGTGATCATAAATGGCAGAAGTCGGTACCCACGTTCTTTTATATTTGTCTGAGTATCTGTCAGTTCCCTTTCCAACTTGTATGATCTCAGGGTTCACAGTCTAGTAAAACAGAAACGATGACACTGTAGTTCAGAACTACGCACACATTACCGACGTTCAAGATCTAGGTTAATGACAGTAGCAGTCAATATATTGGTTTTGCTTACTTCGCTGATAATGAACTTGATACCAAAACTACAAAATTCAAAATGAAAGTGCATATGGAGAATAGTACACCTTTTATTCAATTTATTTTGGTACTGTATAAACCTTTTACTAATCTCAGGCCAATGAGTAACTCTGAACAATTGTTCGAACGAGGAGTTCATATGCGGTCTCTCTCATGCAAATATGACTCTGGTGTCTACCTTTACTACACCGAAGAATATGTGATCGTTCCACTTAAAAATACAGAATGATATTCTCAGGTTGTAATACTGAAAATACAATACAATTAAAAAGCAACGAAATTTTTCTCTCGGGCAAATCATCGATACGTTGTTTTTTTTTTTTTTTCTGACAACCCTGGGTCCATAGCAAGTGACATCAACATTGACATAAAACTTAAACCATTCCTATTCTTAGTAGCCTTGGTGGAGGATGGTGGTTCAAATCCACCTCCGGCCATCCAGATTTAGGTTTTCCGTGATTTCCCTAAGTCACTCCAGGCAAATGCCGGGATGGTTCCTTTGAAAGGGCACGGCCGATTTCCTTCCACATCCTTACCCAAATACTCCGAGCGTAAGCTCCGTCTCTAATGACCACGCAGTCGACGGAACGTTAAACTCCAAGCTTCCTTCGCTCCCTTCCTTGGTGGAGGATGAAAGGCCTTCTACGGTCTTCGAACCGAAAAGATTCCTTGAACATCTGGAAATCGTGTGGGAAACAGACTAGAATCCTATAAGAAACCTCCATACACTCATCAACAGCTTCCTTGCTAACTTAAAAGAACATCCCTCATATTGTCCACCACAGCAACGGAACGTCGGCTCATGTCGACAGACTTTTCCAGGTTGCTAACAGCAATCTGTAATTTACTTGCAGCGAGTTTGCAGTAACGTGAAAATCTCTCCCGCTGGAACCTCGACTATGACACCACACGAAACGTAAAATTGACATTAATACATAGTAATCACCCCATATAACAATACTAACGTTCATGTTTTAGCAACTTGTATTACGTATTTTCATCTCGCTACATCCCATCTCTGTTTTCCTCTCTCTCCGCCCATTTGCCCTCTCCCTTCTCTCTGCACATCTCCTCTTTTCACCTCCTTCACTGTCGCTGTTGATTTCCTCCTCTTCGACTTGTCCACCTCTACCTCTCCATGTTCATCCTTCACCTGTCCCTGTTCATAATCTCCTCTGCCACTGTCATTCCTCCTCCCCCTTTTAATGAAATATTAAATGTATCTATCAATTTTTTTCGTGAGTGGTGAAACGGTGTTGAAATTTACTGCAAGGTGCCGTCTGTCATGCACCATACGAGGACTTGCGGGCTATAAAAATCTTTCCCATGAAAACATACATACATGTACAAACTCTATGGCGATCGCCGAAAATTTCTTAACTCTCATTCATACACCGTATAAATTCTAATGTAGTCTGTGACGTTTAGTGTAAGAAGATCGAGTGTGGACAATTTAATAATTATAGGAGTAAAACTGTAGATTAGTGTAGAAATCAGATGGAAAACCAATACTGGGCAAAATACAGAGCACAGACGGCAGACTGTATGTATATAATACAAAGGAAATTTTGTGTCCCAGCCTCGTCGTAGGTGTCGGTGGCCGAGTGGAATGAGACCGACACGCTGGTGCAGGTACGGAGGGGAGCAGCCAGAAACTAGAAACACTCGAGTAAATTAGAAAGATATATATTGCACAGAATGTAACAATACTTAACTTTTACATAGTACTGCAGAATGTTGATACATAGTTGTTAGAGGCCTGCCTAGTGCCTGTACAATAGCAAAGTCTTCACTGGTGCCTATCTGATTACGAAGGTCCTAACTCGTTGCTATCTCAGTCCGAAGTGCCCGGTGTCTTTCCGTGGTGGCCACGAGCGGGGTTGCAGCAGAGGGCGCTCGTGGCTGTCGTCGGAAGAACGCCGCGCCGTGCATGCATGGCGGCGCGCGGCGAAAGTAGGTGGCGCGCACTTTGTACTTGTGCGACACCACAGGAAATGAACTTGAAGAATGTATTGTAGAAAGGGAAGAGGAAGTCTATGAATATGAGAGAGGAGGTGCGATATTGATAGAACAATTTAACAGAGCACTGGATAATTTGAGTCGAATCAAGGACACTGGAGTAGAGCACATTCCCTCTGAACTGCTGACATCATTGGGGGAACAATCATAGACATTCCCCGTCGGGGATTCGAATTCCCCCCTCGGGCATGGATGTTTGTGCTGTCTTTAGTATAAGGTAGTTCATAAGTAGTTTGTAAGTTTACGGACTGATGACCCCGCAGTTAAGTCCCATAAGCTTAACAAACATTTGAATCATAGAGAAATTATTCCACCTTGTGTACAAGATATATATGACAGGAAAAATACGTTGTTGTTTGTTAAGCGTAAGGGACTTAACTGCAGGGTCATCAGTCACTAAACTTACAAACTACTTATGAACTATCTTATACTAAATACGACACAAACATCCATGAGCGAGGGGGGAATTCGAATCCCCGACGGGGAATGTCTATGATTGTTCCCCCAACGATGTCAGCAGTTCAGAGGGAATGTGGTCTACTCCAGTGTCCTTGATTCGACTCAAATTATCCAGTGCTCTGTTAAATTGTTCTATCAATATCGCACCTCCTCTCTCATAGGAATTACTAAATAAACGGAGAAATTAGTATGGATACTTTAAAGATTTTGTAAGCTATTTTGAGTAGATGTTGGCGACAGTTACACTACAAAAAGAGACAAAGTTTACCTTACTATCATTTATCAGATCACCTCATTCTGGTGTTGTAGTTGTAATAAAGTGTATATTTATGAAGGTAAAACGCCGTCATGAAATGGTTTTGGACAGGTTACGCGATCTGTTTCGTGCAACTGACTGTGCTTTAAAGTTTAGTTCAGTGTCCAGTCGTAAATTATGGTAAAAATCTCAAACTGAGAATTATCGGACTTCGGATATTTAACATGACATAGTGATAAACGGGACTGCAGGTTGTAAAATGCTGATTAATTTTGAGTGGGAATGATTTTGTCTGGAAGTTAATAAATATGGCAACAATCACTATACGAATATTCGTCAGCCGCAATGGCGCCCAAACCCATTGCACAACTTAACCGGGCTGAATTACTAAGCCAGTTGTCGATTTCGTTGACTGAAATGAAAAATGCTCGTCTTATTAAATTTTGGCAACATTTCTTACGGTTTATCAACAGTTCGGAAGACAGGAACAGATAGATGAAGTGGAATGCAGTTCTTTCTCCCTGGTGATCAGGGTTCAGAGATAAACAAGAGAGAGAAAAACGCTCCGGGATAAAATATATCTTCGGTTAATTTTAAAATTATATCGTTTCAAAGTGTCGCACCAAGCCGGACGCGGTGGCCGAGGGGACTGCGGCGCGCCAGTCACGGTCTGCACGGCCACGACGGTCGGGGGTTCGGATTCCCCCTCGGGCATGGATATTTGTGCCGTCCTTAGTGTTAGCTAGTTTGTAAGTTTAGGGACTGATGATCCCGTAGTTAAGTCCAATAAGCTATACAAACATTTGAACTTTTTTTTTTTTTTGCACCAATCGATCCCGTCTCATAATTAGGCTAGAAATTCCTGCTTCTGAATCTGATGGCACAACCGCAGCATTTTTTGTGTAGCACCACAAATCAAATAATTCTATCATATTTCTGTCTAAACTTCTTATCTTGCTCGTTTCACTCACGCATATTGCTACGCTCCAGAAAAATGTTTTCAGAGAGTAGTTCATAACATTTAAATTAAGTTTGGATGTCAACAAATTTCACTTCTTCAGAAACGATTGTCTTCCCATAGTAATTCTGCATTTAATTACTTCGGCTATCAGAAGTTATTTTGCTACCTAAATAACAAAACTCATCTACTACTTTTATTTTCTCATTACCTAATATAATTCCTTGAGTATCGCCTGATTTTCTTATCCTACATTCCACAACCCTTAATTGACTCCTGTTTATGTTAATCTTACATCCTGCTTTCAAGAGAGTCTTCCATGCCCTTCAACTGCTCCTCCACGTTCTTTGCTGTCTGTGACGGAATTACAATGTCATCGACAAACCGGAAAGTGTTATTTCTTCTACCTTCTCCAAATTCCTGCTTGCATTCTGTCACAGCTTGCTCAATATACAGATTGAATAACATTGGGGGAAGGCTACAGCCCTATCTTACTCCCTTCCCCTCCACTGCCCGCCTTTTATCTTATAACTGTTGTATCGTTTTTGTACAAGATGGATATATGTTTCATATATTTCACCCCTTCAACCTTCAGAATTTGAAATAGTGCATTCCAGTCGTAATAGTCTAAAGCTTCCCCCGAATCTACAAAAGCTGAAAAGTAGGTTTCCCTTAACCTAAGATAAGTCGTAATTTGAGTATTCCTTCGCGTGTTCGTACATTTCTTTTTAATCTAACTGATCCTACCCGAGGTTGAATTTTACTTGTTTTTACATTCGTCTGTAAATAATTCGTGTAGTGTTATGCCGCCACGACTTATTGAATTGATAGTTCTGTAACTTCCAGACTTGTCTGCACTTTCTTTCTTTGATATGGGAATTATTAATATTCTTCTTGTGTTATACATTTACACAAGAGGTGTTACAGTTTCTTCATGACTGGCTCTCCCAACGATGTCAGCAGTTCAGAGGAAACGCCATCTACCCACTGTCCTTGATTCGACCCAAATCCTCCAATGCTCTGTCAAATTCTTATCTCAGTCTGCATTCTCCTTTATCATCTTCATCTATTTCCTCTTCCCTTTCTACAATACTGTCTTCAGGTTCCTTTCCATTGTGCAGTGTCGTGGTACACGGGCTATCGATAAAAGTTCATTATTAGATGTCATATTTGATAACAAATTCTGAAAAGTAACCACTTTCTAAACTGGCATTAGTGACAGTACCTAAAAGCTTGTTTTTGTTGCCTAGTGATACTGCCCAAAGATATTCTTAGGTGCAGTCCGTAACTTTTTGAATTAACCGTAATTAGACAATAATTCCACTAAACCCGCTTTATACACGACCACCTTCAAGTAAAATCCACAAATTATAAGTTCAGGTCCTTGTACAGAGCACAGAATTAATCATCTGACTTACTTATTAGTTGTAGTCCTTCGTATCCAAACTTAGTTAAATTCAGTTCAGAACCCTATCGATCGTTAGCAACAGGATCGATAAATATTTCATTGGAAACCGTAAGCAAAATCTTCCGTTGACTTTCCTGTTTGGAAGACTGTATCTTCAACTAAGAATGTATCTTTATAAACGAAAATTACTCTTCTTTAGGCTTCCAAACTCAAAAATCTGTCTTTCATTAAAAAATAATACAGTTCCACGTACACTCTTTCAAACGTACAAGAAACCGTCACAGATAAATAAACACATTATCGATTTATTGTAACATACGTTACATATTATGACTTGATATAGGCTGTGACATAACTGACAACAAACGACAAACTGAAACTTTTTACAATGCAATAATGTACACAACATTTCATTTTTTTCTGGGACGATGAAGCTTTGCAATCAACAAGGCGCAGCAATCCTCGTCGCCTCGAAGCCTTCGGCGCGGAACAAATAGCGGCCAACAATTCAGCTCCGGTTGTGGCTGTGAAGACGCTGCTCCCGCGAATTGCATCACCTCGATTGAACATGGAACAGATAAACAAACAACAAACACATTTTAAGTAAAAAACAGTAAATATTTTCACACAAAAAACTTAATATTTTTTTTATAAAGTATATCCTGCAAAAACGGAGATGACACAGAGCAGTAGTGGTTCTTTATTTCTGAGTCCCACTACAGCAGCTCCTTCATAAATATTCCTTCCACATTTTCGCTTTTTCTTTGTTCAGTACTGGTTTTCTATCTGAACACCTGATCGCATACAGCTGCCTTTTTTTTTTTCTCCTCCGACCGTCTCTTTTATTTCTATAGATAGTGTCTATTTTCCCCGTAGTTATACATTCTTGTACGGACTTGCATTTGTCGCCTAGTCACTCATATTTCTCCAGTCTGTACCTCTTGTCAACCTCATTTTTCAGCCCTCTGTACTCCCATTTGCCTGCTTGACTAGCTGTATTTTTATATTTCCTCCTTTCATCGATTATCTTCAGTATCTCCTGTGTTTTCCAATGATTTCTATTAGGTCTTTTCCGTCACCTGTATGATCCTCTACGGCCTTCAGCACTTTATCTCTCGAGGAGTTTCACAAGTCACTCCAACTTTCAAGAAAGGCTACAAGAATAATCCACAAAATTACACACCCAAATCTTTGACGACGGTTTGCAGCGAGATTTTACAACATGTTCTTTGCTCGAAGACAACGACCTATTGATCCTTAGTCAGCACGGACTCATTCTTGTGCAACACATGTAGCTCTTTATTCAGATGTCATGAATGTTGTCGACAAGGGATTTGAAACCGAATCCATATTTCTAGATTTCCGGTGGGCTTTTGACACTGTACCTCATAACCGTCTTCTAATGTAATTGTGTGCTTATGGAATATCGTCACAGTTGTACCATTGGATTCGTGATTTCCTGTCAGAAAGGACACAGTACGCTGTAATTGACGGAAAGTCATCGAGTAGAACAGAAGTGATACATGGCATTCCCCAGGGAAGTGTTATAGGGCCCCAACTGTTCCTTATTCTTATAAACGATTTAGGAGACAGTATGAGTACCTCTCTCAGACTGTTAGCGCTTGATGCTGCCGTTTATCGGTTAGTACAGTCCCAGAGCATCAAAAGCAACTGCAAAGCGATTTAGATGTTGTCTACATGGAGCGAAACATGGCAGTTAGACCTAAATAAAGTGTGAAGTCGTTCATATGTCCGCTAAAATAAATACGTTAAACTTCATTTACACGATCAATTAATCAATTCTCCAGGGAAATGGATAGGTTGAAGTTAGATATAGTGGGGATTAGTGAAGTTCGGTGGCAGGATGAACAGGATTTCTGGTCAGGTGAGTACAGGATTATAAATACAAAATCAGTTGGGGGTATCACAGGCCTAGGACTGATAATGAATAAGAAAATAGGAATGCGGATAAACTACTATGAGCAGCACAGTGATCGCATTATCATTGTCAAGATAGATACGAAGCCAACACAGACAACAGTAGTACAGGTTTATATGCCAACTAGCTCTGCCGATGATGATGAGATCGAAGAAATATATGAAGAGCTAAAGGAAATTATTCAGACAGTTAAGGGAGAGGAAAACTTAATTTTGATGGGAGACTGGAATTCGGTAGTAGGAAAAGGAAGAGAAGGAAAAATAGTAGGTGAATATGGACTGGGCAGGAGGAATGAAAGAGGAAGCCGCCTGGTAGAATTTTGCACGGAACATAATTTAGTTATAACAAACACGTGGTTTAAGAATCACAAAAGAAGGTTGTATACGTCGAAGCGACCAGGAGACACCGGAAGGTATCAGATAGATTTTATAATGGTAAAACATAGATTACGGAACCAGGTTATAAACTGCAAAACATACCCAGGGGCAGATATAGACTCTGACCATAACTTGTTAGTCATGAACTGTAGGCTGAAACTGAAAAAGCTGCAGAAAGGTAGGAAAAATGAGGAGATGGGACTTAGATAAATTGAAGGAACGTGAAGTTCTGAAGAATTTCAGAGGGAGTTTTAGGCAACAATTGACAGAAACAGGGGAAAATAAAACAGTAGAAGAGGAATGGGTAGCATTGAGAGATGAAATATGGAAGGCGGCAGAGGACAAAATACGTAGAAAGGCAAGACCTACAAAAAATCGTTGGATATCACAGGAAATACTAAATTTACTTGATGAAAGGAGAAAATATAAAAATGCAGTAAATGGAGTACGGACGACTAAAAAATTAGATTGACAGGAAGTGCAAAGTGGCTAAGCAGGAGTGGCTAGAAGCCAAATGCAAATCTGTAGAAGAATGTATAAATAGGGAAAAAATAGATACAGCCTACAGGAAAATAAAAGAAACATTTGGAGATAAGAAAAACAGCTCTATGAATATCAAGGACTTTGATGGAAAACCAGTTCTCAGCAAAGAAGAGAAAGCTGAAAGGTGGAAAGAGTACATAGAGCAGCTCTACAAAGGTAATGAACTTAGAGACTATGTTGTAGGAAGGGAAGAGAAAGTAGATCAAGATGAAATAGGTGATACTATACTGAGAGATGAATTTGACAGAGCCTTGAAGGACCTAGGTCGGAACAAGGCCCCAGGAGTAGATGACATACCCTCAGAGCTATTAAAGTCTCTGGGAGAGCCAGCCATGACAAGACTGTTTGAACTAGTGTGTAGGATGTATGAGACAGGCGAAATACCCTCAGACTTTAAGAAAAATATAATAATCCCCATTCCAAAGAAATCGGGCGCAGACAGGTGTGAAAATTACAGAACCATCAGTTTGATAAGTCATGGTTGCAAAATTTTAACACGAATTATCTACAGGAGAATGGAAAAGCTGGTAGAAGCTAACCTCGGGGAAGATCAGTTTGGATTCAGGAGGAACGTAGGAACCCGGGAGGCAACACTCACTTTACGTCTTATCTTAGAAGATAGATTAAGGAAAGGCAAACCTACATTTTTAGCTTTTGTAGATGTGGAGAAAGCATTTGACAATGTTGACTGGAATACACTCTTTCAATTCTGAAGTCAGCAGGGGTAAAATATAGGGAAAGGAGAGTTATTTACAACTTGTACAAAAGCCAGACCGCAGTTATTAGACTCGAAGGACATGAAAGGGAAGCAACAGTTGGGAAGGGAGTAAGACAGGGTTGTAGCCTTTCTCCGATGTTATTCAATTTGTACAACGAGCAGGCGGTGAAGGAAAGCAAGGAAAAATTTGGAATAGGGATTAAAGTTCAGGGGGAAGAAATAAAAAGATTGCGTTTTCCTGACGACATTGTAATTCTGTCAGAGACAGCAAAGGACCTGGAAGAGCAGTTGAATGGAATGGACAGTGTGTTGAAGAGAGCGTATAAAATGAACATTAACGAGATCAAAACAAAAATAATGGAATACGGTCTTAGAAAATCAGGCGATGCTGAAGGAATTAGATTAGGTAACGAAACAATGAAGGTGGTAGATGAGTTTTGTTACTTGGGTAGTAAAATAACATGCGATAGTCATAGTACAGAGGATATAAAATTCAGAATGGCAATGGGAAGAAACGCATTTTTGAAAAAGAGAAATTTGATAACATTGAATATTAATTTAAGTGTAAGGAAGTCTTTTCTGAAGGCATTTGTGTGGAGTGTTGCCTTGTACGGGAGTGAAACATGGACGATAAGCAGTGCGGACAGGAAGAGAATTGAGGCTTTTGAAATGTGGTGCTACAGAAGAATGCTGAAGATTAGGTGGGTAGATCGCATAACTAATGAAGAGGTACTGAACAGAATTGGTGAGAAAAGGAATTTTTGGCATACCCTGACTAAAAGAAGGAATCGCTTTGTAGGGCACATTCTTAGACATCGGGGAATCGTAAATTTAGCATTGGAGGGAAGTGTATGGGGTAAAAATCGCAGAGGGAGACCAAGAGACGCGTATAGTAAGCAGATTCAAGTGGATGTGGGTTGTCGGCCTTATGAGGAGATGAAAAGGCTTGCTCAGGATAGAGTAGGGTGGAGAGCTGCATCAAACCAGTCTCCGGACT
Organism: Locusta migratoria; assembly: GCA_026315105.1. Lineage (NCBI taxonomy): Eukaryota > Metazoa > Arthropoda > Insecta > Orthoptera > Acrididae > Locusta > Locusta migratoria. Next base: position 545,279,385 of record CM048744.1, read on the forward strand.
GAAGACCATAACAACAACATAATGCTGTAGTTGGTCTGGTCCACCAGCTCCGATGGTTTTCCGTGTACTTTTGTGGGTGTCTGTGTTTATGCTGTGATGACACAATTTATAAGAGGCTCAGAGGTTCCCCAAACCCTTCTCAAGCCGCAGTTCGTACTTATTTTAGTTGCGTTTCGTTGTACTGATTGTGATACCAAAATCACAACAACTGTGGGAGGACGTATATTACTCCTTCTCCATTGTAAATCCATTAGAGAGATGACAGGGACTCTCCTGGATTTTGTCCTACGGAAAAGGTAAAAACTTGGGGGAAAACCTTGGCTAGGAGCAGTTTCATCTGTATTTTACCTAACTTGCACGGGAACCTAATGAGGTCTGTGTTTTGAGAGGTTATTTATACAGTACATGTGCACGTCTGTTCTTCTTACTGGCAAACTTGTTAATTGCTCTGTTGTTGAAGTTTGCAATATCACTGATTTTCTCCCTGTGAATGGAAAAACAGCAATTGAGTTCAGCCAGCCATTCATGACTTAAACTGTTCCTGAGGAAGGTCCTGAATCTTTTTTAAGATTCTGAAACTCCGATCTGCTTCTCCTGTTGAAATTTGTGTAGTTTTCGCAATTTGTAATGTTTTGGGCACTTCAGTGAACATTTCTTCAAAGCAATGTTCCACACAGAAAATAAACAGATCACAATCCGATGTAATGCCTTTAAATGTATCATTGCGATGATACATTGACAGTTCATTTTTCAATTTATCGTAGCAAATAAAAGAACTGTAGTTTAATAAAAAAAGTAATGACCAAAGTGGCTGGGAAATGTTCTCTAAAAGAAGCAAACATTTTTGGATCAATAATTTCGAAGCTGCTAAATACATGATAGTTTTGAAATTCCTTTCAGCAGGTTAATCGTGGGGGTGGCGTGTTTATTGCTGTTACAAACGGTTTATCCTGCAACGAAATTGAGGCAGATACTTCCTGTGAATTGGTCTGGCTAGAGGTTATACCTGACCACCGAAATAAATTAATAATTGGATCTTTTTATCGGCCCCCTGACTCAGACGATGCGGTTGCAGAAATGTTCAAAGAAAGCTTGAATCATATTTCAAATAGGTATCCGAAGCATACTGTTATAATCGGTGGCGACTTTAATTTACCCTCGATATGTTGGCATAATTACGTATTCAAAACCGGAGGCAAATATAAAACATCGTCCGAACTAGTTCTGAATGCTTTTTCTGAGAACTACTTCGAACAGTTAGTTCATGAACCCACTAGAATAGTACGTGGTTGCGAAAATACTCTTGATCTCCTAGCAACAAATAATCCCGAGATAGTAAAGAGCATCAAAACAGATACAGGGATTAGCGAACATCGAATTGTAGTAGCGAGACTGAATATCGAAATTCCCAAATGCACCAAAAATAAACGGAAAATATATCTATTCAATAAAGCAGATAAAAATTCGCTTCACGCTTTCCTGAGTGATAGTCTCCAGTCCTTCAAAACTAAAAATGCGAGTGTAGATCAGTTGTGGCTTACTTCCAAAGACATAATATCAGTAGCTATCGAGAGATTTATACCAAATAAATTAATAAAAGAGGGGGCTGACCCCCCTTGGTACACAAAACAGGTCAGATCAAAGAAACAAAGAAAAACGCATGCAAAATTTAAAAAGACACAGAATCCGCAAGACTGGCAATCTTTTACTGAAACTCGCAACCTAGCGCGGACTTCAATGCGAGAATCTTATAGTTGTTTCCACAACAAAATCCTGTCTCGTAATCTTGCAGAAAATCCAAAGAAATTCTGGTCATATGTGAAGTACACTAGCGGCAAAACACAAACAATACCTTCACTACGCGATAGCAATGGTAATACTACCGACGACAGTACTGCTAAGACAGAATTACTAAACACAGCTTTCCGAAATTCTTTCACCAAGGAAGACGAAGTGAACACTCCAGTATTCAATCCAAGAACAGCTGCCAGCATGCGAAACTTAGAAGTAGATGTTCCTGGAGTAGTAAAACAACTTAAGTCACTAAACAAAAATAAATCTTCCGGGCCAGATTGTATACCAACTAGATTCCTCTCAGAGTATGCTGATGCAATAGCTCCGTACTTAGCTATAATTTACAACCGATCACTCAGCGAAAGATCCGTACCCAAAGACTGGAAAGTTGCCCAAATTACTCCAATATTCAAGAAAGGCAATAGGAGTGATCCCCAAAATTACAGGCCTATCTCATTGACGTCGATTTGCAGTAGGATTTTGGAACATATACTTTGTTCGAATATTATGTACTACCTCGAAGAGAACGACCTATTAACCAATAGTCAGCACGGATTCAGAAAGTATCGCTCTTGCGAAACACAGCTTGCCCTTTATTCACATGAAGTGTTAAGTGCCATCGACAAGGGATCTCAAATAGATTCCATATTTCTGGATTTCCGGAAGGCTTTTGATACTGTACCCCACAGGCGGCTTCTAATGAAATTGCGTGCTTATGGAATATCTCCCCAATTGTGCGATTGGATTCACGATTTCCTATCAGAAAGGACACAGTTCGTTGTAATTGACGGTAAGTCATCGAGTAAAACAGAAGTGATATCTGGCGTTCCACAGGGAAGCGTTATTGGTCCCCTACTCTTCCTCGTGTTTATAAACGATTTAGGAGATAATCTGAATAGCTCCCTTAGACTGTTCGCGGATGATGCTGTCGTTTATCGGTTAGTGAAGTCAACAGAGGATCAAAAGCAACTGCAAAGCGATTTAGACAAAATTTCTACTTGGTGCGAAAATTGGCAATTGACACTAAATAAAGAAAAGTGTGAAGTAATACACATGACCACTAAAAGAAATCCGCTAAATTTCAATTACGCGATAAATCAGTCAAACCTTAAGGTCGTAAATTCTACCAAATACCTAGGAGTTACAATTACGAACAACTTTGACTGGAGAGAACACATAGAAAATATTGTGGGGAAGGCGAACCAAAGGTTACGTTTCATTGGCAGAACGCTTAGACGATGCACCAGCTCCGCCAAAGAGACTGCCTACATCACACTTGTGCGTCCTCTCTTGGAGTACTGTTGCCCCTTGTGGGACCCTCACCAGGTGGGACTGACGGAAGATATTGAGAAGGTTCAGAGAAGGGCAGCTCGTTTTGTTTTATCACGTTACGGGGGGGAAAGCGTCACGGAAATGTTGCACGAATTGGGGTGGAAATCATTAAAAGAAAGACGTTATTCATTGCGGCGTGATCTGTTTGCGAAGTTTCAATCACCGACTTTTAGTTCTGAATGTGAAAATATTTTGCTAGCACCCACCTACTTAGGGAGACATGACCATCCCAATAAAATAAGAGAAATCAGATCGAAAACGGAACGATTTAGGTGTTCTTTCTTCCCGCGCGCTATTAGAGTATGGAACGGCAGAGAAAAGTTATGAAGGTGGTTAATGAACCCTCTGCCAGGCACTTAAATGTGATTTGCAGAGTATCTATGTAGATGTAGATGTAGAATCGTAATGTCAAACACTTCTTTGGTATCTGCTGTTATATTAAGTTCACTGCTAAATTTGGTACGTTTTCTTGGAGGAGCAATACACTTATCATCAGAAACTCGAAACCGTTGAATGTTCTCTCGTATTTCAGATACAACACACTCAAAATGACTTAATACATTGGATATGGTTACGGCATTTTCACTCTGCATCTGAACCGTGTTATAGAAAATATCAATGTGTTTCACGATATAATAGAAAAAAATTAGGAGGAACAAAAAGTGTGGATTGTGAAGAAAATTCAAGGTAAATGCTTCTCTTATTATAACATCAAGCCAGGAATCCTCGTCCTCAATCTTTTCAAAACATTCCAATAAGTGCAATTTGTTTTCTTTGACAGTATTTACAATGCGAGACTGGAAGATCCATCTAGTTGAAGAGACTGAAGGAATTCTGTTTCTGCAGACTGTCTGTAACAAATCATTTCGCTTGGGAGATGAAGAAAAAAACTTTGTATAACCAGCAATATTTGCTAAGAACAATCTTATTGACTTTATGCTTTTACTGCAAGCATTCTGAAGAACCATATTCATTTGTTGCGCATAGCAGTGAACGTACTTGACTTGCGGGAAAGTGCTCTGCGTCAATGTCTGCACACCACTGTGACTGCCGTTTATTACTGCGACGCTATCGTATGCCTGAGCAATGAGTTTTTGTTTAACATTGAACGGTTCCAGACTTCTTTTTAAAACCTCATTAAGTCCATATGCTGTCCTATCATAAACGTTTTCAAAGGAAAGAAATCTTTCAAGACGTTTCTTCCCCTTAATATACCGCAGTATAATGACAAATTGGCTTCTGCACATAATATCTGTTGTTTCGTCAGCCTGCACAGAAACGAAAGTGGCATCGTTAATCTCTTTAGTCAGTTCTTCTATGTAGACTTGATACATATAGTCTAGAAGCTCATTTTGTATTATGCATGACGTATATTTAGACACGGAATTGCTAGAGCTGCTTAAGTGATCATCAAATACACTGTTAAGATTTCCCAAAAGAGATAACAAGTCTAAGAAACTGCCACGATTTGCATACTCTTCTTTTTCATTGTGAGCTATTAGTGGTACCTCATGAGTTTCACAAAACATTAAGCACTCTACTATTCTGTTTAATGTGTGTCTTTTCTTCGTAACTAGTTTATTATGTTTCCAAATTTACATTATATACGCCGAATCAATGTGAACAGTAATTTTAAATGTGCCAGACATTTTACATTTACAAGCATTTTCTAAATGAAGTCCGCTTTCCTTGTGTTTCTTAATTCGTTCGCTTAAATGATTTACATCCTTGCAGTCGACTGTTGTTCACAGTCCTTCCCACCAAACAACACACAGTAGAAACAAAACAATTTTCGTTTCTCTTCACTCACAGTTAGCCAAGACTTTTTGCAGAACCTCGTATTGCAGAAAGTTCTCTTCTCCTTTCCGTCGAGTTGAGACATCAAGAATTCTTTTGGTTGATGTGCACCTAACCGCTTGATTTCTAGCTTCTCTTTCATACTTAATAAATGAAAGGGCGTTTTAAACAAATAGTCTACTTTACTCGTTTTATATTCAGTTTACTAACACTCAAGTTGCAACGACACAGCTCCGGTATACTGAACACTACTGACAGGTGGCATTGTTTGCTGTTTCACAAAGGCATTGGGGAGGGGGGTGGAGGGAAGGATTGCAGTAAGGCACTAAGGGTGCTAAGGGTCCAAGGTCGCTGGCCACAAACTTTGCGAACCTGTGGACAGGTGCACGAGGGTGGGGAGGGGGGGGGGCGCATAGGTACAACCCGCTTCACCTGGGTGCAGGGAGAGAGGGGCACGATGCGCCAGGCCGCGGATGCCGGGCCCCTAGCAGCTCTGAAGCAAGAGGTAAAAGGGTAACAGCTCTGTGATGTCACTGAAACTGCAGTCTTGGGGGCTCGGGTCACAGGGGTAGAACAGGCCAGCAGCAGCTGACCCTCGGCTGTCCACAGAGCTGAGTGTGAAAACATAGTGGAGCGGCGAGTCGAGAGTCCGGCTATGAGTCAAACTGCGCGGCTCCTAAAACTGCTCGCAGTCTAATGGGGAAACACAACACATAGCGGGGCGGCAAGCAGCGCTGCTTCCAGTGACGAGACGCTTGACTCTCCGCTCGGGAATTCAGCCCCGAATTCTTAACAGCACTACTCCAGCCGAGACGCGTTGCTCGCTACGTATTTTGCTGTGCCCTTACTTCACACGTACCATTTATTTAAAAACAGGTATTATTACTTAAAAGTTAATGCGTAATTACGCACTGTTATTTGTTAATGCTAAGTATTTCATGAAATTTATTATACTTGTAGAGTAAATCCGTGAATAAACGAATTTATAATGAATTGGATGATGTTGTAGTCATAGTTGTACCAAAACTAATATTACCTAAAACTAATATTACGTAATTTTTTTTATAAGTTAAGCGTTCTGCCTTGCGAAAAATACGAAATTTCTTCTTTTTTATTAATCAAGTTTCATCGCAGTTGCAGCATCTATGCGCTTTTATTTATTTCTTGTTATATGTTCAGGTATTCCTGTTTATTATTGTGTTAGTTATTATTATCAATAGTAGTAATAATATTTTCATTTGTTATTGGGTTACGAGGAAAACTTAGAAAAACAGGAATTCATGAAGACGTAAAAAGAAGAAATAAATAAATAAAGGCCTACTGAAGAAGCTGAAACTGCAGAAAGTTATAAATTTCGTTGCAACGGATAATGCTTATCTTTCAAGGATTTCCACCCAAACTCGTGGATATCTTCTGTGTGTTCTTTACAATTTTAGTTGTTCGTAATTGTAATTCCCAGTTATTTATTTGAACTCGTGGTTCATGGTGTGGGTTCCTGTAGTCACGTCTTAGTTCATGAACTACGGGCAACGTATGAGTGGCCAAGTAAGTGGTCCTGACAGTTGGGATACTAGTTACTTTGGAAAAAGGTTAGGCATCTCGGACATATTCTGAGTCGTGGCCACCTTTGTGCTCAGACGGCAAAGACTACCAAATCCACCGGTTAGTCCCTCAGCCGTTAGGAGTAAAACCCAGTGGGGCCCTGGGCAAGTAAGGCTAGCAACCTGCTTTCCAGGTACCTCAATATCATGCTGGCCATCAAGGATTATCATATGAAGAGCAGCATCTCCAAAACGAAAGTAATGACAGTGGGAAAGAGATTCAAACAGATTGAGTGCCAAATAGGAGGAACAAGGAACAGGTAGACAGTTTCAAGTACCTGGGATGTATTTTCTCACAGGATGGCAACATAGCGAAAGAACTGGAATCGAGGTGCAGCAAAGCTAATGCAGTGAGTGCTCAGCTAGGATCTACTCTCTTCTGCAAGAAGGAAGTAAGTACCAAGACTAAGTTAGCAGTGCACCGCTCTATCTTTGACCAACTTTGTTGTATGGGAGTGAAAGTTGGGTGGATACAGGTTACCTTATTCATATGATAGAGGTTACAGATATGAAAGTAGCAAGAATGATTGCAGGTACCAATAGATGGGAACAATGGCAGGAGGGTGTCCATAATGAGGAAATCAAAGAAAAGCTGGGAATGAACACCATAGATGAAGCAATTAGAGCGAACAGACTGAGATGGTGCGGTCATGTTACACGCATGGGAGAATCAAGATTGCCTAAGAGACTCATGAGCTCGTCAGTGGAGGGTAAGAGGAGTCGAGGTAGACCAAGAAGAAAGTACTTAGATTCGGTGCGGAATGATTTTGAAGTAAAAGGCATAACATCAGACGAGGCATCAATGTTAGCATTGAATAGGGGATCATGGAGGAATTTTATTAGAGGCACTATGCTCTAGACTGAACGCTGAAAGGCGCAATCAGTCTCGATGATGATGATGATACAGATTTATCTGATTTAGCGTGTAAATGAAGATGAAATGAAATGTGCAAGTGGAATAAATTGTGATATTCGCCGAATTGTTTACGCTCCTGATTTACAGGGTGGAAAACATAATTCCTTGTCCCTAAAGCCGATACCACTTAAAGTGCCCTGCACTAGTAAACACATCGTCTTCGCTGTCCGACGACGTTTTCGTGACTCACTCAGCGAGCCTCGTCGCTCCACTATGCGCACCTGAAGCGCCGCTACCATCTTTACTAGAACAACACGCAGCTTAACGCGCCGCTTGACTCTTAGCCCAAGATTACAGTGGAGCGGCGCAAGAGAGAGACGCAGAGCCGTGTGTTGGGCAGCTGGCGTAGCGCTGCATTGCGACGAGGTATAGTGGGGCGAGGTAGCAGCGGAGCACGCGTCACAACAGTACCCAAGTTGCCCGACGCGCGCGCAAATAATCGTCCTGCAGAGGTCCGTGACGCTGAGTGATGAAAGATGTCACTATCAACGGCTGACGTACTTAGAAACAGTGCCCTTAGGTATTATCACATTCGACAGTGTCTATCGAGCAGAAGATCAAGCAGATGGGCCATCCATCCGATGAACATTAACAGGCAGAAAGATGGAGAGTTTCATCGTTTGTACTCTCAGCTGCGCTCGCATCCACATAAGTTTCAGCAATATTTCCGGGTGACAGTTTCTACGTTTGACTATATTCTACAACATGTGAGACAAAAAATACAACCTACTTGGTCTAACTCCATTCGTAATCCAATCAGCCCTGAAGAACGTTTAGCAGTTACATTAAGTTAAGGAACCTTGTCATACTTATCTACTCAAATCTTTTTTTTTTATTACTTTGATACTTTTCATTCTTATCACTTCATACATATTTATTTTATTGATTTTGAAGCTTCGGATTCTTATCTATTCATTTTTTTAAATTTGAAGCTTATCATTCTTATCTGTTAAAATATTAATCATTCTTTTATTTTCAATTTTTTGTTGTTTATGGGAATTTGTGTTCAAAGGAAATTACAGGAAACTATTTTTCGTTTTAAAATAGTTTGTTTTTATTACATAGTTAAATTAACAATGTAATGTACTGTATACACATTTATAAACACATGTTGCTCAGTGACCGGCGGCCAGTGCACACGTGACCAGCAGCAGCTCTACATTGTACGGTAACCGGCTTCTTAATAGAAGCGACTTATTTACATTTCGTGTGTACTTTCTCTTGCAGCTCTTTATACTTTAGTGTGCTCGCGTGTTTGTTTATTAAGAATCGCGTTTATTTGTCAGCTCAGTTACTGAATTTTTTTATTTATTAGCTCGCGTATATATTTTTCAGATTCGCCGTTAATAAACAGTTCAGCGTTAGGTCTATACTTTACAAAGCTCACTGTTTATCAAACTACTGAGTCCTCTGACGTACTTACTTGGAAGAAACAAAGGTTTTTAGAATGGCTAGGAACTGTGACTGCTGCGAACGGATGGGGGCAGAGTTGGTGACTCTTCGCTCGCAGCTTCAGGCGGCGTTGGCTTCGCTGGCAACGCTTGAGACTGCGGTGGGTGGGCGCCGCTGTTGTGGGCCGCTCGCGGGGGTACAGCAGACGCCCTGTGTGTCTGTTGTGCCCTCCGATCGGCCTGCGGCTGTGGCCAGCCCGCTCACTGCCCGCGAGGAGGTAGCCCCCCAATCCGTGGTGGATTGGGAGGTCCCCTCAGCGCGTGTCAGGCGGCGTAAGACTTCCCGGGGGACCGAAGTGGAGGCCTCCCCGGTTAGTCTTGCCAGCAGATTCGAGGCGCTGTCTGTGGCAGGGGATGTTCCTGATGCGGATAGTGTCGCTTGTCCTGTACTCGCCCCTCTGCCTTCAAGATCCGGGCACTCACAGAGGGTGGGTTTGTTGGTAGTTGGGAGCTCCAACGTTAGGCGGGTAATGGAGCCCCTTAGGAAAATGGCTACTAGGGAGGGGAAGAATTCCAATGTGCACTCCGTGTGCATACCGGGGAGAGTCATTCCGGATGTGGAACGGCTCCTTCCGGATGCCATGAAGAGCACAGGGTGCAGCCAACTGCAGGTGGTGGCTCATGTTGGGACCAATGATGTGTGTCGCTTTGGATCGGAAGAGATCCTCTCTGGTTTTGAGCGGCTATCAGAAGTGGTTAAGACTGCCAGTCTTGCTTGCAAGATGAAAGCGGAGCTCACCATCTGCAGCATTGTCGAGAGGACTGACTGCGGACCTTTGGTTCAGAGCCGAGTGGAGGGTCTGAATCAGAGGCTCAGGCGGTTCTGCGACCGTGTCGGCTGCAGATTCCTCGACTTGCGCCAAAGAGTGGTGGGTTTTCGGGTTCCGCTAAATAGGTCAGGAGTCCACTACACTCAGGAAGCGGCTACACGGGTAGCGGGGGCTGTGTGGCGTGGACTGGGCGGTTTTTTAGGTTAGATGGCCTCGGGAATACACAAAATGGGTTCCAGTCTCAAAGGGGGCAGGTCAGACACGGGAAGAAAGTAGACATAAAAACCATTGGTGTAACAGTTGTAAATTGTCGTAGCTGTGTTGGGAAAATTCCAGAGTTCCAAGCGCTGATAGAAAGTACTGAGGCACAAATCGTTATAGGTTCTGAAAGCTGGCTGACGCCTGAGATAAATTCGGCCGAAATTTTTTCAAAGGGCCAAATGGTCTTCAGAAAGGATAGAATAAATAAAACAGGGGGTGGCGTGTTTATTGCTGTTACAAACGGTTTATCCTGCAACGAAATTGAGGCAGATACTTCCTGTGAATTGGTCTGGGTAGAGGTTATACCTGACCACCGAAATAAATTAATAATTGGATCTTTTTATCGGCCCCCTGACTCAGACGATGCGGTTGCAGAAATGTTCAAAGAAAGCTTGAATCATATTTCAAATAGGTATCCGAAGCATACGGTTATAATCGGTGGCGACTTTAATTTACCCTCGATATGTTGGCATAATTACGTATTCAAAACCGGGGGCAAATATAAAACATCGTCCGAACTAGTTCTGAATGCTTTTTCTGAGAACTACTTCGAACAGTTAGTTCATGAACCCACTAGAATAGTACGTGGTTGCGAAAATACTCTTGATCTCCTAGCAACAAATAATCCCGAGATAGTAAAGAGCATCAAAACAGATACAGGGATTAGCGAACATCGAGTTGTAGTAGCGAGACTGAATATCGAAATTCCCAAATGCACCAAAAATAAACGGAAAATATATCTATTCAATAGAGCAGATAAAAATTCGCTTCACGCTTTCCTGAGTGATAGTCTCCAGTCCTTCAAAACTAAAAATGCGAGTGTAGATCAGTTGTGGCTTACATTCAAAGACATAATATCAGTAGCAATTGAGAGATTTATACCAAATAAATTAATAAAAGAGGGGGCTGACCCCCTTGGTACACAAAACAGGTCAGATCACTGTTGCAGAAACAAAGAAAAACGCATGCAAAATTTAAAAAGACACAGAATCCGCAAGACTGGCAATCTTTTACTGAAACTCGCAACCTAGCGCGGACTTCAATGCGAGAATCTTATAGTTGTTTCCACAACGAAATCCTGTCTCGTAATCTTGCAGAAAATCCAAAGAAATTCTGGTCGTATGTGAAGTACACTAGCGGCACAACACAAACAATACCTTCACTACGCGATAGCAATGCTAATACTACCGACGACAGTACTGCTAAGGCAGAATCACTAAACACAGCTTTCCGAAATTCTTTCACCAAAGAAGACGAAGTAAACACTCCAGTATTCAATCCAAGAACAGCTGCCAGCATGCGAAACTTAGAAGTAGATGTTCCTGGACTAGTAAAACAACTTAAGTCACTAAACAAAAATAAATCTTCCGGGCCAGATTGTATACCAACTATATTCCTCTCAGAGTATGCTGATGAAATAGCTCCGTACTTAGCTATAATTTACAACCGATCACTCAGCGAAAGATCCGTACCCAAAGACTGGAAAGTTGCCCAAATTACTCCAATATTCAAGAAAGGCAATAGGAGTGATCCCCAAAATTACAGGCCTATCTCATTGACGTCGATTTGCAGTAGGATTTTGGAACATATACTTTGTTCGAATATTATGTACTACCTCGAAGAGAACGACCTATTAACCAATAGTCAGCACGGATTCAGAAAGTATCGCTCTTGCGAAACACAGCTTGCCCTTTATTCACATGAAGTGTTAAGTGCCATCGACAAGGGATCTCAAATCGATTCCATATTTCTGGATTTCCGGAAGGCTTTTGATACTGTACCCCACAAGCGGCTTCTAATGAAATTGCGTGCTTATGGAATATCTCCCCAATTGTGCGATTGGATTCACGATTTCCTATCAGAAAGGACACAGTTCGTTGTAATGGACGGTAAGTCATCGAGTAAAACAGAAGTGATATCTGGCGTTCCACAGGGAAGCGTTATTGGTCCCCTACTCTTCCTCGTGTTTATAAACGATTTAGGAGATAATCTGAATAGCTCCCTTAGACTGTTCGCGGATGATGCTGTCGTTTATCGGTTAGTGAAGTCAACAGAGGATCAAAAGCAACTGCAAAGCGATTTAGACAAAATTTCTACTTGGTGCGAAAATTGGCAATTGACACTAAATAAAGAAAAGTGTGAAGTAATACACATGACCACTAAAAGAAATCCGCTAAATTTCAATTACGCGATAAATCAGTCAAACCTTAAGGTCGTAAATTCTACCAAATACCTAGGAGTTACAATTACGAACAACTTTGACTGGAGAGAACACATAGAAAATATTGTGGGGAAGGCGAACCAAAGGTTACGTTTCATTGGCAGAACGCTTAGACGATGCACCAGCTCCGCCAAAGAGACTGCCTACATCACACTTGTGCGTTCTCTCTTGGAGTACTGTTGCCCCTTGTGGGACCCTCACCAGGTGGGACTGACGGAAGATATTGAGAAGGTTCAGAGAAGGGCAGCTCGTTTTGTTTTATCACGTTACGGGGGGGAAAGCGTCACGGAAATGTTGCACGAATTGGGGTGGAAATCATTAAAAGCAAGACGTTATTGATTTTGGCGTGATCTGTTTGCGAAGTTTCAATCACCGACTTTTAGTTCTGAATGTGAAAATATTTTGCTAGCACCCACCTACTTAGGGAGACATGACCATCCCAATAAAATAAGAGAAATCAGATCGAAAACGGAACGATTTAGGTGTTCTTTCTTCCCGCGCGCTATTAGAGAATGGAACGGTAGAGAAAAGTTATGAAGGTGGTTAATGAACCCTCTGCCAGGCACTTAAATGTGATTTGCAGAGTATCGATGTAGATGTAGATGTAGATGTAGGTTTTTTAGTCATAGCTGCTTCTTTCGACCATCCACTAAGTTGTTTCACTGCTGGGACATACAAATGTACCACTAGTATAGTGATGATGTAAATATGAAAATGGGTTACGAACAGGAACATTAAATACTAGATTTCTATCAGAGAGTGATGATTTCGGCTCATAGGCGTATTTATAAACGAGCTGCTGAATATCCATCATCAACAGCATTTTTTTCTCATCTGACAGTTTTTCTGTGTGTGGCAGGATACTGTCAAAAAACCCTGAAATTTTGTCTGACCTTTTTCCATCTTCAGCCAGAAGTTTAAGTTTTTTCTCCTCGATATCAATCAATTTATTTTCAACATCAGTTACTAACTGCTTCTTTCGTGGTATTCTGTTGCTTCTGCCGTCAAGGAACGTGTTAATTGCAGACGAAGAAGGCGATATTGAGACTGGTTGGGACGACATCTCGTCGAAAATATCTCCGTCTGGATCCATTGTTGCCAGATCGGCGGTATTTGATCGTAAATTGCCTTTTTTTCGCGTGGTGTGAACTGATCCGTCAAAAATTTAAGGCTGTCGAAGTACGGCCACTTAGAGCTTGATACAGTTGCCACAGCGGTTTCAGATACACTACGCTCTCCTTGTTCGTTGTCATCTGGCGTTTCTTCCTCTGCCCCATTACCGGATTTAGGAGTGAAATTTTTTTTCTTTTCTTTTTTTTTAATTTCGTCGCGAAATTTGTGTCTTAGGTTTTTCCATTTTATCAAAATGTTCAAACGTTTGTATAGCTTATGGGACTTAACTACGGGGTCATCAGTCCCTAAACTTACAAACTACTTATGAACTAGCTACTACTAAGGACGGCACAAATATCGATACCAGAGGGGGGATTCGAACCCCCGACCGTAGTGGCCGTGCAGACCGTGACTGGAGCGCCTCAGTCCCCTCGGCCACCGCGGCCGGCTCCATTTTATCCGTACATCTTTTTTTGAAAGAAATGAAGTATTATTATTGAAAATTTATAATTATGATATTCATGTAACTACCAATATTCATTATTATTACTTTTAACTAATTATATATTGCTTCAGGTTCCTAGCAACTGGAAGAAGTTTTCGAGACATGGCTCTGACATGGAAAATCGGATTCACCACCGTTGTAAGAATTGTGGAATCAACTACCAAAGTGTTGTGGGATTGCCTACAGCCACTCCACATGAGGGTAACACCTGAAAGCGATTTTCGTAAGATTGCAAATGATTTCTATAATTATATGGAAATTTCCAAATGCAATGGGAGCTATTGATGGAAAACACATTCGCCTAAAGTGCCCAGAAAATTCTGATACAATGTTTTACAACTACAAACATTTTTACTCAATCGTATTGCAAGCAATTGCAGATGCTCATGGTAAAGTCATTGTAATCGATGTTGCAGGATATGGGAAGGAAAGTGATGGTGGCACATATCGTTCTTCTAGTGTATTTAGCTCAATGCTAAATATACCTCAAGAAGCTCCATTAGCAGAGACATCAGTTGTACTACCTTTTGTAATTATTGGAGATGAGGCATACCCACTACTGAGGCATCTTTTAAAACCTTACAGTCGACGGGTATTAGATGCTGAGAAAGAATATTTTAACAAATGTCTTTCCAGAGCATGACGAATAGTTGAATGTGCTTTTGGAATAATGAGCGCTAAGTGGAGATTACTTTTAAAGCCAATAGAAACTTCACCACAGTTTGCTGCCGGCCGCGGTGGCCGAGGAGACTAAGGCGCTCCAGTCACGGTCTGCACGGCCACTACGGTCGGGGGTTTGAATCCCCCCTCGGGCATGGATATTTGTGCCGTCTTAGTTCATACGTAGTTTGTAAGTTTAGGGACTTATGACCCCGTAGTTAAGTCCCATACACTTTACAAACATTTGAACATTATTTTAACAGTTTGCTGACGATATTGTGAAATGTATTTGTATTTTACACAACACCATCATTGACCTAGAAGGATCCCTGAGCCTCGATCAAGCACATACAGCAGAAATCGGGAGTTCTATCGCAAGCACGTGCCAGACAGAACTTCAAATGAAGCTGTCCAAATAAGAGACACTTTCGCAAACTTTTTCTCACATAATGAGGTTTCCCGACATCTTGGCGACTGTCGTCCATGGAGGATTTTCATCTGCGGCGGCCTCACCTCCGTAGATGGTCGCCTCGCTTAGTTTTCCTGGGCGCGGCGGCTAGGGGAGCGGCTGGTACCTCTGTACGGCGACGGTGAACGGCTGCGGCGCGTCGGGGAGCGACCTCGTCTAGGGTACGGCGATGGTCTTCTTCCCATAGGTCGACTGAACTCATCAGCAGGTGACTGCCTTGGATAGAACTGCTCCGACGGCTGACGTTTTGCGGCAAAATAATTATCGAATACTCGCCTCCTCTCTCTGCAGTAGCGTACGATATGTCCAGGGCGTCCACAGTGGAAACACAGTGGTGTGTTGTGCTCTGTCCTCCAGACGTCTGTTGTTCTGCGGGGCGTCATAGTTACCGGGGGAGTTGGCTGTGGTCGCGTCGATCGGTTCATGGGCTGCCGTTTGGCGGCTGCAGCGTAAGTCATAGCAGGGCGACGCCATTCTTCTCGTCGGGTGCGATTGACGGGGCAGACAGGAGCTAATGTTTGAAATACCTCATCCTCAGCGGCGTCGGCATCGGTCTAATAGTCCCGGCTGCCATGCACTGTTGTAATTCTTCTCTCACGATTTGTCGTATGAGAGAAGCCAAGTCCTGCTGGTATTCCACAACGGCCATAGGGACTACATTTGGGAATCTGTCATACTTCTTGCGTCCAACCCTCCTTTGTTGCATCTCTTCAATACGCTGGCACCACTTGATGAACTCTTCTGTCGTAGCGACGTCTTTTATCAGAAGAGCTTCGTACATATCTTCTGCAATTCCCTTCATCAGGTGCGTGATTTTGTCCGCTTCAGTCATGTTCGGATTGACTACGTTACACAGGGCCAAAACACTCTGTATGTACGATTGTGTCGGCTCACCATGTCGTTGGGCCCGGTTTTTCAGTTGTTCTTCCGCCGATCGGGTTTGTCGCTGGCGGTCTCCAAACGTCTTCTTAAGTTCCTCCTGGAACGTCATTCAACTTGTCTTCGTTGTTTTCGAACCATTGCTGGGCTGTTCCACCCAGGTAGAAATAAACGTTGGCCAAGCACATCGTATGATCCCACCTGTTGTACTTGGCGACTCGGTCGAACCCTTTTAGCCATTTGTTGGGGTCCTGTCCAGCATCTCCAGAGAACACCGACGGGTGTCTGATGTGCAGCTGGCTTGTTGCTGGTTTCGTCTCCATCGTTCTTCTGATAATACGGACTTTTGGAAGGATGTACTCGGTGTATCCCTTGTATTCCGGTTCCAGTCCGTGTAAGCGTCGGCTTTTACGTTGCCTAATCGGAGCCACGGTGATGCAGCTGTTGCACAGTGTACCCGGCGCCTCCACCAAACAATGTCACGTTGCAATGGAAGTAGGCTTGACTTCGAAGGCAACTAAACACAGCACTTATACTGAAAGCACGTTTATTATGAACTCAACATACACGCAGCACTGACTGCCTCTCAGACAGAGTGCTCTGGTATTTATACACAGACAGAATTTACCAGAAATTAGAAGAACAGTTAACATAAGAAACAAGTAGAATTTACAAGTGATCATAAGAAAGATGTAGAACCTTCTGGAATTGTAAATTACAAAGAAATAAATTTTTGCCGGTGGGCGGGATTGAACCGGCGACCTTCTGCACCGCAGTCCGTGACGCTATCCCCTGCGACACGCCGGCAGTTGGTGTTCGTGGTCTCTCGCGGCAATATGATTTTCATGTGCTTTTCAGCTCTGTTTCTTTCAACTTTGTATCGCCTCTTGTTTTAACACAGTAAAAGAAAACTGATTAAATAAATGTATTCTGTGCTCACTTGTAATCTGCAGCCGGCCGCGGTGGCTGAGAGGACGGCGGCGCGCCAGTCACGGTCTGCACGGCCACTACAGTCGGGGGTTCGAATCCCCCCTCGGGCATGGATATTTGTGCCGTCCTTAGTGTTGGCTAGTTCATAAGTAGTTTGTAAGTTTAGGGACTGATGACCCCGTAGTTAAGTCCCATAAGCTACACAACATTTTAAAAATTGTTTTGTAATCTGTAATTCCGCTTCCAGCTCGTCCCATAGCTTTTCCAGAATGTATCTGCTGTGGTGATTGTTGTCTCGCTGGTCCCATAAAGGACGCCAAGTAAATATAGCAGCTATCAAAGCATCTATCGAAGACATTTTCAACTACACATAAAAGAAACGTAAGCGCCAAGCTGCACCACCGGGCAACCGTACCGGGCACAGCTGATTCCAGCTACAGCCGAATGCTGCCGGTGCTGCACGAACGCAGCCGAAGCCACTCGATCGCGCTGCTCGCCGCTCTGTGAAACAAACGTGCTTGATTCATGGCCCGCCTCTCTGCGCGGCTTTGAGGCGCCTGCAGCGGCACTATAATCGTGTGCACTTGTAGCGGTACAGAATTTTTTTGGAGTGCGTCATGACTTCTGGACGATAGGAAAACGAGAGTATATCGCATACAACTTAGGTTGACGAAATTGTTTTGTTTATGTGAATGGTATACTTATACCTAGTGATTTTTTTATTGTTGCATGTTTTCACGTGAACGCACTGGAGCAGCGGGACTTGACCACAGTAAGATGGCGTACGCTTCCCTGGACATACTAACAGCGCGAAAGCAGAGAATAAACGAGTCTCCCGCGGAGCATAGAAGCGCGTTACTAAAAAAAAAAAATGAATGTGTCCGTAGGTCTATGTTTGCTTTCAAAGTAATGTTGATCATTATTAAGAAAAAGTAAATCAGCCGTCTAATATGATTTACATGATGAATTGAAGCATTCTGGAGAGCCGAACGGCGAATTAACAGAAAAGGCAGCCACCTTAAGATTATGTATCAAGGGTAAAGTGCCGTAATTTAATGTTTATGGAATTCTTGTTGCATACTGGGGTGCGCCAGTTAGTAGTCTATAGATCTATGCGGTATCTTATGTGGTTTTATTCGACGAGTAATTACTTAATCGGTAATCGATCATAATTCTTGGTCTTATTTTACGAGAATTTACTCGTAAATCAAGGGAGTATCAGGTCATGAAAGTTATATTTCATGCATATAGTTGAATTTCTTTTGTTATCTGTTTGATGGTCCACAGAGTAATTAATAACTTCTCTTAGGCAGGTGTATAATTACGATATATTCGTAATGGAATTGAATAGTTACCCTGTAAGGTGATTTTTATTAAAATTTTTGGACATAGCAGATAGTCTGATTTTTTGAAGTAGGGAGTCAGTGTGGATGGTAGATACTGCCGGAGGCTGCGTGTTGTCCGAAGTATCGTGAGTGTGACGGAGTTCCACTCATATTTATTATTCAGAAGTTGGATCTATACTGCTTATGTTCCACATTTGAAAAAAATGCGTGGAAATAGTATGAGTCACCGGCTATGAGCAGGAAGAACAATTAAATGTAAAGTTACTTTCATGACCGATACAAAGATTTTCTTATTAAAGTGAAAAGTTTTTGTTTATTAGACGCCGCATAAGGTCTAAAGAACAAAATAACAATTTAATAATTATTCTATTTGAAGTAATTACGGTACTCCATTTGGGTAGTGGCTATTACCTATTGACGACTACATTCATTTTTCTTTCCTAGGCTGTTATTAAAGATCAACAGGCAGCTCTTATGGATTGTGGGAAACCAGACCTTTTGAATGATTAATTTTGCCCACACCTGAAAAACGGCCCTCGCCTTTATTTTGTAATTTTAATTATGAGAGGTGTCCGGAAAGTGGTGGTGGCACTGTAGGTTATTTTCTGTTTTTGTTGTAAAAAGATAGCATAACCAGTGAGGATAGGTATTTGCAAATTTAGAGTCTGGCCAGGATTTGTATTGAAAAATATAAGACTTGTCTTTTCAATAAATCGATCCCTGTGGTCGAGTTTAAAGTAAACTTACGGTGTAACTTATTGTAGTAGTTGCAAATAGTTGACCTACGATCGCTCATGTTACCTGGGAGTATCATTAGCGAACGTAATTGTAAAAGGAATATTTCTTGTCTGTATTAAAAATTTATTATTATTTGTTACTGCGACCGATCAGTATTACTGGTCGACCGCAGCAACAATAGTGTGTGTCGAATTGCAGAATTTTTGTACTTAATTAGTATATATTACTGTTTGGAGATAACGATTAAATGAACTATGTTCGAGTGATTAGTCATTTTTTCTTGGGCACACATTACGACTGAAATCCTTTGAACTGAGTTCTTCTAAACCATTGATTTTCTTTAATGTCAGATGCGTTGTTGTTTTTTTATTTGGGGTGCCGTAGTAATTTATATCTCTGTGATCACTGACCATATACAATATCGGGAGTGGTGACAGGGGCTGACAACTTCTTCAATTAAACCGGGTGATAACTTAAGTAAAATTTTACCCATTCTAACAAGGGGTACGGATAGTGTGGTCATCCGGCATTTGTGAGTAGTAACATTTTCTCTCGATTGATCCAGTGGAACAGAGATCTTTGTAGTAGTTCAGAGATTAGTACCACAGAGGGCCACTGATATAAACTTAACCACTCGATAACCGGTACTAGTCTCCGATTAGGGCTGCTACACACTGCACAACACTGGTTTGTTTCAAAATGTTCAAATGTTTGTTAAGCTTATGGGACTTAACTACGGGGTCATCAGTCCCTAAACTTACAAACTACTTATGAACTACTTACGAACTATGACGGCACAAATATCCATTCCCGAGGGGGGATTCGAACCCCCGACCGCAGTAGCCGTGCAGACCGTGACTGGAGCGCCTCAGTCTCCTCGGCCACCGCGGCCGGCTGGTTTGTTTCCTGGGCGCTGCCACAGACAAATGCGTTGCTCAGCCCTCCTCGCTCAGCCGCACTGGTCGCCCGGCGCAGCTCCACTATAACCGTAGCCTTAGACTCGCCGTTCCGCTATGTTTTCACCCTAAGGAAGAGAGGGGTCTAAGTCCAATGGGCACATGCTAGCGGGACCTCAGCTATACTGCGGCGAGAGGCAAATGGAACCATTCGATCGAGTCATTATAAATTGAGTTAAGGTGTCGAGGGGACCATGTCACACTCCGTTTTATATAAAACTGTAAAAGTGTATCACAAATTTTCTGGTGGGGCCAGACCCCTGTGGCCCTTTAGAACGAACCGCTCCTGATAGGGAGACATGATCATTATAATAAACACGTATAGATGTGAGTTGTCATTTTTGTCGCATGCTTTTTGAGAATGGAACCATAGAGAAATATTACGAACCCCTAGTCAGGCACTTAAATGTCATTTTCAGAGTAAATATGTAGGAACAGATGTTGTGGTGCGTACATACAGACCACTTCACTATACATGTTGATCATTTGTGCTGATAGAGTGTAATTTACTACAGACAATTCTCTACAGAAGGTTCTCAAATAGCTGCCACGAGCTGTAATGCAGTGGTCTATCTGACCCATCACTAACTTGCTCCCACATCCGGAGAAATGGATAGGGCGTCATGGATCGACACATTGGCCTGCTCTTTCGCCTGACTGTTACTTACGGGGCCACTGTGTGTGCCACTCTTATTCATAACGTTGAATCCCTGCGTCAGCAGGTAAGACAGACGCCTGGAAAATGAGAATGTGTGAGACGGTCAATTATGCTGCTCATAGACAACTTCATACAGTTCGTAGTAATCATTTAAGCACCTTCTGTACAGAACTGTATGTATTAAATTACAGCAGTGGCATAACTAGCACTTGGCTTTGGGGGAGGGGGGAATAGACCTGCTTGACGAGCAAAATTTTAGTCAGTTTCCAGACAGACTACCATCTACCACTCCCGTTGAAGAAACTAATTCACTCCGATCCAGTGAAAGCTTGTGGTAAAACACCCCAAGTTTTCAATCTTTACCTTTACCAGATTACTGTTATACGATTTCTTACTTTCTTTTGGGGGGGGGGGGTTCTGGGGGGGGGGGGGTTCTATCCCCCTCATCCCCCTCCATAGTTACGCCACTGAATTACAGGGTATCACCACTGATGAACACCCTGCACAGTAAAGCTGTCTGTGTTATGTAGGCCCTACACCACAACAAATACCTGATACACCATATGTGTACAGGACATGTACTGCTTGTTGTCTGGTCCTCTATCGAATCCCTGAAGTTCTCCCACAAGTTTAGATAAACCCTGTATGTAAACAAAGAAGACTAGCTGAAAATCCGACGTCTTGAATAAGTACCTCTCCTGTTTACTTCTCTCTCTGTCCCTCCTCCTCTGCCTCCGTTCATCTACTCCTCCCTCTATCTCAGCTCTCTCTGTCATTTCTCCCTCTTTCTCCGCCCCCACAGTCCATCCCCTCCTACCCCTGCAATGAAAAGTTGCATATGGTTAACTTTCATATTTAACTTTCATTGTGATCAGTGAAATGTGTTGAAGGTACCCTCAACCCAAGCACCGCATATTGTGAAGGCTTTGAAAGGGACGCAGTGGATGAGAAGGGAGCAAAAGAGGGTTGTAGCCTCTCCCCAAAGTTGTTCAATCTTTACAATCAGCAAGCTGTGAAGGAATGCAAGGAGAAATGTGGAGAAAGAATGAAAGTTCAGAGAGAAGAAAAAAAATCCTTGCGGTTTACTAATGACATAGTAATTCTGTCACAGACGGCAAAGGACCTGGAAGAGCAACTAAAAGGAATGGTCCGTGTCTTCAAAGAAAAGTATAAAATGAAGATCAACAAGGTAAAACAAGGGTAACGAAATGTAGTGTCAGAAAATCAGGCGAAGCTGAAGGAATTATGTAATAAGGCAATAAAAGTAGTGGCTGTTTTGTTATTTTGGTAGCAAAATAACTTCAGATGGCCGAAGTAAGGAGGATATTAAATGCAAAATGGCTTTGGGAAGAAAAGCGTTTCTGAAGAAGTGAAATTTGTTGACATCCAATGTTAGTTAAAATGTTAGGAAGTCCTTTCTGAAAGCATTTGCCTGGAGTGTAACATTGTTTGGGAGTGAAACATGGACGATAAAGAGGTCAGACAAAAATGTGATAGAAGGTTTTGAAATGTGGTGCTACAGACGAATGATGAATATTAGATGAGAAGATCACGTAACTAATGAGGAGATACTCAACAGAATTTGGAAGAAAAGGAGTTTCTGGCATATCCTGACTAAGAGAAGGACTGGTTTATTGGGACACATTCTGAGACATCAAGGAATCGTCAACTTAGCATTAGAAGGATGTGTGTTGGGTGAAAATCGTAGAGGGAGACCGAGGGACGAATACAGTAAGCAAAGTCCAAAGGATGTAGGTTGCCTTTCTTATTTGGAGATGTTGAGGCTTGCACAGGACAGGGTAGCGTGGAGAGCTGCATCAAACAAGTCTGCGGAGTGAAAACCTCAACAACAACAGTGATTTCCTGTAGTTTTGAAAGTCAAAAGTTCAAAATATCATCGAGATCGAAATAAAACTGTGGACTGGTGTCCAAGTTTGTAAGTAAAGTACCTTCTGCTTCTCCAAAATGAAATTTTATGTTGACAGTGACCTTCTTCCTGTTTTGAAGGTCAAGTGTGAAAAACTTTCATCAATTAGTTTTGTCGACGTTCGTAATGAAGTACCGTTCGTCAAACTTTGTGCGAAATTTAATGTAGACATTGACCTTCCTTCTGTTCTGAAGGGAAATATGTGTTAAATTTTGACAATATTAGAACAATACTGTAGATTTTTAACCATTCCAAACAAACACACGGATTCACTGTATACAAAGAAGAAAAGCTGACCACAGGATTAAATTTATAATAATTCATTCATGAAATGTTATTTGCTATTTCCTTTTAAAAAAACTGACGATTAGAATAAAGAGTAATATATAAGCCCAAAACGGCATTTCAATTCAAGACAGCATGTAATAGCAGTTAAACCGTTTTCGATATAAGAGTACATTATACAAAATATGTTCTATTTTTTAAACATTTAAGTTGTGTTAACTTTGTGTCAGACTTTTCTTATTTTGATTTTATTGCTTTGTTTTCTGAGCACTCCAATTTATGCTTCATCTAACCCACAGTTCAGTAAAATTGAGGATTTTTTGTTTTCACTGCTTATCGACCGTTTTGAAGGTTAGTAGACGAATATCGCGGCTGTAACATAATCTGTACATTGAGCAGGCAGTGAAGGAATGGAAGGAGAAATTTGGAGAAGGCATTAAAGTGCAGGAAGAAGAAATAAAAACTTTGCGGTTTGCCGATGACATAGTAATTCTTTCAGAGACCGCAAAAGATCTGGAAGAGCAATTGAATGGGATGGACAGTGTCTTGAAAGGAAGATATAAGTTGATCATTAACAAGAGTAAAACGAAGGTAATGGAATGCAATGTCAGAAAATCAGGCGATGCTGAAGGAATTATATCAGGTAATGAGACAATAAAAGTAGTAGATGAATTTTGTTATTTGGGTAGCAAGATAACTTCTGATGGCCGAAGTAAAGAAGATATAAAATGCAGAATGGCTATGGGAAGAATAGCATTTCTAAAGAAGCGAAACTTGTTAACATCCAATATTAATTTAAATGTTAGGAAGTTCTTTCTAAAAGCATTTGTCTTCTGGAGTGTAGCATTATATGGGAGTGAAACGTTCACGATAAGGAGTTCAGATAAAAAGATGATGGAAGCTTTTGAAATGTGGTGCTACAGACGAATGATGAAAATTAGATGGGTAGATCATGTAACTAATGAGGAGGTGTTTAACCGAATCGGGGAGAAAAAGGAGTTTCTGGCATATCCTGACTAAGAGAAGGGATATGGTTGGGCACATTCTGAGACATCAAGGAATTGTCAACTTAGCATTAGAAGGAAGCGTGTGGGATAAAAATCGTAGAGGGAGACCATGGGACGAATATAGTAAGCAGATTCAAAAGGATGTAAGTTGCCGAACGTATTTTCAGATGAAGAGACTTGCACAGGACAGGGTAGAATGGAGAGCTGCATCAAACCAGTCTGCGGACTGAAGACCACAACAACAACAACAACAACATAATTGGCGAAGGAACTGGCTGTGGCCTCGCTACAGGAACCAAAGCTCATTATCCTGAAGGTAATTGGGGAAAACACGGACAGCGTAAATCAAGGTGACGTGTTAGGTATTTCTGGAAATTGTGTTGGATTTAGTACTGAATTACTTTGGCCTTAGATAATTAAGAGATAGCGCGAGTTCAAAATTTACGGACATCATGTCTCGTAAATACACAAATTCGAAACAAACCTTAATGTACGACGCTTGTGTTGCCGGACGTAGCTGATACAAAAATAAAAAAAGCTTATACATTTTGGTTACTCATAATGAATAGCAAGAATATCACTTTAGCTTGATTCAGCAAGGTAACCTAAAGATTTCAGAGTCCAACGCTATGGAATACGAATTACTTGTGATGTGAATTAAAGTCTGCCTTGCAGAAGCTTGTTCTAAGAAATGTCTAAACAACTATATCCCAGTAAATTTGATGCTTAATGACTTTTGTCAAATATATTTCTTGCTGAAGGGAACATTTCAGTTAATAGAATTGCTAAGATAATAATGATCTATATAAAGACAAAATGACTTTTATTCATAACGATTTCCACTGTTATTTTAAATAACTTTCTGGTATGTATTAAGTAAACTGAAGCAAAACTTATAGTCTATTAAGTAAACTGAAGCAAAACTTATAGTCTATCACAAAAATGCTACATCTTTTATACCTATGCATCGACATGCCCTACTGGGGAGCATGTACTATCTTATTATTGGATAAATTTTATTTCTTGTACTCTCTAATGTTCCCCTTCAGTCCATCTTTCCAGATTGTGTTTGTTTCAGTTCTCTGTTTTCAGATCAATTAGTCTTGATAAATGTTACGAATGCCTATATACCCTGCATTATGTGTCGCCTTTGATGCCAATTTTCCGAAAACAGCTTTCAGCAAATTTAATTTCATCTCGGTTGCCGAAAATACACAGCATTCTTAAATTTCGGAGTATATGAGGAGCTACTGAAGAGAATTATGAGAAAAGGAATTTCTGGCATACCTGGTGTCCTCAACTTGAATTCATATGACAAGACTGAGAATTCTCTTGGTCCTCCTCAATTCATTCGTTCTGAGAAATCCATCAAAAAATTCGTGTCTTTAAAAAGAAGTCAGAAATTTCTGCAGTGCAGTGATATATTTCGTGAGATTTGCCTTTCATCCAAATTCTACCTGTATAGTTAGGGCGAAAAATTTCTCTAGTTCCCAGTTCTTTTTTAACGAGTAAGTAGCTTAGCTGCATTAGTCTCCGACCTAAACAATTTATTACTTGTTCAATTATATGCATTTATTAATTTGAAAATGAAACTGCACTTTTTTTCCCTTGTTCCAAATTTTTCCTAATTATTTCTATTAAAATTTGTAGAATTAATGTCATCACGTTAGTTTCTTAGTAAATTTGTATCCAAAGTATTCTTTTTTCCTGTGTGTGTTCCACCTTGTCTAGGATATCATCAGCAGTAGGTCTAAGTAACAAATGGTGTATGTAAACTATTACATTTAACCTAACTGTGCTGTTACGCGGCAG
Source organism: Locusta migratoria (assembly GCA_026315105.1). Taxonomy (NCBI): domain Eukaryota; kingdom Metazoa; phylum Arthropoda; class Insecta; order Orthoptera; family Acrididae; genus Locusta; species Locusta migratoria. The sequence goes on from CM048744.1 coordinate 545,304,813, forward strand.
AACATTCATTCTGCGGCATAGAATTCATTAATCAATTTCAGTTAATTTTGGACTTCTAAATACAAACATAATAATATTTTTGATCATTTGACTCTTCTTTTTTTAGATAAATCAATCCATTTATACTGCAAATTAAATTACAAAAAGGGAACAACATTTATGTAAACATTTATTTTAGAGCAAAATGCTAACACAGGGTTTGGATGTAACTTTTTGTAACACGCTGTATAAAAGATACGAATGATGATAAAATTAATCATAACAACATATCAATAATAATAAATAAAAACGTTTTCTATGGGATTCACCACATCAACATTCGTACTCTGCAAGTCGCCTCACGGTGTGTGACTGAGGGTACTTTCTCACTTCCTCCCACTACAGTCGCGTATGGTTCGCGGGATAAATGATCGCCTCCGTGTGGACCCTATTCCTCTGATCGTGTCCTTTCGATCGCTTCCGCGAGATTATCTAACGCTAACCACGATCAGCAATCACCTGCACTGAACATGTGATACGTAGACTTGTATTGTCGTCATGAAAAACATCAACATACTTCAAGAGTTTGAAATAGTCTGAAGATTCGTTAATCGTTTACCCATTAATTAATCACCTAACACTCACTCACAGGAGGAAACATCGACTGTGGCAGGATTAAAATAGTTGTGTTGTTTAGGCAGTTTTCATTTCTTTATTTTAATCTTAACCTACATGTCGTTCCTGTCGGAAGCAACTGTTCTTAAGACGTAAAAAATGTTTGTAGAGTCTATGGGACGTAACTGCAGGGTCATCTGTCCCTAAACTTACAAACTTCTTATGAACTAGCTTATACTAAAGACTGCACAAACATCCTTGCCCGAGGGGGGATTCGAACCCCCGACCGCAGCGGTCGTGCAGCCGTGACTGGCGCGCCGCAGACCGCTCGGCCACCGCGGCCGGCTCTTAAGACGTTGTAAATGAAATAGGAAAACAATACAAAGAGCCTTACTTTATAATTCCTTACATACGTACTCAAATGTAGTAGAGACATAAATCAGACACGCAAAGCCAATATTCGTCTACTTCCGACGTAATGGGATTTCTAGTTTTTCTTTACATATAGAATAACCAAGGGAAATCCTAGCTCTCCCTCCCTTCTTCCCTCTCTCTCTCTCTCTCTCTCTCTCTCTCTCTCTCTCTCTCTCTCTCTCTCTCTCTCTCTCTCTCTCTCTCTGTGTGTGTGTGTGTGTGTGTGTGTGTGTTTCTGTCTCTCTCTCTCTCTCTCTCTCTCTCTCTCTCTCTGTGTGTGTGTGTGTGTTTGTGTGTGTGTGTGTGAGAGAGAGAGAGGGAGGGAGAATCCTGCGTTGAAGGGTGGCGAAGAGTGAAGTAGTTAACTTATTACTCGAAACGAAATTTATTGCACACTGCTGTAGTTGCATATTTTACATTCTAAATGTTGCAGAGAAGTGAAACACAGGCTTCGCCGTGATATTAGTTACGTTATATGATATGAACATAATAGTATTACCCTTCTTAGGTATGAAAATTAATATCAATAATGTGAATTATGTTAGCTGTAAAGTTGAAGCATGTTATCTAAATTTTGTGCACAACCGTCTGATGTAATTGGTTTATCTAATTATTCATTCCATCTTGTTATTTAATTATATTCCATAATTGACTAAGGAAATAATTACTAGAGCATTTGTGTCATACATACAACCATTCTCAGTCTTAATGGTGTCTGTGAACTACAAAAATGATATTCAACTTCACCTGACACTGATGTAAATACAACTGCAATACTGACTATACTCCTGAACTTTTGAAATTGACAGCTGGTGTAAATTACTAGCATTTCAAGTGCTTGGTAGGATTTTCACAGAAACACTTTGTGAACAGTCTACTACGCCACTGCCGGCCGCGGTGGCCGAGGTGACTGAGGCGCTCCAGTCACGGTCAGCACGGCCACTACGGACGGGGGTTCGAATCCCCCCTCGGGCATGGATATTTGTGCCGTCCTAGTTCGTAAGTAGTTCATAAGTAGTTTGTAAGTTTAGGGACTGATGACCCCGTAGTTAAGTCCCATAAGCTTAACAAACATGTGAACATGTGTGTGTACTACTCCACTCTCGAATAGCGTGGGAGAAGAAGAAAACAAACTCTCACTGGTCGAACTCTGAATTGTTATATTTTATTATGATGTAGATTGGAGTCGACGAAATATATTCGCATTCAAGAGAAAGTTGATTTTTGAAATTTCGTTAAAATAATTTAGCCGCAAGTGAAAATGCCACCGTAACTCAATACCAAATCTGTGACACTCTTAATTCGGAGTAACAGAAACCAAACTGCCATGTCTGGTAAGAGTCTCGTACCACGCACAAACACTCTAGAAGGGGACGGACATTCGCAGAGTAGACTGTCTTTCTCGTAAATTTAGTGCATCTTGTAACAAGTAGGTATCCTGCCAGTCAAATGCAGCCATTATTCGCCTTCTCGCAGCATTTTCTATAACATGGTTCCAATTCAGTATATTTGTAATCAGTAAATGTTCTAAATGTTCTTTTTTTACAAACCTTTGTTTTATTTAACGTAGAACTGAACTCAAATGGTATTAATTTCATTCTCATGTGGAGGCTGTCATACACAACAAATTACGAATGTAGTATTGAGGTTTTGTCGATTTCTTCCTACTGAAGATGACGTCATCAGATTGGAATCGACGGTGTCACTTCGGTACCGTTACCCAGTTGGCCGCCACTATGACGTCACCCAAGATGAATCGCTTCCGATTCCGGTTCAAGATGGCGTCGACTGAGTATTTTACTATGTAAATCAAGATGGCGTCTACTGAGAATTTCAAATTCTGAATTTTCCCCCTTGCTGTTGGGTATCATCCCATTTTTGCCACCACTAGATGTCGCCATCGTCCCCTTGTCCGAGTCCCATGTTCTCTCCAGATGTCCGGCTGAAAATCTTCACTTACCTGTGAACAGAACTCGGCGCCATTTGTCACGACTACAATCATGATGTATCTAAGCCCAGTCTCTGCACGCTAAACGATCTCGTTGTTTTAATGGGACACATGCCTTAGACCCACGTGTGTAGAGGCCACATTCCCAAAGGCGATTTCCGATTGTTTGTATTGAAATTGCATGTCCTGTTGCTGTCTGGAGGGTGCATTGGAGCTGTCGCGAGAGGCTGTATCGAGGGGCTATTAACCGCAGATAACGGTCATCTCTTGTTGATGTTACCTACGGACGACCTTGGCCTTGCTTTCTTTTAACGGTTCCTGCTATCTGAAATCGCGTCCAGGTCATAGAAATTACACTATGGGACACACCAATAGCTGCAGTCACCTTCCTCTGTGTCTGGCCTGCTTCAATCCTTCCTTTGTCCCTTCAGGTCATGCTGAAGTTGTATTTTACTACCTACTCACTACACTATCTGTACCCAAAAGTTTGTGTAATTCGTTTGGCAGAGTAAACACAAGTCAACACCACTCCTATCTGCAGAAACTTCCTGTTATTACCACTATATCTCGGTTGCCGTAATGTTTTCGTCTCCACTCGGTAGAACAGACAAAAAGATGTCGCACCATTTTAGTTCATTCTGTTGATGACAATACTTCAGATCATCTGAGCCTCTAATAGTTTTGGCCAGTGTACAACAGGTCGTGGATAAATGTGGTTTTACGTTGATATCAAAAAGACAATAAACGTTTCGATAAAGGAGTAACTGCATTGTAGCAGGGAATTACTTTGATTCACCAAACTGACATAAGATCAAAAGCGCTACATTCCAATTTTCCAATTTTAATTTGACGCACAATTGCTTCCCCACAATCTACACCTGAAATGGTAATAACGTTACCTGTCATACAATCCACATACGAAGTAAATTCCCATTTACACCCATAACATATAGGGAAAAATTTAACATTCTAGTTCGTGAATAAACGAGAACTCTTTCATTTCGAATTCAGTGTCCCCGGGTCCTTGGACTTCTACACCCCCACGGGCGTAGACACCGACCACCCCGTGTATATCATTACGTTTGCAACATGCTTGACTAACCGCGCGAGTTTCACTTTGAAAGCAATTTTCTGCCTGATTTAGAGATGCATTCGCAACATTCCGAACTCAGAATATATACAGGGTGTTTCACTAAGTGTGTTTGCCTCTGTAACTTATAAAATAATAGGCGACGGGAAATTTTAATGCGGTAGGTCAACACAAGAACTGTTACACTTTCTGCGGAGCTATGAACATAGTTTATTGTACCATTTTCCAAAGAGTTACAGCAAAAAATATAATTTTTAAATGAAACAATAGTTTTTTTTCTATCGTGCATTGGATTCGTTGAAACCAGCTGCGTCCAAACCAATTTAAACTACATTCCTATCACTGTTAATTTGGGAGCTACAACCCTTTAAAGTTTAGGGGGCGGAGGCTACTACAGCGTAACTGAGTGGCTGGTGGTCATGAGACAGTGGGCCGTGCCCCAGGGGATAGCCACTCGGCCAGTCAGCTACGCTATCGCAGCCTCCGCCCCCGGAACTTTGAAGGGTTGTAGCTCCCAAACTAACAGTGATAGGAATGTAGTTTAAATTTATTTGGACGCAGCAGGTTTAAACGAATCCAATACACGATAGAAAAAACTATTGTTCCATATATATATGAGTTAATTCGCAATGTAGCTATTACAGAAACTAAACATAGAATCAGAATCATTTGCGATTAATTGAAGATTTTTCTCAACAGTTCAAGAAAATGATTTGGGCACACAGACATAATCAAAGGGTTAGGTGGTACACAAAATCCTAAGACGTTGCATTTAGCCAGGCAAAGGGAAGTGCGATATGATATTAGGAAGAATTCTGTTGATTTTGTGAGTTCATTGTGTATCTACATTAGTTTTTCTCAGATAGCATGATTCGTGGAGCACAACCCATTACAGTCTCTTTATTACCAACTTCCACGTCAGGATCAGGACGAAGACTTTTCACAGTTGTAATTTGATCTTGGTCAGTGGTCGGCAAACTAGGTATTCAAAAGAGCCAAATTGCAATAGTATAGTGATTGAAATACTTTCTGACAACAACACTTATTTCCTTGAACTAGCTTTTAGGACGTGATTAACAGAAATAACGTCTCGTAACTGGCCGAATGGTCTACGGCGTCATGCTACAGTCTGGGCGGTCGCTCCCGCCGGAGGTTTCAGTCCTCCTTCTGGCATGGGTGTGTGTGTGTGTGTGTGTGTGTGTGTGTGTGTGTGTGTGTTGTCCTTAGTGTAAGTTAGTTTAACTGGTTTGCAAGTCTAGTGACTGATGATCATAGCAGTTTGGTTCAATAGGTTTACAAATATTTGAACATAGTTTTAAGGTATGCAAATGGGCCACGAAATGATCAAATCAAATGTTCAAACGTTTGAAAACCTATCGGACCAAACTGCGTGGTCATCAGTCCGTAGCTTACAAACTACATAAACTAAGGTAAACTAACCTAAGGACAACACACGCATCCATGCCCCAGGGAGGACTCGAACCTCCGACGGCGAACAACCGCGCGTTCCGCAGCGAGGCGCTTTAGACCGCTCGGCTACTCCACCGCGGCACACGAAATGATCCAAGATAGAGCGATGTCAAGAGATAAACCGCAAAATTTTATCAGACTGAAAAAATTTCCAGTAGCTGTGTTTTTTATCATGGTGACATCGGAGTACCGAAACCGGTGTAAAAAAAAACACAGCTGCGGGAATTATTATTATTTTCAATTTTGAATACAGCTGTTGTCCCTACCCATACAATATGGAGCGAATTGAACTTAGTAAATCTTTGACGTATAGATTCTGCTAATGTATTTACCTACACGTGAAATGTGAGCCATATTTGATAAGTAAAAACTTTGTGACATAGTTTATAGTTTACTAAATTAATTAGTTAATTAATTAATAGCAGAAATACCTGTAAGTTTCGCTGGTAGTTGAAAAATAGAAGTAGCTTAATGCACTGTGTAGATATTTTCGTCGTTCGCTCGCATTTCTGCAACCAGCTTGGCTCCGGCCACTAATCACACTAACAACTACCTCCGTTGACTAGCATGTGTCGTGGTAGCCTTCCTTGTGCCCCGCCTGTGGTACACCAACGCCAAACACCGACTATTTCTAATCGTCGCCAAACAATCAGGACCCCTTAAGACGTTCTCGCCTAGACGTTGGCTGCAGTGGCGAACTTGGTGGGTTGGGTGGGAGGGGGGGCGGAGGGGGAAGACCGCCCCGGGCCTCCTGTCTTGGGGGGCCTCCAAGTACCTCGAATACCTCGAAAGACTTTTTTTTTCCCCTTGGCCTCTCGTTCTTGGGACTGCAAATTTCGGAAGCTATTTGGCTATTTATCTTAGATTGTCCCGTTCCTCTCGTCTTGCGGGGAAAGTGCAGGCTCCAAATCTCAAAGTTACTTTTTTTATATAGTAGTACATGTATTTGCAAGTGGACAGAGGGCTTCATTTTGTTCTGCCTCCGCCCCGGGCCTCCCACAGCCTTAGTCCGCCACTGGCCGGATGTTGTCGTTCTGGAGCTATTTTTCGACTGCGCAAGTCGCTGCCTTCTTCAAGTGGTACCCGAGAATGGTCGTTCGGTGGATCGAGTCCAATATTTTATGGACAGTGTTGGGCGCCTCGAAACCGAACCGCGCCCGCCAGGCGTGGTTGCAATGGTCCCCTCTGCTCGCTGGTGGTTTTCTGACCGCCGTCCGCGCCCAGATCGGCCGTCCTCCGGGGTTCGGTCGTCAGTTGAGGTTCTTGCCGCGCGAAATGTGTCTTTCGTTATTATTGCAAACTTCAGCTGACTGTTATACTTCGAACTGGAATTGTATTACTGACAGGTTACTGAGGAAATATTCTACCAGGCTTGTCATTCGCAGCTTCGAGAAAGTCTGCCGGAACATGATGCACATCCCTATTCAATAGTCAATCTGTTTCAAATTCTAGAGGAGATGAAATTATATAGAAAATCCAGTGAACTAGTAGAACAGACCCTATACAACACCACAGGGTCAAGTATAGAAGAAAGTCCTTGGAGATTAATACCGGAGTGAGTCAGGGAGACGAAATGTCCCCTATGATCTTCAACTGTGTACTCGATAAGGTGATCAGAGAGTGGCGACAAAGAGTGATAGGAGTAGGTGGTATACCTCTGGGGTGCAAGAAAAAAGAAATACGAATAGGCTGTCTTGCATTCGCAGAAAATATTGTCCTTATGTCCAAATCATTAGAACGAGCAGTTAACTACACCACAGAACTACAGAGACTAGCTGCTAAAGCTGGCCTACAGATCTTTATCGAAAAGACAAAATATAGGACAAACATCACGGCAGCTGCTGGATGGATGGCAACAGAAGAAGGGAAAATTCAAAAGGTGGATAAATTCAGATACCTAGGACAATGGATAGACACTGGACTGACAAAGGATGCAATGGAAGGACGAACGTCTATAATAAGAAGAATATTTCTATCAACGCTGAACGGAAACATTAGCATAAAGTGATCCGCCTTTATATGCAACAGAAACACTCAACCTAGTAGATCTGGGGTGATCAGAAGACTATAACTGGTGGAACGGAAGATTCTTGTGAAAATATTAGGACCTCGAAAAACATAAGATGGTCAATTTAGAAAGCGATCCAACCATGTATTCCTAGATACAAAAAATAGCCACTGTCATCAGGAAATGGAGGAGCATGCTTTTGGACACATTCACAGAATGGACCATGGGAGGTTAACGCAGAAAATTACACAATTCTTGTTGTACAAGAGAAGCGACATACGGTGGATCCAAGAAGTACAAAGAGATCTGACCTGAAATACACAACAGGGTGATTTTTAAAATTCACGCCTTTGCAGGTTTCGAGGACAGAACTAGACCGATAACGAAGTCGTCGTGGACAGAAGAGCGAAGAAGGTTGCGAAGTATGCAGTGGCGGCGCGTCCTGTGTGTTCACTGGTTGAATGAACCCCGGAAAAACGCTCGTCGTGCAAAGAAGGACATAAATAAATAAAATAAAAAGTGTTTTTATTCTTCGTTTCTTGTATCAGAACATTTTATATGCACATTCAAAGTATTGTTATCGCACGATAAACGTTTTACGTCGCGGAGACAGCACGTATATAAGTTGGAGCACGGCCGCTTAATATAGTCGGCAGTGTCCGCAGCGTTGCAATACGCATGCGTAGCTGAGGTTCAATTTCTCTTCTGAACCCCCTGGAGGCAACATGTGGGCACTCCCGCGACAGGGAGGGACGAGGACAAACGCCGCTTTTAACACTGGCGTTGGAGCTGGTAGAGACGCCATCTCCTGGCTACTCGAGGTCTGACTGTTACGCACGTATAGCCCCGAAGCAAGATACTGGAACTAATATTGCACATCCTTTCGCATGCGCAAATCCTCCATGAAGGCCCTTCCTATTTCTGTCTGGCGCAATGAAAATTCATCAAAAACACGTCATATTTGGTAAAATATCTTATAACTATAAAGACTCATAATTGTAAAAGCCGTCAGAAGATCCGATCATGAATAATAATGAAGTCACTACACATAGCAAGAATAGCCGTGTGGTTAGCGGCATCGCGCTGCGCCGTCTAAGGCAGTGGGTTCGAGACCGACGCCAAGCGAATTTTTTAAACTCAATCTTCTTTTTAACAGGTATGGGAACAACAATGACTTATTGTTACTTGTCACATATACTTTGGACGTTTTAGTAAATGTGTCGCGATTTTGAGGGTAAATGACATTTATAGTCTTCATTGTAACTGTTTGCAAAGATGAGGGGGAGAGCTGCCTTTGCGCATGCGTAAAGTTAAGAGCGGGGTGCTCTTTACAATGTCACGTGACCCGAAGGTAGCTGGTCTCTTCATCGTAACAGATTCATTTTGTTACAGTCACTTAACAGTGTAATGCGTTACTTACTGTGTTTTAGTGTTCATGTGCATATTCATATGTTCTTGGTGTTTATTATCAACCAAAAATGAACAACGTTCAGCATTTTTAGTAAGAAATTACTCAGCTTTAAGCTTGAAACAAAAGTGTGAAATAAAAAAGCTCGGTACGCTGACGCCTCAGCCCGAGTTGAAGAATGCGCAAACAAGGCGACGTAAGACATTCTGCAGATATTTTACCGAAAATAATCTAAAGGAGGAGGGAGGGGGGCAAATCGTGGCGCTTTCTCCCAGCGCCACCCGCAGAGGTGGAGTGCGCCAAATTATCTCTCTGGACGGTGAACGGTGAGCTGGTTGTGGTGAGGGGGGGGGGGGGGAGGAGGCGCCGCTGTCAAGATCTGGCACTCAAAGAAGTGAACCCCCCAGTCATCTGAAGCATCAACGGCTTCTGAAAGTATGAAAGAATATTGGAAAACGAGGAAGAACAGAAGAAAAGAAGATGATATGAATTAACGCAGTGCTAAGATGGCCAAAACGAAAGAAGAAGAAATGTGAGACTGTAAAAAGGTTAAATTCTCGAGTTAGTATGGCATACCAAGGCAGCCGATACCGCAAATAACATGGCGGACGCCTGTTGAATTAGCATCAGACATGGCGGACCTATCGCCACTTTATGAAATTCACACTCTTTGGTAGAGGATGTGCCTATTTTTTTTTAAGCAAATACAAGCACAAGAATATGGCATGAAATTTAGTATAAGCAAGAGTGAGATGATTATCACATCAAGAGCAAAAGAGAGAGGAACAACCGGAGTAACAATCTGTGGGGAACGATTGAGGTGAGTGGAGAGTTTCAAGTACCTAGGAAGCCTGATACAGGATGATGGGAAAAACGACAGATAAATAAACGAGCGAGGGAGAAAAAATCAAATTCAAATGTTTGTGTAGTTTATGGGACTTAACTACGGAGTCATCAGTCCCTAAACTTACAAACTACTTATGAACTACTTACGAACTAGGACGGCACAAATATCCGTGCCCGAGGGGGGGATTCAAAGCCCCGACCGTAGTGGCCGTGCAGACCGTGACTGGAGCGCCTCAGTCCCTTCAGCCACCGCGGCCGGCGAGGGAGAAAAGCAGAAGCATTTCGGAAGAGTGTCAGAAGCCTGATATGGAACAGAGATGTACTCCTAAGAGGTAAAAAAGTTATATACCAGTCATAACTAAATGTCCCTATCCTGACATATGCATGTGAAACCTGGGTTATGAAAGGAAGAGAGAAAAGCAAATTACAAGCTAGTGAGATGAAATTCTTGAGGAACAGTATTGGAGGGACAAAGATAGACAGGTTAATAAATGAGAGGATCAGAGAGTTAATGAAGATGGAACCATTACAAGAGGAGAGACAGAAATCAAGGCTGAAATGGTATGGGCGTATTAAGCGAATGGAGGAGAGGAGGATACCCAGGAGGATGCACGAGATGAAACTGGAAGGAAAGAGACCAAGAGGAAGACCGAGAGACAGATGGCTGAAAGGGGTGGACGAAGGTTTAAAGAAGAAAGGAGAACAGAATGAAACATTCACTGTGCAGCGGAGTGTGCGCTAATATGAAACTTCCTGGCAGATTAAAATTGTGTGCCAGAAGCGGGACTCGAACCTGGGACCTTTGCCTTTCGCGGGCAAGTGCACTACCGACTGTGCTATCCCGACACGACTCTCGATGCCGCCTCATACCTTTACTTCCGCCAGTACCTCGCCTCCTACTTTCCTAACTTCACAGAGGCTCTCCTGCGAACCATGCAAGACTAGCACTCCTGGAAGAAAGGATATGGTGGAGACATGGCTTAGCCACAGCCGAAGGGATGTTTCCAGAATGATACACTCACTCTGCAGCGGAGTGTGCGCTCCTCTCTTCCAGGAGTGCTAGTCTTGCATGGTTCGCAAGAGAGCTTCTGTGAAGTTTGAAAAGTAGGAGGCGAGGTACTGGCGGAAGTAAAGTTGTGAGGCGGCATAGTGAGTCGTGTCGGGATAGTTCAGTCGGTAGTGCGCTTGCCCGCGAAAGGCAAAGGTCGCAAGTTCGAGTCCCGGTTCCGGCACACAATTTTAATCTGCCAGGAAGTTTCAAGAAAGGAGAAGATTGGACCAAGGTGAAGACGGAGAGATGGTGGGAAGACAGAAGACGATGGAGAGGCTTTTGTGGAAGCAGATCCGGCCAGAGGCTGGAAACTGTCTAAGATGATGATGATGGTAGAGGATGTGTCAGGGCAGTGCCCGCGGCAGCGCTCTCCAGTGTCGGAGATGAGTGTCTGCGTGTTGTCTGTTGTGTTGTGTGTCCAGGCAGGCAGGCAGGCGTGCAGGGAAGAGAACAGGATGCGCCCGCGGCGGGGCGGCGTGAGCGGCGGGCACGTGGTGTGGCAGCGGCTGCGGCTGAAGCGCTTACGTAACGGCCGCGGATAGCCGTGGGAGGAGCGGAGGGGACGGGTCGCCACCTCCGACCGCCGCGCCGTTCTGCTGGCCGCGCCATAACCTCGCCTCACCTCTCCCAGCTGCGCCTCGCCTCGCCTCGCCTCGGCTTGCCTTCTTGCCTTGCCTTGCCTTCTTGCCCCGCCTCTCGCACCTGCCGGCACGCAGCTGCCTCCGCGGCGCCGCCCCATTCGACTGCCGGCTGCGCACTGCGCCAGCTGTCACTGCTTTCTCCCGTCAACAGGGGCCGCATCACCGCCGCCGCTATTAACCGAGGCCCACTTGCAGCCCTCGTGGACCCACTGAGCTCAATACTCAGCTGGAGAGACTACCCAAGCCGCGGTCGAGTAGCCGAGCGCGCGGTTCCTCGCAGTGGAGGTTCGAGTCCTCCCTGGGGCTTGGGTGTGTGTGTGTTTGTCCTTAGGTTAGTTTACCCAGGTTAAAGTAGTTTGTAAGCTACGGACTGCTGACCACACAGTTTGGTCCGATAGATTTACAGACATTTGAACATTTGAGACTACCCAAAGGCATCTATTTGCACATAAAGTCGTAACGGTGTTTGGTTCAGTTGCCATATTTGAAAGGAACAGTACTACGTCTTGTTGTCGTTACTGGATTTTCTGCTTTTGGCTTTTGGCTTTCAGGGTTGGTGGTACATTTTGTGCACTACCATTCCGCCTTACATAAATGCACGGTGGTACAAAAAAAATGTACCACATCTGTAGCTCTGACTCATTCAGCATGAAAGTTCATTTCCAAATGCTCAAATGTTTGTAAATCTATCGGTCCAAACTGCGTGGTCATCAGTCCGTAGCTTACAAACTACTTAAACCTAGGTAAACTAACCTAAGGACCAACACACACACCCATGCCCCAGGGAGGACTCAAACCTCCACGGCGAGCAACCGCGCGCTCGGCAGCGAGACGCTTTAGACCGCTCGGCTACTCCACCGCGGCAGTTCCGCTCGGCTACTCCACCGCGGCAGTTCATTTCCCGAACCACCAAGCTTTCCCACACTGACCAAGAGGTGTCAGAAATAGTTTTGCTCATCTATGGCCATGATTATTTCCCACAGCGTGTACAGTGTTGGTGATTTTTTCCCACTCTGCGGTCAAGTGCATATTTTGTCTGTCTTTATGTGGTGTATTGTTGATTCACCTCTTTCATACAGGTAAGAGAATGATGTTATAGTTAAAAGGCATTTTACGCCACTGAAGAGCGATCAACAGTTTATATAAAACACTTCATGCAGCCAAGATCGCTAAAAATTTTATTTTCGTCCCTTAACCGATTTCGATGAGCTCAGTCACCATCTTCAGAAAGTCCAGTACTATCACTGCAAAATGTTATGCAATGTCTACAAACTGCAAAGTTATTGTGGTATACAAATAAAGTGACAGTTAAGAATACATGTTCATTACCTTAGCGTCATATGTAAAAATAGAAACATAACTTGCTAACACACGTAAACATTTTGTTAAAGTTTTTCATCACAGGGTGGTTGGTCATTATGAATGAAATGTGGTTTTGGCCCAAGCAAAGAAGCGACTGAACAGGAAAACATTGCACAACACAGTTGCTACAGGTTGCCACTAGGTGGCAGTGGTGTCAAAACAAAACAATGTGGATGCAAATTCAACTTCAAAGAAACATAGTACTGTGAAAGGCTTTCGTAACTTCACAGTACTATGTTTCTTTGAAGTTGAATTTGCATCCACATTGTTTTGTTTTGATACCACTGGCAACCTGTAGCAACTTTGTTGTGCAATGTTTTCCTGTTCAGTCGCTTCTTTGCTTGGGCCAAAACCACATTTCATTCATAATGACCAACCACCCTGTGATGAAAAACTTTAACAAAATGTTTACGTTTGCAGTGATAGTACTGGACTTTCTGAAGATGGTGACTGAGCTCATCGAAATCGGTTAAGGGACGAAAATAAAATTTTTAGCGATCTTGGCTGAATGAAGTGTTTTAAAGAATGATGTGTATACAATTGGAATCACTGTAAACGTCATGCTTCTTTGATCTATTCTATATAAAATGAGTAATTCATGAGTAACTCCGAGTTCAAAATTTGTACGTCCATGCATCTAAGGTCTTCCACATAACTCGAGGCCTTCCCTCCTGTTTCAGTCAATAATGAAACACTTTATGGAAATACTAAACGATGATAAGTTGATGGCAAAACTATGCAGAAATACCCTCATGTCACCGTTCGTCAGTTGAACAGACAGATTTTAGTGATGACAACCCAGGGTGTACCAACACTGTTTTCGAAAAACTTTTTAAAAGATATTATGTTTATTAACATGCTCATTATAACGTAATTTTATAACATGTCACCAATTTTTATGACATTTCTCAACAAATAAAAGGCTTATGCAACAAGGGTCAAAATTTGTCCTGTATCGCTGTGCATGAAAAAGTTAAAATGATTCTGTCACTTTCTTTAATGTAAGAGGTTAATCTTGTGAACGGAACATCGGTCTGAGATACCGTCATAGTGGACGCTAGCAAGGCAGTTTCTTTGGCTCTTCAGTCTAGTTTAAAACAAAACAAAAACATATTATACATCAGTGAGTGACAAAACAATGTAGAAGCGGCAAAGATTCAAGAAGGTGGAGAAAATACAGTTTAAAGATCCTAGGGGTCTAGGAGACCGGACTTCCTCCATATTGTATGTAACAGATGTTACGGTAAGAGGGTTAAAATTGCGGCCGCGGCGGAGCGGCCGAGTACATTGAGGCGCTATGCTACCATGCGCGAGGCCGTTTCCCGTCGGGGGTTCGAATCCCCCCACCGGCATGGATGTATGTGCCGTCTTTAGTATAAGTTAGTTCATAAGTGGTTCGTAAGTTAAGGGACTAATGCCCCCGCAGTTAAGTCCCTTAAGCTCTACAAACATTTGAACATTTTTTGTTAAAATTGTGTTGCTTATGGATGCAGTAATCAGTGGTCAACAGGAATTGCTATACAGTTCCACTTGGAAGTTATACAAGCTTTAACCCTTTCCTGCCAGACGGGACTTAAAAAGTCCCTGCCCATTTACAGTTTACAGCATCATAAAACAGAGTGGAAAGTGATATCTGACTTGTGTTCCTGACGGGATCTACTATATGACACTTTCGCTGCCGAGATTGCTGAGTAACAGTACTTACAGACAGCAGTAAACAACAGACTGTTTTACGTCTGTGTGCACGATTTCGTCAGGTGAGTTTTGCTGTCACAAGAAGACGCTGTTGTATGTTATCAATTTGTTTATTTGATTTTGTATTGTTTTAGCTAAAGGAAATTGATATTATTTAACGAATACCGCTCTTTTTATGTATGTAGCGTTCAAATTTGTAATTTTTTAGTACTGACTGTGCCAAAGCATTTTGTGCATGTTATTTTTATAGTTATCTTTGTTGCTAGGTGTCAGTAATAAATTGTTGCGATTTTCTTTTTCTTTTGTTTACAAATTACGAAATATGAATGCGAATAAGGGATAACTTCAGTTTCCTTGTTCCCCTTCAGATCAATATCCAAAATGGTATTTCGATATAAAAATTTTGCTATCTGTTTATAATGGAGATAAGCATTTTATAATGTATCTGAATTGCATTATATCCTCTTGGACTTTGAAGTCGCAGTTTTTAATTTTATATTTTTTGCGTCAAATAAGGAATAGGCCTACAAACATATGTGAATATATTAATAGCCTTTAATCTCTTTGGTAGTAAAATAACTAAATATGAAGTTATGGGCTGGAATATTTGATAGCTTAGGCAGGAAAGGATTAATATATGGTATTGAAAGGAAAAGTGTGCGAGAAATGCGAATACTTTACAAAGCTATTGAAAATCTTTTCAGATCTCCTCTTTCGCGTCCATAACTTCTGAAGAAATGCGTACATGCTGTACGAAGGAAATACTCGCCGCCGTCGAAATACAGCGTCACTTGCAGCCCTCAATTTAGAAAATGCAGTTATCTGATAAACAGCTGCGGTACCAAGTGTATTCAGTTTCCCAGCCCATTTGCATTAGAAAATCAGTCGGATAAGGCAACTTTTTTTAGGAATAAACAGACAACTTCTGAGGTAAGACCATGTATTATATACAACTAGTAACAAGGATACACATTGCTGTTGATGTATCGTTATGCAGTTGCTCATGAATATTACTGATGCACTATCTTAATTTGGTTTCAGGAAATGAATGAAATCCAGACGATAAATACATTGTGTGAATCTGATGGCAGCAAATGAAGTGCAAGTGTTCAGGCTGATGTGTCTCATAGAACTGTGGCCCTGAGTAAAAAAAGTGAGGTGCTTGCAGATGAAACTTAAGTAGCGTGAAAAAAGGTTTCAAACAATTTCAATATTAATTACTAGCTGCTCCCCGCGGTGTTGCCAGCGGTTCAGTAGTCAGACATTAAAGCGCCAAGAAAGGGCATAAATAACTACATGACTGTTTGCGACATTGTTAGCACGGAATATATAATTGTCTTGGAACGGATGGAGAACCAAAAATCTATTGCAATACGTCCCTGTAAACGACGTTTCGAGACTTCTTGCTCTCCGAGTATACGTAGAGATTTCTAGCTCTCGATACACGGGAGCAGCCTACATGGAGCTGACCATGCGAGAAACATGGGGTGGCCAGATGAATACCTGCCACTTTTAATGTTTGTCCTTGACTTTTGTTTATAGTAATCAAGAAGACCACTTCCAATTGGAACTGTAACCATTTAAACTGGAATGGCAAGTTTGTTGGGATGATGGGAATTCGTGGTATTAATACAGTCTCTCCCTTGGCTCCACCGGTGATGATGGTGGCCTGCACGATATGCCTTCTCAGGACCGTGATGCGTAACCTGGTACAATTGCATAATCGTGGTGCATCCAAGTTACGCATCAATAAAACAGGCACACCCACCTTCAACTCCAAATTGTGGGATGGCACCCCTGACAGTAAGTAACTACAATAACAACAATACAGTAATCGAAAACAAATGCCAAGTAAAGGAACAAAATAAACAGCAAACCTAACGGAGAAATGTAACGAAATAAACAACAAACCTAACGGAGAAAAGTAAAGAGATAAAAAAGACATCTAACGGAGAAACGAACTGTTGAGATCCTACAAAGCGAACCAACAAAAGAACCAAATGCAAACATTCGAATGCTATAAATAATCTAAATCACCAAAGATGCTATTATTCATTGAAATCCAAAGAGAATACAATTTTAAAGAATTACGATGACATCACATTGTTCGAACATCTATAACGTTTCATATGTTAACTGCAGCGTACCGCCTGCCATCTGTTGAGTGCATTAGCTACTACTTTCGTTGCAGTTTACGTACGCTATTTATACGTGGCAGTTCGCGCTTTGTACACAAAATAGGGCTTGGTATCTAGATCCCATTCTACACAAAACGTCAATGTTTTTTCTTGCCATGGTACTTAGAGCATATTTTATTTAAAGTCTTCAATTTATATACATACTTCCTTAATTTGTTACAACAAATGAAAATGAATGCGGCATAAACGCCAACATTCAGATTTCTTGTGTATGTAATTATATATCAGTTAAGCCGTTTTAGCAGTATCCAAGAATCTTTTTGTATATTCGAAAGTAAAAAAGATAACAATAACAAAGAAAAAAATTTCACTATAGCAGGACCCGAACCATTGCCCAAAATAACTGAAGTCCAATACATAACGCGTTAATCCTCGCGGCTAAACATGATATACCCTCCACTGATCTTCTGCTGTAGTATTAGAAACTTCTTACAACCGTTACGTATTTCTATGTATATATTTCAAATAAATAACTTGTAATAAACATTTTGAAAAGTAGCCTATGTCGTAATCCAAGACATAAGAAATCTCTATATGAAAGTTCATCTAAATCAGTGCTGTAGTTTTAGCGTGATGCGGTAACAAACATACAAACTTTCGCATTTATAATATGTATAGGATATTCCTGAAGAAAAGAAACTGTGTAACTGACAATCTGGAGGCGGTTCCTCAGGAACATTTGCAGTGGATTTGCTTTAAATTTGCAATTTGCAATCCAAGCGTTACAGTGAACTCACCAAAGAATTTGCTCCCACTCTGCATTTCTATTCCCCTTGCACATATGGATTTGTACGATGTATGTTTCTGTTGCCACACCTCAGTGTTCTTCCTAGATGGATATCATCTATGAACCTGCTGTCTACATAAAGTTTTCAAATAAACACAGTGTCAGAGTGTGCATTTATTTTTGATAGTGTGTCAATTAGGAAGCAGCTTGTTTGGAACAATAAAACAAGTGTATGCAGCATATGTTGACATGAGCAGCATTGTGAATATAGATGCTGAAGAAATGGTTATTGAAGCCAGAGTTTTTCAGATCGTTATCATATACTGAGAAATTTAAGTTCCCAATTGCATATTTCTGTGTAGATAAAATATCCGAAGATATAGAGACCGAAATTGTTAGAATATTTATATTAAAATGGCTTTCTCTTATTCTTGTGAGGTCAGTGACATGTGATGGTACTGCTTTCAACATTCAGACACTGAAGAATCTTGGGTGCTCACTGAATCAGGACAATTTCTATAGCAAGAATTTCTGGAGAGTGCTCAGCATCCGGACCTTCAGGACACTTCTGCCACTGTCGAATTCATCAGGATTATTGACAACTCAACAAATAAGCACGCTAAGGGCTTCCAACAACCAGTGACAGACAAAAATTCAAATTATTGGAAAGAATTTTTTTGCCACGCAAAAAAATTTCTTCGAACGTTAAAAGCCACTACACACGTTCCGATTCGTGGGAACCAAATTATCGACGGTCCGATAAATTGTACGTATGGAGGCGCTTGGGGAAAAACTTTGTTTGTAGGATGGTTGGTCAAGCCTGACCGTCAGACATCAGACGCCCCCCCCCCCTCTCTCCTTCCACTACTCCACCCGACAAATTGTACCGTGTGTAGTGCTACCCGACCAACTTACTGCCTGAAATCGTCTGCTGTCTGCACAGCGAACACGCGGAAACAATAACACTTCGACAAACAGACAACAGAACAGGGAGGCGCTGAAATCGCTACGTGCAGTTGGTCGGAAAGTGTGTAGGCTGCTACGAATTTGATTGGTTCATTGGACTCTTGTTAGTCGGACGATAAATCGGAGCGTGTGTAGGAGACTTAAAGATTCATAGTGAGTGTGTATTGGTACATCCACGAAACATACTTGAACTATGATTTTTAATGTGCATACGTGATGTTAGAAGCCTCTCTCAGGAGTTTCCGTTTCGAGATACTGAACCTCTAAAATATTTCTTTTTTTTTTTTGTAGTATTAGACGCAGGTTTGGTTTGGAGCAAAAATCCTGCAACATTACAGTTCCAGTTTGCTCTTAGAACAATGTTGCTTAACAACAGTGTTATGCAGGTGACAAGTATAATGTACATGGCATTGAGAAAGTGAGTTCCTTCAGTGTTTGTGAAATCATATGCCGCAAGAAACAAACTGATGAGTTCAGTTGTGATGACAAAGATATTACTTACTTCGAAGCATTTGATTCATCACTAATCAGTGAATACCAGGACAATATTAGATATTATATATCAGGCGATATTGTGAGGACGATTTTGCAAATGTTAAGGTGTGTAGAGTGCAAAGAACTTATTACTGTTCGTTACATGTTCTCAGATGATCACATTGCAAGATTCTGTGTCACATCCAGCTGCCTTTACTATTAAAGTTGACAGAGGTGGTTTGCTGTACCCATCTCTACCAGTATTTAAAATAGTACAGAAGACAGAAAAATGCTTTCGTTCTGCGTTAGTGACATTTACATCAATGCTAACAGTTTTTATAACAGAACTATTAATTCTGATTGTTGGATATTTCGGCAACAAGCCAATGTATTTGTTAAAGCTCATTCAGTAGTTTCTGCCATTTATTTTGAAGATATGAATGAATCGCAGTAAGATATATTGCAACAGTGTACTTGCAAATCAGATTAAAGACTCAAACAAAAAATGCTACAGCTGCTGCACAGGGGAAGTATTCTGGCATGAGGCAATGTATGATACGTCACTTGTATTAAATAACACAAAACAATGAACAGAAATAAAATGTGATGTTTAATGTCACTAATTTGCCATCTGCATCCTCTCCCAAAATTATCATCTGTAGGCCCACACTGTTAACATGTCAAGTTTTCCTTTGTTAGCAGTTTATCTAGAATGATCAACAAAGCAAATGATTTTGTAGTTTTGTTGCTTAATTATGTGTACACAACTTCAATTATCTTCTTAGGTATAGAGAGAAAAGTGTCGTCATCACATGTGTCATTGTGTGACTATTCGTCAACCATCTGATAACTGTAAATAAATCAATAAAAATACAAATATAAAAAATTAATTAAATAATAATAATAATAATAATAATAATAATAAATTATCATGGCAACGATTTGTTCGCTTTGTGTCACTATATAGTCTTGTCTTTCAGAAAATAGTAAAAGTAAACCATATCTTGCACAGTTGATGTTGTTGTTGTTGTTGTTGTTGTGGTCTTCAGTCCGCAGACTGGTTTGATGCAGCTCTCCATGCTACCCTTTCCTGTGCAAGTCTCTTCATCTGAGAATACGTTCGGCAACCTACATCCTTTTGAATCTGCTTATTGTATTCGTCCCTCGGTCTCCCTCTACGATTTTTACCCCACACACTTCCTTCTAATGCTAAGTTGACAATTCCTTGTTGTTTCAAAATGTGTCCAACCAATCTA
The DNA here is from genome assembly GCA_026315105.1 of Locusta migratoria. Taxonomy (NCBI): domain Eukaryota; kingdom Metazoa; phylum Arthropoda; class Insecta; order Orthoptera; family Acrididae; genus Locusta; species Locusta migratoria. The sequence goes on from CM048744.1 coordinate 545,324,961, forward strand.
TCCCTTCTCTTAGTCACGATATGTCAGAAACTCCTTTTCTCCCCGATTCTGTTAAGCACCTCCTCATTAGTTACGTGATCTACCCATCTAATTTTCATCATTCGTCTGTAGCGCCACATTTCAAAAGCTTCTATCATCTTTTTATCTGAACTCCTTATCGTCCACGTTTCACTTCCATACAATGCAACACTCCAGACAAATGCTTTCAGAAAGGACTTCCTGACATTTAAATTAATACTGGATGTTAACAAGTTACGCTACTTTAGAAACGCTTTTCTTCCCATAGCCATTCTGCATTTTATATCTTCTTTACTTCGGCCACCACAAGTTATCTTGCTACCCAAATAACAAAATTCATCTACTACTTTTATTGTCTTATTACCTTATCTAATTCCTTTAGCATAGCCTGATTTTCTGACATTGCGTTCCATTACCTTCGTTTTACTCTTGTTAATGTTCATCTTATATCTTCCTTTCAAAACACTGTCCATTCCATTAAATTGCTCTTCCAGATCTTATGCGGTTCTGACAAAATTAATATGTCATCAGCAAACCGCAAAGTTTTTATTTCTTCTCCCTGCACTTTAATGTCCTCTCCGAATTTCTCCTTCCATTCCTTCACTGCCTGCTCAATGTACAGATTGAACAACATTGGGGAATGTATACAACCCTCTCTTACTCCCTTCCCAAACTCTGCGTCCCTTTCTTGCCCTTCGACTGCAATAACCGCGTCTAGTTTTTGTATAGGTTGAATATAACTCATCGCTCCTTATATTTTACCCCTGATACTTTCAGAATTTGGAAGAGTGTATTCCAGTCGACATTGTCAAAAGCTTTCTCCAAATCGACAAGCGCTAAAAATGTAGGTTTCCCTTTCCTTAGCCTATCTTCTAAGATAAGTCGTAATGTGAGTATTGCCTCCTGTGTTCCTACATTTCTCCTAAATACAAACTAGTCTTCCCCCAGATCGGATTCCACAAGTTTTTCCATTCGTCAGTAAATAATACGTGTTAGTATTTTCCCCCCTTGACTTATGAAACTGATAGTTCTGTAATTTTCACACTTGTCTGCACTTGCTTTCTTTAGAATTGGAATTACAATATTCTTCTTGACATCGGAGGGTATATCCCCTGTCTCATACATCTTGCATACCAGATGATACAATTTTTTCACGACTGGCTCTCCTAACGACGGAATATCGTCTACTCCAGGGGCGTTATTTCGACTCAAGTCCTTCAGCGCTCTGTCAAATTCTTCTCGCAGTATCATATCTCCTATCTCATCTTCCTCCACTTCGTCTTCCATTTCTAGAATACTGCCTTCAAGTTGATTTCCTTTGTATAGGCCCTCTACATATTTCTTCCACAGTTCAGCTTTCCCCTCTTTGCTTAGTACTGGTTTTCCGTCTGAGTTCTTGATATTCATACAGCTGCTTTTCTTGTCTCCAAATATCTCTTATTTTCCTGTAGGCGGTATCTATCTTTCCCCAAGTTATGCATTCTTCTACGGTTCTGCATTTGTCTTCTAGCCACTCCTGCTTAGCCAGTCTGCACTTCCTGTCAGTCTCAATTTCAGACGTTTGTACTCTCTTTTTCCTGTTTCACTAGCTGAATTTTTATATTTTCTCCTCGCATCGATTGAATTCAGTATATCCTGTGTTATCCAGGGATTTCTATTAGGCGTATATGGTCCTCTGCAGCCTTCACTGCCCTATCTCTCAGAGCTACCCATTCTTCTTCTACTGTATTACTTGCCCTAGTTTCAGCCAGTCATTGCCTAATGCTCCCTCTGAACCTCTCAACCACTTCTGGTTCCTTCCATTTGTCCAGGATCCATCTCATAATATTTCTACCTTTCTGCAGTCTCTTAAGTTTTAATCTGCACTTCATAACCAATAAGTTATGGTAGAGTCTATATCTGCCCCTGGATATGTCTTACAGTTTAGAACCTGGTTTCTAAATCTATTCCTTACCATTATAAAGTCAATCTGGTACATTTCAGTGTCTCCTGGTCTCTTCCACGTATAAACCAAGTGTTGGTGATCATTAAATTGTGCTCTGCACAAAATTCTACCAAGCGATCTCCTCTTTCATTCCTTTTTCCCAGCCCATATTCACCTACTACATTTCCTTCTCTTCCCTTTGCTACTACCGAGTTCCAGTCCCCCATCACAAACAAGTTTTCATCTCCCTTAACTTTCTGAATCATTTCTTTTATCTCCACATACATTTTTTTCGATATCCTCATCATTGGCCGTGATAGTTGGCATATAAACTTGCACTAGTACTGCGATTGGTGTTGGCTTCGTGTCTATCTTTACTGCGATAATGCGTTCACTGTGCTGTTCATAGTAACTGACCCGCATTCCTATTTTTTTATTCATTATCAAACCTACTCCTACGTTACCACCAACTGATTTTGTATTGCAAACCAACCCGTAGAATGCCTGATTTGTTTTTCTTGATGACGACATCCTCCTGAGTAGTCCCCGCCCGGAGATCCGATTGGGGGACTATTTTACCTCCGGAATATTCTACCCAAGAAGACGCCATCATCGTATAGTCATACAGTAGAGCTCGGGAGAAGTAACGGCTGTAGTTTCCCCTTGCTTTCAGCCGTTCGCAGTAACTGCATGGCAAAGCCATGTTAGCTGATGTTACAAGGCCAGCTCAGTCAATCATCCAGACTGTTGCCCCTGTGAACTATTGAAAAGGCTGCTGCTTCTCTTCAGGAACTACAAGTTTGTCTGGCCTCTTAACAGATACCCCTCCACTGTGGTTGCACCTGTGGTACGGCTATCTGCATCGTTGAGGCACGCAAGCCACCCCACCTCGGCAATGTCTGTGGTGCATGGGGGTCGCTCTTGCACAGACGTAAGGTATGTTAGAAGTAAACTTCGCGAGCATCATTCAAATGTTTGTTAAGCTTATGGGACTTAACTACGGGGTCATCAGTCCCTAAACTTACAAACTACTTACGAACTACCTTATACTAAGGACGGCACAAATATCCATGCCCGAAGGGGGATTCGAACCCCCGACCGTAGTGGCCGTGCAGACCGTGACTGGAGCGCCTCAGTCCCCGCGGCCTCCGCGGCCGGCGCGAGCATCTTTAGATGAAGTACGAAAACTAGGGAAGACCAGTGCAAGAAGGCGAGTCGGGCAAGATGACGAATGCGTTAGTTCTCGAGTAGCAGCACCGCCCGCTAAAAAATAACGAAGTGAAACCAGAGTCGCCATTTCCCCGTTTTTTACAGACCGTGACTGGTTTTCAGCTCCTACGTTGCAATATTTTCCCATTCGGAAATAAGCCCTGCAGCAAAAATAGGTAAGTTATTGTGTATAAATAACTCAGTTTACATACTTGTTATTAAAGTCATTGGTTATAATTAAATTGCTTTCTGTCTTGGAGCCTAAATAATAGTTACGGAATGCACCACTCGGGGCAATTTGGAAGGGACGAGATGCGACCTCGTCATCTTGCCCCGGTGTTTAGTTAATGTTATTGATTAAGAGGTTTGTCTAATAATTACTTCTAATATCACGTGTTGTTTCAGATAATATGGTGCGCTACAATGAGAAGAGGAAGCCGCCTGGTAGAATTTTGCACGGAACATAATTTAGTTATAACAAACACGTGGTTTAAGAATCACAAAAGAAGGTTGTATACGTGGAAGAGACCAGGAGACACCGGGAGATACCAGATAGATTGTATCATGGTAAGACATAGATTTCGGAACCAGGTTTTACAGTGTAAGACATACCCAGGGGCAGATATAGACTCTGACCATAACTCGTTGGTTATGAACTGTAGGCTGAAACTGAAGAAACTACAAAAAGGTAGGAAAATAAGGAGATGGGACCTGGATAAATTGAAGGAACCGGATGTTCTTAAGAATTTCAGAGGGAGCTTTAGGCAACAATTGATAGAAACAGGGGAAAATAAAACAGTAGAGGAGGAATGGGTAAAATTGAGAGATGAAATTGTTAAGGTAGCAGAGGACAAAATAGGTAGGAAGGCAAGACCTACAAAAAAATCCTTGGATATCACAGGAGATACTAAATTTAATCGATGAAAGGAGAAAATATAAAATTGCAGTAAATGAAACAGGCAAAATGGAGTACAGACGACTAAGAAATAAGATTGACAGGAAGTGCAAAATGGCTAAGCAGGAGTGGCTAGAAGGCAAATGCAAGGATGTAGAAGAATGTATAAATAGGGGAAAAATAGATACAGCCTACAGGAAAATAAAGGAAACATTTGGAGATAAGAAAAACAGCTCTATGAATACCAAGGACACTGATGGAAAACCAGTTCTCAGCAAAGAAGGGAAAGCTGAAAGGTGGAAAGAGTATATAGAGGGCCTCTACAAAGGAAATGAACTTCGAGACAATATTGTAGATAGGGAAGAGGATGTAGATGAAGATGAAATAGGAGATACTGTACTGAGAGAAGAATTTGACAGAGCCCTGAAAGACCTAAGTCAAAACAAGGCCCCTGGAGTATATTCCCTCAGAGTTACTGAAGTCTCTGGGAGAACCAGCCATGACAAACCTGTTTCACCTGGTGTGTAAGATGAGACAGGCGAAGTACCCTCAGACTTTAAGAAAAATGTTATAATCCCCATTCCAAAGAAAGCAGGTGCAGACAGGTGTGAAAACTACAGAACCATCAGTTTAATAAGTCATTGTTGCAAAATATTAACACGAATTATATACAGAAGGATGGAAAAGCTGGTAGAAGCCGACCTCGGGGAAGATCAGTTTGGGTTCAGGAGAAATGTAGGAACTCGGGAGGCAATATTCACTTTACGGCTTATCCTAGAAGATAGATTAAGAAAAGGCAAACCTACATTTCTAGCTTTTGTAGATTTGGAGAAGGCTTTTCATAATGTTGATTGGAATAAACTCTTTCAAGTTCTGAAGCAAGTAGGAGTAAAATATAGGGAGCGTAAGGTTATTTACAACTTGTACAAAAACCAGACAGCGGTGGTCAGAGTTGAAGGGCATGAAAGGTATGAAGTGGTTGGAAAGGGAGTAAGAAGGGTTGTAGTCTTTCTCCAATGTTATTCAATTTTTACAATGAGCAAGCTATAAAGGAAAGCAAGGAGAAATTTGGAGAAGGAATTAAAGTTCAGGGTGAAGAATTAAAAACATTGCGTTTTGCCGACGACATAGTAATTATGTCAGATACAGCAAAGGACCTGGAAGAGCAATTGAACTGAATGGACAGTGTGCTGAAATGGGCATATAAGATGAACATTAACAAGAGCAAAACTAGGGTAATGGAGTGCAGTGTAAGAAAATCAGGTGTTGCTGAAGCAATGAAGGAGGTAGATGAGTTTTGTTACTTGGCCAGTAAAATAACAAATGATGGTCGCAGTACAGAGGATATAAAATGCAGAATGGCAATGGGTAGAAAAGCGTTCTTGAAAAAGAGAAATTTGTTAACATCTAATATTGATTTAAGCCTAAGGAAGTCCTTTCTGAAGGCATTTGTATGAAGTGTTGCCTTGTATGGGAGTGAGACATGGACGATAAACAGTGCGGACAGGAAGAGGATCGAGGCTTTTGAAATATGGTGCTACAGAAGAATGCTGAAGATTAGGTGGGTGGATGGCGTAACTAATGAGGAGGTACTGAACAGAATTGGGGAGAAAAGAAATTTCTGGCATACCTTGACTAAAAGAAGGGATAGATTGGTAGGACACATTCTTAGACATCAAGGAATTGTGAATTTAGCATTAGAGGGAAGTGTGTGGGGTAAAAATCCCAGAGGAAGACCAAGAGATGGATACAGTAAGCAGATTCAGACAGATGTAGGTTGCAGTTCTTACGTGGAGATGAAGAGGCTTGCTCAGGATAGGGTATTGTGGAGAGCAGCATCAAACCAGTCTCCGGACTGAAGACCACAATAACAACAACAATGAGAAAACGTCCAAAGAGAAAGCTGGGACAAAGACGCATTGGAAACAGCCATGTTTAATGTCAGAGAAGGACGAATGAGCTACCATGTTGCTGCAAATGCGTACAACATTTCTGAAGCTTCCCTTCTTCGCCACTTCTACTACGGTCGGGGGTTCGAATCCCCCCTCGGGCATGGACGTTTGTGCCGTCCTTAGTATTAGCTAGTTCGTAAGTAGTTTGTAAGTTTAGGGACTGATGACCCCGTAGTTAAGTCCCATAATATTTACAAACATTTGAACATTTTCTTCGCCACTTGAAAAAAAAACTGATGGTGTAAGGGCGCTAAAACTCATTAACGCCTCGTTAATGGAACCCCGATGAGAACATTATTAATAGTAAAAGGTAAAAAACCATTAAATACAGGCCTACAATAAATTTCTTTTGTTTCAGGACCAGCCTGTTCACGGAAGAAGATTTCGTGACGTCTTCAGTGAAGCACAGCAACAGGATTAGAAGAGGAACCTAACAATAATGGACAAAATGTTCTTCGTTTGACTAAGAAGAAATGTAGAAATCTTGTTTTTGAGTTTCCTGAGGCATGTGGAATTTCGCACCCATTCAATATGGAAACAAAAATGGAGGGTGAGGACTGGTTAAGTAATTTTATGATAAAACGTAAGTTTAGTATCTGCAAACCAGAAGCAACATCCATCGTCAGAGTAATAGGATTTAATAAGTCAACTGTTACTAAGTTTTTCTCAATTGTAAAGGAGTTGCGGGACAAACATAATTTCCCTGCTTCTTCGATCTACAACGCAGACGACTTTGGTTTGCCAACTGTGACTAATAAATTACCAATGGTTGTGTCACCCAAGGGATCTAGAAAGGTTTCAAGAGTAGTTTCGGTTGAAAGAGTGAAAAATGTAACAATAATTTGTTTCAAAAGTGTTACTGGGTTTCACTTGCTACCTCTTTTAGTTTTTGCTGGGAAACGAATGCTTCCTGAACTGGTGGAAAGAGCCCCACCAGGAACTGTAGAACAATGCGGTGACAATAGTTGGAGCAATTGTGACGTATTTGTATTATTCTTGAAGCACTTCAGCCTTCATGTTAAACCAAGCAAAGAAACCCCTGTAATATTGCTTGTTGGCAATTACAAAACTCATGTATCTCTGGGCGCTATCACATGTTGCCGAAAGCAAAATATAATCATGGCTGGATTTCCACCACACATTTCACATCGCTTACAACCCCTTGATGTGTCATTTTTCGGCCCTTTAAAAACTTACTATAGTCGAGATTGTGACAACTTTATCGTTTCTCATCCAGGCTAACCTACCACTGACAAAAAAGTTGGAGAGATTTTAAACACTGCTTACCTTAAAGCAGTTAATGTCGGGAATGCTGTCAATGGGTTCAAAGAATGTGTTATTGAGCCTTATAATCCCCTTGTTTTCAATGAAATGTTGCTGCCATCCCTACTGGTCATGACCTTGTACCCAATGAGCCTCAGCATGAAAATCCTCCCCATAATTCTTCAGAACGTCCTGTAAGTCTTTGGGAAGATACAGATGAAAAAGTGGAGCCAGAGCAAGCGACCTAGAAGTGTTTTCCAGTTTAAACCTTTACTGAAATCTAAGCTACATGACAACACAAAAGAAAGTAAAACACTATCTTCGAGTTTTCTTACAAGCTCACCCAGGGGCGTAGATAAATCTTTCCTCTAGGAGAGGGAGGGGGGGTTCAGAGCCAGATCACAGTTCATTCACACAGCGGTGACGCCGCCCGCTACCCCCATAAAACAAGCTTACGATTTTTTCTCTGAATTTCGAAAATTTTGAGATTAGTTGATAAAAGAATGAAGCGTTACTGAAAAAGATTGTTCTTTTCTGTTATACCTTGAAAATGACGGGCGTTCACCTCCCGAAATACTAGCTGTCGTCAAAGCCGTTGCCCAACTATATTCCAGTAAATTATTTGAAGATAATATACAGAGTAAGCCCAATTTTCAGAACAAAACTAATCGCTGCAGGGATTAGTAAGTTGAAATACCTTTTGCACTACCACATCTGGCTCAAGTCATAAGTTGTCGCCGGCCGCGGTGGCCGAGGGGACTGAGGCGCTCCAGTCACGGTCTGCACGGCCACTACGGTCGGGGGTTCGAATCCCCCCTCGGGCATGGATATTTGTGCCGTCCTTAGTCTTAGTTAGATCATAAGTAGTTTGTAAGTTTAGGAACTGATGACCCCGTAGTTAAGTCCCATTTGAACATAAGTTGTCAGGAATCGCAAAAATCGAAAGCCTTCAGACAAATAACATATAGGGAGACCAGGGGAATGCACCACCTTAAGGGAAACCAGTTTCTTTACCTCATTAAAAGTGTGTTTTTTCTGTACAAAATAATACCACAGCTTCGCCAGCTAATACTACTTCATTATAATTTTTTTCAGACATGTGTTTTGTTAAGTTTTATTGTTAAAAATATATTGTGAAAGTATACGTAGTGGCGCCAGTACCCTGGGTTCCGGGGCAATGACGCCATACATTTGAAAATCAAGTCTAAACCTATACGATGCATGAATATTAGTAAATAAGTATCACAACTGTTCTAATTTATACTTATAACTCTACTGTATTAAGCATTTAGAAGGTTTCAAGTACTTGTCGACGTAAAATTGGAATGAAAGTAGATTTTATAATTTAGACTTGATTAAGACACCGCAAAAGTCAGAAATTCAGTTTTTGGCACTTCAAAACTACTACATTCTGCAAGTACCCATTTCACAAAATGTATGCATCTGTTTTACACTTCATTTTGCCTGAATTCCCAACCATGGCGTCATTGCCCCAGATGCAAAATATGGCTAAGAACGTCAATTTAAAGCCTAAGATTTTGCAAAACAATTAGGTTAGAGACACGAAATCGAAGCTAAATATCTACAGATTACATTAATACGAGTAATAAAAAGCACTGACAGCCTATAGAATAAAATAGAAACTCGAAAATTAGATCCAAAACGTCAAAGCTAACAATTCCTTCCACACGATTAATATCTGTGGAAAGAGGGTTAATTTAATCTGTCTGCTATGCAATGCTGCCACTTCAGGCATGCGCGGGTGCACATGATCAGAATTTGCGATATAAATTATACACGAAAGGAATAAGGTTGTGATGTCATCCATTTGTTCTCGTTTAATTACACTCGTTAAAAAATATGTCTGTGTCACATACTAGTTCGCCGCCCTACTGTAGTAATAAAGTTAGTAGATCACTGAAGTTGCTAGCAGTAGTCAACATAAGACACGGTGGCCTTCATTACACGCTAAGCAAGCCTCGCGCGGTACTTTAAACAATCTGTGGAGAGTGTTTATGGCTGGAATTCAACAATACTTGTTCATTGCTACTGAAGGTTAGGTGGTGGTTACCTGAGCATTTTTTTTTTAATTGGCAAGATTTACAGCCTCACGATGGCCACCAATAAGACACTCAAGAGAAAGTGTCCCGACAACAAGTAAGAAGTCAAAGCTCAACTAAGCATCGATTACAACTACCACACACCCTGGTATCTCTCTTTGTTGGCAATGTTTCATCTAACTCTAATATTCATTACACAAATTATTGTCAATTTTTAATTTTAACACAAGTGACAAAAAAAAGTTCGGGGGGCTGGGGGTTGAACCCCTCGACCCCCACCCCACCCCCCGTACCTACGCCTCTGAGCACATCTATTAAGGAGATGTTGGAAGAAAAAAGGCATAAAAAACTAAAAACGTGAAGCTTGGAAAGCTAAAACAGCAGTAAAGAAAACAAATCTACGTTCCTGTGAATCCAAGAAGCCTAAACCCAAGGTTCCGAAAATGTTAGCCTTCCATCAAGTCTCTGTAACAGTTCACAAGAAGCCTCAACCCAAAGTACAAAAAGTGTCTACCTGCAAACGCGTTTCTCAGGTAGCTCCAATACCCTCAGACGAACCCATTGCTTCACCTTCAAAGGATAGTGATGTTAAGTGTCCTGGCTGCCAAGATATCTATCATGACCCTCCAAAAGAAGAAGGATCCAATGCAACAAGTGCAAACTGTGGTAGCATGAGGACTGTTCAAATTGTCAAGGAAGTTTTTCTTTCATTTCTGACTATTGTTAGACGAACAAACATAGGTAACAGGTATGTTTGATTTCTTGTTTCAGTTTGTGTGAAAATACAATATTGTTCTACTTTTTTTGTGTTGTCATCTTGCCCTATGGCCTAAGTCATCTTGCCCCGGGATTGGGGAAAGATGACTGTAGACTTTTAGAAAACCAAAAAATAAATATTTATTTTTTTAGTAAAATAAATAAAAATTAATTTAGTTCCAGAGATAAATAATGTATTAAAACATGGAATAATAGTAATAAAAATCAGCCTTGTAAAAATCAAAAACTGGTAACGTCGTCAACTGCCCTGGTCTCCCCAACGTATGTAAATAGAACAGGATGATTGCCAAATTTATTTTGTAGGGAAGTGTGAGCACATACAAAGCAGTAGCCAACAGTGAATCTTCAACTAAACACAAATAACGTCACACAGTTTACATAAATAGTAATTGTTACCTGAATCGGAAAATTTGCCATCTTGCCCCGAACAAACATGGCAACTGTGACGTCGCGCGTCTCGTTAATGATTCATGCTCTGGATTCTCTAAGAATTACACACAACCGAATTTATCGTAAATCAGAGGAGCATTTTGGAGACTCCAGTTTGACTTCAAGAAAGAAAAGGCAACCCGATAAGCGTTATTTGACTTGAAGATACTTATGCAAAGGTACTATGACTCTCAGCAGGATATCTGTATTTGCTTCATCGACTACGGAAAGCATTTGACACCGCTGAGTATGAACCTCCGACCACAATATTACGAGAAATGGTATTGGATGGTAATGACGTAAGAATCATTCAGCACTTTTTTGGAATCTGGAAGAATAGGTCAGAATTTAAAAATACTGAAAGGAGTCCACTGTATTCTACCCCCCATTACTGTTCAATTTGTACTTAAATAAGATTTTTCGAGCCACTCAAGACTGAATTATTTGGCATAAAAGAAAATGGATCGAAGATTTCGAACTTACAGAATGCCGACGACACAGCTTTGTTTGCCCTAACTGTAGCCAAGATACAGAAAATAAATCTACATCTACACAGATACTCTGCAAATCACATTTAAGTGCCTGGCAGAGGGATAATTAACCACTTTCATAACCTTTCTCTACCGTTCCATTCTCTAATAGCGCGCAGGAAGAAAGAACACCTACATCGTTCCGTTTTCTATCTGATTTCTCTTAGTTTATTGTGTTGGTCATGTGTCCCTATGTAGGTGGGTGCTAGCAAAATATTTTCACATTCAGAAGTAAAAATCGGTGATTGAAATTTCGCAAATAGATCTCGCCGCAACGAATAACGTCGTTCCTTTAATGATTTCCACCTCAGATCGTGCAATATTTCCGTGACGCTTTCTCCCCCGTAACGTGATAAAACAAATCGAGCTGCCCTTCTCTGAACCTTCTCAATGTCTTCCGTCAGTGCCACCTGGTGAGGGTCCCACAGGGGGCAACAGTACTCCAGGAGAGGACGCACAAGTGTGATGTAGGCAGTCTCTTTGGTGGAGCTGTTGTGTCACTGCGGTGACTGTTCTTTAACACCACCGAGGAGACACGTGTAGCATAAGGAATGCTACGGACGCGAACAGTCGTTGACTTCAGCCACTAAAAGCATATCACGACAGTGAACTTTATTCGTAAGACCAGCGATTGCAAAAAATGGATGTCATTCAGCTGGCGTTTTTTCATTGAATGAAAACGAGTTCTTACCAGCTAGCATATCGTCCAACCAAGAAAACACACCTAAGGAAACTGAACTTCCGTCTACGTCTCCTCCTGCTGGTCCAGTTACTGGCAGGCCAAACATTGTCATGCCACTGTCGTGTGCTTCATTCCCTTTTGACTACAGCAAGATAGTCTGCCAGGAAACATAAAGCACTACTTCTTACATTCCCAGAAAATATAAAAGCAACGAAAAAGAGAATGATACAGGATCTGGGATGGGAATCATTACAACAACGGCGCTTATCGCTGCGGCGTGGATTACTTACGAAACTCCAAATGCCAACATTCTTCTCCGAATGTGAAAATGTATTATTGACTCCCACTTACATAGGTAGAAATGATCATCAGAATAAAATACGAGAAATCAGAGCTCGAACGGAGAGATTCAAATGTTCTTCCTTCCTGCGCACTATTCGAGAATGGAATGGGAGATAAATAGTATAAAGGTTGGTCGATGAACCCTCTTCCAGGCACTTAAATGTGATTTGCAAAGTACCCCATGTAGATGTAGAATGGGAAATAAAACAAAACTGTAATCCCAGTCCAACAATTTGAAGAAATACCAGGTTAAGGATAGACAACTACACCATGAATCATCTGGGTCAAGTTCATCAGAATCCTCCGAAGAAATGATGATACATGTTGTGAACTTTGAGCCGCGCGGGATTAGCCGAGTGGTCTGGAGTGCCACGTTACGGATCGCGCGGACTCCCGCGTCGGAGGTTCGAATCCTCCCTCGAACATAGATGTGTGTGTTGTCCTTAGGTTAGTTTAACTTAGTTTAAGTAATTTACAAGTCTAAAGATTTATGACCAACGTAGTTTGGATCCATAGGATTAGAAACATTTGAACATTGGCGTAACTTGGTGACTGAATTCATTGTCTAGGAAATGACAGGGAATGGTTCCACGAGGTTTATGTTGGTGCAATAACAACGAAGAGATTTGTGGAAAATATTTTGCTATTTTAAAGTGATACATACATTTTTGTACTGACCCTATTTGTCGAATTGATGACCCAATCCACCTTACTTGAAGAAGGCGATTAGAGTCATGCTGTTAAGGCTTCAAATTTATTTTGTGAAACTACGAACAATATTTGCGAAGTGTTATATATTTCAATTTGTAGACAAAGAAATACAGTTGTTAGGCATATACAATGAAAATTTGTTCGTGTGAATATTTATCTTTTATTTAGATTCTAAAAAACTTTTACCAGATTCAGCCGACGTTACTCAACACTTCAACAATTAGACTAGAAGGTTAATTTAATGGTCGTGCAAATCCCACTGGCTTTACATTACCATATAGAGCCAAAATAAATGACCAATCTACGGCTAATACTATTATAGAGATGGCATAACTGCCTTCACAGTAGATTTGTTGTATTTAAGAGACACATATAGGCTCAATTGGTTGTTCATAATTATTTATTGTGTATTTTTTATTTGAATTACCATTATTTGTGTATGCTCTTTTGTATTTAATGAAATACTGAGCTATTGAATTTATAGATAGTGAAAATACAACTCAATAAAAGTACCTTCACATTTATGTCTTCGACAACTTCATTCCACGCTTGATTTGTTCAACCCCCTCCTTGAATATTTTTGAACGGTGTAATCGTATTATTCCGCATTTGAGACTGTGAATCTTGAAGGTACTTGTTGAATCGTTATTATTGATCGTAGGGTCTGACTTACTAGGCGTGTTATTTTCGAAACAATTGCTTTTTGCTGGTGGGGAACAAAATGTAAAATGTTTGCATTAGTATGGTCGTGTTCTATATTATGTAACTATTCCTTTACTTAAAATTTCTTTAACCCTTAACTCCCCATGTGCGGTCTCGCAGACCGCAAACAGTTATTGTTAGTCAATTTTTAATGGACAGGGGTGGGGAAGGATAACACAGCGTTGTCTAATCGTTGCTTCCAACACCTGCACTGTTTTCCACTGTCAGTAGCCACGTTAACGCGAGTCGGAGCAATATCATCACATCTTCTTTGTCTGAGACCGCACCGGGGCCTTTGCGTTACGGATTCGGCACCGAGCTCTTCCTGCAGTCCCTCATTTTGAAGATACTGTTTTCAAATGGTTTGAAACCATTGAGAAACTGATGTGGAATCAGACAGTGACTATGAGATTAAAAGTGAACGTAATTCAGACTCAGAATAGTGTGAACGAGAAGAAGAAATTGTATTGGCACCTGTGAAACGTAGAATATGCTCCAATATGACCCAAAAAATAATAGAAAGATGTGTTATGTTTGCCACTGTTGCAAGAATTCCACCTACCTTGAGTGTTCTACCAAAATGTACATTGCGTGCAGAGAAAACATTTGAAAAGACAAAAGTTACTAACAAAGCAGTAGTGAAATTCATATTTTGGTGATTTTTTTGAGACTTTCTTATGGTTTTACCATTAAATGCATAGTAAACAATAATAAAAGGGCACAAAGTAAAATTTAAAGGCCAGAGTATTTGACTTTTTACAGTGATAACAAAGTAATAGAATATTAAATCCATTTACTGCAGTTTTACGTTTAAATATATATATATATATATATATATATATATATATATATATATATATATATATATATATATATATATATCATAAAATAAATTTTAAAATACATTTATTTTGCAGAATTTAAGTAAAGAAAAGTAGACTTTTGCCTAATAAATTGAGTTAGTTCACTTAGATAACAATCAGGACTATTTATGATTATTTAAAAATTGCGGTCTGTCAGACCGCACCTGGGACAAAGTGTGACAGAAAAATGACCTGGGAAGCTAAGGGTTAAGTTATTGCACATAGATTTCGGGGGATCTAAAGTGTTCTGTGCATTAGAAATACAAATCCGATCGTCACGCTTGAACTTTCCGGAGCACTACAGAACGCAAGTGACGAGCGTCGCACGCAACGACTTGGAGACGATTACGACAGGAGTGTGAGTCGCCTCGTGTGCGGCATCCACGGATACTGGAATAGACGGTAGGGGTCAACCGCCGGATGCGCGGTCGTGTGCCGCGCCACTGACATCGCCAGGAGACCAGCACAGTTCCCTGGCGCGATCATAGCGTTGCTATTATATCTCCACAGAAATGGTTTCCCACTGGCTCTTTATAGTTTGTGTATGTATTAAGTAGGCTTTTGAAATGTGGTGCTACAGAAGAATGCTGAAGATTAAGTGGGTAGATCACATAACTAATGAAGAGGTACTGAACAAAATTGGCGAGAAAAGGAATTTTTGGCATACCCTGACTAAAAGAAGGGATCGCTTGGTAGGACACATTCTTAGACTTCGAGGAATCGTAAATTTAGCATTGGAGGGAAGTGTGTGTGGTAAAAATCGCAGAGGGAGACCAAGAGACGCGTATAGTAAGCAGATTCAAGTGGATGTGGGTTGCCGTTGTTATGAGGAGATGAAAAGGCTTGCTCAGGATAGAGTAGGGTGGAGAGCTGCATCAAACCAGTCTCCGGACTGAAGACCATAACAACAACACATGTATTAAGTAGTTGTAAAATGATAACTGATGGTGTGTTGTGCTGTTGCGTGCTGTACGAACCAAGGCAGACAGCAGAATGCGATGTTCCACAGATTTCCGAGAGGTAAAGAAAAAAAGTTAAAGTGGTTAAACGCATGAAAGCGATTAGATGCTCTCAACTCTGATCCTGGTCGTGTATGTTCAGAACATTTTAAATAGTCTGATCACGTACGAGGCTTGAAAAATGAACTTTTAAACCTTCCATTGAAACGTATATTAAAGGTAGATGCGGTCCCTACTTAGAAGCTGCCTAAGTGCATCGACGTAGTCAAAACAGGTTTTTCTGAATGTCGTGAAGTCAGAGTAAAAAGACGGAACAACCGAAAAGAAGTACAAATGTTATCGCTAACAACAAATGATAAGGATGACAGCGTAAATTGTATAAACAATTCCGTTGAGGAAATCAGTAGGTGAGCACTGCCGTGCTCCAGTCACGGTCTGCACGGCCACTACGGTCGGGGGTTCAAATCCCCCCTCGGGCATGGATATTTGTGCCGTCCTAGTTCGTAAGTAGTTCATAAGTAGTTTGTAAGTTTAGGGACTGATGACCCCGTAGTTAAGTCCCATAGACTTTACAAGCATTTGAACATTTACAAGCACTGCCGTTGACAATGATGGAATAATTGTAGCTGAATTAACTAAAGAAGTTGACCATTTAAGAAGTGAGAACTAATACATGAAATAATTATTTGCTTTGACATGTTCACAAAATTCATATGCAGCAACATATGATCTAAAACGAATAATACGCAAAATCTACGCAATGCGTTTTTACCTCTACAAAATCATAAAATTTATTGCAACAATTTACTTCCTTTATACAGCACAAAAATATGCAGTATAATAAAAAGAAATTCAGTCCTTCGTCGAGTGGAGCTGTCAAGTTTGTAAGATGTAAAAAAAAAAAAAAAAAAAAAAAAAAAAAAAAAAAAAATCGTGGCGGCCGTGGTCACCAGGTGACATCACAGCGCACGACCTGCTCGTACCCCCCCACCCCCCCCCCCACCCCCACCTGCGCGTGACCCCGACCGTCTATTCTAGTACCCGTGGACATACCTGTGCAGTCAGTTGTGGACAGAGTTGCGTCGAAGAAGCGTCGCAGCGTGTCAACACCACCTAAGACAAGGCCTACGAGGCAGTGGACTATATGTACCCCAGCGGCCAGCCATTCAGCTGACGACCGCCCATGCCCGAGGGGGGGATTCGAACCCCCGACCGTAGTGGCCGTGCAGACCATGACTAGACCGCCTCAGTCTCCTCGGCCACCGCGGCCGGCATCCTGGTGTGTGTGACGTGACACGAGCAGTTGTGAGGCCTTGTCTTTAGGTGGTGTTTGTAGATTGCGAATCAACTGTGTGCGGACAGCTTAACTGTTTGAGAGCACGTGGGCCGTATCGAAACATTGACACACCCTGTGCACAGAAATTGAGCACACATTGTCATGTTTCGCTCCATTATGGCTGGTAAGATAAGTCCAGTAATGTAGTCATGTAGCATCTGATATAGTAGTCCTAATTGACAACTAAACGGACAGTAAGCAAGTGCGCGTCCACACACGAATTAGTTGGCAGTCAAGTGTTGGCTGCTGACTAGCGTGCATTGCGACATGATGTGAATAGCGACGGCTAACCAAATAAAACATCTTGCAGCAAAATGGCTGTTTTGCAAGAGGTGGAGGAAGAGACTGAAACGAAAAGAGGGCAGGAAGAGTTTCGTATGGACCATGTTCTTCTCAAAGAACTCGAAGCTGAAGATCTTCAAGAATTTTTTTCACCGCTGACAAAGACGGAAAGTTGATTCAATTAACTATTGGAAAACGTACATAGTAAAATCCAGCGTACTGAAACTTTTCTAAGGAAGGGTACCTGCAGAAAGTAAACAACAGGCAGTGTTCTACCTTCTTGCTACTGGGTGTAATCTGAGAACCTTGACACAACTATTCCGACTAACCTGATGCTTTTAATTTTCTATTTCCAGCGTCTTTTCCAAGTGTGATTGCGGCTGGTTGGGCTGCTTTAGTTTTATACAGTGGTCATTTCACGTTTGACAAGCACTCCTATGTAAAGAGAAACAAACTTTACTGTGAAACATCTGTTCCAAAGGGACAGACATTTGTGATGGTACCGCAGCTGTTTATATGATATTAAATATTATTGATTCGCCATTTGCCAATTCTAGCGGCATTAGCCGCATTTCTAAAGATGTCCTGTTATTTGGTGACAAAAAAAAAAAAAAAAAAAAAAAAAAAATGTGCCGGACCGGTACTCTTAACACGGATCTCCCGCTTTTCGCGAGCGGTCGCCTTAACCACTTTTTGTTTATATTAACTTTTAAAATATAAATTCACTAATCCTGAGACGGTTTTTCGTCTCTAATATGTCCAAGACATTACAGATAAAGGAGAAGCAATGAATTAAAATTTGTGATGCGGTCGTGAATCGAACCTGGATCTCCATGCTTACTAGGCAGACGTTAGACTACCACATCACTAACGATTAAGGCGCCTCGCAATAGTCTAACGCCGGCCGCGGTGGCCGAGGGGACTGAGGCGCTCCAGTCATGGTCTGCACGGCCACTATGGTCGGGCATGGATATTTGTGCCGTTCTAGTTCGTAAGTAGTTCATAAGTAGTTTGTAAGTTTAGGGACTGATGACCCCGTAGTTAAGTCCCATAAGCTTAACAAACATTTGAATTTGAATAGTCTAACAAGGAAAGTACTTGGGCTCGAACAAACACATCTGTATGAACGTTCGTTTACAGGATCTCTACGTAAACCTCAATATACTAGTGGGTGTCGTTTTTATGCAAAACTCTGCTGTCATGCTCTTGATACCACTCTACATGTAATTGTAGACGCCATAAGTAATGCACATATCTCAACTATAACTTATGTAATAATCATCGTACATGTTCTCTAGCGAATTGTCATCAAAAGCCGTGATGATAGTTGCAACTTTAACCTTCTTCTCGGAAGACTGTTGCTATTCACTGCCACTGCTTCCATCGTCTCTTCCCGCACTTACAGTAGCATTGCCGTTGCAATGAGTTGTTCGTCATTATCATCCCTATTATCGTTATTATGTGTCAGTGTTACAACAGTATCTAACTTATGCTAATATTTCTGTACCATAACATATACGAGAAAGCATGCGAATAATTCATCATCAAGTACTTTCCTTGTAAGTACGACTTCCCTCCACGTCAAAAACTTTAATTTTTTATTACACAGGGCTGAGCGACGGTGCCTGACAACCACTCAGTCACCCGAGCAGGCTCCCTGGCCAGACTCAAACTTCCATTTGTCACACTTGCCTTCATGCCCCCAGTGCTCATACACATTTAGTGTGATTCCAGCAACGAGGACGGGCACTTGTTTACCATCATTGGCCTGTCTTGCCATGTACGGCGTCGGAGTCGTTGAGGTGACCGCTCGTGGAAAGAGGGAGACCCGGGTTCGAGTCACGTTCCGGCACAAATTTTCATTTGTCACCAAATAATAGACCACATTTAGAAATGCGGCAATGTCGGCAGAATTCCTAAATGCCGAATGAATAATTGATTATTAGAAACAAACTTAACCGTTGTCACTCCGAGCCATGTTGCTCACCACAAGGAACTGAAGAGACAGAGAGAGGAAGGTACGAAGACAGAGAAAGCGCTATAGTAAACAGATGGTGTTCACACCTGTCGAGTATCGTGCCAGTGGTAAGTGAGCTGAGGTGACAGAAGCTGCCTGCCTCGTTACTATTCAACTTATTTAATCGGGCTGGCTTGGCCGTTTTACTTATCAACTATAAAAACGACGTCGTTCAGACACCTTAAGTTACTATATCACTCACCCCTCGACTAAATTACTAACCTACTGTGAACCATCTTCTTTCACCCACATGAAGGTAGTTGATTCTTACCCGCACAGCTTTTATTATTAGAAAGGAAACTACAGTATGAATATATGTATCTATGAATTCTGATGGACCGTAAGTCTGTATAGAATTAATGCTTTCAAATTCCTTTTAAGTTTTCGTAACAAGCCCACCTGCACTTTTTAAAGGGGAAGGAACTGACACTAATCGCTTTAATACTGAGCTTGTAACAGTCGCAAAGGTAGTTTGCAAGAAGAAAAAAGAACAATCTCAGGATGTGGCTATGTCGGATTTCCCAATGTATCAACCGTTCAAATTCATGTCGGATCTGCAGCCGAATGAAACTGCAATATTCACACAGTATTTCTGCGGTCCATCTGGGCGCCATCTTCAGATGAGAAAAGCTATGCCTTTCTCACCGTGACTGATAAAACTATAAGTGACAGAACAATTTATAATGCATAGAATTTGCGAAAGCGCATGCGCCAAGTAATTGTGCATGCGTCTTGCTCATAGCTGCAGCCCCTGGCGCAAGAGAAGTTGCAGCGCCTCCAGTGGTGATTTCTGTCTTAAAACGATATGCCGCTGATGATTGTCTCGTCCGAATCACATGCCGATGTTTTTTTCATATCTGACAAAACAAGATACCCTATTTCACTCAACGGGTATCCACTATCTGAGTTCATGATATTTTCTGTTAGTCTTATTTCAACAGATTCTTTCGAAACGCTATCCCAGTAACGCGCAGTATTTGCAGACCTTGTGTCTCATCGTATATCAAGATGTTCAAATGTTTGTAAGTCTATGGGACTTAACTGCTTGGTTAGTAGTCTCTAGCTTACAAAGTGCTTAAACTAAGTTAAACGAACCTAGGGACAACACATACACCCATGCCCGAGAGAGGCGCCTCAATGCGCACGGCTATTCCGCCGCGGTCATCGTATAGCATCCCGTGTCCATCTGCAAGGCAGTGTTTAGCCACCGCAGATTTCTCAAGCTGCATCGCGTATGGCGATGACGTTCAACACATCTGTCGTTGACGGTGCGAATAGCTTGGCGAATGTGTGTTTTACCGCAATCACGTGGTATTTTGTAAACCCAGACTTCCTCAGACCTTAATCGTCTTCAGAGCCGAGAAGTGCTCTAATCTTAGCTGGCAGACGAAAAACGTATCTGATTTAGTTTTTCTTCGAGTTCCTATGTTGGCTGACAGGTTCCCAGAATTTGATAGAAAAGTCTCAGAACTTAATGTGTCTTTAGTTGGTTTAGGTAGTGGTCCAAACTCAAATGCACGTCGAATCTGCATGTCCGTGTAGCTGTTATGATTGAACACAACCTTAAGATGTTTCAGCTCCTGTGGTAAGTTCTCAGCATCCGAGATAGCATACACTCTTTTAGCCAAGGTCTGTAAGACTCTTGTCAGTGGGATGACAGCTGGTAACATGTCAATACCTATTAGTATGTGTCGGCTTCCTGTAAACTCTGTGTCCAAGAGTTCCGTCATCTATATCCAAAAAGGGTAACTTCCCCTCTCTCTCGATTTTCATCCTGAATTTTGTATTAGGATTAAGACAATTAAAATGATCGAGTAACAGGTGCAAAGAATTTATTCCACGTTCCCAAACAAGAAACATACCTAAAATCAGCAAGTCAGCTTCAAGGAAGATGTTTTCAGGCCCATTGCCTCAAAGCTTGGCAACTATGGGGGATATTCAATGACAAGTATTTTGAGCAGAATGAGACTGGCTATATGGGGACCTGAATAGCTCCCTCCGAAGCAGATTGTTCTCGACGTCTGTTTAAGATACCGTCCTCCACGAACTTTACGAATTCTGCAAGTGATGTTCCACTTGTTTTGAAGGTCAAGTGTGTAAAATTCATTCGAGATAGAAGTAAAACAGTAGATTTGTGACAAAATATGTTTTTAATTGCTCTTCGCCACTCACCGTACAGCGAACTTTCTCATGATCTGAAGAGGAGTGTGCATATTCAGAGAAAGTCATTATGAGCCAAAGCTGTTTATTTATTGGCACAATGCTAGCGGTTTCGGCTTTAAATCATTTTCAAGCGTCAGCCTGAGAAGAACGAAAATTACAAAGAGCAGTAATTATGAACAACAATGATGGAAATTGTGATATAAGTTATTTGTAAAGCTACTTCAAATGTTCAAACGGTTGTAGATCTATCGGCCTCAACTACTGGGTTATTAGTCCGTAGCTTACAAACTACTTAATCTAAGGTAAAGTAACATAAGGACAACACAAACACCCATGCCCGAGGGGGGACTGGAACCCCTGACGGCGAACGGCCGCGCGCACCGCAGCACGGCGCCCAATTGCGCACGGCTAATCCGCCGCGGCGTAAAGATACTTACAGTGCTTAAACAGACTGTTAAAATGACATTTTATAATCTTGAAAGTGAAACAGTGGAAAATATATATCTCCCAATATGTTTGATTTATTAGATGTGTATCTCCAGTGACTGCTCATTATAGACTGAAACACACTTTGGTAAGTGTACGGTAACAAGAATTTCAAACCAAAGATTACAAATATAATTCCATTGGATTTTAGATCAAAGACTATATAGTTTGTACAGCTGTGATCTGTATATGAACGTCTTTGGTCACTTTGGGAGACATGGATGTGTGTGCATAATTTCATCAATATCGCAATAAAACCGTAGATTTTTACGGATTAGAAACAAACCTTTCACATGGGTGGGCGATTTGTCATACATCTCATTGTTTATGACGACATATCTCATAAACTACGAGGAGTAGGTGATCGTTACACCCACAGAAATTGTTACCTGGTGGTAATGAATATGTACACCAAATTTGGTTGAAATCAGCCCACTCGTTTGGATGGCGATGTGAAAAGTGGTGCAGCAGTTGCTCATGCATTTGTTAATGATGTTCTATCTCCTGATCTGCGTCTTGTATCAAGTGCGCAGAAACTGCATTGGAACAAAACTGTTGGTATGCATCCAATACAAACACACCAAACACGAACTTCGTATATAGAGAAAGAAGATGGAGGTGAAAGTGTGCGAACGTTTTCCTAAATGTTTACGAATCGTGTAAATCAGGTGGAACTCGTGTACGCCGGCCGCGGTGGCCGAGGGGACTGAGGCGCTCCAGTCACGGTCTGCACGACCACTACGGTCGGGGGTTCGAATCCCCCCTCGGGCATGGATATTTGTGACGTCCTTAGTATTAAGTAGTTCATAGGTAGTTTGTAAGATGATGGCCCCGTAGTCGAGTCCCATAAGCTATACAAACATTTGAACATTTTTTTGATCTCGTGTACCAGCGCAGTATTCACCTGGTGTGGCGTGCAAAACCGTCTAAAATTTACATCCATGGTGGCCAGCACATCGACCCCTCAATCCGTCAAGTGAATTCGAACGGTGGCGGGACCGCATACCACTTCGCCATTCCGCAACCCAGTCCCGCGAAAAAGAGTTTTTTTTAATTTATTTATTTTTTATTTTTCCTTTTGTAGATCTGTTCCTTGCGGTCTTGGTATAAAGCAGATTCTGTTTTGTTCACTGAACTATTTTAGAAATGTCATCCTGCCCTTTTGTTGAACGTGCTGAGCTGCTGCGCCGGCTCTTAAAGTGTTCTGCTGACCGGGCGAATAGCTAACAGGTATAGTAGGTCATCTTGCAGTAAAGTATGCCGACCATAATTAAATGTAGTTCTGAAAATCGCAATTGCGAAACTTGCCAGTACCAAAACAACACGAATTGTGTTCCATAAGCAAGGAATTGCAAGCCGAGCCGAAATTAAATAAATCGCACAACGGTGACTCGAAGGCCGTAAGAAGTAAAATTGAAGCCATATAACCTAGCCTAAGGAGCACGGAGAAGTTATTTCTACATCTACATAGATACTCTGCAAATCACATTAAAGTGCCTGGCAGAGGCTTCATTAACCACTTTCATAACTTTTCTCTACCGTTCCATTCTCTAATAACGCGCGGGAAGAAAGAACACCTAAATCGTTCCGTTTTCGTTCTGATTTCTCTCATTTTATTGGGATGGTCATGTCTCCCTAAGTAGGTGGGTGCTAGCAAAATATTTTCACATTCAGAACTAAAAGTCGGTGATTGAAACTTCGCAAACAGATCACGCCGCAATGAATAATGTCTTTCTTTCAATGATTTCCACCCCAATTCGTGCAACATTTCCGTGACGCTGTCCCCCATGTAACGTGATAAAACAAAACGAGCTGCCCTTCTCTGAACCTTCTCAATGTCTTCCGTCAGTCCCACCTGGTGAGGGTCTCACAAGGGGCAACAGCACTCCAGGAGAGGATGCACAAGTGTGATGTAGGCAGTCTCTTTGGTGGAGCTGGTGCATCTTCGAAGCGTTCTGCCGATGAAACGTAACCTTTGGTTCGCCTTCCCCAGAATATTTTCTATGTGTTCTCTCCAGTCAAAGTTGTTCGCAATTGTAACTACTAGGTATTTGGTAGAATCTACGCTCTTAAGGTTTGACTGATTTATCGCGTAATTGAATTTCAGCGGATTTCTTTTAGTGGCCATGTGTATTACGTCACACTTTATTTAGTGTCAATTGCCAATTTTCGCACCATGCAGAAATATTGTCTAAATCGCTTTGCAGTTGCTTTTGATCCTCAATTGACTTCACTAACCGATAAACGACAGCATCATCCGCGAACAAGCTAAGGGAGCTATTCAGATTGTCTCCTAAATCGTTTATAAACACGAGGAAGAGTAGGGGACCTATAACGCTTCTCTGTGGAACGCCAGATATCACTTCTGTTTTACTCGATGACTTACCGTCAATTACAACGAACTGTGTCCTTTCTGATAGGAAATCGTGAATCCAACCGCACAATTGTGGAGATATTCCATAAGCACGCAATTTCATAAGAAGCCGCTTGTGGGGCACAGTGTCAAATGCCTTCCTGAAATCCAGAAATATGGAATCGATTTGAGATCCCTTGTCGTTGGCACTTAACACTTCATGTGAATAAAAGGCAAGCTGTGTTTCACAAGAGCGATACTTTCTGAATCTGTGTTGACTACTGGTTAATAGGTCGTTCTCTTCGAGGTAGTTCATAATATTCGAACAAAGTATATGTTCCAAAATCCTACTGCAAATCGACGTCAATGAGATAGGCCTGTAATTTTGGGGATCACTACTATTGCCTTTCTTGAATATTGGAGTAACTTGGGCAACTTTCCAATCTTTGGGTACGGATCTTTCGCTGAGTGATCGTTGTAAATTATAGCTAAGTACGGAGCTATTGCATCAGCATACTCTAGTTGGTATACAATCTTGCCCGGAAGATTTATTTTTGTTTAGTGAGTTAAGTTGTTTTACTACTCCAGGAACATCTACTTCTAAGTTTCGCATGCTGGCAGCTGTTCTTGGATTGAATACTGGAGTGTTCACTTCGTCTTCTTTGGTGAACGAATTTCGGAAAGCTGTGTTTAGTAATTCTGCCTTAGCAGTACTGTCATCGTGTAGTATTACCATTGCTATCGCGTATTGTTTGTGTTTTGCCGCTAGTGTACTTCACATATGACCAGAATTTCTTTGGATTTTCTGCAAGATTACGAGACAGGATTTCGTTGTGGTAACTACTATAGGCTTCTCGCATTGAAGTCCGCGCTAGGTTGCGAGTTTCAGTAAAAGATTGCCAGTCTTGTGGATTCTGTTTATTTTTAAATATTGCATGCGTTTTTCTTTGTTTCTGCAACAGTGATATGACCTGTTGTGTGTACCACGGGCGGTCTGCCCCTCTTTTATTAATTTATTTGGTATAAATCTTTCGATTGCTACTGATATTATGTCTTTGAAAGTAAGCCACAACTGATCTACACTCGTATTTTTAGTTTTGAAGAACCTTGGATGTTCGGATGAACCTTGGTTCACACCCTTTTCATGTCTGCCCGGGTTTACATCTGTCGTACGTCGTCCCAGCCTTTAATACGGCCTTGTTAGCGGCAACTGTGAAACGTGGTACAGTAATAACTGGAACTCATAGGTGGTAATGTATGGGTCTCAAAGATACTTTCCGAAGACACATTACTGCCGGTTTTGTGTGACCGGTTTAGCTGATCAAGTACATCTCATAGTACAATATTTGTTCCCACTGGTGATGCAATGTTCCAGCACAATATAGGCCCCTTTCATCAAGCTGGTTTCGTCAGCACAAGGATGAACGATAGCACCTTCCCTGCCCACCAGTATTATTGAGCCATTCACAGCCGTTACCTTTATTTGCCACTTCTCATGAACAATGGTATTAGATTCCCTTGAAAACAATTCGTAAACTGCTCATCGGTCTCTAGATTTACAGACACACACAACCGTGTCCGAGGTAACAGTCAACCCCCAGCGGGAGCACCCGCGACGTCAGGGACGTGGCCCCCGAACCGCGGAGCAGTTCCCTCTCGGTACCTTGACAACCACGTAGGACTTCAATTTAACCATTCTGAGAGAGTGGTAGCTTTTTGGATACAAATGGTTTTCCTACACCTACAGTTTCCATAAACTTGCCCGCCCGCTGTAGCTGTAACAGGGTCCTAGGCATTACCGCTTCTGAGTTTTAGCAACTATCCGGTTACGGCGTCCTTTGGCCTGGAAAGTGTGCCAGGATGTTTGAGCGACGGAGTGGGCTTCGAGTTAAATGACAAAGGTGTGAAGTTATGGTAACATCAAAATGGGCTTTATTGCCGATAGTTGTTACAGGCTGCTAAATAGGACCCGAGGGGAGGTCGACGCCTGTTTCTAGAAGTACATCTCAGTAGAAAAGTTATGGTAAGATTGGAGCAGGTCTAGTCAGGTCGGAGGCCGTGACGCAAGAGAGGGTCCGTTCTTCAGGATGTAGTTCAGGTCTGCGCACAGTGCACACCGCGTGACCACCACTCTGGCTCGTGGTTGGTGGCTGGGTTCTGCCGAGTCTCCGAGGGTGGCGTCCCCTCGTCAGCAGGACCAAGCCACCAAGGAGTGCCAGTAAAACAGGCACGTGTCGGGAACCTGCGTGCGGAAAGTTACAGCAGTAGGCACGCGGCGCGACCCGTGATCGGTCTGGCCAGCCAGGCTGAGCCAAATGCGTATGAAAATTTAAAAATTCTTTCTTAGCACCCCAGGGGCAGGCGTCGCCCTCGTACAAAAGCCTCAGAGTACCATCGACAATCTCCGGTAATCGATTGTGACGGTAAAATACCTATTGTTTTCTTACGTTGTCCTATAGACGGAGAAAATATAGATAACTGTCACACTGGGAGATGTGATCATACAGTATATTCCAGTAACGTTGTCTTGCGTGATGTTTCATGCGTTTTTTTGGAGTAATAAACTCGCGTTTACTTCATTTATAATTCATTAGAATATCCAGAAGGTAAAAAAAAAAAAGACACTTGGTCGCTGAAGTTAATAGGTTGCATAAACAAGGAAAATAGCAGCGTCGGTTATGAAATTATTTACTGTAGCAAATGGATTTCATTCAGTGTGTAACCATCGACAATACTACAAGAGTATAAGAAATAAAATCAGACATAAAGAACATAAAAATTACAACCATAACTCACGTCACGAACATAAAGTTCAGTAGATACTCAATAAAATCACAAATAAAAGCACATGTTATAACTTCAACACGGCGTGAAAGCCAGATCAACATTGCAGTTTATGAACAACGTTCAAATGAGACTGCAGCTTGCACAAATTACAACCTCAGCACGGCGCAAATGGCAGATCAACATTGCCATTAAATGAAGAACTGTGAATTAATTATGTTGTTTAGATTCACAGGCAACATAGCTCGGTTTATAAAGTAGGCAAACGCTGTGACCTCTTTATTCACATAAAGTCATCACAAAATGTATTTTATTTATAAAAAACAGGGTTCTTATAAAAGAACACAAGCGATTTAAATTAACAGTAACGTAAAACACTAAAATTACAAATTCTGTCAAGTAAATACAGTAAAAGAAAATACGTCCTCTGACGAATAGTTAGTGAAGTAAAGTCAAGTCATGAATTAAGAAGTACTTTAGAAATTCTTCAATTAACCGCCAAAAATTTAATTGATAACTGACACGTCACCTTGTTACTAGTATACTGCCGGGTTGTGTATTTATTCCTTTCGTATGTTAGCCCATCTCCTTTCTCCTCTCTGTCAATCGCCTTCTGTCCCACACTATCGATAATTTTCAGTTACGTTTTCATGCAGCTCAAATCGTATGACGTCATTTCTCCTGAACAATGTATCCAACTATAATATAATTTTCCAGGTACATGGAGTGGAATATCAGGGAACATTCTGCGAAATTTATTGCGAATAGTAATGAATTAAATCTCAATCAGGATGGGGCGGTTTTCAGGCATTTTATTGTTTACGACGTCATATCTCCTGAAGTATGTCTCATAGTGTGATATAATTTCGAAGGTAAAATCAATGGTATATGTGCACACGGTGTGTTAAACGTGACACGAATACAACTAGACGAATATAAAAAAATCATTGCAACGCCATACCGAATGCCGTACAAAAGGGGTAAGCAATGAACTTTCCATTCATAGTTTTGTTAGGGTTGTCAGCGTAAAAGTTTTTCTAGGCGTTTGAAATTACGTCTAAAGTTCTTTTACAACGCTCTAAGTGCTCTCATTCTCAAGTCGTGAATGAATAAAGTGTTGTTATTCACGTGTCGCATAATGGGGCAGTTATTTGTGACTCTCGTTGTTTATAACGTCATATCGTCTGTACTATGTGTTTGGCGCTTTATACCTCCACAGTCATTGTTTCCCGACGGTAAAACATTTTATAGCAAGTCTGGCTGCAATGTGTCCATTAGTATGATGTCATGTGTCCGGCACTGTTACCTTTAGCGGTTGTTACCTCCACAGTGAGTTTTTGTCTAATAATAGGGAATGTGTGTATCACGTTTGGCTGAAGTAGTTTCAATAGTTTAGGGCGAGACGTGGAAAGTACACTAATACATACTTCTTATAGTACGTACAAATACATTGCTTTATATTTATAGAAATGCTAGTGAGCAACTAAAGTACACGTTATGAGAAAGGTACATAGACATATTTAAATAAGGTACCCATTAATTCATCGAATAATCATTCTGTGTTGGGAAACCAGTATAAAAGGAAGTAATCGAAGAACATAGGAGAAAAAATGTAATACGTTATCATAAAAAAGTGTACTCGTAACATAAGTAACAGTGTGGCCCTGTACCATTTTTCTGCAAGGAAGTGTACTTGACGTGCCTCTAAAAGCGGGTGCTCTTCAACCCTGTCTACTTACTAAGCAGCGCGCAACTGCAAGTATATCTCCATCTGCTCCATGACCTTTTTCTCCTCTGTGGAGTAAATTTATCTGTGATGTCAGGTTCGGAGGAATGTTGTCTGCATTAATGTGTTGCAAAATTAAATTTGCCAGCTATGTTGGTTCTATGAAATGCCACGTGCTCATGATATCTTCCTTCCACACCCAGTCTAACTCACAGTAATACAAACCGAACTTGTACAAACCTGATTCATTAACAAAAATTAAAATTCTGTACATTATTGGTCAACAAACGGTGTAGCTTATTTTCAGTCAAATAAAAGACAAGAATAAGTAATAATTTATCCATTTTATTGGATTGTTGAGCTCAATGGCTCTGGATTATAGTTTATTATTTCATTTTAATAAATACAGCAACCAGTCACTTCTTAAATATTTTCTTGATGCCAATACGCGTTTCAGGTTTTCACCCTTCTTCAGTCGCGGAAATGCAGGCGTCGACAAAGGCTTGAAAGCTGCAGATGGTCTGTATAGAATAACAAATTTTATTTTACTTCCTGAAGATGGGCGAAAACCCGAAACTCGTTTTGACATAAATAAAACATATTAAAAACTGGCTGGTTGCTCTATTTATTAAAATAAAATATTATAATAAAACAAGAATAAGTTTTATTTTATTTTATTTAATTTAAGCTACCCCGGTACTAACAGCATCATAGTGTTAGTAACAAGTATGTTATATGCTACATTTCATTACCGATTCGATTCACTCTTCAATATTTATTGTGTTAATGTTAATACTCATTACACTGTCAATGCAATAATTACTCACTTTAGCTATAAATTGTATGAGTGGAAATTCACTTATCTCATCAGATTCTGCTAGTAATAGTTCGAACAGCCGGTTGAGAGCAAGAATGAAAAAAAAAAAGCTTCCTTATCTTGACTAAGAAGGTTGGAGTTTAATCCAAAATAGAAAAAGGCATACTCACCATCTTTATTTTTTACGACTGCCACTGGTATTGCGATGGTTCTGAGCGTGGTCCCAATGAAACATAACCTTAATAGGATACATTCTAACCTTAATAGGATAAATTCGACTAAGATATATGCGGAGTGTTTTAAAAGCTTAGATTGTCTTGTCTTCGAAAATATTTCAATGGTGAAAATTTGTATTCCTATGACCTACAATTTCTGACAATAAATTTCGGTGAATAGTCCTGTAACATTAACGTACATGGACTATGCACTACAGTTACTTCACTGCCCTCCAATAACTGTGCACTTCTGTGCTCTGCAATTCGTGTCCTAGAAACTTTTCATAAAGTCTTCCTTCGGGATGTTGTTCCAAAGCATCGTCGCTTTTCGTTAGATATCAGGAATACCTTCAAATCTCTTTCCTTTCAAAGCGAGTTTGCGTGGAGGGAATATGAAGACGCCTGGAGGATTGAGACCCGGCGAGTATGGTGGATGTTCGTTGGACCAAACCCTTTTTTGCCAGGAACTGTTTGACAATATTGTCTGTGTGTGGGCGAACCTTGTCATGCAAATTAAACACCCACCATACTCACCGGATCTCAATGCTCCAAGCTTCTTCCTATTCCCTCGACTCACACTCGTTTTGAAAGAAATGGGATTTGACGATATTTCTGACATCCAACGAAACGTGACGAGGCTTTTGAGCACCATACAGAAAGAAGACTTCGTGTAAAGTAAGACCTGTATCGCAGAGCTCAGCGTTGCATAGATATTGGATGTGAATATTTCGAAGGACCCTAACTGTAGTTTATAAACTACAGTTAGGGTCCTTCGAAATATTCACATCCAATATCTATGCTACGTTAATGTTACAGAACTTTTCACCTGACTTTAGCCGCGGCGGAGCGGCCGAGCGCATTGAGGCGCTATGCTACGATGCGCGAGGCCGTCCCCGTCGGGGGTTCGAATCCCCGTCTTTAGTATAAGATAGTTGTTAAGTAGTTTGTAAGTTCAGGGACTGATGAGTCCGCAGTTAACAAACATTTTAACATTTTGAACCTAACTTTATTTTCAGAGCTTTTAATTCGAAAGTAATTACGGAATGTGCCACAGTGGGACACGGCAGTGAGTGTGATTCAGATGAAGTTGTCCCCGCGGTGCCACCACTCGCAGACCGCGGAACCGGATAGTGGCAGCGGCGCGCACAGTAACATGACGTGAGGGGGGTCGGACAAACAGGTTGCTCTTCTGACCTGACATGTGAGCCGCGCAGCGCAACGCTCTTTTTGCCGGTGCTGTTCTACGATGGCAGGCGTCTGTAATATACTCTCGTACTGCATCTACAAAAAGAAACAAACATGAAGCACTAATGTATACGCAACGGCGAAAGTATTCCTTTGTTTTGTATTTTGTTTAATTGGAAAAGTACATGACGCAATGTCAGTGTCCTGTAATATTTATTACGACCTGTTTCGGTCATATGACATCTTCCAGGTAAAGAACAAAACAAAACAAAGAGATCACAATCACGACGTAAAATTCCATACATGCCTTCACGTACGAAGAACAATTTAACGCCTACTGTGCAGAGCTTTCAGCGACATACCTCTCCCTCTACGCGGACTGATTTTTACTATTTTAATTAAACTTTCAATGACTGAGAGTAAATTTGGTTTGAGGTATATAAAAACTACATACTGAAATGAGGTTTCAACCACATATAAAGTAACATATATGGAGGGTATCTTGTTTTCTCGAAATTATGAGTATCACATAATCATTTTAAGAATATTATGTAGAAAATAATTTCTTACTATTTCACGCTCCTAGAACCAGATGAGTTCGACATGACCCCAAAGGCGCTGCTTCTTCCCTACTGATTTCGCGGAATGCAGAAAATCAGTTAGAAATCAAAAAGCGGCTTTAGTGTGGTCAAAGAATTTACAATTATTACTCTTACTGGAACTGGGGTTGTTAACTAATCTCAAAGTGAAAGAATTACTTATATAACCGCCTGTGCGGATCGAGATGATTTACTTTATAACTGTTTCAATACAATGCCTATGGGTATCCAATAAAATTTCAAATGCGAGACAGAATTCAGTTCAAAAAATGTTCAGATGTATGTTAAGCTTATGGGACTTAACTGCTGGATTATCAGTCCCTAAACTTACAAATTACTTTTAAATTAACACTAAAAACAACACAAACATCCATGTCCAAGGGTGGATTCGAACCTCCGACGGGGAACGTCCTCGCGCCTCGGAGCATAAGGCCTCAATGCGCTCGGCCACTCCGCCGCGGCAGAATTCAGTTACGTTATGTAATTACATTTGCTTTCCATAACATGATTTGACGTCAGGGACTGATTATGCCACATAACAATCACGGTTCCTCAATTATGCCCCAGCACTGAATTTTTAATAAAGAAAATTATTTTAGCTGATAAACAAAAACTTTTATCAAACCCCCAGAATGAAACTTTTCACTCTGAAGCGGAGTGTGCGCTGATATGAAACTTCCTGGCAGATTAAAATTGTGTGCCGGAACCGGGACTCGAACCTGGGACCTTTGACTTTCGCGGGCTAGCGCTCTACCGACTGAGCTATCCCGACACGACTCACGATGCCGTCTCACAACTTTACTTTCGCCAGTACCTCGCCTTTAGCGCTTGCCCGCGAAAGGCAAAGGTCCCAGGTTCGAGTTCCGGTTCCGACACACAATTTTAATCAGCCAGGAAGTTTCATATCAGCGCACACTCGGCTGCAGAGTGAAAGGTTCATTCTGGAAACATCCCTTAGGCTGTGGCTAAGCCATGTCTCCATCATATCCTTTCTTCCAGGAGTGTTAGTCTTGTATGTTTCGCAGGAGAGCTTCTGTGAAGTTTGGAAAGCAAGAAGCGAGGTACTGGCAGAAGTAAAGTGTGAGGCGGCATCGCGAGTCGTTTCGGGATAGCTCAGTCGGTAGAGCGCTTGCCCGCGAAAGGAAAAAGTCCCAGGTTCGAGTCCTGGTTCCGGCACACAATTTTAATCTGCCAGGAAGTTTTATAAAAACTGATAATCAAATCTCTTGTACTGAATATTTTCTCTACATCACATATAAAAGAGTAGAATAGGGCAACTTGCTACTTGAATGAAACAATGCTGTAAATGAAACCTCTCCAGAGAGATCATTCAAAATTCTTGACACGGATACAAAAACCTCGAGGTCTAACAGAATTTCTTGCGGCGTCCGACGACAGCCCACATAACTGTGCTCCACAGAGCGCTTCACTCGACCACTCTCAACCGAGCGCTACCAAGAATAACACTGCATACTGCAGCGTCCAACACAACACTGGCACTAGCCAAATATCTACAACATCCAGAGAGTTTCACATGTCTTTCAAAATTCTGACCTGATTTACAAAACTACGTCAGAGTATTACACAATTTCTAAAGCATTTCATGTGTTTCGTGAATGAGACAGATCTGCTCGTGCCAAACTTTCGTTGTGTTGTTATGGTCTTCAGTCCGGAGACTGGTTTGATGCAACTCTCCACCCTACTCTATCCTGAGCGTTAGGAGAGTAAAATACTGTAAATAACAAACAGACATTGGAAATCGGTAACAAACACCGCGAAGACATTAACTGTACTATGTGCTCAATCGTGCCTACCCAGAAACATTCCCAGTATTCGAAAAAAAAAAAAAAGTTCAAATGTTTGTAGTACTTATGGGACTTAACTACGGCATCATCAGTCCCTAAGCTTACAAACTACTTATGAACTAGCTAGTCCTAAGGACGGCACAAATATCCATGCCCGATGGGGGATTCGAACCCCCGACCGTAGTGGCCCTGCAGACCGTGACTGGAGCGCCTCAGTCTCCTCGGCCACTGCGGCCGGCCCAGTATTCGACATTACGAATTCCTCATAACGTCGTGGCGACACACAAACTTACATCACATTCACAACAGTAATACGAGTAGATAGGAATTTTACTCGACCTGCGGAGAGCGTAGTTTTCGACTCACGCTTGCACAGCAGTGGTAATTGGTAATTAACAAAAAAGAAAAAAAAATGTTCATCGACAAACGTTTCATTTGGTGTTTTGAAACAGTTGTCTTATAGTAAGATAGTTTTGGCAGCTTAAACCGTTTGAAACCTGTATATCCGAGTGTTTTGAATCGACCAAGTTATTGTGGCTCTTTTCTACAGTATGCGGACGCCTCTGCCATGTATTCAGAACACAAGGACCAGAACCATACCCTGATCTGCAACAAAGTATCATAAATGTGGTCATTTTGACTGATTCTTCCGTCGCTTCTTGGTAGAACATAACCAAATAAATTAAAAACACAATTTTGTGTGTGTTGTACAAGTTTATTTTTGCTTACTTAACCGGTTTTCGGCTTATTAGGCCATCTTCAGAGTACTGACTGCTGTGACAAAGAGGTTACATAGTTTAGATACAGTATGGGAAGAGATGACAAATGACTACACTTAGATTGACATACATAGTATAACACTTCTTTGACATTGTGTTATTACAGTTATGAACTTAAAAACTAAACTGTAGTACAAGAATATACAATGTGTGGAGGATAGAACAAGGAATAAATTTGAATATAACTAGGGAACTGAAACTACCTGCTATTACAAACAAACTGATAATGCTGATAAATAAATATATATAAGTGCCTTGTTAATAATTCTGCACTATAATTATAGATGGTGTTGCATATGACAGTTGTAAGGCCAGGTTTGAAGTGGAATCCAGAACTTAAAATGAATAGTTACTTCATTAGATTAAACTAAACAAATCTGTCTAATGAAATTAATATTCTAAAATTTCAGGTAGATGAAAATGAGTGTTATGTTGTAAGCTACACTGGGACCAAATTTTCAAAACTTAAAAATAAACATAATAAATAAATACACAGTAGTCTGAAACTGTGGGGGTAAACAAGGAATCCAGTTTTTTGAATAAAATAAATAAAATGCGGAATGGGACAGCCAGTGTGGAAGTTGATGGAAAAACTTAGGTAATTGACTGTACTATGAGGAAATGTATGAAGAGATTGGAACTGACAGGGTAGGAGGTAATGTGACTCAGGGATGAATTAAGTGAAATCTAATAGGGGTGAACTGTTTAGTTGTGTTTGATCATTTAATACTAGATCAGGGCTATGGGCTAGGTGTTTATTTATTTCAAGAGCTTCCAAAAAGTTAAGTTTTTGGCCCTTGTTTGCTAAGTGAAAGACTTGACACAGTGGCTGGTAGCTTTGGCCCTCACTCAGTACATGCTCAGCAAATGTGGACTCCTGATTCTGTAGTCTCCAGCTGCGTTGACGTTCAGCTAGTCTAGTTGCTATGCTTCTGCCTGACTGACCAATATAAAACTTATTGCAATCTTTACAAGTAATTTTATATACACCACTGTTGTTTAGTAAAGGAGTCTTGTCTTTGCTATTAAAGATGCACTGAGCTATGGTGTTTGTCATGTAGTAGGAAACACTGTAGTTGCAGGATTTCAGGGGTTTAGATACTTGTTGTGTCATTGGTCCTATATATGGTATTGTACACCATTTCCTGTATTCATTGGAGTGGAAGTCAGAGGGAGCATAGAGGAGGTGTATAATTTTCTTCTTTTGTTTTTTGTGTAAAATTCCATCAATCAGGGCTGGATTGTATCCATTGGTTGTGGCAATAAATTTTATGGTGTCTAATTCTGATCTGAAATTCTCTTTTGACATAGGAACAGATATGAGGCGATGCACCATGGAGTGGAAAGCTGAGTGTTTGTAAGTAATTGGGTGTTGTGAGGAGGCAGGTATTACTGTGTCTGTAGCTGTAGTTTTCCTGTAGATTTTGAAAGAGTGTGTATGTTTAGTGATATCTATGGTCAAATCTAAGAAATTTATGGATTTGTTACCCATCTCCATTGTGAACTGAATGTTTTTGTGTTGGCTGTTTAAGTTTTGAAAAAATGTGTTGAGTTGTCTTGTGGTACCTGTCCACAAACACAGTACATCATCCACATATCTGTACCAGTATTTAATATTTGATCTTAAGGGTTCTTTACTCATAAAATGTGGTCATTGGTTTAGTTGAGAAACGAATGCCCGATAAACGGTGCCGGGGTGTCTTCCCTAGAATCAGCGTAGATACGAAAGCTAATGGATAACCACTGCAGGTTCGTTAAGATTCAATGTTTTCTGTATTAAAATAATGTAGTAAACATAAAAAACTGTTCTCTAATACTTTTACAAAGTATTATTTTTATGCAATATATTTCATGCGCAACACCCATTTGTATCGATGTATATTATTACTACGAACGTTATTTTGTTGATTGTTAGCACTCACTGATCAGTAATGCTAGCGCAGTCATCACCACAACACAGATGAAAGTACAATTCACTGCTAAAATACGAGGGGTCTTCAAATGGAAAAGTACGAAACGACTCTGTGGGTATGTTCAAATGTCTGTAAATCTATCGGACCAAACTGCGTGGTCATCAGTCCGTAGCTTACAAACTACTTAAACCTAGGTAAACTAACCTAAGGACAACACAAACACCCATGCCCCAGGGAGGACTCGAACCTCCACGACAAGCAACCGCGCGCTCCGCAGCGAGACGCTTTAGACCGCTCGGCTACTCCACAGCGGCTCTGTGGGTATAACTGAAGTCTTTATCCATAAGTAATCACCAAAGGCCTGGGCACATTACCCCACTGTTTAACGAGCAGAAGAATTCCCAGAATTCTTGTGGTTGTGACGAGTGCCAGTCCACTACTGTGTCCTTCAGTTCGTCGTCCGAGTTGAAGCGCTTCCCTCTGATATTTTTTTTTTTAGCGGACCAAACAGATGGAAGTCACAGGGCGACGAGTCCGGACTTTAGGGCCGATTCTCAAGCTGCTCCCACTTGAACTTGGCAGTACACTTTGTATGACCTTGGAGACGTGTGGACGCGCAACATCGTGGAGCAGAATCACTTTCTCCGTGAGCAGCCCAGGCCGTTTGCTGTTGATGGACTTGCGTGGGCTACGGAGTGTCTCACAGTACACGTCACTGTTTTCCGTGTTTGAGAAATTCGATGAGTATCGGACCTCAGACGTTGAAAACGACAGTGAGCATCATCTTGCCAGGCTTGAATCTTTTAGGGGGAGGTGACGACGCATACTTCGCGTCCCTAGATGTCGCACTAGTTATCCCAAAGCGGCATATTCGAATTTCAACCGGTTTGGTTCTTAAAACGTTCCGCACATTTTCATTTGAACACCCCTCGTAAAATAACATGAGCCACATTCACGCTCACAGACACGCGGTAAGGATCGTGCGGTCTGAGGCGCCTTGTTACGGATTGCTCAGTCGCTCCTGTCGGAGGTTCGAGTTCTATCTTGGGCATGGCTGCGTGTGTTATCCGTAGCATTAGTTGTTTAAGTCGTTAGTAAGTCTAGGGACTGATATCCTCAGTAGTTTGTTCCCTCAGGTTTAAAAAAATGTGATTACGCAGCCACGTAAGACGACCTCCAGGTGAGTGAAAATTATGCCTCTGAAGTGGGTACATGCCCTACCGAGCTGCAAAATATCGTTCTAGGACCATGTTATCCCCCAACAGTAACGTGACTGTAGGGAGTGATTGACATAATACTGTGTATAGCAAATATTAAACGGTGTTTTCCAGGAACAACACTCGGAATGAAAGGGTTAATTTTTTGCCCATGCGGCTCGATGTAGCTTCAAGCAATTAGAAATATATGTCCATAATACCGTGGAACTTAAATTAAGATTGAAATGTCCTGTAATTTTTTTTCTTGTTAATGAAGACGTTACTCTTCCGAACTATCTCTTGGGCCATTTGTTCGACGTAGCAGTGTTCGAGACAAGACGTTAGTGTGGTACTTTTATATACAAAACGTTGATTTTGCGTCCGCCTGCCTGACTGATTACGCGTTCGGTTAAACGGCTCGACGCCCTCCGTTCAAATGTTCAAATGTTTGTTAAGCTTATGAGACTTAACTATGGGGTCATCAGTCCCTAAACTTACAAACTACTTATGAACTAAGGACGGCACAAATATCCATGCCCGAGAGGGGATTCGAACCCCCGACCGTAGTGGCCGTGCAGACCGTGACTGGAGCGCCTCGGTCACCCCGGGCACCGCGGCCGGCGACGCCCTCCGTAATAAACAGAAAAAGTAAAATAAATTTTAAAAAAACTTACTTTTAGCGGACTTTCCATTCTGCAATTTAAATTGTACATTGTACATGGGAGGAAATAAATTCCAAGATAAGATCAAATTGTTAGTCCGAAATGATTATTATGGTTTTCTCCATTAGGTTCTTCCGCTCTCTCTGCCGTTGGGAACTAAGATTCCTCCTTCGCCTTTGAAATCGTTGACCAGACAAGAGTAAAGTGGTCTGAGGAGAGAAAAAGGATGCATAGTGAAAAGATGAAAGAATACTATGGGAAAAAGAAAGAAGAACAAAGGAGGAAACATTGAAATTGGTGCGTGGTCCTTAGATGGACGAAACGAAGAAAAATAAATAAAAAATAAAAAGAAAGAAAGAAGAAAAAAACTATCGACATATAACGAACACAATCCCACATCCACACACAACCGATTCACCTGAACAACGCGGCTAACTGTCTTGCGGAGGTCGCCGGTTCGATTCGCAGCATTTCAAAGAATTTTACTTTGATTGAGGGTCTGTAACGGTA
Organism: Locusta migratoria; assembly: GCA_026315105.1. NCBI lineage: Eukaryota > Metazoa > Arthropoda > Insecta > Orthoptera > Acrididae > Locusta > Locusta migratoria. Next base: position 545,363,105 of record CM048744.1, read on the forward strand.
TGTACTAGTACTTGTGAGGCCAACTGAGGAGCTATTTTAGTTCACGACCCATCGCGCATATTTTAGTTCGCGACCGGTAGCTCTCCCTTTAGTTCGCAGCTCGGCGGCAAAGTAGGTCGCCCTTTTTAGTTCGTCCGCTCGTTTTGGCTTTTGCTACCGCTACTAAAAGAGCTTTTTCTTTTGTTATGACAGTTTTTTTATATAATGATGTATAATATCTCGCATATAAATGCAAACAATGTTAAGTTTTGAGTTCTCTCTACTTATTTACACTATGGAATAAGAGTTATATTTAGACACTGCTGAATACCTTAGAAAAGAAAATTTCTGGCAGTGAACTATGAAACTACAGCTTAGCTGTATCTCAGCTCGAAATGACGGTAACTGGCAGAAAGGAATCGCGCAATTCTGTGCGCTCTCGCGTCCGCTCGCTGCTCCCCGTCCGTCTTCGGAAAAGGAGCGGACGAACGAAGAGGCGAGGGATGTGCAAGCTACATCGCGTAGTTCGCCTATGGGAGCGCTCTTCCGAACTAATTCGTCCGCGAACCACACAAGACTATTTGGCAGACGCATTGCAGGCAGACCAGCGCCTCCCACACTGGTTGCAGAGCTGGATATTGCACTCCTGGAAGAGTGGCCAAATATCCTTCAAGAACTGACTGATAACATCATACTGTCCATGCCACGCAGGTGTGCAACTGTAGTGGCCGTCCGAAGTGATCACACACCACATTGTGGTAGCCCCATTGTGCCTCGCTCTAACTAAACGCCAAGTAAACCTCATGTAAAGAGCCGAGACAGCAATAATGCATTGTATTACACATACATTACAATTGTAGGCAATATCTAAATAAAACATGTTACCATGTGTATATTGTGTAAGATATCTCACCTGACTTCGAAAGCCGCGGTGGAGTAGCCGAGCGGTCTAAAGCGTCTCGCTGCGGAGCGTGCGGTTGCTCGCCGTGGAGGTTCAAGTCCTCCCTGGGGCATGGGTGTGAGTGTTTGTACTTAGGTTAGTTTACCTAGGTTTAAGTAGTTTGTAAGCTACGGACTGATGACCACGCAGTTGAATTTGAACATTTTATTTCTAAATTTTTATGAGCAGTGTATGAGATGCATATGACGAAAAGGAAGTCATGGGAGCGAGTTAATTGCATACTCAGATACTTCCTACACAGATTGAACAGAATTCCAATGGATGAAGGAAACCACACACAAGAACTAAACATAAGAAGACAAACTGGCACAGAAAAGGGCTACACATTAAATATACTAAATAAATTTAAGAATAAAATGAGAGCACAACTGTCACCAAGTACTCACAACAGAATTGCAGCACAACACACCAATACCATCAGTACAGCTGAAAGAAGACAAACAATATAATATGAAAAATAATTACAAAAAAGGTAAACATGGCACACACTTAAAGAATAGGAAACTTCGTGAAAATAATAGATATAAATTTAGAATATAGGTATTAAAAATACCCACCGCCACCACAGATAAATAAAACGATGCTGGTATGTATCAGATATCGTGCAAAGTCTGACGTTCAGTGTATATTGTAACTACATGTAGAAATTTCACACACCACCTCATGAAACACAACAACCACATCAACAGCATGAAAACAGTCCTCCAAATCCTAAACCACAGTAATTATTTACAATAAAAAATAAGAAACATGCCACAGACACCTCTACACACACACACACACACACACACACACACAAACTTAGTGCAAACGAACTGAACAAATTTAAAATTCCATGGTCTTCGTCGAAAACGAAACAAATTACTCTCAATTACCCATTTCTAACATTATTCAAGCCTATGAAAGTGGAAATCACTAACCTAGAATGCATTAATAGAACGCGCCTGCTGTGGTATGGTCATTTCCAACTTATGCCAGAGCAAGAGGGCCAAAAAGAATATGGCTATGGAATCCGCATCAAAGACCTGCGAGATGCTGGAAAGATGACGTCAGCTAAGCAATTGTGGCAAAAGGTCTTAATGAAGGAGAGTGGAACGACCGAAATCGATGGAAATTGGGATACGAGAAGCAGCGACAGCCGCATAAACTTCGCTGATATGCCACAACAACAACTCAGATACACAGAAACATAAAAGATGTGAACAAAAATACGAAACACAATCTGTGAATAACAATATCAAACATATCTGAAAATCTAAACATAAAAACCCATGTGCCAATATTTACAGGTCTGTCAAAGCCCACACACAACAGGAACGTCTTTCAAGTAAATGAAATAGACTAACCACAAATCTGAGAAATCACACATAACAATAGTAAGATCAAGAAAAAAGCTAATACCGCGTTTTTAGCATAAAAGTAATACATACTTGATGTTCTAAACAAACTTTCGGTGCATACCACGACCAACATCACATGTTTTGAAGATGGCATGGTGTCCAAGTCCAAAACAGACCGGCGAATTATCGTGACATATGTAGCACACACGTAACGTAAAAGCAGGTAAATACGTTATACCATGATAAATATTAAAAAAACTGTGGGGAGTACCACAACCGTGGTAAAACATTTTTGGGTTCATACATAAACTTCAAAAAAGTTTTTCGTCACCACGATTATAGAGGTTCATGGCCCCTTACTTCTTGTTGTTATGGTCTTCAGTCCGGAGACTGGTTTGATGCAGCTCTCCACCCTACTCTATCCTGAGCAAGCCTTTTCATCTCCTCATAAGAACGACAACCCACATCCACTTGAATCTGCTTACTATATGCATCTCTTGGTCTCCCTCTGCGATTTTTACCCCACACCCTTCCCTACAATGCTAAATTTACGATTCCTCGATGTCTAAGAACGTGTCCTACCAAACGATCCCTTCTTTTAGTCAAGGTATGCCAAAAATTCCTTTTCTCGCCAATACTGTTCAGTACCTCTTCATTAGTTATGTGATCTACCCACCTAATCTTAAGCATTCTTCTGTAGCACCACATTTCAAAAGCCTCTATTCTCTTCCTGTCCGCACTGTTTATCGTCCATGTTTCACTCCTTTACAAGGCAACACTCAACACAAATGCCTTCAAAAAAGACTTCCTTACACTTAATATTCGATGTTATCAAATTTCTCTTTTTCAAAATGCTTTTCTTTCCATTGCCATTCTGCATTTTATATCTTCTGTACTGCGTCCGTCATATGTTATTTTACTACCCAAGTAACAGAACTCATCTACCACCTTTATTGTTTCGTTACCTAATGTAATTCCTTCAGCATCGCCTGATTTTCTAAGACTGCATTCCATTATCTTTGTTTTGCTCTTGTTAATGTTCATTTTATACGCTCTCTTCAACACACTGTCCATTCCATTCAACTGGTCTTCCAGGTCCTTTGCTGTCTCTGAAAGAATTACAATGTCATCAGCAAAACACAATGTTTTTATTTCTTCATCCTGAACTTCAATCCCTATTCCAAATTTTTCCTTGCTTTCCTTCTCCGCCTGTTCGATGTACAAATTGAATAACATCGGAGAAAGGCTACAAACCTGTCTTACTCCCTTCCCAACTAATGCTTCCCTTTCATGTCCTTCGAGTCTAATAACTGCGGTCTGACTTTTCTACAAGTTGTAAATAACTCTCCTTTCCCTGTACTTTAACCCTGATGACTTCAGAATTTGAAAGGGTGTATTCCACTCAAAATTGTCAAAAGGTTTCTCCAAATCTACAAAAGCTAAAAATTTAGGTTTGCCTTTCCTTAATCTACCTTCTAAGATAAGTCGTAAAGTGAGTGTTGCCTACCAGGTTCCTACGTTCCTCCTGAATCCAAACTGAATTTCCCCAAGGTCAGCTTCTACAACTTTTCTATTCTCCTGTAGATAATTCGTGTTAAAATTTTGCAACCATGACTTATCAGACTGATGGTTCTATAATTTTCACACCCATCTGCGCCTGATTTCTTTGGAATGGGGATTATTATATTTTTCTTAAAAGTCTGAGGGTATTTCGCCTATCTTATACATCTTAAACCAGGTGAAATAGTATTGTCATGGCTGGCTCTCCCAGAGACTTTAGTAGCTCTGAGAGAATGTCATCTACTCCCGGGGCCTTGTTCTGACCTAGGTCTTTCAGGGCTCTGTCAAATTCATCTTTCAGTGTAGTATCTCCTACTTCATCTGGATCTACTTCCTCTTCCCTTCCTACAACATTGTCTCTAAGTTCATTTCTTTTGTAGAGCTCCTTTATGTACTCTTTCCACTTTTCAGTCCTCCCTTCTTTGCTGAGAACTGGTTGTCCATCTGAGTTATTGATATTCGTAGAGCTGTTTTTCTTGTCTCCAGATGTCTCTTATTTTCCTGTAGGCGGTATCCACTTTTCCTCTTCTTATACATTCTTCTACAGATTTACATTTCGCTTCTAGCCACTCCAGCTTAGCCATTTTGCAGTTCCTGTCAATCTCATTTCTTAGTCGTCTGTACTCCATTTTGCCTGCTTCATTTACTGCAGTTTTATACTTTCTCTATTCATCAATTAAATTTAATATTTCCTGTGATATCCACGGATATTTTTTTAGGTCTTGCCTTTCTAACCATTTTGTCCTCTGCTGCCTTCACTATTTCATCTCTCAATGCTACCCATTCCTCTTCTACTGTTTTATTTCCCCCCGTTTCTGTCAAATGTTGCCTAAAACTACCTCTGGAACTCTTAAGAACTTTAGGTTCCCTCAATTTATCCAAGTCCCATCTCCTTATTTTCCTACATTTCTGTTGTTCTTTTTCAGTTTCAGCCTACAGCTCATGTTCAAAAAGTTATGGTCAGAGACCTTACTTAAAAATGGCAAAAAGAGGTATACAAATATAACATTTTAGTTTATTGCTCTTGTAATCAGAAATGGAGAAGTTGTTCGACGGTAACAAAGACATTCTGAATTTTCGTTCCAGATTGTAGCATACACCAGTAGACCTAGTAGTAGTAGGATGATTAGGCTGCCTACAAAAACGACACCGACGATTGTCTGGTTGAAGGCAAATGCGAGTCTCATCTGCGAATAGCAGTGGATTGCGAGTCTGTCCAGCACGTTGGTGGGCCCATCGGTACCGCGCTGCGTGGTTTCTGTCAGAGCTCGACCTCGACGTCGCGAGACAAGTTGCACGTCTTTCAGCATATTACGTAAGTTGAGTCGAAACATGACGTCCTGTGGCTCGCGAAAATCATCATGCGGCATGCTTCCTCTCAGGGTTCCTCGAAGATGAAATTCATAAGTAGCTGCTGAGGCAGGTTTTTGGCGATCAGATTGAGGTGTCGACAGTCCCTGTATCTCTGTAGCTCCTCCACCTTCGAACCACATCGCTTTGGTTCACTCTGAGACTTCTAGAAACTTACCTTGATGCCCCACGTGACTCAAAGTAACAATGCGGGTACGATCAAACTTCATAATTGACCTTCTAGACATGGTCGCAGTGGAATGGGCGAGCTCTAAGGCGCCTTCCTATGGAGCACGAGGTTGCTCTGCGTCAGAGGTTGCAGTCCTTGCTCGGTCATGATTGTGTGTATGTAGTCCTTAGGTTAGTTTAAGTAGTAAGACCAGGAACTGATAACGACAGTAGTTAAATCCCATACATTTACAAACATTTCATTTCTCGGTATGGCAGAACTACCGACAACAAGAGCTGTGTACTTCCTTCCTGGTATTATAACTGAAACCAATCGGGCGTCTTACCACCTAGAGAATGCCGTGGCGGTCTCGTGTGGCGTCAGGCGCATAGCTGCCTGGGTAACCGCTGGGGCACGGCCCACTATGCCGAAGCAGCGAGCCAGTCAGCTATGCGCGCGCAACCTACTCTGCCTGACGTCACACGAGAGCGCCGCTGCCTTCCCTCTAAGTGGTGATGGTCTTACCCACTTTGTCGCAATGACACTACTACTGCGTGGTTTTGAACAATTTTGAGCAAGCTGAGTGACATCTATAGGCAATCTAAGGAAAGTGTAGTTGATGAAAAACAAACAACCTCAGTGTTAAGAAGATCTTGGATCCAAGGTGTTGCAACACTTTTTTTTGTCTGGATAAATAACCAGTTTTTCATACTTGCAGAAGGTGTAACCATCTCAAACTTCACTATTATTCTACTGTACTAATGGACATTGAGCTTTATAAACCCAATATGATAATCACTGCCTTACATGTGAGGTCAGCTAGTGAGCTGACAGCAATTTCATGTGGGTAGCAGGGAATTTTGTTCAAAATTTTCAAATGTTTGTGTAGCTTATGGGATTTAACTACGGGGTCATCAGTCCATAAATTTACAAATTACTTACGAACTAGCTAACACTAAGGACGGCACAAATATCCATGCCCAAGGGGGGGGGGATTCGAACCCCCGACCGTAGTGGCCGTGCAGACCATGACTGACGCGCCGCAGTCCCCTCGGCCACCGCGGCCGACGGGAATTTTGTTCAAATGTTTGTAGAACTTATAAGACTTAAAGGGGTCATCAGTCCCTAGCTAAGACTAAGGACGGCACAAATATCCATACCCGAGGGGGGATTCGAACCCCCGACCGCAGTGGCCGTGCAGACCGTGACTGGAGCGCCTCAGTCCCCTCGGCCACCGCGGCCGGTGGGAATTTTGTGTCTGCCTTTATATTTTGATATACTCACCACCCACCCCTCCCTCCCGTCTTCCACCTCTATACCTCTATAGAGTTCATAAAGCCGAGCGAAAGTTTCGGTTTCTTCGAATTCTGCGATCGGCCGACCGTGCAAATATTCCTCGAGAATTGCGAGTTGTCTTACAATGAATATTCCTGCAAAGAAAAATCAGATTGAAAGCATCTGAAGGGCCGCCTTGATCATTGACGACATATACTCAACAGAAAAATGTAAGAGTGGTTTACCTCAGTGGAGAAGCACTAACTCGCAATTATGGTAATAGCTGCTCTCTTGCTTCGAGATCTCCTCCTTTCGATCGTAACCGCTCCCGCTTCGGAGGAATACCGAATACGCACTAGAAGCGGACATACTAGCTTCCCAGGTGTGCTGCGTGGGGCGCACACCTGCAGCAAGAAGCAAACGGCGCGGTGCGTCGGCAGGTGTGCTTGTTTACAGTGCGACAGCGGGGAATGCCAAGCAGGAATGCCGGCGCTTTGGAATATGCCGCTGCCTGTTAGCGCAGACATGAGAATGAGGCGGGGCGTCGAACAGCGGCTGCAGCCACCGTGGGATTTGGGTACCGAGAGACAACACTACGAGGTGCGTTCAAGCAGAGAGTAACATATACAGAGAAGCAGCCCCCCCCCCCCCCTAAACCACTGTCCTACGCTCCCCTCGTAGTTCCGTAAGGTGCTAGCAGGTGTCAGGCGGTTCTCTGGCTTAGTACCGGTAGACCACACTAGAGGCGCTTCTGAGGGTGCCTCTCGTAAAGCTTTGTATAATGCCGGTATTACACTATCAAATTATTTGTCAAAGAATTGGACAAAGAAAAATTGGACGTAGTGTAATGGGAACATCGTCCAATATTTCATCCAATCTACGGCCTCGGCCTAGATTTGATCAAAGAAATCGCTCGTCTTCTGTTTCCTGCAGTGAGAAATGTGACCGCTTGGAGCGCTAGTAGTATACAGCTTCCTTGCCACTACAGCTGTTTTATTTGGAGGTTAAATATCTGACATTACTTGGACATAACGTTCGTATTCGTCAACATGGCTAGTAGTGGAATGTTTGTGCAGTATTTTCCAGCAACAATAAAATTTTAAGAAATCAGAAGGGGCGTTGTATAACAGGTGACAAGGCTAATTCACACTGTCCGAGTGTCCGTCACGTCAATTCGCGTAGCCCAATACCCTGCGGCAAAAGTGAGGTTGAGTTACAATCCGTGATATAAAAAAGTCATATATTATCGGAATTGAAGGAGCAATACCCCTAAATCTTAATACTGCCGAAGCAGATTTTAGAATGTATGATTTTGGTAACGTGGTGTGCTAAGTTCTGGGAAATGAAACAACTTTCAAAACATCGACATCTGTTTGCAAGCGAATCTATGTACATACAAATACGTCAGCCAATTTTTGTAAGGAAATAAATAGAGCCTATTTACTTTATCAGCAATGTTTCCCCCTTTACATTGTTAATAACGTCATAAACAATTTAGATTATCCTCTTTGTCAGTGCTCATATTTTCCATTTAAAACGTTATTTAACGAAACTTTCTTTATCAACTTAACAATCTTATTCGTATACACTGTTTGAGTCAGCCTTTTTGTTACTCTATTGCAAACTGTGAAGGATGAAGAGTGACAAAATAATTAGCAGTGAACGGCCTGGCTGTTCTGCCGACGGCATAAAAAAGGAAAATCCTCCCGGTCCCGTAACAAATTTTATTTATCTCGTTCTGACACCCACGGTTTCATCCAAGTGCGTTTCCTTTTCTTTTTTCCCTCCTTCCCTTCTAAATGCAGACACAACGTAACTGTAGTATAAACAATAGCTGAGCATTACACCGCCATTTTGAAGCAAATTTGACAAAATATTGGATGATAGTGTAATACCCCCTTTTGCGTTTCATCCAATTCCTTTGTCAAAAAATATGACCAATATTCTATCCAAGTTTTTCGTCCAATTCTTCGTCCAATAATTTGATAGAGTAATACCGGCCTAAGGGAAGTATGGCCATCTTTCGCGCCGCGTGCCGCCGTCTGCAGTTCGTGATTGGCTGAAATCGAGTCACAGAGTTCTTTCCGCCATCTTTGTCCTATACGTTGCTTGGCTGTCATCAGAAGCCTTGTGAATATTCGTATGTTTTGGTTTGAATAATGCCACAGTGTTGTACTTTTGGGTGTTTTTAAGAAGCGAAGAAGGGAGTACTTCCATTAGGTATCAGAAATGCAGGATGATGAACAGCCTGGCTGATGAAAGTCGTCAGAGAAAACTAGGAGTACAAAAGCAAACTTCGGTTCTTGTGCTGTGGTGATTTTAATTCATAATGTAAATTAATAGATTAGAGATACGCAGTAGCAACAGCAGCAGATACCTATATATTTTTAACTTGAATAAATTTGTGGAGAAAATTCCTGCACAATATCGTGAGGTTAAATTATTCACGCGTCGTTGATTTCATTTGCAGGTAGTTGCCGAAAATACACAAATTTTAGAAATATTAGTGAGTGAACTAGATTCCCGTTTAGATATGAAATTAATATACAGTTTCTGAAACAAGCTTTTCTCATTCGTTTTCATTTGATAGAGTGTATCATTACAGGAAAAAAAAAAAAAAAAAAAAAAAAAGAATTGAAGCAAGACATATAGTAGACATTCAAATTTAACTGGCGTTGTAAAGGCACCTTTAATTTCTGTTTTTGGTAAAAGTCACGTATTGGGTATCTCCTTGCATTTTTCATGTGAGATTGAAGTACATAATACGCAAGAAAATACTCATCAATTATCCATAATCCCAATTGTTTTCTTCATTTACACTAAGCTCCGATGACGAAACGTTCGTGGTCTATTCGAATATTTGGCTACGGTACAGGTCAATCTGAATTTACAGGTGAACCCTTTAGATCTGCAACCTTAAATCAAACAGTTTTCTTAAAATAGGACGAAAAGTATTCCGTAGAGCAGCCAGGTCCGCATGGACAGAACTACGCGTAAGTTCCCGCATCTGTCTGTCGGATATAACACCCTGTATCTCGAGAATGAAAAGAGTTATCGTTCTGCTCTCAAACTTAAATAAAATTTCGATATCTTACCTACATTTCGTCCGCAGCATTGTATGTGCTAAAATCAACCATACACAAAGTCTATGCAATGTGATTTTTCCTCTGCAGAATTTTCAAAATTTTGCGTAGTACTTTACTTAATTTGATGTAACACGGAAATTATAAGTAATAATGAATAGAAATTGAGATCATTATCGAGCGAATATATCACACTATAACACCTGAAAATATTAATTTTTTTTTATCGAATAGTTTTCTCAAAATCGTCTGATAAGTATTGTTAAGCGGCGGGAACGTTGTAGCGTCGGTGTGTAAGCAGCAGCGGAATAGGTCCAACATGGCTGCCGCTGGCAGGCTGGCCATACTTTCCCTATATAGAGCTTTATGCCTCTCGCACGTCAGAGGGTAGCGTGGAGGGGAGGCTGAGAGGAGAGCTCGTGTCGCCTGCCACGAGGCCACGGCCACAGAATAAGGAGTATACAGAAAGGAAACTCCCGCTGCAGTCTGTCGTCCAAAATTTAGTGCGCATGCGCGGAATCGGCCATCTTGAAAAGCAGTAAACGCGTGGTCACTCCCTACTCTGTGGCGTGGTAATGCGCCGTCTTTGCTTGTTAATTGTGTATTTTAACTGCCTGAATCGCATAAAAGTAAGCAAGTATTTGGTGCAGTGAAAAGAAAGAACTGTGTGTCAGTAGTTGGAGCTGTTCAGTTTTTATTATGAGCAGTAATAAAAGAAAAGGCGGCCGATGGTGTTCAGCACCTAATTGCCGCAATAATTCGAATACAAATAAGGATATAAGTTTCTTCACCTTCCCAAACGATGCTGAGCAGTAAGAAAACGTCGCTATATGTGTAGTGAAAGTTAAATGTTATCAGTTTCGAATGAGAGCAATGTGTGCATAATTATTAAAAGTAGCCTCGCTTCTTCTCTTGACGATAACTCTCGCTGTTGCTGCAGCAGTACAATAGCATCGAAATGTTGAAGTTCATTTATATTTTATAAGTTTATCGTTGCAGGGAATAATATAAAATGAATGACAAACAATAGTGCATAAGTAGGCAGGTAAAATTTTACTTACGGCATTGGAGGCGTAGTGTGCTAATGTTGGCAACGAATGCTCTTCCGATACTCAAACAAATAGATTAAGGGGAATAATTATTTTATGCTGTTCCTGCTCTGTGGTTCACAGATTCCTCTATATGCCCTTCTCCGATCAGTAAATTAATGTTACTCCTAATGCAAATACAACTTTTATATATGCCCAGACGTAATTAGTTCTGTGTAATCACGTTTTACTGCACTTTGTGCGAATTTATTCGTGTCAAATAAAACCTGGCAGTTGTAAAGTCACTTTCTCGTTTATAACTAATTTCCCAAACATAACTCCGCTTTATTTGGGATTTTTCTAGAGATAAGCACCAAGTAAAACGATCATCGATTCCACCGTACGTACATTTTCGCAGTTGTATTAAAATTTAGGCGTATTGTTTTCGTTGGATTACAATTAGGTGCGAGAAGAGGGCGCAAAATAGACGAGAGCACAATGAAACGCCGTTTCCTTTCGTAAAAGTCGGTGAGATTAGCTGCAGTTCGTAAAAAGTCCATTTCCAGCCAAAGTACTAAGTGGCTATAGTTGCGCGTTTACTGCTTTTCAATATGGCGTCGAGCGCAACGCTTGGTAACATACAGATCAAAGGCGCCGCCCCCAGCTTTCCCTTCTGTATGCTCACTATTCTGTGCCACGGCTGTGTCCGGCTTGCTGGCGTTTGAGGGGAGGTGGTGGTGGGGACAGCCGCTACCTGCCGCCTGCTCTGGCCAGTTTAAAGGGCTGCTTCTGACAGCAGCGCCATCATGCGAAGGCGGGAAAACTAGGCTTCTCTTTTTCAAATGTTCAAATGTTTGTGGACGTAAGGGACTAAACTACTACTGCTCATCGGTCCCTAGACTTACAGACTACTTAAACAAACCTATCCTAAGGACGACACACAGCCGAAAAAGACCGGGTCTTTAGGAAAGAGAAACCTTACTGCGAAACAGAGCCTACGACCTACATTAGCTTTCGATAAATAGGTCTTTGTCGATCCTCGCTGCCACATTCCATGCTTATAGGGTTGTTAGTTACTTGGACTTTATCTACTTCCTGCTTCAGATCGTGGCCCAAGCCTCTCGGATTCTAAGAAATTTACTGTCACTCTGGTAGTATTCATCGGGCGATCTTCCTCTCAAATAAATGTGTACAAGTGGTAAATAAATTTACGTGGGTATTCACCATGAACAATTTTTAGATTTCACGAACTTCTTTCTTTATATACAGAAAGCAGGTGCAGTCAGGTGTGAAAACTACAAAACCACCAGTTTAATAAGTCATGGTTGCAAAATATTAACACGAATTATTTACAGAAGGATGGAAAAGCTGGCACAAGCCGACTTCGGGGAAGATCAGTTTGGGTTCAGGAGAAATGTAGGAACTCGGGAGGCAATACTCACTTTACGGCTTATCCTAGAAGATAGATTAAGAAAAGGCAAACCTACATTTTTAGCTTTTGTAGATTTGGAGAAGGCTTTTGACAATGTTGATTGGAATAAACTCTTTCAAGTTCTGAAGCAAGCAGGAGTAAAATATAGGGAGCGTAAGGTTATTTACAACTTGTACAAAAACCAGACAGAGGTTGTCAGAGATGAAGGGCATGAAAGGGATGCAGTGGTTGGAAAGGGAGTAAGACAGGGTTGTAGCCTTTCTCCAATGTTATTCAATTTGTACATTCAGCAAGCTGTAAAGGAAAGCAAGGAAAAATTTGGTGAAGGAATTAAAGTTCAGGGGGAAGAATTAAAAACATTGCGTTTTGCCGACGACATAGTAATTCTGTCAGATACAGCAAAGGACCTGGAGGAGCAGTTGAACGGAATGGACAGTGTGCTGAAAGGTGCATATAAGATGAACATTAACAAGAGCAAAACTAGGGTAATGTAGTGCAGTCTAAGAAAATCAGGTGATGCTGAAGGAATTAGATTAGGTAACGAAGCAATAATGGAGGTAGATGAGTTTTGTTACTTGGGAAGTAAAATAACAAATGATGGTCGCAGTACAGAGGATATAAAATGCAGAATGGCAATGGGTAGAAAAGCGTTCTTGAAAAAGAGAAATCTGTTAACGTCGAATATTGATTTGAGCCTAAGGAAGTCTCTTCTGAAGGCATTTGTATGGAGTGTTGCCTTGTATAGGAGTGAAACATGGACGATAAACAGTGCGGACAGGAAGAGGATTGAGGCTCTTGAAATATGGTGCTACAGAAGAATGCAGAAGATTAGGTGGGTGGATCGCGTAACTAATGAGGAGGTACTGAACAGAATTGGGGAGAAAAGAAATTTCTGGCATTCCTTGACTAAAAGAAGGGATAGATTGGTAGGGCACATTCTTAGACATCAAGGAATTGTGAATTTAGCGTTGGAGGGAAGTGTGTGGGGTAAAAACCGCAGAGGAAGACCAAGAGATGGATACAGTAAGCAGATTCAGACAGATGTAGAATGCCGTTCTTATGTGGAGATGAAGAGGTTTGCTCAGGATAGGGTATTGTGGAGAGCTGCATCAAACCAGTCTCCGGACTGCAGACCACAACAACAACAACATACAATGTGAAGCGAATTTCGCGCACGCGGACTTCGCAGTGCGATGACTCATATACCAGCAGTAAAAAATGTCTGTCACAAAATTTCTGGCAGTAAATGAATGTCTAAGAGTGAGATACCTGCAGTGGAATGGCCGAGCGCTCTAACACGCCTTGCTGCGGACCGCACCGTTGTTCCCCGTCGTGTATGTGTTGTCCATAAGTTAGTTTGTTAGTTTAAGAAGTTTGTAAGCCTAGGGACTGATAACCATAATAGTTAAGTCCTATAGATTTACAAACATTTGAACATTTGAGAAAGATGTGTGATCCATACGTCAGTGTGTTTCACAATTACACATTCACACCAACAAACTTCTTGAGGACATAGAAGGCGTCTCGAGGAAGAAAATGAGCATAGAAACTCATGCCCGGAAACTCCATTAACGACGCTGCGAAGAGTTCAAGTTACAGACACCGGCGCACAGTGGTCCCAAATCCCAAAAACCTGGCGAAAAGTATAAAGTATAAAAATTGTTATTCTAGGCACTTTTAATTGTTGGAATAGTTATAGTGGTACAACTAGTAGGTATTATGACCGTAGCCGCGGCGGAGCAGCTGAGCGCATTGAGGCTCTATGTTCCGATGCGCGACGCCGTTCCCCGTTGGGGTTTCGAATCCCCTCTCGGGCATGGATGTTTGTGTCGTATTTGGTATAAGATAGTTCGTGAGTAGTTTCTAAGTTTAGGGAGCGATGACATCGTAGTTCAGTTCCTTAAGCTTGACAAACATTTGAACTTTTTTTTTATTATTATGACCGTGAATAAAAGGGAATCGTCCCTACCTGGCTCAGGAACGCATTTCATTTGTGAGCATCAGGCCTGCCACACTGTTTACTCGTCGAGCGTCGAAAGCAGCACAAAGTTCAGACGTGTGTAGAATCGCTAAAACTTAACACATTTGGAATCTGAAAAATTAAGTCTTCTCCAGAAAGTAAGTACAATTGAAATTGTTATTGACAATGTATGAAATAGTAAATAATTAATGAAAGTAGAGGTATTTTTCTTGGTCGCGTTCTGAGGAATCCTGCTGAAAAAAGCAATAAGTCAGAACTCTTGTCGACTCCTGTTTTTTAACCGAATGGAAATTGTTCCTTAGACATTTCTTCAAAACATATCCAAAAATTAGCTGCGACTTCGGTTTCAGTTATAATTCTGTAATAATGATTAATTATTGTATTCCAATCCTTTTCTTCCCAAATCCTCAAATGTCAACTGTCATTACATTTTCTATTTAATTTATTCACAATCATAATTTCCTAAATTTGACTTCATTGGATTTTCTAATATCAGAAGGTGTACAAACACTAATCTCTATGCGGGAAACTGGAAAGAAATTTCTAGAATGTTAGACTGGTGTATTTTTAGCTATACTGGAGTCGCCACTTTGTTTTAACAAAATTCTTCGAATTTGGAATCAGCGACTCCGAAAACCCCCGATTCCAGACTTTCACTCGAATTGAATACGTTTTTGAAGAGATTTTTCGTCGTATTTCATCCGTCATTTTGTTGTTCTAAATTTTCACTTCGAATTCGTAAATAGCGACCCCGAAAACCGTCAAGTCCAGATTTTCAACCGATTTTATAACGTTTTCGACTTTTTGCCAGCTTTTTGGGATTTGGAACCACTGTGCGGCGCCTGCTGCTAGACATCCCCTCCAGCAACTTGGACGCCCTGTAGCGTCGTCAGATTGCGTTTCCGGGCATGGATTTCTATGTTCATTTTGCTCCTCAAGACGCCTTCTACATGCCCTATAAGTTTTTGGGGAAATTGTGTAATTCTGAAACAGTGACATATGGGACACACTTCCATCTCAGTCTTCGATTTCCATTTACTGCCGGAAATATGAGCGGTACGAAATTTTGAGAGAGACATTTTGTTATTGCTGGCACTCCGGAGCCCGAGCGGGTGAATTTTGCTTCACGTTGTATATACACACGGTGAGGCACTTAAAACTGGTTTTTTTTTCGGAATATTTGGATAAATAAAACCTGATCAAAAAGTTGTTCACCTCCAAGAGTTGTTCATCTCTAAGCTCGACCCCTGCACCGTCCCCGGAGACGGGAGTGGGGGTGACTTTGAAATCTTAAATAGGAACCCTCCTTTTTATTGCAGATTTGGATTCTCCATGAAAAATACGTATCTTTGTATGAAACACTTTTTTTACGGCATGATAGATGGTACTGTAATCGACAAAAATAAAAATGTGTTAAAAGTGTTGATAAACGTCAAATATCTCCAAAAATACATATCATCGGGGGTCGTGTTCGGTCTGCCTGGTGCAAATCTCTTTAGGTGACCCCACTGCAGTGACTTGCATGTCGATGGTGATGATATGACGGTGACAACGAAGAGCAACATCCAGTCCTCGAGCGAAGAAAATCACCGACCAGACCGGGAACCGAACCTGGGCCAGGTGCGTGGTAACCCACCACGTGTCCCCTGGACTACGGAGGCGGACACACGCAGTCGAATGAACCACATACTGCGATGAAGCTCTCAGTCTATGGTCAGACCTTTTCACTGTACTTCAATGATTTGGACTTCACACATCTCTACGTAACTGTTCCACGACGTTAACGGTTGCAGAGAGAGAGAGTTGTAAGTTAACCACCCTCCGCTTTTTACCAGTTGCCGCCTTGCTCAGTGATTATTTACGGTATTAAAAGCAGATGTTATTGCCCTGATAAAATTGTATTGCAACGGATAACGACTTTTTACACACAAAAGACTGCAGCAGCTGATAGCATACCGGTGGCAGTTCCCTTACTAGATGAAATTCCCCCATTTATATTCTCGCAATTCCCCATTAAATATTCTCACTCTCTTTTTAATCATTAATTAAGCATAAATGGGACTCAGAATTTCATAAGAACAACAAGAGACGAAATGTTTAACTATTTACACAAGTTTATTGAATTCACTGTACATCTCCCTATCATCATTTTAAAGCCAAAAATACAAAATATTCATTCACTAAATGTATCAGCAATGGATTGAGACAAGGATCGTAACCTTATATTCATACCGTACATTCTTTACTCTCTCATACTGCACTCACGTGGCTATGCACAACATTCCCATTATACAAAATCATTTCCCCTCTGAAATAAAGACAGAATTAACACAACCAACACAGTTCCTGATACTTTACCACGGAGGCCACCATACTCACATCCTTCCTCTTCGACAGCCGGAAACGTTCTCCCTCTCGTGGCCGCTCCCCGTCCTAACCGATCCTCCCGTTCCAGTTCGCGAATGGCCGCGCCCTCATTGGCTTGTGATCTAACGGGACCTTCTGCCAACCTACGAATTCTGAAGGAACTCGCAAGTCGCAGCCACTTGACTATCTCATCCCCAAGGAAACCTATCTGCCACACCCCAAAACTAAAGTTGGCAAACCTACCGAGTGTTCTGCATCTCTGCCTTCCCAGCCGCGGCTTCATGCACACTTACAGACCCTCACACACACAATCACATAGGGTATAAGCGGAGTTGGGTACTGTGGAGCAAAGCTCCTTATGTGAGCGGCGCTCACTTATTTGTCCTGCAATAACAATTTTAATAAATAATAAAGCATTCTTGTCTCCACCTAGTACATCCCCCATTACAGTGGCACTAAAGGCCAAGCACACTTTTACGAAATGATAATCAGATGAAAGTAACGTACACTGTAGTATACAAGGATTTAATGGAATGATACTACAGTATCGTTTCAGAGTATCATTTCCTCGTACTATGAGGTTCATAAAAATGTGAAAGAATATGGTCAGAGGTATTCTAATCTGACCCCTCATTGGAATGTTCCTTCGACAACGACTTTTCACAGTATTTCCCAACTGTTTGCTGAAACTGGAATTGTTAGACCTGGAGAGAGACCGACGTTCTTTTTTTTCCCTGTGTATTACCGTTATTCATCCATTTTCCATTCAGTTTTATTTTTTCTGATTGCATCGCCATCTATTATGAAAGGAGAAAAAGGTTTCATACAAAAGTTACGTATGTTTTCGCGGAGAATCCAAATCTATAATAAAAAATAAGCGTTTCTATTTCAAAGTAACCTCCCCCTTCCCGCTCCCGGGGCTATTGGAGGGAAAGTCGAGCTCTATGTTAATGAAGGGCCCCCTTCGAGGTAAACGACTTTTACTCCGACGTTTATTTAATCTGGTTTGTACTGTTCAAGATAAAAAAAAAAAATTTAAAGGGCGCTATTCCTCTAAATATGCGGAATCAATTTAACAAAATATAACCATGGAACGTGTATGCTGACCGAAGTATTTCCATAGCTACAATTAATTAATTCAAATGCTTGTAAAGCTATAGCACCAAACTGCAGTGGTCATGAGTCTCTAGGGACTCGAACCTCCGACGGGGAGCAGACAGGCAGTCCGCAGCAAGGCGCCTTAAAGCGCACGGCCATTCACGCGCAATTACAATTAATTACTTAGAAAACATATCCGGCGCACTTGCTGATAGCAGAATTTCCCTTTGTTTTTTACCAAATGAAGTGCCGTATTGCCCTCCAGAAGGATATGTTTTTATTTACAAAAGATCCTGATGCATTAAACGCTATAAACATTGCAAGCAAGCAACCGAAAGACAATGAACCCTCAATTTGTGAATTCACTGATTGGACTACCAAGTCCCAAACATATTTTACATTATACTGAATGTTACTAGAATACCATATTGATATTTTATGCTAATTGGCATTATTATGTGTCATGGCAGCTAGTTAAACACCATCGCTCACTTTAGATTGCAAAATCTCTTGCTTCTATTTAACGTGACCTTGCTGCGTTGTTTTGCACTCCAAGCAGTCATTAGCAATTCAGCTGTTCAAATTCCAGGCTGATTTATAGGCTTTGTAATGGCGTGCAGGCTATCGTGATGTAGAATGCACAAACTGCATGAAATGGGACTCTGCTGCCTATAGCGGTCTAACAGGCTGCCGAGCTAACTTCATGTCTTACGGAATCTACCGTAACCCTTACGTGCCGCCATTAAGAAAAGGTTAAATAGCTTTCAGTTTAAATAACCTTTTGTTAGAAGGAAAGCACTTGTGATTGACTTACATGCTAATATATCATCCGTATATAGTTTTCCTCCCCGATTATCATGAAGACTTTCAAACAGGTGGAACGCCATGTAGAAGAGAGGTATGTACAAATCTTTAGGAAAAAAAACCTAATTAAAACTGCAGCGTAGACGACTGCCTCCCGCGCCATCAGTGTGGCCACATCGATCGACCGTTCTCTTTGAGAATCCTCGTTCATTGTTTCTTGAAAGGTCGCAAACCTGGCTGACTCACACTTCGCCTCTGCCTAGTGTGCTCTGCAAACATTGTTACACTACTGGCCATTAAAATTGCTACACCAAGAAGAAATGCAGATGATAAACCTATATTCATTGGACAAATATATTATACTAGAACTGACATGTGATTACATTTTCACGCAATTTGGTGCATTGATCCTGACAAATCAGTACCCAGAAAAACTACCTCTGGCCGTAATAACGCCCTTGATACGCCTGGGAATTGAGTCAGACATAGCTTGGATGGCGTGTACAGGTACAGATGCCCATGCAGCTTCAACACGATACCACAGTTCATCAAGAATAGTGAATGGCGTATTGTGACGAGCCAGTTGCTCGGCCACCATTGACCATACGTTTTCAGTTAGTGAGATATCTGGAGAATGTGCTGGCCAGAAAAGTCCGTACAGGACCTACAACACGCGGTCATGCATTATAGTCCAGTCAATTGGTGCTCAAAACAGCCTGTTTCGTAACAAAATTCCGAGAGTTGTTTTCTCAACGGTTCTGTATGTTTTTGGGGGCGCTGAATTCGAAATTTCAAGTTTGCTGCTTTTACTCAAAAAAACTCTAAATTTTCGTACTTTTTTCAGTCTCTTGCTGATATCTCGAAAACTATGCTTTTCCCGAAGCAAAATTAAAGTAGACAAAATTTCCTACAAAATGCACTACTCATGTTTGATTTTCTGAAGAGCAGTATAGGCGCTAGAACTCAATTAAAAATAGCAAATTTTTCGGCCCTTCTGCGAAAACGTCAAAAACGCACACTTGCACGCCCTACAACTCGAGAAATTAACATGTTATCAACAAAATCCCTACACCACGTGAAAGTACATTACATTTCCTACAAGGGACGTTTATAATATTCCATTTTCTCGTAATGGGGGAAGCACCAAAAGGAAAATTACTTGCAATGCTTTCTGCGCTGTATAGTGTAACGCCGCCTCCCATCTGCCTATCTCTCGCCGGCGCTATATTTTCGATGTGTTGCACTGAAAAGTGACGTTTTGAATGGATTAAAGAGAAAGTATGTTTGAAAAAACATTATCAAATTATATTTGAAACATTTTAGTTACATAACACTGAGCAGAAAACTGAATATGAAATCAGCATGTGTTGTGAAGCGAGTGAGTGTTGAGCCCAGGATTGTCACAAAACCTCCTACACCACGTGAAAATACATTAAATGTCCATCAGCCAAGTCATAGTGGTCGAACCCTGCCCCCACCCTCTAACGGGACGGTCCTTCCATTCCTTTCTGGTCACATTCCTGCTAATAGATTCCCTCTCCAGATACTTTCGAGCGTCTAGGTCATCTGATCTTATCTTGCTGTAGTTTAGTCAGGTCAAAGTTCCCAACGTGTAATTTGAGACAAACTGTTAGAAGATGGGACACAGAAGAGTGTTGTGAGAGAAAAAGGTTTCAAATCTTTCATTCAAGCCAGTAAGAAGAGACAGGATGGTAAGTTTCTAATATTTAAGAAGAACACTGAAATTGAGGTTCATGGAAAATGTAGGAAGAATTACTTGACAGGAAAGTATATTGCTGCTTAATTATATCCATTATTGATGTGAGGTCGTGGTTGTATGCTTAATTATTTTGTCAAGTAGGCTCAACCACATAGATCGTGTATAAAACACTAAAATATGACGCGTTTCAAGGGTCAAGCCCTCATCATCAGATAAAATATACAAGAATCTTTAAAACCCGAGACAAATAAAATCCAAAACGTAATAAAAACTCCTCAGCATACTGTGCTTCGTCAATATTGAAAACAGTCCCCAGTACTGGCGGCGCATAGCACTAGTGAAGCGCACGGAGTCAACAACACGAGTGGGGCGCACGTATGATCATGAAAACAAAGACCTCTAAATGCCAAAGATCATCCACATTCGGGTGTTGCGAAATCGTTTGTACAGTAAGACAGAGGTCGAAATTTAAAATAAACGACTTTTGTTATAATAGGTCCACAAAGTTTTTAAAAAAGCTGTATGTATTGCCTTGAACTTGTTCATTTAATGAAACGTCGCTTTTTACGTTATGTATTGTAATCTCTAGCTGTTCTAGCAGATCTAACTTTCTTCCCTTATCCTGTTTATGTAAAATCTTCAGGTCATCTTCAATCTGCTTTAATGGGTGGCCAGTTTCGCGGATATGTGTAGCTACAGCGGACTTATCAAAATTGTTAAGTCGGAAGGCGTCCACGTGTTCCTTGTACCTAACTTTAAACGATCTACCGGTCTGACCAATGTAGCTGGCATTGCAACTACTACACTGTATTTTATAAACCCCTGCTTTGTCATATTTATCAGTCTTTTGGTTTAAATTATTTCTTAATTTATGATGTAACGTATTATTAGTTTTAAAAGCAGCTTCTACTTTAAAAGGTTTTAGTATGTTGGCCACTTTCTGAGACAGATTACCAAAATATGGAACCATTACCCTCTTGATATTATCCGTGACATTTGTATATGATTTCGCACGTCTTTTCTTTCGTATCAGGTTATTAACTACGTTTTCTTGGTAACCATTCGCCTTAGCAAGCTGTCTTATAATGTTAAATTCAGTGGTTATATCTTTTTCGTTCATTGGCACTTTGAAAGCTCTATCGACTAAACAGCGTAGGGCAGAAAGTTTTTGGCCATTAGGGTGACAAGAGCTGTTATGTATTAGAATGTCGGTAGTTGTAGGTTTCCTATATACTTTAAATACGTGTCTGCCATCCTGCTTCGTAATGTTAAGGTCAAGAAACTGAAGTGTGCCACCCTTCTCTTGTTCATGAGAAAATCGAATTTACCGTTGAACAAGAGAAGGATGGCACACTTCAGTTCCTTGACCTTAACATTAAACCCGAGTTTGCCTTTAAACCCCACTGTTTCTTATGTGGAGAGGAGGTGCCTCTAGACTACGCCAAGATAAAAATAAAAAAGCCCCCCTCAAAACGTAATTTGGTATACCCTGTGAGGAAATTAGCCGTTAGAGAAAATTGTGCTCAGACTGGCGAGAAACTTAAATAATGAATATGGGCGCAGTATAGTACGACGTGTAGAGCCAGTTACTGACTTGGTAGCAGCTGATGCGCAGTACCATTCCCTGTGCATGAGTACTCCAGGCTCCACCGACTCTTCATGGAGTTGGCAGACGCCCATGGAGGTGGGTTGGAAGAGGCTATGCAAGCTATTTACTGTATTCTAGAAAACAACGACGAGGAATGTCAATTCAGCATGGAAGAATTGATAGAGCCGATTGAATGTGATTCCCGTCCACATCAGACCACTATCAGTGCTTACATCATACCTCACTGCATTAACAGATCCTTCAGCCCATCCAAAGGAAATAACAGCTGCTGATGAGTTTTTGATTGCGCTTTATGGTGGTAACCACACAACCACTACACTCAATAAGCTGAGTTATAAGCAAAACGTCAATTCAGCCTATCAGGATACAGCAAACATGGCTTCCATATCTCCCACTGAAACTGCGCTCAACAAAACACCTTCAGAGTTTTTCTTCAGGTGCAGCAATGGATCCGCAGCAGTGGGGCTGGAAGTTGACAAAAAGTGGGTTGGCTCCCATTACTACACTGAAACCCCAGGCTCCAAAGAAGCTTCTGCAACTTAAATCTTGCAAATACAAGACTGCCATGGTCGGCGTGGTTGCAGGCGAGCAGGACTTTTCTGCACGAAACTGTGCCAGCAATGTGAAGGATTGTGCTCGAACATTGGCGACACTTTGAATACAGAAGACGAAGAGGACTTGCACGAGTCACTTGCAGCACCACTGTCTGAAGCAGCTGAGGTGAAAGAAGGTATTAAATCACGTAATATTTTGAAGCATTTTGCGTCTTTATTAATCAATCTTTCTCTGTCATAATATTAATCATTCAATTACATTTTTTCAGTTGAAGATCAACCACTGACTGTTCAGCCTGGACTTCACCAAGCTCTTAATAGTTGCTCGAGATCCTTTACCTGGATCTTCACGTGACCAAAAACATTGCCTGTGCCGAAAACACCCAAATGGAGACGAATAAAATAACTGTGCATATGACATCAGTAGAGGTATTTCTTCATACAAGTATCGCTACACAACTTATTTGTGTTTTGTAACCATAGCCGGCCGCAGTGGCCGAGTGGTCTGCGGCGCATCAGCCACAGTCCGCACCGCCGCTACGGTCGGGGGTTCGAATCCCCCCTCGGGTATGGATGTTTGTGTCGTCTTTAGTATAAGATAGTTCATAAGTAGTTTGTAAGTTTAGGGACTAATGAGGCCACAGTTCAGTTGCTTAACAAACATTTGAACATTTGAATGTGTAACCATATTGTAACATTAAAGGCACTCTTTTTTTTTTCAGATGGAACACCTGAACTCGTACTTCACTTATTTCATGATACATGTTCTTCATGTTACTATGTAGATTCAGCTTTCTGTTCAATGACATGTACCTAATGTGATGTAAATATAATTTGATAATATTCTTTAAAACATACTTTCTCTTTAATCTATTCAAAACGTCACTTTTCAGTGCAACACGTTGAAAACATAGCGCCGGCGAGAGATAGGCGGGTGGGAGGGGGCGTTACACTATAGGTCGCAGAAAGCATTGCTTGTAATTTTATTTTTATTGCTTCCCCCCATTATGAGAAAATGGAATATTATAGACGTCCCTTGTAGGAAATTTAATGTACTTTTATGTGGTGTAGGGATTTTGTTGATAACTGGTACATTTCTCGAGTTGTAGGGCGTGCAAATGGGCGTTTTTGGCCTTTTTCGCATAGGGGCCAAATATTTGCACTTTTTCATTGAGTTCTAGCGCCTATAGTGATCGCCAGAAAATCAAACATGAGTAGTGCATTTTGTAGGAAATTTTGTCTACCTTAATTTTTCGTAGGATGAACATTTTCGAGAAACGCATAGTTTTCGAGATATAAGCAAGAAACTGAAAAAAGTACGAAAAAGTAGAGGTTTTTTGAGTTTTTCGTTGTGAAGCCGACCTCCTACAAAACAGCAAACTTGAAATTTGAATTCAGCGCGCCCAAAAATATACAGAACCGCTGAGAAAAAAACTTTCGGAATTTTGTTACGGAAAAACCACCGTTTGACTGAGCTACTCGTATTATCGTGCTGAAATGTAGGGTTTCGCCTATATAGACCGGCGCACCGCGGCACCACAGAGGCAGTACGGCACAGTTCCACGCAGTTCGTCAGTTTCGATCCAGAAGTTCAACAGAGTGCAGCCAGCAGTCTACTTAGTAGAAGTCGAAAGCCGCGGTGGAGTAGCTGAGCGGTCTAAAGCGTCTCGCCGTGGAGGTTTGAGTCCTCCCTGGGGCATGGGTGTGTGTGTTGTCCTTAGGTTAGTTTATCTAGGTTTAAGTAGTTTTTAAGCTACGGACTGATGACCACGCAGTTTGGTCGGATAGATTTACAGACATTTGAAGAAGTCGAAACTCTACTGCCAGGATAGATTTACAGACATTTGAAGAAGTCGAAACTCTACTGCCAGGCATTGATATGAACTGTGTAATAGGAAGAATATTGTACCATCATAAGCACATCAAGGTTAAGTATTCCGTTCATCTTATCAATAAAAGTATACGTGGACTAATCAATTATTTTACTTACAGACCCATGTCCTCATTCTTGCTAGTCCTGGCCCACCTACAGTATAGCAGAGTCACAATATTCTGAAAAGACTCTTCTGTTTCATATACTTAGTCGAGCGATGGCTGTCGGTATATTGTCTACATTGTGGCTGCTCCTCCATCGCAATATTAGAGCATGAACACTAAAACTGAAGTACCGATTTTAATGTTAAAGGCTAATGTTAGAGGCTAAAGAAACTTACATAATACGAAAGGTACTTTGCGACAGATGCAGATGTGCACAAAATAATGTGTGTACGTAGCAGTTGAGAATGGTATACGCAAGTAGATGCTTTCTTATCTATAAATCAGATGTTGCCTTCTCTGTCACACATAGAAATCTCCAATAATAATAATAAAAAGTGAACAACGAAAGTGCCTTACCAACTTCTGACATGTTTACGTATCAGTTGTTACGAGAATTGTAATTTTTTTTTTTTTTTTTTTTTTTTTTTTGGGGGGACTTAACTACGGGGTCATCAGTCCCTAAACTTACAAACTACTTATGAACTACCTACAACTAAGGACAGCACAAATATCCATGCCCGAGGGGGGATTCGAACCCCCGACCGTAGTGGCCGTGCAGACCGTGACTGAAGTGCCTCAGTCCCCTCGGCCACCGCGGCCGGCTTGTTACGAGAGAATTGACACACACACACAAAAGTAGTCGTTTCGTGAAATCGCATTATAAGATGTTCATGGGAGAGGTGTGTATTAGATCTTTGGCAAAGACTCTACGCTACCTATAACAATCTTTGCTTCCGTGCCAGAAAAGGTTGCTCTGCACAGCACAGCAAGCTGTGCGTGCGTGTACAAGAACATTGTGAGAAATAAGTTGCAATTCTATTTGATGAAGAAATTTGAAAAAAAAAGGAGTAAACTGACGAGGGTGGGAGATTTTTATAACGATTTTCATAAAAAGGAAGCAAAACAATATTTTTCCATTTTATAAAGAGAATGTTGAGCAAAGACTTTATTCTTTGTTGCCCACTAAGCGTAGTTGTTTATTTTTGTTCATCTCTTATCAGGCATTCAACAGATGGGATGCATTTATTTTCACATTTGGCGATTGAACGTTAAGGATTGTATTGCTGAGTTTGTTCTGAGATAGAGTGAAATATAAAGAGTTTAATCTCATACATAAATTGTAAAATATACAAATTTAACTTTTTAATGAAAATATAGGGAATAACATAAAAGCTAATAAAAGGTATGTGATGTAATTTATTTAATCACAGAATAAACAAATTTTTGAAACAAGATGGAAAATTAATTCTTATATAATTTGTGGATTCTCATTGCACTTATGCGTTTACTGTGGTTACAAAATAATCAGCTTTGCGATAGTTTGAGAATAGTATCACAAGTGCGGAGTCCAGTGCGTACAGGCAAGGCACAAATATTTTGTTAACATGAAAGTAATCTGAACAAAACCAGTAATAAACATTCGATGCAACAATACATTTTTCTCACAGTCAAAAAAAAAAAAAAAAAAAAAAAAAAAAAAAAAAAAAAAATATATATATATATATATATATATATATATATATATATATATATATATATATATATATATATATATATATTCTCTCTCTCTCATAGCGTTGAATGGTATTTCATAACACTACAATCAATGAAACCAATTTCATAAATATGGTAAAGTAACGCGCCAGTAACATACCCGCGACCACGAGAAACCATTTTATTGATGCAGATGGCAATCTTGATTATAACTGACGAGAGAAATGTCATAGTTGACAGATCTCCATCAACACTGTTTATCCGACTGAGAT
Source organism: Locusta migratoria (assembly GCA_026315105.1). Classification (NCBI taxonomy): domain Eukaryota; kingdom Metazoa; phylum Arthropoda; class Insecta; order Orthoptera; family Acrididae; genus Locusta; species Locusta migratoria. Next base: position 545,389,218 of record CM048744.1, read on the forward strand.
AAAATTTGCAGTTTTGACCTTCAAGATAAGAGGAATGGCACTGTCTACATAATAATGTGTTGACATTCAAAACAAGAAACACATCGTTGTCTACTTAAGAAAATTCAAACGTTTGTAGAGCTTATGGGACTTAACTACGCGGTCATCAGTTCCTAAACTTACAAACTACTTATGAACTAGCTTATACTAAAGACGGCACAAATACACGCCCGAGGGGGATTCGAACCCCCGACTGCAGCGGCCGTGCAGACCGTGGCTGGCACGCCGCAGACCGCTCGGCCACTGCGGCCGGCCTCTATACAAGATTTCGTATGGTACATGGTGGAAGGTACCTTATTCCAGACTTCGTCACTGTTTGACTGATTACCATAACATTTGGTAGATTCGGTCAATTTTTCATATGCTGAGAAGTGTAGAGATTGGCAGAAAAGGAGTAACAGTAATGGCAGAACCTGGAGGGTGTGGGAGGATGTAAAAGGGGAGGAGACAGAGGAGAAATCAGAGGCAAATAGGGAGGAGGGACAGAGGGGAGAGGAGGAATAAATAAATTGATATAAAGAAAGGAAGGAAGGATATATACACTGAGAGGAAGAGAAGGATAGAGTGTGGGTAAGAGATATTCGTGGATTGAGGCGATGTTGATAGTCGAAGGGGAGAGGAGGACAGAGACTAAAGGAGGGAGGAGGAGAGGGGTAAAGGGAGAGAAGGAGATTAGAATGTATATCCAGTTCCCACTAATAAATAAATTAATAATACTACGTCTGAAATGATACGATCTACGCGAGCAACAACAAAAAAGTGCCGCTTTCCGGGGCGTGTGTCTGACTGCCCTGTTTTGGTGTATTTTTAGGCTATTTCCACATCCACTATTTGAGTACCGGCGTGGTACCCGTTCCGCCTCAGTTTCACGACTCGCAAACTTTTAGAAAACCTTTGAACATTTTCAGACGTAAAATATTATATGCATACAATTTTTCCTGGAAAAATTGATGGCTTTGTAATTCACATCCCGTGATGATAGGTTATCACCTACGGGAGAATACACAAGTTGGGAACTAGAGAGAAAAATGCTCCAATTAAAGCATAACAAGAAACTGTGTCCTGGCCAGAACCAAAGTTGTAAAAGAGGAGTACCAGCTAATTGCCTTACCTGACAGCTCCCGAAACATTTAAATCCAAAAATCTACATCAACACTCCGCAAGTCAATTCGTGGTGTGTGGTGGAGGGTACCACTGCCATTCCTCCTGTTCCAGCCGCGTATGGTTCGTGGGGAAAACGATTGACGGTAAACCTGCGTGTGGACGCTGATCTCTCTAATTTTATCTTTCTGGTAGTTGCGCGAGTTTTACATTGGAGGAAGCAATGTGATGGTTGACTCTTCGAGAAACGTACGCTCTCAGAACTTTGACAGAAGTCCGTACCGCGATACAGAACGTCTCTGTTGCGGCGTCTGCCACTGGAGGTCCTGATTTTCTCCGTGACGGCTTTGCGCTTACTAAATTAGCCCGTAATGAAGCGTATTGTTCTCCGTTGGATAATCTCTAAGTCTACTATTAACTCAACCTGATACCGACCCCACACTGATGAGCAATACTCAAACGCTGGCCGAATGAGAGTTTTGTAACCTGCTGAGGATTCTTCCGATGTATCTCAGTCTGTCATCTGTCTTACGATTGATGGAATGTTCTCGTTCGCCGCTGGCTGAATGAGAGTTTTGCAACCTGTTTCATTTGTTGACAGGCTACACTTGCTGAGGATTCTCTGAATGTATATCAATCTGTCATCTGTCTTACGATTGATGGAATGTGGTAGTTCCAACTGAAATCGCCCCTTATGTCTACTCCTATATATTTTATGAAGTAACTGTTTCCATTGTTTATCTGGCTGTTGCTCAGTTATGTAATAAAGGATCCTTCTTTCTATGTAAACGCAACACTTTACACTTGTTTGTGTTGAGGCTCGATTGTCATTTCCTGCGTCGATACACTGCAGTTCATCCTCCATTTCGTTAGCCTTTTGCAGTGTCGCAAAATACAGCATTATCCGCAAAAAGCCTCACTGAACTTCCGACGTTATCTTCTAGATCATTTAAATATATATTGTGAAAAGCAACGCTCCTATACCACTGCGGCATGCCTGAGATCACTTTAAAGTGTGAAGACTCCTCTCCATTGAGAATGACATGCTGCATTCTGTTAGCCAGGAACGCCTCAACCAGTCACACAGTTGCCCGATAATCTTGACATATTCCCAGTTTCTTACAAGTTAACCCTAATTATCAAGTAAGTGGAGGGGAATTCCATCTGTAATACAAGGTATGCAGAAGCATGTATCCTACCCTTCAGTAGCCCGTAGTGTTACATTGCACGAAGTGAGAAATGTCACGTTGGGTGACATTATTCCACGTTATACGACGTGTTCATTATGAACAATGCCGGATATATCAGTTCTTTATGATTTAAATGTTTTTAAGCTGTCACGCTGAACCAACCCAACTAAAATAGCTTGTGAAAGGATAAGGCTGGTTGATCGGTTGATCCAGCAGACGTCAATGAAATTCAACAAATAATATGAGGCGCGTCCAGAAAGTAAGTTCCGTTTGGTAATAAAATGACATTGTACACAGATACGGAAGAAATTTTCATTGCACAAAATTCTACAACTCTTAAACTACTTTTTCACATAACTGCCGAAATTTTACAGGCATTTGTCATAGCGTGGCACCAGGTTTTGTATACCTTCTTCATAGAAATCTGCCGCCTGTGTCTTCAACCAGTTGGAAACAGTTTCTTTCAGCTCGTCGTCATTGGTGAAGTGATGACCGCCAACGAAAGACTTGAGATGTAAGAACAGATGAAAGTCGCTAGGAGCGAGGGCAGGGCTGTACGGAGGATGGTCAAACGCGTCCCAGCCAAATCCCTGTAGGAGGTTTTTCGTCCCATTTGCAGTGTGTGGTCGTGCGTTGTCGTGAAGCAAAACAACACCTTTTGACAGCAGTCCCCGGCGCTTATTCTGAATTGCACGGCGCAATTTCCGAAGTGTCTCGCAATAAGCATCTGCTTTGATTGTTTGACCACGCGGTAAGAAGTCAATGATCAATGATCGCCAGACTTTGCGCCACTGCCCTAAATTACATTCTGAACTCATCCACAGCGTTTCGTGAAGGCATGTCATTTGAAAATATCGTTGGTGGTACATCAGTCGGATAGTAGGGATATTAAAAGCGGTGCTGCCGTCTCTTACTCGCGAAGTGTGTGTCAACACCGAGTTTCACCCTCTGAATTTCCTCATCTTCATGCATGAAAAACACGATACCGAATGAAACACACACCTACTTCTGTTACCTAAAGTCAAAAGATACACTTAAAAAACGAGAGTCATTGGCCGCGAGTTGGGGCAACTGTGCGATGACGAAGAAAATACTTTCCTTCGGGACCTCCAGGCATGTTTAATATTAATATTTGCATGATAAATGAAAAATTACCAGGGCGACATCCAAAATTCAATAATAAAAATTAATAATAGCAAAGTTTTTAATAACACTATACAGTGTACTGAGAAACTTGAGGGCGGTTAGAGGACTAACTATAAGCACCAACTGCAGTGATGAGTCACACGCACGGGAGAATTTCCGGGAACTGGAAAAATGTTCAAATGTTTGCAAACCTGTTGAACTAAACTGCTGTGGTCATCAGTTCCTAGAGTTACAAACTGCTTTAACTAATTTACATTAAGGACAAGAAACACACCCAAACTACTTTAACTTACACTAAGGACAATACATACACCAATGCCCGAGGAGGCCGCTAAGTCCGTAGCATTGTGCCTTAGACCACGCGGCCATTGCGCGCGCCCCGTGAATTGGGTTCGACGCAATTTCATGATAGTTCTTAGTTTCGGTTTGGATAAAGTTGCGCAGTTTCTCCATATCGTCTCAAATTGAAATTTATATTCTTTAAGGTGGAGCTACTGCATCTGGGTAGCATGGAAGATGGGTAACTTGATATTAGCGTTATGCTCGTCCGCTATCATTAGTGTAACAATTCTGATAAGTTGGTAGTGGCTTTCCCGATTACGGATGCCACAGATATTCCGCAAACCTATTGTGTAACTAACGGTGCCAAGGAGGTAGAGTATGACAAGGAAGGAAAGTGAATTCATGATTTCAGTCTCTACAGGAAAGCTCTCCACAGCAAAAGGTTCATTCACGACCTTCGGTTTAGATTTCTGAGAACATGTTGCTTTTTTTTTATGAGAACCAGGTAGCAATAGGTGAGCCCGAGTACGTCGTGTACGAATTATGAGGGCCGTTTTTTAAATACTGAAACGGTGGATGTAATTTGTTTATGTAGTGAAGCATGTAGCTCAGATTTCACATGTTAGTGAAGTAGCTCTTCCTGGATATTCATGTTCGGGTAGTTTCCTTCTTCGCAGCAAATGAACTCAAAGCTAAAACAGTATGCACTGAATTCTCTAACAAAAGGAATAGTAAAGCCTTGCTGTCATACACAGCAGGCTGAAAAATATCTACGGAGACACCACATTGAAAAAGGGCAATGTATATAGATGGATGAAGAAATTTAAAGAAGGAGAAACTAGCATTACATACAAACCAGGCAGTGGGAGGCCAGCAAATAGGACCAATGATTTCAGTCGCCAACGACTGGACCTGATTGGTGTGGACAGACGAATCACGCTTTGTGAGCTTCCTGCGCAGCTGAACCATAATGCCGTGAAAGAGATGGCAAAATATTATCGGAAAGTGCGTGGGCAGCTGTTAGTGATTTGGACAGTAGGGTGGAAGTCTGCTCTAAGCTTCTGGAAGCGTTTTAATCTAGCGAAAACAGTTTCCTTTTTTCTTTATTTATTTATTTATTTATTTATTTATTTATTTTCTTATCTGCTCTTAGAGGCTGTCAGGACCAGATCTTTAGCCTACGGCAGGTAACGGAAAAGTGCTATGAGTGGAACAGGGAATTGTATCTATGTTTCATAGATCTGGAAAAGGCTTATGACCGTGGTCCTAGGAGGAAGCTACTGTCAGTTCTTCAAGATTATGGTATAGGAGGCAAACTTCTGCAGGCAATTAAAGAGCTTTACGTAGACTGTCAGGCAACATTTAGAGTAGATGGCAAATTAAGCTCATGGTTCAGGGTAGTTTCAGGGGTAAGACAAGGCTGTAACCTGTCACCACTGTTGTTCATACTATGCATGGATCATATGTTGAAAGCAGTAGACTGGCAGGGCGGGGTTAAAATAGGTCAAAACAAAATAAGCAGTCTCGCATACGCGGATGACTTAGTTGTAATGGCAGATTCGATTGAAAGGTTGCAAACTAATATTTCAGTGCTCGATCAGAGGTGCAAGGATTATGATAAGAAGATCAGCATCTCCAAAACGAAAGTAATGTCTGTGGGAAAGAGATTCAAACAGATTGAGTGCTAGATAGGAGGAACAAAGTTAGAACAGGTAGACAGTTTCAAGTACCTGGGATGTATTTTCTCACAGGATGGCAACGTAGCGAAAGAACTGGAATCGAGGTGCAGCAAAGCTAATGCAGTGAGTGCTCAGCTAAGATCTACTCTCTTCTGCAAGAAGGAAGTCAGTACCAAGACTAAGTTAGCAGTGCACCGCTCTATCTTCCGACCAACTTTGTTGTATGGGAGTGAAAGTTGGGTGGATACAGGTTACCTTATTCATAAGGTAGAGGTTACAGATATGAAAGTAGCAAGAATGATTGCAGGTACTAATAGATGGGAACAATGGCAGGAGGGTGTCCATAACGAGGAAATCAAAGAAAAACTGGGAATGAACACCATAGATGAAGCAGTTAGAGCGAACAGACTGAGATGGTCGGGTCATGTTATACGCATGGGAGAAGCAAGGTTACCTAAGACACTCATGAGCTCGGCAGCGGAGGGTAAGAGGAGTCGAGGTAGACCTAGAAGAAAGTGCTTAGATTCGATGCAGAATGATTTTGAAGTAAAAGGCATAACATCAGACGAGGCATCAATGTTAGCATTGAATAGGGGATCATGGAGGAATTTTATTAGAGGTAATCAGTCTCTAATGATGATGATGATGATGATCTGCTCACAGTCGATGAGAAATGAGTATATGCTTATGATTCGAAAACAGAGAATCAGTCGAAAGAGTGGCATCACTCCTCTTCTCCAAAACCTAAAAGTTCAAAAGCCACCGATCACCAAAGAAGCTCATAGAGACACTTTTCTGGGATGACGAGGTAGTCATACTCGTTTATTTTCTGAAACATGGCTGATCCCTGAACAGTAACAGCTACATTATAACACATTATATGGCTTCGAGTAGCCATAAGAAAGAAGAGACTAATTTGAAATTGATCCAAATGCATCATGACTATGCGAAACCCCATACGTCTTTGGCCACAAGTCAGGAGACTGGGAAACTGGGCAGTGATCCGTCCTCCACGTCTAGCCCAGACTGCTCACATTCCGGCTTCTACTAGTTTAGCCCAATGAGGAACAGTCTTCTGAGACAACACTTTCAGGGCACAGATGAGCTGAAACAGGCAGTGAAATGTTCAAATGTTTGTATAGTCTATGGGACTTAACTACGAGGTCATCAGTCCCTAAACTTACAAACTACTTATGAACTACTTACGAACTAGGACGGCACAAATATCCATGCCCGAGGGAGGATTCGAACCCCCGACCGTAGTGGTCATGCAGACCGTGACTGGGGCGCCTCAGTCTCCTCGGCCACCGCGGCCGGAAAACAGTCAGTGAAGCAGTGGGTTTTAGTGCAACTTCGAACTTTTCAAAAGAGGTTTAGAGTGTTGGATTCAACGATGGTGGAAACTGTGGCTTGTAATGGACTCTATTTAAAAAATCCACTGTGTAACAGAAGAAGAGTTCACTGAGTTACGCTCGTCGTTGCATTACTTTCGAACGACCATCGTATTTTCCATGTAAGATTAATCTGTTCATTGTAGTGACAGGTAAACATTACTGAATCCCAATTTACAACCAGTTTTGTGTTACGGGCAGCCGTCATTCATACTTGAAAAACAACAGCTGAAAGTGGGATTGTTTTTCCCGCTTATCGTGTATGTAGGTCGTAAAATTATCCCAAACCAACCGTTGCTATTTAATTAATGTGACTGACTAGTGCGTTCACTAAAAGAAGGAAATGGTGGAGCAAAATGACCCACTATAATGGACTGTACAAAAAAACTCACGGGAGGAAATACCTCGTAATTTCTCGTAGCCATTAGAGCGACCGTAAACGGCGATGCTCGGGTACACACGACAGCTTATTTTCTTGTTTTGCTTTTTCTACGGCCACACAAAGCGTTAAGTTCACCGCCTGTTAAACTGTCTGTCCCAACAGCCACACGTTGGCGAGTAGTTACACAACGCTGCGTTAAACAAGTACGAAATAAAACCACGCTCTTATCTTCGAAAGAGAAACATCTGCGGACAAATAAAAGTCGGCAGTTTATGCAACACATTTACACTGAGATAAGGGGAGTACTTTAGAGAATTAGTTCGGAGAAGTTAATATAAAGAAGGCTAACAGAGATAATGGGAAGTGGCGGGATGACTGGGAACAAAGCGGCACTCTGCCTCCGTCTTACTGTAAGTGCGACACTTAAAGTCACTCCACTGACAGCCCTCTTCAACCGCAATGAATTCAAGTTAAACTATGAATAGGTTAGACGAGCACTCTCTAAAGCAACTTCAGTATGTACAAGTCATTCACCAAGGGGTCTGTACGTGCTAGCAGACCACTTACAGACAAGTTATTGAACCACTGTAGAAGAGCGGCTACTACGTTGAACCTTCACTCAAGCAGAAGGAGTGTAATGGTGTCAAAACAACTAATTCTCATCGGTAAAGGCTACAGATCCAAAGCTCTTGGAATTCCTTATCAATTCGTATTTCTGTAACATGTTGAGATACCTACTTGTAGTATGATTTACAGAACAAAGCTTAAACCTCGAGTGGTCGTGCAGATAACAATACTCACCTAAGTCATCCACTCCTCTTTAAATTAGAATTGCTCCTTTGTATTGGTAACAAGGAGATTAATGGGCCAGGAATCGGCGAGAGAGTGTTTGAAACACATGTGTCATTTGGAAATTTTCGGCTTTTTTTGGCTGAATCACAAATGTCCTCTATGCGGCCTTTGTGTAATTAGTTTTTTATGCTTTCTTTCAGTTTTACACTTACTTAACACAGTTTAGCTCTCATTATTTCATATTAATTATGTTCTGTTTATCTTCCCATATACTTCTCGTTTGCGCCCTTTCGTGTAATACTTGTCATTGTTTTCAGTTTCGGCAAAGCACTTAATCTTATATATTGTACCAGTAACATTTTTTTGTATTTTATAGGTAGTATATTTACCAGTTGGGATGAGCGATTTTTGTTTCTGGACTGACACCCTCCTTCACGATTGTAGATTGTGAAATGATGTACTCGATAAATTTAGAAGTGTATGCCTCGTATAGTCAGCAATGCAAGAAAAGATGTGGCTCTTCAAGTTGCCAAAGCAATTTATGGTTATGACAACAATATTACCGGTGGTAACAGATTTTCCAAAATTCTTCCCAAGAACGTTATTTTAAAAAAAATAATAATATCATTTCAATGTACGGGAACCTAAGAGAAAAAGAAGCAGTCACCAAAGTCCAATTGATGGTTCTAATATAAATAAAAATATACATTTTATAATGTGTACTTTAATAGAAAAAGGCAATGGATGGCTATTGTCATCCATATCGTGTAACTTCTCCACACCCGAGCAGTGAAATGTTAACACGTATTTACATATCTAATTTCACATACATGACAGGTTATTGTTCACTGTGAATCACTACCTTGCATTTCCTTGTCAATAAAGTTACGTACTTCAAAATATTTGTGTCCCATGATACTGACGTCAATCTATCGTGTAGATGGCATGTATGGTATACACGATATTTATTAACATGATTCGGAAGAATTATCTTCAGAACGGCCTCCCGCAAGGCAGTGTTCTAGCACCAATGCTATTCAACATTCATACCATCGACCAACCACTTCCAGTCCAGACAAAAAGTTTCTTAGACAACCTGGCTTTGGCGAACAATACCAAGAATTTCGAGATGCTGGAACAGAATCTCATTGCGAACCTGAAGACACTCTCAGTATATTATAAGGAAAATCACCTCAAGCCCAATCCAGAAAATCAAAAACATGTGATTTTCATTTAGAGAACAGAGAAGCATCACGGAAGCTGCATGTAAACTGGAACGGGAAAAAAGTTGGAAGACTGTAGTATTCCAGTCTCCCATGGCGTTACCTTGCATCGCTCTCTGACTTCCAAGACATAATGTACCAACCTCAAAATATTTACTGCGCAGAGTAACTGGTTCTGCATGGGGTGCCCAGCCTCACAGAGGAAGTATTACTGCCCTGAAATTCTGCTACTGAGTATGCTTGCCCAGTGTGGTATAAATCTGCCCAATCAAAATAAATAAATAAAAAAGAAAAGAAAATATGTCGACGCCACACTGAATGAAACCGTCAGGCTGGTCACAGGCTGCCTGAAGCGAACAACAATACAGAAGCTGTACTCACTCGCAAGCATAGGCCCACCCGTTATAGGTGCCAATAACGAGAGATACAAGGCCTACAAAACCCAAACCCACACCCTGCACGGACATCAGCCACCTTCCCGAGTGAAATCGAGGACGAGTTTCTCTCAGACCTCTGTTCCACTTGACGTAGGGATAAATTATGGATACAGAGGTACCACGACCATCCGGAACGAGTTGAAATTCAAGAACCTTTGTCACGCGGGAACCAAGAAGGATGGTACACGTGGAAGTCCTTAAACGGCTTGCAAGAAACGAAAACCTAAAGAAATGGGGCGTCGCGCAAGATGAAGACACAGTCTGTGAGTGTGGGGAACAGCAAAGTTGGACCCATATTCTGAAGTGTCGTATCTGCGGAAACTCTCATACAGGGTTAGAACTGACCCTGACTGACAGCATCGCAGTCAACGTAGGCAAATACTGGTGACAAGTCGTGTAAATACTGTAAATTACCTAAATAATGATGATGTTATACCTTTTCTTTTACTGTGTTTCATCCTAAAATAACTTAATCTGTTTAGTGTATTAAATTTAAGAGCTTTGACTTGTTATGTATTTATTCATTCTGTATACACCTTTTTGGTACTTCTCACACGAATAAATAAATAAATCTTCAAAATTGAATAATAGTATACAGGGTGATTCAAAAAGACAGCAACAAGAAAAGTTTACCAACTAACACGGCACATATGGCATATACCAAGGATCGGTAAACACATGGGAATTGGGAGTCGCAAGCGTCACGAGACGACGCCACGGTCACTGAACCGTTGTAGACAGTTTAACGCTTCGTTAGAAAAGTCAATCTGCCGCGATGGAGTGGCCGAGCGCTCTAAAGCGCCTTGCTACGGAGCGCGCTGTTGCTCGCAGGAGGTTCGAGTCCTCCTCGGGCATGCGCGTGTGTGTTGTCCTTAGTTTAAGTTAGTTGAAGTAGTTTGTAAGCCTAGTGGCTGATAACCGTAATAGTTAAAGTCCCATAGATTAACAATTTTTTTTTGAAAACTTGGATCTCGCTACTGCAAAAACAAAAATGGCGTGCAAGTGGACCCTATTACCAACAGTTATCTTGCCTCGTTTATTTTTACTATAAGCCCATTTACCCAGTACAGGGAACAGCCAAGGATACTCCACAGTTTCTCGACGATCGTGACGCTGTTAGTGAGGATGTAACTGTCGTGGCAGTTCTCGCTGAACTGGAGGGCAACTTCGCGGATTCGAATCGGTATATTCTGATCACGCGTAACCTGTCAGGTACTGAGATCGTGAAACCTGAGACAACGCAAGCAAGCACCTGCCACTTCCGAATCGCGCAGAGCTGTGAAGAGCAGGGAGCACGCTTAGAAATGTAGAGGTAACTACTCTTCAAAGGCAAGCCCGTGAATGAGAAAAATACATGTAGCGCTCTTGAGTAACTGCCACAGCTATTTAGAACCCCAGTCGACCCATAGGTCCATTTAGATGTTTTAATCGAAAAGGTGACCTTTCTAACGGAGGCTTAATTGGATCGCGTGTATCATCTAAGGAGCTGGTAGACAGTAGGGATTCGAGAAATCACCGGTCAAAACCGATACCGGTATTTTATTTCTGAATAACCCAGATTGTTTGGTATTCATTTGGTCTTGGTTATAGAAACGTTTTTCATTTCTGTTCAAATGTGTGTAGAACTTATGGGACTTAACTACGGGGTCATCAGTCCCTAAGCTTACAAACTACTTATGAACTAGCTAAGATTAAGGACGGCAGAAATATCCATGCCCGAGGGGGGATTCGAACCCCCGACCGTAGTGGCCGTGCAGACCGTGACTGGAGCGCCCCAACCCCCTCGGCCAACGCGGCCGGCTTTCATTTCTGAAAAACACCAACATGTAATATTGCCACATAAACGGTGCTAAAATATTTAGTTTTTAATTAAAATTTCAAAAGAACACGAGTCATATTTATTGATTAAATTTACACTGGTTTAAAATATTGGGTGGCTATAGAAAATGGTAAAAGCACTCAGACAGTTGAATGTAGCAACAGACATAAGAATCGATGTAAGACCGCTAAGACAACTGTTTACCTGTTGCCCCATTGCGTGTTTTCTATATGCGGATGTGCAGTGTGTAAACCACCTGGTCCAAATAGTTATGTCCCGCACTCATACAGGGACATGGATTGTATTACAGAATGGCACGATCCTTAGATTGGAAGTATTTGACAATAAGCGGTAGTAACAAGACATCATGCAGGATTATTACTATACAAATCTGATTATCTATATTCGCATTGCTACCTGCAGTGATAACTGAAGCCTTAATTTTGAGGTTGCTTCAGGGTGAAAAAATGATACTATCCTAAAGTAACGCTTCACAAAGTCGTCAATAAGTGATCTTCAGTTACCATAATCGCCGCACGTGCTCCCTCCACCTTTCCTGTCTTTTCCTTGAGGCAGTAAGACCGATTTTACCCCATATGGATTTAGAGCTTAGCTTCTATTCCTTTACGATCATTAAAGTTTTTCAATCGTTGTTCGAAATCTATTCTTCTAAAGAAATGGAAAATTTCAAGATGAAATTTGAGTGACTGAAATCATCACTGCCATCACTGACCAAAACAGGTAGTATATGGACGAAATGTTGTGATTATTTATGCAAATTAAGAAAATCAATTTACAATACTAGATCACGGTTAACTTCAATTCTCGACCATTTAGGAGCTTTTGATACACTCCCAAACATAGAAAGCCTACTGCTATAAATGGAAACCAGAGACTGCCATTACATTCACTAGTCAATTCTTTCATAACACTAGAGTAACTATGATTGACGGTGTCGTAGTGTCAGTGGTAGCCTAACCAGTTCCACAGGTATTTTTCGTCCTACTTCTACTAGGCTGTTACCAATGGTCCCTAAGAAAACACTGGCTTCTATATGTGACCAAAAAGAAATTGAAGAAAGATAAGTGTTGAACGACCCGTCGTCAGCGCGCTCATGAGAGTTGGAACACAATCTCGGGTTGGTTCTGTAAGGACGGGGAAGGAAATTGGCCGTGCCCTTTTAAAGAAATTATTCCGGCATATCCTAGACCGAGTTAGGTAAATCAAGGAAAAACCTACGTATGGATGGGTGGATGCGGATGTGAACCGCCGTCCTCCTCAATTCGAGCCCAGTGTATGTTGACTAGTGTGCCACTTGCCGCGGTGGAATAGCCGAGCGGTCTAAAGCGTCTCTCTGCGGAGCGCGCGGTTGCTCGCCGTGGAGGTTCGAGTCCTCCCTGGGGCATGTGTGCGTGTGTGTGTTTGTCCGTAGGTTAGTTTACCTAGGTTTGAGTAGTTTGTAAGCTTCGGAATGATTACCACGCAGTTTGGTCCGATAGATTTACAAACATTTCAACGTTTTTAGTGCGCCACTTCGCTCGGTACTTGTGATCAGATTTCGTTTCTGGGTGAAGTTTTGACGTTCAGTCGGCTAACGCCATTCGCTTTGCCGGCCACGGTAGCCGAGGGGACTGAGGCGCTCCAGTCACGGTCTGCACGGCCACTGCGGTCGGGGGTTCGAATCCCCCCTCGGGCATCGATATTTGTGCCGTCCTTAGTATTAGCTAGTTCATAAATAGTTTGTAAGTTTAGGGACTGATGATCCCGTAGTTAAGTCCCATAAGCTACACAAACATTTGAACATTGGAATTTGAACAGTGCATGCTTTGTGACGTACGCCTCTACCGAACTCGAGAACGTGATCCACGCGGACCACTGTTGAAAGCAGTGAAGACCAACGATGTTTATAACCGGAAATAACAGCAATGTATAGAAAGAATTGGTTCTTCCAAGAACCGATTAACAGACAGGCGACGAAAAGAAACGGTTCCAGCGATAAGCGTCATCCCTAGCGTGCAAGACTATTGCGCTAGAAGGATTTCTTCGAGTTTGAGAGGTTGCGCCGTTCACTGCGTCTCGATGTATCTGAAGAAAACTTTGAGCATGCCGTGTAGTAGGCGTCCATTTGTAGCATGCGCCTAAACAACTGCAACTCCATTTAGGAGCACGGGATGGCCTTCGCGAAACAAGTTTTAATTGCGTCACATTTCGTGATTCTGCAGGACAAAATAACACCTGCACACCTTGTTTTTCCCGTGCTGCTGTCATTTTTTCGACTGTAAGGTTACTTTCCTCCGGCACTACAATGCAATTTCACATATTGCGGCTCAACATCCTCTTCTTGGTATAAACAGCTGGCTTGGCCAGCAAGATCCCCAAATGACGAAGTGGGAACATAACTTTGTTCAGGAGCTGCAAGAACCATTGGCACAATGTAGCAAAGGCACAAGGCGCTTGGGAGACACTATCACAGACACCTTTACGATATTCTGCATGCGAGAATTAGGAACGGCCAGTTATGAATAAGAAGTGATTAATTAATTACATTTCATTCCATTCCTTGATGGTGTTGGTGGCGGCTGGTGCAGCAACAGTGTTGAATAATTAAAAAATGCTCAGTCTGCAACATACTGCAACAGAGACTGAGCATTTTAATGATTAATTAATATATAGATTATTTAAATCGTTCTGTTACTTATATAGAATAATCTTATTCCGAAAATAGATTAGTTTCGAAATGCTTCATTGATAAATAAATTGTGCAATACTGCAACAGGCACGTTTTTATTCATCGAACTGCAGACACTGCTGCTGAATTGTGCCATGGAGTGAAGGAACGTGTTATGTCTTTATCTTTAGTCCCATAAATCATTCAGATCGAATTATTTTTAAAATTTCTATAAAAAAAGTCCAAATTACACGTTTCTTTTTATAACCAGCAAGTTTCTCTTACTGTAAAAGATCATTACCAATTTCTTTTTCATTGCGGAAACATTCATCTGCCTAAAAGGAATTCGTAAAAGCAATTAATATTACCAGCAGCAAAAGTTATGAAAAACTGAACGGAGAAACGGCAATTAATGCTGTCTTTTACGCTACGCCTCGATCGCCAAGTTATTTCTGTGTTCCCTGCCTTTGAAAGCAGTCTGTCGGAAGAAACGGAACATGCGACTTCTTCCAGATATTTAAGAGCTACACTAGGCAGTACCCAAATATGAGAGTGGCTCGAAGATTATTTAAGTAATAGAACCCTTGATGGCGAGACTAAGCTATAGTCAGAAGTGGCCCAGGGGACCGCGATGGGACCGCCATCCCATCTATATAAATGAACGGACGGATAGAATGATTTGCATTCTCCGGCTGTTTACTGATGATGATGTGGTGATGCGGTGTACAAGAGGGTGTCGTTATCGTAGTAGGATGCAGGAAGACTTGGACCAAATTTCTAGGTGGTGTGAGGAATGGCAACTAGCGCTAAAAGTAGAAAAAAGTAAGTTGATGCATATCAGTAGTGTGCTGCTTGACAGAGTCTCGTCAATCAAATACCTAGGCGTAACGCTGCACAGAGATATGAAATAGAACGAGCGTATTAGGACAGTCGTGGTGAAGTCAAATGGTCGACTTCGCTGTATTGGGAGAATTTTGGGAAGGTGTGATTCGTCTGTAAAGGACACCCCATATAAAACGCTTGTACGACTCCGTCTTGAATATTGCTCAAGTGTTTGGGATCCCCACCAAATCAATTTAAAGGAGGACATAGTGGCAGTGCAGGGGCGGGCGGCGAGGTTTGTAACTGGCAGATTCGATCAACGTGCTAGTGTTACCGAAATGCTTCGGGAACTCAACTGGGAGTCGCTGGAGGAGAGGCGACGTTCTTTTCGAGAAGCACTGTTGAAGGAATTTAGAGGGCCGTAATTTGAGATGGATTGCAGGACGATTCTACTGCCGCCAAGCTACATTTTGCGTAAATACGACAAGGATAAGATTAGAGAGATTAGGATGCATACAAGGATTCGTTTTACCCACGTTCTATATGGGAGTGGGACAGGAAAACAAAGTTCAACTGTTTCAACTGTTTGTATAGCTTATGGGGTCATCAGTCCCTAAACTTACAAACTACTTATGAACTAACTAAGACTAAGGACGGCACAAATATCCATGCCCAAGGGGAGATTCGAGCCCCCGACCGTAGTGGCCGTGCAGACCGTGACTGGAGCGCCTACGTCCCCTCGGCCACCGCGGACGGCGAAAACCAAGTAACTAGTACTGGTACTAGGTACTCTCCGCCACAAACCTTTGAGTGGATTGCAGAGTATGTATGTAGCTGTAGATATGCAGGAAACACTGATTCGTTGTCTTTACAAAAGTGCAGAGGGGATGATTCTCGGTTAAACACCCGCTGATCTAAACATAATCAAATACAATAAAGAAAATTCAGCCAACAATCAAAAGTCTTTACAGTTTCCAAACGTGATGGTGACGTCATCTTTGGACGAATTACTTCAGGACAGGCGGTATTTGGAATTTAGGCCAGCGGGATTCGGGACGAGGGAGCATAGAGCTTCTCGTACAGTGCTGAAAACATGATTTTCGTGCCGATTATCTGCCATGATCGAACTGTCCCACGGGATTATAAAGAGGTTTCTCGAAAAACCATTTTAAAAACGCTCACATTTAATGTGATCAACGTATCAACAATATAATGAGATTGGTTTGCAACTCGCCTCAAAGATGTGTGTCAAACAGAGACAGGCACATAAAAAAGGCATACAGACGTAACCTAGCTTTCAACCACTAGCCTCCATCAGAGAAAAGACACTTCACACAGACACAACCGTCATCTCCCGCTGCTGTGTTCTGAGTCACTTCCAGGTTTATTTACTAGAGTAATTTAAGTAATATACATCAATTAATAAACTCATAATTTACCGTCCCAGCTAGAACAACGCAAATGTATAATGTACAATACTTTCTAGGAAACTTCTATTTCGTACAGCTTGACAGCATTGAAGGAAGACAAGAAATATGTCGACTTTCACCGAGGTGAACTAGGGCAACTGAACGATCTACGACTATTAGAGCCAGAGAAAATGGCCAAAAGTGTTATAATTAATTGAGAAGACAATCGATAGTTACAAACTAATAATCATGAATGAAATGTCGTACTTCCTAATCGATTAACAGAGACATTACAATTATTCTATTAATTTCGAGAATACACCTGTAATGTCACCTGAGAAAAGTACACTTTCCTGTCTGAATTTATCACAGAAATTTGCTGGTTATTAAAAGAAACATGTAATTTTGATAGCCGCGGCGGAGCGTAGCATAGCGCCTCAATGCGCTCGGCCGATCCCCGTCCGGGGGTTCGAATCCCCCCTCGGGCATGGATGTTTATGACGTCTTTAGTAGAAGGTAGTTCATAAATAGTTTGTAAGTTTAGGGACTGATGATCCCACAGTTAAGTCCCTTAAGCTTAATCAATATGTGAACATTTAATTTTGATATTTTGTATACAATTCAACTTTTCTATTTAAAAAATAATTGTATGTGAATGATTTATAGGACTATAGATAAAATAACAAGTTCCTTCACTCCATGGCCCAGTTCAACAACAGTGCTTGCATAACTAGCTGTCACCTCAAATCTGAATAAAATTATCGCATCCTAGAGGGTGTTACATTTTTCGCAGAATGCACGTGAATCTTTTCCCATGCTAAATGTAAACACTATCTTACGTGTGGATTATTATGTGACATATGGAAAAAACGTACAGCGAACTCCGGTATTATGTACACCATACATCGTCAGGCGCAAGGTATTATTCGTTTACCGCACCATATATCAGGTTAGACATCTCCTCCATTAGTCGTTTCTCTAACGTATCTAAGTTTACACTAGTACTGTGATATAAAAACAAAGCTATCAGTTTTAAGATTACGGCTATGTACGGTAGACTTAACGAGTCACACACAACGTACGGTAGCCTTAACGTGTATATAAATCACGGAAGACCATTCTAACGGCGACAGTAGCGCAGCTAACGTACACTGCTATCTTACTAAAATACCATTTGTGGTCCTCTGACTACGATGTTAACGTTATATAGAGCTCCCTTGGTAGATAATATAATTGTATCATATCAAGGACCACTTTACGGTATACAAGTAACTAGTATTTCGTAAGTTATCGCCTCTCCGACAATGTTTTCACTGAAAAATAGTACTGCATATATTTCTGTATATAGTGCTGCATACATTTAGTGTCTTTAAGCATGTTAGCTGTGTATAAGTTATTTGTGAAAAGCAGCCACTGTCTCACAAAATTTATATTAGGCACGAAAAAAACGAAAAGAATCTTTTATCTTGAATACATTTTTCCTAAATTTTATGTGCTTGGCTACGACAACGTGACTACAAAAATCTTACAGTGCTACGTCACTATGCAAGATTTCAGCGTCAAAATACGTGTGTTGTGGTTTCCTCAAAGCTCGCCACGTCTTATTCAAACCTCTCCAGAATTTAATATATGATATAAATGTGTTGGGATATTTGCATGCGTTCTACTCCATTACTTATGTTCGCTTTGATCGTGCTTGTGTTGTTTCATTTCCTAGTATTACTATGCCCCTACGATTCAGTATGCTGTATGATCCGTCTTTTCGCTCCTGCAAAAACTCCTAAATAACGAGATAGTTGCCACTTTATACTAATACCACGTTGAACATTTCGCAGCATACTTGTCATGATAATAACATTTCTTAACAGTTTGTACCTCCTTTTCGTCCCCTCTATATCATGCTAGAGGTTAAACCGGAATGTCGAACTTAAAACCACCCACATGTAACGAAGCTTGTTCTTCCAATGTTCATGCTAAAATTCAGTAAAAGTATGTCTGTTATCTGTGTCATCGTTAATGATCCAAATTAAATGTTCAAAAGTTTGTTAACCTAAGAAACAAAACTGAGGCCATCGATACTTAGACTTACAAACTACTTTAACTTACTCTAAGAACAAAACACACACACACACACACACACACACACACACATACCCATAACCGAGGGAGGACTCGAACCTCCGACGGGAAGCGGCCATTTATCTGTATCGTGACGACTTAGACACCACGGTGCCGCGTTACCAGTGGCATAGCGCCTTAGACCGCGCGGCTATTCTTGCACGGATTTCAGATCCAACTGTGTTGATACAGCGCAGAGGAATTTTCCAGATGCCCCGTCCATAAGCGTATGACCAAGCTATTTTAGATTCTTTACAAAGATTAGAGCGCGAACAACTTATTTTCTGACAAATAAATAAAATTGGCCCGCGATTTAATCTTGTGATTGTGGAAGTTTTTATTTAAATTCCAGTGCCTTGCGTCTCAACGTTGGAACTAATTTATGATTTGTTTCGTGTACATCCGTTCCAGAACTCAACAGCAAACAAAAAAAGAAAACATCCGTGACTGTTAACGGGCATCGAATCCAAAATCTCTACAATAGCTTGCGCTAATTTCCTTGACCTCATAGTGAAGCTTATATGTTAGTTCTTAATCAGCCATTCTCCATCGTTAAAACAACTCATACGATTACTAGGCCTAAACTGATGACTAAAGTTGATCCTCGTTTAGTGATTACACTGCGTGAATACAAATTGCTCACATAGGTTTTATAAACATGTCTTACGACCAGATATTCTGCTACGGTAACAATCGGCAACTAATATCAGCCATAGCGCTGGCTCTATGAGAATACTAGCTGCAAACGTGTTTATGTATTCCCATCGTCCATTAGGCCATTCAATCGTGGTTCCTCCCTGTTCAGCGCCTTCTCCTCTCTCTCTGTTCGTCTCCTCCCCCCTCCCCCCACCACTTTCTGTCCTTTTCCTCATCCTCTATCCATCTCCTTCTCTGGCTCTCTTTTCGATTCATTCTCCCCGTGTACTAAAATTTACATATAGTCAACAGCAAGATACTCTTTGCCTTCACA
Organism: Locusta migratoria; assembly: GCA_026315105.1. Classification (NCBI taxonomy): domain Eukaryota; kingdom Metazoa; phylum Arthropoda; class Insecta; order Orthoptera; family Acrididae; genus Locusta; species Locusta migratoria. The sequence goes on from CM048744.1 coordinate 545,408,686, forward strand.
ATATAGCAGTTTGCGGAATATACATACATGTGCCAATTTTTAAGGTGATCGGTCAGTGTCAAAGTCTGTTGTAAGCAACCCTCCTCCATGCACAGTATGAAATCTTATGTAGACAATGATGTTCCTTTTGTTTTGATATTCAAGAGTGCAAACTTCAACCCATACCGAAGAAAACAAGATCACATCTGTTGTAAATTATCTTCCACAACGCACGGTACAAAATTATCAGTAGACATTGACCACCTCTTGTTTTGTGGGTCAAGTGTCAAAATTTCATCAAGTCGGAAGAAAACTATAGATATGTAAGAATGAGAAATAAACACACACACACACACACACACACACACTTCTTTATATATAAGAAGATAAACGGATCATCATCTGTTTGGGGCATCGTGCTTTTCTGTAGTGAACTTTTTCTCTACGACTTAATGTCATTTTGCTTTCGAGTAATGTAAGTCCGTAACTCTTTCACAGCACTACAGCTGAATGGTCAAGAGTAAACAGAAGAAAACGACGGTAATGAAGAGCAGTAGAAATGAGAATAGCGATAATCCAGGACACCTAGGATTATAAAAAAATAATTCTGCTGTCTCGGTAGTAAAATTACGCGTGACGGTAAAAGTAAGGACATGAAGAGTTCAGGCAAAGAGGCTTTTCTCTCAAAAAGAAGTCTACTAGTTGCCATACATATGAATTGATTCGGAATAAAATGCAAATGTACGTTTGGACTGAAACAGAGAATGGAAGTGAAGCTGGGAGCGTAGACGATAGGAAAAAAGGATCCCGACATTTTAGGTGTGCTCAAGAAGAATGTTGAAAGTTAGGTGAACGAATAAGATAAGAACTGAGGAGATTAATCGTATAATCTATAAGGACTGAAACATGTAGAAAACACAGACAATAAGTAAGCACCGGATGATACGATATTTGTTAAGACATAAGTTTCATGCTACTTGAAGGAGTAAAAATTGTAGGGAACGGAAGAGATACAAATATATCTAACAAATAATTTAGGACATAGGATGTAAGTAGAAAGTTAGTTTACTAACTTTTATAACATATGAAGTAATCAAAATTTAGAATTGTTCTTGTCTGAAACTGTGGCCATAATCGACTGGATTCGATAAAAGGCCATGATCTCCACAAGATAGTCCATGCGATTATCTCGTGCGACTTAGCGATCCCTATGTTTCACGAGAACGCGTGTGACACGCACCTCGCGTGATGTGTGGCTTGTGTCACGTAAATACTGCTTGAGTCACCAGCATAGCCGAAGTACGTATCGTAATGCAAAGCGGTACGAGTCGACACATAGTAAACGATTAGGGTTCTTGGTGTTGCTGAGAATTTCACCATCAGTATCCATCGCTCGGTAACTCTTGGTTTAAGTACCACAATAAAGGATTTATACGTGTAAAAGACCTACTGACACTGGAAGAGACTTCGGAACCAAATTTTAGACTGTACGACATTTACAAAGGGCACATGTGGACTTTGGCTATAGAAAATGAAAGAGGCATGGCGTAGATCAGGACCATAGCTGCACCATTGTGAAGGGAAGTCTTCCTCTGAATGCAGCAAACAAAAATAACATTTATCAGTTCCCACAGAGTATTCAAAGAGACAATCTACTGCATCCATAATTTGTATTCAGAAGTTTCTGGCGTGTCAACCGTAGACCTAGACCTATGAGCCCATTGCTAAACTTAAGGTTATGATTATCAGTGTAGAAATGTACAAACATATATTGTGTGCGAGGTGCATCCAAAAAGTGACTTTCCCTTTTTTTTTAAGCAAAGACAACATATTTACACAAAAAACCTTTTTGGCAAAAGGTAAACATTTGAGCTACTTTTCGACAAATTTTTGTATGCGTATGTCGTAGAAGTCTCAGCGTGCCACAGCCATCTTCAGCCCTTTGTCGTTGTCAAAACGTTGGCCGGAGGTCGCACCATTCGGAACAATAGGCACGAAATGCTTACTGCAGGTATGGAGCTGCTCCCCATAGGCTCGGCGTATAGCAACAGTTTTGCAGAATTTCGTCTCGGAACTGTTTGATCGTCCAGGACACAGTGCACTTATTGTTCCACGCGATTTCTATCTTTTCTTGCATCTCAAGAAATTCCCGCACTCCAGTTGGCATTTTGACAACTACGAAGAGCTGAACAACTGCCACACGCTGGTCCCATTCATAGGCGGCAGACTTCTAAACAGGAATACAGAAGTTGATCCCGCGATGTGACGTCTTAATTATTTTGGTGACTATGTCGAAGAACAGCTCAAAAAGTGTTGTGCTTGTTACAACAAAATGTTTCATATAACTACGTTGTCTTTCTTTCTTTTTTCTTTCATTCTTTTTTTTTTTATTTTGTTTATTTCTGGACTCGCCTCGTACAATAGTTGCCTACTTACAATTGCTCCTATATTTTTTCATGTTCTCTGTTGTACCGTTTAGCATTCATCTTCTCACCCCATGTCCAGTATCTTTCTCAATGAAACTTGTTATCAACTATTCTCGCACATAATAGTTCGCGACCGGGAGCGCTCACTTTAGTTCGCAGCTCTGTCGCGCACTAGTTCCCTCTTTCAGTTCGTCGGAGGGAGAAGACCCCCTCCCCTTCCCCCACCTAGCTGCTTTACACGCTTGCTGCATGAGCCGCTAATGACATCACGCAGACAGAAAGAGACAGTTTGTGTATAATTTCTCGCGTTTAAGTTTTGAGATATCTTTATATCTTGGCATTATGGAATTTATTAGTTAAATACCGCAGAGTGCAGAATACTTTAAAACAGAAGTATTGTAGAACTATGTAAGTGGCGGTCTAAGGCTGTCGGAGCTGGCCGCGGTGGCCGAGGGGACTGAGGTGCTCCAGTCACGGTCTGCACGGCCACTACGGTCGGGGGGTTCGAATCCCCCCTCGGGCATGGATATTTGTGCCGTCCTTAGGATTAGCTAGTTCATAAGTAGTTTGTAAGTTTAGGGACTGATGACCCCGTAGTTAAGTCCCATAAGCTCTACAAACATTTGAACATTTTGAAGGCTGTCGGAGGCCCGGGGCGGCAAAACAAAATGAGGCCCCACTTGTAAACACATGTATAACTTTTGAGATTTGGAGGCTCCTAGGACGAGAGGCACGGGATAGTCTAAAAAAATAGCTTTCGGGATTTGGAGGCCTCAGAACGAGAGACCTAGGGCGCTCAAAAAGAAAAAGGAAAAAAAAAAAAAAAAAAAAAAAAAAAAATAGAACGCGTGGTTTCGAGGGATTTGGAGGCCTCCCAAGACGAGAGACCCTGGGCGGCCCGCCCCCTCCCCCCTCCCCCTAGTCCACCAAAGATGAAACTAGCTGGGCCGGCCACGGTGGCCGAGGGGACTGAGGCGCTCCAGTCACGGTCTGCACGGCCACTACGGTCGGGGGTTCGAATCCCCCCTCGGGCATGGATATTTGTGCCGTCCTTAGTCTTAGTTCATAGGTAGTTTGTAAGTTTAGGGACTGATAACCCCGTAGTCCCATAGATTTTACAAACATTTGAACTTTTTTTTTTTTTTTTTTTTTTTTTTTTTTTTTTTTTTTTTTTTTTTTTTTGTAACTAGCTGGCAGACGCTCACCTCGAAATGGCTCTCATCGGCAGAAGACAAGCACGTGAATTTTAAGCCTGGTGTGCGCTCTCTCGTTATTTTTCGTCGGAAAAGGATCCAACGAATTAAGGAGCGAGATACGTATAGTATAATAGTTCGCGACCGGTAGCGTATAGTTTAGTTCGCGACCGGGAGCGCATATTTTAGTTCGCGACCTGTAGCTCTCATTTTAGTTCGCAATTCCGTCGCGAAATAGGTCAAATGTTCAAATGTTTGTAAAGCTTAAAGGACTTAACTGCGGGATCATCCATCCCTAAACTTAAAAACTACTTATAAACTACCATACACTAAAGACGACATAAACATCCATGCCCGAGGGGAGATTCGAACCCCGACGGTGAACGGCCACGCGCATCGGAGCATAGGGCCTCAATGTGCTCGGCAGCTTCGCCACGGCGCGAAGTAGGTCGCTCTTGTTAGTTCGTCAGCTCCCATTACCGAGACACTTGTTATCTCATTTGGCTTTTACTATCGCTGCTGTAAGCGCTCCTCCTTTTGTTATGACAGCTGTTTCTTAATAATGATCAGTGTTGCCCAAGTGTGTGCTATGTATGAGCAATTAAACATCAAATATGCAAATAAACTAATTATTTACAGAAATGGGTGATATAACGGTATTCAAATACGTTATATACAGTGTACTCGTACTATTTTATTGTTAAAATGTTTTATTTATTTATTAGGTCACTGAAGAATCATTACCTACAAAATATTGCAACGAGTCACCACCTAAACCGACTGCCGGCGTGGCGCAGGGGATAGCGTCACCGATTGCGGTGCTGAAGGTCGCCGGTTCCATACCGCCCACCGCCAAAAATTTATTTCTTTGTAATTAACAATTCGAGAATATTCTACATCATTCTCACGTTCACTTGGAACTTATGTTAACTGTTCTTCTAATTTCTGGTACATTCTGTCTGTGAATAAACAGCAGAGCACTCTGCCCGAGAGGCAGTTAGTGCTGAGTGTATGTTAAGTTCGTAATAAACGTGATTTTAGTATAAGTACTGTGTTCAGTTGCCTTCGAAGTCAAGCCTGCTTCCATTTCAACGCGACAATATGCTAATTCATTTATTTTGGTGACTGACTCAGCTCGAAATGACGGTAACTGGCAGAAGGGAATCACGTGATTCTATGTGCTCTTGTGTCCCCTCGCTGTTCCCCGTCAGTCTTCGGAAAAGGATCGAACGAACTAAGAAGTGAAGGATCTGGGAACTAGTGCACCTGAGGGAGCGCTCTTCCGAACTAGTTCCTTCGCGAACTGCACAAGACTATTATCAACTGTGATGATAATGTATTGTTTGATATTTTATATTCTTTTTTTTAATGAATGGGTTCGTATTCATGTATTTGGTATATTCATGTTTGTGTTCTGCTCTTTTGTTCCTTAAATTCTACTGCCGACACACTTTCCACAAATTTTTAATTCATTAACGTCTCGGTGAAGACAATACTTTACCCCCATTTAAAAATCTCATAATATCCTCCTATCCTATTTACAGCACTGTTTTAATCATGTTGTCTCAATGGGTAAGGAATTTCACATACATTCGCTTAAATACCCGTATGGATATCCATATGTAGCTTTTTCCGTAGTGTCCTGAAATTCTTTGAAATATGAGATCAAATAAAAATTTATTAGCTGTTGAACGTCTGCGAACGCGATGGGAACATTTTGATTAACTTTGATTCACGTGTGCACTCTCTGGCAGAGGTTTTACGCTGCCGGCGACAATCTTTGATTCCGTTCCGTGGTCAGGTTGAGAGATTTCTTATAATAATTTAATTTTTTCCAGTTTTTCAGGATGATGTTAATGCAAGACCGTATTTTTCCATTTTTTCAAGACGACGTTAAGGTACGAACCGTTTCCTTGTTGACCGCTTCGCGTAGTCCTATTTTTATCTTATCAAGCATTCAACAGATAGGGGTAGTTTACTGTCACATTTGATTATTGAGCGTTAAAGTTCGTTGTGAGGTAGACTGAAATTGTTGAAGGTTAATCGAAATTATCAGTTGTAAAATACTCAGATTTAATGTAAATATAGAGATAACGCCAGAAATCTAGTAAGAGACATGCCTTGTAATTCTTTCTTTCTGAATGATTTTGACCTAAATTGGAGAAATTAATATTTGTGCAGTAAGTGGCTTTGCATTCCACTTTATTCCTGTAGTTAGGCAATTTGCAGATTGGTTGTTGTTCGGAGATCAGTGTCCAAATGCAGAGTCCAGTGCGAACAGGTATGCTACAAATATTTTGTTAATGAGGAAGTAATCTGAAGAAAAGCCAATAATAAGTAGGCATTGTAAAAATGCACGTTTCTCACAGTTAAAAACAAATCTGCCGGCGACAGTTAGGTTCAGCTGTATCAACCCATAGTGTTTCAGTTATGCTTTACTTTACGATCAGAAACTCTCACGTTACTAACTCTGATAAATTTTACTTGTTCATTTTACGTTTCAAACATGATGAAAAGATTTTATAATCAAGTTTGTACAGTTTCGTACTGCAGGCTGAATTATACAATCACACATTCACACACACAGAATAGCTATATCATGCATTCATTGACCAATCCCATTAATAATATTTTAAGAAAAAATGTTCAAATGTTTGTTAAGCTTATGGGACTAATCTGCGGGGTCATAAGTCCCTAAACTTACAAACTACTTATAAACTAACCTATACTAAAGACAGCACAAACATCAATGCCCGAGGGAGGATTCGAATCCCCGACGGGGAACGGCCTCGCGCATCGACGCATAGCGCCTCAATGCACTCGGCCACTCCGCAGCGGCATATTTTAAATAGATTTTTCACCATTATAACGACTGTCAGGGGGGTTTCTTTAAGATCGACGTTGGTTTCCTCCCAGTTCTTTCGTCAGTCTGAGACACCTCTGCATATTTATTCTTCCTTCTCACTGAGACATTATAAGTATCTCCATTATGTGAAACTTTGATGAGCAATAAATTAGCTGACACTGTCATTCACCTGATACGTGGCTGGTAGATTGTTCGCGACTCGACAGGTCTGTATAGATAACAAATGAAGCAAATAGACGTACGTCACGCGCTGTTGTTTCGTAATGCAGACAAGGCTTCATTACTCACATATCCCGCATCGGTGTATATTGCGAGTTTTCCTGGTATTGTAACGTCCACTGCAACACGGATGGAAGTGTCCAGCGAGGGAGTCCCTGATTTCAAAACTAAATATCCCGAAAACCAATTCGATGGACGAGTGCATCAAAAAGCATTTATACTGTGAAAGCTCTAAGAATTGTCTAAGGAATTTTTAAAATGTGTAGAATTAGTTCGAAAATCTTCCGATATGTCGCTGTAACCACATTACAGTGCGCCACAGCTCCGAGCGATCAGTTCCCCGCTGCAATTTTTAAGGCGGTTGGCGTGACGGAGTAGGTGGTTGCAGTGATGTGTACTCCACCAAACAACGTGTTTTCAGGTACTGGAATACCACAGGTTACACCACAGTCCTAAAGCAACAAGACTCCGTTTTCAGACACGGTTAAGCGTATCAAAAGCACCCGATACGAAAACAGTCCGCAAGTCCTTCGCCAAATTCTAACTGTCAGGCAGCGTCGCTGATAATCTGGCAGGGAATGTTGGGGCCACGGAAGCTGTACTTACTGCTGCGAATGTCACCACGGCTTCTGGAATTATTCAGCAAAATCCAAGGAAATTCGTCCGAAGAACTGCGGCAGGGGCTGGCTGAAGCGGCCCAGGACCCAGAAAATACTGAGACAAGTCTACTGATCTATTCAAAGTCCAGTGCCAGTGACATACCTGAACAAGCAGTGCGGCAGAGGGCTGACTTTGCGAACCAGATTCTCCTCAGAGGTTGGGGCCTGTCAGAGCTCAGCACATAGCACATGTTCTCACTCACTGTAGCCAGTCACTTACCTCAGCCGATTGGTCTGTTACCATGGCATAACTACACTACCGTAAATGAAAACAGAACACTCTCTTAGAGTTTTGCAATTCATTCGAGTTTTATTATTGTAACGGTCCATATAGAGTAAATGAAATGATATTTTACAGATCAATAGTTCAGCCGGTACTCAGGTACCAGATGTCAATCTGTGCTGGAACACCCTTATTAGTGCATGGTTTTGCCTCAACGGACGCCATTGCTGGCGCTGACATCCTTCGATATTACAGATGGCGAACACTCTTGTGACAGTCTGCTCTGTCTGTTCTCGTCAAGAGTGTGGATTAACGAGTCTCAAGTGTCAGTTGTCGTCCCATCGCATCTCCCTCTTGCTTGATTGGAGACAAGTGGAGCCGCTACACGACTTGGAGAGCACATTGACTTTCAGCCCTGTTGGGACAACACATCACTTCCTTGTGCAAGAATGGTAAAATAATGGGTCTTAAATCTGCATGCACTGAGACTGGTCAGCTTTGTCTTCACAAATACCGAAGGTATACCATATACCGGGCTCTAAGACCTGGATTGGGACCACATGGGTATTGGATTTCAATTTTTTTTTTAAATTTATGTTACGCCGAGTTCAGAAGTGATATAACAATCAGCTAAAGCCAATCGACGAAAATCTCAAAAATTCTCGAGAAAATCGACTTTGAAGTTTTGCAAGTACATGTAAGTATCAATAATTAAAAAAGATGTGTAATCTGTCGGTTTAGCTAAGGTGGTAGAGTTCTGGCTTCCCACTCAGAGTCGGTGGTTCGAACGCCGCCATGACAGTATTTTTTTGTTGTTGTGTTCGAATAGTTACACAATTGTAATATCTAATGGTAATTGCCTGAAACGTCATTCAGTTATTCATCACCAGCTGTCGTATCCAATCTTCAGTGAAATGATCGGGTTATGCATGGTTCGCTTTTAAGCTCTGCTATTCAAGATAAAACTTCATGAATGTAAATTAATTTTGCTTTCCAGTTGAGACATCAAAGAAGAAAATCAAATCAAATGTTTGTAGAGCTTATGGGACTTAACTACGGGGTCATCAGTCCCTAAACTTACAAACTACTTATGAACTAGCTATTACTAAGGACGGCACAAATATCCATGCCCGAGGGGGGGGGTGGTATTCGAACCCCCGACCGTAGTGGCCGTGCAGACCGTGACTGGAGCGCCTCAGTCCCCTCGGACACCGCGGCCGGCCATCAAGGAAGAATTGCGATTGTAAATAGCAGTATTTGAACGATGTGTTCGATGCCGTGAAAATTATTGTACGGATGTTTTTACGATTGTTATTACGATGGCATGTGTGAGGCCACATAGAAATGAATTTTTTATTTTTCTGTATTGCCATAAAGATTGAAATTGCCATGACTTTTAGTGGGTTTTTTTTATTTTTCTAAATTTAAATGACCATTATTGACAAGTTTTATAAAATATAGAAAATTACGTATAATCAAAAACACGTGCATTGATCATAAAAATTACTATTAGGATTATAATGGTGTAAGTATTCGAAAACGAGGAAATAAAAAATGTAGGGACTGGAACCACCATCTCTATGGTTGCGAGGCCAGGACGCTATCACCTGAGCTACACTGACAGATGATACTACCGTTTTAATTTCTGGTACTCACATGTATTTTCAAAAATTCAAAGTCGATTTTCTCGAGAATTTTTTAGAGTTTCATCGAATGGCTTTGATTAATTGTTATTTAAGATCTGAACTTAACGTACGATATATATATATATATATATATATATATATATATATATATATATATATATATATAAAATAAAAAAAAATGTTCAAATGTTTGTAGAGCTTATGGGACTTAACTACGGGGTCATCAGTCCCTAAACTTACAAACTACTTATGAACTAACTAATACTAAGTACGGCACAAATATCCATGCCCGAGGGGGGATTGGAACCCCCCACCGTAGTGGCCGTGCAGACCGTGACTGACGCGCCTCAGTCAGCTCGGCCAGCGCGGCCGGCCTAAAATCCGATACTAATATGGTCACCTTGTTAGATGAATGCAGTCTACGAGACAGAGGTCACCAGGTCTACTCGTACACGCAAACTGCCATCACTTGCGTGCAGGCACAAACTGCTTTCATCGCTGAAGACCACGGCCCGCCATCCAAGTGATCCTCTGACGTCACCAGTCGAGCCGTGCACGTCGATGCTGAGGCGTGAGTGGAAGACGGACTAGAGGTGCGCGTGCTCGTAGACCCACTGCTAGTGACCGGTTGGCAACAGTTGTGCTGATACATGTGGGCTTACAAACCCTCTTATCTGTGCTGTGGTGGCCGTAGGATCTGTCACTGCTGCCCGCAATATACGGCGATCTCGGCAAACGTCTGTGCTGCGAAGACCTCCAGACTCGTGTACGGGTATGGGAATGTTCATGTGAGCATTGCAGTCAACGTCGTCCCACAACTACCGCAGCACGCCCAGTTTGCGTGGCAGATCTCTGAATTGACCATCCCGCCACTCAGGAGGCCACAATTTGACGCCTTACAAACTCGCTTGGTTGGCTGTAGGAAGCACGCGTGCTTCTCCGTGGCATGGCGGCTGTTTTCTGCAAACGTTGATGTCACACTGAGCCGGACACATGTTATCTATATCTATAAATATTATAAAAATGGTGGCAGAGAGTTCTAAAGATGAGGAGACATGTTATCTACATCTGTAAATATTATAAAAATGGATACCGCTTGTGAGAATACTCTAAAAATGTTGAAAAAATATATAGATATTTGAAAGTGGCCAAGTTTATCAGGATATATTTTAAAGTATTGCCTTTGTATTTTATATTGTTTATTTAGTTTGCCAGCCAGCTCAGTAAATGGATAAACATAAACCTTCTCAGGGACGTGATTGCCGCGGTGGAGTAGCCGAGCGGTCTAAAGCGTCTCGCTGCGGAGCGCGCGGTTGCTCGCCGTGGAGGTTCGAGTCCTCCCTGGGGCATGGGTGTGTGTGTTTGTCCTTAGGGTAGTTTACCTAAGTTTAAGTAGTTTGTAAGCTACGGACTGATGACCACACAGTTTGGTCCGATAGATCTACAAACATTTGAACAATTTTTTTGGACGTGATTATTCAGGTTAAATTTCAGTTGGTCTTCAACTGTTGCGCGTATTCTTGCAAAGTAGTCCCACATAAAATGCTATAAAAATAATGTTCAATCGCAAATGAAGTCAATGTGGAACCTATCCTTTATATTAAAATTCTGAATATTATTCTCAGTTACGTATATCATCGAAACTTTAATTGAATGTCCAACTTGAAGTAAAATCGCAAAGTCTGAATTCACTGAAGCTAAATGAAAACTGTCTTTTAACTTTTTAAGATATAGCTATCAAGAAATTATTTAACGAAATATTATTCACTTCTCACTCAGAATAATAATAACAGTAACTCTGAATAATTATGCACTTCGTAATTTATAGACCTTATAAGATACAACATTTTACCATATATTACCACAGAAGTTGGCGTAATTTTTATATAAGTCCAGTTTGGTTTTGCAGAGCTGAAAAAGAAAATTATTGTGTTTTTTATTAAACCGTATTTTCCATCCGTCCTTGTTTTATCAGTTAGGAATTCTATATTTGCCACGTAATGGCGGCGGTTCATGCAATCTGTGTCGTCAACTTCTTGCTGAAACAAATGCTAATGGCGTCCTTTAGCATTTCATATAAATGAACAGGATATTTCTAATTAAAGTTCGTACACCTATTTCATTTAATACATATATTTCAAGACTTCAGACCTCATTACAATTTTTCCTTCATTTTCATCAAAAACAATCTAGTCACGATTATGAATCGACCAGTGCAGATAAGAGACAAGACACAACCAGATACAACAAGACAAACAAACTACAACAAGATTACTTTTTAACATTTCATACATTTATGTATTTTAATTGTACAAAGATAATAACACACTTTAAAATAATTATTCTTTGTTACGAGTGTATACACAGACACCTTTTGTTACATGATGCGTCTATATTAGTGGTACCACAAAACTTTTCAATCGTCGATTTCGGTAAAAACCGGGAGGACATTACACGTGGTTGAGTGGCAGAGCGTTCTAAGGCGCCTTTTGCGGAGCACGCGGTTGCTCGTCGTCGGAGGTTCGAGTCCTCCCTCGGGCAACGGTGTGTTTGTTGTCCTTAGGTTTGAGTATTTTGTAAGCCTAGGGACTACTAACCAAAGAAGTTAAGTCGCACAGATTAACAAACATTTGCATATTTGATAAAATAGGATGTATGTGTGTATCACATCTCATCCCAAAATACTGACTTGCTGCAAATAGTTCTTTATCAAACAACAATAAGAACCACCTGCAATCCTCCCTTGACGTCATAAAAAAAGAGAGTCACAGAAAATTGCCACATCATGCGACGTGACCTTATTCATCCACTACTTAAGAATGAAGTACTAAGCCACTTGCAACACACTTTACACGTAATTTCAAACTTTTCCTAGACTTTGTCTTGCTGACGACCCCAGAAAAATGATGAAAGCAAAGAAGTTTATCGCTTACTACTTTTCCGGCAATCATGCTGTAAAACTACGTCGTTAGGTATCAAGTTATAATTTTTTACTTCTACACTACAAACTCTTTAACAAAACAATGTACATACATATCACTGGATGTATCTCCGACATTATATAGCAGTACGAGACGTAGCTCATGAGAGATGTGGTCACAAAGATTTAGGTTCATGTAAAACCGCCCCAATATAACTTTGTTTCCGATTTTTAATTGGTTAACTACAGACTCTGTTCACGACATATTTTTCAGAAAGTATGCACGTATACATCTATACATACCTTCCAAATTATATCACAGTACGACACTTGTTAGTTGAGAAGATATGACGTCAGAAACAATGAAATAATTAAACAACTTTACTACTCCCAACTCCATTCGCAACACATTTCGCAAACAGTTTCCTAATGTGCCAGTCGACAAATCTGGAAAATTATTGTAGGACATATAGTTCGGGTGATATGACGTCATAAGAATTGAGAAACGTGAAAATGAAAGTGAAATGGACAGAGTGTATGATAAAGGCGATGACCAGACAGGAAAGAAGTAGACGGACTGGCGTAAGAAAGGAATAAACTCACACCAGGCAACGGTGGGAACTAACGCCAGTTATCTGATAAAGATAATTATCAGAATTACAGCAAAGAGGCAAAGTGACAGTATGTTACAACTTGACAAAACTAGAAGGCCGGCCGCGGTGGCCGAGGGGACAGCGGCGCGTCAGTCACGGTCTGCACGGCCTCTACGGTCGGGGGTTCGAATCCCTCCCCTCGGGTATGGATATTTGTGCCGTACTTAGTGTTAGCTAGTTCATAGGTAGTTTGTAAGTTTAGGGACTGATGACCCCGTAGTTAAGTGCCATAAGCTATACAAAAATTTGAACATTTTGAAAACTAGAAGATAAGAAAGCTAAATAATCGTTTTTCAGTCTTCGATACCATTTGGTTACAACACTTCGTTAGTTGTGATGCGATGAGCAATTGTACTATACGTACAGTAAGACAATCAAAAGTTTTTAGTGTGAGAAACGGATGGAGGAGCCGCAGAACCATTTTAAAATTGCGTTTGTAATAGAGAAGGATCGCTCGTGAACAAACGGTTTACAAAAGTGAACTGGAGGACAGAGGAACTAAGTAAGAGGAACGGCAGCTGGCCGGTCACTTAGCTGCTCCTAGTGGTCCAGGTCCGGAACGGTGGCGGCGACTTCTAGTTCCGACAGCCGCTTGGCCGTTCCAGTTCTAGTCAGGCCGTGCGGCTGGTCCGTTGCGATCAGTCTGTTTTAGTTCCAGCACACTGCTCAGTATCCAGCTGTCGTCCAATTGATGCACTGCGCTAACCCAATCTTACTGTGTTTCAAACTCTTTTGGAATTATGGTTCCTCGCGTATTCTGTTTAGCGTCCAGCACCAGTAATTTACATTTTACAGGAGTTTTATAGTTTTTTAACTTAACGCGCATAAAATTGCATTTTTGTAATACATACGGTTTACAGTCATAAAGGCAAATACGCATATTTCTTTGTAATTAATTTGTATCAACAGCAGAAGACATAAATCTCGCGAGCGTTTTATTATAATTCAAACATTTTTTTTATTTCATCTGATCATTTAATATTTAGTTTTAACGTAATTTTTAATCATTTCCCTAAAACGAAGTGTAAGTGTTCAAATTAATAGATTTTTCTCTTTCCTCTCTAGCCGATACGTGACACTTAGGTGGGTTCTTTGTGCTACCTACTTGGTTCAAAAATGTTTGTTAAGCTTATGGGACTTAACTACGGGGTTATCAGTCCCTAAACTTACAAACTACTTATGAACTACTTACGAACTAGGACGGCACAAATATCCATGCCCGAAGGGGGATTCGAACCCCCGACCGTAGTGACCGTGCAGACCGTGACTGGAGCGCCTCAGTCTCCTCGGCCACCGCGGCCGGCACCTGCTTGGTAGTTCTTTGCATAAAGAGTAGTTGTGCGTAATGTAGGCTGAATAGAAAAAGTGATCTCGATTTCGAAAGAGGTAAACTGCAATAATTTCGTATTTACTTTTTAGAGATTTCAGTAATGTCAAGCTGATTTCTGATAGTAAATAAATACGTACCCTTATTAATTTGTAGCTTGTGGCAAAGGGAAAATAATGTGATATTTGGATTTGTGTGAAGCCAAAGAAGGAGGGGGAGAGGAAGTCGCCTTCCTTTCGGGGTCCGCAGGCGGACACCCACATAGGTAGCTCATTACTATTGTGCGGGGTTCTAACTTCCCCAAAACCATACCTGCAGCCAGTACTCACCCGCATGGTATACCGTACAGTGACCACCCTTAACGCTTTGGGTCCAGCCTCTATCCTACTTTTACACGGGAAAGCTGGGCAAAATTATAGATAACATTCCCAACGGAATGACCATTGTAGGTGTAAAACGAAGGCTTCCGCGGCCGTTGCCACTGTCAATAACATTCTTCGGGGTTTTTGGCCGCATTGTCAATATATAAAATACGACGTTTCGGCCACTGTTGCAAGTGGACTTTGTCACGGTGTTTATCTGACTCAACCTTGACAAAGGCCACTTGCAACAATGGCCGAAACGTCGGATTTTATAAATTGACAATGCGGCCAAAAACCCGAAGAATTTTATTGACCGGAATGACCATTGTTTGGCGACAAGTCAGCAAACGTCTGGGAGATGAATAACTGGAAAAATTAGGTTCCTGTCGCCAGGAAGTTGGTCGACGCCAGTTTCAACAGTGGAAAATGTGGATGGTTGTTAAGAATCACTGTCCGACGTGTTTTTCGGTGGTTCACTGAGGCCAACGTTCCACACCGTAAGAAAGTGAAATGTGTAGGCGTAGCCTGAAGCGTGAAAACGCAGGAAGATAGCCCATTGGATGGTTTTTAGTAGAATGAAAGTTTTGGCAATCTATTTTCTATGGGCAAGACGACATTGGTCGGACTCTGACTCCAAGATGTCGATTGGTGTTTTTAGTTTAGGAAGGTTTGAAGCCTTGGAGTTTAGCTGGAGGAGAGAGACTTGGTATTTAATGAGGAGAGGAGTTAGAGAAACTCTCGTTTGGACCGCTGAAGAGGGCAGTCGTCTCTTCTGCTCTCCGACTTTTCTTGTTTCGAGGAGATGAAATTAAGTTTTTGGTGTAACTTTCGGACTCGTCCCGAAACTAATACTTTTGCGATGAGTGTTGGCGAGCTGAGAACAAGGTGTGCCTGCATGATATTAGACGTATTGGCATGCTAATAATGATCATTATTGTTCTGGTGTCAATTTGCCTTCAGTAATCACGTGTAGCAACACGTATTGGCTGAAGTGCCAAGACGAGATCTGCCTTGGTCACAGTGGCTGACAGTAGTTAAATTTCGCTTTACAATAGGAAGCTGAGTTGTTTTTTCGGGACCGCGTCTTACAGCTATCAACTCACACTGCCGTAGTCCAGTGCCGACACAGTGTCCCCACCTGCCACCCCTGTATGGTACAGTATCCCCTGCACTTGCTTGTACCACACAGGGTTGATCTAGTTATCCAACTTACAGGAGGACGTTAGATCAATTTTAGAAATCAGGTACCGCAATATTGCTTCCGATTACGCCACTGTTTCCCAAAAATGTTCAAATGTAAATCTATCGGACCAAACTGCGTGGTCATCGGTCCGTAGCTTACAAACTACTTAAACCTAGGTAAATTAACCTAAGGACAACACACACACCCATGCCCCAGGGAGGTCTCGAACCTCCGACGACACTGTTTCCCAGTTAATGTGGGTTGTTTCATGTAACATATATAAATTACAATAATCTTCGACTTGCCAGTCGTTTGTAGGAGTTACTGTATGAGTGTTTATCTTTATTGTGTTTATTTGAATTTTTTTTCTATTTAACTTTGAGTTTATTGTATTTGACTTGCTTTTAGTTCTGATGTCCATTTGACATCAGAAAATAAATGAGTTTGAATTTACTTTAAATTTACTTCATTCAGGTTAGTTTAGTTCCATTTACCACTATTTTTGGATGGGTTCGATTAATCAGCTTAATTTGCGAATTAGAGTTTAATTACTTGTTGGTCTTTGGAAGGTCAGCCACATTTACCCTATGATTTCAAGTGTACTAACCTTTGACACCCTTTCGCATATTTCCACACCGTTTTTATTCGACCCCACCTTTAACTGGAGAACAACAGTCACGTCGCTTTCTCTATTACTACCCTCACATCTTACACTTTTTATCTCAGAAATTATTTTTCAGCTTCTATAAACGAACTACTGAGTTTCTAAGTAATTTGACTATCTATTATTGGATGATAATTAGATAAAAAAAAGGCACGATGAACAAGTAAAACGGAACAGTTCCCAAAAAGGAACCATAATCAGTTAACTACTTCCACGAAATAAACTAGTTTGCCCATCGATAGTCTGTACGTGATGTACGTCACTGAATTTCTCACTGCAGAGAAAGAAACTGTGAGTCCTAAAACGTTTGTGCAAAGTATATGAAGCATCTGTGTCTACAGCAGAACGGTTAGTCGCTGTATACAGAAGGTGAGGTTATCAAGGGACGGTTCAGCAGAGCTCCAAGATTTGCAGCGGTCGGGGAGGTCATCCACGAATGTCACACCTGATAGGTTGCAGCCAACTCATATCACTCGCTATGACGGCCGCATTACGACTCGTCAGTTGGCACCGAATCTGTCAATCAGCAGAGGAAGTGTGAAAGGATGCAATTATTCACACTCTCGGATACTCAAAATTGTGTGCAATGCAGGTTCCGCGAGGTCTAACGGTAAATCACAAATGTAACAGAACAAAACCTATGTTTCGATTTGTTGTGACGTTTTAAAGCCGAGGGGGAAGGCCTCCTTCTACCAGACTGTATTCATCATTGAAGTAATGATTCCGTGAGCAGGACAAGGATTGGAACCGACAAGGGCATACACGCCCTTGTTTCGCGCTGGAGGGAGGCCAAAGAACGACACGGAGAATACTTGGAAAAATAGGATGTGTGGGTGAAACATTATTCTTTTCGGGAGCGTAATTCTCATTATGTACAATACATAATTGTTGAAGAAAAGTTTGTGCCTCCGCTCAAATTTTAATAGAGTCATAAAAGTAACTATAAGCAAATGATGACCTGACAACCCCTATAACTATACGAGAAGATCGATGAGAAAACTAATATACCCTACCCATCACAAACCACAGTCTTCTTGAATGCAGGTATTGTGATTAAGGTTGTATTCCACGCGGAAACATTTACACATGCAAGAATGCATGGCATGGTTTCACTGTCACTCCTCCTTTGGATCACAAATAAACACCATTTTAATTGCCTTTTTTTGCTTTATTAGTAATTTATTTTAACGTACCATGTGCAGAAGCAATAATTAGTAGGCATTCAGATAATAAGGTAGATGAGAGAGGAGATACTATACTGTGAGAAGAATTCGAAAGAGCACTGAAGATTTGAGTAGAAACAAGGCCCCTGGAGTAGATGGTGTTCCGTCTGAACTGCTATTAACGTTAGGAGAGCCAATAATGAAAACATAGTTCCACCTGGCATGCAAGATGTATGAGACAGGGGAAAGACCCTCCGACTTCAAGAAGAATATAGTGATTCCAGACAAAAGTGAAAATTACAGAACTATTAGTTTAATAAGACATGGATGCAAAATATTAAGACTAATTACTTAACATACGAATGGAAAAACTGGTGGAATCCGAGCTTGGGGAAGATCAGTTTGGATTTAGAAGAAATGTAGGAACACTTGAGGAAATACATTACGACTTATCTTAGAAGATAGGTTAAGGAAAGGAAAACCTACGTTTCTAGCATTTGTGGATCTGGAGAAAGCTTTTGACAATGTTGACTGGAATATACTCTTTCAAAGGAATATACTCTGAAGGTAGCAGGGATAAAATAAAGGTAGTGAAGAGTTATATTCAACTTGTACAAAAACCAAACAGCAATTATTAGAGTCGAAGGACATGAAAGTGTCGCAGTGGTTGAGAAGGGAGTAAGACAAGGTTGCAGCCTTTTTCCAATGTTATTCAATTTGTACATTGAGCAAGCTGTGAAGGAAAGCAAGAAGAAATTTGAAGAGGAAATTAAAGTTCAGGGAGAAGAAATAAAAACTGTGCGGTTTGCCGATGACATTATACGTCTCTCAAAGATAGCAAATGATCTGGTAGAGCAGTTGAACGGAATGGACAATCTCTTTAAGGAGGGTATAAGATGAACATTAACAAGAGTAAAACGAGGGGAATGGAATGTCAGAAAATTAGGCGGTTCTGAAGGAATTACATTAGGTAATGAGAAAATAAAAGTAGTAGATGGGTTTTGTTACTTGGGTAGCAAGATAACTTCTGATGGCCGGACTAAAGAAGATATAAACTGTAGAATGGCTATGGGAAGAAAATCGTTTCTGAAGATGAGAAATTTGTTGACATCCAATATTAGTCTGAATGTTATGAAGTCCTTTCTGAAAGCCTTTGTCTGGGGTGTAGCATTGTATGGGAATGAAACGTAGACGATAAGGAGTTCAGACAAAAAGAGGATAGAAGCTTTTGAAATGTGGAGCTGCAGACGAAAGTTGAATATTAGACAGTGAGCACAGAATGACATTGGGAGGCCTTACAATAACAGTGAAATGAAGCCGGCTGAGAGCGCGAAACCCAACCAACATGGCGGCCGAGCGCCAGCCGGCCACAGCTGCGACCACAGGGTAGTTCATTGAGTCCGCTGTCTGTTCATTCCTTTACATATATTTTAAGGCGTTTCTTTTTGACAATCTATTTTTGCCATAAATAATTACAAATTTCAGCTAGGGACAGAAAAATCATACTAATACATAAAAAATGAAGCACATTTTTCCTCTGTCTGTCCGTTTTTACCTTTTATAACCCGAGGAGTAGCGGACGTACCGTCATGCGGTTTCTTTTAATTTCTTCCTTAGAATCCTAAGATAATCTTAGGCTATCTTTAATGTCAATACGAATATATGAAAAAAACTAAAATAAGAATCATAACGTAGAATCGTTTACCGCTTCTGCACTGTAGTCAGCTCTGGAGCCTAAGCTATAAGAGCTATGCCAGTGTAAATAAAGACTTGCAGATTTCACAAACATCTACAAAGAAAAAAAAAAAAAAAAAAAAAAAAAAAAAAAAAAAAACACACATTTATCAAAATGTTCAAATGTTTGTTAAGCTTAAGGGACTTAACTGCGGGGTCATCAGTCCCTAAACTTACAAACTACTTATGAACTAATTAATACTAAAGACGACACAAAAATCCATGCCCGAGGGGGATTGGAACTCCCGACCGTGGCGGCCGTGCATACTGTGCAGAACGCTCGTCCATTGCGGTCGGCACACATTTACCATTTTTCTTTTCTAAAGCGCTGCCAACAGATGGCTTCAGACTACAGATATAGTGATTGTGGGAGATCTGTAAAAGTTAGACATATGATCTTGTGGTCTTTTTCTTTAAATTGTCGTGAGTTCTATAATTCTATACTATTTACTTCGGCGCAGGTCTCATAGTTTACGCTACAAAATGTTCAAATGTTTGTGAAGCTAATGGGACTTAACTGCGGCGTCATCAGTCCCTATACGCTACAAAGGTCACGAAAGTGCGGAAGTGGTAAACCTTTCTTCGTTATTATTCATATTTCAATTATTTCTCATTTTCGTATTGGCATTTAATAGAGCCTACGTTCAACACAGGATTATACCAAAGAAATTGAAAGAAACCGCATTACGATACGTTCTACAGTTCTCGAGTAGTTTAAAGATTACCCGTGCAAAGCCGGAGCGGCTCTGCTAGTTAGTAGTAAAATAATAAAAATTATTAAGTCATAATTATTGGATACCGCAAATTGTTTCTCAAATTACAAATGTTTGTCAAAATTGGCCACAAACTACAAGGTGAGTGGGCAACAGACTCTGTGCTCGCTGGTGGGCAAGCTCGCTGAAAATAACGTTTAGAATTTGAAAAGTTCCACCGCTCTATTGTATTCCAATTTGTGAAAAAACCAGAAGAGCTATAAAAATGTTGTTTAAATAAAATGAAAAGTTCATTTCATTACCTACAACTTTCCAGCTGACTAAAATTTCCTGACCGCAAAATAAAAAAGTTGCAGGCAACTAACTTTTTCATGTCACAATTTTTATTTCATATATAAGTAATAGTTTCAATTATTATTTTTATACAAACACAATACGTATTGTACTTACTAAGAACACTGTTGCATTCCATCTGTATTCACCTGTCTACGTGAAAAATTTGGTAATTTTTTTTCCTTTCCTAAGGGGTTAAAATGACAATGTAATTAAGGCGAGCACCATTTGAAGAACGACGGTTTATCGGCCCAACTCCGTTTCTACACCCAACCAAGATGGCTGCCGGGCTTCACTGCCTACACGCTGATGTAGGTGGTATAGCCTCTCTATGTTATTCTGTGCTCGCTGATATTAGATGGGTAGATCGAGTAACTAATGCTCAACAGAATAGGAAAGAAAAGGAGAGACCGAGGGACGAATACAGTAAGCAGATTCAAACGGATGTAGGTTGCCGTTCGTAAGAGGCTTGCACAGGACATGGTAGCATGGAGAGCTGCGCCAAACCAGTCTGTGGACTGAGACTACAACAACAAGAAGATAATACAAGCACCTATCAAACCTTACTTTGAAGCTGTAACAACTACAGAAACTGCATTTCAAGAAATGTGTATCCAGTTTCGTGGTACGAACAAGTTTCATATATGAAATGAGTCGTCATGGGAAATGACATTGCGTATAAGTTTGGCTAAGCCTAAAAGAGCAAGAAAGGTTAAGAATGGAGCGATGATTGAAATTTCCGCACGGGGTGACGAAATCTCTGGATTCGACCATGATCTCGACCAATCTAACATGGTAGGTAAGAGTGTATTTCTAAAACTGTCCAAGTAGTATTGTGTAAGCTTCTCACACTACCGAGTTGCCAGCTCGCTTCCGTCTGATTATTATGATTGTGCTGGCTAAACGTATCAATGACTAGCAGAAAATCCGGATTTGCCTGGGTATTTTATTTATGCCGGTTAGAGTTGGCCACTGTTTCATGGTTTCGAAACGATGTTTCGATACGCGAAACTGTTTCACGGTTTCGAAACCGCAATGTTTCATGGTTTCGAAACCCCCGGGTTTCATTCTGCTCGTTTTCGGATCACATTCGCGGTCGATACCGAAACTGTTTTGTCCTGTCGGTTTCACTGTTTGAATACAGCGGTGTTTCAGACCGATAATGCAGGAACGCGGAACCGACGAATTGTATCGAAACCATGGTGTTTCATTTTGCTGTATCTCTTCACAGATACACATTTAACTTACTAGTATACGGACAGTTTAAAGAGTGTCAAAACTAATTGACAGATGTGAGTATATAGCTTAAGATTACCGAATCAGTATTCGTTTCTGAAGTGACTGCAGTATTTCGAAATGACATAATATCTGCTTTATAAACGTAAATGAAAAATAAAACATTGCTCACTATTTGCATTGAAATAGCCTGTAAAATTCTAGGTAATAATATTAAAAACACATAACTACACGTACAACCTACTTTTTATTAAAAATAAAAAAAATAGAAACAACGTAAGGTCTAAAATGACTTTATACTAACAAGGAGAGATCGCAAATTTAATCTCGTTTTAAAGAGTTAGAACTTTTCCCCATACCGTTAGTTTCTTGCGTGTATGTTGACCCGACACTCATGTAAAATAAAAGATATTTTTAAAAGATGTAAACACATGAAAATTTAACAATGTGCCGTATTTGACGAATTTTGTGCTTATACTTCCATATTACGGAAGTTTGGACGGTAAATAAAACCGCACATTAAACATATCTCCAAAACTTGAATTTTAAGAAAAGGTTTATTTTACTAAAGTACCTAGCAGTGCAATAACGATGTATAAAAACTTTCCAAAATGTTAGCTCAATAAATGTTATATGATAATTTGGCTTTTCAATAACACATGTAGGTTAGCACACACATCACCTATCAATATTAGGCACTATAATAGATAAAACAAAATGTATTAATTACATCTACTTTGATAAAAACCAATATATTATACATGAAAACGTCAGTTCTCAGCTAATGGGAAGCAGGATGTCACTTATTCCGAAAGTAGTGCATTTGGTACAGTGTTTAAATTTTAAAAAATGTTCAAATGTTTGTAGAGCTTATGAGACTTAACTACGGGGTCATCAGTCCCTAAACTTACAAACTACTTATGAACTAGCTAATCCTAAGGACGGCACAAATATCCATGCCCGAGGGGGGATTCGAACCCCCGACCGTAGTGACCGGGCAGACCGTGACTGGCGCGTCGCTGTCCCTCGGCCACCGTGGGCGGCTTTAAATTTTAGTTGTCGTTCTAGCGGCCTCCCGTGATATTGTTGGTAATCATGTGACGTTGGCATTAGCGAATCGCGTTACACTGCGAATGTTTTGTCATGAAATCTGCGTTGTAAGAAGACAATTGCTTCACTGAGCGGACAACGGTACATACAAGAACCTGTCAACCACAGAGCAGGAAGAATATGAACATCTTGGTAAAGATTTTCTACCGCGTTCTGCCAAATCAATCATGATATCATAATTTTCGTCACAGCACCAAAGACAAGTAAATTTACTGTTGAAAATAAAATAACATGAACCACACTCACGCTCACACTCACACTCACAGCCACGTTCAGATGGCAACGAAACACAATCTCCAAGAAGAACAAATTAATGTCTCAGAATTGCCTACACGCCGTACCAAACGCCAAAATGTTGTTCTATGAGCATGTTGTTCATAGCATTGATACACAAAATATGGTCTAAATCAGCTTTTAATACTTTGTTGTCGAGGAACAACACTAGGAATGAAGGGGTTAAGGCAACACTACAGACTAACTTTTTTAAGTGAAAGTTAGGATGTCTCCACCACACTTTCAGGCTATTCTTTAACACTCTATCAATAAATTCAAAACCAACAACATGTCACTGTAATCTCAAGGTTAGGTTCAGATTATATAAGTTTTTTTTACTGCGTAAGGGAGCGTAGTGTCCCAATCTCCGGTTCAGAACCGCTTAGTAAAAGTAATTGCACTCGTAAAGTCTGCAAAAGTTATGCAACCACCACAATTAAAATCACTAGTGACAATAATTTTGACTACATAGTACGGCCAGTACTATTTAGTACACACTAAAAAGGCTCTGAAACGATATCCAACAGACCGCTTTGTCATTGTCTTTCGCTCAATCTCCAATACAGAACGTAAATATAAAAATCACATTGATTGAAATGCAGTATGTTGATCTATAGATCTTTATATCCACTACGCCGATTTGTTTACAAACCATAAAGAGTAAAGCTATTTCTTATTGGCCGCGCGACTCGACTCCTGATTGAATGCGATGCCGTTGCCAACGTCTACACGTCAAACACCACTCGCGGACATAAAAACTGCACTTCAGCCAGTAATGCAATATTCAGTTTTATTTGATATCCGAACGATGCATTTTTGGATATGGATTCGTCATCAAAAATTTATCTACTAAGAACTCTCCACAATCTTTATAAATGAGGACGCCTTGTATAAGACACTCTGAGAAATTATGTTCAAACTGATGTGCCTAGGGCCTTCCTTAAGGTAATCACAAACAGCACACTTTAGTTCTAGTATCTGTGACATAGAGAATGAAATTGTGCAATTATTACTTTCCCTAAGAAAAAAGAAACATTAAACGTATAAATAAAAACCGTGGCTTCCTTATCACAGTATCTAGTAAATCTGTAATATAATTGTGAAACACCTTTTATAAATCTTATCCGTACTTGAAAAAGTCGAGAAATTTCTGTACATTCGGAGTATTGACAGTAGCACAATTCCATTTTTCTCGCAAATATATATTCATATGGTGACACACGATTTTATACATTCATTACACTGTGTCTTGATATTAATCAACACCTAAAGTGTCTCTTTTCAGGATGATAACTATAAGTAAACCGTTTGTGGTACTCACGCATTAAAAACGATGTTTCCGCTTTTAACAAGTTACTAATTCCATCCGTAGCTGCAACAATTCAACATCACAGTTGCTGGTAATAAAGAACAGAGTGAAAGCTGTAAGTTATGGTGTGAAAACACAGTAAGTATAAGTGATAACGCAAAACTCCGTGACCGTTTTTGATGGTGAAACGTGCTGTACACTTGTGTTTATCCCATAGATATTTTATGTTCGTGCACATCAAAGAGTCGGGTTTCTGCTCTCTAGCAGTATCTGTGGTCTAATACAAGGTGTAGTAAATCAACTTGTACAATGTCTGGAAACTGGAAAGTCTTCCTTGCAAGAGTTTATAAGTGACACGCCTACAGCGGAAGAAATACACAATACTTCCACATGTGAGCTGCGAGTAAATATTAAGAGGTAAGTAATATTGCCACACATTTCTTCATATCCAATCCAAATTTCACATTTTTTCTGTAGAAATTATCCATAACCGCTCAAAGAGCACATATCATCATTTTCACATCTCTTTAAATTTCACTTTTGGATTAGCTTCGTAATAAGAATGATACAGTTGGCTAAAGTGTGAAGCACTCATTAGAAACCGACCTGTAGAACACGAGACGTGCTGTCGTAAGCTATCCATAGATGTTTACTTTATACTCAACCTTTTTTTTTTTTTTTTTCTTTTAGTACTATGACACTCATTGCCTAACAACTATTGCGACCGTTTAACTTGCTTCCGGCTTTCTTTTGGTGAAATGCAGTTTACCTATCGGCGACAGCTGCTTGATGTGTAGATGTTGGTAGCGGAGCGATGAATGACAGACCAGTGACGGCAGCCAGTCACAAATGACAATAACAATTAGTCTCTACGTATATGCTTTGTTAATAATTCGGTATCGTGGAAATAATTATTTTTTATGAGTAAAATATTATAATGTTGCCACCAGATCTTGAATCGAAATAGTACATCGAGAACCAGCCACTACATGGGTGTAACAATTCTTTTTTTTTTTCTTTTTTGCGTAATGGAAATAAGGCGCATTGATTAACCAATAACTTCTTTTGATCATGAATTTAAATATTTCCAGTCAAAGCTGAGTAATTAAAAACACTGTTACACATATGCAGTGACTGGTTCTCGATGTATTGTTTCGATTCACGATATGGTAACAATTTTGCAATACATTACTCATAAAAAAATAAATATAGCCAAGAAAAAATAATTGCTTAAAAAGCGAAAATGTAAAGACGCATCCTTATTGGCCGTCTGAACGCCATATGTGATTGGCTGCCATCAGCTCACGTCATTCATAGTGCCACTAATTACATCTAACGTCAAGCAGTAGGCCTAACCGTCGACACAGGTTAAATTTTACTTACCACGTCAAATGTACAAATGTTAGCAACAAAATCTTCGCTTTACATGATTGGACAAGGGTCCATGAATTATGTCAACCATAGAGTAGGAACAGCATTAATAATTTATTTCATGGTTAACACATAAGATTATGGCCCTCTTCTTTGTGATTAGGTTTTCAAAGAGCATTCAGCGATCGTTGCCAACATCAGCACATCAACCCGCCGACGCGGTAAGTAAAACGTTACGCTGACACGTAAACTGTATTTTAAACTTACCTTTAAAATTAACAATTTTCTGACGATCCTGTTTCGTCCTATAGTGGTTATAACGTATGTGTTTCCAATTACATTACTAAATGTAAGCCCACTCCTTAAGACATTGCACAGCTAAAACTCCGAATTCGACCATTCACGGGCGGGGACAGCATGACATAACTACACTGATATTTTTGCATTCATCGTGGTCAGTTCATGTATGATATTTCGTAACTGAGTACTCGTAAAATAGTGAATATCTCTCTGCCACGATTAGTAGACAACATTCACCTACTCCGCAACAGTCAATAAATTTGATCACTTCCTTGACCGCCTTCTGCCCTCTGCAAATCAATCATCTTTCGTATGTTTTTATACTTTTATCAAGTTCAATCATCTTTTTTACATACTTAATTCAAAATATAATTTTAATATTGATTTTTTTAATCTTCCATGATAGAATATTAACAACTAAGCACAATATCAGATGAGAAAAGTTCCACGATATCTCGTTTTCAATGGTTGACCTTAACGGCCGTAATTTTAGAAATCGAAATTTTCCAGATATCGACAGTGCCAGGACGTTGAAAAAAATTCAACGGCGAAGCTGAAAATTTGTTCTGGCCGGGATTCGAACCCGGAGATCCCGCTACGGGCCACCGCTCGCCTTAACCAATTTTTAGTACCTCCCGCCCTTTATTTCGTCTTGCTCGCAGTCTGTCCTGGATATCCGGCAAGGGATCGAGCATAGTTGTACATCCGCCATAAATAGTCTGTTGTTCAAATGTTTGTTAAGCTTATGGACTTACCTGCGGGGTCATCAGTCCCTAAACATACAAACTATTTATAAACGACTTAAAAAATATAGCTTATACTAAAGACCACACAAACATCCATGACCGAGAGTGGACTCGAACCCCCGACGGGTAACCGCCTCGCGCATCAGAGGATAGCGCCTCAATGCGCTCGGCTAATCCGCCGCGGCACAGTTGTCTATTGGGGCATGTATACGATTATTGATATGGTGTCCGTTCTTTCGGACATATCCTCTTTTATTGCAACGGCTTAACGATAACTTATTTCGGTCTGTTGGGGACAATACCCTGATTCAAAAAGGTATTACGTATGTCGCTGAGAATCCTACTTTCATTACTCGTTGGAAATGCTATGAATGCCATGTGAGATTTTACTTTCTAGTGACCGTCTGAAATCATCAAGTTGTCGGTGGGACGTTAAATTCTAAACTTCCTTCCTTTTAATTTTATCATGTACCTAATATTAAAGGTAGAGTTTGGAGGAAATTCAGTTGTATCAAATTGCATGGTATGGGCTCTTCTAATGAACTTATAGAGCTTATTTTTTCCATAACATATAAAAATATATCGTTAAAATTAATCTCACACCCAAACCTTGAGATGTTAGATCGGTACCAGACGTTGAATATCGATAGAGTACCAGCCGAAACTTATACGTAATTCGTGATATGTGCTGCCGTTCAGGAAAACGTGCGTAATCGGGAAATAGGTAACACCTGTCCTACAGAGCACAGGAAAAGCGTATCTGTAGGACTCTTCCGCTCTGAACTCCCGGGGGGCAGTAGATACAGCGAATGTTTATCGTTACGAGGGTCCTCGGTTCAAACCCTGGTGGCCAGATTTCTTTTAAGGCATTGCAAATTGTTCTACGTCGACAATCGTACAGCGAGTGTTACATGGGACAACATGTTCCTGAAATGTAGGACTGTTCGGATTTGCTTCTGTTTCGTTTTATTTGAAAGTAGCAAACCTGTAGAGTATATTCGTAGAAGAAAGAAACAATTGCACCATATGTGCGGAAGTATTAAAGTAATAATAGTAATAATAATACATGACTGCTAGATAGGCAGCACCGCCGTTCAGCGTAGCCGGCCGCGGTGGCCGAGGTGACTGAGGCGCTCCAGTCACGGTCAGCACTGCCACTACGGTCGGGGGTTCGAATCCCCCCTCGGGTATGGATATCTGTGCCGTCCTAGTCCGTAAGTAGTTCATAAGTAGTTTGTAAGTTTAGGGACTGATGACCCCGTAGTTAAGTCCCATAAGCTTTACAAACATTTGAACATCGTTCAGCGTATGTGCGTGTTATGGCTAGAGTGCCGTGTGTTTGCTCACACCATCAAGTGGGGCTGACGTTGCTGTCCAGTCCGCACGCTACTGCTACAGCTGACAGTGCTGTTTTGCGGAATGAACCCGTGGAACGTTATAGATATTCTCTTTTAACAATTTTCAACTTACTGCAGTTAAAAGAATAAAGTCTCTAGGCGGGATTTGTATCCACGACCCTCTGCTCTATGAACTAACGCTCTACCAACTAGCTCAAGGTAGCAAACGTGATAAGCTTTCACAGTTACGCTTATCCTGTACTCCATAGATTAAGTGTTACTTATCATAATTTACGCACATTCTCCTGGACGGCAACACACAGCACGAATTATAAAGAAGTTTTGGTTGATACTCTATCGATATACAACGTTTGGTACCGATCTGAGTATCTGACATCTGAAGGTTTTTTTTTTTTTTTCAGCTTCAGATTTTTATTAGTAAATTTTTCATTCAGTTTGATGGTCATACAGTCTCCATGAATTTTTTGTTTTGTGAGTTTAGATTTTCCCGTCATATGAAAATCGAGAAAATTTCTCGGGAATTCAGCCGGGAAGCGTCGTCTAAATGCCGCGATATTTCGGCAAGCTGACGTCTTGCCATCTTCAGGCGACGGCTGAAAATGGCAAGAAGTCAGCTTGCCGAAATATCGCGACTTTTAGACGACGCTACCCGGCTGAATTCCCGAAAAATTTTCAAGAATTTTTGGTTGTCCTATCTCCCTTTCAATAATATTCCAAATTGTTTTAATTTTATTATCAAAGTTGCAATTCTCAGGCATGATACACACACTTTTGCACTTTTTAATAACTTTTCTTAATGTAGAACAGCAGTTTTTACAATATCTTACTATTGCTAGATCACTACTCTTTCATACTGTTACGTACAGTTTCCTCTGCTGGATACAAGATATTGTTATTCCTTTGGTAAGCCATGTTTTTTGCATGGTTCATTGCTACTAAACTGTTTTTGGGAAACATTTTTCAAATATAGTTACAAATATAACATGAAATAGGCATCAGGTTCATCGTACATTTCACCCCAGATGAAATGCTGTAGGCTTATCCTGAAAATTATAATTGACAAATCCATAATTGAACACACTACTTTGGAGAACCGTTTTGAATTACTTTAAGGGGCTATGTCATATGCTGTAACTAATTGTGCACCATGATCAGGAAGACAATTTTCAACAGGATAAGCGTTCATGTTGTTAACGTTACCTTGGTCTGTATAAAAAATTATCTGTTAGTGTGCCGCTGTCCTTTACTACCTGAATAGGAAAATCAATAATGGATGTCAAACTGAAAGAACCAAGTAATGCTTCAATCTTCCTATTACACTCTTTCAGAGAATCAACACTGTAATCCCCATAGACAATAATTTGTATCCTCCTGACTGATAGATAACACAACAAGGAATTGAAGTTTTTCAGAAATAGCTGAAAATTTCCAATGGACACCTGCACAGAAACTCAATTATAAAAGCAATCTTTTAGTTTATCTCAAAGAAAGAAGCTTCAAAATGTTATGCTAGATGAAATTTTTGTTTCTATATTTTTCACAAAGTGATAACTTTTAATGTATATGGCAACTCCTCCTTATGGTCTGTACTTACATATGCTGACAGTTTTTATCCATCATAGTGGCTGCGAACCAGGTCCAAAAGAATAGACCACAGCATCTATATGTAGGCTTAAAATAGGCAGCCTTTGCACTATCTTTAGAGCCATACTGACTTCCCCCAGGGGTCTGACGGTTCTTTCGTGAGTACGTGCGTGGCGAGCACAGGACCTCGAGCTAATACAGTCTTTCTTCCTTTTTTCCTCCCTGGACTACATTTCTTTTCCCTTTCTCTCCTGTCCTATCCTTACTCCTTACCGTTGCCACAGGAAGACTGATTACCTTAGCAGTTTGGTCCACCTGTGCCAGACAACCAAAAACCAGTCATAGTGACTTATTAAGTTCCAAACAGAGCTCTTTCCCTTCGTTATGTTACCACTACATATGTACGATTTTACTGATTGCAGATTTTATCTCTAATCTTGCAATCATATGATGCCATATTTTTATTATTATTTACCGGCATCCTATTACTCTTATACAAATTTAATGAGAGCTGTCATACAGAGCACCAACTGGATATATTGTATGAATCATTCGACATGTTCTTTATGTCATTCAGAAACTGTACTTTCTTGCAGACAACAAGCAATCCCATGGTGGTACTTTCCATTACCCATTTATTCTGTACAGAAAATATTTACAGTATACTCTTCGTCAGAACATCTACATCTACATGGATACTCTGCAAGTCACATTGCAGTGCATGGGAGAGGTTCCATCAAACCACTTTGATGATGTTTCTCTATAGTTCCAGCTCACGGGGAAAAGGAACGCCTAAATCTTTCTGTTTTAGGTCTGATTTCTCTTATTTTATTATGATCATCATGCCTCCCTATGTAGGTGGGTGCTAACAGTATACGAGGGTAAGTCAAATGAAAACCTTAAATATTTTTTTTTAAAATATCATTTATTGTACAGAAATGGTACAAAGCTGTATCACTTCTAAACATAATCTCCCCCACGCTCAATGCAAGTTCAAATGTTTGTAAATCTAACGGACCAAGCTGCGTGGTCATCAGTCCATAGCTTACAACCAACTTAAACTAAGGTAAACTAACCTAAGGACAACACATACACCCATTCCCCAGGGAGGACTCGAACGTCCGACGGAGAGCAACCGCTCGCTCCGCTTAGATCGCTTGGCTACTCCACCGCGTCAATGCAAGTCCTCCAGCGCTTACAAAGTGCATAAATTCCTTTAGAAAAAAAATCTTTTCGTAGTCTGCGCAACCACTCATGCATCGCGTGCCGTACCTCGTCATCAAAACGGAACTTCTTTCCTCCATTGCTTCTTTGAGGGGTCCAAATATACGAAAATCACTTGGGGCGAGGTCTGGTGAGTATGGAGGATGAGCAAGACACTCAAAATGCAGGTCTGTTATTGTTGCAACTGTTGTACGGGCTATGGGGGGGGGGGGCGCTTGCATTGTCATGCTGCAAAAGGACACCTGCTGACAGTAATCCACGTCGCGCCGCGGTGGAGTAGCCGAGCGGTCTAAAGCGCGCGGTTGCTCGCCGTGGAGGCATGGGTGTGTGTGTATGTCCTTAGGTTAGTTTACCTAGGTTTAAATAGTTTGTAAGCTACGGACTGATGACCACGCAGTTTGGTCCGATGGAATTACAAACATTTGAACATTTGAATCCACATCGCTTTGATTTGATTGCAGGCCGCAGATGATTTTTTAGGAGATCTGTGTATGATGCACTGGTGACAGTAGTTCCTCTAGGCATGTAAAGCTAAAAAAAGATGCCTTTTCACTCACTTTATTTCATGTTGGTGGAAGTGAACCCAGGTTTCTTCCCCAGTAACGATTCTTGCAAGGAAGCCATCACATTCTCGTTCAAAGCGCCGAAGAAGTTCTTCACAAGCATCAGCACATCGTTCTCTCGTTTAAGGAGTCAGCTGCCATGGCACCCATATTGCAGATACTTGGTGAACCTGGAGCACATCATGCACAGTGTGGTGTGCTGACCCATGACTAACCAATAAACATCTGCAATGTCATTCAGAGTCACACGGTGGTTTTCCTTCATGATGCCTTCAACTGCTGCAATGTTCTGTGGAATCACAACGTCTTGTGCCTGACCTGTATTAGGTGCACACAATTTGCGAACTTCCTAATGCATTCGTAGACTTGCTGCTGTGACAAACATGCATCACCGTACTGAACCTTCATTCGTTGATGAATTTCAATAGGTTTCACACCTTCACTACGCTAAAACCGAATAACAGAACGCTGTTCTTCTCTGGTGCAAGTCGCAAGTGGGGCGGCCATCTTTATACTGATACTGCGGCGTTATGTGTGCATCTGCACTGTGCTGCCACCTACAGGCTATTCTGCGTGCTGTTTGTAGCACGCTTACCAACTTACAAGATAACGGCGCGAAATTTCGATTTGTTATTACAAATTTGAGGTTTTCATTTGACTCACCCCCGTATGTTCGCATTCGGAATAGATAATCGGTGAAAGAAATTTCACAAATAGATCTCGCCGCAACGATTAACGCCTTTCTTTTAATTATTTCCACACGACCTTGTACATCACTCTCTCCCCTATATCGCGATAATACAAAATGAGCTGCCCTTCTCTGAATTGTCTATAAATCTTCAGTCAGTCCCACCTGGAGTGGATCCCACAATGTACAGCAATACTCCAAAATAGGACTCAACTGTAGCGTAGTCATTTGCTTGAACTGTTACGTCTTCTAAATGTTCTGCCAATGAAACGTAGTCTTCGGTTCGCCTTCCCTACAATATTTTCTTTGTTTTCTTTCAATTTTAAGTTGCTCGCAATTGTTATTCCTACATATTTAGTTGCATTGACAGCCTGTAGATTTGACTGGTTTATCGATTAAAGGAAGTTTAACGGATTTCTTTTAGTAGTCTTATGGATTACTTCACGTTTATCATTATTAAGGGTCAAATACTAATTTTTGCACAATGCAGATATCTAAATGGCGCTAATAGACTTTTCCACGATCATGTAGAGTACAGCATAATGAACTGGCTCGTCTGATATCGACGGACTTAAATATCTTTAAGTTACGAAAAGTTGTGCATCATATTAATTGCCCTGTGTCTGCAATCCTGGGCCTGAACAGGAGAGAGATTAGACTCATGGTTGGATTGCTGACAGGCCATGGGAATTTCAAAAAACACCTACATACAATGGGAATAACAGAAGAGGACCCTAAATGTAGGATCTGTGATGACGGTGATGAAACTGCATCACATCTAATCTTCGAATGCATTGCATTGGAGAGTAAAAGGCACAGAACATTTGGGACAACCAGTCCCGAAGAAATTGTGTCTAATAAAGAACTGGTAAAGGGACTCCTTGCACTGTTCAAGGGCATTGGTTGGCTTTACTAGATATACAGGGAGCGATACCGCACAATAAACTTAGTTTCGGTGCGGGCAGTGGCGGGTTGGACCAAGACTGTTTGGCTTCCCTGAGATAATCAAATCAAATTAAATCAATTGCCCTGTGGATTTCGAAAAGCGAGGGAACTGCCCATATTAGTGTTGTCATATAGCTTGCATTACCGTCCTTTTACGTTTCTCCTTGTAACGATACACTGAAATTTTTATTTATTTTTTTGTTTATCTTTGATCAGCGATACTTATCGCCTCCGGTTCCCTCTGACTTGCAATGCAATTAATTTAATTTCGTTCGTCATTTTTTACTCCCAAGCGAGAAGACGGAACCGAGATAGTAGTATTTTACTCTCTCTCTTGTCTATGTTCGTTCTGTACGGACGTCTTCCACTCATGTATCCATTCAGTGTAAGTAATTGTGACGCAAGATGTTTTAAAAATATATTACTTAAATTTAAAATCATCCCCTCTCTTTGGCTTTGATTAAATGAATCCCTCCATGTCAAATACTTATTTTCTACAGTTTTCAGCTCCTCTACGTCCGTAATAGTTTAACGTTCAGACGCCATTACAATCGCTTCGCATTGTCTGCAAAATTTCAATCAATCGATCATCCTTATACTATACTTTGCTTGAATTTAGAACCTGCAGTCATTTCTTTTGTAATTTCACGAAGTTCGATCTCCTTTTTTATTATTCTATCATTACCAGTAACTTCATGTTCCACCCACGGTCACACAACAATGAAAAGCGAAGTGAACAGTCTGAACATTGATCTACTACGGAAAGTATCTACAACGTTCATATATTAAATTAAAAAAAAGGGTTATTATTTCCAGCTTCTACTATACGAAGCGCAGGATCCAGCTAGATGCTTTCCGTAAGTCTTATAACGTGCTGTTTCTTGTATGGTGCCCTACTTTAATATGCAACCCGCGGTTTATTTGCTTTAATGTTCATTTTGTGCTGTACTTTAACTTATTTCAAGTTCAAACATTTGGTACCATCAATTCTTTGTCCAAAAAATATAATCGCGGAATCTACTTTTAACAATTATGGTATCATACGAAGCAAGGGCAACGTTATATCCTGTTTTCCTCTCCTTCCCGTGCGTGTTATTATCCTTCTCTATCGTCAACTTTCCTATCAACTGGTGCTCGTCGGCCCGCTAGTTTTTGTGCTTCAGACTGTCAGCGGCCTTTGCGGTGGGGCGGCAAAGTGTCTAGTCGATAGCCCAGAGCGCGGTTCCCCGCACTTACAGGGGAGCAGCGGGCTTCGCTCCTGCACCACCGCGGGCATTTGCATACGTTACGGCCCGGGACTGCTCCACGATTCGCATTTATATGGCTCATTACAGCGCAGCGCGTGTTCGATAGAATGAAAAACGGCTGTTGGGATTGCTTTAGAAGGACTATTATTACCCAAAATTACTACCTTGTGTCGGAACGTTCCTGTTAGGCGTTACGAAACGCATAGGCGCCTGATGGCGTCCGTCTGCGGCAGGAGGGAAGCAGATAGCGCGCTGTGGTGCCCCCCGTAGCCTCAGCTTCTTGAAGCGCGGGGGTCCCACTAATGGCGTGATTTACGCTGCGGGATACCAGCATTTATGAGAATACGAACACCTGCCTCACTAGTGTTACGAACCGCCTAAACGTCTTTACACTATAGCACCTCTTGCCATAGACATTATTTTTTCTTTCTACTTGAAAGTCACGTACTGAGGGAGCTATTATATCTACATCTGCATCCATAATCCGCTAGCTACCTGACGGTGTGTGGCGGAGGGTACATTGAATACCACTATCGGTTCTCCCTCCCTCCAGTCTCGTATTGTTCGCGGAAAGAAAGATTGTGGGTATGCCTCTGTGTGAGCTCTAATCTCTCTCATTTTATCCTCGTGATCTCTTCGCGAGATATACGTAGCAGGGAGCAATATACTGCTAGACTCCTTGGTAAAAGTATGTTCTCGAAACTTCGACAAAAGCCCGTACCAAGCTACATAGCGTCTCTCTTGCAGAGTCTTACACTGGAGTTTATCGATCATCTCCGTAACGCTTTCACGATTACTAAATGATCCTGTAACGAAGCGCGCTTCTCTCCGTTGGATCTTTTCTACCTCCTCTATCAACCCCACCTGGTACGGATTAGGGATGGGAAAAACCGACCGGTTAAAACCGATACCGGTATTTTAGTTTTGAATAACCGGTTTCTTCGGTATTTATTTAGTGTCGGTTGTAATCCTGTAACGAAGCGCGCTGCTTTCCGTTGGATCTTCTCTAACTCCTCTATCAACCCCACCTGGTACGGATTAGGGTTGGGAAAAACCGACCGGTTAAAACCGATACCGGTATTTTAGTTTTGAATAACCGGTTTCTTCGGAATTTATTTGGTGTCGGTTGTAACCGGTTTCTTTTAGTTATTGCCAAGATACGGATAAAAAAACCGGTACGCCTACTTCCTGTAGTAGTGGTTCAAAATGTGTTTTTTGTGAATAATTTTAAAAATTTAAAACTAGTAGAGCCTAATATTTAGGGCTATCCCTAAAATTTCCACTGCTGTGAAATATTAGGTCATCGCAGTAAGTAAGAAAAAGCGATCAGTGGTAATTTAAGAAGAATCCTGGCAGTCAGAAACGCGCAACAAACGCGTGGCATAAGAACTTAAGGACTGGTGCAGCTACTAAGGCATCGATGCACCTGTTGCCGTGTGGCGTGGCCTATTAGACGACGCGCGTGCACCGGCAGTGTACGAGACTCGCCTCCGTCTGGTCATGCGGCAGTTCCTTGCTGTCGTCGCCAGACATCGATTGTGTCTTAAATGGCACCATCCCGAGTGTGGAAGTACGTCACGAAGCAGTGAGGTACAATGCTCCATTTGCTTTAAAAACTTGAAAACGGGTGGAGGTACTACAAAGATGCTGTGTCATTTAAGGAGAAAGCATCCAAAAAGTTTCTTGGAAGAGAAGTTAAATTCCATTCACATACCTATTTTGTAAGTGATTACTCTAAACTTGGAATACTAACTTTTAATGTATTATCATATTGTTGTGCTAACAAGTTTGATTAATGTGATTTCTTGAAAGCGAGGGGCTTTTTTTAATAACCAATATGGGTTTAGGCAACATTGATCATGTGGTGCGTCGCGAGGTAGCCGTGCGGTCTGAGGCTCCATGTCACGGATTGAGCGGCTGCTCCAGTCGGAGGTTCGAGTCCTCCCTCCTCCCTCGGCCATGGATGTATATGTTGTCCTTAGCGTACGTTAAAGTTAGATTAAGTAGTTTGTAAGTCTAGGAACCGATGACCTAAGCATTTACGTCTCATAAGTACTCACTCCCATTTGAAAATTCTTTGATCATATGGTACAGAGCTTTCCTAGTTCCATTTGCAAAAATTTACGCTGACAACAATCATACTGTTAGTCGGAACTGTAACTTTATTTTTCGAAATACTTTTGCAGCACTGACTGAAGTTCACTTACTGACTGATAGTGTATATAACGAGACATTCGTATGCGCTGGCTCACACGGAGTGGTTGGCTCAATATGGGCAACTGCTGGATGGAAATATTAAGCCAGTAAATCTGTATGCTTCGTGTATCGTCTTCTATGGACTCCTGGCTAGGCTTACACACACTCAAGAAGGCGTAGTATTGGGAGCGGACCTTGCAAAATATGAAAAGACTACTGAATTGTCGTATAACATAAATTTACATAAATTTTAATTAAATCTCGTAAGTTTCGGTTTCGGCCGAAACTAGAAGAACCGACGATTACGGTTTCTGTTTCGGCCGAAAAATATGTTTCGTTCGAACTCTACTGGAAATAATAGCAATAAAAACCGAAAACCGGTTATCTTGAGCAATTTTACGGTGCGGTTAAACTGGAGATGAAAAGAACCGGTATAACCGAAAACCGGTTGTTTCAGCGATAACTGCCATCCCTAGTACGGATCCCACACTAATGAGCAGTATTCAAGCAGTGGGCGAACAAGTGTACTGTAACCTACTTCCTTTGTTTTAGGACTGCATTTCCTTAGGATTCTTCCAATGAATCTAAGTCTGGCATCTACTTTACCGACGATTAATTTTATATGGTCATTCCATTTTAAATCACTCCTAATGCCTAATCCCAGATAATTTATAGAATTAACTGCTTCCAGTTGCTGACCTGCTATAGTGTAGCTAAATGATAAAGGATCTTTCTATGTATTCATAGCACATTACACTTATCTACATTGAGATTCAATTGCCATTCCCTGCACCATGCGTCAATTCGTTGCTGATCCTCTTGCATTTCAATACAATATTCCATTGGTACAGCCTCTCGATATACTACAGCATCACCCGCAAAAAGCCTCAGTGAACTTCCGATGTTAACAACAAGGTCATTTACATATATTGTGATCACTCTTACTTCATAAGACTTCTCTCCACTGAGAATGACATGTGCGTTCTGTTATCTAGGACCTCTTCAATCCAATCACACAATTGGTCTGACAGACCATATGCTCTTACGTTGTTCATTAAACGACTGTGGGGAACTGTTTCAAACGCCTTGCGGAAGTCAAGAAACACGTCATCTACCTGGGAACCCGTGTCTATGGCCCTCTGAGTCTCGTGGACGAATAGCGCGAGCTGAGTTTCACACGATCGCCTTTCTCGAAACCCATGCTGATTCCTGCAGAGGAGATTTATAGTCTCCAGAAAAGTCATTATACTCGAACCTAATATGTGTTCCAAAATTCTACAACTGCCCGACGTAATATAGGCCTATAGTTATGCTTATCTATTTGACGTCCCTTCTTGAAAACGGAGATGACCTGCGCCATTTTCCAATCTTTGTAACGCTACACCCTTCTAGAGGCGTACGGTACACCACTGCAAGAAGGGGGACAAGTTCTTTCGCGTACTCTGTGTAAAATCGAACTGGTATTCCACCAACTCCAGCGGCGTTTCGTCTTTTGAGTGATTTTTATTGTTTTCCATCCCTCTATAATTTATTTGGATATCTGCCATTTTGTCACCTGTGCGACAATCTCGCCGGCCGCGGTGGCCGAGGGGACTGCCGCGCCAGTCACGGGCTGCACGGCCACAATGGACAATGGTCGGGGGTTCGAATCACCCCTTTGGTATGGATATTTGTGCCGTCCTTAGTGTTAGCTAGTTCATACGTAGTTTGTAAGTTTAGGGACTGATAATCCCGTAGTTAAGTCCCATAAGCTATACAAGCATTTGAACGTTTTTATTTTTATATATTTCGACAATCTCATGCAAAACACTAAGTTTTGACAATGAAATATTGGATATAAGTTGTAATGAACTGTTATTACCTCAATATTTCCGCTACATAGAACTGCAATTTCGTCGAGTAACATGATTCGGTGGCTAACTGAATAGACCGTGTTGTCTTAGCGTCACAGCTTCCTTATAAACTACTAGCTGAAATACCGCCGTTGCCCACGTACTTATTTATAGCAGTCTTAATCCATCGCCTCTTCCCTCCTTCTACACCTACTCCTTCTCCACCCCCCTCTCTATGTACCCCTCTATGTATCCCCCTGTCAATGTCCACTTCTTCTCCCCTTCTCCCCTCTTTCTGATATGTAGACGGTAGATCTCGCACAAGAAGAGAGAGAAACGCATTCTCTAGTTGCGCGGGGAGAGTCCATTCTGTTGTTTCGGAATGGTGGCCGGCTAGTTTCTTGTTGCGTGCCGGGCCGTACACTTCGTCTACCAGTCGGCTGTCAACTCGCCCCGCGACTAGGCGGCCACCCCTCCGAAACAACGCAATGGACTCTCCCTGCGCCCTGCGCACAACTCGAAAATGCGTTTCTGCGCTCGGGTCACGACAACCTGCGCGATTTCTGTAGTCGTGCACATCAGAAAGAGGGATGAAGGAGATGAAAAGCCAAGGAACGGACTCAATAGCGCACAAGCTGAGAAAGCAGGAGCCACGACTTCTTTCACGAGGTCTACATGTAATTCACAGCAAAGTTTCCTACATTACGTATTTCTTACAGTTTTCCATGAGTCCAACTGGTCCTTCCCTGTCTTTTTCCACCTTCTCTTCACACTTGTGCACGGTATCCTCGCCCCCACACTCTGTTAATCTTCTGCTCTACCTCACTCAACTCATCTCCTCCTCCCCCCCCCTCTCTCTCTCTCTCTCTCTCTCTCCATATACTCACCCTCGGTCCGTTTCTTCCGCCTCTTAGGTGCAGAGTAGGGATGGGAAAAACCGACCGTTATAACCGATACCGGTATTTTAGTTTTGAATAATCGGTTTTTTTGTTTTTTTTTTTTTTTTTTTTTTTTTTTTTTTTTGGTGTCGGCTGTAACCAGTTTCTTTTAGTTATTACTAAGAACCGGGTAAAAAAACCGGTACGACTACTTCCTGTAGTAGTGGTTCAAAATGTGTTTTTTGTGAATAATTTTAAAAATTTAAAACTAGTAGAGCCTAATATTTAGGGCTATCCCTAAAATTTCCACTGCTGTGAAATATTAGGTCATCGCAGTAAGTAAGAAAAAGCGATCAGTGGTAATTTAAGAAGAATCCTGGCAGTCAGAAACGCGCAACAAACGCGTGGCATAAGAACTTAAGGACTGGTGCAGCTACTAAGGCATCGATGCACCTGTTGCCGTGTGGCGTGGCCTATTAGACGACGCGCGTGCACCGGCAGTGTACGAGACTCGCCTCCGTCTGGTCATGCGGCAGTTCCTTGCTGTCGTCGCCAGACATCGATTGTGTCTTAAATGGCACCATCCCGAGTGTGGAAGTACGTCACGAAGCAGTGAGGTACAATGCTCCATTTGCTTTAAAAACTTGAAAACGGGTGGAGGTACTACAAACATGCTGTGTCATTTAAGGAGAAAGCATCCAAAATGTTCCTTGGAAGAGAAAGTAAATTCCATTCATATACCTATTATGTAAGCGATGTACTCTAAGCTTGAAATACTAACTTTTAATGTATTATCATATTGTTGTGCTAACAAGTTTTATTAATGTGATTCCTTGAAAGCGAGGGGCTTTTTTAATAACCAACTTGGGTTTAGGTAACATTGATCATGTGGTGCCTCGCGAGGTAGCCGTGCGGTCTGAGGCTCCATGTCACGGATTGAGCGGCTGCTCCAGTCGGAGGTTCGAGTCCTCCATCCTCAAAAAAAAATGTTCAAATGTTTGTTAAGCTTATGGGACTTAACTATGGGGTTATCAGTCCCTAAACTTACAAACTACTTATGAACTACTTACGAACTAGGACGGCACAAATATCCATGCCCGAGGGACGATTCGAACCCCCGACCGTAGTGGCCGTGCTGACCGTGACTGGAGAGCCTTAGCCACCTCGGCTACCGCGGCCGGCCCTCCATCCTCCCTCGGTCACGGGTGTGTATGTTGTCCTTAGCGTAAGTTAGATTAAGTAGTTTTTAAGTCTAGGGACCGATGACCTAAGGAGTTAGGTCTTATAAGAACACACACCCATTTGAACATTCTTTGATCATGTGGTACAGAGCTTTCCTAGTTCAATTTGCGTAAATTTGCATTGACAACAATCATACTTTTAGTCGGAACTGTGACTTTCTTTTTCGAAATACTTCTGCAACACTGACTGAAGTTCATTTACTGACTGTAACTTATATATGTTGTGTGCATAACGAGATATTCGTATGCTCTGGCTCACAAGTCCAACTTACGGAGTTGGCTCAATATTCGCATCTGCCGGATGGAAATACTAGGCCCGTAAATCTGTATGCTTCGTATATCGTCTTCTACGGACTCCTGGCTAGGCTTATACACAAGAAGGCGTAGTATTGGGAGGGGATGTCGCAAAATATGGAAAGGCTAGTGATTTGTTGTATAACGTAAACTTACCTAAATATTAACTAAATTTCGTAAGTTTCGGTTTCGGCCGAATCTAGAAGAACTGAAAATTCGATTACGGTTTCTGTTCGGCCGCATAATATGTTACGTTGGGACTCTACTGGAAATAATAGCAATAAAAAACCGAAAACCGGTTATTTAAAAAACCGGTTATCTTGAGCAATTTTTACGGTGCGGTTAAAGTGAAGATGAAAAGAACCGTTATAACCGAAAACCGGTTGTTTCAGCGATAACCGCCATCCTTAGTGCAGAGTACTATTAATCATGTTCTCATGGTCGAATAAACAAAATTTCACAAGGATCGGAATAGAACTGTAGTTTTGTATGAATTACATTTATATCCCAGAAGAAGACGTAGGGGTTGCAATCAAGCAAAGTGGAAACCCCTAATCCAGCGGGATCCAGCATAATTTTAGGAACTGCGGATTCGTAGGCGAATCCGCAAGCATAAAATCGCGGAAATTCTTTCAAATTGGCCGCCTTAAATTCACTTCGCATCGCGTTCTCTTAAATTCGCAAGACGTTCCGCGATGTGAGTTGACTTGGCGTTGCCCAGTCGTTTGTCTCATTTTGATTTGCACGCACACGCAATCAATGTGGAAACTGAACGATGGCAGTTCAGTGGTGGGAGCGGGGAGCGGAGGAATGAGGGTGCGTGTATGCTGCTAACTCGCTGCCAGCCGGCACGGCACGGCGAAGATGTGTGAAGCACACTATAGTCTCACCGGCCCATTTAACTTGCTGTCTCCACCGTCGCAGGTCGCCGCTCTGCGCCCTACTACCCTCGCCAGGTGATACCGAAAAGTTTACACACAGTACATACAGTAGCTCACGTTGTCCGTCAGCTGTTACATCACGCCAGCCAGTTGACAAGACAATGATGATTACACTAAACAGATCAAAACTGGAACTGAGGAAGACTACGAAAAATATTAAAAAAAAAGAAATGTCAGCATTTGAAACTGATGGAGTAAACGAGAAGTATTTGACTTTGTTGTATGACTATTTATTAACCATCAAACCAACAAGTGTGTAGGAAGAAAGAGCCTCTTCCGCCGCTGGCTACATATGTAGTTTATAAGAAGTAGATTTGGAGATTGATGCTGTTTGTTTTCTAAGGTTATTTCCAAAACTAGAAGTGACTTCTTATCTATATTTATAAAAAATGTTCAAATGTCTGTAAATCTATCGGACCAAACTGCGTGGTCTTCAGTCCGTAGCTTACAAACTACTAAAACCTAGGTAAACTAACCAAAGGACAAACACACACACCCATGCCCCAGGGAGGACTCGAACCTCCACGGCGAGCAACCGCGCGCTCCGCTGCGAGACGCTTTAGACCGCTAGGCTACTCCACCGCGGCATTTATAAAATTGTAACGTTTTTACTGTTCATTTTAGTGAGAAAGTTAAGATAAGTAGTTAAACTAAATTCATGTGATACTGTAAATCTCTCAATAAATGAGCCTGATTTCAATTACCTTCGATAAAGATCAGAAATAATACTTTTAGTTAACTAGAATATAAAGAACACAAAATTACCAAATATTGACATTTGCTATTGTCCTTGAACTTCTTGTTAATAAATAGTCAAACAGCAAAATAATTAATTAGATGCAGTAAGATATTATTGACTTTTGTGATTTTAATAAGTATTTTATTATATTATAACAAAGAATGTTTATTATCTTAAAAAAAATGTAACCTCTGCGGCATCCAGACGAATCCCGCTGGATTGAAGGCAATCCAGCAAAAACTTGCTGGATTGAAAACAGTGCTGGATTGCAATCACTAGTTACTTGGTTTCATATAAATCTGAAAATTTTGCATCGTGAGAACGATATTTAGATGGTAGTATTGTGAAACAGAACCTGTCAGCTGGAACACCATGCTTTCGTCACAAAAATGTTTTACATAATCCGTTTCAGTCTGGAAGTTAGTCACACTGACGTCTGAGATTATATAACAGACTCTCACGCAGGAACCGGTGTGGAGCAGTTTTTAAGACAATGTGGTCGTGTTCGACAAGATCAGGAAAGTTATCACTTTCTGATCACACTGATGTAAGTTACCTTTGGTCCCTCTAAACCACTTGAGGAGATCGGGGTGGTTCTTCATCATTATAAGGCAAAGGCAAATTTATTTCCCTGTCCTTGTACTACCCGAATTACTGGTTCGTTTTTACTGCAATAAAAACATTATTACTTATATTTAAGACACTGAATTGCCTGTGGAAAACATTTCAAGAGAGCGAAAGAGAAGTTTGTGTGTACGCCGTAGAAATTCGACGCTCTGTGCATTTCATTTAGATGAGTTACAAAGTGAATCTGTGATGTGCAGTTTTGTTATGTACTGTCATCACATTTTAATTGACGGGGAATAATGGGTCACTG
Source organism: Locusta migratoria (assembly GCA_026315105.1). Lineage (NCBI taxonomy): Eukaryota > Metazoa > Arthropoda > Insecta > Orthoptera > Acrididae > Locusta > Locusta migratoria. The sequence continues at coordinate 545,451,901 of CM048744.1, forward strand.
TAGATAGTTTTTGCTATACATAAATTTAGGTATCTCCCTTCAACGTCACGTACTACAAGGCAACAAACGGCACTTGTGAAGGAATTTATTAGCGGGTTTCCTCGTTGTGATTTCTTCTTGATGAAGATATGTTCATAACTCCACACCAACTCTCAAACAATGAGTTGTACACCAAATTTGTGGCAGTACAAATCAGATATCGCAACATGAATTGGAAACTTCTACTTTATATTAGACACATGTTGGCGTATGTGCAATGTGTAATATTAACATACTGGTAATCTAATTCGAAGTATTACTGGATGAGTAAGAATCAGTGAAAAGTGTTAATTTTTTCCTCTACCGTTTATTGAGTTTTCTATCCGCAGTTTCTTGTTTTCTTTTTTTCTATTCCACGGACAGTACTGTGGCAATGATAAATTTTCTGTGATACTTTGTATGGATCACCTGGATTCACTAAGTAAACACTGCGTCGAAATAATGGAGATACGGTACCTATGTTCCAAAGAGAATATATTTGAAAGGTGGTAAATGACATCATTCAAACCAGCTGTCCAATTCTTCAGATGAAAATATTTAGTAATGACAATCTTGACTTATTCTAACTTACATATAACTTTCCCTCTTCTTCTAATATGAAATTTTAATTCCCTTCATTCCTTATTTATGGATTACTTTTTAATGGATTTTCTGGATAACTTAGTAGGAAAGCTACTTTCGGTTATTTACAAAAAAAAAAAAAAATATTATATAGTAAACTGAATTTGACATCAGCGACATTTTTACTTGTACATATAACTCATATACCTCATACTATATCACATTTTCAACTCCCTCTTAACATATTACACACTTTTCTCTTTCAAATGTTCAAATGTGTGTGAGGTCTTATGCGACCAAACTCCGTGGTTATCAGTCGCTAGACCTACACACTAATTACTTGACTAACATAAACTAACTTACTCTAAGGACAACACAAAAACCAATGCCCGAGGGAGGATTCGAACCCCCGATCGTAGCGGCCGTGCAGATGTGACTAGCTCGGCCACTGCAACCGGCCTTTTCACTTTAATAAGCCTCGCTGATTTGCATGACTGCCTCTTGTGTAGCGTGTACTTTTTGTTCCTATTAATTGTGCATGTTGACAAAACAGTTCGTTAACTATTAACTGCACATTAATTGTTTCAATTAACCATTGAAATTTTGAATGAAAGCTACTTTCATTACTGACAAAAATTTATTATATAATAGTTTGAATTAATATTATCATCTCTTTCTACATATACCTCATATTGTACCACCTCTTTTAACTTACTCTTAACACATTGTATTCTTTCCTCTTTAATAACCCTCATCATTTTTATGAATCTACGTCGGGTGTGTAGCATGTATTCTTTATCCCCATTAATTGTGGATATTGATAAGGTTCGTTCGAAAACAATTGAGTGCAAATTAGTTGTTTCAATTAACTCGTGAAATTAGATTTAAAAACACAAATAGTCATTCTAATTTCTGGTCTGTATTTTTAAGAAAGCTTCTTTGAAATCTCTACAACTTACTGTTGCCTATTGTTTGACAGGTAGCTCTCGTAAATAGGTGGAATGGGCTGATTAAGGTTATTAAATTAAAAGATTTTGAATAGTCAGATGTGGACACTGACTTATTATTTTATTATTTGCCATAGCTGCAGAACTATACGCAAACAAAAATCCTGTGTAACTGCAACCTCTCCATATCGCTGTTATCTTGTGTGATTTTTAAAGTATATATATATATATATATATATATATATATATATATATATATATATATATATATATATATATTTAAATATACCAGTATTGTCATTTGTTAAATTATAAAGCAATTTAATTTTTGGTTCCCTGAAAATTTAAGCAAAATCTGACATTAGCATGTTAGTTTCAACATTGGCAGCAAGCAGAAAAGAAGGAGTCTTGTACCATAAGTAACACTGAAAAACATGTTAGCACAAGCGGTGTGTGGCGGGTAGTCATTCTGCTTCGTACTGAAACGTTTTTGCAAGAAGCATCTAAAGCTAACATAGGAAAAGTAACATAGAGGTAACAGCATTTACAGATATGGTGTTTTGAAGGAACAAGGAACGTAAAATCTGATGCATTTTATTGCTGTTTACTTCTCATATTCTGAAGAACTAAAAGTGTCTGAAAAATCGTTATGAGAAGAGTCAGTGCAAAGATTTCAATGAAATTTTCTATGATTCCGTCCTTCAGAAAGTCACTTTCTTCCAATGTTTCGTTGATAGATAGAACCTCTGCAGCAGATGGTCACCGACCTTCTGTTGAACCATGATAATATAAATCATAGGCTACTATTAAGAAATAATCGCCCCACTGTAAATTTCAGTAGGCTATTTTCATTTGGTATAATATTTTTCTCGCTATGTATTTTCTTTTTCGTGCTGGTATTAACGAATGGTGAAAAAATCGTTGTTCAAGAATTTAAGATTAATGCTGGCATTTCCTGTTCTGAAAGTAATCAAAAGATGAATCCAGGCAAACGTTTTACAGGTATAAGGTTCCACAATATAATCTCCTTCAACCACCTGCAGTTTTCCGGATCACCCCTCTCCGAATAGATGTCTTCCTCTGCAATTACAAGCCTCGCCCTATTGTATCATTGTTAATCTGATTGATCCAAACAGACGCTGACAGTTTCCACCCTTACAGAAGGCCCTGCCCGGGTGCTCATAGCATAAAAACACACTGTGGCACATAACGATTGTAATGTATAAGACCATAATATAATTTCTCACAAGAACAGCTCAGCTGTATTTGCTCATTTAATATACAAGCACTACAAGGAGTAAGAGGGGAAGATTAGTGTCTTCTTATCAACAGCCAAGACTGCAAGAAACTGGTAGCAGGATAGCGATCTAAGAACTCTGTATTCGGAGCTCTCGAATGCGATCAGACCTCGTGCAGTTAATGCTGAATTATTGTTATTAGTTCGCAATCGCGATTTCGGCATTACGCCATTGTCAAATAATACAATGATACACTGATTTGGTAGAGAAGTTGAATAATAAGTGGGTGTAAGAATAAATTTGTGGTACACACATAGATTTTAATCTTGCATATTTTGGTACTTGTATGATTTTAAAATAGACGTTAAAATCGAACTGCAGGCTTCGTTTTCTATTGTCTATAGTCCGATTTTAACATATATTTTTACTTTAGAATAGTATCACATACGTAAAAATATGCCTGTGAGTGTATTTTAAATATTGTCTCATTACCACTTATGACTCTTATACAATACCATACCGTTGTTATCCACCATGACTTCAGTCTCACCCAAATTTGCCGATTTTATGATGTATTCGGGTTGTTAAATAAAAATAACAATAATAAAGTCAAAGGGCCAAACAGCTATTTAGAAAGTTTCAAAAGACTATGGTTCCAGAAAAAGGAAGAATCATCAATGTTGAATTTTAAATCACTCAGTTTTCTTCATATCTGGCTGCAAATGGAATTTGTATTTGTGCAGGTTTGTAGATATATTAATATACTGGAATTACGGCGTGTATAATAATTTTGTTTTAATTATATCCATAATGGATGTGAGATCGAGGTTGTATTACTTAATTATTTTTTGACCCTTGAAACGTGGCATATTTAGTGTTTTTACACGATATCTGTGGTTGAGCCTACTTGACAAAATAATTAATAATTTTGTATGTCACTGCAAAACAAAGACAGAGGAAAAAAGTTGTTACTTATTATTACCTGAAATGTTCACACAAATCATTTCAGAATACATCGAAATGAGTCTGTTACTTAGCACTATTATAGGTGACATTCGTCATTTCCGCTGTGGACTGCCCGAGCGCTCTAAAGCGCCTTCCTGCGGAGCACGCGGTTTCTCCCTGTCGAAGGTACGAATCCTCCCTCTGGTATGGCAGTTGTCCTGTGGTTAGTTTAAGTAATTTTTAAGGGTAAGGACTGTCAACCACAGTAGTTAAGTCCCATAGATTTAGAAACTTCTGAACATTTTGAACATTCGTCATTCGGAGTATCGTTCGTTCTTTTCAACAATTTTATACGTAACTTCAAAACATGAAGATTTAAAGGCGGAATAATCTGCATTCAGATGCGGATTTAATGAGATACGGAAACTACAGAGACACTCCTGGGCCTATTTGTATGTTTAATTTTTACTGGAATTTTTACTAACTGGGCCTCTACGGAGTTTTTACAAAATACGTAGGCTGCATTGCTAGAAACGTTGGGAACCACTGTTAACTTCCAGTGCTCTGTTAGACCACAGTTCAGCTTTTGTGGCTCATTTATTTTGACATGGCCACACCATTTCAACCTCTATTCAACGCAAATATCATTAAGGGGTTATTGAAGGCGACGGTAGACCCTGTCGGTTTTTACCCAATTGTTATTATCACTGCCGCTTATAGTGCACTTATATCTCTCTTAGTTTTGGTACAAGTTGGTAGACTGTTTGTGATAACTGGAACAAACAAGTTCTTGTGCATCATTGACATTGTGTTAACGGAAATTCCTACCCCCAAAACAGCTTTCCCATAATTTGGTAAACCTGTGCTCAGTTGTATACTCTATCAATGATTTCTGTAGTTTGGTTATCTGCTGTTTCTACATTGCCAAGACAATTGAACTGATGTTCCTGTTATATGTTTTGTTCCACCATAAACTGTGTTATTAGTGAAAATCTTTTGACTAAAGTTTCCAAAGTCCCTGTGTTGAAACCAAATTGCTTGGACGTTAAGTTCCAAACTTATGTAAATGCGAAATGGTACTGTAGTGTGTAAGTTGTTCTACAGCGCTCCTGCGCCACCTGTTACGTTCGCTTTATACGATATGCTGTCATATACCCGTAACCGCGTAATGCATTCCAATTTAGAAAATAATAACCGGACAGGTAAGTAGGATAACATAAGGGGTATTAGATTTACAGCGTCATTTGTATAGCGTGTTTATTTTTCAGCGGACATACACAGCAGAAGGACAGATTCTCATTATCAAAATTTCCATAAATAATTAGGAAACCTGTTCAGAAAGACGCCGTGAACCTTCAGTGGTCCGTCCATTATCTTCAGTTGACAAGATATAAAAGTAAATCGTCTTCTGTTTCTTGATTTCATTTGTCCACTTTATTAACTCTCTTAGTACGATCTACGTATTTACTCTGCAAATAACACTTAAGTGCATGTCAGAAGGTTCACCGAAGAACGCCGTTTGCTTTGAAGGCTCTTGTGAGGTTCAGTGTCAATAGCCTTCCAGAAATCTAGAAATATGGAATAGATTTGAGAGCTCTCGTCGACAGCACTCATTAATTCATGTGAGTAAAAAGCTAGTTGTGTTTCACAAGAACAATACTTTCTGAATCCATGTTGACTATGGGTCGCTCTCTTCGAGATAGTTCATAATATTTGAGGATCGTATATGTCCTAAACTTCTGTTGCAAACCGACGTCAATGACGTCGGCCTGTAATTTTGCGGATCAATTACATTACTTTTAATGAAATAAGTCGCAATTTGCGATCACTTATGGCTTCACTGTACTAGGTTTAGATGGAATACCAAAGTGGGGTGAATGAAAATTTGTGCCCAGTTGGGATTCGAACCCGGGATCTCCTGCTTACTAGGCACACGCGTTGACCACTCCGCCACCGAGGAGACAATTTCAATTTATTTCATTAAACGAACTCTGTAATGTGGAAAAAAGAAATGACAAATCTATAATTAAGATTACCTGACATCGTCTGGTCTGGAGGCGATCAATTCGTTTTGTAGTTTCCAAATGACAAGCCAAGATAGCAAACTACCAATTTATTAAGTGACGACCGGTTTCGGTGCACTGTCTCACCATCATCCGGATATATATATATATATATATATATATATATATATATATATATATATATATATATCCGGAGAGATGACCAGATTATAACATATATATATATATATATATATATATATATATATATATATATATATATATATATATATATATATATGTTATAATCTGGTCATCTCATTAAAAATTGGGTATAAAACAACAAGTGGAACATTGCACTTGGTCATTATATTAAAAAATACATATTTTATACCCAATTTTTAACAAGATGACCAGATTATAATATACAGGGTGTTTCACTAAGTGTGTTTGCCTCTGTAACTTATAAAATAATAGGTGACGGGAAATTTTAATGCGGTAGGTCAACACAAGAAATGTTACACTTTCTGCAGAGCTATAAAAATAGTTTATTGTATCATTTTCCAAAGAGTTACAGCACAAAGATATAATTTTTTAAATGGAACAATAGTTTTTTCTATCGTGCTTTGGATTCGTTGAAACCAGATGCGTACAAATAAATTTAAACTACATTCCTATCACTGTTAGTTTGGGAGCTACAACCCTTCAAAGTTTATGGGGCGGAGGCTGCGACAGCGTAGCTCACTGGCTGGTGGTAATGAGACAGTGGGCCGTGCCCCAGGGGATAGCCACTCGGCCAGTCGGCTACGCTATCGCAGCCTCCGCCCCCAGAACTTTGAAGGGTTGTAGCTCCCAAACTAACAGTGATAGGAATGTAGTTTAAATTGATTTGGACGCAGCTGGTTTAAACGAATCCAATACACTATAGAAAAAACTATTGTTTCATTTAAAACATTATATCTTTGTGCTGTAACTCTTTGGAAAATGATACAATAAACTTTGTTCATAGCTCCGCAGAAAGTGTAACATTTCTTGTGTCGACCTACCGCATTAAATTTTCCCGTCACCTATTATTTTATAAGTTACAGAGGCAAACACACTTAGTGAAACACCCTGTATATATGACCAGATGATGGTGACACAGAGCACCGAAACCGGTCGTCACTTAATAAATAGTTAGTTTGCGATCTTGGCTTGTCATTTGGAAACTATAAATCTATAATTGTCTATTGCCTTTCTTGAATAATGGAGTCACCTGTGCAACTTTCCAAACTTTGGGTACGTATCTTGCGCTCGGCGAGTGGAAGTATATATGATAGCTAGGTATGGAGCTATTACAGCAACATACTGTGAAAGAAGCCTAATTTGTATACAATCTGGACCGGGAGACTTGCATTTGTTAAGTGATCTAAGTTGCTTTAATATTCCAGGGACATCTTCTCCCAAAGCACGCATGCTGGCAGTATTCTTTCGTGAAGGAATTTCGAAAAGCTGTGTTTAGCAATTCTGTTTTATCAGAGCAGTCATCCGTAGCACAACTATTGCTATTGCGTAGTGAAGGTAATGATTGTGTTTTATCGCTAGTACACTTTACATCCCACCAGAATATCTTCCGATATTAGAGGAGGGGATTGTAAAAACAGTCCCAGAGGGCCATGTGGAAGGGAAGAAAAGGCGAGGGAGGAAGAAATTTCAGATCCTGGATGATGAAATTGGTGGCAGTACACAAAGTGAAAGGAAGAAGCAATAAATCGTAGAAAATGGGTATTCAAAGAACCTGCTAATACACTTTCAGTAGTCAGTTACCGTCATATGCTTTTGGTGGTTACTCTATTACGTACTCCCTTCAAAATTAAAGTGCTTGAGGCTTCAGGAATGACTACAGTACTGCTTTTAATCACTCTTCTTCTTATGTCGAGTAAAATGACTCGGTGAAGGTAGGTATCCGGTTGACCAGAATCCTGGCGATTGCTCTTATATAATGCTTCCCGGCTGCGTCACACAGCGCGAGCGTTGTACAGGCATTTCCCGGACGCCAGCTGACACTAGTTTAATCTCGAGCCCACGCCAATTCTTTCCTTTTCCGTTTTCTGTGTAGCGCGACAGTTACGTGGAACGATTAACATAGTCGTCAGAAGCCTTAAAAGGTCGTAACGAACAATGTACTCCATTCTCCAGTTCCTACGTTGCTTCAGCGCACAGAAAAGGACAGTGGTTTATCTCACACCTTCCAGTGTCACGTCGCGTTGAATAATGCAAAGTAACCCCTGGAGAGGTTTGCGGCAGATTATTGTAAGACGGCCAACAGTCTCTGATTCTGCGGGACATTACCGTATTTAGACTCGTTGTCCCGCATTGGGATAATTAGCCTACTGAAAATGTCCCGCAAAATGGAAAAAGCGTCTCGCATTCCCGCATTCCAGTAATTTAAAAATTGTTGATCTAACAGCACAAGCCGGAAGTAATTGTGTACGGCACTCTACGTCATACCACTTGCAAGTAAACTTCACAATGCATCATCTAAGAATAAATGTCAGTCTTCTTACATTAAATACAAAAGAAATAAATGATCTCATCATCTATACAGGATGACTCAGACAAAATTTCTTGTTGGTGCGAAGAATGGCAGCTAGCTCTCAATGTAGAAAAATGTAAGGTGATGCGCATGAGTAGAAAAAACAATCCCATAATGTTCGAATACAGCATTAGTAGTGAGCTTCCTGGTGCTGTCGTGTCGTTCAAATATCTAGGCGTTACATTGCAGAGCGATATGAAATGGAACGAGCATGTAAGGACAGTTGTGAGTAAGTCGGACAGCCGATTTCGGTTTATTGGGAGAATTTTGGGAAGATGTACTTCACCTGTAAAGGAGACCGCGTATAAAACGCTTGTACGACCACGTCTTGAGTATTGCTCAAGTGTTTAAAGGAAGACATAGAGGCGGTTCAGAGGCGAGCAGCTAGATTTGTTACCGGTAGGTTCGACCAATGCACGAGTGTCACGGAAATGCTCCGGCAACTCAATTGGGGATCGCTGGAAGAAAGACGACGTTCTTTTCGTGAATTTATGTTAAGTAAATTTAGAGGGCCGGAATTTGAAGCTGAGTGTAGCACGATCTTGCTGCCGCCTACTTACATTTCGCGTAAAGATCACAAAGACAAGATAAGAGAAATTAGGGCTCGTACGGAGGCATATAGGCATTCTTTTTTTCCTCGTTCAATTTGGGAGTGGAATAGGAAAGGAAATGCCTAGTAGTGGTACAGTGTACCCTCCGCCAAGCACCTTACGGTGAATTGCGGAGTATGTATGTAGATGTAGATATTTCAAAATGACAGATTCGCTAGCAGTATAAGTTCTTTTCGTTTTAAGTTGATACTGCATTTGGTCATAGCCTGACTTATTAAAAATCATGTTTTTGGCGTATTTTCTGTGCCTTCTTCAGTACGTTTCAATAAGTGTAATTTAATATTTTTCGTTGCTCAAGCTGTCAAACGTGATAATATTATCACAGTATCTATAAGCGTATTTAAAATTTGACATACAAATATTCATCTTACTTCCTTCAGGAATAAAAAGGTGGTGAGATTCTGAAAATGCAACACCGAAAGTGAGTGAGCATTGCATGTAGTAAGGCACAAAAAAAGTCAGCACTTCATCGAAAGAACTTCTAGAGTAGTTCAAATTGTTTTAAAAAGTAATTCTTATCAAATTTAATTCGAGGTTATTGCAAAACATAATTCTTTGGACGGACTAAGCTAGTTATCAAAACGTGTGGAGCACGGTGCTGTAAAAGCTGGAACAAATACAAGTAGTACAGACAACGGTGATCGGAAAGACGGCGCGGCGGAGCGGCCGAGCGCATTGAGGCGCTTTGCTGTGATGTGCGAGGCCGTTCCCCGTCGGGGACTCGAATCCTCCCTCTGACATAGATGTTTGTGCTGTCTTTACTGTAAGGTAGTTCATAAGTAGTGTGTAAGATTAGGGACTGATGACCCCGCAGTTAAGTCCCATAAGCTTTACAAAAATTTGAACATTTGATTTAATCGATAAAACGTAACGGAGAAAGAAAATGCAAAAATTGTTAGACTCTGAAATTCAAAATAGGACATGAGAAAATTTTAATGAACTAGCTGAACCCCCGCTGCTTCACATGCGTAGGCTGTTTGGTCTGCACCAGTTGTTTCTTTTTAATCCTGACGAAGAATCCATATCTTAAGTTTCGTAGTTATAGCTTGAAATTTGAGTTAACAGTACCAAAATTGGCTTAGTAGCAACGTATTTCAAAAAATGTTTCATCCCCTATTTCACCCCCTAATTGATTAGTTTTCTGAAAATACCGAAACACGTGTCTTTTTAATTCTGACCAAGAAAACATATGTCAATTTTTGTGGTTGTAGTTTCAAAATTGCCTTATTAGCAAAAGATTTTTGAAAAACATCCCCTCTCCAATTTAACCCCATTGAAGGTTGAATTTCCAAAAATACCGAAACACGTATTTTTTAAATTCTAACGAACAATACAAATACAAATTTTTGTAGCTATAGCTTCAAAATTGTCTTGACAACAATGTGTTTTCGTAAAGAATTTTTGATCCCCTCTTTTAGCCCCTTAGTTGTTGAATTTCCAAAAATACCAAAACACGTGTCTTTTTAAACCTGATCAAGAGTCCATAGCCTAAGTTTCGTAGTTATAGCTTGAAATTTGAGTTAACAGCAACATTTTTTGAAAATCAATTTTTTGCGTCCTCTATTTTACCCCCTTATTGGTTGACTTTCTAAAAATTCCGAAACACGTGTCTTTTAAATTCGAATTCCGAATCCAAATTCGAAAATTTGAAGTTCTAACTTCAAAATTGACTAAATGGCAACATATTTTCGAAAAACACCCTCTATCCAATTTTACCCCGTTGATGGTTGAATTTCCAAAAATGCCGAAACACGTATTTTTTAACGTCCAACCAACTATACAAATATCAATTTTTGCAGCTCTAGCTTCTATTGTATCAATAGCAATGTGTTTTCAAAAAGAATTTTTGATCCTCTATTTAACCCTCTTACTTGTTGAATTTCCAAAAATAGTAAAAAAGATAGATTATTAATACTGACCAAGATTCCATATCCGAAGTTTCGTAGTCGTAGCTTAAAATTTGAGTTAACAGCAACATATATTTGAAAATGAATTTTTTGCGTCATCTATTTTACCCCCTTATTTGTCGAATTTCAAAAATTCCGAAACACGTGCCTTTTAAATTCGTGCCCTGAATTAAAATCCGAAATTTTGTAGTTCTAGCTTCAAAATTGCCTAAATAGCTACGTATTTTCAAAAAACTTTTCATCCCCTATTTCATCCCCTTACAGTCGGAATATCGAAAAATCGCTTCTTAAATGACGCCTACAGAGTAAGATCAACACCCTCCACAAATTTATAGTTTCTATCGTCAGTGGTTTGGGCTGTGCGATGATGAGTCAGTCAGTCAGTCAATCAGTCAGTCAGTCAATCGGGACACTTCCTTTTATATATAGAGATTGTAAAGAAAGATGGAAAATTTAAAATAAAATGTCACTCATGTTAGATATGTTACTTTAAAAGTGAATGAATATACCTACTCCGCTCGCCTAAATTTCTTTCCTAGTTTCAGAACAAGTGGGACAATGAGTCACGTGATCTTAGTCCTCCTTCACATCCTCGAAATGTCCCGCATTGAGTTTTGAAAAAGTTGGCCGCCTTAGATTATTGCTACTTATCATTCATTTCCATACAAGGCCTCGATTATGGCTTTCTTTTCTCTGTTTGAAACAGAAGTTAACATTGAAGGTTAAATTTGCTTACAAGAAATACAATCCTGCCACACTTAAAAAAAGGCGGGCAGTCCAGACAAATATGATCGAGCAGGTATATCCTGTATAGAATGCCAAGATGTAAATCAGTTTAGCTACAAACAATAGGCAAAAATTTCAAACCCAATTATAAGGAACATATATGAAGTTGCAAGTATTGACATTGTCATTCCACCTTTTCAGAACGTATGATAAAACATGGAAACGACCAATTCTGCACGGAAGAAGACTTGCAATTGTCAAAGTGAATAATCTATACTAATAATAAATCTGTAAATGTAGGCCTGTCGCTGTTCCCTTCAATCTTCAAAACTACTGGACGAATCTTCATGCGGTTTTCACAGGAAACATGGGAAAAGTTTGGGGCAACATATAGGCATAATTTTATCAAAATCGGATCGCGAGAAAAAAAGATATCGCAATTTTAAGTGTTTTCAGTAACCATCGTGTCAGTTTTTTCAACTACTAAAAACTTCTTATCTCCAAAACTACTTCACGAATTTGCATGGGGTTTTCGCAGGTAACTTGAGCGTAACTCTGGACAACATATAGACTTCGTTTTATAAAAATCAGACCACGGAAAAAAAGAATATCGTAATTTGAAATATTTTATCAACTACCGTCAAGTCTGTCTGTCTCTTTGAACACGTGTATCTCCTAAAACACTTAACGAATTTTATGGGGTTTTCACACGTAACTTGAGCATATCGTGCGGTTACATAAAGGCTTCGATAATTAAAATCGGATTAGAGAAAATAAAGATATCATAATTTAATCATTTGGTTAAAAGCGATCGTGTATGTCTATTTGTTGAAGGTAATCTCCAAAAGTACTGAACGAACTTTTATGGGTTTCCACAGATAAATTGAGAATAGTTTGGGGAGTAACATAGGCTTAGTTTCATCAAAATCGGATCAGAGGAAGAAAAGATATCGTAATTTGAAGTTTTTGTGTACACTATGCTTATAAGTATGGTGTATTACAGCAAATCTCCAAGAATACTACACGAAATTTCAAGGGGTTTCATGGGCCAACTGAGAGTACCTTTGGGCAACATAATTATAAGCTTCATTCCATCAAAATCGGATAAAGGGAAGAAAAGATACCGTAATTTGTAGTTTCTGATGTATGCTATGCTTGAATTGCAGCGTAGTATAGCAAAGACCTGATAGAGGCGCTGTTACTGACACAGTATACCAAATAACTAATAGATGGCGATACTGCATTATTTATTCTCATAACCAAAGTGTAATATACTGAAACAAGGGCTAGATTTTCCTTACGGCAGCGGTGTAGTGTATTGATGTTGGTAACGGCCTTTGAATCCTTTTTGAAAAATCAATCACATACAATGAGAGGAATAATTCTTAGTGTTGACAATGAAATAAATAATCCATGTTGTTCCGATCAGTAAATTAATGATCCTCCTAAAGCGAATATTTCGTTGCCAACGTTAACATACTAAGCCGCTGCCACTGAAAGGAAAATTGAACCCAGGTGCGGTATATATATTACTATATGTATCCCGCTTGCCTTGCAATGCCATGGAAAGAAAAAAAAGTGCTTCATCCACGGGTATAATTAAAATTTAAAACATAACGACTTTCCTTCGCGTCTATCGATGCTCTAATTTACATAAGAATTCTTTGCAAATAAAATGGAATTTATGTAGTTCCCTTTCTGCTTTCAGTGTATTCTCATTACGTTTTGAGTGTATTCTGTTTAGTAATACATCAAAAACGCCATAGTACAGGAAAGGAGAAATCAAATGTTCAAATGTTTGTATAGCTTATGGGACTTAACTACGGGGTAATCAGTTCCTAAACTTACAAACTACTTATGAACTAGCTAATCCTAAGGACGGCACAAATATGCATGCCCGAGGGGGGATTCGAACCCCCGACCGTAGTGGACGTGCAGACCGTGACTGGAGCGCCTCAGTCCCCTCGGCCACCGCGGCCGGCCAGGAAAGGACAAGGTGAGGCGACGTTAGTTACATAGTACACCAAATAACTAATTATGGCGTTGCTGTGTATTTTCATTCTCATAACTATGGTGTAATACACTACAAGACGGGGTACAATTTTACTTACGGCTGCGATGTTGTGCGCTGATGTTGGCAATGGCCGTTGAATGCTGTTTCAAAAATCAGTCACGCAGAATAAGGGGAATAATTCTTTATGTTCAAGATGAAATAAATAGTTTTTGCTGTTCTGTTCAGTAAATTAATCATCCTCCTAAAGCGAATAGTTCGTTGACAACGATAGCAAACTAAACTGCTGCCACTGGAAGTAAAGTTTAGCCCAGGTGGGACACATTTTTTTTCTTCCTTGCTGCATCCCATATGCTTTGCAATGTCATAGAAAGAACATAAGTGCATCTTTCGACCGGTATATCCACTAAATTATACATAGAGTAGAATTGTCTGTTGAGTGAGCATTGGATTCTGTGCATCTTCTCAACATTAAGATGGAATTACCAAGTGATATTGAAACAAATCCACTCTTTCCACAAATTTATTTGCTCCTACGATTGGTTTGTACCGCATTGGCTGCAAAGAAGTCCCACCTCCTTTTATCAGAGCAACCACGTAACATGAAATAATATCTAAATAACTGTGTCACAGAAGCACCAAGAAAGTTTAGGAAGCGTTGCCAAAAAGTGCCAATTACACATAGTCATCCGTCTTAACCGAACAAAAAAAACCAAGATAAAGTCATCGATTAGTAGATTTTTCCCAATATCAGGTGAGGATAGAAAATCTGTTCTGCACACCTGAATGTTCAGAGATATTTCTGCTCTGTGCCTGCCACTAGAGATAACATACACATGCGAGCGACAAACTCATCAGAAACCTCCCTGCTTTCATAATTGTTCGTCAGAATATTGTGATTAAAATGTGTAATTTCTTAATTTTGGTGCGGACAACATTGAGATAGAGAAAGACGTCTTCCTTTGCTGAGACAATTGCACTTTGAGTTATAATCCGATTTCTGAATATATAGGTCTATTACGAGGATCGATTTCAACTTCGTACTTTACGAAGTTATCACTGCAGGACTTGGGGACATCTATTAGCTGAAAGAGTTGTCAAGATCACTTTTGGTATGGAAACCTTTATGAACATTCATTGTTTTCTTCAATGACTTCTACTTAAATTTGACATCTTGGCTAGAAGAACTGAGTTTATTGAAAGAGAAATCCAACAAGGATTCTGTTTTTGCTGACCTAGGTCCAGAACCCTAAAAAACCATGATATACACAGGTCCCTGTTTAACAACCGTTGCGAAGCACGGGCATATAAGCTAGTAATAATTACAAAATACTGACATAACAGTAAAATATCATACACAAGGAGCCCTGGTGCATAGAACGAAAAGTGATTAATAACCTGATCTTAACATTACCTGACATCGCAGGATGGAGGCGACATGCATACATTAATTATCTTCAAAAGGAAAACGCCAAGATCGCTACATGATTAATTAATTTACTGACGACCGGTTTCAAAGGGCTATGCCATCATGCAGATGACCAGATGATAGCATAGCCAGTTGAAACCGGTAGTCAGTCAATTAAATAATCATACTGCGATATTGGGGTTTTCCTTTTGAAGATAATAACGAGACATCATAAGAAAAAAACCACTGATAAAGCTGGTCACTAAAACAGTTTCTCCCACTTTCTATAAATAGAACAACCGAACAAAACACAGTTCAAAAGCACATAGCGATAGTTGGCAACACTACGCTCTCAAAAACGGATACATTTGAAAACACAGTGCACAGTGCAGGTGGGGTGTTCAGATAAATGCGGTAGTCAAGAAACACCACACATCAACTGTCTTGAACACAACTGGTCACTTGCCTCAGTGCCGAAACGTCGAATTGGCAATGGGGTCTCACTCACTGAAGAATTTTATTGATTGTGTTGACGACAACGGAAGCCAATGCTTACGTACATCTGATGCGTTTAAATCAACTTCAGGAAGACACTTTCGGGATGACACCACGAGAAAATCTAATTAATACGAAATGCTAAAAATTAACTTTGTAAAAACTTGGGCTACTGCTGTTGGCCAAAATGAGAAAAACAGTAACGTAGAAAAAAAAAAAATTGTAATCATTATTCAATAGAAACCTTACACACAAAAATAAACATGGAGCCGCACAGGAATCGACGCGTGGATCTTGGTATCATATTAGGAACTGTGCGGCCGCTCCCGTCGAAGGTTTGGTCCCATAGATTTACAAACATTCGAACATTTGATTTGAACAAACATTTATTTCAAGCCACCGATGATGCTCTCCAAATGGAAGATGCGAAACGCGTATGGCATAAACAAACGCACTTCGTTTAGTTGCAAAGACAGAATCCAACTCCATGGAATTTCTAAGCAACCAAGAAATGACGCCAAACCGATAAAATGACAATTTTTGTACGTTAATACTTGTTACTATCAAGTTTTTTAGTTTTCCATTGTTCCCTGTTGTCATTGCTAAAACTTGTATTTTATCTTGTACTCGGAAGGTATTTCTAAATTTCTTTTCTTAGTATGCAGCTCCACTATTCCAAACAAAGCATACTCACGATTGTTGATTCTGATTGAAAATTGGATTTTTTATGTTCAAGTTCGTGTTCCCAGTCGACAAAGTGACATCAAGTCATTAAATCATTTTAAGGGTTCGGAGACACAAGGCTGAGGCGGATGAACATCTCCTTACAGGCATTCACACACACACACACACACACACAAACACACACACACATACTCGTATATATGAAATAAATTTTATTCTAGTCATTATCACATATAACTGATATAGGAAACACCCAAAATATGCTCCAAAGCCACAGTCGGTTCTTAGGTAAAACTTTTTAATATACAGTACTTCCATCTAACTATTAGTACTATTAATGCACTTTCACTTTCGATGCTTTATGGCATTTTCAAGTGCCCATGATTACAAAAATATTACGATGATTAAATCATATTAAACAGTGAACAGTTTCAAAATTTACGACAAAATAAATAAATAAAACCAGAGAATTCAGAGTCTGAAAGCCCTGTGTTCAGCTTGTGGTCACATTTGTTTCATCCTTTATCATCTTAAAGGATGAAACATTTGCCCACAGCCGAGCATAGGGTATTCATTCTTTGAATTTAATTCGATTTGTAACTGTTTCCCAGCTTGGCCAGATGGGTATATGTGAATCCCAATACAGCGAAGCCATGCGAAATGGGCATTTCTTTCTCCGCATATTTATAACTTTCGAATAATTTGTCTGAAGATTGAATAAGACTGACCACTTGAAATCTCAAACAATTGTACAATGCAGTCGGAAAATAACTTTTGTACAATGATGCCCACAGGATTACGATGTTAAATCTGCCAAGGCATATGGTTCAGAAAAAAAAAAAAAAAAAAAAAAAAAGTTTGTAATCCCAAGGCAAGAATTTGCTAAGGTCTCGGTTCCTACTCTTACAAACTATTTAAACTAACTCGTTCTAAGGACAACACGCGCAACCATTCCCGACGGAGGACTCGAACCCCTGGCGGGAGCTGCAGCGAATTCTGCAACTTTGTGCCCCAGATCAAACAGCCATTCCCGCGCGGCGTACATGGTTTGTCATCTTGCTAAAGGTAGAGTTACATGCTCCAGATACTCTTTTTTTATTTTGTGGTAAATTTTTATACTTTTCATTGTTCAATGTGGTTGAACCATTGCAAATTTTTTGTAATCATAAGCTCTTGAGAATGACGCCTTAGTGCACCGAAACTAGTAGTGCGTTGGTAGTTTGATGGAAGTTATCAATTGGACAAGTGAAGATGATTTTACCTAGTGATGCTAGGAGCAGGAAACATCTGCACTAGTTCAAATGTTTGTTAAGCTTATGGGACTTAACTACGGGGTCATCAGTCCCTAAACTTACAAACTACTTATGAACTACTTACGAACTAGGACGGCACAAATATCCATGCCCGAGGGGGGATTCGAACCCCCGACCGTAGTGCTGACCGTGACTGAAGCGCCTCAGTCACCTCGGCCACCGCGGCCGGCTCTGCACTAGTTGCTGCCAACGTTACGCTGCCCCTAGACACGAAATATTAGTGCACAAATTATTAGTTGTTACGGGTAACGTTTCCAACACTGCGACGCTGCCTTCCGCTCACTGCTCCTCGCCACCCCCCCCCCCCCCCCCCGTCCATGGTTAAGACGCCTATAAACCCGAGCTGAACTGTCCGCCATTTTTCCCCAAGCTGTAGCAGTCGCCACGTTCCGGACAAGCTCACGCGTTACCTCGCAAACTACGCACTGTATGAATGTGGAACTTTCATAAATAATTCGTAACGAACTACACTACATTTTCATTTTAGTTTCATTTGCGGTAATAGTGTATTAAGAGGATATACTGACAGTTTACGAACATGCACTTTCTGACTACGTTACGGAATTTTCTACATGCGAGGAACTTTTTTCCTGTTGAAGTTAGGTGAACGCATTAAGCGAATGAAATGTTCAAAATACATCAAATTTTCATCCTTACCAAACAGAAACTCTGGGAGAAATGTATAACTTGAGATAATGTCAGTTAAATATGAAGCACTGGATTCCTCCCGCCCGTCTAGTAATAACTCGTCTTCAGTATTAGGCACAGGATGTTACTGCATTAACATCCATACTTGAAAATACTGGTACTGACTGACTTCTTAATCTATTAAATTTAATAGTTAGTAACTACAAAAGTGCTGTGTCTCTATGTAATATTCAGTTTCAGTTTTTCAGTTATATGAAAAGGACATTGTAAATATCTCAATACAGAGTACTTTATTATGTGAGGAATTGAGAACAAGTCAGTTCGTCAGGTAGTGAGGAGATTCTTGGTATTGGTCATTTTCTAGTATTCTCGCATAAAATCCTCATTAGATCTAATAACTTTCGTTCTGTTATTGCTTGGTGTTAAACTGAAGGAAATGTAACACATATTAGTTTTTGAAAACGGAGTAGTGGCTCTGAAACACGATGGACAACAAGCAAATAAATAACCATTTTTGACTGACGAAGAAAAATCTGTTCATCGACTAGTAAAGCACTAACTTTATTTTTTCATTAAAAAAATCTACATTTCCTTGAATAACGTGAAACAGTTAATGCAGTTTTGCGTAATAACTATATCAGAAAATACGCCCCTCTTTATATGTTATCATTTGCCAAAATATCATTCTGATACCTCTAACCGTGTATGAGATAAACTATGTTTCATTCTGGCCTTATCGCCGTCGGAAATGAGTTCGCGACATAAAATAATTTTTAGTGACTTGGGTGAAAGGTAAAGATCTCCTCGTAAGTCTAAAATAAATTTCAACACGTTAGGAAAATTTCATCCGCAGCAACATAGGGTAAGGTGGTACAATTTCGATCATTTCGGACAAATGTTATTATAACTGGAAATAAATTGAGAACGTTGGATGTTTAATGAATATGTAACACAAATATTATACAGTTACAAATGTTGGTATAAACACAAAAAAAAAACGTTTGCGAAATTGAGAAAAATCGATCGAAAATGTACCACACTAGGTACAATTCTGATCACTTCCTCGTACAATTTAGATTACAGGCATCTTCCACATAAAAAGCACTTTTTCTGTCGCGCACCAACGCATACTTCGTGGTACCAAACATTGCATTTTTGGCAGAGAATCCAGTCACCATTAACTAGATGATTTATAAGAGCGCGTTAGACAAAGTAGCTTCACTTACCTCTTTAAAGGGAAAAAAATTATATCTCCTTACCGCAAAGCGGTATATTCTTGCAAAAGACAGGAGGAGCCGTAGAAACCTGCTACACTTCAACGCGACACAACGAGACACTATGAGACAGAAAATGGCGCGAAAACTTACGTTGATCGGAATTGTACCTATATCGAAATTGTACCACCTTACCCTATGGTGTAACATGCACCAAACGGCATAATCTAGCGCAGTCTCATATTTAAAAGCCAGTATCTTACTATGACTATTAACGAAATGATGCGCACTTCGTCATAATGCTTACATATAAAGATTTAAGTAGCGAAAAAGTTAAATTTTTCTACCAGTTAGTTTTTGCGTAATCGTTTGTGAAAGAGTGCTGGACGCGCACCTCTACGCTGTTAGTGCAGCGCGATTCCAACCAAATTGGGGAAAACATGGCAGAAGGTTCAGCCTGGGTATTTAGGAGCTCTAGCCATGGTACAGCGCACGAAACAATACTGTAACCTGCACTGAACGATAATCAAACAGTAAGTACATATGTCGCGCTAAATTTGATATTTCCTTAAAACCTAAAATAAGATTTCCTATGTCGCGTTGTACTGAGTAAATTTCTTCTTCGTGCTTCGTACAGTTACTGCGCAAAACGTGATGAGTTTTCATTAAAGCTTTCCCGACCAACAAAATTACACTTGATTTGTTTCTAGTAGAATTTCTACTAGCATGAAAATCCTTTGTATCTGATGTGCGGAAAAATGCCATTGAAATTTCTAATTTGCTTAAATAACTGGAAAATCGAAACGTATGGCTTCAAATAAAACTATTAGTTTCTCCATCACTGGATGCTTGCCGCAACTGTGGTTAAAATTTTAATGAAAGTCCAGCTCCAGTTGCATTTATTGGTGCTCCATTTTTCTCATGTCGCCCTTAGGCGCCAAAAGTTTTAAATTCTCTGAGTTCTATTGTTTTAATTACTTGAAGTTGCTTTCTCTATGGCATAACGTCTGTCACACTTGCAAATGGCCTAACATAGAGGCCGAAACCGGTAGTGTGGGCTTAAATAAAGCACCAAGAAATGCAACTGGAGCTGGACTTCAATTAAAATCAAATAAAACTGATTATAATGCGTGGCGGTACTTTGTCTTAGTGTCTAAGAAAAGAATGCAGAGTGATAAACTGATTACTGAAAAGACCTGAATGCGCCAGCCTGAACGCAGTCCTAGAAATTCGCGATTTTTTTCACATAGTTAAACCCTTTGACTTCATTTACGTATGAATGTACAATAGCTTGTTTATCTCCCAAGCAATCACGAAACAATAAACGACTTGTATTTAGGTTTATCGTAAACTAGCTGTAAACCCGGCGTTGCCCGGGTGTTTATTTATCCCACACTCTCGTAGTCCACATCCCCTTCCGCCCTCTCCCTGTATCCACCTCATTCTCTCCCATCTCTCTGTTCGTTTCCACCTTTTCCTCTCTCGGCAAAGTTTTCTGCAAGGTACCCTCTATCATGTACCATACGAACATTTATGTATCCAGTGATCTTCCTCTTGGTTCAAAGGTAATGTGTGCAAAAATTCACAAAGCTTTGAGCAAAACTATGCATTTTGTAAAAATTCGTAAGTTAAGTACCCTCCACCATGCACCGAACGAAATTTTATACAGACAGTGACATTCCTCTTGTTTTTGAGGGAGTGTGTGCAAAATTTCATTAATATCGGAATGAAACTAGATTTGTGTAGAACCCGTTGAAGCGATGTGGAAGGCGTAGTATACTATTAGCAGAGCCTGTTCTCTTGATGGTTTTTACTGCTTTATTTATTTATTCTTATATTTCCTTATTCGTATGCTTATCCTTACAGATAACGAGCTGAAGACATTGCAGCACGCATAGAACAAAGATATGGTCTGTGGCATCACGTTTCGCTGTATGTAACCTCCTTGCTATAGAGTCACAAACGTCATCGCTGATCTTCAGTCCGATATTTTTTTATAATTTGACGACTTTCTACCACCATATCTTCCACCCCGTTATAGCTATCGGCATGGGACTGCTATGGTGTACAACGGTAACTTCAGACAACAATTGCACACAGACCATCCGTTTGCGTTCTGTAATTTTCGCTGCAGAACAAAATATTAACACACACACACACACACGTAGAATTTTATATACACAGATAACTTTCCATCAAAATATACTACACCCTTTTATCATTATCAACCCTCAAGCAACAATGCAACCAATAAAACCATTTTCAAAGAGTAAATATAATTTTCAAAGAGTAATTATTGTTCCGCATTTCGCGTTGTATTCTTCAAATTACTAAATATTTATCAGATCGGTATAAAAGCGTGCCTAAAACCTACCTCAGGTATAATTTAGTAACTGTATAAAGTCTCTGCGTCTTGTCGTTCGGACATGATAAGCGTACACCGAACATTCACATTTATAGATATAGAAGAAGAAGATTACTGGCAAGAAAGGAGCAAGAAGCAATTAAAAAACACATAACACAAAAAGTCAATTTACGTTAATTACAGCGATTTTGCCTTTTTAAACTCAAGGGTACATGCTGTCTGTAAGTAAAAGTTAATTATTCTTATGCTGAGATGCTCTCCCTCCCTCTCCCCCCTTTTCTCTCGTCACCCCTTCTTTCTTTCTCTCTCTCTCTCTCTCTCCCCTCTCTCTCTTTTAAATTAATTAATCTTTTTTTTGTCAGGCTGTCTCGGGAGGGGGGGGGCACATGCCTCCCTTGCAAAATAAATAAATAAATAAATAAAATCCACACGTTTTTGAGTTGTATGACGGAACAATACGTGCAGTGTAGAACCCCTTCATGAGTTTGTCGCTTTTGCAAAAATTATATGGCCATCGCTTTTTGTACATGACAGTAAATATATTGCAGTCAACGCACTGCTGAGATCATAAACAATAATTTGTTTGCAGTGAAAGTTGTGTGTGTGCATGAAAGAGAAAGAGAGATTTATAGTCGATATAGACATATTTCAGTTTTATTTACAAATTGGCGAACTTGCTGTAATGTTAAGACGTTTATCGATGTCATACAAAAGATACTTGTAGAGTTGATACACTTAACTATCATGGCGACTCCGTAAATTGCAAGCGCACTTAGAATTAATTCTCCTTTTCTTCTCCCAAAAGCTCTTACAATTTTTGCTTCATACCGCCACGGGTGAGGCAACTTTCAATTGCTTTGCAGTTATTAAAACTTATTGGGCTATTAACCCTAGAAAAATAATCTACCGCCGTAGTATAGAAGTTACAAACATATACAAGAAAGCTAAACGTCAATAAAGGCTCTCCGCCAGTCAGTTGTAATGCTCAGACTATTCTGTAAATGAGGATGTGGTGGATGGAAAAGTGAATAGAGTAGCATAAAAGCAATACTCTGTTGAGACGGAAGGATATCATCTGTAGGGAAACACAACTTGCAATCAAGAATTCACAGGATTGTTCAAATGTTTGTAGATCTGAGGGACTTAACTTCTTTGGTCATCAGTCCCTACCTTACAAACTACTAAAACTAACTAACTTACATTAACCTAAGGACAACACACACACACACACACACACCAATGCCCGAGGGAGGACTCGAACCTCCGATGGCGAGCAAACGGGCGCTCAGTACCAAGCGCCTTAGAGCGCTCGGCCACTCCACCGCGGCCACATGATTGTGTTTGATAGACACACATGCTGGCTGCTACAAACTGGTGCAATGTTGGACTGTACAGAGAGGCTGTAGAGATTACTAAACAGGACAGAAAGGTGTGGAGTTAAACTATATATCTGTTTTTGAAATGAAGGCAAAGTGGCACCAGTGTAAAATTTCTGCATTATCCCTAAGTTCATCTTATAATTGTCTCGTATCAGTCATCAAAAGCTTCTTGCATAGTTCGGTCACCTCTGCTTCTACTTTAGATGATACATGAAGTTTGTCACGTTCCAGTTACCTTGCCTTTGTAAATACCTGGAATAATGACGAATCACCGCTTTAAAGATAAAATATGTTCAAGGCAGTTTATTTTCCTTGTTCGGAATTCCTCGCCTTTAAAGACAAAAAGAATGTTATCTAGAAGGCATTCAAACAACAAAATCGGCCTTATCTGCGTTGACGTCGTCGCATAAGTATCCAATTATTGATTCCAGAAGTTTAAAAGTTCTTCCATTGACATTCGTTGGTTTAAGATCATGTTCTAAAGCCACTGACTTTCTTTCGGCGGTTCTAACTCCTGGATAAATCGTAGATAAACTAATAGCTTTCATACGTTGATGTTTCTGTCAATATTATTTTGATTTTTTGTTCAATGAAAGATGTTTGATATTTTGCGATATTGGAGTATTTTCTTATAAATTAATCTGTGTACTTCAAATTATCCTTGTGAATATAGATTTTTAAACATTCAACCATTTGCAACGATAAGTCATGCAAAATTGTTAACAGAAAGGGAGTAACATGTGTACGTCAAAAGAACTGCAGATATATCAAGAAAACGTTTTATTGTTATTGGTTAATGTTTTATGACAATGCACGATGTGTCATGAATGTAGTACAAACAATCACCCCGTTTACATGGGCTCCGAAAACCGGATTTCGTAAACCGATTTCCCAATTACGCTTTTGGTTGGTCATGTAAAGCGGTTTTCGTTCCACAATCGATTTCCGTGCCCATGTAAACGCAACCGTTTGTTCTTGGTTTGTCAGATTGTGTTTTCTTGTTAACAATTTTCGGCACATATGGACAGAGTAACATTTTCTAATGTGAAATAAAAGAATAAATATTAGAGTGACCATGATTCTGTGTATTCAAATAAAGAAAAATAGCGACTGTGCTGACTGTATCAGGAACTGAGTCAGCTGTTTTTCAGCAGCCATATTAAGTGGGCTACGAATTCAGATTCGGGCTATAACATGTAAACAGGACATCGAAAAACGGTTTACGAAATTCGGTTTTCGTCTTCCGGAAGATGTGTTGCATGTAAACATAGTGAATGATAATCTTATTAATTCATTGCTTGAAACATGCCATTTATAAGCCAGTAGAGGGAGAGTTCTTGTCTGATATGATTTATGTGAGTTTCAACAGTTACACTACTGGCCATTAAAATTGCTACACCTAGAAGAAATGCAGATGATAAACGGGTATTCATTGGACAAATACATTATACTAGAACTGACATGTGATTACATTTTCACGCAATTTGGGTGCATAGATCCTGAGAAATCAGTACCCAGAACAACCACCTCTAGCCGTAATAACGGCCTTGATACACCAGGACATTGAGTCAAACAGAGTTTGGATGGCGTGTACAGGTACAGATGCCCATGCATCTTCAACACGATACCACAGTTCATCGAGAGTAGTAACTGGCGTATTGTGACGAGCCAGTTGCTCGACCACCATTGACCAGACGTTTTCAATTGGTGAGAGATCTGGAGAATGTGCTGGCCAGGGCAGCAGTCGAACAATTTCCATATCCAGAAAGGTCCGTACAGGACGTGCAACATGCGCCCGTGCATTATCCTGCTGAAATGTAGGGTTTCGCAGGGATCAAATGACGGGTAGAGCCACAGATCGTAACACATCTGAAATGTAACGGCCACTGTTGCAAGTGTCGTAGATGCAAACAAGAGGTGACCGAGACGTGTAACCAATGGCACCCCATACCATCACTCTGGGTGGTATGCCAGTATGGCGATGACGAATACACGCTTCCAATGTGCGTTCACCGCGATGTCGCAAAACACGGATGCGACCATCACGATGCCGTAAAAAGAACATGGATTCATCCGAAAACATGACGTTTTGCCATTCGTGCACCCAGATGCATCGTTGAGTACACCAGCGCAGGCGCTTCTGTCTGTGATGCAGCGTCAAGGGTAACCACAGCCATGGTCGCCGAGCTGATACTCCATACTGCTGCAAACGTCGTCGAACTGTTCGTACAGATGGTTGTCTTGCAAACGTCCCATCTGTTGACTCAGGAATCGAGACGTGGCTGCATGATTCGTTACAGCCAGGTGAATAAGATGTCTGTCATCTCGACTGCTAGTGATAAGATGTCGTTGGGATGCAGCACGGCGTTCCGTATTAGCCTCATGAACCCATAGATTACATATTCTGCTAACAGTCATTGGATCGCGACCAACGCGAGCAGCAATGTCGCGATACGATAAACCGCAATCGCGATAGGCTACAATCCGACTTTTATCAAAGTCGGAAACGTGATGGTACGCATTTCTCCTCCTTACACGAGGCATCACAACATCGTTTCATCAGGCAACGCCTGTCAACTCCTATTTGTGTATGAGAAATCGGTTTGAAACTTTCCTCATGTCAGCACGTTGTAGGTGTCGCCACAGGCGCCAACCTTGTGTGAATGCTCTGAAAAGCTAATTATTTGTGTATCATAGCATCTTCTTCCTGTCGGTTAAATTTCCCGTCTGTAGCACGTCATCTTCATGGTGTAGCAATTTTAATGGCCAGGAGTGTATTTTTAGGGAACGGGATTATTCCCCAATTCTTCAATATTTCTAAATATTTTTCAGTAGACGATGACGATTTTGAAAAAGGAAAGAATAGTAGGGTTTAATGACCCGTCGGTATCGTGGACCTTAGAACCGAGTAGACACTCTGATAATTTAGGGAGGGAGATGAAAATCGGCATCCTGGCATTTGCATGAAGTTATTTAGTGAAGTCATAAAACCCAAATCAGAATTTCCGGACGGGGCAGAAAAATTCCTGAAGTCGGTCTTGGAATTACAGAATGGAATTACGAGTACCTTGTATAGAAACAAGACACTAGCAGTCTGTGGAATCCAGAAATGTAAGACGATGTCATCACAGCAGTGGATGGCAAAAAAGGAAGTACACGAAGGAATTCACGGCATTCGGTGTCCATATGTGCCTAGTCGGGATTAGAATTCGGGTCTCCTGCATACTAGGACGCAGTGGACACTACGACCGCAAGGACTACCCTAGCATATATAGAAGTTTCCATATGTTAAGCATAATAAGTCAGCAGGGGTAAAATATAGGGAAAGGAGAGTTATTTACAAGTTGTACAAAAGCCAGACCGCAGTTATTAGACTCGAAGGTCATGAATGGGAAGCATCAGTTGGGAAGGGAGTAAGACAGGGTTGTAGCCTTTCTCCGATGTTATTCAATTTGTACATCGAGCAGGCGGTGAAGGAAAGCAAGGAAAAATTTGGAATAGGGATTAAAGTTCAGGGGGAAGAAATAAAAACGTTGCGTTTTGCTGATGACATTGTAATTCTGTCAGAGACAGCAAAGGACCTGGAAGAGCAGTTGAATGGAACGGACAGTGTGTTGAAGAGAGTGTATAAAATCAACATTGACAAGAGCAAAACAAAGATAATGGAATGCAGTCTTAGAAAATCAGGTGATGCTGAAGGAATTAGATTACGTAACGAAACAATGAAGGTGGTAGATGAGTTTTGTTACTTGGGTAGTAAAATAACATATGACGGTCACAGTACAGAGGATATAAAATGCAGAATGGCAGTGGGAAGAAAAGCATTTTTGAAAAAGAGAAATTTGCTGGCATCGAATATTAATTTAAGTGTAAGGAAGTCTTCTGAAGGCATTTGTGTGGAGTGTTGCCTTGTACGGGAGTGAAACATGGACGATAAGGATAGGAAGAGAATAGACGCTTTTGAAATGTGGTACTACATAAGAATGCTGAAGATTAGGTGGGTAGATCGCATAACTAATGAAGAGGTACTGAGCAGAATTGGTGAGAAAAGGATTTTTTTGCATACCCTGACTAAAAGAAGGGATCGCTTGGTAGGACACATTCTTAGACATCGGGGAATCGTAAATTTAGCATTGGAGGGAAGTGTGTGGGGTAAAAATCGCAGAGGGAGACCAAGTGACGCATATAGTAAGCAGATTCAAACGGATGTGGGTTCCGGTCTTACGAGGAGATGAAAAGGCTTGCTCAGGATAGAGTAGGGTGGAGAGCTGCATCAAACCAGTCTCGGGACTGAAGACCATAACAACAACAACAATCAGGGAAACCGGAAGTTAGGAAATGTGAGCGTTCGCCGATAATCGCACTCAGTATTTACCTACCAACGATACCCGTTCTCTCTGTAAAGGAAAGGAATATTCCATTATATTTTGACTAGCGGCGTATCTGCAGGGTGAACAATTCCAGTAACTGAGACCACTACTTCCTCATCCGTGTTTGTCCTGTTGCAGTCAGGGGAGTAAAGCCTTCTGCAGGGTAGAATACTCGTCCGCCTTGATGCAGGTCAGACACAGACCGTGAAACGTGTCCATAGAAAATATATATTGCTGAATTTGTAAGAAAATGTCTAATATTGTGCCTCCTGTTTTGTGTCGAGTAACTTGCTTGCAAGAAAATGTACAGTATTGCTTCTACTGTGTGTATCGATATGGGTACATAAATCTGTGAAGTTTCATCTTTGGCAAAGATTATGTATCGCATAGTATTGTAGCTCGTGCAGAGAGACAGAGTCAGACTTGTGGTTTAGCTCTATTAGAGAGCAGTTGAGTTGTGTGGATGGCTCCGATGTAGAGCAGAGGCTGCTGTGCCAGCAAGTTGATTTGATTGTATTTGGAATATATTGCATTCCTTATTATTGTGAAAACGTTGTACCACCGCTGGAATAAACGTAATTGCATTTCATGTCATTATGAAGAGGTTGTATTATTTAGGTAATGTAATGGGGATTATTAATAATAAGTAAAAAAGCTGACCTTCCTTTCCTGTTTCATTTACGTAGTTAGAAGATTAGCTTACTTCCTTTATTTGGTAATTAGTTATTTGTGGATTTAAAGTGCAGTATTGATTTTGGTAATCTTGTTGAACAGATTTCTTTATGGGTATCGTAGTAAATGATTGTTATGCAACGCTGCAGTTAATTGAGTGTGGTACGGAATTTTGATAATCAGGTACTGATCTGCATAAAATTATTGTAGTGGAACATTAAGAAAGTGGTTTGTGTTTTCAATACCTTTCTCGTAATCAAATTTTTTTGAGTATAGTTAGTGTGTGTTTCATGCAGGTTATGTGTCACAGTTGTTGTGTTACAAGATCCGTGCGCACATAATCAGTTTAATGCACTGTTTCTTATTTAACAGTATATACATCAATATCAGGGCCATAATTAAACCAAATTACTGTGTTAATGAACAATGTACGTGTTCAGTTAAATTTTGATGAAGTTATCTGATGACTTAGTGATCGTGACTGTTAAACATATATATATGAGAACTATTTAGACTGCAACTAATACCAGATCAGGTTTTGAATGAGTAACTTTAAAATAAAGTGCTTTGTTGTCTGATTAAACGATAGATTCTACATCAAACAACACACATACAACTTTTAACCGTAGTCTCAGTAGAGTTAAATGTGCAAGAAAGTGTCATTTCTAGGCTTTGGAGACGATTCCGAGGCACAGGGCGTGTTCGTCGTAGCCCAGTACCAGCTCGACAAAGAGTAACAACCCCACAGCAGGACCATATCTGGTTTCAACTGCCCGACGAAGCCGAAATCTCCCCAATTACGCGATAAATCAGTCAAACATTAAGGTCGTAGCTTCTACCAAATACCTAGGAGTTACAATTACGAACAACTTTGACTGGAGGGAACACATAGAAAATATTGTAGGGAAGGCGACCCAAAGTTTACGTTTCATCGGCAGAACGCTTCGAAGATGCACCAGCTCCACCAAAGAGACTGCCTACATCAAACTTGTGCGTCCTCTCCTGGAGTACTGTTGCCCCTTGTGGGACCCTCACCAGGTGGAATTGACGGCAGACATTGAGAAGGTTCAGAGAAGGGCAGCTCGTTTTGTTCTATCACGTTACGGGGGGGGGGGAGCGTCACGGAAATGTTGCACGAATTGGGGTGGAAATCATTAAAAGAAAGACGTTATTGATTGCGGCGTGATCTGTTTGCGAAGTTTCAATCACCGACTTTTAGTTCTGAATGTGAAAATATTTTGCTAGCACCCATCTACTTAGGGAGACATGACCATCCCAACAAAATAAGAGAAATCAGATCGAAAACGGGACGATTTAGGTGTTCTTTCTTCCCGCGCGCTATTAGACAATGGAACGGTAGAGGAAAGTTATGAAAGTGGTTAATGAACCCTCTGCCAGGCACTTGAATGTGATTTGCATGTGAAATGCACCTGCACGACAATTGTCTGCAGATCCTGTAGCTGCCTCAGGGGTTGCAGTCTCCCGGCTAACCGTGTACCGGAGGCTCAGAATGGCAGGCGTATTTGCCAGGCAGACAGCGACTTTCGTCCCGTTCATTCCAGCACAGAGGTGGCCCCTTTACTGTGGAGTCGGCACTGAACAATAAATGAATGGATGAATGTGCTCTTCATAGATGAATCTCGCTTCAGTTTACAGAATGATTCCTGTCGCAAAATTATTCTGGAGATAACCTGGTAGGCAATATGACCACAGGAGCATCGTGGAAAGTGACCAGTAGGTGGGGAGCCATCATTTGGAATGGCCGTATGGATCTGCACATCTTCATTGGTGGTCCGAGGAAAACTTTGCCCCTCAGAGATTCAGTGATGAAGTACTGCGACCACCTGTTTTCAGAGGAGCGGTTGGCTCAGGCTTCCTCTTATGGACGACAACGGACCGTCCGCATCGCGCTTCCCCTGGTGCGTCAATTTCTTTGCAGTTTCGGAGAAATGGGATCTACATCTACATAACTCTTCCGCTAATCAAATGTAAGTGCATGGCGGAGGGTTCAAGGAACCGCTTTTACTATATTTCTCTACCGTTCCATTCTCCAATAGCGCGTGTTCAAAAGGAACACCTAAATCTTTCCGTTTTCGATCTGATTTATTTTATTAAGATGATCACGTCTCTGTAGATGGGTGCTAACAAAGTACATTCGCATTCGGAAAAGAAAGTTGGTTAATTTCGCAAATAAATCTTGCCATATCGAATAACGCCTTTCTTTTAATGATTTTCACCTCAATTTCTGTTTCACTGTTTCCTCGTTATTGCTATAATACAAAACGAGCTTTCCTTCTCTTAACTTTCTTCATATCCTCCGTCAGTCACACTTGGTGGAGATCCCACAATTGGCATCAATATTCCAAAATAGGCCGCAAAAGTGTAGTATACGCAGTTTCTTTAGTAGAACTGTTGCATCTTTTAAGTGTTCTACCAATGAAACGTAGCCTTTGGTTCACCGTCCCTACAATACTGATTGATTGCCGAGAGAGCTCTTGGGCGATCCGGTAGAGAGAATGCTCGTCACTACAAAGCATGTGTGGCTATTAGGTGTCACCATACATACTATTAACAGCTTCTTTTGTTGTGGATGACAAATTTTGTTAGTGATCTTATAAGGTGTAGCGTAGCTATAAGAGTCTTCCCAACACAGTTTTCTTGGACTAGTAATACGGCAATTGCTGCGTCATTAAGATTCTGACATTCTGATAAGGAGATTTGACCTCGCCTAGTGATTAGACACTAGTCTACAAAAATGTTCAAATGTTTGTATAGTCTATGGGACTTAACTACGGGGTTATCAGTCCCTAAACTTACAAGCTACTTATGAACTACTTACGAACTAGGATGGCACAAATATCCATGCCCGAGGGGGGATTCGAACCCCCGACCGTAGTGGCCGTGCAGACCGTGACTGAAGCGCGTCAGTCCTCTCGCACTAGTGTACATACTGGGTGTTTCACTAAGTGTGTTTGCCTCTGTAACTTATAAAATAATAGGTGACGGGAAATTTTAATGCGGTAGGTCAACACAAGAAATGTTACACTTTCTGCGGAGCTATGAACATAGTTTATTGTATCATTTTCCAAAGAGTTACAGCACAAAGACATAATTTTTTAAATGGAACAATAGTTTTTTTCTATCGTGCTTTGGATTCGTTGAAACCAGCTGCGTACAAATAAATTTAAACTACATTCCTATCACTGTTAGTTTGGGATGACAAATTTTGTTAGTGATCTTATAAGGTGTAGCGTAGCTATAAGAGTCTTCCCAACACAGTTTTCTTGGACTAGTAATACGGCAATTGCTGCGTAATTAAGATTCTGACATTCTGAAAGTTTATGGGGCGGAGGCTACAACAGCGTAGCTGACTGGCTGGTGGTCATGAGACAGTAGGCCGTGCCCCAGGGGATAGCCACTCGGCCAATCAGCTACGCTATCGCAGCCTCCACCCCCGGAACTTTCAAGGGTACACGACAGAAAAAACTATTGTTCCATTTAAAAAATTATATCTTTGTGGTGTAACTCTTTGGAAAATGATACAATAAACTATATTCATAGCTCCGCAGAAAGTGTAACATTTCTTGTGTTGACCTACCGCATTAAATTTTCCCGTCACCTATTATTTTATAAGTTACAGAGGCAAAAACACTTAGTGAAACACCCCGTATATACTGCGGTTAGTTCCCTCTCTGTTCATCAACTTCTATCATACTCTCTATCCATTTCATTTTCGTTTACATGCAGCTTAATCTTTAGGATGAACTATGTATCCTCCTGTAATATAGTTCTACAGGTTCGTAGAGCGGAATAACAGGAAACTGTCTGCGAAATGTGTTGCGAATGGAGTTGCTAGTAAGAAATAGTAAATTACAATTTCATGTTTTTCATAAACATAATGGTTTACTTCATGTAAAAGTCAGTCTAGATCGCAAACTCTTTTATTTATTTCCTTGGTAACCGCTTTTGGTCAGTTACATGACCATGCCACAAGTTGTGACGTTACCTGGTTGTAGTTCGATTATTCTCGAAGTTCCTGATGATCGGCTCTCGGTAGCAGGTGGCTGTAAGTTCATGGGGCGAGAACTAATTCAATGCAAATGGCGAAGGCAACACATAGAATTGCAGAGTTGACACTTATAATGATTTATTATCAGTGTCCAATTGTCCCCATTTATGGTCAGCTTACAAGTCTCATTAATTAAAACCAGGCACGCACATTCCACACATTAATAGTACGAATTAACACTGTCCGTGTGAGGAATACAAAAGTTCTAGGTGTACATAGTAATGTGGCACAAATCTTAATTAATCACGGTAGATGTAGTTTCTACACTGAAGAACTTTTACGTAATTAGACAAATTCAAAGTTCAAACTGACGTGCCTTGTACTTCAGATCGCGGAGGAAACAACATACTTTGAACTGACATAGGTTGTGCATCTGACAGCTGTCGCAACAATACTCTTTTACATACCGAGAGCACATCCTATTTATATTATCTAAACAATGCCACTGAAAATCGCGTATTGTTAATTATGAACATTAAATAAATTACGATGGTAAAGTAAACATAACATACATCTGGTTATAGTAAAAGATATCGTAGATAATACTGATTAAATTAATATACAAATATCGGTTAAATGAATAGCATTTCATATCCAAATATATTTAAATACGTTTTCAAACAATTACTTCGTAATTAATGGTAATTATACCGAAAATAAAGAGGACAAAACCTTGCTAACATTACTTGTGAAACATATTAATATCTACTTTAACATTATAAGAAATGAATTTACCTAGTTTTCATAGAAACATTTACAGGCCAATATCGTTGACATCAGTTCATGTAGAATTTTGGAGCATATTCTCAGTTCGAATATATTAAATTTCCTTGAAACGGAAAAGCTTATTTCTATGAATCAGCACGGGTTCAGGAAACATCGTTCATGTGAAACTCAGCTTGCCCTTTTCTCACATGACATCTTGCGACCCATGGATGAAGGGCAACAGGCGGATTGTGTTTTTCTCGACTTCAAAAAGGCATTCGAGGCGGTACCACACTGCAGACAACTAACGAAGATACGAGCTTATGGAATAGGTTCACAGATTTGTGACTGGCTGGAAGACTTCCTAAGTAATAGAACGCAGTACGTTATTCTCGATGGCGAGTGTTCATCAGTGACGAGTGTATCGTCAGGCGTGCCCCAGGGGAGTGTGATAGGACCGCTATTATTTTCTATCTATATAAATGATCTGATGGACAGAGTAAATTGTAATTTGCGGCTGTTTGCTGATGATGCTCTGGTGTATGGGAGGGTGTCGTCTTTAACTGACTGTAATAGCATACAGGATGACTTAGACAAAATTTCTAGTTGCTGCGAAGAATGGCAGCTAGCTCTCAATGTAGAAAATGTAAGGTGATGCGCGTGAGTAGGAAAAACACTCCCATAATGTTCGAATACAGTATTGGTAGTGAGCTTCTTGATGTAGTCGCGTCGTTCAAATATCTAGGTGTAACATTGCAGAGCGATATGAAATGGAACGAACATGTAAGGACAGTTGTGAGTAAGGCGCACAGCCGACTTCGGTTTATTGGGAGAATTATGGGAAGATGTACTTCATCTGTAAAGGAAACCGCGTATAAAACGCTTGTACGACCATGCCTTGAGTATTGCTCAAGTGTTTGGGACCCGCAGCAGATCAGTTTAAAGGAAGACATAGAAGCAGTTCAGGGGCGAGCAGCTAGGTTTGTTACTGACGTAACGGAAATGCTCCGGCAACTCAATTGGGGATCGCTGGAGGAAAGACGACGTTCTTTTCATGAATTTCTGTTGAGTAAATTCATAGGGTCAGAATTTGAAGCTGAGTGTAGTACGATCTTGCTGCCGCCTACTTACATTTCGCGTAAAGATCACAAAGACAATATAAGAAAAATTAGGGCTCGTGCGGAGGCATATAGGCATTTTTTTCCTCGTTCTATTTGGGAGTGGAATAGGAAAGGAAATGCCTAATAGTGGTACAGTGTACCCTCCGCCACGCACCTTAAGGTGGATTGCGGAGTATGTATGTAGATGTAGATTAATTAGCATTCTATCAGAACTTTAACAATATACTTCTGGCACGAATTAATTAATATTTACTAATTGAACAAACTTCTCCTGTCTCAAACAGAACAACAATAGAAAAAGGCTTCAGCTAATTACTTTACAACAAATATTATTAACAGTTTTGGAAAAGAAAATGATAATAGACTAATTATATTTCCATCTATTATTATGCAACAGTGGTATCAGGAGGTTCAGTAATGCAAGCAGATGGGAATAAATCCCAACATGCTTCGTTACAAAGTGTAATGGTGTATAATATAATATTAGAGGGAGAAATTATATCTAAGAAAGAAAGTATTTAAAAATAAGAGTAAAATATACCCATAATGTTGGCCACCAGTTGTTTTCAGTTGAAGGAGCCTAAAAGGTTGAATCTTCACTGCTGTAGAAGTAGATTTAAATACTGGAGCCTCCACCCTCTAATTCAAATAGAAGTATACGTTCTAACGGAAGTTATTACAACAATGGTCTTCAGTATGCAACAAACCAAGTTATTATGTAGGCTGTAAAATAAAAATGTAATACATTCAAATGTAGCAGCAAACTGGCGTTTGCTAATTTTTTGACATAATGACAACAATATTCTATTTTATAATCTGACAACGGTAAAATAGCAACTCCGATTTCCATTTTTTAAATTATTACAAAAGCCAGCACACGGCTTTCCAAATGTTACATATTTCTTTTATGTGACCATATATAATCTACTTTTAAATCTTTTTACATTTTTCAACCTGATTAACCATTCTACATAATAATTTTGTTAGTTGCATATTGAAATCCATTCTTGTGAAATATCCCGCTAGAATGTATACCCGATTAGCCAACGTCTGAATTAGAGGGAGGAGTTTCCAGTATTTAAAAGACGACTGCACCTACTTCTATATCAGTCAACATTCAATTCAGCCTTTTAGGTAACTCCAGCTGAGAACAACTGGTGGTCAACATTATCGGTATATTTTATTCTTATCTTGAAATATTTACTTTAGAAATAATTTATCCCTCAAATATTATATATTATTACAGTTGTGGTCTGAAGATAGTCATGTAGGTGACCGAAACTGGTTACGAAAGAAATAAATAAAAGAATATGGAATCTAAACTTACTTTTACATGAATCAATAATTCGCTGTTAATCCATGATGTTCTCAAAAATAGTAATTGTTTACTACCTAATATCTCACGAGCAATGTGTTGCAGTATAATACAATTTCGAAGGGTCTTTCAGTGATATATGTGTATACTGTCTCTAAAATGTCTATAATTAATAGAGTAAAAGTAATAAATTGTAACCTAATGCCGAATTCCGTAGTTTTACTTCACGAACAGCGGAAAAGTAGAAAGTGATAAACTTTGCTTTCGTCGTTTTTGTTTTGTTTAGCGATTGTCAGCGAGAAAAATATTCGTCAAAGTTGGAAATTACGTGCATGTTGCAAGTCGCTATGTCTCTCATTCTCAAACAGTGGATGAAAAAAGTGTCGTTATTCTCTCGTCGAATACTGGGACAGTTTTTTTTGTGACACTCACAGGTTATAACGTCATATGTCGTATGTGGGTCTTACCCATGCAACGATTTTTGTGCTTCAATTTTGGTAGAAATCGGTCCATTTGTTTAGGAGGAGTGTGAAAAGAAAGTTACCGACGGTAAAATGGAAGAATTGTCTCCATAGATGTTATAAGGGAATTTTACCCTTTGTCAGGTATGATTATAAAATGGCTGAGGTCAAGGAAGCGTGATGGTGCGCGCAACAAAGAGCAGTTAGCTGGTGTCACAATGTGTGAGTCACACGCAACAGCGTAGTAATGTCGTTCTCGCCTACAAGTTGGTGGTTCACATAGTCGCCAAGTAATGTGTGTTTAAATTAATATTAATCAACAGTATTCAAAGTCTGACGTCGATAATTTCGTTTATGAAAACGCCTTATCATTATCATTATTATTCTTGATCAACATAGATCAGCAATACAGTCGGTAGTAGGTGTAAGACCAAATGTTCGAAACTACTGTGGTCATCGGCCCTTAAACTTACACACAACTTAACTAAGAACAACACAGGCGGGTATGCCCGAAAGAGGACTCGAACCTCCGGTGGGAGAAGCCGCGCAATCCGTGACATAGCGCCTCAGACCGTGCGGTCATTCCCTCATGGCAATCGGTAGTACGAATATCGGTAGTAGGACTATACATTTAGGGTGTTACGAAGGTCTTGTCGTACACGTGTCACTAAAGGTATGCGAAGAAAATGTTGGCGTTCCCTGACATCATAAACATAATTTACATAATCATAAACTGGCTTGAAAAAAGTAAATTTTAATATCATTACTCAGAGAGTATTGAATATTAAACAAGCAGAGTTTCAAAAGAAGTCTTTTGAAAATTGCGTGCCACGTAGTCAGTGTGTGACAATCTCCCAAGATCACCTGTCCCACTCCACTTTGATGAAGCCTGATCTTAAACTTTCTCGGCAAGGATCTTTGCTGCAGCACCTCCTGAACGCTAAGTATGTCCTATTGCCTTCAACGATTCTTGCATTTCTCCTTAGTTTCTCAACCGAGCGAGGTGGCGCAGTGGTAACAAACTGGACTCGCATTCGGAAGGATGGTGGTTAAAATCCACCTCCGGCTATCCAGAATTAGGTTTTCTGTGATTTCACTAAATCTCTCCAGGCAAATGCCGGGATGGTTCCTTTGAAAGGGCACGGCCGATTTCCTTCCAAATACTCCGAGCGTAAGCTTCGTCTCTAATGACCACGCTGTCGACGGGACGTTAAACTCCAAGCTTCATTCATTCTTTTTCAGTTTCACAATGGTTCTGGAGAGACTACCAAGGTATCTGAATGTACTTGCTCTTTTAAAATGTAGACTGTCCATCATAAGTGGGACCCCGTCACTTGCTGACTTTCTCAGGACCATGCATTCCGTCTTATCTTCACCGAACTGCAGGTCTGCCCTCCGGGCGATTTGGCAGTACGAATTCTCCTGAGCTCTTCTCAACTATCGCTGATTAGGATTATGTCAGCCGCATAAGCCAGTCGAGTCATTGACATGGTATCTAGAAGTAGTCGAACGTGAACAGTTTTCATAAACTCTAGGTCTGTTTTTTTCTAACACAATAATGAATAATATGGGAGAGATGGCGTCTCCCTGTTGAGGCCAGTTGTGTCATCAGACTGTTCTGACAGACTGGTACTTGTCCGCACATGACAGAGTGTTTGTTCTAGACTCATTGCTACCATGCGTATTATTTCAGATGGAAACTGAAGATCTTTTAGCGCTCTGATTAGGGTAGCCCTGTGTGCACTGTCATTACTCTAAGTGGAAGTTATGTGGAACTCTTTCTGCATTTCGTACGATCGTCCACCGACTCGACTTTCCTCTACGGCAGAGTGAGTCAGAGATACATCACACGATGAGAGTAATCGGATAGTTCATAGGCGGCGACGACCCCTGAGCCCTGCCGTCAGTCATCTTTCGATCGCCGTAGATGAACGGGCGGCTTCCACGAGCGGTCTCCTTAGTTGCTGCTTCTAACTGAAACAGTACGAAGTGAGCTTATAACCTCCCTACCCCTACACCACCGGTTGATCTGCAATAATTTGAAATTATGACCCGTGTGCCAAATACTCTAATTATGTGACAGGACTTCCGTTAAAGGGGCAGATGATTTAGTGGTTATAACCGGAACGTTGCTGCACTTTTTACTCGGCAACAACGATTGATAAATGACAGAGAAAATAAAATTTGGAATTAAATTTCTTTCAAAAATAAAATACAGTATTGTACATTATAAAATCTATTTTAGTTCATTTTTATGAAGGGAAGACGTGCTCTTATTACATGAATTCCTGCATAAAAATATACGTTGCATAACGTTGTTTCTCATTGTAGGTAAAGCTCAGAAGCAAGATCCCACTGTATAGTCAATCTATAAACAATCGAATATCTGAAAATTATTTAGTGTATCTTGTAAATTTAGCTATCGCCGGTACATGAAAACAATTTTAGATCTTTCATTTATTCATTGTTAACACAGTGAATATATTGTAAAACAGTTTTTGAATTATTCAACGGAGAATTGATGAGCAACAAGGAATCGCGTAATTATAACATAAAATATACTTAATTTGCCATATGCATATGATTATGCATTTCGGAATCTCCAGTATTCAGACAGGACCTTTGCGGCTGTTTTATGGTGCCAGTACTTCCTCCTGTAACAGCGACCCCACGAGTAAGACTTTGCGACCCCCCCCCCCCCCCCTGGAGATCGCGACCCTCAGGTTGAGAAACATTCTTGTACACTGATAGTAGTCTTTAGAGAGACAAGTAAAGATTACCTAAAAAGACAGAAGAATGGTCAGAAATCAGTTTCTGGGACACCATTCGAAAAGCAACTGGGATATAACTGATAGAACAAGAAATAATGAAACGGAAGAGGAAACTGTTGATTATTTTGTAAATAGAAATTAATAAACCCTCAGACTGTTTTTCGTCTCGACCATGTCAAAGACATTAAAGATAAAGGTGAAGCATGGACGTCCGGGTTCGACTCCTGGCCGCATCATAAATTTTAATTCAATGCTTTACCTTTATCTTTAATGTCTATGACATGTCGGAGACAAAAAACAGTCTCAGGGTTTGTTAATTTCTATTTACATTGATATTTATATCACCTTAGCCTAAGGTTAAAGGCAGCAATGTTCTAGTATGTCCATTGCCGATGTGCTATTCCGCTGCATGGAGAGCCTTGACAGTAGTGGCAATATTTTATGTAACAGAAGCTGAATTAAAGTTTGTGACGTATAGTGAAGTAGTACTTACACTATTCGGAGGCGTCTTAATCGCTAGTGGTGCGTTGGGCTGGTGGTAGCCGGGCGCCGTGGCTCAGCGTTCCCAGTCATGGGACTAAACGCCTTTTGTAATTAAAAAAAAGCTGAGCCCGATATTCATCGAACAACCACGAACGAACTGAATCAACGACCGCAAACCAAAGATCTGCCAAAAGGGGTGGGGGGAAGGGGTGGTAAGAAGTCACGGATGTCCGGGTACGATTCCTGACCACATTACAAATTTTAATTCAGTGCTTCACCTTTATCTTTAATGTGTTTGATTATGTTTAATAATATTTTCTCGCGTGTATTCTTTCACAAGCTACATAATTGTTCAGTTAACCTACATGCTGAAAAACAAGGGATATCATGTTCATGTAATCGCTAAATTAAATAAAGAATGGCACTTATGTTTTTCTCGTTTTAATAACAACAAACGGAATCTTACCCACGATTGGGTAAAACTGCACATTTTAAATACTTATTTTACTAATGCAGAATGGCAATGGGAAGAAAAGCATTTTTGAAAAAGAGACATTTGCTGACATGGAATACTAATTTAAGTGTAAGGAAGTCTTTTCTGCAGGCATTTGTTCGGAATGTATCCTTGTACGGTAGTGAAACTTGGACGATAAATAGTTCGACAGGAAGAGGATAGAGGCTTTTTAAATGTGGTGCTACAGAAGAATGCTCAACATTAGGTGGTTGCATAGCATAACTAATGAGGAGATACTAAACAGAATTGGGAAGAAAAGTAATTTTTGCCACACCTTGACTAAAAGAAGGGATCGATTGGTAGGACATATTCTTAGACATCAATGAGTCGTAAATTTAGCATTGGGGAGAAATATGTGGGAGGAAAATCGCAGAGGTGACCAAGGGGCCAATATAGTAAGCAGATTCAAATGGGTGTGGGTTGCTGTTCTTCCGAGGAGATGAGGAGGTTTGCTCAGGATAGAATAGGGTGGAGAGCTGCTTCAAACCAAACTGAATATCACAACAGCAACATTTTACTAAATGCGGATTACAGTTTTAGATTATACATTTGAATTTCTGAACCTGTTGTGCATAGGCAAAAGTCAGATGAAACATCAGTTAAAATACGATTATAATTTGTGAATTTTTTTCCAGTATACTGCTAGCTAAACCTTAAGTGTGCAGTCTTGCCCCACTATTCCGCAAATAAATATGTCAGTGATATCGCCAGTCCTCCTTGATATTGAAATATGACTGGCTAGAAGCACGAACTGAGACCTGCAGCACTGTACGATAAATGGACGGAGCATTCGGAGTCTAGCACAGTGCTTGCTTGCTTACGTGTAGCCCTCTGTACCTTGATCATATCCATGTCATCCCTTCAGTATACCGAAAGTTTTGATACACAGAGAATTATGGAAGAGGTCAGTGAGAGGCTGAAACTGAAGACTAGCGCCGCCTGAGGAGTGTCTGCAGTGCCGGGGCAGCAGCAGGTGTGTGGCGCCAAGCATTTAAGGGAGCGCCGTTGTCTGCGGCAGGCGTTACGTAACGGGCCGTGCGCCGCGGGCGCTGCGCTGTCTTCCTGTGCACGCAGTAATAACAGCCGGGCAGGTGTCCACGCATCACACGACCGCTTCACGCCTCGCGCTGTTCCGCTCACGCGATACTCTGCCTTTCTCAGCGGCAACATTCGTGGAACAGACCCAAGACGCATCTAAAATAGGGGTCTCCAACCCGCGGCGCAAAGCGCATTGAGGCCGGTCCCCGTCGGGGGTTCGAATCCTCCCTCGGGCATGGATGTTCGTGCTGTCTTTACTGTAGGTTCATAAGTAGTTTGTAAGTTTAGCGGCAACATTCGTGGAACAAACCCAAGACGCATCTAAAGCAGGGGTCTCCAACCCGCGGCGCAAAGCGCATTGAGGCCGATCCCCGTCGGGGGTTCGAATCCTCCCTCGGGCATGGATGTTGCTGCTGTCTTTACTGTAGGTTCATAAGTAGTTTGTAAGTTTAGCGGCAACATTCGTGGAACAAACCCAAGACGCATCTAAAGCAGGGGTTCCAACCCGCGGCGCAAAGCGCATTGAGGCCGGTCCCCGTCGGGGTTCGAATCCTCCCTCGGGCATGGATGTTCGTGCTGTCTTTACTGTAGGTTCATAAGTAGTTTGTACGTTTAGCGGCAACATTCGTGGAACAAACCCAAGACGAATCTAAAGCAGGGATCTCCAATCCGCGGCGCAAAGCGCATTGAGGCCGATCCCCGTCGGGGGTTCGAATCCTCCCTCGGGCATGGATGTTGCTGCTGTCTTTACTGTAGGTTCATAAGTAGTTTGTAAGTTTAGCGGCAACATTCGTGGAACAAACCCAAGACGCATCTAAAGCAGGGGTCTCCAACCCGCGGCGCAAAGCGCATTGAGGCCGATCCCCGTCGGGGGTTCGAATCCACCCTCGAGCATGGATGTTCGTGCTGTCTTTACTGTAGGTTCATAAGTAGTTTGTAAGTTTAGCGGCAACATTCGTGGAACAAACCCAAGACGCATCTAACGCAGGGGTTCCAACCCGCGGCGCAAAGCGCATTGAGGCCGGTCCCCGTCGGGGTTCGAATCCTCCCTCGGGCATGGATGTTCGTGCTGTCTTTACTGTAGGTTCATAAGTAGTTTGTAAGTTTAGCGGCAACATTCGTGGAACAAACCCAAGACGCATCTAAAGCAGGGGTCTCCAACCCGCGGCGCAAAGCGCATTGAGGCTGATCCCCGTCGGGGGTTCGAATCCTCCCTCGGGCATGGATGTTGCTGCTGTCTTTACTGTAGGTTCATAAGTAGTTTGTAAATTTAGCGGCAACATTCGTGGAACAAACCCAAGACGCATCTAAAGCAGGGGTTCCAACCCGCGGCGCAAAGCGCATTGAGGCCGGTCCCCGTCGGGGTTCGAATCCTCCCTCGGGCATGGATGTTCGTGCTGTCTTTACTGTAGGTTCATAAGTAGTTTGTAAGTTTTGCGGCAACATTCGTGGAACAAACCCAAGACGCATCTAAAGCAGGGATCTCCAACCCGCGGCGCAAAGCGCATTGAGGCCGATCCCCGTCGGGGGTTCGAATCCTCCCTCGGGCATGGATGTTGCTGCTGTCTTTACTGTAGGTTCATAAGTAGTTTGTAAGTTTAGCGGCAACATTCGTGGAACAAACCCAAGACGCATATAAAGCAGGGGTCTCCAACCCGCGGCGCAAAGCGCATTGAGGCCGATCCCCGTCGGGGGTTCGAATCCTCCCTCGAGCATGGATGTTCGTGCTGTCTTTACTGTAGGTTCATAAGTAGTTTGTAAGTTTAGCGGCAACATTCGTGGAACAAACCCAAGACGCATCTAAAGCAGGGGTCTCCAACCCGCGGCGCAAAGCGCATTGAGGCCGATCCCCGCCGGGGGTTCGAATCCTCCCTCGGGCATGGATGTTGCTGCTGTCTTTACTGTAGGTTCATAAGTAGTTTGTAAGTTTAGCGGCAACATTCGTGGAACAAACCCAAGACGCATCTAAAGCAGGGGTCTCCAACCCGCGGCGCAAAGCGCATTGAGGCCGGTCCCCGTCGGGGGTTCGAATCCTCCCTCGGGCATGGATGTTCGTGCTGTCTTTACTGTAGGTTCATAAGTAGTTTGTAAGTTTAGCGGCAACATTCGTGGAACAAACCCAAGACACATTTTAGCAGGGGTCTCCAACCCGCAGCGCAAAGAGCATTGAGGCCGATCCCCGTCGGGGGTTCGAATCCTCCCTCGGGAATGGATGTTCGTGCTGTCTTTACTATAGGTTCATAAGTAGTTTGTAAGTTTAGAGACTGATGACCCCACAGCGGCAGAGCAGAGGTGCCCACTCCCCCTTAGCCAATCACTTACCCCACCCCCACAAACAGGGATCTACCCCTCCCGTCGCCCGAGGTATTAGGTTCTGTTTTGCCATTTAATATTGAAATTAAATACAATCTTGGCCATTAAAGTTGCTACACCACGAAGATGACGTGCTACAGACGCGAAATTTAACCGACAGGAAGAAGATGCTGTGACATGCAAATGATTAGATTTTACTTTTCAAATAAGCTTAAATCAGGCGATGCTGAAGGAATAAGATTAGGTAACGAAACAATGAAGGTGGTAGATGAGTTTTGTTACTTGGGTAGTAAAATAACATGCGATGGTCGCAGTACAGAGGATATAAAATGCAGAATGGCAATGGGAAGAAAAGCATTTTTGAAAAAGAGAAATTTGCTAACATCGAATATTAATTTAAGTGTAAGGAACTCTTTTCTGAAGGCATTTGTGTGGAGTGTTGCCTTGTACGGGAGTGAAACATGGACGATAAGCAGTGCGGACAGAAAGAGAATAGAGGCTTTTGAAATGTGGTGCTACAGAAGAATGCTGAAGATTAGGTGGGTAGATCGCATAACTAATGAAGAGGTACTGAACAGAATCTGGATTCCACAACTTCTGATAATTAAGTTCGGTGAATAGTCCTGTATCATTAACATAGATGAACTATGAACTACAGTTACCTTACTGCCCTTCAAAATAATTACCTACCATAATCACGTACCTCTGATTTTTGTGATACGTACCCTGGAAACTTTGCAAGAAGTCATCTTTTAGGATGTTGTCTAAAAGCCTCGTCACGTTTCGTTGAATGTCAGGAATACCGTCAAATACGAAGAAGACTGGAGGATTGATATCCGGCGAGTATTGTAAATGTTGAATTTGCACTACCCTCTTTTTGGCAGTAACTGTTTGACGATTCGTATTACCTTTTTGTGGGCGAGCGTTGTCGTGCAACTTGAACATCCACCGGATCTCAATCTTCCAGTCTTCTTTCTGTATCCTCGTCTCAAACTCGCTTTGAAAGTAAAGAGATTTGTCAATATTCTTAGCCTTCAACGAAACGTGTCGAAGCTTTCGAACACCATCCCAAATGAAGATGTCGTGGAAAGTTTCCAGGATATGTATCCTAGAGTTCAGCGATGCGTAGTTATGGAATGTGACTATTTCGAAGGACAGTAAGGTAACTTTGTTCGAAGTTCAGCTAAGTTAATGTTACATGAGTATTTAAGTGCAAACAATGTGCTTTAAATTTGGTTCTAATTATGAACTCGGCCTTTATTAAAGCAAGACTCAAAGGAATTTTCGAGTTTAGATTTCACTGGGCTATGAATGAAATAAATGGGGTAATATGAAAATTTGTTAAGATTACCTGACATAGTCGGGTTTGGAGTTCATCTGCTCGTTTTATAGTTTTCAAAATTAAATGCCAAGATCGCACATTAATAATTTATTCTATAACGACCGGTTTCGGTAAAATGTGTCACCATCATCTGGTCACATACATATTACAA
Organism: Locusta migratoria; assembly: GCA_026315105.1. Classification (NCBI taxonomy): domain Eukaryota; kingdom Metazoa; phylum Arthropoda; class Insecta; order Orthoptera; family Acrididae; genus Locusta; species Locusta migratoria. The sequence continues at coordinate 545,496,295 of CM048744.1, forward strand.
GCTGGTCATCTTGTTAAAAAACTGTCCTGTTTTTAACCTTGTGTATTTTTTTATATAGTGACTATGTGCAATGTTGCACTTGTTATTTTATTCCCATTTTTTTTAACAAGATGACCAGCTTGTAATATGTATGTGACCGGATGATGGTGAGACAGGTCACCGAAACCGGTCGTTATTGAATAAATTATTAATGTGCGATCTTGGCATTTAATTTTGGAAACTATATAATGAAAATTTGACCTAGGCCGCATTTCGAAACCAAGCTTCCTGCTTACTAGGCACTCGCGCTGGCTACTGCATCATCTGCACACAGCGGTCATATCTGCCAGAGCCAAGTTTCCAACTTAGCCACTCTCTACTGACGTGGTGCCCCTGCCTATTACCAGTCAGTACTCACGGCATTTCACCGATTTCCGCAAGAGTTCCAGCTTGGCGTGTTGCCGCGCTGTAGAAAGGATCGCTGGCAGTCTAGGACTTATTTACTACACTCGCTCAAAAGTTTTCAAACCTCTTGAAAGTGAGATAAAAAGGCTGGCTGTCAGATTCAAATACGGATTAGCTGTATTATTTTCCCACTCTCATGCTCAATATAACTCTTTAGAGTTGTGTTCCAAGTCTTTAAAAATGAAATAGTTCAAGACATAACTTTCCATTGCGTAGTGACTGTCGACTCTTGAATATACCCGCACAAACATATGAGCAAATATATGCGTAAACACAAAGCTAGAGATCAATAAGACAAACATGTAACCATATGACATCGTTGACTTCTGTCTGAAGGAAGCTTTCAGAATTATACGACACGAAAAATAACATCTACTATTGTATAATAGTCATAAATAGCAACGTAATCTCTGTACAACGTTTTACTCATCAATCTTTGACACCAATTACGCAAATGATGACATATGGTCGTAAGTACTACTCATGGTGTTACAAAATTGACAGGAATATCTTAAAATTTAGTAATGGCGGTATATAATAATTTAATTGCATATAGCTTCAAAATGGCTTTCGAACTGAAATAAGCTTATAGGAGGAGACTAAAACATGGAGACAATAAACGGAGACAATGATACGTATAATGGAGACAAAATTGGTGAATGTGAACTTTAAAAACGGAGCACAGAAAACACAGTTAGCTTGAAATGTTTGCCACGATGTCTTAAAAGCACTAAAGGTTAAAAATATATAGACGACGATGAATAACGGAGACACTGTTTAAAATACAGACGCAACTCTGGTTCTGCCACGTCACAATATCAGAACACTGACACCATTAGTTAAAATTTCACAGGTTAAAATGATGAACAAAATTACTAAAAATTTCCGGACTATTATGTCGTGGTATTGTGGACTTATTCTGGAAACCCATTTCGTCCCCGACTGCGGAGGACATTTTCAAGAGACAGGGTGTGCATCGGACATTCAGAAGTGCCACGATCCCCCTTGAAAATGTCCTCCGCAGTCGGGGCCGAAATGTTGTGTTTCCAGAATAAATCCACAAGACCACGTCATAATAGCCCGGAAATTTTTAGTAATTTTGACCATTACGGCCGTGAAAGTTTACAAAATGATGAACAACACCCCGCAGGGAAAGAGGAATGGAAAGGAGGCGCAGAGGGGCGGGGGAAGGAGAGAGTGGGGACGGGATGGAAGGGGAAGGGAAAGGTTTAGGAATTCCTAGGTAGAGGGGTAGGAGAGGGAGACCAAACGTGGGAACGAATAAGGAGGGGGCGAGGGAAAGAGGGTGCACGTCGTATATGAGGAGGGAAAAGAACTAAGGTTGGTAGGAGGACATGACTCGGGAGAGGAAGGAGGCCAGTTGCCCTTCGAAAGGATGCGGAGAGTGTGAAGGTGTTTGGAGGGAGGGATGCAGTGGTACAGGCATGGCAGGGGCCCGGGACTCAAGAGGAGAGTAGATACCAGGGGATGGGATTCTGTCCTGCGGGATACGTATAGGATGCGGATATGTTGGAGAAATTTGAGGAGATGCTGGAAAGGGATGAGTTCATAGAGGATCCGCATGGGAGAGGGGAGGCGGATGCTCTAAGCGAGGTGGAGGGCGTGGCGCTCCAGGATTTGAAGCGACTTATAATAGGCGAGGGAGGCTGATATCCAGGCGGGATGGAAGCTGCAGAGGACGGCACGCGTTAAAAAACGGTATGTGTAAAGGGTAGTGGAGGGGTTGATGTCCATATCCGGCCGGAGACGAGTTTGACCAGGTTGAGGCGGGAGAGGGCTTTTTCACGGACGGTCTTCAGGTAGGGTGTCCAGGAGAGGAAGCAGTTAAGGGCGAGGCCAAGGTATTTGAGGATGGAATTTTGAGGCGTGGGACGGTCTTGAAGCGTAAGGTTCCGATTGGTCAACTACTGATTGGTCGGCAGCGGTGTCACAGATGATGTCACTGTCGGCAGTGATGGCGCCACCAATCCCGTAGTATGTGTGGAGTGTCTGTGGCTTCACTCTGTCGATCACTGCGCGCCGCTACGATTATAACCACCACAACGAATGAAGTTGTCAACGCACATTCTTATTTCCACTAATCCTGTAGAGTGATGAAGTGACATCGTTCTTAGCATAAGTTTAAATGTTAACACGTTTTGTTACAGAAGCAAATAATTGTGACAACAACACCACAACGGATGAATTCCAATACTGTGCCGAAAGATTACGAGAGACTTCAAATAAAGTAACAGCGCTAGACGATCAAATACACGACTTGATACCTCACGAGGAATATGAGGCTGACATTTTACGGTGTGACGAATATATTGATGCCGCTAAACGCACGATCTGCAGGCTGTCAAGTAGAATGAACAAACAACCCGTGCCACATGTCATCACCAAAGGGCGCGAGTTGCTGAACTGAAGAAAGGACGGGACGGACTGATACGAACGGTGATACTCGACTTGCCTGACGGACATAAAGTGACCAGGCCGATTCAGCTGGTTGTACCTCTGGAGGTAGACCAGGGTGGGGAGGATGTAGAGTGATGAACTGACGTCGTTCTTAGTATAAGTTTAAATGTTATCTTAGATTATCTGTAACGAGGTACCTTGTTGTAATATCTCTGGAATAAAGTAAGTGTGTATATGAAGACGAGTTTCCTTCCTGGGAAAGACGGTGAATTTAGAGTCCGCCACAAACCCTTTAATCACAGAATCCCAGTATGTGGAGGCCAGGCACAAAATTTTTGTTTCTTCAAACAGGATTTATTTCTTGATTGTGAGGCTGTGTTCAGCGACTGCTAATTTCCCCAGTTCTTTGTTTTTAATGTGCCGCTGGTGTTCTGCACAGCGGTCGGAAACAATATGGGTAAACTGACCAATGTAACTACTTCGGCACTCACACGTTATGTTATAAATACCAGGTAGCTAAGTCGTAGACAGTGCGCAGGATCTGCTTTACTGTCTTACGAGGCCGGAAAATATCTCTTCTCCCCAGGACTCTGCCTATTTTGTTTGTTATATGTAGCACCACAGAAAGAAGGAAACGCAGGCAATTGCCCATCACGTGAATCTTCAGCATTTTCAGGTTTCCTTTAAAAGTTGTAGGTGATGTTTAATGTTGAATCTATCGTTTAATCAGACAACAAAAGTAGTTTATTTTACTCATTCAAAACCTGATCAGGTATTAGTTGCAGTACAAATAGTTGTCATATATTGATGTTTAACAGCCACGATCACTAAGTCATCAGATAACTTCATCAAATTTAACTGAACACGTACATTGTTCATTAGCACAGTAATTTGGTTTAATTATGGCCCTGATATTGATGTATATACTGTTAGATGAGAAACAGTGCATTAAACTGATTATGTGCGCAACGGATTTTTTTTAACAAAACAACTGACATATAACCTGCATAAACACACACTGACTATGCTCAAAAAATTTGACTGCGAGAAAGATATTAAAAACACAAACCACTTTCTTAATGTTAGACTAAGAGAATTTTATGCAGATCAGTGTACCTGATTATCAAAACTCGGTATCATACACAAGTAACTGCACTGTTGCATAACAATCATTTACTAAGGTACCAATAAAGAAATCTGTTCAACAAGATTACCAAAATCAATACTGCACTTTAAATCCACAAATAACTAATTATCAAATAAAGGAAATAGATTAATCTTCTAACTACGTAAATGAAACACGAACGAAACTTTCTTACTTATTATTAATAATCACCATTACATTACCTAAATGATACAACCTTTTCACAATTACATGAAATGCTATTACCTTCATTCCAGGGGTAGTACAACCTTTTTCACAATTATATGAAATACAATACATACTTGCTGGCACTGCAGCCTCTGCTCTACACCGGAGCCATGTACACAACACAAATGCTCTCTAAGCGAGCTGAACCACCTATGACTCTCTGTCTCTCTGCACCAGTACAATGCTATGCGATACATAATCTTTGCCAAAGATGAAACTTCACAGATTTATATACACATTTCAATACACACAGTAGAAGCAATATTATACATTTTCTTGCAAGCAAGTTACTCGACAGAAAACAGGAGGCACAATATTAGACATTTTCTTACACATTCAGCAATATACATTTTCTATGGACACGTTTCACCTTTTATTGGCGAATGCTGTCCTTATATCAGGTGGTCCTTGGCCATTCTTCCGGAACATATGCCGTACCTCAGATGATTAATTTCGGTATCCGAGCGGTCCTCGTGAGGGACTGTTTTTACTCTGTATATCACTGTGTTCAAGACGGCTAATCTCTGGGAAATCTGTGCGCTTAGAGATAAATCGGTACGCGTTGGTTTGCAGTACACAGAGGCCGAAACGTCCATACTATTTATGATGTATTAAAACATTTGAAAAGAAGCCTTCCTATCTTCTTCTTTTCCAACATTAAACTGTTTAAGTGTTCCCCGAAGCGGCCGAGAGCTTCGAGCCCAGTGGCCAAACCGGAAAATTTCGTCAAAATAGCGAAAAACATAAAGCTGGTCGCAGGGAAGATGAGTTTAATGCTTCCCAAAATTTCCATAAAGAAGTACGCCATTTCTGGAGCCAACGAAGAACCCACAGCCATTCCGTCAGTTATTCTGTAAATTTTAAGGCCACCACAGCACAAGTACAGGCCGTCCGTTACTCCTGACGATAGATACAGTTGTCAAAAGCTTGAAGTTTTATCAAGAACTGACTCGGCATGAAGTCCGAAATTGTTATCGCGAAAGACTTCGTTCCCATAAGCTCTAAAATCCTCCACTGGCGCTATCTACTCTAGCTGTAATGCGTGCCTGCCCGACAACTTCTTGTCCTTACGTCAGCTTCCTGTCGTACTTGCAATCATTATTAACCTTGACCTTAAGCTCAATACAAATTGGTACGTAAACATTTTCTTTCATTTACCCCCACCCAAAAAAAAAGTGGGAAACAGTAAGGTCAGGAGACCTTGGGGCCAACAGAAGAATACCATGTCATCTTGAGCGCAACGTCGATTCCTCCTGTTTGGCAGCACCGGATCGAGAATGTTTTTACACACAAGTGGCGTCCCCCCCCCCACCCGCCTCCGTGTTCTTGACTTTTAAAACTAAATCTAGTGATAGTCTAATTAAGATTTTTTTCATTTTCAAATCATGTTACACGCGTGGAAGAAGTAAGGTTACCTAAGAGGCTCATGGGTTCGGCTGCAAGGGGTACATGGAGCCGAGACAGACCAAAGAAAAAGTACTTAGATTCGGTCAAGGATAATTTTGAAGTAAAAGGCTTAACATCAGACGAGGCATCAATGTTAGCATTAAATAGAGGATCATGGAGGAATTTTACTAGAGGTATCTTTCCTACATGATTGACAAGCACGTAAAATAGCACGAACTGACAGTAACAATAACACTCTTTTAATTAATTAAGTACAGAAGTTATATCTAAAGTTGCTAACATTTGTATGAAGTCTATTTACAAGGATTTACGAGAACAGAATGGCCATATGAAAAAATCTATGGGAATTTACGCAATTACAAAAAGTCTCGTGCTATTAGTATTTCGATATTAACTGATTTATACACTTATATAAATTTAAATAATTAATTAATTATCAAACAAGTTTCTTTGTACATGTCTCTCATCATATCCTACCCATATTTGCTGTATTCACTTTCCTATTTACAATTATTTAACATGGAAACATGTCGAACGTTCTAGAAAGATGTTCTTTATTTTGTTAATTATCATCAAAATGTTCAAATGTTTGTTAAGCTGGTGGGACTAAACTGCGGGCTCATCAGTCCTTAAACTTACAATCTACTTAAACATCATCCTCATGACCTAGGCCGTGAATTACCTTCCCCTTCCGTTCACATCATTTTTTCTTCTCTTCTCTCCCACCTGCAGAAGGAACTGTGTTCCGAAAGCTTGTCCTTTTTCGTTCTTTTTCTTTTTTCTTCACTTATGTCACTATCGGCGATACAGCACAAAGGAAAGTACTGGCCAGCCAATCTATCTCTTTTGAAAAATAATTTATCATCTCCGAGGAGAAATTCCATCATTAATCAAACTACTGGTACACTAACCTATACTAAAGACAACACGAACATCCATGCCCGGGGGAGGATTCGAACCCCTGACGGGGAACGGCCTAGCGCATCGGACCACAGCGCCTCAATGCGCTCGGCCACTCCACCGCCAGTAATTACCATCCAAGGTCTTTTCTAATCATTCAGATTGACGTGATATTTACATCAGACACGGATTTCACTGTTTAATAAATCTAGCACTGGTTTAGCAATTAATAAACGAAATTTGCCCACAAATTCACGAGCTCATCATGAGTCAGTAATTATCCCAAATAATTAATATGCAATCTGTTGCACAGTTTGGCGTTCTACGTCGTCCTGTAGTTATTATCTGTCGTGCTCTACTTCACAAAGCGACACCGGATCTGTGAGGACCAAAGATTTCGTAATATATATGACAGCACACACTGTTCTGTAAAATCGGGTAGTGGTATCGTGTTCTCGCACTGACACAGGTCTCCTGTACTTCTATATGATAAGGGGCCGGTGTTCCCACAACTTGTATGTCGACATGATTTCTGATGTAACCACTTTCTTCATAATCTTCCACGTAACTGGTTGGGGAATCCACAGCTCGAGGCTTGTATGGCATGGTAATTTGTTTGAGTTACGAAGGAACCCGCCTCGGACATTCGCCAACGTTTCAGCTGCAACATCTGGTCTGGTCGTCCGGGTATTTTCCGTTTGAGACGCAACCAGTGTTCTTGTACTGCCGATACCATCGCATTCCAGGTTAGTAATTTGCTGTGCTGTCTTCTGAACGCAAGCCCAACGGTAGCAACGGTCTCAAACTTTTCGTGAGGCAGTACACAAAATGCTTACTGTTGATTAGTCGCCACTTTGCAAATCATTACGACCTTGAATCATAATGAAACACAAAAATTTTCAATTGAAAATTTTCTGCCGCGTTGGAGTAGCCGAGCGGTCTAAAGCGTCTCGCTGCGAAGCGCGCGGTTGCTCACCGTGGAGGCTCGAGTCCTCCCTGGGGCATGGGTGTGTGTGTGTTTGTCCTTAGGTTAGTTTACCTAGGTTTAAGTAGTTTGTAAGCTACGGACTGATGACCACGCAGTTTGGTCCGATAGATTTACAGACAGACATTTGAAATTTTTCTCCTATCATTGTTTCTACAAATGGATGAGAAGTATATATTTGGAGCTATAAAATGTCCAAGGCCCCTGAATATTTGTAAACACCCCGATTTAACACCGTGAACCTTGTCGCGTCGGAGAGATTTGCATGTTTGAGAGACACAAATAATGTGAACATCTGACACGACACCATATTTATTATTAGTAATTAGTTGGCGCACAAATGGCTTTGATAACAGCTACGACTCCTCTAGATACAGATTTGTGAAGTCTCGTTACAGTTTCCAACATAACGTTATCCATTCCTGTACCAAAACATCCGCCAATTACTTCAACGATATGGTAGCTGTAAATTTGGTCCTTTCTTTCTGCTCCTAAAACTACCCGTAACGGATCAATTATGTTGAGGCAAGGTACTTTACCGCACAGAGAAGGCGTTTGGTGATGTTGCACAAAGCACGCCTGAACCTTTTTGCCTGTTTGTGGGCGCATTATCATTTTAGAATATGACAGTGCTTGTTAGCAATATTTATAGCGACTAGTTCGTTAGCAAGGGTCGTGATAAGATCATTCACATTTATCTGAGGATAACGATGGAAACATTTGGATACCACGGTACAGATGCCGAAAACATGACCTCCACCAAGCTATATTGAAGAAAATAGGCATGCTGTATTGGAAACTTCTTTTGGAGCTTTCGATACGTAAACCCAGTTGTGGTAGGAAGCAATGTAAACGATAATTCATCAGACCATAGCACATACTTCAAGTCATCAAGGGTTCAAGTTTTACGATCTTGAGACCTCTTCCTTTGTATCTTTGCGTTGGTTTCCCTTTATTAAGGGTTTAGCAACTGCTCTTCCATGAAGTTTAATCACGAGCCACACTGTTTATTTTTTATAGAAACAGTATTACTCAAGTGAGTGTTGCGTTTGTTTTTCCGTCGATTTTGCCATGATAGTATGTTTTTTTTTGGTCTGGCCACAATCTTTCTTAATGTTTGTTGGTCGTTAACTTCGGGTTTCGTCCACTATTACCATTCGCCAGTGATGCTTCTCCTTGTTTTGCGTACGCTGTCATTAGCAAGGTTACTGTCGGTACTGAAACGTTAAATAGTGCAGCCGCTTTCCTCACAGATGCTCCCGCTTAAATGCACACCATCGAGTTGACCTCTTTGGAAGAGATCAGCTTAGTAATGAATTACGTAATAATTTTATTTCAGCACTTCTGGGATACTATAGTGAACTTGAACGTAATATTACAAAAATTGTGATAATATATCATCACTGCAAAGGTATTGTATAAGACCCGGAATGCTACGAGATTCTGACAGTGACCTTGATCTCATGGCAGTTAGGAAGGATGGTAGTATTTCATTTAATAATTTTCAAACAGTGAGATATAAAAATAACTCAAATCGTAATGAATCATATTTTCTGTCAAGGGACGTTCATTTATTTGCAATGTGATGTGTAGATTTCAATTATGGACACGACCTTTAATTCTAATAATTTTCTATAGAATAAATCGAACGGTGATTAAAAATTCTAACATCATAAATAAATTTACCTATTAATGTCGATAGGTTCCACATAGCATTTCGTGTAACTACAATGAATATAAATCCGGTAATAGAAATTTATTTTCGCAGTAAATAATGTGAAACTGTATTGTAAAAATATCCGTACAGTCAAAGCCCTATAGTCAAATTTAACCCTAACAGAGCTAGCCAGTGAACAAATAATTACTAAATCATTAAAATAATAAACATTAGTCTAATAATAAAAATTTAATAATAGAAGATATGAGTAATTTCACATGCATTTTTCTTTTGACCATCTGATGTCAATCTTACGTAACATGAACACTTCTTGCACTAATGTAGCACGTCATATGTAATCTTTTTATGAAATCTTCTGATGAAGACACCTGGTAAAATGCTTCTAATCTTTTACTACGCAACTTTTGGGCTGCTAAATTTTACCAAAATAATAATAATAATAATAATAATAATAATGAAAACTACAAATCTCTAGTTTGTACAGTCAGCACATGCTGTATATGCCGATTTCATGCATTTTGAGCACCGAACTCAGTTCTATCCAATGTGAAGGTCTTAGCAGACCCCGGCACAATTGGTATTGGTAGAGGCTATACCTGACAACCAGAATAAATTAATAATTGATTCTCTTTATCGACCCTAACTCAGACGATTCGATTGGAGAAATGTTCAAAGAAAGCTTGGCTCAAATTTCGAAAACATACACAGAGCATACAATTTTAAGTGGTGGCGACTTTAACTTACCCTCGATATGTTGCCAAAAATACATGTTCAAAACCGGAGACAAGCATAAAATATCGTCTGAAATTGTACTGAACGAATTCTCCGAAAATTATCTCCAGCATTTAGTTCATGATCCCACTAGAATGGTAGATGTTTGTGAAAACATACCTGACCTCCTAGCAACAAATAATCAGGAGCTAATATAGAGAATCAAAACACACACGGGGATTAGTGAACACAGAGCTGTCATCGCGAGACTGAATATCGGGATTCCCGAATCCATGAAAATTAAACGAAAAGTATATTTATTCAAATAACAGATAAAAATTCGATTAACGTTTTCCTGAGTGAGAATCTCCAGTCTTTCGAAACTAACAATGTGAGTGTAGATCATATGTGCCTTACATTCAAAGATATAATATCGACAACCATTGACAGATTTATACCAAATAAATTGGCGCGGAGGAATAGCCGTGCACGCTAAGGCGCCTTGCTACGTTGCGCGCGGACGTTCCACGTCGGAGGTTCGAGTCCTCCCTCGGGCATGGGGATGTGTGTTGTTCTTGGGATAAGTTAGTTTAAGTAGTTTGTAAGTTTAGGGACCGATGACCACTGCAGTTAGGTCCCATAACCTTACAAACATTTTAACATTTGTACCAAACAAATTAACAAATTCAAACGTATGTAAATCTATGGGATTTAAATTGTTTTGGTTATTAGTCTCTAGGCTTACAGATTACTTAAACTAACCTAGGGATGAAACACACACACCCATGCGTCAGGGAGGAATCTAACCTCCGACGACGAACAATCACGTGTGCTCCCCAGCAAGGTGCCTTAGACCGCTTGGCTACTCCACCGCGGCACAAAGTTGCGTAAGGGGGGTTGACCCGCCATGGTTCACAAAACAGATTATATCATCCAGAATGACACTCAAATGTCTGTAAATCTATCGGACCAAACTGCGTGGTCATCAGTCCGTAGCTTACAAACTACTTAAACCTAGGTAAACTAACCTACGGACAAACACAAACACCCATGCCCTAGGGAGGACTCGAAGCTCCACGGCGGAATGACACTCACTCTGCAGCGGAGTGTGTGCTGATATGAAACTTCCTGGCAGATAAAATTGTGTGCCGGAACTAGGATTCGAACCTGGGACAACCGATCTACCACTGAGCTATCCCGACACGACTCGCGATCCGTCCTCACAACTTCAATTCTGCCCGTACCCACTTTTCAAACTTCACAGAAGTTCTCCTGCGAATCTTGCAACACTAGCACTCCTGGAAGAAAGAATATGGTGGAGGCTGTGGCTAAGCCATGTCTCCACCATAACCCAATACTGGCAATTTTTTACAGAGACTAGAAATTTAGCTCGTACTTCAATACGACAAAGCTTACCACAACGAAACTCTGTCACGTAATTTGGTAGAGAATCCTAAGAAATTCTGGTCAAATGTAAAGCATACTAGCTGCAAAACACAATCAATACCTTCATTACACGATAGCAATGTTGATGCTACAGACGACAGATCTGCTGAAGCAGAATTGCAGTTTTCCGGAAATCCGTCATCATAGAGGACGAAGCAAAACTCCAAATTCGTATCAAGAAAAGCTGCCAGCCTGCGTAACTTAAAAGTAGGTACCCCTGGGGTATTAAAGCTGCTTAAATCACTTAACAAAAGCAAATCTGCAGATTGTGTACCAATTAGGTTCCTTTAAGAGTATACTGATGTAATAGCATCATATACTACCGCTCGCTCAGCGAAAGATCCGTACCCAAAGACTGGAAAGTTGCACAGACCACTCCAATATTCAAGAAAGGCAATAAGAATGATTCACAAAATTACAGGCCTATATAATTGACGTCGGATTGGGGCATGATTTTAGAACATTTACTTTCCTAAAATATTATGAACTACCACCATGAGAACGACCTATTAACCCACAGTCAACATGGATTCAGGAAGTATCGCTCTTTTGAAACCCAGCTGGTATTTATTCACATGTTGTGATGAGTTCTATAGACAAGGGATGTCAAATAAACTCCGTTTTTCTACATTTTCTGGAGGCTTCTGACACTGTACCTCACAAACTGCGTGTTATTGGATATCGCCACAGTCGTGCGATGGAGTTCGTGATTACCTGTCAAAAAGGGCACAATACCTTGTATTTGACGGTACGTCATCGATCATTACAGAAATGATATCTGGCGTTCCGCAGAACACTCTAAGTAGCTCTCTTGGACTGTTCGCGGATGATGCTGTCATTTATCGTTTAGTAAAGTAGCCAGAAGATCAACTGGAGCTTTATAATTATTGGGATAAGATATCTGCATGGTGCAAAAATTGGTAATTAACAATTAATAATTAGAATATGAAGTCATCCATAAGACCACTAAAAGAAATCACTTAATTTTTCACGATAAATCAGTCAAATGTACAGACCGAAAATTCAACTAAATACCTAGGAGTAACAATTGCGAACAACTTTAATTGGAAAGAGCATAGAAAATATTGTAAGGAAGGCGAAGCAAAGGCTACATTTCATTGGCAGATCACTTAGAAGATGCAACAGTTCTACTAAAGAAACTGCCTACACTAAACATGTGCGTCCTATTTCGAATATTGGGGGATCAACACCAGGTGGAACAGAGGGACGATTTAGGGAAAGTTCGGCGAAGGGCAGCTCGTTTTGTGTTATCGCGATATAGGGGGGAGACAGTCACGGAAATGATGCACGATTTGGGGTGGAAATCATTAAAAGAAAGGCATTATTCGTAGCGGCAAGATCTACTTGCGAAATTTCTCCCACCAACTTTCTCTTCCGAATGCCAACATATTTTGTTATGAAGATCCACCTACATAGGGAGACATGATAATCACAATAAAATAACAGAAATTAGATCAAAAACAGAAAGGTTTAGGTGTTCCTTTTTACCTCGAGCTATTAGAGAATGGAAATATAGAGAAATACCATAAAAGCGGTTCGATTAACCTTCTGCTATGCACTTCAGTGTGACTTACAGAGCATTTATATAGATGTAGTAGATACACTCCCCGCCTTTATTGTCGCCACTGTCTTATATTTCATCAGTGCAGTTTCATCTTCTGTGGCCTCTGATGAAGACTTAATACTCTTCCGTCCTTTCCATTTGGTTTGCCATGCCCAGATGCCTCGATCGATGCTCCATACGTACACGTCTTGCGTTCCTAGCTTCCTTCGATGTTACCACCCTTTATCTGGAGTCCACTAACATAACATTTTAAGAAGACCAAATGATCTACTAAGCCATAGATTGCTAGGAACTCTTTCTCTATTTCTATTAAAATACTTTTTATGATATTCTTTTCAGGGTACAAATTTAAGCTTTGTTTACAGAAATAGTTATTGACAAAGTTAAAATTAAAAAGAATTATTTAGGATCCCGAATTTGGGGAGCCATTTTACGACTCCCAATCTTCCCCAAATTGAGAAACCGGCACAGGAACGAAAGTAATGCTCACTTGCTTGTAGTAGTACAATAAATGGCACTCTGTTGAAAATATGGGCTCCCTAGGTTAGTCTCATACCTCTCCTCAACTTCCAGTACTCATTGTATGATGGTAACACCTGCTTGATAGAAAATACGACGTTCCCAAATTGGAAAACCTCCTCTAATTAGGCAACTTTCCCTTAATATTCAGCAACAGTAACCCCTGTTAATATAAAATATGAAATGATTACACCACGAAGATCATCATTAGCTGTACTCCAGATTGTGTTAGCATTAGTTTTCGTGCATTTATTCGGTCGCAGCTAAAAATATAATAATTCGTACTATTAAAATTTGGAATTTTTTCGTATTTTCGATCTCTTTTCCATAATTTCAAAGCGTTTAACAGCAAGCAAAAAACATAAAGAGAAGTCTTCTGAGATTCAACCACAGACATCGAGAATTAAGTAGTTACACCAATAGTCACTAATAGAGACACCAATAATCTTCGAAACAAAACAAAATCATCCTGATCCTCTAAACCATATTAAATATCTCCGTCTTTATATATATTGCATATGCAGTGGTCCATACGTATTTGAAAAACGTGATGTTTCAACCGCCAAGAGTTGCTGATAAAAAATTCTTTATTTATAACTGGTTTAGAGCTGATTTTCGTCCTCTTCGAGTAATCTGAAGTTGATTGAAGATGGAAACCGGTTTTAAGTATAGAATTATTTATCAGAGATGTCCTGTAAGATGAATTTTTAGGTATGTCAATATCTTCTTCCTTGGCGACGACATTGTCTGCCAATTGGAGATGCTTTTACAATATAGATACTCTTTCCCTGTCCCTGCTTCTAGCGGCGGTCTGATGTGAAGCCACACGACTTGCTGCAGCCACGGTGAAGCCGTTAGCTACGGTTTGCGACGTCGGAACACTCGCCACTGTTCTTCGCTTGGCACCTCGCTCTGACCTGGCTATTGTCCCTGTGGCCGTCGGCGTTCTCCGATGACCACCTGAATGCCAAGTTTAGATTACCACCTTCATGTGGAATTGCTCTCTCTTCCGCCAGCAGAAGCTCTGTCTACTAGCTGTTTTGCATCGCTGCATGCATTTAGTTGCAGAAATATTACGTGACATCTTTAATGTACTAATGGGGTGTCATTGGCAAAGATAGAGGCTGTGGATCTCTGAGGTCTCCAGTGACTATATCTACTTCGTCTATGATCGAAACCGTCTCCCAAAACTTCCGTGAATATGAAGTATCATCTCAATTACGCGACTGGATTCACACATCATATTCAGTAACGTGAAGCTATCGAATGAACCAAAAATTATATCTGGAGTCGTCCAAGCCCCCTCCTGTTCTTAATCTGTATAAACAGTTTATGAGACCAATGGAGCAGCAATATTTGTAAAGCCCACTGAGTCTGACCGGGTACCATTTCGAATATACACAGAATATACGAAAGAAGTTTCTCCATCTATAGTAGAAGATCTTAAGAGAACCAAAGCATTCCTAACGCTGGAAAAAAGACTTTATCAGTTCAGAGATGTAACGCTGGCTAGTTGGTGTAAGAGTAATTGTATTATACAGATTTTGGAGTAGAATCTAAGGCCACCCCAAACCATAGCACCGGGTACAGAATCAGTGTGGAGATGCATAAGGCAGCGGTTCAACAGCCTCTCACCACGATGTCCCCAGACTCCAATCCGACCATCGAGAAGAGGCAGACATAAACGGCATTCGCCCATAAATACAACGTCATTCTGATGCAGAATCTGCCTGCACTGCCACGGTGGCCAGATTAATATGGAGATACGGTGTTGAAATACTGTTGAATTGCTGCCTTAACGATGGATTCCACTGCCTCCCGCACTCGCCCCCTCGCGTGTTCAGAACCTACTGTCGGTAGAGTCTGCGCAGGATAAGGTGGACGGTGCGCAGAGACGAGTTTTCGCCTGAAGCGCCGGACGAGTTCATTCATTCGTTCGGAAGGGAAGGCCGCGTCAGTTCACTTCCACCTGCCGACGTGTGAGCTGGGCACTTCCCTCCAGCGCACGCTCACTGCTCCGGCCGCTACCCCCCCCCCTCCCCCCTCCCCCTCCATCCCCCCCCCCCCCCACATACACACTACTGCTATCCCCACGCTTCCCAAGCGTTCTGCGCGCATCTAGCAGCCAATTTTATCCTACATGCACTCGACACTAACCAACCAAAGCCTCAACGCTGAGGTGTTAGAGCTGTTGACCTACAATACTTAGGAGCTTGGTGACGGCCACATTCATCGCTACCCATTGGATTGTATTATTGCTTTGTCCTCCCAAGTTCTGAAGATTTGTCGCCTATCGGAAATGTCTACACTACATTCACGGAAACGAGAGACAGACTGTAAACACAACGAGGCGCGTGACCAGGGGTGGACAAAATGGATCACTCATTTAGTATCGCCCTATCTGTTCAGGTGTAACGACCTTGTGTGTGTTATATAGCGGTAATATTAGCTGCTGACCGACCCGATCAGTTAGCCATGTGGTCTATCGCACTGCTTTCCGAGATGGGGACGCATATCGGCCCCGGTTTTAAGGCCCCCACACACGCTCCGATTTATCATACGACCAACAAGATGTCCAACGTACCAACCAATTGGTAGCAGCCTACAAACTTTCCGGCCAACTGCACGCAGCGCCTCCCTGTTCTGGTATGTTTGTCGAACTGTTTTTGTTTTTGCGTGTTCACTGTGCCGACGAACTCAGCCATGGAAGTTAGTCGGGAAGCGCTACACACGGTACAATTTGTCGGGTGAAGTGGTGGGGGAATCGGAGATCGGGTGGTCAGGCACAACCAACCTACCGACAAGGAAAGTTGGTCGGGTAACGCCTAAAACCGCCCAATTTATCGGGTGACCAACGTATTGGTCCAATAAATCGCATCGTGTGTAGGGCCCTTTAAGAGGTCGGAGTGCCGGCCAGCGAGGATGTGGTTTTTTTTAGTTGGTTTTCCACATCCCTTAGGTGAATACCGGGCTGGTCCCCAAGTCTCGCTTCAGTTACACTATTCACAAACATTTCATAACACTTTACACTTGCACACCTATAACACTATATGCAGATATTTGGGGTACACATTTCCTCCAGTGGGCATGGGTTGGTGACAGGAAGGGTATCCAGCTACCCCGTAACTAGTAACACACGCCATATCCGGATTTAACAAAGAGCCGACTCTGCATGTGTGGGATCATGGCCAAAGACAAAGAATTAGATGCTGACCGAAAACTTCGCCTTAAAGGACCAGTTGCTGAATAGTAGTGTTAGTATTGGCGTTAGCAATCAAATTCAGCACTCACATTCTCTCTGTAAGGATAAGCTCATTATGTCATTCTTTGAGTCCACCCAAGAGGCGATCAAAGAAAAAATCATTGTTTCTTTAGAGAAACACGTAGTACCGTGTATAAAACTTAGCTGTTGTGTCCAGAATAGTCAATGACGGATATTATTATAAAAACAGTCAGTTACAAAGGCACACACTCTTCAAAGACTCACAAAGAAATTTTTAAAAAAAAGTAATATCACGGTAGAAGCTTTCAGAAAGTGTTGA
The DNA here is from genome assembly GCA_026315105.1 of Locusta migratoria. Taxonomy (NCBI): domain Eukaryota; kingdom Metazoa; phylum Arthropoda; class Insecta; order Orthoptera; family Acrididae; genus Locusta; species Locusta migratoria. The sequence goes on from CM048744.1 coordinate 545,513,302, forward strand.
TGACTTTACTAGCAATTTTTTTTAGTACAGACGTACTTCAATAATAATAATGACTACTGAGAAAAATGTTTCACACCAATCATTCTTGTGCCCTTTTCATATGCAGATGTCATTCTTTTATACCGCTGTTTCAGGATATTATTTAAATAGGAAACAACACACACAATAAACTCTGAGATGCACAGAAATCAACTCCAGCCTAATGTACTCCATCACCTATTTACACAAGATGAGAACTGATCCATACTATATTGTATACATTCACACCCATAACCACTGGTTACCAATAAATACCCATCCTTTCATTTTTATCACCAGCTGAATACAGTTTTATATAGGAGGGTTTTGTGACACGAAAGCTAAAGCTTACGGCATTCCATACCATGTTCTCAGTGTGTCTTGGACGAATGCACTCTACGAGACAGCAGTCACCCGGTCTACGTCGTACATCCAACCAAACATCACTTACCCCAAACTCTCTCAGCTGTAGGAAGCACGAGCGCCTGTCTCCACTGACCCAAGGCTACCCGCTCATGCAGGCTTTGCAATGCAAGCTAGTCGTCAGTAGCATACTTGTTGCGCAGGTCGGCTTATAAGCAAGGGGCCAGAAACGGTTGTTTGCTCCTAACCTGTAGACTGTACTGGAAAGCAGACCATTACTATTCCATACCACCTGCCTGTCATACACGGCAGCCTATGTGCTAGGAGTTGTATAAACATTGAAGCCGGGTGGTTACAACTCCACATTGCTGATTCTCATAAAGCTTGCTCTTTCTGTACTAAATTTGGTTGAAAGCGATCCAAGAATTTGTAAAACAGACAGAACACAGTTTAAATATATGCGCAATAAATAAAATTAAAATTTTGTTATCAGAATCTCGAAAAGCAATTGACAGGTTTATCTTAAATTAATATTATACACAATACTTTTATAGGTATTTATATGCACATAGGTTATATACGACGGTTGGAACTTAAATAGTGGCAACTATTTACAAACAAGCGATACAAAAACGTTACATGTTTGCAGCTGTTACTGTCCTTCAAAGTAGTCACCAGCGTTGTGTAGAACCCGTTGCCAGCGACGTCAGTTTGTTTTTGTTTTGATTGTGCCTGCTGTAGGTAGAGCTCAGTCAGTGTCTGTTTAGCGCCGCCTTCATATACCGTAAGTGAAACCGGCTTCTGATTACAAGCGACATATAGTATTTTGATTTTTGTCTGCGCGTTTTCGTTTCACTTTGTAAATTTATGTAAATTTATACTGAGCTTTCGTGCATGTTAGGTTCAAATTCTCGTTTTAACAAACAGTGTAGTCTTCATTTGAGTGCATCACGACAGTAGTTTTAGTTTTCTCGTCACTGTAATCATGAATAGGGACTGTGACTGCTGTGTGCGGATGCAGTCCGAGTTGGTGACACTTTGCTCCCAGCTCCAAGCTGCTCAGCTGGAGGTTGCGATCGACGGCCGTCGTCGTTTTTGACCGGTGGGGGGGGGGGGGGGGGGCACCGAACGGATTCCCTGCGGCAGCGGCATGCCCTTATACTGCTAGCGGTGAGGCAGACACCCCACCCGTGGGTGCGTGGGAGGTTGCTCCAGTGCGTGGCAAGCGCCAGCGGATCTTCACCGTGAATACCGCCTTGACACTCTCACGGAGGTATTCAAAAAACACGCCGCACGACTGTACAAAAATGCTAGACACTCGAACAACCCCTTCATCCTCAATCTGGGTAACTACGACCACAACCATAGGTGGAAGCACAACCGACCAAAAGCACTCTTTGTCAGGAATAGATAAACAACTATGGTAAGCCTCATAGACGCAAACAAAATCATTGTTCATTGAACCCCTACATCGCAGCAAAACTGACTGGCGACGCCAGATGAGCTATCACCGCCGACAAACCAGTAATCGCAGGGAACATGAACAAACACAAAACACAAACAAATCTCACACTAACCCATACATTAGAGGCCGATCTCAAAAATCGACCACTTGCCTGTCAATCTTGATTGTTGCAGCCAGCCGCCGCTGATGATGGACCAGGAGACACCCCCAGTGCCAGCTGCAGAGGGGCGACTCATCAAACCGGATTGACAAACTTATGACAAACACGCAATGAAAATGGTACCGAGCTTGCACGATACCCAATAACTAACATAACCACACCCTTGCATGATCTCTCGCAGATACCAAGAATCCGCTCTTACTACCCGCTCCTGACTATCGCAGAGGTTTTTTTCCCTTGGCACTTGCCTTGGCACTTTTTTCCCTCTGCCCTTAAAACCGCTCTTGTTTCAAAAGCCTTCGACCACTTCTACCATCCTGAAGGACCGCATTAATGGGTAATCTTACCCACACGTACGGCACACATCACAGTACCCGCTCCTGTGACTCCCACATTAGACATATTAACACATGCAGAGTTGACAGTAGAACTATTGAGTTGGTCACCATGCTAGTGCGAGCGTGGAGGGGCTCCACTCTTTGTGTTGGCGTGGCAATCGGTGGAAGACATTCCGGAGGACCGATCGTGAGGCCTTTCCGGTTCGTCTTGCGAACAGGTTTGAGGCGCTACCTTTCCAGGACAACGTTCCTAAGCTGGATGGTGGTCTTGCATCCTGAGGTCACCACCCAGCCTGCAAGACCCGGGCTTTCATAGAGGGTGGGTTTACTTGTAGTTGGGGACTCCAGCGTTAGGCGGGTGATGGAGCCCCTTAGAGAGATGGCTGCCAAGGAGGGGAACAAGGCCGACGTGCACTCCGTGTGCATACCGGGTGGAGTCATTCCTGATATGGAACGAGTCCTTCCGGATGCCATGAAGGGTAGGGGGTGCAGCCAACTGCTGGTGGTGGCTCACGTCGTACCAATGATGTGTGTCGCTTTGGACCTGAAGAGATCCTCTCAGGTTTTGAGCGGCTATCTGAAGTGGTAAAGACTGCCAGTCTTGCTTGCAAGATGCAGGTAGAGTTCACCATCTGCAGCATAGCTGACATGACCGACTGTGGACCTCTGGTACAGAGCTGAGTGGAGGGTCTGAATCAGAGGTTCAGACGGTTCTGCGACTGTGTAGGCTGCTGATTCCTTGACTTACGCCATCGGGTGGTGGGGTTTCGGGTTCCGCTGAATAGGTCATAAGTCCATTATACGCAGGAAGCGGCGACACGGGTAGCGGGGGTTGTATGGCGGGGACTGGACGGTTTTTTAGGATAGAAGTCATCGGGGAAAAACGAAATGGGCATTCTCAAAGGAAGCAGGCGGATCTCAGGGGAAATGTAGATCTAGAAACTATCGGTATAACAGTTGCAAACTGTCGTAGTTGTGTCGGGAAATTACCAGAACTGCAAGAGTTAATTGAAAGCAGCAAAATACATATCTTTATAGGTAGCGAAAGTTGACTCAAGCCGGAAATAATTTCAGAAGAAGTATTTGCAACAGATCTAACAGTGTTCAGAAAGGATAGATTAAACAAAATAGGTGGAGGCGTGTTTGTCGCCGTCAAAAGTAGTCTATCGTGTAGTGAATTTTCCTGATTCCACTTTTATTAAACGAAGTTGTTCCATGCAAATCCGTGAAGTAGTTTAGGGGATTAGGTATTTATAATAGACGCAGTTACTGAAAACGCTTAAGATTGCGATGTATCTTTCTTCCGAGATCTGATTTTGATGAAATCATGCCTATATGTTGCCTCAATCTTAGCTCAAATTTCCTGTGAAAACCGCATAAAAATGTGTCATTATTTTATTTATACATTTGCTAAACGTGTTAAAAATAGGCATATCTTGAAGAATATGATGTAGCTTACATCATACATCAGTTGTATTCGCCATTAAAACATTTATTTCATGATCATTCATATCTCTGGACATTGGGCTAAGGCATGCGAAGCTGAAATATAATAGTAGTAAGTATTTCCTTAATGAAGTAGAAATATCACTGAAAACAATTATTATTCTTATGTTTGGCTCTCTTTCCGTTAGGTGCGCTATTGTCGCTCCAAGCGTGAGACTTAAACTTCCATAGCAGTTGTACTTAAACGTTAGACTGTGATATCAGTACGGGTATGTAATTATATGGATTAACTTCACACGAACACCCGCAGCGCAATCTATTAGTTCTTTGCTGCATTACGGCGTTTTTTCTAAGCATGAAATACACCCAAAACTTCAAATTACGATATCTTTTACTTTTCTGATCTAATTTTGATGAAATGAAGCCTACATATGGCCCCAGGATATTCTCTATTTATCTTTGATACCCCCATGAATGTTCATTTAGTACTTTTGGAGATTACTCTCCACAAATAGACACATGCGTTTGCTTTCAGAGAAATGTTTAAATTGTGATTTCTTACTTTTTCTGGCCCGATTTTGTGAAACTGAAGCGTTTCTGTAACCGCATAACGGCGCATGCTGTGGCTGCTCTGTTAGGTCGGTGAGACTGGGAAGTACTGTACCATCCCTGATATTCCCAGACTTCTGCCTCTGATTTTATTCCAAAGATGAAGGAACCACTTCGTGGCATTCGTTTCAGAACTATTCCAGAGATTCGACAGGCAGTAGATCGCTCAATTCGCACCATCAACAGAACAGGCTCCTCTAACGGTGTCTACACTTTCCACATTACAGGCAAGGGGTTCTATACAATGCTGGTGACTACTATGAAGGACAGTAACAGGTGGAAACATGTAACGTTTTGTATCGGTTGTGGATAAATAGTTGTCACTATTACTGTGATTATCTACATTCTGCGGAACTACGTATATGGGTTATTGTTTTATTTTCTAGAGAGTTTCAGTAAAGAGTCGCAGTTTTTAAAATGGAACAATAGAAAAATGCTGTCTCATTTAAACCTTTAGTTTGGTAGCTACAGCGCTTCATAGTTTCAGAGGCGGATACCACACGCTGTACATAATTAAATGCACCTTACGTAGAATCTACGGACGAGATGCAACGTCGCCGGTGACAAGGAGCGTCAAGCTTCCCAGATGCTCTGTTAGAGTACCGACTGTCACGAGTTGTCTATGCGATATGTCGAACCACGCAAACTGGGTTCAGTGTGCCGCGGTTACTGGCGTGGACTAAGGATGTCATATATGTATGTTGACATGTTGTGGATGCTCGGCGAGTGCCGATGAAGTAACTGAGATTTCCTAGGAGGAGAGCTGCGACAGCCATTGCTGTCTTACGCACTGAACCACCGGTATCAACATTACATCCGTGTGACAGGTAGTACAGGGTTACAGGTTGCACCCTGAACGACTAACCCAGGAATTTCATGGGAATGATTTCATCAGAGAATTACTTTCTGTGAATGGACCTTACGTAATTCCGCTCTGGACTCCTTACACAGTGTTACGGTATGAGTCCAGGTTCACCATTTATGGTGCAGTGTGCAGTGAACCGCCATATGGTGCATTACTGGGCCACAGAAATTCCTCGGTGGGTACGCCTGTCGTACATCAATGTCGTTGCGTTATTAATGTATGGTGTGTAATCCTTGGGGATGAAATCAGGATCATTGTCAGGTGAGACATATCGAGCTTTTAAAATCACAATTTGGATGCAATTCTTGGTTTGCTTAAGCATTAGAATCCATACTTGGATGCAGCACCATAGTCACCCAGCCCATCCTGCACACGATAGTGCGGAAGATACTAACAGATTCCCTGTGACATTCCTCAAGAATGGCCCACACGGTCGCCTGACTTAAAACCAGTTCGGGTTTTCGATACGTAAAACCTGTTGCTTGTAGGAAACAACTTAATGGTGATTCATCGGACTTTACCACATACCTCTTGTCATCAAGTGTCCAGATTTTATAATCATGACACCATTCCTTCGCAGCTTTGCGCTGTCTTCCATTATTAAGGTTTTATCAACTGCAGCACTTTCATGGATGTTAAGCCTTATCGAAACTGTATTACTCTGTGGAGTTTTGCAGTCGCTTTTGCCTTGATTTTCATATTGTCTGCCCACAATCGTTCTTAACGTTCGAAGGTCGTTGTCAGCTAACTTCAGGATTCTTAAACAATTCCTCTTGACCTGTGATGTTTTACCTTGTTTAGTGTACGCTGTCATTACCGAGGCAACTGTCGCCAGTGGAATGTTAAACAGTGCAGCAACTTTCGTCACAGATGTTCCCACTAATGCGCACCATCTGCAATAACTGTGCATCATACGTATTTCAGCAATCGGTTTCGCTGATCGGCACAGAACATAACGCATAATATTCTGCAACTTAAAGTCCAAGACTCCATCAATCGTGCACTGCGTTCGCGTCTCAGCGTTAACGCGTACCACGTGGTGCCAACTCGCAACAAGGTGTAATATACTGCATGGTATTTATATTATTTTGTGTACTCTCTGTAAGTATCTGAAATGTTGCATTGAACATTCTCGGACTCCTACAGCGAAAAAGATGTGGCAATTATCAAATGTAATAAAGAACAAAGAATGGCTGAATTATTACAAGCCGGCCGCGGTGGCCGAGGGGACTGAGGCGCTCCAGTCACGGTCTGCACGGCCACTACGGTCGGGGGTTCGAATCCCCCCTCGGGCATGGATATTTGTGCCGTCCTTAGTATTAGTTAGTTCGTAGGTAGTTTGTAAGTTTAGGGACTGATGACCCCGTAGTTAAGTCCCATAAGCTATACAAACATTTGAACATTTGAATTATTACAAGACAATGTGGACTGATGAAATGAACACAGAAAATGATTAAGATATTAAAATAAATTCAGATCATCTTGAATTCCAAGAATTGGAACACGTTCTCAGATTTACAAAGAACCGAAAGGCAGTAGGAAGTGATGGCATTCAAATCAAATGTTCAAATTTTTGTAAATCTATGGGACTCGACAGCTTATAAACTACTTAACCTAAGGTAAACTAAACTAAGACAACACAACAGTCATGACCGAGGGGGGGAGTCGAACCCCCGACGGCGGACGGCCGCGCGCATCGCAACACGGCGCTCCAGTAGGCACGGCTAACCGGCCGCGGCAGTGATGGCATTAACAGAGAACTAATAAAAAGTAATAAAAAAAGGTTCCTTAGATTCTTAAATCTTTGCTGGATATCAAAGGAAATACCAAAAGAATGGAAGACCTCAGTTATAAAACCAATATTTTAAATAGGAGTCAGATCAAAACCCGAAAATTATAATAAACGAAAGTTTAAAACACATAATGGAATGCTTGCTATCAAAAGAACAAAATGAATTCAGAAAGGGGAGAAGCTGTACAGACAATATATTTATGCTACAGCAAATTATAGAAAAACATAAGGAATTCAATAAAGAAACACACATCCTTTTCGACGATTATGTAAAGACTTTTGATTAAGTAAATAGATAACTATTGTGGGAAATTTTAATAAGAAGAGGTATACCAATACACATTTTAGAGGTAACTCAAAAGATCTAAGCTAATACAAGAATCCAAGTAACTCGTATAACAGCATTTAATTTTGTAGTTCGACAAGGTTGCAGCCTTCTCCGCTGCTTCTTAATACATACATTGACGACATTGTACGTCAATGGAAAATGAATGTGAAGAACCATACATTTAACTTTAAGCAAAAAGATTACATACTGACTTTGTTATTCGCAGTTGACCAAGTGTCAATTTCGAATAATGAAAATGGACTGCAAAGAACTGCCTACGAACTATACGAATCATGCCAGATATATAATATGTCAATATCAATACAAAAAACAAAAGCCATGCTTTCTGTGAAAAAAATTCCATTAAGAACCAGTAGTTATAGACAACAAGATTGTAGAGCAAGTAGATAGAATCTAATTTCTGGGAACCATGTTATCGCACAGAGGAGATCTAAATCAAAAAGACAAAATTGAGAAGTTTAACTGTGGTGTCGCACAAGTACAAAGTGCGCGCCACCTACTTCCGCCGCGCGCCGCCATGCACGCACGGCGCGGCGTTCTCACGACGACAGCCACGAGCGCCCTCTGCTGCAACCCCGCTCGTGGCCACCACGGAAAGACACCGGTCACTTCGGACGGAGATAGCAACCAGTTAGGACCTTCGTAATCAGATAGGCACCAGTGAAGACTTTGCTATTGTACAGGCACTAGGCAGGCCTCTAACAACTATGTATCAACATTCTGCAGTACTATGTAAAAGTTAAGTATTGTTACATTCTGTGCAATATATATCTCTTTCTAATTTACTCGAGTGTTTATAGTTTCTGGCTGCTCCCCTCCGTACCTGCACCAGCGTGTCGGTCTCATTCCACTCGGCCACCGACACCTACGACGAGGCTGGGGCACAAAAGCGGCGACGAAGTTGGGACACAAAATTAACTACTTAAATGGCACTATCAGAAGAGCCCTCCAAAGTAAAGTAACAACATAAAAGTATCTAAAATTTTATACAGTTATGTAGTTACCAATATTACCATATGGAAGCTGATCTTTGGTAATGAAAAAGAAAGATAAAACAAGACTAGAAGCCAATGAAATGAAATTCCTCACGTACATAGAAGGATACACTAAGCTAGACTCCAAAAGAAATATAGATATCTGGAAGGAAGTAAATATTTTCGATATAAAAAGTAAGGTTGACGAGTAACCAATTGCTGCAAATGGACTAATCGCAAGGAAAAAGCTGCGTTAAAAACCTGCAAAAAGATGGAAGGACCAGATGTAGCTGCAACAGGCTCAGGGAAAGCCTAATGCATGACGGAGGAAGCAGAAGAAGAAGAAAATTCTCGGAAAGTTCGTGACACATTCATTTAAAAATTTTCATGATACATTATTAATAGATCATTCTGACATAATTTATATAGTTTTATTTTTAACGACATTGTACAGGTATTCTGTTAAAACTGACTCTGATAAAGAAAATTCTATGGTATGCAGTCAAATTTGTCTTTTTCTTTTCCTTCTCAACGCCCATTTTTACTGAAAACAGCATAGTTGTATTTGTCGCTTGTGAGAAGATGAGAAGAATGCCACTACGGAATCTGAATCATTCTAAACTTTGTGTTCCTACCCATTCATAGATTCTAAGTAAGTGAATATTATCTTCACAGAACCAGTTGCTGGAGAGGTCTCTCTCGTATCCATTATACCAAAGCTCCTGAGCACTTTACTAATTCATTTTAAGCTACTTCATTTCTCAGTCAAGATTTAATTTGTGATAACAACGTAGGCTCCGATCAGAGATAGGGATAATTAGACAGAGAGGAGGGAAGGGGAAGAAAATGGTTGAAGAGAGGGGGAACTATCAGGGAGGTCGTAATCAACAGAGAGCAGGGGCAAGGAGAAGGCGAATGTCAAAGAGAACAGACGGAGTCAGGAGTGGAATACAGGATGTATAGCCAATTTCTATACGAAGTTCGCAATTGCGAACCATTGATGGGTTGACTAGTATAAGATAGTTACATGGGCACTGACTGTCAATATACCTTTCTCCAGCTAGTTATCAAAATAACCGGGAACTGTTGTCACACTTTTTATAATAGAATCCATAGTATGCTACATAGCTCAGCTACAGTATCATGGTGATCTTCGACGTTGTTGCCCAACCGTTTCCCATTATCTAATTTTCTTGAGCAATATAATTTCCTCGCCAGTACGTAAGTAGCAACAATGCAATTGTAACTACAATCCAATCGAAGCAGGCATTCCATTGACGACATTTCAATTTCAGCCTCTACTGAACCGGTTTATGTAAAAATAAGTCAAATACAGATGTTCAGGACCTCAACAGATCTAACATCAATCGCATTGTGAGGCGTATAGACAGAATGCCTGCATTCGGCTGCATATAAGACTACCACACCCACTGCTACAATCTGTCCAAACGAAACAGGAGGATTCCGAATAGAATGTGGTCGGAATACCGCTGTAGGCAGTGAGCGATATCATTTTACAACGAATTCAGATACATCGATAGCCGAGAAAATCTATTCGATTTGTGGAAACTACAAATTTGTGTCATATATATATATATATATATATATATATATATATATATATATATATACGTCTGCTCCAAAGCTCAACTGAAACATGACACAAATTTGTAGTTTCCACAAGTCGAATAGATTTTCTCGGCTATCGATGTATCTGAATTCGTTGTAAAATGATATCGCTCACTGCCTACAGTAACAACTGACATAAATACTGATCTAAAGATTCTGAAACATAGCAAAAGCCTCCCACAAAAATTAACAATCGAAGAGAACTACCATATACAGAAAGCCATAATAGAAAGAAAAGAAATAATAAACGAATACACAGCCCTCTGCAACGGAACCATATTTTCTGCCCTCAAAGAACTTACAGAAAACTTATAAACACACACACACACACACACACAAACACACACACACACACACACACACACACTAAAACAAAAACAACATGATTCAAAACTCCCGCCCCCACCACAGTCAGCTGTTCCTAACACTACTCCCAGAATTCAACTGCCCACCATCTTGTTTTCATAACGTAAACATTGAGTGAAAGTGAAAGTGACACAGTGCCTGTCCACAACACGTAAAACAGCGGATATCCACCAAAGTCAGTGACAAAAACTTGTTATAAACACTTAGACATTTTGTTATAGAAGCAGTAGCTACAATAAAATCAAACCAAAACACAAAAACTACGCCCAGTATTTTCGTAAAAATCTCGATATTTACAATTGAACTATTCACCTCATTAAATACACACGTTTTGGTCTGCAGATGACAAACTGTCAAAACCTATCAGAGACATTTTGTGAGTGGAAAAACCACAAACATAACAACATGTGGTATTAAGGTAGGCCTAGCATACGTATGAAAATAATAAACTATGTATAGTAGTCTCACAATTATCTGTAGTTTTCACTGTTAATGTAAAAAGTAATAATCATTCTACTGTTAATTTGACAGATAATAAACATCCCACTGATGATGCTGCAACGCCAGCGAAACTTGTCTGGGAAAAATTAAAAAACATTTGTGTTTGCTCAAGGCGGACAAAACCTGTAAAGCAAAAAATCAGTAAAATAAGTGAAATACTTTGATTTCAGTGGCCTGAGTACATTTTTAATATGGATAAGAGAGACAATTTTGAGAGCAGTGGTGTGGGGAAAGAAGTACCTAATAAAGATACTTTAGACGTGTTGCAAATGATATTAGATAGAATGGGGGAGTCTCCAATAAACAAACTCAATGATCAACAGCAGGTTATGAAGCAGGAACTAATTGAACAATTAAAAGAAGTACAATCTAAATTATTAAAAGACACTTGTAAAGTTATTGATACAATATAAACGAATGTGTAGATAGGAATATTAATTTAATGTATGAAGTAAAGAGTTATGTGAGTAGTAGATTTGAAGACACAGTTTCAGCAGTTAAGTCAGTGGAAAAGAGGGTAAAATCAGTTGGAGAGAAAACAAAGAGAGAAAGAGAAAAAGTCAAGACCATGCCAAATCTCGATCAAGTCAAGACTAAAGTCACTATGTAGTCAGTCACGATGTAGTCATGTTACAATAATTTTATTCTGCAGAAATAAAAGAAATCAAGTAGTCATGCACTCACATTTTTGTAGTTTCTTTGATATTCAAGAACCCAGGAAACGTAATAAATATGATTAAATAATAATGGCAAGCCGTGAAAGAAGAGTAACATGTGATGTAATGTATTTTATTATTGTATAATGTAACCAGTACGTTACATATGGTAACGAACATAGGACGTTCAATATGTCATTGCTATTCTCGTGCACATCAGTTCTGTTCTCTTAGTTATTTGTTCGTTGTTCCCTTATATCATTAATAAACATACTTGAGACTGGTGTGTGAAGCTTTTATTTTGATCCTCAATGTAAATTATTCGTTCCGTACTACCCCTGTGCTAACTTGGATGTCATACTTTTGTAAGAAGCAACAACGCAATTGTAACTACAATTAAATCTAAGCGGGTGTACCATTGTCGACAAAGAGTGACAGAGAGGGAGGTCGTAATCCACAGAGTTCAGGGGACAAGAAGAAGCAATTGTCAAAGAGAACAGACGGAGGCCAACGAACTTTGGAGTAACGTATACAGAAGTCTGCCTTGTCGGGCATTGGACACGGCCGCTATGTTTCAGAAGACCAAGCGCAAAATCATGAAAGTTTCCATGAGTAACAATTTTAATAGGCAATGCATTACAGATCAACTCATCACTGTTTATCTGCTTCAATATCTTAGAATACGTAAAAATCAGCGCCCTTCAAAATCTTTCTTTAAATGTGCTAAAGTGTTACTAAATAATGAGATAAGACGTCTTCATTATCTCAAGGACGCTCTTAACTTGACTGCTTATAATGCATATCTCAAGGACGCTCTTAACTTGACTGCTTATAATGCAAGCGCAAAATCATGAAAGTTTCCATGAGTATTAATTTTAATAGCCAATGCTTTACAGATCAACTCATCGCTGTTTATCTGCTTCAGTATCGTAGAATCCGTAAAAATCAGCGCCCTTCAAAATCTTTCTTTAAATGTGCTAAAGTGTTACTAAATAATGAGATAAGACGTCTTCATTATCTCAAGGACGCTCTTAACGTGACTGCTTATAATGCATATTTCAGACTTACTAGTGTTATTGGCCCTACAGTACTGGACGAACTTATGAGAATGTTAAATCTTCTTCTATGGTCTAATAGTGAGGTGATTGGAGAACGTCAGCAACGAAAATTAACTGGCTTGAGGAACGTTTACTCCATTAGTGACAACGACCAAGAACATAATTATCTCAGGCGATCATTTTTCCTTTGCCAATCGGGTGGTTAATTTGACTAAAACAGAATTTACCCAACACCAAATTTCCATTCTTAATAAAAAAAAAGAAAAAAAAGAAAGAAAAGACGAAAGAGTAACTGATTATTAGTAGATTTTAAGTTGGCCCATGACCGGACTATTGATGAGAATACTAAAGCGAGTAAAGCTAGTAATTTGATAGAAAAGTTTGTTAAAGCACCAAAATTTAATAATGAACATTCAACCTTGAAATCAATCGCTTCTAAACTTAATGAACACGACGCCTTGGTGGTGGGGGCAGACAAGAACTGCACAGGTGTCGTTATTTACAGAACATATTATGTAGCCAAAACTGGAAAAAATTTCCACGATAATGGGATAATAGCCATGGATGTGGACCCAACCCCTGTGTTTAATAAGAGAGTCGTGAGTGTATTGATGTAAAAGTTAAAAGTAATCAACCCTATATCCCCATCCCTCAACTCAAATTAAGACCCACAAATCTGACTTTGGTATACGCCCGATTGTGAACTGTATCGGATATTTATGAATAAAGAACAGTCTAGAATGCAATAACATCGATGGAGCCAAATTCCTGAAGATGGTCTAAATAAGACTGAAACTAGTTGAATGAAAAAATTATTGCATTCTAGACTGTTCTTTATTCATAAATTTAAATAAGAGTGCTGTTGACCCAAAGATAGTGAAACGAAAATATTTCCAAAAATATGTATCGGATATCCTACTGAACCATCAGCTAAATTTGTGCTGCAAATGCCGAAACAATTTTACTTTTATTATAACAATAGGAAAGTTGTCATCGACAGGCTTTCAGACAAAACATTCCAACCAACTTCCACCCTAGTCTCCCTAGATGTGAAAAATATGTACACTAATAAACTAGTACAGGAAACGATTAAAATTATTGCCGTTAATCTGACAAATAGAAGTTCTCTTATTCAAGACGAGATCTATGAACTTCTAGCCATCCTTCGGATCATCACAACTAGTTTTCATTCAATAATGGAATATAAAAGGAACAAGGAAAATTGGGAAATTTTTTAGCTGGTTGTCTGACTGCCACTTTTGTTAATGATTTAGAAAACAAATACTACGCGGATGGATTCCCACTCAGTAAAAACATTATATTCTACTGCAGATATGTGGACGACATCTTTATAATTTTTCATGGGTCTTCGACAACATTTCTACACTCACTGAAGAATTCAGTGCTTTACATTCCAAAATAAATTTCACATTCGAAATAATGGCACCCGATGGGTCGCTAAACTATCTTGACCCCAATCTTAAATTGATTGAAGGGCGTATTGCATACAATATTTAACGCAAGCCATCCACTGGTAATGCCATTACAAAAAATTCAAATATTTGTATAGCTTATGGGATTTAACTACGGGGTCATCAGTCCCTAAACTTACAAACTACTTATGAACTAGCTAACACTAAGGACTGCACAAATATCCAAGCCCGAGGGAAGATTCGAACCCCCGACCGTAGCGGCCGTGCAGACCACGACTGACGCGCCGCAGTCCCCTCGGCCACCGCGGCCGGCAATGCCATTACACACGCTTCTTCTTGTCACCCTGCCTGACACAAGTATTCCATCTTTACCTCCATGATTCATAGAGCACCAGACACACCCCTCTCTACAGTCCACATGCAGCAAGAGATAACCAATATGAAATACATCGCTAAGACTAACAGACAAATTGTTACATTCGGCATCAGCAAAATTATTCCGTCCAACTGACTCCGAAACCTCTTAGTCTGTCCCACTATATGTTACATTATCATTTTATGGTCCTGTCTCTTACAAACTAGCAAATCTACTCAAAGGCAGCGGCCTCAGAATTTCCTTCTCCACTCACGACGACCTTCAGCATCAGATCATCCACAATGAAAGACCAAATAGAGATTACTTTGCAAATTCAGGGGTATATAAACTCACTTGTGTATAGTGCCCTCGCGCCTATATAGGACAAACAGGCCGATCAGTTAGAGCCAGGTTCCAGGAGCACCTATTAACAAAACAAGGTTCTATAAAAAACAAATCATCATTTGCTGAACACCTCAAAGCATCAGGTCACAGTGAACCTACAATCAATGCACTCTAGATCTTGCACAGAGCCCTCAAGGAAAGAAAGGAATTTGAAATTACTTAATTTCTTAAATCATCAGACCATCTCAGCCTCAATTACTAACTGACAAGTAAAAATCGGTACTATTATGACAGAATGATGTCAGCTTTACGAAATATTACCTGATCTTATTGTAAGTCGCAACTCCCAACTCCCGCTCCCCCTTAGTAACCCCTCCCCCCTGTCCTTCGCCACCAAATTGTCGTCTTAGCTAGAGCTTCATTCTGTAACTTAACCACCACCCGGCTCACAACACTTCAATTATTCTACATTTTAACAAGATTTGTTTTTTTAATGTTCTGTGACTGGATACATTTATAATAAGTCTCTATATAGGGGCTATATAATTTTTATGGTTGTTTTACTGACATAAATTATCAATATTACTGTCATCCATTCTAACTTACAAGTATTTTTATACTTCATCACTACTATCCACTGTTAATGCTTCCATCCTTTAACAATTTGCAACCAGGTTGATCGATTTTATCATTCAAATTTAACCGCCCAAATCTTAGTTACGCATACCGGCGTTCCATCAGCGCCGCCTAGCGGCGTTTGCTATATTCCAGTCCCTCGCGTCACTTGACTATCAGCTGCCCGCTCAGTTACGTTTGATAAACGTCGACCTATCCATCACAACGTTGCTGATGTGGTAAGTTATACATTTCCACATCCGCTCTGCTTACCACTGTCCATTCACGATTGTTTTTAATTCTCTAACTTCCATTTTAGGAACTTTTTGTCCCACCTCTTTTAACACTTGACGATGCTTTTGATTAAATTCTCAGCATTTATCCGGTCCAAAATGGTGACTATCGTGTGCTTTTACACCAACTAATGTCATCCTCTGAGGTATGTTCACGCCCCAATTCATTGTTGTGGATTGGTCCGCGGCATGAAACTGACATATTTTGTATATTGTCCCTGTTACAGTGTTCTGAAGATGCGCCAAAAGCGCGAAACGCATTAAAAAGTAATAAATATTACAATTTGCAACAGAGCCTTTTTTCAATTCAAATATGGATTCACTGTTGCTACACCAGACCAACGAACTTCGGAGTAACATATACTTTTGTATAAACGGTGCGAACCATAACGCCAACAAAAATTTAATGTCTGCTAAACATCGTATTGTCATACAGTAGGGCTGCGTGTCCTCGGGAGAAGTAACGACTGTAGTTTCCCCTTCCTTTCAGCCGTTCGCAGTAACTGCATGGCAAAGCCATGTTAGCTGATGTTACAAGGCCAGCTTAGTCAATCAAACTTGAAGGCAGTATTCTAAAAAGGGAAGACGAAGTGGAAGAAGATGAGATAGGACGTATAATACTGCGAGAAGAACTTGACAGGGCGCTGAAGGATTTGAGTCGAGTGGATGATATTCCGTATTGAATTGCTGATATCGTTAGGAGAGCCAGTCGTGAAAAAAATTGTATCACCTGGTATGCAAGATGTATGAGACAGGGTAAATACCCTCCGACTTCACGAAGAATATTATAATTCCAATTCCAAAGAAAGCAAGTGCAGACAAGTGTGAAAATTACAGAACTTTCAGTTTAAAAAGTCATGGGTGCAAAATACCAACACGAATCATTTACAGACGAATGGAAAAACTTGTGGAATCCGACCTCGGGGAAGATCAGTTTGGATTTAGGAGAAATGAAGGAACACGAGAGGCAATACTCACATTACGACTTATCTTATAAGATAGGCTAAGGAAAGGGAAACCTACGTTTTTAGCGTTTGTCGATTTGGAGAAAGCTTTTGACAATGTCGACTGGAATACACTCTTCCAAATTCTGAAGGTATCAGGGATAAAATATAGGGAACGAAGAGTTATATTCAACCTGCACAAAAACCACAGTCGAAGGGCAAGAAAGGGACGTAGATGTTGGGAAGGGAGTAAGACAGGGTTGTAGCCTTTACCCAATGTTGTTCAATCTGTACATTGAGCAGGCAGTGAAGGAATGGAAGGAGAACTTTGGAGAAGGCATTAAAGTGCAGGGAGAAGAAATAAAAACATTGCGTTTGTCGATACATAGTAATTATGTCAGAGACAGCAAAAGATCTGGAAGAGCAATTGAATGAGATGGACAGTGTCTTCAAAGGAAGATGTAAGATGAACATTAACAAGAGTGAAACGAAGGTAATGGAATGCAATCTCAGAAAATCAGGCGATGCTGAAGAAATTAGATTAGGTAATGAGACAATAAAAGTAGTAGATGAATTTTGTTATTTGGGTAGCAAGATAACTTCTGATGGCCGAAGTAAAGAAGATATAAAATGCAGAATGGCTATGGGGAGAAAAGCGTTTGTAAAGAAGAGAAACTTCTTAACATCCAATATTAATTTTAAATGTTGGGAAGTCCCTTCTGAAAGCATTTGTCTGGAGTGTAGTTTTGTATGGGAGTGAAACGTGGACAATAAGGAGTACAGATAAAAAGATGATAGAAGCTTTTGAAATGTGGTGCTACAGACGAATGTTGGAAATTAGATGATTAGATCACGTAAATAATGAGGAGGTGCTTAACCGAATCGGGGAGAAAAGGAGTTTCTGGCATATCCTGACTAAGATTGGTTAGACACATTCTGAGACATCAAGGAATTGTCAACTTAGCATTAGAAGGAAGCGTGTGGGGTAAAACTCGTAGAGGGAGACCGAGGGATGAATATAGTAAGCAGATTCAAAAGGATGTAGGTTGCCAAACGCATTTTCAGATGAAGAGACTTGCATAGGACATGGTAGCGCGGAGAGCTGTATCAAACCAGTCTGCAGACTGAAAACCACAACAACAACAACTGGTAAACAAGGTATCTTAAGTGCCCTCTACAAGATCAATGAGTACTCGTTCACCTTCGATACTTTGAAACACATCTCTTGTGTTGAACAAGTTCTCGTAGCTTTTGAGGTACGCATTTAGGGCTTACATTTACAGAACGATTTTCCTGTCCTTACTCTTCTCAAAATACTAAAAACAAACTTTGAAAAGCAAGTATTGAAAGAACATGTTTCACAGCATTGATGATGAATAAGCGTCCGTGGTTCGTCTAGTTTCACTACTTCTGAAAATTTGTAGGAGTAATTCTTGTTCACTCTATATATTTTGAAGACAAAAATGTGTCTATAATTACGTCAATATATAGTCCCACCAATAGATTTGATAGAAGGAATTTACATTTGCTGCCAGAGCACATTGATTTTCAATAAATGGAGATAGTTGAAAATTCGTGCAGTGTTTCTGAATCAAAGTTACTTTCATAGCCTCAACATCACTGTCTTGAAAATTTTGAGAACTGTCACTGAATTTGTCGTCACTTCATAATAGAAGCGCCTTTGTCTCTCAATCTGATTAACGTCTTATTTTTGCCATTGCAAAATATCACTCAATAACGCGGCTGTTTCGTCGGACGCAAACTGTTGACGCGTGACGTGGAGCAAACTGTTATAAGTAGCCAAGAATACGCTGTATTGCCTGAAAAGAGCTGGCATGTAGTGGATGAAGCTCATCTAACACCACAGTTGCAACGTCTGGGAGAAAACGCCGTTAGCCGCAGAACCTGGATTCGAACCTGGGACATCTGCCTTTTGCAATCCGTGCTCACAACATAACTTCTTCCAGGAGAACTTCTGTGAACTTTAGAACGTAAGAGGCGAGCTACTGGCAGAAGTAAAGTTGTAAGACGCCTGGCATCTTAATGAGTGTGATTTTTTCATTGCACACATTCAGTGTTCATGAAATATGAATATCATTTTACTATCGCGACTTTAAAACTCTAGCTTAGACGACAGAGCCATTATTGAGGAGTAGAACTGACCACAACAGAGAAATTATTCACAATAGTAATGAGGAATATATTGTTTCCATAGCAATAGATTACATTTTCTTTACATGACCATCTACCAATTCATAGCAGCAGAACGGTTGAGAATCGAAAAATGTTCAAATGTTTGTTAAGCTTATGGGACTTAACTACGGGGTCATCAGTCCCTAAACTTACTTATGAACTACTTACGAACTAGGACGGCACAAATATCCATGCCCGAGGGGGGATTCGAACCCCCGACCGTAGTGGCCGTGCTGATCGTGACTGGAGCGCCTCAGTCACCTCGGCCACCGCGGCCGGCGTTGAGAATCGTTTCCAACACCAGCGAAAAATAAAACCTGTCCCTCTTGTTCAAATGTTTTTTTTTTTTTTTTTTTTTTTTTTCTTTTTTTTTTTTTTTTTTTTTAATCTATCGGACCAAATTGCGTGGTCATCAGTCCGTAGCTTACAAACAAACTAAGGTAAACTAACCTAAGGGCAACACACCCATGCCCCATGGAGGACTCGAACCTCCGACGGCGAGCAACCGTGCGCTCCGCAGCGAGGCGCCTTAGACCGCTCGGCTACTCCACCGCGGTTGTCCCTCATGTGTTGAGTTCACGAGCCCTCAACCTTTCTGAAAACAAGGGTGCGGTTACAAGAGCGCTACCACCTCCGGCGGCGAATACTGATATCTACATCTACATGGGATACTCTGCAAATCACATTTAAGTGCCTGGCATAGGGTTCATCGAACCACCGTTATACTATTTTATCTCCCATTCCATTCTCGAATAGCGCACGGGAAAAAGAACACCTGAATCTCTCCGTGCGAGCTGTGGTTAAATATAGAGAATACGTGGTTGAGTAAAAAAGATAGGCAAAATCTGTCCTCGGACTTAGTATTGTCACGATCCGGCGCCTTCGAGGGATCAGAGTATTAAAAGTAAAATGAGAATTAAATTCATTACAGTGATAATCTGCTTGATAGCAGTACCATACATCTTCTGATAAAATTACCTGACATGATAGGCTCAGAATGGTAATCTGTATAAATTTTTATATGAAAAGTTTCCAGCCGGAAGGTGTTTCCCTAAATCGCACATTTGTTTTACCACATTTATTCGATGAGCTCATTTCAGCATATTCAGATCATTTTTACATACAGAAATCATCGTTTTCATCTCCGTGCATGTAGACTACAACACTGGTCAAGTGATGTTCACAAAGTTGGACACTGTGATTTCTGTACGTAAAAATTATATCAAAATGGTGACCTGAGTTCATCGAAACTAGTTTTCTGATAATAAATGTAGTGAAAAGGAATTTGCTGCCCTGGCAAACAGCTTCCATCTGGAAGATCTTTTATAACAAAATATTCTGATAGTCTCTATAGACGGGGAGTACAACGTCCTTCAGTCTCGCTGAAATTTCTTTTCATATTCACGATACTGCAAATGCTCTCTGTGTGTGGCAGGTATTGATTGTATTAGCACATATATTTTCTGGGAAACGTAGATAATCTGATTCGGAGATGGACAATTTTGCTTGTCCGTGTGATAGAGCCATTTTCCTGGTATACTTCTCACCACCCATTCTATAATTTATTTGATACTCCACACGTTCCTACGTCTTATGACATTTGTTTCCGCAAGTCATCAAATTCCTGGTTTCCCAACGGAAATGTGAAACTTGATACACTGAATATTTTGCTGTTAACGAACAAAAATTTAAACAATAAATTTCAATTTCAATGACATTGCTAAGATGTTTGACATATTCCGTGAGTAATATACTGGAACTAGAGAACGCCCTCTGGATGATGCCATTCTCGACATCTCACGTGATGAGCAGCGTGAAAAGACTATCGCTGGGGTGGTGGTCAGTTTGACGGTACCCAAAAAAGCTGACTCAGAATTTTAAAAATCAAATGGAATAATTGAAATATGTGTTATGAGAATTTATACCCTCTAAAAGAAAATGCCTAGACGGTATCAAAATCTTAAGTCTTTATAGGTAAATGAGTTTTCGAATACCATGTAAATCATTTTTTTCCTCTTGTGCTATAAAATCTATGTCACTGCAAAATGAGTAAATATACGTTTTCAATATGCTGCAAAAGCATGCGACATTCTTCGCAAAGACCCATTTCCACAATTTCGAGACCTGCGTTGTAACTGCTCACTGTTTTATTACTATTATTATTCTAGAACTTGCTGGCATCAAGCCTTTCATCAGACGTTGTTGTTCTTTATTTTCTAAGCGCGGTATGGAACAACTTGCGGCTAAAACGATTTGCTGTTATATAATAAAGAGCTTTTTGTGCGTCTGCATTACGTTCTGACTACAAGACGACGTAACGCTTTACGAAAGCAGAGAAGCAGACAACAGTGCAAAAAGTTTGGAACGCATCCACTACATTATCAGGAGACTGGCTGAGATTAAGATAGGCCAGAAACTGAATGCCTTTTAACGTAGCAAGGTAATTTAAAGTTTCCCCTCGACAGTAATACCCATGTGATTATGCTGACAATTTGCATTAAAAGCAAACAGGTAGCAAGTATCGAGGAAACTAGACAACATTGCATTGTGCCAACCCTACCCATGCTCAAAATGTTAAACGTTCTCCTCTTATAAATATTCGTATTTCATTCATAACGGTTCCGAAAAAATAAATGCACGTTAATCAGACGCTGTTCGTATTTACTAGTAATTTCCAGAATGACCACGCAGTAAACATTGCGTTTAGATACGTTATTTTCACGTATAACCATCAGCATAAAGACAATAAAATGTGGTCTTAAATCAGGTGATGTAGGCGTTTTTGTATGCAGCTAGAATTTTACCATATGATGACTAAAATATACTTGATGTATAATGCAGATTGTCGACAGATAAACATGCTAATATCAAGATAAATTTGAATGTTAGAAAGTATTTTGAAAAAGTATTTATCAGCCTTCCGGCTGTTATTTACTGCTGCAAGGTGTTGACAGTACTCACAAACAGTACCTCTAGCTAAGCATTGCTCCTGATCAGAGTGACTGAAATGGAAGTAACACCCGTTTGGGTATTACGCTTTCTACTCTTTAGATATGAATTTGAGGGCATAGTGTCTCACTCGAGGTAGGAAGATCGGATTCCATGACATAGGATCTCACCTAAGAAAAGCCATTATTCTTGCCACTATAGTGCACAATACTTTGCATCGTCGAAGGAATATTGTGACAACTTTATTATTCTCATACTGTCATCTATCACGTTGCGAAATATCTACATCATCTACTACTAAGGCAATGATAGAGTGTTTACTACATGAATGCTATTTCACTCACTAGCTGAAAGGTAGCAGATTTCGAAATCAGTCCCAAATTTTCTGTGAAAGTTGTATCCCGTCGCTTCCTGTCGCTAATACTTTGAGCTGGTATCACAAGTAACGTACCTTAACCCTCGGTGTTAATATGTCTCCTTCAAATCTAGCAGTTCTCATAGTCTTCTGCATTGTAAATGCCAATACGAACAGTAGTGTTTTTACGCTCAGATCTACACAATTATTCTTCAAGTCACGTTGAAGTGCATGGCAGAGGATTTATCGAACAGCTTTTACGATATTTCTCTACAGTTCCATTCTCTAATAGTTCGCGGGAAAAAGGAACGCCTAAACATTTCCGTTTTCACTTACTTTATTGTGATGGACATCCTAGAGCATCACTTAATTTTCTTAGACTGCATTCTATTACTCTTGATTTGCTCTTGTTGATGTTCATCTTATACGCTTCCTTCAACATACTGTTCATTCCATTCAATTGCTCTCCCAGGTCCTTTGTTGTCTCTGACAATTACAATGAACTTTAAATCCTTCTCGAAATTCCTCCTTGTGTTCCATCACAGCTTACTCAATTCACAGATTGAATAACACTGGAGAAAGGCTACAACCTTGTATTACTCCCTTCCCAACCAATGCTTCCCTTTCGCGCCCTTCGCCTCTATAAGTGCCGTCTGGATTCTGTACCAGTTGTATATAACTTTTGTTCCCCATTGTATTTTCCCTGCTGACTTCAGAACTTGAAAGAATGTATTCCAATCAACATTGTCAAAACCTTCCTTCAAATCTACAAAAGTTAGACATCTATTTTCAAATATCAGTCGTAAGGTGAGTCCTGTCTCATGTGTTCTACATTTCTCCTATATCCAAACTATTCTTACTCGAGGTGGCTTCTACCAACTTTACCATTGTTCTTTAAATAATTTGTGCTAGAATTTTGCAAGCATGTTTCTGTAAGTTTCACATCTGTATGAGCCTTTGGATACACATTAGTATATTTGGCATAAATGATTTCCATTTGTATCACTTCGGCTCTCCGCGAGTTCGAGATGACGTGCAGGATGCCTCGCAGACGAATGCGTCAGATCACCGAGTTTGAACGAGGGCTCGTTATTGGCATGAGAGAATGTGATGCACCCATCCGGACAATTGGTGCTCGTGTTGGAAGAAGTGTGTTGTCAGTACACCCACACACACACACACACGCACACACACACACACACACTATATCATGATGCGCATACAGATGCCTTCACCCATACATAGCAGCAGTTGGATGCACAATTCCAGTTTAGCTGATCCAGGTGGACAAGTTGAATGCGAACTATGTCGAGTGGCATAGGATGGGTGAAGGGTAGGGAGGTTAAAATGAAGAGAAATGGCGTTACCTAAGTTGAGAAGAGAAATTGGCTGAAGCCGAGTCCGCCATGTTTTTAAACCCAAAACTACGATTTCTCCCATAAAACCATGTGTGAATCATGCCCTCATGCCTTAAAGCCACTTGGATTGACAGTCACATCGGAGTATGTACTTACACTCCTGGTCATTAAAATTTCTACCGCATGAAGATGACGTGTTAAAGACGCGAAACTTGACCGACAGAAAGAAGAAGCTGTGACATGCAAATGATTAGCTCTTCAGAGCATTCACACAACATTGGAGCCGGTGGCGACACCTACAACGTGCTGACATGAGGAAAGTTTCCAACCGATTTGTCATACAGAAACAGCAGTTGACCGGCGTTGCCTGGTGAAACGTTGTTGTTATGACTTGTGTAAGGAGGAGAAATGCGTATCATCACATTAACGACATTGATAAAGATCGGATTGTAGCCTATCGCGAGTACGGTTTATCGTATCGCGACATTGCTGCTCGCATTGGTGACTGTTAGCATCCAATGACTGTTAGCAGAATATGGAATCGGTGGCTTCAGGAGGGCAATACGGAACGCCGTGCTGGATCCCAACGGCTTCGTATCACTAGCAGTCGAGATGACAGGCATCTTATCCGCGTGGCTGTAGCGGATCGTGCAGCCACGTCTCAATCCCTGAGTCAACAGGCGGGGACTTTTAAAGGCAAGAACCATCTGCACGACGAGATCGACGACGTTTCAGCATGGACTATCAGCTTGGAGACCATGGCGGCGGTTACCCTTGACGCTGCATCACAGTCAGGAGCGCCTGCTATGGTGTACGCAACGACGAACCTGGGTGCACGAAAGGCAAAACGTCATTCTTTCGGATAAATCCAGGTTCTGTTTACAGCATCAGATGGTCGCATCCGTGTTTGGCGACATCGCGGTGAAGTGTATTCGTCATCGCCATACTGGCGTATCACCCGGCGTGATGGTATAGAGTTCCATTGGTTACACGTCTCGGTCACCTCTATTTCGCATCGGCGGCAATTTGAACAGTGGCCGTTACATTTGAGATGTGTTTCGACCCGTGGCTCTACCCTTCATTCGATCCCTGCGAAACCCTACATTTCAACAGGATAATGCACTAACGCATGTTGGAGGTACTGTACGGGTGTTTCTGGTTACGGAAAATGTTCGACTGCTGCCCTGGCCAGCACATTCTCCAGATCTCTCACCAATTGAAAACGTCTGGTGAATGGTGGCCGAGCAACTGGCTCGTCACAATACGCCAGTCACTACTCATGATGAACTGCGGTATTGTGTTGAAGCTGCATGGGCATCTGTACCTGTACACGCCATCCAAGCTCTGTTTGACTCAATGCCCAGGCTTATCAAGGCCGTTATTACGGCCGTAGGTGGTTGTTTTGGGTACTGATTTCTCAGGACCTATGTACCCAAATTGCTTGAAATTGTAGTCACCTGTCAGTTCTAGTATAATATATTTCTCCAGTGAATACCCGTTTATCATCTGCATTTCTTCTTGGTGTAGCAATTTTCATGGCCAGTAGTGAAGATGTTTATTTCAACGACTAGAATTAGGAAACACACACAGGGTACGACGAATGTTTTGGGCACACAAAAAATGGTGCAGTGCGTGATAAACTGGGTTTACATTTTCAGTGTTAGGACATCTCGAGGGAGCCTAACCTCCTTGGCGGAGGGAATGAGAGGCGGGAGGCCGGAAGAGGGTCTGAGGCGAGTGGTTATCAGCTTTGTGGGAGGCGGCCAGTTTTTCTGGCTGGGAGGGCGAGGCAGGTGCTCGTGCGTCAGCAGCAGTGGGGAGCGGCGCATGATGAACGGGACTGGAGCCGGTTCCTCCATCCCTCGTTAATCTTATAGTTAGTAAACGAGAAGATGTCATGAACATCCAGTTAAATATGTTTGTTAAATGCATTGCGTTTGTCGTTGCTAGATACACCTCTCGTTTGCTAACCTGGAGAAAACGAGAAGGTACGATATAGCCGGCCGCGGTGGCCGAGGGGACTGAGGCGCTTCAGTCATGGTCTGCACGGCCACTACGGTCGGGGGTTCGAATCCCCCCTCGGGCATGGATATTTGTGTCGTCCTTAGTGTTAGCTAGTTCATAAGTAGTTTGTAAGTTTAGGGACTGATGACCCCGTAGTTAAGTCCCTTAAGCTTAACAAACATTTGAACATTTGGTACGATATATTTCGACTATGTTGGCAATAGAAACACAATGCCCTCTGAATAAACAGCTGTTCGCCATATTTGACTAGCAGGGAAGAGGTTAACAGACAGTTGTTATTTGGCGCCCTGGAAAGCAAACGTGAAAGAAGCTTGAGTTTTACAAGAAGTGAGTGCGAGAGTTCTGTGTCATTAATAGTGAAAGATAAGGACACATTTGACTGAGAGAGGTCAATGCCAGTGTCACCTCCCGAACAGCTTTCCAAGCAGACGTTTTGCAGACCCAGCCAAGTCCCCTATGACAATGAACATACTGCCAAGTACCTTAGTGCAAGCAATAACTTGCATATAGCCGGAAAGTGCACTGTTCCTGTAGATCGGAGCAAGCAATCACAGCCGGCCGCGGTGGCCGAGGAGACTGAGGCGCTTCAGTCACGGTCTGCACGGTCACTACGGTCGGGGGTTCGAATACCCCCCGGGGGAATTGATATTTGTGCCGTCCTTAGTTGTACGTAGTTCATAAGTAGTTTGTAAGTTTACGGACTGATGACCCCGTAGTTAAGTCCCATAAGCTATACAAACATTTCAACATTTTTTGTATTCTCTTTTCTATTACTACAGAACTCTTACAAAATCATATCTCTGTTGGGCTCTACATCTACATCTACATGGGATACTCTGCAAATCACATTTAAGTGCCTGGCAGAGGGTTCATCGAACCACCATTATACTATTTATCTCCCATTCCATCTCTTCAGATGGTCGTGGAGTTTTTCATGCAGCGTTTCCACAGTGGCATCATCCCAACATTCAAAATGATTTTGAAGAACATAAATTTCTCTAGGACTCCTTATTGGGGCAATGACCTTAAGATTGTCCAAAATATTGACATCCTCTTCATCGCCAACCAAATCTCTTATTCCACCCATTTTCATACTTAACTAGTTTTTACCCGTAAGATAGAAATGTGTTTGACCATATCATACGCCACCGAGCAATTGAGGTCAATAGACAAATATTTTTTCGTGTTTTTAATAAACATGGAGGCAACCCATAATTTATATTTTTTTTTAATGTTTGTTAAGCTTATGGGACTTAACTACGGGGTCATCAGTCCCTAAACTTACTAACTACTTACGAACTAGGACGGCACAAATATCCATGCCCGAGGGGGGATTCGAACCCCCGACCGTAGTGGCCGTGCTGACCGTGACTGGAGCGCCTCAGTCACCTCGGCCACCGCGGCCGGCATAATTAATTATAAAAATATATTTTTATATCTGCAATTAAAGAATTAATTCAGAATATTGTATCAAGTGGGTGACTTGCATACTGAGTACTGTCGCAGTCTACAAAACTCGCACACACACACACACACACACACACACACACACACACACACACACACACAGTAGAAATTTCCACACACAGTGGGATACAGTTTCCCATACACAAAGCATAACGTAACAAGACATGTCAAAAATGTTTTCCTTTTCTTTCTTTTCCTTTTAATCTGTAACAAACCACATAAGTGCGTATCCAGGTACAGCTAAATAATATCTATGTTTCATGCACATACATCTTTGATTTGTATCTTCTCCTCCTTCCTCGTCTGTCCCTCCCCCTCCTGAACTTCTAGCCCCTCACTTGATCCATCCGATTATCTCCCCCATTCTTTCTGTGTTTGCACCTCCTCCCACTACCTGTAAATTAGAATCAATATATGTGATATTAGTGGGTAGCCCTTGATAGTGGTGGTAATGCAAATCAGTGACACTACAGGCAAATGGTTTTGTAGCGCAGTGGATAAATGCATAGTCTCGAGGAACTGATGAGTGTGGGCGACGATTCGATTCCCTACCCAAATAATAATAATAATTATTATTATTTTACTCCTAAAAGTTTTCTTACACTGTTATTAATTAAAAGGAATTCAGATATTGCGATATTTCGACATATTTACGTATGCAAGCTCTTTCTCAAAAAGTACGTTTGTTCTCTTTAGTGAAAATGCCGTGAAATGTAGATCAACGAATTGTAAAATTTGTCTCCAGAACTACCTGCACATAAACGGAAGACACACTATACTAATTAATGTTCCAAATGTCATGCTGATTCATATAATTTTATGTACAGATTACGTAATAGAGTTCTGTGGCAACTGTCGTTTCCTAATGAGACAGAAGTGCCTTGTTCCTTTTTTGCAGCAGCTGCCATACATGTTCTTGCCTTCTACAAGCACTGTTTATGAGATAATTGTGCTAATACTGTAGCCATTTCATGGATATCAAGATCTTTCTCTCTATTTTGTCGTAAATGTATCAGCATGTAATATGCAACCTTCACTATAACAATGTGTCCGTAGTTTATGTGCAGGTGCGGTTTTACTTGTAAATATGTCGAAATATCGCAGTACGTAAATTTTAGAGACGATGTTTACAATTCGACGGTCCATATTTCACGGTATTTTCACCAAAGAGAACAAACGTACTTTTTAGAGAAAGCGCTTGTATAGGTAAATATGTCGCAATATCACAAAATGTAAATTTCTTTTAATTAATAACAGTATAAGAAAACTTTTAAGAGTCAAGGTAAAATGAAAAAAAAAAAAATGTCGGAGGCGGGAATCGGACCACCGCCCAAGCTCCTAAGCTCCCAATTTGACGCGTTAACCGACTGCGCTACTGTCTCTTTGTTTCTTATTAACACTAATATCAACAGTTACTCGTCAATATCGCATTTATTAATCGTACAATGAACAACATGTTTTTGGTATCTCTTGAGTCTGCCGTTACTTTGAAATAGCAACACGTGTGTTTCGAGGAGAATATCATGAAATACGAAAGCGAGGATGGCGTCTCTGCAGGACAGAGCTTGCACCCGAACAAACAGGAAACAAAGGATATAGGGTGTCAGTGCAAGTGACTAGTGAATTAAGCCAACAGTCATCATCGGATTCGGAAGAAATTACTTGTGGTGTCCCACAAGGATCCATCTTAGGGCCATTTCTTTTTCTTGTGTACATTAATGACCTCTCATCAGTTACACTACCAGGAGCAAAGTTTGTTTTGTTTGCAGATGATACAAGTACTGCAATAAAAAGTACGTCAAGCATAGTTATAGAAAGGTCTGCTAATGATATTTTCATGAACATTAATAAATGGTTTAAAGCCACCTCATTGACATTAAACTTTGAAAAGACTCACTACATGCAGTTCAGAACATGTAATAGATTTCCCGTCGACATTTGCATTAAGTATGAAGAAGAGCAGATAGAAGAGGTTGACAGTATTAAATTCCTGCGATTACAGCTTGATAATAAATTTAGTTGGGAGGAGCACATCACAGAACTGCAGAAACGACTCAACAAATCTATATTTACAATACGAGTGTTATCAGACATAGGAGACATTAAAATAACAAATCTTACATACTTTGCTTACTTTCATTCCCTAATGTCATATGGCATAATATTTTGGAGTACTCTTCAAGTCAGTCAAAACTCTACAGAGTCCAAAAACGCGTAATACGCATTATTTGTGTAGTAAATTCACGGACGTCCTGTAGAAGCCTCTTCAAAGAACTGGGTATATTAACTACTGGCTCAGTATATTTATTCCTTAATGAAATTTGTCATAAATAATATATCCCTTTTTCCAACAAACAGCTCAGTTCATACATACAATACTAGGAACAAAAATGATCTACACAAGGACTTAAAAGCACTAACATTAATTCAAAAAGGGGTCCATTACTCAGGAACACACATTTTCAATAATTTACCAAGTATAAAAAAGTTAGCTACAAATAAAGATCAGTTTAAGAGGAAACTAAAAGACTTTCTAGTGACCAAGTTCTTCTACTCCATTAGTGAATTTCTAAATTGTACCAAATGATTCATGTACTCATAATATTAGTATTGTTACATTATCAGCTGTAAAAATGTATGTATCTGTATCTATATTATCAGTATTATCTATTATTCAACTTGTAAATTTTGTTTTTTGACATGTTACACATCCACGAGGATCTCCTCAACATGGATCTACGGAACGAAAAACTAATCTAATCTAAACCTCGGGTTTGTCGAGGCGACCGGCTACGTCATTTTGACGTCACTTCCTTAGGTCTTTCGGTTGCAAATAGACTCTCCAGTCTAGAGAGTGCGGATTGGGCGGTGGCCGTAGCGAGAAGTTCCGGCTGGGGAAACGTGGCCGCGAGGGGCGCTGTGACGAGCGGGTTGTCGGCGCCTGGTTTGACCATTGGTGGAATGATACGTCCAGCAGAACGTGTGCTCCACGGACTTGAAGTTTTTGTCAGTGTCTATCAACCTGGTCCTGGACCTATGTTGTGTATTACTGTCTGAGGATACGTGGCCGCGAGGGGCGCTGTGACGAGCGGGTTGTCGGCGCCTGGTTTGACCATTGGTGGAATGATACGTCCAGCAGAACGTGTGCTCCACGGACTTGAAGTTTTTGTCAGTGTCTATCAACCTGGTCCTGGACCTATGTTGTGTATTACTGTCTGAGGAAACGTGGCCGCGAGGGGCGCTGTGACGAGCGGGTTGTCGGTGCCTGGCTTGACCATTGGTGGAATGATACGTCCAGCAGAACGTGTGCTCCACGGACTTGAAGTTTTTGTCAGTGTCTATCAACCTGGTCCTGGACCTATGTTGTGTATTACTGTCTGAGGAAACGTGGCCGCGAGGGGCGCTGTGACGAGCGGGTTGTCGGCGCCTGGTTTGACCATTGGTGGAATGATACGTCCAGCAGAACGTGTGCTCCACGGACTTGAAGTTTTTGTCAGTGTCTATCAACCTGGTCCTGGACCTATGTTGTGTATTACTGTCTGAGGATACGTGGCCGCGAGGGGCGCTGTGACGAGCGGGTTGTCGGCGCCTGGTTTGACCATTGGTGGAATGATACGTCCAGCAGAACGTGTGCTCCACGGACTTGAAGTTTTTGTCAGTGTCTATCAACCTGGTCCTGGACCTATGTTGTGTATTAGTGTCTGAGGAAACGTGGCCGCGAGGGGCGCTGTGACGAGCGGGTTGTCGGCGCCTGGTTTGACCATTGGTGGAATGATACGTCCAGCAGAACGTGTGCTCCACGGACTTGAAGTTTTTGTCAGTGTCTATCAACCTGGTCCTGGACCTATGTTGTGTATTACTGTCTGAGGATACGTGGCCGCGAGGGGCGCTGTGACGAGCGGGTTGTCGGCGCCTGGTATGACCATTGGTGGAATGATACGTCCAGCAGAACGTGTGCTCCACGGACTTGAAGTTTTTGTCAGTGTCTATCAACCTGGTCCTGGACCTATGTTGTGTATTACTGTCTGAGGAAACGTGGCCGCGAGGGGCGCTGTGACGAGCGGGTTGTCAGCGCCTGGTTTGACCATTGGTGGAATGATACGTCCAGCAGAACGTGTGCTCCACGGACTTGAAGTTTTTGTCAGTGTCTATCAACCTGGTCCTGGACCTATGTTGTGTATTACTGTCTGAGGATACGTGGCCGCGAGGGGCGCTGTGACGAGCGGGTTGTCGGCGCCTGGTTTGACCATTGGTGGAATGATACGTCCAGCAGAACGTGTGCTCCACGGACTTGAAGTTTTTGTCAGTGTCTATCAACCTGGTCCTGGACCTATGTTGTGTATTACTGTCTGAGGATACGTGGCCGCGAGGGGCGCTGTGACGAGCGGGTTGTCGGCGCCTGGTTTGACCATTGGTGGAATGATACGTCCAGCAGAACGTGTGCTCCACGGACTTGAAGTTTTTGTCAGTGTCTATCAACCTGGTCCTGGACCTATGTTGTGTATTACTGTCTGAGGAAACGTGGCCGCGAGGGGCGCTGTGACGAGCGGGTTGTCGGTGCCTGGCTTGACCATTGGTGGAATGATACGTCCAGCAGAACGTGTGCTCCACGGACTTGAAGTTTTTGTCAGTGTCTATCAACCTGGTCCTGGACCTATGTTGTGTATTACTGTCTGAGGAAACGTGGCCGCGAGGGGCGCTGTGACGAGCGGGTTGTCGGCGCCTGGTTTGACCATTGGTGGAATGATACGTCCAGCAGAACGTGTGCTCCACGGACTTGAAGTTTTTGTCAGTGTCTATCAACCTGGTCCTGGACCTATGTTGTGTATTACTGTCTGATGATACGTGGCCGCGAGGGGCGCTGTGACGAGCGGGTTGTCGGCGCCTGGTTTGACCATTGGTGGAATGATACGTCCAGCAGAACGTGTGCTCCACGGACTTGAAGTTTTTGTCAGTGTCTATCAACCTGGTCCTGGACCTATGTTGTGTATTACTGTCTGAGGAAACGTGGCCGCGAGGGGCGCTGTGACGAGCGGGTTGTCGGCGCCTGGTTTGACCATTGGTGGAATGATACGTCCAGCAGAACGTGTGCTCCACGGACTTGAAGTTTTTGTCAGTGTCTATCAACCTGGTCCTGGACCTATGTTGTGTATTACTGTCTGAGGATACGTGGCCGCGAGGGGCGCTGTGACGAGCGGGTTGTCGGCGCCTGGTATGACCATTGGTGGAATGATACGTCCAGCAGAACGTGTGCTCCACGGACTTGAAGTTTTTGTCAGTGTCTATCAACCTGGTCCTGGACCTATGTTGTGTATTACTGTCTGAGGAAACGTGGCCGCGAGGGGCGCTGTGACGAGCGGGTTGTCAGCGCCTGGTTTGACCATTGGTGGAATGATACGTCCAGCAGAACGTGTGCTCCACGGACTTGAAGTTTTTGTCAGTGTCTATCAACCTGGTCCTGGACCTATGTTGTGTATTACTGTCTGAGGATACGTGGCCGCGAGGGGCGCTGTGACGAGCGGGTTGTCGGCGCCTGGTTTGACCATTGGTGGAATGATACGTCCAGCAGAACGTGTGCTCCACGGACTTGAAGTTTTTGTCAGTGTCTATCAACCTGGTCCTGGACCTATGTTGTGTATTACTGTCTGAGGATACGTGGCCGCGAGGGGCGCTGTGACGAGCGGGTTGTCGGCGCCTGGTTTGACCATTGGTGGAATGATACGTCCAGCAGAACGTGTGCTCCACGGACTTGAAGTTTTTGTCAGTGTCTATCAACCTGGTCCTGGACCTATGTTGTGTATTACTGTCTGAGGATACGTGGCCGCGAGGGGCATGTGACGAGCGGGTTGTCGGCGCCTGGTTTGACCATTGGTGGAATGATACGTCCAGCAGAACGTGTGCTCCACGGACTTGAAGTTTTTGTCAGTGTCTATCAACCTGGTCCTGGACCTATGTTGTGTATTACTGTCTGAGGATACGTGGCCGCGAGGGGCGCTGTGACGAGCGGGTTGTCGGCGCCTGGTTTGACCATTGGTGGAATGATACGTCCAGCAGAACGTGTGCTCCACGGACTTGAAGTTTTTGTCAGTGTCTATCAACCTGGTCCTGGACCTATGTTGTGTATTACTGTCTGAGGATACGTGGCCGCGAGGGGCGCTGTGACGAGCGGGTTGTCGGCGCCTGGTTTGACCATTGGTGGAATGATACGTCCAGCAGAACGTGTGCTCCACGGACTTGAAGTTTTTGTCAGTGTCTATCAACCTGGTCCTGGACCTATGTTGTGTATTACTGTCTGAGGAAACGTGGCTGCGAGGGGCGCTGTGACGAGCGGGTTGTCGGCGCCTGGTTTGACCATTGGTGGAATGATACGTCCAGCAGAACGTGTGCTCCACGGACTTGAAGTTTTTGTCAGTGTCTATCAACCTGGTCCTGGACCTATGTTGTGTATTACTGTCTGAGGAAACGTGGCCGCGAGGGGCGCTGTGACGAGCGGGTTGTCGGCGCCTGGTTTGACCATTGGTGGAATGATACGTCCAGCAGAACGTGTGCTCCACGGACTTGAAGTTTTTGTCAGTGTCTATCAACCTGGTCCTGGACCTATGTTGTGTATTACTGTCTGAGGATACGTGGCCGCGAGGGGCGCTGTGACGAGCGGGTTGTCGGCGCCTGGTTTGACCATTGGTGGAATGATACGTCCAGCAGAACGTGTGCTCCACGGACTTGAAGTTTTTGTCAGTGTCTATCAACCTGGTCCTGGACCTATGTTGTGTATTACTGTCTGAGGAAACGTGGCCGCGAGGGGCGCTGTGACGAGCGGGTTGTCGGCGCCTGGTTTGACCATTGGTGGAATGATACGTCCAGCAGAACGTGTGCTCCACGGACTTGAAGTTTTTGTCAGTGTCTATCAACCTGGTCCTGGACCTATGTTGTGTATTACTGTCTGAGGATACGTGGCCGCGAGGGGCGCTGTGACGAGCGGGTTGTCGGCGCCTGGTTTGACCATTGGTGGAATGATACGTCCAGCAGAACGTGTGCTCCACGGACTTGAAGTTTTTGTCAGTGTCTATCAACCTGGTCATGGACCTATGTTGTGTATTACTGTCTGAGGATACGTGGCCGCGAGGGGCGCTGTGACGAGCGGGTTGTCGGCGCCTGGTTTGACCATTGGTGGAATGATACGTCCAGCAGAACGTGTGCTCCACGGACTTGAAGTTTTTGTCAGTGTCTATCAACCTGGTCCTGGACCTATGTTGTGTATTACTGTCTGAGGATACGTGGCCGCGAGGGGCGCTGTGACGAGCGGGTTGTCGGCGCCTGGTTTGACCATTGGTGGAATGATACGTCCAGCAGAACGTGTGCTCCACGGACTTGAAGTTTTTGTCAGTGTATATCAACCTGGTCCTGGACCTATGTTGTGTATTACTGTCTGAGGAAACGTGGCCGCGAGGGGCGCTGTGACGAGCGGGTTGTCGGCGCCTGGTTTGACCATTGGTGGAATGATACGTCCAGCAGAACGTGTGCTCCACGGACTTGAAGTTTTTGTCAGTGTCTATCAACCTGGTCCTGGACCTATGTTGTGTATTACTGTCTGAGGATACATGGCCGCGAGGGGCGCTGTGACGAGCGGGTTGTCGGCGCCTGGTTTGACCATTGGTGGAATGATACGTCCAGCAGAACGTGTGCTCCACGGACTTGAAGTTTTTGTCAGTGTCTATCAACCTGGTCCTGGACCTATGTTGTGTATTACTGTCTGAGGAAACGTGGCCGCGAGGGGCGCTGTGACGAGCGGGTTGTCGGCGCCTGGTTTGACCATTGGTGGAATGATACGTCCAGCAGAACGTGTGCTCCACGGACTTGAAGTTTTTGTCAGTGTCTATCAACCTGGTCCTGGACCTATGTTGTGTATTACTGTCTGAGGATACGTGGCCGCGAGGGGCGCTGTGACGAGCGGGTTGTCGGCGCCTGGTTTGACCATTGGTGGAATGATACGTCCAGCAGAACGTGTGCTCCACGGACTTGAAGTTTTTGTCAGTGTCTATCAACATTCCTGGACCTATGTTGTGTATTACTGTCTGAGGAAACGTGGCCGCGAGGGGCGCTGTGACGAGCGGGTTGTCGGCGCCTGGTTTGACCATTGGTGGAATGATACGTCCAGCAGAACGTGTGCTCCACGGACTTGAAGTTTTTGTCAGTGTCTATCAACCTGGTCCTGGACCTATGTTGTGTATTACTGTCTGAGGAAACGTGGCCGCGAGGGGCGCTGTGACGAGCGGGTTGTGGGCGCCTGGTTTGACCATTGGTGGAATGATACGTCCAGCAGAACGTGTGCTCCACGGACTTGAAGTTTTTGTCAGTGTCTATCAACCTGGTCCTGGACCTATGTTGTGTATTACTGTCTGAGGATACGTGGCCGCGAGGGGCGCTGTGACGAGCGGGTTGTCGGCGCCTGGTTTGACCATTGGTGGAATGATACGTCCAGCAGAACGTGTGCTCCACGGACTTGAAGTTTTTGTCAGTGTCTATCAACCTGGTCCTGGACCTATGTTGTGTATTACTGTCTGAGAATACGTGGCCGCGAGGGGCGCTGTGACGAGCGGGTTGTCGGCGCCTGGTTTGACCATTGGTGGAATGATACGTCCAGCAGAACATGTGCTCCACGGACTTGAAGTTTTTGTCAGTGTCTATCAACCTGGTCCTGGACCTATGTTGTGTATTACTGTCTGAGGAAACGTGGCCGCGAGGGGCGCTGTGACGAGCGGGTTGTCGGCGCCTGGTTTGACCATTGGTGGAATGATACGTCCAGCAGAACGTGTGCTCCACGGACTTGAAGTTTTTGTCAGTGTCTATCAACCTGGTCCTGGACCTATGTTGTGTATTACTGTCTGAGGATACGTGGCCGCGAGGGGCGCTGTGACGAGCGGGTTGTCGGCGCCTGGTTTGACCATTGGTGGAATGATACGTCCAGCAGAACGTGTGCTCCACGGACTTGAAGTTTTTGTCAGTGTCTATCAACCTGGTCCTGGACCTATGTTGTGTATTACTGTCTGAGGAAACGTGGCCGCGAGGGGCGCTGTGACGAGCGGGTTGTCGGCGCCTGGTTTGACCATTGGTGGAATGACACGTCCAGCAGAACGTGTGCTCCACGGACTTGAAGTTTTTGTCAGTGTCTATCAACCTGGTCCTGGACCTATGTTGTGTATTACTGTCTGAGGATACGTGGCCGCGAGGGGCGCTGTGACGAGCGGGTTGTCGGCGCCTGGTTTGACCATTGGTGGAATGATACGTCCAGCAGAACGTGTGCTCCACGGACTTGAAGTTTTTGTCAGTGTCTATCAACCTGGTCCTGGACCTATGTTGTGTATTACTGTCTGAGGAAACGTGGCCGCGAGGGGCGCTGTGACGAGCGGGTTGTCGGCGCCTGGTTTGACCATTGGTGGAATGATACGTCCAGCAGAACGTGTGCTCCACGGACTTGAAGTTTTTGTCAGTGTCTATCAACCTGGTCCTGGACCTATGTTGTGTATTACTGTCTGAGGATACGTGGCCGTGTGGGGCGCTGTGACGAGCGGGTTGTCGGCGCCTGGTTTGACCATTGGTGGAATGATACGTCCAGCAGAACGTGTGCTCCACGGACTTGAAGTTTTTGTCAGTGTCTATCAACCTGGTCCTGGACCTATGTTGTGTATTACTGTCTGAGGAAACGTGGCCGCGAGGGGCGCTGTGACGAGCGGGTTGTCGGCGCCTGGTTTGACCATTGGTGGAATGATACGTCCAGCGGAACGTGTGCTCCACGGACTTGAAGTTTTTGTCAGTGTCTATCAACCTGGTCCTGGACCTATGTTGTGTATTACTGTCTGAGGAAACGTGGCCGCGAGGGGCGCTGTGACGAGCGGGTTGTCGGCGCCTGGTTTGACCATTGGTGGAATGATACGTCCAGCAGAACGTGTGCTCCACGGACTTGAAGTTTTTGTCAGTGTCTATCAACCTGGTCCTGGACCTATGTTGTGTATTACTGTCTGAGGATACGTGGCCGCGAGGGGCGCTGTGACGAGCGGGTTGTCGGCGCCTGGTTTGACCATTGGTGGAATGATACGTCCAGCAGAACGTGTGCTCCACGGACTTGAAGTTTTTGTCAGTGTCTATCAACCTGGTCCTGGACCTATGTTGTGTATTACTGTCTGAGGAAACGTGGCCGCGAGGGGCGCTGTGACGAGCGGGTTGTCGGCACCTGGTTTGACCATTGGTGGAATGATACGTCCAGCAGAACGTGTGCTCCACGGACTTGAAGTTTTTGTCAGTGTCTATCAACCTGGTCCTGGACCTATGTTGTGTATTACTGTCTGAGGATACGTGGCCGCGAGGGGCGCTGTGACGAGCGGGTTGTCGGCGCCTGGTTTGACCATTGGTGGAATGATACGTCCAGCAGAACGTGTGCTCCACGGACTTGAAGTTTTTGTCAGTGTCTATCAACCTGGTCCTGGACCTATGTTGTGTATTACTGTCTGAGGAAACGTGGCCGCGAGGGGCGCTGTGACGAGCGGGTTGTCGGCGCCTGGTTTGACCATTGGTGGAATGATACGTCCAGCAGAACGTGTGCTCCACGGACTTGAAGTTTTTGTCAGTGTCTATCAACATGGTCCTGGACCTATGTTGTGTATTACTGTCTGAGGATACGTGGCCGCGAGGGGCGCTGTGACGAGCGGGTTGTCGGCGCCTGGTTTGACCATTGGTGGAATGATACGTCCAGCAGAACGTGTGCTCCACGGACTTGAAGTTTTGTCAGTGTCTATCAACATGGTCCTGGACCTATGTTGTGTATTACTGTCTGAGGAAACGTGGCCGCGAGGGGCGCTGTGACGAGCGGGTTGTCGGTGCCTGGTTTGACCATTGGTGGAATGATACGTCCAGCAGAACGTGTGCTCCACGGACTTGAAGTTTTTGTCAGTGTCTATCAACATGGTCCTGGACCTATGTTGTGTATTACTGTCTGAGGAAACGTGGCCGCGAGGGGCGCTGTGACGAGCGGGTTGTCGGCGCCTGGTTTGACCATTGGTGGAATGATACGTCCAGCAGAACGTGTGCTCCACGGACTTGAAGATTTTGTCAGTGTCTATCAACCTGGTCCTGGACCTATGTTGTGTATTACTGTCTGAGGAAACGTGGCCGCGAGGGGCGCTGTGACGAGCGGGTTGTCGGCGCCTGGTTTGACCATTGGTGGAATGATACGTCCAGCAGAACGTGTGCTCCACGGACTTGAAGTTTTTGTCAGTGTCTATCAACCTGGTCCTGGACCTATGTTGTGTATTACTGTCTGAGGAAACGTGGCCGCGAGGGGCGCTGTGACGAGCGGGTTGTCGGCGCCTGGTTTGACCATTGGTGGAATGATACGTCCAGCAGAACGTGTGCTCCACGGACTTGAAGTTTTTGTCAGTGTCTATCAACCTGGTCCTGGACCTATGTTGTGTATTACTGTCTGAGGAAACGTGGCCGCGAGGGGCGCTGTGACGAGCGGGTTGTCGGCGCCTGGTTTGACCATTGGTGGAATGATACGTCCAGCGGAACGTGTGCTCCACGGACTTGAAGTTTTTGTCAGTGTCTATCAACCTGGTCCTGGACCTATGTTGTGTATTACTGTCTGAGGAAACGTGGCCGCGAGGGGCGCTGTGACGAGCGGGTTGTCGGCGCCTGGTTTGACCATTGGTGGAATGATACGTCCAGCAGAACGTGTGCTCCACGGACTTGAAGTTTTTGTCAGTGTCTATCAACCTGGTCCTGGACCTATGTTGTGTATTACTGTCTGAGGATACGTGGCCGCGAGGGGCGCTGTGACGAGCGGGTTGTCGGCGCCTGGTTTGACCATTGGTGGAATGATACGTCCAGCAGAACGTGTGCTCCACGGACTTGAAGTTTTTGTCAGTGTCTATCAACCTGGTCCTGGACCTATGTTGTGTATTACTGTCTGAGGAAACGTGGCCCCGAGGGGCGCTGTGACGAGCGGGTTGTCGGCACCTGGTTTGACCATTGGTGGAATGATACGTCCAGCAGAACGTGTGCTCCACGGACTTGAAGTTTTTGTCAGTGTCTATCAACCTGGTCCTGGACCTATGTTGTGTATTACTGTCTGAGGATACGTGGCCGCGAGGGGCGCTGTGACGAGCGGGTTGTCGGCGCCTGGTTTGACCATTGGTGGAATGATACGTCCAGCAGAACGTGTGCTCCACGGACTTGAAGATTTTGTCAGTGTCTATCAACCTGGTCCTGGACCTATGTTGTGTATTACTGTCTGAGGAAACGTGGCCGCGAGGGGCGCTGTGACGAGCGGGTTGTCGGCGCCTGGTTTGACCATTGGTGGAATGATACGTCCAGCAGAACGTGTGCTCCACGGACTTGAAGTTTTTGTCAGTGTCTATCAACCTGGTCCTGGACCTATGTTGTGTATTACTGTCTGAGGAAACGTGGCCGCGAGGGGCGCTGTGACGAGCGGGTTGTCGGCGCCTGGTTTGACCATTGGTGGAATGATACGTCCAGCAGAACGTGTGCTCCACGGACTTGAAGTTTTTGTCAGTGTCTATCAACCTGGTCCTGGACCTATGTTGTGTATTACTGTCTAAAGAAACGTGGTCGCGAGGGGCGCTGTGACGAGCGGGTTGTGGGCGCCTGGTTTGACCATTGGTGGAATGATTCGTCCAGCAGAACGTGTGCTCCACGGACTTGTAGTTTTTGTCAGTGTCTATCAACATGGTCCTGGACCTATGTTGTGTATTACTGTCTGAGGAAACGTGGCCGCGAGGGGCGCTGTGACGAGCGGGTTGTGGGCGCCTGGTTTGACCATTGGTGGAATGATACGTCCAGCAGAACGTGTGCTCCACGGACTTGAAGTTTTTGTCAGTGTCTATCAACCTGGTCCTGGACCTATGTTGTGTATTACTGTCTGAGGAAACGTGGCCGCGAGGGGCGCTGTGACGAGCGGGTTGTCGGCGCCTGGTTTGACCATTGGTGGAATGATACGTCCAGCAGAACATGTGCTCCACGGACTTGAAGTTTTTGTCAGTGTCTATCAACCTGGTCCTGGACCTATGTTGTGTATTACTGTCTGAGGAAACGTGGCCGCGAGGGGCGCTGTGACGAGCGGGTTGTCGGCGCCTGGTTTGACCATTGGTGGAATGATACGTCCAGCAGAACGTGTGCTCCACGGACTTGAAGTTTTTGTCAGTGTCTATCAACCTGGTCCTGGACCTATGTTGTGTATTACTGTCTGAGGATACGTGGCCGCGAGGGGCGCTGTGACGAGCAGGTTGTCGGCGCCTGGTTTGACCATTGGTGGAATGATACGTCCAGCAGAACGTGTGCTCCACGGACTTGAAGTTTTTGTCAGTGTCTATCAACCTGGTCCTGGACCTATGTTGTGTATTACTGTCTGAGGATACGTGGCCGCGAGGGGCGCTGTGACGAGCGGGTTGTCGGCGCCTGGTTTGACCATTGGTGGAATGATACGTCCAGCAGAACATGTGCTCCACGGACTTGAAGTTTTTGTCAGTGTCTATCAACCTGGTCCTGGACCTATGTTGTGTATTACTGTCTGAGGAAACGTGGCCGCGAGGGGCGCTGTGACGAGCGGGTTGTGGGCGCCTGGTTTGACCATTGGTGGAATGATACGTCCAGCAGAACGTGTGCTCCACGGACTTGAAGTTTTTGTCAGTGTCTATCAACCTGGTCCTGGACCTATGTTGTGTATTACTGTCTGAGGAAACGTGGCCGCGAGGGGCGCTGTGACGAGCGGGTTGTCGGTGCCTGGCTTGACCATTGGTGGAATTATACGTCCAGCAGAACGTGTGCTCCACGGACTTGAAGTTTTTCTCAGTGTCTATCAACCTGGTCCTGGACCTATGTTGTGTATTACTGTCTGAGGAAACGTGGTCGCGAGGGGCGCTGTGACGAGCGGGTTGTGGGCGCCTGGTTTGACCATTGGTGGAATGATACCTCCAGCAGAACGTGTGCTCCACGGACTTGAAGTTTTTGTCAGTGTCTATCAACCTGGTCCTGGACCTATGTTGTGTATTACTGTCTGAGGAAACGTGGCCGCGAGGGGCGCTGTGACGAGCGGGTTGTCGGTGCCTGGCTT
This sequence comes from Locusta migratoria, assembly GCA_026315105.1. Taxonomy (NCBI): domain Eukaryota; kingdom Metazoa; phylum Arthropoda; class Insecta; order Orthoptera; family Acrididae; genus Locusta; species Locusta migratoria. Next base: position 545,554,345 of record CM048744.1, read on the forward strand.
GACCATTGGTGGAATGATACGTCCAGCAGAACGTGTGCTCCACGGACTTGAAGTTTTTGTCAGTGTCTATCAACCTGGTCCTGGACCTATGTTGTGTATTACTGTCTGAGGAAACGTGGCCGCGAGGGGCGCTGTGACGAGCGGGTTGTCGGCGCCTGGTTTGACCATTGGTGGAATGATACGTCCAGCAGAACGTGTGCTCCACGGACTTGAAGTTTTTGTCAGTGTCTATCAACCTGGTCCTGGACCTATGTTGTGTATTACTGTCTGAGGAAACGTGGCCGCGAGGGGCGCTGTGACGAGCGGGTTGTCGGCGCCTGGTTTGACCATTGGTGGAATGATACGTCCAGCAGAACGTGTGCTCCACGGACTTGAAGTTTTTGTCAGTGTCTATCAACCTGGTCCTGGACCTATGTTGTGTATTACTGTCTGAGGATACGTGGCCGCGAGGGGCGCTGTGACGAGCAGGTTGTCGGCGCCTGGTTTGACCATTGGTGGAATGATACGTCCAGCAGAACGTGTGCTCCACGGACTTGAAGTTTTTGTCAGTGTCTATCAACCTGGTCCTGGACCTATGTTGTGTATTACTGTCTGAGGAAACGTGGCCGCGAGGGGCGCTGTGACGAGCGGGTTGTCGGCGCCTGGTTTGACCATTGGTGGAATGATACGTCCAGCAGAACGTGTGCTCCACGGACTTGAAGTTTTTGTCAGTGTCTATCAACCTGGTCCTGGACCTATGTTGTGTATTACTGTCTGAGGAAACGTGGCCGCGAGGGGCGCTGTGACGAGCGGGTTGTCGGCGCCTGGTTTGACCATTGGTGGAATGATACGTCCAGCAGAACGTGTGCTCCACGGACTTGAAGTTTTGTCAGTGTCTATCAACCTGGTCCTGGACCTATGTTGTGTATTACTGTCTGAGGAAACGTGGTCGCGAGGGGCGCTGTGACGAGCGGGTTGTGGGCGCCTGGTTTGACCATTGGTGGAATGATACGTCCAGCAGAACGTGTGCTCCACGGACTTGAAGTTTTTGTCAGTGTCTATCAACATGGTCCTGGACCTATGTTGTGTATTACTGTCTGAGGAAACGTGGCCGCGAGGGGCGCTGTTACGAGCGGGTTTTGGGCGCCTGGTTTGACCATTGGTGGATTGATACGTCCAGCAGAACGTGTGCTCCACGGACTTGAAGTTTTGGTCAGTGTCTATCAACCTGGTCCTGGACCTATGTTGTGTATTACTGTCTGAGGAAACGTGGCCGCGAGGGGCGCTGTGACGAGCGGGTTGTGGGCGCCTGGTTTGACCATTGGTGGAATGATACGTCCAGCAGAACGTGTGCTCCACGGACTTGAAGTTTTTGTCAGTGTCTATCAACCTGGTCCTGGACCTATGTTGTGTATTACTGTCTGAGGAAACGTGGCCGCGAGGGGCGCTGTGACGAGCGGGTTGTCGGTGCCTGGCTTGACCATTGGTGGAATTATACGTCCAGCAGAACGTGTGCTCCACGGACTTGAAGTTTTTCTCAGTGTCTATCAACCTGGTCCTGGACCTATGTTGTGTATTACTGTCTGAGGAAACGTGGTCGCGAGGGGCGCTGTGACGAGCGGGTTGTGGGCGCCTGGTTTGACCATTGGTGGAATGATACCTCCAGCAGAACGTGTGCTCCACGGACTTGAAGTTTTTGTCAGTGTCTATCAACCTGGTCCTGGACCTATGTTGTGTATTACTGTCTGAGGAAACGTGGCCGCGAGGGGCGCTGTGACGAGCGGGTTGTCGGTGCCTGGCTTGACCATTGGTGGAATGATACGTCCAGCAGAACGTGTGCTCCACGGACTTGAAGTTTTTGTCAGTGTCTATCAACCTGGTCCTGGACCTATGTTGTGTATTACTGTCTGAGGAAACGTGGCCGCGAGGGGCGCTGTGACGAGCGGGTTGTCGGCGCCTGGTTTGACCATTGGTGGAATGATACGTCCAGCAGAACGTGTGCTCCACGGACTTGAAGTTTTTGTCAGTGTCTATCAACCTGGTCCTGGACCTATGTTGTGTATTACTGTCTGAGGAAACGTGGCCGCGAGGGGCGCTGTGACGAGCGGGTTGTCGGCGCCTGGTTTGACCATTGGTGGAATGATACGTCCAGCAGAACGTGTGCTCCACGGACTTGAAGTTTTTGTCAGTGTCTATCAACCTGGTCCTGGACCTATGTTGTGTATTACTGTCTGAGGAAACGTGGCCGCGAGGGGCGCTGTGACGAGCGGGTTGTCGGCGCCTGGTTTGACCATTGGTGGAATGATACGTCCAGCAGAACGTGTGCTCCACGGACTTGAAGTTTTTGTCAGTGTCTATCAACCTGGTCCTGGACCTATGTTGTGTATTACTGTCTGAGGATACGTGGCCGCGAGGGGCGCTGTGACGAGCAGGTTGTCGGCGCCTGGTTTGACCATTGGTGGAATGATACGTCCAGCAGAACGTGTGCTCCACGGACTTGAAGTTTTTGTCAGTGTCTATCAACCTGGTCCTGGACCTATGTTGTGTATTACTGTCTGAGGATACGTGGCCGCGAGGGGCGCTGTGACGAGCGGGTTGTCGGCGCCTGGTTTGACCATTGGTTGAATGATACGTCCAGCAGAACATGTGCTCCACGGACTTGAAGTTTTTGTCAGTGTCTATCAACCTGGTCCTGGACCTATGTTGTGTATTACTGTCTGAGGAAACGTGGCCGCGAGGGGCGCTGTGACGAGCGGGTTGTCGGCGCCTGGTTTGACCATTGGTGGAATGATACGTCCAGCAGAACGTGTGCTCCACGGACTTGAAGTTTTTGTCAGTGTCTATCAACCTGGTCCTGGACCTATGTTGTGTATTACTGTCTGAGGATACGTGGCCGCGAGGGGCGCTGTGACGAGCGGGTTGTCGGCGCCTGGTTTGACCATTGGTGGAATGATACGTCCAGCAGAACGTGTGCTCCACGGACTTGAAGTTTTTGTCAGTGTCTATCAACCTGGTCCTGGACCTATGTTGTGTATTACTGTCTGAGGAAACGTGGCCGCGAGGGGCGCTGTGACGAGCGGGTTGTCGGCGCCTGGTTTGACCATTGGTGGAATGATACGTCCAGCAGAACGTGTGCTCCACGGACTTGAAGTTTTTGTCAGTGTCTATCAACATGGTCCTGGACCTATGTTGTGTATTACTGTCTGAGGAAACGTGGCCGCGAGGGGCGCTGTGACGAGCGGGTTGTCGGCGCCTGGTTTGACCATTGGTGGAATGATACGTCCAGCAGAACGTGTGCTCCACGGACTTGAAGTTTTTGTCAGTGTCTATCAACATGGTCCTGGACCTATGTTGTGTATTACTGTCTGAGGAAACGTGGCCGCGAGGGGCGCTGTGACGAGCGGGTTGTCGGCGCCTGGTTTGACCATTGGTGGAATGATACGTCCAGCAGAACGTGTGCTCCACGGACTTGAAGTTTTTGTCAGTGTCTATCAACCTGGTCCTGGACCTATGTTGTGTATTACTGTCTGAGGAAACGTGGCCGCGAGGGGCGCTGTGACGAGCGGGTTGTCGGCGCCTGGTTTGACCATTGGTGGAATGATACGTCCAGCAGAACGTGTGCTCCACGGACTTGAAGTTTTTGTCAGTGTCTATCAACCTGGTCCTGGACCTATGTTGTGTATTACTGTCTGAGGATACGTGGCCGCGAGGGGCGCTGTGACGAGTGGGTTGTCTGCGCCTGGTTTGACCATTGGTGGAATGATACGTCCAGCAGAACGTGTGCTCCACGGACTTGAAGTTTTTGTCAGTGTCTATCAACCTGGTCCTGGACCTATGTTGTGTATTACTGTCTGAGGATACGTGGCCGCGAGGGGCGCTGTGACGAGCGGGTTGTCGGCGCCTGGTTTGACCATTGGTGGAATGATACGTCCAGCAGAACGTGTGCTCCACGGACTTGAAGTTTTTGTCAGTGTCTATCAACCTGGTCCTGGACCTATGTTGTGTATTACTGTCTGAGGAAACGTGGCCGCGAGGGGCGCTGTGACGAGCGGGTTGTCGGCGCCTGGTTTGACCATTGGTGGAATGATACGTCCAGCAGAACGTGTGCTCCACGGACTTGAAGTTTTTGTCAGTGTCTATCAACCTGGTCCTGGACCTATGTTGTGTATTACTGTCTGAGGATACGTGGCCGCGAGGGGCGCTGTGACGAGCGGGTTGTCGGCGCCTGGTTTGACCATTGGTGGAATGATACGTCCAGCAGAACGTGTGCTGCACGGACTTGAAGTTTTTGTCAGTGTCTATCAACCTGGTCCTGGACCTATGTTGTGTATTACTGTCTGAGGAAACGTGGCCGCGAGGGGCGCTGTGACGAGCGGGTTGTCGGCACCTGGTTTGACCATTGGTGGAATGATACGTCCAGCAGAACGTGTGCTCCACGGACTTGAAGTTTTTGTCAGTGTCTATCAACCTGGTCCTGGACCTATGTTGTGTATTACTGTCTGAGGATACGTGGCCGCGAGGGGCGCTGTGACGAGCGGGTTGTCGGCGCCTGGTTTGACCATTGGTGGAATGATACGTCCAGCAGAACGTGTGCTCCACGGACTTGAAGTTTTTGTCAGTGTCTATCAACCTGGTCCTGGACCTATGTTGTGTATTACTGTCTGAGGAAACGTGGCCGCGAGGGCGCTGTGACGAGCGGGTTGTCGGCGCCTGGTTTGACCATTGGTGGAATGATACGTCCAGCAGAACGTGTGCTCCACGGACTTGAAGATTTTGTCAGTGTCTATCAACCTGGTCCTGGACCTATGTTGTGTATTACTGTCTGAGGATACGTGGCCGCGAAGGGCGCGGTGACGAGCGGGTTGTCGGCGCCTGGTTTGACCATTGGTGGAATGATACGTCCAGCAGAACGTGTGCTCCACGGACTTGAAGTTTTTGTCAGTGTCTATCAACCTGGTCCTGGACCTATGTTGTGTATTACTGTCTGAGGAAACGTGGCCGCGAGGGGCGCTGTGACGAGCGGGTTGTCGGCGCTTGGTTTGACCATTGGTGGAATGATACGTCCAGCAGAACGTGTGCTCCACGGACTTGAAGTTTTTGTCAGTGTCTATCAACATGGTCCTGGACCTATGTTGTGTATTACTGTCTGAGGAAACGTGGCCGCGAGGGGCGCTGTGACGAGCGGGTTGTCGGCGCCTGGTTTGACCATTGGTGGAATGATACGTCCAGCAGAACGTGTGCTCCACGGACTTGAAGTTTTTGTCAGTGTCTATCAACCTGGTCATGGACCTATGTTGTGTATTACTGTCTGAGGAAACGTGGCCGCGAGGGGCGCTGTGACGAGCGGGTTGTCGGCGCCTGGTTTGACCATTGGTGGAATGATACGTCCAGCAGAACGTGTGCTCCACGGACTTGAAGTTTTGTCAGTGTCTATCAACATGGTCCTGGACCTATGTTGTGTATTACTGTCTGAGGAAACGTGGCCGCGAGGGGCGCTGTGACGAGCGGGTTGTCGGCGCCTGGTTTGACCATTGGTGGAATGATACGTCCAGCAGAACGTGTGCTCCACGGACTTGAAGTTTTTGTCAGTGTCTATCAACATGGTCCTGGACCTATGTTGTGTATTACTGTCTGAGGAAACGTGGCCGCGAGGGGCGCTGTGACGAGCGGGTTGTCGGCGCCTGGTTTGACCATTGGTGGAATGATACGTCCAGCAGAACGTGTGCTCCACGGACTTGAAGTTTTTGTCAGTGTCTATCAACCTGGTCCTGGACCTATGTTGTGTATTACTGTCTGAGGAAACGTGGCCGCGAGGGGCGCTGTGACGAGCGGGTTGTCGGCGCCTGGTTTGACCATTGGTGGAATGATACGTCCAGCAGAACGTGTGCTCCACGGACTTGAAGTTTTTGTCAGTGTCTATCAACCTGGTCCTGGACCTATGTTGTGTATTACTGTCTGAGGAAACGTGGCCGCGAGGGGCGCTGTGACGAGCGGGTTGTCGGCGCCTGGTTTGACCATTGGTGGAATGATACGTCCAGCAGAACGTGTGCTCCACGGACTTGAAGTTTTTGTCAGTGACTATCAACCTGGTCCTGGACCTATGTTGTGTATTACTGTCTGAGGAAACGTGGTCGCGAGGGGCGCTGTGACGAGCGGGTTGTGGGCGCCTGGTTTGACCATTGGTGGAATGATACGTCCAGCAGAACGTGTGCTCCACGGACTTGAAGTTTTTGTCAGTGTCTATCAACCTGGTCCTGGACCTATGTTGTGTATTACTGTCTGAGGAAACGTGGCCGCGAGGGGCGCTGTGACGAGCGGGTTGTGGGCGCCTGGTTTGACCATTGGTGGAATGATACGTCCAGCAGAACGTGTGCTCCACGGACTTGAAGTTTTTGTCAGTGTCTATCAACATGGTCCTCGACCTATGTTGTGTATTACTGTCTGAGGAAACGTGGCCGCGAGGGGCGCTGTGACGAGCGGGTTGTCGGCGCCTGGTTTCACCATTGGTGGAATGATACGTCCAGCAGAACGTGTGCTCCACGGACTTGAAGTTTTTGTCAGTGTCTATCAACCTGGTCCTGGACCTATGTTGTGTATTACTGTCTGAGGAAACGTGGCCGCGAGGGGCGCTGTGACGAGCGGGTTGTCGGTGCCTGGCTTGACCATTGGTGGAATGATACGTCCAGCAGAACGTGTGCTCCACGGACTTGAAGTTTTTGTCAGTGTCTATCAACCTGGTCCTGGACCTATGTTGTGTATTACTGTCTGAGGAAACGTGGTCGCGAGGGGCGCTGTGACGAGCGGGTTGTGGGCGCCTGGTTTGACCATTGGTGGAATGATACGTCCAGCAGAACGTGTGCTCCACGGACTTGAAGTTTTTGTCAGTGTCTATCAACCTGGTCCTGGACCTATGTTGTGTATTACTGTCTGAGGAAACGTGGACGCGAGGGGCGCTGTGACGAGCGGGTTGTCGGTGCCTGGCTTGACCATTGGTGGAATGATACGTCCAGCAGAACGTGTGCTCCACGGACTTGAAGTTTTTGTCAGTGTCTATCAACCTGGTCCTGGACCTATGTTGTGTATTACTGTCTGAGGAAACGTGGCCGCGAGGGGCGCTGTGACGAGCGGGTTGTCGGCGCCTGGTTTCACCATTGGTGGAATGATACGTCCAGCAGAACATGTGCTCCACGGACTTGAAGTTTTTGTCAGTGTCTATCAACCTGGTCCTGGACCTATGTTGTGTATTACTGTCTGAGGAAACGTGGCCGCGAGGGGCGCTGTGACGAGCGGGTTGTCGGCGCCTGGTTTGACCATTGGTGGAATGATACGTCCAGCAGAACGTGTGCTCCACGGACTTGAAGTTTTTGTCAGTGTCTATCAACCTGGTCCTGGACCTATGTTGTGTATTACTGTCTGAGGATACGTGGCCGCGAGGGGCGCTGTGACGAGCGGGTTGTCGGCGCCTGGTTTGACCATTGGTGGAATGATACGTCCAGCAGAACGTGTGCTCCACGGACTTGAAGTTTTTGTCAGTGTCTATCAACCTGGTCCTGGACCTATGTTGTGTATTACTGTCTGAGGATACGTGGCCGCGAGGGGCGCTGTGACGAGCGGGTTGTCGGCGCCTGGTTTGACCATTGGTGGAATGATACGTCCAGCAGAACATGTGCTCCACGGACTTGAAGTTTTTGTCAGTGTCTATCAACCTGGTCCTGGACCTATGTTGTGTATTACTGTCTGAGGAAACGTGGCCGCGAGGGGCGCTGTGACGAGCGGGTTGTCGGCGCCTGGTTTGACCATTGGTGGAATGATACGTCCAGCAGAACGTGTGCTCCACGGACTTGAAGTTTTTGTCAGTGTCTATCAACCTGGTCCTGGACCTATGTTGTGTATTACTGTCTGAGGATATGTGGCCGCGAGGGGCGCTGTGACGAGCGGGTTGTCGGCGCCTGGTTTGACCATTGGTGGAATGATACGTCCAGCAGAATGTGTGCTCCACGGACTTGAAGTTTTTGTCAGTGTCTATCAACCTGGTCCTGGACCTATGTTGTGTATTACTGTCTGAGGAAACGTGGCCGCGAGGGGCGCTGTGACGAGCGGGTTGTCGGCGCCTGGTTTGACCATTGGTGGAATGATACGTCCAGCAGAACGTTTGCTCCACGGACTTGAAGTTTTTGTCAGTGTCTATCAACATGGTCCTGGACCTATGTTGTGTATTACTGTCTGAGGAAACGTGGCCGCGAGGGGCGCTGTGACGAGCGGGTTGTCGGCGCCTGGTTTGACCATTGGTGGAATGATACGTCCAGCAGAACGTGTGCTCCACGGACTTGAAGTTTTTGTCAGTGTCTATCAACATGGTCCTGGACCTATGTTGTGTATTACTGTCTGAGGAAACGTGGCCGCGAGGGGCGCTGTGACGAGCGGGTTGTCGGCGCCTGGTTTGACCATTGGTGGAATGATACGTCCAGCAGAACGTGTGCTCCACGGACTTGAAGTTTTTGTCAGTGTCTATCAACCTGGTCCTGGACCTATGTTGTGTATTACTGTCTGAGGAAACGTGGCCGCGAGGGGCGCTGTGACGAGCGGGTTGTCGGCGCCTGGTTTGACCATTGGTGGAATGATACGTCCAGCAGAACGTGTGCTCCACGGACTTGAAGTTTTTGTCAGTGTCTATCAACATGGTCCTGGACCTATGTTGTGTATTACTGTCTGAGGAAACGTGGCCGCGAGGGGCGCTGTGACGAGCGGGTTGTCGGCGCCTGGTTTGACCATTGGTGGAATGATACGTCCAGCAGAACGTGTGCTCCACGGACTTGAAGTTTTTGTCAGTGTCTATCAACCTGGTCCTGGACCTATGTTGTGTATTACTGTCTGAGGAAACGTGGTCGCGAGGGGCGCTGTGACGAGCGGGTTGTGGGCGCCTGGTTTGACCATTGGTGGAATGATACGTCCAGCAGAACGTGTGCTCCACGGACTTGAAGTTTTTGTCAGTGTCTATCAACCTGGTCCTGGACCTATGTTGTGTATTACTGTCTGAGGAAACGTGGCCGCGAGGGGCGCTGTGACGAGCGGGTTGTGGGCGCCTGGTTTTACCATTGGTGGAATGATACGTCCAGCAGAACGTGTGCTCCACGGACTTGAAGTTTTTGTCAGTGTCTATCAACCTGGTCCTGGACCTATGTTGTGTATTATTGTCTGAGGAAACGTGGCCGCGAGGGTCGCTGTGACGAGCGGGTTGTGGGCGCCTGGTTTGACCATTGGTGGAATGATACGTCCAGCAGAACGTGTGCTCCACGGACTTGAAGTTTTTGTCAGTGTCTATCAACCTGGTCCTGGACCTATGTTGTGTATTACTGTCTGAGGAAACGTGGCCGCGAGGGGCGCTGTGACGAGCGGGTTGTCGGCGCCTGGTTTCACCATTGGTGGAATGATACGTCCAGCAGAACATGTGCTCCACGGAGTTGAAGTTTTTGTCAGTGTCTATCAACCTGGTCCTGGACCTATGTTGTGTATTACTGTCTGAGGAAACGTGGTCGCGAGGGGCGCTGTGACGAGCGGGTTGTCGGTGCCTGGCTTGACCATTGGTGGAATGATACGTCCAGCAGAACGTGTGCTCCACGGACTTGAAGTTTTTGTCAGTGTCTATCAACCTGGTCCTGGACCTATGTTGTGTATTACTGTCTGAGGAAACGTGGTCGCGAGGGGCGCTGTGACGAGCGGGTTGTGGGCGCCTGGTTTGACCATTGGTGGAATGATACGTCCAGCAGAACGTGTGCTCCACGGACTTGAAGTTTTTGTCAGTGTCTATCAACCTGGTCCTGGACCTATGTTGTGTATTACTGTCTGAGGATACGTGGCCGCGAGGGGCGCTGTGACGAGCGGGTTGTCGGTGCCTGGCTTGACCATTGGTGGAATGATACGTCCAGCAGAACGTGTGCTCCACGGACTTGAAGTTTTTGTCAGTGTCTATCAACCTGGTCCTGGACCTATGTTGTGTATTACTGTCTGAGGAAACGTGGCCGCGAGGGGCGTTGTGACGAGCGGGTTGTCGGCGCCTGGTTTCACCATTGGTGGAATGATACGTCCAGCAGAACGTGTGCTCCACGGACTTGAAGTTTTGGTCAGTCTCTATCAACCTGGTCCTGGACCTATGTTGTGTATTACTGTCTGGAGATTTGTGGCACTCGTAATCCTTTACCGATATTGAGGCGGAAATTCATTAAATAGGTATCAGCTAAAATTGTGATTTTGACCTAAGTCATTGGTCCTGCCATACTGTCACTATGTCCGTTAGGCGCGGATTATTTTGAAAGACACTGAAGTTGTAAAGTTGTATGAAATACTCAGTTGTGTTTTGTTTCTTTCCTTTTAAAAAGAAATGTTAAAGTTATTAATTTATTGTGCTCCAGTAATTTCTGTTGGTAGTAGTGGGGTGGTGGGGGTTTCACGCCCCTGAGATTTTTACCGATGATGCATTGCGCGAGTACCACTACCCCCAGCCCTCCTTCCTCGGCCAATTGCCGGACCGCAGATCAAAGGATGCCGCCACAGGATGATTGATAAGTCTTCCTGGAAGAACGAAAGATAATTGACAGTTTACATTTAGGTCCTTTTGATTCGCTACTTGTCCGACCGCTAATCAAAGGACGCCGCCATTACGCACTTAAGGATTGACAGGTTGCAACACCTCCCTCGGCCACACACGACGTCCCCCCCCCCCTCTCCGCCCCTCGTCGCCGCCGCCAGACAGGCGGCACCTCCGACAGGTCCAGACCTGTAGACCCCTCGACATGTCTGTACTCGCACCCGCGACCCCTACTCGCTCGGCCGATTGCCGGACCGCCGCCTCCGCCGCCGCCGCCGAAAGATGCTACCCCGTCCTCCTCCACGCTCGCGACCGCTTCTCAAAGGATGCCGCCACCCGCCATACCCGCGAGGACAAACAATACCGCGACGATTGTCTTGGCAGCATCGACACCGCCCCCACAGGGCAGGGGCGTACTGCACTCTTTTTACGGCGACTGCGCCCCGCCAGGACAGCAGCCAATTTAATTGCTTATTTATTATTAAGCGCGCCGCAGCGATCCGTACGCCAGATCTCGATTTATGTCACAACAATTTCCGCTGTTTATTAATATTATTCTTGGAAAAAAATAAAGCTACCATAGTGTTCGTCGTATGTATTTTTAACAATAATTTCGGAATATTGCTAAAAAACTATTTAGAACAGAAATGCTTAGTTGGTCTCGTATACTACAGCTTGTAGTAGTAAAATATTAAAACTCGTATGCAAAATTTGCAAGTAAGAATTTACACTCCCATCTCTCTCCATGCTCTTCGCTTAGACTACAAATACAACAGCCGACAGGCATGTTTAATAATAATAGCGCAGGTTAGATAATAATCGCCACAAACTTACGTATCCATTTTAACATATACTCTTTCGATATACAAAAACAATTCCAACCAGAGCCAACTAACGAAAAGAAAAGAAATGATTCGTTTCGGAACTCGACCGCAACCTTAGATCTATAAATGTATCTCTTCGTTTAGACGATGCAAGCAACAGCCATCCAACGGAATGTAACTTTTATGCCAACCACTCTTTCGATAAAACAGCAGAAGCAGAAGAAGGTGACATATTGTGTATACAAAAAATTCCAAATAACGAAAATCGGCAATGACATCTAGCACAAAGTCTCTAAACATACATCTGCAAGCACCGTTAATAATCGTCCAGAACGCAGAGCGCTCTCTCGGCAGGCTACACAAAAGAAACATATGCTAAGTGTTTAAACAAAAACACCTAAGTTACATATCCAAATGATCAAAACCTTCTACGCAGATACACCACTCTGATAAGGATAGCTCGCAATGCATTTATTTAATGGAGCTGAGCCATGCCGAAAGTTCCGAAAGATAACACTCTAGCTATCTTGTCCTGTTACGTTTCCTTCTTCTTAGATCGAGAATTCGGGTAGTATAATTTTACCTCTTATTTCCTTGCTACAGCAGTACACATCCCATTTAAGGAATCTCTATGTCCTGTTACGATGCAAACTACATTTATCTGACACCGATATTCCAGCGCCCCAGAAGATATTTAAACCCTATTGTGCAACGGAGAGTCGAAATAAAAGAAAAATACGTGAATTAATTTACCGATTTCCGACCGTCTACACTAAAACTTTTCGAAAGTACTGGCCTAACAACACACTTATTCGACAATACAGCAACCACAGAACCGAGGTTACCTGCCCAATGCAACACCGATTTCCAGTTTGACCCGCCCTTTACCCACAAAATTCCTACTCCAAGTTCCTTTCTTGTGCATTCCACTAATCAGAACTAAGATTTATTATTTTAATTACAAGTAGATGTCTATCGCAAACGAAGACGCTAACCTACACACCGCAACACATGATTCTATATAGGACATGGAGTGTTTACAATTTTTTTCTTCGTTACAGTAAAACTGAGTACAAGCAACGTAATTTTCGCAAACACTTAATCGCAACCAACGCCCACATACTTCGATCATAACCTGCTCTCTAAGGAATGGATGGGAGTCACACACAGTACAAACACGTTTGTCGTGTGTTCCGCTAATTTTGGTCAATACAACGATGCGAGACCTTTCCCCCGCCTGTTTAGTGTAAAAGCAAATATTTTTCCCCACACTATCCGTTTAAACCGGGCTTGCACATATACAATAGCCTCCTTTTAAAAGCATGTGTCTTCGCCATATAGCCCAGTTTTCGTTTACCCTTCTTCTTCTTAGGACTTGTGGAATAACGTAGACGATATCTACGTCTGCGGATAATAAAGTCCTGGAATGCTAAAAAAATATAGCTTCTTGCTCGACACTACAAGTAATTTACAGTTAAAACTAGAAAGAAAAGAAAAAAAAAAAAAAAGAAAAAAAAACCATAAATTCCGAGAGAGTGGTCAATTTTCGGGTACTCTTAATACCCAAGTAATGAAATCTATAAGCGTTTGCACAGTACAACGGCGCACTTTGTAAATACCGTATGTTTTCTTTTAGAACACTTAAAGAATCTTCTTGCACAATCCACCATCCAGGTAACACCATCTTCTCGACCCAACGAAACAATATAAGTCCTAACAATCAACTGTCTGGACGCTTTTTATAAAATCGACAACTTTGCTGACACCAGAGCTCGTGATTTTTCGACAAATTTATTTTGGTTCTATAATTCGACGCCAACCACGTTAAGCAGTCGTTTCCTCGTCCACAACCACTTTGATATTGCTTCTTCCATCCGAAAGTCATGCTCGGATACGAACGCCACTCGGTTAAAGTGTCGTCCAAAAATCCAGGAGATAGAAGCCATCTACACGAAGCTGCTGCTGTAGTATAGATGGAGGCACCTCCATTAAAAAACATCGATTAGCTGCAGTTTATAAGATATACACCCACAGGACGTACATATTTCCCCCATGTATTCCAGAACTAGTAACTTCGTCTTATCTCCAACGTTTGCAGTATCTAACTTGCGGAATTTACTACACACACACGCACTCCATTAGCTACAACTAGCGCACGTTGATTTTCGACGAAGGAATTTTGATTTACCGCAGCAGGCATATCCGCTACGTAACATAATGCACACCAGCCGTAAAGCAGACAGCACTAGCATACGATTAAACAGGCGATGCTTCGACGAAAGATCATTGCAAAGTTTATTTTACTACCACCAAAGTCGGTTTCTTTAGAACTTTACCGTGACGTATATTTAGGGTGTATCAACACTTTTTACTTAAATTCCACCCCATCTAGCCTAAAGCGCTCTCTGTAAGCGCGAAACATTTCCAACACAGTAACAGAACTACACCTTGCAGTCAACACGAATCTAACCACTCCAACTCTTTTTTTTTTGTCCCAACTAGCATGATGCAAGCTATGTATACGTTCGTAACAACCCAGACAGAGCTATCCTTATATCCGTCACTAGCCCAGCACCAACTCTAAACAATTTACCACAGACGGTGTTATAACCGCGATCAGTAACAGACAAGGTATCCCAGACACAGCACATTTTTTAATAAAGTGTTGATCTCTCTCTCTCCACCCAGTAACGACGTTGGTTGCTTGACCCATCCCTAACATCCAACCATAACTTTGTTTCCAATGCATAGCCCGGCAGACAATATTTCTGGAACGCTTTCTATCCGCCATTAGACTATATACCTCGAGCATTCCTGCACTAACCACCATCGTATTCCACTCCTTCTAACAATTTATTACTCTCGATAAACATCTGTAACACAGTGTAAAAAATGATCGATGTACACGCACAGAACAGCTAACAAGAAAAGATCCAGATCAAAGCCAAGTTCATATAATCTTTACAAGCAGCAACGAAAAATAGTCTACACCATTTCGAACTAATGCAACACCAGATTTTTGTAACGATCTCCAAGAGCAATCCTTTAGAGACTAAACATTCGATTAAATGCACCTCCAACGTAGGTAACTAATCCTCTAACTCGATGCTTATCGGCCAAAGAACATTAATTTACCACTGCAATCATCTCCGATACGCTACCGAGAGACGTCCATTCGTAAACACAGCTAAAAGAAGATATAAATGCCCCACATCCACGCTACTAAGTATCTATATGTAATTCCACAATTGTGGATCACATCTGCGTTGCATCGTTTCGCACGACTAAAGAGTTCGAAATAGGTACTTCGCGCAAGCTAGCATGCATACTCACATTCCATGTTATTTCTGGCTGTAGGCGAGTGCGGACCTGTTGACTCATCGTAGACTCCGGTTTGGAGCGTGTGTACATCCTATACATGTAAACATACCTGTCCACGCTCGCACCTGACCTGGAGAAGTTTACGGTTTAATTTTTCCCGAAGATAGATTTACATTGATTGTAACAACAGACATAAGAATAAAAAACGATCGAAATGCTGCAGCTATACCATAGCTCTTAATACACAATCATCCCATAAAGAGACAACCGCATACATACGTATTACCGACAAATACCGCAATATTTCCTCGCAGCTGAAACAAGCGATGTTTTTACCGTACGAGCTGTCGTTATAACTTTTATACGCAGATACATATACAGACAGTAGGATGAGCGCAAATTTGCGATGTAGCTCTAACAGAAACGAAACATAGTTTTTTTTTTTTTTTTTTTTTTTTTTTTTTTTTTTTTTTAGAAATTTGATAAGAAGAAGAACGAAATTTATACAAGATAAACCAATGTGCAATAAGTCAAACCCCACTCCATACAGCAATGTACCGATCAACATCGATTTAAACGAACGCTTTGCTTAGCTGTAGAATAGAAAAACACAGAATTACACCTCCCTAACAGATACTTTACCGAGGGAGTTACTGCTCTCTGGTAACATGCAACCTGTGTTCTGGTATCTTCCCGCTATACCTTCCCGCTATAGCCCTTCGCTATAGCCGGGAGGTCCTCCCAGCTGTTGCGCTTTAGGACTCTCCACCGTCGTTTTGTCATATGCAGAATTCGATTCTTCGCACCTGTCTCTATACCACAAGTCTCGAAGAACGCATCTAGAATCTCGCCTACATGGTGGTTATTTAGTACTTCGCCTGGAAATATCAGTCAAAACCATAAATTGGAGAACGTCCTGGAGTCTTACTAGGGGGATAATCCGCTGGTTGTGGTGTGAATTTTGTGATTCGTGACCCGATTTACCCTAAAAAGAGAGATAGAGGTCTATTTGCTGCATTTGAGCACTTACTTCGTCGTTGGGTCGAGAACATGGGTATTACAATAAACGATTACCGGATGGAGAGTGCTTTTGATCTTGTGCAAGACTCTAAGTTATTTAAACGGTATCTGCAAAGTGTTTCTCCACCATGTGGGGGGCGAATAACAAACATCTGGGACAACAGATGCTTTGTAGTGTTTAATAGTGTCCTGCAATTTGTGTACTGGGGTAATAAAAATACCCGAAAATTGATCGGTGTACAGGTTAAACCTTCCAGATCGATAAAAGCTTATACGTTACGTTGAATCACCTTTTAGTTTCCATTGTCTATCTGTAAATTAGGTGGAGATTCGTAATACTGACAGAGGCAAAGACGATATAAGTAGTAAACTTAAAAGCTACATTAAAGTAGGGGTAATATACTTCTCCCAATCCAGAACATTGTTCTCCACGCTGCCTCCAGATATAGATATCGCCGAATTAGGTCTGTTACCTACAATGTCACTCTGCAAGTCCAGCGAAAAGAGTAAATGTATCACACAGGCTTAAGCTATCCCCCATTAAAGAAATTACATCGCTACGTGCAGTTAATGTCTTATGTGCGCGAAAAGAAAACTGGAAATGGCGGAGATCGAGACCAAGAGAAGTAATCTAGAATATATGGCTAAAGCAACTGCCATGAAGGACGAGTACAAACTAATGCTGGAGAAAGACGAAGCTATGGCAAATGTGTAAGCCTGGCTTAAACAGAAGGTAATGCTTCTAGACGAGAACAACCGTGTATTTTAACTTTTCCCATTATTTCCTGTATAGCAATATGCGTCCCTATGTCTGTACGTTACCAACTCCTGTGGTAATTTCTGTATGGAGCACTAGGTTTACGAATCAAAAGGACCTAAATGTAAACTGTCAATCATCTTTCGTTCTTCCAGGAAGACCTATCAATCATCCTGTGGCGGCATCCTTTGATCTGCGGTCCGGCAATTGGCCGAGGGAGGGTGGGTGGGGCGTAAGTCAAATTTCCAGCCAAAAAACAAAATACGCGCGAATCTCACTGTGCTGAAACCGGCACTACCATACTATTGTTCTTCCTGTAGTAACAAGGAAAATAGTACACAACGAATCAGGAAATTTTATTAGTTGAAATTGTTAATTCCCACGAGGAATTTTAGAATGTTTGGTATGTCAATTCCTTTTTTTTTTTTTTTTTTTTTTTTTTTTTTTTTTTTTTTTTTTTTTTCTGTAGATTTCTGTATAATTAAATTTTGTCTACAGCACGTGTGAAAATTACCGAATCATCACTTTAATAAGTCATTGTTGTAAATTTTAACACGCATTATTTACAGAAGGATGGAAAGGCTGATAGATACTGACCTCGATCATTTCGGATTCAGAATAAATGTAGGAACACGGTAGGCAATACCTTAAACTTATGTTAGAAGGGAAGGAAGGGGAAATATGGAGAAGGAATTAGAGTTCAGGGTGAAGAAACAAAAACATTGGGTTTTGCTGATGACATTGCAATTCTGTCAGAGACAGCAAAGGAGTTGGAAGAACAGATTAATGGAATGGACAGTGTGCTGAAAGGAACGCATAAGATGAACATTAACAAGAACAAAACAAGGGTAATAGAATGCAGTCTTCGTAAATCAGGCGATGCTGAGATAATTAGATTAAGTAACGAAACAATAAAGGTGATAGATGAGTTCTCTTATTTCGGCTGAAAAATAACCGTATGATGTTCAAAAATGTTCAAATGTTTGTAAATCTATCGGACTCAACTGCGTGGTTATTAGTCCATAGCTTACAAACTACTTGAGGTAAACTACCCTAAGGTCAAGACAAATACCCATGCCTGATGGGGGACTCCAACCCTCGATGGCGAACGGCCGCGCACACCGCAGCACGGCGCCCCAATACGCACAGCTAATCCGCCGCGGCACCGTAAGAAGGATGGTCGCAGTACAGAGGATATAAAATGCTGAATGGCAATGGGAAGAAAAGCGATTTGGAAAACAGAAATTTGCTACCATCGAGTATTAAGTGTAACAAAGTTTTTTCTGAATGCATTTGTGTGCAATGTCGCTTTGTACGGGAGTGAAAGTAAAATAGTATTCATTGCACAAAAACGAGTAATCAGAATAATTGCTGGAGCCCACCCAAGAGCATCCTGCATACATTTATTTAGGGATCTAGGGATCAGCTTCACAATATATATATTCACTCAAGAAATTTGTAATTAACAATTCGACCCAATTCAAAAGTAATAGTAGTATGCATAGCTACAACACTAGGAGAAAGGATTATATTCACTATTCCAGGTTAAATCTAAGTTTGGCTCAGAAATAGGTGAATTATGCTGCCATAAAAGTCTTTGGTCACTTACCAAGTAGCATCGAAAGTCTGACAGATAGCCAACTAGTATTTAAAAAGGAATTAAAGGAATTTCTAAATGGCAACTCCTTCTACAAATTTTTAGATAAAAAATTTTTAAAAAATTAAAAAGAAAAATAAAAAACAACAAAAAATGTAATAAAAAAATCCTTAAAATATTGATTAAGTGTAGAGAACATTTACTAAACTGACACTTTCCACATCATTACGAAATGTCGTGTATATGATCTATGGAACAAGTATTAATCTAATCTAATCTGATAAACGGTTCAGCCAGAAAGAAGATATGAACGGAATTGGGGAAAAAGGAATTTTTGGCATACCTTGACTAAAAGAAGGGATAGATTTGGTAGGACATATTCTTAGACATAAAGGAATAGTAAATGTAGCATTGGAGGGAAGTATGTGGGGGAGAAAACACAGAGGGAGACGAAGAGACGAATATAGTAAGCAGATTCAGATGGGTGTGGGTTGCCACTCTTATGAGGAGATGAAGAGACTTGCTCAGGATCTACATCTACATGGGATACTCTGCAAATGACATTTAAGTGCAGAGGGTTCATCGAACCACCTTCAAACTATTTATCTCCCATTCCATTCTCGTATAGAGCGCGGGAAGAAAGAAAACCTGAATATCTCCGTTCGAGCCCTGATTTCTCGTATTTTATTCTGATGATCATTTCTACCTATGTAAGTGGGAGTGAACAATATATTTTCGCATTCGGAGTTTCGTAAGTAGCCGACGCCGCAGAGATAAGCGCCGTTGTTGTAATGATTCCCATCCCAGATCCTGTATCATTTCTGTAACGCTGTCTCTCCCCTGCATCGTGACAATACGAAACGAGCTGCCCTTCTTTGTACTCTTTCGATGTCCTCCGTCAAACCCACCTGATAAGGATCCCACACTGGGCAGCAATACTCCATAAATGGACGGACAAGTGTAATGTATGCAGCCTCTTTAGTAGTTCTGTTGCATCTTTTAAGGGTTCTGCCAATAAAACGCAATCTCTGGTTCGCCCTTCCCGCGACATTGTCTGCGTGTTCTTTCCAGTTTAAGTCTGAAGTAATAGTAATTCCTAGGTATTTTGTGGAGTTTACGTTTACGGCCTTCACTTTTGATTGATTCATCTTGTAAACAAAGTTTAACGGATTTCTTTTCGTATTCATGTGGACGACTTCACACTTTGCCAATTTTTACACCATAGTGATATCTTATTCAGATCGTTCTGCAGTTGGTTTTGATCTTCTGATGATTTTACTAGACGGTAAATGACAGCGTCATTTGCAGACAACCTAAGAGAGCTACTTAGATTTTCCCCTAAATCGTTTATGTAAATAAGGAACAGCAGAGGACCAATAACAGTACCCTGTGGAACGCCGGATATCACCTCTGTTTTAGTCGATGCCTTACCATCGATTACTACGAACTGTGTCCTCTCTGACAGGAAATCCCCTATCCAATCGCAAATTTTGGGCGATATACCATAACCACGCGATTAAAAGCCGTTTGTGAAGTATGGTGGAGAGCTGCATCAAACCAGTCTCCGGACTGAAGACCACAACAGCAGCAACAACTACTACGGCGTATGTTGCGGTTCAGAAGTAACACGTGAATTATCCTACCGTACCAGTCTCTGGTGCTCCTCGTTTGCACAGTGGAAGAGTGCCAAACTACCAGCAACAACTACTACGGCATATGTTGCGGTTCAGAAGTAACACATGAATTATCCTACCGTACCAGTCTCTGGTGCTCCTCGTTTGCACAGTGGAAGAGTGCCAAACTACAAATGCAAAGGTCCCGGGTTCGGTCCCCGCCAGGTACTACGATTTTTATCTGCCACTTTCCACTTCTTTCACATCTGGCAGTGTTGCTGATGTGAAAAATACCGAGTAGCACCGTGGTTCGGAACCCACGTAAAACTGTAGGCTGGGTAAGTCAGTTCGAAGGTCGGAGGAAGGCAACGGCAAACCACCTCCAAACAGGACCATGCGTAGTAAAGCACTGTGGTGTTCAAACCAATCTTCGGATTGTTGACTGCTTTAACTTTTTTTTACCAGACTGTCAAGCGGCGACTGAGCAGAGGAGGCAGTGAGGTTTGTGTGACGTGGCGACCTCCGGCAGGGAGCCCGCTTCCGCGTTTTTTTTTTTTCTGCGGACGCCAGCTGCGTTTCGCAGTTTGCGGAAAGCAGTTCTCCGTGGAGGAGTGGAGGGGCAGCGGCTGGCACGTAAGCAGTCGCGGCAGGGCCAGTTACATGCCGGCAGGCGGGGCTGCGTTACGCGCCGCCCGCGCGCCTTTATAAAACGAACGCCGCCCGTTATGGAATGACAATTCTATATGTGCCCAGCCCACACCCTTACGAAACGGACGCATTTGCCGCGCTGCAGTAGGCGTCTCGCGGGGAGCCCTGCTTCGTGTCAGCGCACCGTAGCTCAAAATGTCCAAATGTTTGTATAGCTTATGGGACTTAACTACGGGGTCATCAGTTCCTATACTTACAAACTACTTATGAACTAGCTAACCCTAAGGACGGCACAAATATCCATGCCCGAGGGGGGATTCGAACCCCCGACCGTAGTGGCCGTGCAGACCGTGACTGGCGGGCCTCAGTCCCCTCGGCCGCCGCGGCCGGCGCGCACCGTAGCAGCCAAGGAGGTTAGAATAAGGGGAGATGGCGCTAAGCATCCTAGCAGTACTGTTCTTTGAAGCCTGTGGGCGTGGCAATCCGCCATGTTCTGACAAAAACATCCGTGGAACGTTATGGCCAAGTCCGTATTAAAAGTAGCTAGGTGCACTGTGTATACAATTTATGTTCTCTAGTTGGTTGATTCAGTATTACTGCAGTGTTTGTGATGCAGGAAAAACATTTTCTCGTATCTCCTGTCCAAATTCGTATTTAATTCAAGATTACAAAATGCTATGTCAGTAGTCAGTGTAAGCGATCTCATGATGCGATTTTAATATTCCGTAGGCAGTGTAATAGACATCACGATATCTTTCTTCAGAAAACCCTCCAGTTGCTTGATATACTAACATACTGTCAAGGAAAGTGGTACACGTCAATACATACGTCCATAAGTGATAGTTTGCAGACGGCCAACACCAAAACACGTCAACAACACAGTGAATACCAGTCTATTGTAGGTACAGTTCGACGAAAATATGCTCAATACTCGAAGTCTAGAAAACTGCAGCCAAAACTAAATGTAGCATATTCATAATTACTAATTTTCGTTATGTATAACGTTTCAGTTTTGAATGTAAACTTTAGAAGTGCAGCATATAGATACAGTAAACACTTCTCATACAATAAGAAACTGGAGAAATTGCATTACTGTACGTTACTGCCGGTACTGAAAGTTGATTTGCCGCTTGTCTAAGTATTTTTAGTCTATTTTAATACTTAACTGTAAGTAGCTTAAAAGTACTCATCCAGGCTTATTGGCATCATGATGCATATAGCAAGTAACTCATTACGATTGTACTTCACTAATAATGCAAGATGAAACACACGAACCAGGAGTAGGAAGTAAAGGTTTAATAAAGAATCGCGTGAATTAGTGAAGCTGCCCTGATTTCATTAATCATTAAAAGCATTTCCATTATTTAACCTGAGATGTTCAATCTAATTATCAGAAATTTCTTAAATGCTTTAATTATTTAATAAAGCGCCCACATTAAGTGAAAGATTTTCATAACCTATCCAATGGTCACAAATTGTGGCTTCACTGCAAATTTTTGAAGCACAAAAAGAATGAGGGTAGGTACAAATTCACAATAAAAGTGACAACAAACACGTTAGAAAAGAAACCTACACATGAAATGTGATTCCTTTGGCTTTTGCGTTGCTGTCTGAACGATTTGTACAACCAAACACTACACAAGACACCATATTTATGAAGAAAAGATCCGAAAACGCGAGACACTTCTATTCATACAAGCTTAGACGTGCACTCTTCTGGTCGGAACAATATGGCGGCCGAATGTTTTCGGTCGGCTTCACAGTCGTGACGTCATGCCCTCTCCTCTTATTTTTACCTCCATGGTAGCAGCACCCTCTATAGAAGAAAGCCTGCGCACGACGTCACAACATGGCGGCGGTGAGAGGCTTAAAGTGCTCTGAAAGATTGTAAGCATTAGCAGTGCACGCTGTTTACAGTGCATTATTTTGTTCAGCAGTGTATTTATTACGTAAATTGGTGTTGTGCACGGTGTGATCGCTACGCTGGACGATTTGTGTGCCGGCCGCGGTGGCCGAGGTGACTGAGGCGCTCCAGTCACGGTCAGCACGGCCACTACGGTCGGGGGTTCGAATCCCCCCTCGGGCATGGATATTTGTGCCGTCCTAGTTCGTAAGTAGTTCATAAGTAGTTTGTAAGTTTAGGGACTGATGACCCCGTAGTTAAGTCCCATAAGCTTAACAAACATTTGAACATTTGAACATTTGAAAGATTTGTGTGTGAGAGAACAACGTGTGATCTCTTGTTTACTGACAAAATGCCGTTTCGCTGTTCTGTGCCGAAATCTAGAGGAAATTACGACTGTGGCCAAAAAGTTAGCGTCTTTAAGCGTCCGGAGAAGAATAACCTAATGGGGGTGGTTACGTAAATAAAATGAATCGCAATATCCAACGGTAAACAGTCATGACTTAAAACTCTTTCATAAGGTTAAACAAAATCGAAAACCTACTCATTAACTTGAAGAAGGAGCCAAGTTATCCTGGGTATTCTTGATATCCATTTCTTCTTCGGACGTTTAAAGACGGTAACTTTAGGCCCACAGTCGTAATTTCCTCTACATTTAGGCATGTAACAGCGAAACGGCATTTTGTCAGTAGAAGAGAGATCACACGTTTTTCTCACACTCACAAATCGTCCAGCGTAGCGATCACACCGTGCACAACACCAATTTACGTAATAAATACGCTCCTGAACGAAAGAACGCACTATAAACAGCATGCACTGCTAATGTTTACAATCTTTCAGCGGACTCTAAGCCTCTCACAGCCGCCATGTTGTGACGTCGTACGCAGGCTTTCTTCTGACTGTAGGTGGCCACAAGGTCGTTAATGACTCACAAGGAAAGTACTTGGGCTCGAACAATAACACATATACACAAAAATCGTATGAGGGATAATGTAAAGATCCCTTATTGCACTAGTGATACTCCGGCATCTGCAAAACTCTGCAGTCGTCCGTTAGAGGCCTCTGCGTGTGCCATGCCGCACTGCACTTTGACCTGTCGGTTCGCCAGTAGGGGCGGTGCAAGGGGTAATTTCTGTCGGTTCTGTGGTAATAAGGAAAATAGTACACTACGATTCATGACATGTTATTCGTTGAAATTTTTCATTCCCACGAGGATGTACCTTAACTAAAATTTTGGAATGCTTTGGTTTGTCAAGGTGTTATCGAATCATCAGTTTAATAAGTCATGGTTGCAAAATTTTAACACGAATTATTTACAGAAGGGTGGAAAGGCTGATAGATACTGACCTCGATCATTTCGGATTCAGAATAAATGCAGGAACACGGTAGGCAATACTCACCTTACACCTATCTTAGAAGATAGATTAAGGAAAGGCTAACCCTACATTTCTAGCTTTTGTAGATTTGGAGAAAGCTTTGGGAAATGTTGACTGAAATACACTCTTTCAAATTCTGAAATTAGCAGGGGTAAAATATAGGGAGCAAGGTTATTTACAATTTGAACATTAACGAAACTTCTGTTATTAGAGTGGAAGGGTATGAAAGGGACGCGGCAGTTGACAAGGAAGTAAGACAGGGATGTAGCCTCTCTCCAATGTTATTCAATTTGTACACTGAGCAAGCTGCGAAGGAAAGGAAGAGGAAATATGGAGAAGGAATTAGAGTTTTGTGATGTTATTTGTGTGGTGAAGCGTCATATGGGGCGGCGATTGCTAATCAATCCTGCTAATGTATTTCGATTAGTTGAGTCGAACTTACGAAGAACCCTTCTTCGTGAAGATGGTATTAGTGTAGAAGATGAGTCATTTGCATTCTTTCTCGTATCTGTTATGGTACAGAAATATGGGCATAAGTTAGATACTGTTGTTACAAACTCATAATATGATAATAGGGATGATAATGACGAACAACTCATTGCAAGCGGTAGTGCTGCGGTAAGTGCGGGGAAGAAGGTTAAAGTTGCAACTATCATCACGTTTTTTGATGACAATTCGCTAGCGAACATTTACGATTATTATTACATAAGTTATAGTTCAGATATCTGCATTACGTATGACGTCTACAATTACATCTATAGTGCTATCTAGAGCATGGTTGCAGAGCTTTACAGAAAAACGACACCCACCAGCACATTGAGGTGTACGTTCATACAGATATGTTTGTTCGAGCCCATGTACTTTCCTTGTCAGTCGTTAATTAACCGAATTCACTTTTCGAGTAACTCATTAAATTCTAAGGTAATTGAAAAAAATTAACGCACTCTAACTTCAGTTTACTTTCATTGATTAATTAATAGTTAGGTACCTATAATACACGTTAAAAATGACGCCGCATCTCTCCACGAAATTTTTTTTCCCCTGAAATCTGACACGTTCGCGTTTCGAAAGTCAATAAGTGCATGGCTATACCGGGCGCGCGAATGATTTAAACTAGTGTTTAGGTGCATTATATGCCTCCTTATGCATACTGGCATGCATGTCACACAATAAAAATAAATAAGACGTCACTAGGCATCATGCCTTGATTATAAACATAAAAGCAATGCCAGGCTGTGTGATGGTGAACCAAGGTCTTTATTGTGTGACATGCATGCCAGTATGCATAAGGAGGCATATAATGCACCTGTTTCATCAGTCTGTCTAGTTCTCTTCCGTGAAGATGGTTTATAACCGAAACCGGTAGAAGTTTGAAAAATAATAAACAGTTGATGGTTTACAGTATGCATTTCCCAAATATCTTTACGGCTGTTGAACCACATCTCAATAAAAATTTGAGTGTTTTTCAACCTTTTGGAATATGCGATCCCGTTCCAAATAAAAATTTTCTGGCTACCTCCTTCCAAGCAACAATTTTTAGGCTACCATCCCCCCCTTCCCACGAATCGTAATAAAACTATTTTTTTCTAAAAGAAAACAAATTTAATCTTCATTCTTTTGCTACAGCTTTCTTTTAAATCGCTGGACAATTTTTCAATTTTTTTAAATTTCATTTTGCGGAATTAGACACATTATCCTATTTTTACATCTTCTTTTACCTATACATTGGTTGCTGAAAACAGTTTTCAGGCTTTGCACTTATTCATCATTAATACACAGTATTATAAAACAATCTATGATATATTCAATTCATAAATAATGTCACACAAGGAACTCATTAATTTTAAGATTAAAAAATATCACTTGGCATACCGTTTTGTATTTATTTTTTATTTTTTCACTGCTCATACACTTTAAGGACCCGTCGTCAAAATACATATGACAGATCTTTAAATACCAGCCGTCACTCCCAACATATCCAGTGACTGTTTTAGAGTAACGTTTGCGTTTATTTTGCAGCTTTATAAAACTCATTAAATAATAAATTATATACATATGGGCTTACTGAAATGCGCTATTACAATATATACATAATTTTGTTGATAGACTCTTAATTATTCCGGCAGCCATGCTGATACTTCAAAAGTTATGCTAATTTAGACACAATTTCAGTTACATCAATAGGCCCTATATAGTATCTTTCAGCTGTCTGGATTAAAAAATATGACATAAATTATTGAAGTATTAAATTTAAAGAGATTCAGAATTACTGTCAATAATAAAAGTGAGACTTTTGCCTTATAAACTGTAATTTTACATAATATTAAAATTGAATTATAAAATTATTAAAAAATTTTGAAATTTAATATTAAAATTAAAAAATTTTAGTCATTATGATATAAAAATTACAGTTAATCAGATATTTAGTCAAAAGTAATTAAAAGTAAAAACTAATAACTTTAGCTTACTGGACTGTAATAGTACAGCACTTTAATTGAGTATGTGTCGATTTTAGAAATAAATTTAAATTAATTTACAATTTGGATGAAAAGTTCCATATCAAAATTGAGTAATACATTAATGATATTAAATTAATAATGAATCAATATTAAAATTGCAATTATTCGAATATACAGTCAAAATTAATAACTTTGGATTCTGGATTGTAATAGTTCAATACATTGATTCAGAAGTGTCAACTGAACCACTTTTTTTTTTATGGTGCAAGTACTGTCTTCTGTGGCAGCGAACCCCACAGCAAGGCTTTGCTACCCCGTGGGGATCGCCACTCACAGATTGAAAAACACTGATGTAAGCAATCAAGACCAAGCCAGAATAACTAGGTGTTGCTGTGTTTTGTTGTTTGATTGCAGTAAGAACTCTCATTTATATTAGATATTATACAAATGTATCTACTGGATGGATCTAATTGCTGTGCTTTCTTCACTAGGCGCCACAAATTAATCAGTAAATGAATAATTTAGAATGTCTCCTTGCTGAATATGTGGCCATGAAACTTTTTGCCTCAGTTGGAATTCGTCCTCCGTAGACTTTTTAATACAGCTATTTTATTCGTATGAAACTAATGACGTTGGGTAAGCCATAATGGTAAATGCATGATTGCATTGTGTGGGTCAAAGATTCAGCAATACTTTTGAACATCGGAAAAATAAATTACGAGGATTAAATACATTATTCAGTTAAAATTTCTTGTCGAAATAAGTTTGTAACACCAACTTAGAGGAAATACATTGTTATTAATGTTATACTATGTTTTCAAAGTAACATAAATTGATTATTTCCTAGACGTTACATACAACTTTTGTATTACATAATATCTGAGATGCGACACTATGCTCTAATTAATTATGGGTATGAAATGTTATTGGGGACCTGTAACATGATTCGTTATGAACACAGTTTTCTACATGAGAC
The DNA here is from genome assembly GCA_026315105.1 of Locusta migratoria. NCBI lineage: Eukaryota > Metazoa > Arthropoda > Insecta > Orthoptera > Acrididae > Locusta > Locusta migratoria. The sequence goes on from CM048744.1 coordinate 545,581,403, forward strand.
ATTATTTAATATCCCGTGTCCACTTCAGTCGACGCCCTTCACTTAACATTATTAGGAGCCTACATAGTAATTACGCATAACTTTGTATGATTTCATTTAACCAACGTCATTATTTTTCATATTTCTTAGCGGTATTAATATGTGGCATAAATGTCGTTAAACGGTCTGTGAATTAAATCTTGTGAGAATATACATTCAAACTAGTTGACCCTTGCCAATAATTCGCACTCTACCGTGATCAGTCACAGATAGGTAAGATAGATACGAGTACACATGTATGCATATATATAAAAGATAATAAATTTTGAATAGTAGTAACACATATTACTGTGATTGTAAGAAAATTTATGTAATTAAATACGATATTATTAATTGCGAAACATATAAATATCAGATATTGACTTTTGATGTTTATTTTATTTTTTGAAAACTTGTTTATTTTAGAAAACTTCTTTGAAACAGTGTTACTACTTATAATGGGATCATCGTTTACTTTGGCTGTACGTGTCTTTAGCACAAGAATTGAAACAACTGCAAGAGCTGTCGTGCCTGTTAGTTAAATTAAATTATTTGTGTATTTTTCGTCGTTACATCGACATGTATTGTATTGAGTAAGAAATTTATTTTGTAAAATCTGAATTGCAGGACAATAATCTATATCTATAAATGTACGTTTATCACGTCGGAACCACAAGACATAAAGAGCTAAAAATTTGTACAGTTACTAATGTCTACCCGGGGAAGACTTTAGGCGCGGTTTTATGGCGATCTGATAGCTATTTATCTATATATATTAATGTGAATGTCTGTTTGGTGTACGCTTATCACGTCCGAACGACAAGACGCAGAGACTTAAATATTTGTACAGTTACTAATTTATACCTGAGGAAGGTTTTAGGCACGGTTTTATAGCGATCTGATAGATATTTAGTAATGCGGAACAATAATTACTATTTGAAAATTATATTTACTCTTTGAAAATGGTTTTTATTGGTTGTATTGTTGCTTGACGGTTGATAATGATAAAAGGGTGGAGTATATTGGGATGGAAAGTTATCGGTGTATATAAAATTCTACGTGTGTTTGTGTGTGCGTGTGTGTGTTAATCTGCAGCGAAAACTACAGAACGCAAACGAATGGTCTGTGTGTAATTGTCCAAAGTCTCCCGTTGTACACCGTAGTAGTTCCATGCCAACAGCTATAAGGGGGTGGAAGATATGGTTGTTGAAAGTCGTAAAATTATTAAAAAAATTCGGACTGAAGGCCAGCAATGACGTTTGTGACTCTATAACAAGGAGGTTAAATACAGCGAAACGCGATGCCACAGACCATATCTTTGGTCTATTCGTGCTACAATACCTTCATCTCTTTCTCTGTAAGGATAAGCATACAAATAAGGAAATATAAGAATAAATAAATAAAGCAGTAAAACAGAAATTTCTTTTAATACATTTCTTAAAAAAATCGATTTGACGTTTCGCGCATTACATCAAGTGATCGATCTGTGATATTATTATAATCATTATTGTTGAATTTCGTGATTCTTCGAAACGAGTGCATTTTTACGTGTGATTTGATCTACATTACTTACTTTCCTGATAAACGGTAAGTGCATAGACTTTTGCATCTGATAGGAATATTTTTCAGTTCTGCTTTATCAGCAACATTTCCTCCAAAATTTACATCGAAACCTCATTGAAGCAACGATTTTGTCAGGAACATCAGCCGGAAATGATGTTTTTATACACTGCATTCCTTTAATCCCTTCAGATATGCAGTTCAAAAGACTTCAGTTTACAGTTCGTCTAGCTTTTGCCATGACAATTGATAAAGCTCAAGGACAATCATTAAACATCGCAGGAATCCATTTACAAGTCTCATGTTTTTCACATGGTCAATTATACGTCGCTTGCTCGAGGGTGGCAACCCAAAAAATCTCTACATTTACGCTCTAAACAATACTACAAATAACTTAGTTTACCAGAATGCCCTAAAATGAAATTAAAATGAATTTGGACATTACTCTCACAATACGTGTTGAGATATTGCAACACAGGCTATAAGGAATAATGCATCTAATATTTATTGTAAATCATTAAACACTTCACATAATTTTTTTTTAAATTTGAATGTAGATTAAAAATGTTTGTGTCTATAGAAGGTATTGTATTTCATTTCATCCTTCAAAACCAGTCTCATAGCACATTACTGAAAGATGTCTTATCTATCACTAGCTGAAAACCCGGCGTGGCCCGGGTATTTATTTATTTAATCCAACCTTTAGTTAGTACTTCTCCTATCCACTCTCTCTGTCCATCTCATTTTTTGTAAAATCATGTTACATTTATCAGAGTATATATAAGAAATCACACGTAAAAATGCACTCGTTTCGAAGTATCCAATCACGAAATTCAACAATAATGATTGTAATAATATCACAGATCGATCACTTGACGTAATGCGCGAAACGACAAATCGATTTTTGTTAAAGAGGTGTATTAAAAGAAATTTCTTTTTTACTGCTTTATTTATTTATTCTTATATTTCCTTATTCGTATGCTTATCCTTACAGAGAAAGAGCAGAACACATTGTAGCAGGCATAGACCGAAGATATGGTCTGCGGAATAATGTTTAGCTGTACGTAACCTCCTTGCTATAGAGACGCAAACGTCATCGGTGGCCTTCAGTCCGAATTTTTTTACAATTTGACGACTTTCAACAACCATATCTTCCACCCCTTATAACTGTCGGCATGGAACTGCTATGGTGCACAACGGGAGACTTCAGACAACAATTACGCACACACCATTCGTTTGTGTTCTGTAGTTTTAGCTGCAGAGCGAAATATTAACACACACACACGTAGAATTTTATATACATCGATTACTTTCCATCCCAATATACTCCACCCTTTTATCATTATCAACCCTCAAGCAACAATAAAACATTTTCAAAGAATAAATATAATTTTGAAAGAATCATTATTGTTCCGCATTTCGCGTTATATTCTTCAAATTACTAAATATCTATGAGATCGCTATAAAACCGTGCCTAAAACCTTCCTCAGGAATAAATTAGTAACTGTACAAATATTTAAGGCTCTGCGTCTTGTCGTTTGGACGTGATAAGCGTACATCGATGAGTCATTCACATTAATATATATATATAAAGCTTGCCTAAAGCCTTCCCCGGGTAAATATTAGTAACTGTACAGATTTTTAGCTCTTTATGTCTTGTGGTTCAGACGTGATAAACGTACACCGAACAGACATTCACATTTATAGATATAGAAGATAATCAACCAACACGCGAGCGGAGTCACGGGCTCAAGCTAGTTTGTAATAAAAAAATTACAAAAAATAGTCAATGTGCGTATATGAAAAATTTTACGTCTGGCCTGGGGTGGGTGCTGTCGTTTGAATGAAGATGTGTGTTCCGGTACGTAAAATTTTAGAAATTAAGCATTGTTTAAGAAGAAAGCTAGTAATTGAGAGACGGTTGTTTGGTAGGCTGCTTGCCGTTGGCGACAACAGGCCGGCCGGTTTATGTAAAGCTGGATGCCGAGGAGGAGAAGTAGCACAAATGGGAGGCGTTATGTGAGCGGCGGGGCCCGCATTTAGCCGGTGAGGTGGTTATATGGTGGCCCAGCCGGGAGACGAGCAAGCGGCGCGAGGGCCGCCACGGCGCATGCGCGGCCGGCCGGCGGAGGGGGGGGGGGGGCGGCGCGGCTTACGTAAAGTCGTTCACGGCGGGGCAGTCAGTGTGCGAGCGAGATTGCGCGCAGTTAGTCTGTGGCGAGTGGCGGGCGAGTGAACAGTGTGCGGCGACGGCGCTACTCGGTGTCTGAGTGACAGATGCGAACCGCGCGACCATGAGTGGAGGCGGCGGAGACGGCGACAGCGGCGCGGCGGCTAGGCGGCGGGTGCGGCAGCTGGCCAGCGCGCTGCTCGAGGCGGCGGTGGGGGCCGGGGGCGGCGCCGGCGGCGGCCCGGGGGCGGCGGGGGGCGGCGCCGCCCCCGCGGCCGGCCACCTGGGCCCGTTCGCGTGCCCGTCGTGCGAGGGCGTGCTCGTGTCGCCCGTGACGCTGGCGTGCGGCCACAGCCTGTGCCGCGTGTGCGCGGCGCGCGAGGCGGGCCGGCCGTGCCGGCGCTGCGTGCTGCGGCTGCCCGCCGCCGGCCACCGCGACGTCACCGTCAGCGCGAGCGCCGGCGTCAACGTGCTGGTGCAGGCGCTCGCCGAGAAGTGGTGGCCGGCCGAGCTGGCGGCCGCGCGGCTCCGCGACCAGGGCAACCAGCTGTTCGCGCGCCGCGACGTGGCCGCCGCGCTGCGCAAGTACGACGACGCGCTCCTCATCGGTGAGTACCGCGGCACTCGCCCGTCTCTGCACTGCCGCCCAGCCTCGCTTCAAATCCCCACACTACGCGACGTTGCTCTACAGAAAAATCCAGTGACAGTTGACTGACAGGTCACACAAAACTGACGTTACTTCGTGCAGCTCATTGTGTGGAAGACGATTGTGCGGACTACAGTAGAGTACCGGAGCACTCGCCTATCTCTGCAATGCCGCCCAGCCTCGCTGGAAATCCCCCACACTACGCGACGTTGCTCTCTAGAAAGATCCAGTGACAGTTCACTGACAGGTCACACAAAACTGACGTTACTTCGCGCAGCTCATTGTTTGGAGGACACTTGCGCGGACTACAATAGAATCTCGCTCGAGTCTGTAATTGTTATCTCGGGTTGAAACATCGAAAGAGTACAAACGTGGAGAACATCGTATGAGCCTAAACTTCAAGACAAGTGTCAGCATCGTCTTATTGGTGGCCAATTCTGAAGGTGCCGATAGCACGCGTCTGCTTCGACCTATGACGTAATGGGCGGGTGTATAGTGTATTGGAAAGAAACGATAAACAATATTGCAAAACACACAAGAAATTAATAAAATACAACTTTTCCATAAACTTATATTGTCAGCCAAAACATACAAACCGTATTATTATTATTATTATTATTATTATTATTTCATTGACACGTTTTAATTCTTTGAGATCATCTTCAGAAACTAATAGTTGCGTCCACAGCCCGTCTGGTCTGTGTTGTGACAAGTATTGAAATATAACAATGAAAAACAAAAGACGTTTGCCACTGTTGGCTGAAAGGTGCAGTTGCTGACTTTCATAAGTCGGTTATATACTTTAAACAAAATTTTCGTTACGCACCAAGGAACTTCGCTTCTGCACAGTGCTCTGACAAGCATTTGCCATTACGGACGAGTAAAGTTTGAAGTAATTAGTGGTTTGGTAATTAAATCAACGCTCTCGGTAGATGGACGGGTGAACGTGAAGTGAGCAGTTTGTATCGTATTTTATAAGGACTAAAGTGAAAAAAAAAAAAAAAAAAAAAAAAAAAAAAAGATCCTCAACACGGCATCGTCAGGGGTCAAAGCCGCTGGGTGACAGGTATCACGTGATTCAGTTGTCTCTGTCACATCAAAATTAATGGTGCATCGTGATTCGAACTTGGATATCTCGCTTTTATTATTAACCATTTTGTTGTCCGTGCTTGCCTTGCAGATAGATTCCAACATCCATATGCCATGCAGTGTCTACTGCCAACGAACACTACCACGTTCCATTATGTAATCCCCGCACAAAGAGAGACGTACAGTGACAATAATGTTGCTTACAGTTTTTGGCTTAAATAATTTGTAGGGTATGCCGTTACGACGAAGTGTACAGTGCAAATATGTATGAAGAACAACGTTGGGATTGGTTACGCCTTTAAACGCGGGTACTGTGCAATGTGAATAGCCTTGTTCGTCTAGAGGGCGAGCTTGTGACAGAAATATGACGCCTGTGTCATCGACCTGGTGTTAAGGTATTAATCAGTCGTTATGTCTGGGTAAAAAAAAAACTGTTAACAAACACGTTTTTATGACTGTGAAATGGACAAAATAATAGATAATACTAAGGGTTGCGTAACTATATTTGTCAAGAAAGTGACAGTATTCTGTTACAATAACGTTACTGTTATGTAACACGGGAGGAACATTGTTCTTTGACTTGACAGAAAGTCGAAGTCTCCGGATTTTGAAACGTGAGTGACAGATAATTTTGTCTTCATATATTGATCTCTTTCTTAGAATGATATACACAGAAGGGGGTGAGTGATCTCATGTTATTTGTTTCCTAAACTTTCGCCAAAGTGTCGTCTTGAGCGGCGATGGGAGTAGTTTCAGTAAATGCATCTATCACCTCGTTGAAAGAAGAACAAATGCTTATTGCATCTTCGGGAAGCGTATTGGTAATAATCTTCGTGTTGTATCGAGTGGTACTGACGTTCCGTGGAGGATTCAAAGATGCAGCCGGTTTGCATCTGAGGTTAAATCTGTTACCGTGTAGTGATGTTCACCTCTGAATCATGCTGGCAGCGACGTAGTCCCTCCAATGCGAGGAGCGACTAGACGAGACCAGTATGTGCTCGGTGGCACGGAGCGTAGGAGTCGTTGACGGGCGTAGCGGCGTGTGTCACCGGTGACGCGTCTTCCCCCTGAGTCAAGTACCTCGCGAGGACAAAGCAGGAACCGGCTACGTAGAAAAGGCCTTGCGACACTCCGTCGCGAAAAAGCGTACAGTTAGGCGAAACCGTTACACCGAAGCTCTGGCAAGACCGCGCTCGGGGGGAGGCGGCTCTGTACCTGTCAACGTGACGTCACACTGGCTGCAGCCAATGCTAGCCACCTCTCCTGCAAACTGATGTCCTCGCAGCTCTTGACTTGACCACAGCTGAATATTTTACAGATATTTTACTGACCTGTTCCGAAGTCCTCGGTATTGTGGGTGTACATATTTGTCAGTAGAGGACCTCACTTGCGGGTATTTCCGTTTGAGTGACCTGTGCTGCACGAACACGTCAGCGGCATTGACTGGACAGTTACGTAATGATTTGCAAGAAACCTTTCGGTAACGTCGAGGTGCGTTCGTGGCAGAAACGTTCCTTCTTTTTCTCCTGGAGACGGAATTTGCTTCTTCGGCGAAAGAAATAACTTTCCAGACTTATCTAAAAATTTCGGTATATTTTATTAATCTCTACGGAAATTTTTTAATACTGATTTTGCAGACAAGATCGCATTTTTCATTTATTATGTTACCGGTTTCGGCGTGCTCGACGCCATCTTCAGACTTGTCGTAATTTACGTAACTTCACGACATTTTAATATACTAAAAGAGTACATCCAGGTTGAGTCATCACTAAACATAAAATTAGTAGTCACATATAAAATATATACATCCATCTCCTAATGGTTCTGAAGCGAGGCACTTCAAAGTCTAAGACTTTGAACTCTAAGTCACCGGATTTTGAAACGTGACTTTGAAAAATGTTCAAATGTTTGTAAATCTATCGGACCAAACTGCGTGGTCATCAGTCCGTAGCTTACAAACTACTTAAACCTTGGTAAACTAATCTACGGAAAAACACACACCCATGCCCCAGGGAGGACTCGAACCTCCACGGCGGGCAACCTCGCGCTCCGCAGCGAGACGCTTTAGACCGCTCGGCTACTCCACCGCGGCGTGACTTTGAAGTACCTCGCTTCAGAACCATTAGAAGATGGATGTATATATTTTATTTGTGACTACTAATTTTATGTTTAGTGATGCCTCAACCTGGATGTACTCTTTTAGTATATAAAAATGTCGTGAAGTTATGTAAATTACGACAGGTCTGAAGATGGCGTCGAGCACACCGAAACCGGTAACATAATAAATAAAAAATGCGATCTTGGCTGCAAAATCATTATTAAACAATTATAGATCGCCCCATCGAACTATGAGTTCCTTATATCTACGGAAATTGATTGCGGAGTCCAATCACTCACTTGATTAATAAGGAAATATTTGCAAACTAAAACACACAATTGGACGAATTTTGGCCGGCTGGTAACGTTTCAGTGCAGCATCATTACGTAATGAGAATGAGTTACTTTGTAGTCGGAGACCAGTAAAACGGTACCGTGTCCATTCCACGCAGCAGAGACAGTTGCGAAGGTAATCTGGTCGGCTGCATTCGCAGTGCAGCATTTTTAGAAGCGGCGGGACTAGAACGGTGGGCCCAGCAACAATATCTCCAGGAAGATGCACGTGACAGCTTTATATAACGCCAAACTCGTCGCGGGACTTACGAAACGATGGGTGACTGGCGGGGTACTACGTAATCACGAGTTCTCTTGCGCAGTTCACGCCGGGACTAGACGGTTGCTCACGGTATAGGGTTGCTACACTGTCACGGGGGGAGGGCGTTCGGGACTGTCTCGGTGAGGTAAATATGTTTTGACTGTCTTGTGTAATCTTTAACGCAAAAGAAATACAATTTCTTCTCATCCAATTCATACGGTGGTCAGCTTGTCCCTTAACTAAAAACTGCACCCTGATCAGTACAATTGTTCCTGACAATTTTTTTTTTTTTTTTTTTTTTTTTTTTTTTTTTTTTTTTTTTTTTTGCTGTTTTTATTTTTTATTCCGTTTCTGCCAGACACGAATCCAGTTGGATATTGAGCTTCAATCCCGTTCTCCTACAAGCTTTACGCCTGTTTCTTCTTAACCCTGTGATACAAGAATTGTTAGAAAATGAAAAAAATTAAAATATTTATTTATTTAGTGCGGTTCTGCCAGAGACGAATCCAGGGGGATATTGGGTTTCAATTCCGCCCTTCTCCTCCAAGCTTTACGTCTGTTTCTCCTTAACCCTGTTAAGCAAGAACGGCTAGAAAATGGAACATTTTGTAATAGGGTTTATATTATCTTTTATTGTCCGTGAGACGTTGCGATTGATTTTTGTTCCATTTACATGTTTCACTCTGTTTGAATCATCTCCAGTATCTTGTAGTTGCGTCCGCAATTCGTCTCACCTGCGTAATGACAAGTACTGTCATAACGCTGTCGAGACAGGTTGCGGAGCAACTTCAAAATGCTGAAGATGAACTAATGTTATTAAATATGTAAATGAAAAAAAAAAACCATTCGCAACTAGTTACTGACAATAATGTAAGAAATCTTAGGGTTTAATGACCCATCGACAGCGTGGTCATTGGAGCTCTCGCTCTGACTTTTGTGTAAGGATGGGGAAGCAAATCGGACGTGCCCCTTTGAAAGGAACCATCCCGGCACTCTGTAGTAATGATTTAGGGAAATTACAGAAACTCTAAATCTGAATAGCAGGAGATGGATTTGAACCACGTCCTCCCACACGCGAGTCCAGTGTGCTAACCACTGCGCCATCTCGTCCGGTGGACAATAAAAGATAATTGTTTTAAATAATAGCACACTTCCAGAATGAAACTTTCACTCTGCAGCGGAGTGTGCGCTGATATGAAACTTCCTGAGGCGAGGTACTGGCAGAAGTAAAGTTGTGAGGCGGCATCGTGAGTCGTGTCGGGATAACTCATCGGTAGAGCACTTGCACGCGAAAGCCAAAGGTCCCAGGTTTGAGTCCCGGTTACGGCACACAATTTTAATCTGCCAGGAAGTTTCAATAGCACACTTGCTGACAGTCGATTATGTCGGATATAGTAAAAATGAATGTTATGACAAAATTGAAATAAAAAATTAAAATTTAATATTTGCTAAGTCAAATACAGCAAAGTACACTCTGGGGAACACTGTGCCCTTAACGTCATGCGAGTCTTTTCTGCGAGTTTTTCCTTTTTTTCTGTCGAATCTTTGGAAGCAGTTGGGAGCAAGAGACTCCTTGCATGTCGTGTAAATGTAGTTTGTCTCTTTTCTTAATGAAATTAGTGCTATGCCGTTCGCTCGCTGCCGCTTCAGGTTCAAAAATGTTCAAATGTTTGTAGAGTCTATGGGACTTAACTACGTGGTCATCAGTCCCTAAACTTACAAACTACTTATGAACTACTTACAACTAAGGACGGCACAAATATCCATGCCCGAGGGGGGATTCGAACCCCCGACCGTAGTGGCTGGAGCTTCAGGTTCACCACGCTGGTACACTAATGTCTTCGAGTGCAAAATTGATGTTTATAAGTTCAGGCTGCGACTCCTGCGTTGGAGTACCTACCAGGAAGGTCCACTAGATTCAAAGCGTATACGAGTTGAAAAACGATTGCAGGCGCACACAAATACGTACAGTGACGGACGTCCTCTACATTGGACGCTATCCCCAACAGTGTTAATCTGAAAGAACCTTGAGCTTTCAGAAGTCTCGATACTTGTTGGTATTAGACTAAGAAAACGCCTTATTTTGGTACAGGATATTTCGAAACGCCAGTGACATAAAATTTCTATGATCTCTGCCCGTTCCCCCCTCTTCACAGCCACTTAAAAGTCAAGAATTCGGCCCTTTTGCGTGGCGTGTGGTTTCTTGTACGGTTTTACTTATTTCCAGAAGTGGCAGCATCCGTGTAAGACGACTGCATACCGCGTCACGTAAGGTGCTTGTGCATGAAATTTCGGCCTGCGTGTTCGCGACCCTGCAACCATAGAAGAGAGCACAGACACGGTCTTCCTTTACGCAACGGGAGCAGCCGGCGACCAGTTACGAAACGGTATGGCGAACGAGGAAGTGCCGGCCGTCGCGTAATAGCGCCATCTCGGCAATTGTAGACACCGCAGGCACTCACTGTCTGCCGGACACGGCCTAGGGCGGCCGCCGGGCCGCGGAGACGAATGCAGAATCGAAACCTTCGTCGCTTACGTAACTGCGACCAGATGGACGCCACGGGCACTGATCTTTGGCCTCCCGGTCTCTTCTGTCCCGTACAGTGTGAGATAGTGCCTGCTCCTCTTACGTAATCACTCGAAATTTGATTTTCACCAACAGTATTTAAAAAGCGTCTGTCTGCAATACCTGTCTCAGTGTCTTTATGTTCCAAGACGTTGACTAATGTATCCCTGATATCGCAACAATGACAGGCTCGTTATAACAGCTGTGAAACTGCATGACCTCAGTATGGAACACAAGCTTTGTGCGTGCAGTTGTATAGCCCTGAAGCAGAGTTGCGAAACTGTGCGACAAATTCTCCTTTCAACCCATAACCTCATTTCTGAGTGTGTCACTTCAGTTTTGAAACGATTCGTCGTAAGCATACTATTCTTTTGATACCGTCTCCTATTTCTTCCTAATCAGTGGCTAGCGTGACAGTATCACTAATGAGCTATCAGCGATTTACTTTCTTGGTATACGCCTCACTGAAAATTTTATGTTTCAGACTTTTCTCTTTCAATTCGTTTTATATTGTCGTCCAATTTCCTCTCTCTCTAATTCTTTCTTCACCACCACGCATCAGCTACACCCACCATTGCCACTAATCTGTCGTACGTATTCTAGTTTTGTCCATCCTCACAATTGTTTCCGTTCTAGTCACCTTTGTAAGTAGATACCTGTCTTGCGTATGTCCCGCGCAAACGGCCGCTTCTCTTGTAAGAATTTACATTTGGGTGAATTCTGCACCGTTCCCGTACAGTTAACTGTACACGTACGGTCAGCACTAATCAGTCGTTGTTGAAGTACAGTCTCTTAGTATCGAAAAATCTAGATTTCGGCTAGTAAGTGAAACTAATTAATCGAGAATGGCTACTTACTGGATTTGCTGTAGCGAAAGATTGCATTTCAACGGCGTTTGACTGCTGATACCCTGTTTAAAACAGTTGTGGGACGCTATACTTTCCAAACGAAAGGTAATTCGATGTCCGTCCATGTTTTATAATTCATCTGTTGAGGACGTTAACTTTCGTGAATTATTCGATAACACGACATCCTTCAAAGTAGCTATGGTGGTTCCTACAGGGTTTCATAGCTCGGGGTACCTGACGCTGTGACTATTGGAATCTACATATTCGACTATTTGATACGCTACCGTAAATATATACCATAGACGAATAAAGTTCCTTTTTCTATAAAATAGCTTAAAAACTTACATTCAATTATAACTCTGCTGCAGGTCTTGTTAAGTTCAATTTGGTATACCCGACGTTCTAATTAACACACTTAAAAAAAAAAAAAAAAAAAAAAAGAAACATACTTGTACATGTAAAGTATGTCAGGTTCCAAGTGTAGTTAACTTGCGTGAATGCGAAAATTTCTCTACTTCTTCCACATTAAATAACTAATAAACGCATGCAATTTCCCCATTTTTCACAGTTTCATACATTGCAGAAGGTGTCCGGTCGAGAACCGAACCCAGAACTTTTTTACTGGGTAAAGTTACGAGGTACATAAGTTTCCCGAATGAAGAGTAGAATATGCCAAGCAGACAATAAATACACTGTACGGTGAAGTAGGAACTCGTTCATCAGACCCCGAGGCATGCCATCTTGCCCGACTACCGGGTAATCTTTTGTCTGCGGCGCCGTTGGGATCAGTACTCCGCTCTCCCAGGTGTTCTAGCTTTCCGGACGAGTTTCATTCGCGTAGACCCACGTCTTCAAGAATCCGACGATCAACGGACCCATTTCCAGGAATTCCAGCGAGGATAAAACTCTGGCAGCTGGAAGTGAAAGCAGGTTTGCGCTTCAGTGTCCTATCGACGACGAGGTCACAGCAGGAGAAACAGGGGATCATGCTGAGGAGTACTTAGTAAGGAAAAACAATAAAAGTAAAAACACGAAAAACTGAAGTGTGGAAACGAGGACGTGGATCAGATCCCTTATCTGAGCCCCGTATCTTACCAATGAGTCGCCTTGCTAGGGAACTGAAGACAGTTCCGTCACATGACAGACACGTTAACCTTAAGGCTACGGAGAAGGACATAGTGTATTACGGAGAAGTAATTTTACTTTTAATATAAAAAAATACTTACTTAACATACTACTTATATGAAATACCGCGCGAATTTTTTTCTGTTGTGTAAAAAAACCCTGTAAGGATTGATCAAGGAGAGGATACGAGACAAAACAGGTGTTATGGACCTATGTCCAAAAATGCATGTTTTCCATGCTAGTGACTATTTAGTCATACTTTGTTACAGAGGCTGCAGTCTAAGACACACTGTTCAATGCATCAACATTTACAAAATGTTCAAATGTTCGTAAAACTTATGGGACTTAACTACGGGGTCATCAGTCCCTAAGCTTACAAACTACTTATGAACTAGCTAAGACTAAGGACGGCACAAATATCCATGCCCGAGGGGGGATTCGAACCCCCGACCGTAGTGGCCGTGCAGACCGTGACTGGAGCGCCTCAGTACCCTCGGCCACCGCGGCCGGCCAACATTTACAGTAAAATAGTTTCCTCTTAGAGGTTGGTACTGTTCTTCATACTGCGCCATAGATGATTCGAATGGTTATGTGGCTGCTACATGATGGTGCTCCAGCCGTTAGCGTCCGGACGCATTCTTAATCGTGTGTTACCAGGTCGATGGATCAGGTCCAGTTGTATGGCCTGTTCGTTCAGCGGGTATCAACCCGTGCGATTTTTCTTTCTGGGACCATCTCAAAAGTACCTGTATACAAAGCCCATTCCAGGTAGGGAAACACTGGTATTCATGGAGCGTTGTCGCCACTACAACTGTAGCTCTCGTGGATCAAAGGCAGTATGAATATGCAGGCTTTGAGGCACATGGAAACCAGTTTCAACACGTAGTGTAACTGTAGCTTTATTGCACAGCGCTTATTACATCGCAGTTACAAATTCTTATTGAATAAATGGTCTCTAGCATGGGAATTATGCACTTACGAACTTCATGAGACCGGCTCCTCTCATCGATCAATTCCTAAAATTCATACGCGGTGGGAAAAAAATCACTATGTATATCAGTGTAGAGATCTTTAACCCTCATAATTCTTCGTGGAATTGTATCACAAACGTAGCGAGGTATCTATTGCATGGTACGAAATTCTAACTGCTAACTGCTCAGGGATATCTGTCATAACATTGTATTATTAATGAACATTGTCCAGTTGCCGCACGAAGCATGGTAACATGTGCGGTTCATGCATATTTATTTGATTACATTAGCGGGAGGTGCGTGCCACGAACGACGAGACTGTGTCCTACTATCGCCTCGTACCCAAAAACGCTGCCTGAATTGTGACGCTGCCGCGTGACACGTCACTGTGACCCCTGACCTCTGTCCTTTGGCATTCCGCGGGCGCCTTTGTCCCGAGGATTTCATTTGGAACGCAGAGGATTGCCTGGAGCTTTTCGGTGAGGCCGTACACGTGCCTCTTCTATTGTTCGTTGTTGATTTGTGTCGAAGATAGCCCATATTTTCCAGTTGGGAGAGCTATAGATCAGACCGAAAAAGCTGTCGTATTCTGCATGTATATCGTTGGGAAGACCTTCTACGTCTAGGATTTGTCAACTGCCCATGTTTCAACATCCGACTGCACACGCTAAGTAGCGACATGGCTACTTGGAGATACTAAATGTCTCAGAAACCGAACTGATTATCAACACACGTAACAGCGCAAGATAGATGTACGTTGTAGCTTCGCCTCGGTGGTCTTTTTGTGAGTCCAACTGGAAAAGTACATACCGGTACTTCAGTGGCGGACTAAGGCTGTCGGAGGCCCGGGGCGGCGGCAAAACAGAAAAACGTGGAAGGCGTTTGGAGGCCCCCCAAGACCTGAAACATTGGATCTAAGGTTACGGGTAAGTGCACCGTTTTTCATGCGTTTGTCTGTGAAAACAAAAATACATCCACCCTCAACCTCTCGATGGTAAAGGTTGAAATAAGTAAGACGATTGATCGCAAAGCTGGATACACGCGAAACAGATCATTTCATACACCACCACCTTTTAAGTGTCTAGTATTTCAACTGAGCTGAAGCTACTCTACATTTCGGAAATGACTAAGATTTTGCATTAAAAAAATTTTAAAAATGCAAAATATGTATTCGTAAATGTGTGTACGAATCGTCGACAGATGTACAATTTTTGGTGATTTTTAAATTGATATTTCAATAGCTGAGTTGGTTTCTATTGCTGACAAAGACGAGGAAGGCTACTATACTACATCGCCTGCTAGTCTTACCCGGGCACGAGTTGCTTGATTTTGTTTCAGATTATATGGGAAAGAAACAAAGAAGAAAGCGCACATTTCTAATATGTGTAATTTTATAATTATTTATGAATGCATTTTTTAAATCACGAAACGCTGTTACAAAAAGTCGCTCGAAAGCTGTACCTGGAATACCAAGAGCACAGCTTTCATATGTCGAAATCTAGTACTACCATTCCTTCAAGATTCAACAATTTTGTCTACTATGAAAGATGTTACCTGGTTTTTAACTTTTGTAACACAAAAGTATCTGTAAATTACACGAGGTACAGTCTCTGTCAATAAAGATCGGTAAATAGTCCTGTAACATTAACGTACGTGAACTATGAACCACAGTTACCTTACTGTCCTTCGAAATAGTCACCTCCCATAACTACGCACTGCTGAGCTCTGCAATACGTGTGCTGGAAACTTTGCACAAAGTCTTCCTTTGGGATGGTTTCGTTGGATGTCAGGAATATTGTCAAACCTTTTTCCTTTCAAAGGAAGTTTAAGTCAAGAAAATAGGAAGCAGTCTGGAGGGTTGAGATCCGGCGAATATGGTGGATGTTTTTGTTGCACGACAACGCTCCCCACAGCCAATATCGTCAAACAGTTCCTGGCAAAATAGGGGGTGTTGCAACTTGAACATCCACCCTCCAGACTTTTTCCAATTTCCTCGACTCAAACTTTCTTTGAAAGAAAGGAGATTTGGCGATACTCATCACGTCCAACGAAACGTTTCCAGGACATGTATTGCAGAGCTCAGCGGGGCATAGATATGGGAGGTGACTATTTCGAAGGACAGTAAGGTAACTGTAGTTCATAGTTCACCTAATTTATGTTGCACCTTAATTCCGCAAGACAGTGGTCTTTCCTAATATACATTTTTTTTTCGTCTAAAACGCGAGATGATTCAGTTGAAGCAATGTATAATCAGTCCTTAATGAGTCGCGGATGATATGCTGGATACGAGACCACGCTCCAACAACTTCTGAAAGGAAAAATTTTCTGAAGTATTTTAGGCACAGCATCCTACAGTTAACAGAAAGCGTAATTAAGCTGTCGGAACTGTTTCCTATCGTCCATGGAATCCAGATGTTACCTTTCTGAAACAAGAGTGGTCTCCCACTGAAAGCACTGCCAGAGTTGGATTTCCTAGAATGATCATATAAGCAATCTCAAATATTGGACAAAAATTTTGTTACTAGCCGGCCGCGGTGGCCGAAGGGACTGAGGCGCTCCAGTCACGGTCTGCACGGCCACTGCGGTCGGGGTTCGAATCCCCCCTCGGGCATGGATATTTGTGCCGTCTTTAGTGTTAGGTAGTTTATAAGTAGTTTGTAAGTTTAGGGACTGATGACTCCGTAGTTCCATAAGCTATGCAAACCTTTTCTTTTCTCTCTCTTTTTTTTTTTTTTTTTTTTTTTCCCAGCAAGGTATCTAAACGTCATTTGAGACAGTCACGTATGTCGCTAAAGTCGCTAGAAACACAAATGGCGTCGAGAAGGTGCATGGTGTGGTACTATTCGAGGAACGAACTCGGATGGAGGTTGGGTGAGGTTGTAGGGGAGGAGGGGGAGGGGCTGCTAGAGGCAGCTGTTGTCTCCTCGACGTTACGTAACGCCAGGCGAGCCTTGCGATCGTTGGCAGTTGCGGATCTCGTTTTGCGACGCGCACTGACGTGACCCTGCCTCGCAGCTGCTGGGTTTCTGACATGCAGATTGTCAGGCAGCAAATACTCTCTGACAACCCCAAGGGGATTTTCTCCCTCTTTTTGTAAATACAGCATTGTAGTCGATGTCGAGGTAAGGAGCCCATTAACAGCGTAGGCTTATTCTATACAGTACAGTACTAAATAGGACTTCCACGGCTGCTTATGACTTTAAACAGCTCTCTTCTGTAATAGAAGGGCATGGTACGTGCAATGGAAAAAACCTGATAGGTGCCACTGGAGGATTCTATAGACGATAATGTATTCAACCATGTGTTCTACGTAAGGATGCGCCCACTGTTTGGGTAGTGGAGTATTGTGATTGTATTCTATACATGAAATTCGAATAAAATGTAGAAACCTGGTGCAAATACACACACTAGTCTTCTTCCCAAAGACGCCTTAGTTGGTCGCCCAATGTAACATGCTCATTGAACAAAAGAGCTTCCGTCAGTATGCTATTAAGCCTTTGTTCACCGAAATGTAGCCGGCCGCGGTGGCCGAGGGGATTGAGGCGCTCCAGTCACGGTCTGCACGGCCACTACTGTCGGGTGTTCGAATCCCCCCTCGGGCATGGATATTTGTGCCGTCCTTAGTATTAGCTAGTTCATAAGTAGTTTTTAAGTTTAGGGACTGATGACCCCATAGTTAAGTCCCATAAGCTATACAAACATTTGAACATTTTTTAACCGAAATGTATAGAGGCTCACCAGTCTGTTGGTAGATCCTCCAGAACAGAAACGTGACCATAACTCAGTACTTGTGTCTCGTACAGCAATGAACTTTGCCGCTACTTCTTTTACTGCATCTACATAATAAATAGTCTGCAAGCCACGATATGGAACGCGGCGGAGGGTACCTTGTACCACAATCAGTCATTTCCTTTTCTATTTCACTCTCAAATAGATCGCGGTAAGGCGTGAGCCTTAATATTTCATATCTTTATGGTCACCTGGCGAAATGTAAACTGACGTCAGTAAAATCGCTAAGCAGTCATCTTCAAACGCCGACTCTAATTTTCCTGTGGGGATCTCCAGTTGCGTTCCATGTTCGTAACACTTGCTGCTGATATAAGCTACCAGTAACGGATCTAGCAAGCCGCGTCTGAATTGCTTCTACTTTGTGCTTAAAACGGACCTGGTGAGAATCCAAAACAACAGCATTACTCAAGATGAGTGTCGCTAGTGTTCTATATGTGGTCTTCTGTACAGATGACGCACAGCTTCCCAAGTCTCCCGTCCGCCTTCTCCACGACTGTCTTTCAATGCTGCTTCCATTTCATATCGGTCAGCAACATTACGCCTAGAAATGTAACCAGCGCGGCTGTGACTATTGATGCTGTATTCATATATTTAGGGGATTGTTTATCCTACTCATCTGCAATAACTTATGTTACACTAAATTAAAAATTACCTACCATTTAACACATCAACTAATTGCTTTCCGTCTCAAGGAAATTTATCACTTTGTAACTCGAAATATAGTTAAGAATTCTACGGGACGTCTGTTAATTTTTGTGTATCCATTCTTTTATCCTTTTCTAGATAGGAGTCTGCTGTACTACTTTTCAAGTTAGATGAGACGATGGATTATAGACGATTTTGATTTCGGCCGAAATCAGGCCACCTTCCGGTCTCAAAATGGGTATCAGTTATACATTTCAATACTAGCGATCGTAATAATACTTTACAAGCTGATCCGTGTGTTGCTTGCAAAATAAAATGATTCTCACGCCGGTATTATTCTGCATATCTCAGGTGGTGTGACACTTATCTTGTTTTGTTAACAACTAATGGAACCTGGAAACTAAGGGAACCGCTTGTAAAGTGTTATTATGATTGCGAGTATTGAAATATATAACTGATAACCATTTTGAGACCCAAAGATGACTCGATTTGGGCTGGATTCGATCGTCTGCAATAAAAATTTCTGTTACAGGTATGTTATTTCAATTTTTAACCTGATTTAACTGTATACAGGATCTGGGATGGGAATCATTACAACAACGACGCTTATCGCTGCGGCGTGGTCTACTTGCGAAACTCCAATCGCCAACATTCTCCTCCGAATGCGAAAATATATTGTTGACTCCCACTTACATAGGTAGAAATGATTATCAGAATAAAATACGAGAAATCAGAGCTGGAACGGAGAGATTTAGATGTTCTTTCTTCCCGCGCGCTATTCGAGAATGGATTGGGAGATAAATAGTATAAATGTGGTTCGATGAACCCTCTACCAGGCACTTAAATGTGATTTGCAGAGTATCCCATGTAGATGTAGATCATAACGCATGACGCTGGTAATGAGTATAGATATTCAGGAAACACTATTCACGCAGTGCTAAACGCAGAATGGAAGCTAAATTCTTCCAAAAATGTTATGTGATGTGATTGCATCCTGCAGTAATACTGGTCGTTCGCCGGCCGCGGTGACCGAGGGGACTGAGGCGCGCAATCACGGTCTACAAGGCCACTACGGTCTGGGGTTCGAATCCCCCCTCGGGCATGGATATTTGTGCCGGCCTTAGTGTTAGCTAGTTCGTAAGTAGTTTGTAAGTTTAGGGACTGATGACCCCGTAGTTAAGTCCCTTAAGGTACACAAACATTTGAACATTTTTAATACTTGTCGTTCTTGTCGTACGTCAGTAGCATTCAGTTGCTGAGGTCCAGGCATCATGACGTTTCCTTTACTAGAAAAGTTGTGTATTTTTCTCGTAATGTATATTGCGGCTCTTTGGTTTGTTATGATGTTCCTACATCGCACTGACCCTTCTTATCTGTGAGTTCTGTCAGAGAGTTGTTCTCGTAAGAAATGCGAGGCAGCGAGCGACTGCAGACGCGGCGAGCCCGCGGTGCAAGATGAGAGCGACCGTGCGCCGTATTGATCGCGTGTTGCGCGGGCCTTGGGCATTCGCGGTCCGTGGGCCGCTCTGAGCAGCCAAAAGCCACCGCCCACGACTACCGGGGTCTAACTTTAAAAGCATAGCGCATCTGGCGTCACCAGTTCACTAATGCTTTACAGTTCAAAAAATGTTCAAATGTTTGTAATTCTATCGGACCAAACTGCGTGGTCATCAGTCCGTAGCTTACAAACCACTTAAACCTAGGTAAACCAACCTACGGACAACACACACACCCATACCCCAGGGAGGACTCGAACCTCCACGGCGAGCAACCGCACGCTCCGCAGCGAGACGCTCGGTTACTCGACCGCGGCAATGACAATGAAGTCGCAATGAACTTCACCTCATTATGAACGACTAGACAGATTGCTCAAGTGTTTGGGACCCGCAGTAGATCAGTTTAAAGGAAGACATAGAGGCGATACAGAGGGGAGCAGCTACCGGTAGGTTCGACCAATGCGCGAGTGTCACGGAAATGCTCCCGCAACTCAATTGGGGATCGCTGGAGGAAAGGCGACGTTCTTTCCGTGAATTTCTGTTGAGGAAATTTAGAGGGCCGGAATCTGAAGCTGAGTGTAGTACGATCTTGCTACCTCCTTCTTACATTTCCCGTAAAGATCACAAAGACAAGAGAAATTAGGGCTCGTACGGAGGCATAAAGGCATTCTTTTTTCCGCGTTCTATTTGGGAGTGGAATCGGAAAGGAAATGCCTAGCAGTGGTACAGTGTACCTTGCGCCAAGCACCTTACGGTGGATTGCGGAGTATGTATGTAGATGTAGAACAGCAAAATTCACTGATGCATTCCTTCAATTACCAACAATTGATTTCTATAATGCATGAAAGTTGAACATGTACTCTCTGAGCGTACTAGCCATAGATGATCATATTTCGTTTCTTGATAAATTATAGGCTAACATGGCTGCTACGAAATATTACTATACTCCGCGTCACGTTGGAAGCCGGCCCAGTTTTCAAAATGTTCAAATGTTTGTACAGCTTATGGGACTTAGCTACGGGGTCATCAGTCCCTAAACTTACAAACTACCTATGAACTAACTAAGACTAAGGACGGCACAAATATCCATGCCCGATGGAGGATTCGAACCCCCGACCGTAGTGGCCGTGCAGACCGTGACTGAAGCGCCTCAGTCTCCTCGGCCACCGCGGCCGGCCCCAGTTTTCAGCCGTTCTGCGCATCCCCCTCCATTACCGCACAGCACAGGCAGCCAATAATATTCATGCTCTAGGTGCGGTGTTGGCCGTGTTTCCCCAGCAGGCTCCACTGTTGAGTGCATTTTTGCTGTTCGTGCAATCAGACTTCAGCTATAGGCACAGCGTTTTACATTTATTAATTCTTTTCCTCCGATACTATTCGCAACACAGTTTGCAGGTTTTATTTGACTACCTGAAAAATTATATCATTGTACTACACATGCATCAGGGCGTATATCACACACTTTTAACTGCATGGAAATAATACCGTTTGCTTACAATGGCGCGCTGTTAAAGTTGACGTTTAAATTTATTACTTGTTTCCTACCGTCTCTGCTCAAAATATACTTTGCATACTGTAACTACATATTGCACTTGATGTACCGCAGAATTATCATCATATGACTCCTTGCTCAGGAGGTATGATACCGTGAACGTTAAGATATGTGAATAACTTACTTTTGCTTCACAATGGAGCACTGATTAACCACACTTCATTTAACCAGTATTCACAGTAATCATGCATTTGAAGATGTGTTCCATATAGGAACTCAGTTTTTACAGATTTACTATTCAAAGTAGATTGCAACTGGAGCTGTGATCAAGGGAGAAATTCAAATTCGGAACAAAGCCGTAAGTTGAACAGAAGGAGGGGCCCATCAATAAAACTTCTTACTCCCGCAGTAGGCAACGAAACGTCGGCAGTAAGAAATTTTATTGATGGACCACGGCAACTTTGCCCGGAAGTTTCACTTAATGAAGATGTCGGCCGTGAAAGCCTACATTCTGTTTAGTAGGCAAGCACGTTACCCATTTTTTTGTTCATCTGGTAGATCTATAATTCGCGGTCGAGTTTGTTCGTTCAACGGTTCAGCCACAGTTGCCTTATAGATACCGCGGCACGAGGCAGAACTACATGCTGTAAGGCAGTGCATGCAGTTGCGGTGTCCATAAGACTGCTGTGGTTGAGTAGTTAAAGTGCATGTTTAGTAAACAGTAGGTCCTGGGTTCGAATCCCGCTCGCAGTACAAATTTTAATTAAATGCCTCTCCTTCTCTTCAACATCTTTGATATATCGAGAGAAAATATGTCTCTGGGATTGATTTTTTATTTGAAACCTTAGTGTGTTTTTCTGTTGTCTCGTTTAGTATAAAATTTACTACAGCTAGACGCACGAGTCTCTTAGGTAACCTAACTTCACCCATGTGTGTAACATGACCCCCACCACCCAAGCCTGTTCGCTCTGGTCATCTGTGGTCTCCATTTCCAGTTTGTCTGTGTTGTCCCCATTATGGATACCCTCCTACCATTGTTCCCATCTAATAGTACCTGCAATCATCCGTGGTATTTGTAACCTCAACCTTAGTAATAATGTAACCTGCATCATCCCAGCTTTCACTCGCATACAGCAAAGTTGGACGGAAGACTGAACAGTACACTGATTACTTACGGTAATCTAAAGGTAGATCGCTTTGCTACTCCTTGAATCCAATTCTTTCACTGTGTTACCATTTTATGACACAATACATCCTTAGTACTGGAAACTGTTTACCTCTTCTTACTTCGCTCCTACTATTTGGCACACAATCTTTTTAAATATCTTTCCTGCAAACATTACTTTCAATAAATGCAGTGAATTACAATAAATAACTTCAAATAATGCGACGTTGGATCTAGGGCCTTCTCATTTATCAAGACGAAACTTTGCTGATCGCCATCCTGTCCTGATCGTGCCAGGTAATTATAATCACACTGTTTTCATCAGAAACTGCACAGTTCAAATATCTGTAAATCTATCGGACCAAACTGCGTGGTCATCAGTCCGTAGCTTATAAACTACTTAAACCTAGGTAAACTAACCTAAGGGCAAACACACACACCCACATGCCCCAGGGAGGACTGGAACCTCCACGGCGAGCAACCGCGCGGTCCGCAGTGAGGCGCTTTAGACCGCTCGGCTACTCCACCGCGGCAGCGTGCTGACTGATGATGTTAATATTTCTTTTCTTTCAAATCTGAACATGGCCGCTATGAAGTATTACAAGAAAACAAAAGGAAAATACGTTTCAATTCCGTCCCATATTCCACATATTGATATGAATATCAAAACAAGAGCAAACAGTTATTTGTCACGTAATAACTAATGGAAAATCGTTTTCCAAATTTATACATGGTGGACAAGGGGAAATCGTGTGCAAAACATATGAATGTGCAGGCACACTACAGTTCTATGCTAAGAGACCAGAGTTAAACATCTAGTTTGTATGAAGATCACTGATAGGATTCCTCGCGTGGTCAGTGGTTCTACCACTTGGTCAAAGAGGTCGTGATCACAGGAACTCATGTCGGCTGAGTGCGGTGAATGTTCCAGAATCTTCCGCTGCTAGCGGCGCAACAGGTCTTGGGCCAAACCTCTGATGCTGTCCAGAAGGTGGTTTTAAATTTGTGCCATGCTCTGGATCCTAGCGGCGGTGGAGTAGCCGAGCGGTCTAAGGCGCCTCGCTGCGGAGCACGCGGTTGCTCGCCGTCGGAGGTTCGAGTCCTCCCTGGGGCATGGGTGTGTGTCCTCCCTGACACACACACACACACACACACACACACACATATATATATATATATATATATATATATATATATATATATATATATATATATGTGTGTGTGTGTGTGTGTGTGTGTGTGTGTGTGTGTGTGTGTTTGTCCTTATGTTAGCTTACCTTAGTCTAAGTAGTTTGTAAGCTACGGACTGATGACCACGCAGTTTGGTCCGATAGATTTACAAACATTTGAGTTTTTTCTGGATCCTAAGCCGGCTGTCTTGCTTATTTCGAATTTTTTTATTTATTGGTTCTTCGGATAGTTCGGTTCTTTCCGGACGTGAGATAGTGTGCTATGTTGATTGTCGAGTTCTTGGCTCATTTTTTAATGCAGAGGCGGCGAGCCTTGCAGTAAACGTGCATAATGTTTCAGTGATTACCACGAAAGTTGGCAGATATGTGAGTGGAGTGAAAAGTGGAGGAGGATATGTAATGAGAAAGTGTAGGAGGAAGGAATGAAGATCAGGGTTTACGTTCCGTCGACAATGTGGTCATTATCATTACAGGCGGAACAGAAGCTCGGATTCTTTTTGGGGAAAGAAATTGACTGTGCCCCTTTGAAAGAAACCAACCCGGCATTTTCGTGGAGTGGTTTAGGGAAAGCGAGAATAACCAAAATCTGGATGCTCGTAGACGGGCTTAAACCGTGCAAGTCCACCTCCTTTATCGCAGGGAACCAAGGGCTCATTCACTTCCCTGTGTTCGTAGCATTTAGGGAGACACTTTACGCTACTACGACGCGTACATTTTTGCGTGCAGCGGCGGCCACGCAACACCACGGTCGCTAAAGGCTACGTCCGTCGACGTTAATGGCTCGCTGGCCACACGGAGTGGCGCGGTCGTTATTCATGGCTCATAAATAATGCTGCATTCTGGCGGCCGCCGCCTCGCCAACATTAGCCAGCATCTGCATCTTGCGTAACGATTTAGAAGCAGAACACCGGCCTCGTGAAAACACACAGCTCGACAAAAAATTCTGTAAGTTACAAGCTGCATAAACATCCAGGAATTTAGCTTAAATGTGAGCGCTTCCTGCCATTTCAGCAGCGTTAAAAACCACGCGGGCTATCTCGACTGGGGCACATGTCACTTAGGAGGCGTGATGTTTGAATAATATGGCAGGAAGGGAGCTGCCGCCGCTTTTGTGTTCCAAGCTGACACCACTCCTTTCTTATCAGCAACACTACACAAGTGCCACTCGCCGAATCCGAAACACTTAGAATATGTCAAAATATGGCACACGTAATTTTTTATACGTAACCAAACAGGTTTTGAAGTCCATAGGGAAAACACACACACACACACATACACACAGACAGATATATATACAGGGTATTTCACTAAGTATGTTTGCCTCTGTAACTTATAAAATAATAGGTGACGGGAAATTTTAATGCGGTAGGTCAACACAAGAAATGTTGCACTTTCTGCGGAGCTATGAACATAGTTTATTGTATCATTTTCCAAAGAGTTACAGCACAAAAAAAATTTTTTTAAATTGAACGTTTTTTCTATCGTGTATTGGATTCGTTTAAACCAGCTGCGTCCAAATCAATTTAAACTACATTCCTATCACTCTCAGTTTGGGAGCTACAACCCTTCAAAGTTCCGGGGGCCTCTGGGGCACGGTCCACTGTCTCATGACCACCAGCCAGTCAGGTACGCTGTCGTAGCCTCCGCCCCCTAAACTTTAAAGGGTTGTAGCTCCCAAAATAACAGTGATAGGAATGTAGTTTAAATTGATTTGGACGCACCTCGTTTCAACGAATCCAATGCACGATAGAAAAAACTATTGTTGCATTTAGAAAATTATATATTTGTGGTGTAACTCTTTGGAAAATGATACAATAAACTATGTTCATAGCTCCGCAGAAAGTGTAACATTTCTTGTGTTGACCTACCGCATTAAAATATCCCGTCACCTATTATTTTATAAGTCACAGAGGCAAACACACTTAGTGAAACACCCTGTATATATAGGGTGAGTGATAAATTATGAAAAGTATTTCGTGCAAATTGTCACACACTGAGCTACAAACAAAAATCCGTTTTCCGCATATTCATATGTCAATAAATGACAGTCCAATTGAATGCTAAAAATCTGGAAATATTAAGTGGACTTTTGGGTGTTACTGTGCTCCAACATTGGCCAAGGGGACAGATCGGCAACGGGGCACAACATGCGAGTGCTGTAGGTAGTCTAGCCGCTCACGAAAAGGAGCAGCATGTGGCATCAAGGGTCAGTATGCGTGACACTGTGAGCAATGACAGCGCTCACATCTATCTCGTACCGTTTTCGCTGCCCGGTATTATGTATTGTGGCTAGTTCGCATATGGAAAGGAACTTGTGCCCTGTTGCCGATCTATCCCCTTGGCCAATGTCGGCGCACAGTAACACTCAAAAGTTCAGTTCATATATCCAGATTTTTATCATTCAATTTCATTGTCATTTATTGATAAAAGGAACATGCGCAAAACGAATTTATGTTTGTAGCTCAGTGTGTGACAATTTGCACGAAATATTTTTCCTCGTTTCTGACTCACCCTGTATATACGGCTCGGAGCCAGCAAGTGACATAATAACAGCATTTATCCAAATCGCTGCTATATAATATTATTTATTTGAACCCGATGACCCCTTTTCGGTTTAATCGCCATTATCAAGTGACCTGCGGCACAAAGTGTGTGGCACTTAGGATGAAAAAACTATTATGTTACAGAATAATATTACAATATAGAGCGTAACATCAACTTACGAATATGTCTAGATGGTGTAACATACATAGGACATCTAAGGCTGCTATATATTGACTGACAAAATGTGTTGGCAATTTTAATCTGAATGAATGTTAAGCTCTATATTGTAATATTATACAACATAATGATTTATTCAAACTAAATGCCACCCTCTTTCTATCGCAGGTCGCTTGATAAGGCAGTTTAGCCGAAACGCGGATCGTCGTTTTCAAATAAGTAATATATAGTAGCGATTTGGTTAATTATTGTTATTATACACACATCAATTGATTGTACACACATCAATAGACATAGATTTGCTATATTTTATATTGTCATATGATAAAGACTAAAAATGCTGTTACATATTACTAGAAACAATTGTTTTTCTGTTGAGTGACATTTAGTTAGAATAATCACGATCAGATCAAGTAAAATTTAAAGCAACGCATAGACCTGTATCATACTTGTCCTAACAGCACTTCGTGAAGTCAATCATACGCTCATGTTATAGAGTGTGCCCAAAGTTCAAAGAGAAAAAAAAAAAAAAAAAAGACTGTACTCTAGTACACAGACTTGCCACCACTTGATTAACGTATGTGATAGCAAATGTTTTAACCGAATACCATTTTCACGCCAGTAAAAAACATCACATCGAAGCAGGGAATTGGCGTACTCTCTAAAACACACCTGGAGTAGACTCAATCACTTTTACTGCTGCCACGAAATTCTGCTTTCGTGGGAAACGAGAGAAAATAATGCAGTGGTGTGATCTCTGGCGTACACACTAGCCACCACTTTGGCCACCACATCCGACCCGTCTAACAGCAAATATCATGCCAAGGTAATCCCTAACAGCAAGCACAAAATGTGGAGTTGCGCCATCGCGTTGAGACCAAAGATTCTGCCCAATTTCAAGTGCTACATCCTCTAACAGTGCCACTGCCACTGCCACTGCCACTGCCACTACCTGCTGCAAATCCTTAAGTTACAGGTGGTGCGCATTCAAACTGTAAAGACTAATGAGCGAGTCATTCAGATTCCCCGCCCACTTGTTTACAGCGAATCGCCCGTGGTGACTATAGACTTACGCTGCATGATGATTGTGCAACATCCAAACGTGGCTGTTGTGAAAATTGTATACCGCCACAGGTAAAGCATACCTCGTGCGTAAACAACACACGTTCAGGTAATTGTGGTTGTCGTGCGAATCTTAGGAACCAGTCAACAAATTGCAGACGCGTGGAGAAGTCGGCCAGACCCCCAACTCGTGTGTTTCGGATGTGGACCGGTCCCATAAACGACATTCCAGACGCGACAACAGTCCACGCCAAGTTCATGAGTGATTCGTCTGGCACTTGTCACTGGATCTTGCTTTATGCGGTGTAACACATTTTTGTCAAACGCCACTGTACGAACAGTGTGACTCGCAAATATCCTATCTCTCTCTCATATTTCTACCATTTTTCTGAGATAGCCGATGTAGATAATGCCCCTGGTAAATAGTACGAACCGCGCTTCTTCGCCTACCTTAACCCATGTGCTGCTTCACAATACTTACGCACACGTTGGTAACTACTCAAGTGGGACCACTTTACCCCCTGAATACCATGAAAAGGTATGTAAAACCAACGTTCTGCAATTCACATCAGCCCCACCTAACGGCAGTGGCAAAATCAAACACGTTTAAGACTTTAAACAATCACTCAGCTGGAGCTGATAATCATCCATAAAGCTACGTCTAGTTCCTAAACTCAGATTGCTCCCTTTTGATGCCGTCCTTTTGCCGTACACATTTGGTAAACGTTTTTTTCCGGGCCCTTCATGGGCTACACTTCTATGGATTCGTATTATAGACTTCCACAAAGCATTGCCTGAAATGAAAACGCCGTGAAGTAAGCATTTGATTCTTACAGTCTCCCTAAGTATCAACCAAGCGGCGTGGACTTGATGAAACCGCAGGCCTTTTCCGTTATCAGGAGGGGTCATCGAATGATTGCGCAATGCAATATCTGTAATGTCGGTCAGTTGCAGAATTTTGGAATACTTTTTATGTTCGGGTATTATGACATGTCCGAAAAATCTCGTCTTGAAGAATCAATATGGTTTCCGAAAGCAACGATCATGTGAAAACCAGTTCGCGCTATTCATCCACGAGACCCAAAAGGGAGTAGAGACAGGCATCAATGTAGATGCCATGTATCTTGACATGGCGCTTGATGCGGTTTCGTAGTGTCACCTGATGAAATTAGAATGCTAGTGAATATCAAACAGCTGAATTGTGGCGTTTCTAGCTAAAAGAAAGCAGCATTGGCGTCGGAGAGAAGTCTTCAGACCTTAAAGTGACCTCTGGAGTGTCCCATGGGAGTATTATAGGTCCGTTGATTTTCACAATATACATAAATGACGACGTAGATAACAGGGGAAGTTCAGCGAGTCTTTTCGCGGATGATGCTGTAGTTCATCGAGAGTCGAAACAATGGGAAACTGAAGCGATATTCAGGACGATCTGCGGCGTATCGACGCATGGGGCAAAGAAAGTCATTTGACGCTCAACATAAACAAATGACAATACATAGAAACAAAGATCCTTTGTGATGTATGTATACAATGGCAGGACTAAACTGGAAGCAGTTACTTCCATAAAGCATCTGGGAGTAGGCATAAAGAGCGATTTGAAATGAAACGACCACATAAAATTAATCGTGGGTAAGATAGATGCGTGACCTTCATAGAAAGAATCCTCAGGAAGTGCAGTCCGTCAGAAAAGGAAGTAAGAACACTTGTTCGGCCGCGGTGGAGTAGCCGAGCGGTCTAAAGCGTCTCGCTGCGGAGTGCGCGGTTGCTCGCCGTGGAGGTTCGAGTCCTCCCTGGGGCATGGGTGTGTGTGTTTGTCCGTAGGTTAGTTTACCTAGGTTTAAGTAGTTTGTAAGGCCACGCAGTTTGGTCCGATAGATTTACAGGCATTTGAACATTTGAACTCATTAGTGTTGCATCGGTACCAGGTGGAATTAGTAGAAGACACAGAAAAGATCCAACGGAGAGCAGCACGCTTCTTTACAGGTTCATGTAGCAAGCTCGAAAGTGTTACGGAGATGGTCAGGAAACTCCAGTGGAAGACGCTGGAAGAAAGACGTTCCGTAACGCGGTACGGCCTTTTGTCAAAATTCCGAGAGCGTCGACCAATATATTGCTTCTTCCTACATACACATTGCGAGAACGCCACAGGAATAAAGATAGACAGAGCCCACAAAATGTCGTTCGGGCAATCTTTTTTTGTTTTTCCGAACCATTCGCGAATGGAATAGAAGGAAGTGACAATGTTACACACAATGTCACACACACACACACACACACACACACGCACACACACACAGTGCGATGGCTTACGGAGTATAGATGTATATGTAGTGGACATATATGAACGCACTCTTAAAAACGTGAGTTTTGCGGTCTAATATTTTGTCGTGATGTGTCAGCAACAGGCGGGTAGCACGCGCGGTCCAGGGCGGACAAAGGCAGTAGAGTGTAGAGTGTAGGTGCGCGCTGTGAGAGCGCCGCTGACTCACGCCGTGCCGCTGCCGCCTAATCACCTCAGCTGCCAGCCTCGCGCTGCCGAGCTGCTCAAAGGCTCCTCCACAGTCAGCCCCGCCGGTGTCAACACTGTCCAGTAGAAATGAAACTAAATGGTCGGATATCTTTAACGAGGTCTTTTTAGTGACGCCACTTCGGCGAACTGCGTGTCGATGATGATGATAGTGACGACTGTGATAAACACACAACACCCTGCTGGGCTCCTTGCATAGCCGTCAGCGACTCTACAGCATTTCTGAAGACAGTTTCGCCTCAAAGACAAGCCATATCGTTAGAAACAGTCATATACGCATTTTTAGTAAAACGGCACAGCGCTGCATGTTAAAATGTTTGTACAGCTTATGGGACTCATCTGCGGGGTCATCAGTCCCTAAATTTACAAACTACTTATGAACTAGCTGACACTAAGGACATCACAAACATCCATGCCCGAGGGGGGGATTCGAACTCCCCGACCGTGGTGGCCGTGCAGGCTGTGACTGGAGCGCCTCAGTCCCCTCGGCCACCGCGGTCGGCTGGCATGTTAGGAACGAAACAAGGAAGGAAGGACGCGAAGGGTTCAGCGTCTCGTTGACAGAGTGGTCGACAGCGAGTCAAGGACAATGTGGGAACCTCGGCAAAAATATTTTTAATTTATTGTGGTGGAGTTTTTACTTTCGACACGCCGATTTTCCCAGCAGCCTACATTTATGAGACAAGATCAATGGCTGACTAGTGAGTCAGGAACTATTAACAATATGCGAGGTCTAACGATGACATACGATCTGCGAAAACCCGCAATGAAGCTTCTTTGAAGCGGCCTTAGGTAACCTTGTGGTTTTTTACACTAACAATCGGAAAACTGAACACCTTAACGATTTACAAAATGCAGTGTCCCGTGTATCTTGCTCAAACTACCCCACCGCGTCTGTCAATTCGCCCGGGAAGGCCTCACGGAATGACCGCCCGGTCGAAGGCATCTTGCTACGGATTCTCGTCGGAGGTTCGAGTCTGCCCTCGTGCATAATAGTGTGTGTTCTCCTTACTGTAAGTTATTTTAAGTAGTTTGTAAGTCTAGCGAATGATGACCGTAGAAATTTAGTCCAATATGTTTACAGACGTTTGAACATTTCGTCCGGGGGATTAGTTTTCACAGGAATCATCGGAGTTTAAATGGCAGCTCTCTCCTTGATAAGAGAAGAAATCGCAGCAATGGTCGTAATTTTAGCTGTTTATTTAAATTTCAAAATCGATTTCGACTACATTAGTAACCGTCTTCAGAGCATGTACAGACCGGGCCAAGTTAAACAGAATTCCAAAAAAGAAAACAAGACAGACACTTTGTACAACGCAAATGAAAAAGTTATTGTATCAAAAACATACAAGTTCTTGCATCAAAACCATAAATACTAATCGAGGGTATTAATAATGTGCAATAACAGTGAAGATAGATGTTTAATATTTCGGTTATAAGACACAACTTATAATCGAGATGTTAAACCACCTCGTTTCAGATCAGTAAAGCTTTTGATTGATGTAGGGACTGTTTCATATGAGTTGTACAGTGTGTCTGACTATCGGTTTCTATTTTTCGACTGTGCTCAGGTCGGCCGTATATGGTTTGTACATGGAGTGTAATAACAGATCCTCGCGTGTAATTTCTGTTACAGTTTTTTTTTTTCAACAAGTATAAATGACCAGCTAAATTACGGCCGGTTCTGAAGTTTCTCATGTTAAGGGAGTTAGGACGTCGAACGGGCTGACTTGGAGTACCAGAGGCACCACAGGTTGTTTGTTTGTAAATCTATCGGACCAAACTGCGTGGTCATCAGTCCGTAGCTTACAAACTACTTAAACCTAGGTAAACTAACCTAAGGACAACACACACACACACACACCCATGCCCCAGGGAGGACTCGAACCTCCACTGCGAGCAACCGCGCGCTCCGCAGCGGGACGCTTTAGACCGCTCGGCTACTCCACCGCGGCGGCACCACAGGACATTTTATTTCCACTGTCTATACTTTTAGGAATTAATTCATAAAATTTTTTCAGAATGAGCAGGAATGATTCAGGATTCACAATCATAGCAATGAAAGTTCGAAAAACAAACATTATATATAATTTCATCTTTTTTTCAGTTACTGCTGGCTGCGATTGTTGCTATAGCCACGCTTATAGCCATAGTAAGAGAAATTCTTCTTAAAATTTTGCACAACGTACAAACAATAATTACAGGTATATTAAACTCTAGAATTTTCCAAAACTTTGGTGAAAAAATTGAGATTATTAATTATGTGGAAGAATGATGACCTCTGCAGTTTTTTCCCCTAAAACGCACAACCAATCGAGTAATTAACTATAGAATTTGAGTTTTTTCTTGACAATAAGTTTAAAATGTAACAGCTCGTTCATTTTTAATAAATTAAGAAGATTTATATATAAAGAAAAGTTTAGAGTGCAAAAATTTATTTTTTTCCGACTAGTTTCGGTCTTCTCTTAGACCATCTTCAGGAAATACAGCTCCACAACATCAGTGGAGTTGTATTTCCTGAAGATGGTCTAAGAGAAGACCGAAACTAGTCGGAAGAAAATAAATTTTTGCACTCTAGACTGTTCTTTATATATAAATTTAAGTAAGAGTGCTGTTGCCCAATAAATAAAACAGATATGTTTCCAAAAATATGTAAATTAAGTAAATTGTTCAGTTTCACAAACTTGTAACTATGGTTTGTAAGCTGTGTAAAATTCATCGAAGAATCTCTCTTACTTATAAAGAAAAGTGTTCCTATAGCAGCAAATGAAGTAAATGAAAAAAAAAAAAAATGTTGAAACTTCACATGAAAAAAATATTTCGTTATGTTTTTGAATTTCCTGGCCATGCTGACGAAGTTTTATAATGAAAACCATTATTTTTTTCCATTTTTCGTCACAGTTGCACTATTTAGAAGTTGGTAACTAGTTTCGGACTTGTTTGTCCATTTTCAAACCATAGGCCTTATCCATCCATAACAATACACTGCATGAAGCAAATGACTGATAAAATCTGTAAGTTGTCCACTGTTAATACATGAGTACATTGAAATTACATTAAAATAGGTTAAAATAGATTATGTGAACGCATCATCTATTTTAACCTATTTTAAATTTCAATGTAATCATGTATTAACAGTGGACAACGTACAGATTTTATCAGTCATTTGCTTCATGCAGTGTATTGTTACGGTTGGAATAAAGCCTATGGTTTGAAAATGGACGAATAAGTCCGAAAGTAGTTACCAACTTCTAAATTGACTTAAATTGGAAGGAACACGTAGATAATATCGTGGGAAAGGCGAACCAGAGACTGCGTTTTATTGGCAGAGCCCTTAAAGCATGACACAGAACTACAAAAGAAACTGCTTGTCCGTCCATTTTTGGAGTATTGCTGCCCAGTGTGGGATCCTTATCAGGTGGGTTTGACGGAGGACATCGAAAGAGACCAAAGAAGGGCAGCTCATTTCGTATTGTCACGATACAGGAGAGACAGCGTTACGGAAATGATACAGGATCTGGGATGGGAATCATTACAACAACGGCGCTTATCGCTGCGGCGTGGGCTACTTGCGAAACTCCAATCGCCAACATTCTCCTCCAATTGCGAAAATATATTGTTGACTCCCACTTACATAGGTAGAAATGATCATCAGAGCTCGAACAAAGAGATTCAGGTGTTCTTTCTTCCCGCACGCTATTCGAGAATGGAATGGGAGATAATAGTATAATGGTGGTACGATGAACCCTCTACCAGGCACTCAAATGTGATTTGCAGAGTATCCCATGTAGATGTAGAAATAGTGCAACTGTGATGAAAAAATAAAAAATAAATGGTTCCCATTACATATGCAGTTGCTGATCCTACCTTATCTTCACGGTGAATTTTCAAAAGTTTTATGAATTTATTTGCAAAAGTATAGAGAGTGGAAATGAAAATGTGCTGTGGTGCGTCTGCGGCCGTGTGACGCCCTACCCCTCTTAACAATCGTATTGGAGTGGTCGTGCTGCACGCCAATCCATTCATCCCCGGCCTTCCTTTGTGCGACCACCCCGTGACTCTTGTCACGTGACGGCGTGCAGAACGTGGAAGCTGTGCTGTCCTCGGCAGCTGGGCACGCGTACACACAAAGGCGGTGGCTTTTACGCGTGTCCGTGCAGGGTGGGGGTGTGGAGTCACGTGCCGGCGGGGGAGGCGGCGGCTGCGGCTGCGGCTGCGTGCGGCACCCGACCGCGCACGTGAGCCTTGCGTAAAAGCGCGCCACGCCGCACCACGTGACACGCGCACAGCTATACCGGGAAGGCGGGCGCCGCAAAAGGACGCCCGCTGAGCCAACCCACCCCTGCTCCTGACCACTCCCTCCAACCCATGGAGGTAAAAAGAGGGGAGTGGGCATGACGTCACAAACTTGAAGCCGGCAAACCTAGCTCCGCCATTACAGTTTGTTCAAAACATTAGTTTTCTGCTGAGCTGCTGTGTTGAGTTGTCGAGGAGTTGCAGTTGATAATGCCTGTGTGTGTTATTTATCGTTGTATTAACCGTTTTGATATCATTAATAATGTGAAGAGAATCATATTCCATTATGGTCTGTGAGTCTTTTGAACAAACAAACATGGCTGCTGACCGGCTTCAAACAGAAGTACAGCCGACGCCAGTAGTGACATCTCCCCTCTTCTTACCTCCATGCTCCAACCCTACCCCCGCCCCGTCCACCTTAGCCTTTCTTCTGCTCTTCCCTCGTGCACCTGCTCTACCCTCCGAATGCACAACTGGTCACATGGACAAAGAATATGAGCCGAGGTCTTATTACCCCGGCAGAGGGGGAAAAAGAAACGCTATTATTTTTAAAACCTTATGCATTTCTTGTTTGGTTCCGTAGCACAGTGGTAGATTGCCAGACTACAAATCCAAAGGTCGCGGGTTCGATCCCCACCAGTTCCTAGGATTTTTATCTGTCACTTTCCACTTCTTTCACCTCTGGCAGTGTTCAAAAAAATGTTCTCATGTTTGTAAATCTATCAGACCAAACTGCGTCGTCATCAGTCCGTAGCTTACAAACTACATAAACTTGGGTAAACTAACCTAAGGACAACACACACACCCATGCCCCAGGAAGGACTCGAACCTCCGCGGCGAGTAACCGCGCGCTCCGCAGCGAGGCGCTTTAGACCGCTCGGCTGCTCCACCGCGGCTCTCTGGCAGTGTTGCTGATGTGAAAAATACCGAGTAGCACCGTGGTTCGGAACCCACGTTCAACTGTATGTCCCACTATAACCGGCTGAGTAAGTCAGTTCCAAGGACGGAGGAAGGCAACGGCATACCACCTCCAAACAGAACCATGTCTAGTAAAGCACTGTAGTGTTCATACCAATCTTCGGATTGTTGACTGCTTTACCTTCTTTTAATGCATTTCTTTTCTCAAGAAGATTTATCTGCTTAAATCGCCTGTAAATACATACTTACCACTGCTACAGTAAGCAACGCAATAATTACCTGTCTACCTCAGTTTGAGACTTATTTACTGACTCACCCTCGTACGTCATTAAATATTAATAATAAACAGGGTGAAGCGAATTTTGCGCACTCGGGCTCCGCAGCTCGGTTCCTCACGTGCCAGTAATGAAGAAATGTCTGGTACAAAATTTTGTCCTGCGCACATTTCCGGCGATAAATAAACGTCTAAGACTTGAGATTGGTGTGTGTTCCATAAGTCAGTGAGCTTCAGAATTACACAATTACACTAACAACCTTGAACATCCCTTAGAGGTTTGTTGGTATCATAGTGTAATTCTGAAACACATTGACTTATGGGACATACACTCATCTCAGTCTTCAATCTCCATTATTTACTGCCGGAAACATGCAAGATGAAATTTTTAGAGAGATATTTGATTATTGTTGGCATATGAGAACTCGCGCTGCGAAGCCCGAGTGCGCGAATTACGCTTCACCCTGTATATTTAATTAATAATATATGTGTAGCTGCGTATCTTTGGAACGACATCTAAGACAGTAATGATTTAAACAGTGTTACTCCCCGTCGCGGGAATCACACCAAATGTATGCGAGCAATAGGGTATGTGGCCAAGTGTGACAAAATATGGAAGTATGGGTCTGGCTAGGAAGCGTGCTCGGGTGGCGGAGACGTTAAGGCGATCGCTCGTGAAAAGCGAGAGACCCGAGTTCACATAATAATACACCACCTTCAGAAGGGTAGTTTAAGTCGGCAAATTTCGCAAAATTGTGGATAAATAACGGATTATTACTATCGAAAATAGAAACCGAGCACTGAGAGCTCCTTCCTCTTCCCCGAAAAAGAAAATCGCGATTCTGTACTTCGCCTTTTCTAATATTCGGTAACGAATAACAACCAGTAGCGCTTGATGTGGAGGAAGTATTTGAGTGTGGAGGACAGGGGAAGATAATAGTTGCCGGAAATAAAAATTAGTACAGCCTCTTTGAGTTTCCCAAATCAGTCAAGATTTATTGTTGAAACAGTGCATATTGAGTACATGAAATGATTGCATTTACAGATCAGTAGCTCAATCAATATTGAAGTAACAGGTGTCGATCGGTGCTGAAACACACAGTATTAGTACTCGTGTAGCCTCCACGGACTCCATCATACAGATGGCGAACACTGCCTTGAGATAAATTACTCCGCACTTGCTCGAAATGTTCACGTAGTTCTCCAAGAATTGTGAGTTAACGAGTCGCACATCCACTAGGTCGATTGCAGATAATTACGAAGACAGTGCTGGACAGGGAAGTTGTTGCACGTCTTAAAGAGCACGTTGGGTTTCAAGCGCGCGTGTGTGTGGGGGGGGGGGGAGGGGGGTACTTCTTGGAACAACACATCACTCCCCTGTATTGCAAAAGAACGGGTCTTACAACGCTCTACACTTACACAGCTCTGGTCGGCGTCCCCTCCACAAACACCAATTGTGAACGACGCTCGCAGCTTATCGCACGCATGCCATGGGGCCAGTGTCTCTTGCACTTCAGTAGACAGCGCTTGTCAGCTCTACGACGTACGCACTCGCGTGCAGGCAGAATCTCTTCCATCGCTGAAGACAACGTCCCGCCATTCCAAGTGGTCCTCTGACAGCACCAATTGAGCCGTACAGATAGGGGCTGTGGCGTGATTGGTAGACGAGCTAGACGGACGTGTCCCCGTAGTCCTACAGTTAGTAACCGGTTGGCAACACTTCCTGTTGATATTTCTGGGCTCACACACCATCTTATCTGTGCTGCAGTAACTGTATGATATAAAAATTAAGATTGCTTTAAAATATCATTGGTTGCAATGTAATCTCTTCTATTAGCCAATGGGTGTCTCATAAAACTGTGTACACGAGAAGGGTGTCGCCATGAGGTACAGTTTGGAAAGGACTGAATTAATGTGCTATCTCAGCTACTGCTACCTCAGCTAATGTCATCACGGCCTTCTGCTCTTGATTTCTTTGTTCTAGAGCAGTGTTTTTTAACCTGTGGATCGCAAAGTTCTGTTCGGGATTGCCGTCACAAGTCGAAGTACTTGTACCATAAAATATTTAGGGTTTTAATAATACAGAAATTTATGCCTATGTGAAATGTAACATGGATTGAGAATTAAGCAGATCGTAAATTGTTTTATAATACAGTGAGTTAATAAAGAATAAGCGCAAAGCCTGAAAACTGTTTTCAGGAAGCAATCTATAGCTAAAATATCACGATACAATAAGTAATACTAAGTACTCCTTTGCAAATTGTCTATACGGTATAACCCTTTGTGCCGGCCGCGGTGGCCGAGAGGACTCAGGCGCTTCAGTCACGGTCTGCACGGCCACTACGGTCGGGGGTTCGAATCCCCCCTCGGGCATGGATATTTGTGCCGTCCTAGTTCGTAAGTAGTTCATAAGTAGTTTGTAAGCTTAGGGACTGATGACCCCGTAGTTAAGACTAAGGACGGCACAAATATCCATGCCCGAGGGGGGATTCGAACCCCCGACCGTAGTGGCCGTGCAGACCGTGACTGGAGAGCCTCAGTCCCCTCGGCCACCGCGGCCTGCAACACCGTTCTAGAGAGCGGACTTAATGAGTAAGCCGAAAGGCACCTTTTCGGGACAGTACTATATTTAGCTTATTCATTATTTCGTCTATGGCTGCCACTCCAGGTCTCTATTGAGTGGACCATTATTCCGAATGAATTACAGCTACATTTGAGCGCAGTTGCCCGCTTCTAAACTGATGAAAGTTCATGAACAGCTTTCTTATTAACCTGCATCAACTCCAAATATCCGATGGCTATAAATCGTCCTAAACGTAGAACGTGGTGGCATCATAGTATTCCAGCTTACTGACCTGAATAAAACACGCCTACTACGGTTACAGCCGTTCAATCAAAACTATTCTTCAAAGGAAGCCGACATTTGATATTCATTATTGCGTAACGCGTTTGAGCGTAACAAAAATAATCGGTAGGAACGCCATCTCTGTGCCACGCCGATAAATTTCGTCAATGCGAGGGTATAACAAAAAGCAGAGAGGTAGTTGCTGGGTGAGTCTTGCCGTCGTGTACGTGGAGCCCGCCGCGTGTTGGTCCAGAAGGTTGCTCTGGAAACTGCGCTGGCTGCTGCGAGAACAAAAGAAGGCGGCGGACCACCGCCTGTGCTCCGTAATTGCCAGCTTCTGAGGCTAGCAACGGCAGCGCGATTCCTCAGTCACGGCCATCCCTCCTGCTGCCGGCGCGGTTTCTTCCTGGAAGACTCGTGACATTCTGGCCACCGCGCGAACCGGCCTCGCTCTGACTCGGCGGGAAACTCGGCACAGCCAGCTGTGCGCGATTGTAGCCGCCTCACAATTGAGAGTAACGAGCTCTCCACTCAGCATTACTATGCTCTGAGCGCTCAAGGCCGCCACTCCTCCCGCAAGTATATGCGGCGAGAGTAAGCATTGTTTGTGACTCTAAATTTGTTCTGGCGAAGGTGCCCAAGAAGTTACACTGTTGTATCAGAAATTACAGGATTCAAGTTGTCGACAGACCACTGATTCCTCACTATTTTCATAAATAATTTAAATTTAATCAGCCGTAGCTGAGGGAATTAGATTAGGAAACGAGACAATAGAGTTCAAATGTTCAAATGTTTGTAGAGCTGATGGGCCTTAACTATGGGATCATCAGTCCCTAAACTTACAAACTACTTATGAACTAGCTAATACTAAGGACGGCACAAATATCCATGCCCATGGGGGATTCGAACCCCCGACCGTAGTGGCCGTGCAGAACGTGACTGACGCGCCGCAGACCGCTTGGCCACCGCGGCCCGCCGAGACAATAGAGTTTTGTTTACTTGGGCAGTAAAATAAATTGTGATGGTCGCAGTGCAGGTGATATAAAATGGAGGATTGCAATGGGAAGAAAAGCGAGTCTGAAAAAGAGAAATTTGTTAAGATCGAATATTAATTTAAGTGTAAGAAAGTCTTTTTGGAAGGCTTGGTTGGAGGCTTGGGTGAAGCCTTATACGGGAATGAAACATGTACAGATTACCTGACATATTCGGTCTGGAGGCGATCTAATCGTTTTATAGTTTTCAAAATGAAATGCCAAGATCGCACACTAACAATTTATTAAATGACGACCGGTTTCGGTGCACTGTGTGACCATCATCTGGTCACACACATACAACAAGCTGGTCATCTTGTTAAAAAAAATTGGGTATAAAATAATAAGTGCAACATTGCACTTAGTCACTATATAAAAAATGCATAAGTTAAAAACATGACAGCTTACAAAATATTTTATATAGTGACTAAGTGCAATGGTGCACTTATTATTTTACACCCAATTTTTTTTAACAAGATGACCAGATTATAACGTATATGTGACCAGATGATGGTGATACAGTGCACCGAAACCGGTTGTCATTTAATAAATTGTTAGTGTGCGATCTGGGCTTGTCATTTTGAAAACTATGAAACATGTACTATAAATCAGACGAGAAGAGGATTGAAGCTTTTGAATTATGCTACAAACGAATTCCCATGGTTTGATCAGTAATGAGGAGGTTGGGCATAAAAGAAGTCTCTGGCGTACCTTGATTTAAAGAAGAGGTGAATTGGTATGATTCTGTGATATCAAGAAATCAACAATTTAGTATAGGAGTAAACATCGTAGAGGAGTAAACACCGCAGAGGGAGACAGAGGCTAATACAGTAGATAGGTCCAAATGGATGTGGGTTACCGTTGTTATTCAAAAATGGTTGCACAGCTTCATCAAAGCAGTCTCCGGACTGAG
The DNA here is from genome assembly GCA_026315105.1 of Locusta migratoria. Taxonomy (NCBI): domain Eukaryota; kingdom Metazoa; phylum Arthropoda; class Insecta; order Orthoptera; family Acrididae; genus Locusta; species Locusta migratoria. The sequence continues at coordinate 545,621,452 of CM048744.1, forward strand.
GAGCACAACCCAATTTAAAGCAATCTTCCTTCATAAGTCACAACCATCGGACCTTAAGCTGCGGATCTGTTGCGTACATTGTCGACGAAATGAAACGAGGAATTCATACATACCTGCAACTAATAAATATTACGTCCAGCAGGACTCGAATTTTCTGCAGGGGACCCAAAGTATTCGCAAGGAAAAGACTGAAATCATATTTCGTACGAAATTACGTTTACTAAAGTCCACCGAGCTTTTATTAGATAATCAACTATGTCTATCACACACCACCTGACCGCGCGGAATGGTCGCATGATCTAAGCTGTCATGCTATGGAATGAGCCGTAGTTTCCGTCGGCGGTTCAAGTCCTCCCTCGGACAAAGAGGGGGCGGGGGGAGGGGGCCAGTGTTGTAAGTTAATTAGTTTGTAAGTCAAGAACTGACCATAACAGTTTGGTCAAATAGGTTTAACTTTAAAAAAAAAAAAAAAAAAAAAAAAAAAAAAAAAAAAAAAAAAAAAAAACTGTTCCGCAAGTGTCGCATACGAGTTGCTTTGTACGGACAGAGGTGGAAACATTGCGCAGGGCTGTAAACGTTTGGAAGGGGAAACGGCAGTACTTGTCAAAGAAAAGTCACAAGCTTAAAATCGATTACGCAATAGCTTATTTGAGAGCGAGGTTGTGTACACAGGGAGATCAAAACCTTGACAAGGCAACGAAGCGTCAGGAATTGTGTTAGTGACACTGAAGACAAGGACGAGGTTGTAAGATGAGAGAGAAATCGGTTACAATCAAGGATGTCAAAGACGTTTTATTCGCTTTTGTGGGCGCTGAATTAATCTCAATGAGGCGGTTGAAAATTTGAGACAAGACCGGGGCTCGAAGCCGGGTCTTCTGCTTTGAGAGACATGCTCGTTGGGATGTCATGGATATCGCCGCTGCAGTGAGTACAGTGCACGCTGTAACCATGCACAAGTTCTCATACTACTACCGTTCTTTCTGGTCTCTCGGAAACATCGGAATGAACACATACATTGCTATGAATATTTGTTATATCACTGTCGCAAACTGTTCTAATGGGGAACGATATTACAAATCATTGGCATTATCTGAAATAGAAAAAAAAGGAAAAAAAGTAGCAAATAGATGAGATAGAAAATAATGAGGCCCCTGTTTATCATAAGAAGATATGCACTAAATAAACATAACAGGGGAAAGGAGTAAAGCCGATTTTGCGGTTGCAAATAGTTTGTATATGTTTGTATATAGAAAAGACAGTAAAGCGCCACTCTCCTACGGGGCAGCCACGGTTATATGGATCTGGTTTTGGCCTCCTTTTATATTTGACTATCGTGAGCTATACCGTGATTTTTATAAACGAGGGAAATTATAGGAATCGCGAGAAATTTTAACGCTTACGGTAATCTTCTCCGAGATCCGTGTTTAACCTGATGATGTGATGTCAAGAAATTTGTCGTGCTTTATAATAAAGTAACAATACAGCTGAAGCGGACCTTTAGTTAATCAACATGAAGCATTTTAGCTGTGGATGGTCGTCTTTCAAACTTTAGTGTGCAATGTTCAGTATGTCAGAGTTAATAATAATAATAATGTCGTGTGGCTCATTTGCCTGGTGCAAGTCTTTCAATTGGACGCCACTTCGGCGACTTGCGTGTCCCCAGTTATCCAACCGGGGAAAGGGGACCTACAGCTTAACGTGGAATCCGAACCACGTGTCGTTCCTGGCAACTCCTCACATCTTTCAGAGGTGAAGGATGGGTTAAAGTGCAGACTGGAAGAAAAAAAAAAAAAGTCCGAGGTCCGACCGGGTTTTGAACCCGCGATCCTTCGGTTTCCATTCGAGCACTTTACCCCAACACCACCGGGTCCGACATTGTTAGAGTTTATTAGGTATTTACTTCTAATGAGATACGCAAGGAATTGCGGAAAAATGGGAGTCAAATTACTTGAGAAAGCAGCATTGACCATCGACTTACGCCTGATGGATGGAGGAATCATGTAGGGACTGGTGTGGAATTTCTGCTGGCAGTTGCCTACAGCAGCAGAGATGTAAATGAGGGCAGGTGCGACCGCGGCTGCAGTGCCAGCCGGCGCTGATAATGCGCGCTCCGAATGCCGCGCTTATCTGATCAATCCCTCACGGCTACACCGCCTATCTGTTATTGTCTTTCTCAGCCGAGGGTCACATAAGCCATTTCATTTCGCCGGCCACGCGGCTCAACAAAGTTACTCATAACGCAAACAAGATTCTATTTCGTCAGACGACGTTACACAACAAGGGCGCGCAGACTTCTTGGAAGTAGACGCGAAGGACCGAGCGAGGTTGCGCAGCCGTAATACACTGTACTCGCATTCGGGAGAATGGTCGTGAAAATTCACCACCGGCTAGACAAATTTAGGTTCTCCGTAATTTCTCTAAATCACTACGGGTAAATTCCGGGTTGGTTCCTTTGCAAAGGGTGTGGCCTATTTCCTTCCGCAACCATCTGAGTGTGAACTCCGTCTTTAACAACCACGTCGTTGACGTGACGTTAAGCCCCAAGCTCCCTTCCTTTCCTTCTTATTCTCAGAAATAGTTACGAGCAGAGTCTCATACGATGGAAACATTTATACTGAATATTAGTGCAGGCCCTTTTGAATCCAAATAGACCACTGAATTAGTGGGAGTGCACTTTCTGTCGGGATTCACTGCATGAAACCCGAGACGAATGATCTTGTTGGTCCAAATAACTACTGAGAAAGTGAAAGTACCACAGTAGAAAACTACAATTGTTTCGCGTGACTGAGCTCCACACCTGTTCGTTGCACGCCTGGAGTTTTGTTTGTAGATATAATTAAAGACTAGGAGTTTGTCAGATCTAGTGTCAGTACAATATAATTACATTAATACGTGAACACGAAACTTGAAATACCGATTTTAATATTAATTATATAAAAAGGCCAACGAAAGTTATATAATTCAAAACGTGCTTTATAATAGATGAGCACACGAAAAAAAAATGTACGTAGCCGTTAAGAGTGGAAAAAGAAAGTGGATGATTTCATATTTATAACCCCGGTGTTAACTTCTCTACCCCGTGATAAAATCTCTAATAGTAATAACGTGAACGTGAAAAGCTGAAGCTCAACCAATTTCTGATCTGAATATCGAACAGGTGCTACGGTAGAAATAATAGAACAAAGTAAAAAATTTTTGTGACATCGCATGTTAGGTACGTTCAGCTACAATGGTAGGCCGTCGACTTTTCAACGGTGGAAATTAAAATACCCTAGCAAAGAAGACAGTAAGTAAAGTGATGTGTTTGCTTCGCCATTTCGCTTACTTTTCTGCAAGAGTAACTTTCTAGCCACTTGCTATCGTTAACACAAAAATTATTTAAGGTAGTTTTCTGATTTTTTTAATTTTGAGCAGCCACGACGAGGGAAGGAGGAAATGGACAAAGAGAAAGAGAAGGAAGAAGGGATGGAAGGTAGAAAGAACGGATGGGGGACATAGAAGGGGATGTATATAGGGAAGAGCAGCATGAAGAGAGAGGCGTTTTATTCATTTATTGCAGATAAAAGGACAAACAGAATTGTAATAAATGCACTCACTGTCTTTGGAATAAATTGTTTTCTGAGGAAACATTTACTTTTTTTCCCGTAATTTTCATTTCACTCCGTTTAACCACAGAAAATTCAGTGTATTGATTTGATTGGTTTATTTTCCCTCTGCGGCTATGTTTTACAAGATTTCTTTCATTTAGTTTCCCATTCATCAGAGGCACAATGAAACGCGGTAGGCGTTACCTTGTACAGTCCCAGCAATCAACGCGCCAAAAAAATCAAATGTGTGTAGAGCTTATGGGACTTAACTGCGGGGTCACCAGTCAAAATGTTTGTCAAGCTTATGGGACTTAACTACGGGGTCATCAGGCCCTAAACTTACAAACTACTTATGAACTACTTACGAACTAGGACGGCACAAATATCCATGCCCGAGGGGGGATTCGAACCCCCGACCGTAGTGGCCGTGCTGACCGTGACTGGAGCGCCTCAGTCACCTCGGCCACCGCGGCCGGCGGTCACCAGTCCCTAAACTTACAAACTACTTATGAAGTAGCTAATACTAAGGACGGGACAAATATTCATGCCCGAGGGGGGATTCGAACCCCCGACCTTAGCGGCCGTGCAGACCGTGACTGGAGCGCCTCAGTCCCCTCGGATCAACGCGCCTTTGCATCACGCAGGAACCTCCGACCCGGTAAGTTTATTTTAATCGACTTATGGAGATGACATACTCTCGGATGCGAGCCCTGTGACTTACTTAGCGACATCTCGCTCTGTGAGAATAACCGAAGTACAGGACGTAGCACCGCGCTGGAAAGGCCGCGCGGTTTAAGGCGCGTCGCCGTGGATTGCGCGGCCGCTTCCCGCCGGAGGTTCGATTTCTCCCTCGATCGTGGGTGTGTGTGTTATTCTTAGCACAAGTTACTTTCAGTAGTTTCTATGTCTAGGGATCGATGACGTCAGTAGTTTGATCTGGGCACGGCTATACAGCCAGGTGATCCTGAAACCTTTGCCGTCCCTGTTCATCGAGGTACAGACCCTGAGGGAGACTCTTGCTGTACAGACAGCAGCCACGGCAGAAGGCGGAAGGGCTGCGTGGTGTCTGCGTGGAGTGCGGGTGGTGGCGGTGCGCCGCTTTTAGCCGGCCTGGCCGCGCGTTACATAAAGGAGCCGAGCCGAGCTGCGCTGAGCTGGGCCCCTCCTCTGCTATCACCAGCCGCGTTATGTAAAGCGCCGATTGTCCCCGCACCAAGCCGATAAATATATCTACTCCGATTACCGCAGGTGCGCTGCCCAATGCACGCATTGTTCTCCGGCTCATCCAGCCAGCGCCACTGTGGCGGAAACGCGAGAGCTGCTCACGTGGCTTAGAGCATATTCTCGAAGGGCTTCAGTGCAATGGACGGTTAGGCATATGTTGAAAAAGGCAGTATAAGGTTCCTTTATCATTTCGTGTGTCACAAACACGAATTCACTGAAATAAAATTCCAATTTCCACAGTGGGTATGTACAGAGTGATTGAGGAGGAATGTCACATAGTTTGTGTGCTGATTCGACATGTGAAAATAACACCGAGAACGTCTGTGCTATTGGGGTTTCCTTGACAAAATTTAGGAAAATGTTCGAATTCATGTTAGGCTTACGGGGCTTAACTGCAGGGTTATTAGTCCCTAAACTTACAAACTACTTATGAACTAACTTACACTAAAGACAACACAAATACCCATGCACCGGGGAGGATTCGAACCCCCCGACGGGGAATGGCCTCGCGCATCGGAGCATAGCGCGTCAATGCGCTCGGTCACTCCGCGGCTGTTGGCTCCAGGCAAACTGTACTTACTCTTATAAATATCGCTGCGGTTCCTGAAACTGTTAAACAAAATCCAATCAAATTCTTCCGACTAATTGTAGCAGCTACATCTACATGGTATACTCTGCAAATCAAAGTGCCTGACAGAGGGTTCATCGAATCACCTTTATACTATTCATATCCCATTCCACTCTCGAATAGCGCGCGTGAAGAAAGAACATCTGAATCTCTCCGTTCGAGCTCTGATTTCTCGTATTTTATTCTGGTGATCATTTCTACCTATGTAAGTGGGAGTCAACAATATATTTTCGCATTCGGAGGGAACGTCGGTGATTGGAGTTTCGTAAGTAGCCCACGTCGCAGCGACAAGCGCCGTTGTTGTAATGATTCCCATCCCATATCCTGTATCATTTCCGTAACGCTGTCTCCCCTGTATCGTAACAATACAAACCGAGCTGCCCTTCTTTGGACTCTTTCGATGTCCTGCGTCAAACCAACCTGATAAGGGTCCCACACTGGGCAGCAATACTCCAAATGAGGAAGGACAATCGTAGTGTATGCAGTCTATTTAGTAGTTCTGTTGCATCTTTTAAGCGTTCTGCCAATAAATCGCAGTCTCTGATTCCCCTTTCCTACGACAATATATACGTGTTCTTTCTAGTTTAAGTATGATGTAATAGTAATTCCTAGGTATTTAGTGGAGTTTACGGCCTACACATTCGATTGATTTATCTTGTAAACAAAGTTTAACGGATATCTTTTCGTACTCATGTGGACCACTTCACACTTTTCAGAGTCAATTGCCAATTTTTACACCATACTGATATCTTATTTGAATCGTTCTGCAGTTGGTTTTGATCTTCAGATGACTTTACTAGACGATAAATGATGGCTTCATCTGCAAACAACCTAAGAGAGCTGGTCAGATTTTCTCCTAAATCGTTTATGAAGATAAGGAACAGCAGAGGACCAATAACACTACCCTGTGGAACCCCGGATATCACCAGCATAGGCTGGTTTGAACCGTTCCTGCGCGCAGACAATACTGAGACAGAGCCTACACCTGTTCCCATTCAAAATCCAATGCCACGACGCCATACCTGTAACAGCAGTGCTGACTTTGCGAACTAGATTGTGACAATGGCTGATAATGAAGGATTGATTTTCCGAAAGTTATTGCGAGGACTGCGCAATCTACATCTACAAGGATGCTCTGCAACTCACATTGAAGTGCAAGGCAGACGTTCATCGAAGCACTACTGTGATTCTTATCTATGGTTCCATTGTCTAAGGCTCGCTAGAAAAAGGAACCCCTAAAATAGGACGCATAAGTGTAGTGAAGGTAGTTTCTTTAGTATAACTGTTGCATCTTCTAAGTGTTATGCCAATGATACGTAGTCTTTCGTTCGCTTTCCTTACAATATTTTGTACGTGTTTTTCCCAATTTAAGGCATTATTGGTCCTTTTTCATATGAGAAACGGTTACTAATGAACATTTTAGTGCAACGTTCCAACAGTTTGTCACCACAGTGGTAGCGTTGGAGGATCGATCAACCACCAAGTGTTTTCTCCAAGGTGATGCCGCACTACATCGCACCGAACAGATGTTTTCGCTATCTTGATGAATACTTCGCCAACAGGGTCCGCGAGAATATTTGTTGTAGGGCACATGTAAAAATACTGTGTACCGGAACTCTCACACGACGCTGGACTAGTTTGAATTGGTGATCAGCGAGACATCCGACTCCAGTTCCATTAAAGCCCTTTCTATACGAGACGTGCAACACGCACAAGGAATTCGTTGTCAGCTGTAGCGCCCCCTGCGATAGACCGTCGAACTACAAGGAAGCATTCAAATGGTACGCATTTGCTGAGTCGTCTGCTTCACGCGTCTACTTCGTTTGTTGTCAACTTAGAGGAAATGAATCGCCGCGTAACAATACTTTTCGAAACTGTATGATATATTGTGATGATTAAAACATTTATTTGTATATTAGACTGCCACTGTGAAACTGTATTTAATTGTTTTCGTGCATTTCATGCGTAACTACGTCGCTCATATGTGTTAACGTTGTCATTATAAAATGCGATTACATACTTGCAGCCCCTGCGGTTTGGGTGCGTATGTGTACGATGAACAAGCTCAGTTGTCTATACATACACCTTGATAAAGCTTCAAGTAATGCTCACCAAAAACATATATTTCATCTGTTAACTACAGCATGTTTCAGGAAAAATAGCAAATATTTTAGAAGATGTTAATAAAGACGATTTGCAGTTATAATTTCATATAACGTGTGTCCAATTCTTATTGGGTACAGAGATACAGCTGTTGGTATATAGAACAAACTGATTTGGATATTTTGACTGATTATTTCGTCGGTTCTTGGCAGATCACCATATTGACTTTTATTCAAACAACCGGTTTTCGACGTAGTTTAAAGTCTGAATATGTCCTAGTAAGCCGAAAACCGGGTAACTAAGTGGAAATGAACGTGTAGAAGATACACAAAATTGCCGGCCGCGGTGGCCGAGGGGACTAAGGCGCTCCAGTCACGGTCCGCACGGCCACTACGGTCGGGGGTTCGAATCCCCCCTCGGGCATGGATATTTGTGCCGTCCTAGTTCGTAAGTAGTTCATAAGTAGTTTGTAAGTTTAGGGACTGATAGCCCCGTAGTTAAGTCCCATAGACTTTACAAACATTTGAACATTTGAATACACAAAATTCTACTTTTAAGTAAGTGTGGCGTTGTACTACCAAGAACCGACGGATAAATCAGTGAAAATTTCTTGATTTACATTCTTCAACGTTTGTTTGTATTTCATATTAAAAGCTATATCTCTGTATTCAATAAAAATTGTACTGTAATTGCTCGCCGTAATTGTAATGGAATTCTTCTATAGTATCACCTCCTAAAATACTTACGGCTGAGACGGAAAACTACGTTCCTCTGAGCAGGAGACAAGTACACATTCTCAAACAAATTCTCGTCTTGGATTCGGTTGTCAGCTGGGTTCTCCATTCGGTCGTCTGCGCATGCGCGAAGCACTTCCATACGCGTGAGAATAGGATCCATCCTATTCCGACTACTAGCAAAAAAAAAAAAAAAAAAAAAAAAAAAAGTCTGTAAATCTATCGGACCAAACTGCGAGGTCATCAGTCTGTAGCTTACAAACTACTTAAACCTAGGTAAACTAACCTAAGGACAACACACACAGACACAGACACACACACACACACACACACACACACACCCATGCCCCAGGGAGGACTCGAACCTCCACGGCGAGCAACCGCGCCCTCCGCAGCGAGACGCTTTAGACCGCTCGGCTACTCCACCGCGGCCGTCTACTAGCGATCGTATGCGTGCATCTTGTGCAAGTGGACGCGTCTACACTGTACGCGGACGGCGCATCATGGGTAATCTCGTAAGCTCTCACTTGCCGTGTAGAAAGGGCTTAACACCACGTGATGTGGAGCCAAATGGTACTATTCGTGCGCACGACGTCAGCTACAGTCCAGTCCCTCGGGTTTGGCCGGCTCAGAGCGGGACTTGCGGGTTGCCGTGTACCGCACAGCGGCAGCGGCAGCTCGGCGTGGGCGGGCCACCTGGCGCCGTTACGTAATCCGCCCCCCCCCCCCCCCCCCCCACAGCCAGAGGCTCGGCGCTGCGCTTTACTGTCGGCCTGCTCCCGCCGCCTGCCCTGTCCCATCCCATTACATCGCCGTAGACCGCCTTCCTCATTCAACTCGCCTCCGCTGTGCTGCTACAAACTCTGCGCCACCGACGCAACACTTTCTTTGTCACCGCACTGTCGCATCTGTTGTGAGAAGCAGCAACAGCACACACACACTTTCACTACGTTTACATGTAACACATCTTCCGGAAGACGAAAACCGATTTTCGTATACCGTTTTTCGCTGTCGTGTTTACATGGCACAGCCTGAATCGGATTTCCTAATCCACTTAAGATGGCGGCTGGAAAACAGCTGATTCACTCCCCCAATTTAGTCAACATAATCGCTATCTTTCTTTACTTAAATACACAGATTCACGCTCACTCTAATATTAATACTTTTATTTCACATTAGAAAATATCACTCTGTCCATATGTGCCGAAAATTCTTACCAAAAAAACAAAATCTGACAAGCCAAGAACGCTTCAAAAACGGTTGCGTTTACATGGGCACGAAAATCGATTGTGGAACTGGAAATTCCGCTTTAGAGATGTGGATTTCCAGAATCGCTTTTGTAGTGTTTACATGACCAAGCCAAAGCGGAATTGGGAAATCGGTTTACGAAATCCGGTTTTGGGAGCCCATGTAAACGGGGTGACTTTCACAGTCCTGAAACGCAGAACTGACGAAGGCCGAAAACTGTAGGAAGGAAGGACGTTTGGAGTTTAACGTCCCGTCGAAAGCGTGGTCATTAGAAACTGAGCTTACTCTCGGAGTTTTTTGGGTAAGTATACGGAAGGAAATCGGCCGTGCCCTTTCAAAGGAACCATCCCGGCATTTGCCTGGAGTGATTTAGGGAAATCACGGAAAACCTAAATCTGGATGGCCGGAGGTGGATTTGAACCACCATCCTCCCGAATACGAGTCCAGTGTGTTACCACTGCGCCAACTCGCTCGGTGCCGAAAACTGTCATTTCAGTCACAGTCAAACGATATTGATAAGTATGTATTTTCACAGTAATAATTTAAAGAAAACGCCTTCTGCTACTGCAAATGAAGTGTTTGTTACTTCTATAATTAATCCACACGAGTTTCGCGTTCTCCACAAGGCATCATCATCAGTGGGTATCAGCACTTGCTACTGGATATCTCTCGAAATGTTGCTCTATTTTCCGAAAAACTTCTCATTCCGCAGTAGCAGAAGGCGGTTTCTTTAAAATACTGTTGTGAAAATACTTAGTATTCAGCTGCTGCTAAAGTGGCCACTACAAGCAACAGATTTTGATAAATCTGCATGGTGCAAAAATTGACCATTGTCGTAAATAACAACAAATGTCAAGTCATCCGTTAAACTTCATCTACACGAATAGTCAAATATGCAGGCTGTAAATCCAAGTAAATACCGAGGAATTACAATATTTACGAACTATTTAAATTGCAAAGAACACATGCATATCGTGGGAAAGGTGTACCAAAGGCTACAGCGACATGAATGTATTGCAATTAACCCGTAAGTGTTTCCCAACCACTATCATATGTGTATTTCTTAATAAAAGCTGTCTTGGTGGCATATTTTTTATTGTTCTTAAATAGCCCTTTAGCTGGACACCGAAAGATTATATAGCACTCTCCGTGGCGTGACACCGTACGTTGTTTGCGGCATCTGAACGTTTTCTGTATTTGTGAATTTTTTCGTAGCGTTTCTGGAGTAGTATTTACGACCTTAAGGTTTGACTGATTTATCGCTTAATTGAAGTTCAGCGGGGTTCTTTCAGTGGTCATGTGTTTTACTTCACACTTTTCTTTATTTAGTGTCAATTGCCAATTTTCGCACCATGCAGAAATTTTGTCTGAATTGCTTTGCAGTTGCTTTTGATCCTCTGTTGACTTCACTAACCGATAAACGACAGCATCATCCGCGAACAATTTAAGGGAGCTATTGAGATTGTCTCCTAAATCGTTTATAAACACGAGGAAGAGTAGGGGACCTATAACGCTTCCCTGTGGAACGGCAGATATCACTTCTGTTTTACTCGATGACTTACCGTCAATTACAACGAACTGTGTTTTCTGATAGGAAATCGTGAATCCAACCGCACAATTGGGGAGATATTCCATAAGCACGCAATTTCATAAGAAGCCGCTTGTGGGGTACAGTGTCAAAAGCCTTCCTGAAATCGAGAAATATGGAATGACCATCCCAATAAAATAAGAGAAATCAGATCGAAAACGGAACGATTTAGGTGTTCTTCCTTCCCGCGCGCTATTAGAGAATGGAACGGTAGAGAAAAGTTATGAAAGGGGTTAATGAACTCTCTGCCAGGCACCTAAATGTGATTTGCAGAGTATCTGTGTAGATGTAGATAGATATGATAAAATTGTCTCGGGCTTCCGAGCACGTCAAGTAGTCTAAAATCCACCAAGACTGATGTCCCAAAATAAAAAATTATTAAATAAAACTCGGAATATTTGTGACGGCTCCTGCGTGAGGTGACAGGGCGTTGGGAAGCTGTCAGCTCAGGTGCGCGGCGATTAGCGCAGAGCCAGCCTGCGTGACGGAGCAGCAGGCCTGAGGGCTGAGCCCCTAATGCGATAATTGCGGCGGGCCTCATTAAGGCCGCCGCTGCTCACTGCTGACTGCTGACTGCCCGTTGCTGATTGCTGCCGCAGCTGCCGTCTGCTGACCCAGCGCCTGCACCGCCCCTGTTGACTGTTGACTGCCGCGCGCCGCAACACTACGTGCGGCGATATAAGAGCCGCGCGCGGCCTCAGGGCAACATAATGTCTGTGAGCTGCTACGTCGCGTCGTTCCGCTGCAACGCCTACTGCCAGCCACCGCGCATGCGCAGGCGACACGATACGGAATAAGGCATTTATGCGTACCTTTGCCAGACATAACGCGCTCTCTACCGCATTAGCTGAGTGTTTCTGTAATTACTTCCTGTCTCTGTACTTTTCATCATAACGCGCTTACAGCGTCTGGGTGTGTTAGGCCGGTATTAAAGTATCCAATTATTTGACAAACAAAAATTAGACGTAGTGTAATGGAAACATCGACTGATATTTCATCAAATCTAAGGCCTCGGCTTAGATTTCATCAAAGTAATCACTCATCTTCTGTTTCCTGCAGTGAGAAATGTGACATCTCGGAGCGCTAGTAGTATCACAGCCTCCTTGCCACTGTTGTTGTTCTGGTCTTCAGTCCGCAGACTGGTTTCATGCAGCTCTCCACAATAACCTATCCTGGGCAAGCCTTTTCATCTCCTCATAAGAACGACAACCCACATCCACTTGAATCTGTTTACTATACGCGTCTCTTGGTCCCCCTCTTCGATTTTTACCCCACACACTTCCCTCCAATGCCAAATTTACGATTCCTCGGTGTCTAAGAATGTGTCCTACCAAGCGATCCCTTCTTTTAGTCAGGGTATGCCAAAAATTCCTTTTCTCACCAATTCTGTTCAGTACCTCTTCATTAGTTATGCGATCTACCCAGCTAATCTTCAGCATTCTTCTGTAGCACCACATTTCAAAAGCCTCTATCCTCCTCCTGTCCGCACAGCTTATCTTCCATGTCTCACTCCCATACAAGGCAACACTCCACACAAATGCCTTCAGAAAATACTTCCTTACACTACAGCTGTTTTATTTGGAGGTTAAATGTCTGACATAACGTTCGTATTTGTAAACATGGGTAGTAGTGGCAAGTTTGTGAGTTTTCCACCAACAAGAAAACCGATATGAATGTATAAATCAGAAGGGGCGTTGTGTAACAGGCGACAAGGCCAATTCACACTGTCCGTCACGTCAATTCGCGTAGTCCAAATACAATGTCGTAAAAGTGTCTGTAAATCTATCGGACCAAACTGCGTGTTCATCAGTCCGTAGCTTACAAACTACTTAAACCTAGGTAAACTAACCTAAGGACAAACACACACACCCATGCCCCAGGGAGGACTCGAACCTCCACGGCGAGCAACCGCGCGCTCCGCAGCGAGGTGGTTTAGACCGCTCGGCTACTCCACCGCGGCGGTTGAGCTACAATCCATTATGTAAAAAGTCATGATATACCGTCGTAATTGAAGTAACACCCCTAAATCTTATTTAGGGCCAAAACTGACTTTATCGTGTATGATTTTGGTCAACTTGGTGTGGCAAAAGTGCTGGGAAATGAAACAACTTTCAAAACATCAACAACTGTTTGCAAGCGAAAATATGTACATATAAATACGTCAGACAATTTTTGTAAGGAAATAGAGTCTATTTACTTTAGCAAATATGTTTTCCCCCTTACATTGTTAATAACGTCATAAATAACTTACATTTTCCTCGTCAGTGGTGACATTTTCCATTTAAAACGTTATTTAATGAAACTTGATTTATCAACTTACGATCTTATTCGTATGCACTGTTTGTGTCAGCCTTTTTCTTACTCTACTGCAAATTGTGAAGAATGGAGAGCTACAAAATAAAAAATTAGCAGTGTATTACGGCCGGCTGTACTGCCGACGACATAAAAAAGCAAATCCTCCCTTTCCCGTAACAAATTTTATTTATCTCGTCCTGACACCGACGGTTTCATCTAAGTGCGTTTCCTTTTCTTTTTTCCCCTCCTGTTCTAAATATAGACACAACACAACCTTAGTATAAACAACAGCTGAGCAGAACACCGCCATTTTGCAGCAAATTTGACAAAATATTGGATGATACTTTAATACCCCTCTAGCGTTCCATCCAATATCTTTGTCAAATAATAGGATCGATATTTCATCCAATTTTTTCGGCCAATAATTTGTTAGTGTAATACCAGCCTAAAGCTCGATATATGAGAATTGGTTTCTTTGGAAGCATTGCGCTCTGTGGTGCGGTGTGATTGACATCTGACGTTTAACGTCCGAAGTTGCGACGTTGAGCGAGAGGTACCGACTGCAAGCAGATGCGACACGGCACATTTCGCTGCGGCGATGGAAAATTGCTTACAGATATCACATCCAAATCCTGACATTCACGTAAGGTACAGATCACAGTAGTGACATTAAACACAATTTATTTATACACAAGATCAATTTTACAATGAAGAAAACAACAACCAACCACAATTTATTTTGCTATTTAATTGTAAAATAGTACCGTTACCGATTTCAAACCTTCCAGTTCATCGTCAGACGGCTGTTCCGTCCACATACATTATTTTTGTGTATAGTCGAAATACACATGACAAAAAATAAGTAGCATAATCAAATGTGGTTGGTTGCTGATTTCGTCTTTGTAAGAATCATCCAGCATTTTATACGTAACCACGGCCTTGAAATGTCAGTTTTCGATAAAATAGCATAATTTATGTATGAATTTTTAATTAGCATCAGAGCTATTTTTACACGTACTGCGGTACAACTTAAAAATTATTGGACTCGCCGAAATACGAGAGCAATTTTTAGAGTAAGAACTAATTTGTAATGTTGCAACAGATGCTTTAATTATGAACGTAAATTGTATGACAAACTACAAAGCGCACATTGTTTTCTCTTTACAACGTAGTCTTCATCAACACTGAAAAATTTGTAAACTCATGGCACCAACTTTTGGATCCCGGCAACAAAAGAACTCCGTCGCTCCACTGTCATTTTTTTATCTTATTTCTTTTTTACTGAAGTAATAAACGACTGATCCTGAAACTTTGGAAATATCTGATGGACTCGAATTGGCGAATTGTCTTAAGAAGTTCTTGTGTCACGTCTTCATTCACGACAGTAGGCCGTCCAGATCAAACCAGGTGCTTCACTGTTCACGACCACCATCAGGAATTTCCAAAAGTTTCATGAGCACTAGTTATTACATAGTTGCTGAAAAATCAATAGAAAAAAATTAATAATAAATAATTGCCAAGTGGCACAATTCTTAGATGTCAGAATCCAAAATCTGATGCCACGACTTACCAGATGTTTAAATGTTCATGATAATTCTGTTGAAAACTGAAAAAAGTGGATATTTTAGTTTTAATACAATTTACATTCATAAATGAAGTTTCTTCTTACTCCACTTCAAATCGGTTCTTAACTTCAAAATAAAAGTCGTATTTTCATTTTTGGTACTTACTGAAACACTTCTACCCGCAATGGGCCTTTTCAAAGTTATAACGAATGTTTTATTTCATGATTAATTTTTCACTTTTTGCATTGTATCGTTACTTAATAAGTATGAAGTTTGAAATCCAACAAATATCACAAAAATTCCCTAATTCTCATATATCACAAAGATTTATTAAGTCTTTTTCACTCACTCACTCAGTGAGCTTCTGTGAGAAACGAAGATCCTGCGACGATCTCACAAATTGCCTCTACTGAACTCTGTTTTGGGCGAGTTCTTGCCAGTTGTCCACATTCAGAAGTCTACATAGATTGAAAATTTTGTTCTTCGGGGAGCTTCTTGGTCTTCCTACTGGTCTCTTCCTGTTAGAAAAACTGTAAAGATTCGTAAGACCATTCTATCATGTTCCATCCGTAGATGATGACCAGCCCACTGAAGTCTTCTGAAGGTGATGATATTGATTAAGTCTTTATTGCATGTCAAAAATCGATTCAAAATTTTAATTGCATGTGGAGTTCATCTTCGGTGAAACAGGCAAAATTTTCGCGTCTGGGATTGTTTTTTTCCTTGAGAAAGGGCAGTCACCCCGATTTACGTAACGGAACTGGCAACGCGGTGGGAGCTGACATTGCCAGTGCACGTCCCCCTGCCAACTACGTTAACTCCGGTAATAGTCTGCTGCCTGAGCGGCGACAAAGTGGGGCTGTTCTCTCTGGGATGGGTCCAAAGGAGGAGACTGTAAAGCTGGAACAATGGCTAACTAACCGAGGGAAAGCGAGCCACCAGTGAAACGCGAGGCGGCATGGAATGCTAAGGAGCCGTCAGTTTCGAACCTTTCTTTCATTTTTGTCACTGTTGCTTCAAAGAAACGGGAAGGAAGCAAAATTAGGGCTGATAACGTCGTAATTAGAGTCGGTTCACAAACACGATTATTTTGTTAAGAATGGGAAAAGGAATCGGCCCTGTGGTTTGAAAGGGACCGTCGCAGTATTTGTATGAAATGATCCAGGGAAATCACAGAGAACCCAAATCTGGATGGTTGAAGCCAGGTTTGAAACGCAGACCTCCCGAATGCGAGTCCAGTGTGCAAATCATGCACCATGTCCGTCGTTATTGGTTCTTTGGTGTTTACAATGAACATCAGAGATGATAAAAATGTTTGTAAATCTACGGGACTTAATTGCTTGGTTATTAGTTCCTACACTTACAAACTACTTAAACTGACCTAAGTACAACACACACACACACACACACACACACACACACACACACACACATGCCTGAGGGTGGACTCGAACTCCCGACGTGAAACGGCCGTCGCACCGCAGCACGGCGCCTCAGTGCGCACGACTATTCCACCGCGGCTTAGAGACGTCAGATCAGATCGCTGTTTTACACCCTTTTCAATCCCAGCACCTCGCACCCAGTATAATTTTATCCCCAAACGTTTGAGGCACAATATTACATTTACATCTGGTGATGTTATAAAGAGCAATAAGGTGAAGATTAAAGGTATAGGATGTCAGGCAATACTTGATGATCTTTCGATTTCTGTTGACGTTAGTTTGAATTTTACTGTAGAGAAGCATGATGCAGCTTAAGTAGGATGTGGATGTCTGACTGAAGTGATTGTACGTTGTGATACTTTGAACGGAACTGGTGGTCTTGAAAGTATCAACGGTCGTTATATTATTACTTATATGACATTTAATGTTGGTGAACTTTGTTATATACATCGTATGGTATAATGTCAGCTTCTTTAGTAATATATACTAGTGTTAAAGTAATAAGACGATGGTATCTCCGTCACAAAACCAACTCCTTTAACCTTTGGACAGCTTCCTGACTAACCAGATCGGTCACCCCTTCAGCAGTTAGCAACTATGTGGCCCATTGTTTGTAAGTTCGTTTTACAGTCACAGGCCTGATCATCTGAATTTCCAATAGTTGCACTGACCAACAGTAGTACGGAAGCGGTTGGCCAAAGACCATTCCTTGAAACTCCTTCGAGGGATGGTCTATCCAGATGTCGTTTTGTCCGTTCAACGAATCTCAAGTTCTTGCCCATTTGGTTGTAGTCGAGAACCTACTCTCCTGGACTGCTATTTTAAGAGGTGGTTTACGCGATTTCTACCAGCTTACTTGTGGCGGAAAGGTCTTGCAAAACAGGGAGCTTAGGCGTGGACATGATCCTGAAATACTCTCTCCTTAAGGCTTCCTTGCGATCTTGCACAGTAGCGGGAGCCATTGAAGAGGCGTAGTCACCAGAGTGCCACTGATCAACCTCAATGCCCTGTTTAACTGCACGTCGACGTTTCTGAAATGAACCCTGTTGAGCCAGGCAGGACCACAGTATTCAGCTGCGGAGTGAACTGGGGGCAAAGCTGTTGTACGCTAAATCTTAGCACCGGCTCCCAATGTTGATCCCGCTATGTGCTGCAATATGTTATTCATAGTAACTTGGTCAGCTGTTTCTTTTGTACTGGGCCCGCAGCATATACAAGGTCAAAATATGACATATCGTAATATATAAATCCAAGTTAGCTGCTAACAATATTTATTCAGCTTGTGCAAATTGACTCCACTACAAGCTTGTTTCGGCTTTTACCATTTTCAAGTGGACGTTTAAGTTTGACAGACGTCCATAAAGCATATTAGAGTCTTTTTGTGACAAGATGGTAAGGTCACGTTTTATCTCATTACTTTTTATATTAGACAGATATAGACACTTTAGTCTGTTGATGATTTATGTTAACCTAAAGCATATGTTTTTTATGTATTTTTATGTTTACATAAAGCATCAACAGAGTAAACAGTGTCTATATCTATATAAAAAGTAACGAGATAAAACGTGACATTACCATCTTGTCACAAAAAGACACATACTCTAATATGCTTTATGGACGCCAGTCAAACTTAAACGTCCACTTGAAAATGGCAAAAGCCGAAACAAGCTTGTAGTGGAGTCAATTTGCACAAGCTGAATAAATATTGTTAGCAGCTAACTTGGATTAGTCAGCTGGTTTTTTTTTTTTTTTTTTTGTTTTTTTTTTTTTGTTTTTTGTTTTTTTTTAAAGATGGTATTTAAAAGTGAGATATCTACCCAGGATGACTCCTAGGTATTTTGGATGCTGTGTTCGAACAGAACACCATCAAAGATGTTGAGTTCATAGCCAACCAGCCTGTTATTTGGGCAGAAGCAGGAACAGCAGACGTCTGGCTGGTGCTACTGGCAGAGCAGTTTCCGGCGGTGGCAGCTGAGACGCGACGGTCGGTGGCGGCTTTAATGAGGCGCGCCGCAGATAGAGCGTTTCTATCTTTGCTGGCCATTACGTAAGCCTCCTGACTCACCACAGTTTTCCCCGACTCCTTTCCCAGGCCAGCGGGAAACTTGTGCAGTCACACCATTCTCTCCGCCGTCGGCTTAGCGGATTGATGGAACTCGCTCGTTCGATGCCGAAAAACGCGCAAGGCAAAACACGCCTGCCTGCCTGAGGGAGCTTCCCAGCTGGTGTTCCCGAAGAGCTCTTCCGCTCTGCGTCTGTACGACTGCTGCCGTGGAAAGGCCACCTCGTTGGCTTAGCGGTTAAGCGTTGTTCGACACTGGCGAAGAGCTATTGACGGCTGCATGTTGGTCCCAGAATGAACTGAATTGAACACGCTTGGCATAAACTAAAAAGGACTGTGCGAACACAGCCTAGTAAACATAGAATTGTACTGGACTCTACGGGATTGCCTTTGTAGAAGGGATTAATTAAACCAACAGTAGTTCAATGGACTCACGACAGCATGCTATGTAGAGTGTAGGCTTGCATTTGGCAAAAGTGACTTTAGGATCAGTTTCAATACGAAACGAGTGAGTTGTTTGGGTCAAACATATGTTTGCAAATCTAACGGACTTAAGTTCTGTGATTATTAGTCCGTAGGCTTACAAACTAAACTAAGGTAAGGGCAACACACACATCCATATCCGAGGGAGAACTCGAACCTCGGACTGCGAGCAACCACGCGCTCCGCAGCAAGGCGCCTTACATCACTCGGCCACTCCACGGCGCGATTTGTTGGGTTGCGTTTGTCAATATCTCTTCGACGATCGTTCTTTTCTTGAAACTGAGCTGTGCTTCTTCTTTTTCAATCATTAGTAGCACTTGACTCTTCTGCGGACTTCCTTTCATGCATATACCCTATGTAGCTTTGCAGAAAGCTTTTGACAATTTTTTTAAGTCAGCACAGGTAAAATATAGAGAACGGGTGGTTATTTACAACTTGTACAAAAACCAGACAGTAGTTATTAGAGTCGAAGGACATCGAAGAGACTCGGTGATTGGAAAGGTAGCACTCAACCTGTGTGTAGACATGCTCCACAATTTCATGATGTTTTACATTTTAGTTTTTATTCTATGACATGAAGTGGGCCACATTTTATTTAACAACTATTTTAATGTGAGCTAAATGTAATACTTCTGGAGAAGGCAAAATTGCTTTTGCCGAAACCTAGCTCAAGGTGTATGCATGTAAACCATTTGTATGCAAATGGTCGGCTGAAACTTTGTTGACTTTTGCATAGTGTTCCACCGTTGCAGCCATGTTTAAAAAATTTTTCACACACTTGATATGTAGATTTTTCCCAATTTTAGAGACTTGTAGTTGATTGTGAAAGGAGAAACACCCAACTTGAGGGTATACGGGGTACTTTGGAATGGGGAAAATGAAGACATTCAGTGTACACCTCGGTGCCACGCGGGAGTAGCCGAGCGGTCTGGAGCGCCACGTTGCGGATCGCGCGACCTCCCGCGTCGGAGGTGCGAATCCTCCCTCGGGTATGAATGTTTTGTGTTGTCTTTAGTATAAGTTAGTTCATAAGTAGTTTGTAAGTTTAGGGACTGATGGCCCCGCTGTGAAGTCCCATAAACTTTGCAAACATTTGAACACATCGAGAGTGGAGAGTGCAATTCGTTCAAAAAATGTTCACATGTTTGTAAATCTATCGGACCAGACTGCGTGGTCATCAGTCTGTAGATTACAAACTACTTAAACCTAGGTAAACTAACCTTAGGACAACACACACACCCATGCCTCAGGGAGGACTCGAACCTCCACGGCGAGCAACTGCGCGCTCCGCAGCGAGACGCTTTATGCAATTCTTTAATTATGGACGTTCAGTCAGATGCACAACGAAGAAAAGACTGACCTCGACTTCTTCTTCAATGGCCTTGGAGGGCAGAGCGCTGATAGGCACTAAGAAGGGGAGAGGAGAGAAGGGGGCGCCGTGGTCGAAAAGACCGGTGTACGGGCCACATGTTAATATACTTTACAGATCGTGGCAAAACACTGTTTCAATTTAGCTGGCGACTTTGTAGCGGTGGGCGTCCGGCAGGGCGATGAATGTGTGCAGTTTTGACGCGGTGCAGCGCGAGTGGTTACGTAAGCGGCTGGCGGCTGGCGGCCTCCCCTCGGCTCGGCGGCATCGGCAGCAGGAAGCGGCCGCGCCTGCGCTGCCCTGCGCCTGCTTCTGCCTGCCTCTGCCTATGCCTGCCTCCCGGTGACGCAGTCTTTGTAGACCGCGCCAGCGAGCGTCACACAGTGCTGCTCCACCTCCTGCATATTGTACCTACCTGTTGCGATGCAAGCCAAGCTCTACGTCATCGTTTGACTCACACCGCTTGAATTAGTAAGTCAGCTATGAATCGACATCTCACCATCCTCGACAACAAACTACTTGCTGACAAACCCTAGCATATTCCACAACCATTAAGCGTCGACACATGATCACAGCAAAAGAAGTTCAAAAAAATTCAGCTGTTTGTTAAGCTTAAGGGACTTAACTGCAGGGTCATCAGTCAAATGTTCAAATGTCTGTAGATCTATCGGACCAAACTGCATGGTCATCTGTCCGTATCTTACAAACTACTTAAACTAAGCGGAACTAACCTAAGGACAAACACACACATCCATGCCCCAGTAAGGACTCGAACCTCCGACGGCGAGAAACCGTGCACTCCACAGCGAGGCGCCTTAGACCGCTCGGCTACTCCACCGCGGCAGTCATCAGTCCCTAAAGTTACAAACTACTTATGAACTAGCTAACACTAAGGACGGCACAAACATCCATGCCCGAGGGGGGATTCGAACCCCCGATCATAGTGGCGCTGCAGACCGTTATTGGAGCGCCTCAGTCCCCTTGGCCACCGCGGCCGGCATTTATTAAGTGACAAGCGGTTTCGGTACACTGTGTCACCATCATCTGGTCACATATATGTTAAAATCTGGTCATCTTGTTAAAAAAAATGGGTATAAAATAACAAGTGCAACATTGCACTTAGTCACATAATAAAAATACATAAGTTAAAAACATGACAGCTTATAAAATACTGTATTTTGTAAGCTGTCATGTTTTTATCTTATGTATTTTTTTTTATATTGTGACTAAGTGAAATGTTGCACATGTTATTTTATAGCCAATTTTTTTTAAGAAGATGACCATATTTTAACATATATGTGACCAGATGATGGTGACACAGTGCACCGAAAACAGTCGTCACTTAATAAATTGTTAGTGTGCGAACTTGGCTTGTCATTTTGAAAAAAGAAAAAGATAAACTTTTGTCTTGAATGAGAATTGCAATGTCAATCTCGAAGTGATGCATTTATTCTTCGTCACATATGCCGTGATCATTCTAAGAAACTACTGCCAGTTATTGTAAACGTACCGAACTCTGGAGCCTAATGCGATTTTTCTTGCTGACTTGTACAAAATAATAAATAAATAAAAAGAAATGAGTTTTATTTTCTTCAAAGTCTGCGAAGTTAACTTACGGTACGGTTCAGTGCTTATCTACTATTAAACGTAGTGATTCAGTAAATGTTACTGTCGATAATCTACTAAATCGATGTTTTATAAAGGTGATTAACAATGTCGTTTAAAAAAAAAGTGCAGATGTTTGTCAATCTGTGTTACTCAACTACTCTGGTCATCAGTCTCTAAGCTTACAAACTGCTTAAACTATCTTATTCTAAGGACAGCAAATACACCCATGTCCGAGGGAGGATTCGAACCTCCGATGGCGAGCAGCAGGATGCTCCGCAGCTAGGCGTCTTGGAATACTTTTATTATTATTATTATTATTATTATTATTATTATTATTATTGCTCTAGGGATAGTTCTGTTCGTTGCGGTCGCTGATAGTACTTTTTTCGTTGTTGTTCGTTGTGTTGTTGGCCCAGCTTTTTTATTACAGAGGTCGTTGAGCCCTCTGACCGAGCGCGCTGAGCCACGGCGCCCGGCAAAAGCTCGGCCACTCCACCACGGCCGTGTCTTAAAGTCGCGCGGAAAATACCGTGTGTTCTCACATTTCAGTTCCTTAGGTTTACAAGCATTTAAACGTTTTTAAAGTGTCTTAAAATGTAAAGTGAAGACAAAGAGAAAGTTGCAGTTTGGTCGGCAGTATTTGCCCGCAGGCAATTGTGTCTGGCAAAGAGGAAACTGTGAATTAAAGAACGAGAGACACAGAAATTGAGGAGTCCAATTCGCTTTGTTATACACAACTTTTTGTTGTTTTTCGTTTATCTGCCATTGGGGTGCAAGAGACATTTGTAAACAGCATAAAGTATGGCAAAATCCGTTTCTTACGAGATCGCTGTTATACGGAAATAGGACACTGAGATATGAAATACCTGAAAATGTAGTTAAGGAAATTTAACTTTGCGTAGTGAACAGTTATCAGTGAGATATCATATATTTTAGCAGCAAAGGTCAACGACGAAGATATCGTCTCAATGATATACTGTTAGTGTTGAAATTGTTTTTATGCAGAAACAGACTTCTACATCAGATTAGATACTGAGAAACTGACCTTTAATAATGACTACGAAAATGAAACGTTTGTTCCAGCATGGGGGTTTTAAAAGAAAGGTGAGTAAGATTTTCGGCAATGATTCAGTCATTGTAGTCACTGTAGTCTCTTGACACACTACAGACAGGAAATAAAGTGTGCGTCCAAACACTGCTTTTACATCTCGAATTGGTTTATGACGTACTAGCTGCTCCCCGCGGTGTTACCCGCGGTTCAATAGTCAGACATTAAAGTGCCAAGAAAGGGCATAAATAACTACATGACTGTTTGTAACATTGTTAGCACGGAATATATAATTGTCTTGGAACGGATGGAGAGCCAAAAAAAATCTATTGTAATACGTCCCTGTAAACGACGTTTCGAGACTTCTTGTTCTCCGAGTGTACATAGAGAGTTCTAGCTCTCAATACACGGGAGCAACCTACTTAGAGCTGTCCGTGCGAGAAACACCAACAAATGTAACGAATAAAGAAACTATCCTGATCCTATATATACGACCTAAACGAATGAAAGGAACAATAAATATAACAGGGAAACAAACCAACGATGTCATAAAAACCAACGAAATCACCAGAGAAAGATTGAATCAGTGAAGTCTAACCAGCAAAGTCACGTCATTGCACTAAAAGGAAACATTCGAATGCTATAAATAATGGAAATCACCAAAGAAACTATTATTCATTGAAATCCAAAGAGAATACAATTTTAAAGAATTACGATAACATCACAATGTTCGAACATCTATAGTTGAAGGTGACAGTCCAATACACGTCATCGAAAACCAAGGAGAGAACAATATTTAAGAACCTGGATAATATCACAACAGAATACACATTATACGCCCTGAGAAATATTTTCATGTGTGTTATACTGCCTGCCATCTGTTGAGTGCATTTGCTACTACTTTCGTTGCAGTTTACGTACGCTATTTATACGTGGCAATTCGCGCTTTGTACACGAAATAGGGCTTGGTCAATGTTTTTTCCTGCCATGGTACTTAGAGCATATTTTATTTAAAGTCTTCAATTTATATACATACTTCCTTCATTTGTTACAACAAATGAAAATGAATGCGGCATAAACGCCAACATTCAGATTTCTTGTGTATGTAATTATATGTCAGTTAAGCCGTTTTGGCAGTATCCCAGAATCTTTTTGTATATTCGAAAGTAAAAAAGATAATAATAAGATAGAAAAAAAATTCACTCTAGCAGGACACGAACCATTGCCCAAAATAATGGAAGTTTATGACATGACGCGTTAATCCTCACGGCTAACCGTGACATACGCTGCCTAACACCTCTGCTGTTGTATTAGAGGCTTCTTACAACCGTTACGTATTTCTATGCATGTATAATTCAAATAAATAACTTGTAATAAACATTTTGAAAAGTAGCCTATGTCCTAACCCAAGACATAAGAAATCTCTATATGAAATTTCATCTAAATCAGTGCTGCAGTTTTAGCGTGATGCGGTAACAAACTAACTTTCGCATTTATAATATGTATAGGATTCGAAGCATGCACGCCTAGCTTATGAAATATTAACGATGTCCGAATCCTAGCTTCATGCGTGTCGTATGCGACACATGGAAGTGGTGACTTTGCTTGCATGCGGAACCTTTGTAATGCCATATGGTGCAAGGTGCTATTAGCAAATGTAACAAATTTAAGTGCTCTGTGCCGTTAATTACATCCAACAAAAATATAAGAATAAACATATTTTCTACGAGCCCTTGTGAAAACTATCAACAATATTTCAATTCCTTGAGACATATATTGTGTCATTATATCATAATATGACGTTGCCCTTGCTTAGTATGATACCATTATTGTTAAAGTAGATTCCGCGTTTATATTTTGGACAAGGAATTGATGGCACCGAATTTTTTGAATTTGAAATAATTTAGTTAAAGTACAGCACAAAATGAACATTAAAGCAAATAAACCGCGGATTGCATATTAAAGTTGGGCACCATATAAACAACAGCACGTTTTAAGACTTACAGAAAGCATCTAGCTGGATCCTGCACTTCGTATTGTAGAAGTTGGAAATGATAACTTTTTCTTATTTAATCTGTGAATGTTCGAGATACTTTCCGTAGGAGATCAATGTTCAGACTGTTCACTTCGCTTTTCATTGTTGTGTGACCGTGGGTAGAACATGATAGAATAATTTTTAAAAAATGATCGGACTTCGTGAAATTACAAAAGAAATGACTGCAGGTTATAAATTCAAGTAAAGCATAGTATAAGGATGATTGATTGATTGAAATTTTGCAGACAATGCGAAGCGATTCTAATGGCGTCTGAACATTAAACTAATACGAGGAGCTGAAAAACATCAAGAAATTAAATATTTGACGTGGAGGAGTTTGATTTAAATGAAACCCAAGGAGAGGTAATGCTTTTAAATTTAAATAATATAATTTCAGCAACATCTTGCATCATTCTTCCTACTTACATAAGTGGCTACAGGTATGAAAGACGTCTTGTCACATCAGAGACAGATCAGAGAGAGAGAGAGTAAAACTATTATGACAGTTCCGTCTACTCGCTTGTTTTTAAGTAAAAAATGACGAACGAAATTAAATTAGTTGCATTACGAGTCAGAGGGAACCGGAGGCGATAAGCATCACTGATCAAAGATAAACAACAAAAAATAAAATGTAAGTGTATCGTTACAATAAGATATTAAATATAAGGAGAGGCGTTGAATTAAAATTTGTACATTAAGACAGTCCGTGTAGCCGCATTCTCCGTAAGGCTGTGTTAGCAGAGCGGTTAAAACGTCTGCCTAGAAAGTGGGAGGACATGCGTTCGAATCCTGGCCACTGCATACATATTAATTCAACGCCTCTCTTTATGTTGTGAGAAGTTAAATGGGTCTGTGTAATGTTGCTTTACTACTACTGGTTACGCCACTGTATTACTTCGAACTACTGTGTAAGCTCTATTCCAGAGTGGCCTATCGCAGTCTTTCACAATTCCCGTGCACTTTCCGGATGCCGTTACAAAACTGTCACTGCTCTGCGCTATAGACGACAGAGATTACATATGACGTGAGTCCCGAAGAAACGCGACCGCAACGCAAGACGGCAGAGGGAGATGACAGACGCGCTCGAAATGTGAAACAGCCGAGGACAGCATCCGGCTGGCATTCCTACCACGAGCGAAGGATTACTGTCGGCGCGCGTGTGCGCCGTCGGTGCTGGTACCGAACAATTACCACCGAAGGTGAACCGGCGCGCCTTACGTAACGCGACCTGTGTTCGACGCCAGGACGGCTGCCAAAAAACTATTGCTTTCGCCACGGCACTGCGCCCTTACATCTACAACATCTACACTCCTCAAGCCAGCTAACTGTGTGTGGCGGAGGATGCTTTGTCCTCCACTATCATTTCCGCCTTTACCTTTCCAAGAAGTAGGTGGCTCGCGGGAAAAAAAAGATTGCTGCTATGCCTTTGTGTGGACTCAGAATCTCTCTGATTTTATCTTCGTGGTCTTTTCGCAGAGACATACATAGCAGGAACAAATGTATCGACTTCCAGCAACTCACGTTTTCG
This sequence comes from Locusta migratoria, assembly GCA_026315105.1. Lineage (NCBI taxonomy): Eukaryota > Metazoa > Arthropoda > Insecta > Orthoptera > Acrididae > Locusta > Locusta migratoria. The sequence continues at coordinate 545,647,999 of CM048744.1, forward strand.
GAATCTTCATAGGAACCCACACTGTGATGCACAATGCCCCTCTTGTGGCGTCTGCCACTGGAACTGGCCGAGTATCTCCGTGATGCTTTCGTGCTTACTGAATGACCGTGTAACCATGTTGTTCTACATTATTTACTCTGTCAATGACACCTGGTACAGATGACAGATTCACATCCAGTGATCACATTTTATTCGAAAGAGTGTTATATAAGCTAATTCCTCTGTTAGTGGACTACTTCTACTACTTATTTCAAACTAGCAACAGCCTTTAGCACCTATTGATTTCATATGGGCCATTCCACTTTAAATCGCCCCATAAAAATACTCCTAGGTATTTCATGGAAGTGATTTGTCTGCGGTCGCGCAACCATGCGGTAAAGGGCCTTTATTTTTATGTATTCATAGTATCTGATATTTATCACTCTTAACCAAACCTTCAGATGTCAGACAGATCGGTACCAAAATTTGCAAATCGATAGAATGTAAATCAAAACTCGGATATAATTCGTGGTATGTGCTGCCGTTCAGGAGAACGTGTTGAAACGCGATGTAATAAGAATACATGTTCTAAGGAGTATAGGGAAAGCTTACCTGTAAGAGCGCGCCGTGTTGATCTCCCGTGGCGAAGCCGATAGTGCTACGTTTGTCATTTTAAGGGTTCTGGATTCAAGCGCTGGTGATGTTTTTTTTTCTGTATTACGTTCGAAATTGTTCTACATCTATATAAACCGAATGTTATATGGGACAACATGTTCCTTATATGTAAAAGTAGTGCCAATCTAGGAGTCAACTATTATTATGATTATTAATAATGTTACAGTTACTATTTTTAGTATTATTATTACTATCAATATTTTCGCACGTGTGGTGGAATAGTTTCTTTATCCTTGTCTTCCGATTGCCTATTTTTTTCTGAAACTACGAATATACTCCACAGATTTGCTATTTTCAAATAAACAAAGAATCAGAACACTGCCGATAACACACTGCTATAAAATCCGAACAGTCCTTTTGCATGTGAGCAACCCGTTGCCCAATATAACAATTGCCAATGTACTGCAGTAAAGAAATGTACCACAAGCAGGGCTTGAAGCCAGGGCCCTGTGTGTAAGTAACTAATGTTTTATCAATTTGCCCACAGGTGCTCGACCTGATATGGTCTCGCAGGTATGCTTCTCCTTTACTCAGTAGGTCAGGTGTTGTTATAGTTTACGCACTTAGCAGAATTATAACGGAGTTTTGGTTGATACTCAACCGATATACAACATTTGGTACTAACCTGACTGCCTGACATCTGGTGGTTTGGCTGTAAGATAGACATATTGAACTTTAGACGATCCCTTGGATCATCTTTAGATCTAGAAGTTGCGTCCGCAAATCTCATCTGCCTCATAACATATCAAGATTACAATTGTTGCATTTTAACATACCACAGTTACTACAATATATTAGTAGAAACGTCTGGAGTATTAGACGTACTTTAGATTATCGTTTAAGGTACCGTTACGTTTCTAAATATTAATCATAATATCCACGGGTGTACTGCCGATCTATAGTGTCCAACGAGCACTTTCTAAATATTGTTTAGATACCGCGAAACTGTTATGGTGAACTGAGTTTACATGAATATTTTCGGATCTTTTACAGAGTATAAAAGATAATACTCACTTTTGGCACGTTAACCTCTTTGCTAGACCAGAGTTTAACAAAATACTTCCATTTAAATGTTAGAACGTTGCAAGTTTAACATAATGCTTTGACGTTACAAAAAGAAAAAAGAAACAAAAGAAAAAAAGTCACAAGAGTTTCGTAATATTCTTGTCCCAACTTCAAAGTAATTTACGGTAAGTGTTTCCCGAAGTCAATAAGATCCGTCATATTAAGAAGTAAACACTGTATGCGGGTAGCTCGTAACGTTATCTGCCTGTGTCATCGTGGACTAGTTGCGGTCCAGCGCCCGCTAGCCTGCCTGCTGGTGAACCATTAGACTTTTTCCTCCTGGCCGTGCACTCGCTCTGGGGCCACCGAGAGCGACTTGCTCTGTGACAAGCGGTGGACCTTCGAACGCGCCCCATCTCAAACTGGTCTGCTCACGGCTTCTTACTTCGTTTTTTCTCTCCCCCCTCCTCCTCCTCCCCCGCCGTCTCACTCCTAAACTCACGTTACGTCCAGAAAACGGGAAGCCCTTTTCCCCCGTTAGACGGCTAATCCAGAATGTTGTCAACACTTGTTACGAATGCGTTCACTGCAACATTCCCTCCCCTCTTTTAAAGTAAGATATCATTACTTTGCCTTAATTGTTATAGACAAGGGATATCTATCGATTCCATATTTATAGATTTCGTGAAGTATTTTGACACCGAACCTCACAAACGGCTCGCAGTAAAATTGCATGCTAATGGAATACAGTCTCAGTTTTGCGATTAGATTCGTGATTTCCATTGACGGAAAGCTATCGAGTAAAACAGAAGTCATATCTGGCTTTTACCAATGGATGTGTTACGGCCTTATAGGACTCCTGGCTTTCCTTATCTTTATAAACGATTTAAGAAACAATCTGAGCATTTCTCTTAGATTGTTCACGAATGATGCTGTTGTTTGCCGGCCAGTAAAGTCACCATAATATCAAAAGCAACTGCAGAACGATTCAGATAAGACATCTCAATGGTGCAAAAATTGTAAGTAGCCCTCAAAAAATTCAAAGTCTGAAGTCATCCATACGAAACTAAAAGAAAGCCGTTAAATTTCATTTACACGGTTAATCATTTGGATCTGAAGACCGTAAATTCTACTAAATACCTAGTAATTACAATTACGAATAACTTATATGGGAAAGAACACGAAGGAATTATTGTGACAAGGCGAACCAAAGGCTAAGTGCCACTCGCAGAACACGTAGAAGGTGCTACATTTCTACTGAAGAACCTATCCACACCATACTTGTGCGTCATATTTTGGGGTATTGCTGCACATTGTAGAATCCTCACCAGGTGGGACTGACGAAGGACATAGAAAAAGTTCTATCTACATATATACTTCGAAATCCTCCCAAAGGTGGAGAGGCGATTACCTAGTTTTGTATTGTCGCGATACGGGGAGATCACGAGATCCACGAGTTGGGATGGAAATCATGAAAAAGATAGGCGTTATTCACTCCATCGAGGTCTATTTGCGATATTTCTTCAACAAGCTTTCTCCACCGAAAGTTAACATATTTTATTCGCTCTCAACTACATAGGGAGACACGATCATCATAATAAAATAAGATCGAAACCGTAAGTATTTACATATTCCATGTGCTGTTAGAAATGAAAGCGTTTCGATGAACCCTCGGCTAGGCAATTAGATGCGATTTGTAGATTACATATGTAGACGTATGTAGCAGCGACGGAAGAAAGCAATCTACTGCCTCCTTGTCTGCAATTTCAGAACACTGTCTAGTGTACCTGAAGCGGTTTCAGGAAGCCAGAAAATGCAGACGAAATTGGATGGGTCGTATCGCTTACACCAAATGCTTGTAGATTCGAATCTCTTTGAAAGTCTAGAAACTTTGATTAAAAAATGCCCTTTCTCCGTATTTGATCTGATCATATATCGCAATTCTATTTTAGCGTAACCGAAGTCATCACTGTACGATTATTACAGTGCAACGGGATTAGGACTATACAAGAGTTAACGAGCGCCTCCGTAACTCAGTCGAGGTAGCGTGGTAGATCACCGCCCTGTATAATAATTTAAGAAACTGAACCCAGACGGCAACGAACAAACAGGAACGAACGACCACAAACAACCAGTCTACCCGAAGGTAAAGAAAAATAAGAATTGAATAAGAGAGAACCCATTACGGTCGGGCATGGATATTTGTGCCGTCCTTAGTATTAGCTAGTTCATAAGTAGTTCGTAAGTTTAGGGACTGATGACCCCGTAGTTACGTCCCTTAAGCTCTACAAACATTTGAACATTTTTTAAGAGAGAACTGCGTTGCCGACTACCACGCAGGGGAGCCGACGGGGACAGGTGTTTTGTGTTGTCATCATCATCGATACGCAAGTCCCCTAAGTGGCATCAACAAAAATGTCCGCAACAATTTGGCCGAACTCCAGTTGGGGATTTTCCGGCCAGTAAATGCCATATCATCATCAGTACAATGAACATATTATCCTCGTGGAATTAATTACATCGACGTCACACATTTTGATCTACACTCAGGAGGTGTTAAGTCACTGTTTAAAGGCCTTGACGTAACGAGTTCTGCTTCTGAGTGCTTCAACTCTCGCATTCTCAGCTAAGAATCTAGAGATAGCTGAACATCCTCTGTATAGGCGTTTATGTTACGGAACACGCGCAGCAAGTTATTTCTGTGCTGTGGGGGCACAACGCGCGCTGATGACGCAAGCATTATGACGTCACGTATCAAGCGTGGGTGCGCGCGTCGGCGAGATAGCATCTGCGCGCTAGCGGGGCGAATCGATTGTTCTGCCGAGGTTTGCGCGACGCCATCTTTGACCGTGGTGGTGACCAGACCGAGCCCGCAGCCACACTGCGGGGGCCGCAGTGAGAAGTGGCCGCTGTTCACGCGGTTCGGGGCTCGGCCGTATTTCCTCATTCGTGCCACTTCGCCGCCCATTAATCTTCCCAGTGGAATAAAGGCGCGGACTTGGGCCCACTGCAGCGGCTGTAGTTTGCAGCACAACAGCCTTGTTAAATGAGGTCGAGCGTATCTACATTCATCTCTTATACGCAAGCTGGTGCAGTAGCTAAATGTAGTCAACGTACCCACTCGTAGTCCTTGCGTTACTCAACAATTAAAAAATTAAAATTAAAAAAATATTATTACAACCATTATTCGAGATTGAAGTACACAGTACAGATGTGTGGCACTGTGCGCTAAACAGATACGGATTTATTATTATTATTATTATTATTTTATTTACAGTCATGATATTGGCCATTAGCCGTATTGAAGTACCATATTTATTTTGCCGGCCGCGGTGGCCGAGAGGACTGAGGCGCTCCAGTCGCGGTCTGCACGGCCACTACGGTCGGGGGTTCGAATCCCCCCTCGGGCATGGATATTTGTGCCGTCCTAGTTCGTAAGTAGTTCATAAGTAGTTTGTAAGTTTAGGGACTGATGACCCCGTAGTTAAGTCCCATAAGCTTAACAAACATTTCAACATTTTTTTAAAGTACCATATTTAAAAAAAAAAGAGAAAAAAATTACGTGATAGAATCTTGTTACAAAGTTTCTAGCATGTCAGACATTTTTATTTTATTTTATTTTATTTATTTTCTGGGGTGGTATGTTAACATGGCTAGTGACCGAAATAATTTGCTAACAATCAAATTATGGATTGTTTCTTTTAAAATAATGATTGTCGTCCCCTTCTACGGAAAAATCGGATAAGGTATGGTTTTAACTTTCAGTGGTTGGTAGTCGGCCGCGGTGGCCGAGGGGACTGAGGCGCGCCAGTCACGGTCTGCACGGTCACTACGATCGTGGTTTCGAATCCCCCCTCGGGCATGGATATTTGTGCCGTCCTTAGTGTTAGCTAGTTCATAAGTAGTTTGTAAGTTCAGGGACTGATGACCCCGTAGTTAACTCCCTTAAGCTCTACAAACATTTGAATATTTTTTTCAGTGGGTGATATATAACAGTTCGCTACTTAGTTTTTCACATCCATTGGCTTTTCATTATAAACTTTCTTTCATTGCTATGGTAAGTGGCAGCTTAGAAACAGAACACTCAAAAAGTCTGACGTACTTCCTGACCACTGAAATCATAGCATGGATCAGTGTATGTAGGTACATATCCTTAGCCGGCCGCGGAGGCCGAGGAGACTGAGGCGCTCCAGTCACGGTCTGCACGGCCACTACGGTCGGGGGTTCGAATCCCCCCTCGGGCATGGATATTTGTGCCGTCCTAGTTCGTAAGTAGTTTGTAAGTTTAGGGACTGATGACCCCGTAGTTAAGTCCCATAAACTATACAAACATTTGAACATTTTGAAATATCCTTAGCTCTATATGGAATTGACACATATTTATGTTTTGAAATTCTGTACCTCCTGCCTTCGCTTCGCGCTGTGATGAAATTCATCAGTACGAAATGTATAAAATTTGCTCCTTTTAATATTAGATTTTTTTTTCGTTATTGTCAGTAAGAGGTGTGCACTTTATTTGATAGTACTGTTGACGGGTGTCGATTAGTGCATTTCTGTTACGAACTGTGGTATGCAGGGACGTGGATGCAATTCGTCCTTCGCATAGCGGTGGGTTTTGTAGTGCGCGTTACGTGGTCAGCCTGCCCTCGATACTTCATGTAGACCACTTGTAGTAATAACGACACGCCAACAGAACAACAAAGAGAGTACAAGGAATGCGTCGGTTGCTGTTGTTTCTCTGTGCGCTAGCTCGTCCAATATGTATCTGTCATTTGCTCTTGTATGAGGATAATTTATTCCTTCTGGCGGAATTCTCCGCTGTCGATGTTGTTGCATTACATACAACAGCAGAAAGAAAATGTTTCTTCACTCCAAAAAGTACGTGAATAAAATAGTCCCTGTGAGAGGGGGTATAGAATGCGTAAAATTTAGTTTTTAATAGTGCTAAACAATAGCGCATAACGTGAGTGGAAGGAAAAGGAATCAGAAAACGCTCCAGTCACGGTCTGTACGGCTATTAGGGTTGGGGATTCGAATCCCCCCCTCGGGCATGGATATTTGTGCCGTCCTTAGTCTTAGCTAGTTCATAAGTAGTTTGTAAGCTTAGGGACTGATGACCCCGTAGTTAAGTCTCATAAGTTCTACAAACATTTGAACATTCGCACTTACCAAATAATGTCGTGAGGAAACATAACTGCTGTTGATCGGACATCTAATAGTTTACTAGAGCACAGTATTTCTTAACTTTCTGAAAATAATCATGGTAGTCTCTAAAACAAGAAATTAGACCTCATAGACGCATTTTTATGGTCTTTGACTTCACTAAATTTTTGCAATTTCGTTGTTGTTTGTTAAGGTTAAGGCACGTAACTGCGGGGTCATCAGTTCCTAAACTTACAAACTACTTATGAACTACTTTATACTAAAGACGACACAAACAGCCATGCCCGGGGGGGGGGGGATTCGAACCCCGACCGTAGCGGCCGTGCAGACTGTGTGACTGGCGTGCCGCAGACCGCTCGGCCACTGCGTGTTTCAAATGTTTGTAGAGCTTATGGGACTTAACTACTTGGTCATCAGTCTCTAAACTTACTAACTACTTATGAACTAGCTACTACAAAGAACGGCACAAATATCCATGGCCGAGGGGGGATTCGAACACCCGACCGTAGTGGCCGTGAAGACCGTGACTGGCGCGCCGCAGTCCCCTCGGCCATCGCGACCGGCTGCAATTTCGTGTGATGGTAGTGTGGGGTAGCTCTCATTGTCTTCGTAGACATTGTTCGTCACTGACTCCGTGCAAAGAGTGTATGATGCAATACTTGCATTATGTATTAAGTTGCATAACAGCGGCTTTCACAGCCAGAACATCGATAAAAGCGGCACCTACAGGCACAGATGTAGGCAGTACCGTGATGTAATGAAACGCAATTTTTGTAACAAGGAAATAAATAAGGCTCTGCACTTGATGTGTATTTTTGCTTGTGACAACGTCTTGAACTTAAATAGTTGAAAAAAATCATCAGATGAACTTTGGCCATATGTTCTCTTTTGATACATTGTATTCGTATTATTATGGGATTTAGAGAACCAACTACATTGTCAGGCGAACGTAACATCACATCAACTGTGACACCAGTAGCTACAGAGACCACTACAGGAGGCCTATTACCCACCGCCTACTGCTAACATTTTATACATAAGGAACAGTGTACCAAAAAAATGTTCAGGTGTTTGCAAACCTAAGGGATCAAACTGCTGAGGTCATCGGTCCATAGATTTGCAAACTACTGAAAGTAGCTTACGCTAAGGATAATAAACGCACCCACACCGGAGGGAGGACTCGAACCTCCGACGCGAGCAGTCACGCAATCCGAGACATGATCTCTTAGACCAAGTGCCGCGTTGGAGTGCGCGTGCGCCCTAAGGCGCCTTGTTGCGGAGCGTACCGCTGCTCGCCGTCGGAAGTTCGAGGCCCCTTCCGGGTATGGTGTGTGTATTGTCGTTAGCGTAAGTTAGTTTGTCAACCTATGAACTGATGACCAAAGTAGTAAAGTCCCTTAGATTTAGAAACATTTAAACATTTAGACTAAGTGGGCATTCCCTCTCGGCGGACAGTGTTAGTTTCTGTTTGTTTGTAATTCATACAAATATATAGTATCATTCTGATACTGATGAAGTGTTGCTCACTTTACTTTTATATCACTGACTGTATAAAATTTCGTAGTGCATGGCAGAGGGTTTTTTCCGCATTTTGCGCATTTCTTTCCAAAGAAAGATGAAGGTCACGGTCTACGTAGAACTTCGTACGGTTCGCGGCGGAGGGAACATTACAGCAAATCATGAAAAAAATGTTCAAATGTTTGTAAACATGTTGGACGAAACAGCTATGGTTATTAGTCGCTAGATTTACAGACTTCTTAAACTATAACCTAAGGACAACACACGAAAAATGTTCAAATGTTTGTATAGCTTATGGGACTTAACTACGGGGTTATCAGTCCCTAAACTTACAAACTACTTATGAACTAGCTACAACTAAGGACGGCACAAATATCCGTGCCCGAGGGGGGATTCAATCCCCCGACCGTAGTGGCCGTGCAGACCGTGACTGAAGCGCCTCAGTCCCCTCGGCTACCGCGGCCGGCGACAGCACACACGCATGTCGCACTGAGGACTCGAACCTGCGACAGCGACCAACGGCGCCGCGCCTTAGAGCTCTCGGCCACTCCACCGCAGCAACAAAACACGGAAATTGGCACAAATATCCTATATAGTTTTCACAGAGAACGTTTTTTCGCTTTGGTTGCACAGTGGTAGAGTGTCAAACTAAGAATCCGAAGGTCGCGGGTTCGATCCCCGCCAGGTCCTAGGATTTTTATCTTTCACTTTCCACTTCTTTCACCTCTGGCAGTATTGTTCATGTGAAAAATACCGAGTAGCACCACGTTAAACCGTAGGTCCCCCTATAACTGACTGGGTAAGTCAGTTCGAAGGCCGGAGGAAGACAACGGCATACCACCTCCAAACAGGACCATGCCTAGTAAAGCACTGTGGTGTTCAAACCAATCTTTGGATTGTTGACCGCTTTACCTTTATATATATAATCGGTAGTCACCGAATGGTGCATAGCAGAGGTGCCTTGTAAACTTCAACATCTCTTACGGATTACTGTGAAAGTTGTCAGACAGTAAGAAAAGGATAGGAAGGAAGAGATGGACAGAGAGAGGAAGGAGGAGGAGATGGACAGAGAGAGGAGGAAACGAAAAGAGGGGAGAGAAGCAGGTGAACAGAGAGAGAGGACCTGAGGAGGTGAACAGAGAGAGAACTGGATGGAAGAGTGAATATCCTGGTAACGCCGGTTTTCCTCCTAGTTACGCGTGAAGCGTAGCAGTCACTTGAGCACAGTCCCTAGCTCTGCCGTTGACTACTGCTGTAAGCTCTACGGGAGGACGTCGGCGCTTGCTGGGGCTCCGGTGGGGAGCGATGGTGTGCAGAGGCGAGCAGCCGCAGCAACAAGCGCGCTGCCAGCTGTCGTAGACATGGACGTGGATCTGGATGTGGACGGGGCGGCACAATTTTCAGGGGCGAGCAGCGCGTTGCTTAACGCACCAGCGCTCGCCTGCTGCAGCCAGCACCTGCCTCTCCTGCAACAGGCAGCGCAGAAGCGGATTTGTCCGACCACCAGTGACGAACTAAGGCTGTTGGAGGCCTGGGGCGGCGACGAAACGAAAGGAGCCTCCCCCACCCCCACCCCCCCCACCCCCCCGAATTGGAGGCCCCTTCTAGCACGAGAGGCACTGGACAGCCAGCAGAATTAGATGCCAAGTGCGCTCAAAATAAATAAATAAAGTTCTTTCCAGGCCCCCCAAAACTGGAGGCCTGGGGCGGTCCGCCCCCCCCCCCTCCCCTCGCTTAGACCGCTACTGCCGACCACACAAATATGGCAGCTGTGAACGGCAACAAGCAACCGCCAAAAGCAAGTGGCGTGATTAATTACTCGTGGACGGTTACTTTGCGCATGCCAGACGCCTGAACAGTGGCGGTAGCTGCACTTTCCTATCTGTCGCAGCACCCTCGTCACTCAGAAGGCGATCTCAAGGCCACGGAAGTTCAGTTCCAGACGAGACTTCGCAGTTAGCAGTATACTTCATGAGTGATCACCCATAAAAGTCGAAAAATGTATTAACCAACAAATTCCAAGTGAAAGGACTTAGCAGTAAATTTCGTGAGTGGACACCCATATAAGTCGAAAAATGCACTAACTAGGAAATTCCAAGTGAAAGGACTGTGAAGCTCTACGCGCAGCTGATACACTTGTCAGTTTGTACCCCTTGTTAGCCCAATCAAGGCTGCACCTGTAGCAGACTCGAGTGCCACGCAGGCCAATCGCTCCCATTCTGCCTTCCGGCTGCTTTTTATTTTGTTTTCTATTCAATCTACATACAATAGCAACTTAAAAGAATAAATTACCTAAAATATTGTCCAATTATAGTATTAAACAATACATAATTTTACTTATGAAATTACTATTACAGCTAAATGAAATGTGTATTTTCATTAAAATTTTCTTTTATAAAGCTGAAAAGGTTTAAATTAATTTAAACGGAGCTGAATTGAAGCTGTAATTACCTCTGTTAGATTTGTTTTTTGGAACATTGAAGTTTCATCGAGTAATTATTTCCCCAAAAAAAATGTTCAAATGTTTGTAAATCTATCAGACCAAACTGCGTGGTCATCAGTCCGTAGCTTACAAATTACTTAAACTAAGGCGCCTCGCTGCGGAGCGCGCGCGGTTACTCTCCTTTGGAGGTTCGAGTCCTCCCTGGGGCATGGGTGTGCGTGTTTTTCCTTAGGTTAGTTTACCTAGGTTTAATTAGTTTGTAAGCTACGGACTTATGACCACGCAATTTGGTCCGATACATTTACAAACATTTTTGAACCAAATTTCCGAGATAGTAAGGTCCCGTTGTCAGTCCACCGACGACTGACAGGCTTCGGCACGCGTTACACGGATAAATCTAAACCAACACCATCTAAATAAAGATGCCGAGTGAGGTGGGGCAGTGGTAAAACAGATAGTTTTGCATTTGGGAGGGCGGTGGTTCGAACACAGCTCCGGGAATCCAGGTTAGATTTTACTGCGATTTTCCCAACCAACTTTGTTCTATGGGAGTGAAAGTTGGGTGGATACAGGTTACCTTATTCATAAGGTAGAGGTTACAGATATGAAAGTAGCAAGAATGATTGCAGGTAGCCGGCCGCGGTGGCCGAGGTGACTTAGGCGCTCCAGTCACGGTCAGCACAGCCACTACGGTCGGGGGTTCGAATCCCCCCTCGGGCATGGATATTTGTGCCGTCCTAGTTCGTAAGTAGTTCATAAGTAGTTTGTAAGTTTAGGGACTGATGACCCCGTAGTTAAGTCCCATAAGCTTAACAAACATTTGAACATTTTGATTGCAGGTACCAATAGATGGGAAACAATGGCAGGAGGGTGTCCATAATGAGGAAATCAAAGAAAAGCTGGGAATGAACACGATAGATGAAGCAGTTAGAGCGAACAGACTGAGATGGTGTGGTCATGTTACACGCATGGGAGAAGCAAGGTTACCTAAGAGACTCATGAGCTCGTCAGTGGAGGGTAAGAGGAGCCGAGGTAGACCGAGAAGAAAGTACTTAGATTCGGTACAGAATGATTTTGAAGTAAAAGGCATAACATCAGACGAGGCATCAATGTTAGCATTGAATAGGGGATCATGGAGGAATTTTATTAAAGGTACTATGCTCCAGACTGAAAAAATGTTCAAATGTTTGTTAAGCTTATGGGACTTAACTACGGGGTCATCAGTCCCTAAACTTACAAACTACTTATGAACTACTTACGAACTAGGACGGCACAAATATCCATACCCGAGGGGGGATTCGAACCCCCGACCGTAGTGGCCGTGCTGCCCGTGACTGGAGCGCCTCAGTCACCTCGGCCACCGCGGCCGGCCTCCAGACTGAACGCTGAAAGGCATAATCAGTCTCTAATGATGATGATGATGATGATGATGATGATGATTTCCCAAATCGCCCCAGGCAAATTCCGGGATGGTTCCTTTGATAGGGGAATGCTGTTTTCGTTTGTTTGTTTGTAGATCTATCGGACCAAACTGCGTGGTCATCAGTCCGTAGCATACATACTACTTAAACCTAGGTAAACTAACTCAAGGACAAACACACACACCCATGCCTCAGGAAGGACTCGAACCACCACGGAGAGCAACCGCGCCCTCCGCAGCGGGACGCTTTAGACCGCTCGGCTACTCCACCGCGGCAATGCTGTTTTCCTTACCCATCCGTAACAAGTAATAACACACCAATCTTGTGCTCGTTCTGCCTCTCATGACCACACTGTCGACAAGACGTTAAAACCCTAATGTTCTTTACTTTTGAAAGTGGACGAGTGATCGAAACTAGATGGGTGTAGATTGATGTTGAAGGCAAGGCGGTGCCGTTGGCGCCTGCGGCGACCTTGGCGGTGGGCAGAGCGTTATGACGCGGGCGCCTGAGTTTTTGTGTTTGGGCTGCCTCAACCGGACGGGCCGCTGGCCGCTGCCGCCAAACAGGTTCCAGAGGAGCCGGCAGTCGTCACTCAGCGGCACTCGCCACGCGTCTCCAGACAGCCCAAGTCCCATTAGCACCACCGCCGAAGCCCCACACAAATAAATCACCACTTTAGCTGTGGTAAAATATGTTTTGCTGGCAGTTTCGGCTCTACATTGAAACCATCTTCAGCCCCCTAAATCAGAGGTTCCACGTCCTGTTATAGACTAGGAGCCTATTCAACTGCTCTGAATTCACACAATTCATTCACCTGCCACGTCGAATAAAATTGTGTGAATCCTCAGCAGCATTTGTAGGCTCCTAGTGCTGTAAAAGCAAGTGGAACCTCTTCTTCTTTTAGGGGCCTGAAGAGGCTTCAGTGGAGAGCCGAAACTGCTAGTAAAGTAAATCATTTCACAGGTTTTTTGTTTGGCCATCGATGAAATGTTCCCGGGTTATCAGCCGAGCGGTGGCGTCGTCTTGGCGCAACGTTTCAATGAGTTTCGTACTCATCATCTTCCTCGCCGGAGGATGATGAGTACGAAACTCATTGAAACGTTGCGCCAAGACGACGCCACCATTCGGCTGATAACCCGAGAACATTTCATCGCTCGAATACGCCGAGAGAGCCTGCAATCGCATGTTTCGCCATCTTCCACAGCAACTAAAGAAATGTTTGTTTTCGAAAATACAAAAGGCGGTTTCTTGCTATGGGGTTTTTATTTCCTCCATACGCTTTTCGCCCTTTATTTTGGGTCATCATCAGTGGATTCTACGTGCTTTATAGTCTCGCGTTTTTCCGTGGTGTTCTTCCCACCTGGTCACTTTCTAACGTCACACAGCTCGCACAATTTGTACATTTCCTTCTTCATTTTATCAAATCAAATGTTCAAATGTTTGTAAATCTAACGAACGTGAGTACGGTGGTCATTAGTCCCCAAGCTTACAAACTCCTTTTTTTTTCTTTTTAATACACTAACTTAAACTTATGCTAAGGACGATACAAACACCCATGCCCGAAGGAGAACTCGAATCCCCGACGGGGAACGGCCGCGCGCACCGCAGCTGGGCGCATAAGTGCGCACGGCTACTGTTCCGCGGCTTCATTTTATCAGTCACTATTTCACTGGAGTGCTGCCGTTGACTAAAGAAAAGATCTCTTAGTAGAGCCAAGGGTTAACAGAGATCTGTGCATTTGCCTTCTGGTTGCTCGATGCTATCAGCTCTCATCCATTTCTACCATACAGAACGGATCAAATCAAATGTTCAAATGTTTGTAAATCTATCGGACCAAACTGCGTGGTCATCAGTCCGTAGCTTACAAACCACTTAAACCAAGGTAAAATAACCCAAGGACAAAACACACACCTATGCTCCAGGGAGGACTCGAACCTCCGACGGTGAGCACCCGCGCGCATTACAACAACGCGCCTTAGACCGCTCGGCTACTCCACCGCGGCGCGTACTTTTCTGCAATATTTGTCGTGATGTATTCTACCGTTTTTATTGTTATATTCACATTTTGATCATTCAAAGCAGTTTTATTTTTTATATTCTTTATTTCGCTATATAAAGGTATTTCACTGTGATATATTCATCCCTTGATAAAACATTCATCATAAAACCATTCTTTAAAACTCCATTAAATGACTTCTATATCTTTGTAAGTGTATATGAACACAGTCAAAACATGGAAACAAATTACAAGCAAAAATCGCTCGATATTAAATTTTGAAGAAATTTTACTTTACCTTTTTTTTTCGCTTTGACGGATAATAGCCGAGACAAAGCGGCAAGCCTTCTAGCGACGTTCGGTTGTGCCGCCAGAGGCAGGTTGTGGTGATCGGCGGGCAAAATTTGGTGCCGTCCGATTGGACACCGCGATCTAGAAAATAGAAACTTATGAGCCTGACAGAGTGTCAAATCGCCGTTATTTTTGCAAATATATCTGAAACGGTGCGAGATGCAGAAGAAAAACGTAAGAGAGCAAAGTTGTAGAGAATTTTCTCCTCTACAAATCCGTTAATCCAGTTTTCATCTGACAAGGAAAGTACTTGAACTCGAACAAACATATCTGTATGAACGTTTGGTTACAGGACCATTACGTAACCCTCAATGTGCTGTTGGGTGTCGTTTTTCTGCAAACCTCTGGAATCATCCTCTAGACAGCTTTGTAATTGTAGACGTGATACGCATGCAGAAATCTTGACTATAAATGTAAATTGTGAATGTCAATAAAATGCTCCGAACAATATAAATGACTGCAAAACGCACAGTGAAGAAATGCATGTTGATCACATGGCAAACATGCGAATGATTCATCTTCTACACCAATACCATCTACACGAAGAAGGTTTCTTCGTAACTTCACCTCAACCAGTCACACTATATTAGCAAGATTGATTACCAATCGCCGGCCGCGGTGGCCGAGGGGACTGAGGCGCTTCAGTCACTGTCTGCACGGCCACTACGGTCGGGGGTTCGAATCCCCCCTCGGGCATGGATATTTGTGCCGTCCTTAGTCTTAGTTAGTTCATAAGTAGTTTGTAAGTTTAGGGACTGATGACCCCATAGTTAAGTCCCATAGACTATACAAACATTTTTTTGAATTTGATTACCAATCGCCGACCCATCTGACGCTTCACTACACAAATAACGTCCCAAAACGCAAGTTCAGAGGCACACTGCACCGTCCCTACTGGTGCCGAGTGGCGAACCGACAGGTCAAAGGGTAATGCGGCATGGCACACGCAGAGGCTCAAATGTTCAAATGTTTGTAAATCTATCGGACCAAACTACGTGGTCATCAGTCCGTAGCTTACAAACTACTTAAACCTAGATAAACTAACCTCAGGACAAATCACACACCCATGCCCCAGGGAGGACTCGAACCTCCACGGCGAGCAACCGCGCGCTCCGCAGCGAGACGGTTTAGACCGCTCAGCACGCAGTGGCTTCTAACTGACGACTGCACAGTTTTGCAGATGCGGGAGTATCACTAGTGCAATAAGACACCTTTACATTGTCTATAATACGATATTCGTGTATTTCTGTTCGTTCGAGCCTAAGTACTTTCCTTGTGAGATGAGCACTTATGGCATTATTTACAATGGAATTTCGAACTGTCAAAGGCCATCGCAAACAGCCCGCTTTTAGTGGGCTAAAATATGCCTACCAGAGTGAACGAAGATAGAGAGAGAGAGAATTTCCTGTATTTTAAGGTATAATGGTCACCAGAGCAGCCTGCTGAAGCTTAGTAAAAACGTGCCGTTCACGTTTTTCCGAGCAGAAGCTGGTAAGAGACGTGGAAGGTTTTTTTTCTGCCGCCCTTGTGTCGATCGCAGGCTAGCCGAGGCGCGGCAATTTGTCCCGCTAATGGCGGGGATTCCGAAGAGACAATCCCGCGACAGACAGCAGGTGGAGGCGAGGAATGCGGCGCGGCAGGCGCCACGGCACTGCCGGCTTTTTGCCCGCCAGTGGTGAGTGGGGCACCGGCTAGCATGCCGCGCGGCGGGCGAGCTTCATCACAGCGCCCTGTGACTGCCCCACACTGCCGCATTTGACGGCTCCTGCCTCACCGGCCAAAGGGGCCCAACAGCGCCACTCGCCGAACACACCACTCGGCGCAGAGCTGCGTTTGAACATGACTCCAACTGTTCGAACAATTTACGTCACGATTCGGGAAATCTCGGCAAATGTTCGAACTTTCGATTACGACGCTATCTAGCAATGTCACGAGGTACTATCTCCTCGATTTACAACGATGATACTTATACATCTTTTCTGTGCTGTGCAGTACACGATTTATAACGAAGATAGGGTGTCATTAACGTACTATGGGGATTAATAAGATACTTTAAAACATTTCGACCTCCATGTTGGAGGTTGCGTTCGTACTGACGGAGCTGTTACAATTCTTACACAGTTGACGTCAGCCTGCGTCATTTGCGACTAAGGCGCCCTCTTTAAAGTTTCATATAAAAACAAATTTATATGAGGTATGTTTATGGTAGAAATAGTTACGTTTTATTGTAATTTTAGTAGGCCCGTTAACTTTAAACTGTTCTGTATCAATGAGTCTCGTTTACTGTTTATATATAATTGGTCGTAAAAATGTGTACTAATTGGTGTCTTTGCTGATGCTTGGCAATGCATACACCTACTTATTGTTCCCGCAGGGATCGTGAGGACAAAATTCGATAAATTACAGCATGCACAGAAGCATTTAAGCTATCATTCTTCCCACGCTCAATACGTGAATGGAATGGGACAAAACCCTAATAACTGGTCTGCCATGCATCTCACAGTGGTTTGCAATTGCTGTAGATGTAGACTGACGTCACAATTAACCGCAACATCACCTACGTTTATTCTTCCTGTGACGCTTCGCAGTTGGATCGTGAAATTCCACGCTGCCACACCACTGAAGTCGAACATGTCGTCGACCACAGACAGCGTCACACGAGACTTGTAAGGGCGTTTTAGAGTGCCCGAGGCAACGAAAGGTTTTCGCGAATCGCCACGGAACCTTTTGGACTGGCGAAACAAACGCTATCAGCTAGACAGGAATGTCTGATAATATAGGTACTTGCCAATGCCGTCCTACCTGTTTCGCTCCACCCCCGCCCCCTTCCCCCAACTGGCCCATTCTATCCCCTTCCTTCTACCTTGTGGAGAAGTGATTTCAAGGTATCGTTAAAAAGGTTTGTTAAAAAAATTACAAATTCGTATGGCATACCGATCATAAATAAGGATGAGTAATCATATGGGAAGTGGTTGTCGCAAACGCCACGAGAGGCCACTACAGGAACGTATGTCGGCTGGAATCGTCGGAGATTAATTATGTCGTACACTTTTCTGGTCAGATTTGATGGTCGCAGGTACCTCGTATACGTTGAATTATGAACACACCAGATGTATTTCGCAGCATTGGCCTTTAATGTTTTATTTAAAAAACCACAGATCGATTTCAGTCACCTAGTGATCATCTTCAGTGTCCTTCAACCGATGGTTGCACATTCAGGGCATTCATATGCTCGTTTGAAGGACACTGAAGATGATCACTAGGTGATTGAAATCGATCTGTGTTTTTTTAAATAAAACATTAACGGCCAGTGTTGCGAAATACATCTGGTGTGTTCATCATTGTGTGGTCGTGGAGCACCTCCAGGAAATGGAATCAAACGTTGAATTATGTTCCCATGCTTATTCATTGCCACATTAGATTTCATGACATTTCATAGATTGTTTGTAAACTGTTAGTCACCATTTCGTTGGCGGTGAGAGCAATGGAATGCAGAACTTCCAAAATCTTCCACGAGTAGGTGTCAGTGTGACATACGATCGATTATCCCCTGTCCAGGAACAAAAGAACCGCGAACGAGGGCGGGTGGACTACGAATACACCTGCGGCCCGCATCGCTTAGGAATCTGGAACGCGAGCGCCTGTCGGTGCTTTCGCGAGATTAGAGCGGCAGAATTTCAGCGAGTGTGGTCCTCCGCGGCGGCGACCTCGTTTCGAAAGGTGGGGACCTATTTGTCACGGCGGCCTAAATCGGCTAGCATCGAGCATCTCCATACGGCCGCCGGGAGCCGCGTAAATCAGCATGCTATCGTGCCCGCAACTGGGTCAGCGCATGCGCGCCGCGGCGTTGCTCAACGCGATCGCCAGACATCGCTATTCGCTCGCTCAGCGTCGCTTTGTGACAAACGGCCTCACCGAAGGAGACTAACGGCGCCCCCGTTGGATCGGAATCCACGCAGCGGACCCTTCGCACCACGCAGGAACGAACGTGCAGCCTGCTGTAATCGTCAGGGTTATTCACAAAAACTATGTCATGGCACATCGAGCATACAACAAGGATCGGAAATTACATGTCGGGGTCCGCAAAGGCCATTCCGGACAACTAAATGGCGCTATAGTTATTCAACGACATGCTAACAGTGGTTGCCCACTACAGCCCCCATCAAAAACTTGATACATCGAGGTCCACCTGACATCCACGCTGCAGGGTTTTTTTTTTTTTTTTTTTTTTTTTTTTTTTTTAACTGATTCCCGTAAGAGTAAGGGCCTAGGACTCCGAAAGAACTGTCACCGCATATACAAAACTTACACAATATGACGGGCAATGATCCGTTCTTTAGTTCTGAGGCGCTCCTAGGCCCATACTCAACCGAGAAACAGTTTGGAGAAATCCGTGAGTGGGCAGGGAAAAGTTGAGAATTTGTATTTCACGAGAGGCGAGCTAGAGTAGTCTATGCTGTTATGATGATCACTATGTCTTGGTGGTGTAGAAGTCAGAGCAAATGCCTAGCAAGCAGGAGACCTGGAGGTATACGTTTGCAAATACCCGGTTTCGATCAATAAGGATCATCCTCAAGTCATGTGCCTGTAACTGACCCGTCTCTTCAGGAGGCAAGCTACTCACAAGGAAATGATCTGAGGATGACCTTTATTGATCGAAACCGGTCATCATAATAAAATAATATCATATCGTGATCTAGACTGTTGTAATTATTATATTATTCTCAGTTATCGTCATAAATTTCCTGAATAAGAATTTATTATATTAGACAACTGGTTCGTGATTTTCGTCAATACTTTGATCACATGATTACTTGGCATGTTACTCCAGTGGAGAGCGGTCTGTTTAAATGTTATCAAACATACACCTTCTTTAGGTTGTTAAGATCGCTGATAAAATTTATATTCCCTGACTGGTTTCAGTGATTTAAATCATAATCTTCAGAATGGTTTACAAGGTCTTGATATGTGCTCCTAATTGAAAACCTTATAAACCATTGAAGCCACGGTGGAGTAGCCGAGCGGTCTAAAGCACCTCGCTGCAAAGCGCGCGGTTGCTCGCCGTGGAGATTCGAGTCCTCCCTGGGGCATGGGTGTGTGTGTTTGTCCGTAGGTTAGTTTACCTAGGTTTAAGTAGTTTGTAAGCTACGGACTGATGACCACGCAGTTTGGTCCGATAGATTTACAGACATTTCAACATTTGAAACCATTGGAACCGGTCAAGAAAAATAAATATATTTTATCAGCGACCTTGGCGTAACAACCTAAAGAAGGTGTATTTTTATTACCTTTGGCCTCATTTGTAAGATGGCGTCAGAGTAGATTATTGTGGCTAGACTAATAGGCATTCCAGTAGCGAGCTGTCAGGAACGGCCCGTCACTAGACCTGAGAGGAAGGAAGCTCTGGGCTAAACGCCCCGTCGACATGTGGGTGATCAGAGACGAAACACACGCTCGACTAGTTTTCGTCAGCGTTGGGGAAGTAAATCGCGCTCGGGAGTGCAACTGGAGTCAGTGGACCCTCGCAGTGGGGCGGTTACGCAAATTGTCGGTTGTCGTGGTCAGGCCGGGCGGCGTGTAAGCTGAGCAGTGCGACGCAGCAGCCTCCAGTTCCAGCGCCTCCTGTGCCTCTGGAAACCCGACCCGGGCCGCGGTACAACCGCTTACCGTCCGAAAGCGACCGCCAGCACCAGAAGGCCCACGGTCGCATGTCAACACGGAGCCACTTCACCCAGGGCTTGACTTCAGCCGAAACGGCGGTCCGCAACCTTCCTGAAATATTTGTGAATGCGTCTCAAAATGTCCGTAACCGCAACACAAAACCCAAATTGCATTAAAGAAACTGAGAAATAGCAATTAGAATTAAAAATCACACAAAATTCACCACTCGATGTAATAGCTTAAGTGATAACTAAAGTCGAAAATATAGGATTCCAAGACGAAGCTACACTACAAACTCAACCTATCATGTGGGAAACCGAGATGAAAAGATCAGAAAGAAGACATATGGGGCACTGAGAAAACAGCAACACGCAGAAAAATAATTCAACGTACTCTAAACAAAAGTGAAACGAATATTGCTGCTGACCCGGTACTGGTGATGTGACGGCGGGTGAGAATTGTGATGCGTTGAGCACGGGAACTAAGATTAGGGTTTAACGTCCAATCGACAACGACGTCTTTAGAGGCGAAACACAAGCTCCGATTCTTATTTTTTTTTTTTTTAATTTTTTATATATATATTTTTTTATTGAATAAACAGTAACTTTAAACTATCTGTTTATTTTTCGTCATTAGTGGAGAAGGAAACCTTGAAAATGCTACTTCTATAAACACCGATCAGAAATAATATACGGGGTGTTATAAAAAGGTACGGACAAACTTTCAGGAAACATTCCTCACATACAAAGAAAGAAAATATGTTATGTGGACATGTGTCCGGAAACGCTTAATTTCCATGTTAGAGCTCATTTTATATTTCTCTTTAAATGTAAATTGAAATAATACGTGAAGACAATTTCAAAATGCCCAATTGTTTCGTTAGTATGAACTGTGTACTTCCTCGATTCACCGCCAGTTGGCCCAATTGAAGGAAGGTAATGTTGACTTCCGTGCTTGGGTTGACATGCGACGGATGAGGCTTCATTCCAACGTGATGAAATTGTAAATTTTCACAATCAACATGTGTGGGCTGACGAGAATCCGCACGCAATTGTGCAATCACGTCATCAGCACAGATTTTCTGTGAACGTTTGGGCAGGAATTGTTGGTGATGTCTTGATTGGGCCTCTTTTCTTCCACCTACGCTCACTGGAGCACGTTATCATGATTTCATACGGGATACTCTACCTGTGCTGCTAGAATATGTGGCTTTACAAGTACGATACAACATGTGCTTCATGCACGATGGAGCTCCTGCACATTTCAGTCGACGTGTTCGTACGCTTCTCAACAACAGATTCGGTGACCGATGGATTGGTAGAGACGGACCAATTCCATGGCCTCCACGCTCTCCTGACCTCAACCCTCTTGACTTTCATTTATGGCGGCATTTGAAAGCTCTTGTCTACGCAACCCCGGTACCAAATGTAGAGACTCTTCGTGCTCGTATTGTGGACGGCTGTGATACAATACGCCATTCTCCAGGGCTGCATCAGAGCATCAGGGATTCCGTGCGACGGAGGGTGGATACATGTATCCTCGCTAACGGAGGACATTTTTAACATTTCCTATAACAAAGTGTTTGAAGTCACGCTGGTACGTTCTGTTGCTGTGTGTTTCCATTCCTTGATAAATGTGAGTTGAAGAGAAGTAATAAAATGAGCTCTAACATGGAAATTAAGCGTTTCCGGACACAGGTCCAAATAACACATTTTCTTTCTTTGTGTGTGAGGAATATTTCCTGAAAGTTTCAAATCAAATTCAAATGTCTGTAAATCTATCGGACCAAACTGCGTGGTCATCAGTCCGTAGCTTACAAACTACTTAAAGCTAGGTAAACTAACCTACGGAGCCGGCCGCGGTGGCCGAGGTGACTGAGGCGCTCCAGTCACGGTGTGCACTGCCACTACGGTCGGGGGTTCGAATCCCCCCTCTGGTATGGATAATTGTGCCGTCCTAGTTAGTAAGTAGTTCATAAGTAGTTTGTAAGTTTAGGGACTGATGATCCCGTAGTTAAGTCCCATAAGCTTAACAAACATTTGAACATTTTTTTTGAACTAGCCTACGGACAAACACACACACCAAGCCCCAAGGAGGACTCGAAACTCCACGGCGAGCAACCGCGCGCTCCGCAGCGAGGTGCTTTAGACCGCTCGGCTACTCCACCGCGGCCTTGAAAGTTGGGCCGTGCCTTTCTGTAACACCCTGTATATGATACTAACATCTTAGGTCCCTCGGACGTATGGACTTCAAAGTGAATGCAATCTAAAGGTCAGGACGTCTATGTCACATTTTGAGTAAACTCTCCGAGTAGGAGTTAGGTACGTTAGCCAGTGAGATGACTCGGTCGCCTTCCTCCCGGCGTGGCAGAGAGTGTTTGCGGTTGCGCAAGCGCGGCTGCTGCCGCACACGACTGCGGCCGCCCAGACGGTCGGCTTCCCACGCCTCTGCTCGCCTGGTGCCGTGCGCGCTGGCTCGTGAAGGCGCCGCTCGCCGGATAGCGAGAAACGGGACCGGGCAGTCGCCGCCTCTGCGAGGACGGTCGCTGCCGCTGACGCTCTCGCCGTTTCTTCTCGCAAGGCTCCTCACCAGTTGCGTAAACCCTCCTGCAGCTTTCTTACAGAAGCAAGCGCCTTTTACCGTTTGCCACAGCCAGCACGTCGTAGTTACCGCCGTTTCTCGCACCACAGCGGCCCAAGTCTGATGCACGCTGTACAGTAACAACAGACTTTGCGTGTTGTACTTTACGTCATCTCCTCTAAAATCCAAATGGAATAGACAGCGGTTACCAAATGACTATTCACTTGCACGGACTAATCTTCTTTACATAAGATCATTTGCCTCTTGCATGCCTTCTTAATATTTTAGAGCAGTGGTTCACAATCTTTTTCCTAACGGGAGCCCAGTGGCGGCGCTAGGCGTCGGCGACGTCGGCCACCGCCGACGGCCTTACGCCTGTGGGGTGCGAAACTACACAGCAGAAAGCTATACAGTTTAGGTACGAAAACAACCACTCTAGACAGACGAAATCCAGTATGTGAATAACACAAAATGTTCAAATGTCTGTAAATCTATCGGACCAAACTGCGTGGTCATCAGTCCGTAGCTTACAAACTACTTAAACCTAGGTAAACTAACCTACGCAGCGAGGTGTTTTAGACAGCTCGGCAACTCCACCGCGGCGAATAACGCACCGGCGGCGATGCAGAAGAACCTAGTAGTCTCAAGTAGTCAACTGAAATAAAAAATAAATAAATAAATAAATAAAAATAAAAATGTTATCGAATAAACACGCATAACAAGGTGAACAGCCGCAGCGGAGTGGCAGAGCGCATTGAGGCGCTATGCTGCGATGCGCGAGCCCGCTCCCGCCGTGGGTTCGAATCCTCCCCCGGGCATGGATGTTTGTGCTGACTTTCGTATAAGTTAGTTGATAAGTAGTCTGTAAGGTTAGGAACCGATGACCGCACAGTTAAGTCCCATAACAATTAACTAACAAAACGAGTCGATAAATTTCATGATGTGATGGTTTAATTGTGCTACAAATAACATTCTTATCAATATTTTCTCGCAATAGCGAATTTCTTTTAGCGTCACTGTAAAAGGTATAGATGTTCTACCAAATGGTGACAAATGAAAATTTGTGCCGGGCCGGGACTCGAACCCGGGTTTCCCGCTTTTCGCGAGCGGTCGCCTTAATCACTAGGCTACCCGAACACGACTTCAAGACAGACCCAAACTTCCATATGCCACCCGGGTTCGAGTCCCGGCCCGGCACAAATTTTCATATGTCACCATTTGGTACAACATCTATACCTTATACAGTGACGCTAAAAGAAATTCGCTATTGCGAGAAAATATTGACAATATTATCATCGTTGGTTTACGTTTTAGGAGGCGATCCACTTATAATATTGTAAAAAGATATAAAAAGCCAAGATCGCTGATCATCAATTTTTATTTACGACGACCGGTTTCGATGAACTATGTCAGCATCATCTGGTCAAATAAAATATTTTACAAGGCCATAATCGTATAATGTCAATCAGTTGTTATGTAACAATTTACAGTGCATAGGTGCACTATGTCATTATAATAAAACATAATTATGTTATGGCCTTGTAAAATATTTTATTTGACCAGATGATGCTGACATAGTTCAGCGAAACCGGTCGTCGTAAATAAAAATTGATGATCAGCGATCTTGGCTTTTTATATCTTTTTACAATATTATCATCACTGTAATTCGTCACCACACAGTAAAACAACTTTGTTGCTGGCACGATGTTTGGTCGAACCGGATAAGGAAATAGGATAAAATGTACCCGACGCTAAGAAGCCATAACCGTGTTAGTGCATTTACGGTGTTAGCCAGGTCTGTCACGTATATTCGAAAACAGCCCCTCGCTGTAATGGGGAAAGCGAGAGGCTGGAAACGTGGCGACGAGCGGCAGCTGCCGGGCAGAGGCGCGTGTGGCGGAAACCTGTTGTGTGCAGCTGCAGGTAGCGTTCCTTTTTCGGGAGGTGGGCCGCGAGCAACAGGTAGCGCTGCCGCCGCCGCCATATTGGCTGCCCCGCGCCGCGACCTCGGACAAGGCGGGCGCGGCTGGGCCGGGCCCAGCGGCCGCTTCCGCTGCCAGCGCGCTCCCTCAACTCACTCAACACAGCGAGCGCCTCAACTCCTCAGCGCCGTCACTCCTCGCACACAGCACGCCGCCCTACGCCACTGTTGTCTCACCACGGCACGACGCACCTCTCGGAAAAGTAACCGAGGGAGGCAACTCATAACATAACAGTAGAACTCCAACTATCCCAACTTCGGCCACAGGAATCGTTGATTAGCAAGTTACGGTCTTCAGCCCGAAGACTGGTTTGATCTAAATCTACACGGGATACTCTGCAAATCACTTTTAAGAGCCTGGCAGAGGGTTCATCGAACCACCGTTATACTATTTATCTCCCATTCCATTCTCGGATAGCGCGCGCGAAGAAAGAACACCTGAATATCTCCGTTCGAGCTATGATTTCTCGTATTTTATTCTGATGGTCATTTTTACCTATGTAAGTGGGAGTCAACAGTATATTTTCGCATTCGGAGGAATATGTTGGCAATTGGAGTTTCGTAAGTAGCCCACGCCGCAGCGATAAGCGCTGTTGTTGTAATGATTCCCATCCCAGATCCTGTATCATTTCCGTAACAATGTCTCCCCTGTATCGTGACAATACGAAACGAGCTACCCTTCTTTGGACTCTTTCGGTGTCCTCCCTTCAAACCCACCTGATAAGGATCCCACACTGGGCAGCAATACTCTAAAATAGGACGGACAAGCATAGTGTATGCAGTTTCTTTAGTAGTTCTGTTGCATCTTTTCAGGGTTCTGCCAATAAAACGCACTCTCTGGTTCGCCTTTCCCATTAAATTATGTGTTCTTTCCAGTTTAAGTCTGAAGTAATAGTAATTCCTAGGTATTTTGTGGAGTTTACAGCCTTCACTTTTGATTGATTTATCTTGTAAACAAAGTCAGTTGGCAATTTTTACACCATACTGATATCTTATTCAGATCGTTTTGCAGTTGGTTTTGATCTTCAGATGATTTTACTAGACGGTAAATGACGGCGCCATCTGCAAACAACCTAAGAGAGCTACTTAAATTTTCCCCTAAATCGTTTAACTAAATAAGGAACAGCAGAGGACCAATAACACTACCCTGTGGAACGCCCGATATCACCTCTGTTTTAGTCGATGCCTTACTATCGATTACTGCGAACTGTATCGTCTCTGACAGGAAATCCCCTATCCAATCGCAAATTTGGGGCGATTTACCATAACCACGCAATTTGATTAAAAGCCGTTTGTGAGGTATGCTGTCAAAAGCTCTCCACGCTACGCTACTCTACCCTTTCAAGACTCTTCATCTTAGAATGAGAACGGTAGCTCACATACTTTTTAATGTGCTTACTGTGATGATGGTCGTGTGGTAACTGTGGCCGTTAGACCACAGATGGGGTCGTGTTCATCTTGCTCGGTGCAGTCTTTTTACTTGACGCCACTTTAGCGAGCGGGGAAAATCTCCGAACCGGCCGAGAATTGATCCCAGGCCACCTCCGCGGTAACCCACCATGCTGCCCACTAGACTATGTAGTCGGACATCTGCTTACTGTATTCGTAACTCGGTCTCCCTCTGCGATTTTTACCCCATGTACTTCCCTCCAATGCTAAATTAACAATTCCTTGATGCCTTAGAACGTGTCCCACCAATCGATCCCTTCTTTTAGTCAATATATGCCATAAATTTCTAATATCCCCAGTATCACATGAGTACCTCCTCATTAGTTACCTGATCTACTCACCTAATTTCAGCACTCGTCTGTAGCGCCACATTTCAAAATCTTCTATCATCTTATTGTGTCAATTCCTTATCGACCACGTTTCACTCCCACACAAAGCTACACTCCATACAAAATGATTTCAGAAAGCAATTTCTAACATTTAAATTGATGTTGGAAATGAAAAAATTTATCTCCTTCAGGAATGCTTTTCTTCTCATACCCATTTTGTTCTGTACTCCGGGCAAGTTATTTGCTACTCAAATAACAAAACTCGTATACTACCTTTATCTAATTCATTCAGTGCAGGCTGATTCTCTTAGGCTACATTCCATTACCCTTCTTTTCCTCTTGTTAATGTTCATCTTATACCCTCCTTCAAGACTACGTTCATTTCGTTCAATTCCGGGTGCTTTGTTGTTCGTCCACGAGACGCAGTGGATTAAAGATTCCAAGTAAAAGCTGTGTTCCGTGAATTTCGGAGAGCGTTCGAAACGGTTCCGTACTTTCGCTTAATAAACAAAACGAGAACACGTAATATCATACCAACTGTGTTACTGGAATGAATAGTTTCCAGCAAACAGGCCATAGCATGTTTTTGTTAACGGAGAGATGTCTCCTGGTGGGAAAGCACTTCGTAGCGTATCCGATGGGAGTATTACACGGTGTTTCAGGAGGAATATGAAGTATTGTAGGTTTTGGCTGTATACGTGAATTGTAATAAAAAAAACACGTGACATGAGTCCAACTTTTATTGAGAACATATTTAGTTGTAGCTGTTAGTATGTAACCAAACAAAGCAAAGCTGAATGAGGACATTTTCACTGAATATTAGTCGGTTCTTGATAATCATCGTCATATTGAATTAAAAGCACAATTTTGTGTATGCTCTACACTTTCATTTTTATACAATAAACCTATTTTCGGTTACAAAGCCATGTACAGACAAGTAAGTAAATCTTTGATTACATAACACGCCGAAATACTTATTCTTTGTATTGCCTACAAAAAAGTGCCTTTCTAAAAGAACCGTACGTGTGCTCACCGACGCGCTGCTTAGGAACAAAACTGAATAAGTGGCAACATTCTGTACTTTTAGTAACAGCATTACGTAAACATACTCCCGGAAAAGACTGGTGTTTTTTCTGAAGAAAGCAGACTTTCGCCTTTGTGAAAGATTACAAGCGCTTGCGTAACGATCAACCATTTTTGACACCGTTCATCACGTCAAATCTTATCAGAGCGACATTTGTGAAACGACATGCACTGGAAAGATGTGGCATTAAAACATTGTAAGTAATCTGAAATTGCAACATCGACAGACTAAAACTGTGTATCCAGCCGAGGTAACGAGATTTTTTTTTCATTAACGCATTTGCCAAGGAGTAAAAAAGTCCCAAATACGCACCGATACAACGCACCCCAAAAAACGGCAATTGCAGTTTATGTCGCTGAAAAATTGTGTGAAGGGCTCCAACGTTGACTAAAAAGTCTCATTTCTATCTCGCAATATTGCCGCTCGAGGCCAATAGTGTCATTTTAGTTACGGGCTATTATTCATGACTTCTTAGTCGAAAACAGTGCAGCTTTTTTTAGATATTGCATTTTTTATTTTTCACTGTTCTTGCCGGTGTGTGATATGAGTTTATAGCAATTGGTTTTTTTTCTGTTTGGTATAAACCAGTGGATGAAAGACCCAAAGTCGTCATTCTACAGCGAATTGTGTATTCTAATACTAAACAAATGACGAACTCGCCTGAAGAATGTAGTGTAACTACCATGGCATTAATTTGCACAACAGTATTTTAATAACATCATCTTTTGGGTGAATTTATATCAATTCACATCGTAACACTGGTAATTTTTTTTCTTCCTCTCTCTCTCTCTCTTTCTTTCTTTCTTTTTTTATTTTATTTATTTATTTATTTATTTTTTGACCTCGTTGCGTATCTTCACGGGATTGTAACGTTAATTCATGAGGAAGGCTCACATGACGTTCCTATCGCCATCCCCCACACTCCCCCCTCCTCCCCCCCCCCCCCCCATATGGCAGTCAGTGCACCACAAGCTGTCTCTGCGTTCGTTGTTATCCTGTGAGAATGTTTCCGGAAGGTTCCTATACTGTGTAACTGAGGAGGGAGGTGATTTCCAGCCCGGTGCCTAGTCGGCTGCGTAAAACCGCCTAAAAACCACACGTAGGCTGTTCAACAGACCGCCCTCGTGGTTAACCCGCCGGGTAGAGTTTCGTTCCCGGTCCAACGTGCCTCTCCGAACCCCGAAAATGGATGCTGGCGCGTGTGGCTATCCGAGCACGTACTGAGTTGCCGGTAGTAATTTTCGACTGTTATCGTTTAAAGCTTCTTCAGCGACGATATCATTAGAACTGACATTAAATCGGAAAAAAAACTTGGAAATTTAAATGTTCTGTCGAAATCGATGTCAATAAACGGCGTAGAAGTCGATCAGACGAGGACGGAGAAAATAGATGGAGCATTGCATTACTGGGAGCAGTATCGCAGCGTTTGTGTACCGTAATTTGGTGAAATGGAGGAAAATTTTAATCATTATTAGATGTGTACTTATGCAAGACACCTTTGCCTTTTATTTTCTAGAATAACATGTTACACATTTTGGTTATACAGTTGTTTGGAGGAGTTGTTTGATATGAAAGTTTTGTCAGATATTAGGCCTAATTTATTTACGATACTCACTTTATGTCATTAGTATGATTTATATATGCTTTAATCGAGTAATGACAAGCTTACATAGCATGTCATCTGCAAACAACAAGGCTTCTAGAAAATAAAAGGCAAAAACCCACGAAAGATGGCAAAATAAGTGCCGATACATGTTTGGGTGTTAAAACAAAACAAGGTGTCTTGCATAATGTGCATTTAACCACAAATCTAATACGGCTAGCACGGAAGCTGCACCATCACAAGGTGATTAATCATTATTGTCAATCGAGATCAGAACTCTCGCCCTGGATATCAAACGAGCATCTCATCAACTGTGCTACCTCGCTTGGGACCACCCGGCACACTGCAATGTAATCCATACGTCGACCGGAAGATTACTCTGAATATCGCAGTGCTATAATCGTTTCTTCGCAAGCGTCAAGAAATGTACCCAGCTACATGTAGTGAGAATCCACTTTTACGTTGACCCCGCACCAGGGGCGATTTGCCGTTAGATACATTCTGCTAGCTAAAAACCTGGTTTTGTTCGTTGCAGCCTTTCGTTAGCCGTTCTTCTAATGTTTCCTCCACTTTTCCTACGTCCTATGTTAATCTCTTTCTCTCCATCTGCCTCCTCCTCAAACGCCCATCCCGCTGCTTATCTTCTCCTCCCTTCGATATGATATTCCCGTGGATCACCTGCCTCCTATCGTCCTCGTCCTCGGTTCTCTGCTGGTCGCCTCCTTCTCTTCTCTTTGTTCATTGCCTCTTCATCTCTTCCTCCTCCTGTCTGTTCATCTTTTCCGCCCCTCTCTGTTTATCTCGTCCTCCTACTCTGTTCATCTCCTTCGACTCTCTCCATCTCCTCAACTTCTCAGTTCATCTCCTCCTCCTCCTACTCGTCTACTTTTCTCCGTTCATTTCCTTCTCATCTGTTTCTCTTTCACTACTCTGGGTCATCTTCTCGTCACAAGCATCTGTGAAAAACTTCATATCGCTACCAACTTTGATGAGGATCAGTAAAACGGCGTGTAAGTCTATTGAGATGTACTGTTCGCCATATACCATACAAAAGGTGACCTCCGTGTTAATCTAGGACAGCGTTTCTCAACCTTTTTGAATAGGCGACCCCTTCAACTAGAAATTTTCTGGCGACCCTAGACTCTTCCCCGAACCATAACACAACTATGTGTGTAATTTAAAAGGCAAGAAATTTAATTTTTTTCTGTTAATACAACTTTCTCCCCAAAGAAAGAAAGAAAGAAAAGTACAGTAATTGTATATAACGGGATAAACAGTAAATTTTTTTCTGAATGGAACACATCCTATTATTACATGTATTCCGACAGAAAAATATGTGTTGCATAACGAGGTTTCGCATTGCAGGTAAATTTGAGAAGCGAATAATGCTCGTTCAGCAAGGCCCCACTATATAGTCAATTTATAAACAATCGAATTTATCACAGCTAAATTTAAAATATAAAGTAAGTAACTATCACCTGGTACCTGAAAACAGTTTTCAGGTCTTTCGTTTATTCATTGTTAACACGGTGTATTTATTATAAAACAATAATTCTGTTATTCGAGTTAGAATTGAGTATCAACAAAGAATCGCATAATTTTAATACAAAATATATTTCACTTCTTTTAGGCATACGTTTTAGCATTACGGAATACCTAGCATTCAGGCATGCTTTTGGCTGATTGTTCAATGATGATACTACTTCCTCCTGTGATGTCGACCCCCCGAACAAGACTTCGCGACCCCTTGGGAGTCGCGACCCACATGTTGAGAAACACTGACATAGGGCGTAATCTACCTCGATTCCAAGTTTCATCCAAATACTTCCATTTGTGGTCATTTAATGATTGCCAGGCGTGTACGAAACGCCAAGTGGTACCAAAATTCCTAGAACCAACATAGGATTGAATGTGTGGAATTGTTGCCTGACACTTGCTGTTTGTATACTGAGTACGGAGCGTGGATGCAGCTGTGGAAGCTGTCAGCTGTGGGCTGTTGCGACAGAAAGAGGCGCTTTTAGCGTGTTGATTATCCAGAGTTAGGGAAGCGTGTTTTAGGGGAGGTACGAGTAACACGTGTCGGAGACGGTGGGCGAAGGCGCGGGCATTCTGCGGCGCGGTGTGCGGCCGCAGGGAAGGGGACCTGCTTCGCCGCTGCCGCAGCCGCCTGTGCTGGTGGTTACGTAACGTGGCCGCCAGCTGCGCCAAGTTCACGCCGCCGCTCAAAGCACGGCCGCTCACCTCGCGGACACTCAGCCGCCCTGCCCAGCCTCAATACCCACCCTATCCGTCTCATCTTACGAAATGCACGGCAACTACTATATTCTGAACCCTATAGTGCGATTAAAACTACTTTGGACTTGACAGCCAGCCGCACGCGTGTCCTTGAGAGGGTGCAGGCCAACCCCACGGCGAGTTCAACACCCCCCACCCTGCATAGTTGCCACTACTTCCCCGTTAGCTGTCAGTAGCGGCTAACACGTGGTGATGTGCGCGTCGTGTCGTGAACTCCGTGTTATATTGCCGTCTGCTTTTCGTCTGTTTCGGCTGCGCGCGCGCGCGCGCGCGCGCGCGTGTGTGTGTGTCAGATTACTGCAGTGTCCTGTGCGTACGAAATGTCCGAAAAAAAATAAGCGGGGTCGTCCTAGAATCCACAGTCCGAAATCATCTTTGAAAAAAGTCGGACAAGAAATGCCCTTACGAGTCATGGTAAGTTGCAACATTATTTGCACATTTTTAGTTGTTTTTCGTCCTTTCTTCCCACTGTTGCTATTTTATACTATAATGCAAATATTTGTTTATGTAGCCATCTATGCAACTGATTAATAACACTATTTTTCCATATGCATTTCGCGTTTATTGTAAGGCATCTTCAGTGGCCTGTAATA
Organism: Locusta migratoria; assembly: GCA_026315105.1. Classification (NCBI taxonomy): domain Eukaryota; kingdom Metazoa; phylum Arthropoda; class Insecta; order Orthoptera; family Acrididae; genus Locusta; species Locusta migratoria. The sequence continues at coordinate 545,680,125 of CM048744.1, forward strand.
TATTCATAATTACGTTTTACAATATTTAGTTTTCTTAGTATTTGAGGTTATAAACCGTTCTGTTGCGTTATCTAAGTTTTTTGCTAATGATATTTTGATGTGATAAGTAAGTAATAACATCAAAATATCATCAGCAAACTTAGATAACGCACCAGAACTGTTTATAACCTCAAATACTAAAAAACGTAAGAAAACGAAATACTGTAAAACGTAATTATGTATATATTACAGGTTACTGAAGATGCCTTACAATAAAGGCGAAATGCATGTGGAAATATAGTGTTATCAGTTGCATACACAGCCGTCTATATAAACAGATATTTGCATTATAGTATATAATTTGTACCTTTTGGTGGTGGTGATTTCGTTATCTTTGCATTTCGAGTATTATTATTCGTTGCGAAATTCATGGGACAAGTGAAAATGTAACAGTAAGTCTCCCTAAGCGGCGGTAAATATGTTGCATTCACCGTCCCCGCCCCGCATTAATTCACAAGCATTTGAAGGATACCGCGCTAGCAGAAGCCTGCTAACAGCGGCAGCTGGCAACACAGCACCCCTGCCCCAGCGAACTGTCAAGTACGAAGTAGTTTTAATCGCACTATAGGAGGAATCTTTTTAGCCGCGGCGGAGTGACCGAGCCCATTGAGGCGCTATGCTGCGATGTTCGAGACCGTTCCCCGTCGGGGGTTCTAATCCCCCTCGGATGGATGGGACTAAACGACTACGGTTATCAGCCCATTGTTCAAACCGTAGAGAGTAGAATAAAAAAAGCAGTACAATGCAATAGAAAACGATTTATTAAAACTCGCCAAGCAAAGGGTGTAACATGTCAAGAAATAAAAGAATTAAAGTAAAAACTAATAAGAGAAGAGAAAGGTTGAAAGACGATGCCAGAGTGTCCTGGCCAGGGGACCACAGACAAGGCAGTAGGGCATCTGGCCGCTTTTGCACATTAAAACCACCTGCCTAAAACGGTAGGCAAGCGAAGAACAAACACATAATGAACACAGTGATAAAAATCAAATAGATCGGTACAACCCACGCACACGAATAAAATTTTAAACTGCGTCAGCCATAGAGGCATTGTCACCTAAAACTATAAGGTACTTCATAACTAGTTTGTAAGTCTAGGGACTGATGACAGTAGCACTTTGGTCCCATAGGTATACAAACATTTGAAAAAATTATTTTCTAAAATTTCCGACTGGTTGAGCTGTGCACCTTTTCCTTCTACGTGTAACCCTACTACGTATTGTATGTACTTGTTGTTTTCCTTTGGACTGTGTCAGCAAATCAGCCCAGCTTCTATGATGTTCTGTGACTTCGGTGGAGATTGACTTGCTCGTCTATCCAATATAGCAGGGTTGACACCCCCGGCAGTGATCTTATAAATCCCGCAATTTGTGTTCTCTGGTTGTTTCTCTTTTGCATTTAACAAGTATCTACCTATTGTCCGTAAACTATAAAAGAGCACCGACAAGCTAGTGACTAAAGGAGCTGGATCCAAACAATTGCTGAACACTTGCCTAAAGGAATCTCATGAGTACATAACAGATGTTACACACTGAATAAAATGGTGCAAACAAGTAATTCGGCGATTTAATAAATTTAAGAAACAGGTGGGTGTATCACCATAGCTTTTGATAAAGGTTCAAACTTAATTGAATTATTGTCCTGGTTTGCATAATTTTACAACCGCCACGTAGTATAAAAAACTTTAATCAATGAGTAGACAATATGTTTTCATTCCTGTACTTCACTGTATTCATATGTATACTAATTGACACAGAGATAACTTAACTGATGGTGTTATCAGCCCCTAGGCTTACAAACTATTAAACTAACATATGTTAAAGACAAGCCGGCCGCGGTGGCCGAGGGGACTGAGGCGCTCCAGTCACGGTCTGCACGGCCACTATGGTCGGGCAAGGATATTTGTGTCGTCCTAGTTCGTAAGTAGTTCATAAGTAGTTTGTAAGTCTAGGGACTGATGACCCGGTAGTTAAGTCCCATAAGCTGTACAAACATTTGAACATTTTGTGTTAAAGACAACACACACACACAGCCATGTCCGAGGGAGAACTCGAACCTCCGGCAGCGAGCGACCTCGCGCTCAGTAGCAAGGTCAATCCTCAGCATCAAAAATGGTTTGTTACGCAAAACTTACGTCGTAGAGTAAGAACAACAAAATCTGTGAGATAATGCTAAAACGAAATATCACATTTAAAATTCTTTTCTTGAATACAGAGGAGACTTCAAGATAGACGCATGAACACACACAGGCCACGAAGTCGAAGCACCCAAAAATGAATTTAGGTTATTGGACGAGGCATCAATGTTAGCATTGAATAGGGGATCATGGAGGAATCTTATTAGAGGTAATATGCTCCAGACTGAACACTGAAAGGCATAATCAGTCTCTAATGATGATGATGATGATTATAGGACATTCCTACTATTTTTTATTATTGTCTAAAAATTAACCGTAATTCAAATTAGAAACATGTCTATGCTCTCTCACTCCTCCTCAGTAAGTAGTCCTTATTCACGCTACCCGTCGAGCGTATTTCTTTCCACGTTCGCGCAGATATTGCAGAACGGTAAACCTGCCTCCACAGACACCCGCTTACATCAGCCGTGCTTCCCCGTCGAGAAATAACAGCACGAGAACGGAGACCCCGGGCAGGCAGGGGAAGGCATTTCCCGTTACCGTGCCGCGTCTCGCTAGCAACGTGACGTCACAGAGCGCCGCGCCCACTGCCGCTACGGCCAGAGGATATGGCAGCCGCGCCGGCGCAGGCGCGCGTCAGCTGTGGTGCAACACTTGTCTTTTCCTCTCTGCGCTGCAGCCTAGACACCGCGCCGTGCAGTGCCCGTATGCCTCTATCGCGTTCCCATACCTGTACTTAATACATTTTAGTTATGTACCCCGTCCGGGGTTCGAATTGATTGTAAGTTTAGAGACTGATGACCGCGTAGTTAAGTCCCATAAGTCCTACAAACATTTGAACATTTATAACTGGATAAGGTATCGGGAAATTGGACTCGAGCAGACAGACCGTGGAATCCTAAGAAACAGGCAGCAAAATAAGTAAATAAATAACTTAAGAATGATTCCAACATTGGCCAGAGCTGCTTTAGGCAGAACAGAGCATGTACAGATAACCTATTTATTTTACGAGGCGCGTCCAGACATTAAGTTCCGTTTGGTAATAAATTGAAATTGTACACAGATACAGAAGAAATTTTTATTGCAAAAAATTCTGCAACTTTTAAACTACTTTTCCACATAACTGCCGAAATTTTGTAGGCACTTGTCATAGTTTTTGCATGCATTCTTCACAGAAGGTTGCCGTCTGTGTATTCCACCATGTGGTAACACCTCTTTATCATCGTTGAAGTGTTGACCGCCAAGGACAGATTTTAGGTGTAAGAAGAGATGAAAGTCGCTAGGAGATAGGCCCGAACTGTTTGGGGATGATCAAACAGGTCCCATTGAAATTTCTGTAAGAATTGTTGTTTGGTCACATTCGGTGTGTGAGGTCAGGCTATATAGCAAAAAAAAAAAAAAAAAAAAAAAAAAATCCTTTGACAGTAATCCTCTTCTTACACCTAAAATCTGTCCTTGGTGGACAACACTTCAACGATGATGACGAGCTGAAAGAACATGTTACCACATGGTTGAATACACAGGCAGCAACATTCTATGAAATAGGCACACAAAACCTTGTGCCATGCTATGTCAATTGCCTACAAAATTTCGGAAGCTATGTAGATAAGTAGTTTCACACTTGTAGATTTTTGTACAATCAATATTTTTTCTGTATCTGTACCCGTTCGTTTTATATAACCAAACGGAACTTAGTTTCTGGACGCGTCTCGTAGCAGTAGGGAAGGAGCTACACATTGACTTTGTAGAATTAGCAAAAGCCTACGAGACAGTCGATAGATGTAAGCTGTGGTAAGCTATGAAAGATATAGTTACGTATGTTCACTTTTTACAAATTATTATTCAAATGTACAGAGATAATGTGCTACAGATTAAACGAGATTCAAAGTTACCAGAGCTTATCAATGTCACTAAAGGTTTGCGACAAGGTTGCAGTATGTCACCCATCTTGTTCAATTTATTTGTAGAAGTGGCTCTCCGAAATTGGAAGAACAGCTGCAGAGGAATGGCAATCACTGTCAACGATGTACAGATATTTTCATTAAGTTTTGCTGACGATCAATTAATTAATCTTTATATTGATTAATCTTGTAATAATAATAATTGTAATAAAGAATGATACCGTGCTTTAGAATACTATCGAAATAAATACAAAAGAGATTTATCAAACGCTTTCTGCATTGAATAAATCACATAGCAGTTGTTGTATCATAAATATTTTGTTGCATACATGAAAGACTTAAGTGACTGAGGTTATCTTCCACCTCACTGTCACAGAAAAAACTTTCTGTGTCTGAAGTATAAAATGAACGCAAGCTCAGGGAATTGTTCTCCTGCTGTCCGGGGGTCTCTGTTCCTTCTCTTCTATTTAAGAAGCGGAAGGTACCTTTCGGGGCAACACTGTGGTGCGAGATAGATTCATGCAGACTTTTTTTATTATTATTTTTTGTTCTATCGGTTTTTAGGTGCCGAAAGCGATTGTGTTTCCAATGAAATATGGAATCATCAACTGTTGCACGGTTCCCTCAATTTGCAAAAGAGACATATACAGTTGCGGCTGCTCACAAAAGGCAACTGTTTCATATGTCAGACGGAGATAGTATTATGCAGAAAATTAATTAGCAAACACTTACAAACTCAAAAGGACCTAAATAAGATGGACCGACAATACGAAAAGAGCCAGATCTGAGACAAAAGCCAGTTTCAGACTCTCGACTGCCCTCCCTCGTACAGTGTACAGAACGGTCCAAACGTGAATAATAGTACTTTGTTACTGATAACATTGGGAAACGCCCGCTGTAATGTAGGAGTAGGTCTATCTCGTAGAACTGTCTGGGTCACCTGAATGCGTAGCTATTTTTTACCGATGGAAAAGGAACTGTTGCAACATTCGCCGACTAGATAAGACTGGTAGTGATGGAAAACGTTTCCACGACTAGCGCATGTAGCCAAGGCTGAAAGGCGCTCCGTCCGCACATTTAAAACTTTGTGCCCTCTGCTTCACACATTTCCGCTGTAAATAGAATCCTATGGCTGTCACTGCCAGTATTGCACGAGTGGAAAAATGTGATGATAGAACCTTTTTTTTTCTGAATATATCTTTTGCAAGAGAACTGCAAATAGCTAGTTAGAATCACCATAGAATTCACTATGAAATATCGCAGTTACAACAAATGTATCTGAAATGCCATACTTTCGCGATTAACTGATATGGCGCAGCCTGCGGCGGTCGTAAAACAATGCACATTCGTGACAGTTTCCCTCCCTTTTATTACGAGCTTTCCCACTTTTAATGTGAAAATTAAATGTCCTAAATCATATAAATGTTGTTTAAAACAAGTGCACCTTTTGGCTGTTATAATGGTAGTAACCGTTCTAAGTGAGGAGGAAGATCAAATAATAAAAATGTATTGTAGTTAATCGTCGACAACGTAGCACGTTGAAAAATATGGATTCCTAAAAAGAAAAAATGTTTACCTTTAGGTTCCTCGTATTTGAGAACTAATGATGAGAAAACCACGTATTTTTACATCTACAACAAAGCCACCTGACGGTATGTGGTCAAAAGTACGTTCTCTACCATTAACTTCCTCCTGCTATTCCACTTGCGTATGGTTCGCGGGAAAAACAATTGCCGGTACGATTACATGTGCGCTCTAATCCTTGGGGTTTTCCCGGGAGATATACGCAGGAAAAAGCAATATATTGGTTGAATCTTCAAGAACTGTATGCTTTCGGAACTTTGACAGAAGGCCGTACCGCGATACGGAACATCTCCCTTGCAGCGTCTGCTACTGGCGTTTCCCAGTCATCTGTGTTACGCTTTCGCGCTTATTATAAATGAGCCTGTAACGGACCGCGCTACTCACAGTTGTATCACCCCTACCTGATACGGATCCTACACTGATAAGAAAATACTCTAGCGTCGGCCGAACGAGTGTTTTGCAACCTACTTTCTTTGTTTCTTACTTCCATTGTTTTGTTATCTTTGTTTCAAACCCAGAATTTTTGTTTTCGTCACAACAGTACAAATCGACCTCCATATTACTAGAGACAAGTAGAACAACCATTACTAACTCGTGTGAAAAAACAAGCAGAACAAAGGCACGATTCATTGCATATCGACCATACAAAATGTCGATATTTATACTTTTGTATATGACTGCTTATGTTAGATGATTTATTTGAACCTTCCATTCCCATATTATGAAATCAGCATTGTAAAAATTAAAATTCAGTATTTTCTGTATCAATAGAGTTCACTAAGCCTCAAAATAAGTGTTTTAGAATTTTTTTATCGAACAGTTTTATTTTATTTATTTTCGATCGTGTATTTCATGCACAACACAGACGTTTGTATCGAGATATATTATTTACATGGATAAAGTTAAAGGCTGAGAAGCAAAGATATGCTAAATGAGCAGAGGAACAAATGAAATAAACTTCTCTGACCAATGTTAACGTTAAAAAAGTCTCTGATAACTTAGTCGTTTACTATATATGTAAACATCTCTGGCAGAGCTGTTGTTAATAACGCTAAATATCAAAGTTTTCTTTAATTTGATTTTTTAGCGCAAAAAGCTGCATAAAACCTGACATCTAAATACCGTATACAACTACTAAATACTTGAATATCTCCATACAGTTTATGCAACAGTTACGCCAGATGTCAGCATACAACGTCCAAACATCGTAGACGTAAGTTATAAGGAAAATTGATAACAGACATTTTTATGTATATTTTCCTATTGTTTGATTTGTAATTACAGTAATTCTTATACACGCAGGTGCTTTAGAATGACAAACTGTCGAAACAGCTGTAGCACTATTGAATAAAATATAAGCAGCAATCAGGAACTTTCATTGCAATGTCTTTCTACATTTATGATGCTGCAGACCCAACAATCAGAAAATTAGTTTAAGTAGTATAAAAGCGTAGGCACTGATAGTATTTTCCGTCCCGTAGATTTACAAACGTATCTTTAACATTTTGTGCATTTATTGCGTGTATCGAATACTCCATTAAATGACGAAAGTAGGTCCATTGACCAGTTTCATTCCGCTTGGACAACCGTGCACGCTTCAATGTGCTAGCCGGGTGAGGCCGGCCGCGGTGGCCGAGGGGACTGAGGCGCTCCAGTCACGTTCTGCACGGCCACTACGTTCGGGGGTTCCAATCCCCCCTCGGGTATGGATATTTGTGCCGTCTTTAGTATAAGGTAGTTGATAAGTAGTTTGTAAGTTTAGGGACTGATGACCCCGTAGTTAAGTACCATAAGCTTAACAAACGTTTGAACGTTTAGCCGGGTGAAGAAGGCGTAGAGATTTGCATCTCTCGTTGCACCTGCTGTTTGTCGCTGCAGTTGGCCGCGATCCACTCCGACAGGGGGCAGACAACAACTCCTGGGGGAGCGACTTTGGCGAGGTGACATAAAAGCTGCCACTCGGCTAAATTAATTTCTTCCGTAATTATACACATTACTGCGGGCTGGCTTATTCTTCGGGTGTAATTTTCTCACGGGCGTTACGTAACGCGTTTACCAGAACGCCAGTACTGCGTCGCGAAGGCTGCCGAACGCGCTGGCGGCCTTATATAAGCCGTATAAATAAGTGCGCGGCTAGGCTACGTGACTGATAGGCCCGCGCTGATTACCTAATTACGAATGCGCGCGCTCCCACAGGGCGCTATGCTATCTTATCGGTCAGCATCTACGCGGGCCGCCATTGTCGGCCGTTATATAAACGCCGATGATAGTGTTTTGCTCGGCGCGCGAATAATCGCGCGGCTTTCGTAACTTTCTGGTAATCGCAGGAAGCTAATGACGCCACGAGACCGCCGCCGGTGCTGCAGCGACGCTGCGGCGACAACCGACTGGTTTGTGTGGTGCACTGCGTGCAGCGTGGCGCAAGAGGAAGGGAACGCGGTGTCGCGCTGGAAAAAAAGAAATTGGCAACTAGAGGCTTCTGGAAAATTATTGCCGTGCCGCGGTACAAAACCGAGCTACAGCGGTCTGCTTACTCCCACAGTCGAATTTACGGCTGCTTTGTGTTGTTTTTAGTACCACAGACTGCTTGCACTGTTCAAGGGCATTGGTTGGCTTTACTAGATATACAGGGAGCGATACCGCACAATAAACTTAGTTTCGGTGCGGGGATTGGCGGGTTGGACCGAGACTGTTTTGGCTTCCCTGAGAAAATCAAATCAAATCAAAGTGTTTGTAGAGCTTATGGGACTTAACTACGGGGTCATCAGTCCCTAAACTTACAAACTACTTATGAACTACTTACGAACTAAGACGGCACAAATATCCATGCCCGAGGGGAGATTCGAACCCCCGACCGACCATAGTGGACTTGCAGACTGTGACTGAAGCGCCGCAGTACGCTCGGCCACCGCGGCCGGCCAAATCAAATCAACCACAGACTGCGTACGGCCCTATTTTTGTCTGTTGTGGTTCGAAACCAACATCGAACGTTTCTGCCCCGAGTCATGTGACTATACGTCGCGGCGAATTAGTCGCGCGTACTGGAGCGCCTTGTTGCGGAGCGCGCGGCCGTTTGCCGTTGGGGGTTCGAGTCCCCTCTCGGGCATGGGTGTTTTTGATTGTCCGTAGGTTAGTTTAACTTAAGTATCCAGACGTGACATAAAGTCGTTAATGAGGTATGCGCCCATATCAGTATTAATTGATAAACAGTGCTATTAGGACGCTGTGTAAAATTATAGAGCCACAGATAGTGATGTGGTCATGCGTTTATGGCGCGTTTCGATAAAAATCATCTTCAGAATCGTGGAAGGGGGTTTACGTAATAAAATTGTATGGCGTCAAGGTCCTTCTGAATAATGTTCAGCAGGGCCTTGACGCCATACAATTTTTATTATGTAAACCTCCTTCCACGATTCTGAAGATGATTTTTATCGAAACGCGCCATAAACGCATGACCAAATAGCACTGTTTATCAATTAGTTTTAGTAGTTTGTAAGCTAGGGACTAATGAACACGCTGTTGAGTCCCATAGATTTACAAACATTTGACTATGTTTACGTCATTACGAGCAACAGTTTTTCTTATTTACAACTGAAATCAAAAGTTCATATGTCTGTAGACCTAAGGGATCAAGCTACTGAGGTCATCCGCTCCTAGACTTCCAAACCACTTGAATTAACGCTTTAATGCATCACTTTTTATTTGAAGCTATCAAAAATACCAAGATTAATATATAGTGCGTATATACTGAGAAAAATATTGAACAAACCTTCCTTAAAATTATTTCGCGCTACTAGCAACAAACCGTTCTTAGCTGGTCAGCTATATAATGCTTCCATGATGTACCCGATGCAGTAAATGTCACTATCCTGCCTCTCATCTTTCCAGAAAGTAACTCATAATGCAATAGTAGTATCTGATTGACTACTTTTTACATGGTAAAGGAGGAATACTAAAGTAAACAAACGCAGATGTTAGAACTCAATGCAAGTAACTGTCTAACTGATTCAGTAGCGCTCTGTTATTTATAATTTCTAGGACGAGCTACTAGAATATGTAACACTGTGTATACAAGCAGCTAGAAATGAATTTGTGGTAAAATTTTGACAAGTTTGAGAGATAATGGGAAAAGTAAGGTATGTAGCTGATCAGCTGCACTATGCGTTAAAGGTTTAACTTACATTAAGGACAACACGCGCTCACCTATAGTCGAGAGAGGAGTCGAACCTCCGAAATTCTTAACGTGGCCCCCCAGGACCGCACCTATGCTTTCCGCGCGGTACAACTGAAATCAAGCATTGATTTTAACAATAAAACCACTTACCATATTCCCATAAGACATTTAACAGTAAACGGATCGAAATTTTTTTATTTTATTTTTTTTATTTATTTTTATAAGCAGAAAAATTACACAGTAAAAGTGTTTATCTTGCACTATGAATAGTTTACTTTTTCATCTGATGAATGTGATTATCGTCTGAAAGTCTATTCCAGTTGGTCTTGAATGAGTTTATATGTCAGCAAGAATTTCATTTCTGGTGCAAATCTCCTTTTATTAACGTTATGCACAGCTGAAGATGGATACTGACTATTCAATATTCCCGCATGTCGAGTGCCACGAACGCTATTTATTGCCGTATTCAACTGTGTCATTCTGATTTAATGAGTTTCTGCTGTTTGGGTCGTTCCTTCATCAAGCACGTGATACGCCACTATCTCGCCTGAGAAACATTAATCAGATATATGGCTAGATAAATTGTGCAGGACTTTCAGATGCAGTCGAAAGCGAGAGGCAGCTTACGCTCTTATTCGATATTTTCTTGACAAGAGATGCGTTGACAAAACACACTTAGATTAATATGATATAGCTTCCGTCCAGTAGCATAAACTCTTCGTGAGGAGAAAGTCGTACGTAATCGTAACTTTAGTACTGCTGGGCGTACTTGCCTCACTTTTTTTGTGTAAGCCGTTTAATTTCATTCTCACAACGTTATAAACGTTTTTCAACGGCAACAGCTGCAAGTCAGTGAATTCAAACCAGGATAATGTCATACAATTACTAGATGTATGGCTATTTATCTCGCCTTTAATAGTAGGTACATTTCACTTGATTCCAGCGACTTGAGCTTCCTGTGGATCAAGGCGATGTTCTCGCAGACTCGCGCCCTAGAGAAATTAGCCTTAAATGAACCTCGCCTGGGCTGGTTCTCTGTAGTTTTCCTAAACCACTTCAGGCAGCTGGTTCATTAAATCGGCCAGCGCAAACTTTCCCCGGAGCTCCTCCTGTTCTCTCTCTAATAACTCTACAGACACCGGAAGTTGAACATCACGCAGTCTAAGGCGCCATGTCTCGGACTGAGAGACCGGTCCCGTCGGAGGTTTGAGTCCTCCCTTGGACGCGCGCGGGTGTGTGTGTGTGTGTGTGTGTGTGTGTGTGTGTGTGTTTACCCTTACCATAATTTGGTTTAAGCTAGTTGAAGTAGTTTGACAGTCTAGAGTTACCTTAGCATAAGTTTTCAAACACTTGAACATCCCTCCCTTACTAGTAAACACACTACTCTTTGTCCTGGTTGATTCTTTATATGCAGAGCCTGCTTGAATATCTAAGTAATTTGTCTGTAATATTCCATAACAAGCATGTTTAAAAATATTAGAGATAACAATAACGGTGAAAATTTGCTTTCTATAAATTGTAATACAGTAGATTCGTTGCGTATATATTACGCACACCTCAGAGACAGGATTTTCGTTGTGTGCCAGTACGAAAAGACCAATTAGGTGCATATTTGTCAGAAAAACACTTTCCAATAACAGTACTGCACATACGTCGTTAAAGACACCGGTATTTCCTGCCATTTTGAAACTGAATACGAATACGGGATACCATAATAGATTATTAATTAAGATTGCCTGACATAGTCGGGTTTGGAGGCGATCTGATCGTTTTATAATTTTCAAAATGAAATGCCAAGATCGCACATTAATAATTTATTCACTGACTACCGGTTTCGGTGAACTGTGTCACCATCATCTGGTCACATACATATTATAAGCTGGTCATCTTGTTAAAAAATTGGGTATAACATAAGAAGTGCAACATTGCACTTAGTCACTATATATAAAATACACAAGTTAAAAACATTACAGCTTACAAAATACTCAAAGCTATTTTGTAAGCCGTCATGTTTATAACTTGTGTATTTTTTATATGCCTAGTGACTAAGTGCAATGTTGCACTTGTCATTTTATACCAAATTTTTAACAAGATGACCAGCTTATAATATGTATGTGACCAGATGATGGTGACACAGTTCACCGAAACCGGTAGTCAGTGAATAAATTATTAATGTGTGATCTTGGCATTTCATTTTGAAAATTATAAGTTGATTAATTAACACCCACAAGAGTGAAAATAAAACATGGAAGTGTCGAAGCAGGGGAACCTGTTACAAGATTTTTATGGGCCTTACGCAACGTTTCGAACGAGAAGTGAAAACATTCAAATCCCAATTTAGATTATTAAACTCTCGTTGGGAGTTCTATTAAGGCATTACAGCACATCGTGAAATGAACGAGATCTTTATTGACCAAAAGCTAACAAAAAAAAAACGCCAATTAATTCCGTTCTCGGCTACTACTCTGCATAAATACATTTTAAGCTATTATTGCGTACGTGATTACAAACTGTTCCGTTACCGCGTAGCTTAATTAATTGCCCAAGTGTAATTTGTATCCGTCCGAAGTCTCGCAGTCAATTCCGATCATCAAAGAATAACGTCGGAATTTTGCTGTGGAACTGCCGAACACGAAACTCAATTACACCTACACGTCAATCACCTCAGTGATTTTGCATATGTATGTGAGCGTTAATAGAACGCTTATTAAAAACAATTACTTTCCGTTGCAAATGGCGTTAAGCTAGGGACACAGCATCGCTTTTTCAAACAAACTTCATACGCGTTATGCTTGAATACTTAGAAATGAACGTCATTTCTTCAGTTCTGCAAGTTAAACGCGTTGACTCCTGAACGCAGCGAGTCAGGATGAAAGGGATCGTGAAGACTGCGTGGCCCACACGAGAGCTGCTGCTATGGGTTGCGAATCGTTGCTCTAAATTGTCACCTACGGTGTGTAACATCACTAATTATTTTCATTCTCAACCATTGTGCATTCAGATATGTGCTTTCCACCCCGATCAAAGAATACTGTCATTCTGTGTATTCATTGGAAGCTTTCCTATGCTTAGTAGAACTTCTATTCTAGAATTCGGTCATATACTACATCTTGAGCTGATAGGTAGCTAACTTGCTTCTTCTGAATTACGAAGTAATTCAGCTTATTTATATAAAGGAATATTATGTATACGAGTTTTGGCCAGTTCTGAGCCGCGAACTGTAATAAATTTATCTATTGAAAAGTGAAAAGGTGTCATTGCTCTTGAGTACTTTGGACCTATCAATGATTTTGGAGAGGTCAGTGTGAGTGACAGAAAACATTTTGGGAACTTTGGTGGATATACACGGTCAAAACTTAAATGAGAGCGAATTTTGTGATAATTCCACCAGTGCCGTGTATACCACTGAAGGAAAGACTTTGCTTATTTCAACAAGAAAAGCACCAGTCATCCCAACATTGTTCTCTGAGCTTGAAAAAAAAAATTAGATTAATATTTCTAGGGCAGCCGATCGTCGAATGTAAGATGCCGAACTTTTTGCAGTTGCTGCAGCAACGGACGTCGGTTTCGATATAATATTTTTACATTTCTAATTAACCTGATTTTATTATCAATTTACCGACATGACATTACTAACCTGCACAATATAATTAACACTCAAATATTAAATCTCGAACTAAACCTGGACTTCTAGTGTGACCGTCTTCTTGTCTCTTTTAAACCCACCACATAATTTCTGTAGAATTCTTTAGATGTACTTCCAAGACAGTAGTTCATATACCAGAGGACCAGCTACGCTGTTCCTCCATACTTCGATATACAGTCAGACTACTTCTCATTACTAAAGTTACTATATAAAAAAAGAGAGAACTGCTTCTTTATCTGAAGGCATTAACTACTAAATAACAGTAGCCCACAAGGTCAGTTGAATGAACTCATTTTTTACGTGATCTGCCCATCTGATTTTCATCATTCGAAAGCTTCTATCATCTTTTTATCTGAACTCCTAATCGTCCACGTTTCACTGCCATATAATGCTGCACTCCAGACAAATGCTTTCAGAAAGGACTTCCTAACATTTAAATTAATATTATATGTTAACAAGTTTCGCTTCTTTAGAAACGCTTTTCTTCTCATAGCCATTCTGCATTTTATATCTTCTTTACTTCGACCATCAGAAGTTATCTTGCTACCCGAATACCAAAATTCATCTAGTACTTTTATTGTCTCATTACCTAATCTAATTCCTTCAGCATCGCCTGATTTTCTCACATTACATTCCATTACCTTCGTTTTACTCTTTTTAATGTAGCGGAAAAGTGTGATGCAGCTTCCACTTGACCATTAAAAAATGTTCAAATGTTTGTGAAGCTTAAGGGACTTAACTACGGGGTCATCAGTCCCTAAACTTACAAACTAGTTATGAACTAGCTAACACTAAGGACGGCACAAATATCCATGTCTGAAGGGGGACTCGAAGCCCCGACCGTAGTGGCCGTGCAGACCGTGACTGGAGCGCCGCAGTCCCCTCGGCCACCGCGGCCGGCTGGGATTTATTCCCCACAAGTACAGTTAGACACTTAAAGTACAGTTAGACGCTTCATACATCCGTGTCTTAGTATGAACTTCTAAAGCAATTTAACAGTAATGACAAAAGCCAATCAACTTAACATAGAAATTATAAGGATTCCATTATTTTTCTTCTTCAATATTCATCGTGCATGCAGCGTCTATGATTCAAATACAGTCGCTGCCACTTGCTACTGACAGGCTGCCCAATACCTAGACAGAAAAGGGATCCGGGGCAATATTTTAGCTCTCACCTGCTAATTATCTTTTGGTCATCTTGCATCGATACGGGCAGATATGTAGTGTAAATGGTTACACTGCAAACTATGACATTACGAGATGAATATCAGAAGTATATTTCGTTTGATTTGATTGATATGTGAGTTTAAAGGTGCTAGGAATAGAGAAGCAGATCCTTGTCTAGTGAGAGCCTAGCACAGTTGGCGTTTCTGACCCGGTGTCGTTTGATCCGCTGCTCTGACACTGCGGCGAAAGCCTTGCAGAGTCCGGCGAGCGGCGGTGACCGGGTTGCACTGCGGAGAGTTGTCTGCCACGGCCAGCGCCGGCTGCTTTCACGGGCGCGAGCGTCAGCTGCGCCGCTGCCTGGGGTCGCTTTCTAGCCGCCGCGAACCCCTGATGTGGGCCACTGTGTCACTCCCACTTACGTAACGCCCCACCCTCCCACGCAGCCCACTTAGCGCCTCCTCCTGCCGCCCGACTACTTGCAATCAGTCCCGCCTGCGAATCACCGTACTGCCTGTCATGGCACGAAACAAACAGCAGGGCGTCTCCCCGGGCACTAACCAGGCGCCCAGCAACCAACTGACAGGATCAATTGCTGTTTTGTTGTCCTTGCAACAAAAATTTATGCTACAAGCCGAACGTGTTTCGACGCGGGTGCAGACTGTTGTCGCACTTCGCACATCTTTAATCTTCGGTTAAATTAGGAAGAAGAAGAAGTAAGATTAGTGTTTAACCCACCGTCGACAGCGTGGTCATCAGAGGCGAAGCTTACGCTCGGGTTGTTTGGGTAAGGTTAGGGAGGGAAACCGGCCGTGCGCTTTCAAAGGAACCATCCCGGCATTCGCCTGGAGTGATTTAGGAAAATCAAGGAAGACCTTAATCTGGATGGCCGGAGGTGGGTTTGAACCACCAACATCCCGAATGCGAGTCCAGAGTGATACCACTGAGCCACCACGCTCGGTGCGATTAAATTAGCTTCATACTTCTTGCATATACGAGGTATGTCCACAAAGTAAGTTCCGTTTGGTTATATAAAACAAACGTGTACAGATACAGAAAAGCCGCAGTGGAGTAGCCGAGGGATCTAAAGCGCCTCGCTGCGGAACGCGCGATTGCTCGCCGCGGAGGTTCGAGTCCTCTCTGGCGCATGGGTGTCTGTGTCGTCCTTAGGTTACTTTACCTAGGTTTAAGTAGTTTGTAAGCTACGGACTGATGACCACGCAGTTTGGTCCGATAGATTTACAAACATTTGAACATTTTGATACAGAAAAAATATTTATTGTACAAAAATATACAACTATTAAACTGCTTTTATACATAGCTTCCGAAATTTTGTAGGCATTTGTCATACCGTGGCAGAAGTCTTTGTATGCCTTCTTCGTAGAAGGTCGCCGCCTGTTTATTCAACCATGTGGTAACATGTTGTTTCAGCTCGTCATCATCGCCGAAGCGTTGATCATCATGGATAGGTTTTAGGTGTAAGAAGAAAGTCGCTAGGAGCGAGACTGTACTGAGGATGATCAAACACGTCCCAGTGAAATTCCTGTAAGAGTTGTTTGGTCACATTCGCCTTGTGAGGACGGGCGGCAACGTGAAGGGAAGAAGAAGACTCCTTTCATCTCTTCTTAGACCTAAAATCTGTCCTTGGTGGTCAACACTCCAACGATGATGAGCTGAAAGAAAATGTTTGCCACATGGTTGAATACACAGGCGGCATCCTTCTATGAAGAAGGCACACAAAAACATGTAGTGGACACTGGACATCCGACTTCCACGACGAGATCACTATATGGTCAAGTAGCCGGGGCGGAGTGGCCGAGCGCTTTGAGGCGATGCGCGAGGCCGTTCCCTGTCGGGAATTTGAATCCTCCCTCTGGCATGGATGTTTGTGCTGTCCTTCCTGTAAGGTAGTTCATAAGTAGTTTGTAAGTTTAGGGACTGATGACTCCGCAGTTAAGTCCCTTAAGCTTCACAAACATTTGAACATTTTTTGGTGGTCAAGTGGAAGCTGCAACACACTTTTCCGCTACAGGAGAAAAAAAAAACTATTGATATTATTTATGAAGTGTATTTTTGACACCATCTTCCTCTATTCCTAAAAAAATTCCTTACATTTTGATTATAAAAATACAAATTTAAAACTAATGTGCTAAATTAGTAGGTCCGAATTCGAATTCTTGTAGAGGAAAAAAAAAAAAAAAAAAAAACCCACACACACACACTCACACACAACTCTAAACGAACATATTTTTGGAAACATTGTAGTTTCATTTATTAGGCAACAGCACTCGTATTTAAATTTATATATAAAGAACAGTCTAGAGAGAAAAAAATTATTTTTTCCGACTAGTTTCGGTCTTCTCTTAGACCATCATCGGGAAATATAGCTCCACAACATCAACGGAGCTATATTTCCTGAAGATGGTCTAAGAGAAGACCGAAACTAGCCGGAAAAAAATAAAATTTTGCACTCTAGACTGTTCTTTATATATAAATCTAAATGAACAGTAAATGTCAGATTATGTTAGCTTCTCTCATTGTTTTCTGCACGATTTTGTTTTCTGATTTTTCAAAGAGAATTTGAGAGCGCGAATAAATGTGAAATGAAGAACTACTTCGCGCATATTTGGCGTGTGAGTGAAACTAGATGCAGAATGTAGGAGGAAAATGACAGTGATTCTTTTAATGAGCCCTAAGCACACGACTCCGGTGGTCGCCGCCCGTTTTTAATTTGCTCCAAATGGGCAACAGTTGGTGTATTACAGAAGACGGAGGCCGTGATTATTGAGCTCTGCGGCGCCATCTACGGGACTGAAGTTCACGGTGATTATGCTGTTCCGTTTCTCACACCTGACATTACACAGCGACAGGCTACGGAAGCAAGGCGACTGCTAGAGAAGGGGAATAAAGGACACGCCGGTCCGTTCTAATGGCATTCTTTCCTTGACCGCGGGGCCCCGCGTTGACTCGAATGGCGCCTCCATTCGCTGTTTGGCTGCTCACTCAGTGCGAGACGAACGACGCTGCCCTCTTTACACTGGGGCCATAAATTTCATCTCAGCGTATTTACAGCGTTAAGCCACTACTGTCTTTCTTCTTAATGGACGCAGTTGTGTCGCGAGAGTTAAATATACTCTGGTCTGGTAGCAATGAACGAATGCGAAGTGCGCTTTACTATACTCGCCAGAGGAAAGGGACATGTTTTTATTTCGTAGGAATTTCTTTGCTACTGTGTACAAAGAAGCTTCCAGTCGTTGATAGACTTGTAGAGCAAGGTGAGACGTTGTTAAAGAAAAGATCTTTACTGCTGAACAAGGTCAGTCGTATTACCCTTTGAAATTCGTGAGGCAGGCTTGCTGCGATGTATGTGGGTCGAATGTATAATCCCGGCGACCGGAAGCATTGAAAGGACTGTCAGAGCTTATCTGTGTTACCCAAACGCTGCTGAATGCGCAGTTTATACAGGCTGGTCCTCAATTTGTTTGCTGTTTCTGCCAATCGTCCGCTCTGTGACAACGTAACTCTCAATATTTAAGAGGATCATCATCTTTACATTACATTTTCATTATACTGAGGACTTTCAGGTAATCTGTTGACTGTAAATATCAAAACGTGCTGGAGAGCACACTTATTTTTAAATCATCCGCAATTATTTGTAGCTCTTTTGTAGTACAGATCCCTTGCAAAAGGTCTAGATGCAATACTTGCATCTCCTGTTTATCATTTTCGTGCCTGTAACATCGATCTTGAAGACCAATTATTCACATAACCTGCTCATAGCTTGTAGCTGTGGATAGCGTCAAGTAGTTACGCCTGTAAGTAGGCTACCGGCACGACTGAAACGAGACGTGATCTGCGGTGACGTCATCCGGTTAGAACAATCTGACACAGTAGATAGTTATCGTCGAACCTGCTGTGATTCTGTAATGCTTACTTGTTGCAAAAAACAAAGAATCAGTTTATCTATAGCTGACGCAGACTCTCAAAAAATTCCGCCTTTGGCATGGCAGAAGTTTTTTTACATCAAGCTCGGAAGGAATGAAAGAAGCAAGCTTAGGTTTAACGTCCCGCGACAGCGTGGTCATTAGAGACGGAGCTTACATTCGAAGTTTTGGGTAAGGATGAAGAAGGAAATCGGCCGTTCCCTTTGAAAGGAACCATCCCAGCATTTGCGTGGAGTGATTTAGGAAAATAACGGAAAATATAAATCTGGATGGCCGGAGGTGGATTTGAACCACCGTCCCAACGAATGCGAGTCCAGTGCGTTACCACTGCGCCATCCCGCTGGGTCATCAAGCTGGGTTGGCCGATTACAATTACTGTCATCTCAACACCTGAGAGAGTGAAATGCGGCTACGGTCGGGGGTTCCAATCCCCCCTCGGGCATGGATATTTGTGCCGTCTTTAGTATAAGGTAGTTTATAAGTAGTTTGTAAGTTTAGGGACTGATGACCCCGTAGTTAAGTCCCATAAGCTACACAAACATTTGAATTTTTTAGCGAAATGCGGCGGATGTTAAAGTACTGTTCGGAACCTGCCTGCGAAAAACCAGAAGTTATCACATTTTTGGACATTGGCACATTCAGAGAAAACTGAGGGTATTAAGAGTAACTCTTCCCTTTAAAAGAAAATGTCGAACAACAATTATTGCTACAAAAATATTTTTGGCATTACAGTGAACAATCTCCGTCCATAACGTAGAAACTAAAAAAAAAAAAAAAAAAAAAAAAAAAAAAAAAAAAAAAAAAAAAAAGTTTTGTTTGGTAACACAGAAATAAGAGTTGAGATTTATGGTTTACCTTTAATACGTATTAGCTCCCCGATCTTACATAAATTACCACATTAAATGCCATTTTATTGTGATGGCTTGCCATTGGAAAAGCATATACTTTTAATATTTAATCACTGACAGCGTTTGATACTTTTTCTTGCCTTACTCTATATTTTGAAGAGGTAAATTTCGAAATGTTATCTATTGATTTATTTATTTTTACTTGTATCAAGTAATTCCAGTGGTACAGTGGCAAAACATTGAGCTTCCATTTGGAAGGACATTGGCTTAACTGACAACAGAAATATCCACATTTACGCTTTTCGTGGTTTCTTTGGATTGCTTATTGCGAATAACGTGATGGTTCCATTGAAAGCGCATAGTAGATTTCCTTGACGAGACCCTAATCTTAATTCGTCGCTATTTAACGTTATCTGAAGTGAAGCATCACTCAGTGACCTTTAACTGTACGGCTGCTGAACTTTGCGCAGTAAGATGACGAGGCATGTTGAAGTGAAGGTCGCTGTACGGCACCTAACGGTGTCAGTTGTCTGGAGTACGTCGCGCGTTGCACGTAGCGTTATCGTGCCGCTAGACCAGACGGCAGCGATCTGTGTAGCCACGCCCTCGGTCGTATAGCGCCCTGCAGACAGACAGTCGGCGACTTGTATTGGAGTGTGGCATTGTGGACTGCCACGCGTCGGAGAACAGCGGTTACGTCACACAAAACGAGACCGCGAACGCCACGTACGTTCAGCACCGCGCCGCTGTACTTGGTAGGCGGTATGCCCGGAGCCGGTAAAAGCGAAGAGCCAGCGCACGACAAATAAAAGGGCAGCATAAAAAGCAACGCGTATTTCTGCTTATGTCCCGTACTGGACGTCCTGTGGTGTAGGTAATGTCATCTCTGCTGTTGTATCGGATCAAATGATATCTATGTTGAACTCCGGCTGCTTTTGTGTGCCGACTAAAGATGTTAATATTTCTTTTCTTGTCAAATTTGAATATGGCCGCTATGGAGTATTACAAGAAGACAAAAAGAAAATACGTTTCAATTCCGCTCCCATATTAGACTATTAACCACATATTGATATGAATGTCAAAAGAAGAGGTAAGCATGCAGTTATTTGTCACGTAATAACTAATGGAAAATCGTTGCCGCAGTGGAGTAGCCGAGCGGTCTAAAGCGTCTCGCTGCGGAGCGCGCGGTTGTTCGCCGCCGGAGGTTGGAGTCCTCCCTGGGGCATGTGTGTGTGTGTGTGTGTGTGTGTGTGTGTGTGTGTGTGTGTGTGTGTGTGTTTGTTTGTTTGTCCTTAGGTTAGTTTACCTTAGTCTACGTAGTTTGTAATCTACGGACTGATGACCACGCGTTTGGTCCGATAGATTTACAAACATTTGAGTTTTTTCTGGATCCTAAGCCGGCTCTCTTGCTTATTTAGTTTTTTTTCTTTTTACTTATTTATTTGTTCTTCGGGTAGTTCGTTTATTATGATGATTGTCGAGTTCTTGGCTCTTTTTTTTTTTATTTTTTTTTTTTTTTTTTTTTTTTTTTTTTTTTTTTTTTTTTTTTTTTTTAATCTAATTTCTTCTTCCAGGTCCTTTGCTGCCTCTGATAGAATTATATGCACAATGTCAGCGGCAAATCGCCAACTTATAATTTCTTGCTTTCGTTCACAGCTTGCTCGGCGTACAGACTGAATAACACTGGGGAAAGGCTATAACCGCAGTGCCCCTTTCATGTCCTCTGAACTCCTATAACAGTTGTCTGACTGAACATAGGAAAATACAATTGCATAACTTTGCTTTTTATTTTCCCCCCTGTTATTATTATTAAACGGCCGCGAGCTTTTAGAGCAAAACACGTCCGTAACGCCCTCGGCGTTAAACGTAGCGGCAGCGCGCTGCTCTCGCAGTTTGGGGAGGGGTGCGTGGCCACGCGGGCTAGAGCAGCTATACCCGGGCCGCTGAAACATTGCACTTGACGTTTCGCGTTACGGCGAGTTAAGTTGGCTACACTGCTTTAGCGACGTTGCAACACTAGCCTCTATACGCACAGCAGACGAAACTGTTTTCAGTTGCATCTATTAAATGTAGGCTATTGAGCAATAAAAGTGCATATAATAATTTGTTCTTGAGCAGCAATTAACGGCATATTAATGAAGACCAGAGCAAAACAATGCACACGCTTTCAATAAAGCAATAGCAATATAGAAAATAACCATTGAATCACGACAGATACGAAATAAGCAATAATCAAGATAGTAACTTCTCTCTCTACGTTTTATAATCACAATGCTTTTCACTCACGAATTTACGGCGACAATGGTACAATTACATCCAGCTCCCCAACTTCACTGTTGTCACTGCCAAAATCGTCATCACCAAGACAGATCATTAACTGTTCATGATACCGTACATTGTTTGCGCTACCCGAGTCAGTTTTTCAAGGTTCTCGACCTTTTTTTATTTTTCCAAGATGCAGCATCCACATTGGCAACAGCTTTTTCACCTCTGTTATTGTGAAAGACTTATTGTTCCTTAAGTAATTCTTCACGTCACTCCATACCAACTTTATATGGTTAAAATGGCAGATTTATTACATCGTGACGCTGCTCCTCTTTTGCGATTTCGCCTACTACATATGTGGGCGTAATAGCCTTATTGATTCACGGCCGAATATAAAACGTTTTTCCATTAATAATCGGCAGCAATATTTCTTTCTTGTAACCACTGCACCATAACTTCTTTCCGATCGTTTGAAGCGAGAATGAACTTCCTGCTTAGAGCATAAGCTTCGTAGTTTTTATTCATACGAAATTGAGAACTTACTTCAAAAACGTCACTAGACAAACATCTCTTCGATGACATTATCCAATTACTTGAACTCGGAATGTCAAGTTAAACCACTCACAGTAAAACAAACCGCAGCGAAAAAAGCACACACAACATAAATACGCGATAAACACGATACGCAACTTTGTTTACGTTAGAACTGAACAAAGCCGGCAACGCGGGAATGTTGACGTCACGGCACGTGATCACTGGAAGTGTTTATCGCGCTGTGATTGGATCATCCTAGCGACTAGCGCCTCGCGCTTCTTGTAAACGTCAAGTGCAAAGTTTCAGCGGCCCGGGTATAGGTGTGGGTGGCGCGTTACGCGGCCGTGCCGTGTCGTAACGAGCAGTGCCTCCTCCACGTTTGCGACACTTGGCTTTCACCGCGCCGCGCCGTTACGCAACGGCAGACGCCGCCGCTGCACGCTGCACGCTGCACGCTGCTCCCATTGTCTGCCGCCGCTAGCCTCGCCTAGGCTAGACTAGACTAGCCTAGTCTAGCCTAGCCCACACTCGTTCCGCCGTTCGCGGCTTATGCTGCTGGCTCTAGCGCGCACAAGGTAAGCACCTCAGACCCGCCCAAGAAGAACAGATGTTTGTAAACCTATAGGGCCGAACTGCTGTGGCCATCAGTCGTGGAGTCGTCGCCGTCAAAAATGTTTACAACTGCAGGGAGGTTACGGCGAGAAGTAACAGAAGTATCACTCTTTGCGTGTCATTAGTTTAGAAAGATATTTAAAAAAAAAGGGCCAAGATCGCTGATAATCAATTTTTATTTACAACGACCGGTTTCGCTGAACTATGTCAGCATCATCTGGTCAAATAAAACATTTTACAAAGGCCATAATCTTGTAATGTCAATCAGTTTTTATATAACAATTTACAGTGCATAGGTGCACTATGTCATTATAATAAAACATAATTATCACAGTGAGTGACAATAGTGAGTTTGCTATTGTCACTCACCGTGATAATTATGTTTTATTATAATGACATAGTGCACCTATACACTGTAAATTGTTATATAACATCTGATTGACATTACAAGATTACGGCCTTGTAAAATGTTTTATTTGACCAGATGATGCTGGCATAGTTCAGCGAAACCGGTCGTTGTAAATAAAAATTGATTATCAGCGATCTTGGCCCTTTTTTTATATCTTTCTACATTGTCATAATTGGATCGCCTCCTAGAACGTAAACCAACTGTCATTAGTTTGTTAGAAAAAAAAAACTTGTCCGAAAGAATAGGCGCCGCATATACAGGGTGTTACAAAAAGGTACGGCCAAACTTTAAGGAAACATTTCTCACACACAAAGAAAGAAAATATGTTATGTGGACATGTGTCCGGAAACGCTTAATTTCCATGTTACAGCTCATTTTAGTATTTCTCTTTAAATGTAAATTGAAATAATTCGTGCTGACAATTATCAAAAATACCCAATTGTTTCGTTCGTATGTACTGTACTTCCTCGATTTACCACCAGTTGGCCCAATTCAAGGAAGGTAATGTTGACTTCAGTTCTTGTGCTGACATGCTACTCATTGCTCTACAGTACTAGAGCACTTTATCATGATTTCATACGGGATACTCTACCTGTGCTGCTAGGACATGTGCCTTTACAAGTACGACACAACATGTGTTTCATGCACAATGGAGCTCCTGCACATTTCAGTCGACGTATTCGTACGCTTCTCAACAACAGATTGGGTGACCGATGGATTGGTAGAGGCGGACCAATTCCATGGCCTCCACGCTCTCCTAACCTCAAACCTCTTGACTTTCATTTATGGGGGCATTTGAAAGCTCTTGTCTACGCAACCCCGGTACCAAATGTAGAGACTCTTCGTGCTCGTATTGTGGACGGCTGTGATACAATACGCCATTCTCCAGGGCTGCATCAGCGCATCAGCGATTCCATGCGACGGAGGGTGTATACATATATCCTCGCTACCGGAGGACATTTCGAACATTTCCTGTAACAAAGTGTTTGAAGTCACGGTGGTGCGTTCTGTTGCTGTGTGTTTCCATTCCATGATTAATGTGATTTGAAGAGAAGTAATAAAAGAGCTCTAACACGGAAATTAAGCGTTTCCGGACACATGTCCACATAACATATTTTCTTTCTTTGTGTGTGAGGAATGTTTCCTGAAAGCTTGGCCGTACCTTTGTGTAACACCCTGTATATAACTTACAAAAATGCCGATGACGGGCAATGATCCTATCTTCAGTGCGGAGGCATCCTAGGCCCTTCCTCTTGTAGGTATCAGTTTACAATCACTACGAAGTAATGTTCGGAATTTGTGTCTGACGGGAGGCGTACTTCCGTGCAGGTGTGGTGCTCGCTGTGCCCCAGTGGTGTAGAGGTCAGCGCAACTGCATAGAAAGCAGTAGACCCGGCTTCGGGTCCAGGCTGAACACGCATTTTCAACTTTACCCATTCGCAGTTAATGTCATACATTCCGTGAATATTTATTATATTTGCCTGTACTGGATAACGCATAATCAAAATCAGTCTCAAATCCCCGTTATTTTTGCGAATATCTCTGAGACTGTGCGAGATATGGAAAAACAAAATCACAGCTGCAAAGATGTAGAGAATTTTCTCCTCTTCAAGTAATTGTATTCAGCTTTCGTCTTAC
This sequence comes from Locusta migratoria, assembly GCA_026315105.1. Lineage (NCBI taxonomy): Eukaryota > Metazoa > Arthropoda > Insecta > Orthoptera > Acrididae > Locusta > Locusta migratoria. Next base: position 545,705,019 of record CM048744.1, read on the forward strand.
ATGAACGATTAAGCCGTTATTTTCATTACAATTCCCAGCTGTCAAAAGACGATCGCGAAGGCCCACTTTTAGTGCTTCTAAAAGTGGGCCAAAATGGGAGCCGTTATTTCTTCAGTGCACCTCGTGAGTAAATTGGTCGGGAAAGAAGTAAATTGTTTTCCACCATAGGCGGTCTCCAGAAGTCGTATGATCTGTACTGTCAGGTACTGTGATGTACGCCACAAAAACAAATCTGTGAGGTCTTTTATGCGACCAAACTTCGTGGTTATCAGACGCCACACTTACACACTAGTTACTTGACTAAACTAACTTAAACTAACTTACGCTAAGGACAACACAAACACCCATGCCCGAGGGAGGATTCGAACCTCCGACTGTAGTGGCCGTGCATACCGTGAGTGGCGCGCTGCAGACCGCTCGGCCACCCTCTATGTCGATGGCCGCGAACTGTCCCAAGTGACGTCACGTTGATGAAAAGATGGTAGTATTGCTTCGCACGTCTCTGCACCTCGTGGACACGCCGGCGTAGTTCAAATATTGTAAATCTGTAGGACGTAACTACTGTGGTTATCAGTTTCTAGGCTAAACAGTACTTAGACTAACCTAAGGACAACACACACACACACACACACACACAGACACACACATACATACATGCCCGAGGGAGGACACTAACCTCCGACAGGGCGCAACCGCGCGCTTCCCAGCAAGGCGCCTTAGCCCACACGGCCACTGCACCCACCGGTGAGCCGAGCGCCGGGATGCGCAGGGTGGGAGGCCCTGCCCGGTGATGTAAGCAACACGGCGGCCGCCATATCTTATTAATCTGGCCCGCGCGGCGCCCCGGAAAGGTTTCTTCAATGTTTCAGATTGTTACGTAAAGGCGTTTAGGCAACCGCCGCTTATCGGCTCGTGATGCAAGAGGGCTTCGCTTTTCTGTCAGGGTGGAACGGTGGCCGAGCCGACGGTGCACCGGAGCACGGGGTTCTGAACTGCAGGGCGACGCAGCTCGTGTATCGGCCGTGCTGTCTGCACGACCGCCCATTAGCGGGCAATCGGTGAGCCATTAAAACAATGTTGCATAAGGCTTCAAAACAGGAGATATGACGCCGATACCGGCCTTGTCTCTCAATGGGACCCCACTCTACAGAGGCTAGGCTGCTAGTCGCTCTGCGTTGCACTTCGACCACTCCCCCGCCTTTTGTACCCGTCTCTTGACACGGAGAGAGAGGGGTTTTATTTATTATTATTGTTACAACCTGGTTTCGACCTTAGGCCATTTTCAAGTGCTGTGATAAAAGTTGTCAGACAGGTTTCCTTATGTCATGGTATAGAAATAAAAACAAAATTTATTATTAGGCTTGATTCCATGTTGGAATGGGTGCTCCACGACTGTATTTGATTTGTGGCAATTATTTCAGCAATCAGTCGTCAAAAAATATTTTTTTATTTGTTTGCAAATCCAGACCTCGACCACTGTGTGGTCATTATCAATGCTTAAAACCAATTAAAATATTTAAAATATCTCGACCTCCATGTTGGAGGCTGCGTTTGCAAACAAATAAAAATTTATTTTTTGACGACTGATTGCTGAAATAATTGCCACAAATATTTATTATTTATTATTATGACTATGATCTAAGGAAACCCGTCTGACAACTTTTTTCACAGCCCTTGAAAATGGCCTAAGGCCGAAACCAGGTTGTGACAATAAACAAAACAAAAACAAAACCAGTAAAATGCGGTCAGCTCTTTAAAAAAAATAATAATAATATGACTGAGGCTCCTGACGCACACAAAATCGTGAGAGAGAGTTTGATCGGCAAAGGCTCTCTCCATCTGGTCTCGTGTTTTGGATCCCTGGCAAAGTTCGGAGTCATAATTTCGAAAATATTTCGGGAATAACATCGATCTGTGTCTCAATGATACTATATCAGTTTCTACTGCACCATTCAGTTTTATTGATGACCGATTTTGATTCTTTCGGTTTTGGACCATCTTAAAATTTTACGCCGCCTGGAAATGGCCGTGCGTTCTAAGGCGCCTTGCTGCGGGACGCGCGGCTGCTCCCCATCGAAGGTTCGAGTCTGGCCGCGGTGGAGTAGCCGAGCGGTCTAAAGCGTCTCGCTGCGGAGCGCGCGGTTGCTCACCGTGGAGGTTCGAGTCCTCCCGGGGGCATGGGTGTATGTGTTGTCCTTAGGTTAGTTTACCTAGGTTTAAGTAGTTGGTAAGCTACGGACTGATGACCACGCAGTTTGGTCCGATAGATTTACAAACATTTGATTTTTTTTGTTCGAGTCCGCCCTAGAGCATGGGTTCAAGTACTTTGTAAGTCTAGGGACCGATTACCGCTGCCGTTTCGTCCCATGGCTTTACAAACATTTGAACATTTGAGCCAATGTTGATGTATCGAGATGATCAACAGTTGAGGAAATTTCCACGGTGTCGTGTTACAGCACCAGAAAGCTCAATCATTTTAGAAAACATACTGACAAAAACAGCGGTCATTCATTCATTCATTTCCGTGTCCGGTCGGTCTGCATTTCCAAAAAATAGCAGCTGCGTGAACATCTTGTTTTGTGCATGGGTTGCTCAGGAGGAGGCATGCAAGATGGTGGCTTGCATCTTCTTCCGTCCCATAGTCGCAAGAGGTGTCTGCGCTTGCTGAAAGGAGTCCCAATTTTTTCAGGTTGGTCTTGCCACTCTTACGTGGTTGAGGGACCTCCATGCAGGATGTAGGTTTGCGCTAGGAGCTATTTCTTCTTTCGCCGATTTGTCTCTGGTGTTCCCTCTAGTGGCGGCGATTAATGTTTTATAAAATACTTTTAGAAATAGCCAAGCTCCCGATATGACTTTTTTTAAAAACGTATTCGGTCTCGATCATTTTCAGAATGTTTCCATGGGTGGTAGGCAGAGTACGAACGGTTGTAGGGACACCAATGTCGATTGCTTGCATTTGAGGATGGAAACATTATGAAGACAATCTTGACTGATGAATAGCAGCCACAATAATGTATAAAAATCATTTTGCGATCTTCACTGTGTTTATAAGGATTTTGTAAAACTCCTACTCATCTCACACGTCAACATTAGATTAAGATTTCAAGATGGGCCAAATAGTATCAATAATATCGAATGGTTCGATCTGTATTGTTGTCCTAATATTTTCAATGAAAATCCTTAGTCTCGACGTTCCTTACACTTCTGACTTCAAGGACGCGGAGAGATTTTACGTGTGGGAGAAACCGTCTGTAAAAGATCCTGCTCTCTGAAAAGCCTTCCATATTGAGGACTTCTCAGTTACAGTTGACACCACTACATCCTCTGTGCGTCCAACACATGGCTCATTTCATGGTCCATCCTTCACCTCTCAACGTTGTGAGGAGTCGCTAGAAACGACACCTGGTTCGGATTCCACGTTAAGCTGTAGGTCCCCTTTCCCCGGTTGGATAACTGTGGTAACGCAAGTCGCAGAAGTGGCGTCCAATTGAAAGATTTGCACCAGGCCAGTGAGCCACACGAAATTATTATTATTCCATGGATAATTTCTATAAGTCCTGACAACTTTGGTCACATTGTACACCACATTTTGGAACTGCCTATTGACGAAAATACTGCTCAGTTTTAATGTAGTAAAGAAAGTACTCAACCTTTTTTCGAAACGTTCCTCGCGCTTTCGGTCGAGTTACCTGCGATCTTTGTCGAGTCGTAAGCGTCATTCAGTTACTGCTTGAATAACAGCCGAGGAGAACTCTGACAAAACCTCGATGATACATAAACCACTGAGGCGGTTGAAATTCCGAGAATATTTCATTCGATAATACCTTAGTGAGGCTACGCATTCATAGACGTTGTCTACATAATTGTTGCAGTTATTTCTGCGAGAGTGCCAGATACAGGTTTCTCTCGTTACTCTACACCTGGAAAGCATCTCTTTTGTGTTACATCACGACCATTAATTCTTGAACAGAGACAGGCCTTGCAGACACAAGTTTTGTTACGTAAGTACTAACCGCAGTCCCTGCCCTTAAACAAACTCTTCTGTCAAGTTTCTAATGTGTTTCGGTTATTTACGCAACACGCCATAAACTGGTTACGCGACTGCAGTGAATGAACGTCACCCACAGTTGACACGTATTTCAAATGTTCAAATGTTTTTATAGCTTATGGGACTTAACTAAGGGGTCATCAGTCCCCGAGGGGGGATTCTAACCCCCGACCGTAGTGGCCGTACAGACCGTGACTGAATCGCCTCAGTCCCCTCGGCCACCGCGGCCGGTGACACGTATTTCTTTGAGGTAAACAACATCAGCCATCCACATCTGACCGAGAAATGAAATTTGTCAGTTTCTGTACAACTTCAGCAATGCTGTCAGTACTGTTGTCTCGTTACGCTCGATAACATTGTGAACTTCACCACTGACGTGAAACGTCAAAAATCTGCATCCCAGAGTTTTCGATGTACCTATCTACACCATCCAAGTTGAGATTTTCACCTACGTCTCTTAATCTGAGCTATTGCTGGCTGCGTGGTCTAAGGCATGATGCTACGGACTCGGCCCCCGCTCCCGTCGGAGGTTCGAGTCCTTCCTCAGGGCATGGGTGAGTGTGAGTGTTGTCGTTCGGCAGTTTGGTCCAATAGATTTACAAACATTTGAACATTTGAAGATCCACTGGAGGATGAGCGCGAAACTGTGATGATCAGTTGAATTCACTGTTAATACGTACTGTCCTTATATCTCTAGTGAAATGAAGTTTCTTCTGTGTTTACAGCCAGGTGTTGTGCCTTATGTCAGTGGTATATAGTTAGTGTATCTTTTCCACGAGGATTTTATCCCCGAAGAATTTGTAGTTTACAGAGAAGTCGCGAGGATAGAAACTGTTCAAAAGTTGGCAAACCTATTGGATAAAACTCTTATGATCATCTGTCCCTGGACTTTCATATTACTTAAACAAACTTAATATTTTATGGAACATTGTCGCTAAGGAATACAGCAGCGATTTAAAAATTTTTGGATAATACAATAAATGAAGCAGGCAAGATCACTTATAACACTTTTTTTTATCTTATTATGATGACATGAGGACATGATCTGAAGATGATTCATGTAGATTGAAGTCGGTCTTCATAATAGAACAAAATATTATATGCGAACTTGACTGCTTGAATTATTACATTATTTAAACTAAGGCTAAGTACAACACACTCACACACATGTACACAAACACAGACAGACGCCCGAGGAAGGATTCGAGCCTCTGGCGAGCATAGAAAATTGCAGCGAAATGCAGCTAGTTCTGTTACTGTTGGTGCAGCGAGTGGCCCTTGACCTCACCATAAACAAAAGTGGCGTATTGCGAATACATAGAAGACGGTTTATTGCAGGGATGGCCAAGCAGTCTGGGGGCGCCAAGTGGCGGATTGTGCGGCCGGTCCCGTCGGAGGATCGAATCCTCCCTCCTTAGTATAAGTAGTTTGTAAGTAACTCTAGGGAATGGTGACCCTAGCAGTTCGGTCCCTTAGATTTCCAAACATTTGAAACTGTTTCGTAGATTTCCAGCGATTGGTAACATTATTGTATCAGTACAGAAACAACTCTTCTAGTTTGTGTCATTGACATACTAAGCCAAGTGTGAGAGCCGTACTCCAGTACTGCGCGTTCGAATTTTTTTGCATGTGTGAAGAGCAAATGGACGTTCAACAGCTCTCTGTCCCGTAACTGGAGTGCGCAGTGCTCTTACATAAGCTCCACTGCCAGCCAGGTCAAGATCCGGCTCCTCGCTACTCAGAGCAATACGCTGGCGGCAATACATGGAATACGGATCTGTAGCGGGTATGTTTAGTCTGAGGAGGAGACATAATATGGTCTCCCCTGATTCCTTATCCGTAGTTAGTCACAACGCGCCCAACTTTTTCTGTCGACTTTCTTACACCACGAATCGAACCGACCGAGAGGAAGGTTTTAAAACAGGACTTTCAGGGTCACCAAGTGCACGGTCGTGTGTACTTGGAAAGGAAAATCGTTTAAATGAGATCGAGTCCAACTAGTTAACGGAGGAAAAGGAGACCGATTTGATAGAGGTAATTCTTCTTCTTCTTCTTCTTCTTCTTCTGCTTCTTTTCGCTACGTGTTTTGTCGCGCTCGGCAGTGGGGAGTGCTCTTCAGTGTACGGATGAGCAGTGTTCAGTGTTCGGTGTGGAGGCTGAACAGCTGCTAGGGAGGCAGGCGGCCGCCAGGGCAGGTCCCCAATTTCGCGTGCGGTTTTCCTGCTGCTTACGTAAGGCTGGCGGGCCCGCGCGCCAATGTTCGCCTACAGCCACTTGTAAGGACAGCCGCCGCGGCCGCACCGCCCACTGCCGCGGCCTGTGCGGGCCGCGCCAACGCAACAATAATAAAAAAAAGTTTGTAAATCTGTGGGACTTAACTACTGTGGTTATCAGTCCTAGGCTTAGGAACTACTTAAACTAAAACACACTCATGCCTGAGAGAGGCCTCGAAGCCGCGCTGGGGTGGCCGAGCGGTCCGGAGCGCCACGTTGCGGATCGCGAGGCCTCCCGCGTCGGAGGTTCGAATTCTCCCTCGGGCATGGATGTTCGTTTCGTCTTTAGTGTAAGGTAGTGCATAAGTAGTTTGTAAGTTTAGGGACTGATGATCACGTAGGTAAGTCCAAAATGTTTGTTCAAATGTTTGTATAGTCTATGGGGCTTAACTACGGGGTCATCTGTCCCTAAACTTACAAACTACTTATGAACTACGTACGAACTAGGACGGCACAAAAATCCATGCCCGAGGGGGGATTCGAACCCCCGACGTAGTGGCCGTGAAGACCGTGACTGGAGCGCCTTAGTCCCCTCGGCCACCGCGGCCGGCGTGCAGACTGTGACTGACGCGCCGCAGAGCGCTCGGCCACCGCGGCTGACTGTGTTCAACTGAGAGAAGGCTGAATCTTTGCACGATGGATGTAGTAGGTGCATCCAAGTTACAAACTTCACCGCCTCCCCCTCTCCCCACTCCCCTCACACACAAATGTATTCAGGGGCGGAGCCAGGACGGCTTGCTTTTGGGGGGCGAGGGGGGGGGGGGGGGTAGGCGATGAAAGAAATCTCATCGTCAGCTAATTTCTGGCTCAGTAGAAAGACTAGTACCGGCCGCCCTTTTTTACCCCACGCCCTGTGAAACAAAAATATCACGGAATTGAAGACTCAGTGCAGTGATAGCACGCTATACCCGCATGCCCATCTACCTGACGAATTTCACAGAACTTATCCTGCGAACGTTGCTGGAGTAGCAGTCCTGGAACAAAGGACAGTGTGGAGCCTTGGCTTACCCAGAACCTATGGCTATGGTTTTCAACCCTTGCGAATATGCGACCCCCTTCCAAGTAAAATTATTCTGTCGACCCCCTTCCAAATAAAAATATTTTGGCGACCCCCGCTCACGAACCATAACAATTATTATCTAAAAGGAAGTTAATTTAATCTTTCTTTTGTTGCAGCTTTCTTTCAAATTGTTGGACGAAGGTTTTTCTTTTTGTGTATTTATTTTATTTTTCTATTTTTACATGATTTGCGACAGAAAAATATACTTGAACGAGTGTTTCGCATTTCAGGTAAAACTCAGAAACATTTTTATTTATTTATTTGTATTTTATTTTAGTTTTATTTTTATTCTAGAATTACTTATTGTATCATGTTCTCTTTTACCTATCGAATTGTCCCAGACAATAGTTTTCATACTTTGTTCATATTCATCATTAACACACTGTATTGTAAAACAGACCACGGTCAATTCATACAATGTTATAAAAGAAACTACGTAATTTTAAAATCACATATATTCACTTAGGCATACGTTTTTGTATTACTGAACCCCTGGTTATTTTATGGTGCAAGTGCTTCCTCGCGTGACGGTGACCCACAGGTTGAAGAACACTGACCTAGGCGAATCCTTTCTTGCGGGACTGCTAGTCCTGCAAGTTTCGCAGAAGATGTGCGGTGAGCTACTGGCGCAAGTAAAGCTGTGAGGACTGGCGGTGAGGGGTACCAGGGTATCACTGTGTGTACAGTGCTCAGACTAGAGCGCTTTCCCTCGAAGGCAAAGATCCCTGCTTCGCATCCCGTTCCGGCACACAAAGATGCCAGGAAGTTTTAGTCACTTGCAGCTCACCCAATAGCCACTTGTGGTGCATCGGGCTGTTACAGCGAGCGCCGTGTGGAAACCGTAGCAGTGGGAGTGCGCGGTCTTCCGGGAGCGGCCTCGCGCTGCCTGGCTTGCCCAACACTCGGCGGGACCTTGGGCTGGCCGCCTTATTACGTCATTTCGCGCTGCGCTCCGGCAGAGCTTTCCCCGCGGGACGTCCGGGTCGTAGACCGCCCGCGCGCCCCTGTAGCGAGTGCCGTCTGCGCCACAACCATCCACCACCACCACCACCACCACAACCACATGTAGTCGTGCGGTACGGTCGCTACTCTGCTGGCAAACGTGGACATCTGCAGAAAATTTTCTAGTGCACGGCAAGCATCGAAACTACGGAAAATTTTATAGAGTAAATTCGTATACGTTATTCGTGACATATGACACTCCGTACCGGACCGGCACTCCGAATTTCCCTGTTTTTCCTCAGTGGTTGCGTCAACAATTTTACGCCTTCCGGCTCGACTTCAACTTACACAGGGTGTTACAAAAAGGTACGGTCAAACTTACAGGAAACATTCCTCACACACAAATAAAAAAATATGTTATGTGGACATGTGTCTGGAAACGCTTCATTTCCATGTTAGAGCTCATTTTAGTATTTCTCTTTAAATGTAAATTGAAATAATTCGTGCATACAATTGTCAAAATACCCAATTGTTTCGTTAGTATGTACTGCACTTCCTCGATTCACCGCAAGTTGGCCCAATTGAAGGAAGGTAATGTTGACTTTCGTGCTTGTGTTGACACGCGACTCACTGCTCTAAAGAACTAGCATCAAGCACATCAGTACGTAGCATCAACTGGTTAGAGTTCACGAACGTTGTTTTGCAGTCAGTGCAATGTTTACAAATGCGGAGTTGGCAGATGCCCATTCCAGGTATGGATTAGCACGGGGCAATAGCCTTGATGTCTTGATTGGATCTCATGTTCTTCCACCTACGCTCATTGGAGCACGTTATCATGATTTCATACGGGATACTCTACGTGTGCTGCTAGAACATGTGCCTTTACAAGTACGACACAACATGTGGTTCATGCACGATGGAGCTCCTGCACATTTCAGTCGACGTATTCGTACGCTTCTCAACAACAGATACGGTGACCGATGGATTGGTAGAGGCGGACCAATTCCATGGCCTCCACGCTCTCCTGTCCTCAACCCTCTTGACTTTCATTTATGGGGGCATTTGAAAGCTCTTGTCTACGCAACCCCGGTACCAAATGTAGAGACTCTTCGTGCTCGTATTGTGGACGGCTGTGATACAATACGCCATCCTCTAGGGCTGAATTAGCGCATCAGAGATTCCATGCGACGGAGGGTGGATGCATGTATGCTCGCTAACAAAGGACATTTTGAACATTTCCTGTAACAAAGTGTTTGAAGGCACGCTGGTACGTTATGTTGCTGTGTGTTTCCATTCCACGATTAATGTGATTTGAAGAGAAGTAATAAAATGAGCTCTAACATGGAAATTAAGCGTTTCTGGACACACGTCCACATAACATATATTCTTTCTTTGTGTGTGAGGAATGTTTCCTGGAAGTTAGGCCGTATCTTTTTGTAACACTCTGTATATGCTACTTTTATCTGCTGGCCATGACTGTATGCACGAGGTCGGAGGACATTGCATTGGATACATTTGTCGATACGTACACAAAATACCGCATTGCAAGCCTAAAGCAGAGGCAGATACAGCTATAAACGTCTCTCAATGTGTGTCGTCAGTGATAGATGGAAGCTCGGGTCGGTCCAGTAGGCGTGCATGGAAAGGGCAACTGTTAACGCGACCTCTGGCGAAAAGTGGGATACCCGGGTTCGACTCCCGGCCCGGCACAATTTGTCACACAGTCAGAATTATACGGCTGTAGCCAGATTCGCAGATGCGAATATATTTTTTGCTTGTACATAACTGACAATGAGTCGCGAGTTTGTGCAGCTGGCGTTGCGCAGTGAGCCAGACCACGGCGGGCGGCCGCGGCCGCGGCTGCGGTCCTTGACGCACTGGGCGTTCCTCAAGGGCGCCGGCCGCGCACGTATCAGACAGCCAGCACTCCACGGCGAGCCAAGGCGCTACATTTCCTCCTCAGCCGCAACACCTGCCTCCTTCAACCCGCTCACTCCTCCCTCTATCTCGGATCTCAGTTTGAGAAATTAGCACGGACGATATGTTTCTCTGTGATGCGGGAAGGCTTCTTTTTATTTTTTCTTTACAATCTACATGTCAACCAAGCGATTTTCATTATAAGTCATATAGCGTCAAAGCGGACAAGAGAAATCGCAGGACTGATGTACGCCATCGGTACAGACATAGGCGCCTCGCTGCGGAGCGCACGCGCGGTTGCTCGCCGTCGAAGGTTCGACTCCTCCCTGGGGCATGGGTGTGTGTGTGTTGTCTTTAGGTTAGTTTACCTAGGTTTAGGTAGTTTGTAAGCTACGGAATGATGACCACGCAGTTTGGTCCGATAGATTTATAGACATTTGAAAAGTAATGACGGAACCAGTACATCGTGACAGATGTGAATTCGTCAGCGAACTATCCCATTATCGTGTAACGTAGTGGTTTAATGGGCATTTTTGATGTCTTGTCCTAGATTATTTAATGTCTCGTAGTATTCATCAGATTTGAACTTCCTTTCTGGTCGCCTACAAGAGCGTGAGACGCCCTTAGTACAGGCCCTCGTTGTTCGCTGAAGGCAGGTCAGCTTGTGGCGTGACATTTGAGTGAACCTTGCGGCGGCTATAAACTGCCGGCTTAACGGCCGGGGTAGGCCTGCGCGCTCTCCATAAAGCTGCGTGGGGCGACACCGCAGCAGGCCGCTGCAAGCCGTGGCGCAGCTCGCACTCCCATTCGTCCGCCGTGCCGCGGCTCACAATTTCCCTGTTACGAAACTCTCCGTCAGATGAAATCTTTGTGCCGCAATGATATTCGAACCCGGGACTTTTGTTTTTCGCCGACAACCACAGAGCTATCCTGACGCGCCTCGTGGTACGTCCTCACAGATTTAATTCCGCCAGAACCTCGCTAAGCCATGTCTCCACCGCGCCTTTTTTTCCAGTCGTACTAGTCCTACAAGGTTCGCAGGAAACTTCTGTGAAATTTTGGAAGGTAGGAGGCGAGGTACTGGCAGAAGTTGTGAGGACGGACCGTGGTTTCTTAATTGTTGGTTGGGACGCACGTGTGAACTTAGAAACTGTTAAAAGTATTTTTTTCGTCCCTTTAACATGAATGTTAGAAACCTATTGTCAAGGTAAAAAAAAAGGTAAAGCAGTCAACAATCCGAATATTGGTTTGAACACCACAGTGCTTTACTTCAAAAATGTTCAAATGTTTGTTAAGCTTAAGGGACTTAACTACGGGGTCATCAGTCCCTAAACTTACAAACTACTTATCAACTACCTACAACTAAGGACGGCACAAATATCCATACCCGAGGGGGGATTCGAACCCCCGACCGTAGTGGCCGTGCAGACCTTGACTGAAGCGCCTCAGTCCCCTCGGCCACCGCGGCCGGCAGTGCTTTACTAGGCATGGTTCTATTTGAAGGTGGTATACCGTTGTCTTTCTCTAACCTTCGAATTGACTTACCCAGCCAGTTATAGGGAAACCTACAGTTTAACATGGGTTCCGAACCACGGTGCTACTCGGCATTTTTCACATGAGCAATACTGCCAGAGGTGAAATAAGTGCAAAGTGACAGATAAAAATCCTATAGGACCTGGCGGGGATCGAACCCGCGACCTTCGGATTTGTAGTCTGGCACTCTACCACTGTGCAACCGAGACGCAAGAAACAATACGAAAACTATATGTACCGTCTCCCGTACGGTGGTGACAGCAGGCTCGAACACTGTAGAAGACGATCGAGGGGTAATTAATCCATTCCAAAGACCGTGGCAAGCATTACGTAGCAATTTTTTTTTTCTTTCTAAACTCCAGTTTTTCCTTGTGGCGACGGTGCCCTAGCGGCTGCGCTGTCGCACGCCAGCTCACGGACAACCGCAGAACCGCACACCTCCCACTGTTGTTATGCATTCTGACAGTGGACGCTTTGTTCGCGGAAGGAACGAGACGGCGAATTCATTGATGCGCCGATGACACGTGCTCCTGCTTTGCGACTTTGCATCGCCCAGGAAATCAGAATGAGCACCACAAACGTTACGTAACGAACCTCAATTTCCCCGTCATTGCGCTTGGGTTAGGGAAGTAAATCTGTTTTGAAAGCATATTTGGAGAAACAGCTATCATAAAAGTTATGAAATCATTTAAGACAATCGTATAGATCGCATTTAAGAAAACGAAAAGCGAAAAGCCGGCCGCGGCGGCCGAGGGGACTGAGGCGCTTCAGTCACGGTCTGTACGGCCACTACGGTCGGGGGTTCGAATCCTCCCTCGGGCATGGATATTTGTGCCGTCCTTAGTATTAGTTAGTTCATAAGTTTAGGGACTGATGACCCCGTAGTTAAGTCCCATAAGCTAAACAAACATTTGAACATTTGATTTGAAAAGCGAAGAGTGGGTTTTAACGTCCGGTATACAGTGTGGGCATTAAAGACGGAGAGCAAGTTTGGATTTCTTTGATAAATATGGGAAAGGAAACCGGCCGCGCTTTGTCAAAGAAACCACCGCATTATTTACCTGGAGCGGTTTCGGGAAATTAACGAAAATAATAAGTATTCAGTATTTGTTGTGGTTTGCGAAACATTTCCAGTGGTAATGTTAGGTGGCTCATCCTCTATGTAATTTTTCATAAACAGTGGAGAGGATTGGCACAGAACGAGGAAAGACAGAAGGATGGTTGGGTGAATGTAAAAGGGGAGGAGGCGGAGGAGAAGGCACAGGTAGATAGGGAGGAGCGACAGAGGGAGCAGGAGGAGAAAGAAATGAAGGGATGTAAAGAGAGGGAGGGAGGGTATCGAGGGAGAGGGGGAGATGGATAGAGTGTGCCATGAGAGTTGTACAGTGAGGTGAGTGTTATACACAGAGGAGGGGACAAAAAAATGTTCAAATGTTTGTAGAGTCTATGGGATTTAACTACGGGGTCATCAGTCCCTAAACTTACAAACTACTTATGGACTAACTTATACTAAGGACGGCACAAATATCCATGCCCGAGGGGGGATTCGAATCCCCGACCTTAGTGGCCGTGACTGGAGCGCCTCAGTCCCCTCGGCCACTGCGGCCAGCGAGGAGGGGTCAGACAAAGGGAGTAGAGGGGATAAAGAGAGGGAAGGACAAGGAGATTAGGGTGTTTATGCAATTCATATAAGTGACGGCGAAGCATTGCCGGGTTTGCTAGTAATGTACAAACACCAAACTGGCGGAGTACAAGTATGTTCCCAACGGTGGCGCGTACAAAACGATCGAGGCAGCCGAATCGCCGTGCATATACCTGGTGCATAAACTGGCCAGCAGTGTATAACAGCGGCGGGCTCAGTGGCCCACGTACAGCGAGTTGTGCCAGATGGGATCGCTGGCGCGCCGTGTACCGTGTGGGCCCGGTAGGGCGAGGCGGCTCACATCAAAGGCGAACCGCAGCCCCTCCACTTCCCCCACCGCGAGGCTACTGCTGTCGCAGGCGGCGGCGCAGACGACGACTCGCCAGCCGGCTCTCCGGTTTACAGCATCCACCACATCTGTAAACTCCGAAGTCTCCTAATTTCACGCTAACAAGGATCCACCTTTTGATGCGGATACTACAGTATGCTTCCACCTCGACGAGGCTGCCGAGGAAGCCGCACGGCACATACCACTGAAGTTTGCAAGGCGAGGCACTGAATTACAATTTGTACCACGGGCAGCATTAAAACTCGGGGATCCTGCTTACTAGAACGTTTCTTTATTCGTTGAGTCGCGGTGACATTACGAATAACGCGAATGCACGGAAAGAGGGAACATAGAGGCAGAATTGAACTTGTGGAGGGAGACAGGCCTAAAAGCGACTGCCTAGTATGCAGGAGTCCTGGCTGTATACACAGGCTATCCAAAGGGCGCCACTGTCAATCAAGTGGATTTGAACCACCTTCCTCTAGAATGCGAGCGTCGCGGTGGAGTAGCCGAGCGGTCTAAAGCGTCTCGCTGCGGAGCGCGCGGTTGCTCGCCGTGGAGGTTCGAGTCCTCCCTGGGGCATGGGTATGTGTGTTTTTCCTTAGGTTAGTTTACCTACGTTTAAGTAGTTTGTAAGCAGTTTGAACCGATAGATTTACAGACATTTGAACATTTGATTTTTTAGAATGCGAGTCTAGAGAAATGAAATGTTGAAATGTTTGTATAGCTTATGGGACTTAACTACGGGGTCATCAGTCCTAAACAGACTACTTATGAACTAGCTAACACTAAGGACGACAGAAATATCCATGCCCTAAGGGGGATTCGAACCCCCGACCGTAGTGGCCGTGAGACCGTGACTGGCGCGCCGCAGTCCCCTCGGCCACAGCGGCCGGCCGAGTCTAGAGTTTTAACACTGTTTCACCTCATATTGCCAACATTCTAGATTAAAAATAATTGATTGTCATATTGTCGATGCAATGGATGTCGGGCAGCTCGTGTGGAAACTGAGGTGGCGTGCTAAACAGATCGACAAGCAAGTCACGCGCCTTCGCGGTTGAGAAATGCCGCCAAGCAGTGTCCGCATATCTGCGGACACGAGCCTGCCAGCTCGATGGAGTCCTTTAGCGGGAGATTTCGCCACGGAGCGACGCATCGAGGCAGGCGGAGGCTGCATGAATAATGCAGTAGCGTAGGCGGCCGCGAGCGTACACACGCTGAAGGCACCGGCCGAGGTATCCCCGCCACTGCTCCTATATGGACGAAATGGCACATTATTACGTAGTACTGCTGTGAAGCTGGTTAGGTCGCAGATTCTTTATTATTGGTCACACTTCATGTATAGCGTGTCCTAAAAAATGACGCGTTTCGGAATTACCATCATCAGATTAGCATCTCTTCCGTGCCATGTGCACATGTGAACAGATATAAGATGTTATTTGATATACATACAAATGCAGACTAAAAGTCTAAAAGTCTGCTTTTGTGTGTATATCAAATAACATCTTACATCTGTTCACATGTGCACATGGCACGGAAGAGATGCTAATCTGATGATGGTAATTGCGAAACGCGTCGTTTTTGAGAGCACGCTGTACATGAAGTGTGACCAATAACAAAGAATTTGTGACCTAACCAGCTTTACAGCAGTACTACCTAATCATTTCATCATGGTCGCCTGCCTACTCAATGACTTTATGTCGTATTTACAATGGCACATTATTGCACGAGGCACATTTTCTCCCGGGGGGCATGTGGTAGCGATAGCAAGGGCATCCGGTCACCCCGTAACTATTAACACGACACATCCGATTAACAAAGCCGACCCTCCATGTGCGGGAACATGGCTGAAGAGAGAGAAGAAGAAGATATAGAAAATATTGTAGGGAAGGCGAAGGAAAGACTACGTATAATTGGCAGAACACTTACAAGATGCAACAGCTCTACTAAAGAAACTGCCTGCACTACACCTGTTCGTCGATATGTTGGAGTATTGCTGCGCATTGTAGGATCCATGCCGGCCGCGGTGGCCGAGGGGACTGCGACGCGTCAGTCACGGTCTGCACGGTCACTACGTCGGGGGTTCGAATCCCCCCTCGGGCATGAATATTTGTGTTGTCCTTAGTGTTATCTAGTTCATAAGTAATTTGTAAGTTTAGGGACTGATGACCCCGAAGTTAAGCCCCATAAGCTATATAAACATTCGAACATTTTGTACGATCCATACCAGGTGGAACTGACGGACGATTTAGAGAAAATTCAGAGAAGAGCAGCTCGTTTTGTATTATCGCGATATAGTGGAGAGAGTGTAATGAAAAAGATCGGGGTGGAAATCATCAAAAGAAAGGTGTTATTTGTTGCGGCGAGATCTGTTTGCGAAATTTCTTTCACCATCTTTCTCTTCAGAATGCGAAAATATATTGTTAGCACACACCTACATAGGGAGACATGATTGTCACAATAAAATAAGAGGAATCAGATCGAAAACAGGAAGATTTAAGTGTTCCTGTATCCCTCGATCTATTAGAGAATGGAACTATAGAAAACTATCGTAAAAGTAGTTCGATGAACTCTCTGCCATGAACTTCAGTGTGACTTGTAGAGTATCGATCTAGATGTAGATCTGTTGCGAGTTGGCGAGGCAGACGACGGTGCTAATGGAGACATTATTGGTGGTATGAACGATGGGTTTAGACACTCGCAGAGAGCAGGGCCACACCACAGACAAATATATACTGACGGGAAACCTTCGTAAGGGCCCGGTCCCACGCTCAGGGGTGCAGGGCGGGGGGGGGGGGTGCTGAAGCAGTTCTGTAAGATGTCCCATGATGGCGCAGCGGTCTGAAGCAGCCCTTTAAACTGGCCAGAGCAGGCGGCAGGTAGCGGCTGCCCCCACCACCACTTCCCCTCAAACGCCGACACACCGGACACAGACGTGGCCTCGTGGCAGGCGGCACGAGCTCTCCCCTCAGCCTCCCGTCCACGCTACCCTCAGAAGCGCCTCTAGTGTCGTCTACCGGTACTAAGCCGGGGAACCGTCTGACACCTGCTAGCATCTTACGGAACTACTAGGGGAGCGTAGGACAGTGGTTTAGGGGGGGCTGCTTCTCTGTATATGTGGCCACACGCTGGTGTGCCTCACCTGCGCTATCTGGCAGCTTGCGTAACGCACGGGCAGCCGTGCCGGCCGGGGCGCATTGACACTGGCGCGTCCGTATCCGGCAGCAGTGAGTCACCGCATTCCGCGGCCTCACGCGCACAGCAGCAGCGGGGGCAGCCACAGGAAGGCGACGCGACCCGCGCCGCTGCGTGCGTCACTGCACGCGTGCCCGCCACAGCACGGCACTGTGTCTGCCGCGCCCTCACCTGCTGTCATACCACTGTCCTGCCCACCTCCTGTTCTCTATTAGACCGAGCCAAGTGGCGCAGTGCTAACGTACTGGACTCGCATTCGTGAGGATGGTGGTTAAAATCCACCTCGGATCTTCCAGATTTAGGTTTTCCGTGATTTCCCTAAATCACTCCAGGCAAATGCCGGGATGGTTCCTTTCAAAACTCCGAGCGTCAGCTCCGTCTCTAAGGACCAAGCTGTCGACGGGACGTTAAAACCTAAGCTTTCTTCTTTTTGTTCTCTATTGTTTTGCCTGCTGGAGAGCGCTCTTGCGGGTTTTTATCGGGTTTGTTCTTAAAGTCGTTAAGCCAATACCGCATTTTTTAAGTGACTCGGTAGCACAGTAGTCGTGCCAGGCTATGAATCAAAAGATCGCGTGTTCGATCCCGGTCAGGTCCTAGAATTTTGATCTATCACTTTCCAATTCTTCCCGATCTGGCAATGTTGCCGATGTGAAAAATATCGAGTAGCACAGCGGTTCGGAATCCAGGATATACTGTAATCCCCCAATAACTGACTGGGTAAGTCAGCTCGAAGGTTCTTTGGGTTTAGGGGGGACTAAACTACCAAGGTTATCAGTCCCCCGGTGGGGAGGGGTAGCAGTGAGGATGGGAAAGGATGGGAGAGGAAAGGAAATGCAGTCCATGAAGTAAAGAAGAAAGGAAGACTGCATTAGCTCAGGGCGCCGTGCTCGCCACGAACGAACTCACGAAAGAACCTTGAGCACCCTGAGGGGGGGGGGGGACAGCTCGAAGGTCGGGAAAAGGCAACAACATACCGCCTCCAAACAGGACCATGCCTAGTAGACCACTGTGAATCCTTTACCTTTACCATTAAAAGATGACTATTTTTTATCTCTGAAACTGATAAATTTAACAAACAAAAATCTGCTATCTTGGACGAAGAAACTTGACGCTTTAATGTATGACTTTTTATTTGAAGCTATAAAAAATACCACGATTAATCTATAGTGCGAATATACCGAGAAAACTATTTTTAAAAATCCTTAAAAATATTATCCACTAGTAGCAACGGGTGATTGGCACACCTGTCATTTGCAAAAAAGGTTTTCAAGGTGATTATGGCCGCACGACGCGAATTATCCCTTTAACTACGGAGGATTCCAACAGAAATAGGGCTTGGACTCAGCTGGGAATGATATGTCCCGACTGTTGAACTGATGCAGTCGACTTCAGGAAAATTCACAGTTGATTTCCACAGCAGTTCACATCTGAAATGCCAGATGGAAATGTGCATTTTAATTTAACGAATAGCCGAATTATCGCATTATGTCGTCCGTCTCCGTAGTCTAGTGAACAGATTGGTGATTCGCCATGCAGCGAATTCTCTGCTCGGAGCTGGGTGTCGTGTCGTCGTGATCATGATTTCATCATCATTGACATGCAGGTTGCCGAAAAGGCGCCAGCTAAAAAGATGTGCATCAGGCAGGCTGAAAAACACCCCAGTTGGGGTCTAAGGGCCATAAATGTCACATAATTATCATCATCATCTAATGGTGCGATGTCGACGCGGGTTTAAAGCATTCCATTCATCACGAAGCAAATATTAAGTATTGTTGATCGCCGTATTTACTTAATCGTCAAATAACACATAGATAGAAACGGACAGATGCTTATGCCTTCATTATTCTGGAAAGAAACGAAAAGAGATAGCTTCATCATAGAATGCAATACACAAATTTACTCTCATTGTACTTCGTGACAGCACTTAATGTCTATGCACAGAGTCTATTGTCGTTCCTTATACAGGGAGGCGAAGTATACAGAACCTACTTCACTGAAGATAGGAGCTGCGGGAACACCGAGCCGTCACCATAGATACGTACACGTGGTCCCGTTACATGCCTGGTGGTGGAAGATGGGTGAAGCTGCCGCGATAAGCCCGTTTTAACTGTCAGACGGATGTACTCAGCACTGGAACAACAGACAACCCGAATGTTGACAGAAGCAGAGAATAATCTGCGGCGCTGTGTGTGTGTGTAGCGACTGTTGCAAGCACTGGAGACGGAGAGCGCGCGTGGGCGTGGTGTCTCGTTAGCGCCGGCTGGGCCTCCAGGAATAGTCCAGCGCCACCGCCGGAAATAAAACCTGTCGTCCGGCACTTGTCACACCCCGCGCGCGTGCCGCCCAGCACAGCAAAAAGGAGTCGCACTGCGAACCTCACCATCGCTCACACGCGCACTGTTTACTGACGCCGGGCAGGCTGAAAGAAGGGACGAAAAAGCGGCACACGACCTCCAGTCGACGACTTAATCACCACGGATAAAGCACAAGATAGGATCGGAGGAAGAAGAGGAGGAGGATTTGATTTTCAGGAAAGCCAAAACAGTCTTGGTCCAACCCGCCACTGCCCGCACCGAAACTTAAGTTTATTGTGCGGTATCGCTCCCTGTATATCTAGTAAAGCCAACTAATGCCCTTGAACAGTGCAAGGAGTCCCTTTACCAGTTCTTTATTAGACACAATTTCTTCGTGTCTGGTTGTCCCAAATATTCTGTGCCTTTTATTCTCCAATGCAATGCATTCGAAGATTAGATGTGATGCAGTTTCATCACCGTCATTACAGATCCTACATTTAGGGTCCTCTTCTGTTATTCCCATTATATGTAGGTGTTTTTTGAAATTCCCATGGCCTGTCAGCAATCCAACCGTGAGTCTAATCTCTCTCTTTTTCAGACCCAGGATTGCAGAGCTTCTTTTAAAATATGGCTTTGGCATCATTGCCTTGCCATGTTTTCGTTGATAGACTTTGGTCCAATATTCTACGCGCTGTCTTCTGAGCCAGTTAAGTATCTCCAATTTGATCATTGCCTTGGTGATTGTCAGGACAGGTTCCGGTCCGATAAATGGAGTCTCTGCCCCCATCCTGGCTAATCTGTCGGCATGTTCGTTGCCACTGATCCCCAAGTGGCCAGGTACGCACAATAGGTTTACTCTATTGCTTTCCCCTAGCTCTACCAGAACCCTGTGACATTCTGCAACAATTTTAGACCTCGTTGCAAGAGCTGCCAGTGATCTCAGGGCTGTCTGAATAGATATAGATGCTACGATCTTTGTAGCACCTACGCAAATTCTAGAGGAGGAGGAAGAAAATCGTTCATATTTTAAGGGAATCATCCCAGCATTTACCATAATCTATTTGCTCAAAAGATACTGTTGCAGAAGTTGGAACGTAATGGAGTAAGGGGAGTAGGTCACAATTGGTTCACTTGTTACTTTAATAACAAACAGAGAAGGTGATCCTCTGCAGTGTTGAAAATTGCTATGTTACGCACTTAACAGTGGAGAGCAGTTAACCGAGAATTCCCCAGGGTTCTGTTCTGGGGCCACTGTTATTTCAAATTTATATACATGATATACAGTACAGCTTAACAGGAAATTCTAAGATATTTCTGTTTGCTAAGCTTGGTAGTGAAAGATGTTGCTGGCAATACTGCTGGCAGATAAAAAATAAGAACATGGCTAGTAGAAAATAAATTGATGCTAATTCATAGTAAGACTCAGTTTTTACAGTTTCTAACACACAATTAAAATCTGACATTTTAATTACACAGAATGGAAGATGATATACACTAAACAGTTAAAATTTCTAGGCATTCATATAGATTGTAAACTGTTGTGGAAAGCCCGTGTTCAGGGTCTTGTTCAAATGTTTGTAGAGCTTATGGGACTTAACTAAGGGGTCATCAGTCCCTAAACTTACAAACTACTTATGAACTAGCTACTACTAAGGACGGCACAAATATCCATGCCCGAGGGGGGATTCGAACCCCCGACCGTAGTGGCCGTGCAGACCGTGACTGGAGTGCCTCATGGACTGATGACCCCGTAGTTTGATCCCATAAGCTCTACAAGCATTTTCGTTGATAAAGTTCTTCCAATTATTAACTAATTTTTACTTATTGTTTGATAAAATTCAAGAAAACCCAACTCAAAATGCTGTAAAAACCACTAAAACATTTACGGGCGAGAAGAGGAAAACAAGAAATTGTTTTATTACCAAAGCACAAGATACTTAACCAAAATTCCGTTACAGGATCGTCGTGGAAACTCTAGCTCCCGTATTGCCATAGTTTGTGGTAGTGTGCGGACAGGGGAGACGGGGGCTTAGGCTACGCCCACATATCGGGAGTCTCGCCCAGAGCGTTTTATTTACGTCCTGAGCCGGGTAATTAGTTAGAAACGCGACAGGAAAGAAAAAGAGTAAAGGGTGACAATAAACGGAAATGACGGCGCATAATTCAGGGGTCCGCACCGCGCCGACTGAGGCGGCCGCTGGAGGGGGGAGTGGGACGGGCGACCAGCAAGTCACGAGAAAAAAGGAAAGAGAGAGAGAAAGAAAGAGAGCGAGAGTGTGGGCGGCCATTGTGGCTGGCGGCTGGCGACGTGGGCGGCTCTGCACAGCGCGCCACGGCAGGGTCGACGACTGCGGCCTGCTGACGCAGCAGAGCGCCTGTAAACATTAAACATTCCCACAGCCGGCGGCCGCGCGCAAGACTCACGTTTGGCTGCGCGGTTGCCTCGCGAATGGAACAGGCCGCGGCGGCCAGCGACTAAAAATGTTCAAATGTTTGCAGAACTTATGGGACTTAACTACGAGATCATCAGTCCCTAAACTTACAAACTACTTACGAACTACCTACAACTAAAGACGGCACAAATATCCATGCCCGAGGAGGGATTCGAACCCCCGACCGTAGTGGCCGCGCAGACTGTGACTGAAGCGCCTCAGTCCCCTCGGCCACCGCGGCCGGCCCTCGCGACTAAGCCTGCTTCTGCTTGTCTGTCAATCACTATGTTTACATGCAACACATCTTCCGGAAGACGAAAACCGATTTTCGTAAACCGTTTTTCGCTGTCGTGTTTACATGGCATAGCCTGAATCGGATTTCCTAGCCCACTTTATATGGCGGCTGAAAAACAGTTGATTCAGTTCCTGATTTAGTCACCACAATCCCTATTTCTCTTTATTTAAATACACGGATTTATGTTCACTCTAATATTTATACTTTTATTTCACATTAGTAAAAAATAACTCTTTCCATATGTGGCGAAAATTCTTAACAAGATAAGACAATATGACAAGCCAAAAACGCTTCAAAAACGGTTGCGTTTACATGGACACGAAAATCGATGGTGGAACTGGAAAACCGCTTTAGAGAAGCGAATTTCCAAAATCGATTTTGGTGTGTTTACATGACCAACCAAAAGCGGAATTGGGGAATCGGTGTACGAAATCCGGTTTTGGGAGCCCATGTACACCAGACGTAATTGTTGGCCGCCAGCGACCAGATCCTCCATTTCGGAAATGTTTCAAACAAAAATTAGGTTTAATTACGTAGGATTCCGCGGCCAGAGTCAGATGACATAAAAGTTTTGTGCGTGTTGTACCGCTTCATGATGTAAGAAGGCAATCACTTAAATAACCGACGTTTCGTCCAACGTTGCAATGGCCTTCATCTGGGTATACTGATATGACCTGTTTATTACTATATATTTACTTTCAATTAGACATTAAATTTTTTTAATCAGCGATGTTATTGGTGGAATTTTGGCGGAAGAATGGAAACTTTATTATGATAGTATGCTGAGGTGGAGGCTAGCTGTTGCCTATTGCTTCTTGCATAGCGAGACATGATTGGTGTTCATCGCCGAATGGGGTGAGGGCTTCCGTTTGTCTTCTGCTGGCCGTGGGCCGCGCGGTGGTAGTTGCTTACTAGTGACGATCGCGTGTTGTCAGTGCGGCCTATTTCGCTGTGATGCCAGAATACTCGCCAAGCAACCAGGGATGGTTAGCCGCAAGATAAGGGCAGCCATCCAAATTGTAAAACACCCTAATAACATGAACAGGGAAGATGGACTCAGGCTTGCCCCCTCTTGGCTACCAGCCATCACAGCGAAATAGGCCGCACTGACAACACGCGAGCGCGTGACAAAAATTGTTTTAGACAATCGTCGAAGGTAATCATAATGTTCAAATGTTTTTTAAGCTTAAGGGACTTAACTGCGGTGTCATCAGTCCCTAAACTTACAAACTACTTATCAACTACCTTATACTAAAGACGACACAAAAATCCATGCTCGACGGGGGATTCGAACCTCCGACGGTAGCGGCCGTGCAGACAGTGAGTGACTGGCGCGCCGCACGCCACTCGGAGGCCATAAGTGCGTAGAGCTACAAACTATTTAGACTAGCTTTCACTAAGGTAACACAGACACCCTCACACCGGAGGGAGGACTCGAACCTCCGGCGGGAGTGGCCGCCCAGCCATTCCGCCGCAATTGTTAAATGTTATCCACCGCGTTTGCCACTTTTTCCAGTGCTGTTGCATACGTGGACCGGAGTTCTGGTGGGAAAGCAGGGTTAGCTGCGAACCATGGAGCACAGTGGTCAGAGTGGGAGAAGATTTGGGAATGTGTGTCGGACGGGCTACGTGCTTGAGTAGTTCGTGCAGGTGTGTGAAGTCCGTGTTCTCGAGTGGTGCAAGGGTTGGCATAACTGCCTAGTTAGCTGGAGACCCCGGTCGAGTCCCAGTCAAGCCACAGATTTCCATATGTCCGAGTTGTTTGTTTACAATATCTACCAGCAGACGAGACAAAAATACCCCAACTAAATTAACAGCCACTTTCTCAGACGAAGAAAACGAGAATTATTACTAATAATTAACAGAATGTTACCCCGGATCAGCAGACTTGCCGGAGTGTCAGGTGAAGGAAAGTGAACCGGAAGTAAACGGTACGAGAGGCGAGCAGTGGCCGCCAGCGCGCGGACAAAGAGTGCGGGCGTCGAGGCGGTTATATAAGTGGCGCGAGTCAACACTGGCCGCCCGATGAGGCATCCCGCGTGTGGGCCCAGATGCAGCGCCGAGGGGCCGAGCGGCGGCGCGCCCGTAACTGCGCCACCAACAAAAATCCCCGTTAATACCACATTCATGAAATTTCGAGCTAACGAGATTAAGAAAGAATAAAACTAACAGGAAAACACACCGACCAAATGCCGCAAACCAACAAAATCTCCAAACAAACAGCGAATCATTCAAGTATTGATAAATCTGAAGGATTGAATTAAAATTTGTGATGCGGCCGGGAATCGAACCCGGACCTCCATGCTTACTAGACAGACAGACGTCACCACACCACTTTGGAACACAGAAGCTGAATTAAAGTTTGTGACGTGGAGGGAAAACGTACTTAGACTATTCAAAGGCGCCTTAATTGTTAGTGGTGTGCTGGTCTAACGGTTAGCCGGGCGCCGTGGCTCAGCGTGCCCGGTCAGAGGGCTCAATGCCCTCTGTAATATAAAAAAAAGCCGAGCCAAGAACAAATCGAACAAGAACGAACGAACATGATCAATGTCCGCAACGAACAGAACTACCAATAGAGCAAAATAATAAATAAATAAATAAACAAAAAACGGTAAGACGTCTGTCTAGTAAGCATGGAGGTCCGGGTTCGATTCCCGGCCTCATCACAAATTTTTAATTCAGTGCTTCAGATTTATCAATAATGTCTTTGACATATTCGAGACAAAAATCCGTCTCAGGGATTGTTTATCTGTATTAAATTGACATTCAAGTATAATCAGAAAATCACGTCAATGTCCTAAGTGCAAACCGTCGAATGCTAGAAACAATCGAGGGCACCAAAGAAACTATTATCCATAGAAATTCAAAGAGAATACAATAATTATACAGTGATCTCTATAGACCAAACATAATTTAGACTGCACGTGACGTCATTATACTGAAACAACATCCAAGGCACGTGACTCGGGGCAGGAAACCTCATTCATCTTTACGAGCAGTGTGATTTGGAGTTGAGAGTTGTAGTTCTCACCCTTTGTAGTAGAAATTAAGCGTCATCAATTCAATAATAAAACGGGTAATTGTTTTCTTGTTACACCTTTAGTAATATATTTACGGTTGGTTCTCCGCAGTTCCCAATATTAATGCGATGGGTACAGTTTGTACAGGTGCCTAGATGAAACGTGTTGACAGTTATTTTTACATGCCGAGCGAGATGACGCAGTGGTAACGCAATGGACTCGCATTCGGGAGGATAGTGGTTCAAATCCATCTCCGGCCATCAAAATTAAGGCTTTCCGTGAGTTCTCTAAATTACTCCAGGCAAATTACGGGATGGTTCCTTTCAAAGGACACGGCCGATGTAAGCCACATTGGCGTATCCTAGAATATTTTAGAAACGTGAAAGTGAAATAATAATACTAATGACGGAAAAATAATTTGACTGCAACAGGATGCGAACCAGAGTACCAAACAGCTCAGTTTCTTAACATGACGGCTCTAACCACAGGGATAAGCGGAATATTCCAGAGCAAGATGTACCTTGTTAAGACTGTTACGTATTTCACTCTACATTCTTAAAATAAATAACTATATTGTACTATATACTTTTAAAAGTAACCAATGTATTAAGCCAGGACATATTTCCATGCCCAAATTTCATCCAAATCCGTACAGCAGTTTTAGCGTGATGCGATATATATATATATATATATATATATATATATATATATATATATATATATATATATAAGGTGAGGGGTTGACTATTATTCCGTGGTCGAATGAATACCTCGAGATATCCAAAGCTTCGTTCTCATCTGCATTTTGTCCGTGGAGAGAACGAAGCGGTTTTGTTGTTTGAGCAACGAGTTTTTAACTCGAAGGGACGAAGAGAGACCAATAAACAGAACCATTTGTCACACTGTCGGGCTGCAGATACGTTTATTCGCTTTGGACAGCCACGTTTCTCACTTTGACAGACACCGCTTCAATTGACTTAAATGAACTCCGTGCCGCACGTAGTGAAGATTGTTCAAAGTTTTCTTTATGACTAGCGAGCCGACTCTCAAGCAGAAGCCACTAATCGTTGTTTGCGATCAGGTAGCTTTACATGTTGTCGAGTAACCGCTCCGGTGCCATTTTCCTTGTAAGATTCTTTGAATGTTACCTCTGCCAGCTTATCAAGAATCCTGTCGGTGCTTGGCGTCACAGCTAGAAAGCTCGGTCACGATATAAAGACACTTCTTTGAAACTCATCCTGGCAGTGACTTAATTGATTTAGCAGTTTAGGATGAAGTCATGTGTTACAATAACTGTGAAGATAGATAGAACGGCAAATCGCAAAGAAATACGCTACAATAAAAAATAATAATAAAAATAAACATTAGATCGCTGATTACAACTCTCCAACAAGTGTCGAGAACACGATTTCGTCTTTTTCAATTCTTCATCCCGTTCAGCCTGTGCATGTCACGACACTAAATTAGCAATTAATGATAATCTCTTCTGTATGTCACTTCTTGAAACGGATATTTCGCAACCAAATAACGTATTGCAGGCCTTATACCGAGGGACAGGTTAGCCAGGCAAACTGTCTACGCTGCTTGCTGGACAACTGTAATGATCTACCCGAGAACACACGATGTTGCCGTTGCAGCAACGAATGCGAACAGAAATGTTATGCTTAGTAACTGGTGACTGACTAAGGAGAGAAGACCAATAACTGCCTGCGGTAAACGTTTCCGTACTTTTCATGTCGACAAGCACAGTGCCGAACTTAAACTCAACATCCGGAATCCAGTTCAGGAAGGAGAGAGGGATACGAGAAACGCCTGTGTGGTGTGGCAACCCGCGCAACGCTCGTGACGTGCGAGTCGGCCGTTAGCGCCTTAATTTGTCCGTCATCACGTCACATTGGGCGCCACACACACGTTCCGTTTCACTAATCCCACAACACGGCCTTTATCTCTCTCACCAAGCATCAGGTTCCAGCCATGTAGGAACACAAACCTATACCCGTCGTCTGTTTCTTGCCCATACCGTGGACAAATTATCGAGTAGCTCCATTATCGGATTGAATCACATAAAATGTTACTCCAAGATGTTTCGCAAGTATCAATGGGCATCAGCTGTACAATTTAATGGTGACATAAGAAAATTTGTGCCGGACCGGGACTCGAACCCGGATTTCCTGCTTCACGCGTGCGCCTGCGTTAGCCATTATTCTACCCGCAGGCATCCCGGATCGACTCAAACTTGCTTACGTCACTCATTACCTATTATCCGTGAATACTTGTACATTCCACTACAGGCGTTTACTTCAATTTTTGCATGGACTGCAGTGACTCATTTAAATATGATATCCGGTGTCCGTGTTTATTGATGTGCACTGCATTGCTTCCATCAATAAACACGCATTCTCCACGTCGTATTTAAATTTTCTAGTCCATTAATTAGAAGGAAGTTTTGTGCCGGCCGCGGTGGCCGAGGGGACTGAGGCGCTTCAGTCACGGTCTGCACGGCCACTACTGTCGGGGGTTCGAATCCCCCCTCGGGCATGGATATTTGTGCCGTCCTTAGTTGTAGCTAGGTCATAAGTAGTTTGTAAGTTTAGGGACTGATAACCCCGTAGTTAAGTCCCATAAGCTCTACAAACATATGAACATATATGAAGTTCTGTCGATAATGACTGTTACACTGTACAGCTGTTATAGGAAGTTGTAAGCATGCTCAACGTTTTCTCTTTCATTATTGAAAATCTTGTTCGACGTTATTAAACAAATTGCATTGTTGCTACTTCTTTCTTCACTTATTAAAGGTTATCACCTTTTAATACCGTATCATTCTGGTATGAACAGCAAAGATATAACAAACATTCGTCTCCAGTTCCTCGGCACAAATACAACGTGTTTCAGGAGGAAGAGTGAATATTTAAGGGTGTGACAGTACAGACGATTTGCAATAATGATACTAAATATGATACTTGTATTGAGTACAGAGATGTAAGTATGTAAGCAAAGCAAAACAAAATGCGGACATTTTCGCTGTGTCTTCCGTCTGTTCTTGCTATAACATCATTAAGTTGAATGAAAAGCACACCGCGCGAACATGATCACGTGGTCTTCAGCGCCATGTGACGAACTGCACGGCCTGTACCGCCGGAGGTTCGAGACCTCCCTTGGGCATGTGTGTGTATGTGGGGGGGGGGGGGTATTGTGCTTAGCATAAGTTAGTTTAGGTATCAGAGATATTGAACTGAAGGAAAGGCATTTAATTATAATTTGTGCTATGACCAGGATTCGAACCTAGGATCTCCTGCTTGCTAGGCGGGCGCTAGAACCACTAAGCCACCATGACTTAATTGATACGACGTTTGAACGGACTGTTAAGACACGTCTTCCTCCACAAGCCAAACTTCAGTTCTGACTCATATTTTTGAGGCTCTCCAATAGTGGAATAGCACCTCAGCAATGAACAATCCTGGGTTGTTGCTCAGGCACAGGTGATACACGTAAATAGCAAATTATAAATCATTGACCAGGGACATATTTTGTCTCAATATATATCAGAGTCATTAAAATAAAAGACAGTGATTATGCATATCACCTGTACGTGATGAACAAGGCAGGATTGTTCATTGCTCGTGTGCTATACTCGGCCGTTGGACAGCCTTGGCAACATTCATACGTATTTACGTAGGGGAACACGGGGCAGAGTTGAAGTTTGTGTTGTGGAGGGAGACGTGTCTTAACACAGTCCGTACGTGTAGTCCCGGTATCAAAAATGTTCAAATGTTTGTAAATCTATCGCACCAAACTGCGTGGTCATCAGTCCGTAGCTTACAAACTACTTAAACTAAGGTAAACTAACCTAAGGACAAAGACACACACACACACACACACACGCCCCAGGGAGGACTCGAACCTCCGACGGCGAGCAACCGCGCGCTCGCAGCGAGGCGCCTTAGAATCCCGGTGTCCTTTAAGTCATGGTGGCTGAGTGGCTATAGCGGCCGCCTAATAAGGAGGAGGTTCCGCGTTCGAATCCCGGCTATGGCACAGATTTTTAATTCAGTGCCTCTCCTTCACTTTAATATCTCTAATATTCAGGGTGTCCCAGCTATCTTGTCCACCCATAGCATGACAAATCACATAAACAATGTCGTTGTTTGCATGACAATATTCCAATTACATCCCGAGATATTGCGACGCAAAGTTGACGTTTGAAACGCGCGGCTAGCGCTTGTCCTGGGCAGCATAGGGTTCTCGCCTGAGTCTCAGGTTTATTTCAAGCGTCAACTTCACGTCTTCATATCTCGGGATGTAATTGGAATATTGCGACGCAATCGACGCCATTGTTTATGTGATTTATCATGCTATGGATTGCTGAAGAAAAAATAAAGGGTGTCCATTAAAAAAAACAAACCATAAGTTTGTGTTCAAAAACACATTTGCTTTCGTTTTAGAGTGTTTCCAAATATGTACATTCATGGGCCCCAGTCGTACATTGATACCGGTGAAAGTCGTTTTCCAGTAGCTGTTATTGTTCCAGCGATATTTTGGGTGGAGAAGATAGCTGGGACACCCTGTATATTGTGACACCATGTGCCTTTGGACAATGATTTATTATTTAATGTTTAGATAGTTTAAGTAGTTTGTAAGTCAAGGGTCTGACGACCACTGCAGTTTGGACCCATATCTTTACAAACATTTGAAAACTGTGTGTGTCTATGTGTGTGTGTGTGTGTGAGAGAGAGAGAGAGAGAGAGGTAGCCGCGCTGGCTTGAGGAGTGACAGCGAGGTGACGTCTTGGTCCCGTGTTGTTGCAGCGCCGCACAACCACCTGGTGCTGAGCAACAGGTCGCACGCGCTGCTGCGGCTGCACCGGCTGCCGGAGGCGCTGGCCGACGCCGACGCCGTCGTCAGGCTGAGGCCCACCTGGCCCAAGGTACGTACCAGCCGAAACAACCAGCCCCCGGCCCCACACCCTCTTCCTCCGGTCCATGCCGCTTCCGAATCGCGAGGCCAAGTGTGTGATGAAAGGGGTTCGTTTTCTGGATGCTAGCAGTTCCATACCACACTCTGACAACGATTAATTACTCTTCCCGCTCTTCCCGTGTAAATCGTGGTATCCTTCTAGATAAGCTTAAGTATTGTGGTATGAGTGGGACAGTGCACAAATGGTTTAAATCATACTTAACTGGAAGAGTGCAGAAAGTTGAAATAAGCATTTCACATGATATAGATGAAACAATTAATTCCTCTAACTAAGAAGTTATCAAAAATGGGGTCCCACAAGGTTCGGTCTTGGGTCCTATGCTGTTCTTAATATATATTAATGACTTCATTCACAAAGACGCTAAGCTAGTACTTTTTGCTGATGATACAAGTATAGCTACCACACCTGACAAACACGAATTAACTGATGAAATTGTAAATGATATCTTTCAGAAAGTTATTAAGTGGTTCTTTACAAATGGACTCTCATTAAACGTTGATAAAACCCAGTATATACAGTTTCACACGGCAAATGGCATGACACCATTAATAAATTTAGAGTTTGAACATAAATCTGTAACTACGATAGAATATTCAAAATTTGTAGGTGACGAGGGACTGAATTGGAAGAAACATAGTGAAGATCTCCTGAAACGTTAGAGTTCAGGTACTTATGCTATCAGAGTCATTGCATAAACTGTAATCCGATGTACGAGGGGTGTTCAAATGCAAATGTACAAAACTTCACTGTGGGTATAATTGAAGTTTTGATTCCAAAGTAATCACCATAGGCCTGAGCACAAATATCCAACTGTTTAACGAGCCGAAGGATTCCCTGTTCCCCGAACTGCCGTGGCTGTGCCAAGAGCCAGTCCTCTACTGTGTTCTTCAGTTCGTCGTCCGAGTTGAAGCAGACGTGTGGATGCGCGTCATCATGGAGCAGACTCACTCCCTCCGTAAATGGCCCAGGCTGTTTGTGCTTGATGGACTTGCGTAGACTATGCAGTGTCTCATAGTGTACGTCACTGTTAATGGTTCTTCCGTTGTCGAGGAGTCGATGAGTATCAGGTATCGGTCAGACGCCGAAAAAAAAAAAAAAAAAAAAAAAAAAAAATGTGAGCATCACCTTGCCTGCTGCAGAAGGCACAGCGTTGAATTTTTTTTTTTTTCTTTTTTTTTTTGTGGGGTGGTGGGGATGTGACGACGTATGCTTAGCGACCTAGATGTCACACACGTTATTCCAAAGCGGCACATTCAAATTTCATCCGGTTTGCTTGTTATGACGTTTCGTACCTTTTCATTTGAACTCCTCTATTATTATAGTATTCATTCTTCTCATTTCTGCGAGTTTTCTACACCATTTGGCGTCTCTGGCATCGAACTTCATGACTCCAATTTTGCTAGTCCTCTAATTCACTGACTGTATCCTCATCGGCCTCATCACTCTATCATTCCAATTCATAAGGGTCTTTTCTCTTTTTCGGTGTCGTGCAGCTCACTATTAACATATTAACATGCTGGGACTTATTACAAAGGATTAAAAATTATTTAGCCGGTGACATGAATAAAGCGGTGATAAAAATATTCATTAAAAATGGACAGCACAGTTAGGAAAAAAAGTAAATAAAAACGCTTGGACACTGGCAGACGCTAAGAACAACAAAACACTGATGTAGCACCGAAACGGCACTTGATAGAGAAGACATTGGACCTACGTCCACTCTCATTTTCTCATAAAACAAACTACCTGTCCTGGATGGCTGAGTGCAGCAGAGGTGCTTATGGAGAGAGATAGAAGAACGGTGGTGAAGATTGGACGACTGGTACGAGGTGTTGACAGGATAGAAGTGGGACCGAGGAGTGAGATAATGTTTGAATTAGGGTGTATGGGATTTGGAGGAATTGAGATGGGGAATGGAAGGGTGGGAGGAGGTGTGATATGGGAGGGGAACAATAAGACAGATTCAGAGTTGGTAGGATATATGTCAGGTCGGACTCCATCTATGATGTGGGAGGGGGGGAGACGGTTGCATTGTGTGCTGCCTGGGATTTTTTTCGCGCTGTTCCAGACCGCCTCGCGCTGGCGCCTCCTGTGCAAGCAACCTCCTTTCTGTTCTCGTCCTAGAATTAATTGTAGAAAATAGGTTTGTCGATTACATTTTAAAAGGCAGTATGCATTACTGCAACATGTCAACTGTAGCTCGGTGTTAACGGAAGCACGTGTCGGTTCGCAGGGCCACTACCGGCGGGGCGCGGCGCTGTCTGCGCTAGGCCGGCACGAAGAGGCGCTGCTGTCGCTGTGCGCATGCGCGGCGCTCGAGGGCAGCGCGGCCGGCGTGCGCAGGGAGGCTGCGCGCTCGCTCGGCTTCCTGCTGCTGCTGTCCGCGCACTCGCCGCACTTCCCCATGGGGTACGTCGCACATCGATATCATTTGTTCATTTGACGGTCGAGAGTCGCAGTTTCGATACAAGTCGAATGGTGTCAGTTGACATCAATGATCTCTACTATTTGGCCACGATAACTTGACGATTCGCGCGGTGGCTGCTTGGAGCTTGTCTTGCACGAATGGAAGGCAGTATCAACTGCTTGCTGCAGTGTCGGAACCGTTACCCTAACAATGTGTACATTAATTCTTCGCGTCAAGGTGCATTGTAAGGTTGGCAGCGCATGTAAATAAAAGAATAAGTTTCAACTGGTGTCGATTTTCTCCGCTTGTGGCAGCACCAACAAAATCGTCAAGTTATCGTGGCCAAATAGTATATAACCTGGACGTATAACTCTGGTGTCTGAGCATAGAACTGTAGCGTGCTGCACTTTCATATGTTTTGCACATGAATTTGTATTGTCCGCCATGTTGTAATTAGTCAGACGAACTTTCATCAGTTAGTATGTGACAAATAATTGGTAGATTACTTCTGGATTTGAAATTTATGTCAATATACGACGTAACAGATTCATATGAGTACGTAATTCAAACTTATTTCCTTTCCGTTTTCTTGTAATACTTCATAGCAGCCCTGTTGTAATTAGTCAACAAACAGAATATTAACATCTTTGGATGGCACGCTGAGAAGTCTCCAGTTCAACCAGTGAGCTCAAGGAAGATAAAGATTATATTTGAGATCACTGAGTTCAACATCCATCACTGGTCGGCTCGACATGTTTCAGTGCAACTGACCTATCATTGTTAGCATACAACAGCGCGTCGTCGTACACGTAAACAATAGCAGACCTGTTTTAATAGTGTTAACACGTGCGAGAACAGAGGAATGTTTGTATGTATTTCAGTTTCGTTTAAATTTGATACATTGACTGAAAATACTCTTTGCTACAACATACGTAGCATTTACTG
The DNA here is from genome assembly GCA_026315105.1 of Locusta migratoria. Taxonomy (NCBI): domain Eukaryota; kingdom Metazoa; phylum Arthropoda; class Insecta; order Orthoptera; family Acrididae; genus Locusta; species Locusta migratoria. The sequence goes on from CM048744.1 coordinate 545,738,328, forward strand.
CACAAATGAAACATGATGATGGAACAGCTGGTTTGTGTAGCGATGTTTTAGTTTGAAATAATGGATTTCAATATAGCATGCTTTGCCACAACTATGTTTTTTGCTTTCATGTTCGTTGGCTTCAGCAACTCACAACCAACCTAATCTCGGGCTACACCATAGAGCAGGTTTTTCAACCTGTAGGTCATGGCTTGCTCAGGGAATCGCCGTCACAGGAGAAAACATTTACACCATAAAATAACTAGGGGATCAGTAATTTTAAAAAAAAAGTATGCCTAAGGGACATTTATTTACTGTTAAAATTACGGAGTTCTTTGTGTAACATTAATTATGAATTGGTTAAGCAAATACATTTTTTGTGTGAAATCATATAAAAATAGGATAATGTGTTCCATTCCAAAAGGCACCGAAAAAAAATCGTCCAGGATTTAAAACAAAGTTGCAGCTAAATAAAGGAGATTAAACTAGAATGAAACTTTCACCTTGCAGTGGAGTGTGCGCTGATATAAGACCTCCTGGCAGATTAAAATTGTATGCTAGAACCGGGACTCAAACCTGGGACCTTTGCCTTTCGCGGGCAAGCACTGTACCACTGAGCTATCCCAACACGACTCACGGTCCGTAATCACAACTTTACTTCTACCAGTACCTCGACACCTACTTTCCAAACTTCACAGAAGTTTTCCTGCGAACTTCTGTGAAGTTTGGAAAGTAGGAGGCGAGGTACGGGAAGAAGTAAAGTTGTGAGGACGGACCGTGAGTCGTGTTGGCATAGCTCAGTGGTAGAGCGCTTGCCTGTGAAAGGCACAGATTCCAGGTTCAAGTCCCGTTTCTGGCACACAATTTTAATCTGCCAGGAAGTTTCAAAATTTAACTTGTTTCCTTTGAGATAACATAGTTTTATTATGGTTCGTGAAGAGGTGAGCGGTTGCCAGAATATTTTTATTTGGAAGAGGGTCCGCGAGAAAAATTTTTCATGGAAGGTTGAAAAACACTGCAATAGAGTAAGTTTATGGTTATATTGTAGAACAGGCTGACGCCACAACCATTCTAGCAGAGGAATTGCGAACAAGAACGGTACTGCCCTACTTCGAAATGTAACATAGCTAAACACTGCCAAAATAGTTGTTTGTAACAATCGTAAACAAGCCTACTGTCAAAAGTGGCTGTTTGCGGATTCTTATACAGACTTTCAACTTATATCGTAGTGGCGACATTCAACAGTCACCTCAACATAGCTGTTATAAAACTGAATAAACATTACTTATATTGAACCGACATTCATTAAAAGTTGATCTGCACTGCAATTAAAGAAATATATGAGACCCGATGGACTTTTTGAGTAAAATTATGAAAGGTTCCCTCACATGCTGACCAGTAATAAATTGTAATATCGTTATGTTTGGACAGCGAGAGACTATGCGACTAGTGAATTCTTCATAACCAGAGTCGTATAATGAGGCTGTAACCAAGCTAGTCCAATTGTGAGGCCACATTCAAAAAAATCCTTTAAACTGAAATACTCGATACAGTCCATATCTGTTGACTTCATTGCCTATGAAAAGAAACATATAACCGCAGGAAAAAGGGAGCAAGGGGAAGGACTGTTTGCCTGTTCCTCACGTCAGCCGTTGCCTAAGTACTCTGAGATGTCGACAATAGCCTTAGCTGGGATAAATATGGGGTACCGAAGTCTGTTCTGTTTGTGTGTCCACTGCAACAGTGTCCTCTGTCTGCAGGTGCTTCCCCAGCCGGCAGCTGAAGATGGAGAGCAGCCTGCGGGCGAGGTGCCAGGCGCAACCGCGGCGCACAGCACACACCCACCAGCACCAGCATCCCGCCTCCTCCGACTGCGAGGACTCCTCCTCTGGCGAGGAGGACGATTCTTGCCAGGTAAGCCCCCACTGACACCATAAATTCCTGCAAACCGAGCAGCTTTCCAAAACCTGTGGCAGGAAAAAATCCCATCCCTCCCCCTCCTCCATCCTCCCCCTACCCTCCCCTTCCATCCGACAGTCCCGACTGCCAAAACCTGTGGCAGGAAAAAATCCCATCCCTCCCCTCCTCCATCCTCCCCCTACCCCTCCCCTTCCATCCGACAGTCCCGACTGCCAAAACCTGTGGCAGGAAAAAATCCCTCCCTCCCCCTCCTCCATCCTCCCCCTACCCCTCCCCTTCCATCCGACAGTCCCGACTGCCAAAACCTGTGGCAGGAAAAAAATCCCATCCGTCCCCCTCCTCCATCCTCTCCCTACCCCTCCCCTTCCATCCGACAGTCCCGACTGCCAAAACCTGTGGCAGGAAAAAATCCCATTTCTCCCCCTCCTCCATCCTCCCCCTACCCTTCCCCTTTCCCTTCCAACCAACACTCCCGATTATTTTCCGTGGCCTTACTAAATCACTAAAGACAAGTACCTGGACCTTTTCTTGGAAAAGGTGATGACCAGCTTCTTTCCTCATTTGACCTTCATCACAGTTAGTTCTCTCTGCTGTTCAGATATCAACTACAAATAACTGTCTTTTCGATATAAAGTTCTTACTTTATTTGAAATAACAATAGGTACTACCCTGTTAGCTACTGTTCTAACAGTTGCAATTTTTTTTTGTTTGCAGCCTCCACAACAGTTCTCTTCGAGCACTGTGATGTTCTTGCAAGAAAACAGCATTCTGAGTAAACTAACTCAAAAAGTCTTCAATCAGATTGAGAAACTGAAACGTAAGTTAGCTCCATTTTTTCTTCTTTGCTAAGTTACTAGAAAGATACACAGAAGAAAGTTTTGTCTCCATTAAGGATTTAGATGTCTTACCAGGCTTATATTAGATGATTTCCAATCCATGGTATACAGCAGCAATCAGTTAGAATAAATATTCCTTCAAACCGTCTTGATTGCAATCAAGACGGTTTGAAGGAATAATAAGGATTATATTAGTGTCAAAAATGATGTGGTTAGTGATCACATGTTATTTCTTTAATACAACACCGTGAAAGTGAATTTATTGTGTTTTCTATCAATTTCTATACTGTGGGGAAACTGTCCTCACTGCAGATCCTTATCCCATGTGATGAGATAAACATCCTCAGTGTCAGTTGTTCAGATAAATTGTCTTGTCCTTCATCTCCCAGTGTCCCAATTCTACCAACTTTATTGATAAACAATAGATATATAGTTTTTATATTATTCCCCTTTTAAAATAAACACCTAGAATCTTCTTTTCAGAAAAGCTACATTTGTCAAAAATTCAGATATTTGCCCCCGCATACCCTATACCTACTTGAAGATATGGTTACTGACAATATAATCTATTTTATTACTGAGTAATAGTAATAAATCACACATTTCATGTTATTTGATTCCCTTGTTGCTATACTCGTATTGTTGTCCAAGCTGTTATAAATATTTTATGATACCTGATAATGGCCTATGAACTACATGAATAAGCAAGAAATAATTGAGTTGCTCTTAGTAGTGTAACATGACATTTTAAAATATTTATGAGCAGTGAGAGCACACCGTCTTATATTCTCTTCATCTGTCCCTACGCACCAGCTTTCTCTCTATTTCTTCACTCCGTGTCACCTCAGCAAATTTGTACTAATTAATATCAGTATGAATCATACTTTTACACCGGCGATAGTCTGCAATATTTAATCATTGAAATATTTTCATTTCCCAGTTGATCAATTGAAAGTAATTCGAATATAAAAACAGTTATTTCCATACAATATATGGGATTATTTCTACATGGGGAGGAGATTATAAAGAGTACATTGTTGCATTTTTTCTGCAGCTTACTTCTATAGTCTCCTGTCATATGAATGTCATGTATTATCTCTTTATTCCATACTGTCTGTTTCTTTTGCCTTATTTTTGACACTTTCCCCTTGATGTTGGCTCTGTTTTGTTTCCTGTCACCCTGAAAACCATCTCTTCCAAAAATATCTAGTAAATTTTCCTTTTTATCATGTTGCATCTACTCATTTGCAGTTACTATTGTTGTCAGTAGCAAAGTCATCACCTAAATATGTGTTCCTGTTGTCATTTTTCTCTAAAATTTTTTGGGGGGATTTGTATGTGGTTCCTAGCCAAAAACCTGTATTATGCAACACAATTGTGCAAAATGAAAGAGCTTTTTGATTCAGATTGAACATTTTGTTTTGTCAGGTTCTGAAGTGCATAGCAGTGCGGACCTCCGCGTAGATCAGCATTTGGTGGAACCAGCTGAATTTGAATGTGTGCTCTGCTGCCGCATTCTTTGGCAACCCGTTACTACACCGTGTGGCCACACATACTGCTGGATGTGTCTGGACAGGTGTTTGGACTACAGTTGTGCATGCCCACTCTGTATGACATCTCTCGCTGATGTGAGTTTCTAATTATTATGCATTAGATTTTCACATTATGTAGCCCTTGAAATGTATTATCTTGTTATTGCATGTTGTTCCATAGAAATTAAGTGCTTGTCACCCATTGCTACTTTCAAAGTAAAAGGCATTTTTCCTAGTTTCAGTAACATTATAGTCATAGGCTATATTTCTGACTTACTATTTTACTACTAAGATAGTATCATTGTAAGTAATTAACAGCCGAACTGCAGAACACTGTTCACTATTTTCATGAGAGCAGATACGAAGATGTATGATAAGGGGCATTATATTTAGGAACTTCAGTTTATTGAATACAACCGAGTGTAGCCTTATTGAGTATATATTATCGATGATTTTCAGCAATAAATAAAGAAAAATGCATAATTTTGAACTATAGTTCCAAAATGGAGACTTTTGAAGTTCTTTTTAATTATTCTGAGTAAAACTGTAGGAATGATTAGATATTTAATAACAGTTTTTAATTTTTGTACATAAATACAAGAAACTCCAGAGTGTAATGAATATAGGTTGTTGACTCAAGATCTGTTCCTTTACATTATAAGAGTAGAAAAAGTATGGTTGCTCTGCAACAATTTTATTATCATATATAAGTTGCTAAGCTGGTATAGTATCTTGCATGCTAGAGTTAGCCTACCAAGAGCTATTGTTAGAGTAAAATTAATAAAATACAACACGTGGAAAATATATAGATAAACTAAGTAACAGAATTAAAATGTTATTTTTTAATTTCAGTCTTTTATTGGAAAGAGTCACTTATGGCAGTGGTAGTGTAGTGTGTCTATGTTAGCAATTACCATTGAATGTTCTTTGAAAACTCATAACATAAAATGAATGGGGATAATTTTTTGTTGACCATGAAATAAATAATTAATGCTGTTCATGTTTTATGGTTGCAGATTCTTGCATGCACCCTTGTCCATTCAGTAAATTAATTTGTTGCCAACATTAGCACACTATCTGATGCTACCATAAAAAAAAATTTAACCCAGAAAAGAACAAATTTCTAACATCAGGTTTTTTTCAACATTTACAGTACCTGGCAACGAGTCCACGCAGTATCACGGAATTTATTGAGTGTGCTCTACGTCTCCTGCTGCCTGCTGAGTATGCAGCACGGCAGGCACTTCATCGTCAGGAGTTGGTTGGAGGTGGACCCCATGTGCCTGTTTTTGTGTGCACCACAGCTTTTCCTTGTGTACCTTGTCCCCTATACGTATATGAACCACGATATCGTGTGATGGTGCGACGTTGCGTGGATTCGGGATCGCGGCAATTTGGTATTGCAGCTTGCCTTCACAAAGACGCAGGCAGAGACAGGTAAGCTCAAAGTCTGTTTCTTATTTTCTTTTAATTGTAAACAGAAACACTATTCAAATCATGAATACACATAACTATTTTAATAGAGTTTCGGTCTTATATTTTTTACTTAATTCACTGTGTTATAAGCAAATGTTGATTTCCTGTCCCTCAGTGATAAATAATTGAAATAAAATTTGACTTACGCTGATCTTATGATAATATTTTTGTCTTCCTTTAGGTATGCAGAATATGGTACAATGTTAGAAATTCGAGACTGGATTGTCCTCAAGGATGGATGCTCCATCTTGACAACTGTTGGTGTACGTCGCTTTCGTGTGTTGGCCCGAGGAGAACGAGATGGTTATGATACTGCACAAGTAGAATTTCTTCGGGACCAGCCTGTTATGCCTGAACATCTTGGCAGTAAGTTTTTTTTTGTTGTTGTTTATATTTATTGTTGAAAGTTTGTAATTATAATACTGGTACACTACAGTAACTTTTTCATTTTGACTGCTACATGGGCAGCATGAAATACCAGCATACATGAAGTTTCGAAAATATGTACATTGACTGTAATATCTGAGAGATATCGCTGTATTGGGAACTTTCCTAAAGGTCAACGAAGGAAAATAAGCTAGAAGGATATTTGCAAAAGCACTGTAAATTGTTAATTTAGATATTAAGCTTACAGAAAGCCAATGAAAATACAAAATTTACAGGTAGACAAACTGTTTCACACAAAAGTCAACACTTAGTGCTTAAAAATGAAACCACTACAATACACTGTAAAACCATAAGCCAGTGACTTTGCCTGATGAGCAAACAGCAATTGTAATCAAATCAATCTGGAGAATATGTAGAAGAAATTCCCAACAGATACAGATGGGAAAGAGAAAAAAGTAATAAGAACACCTTACAACTCACTGTAAAGACATGGCGGCAACCTGCAACAGGCACATAAAAAAGACACACATATACGACTATTTCAACTGAACACAACAAAACTCCAGTAAAACGAAAAATCAGCAGGACTAGATGAAATTTCATAATATCTCTCAAAGAAATGCAAACTAGAACTATTGACAGCATTAGTTCGTTTAATAAACTGTTTATTCCCTGAAAACTTAAAATTGACAGTAGTCAAGCCCTTACACAAAAAAGGAGAAAGAAAGCTTGTTCAAAAGTACAGACCCACAGCACTTATCTCAACATTTAGTAAATTGATTGAAAAAATAATATTAAAAAGACTCTTAGAACATACAACAATGCTAAACTATTAGGCGAGTTCCATGATAATTCCAGAAGAGGTTGAAGTACCATGTCAGCAGCAGTGCAATTTATCCATTATGTACTTGAACAAATAAATGCAAAGTCCCAAGCAGCAAGAGTATTCCTTTACCTCTCAAAAGCTTTTGATAGAGTGCATCATGATGTGCTCTTATCAAAAATTGCAATGACTGGTGTCACTGGAAAATTCTTGTGATTGCTGCAGACATATTTAAAAGAAAGGCAGCAGTGTACAGAAATTGTATATGATAGTGGAGATATAATAGAGAGGAGATGATGAATGATAAGAAACATACCCTTTGGTGTTCCTCAGTGCTCCATTTTAGGACCATTCTTATTCACATGACATCTGAATGATTTCCCAAGTTCCCTAGATAATAATCATCTGTAAGTGGTGTCTGGTTTGCAGACAGTGAGCCCAATCTAATTGATCAAATTCAGAACTTTATTGAAAAAGCTAGAGCTCACTGTGAAAGGGACAAGTTAAAAGTAAATGTAGATGAAACATATGTTATTCACTTTCAACCTACTGGTTCAAATAGGCAAAATATTGCAAACGAAGATATTCTGTCAAAAATCTGTTCAGAATGTAAATTTCTAGGCTTATACATAGACGACTGACTTTCATGGAAGCAGCATGTTGACCAAGTCTGCAAAAAAATAAATAAATAAAATTAAAAAAAAAAATTAAAAAATCTACTCTATGTATTAAGAAAAGTGTCACCTTACCTTAATTCAGAAACGCTAAGGACTGTATATTTTGGACCAGTATACCCTTTTCTGTCATATGGGATAGTACTGTGGGATGGAACTTCAAGACACAAATATGAAAAGGATTTTCATAATGTAGAAGAGGGACATGAGGATAATTGGAAAAGTAAAACCAGAAACATCCTGCAAAAATCTTTTCATGAAATTCAATATTCCTACAGTTTATGCCATGTATATGCTAGGAACCATAATGCTAGTGAAAGAGGATACTAAAGTTACAAAGAGAAACATGGAGGTACACAGTCAAAACACAAGGCACAAAAGAGATATTCACACAGTTAGCAGAAGATTAAATTTAACTGCAAAAAGCCCCTATATCAAAGGAGCTTTAATAAATTCAATGCCCAATGAACTTAAAATGTTAACAGGGGATACCTCTAAAACCAACTGAAGCAGTGGCTTATCCAAAAATGCCCATGTAGCTTGGCATTAAGAGAAATAGTTGTATAAGAAACAATCCTGTGTGAGAAAATGTACTGTAATTATAATAGCCTAGACTGTAAAATATTCACAATTGTAACACACTTTAAAAATTTATACATTTATACATTGTCTACATTAATGAAGCTACAAAAAGTTAATTCCTTTGACAGGGTTGCAAGAGCTACATGGGCGAGTGCGGCAGAAAGGACAGCAGTGGTTTGCAGCTATGCCACCACAGGTGCAGGCAGAAATTATACGCACATTCGGCCACATGCCTGCTGTTGAGGACGACTGGCCCACTCTGGCTGATGGGCCTGCTTGGCCGTGGTGGCTGCTAGCAATATTGCCATTAGGACAAAACCTGCAGGTTAGAAGACGCACTTCTCATATAAACAAAACTATCAACTTGCTTATTTTACTACTACTATCTGCAGCTTAGCAATTATCTTTACACTGAGTTGCTACCTATCCACATTATATTGTTGCATTTCAACCTGGACTTTAATATTATTATTGTATTTGTCTTTGGAAGCAAAGAACTGTAGTCAGTTTTAGTCTTCCCAAAATCTCTGCAACGTCTGACTTATAAGTCTGTTATCGTCCTAATGTTTTTTAATTTTCTGCCTCCTGTCATTATTTATTGTTATTATTATTATTTGCCCTTAGTATAAGTTAGGATTATGTTTTATGAGAGTGAAAATTACTTCTGTGGGATCTGTCTGGATGTTAGCTAGCCATCTTATATTGGTTTTTGAGCCCCAGTTATGACACAGAAGATTTTTAACACTAATTATTAGTTCTCCATTTGTAACTTAAAAGGGTCCAGTTTCAGCTATCCAAAACTTTGCAATGAAACTAATTCATTCACACAGGGAATACCATTTTATGAGTGTTTCTGATTTTCAATACTGCTTCTTCCAGGCGTATTTAGCTACAGTGAGTGTTCAGTGCCAAACACCTCACTGTTGTGTGCCCTACTCCTCATTTCACTCAATCAATAGTCACTTTATTTTGATTTATGCATTTTTGTTCCCATATTTATCCCACCAATATCTGTCCACTACTTTTTGATGATATTATTGATTTATCAGCCATGAGCTTCTCTAGCTTCATATGGTTGTTGCAAAATAAATAAATAAAAATAAAATAAAAAATAGGAAAAAATTAACATGCTGTATAGGCTATTCAAGATACAATATATGGATAATACAGAGTGAGGATTATTCAACCAGTCAAAAACATACTATATGCCATTCTGAATGAGCCTTGTCATTCAGGCCTCACGCTTTTAGTGCGGACATATTTGTGGCATTCTGCTAGAAACATTGTCTTTCTATAAAATGTAATAAGTGAACAGTTTAAAAAATCTCTCTTGCAACTTTAGAAATATTTTTCATGTTTTGTTGTAACATAGAACAATTTACATCAAAACTGTGCTCAGAATGTTGTTTCACTTTTAAACACTTGATTATTTAAACTCCATTTAATGCCATATTTTCAATCCTACAGGTAGGTATCTTGTCTACAACAAGCCTCGAGAAGCGTCTTCGAGCGATAGATAAGACACTGGACCAAGTGCAGCTGAGAATGGTGAATGTTGCAGGACCAAGTGAAAGTCAAATATCAACTGAAAGAGTTTCTAATGGAAATCAACAACCACATTATAACTATCAACAGCAACAGCAGCACCAGTTGCAACAACAACAGTTACAGCTTTTGCAGCAGCAACAGCGTCATCAACAGCAGCAGCAGCAGCAACAACAACAGCAACATCAGCAGCAGCAGCATCATCAGAATCTACAGCAGCAGCAGTATCAACAACGTCAACAACTACACATTCAACAGCAACCACAACAGCAATCCAGCAATGGACAATCACAACCGGCCCTCCCTATGTCAATGCCAGCATCTATATGGCACCCTCAACCAATGGTGGTGGAGCCATCTTGACCCTGTGTTGTTTTGTCAGCATCTTCAGAAAACTGCATTCAGCACTTCGGTAATCTGTACTAGTCTGTTGTACTTTCATGTGTACACTGTGCAGACTGAACTTTCTAGGCATCCCAAGTTGCAAAAAAGATATTTAAGATGTTCTTCCTTTATGCTGTGTGTGTGATTTGTGAATATAAAAACCTAATTCACAGTGTCCACTTCAAGTAACACATTTAAAGTACCAGTAAATACAATAAACATTCCATTTTGAGTGGATGATGTGCAGTATCAAAGTTACTACTCCACCTTAAAGAATAGCTTAATGAAAATTCAATAACTATGACTTAAAAAAGAAATTTCCAAAGATTCGCAGGGAGGGAGTACATTAGAAACTGTGAAATGGATTCAAAGGTATTCCTGCAATTTTCTACACTATGCCAATGGAGTAGGCCAACTGTATTATTTTATGGGCTTTGCAAAGGCAAAAAATGACTAAAGATGAATATGAGATGTATTTTTGCAATCTACACTCATAGAGAAACTGGTAAATTTTAACATCAATTTGCATATATTGTGTTAGAAATTGTTCATTAGTCACAATTTCTCAGTATGCTATTAAAGTCAGACAAAAAGCAAGAGAAAAGTATGATAACTAATATGTTTAAAGAATTTATCTCTTTATTCAGTTTTTGACAAAAGTTTTACATGGTTGTTCATGTTTTTTAACTTATAAGAACTGTTAAATTGACCACACAGAAGATAAAAGGCTGAATACAGTGCATCCACTGCAAGGACCTGTTAGCCCTCCTCCTCAAATGACTTTTACATTAATTAATTTACTACTTATTACAATTACCATGTTACTGAAAATTGGTTCCACAGTTACATTAGGTCTCTTCTGAATTTTCACTGAGCATGATTTGTGTTTGCTACCATGTAACTATTTCCTTGCAAATGCAATTACATGTTATATTTCTATATCATACATAACTGTTCCTTTATTATGTTAAATATTTCTTGGTTGTTTTACTTATATTTTTTTAACTTTACACCTTAAAAGCTTATATCCTATATGTCAGATATTATGCATACAGGTCTGATAAACACTGCTACCTCACATGAAGTAAATTGCTTTCTGCTCTGTATGTTAGGTGTATGTCTAATTAGGATTTCACAAAATATAATTCTGATCTGAATAACAGAGAGTCCTGAAATGTGAAACACAGAACAAATGTAGGCAATAAAATATGAATCGGTTTAAACATAATGCTATTTCAGATTGCTTGAACATTCCTCTTGTAATATGTTTCTATATTTAATTAGTATTAATTTCTTAGCATGATGAAATTTTCTTGGGTTATGGAATACTATTTTGTGTAATATTTCCACAAATGAGAAAAATGTCTGAATCATTAATTCACTGTCATATAAATGATCTTTTACTGGCACATATACATGATTCCATGTGAACAACTGACAACTCTCAGTAAAATCCATGGGGAATGATTTATTTTCTATCTAGCAGATGTTTCTATGTATTTGATTTTCATGAAGTTCATAACACAAAACTTGTGGTTGTCATGTGTCAAATAACCTACATTTCCTATATAATATGGCAGCTCCTTGCTTTTGTTATCTCATGTGAGAAAAGCAAATTTAAAAGCTGCAATTATGAAATATCATATACCCAGATTTAAGTCATTTGCATATAATGAAATACCAAAACAAAATTGTACACATGTTGGGTTTAGTAATGTTTCCGGTATTTCATTAAAATAGATACATGCAGTCATTGGACATATTTAGTATGATTTTATTCTTGATGACTTTCTTGGAAAAAACTGTTAATGTAAAATCAAAAAAATATTTTAAAAAATGCCGGAATAAATGAATGTAAAACAATAAAAGAAAAGGGCCCAATGATGTGTGATTAACCGTTTGTTGGTTTGCCCAACATTATGCTGGTTAACACAGTGAGCTGTTTTAGGAACATCTTTCTAATAATCATTCTTCTATAAATACAAAATGACAGTGCTCTTCAGACTACAAACATTCATAGGAAATACCCTTAGCCTGCAGGCATACATTATGGGATGATCAGGTCTTTGATACAAAATTTGCATGTGCCAAAACTGACATTAAACTCACAAAAACAAAACATAGTTGGAAAGAAAACCCATAGTAACTAGTAATCAGGATAAAGCTACAAAGATTTCAGTATGTTACATATTTTGCAAAATAGAACTGTTAAAGTATACCTAAACTGTTTCCTGTCAGTGTTAATTCAAGTAGAGTTTTCCTATATCACATGTTACAGAATAGACAGTAAGAGTATGAAAAGACTGATTAGATGTAAGGTTATTTAATTGTGAGAGATTACTACTGGTACTGTGAGACTTATATAACTAACACTATTTTTCTGTGTGTAAGAAAACTGGCATACATGTGATGTCAAAATAATTGGCTTGACTGATCTTTGAAAAGAAGTTGGAACTGTTTGTGTTCTGTAGTATTTACATGCATTTAGTCCAATATGGAAATAGGTCTTTCATCAAAATAAATTAAATACACCTGAGAATTCTATGCACATGGACATTGTTGTTACCAAAATGAGGTACTGTAATATTGGCAGAATGGTTGACTACATATGTATCATTGTTGCCATTTTAATGTGAGAGTCATATATTTTTCCACTCTTCTCAATAGTGATATAGTGGACTTTTTTTCAGTTTTCAATCTTTGCATTTTTTAAATATCCAAATCTTAAATATGTATACCATATTTATACTGCTTTCCTGTATTTATAAAAACTATTGGCTATAAAAAATATTTATCTGTATTGTTTCTTCTGTTGTCATATCTTCCAAATTTGTTTCTTTAAATTCTTCTGTCAATGTTTTTTTTTTTTAAGGAAACTAAAATTTTTAATGTATTACATCACTCTTTTTAATTTCATTTTTTTAAAATGTGATTAGCTTTGCAGCTGTCACTACAACACTTTTGTAGAGTGTAATATATGCCATTCAAAAGAGCTGCATGAATCAGCTCAGGCACTCTAAAATTGTGATATATTTGTATTATCACAGTGGCACAACACCAATTGAGTGAATGATTTCACAGACATTCAGTAACTCAATTGTCTTCACATTAAAGTATTTATTATTATTTGTTCATATGTAATTATGTGTGTGTCTGTGGGTGTGAAAATGTATTTATATAACAACAAGTGAATGTTGAAACACACATTGTGATATTATTAGTAGGATTGTTAGTTTATTTATGTTCACTAATTAAACTGTGTTACAAATCATGAATTTGAAACTGTTTTTTATTGACAGAAACCTCATTAATTCCTCACAAGCCTTAATATTATTTAACTCAAAGTGAAGGTGAAACAGACAGCATGTTTGTTTCTTTACTTGTGTCACTATCCTGACAGAAGCATTCTAAATACAGACTGTTCAGAAAATCAATTTTCTAGCTTTGAAAAGTTGTGGCGGGAAATGAGTACACAATATACTCATAAGGAACACATGTCTGGAGATGTCACTGACACAGACACTATGAAAGAAATTCTACTTCAAGCTCTTTGGTTTCCATATTTTCGGGGGAGGTAGTATGGACCAAAACAAGAAATAAAAGTATTATTTATTTATGCAAGTCCACAAGGCACTACAGCACAATACAGTTCTAAATATTAACTTATAATGTCATAAATCATTTAAAAGAATTTCACACAGTTAATCCAAGACTCTGCCATCAAAATGGCTTTGTAATTTACAGCAAATAAGTCTTGCATGTCACGAGATACATTAAGGGTCCTGCAAACCTACAATGTTCAGAGTCCTGTTTGACATTAATTTCACCAAAGTTCAATGTCACTGATATCCCCATATCATCATAATCGTATCATACTGTCTTGTCGCTCCAATTATCATTCTGTGGAGTGTCTTCCAGGTCCCATATGGGAGATTGCCTCATGCTGGTAATGTCTCTTTTGCTGTCCACAATTTCCTCTAGGCAGTTGTCTACTGCTCATTTCAACTTGCTTCTACTAGTCGTGGAATTAATGTTGTTGTGAGAAGGAAGCTTTTCCTTGACTATATTAAGTGTAGGTTCCAAACATTTGATGCCTTGGATCTTTTCAATTTCTGCTGCTATCTGTCTTCTTGCATCTGGCAGTGCTACTCCGTTGAGTGGGAAAATCTTACTGACTGGTGTTGATCTTAGGTATCATGTGACTGACTAATAAGCATGAAATGTAAAATGCATACCTTAAGAACACTTGGTCAGTAAAGGAGGCATGCTTACAGTCTTGAAAGTGAAGACATGCTCATAGCTCTTGAGGTACTCATTTCAGAGCCAATGTTTATTACATCTGGTCAAATACATATTACAAGCTGGTCATCTTGTTAAAAGATTGAGTATAAAATAACAAGTGCAACATTGCACTAGTCACTAAAAATACACAAGTTAAAAACATGACAGCTTACAAAATACTGGTCAGTATTTTGTAAGCTGTCATGTTTTTAACTTGTGTATTTTTTATATAATGACTAAGTGCAATGTTGCACTTGTTATTTTATGCCCATTTTTTAACAAGATGACCAGCTGATGGTGACAGAGTTCAACAAAACCAGTCGTTGGTGAATAAATTATTAATGTGTGATCTTGGCATTTCATTTTGAAAGCTATAAAACAAACCTGACTATGTCAGGTAACCTTATCATTTCAAAATACTGAAAGCAGAGCCTGCAGTAGAAGAGATGTGTTTCAGAGTTTCAAAGATAAGAAGTGCTCATAGAGTCACTGGATGAAATTTCTGGTCATGGGTTCCTTATCACAATATTATTTACGTGCTACCTCTGCAAGTCCTAAAAGCTTGTAATACAGATTTCTCAATAAACTATAAATACATGAATATACACGAATGCTTTGAAACTTAGTTATATGTATTAATAGAGGCCAAAAAATCGCCTGATCTGAATAGCGTAATGTCCAAGAACAGAGCTCTGCACCTGCTGAAGTTCAGCCGTGCCAGTGTTTGCAACTCTAATAGTCTGTGGTGTTTTTAGTTTTACATTCTCAAATAGAAGCAGTATAATAGTTCGTATACAGAATGTATCAAAATTAATTCCAGTTTAACTTGTCTTTTCAGTTCTTATGAATATCATTATTTGAGCATGTAGAAACAGTTGAAATATGAGAACTCAATGTCTGTAGAATTATTACAATGATGAATAATATAGTGAGGACAGTTTACAACTCACCGCAAAGACGTGGCGACGAGCTGCGACAGGCACATACAAAAGACACACACATACAACACATTCAGCTATCGGCCATGGCCTTCTTCAGAAAATAGAGCACTCACGCAATCACACAGGCACACAACACAGTCATACAACCATCACCTCCGACTGGTTGTATGACTGTGTTGTGTGCCTTTGTGATTGCGTGAGTGCTCTATTTTCTGAAGAAGGCCATGGCCGATAGCTGAATGTGTTGTATGTGTGTGTCTTTTGTATGTGCCTGTTGCAGCTCGTCGCCACGTCTTTGCGGTGAGTTATAAACTGTCCTCACTATATTATTTATTCCAACCTGGACTTTCCATTATTATATTACAATGATGAGCATTTCACACCTGTGTCAATGGCTGTGTGGCTAGGCTGACAGTTTATGAACATAAAGGATGATGGTTTGAATTTAATTGAAGTGATTTGTCATTTTTAAATTATTTTTTATTTAGACCTGTGCAGGTTGTTACATAATCTCAAAATAAAATCAAAATATCAGTGACGAAGCCTTATTTTTTCAGGTAGGAATGCATCACACAGAGTTAAATTAGTGCTGCATAATGTATGTAGTAATTGTGAACATAAAGACTCATCTGTTTTTAGTTTATGTAATTTGAAGATTCGCAGGTGAAATATGCTAGTTGCCTGGAATAATCAGTACATGTCGATGAATAACAAACACATAAGATGTTGGTCTGATAAATTTCAGAATACGGTATTTGTTATGCACAGAGACACAGATCACAGCTGAAAAGTTATCGAAAATTGCAACTGGCGATGGACGCAGGTCACAGATGACTTCTATTTATATTATTTCAACAACGACTTACATTACATTGTCTGAAATCATTTAAAACTAAAGTTACAATTACAATTTATGGAATTTTAAAAGGAAAATAGATATTGGAATAAAGGAAAATGAGACAGTAATTCTGAAATTACATTTGTTCAGGTATATTATTAATAACTAGCTTATATGCCCGTGCTTTGCAACGGTTGTTAAATTAGGTCCTGTGTATATCATGGTTCTTTGGGCTCCTGACGTAGGTCAGCAAAAACACAATCCTTGTTGGATCTGTCTGTCAATAAACTCAGTTCTCCTAGCTAAGATGCCAAATTAAGTAGATGTCATTGTCAAAAACGATGAATGTTCATAAACTTTTTCATACTAAGAGTGAAATTAATTTAAGTCCGTGCTTCGGAACAATGTAAATTCATTGTTATGTTGTGTTCATAAAGTTACACATTGCAACAGCAGCGCCGAAAGCGGCTGCAAATTACATTTCTGAAAACGATATTGCATAAGTGCGAATATTGATTTGTAACAGTTTTTACAAATATCTTCTTGAATAGGAATTTGGAATGAATTGTAAGACTGTCTGAATCATGAGACCCTATACAAAAGAGTTTCGCGTGAAAGTGCTGGTCATAATGAGATGTGACAACGACGGATGTATCTGATTCGGCAAAATTTTACTTTCTATCCTGGCGGCCTCGTGTTTTTATGTTGGCAACATAAATAACACGATATAAAATCGTTGCAAAGGTGACCGAACCACATAGAGTGTAGATAAATACTGCTGTTCCTGCTGTATGCTTGATTTCACGACAAAATATTTGCGTGTCACGCGATTGGCTTATGACGATGTCACATGATTCTCGTTATTCAACATCTGTTGCCAACATTATCATAGGAGGCCGCCGGGATATGAGAAAGACTACGTCGCATAGTTTTTCTTGACTCAGCTGTCAAACGATAACACCTTTCACAGCAGAGAGTGTCGCGCATGGAGGTAAAAATTCTAACCTCCTTGGTGTCGCGGCTATATGTATCAGAGACCACTGATTAGCACAGACCAGTGAGCTTACTGGCACTGGCATATCAATATCTATGGCCTAAGAGACATTCATTAATGTATGTCTGTGTTTCCATGGTGTTTCCACCACAGACGTTCATTAATATATGTCTGTGTTTCCACCACGCTTCCACGACAGTGATCAATGTTCCACGAGTATTTTTATCTTTGAGTCTATCTGGATTTTTATCTTCCCTTTTTTTTTTTTTTTTTTTTTTGGTCTCTGTACATAGTCGGTAATGTGTGGTTGACGGAAACATGTGATCTATTTAAAAAATTGCGTATTTCATATTCCTCGTCGTTATTAAAGTCTGAAAGGACCGCATTGTCTTACGATTGAAAGAATAAACAGATTTCGACTCGTACCGTAAAGTTCGTAAGTCACAGAGTATATAGCTTTTCCTAAGTGTATTTATTGCATATTTTGCGAATTTTTGCTCGTCACACTCACCCACTGCCACGAAAAGCGACCAAACTCCCTTACTAACATCATTAGAGCAAAGGCTATCTACCACCACAACCACGAGTGGGTGGAAGTATGTGGTCATGGAGAAAAGTCTGTCAGCGCGTACACACACAAGCCTTTTATATATAGATATAGATTATGATTTACACAGTAATTACAGTACCTAATGCTCTTAACTATTAACCTTTCAAAGCATTTAGATTTCAAGTATGGTACAATTAAACTACAAAGCCAGTTTTAAAGTAATAAATTCTTGAGTGGCAAAAATTGAAAAAATTGAAATCTCTCATAACGTAGAAACTTTTCTAAACCGAAATTTTGTATTTAAAATGGATGAATACACACATATACATTTTGTTACTTTGTTAAATAACTGTGCTGAGAATTTCTGATCTACTATTCTGCATTAGGGCCTAAGTACAGAAAATGAAAAATACACAACTTATTAAAGAAAATACCACACACAATTTCTTACTTATGTTGTTTATTCTGAAGATTTAGTCTCTTAAGGAAATAATAGATTAGATAATTAGGGTATTTTAGAAATGAAAAAAAACAGCGCAAGTCAAAAACACAACTCCTGCAGTAACCAATGAACAGTCTTTTGAAAAAGAATATAGAGTTTTGCTTACCTGTCTCTCATTGTCCTGCATTTCACAGAAATTCACAGGTATCTGGTGTCTCAAAGCATGTCAGTCTCTTTCCAGAAATCCCAGATTTCTGGCAACTCAAAACATCAAAGTCCCTTGGCTCTCCTTATGAATCTGCCACAGATGCTCATCAGAATGTTTTCCACTGAAAGACAACATATCACAAGAAAACAAAACCGAAAGAAACTCTAATTAATGTAGTTTGGGACACAAAGTAATATGTTCATGACAGTAAAATCAATACTCACAGCTAAACAACATAAACTACATTTGTCAGAAGCATAAAAATTATGAAAAACAATTAAATATCCTATGCTGGCATTAAAAGAGGAATATCATAACTTCTCTGACAAACTGAAGATAATGCACATTATTTACATGAGTATGTTCATCCTTGGTATCAAGAATAGCTGTGATCCACAAAATCTAGGCTTTGGTGAACATTTCTGGGAAAAGTCTCATCTCAAAAGTGTCCATATCACAAAACGTCAAAGTGTAAAACAAACTAAAAAGTAACTATTTCATAGGCTACCATACAAATACACATTAGATATCTTTTCATATCCATACTACATACATTCCATAATTCTAGTAATTTGCACTAGTCATGTCAACTTGGTGAAAGCATGGTGCTTTGACTCCCTGATTACGCTTATGTTTTACATATATTAGTAACCTGACTCATAAAGTAAAACAATTATAATTGCAAATACAAAAATAAATGAGGATAGTTTGCAACTCGCCATAAAGAACGTACATCAAGCTGCTTCAGGAACACAAGACACTCATAAAGCTACAGCTTTCAGCCAATAGCCTTTGTTAGAAAAAAAGCCACAATTCACAGAATCACACAAAAGCTCTTCACAGACATACAACTGTCATCTACAGTCATTGCATTCCTGGTCACACTCCGTAGTGTGGAGATATGAGGGTCGGGACAGGAAAGCTGCAAGGCAGTGACGGACTATTGCTGTCGGAGGCCTGGGGCGGCGGCAAAACAAAAGGAGGTCCACTTTGAGATACAAGTATCACTATAAAAAAGGCCAGCCACGGTGGCCAAGGGGACTACGGCGCGCCAGTCACAGTCTGCACGGCCACTACAGTCGGGGGTTTGAATCCCACCTCGGGCATGGATATTTGTGCCATCCTTAGTATTAACTAGTTCATAAGTAGTTAAGTCCCATAAGCTGTACAACCATTTGAACATTATGAAAAAAGTAACTTTTGAGATTTGGAGGCCCTTCAGGACGAGAAGCAAGGGACAGCCTAAAAAAATGGCTTTAGGGATTTGGAGGCCTCAGAGCATACGAGAGGCTAAGAACACTAAAAAAATGCTTTTGAGGTATTTGGAGGTCCCCAAGGTGAGAGGCACTTTCTGAAGAAGGCCATGGCAGATAGCTGAAGTATTCTATGTGTGTGTCTTTTTTTATGTACCTGTCACAGCTCATCGTCACGTCTTTGCGGTTTGACATAAACTGCCCCTATTACTATACTGTTAATTCTCATCTGTGTAATTCAGATAAGCTGGTAATGTTGGAGAAGGGGGAGGGGCGGAGGAGAGTCCAGACGGCTCCGATTGTGTAATGGGAAATCTGCTTGAGGACTAGGTCTGGGTGGCGGTGTAGTTTTTGTCTGTGAATACCTTTGTGAGACTATCAGCATATTCAGTAAGAAAGTCGTCATCATTGTAGGTACGCCATCTATTGGTGGCTGGGCTGTAAGAGAGGGATTTTTTTATGTGGAAGGCATTGAAACTGTCTAAGCTTAGATGTTGTTGGTGGTTGGTCAGTTTAATGTGGACAGTAGTATACATGGAGCCAACACTGAGGTGTAGGTTAACATCCAGGAATGGTAAGAGAGGAGGTTAAGTTGACCTGGGCCTGTGTCTAGATCAAGAAAATGTCTTAAATGAATCTGACCCAGACCAGAAATTTGGTGTTTTGGGACAGTAGAAAGGTTTTCTTCAGTTGGCTCTTAAACAGGTCAGCATACGAGTGTGCCATGTGGGTTCCCATGGTCATGCGAAGGATTTGATTGTGTACTTTCCCCTCAAAGGAAAAGTAGTTGTTTGTTCGGATGAAGTCAGTTATGAGGAATGGGCTATTAAGTTTGGATTTTGAGGGACATAGGGAAGGTAGTGTTTGAGAGCAGCAAGGCCACGGGCATTTGAGTTGTTGGTGTATAGGGAAGTGATGTCAACTGTGACAAGTAAGGATCAAAGAGGTAAAAGGGTTGGATGGCAGAGAGTTTGAAGAAAAGATTCGTAACCTTGCTATGAGACGATAGATTTTTGACAATTGTTTGAAGGTGTTGGTCAATGAAAGTTGGAATCCTTTCAGGAGGAGCATCAGCTATAAAGATGGAGTCTCCTCATCACTACCTGGACTAGAACAACTAAACCATTTCCTTTGCAAGGTTTTGATTTTCTCTCATCATGCCCTGCTCAAGATCCTCCTCACCTGTCCTAGATTGGTGTTCCATTGCTCACCCAATCACCGTAACATCCTAGCCTACCCCAACCACAGCCCCCTGTCACAGCGATCAGGTCCCTGTGAAAGACCCTACTGCAAAGACCTGACCAATCCATGCACCCGGCATCTCTTATTCTAGGTCTGTCACAAAAATATCCTGCCCAAACACAGGACATGCTATCTATGAAATCAGCCATGTAATTTATCAACTGTGGTGCCATCAGTGCACAGCTTTTTATATTGGCATGACATCTAACACATTATCCATTAGGATGAATGGCCACTGCAGTCAACCGTGCAGCTGAACATGTTATTTATCCTCTATTATGGACACTCCAACCTGGCTTTTCAATTTTAAAATGTTCTTAAATTCTGAGACAGCCAAAAAACTTGCCTTTTCTCAATCTTTACATAAGTATGTGACCTCTCTTGTATTTACATTCTTTACCCTCATTCTCCTCATATGGTAAATAATCTACAATCTCACTAAAATCTATATGTTTTTCTCCAAATTTTCTTGCTAATTACTCTTTCTCTCTCATTGTATAAGCTATTCAATTCAACTCTTCCCACGAAACAGGTTAAAATTTTTACAAAACTATTTTATTTTGCTTTTATTACTCTTATCCCCATTGCTATCTTTATATTTATGCCACACTGCCTTCAATACTATAACAATCATGTAACAAAGCATGATGGAATTTATTCCCAAATGATTGCATTACTGAACCTCAAGACATCACTGTTGCATACTAATAGGTATGTGTGTAATTAGTCTATTATCATTTTCTTTTCCAAAACTGTTGTTATTATTTAAATATTTCACAGTCTCTGTTGCAATATTCTTTATTACTCCAATAACAATTTTCGTGCTGATACCACATCATCAGACTAGAAACAGACAAATGTTTTATTACAGTTTGTGTACCTGGCAGACAGCAGCGAATCTGATAAGGTTAAGGTGAGTAAATTTTGAAAAGTCAGAACTTAGTTAGGTGGAGATGGAGCCACAGAATTATTTAAAGCTGTGGTGGAAGTCGCTGAATTTGTGTTCTGTCATTGTGCCCCTGCAAAGAGGTAAACGTACAAACGGCTATTTGAAGTAGAATAACTAGGGACTAAAGGGGTACAGTATCCATCAATAGAATGCTTTTATATGATAAAAGCATAGCAGCAGAGGAGTCGCTATCGCGGCAGGTCCATGTTCACAACTGGTAGTATTGTTAATAACTGCGGAACATAAATGTGACCATTAAACAAAGCGGTATGGGCAAAGTTACACCTGCGAGAATGTGCGGCTTGCCAAACGGTAGCTTAGGGTTCGACGGGTCTGTAAGAGAGATTTCCTATGAACCAGTGGCGTAACTAGGACTTGGCTTTGGGGGGGGGGGGGATAGATATGCTTGACGAGCAAAATTTTAGCCAGTTTCCAGACAGACTACCATCTACTACTCCCGCTGAAGAAACTAATTCACTCCCATCCAATGAAAGATTATGGTAAAACACTCCAAGTTTTCAATCTTTACCTTTACTAGATTGCTGTTATACGATTTCTTCTTCTTCTTTTTTCGGGTTCTGGGGTGGGGGGTTCTATCCCCCCCATAGTTACTGCTATGAACGGTAAGGAGACATAGATGGATTCAGTAGTGATGGTGCTAGGGAGGAGGGAGGTATTTTTTTTTAGTTTTTTCTGCTGTACAATCGGTCTACCAGGCTGTTATCCGTTGGTTCTAGCAATGTGCCTCAGGTTAGCAAGTACTTACTCAACTGTTTCACTGTTGAAAGGGAGGTTGCATAAGATAAGCGGTCGATCATGCAAGAGAAAAAGCTTGTTTTATTACTGTATGGGTGGCAGGATGTTGAGTGGATGAGAGCGTCACTGGTTGTGGGATTCCTGTAAATCGCAAATGTCATGTGATTGTTGGATAAGGTGAGATGGGTGCAGAGTGCAAAATTCGTTCGAGAGGGATAGTATTTCAGCTGTGGATGCATGAATTATGATGAAAAAGTCATCCACGTATCTGCAATAGAATTGTATTTTCTTGCACATAGTGGAGACTTGCATGAAATAACGGTTTTCAAGGGTGTTCACAAATATATCGGCTAAAAATCCCGCGAGGCAGTTTCCCATTGCAAGGACGGCTGTTTGTTTATAAAGGTGATTATTGAAGGTGAAGTAATTGTACGACGTAATGAGGCGGAGGAGAGAGATGAACTCGTCAATTTCATCTGGATTTA
Source organism: Locusta migratoria (assembly GCA_026315105.1). NCBI lineage: Eukaryota > Metazoa > Arthropoda > Insecta > Orthoptera > Acrididae > Locusta > Locusta migratoria. Next base: position 545,761,405 of record CM048744.1, read on the forward strand.
GTTTGCCATACCTGGATAGGTTGTCAAAGGTGATATCTATTATCTCTTAGACAGGAACATTGGCGTATTGATTCTTTATGTCGAGAGAAACCAAATAGGCAGAGGATGGGAAAGATTTGCCTTGTAATTGTTGTATTAAAGTTTGTCGGTTGGGAATAGAGTAGGTGGTTTCGAAGGTGAAAAATTCCTTGGGAACTTTTAACGGGAATCTGGAAATAGGTTCAATAGGACTGCCTCTACAGTTCACAATTGTTCGTTCGAAAAGAGTTTTTGTGGATCTTAATTTGGGAGCGGAGCGTTGGGATCCTTGGATTCATGACTTTGTATTTGTAATGATTATCAGGGCAAATTATATTGGTGCAGTTAAGAATGCTGGCTAGTAACTTTTTAACATAAGTCTGTGTCGGATGGCATTCTCATTAAAAAAGCAAAGAGTTTTTTTAATATAATCAGATCTGTAAACAATAACAGTTACGTTGCCCTTGTCTGCAGGCACAATAATGGCATCATGTTCTTTGAGCTTCTTGTTTATGGACATAACAGTTTTTTTTTATCTTTACTGACGGAATTGGAGGATAACTGTCTATCGATTAATTCACTTGCCTTACATGAGATTTTTAATTTATCTGCTTTGTCATCAACTGTGCGACCTAAAGCAATTTTAAAGTCAGCATTGAGATCAGTAGAACGTTGCTCATTTAAAATAGGTCGAATGTTGTGTTTAGACCTTTGTTGAAAAGTACATTCTGTTGATTACCATTTTTTTTTTTTTTTTTTTTTTTTTTTTTTTTTTTTTTTTTTTTTTTTGTATCTTAAGGGAGGTATGCAAAAACATGGAAAAGAGATTATCTGAAATGCACTGCTTGTTGAAGTCAATGCCCACGGAAGTCATTATGAGTTTCAGTTTTCGAAAGGATGCGGCCACTTGTTTTGCCCGACAAGGCAAGCAGCAATATATTTCATTCCATTCCATGATGGTGGTGGCGGCGGATGGTGCAGCAACAGTGGTGAATAAATAATTCGCTATCTCTGTTGCAATATTCTTTATTACTCCAATAACGCGCTGTTAGCGCGTTAGCGTGTACCTGGCGGGCAGAAGCGAATCTGATACGGTTGTGTAAATTTTGAAAAGTCAGAACTTACTTGGGTGGAGATGCAGCCACAGAATTATTTAAAGCTGTGGTGGAAGTCGCTTAATTTGTGTTCTGTCATTGTGCCCCTGCAAAGTACGTAACGGCTAATTGAAGTAGAATAACTAGGGACTAAAGGGGTACAGTATGGAAATTAATAGAATGCTTTTATATGATACAACTTACCATAGCAGCAGAGGAGTCGCTGTCGCGGCAGGTCTACGTTTACAACTGGTTGTTATGTTATGGTCTTCAGTCCGGAGACTGGTTTGATGCAGCTCTCCACCCTACTCTATCCTGAGCAAGCCTTTTCATCTCCTCATAAGAACGGCAACCCACATCCACTTGAATCTGCTTACTATACGCGTCTCTTGGTCTCCCTCTGCGATTTTTACCCCACACACTTCCCTCCAATGCTAAATTTACGATTCCTCGATGTCTAAGAATGTGTCCTACCAAGCGATCCCTCCTTTTAGCCAGGGTATGCCAAAAATTCCTTTTCTCACCAATTCTGTTAAGTACCTCTTCATTAGTTATGCGATCTACCCACCTAATCTTCAGCATTCTTCTGTAGCACCACATTTCAAAAGCCTCTATTCTCGTCCTGTCCGCACTACTTATCGTCCATGTTTCACTCCCGTACAAGGCAACACTCCACACAAATGCCTTCAGAAAAGACTTCCTTACACTTAAATTAATATTCGATGTTAGCAAATTTCTCTTTTTCAAAAATGCTTTTCTTCCCATTGCCATTCTGTATTTTATATCCTCTGTACTGCGACCATCACATGTTATTTTACTACCCAAGTAACAAAACTCATCTACCACCTTCATTGTTTCGTTACCTAATCTAATTCCTTCAGCATCGCCCGATTTTCTAAGACCGCATTCCATTATTTTTGTTTTGCTCTTGTTAATGTTCATTTTATACGCTCTCTTCAACACACTGTCCATTCCATTCAACTGCTCTTCCAGGTCCTTTGCTGTCTCTGACAGAATTACAATGTCATCAGCATAACGCAATGTTTTTATTTCTTCCCCCTGAACTTTAATCCCTATTCCAAATTTTTCCTTGCTTTCCTTCACCGCCTGCTCGATGTACAAATTGAATAACATCGGAGAAAGGCTACAACCCTGTCTTACTCCCTTCCCAACTGATGCTTCCCTTTCATGCCCTTCGAGTCTAATAACTGCGGTCTGGCTTTTGTACAAGTTATAAATAACTCTCCTTTCCCTATATTTTACCCCTGCTGACTTCAGAATTTGAAACAGTGTATTCCAGTCAACATTGTCAAATGCTTTCTCCAAATCTACAAAAGCTAAAAATGTAGGTTTACCTTTCCTTAATCTATCTTCTAAGATAAGACGTAAAGTGAGTATTGCCTCCCTGGTTCCTACGTTCCTCCTGAATCCAAACTGATCTTCCCCAAGGTCAGCTTCTACCAGCTTTTCCATTCTCCTGTAGATAATTCGTGTTAAAATTTTGCAACCATGACTTATCAAACTGATGGTTCTGTAATTTTCACACCTGTCTGCGCCTGATTTCTTTGGAATGGGGATTATTACATTTTTCTTAAAGTCTGAGGGTATTTCGCCTGTCTCATAAATCCTACACACCAGTTCAAATAGTCTTGTCGTGGCTGGCTCTCCCATACACTTTAGTAGCTCTGAGGGTATGTCATCTACTCCTGGGGCCTTGTTCTGACCTAGGTCTTTCAAGGCTCTGTCAAATTCATCTCTCAGTATAGCATCTCCTATTTCATCTTGATCTACGTCCTCTTCCCTTCCTACCACATTGTCTGTAAGTTCATTTCCTTTGTAGAGCTGCTCTATGTACTCTTTCCACCTTTCAGCTTTCCCTTCTTTGCTGAGAACCGGCTTCCCATCTGAGTTCTTGATATTCGTAGAGTTGCTTTTCTTGTCCCCAAATGTCTCTTTTATTTTCCTGTAGGCGGTATCTACTTTTCCCCTTCTTATACATTCTTCTACAGATTTGCATTTGGCTTCTAGCCACTCCTGCTTAGCCATTTTGCACTTCCTGTCAATCTCATTTTTTAATCGTCTGTACTCCATTTTGCCTGTTTCATTTACTGCATTTTTATATTTTCTCCTTTCATCGATTAAATCTAGTATTTCCTGTGATATCCAAGGATTTTTTGTAGGTCTTGCCTTTCTACCTATTTTGTCCTCTGCTGCCTTCACTATTTCATCTCTCAGTGCTACCCATTCCTCTTCTACTGTTTCATTTTCCCCTGTTTCTGTCAATTGTTGCCTAAATCTCCCTCTGAAATTCTCCAGAACTTCACTTTCCTTCAATTTATCTAAGTCCCATCTCTGTATTTTCCTACATTTCTGCAATTTTTTCAGTTTCAGCCTACAGTTCATGACTAACAAGTTATGGTCAGAGTCTATATCTGCCCCTGGGTACGTCTTGCAGTTTATAACCTGGTTCCGGAATCTATGTCTTACCATTATAAAATCTATCTGATACCTTCCGGTGTCTCCTGGTCTCTTCCATGTATACAACCTTCTTTTGTGATTCTTAAACCAGGTGTTTGTTACGATTAAATCATGTTCCGTGCAAAATTCTACCAGGCGACTTCCTCTTTCATTCCTCCTGCCCAGTCCATATTCACCTACTATTTTTCCTTCTCTTCCTTTTCCTACAACCGAATTCCAGTCTCCCATCACAATTAAGTTTTCCTCTCCCTTAACTGTCTGAATAATTTCCTTTAGCTGCTCATATATTTCTTCGATCTCCTCATCATCGGCAGAGCTAGTTGGCATATAAACCTGTAGTACTGTTGTCGGTGTTGGCTTCGTATCTATCTTGACAATGATAATGCGATCACTGTGCTGCTCATAGTAGTTTACCCGCATTCCTATTTTCTTATTCATTATCAGTCCTACTCCTGTGATACCCCCACTACAACTGGTAGTGTTGTTAATAACTGCGGAACATAAATGCGACCGTTAAACGAAGCGGTATGGGCAAAGTTACGCCTGCGAGAATGAGCTGCTTGCCAAACGGGAGCTTAGTAATATCAGAGATGTTTGTGATGTGAGGGAAATGAACCTTGTGAAATGATATATGGTGGTAGTGAAGCAATAATAAATGAATGAAAACAAAGTTATTAGAGGCGTGTGGGTGGGGCGTAAGAAATATGTTGTGGATTGTCAGGATGGGGGTTATTTTGAAAAAAGATGGATAACATTATATCGTTAGAAGTTGGAGTTTTTGTAATTAGCTGCTCGTTGAGACTGTGTTCTAGACAACGTATAACATTCTTAGTGATTTCTAATTCTTCCAGAAGTGAGAGGCTGAGAGTATCTTTTCTTTGGGGGCGATGTAAAGAATTTGCAGTTTGTCTAGGGGGTGTTGTATGTGTTTTCTTCTCTTGAGATGCTCGGAAAAGGCCGAATTATTTTAGGCAGCGCCTTTCCTGGTTAAAAGATGTTCTTGGAACCTGGTTTTGAAGGCTCGTCCATTTTGGCCAGTCTATATTAAGGGGCACTACAAACATTGTATTTTATAGACGCCTGACTGAGCTACATGGTATAAACAAGCCGTTCATTGAGTTGAAAGTGATACTGGATCTTGTCATTGATCGTGAAGGCTACTTTTACGTGGGTGCTTCTAAGTAGCTCGGCGAGTCTGTAAGAGAGATTTCCTTTGAACGGTAAGGAGACATAGATGGATTCAGTAGTGATGGTGCTAGGGAGGAGGGAGGTGTTATTTTTAGAGTTTTTTCTGCTGTACAATCGGTCTACCAGGCTAGCCTGGTAACCGTTGGTTCTAGCAATGTGCCTCTGGTTAGCAAGTTCTTACTCAACTGTTTCACCGTTTAAAGGGAGGTTGCATAACATAAGCGGTCGATCATGCAAGAAAAAAGCTTCTTTTATTGCTGCACGGGTAGCAGGATGTTAAGTGGATGGCAGCGTCACTGGTTGTGGGCTTCCTGTAAATCTCAAATGTCATGTGATTGTAGGATAAGGTGAGGGTTGGGTCCAAGTAGTAGATGGAGCAGTAGGTGACCTGATTTGATGGGTGAAAATCATTTTTGGATGCAGACTGCAACATTCGTTCGCTGTGGATGAATTAATTATGATGAGAATGTCATCCACGTATCAGCAATAGAATTGTGTTTTCTCGCACATAGTGGAGGCTTGTATGAAATAACGGTTTTCAAGGGTGTTCACAAATATATCGGCTAAAAATTCCGCGAGGCAGTTTCCCATTGCAAGGACGGCTGTTTGTTTATAAAGGTGATTATTGAAGGAGAAGTGCCGGCCGCGGTGGCCGAGGGGACTGAGGCGCTTCAGTCACGGTCTGCACGGCCACTACGGTCGAGGGTTCGAATCCCCCCTCGGGCATGGATATTTGTGCCGTCCTTAGTTGTAGGTAGTTCATAAGTAGTTTGTAAGTTTAGGGACTGATGACCCCGTAGTTAAGTCCCTTAAGCTTAACAAACCTTCTTTTTTTTTTTTTTTTTTTTTTTTTTTTTTTTTTTTTTTTTTTTTTTTTTTTGGAGGAGAAGTAATTATACGACGTAATGAGGCGGAGGAGAGAGATGAACTCGTCAATTTCATCTGGATTTAGTTTGCCATACCTGGATAGGTTGACAAAGGTGATATCTATTATCTCTTAGACAGGAACATTGGTGTATTGATTCTTCATGTCGAGAGAAACCAAATAGGCAGAGGATGAGAAAGATTTGCCTTGTAATTGTTGAATTAAAATTTGTCGGTTGGGAATAGAATAGGTAGTTAAGAGGGTAAGAAATTCCTTGAGCACTTTTAACGTGAATTTGTAAATAGGTTCAATAGTGTTGGCTCTGTAGTTCACGCTGGGTCGAATCGGGAAGAGTTTTTGTGGGTCTTATTTGGAAAGGGAAATTGGGGATCCTTGGATTCATGACTTTGTATTTGTAATGATTATCAGGGCAAATTATATTGGTGCAGTTATTCACCACTGATGCTGCACCAACCGCCACCACCATCATGGAATGGAATGAAATATATAGAAGCTTACCATGTCAGGCAAATCAAGTGGCCGCATCCTTCCGAAATCTGAAACTCAAGGTAATGAAGACTTCCATGAGCATCGACTTCAAGAAGCAGTGTATTTCAGAAAATCTCATTCCCATATTTTTCATGGCTCCCTTAAGACACAAGTTCTGAAATAAGGCGCCTTCACTCCCTTAAAGATAAACTTAACCGTGTGACATATGATACATATTTTTCTCTTGTTCCCTTGCTTGACCACACACAATTAGACTAACTCATGAAAGTTATCAGCAACCTTATAGGAAAGGCATTTCAAAAAGATATCACATTTACGGAAAAAGTACCACGCAATGCATCATGGTCTCGATCAAGGAATTTTCCCATTCGCCGATAAAGTGACACTGGAAGGTAGTGTATTGTCAGCTTGCTCAAACACACTGTTGAATGCTGCAACAGGCATGTTTGTGGGAGTCACAGCAAAGATGAGGCCCTTGTTAAGTACTTTTAAGATGGCTTTGTCTAGCTGGTTGTCACTCAGGTTCACCACCATCCGTATGTACCAATTCTGTCACACTCTGTTGTTGAGGCACTCAAACTTGGGCTTTTTGTCATGCGATGAATTTACAAAATGTTTGTAAATCTTTGAGACTTAACTTCTTTCGTTATTAGTCCCTAAGATTACAAACTACTTAAACTAAGTTAAACTAACCTATGGTCAACAAACACACACACACACAAGCCCGAGGGAGGACTCAAACCTCCGATGGTGAGCAACTGTGCACTCTGCAGCAAGGCACTTTAGAACACTTCACCACTCCACTGTGGTGTCATGGATCTATTCATGGTACATACTGCCAGACACCAGGAGGCACCATCAACCTCGTCCCAATCTTGATTGGTCAAGGAAGCTGATGTGGAAAGGCTGGATTGGTGTTAGATCCTATTTTCCACTCTGGGCATCTCAGCAGGAAATTGAGAGAACTCAGCATCCTACCTTTCCTTTGTAGAAGCTTATGAAGCTTATTCAGCTTCTTGAGATTATGGCACATCTCATTTCCATCTACATCTACATACATACTCCGCAATTCACCGTAAGGTGCGTGGCGGAGGGCACACTGTACCACTACTAGGCATTTCCTTTCCTATTCCACTCCCAAATGGAACGAGGAAAAAAAGAATGCCTATATGCCTCCGTACGAGCCCCAATTTCTCTTATCTTGTCTTTGTGATCTTTACGCGAAATATAAGTAGGCGGCAGCAAGATCGTACTACACTCAGTTTCAAATTCCGGCCCTCTAAATTTACTTAACAGAAATTCACGAAAAGAACGTTGTCTTTCTTCCAGCGATCCCCAATTGAATTGTCGGAGCATTTCCGTGACACTCGCGCATTGGTCTGACCTACCGGTAACAAATCTAGCTGCTCGCCTCTAAACCGCCTCTATGTCTTCCTTTAAACTGATCTGCTGCGGGTCCCAAACACTTGAGCAATACTCAAGACGTGGTCGTACAAGCGTTTTATACGCGGTCTCCTTTACAGGTGAAGTACATCTTCCCAAAATTCTCCTAATACACCGAAGTCGGCTGCCCGCCTTATTCATAACTGTCCTTACATGTTCGTTCCATTTCATATCGCTCTGCAATGTTACGCCTAGGTATTTGAACGACGCGACATCATCAAGAAGCTCACTACTAATGTTGTATTCGAACATTATAGGATTGTTTTTTCTAGTTATGCGCATCACCTTACATTTTTCAACATTCGTCGCAACCAACTAGAAATTTTGTCTAAGGATCTAAGGCTTTCTTGGGGGGCATCTGCAGGATGTTTGCATTGTTCTGGTACAATATTTTTACAGTGTAGCTCAATGTCTTCCTCAAGTGCTACCTTTTGATGCGGTCACAGTAGTTGTGTAGGTATCTTCGTTGCCCAATCTGAAAAAAGAAAATCGCTCTGACGTGTTTTATGGCCCACTTTAGATATGTAGTTTTATAAGTTTTAGCAAACATTTGGGACCAAAATAATAATCTAAATAATAAAAAATATGGTGATAAGATTACAACTATACTATTGTGGTAATATCTATGCACCCAATACGTAATATCCTTTCTGACCGTTTTTTAACAAACAGCCAAAATTATATGATGTTTGAGTTTAGCTTTGACAAACATACTCTTTTTTCTTAACTTTTACCTCTTTGAACTATCCTTTTAATATCTCTCTCACATTTTCATTAGATTTTTCCGTTAAAATATTATCACCTGTCTTGCCTTGGTAGTTCTAAATTTATTTTGTTTGCCTATACTAGTTACGAATGACTATAACTATGACTATGACGAACATAGCATACATATGGCGTTCGGACGAGTGTCTGTAGCCTGGATGGAACACAGCGTACATTTGACGTTCGTAAGTCACGTGACATCCCTCGCCCAAAATCTCTTTTGTGTATGCCATCCTGCTTTCTCCACTTGATGATTTTCTTATTATAACTCAAGCGTTGTCATTTCAAATCAATGACACACTGAAAATTATCAAAACATGTCTTTCTTAGGACAATGAATTACAATCTAATGTTGGTTATATAGTTAACACCTGCCATCGATATTTCGAGAATCACGGATTACTCTCGCAGCTGTTCGCCATAGCGTAATAGGCCAGGAATTAGTTTGTGATGTATGAAAATGTTACACAGTGGTTCGGAACTTGTTATGGCGTGGTAGCTCAGCGCGCTTGGTCAGAGGGTGGCAGGCATGGTACCTCGATGCCCTCTGTAACGAGAGAACTGAGTTATCCGAAACGATCAAAATAGGACTAAACAAACCAACGTCACAAAATACCCGTTCAAACCGACGAACCAATCAAAAGAGAGAAAACGAAAGACGGTTCAACTAACACCATCTGAAGAGAAGGCCTGTGCACTGCCGTGCCACGTCACGTCACGCAGAGTAGGTCACGATCGCGTAGCTCACTGGCTGGCCGTAGTGAGGCAGTGTGCTGTGCCAACGCCACCTAGACGGAAGGCCTGTGAGCTGAGCAGCGCCCCTGCCAAAAGTAGTCATAACAAGACTGCTCCACCCAAGAGCGGTTTCTACTGCAAAGCATTCCTAAAAATGCCTTATTCTGACTGAACAATGTACTTCTATTGGAGTACAGAACTGTTTTTAAATAAATCCACTCTTTTTTGAGTTATTTTATATGGTAATACCCTGAACCTACCTGTTTTGATACAGAAAGTCCAGAACTTTCGATGAGACAGGTTGGTTTAATCAGGCCTGTAAACGTTTTGATAAAACAAATTGCACATAAAAAATGAAAACATTAGGATCATTCCTATGAAAAATCAACCAAATACTTTAATTCGAGCCATAAGCTTTTTTGTTATTGTTTTCCACCTTCGCAATAACGAAAATCTAAAACTTGCACTTTTCAATGTGACCAAAATTGTGCAATTTGTCTCGTTTTGAAACTTATTAAAAGAAAGACAAAAAAACGCCAAATTTCGAAAACTGTCTGACTTACTTATTCAATTTCTTATCGGGTTTAATAATGCTGCTTAACTATATTCATAAAAAGTGCTCCTTTTTTTAAAAGTATATATGATTGTGTGTGCAAAATTTCATGATGTTATTCCAAAGTGAAATATCACAACTATTCAGGCTAGTTAATAAACAAATAAATTGGGCCAAAAGTTGAAACAAAATTGTGTACTAATTAAGCAAACTTCTGCATAGTATTTTTAAAATGTAGTAAACAAGGCAAGACAAAAAACTAAATAACTAAATATGTAAGTTGCATTTCATGCTGAATAAATATAATTTAGGCCTAGTGTCTTTTTCAAAGGCAAATTTCATATTAAAAAAGTTCTAGTATTGATTTCCCTATCCACAGGTTTGCTGGGTACTTATATATAAAAACTGTATGTATCTGTACTGTATCTTTTATGAACAAAAAGGATCACATCTTCATTAAAAATCATAATGGCAAGTCAATGCATGTTCATAAAAGATCGTAGGAAATCTAAGAAAACTGTAGAGACAAACCAAATCTATCTATCCACATGTCCAAAACTGGAATCACAAAATTAACTGTAACAAGGCAAAAATGCATTACAATTTGTGGTAGTGGAACACACTCTCTTAGGCCTATGCATTTGTACCACTCATCCAGTTTTAAACTCACAACAATCCTAATTAAACATTTAAATTTGCTGAACAAAATTCCTTCTTAAATTACTACGAGCAGCTCAGTTGAGATGGTAATAACACCCTCACGGGTAGTGCTGTTAATCATTAATAAAACGATCTCCCTAAGAAAGTTGCGTTTAGTTGTGTTAGTCCTTAGAAGACTTCAGGGTAAAAGTTTACGACGCTTCTCGCCGGGCTCCAGTGCTTATGTTGGCAACAGATGAACAATGAAGTGTAGAATTGCGTTAATATTTTTTTACGAGCTACAGAGTAAATGTTATTGCTGCTCGTTTCACTCGCAGTAAAATTAATACTGTACCTGATCTATGGTTGACAGGTTCCTGTATGTACCCTTGTCCGTTCAGAAAAAAATTTCGTTTTAATTGAAATTGTCAAGACAAAACATTTATTGGTCATCTGAGCTGCCGCCATTAACCATTGGTGCCAACATAACCACTGGAGCCCGGCGAGAAGCGTCGTACAATTTAACCGACTTCAGTTTCATGGCAAGCAAATAACTAACTATGGGCAGGTAGAAATAACATGCAGTAAATAAAAAATCGGGGCACAGAGTCGAGCAAGAAATGGCCGTTTAATGTTCCGAAACGTCCGTGAACTCGGCAACAAACAGTCGTTAAAAAGAACAAAACTGCGAAGAGGAGTGTTCACACTTCATTCACAGTGTTTCGTTTCGATCTCCCATTACAAAATTTAAGTTACGTTAGTCACGATAATAATAACAGAATACTGCCAAAATATCATATGCTAGGTTATGTTTCACGTTTTAAACTTAATACTACTATGTAGCTGTAAAATATAGTTGACTGACTTACTTTTGTTATTTTGTTGATGATCAAGTTTTCCCGTTGGATAGCTCGTCTCCATTATTCTAACAATTCTTCTTCTTTTGGAAAAGAAAAAACTTGCACTTTTGGGCCTGTCGGATAGTTTCCTTTACGGCCGGTCACACATCTGTAGGGCATTTTGTCTGCTGCTAACAAAATGCTATGCGTTTAACACCCACCAAGCCACATAAATAACGTTATAAAAGTAGAAAACAGTCACAATGTGGGTAATTTCCAAGAATGCTTGCAATCGAAGGATCTCGGTCTGAAACGATATATATCGAACGTGTAACGGTAAATCGATTATGCGAGCATTGATATGCGACTTATGAAATATGTTTTGTTCGTAGTCATGGGAATGTATTTTATTGGTTTCTATGGTCTTTAGTGACGGTGGAGGGTTTTCTTTTAATTTTTATTTATCATGCTTTAAAAAGACTTCACATTCAAAGCTACATGAAGGATAAGTAAAACTGTCACACCCATTTAGTGACCAGTTCGCACTCTTCTGCAGAATATCTGTAATGGTTTATTATGCGTGATAAAGTCTTATATAAAATTGTCATTTATTTATACAAATAAAATTGTTGATCTTTTATCCTAGCTCATCTCAAAAATTTCTACGAAAATGTCACATAGGTGCCTACTAACAGTTTCAAATTTCGTCAGTAACAGTTGGAGCAATGATATTTACACTGAAATTCGTCAAACAATGTGCGATTTCCTATGAATGTGTCAGTATTCAGTCATTCATATTTTGTCATCTCGTGCATCAATGCCGGCATAATCGATTTAGAGTTGCACATATATATATCGATATATATCGTTGCAGGCAAAGATATTTCGATTGCAAGCATTCTTGGAAATTACCGCAATGTGTAACATTCACGTCTTTTCAAACTCGTCACACACTAAACACAACACAACTCGCTTGCATTGTTATGACTACTCTTGGTATGCCCAGCATGCCTTTCGAAGGCAGCGCACAGGCCTTCCGTCCAGGTGGCGTTGGCTGTGCCCCATCAGCCAGCTAGTAAGCTATGCGATCGCGAGCGACTCTGCGTGACGTGTCGTGGCACGGCAGTGCACAGGCCTTCTCTTCAGACGGTGTTGTTCAACGCCATTTATACTAATAATAAATCTGTAAATGTAGGCTTTTCGCTGTTCCCTTCAATCTTCAAAACTACTGGACGCATCTTCGTGCGGTTTTCGCAGGAAACATGAGAAAAGTTTGGGTCAACATATAGGCTTAATTTTATCAAAATCGGATCACGAAAACAAAAGATATCGTAATTTTAAGTGTTTTCAGTAACCGTCGTGTCAGTTTTTTCAACTATTGAAAACCTCTTATGTCCAAAACTACTTCACGAATTTGCATGGGGTTTCCACAGGCAACTTGAGCGTAACTCTGGGCAACATATAGACTTCGTTTCAGAAAAATCGGATCACGGAAAAAAAGAATATCGTAATTTCAATTTTTTATCTATGTCCGTTATGTCTGTGTGTCTCTTTGAACACGTATATATCGCAAACTACTTGACGAATTTTCATGGGGTTTTCACACGTAACTTTAGAACATCGTGCGGTTATATAAAGGCTCCAATAATTAAAATCGGATCACAGAAAATAAAGATATCATAATTTAATCATTTGCTCAAAATCCATCGTATATGTCTATTTGTTGAAGGTAATCTACAAAAGTACTACACGAACTTTCATGGGGTTTTGTAGGTAAACTAAGAGTACTTTGGGGCAACGTGTAAGCTTTATTTAATTCAAATCTGATCAGGGAAAGAAAAGATTTCGTAGTTTGTAGTTTCTGGTGTATGCTCTGCTTGAATTGCAGCGTAGTATATTAAAGATGAACCCCCATGAACCACAGACATTGCCGAGGTTGGGTGGCTTGCGTGCCTCAACGATACAGATAGCCGTACCGTAGGTGCAACCACAGCGGAGGGGTATCTGTCGAGAGGCCAGATAAACGTGTGGTTCCTGAAGAGGGGCAGCAGCCTTTTCAGTAGATATAGGGGCAACAGTCTGGATGATTGACTCAGCTGGCCTTGTAACATCAGCTAATGTGGCTTTGCCACACAGCTACTGCGAACGGCTGAAAGCAAGGGGAAACTACAGCCGTTACTTTTCCCGAGGATATGCAGCTCTACAGTATGGAAATGTGATGATGGCATCCTCTCAGGTAAAATATTCCGGAGGTAAAATAGTTCCCCATTCGGATCTCCGGGCGGGGACAACTCAGGAGGATGTTATCATCAGGAAAGACAATACTGGCATTCTACGGATCGGAGCGTGGAATGTTAGATCCCTTAATCGGGTAGGAAAATTAGAAAATTTAAAAAGGGAAATGGATAGATTGAAGTTAGATATAGTGGGGATTAGTGAAGTTCGGTGGCAGGATGAACAGGATTTCTGGTCAGGTGAGTACAGGATTATAAATACAAAATCAGTTGGGGGTATCACAGGAGTAGGACTGATAATGAATAAGAAAATAGGAATGCGGGTAAACTACTATGACCAGCACAGTGATCGCATTATCATCGTCAAGATAGATACGAAGCCAACACCGACAACAGTAGTACAGGTTTATATGCCAACTAGCTCTGCCGATGATGAGGAGATCGAAGAAATATATGAGGAGTTAAAAGAAATTATTCAGACAGTTAAGGGAGAGGAAAACTTAATTGTGATGGGAGACTGGAATTCGGTGGTAGGAAAAGGAAGAGAAGGAAAAATAATAGGTGAATTACGACTGGGCAGGAGGAATGAAAGAGGAAGTCGCCTGGTAGAATTTTGCACGGAACATGATTTAATCGTAACGAACACGTGGTTTAAGAAGGTTGTATACATGGAAGAGACCAGGAGACACCGGAAGGTATCAGATAGATTTTATAATGGTAAGACATAGGTACCGGAACCAGATTATAAACTGCAGGACATACCCAGGGGCAGATATAGACTCTGACCATAACTTGTTAGTCATGAACTGTAGGCTGAAGCTGAAAAAACTGCAGAATGGTAGGAAAATAAGGAGATGGGATTTAGATAAATTGAAGGAAAGGGAAGTTCTGGAGAATTTCAGAGGGAGATTTAGGCAACAATTGACAGAAACAGGGGGAAATAAAACAGTAGAAGAGGAATGGGTAGCATTGACAGATGAAATAGTGAAGGCAGCGGAGGACAAAATAGGTAGAAAGGCAAGACCTGCAAAAAATCCATGGATATCACAGGAAATACTACAGTTAATTGATGAAAGGAGAAAATATAAAAATGCAGTAAATGAAACAGGCAAAATGGAGTACAGACGACAAAAAAATGAGATTGACAGGAAGTGCAAAATGGCTAAGCAGGAGTGGCTAGAAGCCAAATGCAAATCTGTAGAAGAATGTATAGCAAGGGGAAAAGTAGATACCGCCTACAGGAAAATAAAAGAGACATTTGGGGACAAGAAAAGCAACTCTACTAATATCAAGAACTCAGATGGGAAACCAGTTCTCAGCAAAGAAGGGAAAGCTGAAAGGTGGAAAGAGTACATAGAGCAGCTCTATAAAGGAAATGAACTTAGAGAGGATGTTGTAGGAAGGGAAGAAGAAGTAGATCAAGATGAAATAGGAGATACTATACTGAGAGATGAATTTGACAGAGCGTTGAGAGACCTCGGTCGGAACAAGGCCCCAGGAGTAGATGACATACCCTCCGAGCTACTAAAGTCTCTGGGAGAGCCAGCCATGACAAGACTATTTGAACTGGTGTGTAGGATGTATGAAACAGGCAAAATGCCCTCAGACTTTAAGAAAAATGTAATAATCCCCATTCCAAAGAGATCAGGCGCAGACAGGTGTGAAAATTACAGAACCATCAGTTTGATAAGTCATGGATGCAAAATTTTAACACGAATTATCTACAGGAGAATGGAAAAGCTGGTAGAAGCTTACCTCGGGGAAGATCAGTTTGGATTCAGGAGGAACATAGGAACCCGGGAGGCAATACTCACTTTACGTCTTATCTTAGAAGATAGATTAAGGAAAGGTAAACCTACATTTTTAGCTTTTGTAGATTTGGAGAAAGCATTTGACAATGTTGACTGCAATACACTCTTTCAAATTCTGAAGTCAGCAGGGGTAAAATACAGGGAAAGGAGAGTTATTTACAACTTGTACAAAAGCCAGACCGCAGTTATTAGACTCGAAGGGCATGAAAGGGAAGCATCAGTTCGAGCAGGCGGTGAAGGAAAGCAAGGAAAAATTTGGAATAGGGATTAAAGTTCAGGGGGAAGAAATAAAAACATTGCGTTTTGCTGATGACATTGTAATTCTGTCAGAGACAGCAAAGGACCTGGAAGAGCAGTTGAATGGAATGGACAGCATGTTGAAGAGAGCGTATAAAATGAACATTAACAAGAGCAAAACAAATATAATGGAATGCGGTCTTAGAAAATCAGGCGATGCTGAAGGAATTAGATTAGGTAACGAAACAATGAAGGTGGTAGATGAGTTTTGTTACTTGGGTAGTAAATTAACATGCGATGGTCGCAGTACAGAGGATATAAAATGCAGAATGGCAATGGGAAGAAAAGCATTTTTGAAAAAGAGAAATTTGCTAACATCGAATATTAATTTAAGGGTAAGGAAGTCTTTTCTGAAGGCATTTGTGTGGAGTGTTGCCTTGTACGGGAGTGAAACATGGACGATAAGCAGTGCGGACAGGAAGAGAATAGAGGCTTTTGAAATGTGGTGCTACAGAAGAATGCTGAAGATTAGGTGGGTAGATCGCATAATTAATGAAGAGGTACTGAACAGAATTGGAGAGAAAAAGAATTTTTGGCATACCCTGACTAAAAGAAGGGATCGCTTGGTAGGACACATTCTTAGGCATCGGGGAATCGTAAATTTAGCATTGGAGGGAAGTGTGTGGGGTAAAAATCGCAGAGGGAGACCAAGAGACGCGTATAGTAAGCAGATTCAAGTGGATGTGGGTTGCCGTTCTTATGAGGAGATGAAAAGGCTTGCTCAGGATAGAGTAGGGTGGAGAGCTGCATCAAACCAGTCTCCGGACTGAAGACCATAACAACAATATCAAAGATCCGATAGAGGCGCTGTTACTGACATAGTAAACCAAATAACAAACAGATAGCGCTGCTGCGTTTATTCTCATAACCACAGTTATTAGACTGTGTCATTTCATGATGAAATAAATAATTTATGCTGTTCTGGTCAGTAAATTAATCATGCTCCTATCACTGCCAACGACAGCAAACTGCAAGTAAAGTAATCCAGGTGACACACACACACACACACACACACATACACACACAAAAGAAAAAAAAATCTTAGCTGTATCCCATTTGCTTTGCAATGTCTTGGAAAGAAAAGAGGGGCATCTTGCGACGGGTAAAACCACTAAATTGTATATAGAGTAGAATTATCTATAGAGTGAGCATAGCGTTCTATGCATCTTCTCAGCATTAAAAGGAATTACCACGTGATATTGAGACAAATCCAAACTTTCCGCACATTTATTTGCTCTTACGATTTGTTTGTACCGCATTGGCTGCAAAAAAGCCGCACCTCCTTTTCGCAGAGCAGCCACATAACATGAAATAATATGTAATTAAATGTGTCACAGAAGCAACAAGAAAGTTGGGGAAGCGTCGCTAAAACGGCCATTTACACACAGTCATCCGCCTTTAACTAACCAAAAAGGACCAGGATAAAGTCAGCGATTAGTAGATTTTTCCCAATATGACATGCTATTGCCACCTTAATGATGAGGATACAAAGTCTGTTTTGCGCATCTGAATGTTCACTCAAGAGATATTTCTGCTCTCTGCCTGCCGCTAGAGATAATATACACATGCTAGCGACAAACCCATGAGAAATCTCTCTGCTTTCATAATTGTTCGGTACAATATTGCGATTAAAATTTGTAATTACTTACTTTTAGTGCGTACTACATTATGATAGAGAAAGACGTCTTCTTTTGCAGAGTCAATTGCTTTTAGTTATAATCCGACTTCTAAATATATACAGAAGGTCAATTTCAACTTCGTGCTTTACGAAGTAATCACTGCAGGACGTTGGGACTTGAATTAACTGAAAGCCTGGCCGATGCTGCTAACACAGTCAAAACAATTCACTGGAAATACTACTATATTCAATGGAAAGTTCTATACAATCAGCTGACGCCATTCCTTCAACAATTACCCAGACTTACTTTATCGCACATTGACACCATCAGGACGTCTTATTTAAACAGACATGAACTGCTCTGTTGATTGAATTACCAGACTTTTAACATTCTTCGTCTTTTCGATAATATGGAGCACCGCATACAGAATAACTACATTGTTCCAAGTGCAACACTGCAACATTGTAATACTTCGGCGTACACTTACTGTGAGAGATAAACAGTTTAGTACTACGCCATAGAACCAATACATGGCGCTGTTATTATTACTATTTCTCATCTCAACGATAGAAGTGTTTTCAGACGTTTACGCCAAACAGACAATTACACACCACAATCTTAACTTTATGAACACTAACAATGATTTTACATCGTTCCGGAGTACGGACTAAAATTAATTTCACTTTTTTTTATGAAAAACTTTATGAACTTTCTTCGTTTTCTACAATGACTTCTACTTAAATTTGACATCTTGGCTAGGAGAACTGAGTTTATTGACAGAGCGATCCAACAAGGATTCTGTTTTTGCTGACCTAGATCTGGAACCCTAAAAACCCTGATTTACACAGGTCCCTCTTTAACATCCGTTGCGAAGCACGGGCATATAAGCTAGTCTGTAATAAAAAACTAAGTAAAATTCTCAACGAACAACCCAGAACAAATATGAACAAACGACCGCAAAGCGTCGATTCACTGGAAAAAAAAAAAAAAAAAAAAAAAAAAAAAAAAAAAAAAAAAAAAGAACTATACATAACCACCACTTTCAAGTTTTTGTCCCACTTTATTGTTTATTGTTGCTTTTGCTTCCTAAAAGGTTTTTGCACACTCTTGTTAACTGAACGCAACTGTATTCTGCAAGATTCTGAGTTGTTCAAAGGTAACAGCAGTTTCTCTGAAGCCGGCCGCGGTGGCCGAGGGGACTGAGGCGCGTCAGTCACGGTCTGCTCGGCCACTGAGGTCGGGGGTTCGAATCCCCCCTCGGGCATGGATATTTGTGCCGTCCTTGGTGTTAGCTAGTTCATAAGTAGTTTGTAAGTTTAGGGACTGATGACCCCATAGTTAAGTCCCATAAGCTATACAAACATTTGGACATTTAGTTTCTCTGAAAAGCGCATTTGTTCTGTTTCGAGAACATGACATGAAATACATAGCAACGAATTGTAAACATAGACTTCTTTAACACATGTATGAAAACTGGGGAGATACTGTTACAATGACTGTTGTAAATGACGTATTGGTAGCACTAACTTTGTACATACAGGGTGTTTCACGAAGTGTGTTTGCTTCTGTAACTTATAAAATAATAGGTGACGGGAAATTTTAATGCGGTAGGTCAACACAAGAGATGTTACTCTTTCTGCGGACCTATCAACATAGTTTATTGTATCATTTTCCAAAGAGTTACAGCACAAAGATGTAATTTTTTAAATGGAACAATAGTTTTTTCTATCGTGCATTGGATTCGTTGAAACCATCTGCGTCCAAATCAATTTAAACTACATTCCTATCACTGTTAGTTTGGGAACTACAACTAGGGATGGGAAAAACCGACCGGTTAAAACCGATACCGGTATTTTAGTTTTGAATAACGGGTTTTTCGGTATTTATTTGATATCAGTTGTAACCGGATTTTTATTTATTGCCAAGAACCGGGTAAAAAAACCGGTACGACTGCTTCCTTTAGTAGTGGTTCAAAATATGTTTTTTGTAAATAATTAAAAAAAATTAAAACTAGTAGACCCTAATACTTAGGGCTATTCCTAAAATTTCCACTGCTGTGAAATATTATGTCATCGCAGTAACTAAGAAAAGCGATCAGTGATAATTTAAGAACAATCCCGGCAGTCAGAAAGGCTTTACAAACGCGTGGCATAAGAACGTAAGAACTAGTGCAGCTACTGAGGCATCGATGCACCTGTTGTCGTGTGGCGTGGCCTATTAGACGACGCGCGTGCACCGGCAGTGTACAAGACTTGCCTCCGTCTGGTCATGCGGCAGTTCCTTGCTGTCGTCGCCAGACATCGGTTGTATCTTAAATGGCACCATCCCGAGTGTGGAAGTACTTCACGAAGTATGAGAGCAGTGAGATACAATGCTCCATTTGCTTTAAAAAGCTGAAAACGGGTGGAGATACTACAAAGATGCTGTGTCATTTGAGGAGAAAGCATCCAAAATGTTTGTTGGAAGAGAAGGTAAATTCGATTCATATACCTAATATGTAAGTTATGTACTATAAGCTTGGAATAATGATTTTTAATATATTATCATATTGTTATGCTAAGAAGTTTTATTAATGTGATTCCTTGAAAGCGAGGGGCTTTTTTAATAAACAATATGGGTTTTGGTAACATTGATCATGTGGTGCCTCGCGAGGTAGCCGTGCGGTCTGAGGCTCCATATTACAGACTGCGCGGCTGCTCCAGTCGGAGGTTCGAGTCCTCCCTCCTCCCTCGCTCATGGGTTTGTATGTTGTCCTTAGCGTAAGTTAGTGTAAATTAGATTAAGTAGTTTTTAAGTCTAGGGACCGATGACCTAAGCAGTTAGGTCTCATATAAGAACTCACACCCATTTGAACATTCTTTAAACATGTCGTACACAGGTTTCCTACTTCAGTTTGCGTAAATTTACACTAACAACAATCATACTGTTAGTCGGAACTGTGACTTTATTTTTCGAAATACTTCTGCAGCACTGATTGAAGTTCACTTACTGACTGTATATATGTGACAGTTTCGACTAACAGTATGATTGTTGTCAGTGTAAATTTACGCAAATTGAACTAGGGAACCTGTGTACCACATGATCAAAGAATGTTCAAATGGGTGTGAGTTCTTATACGAGACCTAACTGCTTAGGTCATCGGTCCCTAGACTTAAAAACTACTTAATCTAACTTAAACTAACTTACGCCGTATGTATATTACAGTCAGTAAATGAACTTCAATCAGTGCTGCAGAAGGATTTCGAAAAATAACGTCACACACACACACACACACACACACACACACACACACACACACACACATATATATATATATATATATATATATATATATATATATATATATATATATATATATATGTAACGAGATATTCGTATGCGCTGGTACGGACTCCTGGCTAGGCTTACACACACTCAAGAAGGCGTAGTATTGGGAGGGGATCTTGCAAAATATGGAAAGACTAGTGATTTGTCGTATACCGTAAATTTACCTAAATTTCGTAAGTTTCGGTTTCGGCCGAAACCAGAAGAACCGAAAATTCGATTACGGTTTCTGTTTCGGCCGCAAAGTATGTTTCGGTCGAACTCTAGTGGAACTAATAGCAATAAAAAACCGAAAACCGGTTATTTAAGAAACCGATTATCTTGAGCAATTTTTACAGTGCGGTTAAACTGGAGATGAAAAGAACCGGTATAAGCGAAAACCGGTTGTTTCAGGAATAACCGCCATCCCTAGCTACAACCCTTCAAAGTTTCAGGGGCAGATACCACACGTTGTACATAATACATGGCTGTGTGGTGGGTGATGGATGTTATGGCGGTGGGAAGTTGATTTACATGAGATGTTCAAATGTGTGTCCATGTTCCTCAATGCATAATGCAATGCGCCGTCGAAAGGATGTGCGGACGAGATGTAACATCGCCGGTGTGACGGAGCGACATGCGTCCTCGATGCGCCGTTTTGATCATCTGGGGATGTGGGATCAGTGACATAAACACGATCCTTTAGATATCCCCACAAAAAGAAATCTACTGGTGTTCAATCGAGCGACGCCGCCCGCGGTGGCCGAGGAGACTAAGGCGCTCCAGTCACGGTCTGCACGGTCACTACGGTCGGGGGTTCGAATCCCCCCTCGGGCATGGATATTTGTGCCGTCCTAGTTCGTAAGTAGTTCATAAGTAGTTTGTAAGTTTAGGGACTGATGACCCCGTAGTTAAGTCCCATAGACTTTACAAACATTTGAACATTGAATCGAGCGACCTTGCGGGCCATGAATGAGGACCATGGCGCCCCAACCCCACCACACAGCCATGTATTATGTACAGCGTGTGGTATCTGCTCCTGAAACTTTGAAGGGGTTGTAGCTCCCAAACTAACAGTGATAGGAATGTAGTTTAAATTTATTTGGACGCAGCTTGTTTCAAAGAATCCAATGCAAGATAGAAAAAAATTATTGTTCCATTTTAAAAAATTATATCTTTGTGCTGTAACTCTTTGGAAAATGATACAATATACTATGTTCATAGGCCCGCAGAAAGAGTAACATTTCTTGTGTTGACCTACCGCATTAAAATTTCCCGTCACCTATTATTTTATAAGTCACAGAGGCAAACACACTTACTGTTAGTGAAACACCCTGTATATTGAGTACTAGAGTTATGTGGAATTCAGTATTACCACACTTATTCCGTTTGTGATTTTAGCTGTAAATGAAAACGTAATCACGGTTTGAAATAGAATGTCTGCTTTTTATTTTTAGCGCAGAACAGTGTAACATGAACGAAGTCATATCTGAACTACAGGAAAGGTAATACCATCTACGTTCAAAGCGTCCATAGCAACCATGCCAAAGACAAATATTTTAGTAGCTGCATTGATTCTAATTAATGACTTTGAATATAGTCCACAAATAGTGAATAAACGCTTAGAAAAAAAATAAACAGGGTAATGTGTTGCAATTTTTGATTATAATCTGTTTGGTATCAGCACTTTGTGCAGAATGTTTATTATTGCAGTACAGTATCCTCCCAGTTTACGTGCATATGCTTCAGAAGACCATTGTTCAATTCATTGGTACGTATTTCACGGTATGTTCACAAAATATAACAAACATGCATTTTAGAGGGAGCATTCTTTCATATGCACAATGCTAAACATCGAAGAACATAGCTCTAGTTAATTAATAACAGTGACTGAAATCCTTTAAAGAAAAAAAATTTTAGTTAGTAGTGGGCTCTGAACCACTGACCTTCAGCGTCACAGTACAACGCACTGCCCACTAAGCTACGGCTAACAATCAGAAGTTGCTTTCTCTAATCTCGTACTATTGGTGGCAATTGTTAACTGATGCTAACATGGCATTTTTAGATACTAGATTATCATTTATTGTACGAAGAACGACGTGTTTTTGTTAATTCTTCAGTGCGCCATTGCTTTGAAATGACAACGGGTGAGTTACAATGCGAAAATCATCAAATACGCAATGCAAGATGGCGCAAGCGAGAGAGAGTTCTGGGCGAGGAATGTCGCATGACATCTCCAAACGACTGGTTTTCGTTAATTCAATGGAGGGTGTCAAATCTCCGTTATTTTTGCAAATATCTCTCAAACGATACGAGATATGAAAAAAACATAGGGGAGCAAAATTGTAGAGAATTTTGTCTTCTACAAATTCAGTTATTCAATTTTCGCGTGAGATCAACGGTTTATTTGCAATCAAAAATTACATTACTAACGGGTTTTGTTTGCTATTACTAACGTATTTCTTGTCCGAAATATTTGAAAAAGCGAGATTCTGGTCTCTGGTAGCCAACAATAGGGTATTTTCCTGTGTTAAAAATATGGTTCGAATTGTTGTTATTCTGAACGATTATAACATTCAGAAAGCATTTTCGCTTTGAATTCTTACAAAACATGTATTATTTTTACGTAATTAAAGCTTAAAAATCATCAAATTTCACGATTAGATCACGTGATCGAAAACGCTCCGTTATTGTTCAAAAATGTTCAAATGTTTGTACAGCTTATGGGACTTAACTACGGGGTCATCATTCCCTAAACTTACAAACTACTGATGAACTACTTACGAACTAGGACGGCACAAATATCCATGCCCGAGGGGGGATTCGAACCCCCGACCGTAGTGGCCGTGCAGACCGTGGCTGGAGCGCCTCAGTCTCCTCGGCCACCGCGGCCGGCTCTCCGTTATTGGCTGAAGTACTGGTGACGCCATAGAACACCTACAGCGCGGCAACTAGAAGTCGGAGCTGTATTATTGTACGCGTTTCCTCCATTTCGCAGCTTTAAGTTCAGTTTTTTCGTGATCTAAACGCGTTTACAGTTTTTATGCCACAATGGAAGATGGTTATGTGAAGGCTGACATCGAAAACCTCCCTAAAGTTGATGCAATGTTCAACTGTTTGTAGAGCTTATGGGACTTGACTACGGGGCCATCAGTCCCTAAACTTACAAACTACTTATGAACTAGCTAAGACTACAGACGGTACAAATATCCATGCCCGAGGGGGGATTCGAACCCCCGACCGTAGTGGCCGTGCAGACCGTGACTGGAGCGCCTCAGTCCTCTCGGCCACCGCGGCCGGCAAGTTGATGCAATTATGGTGTCTTCATTCTTTAAAAACAATCCAAATTTTTACGTGCCAGAAATAAGAAACGTGAAAACTGCATTGTAAGTAACGCATTCCTACATTTTAAAGCTCATTATTTTGAGAGATATTTTACGCCATTGAAGAAAAGTACCCTATTTGTTGATGTCAGCAGACTTAATCTGAAGTCACCATATTATGCAATAAAGGGTGAAATTTATCTTCTATCCAAGCGGCCTTGACTGATTATGTTGGCAACATCAACAACACGATAGAAAATCTTTGTCCAGATGTTCAGACCACATAGAATGACTATATTAGTGTATCATACAGACCATGGAGTAAATAAATAATGCTGTTCCTGCTCTATGATTCTTGTATGTACCCTTGTCCGGTCAGTAAAAGTAACTGCCCTCGTAAATCAAAGGTTTCACGACAAAATATTTGCGCTGTCACGCGATTGGCTAATGGCGACGTCTCATGATTCTCGCTATTCAGCATCTGTTGCCAACATAGTCACAGGAAGCCGCCGGGATAGTTAGTAAAATGTAACCCAGTAAAGCACGCAGTTAAGGGAGTAATTTTATTTAACTACTTCAATACTGGTGCAAAATGAAACATCAAGACCTGTAAAATACCTAAAAACATTTCTTGTATTCTGGATATTTAATTATTTTTGCGAAATAAACTTCACATCATGATATTACAACGATTTTTGCTTCAATAAACACATATTTGGGTAACTAACACTTTTAATCGTATTTACACTTGCACATTACGAAAGTTTGAAAGCTAAATAAATCGACGCATTAAAGACATCTCCCATATACGTATATTACGATAGGGTAAGTTGTAAAGTAACCAGAAGGGCGTTGTCGATGTATATAAAGGTTGTTTGACTAAGATCTATTGGTGATAAAATTGCACTTACTGGTGATAAATAATCAGTGTTATACTTTTATAGTGGGCTGCAAAATATTCATGTTGTTCTTTCACCAAATATATTAGGAAACGGCTTTAATTACACATAAATCGTATGAAGTTTTACTTCACAAATGTAAATATCAGGACATTAACCAACACATAATACTACTTTACACCTTTGCAGTAGAAGAGAATGATACTAAACAGTTTAGTTTACCAATGGAATAATATTGTTTACTTACATCAAAATGATCCTCACAGAAATATACACATGAAGTAGCCGCTATTTCATTTGGATCTCTTCGCGCCAGTGTCAACCACTTTTTGCGTATCTTCTCATTTTTGGTACTTGCAAGAACAATTTTTCTGGAGTCTTGACAGATGTATTGGTACAGTGCGGAACTAAGCAATATTTGTAGGTCATTATGCAAACGTTAACGCCCAAACACGAGGCCTCGGTCCAAACAATATACAGGTATTTGTTTATCTTACGAGAGCAGCAGCAGCAGCGTGTTGTATGACGTCACAGGCATCACGTGACTCAAATGTAGCGTTTTAGCGGGCTTTCAAATTATTTGAATTTCGTTTCTTTTTTTTAAAAAAAAAGTACTGAAATCCACGAGGTAAAAAAGCATGTTCGGACCATAACATGACATAATTGACAATTTAAAACGATTTCCAGAAAACAGTCAAATACCCTATTATGTCTGTAAAATTTGGTGCCAATCGGCTGAACGGTTCGACCTAAAAAGTGGGAACGCGTTACAGACAGACAGACATCGTCAAATCGCTGTTATTTTTGGAAATATATTTCAAACGATATGTGCCTCGGTTGCACAGTGGTAGAGTGCCAGGCTACAAATCGAAAGGTCGCGGGTTCGATCCCCGCCAGGTCCTAGGATTTTTATCTGTCACTTTCCACTTCTTTCCCCTCTGACATTTGCTCATGTGAAAAAATACCGAGTAGCACCGTGGTTCGGAACCCACGTTAAACTGTAGGTCCCACTATAACTGGCTGGGTAAGTCAGCTCGAAGGTCGGAGTAAGGCAACGGCATACCACCTCCAAACAGGACCATGCCTAGTAAAGCACTATGGTGTTCAAACCAATCTTCGGATTGTTGGCTGCTTTACCTTTTTTTATCTGAAACGATACGAGATATGAAATATATATATATATATAAGAGCAAAGTTCTAGGGAAGTTTCTCCTCTACAAATTCAATTTTCATGTCAGATGAATTATTAAGCCGTTATTTTCATGTAAATTTTGAGCTGTGAAAAGACGATCGCAAAGGCCCACTTTTAGTGTTACTACCGTAACCAGTGGCGTAACTATGGGGGGGGGGGATGAGGGGAATAGAACACCCCCCCCCCCCCCCCACAGAACCCAAAAAAAGTAGAAAAGAAAAAGAAATCGTATAACAGCAATCTGGGAAAGGTAAAGATTGAAAACTTGGAGTGTTTTACCATAATCTTTCATTGGATGGGAGTGAATTAGTTTCTTCAACGGGAGTGGAAGATGGTAGTCTGTCTGGAAACTGACTAAAATTTTGCTCGTCAAGCAGACCTATCCCCCCCCCAAAGCCAAGTCTTAGTTACGCCACTGACCGTAACCTAAAGTGGGCCAATAGAATGTCAATTTTTTTTTTTTTTTTTTTTTTTTTTTTTACTTAGTTTCAATGACTTGACTTGTCTCTCTAGCTACTATAACTAGGTTTCTTTATACAGTATTTATTTATTTATTAGAAAGAGTGTCAGTAGGAGAGGTAAAGTCAGAGGAGGATCTTTAGAAGTTTTTTTTTATTTACATATATATTATAGAGAGAGCAACTGTAGAAGACCGAACTGCGGGACGCACGCGGGTAAGTGCGAAGCGGGTGACGCGGCAGACGGCGTCGCGGCGAAGACGCCGGGCGTCGCGTGCGGATATTTAAACAGGCTCGAACAAACTGTGGCGGCGTAGCGGGCGGCGTCGAGGCGCCGGGTACAGCACGCTCACTGGACTGTTTGTCACAGGCACAGGCAGGCCGATATGGCATCACATTTGCAGGAATCAAAGTACTTGCGTTACAACACTGTGTGAAACACTCGTGTCCTTGGGTGCACACTGGTTCATCCTGTGCCGAAAATTGCGAAGGCTCCTGGGGATCCGGTGCAATTTGTCCACTGCTGTAATCCATTTTTTTGGCCGTAACGGCATTGTTGTCGGATGCAGTTCCACAGCAAAAAACACGAAACAACGAAGTTTTTCAACGCGTGACGCGGTTGAAGAACGATGTTGGGATCACCACTGTGGTTTCTACCAACACTACGATTCTACGAGGCGCGTCCAGAAAGTAAGTTCCGTTTGGTTATATAAAACGAACGGGTACAGATACAGAAAAAATATTGATTGTACAAAAATCTGCAACTGTTAAACTACTTTTCTACATAGCTTCCGAAATTTTATGGGCAATTGTCATAGCATGGCACAAGGTTTTGTGTGCCTTTTTCATAGAATGTTGCCGCCTGTGTATTCAACTTTGGTAACACGTTATTTCAGCTCGTTATCATCGTTGAAGTGTTGTCCACCAAGATCAGATTTTAGGTGTAAGAAGAGGATTACTGTCAAAAGATTTTTTTTCACAATAATGCCTGACCTCACACACCGAATGTGACCAAACAATTCTTACGGAAATTTCAATAGGACCTGTTTGATCATCCTCCATACAGCTCGGACCTCTCTCCTAGCGACTTTCATATCTTATTACACCTAAAATCTGTCCTTGGTGGTCAACACTTCAACGATGATAAAGAGCTTTTACCACATGGTTGAATACACAAGCGGCAATCTTCTGTGAAGGATGCATGCAAAAACTTGTGGCACGCTATGACAAGTGCCTACAAAATTTCGGCAGTTATGTGGAAAAGTAGTTTAAGAGTTGTAGAATTTTGTGCAATAAAAATTTCTTCTGTATCTGTGTACAATTTCATTTTATTACCAAACGGAACTTACTTTCTGGACGCACCTCGTATAACACCGGGAATATTGGCAAAAAGTCACTTTATTTATGTGCTATAACAACAGACGTGTGGCACTTTTAACTTCTCGACTGTCTTGCTGATGAGGCAGCGATCGTGTACCTCGGCGAAAGAGGTTACTTTTGGCTCCCGTGTGTAATATCGATACGCGGGACGCCACAAACTCTTAGTAGTAATCTACAAACTTGTAAAAAATGTAAATTTGCAGACAGACATGTAACTGTTATTGATTTATTCAGTTATCATTCACTGACAAATTATTTCTTCTGATTTTTCTTAATAACTTTTCATAAACTCTCTGCTGTTGATTCATTGCTAATTGTATGTCAATTTCTCATTACAGCTCCCTAAACATCTTATTTACATTCAACAGATACCCAGCGCAAATTTGAGTCCAACATTAGTATGGGGAAATGCATATTTAACACTATCTTGAAATTCAGAATGGCTGCATCCTGTGAATAAATATTCTTTTTTGGTCCCTTTAAACACAAACCAAATATTATTTACAGGTCATACAGATGTCATTTGGCATCTCAATACATATTTTATTTAAAGTCATTTATTTTTAACAATATGAGCATTTCTGAAGAGTCAGCTTCTTTGTTTCTGCTGCTGTTTTACCTTCATTGGAAATTCAGAATCTACAAGTAATTTAATATTTGCAAACAAGGAATAAACCATGCTTTTCTCACTAGTCTACAACAACGTAGCAGTCTCTGGGGAAATAATAAACAGGTCTGACCTGCTATCTACTTGATATCTCTTCCTCTTCCAGTCACATATAAATTAGTTCGCAAAGAGCACACAGCACTTCTTCTTTTAACAAATGGTTATCGTGTATTCCAAAATTCAATATTACATCATTTAGTAACAGAAACCATTGATTGTTCATTCAGTTCAACATCTGACAATCAACTTTGACCTAAAACAAATAAATACACAAATTGAAAATTCTGTGGATTTCTTTTGATCACAAAGTAGTCCTTACTTGGTGCACCTTGGACTCCAAGGTGGGATGCCAATTCATGAAAGTTACATAGATACCACAACTTATGACTTTGTCAATAATGCAAACACCATCCAACATTGAAGATACATGATGTCAAAGTGTGTAACTTGAAACACATTTAATAGGAATAACACAATAAGTCGCAATACAGTTGATACAAGAAATCACTAGATAGTTTTTTTGTGTCTCGTTTCCGCCAGTTGTCCTGAGTGTTGGTGGCTGAGTAGAGAGAGACCGACACAGGAAAATAGGATGCATGCGTGTGCATGTACGGAGGTGACCAGCCAGTGGGACAGCAGAAACTAGAAACACTGAGCTAGATTAGTATAAGAGATAAAATTCATAGAAATACTACATTACTTAACTTGGAGAGCAGCAGACTAGTAGAATGTTGATACATAGTTTAGATAGACCCCTGCCTACTGATGATTCCTAGTGCCTATCCGATAGCCAAGTCTTAACTGGTACCTATCTGATTCCCAAGTGGCCGATGCCGTTCAGTGGTAGCCACGAGCGGAGTTGCAGCAGAGGGCGCTCGTGGCTGACGTCTTAAGAACGCCGCGCCGTGCGTGCATGGCGGCGCCCGGCGAAAGTACGTGGCGCACATTTTAGACTTGTGCGACACCACAAGTTTAGTGTAAACCACAAGACTAACCACATAGTTTTGTGTCCCAGCCTCGTCGCCGCTTTTGTGTTTCGTTTCCGTCGTAGGTGTCGGTGGCCGAGTGGAACGAGACCGACACAGGAATAAAGATAGCACGCTGGTGCAGGTACGGAGGGGAGCAGCCAGAAACTAGAAACACTAGAGTAAATTAGAACGAGATATATATTGCACAGAATTTATACAATACTTAACTTTTACATAGCTCAGTACTGCAGAAAGCTGATACATAGTTTGAGCTAGGGGCCTGCCTAGTGCGTGTACGATAGCAAAGTCTTCACTGGTGCCTATCAGATTCCGAAGGTCTTAACTGGTTCCTATCTCAGACCCAAGTGCACGATGTCGTTCAGTGGTGGCCACGAGCGGAGTTACAGCAGAGGGCGCTCGTGGCTGTCGTCGTAAGAACGCCGCGCCGTGCGTGCATGGCGGCGCGCGGCGAAAGTAGGTGGCGCGCACTTTGTACTTGTGCGACACCACACATAGGCCTCATCGTTGCAGACTGTGGTGACCCTGCGGCACAGCTGTAATCGTCTGGCTCGCTGTCTGGCGGCTGGTGGCGCCCACATTTCCGTGGTATGCGCTATTTGTGTTGTGCACATTGCGAAGTTATAAAACTCCTCCCCCTTAGGGAGAAATATCTACCGGAGAGGATAAAACCCATACCACGTCCATGGGCGTCGCCGAACCAGACGGGGGTTCAGCCAGGAGGCTGCGGCCTGGTACTGGTGCATATGGGCAGTAATGACATTGGTATGGGGGCCGAGGGTGGTCCGCCCAAGGTGAGAGGCAGCCTGCGATGATGGGAGACCCTGGCACTGATGACGAGCCCAAGATGTGAGAGAACAGAGGCTGTGAGTTGTCTGTAGCAGCGGAGGGTGGTTGATCGTCCTGCTCGGGTGAGGAGGTGTCCGGCAGCATAGCGGTGTCATCCCTTAAACAGGAGATGTCAGCTGGTGGGTCAGATCCATCAGCAGTCGACAACTGAGGTGAAGCAAGAAGAAAACGAACCACAGTAGCCTGAGCCTCAGCATCAAGATAAAAACACAGGAGCTCTTCCCTGCCAAACGTAGGATCTGGTTTGGCATGGAAGCAAGAGAACGCATCTGCGTTAGCGTGCTGGGCCGTAGGACGGAAGCGAATCTGATAATTGTACCGAGAAAGAAACGAAGCCCAGCACTGTACCTGAAGAGCTGCCCTGTCTGGCAAGAATGCTGTAGGGTGCAGAAGTGACACTAAGGGCTTATGATCTGTAATAAGGTGAAACTTCACACCATACATGAAATTTTTTTAAGGCATAGACAATGGCCAGTGCCTCCTCCTCAATTTGTGAGTAACGTTTCTGTGTAGGTGTCAAGGTTTTTGATGTGTACGCAATGGGGCGTTCAGACACATCAGAGCATTTATGCACCAGCACCGCTCTCACCCCATTAAGAGAAATCTCAGTGACAAACACAAGGTGGTGGCCTAGAGCGTAAGCAGGTAAGCATTGAGGGGGGGGGGGACAAGTTACTGTTTTAGCATACAAAAGGCTCATTCACAGTCCACTAACCAACAAAGGGCACATCCTTATGCAAAAGGCGGTGGAACAGGTACAAACCCATAGCAGCCTTGGGCAGAAAGTGATAGTAATGCAAATTTCATACAGGAAAGTCTGCAATTCTTTAACCAGCATGGGCCAAGGCAAGAAAACAATGGCAGCCACATGGTCCATGAAGCAGAAGAGATCTCAAACCCAAGGTATGGAATAGATGGTATAAAAGAGTGACTTGGCGACATTACGTCAAAGACCCGCCGCCTGGAGAGTAGAGAAAAGGACACATAAGTTTCATAACCAGTTGGTGGGGGAAGACCCCATGACCACAATATCACCCAAAAGTTAACACAGCCCAGAATGGGATGCATATGTTGCTTCAAACAAAGCTGAAAAAGAGCCGGGACACTTGCAAGACCAAATAGAAGTCACTGGTACTGACAAAGACCAAAAGGGGTATATACAACCAACAAGCGTTTAGGGTCTTCGTCCAGAGAAAGTTGGAGATAAACTTCAGCCAAATCCTACTCCAAGCATAGCAAGCAGTTCATCCATGCATGGCGGACGGAAGGAATCAGAAACAGACTGAGCATTCACTATAACCTTAAAGTCGTCACATAAACATAAGGGAACCATGTTTTTTTTGGTTTTTTTGTTTTTTTTTATTTTTTATTTATTTATTTATTTATTTATTTATTTTTTTTTTTTTACAATCACAAGAAGGGTAGCCACTAGAGGAAACACCTGCAGGCAGTCGATTTGGCCTTGATTTGGTCCTGCATGGCCACTGAAATCCGGCGGGCACGAAAAAAAATTTGGGCGTGCCATATGTTCCATGGTGATGTGCGCAGTGAAAGCAGCGGCACGACCTAAGCCATCGGCAAACAAGGACAAAATTCCTTACAAAGCAACTCAAGATCATGTAAAGAAAGAGAATCCTAGACCAAATGGGGTCTGAAATAGAGAACCCGAAAAACATTAAAGGCTTCAAGACCAAAAATGTCACAGTGGTATTGTTGAGCACAAAAAACATTACAGGGAGAACAACCAATTTATAAGCTTTAGGCGCTGTGAACTGGTCCAGGACCAGAATGCATTTATGATTATAGTCTTTCTGGTGCCGATCAATGGGCAACATCGGCGGTGAACCCAGTCTAATAACACCAGTGTGATAATTCAGAAGAGAGACCAAGGGCTCCCTTGTCCACTTGCAAGGTTATACAGAGAGCAAACAACTGAACTCCAATGAACAGCTTAGTAGGATGAGATTGCAAGCTGCTCACAAAATTAATGTCCATACCCATGTTAGCAAAAATGGGCCGGAAACAGCACACAGAAGCCAGCATTTACAAATAACTTCAGGAACATGAATATGTCACTCACTTCACCACAAGAAATAACTTCCATAATAAAATCTTTAAAAACAAAGCATTCTAGTGGTTACAATAAAATATCGACAAAGTTAATTAAAGCATTTTCTTGTGAATTTAGCACAATTTTAAGTCATTTGTGTAACCAGTCTATTCTAACTGGAACATTTCCTAATTTGGTTAAAATATGTGAATATTTAACCTCTGTTTAAGAAAGGGGATAAAGGGATATCATTGAACTACAGATCAATTTAACTTTTACCAGCATTATCAAAAATTCTAGAAAAGGTAATGTACAAGCAACTTCTCAACCACCTAACCTCAAATGACATATTATCTAGAACACGGTTTTGATATATGAAAGGTACAGATATCGAGAAGGCTATTTACACCTACAGTGAGAATGTACTTAATTCATTAGATAATAAATTACAAGTAGCACGTGTTTTCTGTGATTTATCAAAGGCATTTCACTGTGTGAACCATAACATCCTTTTAAGTAAATTAGAATTCTATGATGTCACGGGAATTGCTGCAAATTGGTTCAGGTCATGCCTCGCTAACAGGAAACAAAGGTCGTCAGTGCAAGGGACTAGTGAATTTATCCAACAATCATTATCAGATTGGGAATAAACTGCACGTGGAGTCCCACAAGGATCCATCTTAGGGCCATTGCTTTTTCTTGTGTACATTAATGACCTCTCATCAGTTACACTGCCAGAAGAAGAGTTTGTATTGTTTCCAGATGATACAAGTATTGCAATAAATAGCATGTCGAGCATAGTTCTAGGAAGGTCTGCTAATGATATTTTAGTTAACATTAATAAATGGTTTAAAGCCAACTCATTGACATTAAACTTTGAAAAGACTCACTACATGCAGTTCAGAACATGTAAGAAATTCCCATCCAGTATATGCAAAAAGTATGAAGAAGAGCAGATAGAAGAGGTTGACAGTATAAAATTCCTGGGATTATAGCTCAATAGTAAATTCAGTTGGGAGGAGCACACCACAGGACTGCAGAAATGACTTAACAAATCTGTATTTGCAATACGAGTGGGAAAACATAGGAGACATAAAAATAAAAAAAAAGCTTGCATACTTTGCTTACTTTCATTCCATAGTGTCATATGGTACAATATGTTGGAGTAATTCTTGAAGTCAAGCAAACGTTTTCAGAGTCCAAAAGCATGTAATACAAATTATTTGTAGTGTAAAGTTATGGAGATCCTGCAGAAGCCTCTTCAAAGAACTGGATATATTAACTAATGCCTTTCAGTATATTTATTCCTTAATGAAATTTGTCGTAAATAATATGTCTCTTTTCTCAAAGAACAGCTCAGTTCATACCTACAATACTAGGAACAAAAATGATCTACACAAGGACTTAAAAGCACTTACTTTAGTTCAAAAAGGAGTCCACTTCTCAGGAACACATATTTTCAATAATTTACTAACTACCATAAAAAATTTAGCTACAATTAAAGACCAGTTTAAGAAGAGCCAAAAAGAGTTTATAGTGGCCAAATCCTTTTACTCCTCTGACGAATTCTTAAATAGAACCAAATGATGCATTTATCTGTATTCATACTATTAATATATTATTATATTATCAGCTTGTAAAAAATGTATGTATCTGTATTAGTATTACTATATTATCAAATTGTAAAAGACATGTTCCACATCTACGAGTATCTCCTCAACACGTATCTATGGAATCAACCCACTAATCTAATCTAGCCGGCCGCGGTGGCCGAGGAGACTGAGGCGCTCCAGTCACGGTCTGCACGTCCACTACGGTCGGGGGTTCGAATCCCCCCTCGGGCATGGATATTTGTGGCGTCCTTAGTCTTAGCTAGCTCATAAGTAGTTTGTAAGTTTAGGGACTGATGAGCTCGTAGTTAAGTCCCATAAGCTTTACAAACATTTGAACATTTGATTTTGAATCTAATATAATCTATGTGGCCTTTTTTATGACAACTGTTGCAAACAACCCAATGCTTAGGGCAGGCCACCCAGTCATGATCCACAAAACAAAATGGGCAAGAAGGAAGAGATTGCGGCACATGGGGATGTTCACACTGCAGAGGCTGTCGGTGCTGTGTATCACGAACCTGTTGACGGTTGCGAGTTCAGCGAGTGGGGCGCTTCTGCACCGCAGCAACTTCGGCTATGTCAGAAACAGCTGGCTGACCAACATCAGGAGAAAAAGCAGCTACTCCCCTCCCCCCCCTCCGCATGCCTCAATCTGATCCCTTCTGGTGCGGGAAAGCAAAAATGATTGAACAATATTCAAAATGTCAGCAAGAGTCGCGTTTTCAAATGGAGAGTATTTTGATTAACCTTGCGATCAGGCTCCAGGCGCAGTATAGCATCAAAATCCATGTCGTCTGCATAGGATTTCTGATGTGTAGGTCTAACAAACAAACAGTGGCAACTAAGGCTGTTGAGTTCGGCCGCCATGCATGATAGGACTTTTGATGCTGCTTCCACAACTGATAAAATTCCACACAGGCCACAATAATGAGCATATGGGGCTGGCAATAAGCAGACAGCAAGTGACACATTTCATCAAAGGATAAAGCCACCGGTTCTTGGAGAGGGGCAAGCTGGCACAGTAACTGATAAATGCGAGGAGAAATCCAAGACAGAAAAAGAGTTTTATACAAGTCCATATCAGAGACACCAAAAGCGAGGAAGTGTTGTGGCAACCATTTGTCATGAGGGTGCCAGTCTTGAAAAGAGTCGTTGAACCCAGAAAATGGCAGAGGAAAAGGAGCAGATGCATGTTGGGTAGTGGAACCAATTGGCACCACATTGCTCGAAGTCAATGACAACAGAGGAAATGGAGTTCAAACGGTCCGACTGAGCTTATGTAACCATAACGAGCTGTCAATACCGTATCAGCTATAGTTTGCAACACAGTCTGAAGTAACTGATCCCATGGAGGGAATTGAAAGTCTGAGGAAATGGTGGCTGTTTGCGAATACATAGACAGAGAAGTAGGCTGAGTAAACACATCGTAGTTCGAACACTACTCGTCGCCAATCAGTGTGTTGTAACTTGATACACATATAATAGGAATAATGCAGTAAGTCACAATACAGTTGATGCAAGCAATCACTAGATAGTATATTCAGTTAGCTAGTTAGCACACACCTGAACCACGAGATTGGCCGCAGAGGCATAATCTCCATGGCTACAGTGACACTGTGGCAGAGCCGTCTGGCGGCTGGTCGTGCACACATTTCTGCGGTGCACACTATTAGTTTTATGCATACCACTGAGTTATGAGACGTACAAAATTATGTAAATACAAAACCTCCATCCACAGTCCTGGTGAAACTATTAGCACCAAACAACTGGTGTGTCATTCTCTGCAAATGTTGTCATTGGTGTGTGCGTTCGTTTTATTATTATTATTATTATTACTTCACTTTTCTTGAATAGTGTGCATCATAGAATAACCACAGTACAAGATAATCCTTACTAAGCCTCATGTTGTGGAATTTACTAAGGTTGAGTCCAATAAAATATTAAATTCTGAGCCTCATTCAATTGGTATCACAAATCCAATTTAAGTATAAGTTTGTAGGCTTCCATGGCCGGTGTCATTTTGAATAAAAAAATTCTGGTTATTAGGCTGCGTCATTTCTAAACACTTAGCAAATGAATTGCCAATGTTTCGACCACTGTGCAGTGGTCCTCTTCAGATCCTGTTTCAATATTAGATTAGTCAGAACTGTCTTTTATCATCTCTTAGAAATCTGTTTAAAGACATACATACGTTGACTGCTACATACTTTGATGATTGAGCCGGCCGCGGTGGCCGAGGGGACTGAGGCGCTCCAGTCACGGTCTGCACGGCCACTACGGTCGGGGGGTTCGAATCCCCCATCGGACATGGATATTTGTGCCGTCCTTAGTCTTAGCTAGTTCATAAGTAGTTTGTAAGCTTAGGGACTGATGACCCCGTAGTTAAGTCCCATAAGTTCTACAAACATTTGATTTGATTTTGGTGATTGATGTCTTGAAGCCAGGCCATGGCACCTGCATAGTAATGGATGTGAGGCTCTGCTGTGGCTGGTGATAGCAACACAGCATCAGGTGTACAGTCTGTTGTGGCCACATAACATCCAACAAATTATGGGACATTAAGTGACAAACAGAAAATATAAATATGTGCATCATTTTATAATTAAGCTGCCTAATGGTTAGCACTATTTTATCTTTGTTTTGAAACTCCCCAACAGTTTAATGCCGTGCACTGGACTGCAATAAAAATGGGACTTTTGCCTTTCATGGGAAAGGCAAACTCTATCTACTGGGAAATTCTATCTATTGATCTACCTAAGCATCAATCATAACCCCATTTCACAACTTTATGTCCAAAATCTGAAATTCTTATGTTCCAAATTTCACCTATGTTCTCGTAGAAAGAAGGATATTGTGAACATGATTTAGCCTAAACTTGCGGCATTGTTTGCAGAATCAAATTTCCACTCTGCGCTGAAATGTGTACTGATATTAATTTTCCTGAGCAACTAAAATTGTGTACTGGACTGAGACTTGAAGATGACCTTTGTCTTTCACTGAAAAAGTGCACTACCAAGTGAAATACCCGAGCATGTCTCATGGCCCATAGACAGAACCTTAGTTCTCCAAGTACCATATCTCCTTCAAGAGAGTGTTTCTTGTGTATGTTAAACTAGTTGCCATGTTTATTAAGATGGTACTAACTATATTTCATTCAACTATTCCTTTTACCACCTGTGTTGCCACTTTTACCAAATAAATTTAATTTTTACAAAATTTACAATGACAGATATATTTTGAGTCTTACCTTAAAGGAACTTTTGTGTCAATACCAAAAACAGTTTTAAATTTTGCACATTATTTAATATCAAATATTTTATAAATATTACTTCAACCAAAGTGTTTGGATTAATGTTGAATGGATAATACATAATCTTTTGTCCTCTAGTATTAGTCGACTGGACATTAATTTTAAAAGGAGTTGTTGTTGTTATAGTACTCAGTCCGGAGACTGGTTTGGTTGTGGCTTTCCACCCTACTCTATCCTGAGCAAGCATCTTCATATCCTCATAAGAACGACAACCTACATCCATTTGACTCTCTTGGTCTCCCTCTGCGATTTTTACCCCACACACTTCCCTCCAATGCTAAATTCACTATTCCCTGATGTATAAGAATGTGTCCTACCAATCGATCACTTCCTTTAGTCAAGGTATTTCAGAAATTCCTTTTTTTTCAGTTCTGTTTAGTACCTCCTCATTAGTTACGCGATCCAATGTGTAGCACCACTTTTCAAAAGCCTCTATCCCCTTCCTGTCTGCACCGTTTATTGTCCAAGTTTCGCTCCTGTACAAAGCAACACTACACACAAATGCCTTCAGAAATGACTTCCTTACACTTAAATTAATATTCGATGTTATTTTACATGATGCATCACAAATAGCTGCATTAATATGTTATGCAATTTTGGAACATAAAAATCTATTATGTTCTTTACTTGTTATGTATCTTCAGTTCGTGGTAGAAAAATATTGAGTGAAATTTTACCAGTTTCAATATTTGAAATTTAGCGTCACAGTAGCTATGGCAAATAAACCATCTGAACAATTTATGAGCTGTTTTCAGTTAATCAGTCATTGTAGCATAAATATTTATTACCTCTTATAGAACCCTCAATAACAGAACATTTATGTTCCCTTGAATTCCAAAGTGGAGACCGCACCTGACGCTATGCAACCACCATTGCACAGCTGCGTCACAGGTCGTCAAATCATTCCACAGTACAGTTACTACCTACCCACAAGTAAGTCTCCTATTTCTCCTTATGGCATTCAGGCAAGGTACAAACCAATACTTTCATACAACAAATATTAGAATACACGTCATCAGAGATGAGACAGTAACACTTGTAAATTAGATTTAGTTGCAATAAGTGAAAAGTCAGATACGTTATCACACTTCTTTAGTGACATGATATGTTTTTATTCATGATCTGAATCTGAACGCACTGTTAAGGAAAAAACAGTTGTATGCCTGATCGAGATGCGATTACAGATCATGCACTTTTTCGTGGCCCCTCTCTGATCGACGGAAGTCGGCTGAGCTTGTGTGTCTACGAAATGTTTATGCTCTCTACAAACCTTACCTCGTAACAGCATTGTACACCGTAGACCTCGTCAATGTATTGTTGATTTGTGCTTCTTATTGATTATTGTTTTCCACCTTGATATTTGCTAAAATAAGTCCACATACTCTGACGACTTCTTTTAACAGAAAGCTGTCCTTGAAAGTGGTATGAAGAATGTTAATTCTGATTGATATTCAGTTACCACCCCCATGAACCACCATTGCCGAGGTGGGGTGGCTTGCGTGCCTCAACGATACAGATAGCCGTACCGTAGGTGCAACCACAGCGGAGGGGTATCAGACAAACGTGTGGTTCCTGAAGAGGGGCAGCAGCCTTTTCAGTAGTTACAGGGGCAACAGTCTGGATGATTGACTGAGCTGGCCTTGTAACATCAGCTAATGTGGCTTTGCCACACAGCTACTGCGAACGGCTGAAAGCAAGGGGAAACTACAGCCGTTACTTTTCCCGAGGACATGCAGCTCTACTGTATGGAAATGTGATGGTGGCATCCTCTCAGGTAAAATATTCCGGAGGTAAAATAGTTCCCCATTCGGATCTCCGGGCGGGGACAACTCAGGAGGATGTTGTCATCAGGAAAGACAATACTGGCATTCTACGGATCGGAACGTGGAATGTTAGATCCCTTAATCGGGTAGAAAAATTAGAAAATTTAAAAAGGGAAATGGATAGGTTGAAGTTAGATATAGTGGGGATTAGTGAAGTTCGGTGGCAGGATGAACAGGATTTCTGGTCAGGTGAGTACAGGATTATAAATACAAAATCAGTTGGGGGTATTACAGGAGTAGGATTGATAATGAATAAGAAAATAGGAATGCGGGTAAACTACTATGAGCAGCACAGTGATCGCATTATCATTGTCAAGATAGATACGAAGCCAACACCGACAACAGTAGTACAGGTTTATATGCCAACTAGCTCTGCCAATGATGAGGAGATCGAAGAAATATATGAGGAGCTAAAGGAAGTTATTCAGACAGTTAAGGGAGAGGAAAACGTAATTGTGATGGGAGACTGGAATTCGGTAGTAGGAAAAGGAAGAGAAGGAAAAATAATAGGTGAATATGGACTGGGCAGGAGGAATGAAAGAGGAAGTCGCCTGGTAGAATTTTGCACGGAGCATGATTTAATTATAACAAACACGTGGTTTAAGAATCACAAAAAAAGGTTGTATACGTGGAAGAGACCAGGAGACACCGGAAGGCATCAGATAGATTTTATAATGGTAAGACATAGGTATCGGAACCAGGTTATAAACTGCAGGACATATCCAGGGGCAGATATAGACTCTGACCATAACTTGTTAGTCATGAACTGTAGGCTGAAGATGAAAAAACTGCAGAAAGGTAGGAAAATAAGGAGATGGGACTTAGATAAATTGAAGGAACGTGAAGTTCTGGAGAATTTCAGAGGAAGATTTAGGCAACAATTGACAGAAACAGGGGGGAAAAAAACAGTAGAAGAGGAATGGGTAGCATTGAGAGATGAAATAGTGAAGGCAGCAGAGGACAAAATAGGTAGGAAGGCAAGACCTACAAAAAATCCTTGGGTATCACAGGAAATACTACAGTTAATTGATGAAAGGAGAAAATATAAAAATGTAGTAAATGAAACAGGCAAAATGGAGTACAGACGACTAAAAAATGAGATTGACAGGAAGTGCAAAATGGCTAAGCAGGAGTGGCTAGACGCCAAATGCAAATCTGTAGAAGAATGTATAAGAAGGGGAAAAGTAGATACCGCCTACAGGAAAATAAAAGAGAAATTTGGGGACAAGAAAAACAACTCTACGAATATCAAGAACTCAGATGGCAAACCTGTTATCAGCAAAGAAGGGAAAGCTGAAAGGTGGAAAGAGTACATAGAGCAGCTCTACAAAGGAAATGAACTTAGAGACGATGTTGTAGGAAGGGAAGAGGAAGTAGATCAAGATGAAATAGGAGATACTATACTCAGAGATGAATTTGACAGAGCCTTGAAAGACCTAGGTCGGAACAAGGCCCCAGGAGTAGATGACATACCCTAAGAGCTAGTAAAGTCTCTGGGAGAGCCGGCCACGACAAGACTATTTGAACTGGTGTGTAGGATGTATGAGACAGGCGAAATGCCCTCAGACTTTAAGAAAAATGTAATAATCCCCATTCCAAAGAAATCAGGCGCAGACAGGTGTGAAAATTACAGAACCATCAGCTTGATAAGTCATGGTTGCAAAATTTTAACATGAATTATCTACAGGAGCATGGAAAAGCTGGTAGAAGCTGACCTCGGGGAAGATCAGTTTGGATTCAGGAGGAACATAGGAACCCGGGAGGCAATACTCACTTTACGTCTTATCTTAGAAGATAGATTAAGAAAAGGCAAACCTACATTTTTAGCTTTTGTAGAAATGGAGAAAGCTTTTGACAATGTTGACTGGAATACACTCTTTCAAATTCTGAAGTCAGCGGGGGTAAAATACAGGGAAAGGAGAGTTATTTACAACTTGTACAAAAGCCAGCCCACAGTTATTAGACTCGAAGGGCATGAAAGGGAAGCATCAGTTGGGAAGGGAGTAAGACAGAGTTGTAGCCTTTCTCCGATGTTATTCAATTTGTACATCGAGCAGGCGGTGAAGGAAAGCAAGGAAAAATTTGGAATAGGGATTAAAGTTCAGGGGGGAGAAATAAAAACATTGCGTTTTGCTGATGATATTGTAATTCTGTCAGAGACAGCAAAGGACCTGGAAGAGCAGTTGAATGGAATGGACAGCGTGTTGAAGAGAGCGTATAAAATGAACATTAACAAGAGCAAAACAAATATAATGGAATGCGATCTTAGAAAATCAGGCGATGCTGAAGGAATTAGATTAGGTAACGAAACAATGAAGGTGGTAGATGAGTTTTGTTACTTGGGTAGTAAATTAACATGCGATGGTCGCAGTACAGAGGATATAAAATGCAGAATGGCAATGGGAAGAAAAAATTTTTGAAAAAGAGAAATTTGCTAACATCGAATATTAATTTAAGGGTAAGGGAGTCTTTTCTGAAGGCATTTGTGTGGAGTGTTGCCTTGTACGGGAGTGAAACATGGACGATAAGCAGTGCGGACAGGAAGAGAATAGAGGCTTTTGAAATGTGGTGCTACAGAAGAATGCTGAAGATTAGGTGGGTAGATCGCATAACTAATGAAGAGGTACTGAACAGAATTGGTGAAAAACGCAATTTTTGGCATACCCTGACTAAAAGATGGGATCGCTTGGTAGGACACATTCTTAGACATCGGGGAATCGTAAATTTAGCATTGGAGGGAAGTGTGTGGCGGAAAAATCGCAGAGGGAGACCAAGAGACGCGTATAGTAAGCAGATTCAAGTGGATGTGGGTTGCCGTTCTTATGAGGAGATGAAAAGGCTTGCTCAGGATAGAGTAGGGTGGAGAGCTGCATCAAACCAGTCTCCGGACTGAAGACCATAACAACAACAACATTCAGTTTCGACAATAAAAAAGAGGCAGAAAGAGTTGTTACACCAGCCTAATAAGTCCATTTAAAATATTAGTATCTCGTAGGTATGTGTTCCAGTTTTCTATTACTCAAACATTAAAGTGATACTTAATTTCGTGTACCATCTGTAATGCCTTAACCCCTTACATGTTGTTTCTTTTAAAACCTGTAATCTATACGCCGTAAGCTGTCGGAACTGGGGGAAAGAGGCGGGGCTTGTTCTAACAGCAAATGCGCTACAAGCTGAATGCAAGCTTCAGCTCCCAACATTCTCCGCTCAGGGGCCACGTTTAAGTACGTGATCTCTGGGCATAAATAGACGTAAAAGACTGACGTTTTCATTAGTTTCTTAGACCGATGTCTTAATCCAGAAATAAATGATAATCTTAGCACTGCACCAGGAGTTGCATGAAGCTCCTATTGCTGCTGAGAGGTAACCGCTGAAGATACGTAATATAGTGCAATTCACAGATCTCATACTTCATAAAGTTGTGGAATAGAATACAGTGTATTGATGATTTGTTAACTAAGTACAATCAGATGTCACATATCAAATATGTTCACAAATTGCGTTATACTAGTACCTAAACGACGATACAATTAATTTTTTTCCCGGCAGGGACTCGAACCCAGCACCATTTGCTATTATATAATCGGAAGGAATATTGCTGCTATATTTATTGTTTCTTCCGGGCACTCCAACGCTGCACATACCATCACTGATACCATGAGGCGTCAATTATCACATTGGCGTTCACCAGTACTTAGGATCACACCGTTCGTACAGACGTGGAAGGGTTTGGTATTTTTCGAAAACTTTGTTTAGCTTCGTAGAGCATGGACATTTGCAATTTTGATTTGAAACAAGGCTGAGTCCTGCGTTCTTTATTGGCGTTACTGGAGGTGTATATGGTATTTTTGGGGCCGTTAAAAACTGTTACCCCCAGCGGGAATCGGACACATACCTTAGCTATTACAAGTTAAACTCATCTCGGCCTCCAGCGAATTACAGATGCGTTAGCATAATGTTCTGTCATAACGGAGTACTCATTAGACAATACGACCAGTCAAAGAGCTCAGAGGTGTCTGGCTAGGTAAGACATTCTTGGCCGCAAGGGATGGCCACATAGTGTGAGGCGCCTTATCGCGTATTTTGCATGATATTATACTACCTTTTAGTATGCTTCATTACGATTTGGTATGGAATTTTGTAATAAGCTTATTTAACTATGAGGTCATTATAATCAAGATTGTTGGGTAGCTGTTGGCACGATAACTTGAATATTAAGCATTTTTATAGTTATGAGGAGCGTGGATTATGCGTTAGAAAAATAAAATCTGAAATTGGGAAAGTAACTTCGTTTTGACATCTATTATTCACGACGTTCAGGAACACAAACGGACTTCGATGAAGGAATTTTCTGTGATTTACTAGTATGGTCAGTGACAAGGTATCCGATAACTGGCAAGTGTGTCGAGCAATTATTCTTCTCGGTGTGGTTGCCTTCAATAGTCATACTGACGTTACAAAATAGCAATGTGGATTCTGATACAATGTCGCATCGAAAATGTGATTACATACGAAGCATAATAATCAACTGGTAGGGATGGGGGAGAACTTCAGAGTCTGCCATTTCAAAGGTTAGATACTGGGATTTGTCGGAATAGATGTCCATTTTAATGGAGACATTAGTGCTTGCACGGTAAGGTTCAGTTATTAATTATATCCACGTGCTTTTCAAGAGTCAACGACAGAGAAATAATGACAATGGTTTAAAAAAAAAAAAAAATCTGCCAAGCACAAAATTGTGAAAAGAAGCACGGAGATACAGATAAATATTTCAAGGGAGGGGTAGCAGGAGGGAGGGCGGGAACTAGGAATGAACATGAGTGCAGAATTGGAAAATA
The DNA here is from genome assembly GCA_026315105.1 of Locusta migratoria. Taxonomy (NCBI): domain Eukaryota; kingdom Metazoa; phylum Arthropoda; class Insecta; order Orthoptera; family Acrididae; genus Locusta; species Locusta migratoria. The sequence continues at coordinate 545,805,184 of CM048744.1, forward strand.
AAAGAGTGAAATGCTTGCAAAGTACTCCTTACTTAGACATCTATCACAGTTTGTTTTAGGGCCAAGAGAAAAGGAACGAATGTTTTACAGAATGAAGGATGGATTATCGGAGATATAAAAGAACACTGCTTCATAGAGAGGACCCATGAACAGTAAAGAAAGCAGACATTAAAAGAGACAGTACTGTTTAAATGGAAACCACTTTATTTATTTATTTATTTATATTTTCTACAGCTTTTTCGTGGAATAGACCAAAAGGGCAACTGTTATAATGTAATGGTGGCGACAGAGAGAAATAGAGAATGGAGGAAAAATTAACAATGAATAAATGCAAGACAAATAATTTGCACATTTTATGATGGACGGAGGCTGTATTAATGGGTGGAGGGATGGAGAGAGACGTATTTGAAATAACAAAAATTACTTTAACAGCGTTCATCTAAAGTGATTACTCTGTATGCAAGGAGGCTCGGTATAAATGAATAAAAATAGGATATTGACTGAAATGAGAAGCATTGAATTAAAATTTGTGCCATGGGCGGGAATCGAACCCAGACCTCCATACTTTCTTTAATCCAATGATTTTCCTTTCACTCAATGTCTTTGACATACTGACACGGAAAGCTGTCTCTAGATATATAAATTTATAATAAAACAGGATAATAAAGGCACTGTATATTTAAAAAAATCAATTTAAAAGCAGCTCAAAGGAAAAAGAAACTCATATTTTATTTCTTCCATAGTCCCTCACTTATGAGATTGAAAAAGAAAAAAAAAAAAAAAAAAAAAAAAACATTTTAAAGGACTAATAATTTATTCAGAGTCCCTCATTATTTGTTTCTTCCATAATACATCTCAGCGTAGAATCTATTACACCATCGGACCAGCTTCTCTACATTAAGAGTGATGACTCTATGTCGAATTGATTGCTCACAGTGAGACGGCCTGATTTGTATTTCGAATTTCTGCTCTTACTATGATGCCAGGAAGCAAACATTCTGTATTTAAATACAATGAAAGAATCCCTGAGACGGATTTACGTCTCAAATATGTCAAAGACATTATTGATAGATCTGAAGCATTGAATTAAAATTTGTGGTGCGGCCGGGAATCGAACCCGGACCTCCATGCTTACTAGGCAGACGTCTTAACCGTTAGACTACCACACCACTAAGGATTAAGGCGCCTCGGAATAGTCTATGTACTACTTCCCTCCACAACACAAACTTTAATTCAGCTTCTTTGTTCCAAAGATAATTGCCACTACTGCCAAGGCTCTCCATGCAGCGGAATAGCACCTCAGCAATGGACATGGTGGAACAATCCTGTTATGATGATATAAATATCAATTAAATACAATGAAAGAATCCCTGAGACGGATTTACGTCTCAAATATGTCAAAGACATTATTGATAGATCTGAAGCATTGAATTAAAATTTGGAACAAAGAAGCTGAATTAAAGTTTGTGTTGTGGAGGGAAATAGTACATAGACTATTCCGAGGCGCCTTAATTGTTAGTGGTGTGGTAGTCTAACGGTTAAGACGTCTGCCTAGTAAGCATGGAGGTCCGGGTTCGATTCCCGGCCGCACCACAAATTTTAATTCAATGCTTCAGATCTATCAATAATTCTGTATTTACATCAGAGCCCCACTTTGTGCTGTGCTGGGGACTGATGGCCACCACCGCGACCGCCAGCTTGCTGTCTTCCACTAAGCCTCACCTTGGCACGAGCGGTGGTTGACCGGCCAGCCCGTAGCTCGCAGGCCATGGCTAATACAGGCATAGACCGCAAAACCAGGCTCAAACGTTTCTGCCAACCTACACAAGTGTGTACTATTAACTTCCACAGCTAGAGCTATTTTGCTATAAAATGAGCAGCCATTTTATCTTTTGACATTTCATTCAAATATTTAACGAAGTTAAAGAATAGAATCATGATAAACGTAGCTACCACATAATGTTTCACCTAGATAGCAATCATATGACTCAGGAAACTATCTTTTCTGCGCTCTGCATTAGATTTAGACATAAGAAAATATGTATTGAACCTAGAAAACTACGCATGTTGTAAAATTAAACAATTCTTTATATATGTAGTATATCATTCACGTTTTGTGCACTTATAAAGTGTTCTCAATGTCTCTGAAACAATAAGTGCTACAGAACAGAAATTAGCTTCCGCTGAGACCCTTCATTTACACGATTGTTCTGTTATTCACAGTGTTTTCGTAATGGGTTCATAGGATCACTTTAGTTTCTCGACTGTTCCATGCTTATACGAAGATCGAGAAAAACAAGTGCCAAAAAGGATATGTGCGAGTTCTAGTTACCATTATATTATTCTTAAAATTCAAATCAAATGTTCGAATGTGTGTGAAATCTTATGGGGCTTAAGTGCTAAGTTCAACAGTCCCTAAACTTACACACTACTTAAACTAACTTATTCTAAGGACAACACACACATACCCATGCCCGAGGGAGGACTCGAACCTCCGACGCGAGCAGCAGCCCGATCCATGACATGGCACCTTAGACCTCACGGCTACTCTTCGTGGCCTTCTTACAATTGTAACATGATACTTGGTACGGTAATGAGCACAAAAGCTCTTTGCATTCGTAGGAGAAGGTTGGTGATTGAAATCTCATAGAAGAAGCGTGCTACACTGAAAACGCTTTTGTTTTAATATTTTGCTTCCCCACCTTATCCCCCTGCCCTCTCCGCCCTCTCCACAAACTAAATTTAAATAAATAAATAAATAAATAAATAAATAAAATAATAATAATAATAAAACGGACATCCGAGACCTTCTTTGCGCTAATTCACTATACCGCACAATCTGATATCTTTTTCCAACTTTTTCAGTGTCCTCCCTCTATACCGTCTGGTAATAATCGCACATTGCTCAGCAATACTGCGGAAGAGGTGGAGCATTTGTAGGGTTTATAGTCTCTTAGGGAGACCTTTTAATCTTCTAATGGTTGTGTCAATAAAAGACCGCTTGTATTATCTTCGCCAAAAAATGTATATTTCCTAGTTAACGTGTTTTTCAATTGTACCCATCAGAAATTTTGTTAGGTGCATAATCTATAAATTTTTTTTGTTTTTCGATTTCTCAAGGCCTGACGAAACTTTTGTGGTAATCATGTGGTGAACTATACGCATATTTATGTTTAGGGTCAATTGTCGCAATTTGCACCATGAAGATATAACTTCAATATCATTTTAAAATTGGCTTTGCTTTTCTGAGGTGCTTACTAGACAGCAGCATAATCTGCCACAAATATTTCTCAGTTCGATATAGCAGTAGAGTGCGCCTCGGTTGCACAGTGGTAGAGTGCCAGACTACAAATCCAAAGGTCGCGGGTTCGATCCCCGCCAGGTACCTAGGATTTTTATCTGTCGCTTTCCACTTCTTTCACCAGTGTTGCTGATGTGAAAAATACCGAGTAGCACCGTGGTTCGGAACCCACGTTAAACTGTAGGTCCCCCTATAACTGGCTCGGTAAGTCAGTTCCAAGGTCGGAGGAAGGCAACGGCATACCACCTCCAAACAGGACCATGCCTAGTAAAGAGCCTCAAAGAGCAGTAGGAACTGGTCCCGAATTCCGGCTGGGCACAACTGTTCAACTTCCCCAATGCGTGCACTCAGTGGCCACAAGCAGCTTGTGTCAGATTATTTCTTTTAATCTAGATTCTTCTCTGTCATTCCAGGAAGCAGTACAACTATCACCAGAGATGATCCACCATTTTGTCATTTCACTATGATAGTCGTACCAGGAAGATCATTTGTCTACAGGCAATGTCTTCTCGAGTGGTCCAACACCTTAGTAGAACATCTTGTGCACACATTATGCATGTCTTAATTACTTCTCTTACGACGTGAAATTGAGCATTGAAGTATTTATAGTGAGGGAGACGAATGGAATATTGCACAGATATATAAAGAAAATAAAAGTAATCCACTGAGTTACAGATCCATTGTATTGATATCGACATGTTCCAGTTGTTTGAACAAATACTTTTTCCAGCGTTATGGAATATCTAGAAAAATATCACATATTAACATCAAACTGGCAAAGATTTCTAAATCTTTACTCTTGTGAGACTTTGGCGATACTATATTTGCATGAACTACTGAGTACTCTCAAACTAATTTCGAATCTATACAGTGCCAAAGCGATTTTTGGTATCTTCAACGCCTCAGCGGAGTGGCTAAGCGCATTGAGGTGCTATGCTCTGATGCGCAAGGCCGCTCCTCGTCGGGGGTTCGAATCCCCCCCTCGGGCATGGATGTTTGTGTCGTCTTTAGTATTAGCTAGTTTAGGGACTGATGACCCCGCAGATCAGTTCCTTAAACTTAACAAAAAAAAGTTTTTCAGTCATAATCAACTTTGAAGCATATTGCTTTCCAAAGATGTGCGACTGGACTCGTGATGTCCTATCTGCAAGGGAATAGTTTGCAGTAACAGATGAAGAGTCATCTAGTGAAAAGGACGTGGCGAGTGTAATTCTTCCAGCAAAGTGAAGTAGACTTTTCCTGATTCAAATATATATTCGAAATATTTAATGATCAAACAGAATATTGATCTTAGATTTGAGGCAGTTAATGCTGCCCACTACTAAACTCAGAAAAGCAAAGTCTTCACGGCGGAAATGGCGACAATTGACCTTAAACATCACTATGCATTTGGCTCTGAACATAAGTACTCAGAGTTTCGTCAGCATTCTAGATATCGATAAGCAAAATAAATTTGAAGGTTATACATATAAAGAAATTCCTGCGGGTGCAATTAAAAACAATGTTAACTGTGAATAACACATGTTTTGGCGAAGGTGAAACAAACGGTCTGTTATTGACACTACCATTAGAAGATTTACACATCTCCTAAGGAGACTGCCATTCCTACAATTGTTCCCCCTCTTATGCAGTATTGCTGAGAAGTGTGCGATTATTAACTAACGGGATAGAGGGAGGACGTCCAGAAGGTGAAAAAATATATCAGATTATAGCTCGCACATTTGCTATTTGGCACTTGTATTTATTATTATTATTATTATTATTAGTAGTAGTAGTAGTATTTCGAGCTTAGTATAAGTGTGCAACAGTCGAAAAACTGAAGCGATTCTATGAACCCATTACGAAACACATCACTGTGAATAACAGAACAACCGTGTAAATGAAGAGCCCCAACAGAAGGTAATTTCCGTTGTTAAGCACTTATTGTTTACAGACACATTGAAAACACTTTATAAGTACACAAAACGTGAATGATATATTACATTTATACATTTGTGTTGTTGCCACCAGAACTGTTTAATTTTACAACATGCTTACATTTATAACTACATATTTCATTACATCTAGATCTAATGCAGAGCGCTGAAAAAAGAGAATAATTTTCTGTGTCATGTGATTGCTATCTAGGTGAAACATTATATGGTAGCTACGTTTATCATGATTCTGTTCTTTAACTTAGTTAAATATTGTAATAAAGTGCAAAAGATAACGTGACTGCTCATTTTATAGCAAAATAGCTCTAGGTGTGGTAGTTTATGCTACACGTTAGGGTAGGTTTGCAGAAATTTTAATACTTGAAGGGTTGAGTCTGGCTTTGCGACCGGGACCTGTATTGCGAGCTATGGGCTGGCTGGTCAACCACAGCTTGTGCCGAGGTGAGGCTTGGTGGAAGCCAGCCAGCTGGCGGTCGCGGTGGCGGCCAACAGCCCTCAGCACGGCGCAAAGCGGGGCTCTGACGTAAATACAGAATGTTTACTTTCTGGCATCATAGTAAGAGTGGAAAGCAGAAATACAAATCAGGCTGTCTCACTGTGTGCAATCAACTCGAGATAGAGTCGTCACTTTTACTGAAGAGAAGCTGGTCAGATGGTGTTATAGATTATATGCTGAGATGCATAACAGAAAAACCAAAAAAATGAGGGATTCTGAATAAATCATTAGTCCTTAAAATGTTTTTTTTAAATCTCGTCTTCATTTTCATATTTCCTAAGTGAGAGACTGTGGAAGATCTCTTGGCAACAGAAATGAAATATGAGTTTCTTTTTCCTTTAAGCTACCTTTAAATTGAAGTTGTTTTTTTAAATATACAGTTCCTTTATTATTCTATTTGTATTATAAATTTATATACCTACTGACAATATGTTAAAGTATGAAAGGAAAAGTATTGAATTAAAGTAAGTATGGAATTTGGTTTCGATTCTGGCCCATGGTACAAGTTTTAATTCAACAGTTTTCCATATCAACATATCAAAGACATTGAGTGAAGGGAAAAGCATTGAATTAAAGTAAGTATGTAGGTCTGGGTTCGATTCCTCCCTGTGGTACAAATTTTAATTCAATGCATCTCCTTTCAGTCAATATCCTATTTTTATTACATTTATACCCAGCCTCCATGCATACAGAGTAATCCGTTTCGATGGACGCTGTCAAAGTAATTTTTGTTATTTCAAATACGTCTCTCTCCTCCCCTCCATCCATTAATACACCCTCCGTCCATCATAAAATATGCAAATGATTTGTCTTGCATTTATTCATTGTTAATTTCTCTTCTTTTCTCCCTCTCTCACTCGCTGTCGCCGCTTGTACATAATGACCTCAGTTACCTCAAAACGCTATAATCAAATCTATTGTTTTCCGTTGACAACATACTTTCTCTTTTAATTTACGCTTTCGTTACTATCAGTCCTCTCTATGAGACCGTGTTCTTTCATACCCCCTTAACAATAACAAATTCTTCGTTCTGTGAAATACAGAGCTCTGGTGTTTCGATTGACCTCCTCTGCTTTCATCCCAACAGACTATATTTTTACATATGCTATATCTTTACCGTTTTAGAAACCGTTTTCTAATGCGTAAACGACGCTCCTCGCATCTTTTAAGATGCGTAATATTCCATTTATTATGGTAAGAGCTATGTTACATTCTTGAGCGCCGCGCAGACTAGCTGCGCGGTTTAAGGCGTCATGTCTTGAATTGGGCTTCTGCTCGCGTCAGTGGTTCAAGTCTTTGCTCGGTCTTGGGTGTCTGTGTTGTCATTAGGTTAAGATAGTTTAAGGAGTGTGTGGGGACTGATGACCTATAAGATTTCACACACATTTTTCATAGAAACTTGAACAAAACGAGACTATAATTAAATAAGCATACAGCAACATGTCATACAAAATCACCACAGAGTATGCTGAAACGTAGTATATTATCATACGCAATGGTACATAATTCTACATACTGTATATAACTTTTTTGTTACAGTCCTAATGGACAAAACACCTGAGGTCATTAGTCCCTACCTAGCCTTACATGCTACTTTAATTAATTTACGCTAAGGAATACCCGCATACATACACACACACACACACACACACACACACACACACACACACACACAAAACTATACATGCCCGAGGAAGGAGCCGAACCTCTGGCTGCTGGAGCGACCGCAACTCCGCGACAAGACGCCTCAGACCGCGAGGCCAAGAAATTACTTTTTACGTAGACAGATACCGCCGAACTTTTTTTGCTTCTCATACCATGTGTTCTACACTTCATTTTGACGAAAAACGTTATACTACCACATCTGAAAATCGGTAGTTGGTCGGACTGATGCCATCTTGTAATGGCTAAGATATGGTTTGATTCCTGCTGGGGAAACAGTTTTTAAGAATCGCAAACATCGCCCTCTCCACCTCCAATAGCCGCAAGTAAAGAATTTAGGACTGTGGCGTCCTTCAAATCACATTACACATGTCTATTCGCCACTGACTAGAACAAAGTTGGATTAGTTTTCGTTGTTTCTTCAAAATGCCAAACCCCTCCAGGTCTCTACGAACGGCGCGATCCTAATTACTAGTGAACGAGAATGGGAGAGTTGTTACCTTGTCATCTGAGGTCAACGCTGACTATATGCGCGTGATTGGAGTCCCAAGCAGCACAAAGTTATTTATTGCGCTACTTCTAGCCGAACATGTGCACATCCCGCTAATGGTGAGAAAACAGTAAATATTTTATCTCTATGCGTATATATGTGTAAAACAATAGCGAATAGTGCCGGGTGTGAGTCCCTGCTGGGGAAAGAAGTTAACTGTATCGACGTTTCAAGTTCAAATATACCATTATTTGTGAATTTATTTAATATCTGACGCGTTATCGTGCTTAGTTAACGACTCATATAGGTTCTGCGTTTTATTCCATAATTTTATGACGATTGTCACCTATGAGTTGCACTGTAGCCTATATATACCTTTAGTGGTTACCTCTCAGCAACAATTTGAATTTCATGCAATTCCTAGTGCAATTTAAGGTTAACCATACATTTCTGGGTTCGGACATTGGCCTTGTAAAGAAAATGTCAATGTTTTACGTCTCTGTATGCCTAATCGAACAGAACTGCAAGCCTTTTTTGGTTAACAGTGCGTTCAGATTCAGAGCACGAACAAAAACTCATCATGTCATTGAGTTTGATAAGGTATCCGATTTGTCACTTATTCTAATGAAATTGAATTTACGTTGCTTTCTCGTCTCTGATAACTTGTATTCTAATGTTTTTTGTATGACGGTATTGAATTACATGTGGACTGACTGCCATAAGGAGCAATGTTCTCTACTGCTTCTGATGGTACCCATTATGAATAGCCGAACGACTATACGCCACAGGGGTTTTGTATGTAGAGCACCCGCAACACAGCTACGTTCGTTTGGTGGCATTCAGCAGTGATCCTCTTTTTTTTTTTTTTTTTCCTGTCAAATATACAATATATGTAATGATGAGAAGGTAGTCACTGAGTTATATAAAATGCAAGTAAAGCTCTATTATGTTAATAGGGACTTCACACACAACTAAATAAACAACATGTAAACAATTGTCTTGGCACACCAGACTTTTGGAAGTGATTCCAAATCGCTGTGTAATATTTTATTTTTATTTAACAATGGCTATTTCGGCTACAAAGCCATCATCAGGTAAATACCTGTAATGTGGTTTTCCATATAAGATCGTTGTCATGCCACCAATATCGTACAGTTATAATAAATTGCTGTAGCTGTCATTTGCTGGTGTATTTCAACGACATTCTATTATACATTAGTTACCGGTTGTTGACTTCGGGAACCTCCCTAAAAGATCGATCCCAACACAGTGGAATGGAGCTGCTGCAGGTGGAATTGGTATGAGATGCCCTGGAGGTAATTGCGGCACATGCTTCCATCGTTGGCACTCTTTATGGTGACTCACATAGTGCTTGACAGATCGGTAGAGACCTTTCCAGTAATACCTGCATCTGATTCTATCTAGGGTCTTCGCGAATCCCAGATGACCGGATATTGGAGCATCGTGGAAATATTTGAGAATAGCTAGCTGGGGATGAGCTGGAACGACCAGTAGCCATTTGGGGCCCAGTGGATCGTAGTTGCTCTTATACAATGTTCTGTTTATACGTTGGAACTCTCCATTGGTCGGTTCTCCTTTGTCCAAGGCCTCTATGGTTTTTAATAGTGCTGGATCTTCCCTCTGTTCAGCTGTAACCTCACCTAATTCAGTGAGGGCTGAAATTTCATTCATACTGTTGTGTTACACTAATGGATTCCTCGAAAGGCAGTCGGCATCCTTGTGTTTGCGCCCGTTCTTGAATATCACTGTGACATCATACTCTTGGGGTCTTAGTGCCCATCTTGCTAGTCGACCTGATGGATCCTTCAAGCTAGTCAGCCAACACAAAGAATGGTGGTCTGTCACGACGGTGTATGGTTTGCCGAATAAATACAGCCAGAACATGTTGATAGCCCAGATAACTGCAACACATTCTTTCTCAGTTGTAGAATAGTTTCTCTCAGACTTTGAGAGTACTCTTGATGCATAGGGTAGCACCTTCCTGAACTTGTACAAGCACTCCGCCAATCCCATAACCACTGGCGTCTGTATGAAGTTCCGTTTCCGCATTCTCGTTGTACAACGCTAGCACTGGTGCGGAAGTTAGAGCCTCCTTAAGTGCCCAGAAAGCTCTTTCTTTTGTCTCATCCCAGTAAAAATTGGCGTCTCCCTGCAGAAGTTCTTGTAATGGACGTGCCTTGTTACAAAATCCTTTTATGAAATGTCGGTAGTATGAGCGCAGCCCGAGAAAACTTCTCACATCATGAATGTGCTGAGGAGTTGGAAATTCTGTGACTGCCCTTACTTTATTTGGATCAGGACGAACACCATCTCCGTTGACTAGGTGCCCCGGGATTTTTATCTCTTTGGCGATGAAGAGGCACTTCTTTGGATTGAGGTAGAGTCCTGCAGCCTGAACACACTTCAACACAGTTAACAGGCAACTCAGATGTTCTTCAAATGTTTTCAAGAAAAATGACAATGTCATCTAAATACCAAAGACACGTCGTCCACTTAAGGTGTCGAAGAAAGTTGTCCATCGTGCGTTCGAATGAGGCTGGAGCATTACATAATCCAAATGGCATTACTTTAAATTCATAGAGGCCGTCCGGTGTAATAAAAGCCGTCTTCTCCCTGCCAGCTTCGTCAACCTCGATTTGCCAGTAACCTGTTTGCATGTCCATAGTTGAGAAGTATGTAGCTCCTTTCAAGTAGTCTGTGTTGTCAATGTGCGGCAATGGGTAGACATCTTTCTTTGTGATTCTGTTCAGCCGTCGAAAGTCGACACAGAATCGCCACGTGCCATCCTCCTCCTTTACGAGGACCACCGGAGACGACCAAGGACTCTCCGAAGGTTGAATAATGTCATCTCACAACATCATCTCCACTTCCTCCCGAATTATCCGTCTTTCAGCTGGCGACACTCTATACTAACACTGGCTAATTGGTGGATGATCCCCAGTATTGATACGATGCCTTATCATGGGTTGTTTCGTCTGACTTTTCCCATGATGTGTAAATGCACCTGAAAATTGGCGTAGTATAGCTAACACCTGCTGGCATTGTTCCTTGGTCAGTCTGGGCGCTATTGGCAGTTCCACGTTTGTTTCCTCCAGCATGTTGTCTGTACTAACAGCAGAGCATGGGTCTTTGTTGATGACTGAGTTCACCGTCCTGGATTGGTTCAGCTGACCTGATACACATTCCTTTGGGAATAAGTTGTGACTGCTCTTGACAATTAGTGATCCAAATCTCTCCTCGACCTCCAGTAATGCTTATGATAGCCTCTGGTATGTAAATTTCTTTGGTGAGCCTGATAAACTTTTTACTATCAACAAGCACTTCACAGTTTAATTGCTCACTTGTGTTTGTGATTGCAACTCTTTCATCGTCAATGGCGGGATCGTCACATTGTCAACGGCAAGTAACTTCCCAGAAAATTCTGTATATCTTTTACCTGTTGGAACAACTTCCTCAATTTGCAGCTCAGATCTTTCACAATCAATGATAGCTTGGGATGCATGAAGGAAGTCCCAGCCGAGGATGACATTGTGACTACATTCTGTTGAAATGATTAATTCAAACGGCTGGGTCTTGTTGTTATGGTTATTCTTGCGAAACAAGTTGCTGCTGGCTGGATGTACTTTCCATTCACGACCTTCAGCACAGTTGCACCCGTATCACAGAACATTGTCTTCTTTAGTATGTGGCGGTAATTACCCGACAATACAAAGAATGATGCTCCTGAATCAACAAGTGCCCGGACAGGTTGGCTGTTTATTATGACATCGATGAGATTTCCTGACATCTTAGCAACTGTTGTCCATGGAGGATTTTCATCGGCGGTGGCCTCACCTCCGTAGACGGTTGCCTTGCTTAGTTTTCCTGGGTGTGGCGGCTAGGGGAGTGGCTGGTACCTCTGTACAGCAATGATGAACGGCTGCAGCGCCTCGAGGAGTGACCTCGTCTGGGGTACGGTGATAGGCTTCTTCCCATAGGTCGACTGAACTCATCAGCAGGTGATTGCCTGGGATAGAAATGCTCCGATGGCTGATGTCTTGCGGCAAAATAATCATTGAATACTCGCCTTCTCTCTCTGCAGTAGCATACGACATGTTCAGGGAGCCCACAGTGGAAACACAGTGGTGTGTTGTCTTCTGTCCTCCAGACATCTGTTCTTCCGCGGGGCATCATAGTTGGCGAGGGAGTTGGTTGTGGCCGCGTCAGCTGGTTCATGGGCTGCCGTTTGGCGGCTGCAGCATAAGTCATAGCAGGGGGACGCCTTTCTTCACATCAGGTGCGATTGGTGGGGCAGACAGGAGCTAATGCATGAAATACCTCTTCCTTAGCGGCGTCGGCTCCCTTGTCACTTACAGGGCTTACATCCGTGACCATGATCTGATGCTCACTTGGTCTAATAGTCCCAGCTGCCATAAACTGTTGTAATTCTTCTCTCAATTTGTCGTATGAGGGAAGCAAAGTCATGCTGGTCTTCCACAACGGCCATAGGGACTACATTGGGGAGCCTGTCATACTTCTTTTGTCCAACCCTCCTTTGTTGCATCTCTTCAATACGCTGGCACCACTTGATGAACTCTTCCATCATAGCGACGTCTTATCAGAAGGGCTGGTACACGTCTTCTGCGATACCCTTCATCAGGTGTGTGATTTTGTCGGACTCAGTCATATTCAGATTGACTACGTTGCACAGGGCCAAAACGTTCTGTATGTATGACTGGCTGCTCACCATGTCGTTGGGCCTGGTTTTTCAGCTGTTCTTCTGCTGAGTGGATTTGTCGCTAGCGGTCACCAATCATCATCTTGAGTTCTGTCTGGAACGTTTCCCCAGTCATTCAACTTGTCTTCGTTGTTTTCGAACCATTGCTGGGCCGTTCCATCCAGGTAGAAATAAACGTTGGCCAAGCACATTGTATGATCCCACCTGTTGTACTTGTCAACTCGGTTGAACCCTTTTAGCCATTTACTGGGGTCCTGTCCAGCGTCTCCAGAGAACAGACGTGTGTCTGATCTGCAGCTGGCTTACCGCTGGTTTCGTGTCCATCGTTCTGCTGATAATATGGACTTACGGAAGGATGTACTTGGTATATCCCTTGTATTCCGGTTGTAGTCCTTTTAAGCGACGGCTTTTACATTGCCTAATCGGAGCCACAGTGATGGTGTAGTTGCACAGGATACCCGGCGCGTCCACCAAACAATGTCACATTGAAATGGAAGCAGGCTTGACTTCGAAGGCAACTGAACACAGCACTTATACTGAAAGGAGGTTTATTATGAACTTAACACACACAGCACTAACTGCCCCTCAGGCAGAGTGCTCTGCTATTTACACACAGACAGAATGTACCAGAAATTAGAAGAATAGTTAACATAAGAAACAAGTAGTAATTACAAGTGAACATAAGAAAGATGTAGAACATTCTTCAATTGTTAATTACAAAGAAATAAATTTTTGCCAGTAGACAGGATTGAACTGGCAACCTTCAGCACCGCAATCGGTGACGCTATCCCCTGCGCCACTCCGGTAGTCGGTTTATGTGGTGTCTCGCGGCAATAACAACTGTAAACATTAATGTACAGCTTAACAACACTGATTTTCATGATTATTTACTGCAGCAAATACTCTAAACGTACACATGGGTACAGTGACACCAGATAGCTCCTATCTATGTTATCGCAACACAGTTACTTAAGGATCAAAAACTTGGACTGAATAATGTGACATGGAAATTACCATATATAAGCTGAATCAAAGAAAGACATGTTCTAAGTTTCACTTGAATGGTATATCAGTTTAGTTGTGACAACACACTATTAAAATGTTCTTCTCACAAATTTAATTCATAAGTAGGTAATATGCAGTACCTCTCCTCAGATTATAGGCAGAACTGCAATAGGAAGTGAATATTCAGAGTAACTGCTGATCTTAGCTTCTGAATAGTTGCCGAAGTACCAATGTCCTGAATGAAATTTGCATAGCAGATCCTTCTAGCAATGGGACTGTGAGGTGTGGTGTGTTGAGTGCATTGAGAATTTCTCGAACTGCTAGTGCTCAAGCAATTCTTGAGAAGCTCACGAGGAACAGTGCATCTCTTGTGTGTCACTTGACTGGGGCATTATGTGCTAGGTTATCTGAACTGATCTCTGATGCTGACAGGCAACACTTTTAGCTCACTGTAAATGTTTCAAATATGGACACATGATAATCAGAGTCCTGGAGTTGCCAGTACTTAAAAGACTGCTGCAACATATGTCTTAAAAATCTCTCTAATATAGCAAAAAATATAACTGGCATGACAAGACTTAAAATTACAAAACATATCTAGCAATCTAACACAGAGGTCAAAGGATACAGAAGCTCAGTCTTCTATTCATGCAAATCAGACAAAATACCCAAGTCTGTATGTATGTTATCCATTCAAATAAATTAAAAGGACATTCAGTAAAAAGTTTGGATAGTGCCAGCACAGTATGACATTATTGGAAAACTCTACTTCTTAATTTTGATTCCAATAACATAACAAGCATCACAATTAGTACTGTGCGACCTTTTGAACAGTATGAGGATAGAGGAAGTAACAGTCAGAATTGTAGTTGTAAATTGTGGTAACTGCATTCAAAATGTACCAGAGCTTTAAGCTGAAATCATAAGAATGGAACCTGAAATGTTTGTAGGTACTTAATGCTGGCTAAAACTGAAGGTACTGTAAGCGCTGCCGAAACTTTTTGTACAAAAATTAAAAGTATGTAAGCAGTTCTTGACTGTAATTTGTGTAACATTTCCCTCTTATTTAAGTATATAAATACATGCAAAATGCCTTTTTTATTTTTTTTAAAGAAAGGCAAGGAAATGCCCATCGACATTTGGGGTCATTAGAGAGAGTAAACGCTCAGACTTTTGTTACAAGTGGGAAAGGAAAGCAGCCGTGGCATATAAAAGGAACCATTGTGCATTTTCCTGGAGTGATTTACGGAAATCATGGAAAATCTAAACCTGAATGGCCAGTGTTCAGTGTGCTACTTCACTTGGTTTTTTCCTTCCGAGTTTGTGAGACAAGGTTTTTTTCCTTCAGAGTTTGTGAGACCACAATAGAACTGGCAGAGATGGAGGGGACACAAATGCAGATGGAGCATTGGTTTTTCCACCGTGGCAATGTACCTTGATGCAAAGGCGTCACAATGTGTATCAGTCTTTGGTAGACGACATAATCCCTTGCCCCATGTATCTTACTCACCTGTTGTTAACTAGTTCCTTTTAGTTTGGGCACACTAACATTGGGGCACACTACAAAAATTTATGTAATATTAAAAGAACTGAAAGTTACCAGAATACTATTGTCCTGGATCAAGGAGGAAAGCTTGGAGTTTAACGTCACGTTGACAGCATGGTCATTAGAGACGAAGCTTGCGCTCTGAGTGTTTGGATAAGGATGTGGAAGGAAATCAGCCATGCCCTTTAAAGGAGCCATCACGGCATTTGCCTGGAATGATTTAGGAAAATCATGGAGAACTTAAATCTAAATGGCCGGAGGTGGATTTGAACCACCGTCCTCTGAATGTGAGTCCGGTGTGTTACCACTGTTACCAACCTCAATCGGTTGTGCTGGATGAAACTTTCATAATGCACAGGCTCTTTGCCAGATACAAAAAGAACACACACACAAAAATTCCAGCTTTCGCAACTGTTTGTTGCTTCATCAGGAAAAGAGGAAGGAAGGAGAGGGGGGGGGGGGAGGAAAGGATGCAGGTTTTAAGGGAGTGGAAGTGTGTGTGTGTGTGTGTGTGTGTGTGTGTGTGTGTGTGTGTGTGTGGTTTTAACTTTCCTTCCCCTCCCCCCTCCCAAGATAAGTCCTTCTACTCTTGGAATTCGAATAACTCCTCATCCACTCCCTTAAATCCTGCATCCTTCCCTTTTCCCCCTCCTTCCTTTTCATCTTTTCCTGATGAAGCAACAAACAATGGGAAAGCTTGAATTTTTGTGTGTTTTTATTTGTGTATCTGTCAACAACGCTGTGCTTTTGGTAAGTTAACCATCTCTAATTTTTATATATATTTTTTCTGCCAGGTATGTTTCGCTCTATAATATATATATATATATATATATATAGTATAAAATAAAGATTTTTGACTTACCTAAAGTACAGGCTGGTCGATAGGAACACTAAACACACACAAAAACACACAACCATTCGAGCTTTCGCCACCAGTGGTGGCTTCTTCGGGAAAAAGAGGGAGGAAGGAGAGGAGAAAGGGAAGGATACGGGTTTTAAGGAAGTGGAAAAGGAGCCATTCCAATCCCAGGAGTGGAAGGACTTACCTTAGGGGACAAAAAGGAAGGTAAACAAATACACACACACTCACACATATCCACATCCAAACACACTTAGGCAGACATTTGTAGCATGGAAGGTCTCCTTCTATAATATATATATATATATATATATATATATATATATATATATATATATATATATATATATATATATATATATATAACATTATTTATTTATGTGTGTGAAAGCACCTTTTCGCCTGGTAAGTCAAACCTTCTTTACTTTTTATAAATATTTTTCCGATTGGGAATGTTTCCCCTCTGCAAAGCTTCAAGCGGTGCTGAATGATGGTATTTGTTACCCTTTATTCCCTATCCATTCTCAGAGACAAACCAAAATACAGAACTGATACTGTGTACTGTGTAAAAAAAAGGGGGGGGGGGCACAAAATCACTCTGCCAGGGCTACAAATCTAAGTTGTGTGTTAGAATGCTGAGGATGGTAATGGCTGGACGCAACATATGAGCTGACCAAAGTCAACCTAATACTGCTTATTCACAACCAGGGAGCCCTCTTTGTGAAGGGACATTACGTAATTTACTGTTAACATATTAGACAAACCAGAAATTAATAGCAATAATTGTTTCGGAAACACATACAGAATTTTAGTTCACAGTCAAATGATGAGTCTACACAATGCATTAGCCATCTGCACTTTTGGACACAAAATGTTTTCATTTAAACTTCAAAGAATAAAATCAACAGACAAGCTTTTTAATTATTTATTATGGTAGTTCTCTTAGAGAAAGCTCATTCTGCTACATGTTATTAACATCCTCAATCTTTGGTTATAAAGCAAAATTAATATAAATAAATAAATAAATAAAACCAAGTCTTTACAATAACATTTCGAAATATACATATTTCATAGACAAATGTTTTCAAGATACAAAAGATCGGTGATTAAACAATTACACAAAGCTCATTTTCATTTATCTCTGTGTGAATGCACACATTTGGCAAGAGTACACAGAATTAGTATTTCATGAGCTGAATACAGCCCATACATAAAAATTCTCTCTTGTTATGTTAACAAGATAAATGGAAAACACACATACCATTCATTCCTTCACTCATACAAAGCTCTCATATTTCTGTTATCAGAAAATGTTCGCTCATATATTATTTCTCATAAAATATCTGACAGGCCTACCTATTAATGTAAAATCTAGAACCTGCCATTCAAATTACAAACAGAAGATAAAATATACAGTATCTAATAATAACTAAAAACAAAGAAAAGACTTTCAATATTGCACAAAAACTGCAAATCACTATTTTACTGTGATTATTTCAAGATCTCCCATGTATAATAGTTCAGTAGTTGGGCTAGCAGTTGTTGAGACGAGGGAAAACTGAAGGCTGACCTTCACTTTCCTCTGCTGACACTATTCCAAATCTCAATATTCTGATGCAACAACAGAGCACCAAAAGAAATTCATTTACTAACTTGGCAGATCACAGTTGTACTGCACTTATCACACAAAGCAGTATTGGCTAACTGAATTACAATCAGTATCCTAAAGTTAGTCTAAAGAGTAATCAATCTTTGTTAGCTCGAACAAAGTTAAAGAGTTTATAAACTGAACTCTTCAGTGAAGAAATCACAATTGCCATACACATCCACACGCATTTTTCTGTTAACAGGTTTCGTATAAAATCTTAAACTCTACATCCAAAATTTGCCGGGTGACACACTCCGTGTTCTATGATACAAAAAGCAGGAAACAAAACATCACAGATCAATAAAACAACCTATTGTTTTACAAAAATAAAATATACATGTATGCAAATATTAACAAGTTGTACACATTGCATGAAACAAACAAACATTCTACTTGAATATCTCGAAAACATTCTCTAAAATTACTTTGTTAAACAATCATCAACAAAACCTACATAACAGCACTCAAGAACAAATTAGACAAATGTTGACACAAAATCATTCTAATGGCCCATAGGTTCTTATATAGCATCATTCCACACAATTATTTGGGCAGGGGCTACTAATAAAGCAATATGTGGATTATCTCACTTGCTTCATAACGTATCAGATAATGGATCTCTGACAGATACAAATACAGAGTGTGCCCTTGCCCATAATAATTGAAATGCTGTCTGTAACTAAAGTTACAGACTAGTCAAAACCATAGTTTGGTGGAAAGTGGGCTGTTGAGACTAAGTTTTTCCTCTAATGGCCTTTGTGGTGTCTTTCAGCACCAAGACAAATTCCACATTTCATTAGATTCTCAATCAGTTATAGCCACTTGCCAGACAATGAGGTGACTTCGCTCGCCTCGTACTTCTGAATCAGGATCAGGAGGATTTACTGCTGGTTCACTACCTTCTCCTTCACCATCCTCTTCTTCACCATCACCTACAAAAATTATAACAATGTAAAAAACACAATGAAAGAATATCTAGTTTTTTTACTATTAAGAAGGCTTGAATCCATGGTAAGCCATAGAATAGTTTTGATAACAAACTAGGACATAAAATTAAATTTTGTGAGTGAAGGGTGGAACCTTTGACAGGAATTATCCAAATACTGAATACAAATTCTTGAAATATTGCCTCTGGGATACAACTGAAACACACAAATCTAAAGCATGTGATTAAAGTACTTCATTAATAATTCAATTACTCATCCAAAGCTATATGAAAAACGTGTCGTGTGTGTAAACTATCAGAGTCATTTAGGTTGGTGAGAGCTTTAGCAGTGTATCATTCTATTGGCATTTCTGTTATAATTAATACAAGAATGACCAGGTTATGTATGTTTGCTACACTATCACCATTAGTGCACCATAAGTTTAAATCTTAAAACGTATCTTTTTAACCGATGTTTCATTTGGTTTCATATTAAACTTCCTAGCAGATGCAAACTGTGTACTGAACTGGGATTCGAACCAGGGAACTTTGCCTCTCACAGACAAGCGCTCTACCAATTGAGCTATCCTGGCATGCTTCACTGCCTCTCCACAAAGCATTATTTCCATCAGTACCTCACCTTCTACTTTTCAAAATTCACAGAAGTTAGCCACTAAGCCTGGCACGGCGAAACACCACCACGCGGCTGTGGGCGCCCTCGATGTGCCCACGCCACTGCCAGCAGGCGGCCTTTGCCACGCCCCTGTTCCGTGCACTGTGTGCAGTGGCGTGTGGAACACATTTTTTGTAATCATGACACCATTATCTTCATCGATGCTTTATATGTTGCAAATCTGTGTTCCTTGAGCAAACACTTTGTTTAGCCACTCCTATTGTTTTCTTCTATTAGCTCAAGTTTGTTAGGCTTAATCAAAGACTGACCAGAAATTCTGGAGCTGTGATGTGCTGCTGCACATGTGTAACTTACGGGGTCATAGCACGCACTCCTGCAATCCGCAGCTGTCTCCGTTCATGTAGGGCACGTTTCTACCAACATGGGTTGCCGGGGGTAAAAGAGACTGGGTATGTTGCTCTCTGGCTTGTACCACATAAACCAGGAAGTGGAGCCATCGTGGTTCATTACATACTCGTGTCTAGTAACAGATGCGTCGCCGCTCACTACCTCATATGTGCGCACCTGCAACACTTCCGCACCTATGCACAGTGTGCAGCGTTTGGCCAGCCTACTCTTGTTCTTCCTTTTCTTGTCTGATTTTTGACCTTTGTATCTAATCTTCTGCCTATCAATGTTCTTCCATCAACTTCTCTAAAGTTATTTAACAAAACTATTTTAGTCTTCCAACTCAAAGAAAAACTTTCAGAAACAAGATGTTTTAGTACATACATGGCTATTACAAATAATTTTCAAGTCAAGATAGCAGGAAACAATGACTTTTTATGTTGGATGTATTCTTGAAACATCAGGATAAAGACTTTTAGCCTATTTTAACTATGAAAGGCAAAATAACAGCAGTGGATACTGTTATTACATACATGCAATCCTCATGTATCAGAATCTGCACTGCAGACCGAGAAGACAGATGCATTCCACAGTTCTTAATTGAATTACTTTATTACAGCGGCTGTTTCATGTGCCAATCCATTCCATGTTGACATTGCAGACACATTTGTGCACACCATAGCAGTGCATCATCTTTAGTATGACTTCACACCATCAATATACTCACCTCAAGTGCTGTGCAATATATAGTCTCACAAGAAATTTAGTGGTAAAGTTTTAATGAATTGTGCAAATAAAATTACACCCCAATTTAGCACAGAATTTCTTTAGTTTACTGTGTTGAAACTGAAAATTCTTTCATTACATCAATAATAGAGGATAGATAGCAACTCACCATAAAGATAATCACTGAGCTAGCAGACAGACATTAAAATAGACAATAATATTCACACAACTTAAATTTTCAGCTCAGCTCAGCAACATCTTTCCAGTGAGTTGCTATCTATCCTCTACAATTGATATTCCAACCTTTTCTATTGTTTCATTACATCCAGTTAGAGAGTGGGAGGAGAAGAAGAGTAAGAGGGGGAGGAAAAGTGGGATACCTCTCTCTGCCATTGCCAATCTGTATTTTATGTCCTCTGTTCTTCATCCACCATAAGTATTTTTTTCTGCCCAAATAACAAAATTCATCTACTACTAATTTCCTAATCTGCCTGATTTAATTCAACTACATTTGATTACCTTCTTGGTTATTTTTCATGTTATATGTTCCTTTCAAAACATTGTCCATTCCACTCACTACTCTCCCAAATACTTTGCTCTTTCTAACAGAAATTCAATGTCATTGTTGAACTGGTAGATGCTTGCTTTAGCAAACATCAGTGAGATCTGGAGAAATGCAAAAAAGTGAGGCAATTCCAAGGCTTTTCTTATAAGACACCTTGAAGAAAGGCAAAAATATGTTCACAACATTTGTAGATTTATAGCAACCATTTTGACAATTGAAAACTGACTACACTCTCTTAAATTCTGAAGACTGAGCTGAGGAAAAAATTTAAGTTGTGTGAATGTGATTGTCTATTTTACACGCCTGTCTGCAGCTCGGTGATGTGAAATTTAATTAAGACTTCTTTTTGAGTCCAGACTGCAGTTCTTAAGGGTGAGAGTTAAGAAAGAGATGTCATAGTTGAGTAGTGAGTGAGCCTACCCCAAATGTTATTCACTCTGTATACTGTACAAGCCACGAAGAAAATCTAAGAGGTATTTAAGAATGAGAAAAAAGTTCAGGAAGAGGAAATATAAACATTGTGAGGTGCTGATAACATAGTAATTCCTCGACAGACAACGGACTTTGAAGAGTAACTGAACATAATGGACAGTGTATTGAACAGAAGTTATAAAATGAAGATGGATAAATGTAAACCCTGTCCCACTTCTTCTCACTGCTTCATTTTCATTTCCCTCAATTATTATAATTACAATCTTCTTTTTATTTAAGTTATATTTGGCCTTTTGCTCTCTGTATTCTACTTCTGCTACCTTCAGAAGTCTAAAGAGGGTATTCCAGCCTACACTGTCAAAAGCTTTCTCCAGTTCTGTAATAGCTATAAATGAAGGTTTGCCTTTCCTTAACCTATCAAGATAAGTTCTATGCTCAGTACTTCCTTCTCTATTCCAAAATTTTTGCAAAATTTACCCATTTTGCTCTAGTTAGTGCTTATCTTATACGCCCCTTTCTAGTCAATGTCTGTTCCATTCCATTCCATTCCATTCCTCTTCTAGGTTCTCTGCTGCATCTGAAAGAATTACAATGTCATCGGTAAAAGAAAATGTTTTTGTTTCTTCACCCCGAACTTTAATTCCTTCTCCAAATTTCTCCTTGCATTCCAAACAACTTGTTCAATGCAGAGATTGAATAACATTGGACAAAGGCTACAACCCTGTCTCACTCCCTTCCTAACCACTGCATCCCTTTTATGGCCTTCAACTCTTAACTGATGTTTGGTTTTTGTACAAGATGAATATAAATCTCCGCTTCCTTTATTTTACAGCTGGTACCTTTTTTATTTCTTCTCCCTGGACTTCAATGTCTCCTCCTAATTTTTCCTTACATTCATTCACTGTTTGCTCAATGTACAGATTGAACAACATTAGAGAAATGCTACAACCCTGTCTTACTCTCTTTCCAACTACTGTGACCCTTTCATGCCCTTCGACTTGCATAACTGCTGTCTAGTTTTTATAGAAGTCTAAAGTAATTTTTCACCACCTATATTTTTATCATACTACCTTCAAAAGCTTTCTCCAGATCTACATATGCTAAAAATGTAGGTTTGCATTCACTGTGGTGCACATAATGCCTTTTCCACATATCCATTTTAGTATTCAAAATCAGACCTACTCCAGCATTACAGCCTTCTGGTGTTTTATTTATAGCCCTGTATTTATCCGTTCACACACTTCTCTTTTTAAAGTACCATATCTAGAGATCTTCTCCTCCTTACCCCCCCCCCCTCTTTCCTGGAACAACACCCTCCTCAGTAGCTCCTGCCAAGAGATCTGAATGGAGGCATATTATACCTAAAATACAGTAGAACTGTTTGCCCTCAGGAAAAATAATACCTTTTGTTTCTGCTTGATTTCAGCTGTTCTTGTTTGGAAATGTCATGTTGGATGAAATTACAAGGCCAAAAAGTCAATCATACAGACATTGTGCGCAGCAGTGTGTGTGTGTGTGTGTGTGTGTGTGTGTGTGTGTGCGCGCGCACGCATGCCTGTGCATGTGCCTGTTTGTGGCGCACGTGCGTGCATGTGCACGTTTCCCACATTTCCTCCTGAACTAATGAGCTGATTTCAAACAAACTCCAAACTCTGAACACACTTTATTTGCTGTCAGGCAACAATAGCTATGGAGGTAATAACCACCCATGATATATACTACAGAAGAATTGGAAAAAAAGTGCTGCATCATACAACGTGTGAGTAACACAACTTCACTCATCGACTATTTGAGTTCATTTAGTGACTTGCAACCCACTTTACACATAATTTCAAACCCTTAAAATATCACTGATAACCTCCCACCAAAATGATAAAAGGACAGAAGTTTATCACACACTAAAACCTGAGGCAGCAAAGTTCGGTAAATAGTCCTGAAACATTAATGTCGATGAACTATGAACTAGAGTTACCTTAATGTCCTTTGAAATAGTAACCTCCCATAACTATGCACTTCTGAGCTCTTTGATACATGTCCTGGAAACTTTGTATGAAGTCTACCCTTGGAATAGCATTAAAAGCCTTGTCATATTCCAAGCAAGCGTTGTCATGAACAAAAAAAATCAAGAACCTTGTTGTGCATACTAGGGCCGTACATGCGTAGATGAAATTTCAAAATATCTTAGGACGTCCAACATTGTACACTCAGGTAGAAATTCCTTGTGGACAATACCTTGAATATTGAAAAAGCTGAAGAGCATTGTTTTGATGCACAATTTTTTGACTGACATTTTCTGATGAGATGATAAAGAACACCATTCTATGCTTTGTCATTTCTTTTCAGGGTTGTACTGGATACACGAGGTTTCATCCTCCGTGATAATACAGTTTCAAGAAATTGAGTGTCACATCTGCCATTTCAGCAAAATCCTGTGAAGCCTTTAAAATGTGCCTGCTTCTAATAATCAGTCAAGTGATGTGGCAAAAGACAACAATACATTTTCCTCTTCTCTAACTTCAGAGTAAGGCTTTGCCACACGGATTAACAGTTAATCTGCAGTTCATCTGCTATCATGCGCACAATTAATCAACAATCATTTGTGATTTATATCCTCACTTTCAAAATGTTTTCATCACTGACGGCAGTCACTGGCTGTCTGCTACAGGGATTGTCACGAACACTCTCTCGGCCTCCTTGAGAATGAGTGAACCACTGTTACACACACTTCATGGATAGTACTTCATCTCCAAACACATGTAACAGCACTGCATACATTTCTTTAGGTGTCTTGCCAAGCTTAAAAGAAATCTTTATATTGATCCTTTGCTCGTTCATTTTGCTGTTCTCAGTTCAGATCCAACACACTGAACAAGCACTTTTACCAACAGGTGTAACACGGAACACACATGATGCTCAACTGAACTAACGGTGGGAGCAGATTGTCAACATTGGCAACTACAGCTGCAGCGATCCAATTCACTGAAATTTATTGTCAGAAGTTGTATTGATCTTGCTGTGAAACTATGGCTTTCGGCATGATTTTACATTTTACTACTGCTAAATCAGTAATTGTATTCATGAGAAATTTTACAGTCAATATGCACAAATACCATTGAATGTACATTCAAAATTATGTCATAGTATTACTCAAAATTCACGAGGAACGAAGTAATAAACAACATAGTTAATGAAAAACAGCCCCATCACAAATGAGCTTTTCATTTATTATGTCTTTACTAACTCTACTCATATTCTGCAGGCAGTATGCACTAATGCCATATGAAACAGAAACACACACAGTAGACATTTCCTTACTATTTCTGTCTATGTAGCTAGAAAAATATTTTATTATAGGGTATATTATTTAGGAGATATGATATCATAAGGACTGAGCTACATGAAGAAACTGAAATGGACCCAGAGTAGAAGACAGTGGGGAAGAGATGGACTAACAATGAATGGGATAAGTAAATAGGGCGATGCTACAAATTAACGCTCATCTAAGAAAGCAGGCATTTTAGCTGTGACAATGTTGTAGGATCTACAATCCTAAAAATTTTTAACAGCAATTTTGTCTTTTGAATCCTATCACAGGAGAGATATCAGGATGTGGAAAGAGATCAGTTATACATTAGAAAGAAGCAGCCATTTCAGGCAACTTATGAAAAAATATACCAACAACAAATTATAGCTGATGTTAATCTACTAACACTACTAATAAATATAATTAAATTATGGTATACACCTATACTGCTAATTTGAAGAGGGACAAAAATCAATCAACTATTTTGCTAAGGTGCTTTTTTATCTGCTACTCAATAAGCATTCACGTAACTTCACTGACTTTGAATACTATTATCAACAGCCTCATATGGTAAACAGAGCCTGGAGATTGTGGCCATGTGTCAGAACCTGAAGACCATGACCAGATGTACATGAAAGTTTTGTGTGTGTGTGTGTGTGTGTGTGTGTGTGTGTGTGTGTGTGTGTGTTCCATCATTGCGCGCGCGCTACGTGCAATGATGGGGTAGAATTGCACCAGATGTCCATAGCTCCACAAAATCTAAGAAGGTAGCAGCACTCAAACTTGAATCCCTGTGCACCAAATGCAGCAACACTAATCAATTGGCTAATGATTTCAAGAGCAAACTGTGGTACTAGATGTTCAACACTCTACTACCATGCATTTCTCTAACATATTTGAAATTTAGCAGGCCAATAAAATTTAGAGTGTTTCTATAGTCCGCATGGTTTCCTATTCTCACCACCAATAAAAACAATACTTTAACATTCACTTCTAACAATGGAGCCCTTTGGGATCCATGCAACTGTTATCCTAGAAATAGATGTACTAAATATGGCATGTTTATACCAAAACTGTACCAAAATGCAACCTGGTTCCTTCAGAGGTTCAAAATTATTTTAATTGTGACTCATTTAAAAATTAAGATGCTCTCAATAAAGATTTCAAAGCATCTTCAAAAATATTTTAGATTAGCAACATAATTTTGATATATTTCACACTTCAAACTAAGATTCAAAAAGAATTTAATGTTTACTGTATATGGGCTATATTAATTAAGAGACATGGCCAAATTCAGACACAATAAGTATTTAGTTCAGATGTTATTGTTTTTATTTAGTTACAGAAGGGACTGAACTACAAAGGTCATCAATCCCTTGTTCCAATCATAGAGATAAAACAATGTGTTAAACTTCCTCAAACACAGGAATTAACAAGTCAAAAATAGAAGTGCAAATAAAAACGAAGAAAGAATAAAACATTTTGAAGACCATACTCGAGTATTTTGGCTCAGTGATCACAATGATAAAAGTAAAAACCACCTACCTAAGGGTGTTAGGCATGCAGAGAACAGATGGATAATAAACACTCAAACTTTATATGGAATGATACACTCTACTGGCATGTATAAAATTTAAAACAGAATCAACCATAGAGGCATTGTCAGCTAAAACAAGGTTCAAGGTGTCAGTCATATTAAAATTCTGCCTCTAGGCAGCTAAATTGGGACGATCCAATAAGACACGTGTGACTGTCAAATGTGCACCATAGCATCTCCAAGGAGCATCCTCATGACAGAAGGTGACCATGCATCAGCCAGGTATGGCCAATACAGAGTCGGGCAGCCCAGCAAGGCAGGCGGTAAGCAGGTGGACACTTTGGGAGTGACAGGAAGATAGGAAAATGGTTGCTGCCACACAGGTCATCGTGGACCCTCCAAGCAAGATGTGGAAGAAGTCTTGGGCTGCAGACAAACTAGTCTATGGCTGACTATGTTCCATGTGCTACATTAAAATATATGGGAGCATTGGTGCCGAGGAGGCAAATGTTCTGTCATGTCAGGAGAGAACAATATCTCTACTCCGGGCTGAGGTTTGTGTGCCACCCCAGAAAGTGTGGAAGTGTGGTGGACATTGAAACCCCCAAAAGAAGAAAGGGTGGGCGAAGTTGGCCGAACAACCCAGTGAGGTCCATAGGAGACACATCTGCATCTGGTGGAAGGTAGACAGAAGTGATCGTAAAATCTTGCAATGCCCTGAGCCTAGCAGCGACAGCCTGTAGTGTCGTGTGAAGACGCATGGTAGCACTGTGGGCAGAGGCTATGAATTATACACAGACACCACCAGAAACTGTCATAGACAGAATGATTTTTATGATAGCACTAATTGCCTGATTGCTGCAGCTCAGCCAGATGGTGGAAGAAACCACTGCAATAACACTGCAGAATTTCTTTTGCACTGAGCCGAAGAGCCATAATGTAACAGATAAGCAGGTTATTCCAAAAGAACACCTGCTGAAACACCTGCAAGAGACTGCAGAGTCAAGAACCACTGTTTCTGGCGATTCAGTGAGGGTGAGATCCTTGGGGGGCGCAAGGACCTCCACCTCACCTTCTGAAGCACAAGCTGGAGGTGTCTATAGCTTTGGAGATACAGAAGGTTCTTTTTTTCTTCAATTTCTTTTTCCCTTCCTCTCACTGACCCTTTGGTTTGAGGGGATAGGAGGGCTTCTCGGAAGTGGCATCAAGGGTGGAAGAAGAGCGAGAAGCAGTTCGACCAGCAGTTTGTGGATCCTTTAGATTCTGGCCAGGATCCTCTGCAGCAATCTAAGAAGCCTCGGAAGGGATTGTCCCGAAGGACCCCTTCTGAGTGAGAGGAGGTGGAGGACGCTGTTTCTTCTCTGGCCGGGGGTGGGGGCTGTCTCTCGGACAGTTGAGGAGGAGTTGTCCCTACAGTGGGTAAAGAAGTGCCCCCATCAAGGGGGCAGTGGAAGATTGATGGCCACTAGGGCCCACTGGAGGAGGTGATATTTTTGATGGTGTCATACCCACAGTTAGTGGGGACAATGCAACAGCAGTGAAAGATGTTTTCATCCATACAGGGTGAAGCCACTCTTACTTCTTCCTTGCCTCAGTATACGTTAACCAGTCCAGTGTCTTTATCTCCATTTTATTTTTTCCTTTTCTTCTTTCTTTCTTTGTGGGAAATAGCACAGTCCGGCGAGCAAGGTGGACTGAAGGGGGGGGGGGGAGTGCATGGAGCATCTGCATGGAGCATCTGCATTCCCTGCATGTGGGACTGGAAGCACATTGGGAGGACTTATGCCCAAATTTACAGCACCTGAAGCACATCATAGGGGGAGGGATGTATGGTTTGACGTCATAATCTTCACCTTCTCGGGCAGTGTATCACCTTCGAAGGTCAGAATAAAAGCACCGGTGACAACCCTGTGTTCTTTCGGTCCCCTATGGATGCACCGGAGGAAATGAATACCTCGTTGCTGTAGGTTCAGATCACGGTGGTAAATGAGTCCCTGCACCATATTTAGCATCTTGTGGGGTATGATGCTGACAGGAACACCACCCACCTTGCCACAGGCAAGTAATGCCTTTGACTGAGCAGGGGATGCCATCTGTATCAATACAGTCCCACGTCTCATCTTAGAGAAAGATGCCACCTCACCAAACTTGTCTTCCATGTGTTTTACAAAGAACTGTGGCTTGGTTGGCAAGAAAGCTGTCCCTTCGACCTTGAAAAAACTAGATATTGGGGCGAATATGGCTCAGGTCTGTGGAGTACCCTGCGTTCATCCCAAGGCGTACCCAGGGAATGGAACAACTTAGGGTCATATGCTACTGCATTAAACTCTCATTGTCCATACTTAGAAATGGTGGTTGTATGTCCCCCAACACTATTCTTTGCTCATTTTATCTTGTTCCCATGAGCAGCTAGGAAACCACGCATTCCCTGAGGCAGTTCCCCAATTGTCTGGGTAAGCCTGATACAACTGAAGTACGGCAGGTTCCCCAGAGGTTGCTCGGTAGTGACTGTTCAACCTCAACAGCCATGTATCTCCTCGCCACGTAGCACAACTTTAGATCAAGGGTTTTTGTTATACAGGTTTTTACCGTCCTCACTACATGGGCGATTAAACCAAGATACCTGGGCTTTCCAATGAACAACATTCCACTGTCGCACCATACAGTGTTCACTGAGGCATGCGCAGAGCTTAAAGTGTGGCATGACACAGTCCTCAGCTCGGGACCCCCGGATCGCCAAGCCCTTCTAAGTCAGCAAATTAATGCCGAGCCCTGGGGGAGTATTTAGTTGTGTCCAAGAGAATTAAAATTTAATAGCATGGGGACACCATGATTATCTAATACCACATACTGAATTTGTTACAGGTTTAAGAAACTAGTATGTTAATCCACACATGAGAGAAATATACTGGGAATCTTGGGTATGGAAGATCTGATTATATTGTTTATGTTAAAGAGATGAGGCTTAGCAACTGTGATGATCATTAGGATGATTGTCAATAATGACAAACATTTTATCAAGAAAGCAAGGATTGTGTGTGTTATGCAGAACTGGTAGACAGTAAACAATAACCTACATATGAAGAATTGTGAAATTTAGTTCAAATAAGGAGGCGAGTCATGATTAAAGCTTCAACATTGTATAAATTACTTTCTAGCTATATACAGACCCTCCTCGAACCCCCCCCCCCCGACCATGCTGAGCCCTCTCCAGACCCTCCTCGAATCCTCCCCAGACCATGCTGCAGCCCTCCCTCCCCAGACCCTCCTTGAAGCCACCCAGACCACGCTTAGGCAAATAGAAAGGTGCAATACTGCATGGGGACTGGCGACTTTTATTGTTGTTTTTGTTTTAAGAAATCAAGTTTGACCTCAGCCCCCACTAGACCACGATCCTGGTTACGCCACTGCTTCCATTGAAAAATAAAAAGTTGAAAATTACCAGTAGTGATAAAATGAGCAAGGCTGCCTATATATTGGTATGCTGTCACATGTGACACCATTATGAAGTATGCAGGCTGTAGTAACACATTGACTGCCAAGGCCAAAATGAGTAAACTGCTCCCGGAAGCCATGTTAAGTAGTTCATATAGATTGATTCGTCATCTCATTTGAAGTCCATCTGTATCATCGAAACTTTAAAAATAACAGTTTTGGCGGGAAAATGGGGCGTGCGAGTTATCTCGTAGTTGGCGTATGGAGTAGAAAGTTCAGTCAGACGCCAGCTACGAGATAATTCGTTGTCAACAATCAGAGAGTATTTCGACGTACATTTGACAATACGACACATGCCATTGTTGTAACCACGTCAGTATTTATTCAGTCTTCATTGTAGATACTTCACTGACGTTTAGCATTATCTGTGTTCAATTTTCCTCGTAAAATGGCTAGTAATAAGAGGAAACTGAGTGACGTAGAACTTGAACAGCTAGCTAACATGGATGAATCGCAGTGGAACGAGTTTATGGATGAATTCTCGGATGGTGGAAGTCTCTATGAGCCATTTTCATGTGAGCACTCAAGTGAGCATTCAGATGCAGACAGCAGTGAATGCAATGAAGATGATGAGCAGGTTGGTACAACAGCAGCCACTACAAGTAACAGTGATGAGTGGAGTGACATTCCTCGAGATCCACCAGTGTTTGTGTTCAATGAGAATGTGGGATTGAAATTAGACTTACAAAATTTTGGTATCAATGCACTTGTTGATTTGTTTTTTTCTGACGAGTTCCTAACGTCGTTATGTGAACAAACAAATCTATATGCAAGACAGGAAGCAGAAAAACAGGGTGGGAGAAGATCAGCAAGGCTTTCCAGATGGAGGGATACAGATGTTGTGGAAATGAAAGTATTTCTTGGTCTGTTGCTACACATGGGACCTTGTTATTTTCCATCGATAGAACATTACTGGAGTACAAATCCTTTTTACAATGTCACGTTCTGGAGATCTATTATGAGTAGAAACAGATTTCAGCTGTTATTGAGATATCTACACTTCTCAGACAACTCATTACAGTCTAATGATAGACTCTACAAAATTAGACCAGTTTTGGACCATTTCAATAACATCATGAGCAATAATTATGTACCAGACAAGAATCTCTGCATAGACGAATCAATGGTTTTTGTGGCGCGGCCGTCTATTTTTCCGACAGTATATCAAGAACAAGAAACACAAGTATGGTGAGCTCTGTGAATCTAATGGAGTTGTTCTCAAAATAAAAATCTACTGTGGCAAGTCAGAGAAGAACGCCGAAATGGGCCATGCGTCTGACGTAGTTTTACACCTCATGGAATCTCTCTTGAACAAAGGATATGTGCTTCATATGGACAATTTTTATAATTCTGTATCACTTACAAAACCTATGTATGTGGAACATTACGTAACAACAGAAAGGAAAACCCAAAATCATTAGTTGCTATGAAGCTGAAGAAAGGTGAGATGGCATGGAAAAGAAATGACAATGTTGTTGTTTGCAAATGGAAGGACAAAAGGGACGTTCTGACCATTTCTAATATGCACTGTGCGGAAATGGTGGAAGTTCGCAATCGAAATGGCAAAGTTGCCTTGAAACCAAACATTGTCAGGGACTACAACAATGGCATGGCAGGAGTTGATCAGTCAGATCAAATGCTGTCGTATTATTCAGCTTTGCGAAAAACTGTTAGATGGCCAAAAAAGCTTGCTCTACACATAATAGAAATTTATGTTCAGAATGCTCATCATTTCTATAATCAGGCAGCAAGAACGAGTATCAAGTCTCTAGCTTTTAGAGAAAAATTTATTCAGGCATTGATTGGGGATAGGATGCCAGACATCCAGAAGAAAAGCAAAACGGAGGGCAGCTTTCATTATTTAGAGGCAATACCACCCACAGAGAAAAAACTGCGGCCAACAAAGCCGTGCAGAGTGTGTACACAACAAAAGAAACGCCGTGAATCGCGATACTTTTGTCCCGTTTGTCAAGAAAAACCGGCTCTTTGTGTAGAACAGTGCTTCAAGACATATCATCAATAAACAAAAACTTTGTTTTCATTGTCATTAGCGAGACAAAGTATATATTTTATGTTTAAAGCTAAAATATTTGTATGATAATTTGTATGAACTTTTCTGTAACTATATTCAAACTGTGAAATTAAAAATCTTGTTCCACCACGCCTAGAAGATTTACTTTACCTCTCCCCGACGCCCAAGACCTTTAAATCACACGTATTTGCTACCAATGTTCTCGTATCTGAGTTAACTCGTATTGGGCGCCAGTGGCCAGTTTGGCACATACGAGATAACTCGTAGTTGGCAGTCAACGTGTTAAAGACGTCAGAGATCAAAATCAGCTTATATCATCATTCAAGATGCTTACCAGAGGTAGCTGTTCTTACAAGCAAACTAAGGGTGCTATTCATTGCATTTTCACATACTGTGCTCAAAATAATCGAAAAAGTTATTGTCGTCTGCATATCTTTTCTTGTGAATATGCTAACATTACAAAAATAGTCACAGAGCATTTTATATTGCACATGAGAATAATAATTTTGAATGTAAGAGTAGCTCATCCAGTAGGCAAGATGCTGAAAATGTGAATTCAAAACTGCAGCAATTTTTTTTCTTTGTGTGAAAAAGATGCAAAATGTCCAAATTTTGAAAACAGTAGTTCACCAAAATTAAAATTAAAAAATAAAATGAGCTGCATTTTAATACAAATATTACAATGACCTTGAAAACACCATTGAACATGTTTTTGTAAAAGTAATTACTTATTTTCCTGATAGGGTTAAGTTACTGGATGTCCTAGTTCTCAAGAATATAATGAGGATAGCTTGCAACTCACTGCAGAGATGACTGTCCAGCCACAGACAGGCACGCAAAAAGGTCTCTCTCTCTCTCTCTCTCTCTCTCTCTCTCTCTCTCTCTCTCTCTCTCTCTCTCTCTCTCTCTCTCTCTCCCCGCCCCGCCCCCCCCCCCCCCCACACACACACAAACAAACAAACAAACAAATAACAATAATATATGGCTGCTGTTCCGTGTAAGCGAGTTGTGCCTGTGATTGTATGGGTAAGTGTGTGTGTTCTGTACTAATGAAGACTGTGGCTGAAAGCTGTAGGTGTGTGTGTGTGTGTGTGAGAGAGAGAGAGAGAGAGCGACATGTGTGCATAATCAGTTTTATGGTTACTTTCAAGCTGTCCTCATTATATTATTAATTTAAAACCTCAAATTTCCACTGTTACCAAGGAAGTCATCACACATAAAAATTTAGGGCATTGGTAATGAATATGTAAGTAATCAAAGTAGTCTGCCATGAGGCCTGAAACATCGTAACCTAGTGTCCTTAGTTGTATAACGGGCACAGAATGCCATAGTTTCTTTTTCGAAGTAGTTTAATACATATATCCTCATCCTTCTTTAATTAAAACATGTACAGAATTCTTCTCTAAAGTATTAATCATTATTTTATCGTTACAATGATAAAGCGCAATCGCTTACTCCAGGAAACATACTAGTTGCCTCAAACATGCGGCACGACTGTATGAGTCACAAGATGGATCATGTTGGTACTGGATCAACTCATTTACGGCCATTATCTTTAAATTCGTGCACTGGACACTCATTTGAAAATATGGTGGTTCAAATCTGCCTCTGGCAACACAAATTTAGGTTTTCAGCGATTTCCCTGAATCACTCCATGGAAATGCTGGGATGGTTCTTTTGAAAGAGCATGGCCAAGTTTCTTCCCAATTCTTAACTAAACAGTATGAACTCTATTTCTAATGACCATGATGTCGATCCATAAACCACAGACATTGCCGAGGTGGGGTGGCTTGGTGCCTCAACAATACAGATAGCTGTACCGTAGATGCAACCACAGAAGAGGGTTTATCTTTGGAGAGGCCAGACAAACGTGTGGTTCCTGAAGAGGGGCAGCAGCCTTTTCAGTAGTTACAGTGGCAACAGTCTGGATGATTGACTGAACTGGCCTTGCAACATCAGCTAATGTGGCTTTGCACACAGTTACTGCGAACGGCTGAAAGCAAAGGGAAACTACAGCTGTTACTTTTCCCGAGAACATACAGCTCTACTGTATGAAAATATAATGATGACATCCTCTCGAGTAAAATATTCCAGAGGTAAAATAGTCGCCCATACGGATCTCCGGGCAGGGACTACTCGGGATGATGATGTCATCAGGAAAGACAATACTGGCATTCTACGGATTGGAGCGTAGAATGTTAGCTCCCTTAATCGGGTAGGAAAATTACAAAATTTAAAAAGGGAAATGGATAGGTTGAAGTTGGATATAGTAAGGATTAGTGAAGTTCGGTGAACACGATTTATGGTCAGATGAGTACAGGATTATAAATACAAAATCAGTTGGGGGTATCACAGGAGTATGACTGACAATGAATAAGAAAATAGGAATGCGGGTAAACTACTATGAGCAGCACAGTGATCACATTATAATTGTCAAGATAGATATGAAACCAACATTGACAACAGTAGTACAGGTTTATATGCCAACTAGCTGTACCGATGATGAGGAGACTGAAGAAAATGATGATGAGTTAAAGGAAATTATTCAGACAATTAAGGGAGAGGAAAACTTAATTGTTGTGGGAGACTGGAATTCGGTAGTAGGAAAAGGAAGAGAAGGAAAAATATTATGTGAATATGGACTGGGCAGGAGGAATGAAAGAGGAGGTCGCCTGGTAGACTTTTGCACGGAAAATGATATA
Source organism: Locusta migratoria (assembly GCA_026315105.1). NCBI lineage: Eukaryota > Metazoa > Arthropoda > Insecta > Orthoptera > Acrididae > Locusta > Locusta migratoria. The sequence continues at coordinate 545,839,602 of CM048744.1, forward strand.
ATCATAACAAAGAATCACAAAAGAAGGTTGTATACGTGGAAGAGACCAGGAGACGCTGGAACGTATCAGATAGATTTTATAATGGTAAAACAGATTCTGGAGCCAGGTTTTAAACTGGGGCAGATATAGACTCTGACCATAGCTTGGTTATGAACTGTAGGCTGAAACCAAAAAGACTGCAGAAAGGTAGGCAAATAAGGAGATGGGTCATGGATAAATTGAGGGAACCTGAAGTTCTTGAGAATTTTCAAGAGAGCTTTAGGCAACAAATGACAGAAACAGGGGGAAGTAAAACAGTAGAAGAGGAATGGGTACCACTGAGAGATGAAATAGTGAAGGCAGCAGAGGACAAAATAGGTAGAAAGCAAGACCTACAAAAAATCCTTGGATATCATAGGAAATACTAAATTCAAAACTAAAAATAGAAAACAGATGACTTACCAAAAGGACCGGCTCGGCTCTCCTTCCCTTCTGCCTGATGAAGCAGCTAGGCTGCGAAAGCTTGTATGTGTGTTTGTGTGTGATTTTATTTATTTTATTTGTTTCTATTGACGAACCGGTCCTTTTGGTAAGTCATCTATTTTCTATTTTTATTTTTGTTTATCCCACCGGGAAAGTCTCCCTCTATAATTTTCGTTTCATCAATTTGAAATACTAAATTCAATTGATGAAAGGAGAAAATATAAAAATGCAGTAAATGAAACAGGCAAAATGGAGTACAGATGACTAAGAAATGAGATTGACAGGAAGTGCAAAATGACTAACCAGGAGTGGCTAGAAGCCAAATGCAAATCTGTAGAAGAATGTATAAGAAGGGGGAAAGTAGATACTGCCTACAGGAAAATAAGGGAGACATTTGGGGACAAGAAAGGAAAAAAAAAAGAAGCTCTACGAATATCAAGAACTCAGATGGAAAACCAGTTCTCAGCAAAGAAGTGAAAGCTGGAAGGTGGAAAGAGTACATAGAGGAGCTCTAAAAAGGAAATGAACTTAGAGACAGTGTTGTAGGAAGGGAAGAGGAAATAGATAAGATGAAATAGGAGATACTATACTGAGAGATGAATTTGGCAGAGCCCTGAAAGGACCTGGAAGAGCAGTTGAATGGAATGGACAGTGTGTTGAAGAGAGTGTATAAAATCAACATTGACAAGAGCAAAACAAAGACAATGGAATGCAGTCTTAGAAAATCAGGTGATGCTGAAGGAATCAGATTAGGTAATGAAACAATGAAGGTGGTAGATGAGTTTTGTTACTTGGGTAGTAAAATAACAGATGACGGTCACAGTACAGACAATATAAAATGCAGAATGGCAATGGGAAGAAAAGCATTTTTGAAAATGAGAAATTTTCTAACATCAAATATTAATTTAAGTAATGAAGTCTTTTCTGAAGGCATTTGTATGGAGTGTTGCCTTGTATGGGAGTGAAACATGGACAATAAACAGTGTGAACAGGAAGAGAATAGAGGCTTTTAAAATGCGGTGCTAGAGAAGAATGCTGAAGATTAGGTGGGTAGACCGCATAACTAATGAAGAGGTACTGAACAGAATTGGCGAGAAAAGGAATTTTTGGCATACCTGGACTGAAAGAAGGTATCGCTTGGTAGGACACATTCTTAGACTTCGAAGAATAGTAAATTTAGTATTGCAGGGAAGTGTGTGGAGTAAAAATTGCAGAGGGAGACCAAGAGACACATATAGTAAGCAAATTGAAATGGATGTGGGTTACCATTCTTATGAGGAGATGAAAAGGCTTGCTCAGGATAGAGTAGGGTGGAGAGCTGCATCAAACCAGTCTGTGGACTGAAGACAACAACAACCTAATATAATTCGTTCCACAATTTCTAATATAATTCCTTCAACTTGATTTTCTTGGACTAAATTTCTTTAGCCTCGATTTGCTCTTTTTAGTAGTAGTAGTAGTAGTAGTAGTAGTAGTAGTTGTTGTTGTTTAGAGGGGTTTAGACTGCTTGATCATGAGACCCCTCTTTTTCGTGTTCATGTTATGTGCACCTTTCAAGACAATGTCCAGTCCATTCCATTGGTCTTCTTGATTCTCTGCTGTCTCTGACAGAATTATAATGTCTTCAGCAAATTGCAAAGTTTTATTTAGTCACCCTGAACTTTGATTCCTTCTCCAAATTTCCTCCTTGTCTTTCTTCACAACTTGCCCAATTTACAGATTCAACAAGAATGGGGAAAGGTTACAACCCAGTCTTACTCCCTTCCCAACCATTGCTTGCCTTTCATGCCCTTCGACTCTCATAACTACTGTCTGATCTTTGTACAAATTGTAAATAACTATCCATTCCCTATATTTTATAAGGGATATGCAACATATTCTACCCCAAACGAACCACAAACATTGCCGTCGGGTGGCTTGTGTGCCTCAACGATTCAGATAGCTGAACTATAGGTGCAACCACAGTGGAGGGGTATCTGTGGAGAGACCAGATAAACATGTGGTTCCTGAATAGGGGCAGTAGTTTTTTCAGCAGTTGCAGGAGAGCAACATTATGGATGACTGACTGAGCTGACCTTTTGACATCAGCTAATGTGGCTTTGGTGTACAATAACTGTGATTTGCTGAAAGCAAGGGGAAACTACAGCCATTATTTTTCATGAGGACATGCAGCTCTATTGCTCTATATGATGATTGCATCATCTTCTGAAAAATATTCCAGAGGTAAAGTAGAACACCATTCACATCTCTGTGGAAGGGGGGGGGGACTAATCACGAGGATGTCATCATCTAGAGAAACTTTCATTTCCACATCTGGGTGAGAGCGTTTTAAAATGGAAATGGATAGGTTAAAGTTAGATATAGTGGGTGTTAATTAAGTTCAGTAGAAAGATGAATATGATTTCTGGTCATTTGAGTACATCACTGTAAGTACAAAATCAATTGGGGATATTAAAAGAGTGTGTGTAATAGTTAATAGAAAATAGAAATGTGGGTAAACTACTATGAACAGCACAATGATTGCATTATCGTAATCAAGATAGGTATGAACACAACACCGAAACCAGTGGTATGAGTTTATCTGGCAGCTAGCTCTGCTGATGATTATATCGAAAAAATGTATAAGAGGTAAAGGAAATTGTTCTAACTGTTAAGGAAGAGGAAAACTTTATCATCATAGGGGACTGGAACTCTGTAGCAAGAAAAGGAAGGGAAGGAACAATAATGGGTGAATGTGGACTGGGTAATGGAATGAAAGAGGAATTTCCTAGTATAAGGAAGGGAAGGAACAATAATGGGTGAATGTGGACTGGGTAATGGAATGAAAGAGGAATTTCCTAGTATAATTTTGCACAGAGCACAATATAGTCATCAAAAATACTTGGCTTAAATGTTATGAAAGAGATCATGAGACATTGGAAGGTACCAAATTGACTTATGATAATAAGACAGATTAATCAATCAGCTTTTAAACGTTAAGATACAGACTTTCATCATATTTTACTGGTGTAAACTGTAGACTGAAACTGAAGAAACTACAGAAAGGTAGGAAAATAAAGAGATGAGGTCTGGATAAATTGACGGAACCAACGGTTTTGAGAGTTTGCGGTAACTTTAGGCAACAATTTACAAAAACAGGAGGAGACCAGTAGATTGTAGTAAATACCCTCCGAGTTCAAGAAAAAAGTAATTATTTCAGTTTGAAACAAAGCACATGCAGACAGGTGTGAAAATTACACAGACATCAGTTTTGCAAGTCATGACTGCAAAATACTAACATGAATTATTAAAAAAAAAAAAAAAAAAAAAAAAAAAAAAAAAAAAAAAAAAAAAAAAAAAAAAAAAAAAAAAAAAAAAACCAACAACTGTGGAAAACCTGGTAGATGCTGATTATATTAGATTAAAACTTGTTTCATAGATCATGAATATGACACTTCATAATGATGTGGAATGTGTCAGGTTAATAAAAGATGTCCATGCAAGCTATTACATTACACTATTTGGACACGATAATGGGACGATTTTGTTGGTGTTGCCACAAGCGGGAAAAATCAGCACTAGTTGAAAGATAATTTATTTACAAGCACTGCCAACATTACGATGCTGCTTGATGTGAAGTATTACTGTACACATTGTTAGATTAATGGTTTCAGCATTGCAGCCAGCAGCCAAAGCTCCCTCCACTCCCGCTCCGCTCCTGCGAGATTTACTAATTTATATCTAAAAATTTGTCCAATGAGTAGAAGGAAATGCCATTCAGAAATTCTTTCAGTTTATTTTTAAATGACAGCTGGCTATCTGCTGTTGGATAGGTGACAGAAGACTTGTGGCAGCATAATTCACCCCTTTCAGTGCCAAAGTTGGATTTTACCCTGCATAGTGCAGATCATTCTTTCTCTTTGTGTTGTAGCTATGCACACTGCTGTTACTTTTGAACTGGGTTGGATTATTAACAACAAATTTCCTAATACTGTGAAGTTACTGTGAGGATAACTAAAGCCTTAAATATATGTCTGCAGGACGATCTTGGGTGGGCTTCACCAATTATTCTGATTACATGATTTGTGCAATGAATACGTTTTTTACTCAATAATGAATTACCCCATAATATGATACCATACAAAAGAATGAAAATAGGCATAGTAAACTATTTAGTGAGATTCTTATCACCAAAATTTGCAATAATGCTAATAGCATATGTAGCTGAACTCAAATGTTTCAATAGGCCATAAATTTGTTGCTTCTAGTTTAATCTCTCGTCAATGCATACACAAAAATTTTGAAAATTCTACCTTAGCTACAGACTTATGTTGAAAGTCTATATTTATTACTTGAGTTGTGCCATTTACTGTACAGAACTGTATATACTTCATTTTATCAAAATTTAATGAGAGTCCATTTGCTGAGGACCACTTAATAATTTTGTGAAAAACATTGTTTAGGATTGCATAACATAGTGCTTTTTACTGATGATACACCTATAGTAATCACATCCAAATAACAGTAACTAATTATGCATCTTCATCAATGTAGAACAGCAAATCATTAATGTAAATCAGGAACAGTAAAGGACTTGAGACCGAACCCTGTGGGGCCCTATTCCTGATAGTGCCTCATGAGGAATCAGCAGATGTTTTGACATTACACTTATTTGAACTCTTTGCATTCTTCCAGCTGACATTGGGGAAGATCAGTTTTGATTTAGACTTGTAGGAACACAGGAGGCAAAAATCACCTTAAGACTTATCTTAGAAGGTAGATTAAGGAGAGGCAAACCTACATTTTAGCTTTTATATATTTAGATAAATCTTTTGACAATATTGATTGGAATACATTCTTTCAAATTCCGAAGTCAATGAGGATAAAATATGTATTCCATGATGCTGACATGTTGAACAAAAGATGAGATGAAGGAGAAAAAACTAGTTCATATGCAACTGGAGATCAGTATAAACCCTGGATTCTTCAGCAGCTTGTTTTAAACTTTCATAGAACCATTTTTGCAAAAATCACTCTTGTTTGCACAAATACAATATATTTCCTTTTCCACATGTAACATGTTTCACCTGATAATTATGGTTGCTGTGCCAGTGCTACAGAAGTATTCAGTTGAGGGATTTCAGTGCCATAAAACCATGTCTCTCCTCCTCCAGCTACAACGCGAGTGTGGGCAACAAGCCTCTGCCAACCAAACTCAAAACAATAGCACTGACTCATGCAATTAGTTGCTATTAGATGAAACCTGATTAAGAGCCACAGTAACATATATCATGACTAGAGAAGCTGTAACCCTATGAAAGTCATGTATTTCTTTAGTAACTTCTATTTTATGTCACCAGCAAAATATTTTGTAATTCACCAGAGGAAAGGAAAAAGACTGTCTTGATAAGAGTGATGATTTGACAATTTTCTGTCTCAAAAACCAAATAAAAACTTGTCTTGACTGGCTTATGATGAGATAAAACTCACATATCTAAGAGTGTATAATCCTTTGAGGTGAACCATCAATGCTGATGTTTACTGGAATATAAACTGTCTTGAGTTACTCAAACAGCAAAGAATGTTCTCATACTGAATTAGTATATTGTGTGGTAAATGGCCATAAAATGCACAAGAACTACTGCAACCATTTGAGTGACATTTGAATAAAGCAAGTTCAGTTCTTGTCATAACTTTCAGTTGATTACAAAATTGAAGGAATGCCTGGAATGAAATATTTCCATGGATTATTTTGTTAATCTGCCAGTTGAAAAGTTATTCAGGACAGGTGGAATATTAATACAACAACTAAATAAGGTTTCAACTATGGTTCATTAAGTTTATGGACATTGGTGATAATTATGTGGGAAGGAAACTAAATATACATACATCTTTCTCTTTCAACTTCATTTTAATTGCCCCTCTACTCTTAGATTTTTCAAGTAGGGAGAAGGTTGTTGAACTACTGACATATTTGAACCACAGCAGTGCTTGTAAGGGGGACAGGAGGTGTGTGTGTGTGTGTGTGTGTGTGTGTGTGTGTGTGTGTGTGTGTTTCTGAAAAGCAGGCGAGTTTAAGCTGTTTTCTTGTTAGTCAGCACATCTAAGCAAAGACAACACAATGCTATATGCTATTTTTCAGTACTTCTGTAAAATGTCTTGGTGCAGGCACTGCAATGCACTTCATATGAAAAAACAAAGGGCTATTATAACTATTTTGTGTAATATTTTATGGAGGTTGAGAGAGCCTTTATCTATAATAGGAAGTGCTTTAAGAGCAATCATGGAGTGTCACTTTAAATTCTATTCTATCCAACACCATATAGTTAACAATGAAAAATTCCCATAACCAAGAAAGAAAGAAGCTATTAATAAGCTACATCATGGTGCATACCGAGTGATTTGCCACACAATCAGGTGACTGGCTGCATCCTGAGCCTCTTCTGCATCGTCCACTGAAACGGGCAACCAACAGCCACACACACATTTTTAAATTAATGAAAAGAACTAAAACTTGTTTCATGCAAAAAATTAACCATATTAAGATCCTTTAAAAGAGCACCCTTTCCTTTTTCTGTTTTTAAAGGCTTTAGTTAACAGACTATCTGTTAATTTGTCTTAGGATATTACTTGTCCAAGAAGTAGGTAATCAGCAAATGAGAATTATGTTTTACCATTCTAAGTTTAAGATAAACCACAAGAGTAGCCACCACTTGTAAAGGTTATGTTATGTATTATCAGTAATTTATCACCAACACACAAAAATATCAACAACATAAGCTATACGCAAGCAGAGTGTTGAAGTGTTTTAAAGAATAACTTTCTTTTGTGTGTGTGTGTGTGTGTGTGTGTGTGTGTGTGTGTGTGTGTGTGTGTGTGTGTGTGTGTGTGTAGGTGCACGTGCACACATGCACGCTCTTGTAAAGGCAAGTAAAAACAAATATAAACCAGATGTGATCATTCTAAAACTGCAGACAGCTGGCCAGGCATTAGAGGCATTACAGTACAATGAATGAGACAAGCAACTGTAATGAGATGAAATTCCACTTTCCTTCATATTAGTATTTGCATGAAAGACTGGTACTAGAAATCTTGATTTTCACAATAAGGAGTGTGAAGCATTCAACTTTTGCAGTTTGAAAGATAATTATTAACAACAATTTGTCAATACAGCAATATAGAGCAGAACGACAAACTGTACAAGAAAAGGAGGAGAGAAGATTACAAAGATAACACAGCAACAGATAAAATGGAGATGTACCTGAATAGAACAAATTTGGGAAACAGACTATACCTGTCATCTTTAAATAATGAAAGTCTAATATACATAAGTATATAGACTGAACTGTAATGAAAGTTAATGCAACATTTTCTGAACAACAATAATCTTGGTAGAAATTTTTATTTGATGCTTCAGTCTGCATAAATTTATCATAGATGCCATAGAATTTTATATAATATGAAAATGTTATTTGATAATTCTTATGGTCAGTGTTAGCAGAAGGGGCAGATGCCACAGCAATGTGCCCTAACATACTATTAGTATAGGAATTTACAATAGGAAGAGTAAAGATGGATGCAATTATGAGCAGTTGTCTGGAGCTATTTTTCAACTTACCACAAGCAGTCCTCTCATTTGAACAGTACCTAAATAGAGCAGCTCTTACAACTAGCTGTTCGTTTGTAGTTTGGCTGAGAAACAAGTCTGCTTGACAATCCCACAATTTGTACTAATAACAAAGAAAATTATCTGACCAAAGAAAAAACTTAAAACAAACTACAAACAAAGCATTGTTCCATTTCTTAATGAGGCATTAAGTAACAAATTATCAGAGATCCAAAAATAAAATTTTAATAAAGGTTTTATTCCTACATTAAAGAATGCAAACTGCTGCATTATAATTTTCTTTGTCCAAGACGACATACTAATTTACGAATCAATTTAAGCTACAACTGAATTATTTTACAAACATCTGAAATTACATATTACACATTTAAAAAAAATACATATGGGAAGTAGTTTACATGCACTATATACCTACGGCAAAGGCTTTATTCTTCTTTTCTGGGCAGTCTAATCTGTACAACATATTTTACATTGTTGTTGTTGTTATGACAATAACAAAGTTGATGATTCATTTTCTCCATCACTGATAACAATAATAAAACTGTCATATCTAACAATGGAAAATGCATGTTGGAATTCAAGAGTGAGGATAGGTTGGAAATTACAACAAAAGCAATCATCGACATGGAGAAAGGCATGTGTTGCTTTAACACAAGCCAAAGATGACAAGCTTTGTGTTAGTGAGTTGTGCCTGTGTTGCTGTATGAGTGGGTATGTCCTGCACTTATAAAGGCTATGGCTGACAGGTTTTGTGTGTATGTGTGTTGGGGAGGGGGAGGGCGGGGGAGGTGAGAGAGAATGATGAACAAGCTTCCTAAACTCAATTGTCAAAAATAAAACTAAGATCTTTGCATTAAAGTGAAAACACCAACCTAGGAAAAAAAAGGATGTTCTGTTCACAGGAAGAAATAATATTTTGTCATCTATGGTGGATTTAGGTGTAAAATACAGACTGGGTTATACTTTGAGGTTAAAATAGGGCTAACAGGAATGGACAAGTATGGGTGGTCACCATCCTTTAAATTTTTGTTTGTACTATCCATTCTTGCCATATCTTATTTAAAAATGTTGAAATAGAATTTTTAATATTTTCATCAAGGTCTTAAAGCATTTGTTCTCAGTTCTGGGGATTGTTAGGGTTATCGAGACAAAAGATATAGTATTACTAGGGACCTGAAAAGTTTGCATTTAGCTATAAATGTGAATTTAGATGCAAAATTCCCATGCAAAAAAGTGAAATGAACTAATAGAAGCAATTTTTAGCAAATTGCGTTCACAGTATTATTTTTTGTCAGACATAGTTTGAAAGAGCTTATAATTATCAAAAATGTAACCAATTTTTGATGACTAGTATTTAACAAAACTTGGCAAAGCCCAATTTAGAAAGATGAGTGAGTAAAAACATGTTTGCAAATTTAAAAAATGTGTGAATGCAATGACTTATCAGTGTGCACGAGTTACCATTTCTGCACAAATTGGGGGATGGCAAAATAGTCTGTATAAGATGTGCGCTGCATAATGTGCTGTAGTGGCTCACTGTCGTGGAACATTTGCGTTTCAGTAAAAACGTGTGTGTCTGTGAGCTAAAATTCAAAAGTTCATATATGACAGTTTTAGGTGTTTTGAACTGAAGTTGCATCTACCATAATTAAAATCTTCCATTATGTCTTCCACCTCTGTCTGGTGGATTCTTTGTCAATTATATTCAAATGGCTATTACTCTAAGTTTCGTGTTTTTAAGTTTTTATTCACAGAAGATATTGGATTGGATTTGTTCCATGTTTTTTTCTATTTTTGCTACATATTTCATATCTTCTTGGAACATGGATACAGCATTCTAAAAACCTCTCCTTCAGCATTGCTATACATAATATTATGGTACGAAACCATAGAATGGTTTCTAGTCTTGCATGGTTCACAGGACAGCTTCTGTGAAGCTTGGAAAGAATGAGGCGAGATACTGGCGGCGGCATCGTGAGTCGTGTCGGGATAGCACAGTTAGTAGTGCGCTTGCCCGCGAAAGGCAAAGGTCCCAGGTTCGAGTCCCGGTTCCGGCACACAATTTTAATCTGCCAGGAAGTTTCATATCCGCGCACACTCCGCTGCAAAGTGAAAGTTTCATTCTGGAATATTATGGTATAATTTTTGTGATTGTCAATGTCTTCCAAATTGTGATAGCAGCCACTGCATTTCCAATATAAAATTATTAAACAGGTGGTGGTGTGGTCAGCGAAGTGATATACATTTACATGCAAAAATTTTTTTCCATTAATCAAACAGAAGACACAATCATAAAATAACAATTCAAAGAAGTGTATCTTTTCAATTATTTTCCCCCTCTTCATACAATTTTTCCGGGAGTAAGCATGTGTAAGATATGGGCTTATAATAAGCCCGACATATTAGTCTCTTGTTAGTCAATAACTAGTGTGAACATCTGTTGTATTTTGGGAGGAAGACGCTGTGGGATGAATCTCTTTTATACTGTTGGAGGGATAAGAAATTTCGTCTGCTTAGAAACCAAGAAAGGTTGCACATAGTTTTCATTTTGGACGCATATTTTTGGTTCACATCATGGGATAAAATTGACGTGACAGCTGCAATATTTTTACAATTTCACACCTTTTAAACTGAATGCAAGTGTTGACGTTTTCTGCTTACCTCAGTAAATGGCAGGCAGTTTATCATTTTATAATCTTGTATTTTATTTTCTTTGAAATATTGAGAAATCTTGTGACAATGTGCGCTGGTGTTCCATATAAGGTACGCATGAAGACACTTTTTCACAAGGACAACCTACATGGTGTCATCTAAATTTCCGTAATTGGGGTTTACATAAAGTGGCATGTTGTGTCCAAAACATTAGCCCCTAACAAGGAAAGTACATGGGCTCGAACAAACATATCTGTATGACCATTTGGTTACAGGATCTCTACGTATACCTCTATGTGCTGGTGGGTGGCATTTTTCTGCAAAGTTCTGCAACCATGCTCTAGATAGCACTGTAGTTGTTATTGTAGATGCCACACATAATGCAGTTATCTTAACTATAACTTATGTAATAAACATCATACATGTTCTCTAGCAAATTGTCATCAAAAGCCGTGATGATAGTTGCAACTTTAACCTTCTTTCCATAAGACTGTTGGTATTCACTGCCACTGCTTCCATCGCCTCTTCCCGCACTTACAGTAGCACTACCACAATGAGTTGTTCGTCATTATCATCCCTATTATCATTATTATGAGTTTGTCACAATAGTATCTAACTTATGCTCATATTTCTGTACCATAACAGATACGTGAAAGTATTCAAATGATTCATCTTCTACACTAACACCATCTTCACGAAGAAGGGTTCTTCGTAACTTCATCTCAACTAATCGCAATACATTAGCAGGGTCAATTAGCAATCGCCGTCCCATCTGATACTTCACCACACAAATAACATCACAAAACGCAACTTCGGAGGCACACTGCACCGTCCCTACCGGTGAACCAACAGGTCAAAGTGCAATGCAGCATGGCACAAGCAGAGGCCTCTAACGGACGACTGCAGAGTTTTGCAGATGTGGGAGTATCACTAGTGCAATAAGGGATCTTTATCTCTCATACAATTTTGCTGTATATGTGTTTGTTCGAGCCCAAGTACTTTCCTTGTAAGATGTCTCTTGAGTGGTACGGCATAAGTTTCGATGTCACACCCACACACCAAACTATTTTTTTCTGTAAGGACATCTTCAAAATTTAAGATGAAACAATTTGTGCCTATTCAGTTATCTTCTAGTCCCTTCCTATTACCACTGGACAAAATGAACATCTTGTCATGCTAGAGCAAATGTTAGGCTCTCATCAGTTTTGAGTTTAAGGTCTCCTTATGCCATATTCACAGTTATATTTGTAGCTACAGTCAATGGCATGTCACCTAATCCTTCACATGCCTGTTATGTCAGAAGAGTATTTAATAGATATTTCACATTTTTCCAAGTGAGACTATTTTTCCAAATTTATCTTCTGTTTTTCTCCATCTGTTCCAGAACACATCAGGTATAGCATATAACTGTTTTATTCCCAGTCTTCTGACTAGAACCTTTTCCCATGAAGTAGCTAGGATAAAAAAATGCACGTTTTAACAGTCTACATTGCAAGATCTATAGGTATCTGTTGAACAGCAAAATCAGTACAACTATTATGATGGCTTAGTTTGTTGGGTTTTTAGGTGCAGAATGTTTGCCCCAATGAAGAGCTCTCTGCACGAGTGCCACCAAGCCCCATCAAAGGTCATGTGGTGCAACAATTACCACCCTAAGATGATGGGCATACATTCCTAGGCAAGCATAGTGAGCTAACAGTTCAGGTATCAGAAGTGTGATGCAGCGTATTCAGGTGTGTCTACTAAAAGAGTATGTGAAGATTACATTAACCTGTTGCCAACTTTTATGTAAAATTGTTATTAGATGTTAACAATTTTCTCTCATTTAGAGAAGCCACACATAAAACTCTAATCAATGTTCTGAAAACCAGATACATGTGACATCTTTGATTGTATGAGTGGCAAATTGCTACTGGAACCTAACAAACTGACATTATACAAATGTTTTTAGTGAGAATACAGGGAATAAAGTGGGTAGGGGAGAGGGCTGTACCTAAAAGATTATGACTAAAAAATCTTAACAGCTGGCAAAGTACCTGGACCTACTTCTATGAAGCCAGCTTTCAACTTAAGGAAACTTCTTGTAACATGTTATTGTATGATTCATCCTGGAATGATGATTGAATGTGTACATGTTATGGGTTCATAAATTCACAGAAAATACCTGTACTCTTGGTCTTTGTTTTATAGTGATTATGTGGAATTTGACAGAAATGCTAAATGACCTAATGTTTCAGAGTATTGAAGAAAGAAGTAAATAGTTCAATGAATGAAATCACTTATATTACAAATAATTGATCTAACAACGAAAATCTGACTGGAACATCAATAATGAAGGACAGATAACAACTCACCATAAAAAGGCTCACTGGCTGCTGACAGGCATGAAAAATACACAATCACATTCACACAACTTAACACATTCAAGACTGGAGTAGGTGACCCTGGATGGGGCAGTTGGACTGCTGTTTTTAAAAACTTTTTTGTAACTTACAGCTTGCTAACTACGAATGGAATAATTGAGGTGGCTGTCTCATTGGAAACAATGAAACCTCATTTATCTATTTACAAAAATGGTATTATTAAATATTAAAATTGGCAGATACACAAAACTTTTTACTAAAAATCTTGTTTTTATTCCCACAGTGATTCTTGCAAGTAATCACCTTTTCTTTCTGAATTAGAATAATCTATTTCCTCTTCCAGGACATTGAGAACATCGCTCTCACTTAAGTTCACCATATCAAGAATATGCAGAGTGCAAGCAATGCAGGCAACACACAAAAGCATTTTAGGAGTCAACAGAGAGCACGAAATACAAAGCCGTTTGTAGCTTACAAATAGTTAAAACTCCACTCACTATGTGGCAGCACAATGCAGAGAACCTTTCTACTTCATTTTATGTGGTTACCAAAAGAGAGCAGGTTGCAAAGTGGCAGGTTACAAAGTGGCCGTTACAAATATTTAGCGTTGCAAGAGTCACACTCGAGCGGCATCTGTCTAACTACTGCTGAATGAGTCTGGCTCAGGTGCCATCCACAATGTGTTAGATTTTTGGCCGCAGCCTTCATCGGAAAAGAAACATATACATTCAAACAGTCACTCAGACAACTATACACACACAACTACCATCTCCTGCCACTGACAGTGAATGAGGAGGGGAGTGGAGGGGGAAGGATGCCAGGTAAGGGTAGGGATGGAAAGTTCTGCTTTGCATGATGGATTGTAAATGCTCTGATAGGCGGGAATGTGAGATGCAGAATTGAATACAGTGAAGGGACAGGAGAAGATAAAAGGGAGGTGTAGAGGGGTCTGGGAAAGGAGTGGAGGATTTGAAACAATAAAAATAAGGAAAACATAAAAAGTAATTAAGGGATATTGTAAGAGGCAACAAACAGTTGGAAGGAGACTGGATAATGCGTGAGGAATGACAGGGGATGTTAGGCATAGGGTGTTCAAAATGTTCAAATGTTTGTAAAGCTTAAGGGACTTAACTGAGGGGTCATCAGTGCCTATAGTTATGAATTACCGCATACTAAAGACGACACAAACTTCCATGCCTGAAAGGGAAAGGGGGGGGGGGGTTCAAACCCCGATGGGGAACGGCCTCGCGCATCACAGCATAATGCCTCAATGTGCTCGGCTGCTCTGCCGCAGCGGCATAGGGTGTAGGGATGACAGGTTGTCTTAGGTTAAGACCAGGATGGTTGCAGGACCATAGACTGTGTTGAAGAGACAACTTCCATCTGCGCAGTTCAGAAGAGCTGGTGGTAGAGGGGAGGATCCAGATTGCTCAAGTAATAAAGCAGACATTGAAATCTAGAGTGTTCTGTTCAGCTGCATGATGTGCCACAGGGTGGTCCATCCTGATTTTTACCATGGTTTGACTGTGGTCATTCGTCCTGGTGTATAGCTGGTTCATCGTCATATCAATATAAAACACTGTGTAGTGACTGCAGCAGAGTTTGTAAAACACATGGCTGCTTTCACAGGTGGCCCGACCTTTGATGTGTAGGATAAGCTTGTGACAGAAATTGAATAAAAAGTGCTGGGTGGGTGGCTAGGGTAGGTTTTGCATCGAGATCTTCCACATGGATATATTGTTGTCGGGAGGTGTTGCGATTGGGAGTGGCATAGGGATAGAGTAGGATGTTGTGGAGGTTGGGTGGCGATGGAACACCTCTTTAAGAGGTGTCAGCAGGATGTCCACATTTCAGGGCATGATTAATGATAATCAAGGCCTCAATGAAGGATGTGATTTAATTGTTCCAGGTTGGTGTGATATTGGATGACAATAAGGACACTCCTTTGTGACTGGTTATTGGGAGTGGAGGGGGGAGTAGTGGTGGTGGTGGTGGTGGTGGTGGTGGTGGTGTGTGTGTGTGTGTGTGTGTGTGTGTGTGTGTGTGTGTGTGTGTGTACAGCTCTGTTATTCCACACCCCAGGAAAGTGAATAAAAAGGTTTCATTCTGGAAAAACAAGGAATGGAAGTCATTTTCATTTATGTAGTGCACCATTCTAGGAGAAACCAAAAGTGGCAGTACTCCTCAGCACGGTCATTTGGTGACACTGCACTTCTTGCATATGATGGAATCCTCTAATAGATTGTCACTTTATATATTCTTCTAACACTTTAGAGAGAGAGAGAGAGAGAGAGAGAGAGAGAGAGAGAGAGAGAGAGAGAGAGAGAGAGAGAGAGAGAGAGAGAGAGAGAGAGGGGGGGGGTGGAGGGCTGATGTAGTTCATATATATTCAAAACAAAGAGTAAAATGTGGTACATGCTCTTCACAATTTATAAATCTTGTAAGCTGCTGCATGTTACTGTGCATAATTTTTAACATAAAACTTCTGAAACCAGTACAAACTCAAGTCAGGGGATAAAAACCTATTTTCATCATTAGCTCTGTTCACACAACTACTGGAAAAATGATTTACAAGTACAACAAGATGAGTTGTGAAACCATTAAAATCGAAATTATTTGTTACAGAGTTTCTATGAAGTGTAGATATGTATGTATGTGCATTTTCCATATTTCCAAAATATAATGTGAAATACAGTGCTTCTTTTGAATATTGAGGGTCTGAACTGATTACAACAAATTCTTTCACTATTCTACAGAAATGGAATGGGGGAAAAAATAAGAGCAGGAAGAAAAAATTAAATAAGAATAAAAAAAACCTATAGATAGTGTGATGTGGGAGAGAGATTTCCTGGCTGTACCTGACAATGAATGGGCTTTCCATGCTGCCAAGTCCTATAATAATAGCTTCCAGACTTTGCCGATATCAGAAGTTATTATTGTGTGTTTTTTCCTCAATTTTTGGCAGGTGTGTGCAAACAGTTTGAGCTTCACAAAATATTCTGTAAACTCAGTCTCTATGTGGAAGTATTGGGCTCTATTACAGTTTTTTGCAACTGTTATGGTGATATACAGAAGACTATGTCTGAAGGCATCAACAACAGAAAACTCGGATGGAGAATATTTTGTGTGTAAATTGAGGTAAAGGTTTCTGCCAAACACATATCTAATGCGGAGATAAACAAGAAAGTGTTGACTACATCACAATACTCGCTGAAAACATATTTTTTTTTTTTTTTTTTATAACGTGTAAAATAAATTGTGTGTTTTCCTTTGAAGGTACATTCATGATGATACATGCCATGAATAATGAGTGATGGTCATGGGAGTTGTGCGGATCACTGTGTCTCAGTAGTGTAGTGGTCAGTGTGAGTGACTAGCAAGCAGGAGACCCTGGTTGAAATCTCATCTGGGCATAATATTTCAACTTTCTCGCTTGATTTATTTTAATGTTCACTGACAGCTATTGCTGTAAATACCTTTGTTTGTTGACATTTTTATCGGTAGATCATGACAGACAATGCTTTACTTTATATCTTTAAACAGTTGATATAAAATACCGTATTTGCACGAATATAGGCCGCGTGCGAATATCGGCCGCACCTAAACTTTTGACACAAGATTATAGGAAAAAAAGAAAAATCTCGAGTATAAGCCGCAGGTTTTTTAAATTTATTTTTTGTATAATCAAACTTTTTTCGTAACCAGAAACACAATGTTAATGAAATAATGTTATCTTTTCAATAAACTCAAAACAAATATGCAAAACTGTAAATCAACGAATAAGGAAGCGAGACAACAGGCTGATCCGGGCGCCCCAAGTGAGGGGACGTTGAACCAAGGGGTGTTACCGGGCGTTTCAAGTGTTGTAAAGCATAGTTCGGTGTGTGTGTGTGTGTGTGAGCGCGCGCGCGCTCGCATGGGAATGTGTGACGATGTTTTGGCTTTTAAGTTTGTAGTGGGAAACGAACTTACGAGTTACACTGCCGAATGTAAGTTTCAGGTTGCTTAGTGACAGTAGGCTAGTTTACACAATGACACTAAAATTCATGAAATTGCGCTACTGGCTAATGTGCATGCGGGCCGGCGTTCGCGCAACTCATTGGCGAAACTAAACAGTTTCGGCATCTACCAACTTTGGCGAAACTGATTGCGCGTATTTTTAGGTTACGCCCAATACAGAACAAAATACAACATAAAGGGTGGAACGAAAGAAATAATTTGGTTTTTGAACATATATGCGTTGCGTACGTGTTTGTGTGATTTTAACGGTGTGTTAGTGCTCTTCTGGCAATTATCTGTGAAATTAAATATTGATGGGTTGACGATTAGTGAATTGCAAACTAAAATACATCGAATCTGAAATACCTATGCAAACGAAGTATGACAATTGTGGATTTCGGAACACGGTACAAGTACTGCACAGACAAATATCTACTTGACAAGAAATGTAATGCAATTTGTAATTTCATTTCTGCTAACAATGCTTCATGCATAACGGTAACTTCTTTTTTCTTTTCCTTTCTTCTTCTTCTTCTTCTTCTTCTTCTTCTTTTTTTTTTTACTGAATTACTAACTCTGTTTGAAAGTAACGTTAACTGCTCTGGTGGCATCCTACGTTGATTAAAATAACTTCTAGGGTCTTCAATCACAATTTCTTTCAGCAAGGTTGCTGAGCAACAGAGCTGACGTCTTTTTTTAATCCATTCATGAACCCAAAGATGTTTCTTATTCTGTTTATGTTTAGTCTTATGCAGCGACTTCACACAGACAAGCAATAGATTCCCCACAACTCTTACAGCTACCAAAACATTCATTCTACGGTGACTACGGCACTCACAAATTAACGAAATTGAAGTGTATAGTATTGGCGCCATATCTACAGATATACACGAAACCAGTTGCGCGCAATTCATTTCATGCAACGAGTTTTGCAACGTAGTATCGCCATGTAGACCAGCCTTAACGGACATGGAAAACGTAAATTTGACGCTGACAAAAAAAAAAAAAATTTCGACGCTGGTGTGTAAGTGAGGACAAACTATTAAAATGCTCAAAGAGTCATCGTGCATTTCAGGGCTAAAATGTAAATATACCCATGTTTGCTTGACTTCATAATTCAAAACAGGAACTGTGGTTTTGCTGTTACAACAGAAATGATTCAGTTGCAAGGCTGCAAAATAGCCCCGAGTTCCATGTACTTCGTTTCATGGAAATAACCCCCAATGAATGTGAAACCAGTGAATCTAGTCATAGTAAAGTGCGCTATTTTAAAACGTACCATTGGAACTCAAAATCAGCATTAGCTACACAAATCAGTTGTTCCCCTATTTTAACCTCCCATCATCGCCCACGGTAGACGTTACCGTAGCAACGTAAACATCACGGTAAAATCTCTCATGAAACACTAAACTTTTATCGTGAAGGGTAGCTTCATTGACTACATCAAATGAAAATCATTTGTGTGCTTAGGAAGAGTGTGTTACGTACTATTTTTGTTTTAAGGACGCGCGGACGTGTAAAAAAGTCGGCAGCTTTTGTTGGCTGCAGTACAGAATGACACCATTCGATTTATATCGAAATATCTACGACCAAGAATTCCCGCGCTGTTTCCATGAACATGTACAAAAATGTATATGCAGTTCTGCGAAACTGTTACTGTTGCGATTTTTGAAAATTATCTAGTTTATTATGTTTCTCAAACCAAAATAAAAGTGAGCGTGTAATTTTTGAAACTAACGACTTTGGGAAATGGAACGGTTGGGGGGAGGGGGGGGGGGATTGAATGTCGATTATAGGCCGGACCACGATTTTGTACGCCGAAATTTGGGGGAAAAAGTGCGGCCTATATTCGAACAAATACGGTATTATCCTTTTTCATTGTAATAATAAAAATAATAATAATAATAAAAAGGCTGCAATTAAAGAGCAGCATGGGATTCCTCCTCTGAATTCAAGTAAAAAATAGTATAACATGCATTTTGTTAACAGTGTGAAAATGTGGAGTTGTAGCACTGTTTGTGGAACAGAAGTTAAAAAAATGACCAACCCTATGAGGTTTCGAACCACAGGTCCATGGTGAATGCGATTTTGACATCGCAGCAGTCTTCTCTGCAAGGTACTATGGCTATACGGTACTGCATGGTGATATATGTTCCTCTGTACATTACAGTGTACCACACGGTGCACATTTTCATAAATGTGTTTTCATTATGCACCTGATATAATTTTTCTAGGTAATTCCCTCCTCTCCCCCCCCCCGTCCCCCATCCACAAATCTAAGAACTAACACGTCGACCATCAAGTCCGTCATTTTTTAATTTTTTAGTATTATTGTCCCTGCACTACCACCATCATCTGAAAGTTTATTTTACATTGTTGGGTAGCATGACGAAAGAGTATTTCAAAACAAAAACAATCTATAAACATCAACCAGCCCCACACATCTAAATTAAACAATATCCTCACAATTTATTCAAACTACAGAGGTTTACTGGAGTTTTCTACATGCACCCTAATTATATTAAATGTCACATTCTTCACTGTAATAAAATTGAGACACATTATAGTGAAAATACTTTGAAGCAATAAGCAGTAAAAATATTAGTAAGCTCAAATACTAGTGTAATCACCAAATATCAAGCAACAGCAGCACAATTATGTTCAATCTTAATATCCAAGGCAGTTCAAGCAGTTGAATAACTCTTTTATGAAAACTTTACAACAGAATCTAACAAATGATATGATCACAAGAAATTGCAAAGCTGTCCCATTTCCATTACAATTCTTCTCATACACGTCATTTGGCGAGTAATATTATCATCTTAAATTTGGCTCATTATTTCTTGGATGTGATTTCTTTGTAATTCAATTTTACATATTATGTAAAGTGAGCTATGGATTGCTTAATGGGTCTAGGATTTACTACACAATATTTAAAACAGACAAACAAACTGTCAAGAAGACCAGAGAAAGCCATCCTGTATGTTGACCAGTGTTACATGCCAAAACAATTTATGAATACTACACACATATCTTTCTTCAATAGTCAAGCATCTAGACTAAAATGTTAGTTTTTAAATGGTGTGTGTGTGTGTGTGTGTGTGTAGGGGGAGGGATGAGAAAAGTGTTAGTAGGAGCAAGGGGATTAATATGAGGAGAAGGAAGTGGAGGCAAATGCAATGGCTGGGGAGATATTCAAGGTTTTTCTTAAAGAATGTCATCACATCTAACAACTCCAAATTAATCCGTATATTAATAAATTTCCACCCTAGAAATTTGAGCATCTGAAAGGCTCTTGAAATCGACAATTATATGCTATTAACAATCTTTTATCCATTAATTTATTTTCCTATATTAAGTGCTAGCCTGCTTTAACACCAATTACTTCATCAGAAATTTTTGATGTCAGATGAGAGTAGTAATGGAACATAATATTTTAATGAGTCTGTTACGAAGTTTTCCCTGAGTTTACGCTCCAACTTATTATGTTAAATTTAAAGGAAATAATAATTAGACATTATTATTTTATTAATGATATTGTGTTAATTTTTCTTGAATTTTGTAATGCTTATGTCTGTTCAATGGATGTATATTTTAGATCCACAGCTTAGGATGCGTGTAAAACTGGTTGACCAGGGATGATAAAACAATATGCAAATGAAATGCAAAACCAATCGCTAAGAAGAAATATTCAATGACTCTAGATAATATATTTGCTGATTATGATTGTGACAGATATTTTTTTAAAAAGACAGTTTTATAGTAGGTACATTGGTGGTGATATTTTTTTGAGCCAATAAAGTTTGAAGTGAGGTATTCGCAAGTTACCTTCTCAATAGTGATGAGAGATTTAGGTTTGGAAGGGAGGATAAAGTTAGTTTGTATAGTTTTGCTAAGTCGCCAACACCTGAAGAGGATTTGTTACATTATTATTCATCAGGTCAAAAGTGGTGATGGTGCATTAGGGATTTATTTTTTGAGAAACTTGAAAAGGATGGTTTAGGGGAGAGTAATGCAAGGATTTACTCGTACACTAAATAACAGTATAAACTGTTGGATTCAAAAGAAAACAATAAAACTCAACAAGCCTCTAGACATAAAACAGTAAAATTAAAGATTTCTGTATTTTATTTTTAGAAGAGTGTTATAAAATTAATTTTATGTTTTACTGACATACTTATAGTTCCTTTTCTATATGAAAATTGGGAACTGCTAAAGCAGGAAACATTTATTTTCATTTTTGTAAATATTTAGTGGTGTAACAATCTAAGAAGTTTTTATTTGTGTATGTTAACAACAATTGTAGCTGCTAACAATATGATATTGGGATTCGGTTACTTAAATGTATTCGCGAGTGGTGGTGAAATTTTACTTAGCAGTACACTCATCACTATGGTTGGCAATAAAAGGTATAGAAACTTGTAATTTGAACTGGTGTTCAAATAACATCACTAATATAATTACTGATGTGAATATTAGCATTTTATTTTATACTTCAAGAGAGAGATTGGCTGGCCAGTACTTACCTTTGTGCTGTACTGCCGATAGTCGCACATCCTTAACCCTCGTCCTCATGACCTAGGTCATGAATTACCTTTTCCCTTCTGTTCCCATTCCTTATTTCATCCCTTCTCTTCTACCTGATGAAGGAAGATTGTTCCTAAGGCTTTTTGTTCTCTTTTTTTGTCAGTTTTTTCTTTCTTTGCATGACTATCGGCGGTACAGCAATCTATCTCTTTTGAAGTATAATTTATCATCTCTGTGGAGAATGTCTATTATTAGCATTTTATTTCTCATACTAAGATCTTTTTATGAGAAACAATTCACAATAAGTCAGATGGAGATGAGGAATTTGATACTGGTGAAAATAAATGTACTGTTGCTTGCCTTAATAACTCAGATGTCTAATACAAGGCCCAAGTTATTCTTTAATTTATCTTGTGAACATATAGCTTATTAATTAGAAAGTGGGTTGGATCAGTTATGACCATTCACGTAAACTACAACTTGGCAACAAGAAAGAGAAATCTTCACTTTTATGTTATTATTTCCAGGCTTCAATTATAACATAGTTACATATTATTGGTACTAGTGAGTTGATATAACTTTGTCAGATTATTTAACATTGTAAAATAAAGGGGAAATTATTAACTAGATTTAAAACCTATCCAAATTGAAAAGAACAGGTGTGAGTATTATCTGACACCAAGTTCCAAACTTTATAAACAGAAATAATGACCCTACTTCACATCGTAGGGAAGGTATGTGAGAGTATCATATAACTGATCGATTTGGAAAATAATTAAGTGAATTTAATGATATATTGTGTTTAGTCACAGCCCATCTCATCACCTTCAGCCAACAAGTCAGTGTATGGTCTACTCAAACTGACAGAATTTTTAAGATGATGCTGGCTGGATTCTCTGCTTTTTATAGACGTATTTTCTGCTTATCTCTTTTCCTTGATCTTGAGTTGTGATACTCAGTCTCTCAATTATTGTTTTTATTTCTATTTAAGATTACAACCTGCATTCTATTTTTCACAGTAGTCTCAGATCAGAAATGTTATGAATGATACGCATCTATCAATATTTACAACAATCCCAAAGACACCTATAACCTATTTTATACTGTTAGCATTTCTTTAACTCTGGCTATTTTTTTAAAAATCTGGCAAAATGATATATTTTTCATTAAAGGATTCAACAAAGAAGTGACAAGCTGAATTTGTTCTTTTATGCTGTTTCTACATCTATTCAACTGATAATCTGATTTAAGAGCTACACAGTGGGACTAAATATATAGAGTAGACAGAATGTTGGAAAATCTTTAGCATTTCTTACTTTACCTTTATGGACTATGTAATCACTCTATAGGTTGATTGTTTTGATGATTGAAGTGAGTGAACCACTATGACCCGAGTACCTCGTATGTAATTTCCATAACATCCAGTGAAATACCCACCAATAAAAGGGGGGCAGCAATAAAATCTCTCAATATCATTTCCATTCCTTAAAGTACTAGTCCTTTTAGTCCAACCCACAGGGGAGACCCTACAGTTTCCCACAGATGTTCCAGCCAAGATTGATTGTTGCATAGTACTCACCTTTGCATACTGTGAGAATATATCCACATCAAGCAGATGGTTTCTTTACCAAGAAAAATATTTTTGACACTAATATAGTTTTAAAATGATAAGAAAGTAGAGCAGGACATATCCATCAACTGCAGAAATATATTCTAACACATAAATTCATCATCAGAAATATGTCTTCTGTGTTATGTGAGAAAAATAACAATTCCCTCACTTCCAACAGAAAAATGTTATCATAACAGGGTGTTGAGTCATTATACAAAACTGAAAATAATTTTCATGGTTAATTATTGAAGAGGCTTTCGGTATGAATAGGCTTTCTTATAAATAATGTTAAATGAATGCATTTATTTGTGGAGTGCCAAAGAAACAGATGAGCTGGATAGTAATTAACTTAAGGTGGTGTAACACTCAGTACAACTGATTGTAACTGTACAGTAAGTAGAAAAGATAACAGCACTGGCACCTTTCAGAAGCACAAGTTACTTCTTCATGAAGAAATTGAATGATCACTAATGAAGGATAGATAACAACGTACACTAAAGAGAATCGCTGAGCTGGTGACAGGCACAAAAAATTGGCAATCACATTCACACAACTTAAATTTTCGGCCATGGCTTTCATCAGAAAACGAAACACATATTCACACACACTCAGCCAACTACACACAAAACAACCATGCCCAGCACTGGAGTGGAGTGGCTGGACTTTTAGCTGTGTGCATGTATAGTTGTCCGTGTCACTGTGTGAATGAATGCATAAGTCTCTTTATGATGAAGTCCATGGCTGAAAATTTGTGTGAATGAGACTATCTTTCGTGTTGTCAGTAGCTCAGCAAGTGTCTTTAGCGTGAGTTGTTATCTATCCTCCATTACTGACATTCCAATTGGATTTCCAGTCTTAGAAATAGAATTATATATTACAAAAATTGTTGAGAGACAATGCCTGTTACTGGGTTAAGTGAAGGTCCTCGATCTACAAGTCTGTCTGTCTCACAATATCTACTCGTAACCTGATAGTGAAGTAGATGATGTCTTGTTTCTAAGATATGTATGGGATTTTTTATCTGCTTACACATGTCAACCAGTGCACCCTACCTTCAGTTTCAAACCGAATGTCTTCAGTGCTCAATATTAGCAGACACTGGTAGAACTGTAATCTGGCATGATTACAGTAACTGGTATGGATGAAATAACTACTCCTGTATGAGAGTATATGATGTCTTAAGTAATTACAGTTTTTGCAGATAGGTTTCAGGATCACTTTCTGCTTGCTGCACACTTATCTATGGTTGGAGTACAGATTGTATGAGGGCTATTGCAAATGCCTGCTTTCTTGTAAATGATCCTGGTCACTGCAATAAGCTGTTAAACATTTTTTTTTTCACTGGAGAACATAAAATAGTTGTTTATTATGACACTGGCCAAACTATCGAAAAAGCATATCTTAAATTTTTCAAGAGGAATTACAAAATTACCCTCTTTTGCAAAACCTTAGTCAGACACTAGCACACAGTTGTAACAATTACAATTATTGTAAGTATTACAAATAAAGTACCAAGTACATAGACAAATAGTATACACAAAATGGGAAATCAACATCAATATGAAAACAGCTTACAGCAATGAACTCCTTTGACAAGCAAATAAGCTCTTTCAAATAGTATTTCTAGAAATGATATCCACTAATTTTGACGAAGACCATTTTCAGTAAGAAAACAGAACACATTTTTAAAATTTTGTAAAAGGAGGAAAAAATTATGCTCCAATATTGGCACTTCAAAATCATCATTTTAGGAGAAGCCTACAACTTTCTTTTTTTGGCATAAGGGCAAAAGAAGAAATGTCTTTAAACAATAAAATCATAACAACATTAATGATACGAATATTATAGAGGAAAAATATACGTAAAAAATAGGTGAAGTCCACTTACCAGGCGAAGGAGCACAGGCAGTGATAGCAACAAATAGACACACACACACACACACACACACACACACACACACACACACAAACACACACAAACACACACAAACGCAAGCTTTCGCAGCCTAGCTGCTTCGTCAGGCAGAAGGGAAGGAGAGGGAAAAGGAAATTAGATTGATGGTTTCCTCTGTCAAAGTTTGTTCTTTGGTGTACCATGTGACATTCGACATTTCAACCATGAAGACTGAATACAATGTTTTTGGTTGCTTTTTGTATTTAATTGATGACATGTGTTAAAGAAATGCTTTACCCATTCAGTATTCGTGGTTTTCAAATCCTAGCAATGGTCATGCCATATCAGTGTAACCAAAGGAATAACCAATCATTTGCTTGGAGAGCTATGAGAGCAAACCATTTTTGTTGATTTCAGTTAACATTGCCACACTAAACCATCATGAATCATTTAATATCTGTTACGGTGATTTATACAGATTTTACACTTCATAAGTCAGTTCGTTCCACAAGCCTGTGTTTGAGCTTTGCCAAATTGTACAACAACTGATCTTTTTATCACCTAAATATTTACGCAAGATCAAAAGTACAGCAATTTCTCTCTCTCTCTCTCTCTCTCTCTCTCTCTCTCTCTCTCTCTCTCTCTCTCTCTCTCTCTCTCTCTCTGCAACTCTTTTACACAAATACAACAAATATTTGTTGTCATATAATATAAATGGTAGTTAGAGAGTATTTTAACTGAAAGGTGATGTAAAGAATGTGTTTAATCAGCCAATTTTAGAAAATTTGGAACAACAGAAAGATTAAACTATATTCCAAAATGTCCATTAAAGGTTATTCCATTTCACTTATTCCTTTTAACGCACCTTGCTTGTACAAGGAATATTATCCTTTCATGAAATGTAGCACCTACCTCATTAAGTGCATATTGATTTATAAGAGATACTGTATTTTGCACTAACTGAGTAATAAAACAGAACTGACCTATACGGAAGTCTATGTATCCTTCTCCTCCTGACATCACCAACATAGATGATGGTCGTTTTGATTCCAAGGATTCAGGTTCTAAGTTTTCTATTATTGGTGTATCTGTTGTCATACTGCTTGCTGCAGACACACCACCACTTCCTGAAACAGAAACAGAACCATGTATACTATTTCACAGACGAAAACTATTACACTATATTTAAGTCAAAAATATCACAAACAACTGATTGTACTTATTGTTAATACATAACCACAGAGCTGTTGCACAAACAAAACAATGGAACTACATAGTTTATTCAATAAATATGACATTTACTTGCAAAATAAAGAAGTGGAGCTATTATTTGAATAAATTTGGAACTACATAGACTAAAGTTTCCTGTACCAATAAAAATAGCTGACAACAATTTGCTTCCAGTACATGAAATCTGTAATTATACACCCTTACTGTTAGTCATGGTTTTCAAAAATTGAAATGTACCTCAATTAAGGAATGTTTTAAATGTAGTGACATCATAAATGAAATCCAACAGATTAAGGGTGCAACAGAGGCATAAAAATAATTTTCTAGGCACTTGAAAGGCATTTGTATGTTTTTGAAGTTTAATGAATGAGCAATAATCTCTAAATGAGAATAAACATACTGATAGATTGGTGACCAGCCAAAGATGAACATCTTAACAATTTACAGGAACTACTCAACACTAACCAATGAGCTTAAAACAAACGTGGTGGGGTGGGACATTTCAGGTGAAATTGGTATTATTATAGGAAACTCTCATGTCACCTGAATGGTCACATCTAAGACTCTATTCATGTCAAAATCAAAGATGAATAATATATTGAGAGACCTTTTTTGATTCATACAGAATTTACCACCAGGAAATCTATAAACATTACACAAATAAGTGTGTGTGTGTGTGTCATCAAATGTTCAAATGTTTGTAAATCTATCGGACCAAACTGTGTGGTTATCAATCCGTAGCTTACAAACTACTTTAATTACGGTAAATTAACCTAAGAACAACACACACAACTGAGCTACAGTCATGCACTATTACATCAGTGTACAAACTGCCTAAAATTGCATTTACCTTCCATAAACCAAATAATTTTCGAAACCAAACCACCAGAATTGTCCTGGGAGATTTTAACTGGCAAAGTGGCAACTGGGGATATAACTCAACCAATAAAAATGGTGAAGAACTACAAAGCTGGGCAGAAACAGAAGGATTGAAGCTCACTTTGGACCCTAAATTAAGACCATCATTTACTAGTGGC
The DNA here is from genome assembly GCA_026315105.1 of Locusta migratoria. Lineage (NCBI taxonomy): Eukaryota > Metazoa > Arthropoda > Insecta > Orthoptera > Acrididae > Locusta > Locusta migratoria. The sequence goes on from CM048744.1 coordinate 545,866,983, forward strand.
AGATGGCAGAGAGGGTACAACATTTTCGTTACTGAGACCATTACACATCATCTCACAAAAACAGTAAAAGGCAGCTTTTTCAAGACCTACCAGTGCCCTATGTCTTGTGTGGTCTCTGGAGTTGTCCAAGTAGAAAATGTACCCTTCAAATGCCACTTAATTTCTAGAATGGAACTGGAAGGCTTTCAGACAAGAACTGGACCCAAAGAACTACAAAAAATTTGTTAAACTTGTTAAGAAAACATCAAGGAGGTATATCCAACACGGGTATAGGACACAATTTATATCTGGCCTTGACCCAAGCTCACAAGATCTTTTCAATGACTACCATAACAAGTACAATGCTGATCCTTTCTCAGCAGATACTATCGAAGACTACTGCCAACTACCGCCCGTGTCTCATCATTTAGAATGCTAAGTAGCATAATTTAATTTGTGTGCATTTTAATTGCCAGTCAATTTCTTCATTTTCGTTAGTGCTTCTGTTTTTAAAAGTTTTATTCTAACGTACTTGGGAGATTTTTTTTTTTTTTTTGGCATTGAAAGCTATGTAAGTGAAGTATAAACTGTATTTTTCTTACTTGTCACTTCTTTATTTTGTGTGTTTCACTTTTGTTAAGCTTTTATTCTCATGTATTTGATAATAGTGGGCTCCATATTTTTTCGTGTTTATTTTGAAAACAGCCAGAGACAGTTTTATTGTTTTTGACAGTATAGTTGCCACTGACCATAGTTCAGTCAGCTGCAAGCCGCCTTCATTAAAGTACTAGACTAGCTACAAGTCGATTATTTAGTTTTCTACTCTTCACAGTTAATTGTATTCATAGGATGGATAGGATGTGTGCCTGAGGATGTGTGGACGCAGGAGTAGTTAGCTGCAGTTCGTGACCAGCTGAGCTTGCTGCTGGCTACGGTTAGCCGTCTTCAGGCTGCTGTTTCGGGGTGCAACGGCGATGGGGAGTCTGGTGTGTTGAGGAGGACACCTCAGGTCTCTCATGCTTCACACCCTGTTCCTGCTGTCAAGGTACCCTTAGGTGTATCGGATGTGGTCGAGCTGCCATCTCTGCAAGGGGAGTAGCAGGTTGAACAGCATTCACGTTGGTCTAGGCAGAAGGCCAATGTGGAGGCTGGCTGTCTGGCCACGCCTGTTAGTCCTGTTTATGGACATGTGGCCACTCCTTCAGCAGGAGTTATTGGGAGCTCCAATGTTAGGTGTGTGATGGGCCCCTTAGGCAGATAGCATAGAGATCTGGAAAGAATTCCATAGTGCACTCTATGTGTCTGCATGGGGGCCTCATCCGAGATGTGGAGGCGACCTTGCAGGCAGCTATAAAATGTAAGGAGTGTGGTTGGCTGCAAGTTATGGGTCACATTGGCACCAATTACGCTTGTTGCTTGGGTTCTGAGAACATCCTCAGTTTCTATGAGTAGTTGGCGGAATTGGTGAAGACTGCTGGCTTTGCATGTGGAGTGCAAGCAGAGTTGTCGATTTGCAGCATTGTTCCCAGGGCTGATCGAGGTCCTTTGCTTTGGAGCCGAGTGGGAGGGGGGAGGGGGGGTCTGAACCAGAGGCTTTGCTGACTCAGTGACAGTCATGGCTACAAATGTCTGGATCTGCATTATCGAGTGGGGAATTATAGGATGCCCCTAGATAGATCAGGGGTGCACTACACTAAGGAAGCTACTTGGGTAGCAGAGTACTTTTAGGGTTCACATGGTTTTTTTAGCCTAGGTGCTAGCTCTGTTGAGCACTCACCCGTCAACATTCAGACAGCGAATTAAGGCTGCATTCAGAAAAATAATTCAACTATCAAAATATTTGCCATAAACTTTCAAAGTATTAAAAACAAAGGTCCTGAATTTAATGCGCTGCAGGGAAGCTCAGAAATATTTAGTGAGGCATGGAATCTATATCGGAAAGACAGATCAGACAACTGGAGTGGGAGTGTTCATTGCAGTGGACAAAGGTACTGTTTCTACCTAGGTCAAAGTTTAGAGTGACTGTGAAGTTAACTTGGAACGTATAACAAGGTATAAGAGCAGTAAAAGTAAGTAGTAGGGTGTTTTTACTGGCCCGCCAGCACTGCTGTAGCAGTTTTATAGTCATTCAAATAAGTCTACGCCAGATAGTGCATAGGTATCCGGGCCATGCAATATTAGTTGGGACCTCTCTCAATTTATTTCAGGTGGTAGAGACAAGCAGTCTTGTGAGCTACTGTTGGACACGTTTTCTGAGCTAAGCACAAAAGAACAGAGAAAGAAAGATATTGTTAAATAGTAATAATTAACTAAGGAGCGAGCATTTATGGAAAATACCAGAATTGCTCTCACTTGTAAATGGTCACAATGCCCACTATTAGGGATGAAAAGTTAGCTGACAATAATAATGAAATCTCTGACTATAATATATACGGCAGGCAGAGGCTTAACAATGATGGGTGAGGTGTGTTTATAGCAATAAAAAAATTATTGAGTGAAAGTTAAAAGTGACTAACACGGTCAGTGGATGTTTTTACAAACCACCTCACTCAGCAGCAGTAGTGGTTTGCCCACTGGACCTCTGCAGCTCCCCTTTTTTGATTTCCTGCCCCTTCCCTTTGCTGCATTCGAAGCTGCACCTCACATTTCCACCTATCTTAGCCATTAGAATAGGTCATACAATGCAGAATGTTCCATTCTCAGCCTTGTCTGGCATCCTTTCCCCTCCTCACTCACTGTCAAGATAACTGTTGTGCAGGAACAGTCAAGAGATGGTGGTCATGTGTGTGCAAGTTATGTCTGAGTGATTGTGTGAATGTGTGTGTTTCCTTTTTTGATGAAGACCATGTCAGAAAATTTTAAATTGTATTTGACCGTCTACTTTACATGCATGTCTGTGGCTCGGCAACTGTCTTTACAATAAGTTGTTATATGCTGTCTAAATATGTTGTTGTTGTTGTTGTGGTTTTCAGTCCGGAGACTGGTTTGATGCAGCTCGTCACAATACCCTATCCTGAGCAAGCCTTTTTATATTCACATAATAATGGCAACCTACATCTGTCTGAATCTGCTTACTGTATCCATCTCTTGGTCTTCCTCTGCGGTTTTTACCCCACACACTTCCCTCCAATGCTAAATTCACAATTCCTTGATATCTAAAAATGTGTCCTACCAATCTATCCCTTCTTTTAGTCAAGGTATGCCAGAAAGTTCTTTTCTCCCCAATTCTGTTCAGTACCTCATCATTAGTTACGCGATCCACTCACCTAATCTTCAGCATTCTTCTGTAGCACCACATTTCAAAATCCTCAATCCTTTTCCTGTCTGCACAGTTTATCATCCATGTTTCGCTCCCATACAAGGCAACACTCCATACAAATGCCTTCAGAAACGACTTCCTTAGGCTTAAATCAATATTCGATGTTAACAAATTTCTCTTTTTCAAGAACACTTTTCTACCCATTGCCATTCTGCATTTTATATCCTCTGTACTGCGACCATCATTTGTTATTTTACTACCCAAGTAACAAAACTCTTCTACCTCCTTTATTGCTTCGTTACCTAATCCAATTCCTTCAGCATCGCTTGATTTTCTTAAGACTGCACTCCATTACCCTAGTTTTGCTCTTGTTAATGTTCATCTTATATGCCCTCAGCATACTGTCCATTCCGTTCAATTGCTCTTCCAGTTCCTTTCCTGTATCTGACAGAATTACTATGTCGTCTGCAAAAGGCAATGTTTTTAATTCTTCCCCATGAACTTTTAATTCCTTCACCAAATTTCTCCTTGCTTTCCTTTATAGTTTGCACAATGTACAAATTGAATAACACTGGAGAAAGGCTACAACCCTGTCTTACTCCCTTTCCAACCACTGCATCCCTTTCATGCCCTTCAACTCTGACAACCGCTGTCTGGTTTTTGTACAAGTTGTAAATAATCTTACACTCCCTACATTTTACTCCTGCTTGCTTCAGACCTTGCGTTTATTCCAATCAACATTGTCAAAAGCCTTCTCCAAATCTACAAAAGCTAGAAATGTAGGTTTGCCTTTTCTTAATCTATCTTCCAGGATAAGCCGTAAAGTGAGTATTGCCTCCCGTGTTCCTGATCTTCCTCGAGGTCAGCTTCTAACAGCTTTTCCATTCTCCTGTAGATAATTCGTGTTAATATTTTGCAACCATGACTTATTAAATTAAACTGATGGTTCTGTAGTTTTCACACCTGTCTGCACCTGCTTTCTTTGGAATGGGAATTATAACATTTTTCTTAAAGTCTGAGGGTACTTCGCCTGTCTTATACATCCTACACACCAGTTCAAATAGTTTTGTCTTGGCTGGTTCTCCCAGAGACTTCAGTAGCTCTGAGGGAATATCATCTACTCCAGGGGCCTTGTTTTGACTTAGGTCCTTCAGTGCTCTGTCAAATTCATTTCTCAGTATAGTATCTCCTATTCCATCCATCTACTTCTTCTCCCCTTTCTACAATATTGCCGCTAAGTTCATTTCCTTCATAGAGCCTCTCTATATACTCTTTCCACCTTTCAGCTTTCCCTTCTTTGCTGAGAACTGGTTTTCCATCAGTGTCCTTGATATTCAAAGAGCTGTTTTTCTTATCTCCAAATGTTTCTTTTATTTTCCTGTAGGCTGTATCAATTTTTCCCCTATTTATACATTCTACTACATCCTTGCATTTGCCTTCTAGCCACTCCTGATTAGCTATTTTGCACTTCCTGTCTATCTCATTTCTTAGTCGCCTGTACTCCATTTTGCCTGTTTTATTTACTGCATTTTTATATTTTCTCCTTTCATCGATTAAATTTAGTATCTCCTGTGATATCCAAGGATTTTTTGTAGGTCTTGCCTTCTTACCTATTTTGTCCTCTGCTGCCTTCACTAATTCATCTCTCAATTTTACCCATTCCTCCTCTACTGTTTTATTTTCCCCCGTTTCTGTCAATTGTTGCCTAAAGCTCCCTCTGAAATTCTTAAGAACCTCAGGTTCCTTCAATTTATCCAGATCCCATCTCCTTATTTTCCTACCTTTTTGTAGTTTCTTCAGTTTCAGCCTACAGTTCATAACCAACAAGTTATGGTCAGAGTCTGTATCTGCCCCTGGGTAGGTCTTACACTGTAAAACCTGGTTCCGAAATCTATGTCTTACCATTATAAAATCTATCTGGTATCTCCCGGTGTCTCCTGGTCTCTACCACATATACAACCTTCTTTTGTGATTCTTGAACCAGGTGTTTGTTATAACTAAATTATGTTCTGTGCAAAATTCTACCAGGCGGCTTCCTCTTTCATTCCTTTTGCCCAGACCATATTCACCTACTATCTTCCCTTCCCTTCCTTGTCCTACTACCGAATTCCAGTCTCCCATAACAATTAAGTTTTCCTCTCCCTTAATTGTCTGAATAATTTCCTTTAGCTCCTCATATATTTCTTCGATCTCCTCATCATCGGCAGAGCTAGTTGGCATATGAACCTGTACTACTGTGGTCTGTGTTGGCTTCATATCTATCTTGACTACGATAATGCGATCACTGTTTTGCTCATAGTAGTTTACCTGCATTCCTGTTTTCTTATTCATTATCAGACCTACTCCTGTTCAGACCTACTCCTGTAATACCCCAACTGATTTTGTATTTATAATCCTGTACTCACCTGACCAGAATCCTCTTTTTCTTTCCACAGAACTTCATCCTATCCTTTTCTCTTTTTAAATTTTCTAGCTTCCCTACCCGATTAAGGGATCTAACATTCCATGCTCCGATCCGTAGAATGCCAGTGTTATCTTTCCTGATGACCACATCCTCCTGAGTAGTCCCCGCCCGGAGATTCGAATGGGGGACTATTTTACCTCCGGAATATTTTACTCAAGATGATGCCATCATCATATGTTCATATAGTAGAGCTGCATGTCCTCGGGAAAAGTAATGGCTGTAGTTTCCCCTTGCTTTCAGCCATTCACACTAACTCTGTGGAAAGCCATATTAGTTGATGTTACAAGGCCAGCTTGGTCAATCATCCAGACTGTTGCCCCTGTAACTACTGAAAAGGCTGCTGCTCCTCTTCAGGAACGAAACATTTGTCTGGCCTCTTCACAGATACCCCTCACTGCAGTTGCACCTACGGTACGGCTATCTGTATCGTCAAAGCACACAAGCCACCCCACCTCGGCAATGTCTGTGGTTCATGGGAGTGGGTCTAAATATATACATTTAATACCTTATGTTACAATTAGTACTCAAGGTATTCACATGGTGAATGTCAAATTTTTTGCTTACAATTACAAGTGAGACAAAAAACTTCCTTTGAAAAGTTCTTCCTCCTAAAGGGAACAATTTCTGCAAAATAGTAAGTATTTATCTATACATTAGGTGTGCATAGTTTACACCAGCTGTTTATATACATGCTGTAGTTTAGTCTTGTATATGGTTTTATTGGCTGCACTTAGGTTTGCACCTTCTGGAGGTGAATACTTACTCACCTATATTTATGGAAATTTATCAAATTTCTGAATGGAAACTTCTGTTAATAGAATTTTAAATTAACTTATGAAAGACTGGATAAAATAAATAGTTCTCTCAAAGTAACTCACCAGGTACTGCGACGAAAAATTTTACTGCATCACGGTGTCCATGGAAAGACAACTGTGCTTGTGCCATCGAACAATATGGAATAAAGCTACCTGGTGTTATCTTACAGCTGTTATCAGTGTACAGTCTTACACCTACACCTGGACACCTGTGCACAGCTTGAACTATATTTCTGCCTCCAGAACCTGCAAAAGCAAATAAATTTAATAACTTTTTAAAAATTATGAACCAATTTTTCATTTATTTATTTATTTTTCAGATTTATTTCTACCATGTGTTCCTCTCCTCCCAACAGAATGACAGGAGAGATGAGTAATCTCCCACAGAGATGAGTAATACTCTAACATTGGCTGAATGGACGTTCTATAATCTATTTCCATGGCTGATTGACATACTTCTATTCTGGCATCTCCATTATAAACGATTAATTTTATACAGTCGTTGCATTTCAGATAACTCCTTATACTACTCCCAGATACTTTATGAAAGTAATGGCTTCACCGGTTTTTCTGTTATTGCATAGTTGTATAAAACAGGATTTTGATTTCTATGTAAATGCAGTACTTCACAATTGTTTATTTTAAGGTCTAGTTGCCATTCCCTACACCATATATAGATATGCTGCACACCCTCCTGCATTTTGCTACACTATTCCTTAGTTTCAACATCTTGATATACTACAGCATCACCTGCTAATAACCTCATACAACTTCCAATGTTATCTATGAGGTCATTTATAGAACACAGATACATAGTAAAAAGCAATACTTCTCTGGAGATTCCCCAAAATCACTTTCACATCTGAAGACTTACTGTTGATGACATACTGAATACTGTTATCTAGAAATTCTTCAATCCTGTCACATAGGCGGTCTGTTATTCCATATGCTTTCTCTTTGTTCACCAGGCGACAGTTCAGAACAGTATCAAAAATCTTGTGAAAATCAAGAAATTGGCATCTACCTAGGACCCTGTACCTTCTAGGATCCCTTGGACGAATAGCAGAAGCTGGATTTCATACAACTGTTGCTTTTGGAACCTACATTGACTTCTACAGGGGAGCTCTCCTGTCTTCGGAAATGGCATAATACATGTTCCAAAATTCTGCAAATGACAAGACATTGGAGATAGAGGGGTATATTTTTTGCACATATGATCAATGATCCTTCTTGAATATGGGAATGCACTTTTTTCCAATCCTTAAGAAAGTTGCATTCCTCTAGAGACCATCAGTACACTGCTGCTAGGAACAGAGGGGGGGGGGGGGGGGGACATTCCTTTGCATACTCTGGGTAAAATTTAATTGATATCCCATCAGCTCCAGCAGCCTTTCCTCTGTTGAGAGTCCATTATTTTAATATCTACCATTTGGTCATCCACACAATAGTTTAGAGGAGGAACTAAAGTGCAATCTTCCTTTGTGAGAAAAACTTTGGAAAAAAACATTTAGTATTTGGGCCTTTTGCATTGACATTCTTTGCTTTAACACCATTTCCCAATTTGGCATAGGACCAAAATTTCATAGGATTTTCTGCCAAATCGGTAGTAAAAAATTTGCTTTCAAAGTCAATGAATGCCTCTCGCATGGTGCTCCTTACAATAATTTTGACATTGTTTAACTGATGCTTATCTGCAAGACATTGGCAATGTTTGTATTTGCAGTGAAATTCACTTTGCTTTTGTGACACTTATCTGACTCTGTTGTTGAACCACAGTGGATCATCCCAATCTCTCCTAATTTCACTTGGCACAAACTTATCTAATGTGTATTGTCTGGTGCTCTTTAACATAACTTCTCGAGATAATTTTTGGATAAAGCACTTGGAAAAATATTGCTCGATTGTCTGTTCCTGCTACCCATGAAACTACAGCATGACATGACAGCATCTACAGGAAATATTTTCCAAATTTTCCATCAGATGTTCTGCCACTACTGCTGATGAGCCAGTTGGGCTAATCCAAAAATTATTTTTGAGCCACCTTTAATTCTAACCTTTGTCCAAAATATATCACATTCTGAAGCTGTACTAATTTCACATGTTACAATCAAATTCTTGACCACTATAAACACTGCTCTCTTTCAGTATTAAGCCTATCTCTGCAGTATACATTCTAGTCAGAGTTTAGGATTTCTTTACTACTCATATCTGGTTTGAGCCAGCTGTCTATCCGTGGTACTATGTGGGCATTGACCATTTACAAGTGAGTTCTGTTTTGGGATCTTTTCATAGACACTGCTACAGTTAACTGTTAGTATATCAACATATGTTGTTCTGTTCTGTTTTGCTGAGCACTGCACTGTCCAGAATAAGCAGGTGTTTTATCAGGCCTGTGGATGGATTTATGCCCTAAGAAAACCCTAATGTATATTGCATATGTGCTCCAAGTGATCTGACCTATTCAGGGCAATCCGATATTTCTCTGCCCGATAGTGGAGGTCAAGAAATGTGACCAAAGATTGTTGCAGAATGATCTGAGCCTCTGGTTTAAGCCTTGCCTTCAGCCACAAACCAGAGGAGTGCAATCAATTCTGGGGATGCTACTGCATATCAATAGCTTCTCTTCTCCCCAGGAGAGAAGCTAGCTGCCTTCACCAAATCTTCTGCTGCCTAAAGGAGAAATCGACAATGACCTCTGAACACTGAAGCCAACATGAGCAGTTATTTGCAGCTAGGTGCACCCAGTGCTCTCTATCTCCACTCCCAGCAAACAAAGAGTGCACACTGGCCTTCTTTTCGAACCTTCACACTATTTCCGTAAGGGGCTCCAGAAGCCAACTAGCTTTGGAGGTCCCAATGACAAACAAACCAACCCTCTGTATCTGTCTAAACGAGTCAGAAGGATCAGCCACTGCTGTAACTGGCAAAGCATCCCATGTTGGCTCAGAAGTATTAGCAGCAGACAACAGCTAAAACCTATTGCTGAGCACAGATGGTGCCTGCCCTACCTTCCATTCCCCAGAGTTAAGATGAAAGTTTAGTCATAGTAGCCAGAGATGGTAGTCACGTGTGCATGTGAGTTGTTCCCGAGTCATTTCTTGGTTAAAGTTTGTTCTCTCTCTGGTGAAGGGTATGGTCATAAATTTAAGTTGTTTGAATGTGACTGTCTTGTTTATGTGGCAGCCTGCTGCTCAACAATTTTCTACATGTACTGAGTTGCTGTATATCCTCATATTATTTGTATGTAGATTTCATACAACATATACTGTTTCAGTAGCAAACACAGGCGGTGCAATAAGTTTCAGGGCAGAATTTTTTGAAGGTAACATGACACTATTATTAAAATAAATTTGGAACTTTGTAAACTGAAATTTCTGCAACAGAATCATCTTTTTTCCTGCTATATCTAGCAGTTAGCAATAGTTTCCAGTACACAAAATCAGTGATGATGTGTGTGTGTGTGTGTGTGTGTGTGTGTGTGTGTGTGTGTGTGTGTGTCTTTTTCAATGTTTCCTGGCCCACAATAGCATTCTTCAGCATCAGTTTCTGGCAAAAAGAAGAATAGCATACTTCAACAACCATATTGAATCACATAATTTGGTCCCAGCAGACAATGTTCTTCATGCTTTAAGCCCAAATTCAAGTCTGCTCACATCATGGGTCATTTTTAAAAGATACTTAATCAAATCAATAGAATTTCATAGCAATTCTGTACAGCACTCCATCTGAATCCTCCTCCTGAGCCTCTAAGACTGGTGTTGCAAATATAACGACAGACATATGTTGAGAATTAGTGTGTCATTACATTTGTATTCTATACATTATTCCCTGAAATTATTGATCCTGCTCTGTATGACTCTTAAATCTTTAAAAAGTTAGTAATTTCAATGTCAAAATTTCAAAAATTCTACTTACTTTCTGATAATGGTACAGAAATGATCACACCATTGCCAGTACCAATCCATAATCGACTAGATGAAATAAGTAGAGCGGTGATACGGACGAATGAGAATCCTAATTTTCCAGTACCTAGATGGGGGAAAATGCAGACATTATGAAATGACCTTTTTTCTTAAACAAAAGTTATTCTGAAGAATAAAATCATTTAAATTAGTTTCCTCTTATTTTAAACATATTTACAGATAAAAGTAAACTAGTGTATTCAAGTCCTAAGTTTCTAATTAACAGACAATTGGTACATGTGATGCTTAATTGCCTTCTCAAATGCATTTTTTTTCTTTCATATTGTTGTGAAGTCTTTATTATATAAATTTCTAGTGACACTGTTTACAATTACAACATGACTACTTTTTGTAACTCTTTATTTAGGAAAAAGAAGTTGACTATTTAAGAACATGATGAAATTCAAGATACCTCTGAAAGTATACGATACTAAATTTTACATAATTAACTCAACAAAAAATTTTCCAGATGAAAGTCGGCTTCTTTTTTTTTTTTTTTTTTTTTTTTTTTTTACATTTGGTTAATTATATGTAGCCCACTTTGAAAATACTTTTAGAAACATATGGGACAGGTTCCTTACAGCCATATCACGAAGAGAGTTCATATAAAGAGCAGAACCCTGTTTTTACACTTTTCAAGGGACTTCAGTGAAATGGTATAAAATGCGGGAAATAATGTTTTAAATGGTAAAATATGCTTACTGGCTCACCTTGCATTTTTGTAGTTTATTTGTGATATATGAACATAATACACATCAAAATACTCGCCAGGAAGTTTATTATATTATTAAGGTTATCGGAATTTTTACTATTTTAAGCACTAGTTGGAACTGGGACTAGTCATTTTATGGGAAGTAGAAATTTTTGTCATAATTTCATTCATCATAATCAATTAGTCAACAAGCCTTTATCCGGCATTAATTATTTATGTAGTAAAACTGCACGAGTTCTTTACTTTTTGTATTTTTGGATGTTTTGCATGACAATATTGGAGAATTTATTCACACTCTCGATAGCAAATATATGCCTAAGTATTTTTTTGACGTTTGCATAGGATCAGCATCTCACACTACTATTGTTTTTCTAAGATTATAATATACTGTGCCCCTTTCAATGTGCAGGAAAACCTACACAAGCAAACCATCAGTCTCACCGATAATAAAACATCACAAAAAATACTTTGATAAATATTTGCATTTCACAACAAGAATAAATTCTCAAAATGCGTCATGCAAAGCATGAAAAACTACCATTTGCATAAACAAATCCAAGCTGAAAATTGGTGCAGTAGTTGATGGGATACTATACTCCCATCAGCCACTGCATCATAGGTCAACTAAGTGTATACTACAAACAATGAAATGCGAAATATCAATAATGGAGGATAGGTAACAACTCACCGTAAAGAAGCTCACTGAGCTGCTGATAGACACAAAAATAGATATTCACATCCACACAACTTAAATTTTCAGCCATGGCCTTCGCCATAGAAAGAAACAATACGTTCACACAATCATTCAGACACCTACCTACCTGCCTACACACACACACACACACACACACACACACACACCTATCATGTCCGGCCACTCCAGCAACACAATACAGATTGTGAGTGAGGTGGTGAGTGGAGGGGGAAGGATGCTGAGTAAAGGTGTGGATGGAAAGTTCCGAACTGCATGATGGATTTTACAGGCGGGAATTTGAATTGCGACAATGAATACAGTGAAGGGAAGGGGCGGGAAAGGATAAAAGGGAGGTGTAGAAGAGTGGGGTGGGACTGGGGGGGATTTGAAATGATAAGAATAATGAGGAAAAATAAAAATAGGAAAAAAGGGAAAATAAAGTTGGGGAAAAAAGGAAAAAATAAAGTTGGGAATTTTTTTTCCCCCCCAACTTTATTTTTCCTTTTCCCCCCAACTTTATTTTTCCTTTTTTCCTCTTTTTATTTTTCCTTATTGTCATCATTTCAAATCTCCCTTTCCTCCCCACTCCCTCCCCACACTGCTCTACACCCCCCTTTTATCCTTTCCCACCCCTTCCCTTCACTGTATTCATTGCCACAATTCCAACTCCCACCTATCAGAGCCTTTAAATTCCTTCATGCAATGGGGAACTTTCCATCTCCACCTTTACCCAGCATCCTTCCCCCTCCAGTCCCCACCACACTCACAGCCTAGCTTGTGTTGCTGGAGTGGCCGGTCATGATTGGTGTGTGTGTGTGTGTGTGTGTGTGTGTGTGTGTGTGTGTGTGTGTGTAGTTGTCTGAATGATTGCATGAATGTATGTGTTCCTTTTTCTGACGAAGGGCATGGCCGAAAATTTAAGTTGTGTGGATGTGATTATTTTCGTGTCTGTCAGCAGCTCAGTGAGCCTCTTTACAGTCTTGTGTTGTTGTTATGGTCTTCAGTCCGGAGACTGGTTTGATGCAGCTCTCCACCCTACTCTATCCTGAGCAAGCCTTTTCATCTCCTCATAAGAACGGCAACCTACATCCATTTGAATCTGCTTACTATACGCGTCTCTTGGTCTTCCTCTGTGGTTTTCCCCCCACACACTTCCCTCCAACGCTAAATTTACGATTCCTCGATGTCTAAGAATGTGCCCTACCGAGCGATCCCTTCTTTTGGTCAGGGTATGCCAAAAATTCCTTTTCTCACCAATTCTGTTCAGTACCTCTTCATTAGTTATGTGATCCACCCACTTAATATTCAGCATTCTTCTGTAGCACCACATTTCAAAAGCCTCTATTCTCTACCTGTCCGCACTGCTTATCGTCCATGTTTCACTCCCGTACAAGGCAACACTCCACACACAAATGCCTTCAGAAAAGACTCCCTTATACTTAAATTAATATTCAATGTTAGCAAATTTCTCTTTTTCAAAAATGCTTTTCTTCCCATTGCCATTCTGCATTTTATATCCTCTGTACTGTGACCATTGTATGTTATTTTACTACCCAAATAACAAAACTATCTACCACTTTCACTGTTTCGTTAACTAATTCCTTCAGCATCGCCTGATTTTCTATGACCGCATTCCATTATTTTTGTTTTGCTCTTGTTAATGTTCATTTTATACGCTCTCTTCAACACACTGTCTATCCCATTCAACTGCTCTTCTAGGTCCTTTGCTGTCTCTGACAGAATTACAATGTCATCAGAAAAACACAATGTTTTTATTTCTTCCCCCTGAACTTTAATCCCTATTCCAAATTTTTCCTTGCTTTCCTTCACCGCCTGCTCGATGTACAAATAGAATAACATCGGAGAAAGGCTACAACCCTCTCTTACTCCCTTCCCAACTGATGCTTCCCTTTCATGCCCTTCGAGTCTAATAACTGCGGTCTGGCTTTTGTACAAGTTGTAAATAACTCTCCTTTTTTCCTTAATCTATCTTCTAAGATAAGACGTAAAGTGAGTATTGCCTCCCGGGTTCCTATGTTCCTCCTGAATCCAAAGTGATCTTCCCCGAGGTCAGCTTCTACCAGCTTTTCCATTCTCCTGTAGATAATTCGTGTTAGTATTTTGCACCCATGACTTATCAAACTGATGGTTCTGTAATTTTAACACCTGTCTGCACCTGATTTCTTTGGAATGGGGATTATTACGTTTTTCTTAAAGTCTGAGGGCATTTCGCCTGTCTCATACATCCTACACAGCAGTTCAAATAGTTTTGTCATGGCTAGCTCTCCCAGAGACTTTAGTAGCTCTGAGGGTATGTCATCTACTCCTGGGGCCTTGTTCTGACCTAGGTCTTTCAGGGCTCTGTCAAATTCATCTCTCAGTATAGTATCTCCTATTTCATCTTGATCTACTTCCTCTTCCCTTCCTACAACATCGTCTCTAAGTTCATTTCCTTTGTAGAGCTGCTCTATGTACTCTTTCCACCTTTCAGCTTCCCCTTCTTTGCTGAGAACTGGTTTCCCATCTGAGTTCTTGATATTCGTAGAGTTGCTTTTATTGTCCCAAATGTCTCTTATTTTCCTGTAGGCAGTATCAACTTTTCCCCTTCTTATACATTCTTCTGTAGATTTGCATTTGGCATCTAGCCACTCCTGCTTAGCCATTTTGCACTTCCTGTCAATCTCATTTTTTAGTCGTCTGTACTCCATTTTGCCTGTTTCATTTACTACATTTTTATATTTTCTCCTTTCATCAATTAAATTTAGTACAGTTTATAACTTGATTTCGGAATCTATGTTTTACCATTATAAAATCTATCTGATACCTTCCGGTGTCTCCTGGTCTCTTCCAAGTATACAACCTTATTTTGTGATTCTTAAACCAGGTGTTTGTTACGATTAAATCATGTTCCGTGCAAAATTCTACCAGACGGCTTCCTCTTTCATTTCTTTTGACCAGTCCGTATTCACCTACTAATTTTCCTTCTCTTCCTTTTCCTACTACCGAATTCCAGTCTCCTACCACAATTAAGTTTTCCTCTCCCTTAACTGTCTGAATAATTTCCTTTAGCTTCTCATATATTTCTCCTATCTCCAAATCATCGGCAGAGCTAGTTGGCATATAAACCTGTACTACCTTTGTCGGTCCTATTGTTGTTATTGTTGTCTATCCTCCATTATTGATATTCCTATCAGATTTTCCATTGTTAGAAATATGTTTGAATAAATGCTAAGTGTCAAGAAACTTGACTGCCTAAAATTTATAAACACTATACTTTAAGGTCGTCAATTTATGTTAATTAAGTCATTTTTTCTTCATGAACGTGGTTTCAAAAAGTATAAAACATTGGAAACCTGTAAATATGTTAATGCAAAAAGAGGGGTGAATTAACATTGGTAACACGGTAAATTTGACAAAACCAATAAAAAATGGTGTAAATGGCAGGATAATGTAAAATCCAGGAAGGTAAAAATGGGTTTTTACTGTATCTCCTTAAATTATTTGTTTTTGAGTTATTAAAGTTTGAATTTAGGTTAGTGGAGCTCAACAAAACACCTCATTCAAAATAAATGCTCAAAAAGTCTTCCTACTTATTGAATCATCAACTATTGGACTCTTTCAAATATTGCTAGGGGGGTTTCAAATGGTTTTGCAGACTGTCATGACGTGTTGAAGAGTTCCTGTATCAGTGCCTAACGCAGGCCATGGAACTAGCCCGTCTATATCCTTTGACATGGCAGATACCAGCTAGTGTATCTCTTAATATTGAGGCATCATGTGTAAATCAAATATTTGGTATTATTTTCAGGGGCATATCTTCTAGAAGGTCTCAGTACATCTATAGAAAGCACCTGTAAAATATACAGGAGATGTACAACCTTACTACACAATCACTGACAATTGATGCTTTGCCTGTATTGTAGCATAAGGATTGCTATTAAGCCAGGTGTGTTGGTTGTTTAAATTTATTATACTATCTATTCCAACCACTGCTTTGAGTGCAAACAAAACTGAAGAGATAAATAACAGATTAAGATAAAAAGGAATTTACTGCATTAGCTGCTAGTAGGAACTAACCAAGATCAAGGAGGAAGTTTAAAATTTCTGCTGTGCAGGTATTTGAAACCATGTCTCTTGCTTACTAGGCAGTTGCGCTGCCAGACACACATTTTCAACTTGTCCACACACTATTGACATAGAGGACCTGCCAATTTTACTCATTAATTGTGGCACTTCATTGATTCCTTGTAAGAGTTTGAGTATGTGTGGACCTGTGTCTGTTGTTTCAGATATGTTCAATGAACAAAGTGTTTCATATCATTTGAGGCTTGGTCAAACATTAAATTCCAGGTTGTATAATAACTGCTCAGATTGGTCTCCCAGTAAACCCATGATTGTACAATACAAAATGCAGCCAGATTGGCCTCATGAGAGATGTTCTGGTTTTGTACACTCATCTTAAACGTGCCATGAACACTCTCCCACCGTACATAAATCATTTATGCCATCACAGAATAAAAAGAAGACTCCAGTGAAATTTTGTTACAACCCAGCTCCATACCAACTATCAGTGTTTCATTCCGAACACCCAACAATTGGTTTCAGATTGCTGAACTCATAAAGTCATTGTGGGAGAAAGGCCTAAATTTGTGGCTTCACTGAGCAACATTAATCACTGTGCTGTGCTGATAGCTACAGGAAAATTTGAAATCACAAAAACAAAATAACTAAATCACCACTCCCTGGCAACAGAAAAGCAGCTGTGCAAAGTCATTTATGAAGTACAGATTTGTAGTAGAAAACCTTTGGAGCTAAGACAGCATTTTCAAGAAGTTATTTGCCCCACCATTATTCCAGTCAGCATGCTTTGGTTCATCTGGTTGCTCAAATTCCCTCCTCTCTTTCAGTCTGATTTGATTTCAAAAGAGTATGACTATACAGATTAAATTATGCTTAGGTGACAGACTATACGGAATTATATAACAAAGGCAGGGTTCAGTAGTATAATATAATAATGTACACCCTTTTATAATCATCCACCACACCGCGACAAACTACAATGGAAGATCGAGTTCCAAGAGATAACTGGCATTCTTAAGGACACCTAATCAGGTTTCACTGACCCGCAAGGACCACAATGATTGCACACGAATACTGACTCCCAAGCAAGCATCTCATACAAGCAGAGTGCAATGACCAACAGCCATCCACAGCAATCATGCCTACAGTAAACAACAGTTCACATGCTGATGAGTTGGGGGGGGGGGGGGGGGTGCAACCACAAATGTGCTGGTTCCATGCTTGTTATGGGAAGAAAGCACATTAACTGCTTGCAACCATGCAACTACCCAAATTTACAAGCACAAATTTGCCCACATAATTAGACAGACAGTCAAACCAATCTGGTCGTGCCTTCACGGTTGGATGCAAGACTGACAGTACTAGACCTATAGCTATTAAAGACACTTTTTCATGTATCTCAGCTCTGCAGTGAGTACCATACCTGAATAATCATCCAAAGGAACCAACAACATGGAAGTATATGCCTTATGAAAACTGTACTGAATGAAGCACTAATACTATGGGATTACAATTGAGCACCACTTTATTAATATCACTGATACAACCAAAAACATGTTAGTACAACACAGGAATCAGCCAACAACTGACATACTTCTCATCTCTACCTCTTGTGAAAGTACATAGATGTATTTATTGTTGGACATTGCAGCTAGATAATAGGTAGCAACTAACCTTAAAGGCAATCAAGGAGCCGCTGACAGATACATGGAACTGACAATCAATCACAGTCTCACAAATTTTCAGCAAAAGCCTTCATGAAAAAATAAATGAATAAATATTTAAAAGAGGATAGTCACACAGTAAATCAGATATAAATGAAGTTGTGCGACTATGATTGTCTATTCTACGTGCCTGTCTGTTGCTCAGCATTCGTCATTACAGTGATGTGATACATATTTTCTTATTATGAAACGAAAATTATAGAAGGAAACTTTTCTGGTGGGATAAATTTATATAAAAAATAGAAAACGGATGACTTACCCGAAGCACAGGTCCGTCGACAGACAAATAAAATCACACGCAAATACACATACAAGCTTTCGCCACTGCTGGTAGCTTCCTCAGGAAAAGAGGAAGGAAAGGGGGGGGGGGGAGGAGAAAGGGAAGGATACGGATTTTAAGGAATTGGAAAAGGAGTCATTCTAATCCGAGGAGTGGAAGAATTTACCTTAAGGGGATAAAAGGAGAGGTAAACAAGTGCGCGCACACTCACACAATAGACTAGGTAGACAAATGTCTACCTTGTTGTGTTAGCGTGTGTGTGTGTGCGCACTTGTTTACCTCTCCTTTTAGCCCCTTAAGGTAAGTCCTTCCTCTCCTGAAATTGGCGTGACTCCTTTTCCACTTCCTTAAAACCCGTATCCTTCCCTTTCTCCCCTCCTCCCTTCCTCTTTTCCTGAGGAACCTACCAGCAGTGGCAAAAGCTTGTATGTGTGTTTGTGTGTGATTTTATTTGTGTCTGTCGACGAACCTGTGCTTTGACTAAGTCATCAGTTTTCTATTTTTTATATAAATATTCTCTTATTTACTTTCAAATTTAAACTTTCCATTGTTAGTTTGTACGATTCTCACATTTCTGATGGACAAAGCTCCCACAAGATAAACAGGCACAAAGTTAAACAAAGTAATCAGTTACATCTGTAAAGTCTTATCATCACTTTTCATCAATAATTAGAAAATGAACATTTTTGACATTTTTATATTGCCTTTCTTTTCTATTCTTTTCTTTTCCTTTTACTTATTTTGGTGTAAGGAACCTGATCAAGACGTTTCTAAAAGTGCTTCTGAGATCACAGGCAAACAATGTTACATCTACTTCACTACCAAGGAAAATTGTTCAAGATTGTTGACAATTCAAAACCAGGAAGATACTGGTTTATGTAGAAGGAACAGCCGCCGCCTGCCCTATCTATCACCTTGAAAACATTACAAATACTATTCCATCATCTTTTGGGAGCGCACCCAAAAAAGCAACAATTCTTCGTCTGATATTTCGGCTGCAAACCTTACAGCCATCTTCAAGGCAAGTCCAAGACAGTTCTCAGCATCTGTTTGTGCCTATTTATACAGTAAATCACGTGATGCAAAGCTATTTAGGATTAGAGTGCGCATGCTCGAAGATATCACATTTGTAACTGCTGCGCTAGTCATATATGAATATATACATTAAAGATAAACCTGTAAGCACTGAGTGCAAACATACCTGAGTTGTTACATATCCACAGTGCTTACAAATGAATAATCAATCATTGAAAGTGGTAACATCAATCAGAGGTGAAGACGCAGACATTCTTTCCGAATGAAGGCGTGATATAAGTGGCTTTCATGGATTGTCAAGATGAAATCTTTTTTCATGATTTAAAAGGTTGTTGGCCAATTGTATGTGTGCAGTTACCTTTACAACTGAGTCCAGAAAGTAGAAGCTGTGGTTAAAATCTTTACTTCATTGTAATGCATGCAATGGCCAGTAGAAGTGCAATGTTTGGCTACTGCAGACTTGTTGGACTGAAGAAGGCATGTATACCGCTGGTGTTCAATGCATCGTTCCTGTACAGTGCGCGTGGTTTGACCTATGTATGCACACTGTACAGGATCGATGCATTGAACATCAGTGGTATACACGCCTTCTTCAGTCCAACAAGTCTGCAGTAGCCGTACATTGCATTTCTATTGGCCATTCCACAGATTATAAAGAAGTAAAGATTTTAACCACAGCTTCTACTTTCTGGGACTCAGTTGTAAAGGAAGCTGTACACATACAATTGGCCAACAACCTGTTAAATTGTGACGAAGGATTTCATTTTGACAATGCATGGAAGCCACTTATATCACACCTTCATTCGGAAAGATGTCTTCATCTTCACTTCCAACTGATGTTACCACTTTCAATGATTAATTATTCATCTGTAAGTAATGTCGATATGTAACAGCTCTGTTTATGTTTGCACTCAGCACTCCCAGGTTTATCTTTAAAGTATATATTCATCTGTGACTAGTGCAGCAGTTACGAATGTGACATCTTCGAGCATAAACAGTCTAATCCTCAGTAGCTTTGCATCACATGATTTACCGTATAAATAGGCAGGCGCAGATGCTGAGAACTTGTCTTGTAGATGGCTGTAAGGTTTGCAGCTGAAATCTCAAACAAAGAATTGTCGCTGTCCCAGGTGCACTCCCGAAAGATGGAATATTATGTCCGCTGGAAAAACTTCAAGAATCACATTACAAATACTGTTGACAATAGGTGTTACTTGGCGGCCTGGCAGGCTGTGATTTTCAAAATAAATAAGCAACTTTAGTCTGAAGCCATACTGAAACATTAATTCCCACATGAATTCATAAAGAATCATGATGGTTTTGTTCCAACTCAATGGCTGACAACACAATGCAAGACAGTAAAACAAAGTCCCTCCAAAACTTTTAGTAACTGCACAAATCTTTGAAACTTGCAGCAATATATCAGATTAGATACTGTGAACAGAAATAGATCTTTGTAGTGTAATAATCTGATAAATTATAGTAATTCCCAAAACTTTTAAAACTACCAGGATAAGTCAGTATCCAGAGGGGTTCCTATAAAAGTTAGCAAGAGAGTTGCAGAAATATACCTCAAAAATATATTACATTTATCGTTTAGAGTATGAATTCATCCTCCTGAACTGATGGTGGGAACATAGCATAAGATAGTAAGGAAATAAAGATGAACAGTCAGGTTAGTAAAAATATTACTGATTCTTTTTAGATAAAAATTAAACACAAAAACGTAACAGAAACTAATCCAAACAGATAACAATCCAAGTGAAAAAATGTTATTTAAGAACGGAGGACTCCAGAAAAACTTAGCGTTAAAATCATGTACCAAACAGGTTACTGAAATGGGAACTATGCACTGAATGACCAACACCATGTTGCAAAATAAAGCATCCTGTCCTGGTCCCTAATGAACTTTTAAGCTTTTCAGCCTGAACAATAAATTTCAACATACCTGAAATAGAGGGCTGATAACCACAAAATAAAGCTGATTGTCAAAAAGACACAAACTATACTTCTGTAATATGGTGTAGTGTACAGCAAACAGGGCCATAGTGTGTTCTTCATTAATGTTCATGGTGCCATGTCCATTGTAGTTGTGTTTTTAATTTTATATTCTTATAGGGACTACTAAAATTTACAATTTAGTGAGTAATTTTATTCATGTAGCATATGTCTACTTTGGCAATAATGAAAATAACTTTTGTAACTTCCAAAATATAAAACCACGCCATCAGACAAAAAAATACTACCATAATAGATGCATAGATGTGTGGGTAACAAGACAATATATAGTGTGTGGAAACGCACATCCAGATGATAGTATTCTACTGCATCCCAAGTGGTATTTCATTTTTAAAGCTGTTTACATATTCAAGGTACTAGAAAAACACTGTCAACAGCATCATAAAGCTTTTAAACAAGACAAAAGCAAACTATCATGACACTCATTTTAATGCAAAATGCACATACTTATACCACTTTAAAAATATCATACATTAACTTCTGTCAAAAATTCAAACTTGTCATTCTATATATAAAGCAACATCTACAGTTTCTTTTTAAATTATGAGTGAAAAGTGATACTGAAAGGCTTATAACATTGAATTTATGAAACTAAATTGTTACACTAAACAAGAAAGGGCACTTGGAAAAAAGAATCAGGGAATAAACTATAAATGTGCTTACTACCTCCAGGAAACACTGCTACGCAAGTGCACAGAGCAATGTTGCGACATCCAGAGGAAGCATAGAACAATACAACCAGACATTAGCACTAATTGAGAAAAGTCAGCCTTGTATAATTTTTGCAGTTTACTGTTACAACTTATTATATAGATAATTTTGTACTTAACAGAAAGTTTGTGATTTTAGTTGCCTATATTCTTGTCTATAAAATTTGCATGATCTAAAATGAGAGCAATAATCAAAAAAATTAAACAAAAATTACTAAGAGAAAAGCAAATGAGAACACTGCCATATGTGTGCTTTCATCTTACATTCTTACAGCAAGAAGCAACTAGTATGACAATGATGGCCCTAATGTTTGTTATGTCACACTTATTAAATGCTACAATTCAAAATTAAAATGTAGAGAAAGATATGAGAGAGTAATCATTTTTGATTGTGTTAGCATGATCAATATAAAAGTGCAACATACTGCCTCTTGAGTTTAACAGAAATACATTATTCTGCTCAGTAATTTAGTTAACTTTTGGGGGCACTACCTTTTGAATATTTCATTCAATAGGATTATATTATTTAAAAATATAGGGCCATGACCTATTTTACATTAGAATACTGCACAAGCAATAAAACATCTAACAAATTCAATTGCAAAATTTTCAAGAGCAGCCAGGTACAATCTAAACTTAATTCCTTTCTACTGACAGTTTTTTTTAACATTTAATGATAATACACAATAGAAATGAGTAAGGCAAGAAGATTGCTGTGTCTGAATCATTTAGTGTCCAGGAAAAGACCACTGTGCATACCCAAGTGTCAGTGTTCTCAATTTTAGCAGCTTCAGCTTGATGTTTAGAAGCAATATAATAGGAGACTGCAATATTCATTGCAGTTTAACTCCTCCCATCACTTATTCTCAAACTCACTTTTTGAGCAGGTGGTCGAGATATAAGAAAATAACTAAAACGACAAGCGTTTCACATCTGCTTCAGCGGTTGCAGGGATAGGCTGAGGAATTGCGAATGGAAAGAACGAGTGTTCAAAACTGCCTGGAGTCAATTTATTTTATCTATCTATTTATTTTTAATATTTACACCCATACAGGTAATATTTTACACCTTAATTTGCTAGTTATTGTGCAGTTTTAGGCTTTTCTAGGTTCCACACTTCAACAATTTTATAATAGTCTAATCCTTAACTAAACAGACAAAAGATCATAGTATAAATATTGAAAATGGATGTACTTATTTATTATTACTTTGACCACCATATAGTGTGTGTAATTTTCAGGTAAGAGAAACTTATCAGATGATAGACATACTCTCCATTTACACAGGCGAGTCAGTGTGCCTTCCACTATCTGTTGATTCCAGTTTAACATTCATTCTTCAACTACGGCAGGCCTTTTGACCATTATGGTAAACTGAAGAATGAAACATTTGCAATTTTACACATTATACAGATATGGGTATACTGTAGTAAGCCGACATACTAACAAGATGCTACCAATTGTTTGTTAAAGAGTAACTGTCAGACAGCTCTACTGTAGTTAAAAAACTACTTTTAAAATGGAGAGAGAGAGAGAGAGAGAGAGAGAGAGAGAGAGAGAGAGAGAGAGAGGGAAAAAACCATGTATTGGAATGCCCATCCACTAGTTCCTGTAAACCACAAGTGAGGACTTAGAAAACTATACCAATCAGCTGAAAAGTTTCTCTTACCTGAAAAAGACACACACACACACACACACACACACACACACACACACACACACACACAAGGTGGTGGTGAAAGTAATTAGAAATAAATACATCCATTTTTAATATTTTTACAATGACTGACTGTCTGTCTGTTTACTAATTAGAGTATTATACAAGAAAGATCATTTGAAATGTGGATCCTAAGAAATCCTACAGCTGCACAATTTGTTGTGAATTAAGTTACTTGTACAAGTGCAATGGAAGCAATTTGCTTGTCATAATAGTAATTGTACCATCGTGGAATTCTTACATTTCAACTGTTTCCACCTGCTTGAATAATAATTTTCAAAATAATTATTAAGACGAAAAATTCCTAGCAGGAAAAATAAAATATAAAAAATAGACGAAGATTACTCACCAGGCGAAGGAGCTCAGGTGTGACAGCAACACAAATAAATAAATGAATACACACACACACACAATCGCAAGCTTTCGCAACCCAGTTGCGTCTTCGGGCAGTAGGGAAGGAGAGGGAAAAGGAAATGATGAGGGTTTTAAGGAAGGGGGTAAGGAGCCATTCCAATCCCGGGAGAGGAAAGACTTACCTTGGGGGAAAAAATGGAGGGTAAACAAATGCACACATGCCCACACATTCACACAGACACAAGTACACCTAGGCAGACATACTGTAGAAAGCAAAGAAGTTAAGTTCGAAATCTTTTCTGTCATCTTACTTTCCCTTTGGTTTTTTATTTTTATTATTCATTATTTATTCATTTTTTTACATTTTACATATCAGTTCATTGCTACATTCACTCCTTTGTTTACTGTTCATAGTCCGCTAATTCTTACAACAATACGTTTTCTTCCAAACCTTTTCCTATTAGTACGTTTATTTTGATATTTACCACTTTCATTGCTCCTGCTTCCGTCTGTAACACGCCGCTCATTCAATTTTCTCGTTTAAAATCGTTAACACTCTTTCCTAACAATAGTTTCTCATTGTTTATAACCATTTTCGTCATTTCTTAGTTACCTTACGATTGCTTCCATTCCCGTTTTTTCCACATTTCTGTTCATGTTTAATACTTTTCCGATCAATTTCAGCAACTTTCCGTTGGTTTTGATTGCACTTTTCCTTCGTCAGGAACTTAACTTCTTTGCTTTCTACAGTATGTCTGCCTAGGTGTACTTGTGTCTGTGTGAATGTGTGGGCATGTGTGCATTTGTTTACCCTCCATTTTTTCCCCCAAGGTAAGTCTTTCCTCTCCCGGGATTGGAATGGCTCCTTACCCCCTTCCTTAAAACCCTCATCATTTCCTTTTCCCTCTCCTTCCCTACTGCCCGAAGACGCAACTGGGTTGCGAAAGCTTGCGATTGTGTGTGTGTGTGTATTCATTTATTTATTTGTGTTGCTGTCACACCTGAGCTCCTTCGCCTGGTGAGTAATCTTCGTCTATTTTTTATATTTAATTTTCAAAATAAATGATACAATGAGTTAAACTGTAATGAATCTTGAAATATATAGTATCCTAGCTATTATATTGCTTCCATTTGCTGATGTGAACACAAAGCTGAAGCTCTACTGACTGCTAGAGTTGGGAACACTGGCACTTAAGAAATAAGAAATTGGGGATGTGCAGTGCTCTGTTCCTGGACTCAAAATTATTTCGGTTGATCAATCTTTTTGCCTCTCATTCTACGTCACAAAATGAAGCATAAAAACATTGATTTTCAGATGATATCAATCACAACTTCAGATCATTTTGTATATTCTTTAGTCAGTACATACTAATTCTCCTGAAGCTACCTCTGGAAGGAACTGTAAAACAGTTTTAGCGTCTTCAAATGATAAAAAATGAAACAGAAAAACTGTCATTCTAATTAACGTATGGGATGACATCTTCATATAGATTTCTTAGCTTAATTCGATTGTCTAATTTAGTTTAACTAAATTAACCTGTGAACTGGTTATGTAAACCTTAACAACTGTTGCACATTAACGGAGTCTTCTTTCACTTTTTGGTAGAAAAACATAATCGTACATCAAAAGACAATATTATGTATGTTCTACGGGATTAATTTAGTCACTTAACTGATATTCAGCTCACATGGCTAATATCAGATTTTATGAGACTATTTCCTATTTTATGAAACTATTTCCTCAAAGAAGTTGCAATATTTGTGAACAACAATAAGTAAAATATTTATGTAGACTGAGGCAAAAACACACAGTACAAGCCATCTTTGGTGGTTCAATATCAAGGTAAAATTGGGCAGAGTATAAAACTAGCAAATCAAGAAAATCAAAACACTTAATTGAAAAAAAAACTATGATTGTATAAAGATTTAAATTAACAATTATCAATAAAATAAAAGTACTAATGAATTTCTTTACAACACATTTTATATGAAAAATGATATGTAAACAGAGTAAAAGATGTAAATGATTATTGTAATAACAGAAATGATGAATGCACAGGAAATGGCATGATACAAAGAAAAAGACATTTAGTAGCCTGTACTGGGATATAGATATGAAAGTGTAAATCCTAATACAAAAAAAATATGTCTCTCTCAGCCAGGTTGACCAGCAATAGGAACAGTACTGAAAAAAGAACCGACTCTCAAAAACCTGTGCCCAAATCAGATAGCTGAAAGTACAGCAATCAATTCGTAAAAGAAAAACAAGATGAATGGACGAAAGATAGCTAAAGACACAGTGTGGATAAATAATAACAATGGTGACTTTTATACTAGTGAACACACCAATGGCTCTGTGCTCTGTTTAAAAAAATGTACAAACTACTTAAACCTAGGTAAACTAACCTAAGGAAAACACACACACCCATGCCCCAGGGAGGACTCTAACCTCCACAGTGAGCAACCACGCGCTCCGCAGCGAGACGCTTTAGACCGCTCGGCTACTCCACCGCGGCGCTCTCAGTTTCTGTGGCATCCTTAGCAGATGGGAATTCCAAATTTGGTTCCACATCCTCTACTTCCAAGGATTAATAATTTGATAAAGATACTAAATACTATTCCCCCTTTAAAGAATATTTACAGTGTTGAGAAGTTGCAAGTTAAACCTACACTTGGTGGAAGATAATAAATGTTCTTGTAACTTATCCACTGATGATGAGCCTGCAGTGGCTTGAAAACTGGTTATGGTTGAAAACATCCATAAAAGCAGCTGACTGCATTTAAAAAATCACCCATTTACACTACAGCTGCAGTTTGCATCCAACATGGATTTTTGAAGAAACAAAAAGATACACATTAACACTTTTACATCATTAACAATAACCAGGTCTTCCTTTTCTATATGAAAATAATTATTTTGCGCAGGTGAGATATTGGATGTGAAGACAAATGATTGTTACGATGTGTCAGGATTGCTATGGGATCGTGTGGCACCAAATATGGTGTTTTGTCATTCAGGATTAAGCTTTTCTTTTGATATATGGAAGTAGGCAAAGAACTGAGCATAAACACTATTTGAGACACAGAAAAGCTTGTCAACAGGTGTTGGAACAAACAAATTTCATACCTTTCTCACAAAGCTAATAAAGGATGAGAGATATCTACTGCATTCGGGATGAATTTGTTATAATAGGTCAACCAAGAGCAACTGCAACTCCAAGTTTTGAGGAATGGGCAACTTGTCAATAGCTTGGTTGGATGCCATCTTTTTTCAAAACATGTACAAAATCCTTGACACTAGATGGGTAAAAAGTGCAGTTCTCTTGACTTACAACACAGCCTACTGTCCTGTAGTATCTGTAAAGCCCATTTTAAACGATCAAAGAACTTGTAATAGATTGCTAACAAGTTGTGTTAACGGTAGCCATCTGTCGTTTGAATGGCTCGACTAGTATGATTGCGCTAGTATCGACTCGGGATAATCGTAGCGATAACTAAATAGGGCCAGTTCTAAATTCGGTACTAGTGGGTACACTGCACATGCGTGAGCTAGTAGCTGTCAGCTGCAGTCATCATTCCAGTTAGTCCGCCATTTTTCTTCGTATTTACGTATGTTATGTGTTATGTCGAAGTTTATGATCAGAATGTATTACAAAATGTAGTTCTAAAGACGGCATTCACAGTGTCTGTCACCAGACCGTCACCTAACGTCAATGTCACGGTAAGCTTTCTCGAGAAGATAGTTTTGATTGAACAGTCGTCTGCTGACATTGGAAGTTAACCTATTTTCATCATGCGATTTTCATATTTTAGTCGACAATTACATGGTTTGCACACAAATTTGTGTTATTAAATCTTTATTTTATTATTATACTTTGGTTTAGGGGTAAATTGCAAATGTTTCATGACGACTTCAATATTTATCTCAATTACTGTCCAACAAAAAGCGAGATCGTACATCTGAAACTGAAATATGGTTTCTGTTTTGCAATATTTTAACAGAAAAGACTGAAGCCAATTGTTTATTTGAATAAGATTGTAATTTGATTATGCAATTTTCGTTAAATAGCATTTTAAATGAAAAAGTCAGTCCAAATGAAGAACAAACATTGAGTTTTGCATGATGTTATTAACAATGTCAGTGGGCAAATCATAGTAGATAAAGTAATAAAGATCTATTTATACTCTTAGAAATATTGTTTGATGTGTTCATAAGTTTATTTTTTTGATTGAAAATAGATGTGAATGTTTTGAAATGCCGTTTCACTTCCCAGAACTTTACCACACTAAGTTGAACAAAAACATAGATTGCAAGGTTTTCTTTGGCTGTCAATAACATTCAGCATTGTTTTCTCAATTCCAGTATTAAACTATGACTTCCTACATAACAGATCGCCTGTCATAGCCTCAAAAAAAATGTTCTACGGGGTAATCAGTCCCTAAACTTACAGACTACTTATAAACTACCTACAACTAAGGACGGCACAAATATACATGTCCGAGGGGGGATTCGAACCCCCGACCATAGTGGCCATGCAGACCATGACTGAAGCGCCTCAGTCCCCTCGGCTGGCGTCATAACCTCACTTTCAACATCGGGTATTACTGTTAGATTCCGTTAATCATCTAAACACGCTGCTACAAGATACTGCATGAGATTGTAGTTCAGGACTACTACACTAGGAGCGCTTCAGTAGACTATTATCTATCTTGTTCACTTTCGTTCATTGTTTAAAAAGGGCTTAACAGTACTGATAAAATTTGCACATGTTCCTCCTGGTTGACACCTGTTACAATTATTTCATCCAAACATGCAGTACCCTTCAGAATATCTTTAACTTTCTGCCCCATGAAACACTGAAAACTTCCTGGGACTGACACTACAACAGGCAATCTGGTGAACTTATGGAGGCAACTGATGTGCCTCACCGTCTAGGGGAAAATGAAGATAGGTGTGTGCGACATCGATCTTCATAAAATACGGTCAAAATCAGTCCAGCCAATAACTCTTTTTAGCAAGGGATTGGGTAAACTTCCACCTTACTCAGGTCATTGACTGTGGCTTTAAAATCACCGCACAACTGGAATGCACCACTGTGCTTTTGTACAACCACTAACTGTGATGCCAACTTATGTGACCACTGGAGAAATGACTGCGTGCACCATGCAGCCTTTCCAATTCTGGTTTAACTACATCTATCATGGCATAAGACAAAAGGTCAAGTGCATTGAAACTTATGGATTACCAATGACTCAAGCTGAATGTGGATCAGAAAATTCCTTGCTTTACCAAAAATTGACTTTAACAACTGTTTACGAGACTTGAGGTTCTTAAAGAGAATAACAATAAATGAACATAATCGACACTCTGAAAATCAAATGCTGCAAAAGAGTCTGACCAGACAACGCTGGAGGCTGAAGTATAATCACATAACTCAGCACTCCACATTCTAATATTTTGCTGCCACCTGTAGTTGGTCCTACAAAGGAATTCATTGGTGATCATACAAGAGCAGCCTGTAATGGACGGCTAACTAAATAGAGATACATAAGCACATTGACCAACGCGGCAGCAGGCCCACTACAAAGCCAAAATTCAACTAATAATAATGACAGTTTACAACTCGCCGCAAAGACGTGGCGACGAGCTGCAACAGGTACATACAAAAGACACACACATACAACACTTTCAGCTATCTGCCATGGCCTTCTTCAGAAAATAGAACACCCACACAGAACAATCACACAGGCACACAACACAGTCATACAACCATCACCTCCGGTTACCTCACTTTGAACCTGGACTTTTCATTATTATACAAAATTCAACTTATTGTTCCAAAATAGACAATTGCAGGACTGACTGATGAGATGACTGCATGATACAAGAGTCAATTCATATAAACTAGGTCGCTAACCTTTCTTATCTTGCAGAAGAGTAAGAAACATTTCAGGTGGGTGACCCACCTTCCTGTATCTACATCCAAAGGTTAAAGCAGGAGGTGGGAGGGACATTGCCCATCAGCATGGTTGGTCCCGAGCCACCAATTTTGGCAGAAGCTCAACAAGTGCCTCAATAATTTCATGAACTGATTGTTTATGTTATTGTGACATAAAAACTGTGCATATTAATCTTGCTGATCATAAATTTAGTAACATGTCCAGGGTACAGACAGGAAAGAGTGAACAATGATCTAAGAAGAAGGAAAAAAAAAAGAAGAAAGAAAATACAACCCTCACTGCCAAAACAACTACGTTAACAACAGCCAAACAAAACTACCCAAATCAGATGATCAACAATGTGGTGATCAATTCGAAAAGGAGAGACAAGAAGAATGAACAAAACACTGCTAATAACACAGTGTAGCAAAGTATCAATCATTGTGGCTTTTACACTAGAGAAGATACAACTGCCTTGACTGTCGAGACACCCAACCTGACATTGGTCAGGCAATTAACACAAAATTGTGCAAGTACCAATGGATTCTTGTCGTCCATTTCCTTGGAATCCTTGGCTGGTGTGGATCAAAGTTCATTCCATGTCTTCCAACACTATGGTCTCAATGTTAAATGCAGATACCAAAAGAAAACTGTGAGGATTAAGTGAAGTTAGAAAAATGTGAAGTACTGAGCAGTTTTTGATTATTAATATTAAATCAGTTCTGGTGACACGATTTTTGTTGTTATACAAGCCATCCAATATCAGTCATGTGGGCCTGATTTAATATAAAATGACCATACGTGGGTTATTACTTCTCCAACTGTCAACTGCATCTTTTATGCTGTCTATGAATAATTTTCCATATGTAATACCTATTAAAGTTAATAATAAAGGATAGATACAACAATCACTCAGACATAACTTCAGCACATACGATCATCTCTGGCTGTCTCATCACAACCACTTAATCTTTAGTAGTGTTGTCTAGCACAAATTTTATTTTCTTATGAATGTTTTATTAATTTCACTCGTTAGATAGTCACTGCTTTTCATGATTTGTTCACTTATACTTTGCAGTGTTGAACTTTTTTATCTTTTTAATGGCATTATGCAGATGCGCATAGATTACATTTGCTGTGTGTTTGTACTGCAGTTAGGTGCGTTAGATCTTTTTCAATGTTGTATCTTATTTGATGATGACACTCAGAGTCTCACAATAGCCTTTTAATCCAAAAATCAGCAAACTAAATAAATTAAACCTGTAGACCATATACAGTATCGTATTTTTACATTCAAAAATCTTGTTTATTTGTACCAGTCCATAAAGCAGTAACAAACTTTCTCTTTTCCAACCAGTGGAGTCACTCACTCTGCCTAGTATAGTATGACTTACTTTAAAATCCAAGGCAATGCAATGTGATATTTTCGACATTCACAGATCAATGACAGAGTAATTAAAACTGCCAAAGCTCTAGAGCCAAGTGGAATTTTAAACAAAGATTTCTATTTCCTTATTGTTGTCTTCTTTCTTGGAAACTTTATTAGCTACGTCCTTCTTGAAGATAAATTCAGCAACACAGAATAATTTGCTGCTTCTTAAGCTTTCTTCAGTAACTGTATGTGATAGTCTTTTTTTTTCTTCCCCCCCCCCTCAGTATATTTCTTTAAAATTTGTTACAAAACCACCACAGAAAGAGAGTTCCCTCCCTCCCTCCCCCCCCATCCCCTCCCCCCTGCACAGCGTGAGTAAAAATATTTCAACTGCCCTATCCTCTAAGCACTTTGCGAGCAATATAAAACTTGAGGAAATGCATTTTACACTTAGCTGTCATGTAAGATTTATTTATCATGCAACAAGTTTCAGGAATATCGCATAATCATGGCATTTCTATAACAATATAAAAGTGGTTAAACATTAATGTGACACAAAATAGAAAACACAAAGATCTTCATCCATGATTCTATTTAAGTAATTTTGTACCCACTTGGTATTCTAGGCAGTTGAATGAAGGAAACCATACCATCTTTGTGTTACATTTTAATAGTTGTGATCATTCTTGGTATCTCTTAATTGTTTTACTAATGTCATCATATCAGCTTTTAGCACTTTGTTTAATTGCTTGTTTAATTGCTTGATTACACAATGTTAACTATTCCATTATATCTACAACTTTGTATTCATACTTATCAGTGTACATTTCTTATGGCAACCAGTATTGAGTTATTACATTCGCTTTTTTTTATATATATAAAATTACACATTAATAAATTACTAGTTCATTGTATGCACTTTTATTACTGACCAATTTTAATAATATCCTTTCACTGCTTAAGGATTTTCAAATTCATGATTTCATAGTTATAATTACACTTTCATCAGTTTCGATGTTTAGATTTGTTCCTGTGTAAATTTAGTTACATATGTGTAAACTATACAAGAAATGAGCACATTACTGGTAATCTGTAAGATGTTTGGCATACCCTGTTGCCTGATTCTGTCCCATTATATCTTTGACTTTTTTTGTTACGAAACAGTAACAATTTTATTTAGGTTGATTGCAGAATCACGTGCAGTATTTTTATCTGTATGACAAAAGACACTTTTTATGGATGACATCTTTATTTGATTCAGGAACTGTATGAAATGGAACTGCTTATGCAATTTTGTATTACCATCATGGATGAAGATCTTTATGTTTTTTATTTTGTGTCACATTGATATTTAACCACTTTTGTATTGATGTAAAAATGTCGTGATGATGGGATAGTCCTGAAATTAGTTGCATGATAAATAAATCTTACATGACAGCGAAGTGCAAAATGCATTTACTTAAGTTTATTGCTGTCGACAATCGTCACAAACAAATGTATGGTATAAAACTGTTTACCAAACATTCCTCCCCAGTTCAGCAATTCTTTGACAAAATCATACTGGAAATTAATGACTGGCTCTATGGACATAGCTCTTTCTTTTTACCCCAACAAATATGCATTATGGCACAAGCTCATCATCTACTATCTGCTGTATTGTGCTATTAGTCTCAGCTTAGTATTGTCAATAGTAACACCAAAAGGAAAAAAGTGAATGTAAAAATGAAATTTCAGAAAACAAATTTCCTTCATCAGATAGGAGAGAGGAGGGAGAAAGCAGTGGATAGAAGGAAAAGTGGTTTTAAGTTACTTGCAACTTAGGTGATGCGCTGAGCTTATGTTGTGAGTAACCCAAACCATTTTTCCTTTTATCCCTTTACTCCTCCCTCACTCTCCTATTTGAAGAAGAAAATGTGTTTTGGAGAGCTTATTCCCACATTTATTTTTGTCTTTTTATGTTACTAAAGGTGATACACAGCCACTATCTCTTTTGAATAACTTTTTCCCCATCTCTATGGATAATTTGTGTCAAATTAATATTATTAGTCAGTTGTCTTACAGAAAAGCATACACAACATATTTCTTCATTTGCCATACTGCATTTTATATCCTTTATGCTTCAGCCATCATCCATTATTTTCTTCACCTTCCAACTTTTTACTTTTATTGATGTTCCCTCACCTTGTAATATAGATCTTAGTCATATCATACCAATGTTTCCTGAAGTCCATTCCTAACTTTAAGCAAATAAGCATGTGCACTTTAACCAAACTGTCTTTCATGACGAAATGTTGCCTACCTGTTACATTTCTCCAGAACCCAAACTGATCTTCTCAAAGGTCACCTCCAACCAGTTCATATGTTAATTTAAATATCTGTGACTGTTGCTGTTGTCGTCGTCTTCATTCCAAAGACCGGTTTGATAAAGCTCTTCATGCTACCCTGTGCAAGCCTCTTCATCTCTAAATAAGAACAGCTACCTACAGCCTTTTGAAACTGCTTACTGTATTTGACTCTTGGTCTCCCTCTGCACTTTTTACTCCAAACACTTCCCTCCAAAGCTCCATTGACAATTCCCTGATGGCTCAGAATGTGCCCCACAAAATGATCTTTTCTCTTAGTCAACTTATGTCAGAAATTTCTTTTTTCTCAATTACGCTTCGTTCCTCCTCATTAGTTACGCAATCTGCCCAGTAACCTACATTAACAGCCTGTAGTACCACATTTCAAAAGCTTCTATCATCTATCTGTCTAAACTCCTTGGTGACAATGTTTAATTCTTGTACAATGCTACACTTCACACAAATGCTTTCAAGAAAGGATTTCTTAACATTTAAATTAATACTGAATGTCAACAAATTTCACTTCTCCAGAAATTTGTTTCTTCCCATAGCCATTCAGCATTTTGGATCTTCTTTAATTTGACCATCAGAAGTTATTTTGCTATATGAAAAACAAAACTCATCTACCACTTTTATTATCTTATTACCTAACCTATTTCCTTCAGCATTGCTCGGTTTTCTTACACTGAATTCCTTTACCCTTGTTTTGCTCTGTTAAAGTTCATCTTATACCCTCCTTTCAAGACACTTTTCATTTTGTTAAATTGCTCTTCCAGATGCTTTGCTGTCTCAGACAGAATTACCATGTTGTTGGCAAATCAAAATATTTATTTCTTCTTTCTGAACTTTAATTCCTTCTCCAAAATTCTCCTTGCATTCTTTCACAGCTTGCTCAATGTGCAAATTGAATAACAATGAGCCCTGTCTTCCTTGCTTCCCAACCACTGCATCCTTTTCATGCCCTGTCTGTAAAAGTTATATGTAACTTTTCAAGCCCTACATTTTATCCCTGATATCTTCAGAATTTTAAGAGAGTATATTCCATTCAACACTGTCAAAAGCTTTCTCCAAATGCTAAATATGTAGGTTTGCCTTTCCTTAACCTATCTTCTAAGGTTAGTCCTAATGTGTGTTACATGTTCCAACATTTCTCCTAAAACCAAGCTGATCTTTCCAAAGGTCAGATTCTACCAATTTGCCAGTTGTCTGTAAATAATTCATATTAGAATTTTGCAACCATTTGAAGCGGAACAAAACCTTATGGTGTTGCTTCATGACTTCAACAGAGTACCGCATCATCTTGATTGAAACATATTACATTTAATTTTGGGATAAAATGATTAAAAAAAATTAATTCAATTTGTAAGCGTTTGAATAGTATTGGGACAATGGAATAAATATGTTTTTGGGTGTCTTTGTCTTAGACGCGTGTGTGTGTTTCATGGTAAAACTTGCGACGGTGATATCGATGAAGTTACCGGTGGTCGTTACCAGATGGCATTTAAGTTCTTCGTCAGTATATCAGCGTGGAGAACCAAGGAAAAGTTATGATACTAAGATGTTGCCTGCACTGCACACCCTAAAGAAGAAATAATTAGATTAATTGTTAGGGGTTTTTGCTTTGAAAGGAGAACAAATTTTCTGGGTTTTGCATACTTACTTATCGTGGCTTCTCCTGGTTTGCTTTCGATATATGAACTACTATTCAAATATTACGACAAAAGGAGGTGCAATGTCAAGCGGTAAATACTGCAATGAGTGAGTATTTGGCTTATAACGGCACACAGTAAATAGTAATTGGATTTTTATTGAAGAATTAACTACTTTGTTAATTATGAGTTTACGAGATATTTCTCGTGATGTAATATTGTAGTAGTGGTAGTCTGTTCATGAAGGAAATTTTGTGCGCACTAAAGTTGTCACATTTTAGAATCGCAACTATGGATTCATAGCTCATTCCAGAAATTACGTTGTTACGTAATTTATTTATGAAAGAGTAAAGGATTGTGGGTATTTGATGTTGTAACGGACAGTCTATTTTAGTAAATGGTTTATGGATACAGTCGGACCACGCATGGGATCTGATGTATCTGGGAGTGAGACTGGATTCTACTCCTTATTTTATGGTGACTGACCTATGTTACATTAATGGAATATTGATGGTGTCTATTGAATCCAACATTATGGAGAATTATTAATAAACCTTCATGGCAGATTACATTGTAAAGAAAAGTTATTAAAATACTGTGTGCTTAGCTAAAAAGCAAAACCTTATTTATGAAACATTTTTAAAGTATTGAGAGTGACACATTGCAAGACCATGGAAAATATAGGCCTCTTTTCAAACTTTCCCGAGGCTACTGGAGGCTATTGGAAGTTAAAATAAGTGGCGAGACTCTTAGACGAACAGGGGGGTACAAGTGAGAGATATTTCTTTTTAGTGTCGGAGTTTACACCTGAATACGGCCTCATTAATTGCTGTCTTATCTTTAATTGACTATTCCAATATGAAGAGGCGACTGCCAAGTGGTGGAAACAACGTAGAATTTATTTTTTATTCTTTTGGACGGTGTCAAAAGTTAGTTAGAGGCGTGTAGTTTTATTAACCTGTAGGAAGAGTTCGTCCACTTAAACAGATTGTAGAATCATTGAGATTGTGTATAAAAAAAAAAAAAAAAAAACCCTTTAAAAAATTAAGACAATAAAAAAAAAGATTAAGTTTAATTTTCTGTGTGTTCTGTCTGTAGATACTGGTAAATAATACTTAACAGTTGTTACCGATAAGACAGTTATCGATAGAAATCGTGTCTGAAACATTCATTTTGTGTTTCGATAATCTTTTAAGAATCGATCGTTACTACTACGAGATTTTTGACAGAGGCAAAGAACAGCTGATTTATTCAAATCCTTTGTGTGGATGAAGATTATTTACCTTACTTATGACTTTGTGTTTGTGTTAATTATAAATCCTGGACATTCAACGGATTATCGAATGAGGATCTTCATTGTTAATAATATCGCAGTCAGATTACCAAAATAACAAACAATATTAACCTTTTACATACCATTGTATTACCATCCTGGTCTTTGCATACATCATTATATGGGAGTGGCGATCCCAGGGCTTATTTAGTAGTAGTATCAGAAATAATACTTTTGTACAGGTGTGGCAACATTACTGAAAGTATAATTCAGGTGGTGATACACATGTTGAAGTTTGTTCTGAGCTTGCTATTCACTGTTAAAGGTTATTCATCTCAAACCCAAGATAAATTTCTCTCATATATGTGTACAAACCAGAGATATTTTGTGGAGGCAGGTTATTGATATTGGTTGAAGGTTATTGACTGAAGCTGTAAGTAAAATTCTATAGCTTCACCACCGATATTGACACAGCCCCCTACACATGGATTACTACACAGTTTTGTAATTTTCAGACTTGCCTGCACTTGCTTTCTTCGGAACTGGAATTATTAAATTTTTTTTTTTTAAGTCTGAGGGTATTTCCCTCGTCTCATACATCTTGCACACAAGGTGGAACAGTTTCTTTATGACTGGCTTTCCCAACAATCTCAGCAGTTCAGAGGAAAAAGAATCTACTCCTGGGGTGTTGTTTCTACTCAAATCTAAGTGTTCTGTCAAATTCTCCATGGATTATTTTATCTCCTATCTCATCTTCACATACTTCCTATTCCCCTTCTACAATATAGCTTTCAAGTTCACTGCCCTTGTACAGGCCATCTAAATGTCCTTTCCACCTTTCCCTTCTTTGTGTAGTACTGTTTTTCCATCCGAGTTTTTGATATTTATGCAGTTGCACTTTGTGTCTCCAAATATCTCCTTTATTTTCATGTAGGCAGTATATCTTTTCCCTAGTTATACATTTTTCTATGAATCTGCATTTTTCCTCTAGCCACTCATGCTTAGCCAATCTGCACTTCCTATCAACCTCATTTTTTAGCTGTCTGTAGTCCATTTTTCCTACTTACTGCATTTTTATATTTTCTCCTTTCATCAATTAAATTCAGTACCTCCTGTGTTATCCAAGAATTTTTATTAGGCCTCATCCTTCTACCTATACAATTCTTTGAAGCTTTCACTACTTTATCTCTCAAAGCTACCCCCTTTTTTTCCCCTTCTTCTTCTGTATTACTTTCTTTAATTTTGGTCAATGGTTACCTAATGCTCCCCCTGAAACTCTCGACAACCTCTACGTTCCTTTAGTTTATCCAGATTCCATTTCCTTACTATATTACCTTTTACCGGTTTTGTAAGTTTTAATCTACAGTTCACAACCAATAAGTTATGTCAGAGCCTACATCTGCCCCTAGATGCATCTTACAGTTAAACTTGGTTTCGAAATCTTACCTCACCGTTATAAGGTCCATTTGGTACTTTCAGGTGTCTCCTAGTCTCTTCCACGGGTTCAACCTTCTTTTATGATGCTTAAATCAAGTAATTGTGATGATTAAATTGTGCTCTGCATAAAATTGTAGTATGCAAACTCCTTTTTCATTCCTTTTCCCAAGTTCACATTCACCAATTATTTTTCTTCCCGCCCTTTTCCTACTACCGAGTTCCAGTCCCCCTTGGTAATCACGTTTTCCTTCCCCTGGATGACTTCTTTTGAAACTAGGAAATATTAAACTGTTGGTTGGATAGTATTTGAACCTGTTAAGAACCTAGCCTCTTTTGAATTTGATTATTATCTGCTGCCTTAAATTTGGAGTACTTCCACCATCTAATCTTGCACACCACGTGGAAAAGTTTTCCTACTGATAGCTCTCCATAGGATATCAGTAATTCTGAGAGAATGACATCTAATCCAAAGGGTCTTGTTTCCACCCATATCTTACAGTTCTCTGTAAAATTCTTTTCATAATAGCGCATCTTTTATAGCATCTTCACCTACTTCTTTCTGTTTCTATAATAATATTCTCTAGTTCTATAGAACCACCATATATTCACCCCTCTTTCAGCTTTACCTTCTTGGCCTAGTAATGGTATGCCATAAGAGTTCATATTCATACAGTTTCTTCCCTTTACTGTGACACTAATTTTATTATAAGATGCATTCATCCTCCACTGGTTATATATGTGCACTTCAACCAATTCTGCTTAGACATTTGACATTTTCCATGTATCTTATTTTCCATACATCTGTATTTTCTTTTGTTCACTTCATATGCTGCCTTTTTATAATTCCTCATTTTGACAAATTTCTCCTGTTTTAACCCAAGAATTTCTACTACATCTTATATTTTCAACTGTGTCATTCTTGGTTGTCTTCACCATGTTATCTCCTCAAAGTTACTCATCATTTCTAGTACTCCTTCTTTCCTGCTTTTAGTTGCCTAATGCTCTTTCTGGAAACTTTAAACAGCCTCTGGTTCTTTTAATTTCTACAAATCTCACTTCCTTCATTTCCTGCACTTTTATAGCTTCTTAAATTTTAATTTATAGTTCACAAACAATTTATTATAGTCAGAGGTGACATCTGTCACTAGAAATGTCTTACACCCAAAAATTTGGTTTTGAAATCACTGTCTTCGTTTTATATACTCAAATCTCAACATTCTAGTGACTTCAGGCATCTTCAATGTACACAACAATCTTCCCCGATTGGTAAAATTAGTCTTACCTCATATTTACTGAAAAAAAAAACTATCAATAAAAAAAGGAAAGGAAGGTCTATGTCTGCATTCCTATTTTCTTGGAAGATGTCATTGCTGTAACACTTAACCTGCAGATTTTACACGATTTAGAAAGTAATTCTTAGATGGCTAGTTTAATTTTACAAATGAGTATCAGAAATGCAGCAATTATCAACATACTCTAAGACAAATATGAAACAAATATCAGAGCTTACATAAACAAATATCTCCAACTTTTACTACTCACCGCAAAGACGTGGCGACGAGCTGCAACACGCACATACAAAAGACACACACATACAACACATTCAGCTATCGGCCATGGCCTTCTTCAGAAATAGAGCACTCACGCAATCACACATGCACACAACACAGTCATACAACCATCACCTCCGACTGCCACACTTCGAATCACGCTCTGCAGCGAATCGGGGATGGAAGGGGAGGGGGAGGGGGAGGGGGAGGGGATAGAAAGGTTACGTCACGGTGATCGTGTGTGTGTGTGTGTGTGTGTGTGTGTGTGTGTGTGTGTGTGTGTGCATGTGTATGTGTGTGTATGTGGTCTTGTGCACTTACAGTGTACATGAATTATTTTACTCTATTTTACTTTACTTTATTTTATTTTATTTTCTCCCCTCACCCGCCTCCCCACTCCATTCCTAAGCTGCATCTCGTTATTCCCATCTAACACATCCCCACCACCGTGACGTAACCTTTCTATCCCCTCCCCCTCCCCTCCCCTCCCGTCCCCGATTCGCTGCAGAGCGTGATTCGAAGTGTGGCAGTCGGAGGTGATGGTTGTATGACTGTGTTGTGTGCCTGTGTGATTGCGTGAGTGCTCTATTTCTGAAGAAGGCCATGGCCGATAGCTGAATGTGTTGTATGTGTGTGTCTTTTGTATGTGCCTGTCGCAGCTCGTCGCCACGTCTTTGCGGTGAGTAGTAAACTGTCCTCACTATATTATTTATTCCAACCTGGACTTTCCATTATTATATTTTGCCTAACGGTCTTCCTTCCATCCCATAACCTTTTCCTTTGTTACTACTTTCTATAACATCCCTCTATCAATATTTCCTTCACTCTTGTATTTTCCTATTTTCCTTCTTCTCAATCCTTTGTAACTGTCACATTCCGACTTCCCAGCCAACAATCCCGCCAGCTTTCAACAGAGAGCTTTATAACCACGCCGATTGTTGATGCAGCTTATTCTTCCCCCTTCCAGTTATTCTAATACACTTTTCCTTACTTTCCCTCGTGTATTTTCTCGTAGTTTTGGTCAACTGTATATACATTTATTTTATATTTTTTATCACCTTAGTTATTTATTACGACCCAACTATGCCAGAACCACTAACGGGCCCGCCCCAGATATGTACATGTAATCTTTTATCCCCAGCCACTTATATTAGAATTACGTAAATTTACGCTCCTGTGTCTTGAGTTTTCTGTTCTAGAAGCTCCATTACAGTCTTTCTTCCACGAATTTCCGTACTTACGCGTTGTTTGGATTTTTGTACGCATTTTTGCGGTGGGCTGCTTGCTCCTGTGTGAGATCTCCCGTTTTAGTGCGTGTTATTGCGTTCTGGTGCTTGATTTTATTCGCGATTTTGCATTTTTTCCTGCATTTTTTCCGTCATTTAGTGCGCTTGGGCGTGAATCTGCGTGCTTGGGTGTGTATCTGTGTAGTTGTGTGCGCGAATTTACGAACTTTTGCGTGTCTGGTGCGTATTTTGTGTGTTGAGGAACCTCTTCCCAGGTTCATCATAATCCACTGTCTCTCCCATCATTCCTCACTTTCCACTTTCCCGGCACCATCCCTGTCCCAATGGACCCCTGCTCCTTCTATCTGTACCAGTTCAGGAAAGTATCCCTTTCCCTGGCCAAAACCCAATCCCACATCCTATTCCTAAAATGCTGTCTAAGTCATGGTATCCCTCCCAACGGTCTAACATTAAAAATTCCATTGTCTGGATCCCACCCCTCCTTCCACAATGACCTGCACCTTTTCAGATTCCACCAATCCTTATCCCTCACGAACCTAGTCCTACAAAATCACCTCTCCATGGCTCATAAATCCCTTAGCTACCTTCTCTCCCTCCGTAAGATATTACTATTGTGTAACCAAAACTACCTACATCCCATCTCCCAGATCGAATCCTTTGCTCTCCAGCAACTGGAGGAGCATTCCAAACACCACCTCCACAAACTATCCAGCCTGCTGACATCATATTGCCGCCTTGGAGCACCCATATCCAATCCCTATCCGAACCACAGTGTTCCTCCTCGTGAGCCCCTCATAGGTCCCAGACCATGCTTAGCTGACCTCTTGAACCTACCTCATCCCTCCAAACTCCCTACCACCACTCCACAACATCCAATACCAAAACAACCCCAGAACACTGTGGTCAACCTATCCACAAAAAACCTAAACCCCACTGAAGTTTCCGTTCTATCCAAAGGTCTTACCTTTAGTCCTACACCCCAGTTTAATCATGTTGCTCTTGTCAAAGACCTACTCTCCTTTTCCCGATCCCTACGATGGAAACACTACTTTGCCACCAATCCCTCTGACCGCAATCTACCTAATCCCAATATTGAACCCTGCCTGTCCCAATTCATACCACCATCCAACAAAGATCCCCCTGCACTCCCACCTAACCACCCTCTGGTTACCCTCCAAGAGTTTCTCACCTCCAACTTGTCTTCACCATCCTTTCCCAAGTCCCTTCCCAAGAACTCAAACCTTTCAGCAGAAGAAAGAAGAGCCATCCAAAACCTTAAAACTAATCCTGACATCATCATCCTCCCTGCTGATAAAGGTTCCACCACTGTAGTTATGGATCACAGTGACTACCTGGCAGAAGGGCTCCGCCAACTATCTGACTCCTCCACCTACAAGTTGTGCCAGATTGACCCCATCCCCAAAGTCCAACAAGATCTCCAATCCCTACTAAAATCCTATGGCCCCTCCCAGAAACTCTCCCCTGAATCCATCTCCCTCCTCACCCCAGCAGCACCCCGCACACCCGCCTTTTACATGCTCCCCAAAATCCTGGACGCCCTATTGTGGCTGGTTACTGTGCGCCTACCGAACGAATTTCAGCCCTAGTTGACCAACACCTCCAACCTATTGTCCAAAATCTACCTTCCCACATCAAGGATACCAACCACTTCCTTCACCGACTCTCCACCATTCCCACCCCTTTGCCTCCTGGATCTTTACTTGTCACAGTGGATGCCACCTCCCTATACACCAACATCCCACATGCCCATGGCCTTGCCGCTCTGGAACACTACCTCTCCCAACGTCCCTCTG
The DNA here is from genome assembly GCA_026315105.1 of Locusta migratoria. NCBI lineage: Eukaryota > Metazoa > Arthropoda > Insecta > Orthoptera > Acrididae > Locusta > Locusta migratoria. The sequence continues at coordinate 545,909,410 of CM048744.1, forward strand.
AACGCAAGCCTGATACCTCATTCCTCATAACCCTTACCAATTTCATCCTACTTAACAACTACTTTTCCTTTGAGGGGAAAGTTTACCATCAAATCCAAGGCACAGCCATGGGCACCCGCATGGCACCCTCCTATGCCAACCTGTTCATGGGCCGTCTGGAGGAATCCTTCCTAGCATCCCAAAACCTCAAGCCTCTGGCCTGGTTCCGGTTCATTGATGATATTTTCATGATCTGGACTCACGGCCAGGACACCCTACCCTCCTTTCTTCAGAACCTCAATTCCTTCTCTCCCATCCACTTCACCTGGTCTTCCTCAACCAACCATGCCACATTCCTGGATGTCAACCTCCACCTCACTGATGGCTCCATCCACACTTCCGTCCATATTAAACCTACCAACCACCAACAGTACCTACATTTTGACAGTTGCCATCCCTTCCACGTCAAAAAATCCCTCCCTTACAGCCTGGCCACCCGTGGACGGCATATCTGCAGTGACAAGAATTCCCTTTCTGAATATGCTGAAGGTCTCACAAAGGCCTTCACAAACAGAAACTACCCCACAGACCTAGTCTGCAAACAAATCTCCCGTGCCATATCCTCACACACCCCAAATCCTCTTCCTAACACTAGTAACCATCCACAAAAGAGCGCTCCCCTTGTCACCCAGTACTACCCTGGTCTCGAACAACTAAATTCCATCCTTCGCCAAGGTTTTGATTTTCTATCCTCATGCCCTGAAATGAGAGACATCCTGCCCAAGATCCTTCCCACCCCTCCTAAAGTGGTGTTCCGTCGCCCTCCCAACCTTCACAACATCCTAGTTCATCCTTATGCCACCCCGAAACCCAGCTCACTGCCACAGGGATCATATCCTTGTGGAAGACCCTGCTGCAAGACCTGTCCAATCCACCCACCCAGCACTTCCTATTCCAGTCCTGTCACAGGCTTATCCTACCCTATCAGAGGCCGGGCCACTTGTGAAAGCAGCCACGTAATTTACCAACTGTGCTGCAAGCACTGTGCAGCTTTCTATATTGGCATGACCACCAACCAGCTGTCCATTAGGATGAATGGCCACCGCCAAACTGTGGCCAAAAACAAGGTGGACCACCCTGTGGCACAGCATGCAGCGGAGCACATGCTTGATTTCAATGGCTGCTTCACAACCCGGGCCATCTGGATCCTCCCATCCACCACCAGCTTTTCTGAACTGCACAGATGGGAGTTATCCCTACAATACATTCTCCGATCCCGAAATCAACCAGGCCTCAACCTACGATAACTTCCCTATATATATATATATATATATATATATTATATATATATATATATTTTCCGTACCTTACAGTTCCTACCTCTGTATCCCAAACCTCGCCTGATTTGAGTGGTGTGTGAATGTGTGATCGTGTGTGTGTGTGTGTGTGTGTGTGTGTGTGTGTGTGTGTGTGCATGTGTATGTGTGTGTATGTGGTCTTGTGCACTTACAGTGTACATGAATTATTTTACTCTATTTTACTTTACTTTATTTTATTTTATTTTCTCCCCTCACCCGCCTCCCCACTCCATTCCTAAGCTGCATCTCGTTATTCCCAACACATCCCCACCACCGTGACGTAACCTTTCTATCCCCTCCCCCTCCCCTCCCCTCCCGTCCCCGATTCGCTGCAGAGCGTGATTCGAAGTGTGGCAGTCGGAGGTGATGGTTGTATGACTGTGTTGTGTGCCTGTGTGATTGTGTGAGTGCTCTATTTCTGAAGAAGGCCATGGCCGATAGCTGAATGTGTTGTATGTGTGTGTCTTTTGTATGTGCCTGTCGCAGCTCGTCGCCACGTCTTTGCGGTGAGTAGTAAACTGTCCTCACTATATTATTTATTCCAACCTGGACTTTCCATTATTATATCTCCAACTTTTAATATATAAAAATATAATGAGGATGAATGCAACTTATCTAAAAAAATATTTCTGATACTGAAGTTACAGTGATGGAAACTCTAGGTTGGAATTCAACAATATAATAAGGACAGTTTATAAATCATTTCCAATGTGATTGTGTGAATGCTCTTTATTCTGAAGAACACCCATCGCTGATAGCTTAAGTGTTGTATGTGTGTATCTTTTTTATATGCCTGTCGCAGCTCGTTGGTAGGTCACCATGATGATTTGTAAACTGACCTCATCATATTGATAATGAAGTTACAATGAGTAAGATATGAGGGTTGCCCAGAAAGTAATTCACCACAACCCCCCGTCCTCTTCACTCCAGCCTAAAACAACGTTGTGAATGCAAAACATTATGTCTTAAGTATCTGAAGTATGAGTATGCATACAAAATATCTGGTTCCACTGCCAAATAGCGAAGCCGCAGGACCATTTCAAAAAGGTGGCTGCAAACAATGTTCATTGCCAACGATGTACCTTCATTTAATTTCTCACTGCAGAGAAATAAACTGTGGGAAATATACACAAACATTTGTGCAAAGTCTGTGTAGCACCTGCTGTTGGAAACACTACATGTAGTCTCTGGTTGCAAAGAGTGAGGTCATCATAAGGCAGTTCTGCAGAACTCCTAGATTTGCAACAGTTGGAGATACCATCCATGGCTGTCACATCCTAAATGTTGTAGAGAGCTGATTTTGTCATTAGCCATATGAAACAATAAAGAATGTAATTTGTGGAAGACATTTTGAGTATGAGGTGGTGATTCACACAGTGAAGAAATGGCTCCGTGACACGAATAAGGATTGGTACGAACAGGACGTACAGGCCCTTGTTCCACACTGGAGGAAGGGCATAGAATGGAATGGAGATTACATGGAAAAACAGAGTGTATAAATGAAACAATGATGAGGGGGGAAAAATGGTCTATTACTTCCTGAGCAACCCTCGGAACCTGAGTACCTGTACCATTTTCACATAAAACACTGCTTGTTACACAGGAAATCTTAAACCTGAGAATGTTACAATTCTGCCCAATCACTTCATATTTTGCATTGTTATAGCAGTAATCTTCTTACACAAGGATTGCTCGAGATTAAATATTTGACAGATGTTAGTGTGACAAGACTTTTGAACATCTTATGCATAATGTCTGTTTGCAATATTGAAAAGCAATTATTTTTAGAGAAATTCAAGAGCAAAATCATGCAAGAAAGCATATTCATTACAAGCAGGCCACATTTTGCACAGGGCAACTTGTAAATATAAAAGCATTTTAAGCAGAGCTGCAATGGCCATCAAATGAATTAAGCATCTTGTTAATTTACAAATAGAATGCCATAGATCTGCAAACAGTCATGTATGTCATAACACGAAGCTGGCAAGATGAAAGGAAAATCAAGGATTAACTTCAACCCCTTAATTGATGCCAAATAGAGGGGTACAAATGTAAAAAGAAGTACTACTTATGAAATGTCGATAAAAATGTCTGCAGTACATACATTGGACGCAATACTAAATAAAACTAACTAGATAGTGTTAAGACTTGATCTCTATCATAAAATTGATTTGTCTTTGTATAATGAAGCCGCTGTACAACACACAAATCATGACATATAAGTAGGAAATTAGCTTAAAACATTATGTATATGGAAACTGCCACCAATGAAGTAGCAAACTTTACTGGCATTGAAATAAAACAGTCCACTGTCATCTTTAAAACATTTCTGTATACACAATTGGTCTAAGATACAGTTAATAAAACGTATAGTGGATTACATCACCCAATTTTTACATAATTTCTGCAAATTCCACCTTTGTTGACTTAATGACAAACCAACAATATAAAAACTGATTCTTGGTGTCCAGGGCTTTTGTTGGAGGTGGCCTATTTGACACCTTACAGGGACAACAAAAGTTCCATTTTCAATTTACCTTCATAATGCTGATGTTAATTATTTAAGAATATAGAAGATTTGGGTTAAAAAAATTGTAAGATTTGTAGTGTTTACTGCTTTCATCAATCATTCCACTTATTTCACAATCTCATAAAAACTTTGTGGTGGTGGTGGTGGTGGTAGTAATAATTAATAATAATAAACAAAACAAAATAAGAATACACAAAGGTACTAACAAATCTCAACACAGGGACTGAAATTCAAATCTGTCCTCCTAGTCCCTTTGCTACTGCATCATTTGGTTTACCACTTTGAAAGCTGTCTGAAGAAGTCACATCAAAAGTCTGTCATTTTCTCATAAGGTATTCAGTGTTTATACAGAATCCAAAATAGATGTCCTTTTATTTTGTCAGCCTTTCTCCCTGCAAAGTTTTACAGTGTCAAAGAGCTACCTATGAAGGCTTTCGCATGTTATGCAATATTTGTGAGCAATAAATACAGAGTGGTACTCTTTTTTACAATGCCATAATGATCTCTCAATGGTGTAAAACTCTTAATTAAGGCAGAGAGAATTATGTAAGAAATTGTCTCAGAAGTGATGGACATGATGCCACCTCTGTAATTACCTGAACAAAGCTTGCTTAACTGTGTTACAGCAAACAGTTAACTTAGTAAAACCTGAAAAAGTGCTAGCATGACTGAGGGTTCAATACTAACTTTATAATGTTCACAGATAATAATGATAATAATAATAATAATAATAATAATAATGAAGGTGCATGGCTCAAAGGCATGGTGCACGAATTTATATTTGTTGTCATGCAGTGAATTCCATGTCCGTAAATCTAGCCCAGTTATTGAACCAAGCAAAGAGGACAGTGTTTAACATGTAAATTTACTTGTGTGTGTTTTGATAAGAACGTTTGTAAGTATCAAAATGTTTGACATATATTACCAAAGTACCCTATACATTTAGATGACATTTTGTATCAAATTAAATGTCATAAACAGCCAAATTATCAATTGCATTGGCTTTGAAGCTTATTATTTACAATGGCAAAAGACCACAGGACTTAGTATTTGGCAAATTTGAACTCGATACTTCTACCCATGACCCACAACAACGGTATCTTAGCAACCAAATTGACAGACAGACTGATAAAGTGATAAGTATTCTGTTTTTGCAGATTTAGTTACGGAATCCTAGCAATACTCAACTTTTCAGCAGAAACATAATAATAATAATAATAATAATAATAATAATAATAATTACTACTACTACCACCACCACCACCACCACCACATGAATTTAAACTAAGGAACCAAAAAAATGTGCTTATTAGTCATATTGTTGCACTTTCTAGTATCAATTCTTTAGATTGGTTGGACAGTACTTACCGTAAGTTCTGTAGTGCTGATAGTCACACAAAAAAGAAACAAATATCGAGATGAAAAAAATAGGACAAGCTTTCAGAACCATGTTCTTTCACCAGGCAAGATAAGAGGGAAGAAAAAGGGAAAGGGGACAGAAGGGAAAGATTATTTGTGACTTAGGCTATAAGGTGGTGATGGGTGTTGTGTGGCAATCAGAGATACTGTATGTCAAGTACTGAGTCTTGCCAGTAGCAAACCAAAGAAGCTATATAACCAAAGACATTAGATAAAGCAGTAAAGAGAACTGAAGTGAACCGAATAGTGCTTTATATATTATAGACTAAAAATTCCTAGCAGGAAAAATTATATACAAAAAATAGATGAAGATTACTCACCAGGCGAAGGATCACAGGTGTGATAGTAGCACAAATAAATAGAAAACACACACACACACACACACACACACACACACACACACACACACACACACACACACACACAAATGCTAGCTTTCGCAGCCTAGCTGCTTCTTCAGGAAGAAGGGAAGGAGAGGGAAAAGGATATGATGAGGGCTTTAAGAGAGTGGGTAAGGAGCCATTCCAATCCAGTGACAGGAAAGACTTACCTTGAGGGAAAAAAGGAGGGTAAACAAATACACCCACACCCACACATATACACAAACGCAAACACACCTAGGCAGACATACCGTAGGAAGCTTTCTACAGTATGTCTGCCTAGATGTGTATTATGAATTTATATTTATATATGTACATATTTGTTCACCTTCCTTTTCTTCCCCAAGGTAGGTCTTTCCTCTCCCGGAATTGGAATGGCTCCTTACCCCCTCCCTTAAAACCCTCATCAGTTCCTTTTCCCTCACCTTCTTCGCCTGGTAAGTAGACTTCGTGTATTTTTTTACATATAAATATATATATTTATTAAGAGGTAAAGATATATATATATATATATATATATATATATATATATATATATATATATATATATATAACTACTGGCGGTACAGAACAAAGGTAAGTACTCACCAGCCAATCTCTCTGTTTTGAAGAATATATATAATAAATAAAATAGTAAGGACAGTTTACAACTCACTGCAAAGACGTGGCAACGAGCTGCGTCAGGCACATACGAAAGACACACACGTACAACTCAGCTATCGGCCATGGCCTTCTTCAGAAAATAGAACACTCACGCAATCACACAGGCACACAACACAGTCATACAATCATCACCTTCGGCTGCCGCAGCCGGAGGTGATGACTGTATGACTGTGTTGCGTGCCTGTGTGATTGCGTGAGTGTTCTATTTTCTGAAGAAGGACATGACCGATAGCTGAAAGTGTTGTATGTGTGTGTCTTTTGGACCTGCCTGTCGCAGCTCATTGCCACGTCTTTGCAGTAAGTTGTAAACTGTCCTTACTATTTTATTAATTCCAACCTGGACTTTCTATTATTATAAGAAGATATATATTAGCATCTCTGGAGAATTTCCATCAGCAATCAAATTTCTTTATACTGGTTAAAAACCAAGAGTCACCAGAAAGATTTTATCATTATTTGCAGGCATCACACGAGTATTCCTGTGTGTAAACAATAATGTACCATGAAAATAGCCTGCTCTGAAATGTGTTAATCACATTGCAGCATGCATTTATACACCGCTTTCATAAGATTATCCATAGTTAAGCCATTGTCTCTAGTTAAAAGTTGTTATTAGTTGTCACTAACCTAACATCTTGCTGACATAAGGCTCAATGTCAACATCCTGAAGATGTTGGTATGTGTGCGCATGGTACAGTCGAAGGGTAGAGTCAAGGCGTATTGACACCCAAACACCATCACCAAGCCAAGCCATTTGTCGAACTTGACTCTCTTTCCGAGGATGTGCAACAAATGATTTCTGTAAGATAAATACAAAACATATGATACTTTCATACAAAAAGGCTAATTACCAGAGAGAGACAACATTTTGGTTGCCTCTTGTATCTGAATACTATAAAATATTGTTAAATCTTACACCTATGACTTATATCTTCCTTTAGAGTTGTCTTGAATTGATTATTTTCTTTGCCTTCACAGTACAACATACCAACATACAGCTGCAAACTTAGTCATTAGCTCTTCACAATATGATTGAGTAGTGGTTTCCAATCTTTTCCAGAATGGGGTCCAAAATCTTTTTCGGAAAATCTTTCACAAACCAGTATATATCATCATGGCAGCGACTACACCACAATTAATAGTAATGTTAATAATATATGTAACAGAAACTGAAGTAATTATAACACAAATTAAATGGAAAACTTAATTAGTATTGTGGTATTATTAAGTCTTTGTGTTAATGATGTGTACTATGTCTAAATTTAACCTCATTTTATTAAAATAATAATAATAATAATAATAATAATAATAATAATAATAATAAGAAGAAGAAGAAGAAGAAGAACAACAACAACAACAACAACAACAACGTAAATTCCACGAAGGATCCAACAATATTTTTGAGAAGGATAGTTTGCAACTCACCACAGAGATGTATTGATGAGGCAGGCACACATGACTGATGACAACCTACTAAAAAGCTTTCGGACATTACAGCCTTCATCACACACACACACACACACACACACACACACACACACACACACACACACACACACACACACACACACACACACCTCTGCCTGATGAAGGCCATAACAGCTGAAGCTTTTTATATGTTATAATCTGTTATGTGGGCCTTTCTGCAGCTCACTGAGACATCTTTGTGGTGAGTAGATACCTACCCTTCTCAAAAATATTATTAACAACAATAATAATAATAAAACAAGAGTTATAAAATCTACTTTTGCACACATAAGTGGTTGTGAATCCCTTCAGTTGCTAAGAACACACATTGCAAGCACTCTATGTATGAAATCGATATGCGATATTTGTAAATAAATATTTTATATCAAATCAACAAGAATAATTTTTTTATAATAATGTGGATGTTGGGCACACAGCTCATTATGGAGCCATTATATACCTACATAACCATATCCGTTAAAGATAATCTTGCAGAAGTAGAGATCTTGTTTACTATTTTCCATTAATTATTTGCCTTTCAAAGCATTAATTTTGCTGTTAATAATTCAGTTTGTCTAGGGTTTAGCACATGTACTGTACTTTGTGTTGCAAGTATTCATGTATCTACTAGGAAATCTGGACATGTAACACAGAAATAAGTAGTAATCCTGAGTAACTTGTAGGTCTCTAAGATTTTTTTAAAAAGGAAACACAAATAAGTGCACTATCAATATTTTCACACTCATCTACGAGACCAAGCCAACTGTTACACAACTTCTAGCTTTTACATGCCTGAATAAAAATTTTATAGTGATAAAAGCTGTAATAAAAAACAGTAACTAACTACAATGTTATCAAATGGAAAATGTTTTTGTATTAGAGATGAATTGATCCACAAGGTATTACTGATACAATTACAGCAGGATGAAACTTTTTATCTTGGGTTAAATTAGATGTTGCTATAAATTTTCAGTACTAGAGAAATGTAGCATCATCAATTCAAGCAATGGTGAAAATTTCCTCCTACATCCAAACTATTCTTCCTCAATTATAGTACATTAGTGCATGATCCAATCATCATGAATATGACATTTTGTAATGATATGGAAGGTGTCAGTTTAATAAAAGGCATCTTTACATAATATCTGAAGACATGTAATTTTTGTTGTTGTTGTAAAATTACTAATTTATTTCTAATAATACATCTACTGAGAAGAAGGAGTTGTCATTCAAAAAGTCTTAATTTCCTTTTAATGGTAGTTGGCTGTCAGACTTTTGATGATGTTTGGCAATAGACCAGAGACTTTTGTGACAACATAATTCACCACTTGAGGTAGTTTCTGTGTGTTTTACTATTGGCCATACTGAGCTGTTTTTAAATTCCACTAGTTACAAATTCGTTAGGGATTTGCATTCGTCTTCTAGCAACTCCCGCTAAGCCATCATGCACTTCCCATTAATATTTTAGTCATCTAGAAAACATATTACCTGCTTCGTTTGCTGGAATTTTAAATTCATTATCTCCTGCGATATCCATGGATTTTTTCCTTGGACTTTTCTACCTACTTGGTCCTCTGCTGCCTTCACTACTTCCTCTCTCTCAAAGCTACCCATTTGTCCTTATTGTGTTACTTCGCCCGTTTCCATCGGTCTTGCCAAAAGCTTCCTCTGAAATTCCCAACCAACTTAGGTTATTTCAATTTATCCATCATATTTTCCTACCTTTTTTGCAGTATAAGTTTTAACCAATAAGGTATGGTCAAGACTATATCTGCATCATGTCATACATTTTGAAACTTTCTTCCAAAATCTATGTCTTACCACCACAAAAATCAATAAGGTACCTTACAGTGTCTCCTGGTCTTCCACATGTACAACCTTCTTTCATTCTTAAAACAATTGTTTATCCTCTGTGAAAAACTTTTCCAAGCATCTTCCTCTTCCCTTCTCCTCCATCAATATTCACCTACTGTTTTCCCTTATCTTACTGCTTAATTACAGTTCCTACTGACAATCTAGATTTCCTCTCTCTCTTAACGGCCTGAATAAAGGTATGAAGAGATAAAATGTTTTCTAATGTGATAAGTATAGGTTTATGTTTACCTTTGCTGCAATAAAGTTATCACCGTGTTGTCCTTAATACCTTTCATTATTCATTATTGGGCCTATTCTTGCAATACAACCAACTGATTTTGTACTTATAAATCTATACTTACTTAAGAAGTCCAGTTCATTTTCCCACCAAACTTCACTAATACAAACTTCAAACCATATATTTCCTTTTTAAAATCTTTTAACCTCCATTCCAAAGTAAAGAATTCAACATCCCTCACTCAAATCCATAGAATGACAGTTATATTTTTCTTGATGATGTCTCTTTTTTACCTGTAAAATATTTTACCCCACAGGACACCATCATTTACTCATACATTAGAGCTGCATGTCCATGAGAAAAGTAACAAGGCTAGCTTTCCCTTGCTGTAAGCTGTTCGTAGTAACTTTATGGCAACATCATATTACAAAGCCAGATCAGTCAATAATCCACATTGTCACCCCTGCAGCTGTCGAAAAGGTACTGTCCATCTTCAGGAATGACATGTTTGTTTGGTGTTTACACAAATACCCCTCTGGTGTGGTTGCACCTATGGTCTGACTACCTGTATCAAAAAGGCACAAAAATTGTCCCACCTCAACATTGTCTGGTTGAGTGAAGCTGGGGGAATGATTGTTTTACTTTGAATTACTCTGCAACCTTACTTGTTTTGACCTCCCAATGAATGTGTAAAGAAGCTTACACCTCTCACACTTGCGTGTAAGCAGTAATAATTCTGACATCTGTAGCAGAACTGAAATATTTTGAAACTTTTAATATAGAAACAAACAAAAGTACACTTTTCACAGTGCTGTGCACTGATATGCCGAGTACAGAGAAGTAAAAAATATGAAATTATTTTGAAAAAAATGGAAAGAGTTAAGTCTGCATGAAGGAAACATTTCACACTGAAGCAATCGAAGATGTAAACTGAAGTTCATCAATGATCATAGAAGAATTTGAGTCCAAATCCTGGGGCTATCGCATATCCATGAACACAGACTAGGTCTATTTCAGATTCCATACTAACTATGGAAAAGGCAAACCCTGTAGTATAAAGCTTCTGAAGCGGAGTCACTCCAAACAATATACTAAAATGTATTTCTCAATAATGGATCACAGAATTTAAATTATCCAGACTCATTTCAAATAATTACCCCTGCATATTTAAATGACAGTTAACATTTTCACAATTGTAAATAATTATATTTTTCAAACAGGTAGTAGCTAGTCTTTGTAGTAGCTAGTCTTAAGGCTGCACCTTCATATGCTCATTATCTCCATGTAAGAGATTTAGGAGTCAGGGTTCTAAGTTTTACAGGGCTTGTGGACCTGCTAAATACTCTGTTCAACATAAGAGTGTCCTAACTTCCACATGTTTGATGCCACTAAGGATATTTTTTTTGTTTTGGACACTGTCACTACACACTGTAGGAGAGGAATACCTCCCTAGAGTGCATTAGACTACAGAAAGACTTCGCCAATGGGTTCCATGGGAAGTGAATAAGCACTCCACCAAAACCTATAGACAACTCTCTCTCTCTCTCTCTCTCTCTCTCTCTCTCTCTCTCTCTCTCTCTTTTTTTTATCTTATGGGACTTAACTACGGGGTCATCAGTCCCTAAGCTTACAAACTACTTACGAACTAGGACGGCACAAATATCCATGCCCAAGGGGGGATTCGAACCCCCGACCGTAGTGGCCGTGCAGACCATGACTGAAGCGCCTTAGTCTCCTCGGCCACCGCGGCCGGCATCCTTCTTTGTAATTCCATAGGGCAAGTCCTCTCTCACCCAGGGCTCTGGGCAACATTTTTGTAACACTTCTCATTTCCCATTTTTTTTCAGTCCTTCTACCAGGAGGAGACAGCAGCTCTAAAAGCTTACACATTTGCCCATCATTTTTGTCTATTTTCAACTGTCACAACTTCGTGAGTAGATTAAAAAAATTATTTAATTATTTTTATCAAAGTTCTTGGAACTTTTATATTTTGTTAATAACAGTAGCATGTTGTATGTCTGGAAACAGCACAGTATGAACTCTCAAAGTAATTTATTGAGTACAAATTTGGAACATGACATTAGGGCAAAATAGAAGGAAATTAGTGTACTCAAAAAACTAAATAAAAAATCAGTAAGAAAAACAGTGCAAATCCAGGCAAGGATGTGTATACAACTTCAGTGGAGTAACGTACTTTTATGACACTTGTAGAATATGCTTAAAGAATCTTGTATTTCATAATTGAACATATACATGGTGAAGTACACACACATGACATATGTCACTGATAACAAAAGACACTTCGTATAATGCAATTAAAGCGCCGAGGCGCACCATATGAAAGCGAAACAAACTCTGACAGCCGGCGTGCTGCCACGCACTGCCGCAGCACCGCGGCAGGTGGCGCTGTCGAGATCACCTGATCTCTGACAGCGCCAACTGACGTAGCGGACAATACGAATTTATTATTCACTACATACGTCCCCTTTTTTGGTAAACATTTTCACATGCCCATTTTCCATCATGTCGTCTTTGGGTTGAAATGTTTGGGTAGGTGCACGTCCATAAGGTTTGTCATTATGGGCGAGTCCGGTGTTTTTGCTACAGGTATCACATTCTTTTTTGTTATTATAGGAGACATAGGTCCACTGTCACTATTTTTATTGCACACTTCACTCAAGAACGGTAAAGTTAGGTCCGTATTACAATGTGTATCATCTTTTTTGACACTTTCGGGTAAGTTCACTTCATAGTCAATCTCCATTTTTTCATCGTCGTTATCCGAGGGTATCGTAGTCACCCTAGGACGAAAATGGTCCACATGTCTTGCGACGTCACCTCCGGCTGTGCTAACCTCGTACATACGGTTCCCTCTTTGAGCAGTGATACGTCCTTTTATCCACTTTGAATTGCGCCCATAACCCCGTGCCCAAACAAAGGCGCCCTTTCTATATCGTCCCTGATTTGTGTTGGTAGACTGTTCCTTTGAGGGTAATAGGAGATGCAGTAATGTCCGGGGTTGTCTGCCATGCAGCATTTCCGCAGGGCTCTGTTTTCCCATTGGTGTGAATCTGTATAATGCTAAAAAGCTGAGGAGTGATTCCTCCGTGGAGGATGATGCTAGATGTTTTTTCATTTGCGTTTTAAATGTTCGCACCAGCCGTTCCACCTCCCCATTTGATTGGGGGTGAAAAGGTGGTTCAGTGACATGGGAGATGCCTCTGCGTCTGCAGAATTGTGCAAAATCAGAAGAGGTAAACTGTGTGCCGTTATCAGACACGATGGGTTTTGGAAAGCCTTCAAGCGCAAAGATTTTGTCCAGGGCCGAAAGGGTGGAGGCCGTAGTAGCCGCCGAACATTTAAAGACAAATGGATAATTTGAGTATGCGTCGATGACCAGGAGCCAATAGGAATGAAGGAAAGGGCCAGCAAAATCTATATGAATTCTTTCCCATGGTTGTTCAGGTGTGGGCCACGGCGAAAGCAAAGATTTGGGTGCCGGAGCATTTGTGACACACAGGCTGCAGGCAGCCATCATGCGCGCAATATCAGCATCTATGCCCGGCCAGTACACATGATGGCGGGCCAGATTGTTTGTTCTGGAAGTACCCCAGTGGCCTTGATGTAGCAGATTCAGGACATCAGTGCGAAGAGCCAAAGGAACAATGACTCTTGGTGTGACGTCATCGGTGGCCAGCAGGACCACCACACGAAGTGTGGACAGACGCAGACGAAGATGATAGTAGTTTCGGAGCGGATACGATGCTTTTCCTGAGGGTGTTTCTGGCCATCCATGCTCGATGTGGTGGACAACCTGGCGGAGGACAGGATCAGCAGCTGTGACTTCCGCGATGCGATGTCCGTCAATCGGAAATCCGTCCACTGCCGCCTGAGCAGCTTCATCCACGGGGAAACAGAGCAATTCATCAGCATCAAAAACAGGATCAGGACCCATAGGAAGACGGGAGAGAGCATCCGCATTCGCATGCTGTGACGTGGGCCGAAAATGAATCTCGTAATTGAATCTAGACAGGAATAAAGCCCAACGTTGCAATCTGTGTGCTGCTTTGTCAGGAAGAGATACCGATGGATGAAAAAGTGAGAACAATGGCTTGTGGTCTGTGATAAGCTGGAACCTAGTGCCATATAGAAAGACGCTGAACTTTCTTAAAGCATAAACGATGGATAAAGCTTCCTTTTCAATCTGGGAGTACTTTGCTTGCGAAACATTGAGAGTCTTGGATACGTAAGCAATTGGTCGCTCTGTGCTATCCGGAAATTTATGAGAGAGTACAGCCCCAATGCCATGTTGTGACGCGTCAGCTGCAATTATTAAAGGCAGCCCTGGACTGAACGTTGCTAAGCAAGGTGATTTTTTAAAATGAGATTTGAGTGTTTGAAAAGCCTTTTCGCATGCGTCAGACCAAACAAAAGGCACATTCTTTTTCAAAAGACAATTTAAGGGATGTGATATTTCCGCTACAGACGGTATGAACTTGTGATAATAGGCTATATTACCTAGGAAGGCTTGTAAGTCCTTCACGGACGTAAGTCGAGGAAGAGACTCAATTGCAGCAATGTGACCCTTTAAAGGGCTGATACCCTCACGTGAGAGACGAAAGCCCAAGTATGCAATGGAGGGTTGAAAAAATTTGGACTTGTGAAAGTTACATTTTAATCCCGCTTGTTGCAAAACAGTAAACACTTGTCAAAGGTTCTTGAGATGTTCATCTGTGGATGCCCCTGTGACCACAATATCATCCTGATAGTTAATGCATCCTGGTACCGGCGCAAGAAGTTGTTCCAAAAATCTTTGAAAAATGGCTGGTGTGCTGGAAACGCCAAACGGCTACCTTTGGTATTGATAAAGACCAAAGGGTGTGTTGAGTACAAGAAATTGACGAGATCGCTCATCAAGAGGCAACTGATGGTATGCTTCAGACAAATCAATTTTTGAAAAATATTGTCCGCCTGCTAATTTGGCAAATAGTTCCTCTGGCCACAGCATGGGATACGTATCAATGATACTTTGTGAATTTACGGCATTTTTAAAGTCGCCGCAAATGCGAAGGGATCCGTTTGGCTTGAGAACCACCTCCAAAGGAGAAGCCCATTCACTCGAAGTGATAGGAAGAAGAACACCCGCAGTTGTAAGGCGATCGAGTTCTTGTTTAACAGAATCGCGAAATGCAACTGGAAGAGGACGCGCACGGAAAAATCGCGGGTGAGAACCATCTTTAAGCGATATGTGGGCTGTGAAAGCAACAGCACGACCTAAGCCTGTCGATAAAAGATCAGAGAATTCGGCAGATAAAGCCTCTATTTTGTCAAACGGAACAATATCCGAGACCATATTTATAGTGTCATCTGCAGAAAATCTAAAAGCGCAAAATGCGTCGTAGCCAAACAAGTCTGTTGTCGCTGCTTTGTCTACAACGAAAAGAGTGAGCGTGCGTGTCACATGTTTATATGTGACCGGTACTTCAAATTGGCCTCCGAGAGCCAGTTGTTGATGGGTATAAGTGCGCAAGTTGCGCGAAACAGGTGATAAGGGGGGCGCCCCCAGCTTAACATAAGTGTGAGAAGTAATAATAGTCGTGGCGGAGCTGGTGTCAACTTGCATTTGAATGTCCTTTCCTAGAACAGTAACAGAGACAAAAAGTTTTTTGTTTGAGGAATAAGTGGAGTTGACAAACATGACTGAACAAGCGTCAGATTCCATATCATTGATTGCTTGAACTTGTTTTGAACGACATACGGATGAGATGTGATCACGTTTTTTGCACTTTGGCATTGTGCCCATTGATGAGGGCAGTCGTCACGCGAGTGCTGCGTGAAACATTTCAGACAAGAGGGCAGTGCATTTTGTGTCGGTTTTCTCTGAAAAACGTCGTCACTCGCTTTGCTGTGAGCGGCGGCAGCAATGGCCCTATCTAACGCAACCTCTCCTACGTCACCCCACGATTCCAGCTGAGCGCCCGCAGCGTGAGTAATTTCAAATGATTCTGCGATTGACAACACCTCTGCCAGGGTAGGGTCATTTAATTGAAGTGCTTTTTGTCAAACCTCTTTGTCAGGGGCCGAGCGGAGAATAGCGTCACGTACCATTTGATCGGCGTACGATTCCTGATGGATTTTCGTCACAAAATTACACTTTCTGCTGATCCCTTGCAGCTGTGTGGCCCAAGCTCGGTATGACTGATATGAAAGTTTTTTGCACTGGTAGAATGCTACCCTAGAGGCAACGATGTGCGTTTGTTTCTTATAAAAAGAATTTAGAAGTGTACACATTTCGTCGAATGACAACGATGCCGGTTCTTGAAGTGGGGCCAGTTGTGAAAGTAACTGATAAAGACGGGGCGAAAGCCAAGAGAGAAAAAGAGACTTACATAGGTTGGTGTCAACAACGCCGAATGCTGCGAAGTGTTGACGTAGTCTTTTCTCATAGTCGTCCCAGTCTTCGGCGGCATCGTCATATGGCTGGAAACTCTAAATTGAAAGCTGTTGCCTCCTAACAAACTGTGGTGCGTTGAAGATCGCCTTGATGGTGTTTGCGAAAAGCTCTGGAAGTTGCAGGACGTGATCGGTGAGTACTTTTTGCTGTTGCAGAAATGCTTGAAGTTCTTCGACGGTGGCTGGCATGATTGAACACATTGTTTTGATATATCCCCTTCTCGTTGCCAATTTTGTGACACTTGTAGAATATGCTTAAAGAATCTTGTATTTCATAATTGAACATATACACGGTGAAGTACACACACGTGACATACGTCACTGATAACAAAAGACACTTCATATAATGCAATTAAAGTGCCGAGGCGCACTATATGAAAGCAAAACAAACTCTGACAGCCGGCGTGCTGCCACGCACTGCCGCAGCACCGCGGCAGGTGGCGCTGGCGAGATCACCTGATCTCTGACAACGCCAACTGACGTAGCGGACAATACGAATTTATTATTTACTACACGTACAGTGGCATGTTTGGCCACCAACTTCGTATTTCCCAATGATTTAATTCAACAAATCTTGCTAAAAAGAAGCATTCTGGAGAGATATTTAATTTTGGGCATCATTTAAGCTGCATATATTCCCACAAGTATAAACATGAAAACCAGCAAATTTGGCACCTTAACTTTGCAAAAATTTAAACAAGTTGGTTGTTAGCTATTTTCGACCAGTCAAAGCATTAGTTTGAGGATGCCGTGCAGTATCACTGTTATGTTGTGAAAACTCAAACATTGCATATTGAATAAACATGATGAAAATTATATCTCCCAGTTCAGAATTTAAAGCTTGAAAAACGATTGTGCATGCAGTGCATTGAAGATATTTATTAATGTTGACAGCTAAATATCCTACTTACAGATCTTACATTCGCTTTTCGTGTTATTTACTATTTGACTGTAAAAAGGAAAGGCGATTATAAGCTGTTACAGAGCCCTGGTCCACATAGCTCTGATCGTTAAATAAGGAAAACATGATATATGCTTGCTATAGCTACTCAACAGTTGTGAAATGAAAAAGTGACAAGATAAATATACTAGCTAATATTGTATTACCATAACATTACAATTTTTCCCCAATAGCAATCACCATAAGTGTTTTGCAGGCAAAGAACAATTGGTTTAATGGCAAATTAAATTTTTATACAAACCTCCACAGCAAGTGTTCTCGGATGAAGAACATGAATTTTATTCCGGTAGCCACACCACACTTTCCCATGGACAGCCACCATGCAGCGAATGGAATGGTGTGGATTTCCCAGATCCACCAGATGATAACAGCTGAGGTCCCATTGCCCATCCAAGCCTCGGCGGAATGCAGCAACTGTACCATTTGCTAGAGCGGCCAAAACACGGCCCTGCACATGTCTATTAAAAATGAAGCATTTCATTACATATAGCTTTCCGAATACTGGGAGCGAAAACCTAAACTTTTAGTAGATTAAAGTTTACATGATAAATGAAATTTGTATATCAATTTCAGTCATGATACAAAATAGTCAGTCAATAAAAATAATACCCTAAAGTCACCAATAACAGCAGAAATATTTTATAATCATAATGCAAAAAGTAACAATTACTAGAGGATCTGAAAAACAGGTGTAATAAAGTCAATTATATTCAAAAAATATTTGGATTTGTAATTTAACATAAAAACTTACAATGGAAACCTAAATAGGTAAATGCAAAATTTCTTTCACAAACACTCTCTTCCAAATGTAAACATATTTTGTTAGCATCCACCTATATAGGTAGACATGATCATAGTAATAAAGTAGAGATTTAGGTGTTCCTTTTTCCTGTGCACTATTAGGACATGGAAAGGTTGAGAAATATCATAAAAGTGGTTCAATGAACCCTCTGACATGCACTTCATTGTGATTTATGGATCATTTATGTAGATGCATAGGTGGCTAGAAATATAATTTCCTGATCCCTTCACATTTTCAATCATCAGAAATAACAACAATGGAAGGTCCAGTAAGGAATAGATAAAGATAATTTATCTTTCCTCTCCCAGGATTGGAATGACTCCTTACCCACTCCCTTAAAACCCTAATCCTTTCCATTTCCCTCTCCTTGCCATCGCTTTCTGACAAAACAACCTTAGGTTGTGAAAGCTCAGTTTGTGTGTGTGTGTGTGTGTGTGTGTGTGTGTGTGTGTGTGTTTTTATTAGTGTATGAACAAACCGGTGCCCTTTCACCTGGTAAGTCCAACTTTCTTTACGTTATATACATATAAACCCCTTTTTCCATATTGCATCTCATTTTCACCTGAAATTGCCTCTGCTTGTTGTATCCCCACTTTTATCTTCCCTGTCCACCTCCCCACCTCCTCCGCTCCTGCCCCCCCCCCTCCTCCTATCCCTTCTGCTTGCCATGAGTCAGACTGTGTTGGGCGGCGAGAGGTGGCTGACGAGTTGATGAGTGTGCCCGAGTGACTGTGTGGACGAGTGTTTTATTTCTGAGGAATGCTGCAGCCGAAAATTTACTACTGTGTGTGTGTGTGTGTGTGTGTGTGTGTGTGTGTGTGTGTGTGTGTGTGTCTTATTTGTGTCTATCGGCACCTCAACGTTCGTCTTTACAGTGAGTTGTTCCCTAGTTACATACTATTATTATCATCAGAAATAACAGATTGTAAATTTAATGCTAACCATTGTAGTTAGCTTTTCATTGTTTTCTCAGTTCAGTCAAGACAAACATTGTTATGGTTCACTGAGGAATACTTATGTTATTTTCTTCTTTCTCTTCCCCTTTCAACTAGTTCTGCCTCATCACATTTTTTGTAGTTATCTGACTGGTGAGAATACTCATTTTTAAACTTCAGTATTATGTTTGTACAATAACCTTCCACTTCCATGAAGCTGGAAGGCATGCTGGTTCTGTAGCATTTTCATTGGTCATTTTTTTTTTTTAATTTGAGAACAGTCACACATCATCGCTTCTGTTAACTACAGTCAGTGTAGCCATAGTAGCCACCTCTACCACACATGTAGACCATCAAATTTTGTAACTTAGCTTTCTCTAAGTACGTAATGCATAAATTTTGTGTGTGTGTATACATGCGCACAATCGTGCTTGCGCACATGCATGCACTAGCATGAGCTTGAAGTTGTGTTGGCAATGGTCAACAAGCTTCAGGCTGCAGTGTCACCTGTGCACCTGAGGTGAGTATTGGGATACCTTCAGTGCCTACAGCAATGCCCAAAATCCCCAAAGCTATTACGGCTTCATATTCCCGCGTCCCTGCCAGTCAACAGTTGCCTGACAGCAAAAAAGGTCGCAAATTGGTAGGTGGATGATGGCATCAGCAACTGGCTGGAAGAGTTAGTCATGGTGGGTTCTCTCAAATATCTTAATATATTTCTTTATGTACTTGCTAAAGATTAATAAATGATGCTGCTGTCATAGTAGAATTTCCTGTCACACTGTAGAATTTGAGATACCTCCCCTGCTACCATGTAGAGAGAGAGAGAGAGAGAGAGAGAGAGAGAGAGAGAGAGAGATGGGGGGGGGGGGAGGGGGGAGAGAGGGGGGGTGTCACAATGCTTCTGTTAATTATTGGTTGAATAATTTCAGGTGCATATTCTGTTATACACCACCTCGCATCTTTCAAATACAGCGAGTGTGAATTTCCAACATCACATAATCGCATAACTATGCAATAAAGCACCAGCTCCTCAGGAAAAGTTTGAAGAGCATTGGCAACAGACTTTTCTTCAGCATTGTTATGTTCCTGTTCTAATTTCATGTGGTTTTGGCATTCCCCAAAGTAACAAGAAACCATCACCATTTACTGATTTGGACTCCCAGAGGCAGCCAGTAATTTGCAGAGATACATACGACATCTCACCAAAGTTTAACAAGGCCCCTTGTCTTATTATAGTAGGTAATTTAGCCAATTTAAATGTAACACAAAAGTTACTGTGGATTAGAGTCTGTTCTACACTAATGAGAGCAAGAAAATAACCTTCCAAAGTTGATATAAATTACCAATTAAGTAGCGATTAAAAGGAAATACTTACACTATACTCAGCACAGGGTCTTTTAATTTCACTGAATGCAGACAACGCCTCCACTGTGCAACAGCAGAGTGGACATATATGTAGCCATTCTGTGATCCCAACCACATTGTTGGAAGCACACTGCTCATTTTTTCTAGTTCCTCGTAGGCATGTTCATTCTCTGAAAATAGTAAATTGCTACTTTGAACAATGTTAATGTAAGATTTGCAACATATACATTTTTGATACAATTAACTGGTGAGGCTCTCGAAATGACAAAATAATGTCCACACAACTCACTTGTAACAAAAAGAACTATTTTAAAAAATACTTGCCTTAACAGAAAATTAGAAAAGACTTTTTGAAATGCAGATTGAGAAGTAGTTCAAGGGTTGCAGTAGTAGTCAGCATTTATGACAGGGGGGACAGAATTACAGATTTAATATGATAATTAGGTATTCTTGGTGGTGTTCAAAATTCAAGTTTTGCGGATGAAGGAGAACGAACAGTATCATTTCCCCCTCTTTGGGGTAAGCTGAATCAATAATTACCCTGTATTGTTGTTGCTGCTGCTATTTTCTTAGTGCCCAGTATTTCTTAATTCTTTCTTACCTTCATTTCTTCTCATCTTCTGATTAATAGATTTGGCTTTCAGTATAGATCTGTCACTGAATCTCATATTGTCATGTTTGTTTACTACTTGAGCTCTCCAATTCCACAGTGAATCTTCAGAGTGGCTTTCTCCATGACAATATTATAAAAGTTTCATGAAACTAACAATAGTACAACTAAAAGCAAAGTGAAAAACCTTCCAATAGCTTAAGATGAGAAATAACATGTTTAACTGTGCTACATTATCATTCAGTAGTGTCATATCATGTTCAGACATTGTTGAAGGGAATATGGGGAAAACCTTTAGTATTTTAATAAAACAGGATTTAATGGAAAATATTGTTTTGACAGTTTTATGCCTTGCCGGTAGATCTATAAACATTATCAGTTTAAGAACTATTGTCTCAAATTGTTTAGGTATGGCCTGTTCCATTAACTGCCTAGCTTCTTGTGATGAACATTTAGATCCTATTTCTCCACAACATTTAAAAAACAAATATTAAAAATGTTTTCAACATTCAACTATTCAATCCTTCACATACATTTTCAGATAATGTTATTGTTAAATAATATAAATGCAATGAAGCATGATATATGTTTTGTAAGAGAAGGGACACTGAGTATAAGATACCATAGTACTCCCCAATGACCTTCTATACATGCATGTAGTTATTTGGGAAAAAGTGTCTAAAACTTAGAGAATTATAACAAACTTTAATAAAATAAATGCATTCTTCCTATCAGGAAAATATAGCAAATGATGGAAAAAGTAGTTTTACCATCCAATGAACAAATGGTTCTTAAGAGAGAGTTATACTTCAGAACTGTCAGTGGTGGGAAGAGAGATTAGTGAAGTTTGTTTCAGAAGAAAGACACTGACAGGATATCATGACAAAGCAAAGTTATACAGATGAATATTTGACCCTGTTTTCTTTATTATGAGCCCTGTTTGTGAAGATTTCATCATACAATCTGGTGCTACATCACAAAGGAATAATTAACAAGAGTATCCGGTGTATAAACTTCAGTCACATCCACTTCAAGACTGAGAAAAGCCTGAAGGGAAGGGGAAATTGTGAATGAGGGTTTAGAAGCAAATTCTGTGCCAATAGCAATCACTCTTACCCTCCAGAGTATGATCCTTTCTAAGGTGAAGACTGATAATGTTATGATGAATATAGTTGTGATGTAGGTGCAGCTGCATTACGGGTGTATCTGTAGAAAAGCCTGACAGCAAGCAAAGGTAAACTACAACCATTAAACGTCCTGAAGCTCTACTAAGGGGTTTAAACATGCTAAAATGCTTTTTAGTAAAATATTTCTAGGCTGAAATACTGTATTTACCAAAATCTAAGCTGCACCTTGTAATGGATCAGCCAGTGTGGGCCCCCTCAGAAGGCTAAAGTGAAGCACAGGAGACCGAGACTTGTGAATACCAATGGCGGTATCTGACATTTCTATTAACCTTAAACTTAAGTCAAACGTGAATGTGGGAGTAGTAAATCGTGTGTGCATCAAATATAAAGTGTGCTTACAGACATTACTTGCAATTTTGATGATAAAGAAGATTAATTGTAGCGTTCTCAAGAAAAACGTTGGACAGAACATCCGAGAAATGTTCGTAGTAAATAAAGAAATAAAAATGGTATTAATTGAAATTCACTAATAGACATAACTATTACGTTATAAAGACTGTGTAAAAAAGCATTACTTACATTGTAATTAGGCTGGCACTAATTAAAAATGAAATCTCATGTAAAATACAAATTGTTTGATTGTGTGTTAGTATATTTTGGAATGACAAAGATAAAAAACTTATCAATGTTTGTGAAGAAACTGTGTAAATGTTAGTAAAGTTATTTATTCAGTATGTGATTAGATAACCAAGTCTTACAGTATTTGATTGATTGTAAATAAAATAGTAAAAAATTAGCAAAGAAATTAATGAAGAAAAGCTACAACATTGTATAAATATAGTGTACTTTGTATTCGCTGTTAAATTACATTGTATGTTTTAATTAACACTAACTTTTGTAATTATAATTCAACATCTGTAATTGTTATAACAATCACCCTACAACATTGTAATTGTTAACAATAATAGAAGTTCACTCCAGCACCAGAGCAGTCATAGTTACAGTTTTCAGTCTGTGCAGTAAGAGAGTCTGTATGTTGAAGTGCTGTAAACATTTGAGAAAGTTTGATTACGTAAATTTATTGCTGGAAACGTTTGTCAAAACAGAAGTTG
Organism: Locusta migratoria; assembly: GCA_026315105.1. Classification (NCBI taxonomy): domain Eukaryota; kingdom Metazoa; phylum Arthropoda; class Insecta; order Orthoptera; family Acrididae; genus Locusta; species Locusta migratoria. The sequence goes on from CM048744.1 coordinate 545,932,666, forward strand.
TAAATATGTTGCAAGTTACACCCATGAGAATAAATTCAGAAAAGGAATTTTTCTAACTTTCATTGAAAGCTATGTACCAATTCTCCACATCAACACTACACCAAGGCAGACCTATAAAAGCTAAGTATTTTAAAAAGTTATTCACTCTACCTGACAGTCACAATATAACCATTAGGTTCTATGTGTGATTGAGCTACTTAATCTCGAGTTAGAATTAGGTACAAGTGGTAACTTTATAAGTGGTGGAGGATAGCTGTGATTAGTGTGTGGGAGAACATATGTTAACATCTGTTATGTATCAGGGAAAAGAAAAAAAGAAAAGAAATCTTAATAATAATATCCTGATGTGCATGGAATGAAAGGCACAGAAGACCAGCAAAAACAGCAAATCATAACCAACAAAACAACCAATCACAGTCAGCCAAATAGGAGAAAAACTATAGGGTGAAAAAACAAGAGATTAAAGGACGCCCAAACATCGTTGGATGCCGCACCCGATTCAGCTAAGTACATTATATTTTGTATTCTCATAGTTGAAAGATAGATCGTGATAGTGTGAATCAAGATGAAAGTGGAGAATAGGTCTCCTTCAATAGCGCAAACGAAAACATGGACATGACTGAGGTAAATTTACTTACTAGTACCCCGGTGGTAAATAACATTGACATGTGAGAAGAGGAAGTTGTGTCAACCGGCTCTTGCAAGTTTACTGAATGTTCTGACTGAGCAAATAAGCCAGCAGATAGGTCACCAGTAAGTGAGAAATTAGGGGAACAAGTAACTGCTTCAAATGAAAAGTTAGGGACCAAAATTAGAAATCAACTTGATAACACAAACAAATCAGTATTGGATTTGAAGAAATATTTAGGTGATTTGAGAGAGATAGTTTTCACAGGGCAGAGCCAACTAAATGCTTGTGTTGACACTGTAGAAATTAAAATTGGGAAAGTAGAGTCAAATTTGAGTTGTAAAATTACGAAAAATTCTGAGAATATCAGTGTTTTATGTACGTATGTACAACAGGAAGGTACTGTGTTAAGGTCAGAAATCAGGGAGACTAGGAAAGTTCTAGAAAATAAAGTAGAAGGGTATAAACCTGAGGCTAGCCATAAATTTTCTGTGGTTGAAAATAATGTAGATACTTGTAATCAGGATGTCCAAGCTTTGGGCAAAAAAAGGAAGTTAATGCAAGAAGGTATAATAACTAAGAGAATAGATGGCAGTTGTGGGAGTATGTTTGGGAATATTGTAGTTAAAATGTATCTTGGTGATTGCAAATTACACCCATATTCCTCCACTATTGCAGATTATTTCACCCATGAAATGTCTGATTCACTTAAAATTAAGTTTGTTAAAAGATATGTAGAGGGAGAGGCTTTGTCATGGATTAACCAAATGGATGTTAATGATATGTCTTATGATGTGTTTGAGAGAAGTTTCCTCGACAAATTTTTAGTCAAAATCTATCCAAGATAAGGTTAAGAGAGTTTTTAATGGACCAAGGTATAGTCCAGGCAAGGGAAAGTATGAAAGATTTGTGAGATTCAGTTGAAGAAATTAGTCCACCTAGATCAAACCTTTGATGAGATTACCCAGATTGAAGCATTGAAGAGAAGACTACCAGATAAGTTGCAGAGGGAACTGTCTTACAGTCTTGATGACTCGATTGACAAATTCTTGAAATATGTGATAGAGCTGAAGAGTATGATGACAGAAGAACCAACTGGTCTGGAGATCATCCAGCTGGGGGGTGGAATCATAACAACAGGGACAGAAAAGACGGCAGGAGGCAGAATAGGAACCATCAGAAGAATGAGAGGAACCAGGACAATCATAATAGATTTTGGAGGGACAATGATATTACGGAAGATGGCAGGAATAAATCATAGAGACAGAACAACAGAAGTCAGGAATATAGAAAACCCATAGGAAGAGGAAACGGAGAGGAATACTAACAGTCACCCCATTAGGAGCCTGCCAGTTTGAGGTGAAGAATTGGAACCAAAATGAGGCTAGTAACACACAGACGTGACATGGCTACATCAGATGTAATGAATATAGACCTAACAATGAGAGACCACACATAGTGAACAAATTGAGGTTTGACAGAAAATTCTGGGAAACTACGCACAAGAGTGAAGATAAAGAAGTATTTGGGAAGCAGAAACAACCTGAAGAAGTAATTTTAGATGAAGAATGTATTGACACATGATTGACACTAGTAGCATTTGTAAAGAAGATAGTAACACCAGTTGTGATGTATTTGGTTTAAGTAGATTGATGACTAGTGAGAATGAAGATGATGCAAACTGCGTGAATAGTACTGTTCAGCTGGATGGTAGGATTGAGTATCAGGGAAATGTTGCTATTGATGCTGTTGAAGATGTATTTACTGTTGATGAAGATGCCATTGTAGAAGAAGAGGTTGGAATTGCAGATGCTTATGAAGTAGTTGAAGATGATGAGGCTGTTGTTGAAGATATTGTTGAAGTTGCTGATACTTGTGACATGATTGAAGATGATGTTAATGTTGAAGATATTGAAAATTAGATGGTATGGTGTAAAAAAAGATGTTATTTTGAATGGTGTATCTTGGGGAAGGAGCAATGAATGTGTTCTAGGGAACCACAATAACCTGATCCTACTAGTAGAGCTTAATAGTACATCATGCAGTGCAAGAAACTGTAACAAGGAAGATACTGAGAAGAAAATCATTCAAGCAGTATGGAAGCAGCACAAGAATTACAGTAAGGAAGATAAGATTAGGAAGAAACTTTAACCCTTGTGTGCAGAAACCAACCAGAGTGTTAATGTGTCAAATAACAGTAAGAACCATGAACTTGGTAATCAATATGTGCATAGCACTAAAGGCAGTGTAAAACAACTGTGTGGATCTCCATAACATGCAACCTGAGCCCAAAGATGAAAGGAATATGGCTTTTGAAAAAGAGTTGAAGATTTAATACATGAAGATGAGGAGGAATCAAATCAACTGGAAGCCCATATATAGCAATAAAGTGGAAGAAATTTTTGACAAGAATTGCTTTTGTAGACACGGGAAGCCCAATCAGTGGTATTTCAGGCAAGTTCAGAGACCTAATTAAGCACATCCTCACTGTTAGTGTAAAAATTAAAGGAACTACTGGAAGGTATAGCAAATTAGTTAATAGACAAGTGTTGTTGACATTTTCTATAGGAGAAGTTGAGTATACTTAGGGATGTCTTGTCATACATGATTTGAATGAGTCCGTACTACTAGGAGTTGATTGGATATCCAAAGCTCAGGTGGCATTTAATTGGCAGAATAAACAGGTTAATTGTATTAATCCTAAATCTAAAGTAGGATACAGTACCCACATAATTCGGCCCCACGATGATGTGAGTAACTGAATCCAAGAAGTATCGAGACCAGGGGCATTGTTTGGGAAATGTTTTGAGAAACAAGAGGATTTAGATGATGAGGACTACAACAGTCTAGTAGAAACAAAAGTAAAGGAAGCCGAGAAACTGGACAGAAGACACAACTGAAAGAAGTTTTGTGGGAATACTATGACATATTCGACAATAGGCCAGGAAGAGTGAAGAATTATTGATGCAAACTGAAAGTGAGACCTCATGAACCTTTCTACATCAAACTATATGGTGTACCAAAAGCCAAGGGAGGACACTTATGTATTTGTTGTGGTTGAACTATTTTCTAAATTGGTAAAGCTGCACCCATTGAAGAAGACAACTAGTAAAACAATTATTTCAAAATAGAGGAATGACTATTTCACCAAATTTTTGTCGGACAACAGGACCCAGTTTACTTCAAAATCTTGAAAGTCTTTTGTGGAAGATGAAATTATTAGACACATTCTGATTTCAGTATACCACCCATCCAGCAACCCCGTGGAGAGATACATGCGAGAAATTGGGAGAGACTGTAGGACATACAGCTATCACAATCACACCTCTTGGATTGATCACATTAAGAATTTTGAAGATATATTAAACAGCTTACAGCATTCGTGAACCGGATTTTGCCCTTATGAAATCATTCACGAGAAGAAGCCACCAAAACTCATCAATGAATTAATATAATTTCCCGAATGTAAAAATATGACTCCACAAGAGAGAGAAGAAATAGTAAGGAAACCTATGGAAGAAAAAGACAACATCAGAAAGTGGACATATGATGAAAAAACTTAAACCTGTTAAGTTTTCACCAGGAACTCTAGTATTGGTGAGATCACACGAGAGATCTAAAACCATTAACAGTGAGTTGAAACAGTTTTTTGACATTTATATTGGACCTTTCAAAGTGCTAGAGAACTCCCATCTAAATACTTACCGATTAGTATACCCCAAGTCTGGGAAGTTATTTGGACAGAGGAATGTCACCAAGTTGAAATTATATAGACAATGACAACACAAGTGTTACTACAAATGGAGGAAAAGTATCTATGTACATATGTATATTTAATTTCCTGTAAATATAGGTGTAAGAAACATAACTGATTTATAAATACTTTGAATTTTATTACCTTTTATTGTAAGTAGGACTGTCAGGCATGTGGATTCATTCTTCACATTTTGATTTCTGATGCTACATCTTATCCTATACAGTGTTCTTTCAAAAAGTTACCTTCTTCTATCGATACTATCCTTCTTTAGAATATGATCATATTGTGTAAAATATTCATTAATTGTATTAGCGCATATGTTACTTAAAGTAATGCAATACCTTATTAATTGAAAAGTGTAGAAAACATCAAGTTAATTTTGTAATTTTCAATGAAGTTGTTACAATAGTTAGTTTTGTAAAAGGTACACAAAGTCTGTAAGGAAAGCAATATCTAGATGATCAGAATTTGAGTTATGGAATACTACAGAATGAATCTCTGCATACATACACCAAAAACCTTAAACCCATCATGTGCAGTCTCCCATCCTTCATCAAAGACGCCAAACACTTCCTCGATAGCCTGAAATCCTTACACAGCCTGTTACCTCCTGAAACCATTGATTTGATTTGATTTGATTTTTCCAGGGAAGCCAAAACAGTCTTGGTCTAACCCGCCACTGCCCGCATCGAAACTAAGTTTATTGTGCGGTATCGCTCCCTGTATATCTAGTAAAGCCAACCAATGCCCTTGAACAGTGCAAGGAGTCCCTTTACCAGTTCTTTATTAAACACAATTTCTTTGGGTCTGGTTGTCCCAAATATTGTGTGCCTTTTATTCTCCAATGCAATGCATTCGAAGATTAGATGTGATGCAGTTTCATCACCATCATCACAGATCCTACATTTAGTGTCCTCTTCAGTTATTCCCATTGTACGTAGGTGTTTTTTGAAATTCCCATGGCCAGTCAGCAATCCAACCATGAGTCTAATCTCTCTCCTGTTCAGGTCCAGGATTGCAGAGCTTCTTTTAAAACATGGCTTTGGCATCATTACCTTGCCATGTTTTTGTTGATGGACTTTGGTCCAATATTCTACATGCTGTCTTCTGAGCCAGTTACGTAGCTCCAATTTGATCATTGCCTCGGTGATTGTCAGGACAGGTTCCAGTCCAATAAATGGAGTCTCTGCCCCTATCCTGGCTAATCTGTCGGCATGTTCGTTGCCACTGATCCCCGAGTGGCCAGGGACCCACAATAGGTTTACTCTATTGCTTTCCCCTAGCTCCATTAGAACCCTGTGACATTCTGCAACAATTTTAGACCTTGTTGCAGGAGCTGCCAGTGATCTCAGGGCTGCCTGGCTGTCTGAATAGATATAGATGCTACGATCTTTGTAGCACCTACGCAAATTCTCCTCCACACACGCCCTGATGGCAGTGATTTCGGCCTGCTGCACCCCGTATACCCCGGCCCCAACACCTTGGTCGGATTTTGACCTGTCAGTGAACCAGACAATATCCCCTGTACGGTGTCGAACTGGTTGGTTGGTGTTGGGTGTTTAAAGAGGACTAAACTGCTTGGTCATCAGTCCCCTGTTCCCAGCTAAGAGATCACAGGGTTTCATGTATGATTAAAATAAGCGCCCTGCAACTAGTACAAAAGACGTACAGGAAGACAGTGTTGGTCATAATTGCAACATAAAAAGGAAAAGGGAACCACAGTAGTGGTGGAACAAATAATCAACTAAAAATCACAGCAGATGTTGTTGGCTGGCTGATCACTAGGGTAATAATGGATGAGCCAGCCATTCTGCACATTCTATACAACTGCCAGTCGGAAAAGGGACTGACAAGACATAAGTGACAACAGATTAAAACTATAAGCGGTGTATGCCTGAAGATCATGCATACGAACCCACCGTTAAAGCTTGTGATAAAAGCCCGCTGCGCGAATAAAACCTAAAACACAGTCAGCCATAGAGGCGTCGTCAGCTAAAATCAAAGGGAGTGCAGGAGGCAGCTTAAAAGACTGCCGCAATGCAGCTAAAAGTGAACAGTCCAACAAGATGTGGACTACAGTCAATACAGCTCCACAATGACATTCTGGCGGTTCCTCTCGGCGTAAGAGGTGGCCGTGAGTTAGCCACGTATGGCCGATACGCAGGCGACAGAGAACGACTGAGTCCCTTCGAGAAGGCCTTAGGGAAGTCTTCCAAGCTGTTGTCGTGGGCTTGATTCCACGGAGCTTATTGGGCATACTCATTGTTGCCCATTCCGAATTCCAAGCCTCAAAGATCTTTCAGTGGAGACCCAAGCAGATATCGCCTTCTGGGGTACCGATATCCAGGCGCTGGCATGTGATGGCCTGCTTGGCCAGCTGATCAGCGCGTTCGTTCCCTGGAATTCCAATGTGGCCTGGGGTCCATATGAAAGCCACAGAACGGCCTGACTTGCCAAGACTAAACACCGTGACTTGGATGTATCGCACCAAGTGGTGTCTGGGGAAGCAGTGGTCTAGAGCGTGCAAGGCACTCAGAGAGTCACTACAGATAAGATATGACTTCCTGGGGCATGCTCTGAGATGGTCGAGTGCACGGGTTATTGCGATTAGCTCTGCTGTAAAGACAGTACAGCCAGAGGGCAGGAAGCGCTGTTCGGTGTGGTCGCCATGAACATAGGCGTAACCCACTCTGCAGTCTACCTGGGAGCCATCAGTGTATATGACGTCTGCATCACGGAATGTGTTAAGTATGTCCAGCAACTGGTGTCGAAGTAATTGTGGTGAAATCGACGCCTTTGGACCGCCGGACAGTTGCAGGTGAAGCTGGAGGCGAGGGATGGTCCAAGGAGGGATATTAGATAGGCAAGAGAATGCAGGACGAGAGGAAAAGACTCTAGGGAAGAAAGAAGAGAATGTACACGGACCGCAACTGGAAGACCCGATCTGGGTCGACGTTGCGGAGAGGGAAGGTCGGTATTTGCAAACAATAACCTACGATTTGGATGGTGAGGCGTAGCGTGGACATGGACAATGTAGGAGGCCAGCAACTGTTGCCGGCGGTACCTCAAGGGAGGGATGCCAGCTTCGGCAAGGAGGCTAGGCACAGGGCTGGTGCGGAATGCCCCTGTTGCTAAACGGACACCACTATGTAGAATGGGATCCAAGATCCTCAGTGCTGAAGGTGATGCAGAGTCATATACTTGGCTCCCATAATCCAGGTGTGATTGGATGAGCGCCTGAAAGAGGTGCATGAGGGTTCGACGGTGAGCTCCCCAGGCAGTATGGCTGAGACATCGCAATATATTTAGGTGCCGCCAGCACTTCTGCTTCAGCTGACGAAGGTGTGGCCCCCAAGTCAGTCGGTTGTCAAACAGCAAGCCGAGAAACCGATGGCTTTCTGCAACATGAAGCTGGTCAGCAGCTAGGTACAGTTCTGGGTCAGGGTGAACAGCCCGATGACGACAAAAGTGCATCACCCGGGTTTTAGAAGCTGAAAAAGTAAAGCCATGCGTCGTGGCCCATGACTGTGCCCTTTGGATGGCTCCCTGAAGACGCCTTTTAGCAACACCAATGCTAGGAGAGCTGTAGTATAAGCAGAAGTCATCGGCGAATAAAGAACAACAAACCGATGACCCCATTGCCGCAGCAAGACCGTTTATCGCTATTAAAAAGAGCGGTACGCTGAGAACGGAGCCCTGTGGGACTCCGTTCTCCAGCACTCGGCGTGAGCTGAAGGAGGTACCAACTCTCACCCTAAAAGTGCGTAGCGAGAGGAAATTCTTGATAAAAATTGGGAGTGGACCCCGTAAGCCCCAATCATACAGTGTAGCGAGAATATGGTGGCGCCATGTCGTGTCATAGGCCCGCCGGAGGTCAAAAAAGACCGCAACTAAGTGCTCACGTCTAGAGAAGGCTGTACGGATGGCCGACTCCAATGACACTAAATTGTCGATAGTGGAGCGACCCTGGCGGAAACCCCCCTGTTGTGGGGCCAGTAGACTCCGATCTTCAAGGATCCACATAAGATGGCGACTCACCATACGCTCAAGCAACTTACACAGGACATTAGTCAAGCTGATGGGGCGGTAACTGTCAACTGCCAGCGGATCTGCTCCCGGTTTCATAACAGGGATAATAATACTATCCCGCCAATGGGATGGGAAAACACCCCCTGTCCAGATCCTATTAAATAAGACGAGCAATTTCTGATGGAAGTCCGCTGACAGGTGACGGATGAACTGGCCATGTATGCGGTCTGGTCCCGGAGAGGTATCGGGGCATGCAGCAAGAGCAGTGGTAAACTCCCATTCCGTAAATGGAGCATTGTACAGTTCCCGGCGGCGAGTGTGGAAAGATAGAGGATTTCGCTCCACCCGTTGTTTAAGGGAGCGGAAGGAGGCACTATAATTTGCTGTCGCGGAGCATCTTGCATAATGCTCTGCCATGCACTCAGAAATTACGGCCGGGTCAGTACAGAGAGTTCCATCGACGGTCAGAGATGGGATTCCCGCTGGTGGGCGGTATCCATAGAGGCGCCGTACCTGAGACCAGACGCGAGAATGGGAGGCACGAGAGTCTATAGAGGCGACGTACCGCTCCCAACAGTCCTGTTTACTTTGCCGGATAAGTCGTTGGGCTCGGGCCCTGAGCCTTTTAAAAGCTATCAGATTCTCAAGTGTAGGGCGGCGCCGGTGGCATTGTAGTGCTCGTCGACGGTCCCGTATAGCCTCAGCAATCTCTGGCGTCCACCAGGGCACGACCTTGCGCCGAGGGGAACCAGTGGTGATCGGAACGGTCTCCTCTGCAGCTGAGACTATAATAGCTGTGACCTGTTGGACTGCCGTATCAATATCATTTGGTAATGGAACAGAAGCCACAGCAGCCGAGGTGTAACGCTGCCAGTCTGCTCGATGTAGACACCATCTGGATGGGTAGCCTGCAGGTTCAAAGTGCTGGAGTGCCAGAAGAATGGGGAAATGGTCACTCCCGCAAAGGTCGTCGTGGACCCTCCAACTCAAATGTGGCAGCAGGCCTGGGCTACATACAGATAGGTCAATAGCAGAATATGTGCCATGTGCTATACTAAAATGTGTGGGTGCACCGGTGTTTAAGAGGCATATGTCCTGCTGTGTCAGTAACGTTTCAACGTCTCTACCACGTCCCGAGGGCTGTATACCGCCCCAGAGAGGGTGGTGGGCATTGAAGTCCCCCAAAAGGATAAATGGTGGGGGTAGCTGCGCGACCAAGGCAGTGAGGTCAGCAAGGGAAACGACCTCATCTGGTGGGAGGTATAGAGAGCAGACAGTTATGTCCTGCATTGTTCTGAGTCTAACAGCCACTGCCTCGAGAGCCGTGTTAAGAGGCACGGCAGCACTAGGAACAGTGGCGAGGACATAAATGCAGACACCTCCAGATACCCTGTTGTAGTCAGCGCGGTTGTTATAGTAGCCCCGATAGCCACGGAGGGCTGGGGTCCGCTGGACAGGAAACCATGTTTCCTGTAGGGCTACACAGAAAGCAGGATAGCGGCACAGTAATTGCTGCAGCTTGGGTAAGTGGCGGAAAAAGCCGCCACAGTTCCATTGCAAGATCATGCTACTTCTTGATTGCTGAGGCATGGCAGTATCGACGGTGCTGTTGGTTTCACAGAATCACCGGTCGTCGCCGTCGGTGGAGGCAGGGCCTCTACATCCATCGCCTCCAAAGTCTTGGTGATAGCCAAGTCCTCTGGTGAGGCGAGGAGTTCCACCACGTCCTCAGATGTGTGAGGTGGTGGTGGTGGTGGTGGTGGTGGTGGTGGCGGCGGCACAGTTTCCACCGTGGAAGGCGTTTGCTTAGCAGCCTTCGACTTTTTCTTCTCTCGCTCCTTTTTAGGTTTCTCTTGCTGGGAGGGCTTTGGGGCCTCGACCTCAGCCTCAGGGACTGAGGAGGACCTTGAAGCCCTACGACCACGAGTCAAAGTAAGTGGCTGTGTCAGCCACTCACTGGTACCCACATTATCAGTGGGAGAAACCATAGGAAGAAGGGAGCCCAGGGACCCCTTCCTGGCGAGAGGTGCCGGAGAAGGCTGCTGCTTCTCCGGCTGGGTGTTAGGGACTGGAGTCCCCAACGGGTGTGGGGCAGTTGCCCCCACAGGAGGTGGTGGGGGGGCAACAGAGGAAGGGCCCCCAACCGTCAAGGGGGCAGTTTGATGTTTTCGGCCCACAGGGGCCACAGAAGGTGGCGTGACATGGGAGGCTGACGTCCCCATAGCGGTCGGAGACGACGCAATGGCAGCAAAGGATGACGACATCCGAACGGGATGAAGACGCTTTTGTGTCCCGACTTCGTCACCGCTTTTGTGTCCCAGCCTCGTCGTAGGTGTCAGTGGCCGAGTGGAACGAGACCGACACAGTAACAAAGACAGCACGCCGGTGCAGGTACGGAGGGGAGCAGCCAGAAACTACAAACACTAGAGTAAATTAGAAAGAGATATATTTTGCACAGAATGTAACAATACTTAACTTTTACATAGTACCGCAGAATGTTGATACATAGTTGTTAGAGGCCTGCCTAGTGCCTGTACAATAGCAAAGTCTTCACTGGTGCCTATCTGATTACGAAGGTCCTAACTCGTTGCTATCTCAGTCCGAAGTGCCCGGAGTCGTTCAGTGGTGGCCACGAGCGGCGTTGTAGCAGAGGGCGCTCGTGCGTGCCTGGCGGCGCGCGGCGAAAGTAGGTGGCGCGCACTTTGTACTTGTGCGACACCACACCCCTCCCACCCAAACCGCCGCGCCGTCGTGGCGTAGGGCTGAGGCCCACGGCGACGGCACTGGGAGGAGGGCCTGGGCGGGGGCGTTACTGGTGGGATGGGCGTCGTAGCTGAGGCCGGGATCGAGACGCCGTCCGCGCCCCGGCATCCGCCTTGAGATCCTCCAGGGAATCCGCCGAAACCTGGGGAAGGGCGCCCGCCCCCGCCCAGAGGGAGCAGGTCATCTTCTTCTGAGGTGCGTGGCCCAGGCGGCGGCGGCACGCACGGTCCCGGAGTCCCTCTCAGTGACACTGTCATCTGCGGCGGCGACAGCGGCGGCGTCGCGTCGATCTTCATCGGGACGATCTCGTAGTCCGGGGACGAACGATGTGGTTGTGCTTGCTCCCTGGCGGTGAACTGGGTCTGGAATCAAGAAACCGGAGACAGGATCGCGCGGCCTGTGCAGGCGCAATTGGTTTGTGTGGCGCCGCAGCTCCCGACAACATACATATTGCTACCGAGCACGCGCTGAATGGTGCCCGGCAGCCATGTCTTCTTGTTTCCAGCAAACACCCTGTACAGCACCGGCGTAGAAACCTGAAAACGCGTAGCGCCATACGAACCGACTCGGTGCGTGGGAGGCTGCAGCAGGTGAAGGAGAGTGCGGTGACGGCGGCCGTGTAGCAGCTCGGCAGGAGACGGGCCGTCACGTGGCATGCACCAATACGTAGACAGGAAAATTAGAAGAGCTTGCTGCCTGGAGTGCTGACCTTTCATCTTTTCCATGTGAGACTTGAATGTTCGAACGAAACGTTCTGCTTCACCATTGGACTGAGGGTGAAAAGGTGCGGTGGTGATATGCTGAATGCCATTCACACGACAAAACTGTTGAAATTCCGCACTAACAAACTGAGGTCCATTGTCACTGACGATAGTTTCAGGCAAGCCTTCGATGCAAAACACTGATGTTAAGGCACTGATTGTACTAGACGCTGTCGTTGAGTTCATGGCAATCACAAAAGGAAACTTGCTGAAAGCGTCTACAACAATTAACCAGCGCGTATTCCAGAAAGGTCCGGCAAAGTCAATATGTAAACGTTTCCATGGTCCCTTGGGGCGTGGCCAGTCTGAGAAACGCTGTGGAGGAGCCGCCTGATGCTCCGCACAAACAGTACACTGTGACGTCATGCTCTCTATCTGAGCGTCCATACCAACCCAGGTACAATGACGTCTGGCCAGTTGCTTTGTCCTAACAATACCCCAATGTCCTTGATGCAGGAGGCGTAACACTTCACGTTGCAGGGAACGAGGAACAATCACTCTTGTTTGGTCGTTGTCCGTATGTAACAACAGAACACCCTGACTTAAAGATAATGCATGACGTTGTGCAAAATAACGTCGAACCAGAGGCCGATCAATGTCTTTGGCTCTGGCAGGCCACCCTGAGCGAACAAAACGTGCTACCACACTTAGGTCTGCATCCGCAGCTGTTTCCTGTGCAACCCGACGAGAGTTCAAAGGGAAGTCTGCGACAGCGGAAGCATCTCTGGAGTCTATCTGACAACATGCCATTTCTGAAGAATCAAATGATACATCCTGGCCAACCGGAAGTCGGGAAAGTGTGTCCGCGTTGGCATGTTTAGTGGTAGGTCGGTACAAAATCTCATACTGATAATTTGACAATATCAAGAACCATCTCTGAAGCTTTTGTGCCGTACGTGGCGGAATTGGTTTTGTGGGGGAGAACAACGACGTGAGAGGCTTGTGGTCTGTCAACAAATAGAATTTTCTGCCATAGAGATAATGATGAAACTTTGCGACGCCGTAAATGATTGCTAAGGCCTCCTTTTCTATCTGACTGTAATTCTGTTGCGTCGGCGTCAGTAGCTTGGATGCAAAGGCAATAGGACGATCGTGACATCCAATACGATGTGAGATTACAGCGCCCAGACCATACGACGAGGCGTCAACTGCTAACACTACAGGCTTCTGTGGGTCAAAGGGAATCAAACATGCATCACTGAGTAGTGCAGACTTTAATTTGTCAAAGGCAACCTGACAATCTTTAGACCATACAAAAGGAACATTCTTCCTACGTAAGTGATGCAGTGGAGCTGCAATCTGAGAGGCATTGGGAATAAATCTGAAATAATAGTTAAGCTTCCCCATTACTGCTTGCAATTCGTGCACATTCCTAGGAGGAGGCAAGTCTTTGATTGCTCGAAGATGTGACTGTAAGGGATGGATTCCTTGGGCATTAATCACATGGCCTAGGTACTCTATTTCAGTTTGAAAAAACGAAATACTTTGCTTTATTGCAACGTAGACCTGCTGCAGTCAAAACTTTGAAAAGGCACTCCAGATTTGCTAAATGTTCTTCAACTGTATGTCCGGATACCACAATATCATCTAAATAGTTCGAGCAACACGGTACAGAAACTGTCAGCTGTTCCAAAAAACGCTGAAAAATAGCGGGAGCGGAAGAACTGCCAAAGGGTAGGCATTGAAATTGAAAAAGGCCCATGTGAGTATTAATGACGAAAAATTTTTTTGACTCGTCATCAAGTGGAATCTGTAAGTATGCCTCTGCTAAATCAATCGTGGAAAAGAAGCGAGACTGCCCTAATTTGTCCATCAGTTCCTCAGGTCTGGGCAGAGGGTAAGTGTCTACAATTGTTTGACTGTTTACTGTTGATTTGAAGTCCGCACAGAGACGAAGTTTTCCTGACGGCTTGGGTATAATTACTATAGGCGAGGCCCACTGACTCGCAGAAACAGGAGAAATCACCCCACTATCTTGCCAACGTTTAAGTTCTTCGGCAACTGTATCACGCAAGGCGATAGGCACTGGTCTAGCTTTACGAAATTTTGGAACTGCAGATTCTTTTAAAGTTACATGTGCCACGAAGTCTTTTGCACAACCTAGTTCCGGCGAAAACAAGTCACTATATTTGTCACATAAAGCATTGATTTTGTCCTGAGGCACTACTGACGAAATTTGAAGCACATCTCTTTGAATTGATAAACCAAACAAGTCAAAAGCATCTAGTCCAAAAATGTTCTGTGTCGATTTGGCCTGAAGAACTACAAAAGCAACTGTTTTTGTTATACCTTGGAAAGAGGCAGGCAGGCTACACGTTCCTAGCACGGGAATATTTTGACCTGTATAAGCTGTTAACACTTGCTGTGACGGCGACAATTTTGGCGAACCCAGAAGTTCGTAAGTATCTTTATTAATTAAGGTAACAGCGGAACCAGTGTCGAGCTGAAATTGCACAGTCTTATTGTCAATGGAAAGATTCACAAAAAGTTTTTGCTTGCGGCGCTCGACAGGTGCGCGAATGTGGGCAACGTCTGCTACGGTTTGTTTACTGCGCTTGCGCGGGCCGCGTAGTGAAGGAAGCGGCGCAGACTCGGCACGCAGCGGATTAACAACACTGTCACTAGATGACACTACCGCCGGATCGGCGTCCGCGCAATGCGAGGCTACTGCACTAACATTACTTTCAGTATCTACAACAAGTCTACTGTCACTAGCTACACAGTACTGGGCACTATTACAAGGAGCAGTTGCAGAAGGCACTATTTTCACTACAGGAATGCACTGTTCATAGTCATTTTGCTTGTCCCGAACCCGTTTCCGTTGCACTGTTTTACGTGCTCGTTGGCGCTTGCTACGTGGTGCACTACATAGTTTTGCAGGAGGCGCACAACTATTTTCTTGCAATTGAGAACCAAGAAAAGCACTGTCCAAGTTCACAGCGTGTATGACATTTACAGAATTAACTGTTCTCGCACTCCGCGAAGCACTGTTTCTAACGGTACCGTTCTTTGAGTTTTTAATTTGCATACACACAGACTGTACATGTCCTGATTTGCCACATTGATAACAGGTTGCGTTGCGACTAGGGCAATGAGCACGCTTGTGGCGAGACACACACTGGGGGCAAGATTTACGTACATTTTTCTGAAATGAGCGGTGGCACCCATTATTCAAATCACTGTTTCTAATACGACGGGGCGACCTTTGTGTCGCACTTTTACACTGGCTACTGTTCACTGTCTGTTCAGCACGACCGGTAGAAAAATAAGAATCACTAGTGCTATACTGAGAACTACGGCTAGGAAAGCGTCCGTTGCGGCACACTGAATTTACACTATGGCTTTGCATTTCTACATCAGCTAAGTCAAAAGTATCATGCGCTTCTATAAGCTGCAGTACACTGTCTAAGGAGGGGTCAGACTGTTTCAGAATTGCTGCTCTAATTCTGGGGTCCTGAATATTCTGCGTAATCGCATCCCTCAACATCACGTCACTATACGAAAGTCCACAAGAGCAAGTAAATTTACATTGGCGGGTTAAGCCCTTCAATTCCGTAATCCACTCTTGGTGCGATTGCTGCGGTAATTTTTTAAGTCTGAAAAATCGGTATCGTGCAGCGGCTACAAGAACTTTTCTCTCATAATGAGCATTCAGTGCATCTACAATTTGTTCAAAGTCTACATCACGAGGAGATGCGAGAGGGAAAAGTTTTTGCAATAGTACAAAAGTCTGGGGGCCCACAATCGATAAGAAAAGGTTCTTCACTCTCTGACCTGTAATTTGATGAGCCGCGACGAGTTCTTGAAATTGTGCGAAATAGTCGCTCCATTCTTCCTCACATTCGTTGTACTGGCGGAACGTTGGAAGCGGTGCGGCAGCAGGTGTGGGCTGCTGAAGCGGCGGCTGTTGTTGTTGGTTAGCTGCTTGCACCGTGAGCTGGCCCACAGCCTGGAGAAGTTGTGTTATTTGCGCCGTCTGTAACTGAATAATTTCCATTAAGTTTGGGTTCGGGGTAGTGGCCATGCTGACCGATTAGGCGCCGCACATACAAGTAAATTATAACAAAACACAAATGCAAGATAAATGAGGACGCTCGATCTGCAACAAAAATGTCCACAAACACGTAACTGAATATGTTCCCCCAAAATTCTTATATTAAGGGTGGGTGGGCGGGAGCAATTTCTGCGTGCTCCGACTGCTGATGTCTGGCTGCTGCAAGCGTGCTGGTCCAAGGTTCTATCACTCCTCGTCGCCACTTTTGTGTCCCAGCCTCGTCGTAGGTGTCGGTGGCCGAGTGGAACGAGACCGACACAGTAACAAAGACAGCACGCCGGTGCAGGTACGGAGGGGAGCAGCCAGAAACTACAAACACTAGAGTAAATTAGAAAGAGATATATTTTGCACAGAATGTAACAATACTTAACTTTTACATAGTACTGCAGAATGTTGATACATAGTTGTTAGAGGCCTGCCTAGTGCCTGTACAATAGCAAAGTCTTCACTGGTGCCTATCTGATTACGAAGGTCCTAACTCGTTGCTATCTCAGTCCGAAGTGCCCGGAGTCGTTCAGTGGTGGCCACGAGCGGCGTTGTAGCAGAGGGCGCTCGTGGCTGTCGTCGTGAGAACGCCGCGCCGTGCGTGCCTGGCGGCGCGCGGCGAAAGTAGGGGGCGCGCACTTTGTACTTGTGCGACACCACAGATGCTCATATTTTCGTCTGGCCTCTGAGTACGGTAATCTATCCAGGGTTTTGAATTCCATGATTTTGCATTCTTTATGTAGCACACTACAGGTCGGTGAGCAAGGTGGGTGTTGCAGCCCACAATTCACACACACAGGAGGAGGTGTACATGGCGCGTCTGGGTGTGATGGACGCCCACAGTCCCTACATGCGGGACTGGAAGTGCATCGGGAGGACATATGCCCGAACTTCCAGCACCGAAAGCATCGCATAGGGGGAGGGATGTACGGTTTTACTTCACACCGGTATATCATTATCTTGACCTTCTCAGGCAGTACATCGCCCTCAAAGGCCAAGATAAATGCACCGGTGGCAACCCTGCGGTCTTTCGGTCCCCTGTAGATGCGCCGGACATAGTGAACTCCTCTCCGCTCTAAATCAGCGCGCAATTCGTCGTCAGTCTGTGACAGAAGATCACGGTGGAATATTAAGCCCTGGATCATGTTGAGCGTCTTATGCGGCGTGAAACTTACGGCGACGTCTCCTAGCATGTCACAGGCGAGTAAAGCCTTTGACTGTGCAGGGGATGCCGTTTGTATTAAGACAGACCCGCTTCTCATTTTAGAAAATGATGCAACTTCGCCAAATCTATTTTCGATGGTTTCAACAAAAAATTGCGGCTTAGTATTAGTAAAGGATTCCCCATCAGCCCGAGTACAGACTAAGTACTGGGGTGAGTAAGGCTCAGATCTGTTAAGGGCCTGACGTTCTTCCCAAGGTGTGGCCAGGGAAGGGAACGACCTGGGGTCATACTGTGCACCATTAAATTCATTTCTTCCTCTCTTAGAGACGGCGGTTTTGCGCCCGCCCACGCTGTTTATGGCTCGTTTCATTTCTGTCCCACGAGCAGCTAGGGAAATAAGGTCCACCCAGGCAGAGCCCCGCTTGCCTGGGTAAGCCTTGTACAACTGAGGTGCGGCAGGTTCCTCAGAGGTTGCTCGCTAGCGGCTGTTCAACCTCAACAGCCATGCATCTCCTCGGCACGTAGCACACCTTGAGATTGAGGTTTTTTTTATAGAGGTTTGTACCGTCCTCGCGACCCGGGCGATTAAGCCAAGATCCCCGGGCTCTGAAACGTACAACGTTCCACCGTCGCGCCGAACGATGGTCGTTGAGGCACGCAAAGAGCTTACGGTGTAGCGGACTGTTGGCGCGACACAGCCTACAGCTCAGGACCCCGGGTTCGCCATGCCCGTACTCAGCAAATTAATGCTGAGCCCCTGAGGGGCGGTGTCGAACTAATTTCTCCCATTGCTCCCTACTTCCAATTGTTATATTGAAAGGCTTGTTGAAGCAGTATGGGGTTATAATATAGTCGGCTGGCATTTCCCCAACCTTTCCTAT
The DNA here is from genome assembly GCA_026315105.1 of Locusta migratoria. Taxonomy (NCBI): domain Eukaryota; kingdom Metazoa; phylum Arthropoda; class Insecta; order Orthoptera; family Acrididae; genus Locusta; species Locusta migratoria. The sequence continues at coordinate 545,950,689 of CM048744.1, forward strand.
ATTTACCTCGCTCACTATTTTAGTGTGTGATTCTGGATATCCCAAAGAGTTCCAGTTGTTGCCATATTTGAGTCTGTATGCACCAGCCGCTGCCTCCATCTTGACCCAAAGGTGTAATGGGGGCATATCCAGCATGGTTTCCATCCCAGCAGTTGGTGTGCTGCTAATTCCGCCTGTTATGGCTAAGCAGGCTAATCTCTGCACCTTACCAAGCTCCTTAGCAGCAACCTGCTGTTCTACCTTCTTCCACCACACGACCGCCCCGTAGGTGATCCTGGGTCTAATCACTGTGGTGTATATCCAGTGCATACCCTTGGGGCTCAGGCCCCAATTTTTGCCACAAGCTCTCCTGGTACTCACAAGAGTACCTTTTGTCTTTGAGCAAATATTCCTGATGTGAGGGGTCCATGTCAGTTTCTCATCTAGGGTAACCCCTAGATATTTCACTGTCCCCTTCACAGGTAGTGCTTCATTGAAAAGCTATAGATTCCAACTTGAATGTTGTATATGCTTCTTTGTGAATGGTGCAACAACAGTCTTCTTAGGACTAACCCCCAGATCCTGTTTTCTGCACCATTCTTGCACAATGTCCAAAGCACCTTGTGCCATATTCCTGACTGTGTCAGCAAATTTGCGAAGTATTACTATGACAAGGTCATCTGTGTATCCATGGCAAAAGTACTGCCTAGAGTTTAATTCTGCAAGGAGTTCTTTCACCACTAGATTCCACAATAAAGGGAAAATAACTCCTCCTTGTGGGCAACCCCTAGTGGTGTTGATTACAATTTTTTCATTAATCATGGTAGCCTCTACCTTCCTTCCACTGAGCATGGCCCAAGTCCACCTACATATAGTGGTCCCTAGGTCATGCACCTCTGCTGCCCTAACCATGGAATCAAAGGTCATGTTGCTAAAAGCCCCCTCAACGTCTAGGAAGATACAGAGGGCTATTTCTTGAAAGTTTAGTGCTTTCTCCACCTTCCCAACAAGTTGGTGGAGAGCTGTCTCACATGATTTACCTGCTTGATATGCATGTTGGTTTGAATATAGAGGAGCCCTACTTAACCTCCTTTCTCCAACATGCACATTAACCAGCTTTTCCAATGTCTTAAGAATGAAGGAGGACAGGCTGATTGGTCTCATATCCTTGGGTTTGGTATGATCAATTCTCCCTGGTTTAGGAATGAAGACAACCTTCACTGCCCTCCAGGTATTGGGAATGATTTCTGCTGCTAGGCTAACCCTGAATAACTGCATAGGAATCTAATAAGATTTTCTCCCGCCTGTTGCAGGTGAGCTGGGAAGATTCCATCGGGGCCTTTAACCATTTATGCCACTTCCTTATATACAAATATCCCACATGCCCAGGGCCTTGCTGCGATGGAGTTATTTCCTTTCATGCCGACCACCCACTTCCCTACCTAAAACATCTTTCCTTAATACCCTAGCCAGCTTCATCCTAACCACAATTTCTTCACTTTTGAGTGCCAGACATACCAACAACTAAAGGGAACAGCCATGGGAACCAGGATGGCCCCCTCGTACGCAAACTTATTTATGGGACGTTTAGAGGAAGCCTTCCTGGATACCCAAGCCTGTGAACCCAAAGTTTGGCATAGATTCATTGATAACATCATCATGATCTGGAATCACAGTGAAGAAGAACCTCAGAATTTCCTCTTCAACAACAACTCCTTTGGTCCCATCAAATTCACCTGGTCCTATTCCAAATCCCATGCCACTTTCCTCTATGTTGACCTCCATCTGCCCAACAGCCAACTTCACACATCCATCCACATCAAACCAACCAATAAACAACAGTACCTGCATTATGACAGCTGCCATCCATTCCATATCAAATGTTCCCTTCTCTACAGCTTAGGTCTTCGTGGCAAACGAATCTGCTCCAGTCCTGTATCTCTGAACCAGTACACCAGTAACCTAATAAAAGCTTTCATATCCCGTCACTATCCTCCTGATCTGGTACAGAAACAAATTGCCAGAGCCACTTCCTCATCCCCCCCCCCCCCAAATTCAGAACCTTCAACAGAAGAACCCCAGAAGTGACCCTCTTGTCACCGAATACTTTCCGGGACTGGAGAGGACTCTGAATGTGGCTCTCCAGCAAGGATACGACTTCCTTAAATCCTGCCCCGAAATGACATCCATCCTTCATGACATCCTTCCCATTCCGAGTGTCTTTCCACTGCCGACCTAACCTCCATAACCTAGTCCATCCCTATGAAATCCCCAAACCACCTTTCCTACCTTCTGGCTCCTACCCTTGTAACTGCCCCCGTTGAAGAACCTGCCCTATGCACCCTTCCACCACCACTTACTCCAGTCCAGTTACCTGGAAGGTATACATGATCAAGAGCAGAGCCACTTGCGATAGTACCCACATGATTTACCAACTGACATGCCTGCACTGTGAAGTGTTCTATGTGGGAATGACCAGCAACAAACAGTCCATTCGCATGAACGGTCACAGGCAGACAGTGTTTGTTGGTAATGAGGACCAGCCTGTGTCTAAACATGCCTTGGTGCACGGCCAGCAGATCTTGGCACAGTTTTACACTGTCCGGGTTATCTGGATACTTCCCACCGACACCAATCTTTCAGAACTCCAGAGATGGGAACTTGCCCTTCAGCATATTCTCTCTTCCCGTTATCCACCTGGTCTCAACCTCTGCTAAATTCAAATTCCCACCCAGCATCTTTAACATCTTTCCCTCGGTTCTCTGGACAGAGCCTCTGCCTCAAGTGGTATCTCTGTCCAACTTCTTTGCTTTCTACACTTTGTCTGCCTAGCGTTGCTTGCGTTTGGATGCGCGTGTGCGCATGTGCACGCGTGCGCGCACACGCGCACACCCTTTTCCCTCTCCTTCCCTTCTGCCTTAAGAAGCAGCTAGGCTGCTAATGCTAGCGTGCACGCGTTTTATTTATGTTACTGTTGCTGCCTGTGCTCCTTCACCTGGTAAGTGATCCTCGTCTATTTTTTATATGTATTTTTCCTGCTAGGAATTTTTCCTCGAGAGAGAGAGAGAGAGAGGTGCACTCCAGCACCAGAGCAGTTTTTCATTCTGTGCTGTATGAGATTCTGTATGTTGAAGTGCTGTGAACATTTGAGAAAGTACGGTTATGTAAATCAATTGCTGGAAATGTTTGTTAAAACAGAAGTAGTTGTAAATATTTTGTTTCGCCCATGAAAATAAATTCAGAAAAGGAGTTTTTCTAACTTTCATTTTAAGTTATGCACGAATTTTCCCCACATGAATACTAGACCCAGGCTATGTATTTTAAAACGTTACTCACTATAGCTAATATTATAGACACAATCATTAGGTGCTACATGTGATTGAGCTACTCAATCTCGAGTTAGAATTAGGTATGAGTGGTAACTTTATAATCTGAAACATGAGACTTACAAATCAAGTTGTAGGCCACATTTTGAAGTCAGAATAAAGTTGATTCATCCTAACAAAAGATACAAATTACTTAGAATGGACAAAGATACAGCTGCAGTAGTTGGGTTTGAGTAGTAAGTTTCACAGTTGTGCTTAAGCAAGGTAATTTCGGTGAAAACACTAAGTTTCCACAATAGCTGTAGTTATGGTTTGATTAATTATGGGAAACATGTGGCACCAATAATGTGCCATTGCAGACGGCCATTTAATCTTTTCAAATGTAAACAAATCTTGTTTCTGTCTTTTACATTCAGCCTAACCAGAAACTCTAAAATCGTGAAATATTCACAGAAACACATTACTGTAATATATTTCTAACAAGCAAGTTTGTGTGAAAGTGTCGGCTGTTTTATGCTCAGAATGAGACAGGAGATTGAATATGAGATGTTGCTTATGCCTAAAGAAAACTGCTTCATAACAAAACTCAACAAAGCAATCTTAATTTCTAATGATGATTCAAATGATTAGTGTTTTGTAATTATCATGAGGCTATGTAGACCGCAGGGGATCAGTGTGTGTTGTCATTGTAACCACAAGGAATTACGACACAATTGCAAAATGGGGAAAAAAAGGTCACTTCAATTTCAGCAAAATGATTTCACTGCATCGTTCCTCTTCCCTCACTGGTTACATGACATACATAGAAACACATTAGAATATTTCTAAAATACAACACTGTATTTTGATGATGTGCTACTAGATTCCTAGGTAACCACATATTTGAAAATCATGACATTCGCAGCTACCAACATATGAAAAATCCTAAAGGCTTGTGCATTGTCCATATTAACAAAGAAATTTATTTTTGTTGCTATGAATATTTGAAAGGCTGCTACAGAGATGAGCAATACTGAATTTCTCTTTTGTTTGTAATGTGGTGTATTAAAATTCAAAAACAACTACAAACTACATAATACATAATCAACACCTTATCATATCCCAAATAAATATTAACACAACACCTGCCACCATGTGTAGTTGAACTAGATCAACAGTTAAAGAGGTTGAAAGATGAATATATTTTAAGATCAAAGAAATTGTACAGATAGTTAAATGAAATGAAATTTCATTATGATGGAGTATCAGAATTCTACAGTAAGAAAAGGAAGAGAGTGATAAACAACAGAAGAATACAGACTGAAATAGAGGAATGGTGGAATTTTACACAGAGGATAATTTGATTATGACTAAGGTAACATACAAAAAAGACATGGTGAAATTAATAGTTTCAAATGATTATCTTACATCATGTTGAGATGGATTTCAAATCAGGTTTTACATTGTAAACCATTTACAAAGACAACTAGGGATACTATTCTTTACTTTTTGTTATAAAATACAAATTAAAAGCAAAGAAATTGCAGAAAAGTAAGAAATAAAGGAGATATGATATGGACAAATTGAAACAGTAGTTACAATAAAATAGTATTTGCAACAACTGACTGATAAAAGGGAAAGGAATACAAAAGATGATGAATTGACAGCTTTAAATAATGACAGTTACAGAAACATGGCAAAAAGAGAACAATGAAATACAAAATAAATGATTGAAAAAGAGCAAAATGGAAAAGCAGGAATGGCAACATGAGACAGTCAAGGTCATAGATACATGCTTGACTAGGGATAGGAAACTGGGGATAGGAAAATGGAAATAATCTTTGGAGAAAAGAGGAACATGTACGAAGGTTAACAGCTCAAACAGTAAGCCCGAGACAAAACCAGATAAGAACAAAATGGAATAATCTCAGATTCAGTGCTATAGAAGGATGTCGAAAACTGGGTAGGCTTATAAGAAATGGTGAGGTTCTCTACAGAACAGACAAAGAAAGATACATCCTAAAAACACAAGAAGTATAAGGGACAGGATTATAGATTTGTTAATACATTGGGGAACACTTTCAGAACATTACAATTCAACAGCAGAGCGAAAAAAGAAAGAAAAGAAAAAAAAACACCACAAGGGAGACAGATGAGAATACTTTCAACAAATAAAAGAGGGTACAAGTGTCACACTTCAATGAAGAAGTTAGAAGGAGAGAGGAAAATGTCGGGCTAGTCACAAAATAAATGAAAAAAAGTAAAGAATGGAAAGCTAAAAAGTGAAAGATTATAAAGAGCTTCTACACAAAGTAAACAAAATTGAAGACAACATTCCTGATGCAGATGACAGTGGATACGAAGCTGCAGGAAACAATTTGACAGAACACTGAGAAACCTACTTCTATCAATGTTTTTCTCTGTGCCTGTCTGCAATTCAACACAACCTTTATGTGGTCAGTAGTAATATATCCTTATTTACAGGATCCTTCTAGGCGAAATCAACAAATTAAATTTAAAAAATGAACTGGAAACTTGGCGATTTAGAATTTTATATTTACATTTTATTCTATCAAAATAAGACAAGTAATTAAAGATCTTTTTTGGCCATTCATTTTTTAGTTCTTAATTCTCAAAAATTATGTAATTTCTGCCACACACTGAAACCTTAAAATGGCCATATCTAAGAAGAACTATTTAACATATGGAATTTAAATGTATACAATTTTATTCAGTCTATTATATATGTTTTAAAATATATGCTACATGACCAAATTAATTAAAATGCTAAATTTTCAAAAACCAATTATTCTTATATATCAAAATACTTTTTTATTTTTTCATTGAAAAAAGTATGGTATTTATGTATCATTTGGTAATATGTGCACGCACCCGCACACACTAAATTTCATGATGGGATTTCATAGAGGACATATTGAAAAAAAAATTACAGCAATTCACATTGCCAACTGAACCCAACTGCAAATTGTCTGGAAGCTGGTTCAAAGAACTATAGTTAGGTTGAAATTACTAAATACTAATTAGGTACATGTCAGTTTTTCATTTTAAAAATGAAAAATAATACCACATAACTATTAACATAAAAAAATGGAAGATGACTTAATAAATCTTTGCTAGCCTTTCAAAACAAATTACAACACACACTGTGCAGTGTTGCAACCACCCTACACTGGACCATACAACCTGTTCAACTACCACCAAAATACGGCTTAAAGACAAACTGACAACTTCATCATTGACCTTGTGAAGCTGGCAGGCGTCTTGACTGCCAGTCACCACAATAACACACTGCTGGACACCTCAGGGAATAGTGACAGCAATAGAATGCCATCAACTGATAAACCACAACTCATCACCATCAGTGTCAATCTCATGAGCTTCAGCCCAGAGATCATCATGGTGACACTAGTACACAATGACTTGCAGATAACTGTCCAGAATAAGGACCTCCCACAAGATGACACCCACCTTTGCTGTATAAGAACAGGCATATGCCCTGCTGAACAGTGTTGCGTACCTGCCATTTCATCACATTTTCCACAAACAGAATCCTTACTATCATATGCCAATGAGTCCACCACCACTCGCCTGCCTCCCCCTTGCTGCCAGTCAAGTGCACCTGCACCGTTCAATGCTCTGCAAACTATGCTTTCCACAGTATGCTGCACTCTGGGAATATTAACTCCACGGAGCATCACTGACTGGGATGGTGCAACATACATCTGGTTGGACCAATGAAGTTTAGTTTGCTTTAAGTATGTGCTCTACCCTGATGTGTTCTGTGATGAAGTTGTTATTGTAATCAATCAATCAATCAATCAATCAGTCAATCAACTCATCTGGCACTTGGATATCACCTCATCCATCAGTATCAAGAGACTCTCAAACTTTTATTTACCTGTAGGCCTCGTTCATATTTATAGAACAGCAGAACAATATATGTAATACATAATTAAACAAAACTATTGTCTCTTGACAGTCAACTTCAGTTCAGAGAAAGTGTAGAAACACATTTAGCAAAACACTTATGAGGAAAAGAGGGACAAGTTGCTGTACCCATGTATAGCTCATTAAGCAAATGTACTCACGGGATACAGTGACAGGTAAGTACCATACTGATATAACGATCTGAAATGCTTACTCACTCACCAAAATTAAAAGTGCATGTTGATATAGAATATGGGAATACTCTGTGTGTGTGTGTGTGTGTGTGTGTGTGTGTGTGTGTGTGTGTGTGTGTGTGTGTCATATTCAAATGTGCCTTTCAATGTTTTATAGGGCAAATTCATGACATGGGCACATTGTCACATGAAGACATTGACACTGAAATGAAACCAGTAATTTAATAAAGTAATCTGAAATAAAAGTTGAGGTGAATTCCTTAACATTCATATTAACAGCTTCCAACTGTTCAAATGTGGTATACCATGTATGTCATCAGTCACTATTTTATGAGTGACAAATGATCACAATGCAGCATAAAAATGGAGCTTATAAAAATATTTTATGAAGCCATAGCACTCACAGGGACTAAATCATCATGTAGTTATTTATATAAGCAAAGACAAATGTAAAGGAAAAATAGTTTCTGATTCTACTGATTTTTCATGTTCGTAAAATTCAAACAGTCCAGACACAGATGGTGTGCATTTGAAGAGATCACAGAACTTATTGCTTGTGCATATAACTACAAATGTTGCATAGGTTCTGCATTATCAAGACAAGGTGTGTATCTAATTTGTGGAGAAGAAAATTGCCTGGCTAAAAATACACTTTTTCATGAGTGAAAGTATCCCTTCCTGGGAGAAATACACTTTCTTTTGTTATAAGTCACAATATATTTTCCCTTGGAGCAGTAAAACTTATTAGTCCTTCAAAAGCTTAATGTTTTATACATCAGCATAGACTATCCTGTGGTTAAAATGCACTTAGAGCATTGGCTTTTTTAAGTGACTTGTAGATGGTAACTGCATGAAGTAAGAAGTAAGAACAGCCAATCATAAGTCAGATTCTAGCAGCCAGTGAAGATGAAGTTATTGACTACTTCTGTTTCGCAAATGCAGCTCATCTACTTTTCAATTATTTTGTGATGACACAGATAATGCAATTTATGAGAATGTTGTTTATCAATTATTTCGTATTGTAAAATACTTTTAGGGTTTCTTCGAATGTGTCACTAATAAGGGAAAGTACAACCATAAACCATTTTTAAAAATCCTGATAGGCAGTCTTCACTTCCCCATCATTTTTAAAGGCTGATTACGTTTTTAGCCAACATTATTGCATATTAAAATAAGTATGATTAATCTTGAAGCTTTTTGAGTGTGTATTATCCTTTAAGATATATTAAATGTAAATGTGCCATTTTTCCAAGTGTCTCATCCCCAAAGTGTTATCTTGTACTTGGGAGTCAAACAGTTTGTGATTTAAGAAATTAATAGCACATTGTAACTATTAATGTAGTTGTGTAAAAGGACATTTACTTTGAAAGTAATGCTTCTTAAATCACTATTTGTAATTTTTCCTGCAACCTCTTAGTAATGTAAACACATCAATCACACTAATCAAAAGCAGTCATTGGTATTGGCAGACATTTGTGTGAACACTGTATTTTGTTGTAAATCTTGAATTTTCTTTTTCACTAAACTTATACTTTGGCATTATTCTCAAATTTTTATGTTTTATTGCTGTAATATTATTCTACAGTAAAAGGCTAACTGTTAAAATTACAAAAGAATAAACGTTAACTGATAACTAAGTTCAAGGAATTCTAAAATTTTGTATTTATCCTGGGTGGAAAAATTCCCGGAATTTTCCCAGATGTCTTGGGTGTCCCAGGGAATATATATATCTTGCAATCTTCAAGCCAATGAGCCACCTTCCTCAATGTTGACCCCCATCTAAAGGATGGCCTCACCAGTCCCCCTGTCCACATCAACCTACCAACCATCAACAATACCTTCATTTCGACAGGTGCCACCCATTCCACACCAGAAAGTCACCTTACGTACAGCCTAGCCACCTATAGCCATCTCATCTGCAATGACAAGCAGTGTCTCCCCAAATATGCCAAAGGCCTCGCTGAGGCCTTCACTGACTGCAGTTACCCTCCAAACCTTGACCAGAAACAGATCTCATGGGACCTGTCTGTCCAGTCACCAACCAGCTCCTCCACACCCACCATCCGCCTACAAGGGAACAACCCTCTTGTGACCCAGTAACACCCAGGAGTGACGCACTTAAACCACATTGTCTGCCAGCATTTCATCTACCTTTCATCCTGCCCTGAAATGCAAAATACACTACCCAATAGCCTCTCCACCCCTCCCACAGAAGCTTTCCAGATTCCACCACACCTAGGCAATATCCTTGTCCATCCCTACTCCATCCATGCTCTCAACCCTTGCTCCATGGCTCATACTCCTGCATCAGGCACAGATTCAAAACCTGTCCTATACACCATCCCAACACCACATACTCTAGTACGGTCACGTGCATTTCCTATCCCATAAAAAGAGGCAACCTGTGAAAGCAGTTATATGATCTACAAACTGAGCTTGAACCACAGTGCAGATTTTTATGTGGGCATGGCCAGTAACAAGCTGTCTGTCCACATGAATGACCATTGTCAAACTGTGGCCAGGAGACAACTGGATTATTCTGTTGCAGAGCATACAGTACTTCAATGATTGCTAGACAGCCTGTGCCATATGGATCTTCCCCACAAACACCAGACTTTCCGAATTGCGTAGTTGGGACCTTCCATACAATACACTCTCACAAGCTTCCAGGTGTAAAAATTCATTAGTTCCCGTTCCCACCACCTTCTCTCCCCTTTCCCAGCCCACAGTATAGTGTAACATACGTCTTTCTTTTTGCCACACACTCCAGTCTCTCTCCTTCCCATCCTCCCTGTCCATCAGGCAGCAATGGTGTCTTCTCCCAACCCATGATACAGCCATCCCCCTAGCACTGGAGTGGCCAGACATGGTGGTTGTGTGTGTATAATTGTCTGCATGATTTTGTGAACGTATGTGTTTCTTTTTCTTATGAAGGCCATGGCCAAAAACTTAACTTGTGTGAATGTGACTGTATTTTTCATGCCTGTCAGCAGCTCAGCAGAGCCTCTTTATGTTGAGTTGTTACTTATCCTCCATTATTGACATTCCAATCGAATTTTCCTTGTTACATACTTAGTGGTTGTTCGAAGAAGAAGAAGAAGAAGAAAAAGAAGAAGAAGTTTCCAAAGCTGTGCTACAGACAATGTAGTGGAAACAAGCTTAATTTGGAAGGTAGTGTCGCTTATCATTACTTTGAAATTCCAAAAAATGTGGTACAGCAATTTGGGTGGAGGGGGAGGGGTTATAAGAAAAAAATTCAAAAATCCTATGAAGCCAAGAATAGCTGTTACTCTTCAGTTTTTGGCGAAACAGTTCCTTTCAGGACTGACACATCTATTCCATATGTCAAAGCCAGCTACTGTATGTGGGATGGGAATTACACACTACAATTTTAGCTGAAGATAAATTCAAGTTCAAATGCTGAGTTACAAGGTTAAATATCTGGTTTATATGCATAGCAACTACTAAACACATCACACAAATTACATACTCTTTATTACAACCATTGTCTTAACTGGGTATTTAAATTCACAACTTTAAATAATCACAAATGGGCTGCAGACAAATCGCAAGAGATTAATTAAATTCATCGAACCCATACCACAACTACATAACAACCAGCCACTATTAACACCAAAAAGCAGAAGCAGGAAACCTAGGTTCTGAGAAACAAAAACTGAATCTATAACAACCAAGCAAATAAACTAAGGAGAGATTGTGTCTCACCTGAAAGATGACATCCTGAGCTGCAGACAGACAATGAAAAGATTCGACCACAACTTAGTTTTCAGCTAAAGCCTTCCTCAAAATAGAAAACATGCACATGTGGGCATGCATAGCCATTCAATTTATTCTCTGGTTGGACTTAGCGGTCAGTCATTTGCGTGTGAAACTTTGTATGTGCGTTCTGCCCATAGGCGGATCCAAAAGAAAGGGGGGGGGGCAAAGGGTTGTTTGTGACCCCCCCCCCCCCGGAAGCGCGCTCTCTCTCTCTCTCTCTCTCTCTCTCTCTCTCTCTCTCTCTCTCTCTCTCTCTCTAGAATGTGAAGCTAGTGCGCTATCACTGCACTGAATCTTCAAAACTGAGACTTTTGTTTGATTGGGTGTGGGGTAAATTCATGTAGTAGAGTCTTTCTACTAAGCCCGAGTTTAGCTGACAATGAAACATTGTGTCCCCCCCCCCCCCTCTCCCCAGCAGGTATCCAGGATCTGCCCCTGGTTCTGCCTGTATAATTGTATGAATGTTTGTTTGCTTTTTTCTGATGAAGATGTGCAACTGTCTTTTCCTTGTGCCTGTTTTTGGCTTCACATCATCTTTTTGCTGAATAGCAATGTATCCTCTTCATAATATTGTTTATATTCCAAACTGGGACTTAAAATTGGTTAATACTGAACATGAATTGTTATTGTCTAACACTCATCTAACAGTTTATAATGAAACACAGAATTAAATTTGTACCAGTGCCTATAGTCATTGTCATAGATAAAATTGAGACTAGATCTGTCTTGTGGAACATATAATTGTTCAACCGAAGCTGTATATGAAGAGAAATAGTCTTCTCACTACTATAAATATTTTGGCATAGAAGCCCATTTCAACATGAACTAAGGAGCTTATTAACACACAGAGGGATAAACACACAAAAAAGAAATGAAATTATGAATACTTAAGAGAATCAAAACCTGGCTGAGACATAGAAATACTAAAGTCACTGATAATTCAGAAATAAATCAGGATTTTCAGCAGTAACAAAGACTCAGAATAACTCACTGTTATAGTTACCTTTTGGTAATTCAGAAACACCATCTTTCACTACCCCAGTCACTTCCTTCACCAAACGACGTGTGGGAGTAGCATCACTTTCAGCCTCAGAGTCTACTGATATAAGTGAGTCTGAAATATAAAACCCTTATTACGGGACACTCAGTTTCCCATGGCTTTACCAGCCATAATATTGGTAATACTGAACTTGAAATGTGCATTGAAAGGTGTAAGTAATCTTATATTAAACTTTTATACATCCCTCTGTGAATTTTTACCATGATAGCAAAAACATTGACTTTCCACAGTGAGATATAACAGAAGCCTTGAAATGAACTAAAATACTAGGATATTTTACAATGAAAAGACAATTTCAGAATTAAAATGTGGGAAATGGTGATAATCTGATAAATAACATTCACAATGAATGATTGATAACTAATCTGTTTCTATACTTATCATAAATCAGTTTAAGTCCTTAGTTAATACTGAAAATCCCATTGAAGCTATGCACTTCAATATTTTCCTTGTTGAGTAAACATTTAAGCAAGCACTTGGGGAGAAAAAGACAACACAGTGTGTAAAAATGCTACAAACACATTACAAGTAATCAAAACAAAGCAAACAACATATTCAATTTCTCACGAGAAGCACGAACAACACAGTAATATATTCAGACACAGTAACATATTCTGACAACATTGTCAGTGACAAAATAAGCTTAATACGGATGTTCAGTAATGTGTTTGGCAATTAAAAATATATACATATGGCTTATTAATTAACAAGAAGGTACACATTTACCTCTAATTTCCTGTACTGATACAGCCATTGTCAAGGTGGTCAGCATTGAGAAAAGTGGCTTGTTAAGCTGTGGAGAAAAAGGTGAGGAGAATGAGGAAGGTGTTGAAGTTTTGGAGAGAGCAGGGTGGGAGGGGAGACTGCGGCTGGGAGGGAAGGGGGGGAGTCTGTGGCCCCCCGCCGCCGTCTCCCCCATCGGCGGGGGGCGGATGGGGGAGGCGGAGGCGGGGGCGGATGGGAGAGTCTGCGGCCCCCCGCCGCCGTCTCCCCCATCGGAGGGATGGAGGAGCGGCAGAAGGGGATGGAGGAGCGGCAGAAGGGGATGGAGGAGCGGCAGAAGGGGATGGAGGAGCGGCAGAAGGGGATGGAGGAGCGGCAGAAGGGGATGGAGGAGCGGCAGAAGTTAGCGTAGATTTAGGCCAGGAGGGTGGCGGTAGGAGAGGATATGTTGGAGGGCAAGGTTCCATCTCCGTAACTCTGAGAGACTGGTGTTTGATAGTAGAATCCAAATGGCACACGTGATGTAAAACATGCCAAGGTTCCTGGAATCATGCTAGAGGGCATGCTATGCCACAGGATATTGTGTGTCCCCCAGACGAACAGTCCGTCTGTGAGAATTTATCTGCTCAGCCAATTTGTTGGTGGTCATACCAACAGAAAAGGCCGCACAGTGGACATATGTCAGTCGGTAAATGACATGCATTGTTTCACATTATTCCTGCATTGAATGGGGTAGGTTTTTGCTGTAGTTGACTGGAGTATGTGGTTGTAGGAGGATGCACTAGACGGTTTTTGCAGCGGGATTGGTTATAGGGGTAGGAACCATTAGGTAGAGGGTGGTTTTGGAATGTTTTACAGTTGGAGTAGGACGTTGAGGTGGTTGGGAGGATGGCAGAAGGCTACTCTGGGTGGTGTAGGATGAACACTGTGGAGCAATGATCTCATTTCAGGGCATGAAAGTCATAGCCCCTGACGGAGAAATTTGTTGAGGCATTCCATGATGGGATGGTACTGGGTGACTAACGAGATGCTTCTGAGTGGTCTGGGGTTAGGAACATTGTTGCTGGAAGGGGAGGAATGGACTGCTCAGGATATCAACATAAGGTAATTACTAGCCAGCCAATCTCTCTCTTTTTAAGAATAATAATAGAAGCGCCAATCATTCTATTTCAAACCACCTAAATTACTCTCAATACCCAGAGGCTTAAAATCTATATGTTTATTATTTTGGCACTAAGATAGTTAATAAACTGAGGAAGCACTAGATGGGCATATTTTAACAAAACAAGAACAACAAAAATGAATTCTGCCTATTCTGGACTTGAAAAATTCCTTTCACTGTGTAATATTATATATAGTGATATGACTGCTAAAACATTGTTTAATTTTCTGTCAAAGATTAGATCATAAGAGGATTCACCCAATACTCTCCATGGCATAATCTTTTGAGATGAAAACTTACAGTAGAACCCCATTTTTACACTTTTCAAGGGACTACGGTGAAATTGTGTAAAATGCGGGAAAGTGTAAAATGCAGGAAATAAAGTTTTAAATGGTAAAATATGCTTACTGGATCAGCCTTGCTTTTATGTAGTTTTTTTGTGATATATGTACATAATAGGTATCAAAATACTCGCCAGGAAGTTTATTATATTATAAAGGTCATCCAAATTTTTACCATTTTAAATGCCAGGCAGACCTGTTAATTTTATAGGAAGTAGAATTTTTAACGTAATTTCATGCATTATAATCAATTAGTCAGCAAGCCTTTAACCGGCATTAATTATTTACATAGTAAAACTCCACAAGTTCTGTTCTTTTTGTATTTTTTGATGTTTCACACGATTAGAGAATTTATTCATGTGCTCGAGTGCAAATATACGCACGAGTATTTTTGTGACATTTACACAGGGTCGGCATCTCGCACTATTATAGATTTTTTGAGGTTATTGGTACCATACCCAACTTTAACAGATAACTTTCCTTTTTAATCAGAAAGACGTAACACAAAAACAATGCAACTTGTTACTCTCACGTGAACAAAGCAACTGTTTCTGTTTGAGTACACACCGGCTGTGCTGACAAAGCAGCTTGTGGAAAGAGAAACTACACCTCCACAAGTTATAATGTGCTGTTCCCCTTCAATGTGCAGAGAAACATACAGAAGTAAACCATCAGTCTGACCGTTTATAAAACGTCGCAAAAAAATACTTAGTTAAATATTTGCATTTCACAACAAGAATAAATTCTTGAAACGCATCATGCCAAGCATGAGAAACTACCAGTTGCATAAACAAAGCCAAGCTGACAATCTGGAGATCTTAAGTCAACTATACACATACTGTATTTGCTCGAATATAGGCCGCACTTCTTTTCCCAAATTCTGGCGTACAATATCATGGGGCGGCCTATAACCGAGATTCAATCCTCCTCCTCCTCCCCCCCCCCCCCCCCCCCCCCGCCCCAACCGCTCCTTTTCCCAAAGTTGTTAGTTTCAAAAATTACACATTCACTTTTATTTTGGTTTGAGAAATGCAATGAACTAGATAGTTTTAAAATTGCTACAGTAACAGTTTCGTAGAATTGCATATACATTTTTGTACATGTTTACGGAAACGGCGCGGGAATTCATGGAAGTCGATATAAATCTAATGGTGTTATTCTGTACCACAGCATACAAAAGCTGACGATCGTCTTTTAACATGTCCGCGCGGCCTTAAACACAAATAGTACTTAACACACACACACACACACACACACACACACACACACACACACACACACACACACACACACACTTCCTAAGCACACAAATGATTTTAATTTGATGTACTCAACGAAGCTAGTCTTCGCGATTTAAGTTTAGTATGTGTCATGAGTGATGTTACTGTGACGTTTACGTTGGTACGGTAACACCTACTGTGAGCGGTGATGGGAGGTTAAGACAGCGGAACAATTGATTTGTGTAGCTAATGCTGATGTTGAGTTCCAATGCTACATTTTAAAATAACGTATTTTACTATGACCAGATTCACTAGTTTCACAATCATTGGGGGTTATTTCCATGAAACGATGTACGTGGAACTCAGGGCTATTTTGTAGCCTTGCAATTGAATCATTTCTGTTGTAACAGCAAAACCACAGTTCCTGTTTCGAATTATGAAGTCAAGCAAACATGGGGATATTTACATTTTAGCTCTTGAAATGCACAACGACTCTTCGAACATATTAATAATTTGTCCTCACTTACACACTAGTGTCGAACTTTTTTCGTCAGCGTCAAATTTATGTCGAGCCTATCATTTTCCATGTCCGTTACTGTGACGGCGGTGTAACTAGTACGTTCGTTTCTCGCTACAAACGTACAAGCCAAAACATCATCATACACACCAAAAAAACTATATTTTCACAGCACATGCATACGCTATACAACACTTGAAACGCCCGGTAACACGCCTTGGTTCGGCGTCCCCTCACTTGGGGTGCCCGGATCGGGCTGTCGTCTCGCTTTTGATTTACAGTTTTGCTTATGTTTTGAGTTTATTGAAAAGAGAACATTATTTCGTTAACATTGGGTTTCTGATTACGAAAAAGTTCGATTATACAAAAATAAAAATAAATAAAATAAAAATTAAAAAACCTGCGGCCTATACTCGAGATTTTTTCCCCGTAAAATCTCTTGTCAAAAGTTTAGGTGCAGCCTATATTCGCACGCAGCCTATATTCACGCAAATACGGTACTACCAACAACGAAACGAGAAATATAAGTTTGAAAAATGCAAAATGTCAAGAAACTTGACTGCGTAAAATTTATAAAACCTATACTTTAAGGTGAAAACCATGCCAGCGTCAATTTATGTCATTTTTTCTTAACAAACATGCTTTCAAAAAGCATAAAATTCAGTAAAACTGGAAATATGATAATGCAAAAATGGGGGCAAATTAACATTGTGAATGTAGGAAATTTGAAAAGACCGACAAAAAATGGTGTAAATGGTGGGAAAATGTATAATACGGGAATGTAAAAACGGTGTTTTACTGTTTGTCTAAACAGTATTTATTCTACATAAAAGACTGGTAAGAATATTATGGTAAACTGACAACTAAAAAAAGGCTTATTCAAAGAAACAGTCTTACACATGTGTTCCAAAGCAACTGTTGCTGTAATGGGGAGCATGTGATTCATAATGAGGGTGTGTTTAGGTTGAATAATGAAATATTGTAAGTAGATAATATCTGTATCTATGGATCCTTGGCTGGCATGAGAATGGAAAATGAAGTTACTGTATTCTTGTGCTAAAGTCTTAATGGCTTTTCTGTTTTGACAGATCATAATTTGTTGTGTATAAATTTATCAGTAATCAGTTATTTATTTATTCAGATCTAGATTTCGACCACTCTGTTATCATCATTGCTTAAAAACAAACAGTTAAAACATGTACAACATTTCGATTTCCATGTTGTAGGTTACGTTCATACTGATTGAAATGGTCTACATGTTTCAACTGTTTGTTTTAAGCATTGATAATGACCACAGAGTGGCCGAAATCTAGATCTGAATAAACTAAATATTTACAACTGATTGCTGAAAAAATTTTCTACAAACAATTATAAATTTAAAAAAAAAATAGTTGTTGAGCACAAGTGCCACAATGGAATCAAGCCTGATATTTATTGTGTCATTTACTATATTAGTTTTCCTTTAATGCAATGTTTCCCAACCTCTTTAAGTATGTGACCCCTTCAAAGAAAAAAAAATATGCTGGCAACCACCCTACACCCCAAGCCATATTGCTATTATTGCTATTATTTATGCGAAAATAGAGATGTATTTTAAAATGTTGTACAGTATTTTACTTTAATAAATGAATTTATAGTGTACTTTTCGGAATGGAACACTATTTTATCTTTACACGTTTTTTGACAGATAATACATTTTTCATAACAAGTATTTCTCATTTCAGATAATACTCAGATGCAAATTATACTCAAAACAAGGTCCCACTGTGTAGTCAATTTGTAAAGAACTAGATTCCTGGAAACTGTTTTCAGGCTGTGTGTTTATTCATAGTTAACGCTGTGGTTATTAGAAAAGAATCTATTTTTGTTCAATTTAGAATTAATGTTACTAAGGTATTACATAATTTTAGTATGAATACATTAACTTTTCTTAGGCCTAGGTTTTTGTATTTTCGGTACCGCTCATATTCACGCATATGTTGGTCTGGTTATTTAATTTTTCAACCACTTCCTCCTCCTCCAACGACCCCGCAAGCAATACTTTGTGTTTGGGAGGCCGCGACCCACAGGTTGAAAAAAAAAAAAAAAAAAAAACTGCTTTAATGTATAATTTTACTCATTCCATACCCTGAAGACCCTCCTTTGTGCTGAAAATTATTGATCACACTGTGCGAATGAATGAGTTAGTGAATGTGTAAGCAAATGAAAGGGTAAATGAATGACTGATTGATATGAATGAAAAAATTAATCCAAATTCTTGAAGATTTTACTTATCTTCTATCATTATCTGCCAAAGTCACCAACTGTTTGAGGTATTATACAATGAATGCACTAATTTCTACAGTTTAACCCTTTGAGTGCTGCAGATGTGATAGCTGCGGTGCTCCACCTTGCCGTGGGGCCTGCAGACATGTTTGCTGCGGCAGTGGTATTTCCCATGGGTCCTGCAGATGGCAAACACCGCACGGCCTGGCCGGTACTTAAGGCCTAATGAAGGCATACGCCACAGCCAGTTTCACTGCCTATGGGCTTGTGGACATCAATAGCTGCTCAGGGCCGCTGTTTACACGCTGACCGCAACAGCGCTCGGAGTGCTTAGAATATTTATCAACCGGTTCTGATAAAACTATGCAATGAATTTTTTTTTTTTTTATCTTATAGTGTAATATATTTGCTCAACAATGATCTCACTTTCTATTCTTTATTCCTTATAGTCACTGTGCTACATCAAATTAAGTAAACTACTGCACAAAATTTTGAAGAGTTTGCAGACGAAAAATCGCATAGCGTAGAGTTTGCTTATAGTTGATTTTAGCTCATACAAAGCTGTGGATGAAATGCAGGTAAAATATCTAAATTTTGTTTAAAGATGAGAGCGGAACAATAACTCATTTCATTCTTCAGATATGAGTGTTATGTCCGACGGACAGATGCAGAAAGTGCGTGCATTTCTGCCCATGGGGACTTGGCGGCTCTATGAAATACTCGTCATCTGATTTTAAGAAAACAGTTATGTTTGTAGCTTCAGACTATTATTTTTCAAACCTCCCTTATCTTTTAAACAGTTCATTCCTTCAAAATGAAGTAAATTTGGAATCAAGACATTCGTGTTGTGACAATGTAGAACTAGATACGTCTTGGATCCCATTGTAGACACAGGCACAACAACAGGAATTTAAATCCTTAATTTACTAGAAACCGGTAATGTTAGAAGATGTGTCAAATATAGCCTACACTATTTTCACCTTCTCACAAAAATCGTCATGTTTACGACAATTTTTTAGACTAATGGATAACAGTAGGTGGCTGAAATTTTTCCTTCCACATCCCTGTGTTGCCAACCTATTAAATATCAAGTTTCAATTTTAGTATGCATTTACGTAAGGAGATATAAGAATCAATAGTCAACACTTTTCTGAGGTGTGATTTATGCATTCAACTTTGATTCAAATTATCTAGCATTGTTGGTCTGTCTTGGATGATGAAATACACCTTTTTGCAATTAAAAATGGTGGTCCTTCTAATCAGCCCAGATTGCAAAGTTTTTATAAAAACATAACTTTTTCCAAAATAAGGTTGAAAATACCACATTTTTATCCTTTACTAATATCTTCAAAAGCAGCACATAAATGAAACATCACGTTTCAGAATCTTGTATTATTATGTTACCAGATGCCAAGTTTCACGTTCATCATAGCTTTAGTTCCTGAGATATAACACACCAAAAGTTGACTTTTTTTGGGCGCCGATATTTTTGAGCAACTTTGCTTCAACTTTTCTGGCTACATATAGCACATAAAATTCTTTACAATATTATTCCTAAGAGAACATAGGCAGTTGTACACGATAGCTGAATTTCATATTTTTCAACGAAATATGGTTATAATGACTCAAAGTTGTTAGGAATTCATACTCGCCCTGCACAAAGTCACACATGGCGTCAAACAAATGATCATATCTCGGGCAGTAATGCTTCCACAAATCTTAATGTTTACCAATGTTCATTGGGGACATGTTTGAATGTTCATATGAAGTTGCCCATGATGGTTGAGCTGCAAAATGTTCCGAAATTTGGCGATTTGACATGGAATGAACCAGGAGTTACATGTTAGCAGCGTAAGCAGTTTCAGTGTACATTATGGCTGTCAAGCAATCATTTCCAGATTCAAAAATAGAATAAGTATCCAGATATACCGAGTCTATTTGTAACGTCAGCGAGCACACTGCCCGAGACTGTTACAGCCACCCTGGTTCCAGAAATATTCAGGCCAGGATGAGGACGGTTGAATGGAGGGCTCAGACACGCACAATATACCATGTAGATGGCTGCCAGCAAAGGTAGACAGATTATACACCAAAACAGCAGGCCTAACTGGCCACCTCGACACACAGATGCAGCACTTAAAGGGTTAATCACGCCCACCTCTGTATCTTTGAGATGGTAAGCTTTTAATTCTGAGAATTTAAGTCTGAAACAAACTGTTTTAGTATCTTGTCATGCACATACCTTTATTTGATGATGAATTAGCAACCTCTTCTGGAGCTTCACTCCCTGTGGCACAGCTCACTAATGTTATTTTGCCAATATTAGGTTCATTATCAGTTTCACCTTCCTCATTGTCCTGATTTTCTTCCGATTTTTCTTCACTCTCTCTGTTGTTTTCTTCTGGTAACTCTGAGGCTTCTTTATTGTTAATTTCATCCCCATTTACATAATCAGTCTCTCTGGCACCTATAGTGAATAATGTATTTAGATTTCTATTCTTATTTCTCAAAAAGGAGTAATATTCTGTTACTTCTCCGACATAAGATTTTAATGTACCTGGAACACTTGCAATACAAAGCAAGTGTGAACTACAGACACTGAAGGTTTCCAAGACATCAGCTGGATTATTGGCATCAACAACAGTTACTTTACTGCATGAATGTGTACTGGTGCATATCCAAACTAATGACGAAAGTTGTTGTTCCAGTTCTTCACATTCCTTCCCCAGCTTTTCGCCTTCCTGGTAACATGATGAAAATATAACCAACATTTCTTGCAAACAGTATACTCACAATCACTGTAATGCTACTATTAAAATATTTTACAAGAATAAATAAATACATCATTCTGCTTGTAACATGTTGCTAAAATCTCCGTATTTCGTTTTTACTATATTACCTTTAATTCCTGATCCAGTTTTTCAATCTCAGAACAATTCTTTTCTGACTGTTCTTCTTCACCCTTCTCCTCACCTTCCGGCCGGGTATAAAATACGCTCGCTCCAACAATATTCCCACCATCACGTGTACGGCCTCCAGTAAGGTTTACTCCAGCTGCACACCAGATCTGTTACATCAGAAATAACATTTCAAACCAAAATTTGAAGTTAATCCTTAGACAGGGTACAATACTTTATAATATCAAAAAGAGCGATCTGAGAGAAATAATCCTGAACTGCTAGCAACACCTCAGTTTTCAAATGTGAAGCACAAATAGCTGTAGCTAGAAACAATATTTTTCACAGACCTGTAATACCACTGACATTTGCAGTAGAGGAAGTGTTGCACAATGGAGCAGTGTCACGCTACAGAAACTGCCAGGAATATCGTCCCCGGATATTATTATTATTGTTATTATTATTAGCCACTTTCTGAAACATGCAAACCAGTCTCACCAATTTTGATTTCTATCACTTCAGCATGCCTTGTGTAAATAAATAATAATAATGAGAATGTTTTCAACAGGTGGAAGAAGGAATTTTCTTGTGATTCTTAAAACTGGTATTATGTTAGATAGAGTAAAATGCACCCAATAGCCCTATTTGTATAGTTGCAAACTATAACCCAAGAATTTTGTTCCATTGAGGTCTGGCCAGAAAGGTAAACGAATCAGTCCAGTGTCACATTCAGAGATAGTTAACTGAAGGATGGGAACAATTCTGTTTATGTTTTTCTGTAGAAAAGATCTGTCAACTTACAAGTAGAGCTTCCCCAGCCATAAACCAGAGAAGAAAAGTTGCAGTGTTTGAAAAATAAAACAGGAGTCAGACATTGCATTCTCAAAAACACTCGTAATCGAGTAAGAACTTTTTGCAATAGACCAAAGCAAGTATGTTCTCACCTGATAAATGCCAAATACAACTGTGGTAGAATTCGTCTCCAATAGGCCTACAGAATAATCCAATATAAGACTTTTCTAGGAGCTTCAAAC
Organism: Locusta migratoria; assembly: GCA_026315105.1. Taxonomy (NCBI): domain Eukaryota; kingdom Metazoa; phylum Arthropoda; class Insecta; order Orthoptera; family Acrididae; genus Locusta; species Locusta migratoria. The sequence goes on from CM048744.1 coordinate 545,973,114, forward strand.
TCTCTTATTCAACTTTGAAGTCCTGATTCATCTAAGGATGAATGTATCCTGCCACATAGAATATTTGAAGAGATGGAGCTAAACTTGTGTTGATAAATGATGTGAATCCACCCCATTTGCTAATATGCTGAAATGCTACTGAAACGAGATAGAATGGCTGGCCAGTACTTACCTTTGTGCTGTACCGCCGATGATAACACAAAAGAAGAAACAGAAAAAAGGGCACAAAAATGACAAGCTTTCGGAACACAGTTCCTTCATCAGGTGGGAGAGAAGGGAAGAAGAAAGGATGGGAACAAAAGGGAAAGGTATTTCACAACCTAGGTCATGAAGGTCGTGTTTCTTCTTTTGTGTTATCATCGGCGGTACAGCACAAAGGGAAGTACTGGCCAGCCATTCTATCTCGTTTCAACAATATTTATCACCTCTGAGGAGAATTTTCATCATTAATTGAAATGCTACTGAGGCTGTCAAAAATTTGAGTACCTGACAATCTTGGACACAGATTTTTCAATATGTTTAATGTGTGGACTATTATGTTAACTAACAAGGGGAGGTTTTGTCATAAGTGTCACAGATTTATTTCAAAATGCTGCCCCCCTTTTTATTTTTTTATGACAAACTCAACATTCATGCCCAAGAGTGGATTCGAAACCAAACCTCGGAAGGAGCGGCTTTGGTAACTGTGGCATGGCGCCTAGACTACCTGCCAGCCACCCCCTGCTGAGAAAGGGAAGGGAGGTGGTCTAATTTCTTGCTCGCCACTGTGGCAGCACTTTCGTGTTTATGCCGCAGGAACAGAGAGGGGGAAGCTGTCAGGTGTATATGAGAGTATTCTTATGATTGGAGCGCTGCCAGCATGTTATGCGCTGTGCGTTTACTCGCATAATTTTCCAGAAGACTAAATCTAATTTGGAAATTTGAATTCAATGTTCGATACTCCGATTATGTCTTAAGCTTGAAGCAATTTTGCTAAGTCCTTCAGTGGTAGATTCCAAGTGTTTTATTCTTCCCACATTATGGAAATAAATGGTTGAACATTACTACGGTCAAACATGTCCAACACCTACAATGGCTAGAAGTATTCTGAATGGGTAAATACGCTGCAAGTGATTACAAGGGATAAAGGCATTGGTAATAAGCCTGGCATGAGTTGGGTTTCGAAGTATTTTTAAAAATTTTTGCTACCTGTTTTGTTTTTGAGCCATGAAACACCTGTCTCTGCCTGCATGAACAACAATTAAACTCTGACCGGCACTTTTGTTTGACAATACTACTTGCACACAATCACTTTGCCAACATTTATTTACTGTGTAATAGGTGTGAATACATGTTTCATTTAAGTAAACTACTGCTCGCTTTGACTCTGTTGAAAACCTGAAAAAGTATGGTGTTTTAGCAACAATGCCATCCCATCCACACAAAACAAAACGTTAATTTTGTACGTTCATGCTGCGTGGGAGTAGCCGAGCGGTCTAAGGCGCTGCAGCCATGAACTGTGCAGCTGGTTAAGTAGTGTGTAAGCTTTAGGGACTGATGACCTTAGCAGGTAAGTCCCATCAGATTTCACACACATTTGAACATTTTTGTAAATTCACAAAGCTTATTAAAATTAGCTAGATTTCTTCAATCAGGTTTGACTCCATTTTTGAGCTGGTGCACGACGACTCTTTTGTACAAATCTGTAGAGAATGTCACCAATCGGTCGCAATTTTTGTTTTTATTTTCCATATCTACATAAATTTCGGGCACAGTGTGGCTATTCTCAATGCTTTGAGTTACGTTTACATCTATACCGTCATGCTGAACGAAGCTTTGAGACTGGCCACTCAGTGGCCAAAACCCAGGTAGATCTGAAAAGTAAAAACAAAAATTGCGATTGACTGCTGACATTTCCTACAGATTTGTTTAAATAAATTGCACAAACTTTTTGAGTTAAATAATAATAATAAAAATAAAAATCAAACAAAATGGGGGGGGGGGGGGGGCAGCGGCGGCAATTTAGTAGCTCGCACGGGGCGGCACTTGGGCTTGTGCCAGCCCTGAATGTGGCTGTCTTAAAACAAACAGTTGGCAACACCATCCACAACAAAAACATCACAAAAGCAAAATTGTAGGTGCCTAGTGCTGGAAAGAAAAATCCCAATTAGCTGAAGAAAGAAAGAAAAATAGTCAACCTGAGGCAACCAATAACACACATAGAACAGCATCTACGAAATTTAAAGAAAAAAGCAAAATATCATTAGTCGTACTTAGAAAAACTGCCAGAACTGTTTTTAACCGTAACAAAAAAAAACATAAAAAATGAGGTACATATAAATGGTTTCCCGGCGGGGTGTTATCATTAGGAGAATTGGGTTTCTGCCACTAATCCACATCATACTAGCACAATATTTCGATCACGTTACTCGCGATCTTCATCAGTTGCTTGGGGGACAAGAGAGAAGCCTCCTCAAAGAATGTTATCTGCATGTTCAGGCGTCCCCTGGGCAATGGTATAACGCAAATTCTCTCACTCCAGAAGCATCGCTAGTAAAATGCCACGTAATACTACAAAACGGTTCTTATCAGAACCAACTTTGATGATTATCTCTTTGAACATAGGTCTCTCAGCAAGCAAAGAACAACTTCTGGAATAAATTATTATGTCGAGTTAACAACTGTGTATTCAAGAGACATAGACACACACATACCACCAGCGTCCCAAAGTTCCAGGGGTGAAACTAATAGCTGAAAGACCCCACACAAAACATGGAAGTGCAGTTTTTGCTAAGCCAAACCTGCAAATAAGAACAACGAACCAAACAGATGTGAATGATGTTGAAATCGTAACAGTGGAGTTCGATCATTACACAGTGACCTCAGTCTATAAACCACCAAGTGTGGACTTTTCCTTCAACCCTCCACAAAACTTCACCAATTCAAAACCTGCTTTCGTTGTTGGTGATTTTAACAGTCCCAGCACTGTCTGGGGTTATAAGCAGGACGGTGGGAATGGAGAAGGTGTACTTGCATGGGCCGAATCACGTCACCTTGCATTAATCCACTACAGTAAACTTCCTCCCTCCTACAACAGTGGAAGATGGTGCCAAGGATATAACCCTGATCTCTTCTTCATCAGCGAAAACATAGCACACCAATTCTCTAAATCCATTGGCAACCCAATTCCAAACACTCAGCATCGTCCAATAATATGTAGCATGTTAGCTGCAGTAAGGCCTCAACACATTAAATTTAAAAGTTGATACAACTTCAAGAAGGCAAACTGGTCCAAATTTACCGAACTTCTGGAATAGAGGGTCCTAGCTATCAGTCCAGTCCCAGAAGAATGTGAAAGCTCCATTGATCTCATCAAACTCAGTTCTGCAACAGCTGCTAATCCTGCAACAAGCTGGCTTCCGTCCAGGAAAGAGCTGCAGAGTACAAGTGCTGAGGCTGACGCAACATATTGAAAATGGTTTTGAGAACAAACTGATAACGGGAGCAGTCTTCTTAGACCTATCAGCAGCCTATGACACAGTCAATCACTGGCGACTGCTAACCAAACTGTATAACATGTGCAAGGACTACAACCTAATATGTATGATATGCAATCTTCTCCACAACCAGAGATTTTTCGTGGAGTTCCAGGGGCAGAAAAGCTGATGGAGAAATAAAAAACAAGGCGTCCCACAGGGTAGCGTTCTGGCCCCTATGCTCTTCAATATATACACCAATGACCAGCCCCTTCCTCAAGACACCCAGACGACCGTGCTTTCACCGCCCACACAGACAATTCTGAGAGTGTAGAAGAAAATCTATCATGGACCCTCAAAGAGCTCACAGCATATTATGGGAAAAACCAACTCAAACCCAATCCTTCAAAAACTCAAACCCGTGCTTTCCATCTAAAGAACAAGGAAGCGTCAAGGCCCCTAGAGATAAACTGGGAAGGTATTTCACTAAAACACAACGCCACCCCTAAATATATGGGTGTGACTCTTGACCGAATGCTTACCTACAAAGAGCACTGCATGAACACCAAATGCAAAGTAACTGCTAGAAAAAATATTGTTCACAAGCTCGCAGGCTCAAACTGGGGTGCACAACCCAATACATTAAGAACCACAGCCCTGCCCCTGTGTTGCTCAGCTGCAGAATACGCATGGCCAGTATGGTACAACTCATGCCACACTAAACAAGTGGATGTGGCTCTAAACGAAACCTGCGACATTGTGACGGGATGTCTAAGGCCAACGCCAGTTGAAAAACTATACTGCCTGGATGGTATAGCACCACCTGGGATTAGAAGGGAAGTCACAGCCAGAATGTAACAAGCAAAGGCATCGAAATTATCAACACATCCCCTTTTTTATTATCAGCCAGCCCATAGCAGACTCAAATCAATGAAAAGTTTTCTGCCTGCAACAATGAAGCTTGACAAATCACCATAACTGACCAGGCTGGAGATGTGGAGAGCAAAGATCGGGGACCTTGGTGGCTGGATGACCTCACACAAAGCACTCCCACCGGCTATGAGGAGGACTGGATGACGTGGAAGTCCCTCAATAGACTGCGGACCAACGTAACAAGATCCAAAGTCAACATGAGAAGGTGGGGCCTCTCTGATGCATCTGTCATGTACGAGTGTGGAAAAGAACAAACCACGGAGCATCTGCTACAGTGTGAGCTTTGTGCAGCCTGCTGTACCATGCAGGACCTGACTGGTGCTACCCGTGATGCATGTGATGTAGCCAGATTTTGGACTAGCATAGTTTAATGTTTAATCCCTGGAGAAAAGACCTTTGAACTGTTACCACTGTTACTTGTAAATATGTGTACTATTAATGGCTAATTTGTATTTATATTCATTGATCTTCATTTTTGTTTTTGTGTTTCATGTCATGTTAGTACAAGATGCTTCTGACATGAATAAATAAATAAATCAGTTGCTCCAGGAAGCACCTGATGAAGATCGCGAGTAACGCGATCGAAATATCATGCTAGTACAACATGGATTACCGGCAGAAACCCGATTCTCTTAGATGATAAAAATGATATATTGTAAATCATAATTGTGTATATATTCCAGGCTGTCTTGCAAATAAAGGCAAAACATGTATAGTAAAAAAAATTGTTTTATTTCAGTTGCATAAATGGCTCATATTAATTAATATCTGTATATTAAAACACTGCTATATCTATAAAATGCACGAAGCATACAATAACTACTACCATCAAACCGTAACAAAAGATCTTGCTACAAACCAATAAAATTATGGTCCTATGTAAAAATCGGTAAATGGATCAAAGGACTCTATCCAGTTACTCATTTATTCTGCGGTGGATGGAAGACATCAAAATGAAGGCTGAAGTTTTGAATTTAACATTGAAGAAATCATTCACACAGGAGGACCATGCAAATATACCTTCATGTGATGGTCACACTAGCTCTCAAATGGAGTACATAGTAATAGGCATAGCTTGAGTAGAGAAGCAGCTTAGAGAGTTGAAAACAAACAAGTTACCAGGTCCAGATCGGGTAGAAATCCAGTTTTACAAAGAGTACTTGGTGTCATTGGGCCCTTACTTGGCTTGATTTATTGTGAATCTTTGATCCAGTGCAAAGTATCAAAGGACTAGAAAAAGGCATAGGTAACTCCATGTATAAGAAAAACAATATAATAGACCCACAAAATTACAGACCCATATCATTAACATCAGTTTGCTGTAGAATTCTTGAACATATTTTAAGTTCTAATATAGTAAATTTCGGTAAAGTTTTTGTCCATGCGTTAGCTCGGCTTTAGGAAGCATTGATTGTGTGAAACCTAGCTTGCCTACATCTTTCATGACATCTTGCATGCAATGGATGAAGGGCAACAGGCAGACTGCATACTTCTCTATTTTTGAAAGGCGTTTGACACAGTACCACAGTACAGACTGCTAACGAAGGTATGAGCTTACAGAATAAGTACTGAAATATGCGAGTGGCTTGCAGATTAAGTAATAGAACCCAGTATGTTGTCCTGGATGGTGAGTGTTCATCATAGACTAGGTTGCCCAGGGAAGTGTGATAGGACCACTATTATTCTCTTTCTATATAAATGATCTGACAAACGGAGTGAGTTACAATCTGCAGATGTTCACAGATGGTGCTGTGGTGTACAAGAGGGTGTCATCAGTGAATGACTGTAGTAGGATGCAGGATGACTTGGACCTAATTTATAGGTAGTGAGAGGAATTTCAACTAGCAATAGATGTAGATAATTGTAAGGTGATGCAGATGAGTAGGAGAAACAATCCCACAATGTTCGATTACAGCATTAAGAGCGTGCTACTTGACAGAGTTGCATAATTAAATACCTAGGCGTAATGCTACACAGCGATATGAAATGGAACGAGCATATAAGGACAGTCATCGTCAAGGTAAATATTCATCTTAGGTTTATTGGAAGAATTTTGGGAAGGTGTGATTCGTCTGTAAAGGAGTCGGTTTAAAGGAGGACATAGAGGCCGTTCAGAGGCGGACAGCGAAGCTCGTAAGAGGGTAATCTCAATATTAAGGTCTCCAAAGTGATGGGCTCAAAGAGAAACAGTTTGTCTGGATGTTTGTCTGCTTCTTCGTCACTCCCTCCACTCTACAGACACCACTGCACATCCACTGGGGCCCTCTGTCTTGACTTGCCAGGCAGTTGTACTGGAGCTCCTGTTAGTGTCTCCGCCAGTGTGAAATTTGTGCAGTTATTTGGTTCTTGAGTGTGAAAGGGGTTTAACCAATCAAAATTCATCGACAGTTGGTAGAAGTGTAAGGAGAGTCTTGTATGCATGTCAAAAATGTCCGCAAGTAGTGTAGAGAGTTTGCAAACAGTTGCACAGAAATTCATGACAATGAAATAAGTGGGAGGCCGTCAATTCCCAACAAAGCAATTGCAAAGATTGAACAAATCATGCTTCAGGAAACACAGACAGGCAATTTAGAACTGTAGAAGAGAAATGTTGAGTAAGGGCACCAACCATCTCCACAATAAAGACGCCCCCACACTGCCCCTCAAATGGTGGATCTGCTGTCTCAGTTTGTATGGGACATCATCATCCCCCACCCTATAGTCTGGGCTTAGTGCCAGTGACTAACACTTGTTTGCCAAGTTGAAGAACAGTTGGCTGGAAGGCGCTTTAGTGATGACAATGAGATGCAAGATAAAGTCCAATGCTTCATATAATCAGACTGACCACAAACCATCTGTTATCCAGCTTTTTGTGCACAACTTGCTACATCTACTTACTCCACAATCCACCAAAAGGTGCATGACAGAGGGCACCTAATACCACTACTAGTTATTTGCTTCTCTGTTCCACTCCCACATGTAATGAGGGAGAAACAAAAGCTTGTATGCATCTGTACCAGCCCTAATCTCTCAGATCTTATCTTTGTGGTCTTCCCGTGAAATGTGGGTTGGCAGCAGTAGAATCGTTCTGCACTTTGCTTCAAATTTTGGCCCTCTAAATTTCTTCAATACCGATTCTTGAAAAGAACGTCTTCTTCCTTCCAGTGACTTCCATTTGAGTTCCCAAAGCATTTCAGTAACACTCACTCATGATCGAACCATCAGCAACAAACCTAACAGCCCACCTCTGAATTGCTTATAGAAGCATTAATTTTTTTAACCAATCTGGTGAGGATCCCAAACTGGGGAGCAATACTCAAGATGAGGGTCACAAGTGTTTTCTATGCCGTCTCCTTTACAGATGAATCACATCTTCCAAAAATTCTCCAATAAACCAAATTTTACCATCCCCATGACTGTCCTTATACGCTCGTTCCATTTCATAGCGCTGTGCAGCATTACGCCAGTATATAACTACTGAAAAGGCTGCTGCCCCTCTTTAGGAACCACACGTTTGTCTGGCCTCTCCACAGATACCCCTCCAATGCGGTTGCACCTATGGTACAGCTATCTGCATCGTTGATGCACGCTAGCCACCCCACCTCGGCAATGTCTGTGGTTCATGGGGGTGGAAGGACAACGTACTGGGTTGTATTACTTAGGTAGTCTATGACCCAATCACATATTTGGGTACCTATTCCATACACTCGTACCTTCATTAGCACTCTGTAGTGCAGTATCTTGAGTCAAATGCCTTACGAAAATCGAGAAATATGTTGACTGCCCTCCATCCACAGCTCGCACAGTGTCATGAGAGAAAAGGGCAAGCTAAGTTTGACTTGATTGATGCTTCCCAAAGGCCTGCTGATGCATGTACGAAAGGAAATTTACTATATTGGAACTGAGAATATGTTCAAGAATTCTACAGCACACTGCTCCCTTATTTTCAACATGTAGTCACACATTTTGTCACTTAACTAACTTGTCTGTACATTATAGTGTGTATATACAGTAATAATTACATTTGACCTGTACTATTCCTTTTACTCAATATGGGGAGCATCACGCCAGCTATGTTTTTGGTATGCATGTCATTTGGCATGACACATGAATCCATGCCTAAAGCATACATCAACCTGTACAAAATTTCTTTCAGCATTCAAATCGGTCATTACCCTTCTCATTCCCAGTTGGCGTGACGGACAGTGTGAATCTGCCTTAATTCGTTGTCAATGGACTTTTCAGTCAAAACTATGGTCGTTAGACTAAACTATAGGTACCAGTATTCGAACAAGCAAATGTTATGATTTTTACGAATATGTCATGATTTTAAAGGATGTGGCTAGGCAGCGTTACGTTGTACTCTTAGGTTCCTGACTAAACACATCCTTTAAAATCATGACATACTCGTAAAAATCATAACATTCGCTTCTTCGATACCTATCGCACAGACCTATCGTTTCTATATGAAACACTATCTGATGTATATCGATCGCACTGCCGCTTCATTCGGTGTACACGGCTCCTAGGACATCACCTATGATTCTTGCACGAGTTGTCTCATTCTAATTTCGTGTATTCTTTCGTCCAATTTTGTGAAGTGCTGGGGTATGTGAACCTTTGAGGAGCACTAAGATTTCAAGAAGAAAGTTATTTACTACCGTATGCAGAAAGAAAGTTCTAATCGTGTGCCATTCAGGTTGGATAACGTCAGTTCAATAAACATCTGACATCTGTTTCAATAAATCTGTATGTCAATAAATCTGTATGTCGCTTCTCGCCGGGCTGCAGTGGTTATGTTGGCACCAATGGTAATGACGGCAACTCAGATGACCAATAAATGTTTTTTCGTGACAACTTCAATTAAGACAAATTATTTTTTTTTTTTTTTTCTTAACGGACAATTCTACACTTCATTCGGTAAAATTTTACGACGCTTCTCGCTGGGCTTCAGTTCTTATGTTGGCAACAGATGAACAATGAAGTGTAGAATTGCGTTAATATTTTTCACGAGGTACAGAGTAAGTGTTATTGCTGCTCGTTTCACTCGCAGCTAAATTAATACTGTACCTGCTCTATGGTTGACAGGTTCTTGTATGTACCCTTGCCCGTTCAGAAAAAAATATTTTTTTTTTTTTAAATTGGAGTTGTCACGAAAAAAACATTTATTGGTCATCTGAGTTGCCATCATTAGAGCTGTGTGCAGGTAGGAAGGTGGCTGAGCGAAAGGTTCTGCGCAGAGAGAGAGGGAGAACACTGTGCGACGCCGCCAGCTCGCCGCTTCCTCCCCCGGCTGTCAGTTGACCGCTGTCAGCTGACTGGCCGCTGCGGCCGCGCGCTCCTGGCAGCAGTCTTATTTAGTCGAGTTCCGCCATTCATATGTACGCACTGCGCACTCAGTCAAGAACCTTCTACACACTTCAGCTACACATTCTGATAACTTGAGTTAGATATCGTCTTTACGCCTTCAACATTAATGCATTTTTCATGTTATTCGTTTCATTTAGGCGAAACAATGTTAATGGTAAGGAATGCTCTTTTTTTGCTTGCAATAGAGAGCAACTGGAAATTTTTACAAGTTGTCAATAAATGATTCATTTATACTGCCATGACCATGTAGTTACTGCATAGATTAAACATACATAGAAAGCAAAAATAAAATTGTATCCACATAAATGAAGCCTGTATACTTGTTTTGTACTGAGTGCCATCGTCTGTGCCACTTTGCTACGATCACAGACGGCTACGAGACGAGGGCGTAATTAAAAAAAATTGATTCAAAAAGTGAACATATTGTGTTCAAGCGAACATAACAGCAATGAGAATAAAATTCAGTGACAACATTATAAAAATTACTAGTGACATTCTATCGAAGTATAAGTGGACTATTCAAGCCAGGCTCTGAAGAAAATATGAGGGATTAAGCAACAAAACTCCCATTGATCAATGTATAACAATACTGAAGTATGTCTGAGTGAAAATATAAAATGTACTCACTCTGTGGAAGTCAAGACTGATATTTCCACTCATATTTAGTAATTGCTAAGCGTTGCCGAGTTTTGTAATAACAATATAAAATATGAACGATTTTGTCAAACATATCTGTCACACACACACACACACACACACACACACACACACACACGAAAGCAAGCAAGCGCCTGCGCAGTATAGTTAATGGCGATTACTGTTTGCCGCTACACAAATAAAACCTAAAATTCGTAATAAAATGTTTGAAATACAGATTAATAGCTACTAACAAGATGTAAGGCCACAGCTACACAAACAAGATGATGCTGTATTCAGTACTTATCAATTCTCGGGACAATAAATTAACGCTCTCATCTTCGCTGCCCAGTCCAACTTCTCTTTCATTTGTGAAACTAACTTCTCCGCAGTGGGATATTTGGCCCTCGAATACATTTCAAATACTGTTCCACGCAAAACGTTCCTTTCAAAAAACGTCAATATAGCCCAATTCTTTGTTACGACTGCGTCGCTTCCGTACAGTAATCTCTAGTGCTCACTAGACCGCAGATATTATGGTTAAAACCTTATATTCTCCTGAGTTGCTAGTTGCAAATGTACTTACGCGTTTCGTGGCTACTTAAAACCGAAAGAGATAATTTTATAGCACTTAAAATAGCCTAATTCGCAGTTAACCGATACTTTTGCTTGTTTCAGTTGAAAAATCCAAAAGGAATCTATTTCTTCTATTTTCAAAATACTTGCGTCGGAAAATCATACGTAGAAAAACGAAGATCGATATGTGAAAGAAAGTACTGTCATTGATCTGTGCAGGCAGAGTTAACGTTGCGTAAAAATTATGTCGACTTAACTTACATGGACGCACTGCAAAGAATCCTTATTGTGGAGTTTTCCATATGGATCTCTGTAGATGAAACTACGGAACATCCCAAAACTGATTGTTGGCAATTTAGAGCCAGATCCGCCATCCAAGGTTTATTTGATCTGTTCAAAGCAAAGCCCAAACACTAAAGAGCAAATAATCGCACCCATTTTGTCAGTACTAGGTTGAAGGGGCTATATTAAATTGGCGTAGATGAAAACAAAAGTGATTCTGGCTTTGAAAGGTGTAACACAATTACTCGACGATCCCTTACTTCAGCGGGACTTGGCTTTCATTAGAGCCAACTACACATTTATGGGGACAGTTATTCCCGAAGTGTTAGTTTAATGTTAACCTATCTATGAGAATACGGCTTTTTCAGTGGAAGTAAAAAAGGAAATTACTGAAGCGTAGGTAACGTGGGAGAAAAAGAACGGGAAAATTTCAGCAGATTTTCCATAACAACACCGGTCTGAAGAAACTTTGCGAAACATCCAGGTCTACTGAATGCTGCATTCCCGTCCAAAATGTATACCGAAAGTGAAGTGCGCCCCTGTCACATACGTTGATATACAACGTTCATTCACGGCATATAAATTAATTATACGAGCACCGTAGTTTTTCTCTGGGAAACCTTCAAAAGTTTTCAGTAATTTACTGTGAAACCAATTAGGTTATGAATGTTTGAAACCTCTGGTTTATTCTGTGTTTGGTAAATTGTATAGACCTGTTACATGTATTTCAGCACTGGCTTCTGAATTGCATTGTATTTTTATTTTCGAAAAGTATAAAGGTTTGGTGTCGGTATGGTCATTAATGTGTGATTTTTTCTTATTATATGTGAGTAAAAAATTGCTCATACGTCAACACTATGTATTTTACTTTGTTTATTTCGTCTGATCAATTCTTTTCGGGGCCTGTTTTAGATTTTATTTGCCCTAGATAAGGTAATTAAGTGCCTATTTTAGACGTCTACAATGCCCTTATTCCGGCCTAATAATCCTCGGTCTTGTGACCACTGCTTCCCTGGCGATTTAAAAGACGCCGGCCCACTGCCTGTGACGGCCGCGTTCGCTTCCCTGGATGTCCGCAGCCGCACGCCGCGCGCCTCTGCCGCCCTCCCCTGGCTGTGGCAACGTTGTGGAGAGCACCACGTGGCGGCCAGTCGTCTGCTGCCGCCTCCCTTCTTAAGCAGTTAAACACTCAGAACACAACAGATCTTGCTTTTTATGTAACTCTTGACGCTTTCTTGATCCGTCATTCATAACGAACACTTCGCAAAGTAAATATCCTTCAGTATACGACCACTGGAAGAAAAATCAGGATTATACATTCAAAGCACACTCGGCACGGCGCGAAACGGCGAAATGATGCTATTGGCTGGGTCGTCATGAGTCGTCACGTGGTACACACGCTCTTGCTACTGCGCATCGCCCCACCACCCGCCTTCGTAGTTGCACACAGCTCTAACATTGGTACCAACATAACCACTGCAGCCCGGCGAGAAGCGTCGTACAATTTAACCAACAAAATAAATTAGCTTTGGATGTATAATAAATTTTATAACGGCTTATATAAGTGACTATAAAATCATTAAACATTTACACATCCTATTTTTTTAAGAACCTATTTTTCAAACTTCCAAAATATCTACTCACATTTTCAGGTTTTATTTTTGATTCTTCACCTTTGAAAAAGGGGAAAAAAAAGTAATTCTTTCCTTTGTAAGACTTCATTATGCAATTATTTTTTATTTCATCAAAATGAAACAGTTGGTAATAGAATGAAGAAAGTTTCTTATTATCATTTAGAGAATCTAAACAACATATCTAAAAATGTTTCATAAAAATTTCTTTTAAGAGGATAAGGGGTATTAAAAAATTCTTAAAATTTAAAATAAAAACTCAAATGGAATTTTAATTTCTTAAATTTTACTGTAATATTGTCATTTGAGATCCATCAAAGAAGGCTTTATCTTCATCACTGGCTATTATAGGGTAGTAATTCTTTTTAAACCCATATACTTGAGTTGACAGATTATTTGGGTTCGAGATTCGATTTGGGTTCGGGATTCGGCGCATGTAATATTTAAGATTCAGTATTCGGATTCGATTCGGTAAAATTGGGATTCGACCCATCCCTAGTTTTTATATTTAATGATTTTCAGTTAGCATGATATTGCTTTCCACTTATTATTCAGCATGATACCATAGTGACTCGAATATGTCATGAATGCTGTCTGCTTGCTTGTTAGAATGAAAATACACCCAGTGGGAATTTTCTGACTTATGGAGACACAGTTTAACTCAATATTAAGATGCCTGGAATTAATGTTTTCCCACAAATTCCGAAGTTTTCATCGATACCGTCAGATTTTTATGATCAGACTCTTCACCTGCTTTTGCGTCATTATGATCATAAATGAGCGTCTTTTTGACTTAATGTAACAATATTTCACAAAAAAATAAGTGTAACTGATGTAAAACTACTATGACAAACTGTTTACAGACATTTCACAGGTAGCATTCCTTTTGAGTTCTGAATTTGCAAGTTCTGAAGTTGCAAGTTCTGAAGTAGTAGAACTTGTTATATGCTAGAACAATTCCTGCTGCTAGCACTGCCGAACTATCAAAACTGTATTGTGTGTAGCTTTCTGTTGTTGTTGTTGTTGTTGTTGTAATTTGAAAAACATGTTGGGTTGTGCTAAGCTTTTGCATTACTCTGAATGGCTGGAGTATTGACAATGAATAACAAGAGCCAAGAAAGTGCCTCTTTGGGGTAATATGAAAACTAGTTTTGAGTCGTCATAATAAATGGCACTTCTTTGAGAAAGGTGTGAACTATATGAAAATCATGGTCATATTTTTTTGTAAAACAAGCTGTAATAACTGATTTGAATTAAGACTTTATGAAGCACTGTACAATTTCCTTTTTACTATTAAGGTATTTCTGAGCTGGGATCTTAATAGCACAGCTTTGTTTCAGAATACATTGTTTGAGGAACTGATTACCTGAAAGTTATTAAAAATTTAACTACAAATTCTGTTAAATATTGTAAGGGTACATATTATGTCAACAGTCAAGAGAATACAATAAAGTTTTTTGACTGGTAACATAGTAAAAATCTCTGGGTAGTAAGAATCTGTGGTCTCAACAATGAGCTGTAAGGTGCAGCAAGCAACAAAATCTGACAGTAAATGACTGCATGAGGTAGAGTACGGAAGCTTAGAGTTGAGGTGGCAGGTTCAGGCAGTTAATACTTTGGTTTACTGTGGTTATAACCCAAGAAATTGGTTTGTAATTATAAATTTATAGCCACCCCTACTCTTTTTGTATTTGCTCTCATTGCAGATGATTGTATCTTTAGTTAACATTCAAGTTATAACTGTGTATGTACCTGTCTTTAAACAATGACCACAACTCAGTGCACTGTAAGATTCAAAAACGATTACATGGGTTAAAACCTTAAATTATTTTCATAAGAACACACTCAGAATATCGACAAACTTGACACTCATAATGATGACTGTGTGCTGCAAAGAAGAAAGTCTTAACTGTCATAACAGCTGACTGATTCTGTTGCTTGCCACACATCACAGCTCATTGTTGCGATCGCAGTTTCTTATTATCCAGAGACTTTTACTACATTACAATCAGAGAGCCTTATTGCATAATCTTCACTGCTAATGTATTATATACCCTTACAATATCCAGTCGTATTAGGTTCCTGGGAGACTACTTATAGCTAATTTCATGATGATGAGTAACAAATTTAGTCTTTTCAATAGCTCCAACAGCTTCACTTCTGTAGTAAGTCATCTTCATTTGCTATCCCATATTTAACTTTAAATAATCATTGTCATGTATAAGGTAGCAAATTTTATGTTCAAATGTTTATTAAGCTTAAGGGACTTAACTGTGGGGTCACCAGTCCCTAAACTTACAAACTACTTATGAACTACCTTATACTATATACGACACAAACATACATGACCGAGGGAGGATTCGAACCCCAACGGGGAACAACCTTGTGCATTGGAGCATAGTGCCTCAATGCGCTTGGCTACTCTGCAACGGCACAAATTTTATGGTCTTACATATGGTTCTTGTGCACAGTTCTGGGTCTTAAGTATATGTGCCTATAACATATTGTAATTATTTCAGGCTCTGCTAGATTTTTGTAAACTGAAAACCAGGCAAATTTAACTGTGGATTTTTGCCAAACAAGAAGAAACTACCAAAGTAACCATGTCTTTTAAACTGAATATTAGTACACTTAATAAAATGGCTTATATATGCTTTATAAAGTAAGGCATTGAAATTAATTTCCAAACATTTACATTTTCCTGTTATTTATGCTGTTTTTAAGATATCCTTATAATGTGTAAAAGGTTTTTCACTGTGCTTGTATAAAGTAAAATAATGTGACCAATCAGGAGCATTCAATCAGTCCTACTATGCTACATTTTCATACAAATATTCAGCAATAATGTTGTATTTAGTGACATGGAATATTTAGTATTTGAACATCAAAGCATAAAATATGAAATATTTGGTATTTTCAATATCACCTAAAAATTGTAGTACAATAATGATCATTTTCTAATATTTCAGGAAGATTTCTTTTCTCCCCCCCTTACAAATATAGACAAACACAAACAAGATAAAACTGTCATCATTATGCTCTGACTACCACTCTCTGTTATGACCTGCAAGGACCACCAACAGTTTATGCTGTCACCTAAAGCAAAGTGCACGAGTTGATCACAACATTATTTGGTAACACTTTCCTATCTCGTTTTTACAAAATTACCAGACTATTCTAAAACACATTTTGCTCCCAATGAATGTGCAATACTTAGCTAACAGCTGAAATAAATATATTCTAAGTGCCAGTTATTTGACATATTTACAAATATAAACAATCATTACTTTTTAACAAAATACTAATGTAATGAAGGCGATTCAACTTTAAAGTTCTGAATTTAAAATAAAGGTGCAGAAGTGAAATTGGCAAGATGTGTACCTGCATATTTACCTTCATCCCAGTCTCTCTTTCATGTAGAGGTCTACAATAAACAGGAACAGGAACAGGGACATGGCCTCCACTAGTACTAGACAACCGTGGCGTATGTGGTGGTGGACCTGCACTACCAGGTTTTGCAGGTAAACTCCATCCATATGCTTGCAGGCGGCCATCGTCTTTGCGTACATGTGCCCGCACTTGTCTGTACTGCTCACGTCGCTCTGTTGCCCGACGTTGTGCCAACTTCTCTGAGGATCTAATTTTGGAAATGACCATTCTTCTTAATGCAGACATATTATAAATAAATAGATAGTACCTAAGAAATTCAACACCTAGTTCTATTAGAAAATTAACTTCAATAAACTTGGTTATGTTTTTATGTTTTTTTCTTAACTACAAATCACAAAAATACGTAAAATAAGAGAAAGATGCATTACTAGCAGCCACAGGCACAAAAAATAAGACACTCTTACATACATAACTCAAGTTTTCTCTCATTAGCCTTCATCAGGAAAGACATCACACAGGCTCGCTTCACAGATACAGAACCTTAATATCTGAATGGCTCACTCCAAATCAGTCTATGTGATGAAGGGAAGGGGCAGAAGGACAGGAAGGCTGCAAAGGCAGTGCTGGGGATGGATACAGCACAACCTAATGTAGTACTAAATGGTGTGGGGGTGGACACACACACACACACACACACACACACACACACACACACACACACACACACACAGCATGCGCGCACGAGAGAGAGAGAGAGAGAGAGAGAGAGAGAGAGAGAGAGAGAGAGAGAGAGGGGGGGGGGGGGGGGCAGATAGGATAGAAATTGGTAGGTTTGGATAATTACACGATTGGAGAACATACTGTGAGGATAACCAGAAAAGCTGGTGGAGAGGGGGACAGGAGGGGGAGACCCAGATGGAATAGACTGTGGAGCAAATATTAAAATCAAGCATATGCTCAGCTGCATGTTGTGCCACAGGATGGTCTACCTTGTTAATGACCACAGTTTGGTGGTAGCCATTCATTCTAGTACACAACTGGTTAGTGGTCATGCCAATATGAAAGCTGTGTAGCGATTGCAGCACAGTTGATAAATTACGTGACTTCTTTAACAAGTGCCCCGCCATTGATTGGGTGGCATACATATGTGATGGGACTGGTATAGAAAGTGTGGGTGGGTGGATTGGGCAGGTCTTGCAGTGGGGTCTTTCACATGGATATTATTCATGTGGCAGGGGGCTGGGTTTGGGGGTGGCTTAGGGATGGACTATGACATAATTGAGGTTTTGCAGAGATTTTTAAACTATCCTAATTATGTCACTGAATTCCAAACAGGACAATTACAGTATTAAAATAAGAGAAAGGCAGTGAGGCATCTATAGTAAACCACTATGTGACACACTGAAATTTTTAATAGAATACAGTATCCACACCAGCTTTTAAATTATTTTTAGAGACCAAGATAGACACAAAAATCTAACTTTCCTAGTTTTAATTATTGTAATGAATATAATATTTTCATGTGGTCATCATCATCATCATCATCATCATCATATCCCACATTGTTCCATCTTATTCGATGGGTCGGCGAATGAGGCTTCTCCACCAGTCTCGGTCCTTGAATTTATCTTCTTCTGCGATTTACGCCAGAGTGTATCCCCTCTGTTCTATATCCGACTTCAGCATGTCTTTGTACCTCAGTCATGGCCGTCCTCGAGGTCTTTTGGCTCTGAGGTTTAGCTCGTAGATTTTTCTTTGGAGTCTGTTTCTATCCATATGACACATATGCCCAAGTTATCTCAGCCGCTGTGTGGTTATTCCGTCTGTTATGACTTGAGCCTAGTTACAGATTTCCACATTCCGAAATTCATCTCTGTGTGTCTTTTTGACCATACTACGGACGAATCTCATTTCTGCTGCTTGGATTCTGCTGACATCCCTCTTTCTCATGGTCCATGATTCGCAACCATATGTCAAAATAGGTAGGTAATATGTTTCATAGATGACTCTCTTGCATTTTCTTGGTATTTTTGTGTTCCATATTATCTGTGACTATTCTGTACAACTTGCTATCTGTTTGAATTCTGTGTGTGATTTCTTCATTAGAGAACCATTATTGGAGGTAACACTAAACAGGGTACTTAAACTAATGAGTCATCTGTACCTTTTTCCCTTCCAGTTCTGTGTGTCCCATAGGTTGTCCAGATCTTTTCATGATCATAACGTCGCTTTTCTCTTGGCTGAAGATGAACCCATATTCTTTAGTAGATTCTGCCCATCTATTTAGGTGTGTTTGGAGCTCTTCTCTAGAATCGCCCCACAGACATGTCGAAGCAAACAAGATGGCTTTCAATGATTCACCTCCAATACTATGGTGTACATTTCTTTGCATCTCGTTCATTACACTGATAAAGAGAAGAGGAGAAAGAACCCGGCCCTGCATTAGCCCAGATTTTATGGCGAAGGTTTCAGTCATTCCCATGGGTGTTTTCACTTTACTGTAGACATCTTCATATAGGTTTTTTATCCCATAGACTATGCTATCGTGTATTTCAGTTTTCTTTAAGACTTCCCACACCTTCTCCCTGTTCACAGCATCAAATGCTTTCTTGATGTCCAGAAAGGCTAGCCATAGGTCTCTGTTGTGTTTGTAGTATTTTTCCATTGACTGGCGGAGCGAGCGCAAAATCTGATGAGATTCTGCTGTGGAAGAAAACAATGCATAATATTTGAAGAAATTGTTTGCCCTTGGTAAATGATACATCTGTTATTAATTACCATGGCAGGTAAGCAAGCTTTAAAATGAGACATTACAATGAATGTGATGTGTCATTATAGTTACTGCAAAAGAAGAGCTCAGGAAATTTAAAATTGGTTTACAACAAGTAAAAGCAAGAACAGCTAAACATTTTAAGTTAAATTGCTACTTACATGTCTCCATCCATGAAATCAAGGCCACGTTTTCTATCATTCATAGAACGCTTTCTCATAGTTTCCAAGGCTGGACTCACATGATGCGTAGGTGCATTGTACCTCACATTCACATACGGCACAGGTTTACGTTGTGGTCGTTCAGCTGCACTGAATAGGTTGCTAAAACTTAAAAATTAAAAACAAGCCATGTAGTATGTCTAGAAAAAAACCCAAACCTAATACACTGGGACAGGTATTCAGAACAATGTTTTCTTTCATTTGTTTACTCAGATACGACATATTACAACAGTAGAAATCTCTCATTACTTTTGCAATTTAAATACACTGATAAAACTCACAATTTCCAAATTCCTTGTTTGCTTTTTTTATCCAATGTTGGGTCATTTCGTGAAGCCCTTATCATTTCTGTCCAACGGACTGCTTCTTGTAGTTCCATAAATCTTTCCTTATATTGGTTGCGTTCCATGAGCACACGGGCCATCTCGACTCTTGTAAATCTTTTCCTTTGCGCCATTGGGACATCCTCCTGAAATGATATTTAAATATTAGATTTTTTTACTGCAGGAATATAATGAGAATGTCTTACATAGTATGAATTGTGAAATTAACATTGTCTTGCTGTATCTTCCTCTTTCCAACAAGTGAGAATGACTTATATCCACTCTTATTAAATGCTACTTCATATACCTTCTCTTTCTTATGGCACACAATCACACCTACCGTATATTTCTGCAGATAAGACGATGGCTAAATCATAAAAAGAAATTAAAAAAAAAAAAACACCCATAATCCAAGGTCGTCTTATATGATGGTACAAATAAAATTGATTTAAGTTTAGTCTGAAATTGGTAATTTCGCAGATGTGCTGCATAACGCGGCTTCGACTTCCAAACGATATATATCGAAGTGGTTAAGTATCGAAACTATACGTATCGAACAGGCGAATGATGTTATTTTTATGAATATGTCGTGATTTTAAAGTCTGAGGTTAGGCAGGAACCTTAGAGTACAGCATTCTGGGAAATTTACAAGAAAGCTTACACTCTAAATAGCTCAGCCTGAAATGATATAAATTGAACGTACAACTGGAAATCATTTAGTGTTTCTAAACCATAGATTCAGAAGCTACACGCCCTCACATACTAAAAGACAAAAAAGAAAAAAAATCCTTCTTTAATCTATACCTAACCTTCTCAAGACAACGCTACAGATAACTTTTTTAAAAGTGAAAGTTATGTTAGGTATAGGACAAACAAGAAAAATTTATTTTAGTACTTGAGGGCGCGTAGTGTGCGACTTTCCTGTTCAAAAACATTAACGTATTCCATACAAATTGTTTCAGAACATATCAATTCGATATATATCGTTTGGAGGTCGTACCCTTGCTATAGCCGCGCTATGCAGCATATCTGCGGTATTACCCTGATGAAATTTACATCGTGGAGGAAAGATTTATAAAAACGAAGTTCTGTGCAATTTAAAAAAATATATTAACTTTTCGAGCTTTATTAATTTACTGAGTGGACATGGGTACATACAATAGCCTATATGCCATAAAGAAGGAATAGAATTAATTATTCTCAATGCAACTTTATTTTACAATGTTGCTTGTCAAAAATAATTTGTTAATATATTCAAGAGCCGCACTGAAACAATTGGAATATATTTACATACGGAGCAGTGATGGGGTTAAAATATTTTGGAGCTATACGCATCAATTGCGACTTCCTTCGAAACCTATCTTCTGTTCTCGAGCAATTTCGTGTGTTTTCACCCATATAATATGTGCATTGGTGCAATTAAATGTCATCTCGGTGAAAGAAATTACTTTTTTAGAAACCTTCACAGTTCTTAAATAAATACATGCTTTTCACAGTCGGATACAACATAGCACTACACGCACAAAGGTTCAAAAGCAGACCGCGAACACTGCAACAAAGGATGAAAACCGGGTGTACCAATCATGAAAACTACTTATGGCAGCTTTTACAGCATTTTTCGAAACTTCTTGAAGCTTTGCCTCTGAAACAAAGTCGCAGACGTTTTAAGACCCCAGAAACTGGTAAAAAAAAAAAATGCGACCGACATTCAGGTAAATACAGTAATTTGGGTGTCATCTTATAGGCCAGATATATGCTTAAACTATAAAATTTTGATGACAATTTGTACCTCATCTTCTCTGAAGGTCATCTTATCTTCGAAAATATACGGCAATAAAAGTTAGTAAATACAGACAAAATAATTTATACCAACATCACTTTTAACAATATATTTACTATTATATTTACTATTTATATTTCAAACCGTGATTACGTTTTCTTTTACAGCTAAAATCACGAATAGAATAAGTGTGGTAATACTGGATTAATTCTCATAACTCCAGTACTCAATATATATACAAAATTAGTACTATCAATACATCATTTACAACAGTCATTGTAACAGTATCTCCCCAGTTTATTTACATGTGTTAAAGAAGTCTATGTTTACAATTCGTTGCTATGTATCTCATGGCATGTTCTCGAAACAGAACAAACGTGTTTTTCAGAGAAAGTGCTGTTACCTTTGAACAACTCATAATCTTGCAGAATACAGCTGCATTCAGTTAACAAGAGTGTGCGAAAACCTTTTAGGAAGCAAGGGGAAAAATAAAATGGGACAAAAAAATGACAGTGGTGGTCATATATTCTTCAGTCATATTCTCCAGTGAAATTGATGCTTTGTGGTCGTTTGTTCGTATTTGTTCTGGGTTGTTTGTTAAGAATTTTACTCAGTTTTTTATTACTGATGGCATTGAACAAACACAGTCTGAAGAGAAGGTCTGTGTACTGCTGTGCCACGTCACGTCCCGCTGAGTAGCTCGCGAACGTGTAGATTACTGGCTGGCTGATGGGACACAGCCCACCGTCTCGCAGCGGCCAGCCAGTGAGCTACACAATCGGGACCTACTCTGTGTGATGTGACGTGGCACGGCAGTGCAGAGGCCTTCTCTCTCTTAGTTGAACCGTTTTTCGTTTTCTCTCTTGATTGGTTCATCAGTTTGAACGGGTAATTTGTGAACGTTCGTTTGTTTTGTTTTGTTCTACTTTGATCGTTTCGGATAACTCAGTTCTCTCATTACAGAGGGCGTTGAGCTACCATGCCGGCAACCATCTGACCAAGTGCGGTGAGCAACCGCACCCTAGCAAGTTCCGAAACACCGTCTAACATGTTTATACATCACAAACTAATTCCTCATCTATTACGCTATGGCGAAAAGCTGTGAGAGTAATCCGTGATTCTCGTGCTATCGATGGCAGGTGTTAACTAACCAACATTAGATTATAATTCATTGTCCTAAGAACGACGTTTTTTTGATAATTTTCAGTGTGTCATTGCTTTGAAATGACGATTGAGTTATAATAAGAAAATCATCAAGTAGAGAAAGCAAGATGGCATGCGAAAAGGAGATTTTGGGGCGAGGGATGTCACTTCACTGATTTACAAACGCCAAATGTATGCTACATTTGTTCCAGCCTATAGTCATTCGTAAACAGTACAGGCAAAGAAAATAAACTTAGAACTACCAAGGCAAGACAGGTGTTATAATTTTAATGGAAAAATAAAACGAAAATGTGGGAGAGATATTAAAATGATAGTTCAAAGAGGTAAAAGGTATATTGCATGTTGCTACAGTACATATTTCTTCATTCATTACAGGTGTGTATGCTTTTCTGGCATGTTACACCTGTGCATGCTGTATAAAGTCCACACCTGATGAGCTCAATGTGCACAAATGACAATCAAGTGATGTGAAACAGACCAGAATGTCGCTGAATGTTCATAGGTGTGCTGTAATGCTCCAGTGTGCACGTGTGTACCTAACAAAAACCTGAAAAGAGAAACGCCATCAAAACAATGCTGCAGACAACTGAAGCATTTCCTTTGTTGTACCGACAATGCCTGGAACTTGGTTGTTGTTAGGCAAAGCAGAGTTGTATGACATTCACACCAGAGGTGCTACAGTGTGCCAAACCTGTTGGTTTTGCACTACACAGCACTTACAGTGCTTCACTCCCTCTCCTCAAATACCGAATTGTAAGCACTGAAGTTGCTCTGTATTTCTGCTAATTTATGACTTGTTAACCTTATGGCAGCCTACAATTTACAGTTACGTAACTATTTTCCAAAAGGAAAGAATGTAAAAGTAAAAACTTGGTTTGTGTGACTAATGGTGATAACGACCATAAATCATTGGTCACTTCTAATTCATTATAACCAGTTTTGACTACATCCATTTTTGTAAATGTGTATCGACTGACTTATCTTTAAGAGTAGCAACCCAGAGCTATCAGCATGCATAAAAAAATTTCATGTCTTGCTTATACAATAGTAATTATTTCAAAAGGAAAATTTAGTTGGAAATGTTAAAGTGTATTCCTCTCATCCTGATATCTGGATGTCTTGTTCTTCCTTTATAATATCCCCCAAACCATTCCATTTAATTTCATTTTTTAAATTATCTGCTGGGTAAGTCCGCTATGGTGTTTAAACAGTTTCTTAACTCTTTCTGCTAATGTGAACTACAGTCAGTAAGCTTATCACTGGTTTGTTTACTCTCATAAGTTTTTGGTACAAAGGAAATTTTTTATTTTACATATAAATTCATATTCTGCAAACAACTGAAGTCTGTACAATGAGTACTTTCCAGTGCATTATGTATTAACGTTCCTTTCCAAACCTTTCATGTATGGAGTGTGGCAAGACTGACTGCATAAATGGCTCTGTGTGCTGTGTAATTAGTATAATATTGTCTTCAGGACCTCTACAGCAGTGATATATAGAGGGCTTGAAATTTAGGAAGTAGGCTTTGTAAGTATAGTTCAAAGAATATGCCAGTATTTCTGCGGTACTCTGCCAAAAGTCAAACAAAATCTTTAACCATTAATGCTTCTCTCTGGTTATATCTTTAATATCCCTGGCTCTGTCTGCCTACAGACAGCCCCTGCCAGGCAGACTCCATGAGAAACACACTTGTGTGCTAGACAGCATAAATTGATACCTGCAGGCATCCCCTATTGAAAAATATGATGAAAAGAAAACAAACAGAACCTTCAAGAGACTAGGTGAATCTTTTCTTGCAAAGGTCACAATTTCTCCAAGACAACTAATATTCATAAACCAGACTATACAGGATGCACTCTGCGACTACATCGGCAGTTACTTCCAAGCCAAGGAAGTTGCCGTTTTCTGAAGATCGCCGTACATTAAAAGTGTGAGTGTGTGTGTGTGTGTGTGTGTGTGTGTGTGTGTGTGTGTGTGTTACATTAAACTATATAGTAAGGACAGTTTACAACTCACCGCAAAGACATGGTGACAAGCTGCGACAGGCACTTACAAAAGACACACACATACAACACTTCAAAAGTGCGGCAGCCAGAGGTGATGGTTGTATGACTGTTGTGCCTGTGTGATTGCGTGAGTGTTCTATTTTCTGAAGAAGGCCATGGCCGATAGCTGAAAGTGTTGTATGTGTGTGTCTTTTGTATGTGCCCGTCACAGCTCGTCGCCACGTGTTTGCAAAGAGTTGTAAACTGTCCTTACTACATTATTAATTCCAACCTGGACTTTCCATTATTATATTTTACATTAAACTCTTGTGGACAGTTCACTGAGCATACTTCAGTGGCGATGAGTAGGAATGAACCAGACAAAGATGCCTGAAGAAGAGCAATTGAGTGTACATCAAGTTTTGAATGAACTTTTCCATCAATTTGTGCAACTCCAACAACAGTCGATTCAGAACATCAGCCACCCAATGGCCCTACCTCTGTTCCCTGCATTCAACAACAAAATCTAAGAATGGAAGACCTATGAGAAGCGTATTCAACAGCATTTCAGGATCCATCAGGTAATTCATGAAGGTGAGCAGTGTGCCTTCTTCCTGTCCTGGAACCATTCAAAGATGTATGTCTTGCTAACCAAGCTGCAGCTGCAAGAGCCCGACACCCTGACCTTCACTGGAATCTGTGTGACGCTGCACAAACATTACAGGCACTGGTATCATATCCTTGCCACCCATGTCATGTTTTATCAATGCTGGAAGAAGGCAGAGCATTCTTACCACCAGTGAGCAGCCAAACGTCAAAGCCTCAGCAGGAAACACAAGTTCCTGACCCATCTTTCCAAATAATCCTAAGGCGACGGTGCAGTGTGTGAACACTTGATACAGGGTGCACCCAATGCAGCCTTTCAACATGGCGCTTTTCAAACTCAAATACGCATCCCTGAAACAGGTCACTGAACTAACATACAAATTTGAAATATCTACAGCCGATGACTGCTGCCTGGAGTCCTGGGCAGGTGTGGCAGCAGTCTGTGCCACCTCCGTTGTATACACCTGGGATGTCGCTGCAATCCATGGCTCTCCACACCACTCTGCCCTGCCAGGGTCAGAAGGCGCCACCACAGAAAGATGCCAAACCAGCCTGTTCCGGCCAGAGCTAAAAATTCCAACAACATCGGCAGCCCCTGCAGCACTGCCAACGAGCCCCTCTCTGCCTGTCCCTCATGTTAGTCCTGGTATTCAACACATGATAGAGATGATTGTCCAAATTGGTGGGTCCACTGCTCATGTTGCGGCAGGGACGGACACCTAGTACCCGTCTACCACATCACCACCATCTCTAGCACTTGCCACCCAATGTCGTACGTAGAACACTTTGACGCCACACCAATAGAAAGCCCGGTGAACAACTTGGCAGCATCCAAACTATTTATAGACGTTTCCATCAATGACAAGTCTTTGCATCATAGTATCATTGATTGCTTATGCATCCTACGTACATGGCTCCCCCCCCCCCCCCACCTCACACAGAACCCCAAACTCGTCCTGACATATAATAAACAGAAAATAGCCCTCATCACCCAATTCATGGTCGACATGAAGTACAAATCTGTGCAACATTCAGTCACTTTCTTAGTTTAAATAGTTCCCTTAGAGTGGACTTATTTGGACTGGACACCTTCTGTGCATTCAGGTCCCAGTGGGGGCAATGTACACCTGGTGACAGCCTGTTGATTTTACTGAAGTACATGCTCTCTACTCCGAGTTCCAGGACCTGTTCTCACCAGGCGTCAGCTGTGCCAAGGACTTCAAAGCTACACTTCAGCTCTGCCTGTTTGCTCCCACTCCTCCTGGGGATTCCAGGTGCCTATGGTGCTGCAGCAGCTTCTCAAGGAAGAACTTTGATGCATTCATGATGAAGAGGTTCTCCAGCCGGAGTGGTTCAGTTCATTGGCCACACCATTAGTCACTGAACAGAAGCCAAATCACCGCCTTCACCTCTGTGGTGACTAAGGTGCTATAGTTAACACTCAACTCCTTATAGACAACTACCACCTTCCTAGACCTGACTACCTTTTTCGTAAATTAGCTGGAGGTACGCACTTCACAAAAATAAACCTGTCAGAAGCACATCTCCAGATACCCTTGGTTTTCTGCTCCTAACAGTACACCGTCACCAATACCCCTTTGGACTCTTCCAATGCAACTGACTCATGTTCAACTTAGCCAGTGCTCCCGCAATTTTGCAAAGCTATCTGGAATTCTCCATGACATTCTGTAATGCATAAACTAACTGAACAACATAGTCATCACAGGGTTCTCTCCCCTGCCGAAAAAGTGGCCAACCTCCACCACCTCTACCTCCACTTTCAAGCAGCTGGCTTGAAATGTACTATAGCCAATTGCTCGTTTTTCAACAATCCATTTCCTACCAGAGTCACATCATCTCTCAAGATAGCATTTCCCTATTTTCTCCTATGTCAATACCATGAACAATCTGCCATGCCCTAAGGACCTACACCAGCTGCAGTCCTTTTTGAGCTAGGTTTCATACTACAGAAAATTTGTCCCCTTGGTGGCAAAGGTTGCAGTACCACCTCTGTCACAAATTTCCAGATAACACAGAATGCCCCACAGCATCTATCTCAAAAGCTCTCTCTGCCACTCAACTTACCTACCCTCAAATGAAGAAAGAAGCTCTTACCATTGTCTTTGCCTGCTCCAAATTCTATCTCCTCCTCTATGGCACTTCTTTTCATTTAGTAACACCACAAGCAACTCCTATCCTTCTTCAACCCATTCGTACAACTCTCAACCCAAATGTCCCAATGAATCCAATGTTGGGCATTGTTCCTTTCAAAATTTCACTACACCATGCATATCCGCACCAACAGCCAGCACACCAATTCACTGAGCATACTTAAATCCCTTATTATGCTCTGAATAAAATTGTTTCAAAATTCAGAGAGACTAGTTGTAGTGGCCATCCACCAGCCATTTTCAATTCTTTTTCAAGCACCATCTGCTTTTGTGTTGCCTATTTTGAAGGTATGAGCAACTTCTCATTAAGTATTTAATAAACATCCAACATACTTGCACATATCTTATAATGGAAAGTCCAGGTTGGAATTAATAATTTAGTAATACGGGCAGTTTACAACCCACCGCAAAGACGAGGTGACAAGCTGTGATAGGCACATACAAAAGACACACACATACACCACTTTCAGCTATCAGCCATGGCCTTCTTCAGAACATAGAACATTCACGCAATCACACAGGCACACAATACAGTCTCACAGCACTTCGAAGTGTGACAGCCAGAGGTGACAGTTGTATGACTGTGTTGTGTGCCTGTGTGATTACGTGAATGTTCTATTTTCTGAAGAAGACCATGGGCGATAGCTGAAAGTGTTGTATGTGTGTGTCTCTTGTATGTGAGAATCTTTTGTATGTGCCTATCGCAGCTTGTCACCTCGTCTTTGTGGTATTACTATATGATTATACTTGCACATACATTCGAACAGTATTTTATGACAAGACAGAGGCTTGTTTTGTAAGTGATATCCTTTGTCGACTAAGGATTTCTTAGTAGTGTAGTAATGGATATAAAAATGTAATTTACTTATAAAAAGAAAAGAAAGTTGGACTTACCAGGTGAAAAGACACCAGTTCGTTGACACACACACACACACACACACACACACACACACACACACAACTGAGCTTTCACAAACTAAGATTGCTTCTTCAGAAAGAGCAGGGAAGGAGAGGGTAAAGGAAAGGATGAGGGTTTAAGGGAGTGGGTAAGGAGTCATTCCAATCCCGGGAGAGAAAAGACTTACCTTGGGGGGAAAAAGGATAGGTAAACACACACACACACACACACACACACACACACACACAAACAAACACACACACCAAGGCAGACATATGCAAAATGCAAAGAATGCATGTAATTTGCTACACTTATGACTGGATCTAAGTGATCAGCCCATTTTATATCCCAGAAAGTCTTACAGTCAGGTATTGATTGCAGTTGTGACTCAGTGTTATAGTTGAAGACTATACTGTATGTACATACAGTATGAAGACATTTCTAAGAAAACCTGTTTCACACCCCATACTATTCAATTCTCACCTCCTATTTCCTTCCTTACCCTCTACCAGAATTCATCTATCCAGTCAATCTTCTACAGAAAGAGTCCAAAAGCTAGTGTAAATATTATTTTCTGCTGTATGTTTCTTTCCATCACAGACCAGTGGATTCCAATCAGGAAATTCCATTGTCTGTATTCAAATATAGTTATGTCAAACTCTCCTTTCATTACTTGTGTGCATGTTAATAACCTAAAAACTTAACTGTAAGCAAGCAGTAAAGTAAATATAACATGCTTACAATTTTTAGCCTTATTTAGCAACTTCACATTCTTCTAGAAATAATACTTCCTAATGAGCACATGTGTACGCAGTGGAGAAGTTACTATGATGTTTTACAGTATGCTAATACAAGAACTCACTTCATCATCTGACTTAGCAGCTTTGGCTGCCTTCTCTGCCTCCTCCTTAACTCTCTTAACTTCTTCTTCAAGCTCCTGGATTCTTTGCTGAAGGCGGCTTTTCAAATTCTGCAAAGACCTGAGTTCTTCCCGCATTATCTCTTGTTCACTGTAAATGTACATATTGTATATACTTAATACACTTTTCATTTTGTAACACAAAAGTTAAGTTGTTTTTGATTTTCATCTTAAAGCAGAAAACCAATAACAATTATAACAGTTACTGCAGAAGTCGGCCATGAAAATAAACATATAACTAAAACATTCTTAATGTTTATAAAAGGAATATCATAGACATTAGAGAAGATGCTGTCTTAAGATACTTGCGCAATGCAGAAAGACATTTTCTTATCCTGAACATCTACACAAGGAAATTATGATAAACTATACTCAAATTCATAACTTTTTCAAATTGGAGCTTAAACTCCCACACATCAACTTCGATCAGTATATGGACATCTAAAGAGTCCAAAGGAGGACAGCTTGTTTTGTTTTGTCACGATACAGGGGAGACAGTGTTACAGAAATGATACAGCATCTGGGATGAGAATCATTACAACGACACTTATCACTGTGACATGGGATACTTACAAAACTCAACTCGCCAACATTCTCCTCCGAATGCGAAAATATATTGTTGACTCGCACTTACATAGGTATAAATGATCATCAGAATAAAATCCAGCTCAAACGGAGAGATCAGAGCTCGAAGGGAGAGAATGGAATGGGAGATAAATAGTATCATGGTGGTTAGATGAACCCTCTGCCAGGCACTTAAATGCGATTTGCAGAGTGACCTATGTAGATGTAGATACTACATTCTCTGACCCTCTTTTTTTATGGTCTCGTTCCTCAACTGGGGAAAATGGAACTCTTACAGAATACAGTAAAACCCCACTTTTATGTTCACAGATTTTACATTTTCCCACCATTTTTTGTTGGTCCTGTCATATTTCCTATGTTCACAATGTTAATTCACCCGCATTTTACGATTTTTGAAACCATGTTCATGCAGAAAAAAAATTTGTAATTGACATAAATTTATGCTGGCATGGCTTTTGCCTTCAAGTATAGTGTTTATAAATGCTACACAGTCAAGTTTCTTGACACTGTGTTTATTCGAATGTATATTTCGCATTTTTTTTTGTTTGCAGTACGCAGCAAGTTTACTCACGATGCGGAGTATCCTATCATCAGGATTGTCAATAAACAATTATATGCACAAAAATATTCAGTTTTAAGAAATATAATTTGATAAACAGAAAAATCTACTCGCCAAGAGTTGGCAGGAGAAAACGAATATATATAAAATAAATATTTTTGACTTACCTAAAGTACAGGCTCCTCGACAGAAACATAAAACACACACAAAAACACACAAACATTCGAGCTTTCGCCACCACTGGCAGCTTCTTCGGGAAAAAGAGGAAGGAAGGAGATGAGAAAGGGAAGGATACGGGTTTTAAGGAAGTGGAAAAGGAGCCATTCCAATCCCAGGAGTGGAAGGACTTACCTTAGGGGACAAACCCCAAACCACCTTCCTTACCCTCTGGCTCCTACCCTTGTAACCGCCCCCATTGTAAAACCTGCCCTATGCACCCTTCCACCACCACTTACTCCAGTCCCGTAACCCGGAAGGTGTACACGATCAAGGGCAGAGCCACTTGCAATAGCACCCACGTGATTTACCAACTGACATGCCTGCACTGTGAAGCGTTCTATGTGGGAATGACCAGCAACAAACTGTTCATTCGCATGAATGGTCACAGGCAGACAGTGTTTGTTGGTAATGAGGATCACCCTGTGGCTAAACATTCCTTGGTCCACGGCCAGCACATCTTGGCACAGTGTTACACCGTCCGGGTTATCTGGATACTTCCCAACACCACCAATCTTTCAGATCTCCGGAGATGGGAACTTGCCCTTAAACTCATTCTCTCTTCCCGTTACCCACCTGGTCTCAACCTCAGCTAAATTCTAATTCCCGCCCACCATCTTTAACATCTTTGCCTCAGTTCTGTGGACAGAGTTCTGCCTGAAGTGGTATCTCTGTCCAACTTCTTTGGTTTCTACAAATGTCTGCCTAGGTGTGTTTGCATGTGGATATGTGAGAGTGTGTGTATGTGTGTGTGTATATATTTCCTTCCTTTTTGTCCCCTAAGGTAAGTCCTTCCACTCCTGGAATTGGAATGGCTCCTTTTCCACTTCCTTAAAACCCGTATCCTTCCCTTTCTCATCTCCTTCCTTCCTCTTTTTCCCGAAGAAGCTGCCAGTGATGGCAAAAGCTCGAATGTTTGTGTGTTTTTGTGTGTGTTTTATGTTTCTGTCGAGGAGCCTGTACTTTAGGTAAGTCAAAAATATTTTATACATATTTTTCCCATCAGGAAAGTCACCTTCTATAATATATATATATATATATATATATATATATATATATATATATAAAGGCATACTTTGGGAGGCAGTGGTGATGGTTCTTGGCAGAATGGTCAAAGGGAAAGTAAGAAGGATGAAGAAAACAGGCTGGAAAGACAAATGGAAAGAGTAATGAAAAAGTCATCGAAATTTATGGGTTAGGGGAGACATACAATAATGGAATGAGAAGGAAAAACTGTCCTCTTTTCTCCTCTTCAACACTGCCACCAGAAGGAGCCATTGTCTCCAAGAAATTACATATTTTCCTATATTGATTGTGTGTTTCCTCCAGATGCCACTTAGTGAGTAGATTTTCTATTCATCAATTTATAAAATATATACACAATTAAGTTTCTACTTGCTCACTGTTCTCTGTTTCCTCATTTAACAAATATACAGGTACTTATACCAGTGAAGAGAAAAATCATTATACTTTGTTGTTGTTGGGATGTTATAGGAGGACAAAACTGCAAGGTCATCAGTCCCACATTCCACTGTTGGGCGTCACCAAAAAGCGTAAAGAGCCCAGGGATTAAAATGGCTAAGGGGAGGAGGATCCTCCTAGTTAGTAAAAGGACAATAAAGGCAACTAGAGAGAACACAAAACGAGACAACCACGCAGAAACACTGAACAATGATAAGGATACCATGGGACTAAACAGTGGAAAAGTCAACCCCGCAGAAACGCGTGAAAACCTCCAATCAGAGGACATGAGGAATACAGACAGTGTAAAAAAAAACAAAGCTTTAAACAGAGTGGTAGAAACCACTGTCTCAAATAAAACCTAAAACTAAATCAGCCATTTGGGCGTCATCACGTAAAACATTGGTCAAAAGTGCAGTAAAATTAAAACTCCGCCGCAGGGCGGAGGAAACTGGGCAATCCACCAAGATGTGGGCTACCGTCAGTCGGGAGATGCAACGACTCTCGGGCGGGTCCTCGCCACGAAGAAGATGGCCGTGCATTGGCCAACGCGGAGCTGGCACAGAACTACTGAGTCCCGACAGCAGGCCCGCATTGAGGAACTCCACACACCCGTCGTCTCCTTCACAGCCGGAAGTTTATTGGTCACCGTCAGGGTACACCACTCAGTATCCTAAAGCGGAGAAAGCCGTCAGCGCAAAACACACTAGAGATCAGAAGGCATTAACACGATATTCAACATGGATTCCTCGACAGCCTGTTTTGCAAGCCTGTTGGTACATGCATTGCCTGGGATACCGACATGACATGAAGATCACACAAACACCACTGAAAAACCGGACCTGTGAAGGGCACAAATCATCTCCTGTATGGCTACCAACAGATGAGAGCAAGGGAAGCACTGATCCAAAGCACGAAGGCTGCTCAGGGAGTCGCTGCAGATAACGAAAGACTCACCTGCGCAAGACAGTATGTGCTGGAGACCCCGGTAAATGGCCACCAGATCAACAGTGTAAACGCTGCAGCCATTTGACAAGGAGCACTGTTCAAACCAACCAACGTGGCCCTCAACCACTGAACCATCCGTGAAAATGAGGTCGTGACCAGGGAACAAGGCAACGACAGCAAGAAACTGATGTCTAAGAGCCACAGGAGGAACAGAGTCTTTGGGTCCATTGGCCAAGTCCAGACATGTATGTGGCCTTGGTATGCACCATGGGGGTGTATGGTCATGGGCCCGAAATGGAGATGGTAACAGGAAAGACTCTAGTTCCATCATAAGAGACCGGACGTGAAAAGCGATTGTGTGATCAGAATGGGGTCACTGTTGTTGAGGACAGACAACCACGTCTGAGAAAAGCAGACAACGGTTTGGATGATTTGGTGAGCAATGCACGCGGGCTGCATAGTCAGCAAGCAGTTGTTGGCGGCAGACCCGCAGGTGGCACACCAGCCTCCACAAGGAGACTTAATGTGGCTGGTACTGAAGGCACAGTGGTGAATGGGGTCCAACAGGTGCAATGCTGAAGGTGATGCTAAGCCGTAGGCAAGGCAGCCAAAGTCAGGGCGAGACTGTACCAGCACTGTGTAGAGTTGCAATAGTGTGGAGCGATCAGTGCCACAAGTGGTATGACCCAGGTGCCGAAGTACATTCAGATGGCGCCAGCACTCCTGCTTCAGCTGACGAATGTGGGGAAGTCACGTCAGCCCGGCATCGATGAACAGCCCTGAAAACCTATGTGTTTCAACTACGTGAAGTAAGTGGTCATCGAGGTAAAGTTCGGGGCGAGGGTGAACAGTCCGACGCCGACAGAAGTGCATAACTCTAGTCTTGGCCGCTGAAAACTGGAAGTCGTGGGCAAGAGCCCAGGACTGCACCGTCCAAATGGCTCTCTGCAGTTTGCGTTCAGTGACTTGGGTGCTGGAAGAGCTAAAATAGATACAGAAGTCGTCAGTATATAGTGAAGGGATACTGACAACCCAACTGCTGTCGCTAGGCCATTAATGGCTACTAAAAACAAGGGAACACTCAGAACAGAGCCGTGAGGAATCCCGTTTTCCTGCACATGAGAGGTGCTTTTGGAGGCACCAACTGGAACTCTAAAAGCACGGACAACTAAAAAGATTTTAATAAAAATCGGAAGGAAGGCCCCACACATGTAAAGCAGTGAGTATGTGGTGTCGCCAGGTGGTATTGTATGCCTTGTGCATATCAAAGAAGACGGTTACGAGATGTTGGTGCCTGGAAAAGGCTGTGTGGATTGCGGAATCTAAGTACACCAGGTTGTCGGTGGTGAAGCAACCCTGGCGGAACCCGCCTGGCATGGAATTAGTAAGCCCCGAGTCTCAAGGATCCAGCACAACCACCTACCATGCGTTCCAACAGCTTACAAAGGACATTGGTCAGTTTGATGGGTCAATAGCTATCCAAATATACAGGGTTTTTGCCTGGCTTAATCACTAGTATGATTATACCCTCCTGCCACTGCGAAGGGATACCACGTCGCACCAGATCCGGTTGAAGACAGCGAGGATATTACCCGGCTTTCTGCGAAGAGGTGTCTCAGCATTTGGTCATGGATGCTATTAGGCCCAAGGGCCATGTCAGGACACTGTGCGAGAGCACCAAGTAGCTCCCATTCACTAAATGGAACGTTGCAAGTCTCAGTGCGGCGAGCGGTAAAAGAGATAGGCTGGCGATCCACCTGCTCCTTTAAAGTACGGAAGGCCGGCGGTTAGTTTGCAAAGGCTGAAGTGCAAGCGTAATGCTCAGCAAACGTCTCTGCAAGCGTGGCTGGATCTGTACATATGACTCCATTCAAGGGGATCCCAGGGATTTCTGCTGGTGTTGGGTATCCCTATAAATGCCTAATCCTGCTCCAGACCTAGGAGGTGGAGATACCGGACCCAATAGTGGAGTCGTACGTCTCCCTACACTCCCATTTCCATCTTCTAATTAAATGACGAACACATGCATGGATCCTTTTATATGTAATGAGGTGCTCAAGAGAGGGGTGCCACCTGTATTGCTGTAGGGCCCGCCTATGGACTTTAATGGCCTCAGCAACTTCCAGCGACCACAACGGCACCATCTTACACCGTGTGCGCCACGAGGAACGTGGAATGGTAGCTTCCACAGCAGACAATATGGATCGTGTGCCACTCTCAACCACAACATTGATGGTATTGAGTGGGGGAGGGCCAACGATGGCAGCAGAGGAGTAGCCTTCCCAGTGAACCCTGTGTACAACCCACTGAGGAGGGTGTGCTGGGAACTGACATTGTGGGAGTGACAAAAAGATCGGAAAATGATCACTGCCACACAAGTCATCATAGACACTCCAATGGATGGATGGGGAAAGCTGTGGCTGCATATCGACAGATCAATGGCCGAGAATGTGCCGTATGCCACACAGAAATGTGTGGGGGCACCCGTA